>CM060940.1:311757620-321757620 GCA_030765085.1 Allium cepa
GTAATCAATGAACAATGCAAAAATACTTATCGATCCATGCTCAAGAACTGCGATGTCGTAGCTCGGTATCATTGGAGGTGCGGGCAAGGTGGTCATAGGAAATCCTGTAGTCAATAAGCCTCTAGTGTCCTCCTCTGACTGCACTTTGTATCAAATCTAAAAATTATGCTTGTGACTTAAAAAGCCTCAGCTTCCTAATCCCGTGCATGCGCTTTCGCCGCTTGTCCCTCCGAAGTCACATGTTGTTGTTTCAACAAATCCTTATAGTAGCCAAGCTTTGTCTATGCTTAATGTAACCGGTATGTCGAACCTCCATATGCATATCACATAAGTCTTGATACAAAATATGTGTGGGATTGGGAAATGATCTCATGGATAACTGTGAAAAACATCAACATATCTGTCAATGCCATTGGACGTTGGAATTGCCATTGTCCAACTAATATGACAAGCAGCGACAACAAGATCAAGCATAGTGTAACCTTGACCCAGCTAAATAACACCCTGATCAAGTGGTGATACTATCCCATGATAAATGGCGTACAGTACAACCAAATCAATAAAAGCTGACTGTAAAATGGTATCACCTCGAATACTATAATATCTATGCTAGAATGCAGTGTAAGGCACACTAGTGATGATAAATCTATCAATTGACTACCAACTTATGTCACGTGTTGCACACAATTCATCTGGACTGTAAACCATACAAAGCTATGTATGTGAATGAGAGTCGTCGAGAATAACATCAAAGTCATGCAGAAGTCAGAAGCAACTCTCTTCCAAATACCAGTAGCTACCTAAATTAGTTGGAATATTAACCAATGGAAACCAATGGGTACTAAGTGTACGAGATGAAGGTAAATATAACCAGTATTGTGAAAGAGATACCAAACATGTTGGTTATCTACAATGAGATATACGTGTCTAGGTTCATTATCTTGTTTCATGTTCTCAGATGCCCAAAACCTAATAGGAGGTGAAAATGAAGAAGGACCTCCCACATCAGCAAATAGTTGAAGTTATTGAAATATTCAAAGTACCAATACTCTATTAATTCCCAAAACCCAAATACAAAACCCTTAGTTTCGCTTCCGACATAATACATATCCAATAAAATAGGCCAAAATAATTGTACCCAGCCATATAGAGTTGGTTTATAAATTCCAAAAGGGCTATTGAAAGAGTTAATGGTATGTCATAGCGTCAATTATGCAATTTTGATATATATATATATATATATATATATATAACTCTGTAGTCAATTTTGTTCGTAATATAGGCGTTTGTTTTCTTTTATATGCTTTGTTATATTGTGATATAATTCATTGAGTAATTAATTTACAATATATTAATAAGAAAATCATTAAATAAAATGTTATGTGATTGTAGTTGCCAGTAGTTGAAATCGTGAGTAAATATTCACAAAAAATAATAATATTTTGTTTTGAATATTCTTGATCAAATTGTTTTGAGAAAGATTTCGATACATCTGTCGAGAGCAGAATGTGTAATGATTTCCAAATGTTGGATAGTGTATTACTTATAGATGTTGGGGGGACTAAGGGGTTATGTGCACATAGTTATTGGATAACTATGTAATGAATCATTCAAGAGTTTCTTGTTGGTTAATAACAATAAGATTAAACAGAAAATCTCAAGGTAACGATGTTACACAGACCCTCGACTTGAGAATACCATAGAACTTCAATGTAAACACCTTTTGATTATAGTTAGACCATGGCATGAAGATCCTTCAAACGACTATAGTAGGGTTTGATTTGAAGCATTGGAAGTGAAGCACTATTCGATAGAGTTTTCGTCTCCTCAGTTGTATGAGATTAGTATCACGATCAACTACAGTCAACTCAAAGTTAATGTCTCTGGCAGAAGTAAAATGATTAATAGTAAATGTTATATTGAACCAATGACTTTGCTTTTGGACAAATCAAGTGGATTTTGGATTATATTGAAATTTTGACCAATACTAATTCCATTTATTCAAAAGTAATAGTTTTGATGACGAGAACATGTATGAATTATCGTTACTAAAAGGTACCTTAAGAAAATGTGAAATTGGATTTTACCAAAAAAAATATAAGCGATGAATTTGGCCCAACTGTCACAGCATTAGCTGACGTGACGTGTGAACATTAATATTTGAATTATTTAGTACTATTCACTAACTCACCTCTGAGTCTTACAACAACAATTATGAATCCTACGAAAAACCACATGCTTTAATTAGTTTGTAAAATATTATAAATCGATTAAATCAATTAATATTTAAGAATTAATTATTGACGTATTTGATGTTTTTTTTTGTGTTTTTAGTAATTGTTTAGACGTGCATATAAAAGTTATATATGCTTGATCAATATACGATATCAGTATATATTTAAATCGAGATTCAATACAGATAATTACTAATACAAGTTTTTGGAAATTATGCTCCATTTAGAGCAATATATTGCTGACCATGCTAAAGAGTAGATGATGTGTCTTGATTGCAAATTGAATGTGAATTAAAGAAGGGAAATTATACTAAGAAGAATGGGAACGATTCTAATCTTCCCAACAAAATAAAATCCCCCGATTCACTATCTTTTTTCTATTAAATTTATCCTTCTCTCCTCTATTTTCGTTTCCGTCACCCCTCTATAATTTCAGCCCAAAACCAACTCCAAAACAAAATAAAAAACGTCAAATAATTTAAAGATACATGGTTCGTCCGATTCTAGCGAAGTTGATTATTGATTCAAGGACTATTAGGAGGATTTTTAAGTCATGGTGTAAGTAATAAGCCAGATGTAACATCCCTACTTCGAGACTCAAAAATAGACACTGATGATGTTGCAGTCATCACTGAAATTATTTTCTAATGACAAAGTGAGTTCTATATTATTTTGCACAACATAAGTAAACAGAGCAGTTGGTTAACATTTTCATTACATCAATTGGAATTACATAATTCGTTATGCCACTTTTAGCCCATTTCATTCCCACGCAGAGGTACAATAGAAAATAGAGTGGTGTTGTATCCAATATATGATGATGCCAACACGACACATAACCAGTTAAATTCATGGCTTTACACAATAGAAATTTCAAAATAATTTTATTCTCTAGATAAGCTGCATTCTTTGTCTTTGAAGTCTTTATTCATCCTCCCAATAAATACACGTCTAATCCATAAACTCAGCTTACTCGAATGAGTACCCGTGAGTTTATGAGAAATAATAAAAACACGGGCCATACATATAGCTTGGTATGAGTAAAATCTTTACCAAATCATCTATAATGATACCATGCCACTAACGCAGAATGGATTTTCCCCTCCATTTATCATCATCAAGATACATCATATATCTAAACAACATAACATAAAAAGCAACCGTATGCATATATTCAATCAAGAAGTATACCCTATACTTATCATTCAGTTATGAACCATGTCATATATTAATTCAAATTAAGTATACCCTATATTTATCATCCAGTTATGAACCATGTTATACAATCATTCATCATCCATTCAAACATCATCTTATATCTTGTTTTAGGCTTTCATCGTTAAGTTATCATTAACTTATTTAGTTATTACCTTCCTAGGCCTATCTATCACTAATTTATCTTTTCTCGAATAATGTCGTCTAATGAAATGGCCGTTCATTACACCAATCGGAGCCACCTTGACTAGAGCCACCCTGACTCTCCTTAGAGGTTGAATGTAAATACTCTGAATACATTAGTAAGTGTCCTTACTAAGCGTCAATTGCCCTTCCTAGTCCCTGAACCACTATCGTTGTAATACCTTGAAATTATAAACAAGATTTAAATAATAATAATAATAAATAAATTTGAAAGTAAATTGGAGATAGATAGTAATTTTTTCAAACAATTGAATTAGCTGACAGGAGTTTCACTATTGCATCGATCTCAGTTTTCTAGTCAAGATGGAGTATTCATTTCCTTGAATCGGATAACGTGTGAATAAGATATCAAAGTTTTGATAGGCCGAGTTCGATCGGGTTAGAAAAATTGAATTTAAAAATTATAACCACCATTTGATTTCCCTCCTAAAATCTGTTTAAAAATACATATCTTCATTTCTCCTTTTCTTTCTCATGTCTGAAACGACAGATGCCTTCATCTTTCTCCATTTTCCAATAAATCACTTCCAATCAGAATACAATATCTCACTCATATCTCAATGAAAACCAGCAAAACTGGTGGCGTTGCGAAGCTATTGAAGAGGGATACTAATCTTGAGTGATTGGGAGGGAAAATATTAGATTTTGGAAGTGCTCCAAGCTCGGATAACGAAGCAAAGTGGTGAATTTTCATACTCTTATTTCAAATTTCAACGTCAATCATAAAAAGAGTATATCTCTTTCTTTTCTCAACGGGTTTGCATGAAACCAATAGAAAAAAGAAGCATGTAAAGAGTAATACACATAAATATGAGTTTGGTGGCGGTAATCAGAAGGTTGGAGGTGCAACAAGGCTAAACAGTAGGGAGATCCTGAAATTTATTCCCTACCGACAATGTCAAAATTCAAATTAACATATCTTCTTCATCTCTTGACAGAATTTGTGATCCACCTCTTGAAGTGATCGTATGGACGAACATTACAATTTGGAAAAGGATTTGGGGTAAAATATGAAGGTTGCTAGCCGAAAATAGTAGAACAACGAAGGCAGGAAACCATCTTGGGCATTTCGATGAGTGTGGTTTCTCCGATCTTGATATAATGCTATCATAATGATGTAGTTAATCTAGTATTAAACTATGTTGGTAAATTGACCTAAATGATAAAATATGACACTTTGAAACAAGATATACGTATTATGATTTTAAGAAATTGCTGAAACTCTATTTGTCACTAACTTGAATCAGACCATATAGAAACCCGATTTAATATATATGGATGTGATAAGAAACTAGAGACATGTCAAATAGCATACACACACACATTATGAAATCACTAGGAATCAATAATATAGTAAATAATCAAAATCAGGAATCAAAAGTTCACAAAACAGAGAAGAAATCCCATAATTAAAACATGCATCGGTGCACCGTGGGTGTAATTCGGTCCACCGGTGGATGACCCTGATTTCGAATTATGGCCTTTTTGAATGATTGATTCGACATGCATTGTTCTGGTCTTTTGCGTGGCGATCCCTGAGCGTTATCTTGACACTTATATGGTTTGGTTGGATGATGTTTGAATACATAGATCGATGTATGGAGTTATGTACATAAGCTTTGGAATGGTAATTGATTTCTCTAAACAAAGTATGATGAGTAGTTTGATGATGGTGTGTCTCAACATTCAGATATGCAGTTTGGTAATTGGGTGAATATTTAAGACCCATACGAAAATGATGAAATGTAAATATGGTTTATATGCCTTTGGATATTGTAACTTCGATAAAATATGAATGTAAAGTTAGAAATGTGAATACCTAAATCTTGTAGCGCACGCTGCGAGTCCTCAATTTAGAGTATTGAGGTGGCATTCTCCTGTAGAGCATCGAGGTTGGTCCAGGAGTGTTAATGTGAACAATCAAGCTATAGTGCACATGGCGGGACCAGGCGTAAGTCCAATGCAGGATTATCCTTTACCGTATATGACGAGATCAGATAGTAGTTAATGTGTAATCCTTTACCGTAAGTGGCGAGATTGGATTATGATTAAAATTATCTAGATAGTATAATATTGTTCTGTAGTGCGGTGCGAGCGGGTCCAGAAGATATTGTACTTAGGCTTAAACCATTTTTTATCACGGTTACAGTAGCATACCTATATTAGATTTGCTTTACTCACGCAAACATATTTATAGCAATCCTGTTGTTAATTGCCTAATTAATAAGTTTAATTGTGAATAATTAATTCTAATTTATGCATTGTGAAATTTAATTATTAAATCTAGTTTCGAGAAATGCAGATTTGATTTATTTAAGGAATAAGATTTATTTCTTAAAAAGGATTTTTATTTATTTTTGAAACATTATTAAATCAATTAATTAAACTTGGCCTTAAAGGTGAAATCTTAATATTGAGATTTAGTATTTGAAATGAGAATTTGCAATTAATAGTTTATTTTATTTTATTAGAAATAATGAGAATAACTTTTATTTTGAAAAGTTAAATTTCATTTTATAAAATATCTCAATATTAATAGAAATGAGAATTTTTAACCCGTTGATTGGATTTGGAAAATTTTGAGAAATCAAAATATGTTAAATAAATCATTGTTTAGTATGAAAACAGTGTTTTATAATAAGTAAAACAAAAGATATAAACACATTTTCTTTTATTGGGTTCACACCATACCCACTTGGCCCATCTAGGAGTTGTTAGTAAGAAGAAATAAAACTCACGTTCATTCTCTTTCTCACATAATTTCAATTCTAAAAATCCGAAATAAGAAAACCTCTTGTTCTCTTATAAACCATAGAATCATTAATCACCAAATTGAAGTTGTAGATCAAAGAGCTTTTGGCTAATACTTGTAAAAATCAAAACAAGATAATCTCTTCCATCCTATAGTACATCTTTTAGGGTTTTAGTGTCAGATTTCATCTTGGTTAATAATTTTGTTTTGCAAATTTCTGAGATTAAACTAGGTCTAATTGATGAGAGAAGCTAGCTTAGGATAATCCGGGTTTCTTGTATCGGTTCAAGTCCATATAAATGAATTTACCTTAAATTACTATCTCTAAATGGAAGTATGTTACTGTTTGGTAATTGGTTGAATCTAGGATCGATTTGCTCTCAATTTCTGGTGTTAATTATAACTTATGCTATGCAATTCTTAGTTTGTTAAAACCATCATCTTATGATCACCTTTAACATCAATTTGAAGTTGAATATATGCTTGCATGTGGTAAAATTAGCGCTCTAGGGGTCAGAATAATCACCACCGAAGAAGTCATCGACAATGAACTACATGGGTGTGCAACCTGGAGTTGAGATTGCTCCAAGTTGTGTCACCACCGGTGTACCGGTGGGTCATCACTTTGGACCCATGGGGCACCAACGGTGCACCAATGGCGTGCATACCTAGAGCTATTTCTGTTCTAGGTGCCGCCTTGACTCGTCGTTAGTTGCCTCATTCATTGCCTTGTTTGTTGTTGTTTTCTTGTGTGTTGCTTGTTTAATTGTTGTCCTTTCAACGTCCATTTCCATTGATTTTCTAATCTATAAAATAGGTCTAGAGATGATACAAGACTTTACGGACCCATTTCATGGCTATAATCTTGTGATGACCTAGTATTTTGTTGCAGTGAATTCTCTTGTGCTCCATGGACTTTGAATCACTTTGATTCAAAGGTTTGGGATTTTATAAATTTATATCTATCTATTTCTGAGTAAGAATATACATAATTTTATATATGAATAATTTTGTATAAGAGAGTATATTTAAGTTTAAAATTATCAAACTTGTTTTTAAAAATAATCTAGTTCTTTTCATAGATAACTTTTACAAATAGTTATATATATATATATATATATATATATATATATATATTGTATCGGTATTATAAATGGTTATGGATTTTGGAAACATGGTTTTGGAAATACAAACCCAATTTATTTCTAAATAAAATGGTTATATGTACAATGGATTTGGAAGAGTGTTAAATACAACTTTATAAAATAAATAGCTGCTTATATATATATATATATATATATATATATATATATGATCTTTAGAATATGCTTTGGGAATAATACAACTTTATGGAATATAAAACAACCACACACACATGCACACACACACACACATATATACACACACACTTATATATATATTATCCGGCATGTTTACCTGGCTATATCCAAAATGACAGGACAAGTTAGACTTGACTGTCATTAAGGCCAGTAGCCAAGAGCAATGATTGTGGGGTCCAAAAATCAAGTACATATGATAATATTAAGCTATGATCGAACGAAATCAAGAGATATGTTCTACAGAATGTTTTAAGTATGGAATATAAAATAGTTTAGGAAAGAGATCGGGTATGATCCCTCTCAACCAAAGGGAGTAGATTACTTCAGCCAAACAGGGCAACTCCATGGCAAAAGATCGATATTTCAAAATCAAAATGTCAAATAAGCATGAAACTTTGGGACAAAGATGAGGGGACACTAGGGAGTCCACCTTAGGGATCGCACCTATAAAACACAAACAAGAGGGATCGGCCATCTTCCCTTTAGAGGGATCGACCAGAATCAAGCAACATCACATATTGCAACAATGATTGATTAATAACTCAAGTTCCACTAATCCAACTGACATGAAACTTGAAGGCTAAGCATAATACAACATGAAGAAGCTCCTATAGGGATCACACCCAAAAATCACCAATCAAGGATCGACCCTAATCCCTATTTCTTGGGATTTGGGCCATACGATCCCTCATGTAGACCCTTATGGATCTGCAGAGCCTTCTGCCGAATTTTCAGGGACATATTTTGTCGTATTCCTCTATAAATACAAACTTGATTATTCATTTTCGGGGGCTTTATACCGGTTGTTGATATGTATTCTTTTATAATTATGGATTTTCATCCGATCCCTCTTATACTCATTTTACAAAGTGATTAATAAAGTTATCTCTTCAAAGTGGACGTAGGCAAACAACGCTGAACCATTATAAATTGTTGCGTCTATGTTATTAGCTTGTTTCTTATTACTTTACTGCTATAGTCTCTTTGTTTACATTTATTATTATTCATTTATTCCTCTACAAAATCTTTATTGGGTGTTTGTAACGACCCATAAATTTTTGATAATTAAAAATAGATAATTTAATAAGATGTTGTGAGTTAATAATGGGAGAAATAAAAAAATGGTGAATTACTAATGAAATAACAAATCGAATGAAAGGTAAAAATGTCAATTTATGTCAATTATTAACAATTTTAATGAAAGCTCAATTAATTGAAGTGATTTAAATGTTATAATTGGTTATAAATTGAATTTAAGGAAATAAATGTAAATATTGAATCATTTAATGAAATAATATATAATTAACGGCAATTAAATGAAAATCATGTTAGGTAAGTAATTATAACATTTGGGGATAAATAATAAACTTATTAAAGTTATGAAAAGTAAATGGTGATAAACTATTACATGTTACATATTTATTTAGTCTGTTAAAGTAAATTGGAAATCAATTACAAATAAATGTAAATAAACGTTACATTAACGTGAGCAAATACAATAACTGCAAATTTTGAATGCATTAGAATGTATGAATTATATTCATAAGGAAATAACTGATTTAATAAAAGAGTGAAATCAAGATAAGTAAATTAATTTGGAATTATAAATTATAATTAATGTGTGAAATTGACAAAATTCAATATAATTGAAATATCGTAGTTAATACAAATAAAAAGATGGAAATTGTACCATATTAGTGAAATAAGATATCAATAAATGTTAACTTTACTATTAGAGCAATAATTGATTGAATATAAAGATTGAAATCAAAATAAACCAATTTATTGAGATTTAAATTTATAATTAATTGGATTAAATTACAGTTGAAGTTAAACACTGTAATTAGAAAAATATTAAGCACTGAAATTGATATGTAAGCTTGTTTCAAATTATTATAAATATCAAGTAATTAAAAATGATGAAATTCGTTAATTTATAAATATTGAATTAAAAAGTGATTTAATTAATTTAATATTAATTTATTTAACTTATGTGAAAATAGCCATTTTGGCCACTATCTCGAATTTCGATGAAGCTAGTTTCATCGGATTCGTAACGTTAAATTATTGTAAGGTTTCAAGTTTCGTAGCGACCAGACTTGTCGTTTGATCGCACGGGCTCGAAACGCCTAGAAATTAATTTAAGTGAAATCAATTTGAAATAAGCTGATTTTAACATAACTTCTTCATACAATTGAATTAGGACTTGAAACCTATTCCATTGAGTTTAAAGATATTAAAACCATTTATTTTGATATATGGGATGACCTATTTTTGTTTCGGAGACAGAACGGGCTTTTCGGGTCTTTCTCGTTCAATGTGTAAATCAATCTTGTCCATTCAATCTATTTCTGATCTACCTACAAATAGTCCATTATAAACCCTAGCTACCTCTAATTTTCATTTTCCTATATGTACATCTTCTTTCCACTTCTCCTTCTCAATGCCAGACAAGCAAATTTCCATTTCAATCTCAAATCAAATTTCAATCGAAAAATTCAAACTCCTCAAAATATATCGAGTTACATATTGATTTGAAGCTCTCGACGAGCGCAAGTCAGATCTGCAGTTTGTTTTTCGATTTGGGTTTCTGTGTGGCCAGAATTGGGTGATTTAATCTCGGCCGTTCATGGCGCGTCGATCAACTTTGACCGATCGTCAAATACATTGAGCGGTTTTGTCGAGGGGGCTTCCAGGAACCTGTTGGTGATTATTGCATCAACCAGATCGACCTGAGGTAGCCAAAAAAGGGGGATTAGTGCTTGAAACCCTAGATTTTGTCAATGGCGGTGCAACGCAATGGGGAGTCCGTAAGACTCGGGGTGGGGCCTGCGCGTGTGGCTCACCGTGGGCAAGGCGTGGGTAGCGGTGACTTGGCAAATGGTGGTCGGAAGTAGGCGTATTTGGTGGTCAAAGGTGCGACGCTATTGGGTTATCTCGAAAGCGTGAACGTGAAGAAGGGGAAAGCGATTGCTGACGTAGCTGTTGGTTAGTGGCTTGTCCTTTTTATTTAATCTTATTTAATTTTCGATTTCAAACTGTCTAACGTTAATAACTTTTGCATCCGAGCTTAGATTTGGACACGGTTTGTTTCGTTGGGATTGTATCAGAATTCCGGACATTTTGACGCTGATTTGGATGAAATCCAAGACAGTTTAAATTTAGGCCATAAATTGGATTTAAAATCGATTTAAAATCGAAGGTAAGTGTTTTGACCCACTCGCAACTTCTAAAATTTCTTATATTAGTTAAATTAAATTTATGATGTGATTAGGAATTTATTTGTGGCCGTTTGGTTTATTAAAATTGTTATTCCTGTTAATTTGAATTTATTTTGAATTAAATTTTCATTTAATTTATTATTTAATTTAAATTACCGAGTTAATATTCTATAATGATAATCAGTTATTGTAGAAATTTATTGGTCGTATTCGATGATGATTATGATGGATGTTTGATTGTTGATATTGGATGATTGGATGTTATGTTTAATCTATATATTGCTATCCCTCTGCAAGTTCTCTTAGTTATTATTAGAAAAATCACTATGGGTTGAAATGATATATACCCGAACGATCTGTAGATTAGGAAAACTCACTATTGGTTGAAATGATAGACTCGAGCGATTTTACGGATTTTATTTAATTTGAGATTTGCGGTTTGAAATAATATATAACCTTAAAATTTTAAATTACAGATTGAAATGATAAATATCCGTGTCACTTGACCCTAGGGTAGAGAATTATGTATGGACACCAAATTGGTTAAATTAAATGATTTTAAATCCTTAATTTTCTTGAATTTAGTTAATTGATATTTTGAAATAAAAATTGATTTATATAAATTGAATTATTATCGAAGTTCAAGTTTTATGTTAAAAACTGAAATTGGTTTAAAGGAACTATTTAAATAAATTAAATTGAAATTTTAAAGTTGAATTCTAAGTATACGTGAAGCTTGTCAGAAATGGAATATTAAAATTGTTTGAAACATAACTTTGAAATCTGTTGAAATTGGAGTAATTTAAATCGATATTTCAAACATGGATTTGCAAGCGATATAGAAATAAATATTTTATTGGAAATTTGAATTGAAAGATTTGAAATTAGGTTTTCGGAAATTGAAAATAGTCTAAATGTGTTGAAAGGAAATGAATAGTTTAAATTGATACTAAATTAAAATTCATATTTTAATATAAATTGTTTTAAAAATATATTATTGTAAATATTATAAATCTTAAGACTGTCAAATTATTAAACTATTTTAACCTATATTTACTATATTAAATCAATTTAACCTATTTTAAACCATTTAATTTATTTTAAAACTAATTAACCCGTTCTAACTTATTTTAAATCTAATTAATCTATTTTAAAGCTATTTAATCTATTTTAATTATATTTAATCTATTTTAAATCTATTTAACTATCTTAAATCAATTTAATAGTATCCTTAATCTATAATTAAAACATTTTAGACAATTTTAACTATTTATAACTATTTAAACTATTTTTAAAATTTTCAGACTAAGTAAAGGGGAAGTGTTTATATTCAAATTCATTGGTTTAAAAGCAAATACTGCTGAATGATGTTATAACTTAAGTTGGGATTTAAATGTTATAACTAATTGGATATGATGATTCTGAAGTAAGGAGTTAACCTAATTGGAAATATGATTTTGAAAGAAACTATGATTTCGAAAACGATATGATTTCAAAGATGAATATGATTTTGAAAATGAATATGATTTCGAAAGCGATATGATTTGAATTGAATATGATATTTTGATATCAATTATGAAAAATGAACTTTGAAATATAAAAGAACCATCCGTTATGTAATAAGCGTTTGGTTGTTAAAGAGACCGTGATCGGATATTATCATACTCTCTGCCAATATCAAAAACCACTTTAACAACTGCGTACATGGTGGAGATTCCAGAAATGAAGTAGGGTGGTTTGGCGAATGATTTCTGTATGAGGTATGACGTGACCCTGACTCCTATGAGTCAGCTTAGATGTGACTAAAATAGGAGCCACGCCGGACCAAGTGAGGTTATTCCTCTGATCGGGCACATTTCTTCGATACCATTCTATTACTTTGCGATTGATTTGGTGGCCACCCTTTGATTTTGATTTGGGAGTGTGTTCCAAGGTGGACGGTAGTAGCTGCTATGCGTTACCACCAGTCCGGAGCCGCAATTGGTATATCCACCTTAACATTGCCTCGAGTGCCGTGTTCACATGCCCTATCGCGACTTCTACGAGTTTGTTTTGTGTCGTGCCTATGGAGTGCTCCTTGATAGCCCACCTACGGGTGAATTTTACAGTATCTATATAGACTATGACATTATATAAAATGTGTTAAGGGGGATATGGGTAACGCCTTAACGCTACTTTAATACTTTACTTTACTGTAGACATATTATAATAGCGTATTGTACTACATAGTAGATAGTTTTACGGATCCTTAGGAGATGTAAATCTCAAACATCTCTTAAGTTACCACACCCACGTTAGACACTGGATAAGAGATGTCACACCCTGTAAATATCTCTGAAGCCGTTGCACTCATATTTATCATTGATTTAACTTACATAAGATCTTCTAGTTCTGACTCGAGTGTTTCATCTTTTCAATTCACTCGAGTCAGCCTGAGAATTTCAGGTTTTGAAGACGAAGATTTGTACTATTACCATTTATTATATTTATTCCACTGCATCATGTTGTTCCGCTGCATTTATTTATTTACTTCGGTTGTCTGTAACTCTGATTATGTATTGTATTAGTATAATCAAATGTATTTATAAAACAACTTCATGAGCTATTATTTGATTATTATATTTTGTCATTCCGCTGCGACATTCTGTATTTGTTTTTTATTTCTTTCTCTTTTTCTTATTTACCCCAATAACAATCTGTCTCTTTGTATGGTTTGAGTCGACGCGTGTGGCTAGTTAAAACTTCCAAAAAGGCAGGTCGTTACAGTTGGTATCAGAGCTTTGGTTTAGCAATAACCTTAGCTTTGTGGGGTCCAACTCATATTTAATAGGTTAGTCATAGCCTATAATGAGTGCTAAGCGTATACATACATACATACATATATATATGAGAGAGCGTATTTGTTAGTGTTATATAAGGTTTTTGTATTGTGTTAATTTGTTCCATTTTGTATTTATGAATTCTGGTTTGTGCATAGGACGCTATGACATCGATAGGGATTTCTAAACACTTAATAGGGCAGACCGACACAATATTTGTTTGCAATATGGATAAATGAAATAATATTGCCTATTATATATTATTGTATATAAAATAATTTTTTTATAAATGATATATTTGGTTGTAATATAGTAGTGAAATTTATAAATATTGGTTGAAAATTAGATTTGTAAATAAAATATACATAAATTGGAAATTTTAGAACATAAGTTCCGGGATTTATGAAAATTCCTTTCGGATTATTTTGGAATATAATATTAATATTATTTGGAAGTATTTTCTGATAAAAATATTTCAACGTGATTTGGAAGCAATTTTTTAGAATTTTTTTAAAGGAAATAAGTTATGTACTTCCCTTTCTGTCGTTGGAAAATAATTTCGGTGATGAGTGCACGCATCATCGACGTTCATTTTCGGGTTTCAAAGTGGAAAGAATGTTGTAGTAATTTTACTTCACATTTGTTTTGATAAACGAAGTTTAATTCTAATTTATAAATATGATTTAATATATGTATATATTTCTTATGAGTATATATATTATTTTAAATAATTGAAATTAAAACCGGTTGTTTAGTTCTTAGGTTTCTATAAATTAGAAGTTTAAATTATTGTAATGAATGGAACCTTGACTATATTAATAATTGAAAACTTCTAAAATGAAAATAAGAAATTTGATGTTAAAATAATTAGTGAAATAGAAAAGAAACTGAAATTTTGAAACTGTTAATAAAGAGGAAATCAAAATAAGAAATCGTAACTATTGAACGTTTGTTAACTAAATATATAAGAGGAACTTGGGTAATATTCAATTGCATTCTTAAAAAATATATATAACTTACCAAATTATCATAAGTTGAAATGTTTAATAAGATATGTAATGGAATATTATAGAAGTAAAACTTGGAAAAATGGAGTGTTCAAGGGAGTTACCTTTTTTTAGGAATTCTTATGCCATAAATTGTTGTGAACTGAAGTGAATAGTATGAAATGCCACTAATTAAATGTAATAAAGGCGAATAATGTAAGAGAAATGATTGTAAACTTAAATTAACATTTAAACTATTTACGATCGGATTTAATGAAAAAGGTGAATACTGTAAGTAAATAATTATATATTTGAATTAATATTAAAATCATTTATAATTAATGATTACAACTTCAGAGAATATTGAAATGATTTAGAAATGGATTCAATATTCAATAATTCTTAATAAGGAAGAATGACTGTGAAGTAATAAAATGACAGAAAATGACATTGTATGAATAAGGGAGAAATGAACTTTTGTAAGTAATAACGAATGTAAATTAATGAAAATAAAACATTAAATGGATAAGAAAAGAAAGGTAAATGAAGAAAAAAAAATAAGAAAATTAAGTATGAACTTATTCACTAATGAATATCAATATCTAATGGAAATCAAGTATATAAATTTATAAATGTAAACTAAACTGTAATAAAATGTATGAAATACTTAAAATATTGAATTCATTGATGTTTATAAACAATTAAATGGAAATAGCTTATAAAATGAATGTAAAGTAATGAAAGGAAATTTTCATTACCTGAAAATGAGAAAAATGAACAATAAACGATGTGAAGGATAAATAGAGAAAACTTACATATATATGTTGACTTATTGTTTGTTTTGGCTTATGGATGTTTGGGAAGTGATGCTTTAAATTGTTTAGGATGTATGAATAATCTATTGAGTTTTATCTAAGACTATTGAGTGTATGGTATACTTAGTAGTTTATTTGTCATTCAATGCGATTAAAAATGTCTAAACTTGAATAAACCATTTGTTTTGCTTGATATGGATGTATGATTGATTACATTGGTTTCATGTGATGATTGTATGATTTTTATTTCAAATGACTGTTGTTATGTCATGTTGTTTTGTTTGGTATAAATTGAAACAACTTAAATAGTTTCTCTTTATATAATTATTAACTCCTTTAGACCTTATAAGTGAAATACAGGTTATGGAAATAATAGCTACTGTTTTTAGTTTCATAAAAATAAGCGTTGTTTGCCCGATAAATAGGTACGTTCTCGGATTATAGTTTTATAGCGATATTATATTGTTTCCCATGGTTTGGATATATTATTTTGAAATATATGATATATGTTGATTATTCTTGATATTACTATTTCTCTCAAACCTCTCCGTGCAAAGGAGACTCTGCTGAAATTTTCTATAAATTTGGGACTTAGAAAATTTTTGTGAAATGTTTTATGAATTTGTCCACTTGAATATAAAAGGATTTAATTGATATAAATTGATATATTTATTTAAATTATTTAATTATGTAAATTAATTGTTTATAAATTAACATTTTGAATAAGATATATTGATTATATAAATTCCTTCTTTTCCCTTCTTTTTCCTTTTCGAGGACGAAAAGTTTTGAGTGGGGTAGGGTGTGACAACCCGTAAATTTTTGATAATTAAAAATAGATAATTTAATAAAATGTTGTGAGTTAATAATGGGAGAAATAAAAGAAATTGGTGAATTATTAATGAAATAATAGATAGAATGAAAGGTAATAATGTCAATTTAAGTCAATTATTAACAATTTTAATGAAAGCTCAATTAATTGAAATGTTTTAATTGTTATACTTGGTTATAAAATGAATATATGGAAATAAATGTACATATTGAATCAATTAATGAAATTATATATAATTAACAGTAATTGAACAAAAATCAATGTTAGGTAAGTAATTATAACATTTGGGTGTAAATAATTGAATTATTAATGCGACGAAAAGTAAATGGTGACAAACTATTATATGTTACCTATTTATTTAATCTGTTAAAGTTAATTGAAATCAATTACAAATAAATGTAAGTAAACGTTACATTAATGTGAGCAAACACAATAAATGCAAATTTTGAATGTAATAGAATGTATAGAAATGTGAATTATATTCATAATGAAATAACTGATTTAATAAAAGAGTGAAATCAAGATAAGTAAATTAATTCGGAATTCTGAATTAAAATAAATGTGTGAAATTGACAAAATTCAATATAATTGAAATATAGTAGTTAATACAAATAAAAAGATGGAAATTGTAGCATATTAGTGAAATAAGATATCAAAAAATATTAACTTTGCTACTAAAGCAATAATTGATTGAATATAAAGATTGAAATCAAAATAAACCAATTTATTGAGTTTTAAATTTATAATTAATTGGATTAAATTACAGTTGAAGTCAAACACTGTAATTAGGAAAATATTAAGCACTGAAATTGATATGTAAGCTTGTTTCAAATTATTATAAATATCAAGTAATTAAAAATGATGAAATTTGTTAGTTTATAAATATTGAATTAAAATGTGATTTAATTAATTTAATATTAATTTATTTGATTTATGGGAAAATAGTCATTTTGGCCACTGTCTCGGATTTTGACGAAACCTATTTCATCGAATCCGTAATGGGAAATTATTGTATGGTTTCAAGTTTCGTAGTGATTGGACTTGTCGTTTGATCATACGGGCTCGAAACGCCTAGAAATTAATTTAATTGAAATCAATTTGAAATAAGCTGATTTTAACATAACTTCTTTATACGATGGAATTAGGACTTGAAACCTATTCCATTGAGTTTAAAAATATTAAAAACATCTATTTTGATATATGGGATGACCCAATTTTGTTCCGAAGATAGAACGGGCTTTTCGGATCATTTATCATTCAACGTGTAAATCAATCTTGTCCATGCATTCTATTTCTGATCTAGCAATAAGTATTCCTTTACAAATCCTAGCTACTTATTATTTTCATTTTTCTGTACGTACATCTTCTGTCCACTTCTCCTTCTCAATAGAAAACAAACAAATTTCCATTTCACTCTCAAATCAAATTTTGATCAAAAAACTCAAAATCCTCAAAATATATCGAATTATATATTGATTTGAAGCTCTCGACGAGCGAAAGTCAAATCTGTAGTTTATTTTTCGATTTGGGTTTTGTATGTGGTCGGAATTGGGAGATTTAATCTCGGTCGTTCATTGCGCGTCGATCAACTTTGACCGATCGTCAAATTGATTGAGGGGTTTTGTCGAGGGGGCTTCCTGGAACCTATTGGTGGCCGTCGCATCATCCTGATCGACCTGAGGTGGCCGAAAAAGGAGGATTAGGGTTCAAAACCCTAGATTTTGTCAACAGCGATGCGGCGCTTTGAGGAGGCCGGAAGGCTCGGGTTGGGGCCTGCGCATGCGGCTCACCGTAGGCAAGGCGTGGGTAGCGGCGACTGGGCGAATGGTGGTTGGAAGTAGGCGTATTTGGTGGTCAAAGGTCTAGCTCTATTGGGTTATCTCGGTCGCGTGAACGTGGAGAAGGAGGGAAGCGGTTCCTGACGTGGCTGTTGGTTAGTGGCTTGTCTTTTTATTTTATTTTATTTTATTTAATTTTCGATTTCAAACTGTCTAACGTTAATAACTTTTGCATACGAGCTTGGATTTGGGCGCGGTTTATTTCGTTAGGATCGTATCGAAATTTCAGACAATTTGACGTTGGTTTGGACAAAATCTGAGACTATTTGAATTTGGTCCCTAAATTGGATTTTAAATCGATTTAAAATCGAAGGTGAGTATTTTGACCCAATCACAACTTCGAAAATTTCTTATGTTAGTTAAATTAAGGGGGCATTTTACCAGAAGGACAAACTTTGCAGTCAAATTAGTTTCTAGAACACATTCACAAAAATTAATTTGAAGGCCAAAATCAGCAAAATAATTACTTTTAAGGACAAAGTCAGCAGTCTAATTATTTCAAGTACATAATTTCATAGGTTTTTAGGCCTTAGAAACTAATTTTTTTTGCATTTTGTCCTTAAAAATAATTATTTCAGTTGCGTGTCCTAGAAACTAATTGCGCTTGCAAAAGAGGCCCTTATGGAAAATTTCCACTAAATTAAATTTATGATGTGATTAGGAATTTATTTATGGCTGTTGGATATATTTAAATTGCTATTCCTGTTAATTTGAACTTATTTTGAATTAAATTGTCATTTAATTTATTATTTAATTTAAATTGCCAAGTTAATTTCCTGTAATGATACTCAGTTATTGTAGGAATTTATTGATTGTATTGGATGATGATTATGATGGATGTTTGATTGTTGATATTGGATGATTATGTTATGTTTAATCTATATATTACTATCCCTCTGCAAGTTCTCTTAGTTATTATTAGAAAAATCATTATGGGTTGAAATGATATATACCCGAACGATCTATAGATTAGGAAAACTCGCTATGGGTTGAAATGATAGACTCGAGCGATTTTATGGATTTTATTTAATTCGAGATTTGCGGTTTGAAATAATATATTACCTTAAAATTTTAAATTGCGGATTGAAATGATAAATATCTGTATCACTTGACCCTAGGGTAGAGAATTATATACGGACACCGGATTGGTTAAATTAAATGATTTTAAATCCTTAATTTTCTTGAATTTAGTTAATTGATATTTTGAAATAAAATTTGATTTATATAAATTGAATTATTATCGAAGTTCAAGTTTTATGTTAAAAACTGGAATTGGTTTAAAGGAACTATTTAAAGAAATTAAATTGAAATTTTAAAGTTGAATTCTAAGTGTACGTGAAGCTTGTCAGAATTGGAATATTAAAATTGTTTGAAATATAACTTTGAAATATATTGAAATTGGAGTAATTTAAATCATATTTCAAACATGGATTTGGAAGCAATATAGAATTAAATATTTTATTGGGAATTTGAATTGAAAGATTTGAAATTAGGTTTTTGGAAATTGAAAATAGTCCAAATGTGTTGAAAGAAAATGAATAGTTTAAATTGATATTAAATTCAAATTCATGTCTTAATATATACTGTTTTAAAAATATATTGCTGTAAAGATTCTAAATTTTAATACTTTCAAATTATTAAGCCATTGTAACCTATATTTACTATATTAAATTAATTTAACCTATTTTAAACCATTTAATTTATTTTAAAACTAATTAACCCATTCTAACTTATTTTAAATCTAATTAATCTATTTTAAAGATATTTAATCTATTTTAATTATATTTAATCTATTTCAAATCTATTTAACTATCTTAAATCAATTTAACAGTATCCTTAATCTATAATTACAACAATTTAGACTATTTTAACTATTTATAACTATTTAACTATTTATAACTATTTAAACTATTTTCTAAATTTTCAGACTAAGTAAAGGGGAAGTGTTTATATTCAAATTCATTGGTTTAAAAGCAAATACGGCTAAATGATGTTATAACCTAAGTTGGGATTTAAATGTTATAACTAATTGAATATGGTGATTCTGAAGTAAGGAGTTAACCTAATTGGAAATATGATTTTGAAGGAAATTATGATTTCGAAAATGATATGATTTCAAAGGTGAATATGATTTTGAAAATGAAATATGATTTCGAAAGCGATATGATTTGAATTGAATATGATATTTTGATATGAATTATGAAAAATGAACTTTGAAATGTGAAAGAGCCATCCGTTGTGTAATAAGCGTTTGGTTGTTAAAGAGACCGAGATCGGATATTGTCATACTCTCTGCCAATACCAAAAATCACTTTAACAACTGTGTTCCAGAAATGAAGTAGGATAGTTTGGCGAACGATTTCTGTATGAGGTATGACGTGGCCCTAACTCTCATGAGTCAGCTTAGATGAGACTAAAACAGAAGCCACGCCAGACCAAGTGAGGTCATTCCTTCGATCGGGCACATTTCTTCGATACCATTCTATTAGTTTGTGATTGATTTGGTGGCCGCCCTTTGATTTTGATTTGAGAGTGTGTTCCGAGGTGGATGGTAGTAGCTGCTATGCGTTACCACCAGTCCGGAGCTACAATTGTTATATCTACCCTGACATTGCCTCGAGTGTCGTGTTCACATGCCCTATCGCGCCTTCTACAAGCTTGTTATGTGTCGTACCTATGGAGTGCTCCTGATAGCCCACATGCTGGTGGAGTTTACAGTATCTGTATAGACTACAGCATTATATAAAATGTGTTAAGGGGGTTATGGGTAACGCCTTAATGCTATTTTAATATTTAACTTTACTGTAGACATATTATAATAGTGTATTGTACTACATATTAGATAGTTTAACAGATCCTTTGGAAATGTAAATCCCGAACATCTCTTAAGTTACTACACCCATGTTAGACACTGGATAAGAGATGTCAAACCCCGTAAACATCCGTGACACCGTTACACTCATTTTTATCATTGATTTAACTTATATAAGATCTTTTAGTTCTGACTCATGTGTTTTGTCTTTTCAATTCGCTCGGGTCAGCCTGAGCATTTCAAGTTTTGAAGACCCTATTTCTGGAGGACGAAGATGAAGATTTATACTATTACCATTTATTATATTTATCCACTGCATCATGTTGTTCCGCTACATTTATTTATTTACTTTGGTTGTCTGTAACCCTGATTCTGCATTGTATTAGTATAATCAAATGTATTTATAAAACAGCTTCATGAACTGTTATTTGATTATTATATTTTGTCATTCCACTGCGAGATTCTGTATTCGTTTTTATTTCTTTCTCTTTTTCTTGTTTTCCCCAATAACAGTCTGCCTCTTTATATGGTTTGAGTCGACGCGTGTGTCTTCTTAAAATGTCCAAAAAGGCAGGTCGTTACGGTGTTTGTACCAATTTTTGGTGCAAACGTACACACACACACATATACATACATACATACATACATGTATGTATACATACATACATACATAATAAATATATGTATGTACGTATATATATATTAAGATCAATGGAATATATAAACTATTTTATTTAATGGGGAAAATTGGATTTCTAAATTATAAACTCTTATATGATAAATGTTTTGAGAACCTTAATTCTTTAATGTAGGGGGTACTAATAATCGACTTAGTGTTATCGATTTGTTTAAATGCTCTCGAATAACACTTTAGGTTTTTATTCTCTTTTGGTGTTCGACGGAGCCGATTGACCCTTAAGAGAATATAGTTCAGGTTTTCCAATGGTATCCGTAACGAGTGAGATTTACTAGCTTCTAGTAAATACTTGAATTTCACCAGGTGGTATGGGACGTTTTGGTTAAGTTCTAGTAATTATTGAAAGTGATAGTATTTGGCACTTTAGAGTATATTTCCTTTTGGTGTTCGACCAGGGGCCAATAGATCCTTAAGAGGTATACTCATGGATTTCATTATGATCAAAATTACATAATAATAATGAATAACCTAGAATTTTCAAGTCATAGCTGCAATGATCGTCTTGATCGGTATGGACGATCCTTGAGATTGGTTGTGATTCTGTTTTCACAGTATGGATGATCCTTAGTATCCGATCGGTATGAGTGATACCACATTTGTTTGTTTTCCATGGTAAGGACAATCATTAAGGTTGGTATGGACGTTAGGGTGATTGGTATGGAATTGGTTTCTTTGTGTTTGAAATATTACGCTTTATTCTGTAATTCGATGTTTAGTGACTAATCTGTGGATATATATATATATATATATATATATATATATATATATATATATATATTCTTGTGTCTTATGATGGATTCAGAGTTAAATTGATTCCGTGACTTGTTATATCTTGAACATCTGGATTTACATATATGTCATTTATTCTTGTGTTATATCTTGCTCTCACCCTTTTAGATATCTAGAGATAGTCTCACCCATTTATTTTATAATACTCAGGTTAGACCAAGACTTTTCAGGTTACAGGACAAGTAGACCTTTGGATAGTTGGACTAGTAAGGAGATAAACCATTTTGACTTTCAATTTATCTTATGTAGGGTTTTTATGTATGTATCTGAGATGTATATTTGAGTTAGTGATTTGTACCGGATGTATATTATATGAATCCAGTGTTATATTTTGTAGACTCATAGTTTGTATCTATACATGATGTTTATTATTCCACTATGGTCTATGACTATTATATTTATGATATACTGTTCTGATTTTGAGAAACCGGTGTGGTAATTACTTTACACTAAGATTGTACATGTCAAAATTTATTTAATAGATCAAGTAAAACCGTAAGTATGACTTGTCAGTGTTGGTTTAAAGATATTGTGAAGAACCGCTTTTTCGTATAGTTTAAGCTGACAACGAACCACAAATGTCCAACTCAAATTGAATGAAAATGTGGATAGTTAAGGTAGAAAAAGAAATAAAGACATGACAGAATCTCAAATGAATGGAATAACGCATATTATTTTAATATATAATCTTTACAACGGAAATTCAAATACATATATCAAAGTCTATCCTAAGCTCTACCTGGACAATTATAAAACACTCGTCCTTACAAATGTTGAAAAACCAAAACAATGAAACAAATGCAGTGGGAAAATAATCTACGATCATAGGTTGATGAAGATCTCTAGCTCTCCTCTACAAACTCCAAGCGCCTTAAGCTAAACCTGAAACTACTGGATCTGACCCGAGTATTAAAAATACTAGGATCAGTCTGGCAAACTAGTGTGAGAAACAGAATCATAAATATATATGATAGTGTCATAGATCAAACAAAACCTTTGAAAAGAATAGTATCTCATAAGACCATACCATAAATAAACACGGGCGGGGTTTTAACTTATGATAACCAAAACATTTCTATAAAAAATCCAGTGATGTTATAATAACGTATATAGTGTAATTACTTATTAATCTTAACCGAAATTATTACATTTGTTAAATTCCAACATAATAGGTATACAACTAAAACCATAATGGTTCGTGTTGGAGAATAGATTCCAACAATGATAGGGTAAGGAGCTACCTTCAAAACAGTACATCTCTAAAGGAATGTACTGAGGTTACAGAACATTTGCGTCTCTACCAACACAGAACCAACCTACCTCTGCCATAAATAGCACCGAATATAACATCACTCTGGTCATTTCTGACCTATCTGAGACGTCTCATAGCATACACAACATACTCGATATAGAGAGGGAAATCTAGAAAGGTGATTACCGTACCTTAATGGGTGCGACCCACATAGCCCTGCTTCATCTACCATGTTTTTTTCCATTACTGATGTGTAAGGCCTGTGTTAGCATTTTACCTTTCACAAAACAAAAAATCCCACTTTGAATATCACGTTGCCATTTTCGACAACATACTAATTAATTTTCACAAAAGTACAACAAGTCAGATTATTGGATTAGTAGCGAGCAATAATGCAATGTCATACGTTCGTCCATACAAGTTGTCCAGGTGAAGGAAAAACCGAAGGCACTCCTCCTACTACATCCTGTTTGGGAACCAGCCCTAGGATTAGTAACGAGCAGTCCTTGCAAGTCGAAGATTTTAAGAACGAAGGCACATCTGCCACCTTATGGGAATCACCCTAGAGGTTAGTGGCAAGCAGCCTAACATTGTGAAGATCTTCGTCTTCAAAATCATTGTTTTCAACATCACTTTCGAATGTATATTGGTTCGAAGTTGTTTTCGGATAGGAATCACCCACTTCCAATCCCGGTCTCTCCGAACCAGTTATCGATAAAAAACGTGTATATGTGTACACGGAAAGAGGAGGGGAACAGTAGACAGGGATAAGTATCTTGAATATGAACTATTTAATATGATGGTGTTTTGTATAATGTATCCTTGGAGATGTTTTGAATGCTATGCAATGATTATTGTTTGCTTTTGAAATCATTCTTTAAACTTAGGAAATTAATAGTATGGTTTGAAATTAAATGTTCCAATATGAATCCAGATAACCAAGAATTACGAATCCTAGTGTTTTTGGAACTAAGGGGTAAGTTGTTGAGGAAGGGCCGCAAGATCAAACGGACTTTGCTTCGTTATGCCGAGATTTTTAGATTTTAAATCAAAGGAAGTTCTTGGGTTCTAAATCGATCATGGAAGTTAAAATTTGCTAGAGCTGTGAAGTCTTTTCATATCATTTGGAGTAGATGTTGTCACAGTATAAGATGTTGTATATTCATGTATATTATTCACGATAATGTACTTGTGTATATAACTTCCTGAGTCGACAGTTGTAGTTGTATCATATGTATTGTATCACATGTATTGTAACTGACATCAGTTATTATATATATGAGACATTTTTGTTTTATCTGTGTTCCGCATTTATATTATCTGTGTTATTATTATATTCATTGTCCTAAACTAGTATGAACCATCGTAGTTCGTTTTATACTGGAATTGGGTATGTCGATGGGAGTAAATAAATAAGAGATGAAAAATTAAAAATATACACCACTCCTATCGAGATAACCAATAGTAGTGTAAGGCCTAACTATGGATGGCTGCTCCTATCCAGCCTTATTCTTAGTAATAACGGACAGTATTTCTTTTAATACTCTTTTTTATTGTGAGCATAGAGGTGGGGCGTCACAGTTGGTATCAAAGCTTGAGGTTTATGGACATAATATAAAACATAACTTAGAAGGAACATGTGTTACAACTATTAGTCGATGTTTTATTTGTGCTTTGAGTCAAAACTAAAGTTTTGAAATTATGATGAAATTTTTAAATTTCCTTATTTAAAAAATAAAAGTGAAGTTGTGTTTTGATGATTGATTGATTTGTGTTCTGTTTATCAGAATGCGCAGCGGAAACAGTGGGACTGTCTTCGCTGAGTACAGATGATATCCTTTTTGATTTAAAAATCAAAATATGAAATTGAAATAAATTTCATTTGTTGTTGACATAGCTGGGTTTAATTTGTTTTCTTTGAAAATTTTGAATCCGATTGAGGATTCAAAACGATTGCAGTTATGTGAATTTGTTGAGATTTTTGCTATTTTGAATTATTTTCATTGAAGATATATACGAGTGATTTCTCTGTTCATTTTGTGGTATACGTGCAAATTTATGTTGCACGTTACTGCATTATTTTTACGTTGAACCGATGCTTGGTTTTAAACGTATTTTGTTGCCGTTATTTTTATAATGGGATTTTTATACCAATGCTAAATCTTTGAAGCACGGTGTTTTGTTGACATTTTTAATGAATGAAAATTCACTGGTGTTATATTTTGATGCAAATTATTTTAAGGAGATTTTGACGTTTAAAAATCACTGTCACTTTGACTTCAGTGACCGTCATATTTTAAAGTGGATTTTCAAGCGGTTATCCCGCAATACTGATTTTGTTGTCCGTTTTTACGGTATTTTGAGAAGTGCAATTTCCTTGTCGAAGTTGCTACTGATGTTGCTGTTTTAATCACATGTTTTAAAAAAAATTTCAAAATAAAAATTGTTTTTAAAAGTTTTACAATTTACGCTTTCAAAAGAATAAGGAAGTGATTTAAACGTTTCAGCAAAATCGAGGACTATGATCCCTTTCTTTTACTGATTCGCTTAATTCCGGACTTGTTCGGTTGAGAATGTAAATTATTACTTTTATAAAATAAATGAAATTGTTTTCAGAAGTTTTGCAGTTTGCGTTTTCAAAAGAATGAGGAAGCGATTTAAACGTTTCAGCAAAATCGAGGACTATGACCCCTTTCTTTTACTGATTCGCTTAATTCCAGACTTGTCCGTTTGAGAATGTGAAATGTTATTTTTGGAATACACAATTTTGCACTTTCAAGGAAACGATGAAGAGAATTAAATGATTTAGTAAAACTCGTGGTTATGGGACATGTGCGCTTGCTATTTTGGTTAATTCCGGACTCGTTAATTGAAATAATTATTGTTTTGATGATTTTGATGATTTTCGTGTGCTTTCGAGCCAATATGTTGGACCTTCGGGTCAATATCAGTACCAGACCTTCGGGTCATTTGTTGGACCTCCGGGTCATTTGTTAGGCGCCAAAATAATGTTGACGGTACTTGATAGGCTTCGGCCATTTGTTGATGCACGTGCGGCGTAGCTTAAAAACTCGCCATTTGTTGGGATCGATCCACCTTTTATGTTGATTTTCTAGATTATCTTCATTGATTTCTAGATATTTGTTGTTTTCAATTATCTGCAGCTAATTGGATATTTGTTGATATGAGTTCTGATTATCGTTTTTGATAATCGGATATTTGTTGATTCTGATTATCGTTTTTGATAATTAGATATTTGTTGATTCTGATTATCGTTTTTGGTAATTAGATATTTGATGTTTCTGATTATCGTTTTTGATAATTAGATATTTGATGTTTCTGATTATCGTTTTTGATGATTAGATATTTGATGATATGAGTTCTGATTATCGTTTTTGATAATCGAATATTTGTTGTTTCTGATTATCATTTTTGATAATCGGATATTTGTTGTTTCTGATTATCGTTTTTGATAATCGGATATTTGTTGATTTTGATTATCGTTTTTGATAATCGAATATTTGTTGTTTCTGATTATCGTTTTTGATAATTGGATATTTGTTGATTTTAATTATCGTTTTTGATAATCGAATATTTGTTGTTTCTGATTATCATTTTTGATAATTGGATATTTGTTGATTTTGATTATCGTTTTTGATAATCGGATATTTGTTGATTTTGATTATCGTTTTTGATAATCGAATATTTGTTGTTTCTGATTATCGATTGTGATAATTGAATATTTTTTGATTTGAGATTTGATTATCGATTGTGATAATTGAATATTTGTTGATTTGAGATTTGATTATCGGTTGTGATAATTGAATATTTGTTGATTTGAGATTTGATTATCGATTGAGATAATTAAATATTTGTTGATTTGAGATTTGATTATCGATTGAGATAATTAAATATTTGTTGATTTGAGATTTGATTATCGATTGTGATAATTAAATATTTGTTGATTTGAGATTTGATTATCGATTGAGATAATTAAATATTTGTTGATTTGAAATTTGATTATCGATTGAGATAATTAAATAATTGTTGATTTGAGATTTAATTAGCGTTTTTGATAATTAAATAATTGTTGATTTGAGATTTAATTATCGTTTTTGATAATTGAATATTTGTTGATTGAGAATTCTGATTATCGTTTTTGATAATTAGACCTTTGTTGTTTTTCGATTACTGTTTTGGTAACTGGATATTTGCAGTTTTGCGATTTGCGATTTGGGTTTTATAATTATCTTTGTTGATAATTAGATTTTACTGTCTTCTAATTATCGTATCGATAATTAGATATGGCTGTTTTGTGATTTCTGTATTTTGATTATCTATTTGATAATTAGATTTTGTTGAGAATTTATGAATTTCTTTTATGAAATTAAAAGATTTCTTTGGCGTTTGTGTTCCTGACCTTTATTTTTCTAGCTTAACCAGTTTATGTTAAAAAAATAATTGTTAGTGACGACCTTAATTATGAAAATTGCGGGGATGCAATTTTTATAAGGAGGGGAGTCTGTAACTACCCGGGGTTTTGCCCAATTTATAATCATCATTAAACAATTATTGAGCTAGCTAATCGCTAATTGGAGTTTTAAATCAGTTGAAATTCATTTGAAAAAAATTGTTAAAGAGTTTTGCGGGCTTCAATTGAATTTTAGCCCACGTTGTAACCTTGTGCCGTGACACTATTATCAAATCCAAGACCATTCCTCTTTTGTTCACTCACAAACCCGTTCCCCTTTCATTTTTCTCATTCGTTTAAACCCTAAACAAAAACAAGAAATGGCGGCTTGCTCGTTCTCGTTCATTCCACTGTGAAAAATTAGGGCTTTTGATTTTCGAAGAGGCCGACTTCAATTGCTTTGTCGATCAGTGGGTATCCGCTTGTAGCCTTGTTCGATCGTGTTCTCGTTCTCACTTCGGCTGCATCTATTCGCAGCGAGCAAAAGGTGAGTGATTTAAGTTTCACTCACATCTAACTCGAGATTTTGGTGATTTTGAACTTGTGCTTTTGTGATTTACTCGGTTACTTGGATTTTCTGATGTTGATTTCGTTTGTCTTGTTGTCTTCGACACTGTCTTTGGTTTGAAAAAAAAGAAAAAAGAAAATACAGACTAAATTTTGTGAAATTGTTCATCTGACTTAAACTTGTTTATGTGATGATTTTGACCTTCATAGTCGAACTTGCTACTGTTGATTTCTTTTGCAACTTGGTTCGTCTTCTTGATTTCCACATCTTGATGATTTTGCTGTGATAATTTGGCTTGAATCTTGTATTTGATCTAGCCACTGATGCTAATGATTATGCTCGACTTCGGCCATTTATGTTTACTGCCTCTGATTATTGCGTCCTATAGTACATTCGACCTTATTTAATTTACCTGCTGTTTGGTGACTCTGGCCATTTTGTCTTTGACTGTGTATCACTTTGTTGATGATGCTCGACCATTGAATTTGGTTGCCGATGAATTTTGGAAGTAATTTACTCTGACTTGATTGATCACCTTAGCCACCATCGTGATCTTGTCCGCTATGACTTTTGATGACTTCGCTGACTTTGGTTATTTTGATACCTTTTGAAGTGGCATCTGTTGGGTTTCTGGTATTTGACATTTGCTATGTTTGGTTTGTAGCTACTTGTATCAGTAGTGTTGCAGGCTTGTGTTTTGTGGTCTTCATACCTGTAGTGTTTGAGTCTGTTCAAATCACCTGTTGGTCAGTTTGCATCTGCTTGTAGTTGTTTCTGGTCCTTGTATCAATGCTCGACCACTTGGGGGGGGGGTAGCTGCTGTTATTGGCTTCACTTGATTATGAAACTGGTTTTGACTTGGTTCATTTAATTGAAACTGTTCCATTGCACTGGGTTGAGTCTTGTGGTCCTTGTCATCTTCATATTCAGTTGCCTGTTCATTGAAGTTTGATTTACATGGGTTCGAGCCTTTTTCACATGTTGGTTCATGTTGTATCCACTTGACTCATTACTGTTGTGTGCTGTGGTGCCATACTTTTGGTGCTTTCACCTTCACTCGGCTGTGCTTGCATTGCCCACTTCGTTTTACAGTTGCATACAATTGAGTTCATGTTGTTAGCATTGACTTGTGTTAATTAATTCACTTCCACTCGAGTCTGTTCCATTATGCTCGAGTCTGATACTTGCATTTATGTGCACCACGTTCTCTTGCCTTTGCTTATCTCTGATCATAGATGGTCTGGTGATGTATACACTGTGTATTTGTATCCCAGTGATCTTTGTGCAGTCCCATTGGAGCTATACACATAGGTGTTGTGTGGTTTAGTTGCTCTGCCATACTCCTTCTGCTGTCTTCAGGTTATACCACAGCCTTGTGCCCTTGGTCATTCGAATTGAGTTGCTTTACAGTTGTGTTGAGTCATGATGGTAGTGACTTGACCTCTGCAGTTTCGATTGCTGTTAGTAATTGGAGTTGTGATGGCATCATATACTGTAGTGGCGAGGCAGTGCACGCGAGCGTGTACTGCAGCCACACCGTATTAATTTTATTGGTATTTCTTTTGATTTTGGTTCGTTGATCTTTTGTGTATTTCATGTTGTAGTGGCGAGGCAGTATATGCGTGCGTATACTGTAGCCCTACCAGAGTTGATGTTTTAAATTGATTATTTTGTTGATATCTAATTATCTTCTTGATATTAGATTATAAGTTTCTAATTATTTATTTAATAGTTGGATTTTGTTGTTAATTGCCGTTTAGGCAATTCTGATGTTTTTCTAAATTATCTTCATTGAAATTCTTTTCACTTATCTTTGTTGATGATTTGATTATGCTGATTTGTTGTTTAACACTGTTATGTGTTATATTTATCGTTATTCGATTTCTTTATTTAAGAATCGGATAGGTAAATTTATTGATACTGTCGTCTACTTGTTTATTTAATTATTATTGCATCTGCGCATTAATAACTGAGTTTGAATTAGACTGACCCGTGTATTATTTTCTTTTGAATGTAATACTCGAGTCAGACCGAGTTATTACAGGTTGTAGATATTTAGCTTTGGGTTGCTGCTAGAGCTGTGAAGTCTTTTCATATCATTTGGAGTAGATGTTGTCACAATATAAGATGTTGTATATTCATGTATATTATTCACGATAATGTACTTGTGTATATAACTTCCTGAGTCGACAGTTGTAGTTGTATCATATGTATTGTATCACATGTATTGTAACTGACATCAGTTATTATATATATCAGACATTTTTGTTTTATCTGTGCTCCGCATTTATATTATCTGTGTTATTATTATATTTATTGTCCTAAACTAGTATGAACCATCGTAGTTCGTTTTATACTGGAATTGGGTATGTCGGTGGGAGTAAATAAATAAGAGATGAAAAATTAAAAATATACACCACTCCTATCGAGATAACCAATAGTAGTGTAAGGCCTAACTACGGATGGCCGCTCCTATCCAGCCTTATTCTTCGTAATAACGGACAATATTTCTTTTAATACTCCTTGTTATTGTGAGCATAGAGGTGGGGCGTCACAGATGTGCACATAAATGTGCATACTTTTTCCACCATATTTAATCTAATTAAAATAAATAAATGATCATGTTGGGTATTTTAACCTGTTTAAACCAAAACTCAATTTATTTTCAAATCGTCATGTATTCATCTCCATATAAGAGCAAAATGATCATTTTTGTGCATAAATTAATTTATGAAAATTTACATAGAATTTTCTGCGTTGTTTTGTAGGAATTTGGACTCATATATAAGTGGTTTCATAAAGATATATGCATGCATAAGAGTGAATACAAAGGAATGGAGATGAAAATAATTCATTTCATGGATCATTGAGGACCTCACCTACCCACCTACCTTAATGTACAAATTAGAGCTAATCTACATGTTAAAAGGCTATTAAACCTTCATGCACACTTAATGGATGATTATTGGATGCTAATGGTTACTTTGTCACTACACTTCCTGAGAGGGTAGTTTGGGTAGTTCCTAAAAAATGAATTAGGGTTTTCAAACATGTATAAATACCCCTTATCTTCATGTAAGTAGTCTCTCCTCTCTTAGCCTCTTAGTCGAGGAAAATAAATCAAAGCACTTCTTTCTTTTTCGATGGCTACTTAGCCATTTCTTTTATGTAATTTTTTGATGCAATTTTCAATACCTATTCTTTTCTTCTTTTGTTTATTTCCTTTCATGTTAGTATTGTAGATTTGTTTATTTATGCAAGTAGTGTAGTTTTTCTTTTATTCAATTAGATTAGTTCTCTTTTTCATTATCTTTCATTTTTCTTTCTTTTTAGTTTCATGTTGCATGCTACAAGTGTTGATATGATAACACAAATGAGAGGCTAAATCCCTTCAATTTAGGAATAATGAAGCTATCTAATTATGTAGCTTCAACATTTTGATAATTATTGCTCTCTTAATGCAAATAGTTGAAGTGGTTTAACTTGTTGTTTTTTCTTTGTATTCGATCGCCTATATTGTTGATACCAAATAGGCTATACTTAAATGATCACTAAACACAAATTGCATCTTCATCTAAATATGATTATGGCAAAGAAATGAATGTTGAAATTAAAATTTGATGGCCTATATTTCTATCAATAGTTAATAGGCCATGCTTAAAATAGATTTTATTTTCAACTTGTTGTCATTTTTATGACAATTAGTAAGTGATTTAAGAGGCGTGTTAAAGTTTGATAGCTTATGTTGGGCTAATTAATTGCACAAATATGCCATACTTATGATAAGCACATTAATTAAACTAACTAATGACCAAAAAGAGAGATAATAATTTCATGTTTTGTTGAACAATATGATTTAGAGAGTGGAATTATCTCTAAATTGTCATTTATTCTCATAGTTTTCATTCACCTTTGTAGTTGTTAGTTTTTGCAATTTTTAGTAATTAGCTTAAACATCTCAAATCTTGGTAATTTGATTGAATAGATTTTTAAAACCAATAACTCCCTGTGGATCGACCTGTACTCACTATGTACTACGATGGTATGCCGTGCACTTGCGGTATAAATTTTATTATAAATTTTTCGATGGTTTTCTAATTCGATAGAAATTCCAACGTTAAACAAATGATATTCTATACTATGTATCGTTCCTTCTGTTTGTTCTTGATGGATATTAGTTTCTATCTAGTTTTGTCTCTCCTACCTTTGTAGATAGGCTAGGATTAAAGTAATAAGTTTGTGAATTTATGATGTATCAACTAGGTAGGTAAGGGTTGACCCATCATAAGGTATTTTGGTTAAAGGATAGATTAATAAATGAAGATTAAATTTGAATTATTTAAATAAGATGATTTAAATAAACTTGATTTTATTAAACAATGTTTTTGATTTTAACACTTAGGAAGTCAAAATTCATTTGATGGTATTAGGCCGGTTGATAAACACATTTACCCTAAAAGTGTCTAAAAATAAGTAGGCTCTAGACAGAGTTGTGATACCAACATCCTACTCTTCTTAGATACTTACCAGACCAATTGGGGTAAAGAGGTTGAATTGGTCGACTTAATTTTGAGACCCAAACTGTTTTGAGCCTACATCTAGATAGTTATAAGCGATTAGGTTTTAAAATAATATGTTTTGCATATACTCTTAGGATATAGGAGAGTACTATACAAGTTAATTTAAAATGATTTTATTAAATGATTTTATGAATAAAGTTTTATCAATCAAGATGATTGAACCTAAGTAGAAATTTTTGTGAAATATTTTTATAAATATTTTGGGAGGGTAGAAATAATTGGATAAATAGGAATTTTCAAATGAATATTGTCATGTATTTCTGGGATAGGTCTTTAACAAATTTTGAGACATAATTTCTCTTAATGGGGGAAGAGCATAACAACCTAGAATTTTATAACTTTAAAATTTGGCTATATATATATATATTAATAACTAAGTATATGGATTTTATAATCAAATAAACCTGTTTTAATTAACAACTAATGATGATGAATTTGATTTCAAATTTTGTTTACCAATATAGTTAGTTCATAGAAAAATAGAAAATGTAATCGGAACTAATTTTCCAAATTTTCTATTTTTCATTAGTTAAATGTTATTGAAAATGTTAAAACACTATTGTAAACTACATATACACTACAAACTATTTTGTCATGAGAATATATACATGTGCATATATTTTCACTTAAGCGTATGTATATATAAAAATAAGTAAGATTTTTATTATAATAAGGTATATATTTTAACATATAAATATACTTATCACAACATAAAGGACAAGGGTGCATGCTTGAATAGTTACATGATGGAGAGGTATAGGGTGTGGGTGGAAGTCATGTAGGGGGGTTATGGGTGCATGCATGTGTGTATTATTTTATTTAAGGTCACTTTATATTATTACTTTCCTAAGCCTATACATACCACTTCCCATTCATAATTTTCATTTTAAAATCCTCTTATTCATTTTTAATTTCCTAAAAGCTTGAGTTAAATTTTCGTGGCTTCTCTTCATAATTTATAACTTGTGAAAAATTAGTTCTTTCCTACCTAAATAACTTCTTTAGCTCATTAGAACATTTCTACAAACAGTATAACACCTTTCTTTCAAAGCAGAAGTCCACATCCAAAAAAAATCCCCTCGCCGAGCTTAAATACATGCATGGCCGAGCCTAATTTAGGTCTAAAAGCATCCAAAATCTTCTCATTTGCAAGTCAACACCATGATCTAGGTTGAATTCAAGTTCTAGTAAGAGTTCGCCTTGAATTAGTAAGCTAAGGTGGGTGAATTTCTCACTTTTGGAAAAGATAACAACTTATCATTAGTGGATTAAATGTTGTAATATTATATTGTTTGTTGTGTTAAATTATCATGTTGTTGGATGATGTATGATTGCAAGTTTTTGGTTTAGCATAAATTTGTGGCTTGGATAATATGTTGATAATTTTGGATATGGATATATAATGTGCGGTATATGATATGATGGTAGTATGATTGTGAACCAAAAAGCAAGTGTATGTGATGTAATGGTTATAAAGTTAGCACCTTTAAATGCCGCAAAGGACTTAAGATCCGATTAGAAAAGAAAAATTTTGTTCTAGTTTTCGATTTGAAAAATGTTTTCCAAGTTATACTTTTTTTTAAGTTTTCAAAACCTTTCATTTAGGTTTTTAAATATGTCATAGTAAGAGTTAAAGTGAGATTTTCACCTAGAACCTATTATAGCGAACCGCGTTCATACTAATAGTCGCTATGGATGCAGTTCAGAATAATTTCACGATTTCAACTTTTAAAGTGTTTTATTTTGAATTATTTGAAAACTCTTTTCAAACTCATTAAGTAGGTAAAAAGGTTAACTTTGTTATATAATAATTTATTTATTTAATTTTTTAATTATGGATAATTATTAATTATTAAGTAATTAGGTTAAGTAATTAGAGGTTAAGAATTTATTGAAAAAGTTTATTATTTTCAATTAAGGAAGTTTTAAGTAAAGATTAATTAAGATAAAAGGTAATTGAGTTTTTACTTAATCAAGTTTAATTATTGTAACTAATTATTAAATTAGAGTTAATTATTATTTAATTAAAGGCTAATTATTCACTCAGTTACTACTCAATTAGGTTTTAATTATAAATGAATGTTTATTTAATTAAAGCTTAATCAATGTTTGATTATCAATTAATTTTTAATTTATTAAGGTTTATTTATTGATTAATTAAGACTTAACCAAGCTTAATTGTGATTTAATTCATAATTAAATAAATTAAGAGTTGAATAAGCTAAATTAGGGTTTAATTATGATTTTATTTTTGATTTAATTAAGATTTATTAAGGTTTAATTAAGTTTTAACATATGATTTAATTGAGGTTTTTTATTCATTTTAAAAGTTCTTCAAAACTCTATTAGTTATTTATTTTAACCTGTTTTCTTATCTAAGTGAACTGTTTTTAAACCAATAGATCTCCTGTCTAAGCGTAAGTAACCCTTTATGACTAAGAAAAAAAATGACATCTATTGACAAAACATGACACCATTCTACTATTATAAATAACGGGACCTTTACCCGTATAATGGATTGAACATAATTGAATGATCCCCTTTACTTACTACTTGCTCATGCAAATGTCCATATTAACTTGTTAAGTAGAACCAAATTAAAAGATCCCTTGTGGTCTCTAAGCCTCCGTTGGATTTTGTGAAGCTAAATGCTTTGATTTTCCTTTTGGATAATGATTTCAAAGTGATTCCATTTTGGTTTTAACATTCCAAGGATGATTTGGCAACAGTTTTAGTTAAGATATTTCAATAATGGATGGGTTTATCAAAAGGAAATTTTTGGATAAGGTTTTATTAAAAAGTTGTTTAAATATGAAAGGTTTATAAAGTAATTTTATGAATGATTTTGGGGTTTTGTTAGAAAGTTTTAGAAATGCTTTGAATATTCATAAAAGAAGTTATCGAAAAAGGATTAGAATGTTTACAAAAGAAGTTTGTAAAAGGTTTGGTTATTTAAAAGGAGTTATAAATGGTTTTGAATATTTATAAATGAGCTTTATAAATGAATTTGGAAGTTCTATAAAATGTTATGTAAATGGATTTGGGTCTATAAGAAATGGACATTTCATGAATAAAATGAATGGTTTTAAAAAGGTTTAGGAAATTATTTTAAAAGAATTTGAGAATTGGGTTTCTTAAGACCGACCTTTAAAAAAAATGGTGGTATGGAATTTCAGTTCCACACTTGACACTGCAAGAATAATCTTTAGAGTTATCCTTACCTCCAAGTTGAATAACGATGTTAGAATCCTTTTAACATGATTTAGAAATTAGAAAACTTCACAAACGTTTTTGTGCATATACTTATATTAGTGAGATAAGTATATGAATGTTTTGATAAAACGTTTTGGAAAGAGATTTAATAGATGAAAGTTGTGTTTTGAGGCCTCCAGATTTTTGTTATTTTTGTATTTAATAGTTAAATAACCGACTATCAAATCTGGCTAGTTTTGACGTAAGAAGTATAATTGTTAATTCGTGTTCCTTGGTAAGGACTCGAATAATTACTTCCAAAAGAACCAGATATGAGTTGAAAATTATCGGTTATTGGTTTAAAGAGATCGGGATCAGATATGTTATCTGAATACCACTTTTAACCAATACACACGTTCGAGTGGAAGACATCTTGATGATGATTGAAGAAGGTACTCTTGAAATGCAAGGGCTACTTGCAACTAATCCTAAGGGTGATTCCAAAATAGATGTAGTGGAAGAGTACCTTCGTTTTCGTTCAAACCCAGAACAAACTTGTATGGATGAATGAGGGCATTGCATTTCATCCTGGAGGGCAACGCTAGCATCCCAAGATGGTCTGCTAAGAGGAAGAAGGTAATAATGTGACCTCAAGAGCCTCACAATCTAGGAAATGGAAAAAACAGGATATGCAGCAGAGCTATGTGGTCAGCTACCATTAGGAGCCGCCATTCCATTCTAGATTGTCCATATTCGAGTTGTTTTGCATGCAAACACCGTGGTAGTATAAGGCTTCGGTGTCAAAATGGATGAGGTAATCCGGTTCTCCATATTAAAGGGGCAGCCAACTCTTTGTAGCAATGGTATAAGAAATTCTTTTCAGACTCCAGGTGCATTTTCTATATGCGTTCTATCGAAAGGTAGTTCCTTACCTTGCCATAATATGGAATCTAATCTTCTGTATATGCCTTTACGGTTTTGATTTAAGAGCTTAGTATGCTGGAATTTGATATGGTAACTGTTTCAGCTATTTTGATATGTATTTGAATCCTTCGACATTATTATAATATCACTGGACTTTATATACAAAGGTTTTGGTTATTGTAAGGTAAATACCAGTCCGTGTTTATGTGCGACGTGGTCTTACGAGATACCTTTGATTTCAAAAGAGTTTTTAAAGTAATAATTAAGTTGTATGAGTTTACTCACACCTGATTCATGTCTAACATGGATTTTATTTTCTTTTCCCAAACTCTTGGGTGCTCAAATTTGAATGGCAACCAAGTAGTTAAGATTTTTCCGTAGATTCACTAGGAGGAGCTCGGAGCAGGTGGCTTCATCAATAGCTAGTTATTTTTCTTGTTTCTACCGTATTATATGTATATTGTATTTAGTTAGGTAGGGATAGACTGTTATAACCATCATAGAATAAAATTTGTATTAGTATAACTCTGATGTAACTTTACCCGGTATCCTGACCCGGTTATATTGGACTGATTGTGTAAGACAGATTCGATTACTATCAAGAAGGATGACCATGGAGCGATGGCTATAGGACCTATAAGTAGAGTTCAAATGGTTATACGAAGCTCAGATTGAAAAAATTTGATAGATAAATGATGCAGGATGCTAAAAACATGGAAAACAGCTTGGATTAACATGGGTTCGGCATGGCAAGGTAGAATATTATGGATCAGTATGATTGGTTGTGTAAGTGAATGGGCACGGTCAAAGTTATGGAGGGATCAACATTGTTGATGGTACTTGGCTCGGCATAGATGGTTATCAAAGGGATCGGTAGAGTATAAAGTTATAAGAGGGATTAGCAGAGTATAGAGTTATTAGAGGGTTCGGTAGAGTATAAATGAATAAGAGGGATCGGTATGGTTAGAAGGCTATGGGTCGGCATAGTCTAATGAAGCATAATGGATCAACATAGCATTATGGATGATAAGGAGGGATTAACATCATGTGATAGAGGTTAGACAATACGAATGAATGGCATATTAAAGGGATCAGCATGAGCTAATATGGAGGGATCGGTAGCAATAACTTAAAAAGGGGTTCAAACAAAAGATTAAGCAAAAGCATGAGCTCCACGTATCCAATCAACATGATATTTGAAAGGCCATCATATCTAAGCATGAAGAATCTACCATAGGGACCGCTGCCCCAAAATCAACAAATTAGGGGATCAGTACCGATCCCTCTCTATTGATATTTGGGCCTAGCCCCTCTATGGTGGGTCAATATGGATAAGAAGGTCCTGTAGCCGAAGTTTCGGAGAGATTGGTGGTCATCTTCACCTATAAATATTGGCCTAGGGGTCATTTTGAGGATCTTTACGCTGCTGGTTACATAGCTCTTTTGTTGTAATCAACTTCCTCCACTATTCTCTTACTTCTTGATGTTTGCTATTGTAATCAAGATCATAGTGAATCAATAAAGAGAATATTCAAAGTACATGTAGGCAATCGATGCTAATCCACTATAAATCATACTGTTCTTGATATCTATTTTGATTTGCTTATTATTTTGCTATATTCCTCTGTTTTAATTTAATTTTCTTCATTTACTTCTCTACACAAACTTATTCTTTGGTGCTTGTGGCTAATTTTGTTGTAAACATTTTGGTGTTTTCATTGAGAGTCTGATCCTAAATGTGTTAGGATCCCCTTTCCTTCTACTAGATTGATCAAATCCTCCGAAGGAGATCCATAGTCATCTTCAAAAGCTTGCAGATACTACTCAGATTTACTAGAATCTAAGTTAGGAAATCCATATTGATGAGACTTACTAGATCAACTTCCTAGAATGTCAAGTGAATGAAACTAACAGTATTCAACAAGGATCCTCAAGCAACTAACCTACAAATTTGAATGTAGAGCCAGTTAAAGTCCAGAACCTTGCTGATTCTATAGCTAGAGCTAAATTCAATTACTTGATGAGGGAGTTGATGAAAAGCCATGAACAGCTGAATGAGAAAATTCAGATTAATGTTAGCCTAATGAACCAGATTTCTCAACAACAGCGTGAGAACGCCAAAAAGGATCTCACCTCTTACTCGGCGAAAGAGTGTTCCAACTCATCAAGTGAATATCATAGGTGTAGGTATCACAGGGTTGAAGGAGAACAAGTAAAAACGTCGAAGAATTGCTTGGCAGACCTATATGGTCTGCCAAGACGGATTGGTGTCGTTCCCTCTCTAGGGATCGTTACCAATCACTCCTTCAAAGGAGGGATTCCCCCACTACATTTGGGGAATCGAGCAGGAGGTGTTTCCAGGAGCTTGGATGTTAGAATTCGACTAAATGCTAACCAAGTACCCACTGGAATGACGACGGGATGAATGCCCAGGGTGCACATCAAAAGGATGGTGGAACAAGAAGGCGTGAAATGGCCCGTAGACATCGACCGGATCATTCACACGAGGTGGAGCGCGATCGCCGCTTGGCACCACCCATCCAGACATTAGATTTGTTGGCTATGATCAAACAGTTGGTGAGAGAGAACTAGGGTTAGACGAATGATGACTGAGGAATTTTGAGGAGCCATGCCCCATTTACTGACAATGTTTTGCATGCGAAACATCCGAGAAGGTTCAACATGCCTTCGATGCCTGACTATAAGGGAAAAACCGACCCCAGGTAGCAAATTATAAGGTATGAATGGTTGATGGATTCAGTGAGAGCCAATGACGCAACCAAATGTAGATGTTTTCCTATAACCCTCTCTTGAATAGCGACGATGTGGTTTACAAGACTACCCCCGTGATCGATTTCAAGATTTGATGAACTGGTAACTAAGTTTGTGGAGCAGTTCTAGATCCACGCTACTAGTCTTAAAGATATGATGCCACTTTCTAGCATAATTCAGGCTCTAAGGGAATCATTGAAGGAATGTCTGGAAAGATTTCGTATTTCCGCTACAGAAGTTAGTAACCCAAATGGTCATGCAATACTTATGGCCGTGATGAGAGAGACTGATCCGGAATCAGAGTTTGGTGATTGGCTAGCCGGAAAACCGCCGGCCACATTAGAGCATTTCTATACAAAGGCGGCTCGGTTTTCGAGGAAGGAGGAAGCTATGTCCTCTAGGAAAAATAATGTCATGGGACTGAAAGGAGAAGCAGTACAAAGAAACACTGCAACAAAGAAGTCTGATGATAGTTCCGTGAAAGTCCAAGTTAATGTTCAGAACAAGCCGAATCAACAAAAGTGAAATGGGGATAGGAATCAAGACCAGAAGAGGAAGCATGGGAGACCAAGACCTAGGATTCCTATATATGATAACTGCACACCTCTAAACACATCCTTGGAGAATATTTATCTATCCACTTGTAATACTATTCAATATAAGAAGCCGCATCCAAAGGTGTCGATAGACACACAGAAAGAGACTGGAAAGTACTATCGATTTCACGAGTGTTATGGGCACAATTCAAATGAGTGCAAGCATCTCCAGGATGCCATCGAGAAGTTGATTTGGGAAAATAAATTGCAACAGTTTGTGAGAACTCCACAGGATGGCGAGCAGGGGACATCTGACCCCAATCGAGGACAAGCTCCGTGTAGGGCTGAGGAGCCTGCACGGGTCGGTGGGAGACTAGTGATAAACACAATAGTTGGAGGACCATACCTTACATATAGAAGTTGGCAGGACATGAAGCGCTATGCTAGCACGATAAGGCATGTGGACTTTGAGTATTGTTCAAATACGGAGGACGGAGCTCCGGCTAAGCAGCAACATGCGATGACTGGTGATATAGTGCTCAAGCAGGGATGCAGAATAAAGTAGAGGCTCCTACAATTGACCCGATGGTCATTTCTGCCATGATTGGTCCTGCTTTGGTGAGAAAGATTTTAATTGAATGTGGAAGCTCAGTGAATATTATTTTCAAGAAGGCATATTATAAAATGAGAACGGAGGTTAAAGATTTGAAACTATATAAAGCTCGCATACATCGTTTCAATGGTGCGGCAGCTTAGGCTGTTGGTTATGTGGAGTTACTTATTGAATTAGGGGAAGGTGTACGTAGGAGAGTGCGAATCCTACCTTCATTGTTTTGGATGTTGATTCACCGTACAATGTTATTTTCGGCCAACCGGCCCTAGCTGAATTTCAAGCAGCTCTTGTCCCATAGTGTTTAACTTTAAAGTTTCAAACTGATAATGGCATAGGAGTGGTGCATGGTGATCAGTTAGCTGGACGTGCCTATTATGTAGCTGAGTTGAGGGAGCTTAACGAAAGGAGAAGGGAAAGGGTATGGACAAACATGTCCGCATCCAAGTTACTGAAGATTGACAAATGACGCCTGAGCCTTGGCTTAGGCGCCACAGTCGGTTCTATAGAGATATAGATCCAAAGGATGACGAAGAGGAGACTAAAAAGACTAAGGCTGCAGCGGCTGAGCTGGCGATTGATATAACAGTCTACCACGATGACCCATCACGGGTCTTGAAGATTGGATCGTAACTTAACCCTTGGATGGTGAGAAAACTCGCCGATTTTCTTCGAGCGAATCTAGTTGTATTTGTTTGGACTCATTCTGACATGTGTGGGATCTCACTTGCCATTGCGAGCCATGCATTAAATGTTGATGCGAAGTATGTTCAGGTGAAACAAAAAAGACGAGGCATGGATTTAAAGAGATCCATCGCTCTTAAGCAGAAGGCGGATAAACTGAAAGTCAATGGGTTTATCTATGATGCCTCTATCCTAAATAGATATCTAATCCCATCGGGTGAAGAAGGAAAACATGAAATGGAGAACGTGCATCAACTATTCATATTTGAACAAAGCATGTCCTAAAAGTAGTTTTCCCCTTCCAAGGATTGATTAACAAGTTGATTCGACCACAGGGCACGAATTGTTGTCATTTATGGATGCGTACTCGGGGTATAACCAAATCACAATGCATGTCCTCGATCAGGAACACACCAGCTTTGTTATGGATGTTGGGTTGCATTGTTACATGGTGATGCCCTTTGGATTGAAGAACGCTAGAGCAACCTATCAACGCTTAGTTAACCAGATGTTCAAAGATCAGATTGGGAGGACAATGGAAGTCTATGTGAATGATATGCTTGTGAAGTCACGACCATCAAACAACCGCATTCGATAATTGGCAGAGATGTTCGACATCCTCCGCTATTACCAAATAAAAATCAATCCTTTGAAATATTCATTTGGTGTTACGTATGGAAAGTTCTTGGGCTTTATTGTCAGTGCTTGAGGAATTGAAGCTAATCCTGAGAAGATTCAAGTTATTCGAGATATTAAAGCACCAAGCACCAAGAACCATTAAACAAGTACGAAGTCTCAATGGGAAGGTTGCTGCCTTAAGTCGATTTATCTCTAAAGCAACTGACAAATGCATATCTTTTTTTGATTTGATTAGGAAGGGAAAGAGAAATTTCGAATGGGTGTGGGGTTGCGAAGATACGTTTCGAGCTCTGGTGAATCATTTGGAGAGACCCTCTGTCTTGTGGAAGCCGGTAGAGCATGAGGAATTGTACATTTATTTGGCTGTATCAGTGCACGCTATAAGTGCCTCCTTGATTCGCAAGGAGAATCAGATTCAGAGGCCGGTGTATTATATCAGTTAGCGATTAACATGAGCATAGTAGAACTATTCGAAGATGGAGAAATTGGCGTAACGTTTGCTAATTGCATCACGGAAGCTTTGTCCATACTTCCAGCCACATCCGATCAAAATTTACAATGACCAGCCATTACGATAGGTCATACAGCTACCTGAGACATCTGAAAGGTGGCTTAAATGGAACATTGAGCTCAGCCAGTTTGAAATTACATATCTTCCTCGAAGAACTATCCAAGGTTAAGCGTTGTCGGACTTTATCGTAGAATTTACCATAAGAGGATCTTCCTGAAGGTAGCAAAATCTGTACCGTGCAATGGAAGTTGTACACCGATGGAGCATCCAATGATCACTGTTCCGGAGCTGGGATTGTGCTTATGACCACTAAAAATTAGTCAATTTGTTATGCTTTGAAGCTTGATTTTCCTACCACAAACAACGAGGCTAAGTATGAGGCATTGATTGCTGGACTTAAACTCGCTAGAGAACTTGGAGTTAAGTCTCTTGAAATCTTTTACGATTCATAGTTGGTGGTGTATCAAGTCAGAGGAGACTATTAGGCTAAGGGACAACGACTTACCCCGTATCTCACCCGAGTTCAGGAGTTGTTGGCAGAATTTGAATACTATGACATTTCATATATCACACGCGAGCAAAATGGAGAAGCTGATTCGTTGGCAAAGTTCGCTAGTATCGGCGATCCGCAATAGATAGGCTTGGTTCCAGTCAAGATATTACATATCCCAAGTACAAATATGATGGAAATTGATCGAGTACTAGAAGCAGAATCTGAGAGGGAATTGTGGATGACTCCATTTAAAGATTACTTGTTTTATGGATCCTTGCTTGAAAGGAGAAGTGGAAAGTGACAAATCCTTCGTAAAGCTTCGCGATATATTATGCAAAAAAGAACTATGCATAGAAAGGTCTTTTTGTTCCCCTACTCCGGTGTATCGCTCATGACGAGATAAAGCGTGCTCTGAAAGAAGTTCATGAGGGAGAATGTGGGGATCATACTGGAGGGAAAACCATGGAAAAGAAGATATTCCGTTATGGATATTATTGGCAAACCGTAAACCGAGACGCTGCCGACTATGTAAGTCGATGTGACAAATGTCATATATATGTGAAAGTCCAAAGAGCTTCGCCAACAGAAATCACACAAATGGTCAGCACATGGTCATTCTCTATGTGGGGGTATTGACATCATCGACTCTTTACCAATCTCTAAAGGTGGTGCGAAGTACGCTATTGTCGTGGTTGATTACTTCACCAAATGGGCTGAGGCGAAACTGTTAGCTACGATCACAACCAAGAAAGTAATCAATTTTGTTGTTCGAAACATCATATGTATTTTCAGGCTTTCACGAACCATTGTAACAGATAATAAGGCTCAATTCGGTAGTGCTGAATTCAAAGACTTTTGTCGAAGATATCATATTGAAAAGAGGTTTGCAGCGGTCGCTCTGCGAATAGACAGGTTGAAGTTGTAAATAAAATTATCAAGTCTATTCTGAAAAAGCTACTGGAGAAGACTAGGGGCAAGTGGGTGGATAAACTTCCTACGACACTTTGGACCTACAGAACCACTCACAAGTCCGTGACTGATTATACTCCGTTCGCTCTTGCTTATGGATCCGAAGCCGTTGTACCGATAGAACTCGAATTCCTTTCTCGTTGGGTGACTTACTACGATCCCAAAATAAAGAAAGATCTTCTCATGGAATCCTTGGACATTATAGATGAGAAGCACGAAGAAGCCGCTTTGAGAGCAGCCGCACACCGACATCGAGTTATCCGATATTATAAAACAAAAGTGCCATCAAGAACCTTCGAAGTTGGCGATCTTGTCCTAAAATAGGTTTTTCCTACCCCGTCACATTTGAATATGAATTGGAGAGAATCGTATGTCATTGAACAGAGGCTTGGAGAAGGAACTTTCAATCTAGCGACTATCGATGGCATTACACTTCGGAGTGTGTGGAATAACAAGCATTTACGATGCCATTTCCCTTAGGTTATTTCCTTTACATTTCAGTTCTATTTACTTTCATAATTTTTCTTTAGCATTTGATTTTTTGAATATATAACAAGATAGATTAGTTTGTTCCTTTTCGTTTAATGAATAATGTTTCAATCTCCCTTTGTTCATCTGATTGTACATTGTATGCTAAGTACATAACGAAACTGATTGATATCAATATGTGTGAACATGCTCCTGGATTTGAAATCGATCAATCATACTAATCCCAAATGGGATCAGGCAAGATGAGATCGATTAACTTGCTCGACTAACAATTCCCGTAAATGATCGAAAGGATGGTACACACAATAAGGAACGAATATGGCCGATAATCTGGAGATTGAAAAAAGGACAGTTTGGCAAAGGTCCCTAATAAGTTTCAAAATACACAAAAACCCCAGTAAAAAAAGTTTGTAAATTAGGTCCCTTGAATTAAGTTACTGAATAATAACATACACTTATGTAATTATTCAGTGAATAATTGCAGACATTTATGCAATTATATCAAAAAATTACAGACATTTCCACAATTATTCACTGAAAAATTACGGTAATTTTCGAATTTTTTCAAAAAATTGTGGAAGTTTCAGCAATTATTTACCAAAAAAATCGCGAAAAATTACGGAAAATCCCACAATTATTCTCCAAAAAATTGCATAAATTTATGCAACTTTTGGATATAATTGCATCAATGTCTGCAATTATTTGGGGAATAATTGTATAACTATATGCAATTACTTAATAACTTAATTCTATGGACCTAATTACATACTTTTTTTACTAGGGTTTTTGTGTATTTTGAAACCTATTAGGGACCTGTGCCTAATACTCACATTGAAAAATTCCTACCCGGACTGTGAGACTGAAACGAAATCGAGGCGACTAAAAGGAGCATAAACATAAATAGAGCGTGAACCGATCGTTTATCAAATAACTCTAAGTCCATAGAGTGTGGACTGGAGTATTAACATAAATCGGGTGTAGACCGACCGCCCGCGAGATAACTCAAGTTCCTCGGAGCACGAATTGGAGTACAAATATAAATTGGGTGTGAACCAAATGCCCTTAAATTAAATCTAAGTCCCCAGAGTGTGGACTAGAGCGTGAACATAAATCAAGCGTGAACCGACTACTCACAAAATAACTCTAAGTCCCCATAGTGCGGACTGGAGTATAAACACAAATGAATATATGAGTGGCTTAGGATCATCATCTATTCCGCAAACTCCATGAATAGATGATTGGATTTCGACGACTCTCTATTCCACAAACTCCAACCTAAAATCGACAGGAAGAATGCAAACTACTGAAAGCCGAATGCGATAGCTTATTACAGCTCTAAGCATAATGTTCTTACGACTTAAGTCAATGACCGCAAGGAGACCTTGAGATGAAGATAGTGAATTGTAAACAGAATTTTCAATCCACAAATTACAAGTACACTAAAAGGAAAGTAATAATTCAACTATCAAAATGACAATTCACACAATTTTTAATCGAAAATAAAATACTTTTATTCACAAATGTCAAAATTACAGTATAAGTTATTTTAGTAAACTGGGATTCATACCCATATACCTACGATTAGGGAAATAAATAATTATGCAAATTATATACAATGATAGGAAGTAAAAATTACTTCTTGATATTCTTTCCCTTTTGGATTTTTCAGGGGTGGAGCCGCTCAAATTCCTCTTCTGAGATCCTTTGTCGCCTTATTCAGAGAGCTTGTGGAAGAAGGAGGGAATTCACCAGGAATCGACCCGCCCGGTGCAATAACTTGCAATGGTATAAGATCAAGATCATTGACTTCCACCTCGGCGGGCTCACTTTTAATTTTCGCGTAGACTTTTCCTCCTCCTCAATCATCTCCTTCATGCTGGTTGTAGAAATATGCTCCGAAGCACCGGTAACTATTACATCATCAGGGTCATTGGCCAGGAGCAGACTTCAGTTTTGTCTTCACCAAGAGCACCAACGTTTTGGGCATCAGGCCCTGGAAATTCAACGGTAGTCTGCTCCTCGGCTGCTTTCTCATGCTGTCCCATTGCAGCACCACTTTTGGGAGTCATATCATGGCTCAGAAGACCTACAAAGTTTATCAAAATACGGATGTTACTTAAAAGCCACTGCGCATGAAGAATAAGAAATTTTCAAATACGGAGAATTTTAGTATGATACTAGCATCCGGTTGACTTTCCGTAGTCGCTGGAGTGCCTCCCTCAAGGATAGGAATAACATTTGTGGCCTAAAGCCAGGCTTATTCGGATCATAGCCGAGATTCTGCTCCGTGTCATGAAAATTTGACGGTCAGGCTACTTGGGTTAAAGAGGAACCCTTAGGATTAGTTCTGGAAGACTCAATGATGTCCTCTCCATCTTTAATAGGTGCGGGAGCCTTGAAAAATTGAAGTTTAGCGGTGGCTAAATCCAAAGGATCTTTTCCTCGAAGAACTTCTCACACTGGTTCTTCTTTGTTGAATTCGACTTCTCCCAGCTTTTCTTTCTTTATCATAACGATATGTTCCCAGGCTTCGGCAAGCGATCCGAGGTAACCCTTGCTAAGAAAGCTTAAGTCACGGTGGAGCAGGACCTTCGCATTATATTCGATAATCAGCGGATCGAATAAGTCCTTAATTTCGTTCCTATCAGACTCAATGGAGGCCTCCACCTGGGAGTTGGCTTATTCAAGCATCTCTTTTCTGCCCTCTTCTCGGGCTTCTTCCTTCGAAGCTTTAATTTTTGCAAACTGTTCCTCGAGTTTTGTTTTCAAGCTCCTAGCCTCAACAACTTCTTCGTAGTGTTTCTGCGACTCCTCCTAGGTCTCAAACTTCTCCTCCCTCTCCTTCTTCACAATTATCCCAGCTCCTCAACTTGACGAGCTAATGTGTCTTTCTCCTTTTACAGGGAGTCCTTTCTAAAGCAAGTTTTTCACTATGCTGGAGTGCCACGTCAAGTTCCTTTTTGTGTGAAGTATCCAGACGGCTCATCGCCTCTGCCATCTCCTTGGCATTCTTTTTAGACTCGACAAGTTGGGTTTTGAATTCAAGCAACTCAGCTTCCTGGTGGTTGATTATATCTTTGTCATGAATAGCCTCCAACTTGAGATGATCTATTTCATGTTGACGCTCTATGGAAACTTTAAAAACTTTCTCTACCAAATGAATGCATGATTCATGTTGAACAAATACGTTGTTCATACATGCTAAAGAGCTTTCCTTGGCATGCCCAGGGATAACGTGAATAGAAGGGAGGAATTTGAGACCTTCAAAGCAAATCTTTGGGAAAGTGGCTTTAATTTCAACCAACTTTTCTATGGTAGAAGATTTAGGAGCAGTAGCCGGCAGGAGTGGATCAGAAGTGGCGAGTGGGTGCTTGCCAGATCGACGCTCACGAGACTGCCTTGAACTTGAAGAACCAGAATGTTGCTCGTAAGGCGCAGACACGTGAGGGCCGCGATAAGAATATTTTTCTCCACTTTGAACTGGATGATTAGAAAGTTCAACCTGGCGAGACGCGTGAGATTAAGACTTTCGCTTAGAAGAGGAAGAAGACCCCCTTGAATAATAATCTTTGTCTCATCCTTTATCCCTTCCTCTACATTGAGTGGACTTAGAGTGTAACGACCCAAAATTTCTGTCATTTGAAATTCATATATTTAATTAATTTTAAATATTCACAAGTAAATTTTATAAGTCGAATAACTTATATTCTGAATAACTGGATTTAATTGGATAACTAAATTGTTAATTTAATATTGGAAATTGCAGAAATAAGTAGAATTTGGATTTAATGTGAATAAAAATGATTTATAAAGTTGAATTAAATCATATTTGAATTAGAACGATGTTACAGAACTTTTAAAATTGGATTAAAAGTTAAATTATAGAAATTGAATATTTTAATACTTAATCGATGAATGAAAATAGCCATTTTTCAAACAGTCTTGGATTTTGTCGAAACTAGTTTCATTGGATCCGTAATGTTAAATTATTGTAATATTTAAAATTTCGTGTCAATCGGATTTACGGTTTGCCCGGGACAAGCTAAAACGCGTAGAAGTCTGTTTAAGTGAATTTTAAATTTAAATAGTCGATTTGAAAACCTATCTTCCAAATACGATCGAATTGGCTCTCGATATATATTCCATTGCATTTGGAATAGGGGTAAAACATTATAAACGTCGGGTAGCATGTTTCGTTTCGAATTCAGAAATTTTCCGGATGAATAGTGTACGAATATTTTCTATAAAAGCCCTTCATTTTTTCCATTTTTCACAAAATTTAGGGTTGCAAACCCTAGCCGCTGCTTCCTCAACTAATGGCCAAAATTTTCGATTCTTTCTCCCTTAAAATCTCCAAATCCATAAACAATTAGCAAATAACTTCAACTACGAAATTGCAGAGCACAATGAGATCTATATTTTCAACGGTCGTGATAGATTTTGGGATGGTGGATTCGCTAGAATTAGCTCATGAGTGGTGCGCGTTCAACGGGCTGCTACATGGCATATGGTTGACCAAGTTGGACCGGTCTTGGGGGTGGTGGCGCAAGGCGGCGTGGGCATTCGAGCGATGACCTCCGATCGTCTTCAAGTTGGTCGAGGCGAGTGCGAAAATTCATGGAAGGTGGCGGCCAAATTGGGCTCCACGTATGTGAGTTTTCACGGTGAGGAAGAAAGGCAATGTGCGGCCAAGATCTGAAATGCAGAAATCAACGGCCATATTTTGATGTAGGTTTTAAAAAATAAAAAAGATTTGTAAATTTATATATATAATAATTCGTATAATCTTTAAAACATCGTAACTTTGTCATACGAGGTCCGTTTCGTATGAAACGAATTGCTTTGGGTCCATATTGACGAGCACTACATTATGGAGCTGGATTGGGATTTATTTGAGCTAGTGGAAATTTTGGTTGAAATTAAACGCGCGTTTAATTTTAATCGGAATAAATCGTAATCGCGACGACTATACCAATATGAGTACAACTCACTCTTACTGACTCATTGATATTTTTATATAAGTGAGAATAAATTTATTTATGATGATTAATGATTGTTTGGATATATTATCTATATATTGATTGGTATTTGGATATATATCTACCTAGTGGAGCAGATGACCCTATACGTTCCTGTGTATGACCGGATGACCCTTTCTACGCGCGTCTGCCTTGAAGCGGACATTATACACATATTCTAATATGTATATTTGTTGCAGGTGACAGGTTGAAGGGATCCAACTGGATTCCTCACCAGTATTGATTTATTTACAGATATTGCTATATATTCTGTTATCATATGATATATGATATTTTGGATGCCATGATTGATGTATTTAGTGCTGTTGCAGCATTGGGCCATATTTTGGTATTTTAAAAATGTTAAAGTGATGATTTCAAATAAAAAAGGATTGTTAAGCGATTTGAAGATATATGATTTGATTTGTTATAAAGGAAGTAAGCTATTTTAAACAAATATGTTACAATTTTTATGTTGTAAAAATTATGATTTTTGGGAAATATAATAAGAATATGATTTTTGAAATAGGAAGTTAACTATTTGGTGAAATAGTACAAATTGAGATTTTTGATTTATTATAAAAGGTTTTTATATAAGATTTATAAAATTGAATTTCCTTAAATCAAAATAATGGAATTATAAAACGAGTTTTATAAATGTTAAAATGAAGTTATAAATGGATTTTATAAGTGAATAAGATTTACGAATTGTGAAGTTATAAGATGAATGAATTTTTGAAATAAATGATTTATAAGTAATCAATTTATAAATGTGATTTTGGCATGTAATTGAAATATATATGGAATTTATTAATAAAGTGATTTTATAAGTTGGAGTTTTTATAAAATATAAAAGGAATTTATAAACATTGTTTTATAAATCCGAAATCAATTGAATTTGGTAAGTCAAATATAGAAGTTTATTAAAGGAGATATATCCACGATTTTGGACAGTGGATAATCCTTTAATGAATATATAGAAGCAATGATTTGGTAAAAGAACTATATCCACGATTTTGGACAGTGGATAATTCTTTAATAAATGTATAGAAATGTTGGATTTGGTAAACGAAGTATATTCACGATTTTAGACAGTGAATAATCTTTGAATTAAATAAATGTTTTGGAAAGTTATATCTTTAAATGGATTTAAATGGTTTAAAGATGGTTTTTAATGTGTTAAATATCGAAACCATAGATTTCAACATTCATTGTTGAAATAGACGTTTTCACGATATAAGGAAATAATGGACTATAACACTGTTGTTATAGTAAATGATTTTCGAAAGGAAATGTTTTGTATAGTATTTGGGGATTAATATATCTATCTTATTCTCGAATCCCTATACTATTGATTTTGGGTTGTCATAACGATGTTTTACGTAACATTCGTTTTGACCCAAATAAATGTGTTTAAAAAGAATGTTTTTCTTAAAGAATAAAATATATACTTAATCATTATTTAAGTATATGGAATATTTTCTAAGTGTTGAAAATAAATTGATTGTGAATTACTTATTATTAAATAAGTATTTGGAAATGTTTTCCAATATAGAAGTTGAAATGGTTCTGAAGATATATCTTTTCAAAGATAATTTGAGGTGAATATTTGGCAAGTGAATTAATTAATAAAGATTAATTAAATGGCCTAGTGATTGTAATGGTGCTGAATATTTGTTTGTTTGCTTTGATAGTTAAATAACCGACTATCAAATTTGATCAAATTTTAGTTTCTCGACTTGATGTGGGAACTATTTAGTCGTGCACTTAGTACGTAGCCTTCTGTGTAGGCTTGATTATCATTTGTGTGGAGGATGTTGATACGTATAGTGCAGAGTATTACTCCAATCTATCGAGCTTCCTTCTTGGCCCGAAGGATAGCAAGTTGAAAAGTGGAGATGTGATAAGTCTATGAGACTTAGTTGCCATGTGAGGTTGAGAAACGCTTTTGTGTTGTTGGTACAAAGAGACCGAGATCAGATTTATCTGAAAATCACTTCGGACCAACGTATATGTGACGATTGTGCAGGTTGCATGTGATGATATTGATATTTTGGATTTTCATAGTGGGGGACTGCTTGTTGATCGTTTGGGGTTAAAATCCCAATATACATCCAGTAGCAGTGGTCTTTTCATTATGAAACGTCCAATGCGAGGACTATTAGCTACTAATCCTAGGGATTTCCCGATAGGATGTGGTAGGAAAGTACCTTCGGTTTGTCCTGTTCCTGGACAACTTGTATGGATGTTTGTGTGACTTTGCATTTCTAAAGATTACGTACATTGGTTATTACAAACGTACATCAGTGGTGGCGGAGAAGGCAACTTCTCTTAGCTTAACACCCTTCTTGAGACGTATGAGCTTAAGGGTTGTATTTTTGTGGAAATCAATTAGTAGTCAACGGAAATGGCCGTATGGCATTCAAAGTGATGTGATATGCGATTGTGAAAGGTAATCGTTACCTCGTCAGGCCTCATCAATCGAAAATGACCAAAATAGGGTTAGTGTAGCAGGGCTAAGTGGGTCATTCCCAAGTAGGATATGATCATTCTCTTCTAGATATATCTTTACATGCTATGACATCGTGTATTTGAGTATGTAGTTTGTATGCTTAGAGGGCCCAAGGTAAAGGTCGGTAACGACCGGAGGATGACATATTCAGTACCATCTAGTTATAAAGGTGGGTCAGTCTTGTGTTGGTAGAGAAACTTTGTGATGGTTTCTCGGTACATTCTTCTAGAGATGTATTGTCGGAAGGTAGTCCCTTCACCTGGTCATTTGTATGGAAATCTACATACCTGCCATTTTATTTGTAGAGCCTAGTATGCTGCAATTTAATAATGGTAACAATTTCGGCTATTTTGAATGTTATTTGTGCAATAGACACTATTATAATATAAGAGGATTTGATATGAAATGATTTATTTATCGTAAGGTAAAAACATGTCCGTGTTTATGTGTGGACTTATCTTACGAGATACTTTTGTTTTGATAAAGGAAAAGTTTGGTAATTTAATAAATTCAGATGAGTGTGTTTCTCATGCTGGTTTACCAGACTGATCTGGGCGTTCTTCCCTTTCAATGCTCGGGTCCGACCGAGTATATTTACAGGTTATGCTTTGGTGCTTTTGGAGCTTCAACAGGAGAGATGGAGATCTTCATTTTCGTACACACGTATTTGTTTGATTATCCGCTCCATTGTTGCTTAGTTGTTGTTTATTATCGACAATTGTGAGGACAGGTTATTATAACTATCCAGGCTGATAATTTGTGATTGATGTTGAACTATGAATGATGTGTGTATATATACAGTTTCTGTTTTGTAAAGATAATTGATATGATATTATATATTTTCCGCTGCGATGTGAGATTCTGTATTGTTCTGTTTGGTTCTATCTTCTCTCTTTCTTCTCTTCTCTTCTTCTCACTTCTTTTCTTTTTCTTGACTTTCCGTTAGTCTGTTTTTTTGGGTCGGACATGTGTGGATTATTGTCGATTCAAATGGTACAGATTTTCAGGTCGTCACATTTGGTATCAGAGCTTAGATTTTGTATATTCCTAAGCTTTGATGTGTACTCATTATAGATAGGGACAGTAGCACCCTAGATTGAGTCTGAGTGTGTTATATATATGAGCGCGTATTTGTTAGTGAATATAAAATGTTTTATATTGTGTTTGCTTATCCATTGAGTTGTTTGTGAATTCTGGTCGGTATGTGGGATGCCATGTTATCGATAGGGATTTTCAAATACTTAAACGAGGCAAGTCGACATAGTATCATTTTAAATTGGGTAAATGAAATAATTTTGCCTCGATTAAATTTTATATGTAAAAAAATGATTTTTCAGAAATTATTAAGGTGTATATAAATAGAACTGATTGTTTGGTTGTTTGAAGATGTAAATATATAAGTTCATGAAAGATGTTTGAATAATTTAAATAAAATAACAATTGTAAAAGAATAAATTATATAAGTAAAGATTTGTAAATGTAAAATAAATTTTTAAAAGAATAAATTATATAAGTAAAGATTTGTAAATGTAAAATAAATTTTTAAAAGAATATAAAGCACTGAATTCACTACTATTACTGGAAAAATAATAAGGGTGATGACTGCAGCATCATGAGTATCATTTTCGAGTTTCTATGTGATGGATTTGATACCAATAGTAAATTGAAAATTGAAGTTTTATTGTGTTGAACGAATTTGATTTAAAATCCAAGTTGTAATTGATAAATATAGGTAAAATAAGTTTTGGACTTATTATACGAAATAATAAAATTTTAACTTGGTAAAGTTGAAATAAAATTTGAGTTAGCATATTAGATATATGAATTAAAATTAAACGTAAGTGGTTAAGTGATTATATAATTGAATTTGAAAGTTTAAATAAACCTAAGTTGTAAAGTGATTACATAACCATGAATTGAAATTATAAAATGAGTTTTGTGAATGGAAGTAAACTTAGGTAAATGTATATGAAAGATTAAATAATAAGTTGTATAACTTATAAAATGAGAAAATGTAAGTAAAACGAATTGTTAAAATGGTTTAACAATTTTGTTAAGCAAAACAAAATCTGAATTTGAATAGCAAAGTGAAATTTGACTTAAGTAAAAGTTAAAAAAATAGAATTTGAAATGAATTAGAGTTGAACTTAAGTTGTAAAAGTGAAAGTGAATGTAAATGAAGTTGAAATGAAAGATAACTTAAGTGATGTTAAATGAAGTGATTTTGGTATCAAAGTAAATTAATAATGTGATTAATAAAATGAAGTGATGAATGTGAATTTGAGTTATAAATTAAATTCAACTTTAGGGGAAAAATGAATTAGCATTAAAAATGATGTTGTTAAGAATTAAATAAAACTTAAGTTAAGAAGTTGTGAATTGAATAATAAAATGAAAGTCAATTGAACGTTAAACCAATTTGAAATTAAAAGTGTTGGACCAAATTAAATGAATGTAAAGTAAATTAATTTGGTTATGTTGATTATACATTGATTATTAGATTGTTGTTAGTTGATTAAATAAAAATTCATTAAATGTTGATGAAATTGAATTAATGAAATTGAAAGTAAAATAATTGAACTCAAATTGAAAGTGAAGTAAGAATAAATAGAAATGAACTTGATTTGAATTGGAAGTGAACAAATTGAAATATGAATTAGTTAATGTAAACTAATTGAATATGAATAAATGAATGTTAGTAAAAACCTAATGTTAATAAATCAAATGTGAATAAGTTGAAAATCAATTCAATGAATATTAATAAGAAGTGAATATGTATTGATTTGATTATGGATAGATATTGGTTTGTTGGATGTTAGTTGGATGATAGTTGTTTGATGGTTGGATTTGTTGCTTTGGATTGCATTTTCTATGTCGGCATATATAGTTGCTTTATTGGTATATGTTGTATACTGATATTACTTTCATGTATACATGTTTCTCATTTATTTGTTGAGTGTTTAGTATGTGGTATGGCGCTTGCTTTGCTTTTGAAGCTCGCTTTCGTGCTATATTATCCATATATGCTTGCTAATAATATATAAGGTACATATCGCGGATTAATTTTCGTACTTTTATACTTTTTTCCCTTTGGGATGCCTCATCCTCGATGATGAGATGTATATTTGTGATATATATATATATATATATATATATATATGTTGTGATCCTACAACTATCGAACCGTGCAAAGGAGATGCTGGCGAAATTTTTCTGAAAATTTAAAGTGTTAGAAAATTTGGGGAAAATTGGAAAAATTTGTGGAAACTAAATTTTGATTTTGAGTTAAAGGTTGAACGGTATAGTTTTTTTTGAAAAGATAGCTATGTATGGATTTAAAAACTTAGTAAAGTTTTTATAAGAAGTTTAACTAATGAATTTTGGGAAAAGTAATACGTTAAATAATGTTGGAAATCTAATTTGATTGATTTGTTTTGAAAAGTTAATGGATTTTGTGACGTTTTCTTACTTGGTAATTTCGGGGATGAAATTCTTTTAAGTAGGGGAGAATGTAACGACCCAAAATTTCTGTCATTTGAAATTTATATATTTAATTGATTTTAAATATTCACAAGCAAATTTTATAAGTCGAATAACTTATATTTCGAATATCTGGATTTAATTGGATAATTAAATTGTTAATTTAATATTGGAAATTGCAGAAATAATTAGAATTCGGATTTAATGTGAATAAAAATGATTTATAGAGTTGAATTAAATCATATTTGAATTAGAATGATGTTACAGAACTTTTAAAATTGGATTAAAATTTAAATTGTAGAAATTGAATATTTTAATATTTAATTAACGAGTAAAAATAGCCATTTTTCAAATAGTCTTGGATTTCGACGAAACCAGTTTCATTGGATCCGTAATGTTAAATTATTGTAAAATTCGAAATTTCGTGTCAATCGGATTTACGATTTGTCCGAGACAATGTAAAACGCGTAGAAATCTGTTTAACTGAATTTTAAATTTAAATAGTTGATTCGAAAACCTATCTTCCAAATACGATCGAATTGGCTCTCGATATATATTCCATTTCGTTCAGAATAGGAGTAAAACATTATAAACGCCAGACAACATGTTTTGTTTCGAATTCGAAAATTTTTCGGATGAATAGTGCACGAATTTTTTCTATAAAAGCCCTTCATTTTTTCCATTTTTCACAAAACTTAAGATTGCAAACCCTAGACGCCACTTCCTCAACCAATGGCCAGAATTTTCGATTCTTTCTCCCTTAAAATTTCTAAGTCCATAAACAATTAGCAAATAACTTCAGCTAAAAAATTGTAGAGCACAATGAGATCTATTTTTTCAACGGCCGTGATCGATTTTAGGATGGTGGTTTCGCCAGAATTAGCTCGTGAGTGGTGCGCATTCGAGGGGCTGCTGCATGGCGTATGGTTGACCGAGTTGGACCGATCTTGGGGTGGTGTCGCAAGGTGGCGTGGGCATTCGAGCGATGGGCTCCGATCGTCTTCAAGTTGGTCGAGGCGAGTGCGAAAATTCATGGAAGGTGGCGGCCAAATTTGGTTTCACGTATGTGAGTTTTCACGTTATGGTGGAAAGGTAATGTGCGGCAAAGATCTGAAATGCAAATATCAACGTCCGGATTTTGATGTAGGTTTAAAAAAATAAAAATGATTTGTAAATTAATATATAATAATTTGTATAATCTTTAAAACGTCGTAACTTTATCATACGAGGTCCGTTTCACACAAAACGAATTGCGTTGGGTCCGTATTGATGAGCACTACATTATGGAGCTAGATTGAGATTTATTTGAGCTAGTGGAAATTTTGGTTGAAATTACACGCGCGTTTAATTTTAATCGGAATAAATCGCTATCACGACGACTACAACAATGCAAGTACAACTCACTCTTTCTAACTCACTGATATTTTTTATAAGTGAGAATAAATTTTATTTATGATGATTAATGATTGTTTGGATATATTATCTATATATTGATTGGTATTTGGATATATACCTGCCTAGTGGAGCAGATGACCCTATACGTTTCCGTATAATTAAATCAATATTGATGAGGAATCTAGTTGGATCCCTCCAACCTATCACCTGCAACGAATATACATATTAGAATATGTCTACAATATTCGCTTCAAGGCAGACGCATGTATATATATTCTGTTATCATATGATATATGATATTTTAGATACCGTGATTGATGTATTTAGTGCTCTTGCAGCATTGGACCATATTTTGGTATTTTAAAAATGTTAAAGTGATAATTTCAAATAAAAAAGGATTGTTAAGCGATTTGAAAATATATGATTTGATTTTTTATAAAGGAAGGAAACTATTTTAAATAAATATGTTACAATTTTTATATTATAAATATTATGATTTTTTGGGAAATATAATAAGAATATGATTTTTGAAATAGGAAGTTAACTATTTGGTGAAATAGTATAAATTGAGATTTTTGATTTATTATAAAAGGTTTATATATAAGATTTATAAAATTGAATTTCCTTAAATCGAAATAATGGAATTGTAAAACGAGTTTTATAAATGTTAAAATGAAGTTATAAATGGATTTTATAAGTGAATAAGATTTACGAATTGCGAAGTTATAAGATGAATGAATTTTTGAAATAAATGATTTATAAGTAATCAATTTATAAATGTGATTATGGCGTGTAATTGAAATATATATGGAATTTGTTAATAAAGTGATTTTATAAGTTGGAGTTTTTATAAAATATAAAAGGAATTTATAAACATTGTTTTATAAATCTGAAATCAATTAAATTTGGTAAGTCAAATACAGAAGTTTATTAAAGGAGATATATCCACGATTTTGGACAGTGGATAATCCTTTAATGAATATATAGAAGCAATGATTTGGTAAAAGAACTATATCCACGATTTTGGACAGTGGATAATTCTTTAATAAATGTGTAGAAATGTTGGGTTTGGTAAACGAATTATATTCATGATTTTGGACAGTGAATAATCTTTGAATTAAATAAATGTTTTGGAAAGTTATATCTTTAAATGGATTTAAATGGTTTAAAGATGGTTTTAAATGTGTTAAATATCGAAACCATAGATTTCAACATTCATTGTTGAAATAGATGTTTTCGCGATATAAGGAAATGATGGACTATAACACTATTGTTATAGTAAATGATTTTCGAAAGGAAATGTTTTGTATAGTATTTGGGATTAATATATCTATCTTATTCTCGAATCCCTATACTATTGATTTTGGGTTGTCGTAACGATGTTTTACGTAACATTCGTTTTGACCCAAATAAATGTGTTTAAAAAGAATGTTTTTCTTAAAGAATAAAATATATACTTAATCGTTATTTAAGTATATGGAATATTTTCTAAGTGTTGAAAATAAATTGATTGTGAATTACTTATTATTAAATAAGTATTTGGAAATGTTTTCCAATATAGAAGTTGAAATGGTTTTGAAGATATATCTTTTCAAAGATAATTTAAGGTGAATATTTGGCAAGTGAATTAATTAATAAAGATTAATTAAAAGGCCTAGTGATTGTTATGGTGCTGAATATTTGTTTGTTTGCTTGATAGTTAAATAACCGACTATCAAATTTGACCAAATTTTAGTTCCTCGATTTGATGTGGGAACTATTTACTCGTACACTTAGTACGTAGCCTTCTCTGTAGGCTTGATTATCATTTGTGTTAAGGATGTTGATTCATATAGTGCGGTGTATTACTCCAATCTATCGAGCTTCCTTCTTGGCCCGAAGGATAGCAAGTTAAAAAGTTGGAGAGGTGATAAGTCTATAAGACTTGGTTGCTATGTGAGGTTGAGAAACGCTTTTGCGTTGTTGGTGCGAAGGGACCGCGATCAGGTTTATCTGAAAACCACTTCGGACCAACGTATATGCGACGATTGTGCAGGTTGCGTGTGATGATATTGACATTTCGGATTTTCATAGTGGGGGACTACTTGTTGATCGTTTGGGGTTAAAATCCTAGTATACATCCAGTAGCAGTGGTCTTTTCATTATGAAATATCTAATGCGAGGACTACTCGCTACTAATCCTAGGGATTTCCCGACAGGATGTGGTAGGAAAGTACCTTCGGTTTGTCCTGTTCCTGGACAACTTGTATGGATGTTTGTCTGACATTATATTTCTAAAGATTATGTACATTGGTTATTACAAACGTACATCAGTGGTGGCGGAGAAGGCAACTCTCCTAGCTTAACACCCTCCTTGAGATGTATGAGCTTAAGGGTTGTATTTTTGTGGAAGGCAATTAGTAGTCAACGGAAATGGCCGTGTGGCATTCAAAGTGATGTGATATGTGATTGTGATAGGTAATCGTTGCCTCGTCAGGCCTCATTAACCGGAAATGACCAAAATAGGGTTAGTGTAGCAGGGCTAAGTGGGTCATTCCCAAGTAGGATATGATCATTCTCTTCTAGATATATCTTTACACGCTATGACGTCGTGTATTTGAGTATGTAGTTTGTATGCTTAGAGGGCCCATGGTAAAGGTCGGTAACAACCGGAGGATGACATATTCAGTACCATCTAGTTATAGAGGTGGGTCAGTCTTGTGTTGGTAGAGAAACTTTGTGATGGTTTCTCGGTACATTCTTCTAGAGATGTACTGTCCGAAGGTAGTCCCTTCACCTGGTCATTTGTATGGAAATCTACATACCTGCCATTTTATTTGTAGAGCCTAGTATGCTGGAATTTAATAATGGTAACAATTTCGGCTATTTTGAATATTATTTGTGCAATAGGCACTATTATAATATAAGAGGATTTGATATGAAATGATTTAGTTATCGTAAGGTAAAAACATGTCCGTGTTTATGTATGGACTTGTCTTACGAGATACTTTTGTTTTGAAAAAGGAAAAGTTTGGTAATTTAATAAATTCAGATGAGTGTGTTTCTCACGCTGTTTACCAGACTGATCCGGGCATTCTTCCCTTTCAACGCTCGGTTCAGACAGATTATATTTACAGGTTATGCTTTGGTGCTTTTGGAGCTTCGGCAGGAGAGCTGGAGATCTTCATTTTCGTACACACGTATTTGTTTGATTATCCGCTGCATTGTTGCTTAGTTGTTGTTTATTATCAGCAATTGTGAGGACAGGTTATTATAACTATCCAAGCCGATAATTTGTGATTGATTGTTGAACTCTGATTGATGTGTATATATATACAGTTTCTGTTTTGTAAAGATCGTTGATATGATATTATATATTTTCTGCTGCGATGTGAGATCTGTATTGTTCTGTTTGGTTCTATTGTAACGACCCAGAATTTGACCATTTTAAAATATAATATTTAAAGTGATTTTAAATGTAAATAAGTAAGGTTATATGATTCAAACAAAATTAGATAGGATTTGAGAAGAGAAGTATACACAAAAAATAGTAACATTTGCCTATATCGACAAAAGTGACAAAATGCCGATTTCAGAAAAGTATGTTTTAATGATTAAATAAATTATCTTAATTAATTTATAAGTTTTTATAATTTTAATAGTATTATACAAATTTATTTTTAAATTTGGTTTACATAAATAAATAGTTTAACTAAAACGTCAAAATGTGACCGTAAAACGTTTTGTCGATTAAAAGTTGTCGCAATGTCGTCGCACATTTATTTTCTTATATAGGAACATATATATTCAAATAGTATAAATATTAATTAACTCACTAATCAAGTTTACTTTTACTAAATAAGATTAGAAAATTTCTAGAAGTCGTTAAGAAAAGTAAGTAAGAATTAGCTGTAACGTTCCCGATTTTTATGCCTAATTTATTTGGTAATTAATATAGAATTTTGGTTAAACTATGAATTAATTGAGAATTAATTTGAATAGAAATATGATCATAAAGTAGAATTTCTAACTGAAAATTCAGAAATAAATATTTTGAATAATATATTAATTATAAATCTAATTGTGAATTAAATTGAGAATTTCCTAAACAAATAAAAATGTATTTTTGTATATATAAATAGATGTAAATAAATGTGATATTTCAACGTTAAATAGGGTATGTATTTTAAATATAAATTTTGATTTGGGAATTTAATAATAAATATTTTAGGAATAAAATGGGATTTATAAACTTTATGTTTCAAGGTACTACTATATATAGTTAATTATTAGTAATGAATAATTTGATTTCAAATCATTTGTTTTAAAATTGTATAAGTACAAAATAAAATTTATGAATATAAAGTCTTAATATGCATTTAACTTTTGAAATTAATAAAGCCTAATACCATTTGAAAAAAGTAAATAAAAAACATAGATTTGTATACACATTGAACATATAAGAATATAAACATGATTTGCAAATAAAATAAAATAAGGGGATTTAAACAAAATTTATAGATAAATTTAACCAAGGGATTTAAACACAAAATTACTTATTTTTAACAAGCGCAACATTTTAAAAACATGACATTAACAAATGTAAGCCTAATATGATTTGTAAATTACAAGTGGCATTTGAATTTTCTTTTAAATTTAATTTAATTAACATGTATTAAGAAAAATACCCAGTCTAATACAATTCATCCTTCTTTCCAATTTCGTTTCCATCTTCAAATTGATAATTAAAAACCAGAATCATCTCTATATTCAAAACAGACAAATTTGTTCAAAAACGAATAAACCAGATTTAAGAAAAAATCAGAGCAAGTCAAAACTAAAATCTGGAAAACCTTTGCAAAGCAAAATCTGTTTCAACCTGAGCAAAATGATGATCAAAATAAACCAAAATCAAAGACTGCAAAGAAAGTTCAAAGTAAGTGAATTTAGAAATTAACATTAAAAGCTTCAGATCCAAGTTCTACTCAGATCAAAACTGCAGATTCAATGAACCAAAGATCAGCTTTCAAATTAATGAAGTAAAAGATTAAGTACAAAAGCAAGTCCAGTTTCAAGCTTCCCTGTATCCTCTGCTCTTCATACAAGGTGAGCAAACTCACTTGTATCTGCTTATATGCTTTGATATTATGGTTGACACTTACAGTATGATTGTTTTAAAATTCCTTCATGTTAGATATGTGTGTGTGTGTATACATACATATATATATATATATATATTTATGAGTGCATATGTTTGAATATATATATATATATATATATAATGTATGCATGTTTGTTTACAGGGACATATCTCTCTGTTTTGAAAAAAATTACAGGCTCAATCCATTTTGATCATTTAAATTCTCATTATACAATCAGTAATAGGTTAGGATCCTTGAAAATGAAAGGTGAATAAGGATGTAATATTATGTTTGAAAATCATTTCAGGTGTTTGTACTCAGTAATTTTTCCATAAACAATATTTACAGTGAGGCTTTGAATTAAAATAGGAAAATTTAATGTTTTAATTCCACAATTCGATTATATAACTAGTATCGATTTACAAAATGACGATTTTAGAAAATTGTTTCAAGATTTTTAGCTTTGTAAATCGTGAGAAATTGTTTGTTGAACAGAAATTATATTTTCGAAAAATTCTGATTGCCAACGTCGAACCACGGGTCGTGCTTGACGCTGACGGTAGCCTGGTGGGTGTTGAACAATGTAAAAATAGTAATTGATTTTATAACAAGCTCTAGCGGCTGATTTTTGATGATCTAGGGTTTTGACCTAGTTTTTAGTGAAGGTCGGATTTTGGGTTCATACATCATCGTGGTTGAACTGGAAGGGTGCGCACTGAGGGGAGGGGGATCGAATCATGGAAGTTAGGCGAAGCTTTGACCAAAATTACGACGTTGTTGGTGGCCTGAGGCGATCAGACGGGGTAGTTTTTCTGATGATCGTATGTTGTAATTTGGGTTAGGATGTTCGATGTTGATTGGCTCACGAACTTGTCGATTTGTGGGTTCTGAACGATTGGGTAGCTGATCTGGGATTTGTGGAAGGGGGTGGTGTCGGCCAGAACGCCGTCGATCTTCAGTGCACGTGCACCGTGTATCTGTGATGATGGGGTAATTTGGATCAGAGAAGAAGAAGTAATGACTCGAGAATGGCATCGAGTAACTCCAAGTTTGGCTCATGTTCGTTGTCGAGACGTTTCACTGGGTACAGGGTTTAAAATGTTTAAAAAAAAAATTTAGTTTTAGAGGAAAAAAATAAAGGAAGAAGAAGAGGGAAAGGCTCGTGAAAAATGAAGTTTAGCTCGAGGATTTGAACGTGTTAGCCCGGGTTTTCAAACATAGCAGTTTGTGTTTGGATTTTAATTTTGAGGAAATGGGTACAGGTTTCAAAGTTTTCAAATTTAAAAAAAAATGATTTAGATCAAAAGAAATTTCATCAAGTTTTCCAAAGTAGATTTGATTAAAAAGGTTCAAGTTTTAAAGTCAAATGTTTAAAATGGTTTTGGTTTATAAAATTTTGTATTAGACTAATTATCTTGTTTTAATCTCTAATTGTTTTCAAATTAAAAATGATTTCAAGTATTTGATTTAAATGATGATTAAGTGATTAAGGATAATCATTTATTGTAATTGTATCTATTAAATGGTAATTAATTAAGGGTTAATTAATTATGTAATTAACTTAAGATTTAATCAAGTATTGTAATTAATTAAGGATAATTAATTAAAAGATAATTAAGTAATTAAAGGTTAGTTAATTAATAAAAGTAATTAAGGGATGATTATTAATTAAGGATTAGTTAATAATTTTTGGAACTAATTAAGGATAATTAATCAAAGATGATTAATTATTAATTAATGGTTAATTAATAAATGATTAATGGCTAATTAATTAAAATGGGTGTAATTAATCAATGATTAATTAACCAGGATTAGTAAATTATTCATAAGTAATTAATCTGATTTAAATCAATCAGACAATTAACTAATCTTACTTATGAATGTTTGAATTGAATTGGATGCTTTGAATTGTGATATGAATTATTCTGATTGAGCTGTGAACTGTGATGTAATTTATTCATCTGTGATGTAACTCAGTTATCTGTGATGAATGTATTTTACTTATCTGTGATAAATTTATATTTTTTATCTATGATCTGTGAATAAAGATAAGCATTGTAGATTATACCGCTTATCGATATTGCTGTGTTCGAATCTATGATGATTGATGTTGTTGCACTATTGTGTAAAACCCCTGGACTACACCATACACACACAAATATGGATTCACGAGGAAATCGGTTAAGTCACAGATATTTTTGAAATGGTTTTAAAGTTGAATTTTGAATTCAAATAATTTTACGAGTGGTTAGTTATCCCTTCGAACTAACCGGTGCCATGCATATTCATAGATCTGGATGACCGGAGTAATTCGTGAAATACCGAATGAGTTTGTTCTCCTATTTGATGATATTCTAATTTGGTAAGCTAAGTATAGAATAAATATTTCGATCTGATCTGGTAGTTCATTTCTCTACCTTTCATCTATTCTTTTGTTGTCTCCCTGCTTTCAAATTTCGAGGACAAAATTTTCTTAGGGGAAATCTGTAACATTCCTGATTTTTAAGCCTAATTTATTTGGTAATTAATATAGAATTTTGGTTAAATTATGAATTAATTGAGAATTAATTTGAATAGAAATATGATCTTAAAATAGAATTTCTAATTGAAAATTCAGAAATAAGTATTTTGAATAATATATTAATTATAAATCTAATTGTGAATTAAATTGAGAATTTCCTAAACAAATAAAAATGTATTTTTGTATATATAATTAGACGTAAATAAATATGATATTTCAAAGTTAAATAGGGTATGCATTTTAAATAGAAATTTTGATTTGGGAATTTAATAATAAATATTTTAGGAATAAAATGGGATTTATAAACTTTATGTTTCAAGGAACTACTATATATAGTTAATTATTAATAATGAATAATTTGATTTCAAATCATTTTTTTTTAAATTGTATAAGTACAAAATAAAATGTATGAATGTAAAATCTTAATATGTATTTACCTTTTGAAATTAATAAAGCCTCATACCATTTGAAAATAGTAAAAAAACATAGGTTTGTACATACATTGAACATATAAGAATATAAACATGATTTGCAAATAAAATAAAATAAGGGGATTTAAACAAAATTTATAGATAAATTTAACCGAGGGATTTAAACACAAAATTACTTATTTTTAACAAGTGTAACATTTTAAAAACATGACATTAACAAATGTAAGCCTAATATGATTTGTAAATTACGAGTGGCATTTGAATTTTCTTTTAAATTTAATTTTATTAACATGTATTAAGAAAACTAACCAGTCTAATACAATTCATCCTCCTTTCCGATTTCGTTTCCATCTTCAAATTGAGAATTAAAAACCAGAATCATCTCTATATTCAAAATAAACAAATTTGTTCAAAAACGAATAAACCAGATTTAAGAAAAAATCAGAGCAAGTCAAAACTAAAATCTGGAAAATCTTTGCAAAGCAAAATCTGTTTCAACCTGAGGAAATGACGATCAAAACAAACCAAAATCAAAGACTGCAAAGAAAGTTCAAAGTAAGTGAATCCAGAAATCAACATTAAATGCTTCAGATCCAAGTTCTACTCAGATCAAAACTGCAGATTCAGTGAACCAAAGATCATCTTTCAGATTAATGAAGTAAAAGATTAAGAACAAAAGCAAGTCTAGTTTCAAGCTTCCCTGTATCCTCTGCTCTTCATACAAGGTGAGCAAACTCACTTGTATTTGCTTATAAGCTTTGATATTATGGTTGACACTTAAAGTATTATTGTTTTAAAATGCCTGCATGTTGGATATATATATATATATATATATATATATATAAGTGCGTATGTTTGAATATATATATATATGATGTATACATGTTTGTTTACAGGGACATATCTCTCTGTTTTGAAAAAATTTACAGGCTCAATCCATTTTGATAATCTAAATTCTCATTATACAATCAGTAATAGGTTAGGAGCCTTGAAAATAAAAGGTGAATAAGGATGTAATATTATGTTTAAAAATCATTTCAGGTGTTTGTACTCAGTAATTTTTCCATAAACAATATTTACAGTGAGGCTTTGAATTAAAACAGGAAAATTTAATGTTTTAATTCCATAATTCGATTATATAACTAGTATCGATTTACAAATTGACGATTTTAGAAAATTGTTTCAAGATTTTTAGCTTTGTAAATCGTGAGAAATTGTTTGTTGAACAGAAATTATATTTTCGAAAAATTCTGATGGCCAACGTCGAACTACGAGTTGTGCTTGACGCTGATGGTAGCCTAGTGGGTGTTGAACAATGTAAAAATAGTAATTGATTTTATAACAAGCTCTGGCGGTCGATTTTTGATGATCTAAAGTTTTAACCTAGGTTTTAGTGAAGGCCGGATTTTGGGTTCGTACATCATCGTGGTTGAACTGGAAGGGTGCACACCGGGGGGATCGAATCATGGAAGTAAGGCGAAGCTTTGACCAAAATTACGACGTTGTTGGTGGCTTGAGGCGATCAGACGGTGTATTTTTTCTGATGATCGTATGTTGTAGTTTGGGTCAGGATGTTCGATGTTGATTGGCTCACGAACTTGTCGATTTGTGGGTTTTGAATGATGGGTAGCTGATCTGGGATTTGTGGAAGGGGGTGGTGTTGGCCAGAACGCCGTCGATCTTCGGTGCACGTGCACCGTGTATCTGTGATGATGTGGTAGTTTGGATCGGAGAAAAAGAAGTAATGACTCGTGAATGGCATCGAGTAACTTTGGGTTTGGCTCGTGTTCGTTATCGAGACGTTTCACTGGGTACAGGGTTTAAAATGTTAAAAAAAAAAATTAGTTTTAGAGGAAAAAAAATAAAGGAAGAAGAAGAGGGAAAGGCTCAGGAAAAATGAAGTTTAGCTCGAGGATTTGAACGTGTTGGCCCGGGTTTTCAAACATAGCAGTTTGTGTTTGGATTTTAATTTTGAGGAAATGGGTACAGGTTTCAAAGTTTTCAAGTTTAAAAAAAATGATTTAGATCAAAAGAAATTTCATCAAGTTTTCCAAAGTAGATTTGATTAAACAAGGTTCAAGTTATAAAGTCAAATGTTTAGAATGGTTTTGGTTTATAAAATTTTGTATTAGATTAATTATCTTGTTTTAATCTCTAATTGTTTTCAAATTAAAAATGATTTCAAGTATTTGATTTAAATGATGATTAAGTGATTAAGGATAATCACTTATTGTAATTGTATCTATTAAATGGTAATTAATTAAGGGTTAATTAATTATGTAATTTACTTAAGATTTAATCAATTATTGTAATTAATTAAAAGATAATTAAGTAATTAAAGGTTAGTTAATTAATAAAAGTAATTAAGGGATGATTATTAATTAAAGATTAATTAATTAATTTTTGCAACTAATTAAGGATAATTAATCAAAGATGATTAATTATTAATTAAAGGTTAATTAATAAATGATTAAAGGTTAATTAATTAAAATGGGTGTAATTAATCAATGATTAATTAACTAGGATTAGTAAATTATTCATAAGTAATTAGTCTGATTTAAATCAATCAGACAATAACCAATCTTACTTATGAATGTTTGAATTGAATTAGATGCTTCGAATTATGTGATATGAATTATTCTGATTGAGCTGTGAACTGTGATGTAATTTATTCATCTGTGATGTAATTCAGTTATCTGTGATGAATGTATTTTATTTATCTGTGATAAATTTATATTATTTATCTATGATCCGTGAATAAAGATAAGCGTTATAGATTATACCCCTTATCGATATTACTATGTTCGAATCTGTGATGATTGATGTTGTTGCACTATTGTGTAAAACCCCTGGACTACACCATATACATATAAATATGGATTTCATGACGAAATCGGTTAAGTCACAGATATTTTTGAAATGGTTTTAAAGTTGAATTTTGAATTCAAATAATTTTGGAAATGGATTTGGGTTAACGCTTTTGAAAAGAAGTTTTGAAGATAAAAGTTATTTTGAATAACTTAAATTAAGTTTTGAAATTTAAATAATTTGATTTGAATTTAAATTCAAATTTTGAAATGGAATTCCATGTTGGAAGTTATGGTTTCAAAAGGTTATACAATTTATAAATGTATTTTTAAACCATTTTAAAAGCATTATTTCGGGAATTTGAATTTAACCTAAGTTTTAGACTTAAAAGGCTTTAACTCGTGCAAATATAATCGGATTTTTCCGAAAACGAAAACCATTTGTTTTCAAATAATAATAGCTTTCATATAAAGAAAGGATTTCCAATTTTGTGTTGAAAGATTTCAAGTTTGAAATTGAATTGAAATGTTTTGAAAGCTATGAATAAATCTTTGTGAAAGATGGTTGAACCTTGTTTTGAAATTGAAGAGGATTTTAAAGGGTGTATCTTTTATATAAAAGATTTGAAATGAATTTTTTTTGTGGAAATGGTTTTGAAAGCTATAAATTGAATCTTTGATTTAAAGATTGGATGAGTTAATCCAATTTGAAAGAAAAATTGTTTTGAAAAGGCTATGAATGAATCTCTGTTAAAGATTGGTGAAGTTTGTTTTCAAATTTAAAAGGGATCTTAAAAGTATTTCTTTTGTATAAAAGATTTGAATTGGAAAGATACTAATGAATCTTTGTGAAAGATTGGTGAACCTTATGAAGTGAATCTTTTTGTTTAAAAAGATTTGTAAATGGTAATTTGTTCAGACCATTTGAAGAAAAGTTTTGGGTAATAATACTTAACTAAGATCCCATATATCCATATGGTTTTTAAATATTGCGCTCATTATTCGGTTTAGCCGGGAGAGGACCTTGTGTCTTATAACCCATTCCGAATAATGATACGACGTATATGGATAGCATTTGAAGACCGGTAGTGAAGACCAGATATTTTCGAAAGCGAAAGGATAACTCGTCGAATGTCTCTGCACCGGCTGATCCCCGTTATAGAGATTTGATCACCCTTTGTGATGGGGAGTCCGGACGTGATTAGGAATTATCCGGATGTGCAAGGGCTTCTTTGTGAAGTGCCTTCGGTTCTGTTCGAACCCGGAACATACTTGTATGGATGTTTGTCTGACATTACACTTTGAGATGTAAAGCTTCTTTCTATCAAATACATTTCTGTTTGGTGGCGGAGATTTATTCTCTTAGCTTAACACCCTTCTTTGAGACGTACGAGCTCAGAGGTTATGTAGTTGATGGTTACTAGTGATACATTCCCAATTTGGTAATGTGGCATACGAAGTGCTGCTGATCATTTGTTGATCAAAGCATGGCTTTGTGAAAAAGCGTAGCTTTGTGGACGTGACTTCGTCGAGCCTCACAACCCGGAAATGGTCGAAGCAGGAATGTTGCGGCAAGGTTTTTAAGGGTTGCGCCCGTAGGGTATGTCCATTTCCTTCTGGATAAAAGGTGGTATCATGGTATGGAGCCCAGATATTTAACCTATGTGGTTACTGCAAATTTATTACTTTGTGGTTGTTGGTGTCGAGCGCTCGGATAAAGGTCGGTAACGACCGGGGATGACATACTTGTGTGTTAGTTATCTATGTTATAGCTTGGTTAAAGCATGAGGTAGCGTCGGCCTTGTGTTAGCAGAGATCCGGTTAGGTTCTCGGGGGCGTCCTTCCATAGGTGTTCTCATTTCTGTAAGGAAGCTCCTTAGCCTGACCATTTGTTGGAAACCCAATCATCCAGTACGCGCCCTTTACGATTTCAATTGCGTAACCTGCCATGTTTAAATGGTAGCTATAGTAGGCATACGACGAATTGTGGTATGTTGGCTAAGATTAATATTATACTTTTTAAATGTTTTCTGCACTATGCACTAGTAATAATATCAAATTGTTTTTACGTATCAAGCATTTTTGACTGTCGTAAGGAGAAATCTCCTCCAAATGTGCATTTGCATTGTGTGTGTGGCAGGAGGCCTTATGGCAGTTTTATTTTCCAAAAAGCATTGCGGTTTTCAATGTTTTAAAATCTTTATTGTTTGTTTTAAAGATAAACTGTTTTGTTTGCACATACCAGTCCCATGACTGACCCGAATTTTATTGTTCCCTTCCTAAACTCTGGATGCTTCCAATTTTCCACATGGGTAGTCTAGAGTTGGGTTATTCAGATAGTAGATATCGATTCAGTAGCTTTCGCCTTTATCTTTGGAATTCTTTGGAGACTTTGGATATTGAAGTCTTTGGTTAGGACGACTGACCTTGCTTAGCTTGGTGCAACTTGATGGTGGTTCGAGCTATCTATGGAGATTGTTGATATTAGTGTTTCTTCTGGAGTTTCAAGTTCTAGTTGTTTCCGCTGGTAGTGCATTGGTGTTTCCGCTATAGCATTTCATTATATCTCTGATATTGATCATTGTTGTATATTTGGATATTGTATCATTGGAGTTGTATGTTATATTATTCATTTTCTTCCGTTGTGTTGTTATACTTAGTGTGTTATAAGCTCCGGCGAATCGCATTTGAACGCTCGAATCTATGGCATTCGAGTACAATGTGAAGTACGGATGTCGATTTTCGAACGCAAAAAATCTGGGTCGTCACATTAGCAAAAGTAAGTAAGAAAAGTCAAAAGTAAACATCAAATCAGTATCACATCAAAAGCCAACATAATTATGATATTCTTTACTTAATCTTTAATGACTAAGACATAAAGTAAGGATGTGAAAGATGATGTTAAGTATTGAAAAAGTAGAGTTTGCTTTAGGTTGAAGTAAGGTTAGTTTGGTAATTTGGTAAGAGGTCATTTTGGTAAATTACCACTTTCTTTCTTTTTCTATAAATATCCACCTCCTTCTTCACTTTCATTCACATTTTCTACTTCTTCTTTTCTCAAGCTTCTTCATCTTCTTCCTCTTCTCTTTAATGGCTTCCAATCCATAGAAAAAAACTAAAAAGAAATAATGTCAAAATATTTATAAAATATTCAAAATAAATCAATGTCCATTCTCTTCAAATCAAACTCATCTATTCTCCATATTTTAACTCTTCTTCTCTCGGTCATAACTTCTTCAAAACCGAACCAAAATAAAAATTTGTTTTTCAAATCATGTATTTTTCCAGTGGCTACAACTTTCATTTTGAGCACTTTATCTCATTATAAAGTTAACTATACAAAATTACATTTCTTTCCTGTGAATTTTCTGTCCCAGTTTTTAAGCCATAGAATATGTCATTTTGTTTTGATCATAAATTAATCGAAACTGATCCAAATTAAGAAATTATTTCTTTGAAACCATATTAAATTCCAGTGGCAACAACTTTAATGTTGACCACATGTCTTGGTTTTGAGGTTTTCTATACCTGAAACTCAATTCTTTAAAGTGAATTTTTGGGCTTTATTTTGGTCAATCCGACAATACCTCTTCTTCATTCTATCATATCTCCCTCAAAACTACTTGGATTCAAGTGATTATTATTTTTTAAATTCAATAGAAAATAATTTGCAACAATTTTCCAGTTAACAAGTTTTTTAAATTTTGAGAGAAGAGAGTCAAAAACAAGAGAGAAGATGATCCATTTTTCGGGTCTAATTTTGAGAGTTCAAGTTCAATGCTCTACCGCTTCTTCTCTATATTTTCTGCCAACCTCCATCTCATACCTCGGCCAAGCTATTGGATGTGAGTGGGTGTTGTTTGCTAGTTTTTAATGGAGTAGAAATTAATTAGTGAAGTGTTGATTGATTAGAATGTTGGTAGGAAGTTAATCGCTTTGGTTTATGGTGAGGAACTCTATTTAGCATCTCTATTTATATATATACATGTTTGATGTTGTGTTATGATTGCTATGGATGCTTATATATGCTTTGATCATGAAGTATCGATTGTTTGATATGATTGTTAAATTGTTTTACCAATTCACGTTAATACACGTCGATAAGCACAAAGGAAAGCACTTTTGAAAATGAAATGGTGTATATGGAATGCTTAAACCTTTTGGAAATAGTTTTAAAATGAGTTAGAAATGTTTTATAAACATTTAAATATGTACAAAGAAATAAAGGAAGAAAATCAAGATTTTATCTTGTATATTTTAAATATGTACAAAACAATTTTCCAAAAAAATCGCGCTTTTGCAGTAAAATGACCAATGTTTAAAATTGATATTTTAAATGTTTTAAAAATATGAAATAAATCCTAAAAATATTTAAAATGTATTAAAAGAGATTTAAGTTGAAAATATGGATTTCTATATGATATAAAAGTCGTTTTGAAGAATATAGCTTTTAAAACGCTATTTGCAACACTTTTCGCAAGCTTTTCGCAGCAGTTTGAAATAACTTTTGAAATGCAGTTTTAAACTTAACAATTCTTTCCTATATATTTTGTGAATGATTTTAAAAGAATAATTAAGTTATTTAAAGATGTTTTGTAAGTTTTAATGAGAGTTTGAATAAATGGGAAAGATGAATTGTTTATACCACTTAAACAATAAGTGAAGAAGATTGAATATAATAACAAACTGAGTATGCGGAAACGACTAGTACATTTGTCCCGCTTGTGAGATCTAGGAAGATAAAACAAGCCAGTACCCTGAACTTACCTGGCCTATATTTTCTCTTCTTAGGCGAGGGGTAGAACATATCGAAAGGAAAGCCCGGATGCTCTAAAAGATCATAATTAAGTTTTTCTAAGATAAAAGAAAAGAAGTAAATTATTTGAATTTATTATGAATGGTCTATATAAGATTTATGAAATTGATATTTTATAAATAAAAGTTATGGAATTATAAAAGTGTTTTATAAATATTAAATGGGATTGTAATCAAATTTATATATGGGTTTGCAATTGAAATGTAGAAAAGAATTTATAATGGATTTTATAAATAATAAGATTTGAAAGGAATGAATTTGTAAATTAGAGTTTTATAAGTAATTAAATTATAATTGGATTTTGACTTATAAGTGAGATATAAATGGAATTTGTTAGTATATGTAAGTTTATATAAAATATAAATGGAATTTATAAACACCGTTTTGTAAATCTGAAATCAATTTAAATTGATAAGTTAAATGTGAAAGTTTATTAAAGGAATTATATTCGCGATTTTGGACAGTGAATAATCCTTTAAATTAAATAAATGTTTTGGAAAGTGATATTATAAAAAAGGAATCTTATTCCTAAGTTAAAAGTTAAGAAAGAAAATCTTTGATTAAGATTTAACGAATGATTTGGAAAGGTTTTCCTAAGTAAAAGAGAAAATGATTTAGAATTATTCCAGGATTTAAGAAAGGTTTAGATAAACCAAATGGTTTGAAAAATGAGGCTTAATGATTCCTTATACTCTTGAAAAGAAAATGGAATAAATTGAAAATAATATATCTAACAAAGATATTGTATAAAAGATGAAGTAATTGATTGATGTTTGATATCCACATATGAACTTAACATCTTTTAAATCGATAATTGGCTTCGAAGGAACCGGGGTCGGATTAGGATAATTCCTATCCGAAAACCACTTCGAACCAATGTATACGTTCGAATGTGAAGACTTGTTGAAGATGATGACTATTGAAGACCATAGATCTTCATAGCGTGAGGACTGCTTGTTGATTTGTTCAGGGTTGCACCCATTATAGAGTTATATATAGCAGTGGTCTCCTCGTTGTGGAGATTTTTCGGATTGCAAGGACTACTCGCTACTAGTGGTAGTAGGAGAGTGCCTTCGGTTTGTCCTGTTTCTGGACAACTTGTATAGACGTTTGTCTAACATTGCATTTCTAAAGATTACGTACATTGGTTTTTACAAACGTACATCAGTGATGGCGAAGAAGGCAACTTATCTTAGCTTAACACCCTCCTTGAGACGTACGAGCTCAAGGGTTGTATTTTTGTGGAAGGCAATTAGTAGTTAAACGGAAATGGCAATGTGGCATTCAAAGATGTGATATGTGCTATATGAAAAAGGTAATCGTTGCCTCAAGCCTTATCAAACCGGAAAAGACCGAAACAGGATTAGATGCGGCAAGGTTAAGTGGGTCATTCCCAATTAGGGTATGATCATCCCCTTCTAGATATATTTCTTTCCGCTATGGTGTTCGGGATGTAAATTAATGTGGTGTATGGAAAACGAGCGCTTGGTTAAAGGTCGGTAACGACCGGGGGATGATATATTCGGTACTATCTAGTTACAGAGATAGGTCGTTCTTGTGTTGGTAGATGATCCTTTGTGATGATCCTCGGGACATCCATTTAGAGGTGTACCCATTTCGGAAGGTAGATCCTTCGCATGGTCATTTGTATGGAAATCCATTCTCCAATAAGAACCTACGGGTTTGTTTGTATTGGCGTAATGAATAGCCTTGAAATGCTATATGGGTAACCATTTCGGATACGATTAATAAGTTTATTTGCAAATGTTTTCAAAGAGATGTCATTAGCAAATGTTTTGATATAAAAGTGTTTTTGTTGTCATAAGGTAAAAACCCGTCTGTGTTTATGTATGGGCGTGGTCATATGAGATGTTCTTTATTTTCAAAGGTTTTTTATTGAAAGAATGATATATGACACTGTCGTTTATTATTGAGTTTTTCTCACGCGGGTTTATCAAGCCTGATTGGGGTATTTTCAATACTCGGGTTAGATCTGAGTAGTTTCAGGTTATTTGAAGACGGTTGGAGTTTCCAGAGGAGAGTTGGAGATATTCATCTACGTATGGACATATTCTATTATCCGCTATTCTTAGTCATTTTACTTGATGTTTATCAGCAGTTGTAAGGACAGATGTTTATAACTGTCCAGGCTGAATTCAGATTAGAATCTGATATATGTATTTAAAAGTTTTTCGCTGTAAAAATATTTTTTCGATATTATATGTTATTCCATTCGTGTGAGATTTTGTTCTATCTTATTTTTCATATTATCCTTCATGTTTCGTATTTTCATGCAATTTGAGTTGGAAACGTGTGGTTTATTGTCGATTCAAAGGGTACAGAAAAACGGGCCTTGACATTTGGTATCAGAGCTTTTGGTTAAGCGAACACCGAAGCCTGATAGGGGTAAGATCGAAGATAGGATTAGTTATATCCTATGATGAGTAACTCATTAGTGATAGGGTTAGTAACACCCTAGAATGAGTTATGAGAGTGTTATATATATGAGCGCGTAATTGTTAATTTTATGAAAATGGTTTTATTTTAAAAAAATGGTAAATGAAATGATTTTACCAAGGATTATATTTTGAATGTAAAGTATATATTTGGAAAAGTTGTATAGTTAAAAATCAGGATTAATGAAATTTAAATATGAACATCTTGTGATTAGAATTTCACAATTTGACTATAAGATGTTTCATAAAGATAATCAATAAGTAAGAAATCTGATAAGGTAATTAATATCTTTAATACTTGTTCCAAAATAATAAATTAAGAAATGATAATGTTAAGTTACTATCATAAATTGATCAATTTTTGATTGAAAAGTTTAAGTACAAATACCTTGTGAATTAAGTTTCACGATTTGACTATAAGGTGTTTGATAATAGGATTGGTTTAAGGAATGAACATATAAGATAAAAATGTATTTAAATAACAAAAAATGATTGTGTAAAAAGGAAAATATAAAAGGAATGAAGGTTTAAAATTCGAGTAATTTAAAAGAATTATGGTAATTTAAATAAAGTTAATTAATATAAGATAAATTTATAAAATGAATTTATAAAATAGAGTTTATAAAGTAATCTCTAAAGGATTTTGAAAATGTTATTATTTCAAATTAAAAGAGGCATTTTATGATAACTAATTTGATTGGCTCAAAAATAAACAAAAAATGGGCCGGAGATGTGTTCGGATGGTAAGCACTTCCTTTAAGTATTACTCTGAGGATATATGATACTATTGGTAGTACCCAGTTCCCTGGATTGTTTTAGAGTTACTCGATCTATATAATTTTCTTAAGTTAATGAAATAATATGAACCATTGATTAATAATCTTTATAAAGGTGTTTAAAGTATAGATAAATTTGGAATCGATAATTGCTTGTGATGACCCGGAATTTTGGATATTTTAAATAAGAATATTTAATTGATTTTAAATATTTAAAAGTAAATTTTTATCTTGAATTCAAATATCAATATTTATTTGATAATTAAATTATTGAATTAAATAATTTGAACTTGGGTAAAATGTTGAATATGGAGTTTTAAGCCTTTTAAAATAATTTAAAGGCATGTAAAATTTATATTGATAGTGCTGAAGATAATAAAAGCTTTTAAATTGAAATTGGAAGTGATTTTTTTAGTTTTGAGATTATATCGTTTAAATTGAATTTAAAAATAGCCTTCTGAGGCACAGTCTCGGAATTCGACGAAACCAGTGCCATTGGATTCGTAATATTGTATTATTATCGGATTTTAATTTTTGTAGTATTTGGAGTGATCGTTTGGCCGTACGGTTGATAAACGCGCTGAAATTTTATCGAAAATTTGATATGAAAACTAGGTCCAAAAAGCTATCTTCTCCATACGATCGAATTAGGACTCGAAATCTTTTCCATTGCGTTCGAAATAGGGGTATAACATTATGAATGCTTAGTGGCACACCTCGAAAGGAGGTCGATATTTTGAGTTGCGTAATTCGAGGCGATTTAAATTTTAAAATTTTAATTTAATTAAGTATATATTTATATACATCCAGTCAAAACCCAGTTGAATTTTAATCACATCACAACTTTTCCCTTTCTTTTCGAAGTCACTATAGCCTGTTGATTTAGGGTCAGAACTCCAGAGAAACAGCTGCATGCCTTCTCTTTCGTTCGAACGAATCTCTCCTCTTCCTTCCTTCATGATCAAATTCGCGGCCCCTTTTTTCAAAACATTCCAATGCAAAATCGCAAAATCTATTCGTATATAAAAAAAGAATGGCCGCGTCCACTTCTTCCCAACAAGTTATCGCGCCTCCTTTCATTCGAATTTCTCTCTCTCTCTCTCTTCTGATTTGGATTCGAATCGAATCTGTGCCCTATAAAAAAATCGAATTCGCTTGATTCGTCTAGCAATGGGCGCACATACATTTTGGGTCGAATCTCACGATGTTGGCAAACTCGACGAAGCAGCGAAGGGCGGAGTTTTCGTGGTGGAGATGCAGCAATTTCTAGAGCAGGGGAGATAAGGGGGTCATGACCAGTTAGGCAAGGTGCGTTCTATTTTGGGGTACGGGGTTGAGCTAGGGCATGGGGTTGCAAGGTGCTACTACGTTCGACAGTGAGGTCAGGGAGGGTTCGGAGTCGTGATGGGGTGGCTCGAGCATACGTGGTAGGGCGAGCGACGAGGTGGTCTTCGTCTTCGACGAGTGAGGAGGTAGAGTCACCATCGTTGATCAGGCCTCTTGCTGGTAACCTCTGTTTTTTTTTCTTTCGTTTTCTTCTGAGCATTTAAATTTTTGTGAAAAATTATAAGTTGTTAACTCGTTAATATTTTAATTTGTTCAAAAAATAATAATAATATAATTACAGCAAGGTGAAATACTATTCTGTTTTAATTTAAATATATATGTATATATATGGGAAACAATAAATATATGCATATGTAAGATTTTGAGAAAATATAGGAATCGTAAATGTTGTAGGGTTTATATAAAGATAAGATTTTTATTTTAAAAAAACCCATATAGCTTATATTTATATGTAGTTTGAAAAAAAAGGGAAAATAAAAACAAAATACAATTTACTAGTTTATTATAGTGGTTAAATTATTTGGCTAACTAATTTAATTTTTTTAGTTACCAAAGATATATTTTTTAAAAGGAAAAATTGTTTAAACAAAAATTTTGTTGGTTAATTCATTTAAGAGGAAATTTAGTTTTAAATTTATTTTTTGTTAAATAAATTTATTAAAAGAAATTGGTTTAAAATAAAATCATTAGATAATTGAAATTACCAAACGAAACATTGATTATCCGATTATTTCGAATATTAATGAATTGTAATTGTTTATACAAGGTCTAATATTGTGAAGAAACAAGCTGGAATGGAAATGGGTTGCAAACAAAAATCAAAGGTGAGTTAATCTCACTCATCTGGTTGCTATTCAAATTTAAAATGGTTAAATTTAAATAATTGGTTGAATGATTGAATTGATTTGATGTTTTATATTATATATAGTAGTATATATACATATATGTATGTATGTATGTATGTATGTGTATATATATATATATATATATATATATATATATATATATACGTATGTATATATATATAATATTGGAGCGATTGATTTCCCGCATTATCTAGCGGATGAGACCCTATGCGCCGCATAATAGCGGATGATATTATATTAATCCCATATACCACGACATTCCACCTTAAAGTGGAATTGATATTTAATATTGTGCTAACATCCGTGGATGCAGGGAAACAGGTCAGAGGGATCCAACTGGATTCCTCAGAATTTTATGGATTGTTCTAAGAATTCTGTATCATGATTATTTGATATTCTGTGGTGAATTTCATAGATAATTGGAATATTTGATGCTATGGTTGAAATTAATATATTTCGGTATACTGAGTTATCAAAATCTATAGAATTGGATTTTTGAAAAGGGAAAATAAAAGAGAAAATCTTTGAGTAAAATAATTATAGAAGTTTGAATAAATTAAAGGATAAATCGGAAAGAATAAAAGTGAATTTTTTTTAAATAAATAAAATTCCGAACATGGGAAGGGGATTTGAATATACAGAGGAGTAACGAATTTAAAACTTAAGTGAGATTATCTAAAGGAATAAAAAAATTATTTTAAAATCCAAGATTTAAATTTATTTAAAAGAATAAAGAAGGAATTTGGAAAAAGGGTATGAAATTGGTATTTTCAGTTAAAAAAGCGCTTCAAATCATAATTAAGAAATAAAATCTGAAGTTAATGGATTTTGAAATAAATTGAGTAAGTAAAGAAATCTATTTCAAAATGGAGTAAATTGGAAATCAATTTTGAAATGGATTTAAGTGTTTGAAATTGGAAATTTAAAGGAGAATGGGACTATGAAATTTATAAATTGGGTCTATAAAAGTAAAGCAATATATTAGTGGATATTTGGAAGAGTAAATTCAAGGTGGGAATTTATTAAGGAATGGGTAAATTTGTTTAAAAAAATAAATAGTGATTTATTTTTAAAGGATGTGAAGAGAAATATATTTCCCTGGATAGCCAAGTAGGTTTTCAAAGTAAATTTTTAAATATAAGTTAAAGGCTTTTAATGTTGTTTTAAAAAGCATGTTTTAGAAAATTTATTATTTCTAAACGCTTAAATTCTGAAGTAAGTATTTTTCAAATCTATTATTGTAGTAATTATTTAAAGGTGACTTGGTATGTTGTTTTAAAAAGAGAAAATCTAGTTTTATATTTTATAAAGTAACATTATTTTAAATATTCCTAAAGTATATATTTTTAATAAAGTATTGAAGTAGTTTTCAATTTAAATGTTAAAGTATATCTTATAAATAAGTTAAATTATTTTAGAAATATAAAGTTTTGTGCTTGCTGTTTTCAGTGGAAATAAATATTTTGAAATTTATTTTATGAGAAAAGTGTGGTTTGAAAACTGTTTTCGAAAGGGCTGAAAATGGAAATATATCTTGTGAAGATATTTTTGAGATTAATAAATAATTTGGTGAAATTATTTATATTGGATGATTGTTTGTGAATGTTATTTGATAGTTAAATAACCGACTATCAATATTGGCCAATGCACTGATCGTTTCGAAGAGACCGAGATCGGAATAAATTTCTCGAAAACCACTTCGATCCAGTTTGAACGTTTTCGTGTGGAAAACAAGAGTTTGGATTCGAAGGTGGAGCGGTGAAGTGCAAGGGCTAGTTGCTACTAATCCTGAGGATGATTCTAAAATGGATGTAGTAGGTGTAGTGCCTTCGGTTTCTTTCGAATCCGGGACAGACTTGTATGGATGAATGCTTTCAAAACATCGTCAGGTAGGCGATAAGCATTTTAAGGGATATGTTCTATAAAGATAACGCTTAGCCTCAAGCCTCATCAACCGGGAATGACTGAAAATCAGGGGTTATGCAGCAAGGCTAGGTGGGTAGCGCCCATTAGGGTGAGGTCATCCCTGTCTAGATGTCCCTTTTATTCGGCTTAGTGGTGCGGTTGCTTATCCCAACCGTGGGGTGGTCTTACTCGGGATTATCCAGTAAGGGGTAGTCTCGGTCTTGTGTTGTAGGGGATTGAGAGTAATCCTCGGTACTGTGATCTAGGCCACGTACTGTGATAGGTGGTACCCCAGTGCCTAGTTATTAGATGGAAATCCATTCTCCCTACGCGCCTGTACGGTTTTTATTGTGCCCAACTATTGCTGAAACGTGAGATGCAAGCATTTCAGCTAGATTCTATTTTACTTTCTATAGACATTATTATAATATCAGAGGATTTTAATAAAATATGTTTTGGCTTTCGTAAGGTAAAAACCCGACATGTTTATTTGTGGCGTGATCTTACGAGATGCTTTTGTTTTCAAAAGAATTTTGAAACCTTAACAATTAATTTGAGTATGATTTCTCACGCTGGTATTCCAGACTGACTCGGGTGTTATTTAACTATAATGCTCGGGTCAGACCGAGTATTATAGGATACAGGAAAGGATACTGTGGAGCTCAGGAGACGAGCTGGATGGCAATACACATTTCCTTACTTGTTTTAAATATTCCACTGTGTTGATTAACTGTGTATTCAGATTGTGAGGATATGTTATGATTACTTTCCAGTTGTGTGTTATGTATACTCTGATGATGTAATGTATAAATAGATTTGTTTTGTGTAAAGATCATTTATTATCTATTATATTTTATTCCGCTGCGATGGTTAGATTCTGACGTTGTTTTCCTATTGTCTTCTTCTACATCTTCTTCTTTAACCCAAATGGTTCGTATTTCTGTTAATTTTGAGTTGAATGACGGAGAATAGTGTCGACTCAAGGGGTACGGGTTTGCGGGTTGTTACAGTTGGTATCAGAGCTTAGGTTGGTGATAACCTTGGCTCTGGTGGGGATTACTCAATAGAAATAGAGTCCGTAAGTACTCTATAATGAGTTTGAGTGTATTAATAAATATGAGCGCGTATTTGTTAGTGAGTATAAAATTGTTTTTATATTGTGTTGACTTATCGATTGGGTGTTTATGGATTCTGCTCGGTATATGGGACGCCATGTCATCGACAGGGGTTTCTAAACTCTTAAACAAGATAAACCGACACAGTATTGTTTTAAATATGATAAATGAAATAATTTTACCCAAATCATTTTTGTATATAAAGGAAATAATTTTTCGTAAATTATCATAGTTATACATGGATGCTTGGTTGTTAGGAATGATAATATTAAATTATTATCATTGTTGTGCAAGAATTGAATAAGAAATTGAAATCATAACCAAAAGCTAAGAAATAAATTCATTTATAGAATGAAATTTGAAGTGTGAATTGTAAATGTGATTTATAATTTGAAATAGAATTTCAGAGGAATATTTGGAAATAAATCATGATGACAGTTCCAGAGTAATGTTTTGGATGGATTTCGAATTTGGAATTTGGAATTTTGAGAATTTTTTTTGAATTGGATATGAACTTTGGAGAGTTTGGAATATTTGAAGGGATTTTAAGGAGACAAAAGTATTGAACTCTTTCGGTCGCTAGAAAATAACTTCGTTGATGACTGCAGCATCATCGATGTTCATTTTCGAGTTTCCAAGAGAGGGATTGCTACTTGGAGATTTTGAATTTGGAATTGTTTGCAAAACCGGGTTGGTTTTGAAATTCAAAGAAATAATTGAATTTACTAAAGGATTTTGGATATAAATGATCTCATATGGTTTTTGAAATACGTAAGTGATTATTGAAAGCTCTGGAATTGGTTTAAAATGTTTCGAGTGTCTAAGTAATGGTTTAAACTCTAGAGATTTAACTAAAAATGTTATGGATTATAAGCAGGTTTGAAAATTTATAAATTTTGAAAATTTCGTGGAATGGAATTAACTTGTCAAAGTTAATGAGTTAGTAGAGTAAGTCGAATTAAATGAACTCAAGCTAAGTTTAATAATATAGTGATTGGATTTGAATTAAAGTTGAAATATAATTGAAATGGAACTGTATCACGTAGTGGATACATTAAACGAAATAAAGTACTTAACAAAATTTAAATGGATTGTGAAGTCAAAAGAATAGTAGGAAGTTAGATTTAACTGGAGCTAAGTTAAATAAGATTGAATTGGAATAAACAGATTTCGAGGGCTTATAAAAATTGAAAATCCATTGAATAAGAATATATACTTGGCTAAATAAAATGTATAATCCCGAGTTAAAAAGTAAAATGTGAACGGGATTGATGGTAAATGGATGAAAGTATGGATATAAATAAGTTGCGACTTATAAAACTTAGAAGTGGAATAAATAAGCCAAAATAAAATTGTTTGTATTTTAAGAAATGAATAAAAATCCAAAACTTGAATTATAAAATAGATTGAACTCAAGAAAATTAAGTGAAGTGATTTTTGAAAGGTAAAAATCAAATATTGAATTGGAAGTGGGAGTAAACTAATTTGGAATAAATTAGCAAATTGAATGTGTTGGTAAGATATGAGAGTGGAACCAAATTTGGTAAAATAGAAGTTGAACTGTGAAATAAACTCGGTTATAAATAAAATTCAACTTGGATTGGGAATGAATTAAATATAAGTGGAAATGTTGTCAAATGGAATGGAATTGAATTAAAATAGAAATGATTTGGGTTGCAAATAAATCCAATTCAAGTGTAAATGAGTTAAATATAAACTTGGATATTATTTTAACAAACTGAAAATGGGATTAAAATTAAAATGGATAAAGAGTGGGGTAATTGAATTTGATGAGAATCAAATTAAATAGAAGTGAGCTTAAGTTATGAAGTTGAAATAATTTGAAGAACGTAAATTAACTTAAGTTTAGAATTAATAGAAGTCTGGCTTCGAGTAAATGTGAGTCCATTAAATAAAAGTCCGGGTTAAATTAATTTGGGAAATGGTTATTAATTTATCAGTATTGAATGTGCCAAGCTTAATAAAATGTATTTGAATGAAACAATTGCGGAAATGAAATGAAAAGCAGGTGTATGGCTTGTAAATAAGTTAATATGTGAAGAGACTTTAAGAAAAATTGGTTATGGAATCAACTGAAATGAATTGTGTTCGTTTGGATTAAAAAGGGAATTGAATATAAGCGATTGAATAATAAACCATTCTAACTAAATAAAAAATTGGTTGGAAGCTATTGGAATTAGTGTTGAAATCTTAAAAATTGCTTATAAAAATTGTTTAGTATGAAATGCTTATTCCATGTGATAGCTATTGAAAATGAGTGAAATGTAGATAAACTTCCCATATTTTATACTTACATGTTTGAATTAAGTAAGTACAGGTACCGGGAAACCGTTTGGCTGGATTTTAGACGCGCTAATTGCTAAATAATAAGCCGCTTGCTTAAAAATGCTAAATAGAGGTACGCCTACGTAATAAAAATAGGAAATATGAACTGTTTTTGTTTTTCCAACCGTGTGGGTCGATGTAAATATATTTATATCTCTTGTCAAATTGCAAAAGCTCCTCCATACAAAGGAAACTCTGCCAAAATTTTCCGAAAACTTTGGGAGTTAGAAAAATTTTTGGAAATTTTTTTTAGCGACAAAACGATTTCAATTGGAAATTAAAATAAATTAGTGAATGAAACTAATTTAAAATAATGATACGAATCAGTTATAAATGGAAGATAAAATTCAATATTCAGAATTGAAGATAAATTGAATTCATATGGAAATGGGAGAACCAATTTGAATAGAAGTAGATATAAACTAAAGTGGTGAAGTAAAAATAAATAAAAGAAGCATATAAAATACTTATATTGAATTTAAGAAGAAATGGTGAAATTCTTAAGTAATATGGGTGTCGGAAAAATATATTGAATAAGCATTTGAGTGAAGAATTAATAAAAATATGTGAAATGATAAGCGTTGATAAGTGAATAGAAATAAAAATGAATGTGAATAAAGAGGAATGGATATAAATACGTAAGATGTACGTGTATTATTTTTATTCGCATAGCAATTTGATCCAGATTCGAGCACAGAATTTCGAGATAGTTATATCGATCCGAGTTAGGATTTTTCACTCGATTTTCGACAGCGAACCCTGGATATGGATTTTGATTGATTCTGGAAATTCTCTATCATAGTTATGACTATGCAAGGAGAATGGCAGTTTCTGATCAAGAAACCAGATCTGAGTCCGCACTAGGAAGTCGGGTGGATTGTGACGACCCGGAAATTTTAGCAATTTAAAATGGAATAACAAATTTGATGTTAACATTTGAAAGGTTAATTTTAGCTTGAATTCCAAATATTAATATTTATTAAACAATTAAAGTATTGAATTATATAATTGAAATTGGGTAAATTGTTGAATTTGAGATTTTAAGCCTATTAAAAATAATTTGAAGGCTTATAAAATTTATAACGATGAAACTGAAGATAATAGGATAATTGAAATTTAATTTAAAAGTAATTTGTTCAATTTTAAAAATATATCGTTTAAATTGAATTTAAAAATAGCCTTTCGAGGCACAGTCTCGGAATTCGACGAAATCAATTCCATTGGATCCGTAATAGTTAGTTATTATCGGATTTCAAATTTCGTAGCAATCGGAGTTGTCGTTTGACCGTGACAGCTCAAAACGTTTCGTACTATTTTAATCATTCTAATTTTAAATTGATTGTTTTCTTTTGTAACCCGCGCATATGATTGAATTAGCTTCCGCAATACGTTCCATCGTGTTCGGAACGTAGGTAAACTTTGTAATCACCTAACGATATTGCGTAAGAGGAGTCGAAATTTTTAGTGGCAATTAACAAGACGATTTGGGGAGTTTTATAATATAATATAATAAATAACCAAAGATATTTTACCCAAGCGTATTCAAGAATCTTTCCCCAATTTCTACTTCTTTCGGTCCCTTTCTCATTTCTCTTTGCAGACCGAACAAAAAAAGAAAAGAAAAGAAAGGGGCGAATCGAATTCGTTCGACAAACCGAATCCCTGCCGCAACCCTTAAGCCGCGTCTTTGACCTATGGATATCGTAACCAGGCCACAACTCCTAATCGCGATCACCGCAGGCGCGAACCAGAGGAGAAGCGACGCGTGAGGCAACGCCAGAGAATTCGTTGTGAGGCAGGGTTTCATATCGTGTATGCCATGGTTGCCGAGATTTAGGTTGCTGATGTGGTGATTCGTGAGGCCTTCGATCGTTCGCTGGGTGAGCGCGCGGCAGTAGTATGTGATGGTGATGTCGTTCGTGCACGGGAAGGAGGGTGGCCGCGCAGAGGGATTGAACTAGGGTTCGATTAGGGGTTCGGTCGAGAGGAGGCGTCGTCAATGAGGTAATTTCCATATTTTGCTTTAATTAATTAAATGAAGTCTATATATATATATATATACATAAATTTTACAGTAAGGTAGTTATTCTTAAAATTTATTTAATATATATATATATATGAGATTTTAAATTTGCAGTAAGATTCAAAACAATTCTATTTTGAAATTCAATATGTATATATCGGCTAGAAAGAAAGTTTAACATGTTGAATATTTATATAAAATTAGTTTTGTGAGAACTATAAATTAATTTTTAGTATGGGTTTCAAAAGAAAGGACATAATTACCTATTTTTGGAAAATTGGTTCGAACAAATAATTGGTGAATCAAAATTTTATTAAACGATAATTGATAATTTAATCGTTCCAATTATTAATAAACCATATAAATGTTTGGAGTATAAAAAGGTGTTTTATACAAGAAAGTAAAGATCCAAAGTTTTAAAAATTTATATATATCTGAATATATATAAAGGATCTTATGAGGATTTTGGGAAAGGCTTTTGATTTTTGGAAAAAAATCAATATTGAGTTTTGGAAAGCCTATTTTAAGAATTAGCGATTTTGGGATAATCGATTTTGAGTAAAGGAGCTTTGTATGATATCATACTAGGTGTATGATTTGAGGATACTATATGTATAGTATAAAGTGTTTTGATGATTGCTCTGGGGAAAAAGGCGCTCCCTTGAAATGAACTTCTCAGGAGTGCCACCGGGTGGTGCTGCCTTGAGCCCAAGAGGGGGTTCTAAAGTTGATCCTGTGAGGAGTCCGGACAAAACTAGTTCCTGAGGATTATGAGTTGAGTTTACCATAGCGTAAGTCGTGTGTGCTGCGGAGAGCCAACAGTTACATGGACTTTTGTTGTGACTACAACGTAACCCGGGATGTAACTGCGACCTATGGTAACATTGCGAAAGTCGTGTGTGCCGTTGAGAGCCAGTAGTCTGCGTTTGAGTTTATCTCGGTAGACTGCGACCTATGTAGGAGTGGAGAAGTTTTATTTTGATAGCGAGATCAGAGGCCGCGGAGAGCCAACAGTTACATGGACTTTTTTTGTGACTGCAACGTAACCCTGGATGTAACTGTGATCTGTTGTGTGGGTTCCATGGCGTAATCGAGAGTGCCGCGGAGAGCCTGCAGTTACATGGACTTTTGTCGCGACTGCAACGTAACCCTGGTATGTAACTGTGACCATGGAATAGGGGGTGATGATTTTCAGAGCATTATCACCAAAGATATTTCCTCTATTTTCAAAAAATTATTTTCTGTATTTTCCATAAAATTATTTTCCAAGTATTTTCACTGGGTGTTGAAAACGGGTTTACCAAGTACTTATAGATTTTCGGTCCTACGCCTGATCAACGTATGATTGAATTTCTGTGAGAACAAGGATGGACTGGTTGAGACATCGAGTTATGAGAAATATTTTATAAAAATCTATTTTAATTGTATTATCCGAATTTAAGACATTTCTAAATCTTCAAGTAAAAAGGGAATCCAAACTGGAATTATAAAACAAAACTGAACTCAGCAAAAATTTAATGAAGTGATTTTTGTAAATTAAGTTGGAGGGAAGCTAATCAGCTAAATAAATTATTTAATGGAGTATGTTGATAAAAATTTAACTCGGTTAACTAAAATGGATTGTAAGTTGATAAGTGAGTTTGGAAATGAATTCGAATTATAAATAGAATTCGACTTGGATTTGGTAATGAATTAAATAAGAGGAGTTGTAAAAAAATAAAATAAAATAAAATAAAGTTGGCTTGAAAGGGTGATGGTTTGACTTGCAAATAAAATTCAAGTGATTTTAATAATATATAGTGTGATTTGCAAGTAAATTTTGATAAAATGGAAGTGTTGTTGAATGAAACAAAAGCGAATTATAATAGAAATGGTTTGGGTTGCACATAAAACCCAATTGAATAAAAATAAATTGAGAATGACCATGTATAATAAAATAAATTCGACATTTAATTAAATAAGTAAATTTAAAATTTAAAATGGGTAACTGGGATTATAAAATAAATGGATGAAGTCTGATTGAAAAAAAAAAACTAAACTAAATCAAAGTTGTGATTGGAATTAGATTATTACACCGAACTTGAGTTCGGTAGCATATCAATTTGAAGTATAAGTGAGTTAAGTATGTGTTGGATATTACTTTGATGAATTGAGAAGGTGAATTAAATTTAAAACTTAAAATGGATGGGCTTACTGAATTTAATGGAATTTGATTAAATGAGAATCAAATAGAAGTAAACTTAAGTTTGATGTTGGAATGAATTAAAGTAAAGTAACTTAAGTTTAAATTTAAGAAAGCTTGCCTTCGAATAAGGGTAAAAGCCCATTGAATAAAAGCTCAGTTTAAATTAATTTGGGAGTGGTTAGTATTACACAAGCATGGAGTGTGTCGAGCTAAATAAAATGATTGTGTATAAATTAAAATGGAACTGAATTAAATAAAACTGAGTTGGAATCCATTTTAATTGGTTATAAAACTTAAATAATTAATTATTCGCATAGATATTATCAAATTGCGTAGAAATAATTATCGTTTAACGTAAGCGAGTTTTAATCCAATTAAATGCCATGAATTAGTGGAAAGCGATATAATTGATTTGTGAATCAATTGAAGTGAATATGAGATTGTTTCGCTTAAAATGAGTTGAATGCAAGTAATTGTGTGTAAACCATTAAAATTGAATGAAAAGGCATCTAAATTTGGTTGGATACAATTAGATGTGCTTTAAAACATATAAATTGCTTATTGGAAGTGTTTGGTGCTTGTTATTTATGTAATGCTTGTGTTTAGCTATTAAAAGTAAGTGAAATGTTAATAAAATTTCTATATATGGCACTTACATATTTAAATTGAGCAAGTACAGGTACAGGTAAGCCGTTTGGCTAGATTTGGGTATGCTAATTGCTAGAATTTATAAGCTGCTTGCTTAAATGCTAAATAAGGTACGCCTACGCAATAAAAATAGGAAATATGAACTGTTTTTTCTTTTTCCGACTGTGTGGGTCGATGTATACATATTTATATCTATTGTCAAATTGCAAAAGCTCCTCCGTGCAAAGGAGACTCTGCCAAAAATTTTCGAAAATTTTGGGAGTTAGAAAATTTTTGGAAAATTTTGGTTACGACAAAACAATTTCAAATGGGAAACTTAAAATAAACTAGTACATGACACTAATATGAATCAGTTTAAATGAAAGATATAACTCCATATTAGAAATCGAAACTAAATTGAATTCATATGAAACGATGGAAACTAAGTTGAATAGAAGTAATGTGAATGCTTCTGTAAGAAAATGTATTCAATGATTTGAAAGATTACGATTGGATATTGTTGTTAAAAAGAATATGCAGGTATTATAAAGGAAAGAGGAAATTGGATTTGGTTCTAAAAAGATAAATTTGAATTGCCCGACTGAAAGGTACGTATTATGATTCTGTATGATATTGGATTGGGTTTTTGATGTAGCCACTTGGCTTTTGTTTTCTTTTTGGAATTTGGGAGCCCGTAGAGGCCTTTTGTAGTAGTACCGAGCTAGCCGCGCAAAGGAGATGCTGGCAAAAATTTTCGGGAATTTAGAGAGTTAGAAAAATTTTGAGAAATTTTGATAATTCAAAATTTGGTCTTAAATTGAAATCTAATTGATTGAGCAGAAGAATATTGATTGAAACTATAGAAGGTTTTGGGAAAGTTGGATAAGGTGGTAGTGGAACTTTAATAAAAGATAAGTGGTAGGATGTTGAATTGTGAATTTTGGAAAAGTAAACGGGTATTGGTCCATTCTTCCTAACTAGTAATTTCGGGGACGAAATTCTTTTAAGGGGGGAGGAATGTGACGACCCGGAAATTTTAGCAATTTAAAATGGAATAACAAATTTGATGTTAACATTTGAAAGGTTAATTTTAGCTTGAATTCCAAATATTAATATTTATTAAACAATTAAAGTATTGAATTATATAATTGAAATTGGGTAAATTGTTGAATTTGAGATTTTAAGCCTATTAAAAATAATTTGAAGGCTTATAAAATTTATAACGATGAAACTGAAGATAATAGGATAATTGAAATTTAATTTAAAAGTAATTTGTTCAATTTTAAAAATATATCGTTTAAATTGAATTTAAAAATAGCCTTTCGAGGCACAGTCTCGGAATTTGACGAAATCAATTCCATTGGATCCGTAATAGTTAGTTATTATCGGATTTCAAATTTCGTAGCAATCGGAGTTGTCGTTTGACCGTGACAGCTCAAAACGTTTCGTACTATTTTAATCATTCTAATTTTAAATTGATTGTTTTCTTTTGTAACCCGCGCATATGATTGAATTAGCTTCCGCAATACGTTCCATCGTGTTCGGAACGTAGGTAAACTTTGTAATCACCTAACGATATTGCGTAAGAGGAGTCGAAATTTTTAATGGCAATTAGCAAGACGATTTGGGGAGTTTTATAATATAATATAATAAATAACCAAAGATATTTTACCCAAGCGTATTCAAGAATCTTTCCCCAATTTCTACTTCTTTCGGTCCCTTTCTCATTTCTCTTTGCAGACCGAACAAAAAAAGAAAAGAAAAGAAAGGGGCGAATCGAATTCGTTCGACAAACCGAATCCCTGCCGCAACCCTTAAGTCGCGTCTTTGACCTATGGATATCGTAACCAGGCCACAACTCCTAATCGCGATCACCGCAGGCGCGAACCAGAGGAGGAGCGACGCGTGAGGCAACGCCAGAGAATTCGTTGTGAGGCAGGGTTTCATATCGTGTATGCCATGGTTGCCGAGATTTAGGTTGCTGATGTGGTGATTCGTGAGGCCTTCGATCGTTCGCTGGGTGAGCGCGCGGCAGTAGTATGTGATGGTGATGTCGTTCGTGCACGGGAAGGAGGGTGGCCGCGCAGAGGGATTGAACTAGGGTTCGATTAGGGGTTCGGTCGAGAGGAGGCATCGTCAGTGAGGTAATTTCCATATTTTGCTTTAATTAATTAAATGAAGTCTATATATATATATATATATAGAAATTTTACAGTAAGGTAGTTATTCTTAAAATTTATTTAATATATATATATATATGAGATTTTAAATTTGCAGTAAGATTCCAAACAATTCTATTTTGAAATTCAATATGTATATATCGGCTAGAAAGAAAGTTTAACATGTTGAATATTTATATAAAATTAGTTTTGTGAGAACTATAAATTAATTTTTAGTATGGGTTTCAAAAGAAAGGACATAATTACCTATTTTTGGAAAATTGGTTCGAACAAATAATTGGTGAATCAAAATTTTATTAAACGATAATTGATAATTTAATCGTTCCAATTATTAATAAACCATATAAATGTTTATTCAAGGTCAATAATCAAGAAATCAACTCGAGGTTGAAGTGGATTTGCAAATAAAAGCAAAGGTGAGTAAATCTCACTCTGTTGGAGTTTTATTTGAATCTAAGTAGTTAATTTGAATATTTGGTTGAGGGGATGAATTTGTTTTGATGTGCACTGTGAATTGATGACCGGTTGATTTTGGTTTTTGATTGATTTTCGAGTTGATTGTTGTTTGACTCGAAGCGTTTGGGAACTTAAATCGTAAATAAGAAAAATGGTTCAGATTAAAATTAATAAAGGTTTAATGATTAGTGATTCATTAAATAAAAGAATAATTTATGGGATAATTACTTAATTAAATTAATTTATGATTTGGGTTAATTAATTGGGTCTAAATTAATTGAAATGATCATTGGATGGATTGATAAATAATTGCTTAATGGAATTAATAAAAATATAATTACCTTGTGGAATTAATCGAGAGATAAATTATAATGGTTAATTAAGGAGAAATTAATTTATAAAGTACAAATAAGATAACTAATCATCGGTTGAGATAAATCAAGAATGATATACACATATATATGTTTTAATTAATGATTAATTATTTAATATAATTAAATTCGATTAGGAATGTAGAGGAGAAATCATTAATACATGAAATCAATAATGTAAATAGAGATTGATTGGTTAAGAAAACAAATCAATACAAGTGACTTATGAGAAGTTAATTAATATGAATGATTATGGTCAAATGTGATTAAAATACTTAGTTAATTCCTGAGGCAATTAAGATTTCATATTGATTTGGGTCAAGTAAAATTAATATCGTGAAATGAATTAAAGATAATTACTTGAACGTAATTGAAGAATAATTAATCCAGGTTAATTAATGTTGATGAATGTCGAAGGGAATATTGAATTATTGATTGGAACTAATTAATATAATATGAAGAAATCTAAGTGAATATGGTTAGAAATTCAATTGGAATCAATTGAATTGGTTTGTATGAAGTTAAGTTTGCTTATGGATAGGTGAATGGTATTGGATGTTTTGGATAAGTTGAAATCTCTGATATGAAATTTGATGTATTTCATTTGAATAACTTGGGTAGGATAACTTGAGTTTCGAAGAGACTGGGGTCGGGTATTGGGAAATATCCGAAAACCTCTTCGAATCTTTATAGATTGATATGGGAAATCAATAGGCTGGAATAAAATGATTTAAGTGAATTGGATTATCTTAGCTAAGTTAGTACTTAGAAATTTATATGTGAATTAAGTGTTGTCTATGGTAAATTGAGAATTGGTTAAATTGATATAAGTTACCCAGGTTTTATATAAGTTGTTTGCTATGGTATTTTATGTTAGTCGAGTTTACTCACGCTGGTTTCCAGCCTGACCCGGGTGTTACTTTGGTGTAATGCTCGGGTCAGACCGAGTATTACAGATTTTCAGGTAGACACGTTCTGGAGCTCAGAGGGCGAGCTGGATGGTAGTATCGTATAGAGTATATCCGCTGTATTTATATTATTGTTAATCTAAGACATGATAATTGTAAATATTCAGTGACTGTATATAATGTGAAACTCTGATGTATTAGAATGTAATGGACAGATATACTATTCTTTTGCAACTGTTATTTTTTATTATTATATTTTATCCGCTGCGGTTGTGAGATGTTTGGTGTTTCTATTCTTCTTCTTCTTCTATCTCTTTCTTCTTTTCCATAACTATCTGGAATTTTCGGGTTAGAAAATTTCGGGTCGTTACATGGATGATACTAGTTCGGAAGTGAAATTGTGTGATCGAGCGAGCGATCAAATTTGATATTGCGTATAGATGGTATATGTGCATCGTACGGATGTGAATTAAATAGATATGAAAACTTCTGTATGGAAATGTATAAAATGATTTTAAAAGCTATGATTGTATATTATTGCTAAGTGGAATATGCAGGTATTATAAAGGGAAAGGAAAATTGGTTTTGATTTCAGAAGATAAATTTGAATTGCTCTACAAAAAGGTATGTGTTTAAATTTTTGTATGAAATTTGATTGGGTTATTGATCTAGCCACTTGGAGTTTTGTTTTCTTTTGGAATTTGGGAGGCCATAGAGGCATGTTGTAGTTGTACCGAGCTAGCCGCGCAAAGGAGACACTAGCGAAATTTTTCGAAAATTTAGGGAGTTAGAAAAGTTTTGTGAAAATTTTGATAATTCAAAATTTGGTTTTAAATTGAAATTTGAATGATTGAGTAAAAATGTATTGTTTAAAAACTGTGGGAGAGTTTGGAAAGTTAGTAAGAATGATAATGCGTCTTTTATGAAAAGATAGTTGGTAGGATGTTGAACTGTTTGGTTTGGGGAAAATAAAAAACGAGTATTGGACCATTCTTCTTAACTAGTAATTTCGGGGACGAAATTCTTTTAAGGGGGAGAAATGTGACGGCTCGAAATTTTGGATATTTAAAATAGGAATATTTAATTGATTTTAAATATTTAATAGTAAATTTCTAACTTGAATTCAAATATCACTATTTATTTGATAATTAAATTATTGAATTAAATAATTTGAAGTTAGGTAAAATGTTGAATCTGGAGTTTTAAGCCTGCTAAAAATAATTTAAAGGCTTGTAAAATTTATATTGATAGTGCTGAAGATAATAAAAGCTTTTAAATTGAAATTGGAAGTGATTTGTTTAGTTTTGGGATTATATCGTTTAAATTGAATTTAGAAATAGCCTTCCGAGGCACATTCTCGGAATTCGATGAAACTAGTGCCATTGGATCCATAATATTGTTTTTTTATCGGATTTTAATTTTCGTAGTGTTTGGAGTGATCGTTTGGCCGTACGGCAGATAAACGCGCTGAAATTTATCGAAAATTTAATATAAAAACTAGGTCCAAAAAGCTATCTTCTCCATACGATCGAATTAGGACTCGAAACCTTTTCCATTGCGTTCAAAATAGGGGTATAACATTATGAACGCCTAGTGGCACGTCTCACTAGGAAGTCGAGATTTTGAGTTGCGTAATTCGAGGCGATTTAAATTTAAAAATTTGAATTTAATTAAGTATATATATATATATACATCCAGTCAAAACCTAGTTGAATTTTAATCACATCACAACTTTTCCCTTTCTTTTCGAAGTCACTGTAGCCTGTTTATTTAGGGTCAGAACTCAGGAGAAACAGCTGCATGCCTTCTCTTTCGTTCGAAGGAATCTCTCCTCTTCCTTCCTTCAAGATCAAATTCGTGGCCCCCTTTTTCAAAGCATTCCAATGCAAAATCGACAAAATCTATTCGTATAAAAAAAAAGAGTGGCCGCATCCACTTCTTCCCAACAAGTTATCGCGTCGTTCGAATTTCTCTCTCTCTTCTGATTTGGATTCGAATCAAATCCGTTCCCTAAAAAAAAAATCGAATTCACTCGATTCGTCTAGCACCAGGCGCACATACATTTTGGGTCGAATCTCGCGATGTTGGCAAACTCGACGAAGCAGCGAAGGGCGGAGTTTTCGTGGTGGAGACACAGCAATTTTTGGAGCAGGGGAGATAAGGGGGTCGCGACCAGTTACGACAAGGCGTTCGATTTTGGGGTGCGGGGTTGAGCTTGGGTAGGGGGTTGCACGGCCGACTGCGTTCGACAGTGAGGTCAGGGAGGGTTTGAGGTCGCGATGGGGTGGCTCGAGCATGCGCGGTAGGGCGAGCGACGAGGTTGTCTTCGTCTTCGACGAGTGAGGAGGTAGAGTCTCCATCTTTGATCAGGCCTCTTGCTGGTAACCTCTGTTTTTTTTCCTTTTCCTTCTGAGCATTTAAATTTTTGTGAAAAAGTATAAGTTGTTAACTCGTTAATATTTTACTTTGTTCAAAAAATAATAATATAATTACAGCAAGGTGAAATACTATTCTATTTTAATTTAAATATATATGTATATATATGGGATACAATAAATATATGCATATGTAAGATTTTGAGAAAATATAGGAATCATAAATGTTGTAGGGTTTATATAAAGATAAGATTTTTATTTAAAAAGAAATCCATATAGCTTATTTTTATGTGTAGTTTGAAAAAAATGGAAAATAAAAACAAAATACAATTTACTAATTTATTATAGTGGTTAAATTATTTGGTTAACTTATTTTTTTTTTTTAGTTACTAAAAGATATTTTTTTTTAAAAAAAAGGAAAAAAAAGTTTAAATTAAATTTTTGTTGGTTAATTCATTTAAGAGGAAATTTAGTTTTAAATTTAATTTTTGTTAAATAAATTTATTAAAAGAAATTGGTTTAAAATAAAATCATTGGATAATTGAAATTATCAAACGAAACATTGGTTATTCGATTATTTCGAATATTAATGAATTGTATAATTGTTTATACAAAGTCTAATATTGTGAAGAAACAAGCCGGAATGGAAATGGATTGCAAACAAAAATCAAAGGTGAGTTAATCTCACTCATCTGGTTGCTATTTAAATTTAAAATGGTTAAATTTAAATAATTGGTTGAATGATTGAATTGACTTGATATGCTATATTATATATAGTAGTATGTATGTGTGTGTGTCTATATATATATATATACATATATATATATATATATTGGAGTGATTGATTTCCCGCATTGTATAGCGGATGAGACCCTATGCGTCGCATAATAGCGGATGATATTATATTAATCCCATATACCGCGATATTCCACCTTGAAGTGGAATTGGTATTTTATATTATGCTAACATCTGTGGATGCAGGGAAACAGGTCAGAAGGATCCAACTGGATTCCTCAAAATTTTATAGATTGTTCTAATAATTCTGTATCATGATTATTTGATATTCTGTGGTGAATTTCATTGATAATTGGAATATTTGATGCTATGGTTGAAATTAATATATTTTGGTATACCGAGTTATCAAAATCTATAGAATTCGATTTTTTGAAAAGGGAAATCAAAAGAGAAATCTTTAAGTAAAATAATTATAGAAGTTTGAATAAATTAAAGGATAAATCGGAAAGAATAAAAGTGATTTTTTTTAAATAAATAAAATTCCGAATATGGGAAGGGGATTTTGAATAAATAGAGGTGTAACGAATTTTAAACTTAAGTGAGATTATCTGAAGGAATAAAGAATTTATTTTAAAATCCAAGATTTAAATTTATTTAGAAGAATAAAGAAGGAATTTGGAAAAAGGGTATGAAATTGGTATTTTCAGTTAAAAAAGGGCTTCAAATCATAATTAAGAAATAAAATATGAAGTTAATGGATTTTGAAATAAATTGAGTAAGTAAAGAAATCTATTTCAAAATGGAGTTAATTGGAAATCAATTTGGAATTGGATTTAAGTGTTTGAAATTGGAAATTTAAAGGAGAATGTGACTATGAAATTTATAAACTGGGTTATAAAAGTAAAGCAATATATCAGTGGATATTTGGAAGAGTAATTTCACGGTGGGAATTTATTAAGGAATAGGTAAATTTGTTTAAAAAAATAAATAGTGATTTATTTTTAAAGGATGTGAAGAGAAGTATATTTCCCTGGACAGCCAAGTACGTTTTCAAAGTAAATTTTTAAATATAAGTTAAAGGCTTTTAATCTGTTTCAAAAAGCATGTTTTAGAAAATTTATTATTTCTAAACGTTTAAATTCTGAAGTAAGTATTTTTCAAATTTATTATCGTAGTAATTATTTAAAGGTGACTTGGTATGTTGTTTTAAAAAGAGAAAATCTAGTTTTATATTTTATGAAGTAACCTTATTTTAAATATTCCTAAAGTATATATTTTTAATAAAGTATTGAAGTAGTTTTCCATGTAAATGTTAAAGTATATCTTATAAATAAGTGTTTTAAATTATTTTAGAAATCTAAAGTTTTGTGCTTGGAGTTTTCAGTGGAAATAAATATTTGGAAATTTGTTTCATGAGAAAAGTGTGGTTTGAAAACTGTTTTCAAAAGGGCTGAAAATGGAAATATATCTTGTGAAGATATTTTTGAGATTAATAAATTATTTAGTGAAATTATTTATATTGGATGGTTGTTTGTCAATGTTATTTGATAGTTAAATAACCGACTATCAATATTGGCCAATGCATTTATCGTTTTCGAAGAGATTGGGATCGGGATTAATTTCTCGAAAACCACTTCAATCCGGTTTGAACGTTTTCGTGTGGAAAACAAGAGTTTGGATTCGAAGGTGGAGCGGTGAAGTGCAAGGGATAGTCGCTACTAATCCTGAGGATGATTCTAAAATGGATGTAGCAGGAGTAGTGCCTTCGGTTCCGTTCGAATCCGGGACGGACTTGTATGGATGAATGCTTTCAAAACATTGTCAGGTGGGCGATGAGCATTCTAAGGGATATGTTCTAAAAAGGTAACGCTTAGCCTCAAGCCTCATCAATCGGGAATGACTGAAAATCAGGGGTTATGCAGCAAGGCTAGGTGGGTAGCGCCCATTAGGGTGAGGTCATCCCTGTCTAGATGTCCCTTTTATTCGGCTTAGTGGTGCGGTTGCTAATCCCAACCGTGAGGTGATCTTACTCAGGATTATCCAGTAAGGGGTAGTCTCGGTCTTGTGTTGCAAGGGATTGGGAGTAATCCTCGGTACTGTGATCTAGGCCATGTACTGTGACAGGTGGTACCCCAATACCTAGTCATTAGTTGAAAATCCATTCTCCCTACATGCCTGTACGATTTTGATTGTGCCCAACTATTGCTGAAACATGAGATGCAAGCATTTCAGCTAGATTCTATTTTACTTTCTATAGACATTATTATAATATCAGAGGATTTTAATAAAAAGTGTTTTGGCTATCGTAAGGTAAAAACCTGACATGTTTATTTGTGGCGTGGTCTTACGAGATGCTTTTGTTTTCAAATTTTTTTTGAAACTTTAAAAATCAGTTTGAGTGTGATTTCTCACGCTGGTATTCCAGACTGACTCGTATGTTATTTAACTATAATGCTCGGGTCAGATCAAGTATTATAAGATACATGAAATGATGTTGTGGAGCTCAGGAACGAGCTGGATGGCGATACGTACTTCCATACTTGTTTTAAATATTCCGCTGTGTTGATTAGCTGTGCATTCAGATTGTGAGGACAGGTTATGATTATTGTCCAGTTGTGTGTTATGTATACTCGGATGATGTAATGTATAAATAGATTTGTTTTGTGTAAAGATCATTTATTATCTATTATATTTTATTCCGCTGCGATGGTTAGATTCTGATGTTGTTTTCCTATTTTCTTCTTCTACCTCTTCTTCTTTAACCCAAATGGTTCGTATTTCCGTTAATCTTGAGTTGAGTGATGGAGAATAGTGTCCACTCAGGGGGTACGGGTTTGCGGGTTGTTACATTGCTAAAATAAAGTGGAATTTTCGACGATTTTGGACAGTTGAAAATTTCTGAATCGCATCAAACTCAAAGCTAAGGAATTTATGGAATATTCTGGTAAAAGATAAACCATTGTGAAATACTCTGAGTATTCGAATAGGAGATCGAATAAGATATTTCATACGGATGATCTGTGTATATTATATGGAATTAAGTTTAAAGATAGATGTTTTAGCTAAACTTTTGTTTGGGTAATTTCGAGGACGAAATTCTTTTAAGTAGGGGAGAATATAACGACCCAGAATTTGACCGCTTTAAAATATAATATTCAAAGTGATTTAGAATGTAAATAAGTAAGGTTATATGATTCAAACAAAATTAGATAGGATTTGAAAAGAGAAGTATACAAGAAAAATAGAAACATTTGCCTATATCGACAAAAGTGACAAAATGCCGATTTCAGAAAAGTATGTTTCAATGGTTAAATAAATTATCTTAATTAATTTATGAGTGTTTATATTTTTAATAGCATTATACAAATTTATTTTTAAATTTGGTTTACATAAATAAATAGTTTAACTAATATGTCAAAATGCGACCGTAAAACGTTTTGTCGATTAAAAGTTGACGCAATGTCGTAGCACCTTTATTTTCTTATATAGGAACATATATATTCAAATAGTATAAATATTAATTAATTCACTAATCAAGTTTACTTTTACTAAATAAGATTAGAAAACTTTTATAAGTCATTAAGAAAAGTAAGTAAGAATTAACAAAAGTAAGTAAGAAAAGTGAGTAAGGATTAACAAAAGTAAGTAAGAAAATTCAAAAGTAAACATCAAATCAATATCACATCAAAAGCCAACATAATTATGATATTCTTTATTTAATTTTTAAGCGACTAAGACATAAATTAAGAATGTGAAAGATGATGTTAAGTATTGAAAAAGTAGAGTTTGCTTTAGGTTGAAGTAAGGTTAGTTTGGTAATTTGGTAAGAGGTTATTTTGGTAAATTACCACTTTCTTTCTTTTTCTATAAATATGCACCTCCTTCTTCACTTTCATTCACATTTTCTTCTTCTTCTTTTCTCAAGCTTCTTCGTCTTCTTCCTCTTCTCTTTAATGGCTTCCAAGCCATAAAAAAAATTAAAAAGAAATAATGTCAAAATATTTATAAAATATTCAAAAGAAATCAATGTCCATTCTCTTCAAATCAAACTCCTCTTTTCTCCATATTTTACCTCTTCTTCTCTCGACCATAACTTCTTCAAAACCAAACCAAAATACAAAATTGTTTTTTCAAATCATGTATTTTTCCAGTGGCTACAACTTTCATGTTGACCACTCTATCTCATTATAGAGCTAACTATGTCAAAATTACACTTCTTTCCAATGCATTTTCTGGCCCAGTTTTTAAGCCAGAGAATATGTCATTTTGTTTTGAACATAACTTGATGAAAACAGATCCAAATTAAGAAAATATTTTTTTTCAAACTATATGGAATTCCAGTGGCAATAGCTTTTATCTTGAGAACTTTTGGTAGTTTTGAGGTTTACTATACCTAAAACTCAATTCTTTAAAGCTTTTGGGCTTTATTTTTGTCAATCCGACAATATCTCTTCTTCATGATATCATATCTCCCTCAAAACTACTTGGATTCAAGTGATTCTTTTTTTTTAAATTCAAGAGAAAATAGTTTGCAACAATTTTTCAGTTAACAAGTTTTTTAAATTTTGAGAGTAAGAGAGTCAAAAACAAGAGAGAAGATGATCCATTTTTCGGGTCTAATTTTGAGAATTCAAGTTCAAAGCTCTACTGCTTCTTCTCTATATTTTCTGCCAACCTCCATCTCAAGCCTCGGCCAAGCTGTTGAATGTGAGAGGGTGTTGTTTGCTTGTGTTTATTGGAGTAGGAATTAATTAGTGAAGTGTTGGTTGATTAGAATATTGGTAGGAAGTTAATCGCTTTGGTTTATGGTGAGAAACTCTATTTAGCATCTCTATTTATATATATATATATACACACACACACACACACACATGTTTGATGTTGTGTTATGATTGCTATGGATGCTTATATATGCTTTGATCATGAAGTATTGATTGTTTGATATAATTGTTAAATTGTTTTACCAAGTCACGTTAATACACGTCGATAAGCACAAAGAAAAGCACTTTCCTTTTGAAAATGAAATAGTGTATATGGAATGCTTAAACCTTTTGGAAATAGTTTTAAAATGAGTTAGAAATGTTTTATAAACATTTAAATATGTAAAAAGAAATAAAGGAAGAAAATCAAGATTTTATCTTGTGTACTTTAAATATGCCCAAAACAATTTTCCAGAAAAATCGCGCTTTTGCAGTAATGACCAATGTTTAAAATTGATATTTTAAATGTTTTATAAATATGAAATAAATCCTAAAAATATTTAAAATGTATTAAAAGATATTTAAGTTGAAAATATGTATTTCTAAATGATATAAAAATCGTTTTGAAGAATATAGCTTTTAAAACGCTATTTGCAACACTTTTCGCAAGGCTTTCCGCAGCAGTTTGAAATAACTTTTGAAATGCAGTTTTAAACTCAACAATTCTTTCCTATATATTTTGTGAATCATTTTAAAATAATAATTAAGTTATTTAAAGATGATTTGGAAGTTTTGACGAGAGTTTGAATAAATGGGAAAGAGGAATTGTTTATACCACTTAAACAATAAGCGAAGAAGATTGAATATAATAACAGACTGAGTATGCGAAAACGACTAGTACATTTATCCCACCTGTGAGATCTGGAAGATAAAACAAGGTGTTTAATTAAGATTAGGAATGGAGCAACCAGTGCCTTCATAGGCGAGGGATGGAACATATCGAAAGGAAAGCCCGGATGCTCTAAATGATCATAATTATGTTTTTCCAAGATAAAACAAAAGAAATAAATTCTTTGAATTTATTATGAATGGTCTATATATAAGATTTATAAAATTGATATTTTATAAATAAAAGTTATGGAATTAGAAAAGTGTTTTATAAATGTTAAATGGGATTGTAATCAAATTTATATATGGGTTCACAATTGAAATTTAGAAAAGAATTTATAATGGATTTTATAAATAATAAGTTTTGAAAGGAATGAATTTGTAAATAAGAGTTTTATAAGTAATTAAATTATAATTGGATTTTGACTTATAAGTGAGATATAAATGGATTTTGTTAGTATATGGAAGTTTATATAAAATATAAATGCAATATATAAACACCGTTTTGTAAATCTGAAATCAATTTAAATTGATAAGTTAAATGTGAAAGTTTATTAAAGGAATTATATTCGCGATTTTGGACAGTGAATAATCCATTAAATTAAATGGATGTTTTGGAAAGCGATACTATAAAAAAGAAATATTTTTCCTAAGTTAAAAGTTAAGAAATAAAATCTTTGATTAAGATTTAATGAATGATTTGGAATGGTTTTCCTAAGTAAAAGAGAAAATGATTTAGAATTATTCCAGGATTTAAGAAAGGTTTAAATAAACCAAATGATTTGATAAATGAGGCTTAATGATTCCTTATACTCTTGAAAAGAAAATGGAATAAATTGAAAATAATATATCTAACAAAGATATTGTAAAAAAGATGAAGTATTTGATTGATATTTGATATCCACATATGAACTTAACATCTTTTAAATCAGTAATTGGCTTCAAAGGAACCGGGGTCGGATTTGGATAATTCCTATCCGAAAACCACTTCGAACCAATATATATGTTCGAATGTGAAGACATGTTGAAGATGATGACTATTGAAGATCGTAGATCTTCATAGCGTGAGTACTGCTTGTTGATTTGCTCAGGGTCGCACCCATTATAGAGTTATGTATAGCAGTGGTCTCCTTGTTGTGGAGATTTTTCGAATTGCAAGGACTACGCGCTACTAGTGGTAGTAGGAGAGTGCCTTCGGTTTGTCCTGTTCCTGGACAACTTGTATGGACGTTTGTCTAACATTGCATTTCTAAAGATTACGTACATTGGTTTTTACAAATGTTCATCAGCGGTGGCGGAGAAGGCAACTTCTATTAGCTTAACACCATCCTAGAGACGTACGAGCTCAAGGGTTGTATTTTTGTGGAAGGCAATTAGTAGTTAAACGGAAATTGCAATGTGGCATTCAAAGATGTGATATGTGCTATGTGAAAAAGGTAATCGTTGCCTCAAGCCTCATCAAACCGGAAAATGGCCAAAACATGATTAGATGCCGCATGGCTAAGTGGGTCATTCCCAATTAGGGTATGATCATCCCCTTCTAGATATATTTCTTCCCGCAATGATGTTCGGGATGTAAATTAATGTGGTGTATGGAAATCGAGCGCTCGGTTAAAGGTCGGTAACGACTGGGGGATGATATATTCGATACTATCTAGTTACAGAGATAGGTCGGTCTTGTGTTGGTAGAGGATCCTTTGTGATGGTCCTCGAGACATCCATCTAGAGGTGTACCCATTTCGAAAGGTAGATCCTTCGCCTGGTCATTTGTATGGAAATCCATTCTCCAATAAGAACCTACGGTTTTGTTTATATTGGCGTAATGAATAGCCTCGAAATGTTATATGGGTAACCATTTCGGATAAGATTAATAAGTTTATTTGCAAATGTTTTCAAAGAGATGTCATTAGAAATAATATCAAATGTTTTGATATAAAAGTGTTTTCGTTATCATAAGGTAAAAACCCGTCCGTGTTTATGTGTGGGCATGGTCTTATGAGATGCTCTTTATTTTCAAAGGTTTTTTATTCAAAGGATGATATATGACACTGTTGTTTATTATTGAGTTTTTCTCACGCTGGTTTATCAAGCCTGATCCGGGTATTTTCAATACTCGAGTCAGATTCGAGTAGTTTCGGGTTATTTGAAGACGGTTGGAGTTTCCAGAGGAGAGTTGGAGATATTCATCTGCTTATGGACACATTCTATTATATGAAATGCTTAGTTGTTTTATTTGATGTTTGTCAGCAATTGTAAGAACAGATGTTTATAACTGTCTAGGATGAATTTAGGTTAGAATCTGATATATGTATTTAAAAGTTTTCCGCTCTAAAAATATTTGTTCGATATTATATGTTTGCCATTCATGTGAGATTCTGTTCTATCATATTTTTCATATTATCCTTCATGTTCCGTATTTTCGTGCAATTTGAGTTGGACATGTGTGGTTTATTATCGATTCAAAGGGTACAGAAAAACGGGCCTTGACATCTATCTTCTCACTTTCTTCTCTTCTCTTCTTCTCTCTTCTTTTCTTTCTCTTGACTTTCCGTCAGTTTGTGTTTCTTTGGGTCAGACATGTGTGGATTATTGTCGATACAAATGGTACGGACTTTCAGGTCGTCACATAGAGTCCTGGCTTGGGCGTGGTAGGAAGAAGAACTTCAAAAATGATCGAAGGCTTATGATTGAGACATTGCACATAAAAAGAACAAATAAGAGCATATTAGAAGTTGACGTACGAGAGGTCAATAACAAGTGTAAAGGAGGGTGCAAGTGATTGTGGGTGTGCTAGTGTTCCCCGTAATGGACCGGTAATGGTAGCTTTGCTCATCGGTGTGTTCTCTCCTCTAATGGAAGATTGAGTGCCTTCACCGCTTCTCATAGGAAAGTTAAGTCCTTCGAAGTTTATATTTGGAAAGTCGTAGGACATGTCATCTGGAATTTGAAGATTGGAGAGCCCTTTTTAACGAGCTTTCCAAATGCTGAGAAGATGGTTCCTCTTTGAGAGGAGTAACAACGAACTCTGGGTCTGATGCAGTGTAACAACCCGCATATTTATCGATTGTATATTTAAATATTTTATTTAAATATTTCATCGTTCGTCGGATTTTAGTCCGAAAACCTACTTTTAGCAAACAGTCGAATTGGGACTCGAGACCACTTCCATTGAGTTCAAAATGTCATTTGCAACCTTTTTGAGTATAAACTTCGATATGTTTGGAGCTACCTAAAAATTTGACCTTTTTCAATTTGGGTTTGGGTTCAGCCCACTAGCAAACTTAATACCCTAAATCAGCCCCCTCTTCTCCATTCACCCATTCTCTTTTCTCAAACTCAAGCTTCAATTGAAAATGGTGGAAAGGAAAGGGAAATAGAAATTCCAAGCCCTACCTTTCTTTGCAAATCCAATTTCTAGCTCCATATTCAGGAGAACCCATTGGTAAGCCTTCTCTTCATCTTCCCCAACTCATTCTCTCTTTGATTTCAGAAAATTCCTAAACCTAATTCGGGAAATATTCCTCTTTTAAGCTTAGAATCAAGCTTCTTGAGTTGGGATTGAAGAGTTGTTGATCTCCCTTTTCTTTTAAGCTTCTTCTTCATTTATTTGGGTTCACAGGTGAGATTTTTATCTCACATCTTAGTATATAATTATCTTCGATTGTTAGGTATGAATTCCTAACACTTATTGTTGTGCAATTGATTTTGGTTTGGATTGATTTGGTGTATATTCCAATTTTTGGTGTTTTGAAATCAAAATCTATGAAAATCCTTTTATAGATATTTGGACATTAGTACTTGAGGCATATCGAAGAGCCGTTAAGGCTGGGTTGTCGCTTGGCGTAAATCCTTGGTCGTTGTCGCTCGATCGATCGCTTCCGGTATCCGTTTGGCCATTTTTGGCCTAGGTTCAGGGAATGCCCTGAACCCTTGATTCAGACGTCTGAAATGTAGAATTCAGACGTCTGAATATTATACTGGGAATTTTTATTCCCCAGTATTCAGATGTCTGAATCTATATTTCAGACGTCTGAATTGGTTCATTTGGAACCAGAAAGGAAATAGGCTAAAAAGTGTCTATTTCAGACGTCTGAAATCAAGGATTCAGACGTCTGAATTCTGTTTTGGAAAATATTTTATTTTCCAAATTCAGACGTCTGAATCCTTGGTTTCAGACGTTTGAATCTGCACTCTTTTTGCCTATTTGCCTATTTGCCTGAGAATTCCAACTTTAATCGCTTTATGTTGATTCCGATTTGTTGATTATCATTTATTATGGACTTGATGATTTTTATATCGGAACTTTTGAGAATATCCATTCCGATGGATCCCGTAATCGATTTCTTTGGATTTTATTCACGTCTTCGAATGTGAATTTTGGTGATTGATTGTTTCTACAATCATTTCTATGATTTGTCACTTTAAAAATATAAAGGTTTTCTATACTAGTAGTAAATATCAAAACTCTTTCTTCAAACGATTTCAACACTATTTTATTAACAAAGATCGTTTCTTAAAACCATTTTTCAATCTACTAGTATATACAAACCTTTACCTCACTCGTATGAGAAATCTAATTAAACGACTTAGTAAAACAAGTGGTATGAAACGCTTGCGTTTACTTCGTCGGCTAATTCTTGGACTTGTTCGATTGAATCTCTTGTGACAATTTTCTAGTGGAGATCTATAATTTGTTCGTAAATATTTAAGTTAAGCTAGTGGTTATGGGACATGAAGCTAAGCTCATATATTTACTAGCTTACTGTAATTGACACTTCTTGATGATCATGACGGCCATTTTTATGATTTAGACTAGCAATTGTGCGATGTCTCTTTGTCTGTGAGGCTAGACTAGACACCATCTGTGTGATTTCGACTCACACATACCTCTTTGTTTGCAAGGTTAGTCTAGACCTCATCTGTGTGATTTCGACTCACACATGTCTCTTTGTCCACGTGGAGGACTGTACCTCATTCTATTGAGCTTCGTCTCGTTTCTTTATGGGCTAGCGACCCATGTACTTTTAATATGTTTCGATTCATTGGATGTACCATTTGCACTACATCAATGTCTTTGCTTTTGATTCATTGGATGTACCGTTTGCACTACATCAATGTCTTTGCTTTTGATTCATTGGATGTACCGTTTGCACTACATCAATGTCTTTGCTTTTGATTCATTGGATGTACCGTTTGCACTACATCAATGTCTTTGCTTTTGATTCATTGGATGTACCGTTTGTACTACATCAATGCCTTTTCTTTTGATTCATTGGATGTATCGTTTGTACACATCAATGTCTTTGCTTTTGGTTCATTGGATGTACCGTTTGTACTACATCAATGTCTTTGCTTTTGATTCATTAGATGTACCGTTTGTACTACATCAATGTCTTTGCTTTTTGATTCATTGGATGTACCGTTTGTACTACATCAATGTCTTTGCTTTTTGATTCATTGGATGTACCGTTTGCACTACATCAATGTCTTGGCCAACCTTTTCTTGTGATTTCTGGATCTCTAATTGTGTTGATTTCTGGAATTTATGTTTCACCACCTTTTTCTATTGGCATTGATATGTATGTCATTTATTGTGGCTTGGTGAATTAAATAAAGAATATGATATTCTTTTGATGCTATGAGATTCTTGAGATACTGTATGACTTTTGTAGATTTTCTAATGTATACTTGTCGTAGTATGACATTTTTGGTTATCATACGTCTTTTTATTATATCTCTTATTCTATATCATTTCATCTGATATTTATAGCTAGACTGATCCGTTTATTATTTTCTTCTTAAATAATACTCGGGTCAGACCGAGATTTTACAGGTGCTTCTGCTTGCCACCTTATCGGACCATCATATGATCTTTTGGCTAACTACTTTAGTTTGGTAGTTTTTGTTGTATACATCTAAGTTATTGACTCCTTGATGTACACATATTCGTTTGGCTTGCACTTGTATCTATTCTTTTGTGACATTGTGGATCTTGCTATACCACTACTCTGATATACACTTTTATGTGTAATATTCATATTTATTTCCGCCTTTGTGATATGAATTATCTGTGACTGATTATGTTATGTCTATTTCTATATTTGTTTCCGAAGATTATATATAGTCACTATATAGTAGCTTTGAGTTTGCGTCGGCATGTCGGATTTCCTCTTGTGATGAAATGCATGATATATTTTATCTGGCATATCGGTGCTCGCTCAAAGCAATTGCACGGATGGTCGCTCCTCAATAGCCTTATTCTCCGTGCTAGTTGACAGCGTTACTCCGTAGTGTTCTTGGCTAGCGTGGGTATAGAGGTGGGGCGTCACAGCTTGGCATCAGAGCCAAACTTCGGAACAGTGTAGAATAATTTTACAAGGATCACCGTCCTAAGTCCATCTTAGGAGTTGTGCTTTAGGATTTTATTCGGGTCTTCGTACCGTCCTATCCTATTTTATTTTTTGATTCCTTGTTTTATCCATCAAGTTTGCTTGATATTTATTTTGAGAATAACTTTTCTCCTTCTTTCTTTCTTAAAGAAGAGAAATGGTTAGACCAGGCCGTCCCAGCGCCGGTCAATCTAGTGCTACTCCCCAGGATAGAGTATTTATGTCTGCCTAGCAGCTTCTTGATCTTGTAAAGAATGCTCAAGCAGCCCGACCCATTCCAGAGCCTACTCATCCTAGATCCGGTTTTGCACGCTTGTGCAGAGACTATACCGATTTGGGTGGAAGGCCATTCAAAGGATCCGAAAGTGTTATAGAAATTCAAGCTTGGCTCAAATCGTGCGATCGTATCTTTTCTCGCATGAACCTTATTGATCTACATCGAGTCCAAGTGGCTTCTAGCATGCTCCAAGAAAGAGCGTTAGATTGGTATGAGCTCTTAACTTCGGATATTATCGAAGCGGATCTTACTTGGGAGCAATTCCGGGAACGATTCGAACTAAAGTTTGTGCCGGAGGCTGAAAAAGTAACTTTAGCACGACGTTTTATTGACCTTGTTCAAGGTGAATCTTCGGTGACAGACTATGCCGCATCTTTCGAATCTCTGTCCAAATACGGGGTTGAGTACATTAATACCCCATTAAAGAAAAATCAGAGATTTGTCTATGGCTTGAATAAGAATCTTAAGAAGCCATTGCTTTTGAAACTTGAGGTTTCATTTGATCAGCTTATTGATATCTCTCTTCGTCTTGAAGAGGCCGATAATGAAGGTGATGTTGAAGTTGTGCGTTCCCAACAAAACTTCAACAATAACTTGAAGAGGCCTATAAAATTCAAAGGCCCCAATTCTAATAAGAAAGGGAAGCAACAAACTCCGGTAGCAAAGACTCCTACCTCTAGTCGTGGACGATGCTACAATTGTGGTTCCACAGACCACTATGCAAGGGAGTACCCGAAACCCCTCTTTTGTCGTTATTGTAAGGGTTTGGGACATCTTTTATCTTCATGTCCTAAGCTTCCAACCAAGAGAGAGGGTAAGCTGCAAGCCCCTAACAACTCTTCTCTTGGTCAAGGTATTTTTCACTCAATCCTTGATGGCATTGTTTTATTTCGTGATCTTCTTATTTGAGTTCTTTTTTATATGGGTTCCATCTCACTATTTTATATCAAAAGAACTTGTTGATTCTTTTTCTTTGAAAATATTTTGGACTTGATGACTTCTTTGAGAGTTGCGAATCCGGATGGTAGATCCGCAACACTCAATTTGCTTTCTATTGATGTCGAAATTATTTTATGTGATTTTTCTTTCCGAGCCGATTTTTACTTAGGCTTCGGAATTGATTTTTGTAAGGATTGGCTCAATCGTTGTGAAGCCCATATCCTATTTTCCGTGTGGACTAATCATCTTCGACATTTTCTATCTATTAAGCATATTTCTATTTTTTTCTTGAGATTCCGATTTCAAATTTTTGAAGGCATCATTTTATTCTTTAAGCCCTCAAGATGAGAAAACTGTTATTTCTCTTATCTAAATAATTTGTGAAACTTTTCTGGTATTTAAGAGTTTGTCTTAGGATTATCACCTAAGAAACCTTTTGTGTGGTGTTAAGGTCTTTCAGCTCGACCTTGCCATCGATTTTCATTTGGCTACGAGTTGCGGGAGTTTGCATTCCGCTTACCGCATACCGCACTCGTTACGATTCTTATGAATGACTTATTTTGTCATTCGGTTTGTCCAGCTTATTTCATCCATTTTATAAATCGAATATTCTATGAATATTTCGATGAGACCATTCTTGTATTTATTGATTTTGGATGAAAATAGCAATTTAAAAAATTTGCAAATCTTTTTCATAAGATTTATTTATAAGTACAATTTAACTTTGCTCTTAAACAAGCAAAGAATATTCTTAAAGGTTTTTAAGAAACATGTCTATTATATGGAAGATGATTTTGTGATTGTATTGCCCATTGAGTGCTTTAAGAATTTTGGTCGATGCGCTTGATCAACGTTATCGATAGGAATTTCCTAAACGCTTTGATGAGACAATCAGACACGATAAATTGACTTGTAAAAATGTAAATTTTTCTAGAAAGATTATTACATAAAGATAAATGTAATTTTGAAAGTTTTAACTTTTCAGGAAAGAAGATTATTTAAAAGAAATTCTTTCTTTTCGATGCTCTTATTCTTGTGATTCCCGAAGGGAACCAAGACTTTATCTTTTGTACCAATGCTAATCGTATTAGTTTGGATGCCGTTCTCTTGCAAAAGATAACGTGCTATCACTTGTGCTTCTAAATTATTAAAAGCCGACTGAGACTAGATTCATGATGTAGGGCTCACGGCTATTGTTTTTGCTTTTAGAGTTTGGCATCATCAATTTTGGGGGAGAAATTTGTTCTCCACCTCGATCATAAATCTTTGGAATATTTATTTTCTCATAAGGAACTTTATGTCGACTCGAGTTCCTTACATCTTACGATCTTGATATTCTTTATATTCCCGGAAAGGAGAATCGTGTTGCCTATGCACTTAGTCGTAAGCAACAGGTGGTTGTTTCTTTGTTGATGACCAAATGAAATTATCTTTTTACCAAGTTCATCGGGCGTTTTGATGTGCTTTGTTTTATTGAGTTTCATCTCATTTATTTTATAGACTTGCGTCTGATGTCCTTTTATGGTGTTCGGTTCATTGGACATACCCTTTTTGTACTACGTCGATGTTTCGAAATTATTCGAGCTTTGGATCATCTGGCGTACCATTATTGTACTACGTCGTTGTTCCAAATTATTCGAGTTCCTCATTTCTCGGGCGTACCGTTTTTTTACTACGCCGTTGCACTGGCTCAATTTTCTGCTATTCTTGACGTTGTCCGCGTCTTTTGACTATGGAAATGCTTTTAGGTTTCCTATTTTTATTCTTGAGCCCGGTGTTGTTGATGAAATTGAAGTTTCACCAGATTTGACTTATGAGCAACATTCCATTCGCATCATTACTTTGGAGGTTGAGCGCCTTCGGAATAAAGATGTTCTTCTTGTGAAAGTTCAATGGTTTTCAGATCCTAAGGATTGCTCCTGGGAATCCTGGGAATTCATCAAGCGATCCCGTTCAGGCTTACTCTTTCATGCTCTTTATGGTGAACTTCCTATTTCAAATTTATTTTGTGTTGATATGCTTTTATGGTTGTTACTTCTTATTTTCTTCTTAAGTATTACGAGGACGCAATTTCTTTAAGGAGGGGAGTCTGTAACAACCCGCATATTTATCGATTGTATATTTAAATATTTTATTTAAATATTTCATCGTTCGTCGGATTTTAGTCCGAAAACCTACTTTTAGTAAACAATCAAATTGGGACTCGAGACCACTTCCATTGAGTTCAAAATGCCGTTTGCAACCTTTTTGAGTTTAAACTTCGATATGTTTGGAGCTACCTAAAAATTTGACCTTTTTCACTTTGGGTTTGGGTTTGGGTTCAGCCCACTAGCTAACTTAATACCCTAACTCAGCCTTCTCCTCTCCATTCACCCATTCTCTTTCCTCAACCTCAAGCTTCAACTGAAAATGGTGGAAAGGAAAGGGAAATAGAAATTCCAAGCCCTAGCTTTCTTTGCATATCCAACTTTTAGCTCCAAATTCAAGAGAACCCATTGGTAAGCCTTCTCTTCATCTTCCCCAACTCATTCTCTCTTTGATTTCAGAAAATTCCTAAACCTAATTTGGGAAATATTTCTCTTTTAAGCTTAGAATCAAGCTTCTTGAGGTGGGATTGAAGAGTGGTTGATCTCCCTTTGCTTTCAAGCTTCTTCTTCATTTGTTTGGGTTCAAAGGTGAGATTTTTATCTCACATCTTAGTCTATAATTATCTTCGATTGTTAGGTATGAATTTCTAACACTTATTCTTGTGCAATTGATTTTGGTTTGGATTGATTTGGTGTATATTCCAATTTTTGGTGTTTTGAAATCAAAATCTATGAAAATCCTTTTATGGATATTTGGACATTGGTATTTGAGGCGTATCGAAGAGCCGTTAAGGCTGGGTTGTCGCTTGGCGTGAATCCTTGGTCATTGTCGCTCGATCGATCGCTTCCGGTATCCGTTTGGCCATTTTTGGCCTAGGTTCAGGGAATGCCCTAAACCCTTGATTCAGACGTCTGAAACGTAGAATTCAGACGTATGAATATTATACTGGGAATTTTTATTCCTCAGTATTCAGACGTCTGAATCTATATTTCAGACGTCTGAATTGGTTCATTTGGAACCAGAAAGGAAATAGACTAAAAAGTGCCTATTTCAGACGTCTGAAATCAAGGATTCAGACGTCTGAATTCTGTTTTAGAAAATATTTTATTTTCCAAATTCAGAGGTCTGAATCCTTGGTTTCAGATGTTTGAATCTGCATTGTTTTTGCCTATCTGCCTATTTGCTTGTGAATTCCAACTTTAATCGATTTATGTTGATTCCGATTTGTTGATTATCATTTATTATGGACTTGATGATTTTTATATCGGGACTTTTGAGAATATCCATTTCGATGGATCCCGTAATCGATTTCTTTGGACTTTATTCACGTCTTCGAATGTGAATTTTGGTCATTGATTGTTTCTACAATCATTTCTATGATTTGTCACTTTAAAAATATAAAGGTTTTCTATACTAGTAGTAAATATCAAAACTCTTTCTTCAAATGATTTCAACACTATTTTTTTAACAAAGCTCGTTTCATAAAACCGTTTTCCAATCTACTAGTGTATACAAACCTTTACCTCACTCGTATGAGAAATCTAATTAAACGACTTAGTAAAACAAGTGGTATGAAACGCTTGCGTTTACTTCGTCGGTTAATTCTTGGACTTGTTCGATTGAATCTCTTGTGACAATTTTCTAGTGGAGATCTACAATTTGTTCGTAAATATTTAAGTTAAGCTAGTGGTTATGGGACATGAAGCTAAGCTCATATATTTACTAGCTTACTATAATTGACACTTCTTGATGATCACGACGGTCATTTTTGTGATTTAGACTAGCAATTGTGCGATGTCTCTTTGTCTGTGAGGCTAGACTAGACACCATCTGTGTGATTTCGACTCACACATACCTCTTTGTTTGCAAGGTTAGTCTAGACCTCATCTGTGTGATTTTGACTCACACATGTCTCTTTGTCCACGTGGAGGACTGTACCTCATTCTATTGAACTTCGTCTCGTTTCTTTGTGGGCTAGCGACCCATGTACTTTTAATATGTTTCGATTCATTGGATGTACCGTTTGCACTACATCAATGTCTTTGTTTTTGATTCATTGGATGTACCGTTTGCACTACATCAATGTCTTTGCTTTTGATTCATTGGATGTACCGTTTGCACTACATCAATGTCTTTGCTTTTGATTCATTGGATGTACCGTTTGCACTACATCAATGTCTTTGCTTTTGATTCATTGGATGTACCGTTTGCACTACATCAATGTCTTTGCTTACTACATCAATGTCTTTGCTTTTGATTCATTGGATGTACCGTTTGTACTACATCAATGTCTTTGCTTTTGATTCATTGGATGTACCGTTTGTACTACATCAATGTCTTTGCTTTTGATTCATTGGATGTACCGTTTGTACTACATCAATGTCTTTGCTTTTTGATTCATTGGATGTACCGTTTGCACTACATCAATGTCTTCGCCAACCTTTTCTTGTGATTTCTGGATCTCTAATTGTGTTGATTTCTGGAATTTATGTTTCACCACCTTTTTCTATTGGCATTGATATGTATGTCATTTATTGTGGCTTGGTGAATTAAATAAAGAATATGATATTCTTTTGATGCTATGAGATTCTTGAGATACTGTATGACTTTTGTGGATTTTCTAATGTATACTTGTCGTAGTATGACATTTTTGGTTATCATACGTCTTTTTATTATATCTCTTATTCTATATCATTTCATCTGATATTTATAGCTAGACTGATCCGTTTATTATTTTCTTCTTAAATAATACTCGGGTCAGACTGAGATTTTACAGGTGCTTCTGCTTGCCACCTTATTGAACGATCATATGATCTTTTGGCTAACAACTTTAGTTTGGTATTTTTTTTTGTATACATCTAAGTTATTGACTCCTTGATGTACACATATTCGTTTGGCTTGCACTTGTATCTATTCTTTTTTGACATTGTGGATCTTGTTATACCACTACTCTGATATACACTTTTATGTGTAATATTCATATCTATTTCCGCCTTTGTGATATGAATTATCTGTGACTGATTATGTTATGTCTATTTCTATATTTGTTTCCGAAGATTATATATAGCCAGCGTGTAGTAGCTTTGAGTTTGCGTCGGCATGTTGGATTTCCTCTTGTGATGAAATGCATGATATATTTTATCTGGCATATCGGTGCTCGCTCAAAGCAATTACACGGATGGTCACTCCTCAACGGCCTTATTTTCCGTGCTAGTTGACAACATTACTCCGTAGTGTTCTTGGCTAGCGTGGGTATAGAGGTGGGGCGTCACATGCAGTCTTTCTTCTGTGTAGCCCGTACACCAACTTCTTTTTTTTGGAGGTGTTCGCGATTGCCCGACTTGCGATAGACCAGCCATTGAGGTTTTTTCGAGATCTTCATCGTCATCTCCTGGTTTTTCAATGTGAGAATCTTTAATTTCACCCTCTTTTGTATCTTTCCGAGTTCCCTCGGTAATGGGCATGATGAGGTTGATTGTTTCCTCTCTTTATTTTAGAACTATCTTGAACTGCTATGCTCCAGGGAAGTCTGATTCTGCGGCCATCTTCCAACAGCCCAAATAAAAATAGCAGATTATTGGTTATGAAGAGTTTGATGTCCTAGTCCTCAACGTGGGTAGCGCAGATGGCGATGATGGCTCTAGAAAACTCAGCGCCTTCGGGACGTGGGCGAACACATGAAAGAACTTTGGATGTTAGCAAATTCAAAGGAGAAGTTATGACTTGGGTCAGTGAACTTGAGAAAAATAGCAGAAGTAACACTTACATCCTTCTAACCACCTTCTTGCGAATCTGGAAGGGCATTACACGTAGAACCATTCGTGTTTGAATAATGAAAGCTTATTCTAGGGGCCTATCAAGACTTGACAATTCAGTGAAGGTTCGAGGAAGACGTAAGAAGGGATTCCTAATCGTCTTTTGAAGTTATGAATAAATCTGATATCATCAGGAGTGGGTGGATGAAATAGAACATTCATGAATAGCAGAAAAAACCCATGAATGAAAGCATAACTGTTAGGATGCTGTTGTATATAAGTGATCCCGAGGTATCTCAACATCTCCTAGACAAAGGAATTGAATGGTGGGACGCATCCAGCCTAGCACATGAACTTGTTGTATGTTGTATATCCTTCTTAGGGCAAGCGAGATCTATCTTTCCTCGTTGGAACTAAGACATCCTCAAACGAAATTCCATAGATTGAGCATAATTGACAAAGAGCAGCTTCGCCGATTCGAGAAGCTTGTGAATCCACTAGGTTATCAAGAAGAATGGCGCCCTCAACAGCATCAGGAGCAGGGTTGATGATTTCAGTTTAAAAACTGGAATATCAGAGAAGAGATCGATTTGTGGGTTAGAAGCTTCTGGTTGTTCAGCATGATGGCTTGGAGAAGGCCTTTTGGATACAGTGGCAGAACTTGACTTCCCTTCAAAATCGATGTATCTCGTCGTCGAACCAGAAGACATGTTAATTGAACGCTTCATGCGTCTAGAATCTATACCATCTATACTCAGTAGACAATCAAGATTAGAAATAATAACATGTTCCCCCATGATAACTGTGAACTAGTGTCATGCAGTGTAGTGCAAAATAAGCCATAAACAGTTTGAAATTAGAAAGGCAAAAATGAAATCATGAGACTTGGAGTTTTGTCTCTTGATACCATCACCAAAGTTCATTAGCAAATTTATCACTTCGTCCCTTTTGAGAAGTCCAGAAATTTGGTTTAATCTTAAGTTCGACGGTCCAAGTTTGCAAGTCATATTGTCCATTATCATCTTATATTTGAGTTTAGGAAGGCAAGCTAGCATTGATTGTTCGAATAAGTTAACTTGGATTAGTTCACAAAACATATGCCGATCCCTAGCATTTAGATGTCGATCCCTTCTCCAAGACAACTTCCTACCGATCCCTCAACCTCATTACCGATCCTTAATCTAAGCTATTTCCTACTGATCCCTGCACTAAAGCAAACAACACCGATCCCTCATCAACGCTACTTCCTACCGATACGTATACCAGAGTAAGCCTACCGATCCCTTTACTAAACCTACTCTCCACTAATCCCTTTCTTTAAATCCTCCTCACCGATCCCTCTCTAAATTTTCCTTCATCCCATCAACTAAAGAACATAACCTCTACTGATCCCTATCCCATACCAACCCCTACCATCGCCATTCTATCCTATATCGAACCCTGCTGTTCTTCCTTCCTAACTTCTTCCCTACTAAAGACCTTCAACCGAACGTTCCTCCTTCTCTTTCTCCATCTTCTTTTTCTTCTCCTCTCCCTCATATCCATCTACCTAAAAGACGCTCGAACTTACCACTTATGCTCACATTAGAAGCTCAAGATTCACAACATAATTACATGATTGAAATAGATTTCGTACCTATGTATATCGAGTTAAATTAAAGGCAAGCATTCAAGGTTTTGGAGTGAAGATGAATAAAAAGCGACTTTGAGGAATTGCTTGATTTCGTGTTTGGATTTAGATTTAAAGTTGGAGAGTTTTTGTTCATCGAACAAATTTTACAACAACCTGGGTTCGGCGAAAAAGTTTACGCATGGGCAAGGGAAGTAAAAGCAAGTTCAATAAAAAGTGAAGGAAGACAGGAAGAAGGCATATATATATATATATATATATATATCCATGGATATAAGAAGGAACCAGTCGTAGAGGATTGAGCAAGTCAAAGAGGAAGAGGGTCGGCATTGAACCTGCCGATCCCTATTTGCGTGGCCCTAGCAAGGGATCGACATGTCGAATGCCGATCCCTTCGTAAAAAAGGAAGAAAAATGAAAAAGAAGAAATGATGGACGAGTTAAAAGTGAATGATGATCGTTATTGTGAAGGCTTGACAACAAATGCGAACATACAAAACACTATTAATATTGGCAACGACCTGTGAATGTTTAAACACGTCTGGGAGCCAGTGAGAGAAATGTGTATACGAATATGCACGGGAATGGTTTAAAAGTAGAGTCCTTTTGAAATCGACAGAAATTAAGTACGAGATTAGATCAGATAATCAAGGCTTATAAGTCCCGCATGACCGAATTTGTATATGCCAACGGAATACGACATCGAAGTTATATTATTGAAAGACAATAAAGGAGTAACGAGTAATCAGGAAGCCGGATGGACTTCTTTCCAATAGTTCAGTCTTTATTGGGTTCAAAGCACGTCATGTTACTCACAAGATGTACTTTGGGGGGAAAGTGTTACCCGGTATCCTGACCCAACTATATTGGACTGATTGTGCAAGATAGATTTGATTGCTATCAAGAAGGATGACCATAGAGCGATGGCTATAAGACCCGGAAGTAAAGTTTCGAAGCCCAGATTGAACGGAGTTGATAGACAAACGATGCAAGATGATAAAAACAAGGAAAATGGCTTGGATTAACAAGGGTTCGACATGGCAAGTAGAATATTAGGGATCGATATGATTGGTTATGTAAGTGGATGGGCATGGTCAAAGTAATGGAGGGATCGACATTGTTGATGGTGCTTGGCTCGGCATAGATGGTTATCTAAGGGATCGACAGAGTATAGCGTTATAGGAGGGATAGGTAGAGCATAGAGTTATTAGAGGGTTTGGTAAAGTATAAAGGACTAAGAGGAATTGGTATGGTTGGAAGGCTATAGGTCGGCATAGTCTAATGAAGCATAATTGATCGGCCTTGCATTATGGATGATAAGAAGAGATCGACAACATGTGATGGAGGTCAGAGAATACGAATGAATGGCATATTAAAGGGATCGGCATGAGCTAATATGGAGGAATCGATACCAATAACTTAAAAAGGGGTTCAAAGCAAAGATTAAGAAAAAGAATGAGCTCTACGTATCTAATCAACATGATGTTTAGAAGGCCATCATATCTAAGCATGAAGAAGCTACTATATGGATCGCTACCCCAAAATCAACAAATAGAGGGATTGGTACTACTCCCTCTCCATTGATATTTGGCCTAGCGTCCCCTATGGTAGGCCTATATGGATAAGTAGGTCCTATAGATGAAGTTTCAAAGAGATTGGTGGTCACCTTCACCTGTAAATACTAGCCTAGGGAGTCATTCTGAGGATCTTTAGGCTGCTGGTTACATAGCCCTTTCAATGTAATCAACTTCCTCCATTATTCTCTTACTTCTTGTCGTTTGCTATTGTAATCAAGATTATAGTGAATCAATAAAGAGAATATTCAAAGTGGATATAGGCAATCTATGCTGAACCATTATAAATCCTACCGTTCTTGATTTCTGTTTTGATTTGCTTATTATTTTGCTATATTCCTCTATTTTATTTTAGTTTTCTTCATTTACTTCTCTACGCAAACTTATTCTTGGGTGTTTGTAGCTAATTTGGTCACAAAAAGTAACATTTTTGAAATGATTTTGTAATATATTATGTTGAGTTATATTTATTGTTCTGTTATGTTGTATGTTTCTTTGTTGTTTAGTTCTTCTCTTATATCATCTCTTTCTTTCAGCTCTAATGATCAGTTTTTTTCGACATTTGAATGTTCGGCATGCAATGCAGTGGGACTGACATAATATTGTTTTAAAATGATAAATGAAATAATTTACCTAGGATTATATTTTATATGTAAAGAAAAGGCTTTCAAAGTTGATAGAATTGTTGGGTGTAATGGGTGGTAAAGAATGATAATATCTGTCTATAATCATTTGGAAACGATACCTTTCCTAATATGAGCACGATCTAGAAGTGTATTTTAAAGGAATCTTACTATAATTAGGTCGTAAGAATGGGTACGCAAGGAAGGAGAGGACAGGGAAAGAAATCGAAGAAGTTGACTACAGAGGATGGAAGGACTGATAGGACAAGCCGCTAAAGAAGATGTGGTTCCTAATGAGAAGTAGTTCAAGTTCAGAAGAAGCCGGCAACTTCAAAAAAGAACGGAAGCATCAATAAACAAAAAACCAGAAATTTCTGCCGCGTTGGAAGAGGCTTTAAGAACACAAATCAGAAGAGAGTGGTCCATAAAGGAAATTTTTCAAAAAGGGAAAGGAAATTAGTTATTACTTATGTCATAAGACAGGGCTTATTACGGACTATTATATAGAAGGAAAGGAGGGACCGATAGTTCCTAAAGTTTGGGAAATACATTGCTACTTTTGCCAACAACTTGGACATATCAAGAAAAATTTTCCTATGATTCAAAGAGCACTACAAGATGGAGGAATCATTAAAAAGAAACCAGCCACCTCGAGAGAGATAATTGAGGGGATGTGTACATGGAAAAAGGAGGAGAACAATAAATGGGGATAAGTATCTTGAGTATGAACTCATAAATATGATGGTGTTTTGGGAAGTTATTTATAGTATCTATCCTTGGAGATGTTTTGAACGTTATGCAATGATTTTTATTTTCTTTTAAAATCATTCTTTAAACTTAGGAAATTTCTAGTAAGGTTTGAAATTAAATGTTTTAATATGAATCCAGATAAAGAATTATGAATCCTTGAGTTTTGGGAACTAAGGGGCATGTCATTGAGGAAGGGCCATAAGATCAAACCTCAATGGACTTTGCTTCGTTATCCCAGGATTTTGAGATTTTAAGCCAAAGAAAGTTTGTGGGTTCGGAATCGATCATGGAAGTTAGGAATTGACTAGGTTGGTGTGATATACAACGTAATGACCCGATGAAGAATATCTAAGGATCATTCAAAAAGATGATAAGTAATGCTCTACAGTTTGAAGATTTTGCGCTGCAGCCGCCAACTACTGCACCAATTGAAGATAAGAAGCGAAAGTTCAAGACATAGTTGCCCAAATATGGTTGCTTTGGGTATGGGACAAAAGATCACTTGGTTCAGAAAGGTAGTTGCACTACAACAAAACTATCATTTTACAACGCCTGTTTTACAGCAGGCCATAAACAACCGTTGTAATAATAACCTTTTACAACGGTTTTCCTAAGTCCTTTGTAGTAGGTGCAACTTTTCATCATCCAATACGCCTATTACAACGTTGTCAGCTTGCCTGTTGTAATATAGTCCTATTACAACTATTTTCGGCCCGTTGTAATAGATACCAATTTTCAGCTCTATTACAAAGGTTTTGGCCCATTGTAACATAATTCTATTACAATGATTTTCGGCCTTTTGTAATACAGTCCTATTACCACAGATTTCGGCACGTTGTACTAGATATTAGTTTTCATCTCTATTTACTCATTGTAATAGATGTATATTACAACTATTTCCTTCTGTCCATTATAATAGATGCCAATTTTCAATAACTCTTACCTACATATCGTTGTTACCTTCGATTATTTTAGACGCCGTAGTAGGATTTAATCAATATTCCAAAAGACTTAATATTTCTTTCCCGTTATTATTTAGTGTTTAATGTTTTATAATTAATGTTTGAAGTTTAATATTTAATATTTAATGTTTATAATTAATGTTTGAAGTTTAATATTTAATGTTTAATAATTATTATTTAATGTTTATTATTTAATCATAAGTACATTAATTAGCGGAAACTTAAAAGTTCATAAATTTTTTAGAAATTAATAAGAGTAAACATTACAAGAAATATTGTTATTCATTGCGTTAATAATAATAAGAATTAAATTGATAATTAAAAAATAGCGATAATTAATAAAGTATTGAATTAGGCTTAACTATTTTAAATAAATAACTAAATATGATTTATACGTAATGATGTACAATTTATACTTAATAATTTTTTTGTAATTAATGATTTATAATCCATAAATAAGGGAGTGCTAGACATTTAAAGATAATTTCCCACTTTGCATTTTCATTCTTATGCTTCACTGATTGGTGAAAATTTTCATGTCCCCTTCTTGGTTCCCTCCACTGTAAGTTAAATATTTAGAGAAAATCCAAACACCACATCTTTCCAATCCCCAAATCAGTAAAACCTAGATCTAAATCCAAGTTTCATACCCATAAACAAATTCCTCTATCAAGAGCTCTCTCCATCTACTCTCCGTCCACTCCTCCTTCCGCTCCACCCTCCTCTCCCTCAGCTCCGTATCCAAGCCCGAACCCTAATCCACTTACAGCGAATTGCGAATTCGGGTATAATGGCCAAATGTAACAATCAAGCTTTAATTGACATGCTAGTGGAAAAGGTTGTTGTTCAACAGCAGATATGAAGGAAGAAACCCAAACTGGTCGAAGTTCATCAAAGCTAGCATCACCATCATCGAAGACCAGTCTAGAGAATATCAGCTAGCTGTCAAAAGAGTTAGAAGTTGGATGTATGATTTGGGCAGAGAGTTGCTGGTGTGTGCATGTGTATGCATGTTTGCACGTGCACACTTAATATCATCAGATCTGAAGCATTGTGTGACTATGGTGTATTTGAATTTCTGTGTATATTGATGTATTTTGTTTGTGAGTTGATTGGGCTATTACTGGGTCAGTTGTATAAATCTAGGTCCATTTATTAGAGAGAGTGTATATATAGTATTGTATTGACAACTTATAGTGTGTGAAGAAATAAAATCTGAAGCATTTATTCTTTTCCAGATCATATTTTTTTTAGTCTGCAGTTAATCAATGTTCATCTTTTAGTTCAATTTCCATGTATCCTCAATTCTTTACTTTCTGTCAATCTTTGTTAATTTCATTTGCTGATATAAGCTTCTTGAACTTCTGTCCAATTATTGCCTAATCTTTAGCAAGTTGTATTTTGTTCTTGAATCCGCCATTTACTTTTCAGTTGATTATTCTTGTTCTTTTGTTTTTACTTTTAACAATCTATAGCTTGCAAATTCTTTGCAGCTCCGTTCAGCATTTCATTCTTTCCTTGCAAAGTCTTTGCAACTCTATTCAGCATTTAATTCTTTCCTTGCAAGTTTTATTTTGTTCTTGAAAACTGTTTGTTACTATCCTTGATAATTTCCAGTAATTTTCTCTGAAATTGAAGGTTCTTCTCAAATAAACATGAAGTGAATATCTCTGTTATGTGCAGTAGCTAGGACTTCTTCTTCCTCTTCGAGCAAAACACGTATTTTTTCAACATTCCTTTGAGTTGCAGTTGAATTTTTCCTAATTCTTGATTTTCTTGAAAATTACCACCCTCTCTCCATTTTTCCACATAATTTTATTTTCCTATATTTGAGGGATCTTCTTGCATTGTGGTTCACATCTATATCTGTACACATACAAAAAATTAGAGCCGCTTCCTTAATTACAAAATCCATCTTCTTCTTTCAAAATTTAACTCAGCAGCCATGGCCAGAAGCTTGGATCAACCGGGACCTTCCAATTTGGTATCGGAGCCTTCAGTTGAGGCGAACCCTAACCCTCAGACCGATCCTGATTATCCTAAAAATCAAGATCAAGAAACCATCCCAGATCAAGAAGTAGATCAACAATGGCAGTTGCGACAAGAATTCAACAGCAAAACTAATGAAATCTTGAAAAGTCTCCAGCAAAAACTTGAGGGATTTAATAATATTTTGAATGCTTTAGCTTGGCAACAACGTCGAAAGCAAGCATCTTCATCAATACCATCACCTCTTCCACCAGTTGTTGCCCCACCTCCCTTGAATAATACCACATCGCCAATAAATCCCAATTATGTACCACCACAACAACCAAATGAATCACACCATTATTATCAATATATGCCACCTTTTGCTCCTCCAGTACCATATCCATCTCTAAGAAATGTGGCTCCTCCAACCAGAAATGCTATGCCACCTCCAATAAACCCCCATCTTCCTCCAAGAAATGCTCAAGCACCTTTTAACCCTCCTCTACGACCACAAGAACCACCTCAACAACCAAGAAACTACTACCCTAACTGCTCTGCTCCTGAATACCCCAATAACTACTACCCACTTGCTTACCATCAACCCATTCCCTTCATGAAACTTGGTTTTCCTATATTCACTGGAGAAGAAGTTGTTACTGATTGGTTGAGACAAGTGGAGTAGTATTTTCGATTCCATCATACTGATGTATGTCAATGGGTAGAAATCACTTCATTTTCATCGAAGAAAGAAGCCCTACAATGGTACCATTGGTACACCAATATAGTAGAGAATTATGAGCTGTAGCCTGTGTTTAAAGAGGAAATTTTAGTGAGATTTAACTCAGAAGATATGTAGCGACCTTATGAGACATTATCCAAGCTAAAGCAGTATACCACTGTTAGAGCCTATTTGAGTAGATTTGAGCAGTTATAGGCGGTAATAGAAACTTTACCACCCAAATTCTTGTTTGACCGCTTTATTGGTGGATTGAAGGAGGAGATACGATATGATGTGTTAACTTCAAGACCTCATGACTTCAGAGAAGCTGTAACATTAGCTAAATTGTTCGCGAGTAAATATGTGTAGGTAAAGAAAGGCCATATGAACACTAACCCACCCTTGTCCAAAAACAATCTGACCACTCCTGTCCTACCCATCAAACCTTTTCCAAACCACCAATCTACCTCAAATCCTAAAGAAGGTAACAAGGGTCTTACTCCTACTAAGATTGCTGAGATGAGAAGGCAAGGCCTATGTTATGACTGTAAACAAAAATGGCATAAGGATCATAAATGTCCCACTCCCCGAGTATATGCGTTAGAAGGGGTAATTGTGATTTCCCGGAATTTCAAAGAATTTAAAATGTGATAATCTCTTAATTAATTATTTAAAATTGGTAAAATTTGTTAATTTCAAACAATAATAAATATAATGTGATGTTTTTAATTATGGTTATAGATTGATTTTCATAAGAATAATATTCAGTTTGTGTTATTGTATAAATAAATTTTAAATAGATTTTAAATAGACTTATTATTTCCAAATTTAATAAGTGTGTTTAAATATATGTGTGTGTTTAAATTGATTTTAAATAGAATAATTATTTCTAATTAATAATGTGTTTGTTTAAAATTGATATCTATATTTATTTGAATTGATTTTAATTTGGATTTTAAATTAAATTTGAATTTGGATTTAAAATTTGAATTTAAAAGATATATATCTTAAAAATATTTTGGATATAAAATAAGGATAAGTTTTTTATTTCAAAATAAGATTGTTCTATATTATTTTCTTTAAAGGAAATTTATTTGTAGAAATTTGGAAAAGGTATTTATTTAAGAGTAAATAAATACAAAAGGTTTAATATTTACATTTAAAATGGATTAAATATACTATATATAATTTTATTTAAAATATGATTGGTTTATATTTTATTTTCTTTTAAAAGTTTTTGTTTTTATAAAATTAGAAAAGAATTTATAAATTTAGAAACATACTTATTAATTAAGAAGTTAATATAAAAGCTTTTAAAATCATTTATAAATAATATAAAAATAAGTTATTACAAGTGTTAAAGTTATAAACCTCCCAAGTAACATTTGTTAGCATATTAATTAAAGTTAGAGACAAGTGTCACATTTATTTTAATTTCCTTTTAAATTTTAATAAAATCTTAGTTAACTTATATAAACTTCTATCTTCCTCTTCATTTTCTTTTTTCTATCTTCTTTTCAAGAACTAAGAGAACCAAACCTGTAGACTATCTTCTACAACTCAGTTCAAAATCAATATCCTGTAAAACTTTTCACAAGATCAAATGCAACCAGAATTCCTCAAAAACAAAGCTGTAGCCAATTTTGAAACTCAAATCAAAGCCCTGTAATTCATTTCCAAACCTGTAAACTTTCCTCAAGACAAAAATAAACCAGAAATCAAAGTCTGTAACCATTCTCAACTTAAATACAAACCCTGTAAACAAGTTTCAAAAGACTGTAGCAAAGGCTATTCTCAAATGCAACCTGAACAATTCAAATCTGGAATCACCAGCAAATAAGCTTCATCTTGCATCAATCAAAGTCTCAAAGCATTTCTGTTCAAAGTATTTCCTTCAACAATGCAAAGTTTTCTAGAAACAGAACAACAAAAACATACAAGGCTTTCAACTTCAATACCCTTCAAGTTTCCAGTTTTATCAAGTCTCTGCATTTAAAAAAAAATAGATGAGTAAACATCTACTTAAAAATCATAATTAATAATTGTTATGTTGCTTGTTAGATTTCTGAAATGATTAATTCTTGCATGTGTATATATAGGTGTATTATCTGTGTATATGAATGTGTATGACTGTGCATGTATATTTTGACTGTTCTTCTCTGTTTTTAAATTACAAAGAGTAGGAATAAAAGAAAAATCAAAATCTCCTTATCTGATCATTGTTAGGTTTTGATTTTTAAACATGATATGTTTGTTTAAACATGAATTCAAGTTAAAAATTTTATTCAAGCAAAATAGATGTGAAAATATTCTGGAATCAAAATAGTACAATAGAAGCTCTAAATACATGATTAAATCAAATATTATAATTTGTTGATTCACGATTATAACTCGAATTCACTTTGAAAGTTAGGATTTTTAAGACTAAAATCTCAATTTTTAATGAGGTATTGAGTATGAAATTTGGTGATGTCTGGAATTGGGTTTTTGGACAAGTTCTGGTGGTCGGAGCATCTAGGTGGTCGTGGCTTCGACTGGAGGAGGTCGGGGTGTAGGGGTGCTCATGAAAAATGGATGGTGGGTTGTATGATGGTTGTGGTGACGGCGACAAGCGAATTTAGGTTCTAAACCTAATTTGGTCGACAAGGGAAAAGTGAATCACGGCTTCCTCTCTGGTGAATCGAGTTCGATAGGACCAAGGGTATTGGCTTCGTGGATGATTGGAGATGGAGTGGCCGGGGTTGCGCGTCATCTGATGATCGGAGGCACGAGATCGAGGTGGATTTAGTGATGGAGTCTGGTTTTAGTTTTCAACTAGATGGTTCGATTTCGATCTTTAGCTTGTGCTTGTGTTTTGAGAGTGGGAATCGGTTGCTGCGGCGACGAGTGACGTGCCGGAGGGTTCGACAGAGGTCGGAGATGATTCAGGCGCTGGTGCATGTGCACAGCGATGATTTCTTGTGTCTGGGAAATGGGTTCGTGGGCGACTCGAAGGACGTATCGTGTGTTTGAGTTGGTGACTCGAGTGGAAACTCGAGTACCTCTGAAGTGTGAAACCTGTCAAAAGTTTTAATGGTTACAGGTTTTTTAATTTAGATTTAAATTAAAATTTTAAAAATTTACAAAAAGAAATGGAACTTGAAGTGGCTCGAGTGATACTCAGGTCCAAACTGAAGCAGAATGATTTAAAAGAATTTGTCAAAAGTTTTAAAAAGTTTTATAAAACAAGTTTCAAATTTAAATAAAGAAAGTTTTAAACTTTTGAAATGAATCTTGTTTTTGAACACTATTCTTTATAAAGATAAATGTTTTCTTTAACATTTTATCAAGGAGTTTAAAATTTGTTTAATTTAAAATTTTGTTAAATAAAGTTAAAGTTATTTTTAAACTTAAGTAAAAATGGAATTTTAAAGACAAAATTTAAAATCTAAATTAAATTTAGTTTAAACCATCTTTTGATAAATGTTTAAGGTTATGGAAGTTGTGTTTTGTTAACTTTAATTTATCAAGAAATGATTATTTTATTTTAAAACTTAATTATTGATTTAATTAAGTATAGTTAATTATAAAGATATAATGGTTTAAAAGTGTACATGTTAATAAAGGCATTAATAAGATAATGTTTTATATTAAGGTAAATTAAGGTTTTTAATATTTTGATATTAATTAAATTAATTAAGGAAATTAGATATGATTAATTAATTTAATTAATAATGATTAAGAATTAATTAAGAAATTAAATAAGAGTAATTGATTCATTTAATTAATTAATTTAAAATTAATAATTAAGGGTTATAAGTTAATTAATCAAAGGTTAATTAATTTATAGTTAAGTATAATGATTAGAGATTAATTAAATAAGTAATCAAGGATAATTAATTAATGATTAGAGATTAATAAATTTATAATTAAAGAGTACTTAATTTTTAATTAACTTTTATTAATTAATAATTAGGTTTTATTAATTAATAATACTTAAGAAATTATTAATCTATAATTAAAGTTAATTAAGGATTAATTAACTGTTATTTAAGGTTAATTAATTGTTATTAAGGGTTGATTAACTGATTAATTAAGGATTAATTAATTGGTTATTAAGTTTTATTAATTGATAATTAAGGTTTATTAATTAATAATTATGGATTAATTAATCTGTAATTAAAGATTAATTAATTTATTTAAAGGTGCAATTAAGGGATGAATTACCCAATTGTAATTAATCAAATGAATATGATTAATTAATTGGTTGATTAATTATAGATAATCTTGATGATTTATTAAGTATGATTACTTAATGAGATTAAATAGTGTAATTACTCAGTGAAGTAATTAATGTATAATTACTGGGATGTAATTAATTAAAGGGAAATTACTTAATAGGAAGTAAATAAAGAATAATTACTTAGTAGAAGTAATTAAGGGTTAATTACTTGGTGTAATTAATCAAAGGATTAATAAAATTAATTATGGAATTAATTAATTAAGGTAAGTAATTACAGGATGGTAATTACTATTTATGATTAATTAAAGTTGATTAATGGAAGTAGTTAATTAAGGATCATTAATTAATGTAATTAATGAGAGTAATTAAGGATTGATTAATTAAGATTAATTAATCAATAATAAGTGATTATAAGGTGATTAATTAATTGTAATTAATTAAGGATTAATGTAAATAATTATAGTTAATGAAGTAATTAAGGTTAATTACTTTAATGGTTTGTGGATGATTAATTTGTGTAATTAATTAAGGATTAATTGCTTAATGTAATTAAAGGATAATTAATCAAGGATGATTAATTAAGATGATGATTAATGAATTGATTTGTAATTAATTAATGGTTAAGTAAGCAAGATTTTAGTGATGAAAGTAATTAATTTAATTTATTTTAAATTAATTAGAGATGAATTAATTAATTTAATTCATTTTAAATTAATTATAGATGTGTGATTAATAAATCATTGCTTATGGATGACTGATTGATATTGAATGCCTGGATTGTTTGTTATCTCTGATGAGATATATGTGATATGTGATATGAGATGATTTGGTTGAATGATTATGATATGGATTATCTATTTGTGGATGTGTTAATTATCTATCTTTGTGAATATAGATAATGATTTGAATTGAATTGTTTTATCTTTAAAACAACTTGGACCTAAAAGATGGCGTTTTGGATTTCGATGAGACCGGGATCGGGTTTCCAGATTTGGATATCCGAAAACCACATCGATCCAAATTAACGATAGGTCGTGAATCTCTAGTGCAGATGAAAATTCAGAGTGCAAGGGTTATTGTCGTTAACTCTGAGGGTGATTCCAAAATGAGTGTAACGAGATAATGCCTTCGGTTTCATTCGAACTCAGAACGAACTTGTATGAATCGAATGCTTTCAGAACATCGATCATCAGGTGGATGATGAGCATTCTAAGATAGATATGTTCTATAAAGGTAATCGTTGCCTCAAAGCCTCATCAACCGGGAATGGCTAAAACTTGGAGGTGCGGCAAGGCTAAGTGGGTCATGCCCAAAGTAGGACGAGATTTACCCCTATCTAGATGTTCCTTTTTATTCGGCTGTGTGGGCGGTTGCTAGCTACAACCATGGGGTTGTCTTGTTCGTAACTGTTCAGTAAGGAATGGTTCTAGCCTTGTGTTGCAGGGGATTGGGAGTAATTCTCGGTACGGTGATCTAGGCCCCGTACTGTGATGGGCGGTACCCCAGTATCTCTGCCATTGTATGGAATCCAATCTCCAATAAGTGCCGTACATTTTAGTTGTGCCCAACTATATTGGAACGTGAGATGTAAGCATTCCAGCTATTTCTACATTTTACTTGAAAACCCTATTATAATATCACCAGATTTCCTATCAAATGTTTTGGTTAGCGTAAGGTTAAAACTTACCCATGTTTGTGTGTGGGGAGTCTTACGTGATACCTTTGTTTTCAAAAGGTTTTTAAAGTAAGCAATTTTAACCGTTTACTCATGTCAGACTCATGTCTGACTTGGAGTTTATTCTGTTTTCCTTAAATTCTTAGGTCCTTAAATTTTTACGAGTAGCCAAGAGATTCAGGTTAGCTTTGAAAAATTCTAGAGGAGATATGGAGCGGAAGGCTTCAGCGTTTGTAGAAATATAATGGTTCCACCGTATTGATCTCTGTGTTGATATCTGCATTGTATATTGAGTTGTAATAACTAGATAGGTGTTTATAACTGTCTAGTATGTGATGTTTAAGCTGTGTAACTCTGATGTATATGATACTATGTAAAATAGTATGTGATTAATATAATTTATTCGTTCCGCTGTTGAGATTCTGATGTTGTTTCTTTCTTTCTTCTCTATCTTTTCTCTTTTCTATCCCTTTCTTTCTTAATAATGATGCGTCTTTCTGTGGAGAGAAAGGCGGATCGTTTCATTTGGTATCAGAGTGTAGGTTGAGTGAATACCTAGGCTCTGGAGTGGTGTCTTTCTTGAGAGAGCGTATTTGTAATTTTTATATATAACTATATATATATATATATATATATATATATATATATCTATTTCTACCTATTTGTTGGATTACCTGTTCGGGTTTTTCCAATGTGAGTTCTAGAGGTAGGAAGGGTAATGGTGTGTGTAGCACGACTACCAATGGAAGATATCTGAGAGTTGAGGTTGGAAGTGTATCTGTCGAGACTGTAGACCCAATATCGTTTCGAGTAAGCTTTGCAGTATGGTGTAAGGATTTCACCAATCTCTGAAGGAAACCTATAAAGGTTCGGAGTCCATCATTGAAGTGTAAGATGATCGCGCTCGTGTGAGCGGTTTTTTGAGAGTTTGGATCTGTCGGTTGAGTAGAAGTGAGTGACGATATCTTGGCAACTTCTGGAAGAAGCAACTGCGTGATGAGATGCAGTAACTATGGATGTTCCCAAAGATGTTTCTTTGGAGCAAGATTAAGGAAATGTGACCGCATCAGTGCTGAGGCTGGGATCAGCAAGATGTTTGTGTTTAGGTTGAGGCCTGAGTTTCTTAAGGAGATGTTTGCCCATCTTTAGGCTCTGTGTGATATTGGATGATGTGGATTTAGGGTTCGAAGAACTTTGGGTAAGAAATCTTTGGTATTTGTGGCAACGGAGCAGCTGGGAGATGTTGTGTGTTCCAGCTGGAAGATTTTTGGCTTAGCAGTTTCCTAGAGGTGGAGTTCAGAAGCACCAGAGTGGACCCGTTTCTTCGATGGATTGGTCGAGGATAAGCTGTTCTGATTTGTAAAGAGAGAACAGTATTTGTGGATATTGTTTTGGATAGGATCGCAAAGGTGACTTGCGATAGTTTGAGTGTTCTCTTGAGTTATAGAAGTTGTCAGAGATTTTTCGGATGACTTCAGGAAAGTCAGTGATTTGTCTGCATTGGAGATTGAGTTCCATATCGACTTGGTTCATGGAGCTACCGGTAATTCAGCTGGATAGAAGGATGTCTCATAGAGAAAGGATTTGGTGAAGCAGCTCAGTATTTCTTGGGACTTCTGAGTTTTCTCTTTATGGATCTGTTGAACCATATTTCTAGGATGTGCTGTCTAATCTATGCTCATGTTCATCGACGGCATTCTCATCTGTTCCGGATCAGAGTTGTGCAGCGGAAGCAAGGTGGCATCTATTCTAGAGGGAAGCAACCGGAGGTTGTAGTGTTTTGGATTAGAGGATTTCTACAGGAAGTTTTTCAAGATTTGAAGGCCAAATTGGCAAGTGCACCTGTTTTGTCTTTTCCGGATAGGAGAAGTAAGAGTGAATTCTACTGATGATTATGGAGTAGAGTTGTGCTCTTGATTTGGGTAGATCTTGAGTGGATTTTTTTTGTTGGGTTGTTTTTGGTCCAGTTTGTTTCTAGAGGCATCAATGAAGGTTGAGCTGATCAGGAAGGATGTAGGTAGCCTAATATTGTCAGAAGAGTTTTGTGGTTAAAAGACGGAGGAATTTGGAGTCCGAAGTTGGAGACTTTGTTTTTGTTGAGATTTTCTCTAGTCAAGGGAGCAATAAGATTGGATAAGACTAGGAAGCTAGCTTCGAAGTATTTGAATTCTTCTGAGTTCTTGTAAGAAATAAGTGTTTGGCTTATAAGGGTTGAATTGCCAGTTTAGAAGACTGGGATTCAATATATTTCACGTATCTCTAAGGAAATACGTGTATGATCCATCACTAGTTTTGGAGCCAGCTGTTTGGAAGGATTTGGATGTTGAGTCAGATCTTGACTATGGTCAGATCTCTTGTGTAGACGGTTGATCTAGATAAGTAAGAGCTCAGTAGCTTAGTGGTATAGCTAGTTTGGATGCAGTAGAGCGAGTATCCCAGTGTCTGTACCTAGAAAACTCTGGATAATTTTAAGAAGCTTATCCGAAATTGTGTCCGGATAGCTGGAATTGTCGGTTTAGATGAAATTGTTTGTTTGGATGAATGGTTGTTTGGTTGATAGGGTATGGCTTATATGTATGCTTAAATTGGTTGTAATAAAATAAAAACTTTGGGTTATCTTTTGTTTTAAATTTCGAGGATGAAATTCTTCTAAGGGGGGAGGAATGTGATATCCCGGAATTTCAAGGAATTTAAAATGTGATATTCTCTTAATTGATTATTTAAAATTGGTAAAATTTGTTAATTTCAAACAATAATAAATATAATGTGATGTTTGTAATTATGGTTATAGATTGATTTTAAATAAGAATAATTATTCAGTTTGTGTTATTGTATAATAAATTTAAATAGATTTTAAATAGACTTATTATTTTCAAATTTAATATGTGTGTTTAAATATATATATATATGTGTGTGTGTGTGTGTGTACTTAAATTGATTTTAAATAGAATAATTGTTTTTAATTAATAATGTGTTTGTTTAAAATTGATATATATATATATATATTTATTTATTTATTTATTTGAATTGATTCTAATTTGGATTTTAAATTGAATTTGAATTTGGATTTAAAATTTGAATTTAAAATATATATATCTTAAAAATATTTTGGATATAAAATATGGATAAGGTTTTTATTTAAAAATAAGAGTGTTTTATATTATTTTCTTAAAAGGAAATTTATTTATAGAAGTTTGGAAAAAAGTATTTATTTAAGAGTAAATAAATACAAAAGGTTTAATATTTACATTTAAAATGGATTAAATATACTATATACAATTTTATTTAAAATATGATTGTTTTATATTTTATTTTCTTTTAAAAGTTTTTGTTTTTATAAAATTAGTAAAACATTTATAAATTAAGAAACATACTTATTACTTAACAAATTAATATAAAAGCTTTTAAAATCATTTATAAATAATATAAAAATAAGTTATTACAAGTGTTAAAATTATAAACCTCCTAAGTAACATGTGTTAGCATATTAATTAAAGATAGACACAAGTGTCACATTTATTTTAATTTCCTTTTAAATTTTAATAAAATCTTAGTTAACTTATATAAACTTCTATCTTCCTCTTCATTTTCTTTTTTCTATCTTCTTTTCAAGAACTAAGAGAACCAGACCTGTAAACTATCTTCAACAACTCAGTTCAAAATCAATATCCTGTAAAACTTTTCACTAGATCAAATGCAACCAGAATTCCTCAAAAACAAAGTTGTAGCCAATTTTGAAACTCATATCAAAGCCCTGTAATTCATTTCCAAACCTGTAAACTTTCCTCAAGACAGATATAAACCAGAAATCAAAGTCTGTAACCATTCTCAACTCAAATACAAACCCTGTAAGCAAGTTTCAAAAGCCTGTGGCAAAGGCTATTCTCAAATGCAACCTGAACAAAACGAGTCTTGAATCACCAGCAAATAAGCTTCATCTTGCATCAATCAAAGTATCAAAGCATTTATGTTCAAAGTATTTCCTTCAACAATGCAAAGTTTTCTGGAAATAAAACAATAAAAGCATTCAAGGCTTTCAACTTCAATACCCTCCAAGTTTCCAGTTTTATCAAGTCTCTGCATTTTAAAAAAAATAGGTGAGTAAACATCTACTTAAAAATCCTAAGTAATAATTTTTCTGTTGCTTATTAGATTTCTGAAATGATTCATGCTTGCATGTGTATATATAGGTATATTATCTGTGTATATGAATATGTATGACTGTGCATGTATATTTTGATTATTCTTCTATGTTTTTAAATTACAGAGAATAAGAATAAAAGAAATATTCAAATCTCCTTATCTGATCATAGTTAGGTTTTGATTTTTAAACATGATATTTTTGTTTAAACATGAACTCAAGTTTAAATTTTTATTCAAGAAAAATAGATGTGAAAATCTTCTGGAATCAAAATAGTATAGTAGAAGCTCTAAATACATGATTAAATCGAATATTATAATTTGTTGATTCAGGATTATAACTGAATTCACTTTGAATGTTAGGATTTTTAAGATTAAAATCTCAATTTTTAATGAGGTATTGAGTATGAAATTTGGTGATGTCTGGAATTGTGTTTTTTGACAAGTTCTGGTGGCCAGCGCATCTATGGTGGTCGTGGCTTCGACTAGAGGAGGTCGGGGTGTAGGGGTGCTCAGGAAAAATGGATGGTAGGTTGTCTGATGGTCGTGGTGACGGCGACAAGCGGATTTAGGTTCTAAACCTAATTTGGTCGACATGGGAAAAGTGAAACACGGCTTCCTCTCTAGTGAATCGAGTTCGATAGGACCGAGGGCATTGGCTTCGTGGATGAACAGAGAAGGAGTGGCCGGGGTTGTGCATCGTCTGATGATCAAAGGCACGAGATGAAGGTGGATTTGGTCATGGAGTCTAGTTTCAGTTTTCAACTGGATGGTTCGATTTCGATCTGTAACTTGTGCTTGTGTTTTGAGAGTGGGAATTGGTTGCTGCGGTGATGAGTGATGCGCCGAAGGGTTCATCAGAGGTCGGAGATGATTCCGGTGCTGGTGCATGTGCACGGCGATGATTTCTTGTGTCAGGGAAATGGGTTCGTGGGCGACTCGAAGGAAGTATCATGTGTTTGAGTTGGTGACTCGAGTGGAAACTCGAGTACCTCTAGAGTGTGAAACCTGTTAACAGTTTTAATGGTTACAGGTTTTTAAATTTAGATTTAAATTAAAATTTTGAAAATTTAAGAAAAGAAATGGAACTTGAAGTGGCTCGAGTGATACTCAAGTCCAAACTGAAGCAGATTGATTTAAAATAATTTTTCAAAAGTTTTAAAAAGTTTTATAAAACAAGTTTCAAATTTAAATAAAGAAAGTTTTAAACTTTTGAAATGAATCTTGTTTTTAAACATTATTCTTTATGAAGATAATGTTTTCTTTAACATTTTATCAAGGAGTTTGAAATTTGTTTAATTTAAAATTTTGTTAAATAAAGTTAAAGTTATTTTTAAACTTAAGTAAAAATGGAATTTTAAAGACAAGTTTTAAAATCTAAATTAAATTTAGTTTAAACCATCTTTTGATAAATGTTTAAGGTTATGGAAGTTGTGTTTTGTTAACTTTAATTTATCAAGAAATGATTATTTTATTTTAAAACATAATTATTGATTTAGTTAAGTATAGTTAATTATAAAGATATAATGGTTTAAAAGTGTACATGTTAATAAAGGCATTAGTAAGATAATGTTTTATCTTAAGGTTAATTAAGGTTTTTAACATCTTGACATTAATCAAATTAATTAAGGAAATTAGATATGATTAATTAATTTAATTAATAATGATTAAGAATTAATTAAGAGTAATTAATTCATTTTATTAATTTATTTAAAATTAATAATTAAGGGTTATAAGTTAATTAATCGAAGGTTAATTAATTTATAATTAAGTATAATGATTAGAGATTAATTAATTAAGTAATCAAGGATAATTAATTCATGATTAGAGATTAATAAATTTATAATTAAAGAGTACTTAATTTGTAATTAAGTTTTATTAATTAATAATTAGGTTTTATTAATTAATAATAATTAAGAAATTATTAATCTATAATTAAAGTTAATTAAGGATTAATTAACTGTTATTTAGGGTCAATTAATTGTTATTAAGGATTGATTAACTGATTAATTAAGGATTAATTAATTGGTTATTAAGTTTTATTAATTGATAATTAAGCTTTATTAATTAATAATTATGGATTAATTAATCTGTAATTAAAGATTAATTAATTTATTTAAAGGGGTAGTTAAGGGATGAATTACCCAATTGTAATTAATCAAATGAATGTTATTAATTAATTGGTGATTAATTATAGATAATCTTGATGATTGATTATGTATGAATACTTAATGAGATTAAATGGTGCAATTACTTAGTGAAGTAATTAATGTATAATTACTGGGATGTAATTAATTAAAGGGAAATTACTTAATGGGAAGTTAATAAAGGATAATTACTTGGTAGAAGTAATTAAGGGTTAATTACTTAGTGTAATTAATCAAAGGATTAATATGATTAATTAAGGGATTAATTAATTAATTAAGGTAAATAATTATAGGATGGTAATTACTATTTATGATTAATTAAAGTTGATTAATCGAAGTAATAAATTAAGGATCATTAATTAATGTATTAATGAGAGTAATTAAGGATTGATTAATTAAGATTAATTAATCAATAATGAGTAATTATAAGGTGATTAATTAATTATAATTAATTGAGGATTAATGTAATTAATTATAGTTAATGAAGTAATTAAGGTTAATTACTTTAATGGTTTGTAGATAATTAATTTGTGTAATTAATTAAGGACTAATTACTTAATGTAATTAAAGGATAAATAATCAAGGATGATTAATTAAGATGATGATTAATTAATTGATTTTTAATTATGGTTAAGTAAGCAAGATTTTAGTGATAAAAGTAATTAATTCAATTTATTTTAAATTAATTAGAGATGAAGTAATTAATTTAATTCATTTTAAATTAATTATAGATGTGTGATTAATAAATCATTGCTTATGGATGGCTTATTGATATTGAATGCCTTGATTGTTTGATATCTCTGATGAGATATATGTGATACGTGATATGAGATGATTTGGTTGAATGATGATGATATGGATTATCTATTTGTGGATATGTGAATTATCTATCTGTATGAATATAGATAATGATTTGAATTGAATTGTTTTATCTTTAAAACAACTTGGACCTTAAAGATGGCGTTTTGGATTTCGATGAGACCGGGATCGGGTTTCCAGATTTGGATATCCGAAAACCACATCGATTCAAATTAACGATAGGTCATGAATCTCAAGTGAAGATGAAAATTCCGAGGGCAAGGGTTATTGTCGTTAACTCTGAGGGTGATTCTAAAATGAGTGTAATGAGGTAATGTCTTCGGTTTCGTTCGAACTCGTAACGAACTTGTATGGATTGAACGCTTTCAGAACATCGTCAGGTAGACGATGAGCATTCTAAGATAGATGTGTTCTATAAAGGTAATTGTAGCCTCAAGCCTCATCAACCGAGAATGGCTAAAACTGTGATAACCCGAATTTTTTTTAAGCATCTCTTAATTGGTAATTAACTAGGTTAATTATAGAAATACTGATTTTATTTGGATTAATAAATGAGATTCTGATAATTTAGAAAATATCTGGATATATGTGTATGAATTTAAAACTATAATAAATAATTATCTAGAAATGACAAACTTGATGGTAGATTTAAAATATGTTAATAATGTTGAAATATTTTAGTATACATATACAAATATATAGATGTACATATATATACATATATGTAAAATAATTTGGAAGCATTGATTTGAAATGAAAAAAAAAGTTTTCAAAGTAAACTGGACATTTTTTAACACTAGTAATTATGTATTGTTATCAATTTAAGTATAATAACCACTTAAGTATAAAATTTAAATAAAATTAACAAAAGAATTAATATTCTTTCTTTATAAATTACATAATTGATATAAATATATAACATATGTAAACATAATGCATATATATATATATATAAAGATAACACATAAATAAATAAGCTATATAAATAAAAATTTAGCAAGGGTTTAAAACATAAAATTTCATAATTAAGACATTTCTCAAATAGCAAAAGTATGTTTTAGACATTTGTAATTTGTGTAACATGCAAACTCAACAAGTGTCAATTGTATTTTATTTTCAAAGATATTAACTAAAATTAAAACAAAATTTTAAATATACATCACCATTTCTTCTTCTATTCTTTTTCCTCATATTCAAACTAAATAAAATAAAATGCAAACCATAAATAAAAAAAAAGTTGAATCTGTAAACAAAGGTAAAAGCCCGTGAACTGTAATTTTGCTAAAAGCTGCATAGTTGATTTAAGAGGAAAACAAATTCAAGATCAGTTCAAATGCAATTCAAACTGAATCAAAAAACATGGATCAGATCTGCAAGCAAACCTGAAAACATAACAACTTCATCAATCAGCCAAAAGAGTAAGGAAAATTAAAGCAAATCTGGAAACCAATGTGTTCTCTGTTCCAGCCTGAGGTGAGTAAACAGAACTTTTGAAAACCCAGAGTTATTATAAATTGTGCACAGATATGTGTAACAATGATGAATATTTGGTGGGTAGGGTTGATCTTAAGTTTGAATATAGATTTAAACTTCTTTGTATATATGGTATATATGCTTGTAGATATGCACCTGTAGTCTCTGTTGTCTATTGTAATCATAGACTCAAGAAAAAAATCTAAATCTTCATACCCAAGCAAATTCATGCTATGATCATAAAATAGAAAATGATTATAATAAGGTAATTTCATTTTTAAAAATAAATTCTGGTGGCATTAGTTTGTTAACATTTTAAAAATTAAGTTTTACAGTGAAACCAATCAAGAAAATCCAAATATTTTAATTTCAAGTTTAGGGTGTATGATAAGAATTGACTTGGCAAATGATGAATTTAGGCACTAAAATTGTAATTTTTAGCCTTCTATAGATCGAAATATTCAGAATTGCTCACTTTTGGGATTGTCGGCGAGTGCCGTTGATCGGCGGCGAAATCTCCATTGGGTTTTGGTCTGAAGGAGACTCGCGACTTGAGGGACGTGGGAAAAATACTGGAAAAAATTCCGGTTCGCTGTGGTGGACAGGGGAGGATGAACTAGGGTTTGAGGACCGGTTATGTCGACAATATTTTAGGGGTTTACGCGACGTTTATAGAGGACCGGAGCGAATCGTGAGGGTATGGTCAGATGCATGGCGATGTAGTGTCGATTTGGGCATGACGACGCGTCGTCTGGTGATCGGAGTTGGTGGTGTCAGTATAGTTTTCTCTGATGGGAAATTTGGTTCAGGGGCTCAATCGGTTCGATTTCGAGTGGGTTGTATTTCCGAGGTTTCGAGTTGTCAGGGTGGATGTCGGTGGAGTTGCCGATGGGATGAAGGTCGTGACGCCGGCCGAAGATGGCCGGAGCATTCGTACATGTGCACGTATGCGTGCACAGATCTGCTCGTTCGAATAGGCTTGGAAGCGATAATATTGGGAGCGAAGTAAAAGAAAGGGGAGGGGAAAGAAGAATTGGGCCGGTAAGGAATTGGGCTGAACGAAATTAGAAAATGTAAAATTAAGTTTGGACTAAGAATTTTTAAATAAGTTGAATGAGTTTCAAATTTCAAATAATTCAGATTCCATGTTTTTTTGAAGTTTTTTATTTAAGGAGATTTTATAACTTCCATTCGTGTTGTTACTTTGCAAATTGGTTTCAACACTTTATGCATTTGTTTTGAAAAATGCTTCCAATTCTTTCGATATTAGAATATAGTTATAAAATGGTTTCAAATGGAAGTTAAAAAGATGTAATTTAATATTTAATAAAGATAAAGAATTTGAGTTATTTAAGTTATGAATAATTAAGGAATTAATTTGAAAGGCGATAAATTAAGAGATAATTACTAGAGTAATTTAGGACCACTAATGAAGGTCATTTATTAAGTAAAAGAGTAATTTATGTGAATGGTTAAGAGAAAAATTTCTATGAGATTAAATTAAAGATTAATTACTAAGGGTAATTTAAGAAAAAATAAAATTAATAAAGGAGGATTATCGGGATGGAAGATTAATTAATAAGTTGCAGCCAATTAATAAGCAGGATTGAAAAGTACTTGGTTAATTAAATGCTGGTTGATTTAATTAATTAGAGATGGTATGGATAATTTATCCTGCTATGGATGACTCAAATGAATAATAATTGAATTTAAATTAATTAATGATTTGGGTTAATTAATTCAGTAATTAAGGGTTTGAATTAATTAATTAATTAAGTTTTAAGTTAATTAATTAAGTGTAAGTAATTCAGAATAATCATTGGATGGTTGATAAGCAATTACTTAATGTAACTAATAAAATATATTTGTGGTTTAATTAATGATTAATTATTAAACGTAGTTAAATCAGATTAGGATAAATTGAAATGTAAATGAGAAATCATTAAATTATATAATTAATGATGTAATTAAACATTGATTAATTAAGATTAAGTAATCAATGATAAGTAACTTATGAGGAATTAATTAATATAGGTAATTAGGGATCACTGTAATTAAGATAGTTAATTAATTTATGAAGTAATTAATATTACTTATTGATTTTGGTTAAGAATAAATTAAATTGTAAAATTAATTTAAGGGATAATTAGAATGATATGGGAAGTCTTTGATTAACTGTTATCCCTAATAGGTGGTTCGTGATGCTATATGATAAGATACGTTAAATTTAAACTGTGATGATGTGGTTTTCTATTGATGATGAATTACTGTGGCATCCTGTATTTAAAAGTTGAATTGTATTTCACTTGGAAATTTAAGTTAAGATGACATTGGGTTCGAAGAGACCGGAGTCGGGTATTAGTAAATACCCGAAACCACTTCGATTCTTTATAGATTGATATGTGAAATCGATAAACTGGAATGGAATGGTTTAAGTGAATTAGACCATTTAATATAAGTTTTGGCACTGAGGAATTGATGTGTGAAATAAGGGGTGTCTATAACAACTTGCGAAGCTGTAAATTTATGAGTCACCCGAGATTTAAATAAGTTCTATGCATTGGTATTTCTTGTTAAATGGGTTTACTCACGCTGGTTTCCAGCCTGACTCGGGTGTTACTTTGATGTAATGCTCGGGTCAGACCGAGTATTACAGATTTTCAGGTATGGACGTTCTGGAGCTCAGGAGGCGAGCTGTATGGCAGGGACGTATGGAGAGTTTCCACTATGATATTGTATATATCTGAGACATGTTAAATTGTATCTATCCAATGTTGTATAAAATTGTTGTAACTTTGATATATCGATGTAAATTGATAGATACAGTTTTCTTTGGTATAACTATTATTATTGATATTATATTATATCCGCTGCGAATGTGAGATTCTGTGTTTCTTTTCCGTTCTTCTTCTATCTCTTTCTTCTTTTCTCTAAATATCTGGAATTTTCGGGATCGAAAACTCCGGGTCGTTACATTTGGTATCAGAGCGAGGTTTAAGCGAGAACCTTGGCTCTGGTGGGTTTACTCATCAGAGATAGGGTTAGTATTACCCTAGGATGAGTTGAGTGTATATGAATGAGAGAGCGTACTTGTTATTTTCCTATACAAAGATTTTAAATGATTTTATATAAGAATATATTTTGATATATATAAAGAATATTTTTCTTTCCAATAAATATTAGGGTAATTGATTGTAAAATTATTGGAATTAAATTAAGTGATAATGGAAATACAACCAAAATTGACATTTAATAAAGATAAATTTGAAATGGATTCAAACCCAAAATTAAATCTTGAAGTTAGGGAAGAATTTCTAAATAAGATGAATTAGAATTGGTTTCAATCCGGAGGAATAGAATGGTTATTGTGTTTAATAGTGGAATAATTGTTTACCAATAAACAATAAAATGTTTTAAGGAAGCAATCATTTAAAAAGAGAATAACTTTTAAAGGATGTAAATTAAAGTGGGTTTCAAATTATGAAGCTCTGAATTCTAAATCTAAACATTTGAAATTGTTTACAAAGCATTAAAGGAAATAATATTATTCAAACTATTTTGAATGTAATCTTATTTTAGAATAAGAGGTTGTTGGTAAACTTTAAAGGAATTTGTTTTGAATTTTAAAAAAAAACAAGGGTGGTTTAAATTTTAAAATTTGGCTTGGTGAGCCAAGAAGTAAATATGTATATATGAGTGGATATACATAATATCAAAGTTGGTTTGAAATAAACTCTAAATATTGAGTTTTAAATTTGGAATGAGATATGACACCCAAAGTGATAAGTTTTTGAACTTAATAAGTAGGAAGATTATTTATGAGAAGTTCAAAATTTGAAATGGAAGTTCAAATTGGGTAAGGTTGACTAGATTAAGTGAATTGAGTTTAACTTGGGGAAAAGTTAAATAAGTTGGAATGGTCAGCCTAATTTGCAAATTTTAAGATGAAATTAAGATTTAACTTGGAAAGTTTAATGGTTGATTGTAATTGAGAGTTTGAGTGATCTCAATTGGGTTTGAAATCCGAAAAATTGGAAGTGGATGGATGTTTTGAAATAATTGGATGATATAATCCCATTGTTATTGGAAATATTTAAATTGTGAAATTGGATTTGTTTAAATGAATAAGAAATGAAGTGTGGTGATATATCCATTATTGAGATAAAAGAAAATCTAACTGTAATTTGAAATTAAGGATATGGAATTACTTTGAATTGAAAATCTGAATGATTGAATTTGTAAATTAAACTTGTTTAAGAATTGACTTCAAACTAGAAGATAAGAAAATTGTTTTGAACTCTTATGTTAACTTTGAAATAAGTAAGCAAAGATAATTTAAAATGAAAATTCTAGAATTTGAGCTTAGAAATTAAATTGTTTAAAAGCTTTTAATAAAGGTTAACTTGGTTTAAAGGGTTATACCAACCTTAGTGAATTTAACTCGAATTTATATAATTCGAGATGTTTAAATTTGGAATTTGAATTAAAATTTATTCAAATTGAATTTGATTTGAATTAATTGAAATTGTGATTGAAGATGTATAAATATAAAATTCAAATGGAAAATTTGAATTGGATTAATTTGAAATTAGTCCAATTTTTTTTGAATAATTTGGAATTGTAATTGAAGTTGAATAGTTTTAAATTCAAATGGAATTTGAATTGAATTTGGGAGGAAATCAATAATAATTCAACTTGATTTGGAAATGGAGTTTGAAATTGGGATTAATTCAAGCTGGAGTTGAAATGAATTGAAATTGGAACTAGTTCAATTGAAATTTATTCGAATTAGTAGAATTTGAGATCAAGGTTGAATAAAAATTAAAATTTGGAAAGAAACAGAGGTTAATTCAACTTGAATTGGGGTTGAATCAATTTCAATGGAAATTGAAGTTATTTAAATTGGAATTGGGTCAATTTAAATGAAAGTGAAAATTTAAATTGAATTGATGAGAATGGAGATTGGGAAGTGAACAGTTTTGACTCTGGACTATTTTTAATATAAATTGTTTTAATATAAACTTATTTTCCAAGTTATTCATTATATATACAACCTTTCTTTTAAAAGCCAAACTATCTTATACGTGTTTTACAATTATTTTCGAAACTGTTTAACAATTTTCCAACTGTTTTATAAACTAATTACAATATTTCAACTATTTTACAAAACTAATTACTATCTTACTATTATTTTGCAATTATCTAAAATTTCTATAATTATTCTAACTATTTTCTAACTATTTTACAAACTAGTAATTATTTTCCAACTACTTATTTATTTTTAAAATTTTCAAGTTATTTTCAAAATAAACTGGTCGAAGTTCAAACTATTATTGGTTAAATACCCAATCGAGATAAGAATAGAGGTGATAATCCAAATGGATTGAAGCAATTGTGAGTAAGTAAATGAAAATTAAAGTGAAGGTGAATAGAAATGGAATTGATTTGGCTAATAACCAATAAAGTTAAATATGTAGGTGTACGTATGTTATTCTATTCGCATAATAATTTGAACCAGATTCGAGCACAGAATTTCGAGATATTATGTCGATCCGAGTTGGGATTTTTTTCACTCGATTTTCGACGGCGAACCTGATATGGATTGTTGATTGGTTCTGGATATTCTCTATCATAGTTATGACCATGCAAGGAGAATGACGGTTTCTGATCAAGAAACCAGATCTACGTCCGCACTAGGAAGTCGGGTGGACGATGCTAGTTCGAAAATGAAATTGTGTGGTCGAGTGAGCGATCAGATTGGTATAGCGTACAGATGATATGTGTACATCATACGGATTTGAATGAAAATGATATTGAACGAAGTAATCAAATTTGAATATTTGATTTTGAGTAAACAAAGTTAAATATCATTGTTTTATAAAATGAAACTTCCCTTGTTGAATCTTTTGCCAGAAGAAAAGGGTTTTTGAAAATGTTTGAAGTATAAAAGGAGTTTTATACAAGTTTGAAATGATCCAAAGTTTTAAAAATTATATATATCTGTGTATATATATATAAAGGATCTTATGAGGATTTTAGAAAAGGTTTTGGGAACCTTTGTATTTGGAAAGGCTTTTGATTTTTGGGTAAAATCAATGTTGAAATTTGGAAAGCCTAGTTTGAGAATTATCGATTTTGGAATAATCGATTTTGTGTAAAGGAGCTTTGTATGAGATCGCACCAGGTGTATGATTTGAAGATACTAGATGTGTATAGTATAAATTGTTTTGATGATGGCTTGGGGAAAAAGGCGCTCCCTTGAGGTGAACTTCTGAGGAGTACCACCGGGTGGTGCTGCCTTGAGCCCCAAAGAGGAGTTCTAAAGTTGATCATGTGAGGAGTCCGGACAAAACTAGTTCCTGGGGATTATGAGTAGAGTATACCATAGCGAAAGTCGTGTGTGCCGTTGAGATCCAACAGTCTTCGTTTGATTTTATATCGGTAGACTACGACCTATGGTAACATAGCGAAAGCCGTGTGTGCCGCTGAGAGCCAACAGTCCGCGTTTGATTTTATATCGGTAGACTGCGACCTATGTAGAAATGGAGAAGTTTCATTTCGACAGCGAAAATCAGAGGCTACTGAGAGTCTGCAGTTACATGGACTTTTGCTGCTATGGCAATGTAACACTGGAATGTAACTGTGATATTTGTGGGTTCCATGGCGTAATCGAGAGGCCGGGAGAGCCTACAGTTACATGGACTTTTGCTGTGATGGCAACGTAACCTGGAATGTAACTACGACCATGGACGGGGGTGATGATTTCCAGAGCATTCTCACCAAAGATTTATATTCTCTATTTTCAAAAATGTTTTCTATATTTACAATAAAATTGTTTTCAAAGTATTTTCACTGGATGTTGAAAACAGGTCTGCCAAGCACTTGTAGATTTTCAGTCTTACGCCTGATCAACGTATGACCGAATTTATGCGAGAATAAGGATGGACTGGTTGAGACATCGAGTTATAAAAAGTGTTTTTATAAAAATATTTTATAACACTATATGGAATTTAAAGGTGTTTTAAAAATAATTAAAGAAAATTTATTTGATTACTAGAATTTTAATAAATTCTGGCTTCGTTCCTTTTCGAGGACGAAAAGATTCAAAGGGGGAAGAATGTGATAACTCGAATTTTTTTTAAGCATCTGTTAATTGATAATTAACTAGGTTAATTATAGAAATACTGATTTTATTTGGATTAATAAATGAGATTCTGATAATTTAGAAAATATTTGGATATATGTGTATGAATTTAAAACTATAATAAATAATTATCTAGAAATGATAAACTTGATGGTAGATTTAAAATATGTTAATAATGTTGAAATATTTTAGTATACACATACAAGTATATAGATGTACATATATATACATATATGTAAAATAATTTGCAAGCATTGATTTGAAACGAAAAAAAAGTTTTCATAGTAAATTAGACATTATTTTTAACACTAGTAATTATGTATTGTTATCAATTTAAGTATAATAACCACTTAGGTATAAAATTTAAATAAAATTAATAAAAGAATTAATATTCTTTCTTTCTGAATTACATAATTGATATAAATATATAACATATGTAAACATAATGCATATATATATAAAGATAACACATAAATAAATAAGCTATATAAATAAAAATTTAGCAAGGGTTTAAAACATAAAATTTCATAATTAAGACATTTGTTAAATAGCAAAAGTATGTTTTGACATTTGTAATTTGTGTAACATGCAAACCCAACAAATGTCAATTGTATTTTATTTTCAAAGATAATAACTGAAATTAAAACAAAATTTTAAATATACATCACCATTTCTTCTTCTATTCTTTTTTCTCATATTCAAACTAAATAAAATAAAATGCAAACCATAAATAAAAAAAAAGAGTTGAATCTGTAAACAAAGGTAAAAGCCCATGAACTGTAATTTTGCTAAAAGCTGCATAGTTGATTCAGGGGAAAACAAATTCAAGATCAGTTCAAATGCAATTCAAACTGAATCAAAAAACATGGATCAGATCTGCAAGCAAACCTGAAAACATAAAAACTTCATCAATCAGCCAGAAGAGTAAGGAAAATTAAAGCAAATCTGGAAACCAATGTGTTCTCTGTTCCAGTCTGAGGTGAGTAAACAGAACTTTTGAGAACCCAGAGTTATTATAAATTGTGTACAAATATGTGTAACAATGATGTATATTTGGTGGGTAGGGTTGATCTTAAGTTTGAATATAGTTTTAAACTTCTTTGTATATATGGTATATATGCCTGTAGATATGCACCTGTAGTCTCTGTTGTCTATTGTAATCACAGACTCAAGAAAAAAAAATCTAAATCTTCGTACCCAAGCAAATTCATGTTATGATCATAAAATAGAAAAAGATTATAATAAGGTAATTTCATTTTTTAAAATAAATTCTGGTGGCATTAGTTTGTTAACATTTTAAAAATTAAGTTTTACAGTGAAACCAATCAAAATAAGAAAATCCAAATATTTTAATTTCAAGTTTAGGGTGTATGATAAGAATTGACTTGGCAAATGATGAATTTAGGCACTGAAATTGTAATTTTTAGCTTGCTATAGATCGAGATATTCAGAATTTCTCACTTTTGGGATTGTCGGCGAGTGCCGTTGATCGGCGGCGAAATCTCCATTGGGTTTTGCTCTGGAGGAGACTCGCGACTTGAGGGACGTGGGAAAAATACTGGAAAAAATTCCGGTTCGCCGTGGTGGACAGGGGAGGATGAACTAGTGTTTGAGGACCTGTTATGTCGACAATATTTTGGGGGTTCACGCGACGTTGATAGAGGACCGGAGCGAATCGCGAGGGTATGGTCAGATGCATGGCGATGTAGTGTAGATTTGGGTGTGACGACGCGTCGTCTGGTGATCGGAGTTGGTGGCGTCAGTATAGTTTTCTCTGATAGGAAATTTGGTTCAGGGGCTCAACCGATTCGATTTCGAGTGGGTTGTATTTTCAAGGTTTCGAGTTGTCAGGGTGGATGTCGGTGGAGTTGCCGATAGGATGAAGGTCGTGACGCCGGCCGAAGATGGCCGGAGCGTTCGTACATGTGCACGTATGCGTGCACAGATCTGTTGTTCGAATATGCTTAGAACCCGTAATATTGGGAGCGAAGTAAAAGAAAGGGGAGGGGAAAGAAAATTTGGGCCGGTAAGGAATTGGGCTGAACGAAATTAGAAAATGTAAAATTAAGTTTGGACTAAGAATTTGTAAATAAGTTGATTGAGTTTCAAAGTTCAAATAATTCAGATTCCATGTTTTTTTGAAGTTGTTTATTTAAGGAGATTTTATAACTTCCATTCGTATTGTTAATTTGCAAATTGTTTTCAACACTTTATGCATTTGTTTTGAAAAATGCTTCCAATTCTTTCGATATTAGAATAAAGTTATAAAATGGTTTCAAATGGAAGTTAAAAAGATGTACTTTAATATTTAATAAAGATAAATAATTTGAATTATTTAAGTTATGGATAATTAAGGAATTAATTTGAAAGGCGATAAATTAAGAGATAATTACTAGAGTAATTTAGGACCACTAATGAAGGTCATTATTAAGTAAAAGAGTAATTTATGTGAATGGTTAAGAGAAAAATTTCTATGAGATTAAATTAAAGATTAATTACTAAGGGTAATTTAAGAAAAATTAAAATTAATAAAGGAGGATTATCGGGATGGAAGATTAATTAATAAGTTGCAGTTAATTAATAAGCAGGATTGAAAAGTACTTGGCTAATTAAATGCTGGTTGATTTAATTAATTAGAGATGGTAAGTATAATTTATCGTGCTATGGATGACTCAAATGAATAATAATTGAATTTAAATTAATTAATGATTTGGGTTAATTAATTCCGTAATTAAGGGTTTGAATTAATTAATTAATTAAGTTTTAAGTTAATTAATTAAGTGTAAGTAATTCAGAATAATCATTGGATGGTTGATAAGCAATTACTTAATGTAATTAATAAAATATATTTGTGGTTTAATTAATGATTAATTATTAAACGTAGTTAAATCAGATTAGGATAAATTGAAATGTAAATGAGAAATCATTAAATTATATAATTAATGATGTAATTAAACATTGATTAATTAAGATTAAGTAATCAATGATAAGTGACTTATGAGGAATTAATTAATATAGGTAATTAGGGATCACTGTAATTAAGATAGTTAATTAATTTATGAAATAATTAAGATTACTTATTGATTTTGGTTAAGAATAAATTAATTGTGAAATTAATTTAAGGGATAATTAGAATGATATGGGAAGTCTTTGATTAACTGTTATCCCTAATAGGTGGTTCGTGATGCTATGTGATAAGATATGTTAAATTTAAACTGTGATGATGTGGTTTTCTATTTATGATGAATTACTGTGACATCCTGTATTTAAAAGTTGAATTGTATTTCACTTGGAAATTTAAGTTAAGATGACATTGGGTTCGAAGAGACCGGAGTCGGGTATTAGTAAATACCCGAAACCACTACGATTCTTTATAGATTGATATGTGAAATCGATAAACTGGAATGGAATGGCTTAAGTGAATTAGACCATTTAATATAAGTTTTGGCACTGAGGAATTGATGTGTGAAATAAGGGGTGTCTATAACAACTTGCGAAGCTGTAAATTTATGAGTCACCCGGGATTTAAATGAGTTTTATGCGTTGGTATTTCTTGTTAAATGGGTTTACTCACGCTGGTTTCCAGCCTGACCCGGGTGTTACTTTGATGTAATGCTCGGGTCAGACCGAGTATTACAGATTTTCAGGTAAGGACGTTCTGGAGCTCAGGAGGCGAGTTGTATGGCAGGGACGTATGGAGAGTTTCCACTATGATATTGTATATATCCGAGACATGTTAAATTGTATCTATCCAATGTTGTATAAAATTGTTGTAACTCTGATATATCGATGTAAATTGATAGATACAGTTTTCTTTGGTATAACTATTATTATTGATATTATATTTTATCCGCTGCGAATGTGAGATTGTGTGTTTCTTTTTTTTTCTTCTTCTATCTCTTTCTTCTTTTCTCTAACTATCTGGAATTTTCGGGATCGAAAATTCCGGGTCGTTACAAAAACAGGGGAGGTGCAGCAAGTCTAAGTGGGTCATGCCCAAGTAGGATGAGATTTACCCCTGTCTAGATGTCCATTTTTATTCGGCTGTGTGGGCGGTTGCTAGCTACAACCACGGGGATGTCTTGTTCGGAACTATTCAGTAAGGAATGGTTCCGGTTGTGTTGCAGGGGATTGGGAGTAATACTCGGTACGGTGATCCAGGCCCCGTATTGTGATGGGCGGTACCCCAGTAGCCCTGCCATTATATGAAATCCAATCTCCAATAAGTGTCGTACGTTTTAGTTGTGCCCAACTATGTTGGAACGTGAGATGTAAGCATTCCAACTATTTCTGTATTTTACTTGAAAATCCTAGACCCTATTATAATATCATCGGATTTTCTATCAAATGTTTTGGTTAGCGTAAGGTATAAACTTACCCATGTTTATGTATGGGGAGTCTTACGTGATACATTTGTTTTCAAAAGGTTTTTAAAGTTAAGCAACTTTAACCGTTTACTCACACCAGACCCATGTCTGACCCGGAGTTTATTCTGTTTTTCTTAAACTCTTGGGTACTCAAATTTTTACGAGTAGTCGAGAGATTCAGGTTAGCTTTGACGAATTATGGAGGAGATATGGAGCAGGAGGCTTCAACGTTTGTAGAAATATAGTGGTTCCGCTGTGTTGATCTCTATGTTGATATCCGTATTGTATATTGAGTTGTAATAACTAGACAATGTTTATAACTGTCTAGTATGTGATGTATAAGCTGTGTAACTCTGATGTATATGATTATGTAATATAGTATGTGATTGATATAATTTATTCGTTCCACTGTTGAGATTCCGATGTTGTTTCTTTCTTTCTTCTCTATCTTTTCTCTTTTCTATCCCTTTCTTTATTAATAATGATGTGTCTTTCTGTGGAGAGAAAGGCGGATCGTTTCAGTAATGAGACTCAAGGATGAGGAAATATATGATGATATCGAGACTGAGGAGGTAGGTGAGGCAGAAGTTGAATCTGCAATGGAAGAAACTCTTTCTATAACACTTCAAGCTATGTGTGGTATTCCAGCATTATCTACCATTAAAGTAAGGGGAGTTATCAGTAATAAACCTGTGTAGATCTTAATTGACTCAGGGTCTACTCATAGCTTTATTAATGAGGAATTGGCAATGAGGCTAAAGTTGAAAACTGATGAATCTAAGGTGTATGTGGTTATAATAGCTAATAAGGAGAAATTGACTGGTTTAGGAATTTGTAGAAGTGTCATACTAAAGTGTCAAGGATGTAAGATGCCAATTAATCTGCTTTTGTTGCCTTTAGAGGGCTGTCAAATGGTGCTTGGTGCTCAACGGATGAGAAGTCTGGGTGAAATCATTTTGAATCTAGAACACTTGCAAGTAAAGTTTCAATATAGCAATAAGCTTTATATATGGCAAGGCATTAAGCCAGAGGATGTGAAAATGATTGATTGAAAGACCATGGATAAAGAGAGTGCACATGGTCAAACTACCATGTTGTTATGTCTTTATATGCTACAAGACCTTGAACTTGACCCCATTATTCCCCTCGAAATCATAAAACTATTGAACAATACCCTGAGCTCACCACTGACAATTCTAACTTGCCACCCCAAAGAACCCATGATCATAAAATCGCTCTCCAACCTAACATTAAACCAATTTGTTTGAAGCCATACCGACATTCCTACCACCTGAAAAATGAAATAGAGAAAATTATTGATGACATGTTAAAGACTGGACTTATCAGGCCTAGTAGTTGCACTTATTCTTCCCCAGTTGTAATGGTTAAAAAAAAGATGGCATGTGGAAATTATGTGTTGATTATAGAAGTTTGAATTCTCATACCTTAAAAGATAAATTTCCTATTACCTTGATTGATGACCTCTTTGATGAACTCCAGAGATCTAAATGGTTTTCTAAGTTAGATTTAAGATCGGACTATCATCAAATTCGAATGTATGAACCATATATACACAAGACTGCCTTCAAAACTCATCATAAGCACTATGAATTTCTTGTAATACCTTTTGGTTTAGTTAATGCTCCATCCACCTTCCAGTCCTTGATGAATCATATCTTTAAACCATACTTGATAAAATTCATATTGGTGTTTTTCGATGATAAATTAGCATATAGTAAATCATGGTTTGAGCATCTACAACATCTTGAAAAAGCCTTCCAAGTATTGCAGGAAAATAAATTAGTGGTCAAGCTATCAAAATGTAGCTTTGCAAAAAGAAACTTTAGAGTACTTAGGGCATGTGATTTCTTCAAAAGGGCTAGCTTTGATCCTTCAAAAATTCAAGCTATTGTAGATTGGCCTCTACCTCAAACATTAAAAGCATTAAGAGGATTTTTAGGACTCACTGGGTATTAAAAAAAGTTTATAAGGAACTATGGGATAATAGCCAAGCCTATGACCAAGATGTTGAAGTAGAATTCTTTTAAATGGAATGAAGTATCTAAACAGTCTTTTGAACAGTTGAAAAAATGTTTGATTAACACACCCATTCTATCTATGCCTGACTTTAACATGCCCTTTGTTCAGGAATGTGATGCTAATGGACATGGAGTAGGTGCTGTGTTATCTCAGAAGGGTAGACCACTTGCATTTCTAAGTAAAGCTTTGCATGGGAAAAATTTAACTTTATCCGCTTATGAAAAGGAGCTACCAGCTATTATTATAGCCGCGAAAAAATAGAGCCAGCATTTTTTAGGAAGACAATTTGTAATTAAAATAGATCACCAAAGTCTCAAGTACCTATTAACACAAAAACTCCATACAGGGTTACAACACAAGTGGTTAGCCGAGTTGCATGGCTTTGATTATAAAGTTGAGTATAAAAGTGGAAAATAAAATAAAATAGTTGGTGCCTTATCTAGAAGAGAGGAAATAGAGGAGGAGCATGGTCATAAAATTAATATGGACTTGCATGCTATAACTATAGTACAAGCACCTTGGTCCCTGGAGCATAAAAAAACATTGCACTCTTCAGCATGATACAAACAACAACTTCTGCAGCTACAAAACCAGACCCCACCTAACAGCAAATATCAAGTAGTGGATGAAGTGATATATCATAAAGGAAAACTATTGATTGACCATAACATAAAGGAGTTGTTGTTACCACTTATAAAAGAACATCATTCAACTCCTCTGGAAGGACATTCAGGCACTAAGGCTACTCTAAAAAAATTAAATTAGTTTTCTATTGGAAAAAATATGAAAAAAGATGTGGAAACTTTTGTGAAAACTTGTGATGATTGTCAGAGAAATAAAGAGGAGAATATATTGGTTCCTGGTCTCCTACAGCCCTTGCCTATTCCAAAAAGGATTTAGGTTGATATAACTATGGATGTTATTACTTGCTTACCCAAAAGCCACAAGTACACTATTGTATTTGTAGTGGTGGATAGATTGAGTAAATATGCACACTTTTTTCGTATGAGTCATCCCTTCACAGCAAAAGAAATAGCTACTGTATTTTTTGATGGAGTTTTTAAACTGCATGGTTTAACCAAATCCATAGTAAATGATAGGGATGCTATTTTCACAAGTAGATTTTGGTAAGAGCCGTTTAAATTACAGGGTTGCACATTGAAGTCGAGCACTGCCTATCATCCATAAAGTGATGGTCAAACTGAAGTGGTGAATAAAATTCTAGAGAGCTACTTGAGATGTTTTATATGTCACAAGCCACATGAGTGGATTAAATGGCATACAGTAGCAAAATATTAGTACAATACTACCTGGAAGAATCCTACTAACACCACCGCTTATAAAGCAGTTTATGGTGTAGATCCCCCCAACTTATTATCCTATGTTCCTAACACTACTAAAGTGGAACAAATGGAAGAAGTACTCTACTCTCGAGACATTATCATAGAAGTCTTAAATGATAGTTTAAAGCTTGCGCAAAAAAAAGTGAAAAAATATGCAGATAAAAGGAGGACAGAGAGGGAATTCGACAATGAGGACTGGGTGTATTTAAAACTACAGCCATATAAATAGCTCACTGCAAGAAACCAGAGGACTCACAAACTAGCTCCGAAATATTATGGTCCATATTTGATCCTTGAAAAAATTGGTAAAGTTGCTTACAAACTGCAGATGCCACCTGAAGCTAAAATACATCCGGTATTTCATGTTTCTCAGCTAAAAAAGAGACATGGAAATGATGTTGTAATACAAGAAGATGTACCTAGCTTTATTGAGGAGATTGTGGAACAACCAGAAACTATTCTTGTTAGAAGAATAATCCCTAGAAACAACGATGCTGTGGTACAAATCTTGGTGAAGTGGAAGGACAAGCCAATGGAAGAAGCGACATGGGAAGATTACTGGCCAACCATATGAAAGTTTCCTACCTTGGACCTTGGGACAAGGTCCATTCTTGAAGGAGAAGGGAGATGTAACAATCAAGCTTTAATTGACATGCTAGTGGAAAAGGGTTGCTGTTCAACAACAGATATGAAGGAAGAAACCCAAACTGGTCGAAGTTCATCAGAGCTAGCATCACCATCATCGAAGACCAGTCCAGAGAATGTCAGCTAGCTGTCATAAGAGTAAGAAGTTGGATGTATGATTTAGGCAGAGAGTTGCTGGTGTATGCATGTGTATGCATACTTGCACCTGCACACTTAATATCATCAGATCTGAAGTATTGTGTGACTGTGGTGTATTTGAATTTCTGTGTATATTGATGTATTTTGTTTGTGAGTTGATTGGGCTATTACTTGGTCAGTTGTATAAATCTGGGTCCATTTACTGGAAAGAGTGTATATATAGTATTGTATAGACAACTGATAGTGTGTAAAGAAATAAAATCCGAAGCTTTTATTCTTTTTCAGTTCATACTTTTTTTAGTCTGCAGTTTATCAATCTTCATGTTTTAGTTCAATTTCCATGTATTCTCAATACTTTACTTTTTGTCTGTTGCTTAATCGATCTTTGTTAATTTCATTTGCTGATATAAGCTTCTTGAACTTTTGTCTAATTATTGCCTAACCTTTAGCAAGTTGTATTTTTTTCTTGAATCCGCCATTTACTTTTTAGTTGATTATTCTTGTTCTTTTGTTTTTACTTTTAACAATCTGTAGCTTGCAAATTCTTTGCAGCTCTGTTCAGCATTTAATTCTTTCCTTGCAAGTATTATTTTGTTCTGAAAACTGTTTGTTACTATCCTTGATAATTTCCAGTAATTTTTTTTTTGAAATTGAAGGTTCTTCTCAAATAAACATGAAGTGAATATCTCTGTTATGTGCAGTAGCTAGGACTTCTTCCTCTTCGAACAAAACCCGTATTTTATCAACATTTCCTTTGAGTTGCAGTTGAATTTTTCCTAATTCTTGATTTTCTTGAAAATTACCCACCTACTCTTCATTTTTCCACATAATTTTCTTTTCCTATATTTGAGTGATCTTCTTGCATTGTGGTGCACATCTATATGTGTACATGTACAAAAAATCAGAGCCACTTCCTCAATGACAAAATCCATGTTCTTCTTCCAAAATTTAACTCAGCAGCCATGGCCAGAAGCTTGGACCGGGACCTTCCACCAAATCGAGTTTCTTATATGTGTTCTAGGCTTTATGAATTCGAGTATCGTGGCTAGATCGAGTTCCATCTTTCGAAATCAATTTACAAATTCAAATTTCGGGGTTTGCAGTTTGCTACTATCTTGTATTTGCCCCTGCTGTTTATGTGTGACATTTGCAGTGGAAATAGCGATAGAGTTGATCAAGGTTCAATTTATGTTATGAGTTAGTTTACTCGTCAAATTCCTTGTTAGGTCACACTCTTTGCTTTCACATTTCAGTTTGTTTTACTTTTCCCTGATGTTCATTCTTGTTTGAATTATAATGGAGATATATAATTGCTTGTCTAGAAAACCCTATTTATATAGAATTATGTTGGTTTAACGATTCTCTAATATATATTTTTTCATATGACTTTTATCACTGAATTTCCACTTGATTGATATCAAACACTTGTTATTTTGAAATCTAACCATAAGATGAATCATAATCTGTTTAAAATGAGTTATGAAAATTTTCTTATACTTTTATCTTTCAGTTTGTAGCTGAAGTATAAGAAATTTGTTTGTTATTTTGGTCAGACTTGAATTATTTTATTATTTGTGATTGTTTTTTAAGTAAGTCAATGATCCTATAATCTTCGAATCAAATAGTAAATACCGTTAAAAATTCCAGTGTGAATACATGAAAACCGTAAAGGATGGAGAGATGGAAAATTTAGAAGGATAATGAAAGAACGAGATATTTAACTACTGCAACATCATCATCATTATTATTACTAATAGTCAATTTCACAATTAATTCAAACAGAGTATGATAAATCATAATATGTTGTAACGATTGTACAAATGTTTATATATTTCTATATTTCAGTTTTGAAGATATATTAAATTTTTCTTGCTTAATGTTCTTGCCAGAGTTGAATTATTTTTATTGTTGATGGTTAGCTGTTATGTCAACGCTCTTATATTCTTCCGATATTGTAAAATAACATACAATATTGCAATGTGAGTATGTAGAAAACTTAGATGATGAAGAGATAGAAATACTATTAGATGGATGACGAAAGAATAAGAAATTTTGAACACTTCATCCTCCGTTGTTTCTCATTATCAATCAATTTCACTAATATATTTTCTCAAGTTCTCGCCTAAATGGAGTTTACTTCACTGCTTATTTCTAGGTAAGAAGCAACCCTATTTGTCTTTGATAATTTATATTTCCTTTCCTTTTGTTTTAATTTGATGGCCCATATTGTTTAACATATGATATTCTATGACATCCATTGATTGAGTGGATTTACATTCGAAAATGGTCATTTTTTTTCAATGTTGTATGGTTGTACTAGTAACAACGATCAATTGTAGAATTTGAAAATAAATTATCTAAAGTGAATATAGGAGATGAAAGAAAATTCAAACAATTATTAAAAGGGGGAATTAAGGAGAATGACAAACTTTGAAAAAAGTTAGATCAAAAGACGTCAATTTTTGTTTTTGGATTGAAAGAAAGAATGATAGTTATAACTAGCATTATGTTCAATTTTCACATTATAGATAACTAGCATTATATTCAGTTTTTATATTATAAAGAATGCTAGTTATATTAGTACTATCCTTATGCTAAAAATAAAACTTGTTATCATTCATTCTAATTTCTTTTTCCAAAGTTTGTCGTCTATTTTCTCTATTAAAAGTTGTATTGCTGTTATTTAATACTTAGATTTACAATTTTTTAAATTTATCATGAAAGCATAATTTACTTGTTAATGTTTTCAATGTTAGAATAACGAAAAATTCTATTTAAACAAAAACAGATGACATCAGTGTTGACGCACGGAATGTCAGCCATTGGATTTTTGTCTAATTTCGACGAATATGATCCAACAACCAATGATCAACCATTGGCGACGTGAATAACATTCTAAAAACATACGCCAATTATGTAATAACAGGCCCAATTTACTAAATAGTTTTCAAAATGTACGGTGCAGATTTATCAAAGTTAGGGTTTCACGTCTGTCTTGATCCATAAATTAACGGCAGACATTCGTTCTCCACATATTCGCTCGTATTTCATCAACTTCCATGGAGTCTTAGGGTAATTTCTTTGACCGTTTAAGTTAACTCAATATTTGTTCGAGAATTCATGTAACTCAATATGTTTATGATATTTCATTTTCTTTGTCTTAGAGTTACATCGAAGTAGTCAAACTCATGATTGGGTACATGAGTGCCAAGTTTTGCATGCGCAACGGTACCCTTTAAGATATGTCAAAGAAGTTTACTCTTATGACCATTGAACCACTTCAATTCACTTGTCATGTCATGTTTATAGAATTGAATTATATCAGGGTTTTGTTGAATTCAGATTTTGAAGTTGGAGCCAAATGGAAAGAATTTATTTACCTAGGCCCTAAGCAAGTGTACCATCTTACAGGGTTAGTTTTTCTTTTCTTATTAGCACAATCTTTCTATATTTTTCCTTATATACTGTTTCAATACAGGTTGCGCTTGGAAGTTCAGAGAACATCTCTGAAGATGTTGTTCATGCTATGTACAAGAACTGTAACATCCCGTCTTTTTGCACACTTTAAACCGACACACGTGCCAATTAAAAGCATACGCAAGGTCGGATTGTTATGGGGTAAATAAGAAAAAAAACAGAGAAGAAATAAAACAAAATAGAATCTCACAGCGGAAGGATAAAATATAATAATCAATATACAGTTCATGATAACTGTTTACAAAATATTTATTTTACTTATACAATGAATATCAGAGTTACACATACCAATACAATCAATGCAGCGGAAATTTAGAGTGTGGTGCGATACTATAAATTAAATAATACGACTCCTTCGTCTTCGTCCTCCAAAGCTAAAGTCTTCGATCCTGAAACGCTCGGACTGACCCGAGCGAATTTGAAAAGACAAAAACACTCGAGTCAGAACTAAAAGATCTTATGTGAGTTAAATTAACAGAAATAAATATGAGTACAGTAACTCAAGAGATGCTCGGGATTTACATCTCCTAAGGATCCGTTAAACTATTTACTATGTAGTATATTGCGCTATTATAATAGTGTCTATTTATAAAATAAACTTACTTTTAAATAGCGTTAAGGCTTTACATTTTCCACCTTAACACGTAAAATGCCAATAGTCTATACAGTACCGTAATACCTCCTGATCGGGAGGCTACCAGAGGATACTCCATAGGTACGACACAAATAGAAACTCGTAGTAAAGGCTCGATATGGTAGGTGACACGGTACAACTAGGCAATGCCATGGTAGATATACCAATTGCTATCCAGGCTGGTGGAAACGCGTAGCCGCAGTTACCGCCCACCTCGAACTAACTCCCCCAAAATCAAAATATAGAAGTGGCCACTGAATCAATCCAAAGTCAAAGTATAATATCGAAGAGGAGGGTCCGATCAGAGGAATGACCTCATTGGCCTGAGAATCGCTCCTGTTTTAGCCACCTTATGCCAACTCACGGGAGTCGGGTCCACGTATTTACCTTACAGGAAACGTCGCCACCACCTACTTCATTCTGGAATCTCCACCGCGTACACGGTTAGTCAAAGTGGTTTTCGGTATCGACAGAGAGTATGTCCATATCCGATCCCGGTCTCTTTGCCAACCCATCGTTATTATAACACCGCGGTCATTTGAAAATAGCTCATTCTTTAAACCAGAATAAACATTTCCATTTTAAAATTATGAATACGATATCATTTTAAAACCCAAAACAATATGATATCCTTTATCCCAAATATAAACCTTTTCAAAAATCCAAATGCTTTAAAATTTATAACGTCTGAAAGCCAAATATCCTTTCAAAGCATAATATTTCGAAATTCATAATTTAAAACCATAACTTTTAAAACTTGAATGGTTTGGATATTCAACGGTATATGAATTAAAAGGTTTAACTTAAATGTTACTTTGTAAAGAAAATAGTTCTCATGGCTTTACAAATACATTTCTTTATTAAAGTCTAAACCAAAATTTGTATTATCTCTCTCAAGTTCCAAAACCACTTCAATTTATTTATATATACGTATATCCATTTTGAGTATCAATATTTCAAACTAAAGTTGGATTTTTATTCTTTCAACAAATCAATTGTTCTATTAATTAGTCTTGAATATTCATATAAAATCCATAAATAATAAGACTTCAATTTCTAGTAATAAAATATATATATTTTTCCCAATTCAAATTATACTAGAATATTCATTTCAATTTATTTTGGGAAAAATCCAATTATAAATATCATATCTTAAAATTTCCAAACTTAACATTTAAACATATGATATAAATTATTAAACTCCATTTTCTTAATTTTCTTCCATTTTTAATAAAGATTTTTATACACCTTTTAAATTTCAAAATTTTCAACTTCATATGTATATATATATATGGAAGAAAAATATTTATACAATATAAAATTTAAGATTATTATAAACCGTATTCCATCCAAACCATAGAAATCACATTTAAATAGTTATATATATACCGCGGTGCCTGTATATAATTTTCTATCCTATGGTCAAGTGATACGGATATTTATCATTTCAATCCGCAATTTAAAAGATATAAAATTTTGCGGTTGTATATCATTTCAAACCACAATCCCGAATGCAAGGAAATATGCATGATAATTTGCAATTTAATGATATACAATAAAACATCCATCAACATCACCCATCATCCAATCACAATCATCAAGCAATATCAATCAATAACAATTTATATTTGATAATATATAACAGGTAATAACTGGCAATTTTATTCAGATTAAATTTAACAACTAATAATCTAACAGTTTATATTCAGTAATAATCTATATAACTGTTAACTAGCAGTTTATAGGCAAACAAATAAATTCTGACTATCAATTAATACGCAATAAATAAATTAAATTAACAGTTAAATTTAATAAATGCAGTTCAACAAATATGAGTGAAATAAACATGCCAAATACTCATAAATAAATTTCTATTCATTAACATAAAAGCTTCTAGTAGTTGTGAGTGGGTTTAAACACTCACCTTTGGAATTTAAATCGAATTTAAATTCAATTTAAACTCAAAATTTTGACGGTCTCAGAATTTGTCCAAACCAGCGTCATTAGATCCGAAATTTAATTATGATCCTAACAAAAAAAGTTTCGTGTGAAACGGAGTTCGTATGGCGAAGTTATCACAATTAAACGATATGCAATTGAAATTAAAATAAACAAACAAAAACAAAACAATCAAGATGGCCACGTCATCACACCTTATCACACGAACAGGAAGATGCACGCGACCCAGACTTGTCGCTGCACAACCGTGGTCCCTTCCTTTGACCGGCCTGACCTTCCCCTACGCGCCGCCTCTACCCTCGACACCCACGCCATTGAGCATGCCACGGTGAGCCGCCTCCCCTGGTATCCGTGCGACTCACGTTCGTCACCGTCACCGTTTGGGTTTTGCAACCCTAATACTCGATTTCCGGCCATCCCCAGCCCCTATAGGCGATGCGACCACTTCAGATTGCCTTCCAACTCCACTCTCCACAAAACCCATATGCCAATTTCATCAATTAGAGCCCAGATCAAAAACCCCCAAATTCGCCTAGGGTTTCGAAATTTCCAGGGTTTGACTGCAATTTGTCGTTGATCCGAGCATCGTATACAGAAACGAACACCTCCAGTAGATTACGCATATTGAAAGCTTCAACATATTTTTTTTTTTGGAATTTTCTGAGATGTTTGAAATTTCATTTTGTTTTTGAATTGATTGGATCTAGGGTTTGCACCCATTGAAGAAGAAGAGGAGCTTGAAGAAAATATACGCGTAGATAAAATGAAATTAGGCGGAGGCTAGGGCTTGTAGCTAGGTTTATATAGAGGGGTTAGAGATAGAGTAGATAGACCGTAGAATGAACGTGCGGAACAAACTATGGCCCAAAAAGCCCGCTATGCCTCCGAAACCGAATTTGTTAAATCTATATATCCAATAGGTAATTTAAAATATTCTGAACGCGATGGAAAAAGTTTCACGTCCAAATTCGAACGTATGAAGAAGTTATGCTGAAAACAAAATTTCCAAATTGATTTCAAATTGATTTCTTAATTAAATCGATTTCAAGGCGTTTAACGTCTGTATGATCAAACGACAGGTCCAATTGATACGAAAATTGAAACTCTATAATAATTCACCGATACGGATCCGATGAAACTGGTTTCGTCGAAATCCGAGTCCGTGACAAAAATGGCTATTTTTAATATTCATTAAATAAATTAAATAAATTATAAAATCCAATCTTGTATTAATATTCTAAAATTTGTCCTAATTTTATTGCCTATATAAATTAATCAATTTCAAATGATTTAACAAGATTGGATGTGAATTAAAATTGACAAGATATCAAAATTCAGTGTTCATTTCTGCACTTTCTTATATCTAAGAATTTTATAAATTATATTCTCAAAAACCCATACTTTAGACTTTTAACCTTTATATCCTCAACTTTCACCTAAAATTAAAGACGTTACTAACATTAGTTCAAGATTTCACTCTAATGTTCACAAATTCCGTTTTATATTCAATAACGTAATATTTTACGTTTAATTCTATTTTATTTGTAATAAATACCAGTTGTTGAATTTTATACTCAAATTATACATATAAATCTTGCTTTCTAAAGTCTATAACAACCAATGGTCAAATAAAAATAAAATTAGTATTGACCTCACCTTAAAGAATTAACTACTGCAATTACAAAGCCAAAACTACGCTAACTGCAAAAAATTTAGTGAATAAATTTGAGATTGATTTCAACATAACTTAACAACAAATAAGATAGGTGACAAACAATGATTATTGTTATTGAATCTATTCCAAAAGTCTACACTCAAATATTACCTTAAAGTAAATCTTATGTTTCTATAAATTTATTCATACTTCTGTTACTATATTTATACTTAATAAAGTAACGCTCATTCTTAATAACTATATAATAACTATTCAAAATATACAAGAACCCTATTCCCAAATACATTCATTTATATTTTATTTCCTTAAAGTTCTCCTTTATTGACTAGACACATCAATACCCAAAATAATTTATTTAGATTCATTTACGTCGAGTGCCCTTCTTAACTATATACTCAATAAATGTTAAATCAAAATAATTGTTACCCTTTTATTCAAATTCACCTACACCATCAATAACAAAAATGTTGCCCTAAATTTAGATTCAATTATATACATTAGATAAATGGGTAAACTTTTGTAATTATACTATATATGAAAATATTTTTATGCATAAATTTCCACTTACTTACTATGCATTCATTTATTAAATTACTAATTGCCTTAGTCAACTTATCCCCTATTTACTACCAAATTTCAAATTTAATTATAGCTTATCAATACATAAAATTTACATAGGCAAAACAAATTTTATTACTATCTTAAGTCCATTTATTATTGACAACATTCATTAAATCTCCTTATCAACACTTATTGCATTGATTTATTCAGCGGTCACCTTTTATTTAGTTACTATCCATTTTACAATCCAATGTAAGTCTTCCACTATTTATTTTATATTAAATGAATTCCATTCTACTTAATCTTTTTATTGATATTCACTAATTCAACCCTTATATCAGTTTCTTATATTTAACTTTAAATCAAATTGTGACAATCTACATTATCCAAATCTATTGTCATAAAATTTTATTGTTACACTAAATTACAACCACTATAACAAATTACTACGTTTTTCTCAAATAAAATATTAAGGCCTTTATTTTATTCTAAATTAGATTAAAAATTATATTAATTTAATTCATTTAACATCATCAAATTTAACGGGTCGTTACAATCTCCCCCACTCAAAACTTTTCGTCCCCGAAAAGTAAAAAGAAGGGAGAAGGAAGAATAAAACTGTACATCTTATTTCAAATATTATTTATAAACAATAATTTACTAAATTTATTTTCTTAAATAAAATATACCTGTTTATAATCATTATATTCTTTTATACTTAGATTATTAAAGTTTGGAAAATATTTAACAAAATTCTAGGTCCAAAATTTACGAAAATTTTTGGCAGAGTCTCCTTTGTACGGTGAGGCTCGGGAGAAAATATAATATCAAAATATACAAATATATTACATATATTATCAAAATATTATATATCCCAACACGGGAAAAATAGCGCTTTAAACGTAATCCGAAAACGTACCTATTTGTCGGGCAATATACGCTTATTATTTTGGAACCAAAAGCAGTAGCAGTTGCTTCCATCACCTGTATTCACTTATATAATCTAAAAGGTTAAATATTTATTTTAAAGTGAAATGTTTAGGTGGTTTCAACCATTAATCAACCAATCAAATCAACCATCAGCCTTACAAACAGCATACATACACAAAGCAAAGCAACCATTTAATCCATCAAACAAATAGTTGTTTGGGTTCAAACTTGAAATTTGTATGAGATGAAATTAACTATCAAGTGCATCCTTTACTCAACAGTCTTGGATGGAACAAAGATAGATTATTTATTCACCCAACAACTTCAAATTTCTTACCCAACAACATAAATCAAACAACACAATTCAAACCAACACCTAAATTTATTTATTATACATTTATCTCATGCTTCAATGGTTTGATTTTCTTCCTTTCATTCATGGAGGGGTTTCTATATTTCTTACAAATTTTCATTTTCCATTTATCACAAAATTCATTATATTTGTATTCCAATTTATTTACTAAAGTTTCTATCATCTATTTATACTACTTACCTTTACTTAGTAAAATTTCCAATTTAACTTAAGTCTATACAATTAATTCTCATTAATAATAGCAAATTAATAGAATACCTTTATTACCTTACTCTTCACTTGTAAGATTTCCCCTTACATTTTCCTACTAACATTGCAACTTTTTATTATATGGTAAGTTATGTATGTTTTAAGAATGTAAGTGAAAATTTACAAGTTTCTTCTCCATTCCTTTAATTAATATATATTTGTTTTATAAATTACAATTTCAACTTACCTTTAATCTCATTCATTTATTTAATGTTGAAGTTTCCATTATATTTAATTACAGTAACCCTCTACTTACACTTAATTTATTAACCTTATAACTTGCATTCCTATAAGTGAAAGATTTTACTCATTCATTAACTATGGATTGTAGTCATTTATATTTTTCCTACTTTCCATTATATTAGAATAGGGGAAATTAAGGCGTACTTAAGTTAATAACCCTACAATCAAACTTTATAAATTAAGGAATTTCATTTTATTTACTTAAGTTCATATCACCTATTAATAATTCTTGACTTATTTTCAGTAAAATTTCAATTATAACTTAAGTTTATACCACTAAATTCTTATTTATATAATAGCAATTCATAGAATAATCCAAAATTTCCAACATTTCAACTTGCATAATATTCTATTCAAATCTCTTAATTAACATTTCAACCTTTCATATTTGGTAAGTTATATATGTTTAAAGGGAAATGCAACTGAACTTATACTAGTTTAATTTCAATTCTTTTAATTCATTGATTTTCCAATAAATCTTTACCATTATTTATAATTTAAATTTTTAACTTCCTTTATACTTAGCATTAATTCTCTTACTTATTAGAGGTTTTCAATCCATTTATTACTTACTTCTTTTTTTTTTATTCCACTAAAATTTAACAATTAATTAATGGAAAATTTTAGAATTAAATTCCGGGTCAAATTTCAATTTATTTTGAAATAATAGATAATTAATTTCTTACAACTTTTATATCTCTAACCTTTAATCAATTAAAATTTTAAATAATTTCAAAACAAATCTGCAGTAGAATTTACTACAGTGGCCTTTCCCTTCGAAACTCGAAAATGAAAGTCGATGATGCGGCCCTCATCACCGAAATTATTTTCCAGCGACAGAGAGGAAAGTACAAACTTATTTTCTTCAAAATCCTCTTTAAACCAATTCTTTCGAATTATACTAAATATCTATATAAGAAAATACTTATAAACCAAATCCCTATATCCCATAAATCCATTGAAAACAAATTTTCAAAATCCCGGACTTAAGTTCTAAAATCTCCAATTTGATTTATTATAATTTCAACTTAGCTTCAATTGTTATAAATATTTTTATTTCCTAACACCCAATCTATAGCAACCAAATATATCTATATATCTTTATAAAAATATTTTTTATATATAGAAAATATAATAGGCAAAATTATTTCATTCACCTATATTAAAAACAAATATTATGTCGGTCTGTCCTATTAAGTGTTTAGAAATCCCTATTGATGGCATAGCGTCCCATGCATCAACCAGAATTTATAAATACAAAACGGAACAGAGTAACATAATATTAAAATCTTTTTATAAAACTAACAAATACGCTCTCTCATATATATATACACTCAGCGACTCCCATAGGGTATTACTACCCTATTAACAAAGAGTCAAACCCCACAAAGCCAAGGTTTATCGCTAAACCAAAGCTCCGATACCAACTGTAACATCCCGCCTTTTCGCACACTTTAAACCGACACACGTGCCAATTAAAAGCATACGCAAAGTCGGATTGTTATGGGGTAAATAAGAAAAAAAACAGAGAAGAAATAAAACAAAATAGAATCTCACAGCGGAAGGATAAAATATAATAATCAATATACAGTTCATGATAACTGTTTACAAAATATTTATTTTACTTATACAATGAATATCAGAGTTACACATACCAATACAACCAATGCAGCGGAAATTTAGAGTGTGGTGCAATACTATAAATTAAATAATACGACTCCTTCGTCTTCGTCCTCCAATGCTAAAGTCTTCGATCCTGAAACGCTCGGACTGACCCGAGCGAGTTTGAAAAGACAAAAACACTCGAGTCAGAACTAAAAGATCTTATGTGAGTTAAATTAACAGAAATAAATATGAGTACAGTAACTCAAGAGATGCTCGGGATTTACATCTCCTAAGGATCCGTTAAACTATTTACTATGTAGTATATTGCGCTATTATAATAGTGTCTATTTATAAAATAAACTTACTTTTAAATAGCGTTAAGGCTTTACATTTTCCACCTTAACACGTAAAATGCCAATAGTCTATACAGTACCGTAATACCTCCTGATCGAGAGGCTACCAGAGGATACTCCATAGGTACGACACAAATAGAAACTCGTAGTAAAGGCTCGATATGGTAGGTGACACGGCACAACTAGGCAATGCCAGGGTAGATATACCAATTGCTATCCAGGCTGGTGGAAACGCGTAGCCGCAGTTACCGCCCACCTCGAACTAACTCCCCCAAAATCAAAATATAGAAGTGGCCACTGAATCAATCCAAAGTCAAAGTATAATATCGAAGAGGAGGGTCCGATCAGAGGAATGACCTCATTGGCCTGAGAATCGCTCCTGTTTTAGCCACCTTATGCCAACTCACGGGAGTCGGGTCCACGTATTTACCTTACAGGAAACGTCGCCACCACCTACTTCATTCTGGAATCTCCACCGCGTACACGGTTAGTCAAAGTGGTTTTCGGTATCGACAGAGAGTATGTCCATATCCGATCCCGGTCTCTTTGCCAACCCATCGTTATTATAACACCGCGGTCATTTAAAAATAGCTCATTCTTTAAACCAGAATAGACATTTCCATTTTAAAATTATGAATACGATATCATTTTAAAACCCAAAACAATATGATATCCTTTATCCCAAATATAAACCTTTTCAAAAATCCAAATGCTTTAAAATTTATAACGTCTAAAAGCCAAATATCCTTTCAAAGCATAATATTTCGAAATTCATAATTTAAAACCATAACTTTTAAAACTTGAATGGTTTGGATATTCAACGGTATATGAATTAAAAGGTTTAACTTAAATGTTACTTTGTAAAGAAAATAGTTCTCATGGCTTTACAAATACATTTCTTTATTAAAGTCTAAACCAAAATTTGTATTATCTCTCTCAAGTTCCAAAACCACTTCAATTTATTTATATACATGTATATCCATTTTGAGTATCAATATTTCAAACTAAAGTTGGATTTTTATTCTTTCAACAAATCAATTGTTCTATTAATTAGTCTTTAATATTCATATAAAATCCATAAATAATAAGACTTCAATTTCTAGTAATAAAATATATATATTTTTCCCAATTCAAATTATACTAGAATATTCATTTCAATTTATTTTGGGAAAAATCCAATTATAAATATCATATCTTAAAATTTCCAAACTTAACATTTAAACATATGATATAAATTATTAAACTCCATTTTCTTAATTTTCTTCCATTTTTAATAAAGATTTTTATACACCTTTTAAATTTCAAAATTTTCAACTTCATATGTATATATATATGGAAGAAAAATATTTATACAATATAAAATTTAAGATTATTATAAACCGTATTCCATCCAAACCATAGAAATCACATTTAAATAGTTATATATATACCGCGGTGCCTGTATATAATTTTCTATCCTATGGTCAAGTGATACGGATATTTATCATTTCAATCCGCAATTTAAAAGATATAAAATTTTGCGGTTGTATATCATTTCAAACCACAATCCCGAATGCAAGGAAATATGCATGATAATTTGCAATTTAATGATATACAATAAAACATCCATCAACATCACCCATCATCCAATCACAATCATCAAGCAATATCAATCAATAACAATTTATATTTGATAATATATAACAGGTAATAACTGGCAATTTTATTCAGATTAAATTTAACAACTAATAATCTAACAGTTTATATTCAGTAATAATCTATATAACTGTTAACTAGCAGTTTATAGGCAAACAAATAAATTCTGACTATCAATTAATACGCAATAAATAAATTAAATTAACAGTTAAATTTAATAAATGCAGTTCAACAAATATGAGTGAAATAAACATGCCAAATACTCATAAATAAATTTCTATTCATTTCTAAAATTAATTTAACAAACATAAAAGCTTCTAGTAGTTGTGAGTGGGTTTAAACACTCACCTTTGGAATTTAAATCGAATTTAAATTCAATTTAAACTCAAAATTTTGACGTTCTCAGAATTTGTCCAAACTAGCGTCATTAGATCCGAAATTTAATTACGATCCTAACAAAAAAAGTTTCGTGTGAAACGGAGTTCGTATGACGAAGTTGTCACAATTAAACGATATGCAATTGAAATTAAAATAAACAAACAAAAACAAAACAATCAACATGGCCACGTCATCACACCTTATCACACGAACAGGAAGACGCACGCGACCCAGACTTGTCGCTGCACAACCGTGGTCCCTCCTTTGACCGGCCTGACCTTCCCCTACGCGCCGCCTCTACCCTCGACACCCACGCCATTGAGCATGCCACGGTGAGCCGCCTCCCCTGGTATCCGTGCGACTCACGTTCGTCACCGTCACCGTTTGGGTTTTGCAACCCTAATACTCGATTTCCGGCCATCCCCAGCCCCTATAGGCGATGCGACCACTTCAGATTGCCTTCCAACTCCACTCTCCACAAAACCCATATGTCAATTTCATCAATTAGAGCCCAGATCAAAAACCCCCAAATTCGCCTAGGGTTTCGAAATTTCCAGGGTTTGACTGCAATTTGTCGTTGATCCGAGCATCGTATACAGAAACGAACACCTCCAGTAGATTACGCATATTGAAAACTTCAAGATATATTTTTTTTGGAATTTTCTGAGGTGTTTGAAATTTCATTTTGTTTTTGAATTGATTGGATCTAGGGTTTGCACCCATTGAAGAAGAAGAGGAGCTTGAAGAAAATATACGCGCAGATAAAATGAAATTAGGCGGAGGCTAGGGCTTGTAGCTAGGTTTATATAGAGGGGTTAGAGATAGAGTAGATAGACCATAGAATGAACGTGCGGAACAAACTATGGCCCAAAAAGCCCGCTATGCCTCCGAAACCGAATTTGTTAAATCTATATATCCAAATAGGTAATTTAAAATATTCTGAACGCGATGGAAAAAGTTTCACGTCCAAATTCAAACGTATGAAGAAGTTATGCTAAAAACAAAATTTCCAAATTGATTTCAAATTGATTTCTTAATTAAATCGATTTCAAGGCGTTTCGCGTCCGTACGATCAAACGACAGGTCCAATTGATACGAAACTTGAAACCCTATAATAATTCACCGATACGGATCCGATGAAACTGGTTTCGTCGAAATCCGAGTCCGTGAAAAAAATGACTATTTTTAATATTCATTAAATAAATTAAATAAATTATAAAATCCAATCTTGTATTAATATTCTAAAATTTGTCCCAATTTTATTGCCTATATAAATTAATCAATTTCAAATGATTTAACAAGCTTGGATGTGAATTAAAATTGACAAGATATCAAATTTCAGTGTTCATTTCTACACTTTCTTATATTTAAGAATTTTATAAATTATATTCTCAAAAACCCATACTTTAGACTTTTAACCTTTATATCCTCAACTTTCACCTAAAATTAAAGACGTTACTAACATTAGTTCAAGATTTCACTCTAATGTTCACAAATTCCGTTTTATATTCAATAACGTAATATTTTACGTTTAATTCTATTTTATTTGTAATAAATACCAGTTGTTGAATTTTATACTCAAATTATACATATAAATCTTGCTTTCTAAAGTCTATAACAACCAATGGTCAAATAAAAATAAAATTAGTATTGACCTCACCTTAAAGAATTAACTACTGCAATTACAAAACCAAAACTACGCTAACTGCAAAAATTTTAGTGAATAAATTTGAGATTGATTTCAACATAACTTAACAACAAATAAGATAGGTGACAAACAATGATTATTGTTATTGAATCTATTCCAAAAGTCTACACTCAAATATTACCTTAAAGTAAATCTTATGTTTCTATAAATTTATTCATACTTCTGTTACTATATTTATACTTAATAAAGTAACGCTCATTCTTAATAACTATATAATAACTATTCAACATATACAAGAACCCTATTCCCAAATACATTCATTTATATTTTATTTCCTTAAAGTTCTCCTTTATTGACTAGACACATCAATACCCAAAATAATTTATTTAGATTCATTTACGTCGAGTGCCCTTCTTAACTATATACTCAATAAATGTTAAATCAAAATAATTGTTACCCTTTTATTCAAATTCACCTACACCATCAATAACAAAAATGTTGCCCTAAATTTAGATTCAATTATATACATTAGATAAATGGGTAAACTTTTGTAATTATACTATATATGAAAATATTTTTATGCATAAATTTCCACTTACTTACTATGCATTCATTTATTAAATTACTAATTGCCTTAGTCAACTTATCCCCTATTTACTACCAAATTTCAAATTTAATTATAGCTTATCAATACATAAAATTTACATAGGCAAAACAAATTTTATTACTATCTTAAGTCCATTTATTATTGACAACATTCATTAAATCTCCTTATCAACACTTATTGCATTGATTTATTCAGCGGTCACCTTTTATTTAGTTACTATCCATTTTACAATCCAATGTAAGTCTTCCACTATTTATTTTATATTAAATGAATTCCATTCTACTTAATCTTTTTATTGATATTCACTAATTCAACCCTTATATCAGTTTCTTATATTTAACTTTAAATCAAATTGTGACAATCTACATTATCCAAATCTATTGTCATAAAATTTTATTGTTACACTAAATTACAACTACTATAACAAATTACTACGTTTTTATCAAATAAAATATTAAGGCCTTTATTTTATTCTAAATTAGATTAAAAATTATGTTAATTTAATTCATTTAACATTATCAAATTTAACGGGTCGTTACAAGAACAAAAAGTTTCCTATTGGAGTTCTTTCTGCGAAGAATGGTTTTCAAATAGCTTGCGATCTAAAGTTCAAGAAACAATTTGGAGTGTTTCACAATTCCAAGAGTGCTACTGTTCGTTGTATTAGCTACCGGATTGCATGTGATGACCAGGTTATCTTACTAAGACATAATTAGTAGATTAGTTTATGTTTTTTACTTTGACTTCGATGTCCTCACTTCCAACACTCTTATTGTATTTTCATCCACAATGATTGAAATGCTATACGATTTTTTATATTGTTGCTTCTTTATCAACTCAATTCTAAAAATTCTGAACTCGATCTTTCATTGCAGGACATGGATGAAGATAGTCCTACTGATGATGAAGAATACCATGTGACATCCAAAAGGTACCTTTTATTAGAATGTATATTCATATGCAATGTGTGTTTGGTTTTATTGTTCACATGTTATTGATATAATAAAACCATAGCAGTATATGTGATAACCATAAAAACCAGCCTAATCTCAATAATCCATGTATATGTCTTTTGTGGTATGCTTTGTCATATGTCCTTTAAAGTATATTTAACATAGGTATAAGTTGACATATGTCCTTAGAAGTACATGTTAACTTATGTTCTTATGAAACATTCCCAAATCATTTCAGTATCAATAAACAAGACAACGCTAACCGTGAATATATCTTTTTGTGCATTCACTTGGAGATCATAAATTAATATGTTTCTTTTTCTTCAGGCTGGTAAATGCAAGATAAGGTCATTTGAAGTTGATACAAAAATTTCCACTTCAAATAAGAAGGCTGTGCCATCAACTCTAACTAAAGGTTTGAAAGGTGATTACTCGGAAAATAGCTTTGATGCTCCAAATATAAGTTTTTTCCCATGTCTACTATATAAGTTCTCGATATAAGTTCTCACTTCTGATTTTTTTTCCATGTCTGCTGTATTCTAATATGATCTCAGTTTATATAAGTTTTGATGTTAATGTAATAAGGATATTTATGCACAATTCTAATGTAATAATATTCTTCTTCTTACTCAAATCACTTCTACCTTCTTTTATCATACATTATTTTTTATTTTATTAGTCTAGTTTTCTTGTTGATCATGTCAAAATCTATAAGATATGCCTATCAATTGATGCTATTTGGATGTGAAATTGATGTATTCAATACTGATACAGGCACCAATGCTCTAATTTATTTTCTAGTTTTGCATATTTTTAACAACGGAAAAAAACAATTGTAAACGACATCTATTACAACGGTTTTCATCTGTTATGGTTGGGCATACTGCAACGGTCCGTGCCCATTGTAAAAGACTATATTGCAGCGGTTCTGGACCATTGTAAAAATATTTACTTCGTCGGGCTTTCACAATGGTTTTAAACCATTGTAAAATATTTTGTGTCTATTACAACATCGTATAATAAGATGGGCGCTGGACCATTGCGAAACCCATATTACAATGGGTATTTCCATTGTAGAAAGGGTATTTTGTTGTATTGTTGTGATAAGGAAAAGAAAATGGAGAAAGCAAAGGCTAAGAAACAATAGCTTGAGAAGCTGAATACACCAAATAATTGTTACTACAGCCACCAGGAAGGTCATTTCGTCAGAAATGTCCCTGAGTTGAAGGAAAGAAGGCAGCATAAACCCTTTGTTATCACACAGGACCATCTGCTTCAGCAGCAGCAAAGGGTAAGGGAGTTATGGAAGGATCAGTTTAGCACTGAAAAGATAGAGACTAATATTAGGAATAGTATCCTAAGTTATTCCTTGTTAATATCTTTTTTGTATGTTATCTTTAAAGTGTACTCCTCATGTATGATGGAGTAACTTGATATGTATCTAGGAATGTGTGTAGTTTGAATGATATTCCATATATACGTATCATTTCTAATGTTTTTTCTTGATATCATAGTTTTATCTCTCCTACCTTTGTAGATAAACTAGGACTAGAGCTAATAAAATCCATGACTTTATGTTGTGTCAACTCGATAGGTAAGGGTTGATACGTCATAAGGTATTTTGGTTAGTGGATAGATTAATAAATGAAGATTAAATTTGATTTATTCAAACAAGAAGATTTAAATAAACTAGGTTTTATAAACAATTTTTTTGAGAAGTTAAAATTCATTTGATGGCATTAAGTCGTCTAATAAACACCTTTACCTCAGAAGTGTCTAAAAAGAAGTAGGCTTTAGGATAGAGTTGGGATAACAGCATCCTACTCTTTGTAGATACTTATCAGACCAATCGGGGTAAAGAGGTTGAATTGGTCGACTTAATTTTGAGACCCAAATTACTTTAGGTCTACATCTAGATACTTATAAGCAAATAGGTTTTTCAAAATCATCTGTTTTGTACATACTTTTAGGATATAGGAGAGTACTATACAAGTTTATTTAAAATTATTTTATTAAATGATTTTATAAATAAAGTTTTACATTTAAGACGATTGAACCTAAGTATAAATTTTTGTGAAATATTTTTATAAATATTTTGGGAGGGTAGAAATAACTGGATAAATAGGAGTTTTCAAATGAATAGTGTCATGTATTTCTTGGATAGGTCTTTAGTAAATTTCAGGACATAATTTCTTTTAAGGGGGGAGAGTGTAACGACCCAAAATTTTATCACTTTAAAAGTTGGTATATATATTAATAATTAAGTATATGGATCTTATAATCAAATAAACCTATTTTAATTAACAACTAATGATGATGAATATGATTTCAAATTTTATTTACCAATATAGTTGTTCATAGAAAAATAGAAAATGTGACCGGAACTCATTTTCAGAAATTACGATTTTTCATTGGTTAAAAGTTATCAAAAATGTTAAAACTCTATTGTAAACATATGTATATACACTACAAACTATTTTGTCATGAGAATATATACATGTGCATATATTTTCACTTAAGCATACGTATATATAAAATTAAGTGATATTTTATTATAAAAAGGTATATATTTTAACATATAAATATACTTATCTCAACATAAAGGTTAAGGGTGCATAGCTTGAATAGTTACATGATGGAGGGGGGATGTGGGATGTGGGTGGAAGCCATTAGAAGTGGGTATGGGTGCATGACTGTGTGTATTATTTTATTTAAGGTCACTCTATATATTTTATTAATTTCTTAAGCCTATAAATACCACATATCTTTCATTTTCATTTTACAGTCCTCATGTTCATTTTAAATTTCCTAAAAGCTTGAGAAAAAATATCCATGGCTTCTCTTCATAATTTATAACTTGTGAAAAATCACTTCTTCCAACTTAAATCACTTCTTTAGCTCACTAGAACACTTCTACAAACACTACAGCACCTTCTTCCATGGTTTTTAAAAGAAAAGAATTAGTTTAAAACTAATTTTTAGTTAAACAGAATTTGTAAAAGGAAAATTAGTTTTAATAAATTTATTTAAAGAAGAAACTGGTTTAAATAAAACAATTGATTAATTAAACAATCAAGAACGAAAATTAAATAGTTCGATTTAATTCGAGTATTAATAAAATCATTGGCTAATTTAATTTACCTAATAGGAATTTAATTTATTGGATAAATAAATTAAAGGAATTCTAGTTTAAGATTTAATTCTTCGATTAGATAATTTTATTGAAAGTGAGTTTGGTTAATTAAATTAAAATTTTAGTTAAAATAATTTATTAAACAAAGGAATTTTAAAAGATTTAAGAAAATTTATATAAGCAAGATGTTAGAATTATTTTAAAAAGAAAATCAGTTTGAATCTTTAATTTTTAGCTTAAAATAAAAATCATTAACTTGAGATGAAATAATTAGTTGAATAATTTTTTTTAAAGGAATTGGTTTAGAACAAAACCGATGAATTAAAATTATAAAATGGAAAAATTTATTATTCGATCTGTTCGAATATTAATAAATTGTGTATAATATTTATACAAGGTATAAATCAAGAAAATCGAGTCAAGATGGAAATGGATTGCTAATAAAAGCAAAGGTGAGAACTTCTCACTCAAAAGGAATTTTATTGTTTATTTAAATTTTAAATAGTTAGATTTAAAAATTTGCTTGACTGTGTTGATTGAATGATTGAATGATGATTGTTATATATAGTTATTGGATGTGAATAGACCCTATACGCCGTTAGTAAGCGGAGGTTATTTATTACACACATATACCGCGATATTCCACCTCGAAGTGGAATTGGTATTATATTATATATATAGCAATATATATATATATTGGCATATGTATATATTGCAGTTGATTGATTTCCCGCATTTTCTTTTAGCGGATGAGACCCTATGCGCCGTTAGAAAGCGGATAATATTTTTTTTAAAATCCCATATACCGCGATATTCCGTCTTGTAACGGAATGGTATTGTGCTAATGTCTGTGGATGCAGGGAAACAGGTTGGAGAGATCCAACTGGATTCCTCACAAATATTTATTTGATTTCATATATTGTGATATTTGATTGTTATCATGGATGATATATGATATTTGAAAGTCGTGATTGACTATCGATGTGTTGCATCATCGAATCCAATTTTTGAAGTTTAAAAATAACGATTTTTGATTTCTAAAGCGATTCTTGGAAATATACGTTTATAAAATATTTTTGGAATTGATTCATCTTAAATAAATAAACGTTATAATTTTAATATTATAAAAATTATGATTTTTTGAGAAATACAGTTAAAAGTTGATTTTTGAAAATATGGGATTAGTGATTTTATAAAATAGTTTGAACTGGGAATTCTGAATTTATTATAAGAAGTTTAAAGATAGGATTTATAAAAATTTTATTTTATAAATCAGAATGATGAAATTATAAAAGAGTTTAAAGATGTTTAAAGTAATAATATAAATTGTTTTATATTAAAAGATTTATAAGTTGATATTTATAAATTTAGAATATCTTGAATTATAAAACGAGCTTTTATAAGTGATAGAATGATTTGTAAAAGGATTTCATAAAGGAATGAAATCTATAGAATTTATCAAATTTGATTATGTTATAAATCATAATGATAAATTATAAAGGAGTTAAAAGACGTTTTAAAATAGTAATATAAATTGTTTTATATTAAAAAGATTTATAAATTGATATTTATAAATTAAAAATATTGGGATTATTAAACGAGCTTTTATAAGAGTTAGAATGAATTGTGAATGAATTTCACAAATGAATGAAATTTATGGGATCATAACGATGAAGTTATAAATAGAATTTTATAAATAGTAGGTTTATAAAATTTATAAAGGAAAACAAAATAAAATTCATAAAGTTATTAAGGGAATGGAATTTGGACAAATAATTGAATCTTATAAGTTATAAGATTTATAATTATGAAGTTTAGAGGAACGATTTTTATAAACAAATAAATTATAAGTATTTGACTTATAATATGAATTTTTAATATATCATTGTGATATGAATTGAGATAAGTTAATAAAGGAAATTTATGAAAGGAAGTTGTTATAAAATAAATAGAAATAGGAATTTATTAACATTGTTTTATAAATCCGCAAAGACTTATCTTGATAAGTAAATTGTTGAAATTTGTTAATGGAGTTATATTCATGTTTTAGACAGTGAATAATTCCTTAAAATAAAATGAATAGAAGTGATGAAATTTATTAACAAGGTATATTCACGTTTTTAAATGGTGAATAATAAGTTAAAGAAATTATTTAGAATGTGATGTTTTAAATAGAATTAAAACGATCTAACGATGTTTTAAAATATGTTGAGATTCGAAACCATAGATTTCAACGTTTATTGTTGAAATTGGTGTTTTCGAGAAATAAAAGGAAATAGTGGATTATAACACTGTTGTTATAATAGATGGTTTCCGAAAGGGAATGTTTTGTATAGTATTGGGATTTATATATCTATTTTAATCTCGAATCCCTATACTAGTGATTTTGGGTTGTCGTAACGATGTTTTACGCAACATTCGTTTTGGCCCAAATAAATATGTTTAAGAGAATGATTTCCTTAAAAGAATGAAATATATACTTAATTTCGATTAGAGTATATTAAATATTTTCTCAGTATAGAAAATAAAAAGATCTGTGAATTACTTATTTTTAATAAGTATAGAAATGTTTTTCCAATATTAAGTGAATATTTGGAATTTATCTTTTTGAAGATAAATTGAAAATGAATATTAGAAATTGAATGGAAATCGTATATTCATAAATATTTTGGAATGTAAATTCAATATAGAATTTATAAATGAAATTGGGAAATTAGATTTAAAAATAAATATTGATTTATTTTTAAAGTATGGAAATTATGTTTATATCTTGTAAAGATATTTTTGTGAAATAAATAATTTGGAAAATTATTTGGAATCTGGTGATGTTGGCATATCTATTGATGGTTCAATAACCGACTATCAATATTTACCTTTAAATAGGTATTTGTTGTGATTTGTTTGAAATTGAATGCCACACTTATTTTTTTTAAAATAAGCGCTCACTATTCGGGTTAACCGGGAAAGGACCTTGGGGTCGTATAACCCATTCCGAATATGTGATACGTCGTTATGAATTGCATTCGAAGATCGGTGTTGAAGACCGGATATTTTCGAAAGCGAAAGGATTTCTTGTTGATTGTCTCTGCACTGGCTGATCCCTGGTATTGAGACCTCCATATGTGATGGGAAATCCGAACGTGATTAGAGATTTTTCGGATTGCAAGGACTTCTTTGTAAGTACCTTCGGTTCTGTTCGAGCCCGGAACAGACTTGTATGGATTGTGTGTCTGACATTACAAGTTGAGAATGTAAAGCCGATTTCTTTCAAATATATTTCTGTGGTGGCGGAGAATTTATTCTTTTAGCTTAACACCCTTCTCTGAGACGTACGAGCTCAGAGGTTATATAGTTGAAGTTATCAGCGATATATTCCCAATTTGGTAATGTGACATGCTTAGTGTTGCTGTAAATGATCATTGTGTTGATTATTGTGATAGGATCGTTTATTTGATCGTCTATCTTGGTGATCATTGTGTTGATCATTTGTTGACCCAAAGCATGGCTTTTGTATAAAGTATGTTTTTGTGGACGTGACTTCATCGAGCCTCACACCCCGGAAATGGTCAAAACAGGAAAGATGCGGCAAGGTTATGAGGGGTAGCACCCTTTAGGGTATGTACATTTCCTTCTGGATAGAGGTGGTATCATGGTATGGAGCCCAGATATTTAACCTATGTGGTTACTACGAATTTATTACTTTGTGGTTGTTGGCTATCGGGATCCCGTGAGAAAGGTCGTTTACGATCGGGGAATGGCGTGCTCGTGTCAGTAGTTACCCAGTTAGGGGTAACCCGGCCTTGTGTTGGCAGAGTTCCGGTTTGGTTCTCGGGGATGTCTTTCCAGAGGCATTCTCATGTGGCAATGGGAAGTTCCTTGGCGTGACCATTTGTTGGAAATCCAAAGAAACAATACGAAACTTGTACGGTTTTAGTTGTAGAACCTATCATTCACTTATGGTGTCGCAACACTGTTTGGATGGTAGCTATAGTAGGCATACGATAATGGTCGTATGTTGGCTAAGATTTATATTCTACTTTCGAAATGAATTTCTTCTACACTATGCACTAGTAATAATATCAAATGTTATTTTAAATGCGTATCAAGCATCTTTGACTATCATAAGGAGAAATCTCCTCCGATTCTGCGTTTGCATGTGTGTGTGTGCGAGAGGCCTTATGGTAGTCTCATTTTTTAAAAGCATTGCGAATTGAATTTAAAAATATTCCTCTATTTTGATTTTAAAGATAAATAAACTGTTTTGAGTTCTCACACCAGTCACATGACTGACTTGGAGTTTATTGTTTTCCTTCCTAAACTCTGGGTGCCCACCAATTTCCACACGGGCAGTCAAGAGTTAGGTTTATCAGGATATTTCTGGATATTCAGGAATTGCTGGAGGCAAGCTGGATGGCATGGCGTATTACTAGTTTATATAGTATTTCTTTTTCCGCTGCATTGTTTGTTGTTGTACACTCTGATGATATGATGTAATGTAATGTGATGTAATGTAATAACTGATATAGTTCTTTGTTTAAAGATTATTCATTTATTATTATATGTTGTTCCGCTGCGAATTGTGAGATTCTGATGTTGTTCTATTTTTCTGTTCCCTCTGTTTTCAAATTCTCTATTTTCTTTTGTCTTTTCTCTCTTTTAAAATTTTCCCTATTTTCTATCTTCTTATCTTCTCTTTCTATCCTTTTCTTTTCTTTTTAAAACCATAACATTTCGGGTTTCCGGCCTTCGATTTCTCGGCAGTCGATAAAGTGAGTGTCGATGTTGAATTTTCGAAAGTCGAAAATTTCTCGTCTGTTGGATTTGGTATCAGAGCTTATGGTTAAGCGACAACCATGGTTCTGTTGGGTGTTACTCGTTAGAGATAGAGTCAGCAGTACTCTAGAATGAGTTTAAGTGTAATAATAGATATGAGCGCGTATTTGTTAGTGAATATAAAATTGTTTTTGAATCGGGTAAATAAGATAATTTTGCCCAAAACTATTTTTGTATAGAGAAGAAATGATTTTCTATGAATTATTATAGTATATGGTTGCGTGATTGTTAGAAGTGATAATATAGAATTATTATCACTAGTATATGGAATAAAATAAGATGGATTGGATTCAAGAAAATTAACTTGATAATTTATTTATTTGTGAAATGATTTCAAATGAAATTGAATGAATTGAAAATTTTAAATGAATTAGTGAATAAAACTAATTTAAAGTAGTAATATGAATTAGCAAATAAAAGTAAATCGATAGAATTCAATATTTAGAATTGAGAATTAAATTCGAATGGAATTTCAAATTGTGAATTGAATTCAAATGGAATTTAAATAGTGAATGAAATTGAATTGAAGAGTAAAATTGAATGAAATGAATATGTAACTTCAATAGTGAAGTTAAAATATATAGGAAACATATATCGAAATTTTGCAATAGAATTGGCAAATTGGTTTGAATATTGTATTTGGATTTGTATGCTACTACTACTAGCAGGTTATACAGGTGTATAAAGGGATTGAGATTTTGATTTCAAAGATAATTTAAATGGCTCGACAAAAAGGTACGTATTTCAATTTCAGTATGAAATTTGATGACTTTCTTCTCTAGCCACTTGGCTTTTCTCTTTTCTTTTTGATTCTGAGGGGCCGTGGTGCCATTTTGTAGTTGTACCGAGCTAGCCGCGCAAAGGAGACGCTGGCGAAATTTTTCGAAAATTTAGGGTGTTAGAAAAAATTTGAGAAAAATTTGAAAGTTTGAAATTTGAATTTGAATTTAAACTTGAATGGTTAGTAAAACAATATTGGTTGGAACTTATATTTGAAGTTGGAAAGTTAGTTGAAATGATAATGAATCTCTAGTAAAAAGATTTAGGTTGGTAAGTTGATAAAACTATTTGGATTGTGAAAAATAATAGACGGGATAAGGGCATTCTTCTTAACTTGTAATTTCGGGACGAAATTCTTTTAAGGAGGGAAGATTGTAACGACCCAGAATTTTGAATAATTTAAATTGAAAATATTTGATTAAATTTAAATATTTGAATGATGGTTTGAATTGAATTTTCAATATAACTTTGAATTTGACGATTAAATTATAGAATATAATCTATTGAAAGTTGAATAAAAATTTGAATCTTCAATTTTAAGCCAATTAAAAATATTTCAAAGGCTTGTAAAATTCATATTGATAATATTAAAATTTTTAGAAGCTTCAGAATTGAAATTGGAAGTGAATTGTTCAGTTTTGAAATTAAATCGTTCGAATCGATATTTAAAAATAGACGTCCGAGGCACAGTCTCGGAATTCGACGAAACCAGTTCCATTGGGTCCGGAATATTGAATTATTGCCGGATTTCAAATTTCGTATTTTTCTGAGTTAACATGTGAGCACACGAGATGTAAACGCGCTGAAATAAAAATCGAATTCAAATTAAAATTAAAATTTAAATTGGTCGAAATCAAAACACTGTTCTCCCCTTCAATTACGCCTAAAGCCATGCCTAATATCACGATGAAGATCGTGCAGCCACGTTCTTCACCTTTTTAAATATCACGTCCTCTCCCTCATCAGTTCAAACCCATACTTTCGTTCAAACTTATAATGGCCGAAGCCAATTTTTCGCTCTCCCTCCCTCACTTTTAAAACTCCTATTCAACTCAGACGAAAAACAAATTAATGGCCGCACCTCCCCTCTTCTCACAATTCTGCAAATTAAAAAAAATAGCCGAATAAAAAATAAAAAATAAAAATTGAATCGATCGTTCGATCGAAAAGGGGGAGGGTTCGCGTGCAAGGCGATTGGAAGCGGCAATGGGATCAGGAAACTGCGACGCGATGCAACGGAAGGTCGCGTTTTGGATTTGGTGGCTGCGAGGTCGAAGAGGGTATCGTGGTCGCGGTGATCTGGAGTGTGGTGGCGCGCGCTTAGGGCTGCAGGAGGAGGCGTTGATCTGGGCGAGGGGGATTGCGGCGACTCGTGTGGGGCAGTGGGGCTCGCGACGGCAACGATGGGCGCGCGACTCGAGGTGCGGCGGCGACAGAGGGGCGATCGAACTATGATGCAGGCGAGGTGATAGAGGCTTGAGTGTCTCGAGTTCGACCTAGAGCAGTAAGGTAATTCAAGTTTTGGATAATTTGATTTAATAAATAAATATATATAGATTAGGAAAATGGAATGATGATACAGGTATAAACTTTTTGTTTTTGAATTAGTTTAATACATATGCAGATTTTTAGGATATAGATTATAGAAAGAAAAAAAAAGTATGAAAAACATTTTACAGTAAACATATGTATATAAGATTTATTTTTAAAGTATAGAAATTTTTAAAAACAATATCGAGTTTATAAAGACTAGATTTTTAAAAGAAAAGAATTAGTTTAAAACTAATTTTTAGTTAAACAGAATTTGTAAAAGGAAAATTAGTTTTAATAAATTTATTTAAAGAAGAAACTGGTTTAAATAAAACAATTGATTAATTAAACAATCAAGAACGAAAATTAAATAGTTCGATTTAATTCGAGTATTAATAAAATCATTGGCTAATTTAATTTACCTAATAGGAATTTAATTTATTGGATAAATAAATTAAAGGAATTCTAGTTTAAGATTTAATTCTTCGATTAGATAATTTTATTGAAAGTGAGTTTGGTTAATTAAATTAAAATTTTAGTTAAAATAATTTATTAAACAAAGGAATTTTAAAAGATTTAAGAAAATTTATATAAGCAAGATGTTAGAATTATTTTAAAAAGAAAATCAGTTTGAATCTTTAATTTTTAGCTTAAAATAAAAATCATTAACTTGAGATGAAATAATTAGTTGAATAATTTTTTTTAAAGGAATTGGTTTAGAACAAAACCGATGAATTAAAATTATAAAATGGAAAAATTTATTATTCGATCTGTTCGAATATTAATAAATTGTGTATAATATTTATACAAGGTATAAATCAAGAAAATCGAGTCAAGATGGAAATGGATTGCTAATAAAAGCAAAGGTGAGAACTTCTCACTCAAAAGGAATTTTATTGTTTATTTAAATTTTAAATAGTTAGATTTAAAAATTTGCTTGACTGTGTTGATTGAATGATTGAATGATGATTGTTATATATAGTTATTGGATGTGAATAGACCCTATACGCCGTTAGTAAGCGGAGGTTATTTATTACACACATATACCGCGATATTCCACCTCGAAGTGGAATTGGTATTATATTATATATATAGCAATATATATATATTGGCATATGTATATATTGCAGTTGATTGATTTCCCGCATTTTCTTTTAGCGGATGAGACCCTATGCGCCGTTAGTAAGCGGATACTATTTTTTTTAAAATCCCATATACCGCGATATTCCGTCTTGTAACGGAATGGTATTGTGCTAATGTCTGTGGATGCAGGGAAACAGGTTGGAGAGATCCAACTGGATTCCTCACAAATATTTATTTGATTTCATATATTGTGATATTTGATTGTTATCATGGATGATATATGATATTTGAAAGTCGTGATTGACTATCGATGTGTTGCATCATCGAATCCAATTTTTGAAGTTTAAAAATAACGATTTTTGATTTCTAAAGCGATTCTTGGAAATATACGTTTATAAAATATTTTTGGAATTGATTCATCTTAAATAAATAAACGTTATAATTTTAATATTATAAAAATTATGATTTTTTGAGAAATACAGTTAAAAGTTGATTTTTGAAAATATGGGATTAGTGATTTTATAAAATAGTTTGAACTGGGAATTCTGAATTTATTATAAGAAGTTTAAAGATAGGATTTATAAAAATTTTATTTTATAAATCAGAATGATGAAATTATAAAAGAGTTTAAAGATGTTTAAAGTAATAATATAAATTGTTTTATATTAAAAGATTTATAAGTTGATATTTATAAATTTAGAATATCTTGAATTATAAAACGAGCTTTTATAAGTGATAGAATGATTTGTAAAAGGATTTCATAAAGGAATGAAATCTATAGAATTTATCAAATTTGATTATGTTATAAATCATAATGATAAATTATAAAGGAGTTAAAAGACGTTTTAAAATAGTAATATAAATTGTTTTATATTAAAAAGATTTATAAATTGATATTTATAAATTAAAAATATTGGGATTATTAAACGAGCTTTTATAAGAGTTAGAATGAATTGTGAATGAATTTCACAAATGAATGAAATTTATGGGATCATAACGATGAAGTTATAAATAGAATTTTATAAATAGTAGGTTTATAAAATTTATAAAGGAAAACAAAATAAAATTCATAAAGTTATTAAGGGAATGGAATTTGGACAAATAATTGAATCTTATAAGTTATAAGATTTATAATTATGAAGTTTAGAGGAACAATTTTTATAAACAAATAAATTATAAGTATTTGACTTATAATATGAATTTTTAATATATCATTGTGATATGAATTGAGATAAGTTAATAAAGGAAATTTATGAAAGGAAGTTGTTATAAAATAAATAGAAATAGGAATTTATTAACATTGTTTTATAAATCCGCAAAGACTTATCTTGATAAGTAAATTGTTGAAATTTGTTAATGGAGTTATATTCATGTTTTAGACAGTGAATAATTCCTTAAAATAAAATGAATAGAAGTGATGAAATTTATTAACAAGGTATATTCACGTTTTTAAATGGTGAATAATAAGTTAAAGAAATTATTTAGAATGTGATGTTTTAAATAGAATTAAAACGATCTAACGATGTTTTAAAATATGTTGAGATTCGAAACCATAGATTTCAACGTTTATTGTTGAAATTGGTGTTTTCGAGAAATAAAAGGAAATAGTGGATTATAACACTGTTGTTATAATAGATGGTTTCCGAAAGGGAATGTTTTGTATAGTATTGGGATTTATATATCTATTTTAATCTCGAATCCCTATACTAGTGATTTTGGGTTGTCGTAACGATGTTTTACGCAACATTCGTTTTGGCCCAAATAAATATGTTTAAGAGAATGATTTCCTTAAAAGAATGAAATATATACTTAATTTCGATTAGAGTATATTAAATATTTTCTCAGTATAGAAAATAAAAAGATCTGTGAATTACTTATTTTTAATAAGTATAGAAATGTTTTTCCAATATTAAGTGAATATTTGGAATTTATCTTTTTGAAGATAAATTGAAAATGAATATTAGAAATTGAATGGAAATCGTATATTCATAAATATTTTGGAATGTAAATTCAATATAGAATTTATAAATGAAATTGGGAAATTAGATTTAAAAATAAATATTGATTTATTTTTAAAGTATGGAAATTATGTTTATATCTTGTAAAGATATTTTTGTGAAATAAATAATTTGGAAAATTATTTGGAATCTGGTGATGTTGGCATATCTATTGATGGTTCAATAACCGACTATCAATATTTACCTTTAAATAGGTATTTGTTGTGATTTGTTTGAAATTGAATGCCACACTTATTTTTTTTAAAATAAGCGCTCACTATTCGGGTTAACCGGGAAAGGACCTTGGGGTCGTATAACCCATTCCGAATATGTGATACGTCGTTATGAATTGCATTCGAAGATCGGTGTTGAAGACCGGATATTTTCGAAAGCGAAAGGATTTCTTGTTGATTGTCTCTGCACTGGCTGATCCCTGGTATTGAGACCTCCATATGTGATGGGAAATCCGAACGTGATTAGAGATTTTTCGGATTGCAAGGACTTCTTTGTAAGTACCTTCGGTTCTGTTCGAGCCCGGAACAGACTTGTATGGATTGTGTGTCTGACATTACAAGTTGAGAATGTAAAGCCGATTTCTTTCAAATATATTTCTGTGGTGGCGGAGAATTTATTCTTTTAGCTTAACACCCTTCTCTGAGACGTACGAGCTCAGAGGTTATATAGTTGAAGTTATCAGCGATATATTCCCAATTTGGTAATGTGACATGCTTAGTGTTGCTGTAAATGATCATTGTGTTGATTATTGTGATAGGATCGTTTATTTGATCGTCTATCTTGGTGATCATTGTGTTGATCATTTGTTGACCCAAAGCATGGCTTTTGTATAAAGTATGTTTTTGTGGACGTGACTTCATCGAGCCTCACACCCCGGAAATGGTCAAAACAGGAAAGATGCGGCAAGGTTATGAGGGGTAGCACCCTTTAGGGTATGTACATTTCCTTCTGGATAGAGGTGGTATCATGGTATGGAGCCCAGATATTTAACCTATGTGGTTACTACGAATTTATTACTTTGTGGTTGTTGGCTATCGGGATCCCGTGAGAAAGGTCGTTTACGATCGGGGAATGGCGTGCTCGTGTCAGTAGTTACCCAGTTAGGGGTAACCCGGCCTTGTGTTGGCAGAGTTCCGGTTTGGTTCTCGGGGATGTCTTTCCAGAGGCATTCTCATGTGGCAATGGGAAGTTCCTTGGCCTGACCATTTGTTGGAAATCCAAATAAACAATACGAAACTTGTACGGTTTTAGTTGTAGAACCTATCATTCACTTATGGTGTCGCAACACTGTTTGGATGGTAGCTATAGTAGGCATACGATAATGGTCGTATGTTGGCTAAGATTTATATTCTACTTTCGAAATGAATTTCTTCTACACTATGCACTAGTAATAATATCAAATGTTATTTTAAATGCGTATCAAGCATCTTTGACTATCATAAGGAGAAATCTCCTCCGATTCTGCGTTTGCATGTGTGTGTGTGCGAGAGGCCTTATGGTAGTCTCATTTTTTAAAAGCATTGCGAATTGAATTTAAAAATATTCCTCTATTTTGATTTTAAAGATAAATAAACTGTTTTGAGTTCTCACACCAGTCACATGACTGACTTGGAGTTTATTGTTTTCCTTCCTAAACTCTGGGTGCCCACCAATTTCCACACGGGCAGTCAAGAGTTAGGTTTATCAGGATATTTCTGGATATTCAGGAATTGCTGGAGGCAAGCTGGATGGCATGGCGTATTACTAGTTTATATAGTATTTCTTTTTCCGCTGCATTGTTTGTTGTTGTACATTCTGATGATATGATGTAATGTAATGTGATGTAATGTAATAACTGATATAGTTCTTTGTTTAAAGATTATTCATTTATTATTATATGTTGTTCCGCTGCGAATTGTGAGATTCTGATGTTGTTCTATTTTTCTGTTCCCTCTGTTTTCAAATTCTCTATTTTCTTTTGTCTTTTCTCTCTTTTAAAATTTTCCCTATTTTCTATCTTCTTATCTTCTCTTTCTATCTTTTTCTTTTCTTTTTAAAACCATAACATTTCGGGTTTCCGGCCTTCGATTTCTCGGCAGTCGATAAAGTGAGTGTCGATGTTGAATTTTCGAAAGTCGAAATTTTCTCGTCTGTTACAGAGGCTTAGTGGTTGCTTTGGGTAATTAAATATCTAGATTTCTGTTGTTTGTATATTTAATAGTTAAATAAACGAATTAAGATATGGCCAGTTTTGACATAAAAGTATAACAACAAATTTGAGTTCCCTGGTATTGACTTGAATACTTACTTTCAAAAGAACTGAAACCGAGTCAACTGTAAATAATCAGTTGTTGGTTTGAAGAAACAGGGATCAGATATATTATTCGAAAATCACTTCGAACCAATGCATGCATTCGAATGGAAGTCATCATGATGATGATTAAAGACGGAGCTCTTGAAGTTCAAGGGCTACTTGCTACTATTTTCGAGGATAATTCCAAAATGGATGTATTGGAAGTAGTACCTTTGGTTTCGTTTAGACCCAAAATGAAATTGTATAGATAAATGAAGGCATTGCATTTCTCCCTAGAGGGCAATGTTAGAATTCCAAGATGGTCTGCTAAGAGGAAGAAGGTAAGGACGTGACCTCACGATCCTCACATCCTAGGAAATGGCAAAAATAGGGTATGCAAAATAGCTATACGGTCGGCTAATATTAGGAGCCACCATCCCATTATAGATTGTCCATATTCGAGTTGTTTTTTGGCTAAACAACGTGGTAGTATAAGGCCTCGGTGTTAAAAAGAGATGAGGTAATCCAATTTTCCATGTTAAAGGGGCAGTCGACTCTATGTTGTAGGACTACAAAAAGTTCTTGTCAAACTCCATGTGCATTTTCTAGCGGTGCACCATCGGAAGGTAGTTTCTTACCTTTCCATAGTATGGAATAAATCTCCAATACGTACCTTTAAGGTTTTGATTTTAGAGCTTAGCATGCTGGAATTTAATATGGTAACAATTTCAGCTATTTTGATATGCATTTGAATCCTTAAACCTTATTATAATATCACTGGACTTTATAAGGAGGGTTTTTAGTTAAGGTAGTGAAAAACTCGTCTGTGTTTACGTGCGGTGTGGTCTTACGAGATACCTTTAATTTCAAAAGATTTTTTGAAGTAATAATTAAGTTGTTTGAGTTTTCTCATACCAGATCCATGCCTAACCCGGAGTTTATTTTCTTTTTCTAAACTCTTAGGTGTTCAAATTTGAATGGGTAGCCATGTAATTCAGGTTTTTCCGTATATTCACTAGGAAGAGCTTAGAGCAAGTTGCTTCATCGATAGCAAGTTATTTCTCTTATTTCCGCTATATTATATGTATGTTGTATTAAGTTAGTTAGTGACAGACTGTTATAACTGTCCTAGGGTAGAATTTGAATTAGTATGACAGTGGTGTAACATTTTTGAAATGACTTTATAATATATTATGCTGAATAATATATATTGTTTCATTGTGTTGTGAGTTTCTATGTTGTTTAGTTCTTCTCTTCTATCTTTTCTTTCTTTCACCCCAATGATCGATTTTTTAGTACTTGAATGCTCGGCACACAATATAGTGGGCGTATTAGTGTCGATATTCGAGAGTCAAAAATCCCGGTTGTTACATTAATCAAACTGATAAATTAAGGAATATTCAAGTAATATTATTAAGTGATTTATTAAGAAAATTATCGAGCAATTCGATGTTTGATTAACTCACTTACTTTTAACTTGATTTCTTCCTACCATCATTCAACGAATCAACACTTCTACTAACACATTCTACTCTATCGAAAACATCATCCAAACCATCCTCTTCCTTCATAAGGCTCACAGCCATCATCACCACTCCGCCTTTCTTGGACCTATACCTCCTCCACTCACCATAGTGCATGACCATAGCCTCCACCCCATCATTTCGCTCATGGCCTCCATCCTTCACCATCCAATGCTCACGACCTAAGGCCTTATCTCCCTCTTCCCATCATTTCTTCATTTTTTAGGTGTTATGATGATATAAGAACTATAGAAAAGTTTGATGGTGATTGGATATGATTTACATGGTTTTCTAGGATGTTAGAGAGAAAGAAGAGAATAAGAAGTCATTAAAGAGCATGGAAGAAGAAGAAGAAAATGAAGAAGGAGAGGTGCTTAGAATGAATGGAAATGAAGAGGATACACATGTGTATTTATAGAAAAAGTAAAAAGTGGTAACCAAATTAACCCCTTAGAAAATTACCAAAACACCCTTGGATATTCCTCTTAAACTTCACATCACCCTATTTCAACACTTACCATCACCACATCATATCCTCCTTTGTCCCCTTACCTTGGTTGCTAAGGAAAACATGCATTTATGCATATGTGTACTAATGTACTTAAGTTGCCAAAATGGCACATCATGTTTTGCTTAACTTAATTAAGTTGTTTAAACTTTTGATATCTTCTTAAACCATATCTAGTAATTACTATGTGTGTGTGTATGCAAAAGTGTACACAATATTTCAAACAACTTTTATATGATGAAATGTCCAAAATCTAGGAAAATGACTCCGATCATATTTTCCTTTCTTAATCAAACTATTTATTTGTGTAAATAAAACATAAAATTTTTTTTTTATCATCTTTGAATAATTAAAACAATATTATTTAAGTTATAAAACCATATTAAATAGTATTAAAATCCATTTGTAAAAATACGAAGTCGATTACCAAAATGCGACGAAGTTTGTGTATCTTTATAAAAAAGTATATATATATTTATAAAACCACTATAAATCACTTATTACCTTTATATAACAATAAAAATGGATTATTTTCCATTTATTTTAAGAAAAACTCTTTTTTTGTCGAAAATCAATTTTTTCTACTTTTCCGACGAAAATCCAAAATATCTATTTTTGTAAACAAATTTCAAAAATTAGTCACCATTATTATTTATCGTAAAAAACATGATTTTTTTAAAATAATCCTATATTTGAATATTTAAAATTGATTAAATATTCCTAATTCAAGTGCTAAAATGGGTCGTTAAAGATATATTTACATTCGGTCACCCTTAACAAACCGTATTCTCCATATTGTTAGACGACATTATTTATAATGTCCTTTAATAATATGGGTACAATGGTGGGGTCATTACAGTTTTCTATCAGAGCCGAGTCAAAACATTACAGCGTATAATGTCACAGATCTAGACCTTGCAAGACTTAGAGTCCTATCCCTTGGGGTGTGTAATAGATAATTGTATTAGTTATTTATTTAAGGATAGAAATATAAAATGATTATCGGGATTATCAAATGGGACGTATTTTGATTAAAATTTAATTAAATAAATTGGAAAATTTGACATCCAAATTTTGGAAAGTGATGTGTTAAAATCTTTTAGAGTTTAGAAAATTTGGATTATTGAGAAATAAATTTTAAAGATATAAATTTGAATGGATTAATTTAAAAGGAACAATTTTATTTTACTAGAGAATTTTGGAAATTTAAGTAAATAAGTTTAAGATTTAAATGAACCAAATTTGCATGGTGGAATTCTAGGAATAGAGTTTTTCCGGTGAAAGCGGCTATTTTGTTTTAGTTGATTGGTTATTAGGAATTGGTTGCTTAGTTGTATTTATAAAATTGGATGCATGGATGTTAGTCATAATAAAATAAGTATATAACTAAAGGAAACTTAGGATTATTTATTGTGTTAACTTGTTCAGAAAATGTTTAAGATTCTAACTAATATATGGGATGCCATGTTATCGATGGAGTTCCTAAACATCGAACGAGGTATTTTGACATGTGAAATAATTAATTTGGAAATTTGAAAAAAAATTGAGTTTGAAAATAATTTAAAATGATATTGTAGCCATCAAATAAATTGTGAGAAGTGGAGAGCATGGCAAGACAACGTTGACATTCTATGTAATCAACTTTACAGCCAAGTGATCAAATAAATCACTAAAATTTCATGGCTAAATATTACTTTATATGATAAGATAAGTTAAGAAAAATATTTTAAATTTTGGAATTGTGACATTAAATTTAAATGGAAATCAATTGAAAAGCTTTGAAAAGAGAATAATTAAAAATCAACTTTCAAGTATGAATTTGACTTTCAAATTCTTTGATTTGAATAACAATGAGATAATTCTAATTAATAATCTAATGATTTGGTTGGAAAATTTTAAGAGTTCCTTGAAAATTTAAAAGATAGATTATTTATCTTTGACTATTTGATAAGTATGAGATAAAACTTTTGGTTCTTTCTGTGAATTGAAGGAATACTTAATTATAAAAAATTAGATTAGAATAATTTATTTAGTTATTAAAAATACGAATTAAATGAAATTGAGTTACGTTGGGTAATCTTTTTGAATTGGAATTTTAAGGTTATGAAAAATCATCTTTTACATTTTGGAAATTTTCGGTTTTGAGTCGATAAGTTTAAAATTTGTTAAATGATAAACTCTATGTATATTGCAAATAGTACTAAAGGTTTAAATAAAAGACAAATTTTGATTTAAAATGGTATCTTTAATTTTAAGCATTGGCTTAGTAAAGTTAAGATTAAAGATTTCTTGAGATTGTTAATATGAAAAAGTTTCGTTAAAGACAAATCAAAAACAAATAAAACAACTTTAATGGTTCAACTTTTGGAACAAAAAATTTCTCCAAGATTGGAGTTTATTATTTGCAATTTATATTTTATTTTTGAAGAAGGTTATGAATAAATAGGACAACCCTTTCATGGAAACTTTGGAATAGAAAATTTTGTTTAGAAGAATTTTGTTATAGATTCTTTTCATTAGGAAATTACAGCGACACAATTTTCTTGATGAGGGAGTATGTAACAAACCTTTTGTTAATTACCTGATTAATTAAGTTTAATTACTAATAATTAATTCTCAATTGTGGGTTGTGAAATTTAATTATTAAATCTAGTTTTGAGAATGGTTGATTTAATTTATTTAAGGAAAAGTTTTATTTCTTAAAAGGGATTTTTATTTAAATTTAAGATATTATTAAATCAATTAATTAAACTTGGCATTTAGAGTAAAATGGTACTATTGAGATTTATTGTTTGAAATGAGAATTTTCAATTAATAGTTTATTTTATTAGAAATAACGAGAATAACTTTTATTTTCAAATGTTAAATTTCATTTTATTAAATATCTCAATATTAATAGAAATAAGAATTTTTAACTTGTTGATCGGATTTGGAAAATTTTGAGAAATCAAAATATGTTACATAAAACATTGTTTAGTATGAAAATAGTGTTTTATAAAAAGTAAAGCAAAAAATATAAACACCATTTTTTATATTGGGTTCACACCATACCCATTTAGCCCATCTAGGTGTTGTTAGTAAGAAGAAATAAAACTCACGTTCATTCTCTTTCTCACATAAATTCAGTTCTGAAAATTTAAAATAAGAAAACCTCTTGTTCTCTAAACCTAGAATCATTAATCCCCAAATTCAAGTTGTAAACCAAAGGGCTGTTGGCTAATGCTTGTAGAAATCAAAATAAGGTAATCTCTTCCATCCTATAGTACATCTATTAGGGTTTTAGTTTCAAATTTCATCTTGGTTAGTAATTTTGTTTCGCAAATTTTTGAGTTTAAACTAGATCTAATTGATGAGAGAAGCTAGCCTAGGAGAAGCTGGGTTTCTAGCATCGGTTCAAGTCCATATAGCAGAGTTTACGTCACACTACTGTCTCTAAATGGAAGTATGTTCATAGTTTGGTAATTAATTGAATCTAGGATTGATTTGCTCTCAATTTCTTATGTTAATTATAACTTATGTTATGCAATTCTTATTTTGTTGAAACCGTCGTCTTATGATCACCTTTACCATCAATTTGAAGTTGAATATATGCTTGCATATGGTAAAATCAGTGCTCAAGGGGTCAGGCCAATCACCGTGGAAGAAGTCCATGGCAACAAACTGCCGGGGGTAGCCTGGAGCTGAGATAGCTCTAGGTTGCGTCACCACTGGTAGACCGGTGGCGTGCACACCTGGAGCTATTTCAGCTCTACTGTCGCCCCAACTCGCCCTTTGCTTGCCTCATCCACTGCTTTATTTGTTATTGTTGTTTCTGCTTTATTGTGTTTTTCATGTTTATTTGTTGTCCTTCTGATGTCTATTTTCATTGATTTTCTAATCTATAAAATAGGTTAGAGAGGATATAGAGTTAGAACTTCACGGACCCATTTCATGGCTATAATCTTGTGATGGCCTAGTATTTTGTTGTAGTGAATTCTCTTCTGCGCTATGGACTTTGAGTAACTTTGATTCAAAGGTTCGGGATTTTATAAATTTTACCTATCTATTTCTAAATAAGAATATGCATAATTTCATATATAAATAATTTTGCATAAGAGAGTTTATTCAAATTTACAATTATCAAACCTGTTTCTAAAATAATCTAGTTATTTTTATAAATAACTTTTACAAATAGTTATATATATATATATAGTGCTGATATTATAAATGGTATGGATTCTGGAAACATGGTTTTGGAAATATAAACCTAATTTATTTCTAAATAAAATGGTTATATATATAATGGATTTGGAAGAGTAATAAATATGGCTTTATAAAATAAATAACTACTTATATATATGGTCTTTGGAATATGGTTAGGGTATACTATAATTTATGGAAATTGAGACAACTCTGTGTGTGTGTGTGTATTGAGATCGAATGGAACATATGGATTATTTTATCAAATGATAAATAAAGTATTTTTGGGAAAATTAGATTTCTAAGTTATAAACTCTTATAAGATAAATGTTTTGAGAATCTTAATTCTAAAATGTGGAGAGTACTAATAATCGACTTAGTGTTACTGATCGGTTTAAATGCTCTCGAGTAACGCTTCATTAATTATAATATAACTCATTAAATAGAATATTTGAGTGAAACTTACAACCCCATTAGCGAATACTCAAATTTCACCAGGTATTATGGGATGACTTGGTTAAATTCTTGTGATTGCTATTAGGAAGTATTTAACACTTTAGGGTTGTATTCACTTTTGGTGTTTGGTGGGGCGATATATCCTTTAAAGATTATAGTTCAGGTTTTGTAGTGGTATCCGTAATAAGTGGGACTTACTAGATTCTAGTTAATACTTGAATTTCATCAAGTAGTATGGGACGTTTTGGTTAAGTTCTAGCCGATAGATCCTCAAGAGATATACTCACAGATTTCTTTACAATCATAATTATATAATACTAATGAATAACCTAGAATTTTTGAGTCATGAGTGCAATGATCATCTTGATCTATACGAACGATCCTTGAGATTGGCTATGATTCTGTTTCACGGTATGGACGATCCTTGGTATCATATTGGTACGGGTGATACCGCATTTGTTTGTTTGCCATAGTATGGACAATCATTAAGATTGTATGGACGAACAGGGTGATCGGTATCGAATTGGTTTCTTTGTGTTAGAAATATTACGCATTATTATGTAATTCCGTGTTTAATGACTAATCTGTGCTCGGTAAATATATATATGTGTGTGTGTGTGTGTGTGTATGTATGTATATATGTATATGTGTATGTATATATTCATGTGTCTAGATTTAGTGTTAAATTAATTATGTGACTTGTTATATCTTGGACATTTGGATTTACCTATATTTCATTTATTCTTGCATTATATCTTGCTTTCACCCTTTTGGATATTTAGAGATAGTCTGGCCCATTTATTTTATAATACTCAGGTCAGGTTGACACTTTTCAGGTTACAGGACAAGTGGACCTTTGGATGGTTAGACTAGCAAGGACATAAACCATTTTGACTTTTAGTTTATCTTATGTAGGGATTTTGTGTGTGTATATGTAACGTATATTTGGGTTAGAGATTTGTACCAGATGTATATTATGTGAGTCTAATGTTATATTTTGTAGACTCATAGCTTGTATATGTATATGATGTTTATTATTCCGCTTTGATCTGTGACTATTATATATATGATGTACTATTCTGATTTTGAGAAACCGGTGTAGTTATTACTTTTGATTAAGACTATACACATCAAATTTTATTCTAGAGATTAAGTAAAACCAATAGTATGACGTGTCAGTATTAGTTTAAAGATATATTCACATTCGGTCGCCCTTAACAAATTGTATTCTCTGTATTGTTAGACGACATTATTTATAATGTCCTTTAATAATATGGATATAACGGTGGGTTCGTTACATATGTATGACCAATTTTTATATTTTTTTTATCCATATTCTTCAGGTTGATAGAGTTTGGAAGCATGACAGATCTGCAGACGAAACTAGTATTTTCTATATATATTATAAATAAAGTGTGTATTAAAGACTTAATGTGACAGTTTGGTATTATTTGCATCTAGATTATAGAGAATTATGTTATGGTATCAAATATGTTATTAAACATATATATGTGTGTGTGTGTGTGTGTGTGTGTGTGTATGTGTGTAATTTGATATTTTTTGTGACCATTTCGCGATGAGACACTGAATGTTATTAATTAGTTTAGTTTTTATCTTATGCTCTCTCTGTGTATATCAAATATATCATCACCTAACGACTCGCCGTTTAGGGACTTCGTTGTGTAGTTACGAGGTTCTGAAAAGGTTGGTTGTTATGATCGTACATGTTCCAAATTTATTTATTTTTGTTATAATAAGAAGCTGATGTTTTGGCACCCTACCATGGCACCCTGTCATAACTCCCTTTTAGAGTTGATAAATCTTTTAAGATTGAACCCTATTATGGCACCCTGCAATATATCGTTGGACTTTAGACTAACAGTAAAGGCACCCTACCAACCAATAACATAATAAGCCGGTATATCTTTATGATCATAGTCCAACTCATTTCATTCATTCCTTTTATAGTGTACCCTACACTTTCTTTAGATGAATCATTTGTATCTTTAAATTGAAATGATATCCTATCATTTATTGGCTTCGTTAAGCTTCCCTTCATTTCAATAATAAGTAATACGATTTTAACTTTTTAAAATTCCCTTTTTATTTCATCTCTATGAAATAGTTTTGTAACACATGGAAACTAACTTTCAAAGTGCCCTAAGTATTCTTATTTTATTTAGAAAAATATTTTCTAAGCCATCGCAAATTGACTAGTTATCGCATGCCAGCTATCCCATAGCTTTTGACCGTTGAGCCTAGTCATCGTGCATTTTCTATCCAACAGCCATTGTAGGTTGATTCTTCCTTAGCCATCACTAGTTTATTTTCTTCCTTAGCTATCGTGTGTTAGCTTCTCAAAAGCCTTCATAGGTTGATAGCTTCCCAACTATCGCTTATTGAACTTTAAGTAGAGGTCGTGGGTTTACTCCCTTATAGCCATTGCCTATTGACTCCTCTATAGCCATCGTGTGTTATCTTCTTCCTGTCCATCACGTGTTATCCCCTCTACAGTCATCGCATGTTATCTCTCCTATAGTCATTGCATATTAACAACTCTATAGCCGTCGCGTGTTATCCCCTCTATAGCCATCGCTGTTAGTCCTTGAGAAGGATGGTTTTGATGACAACAACCTTAGGACTTGTTATAAAATATAAATACTAACATTATAGTTTAGATGTATATGTATATGCAGGATATAAACATGTAGGTACCAAGAATGAAGACTGTATAGTATAAAGATGCAAAATTGATGAATTTAATGATTGAAGATATCAAGATTGAAGACTCACGAGTATCAAGATATCAAGAGTGAAAGATTTAAAAGTATAAGATAAGTATTGAGCCTAGAATTATGTTAAAACTTCTTAAAAGCACTTACATCTTTATTTGAAATCTATTCGTGGAATGGAATCCATTTCGAGACTATTAAAGGGATGGAACCCTAGTGGGATGGAACCCATGACAATATCTAGTGGAACATATAGTGGTCCTATTTTTATATCTACTAATTTTATGAAAATGCTTTTTCAAAAATATATATCTTATTTTAAAATGTTTTCAAAACCTTCTTTTCAAAAAGACATCTCTCCTGTTTGAAATACTTTAGCCTCAAAATTATCTTTATCATTTTTTAACATTTTGATGTCAAAATTGTCCTTGATTTTAAACTATCTTTTGTTTTAATACTTAGTTTTTATTATATACTCAGATTTTAAATCACTTTGTAGATTAAGATTATATATAAAATTACTTTCTAAACTCTTTTATATATTTAAACTATATTCAAGTATATTTACAAAAGTTTAGAGATTGTTTTGAAAATTTATAGAAACCAATTTTAATAAGAAAATCAAAATCATCATATTTGCCTAGAGCATGTCGACTTACTCCTGCCCTCCATGTCGACATGGTGCCCGATAATATTCAAAATTCAAATTTTCAAAAGAAGTTCTATTCGTCGTATCCTTTCATGAATAGATATGGCTGTTGATCTTCTATAAATACTAGTAGTTCTAAATGAATTTTTACCAGATTTTCATTCACTTTCTCTCCTCTTCATCTTCCATATTTATTCTAAAGAATCCCAAACTATACTCTGCCAAAATACCAAGTGAATCAAACTTGATTATCTCTTGTTTGATTCTCTACCACTCTCTCTGATAAGACCTTAGCGCTATTCAGAGTTATATGATCATTTGTAAATCAAACTGTTGAGTAAAAGGTGTAGTTGAGCCTTGAAATCAATTGGGTGTGATTGTTGCCCTGGAAATCAATTAGGTGATCTTGTGGCCTGGTAAATCAAGAGAGTTTGCCCCAGACTCGAATACAGGAGGGTGTATCTCGTGGATTTGAAATCGAGGGTGTAATCTGGGAGATTATTTTGAAAAGAAATCCGTACAATTATACGGGACTGGATGTAGGGTAACTCCGAACCAGTATAAAATCCTGGTGTGTTCTTTCCTTTACTGCTTTTACTTATTATTTGCATCTATGTCTGATTTCGTGATTATATCTGTGTCTGTGTGTTGCATTTGTTGGTGATTAAATTACATAAGTTTCAAAAAGATTTATGAAATCCAAAAAACACTATTCACCCCCCCCTCTAGTGTTATTCTAGCCTTAAGATCCGTAATACACATTTCTAACATTTGGTATCAGAGCAAGATTTTCAAAGTTTTCATAACCTGAATTTTGGAAAAATTAAAAAAAGGGCTATTTTTGGGAATTTTGTTAACCCTAGTTTAAATCTGTTTAAATCATCATTGTCTCATAAGTTTGCATATAGTTATTATATAAAATCAAATTATCTACCAAGTTTGTATTCTATGCAGGAAAAAAAATGTTATATGGCCCTTGAAGAATCAACTCTCAATGGACAAATTGTACAAATCAAGAAGAATAAGTGGATAATTGATAGTGGATGTTCAAGACACGTGAATGGTAATCCAGATATGCTGAATAATATTATCTACAAAGATGGAGGATTGGTTAATTTTGGAGACAACTCAAAAGAATATGTGATCGGCATCGGCAATGTCGGTAACTCTAAAACTCCTACTATTTCTAATGTTTTATTAGTTAAAAATCCGAAACACAATCTAATTAATATTAGTCAACTTTGCAATAAAGGATACAACATTAAATTTAAAAAAGATAAGTGTCACATAGAAGATAATAATTCAAATATTATATTTGAAGGAATTAGGAAGAAAAATATTTATATTCTTAATATGAAAATCTCAAATGATAATCTATGTCTTTTGGCTAATACGAGTGACCCTTGGATTTGGCATAAAAGATTTAGACATTTGAATTTTAGACTCTTATCTAAAATTTCTAAACTTGCTCAAGAGGTCTCCCTAGAACGAATTTTAAAATAGATAGTATATGTGATGCTTGTTAATTAGGAAAATTTAGGTAGAGTTCTTTCAAATTAAAAGATACGATCTCGACTTCAAAACCTCTTGAGTTACTTCATTTAGATTTATTTGGTCCACCTCAAATTAAATCAATAAATCATAATAAATATGTCTTTGTAATTACAGATAATTATTCTAGGTTTAAATGGACAATTTTTATGAAACATAAAAGTGATACTTTTGATTCATTTAATTTTTTTACAAAAAGACTTTAAAACCAACTTTCTTTAAAAATTATAACTATTCGTAGTGATCATGGTGGGGAATTTGAAAATGAAAATTTTGAGACTGCAATAAAAAGGGAATAATTCATAATTTATCTTTTTCAAGAACTCCACAATAAAACGGAGCGGCGGAACGAAAAAATAGGACGATTCAGAAGTGTGCTAGAACAATGCTTTCAGATAGTAATTTACCAAAATATTTTTGGGCTGAAGCAGTTTCTATAGCTTGCTACATTTTGAATAGAATATTAATTAGACCATTAACTAATAAAACACCCTATGAACTTCTTTACATGAAGAAACCAAAGGTATCTTATTTTAGAATCTTTGGAAGTAAATGTTTTATTCTAAATACAAAAGATAATTTAGATAAATTTGATCCTAAATCCAACAAAGGAATATTTATCGGATATTCTAATAGAAATAAAGCATACAGAGTTTTCAATTTAAAAACTAATACCATTGAAGAAACAACGCATGTTTCGTTTGATGAAAATTTCAAAGATGTTGAACAAATTAATGATGAAGAAGATTTTGCTACACTAAATAATGAATCGATTGAAACAGATAATGAACTCTTTCATCCAAATAAAAAGGTTAAGCTTTTAAAAGATCATCCTATATACTAGGAAATATTGAATCTATTGTTAGAACTAGAAATCAACTAAATAACATGAGTAATGTAGCTTTCATATCATATATTTAACCTAAAAATCCAAAGGAAGCATCATCTGATGATTCATGGATTCTGGCTATGCAAGAAGAACTGAATCATTAGAAGTGATGTTTGGGAACTTGTTCCTATACCAGAGGATAAAACTGCAATAGGAACTAAATTGGTTTATAAAAATAAAACGAATGAACTAGGTGAGGCCGTTAGAAATAAAGCTCGATTAGTCGCACAAGGTTATTGTCAGGAAGAAGGAATAGATTTTGATTAAACTTTTGCACCCGTAGCAAGATTAAAAGCAGTTAGATTTTACTTGCTTTTGCAAATTATAATAATTCAAAATTATTTCAAATGGATGTTAAAAGTGCTTTTCTAAATGGATTTGGTAAAGAGGAAGTTCCATGTTTTCAAACTTAAGAAAGCTCTATATGGTCTGAAACAAGCTCCTAGAGCATAGTATGATAGACTAAGATTTTTTTTATTACAATCAAATTTTGAAATTGGTAAATTAGATAATACTCTTTTCATTAAAAGAAATAAAAATGATATCCAACTAGTACAAGTTTATGTAGATGATATTATTTTTGGATCAACTAATCATGAAGTGAATGAAGAATTTTTTTGAAATAATGAAAAATGAGTTTGAGATGAGTCATATGGGTGAACTTACTTTTTTTCTTAGGTTTACAAATAAAAAAATTAGATATCGGTATTTTTATTAGCCAATAAAAATATGGTAGGGATCTAGTTAGTAAATTTGGTATGACTGCTGCGAGTGGAAAACCCACTCCTATGGAAACCAATGAAGATTTAACTAAAGAAGATCTTTCAAAAGATGTAAATCAAAAACTATATAGGGGAATGATTGGATCACTACTATATACCACTGCGAGTAGACCTGATATCATGCATAATGTTTGTCTCTGTGCATGATATCAATCTCAACCCAAAGAGACGCACTTAAAAGTTGTAAAATGTATCATAAGATATGTTAAGCATACTTTTGACTATGGTTTATTTTACCCTAAATATGATTCATTAGATTTGATCTCTTATTGTAAAGCTGACTATGCTGGTTGCAAATTTGACCGAAAAAGTACAAGTGGAACATGCCACTTTTTGGGGCACTCTAGTTTCATGGTTTAATAAAAAATACTATTTCTTTATCAACTACTGAAGCAGAATATATCTCTGCTGCTTTGGCTTTCTCTCAAGTCATTTATATGCAACAAACCTTAAAAGATTTTGGATTAATAATTTCAAAATCACCAATTTATTGTGATAATACTGGTGCAATAAATTTATCTAAAAATTCTACTCATCATCCTATGACTAAACATATAGATATCAGGCATCATTTTCTCAGTGATAATATAAGTGAAGAGATTATTTCTCTTGAATCTATCAACTCCGAGTATCAAATTGCTGATATTTTAACCAAACCCTTAAATCTATCTATATTTACTAAATTAAGAAGAGAACTAGGCATTTGTTTAGTAACTGAGTTATAGAATATAGATATACTAACACTTAAACAAAGGTATAAGAGAAAACCATTTTTTTTCATAGGTATGTCGACATACCTCTACCACCCATGTCGACATACAATGGCAAATTTTGAAAATTTGATTTTCCCTCTAAAAATAATTTGGTAGTTATATAAACTTATGTATTTCGAATTTTTCTATCTTCTCACTTCTCGTTCTCTGTATTAAACTTTTGAAAATTAAAATTAATGGCCTCCTCCACAAAATCAAAGCAAAATGACACAATTTCTTTTCCTTCTCTGCATTCTGGTCCATTTCAACGCACTACACTGGCACATCCTTCAAGGATTGAGAAATCTTTGAAGGATGCCTTACAAATGTTGACTGAACTTCAAGTTGTGAAAATAAAGATGGCAAAGAAACAAGAAAAGCAAGGCAAAATTCTTCAGACTATGCCAAAATTCCTAATGGAAAATCATGAAAATCCTATTGTGATTGAAGAAGATTCTCCCAACATTCAAGTGCATAACCCTTTAGAGCACAGCGAAGAAGAAGAAGAAGAGGAAGAAGAAAAATGAAGAAGCACCTATGGAAGAAGAAGACAAGGTGGTCTGCGTAGGCGAAATGTGTTTTGACAAAGATGGAAATTTGGTTGAACAACGTGGAAACTTTTGTTTTCATTATCCAAATTGTTCAATTCACAAATCTCCAATTATCAAAAACTCTCATTAGAAGTATAATTCTTTAATTTATGTACTTAAATATATTTGTGTGTCTATAATCCATATAAATATGTAAATATAACATGGTATATAATAATTTCTATTTCGCTTATTATACTTCCTTATTGCTATTTAGTTTAGATAGTATTAGATTAAGGGGGAGTTATATATATAAGTATAGGATTATTATTTTTGTTGATGACAAAGGGGGAGAATTATGTAATGGAGTAGTTATAGTATTAGGCTTAGATTAAGAGAGTGATTAATTTTAGGGAGAGTTATTAGTTTTAGGAGAAGTTATTAGTTTTAGGGGGGGTTATAGTAAAGGTGAAGTATATTTTATAAACATAGGTTGTCATCATCAAAAAGGAAGAGATTGTTAGTCCTTGAGAAGGATGATTTTGATGATAACAACCTTAGGACTTGTTATAAAATATAAATACTAACATTACAGTTTAGATATATATGTATATGTAGGATATAAGTACTAAGAATGAAGACTGTACAATATAAAGATACAAGACTGATGAATTTAAAGATCGAAGATATCAAGATTGAAGACTCATGGTATCAAGATATCAAGAGTGCAAGATTTCAAAGTACAAGATAAGTATTGAGTCTAGAATTATGTTAAAACTTCTTGAAAGCACTTTCACCTTTATTCGAACTTTATTCATGGAATGGAATCCACTTTGAGCCTGTTAGTGGGATGGAACCCATGACAATATCTAGTGGAAAATATAGTGGACCTATTTTGATATCCACTAATTTTATGAAAATGCTTTTTTCAAAAGTGTATCTCTTATTTTAAAATGTTTTCAAAACCTTCTTTCCAAAAAGACATCTCTCCTGTTTGAAATACTTTAGCCTCAAAATTGTCTTTATCATTTTTTAACATTTTGATTTCAAAATTGTCCTTGATTTTAAACTACTTTTGTTTTAATATTTAGTTTTTAAATATTTATATACTCAGATTTCAAATCACTTTATAGATTAAGATTATATATATAATTACTTTCTAAAATATTTTATATGTTTAAACTATATTCAAGTATATTTATAAAAGTTTAGAAATTGTTTTGAAAAATTATGGAAACCAATTTTAGTAAAAAAATCAAAATCACCATTTTTGCCCGGAGCACGTCGACATACTCCTACCCCCCATGTCGACATGGTGCCCGTTAATATTCAAAATTAAAATTTTCAAGAGAAGTGTCTATTCGTTGTATCCTTTCATGAATAGATATGGCTGTTGATATTCTATAAATACCAATAGTTCTAAATGAATTTTTGCTAGATTTTCATTCACTTTCTCTTCTCCTCATCTTCCACATTTATTCTAAAGAATCCCAAACTATACTCTGCCAAAATACCAAGTGCATCATACTTGATTATCTCTTGTTTGATTCTCTGCCACTCTCAAATAAGATCTTAGTGTTATTCAGTGTTATTATGATCATTTGTAAATCAAACTGTTGAGTAAAAGGTATGGTTGAGCCTTGAAATCAATTGGGTGTGATTGTTTCCTTGGAAATCAATTAGGTAATCTTGTGGCTTGGTAAATCAAGAGTGTTTACCCTAGACTCAAATACAAGAGGGTGTACCTCGTGGCCTTGAAATCGAGGGTGTAACCTGGGAGATTATTTTAAAAAGAAATCCGCACAATTGTGCGGGACTGGATGTAGGGTAACTCCGAACCAGTATAAAATCCCGGTGTGTTCTTTCCTTTATTGCTTTTACTTATTATTTGCATCTGTGTCTGATTCTGTGATTATATCTGTATCTGTGTATTACATCTGTTGGTGATTAATTTACATAAGTTTCAAAAAAATGTATTAAATCCAAAAAACACTGTTCACCTCCCCTCTAGTGTTATTCTAGCCTTAAGATCCGTAATCCGCATTTCTAACAATCACGTGTTATCTTCCTTATAGCCATCACGTATCAACTCCTCTATAGCCATCGCATGTTGACTTTACGAAAGCCATCGTGAGTTGATGGCTTTAATGCTATCGCGGGTGGAAAGCGTGCATGCTATCATGGGTTGAACTTGTATGGGGCTATCATGAGTTAAATGACATTTCGTTGTTATTTGAAAACCGGTCCATTACTTTATTAAGTAGCAACTTTACACCAAATCTCATCTAGTGTCGAATTCTCATTAGCTAATCTTCTTCTTTACCATTTGCTTTTCAGAAATGTACTAACTACATCTTTTATTAATTAATTACCATCAATTAATTACTTCTTTCCTTAATTAATGAATTCATATAAATTCGAAATTTGAGGGGAAAATGCAAAAAAGTCACAAAAAGTCAGATTTATCATATTTTATCTTATCCCAAAAATTTCAGGTCAAAATAAATATTTTTATTATTTTTAATACTTACTTTTCTCAAATTAACCGTTTTCTCAACTTAGAAAGTTCATAATAATTCCAAATTAATTCCAAAAACTATGAAATGAAAAACCCATCTTTAATCCATCAATATAAACATTATATATAAGTTTTGAATCATTTAACTTTGATTAATTCTTGTTATACCCTAAAAAATGAACAAATTTTATTCATTTAAATTTCATACCATAACCAAAACATCATTTAGGCATCCAAACATGTTAAACATCATCAAAACATTCACTTACAATCAAAATACGAACCTAAACTAGTTAGGGAGGTATAGAGAAAATTTTACTCACCTTTGATTTGAAAAAATGACCTTGTTTAGTCTTCCTTGTCTATTAAAGTTGAAAGCTTGATCTTCTAGCTTCAATTTTCCTCTTCTTCTTTGACAAATGTTGGCTAACCTTGTTTTAGGGATTTTTTTTGTAAAAGAAATGAAGGTGGGATGGGTGAATATGGCTAAGGAAAATGGACTAGGCGGTTAGGGCTTGGGCTAATATTTCATGTGAGCTAGTCTCACTAATTCATTACCCTGACACTAATCCTTCCCATTAAAAATTATTTAATTCTTTTCACTAACAAGGCTACCTTTAATTGATTTAATTACCCTTTGTCTACAATTAATATTTTAAAGTGTCCCACACTTAATCAATCAAATCTCTCTTAGGAAATTCTTGCAATTAAATTATTTTATTAATTTCTTTGATAATATTTTCTTACTATAAATTTTAATTCAATTTTCCATATATAAACCCTTCAAAATATGGGGTGTTCATATCTCTCCTCCTTATAATAATTTGATCCCTGGAATTTCGAAAAGGAAAACAAAAACGAACACCATGCAAGTGTAAAGTCATCATCCTATAAGCACACAGAAGTATAAAATATTACACTAGTACCCTACTAAAGCAAACCATCAACCACAAAAAATAATGAATCGGTGCAACTACTAATATACCGTCATACTATATATGAATATACTTGTAACGAACGTATTTTTCACGCTCGAAAGTCGACATCCATACTTTAAATCGTATTCGAATGCCGTAGATTCGACCATTCAAGTCTGATTCGCCGGAGCTTATAACAACATTAAGTAAACAACACAGCAGAATAAAAAGAATAATACATTGATATACAACATTGATACAATATCTGATACAATGATCAATATACAATGAATATCAATATACATCAGAGATATGATACAAGAGAATAGCAGCGGAAAAGAAAACGATAACACCAGCAGCGGATAATCTCCAAAATAGTCTTCAATAGAGAAATCCAAGGCACCAATCCAGAAATAGCGAGAACCAATCATCACGATGCCCCAAGCTAAGCAAGTGCAGTCCTGATCCAAAGACTGAACTGACTCCAGATAATCTACTAAACCTGACTATCTGAAAAAAACCAACTCTAGGCTGCCCGTGTAGAAAATTTTGAGCACCCAGAGTTTAGAAAAGAAACAATAAACTCCGGATCAGTCGTGGGACTGGTGTGAGCAACAAAAACAGTTTATCTTTCAAAACAATCAAGAAAAGATTTTTAAAGTCAATTCGCAATGCTTTTTGAAAATGTAACTACCATAAGACGTCCCACCACACACACAATGCAAACGCAGACTTGGAGTAGATTTCTTCTTATGTTAGTCAAAGATGCTTACTACGCAAAATCAAATCATTTGATTATTATTATTAGTGCATAGTGTAGAAAACATTTCAAAAGTAGAATATAAATCTTAGCCAGCATAGGTACCATTATATTATGCCCGCTATAGCTACCTCCTGAGGAGGCAGGTTCTACAATTTGCGATCGTAAAGGTTCGTATTGTTTCTTTGGATTTCCAACAAATGGTCAGGCCAAGGAACTTCCCATTGCCACATGAGAACGCCTCTGGAAGGACGTCCCCGAGAACCTAACCGGATCTCTGCCAACACAAGACCGGGTTACCCCTAACTGGGTAACTACTGACACGAGTATGCCATCCCCCGGTCGTAACCAACCTTTATCCAGGATCCCGATAACCAACAACCACAAAGTAATAAATTTGTAGCAACAACATAGGTTAAGTATCTGGGCTCCATACCATGATACCACCTCTATCCAGAAGGAAATGCACATACCCTAAGGGGCGCTACCCCCAATAACCTTGCCGCATCTTTCCTGTTTCGACCATTTCGGGGTGTGAGGTCCGACGAAGTCTCGTCCACCAAGCTAGGCTTTTCACAAAAGCCACGCTTTGATCAACAAATGATCAACATCACTCAGCATGTCACATTACCAAATTGGGAATATATCGCTGATAACCTTCAACCACATAACCTATGAGCTCGTACATCTCAGAGAAGGGTGTTAAACTAAGAGAATAAATTCTCCGCCACCAACAGATATGTATTTGAAAGAAATCTGCTTTATATCTCAAAAATGTAATGTCATACATACAATCCATACAAGTCTGTTCTGGGTTCGAATAGAACCGAAGGCACTTCCAAAGAAGTCCTTGCAATCCGGATAATCCCTAACCACGTCCGGATTTCCCATCACATATGGAGATCTCTATACCGGGGATCAGCCAGTGCAGGGACAATCGACAAGAAACCCTTTCGTTTTCGAAAATATCCGGTCTTCACATGCTATCCATAACATCGAATTACATATTCGGAATGGGTTATACGACACAAAGGTCCTTTCCCGGCTAACCCGAATAGTGAGCGCAATATTTAAAACATATGGACATAGGATTTCAATTAAGTCACAACTTAATAATTCAAAACTTTATTTCAAATGGTTTAAATAAATTACCATTTCAAATCCTTTAAACAAAAAGATTTATTTCACAAAGTTCACCCAGTTTCAAAAAGATCCATTCATAGAATTTCAAAACAATTTCTATTTCAATTGGATTTATTCATTAAATCTTTAAATCAAAGATTTGTTTCATAGCTTTAAAATCTTCCCAAATATTCTCTTTCAAAAACTCATTTCCAAATATTCATTTATAACTTGGAAAACTATTTCAGTTTAAACTGGAAATCCCTTTAATACAATTCGAAATTCATTTCTCCTATGAAAGCTTTTTATCATTTAGAAACAACAGTCTTATTTCGGAAAAACCCGATTTCATTTATACAAGTTACAATCTTTGGGTTAATTCAAATTCCTAAAAGAACAATACTTTAAAAATTGTTTGATTCATATATAACTAGTATAATATCGTTAATCCCTAGTTTCAAATCATAGAATTCAATTTCAAGTATTGAATTCAAATTTAAATCAAGATATTTAAATTCCAAAACTTAATCAAGTTATTCAAAAACAAATTTCATCTTTGAAATTTCATTTCAAAAGCTTTTCACTTTAAGCCGATTTCATTTCAAAAACATTTGAATTCAAATGGTCTATTTAAAAATCGTTTCAAAAATATGTGACTTAATCGATTTCCTCGTGAAACTCATATTTGTGTGTGTATGGTGTGGTCCAGGGGTTCAACATAATGGTGCAACATCGTCATTGCAGATTAAAACACAGAAATATAGTTGATACGCGATATAAACTGTAACTCTTATCGTCTATTCACAGATTCACAAATAATATATAAATGTAAATAAATAAATAAATCATTCACAGCTCAATCCACAGAACAAAATACCGCAAATCAGATAAGGCAATCAATTCAAGGCATCTCGTACAATACAATCATTCATAAGTAAGGTCAAGCATTTAGTAATCATTTATAAGCGGGATAAATTAATCGTTTAATCCTAATTAATTCAATTTATTTCCAATTGAATTAATTACTTATGAATTTATTACCCAATCCTGATAAATTAATTACAAATCATTTGATATAAATTAATTAATCAACCATCTCAGTTAATTAAATTATTATTAACTAATCATATTGATTAAATTAGCCTTTAAACCAATTTCATGATTAATTAACCTTAAGAAGTCAAAATACCCAAAATTTACTACAATAAGTGATAAGTCCTTAATTACTTTCATTAAGTAATTTCATTTAAACAATTTATAATTGATTATCTAAATTAATTAATCTAATTAATTATTTAAAATTAATCATCTTAATTAATACTTAATAATATTTAGTTAATTATCTTCATTAACCAATAACATTTCTTAATTTCTTTCTTAAGAAATTATCTTAGATTAATTCATTATTAATCATTTCTAATTATTTATTTATAAATTAAATAAATCATTCTTTAATTACTTATTAATTAAATCATTTTATTACCTTAATTATCTCTAAGATAATTAATTTCTTTATTAATGATTTCATTAATCATTTAAGTGTATTTTGAACCTTACACTTTTAAATTAAAATTCAAATTCCATTTGAATTCAAGATTCAAGATGAATATGTATTTAAATATTAACCAATTTAAATATCAATTTATAAACCTTAAAATAAATGTAAAGAACATATATTATTTACATAGGAAACTTATATAAGAAAGCCTTTAAATTCAATTACTTAAATTTTAAGCTTTTAAATCACATTACATTTTAACTTGCAAATTTCAAGTTTAAAACAAACATTTAACTTCCATTTAACTTTAACTTTTTTTTTCCTTCTTACTTAACTACTTAATGCCTTAAACGAATTTGAGTTAAAAACAAACTTTATTTTATCAAAATCTAATTGTACAATCTAACTTGAGTTTATATACTTAAACTTTATTTAGACTCAGTTTAAACTTGATTCAATTTAGAAAAAAAAACTAAAATTTTAAAACTGTTAACTGGTACAGGTTTTAAACTCTGAACCCAAACTACTCGAGCCTCTTCTATTTTACTTCGAGTCGCACAGGCATTCACACGAGACCTAACCCGATGAGGCATCATCACTCCTCGTTCTTCTTTCTCTGTTCTTCCAGATCCAAGGGTGCACGGTGCACATGCACCGGAGCTCCGACCCTCTTCGGCCAACTACGCTCCCTTCGACAAGTCGACAATCTCACCACTGACCAACCCAAACAACCAGATTCTCGAAAACGTCCCCTATATCAAATTCGAACATGTTGGCCAAAACTGAAACGAAGCAAACCATCAGAAAAACACCTCGACTTGCCGCCATAGTTCACTGAAGGTTGTGAAACTTCGACCACACCATCGCCGTCGACCCACGAAGCTTTCCCTCCCAGTGCGATTGCTTCCAATTCAACAATGACCACACGAATAACTCGATTTCGACATTGACCGAAACAGGCTATTGAACCCTAATTTGAATTCGAACGATCATCACGATGGATTACAAAATCGTTGAACATTTTTCTGGTGATTCTCGACCCCCAAACATGCTTCACCTTCGATCACGAGATTTGTCCTTGCCCCGATCATCGAGAATTGTCGAAAATGCATAATTAGTTCATCTCGTAAATTCACCTGATTTACCTACTTAAAATTTTTGAAACCTTCATCTAAATTCATCACTACACAATTAGAATATGATTTTGAAGTTCAAACACAAATTTATGATGATTGAATTTGAACACATCCCTGGTTTTCACTGTTATATATTATTTTTTTAAATAAATATTCAACTTAAATTCTTAAAATTAATTTTAAATAAGATGATACGATCTTACAACCATTTTTTTCAAATATCAAAACCTAAAGAAGATTGGAGGATTAGCTTTTGAATTTTTTTGAATGAGCCTCTAAATCCCTGTAACAGGAACCTGATTTCCTATCTACAGGCACACACATACATTTTTCAGAACATGCAGGATTTTATACTAAATCATACAAGCATATCTCATTTCACAACTTAAAAGATCATCACATATTACTGAGATATAAACATATTAAGGGTTTTAAAGGATGTTTGATCACCTGTGTATTGATTAAACAGAGGAGACTCGGGCTTGAAACTGGAATGTGGATGATAACAGAGATTAAAATTTGAACTTGAAACTGGAAATGCTTCATGTCTGAATCATTGAAAACTTTGCTTCTTTGATTTTTTTCACTCTGTTTTGTTGTTCCCAGGCTAAAAGCTTGAAACTGCATTTGTTTGAATTGAATTTTTGTTTTGTTTTGTTCAAGTTGTTGCTTGTTTCAGTTTTACTCAGTTTTTTTTATTTGTAAGTGAACAAACTGATGAAGGAGGTTGGTGTATATAAGGAAAGGAGTGTACAGTATGTTACTATTGTTTTGTACAATAGGTGACATTATTTCTTTGTTCAATAGGAACCAGAGATTTCAAGGAGGCTGAAATGATTTCCCTTTGTACATCAATACTTTAAAATAAAAAAAAATCTCATATACATGTCCCTGCCTTTACATGCCTATGCTAGGTTGTGCTGTATTTTATTATGTTGTAGATATTTTTTTTTACTTTACATATACAAGCCTGTTTATACACCTACCTTTTATTTGTTTATAATTTTCCTTAGTCTTATTACTTAGTTGAATGTACACATGATTTACTTTTGTGAGCATATTCATAATCAGGTTTGTTTTAAACCCACATGCTTACCTTTATTTTATTTTATTTTATTTTACTTTTTTGCTTAGTGTTATGCTTTCTTGTTTATATTTTATTTGTTTTAGATATTTTTCTTTTATTTTGTTTATATTTTTTTCATTTTTTTCTTGCCTGCATAACCTTTGTCTTGCTTTGTCTGGTCACATACTTCATGTACAAATATTTTTTCTTCTTCTTAGTACTTTGAAAAATAAATAAAGTTCTATCACTTTATAATCTAAACAATTATTTCTATTCCTAACTTACATATCTATTTCCTATTCCCAAATTAAATATGCATTTCTAACTTCAATAGTTATTTTATCTTACATATTAATTTTCAACTTAAATACTTATCCTCTTGTATTTATATTTTACTTTATTTATATAAATATACAGTTGTTATTGTTATTTGTTAATATTTGAATGTATTTCTTTTTTTTTCTAGTTTACATATTGAATGAGTTTTGTTCTTAGATTTATATCTATTATAAATACTTTGTTTAATATCATATCAAAAATCTAAATACAAATTTATTTTCTAAAATATTTAAATTTAATTCCCAATTAAATTTTCAATCTATTTTATATACATAAGTTCAAATGTCTAGATTAATTTCAATTAATTCTTAATTTAACAACTATTTTATATAAATTTCCAATTAATTCGCAATTTTTATTCAAAAATTAAATTAATTCAAAATTAATTCAAAAATTAAGTTAATTAACAATTTAAACTTAATTAAAATTCGGGATCGTTACAGACTTCCCCCCTTAAAAGGAATTTCATCTTCGAAATTTGCTCGAGAGAGATAACGAAGATAGATGAAAGATAGAGAAATATCTTTTCAGATCAAACTGGATAACAATTCTGCATTTGGCTCCCCAAATCAGAATATCAACAATAGATACAAGAACGAATCTATTTACACTTCACAAGATACTCGGGTTATCCAGATCTACAAATATGCGAGGGCACTGGTTAGTTTGAAGGGATAATTAACCATTCGTAGAACATATCGGACCCAAGAAATTGCAATAGAGTTTCAAATTTGGTTTTAATCGAAATCTTTTTATTGATATTATTAAATTTAGCTTCATATTCTATCAATCAATTTAACTCTAGTTAAAATTTCCAATTTATTTAACTTTTCAATTCTAAATTTCCCATTCATATTCATTATGGTTTAAGTCAAAAATTGATAAGAAACCGATGAAATATGAAGTAAGGATTTCTATAACGATTCGTAGAGCCACCATCACACCGAAACTTCTTTCTGGAGCTGTCACAAAGCAATCAAAAGAATTGAAATCGAATCAAAGGAAATTGATAGAGAAAGTTGTTTCCACTGTTACAGGGTATTGACCATTTATAGTGGTACTTCCCTTTCCCCTATCTCGTTCTCTTCTTGCACTCATACTTACTATCAGTGGATAGTAAGAGAATTTACTGAGGCATTCAGACGGATATGTTAGAGATTACTCATTCTATGGTATACTTCACCCTATCACTAATGAGCTACTTAATGTGTTATACTCCTGAGCTAAAGTTCAACCTTAGCTCTGATACCAAATGTAACGAACGGATTTTTCGCACTCGAAAGTCGACATCCATACTTTAAATCGTATTCGAATGCCGTAGATTCGACCGTTCAAGTCCGATTCACCGGAGCTTATAACAACTTAAGTAAACAACACAGCGGAATAAAAAGAATAATACATTGATATACAACATTAATACAATATCTGATACAATGATCAATATACAATGAATATCAATATACATCAGAGATATGATACAAAAGAATAGCAGCGGAAAAGAAAACGATAACACCAGCAGCGGATAATCTCCAAAATAGTCTTCATAAGAGAAATCCAAGGCACCAATCCAGAAATAGCGAGAACCAATCATCACGATGCCCCAAGCTAAGCAAGTGCAGTCCTGATCCTAAGACTGAACTGACTCCAGATAATCTACTAAACCTGACTATCTGGAAAAAACCAACTCTAGGCTGCCCGTGTAGAAAATTTTGAGCACCCAGAGTTTAGGAAAGAAACAATAAACTCCGGATCAGTCGTGGGACTGGTGTGAGCAACAAAAACAGTTTATCTTTCAAAACAATCAACAAAAGATTTTTAAAGTCAATTCGCAATGCTTTTTGAAAATGTAACTACAATAAGACCTCCCACCACACACACAATGCAAATGCAGACTTAGAGGAGATTTCTTCTTATGTTAGTCAAAGATGCTTACTACGCAAAATCAAATCATTTGATTATTATTATTAGTGCATAGTGTAGAAAACATTTCGAAAGTAGAATATAAATCTTAGCCAGCATAGGTACCATTATATTATGCCCACTATAGCTACCTCCTGAGGAGGCAGGTTCTACAATTTGCAATCGTAAAGGTTCGTATTGTTTCTTTGGATTTCCAACAAATGGTCGGGCCAAGGAACTTCCCATTGCCACATGAGAACGCCTCTGGAAGGACGTCCCCGAGAACCTAACCGGATCTCTGCCAACACAAGGCCGGGTTACCCCTAACTGGGTAACTACTGACACGAGTATGCCATCCTCCGGTCGTAAACAACCTTTATCCGGGATCCCGATAACCAACAACCACAAAGTAATAAATTTGCAGCAACAACATAGGTTAAGTATCTGGGCTCCATACCATGATACCACCTCTATCCAGAAGGAAATGCACATACCCTAAGGGGCGCTACCCTCAATAACCTTGCCGCATCTTTCCTGTTTCGACCATTTCGGGGTGTGAGGTCCGACGAAGTATCGTCCACAAAGCTACGCTTTTCAAAAAAGCCACGCTTTGATCAACAAATGATCAGCATCACTCAGCATGCTACATTACCAAATTGGGAATATATCGCTGATAACCTTCAACCACATAACCTCTGAGCTCGTACGTCTCAGAGAAGGGTGTTAAACTAAGAGAATAAATTCTTCGCCACTAACAGATATGTATTTGAAAGAAATCTGCTTTATATCTCAAAAATGTAATGTCAGACATACAATCCATATAAGTATGTTCTGGGTTCGAACAGAACCGAAGGCACTTCCAAAGAATTCCTTGCAATCCGGATAATCCCTAATCACGTCCGGATTTCCCATCACATATGGAGATCTCTATACCGGGGATCAGCCAGTGCAGAGACAATCGACAAGAAACCCTTTCGTTTTCGAAAATATCCTGTCTTCACCACCGGTCTTCACATGCTATCCATAACGTCGAATTACATATTCGGAATGGGTTATACGACACAAAGGTCCTTTTGCCGGCTAACCCGAATAGTGAGCGCAATATTTAAAACATATGAACATGGGATTTCAATTAAGTCACAACTTAATAATTCAAAACTTTCTTTCAAATGGTTTAAATAAATTACCATTTCAAATCTTTTAAACAAAAAGATTTATTTCACAAAGTTCACCCAGTTTCAAAAAGATCCATTCATAGAATTTCAAAACAATTTCTATTTCAGTTGGATTTATTCATTAAATCTTTAAATCAAAGATTTGTTTTATAGCTTTCAAATCTTCCCAAATATTCTCTTTCAAAAACTCATTTCCAAATATTCATTTATAACTTGGAAAACTATTTCAGTTTAAACTGGAAATCCCTTTAATACAATTTGAAAATCATTTCTCCTATGAAAGCTTTTTATCATTTAGAAACAACAATCTTATTTCGGAAAAACCCAATTTCATTTATACAAGTTACAATCTTTGGGTTAATTCAAATTCCCAAAAGAACAGTGCTTTAAAAATGGTTTGATTCATATATAACTAGTATAATATCGTTAATCTCTAGTTTCAAATCATAGAATTCAATTTCAAGTATTGAATTCAAATTTAAATCAAGATATTTAAATTCCAAAACTTAATCAAGTTATTCAAAAACAAATTTCATCTTTGAAATTTCATTTCAAAAGCTTTTCACTTTAACCCGATTTCATTTCAAAAACATTTGAATTCAAATGGTCTATTTAAAAATCATTTCAAGAATCTGTGACTTAATCGATTTCCTCGTGAAACTCATATTTGTGTGTATGGTGTGGTCCAGGGGTTTAACATAATGGTGCAACATCCTCATTACAGATTAAAACACAGAAATATAGTTGATAAGAGATATAAACTGTAACTCTTATCCTCTATTCACAGATTCACAAATAATATATAAATGTAAATAAATAAATAAATCATTCACAGCTCAATCCACAGAACAAAATACCACAAATCAGATAAGGCAATCAATTCAAGGCATCTCGTACAATACAATCATTCATAAGTAAGGTCAAGCATTTAGTAATCATTTATAAGCGGGATAAATTAATCGTTTAATCCTAATTAATTCAATTTATTTCCAATTAAATTAATTATTTATGAATTTATTACCCAATCCTGATAAATTAATTACAAATCATTTGATATAAATTAATTAATCAACCATCTCAGTTAATTAAATTATTATTAACTAATCATATTGATTAAATTAGCCTTTAAACCAATTTCATAATTAATTAACCTTAAGAAGTCAAAATACCCAAAATTTACTACAATAAATGATTAGTCCTTAATTACTTTCATTAAGTAATTTCATTTAAACAATTTATAATTGATTATCTAAATTAATTAATCTAATTAATTATTTAGAATTAATCACCTTAATTAATACTTAATAATATTTAGTTAATTATCTTCATTAACCAATAACATTTCTTAATTTCTTTCTTAAGAAATTATCTTAGATTAATTCATTATTAATCATTTCTAATTATAATTTAATCTAATTATTTATTTATAAATTAAATAAATCATTCTTTAATTACTTATTAATTAAATCTTTTTATTACCTTAATTATCTCTTAGATAATTAATTTCTTTATTAATGATTTCATTAATCATTTAAGTGTATTTTGAACCTTACACTTTTAAATTAAAATTCAAACTCCATTTGAATTTAAGATTCAAGATGAATATGTATTTAAATATTAACCAATTTAAATATCAATTTATAAACCTTAAAATAAATGTAAAGAACATTTATTATTTACATAGGAAACTTATATGAGAAAGCCTTTAAATTCAATTACTTAAATTTTAAGCTTTTAAATCACATTACATTTTAACTTGCAAATTTCAAGTTTAAAACAAACATTTAACTTCCATTTAACTTCAACTTTTTTTTTTCCTTCTTACTTAACTACTTAATGCCTTAAACGAATTTGAGTTAAAAACAAACTTTATTTTATCAAAATCTAATTGTACAATCTAACTTGAGTTTATATACTTAAACTTTATTTAGACTCAGTTTAAACTTGATTCAATTTAGAAAAAAAACTAAAATTTTAAAAACTGTTAACTGGTACAGGTTTTAAAGTCTGAACCCAAACTACTCGAGCCTCTTCTATTTTACTTCGAGTCGCACAGGCATTCATGCGAGACCTAACCCGATGGAGCATCATCCCTCCTCCTTCTTCTTTCTTTATTCTTCCAGATCCAAGGGTGCACATGCACCGGAGCTCCGACCCTCTTCGGCCAACTACGCTCCCTTCGACAAGTCGACAATCTCACCACTGACCAACCCAAACAACCAGATTCTCGAAAACGTCCCCTATATCAAATTCGAACATGTTGGCCATAACTGGAACGAAGCAAACCATCAGAAAAACACCTCGACTTGCCGCCATAGTTCACCGAAGGTTGTGAAACTTCGACCACACCATCGCCGTCGACCCACGAAGCTTTCCCTCCCAGTGCGATTGCTTCCAATTCAATAATGACCACACGAATAACTCGATTTCGACATTGACCGAAACAGGCTATTGAACCCTAATTTGAATTCGAACGATCATCACGATGGATTACAAAATCGTTGAACATTTTTCTGGTGATTCTCGATCCCCAAACATGCTTCACCTTCAATCACGAGATTTGTCCTTGCCCCGATCATCGAGAATTGTCGAAAATGCATAATTAGTTCATCTCGTAAATTCACCTGATTTACCTACTTAAAATTTTTGAAACCTTCATCTAAATTCATCACTACACAATTAGTATTTGATTTTGAAGTTCAAACACAAATTTATGATGATTGAATTTGAACACATCCCTGGTTTTCACTGTTATATATTATTTTTTCGAAATAAATATTCAACTTAAATTCTTAAAATTAATTTTAAATAAGATGATACGATCTTACAACCATTTTTTCAAATATCAAAACCTAAAGAAGATTGGAGGATTAGCTTTTGAATTTTTTTGAATGAGCCTCTAAATCCCTGTAACAGGAACCTGATTTCCTATCTACAGGCACACACATACATTTTTCAGAACATGCAGGATTATATACTAAATCATACAAGCATATCTCATTTCACAACTTAAAAGATCATCACATATTACTGAGATATAAACATATTAAGGGTTTTAAAGGATGTTTGATCACCTGAGTATTGATTAAACAGAGGAGGCTCGGGCTTGAAACTGGAATTTTGATGATAACAGAGATTAAAATTTGAACTTGAAACTGGAAATGCTTCAGGTCTGAATCATTGAAAACTTTGCTTCTTTGATTTTTTTCACTCTGTTTTGTTGTTCCCAGGCTAAAAGCTTGAAACTGCATTTGTTTGAATTGAATTTTTGTTTTGTTTTGTTCAAGTTGTTGCTTATTTCAGTTTTACTCGGGTTTTTGTTATTTGTAAGTGAACAAACTGATGAAGGAGGTTGGTGTATATAAGGAAAGGAGTGTATAGTATGTTACTATTGTTTTGTACAATAGGTGACATTATTTCTTTGTTCAATAGGAACCAGAGATTTCAAGGAGGCTGAAATGATTTCCCTTTGTACATCAATACTTTAAAATAAAAGAAAATCTCATATACATGTCCCTGCCTTTACATGCCTATGCTAGGATGTGCTGTATTTTATTATGTTGTAGATATTTTTTTTTTTTACTTTACATATACAAGCCTGGTTATACACCTACCTTTTATTTGTTTATACTTTTCCTTAGTCTTATTACTTAGTTGAATGTACACGTGATTTACTTTTGTGAGCATATTCATAATCAGGTTTGTTTTAAACCCACATGCTTACCTTTATTTTATTTTATTTTATTTTATTTTACTTTTTTTTTTTACTTTTTTTTCTTAGTGTTATGCTTTCTTGTTTATATTTTATTTCTTTTAGATATTTTTCTTTTATTTTGTTTATTTTTTTTCATTTTTTTCTTGCCTGCATAACCTTTGTCTTGCTTTGTCTGGTCACATACTTCATGTACAAATATTTTTTCTTCTTCTTATTACTTTGAAAAATAAATAAAGTTCTATCACTTTATAATCTAAATAATTATTTCTATTCCTAACTTACATATCTATTTCCTATTCCCAAATTAAATATGCATTTCTAACTTCAATAGTTATTTTATCTTACATATTAATTTTCAACTTAAATACTTATCCTCTTGTATTTACATTTTACTTTATTTATATAAATATACAATTGTTATTGTTATTTGTTAATATTTGAATGTATTTCTCTTTTTTTTCTAGTTTACATATTGAATTAGTTTTGTTCTTAGATTTATATCTATTATAAATACTTTGTTTAATATCATATCAAAAATCTAAATACAAATTTATTTTCTAAAATATTTAAATTTAATTCCCAATTAAATTTTCAATCTATTTTATATACATAAGTTCAAATGTCCAGATTAATTTCAATTAATTCTTAATTTAAAAACTATTTTATATAAATTTCCAATTAATTCGCAATTTTTATTCAAAAATTAAATTAATTTAAAATTAATTCAAAAATTAAGTTAATTAACAATTTAAACTTAATTAAAATTCGGGATCGTTACAATACTAGTACACTACTAGTCTACACAATATAAAATACGCTGATATATATAAATAAATGTCAAAAACTATGCAGTTAAATCCCCACTAAACCTCCACAAAATCCCCGCTATAACGTATAGTACTCTTCAACTGCTACGCTTTTTCAGTTTAGTGGTACTAAACAGTAGACCCACTTTAAGCCCCGCTATTTTCTATTACACCTCTAAATCAAGGTTTTTAGCACCCACTTTAGCAACATTAATAAAAAAAAGGTTGATTTGACTGGTTCTCTTCTAAAAAATCAACAAAGTTAGGGTGAAGACTTAATTTTAAGGCATAAATACTCAATTATAGTCACCAAATCTGAACTGCATAAATCATGATATTCTTTGGTTTAGTTACATAAAATTAAACAATATTTCTTTTTGTTGTACAAATGATGTGAGAATGAGAATAAGTTAACTTTAAATATTTTGTTTTATATCTAATGAAGCTTTTTGGGCCTCTGCTATTTTCTACAATATCTCCGCTTTATCCCCGCTATAACTTTTCATACCTCTATAGTTATGGAACCGCCAAGCGCTTTAGCTGCACAGGTCTAAAATAACTCAGGATATGCATTCCTAATCCTAACCACCACCCCCAAGTACAATATTCTTTGTTGTCACTCCACTGTATTTCTAAACTTCTTCATATCACGGCCTACTATTCTATTCGGTCGTCTCACATATGTCAAATTTGGCCTACAGATAAATCCTCTATCGACCTCGGTTCCACTACCAAACTAGAGTCATGCACATGTTTCCTCAAATGCGATATATGTAAAATATTATGCACACCTACCAAATTACATGGTAACTCGACTCGATAGGTGAGTTTACCAATCCGTTCAATCACTGGAAATGGTCATACATGTCAAGTTTCCAACTTCCCCGCCTTTTGAAAGCGCATAACTCCTTGCGTTAGAGAAACCTTCACAAACACATGATCGCCTACCGCAAACTCAAGCTCTTTCCTTCGCTTGAATGCATAACTCTTCTACCTCGATTGCCCTGTCTTTATCCTGGCGTGAATCAATTCTACCTTCTCGGTGGAATCTCTTACCAAATCGTGCCCTAACAGAAGCCCATTCTTATGTCTAACCAAAAAACAGGTGACTTACACGATCTACACGCCTAAACGGTGCCATTCTGATATTTAAAAAGTACCTATTATTGTAGGCTAACTCTACTAGATACAAATGGTCCTCTTAAGATCCTTTGAAATCCAAAACACATGCTCTCAAAAAATCCTCGAGTACACTATTCACCCACTCGATTTGACCGTCAGTCTTTAGGTGTTAAGCCTGCTCATGTTCAACTCCGTACCTAGTGCACTCTGCAAACTTCTCCAGGATTCATTAGTAAACAATAGTGCTCTATCACTTAAGATACTACTTGGTATTCCATGTAGTCTCACTACATTCTTCATATATAGCTTCGTTAAGCTAGATGCCATCCTCATCGACTTTACCAAGATAAAATGGGCACTCTTAGTCAGTCTACCGACTATCATCCAAATGTTATCACTCCATCCTCGGCCTGGGTCTCATCAAAAAATCCATAGATAAGAAATCCCACTTTCAAGTCAGTACTTTCGAAGGTTTAAATAAATCACTTGGCTTTTGATGCTCAAATTTCACTTTTTGATAGGTAAAGCACCTCTTCACACATTCTCCTATATCTCTCTTCATCCTTTCCCAAAAGAAGACTCTCTTTATGTTACGATACATCTTCATGGCCCTATAATGGAAAACTTAGATCGATGACTTTTTCCCAAGACTTCTTTCCAAAGGTCTCCTACGTAAGAAACACATAGTTTTCCTTTCTTTCTAAGCCATCCATTCGAATCTACCTTGAATCCTTTCAGTTCTTAAATATATGCTCCTATGTCTTATCGCCTAATCCTTTGGGCAATTAGTGGGTCCTCCTTCTACCTTGCAAAAAGCTTATCCACAAGTACTGGATGTACCTCTAAACTTGCTAACACACCTAGATCTTTACTCGATTAAGTACTATTCCCATAATGCACTCCGCAAGAGGTTAACATCTTCCATCTACAATCATAGCTAACACTCTGTTCTGATGCTTCCTGCTCAAAGCATTGACAACCTTGTTCCCTTTTCCTAGCGTATATTCTATCCCGAAATCATATACCGCCAAGAACTCTTACCATCTCTTTTGCCTCATATTCAAATCCTTTTGAGAGAATAGACATTTGAGAGATTTGTGGTCTGTATACAACTCGAATCGTTTTCCTAACAAGTAATGTCCAGATCTTCAGTTCAAAAACTACTGCTACCAATTCCAAATTATGAGTCGGATATCTAACTTCATGCGGTCTCATTTGCCTTGATGTATAAGGTATTATTCACCATCTTTGCATTAGCACCGCTCCTAAATTGGTTCCATAAGCATCAATATATACTACCATATCCTAATTTCGCTCTGGTACGATCAAGACAGATGCATTTTTCAATAACTTCTTCAAATCCTGTAACAACCCTTTAGACTTATTAGTCCACAGGAACTTCTCATTCTTTCTGGTCAACTTAGTCAAAGGTGCTTCTAACATAAGAAATCCTTAACGAATCTACGGTAATAACTAGCCAATCCAAAGAAACATTTAATCTTTATGGCCGTTTTTGGTCTCTTTTAGCCATTAATAGTTTTTATCTTCGATGGATCAATAATTAATCCATTCTCTAAAACAACATGTCCAAGAGACTTCAACTTCCATTTTTAAAAGTGGCATTTCAAAAACTTCACTTTTAACTTGTGTTATCTTAGTGTCTCCAATAACGATCTAAGATGGACTTCATGGTCCCTCTCATATTTAATTCACTAGATATCATCAATGAAGACCAGCACAAATCTATTTAACTGATTGTGAAATATTTGGTTCATAAGATCTACAAAGAACGCAAGTTGGTCAGTCTAAACGGCAGCACTAACCACTCGTATGAACCATACCTTTTTCGCAACGTGGTCAACGAAATACTATCTTCTACTACTCTCAGTTAATGGAAACTGGTTGCCAATTCAATAAAGAAGTCATCTATCCTGAGCAAAGGATAGCTATTCTTCACTGTCAACTTATTCATCCGTCGATAATCAATGCACATCCATAAAGATCCATCCGACTTCTTTACGAATATTGTGCATGCTTCCGACAGTGAACTACTCGGCCTGATGAAATTTTATCCCTAAGGTCCACTAGCTGCTTCTCAGTTCCTCCATCTCCTTAAGCAACATTCTTCTTGGTGATTTACTAATAGATTATGTCCCTGGCATTAAATCTTTCAGAATTAGATTGCCCTTCTTGGCGGCAATCCCATTACAGGTTCGAAAACATGTATAAATTATCGGACTACACGTACTCTGCTGATCTCATCTTCTTGATCTTTCATAGTACATAGCATCAATTTTGAATTCTCCTTCATTATGTCCAATGCTATCATAATTCTTTCTCCTCCTCTAGGATTCCGTAAAAAAGATAATCCTATTCGCATAATAAATCCTAATGTCATTACACACTAACCAATCCACACTCAAAACCACCTTGTACCCTATGAAGTCAAACACATATGGGTCACAATCAAGTGTCTATACACACACAGAGATATATATATACATACGTAAAAATATATTATCAAAAATATCTAGGATATTTTATCACTTCTTTAATACTTAAGCATTCCAAAGTACACTTACACAAAAGTACATGCACATGGGCTACACACATGGAGTAGGGTCATTTCAGTTGAATCATGAGATGTAGGGAGGAGTTCTTGACCATGTAAAGTGATGTAAGGAGGGAGGTGGGTGGTGATGAAGGAGGTGATGTAAGTGCACAAAATATCTAAGATATTTTTCCTTCTTCTTTCTCTATAAATACCACACCATTTCCACTTCATTTCCTCACTTCTCCTTCTTCATTTTCCTAAGCTTTCCTCTCTATTTTCATGGCTTCCATACTTAAAGAAATAGTGGTAAAAATATTTGCAAATGAAAATTAAATTTTATAAACATACATACATACATACATAGATATATATATATATATATATATATATATATATATATATCAAACCACTTCAAAACTATCACAAAACTCCTCCTTTCCACTCTCGTTACCCATGGCCACCACCTTATTTTCCCCAAGGCCGAGCCTTCCTCCTCCCCTGGTCAAGGCCATGATCACCTCCTACCATCCTAAGCAAGGGCCGAGGCACCTATGATCCAAGGTGAGAGAGTTCATGAGTTTTAAATTCAAGTTAGCGAAGCTATAGCCATTTTTCAGTCAATCATTTAATCCGAGGTGAGAAAAATCCACTTATACCGATATACACACTTTAAATAATGATATGGTATGCCATTTGGTTGTTATGATTTGATTTTCATGTTTTGTTATGAGTTGTTTGGATGTGTAAAACAAGTCACGTTTAAATACACGTCGGAATCACAAAGGAAATCACTTTTCTTTAACAAGTGAAATGGTGTATATGAGATTGTTAAACCTCTTGAAAATGGTTTAAAATGGTTTATAAATGTTTTATAAATACTAAAATTCAGTTTGGTGAAGTTTTGACAAGTTATGAAAATTGAGTCAAAAATAGACGCGTCGCGTAACGGTAGTTTGCGATTTCACGTTGTAGAAAGTTAAATCCATTTATACGATGGATTCGGAGTCAGAATTTTTTGGAATAACATTTTTTTGAACTCTTATAATCATAGTTTTCAAATAAAATAAAACGATTGAAATTTCATTCAGTAGATTTTAAAATATGAGAAAATCAAGTTTTCAAAATAGTCGTGTTTTGGCAGTCCAAAACCAAAGCAATAAATTCTTTATAAATGATATTTTTAATTCTTTTAAAATATTTTAAAAGATATTTGAGTTACAAGAATGGATTTTTAAATGATTGAAAAGTTGTTGTGATCAAATAAGTTTTAAAAGCACTATCTGCAGCACTATTCGCAGCACTTTTTGTAGCACTTTTAATAACTTTTGATATATGGCTTTAAACTTAGGTATTCTTTCCCAAATCTTTTACAAATGTTTTCAATAAACCATTAATTATTTTTGAAGGTTTTATAATTTATTTTAAAATTTTTAAATAAATGATTTAAAGAAAAGGTGTTAAAATCAAGTGATTTAATCTTAGCTCTAAAAGCCGACGAGTAGACTGGATTTTTCTTTTTGTGAGATCCGAATATAAGGTGCTTAAAGTAAGGAGATGTTCAGGAGCAACTAGTGCCCTGGCTCACCTGGTCTCTTTCTTGGGCAAGGAATAGATAAGGTCAAAATAACAGAAATGAGACAAGTATAAAAGATTAAATTTTACAAATTTAATTTGATACAACTTTGATTGTATAGAGATAATCTTTTAATACTTGGTATTAAATTCCAAGGTGGGAACCCGCACTATCGTGTGGATTTAAATGGTGATTTCACCATTATTCAATGGATAATAAATGTTGAATATGAAAATTGATGTTGAGTAGAATTAGTATAATTTCTATCAATCCTTTTTAACTCAATAATATTTTCCAATATGACTTATGAAAATGATTTGGTATTTCCAAAGTTAAAGAGATGTTTAATGATTCTGTATATACTGAAAAGAAATGTTTTAAAGATATATATATCATTAGAAGATATTTTTGGTAAAAAAGAAAGTAATTAATCAAATGATAAGCACCTATTTACTTAATATATTTTTATCGATGATTGGTTCGGAGGAATCGGGGTATAATTTGAGCGATTTTTGTCCAAAAACCACTTTAAACAAATTTACATATTCGAAGTGAAGACTTTGAATGATAGTAAATAGAATGATGGGCTGCTTGTCACTGACCCTCAGAGAAATATCTCATGTCATATATATGTGGCAGTAGCATCTTCATTTGATCTTTGATGCAAGGACTGCTCGCTTCTAATCCTAGGGATCATTCCCGATAGGATGTGGTAGGAGTTTTTCCTTGGTTTGTCCTGTTCATGGACAAATTGTATGGAATGTCTGGCTTTGCATTTCTAATCACATTGGTTGATCTCTACAAATGTATCATCTATTTGGTGGCGGAGAAGGCAACTTCTCTTAGCTTAACACCCTTTTCTAAGACATATGAGCTTAGAAGTTATACGTTTGTAGAAATCATATGTGTGATCATGGAATAGCAGTGTGACATTCAAAATGGAGTGTGCTTGGGCCTTATCACCTAGAAATGGCTTAAACAGGCATGCCTTGAGGCTATGTGGATCACGCCCATAAGGCTATGGTCATCACTCTTCTAGATTACTCTATATATATCGAGCATGTTGTGTATGCTATAGGATCCCGAATATGTTGGTTAAGACTGGGGGATGTCATATTTGGTTCTATCCGCCACCAAGTACGGTTTGTGGGTAGGTTGGTCTTGCCAAGTGTAGAGGTTTAAAAAGTTTTTGATTCCTAGTACATCCTCTAAAGGTGTACTATACGGAAGGTAATTTCTTACCTGTCATTGTATGGAAATCCATTCTCTTATAAGTGCCTTTGGATTTTATTGTAGAACCTACTTTGTAGCTAGTATGGTAGAATTAAATCATTGTAACAATTTTGATTAAGATGCATAAGTTTATTTGAAAATAATTTTCAAAGGAATATCATAAAAAAAATTCTCAGATTTTGCGAAGCAAATGTTTTGGTTATCATAAGGTAAAAACCTGTTCTGTGTTTATGTACGGCGTGGTCTCATAAGATACCACTTGTTTTCAAATATCCATATTTTGAGTTTCTCACACTAGTCCCACGACTGACCTGGAGTTTATTTTCTTTCCCCTTATACTCTGGGTGCTCTATTTTTCTAGCCAGCAAAGTAGTTAGGTAGCATGGAACATTTTTGAAGGGAGTAAGAAGCACGGAGCATTTTGGATTCTTTGTGGAAGTTATCTATCAATTCTGCTGTATTTTGTGTTTTTTATCTATTAGCGCTTGTATGGATAATAGTTATAACAATCCTGGCAAGATTAGTACTTACTAGTACTATAATGGAGCAATTTAGAGTAATTGCATATACTACTCATATGTATAATTATGTGTTGAATACAATATGAGGTTCTATTGGTGTCTTGTCTTTTATCTTTATGTTCTTTACCCCATGATAATCTGCCTCTATGGCACTTAGATTTTGGCACGTGAATACCGAGGATATATTAGTGTTGATCTCTGAGGGTCGAGGAGGAGGTGGGTCGTCACAAATTAGGAGGTGGGTCATACATGGGTCTGGTATGAGTAAAAAATTAGTTTAACTTTATAAAAACCTTCAAACCAAATGTATCTCATAAGATCACGGCGCACATAAACATGAATGATTTTTTACCTTACGATAACCAAAACATTTCTATATAAAGTACTCTGATAATAATGTTTAGGTTTAAAATAAATAACGAATCATAACCAAAATTGTTACATTAATTAAATTCCAGCATAATAGGTATACAATCAAGTATGAAGGCTCGTATTGGAAAATGGATTCCAACTATGATAAGGTAAGGGTCTACTTTTCAAATCAGTACACCTCTAGACAAAATGTATTGGAGGCTAGAACAAGTTACACCTCTACTACTCAATGTTGGCCCTATCCCTTACTGGGTAGCAGTGAATGTGATCACCTCTTGGTTGCGATCAACAACCATAAAAAAAGATCCTGAAGCATACAAAAACCATAGATATCGCTCTAGATTAGGCGATGATCATACCCAAATGAGAGCTACCCACACAGCCCTATCGCATGTCCCTGGTTTAGTCATTTATGATTATGAGGCTTAAGTCTACACATTTACCTTTCCTCATAGCAAACCATCTTGGAATGCTAACACCGCCCTCCAGTCATCTAATGCAACGATAGCACTCATTCATATAAGTTATTCCAGGATTGAACAAACATTCAACAGTTACTATCTTCCATTTTGGAATTACCCGCAGGAAGAACAGTGCAGTTCAATAGCATACTCATAATGATCCATCATGAGCGTTATTAGTTTGGAGTGGTTTGGATAAATCGTACTTATTCGAAATCTATGTCTCCAAACTAAGCCGTATTTCCCGACTAACTCAATTCCAGTTCCTTTTGAAGTATGCAACCAGTATTCGAGACCTCACCAGGAAATTCGAATATACACTACATATTACCTGATTTTTTTAGCAAAGCTAGCCAGCATTAAAAGTGTGCCATCCACTTTATTACTCCAAACTTTGAAGAGAACAGGTGCATGAAACAGGCTCTGGAACGGCTAATACAATAACAAGAAACAAGAGCTAGATAGACAAGTGTAGACCACTAATCAAGGAAAGACAACTAGTCCCCAATGTCATTGCTGATAATAGCGTCAGCAGTAGGTCCATGAATGTAACATCCTCCTTATCGCATGCTTCAAATCGACACACGTGCCAATTCAAAGCATACGTAAGGGCGGATTGTTATGGGGTAAATAAGAAAAACAGAGAAGAAATAAAATAAAACAGAATCTCACAGCGGAAGGATAAAATATAATAATAAATATATAGTTCATAAAACTGTTTACAAAGCAATTGATTCTTTTTTTATACAATAAATATCAGAGTTCACATACCAATAAATATCAATGCAGCGGAATTAAATAGTGTAGTGGAATAATAGTAGATGATAGTAATACAAACCTTCGTCTTCGTCCTCCAGAGCTAAACTTCAAATCCTGAAACGCTCCGACTGACCCGAGTAAATTGAAAAGACAAAACACTCGAGTCAGAACTAAAAGATCTCATGTAAGTTAAATTAACAGAAATGAATATGAGTGCAGTAACTCAAGAGATGCTCGAGATTTACATCTCCTAAGGATCCGTTAAACTATTTACTATGTAGTATATTTCGCTATTAATATAGTGTCTAATTGTAAAATAAACTTACGTTTAAATAGCGTTAAGGCTTTACATTTTCCACCTTAACACGATTATATATTCCCATAGTCTATACAGTACCGCCCCCGTACCGGGCGTCGTCAGAGGGCACTCCATAGGTATGGTACAAAACCAAAATCGTATAAGGCGCGCTAGGGTAGGTGACACGGCACAACTAGGCAATGCCAGGGTAGATATACCAATTACGCTTCCGGGTCGGTGGTAACGCATAGCCGCAGCTACCGCCCACCTCGAGCCACACCCCCAAATAAAAATCAAAAGTGGCCACCGAATCAATCCAAGAGTCAAAGTATAATATCAAAGGGATGTGTCTGATCAAAGGCGCTACCTTATTAACCCGTCGATCGCTCCTGTTTTAGCCACCTTATGCCAACTCATGGGAGTTGGGTCCACGTATTTACCTTACAAGAAACGCCGCCACCATCCTACTTCATTCTGGAATCTCCACCGCGTACACGGTTGTTAAAGTGGCTTTCGGAGTTGGCAGAGAGTATGACAACTTCCGATCCCGGTCTCTTCAACAACCAAACGTTATTATAACACTGCGGTCTTTAAAAATGTTTATACTTTCAAAACCAGAATATAATTATCCATTTCAAAACCCATGAATACGATATCATTTCCTTTTAAACCCAAATAAATGTGATATCATTTTATTTCAAATATATTTCCTTTCCAAAATCATGCTACTTTTAAAATTTATAATACCTTGAAACCAAGTATTTGAATTTTAACTTTCAACATAATACTACGAAATCCATAGTTTTAAAACCATAACTTTCAAACTTAAATGGTTTGGATATTCAACAGTATATAAAATAAAACAGTTGAATTTAAAATTTCTTTAAAAGTAAATAATTTCCACGCCTTCACAATTTTATTCACTTTAAATTCAGTCTAAACCCATAACTTTTAGATTCACTTTCAGTTTGAATAAAACATTTTGATTTCAACATTTTCAAACTTTGAGTATTAAATGAATTTCAAAACTGAGGTTGGGAATTTCAAATCAACAATTCATTTTCCTATTATTTAGTTTGAAAGGTTTACGTGATAAATCCATAACCATTTAAAATAAACTAAATTTATTAACACCAAAAATCCTTCCATTTATTTATACTAGAATTATTCATTAAATCCCGTTATAAATATCATACCTTAAAATTTCCAATTTTAGTAAGTTAACATCACTTATGGAGTTAATTTTTCAAATAAGCTCAATTCCAATTAAATTTCCAATTTATCTTTCAATCTTGATTGATTTGAATCGTTTAAAACTATATATATATATATATATATATATATATATTTACAAGATCTTAAACTTGTACTTACTCGTATAATATAAATTATCAGATGCCATTTTTCAACTTATTCATTTTTATTTAAAAGATTTATGCATAGCTTAAATTCAACAATTTAACTATGTATGTATAAAATATTTTTATACCATATCCAAATTTAATATTTATTAAACCGTATCATATCCAAACCATAAAATCATTTCAAAAATAATTTTATATATATACCGCGTGCCTGTATAATATTTTCTATCCTATGGTCAAGTGATACGGATATTTATCATTTCAATCCGCAATTTAAAATAAAAATTTGCGGTTATATATCATTTCAAGCTGCAATCCTGAATGAATGAAAATGCATAATAATTTGCAGTTTATACAATATAAAATATAGCATCCATTCATTCAAATATCAATAATCAACCATTTATTACAATCATCATCCAATTTAAACAAACATCAATATAGAGCATATGAAATATAACAGGTAAAATGACAGTTATTAACTAACAGTTTATATGCAACAATAAATTTATTTAACTGTTTAACTATCAGTTTATATGCAAAATAAATAAATTTTAACTGTCAATTTATATGCAATAATAAAATTAATTAACAGTTATATTAAATAAATGCGATTTAACTAAGATGATGAATAAAATATGCAAAACAGTCATAAATAAATTTCTACTCATATCTCAAATAAATTTAACAAATATAAGAAATTTTAGAAGTTGTGAGTGGGTTAAAACACTCACCTTTTGGATTTAAATTGAATTAAAATCCAATTTAAACCTAAAAATTCAACAACCTCAGAATCTGCCCAAACTAGCGTCAAAATGTCATAAATCTCAATACGATCCTTTAAAAAAAATCGTGCGTAAATCGGACATTGTATGCGAAAGTTATTCAAGTTATAAGATAACCATTGCCATAATAAAGTGTATATATATAGTGATATTAAAATAAACAAAATAAATACCAAACTTCACATTTTGGGATAAGGCGACTAGGGTACCTGCTAACAAGGTGGTGGCAAGGATTGGGTGAGGTGGAGAGGCTTTCACGCAACTCAAAGCTTCAAGAAGGATTAGGAAAAAGTGTTGCAAGCAGGTGAGGGAGAAAATGAAATAGGGTCATGTTTTCATAATGAAGTTCAGTGAGATTGGAAAATTGAAATGAGGTGAACGGAGGATGGAACCAATGAAATGAATGCTTTAGGTAGCAAAAATGAAAATTTATACATTTCAAACAAAGAGGTGGTAACGAATAAATATAAAGTAACAAATGGACAAGTCGTACTAAAACTTTGAGATCTAATTTCAAAATGTCTACTCCGCTAAATTAGTTTCTATTAACCCTAATTATACACCTTATTAACACCTAATTAAATTTTATTAACACACACTAAATAAAATGTAACACTCCAGTTAATGCCACGGGGACCGCCGCTGCACACAATAAAAGATGAACCGAGACTGGAAGTTCAAATTTAAAAACGGCGTTTTTCTCAGTGCGCAATCACGATTCAAAATATTAAATTTACTTTAATATAAGGTTAGCATTAAAATCACTTCTATACTGCCTCTGATTGTTATAAAATGAATGTAAAATGTTGTTTCAAAGTTCAAATTTTTCCTTTTTTATAAAATTTTACTTATCTTTAAAAGGAAACGTTCATTTTATTTTTCTCAAACTGTTCTTTTATTTTCATTAAAAATGCTCTTTCTATTTAACCCAAAAATGTACGTTTCTTATATTAATTGCCATAAATTTCAATTAACTTCTCTTTCCTTTTAATTCAAAGTTTCCTTATATGGATTAGATGTCGCAAATTCCACACTTTCAAAGCTTTAACTTCTATTTCAATTGTTTATAGATTATACATTAAATCTTCCAAATTTTTCAATGAAATTAGCTTTCCATTTATTTTCAATACATTCTTCTTATGGTATAATTATTTTGTTCATATCTATTATTCAATTCACTATTCTTAAATGGATAAAAATTTTCATTGAATTTGCAAACTATCGTAATATTCCTACATTCCATCTAACTTTCTATTAACATAAAAATTAAGTGTTAAATTTCATTTATTTGGTTTTTAAATTCTTTTATTCACTCCATTATCACCAAGTAGATAAATTAGCATTGGTTAATGGTCTAATATATTGTTATTCTAAATTTTCAACTTAAACTCCATTAACGTAACATTTAACATTTTATTCCCATTAAATTGAAATAACCCAATTTCCAAAATTTAACTTCAAATAAATAAGCAACTCTTTATGTTTCTAAATCAGTTACAATAGTTTAACAATTGAAAGTTAATTGAAAGTTGCTAAATTTATCGATTTCAGAAATTCCCTTTTATATTTCTTAATCATTTGCAGAAGTTTAAACAAGTTTAGATGTACATTGGAAGTTGATAAATCTATCCATTTCAGTGTTAATTTCCAAATTTCATTAAATTTAGAAAATATAAGTTAAAACTTCATTTATTATTAAATTCAATATTACACTGGATGAAATCAACATTTGACTCAAAATCTATTATACAAATATTCTTAGATTCCATTTTAAATTTCTATTAACATAACATTTAGATGTTTGATTTCATTAAATTTAAATTTATTGACCCACTTAAATTTTATTCCTTTCATTTAATATCAATTGTCCATTCTATAAGTAAAAATTTACATTAGATTCATACTCATATAATGGCTTCAGTTTCAGCTAAATAAATATCTACAAAAACTTTAAATACTAAATCCATTTAATTGCAATTAATCCCTTTGATATATACATTAACTAAAAGCAAATTCACATATCAATTTAATGTCAATTATTCCATTAAATACAGTGTTCAAATGTCAGCTGTAATTAATCCAATTGATTGCAAATTAATTTCGAATTTGATTTCTATTCGGTTACAACTTAATATTGAACCAATTTATTACTTAACCAACATAGTTAATATTATTTTAGATTTCATTACATTTATATTTTCCAAATTTTATTTTGGTCTCATTTCTTTTTATCACATTTATTATCCTAATATGAATGGAATTTTACTTTGGTTACATCTTATTTGAATTCAACATTCTTTACTTACCAATTTATTCCACATTAACTGCCATAATTTAGTGAATTGATTGAAATTGATTACAAATTAACTTAACAACCTAATAAAATAAGTAACGTACAATAAATATAGTCCTTAACTCTTAATTACACTTTTAGAGGTTCATTATTTACACCCCAACATTGTAATTACTTACATACACTGGTTTTACTCAATTAACATTTATTGCAACTATTCCAAAATTTATTCAATATTTATTAGTTCTCTTATATTCACGTTTATGAGTAAATTGGTATTCCATTTAATCCATTAATTATTAACTCTAATTATTGCACTTCATTGTCTAACATAAATTTTGAATCTATCTCCTAATCTTCACATTTCAATTAATTAACATCTTACAATAGTTTACAAATAAAAAAAAAAGGAATTGTACTAAAAAAAATTATTTATTGTCTTGCATTCTTTGTTTCCTCCATTTACATTTGCTTTCCATAAATCAATATTTAATTCCATTGATGAATTCAATACTTGCCCCTTTTTACTTATTTTTAACTTTATATCGAAATGCGACAATTTCCAGTATTACAATTACTTGCAATATATAATTTAATTTGTAAATTTTAATTACCCTTGATACATCTAATTTCAACATTCGCTTTCATATAAATAAATAAGATTTTTATTTCTTTCTAAATTAAAATTAAAATCTTATTAATTTAATTCATTTTAAACATCGAATTTATACGGGTCGTTACAATGAATATACAGAAAACCAGAGAAAATGGGCGCAAGATTAGGAATACACTACTGTGAGAGGGAGGAGTAAAGATACTGTCGATCCCAAGATGCATCCCGTAACAATTGCCAATTGCACAGACCAAAATTACTTCCCTTTGTCGGAGACAAACCGTCACCATCCACACGGTAAAACAAATGCCTAGATTCTCCATCTTCTCCTACCCACATATGATAACTATTCGCTCTTGGCTCATATCTCATTTTTGAATCATTATGGATCCAAGTGCGCTCTTTCGAGCACCACTAAATTAAATCATCGACGGGGGAAGGGACTCCCAAAACTGTTGTAGCATCAGACTCAACAGGAGGAGATGGAGTTGGTGGAGAAGAAACAATTACCTTTGGAACCCACTTCAAAACTGGAATAGGGAGTGTAACCTTAGAAGTAGGAGGCAGGGAGGCCGACCCAGTTTTACACACCGAAATATGACCAAAAGGCTGACAGGATAAGCAAATATCAGGTTTCCACTTGTATTGCATGTCCACTTCCACATCATGATCTTCAACGATTCTAACTTTGAGCTTCGATGGCAAAAGATTAGATGGAGTAATCTCAAGTAATGCTCTTGTGTAGTGTAAAGTTTTCCAGGCTTCAGTATTGGAATCAAAGCATTTCAGGTCACCAATGAGATTGGCAAGCCAGTTTAAGCCTAACAAAGGTCGAAGGGCAGATGGAATATGAGTAAAGTGGCCCAAACAGGAATAGAAAGAACCTGCTCCCTAGCTTTGTCCACACCATGACTCCATGGAATATTAATAAATGGTTTCCCCTCTATGATAAGTGGACTGGTCTCAAGAGTCCTTAGTTTATCATTTTTATTAGTGAATTTGAAGTAAAACATAGTATCGAAAAATTGAACACGAAGACTACCTTTCAAATTCCGTACACGCTTGATTGGTTATGAATTTCCATGTAAGAAGTAGAAGAATACAAGAAGAAACAACCAACTCCTTCTTAAACGACCTCAGCTGGCGGTATATTAATACCGTCAATCACTACCGTATCAAAGGATCTTGGAGAGAAAGAACCAATATTGCTCGGTAAGGCTTTGAAAAAAGAGGGCTATGTGGACTGCGATGCCACTTTGGAATTTGAAGCGGGTAATTCTTGAGAGATATGGGGATGGATGAACCCTGAGCTTCCTATACACATATCATGCACATGAATATGGGAAGAATCGACATTACCTTGAAATGGGAGTGCAGGGATGTTGTTATACGAATGGGCATTTTCACGAACAACTTGAGTACGCACTATATTAGGAGAAACAACAGCCTCCAATACCCTATCAATACCAACATCTACCATCGAAGCATCACTACATTTCAAACAAACATTAGTTTGAGTCCAACAATTACCAGTAGCAGCAACGTCAAGAAAATTGGATAAACAGTGCACGCCTAAGTCAACACGTTCCACACCAGTAACTCGAGTACCGATTCTATTGTCTGAAATCAAGTCAGCTAGAGGATTAACTAGAGTAGCAGTAAAATCTATCTGCGGAAATGCAACAACAGGAGAACTTTGTGTGCTCATAAATGGGCCTGAAGGAGACACGAGAATGGAAATTGACGAGTTTGCAATGGCAACAGAATGGGAAGGAGGCGAAATAGAAAATGACCCACACGCCATTGGATGAGTGGCAGTGATACGGCGGCTAGAGCGGGTCAGGGATCCACCAACCAGATCTAGAGGCTGAGAAGTCCACATTTGAAGATTTGAACTTTTTCTTCTTTGGAATGGGGTAGAGGAGGCTGGGCGGAGAGGAAAAGATATGGACGGAAGATAGGAAAGGAGAGGAGGAGCGGGCGATTAGACGACTATGGGGGTGAAGCGATTGAGAGGGGCTGCCATCCAGGTCTAGAACTTCCTTTCTTCGACCTTCTCTGGTTATTACATACTTCTTGATTTAAAACTGGTTAAGTTATAAATGGCTGACAATCCGCTACCTAGGGTAATTATACAAAGTTTGCATATGGATAACTATATACTTAATTTACACACGACCCATTGATAGGAATTAACCCTTTCATATCTATCACGTTTTCGATATTTCGACCTTACTCTACCCCTCGCCAAGAAATAAATTCTAGATCTCACAAATAGAGGATCAGCCTACTCATCGACTTTAGTGCTAACTATGGGATGGTTTACTTCCCATAATGTGTCACCACATTAGCATTGGTTTCATGTTTGTTTGAGGTTACTTAAGGGTAATCGACAAAGAAATCCCTTAATCAAACATTTTTGCAGAAAGAAAACTGTTTTAAAAACAATACCAATATTTAGAAAGAAAGCGATTTTTAATAAATTAAAGTCCTTATTTATTAATTAAATAATAATTTAATCCCTTATTAAATAATAATGAAATCTTAAATAAGTCCTAATTAAAATCTTAATTAAATTTAATATAATAAGTAATTAACTAATAAATAACCCCCTTTTAAATAAATTAGTTAATAATTAATCTTTAATAAATAATTAAATAATAATTGATTCCTAATAAAGAATTAAATAATAATCAACTTTTAGATTAATTAACTAATCATAATTAACTTACTTGATTAACATTCAAGCACTAATTACCTTTGTTAACTAATGATTAAGTACTAATTACCTTACTTACTTAATTAATTAAATGATTATTAAATAATTAATTAATTAATTAAATGATTACTTTTTATTACTTAATATATTTTAAAAACTCTTTTCAATAGGATACTTAAGTAAAAAAAATAATTTCAAAAAGAGTTCGATTCCACGAACTACATCTACAGCGACTACCGTTATACGACCTATAATTTTCAAAATTTGAAAATTTTGCTTTTTATGTCTTCTTAAAACTTTAACTCTTGGAAAAATTTACTACTTGTAAAACATAAAGGTATGTTCTTGAAACTAAATAAGTTTAAAACTTGAAAAGAATATGAAACTTAAAGCCAAAGATCACACAACACAACTACAAACGCAAGCAAAGATCTCAATTTTCTAACTAACATAAACGTTAGACTTCATTTCAAGTCTAATTCCAAATCATGACATATAAGCACATACAAATTATATCCAAACATCGTTATAATCCAAGCACTTATACATACATACAAACCAACATTATTTTTACCCAAACAAACATCATATTTACAACTAAGTCAACCAATGATATATGTTTAAAATTTGTAAAAAGGAAAGAACTTTATTCACCAAAAGTTGACTAAGTTAACTTCTGCTAGAACTCGAATGTGACCCTAGTCTTCGCTTTGCCTTTAGAAAATGAAGTCTTTGTGGGCTTTAGGGTGGAAAAATGTTCGGCCTAGGGAGATTTGTGCTTGGCTAAGATGGGTATGGGTGAAGAGGGCTAGTTTTGTGAAGAAGGAGTGTTGAAATGGGTGAAGAAAGCTTTAAACAAGGATTTATAAGTTGTAAAAGAGAAAAGAACTAAGGTTTCTAATTTTAGAAATCTATGGAAGCCATGAAAGGGTACACAAAGACTTGAAGGAAAATTTGCAAAGTAAGAATGAAATAGAAAAAATGGAAAAATTATTAGGAAATTTGGTTTTTTATGCAAACGTAATAAATTAAATTACCAAAATGACCTTAAATACATAACCTTCGCTACTTTCATGCCACGTCAACCACCTTGTCTCCCTCACTCCCCTCACGTGAATCTTGTCCCTCCCTTTTATTTGATGAACCAACATTCATTTAAAACTAGTGTACTTTATGTTTGCTAATGACATGATAAGTTATGACAACTTTTATTTCCATTTTAATTTGTTTTTTTAATTTACATAATATGTCACATCATATCCTATGTATATTTCTTAACATATATATTACAAAATCCTAGCTTATTGATACATGTGTGAATATGTTAACTCAAATGTGTGCAATATTTTTTCGACAACTTTTAGACATTGAAAAATCGAAAATTCGAAAAATGATTTTCGGTCACATTTACTATTTTTATTTGAACTAATTATTTTGTAAACAAATTTTGAAAACTATTTCACCATCATTAATTATTAATTGAAGAGTTATATTTTGAGTTATAAAACTCATTAATTAATTATTAGAAATATATTTAAATATTCATATTCAAAGTAATTAAATTCTGGATTGTTACAATCTCCCCCTTAAAATATATAATGGTGAGAATAAGATAACATTACCTCATATCACGAGAGAACATAATATATATATTTCTTATGTTACTTTATGATACTTACACATCATATTATTCATGATACTTACACATCATATTATATATGATGTGTAAGTATCATGAATAATATGATGTGTAAGTATCATAAAGTAACATAAGAAATATATATATTATGTTCTCTTGTAGGGCACTTATAACTGATGTGGGCAGGCAGATGCTGCAAGAGACTGTCACTGAGGAGGAAGTAAGAGCTGTTGTTTTCTCTATTCACACTGATTCTTCCCCAGGGCCTGATGGGTGGAGCTCTAAGTTCTATCAACTCCATTAGCAACACCTGACTGTTAGAAGCTATTCAGGAATCTTTCAACACTGGTAAAATTCTTCATGAATTAAACCACTCATTTATCACTCTTATTCCAAAGGTGGAAAGTCCTTCTAGGATTGAAGAATTTAGACCCATTGCATGTTGTAATGTGTTATATAAGATTCTCAGTAAGGTGATATGTAATAGACTTACAAAGGTTCTTCCTGATCTTATTTCTGAATGTCAATCTGCTTTCATTAAAGGAAGACACATATCTGAGAATTCTTTACTAGCTCATGAACTGATTAGAAAGTTCAATAAACCTGGAGTTGACAAGATGTGTCTAAAGATTGATTTACATAAGGCTTATGATAAAATCAACAGACAGTTTATCATTCATGTATTACACTGTATGGATTTTCCTACTTCCATGATTAATCTCATTGAGGAATGCATCTCCACCCCCACATTTTCCATTATCGTTAATGGTACTCCTAAAGGTTACATTACTAGTAATAGGGGCTTGAGACAAGGTGATCCCCTCTCCCCCTACTTATTTGCAGTTGCCATGGAATTTTTCTCACTTCAAATGGAACTAGCTTGTTACAATTCTTTGTTTCAGCCTCTATTTGAACATGATCCTAATGTCAATCATTTATTATATGCTGATGATTTGATTATTGCTGTTAGAGCTTCCTCAACTGCTGCTCAGGGTCTACTTCATATTTTTAATCAATTGCATCTATTTGTGGGTCTTGAGCTAAATACTACTAAGTCCAAATGCTATTTTAGCAAATATTGCACCTCTAAAACAGCCATTTTGGACATTTTGCAAATTAAGGAAGGTCTGCTTCCTGTCAAGTATCTTGGGGTTCCTCTCTCAACTAATGTCATAACTGACCGTGAATGTGGTGAACTTGTTGGAAAGATTAGAGACAAACTTAATGGTTGGAGTTCCAAATTACTCTCTTTTGTTGGTAGAATTGAATTGGTGCATACAGTTATTACTGCTACAGTTAGATTTTGGCTTCAAACATTTCACATTCCTGACAGTTCAATTGAGAAGATTAATTCAGCATGTGCTAACTTCATTTGGAGGGGGGGATTACATAAAGTTAGTTATGATATTCTTTGCAGACCTAAATCTGAAGGTGGTGTTGGGCTCGTCAACCTGAAAGACCTTAGAAGGACTTATCAAATTAAACATGGATGGAAAATTCTAACTTCTAACACTCTCTGGGCTAGGTGGATGAGAAGCAGATATCTAAAGGGGAGTTTCTGGACTATGCATGAGGATATTAACTCTTCTGGGGTTTGGAAATGTATTTTAAGGAGCAGGGATGTTTTGAAAACATGTATCTCAAGGAGAATTGCTAATGGTAGGGATACTTATCTTTGGAGGGACCCATGGATTAATGGACACTCACTTGCTGACAAATATGGCTGGGGTATGATTTCATGTATTGGAGAATATGATGATCTAGTTGCTTCCATTATCCAACATGGTGATTGGATTCCTGACCAGAAAGGGCTTCATGTTATTGCTGAGGATGTCAAGTTTGTTCCTATCTACTCCTCTGAACCTAATGATACTTGGACTTGGAACTACACTAAAGATGGTATCTTTACTACCAATAGTGCTTGGGAAGCTCTACGTACTAAACATATTAACAAATTTTGGGCAGCTCCTATCTGGTCCAGATCAAACAACCCTAAGATGGCATTCACGACTTTCAAAGCCATTAATTTAAGACTTCCTACATCAGACAGACTAGCTAGATGGGGTATGGAGGTCAATCTAAATTGTAAATTATGTAACTCCCACCCAGAATCACACAATCATCTATTTTTTGAATGTGAATACTCTACTCGTGTGTTAAGTCATGTTAAGAGTAAAAATCAAGACATGCATGCAATTTCTACCCTAGAAGATGAATTACTGTACCTGAGTTCCCGCAAGAAAGAAGATTTGCTGACCCAACTGCAGCTTATTTGCCTCACCACAACAGTTTTCCATCTCTGGAAAGAGAGGAATCGAAGAGTTTTCCAGAATACTGCAAAGAATCATCACCAAATTCAGATCGCAATTGAACAAGATGTCAGGATCCTAGTGAAAAGAATTAAAAGCAAGATCTTTACCTGTGCGTCAGAACTGGAGAATAGAATCCTTCCAGATTGGAAAGTGGATCCGCCATGACTTTTAGCTTCAGTGCTTTATAGTAGGAGGCAATACTTTTGTGTTTTTGCTGTGGAATATATGTTTAATATTCCAGTTTGGTTTTCGTGTTCTTTTTGTGGTATTCTTTTAATTTAACCTATACGAGACTTTGTGAGTCTTTGTATTGGTCTTTGTGAGGCATCAATAAAATTTACCATTCTTCAAAAAAAAAAAAAAAAAAATCTCCCCCTTAAAAGAATTTTGTTTCAAAATTAGTAAAAAAAGAGATAGCTCAAAATAACTCAAAAGGACATATATTATGTATCATGAAATCTATACAAAAAACATACACTACGCTTCCATAACACAAACTATGCATACACAATATATACAAACAAACAACTATTCTAGCATCAACTCAGGATAGGCTTATCTCATACGATCTACAATATCCCAAGTACAATCTCTGGGATTATCATTCCACTGCTTAACTAGTTTCACCACTTTATTATGTAACCTCTTCTCATTCTGATCCATAGTATGAACTAGATTCCTAATAACCGTCAAGTTTGGTTCTAGCTTCAAATCCTCTTGAATTGATGGCTCTACAATTAGCGTTGGGTCATAAACATACTTTCTCAAGTGGGACACATGGAAAACATTATGGACCCCTAACAACCTTTTCAGAAAATTAACTATGTATGCGAGCAGTCTAATCCTTTCAATAACTTTAAAAGGTCCAATATTCTTCGGTGCCAACTTCCCAGCCCTTCTAAATCGAACAACTCCTCTGATAGGGGAAATCTTCACAAATACAGAGTTTCCGACCTTAAATTCCAAATCTCTTCTCCTTTTATTGGCATCACTCTTTTGTCAATCCTGAGCTTCTTTTAACCTTCTTTTAGTCACCACAACCTTTTCCATAACTTCCCGAATCATATATGATCCAAGTGAACCTAACATGCTGGTGAATTACATGGACGTCCATAAAGAGCTTCATAGGGTGTCATGCCAATGAACGCTTGATAACTATAGTTGTAGGAGAATTCCACTAAGTGAAGATGATCTTCCCATGATCCTCCAAAATCTAGAGTACATCCCCTCAGAAGATCTTTTAAGATCTTCTTCACCCTTTCCGTTTCTCCATTCGTTTGGGGGTGGTACGTTATGCTCAAGCTTAGCTTTGATCCTAAAGCTACTTGTAGCGCCTCACAAAACTGACTAATAAATATTGGATCTCGATCACTTACAATGCTTACTGGGACCCCATGCAATCGAACAATCTCCCTTATATAAATTTCTACAAAAAAAGCTGTGGTTTTTGTCGGCTCTATGGGAATAAAATGAGCACTCTTCGTTAACCAATCTATAATGACCCACACAACTTTATTCCCTTTTCTAGTTCTAGGTAAACCATTGATAAAATCTGTTTGTATCATCTCCCATTTCCAATTTGGGATTTCTAATGGTTGGAGTAAACCAAACGTCGTCTACTGATTGCCTTTTATCTACTGACAGATCAAACATCTATTGACATCTATTGAGACATCCCTCTTCGTCCCTTTCTACCAAAACACCCACTTCATATATCATTACTCTTAGAAACACCTAGATGGATAGTCAACTTGGATCGATGACATTCCGATAAAACTTCTTGTCTAAGGCTATTGACATCAGGGATGCAGATCCTCCCATTCATATGCAAAATGCCTCAGTAATCCATCTTAAAACTTGCACACCGCCCCTCCTCAACATCCTTGATGATCTTCATTAACCGCTTATCTTCATTTCTCTTACTAGCACTCCTTTCTAATGGTGTTGGTGCAACTTCCAAGAGGTCCAAAACTGCATTCTTACTCCGTGCATCTATAACCACATTTGCTTTTCCTTGGCATATAGAGAATATCCAAGTCATAAGATGCCAAAAATTCCAACTATCACTATTTCCTCATGTTTAGATCCTTTTGAGTGAAAAGATACTTCGCGGGCTTATGATCCATGAAGATCCCAAACTTTTCACCTATTTAAAGAAGGAAATTGCTTACTAGGATTCTTAAAGATTAGAAATAAGCCAAAGCAGAAAAGAAGGATTCTTATCCAGAAGTAGTGCCTCCACATCTTCAATGCAAATACTACGGCTAACAACTCCAAGTCATGCACTGCATAATTCTTCTCATGAGGCATTAACTGTCTACATGCATAGGTTATAACCTTCTATGCTGCATCAACACAGGACCCAAACAACTCTACATGCGATAAACAGTTAACCCCTATCCTCCCTCTATAATAGCCAAAACAGGGGCATTGGTAATCTCTCTTTTAACTCGAGAAATGCACCCTCACACTTTGGAGTCCACTCAAACTTAATGCCCTTTTTTGTTAACTTGGTAAAGTGTGAGGCTATTTTGGAGTAATCGAACCTTGATAAACTTCCTATAATATCCTGCTATACCAAAGAAGCGTCTCAGTTTTATGAGAGTTTGGGGTCTTTTGAAATTTTCCATAACAACTACCTTTTCTGGATCAACTAAGATGTCATCTTCAGATGCAATATGTCTTTGGTATCTTACTTCTGATAGCTAAAAGTGGCATTTAGAAAACTTTGCCTTAAGAATGGTTTTCCACAACATTTCCAAGACCACTTTAAAATGGTTTTTGTGCTCTTCTTCAGTCTTTGAGTAATAAGTCGATGAATACCGACACAAACTTATTCAACACATCCTAAAAACATGATTCATAAGATCAAAGAAAAATACAGGTGCATGGTTAGCCCAAAAGGCAAAACCAACCACTCATAGAAAATGTCAGGTCCTCTAAAAGCAGTTAAGGTATATTATCCTCCGCTACCCTTAACTGATGAAAACCCGTAGCAAGGTTCATTTGTGAAAATACTCTAGCCCCATGAAGTTGGTCAAACGTATCATCTATTCGGGGCAACAGATACTTATTTCGAATGGTTTGCTTGTTCAACTCCCTATAATCCATGCATGATCTTAAAGAACCATTGGACTTAGCAACAAAAACTACCGCTGATCCCTAACTTGAATGGCTTGGTCTAATTAGTCCTCTTCTTAACAAATCATCAGTTTGACTTGCTTTCTCTTACTGCTCTCTCGAGGCTATTTTACGTAGAATTTGAATGATAGGTCTCACATCGAGAATTAAATCAATACGAAATTCAATTTCTCGATGGGGCGACAAACTGTTAGCCGGCTCAAAAATATTAGGAAATTTTTTAACAACTTCTATCGATCCTAACTCTTTCTGGGATTATTCTAAAGCATACAAGAAACTACTCATGTGTTTGTTAGGTTTCTTACAAGCTATACTTTCAAATATATCTCCAAAATTGGCTTTCAACATTATGCTCCTCTTAACGCCGTCAGTATAGCTCCATATCTCGGCAACCAATCCTTACTAAGTATAACATAAACCACTTAAAATCCAAGACAAATAGGTCATAAAAGAAATGATGTTTTCGGAAATCAATTTTACTCTTTCAAAAATCAAGCATAGATTAGTTATACCACCTATGGGTTGGACATACAAATAGGGTTTTTTATAAATTTGGAGATAAGTTCAAATCTATCTACCAATCTTTAGAGATAAAACTATTCAAAGCTCCGGTATCAAATAAAACATGAACTATAACACCATAAATAAGCAAAGTACCTTCCACGGCTCCCTTCTCTTTAACATCTTTAGAGGTTGGGGGCTCATCCTTAATAGCATAAACTTTAGCTTGTTCTCCCTTTTCATCAATGGGAAATCATTAATCATGTGCCTAGGTTGGTGGCAATTGTAATAAAGCATCTTCTGAACTACTGGAGAGATAGCCTTCGCCTGCTGACAGTATGTTGAAATATGCTCGTTTTTCTTACAATTGTAACAAACAACATCTTTATACTTGTTTCCCCAATCTCCTCTTGCTGTTTTTACTTTACCCTGCTTCTTTTTCCAGTTCGGGTAAACTTCCTTTTATTTGGGTCAACTGTACCACCACTGGGTGCTGTTGCTGCTGGCTTCTTCTTCAAAAGCATTTTATACCTTAAGGCCATGTCTACCGAATCTACAAATGATCCCTTCACATAAATGGTCATCTTTTCATGGAACTCTTCTATCATACCCAATATGAACTTCACGTTTTTCTTTAGCGGCATGTCGATAAGTACAAGGCCGAAATGAGGAACTCATTAAACTTTGTCTCATACTCTGCCACCAATAAGTCTTCCTACTTGAGATCCATTAAACTTCTATATAGTCGAGTTTTTCCTCCAGCTGACATGTATTGGTCTTTGAATACCTTCTTGAATCTAGCATAAGAGAACTCATCTTCTGAAATATTTGCGGTGACAGAATCTCACCATGTCGCTGCCCCCTCTTGCAATTGCCATGATGCCAAAAAGCATTTTTGATCATCAGAAATGTCCAAACCTTTGAAAATCTTCTCACATGACCATAACAAGCTTGTGCTTCAGTGATGGATTATGTACCCTTGAAAGGTTTTCCTTCTAGATTTGTGAAATCTTCGCATAGAGCTGTGAAGTTTACTTGAGGCTACACTAGGACTCCTTCTTCCATTATTCCAAACCTTCTAACATTCGGGGTTCTACCATTTGTGGTTGTTGTGCCACTGTTTCCCCTTCCTCATCCCCTTCTCATACTCATTTCTACTATATGAATAAAGTAAGATATCTTTTGAATGCATGGGCGAGATTATCTTAGAGAGAAAGAGCATAAACCAAACATAGAAATGTTGATCAGAACAACATGGAAATGCTCTCTCAAAGACTGAACTCATTTTAACATACTACTAACCCAATCTCTAATGAGTTGACCCCCAACCAAGGCCTAGGTATTCGCTTAACCTAGCTTCGATACCAAGTGTGAAGATATATACTTCTTACATCCAAAGATGACACTTAATGCACCCATGATATTCATGTGTCGATCATCTAAGTGTCCGAAAGACAAGTCGAGGGGTAAATAAAATAAAAGACAAGGAATAAATATAGATTTATTCTCTGATAACATCACAGTTACATAAACATAATCACAGAAGAGTACATATGGTTACTCCTAAATGTTACATCAAAGTTACAACAAGTATTGTTTCCAACAAGGATAACAATATCAGGCTGCCCAAACTCCTAATACACAATACATAGTCACAACGGAAATATAGACAAGATCCTACTCCATACTGCTTCCAAAATTCTCCAAAGAAACCTAACTACTTGGCTACTCATAAAAATTAGAGTACCCAAGGGTTTAAAGGAAAGAAATAAAACTTCAGGTCAGACATGGGTCTGCTATGACTAAAACATAAGTTTAACTTTGTAAAACTTTCAATCCAAAGGTATCTCGTAATACCATACCGTATATAAACAAGGAGAGGTTTTTACCATACGATAACCAAAACATTTCTATATAAAATCCTTCGATATTATCATAATGTCTACATTTAAAATAAATATGGAATCATAGCCAAAATTGTTACATTAATTATATTCCAACATAATAGGTATACAATCAAGTCCGAAGGCTCGTATTGGAAAATGGATTCCAACTATGACAAGGTAGGGATCTACCTTTCGAATCAGTACACCTCTAGATAAAATGTACTGGAGGCTACAACACGTTATACCTCTACTACTCCGGACCGGCCCTACCCTTTACTGGATAGAGCCGAATATGATCACTATTTGGTTGCGATCAACAACTGTAAAGGGGATCCTGAAGCGTACATAAACCACATATATTGCTCTAGATTAGGCGTTGACCATAACCTAATGAGAGCGACCCACATAGCCCAGCCACATGACCCTGCTTTAGTCATTTACCAATCATGAGGGCTAAGGCTACACGTTTACCTTTCATCCTAGCAAACCATCTTGGAATGCTAACTTTGCTATTCAGGCATCCAATGCAATGATAGCATTCATCCATACAAGTTGTTTCAGGATAGAAAAAACATTCAACAATTACTATCTTCCATTTTGGAATTACCCTCAGTAAGAATAGTATAGCTCCATAGCATACTTCATAATGATCCATCACGAGCGTTATTAATTTGGAGTGGTCTGGATAAATCATACTTATTTGAAACCGATGTCTCTAAATTAAGCGGTAATTTCTGGCTAACTTAATTTCGGTTCCTTTGGAAGTATGCAACTAGTATTCGAGTCGAGGAACTCGAACATACATAACATACTTCTTAAGTTAAAATAGGTCAGTTTATAAATTGCGTACAATCCGCTACTTAGGATAATTATATAGATTTTGCATATGGATAATATAACCATATACTTAATTCAAACTTGACCCGTTGATAGGAATTAACTCTCCCATATCTATCGTGTTTCCGATATCGGCTTTAATCTATCTCTTGCCTAGAAATAAATTATTGATATCACAGATAGAGGATCGGCCTACTCATCAGCTTTTGTGCTAACTATGGGATTATTTACTTCCCATAATTATCACCACATTAGCATTGATTTCATATTTGTTTGAGGTTACTTAAGGGTAATCGACAAAGAAATCTCTTGATCCAAAACATTTTTCAAAAAAAACTGTTTTTAAAACAAAACAAATATTTAGAAATAAAGCGAATTTTTTTAAATCAAAATTCTTTTTAATTAATTAAATTATAATTTAAACCCTTATTAAATAACAATTAAATATTATCAAGTCCAAATTAAAATCTAATTAAATTTAACCTAATCAGTAATTAATAATTAACCCCATTTTTAAATAAACAAATAAATTAATCTTTAATAAATAATTAGACAATAATTAATTCCTAATTAATAATTAAATAATAATTAACCTTTAAATTAATTAACTAATTATAACTAACTTACTTGACTAACACTTAAGTACTAATTACCTTTATTAACTAATGATTAAGTAACGAGTACCTTATTTAATTACTTAATTAAATAATTAATTAGTTGCTTTTATTACATAATATATGTTTGAAAAATCTTTTCAAAAGGATATTTAAGTGAATGAATTTGATTTCAAAATGAGTTTAATTCCACGAACTGCATCTATAGCGACTATCGTTATACGACCCATAATTTTCAAAAACTTGAAATTTTTGCTCTCTAAGTCTTCTTAAAACTTTAACTCTTGGAAAAACTTTATTACCTGTAAAACATAAAGGTATGTTCTTAGAATTAAACATGTTTAAAACCTAAAATCAATTTTAAACTTGAATGCAAAGACCGTGGATTTTACTAAGGGTGGGCATGGTCGGTTAACTGAACTGATCGGTTAATTTGAACAGTTAACTAGTGAAAAATAATGATTCAGTTAACCAGTTCATCGGTAAAAATTTGTCGCATCTATCGATCGAACCGATTAAATTTAACCATGGATAACCGGTTCCGTTAACCTTTCGAACCATCAGTTAACCGTTGTATCGTTAACCGTTTAACACTAACGATTAACTATTGTACAGTTAACCGATGGTTAACCGCAATATTTCTTCATGTTATAAACATTAATGACTTCACAATCAATGCAATTCACAACTACAAGTCTACAATTCATAAAAATAAACAACAATGCTCAACATTCAACAATCCACAACTAACTTACTAAGTCTACAGTCTATAAACATAAACACCAATCACAAGGCTCCATTTCACAATCCATAATGACAACACTCGATAGTCCACACTCCACACCACAATTCATTGTTAAGAGTATAAATTTTACATCCATATTCCACTGCAATACTGCATAATACAAACAATACAAATACATTTGTTTTCCACTGAAAATGCAATGAATATTAAAATGAAATGAAAATTAAAATGATAGTTTGGAGATTGAATTTGAGCCCGAGATAGCGAGCTTCAGTCTTCAAATCAACTCTCCATGTGACTCTCCATCCATAATTTACTCATTGCATGTTAAAATGGCAATGCAATGTTGCAATGCACACCGTCACTAAAGGAGCCTGAGAGTTTTTTTTACTATATATATTTATAATACTTGCTAATTGCTATATATAATAATTACTGCAAAATTAAAACGTAACATAACATATATATAGGATTACAATACTTCATAAGAAAACAAATGAAGCTACAATGAATTTGAACAATGCATGAATAGGCTGCTATTCAAATTTCTTATTTATATACAACTGTGAACAGGACATTATTTGTATACAATTTATGACAGGCATTTTCATATACATACATACATATGTGTGTGTGTGTGGTGGCAGTGTGTGTAACAATAACAGGCATTTTTATGTTTGTATACAATTTGTGAAAAGATCAAATTTTGATTACCACAAAGCCAAAATATAATTTACTGCCCAAAGTTTGTTGTAAGATCAAATTACCATTGCCATAATTTATAGCGCAAATTTGTTATAACAAATAGAAGTAAGATTGTAAGTAGGGTGTTTGGAGGCAAACTTTTCAAAAATGACTTAAAATAACTTGTTAAAGTTTTGAAATTGAAAATCATATGCAACAACTTGTTGCTCCTATTCCAATTTGAATTAGAGAAACTAGCACAAATTTAAGAAAATGCTTCTAGACGTATGCGTTGAACTATATATTTATGTCCTTGGTTAATATATCAGTTAAATTGCCACGTATCGTTCATCGTTGATTACATATAGAGGCTACTCTGCTCATACATATATGAATGCCACACAATTTGCATAAGGCTTAGAAAATTGTCGACCTAGATTATATAAATGAACAAGTCTGTATATGAACAGATTTATATATATGTAAAGTGTAAACCATATGAACCAATTTATATATGGGTAAACTATAAACAAACTATTTAATTTACAAATACTCTCATACCTGACACAACAACGATAATTCTGAATTATAGGTCACGTTCATATAACATCCACCTATCAGCTGAAATCAAACAATCAAATAAATTCTATAACCGATTAAAAATACACCAATTGCATTAAAAAATTCCTACTATATGAAACTAACCGTGGTGAAGGTGAATACAATGATGACGAACATGGACTATCCATGGTGAACATAAAAGATGATGGCGAATCGCGTTGACATCCATGTACAAAATCTACATTGCAAACAAGTTAATTAGAGTATTGTATTTAAAATCCAACAAATGAAGAACTATATTATTTTTTCAATGCAAATATCAATTGATAGGAGTTCACCTAATAAGAAACATCATCGATATGATCCTCAATCTGATGATCTACAAAAATTTATTTGGACCTTAACCAATTTTCAGTACAAACTAAAGCCTCAACTACTCATGGAATCAAAGTACTACGAAAAGGATCTATAATTCTTCCTCCGGTGCTAAAAGAGGATTCGGAAGCAACTGTGGATGCCGTAATAGCAAGAAGATTCCAAGCGACTAAAGCTAAAACACAATATTTGAAACTATTTACTCCACCATAGTAAAACATCAAAATTATTTGTTGTACCCTCAATCAATGCATTTAAATACTTTTCTAATTAATTGTCTTCGTTATCGTGTTGTTGAACTTGTCTTAGAAAAGTATTCATTCTTCTAAAAGCTAACATCCTCATCACGTTCACTAGCAACGAGCATACTAGGTTGTGCTTCCTCGTGCATTTGTGTTCCAAATGCAGAATCATTAACATAAAAGTCAACCAACCTTATCAAAATATTCTTCATAATTTTTTAATATGTCTTCCGCTATAAGTTTTTCATACAAGTCCTCAACACATAACTTCAAAAATTGGAATTTATACCTTGGGTCAAGCAGTCACGTAACAAATAAAATTTTGTTCATACTACCTACGCTTCCTTAATGTTTATCAAACTTCATTTTTATATTAATTTCCATTTTAGTAAGATAAGGATTCATTTTATCAACCAATACTCTAATTTCTTCTTGAATTCCACTAAGCTCGGCAAAATAAACATTTGCACTAATGGATAAAGTTTTGCTAAATTTTAAAGTAACATGATAAAAATACTTTAAGAATTTAAAAAATAATTCAGCATTTTTCCAATCCATAGAACTCGGAGGATGAATTTCATAATCAAAGTAAGCAACAAAAATACCATCATTTTCTTTCATATCGTCAAAAACCTTATTGTATTTTAAAGCCTCTTACATCAAATACGTTGAGTTCCATCTAGCCGATACATATAAGATAAGCATAGTTTTATTCTCAATTCTCAAACTTAAATATATCTCTCTAAATTTAGTCAAGCATGCCGAAGATAATCTCACAAATGTGACTGCAGTACGAATTCTATTTTTTTTGCCCATCATTAACAATTAAATTGGTTATAGGAGCACAACAATCAATATGCATAAAATCACCATTTAAAACACAACCACCATTATGACCATTTAATTTTCTTTTCACATAATTAATTGCCAATTCATTTGCACTAGCATTATCGACCGTGATAGACACTATTCTTTTGAGTTCCCATTTTTTGATACAATGGACAATAAGTTTTCCAATAATTTCTCCTTTACGACTAGTAATCACACAAAAATGTATAATCCTCTTATGTAACTTCCAATCTCCATCAATAAAATGTGCAGCTAAAGCCATATAATTCACATTTTGAATAGATGTCCATGTATCGGTAGTTAGACAAACACAATGTAATGATCCTGAGAACATTTTTTAAAGAGATTCTATCGAGTCCAATATAATTGAAGCACATCCCTACAAATTGTTCTACGTGAAGAAACTTTAAAACTAGGACACAATTCCCAACAAAATAGAAGAAAACCTCCACCCTTCACAAAACTAAATGAGAGTTCGTCAATAATTAGCATTCGAGCTAATGTTTTTCTACATTCCTCTTTATTAAATGACCATGTGATAAGATTGTTACTACCTTTATTATCACTATTTGTTCCAAAAGCTAAAGTTTTTTGTCTCTTATCACTATCATGTGGAATGGACTTACATAAATGTTTTATATGATAATTTAAATATGTAGCACCATTTGATTTAGAATCACAAGCAATTTGTTGAACACAATAGTTGCAAATACATTTCTGAAAATTGAAATTAGCTTCTTTGGTAAAATGTTCTCATATCGAAAAAGGCTTTCTAGAAGAAGGCTTGCACTTCAGGTGTAGAGGGGTTTCTAATATTGATGTCTTCTTCACCGGTTTTCTCATCATCTGCTTCTTTTGCAAACTCATCGTCATCTCTTGTTTCTCTAGAACTATCTATTTGTACCTGTTACAGTGCACGAAAAACAAAAATACATTATAGATTAGAAATATACAACATAAATGTAATCTTATAACTTATGCAAGAAATATTAAAATCTGACTTATAACAGTTTAGTATTTGACGATCAAATATTAATGCCTTAACACATTTTGTTAAAGAATGCCCAGCATACAAACAACGAAATTGTTAGAGAATAATATAATGTTACATGCAAGCCGTTAGTGTACTATACATGCATGTATATAACAATTTGTACATGCAAATTTAATGGATATATGCATGCAGATATAACAGTTATATCAATTATCACGTATGCAGAGATATCAAGTCATATACATGTAGATATATAATAATAATAACAGTTTGTACATGCAGACTGTTTTAGTTTTTCTGGTCATATCCACTATTCAGATACATAACATCAATAACAGATACAAACATGTTTGTTGATGCACCTTCAGCTAATATGATTCTATACAAATATAACAGTTTCCTTTTTTCTCCACAAACTAATTTCTAGTTCATTACTATACAGCTCAAGTTTTATTTCATGCTAAACAAATAATGATAATAAAACTTTATATGGTGGCAGTAAAAGTTAGGAATTTCTAGAAATTTTTTCTTTTTGCATTAAACACAAATTTTGAAAAAACAGTTATACATATATCTATGTATATGTATACACAAACACACATACAACTAACCATGGGGAGTGTGTATATACAAAAGACTAACCACGAGTGGACATTAATTCAAAATAAATATATAGTGATACAAATGGTTTCGTTTCTCCCATTCTTTTTGTTTGTTCCTATATTGTTCCCTTTTAATATCTATGTGTGATAGAATTAATTTTTATATGTTATTTACATTTGGAGGATATATAAGATGGTCGTTACAGTAAAATATAATATATTTCCATTTCATATTCTAAAAATGGTTGAAATAAAACACGGAAAGCACATTAATTACGTAGAAAATTTATGCACAACAAAAAAATTACAAAATATTTGTAATAAAAATGAATATAAGATCTTAAATGACAAAACATGGAATATTTGTATAAAAATCTAGAAGATTTGAATAAAATCATATAGGATTTAAACTTAAATGAGAGGTTGTTTTAAGAATTAATCATTTACACCTAACTGATTTTCTGAAACTCTACTAACTGTCTTGCTACCGAGTAGCTAATTGTTCCTACCCACTGATAAGGAAACTGAAAGTAATCCCTATTTGTTACCCTACTAAAGTCTATGAGGAAACTAGAAGGGGTTAGTAGAGTTCCACATATAATATACTTTGTTCTATCCAAAAAAAATTGAAACTAAATGGTTAGAGCATGTTCTGATAGTTCTCTAGCAATGGTACCTACAAGAACATAGACTCCTGCTCCTAATGTAGAACTAATACATGTCCAACATAACATCCTTAATTGATTTCGATCTATAGTTGATTCCTTTTTTATACATTCTCAAATTGCTCCAAGTACTATTACAGTTGTTTAACCTAGGACTTTAAGAGCTTCCATAATTTAATCAAACTAATTATGATAACAATAATAATATATATCAGTTCTAAATTAAAGGTAAAAATTAAAAACTGCACAAAATATATTAAACTCATGTTTTCCTCTTCCTGCTAGCATTCACCATCGCTTAAAATTCAAGTAAACGATCCAAATAGCGAAAAACAAAAACGAAGGAGGCGGGGATCGATTTGTATTTGGAATCCAATAAACGATTTGTATTTGGAATCTTGGATTCAAAGGTTTGGTATTTTTTGGAATGAAAATGAAAGAGTTTGAGAAGTGGGAATGAATTGTGAAATACTGAATGAATAGCGGTAGCAGCGGTTGAAGGGAAGCTCGATTCATTTCGATTTGGGTTAGGGAAAATGGGTGGGCTGGGTGCGATAGAATTGGTATGGGCCTTTTTTATAATTAAAAAAAAGATTTCGATTAACAGTTAACCGTTGTACTAACCATGGTTAACCATTAACCAACTTGAATATGGTCGGTTAACATCGATCGGTTAACCGAAAATTCGATTAATCAATTTTTTCAGTTAAAGCAATTCGGTCAAGGTTAGTTAAGTCGGTTAGGTCAGTTAAATGTCCACCTTGAGATTTTACACAAGGGGTTCTATGTCGCTTAAACTAGTAAAGGTGCAAACTTTCTTAGCATACAATCATGTATTCATGTTCACAACATAAATAATCACATTATAACCAGAAACATAAGCAAAAATCTCAACTTTCTAACTAATATAAAAATTCTACTTCATTTCAAATCTAATTCAAAATCATGGCAAGCACATAAAAATTATCCCCAAACATCGTTATAATGCAAGAACTTATACATACATACAAACCAACATTATTTTTACCCAAACAAACATCATATTTACTACCAAGTTAAGCGGTGATAAATGTTTTAAAACTTAGTAAAAAGCAAGAATTTTACTCACCAAAAGTTGACTAAGTCAAGCTATCTTCTATTAGAACTCGAATATGACCTAGGTTTTCGCTTTTCCTTTAGAAAATGAAGTCTTTGTGGGTTGTAGTGTAATGACCCAGTATTTAATCACTTTAAATTTGGATATTTAATTATATTTTTATTAATTAATTAATGGATTTTATAAATCAAAATAAACACCTTTTAAATAATAATTAATGATGGTAAAATAGTTTTCAAAATTTTTTTACAAAAAATTTAGTTGGAAGATAAATAGAAAAATATGACGGGAAATCATTTTCTGAATTATCGCCTTTTCGATGTCTACAAATTGTTAGAAAATAATGTGCACACTTGAGTCAACATAAATACACATTTACAAATAAATTTGGATATATTTTTATATATAAATACATACTTAAGTTTATTAAAATTTTGATATGACGTTTTATAAAAAAATTAATTAAGTGTAAATAAACAAAATGAAAATTTTCATAACATGTCATGCTATTAGTAAACACAAAGTACACCGGCCGTTAATGAATGCTACAACTAAAGAAAAGAAAGGGGGATAAGGTAATTTTCGAAATTTGGAGAGGGGGAACAAGGGTTGTGATGTGGCATTCATGAAATGGAGGGCGTGTAACCTAGGGTAGTTTGATAATTTAGTATTTCATGTTGAACATAATATTTTCATAATTTTTCTTCCTTTTATTCACTCCATTTTCATTTCCTAAACCTCTCCAAATCTTTATGTTTTTTTCATCGCTTTCAAAATAATTTTTAAAAGTTTAAGAAAAAGGAAACTTAGTTCGACCACTTTAAAAATATCAAAAAATCCTTGTTTTAAGCACCCTCATCCATTTTAAATACTCCACCTTCATAAAACAAGCACACACAAACCCTCAAGGCCTAGCACAATAGTCCCTTGGCTGAACCAGTTATGCAACCCTAGGCCTCCAAAATATCAGTTTTAGAAAGGCAACGCAAGTTCTAGGTTGTATTCAAGTTAGAGTGAAAGTTCACTTGAGTTTCGTCGACTTTTGGTGAGTAAAGTTCTCGCCTTTTGACTAAGTTTTAAAAATACATATTATTGCTTTGTTTGGTTGTTAATATGGTGTTTGTTTGAGTAAAAATAATATTGATTATATGTATGTAAAAATGCTTGGATTATAATGATGTTTGGATATAATTTATATGTGCTTGTATGCCATGGATTGGAATTAGACTTGAAATGAAGTCCAATGTTTATGCTGGTTAGAAAGTTGAGATCTTTGCTTATGGTTTGGTATTATGTCACTTATGTTATGATCTTATGGGTGTTTTGTGTGCTAAGGAAGTTTGTATATGGACTTGTTTGAGCGACAAACCCTTGTTTTTGAAATTTAGTATCACTTGAGTGTTCACTAAAAAGTTTAATAAAGTTTCCAAATCACTTTTTAGTTTCAAAAGTTTTTCCAAGTTATAAAGTGCTTCAAATATAAAAGGAAAGGTTTAAAAGGTATTTTGTATGTTAAAAAAGTTTTGAAAATACGGGTTGTATAGCGATAATCGCTATAAGTGCAGTTTGTGAAAACGAACTCTTTTCGAAATCTAGAAGTGTTTTCACTTAGGAATATTTTTGAAAAATAATCTCAAACATAATTTAAGTTATAAAAACTAATTGTTATTAATTAATTAATTAATTAATTAATTAAGACAATTAGTATTTAATCACTAATTAACAAAGGTAGTTAGTACTTAAGTGTTAATTAAGTAAGTTAATTATAATTTGTTAACTAGTTAAAAGTTAATTATTATATAATTATTAATTAAGGATTAATTATTATTTAAATATATTATTTAATATTTATTTATTAATTAATTATAAAAGGGTTTAATTATTAATTAATTTCTAATTAGGTTAAATTAAATTAAGACTTAATTAAGTATTATATTATTATTTAATAAAGTTTTAATTTATTATTATTAATTGTCAATTAAAAACTAATTATGGTTAAATTATTTATTAAATGAGTGACTATTACTAAATTAATAACTTAAATGATAATTATTATTTAATCATTTTATTTAAAAGTTAATTATTGTTTAAATAATAATTAACAGTTTAAGTACTATTAATTAAGGAGCTAAATGTTATTTAACTATTGAATAAAGTTTTTGAATTTTAAAATCGTTTATTTCTAAATATTGGTTTTATTTTAAAAGCAGTTTTCTTTGTATTTCAAATCAATGGATTTCTTTGTCAGTTTTCTTTAAGTAACCTCAAATGATTACGAAACCAAATGACATCTATTTAGCAGAACAGAAAACCATTCTGCTATTACAATAATTTGGACATGTGTTTAGCAGAACAAATCCCTGTATGTTATTATTATAACTAGGACATTTACCTGTAAGATTGTTGATTGTTGTTTGTTAATCCCTTTAACATATCCGTTGTTATGAAAATACCCCTTTTATAATTTAAAATTTTAAACTGAAAGTGAATAACCACTATGGTCGTTAAGCCTATTCTGAACTTGTGAAATTATTCTTTTAAATTTTAATTCTTTTTAAAAAGGGTTTAAAAATTTATTAAATGAATTTTTTTAAGATAGTAACTTGTTTATTTAAAAAGGTGTTTTAAATAATTGATTGTTTACCAAAGGAACTTTACTGATTAAGGTTTTATTTAAGAAGTTCTGTTTTAAATTGGAAAGAGTTTTTGAAGTTTTGAAAGAAGTTTTATAATGATTTTTGGATATTTAATAAGTTGTTATATAAATTGGTTTGATATTTATAAAAGAGTTTTGTAAATAAACTTGGAGATTTATAAAGTGTTTTATAATGGATTAGAAATTAAGTAAAGGAGATTTCATAAATGAAGGAGATTTATTAAAAGGATTTATTGAATAAATTTATAAAAAGAATTTGAGATTTGGATTTTCCTTAACCGACCTTCTTAATTAAGTTGATGTGGAACTTTCGTTCTGTGCTTAACACTGAAGGAATTGTGCTCGGGTTGTTCTTATCTCTAATTTAAATAACATTTATTTGATCCTTTTAATATAATTTTTAAGTAAGAAATCTTTCATAAATGTTTTGTGTCACTGAGATAAGTATATGAAGGTTTTGATAAGCGTTCTGAAAAGAGATTTAATAAATGAATATTTGTTTTTTAGGCTTAGTGGTTGCTATGGGTAATTAAATATCTAGATTATGTTTGTTTGTGTATTTGATAGTTAAATAAATAATTATCAAATCTTGTCCAGTTTTGACTTAGGAAGTATGATTGTATATGCGAGTTCTCTGATAGGGACTCGAATACTTGTTGTAGAATTTCAAAAGAACCGAGAATGAGTCCACCGGAAATTATCGCTGCTGGTTTGGAGAGACGGGGATCAGGTATGTAACCACTCTGAACCAATGCGTTCGAATGAGAGAAATCTTGAAGATGATTAAAGTGGATGCTACTTGAAGAGCCTTTGGTTTCATTCAGTCCTAGAATGAACTTGTATGGATAAATGCTAACATTGCAATTTTGCCTTAAGGGTAGTGGTAGCATTCTTAGATGGATTGCTAAATGCTAAGAGCGTAACCTCTCAAACATTACATCCTAGTAATGGTTAAAACATGGTAGATGCAGGTCACACTCATTAGGGTATGATCATCCCAAGTTCTAGTGTCGATATCTCCATGCATGTTTCAAGGCCCATTTTTTGTTGTTGATCACAGCCAAGAGGTGATCATATTCGGTACTACCCAGTTGAGGGGTAGACTGGTCCTGTGTTGGTAAAGGTCAAAAGGTTTTCGATCTCATTATACGTTTTATCTAGAGGTGTACATATTTTCAAAAGGTAGTCCCTTTCCTTGCCATTTAATGGAAATCCATTCTCCAATAAGTGCCTTCAGTTTTTGATTGTATACCTATTATTCCAGTTATGTACATGCATCACGGCTACTTGGTTATTAAATACTTTAAACTCATAGAAATTATTATAATATCACTAGATTTTTATAGTAACATTGATTTGGTTACTGTAAGGTAAAAATCTCATCCACATTTATGTGCGGTGTGATCTTATGAGATACCTTTTATTTTGAAAAAGGTTTTCAAATATAGAAATCCATATGTTTGATTCGAGTTTAACTCATGCTGGTTTACCAAACTGACCCGGGCGTTATTTCTGTTATAATGCTCGGGTCAGCTCGAGCATATTTTCCAGATTTAGCTAGATCCTTTGGAACTTTCAGGAGGCGAACTGAATTCTCCAAGACATATCCACGTATCTTATATTCTTCTGTTGTGTTTGTCATGTATTATAGAGGCTTTATTTATCCACATTTGTAAGGACGGGTGGTTATAACTGTCTAGGTTGATAACATAATAGTGTACTCTAATGTTGTATATAATAAAAGTGATTTCTTTTTGTAAAGACTTGTGTATATTATACTTTTCTCATCATGACAAGAGATTCTGTTACTTCCATTTCTTTCTGCACCCAAAATAATCTGTCTTTCGAACACTTAATGATCAGCACATGAATGCCGAGAATATATTAAATGTCGTCTTTAGGTGTAAGAAAGGCAGATCATTACACGTAGAGTGGAAAAGTTTTCGACCTAGGGGGATTTAGGGCTCGGGCAAGATGGGTATGTGGTGATAAGTGCTAGTTTTGCAAAGGAGGAGTGTTGAAATGGGAGAAGGAAGCTTTAAACAAGGATTTATGAGTTTTGAAAGTTAAAAGAACTTTGGTTTTTAATTTTAGAAATCCATGGAAGCCATGAAAGTATAAAGACTTGGAGGAAAATTTGCAAAGTAAGAATGATGTAAAAAAAAGGGGGATGATTATTAGGAAATTTTGTTTTTATACAAAGTGAATAAATTAAATTACCAAAATGACCTTAGGTATATAACCTTCACTACCTTCATGACACCTTAACTACCTTGTCTCCCTCCCTCCCCTCACGTGAATCTTGCCCTCTCCCCTTTATTTGATGAGCCAACATTCATTCAAAACTATTGTACTTTGTGTTTTCTAATGACATGATAAGTTAGGAAAACTTTTATTTCCATTTTAATTTTTTTTTTAAATTTACATAATATTTCACACCATATCCCATATACATTTATTAATATATATTACAAAATCCTAACTTATTTATAAATGTGTGAATATGTTAACTCAATTGTGCGCAATGTTTTTCCAATAGCTTTTAAACATTAAAAAGTTGAAAATTCGAAAAATGATTTTCGTCTGCATTTTCTATTTTTATTTGAACTAATTATTTTTGTAAACAAATTTTGAAAACTATTTCACCATTAGTTATTGCTTAAAAGATTTTTATTTTGAACTATAAAACCCATTAATTAATTATTAAAAATATATTTAAATATCCATATTTAAAGTGATTAAATTCTAGGTTGTTACAACTTCTCACTAAAGGAACATTTAAGCTTTTTATTATTATTGAGAAGCTTCTCTTGGTTTTTCAGAATTTATTTGTTACAAAGTGAGATGGCTTGTTAAAGCTTTCTAGGGAAACGTCCATTTCCTCCTCCACCTCTTCTTTTTTTTTTCTTCCCCTCTTCAATTTTCATTCCATCACTTTCTTCTTCTTCTTCTAGAATCTTTTACTCTTCTTCCCTTGCCAATCTCCCTTCCTATTCAGAAAGAGATTCATAGGGTTCGAATTCATGAGGAATATGCATAAGAGATAGGTTGGTTTTTTCCAAAACTTTATGAGGAGAAATGTTTTCACCTCTTACATCGATACCAAAATAATTGAAAATTCTAGTAAGATACACACTATGATAAAATATCTTCTCATGCCTAGAGTTTTCTTTTGAATAATATCATCCAAATCACTTGAGCTCAATTCATATCATAGTTTTCAAAAATAGCAAAAGGAGCTTTGAAATATTTTTAATGGGTTATTGTAATTCCATGTCCTCGGTGTAATGCTCTATTATTATAAAGTAAGACTTATTAGTCTTGCTTTAGGTCTAAGATTCTTACCTTTAAAACCATACTCTTCATCATAGAAAATAAATCATGTATTACTTATTTATTACCATAATCAATTTCAAAAGTGGAGAGGTAATTTCCACTACTTGTACAAACCAAAATTTGACTAAGAATTTCATAATCTATAACAATAATCTGTCTTTTAACTACTCCAAATTTGACCTTCTTCTCCTTGAAAAAATTTTCATTCAAATTAGCATAAAACATTTTAAACATATCGAGATAGCAATCAAAATCATTAGATAAATTAACTAAACCAAAAACACCATTTTCTAGAGGAAGATTTTGTAAACCATAAGAAGAAAATTCATTAAAATTTACAAACCTTCTCGAAAATACTTTTCCATAAGTAGCATATTCAATATAGTATCAATGGACACTTTATTATTAAAAATTTAACTGTTAACCTTTTGGGTAAGCCTAATGGCTTTGGATGATGAAGGTTGGTTTGAGAAGGACATTTCTGATTTGTTTTGGAGGAAAGGGAGAGTGAAGAATAAGTTTGAATTTTGAAATAAAGTATGTGTAGAAGATGTGATAATAAAGAGTGAATAAATAGAGAATGAATAGTTATGTAACAGGTGAAAAGATGGCTTTCCAAATTTTGAAATTAATGCAAAACTGAGGGAATTTCAAATTTTCAAAATTTTAAAAGATTCTCAAAATCTGCTGGGTATGTCGACATACCCATCTGACATATGGGACAAATTTTCAAATTTTAAAAAATAAAGAAATATTACACATAAAATATTTATATATACTTATATATATATATATATTTGTATTTGTATACACTTATTATTATTATTATATTCCTATCCTATAATAAGTAGTTTCCAAAAATAAAATATTAAATGTGAAAGGTACTGATTTTGAAGTTTCCTTTGTCTCTTCTAATTAATCTTCCATCACCATGAAACACATATTGATATTTTTAGTGTTTGGTTCATTGCCACTGGATGTTGCATCAGAATCGTCTAAAGTTGCGTTGTAAGCTCTCTTTCTCTTTTTGAATGAACTAGTGTATGGTGTTATCTTTTGCTGTAGGCGGACTCTTCTTAGATCGTTATATTCACCACAATTGTAACACTTGAAAACAATTTCGTTTTTGGAGATTTTGTTTTTAGTTTTAAAAAAGTTGTTCATCTTTTTGTACTTTAGGAATTTTCTGAAATTTCGAGTCATAAGAGCAACCTTCTCATCATTATCATCATCATTTGAATCCTGGTCGTTGGTTGTAGCTTTGAATGCAATTAATTTCTTTTCGGCTGCCTTCTTTTCTCTTCTACCCTACAACTGTGCTTTATAGGACATTGGATTATCAATTATTCAATTTTCAATAAACTAGCATTATTGGCTTCTTCTATTACTAATGTCTTTTGATCCCATTTAGAAGAGAGTGGATTAAGATTTTTTCTAACTTAATCCTCTTTTGGGAAATTTTTCCCTAATGATACCGATGAGTGGACTATATCTTGAAATCTAGAATACATGCCAGTAATAGACTCACTTTGTTTCATTTTAAAAAGTTAAAAATGGTTGATTAGTATATAACTCTTAATTTTTTTTGCTTTACTGGTACCTTCATGTGTAACTTACAAAGTTCTTCAAATTTCATAAGCAGCTTATAAATAGATACTCAATTAATTTTTATTTTCATTTATGGAACGAAATAAAATAACTTTAGAGTTATTGAGTGCTTGTGTCTTTTAGTTTAGTGTCCATGTCGAGTATTCAGTTTGGGGTTCAGTTTACTCACTCTGTGTAATGTTCTAAATATCTAAACCATTGGATTGTAAATAATTTTTATCCTACATGACCATTATGTGTAATTCCTACCATTAAATAGTGGGTGTCTATCAATTGATTGTCCTTCTAAAAAAAGTGTTAAAAATGTACTACTAGTGTTACTTGCCATTTATACTTTTCTAAAATCAAATAACGAGTATTTGAAAAACCCAACTGCTCTGATATCAAATGTGGAAAACGATATAGTACTATTGTGAATGGATATTAAGGCTACTTAACACTAGAGGAGGTTGAATAGTGTTTTATAACTTACATTGAACTTTTCTAAATTACTTCAAGATTTAAATTCAAACATAGATATATATTAATAAGTTGTCACACACACACACACACAGTAAAAGTGAGTAAAAGTAAAAGAGACGAAACCATAAAATTTTACACTAGTTCAGATTAACCAATCCTACATCCAGTCATGTACACTGTATGTACAAATTTATTTTCAACGCCTACTTTAAACAGGTAGCAAACAAACCATATAGTCTCGATTTCAAGGCAACGAGATACACCCTCCTTATTTACGAGTTCAGGGTTGACTCTCTTGATTTAATCGGGCAACAAGATCACCACTTGATTTGACCGGGTAACAAGCACACCCACCTGATTTGAATGGGCAATAAGCACACACACTTGATTTGAATGGGCAATAAGCACACCCAAACAAATAATAGTAGAGAATTGTTGATTCCAAATACAAATAGTTGTACTTTGGACACAGAATATCCTATAGCCTTTTTGATAGCAATTTTATCTTTAAATTAACGAGAGAATACTTTCAAATCAGCGAGTAGATTTATAATGACTGGGGTTTTCGACCCTCGAAAATCGACACTAATATGTCCACTGTATTGCATGTCGAGCAATCGAATGCCGGAAAAACCCGATTATTAGGGAAAAAAAAAGAAGTAAGAAGATAAGAAAAAAACTAACAACAATGAATCTAACAGTGGAACAAAAATCTATAATATACAACCAATCTTTACAAAAAAGTCAAACTGTAAAATATGTATATATAAACATCAATCAAAGTATACCAACCTGTTCCGTCCTGGACAGTTATAACAACATGTTCTTACACTTGCTGATAAATACAACAATGAACACAGCGGAAAAATAACCATCTACGTGAATACGTCTCTAGGCCTCCAACTCGTCTTCTAAAGCTCCAAGCATCCAACTAAATCTGTAATATGCTCGGTCATACCCGAGCATTATAATAAAACAACACCCGAGTTAGTTTGAAAAACCAGCGTGATAAAACAAACCTAACCGGATTTTAAAGATATAGAAAAACCTTTGAAAATCAAGATATCTCATATGACCACATCGCACATAAACACAGACAGGTTTTTACCATACGATAACCCAAACATTTCATATGAAATTCTCTGATATTATAATAGTGTCTAGATAGAAATACTTAATAATCATAGCCGAAATTGTTACATTAATTAAATTCTAGCATAATAGGTATACAACTAAAACGTAAAGGCTCATATTGGAAAATGGACTCCATACATTGATTAGGCTACTGGGGTACCGCCCGTCATGGTGCATCTCTAGATAAAATAACACCGAGGTCGAACCTATCGACCCCTGTCAACACAGAACCGGCCTACCCCTTACTGGATAGTACCGAATATGATCACCCCTCCGTTAACGGGCCCCGAAGCATACAAATGAGAGATAATAGAGACTCTAGATAGGATGGTCATAACCTACTTGGGAGCGACCCACTTTGCCCTGCTGCATCTTCCATGTTTTAGTCATCCCGGTTGATTAGGCTTAAGGCTACGTTTTACCTTTTATACAGCACTTCCCACTTAGAATACTAATACTGGCTTCTAGGAAACTGTGCAATACGTGCATTCATCAATACAAGTTCATTTTAGGATAGAACGAAATATTTGAGAGCTTCGTCTCCAATTCCATCTTCTTCAAGGTGTCTTCCCTTTGAAACGCATTCGTTGGATCGAAGTGGTTTTCGGATAACATACCCGATCCTGGACTCTACGAAATAACTTTTCGATTTTTCTCGGTAAACTCAATCTCGGTTCCTTAGGAAATAAACAGCCAAAGATAAGATCGGAGATCACCTCCTAACCGCTAGTGGATGGATTTCCATATTATTATCCTAGGAGAATGAAACGATTTGTATGCACAGTACAACATCATCAGAGATGACTAGGCTATATAACTCACGTGTTGCTCCTAGATATTTCCGAAGTTACTTTTTGGGTCCAACTTCGATAGTTGGTTATTTAACTATCGAATAATAACATTCAATCAAGGATTTACTCCATAGAGAAAACCAACATGGTTCAGAATATAAGCAATTACTAGTCTCCTTTTATAAATCTTTCATAAACAAAACCATTTGTAAATTCATGAAATTATTGTGAAGGACAAAATTTCTCAGCGTTTTAGCCTCAAGGACAGACCTTCAGTATTTTAGCCTGAAGGACAACTTTCTTTAGGTATTAGTTTTTAGTTATTGATAGCAGTTTTTAGATATCAGTTTGTAGTTATCGGTAGCAATTTTTAGGTATCATTTTTTAGTTTTGTAGCAGTTTTAAAATAATGTTTGTCCTTATGATTAATTTTATAATAATGTTTGTCCTCATGAATAATTTTGAAAGAATGTTTGTCCTCGTGGTTAAATGATTGAGGTCGTGTCCTTGAGGCTAAAAATATACAAATTTATGTCCTTTAAATTAATTCGCCCTTGTAAATTCTTATATAAAAATACTTTTACAAAGATATATCCACTGATTCCTATATTTTCGATAGAAAATATACTTATACTTATCTCAATGGTATAAGTATATTTACAAACTGAGAAAGATTTCATTTTTATTCGATTCAAAAAGCATTCATAAACTCCTCATAATTCTCTAAAACTATTTATAAACCATTTTATACACCTTTTGGAACCATTTATAAAACTTCTTTTATAAATTTCAATCATTTATAAATTCTACTTGCACATTTCTAAAACCCATTTATAAATCTCTAAACCATTTATAAAACTTTTTTTATAAATCTATAAACCCGTTTCTTAATTCCGTTTATAAATATCTAATCATTTATAAAACTCTTTACCTTGTAAATAATCTTCCTTACGTCTCCAAACCATTTTATAAGCTCCTTTATAAAATCCAAGTCTTTCAACTCTATTCATGGGTCTCGAACATATTTATAAACAAATAAAGATCTTCTACTCCTAAAACGGTATTATATATAAAAATAATTATTAAACTAAATATTATAAATAAATAAATAAATAATAATTATAAATCTTAAACATCTTATAATAATAATTTATCATTTCAAAAACGATAATAATTAATCTTTACCTTTATTATAAATAGTAATAATTTATTTTCAGAAGCTTATTAATAAATCCTCATTATTAATTTCAAACATAATTATTCTTAAGTAATTACTTTTTCCAAGATATTAACATTCTAATAAAACTTTAAAACAGTAATATGAAGATTAAATAACTTTAAAACAAAATTAGTATAATAACTCGAAAACAATATTAATATAATTAAATAACCTTAAAATAATATTACTATAATTAAATAACTTGAAAATAATGTTAATATGATTAAATAACCTTGAAATAATATTACTATAATTAAATATCTCTAATATAATATAAATATAATTAAATAGATAATCCTTAAAACAAAATATGTTTGAAACCCAATTTCGGGTGTAAAAATCATTCCTTGTCTCAAAAACCAATTCCAACTAAAATGACAATTTATAGTATTTTCAAAATACTAATTTGGGGCCAATAGCCACCTAACACCTAACCAATATCGATGTTGATTTTCTATCACTACTGGGTTTTAGTTTCAAACATACAACGATGTTATAACCACAGTGTCCACAATTATGTTCATTATGCAGTAATCCATATAAAAGAAATATTATTGAAACAATTCAATAATAGAGAGGAATCCCATTGGATCCCTCAAACCTGTTTCCCCTGCTATTGAATATGCGCTTATATGATTTTTGTTTGATGATAATAAACATATATACATTCGTTTAAATGTATTTGTTAATGTACTATTTTATTTTTCATAGATTAAATAAATATTTGCTGAATAAAATTAAATACACAAAATTTAAATTCAAACAGAAATTTTATTCAAACAAATATTTATTACATTTTTGAATAGTACAAATTCAAGCTCTCACTATACATATACAATTTTGTTTACAATACATCACAATTTCATATTTACATAAATTCCTCACTACATATCACTCACACTCGTAGTTCATCTTCAACTTCATTCCAGTTAGAATCCAGCATCTGAGCAATCTGCAAAAATATTCACTAACGCAGTAAAATTGAAAAAGAAATATTTTTGCTATATAAAATAAAATATGGATTTTGAAAATATTATTTGCCTCAGTTATTTGGGTTGTTCGTCATCATTTACATTTGAATTCATTATACACGAACAATGTGACATGCACAGTGTATCACTGTACATGCCACAAGGCCGTGCACACCGATATACACTTGATAATGTTACAGGGACAGGTGAGCACAAGGTCAAACGCAAATAAAAAGACGGGTTCAACTCAGGTGAAAAATCAAATGAAATGGTCAAGATACATAATTCATAAGGTCAACCAAAATTCAAATGTACAAATATACACAACAGTGGTGCTGCATATACATGTATAGTGAAGTACAACATCATCAGCTACAACTCTGATGCAAAACTCAAACCTGACCGAAAACTGATCAAAGCGACAATATGAATGGACAAGTGATACCAGTAGAATGAACAACAGCAGACAACAAGACTCAAGTATGCTCAAGTCCAAATGCATCAGGTTGGAATATTTCAGAGCCAACTACAAAGCATAACCAGAGTTGTACAAGTTCGACACAGCAATGTACAATGCAAATACAACAAGACCCAACGATGTTCACAAATGCAACTCACTAACCAGATGCAAACTCAAAATGGAAGTGAGACACCAAACCAGTTCTGTACAAACTAATGCACTAAGCAACTGAAACAAGCCAGAAGTTCAAATCAGTGCACAACAAAATGATGCAGCAACCCATATATACAGTGAACAGAGCAGTCATGCACGCATTAGGTCGAGCAATAAAGAATGCAACACTTCTTCACACACATGTACCAGTGAAACATAACAGTACAAAATCAAATGAACAAACAAATGCCAAAGCTCAGTGAAACCCAAGAAAGTGCACATCCATACCAACATGAATGCAGTAACAACCACCGAGCTAAATGCAATTTAAGTAAAACAACTACACAAAAGTTCAAGTGAATCGAGTTCAGGTCAGATGTAACGAACCGAAATTTTCAAAGTCGAAAATTCCAGATTGTTATGAAAAAGAAGAAAGAGATAGAAGAAGAAGAACAGAAACACCAAACATCTCACATTCGCAGCAGATAAAATATAATAAATAATAACAGTTTACAAAAGAATATTATAACTGCCGATTACATTCGATATACATCAGAGTTTCACATAATATACAGTCACTGAATATTTACAATTATCATAACTCAAATTAACAATAATATAAATACAGCGGATATACTCTATACATATTGCCACCAGCTCGCCTCCTGAGCTCCAGAACGTCAAACCTGAAAATCTGTAATACTCGGTCTGACCGGAGCATTACACCAAGTAAAACCCGGGTCAGGCTGGAAACCAGCGTGAGTAAACTCATCCAACATGGAATAACAGCATACAACTATATAAACCACGGGTAACTCAAACAAATTTTACAAGTTCACAGTATGTTAAAAACATAACTAATTTCACACATCCATTTCCTAAGAACCAAAGCTTAGGTTTAAATAGTCCAATCCCTTTAAAATCACTTCACTCCAGCATATAGATTCCACATATCAACCCATAAAAATATTTGAAGTGGTTTCGGGTATTTCCCAATACCCGATCCCGGCCTCTTCCAAATTTATCCATACGAAATACACAACATTTCATATTAAAGGTATCAACTCATTCAAGCATCCAATACCATACAATCATCCATAAGCAAAGCTTAATCGCATACAAAACAATTCAATTGAATCTAATTGAATTCCTAACCACATTCATTTAGATTACTTCATTCAATATTAATTAACTCCAAATCAATTAATTCGTCAACCCTTCACTATTCATCTTAATTAATCATCTGGATTAATTGTTTTTCAATTACATTCAAGTAATTATCTTAAATTAACTTCACAATATTAAATCAGGCTCAACCAAGATCATTAAGTAATCTTAATTACTTCATGATTTAATTAATTATTTAAATACATTAATCCTTAATTACTTATACCAATTAACTTCCCATAAGTCACTTATTACTGATTAATTCATCTTAATTAGTCAATCTTCAATTACATCGTTAATTATGTTAATTATTTTCAATTATATTTTAATTTGTTCTAATCTAAATTAATTACTTTAATCCAACCCCAATATTTGTCATTCTCGATTAATCTCAATACGTAATTAACTATTCTTTTGTTTACTGCATTAATAAATTAATTATTCCATAATTAATTATCTTAATTAATTTTCTTGACCAATTTCACTAAGCAATTATATTTTATTAATTTCATTAAGAAATTATTTATCACACCATCAAATGATTGTTCAGAATTACTTATACTTAGTTAATTAACTTACAACTTAATTTATATTTATTTAAATACCTTTAATTACTAAATTAAATAACCCAAATCATTAATTAATTAAATTAATTAATTATCCATTTCAATTATCCTACTAATTTAATGTATCACAAATCATTAAACCTTTAGTAACTTTTAAACGGAAACATTTTCTTATTTATTGTTTTAAGTTTAAAAACAACTTAAAATTCCCAATACTTCGAGTTAAGCAACCATTAACTCAAGAACCATCCAAAACCAAAATCACCAGATCATCAATTCACAGTGTATATCGAATCAATTAAATCATTCAATCAAGTATGTTAATTTAACCATTTAAACTCAAATAGAATCTAAAAGAGTAAATTTACTCACCTTTGCCTCATAATTGGCATATCCACTTCAATCAATTAATTACATCCAGTGGTTATTAATTTATTACTTTCCCAAGTAATTTTTAATTCATTACTCCCTAACTGTTAATTTCTAAAACCTAATTCCCATTTGTAAATTACTAATTTCAAATTACCCAATCACTAATTGCAAATCAATTACTTAACTAATCTTTAACTTATTTCATGAATTATCAAATCTTAACTATACTTAAGGTAAGCATCTTCTTTGATAAATACTAATCACAATAACATTTAACATTATTTGTGAATAATTAAATTTTTAATATCCCTTTTTTTCTTAGTACTTAACATACTTAGTTTGATAATAAATCAGACTGTTCTTAATTTAAATTTTGAAATACAGTAAATGTAAGAATTTATAAATGATTAAAACAACTAAATAAATTTACTCACCAACAATCGCGAGCCCCAACTGCTCCTCCTCCACTGACTCACATGCACGAAGACGAAAAGCCCTAATTCGCGCACACATACACGAAACCACCATCTCGGCCCCAAATCTCCGATTGTCCTACCTCCACAATCGGCACCGGCGTTTGCTTGCGACTCTCACCAGATGTCGCTCATATTACCTTCCAGAACACGCGACAGATGCTGCTCGGCCCTTCTCAACCCGTGTTCGCCGCCTTCGAGTTTCGACCCTCCCCCTCAAATCGACCGCCTTCTCGTGTCGAGCATCGAACTTGGTTCGATCAACGAAAGGGACAATTTGATTTGGCCTGATAAAGGAAGAAGGGAGGTAGCTGGGGAAATCTCGAGGCCGTAGATTGGAAGTTCAGCCATGAAATGCTCTCTTTTTTTTTTTTTTAAACGGTATGATTTTAGAGATGAAAGAAAGAAGGCTGGGTTTTGATATCTGTTGAAAGGAGAGAGAGAACGGGAATATAATATAGGTTCAGGGAATTAGCTTCTTGAGTACGCCTGACTATATTATAGTTAAATATCGAAAATACCTTGCGTTGCATAATGCGAAATTCCGAACCCCAAATTAGACATGCCAACAAGGGTTGATAAGGTTTTACCCGCGTTCCGAACACAATGGAACGTGTTTCGGAGGCTAATTTAAACGTATGTGCGAGTTACGAAATTAAACGACAAATTTCAAATTAAATCGATTAAATAGTTTCTAAGCGTTTCGAGCTGCCAGGGTCAAACAACAACCCCGATTGCTACGAAAATTGAAATCCGATAATAAGTAACTATTACGGATCCAATGGAACTGGTTTCGTCAAATTCCGAGACTGTGCCTCGGAAGGCTATTTTTAAATTCCAATTTAAATGATGTATTACTAAAATTGAACAAAATACCTTTAAATTTAAATTTCAACTATTCTATCATCCTCAGTATCATCATTATAGATTTTATAAGCCTTCAAATTATTTAAACAGGCTTAGAAATTTCAGATTCAACAATTTACCCAATTTCAATTATTAAATTCAATATTTAAACTATATAATTCAATGATTTAATTATCAAGTAAATATTGATATCTGGAAATTCAAGTTAAAATTAACTCTTAAATATTTAAAATCAATTAATTATTCAAATTTAAATTGTTAGAAATTCCGGGTCGTCACATTCCTCCCCCCTTAAAAGAATTTCGTCCCCAAAATTACTAGTTAGGAGGAATGGTCCAATACCCGTTTACTTTTCCCAAAAACTCACAATCAACATCCTACCAACTATCCTTTATTAAAGACCCACTAACACCTTAACCACTTTCTAAAATTATCTATAATTTCAAACAGTATCATTTTTTTGCTCAATCATCCACATTTCAAATTTTAAAACAAATTTTGAATTATCAAATTTTTCTCAAAAAATTTCCAACTCTCTAAATTTCCGAAATTTTTTGCCAGCTTCTCCTTTGTGCGGCTAGCTCGGTACTACTACAAAAGGCCTCTACGGGCTCCCAAATTCCAAAAGAAAACCAAAAGCCAAGTGGCTACATCAAAAACCCAATCCAATATCATCTAGAAATTTAAATATGTACCTTTTTGTCGGGTAATTCAAATTTATCTTTTGGACCCAAATCCAATTTCTTTTTCCATTAATACCTGCATATCTTGTTTAGCAACAATATTCAATCGTAACCTCTTTGATCATTGTATACATTTTCCTATATAAGTTTCATACCCACTTCCATACGAATTCAATTTATTTTAAATTTTGTATATTGAATTTTATCTTTCAAGTATAACTGATTCATATTAGTTTCATTTACTAATTTACTTAAATTTACGATTTGAAATTGTTTTGTCGTTAACAAAAGTTTTCCCAAAAATTTCCAAAAATTTTCTAACTCCCAAAATTTTCGAAATTTTTTGGCAGAGTCTCCTTTGTATGGAGGAGCTTTTGCAATTTGACAAGAGATATAAATATATATACATCGACCCACCCGGTCGAAAAAAGCAAAAACAGTTCATATTTCCTATTTTTATTGCGTAGGCGTACCTTATTTAGCATTTTAAGCAAGCAGCTTATTTATTTGAGCATTTAGTGCAATCCAAATCCAGCCAAACGGCCTTCAGGTACCTGTACTTACTCAATTTAAATATGTAAGTGCCATATAAGAAAATCTATTTGCATCGCGCGTATTTTTAATGGCTAAACACAAGCATTTCACTTATATTCAATAGCTAAACACATATATATATCATAAGCAACAAACACCAAAACGCTTCCCATAAGCTATATATATATAATCTTAAAGCTAATTCAATTGCTTTCAATCAATTCATAGGCCATTTCATTCAGTTTCAATGGTCTGCAACTCAATTTTTCACATCCAATTGATTTTAATCCAAACAAGCTCATATTCAATTTAGTTGATTTCAAAATCAATTTATTTAATCTCTATCGGCCCATAGAATTTTAACTACTTTTATTTACGTCATACGACGATTCATTCTATACCAATTCGTCAACACGCGCTTAATAGAGTATTTATTTAGTTTATAACTACTTCAAATTACTTTTCAACTCATCCTGTAATTAATCCACTTCATTTCTAATTTATTCACCAACCATTCATTGCATTTCCTTTCATTTTCGCAATTGTTCCATTCAAAACAATTTGTTAAGCTTGGCACATACAATACTTATAAATTAATAACCATTTCCCAAATTAATTCAATCCAAGTTTTTATTAAATGGGCTTTCATCCTTATTCGAAGCTAAGCTTCTATAAATTTTAAACTTAAGTTAATTTACTTTAATTTATTCCAATATCAACTTAAGCTTACTTCTATTTGATTCTCATTTAATCAACTTCCATTAAATTCAATAAGCCCATCCATTTTAAATTTTAATTTTAAATTCACCTTCTCAATTTACCAAAATAATATCCAAGCACATACTTAATTCATTTATACTTCAAATTAATATGCCACCGAACTTAAGTTCATTCTGATAATCCAACTCCAATCACAGCTTTGATTTTGTTTTTATTCAATCGGACTTCGTCCAATTATTAATTAAACCATTTTAAAATTTTCATTTACTTACTTAATTCATTTCTGAATTTATTTTATTAATATAAGGCCATTCTCAATTTATTTCTATTCACTTGTGTTTTGTTTTGCAACTCAAAACATTGCTATTATAATCACTTTTCTTATATCCAATTTTCTTGCAAATTTAATTGAACATTATTCAAATCACCCTTGAATTTTATTTGTAATTCAAACCAATCACATTTTCAAACCAACTCTATTTTATATTTTATTTACAACATCTCCTCTTAATTAATTCATTATCAAATCCAAGTCGAATTCTATTTAAAATTCGAATTCATTCCCAAACTCCATTATTAATTTACAACCATTTGTTTACCCAAGTTAAATTTTATTAACATACACTATAAATAATTTATTTAGCTGATTGGTTTACTTTCACTTTTAATTTAACATTCGATTTCCTTAAATTACAAAGAATCACTTCATTAAATTTTCCCGAGTTTCAATTTTATAATTTCAGTTTGGATTTCCTTCGATTTTCCAAAATCCCAACACCTTTATTTCAAAATTTTAGAAAAACTTTTAAAGTCACATAATACTATTAAAATAACTCTTTATAAAAATACCTTTTATAACTCGATGTCTCAACCATTCCATCCTTGTTCTCACAGAAATTCAGGCGTAGAACTGAAAATCTATAAGTACTTGGTAAACCCGTTTTCAACACCCAGTGAAAATACCTTTGAAAGTAAATTTATTTTTTTTTGAAAATATTGAAAGCATTTTAAAATAGAGGAAATATCTTTGGTGAGAATGCTCTGGAAATCATCACCCCCGTCCATGGTCACAGTTACATTCCAGGGTTACGTTGCCATCGCAACAAAAGTCCATGCAACTGCAGGCTCTCCGCGGCCTCTCAATTACGCCATGGATCCCACACAACAGATCACAGTTACATCCAGGGTTACGTTGCCGTCGCAGCAAAAGTCCATGTAACTGCAGGCTCTCCGCGGCCTCTGATCTTTGCTGTCGAAATGAAACTTCTCCACTCCTACATAGGTCGCAGTCTACCGATATAAAATCAAACGCAGACTGTTGGCTCTCAGCAGCACACACGACTTTCGCTATGTTATACCATAGGTCACAGTTTACCGATATAAAATCAAACGCAGACTGTTGGCTCTCAGCAGCACACACGACTTTCGCTATGGTATACTCAACTCATAATCCTCAGGAACTAGTTTTGTCCGGACTCCTCACAGGATCAACTTTAGAATCCCCCTTTGGGGCTCAAGGCAGCACCACCCAGGGCACTCCTGAGAAGTCCATTTCAAGGGAGCGTCTTTTTCCCCAGAGCCATCATCAAAACACTTTATACTATACATATAGTATATTCAAATCATACACCTAGTATGATTTTCATATAAGGCTCCTTTACACAAAAATCGATTATTCCAAAATCGATAATTCTCAAATTAGGCTTTCCAAATTCCAGTATTTGATTTTACCCAAAAATCAAAAGCCTTTCCCAATTCAAAGGTTCCCAAAACCTTTTCCCAATCCTTATAAGATCCTTTATATATATATTCAAATATATATAACTTCCAAAAATTTGGATCATTTCAATCTCGTATAAAACTCCTTTTATACTTCAAACATGTTCAAAAATCTTTTTCTTCCAGCAATAGATTCAACAATGGAAGATATATCTTATATAACAAAGATATATAACCTTGTTTGTTCAAAATCAAATATTCAAATTTGATTACTTTTTCCAAGGTCAATTTCCTTTCTATTCACATTTCCTTTAATTCCCATTGAATTGTCACTTCAATTCTTACCTCAATTGGGCATTTAAACCAATTAACAGTTTGAACTCTGACTAGTTTTAGTAAATTGCTTGAAACTTTTAAAAATAGATAAGTAGTTGAAAATAATTATTAATTCACCAAATAGCTATAAAATAATTAACTAATTGTAAAATAGTCGAAAACTAATTGAATAGTTTCAAAGATTCCAAATAATTACAAAATAGTTGTAAAATAGAAATTAGTTTGTGAAATAGTTGAAAAATAGTAATTAGTTTAAGAAACAGTTGAAAAATGGTTAAATAACTCCAAAATAATAGTAAAGAATTATAAAATAGGTTAGTTTTAAAAAGAAAGGTTGTATATATTTAATAGCTTAGAAAATAAGTTTATATGAAAACAATCTATATTGGAAATAGTCAAGAGTCAAACTATTCACTTCCCCAACTAATTTCCATTTAATTAACTCAATTCTACCTTGAATAACTTCAATTTCTGTTTGTAATTTATTCCCAATTCAAGTTGAATCAATCTTGATTCCTTCCCAATCTAAATCAAATTCTAGTTGATTCTAATCCTGTTCGATTTTAATTTTAATTTCATATTATTCCAATCAATTTGAATTATTATCAATTGAATCCATTTCAAATTCGAATCATTTCAATATAATCCAATTCAATTTCCCATTTAAATTTTAAACTTATACATCTTCAATCACCAATCCAATTAATTCAAACCAAATTCAATTTTGAACTAATTCAATTTCAATCTTGAATTTAAACTATCTCGAATTATGTAGATTCGAGTTAAATTCTCAAAGGTTGGTTTAACCATTTAAACCAAATTAACTTTTATTTTAAGGTTTTTAATCTATTTAATTTCTGAGTCCAATTCTCAAAATTCCATTTAGATTATCTTTACTTATGTATTTCAAGGTTCAAATAAGATTTCAATACAATTTTATTTTAAAATTTTAATTTATTATTAAGTTTTGTCTCCCAGTTTGTAGTCAGTTCTTAAACAAATTTATTTTACAAATTCAATTATTCAAATTTTTAGTTCAAAGTAATTCCATACCCTTAATTTTAAATTAAAGTTAGATTTTTTTTCTTTCAATAATGGATATATTACCTTACTTCATTTCTTATTCATTTAAAACAAATCCAATTCGCAATTTTCAGATTTTTAGTAACAATAGGATGATGTTATTCAATTTATTTTAAAAAAAACATCCATCCATTTTCAATTTCTAAATCTCAAACTCGTTTGAGATCACACAAATTCCCAAATCAAATTACCACTTAATTTTCCAAGTTAAATCTCAATTTCATCTTGTAATTTCCAATACAAGTTATTCATTCACACTTATTTAACTTCTCCCAAGTTAAATTTCAATTTGCTTAATCCAATCACCCTCACTCAAATTCGAATTCCCACTTCAAATTTCAAAATTCCTTCCCTCTTATAAGTTCAAAACTTATATTACTTTAGGTTTTTACATCCCACTTAGGGAAAAATCAAAACTCAACCTCTTAGAGTTTATTTCAAAATATCTTTCAGATCATGTATATCCATACATATATACATATTTATTTCTTAGCCCTCCCAGCCATGTTTTAAAATTTTAAACCACCCTTGGTTTTATACCCAAATCAAACTTCAAACAACCCATTGTTTGCAACAAGTCTCAGTTATCCAAATAATACTTATTTATTATTTTCCATTACTTTGGAACAAATTTCCAAATTCTGGAACCAAATTTAGAATTTCATTTTCAATCCATTAAATTTAATTTGGTTGTATTTTTATTTCTACTTAGTTTAATTCCAATTCAAGACTTCAATTTGGTTGTATTATATTACTTCTTAGTTTTCATTTCAGTAAATTTAGCAACCAATCACTTTAATATTATTAGAAGGAAATATTACTTTATATATTAAAATATATATTTTATATAAAATCATTTAAAATCTTTATATAAGAAAATAACAAGTACGCGCTCATATATATATATCCAACTCATTCTAGAGTACTACAGACTCTATTAAATGAGTAACTTCCACCAGAGCCAAGGTTCTCGCTTAACCTTTCTGCTCTGATACCAAATGTAACGACTCGAAATTTTCAAAGCCGAAAATTCCAGATGGTTATGAAAAAGAAGAAAGAGATAGAAGAAGAAGAATAGAAACACCAAACATCTCACATTCGCAGCACATAAAATATAATAAATAATAACAGTTTACAAAAGAATATTATAACTGTCGGTTACATTTCATATACATCAGAGTTTCACATAATATACAGTCACTGAATATTTACAATTATCATGACTCATATTAACAATAATATAAATACAGCGGATATACTCTATAGGATATTTCCACCAGCTCGCCTCCTGAGCTCCAGAACGTCAAACCTGAAAATCTGTAATACTCGGTCTGACCCGAGCATTACACCAAGTAACACCCGGGTCAGGCTGGAAACCAGCGTGAGTAAACTCATCCAACATGGAATAACAGCATACAACTATATAAATCCGGGGTAACTCAAACAAATTTTACAAGTTCACAGTATGTTAAAAACATAACTAATTTCACACATCCATTTCCTAAGAACCAAAGCTTAGGTTTAAATAGTCCAATCCCTTTAAAATCACTTCACTCCAGCATATAGATTCCACATATCAACCCATAAAAATATTTGAAGTGGTTTCGGGTATTTCCCAATACCCGATCCCGGCCTCTTCCAAATTTATCCATACGAAATACACAACATTTCATATTAAAGGTATCAACTCATTCAAGCATCCAATACCATACAATCATCCATAAGCAAAGCTTAATCGCATACAAAACAATTAATTGAATCTAATTGAATTCCTAACCACATTCATTTAGATTACTTCATTCAATATTAATTAACTCCAAATCAATTAATTCGTCAACCCTTCACTATTCATCTTAATTAATCGCCTGGATTAATTATTTTTCAATTACATTCAAGTAATTATCTTAAATTAACTTCACAATATTAAATCAGGCTCAACCGAGATCATTAAGTAATCTTAATTACTTCATGATTTAATTAATTATTTAAATACATTAATCCTTAATTACTTATACCAATTAACTTCCCATAAGTCACTTATTACTGATTAATTCATCTTAATTAGTCAATCTTCAATTACATCGTTAATTATGTTAATTATTTTCAATTATATTTTAATTTGTTCTAATCTAAATTAATTACTTTAATCCAACCCCAATATTTGTCATTCTCGATTAATCTCAATATGTAATTAACTATTCTTTTGTTTACTGCATCAATAAATTAATTATTCCATAATTAATTATCTTAATTAATTTTCTTGACCAATTTCACTAAGCAATTATATTTTATTAATTTCATTAAGAAATTGTTTATCACACCATCAAATGATTGTTCAGAATTACTTATACTTAGTTAATTAACTTACAACTTAATTTATATTTATTTAAATACCTTTAATTACTAAATTAAATAACCCAAATCATTAATTAATTAAATTAATTAATTATCCATTTCAATTATCCTACTAATTTAATGTATCACAAATCATTAAACCTTTAGTAACTTTTAAACGGAAACATTTTCTTATTTATTGTTTTAAGTTTAAAAACAACTTAAAATTCCCAATACTTCGAGTTAAGCAACCATTAACTCAAGAACCATCCAAAACCAAAATCACCAGATCGTCAATTTACAGTGTATATCGAATCAATTAAATCATTCAATCAAGTATGTTAATTTAACCATTTAAACTCAAATAGAATCTAAAAGAGTAAGATTTACTCACCTTTGCCTCATAATTGGCAAATCCACTTCATTCAATTAATTACATCCAGTGGTTATTAATTTATTACTTTCCCAAGAAATTTTTAATTCATTACTCCCTAACTGTTAATTTCTAAAACCTAATTCCCATTTGTAAATTACTAATTTCAAATTACCCAATCACTAATTGCAAATCAATTACTTAACTAATCTTTAACTTATTTCATGAATTATCAAATCTTAACTATACTTAAGGTAAGCATCTTCTTTGATAAATACTAATCACAATAACATTTAACATTATTTGTGAATAATTAAATTTTTAATATCCCTTTTTTTCTTAGTACTTAACATACTTAATTTGATAATAAATCAGACTGTTCTTAATTTAAATTTTGAAATACAGTAAATGTAAGAATTTATAAATGATTAAAACAACTAAATAAATTTACTCACCAACAATCGCAAGCCCAACTGCTCCTCCTCCACTGACTCACATAGACGAAGACGAAAAGCCCTAATTCGCGCGCACGTACATGAAACCACCATCTCGGCCCCAAATATCCGATCGTCCTACCTCCAAAATCGGCACCGGCGTTTGCTTGCGACTCTCACCAGATGCCGCTCGTATTGCCTTCCAGAACACGCGACAGATACTGCTCGGCCCTTCTCAACCCGTGTTTACCGCCTTCGAGTTTCGACCCTCCCCCTCAAATCGACCGCCTTCTCGTGTCGAGCATCGAACTCGGTTCGATCAACGAAAGGGACAATTTGATTTGGCCTGATAAAGGAAGAAGGGAGGTAGCTGGGGAAATCTCGAGGCCGTAGATTGGAAGTTCGGCCATGAATTGCTTTTTTTTTTAAACAGTATGATTTTAGAGATGAAGGAAAGAAGGCTGGGTTTTGATATCTGTTGAAAAGAGAGAGAGAACGGAAATATAATATAGGTTCAGGGAATTAGCTTCTTGAGTACGCCTGACTATATTATAGTTAAATATCGAAAATACCTTGCGTTGCATAACGCGAAATTCCGAACCCCAAATTAGACATGCCAACAAGCGTTGATAAGGTTTTACCCACGTTCTGAACACAATGGAACGTGTTTCGGAGGCTAATTTAAACGTATGTGCGAGTTACGGAATCAAACGACAAATTTCAAATTAAATTGATTAAATAGTTTCTAAGCATTTCGAGCTGCCAGGGTCAAACGACAACTCCGATTGCTGCGAAAATTGAAATCCGATAGTAACTAACTATTACGGATCCAATGGAACTGGTTTCGTCAAATTCCGAGACTGTGCCTCGGAAGGCTATTTTTAAATTCCAATTTAAACGATATATTACTAAAATTGAACAAATTACCTTTAAATTTAAATTTCAACTATTCTATCATCCTCAGTATCATCATTATAGATTTTATAAGCCTTCAAATTATTTAAACAGGCTTAGAAATTTCAGATTCAACAATTTACCCAATTTTAGTTATTAAATTCAATATTTAAACTATATAATTCAATGATTTAATTATCAAGTAAATATTGATATCTGGAAATTCAAGTTAAAATTAACTCTTAAATATTTAAAATCAATTAATTATTCAAATTTAAATTGTTAGAAATTCTGGGTCGTCACATCAGGCCAACCAGAATGGATGCAAAGACCAGTGATGCAATGCATATATCATAATTATCGACCAGGCCACAACAATGAAGACTACAGCAAAATCCAGTGCCAACATGAACAGAGACCAGTAATGCGCAACAATAACCTTGCATCAATGTACAAAGAAGATAGTGGCAACAACACAAAGCAACCAGACTGTGATGCAAGCAATGACCAGAACACAAAGACAAGTATAACACTAAGTGCAGGCAGATTTGGAGAAATGACCAGAAAATAAAATACAGATGAATACATTCAAGCATCAAGCTGTTACAGGATTGAACAGAAGTGCTTTAAAACATCACATTAACTAAGTCAAAGAAATCATCGAATAGTTAAAAATCAACCGTGGCAGCCAAGGAATTAATCGCAAGCAAAGTCAAAGCTGTGATCAAAATATACGATGTTGAACAAGTCAGAGACGTGGTGGTAAAGAAACGAGAAAAGTCAAAATTGAAGCTGTGTTACCCAAGCCAATAATATATGAATTGAAAATGTCAGAAATCATCTCAATCATCAATACAAAATCAAGCGGTCAGAGAAATCGATTGACAAATTCAAACATGTTTATACGAATGAAATAAAGGAGATCGAACGCATATATAACCCAGAATCATCACTAGCAATTGATCATCGGAGTTCAATTGAGCATAACAGAAAAGCATAAAGGAAAATCACATACCAAAATTGAAGTCGAACTCCAGAAGTAGTCGAAAACATCAGATAAAGGATCGACAAATCAAACACGCAAATATCCACTGATCGATCAACATAGGCGTGCTTCGAAAAGCCCTAATTTGAATAAAAGAGCCAAAGCCCTAATTTCAAAAAGAAGAATGAGAGTCACCATATTTTATCTTCCAGAGCAAAAGGAGATCGGGTTTATTTACAAAGGGGAAAAGAAAAGGGGCGGCCTTGTTAAAAAGGGGATTAGGGTTTTTAAGAGTTTAATCCTTATTTTAATATAAGGGTGCTTTATTTTCTTTTGGGTCAGGTTGTTTTGTTTAAGGGCAAAAATTTGTACTCAAGTTTTTATTTATTTTTTGCTCTTATTTTTTTTTTGTACTTTTCGAATCAAATCTTGGTAAATCACCACCTAGGATTTAGGTTGTGTCAGATTGTCTAGTTAGGATTAGTTCAGTAAGCAGGGTTTGCAAGTTTGCAAAACTCTATAGGAGGTAGCAGGGTTTGCGAGTCTGTTAGAGTGTTTGTAAAAGGGAGACTGTTTAATTCTAATAGAAATAGGGGAATGCAGCAGTAGGCAGGGGTTGCCGAAGCTGGGTAAATTTTGTGTGTGATTTACTTTTCAGCATATTTACTTCTCTGCAGTTTGTTTTTGTGTTTAATTCGAGAAAATTTGCTATAACCCTATTCACCCCCCTCTAGGGTTAATCTATGTGATATCTCGGAAATTTGGCAATATAAATTTAATAATCTGTGTTATAAATTTAAATTGATTTGATATTTTTGATAATAAAATTTGAATTGAATTAATAATCATCTTATAATAAATATTTAAATTGGTAGACTTTATCATTTTAAAGCTAATAAACTATTTTCTTTTTATAATATATATAATTGTATATATTGTAAATTGATAAACTTTGATTTAGAACTCAATAAATGAATAAATTTTTAATTTTTATTTATATTTGATAAATTTGAAATTTGATTTAAATTTAACATCTAACTTTTCAAAGCAATTTAATAAATAATTATATGGTTTATATTAAAAGAAAATCTTATTTGTTTAAAACTTATATTTTAATTAGCTTAAAGATGAATTTAAAATTTGATTAACATTTAAGCTTTGTTTTATTTATTTTTAATATTACTTAAAATTTTAAATAAGAGTTAAAATAGTTAAAATACAAATTTCATATGATCTTAATTTATTAAGTAATAGAAGTAATTTACGATATCTTTTATAAATTATTTAGAATTGTTTAATTTGTTATTTTCAAATGATATTGAGAATACTTAGTTTTTATAAACATAAATAAATTTTGTTAGAGATAAGATTTGTTATTTTAATTTTATTAAGAGTTATATATGCATATATGTGTAACTTGATTTTTAAAAATGGATTTGATAAATTAATTTTGAATTTGATGTTTGAAAAATTTAAAGAATAAATAAAAATATTTGAATAAGCTTTTGTTTATAATTTGTTTTGTTTTGTCCTCTAAAATTTAAAAAAAGAAAATAAAATTCATTTATATATTACTTAAGAAATAATATATTTAGACTTAAGAGTTTATAAACAATTTAAATTAAAAACTAAAATATTCTTAAATTACATGTGTAATCCCTTAAAGCACCTTAAAGACATGTGTTAAGTTGTAAAGCTATTAAAGTGACACATGTTAAAGATTTTGAACAAGTGTATTACTTAATTTTCTTTTTCTTTTATTTTTAAAATATACTTAAACACTTTTTTTCCTCACTTCATTTTCTTTTCCCCCATTCTTCTTCATAACTTAAGAGAAATTTTCAGATCTAAAAATCTGAAATCATCTTCCTGAAATTACTAGTTGATAGAAAAATTACTAGTTGAACGTGATTTTTGAGACATTTAGTAACTGCATCGTTTTTCAAAGAAAATATCTGCATATTTTTCATTTTAAATAATTTTCAAATAGCAGAAAATTTTCTCATATAACCCCCTCAAGAAAACCATTTTTAATCATATTTTCAGATTAGTGATTGTGAAAAATTGATTTCATAATTATTTTTGAATTTGATTTAAATGACAATTTTAACTAGTCTAACTCCCTAATAATTATCGAAAAGATAAATAGTGATTGGAAAAAAGTGATGAGTGTTGATATTTATCATACATTACTCAAGACAGTATATTTTAGAAAAATTTCTTTAGAAATTCAAACAAGAGTTATAAAACTTTTTGTTGGGTAAAGATTCTATAACCATTTCTATGTCTATCATATTTCTATCAACCATCGCTCGTCAAAAATTCAATATAGTTTGTCGATATGTGGTACTTTAAACAGGAATCATTCGTTTTTCATTTTATAAAACAAAATAAAATCCAAAGTATTCACTCTCATTTAAAAGTCCTCACGGTTATGCATGGGTGAATTACTTGGAATTTGTTATGTGCTTCCATGCTCATTTAAAAGTCCTTACGGTTATGCATGTATGAAACGCATATCAAAATTGATTTATTAAATAAACAAGTTGATTCTAATCCCATTTAAAAGTCCTCACGGTTATGCGTGATTAGAAGATACTTGAATCCATTTTTAAAATTAAATTGGAATACTACTAATCTCATTTAAAAGTCCTAACGGTTATGCATGATTAGTAGATATTCAAATTCCTGATATAAGTGTACCACAAACAGATACAACTGTATGGTTTTATATGATGACATCATTTCCATTACTTCTAAAAGTGGAATATGCGCCTAACGAGGGTAGTTATGATTTTTTTGATTTTTTTATTGAAATTTAATATTTATATTCAATTGAGTTTTAATGTTTAATTAATATCGATCACTTTATCTCTATTTTCTCTAACACTATTATTCTTTTGCTGATAACAAAAGGTGGAGAGAAAAGTTAAGATTTTGTCAAATAAAATCAAGCAAATGTCAAATAATTTTATATTTGCATCTAGGCTCATTTGCATATTTTTATTTGTATGCATATATGTAGGGGGAGCTTTGTGTAGAGAGTAAGCATTTAAATAGGGGGAGCAATTAGAGCATATGAATGATCAAATACATTTAACATATTCAAAATCTTAAATATATGTTTGTTATCATCAAAAGGGGGAGATTGTTGAATATGCGCTTATATGATTTTTGTTTGATGATAATAAACATATATACATTCGTTTAAATGTATTTGTTAATATACTATTTTATTTTTCATAGATTAAATAAATATTTGCTGAATAAAATTAAATACACAGAATTTGAATTCAAACAGAAATTTTATTCAAACAAATATTTATTACATTTTTGAATAGTAAAAATTCAAGCTCTCACTATACATATACAATTTTATTTACAATACATCACAATTTCATATTTACATAAATTCCTCACTACATATCACTCACACTCGTAGTTCATCTTCAACTTTATTCCAATTAGAATCCAACATCTGAGCAATCTGCAAAAATATTCACTAACGCAGTAAAATTGAAAAAGAAATATTTTGCAATATAAAATAAAATATGGATTTTGAAAATATTATTTGCCTCAGTTATTTGGGTTGTTCGTCATCATTTACATTTGAATTCATCATACACGAACAATGTGACATGCACAGTGTATCACTGTACATGCCACAAGGCCGTGCACACCGATATACACTTGATAATGTTACAGGGACAGGTGAGCACAAGGTCAAACCCAAATAAAAAGACGGTTTCAACTCAGGTGAAAAATCAAATGAAATGGCCAAGATACATAATTCATAGGGTCAACCAAAATTCAAATGTACAAATACACACAACAGTGATGCTGCATATACATGTATAGTGAAGTACAACATCATCAGCTACAACTCTGATGCAAAACTCAAACCTGACCGAAAACTGATCAAAGCGACAATATGAATGGACAAGTGATACCAGTAGAATGAACAACAACAGACAACAAGACTCAAGTATGCTCAAGTACAAATGCATCAGGTTGGAATATTTCAGAGCCAACTACAAAGCATAACCAGAGTTGTACAAGTTCGCACAGCATGGTACAATGCAAATACAACAAGACCCAACGATGTTCACAAATGCAACTCACTAACCAGATGCAAACTCAAAATGGAAGTGAGACACCAAACCAGTTCAGTATAAACTAATGCACTAAGCAACTGAAACAAGCCAGAAGTTCAAATCAGTGCACAACAAAATGATGCAGCAACCCATATATACAGTGAACAGAGCAGTCATGCACGCATCAGGTCGAGCACTAAGGAATGCAACACTGCTTCACACACATGTACCAGTGAAACATAACAGTACAAAACCAAATGAACAAACAAATGCCAAAGCTCAGTGAAACCCAAGAAAGTGCACATCCATACCAACATGAATGTAGTAACAACCACCGAGCTAAATGCAATTCAAGTAAAGATACCAACTACACAAAAGTTCAAGTGAATCGAGTTCAGGTCAGACCAACCAGAATGGATGCAAAGACCAGTGATGCAATGCATATATCATAATTATCGACCAGGCCACAACAATTAAGACTACAGCAAAATCCAGTGCCAACATGAACAGAGACTAGTAGTGCGCAACAATAACCTTGCATCAGTGTACAAAGAAGATAGTGGCAACTACACAAGCAACCAGACTGTGATGCAAGCAATGACCAGAACACAAAGACAGGTATAACACTAAGTGCAGGCAGATTTGGAGAAATGACCAGAAAATAAAATACAGATGAATACATTCAAGCATCAAGCTGTTACAGGATTGAACAGAAGTGCTTTAAAACATCACATCAACTAAGTCAAAGAAATCATCGAATAGTTAAAAATCAACCGTGGCAGCCAAGGAATTAATCGCAAGCAAAGTCAAAGCCGTGATCAAAATATACGATGTTGAACAAGTCAGAGACGTGGTGGTAAAGAAACAAGCAAAGTCAAAATCGAAGCCGTGTTACCCAAGCCAATAATATACGAATTGAAAATGTCAGAAATCATCTCAATCATCAATACAAAATCAAGCGGTCAGAGAAATCGATTGACAAATTCAAACATGTTTATACGAACGAAAATAAAGGAGATCGAATGCATATATAACCCAGAATCGTCACTAGCAATTGATCGTCGGAGTTCAATTAAGAATAACAGAAAAGCATAAAGGAAAATCACATACCAAAATTGAAGTCGAACTCCAGAAGCAGCCGAAAACATCAGATAAAGGATCGACAAATCAAACATGCAAATATCCACTGATCGATCAACATAGGCGTGCTTCGAAAAGCCCCAATTTGAATAAAATAGCCGAAGCCCTAATTTCAGAAAGAAGAACGAGAGTCACCATATTTTATCTTCCAGAGCAAAAGGAGATCGGGTTTATTTACAAAGGGGAAAAGAAAAGGGGCGGCCTTGTTAAAAAGGGGATTAGGGTTTTTAAGAGTTTAATCCTTATTTTAATATAAGGGTGCTTTATTTTCTTTTGGGTCAGGTTGTTTTGTTTAAGGGCAAAAATTTGTACTCAAGTTTTTATTTATTTTTTGCTCTTATTTTTTTTTTGTACTTTTCGAATCAAATCTTGGTAAATCACCACCTAGGATTTAGGTTGTGTCAGATTGTCTAGTTAGGATTAGTTCAGTAAGCAGGGTTTGCAAGTTTGCAAAACTCTATAGGCGGTAGCAGGGTTTGCGAGTCTGTTAGAGTGTTTGTAAGCGGGAGACTGTTTAATTTTAATAGAAATCTGGGAATACAGCAGTAGGCAGGGGTTGCCGAAGCTGGGTAAATTTTGTGTGTGATTTACTTTTCAGCATATTTACTTCTCTGCGGTTTGTTTTTGTGTTTAATTCGAGAAAATTTGCTATAACCCTATTCACCCCCCTCTAGGGTTAATCTAGATCCTACAAGTGCATCACAACAGTATATAATCATAAAATATAAATCAGCCGCTTCGAGGCGAGATTCGTATACAAAGGGTCATCCGCTCTTACATGGGAACGTAATATGATCTTATTCGCTCCAATAGGAAAGAATATATACAAACCAACTAATAAATGTAGTAATTCATTCAAATAATTATTCAGTAATTTTTATCAACTATATATCATACTAGTTAACAAAAAATGTGAGATTAACTCATCGAAATTTTCTGTTGCCGCCGAGGCGTTTCGGTTTGGAACTAAAATCAAACGACGCCCGATTTTATCTCAAATTTCTAGTCTCCAAATTCGTCCAAACAAATTCTATTGCGAAGACTTCGTCGATACAAGCGCAACGTAAATTTTTTTGTCTCGATCGGACCTCGTATAAAAGAGTTATCAATTTTATAAGTTATCGATACATTTTAAAATTAGAATAAAATAAACTAATTACAATATCATCTTAATTACACTTATACCCCTCACTATTTCTTCCCCAAGTTAAAATCATTCCTGCCATCAACAGCAGCTCCAAACCATGGCCGCCTACTTTCCCCTCGACGTTCTCCCTCCCCCGACCATGAATTTTCAAACCGACGCCACCGTTGCACTTTCCTCCTCCTCCTCGTTAAGCTCGTCACCACCACTATATATCCAAGCCCCCACATAAAAAAACGACCATACCTCCTACCCTTCAGCCGTACACACGTCGGAACCCACCGAACTCAATCGTGACATACCAAACCTCTGCCGTAGGTGCCATTCCATCCCCTGAACCCGAATATGAACTCGATACCTCCAATCGATCGCCACAATGATCGAATTCTCAAGCCCTAGTTTACACCTCCAACAAAACTTCACTGCGCACCACTCCACACATGATCGAACACAGCTCCAAGCTTAGGGAGGGTAGCTCTCACCACAACAAATTCAATAAAATTTATTTTGCAATTTAAGTTTAGTAAATCATTAAATATTGAATTTTAAAAGAAATTCTTGTTTCCAGCCACTGCATTTATAATAAAAAAGGAATGGCGAAGACGTGGATGGGTGAATAGACGTGGGGTATGGGCTGATATATATATATATATTATTTAAATTTAATTTATCAAGCTATAAAACGTCCCAAAATCTCGAACTTCAAATGAGATGTACGCTAGATGTTTTATATGCTATACTCTTATTCCGAATGCAATAAAACTTGTTTGGAGACCTAATTCGATCGTATGCAGAATATAGCCTTTTGAACTCAATTATCATATTAAATTTTCAATATTAAATTCTACGCGTTTCGATCTCGCACGACCGAACGATACATCTGATCGCCATGAAATTTGATGGCGTATTATAATTCACTATTACGGCTTCAATGAAATAAGTTTTGTCGAAATCCGAGACAGTGTCCCGGAAGGCTATTATCACTTGTTAAATAAAACGAAGTATTTTCAAAATCAATTAAATCACCTTTAAACTTACAGTAAAAGTTTTATCATCATCATTATTATTAAATAGAATTTAAATAAGCTTTGAAATTATTTTTATTCAGCTTAAAACCCAAGATTCAATTATTCAAACAATTAAAATTATTAAATTCAACAATTAAATTATCAAATAAATCGTTATATTTGAAATTCGAGTTATTTAATCTATAAAATTAACTTTTCAATATTTAAAATCAATTAAATATTACCAAATCAAATGACTAAAATTCTAGGTCGTTACAATATTGTAGAGAATGAATGTAGTAAAGTAGAGATTAAATTTCAATGAATTTGAAGAGTACAAAAAGTGGATTATGTGAAATATATAATGAGAATTTGGAGTAGGAAGAAAGTGGAGAAAGTAGTTGATAAAATTCTTTTTCCAGTCCTCTTTATATAGTCTATGAAGGGAATTGTCTGTTCATGAAGAGATGTAACAAAATCTCAACAATTCAAAATTCAAAAGTCAACTCTCCAACTGTCTATATGTCAACATAGCCTTGTTAATTTTGAAAAACAACAATCCATTTAAAGTGTTTATATAACTCTAATAACTTGTAAAACATTTAAACTTGGTTTTTAAATACTTTCAACATATAAAACTCTTATTAAATACTTATAAAATTATATTTTGTAAAATAAAATAAATATTTTGATAATAAGTATTTTGATAAGAGAGTTTTTAAAGAATGGATGATTGCTATCCAAAGACTTTAACAAATTAAATTAATGTTTACTAACGGTAATATATAGTCTTGAACTTTTCGTACCTTTATCTTTTAACTCGTAAGCTTCAAATATCTAATCATCTCTGAATCTTGATCTCTGGCCTTTTTATTGATCAGTCTTCAAACTCGATTGTCCTGTATTTGTATAAACACGTATAGTATCCTGCAAAATATTCTACATAAATTGAAAAATCATCCGTTCCTATGTTTATATGGTTGTTATTATCAAAATCAATATTTGTATCATTAGCAATGGATAGATCATCGTATCAATAGCTACGGCTTGGAAGTAATGTTTCAATGTTACGTTCGAAGTGAGCAATTGTTCGCGACGACTTCAGTGTTATGTTCGAAGTTATCAAAGTTAGCAATCAATCACGGAGGCTTGGATGTAATCAATCGCAACGGTTTCAATGTTATGTTCGAAGTGAGCAATTGTTGGCTTTAGTGTTTTGTTGGAAGCTATCACAGTCAGTAATCAATCGTGACGGCCAGAAATCAGTTTTATAAAAGTAGGAATCGATGGCCAGAAAGACAAGCTATCGCGAAGAATCATTATCATCCAAAGCAGTATGAAAGTAGGAATCAATGGCCAGAGGTACAAGCTGTCGGGAAGAATCATTATCATCCAAAGCAGTATGAAAGTAGGAATCAATGGCCAGATATACAAGCTGTCGTGAAGAATCATTACTCAAAGCGTCGTGATGAATCATTATCGTCCAAGGCAGTCGTGAAGAATTGGAGCATGCAACTTGTTAACCCCGCCTCGGCCGTTGCTCACCGATCCAAGATAATAAACGACCTAACACTCTGCCGACTTAACGAAGGATGCCGACCGAAGACACGAAGGGATGCCGACCTAGTATCTTAACATGGAAGACCGACCCAACTGCATGAGACCTAAGAGGGATACCGTCCTAAGGGCCTTGAGAAGCATGCCAACCTAATGCCTTAAAGAAAGTTCCGACCTAACGTCTTGAAATGATGCCGACTTAAGGTTCAAGGAGATTCCGACCTAGGACTTATAAAGGTTTACCGACCTAACACGTTTTCCGATCTAACTACTCAAGTTGTTTGCCGACCTAGTTGTTAAGAATAAGTTGGTCCACACCTGAGTCGTGGCCGGCTTACGGCTCATGATAAGTCGTGACCGACCTAAGGATATGAAGGGGGAAGTAGTGCAACAGTTCAATGCGCGTCACGATAACTCGGCAGCGACTTGGGACTTAGGATTTGGGACCAGAAGAATATGCGCCTCCCATTTAAACCATAGGCCATGCATAGGTGAGGAGCAGCGACCTACAACCTAGCTTATCTCGGCAACGGCTTATAACCTAGCTTATCTCGGCCACTACCTACAACTTGACACCAGAAACCCCTATAAATACGCAACCACCTCCAACATTCAAGGGATTTTTAGACCAATCACTTCAAGCGCCAATACTCTGCTGAATTCTCAACTCACCCGACACTTCAAGTTCGAAAGGCATCTCAACTAACTTCAAGGGAAAATCTAATGCAATCTACATGGATTCGAAGAATTCTTCTCTACCAAAGTTCTAGTTGTTTGTCTCGTCATAATTGTAATTGAAGATTGTTGTAAAGTTGTAATAGATTTAGCAATAAAGAGAATTAAAGTGGACGTAGGCTTGCGTTGAGCCGAACCACTATAAAATCGTTGTTATTCACTGCTTTTTCTGTGATTTTCTGCTTATACTCTGTCCCGAATCATCAGGTGGTGCTTTCATAACTACACTTTATACACCGGGGTGTTAGCGTTCAAATTTTAGCGTTAACATTTTTGGTGCTTTCACTGAGAATTGAACTCAGGACAATTATCATCATTGCTCCACGAAAGTTTGTTGAAGTAACCTCTCTGAAGACTAGAAGTTCATCTGAAATCATGGCTCCGGGGAGAAAGAGTAGATCTGTTAGATCTGGAAATGTTCAAGAGGGAACCTCCGCTTCCCCAGTACCTAATCAAGCCACTCCACCTGTTGGGGTTACAAAAGCAGAGTTGGATGCTGTAATCTTAGGGCTGAACCAGCAGATAAATGCCCAAAGTGCACAATTGGAAGCTCAGAATGCCCAAAATGCCCTAATTTTGAATAAGTTGAATGACTTGCTTGGGGTAAACCGTCAGCCAACGGGTAATGAAAGGAACTTTGCTGGCAACATTCATGAGGATGAAGAAAGAAACATTCCTGAGAGGGCTGCCAGCCCCTTTGAGCGGACATTTCCTGAAGTTGGTGGATCTAAAGCTCGAAGTGATGAGGGGTATCTTTCTGAAATGGTTCGACAAATCATGAAAGAAAGCATGCAAAGGAATGAAGACGAGAAGGAATGGGGTTTCGCTCCAAGTAAAACCCCGCTTACCGAAAGGATCTTAAAGGCTGAGTTCCCAAGGAAGTTCGTCCCTCCAACTATCCCAGCTTACAAAGGAACAAGTGATCCGAACGAATTCTTGTATAAGTATGATTGGCACATGACAGGTGCCAGGGCTTCTGATGAAATAAAGTGTCGATATTTTCCTGTATATTTGGAAGGTGTAGCTCTGCTTTGGTTCACCAAGCTGCCAATTCGATCTATAGATCAGTTTTCTGACCTAACCCGGAAATTCAAGGAGCAGTTCAGACTATACGCTTCAAAAGCCAAAGATATCATGTCGTTGTCAAGTTTAGAACAGAATCCAGGGGAAACTATCAAATCTTTCTTGAATCGCTTTAATATAGCACTGGCCGAGGTAGACAATGCAGAACCATGGATGATCTTGACCTATCTAATGAGGGCCATCGACAAGTCGAGCGAATTTGGAAAATGGCTTAACATGAAGGAACCAAATTCCCTTGAAAAATTCTACAAGAAAGCAGATGAGTTCATACGCCTGGAAAGCCGTCCCGTACCGGTAAAGGCAGCATTGGAAAAAGATGAAGATAACATTGTTGCTCCACGCAAGAGTGAATCTGTAGGACAGAAAAGGGAAAATAACGATGGGAAGAAACAGAAAAATCTGAAGAAGCCTCGTTCCTTCAAGCCATCGGAATATACCCCTTTATCAGATACGCCGGAGCGTATTTACCTTACCACTAAAGATTCTGTTGATTATCCTAAACCTCCCGTTCTGAGAACCGGGAAAAAAGCTGTACAAAGCGGAAAGTTTTGCCGCTTCCATAATCAACCCGGTCATGATACCGATGAATGCCACCAATTGAAAATTTTGATTGAAGAATTGATAAGGGAAAACAAGCTGCAGCAATTTTTGGAAAAGAATAGCAACAATCCCGCTTCGTCTAGTCAGGGGCAACGAGCTCCTGCTCATCAACCCAGGACAGGTGAGAAGACTGCAGGGCATGAATCCGGAAGGCCTGTTATCAATGTCATTACGGGAGGACCTCACCCAGCAGGCAGGAGCTGGGGTGAGATAGAAAGGTATACCCGAGCTTTGAAGTATGTACCGACCGAGGAAGATGTATTTGTTTTGGAAGGTGCTACGCCCATGAAGCAACAAAGAACTTTCAATGATGATATTGTGTTCAGAGCCAGGGATTCCACAGGTATTGAAGCTCCTACCTTGGATCCCTTAGTCATCTCAGCTGGTGTCGGGCCAGCTATTGTCAGAAGAGTTCTCATTGATTGTGGCGCATCCTGCAATATCCTCTTCAAGAAAACATTCGACCAAATGAAGATCCCTATGGCTGATGTGCAAGCATCATCGCAGAAAATCGCTGGCTTCACTGGGGAGCCAAAACAGCCGATAGGAACCGTTGATTTGCTTGTAGAACTTGGAGAGGGAGAAAGAAAAGTGGTCCGCAAGCAAACTTTTGTGATTGTCGACGAGTTTTCTGCTTATAATGCTTTCCTTGGCCGTCCAACTCTCGCAGCATTCAAAGCTGTTCTGGCCCCATGGTGCCTCACCATTAAATTTCCCACAGATAATGGAGTGGGAGTTATAAAAGGGGATCAAAATGCTGGGCGGGAGTGTTATCTGACAGAGCTACGAGAAACAAGGAAAAGAGAAATGGGAAAGGATGCGGCAACCCCAGTCCGCATCAAAGAACCAGCCTTGTAGCAATTACAGGGCGGACCCTGCACTGGCGAGCACAGCGGAGCACGGAAAGAGATGGATCCTAGGAAAGCCAGTGCAGGGGAGAATAGAGTGGTACCAGTGGAAACGACAATACCAGTACCTGTTGACCCAAAGGACCCAAACAAGGTGTTGAATGTGGGTTCACAACTTAATGTGTCAATTCAGAATATCTTAATATCTTTTTTAAAGGCAAATTTGGATGTTTTTGCTTGGAAGCATGCCGATATGTGCGGAATATCCCCAGAAGTTGCAGTACACGCCCTGAATATTGATCCAAAATTTACACCTGTGAAGCAGAAAAGGAGAACTCAAGGTCCAGAAAGGTCAGCAGCGTTAAAAGAAGAAGTTGATCGGCTCATGGAGAATAACTTTATCAAAGAATCTACCTATCCGAATTGGCTTTCAAATCCAGTGCTGGTTAAGAAAGCCAACGGAAAATGGAGAGTGTGCATCGATTTTTCAGATCTAAACAAGGCCTGCCCCAAAGACTGCTTCCCATTACCCAGGATCGATCAACTGGTAGACGGAACAGCGGGACACGAATTGTTATCTTTTATGGATGCCTACTCTGGATATAACCAGATCATGATGCATGAGCCAGATCAGGAGGACACGATCTTTATCACCGACGTTGGTCTTTACTGCTATAGAGTTATGCCCTTCGGGCTGAAGAATGTAGGGGCAACATACCAAAGACTTGTTAATGCTATGTTCAAACCGCAATTGGGCAAGACTATGGAAGTCTACGTCGATGACATGTTAGTAAAGTCTAAGAAAGCAGTGGATCACATAAAATACTTAGCAGACATGTTCGCAGTCCTCCGAAAGTACGGAATGAAGCTCAACCCTTTAAAATGTTCATTTGGAGTGGAATCCGGAAAGTTTTTAGGTTTCATCGTGAGCGCTAGGGGCATTGAGGCTAGTCCAGCTCAAATTACCGCCTTAAAGGAAGTCAAAGCTCCTAGAACGAAGAAGGAATTGCAAAGTCTCAATGGAAAAGTCGCCGCCTTGAGTCGGTTCATTTCCAAAGCCACAGATAAATGCATCCCATTCTTTGACGCCCTAAAGAAAGGAAAGAAAAACTTGATTGGACTCCTGAATGCCAAAAAGCCTTTGATGAATTGATTCGCCATATGGAAACGCCTCCAATACTTTCTAGGCCTGGCGATGGCGAGGATCTTCTTATATACTTGGCAGTATCATCTCATGCTTTAAGTGCAGCGCTGATACGAGAAGACAAGAGGATTCAACATCCAGTTTACTATATCAGCAAAAGACTCACTGGGGCAGAGATGAATTACTCTAAGTTGGAAAAACTCACCTATTGCCTACTGATTGCATCCAGGAAGTTGAGGCAATATTTCCAAGCTCATCCTATCAGAGTCCTCACTGATCAACCTTTAAAGCAAGTCCTGTTTCGCCCTGAAACTTCGGGTCGTCTTCTAAAGTGGAATATTGAACTCAGTCAATATGACATCACTTATCATCCCCGAAAAGCAATCAACAGACAAGCTTTAGCGGATTTCATCGCGGAATTCACAGATAAGGGTAACAGTGAGGAGGAAACGATCGACGATTCCCCAATCCAATGGAAGTTATATGTCGATGGCGCAAGAAACGACTATTGTTCTGGAGCCGGAGTTGTACTTGAGACCCTTGAAGGTCGATCATTATGCTATGCACTAAGATTGGAATTTCCTTCAAAAAACAATGAAGCAGAATACGAAGCCCTTATCGCTGGCTTAAGGATTGCTAAAGAACTAAACATCCAAGCATTACAGATCTTCAGTGATTCTCAGCTTATTGTATGCCAAGTCAAGAAGGAATTCCAAGCGAAAGGGGGAAATCTGCCCGCCTACTTGTCAAAGGCTTGGGAACTCCTGGGTGATTTCGATCATTACATGATAAGTCATATTCCTCGAGAAGAAAACATGAAAGCAGATTCTCTCGCAAAGTACTCTAGCACAGGCGAAGCTCAATTTCTAGGGTTAACTCCAGTGGAGGTCCTGTCGACTCCGAGCATTGATGAGATGGATATTGATTGGATCATGAGCGTGTCTCAAGAGCAAGAATCATGGATGACTCCAATAACAGAATATCTGCTCAATGGCTCTTTACCGAAAAATTCAAAAGAACGAAAGAAGCTACTGAGGAAAGCCTCTCGCTATATAGTCCAGGATGGCCAGTTATACAGACGGGGATTCTCAATGCCGTTACTTCGATGTGTATCCAGGGAGCAATCCTAGCTGAGGTGCATGGGGGAGAATGTGGTGATCATTTAGGTGGTCAAACTTTAGCGAAAAAGATTCTCCGATACGGATATTTTTGGCCAGAAATTAATCGAGATGCAGCAGACTATTCTCGAAAATGTGATAGATGCCAAAGATTCGCCAAAATTCCTAGAGCTCCTTCCACTGAACTCACACAGATGGTCAGTCCATGGCCGTTTGCAATATGGGGGATAGACCTTGTAGGACCGTTACTAACTGCCAAATCTGAAATTAAATATGCCATTGTTGCTGTAGATTATTTTACTAAGTGGGCAGAAGCTGAACCACTGGCTACTATCACCTCAAAAAGATGATAAGTTTTGTGACTAAAAGTATCATTTGCAGATATGGTGTGCCTCAAAAAATAATTACAGACAATGGTACTCAGTTCGAAAGTGAAGAATTCCAAGATTTTTGCAAACGATTCAAAATCCGAAAAAGCTTCTCAGCAGTAGCTCATCCGCAGGCAAACGGGCAGGTGGAAGCAGTAAATAAAATTATCAAGTCAACCATCAAGAAGCAGCTTGAAAGAGCAAAAGGTGGTTGGGTCGATAAGCTACGACTAGCACTATGGGCATACAGAACTACCCACAAAACTGCGACTGGGCATACTCCATTTTCATTGGCATACGGATCAGAGGCAATGATTCCGGTAGAAACAGAGGTCCCTTCACATAGAAGAATCCATTTCAATCAAGCGGAGAATGAAAAACTACAGCTTGAGGCACTAGATCTCCTTGATGAAAAAAGAGAAGAGGCTGAGCTCAGAATCGCATCTCATCAGCAAAGGATAGCCAGACATTTCAATTCCAAAGTTCGCCAACGCAGCTTTGAAATTGGAGATCTAGTCCTAAAGAGAATTATGACAGCGACAGGTGTGTTTGGGCCAAATTGGGAAGGACCATATGTCATAGGTCAGAAGCTTCTTGACGGCACATTCAAACTCACTACTTTCGAAGGAGATCAAATTCCAAGAGCTTGGAACAGCAATCACTTGCGTCCATACTTTACTTGATAGCTTTGAAATATTGTAAAAAGAATTATGAATGTATGATTCCTGTAATTGAAAGCGATTGTAAAACCGATGCAAGTGAATAATGAAAGACTATAAAGTGGATGTAGGCCCAAATTCTTGGCCGAACCACTATAAATCTTGTGTTCCTTATTATTATTACATGTTTGCTTTATTTTCGATATGAAAAGTACATTAAATGTATTACTGAAATGTCGATTTAAATTTTTGCAGGCAACGACAACAAAACTTGCACATTACAAGACCAAGTGATTCTTGTTATCATTCAACAAACAAATTCCAAGTCACAAAATTCCCAAGCTTAAATCCTAGATAAGAAGTGCTTCAATTGAACGGTCAATGATTTCGCCGAAAACGGGCTTTAGCTAATAAATTGAGAAGTTTGAACAAACAAACATCCGATTAAGAAGCTTATGTCCGTTCTCGTGAACTGGCCTAGCAATGAAGTACACTTCTTTGGATTAAACAAACTACTTGTAAGAGAAGGGAGTGCAAGCTTGAAAAGAAAAAAAAATAGAGGATCACTGAAAAGGCATAAGCAAGTGGACAAGGAACAACTAAAGCCCTCTTCGGAGGCACAAGTCCTCTTCGGAGGCACAACTCTTCGGAGGATAAAGACCTCTAACGAAGCATATGCCGCAAAAAAGAAAGTTCTCTACTCAACCAAAAAAGATTGGAGGAGTCATGACCCTCCAACCATGAGAGAGTAACTTCCAGGCAATCTTCGGAGGCCCATTTCACCAGGAGTTGAAGTGTAACAACCGCACTTCGGAGTTTCACTTCACCGGAGTTGAAATGTAAAACAAAATAAAAGCCCTCTTCGGAGGCCCATTTCACCAGGAGTTGAAGTGTAACAACCGCTCTTCGGAGTTTCACTTCACCGGAGTTGAAATGTAAAACAAAATGAAAGCCCTCTTCGGAGGCCCATTTCACCAGGAGTTGAAGTGTAACAACCGCTCTTCGGAGTTTCACTTCACCAGAGTTGAAATGTAAAACAAAATAAAAGCCCTCTTCGGAGGCCCATTTCACCAGGAGTTGAAGTGTAACAACCGCTCTTCGGAGTTTCACTTCACCGGAGTTGAAATGTAAAACAAAATGAAAGCCCTCTTCGGAGGCCCATTTCACTAGGAGTTGAAGTGTAACAACCGCTCTTCGGAGTTTCACTTCACCGGAGTTGAAATGTAAAACAAAATGAAATTCCTCTTCGGAGGCCCATTTCACCAGGAGTTGAAGTGTAACAACCGCTCTTCGGAGTTTCACTTCACCAGAGTTGAAATGTAAAACAAAATAAAAGCCCTCTTCGAAGGCCCATTTCGCCAGGAGTTGAAGTGCAACAGCCGCTCTTCGAAGTTTCACTTCACCAAAGATGAAATGCTAAAAAAAAAAAAAGAGCCTCTCCCAAGGGGCAGAAACAGAAAGACCTCTTCCCAGAGGCACGATAAGACAGAAAGACCTCTTCCCAGAGGCAGAAATGAAAAGACCTCCTCCCGGAGGCACAATCAAGCAGAAAGGCCTCTTCGGAGGCACACGTTTCACCAAGGTTGAAGTAAAACTTCCAAGTGTTGAAACGTGAAAAAGTCTTCCTCAGAGGTGCAACTTTTCAAAGAAACAAAAATCAAGAAGCCCTTTACTGTGGCAAGTTTTAAAAAAAAAATACTCATTAAAAGCACACTTCAACTTTCAAAGGGAGAGTGAATTACTTGTTCTAGAAAATTCTCTTCCTCAAAAAGAAGTTGAAGTACCTTACAAATACCCGCTTTACCACATAGAAGATTTCATTCAATAAAATGTGTATATGCACAAAATAAAGAGTGATATCTTCGAAAGTTGAAGCGTAGAAACTTATTTGTGCTCTATTTTTTAATGAAATCATATTCCTCCAAATGTGGAATAATTATTCTCTAAAAAATAAAAGCACAAGTTCCTCATAAAATAAAATATTACAATGGGCTTATGGTATAGGGGCAGCATGGCATAACTACATCGGTAAAATTGCGCTCGAACAATATATACCACAAGCTCACTGCAATATCGTACAAAGAAACTTGTACAAAAATGAATAGTAAATGCATTCTCAGATATAGACAGAAGTTTGTACAAAGAAAAAGAATCATTTTATTCAACACTATTTTATATACAGGTACAGGTTCCAAAGTAAAAAAAAACAACAACAAAAGAAAAGCGGGGGGCCGGTACCCGCACAATTTCCAGTCATTGCATGCAAAAAAGGCAAAAAAGCGATATGAAAGCCACAGACCCAGAGCCATCATTTCTTCTTCCGCCCACCTTTTGAGCCCGCACCTGGCCGAATGACCAACTTTTTAGGTCGGCTTGTAAGGGTAGGGGATGGAGGAGAAAGGGGGTCGATCGGACTTTCTTCCGTCTCCTCTTCGCCAGTTAAAGATCCCTTCTTATTCTTCTTCTTGGAAACTCCCTGCTTTCCTCTCTTCTTGGAGGAAGACCCACTCCCTGGAGAAAGAAGTTTGGATAACGGTTCAGCGTCGGAGCCAGTTGGTTCTGGAGTCCTCTCGCTTCCTTCAGTTTCTTCTCCTTTCGGATCTTGAGAAGCTACGGGATCATCTAAGCTGTGAAGAGCTTCTATTTGCTCCTCTTGTGACCCGGGTTGCGAAGCAGAAGGAGGAGTGACCTTAAGAGGCGGGGAAGGAATAATTGGAGGAGGAGAAGCCTGAACAATGCCCGACGTTTTCTCTGCAGAAGGAAAAAAGTTCAAGTCAGCAAAAAACGGAGATAAAGGTTCGCTGAGATTCAAGAAGTAGTCAAAAAGCTCATCAAGTTCATAAGAAACAGATGAGCAGTCTACTTGGGCAAGATTGTCAGTAAGGTTACCTGCAGAAGTCAGTTCCCTGACGTCAACTTCGTATGCCTGTGCCTCGGCACTCTCGCCGCCCTCGTCTCCACTTGTACGCTTGTAATATCAGTGGTGACTTTAGTAGGAGATGGGGAATGAGAACTAGAACCGATAATGTCAATTTCGGCTGAAGGAGAAGGTTGAATTGGAGCAGTTGAGGTGATTTTTCCTGAATATTCCCCTGCCACTGTTTCGGCCCTTAATTTTGCAAGCTGTTCTCTCCCCCTAGCGAGAGCGGCACGAGCATCATCATCAAGATAGTTCTCCTCAAGAGCTGACTCAGCGTAGCCAGAGCCGCTACCACCGAGCTAATCGAGTGCTGCCTCCCAAACTTTAGCCAGTGTAATTTCATACTTGGGGCCTAGAAAGGCGAGGCTACCACACCCCAAAATGCTGTGCAGATAGAAATCAAATAATGTTGAGCTAATGTTGGCCCTCGTTGCCTCGTGAGAATCTTCAGCTTCAATTTTGCCGGCAACGGCCTCATCACACTCCATTTCAGCTTTAGAAAGTTGAAGCTTCAGCATTTGAATCTCCGCCTCTTGGGAGCTGTTTTTCTTCCGAAGCTCTTCGATGTCAGCGACATAGCCCTCACTAATTCTTTTCTGCACTTCAAGCCTGTCTTCGGCATCCCTTTGGCTGGCATGAGCATCTCTCACTTGTTTTAGGAGCACTTCTTCTTTTTGAGAGTAAGAAGTAGAGGAAGCAGCAAGCTCCTGTTTCAGTTCTTCAACTTTTGCTTCAAGCTCCTCGTTGTAAGAAGCAATGCTTCTCATCTCGGTGTCATGTTGCTCAAGCACCTTTTGCCATTCGGCTTTATCATTTTCCATGGTGAGCATGGCCTCTATGTTTGCACGATTAACCCTCTGAAGCTCGTCAACAAGTTTCTGCCAGTTCGACATCCTCTCAATATCAAGCTTGACGGCGTCAAGGTTTCGTAACATGGCAGACTTGTCAATGGGGACCAAGTCAAGGTCAAACCTTACTCCCTTCAGACACCACTGAGGAAACCGACTTTGCAAAGTGGCAGGACCCGGTCCAACTTGGAATTTGGGTCTGCTAATTATAGATTGGATGTCTGACTACCCGAGAGCGGGAGGCCGGAAGGAATATCAAGCGAGGCAGGGGCAGTAACCTTTTCAGGAGTTGTAGTGGTGTGCTTCTCACCATGTCGGGCTCGCTTGCTCGAATCTTCAACCACATGACTTTTTCCTCTATCGTCATGGGTTTTTCTTTTATGGGAACCGTCACCTCTCTGTGAAGAATCGTGGCGCTCTTCCCTCTCTCTTCTTTCATAGCGCTCCTCTTGAGCCCTCTTTTCTTGAGCCTTTCGAGCGGCTCTCTCTTCATCAGATTCTCTGTAAGAGGGAAGGTAACGCTTGTAGTCATACTGGCTACGCCTCCCGTAGCGCTGGAAATCATCATAATAAGATCCGCTGCGTCCCATCAGAGGATCTGAAATAAAAAAGAGCTAAATCTTAGAATTCTTCAGAGTACAAAAAGTCAGAAGCGTAAAAGTGCCAAAAAAGAAATTCTAAGTGTGTGTGGCGTGCAAACTACGCGCATCAAACTACGAACCACTCTTTAATTGAGGAGTGGTTGTGGGTGTAATAGTCAGTGTCAACTCCTGAGTTGATGGAGTCTGCTGCAGGACAGAAGTTGCTTCAACTACTGAAGAAGAAACCCCAGTAGTGATAGGATGATCTTTAAAGATTTCTTGCGAGGTGGCAAAGAGGTCGCTCAGCCCTTCGAAAGTATCATCCCTGCTCTGCTTGGCAAGGCTAGTTTTCTCAGCTTCTTCGCCGGATTTCTGTGAATGTCGGGGAGATCCCTGAGGCTCCTCTTCCTCAATAACCGGGGCAAGTTCGTCAGATGGCCCCGCAACATCAACAGAAGTGGAACATTTCACTAGCAAAGCCTCGGGAGAAGGTCCTTTTGGTTTGGATGTATCTGTAGAAACTGGGGCATCCAATGCTCTAGCCGAGGAGTCTGGGATTTCATGAGGATGTGTAGAACGAGAAGTATGCAAAAGCCCGTATTGGTGCAATAATTCATCCCCCAACAAAAACTTGATGCTTCTCTCTGCTACGGCCACGACACTCAATCTATCAAAAGTCTGCTTATGGACCGGATCTCTAGAGGGAAGAGGAAGTGCTGAAAAGAGCAAAGAATGAAATTAGCAATTGGTAATTCGGATCTCGAGAAAGTTTAAAAATGGAGACAAGTAATCTTACTTCCTACTCTCCAATCGGCATAAAACCCTGGGGGGCAGCGAGCAAAGAAAAATTGGTTCAGAAATCCATGAACGCTTTCGGTAAGGTCAGAAATAAGTTTGCGGTTTCTAGCACTCCTCACAATTATAAGGAAAGGATGATCTCTACTCTTTGCAAACGAGCATAAGTAACGGATTTCTTCAAAACTTGGTAAGCGATCAAAAGTTCTTCTGAACAAAACACACAACCCCATCAAGATGGCATAACCATTAGGATGAAGTTGGGACGGAGAGATTGACAACCGAAGGAGAAGAATTCGGAGAAAGTCATTAAAAGGAGGGATCGCTCCGCTTAAACACATTTGACGATTGATTGCAATAAAGCCACGGGGAGGATTTTCGGCAGTATCACTTGGCCCAGGGAGCAGGACATCACTCTCAGTAAAACCAAATTGAGTGCGCAGCTGAGTAAATGCTCTCGGGGTTAGAATGGTTGGAGTTCTCGCTGGAGGGTTCTCTATAGGTAGAGCTACCGGAAAAGTTTCTTCCTCTTGAGCTGCCATTTCTTCTTGATGGGAAGTCATTCTACATAAATAACTGGATATTCAAACATCAAGGTGCACGTTTCCTAAAATGTGTGAGGTGTTGTGTAAAATTAACAAAGAAATAAACAAATATAACTGGAATGAAAACTAGCAAGCATTTGTTAGTTATGAAACCCAGGGACTATTGTTTTAAGCTTAAATATGCAAGTATAATGTTGATGCAGACAAATCAGTTCAGATTGTTGATATTTTGCATTGATGCTTAACTTTAGTTGATTGATTCACAAACATTTCATGCAATATATTTAAGTTGCTTGTTTCATCTCGACTAATCTGTCATTTGATGTGGGCAGTCAATGGCAGTATTCTCGCCTTGGTTTCTTTGTTTGTTATTTTCAGCAGGTTGGCAGCTTATAAGTTAATGCGGTCTGTGAAATAATACAATGAGATTCAAGCAAATTTAAAGTTGGGGCAGTTCAGAATTTAGGCAAACTTAGTTCGACAGTTCGAGTCAAATACTCAAAGTGGGTCTATGCTCCTAAACGACAACACGTCCAAAGCTTAAGTATTAAGTCGGCTACGATTTAAAATTCCTTCGCGAGTTAAGGCTAAGTTCGTTCGTTCCTTAAATCGGTAGTCCTCTAGGTCGTGGAGTAATTAGAGGAAGGGCTCCGGTTCGAAGAAGTGGGAATTTTCCCAAGTGTTAACTCGGCGACGATTCAATTCTTAAAAGTTTAGGTCGGCCAAAGAATTAGGTCATCCGAATTTGCTGAGTCGCCTCCGAACCAACATTTCACTCCATTCAACCCATTAACCCGATAACCATTTCATCAACAACAGCCTTCATTCCTGCTCTCGAATCACCCAATACAACAATTCGAAATTGTTACAAGTCCGATACCCTGCCATCAGAGATCATCGAGTCTAAGGTGATAAACCATCTTAGTTGTATCAATGATCATCTGAAGCCGAATCGAGTGAACTAGGCTTCATCGGCTATAAATGTGATGGGATTCGCGATGGAGCATTGTACAAGGAAACGATTCAAGTTCGAGCAACAAGGTTTACGAATCGACAGTGACCTACAATCAGAAGAGGAATAAAGTTACCTACACGATCAATGGTAGAGGTTATCGATGATCAGATGGGATGAGATCGCCTTTAGGAGCTTGAGAAAATTTTAATGGTGGAATCGAACAGGGGGTTAAGTAATAAAGATGGAAAGGAAAGAAAATGGACGACTTATATCTTGCTGTGGTAGAGACTGAAGTGACTTAGGCCATCTAACTGTTAGGTCGTTTACGACCTACCGATCTAAAAAAGGAACGGGTTAAAGAGTATCGAAGCATACGACCTAACCATTAGGCGCATGCTTCGAGGGGCAAATGTTAACCCCGCCTCGGCCGTGGCTCAACGATCCAAGATAATAAACGACCTAACACTCTGCCGACTTAACGAAGGATGCCGACCCAAGACACGAAGGGATGCCGACCTAGTATCTTAACATGGAAGACCGACCCAACTGCATGAGACCTAAGAGGGATACCGACCTAAGGGCCTTGAGAAGCATGCCGACCTAATGCCTTAAAGCAAGTTCCGACCTAACGTCTTGAAATGATGCCGACTTAAGGTTCAAGGAGATTCCGACCTAGGACTTATAAAGGTTTACCGACCTAACACGTTTTCCGATCTAACTACTCAAGTTGTTTGCCGACCTAGCTGTTAAGAATAAGTTGGTCCACACCTGAGTCGTGGCCGGCTTACGGCTCATGATAAGTTGTGACCGACCTAAGGATATGAAGGGGGAAGTAGTGCAATAGTTCAATGCGCGTCACGATAACTCGGCAGCGACTTGGGACTTAGGATTTGGGGCCAGAAGAATATGCGCCTCCCATTTAAACCATAGGCCGTGCATAGGTGAGGAGCAGCGACCTACGACCTAGCTTATCTCGGCAACGGCTTACGACCTAGCTTATCTCGGCCACTACCTACAACTTGACACCAGAAACCCCTATAAATACGCAACCACCTCCAACATTCAAGGGACTTTTAGACCAATCACTTCAAGCGCCAATACTCTGCTGAATTCTCAACTCACCCGACACTTCAAGTTCGAAAGGCATCTCAACTAACTTCAAGGGAAAATCTAACGCAATCTACATGGATTCGAAGAATTCTTCTCTGCCAAAGTTCTAGTTATTTGTCTCGTCATAATTGTAATTGAAGATTGTTGTAAAGTTGTAATCGATTTAGCAATAAAGAGAATTAAAGTGGACGTAGGCTTGCCTTGAGCCGAACCACTATAAAATCGTTGTTATTCACTGCTTTTTCTATGATTTTCTGCTTATACTCTGTCCCGAATCATCGGGTGGTGCTTTCACAACCACACTTTATACACCGGGGTGTTAGCGTTCAAATTTTAGCGTTAACACAACTACTCATGATGACTTGATTATGCACCAAAGGTAAGTAACCTTTACTGAAATTTCATGCTTCAATTTGTAGCGACTTAATTTTAAAATCAGCTTTCTTAATTTCGTTTGGGATCCTTATGACCTTTAAATCAACATAATTTGAAATAACTCCAGAACTTTGGATGTGATCTTTTGCAAAATAGTGTTTATTTACATCAACTTGTGAATAAAAAGCCGATGCAGTTATCATTATTTTAATTTTGTTGAAGTTTCTGGTAGAAGCGCCATATGAAGATTGGTTGGTGCATCTCCTTTGTCTCTTCTGTGCTCTTTGCCAAGCGTACAGAGAGCTAGTAAAACGAGGAATAGATCCTTCTCTTGGTCGGATGGAAGTTTTAAACTTAATTTGATTTGTTAAGAAACTAAAAATTTGTTTATAAAGTCTGCTTTGAAGTCTGTTTTCACAAATGTTTTGAGTTGCCATAAAAAATTTGTTGAAAAACTAGAAGTTTTTTTTACAAATGTTGATACGAAAGTCTGTTTGAAGAAGATATAGAAACAACAATCATATAAGTGGTGGAAAATAATAACGGGCCAGCTCTTGAGCTTTGAGTGAAATTAATTGTCGATGGAGCTTGGTTTATGGTTTGAAATTTCAATCTAAACAGTCTTAGGTGTGAATATATGTATATTACATACCTCGTGTGCAGTTCGAGCTTAGGAGGTGCATTCGTCATCACAATTCAGATGATCGTATTGAAAATGCAAATGATAATGTAATATACTGTAAAAATTAATAAAAAATTAATTAGTTAATAATAAGATTAAAAATAGAAATTTTGTATATTTCAGAATTTGGCCACGGAAGTTGCAACGTTGCATTTGTAGCGATTTTTGATCAATTTTCATATATAAAGTCTTTTAATCGAAACTCAAAGAAAAAGTTATTAATGTATGAAGTTTTCGAATTTAAAATTATTCGAATAAAATTCAAATTTTAAATTAATGTTAATGTTTGAAATTTAAAATATTAAAATATGTTAACATTGATTAGAAATTGGCGTTTAAGGAAACGTTAAAATAAACGTTAACTTAAAAAAATAATTAAGGAATTAAATAAAATTAAGTCGACAACATTTACTACGTTCCAAAAACGCTAGGGTCGGTCAATCGCCTTCCTTAGGTCGGTCGACCGCTAGCGGTTGACCGTTTAAGAAAGGACGGTCGATCGATGAATAGTATGACAGCAAGGTTTTTGAGAGGAGTGAACGACCCGGGTTTTATTATTTTAAACAGACCTAAATTCAACGTTTTTGGTGCTTTCTAACCACTATAAATAAGAGGTTAACCCTTTCACTTTTATTCACAAGTTATTTGAAACAACAACAGAATTCTGTCAGTTTCTTCTATACGATTTTGAATTTCTTAGGATTTTCAGGTAAGAGATTTTAGATATTTAATATTCAATTTTTAATTCTATTCTTTTCAAATCCCTGAAATTTTAAATCTAATTCATGTACAATCCAGTTGTTGTATATTTCAAAAGGAAAAAGTGTGAAAAGATATTAGAAGCAGGCATAATCAAATTCAAAAGAGAATTGAGAACCATCTGCGAGTGAAAATCTTAGTTTTTCTCATCTGCGAGTGAAAATCCAAGTTTTTCTCATTTTTAGTAATTGTATAGTATAAGTTGGATTTGATGTGTGTCTTGGGGAATTTTGTCCACGAAAATGCCGTACTAAGTTCATGAAAACGCCAAACTAAAAACTCTAAAATCCCCCCAGAGCGAAATGTCAATTCTTATGTTATTGGAATCTTAATTATTCTATATTAAAATAGCAGAATTTGGTGTAGATATTGCAATTTGAATATTTTACATTCTATTCCACTTCTGAATTTTCTCTTTTGATGCGATTAAGGGTTCTAACAAGAAAATAAGTTAGGAAATGGTGTGTAAAGTATGGATTTCCTTATTCGTAGTTTGCAGTGCCTATTTTCGTAATTTAAATATGAATTCATTTTTCATGTTATATGTAAAAATTGAATAAAGTGTAAAAGGGTTTGAATTGTAAGTTCTATTGGTGCTGATTTTACTATTTTGATGTACAATAAGTTGGTGATTGGTTCCATTTTCTTATACAAGTCTATTGTTTGGCTAAGGATATTAGCTTATTTATAAAGTTGTTGCATGAAGTTAGACTTGTATAAATTAAAAGTTTTGACATTTAAAATGATTAGTATAGGGCACAAAATCTTCGTACGCTTAGAGTATCTAATTACGTGTGGGTGTATTAGCGTATGAATAACGCATAATTAATAACGTATCAATCGCGTAGTACAAATAGGTAAGTAATTAGCATGGAAAGCCCTTAGGAAAGTTAAGATAATTATGGAAAATAATTTACAATTAAAGTCGGAATAAGGAGATTTCCTTATAATGGGAAATGTGGTGATGTATATATCGTAGTATGTTAGGAGAGTGAAAATTATGAGTAAGTTATAGGGATGCGAGGCCAGTCAAAAACATTCAGAAGTCCGCCAAACTAATCTGAATACCAATAGTGTGACTATGAGACTGATGTGAGACATCGTCTATAATTAGTACCCACGAAGGACACAAAGTTAGTCTCAATTCTATAAGATAAGTCTACCCAGTTAATCTAGTTACCAGTGACTACAAATAGGCAGACTAATGTGAAACGTCACAGTTTGGATTACGGATCATAATGTGTAGGATCTGCTTTTGAGTTAGGGGTATTAAGTTGCTATTGTAGGGTCCATCTCCTTCCTATTTAAGAAGTATTAAATGGTCTGAGTTATCGTTTAGACCCGGCGATGGGAAATCTCAGGGAGGGTCCGCTTCGGGTTCGAGGTATTAACTGCTATTGTAGAGTCCGCCTCTCCCAAAAAGAAATATTAAGTGGCCTGATGAGATTCCATACGATGTCAGGTAGAGAGTACCAAAGAGGGGTCCCCCTTGGGTTAGGTATTAAATGACGAGTACCTACCTAAGATGTAGGTATTAAATGGTCAGAGTCTACATAATTTCCGTTTGAAAGGTATTAAGTGGCTTGGGCACTTTCTCTCACATTGTTAGGGCATGATTGCCGGTAGATATGTAGAACTGGGAAGGGCCTTTAGCATACGATTGAAGGTAAGTTATAGAATTGTTTTGGAAGTGTGTGGGTTATAGAATTGGACTGAAAGAGCCTTAGGGCTAACAGTTGGATCATGTCGGAAATAGTTCAGATGCCTAGATATATTCATATCTGAATTATACTGCCCAAATATTATTATGGAAAGACTCGAGATTTTTATTCATCGGACATTGTTGTTCTCACTCTCTCCTTATTACAACACAGGTTAAGGAAGACGATGCTGATCTAGGAAATGAAGGAAGAGGTGGAGTCTTGTGGCAGTTATCTACTATTTATGTTTTTGTTCTATTTTGATGTACTCATTTCAGACATGATTTTGTTATGTTGGGATATTATATTTCAGATATTGAGATATTATGTTATATTTCTGAAATTTGAATTTCTATCAGGATACTATTTCTGATATTATATTTTGTCATTTCCACCGTGAAATTCTGATAGCATAAATACGTAGCTCTGTGTATTGTTCATTTTATCAATTTTACCAATCAACAGCCAGTTTTGGAATGGGTATAAGGTTCAATGGGCCTTTACTGTATTGAAAATTGGGTCGGTTTTAAGCCAAGTTGTTACATTTTGTATCAAAGCTTAAGTTACCTGATTAATGGGTATGGGTATACATATGGATGCGTACTTATTATTTTTAAAAGTATTTTGCAAAAACCTTATTATATATATAGTTATAAGAATATATGCAATTTATTAGGAAAATATGTTATTTCAGCAAATACTAACGTTATTAGAGTTTTTGATCCAACAGAATTCAAAGCAGATTAGAACATCTCCGTCAAGTCAGAACAACTCAAGAATCAACCAAAAAGACTATAAGAATGAACTAAAAAAGACCCAAGGAAAATAAACAAAAAATTGACTAAGATGATGGATCACCTATGGATTGCTAGCGGTCCATAAGGCTTGCTCATGGATCCTCCTATCCACTTGCACCATGATCCAATAAGTTTTCTAGGAATGTATGCTAAGTTTGATGATATTCCGAGCTATCTAGATCGAGAATTAAGCATTCATTTGATTCCAGCAACAGTTCAATGCAAACAGAACATGGATCATCATCAAAACAAAGCATCTAGTCATGAAATTACATGGAGAGCATCTACATAAGGCCGGAAACATGATCCAATTGAAACGAGCCAAAACTACTCTAACTCCATGAGTCGCTAGCGATCCATCATATTGGATAAGTTCGTTCTGAAATTTCTTGAGCACCTTCGTACCTTCAAATGTAAGTCTCCGAGAAAGCAGCTTTGACCCAAGTGCTCTCAAATCCCTATAAATACTCACCTATCTGCAACATAAAGAGGATCTTCTGGACTGACTGCTGAAACTCTGCAGAAACTATTATTCGCTCTTCTCCTCCCATACAACAGTCATCTAAATGGTTCACTTTGATTCTCCAGTGAACTCTAATGCTGGTGACTTGATCTAACTCACAAGATCTAATCAAATTGTAATCGGATGTAACTTATAATTGCAGCCAGTCAATAAAAAAAGTAATAAAGTGGATGTATGCTTTGTTAATAGTCGAACCACTATAAAAATCTATTGTCCTTTTACTTTATCTGCTAGTTATCATTCCTTGTTTCTACTTTATTTGCCTTGATAAACAGGGTTTGTGCTTTCAAACTTAATCCAGGGTGTTGATCCATTTTTTGGGTTAACATTTTGGTGCTTTCACTGAGAACTGAACTCAGGCTTAGATCTAGCTATCTATTTTGGATCAGATAGGTTTTAGAGGTTAAATCTCCAATCTCTGCTTAAAATGTTTGCAATTGAGAATCAATGGCACTAGGAAGAAAGAGAACTGCCTCTGGAAGATCCATAGGAGCTACCGTTGCTGTAGAAAAAACAAACCCTTAGAAAACTAAAGTCAACAATCCTAATAATCTAAAGTTAGGAGCTAACCCCGAAGATCAGGTTCCAGGATTCTTTATTATGCGTGCAGCAGTCACTAGAGACGAATTAAATAAAATGGTTGACAAAATTAATCAGAAGATGAAAAACAGCCAAAAGGCTCTCAATGACAAATTGAATGCCCTATTGATTTTGTAGTCGCAACTACTCCAAGAACTATGACAGATCCCGCGGCCGCCGTGGAACAAGAAAATTCTTCCATTTCTGGCCTAAACAGGAGAAACGGGAAACAATCGCATAAAGGAGTGATAGGTGGAACCGTAGGAATCAACATGGAAGGAAACACAAGCACTCCACCGACTGCGAAACAACCGGCTACAAATAAATCTAGGGGCGAAAAACCTACTAGAGGATGCAGTCATGGATCTATCTGACTCAAAAGACGGTGAGCGACTTGATGACTAGATGTTGGAAGGAAATACCAATGCATTCGATGATGCCAGGGAGATCCAAATTGCCCCCATCAGACCAACCACAAGCCAATGGAACCCTAGGAGAGTGGCCCTCCCGTAGACAGGAGAGCCTAAGCTTTGGCCCGCTCACAAGATCGTTTGCAAAACCAAATTCTTGGTGCAGTCACTGATAGTCGAACCTCGAATTATAGGATATCTGAGGCATATATTGCTGACATGGTCAAGCGACTAATGGATGAAAGTAAGGATAGAAGGAATGATGAATGGGGATCCGCGCCAAGTCAGACTTCTTTCACTGATGACGTTCTAAATGAGTGATACCCTAAAAAGTTCACTATGCCAACTATTCCATCTTATGACGAAACGAGAGACCTGAAACCCCACTTATATAAGTGCAGTTGGTACATGAATGGAGCGAATGCTTCGGATGTCGTTCGATGTAGATGTTTCTCGATTTTTTTGGAGGTAATTGCTTCCATGCGGTTCACCAGTTTTCTGCCAAGATCCATCTCCACCTTCAATCAACTAGCAACAAGATTCCTTGACCAGTTTAGACTTCACAAGACACACCCAAAAGATGTTATGTCCTTGTCCGGCTTATTCGAGGGATGGAACAAATCTCTGAAGCCTTTCATGAATCGGTTCAACACTGCGGTAACTGAAGTAAGTAATCCGAACGAGGATATGGTTTTCATAGCCTTAGTCCATGCAATTCATCCCAAGACTAAATTCGAAAAATGGATCAAAATGAACAACCCACCACTAGGAAGGACTTCAATCGAAAGGCATGCCAATATTTGAGATTGGAAGAGGCATATGAATTAGAAAGGAAATCTGCTAACCTACAACCGACCAACATTGGGCAGAATGGCATGGCAACGAACCAAAATATAAACACCTTTGGGACCACTGAAGGAAATGCAGGAAAGGATGGGAATCAAAAAAGGAAGAACCAGAATTCTAACAAGCGAAATAGAAGTAGCAAGCGACTTAAAGGTTTGCAGCCCAAAGATACAACCCGCTCAACTATGCTCCAGAAAACATCTATCTCACGACACAAGTGACGAAGGAATACAAGAATTCGCCTAAAAAGGATGCAATTAAGCAGTAGAAGTGTTTTGAAAAGTACTGCCGCTTCCGTGAGATGCAAGGCCACAATATGAATGAGTGTCATCGCCTGAAGAACTTGATTGAGTTGATTGGGAAAACAAGCTTCAGCAGTATGTGAGGAAACCACTAAATCCTGACCGAACTGTAATGGCCCAAGCTCCTAAAGACCAAGAGAACCAAGTTGGAACCAGCAAAGAGGGACCCAGATGGACTGACCAGAGACTTATCATTGAAACGATATCTGGAGGGCCCTATCCCACGAAGAAGAGTTGGGGAGAAATGGAGAAGTATGCGACCTCATTGAAGCACACATCCAAAGATGGTTGCTTTGTGATCAAAGATGGGACCCCTACTAAGCAGCAGAGAACCTTGGACGATGACATAGTATTCCAAAATGGAGACACTGAAGGAATAGTAGCTCCAACTCACGACCCCATGGTCATCACAGTAGGAATCAGACCCGCCATGGTCCGAAGAGTATTGGTAGACAACGATATATCATTTTTAAACACAAATTTGATCAGATGAAGATCAGTATGAAAGATATATCCGCCTGTCAAACAAAGATTCAAGGATTCATTAGTGAATCCAAACAACTTGTAGGAGCAATTGACTTACCCGTAGAACTCAAAGAGGGAGATCGAAGAGTCACCCTCATCCAAACCTTTATGATTGTAGATGAAATTTCCGTATACAATGCTTTCCTAGGGTGACCTGCCTTGGCAGATCTCAAGATTGCTTTAGTTCAATGGTGTTTAACTATGAAATTTCTGATGGAAAATGGAGTCAGGGTGATCAAAGGAGACCAAAGTGTCGCTAGGGAACGTTATATCGTGGAACTACACGAGTCTAAAGAAAAGAAAATGAGAGGAATGTAGGGAGAACTCTCCAATTCATGAACCTACCGAATAGCAACTATAGAGCCACCCTGGCTTAGGGACAATAGCCGATTCGATAAGGCTTTGGACCCTAAAAGGAAGAGCTCAATGGAGGAATGGGTAGCACTGATAGAATTGATGGTGTATGTCCCAATCGACATGGATGTCCCAACATGGGTCCTCAAAATTAGATCGCATCTTGGAAACAGGATGAGACTGAAACTCGTCAAATTTCTTCACGCCAATCTGGATGTATTCACTTGGACGCACTCCATTATGTGCGGAGTGTCGCTAGAGATAGCCTACCACGCACTTAACATTGATCCCAAGTATGCACCCGTGAAGTAGAAAAGGCGCAGCCTAAGGCCCGAGCGGTCCAAAGCGTTAAGAGAAGAAGTGGACAAGCTAATGTCGAATGGCTTTATCCACGATGCAACTTACCCTGAATGGGTATTTAAACGAGTTTTGGTCAAGAAGTCCAATAGGAAATGGCGAACCTGTATTGACTACTCGGATTTAAACAATGCTTTCCCCAAAGACAGCTTACCTCTGCCCAGAATCGATTAGCTTGTGGACGGGACGGCTGGACATAAACTGCTATCATATATGGATGCATACTTAGGGTAACCAAATCATGTTGCACGAACCGGATCAAGAAAATACAAGTTTCATTACTGATCTAGAACTATATTGCTACAACGTAATTCCATTTGGCTAACAAAATGTTGGGGCAACTTACCAGCGACTAGTGAATGCCATGTCTAAACGTCAGATTGGGAAGACAATGGAAGCTTATGTAGATGATATGTTGGTTAAATCATGCACAGCTGCAAATCACTTGGACAACCTCACTAAAATGTTCGAATAGCTCTGCAAATATGGAATGAATCTTAATCCACTTAAATGTCATTTTAGAGTAGCCTCGAGAAAGTTCTTGGGATTTATCGTTAGTGCCAAAGGCATCAAAGAAAATCCTGAGCAAGTAACTGCTATGCGCGAAGTCGAGACTCCGAGGAACATGAAATAGTTACAAAGCCTAAATGGAAAGATTGTAGCACTGAGCTGATTTATCGCAGAAGCAACAAATAAATGTATACCGTTCTTTGATGCACTAAAGAAGGGAAATAAGAACTTCGAATGGAATCAAGCTTGTCAAACTACATTCGAAAAGTTGCTATGACATATTAAAACCCCACCAATCCTGTCCAAGCTGGTAGATGGAGAAGATTTGTACATCTACTTAGCAGTCTCGCCACATGAATTGAATACCGCACTCGTACGAGAAGAAGCTAACATCCAGCGACCCGTATATTACATAAGTAAACAGTTCACTGGAGCAAAAAAAGAACTATCCAAATCGGAAAAATTGGCATATTGCCTGTTGATCGCATGCAAGAAGTTACGACCGTACTTCCAGGCACACCCTATCAGAGTGATAACAGATCAACCCTTGAAGCAAGGGTTATACTGCCTCAAGATCTCTTGATGGCTTATCAAATGGAACATCGAACTAAATCAGTATGAAATCACATACCATCCTCGAAAGGTAATTAACGGGTAGGAGATGGCAGATTTCATTGTCGAATTTACAATACAAGATAACGAGGAAGGAATGACTCAAGAAGAGGGAACATGTTTGAAGCTGTTCGTTGATGGGCATCTAACAACTTCTGCTAAGGAGCAGGGGATAGTGCTCGAGACCCCTGAAGGACAATCCGTTTGATACGCCTTGCGCTTGGAATTCCCTATGAAAAATAACGAGGTAGAATATGAGGCATTGATAGCTGGGCTAAAGATTGTGAGGGAACTCGAGATAAAATCTATACATATCTGTAGCAACTCTTAGCTAGTCGTCTATCAAGTAAAAGGCGAATATCAGGCTCGGAGGGAGAACCTTGCCCTGTATCTATCTAAAGTACAAGAAATGCTGAACGACATTGAGCATTACACCATAACTCATATCCTAAGGAAACAGAACATGAAGGCGGATTATTTGGCAAAACTAGCCAGTTTCGGAGAGGGTCAGTCATTGGGACTGGTCACAGTTGTAACATTAACTACTTCGACATAAGAGAAATGGATATTGACTAGATTTTTGAGACAACCAAAGAACCAGAGACATGGATGACACCGATTAAAGACTATCTACTCACAGGAGCTCTCCCTACAGACAGGAACCAACGGAAGAAGCTTCTCCAAAAGGCACCGTGATTTGTAATGCATGATGGGATCCTCTACCGAAAGGGATTCTCTACCCCCTTGCGTAGGTGTGTAACCAATGATGAAACTCAAAGGATCCTAAAAGAAGTTCATGAAGGCGATTGCGGAGATTATACCGGGGGACAAACCCTTGCAAAGAAAGTTCTCCGATACGGGCACTTTTTGCCAACTGTGAATCACGATGTAGTAGATTATGCCAGATGGTGCGATCAATGCCAAAGATTCCATAGGATCAAAAGAACACCCCCGATGGAGCTAACACAAATGGTTAGCCTATCACCGTTCACAATTTGGGGAATCGATTTGATTGGCGCATTACCAATGGCTAAAGATGGAGCCAAATATGCTATCATTGCCGTTGGCTATTTCACCAAATGGGACGAAGCAGAACCGCTGGCCACTATTACTATAAATAAAGTCATTAACTTTGTTACTAAATATATTATTTGCAGGTTTGGGGTGCCACAACAAATCATCACGGATAATGGGACTCAATTTGAAAGCGTTGAGTTCAATTTTTTTTACAAATGCTTCCGAATCGAGATTTTTTTTTCCAATGTTGCATATCCATAGGTAAGCAGATCAATGGAAGCAGTAAATAAGATCATCAAGTCCATCATCAAAAAACGGCTAACTGAAGCAAAAGGAAATTAGGTCGATGAACTTCCACTCGCACTATAGGCCTACAAGACAACGCAAAAATCTACAACTAGGCACTCTCCATTGCACTAACACATGATTCAGAAGCAATGATCTTGGTTGAGCTAGAATTCCCCTCTCATCGGAAGCAAAACTTCATTCAAAGGCAGAATGAAAAACTCCTACTCGATCACTCGATATAGTTGATGAGAAGAGGGAGGAAGTCGAATTAAGGACTACCACTCACAAAAAAAAGGTTGCACGGTACTTTAACACCAAAGTTCATAATCGCAACTTCGAAGTGGGAGACCTTGTCCTTAAGAGGGTCTACCATATACAGGTGCACTCGGACCAAACTGGATAGGACCCTATGTGATTGGTCAAAAGCTAGGGGATGGCACATCCAAGCCAACAACCGTTAGCGGAAACCAAATTCCCTGAGCATGGAATAGCGAATCGCTGCATCGTTACTTTACCTAAGATTATTTTATGTATTTCCTCTTTCCAGCAAATAAGCCAACCCGGAATACCGAAGGCATTGTAAACAGGCAAAACTTGACCAACTTTCATTAATAAAATTGCTTTGATTTCTGAACCAATAAAACTGTGTTCACAAAAGTAACCTGCCAAGTCAATGGGGTCAAATCGACTCAAAATCATTTGATCGCTACTTGAGATAGTGGAACCATGCTCAAGTACGCCCCAGTTACCCGCCGGCTCGAAGGAAGCAAATCGACTCAAACCGTTAGATCGACAGAACCTGATTCCCGCCTTTTAAGAACCGATGTTGCCCCGGCAACGTCGGTAAGGCCAATAAAAGCCATGCATTTTGTAAGCCGCGCACTGCATCTTGGATTGTGGAATCACATCCAACCAAGCACAACCTTAAGAGCCACGAATTCCAATAAACTGTGCATTACCTTTTGATCCATGGAATCATGCTATCGAAACATAAACTCCCCACGTTGCCCGAAGATTGGTAACTCAAGAAATTCCAAACCATTCCAAATTGGCAAGTCATATCGATCCCAAAAGCTGCACATCTTATAAGTCATGCACACTCTTAAGTACTGGCATTGCCTTGCAGTGCTGGGAAACTCGTCTATTGTAGGACTAACAAGAGTCAATCCATTGCTATTATCAGGAGCAATGGGTATGAATCTAGCAATGTCAAATGACTAGGAATCAGCAGAAAATTCCGATTGTTGACCAAGAATATCTTTGGAATCAAGGCGTTCGAATCACAAGTTCCTAAAGATAGGAACCGCAAAACAGGTCCGATTACAGACATCTAAAAATATCATTTGGATCAATCTGTCATTTGTTAAGTGTTTAAAGTAAACAACCTCATGAACTTGGGGGCACGCATCGATACCCAAAAACAAAAAAACCAAGTATTTCACAATTCTGTTACTCCAAACAAAGAACTTTGGTGGTAATTACAGGACTAAATAAAATAAATAGCAGTAAATAAAATTGACATAAGTGCATGGAACGTACATAAGTAGGCACAAAGCTACAATCAAAATGTCAACATTGTATTACTTATAGCATTTTCTATACAAAGTCAAAATGTGGGGGTCGTATCTACACAATTTCGACCAACTAAAAGGAAAATACAGATGCCACAACAATAAAAGAAATAAGTGCAGACTCTACACTTGAACAAAACATGTATCAAACAAAACAAGAATGTCCCAAAATCTAGCTCCACTATTACCCAAGCCTGTCAATGCCTCTTTCCACCACTCTCCTTCCCACCTTTAGTTGAAAGTTTCTTCTTCCTCTCAGAATCCTTGCTAGGAGTAGTGTCGCTGCCTAAAATATCAACTATCTCCTCTGAGCCAGCATCTCCTCCCTGCTCTTCGACCTTCTTGGAAGACTCCTCCTTGGTCTTGTGCTTACGGGACTTGCGGGAGCTCCTTGAAAATTTCTCTCCTTGATCATTTCCTTCTTAACGGCCACATCTGCTATTCATATTTATTTAGCTGGCCAGTTTGGTCTTCCTGCTCTCAAGCTTCAGCTGCCGTGAAATCGCCCTCTAAAGATACGGAAGGGTCGTCCAAACCGTACAATGCAGCAATCTTCTAAGATTTCGAATCTGCTTGTAAGCTAGATACAGGTGCAGCAATCAAAGAAGCTATGGAAATAAGCATCAAGGCAGTTGAAATAGCAGCAAGCCCAGGGATTGAAGAAACCGATAGGTCGATAGGTAAAGAAGATGGATCTATAAGATAAAAAATGAAATCATTCGGTTCGTCCCGTTCTTGCGTCGTGAGTTGAAAATTCTCAAACTTGGGGAAAACAAGAAGGTTACATATATTAGAAGAATGGCCGAGAATTTCAACTTCATACCCCTTACCTCCTCCTTCTTTCGATGGCCGCACAATTTTTGGAGAAGTTTCTAGGGACCACCTGAGGCTATTGAGACAGCTTTGGAGGGGCAGACAACAAGGTAGCACCGACCGAACTTGCTAACTGATCGCAAGGTTGTTTTCGTGATTCGCCAGGCCTGAAAATGAAAGGCTCTAGCAACTTTTTGGCAGTTGCAGTCATAGCAGCATTGGTAGCCTTCCGTTTTCTCTCAATTCGAATGATCTCTCGACGCACTATAAGTGCTTTCTTCGATCTTTATTGAGATAGGCATCCTCCAACTCTTGCTCGGTGTATGCATTCCCATTCTCTCAGGAATGGGCCAGAACTTCTTCCCAAACCACACAAGAGTATGCGAGAATTTAGGGTCCAGATAGCCGAGGCTCCCTTGATGCAACAAGAAGTTATATAGAAATTTAAGATGGTACCATCCATCTTCTCCGTCTTCTTTTCAAAAGTATCTCGCAACCCCAAGTAATCCACTGTTACGGCTGCTTTCTCAACTTCAACTCAGGTCTTCTCGGCACTAAGCTAAGCGACTCTTTCCTGGAGCAAAGCAATCATTTGAGCTTGTTCAGAAACATTCTTATCATGGGATTCCGCAACCCGTGTAATCAGCAGTTGTCTTTTAATAGGCTTTACCAACTTTGTTATGATTAGCGATATTTTTCTTTTGAACTTCAATGATTACGTCACGGACTTCAAGCTCCTCTTTCAGCTTAACTTCATTCGTGTGGGCCTTCTTGATTTCATCTCAGAATATGATCTCCATTTTTGTGTGGGCCTCTTTCAATTCCTTTGGCAAGCTAGCGCCGTTCGTACTTTCTCCAGGTGCAACGTCCTTCTCTTGTGTTAATTCGCTTGATTCTAGCATCACGTTTCACTAATGCCCTCTAATAATCGTCTTTTTCTAATTCAAAGGAAATGATCTCTAGATAATTGTTGCAGTTCGTGTCAGCTGGTTGCTTGCATAGCTTTTCCCATCCCTTAGCTTGATCCAAATCACTTTGGATCGCCTAGAGATGGGGCATATACGAATCTTTACGGATTGGGCGCAGATCCTAGTCAAATTTAACTCCCTTTAGAAACCATCCAGGGAGTGCAACTTCAAGCCTAAAGGGACCAGACAAAAGAATATAAGCCGACCTCCTGCGAGGATGTGAAGGACCAGAAGCGGGCACCACTTGAGTCGATGGAGTTTGGGATGAAGATGAAACTTGAACAACAGAAGCCGAAACTTAAATTCCGATAAAGATTTGGGCCAAGGAAGAAGCTTGATGCTTAAAGGAATGAGAACTGCGATCTACCTTCGGCTTTTTTGGCAGCTCTTCTCAGACGTCGAGGGTTTTTCTCTTCTCATAGCCACTCTTGTAAACCCTACACAGACGACGTGCTTTGGCTTACCTCGGTTTCAACGGGGCGGCGGTGGCTTGAAGACAGTCTTTACCAGCGTTGCAAATCAGTGAATTGTTCAAGATCCTCGTAAAGTCCACGGCCTCTCATAGTTCCTGGTATAAAGGACAAATAAAGATCTTTAGCTACAAAAAATGATCCTATGTGTAAGTGACGTGACTCTAGAGAAATGTGTAACGTGTCATAGGCGGCCTAAAAGGACGTTACAAATTGGATCGAGAAGCCAATGTGTAAGATATTAGGTTAACTCTAGACACAATATGACCTGGATGAGGAGAAGATCCCTCGAACTCGAAATCCTCTACCATGAGTTCGTCAATATCAACGGAACGTTTCTCAAATTCCAAAAGTCAAAACCGGTTTCTTTAAGTGGGGAATCTTGAAGTCGCTCAGCTGTTGGGGGTGCATCTTTTTCATGAATCTCTTGGGGTGGCAAATCCTAGAGAACGAGACTCATTCCCGAAGTTTCATTACATACTCGAAGTTTCTATCACCGGACCTTGCATCGAATTCATCATCACTAGAGTGGGGGAGCATCTTTTTCATGAATCTCTTGGGGTGGCAAATCCTGGAGAACGGGACTCGTTCTTGGAGTTTCATCACACTACTCGAAGCTTCCATCACCGGAACTTGCATCAAATTCATCATCACTAGAGGAGGAATCATAACTTCTGCTGGACTCTACTTTACCCTCCTCCTTTTCTGTTGTCACCACAGCCTTACTCTCACGCTACTTGAATTCTTCTTCCTCCTCTTCGAAAATCGAGGGGCATTCTGGCCGAGTAGTTGGCTTCAGTCGTAACACCCCTTCCTTCATGAATTTCATCGGTCAACCCACCAGACGGGCCTTCTCCTTCTAGGAGATCACCCTCTTCGGAGCCACGTGATGAAGAAGTGGAACGTGTTCAAATTTTGGAATGGAAAGGAGATGGAATTTCGACGGCTACGACAGACCTTTGGGATGCAACAACCCATACCGAAGCAAATTCTCGTCTAGCAAAAACTTGACCGATCTCTCCTTGGCTTCTACGACTTCAGGGTATGGAAAATCGAATTGAGTGATGGATCTTTGTTCAGTTTTGGAATAACTGCAAGAAGTATGCAATCTATCAAAAATCCCATAGCGACGTATTAAATCTCAATAAGTAAAGGAGAGAACTTAGCCCCCATTTTCCAAAGGCGATTAAATCCCTTAAGACACCTAACAAAGAAATATTGGGTCTTGAATTGAGACAAGTTGCTTTTGTAACATCTCCTGTTTGGAGGCCCGAAGCTAAGTGCTACAGATGCTCCAGTCATCCATAGTATTAACTTTCGATGAACAAATACGGTAATGTTAATGGTATCTATAATATCAGAAGCACTTGAATATGAAATAAAATTACATATTTCAAAAACAACATTTTCATTACATTTGAAAACAAATTTTCATATCCAAGTTACATAATCCCATTCATTTTCCAAGTTCAGATAAAATATAATTATTACATAAATATGCCAAGAGCGACATATGAAGATGTCCCCTTGGTTAACTAGAGTACTATATGTCATAACTGACTTAATACAACACAACTGAATAAACAAAATAAAACTGCAACTCCTAAATAGCTATTCGTCAGCCTCCTACACGTCTTCGGTGGCTTTATTCATCAACTTACTAAAACCTATAAGCCTCAACCCTTAGCCTACTCAAATCAATTTTGAGCACCCGAGAGTTTAAGGGGAAAAACATAAACTTCGAGTCAGACAAAAAGCATGGTATGAATAATACTATGCATCTCGGTTATTTTATATTAAGTGAGACCACGCCGCTTAGTAAAACGGGTTTCTCCTCACTAAAATCCTTTTAAAACATATCTTTTGCAAACCTTTTCCCTGCAACCAAATGTGGTTAAAACTGTAAGGCATTATCTTTAAACATACATATCAGGTAACAAATGAACTATCTGTTTGGACACTGTAGTTTTGTTTGGCTAACTACTAACCTTTGGCTGACTCGAGCCTACCAGACAATATAAACAAAATAATCCAACACCTGTTAGACACTCCTCTTTTGGATGGTCTGTCCCTAACTTATCTGTTAGATACTCTCTTTTGGATGGTCTGTCCCTAACTTATCTTCTCCCATGGTCATCTGATTCTAATGGTTTTGCAAGCTCACCAATAACCTATATGTATACAAATATATATTCCCTTTTGTGTGTAATCATTATTTCAGTCCTACCTATGACAAAACCCTACACACTGAAATTTTGGACTAAATTAGCTGGGGCTAATAGCTAATGTATAGGGCACGATCCTATAGCCGTCCCATCTGTATTCTAATATCCGAGTCATTTTACTTAGGGCAATCATCCCAAAATCTTCCTTGAAAACCTTTTCATCTCAAATTGATTTAAAACCTTTAAACCAAACTTAAACAAGGAAACTACATATACTCTATGCTTTACTCAAAATCATCTTGGCATGTTATATACATACTTTACACAAATCTTTGTTGATGAAAACATTTAAACCTTTGAAAGTACCCCTTTCAAAATCAAGTAAAACCATTCTTTTAAACCTAGGTTGAAAGCCAAAACATTACTTTCGAAACCATTCAATCTTTCTTTCGAAAACACTTGAAAAACCTTTCCTTCGAAAGCTATAGAACCTTAGACGTCCTATCTTTAAAACACTTTAAACTGCCTTTCGAAAGTATTGGAAAACCATTCCTTTCAAACCTTTCGAAACCATTGGAGAACCACCCCTTCGAAACCTTCATTTAAAACCTTTCGAAAGCATCAAAACCTCTGTAAACAATAAACCTTTTGAAAGCATTTGGGTTCAATGTAAAACATATGGAAACATATTTCGAAACCGTTAAAAATCATCTCTTTCAAAACCATTTGGGTTATACCTTCAACAGAGCAAAAGGGCCACTAAAAACATCTAAGTCGAAAGCACTCTTTCAAAAGCAGTTCCTAAGTAAAGAAGTGATGGTGTCGAAACCAACCTTCCGAAAGCATTGGAGAGCCAATTAATTTTTAAAAGAAAAGTATACCTTCTGAAACCATTGGCATCAAAAGGTAGAAAAGCGACAGCTAGAGGTTTCAACCTCATTCGAAAGCATTTACTTAAAATAAAAGTTGCAACCATTCAATACCTTTCCTTTAAAACATTTGACTCAACCGGAAGCTAATCAAGTCGAATGCAAACCCTTCAAAAGCAAAGCAGGAGGGTTTTCATTTAAGAGAAAAGCAGCGCTTTGACCCCTTCGAAACCTATGGTCTCAACCCAGTACCTTTCGCCTTAGTCTAATTCACTATGTACCAAGTTATTGATACTGTGTGCATTGGTTTCGATGGCAATGGAGGCGGAACTACTAAGTCGGAACCCTTGGTGCCGAAAGTAGCGAAACTTGAAAAAAGCATGAATAAACTAATTTTTACCCTTTTAAAGTAATCTTTTCAGTTAACCCGCCTTATTTATCAAAATATAATTGGTTGATAATTTTATTTTCTAAAAGTGCTGCCAATATTTTAGAAATAAACAATTTAATTTATTTACAAAATACCCCTTCATCTTTTATAAATATATAAAACATTTAAGTCCCATACCTTAAATAATTTTATATATTCACGAAAACACTTAGGAAACTCCTATAAAAATTCCAGAAAATCATTTTTAATATGTTTTCTAACATATATTAATTTCAGACCCAAAATATTAATTATTTAACAATAAATAATTTAAAACCCAAATAATCATTTTCTACACTAGAAAATTAATACAAAATCCACATTAATTCAAAAAATTATGAAAATTGAAACCCGTCTCTAAAATATCATTTCTGATCTATATCTAAAATCGCAAGGCATTTGGAAGTTATTAAATAGAGTTTTCACATTAAAACATATCATAAAACCTATATGAATAAGCATAAATCGTCAACAAGCATATATAAACATCTAATAATTCAATAACATGGCATAATCATGCAAAATAATTCGAATTCATCTTAAAACCGAAAATAATTAAAAAATGAGATGGAGTCATTATTCACCTTAGCTTTGAGATTAAAGATTTGAGATTTGACCTTGATTATGTTGCTTAAGCTTTTCCTCTTGAAATCTTCTCTTTGCTTTTCCTAATGGTGGCCGAACTTTAGCTTGTTTTTGTTTTGTTAATTTATAATGAACATGAGAATGATGGGGTTAAGGGTTTAGGGTATATGGAAGTGTCTTATTGCTAAATTGCCTCTTATCTATTTGCCTTAACATTTTAATTCTTTAGTTTGTTTATATATGGCATGGCTACCGCTTAGTTTAATCACAAATCTTAATCCCCTAATCATCACATTTTGTTTAATTTAGCTAATTAAATGTCCTTAATAATGTTATTAAAAATATAAAGTGTTACAGCTTTGAAGCTGCAGCACGATCTTGTAGTTTCTTTGGGCCTCAATGATGATAAGGGATGGACATTCACCTCTCTTCCTAAATGAAAGAAATTATTTCAACTCATTGAAACTCGAGGCACGATTAAGCATCTGCATAAACAAGATGTGAAGGCATGTCAGGATCGCGTACCCATTAGGATGAATCTAAAATGGAGCAATCCCCAAGTTTAGAAGAGTTTCTTTCAAGAAGTGATTATGAAGGGCACTGCTCCATTTAACCACATATATCAATGGCAAGCGGTGTGTCCCAAAGGCATCATATGTACAAACTCATTCTTCGATGGAAGACGCACATCAACCGTGTTGCAAAAAAATGTTATGCAAAACTTTAGCAGAGATCACGGAGGAAGCCTCTCCAAAATATTGAGTAGAACCCTGAAATTTGGTTGAGTCTAGTCTACAACCGGACCAGCCGGAGCTAGTTGACTGTATTCAGCTCGTGATACTGAAGAAGTGGGCGCTACGGAAATTATTTGTAAAGGCATAATAGATAACGGTTTGGCTTCTGAAAGCGCGGTACTTCCTCCACTAGGCTTATGGCGAGAGGATGGGTGCTTCATTCTATACAACAAAACTTGCATCTAATATGGTCAGGTATTCTATCCTCAACTAAAAGTTCCCTGACGACACTTAAACTCTAAAAAAGTATCGATTTGTGTTGGCACATCGGTTCCAAGTGTTGACTCGAGCAAGTGCTATCTAAGTGGGATGGGCTTGGTGTCCTGAACACTACAAACACTCTATTCTGTGTAGATAGTTCTTTCGTAGTGAAGAAAGAAAAGAGCTTCACATATCATTTATTGAAGTTATTTCTCCTACACTTACCCGCTATCGATCAATGATCGATAACAGATCTGCTATCCGAAGCGACGCGGGAAGCTCTTCCCATTCCAGGTACACCAAATGTGCAACAAGGGGAACAATTTGAAGTGAGAAACTATAGATTAATGGGTCTGAATCAAGTATAGAACTCAACATAAGTCGGTTTCAGCTCTCTGGAATGTGATAATAGCATAAGCTACGCACGGGACGCTACCCTAAGCTATTATAACCCTCCATAAAAACCAAAACCAATCCACGAGATGCCATGTCATATTAACAATGTAACTTTGTGCAAATTAATTCTGATTCTGTGGACGAAGATAACAAAACATGTAAAGCACCTGGGCAAAGCCCGAATTTCATTCCGTGAAGAACTCAATACTTGATTTACTATCTTCTTCCATAAAATCACAATCAAATCGAATTCTCCGTTACGTCCATTACGAATCCAAGCTCGTCACTAATTGCTAAACAAATGCCAAATTCTATACCGCCCACCTCAATTCAAAAATCAAAGGGCGAGAATGTCAAACTTTAAGTCGTCAGCGTTCCAACTTGGGTAGGTTGATGGCGATCCAAATTGACAAAGTTTCGGGTGTTAAACGCTTGCCCAAGATGGTGGCGGGGCTAGGCAAGGTCGGTAGCAGGAGGCTTCGACAATGGATGGCTAGCAACGACGATGGTGTAAATGGATTTAGGGTTTGGCTGGGTTTAGGTTGGGTCAAAAAAGTATCTCGAATTGCAAGTGAAAAAGTAGAATAACAGATAGGTCGACTCGAATGAACTTAATAGGAGGTTGCACAGAAAAAATTCATTAAATCCTTGGATTTCTAGCAATTCATGGACTATGGATCGCTAGCAATCCATAGAATTGTAACCATACTTCTCCAAACTCACCAAGCATGATCCACGTGTTATTTTCAAGCATCTTGAAAGTTATGGGATTGAATTTGATTTTTTATAATGAGCAACATTGGTTCACGACAAAATTCAACAAGCGGTTGACTGCCAAAGCCAAATTCGCGTGACGGCCTCAACATGATCAATTGAAACTTACTTGGCAGGAACCCAAAAGCAATTACTTTCAAAGTGTTCCTTGTTTCCAAAGAAAGCATAATCTAGGAGGCAAATGTTATCCGAGTTTTGACCGAACTGAATACAAAGGAGGTTAGAACATTTACGTCAGGTCAGAATAACTCTAGAATCAACCAAAAGGACTAGTAGAAGGAGTTAAGAAAGACCCAAGGAAAGTAAACCAAAAATTGACTAAGATGATGGATCGTTAGAGATTCATCACCTATGGATTGCTAACGATCCATAAGGGTCACTTGTGGATCATCCTATCCTCTTGCACCATGATCCAATAAGTTTTATAGGGATGTCTGCTAAGTTTGATGTATTCTAAGCTAGCTAGATCGAGAAGTGAGCATTCATCTGATTCCAGCAATAGTTCAACGTAATCAGAACATGAATCATCATTAAAATAAAGCATCTACACATGAAATTACATGGAGAGAACCTACACAAGGCAGGAAACATGATGCAATTGAAACGAGCTAAAAATACTCTAACTCCATGGATCGCTAGCGATCCATGCTCTATGGATCGCAAGCGATCCGTCATATTGGATCAGTTAGTTCTGAAATTTCTTGAGCACCTTCATACCTTCAATTGTAAGTTTCTAACAAAGCGGCTTTGACCTAAGTGCTCTCCAATCCTTATAAATACTCACCTATCTGCAACATAAAGATGAACTTTTGGATCGACTGCTAAAAATCTGCAGAAACTATTTTTACCCTTCTCCTTCCACACAACAGTCATTTAAAGGGTTCACTGTGATTGTGCAGTGAACTCTAACGCTTGTGACTTGCTTTAACTCACAAGATCCAATCAAATTGTAATTAGATCCAACTTCTAATTACAGCCGGTCAATAACAATAGTTATAAAGTGGACGCAGGCTTCGTTAACAGCTGAACAACTATAAAAATCTCTTGTCATTTTACTATATCTACAAGTTATCATTCCTTATTTCTATTTTATTTGTCTTGATAAACAGAGATGGTGCTTTCACACTCAATCTTGTGTGTTGATCCATTTTTTAGTTTAACAAATACTATTTTAGGAAGTTGTAACTAAAAGTTTAAGCATATCGATAGTTGATTATGGCCGAAAATCGTTCCTCTAAGGCTGGGATTCCTTCCACCCTAGAGATACCCACTATGTGAGGGACATCTAAATGGTTTAAGCAATACCTGAAGCATGTACCCATTCCTCAACAAGCTGCACTAAAGACACCTATTGTCGCACTTGCTGAAGTAACACCACTTCCTATGGACATCCCCATAATGTGCAAAGACTTCCAGAATATAGAGGGAAAGGTGTATACAAAAGCTGAAAGTTTCATAAAGATGAAGATTTGGATTAACGATTGTGAGTGAATATTTTAGGAGCATTGACAAGAAGACTAGATCAAGAGGAGGATGACGACATAGAATCTAAAGAGAGAAGCCTTAGATTGGTGGACCATGGTGGCTGAGGAAGGAATTACTTGGACCGAATTTCAGGACTCGCTTTGAGTTGCGATTCATGTCCAGAGATGAAGTAAGTTTGCAATTGGAAAGGTTTGTACAGGTTAGGCAGTGAGATTCAACATTGAAGGAGTAAATCAGTAAGTTCATGGAGCTGGCTAAATTTGGGTTGAGTTTGGTTGATACTCCCATGAAGAAGGCCATGAAGTTTGTTAAAGGTCTGAATTCCAACTTAGAGAGTTGCTTTTGACTGAAATGCCCACTAGCACCACTTATGAGATGTTAGTTTAATGGCTTTGCTTTAGACTGTTAGTTTGGAGGAGAAGGAGAAAGAGAAGGTAAACCGGTGCAAAACCAAGGTAAAGCCATGAAGGAGGAATTTTGGGCGAACAAGAAGGCTAAGGGAAAGATCAATAAGGTGGGTATGAAATGTCAAAGATTCCAGAAGAAAGGACATGTTGCTAAGACTGTAAGGTGAGTTTGATGAAGGGGGAGTTCATAGGGAAGTGCTATCATTGCCGTGAGGCGTGACACTACAAGAATAAGTGTCCAAAGCTTTCAAAGGAGGGATGGAGTGGGCAAGCTTATGCCATTGAAGTTGTTCTAGTTTTGAGTAGACCTCCTCCAAGAGATCAAGGAAAAGTCACAATGGAAGGTACAATTGTTATTTCTAGGCATACTATTTGTAGCCTATTTGACTCGAGAGCATCGCATTCATTCGTAGCTACTAGAAATGTAGTTAACTCTATGAGTCTAAAAACACAAGCTGTCACCGATCTAATAGTCATGTCAAATCCTATTGGGGGTCGACGCACCTTTCTTCAATTTGTATAAACTTTCGTCGATATATGTAACGTCAATTTTACATGTAATGCTTATGTTCTTGTTTTTGAGTGGTATGGACTTATCTTAGGGATGGATTGGTAGGCTTACCACGGGGCTATTTTAGATTATGATAGGAGAATCGTCTAGTTAAAAGTTGTAGGGGGATATAGATGTTTGTTATTCACCCCAAAACTCAGTTGGGTTAAGCTAGTTATATTCGTTGAGCCTATCACAAAATGAGCTCTTATTCGCACTTGTTGTTCGAGAATTTCCTGATGTATTTGAAGAAGTCTCGGGTCTCCCACCCCGAAGGAAGATTGAGTTTAGGATCGACTTGGAGAAGGGCGCTAGACCTGTTACTCTGCCTTTAAGGCACACGGTCCCCAAAGAAAGGTGAGAGTTGGATAAGCAGATTTCTAAGTTATTACAGAAAGGAATTATTTGTTGATGTACTTCCGGATAGGGAGTGCCTATTATCTTCGCTAATTAGGCAGACGACTCTTTAAGGTTATGCATTAACTATAATGAACTTAACAAGATGACTAAGAAAATAGGCACTCCTTGCCTATAATAGATGATTTTTTTCGATCATATTGTTGGAGCCATAATCTTTTCTCAGTTGGACTTAGCCACTAGGATTCATCAGTTAAGGATAGAGGATAGCAAGCAGAAGACCGCATTTCCCAATCCGAATGGACTTTATGAATAGGAAGTGATGCCTTTTGAATTATCGAATGCCCTTATGAACTTTGTAGGTTTGATCAGGAGAGCCTTTAGGAGGCAGTTGAAAAAATTCATCATAGTGCTCGTGGATGATATTTAAGTGTCCTTTAAAAGTGAAGGAGAACATGACAATCACTTAAGGGAGGTACTACGGACTTTGAGAATGCATCAACTTAAAACCAATTTCACAAATTGCCACTTTTGAAAGAAGGATGTGAGATTTCTTGGACACATTGTTTTCGAAAAGGGATTTTCTGTAGACCCTGTATAGCTGGAAGCTATTCAAGGATGGAAGATTCTACAGAATGCCCTGGAAGTGAGGAGTTTTCTTGGGTTGGCGGGTTACTATGCGAAATTCAACAAGAACTTTGCAAATATAGCAGTCCCACTAACTCACTTAACCAAGAAGAATCTAGTTTTGCATGGGATGAGAAATGCACGAAAGCATTCAAAGAGCTGAAGGAGCCATTGACGAACATGCCGGTACTGACTATTCCTGATGGGACGAAGCCTCTCACTGTTTACATCGATGCATGTAGTACGAGATTAGGAGTAGTTCTTATGCAAGAAGAAAGGGTGATAGGCTATACTAGTAGATAAATGAAGGACCATGAGAAGATACCCAACTCATGACTTAGAGTTAATGGCCATCATTTATGCCTTAAAGGTTTGGAGATACTATCTTTTGGGAGAAAGGTTTGAGTTGTTCACTTATCGCAAATCACTTAAATACATATTTTTCCAAAAAGATTTGAATCTTAGACAACAGAGGTGGATGAATTTTATAACATCATACGACTTTGAGATACAATATATATTATCCGGCATTTTGACCCGACTATATTGAAGTGATTGCACAAGTTAGATTCAAGTGGAACTAAGGTCGATGAGTCCAGAGTGATGATTGTGTAGGATCGATAACACGCTAGAGGAGGGGAGGGGGGTTGAATAGGGCGATACTAATAATTATAAAAATTAATGTGGAAGTATATAAAATAATCGTAGCATGATAATAGCAGAATAATAACAACGCAGATAATAGCAGAATATAAAAGGCATAAATAAAACAATATAGATTTACCCGGCTTCGGCAAAACCCTGCCTACGTGCCGCCCCAATGGTTTCTACTAGAAATTAAGTAGTAAAATGCTCACACACATAAACTTGCGACACCCGCTACCGACTAACCTAACTCTACGCTCAAAACTCTACCACAACTCGGCCACTGAGTTGCGAATTCTAAACTACACCACCATAGTTCGTCTTTTAGTCACACGACTAGAAATTACAAACGTTTAAAAGTAAATTACAAATAAAAAAGTCTTAAAAAAATAAAAAATCTAATTTAAAAATATAAAGCCCAAAAGAATTATTGTTAGTCCTTGGGATGATGGTTTTGATGACAACAACCTTAGGACTTGTTATAAAATATAAATACTAACATTATAGTTTAGATATATATGTATATGCAGGATATAAACATGCAGGTACCAAGAATGAAGACTGTACAGTATAGAGATTCAAGACTGAAATATCAAGATTGAAGACTCATGAGTATCAAGAGTTCAAGATTTTAAGAGTACAAGACAAGTGTTGAGTCTAGAATTATGTTAAAACTTCTTGAAAGCACTTACATCTTTATTCGAAATTTATTCGTGGAATGGAATCCACTTCGTGCCTATTAAAGGGATGGAACCCACGACAATATCTAGTGGAACATATAGTGGTCCTATTTTGATATCCAATAATTTTATAAAAATGCTTTTCAAAAATATATCTCTTGTTTTTTAAAAATGTTTTCAAAATTTTCTTTTCAAAAAGACATCTCTCTTGGTTTTAAATATTTTAGCCTCAAAACTATCTTTATAATTTTTTATATTTCAATTTCAAAATTATCCTTATTTTTAAACTATCTCTTGTTTTAAATATTTAGATTTTAAATATTTATATACTCACATTTTAAATCACTTTATAGATTAAGATTATATATATTAAAAATTACTTTTATATGTTTAAACTATATTCAAATATATTTACAAAGTTTAGAAATTATTTTGATAAATTACGGAAACCAATTTTAATAAGAAATCAAAACATCAATTTTTGCCTTGAGCATGTCGACATCATTCAACTCCCCATGCCGACATGGTGCCCATTAAATTCAAAATTCAAATTTTCAAAAGAAGTGTCTATTCGATGTATCCTTTCATGAATTGATATGGCTATTGATCTCCTATAAATACCAGTTGTTCTAAACAAATTTTTAATCAGATTTCACTTGTTTTCTCTCCTCTTTATCTTCCATTTTTATTTTAAAAGAATCACAAACTATGCTATGCCCAAATACCAAGTGAATCAAACTTGATTATCTCTTGTTTGATTCTCTGCCACTCTCTCCATAAGATCTCAGTGCTATTCAGGGTTATAGGATCTTTTGTAAATCAAACTGTCGAGTAAAAGGTGTGGTTGAGCCTTGAAATCAATTGGGTGTGATTGTAGCCCCATAAATCAATTAGGCGATCTTGTAGCATGGTTAAATCAAGAGAGTTGCCCTGAACTCGAATACAAGAGGGTGTACCTCGTAGCCTTGAAACCGAGGGTGTAATCTAGAAGATTATTTTGAAAATAAATCCATACGATTGTGTGAGATGGATGTAGGGTAACTCCGAACCAGTATAAATCCTGGTATGTTCTTTCCTTTATTGCTTTTATTTAGTATTTGCATCTGTTTCTAATTCAGTGATTATATCTATGTCTGTGAATTGCATTTGTTGGTGATTAAATTACATAAGTTTCAAAAAGATTTAGAAAATTCATAAAACACTATTCGCTCCCCTCTAGTGTTATTCCAGCCTTAAGATTCGTAATCCGCATTTCTCACATTTGGTATCAGAGCACTGGTTTTCAAAGTTTTCATAGTCTGAATTTTGAAAAAGTTTTTAAAATGGCTGTTTTTGGGGATTTTGTTAACACTAGTTTAAAACTGTTCAAATCATCATTGTCTCATAAATCTGTATATAGTTATTATAGATAATCAAGTTATCTACCGAGTTTGTATTCTGTGCAGAAAGGAAAATATTATATGGCTTTTGAAGGATCAACACTCAATGAACAAATTGTGTAAATCAAGAAGAATAAGTGGATACTTGATAGTGGATGTTCAAGGCACATGACTGGTAATCCAGATATGCTGAATGATATTATCTATAAAGATGGAGAATTGATTAATTTTGGAGACAACTCAAAAGGATATGTGATTGGCATTGGCAATGTCGGTAACTCTAAAACTCCTACTATTTCTAATGTTTTATTAGTTAAGAATCTAAAACACAATCTGCTTAGCATTAGTCAACTTTGCGATAAAGGATACAAAATTAAATTTGAAAAAGGTAAGTGTCACATCAAAGATAATAATTCAAATATTAGATTTGAAGGAATTAGGAAGAATTTTTTTCATATTCTTAGTATGAAAATCTCAAATGATAATCTATGCCTTTTGGATAATACAAGTGACCCTTGGATTTGGCATAAAAGATTTGGGCATTTGAATTTTAAACTCTCATCTAGACTTTCTAAACTTGATCTAGTAAGATGTCTCCCTATAATGAATTTTAAAATATATAATATATGTGATGCTTGTCAATTAGGAAAACTTAGGAAGAGTTCTTTCAAATTAAAAGATATGATTTCAACTTCGAAACCTCTTGAGTTACTTCATCTAGATTTGTTTGGTCTATCTCAAATTCAATCAATAAATCACAATAAATATGTCTTTGTAGTTATAGATGATTATTCTAGGTTTACATGGACTATTTTTATGAAACATAAAAAATACTTTTGATTCTTTTAAAATTTGTATAAAAAAACTTCAAAACCAACTTTCTTTAAAAATTATAACTGTTCGTAGTGATCATGGTAGGGAATTTGAAAATGAAAAGTTTGAGAGATTCTACAATAAAAAGGGAATAACTCATAATTTCTCTTTTCCAAGAACTCCACAACAAAACAGAGTGGTAGAACGCAAAAATAGGACAATTCAAGAGTGTGCTAGAACAATGCTTTTAGATAGTAATTTACCAAAACATTTTTGACTGAAGCACTCGCTACAGCTTGCCACATTTTGAATAGAATATTAATTAGACCGTTAACTGATAAAATACCTTATGGACTTCTTTACAAGAAGAAACCAAAGGTATCTTATTTTAGATTTTTTGGAAGTAATTGTTTTATTCTAAATACAAAAGACAATTTGGATATCGGATATTCTAATAGAAGTAAAGCATACAGAGTTTTCAATTTAAGAACTAATACCATTGAAGAAACAATGCATGTTTCATTTGATGAAAATTTCAAAGATGTTGAACAAATTAATGATGAAGAAGATTTTGCGGCTCTAAATAACGAATCAATTGAAATAAATAATGAACTTATTCATCCAAATAAAAAGGTTAAGCTTTTAAAAGATCATCCTATAGAAAATATACTAGGAAATACTGAATCTGTTGTTAGAACTAGAAATCAACTAAATAACATGAGTAATGTAGCTTTTATATTATCTTTTGAACCTAAAAATCCAAAGCAAGCATCATCTGATGATTCATGAATTCTGGCTATGCAAGAAGAACTGAATCAATTCACCAGAAATGATGTTTGGGAACTTATTCCTAGATCCGAGGATAAAACTATAATAGGAACTAAATCGGTTTATAAAAATAAAATTAAAGAACTAGGTGAGGTCGTTAGAAATAACGCTTGATTAGTCGCACAAGGTTTTTGTCAAGAAGAAGGAATAGATTTTGGTGAAACCTTTTCACCCATAGCAAGATTAGAAGCCATTAGAATTCTACTTGCTTTTGCAAACTAATAATTTCAAATGGATGTTAAAAGTGCTTTTCTAAATGGATTCGTGAAAGAGGAAGTTTATGTTGAACAACCTCCACTCTTTGAAGATGAAAAATTTCCAAACCATGTTTTCAAACTTAAGAAAGCTCTATATGGTCTGAAATAAGCTCCTAGAGCATGGTATGACAGACTAAGATCTTTTTTATTACTATCAAATTTTGAAATTGGTAAAGTAGACAATACTCTTTTTATTAAAAGAAATAAAAATGATATCCAACTAATACAAGTTTATGTTGATGATATTATTTTTGGTTCAACTAATCATGAAATGAATAAAGAATTTTTTGAAATAATGACAAAAGAGTTTGAGAAGAGTCATATGGGTGAACTTACTTTCTTCTTAGATTTACAAATAAAACAATTAGATAATGATATTTTTATTAGTCAAGAAAAATATGCTAGGGATCTAGTTAGTAAATTTGGTATGATTACTGCAAGTGAAAAACCCACTCTCATGGCAACCAATGAAGATTTAAATAAAGAAGATCTTTCAAAAGATGTAAATCAAAAACTATATAGAGGAATGATTGGATCACTACTCTATATCACTGCGAGTAGACCTGATATCATGCATAGTGTTTGTCTTTGTGCAAGATACCAATCTCAACCCAAAGAGACTCACTTAAAAGCTGTGAAATGTATCATAAGATATGTTAAACATACTTTTGACTATGGTTTATTTTACCCTAAAAATGATTCATTTGATTTAATCTCTTATTGTGATGCTGAATATGCTGGTTGCAAATCTGACCGAAAAGTACAAGTGGAACTTGTCACTTTTTATGGCATTCTCTAGTTTATTGGTTTAGTAAAAAGAAAAATATTGTTTCTTTATCAACAACTGAAGCAGAATATATCTCTGCTGCTTTGGCTTGCTCTCAAGTCATTTATATGCAACAAACCCTAAAAGATTTTGTATTAACAATTTCAAAATCACCAATTTAGTTAGATAGTACCAGTGCAATAAATTTATCTAAAAATCCTACTCATCATGCTAGGACTAAATATATTGATTTCAGAAATCACTTTCTCAGAGGTAGTATAAGTAAAGAGATTATTTCTCTTGAATTTATCAACTCCAAGAATCAAATTGTTGATATTTTAACCAAACCCTTAAATCAACCTATATTTAATAAGTTAAGAAGAGAAATAGGCATTTTTTCAATAACTGAGATATAGAATATAAATATAGTAACATATATCTTTAATAAACAAAGAACAAGAAAATCAAATTTTTCATAGGGATGTCGACATACTCCTACCACCCATGTCGACATACAACGACAAAATTTGAAAATTTGATTTTCCCTCTAGAATTAGTTTGGTAGTTATATAAACCTATGTATTTTGAATTTTTCTATCTTCTTACTTTTCTTTCTCTGTATTAAACTTTGAAATTTAAAACTAATGGACTCCTCCACTAGATCAAACCAAAATGATACCATTTCTTTCCCTTCTCCTCATTCTGGTCCATTTCAATGTACTACACTGGCACGTGTGATAAAGATTGAAGCGTCTTTGAAGGATGCCATGCAAATGTTGACTGAACTTCAATTTGTGCCAATAAGAATGGAAAAATAACAAGAAAAGCAAGGAAAAATTCTTCGGAATGTGCATAAATTCCTAATCGATAATCATGCAAATCCTATTGTGATTGAAGAAGATTCTCCCAACATTCAAGTGCATAACCCCTTAGAGCACAGCGAAGAATAAGAGGAAGAAGAAGAGGAACCTATGGAAGAAGACAACAACGTGATCTACGTAGGTGAAATCTATTTTGACAAAGATGGAAATTTGGTTGGACAACATGGAAACTTTTGTTTCCATTATCCAAATTGTTAGATTCACAAATCTCCAATTTTCAAAAACTCTCGTTAGTAGTGTTATTCTGTAATTTATGTACTTAAGTATATTTGTGTGTTTATGTTCTATATATACATGTGAATATAACATCGTATATAATAAAATATTTGTTTCACTTATTATACTTCCTTATTAGTATTTAGTTTGGATAGTATTAGATTAAGGAGGAGTTATATTAGTTTAGGATTAGTTTTTACTGATGACAAATGGGGAGAAATATAGAATAAGTAGTTAGGCTTAGATTAAGGGGGAATTATTAGTTTTAAGGGGAGTTATTAGTTTTAGGGGGAGTTATTGTGAAGGAGAAGTATATTTTATAAACATAGGTTGTCATCATCAAAAAGAGGGAGATCGTTAGTCTTTGAGATGATGGTTTTGATGACAACAACCTTAGAACTTGCTATAAAATATATATACTAACATTATAGTTTATATATATATATATATATATATGTATGTATATGCAGGATACAAACATGCAAGTACTAAGAATGAAGATTGTACAGTATAGAGATTCAAGACTCAAGATATCAAGACTGAAGACTTATGAGTATCACAATATCAAGAGTTCAAGATTTCAAGAGTCCAAGATAAGTATTGAATCTAGAATTATGTTAAAACTTCTTGAAAGCATTTACATCTTTATTTTAAATTTATTCGTGGAATGGAATCCACTTCGAACCTGTTAAAGGGATGGAACCCTAGTGGGATGGAACCCACGACAATGTCTAGTCCAACACATAGTGGTCCTATTTTGATATCCACTAATTTTATAAAAATGCTTTTCGAAAATATATCTCTTGTTTTTTTAAAATGTTTTCAAAGCTTTCTTTTCAAAAAGACATCTCTCTTGTTTTTAAATATTTTAGTCTCAAAACTATCTCTATCATTTTTTATATTTTGGTTTCAAAATTATCCTATTTTTTGAACCATCTCTTGTTTTAAATATTTAGCTTTTAAAAATTTATATACTCAGATTTTAAATCACTTTATAGATTAAGATTATATATATTAAAAGTTACCTTTATATGTTTAAACTATATTCTAATATATTTACAGAGTTTAGTAATTGTTTTGACAAATTATAGAAACCAATTTTAATAAGAAAATCAAAACATCAATTTTTTCCTTGAGCTTGTCGACATCACCCAACCTCCAATGTTGACATGGTGTCCGTTTAATTCAAATTTTCAAAATTAGTGTCTATTCGTCGTATCCTTTCATGGATAGATAAGGCTGTTGATCGCCTATAAATACCAGTTGTTCTAAATGAATTTTTAATCAGATTTCACTTATTTTCTCTCCTCTTCATCTTCCACATTTATTTTAAAAGAATCCCAAACTACACTCTACCGAAATACCAAGTGAATCAAACTTGATTATCTCTTGTTTTATTCTCTGTCACTCTCTCCATAAGATCTCAATGTTATTTAGAGTTATAGGATGTTTTGTAAATCAAAGTAAAAGTTGCGGTTGAGCCTTGAAATCAATTGGGTGTGATTCTAGTCTCGAAAATTAGTTCGGTGATCTTGTAGCCTGGTTAAATCAAGAGAGTTTTCTTGAACTCGAATACAGGAGGGCGTACCTCGAAGCCTTGAAACTGAGGGTGTACTCTGGGAGATTATTTTGAAAAGAAATCCATACGATTGTGCAGGACTGGAAGTAGGGTAACTCCAAACCAGTATAAATCATGATGTGTTCTTTCCTTTACTACTTTTATTTAGTATTTGCATCTTTGTCTGATTCTGTGATTATATCTATGTCTGTGAATTGCATTTGTTGGTGATTAGATTACATAAGTTTCAAAAAGATTTAGAAAATCCATAAAACATTATTCACCCCTCTAGTGTTATTCCAACCTTAAGATCCGTAATCCACATTTCTCACAATTATGCCAGCCCAAAAATAAGCAAGTGATAAAAAAATCCCCTTCTTCTTTTTAATTATCGGCATGTATTCTTTTTTATATCTGCTTCATTTTCTTTTGCTTGAGAAATGGATGCCTTGTTCCTCTTCGATAAATTGGGGTTCTTGTGAAATTGCAATAGCCTCCAATATCTGATCAATCACAGTGATTATCTCCTCTGTTTGACTTGGATAATTGATCCTCTGGCTGTGATATGATTTCGGTCGATCGAATTTGATCGTGTTCGAACTTAATTTGGCATGTGTTTTATGCTCTTTGTTTAATTGAACTCGATGCTTTTTCCATGCCGATGATGATTGGATTTTAAATAGAGTTCAATTTTCTTGATTTCCATTCAAATTGAATTCGTCTGATAATTTATTCCGCCGTTCTATTTTGCTTGAGTGTATACGATTTGTTTAGACTTGTTCATTTCGTATATTTTACGATAGCTTGCTCATCACGGCTTCATGAATTAGAACTTGCTCCATTCTTTATGTTATTGACTTTGGCCAATTTGATTTTTTTGTTAATTTTTGCTTATTTGATTCTGCCTTGGTCACCACGGCTTTGATTCTCTAGCATTTTGACTTGTTCGAATTTTTTTTCTGATTGAAAATGTGTGAGCACGGCTTTGCATGGATATTTTACTGCTGTCACATATTGTGATGATTTACTTGAGTTTGATGTTATTTTGTATGTATCCACTGTGTATATACAAGTGTGTGGTCTCACTGAAGTCTTTGTACATCTGAGCTGTCGAGTGTTTCTGATCTGGTTCTGATGGTTTGTTAGTTCATTGAGCCAGCTTATGCACCCTGCTGTATACATGTTCTTCATGTTGTCTAGATTAGCTTGCGTACTTGTTTGCACTGAGTTTGTTTGTCATTTTATGTTGAGGCCTTCACTTGTATTCAGTTGCATTCGTTGGTTCCTTGTATTTTGGAATGTGATTTTGGACTTGAGCTCTGTATATATGTATGGTCCGCACTGTGTCTTCATTTGGCCTTGCTCATCTGTTTGTAGTTGCATGCTTGGAGTCTTGATTGAGGTGGTAGCTGGAATTGATTCACTTGTTGCCAGTTGCCATTTTAGTTTGGTTGCTTCATTGTTCTTGTGTCTGACCATATGTGTTTGATTGGTCTGGATTGCTATTGCTCCTTTTGAGTTGCAGTCTGAAGTAATTTGGTCTTGCATTTTTGTTCATCATGTAGTCTACTTGGAGCTTGTTTACAAATTGAGTTGCTCTGATATTTTGTTCCATTGGCTTGAGTTTTAGTTCATCTAACTTGTCTTTTTTAGCTGGGTTTCATATGTTGCCAGGTCTGAGTTGAATTCTGGTTGGCTTGGGTCTGGTCTGAACATTTCATTACTCTGAAGCATTGTGGTCTAGTTCCATGTAAATTAATGTTGCATTCCCTGTGTCTTTGTTATAGTTGAGTCTTAGCTGCATATGAACTGGTTCATGATGTCTTCATGTGTACTCGAGTATTGCCTTTGTTCAATATTTATCAAGTGTACTTTGAATTTTTGGTCGAGGCTTGTTTTATATTGGTTTTTGAATTCTTGTGCTTGACAATTTTGTGATGTTTTTGTAGTGCACCTTAGTTGAACCTAGCTTTATCTCGGGTTTGACATTGTGCTCACGTCGTGACTTTATTTGCATTGCACTTGAATATTTGAACTTGAGTTGAATCCAGCTTTTTATTGGGGTTGACCTTGTGCACACCTATCCCTGCAATTTTTTCAAGTGTATATCGATGCGCATGGCCTTGTGGCATGTACAGTGATACACTGTGCATGTCACAAGCTATTCGTGTACAATGAATTCAAAATAAATATGATGACGAATAACCTAAATAACTGAGGCAAATAATAGTTTCAAAAACACATTTTATTTTACACTGCAAAAAAAATTTTCTTTTTCAATTTTACCGCGTCAGTGTTTATTATGCAGATAACTCAGATGTTGGATTCAATCTAGAATAGAGTTGAAGATTAAATACGAGTGGACGAGTGATATGGAGTGAGGTGCTAATGTAAATAATAAATTGTGATGTAACCAAAATTGTATTGTAATTGTTATTGTGTACATATAGTGAGAGAACAAATTTCTACTATTCAAAATTTTAATAAAATATTTGTTTGAATAAAATATCTATTTGAATTTAAATTCCTGTTATTTATTTTATTCAGCAAATATTTATTTAATTATATGGAAAATAAAATAGTACATTAACAAATACATTTAAATGAATATATATATATATATGTTTATTATCATCAAACAAAAATCATATACTAGCATATTCAATAATCTCCTCCTTTTGATGATAACAAACATATATTTAAGATTTTGAATTTATTAAATATATTTGATCATTCAATTTGCTCCTCCTATTTGAATGCTCCCTCTCTACAAAAAAACTTTCCCTTCATATATGCATGAAAATAAATAAAAATATGCAAATGAGCCTAGATGCAAATAGAAAATACAAAATAAAATATTTGACCTTTATTTGCCAAAATCTCACCCTCCCCTTTTGTTATCAGCAGAAGAGTAACAGTGTTAGAAAAATAGAGATAAAGTGATAGACATTAATACAATATTAAAACTCAATCGAGTATAAATATTAAATTTCAATATAAATCAAACAAAAATCATAAATACCCTGCTAGATGCATATTCCACTTTAGAATGATAGGGATGATGTCGGTATATAAAACCATATAGCTGTGTCTATTTCTGGTATATTTATAGCACAAATTTGAATATCTACTAACTATGCATAACCGTTAGGACTTTTAAATGAGATAATAGTATTCTTAATTTAAAAAAAATGAATTTCAAGCATCTTCTAACCACGCATAACCGTGTGGACTTTTAAATGGGATTAGAATCAACTTGACTATTTAATAATCAATTTTGATATGCATTCCATACATGCATAATCATGAGGACTTTCAAATGAGCATGAAAGCACATAATCAAAAATTTCAAGTAATTCACCCATGCATAACCATGAGGACTTTTACATGAGTGTGAATACTTTGGATGTTTTTATAAAATAAAATGAAAGCGAATAATTTCTCGTTTAAAATACCACATATTGACAAACTATATTGAATTTTGATGAGTGATGGTTGATAGAAATATGATTATGATAGAAATAGAGATGGTCATGGAATTTTTACCCATCAAAAGTTATTATAAATCTTGTTTAAATCTCTAAAGAAATTTACTAAATATACTGTCTCAATTTATAATATATGATGAATATCAACACTCATCACTTTATCAATCACTATTTATCTTTTCGATAATTAGTAGGGAGTCAGATTAGTTAATGTAGTCATTTAAAATCAAATCCAAAATTATAAAATCAATTTTCTAAAATGACTAATCTGAAACAAGGTCAACAAAAAATATTTTCTGGAAGGGGTTTTATAAAAGAAAAATGTCTGCTAATTGGAAATCAGTTGATATGAAAAATATGCGGATATTTCTATGAAAACGATGTAACTACTGAATATCTCAACATAAATCATGTTCCACTAGTAATTTTTTGTCAATTAGATTACTAGTATAATCTGCATCCGAATTTTCCTTTGACTCAAGGTTATCATTAGTTGGACGTCATAGATCAGACCGTGTAGTGTGCAAAAAAATACTTTAAAATCATTTTTAACAGCTTTTAAATGAAATGCGTTTGAATTTGAATTTGAATTTAAATCATGCAAATTTACAAACAATGACCATAGTGTCAGATCCAGAAGCAATAAGATAAGCAAATATATCCACGTGTATCATGAGTAATCATCAATCATAAAGCGTGATGATTAGTCCAAACACGTCTATATGAACTAGTTTAAAGTTTCTAAAAGTACTTATAGTATTCTTAGCATAAAGAAAATATAATTGGCTAACAATTTTCATAATTCAGAATCATAATCAACATTCGTTATCATATAACTGGCTGATTTAATTCAGATTATGGTGCAGATTATCACATTTAATATAACGTTCAAGATAGATGTACCGTTACCTATTTTACCTTTACAATAATTTATCGTGTTGCCCATTGTGATTCTGCCACATTTGTACTAGGCTAAGGAACTTTTACATGTCGCCCATGGTGTGCCTGGAATAGCCAGAATCCAAGTAACACTATTTTTGTTCCTTAGCCTACTACCACATCTACATGAGAAAAGATTTCTGTGACCTATTTATTTTTATAGGTCCATGGTTGTTAGTGGCAAAAGATTTTGAAACATATATTTGTGTAGACCAAGACTATTTGTATTCATTTTATGACACCCAGGTTTGTTTAACTTTAAGGGATTTTATATTCATTCCTTATGGAACCCAAATTGGTATGGTTTTCACGTTTTTGGGTCTATACCAGCAAATGTTGTGATTGTGTCCACTTTTTCTACATATCATGCACTTTGAATTGACTTAATTAATTTCGCTACCAACACGTTTAGATTGAGTATACCCAAGTCCTTGTCTATCAATATTGACTGCTTTCCCTAATAGCATATTTAACGATCTTTCACTTTTTGAAAATTTTCCTAAAGTCGTAGACAGTTGTTGGACGCGTGTTTTGAGAGATTCATTTTCATTTAACAATTGTGTGCACTTTTTAATAGAATTTTCTCTCATTGTAGGTTCACTTTCTTTCAAAATCAGAATTTGATTTTCAAGTGATTTAATTTTAATTTCTGATTTTTTAATTTCTTCTTCGAATATTGGACAGTTTTCACAGTTAGTGCCCTGGTTTTGGTAGTTTTTAACTAATTGATCAAGCTGTTTACTTAAATCTATCAAAGTATCTCTTTATGATTCAATTATAGCATATTTTTCCCTAAGTCGTTCGAAATAGCCATTTACTTCGTGAAAATATATAAGCAATTTTGAATGAGTAAGTTTTGATACTTCGCTTGGCTCGTCATTATCACTGTCAGTTACATCACCTCGAAGGCATAGATCTATTATTACACTCTCACTGCCAGTTCTTTTATCATCTTCATCAGTTTCATCCCAAGTGGCTGCAAAACTTCTCCCTTTTGGTTTCTTTCCATGGCTGAATCAATTCTGTGGACAATTGGGCTTGATATAACCGGGTTTGTTCCACTTATGGCAAATGATCTCTTGATCTTCTGGGTTATCTGGTTCTTTGACTATTCGGCGTTTCAATTGTTCATTTAGAGCTGGATTTCCGTATTTGTGGTTCCACCTTTTGAATTACTTTATTAATAGTGCCAGCTCAGCTGCTCCATCATCACCATCATCATCACTTTCTATTGTTCCTTTAAGAACTATTGATTTCTTTCGAGTATCACCTCCTTCACGTTCTTCCTTGAATTTCATTTCTAGCTCATAAGTGGTGAGATTTCCAATGAGCTCTTCAACTTTGATTTGTTTCAAATCCTTCAATTCTTGAATAGCAGTAATTTTTTCTTCAAAATTCCATGGAAGGATTCTAAGGATTTTTCGGACTATTTCCAATTTTGTGTATGGTTTTCCGAGAGCTTTTGATTTGTATACGGTATTGGAAAGTCATCCGTACATCTCTTTGACATTTTCTTCCTTGACCATTGTGAAATTCTCATATGCGCTACTCAACATGGCAAGGTGAGTTTCTTTGACTTGAGATGTTCCTTCGTGAGTTACTTCAAGTGTGTGCCATATTTCCTGCGCAGTTAGACAATGTGAGACACGATTAAATTCAATTTGATCCAATGAACAAATATTATAATTCATAGCTTTAGCATTAGCATTATGTAGTTTATTTTCAAGATCTGTCCATTGATCCATCGGTTTATCTATTTCTTGATTATCTACAACTATAGTTAGTGTCCTATATCCTGCCTCGGCTATATTCCAAGCATCAATGGGTTTCTGAAAAAATTTCATTCTATTTTTCCAGTAAGTATATTCACTATTGAACATTAGTGGTCTAACTATGGACTGACCCTCAGCAAAAACATTATTAAAAGAATCCGTTTAAAAAATTTAAAATTTCTAAAACAAAAATTGGATTTTAAAAAAAAATCAAATTTTAAAACAAAAGTTGACTTTTGATTCTAGCTCTGATACCACTTGTATAATCGATTTCACCCTAGAGGGGTAAATAGGATGATACTAATAATTATAAAATTTTAATGTGGAAGTATATAAAATAATTGCAGCACTGATAATAGCAGAATAATATCAACACAGATAATAGCAGAATGTAAAAAGCAGAAATAGAACAACACAGATTTACCCAGCTTCGGAAAAAACTTGCCTACGTGTTGCCTCTAAGATTTCTACTAGAAATCAAGTAGTCAGACGCTTACACATGTAAACTCGCGACATCCACTACCGACTAACCTAACTCTCCACTCAAAACCCTGCCATAGAGTTGCGAATTCTCGAACTACACCACCGTAGTTCGTCTCCTAATCACACGACTAGAAATTACAAATGTTTAAAAGTAAATTACAAATAAAAAACTTAAAACAATAAAAACCCTAATTTAAAAATATAAAGCCTAAAATAATTATGCCGGCCCAAGAAATATGCAAGTGATAAAAAAAATATCCCCTACTCCTTTTTAATTATCGGCCTATATTCTTTTTCGTATCTGCTTCATTTTCTTTTGCTCGAGAAATGGCTGCCTCGTTCCTCTTCGTTAAATTAGAAGAAATTGGAATCGCCTCCAGTGTCTTATCAATCATAGTGATTATCTCCTCTGTTTGACTTGGATAATTGATCCTCTAGCTTTGATATAATTTTGGTCGATCCAATTTGATCGAATTCGAACTTAATTTGGTACGTGTTTTCTGCTCTTTGTTTTACTGGTTAATTTACTAGAACTCGATGCTTTTTCCATGTCGGTGATGGTTGGTTTTTAAACAGAATTCAATTCCCTTGATTTCTGTTCGAATTGAATTCGTCTAATAATTTATTCTGCCGTTCGATTTTGCTTGAGTGTATACGGTTTGTTTAGATTTGTTCAATTCGTATATTTTATGATAGCTTGCTCATCACGACTTCATGAATTAGAACTTGCTTTGTTCTTTATGCTGTTAACTTCGGTCAATTTGATTTTTTGATAATTTTGACTTATTTGACTTTGCCTTGGTCACCACGGCTTTGATTCTCTGGCATTTTGACTTGTTCGAATTTTTTTCTGATTGAAAATTTATGACCATGGCTTTGCTTTGATATTTTACTACTGTCACATATGATGATTTACTTGAGTCTGATGTTATTTCGTATGTATCTACTGTGTATATACATGTGTGTGGTCTTACTGAAGTCATTGTATATCTGAGCTGTCGAGTGTTTCTGATCTGGTTGTGATGGTTTATTGGTTCATTGAGCCAGCTTATGCACCCTACTGTATACATGTTCTTCATGTTGTCTGGATTAGCTTGTGTACTTGTTTGCACTGAGTTTGTTTGTTATTTGATGTTGAGGCCTTCACTTGTATTCAGTTGCATTCGTTAGTTCCCTATATTTTGGAATGTGATTTTGGACTTGAGCTCTGTATATATGCATGGTCTGCACTGTGTCTTCATTTGGCCTTGCTCTTCTACTTGTATTTGCATGCTTGGAGTGTTGATTGAGGTGGTAGCTGGACTTAATTCACTTGTTGCCAGTTGCCAGTTTCCATTTTAGTCGGGTTGCTTCGTTGTTCTTGTGTCTGACCATATGTGTTTGATTGGTCTGGGTTGCTATTGCTCCTTTTGAGTTGTAATCTGAAGTAATTTGGTCTTGTATTTTTGTTCATCATGTAGTCTACTTGGAGCTTGTTGGAAAATTGAGTTGCTCTGATCTTTTGTTCCACTGGCTTGAGTTTTAGTTCATCTAACTTGTCTTTTTGAGCTGGGTTTCATATGTTGCCAGGTCTGAGTTGAATTCTAGTTGGCTTGGGTCTGGTATGAACATTTCATTACTCTGAAGCATTGTGGTCTAGTTCCATGTAAATTAATGTTGCATTCCTTGTGTCTTTGTTATAGTTGAGTCTTAGTTGCATATGAACTGGTTCATGATGTCTTCATGTGTACTCGAGTATTGCCTTTGTTCAACATTTATCAAGTGTACTTTGAATTTTTGGTCGAGGCTTGTTTTATATTGGTTTTTGAATTCTTGTGCTTGACAATTTTGTGATGTTTTTGTAGTGCACCTTAGTTGAACCTAGCTTTAGCTCGGGTTTGACATTGTGCTCACGTCGTGACTTTATTTGTATTGCACTTGAATATTTGAACTTGAGTTGAATCCAGCTTTTTATTGGGTTTGACCTTGTGCTCACCTGTCGCTGTAATTTTGTCAAGTGTATTTCAGTTGCATAGCCTTGTGGCATATACAATGATACACTGTGCATGCCACAAGCTGTTCTTGTATGATGAATTCAAATTAAATATGATGACGAACAACCAAAATAACTGAGGCAAATAATATTTTCAAAAACACATTTTATTTTACACTGCAAAAAAATTTTCCTTTTCAATTTTACCACGTCAGTGTTTATTTTTCAGATAACTCAGATGCTGGATTCAATCTGGAATAGAGTTGAAGATTAAATACGAGTGAATAAGTGATATGTAGTGAGGTGCTAATATAAATGATAAATCATGACATAATAAAATTGTATTGTAATTGTTATTGTGTATATATAGTGAGAGCACAAATTTGTACTATTCAAAATTTTGATAAAATATTTGTTTGAATATTATCTGTTTGAATTTAAATTTTGTGTAAATTTTTTTTATTCAGCAAATATTTATTTAATTATGTGAAAAATAAAATAGTACATTAAAAAATACATTTAAATGAATATATATGTGTGTGTGTGTGTGTGTGTGTGTGTATGTTTATCATCATCAAACAAAAACCATATACTAGCATATTCAACAGATTATGGAGCCAAGAAGTCAAGTACAGATAATAATATGAAGTCAAGGTTGAACGGAATTGATAGATGTGCAAGGCAGAATGTTTGAAGTATGAAATTTGGTTCAACATATAAAAGGGATCGACATAAATTAACTTCCATCATAGGGGTCGGTTTGTTTCAGGGAGTAAGAGCATTTCAATAGAAAACAATATATCACAAGATCCACGTGCCCAATGCATGTGGAATTTTGTGAGCAAGATATGGAGACCCTAGGGAGCCTAACCTAGGGATCACACCTTAAGAAGACGAAGTCATAGGGATCAGCACTCTTTCCTTGGTAGAGATCGGTAGGAATCAACAAATAACCCATGTTGAAGCAAAGATCGAGCAATAACTCAAGTTCTACTGATCCAGTTGGCATGAAATTTGGTGGCTAAGCATATTTTAGTATGAGAAAGATACCACAGGGATTGCACCCCAAAATTCCACAAAATTAAGGATCGGTACCGATCCCCCTCCTTTTGGGAATTGGGCCATGCGGTCCCACTTGTGGGTCCATATGGCCCTCGAGGTCCTTCTGCCAAATTTTCAAAGAGATATTCGGCCATTTTCATCTATAAATACAGGCTTCGTTGTTCATTTTTGGGAAATTTACACTGCTAGTTGCTTTGTACTCTTTTATAACTAAGGATTTTCATTCGATCCATATCGTACTCAAATATAATGTGATTAATAAAGCAATCTGTTCAAAATGGACATAGAAAAACAATGCCGAACTACCATAAATCATTGTGTGTGTTATTATTTCTATTTACTCCTATTTCTTTATTATTATACTCTATTTCATTTTATATTATTCATTTATTTCTCTATAAAACTTCTATTGGGTGTTTGTTCCAATTTTTAGTGCAAACATTTTGGTGCTTTCATTGAGAGCCTTGATTCTTAGCTTATTAGGATCCCTTTGTTGCTACTGGATTGCATAAATCTACCAAAAGAGATCCATGGTTATCTTTATAAAGTTGCTTGTTCTATTCAGGTTTGCAAAAATCTAAGCAAAGCCATCAACAATGGTGAGAAGCACTAGATCTACTTCTTATAACTTAGAAGGAAACGAGAATGCTAACATCCAACTAGGAGACCTGAGTAGTCAACCAATGGATGTGAATGCTGACCCAGTTGAAGTCCGAAATCCAACTGATTCCATTACAAGAGATAAATTCTAGAATCTGATGAGAGAGCTAGTGTACTGCCGTAGATAATTGAACCAGCCGGTTTAAGCCAATATCAACCTAATGAACCAACTCAGTCAGCAACAGTGAGGGAAAGTAGGGGGGACCTCACCCGTTACTTAGCAGGAGGGATATCACATAGAAACTTCAAGGCATCAATAGGCAGACCTTCCTAGTTTGCTAAGACCAAGCAGTGTCGATCCCTCTATAGAGATTGGTACTGATCCCTCCTCCAGAGGAGGGAACTTAACTGCACATGCTGGTATTCAAGCTGGAGCTGCAGCGACCGATTTGGATGATGGAATTCAATTACATGTTGATCAATTACTTCCCCAGAATGACGATGAAATGAATGTATGTGGTATACATCGGGAGGACGGTGAACCAAGAAGGCATGGTACAACCCGTAGACATCGATTGGGCCATTCACGTGAGGTAGAACACGACCATCGCTTGGCACCAATTATCAAAACGTCAAACTTGTCGGGTATGGTTAGATAGTGAGAGAGAGCCAAGGCTTGACCGATGACAACTAGGGAATCTTGAGAAGCCATACCTCATTCACTGACGATGTCCTATATGCAGAGTATCCAAGGAGGTTCAGCATGCCGTCAATGCTTTTCGATAAGGGAAAACCCGACCCCAGGCAGCACATCATAAGATATGAATGGCTGATGGATTCCGCACGAGCTGATGATGTGACCAAGTGTAGATGTTTTCTTATTACTCTCTTTGGAATAGCAATGATGTGGTTTACAAGGTTACCTCCACGGTCAATCTCTAGATCAGATGATTTGACAACAAGGTTTGTTAAGCAGTTCCGTATGAACGCAACTCAACTGAAAGATGTAATGTCCCTAACTAGTGTGATCCAGGCTCTGAGAGAATCACTGAAAGATTAATTGGAGAGATTCCATATAGCTATCACAAAACTCAGTAATCCGAATGACCATGCAATATTGATGGCCATAATAAGAGGGATTGATCCAGAGTCTAATTATCGATTAGCTGTCAAGCCGCCCGCAACGTTCGAGTGCTTTTATGCAAAGGCGGCTCTGTATTTGAGGAAGAAGGAAGCCAGATGCCCTTGGAAGAAGAATGTTGTGGGACGAAGTGGAGAGGGAATACAGAGTAGTATTGCACTGAAGTGATTTAATGATGCTCTGCAAAATTTCAAGTGAATGTTCAGAACAAACCGAATCAACAAAAGAAAGGCGGAGATACGAGTCGAGAACGGAAGCGGGATTCTGAAAGAGTAAAGCCTAGGATTTCGATGTACAATACTTACATCCCACTGTATACATCCCTAGAGAATATCTATTTTTATACCTATAATACTATGCAGTATAGAAAGCTGCCTCCAAAAGAATCAACGATGAACCAGAAAGAGACAGGAAAATATTGTAGTTATAACACGAAAAAATGCAGGCATCTTCAGGATATTATTGAAAAGCTGATTCGAGAAGGAAGTTACAACAGTTTGTAAAAACCCCCGTAGGGTGGTGGCTAAGGGACATTCGACCCTAACCGAGGACAGACACTGCACAGGGCTGAGGAGCCTGCGTGAACTGGTGGAAGATTGGTAATCAATACAACAATCGGAGGACCGCATCCAGCTGATAAGAATTGGCATAAGATGGAGCGCTATGCTAGCTCGATTAAGCATGTGAATTTTGAATGTTGTTCGAGTATGGAAGATGGAGCTCGGGAAAGACAACAAAGTACAATGGCAGATGATATTGTGTTTAGAAACAGAGATGCAGACAAGGTGGAGGCTCCAACAATCGACCCAATGGTCATTTCGACCATGATCGGCCCTGCTTTAATGAGAAGGATATTGGTTGATTGTGTATGTTCTGCAAATATAATTTTTAGAAAAGCTTACGATCAGATTAGGATGGAAGCCAAGAACTTGAAACTTTCTAAAGCCAACATTCATGGCTTTAACAGTGCTACAACGGAAGTTGTTGGTTATGTTGAATTGCCCGTGGAGTTGGGAGAAGGTGACTGCAGGAGAGTGTAGATTCTGCCTTTGTTTTTTTGGATGTTGACTCTCCATACAATGCTTTTCTAGGTCGACCGACCCTAGCTGAGTTCCAGGCGGCTCTTGCCTTATGGTGTTTGACTTTGAAGTTCCTGATAGATAATAGTGTTGGAGTTGTTCGTGGTGATCAGGCGATCGGGTGTGCCTGTTATGTAGCTGAATTAAGGGATGCTCAACGAAAGGTGAAAGGTAAGGGCGTGGACAAGTCTGTCCGCATCTAAGCCACTGAAGATTAACAACCAGCACCTGAGCCTTGGATCGAGCACCACAGTCGGTTCCATAAAGACAAAGATCCAAGAGATGATGAGGAGCCTAAAGTGACCAAGGCTGCACGGGCCGAGCTGACGATCGACATCATAGTCGGCCAAGAAAACCAATCATGGGTCCTATAGATCGGATCACAGCTCAGCCTCCTGATGTTGAAAGAACTTGCTAGATTTCTCCAAGCAAATATTGACGTGTTCGCTTGAACTCACTTTGACATGTGTGGAATCTTGTCTGCCATTGCAAGCCATGCATTGAATATTGACCCGAGGCATGTTCCGATGAAACAAAAAAGGCATAGCATAGATCGATCCGAAGGGATCTACTACTCTTAAAGAGGAGATGGATAGGCTCAAAGACAATGGGATTATGCATGATGCCCTTTACCCTAAGTGGGTATCTAATCCTGTACTTATGAGAAAGGAAAATGAGAAATGGAGGACATGCGTTGATTGCTTGGACTTGAACAAGGCATGCCCAAAAGACAACTTTCCCCTTCCAAGGATCGACCAGCTTATGGAGTCAACTGCAGGACATGAATTCTATCTTTTATGGATGCATACTCAGGATATAACTAGATCCCAATGCACATTCCCGATCAAGAGCATACCGGCTTCATTACTGATGTTGGATTTTATTGCTATATAGTAATGCCATTTGGACTAAAGAACACAGGAGTGACCTACCAACGCCTATTCAACAGAATGTTTAAAGATCGGATCGAAAAAACGATGGAGGTATATGTGGATGATATGCTTGTGAAGTCAGGACGGTCTAGTGACCACATTAGGGACCTGCCAAAAATGTTTGATGTCCTCTAATACTGCAGAATGAAGATTAACCCTCTGAAGTGTCTTTTGGTGTAGCATTAGGAAAGTTCTTGGGTTTCATCATTAATGCCTATGGAATCGAAGCTAATCCTGGGAAGATCCAAGCTATTTGCAATATCCAAGCACCAAAGACTATCAAACAAGCATAGAGCCTAAATTAGAAGGTTGTTGCTTTAAGCATAGAGCCAGTGTTTCATTGCCCTTGCTTTGGTGTATCGCTCATGATTAAATAAAGCAAGTCCTAAAAAGTTTATGAAGGGGAATGTGGCGATCACACTGGGGAGGCAAACTCTAGCAAAGAAAATATCTGTTACGGGTATTATTGGCCGACCGTTAATCGAGACGCTGCTGATTATGTAAGGCGATGCGACAAGTTCCATATATATACCAAAGTTCCAAGAGCTCCACCGATGGAAATTACACAAACGGTCAGCCCATGGCCGTTTGTCAGGTGGGGTATAAATTTTATCGGTTCCTTAACGATCTCTAAAGGTGGTGCGAAGTATGCTATCGTCGTAGTTAATTACTTCAACAAATGGGTTGATGTGGAACCTTTAGCCACGATCACAACCAAGAAAGTAATTAATCATCTGGTACATCATATGTCATTTTGGTCTTCCATGAACTATTGTAACAGATAATGGGACTTAATTTGATAGTGCTAAATTCAAACACTTCTGCTATCGACATCATATTGAAAAGAGATTTGCAGCAGTCGCTCACCCTTAAGCAAATGGGCAAGTTGAAGCTGTGAGCAAAATCATAAAAATCCATTTTGAAGAAGCGTTTGGAAAAGGCTAGAGGCAAGCGGGTGGATGAACTCGCGACAGCATTATGGGCTTATAGGACCCCCTCAAGTCTGCAACTGGCCTTCCTTCTGGTTCCGAAGCCGTTATTCCTATTAAGCTCGAAGTTCCTCCACATCGAGTGACCTACTACGATCCTAGAACGAATAAAGATCTCGTCTTGGAATCTCTAGACTTTATAGACGAGAAGCGCGAAAATGTTGATTTGAGGGCAGTTGTGCACCGGGGTCGAGTCGCCCGATAATACAACACTAAAGTTTGACCTAGAACCTTAGAAATCGACGATCTCATCGTGAAACGGGGTTTTCCTGCTCTTTGCATATGAATCCAACTTGGGAAAGATCTTATGTCATTAAACAAGGGCTTGGAGAGGGAACTTTCAAGCTAGCGACTGTTGATGGCATCACACCCTCAAGGGTGTAGAATAGTGAGCATTTACGATGCTATTTCACTTAATTTATTTCTTTTCCATTCAGTTGTATTTAATTTCAAAATTTTCTTTAGCATCTTATTTTTTAGATATGTAATAAGACAAATTATTTTATTTCTTTCTATTTGACAAAAAGAGTTTTGAACTTCCTCCATATCTATGTTTATTATAGCATTACATGTTAGTTACATTAGAAAACCGACTGATGTTAACATATCCAAGCATGTTCCCAGAGTTTGGAGTTTGCCAATTACGTTAGTTCCCGATTAAACTAAACATGATGAACATGGTCCGACTGTTCATTTGATAATTCTCATTCACAATTGATGGACGGAGTACATAATAAGGAATGGACGTGACTCGGCCATTCGATAACCAAGATAATCCCATCAAGCCATGGGATAGTCATGAATCAAAAGCAATCATGATACAATAGATCGCTCGCTAAGTCAAACCTCAGACGTTTGGTAAATCAACCAATTAAGGAAAGTATGATCCGACTATTTTCAAAAATAACTCTAAGTTGCTAGAGCATGGACTGGAGAGTAAATACAAGCCGGGTGCGATTCGACCACCTGCTAACTAACTCTTATCCCCAGAGTGGAGATATGAGTATAAACAAATCGACAAGTGTGGTTCAACCACTCACTATTCATGAACTCCAGCCTGAAATCGGCAGGAGGAGTATAAACTTGCTAAGGATGAGTTCGACTATCCACTGTATAACTCTGCTAACCCGAGACTTAGGGTAGGAGTATAATCCTCAAACCGTTGCAGACAAGGCAACATTAGGGCTCAAGCCCCGTGTTTGATACGACTTAGGACCATGAATGCATGGAGGCAATATGATAAAATTAATGGATTATCGTTCAAATCAACGATCGATGAATTACCTGTTCATTGAATGGAAAAGTAATAGCTCAACTACTTACATAACTATTCACACGAAAGCTCAACAGAAAATAGAGAACTTTTATTTATATAATAAACTTCAAAGGAAAAGGCTAGAGGCAAGCGCACCACTGCGGTTGAGGGCAACATTAAGTTCCTTTTTGTGGCCAGCTTCTAGACGACTCACTACCTCAGATATTTCATTAGAACTTTTTTCTGCCTCAGTCAGTTTCACTGTCAAGTCCAAGATATCAATGTCTTGATATTTCATTATATTTTTATCATGGATCGCCTCTAGCATAAGATGATCAATTTCATGATGTTTCTCGACAGACACCTCAAAGATCTTCTCTGCTAAGCGTTGGAATGATTCATGTTGTAAAAAACGTCGTAGATACATGTGAAAGAACTTCCCTTAGAATTCCCTTGGATTGTATGAATAGAGGGAAGGAATTTAACCCGTCGAAACAAATCTTTGGAAAATTGACCTTAAGTTCTGCCCATTTTTCTATTATGGAAGATTCAGGAGCCATAGTCAGCAAAGATGGATCAGAAGTGACGATTGGACATTTTCTTGACCTACAGTCGTGGGATTGCTTAGAGTTGGATGAACCAAAATACTGCTCGGATGGTACAATAACTTAAGGACCATGGAAAGAGGCATGATCTCCACCGTGCACACGAAGATTAGGTTGAACTTCTTGATGGGACGACTGAGAACTGGGATTTATGTTTGAAAGATGAAGATTCCCTCAAATGGCGACTTCTTTCTATTCCGTCATTCCTCATTCTACGCCTACCCGATTCTGAATCACGGTTGGATCTGCATTGCATCGAGGAGCCCCTCAAGCGATTAAAAACTTAGGATTGAGACATTGGACCAGCAAAAACCAAACAAAAGTTTATAAATGACCATTATACAAAAGGTAGCTAGACATCATTTGGTGAAGTGCACGTGATTGTGAGTGTCCTAGTTTCCTCCTGACGGAGTAGTAGTTGTAGCCTTGCTCATAGGAGTTTCTTCTCCTTTGCCAGTAGGAAGAATGTTAACACCACTTCTGCTGGGAGAATTGAAACCTCAATACCGATGTTGGGGAAGTCATAAGTCATGATATCATCAGGGTAGGAGATTTGAAAACATTTCATCGAGCTTTCTAAGTATTGGGAGGATGACTCTTCATCAATGAAAGTGATAATAATTTCAGGCTCTATTGCAGTTTTTCTTTATAGAGCTTATATGCAAGCTTCTTTCTTCTTCTAGTAGGGGTGTGAGGTTGTGCACCTTGTGACGGTTCAACCATAGGCGCATTTCCCGAACCTACATCAGCATCGCTAGGCTCGTTGGTCTTGGCACCCCTTATTTCGCCGTCTTCGACATCATCTTAAGTCTCCTCGACTAGAAGCACGATAGGTAATTGATATTACTTTCTTGTTCTGCAAGATATCTTGATAGTGCAACGCTTCCTGGAAGACCAATGCTGTGACCTTCCTCCAACAACCCAAACAAAGTTAACTATTCATCAATTAGAAGGAGTCTAATGTCCCCGTCTTCGATCGGGTGACACGAATTGTAGAGATTGCCCTTGTAAACCTATCGCCCTTTGGATGTGGGCGGACATCTGTAGATTTTTAGAATGTTAGTTTATTCAGGGTGTGACTTGGGTTAAAGAATTTGAGAACAGAGCAAAGATGACACTTACGTCCTTCCAACCATCGCCTTGCAAAGCCAGGCGGACAATGGACATAGAACAATTTGTGTTTGAAGAGGCTGAGCTTGTTCTAAGTGCCCGTGAAGAATTGATAGTTTAGGCTAAGGCTCAAGGAAAATGTAGGAAAGGCACCCTTCCTATCATTTGAAGTTGTAAATAAACCTGATGTCCTCAGGAATTGGTAGGTGAAATAGGACGTTCACAAATAGTAAGAATGTGCCTCGAAGAAAGGCATAGCTATTCGGGTGTAGTTGAGTAGGAGCTATTCCAAGATATTTTAGTATCTCTCGAATAAAATAATTGAAGGGCATCACACATCCGGTGTAGGATCGATTTCACCCTCAAGGGGGGTGAATAAGGTGATACTAATAATAATAAAAATTAATGCGGAATATATATAATAATTGTAGCACAGATAATAGCCGAATAATAAAAGCAGAAATAAAACAACACAGATTTACCCAATTTCGACAAAACCCTGCCTACGTGCTGCCCCAAGGTTTCTACTAGAAATTAAGTAGTCAGACGCTTACACATGTAAACTCGCGATGCCCGTTACCGACTAACCTAACTCTACGCTCAAAACCCTGCCATAACTCAGCCACTAAGTTGCGAATTCTTAAATTACACCACCGTAGTTCGTCCCCTAGTCACACGACTAGAAATTACAAAATTTTAAAAGAAACAAAATAAACTAAACAAAAAACAAAAAAACATTTTTACATATTTAAGCCTAAATATAAAATAAATAAAGGCGGCCCAAAAAGAAACTAAAAACACGTTTTTTTATTTTTCTCGTGTAAAACTTTGGCCATTCTTCTTCGTTGCTTTGTAATGTCTGCTTCGTTCCTCTTGAAAAAAAATTAGGGCTTTGAAATTGACGCCACCGCTTCTTGAACTGATCGATTAAGGTTTGCGTTTGCTTTGGATTGCTTTGTCAATCGATTGCTGGCTTTAAAATGCTTGCGGCTGCTCCAATTTGTCGAGCTCGAATGATAAAAGTGGTATGTGATTTCGCCCCTTTTTTGGCTTTGGTTATGCTCGACTTCGATTCTAGTTATAAATCAATTTGTTTTTTTATTTCTCTGGTATTTTCTTGAATTCGAATCACACACTTTTGCCGATGATGTTAATGGGTTTGATTTATAGGGGAAATCCTATATTATCGGTTCCTATATTTTTATTTTTATTCTTCAAACACTTGCTTGGCCATTCGATTACTGATCGTATGGTTTTGTTATTTGCTGACTTGTTCATGGTATACGAGTTAATCCATGAATTCTAATTTGTTGTGTCAGTTCCGTTATTTGCTCCTTTGACTTAGGCATTTGAAGTTTTGAGATAATATGTTGACTTGTTCAATTCACTAACTTACTGGTATTTGCGTTGCCCCATGAGTTTGAATTCGCTCCTTTCATGACTCACAGCTTCTGACCATTTCTTTTCAAACCATGACTTTGTTACTCTAACTTCTACCGTGTGATCTTCTGCATTTTAATTTGGTTCTGGTTTTGTTACAAAGTCTGGTTTAAGTTGCAAGTGCGATTTTTTTCATATTACAACTGATTCTTGTATGTTGGTTTGATGAGGAGTTCCATGTCCAGTTTGCTTGCATTGTTTTCAAACTTCGAGTCTTTGAGCTTCTATCCATTTATGCTCATGTCTGACCTTGTCTTTGTATATTTGTAGTCAGGTAAATTTTGGTTAAGTCTTGGTTCTGGTTACATGTGATGTTCATCATGTGTATGCATACATATATACATATATATATATATATGTATATATATGTATGTGTCCTAAGCATATTGAACTATTGTCTGCATTTCTTTAGAAAACTATCTGATTCGTTTTAAGTCCGGTTGCAGTGTTGTTTTGCTTGACAATTTCTTTTTGAAAGTGCTCCTATTCATATTGATATAATGCTTGTATCTGTCCATATGCATATGTATACATATGTCACTTTGTTTGCTGCTTCACCGATCTGGTGAATTGTGTGGATTTGCATTCATATTGATCTCCCTGTATGTTGATGTCTCCTCTGGTGCCTCTGAGCATGTTTGAATCTATTTGCTCGTACTTGCATTTCATGTTTCCTCAGAGTTGCATTCACTAGTATTCAGTTGTTTATGAACTTGACTTTGCATATGAGCTTGGTTGTTGCATTTGAGTTTTCATGTGTATTGAGCATTTTATCGAACTTGTTTCACTGGACTGAGCTTGGTTGCAATCCTTTGACTTGTGTGGTTTTTGTAGCTTGACCATCCATGCTTGTGTTTTCTGTTGCTCTTGACCATATATACTTGATACATTTTATATCTTTGTGCACTTGTATCATGTGGTCTGGTGTTTGTGATTCTGGACATTTGAGGTTTGATTGTACATGAACTTGTATGTAGTCTTGTTAATTTTCTATGGTTGCATACATACTCATGTATATACATGTATGCTGGTCTTCACTATTGAGGCTACACTTGTGCCATTTGATGCTTTGTTTATTCTTGAAGTCACCACTGTTGATATATGCATTTTGGAGTCTGGATTTTTGTTTTGATTCTTTGAGCTTGTTTATGTTGTTATGTGGTCATTCATATATAAGTCTGCACTTTGTATTCATGGCTGAAATTTGAGATGCTAAGGCAGTGCACATGCATATATGCAGGCTCTATTGTATTTGAAACTTTGTGACTTGTTTTTGTTTTGCACTTGAGTTGAATCCAGTCTCGGCTCGGGTTTAACCTTGTGCTCACCTATCCCTGCAATTTTAAAAAGTGTATATCGGTGTGCATGGCCTTGTGACATGTACAGTGATACACTGTGCATGTGACAAGCTGTTCGTGTAAGATGAATTCAAAAGAAATGATGACAAACAAACCAAATAACTGAGGCAAATAACATTTTTAAAACACACATTTCATTTTGAATTGCAAAATATTTCTTTGTAAATTTTACTACGTTAGTGTTTATTTTGCAGATAGCTAAGATGCAGGAATCAGGCTGGAGCAAAGTTGAAGATAAAATACGAGTGAATGAGTGATATGTATCGAGGTGGACATTGTAAAGTGAAATTTGTGATGTAATCGAAATTGTATTGTAATTAAAAATGTATATATGTAGTGACAGCTCTAAGTTATGCTATTCAAAATTGTAATAAAGTATTTGTTTGAATAAGATGTTCGTTTGAATTTAAATTCTGTGTTATTTATTTTATTCAACAAATATTTATTTAACTATATGAAAAATAAAATAGTACAATAAAAGTACATTTAAATGAATATATATATATATGTTTATTATCATCAAACAAAAATCATATACTAGCATATTCTACATCCGGCTCAGTACATGAACTTATTGCATGCTATATACCCCCCTTGGGGTGAATGAACCTTGTCGTTCACTGAATGAACCAGAACGTCTTTGAAGAGAATCCCATGTCTAGAACATTGTCTGCGAAAAGCGGCGTCACTAATTCTAGAGGAAATTTGTCGGGTTATCTAAAAATATAGCGCCTTCTGTAGCGTCGTGGGCAGGATTTATATCCTCCGTCGGAAGGATGGGAATGTCAGAGAAAAGGTCAACCGATGGGCCGGAAACTTCCGATTGTTCAGTTTGAGGACAAGGGAAAGCCTGCCAAATATAGTTGCAGAACTCGATTCAGCTTTGGAATTACTATGTTCTAAGGTTGGTATGGAATACATTTCAGCTAGATGCTCTGAACTTTTGAAGTCCATGTCAATTATACTCAGCAGATAATCAAGATTAGAAATCTTTACCTGTCCCCACGTGCTAAGTGTAAGCTATTGTGCTGTAGTGTCATGTAATGAAGATAAGCAGCTTAAAAAGGAAAGCAAAGTTAAATGATGGGACTTTGGATTCTAACCAGAGTGACCGTCATCACTGATCGTCTTAACAGGCGAATAGATTGATTGGTGTGTAAGCATTAGGATCGATCATCTTGAAATGTGTAATCCATTATTAAAGTCCATATGTTAAGTTTTTGTTCATGTTCTAAGTCCTAAGGATTTGATCATTCAATTTCGAGTTTAATAGTGAATATGCAAGAGCTGTTGTTCATCATCGTCATATGTTCAAGTTCATTAAGACGTGATTGGTTATAATTTCTCAAACAAGTGATGGATTGGTTTTCGAGTTCAATTCAAATCCTAGAATTAGCCAAGTACATATATGCCGGCCTCTAAATAGCCAATCCCTATCCCAGAGAAAAAACAGCTGATCCCTTTCCCCACATGATCCTTGCTAATAACTTTGCTTGGCCAAAAATATTGAACCCTCCATGCAAAGTTCCACTATCAATCCCTTAATGTGAACCAACTCTACCAATCCCTTCCTTCCATCAAACTTCCACACCGAACCCTCTCGAAGAGCCTATAACCGATCCCTCTTCATACGCTAGAAACTGATCCCTACAATCAACTATTATACCGATCAATATACCCACACATTACACCACATTCCAACCGGCCTCTCCTCTACCCAACATGCTTTCTTTCAAACTTTTTCAACCGAACCCTATGTCATATGCTCCCTTCTTCCACCTCCTTTCTTACTCTGCCGAACTCTTCCACATCCCACATCTCATCTTGTGACGCCCCACCTCTATGCTCATAATAATAAAGAGTATTAAAAGAAATACTGTCTATTATTATGAAGAATAAGGCTGGATAGGAGCGGCCATCCGTAGTTAGGCCTTACACTAGTATTGGTTATCTCGATAAGAGTGGTATATAATTTTTATTTTTTATTTTTCATCTCTTATTTATTTACTCCCATCGACATACCCAATTCTAGTATAAAACGAACTACGATGGTTCATAATAGTTTAGGACAATATATATAATAATAACACAGATAATGTAAATGCGGAACACAGATATAACAGAAAGTCTCATATATATATATAACTGATGTCAGTTGATATACATGAATACAATACATATGATACAACTACAACTGTCGACTCTGGAAGCTACATAAACAAGTACATTATCGTGAATAATATACATGAATATACAACATCCTATACAAGACTACTACAATAACGACGACTACTCCAAGAGAAGTGAAAAGACTTCATAGCTCTAACAGCAACCCAAAGTAAAATATCAACAACCTGTAAATACTCGGTCTGACCCGAGTATTAAATTCAAAAGAAAATAATACACGGGTCAGTCTAATTCAAACTCAGTCATTAGTGCATAGAAGCAATAATAATTAAATAATGAATAGACGACCGTCACAATAAATCGCGTCTATCCGATCCTAAAATAAAGAAATCGGATAACTATAAATATAACACGTAACAGTGTTAAACAACAAATCAGCAGATTTAAATCATCAACAAAGATAAAAGAAAAGAATGTCGATGAAGATAATTTAGAAAAACATCAGAATTGCCTAAACGGCAATTAACAACAAAATCTAATTTAAAACAACAACTCTGGTAGGGCTGCAGTACACGCACGCGTGTACTGCCTCGCCACTACAGCATATGGAATATGCAAAAGATCAATAAATCAAAGCAAGATAGAATAACATAAAATCAATACCGTGTGGCTGCAGTTCTCGCTTGTGTGCACTGCCTTGCCACAATGGTAATAATGTACCCAAAAACTCAATTCCGTGTGGCTGCAGTTCACGCTTGCGTGCACTGCCTTGCCACATCAGTGACGATGTACACAACTGGACACAAGGTCAAACCCAAACTAAAAAGGCGGGTTCAACACAGGTGAAATATATTTAGAACCACGACACGAGCACAAGGTCAATCCCGTGTTACCGGATTCAACTCAAGTGCAATAAAATAATGCCAAAGTGAAATACAGTGACCAAATGCAATTTAATACAAAGCATCAATGCAATGTATCAGATTCGAGAACCAAAGAATGCAGCAGTTCAAAATGGCAATCGACAGAGACAAGTTCATCTCTCCTAAAGGTACATGAATATTTGCAACAAAATGGTGCAACATGAATCAACAGTGTGAAAAAGGTTCGAACTCATGTTAGTGCACAATTCAAACTACACTTAACAGGCAAATTGAAACAGAGTTTTGACTGTTTAAACCAATTTAAAGAAATGAACTGGTAGGAGCAAAGGCAGTACACCAGTCAAAGATTTTAGACCAGTGCACCAGACAGTTGAAATTCAACACTAAACTTGAAGTGTGGATACAAAATGATATATGTGAAGTGCACAGTATTCCATATCCAAACAACACGAATGCACAAGGGCAGTTGAACAAGAGCAAGTGCAGCCCCAATATGAAGTTTGAACACTTACATCAATGGTGGAAAATAACACCAGTAATCAAATACAAACTCCAATTATCAAATGAAAACTCAAGTAAAGCATAAATTAGTGATGTTCACCTGATAGTATCAGTGGACAAAGTAAATAGTGCATAGCATAAGTCTGAATCAACTTATATATATACTGCATTAGATGACAACAGTGTATATGAACTCGAATATCAGTGGAGACATGAACAATACTCATGAAAATGGAATGCCTCAATGAAACTAAAGCTCGCTCCAGTAACAGAGAATAGACTAACTGCATATAAACCCAAACTATCTCAAAGCAATACCACTACAACAAGACTCAATCCAATGCAAACTCGAGCACAAGACTCATGAACAACAGAGTGCACAAATATATTTACATATATAGTGATGAACAAATGGGACTACACTAACTTGAGTACATCATATAATGTACTCAACAGTGGACCAAACTAAATCAGGCCAGAAGTCAAGTCAGAGAACTGGAATGAATGCAAGACAGCAGAAAGTTCGAATAAGTGAACAAATCATAAGCAAGTGACAATGAACGAGTCAGGGTCACAGCACTAACACATATAGACTTGAAGTCCAAATAAAGAATCAAATATATACATATATATCACTGTCTCAACAATTACAGTGCAACAGACCTGGGAGGTGAACCGTGTTTATGAACACGATGCAAACCAGACTACAACAAACTCCCAGTAACAACATAAAAGTAATGAAATAACACAAGAACCGAATGACTCGAGCACAATGTCAACATCAAAGACACCATAGAATTAAAGTAAACAAACGGTGTATAATGCGACAACAGTTCAGTATGCAGTAGTTTCAAATCGAGGCGGAAGCCATTAGAAATTTATGAAATCAGAAATGGCCGAAGTCAAAAGCAAAACAACATCATCAAACTCAAACAGTAGAAATTGAAGGCCACAAAACAAAATAAGCACCCGAGGTCAAAGATCAATATAACGAAATCAAGTAGCCAAAGTAATCCTCAACTTCAAAATATAATCGAACAAAACTCAACTGTCGAAGTGCGAGTTGAAGAAGATGTGAGTGAAAAAGTTCACTCACCTTAGATTTGAAGAACGCGAATCAACTCGGTCGAGGACAACAACACGATGACGAAAGAAATCAAGCAACTGAGACCATCTCAAGCTCGATCAACTAACGAAGCAAGGCAATCAAGCATCTGAAGTCGGCGACCACCATTTACGCGAAAACCCTAACTTGAAGAAAGGAGAACGAGCCGCCGTTCTTAATTTTTTTTTTCGTTTACTTTAGGGTTCGCGAATGAATGGAAAATGAAAGGGGATCGGGTATAACACGAGATAACACGGCACAAAAACCCATGGGCCAATATTTAATATTTAAAGCTCAACTACACTTAATCCATATATAAAAGAATTTTAATCGATTAAAAACTCCAATTATAAATTAGCTAGCACGGTAATCATTTAATGACGATATTAAATCGATGCAGAAACCCCGGGTTGTTACACATCTCCTCCAAGAAACTTCGCATTTCACCACCGTGTTGAACTTCAAACCATCACCAATATAACATAATCCATCGCCTCGTCATAAAATCAGAAGTTAAAAACTAAAAATCCTACCTACGTATGTATATATGTTTGAAGTGTTGATGAGTGGCTTGGAGATGATCGAGATGGAAGGTAAGAGAGGAAGTGGGTTCATAAAGGCAAGATGGATAGTAGAAGATTTCATTTCAAAATTAAGGGAAGAAGAAAGAAGGGAGGGATCGACTTTAATGGTAGAATAAGAAAGGTTCGGTATTATAAGGGACAAGAGAAAATGGTAGGAAAGTGAAATAAGTGAGTATTGGAGAGAGAAATATTAGCTTATATATGGGATGAGGGTTCAACTGATGTTGTCGATTTGAAGCAAGGAGGAGAGAGATCGGTCAAAAAGAAACCAGTCCCTATAAGCATGCATATAAAAAGAGAGAGAGAAAAAAAGAGGGATCGGCGAGGAATATGGCAATCCCTGTAAATAAAAAAAGAAGGATGGATCGGCTAAACATATGTTGATCCCTACAAATGCTTTAAAAAAAGAAGAGAAAAAAAGGGATCGGCTATGAGCATGTATGCAAACAAACATAGGCATGGAATATTCAAAGCACATATGTACAAAATGTAATGAAATTGCATCTTACTCAATGAAAATCGGTGATGAACCATGAGCAGACAAATGCATCTAAGAGCCAATGATAAGAATGTGTATCTGAATGTGCACGTGTATGGTCTAAAAGTTCAATTTTTGAAATCAATAGAAAATGAAATCAAACCTGAAGCGTTCAAGTTCGAAGCTGGACTAGATAACCAAAACTTATTTTTCTTGTGGATCCAGACTTATATATCAATTGATGGAGTATAACCCTAGATTTATACTATCAAACATCGACCAAGCGTCATAACGATCAAAGAGAGATACAACCTTTGGGAAAATAATTCGACAGAAGGATAGCGACTATTTAGAAAACTATTCGGGTTTATTTTCGACAGTCCTAACTTTCTTTGATTCAAAGCACGTCGTGTTCAGCACAAGACATACTTTGGGAGTCAAGTGTTATCCAGCATTTTGACTCGGCTATATTGAACTGATTGCACAAGTTAGATTCGACTGGAACTAAGGCCGATGAGTCCAGAGTGATAATTGTTGGGCCCAGAAGTCAAGTAAAGATAGTAACATGATGTCGAGGTTGAATGGAATTGATAGATATGCAAGTCAATATGAAATATGGTTCAACATATAGGAGGGATCATCATAAATTAACTTCCATCATATGGGTCAGTATGTTTCAGAGAGTAAGAGCATTTCAATAGAAAATAATAAATATCTCAAGATGCACAAGTCCAATGCATATACAATTTTGTGGGCAATATATGGAGACCCTAGGGAGCCTACCCTAGGGATCGCACCTCAAAAAGATGAAGTTAGAGGGATTGGCACTCTTCCCTTGGTAGGGATCGGCAAGAATCATCGAGGAACCCATGTTGAAGCAAAGATCAAGCAATAACTCAAGTTCTATTGATCCAATTGGCATAAAATTTGGAGGCTAAGCATATTTTAGCATGAGGAAGCAACCATAGGGATCGCACCCTAAAGTTCCACAAAAGTAGGGATCGGTACCGATCCCTCTTCTTTGAGAATTGGGCCATGCTATCCCACTTATGGGTCTATATGGCTTTGGAGATCCTTCTGGTGAATTTTCAAGGAGATATTTGGCCATCTTCGTCTATGGATATAACCATGGTTTTTCATTTTTGGGACCTTTTACGTTGCTAGTTGTTTTATACTCTTTGTAACTAAGAATTTTCATCTGACCCCTATTGTACTTATTTTATCAATTGATTAATAAAGCAATCCGTTCAAAGTGGACGTAGGTAAACAATGTCGAATGACTATAAATCGTTGTGTGCATGTTATTATTTCTATTTACTCTTATTTTTTTGTTATTTTCCTTTGCTTTCATTTTATATTCTTCATTTATTTCTCTTCAAAACTTCTATTGGGTTTTTGAGCTAAATTTTGGTGAAAACAGCATACTCCGGAAAAAGGCAATGTTGTTGTTGACGCCCTTAGCCGAAGACATGCTACTTTTAGTGCTATATATAAGTAGAGGCAGTTAGATCTCTCAAATTTTAATTTCCACTGCCAACTAAACCCACTCTAGGTTATTGGGCAACAATGGAGGTTCGACCGACGTTAATGTACTACATTGAGCTTGTGTAGTAGAACGACGGGCAATAGTAGACATTTTGGCCAAGCTGAGTAGAGGAGAGCATTTCTCTTTTTTCAGCAGATATGTAGTAGAAAAAAGGGGATGTTTGAGGGGAGTTGGATGCATATGTGTCCCTATGAAGGAAGATGTTTTAGAGGAAGCTCTAGCGGAGTGTCACCATTCTAGGATGATCATTCAGCCTGGAGGAGATAGGATGTATAAGGATATGAAGCAAAGTTTCTATTGGTCGGGGATGAAGAAGAGTGTAGAGGAGTGTATTTCGAGGTGTTTGACTTGCCAAAGAATAAAGGTAGGACAAGGAAAGCCCGATAGGTTGTTGTTGTTGGAGGTGCTGACTTGGAAGTGGGTGAATATATCGATGAACTTTATAGATGGGTTGTCTAGGAGTCAAAGTGGAAATTAAGCTATTTGTGTTATAGTAGATAGGCTCACTAAAAGCGCTTATTTTATTCCCTTAGGAGCAATAGGACCACTACATCTCTAGCTTAAATTTATATTAAGGAGCTTGTACGACTGCGTGGAATCCCAATTAACATTGTTAGCGCTAAGGACCCCTTATTTAGAAGTAAATTTTAGAGGAGTTTGCAGTTAGCAATAGGAACCATATTGAAACTTAGCACTGCTTACCACTCACAGATCAATGGTCAAATTGAGAGGGTGAATAGGATATTGGAAGACCTGTTGAGAGCTTGCATCATGGATTTCAGAGGACATTGGAAGCAACACTTACCCTCAGTGGAGTTTGCTTACAGTAATAGTCGCTAAGCGAAAATTGGCATAGAACCCTTTGAAGCGTTATATGGAAGGCCTTGAAAATCATATAGTTGTTAGTGGGAAACCACTAACAAAATTCTGCTTGGACCAAATTTGATTTATGGGACCTCAGAAAAGATTGAGATGATTAGGCAGCGAACGAAGGCTGCACATGATGATCAGAAGTCCTATGCTGACAAGCTTGAGGTAAGAGACATGGTGTTCATTAAGGTTTCCAATCTTAGAAAGGCTATGAGGTTTGGTACATCGAGGAAGTTGGTGCCAAGGTTTGTTGGGCTGTTCCTGATGTTGAAAAGAACATGGAAACCTACATATAGAGTATGGCTACTAGATAAATTGGTGGGAGTCCATGACGTCTTTCATCTATCGCACTTGAGGAAATGCCTTCATAGCACCACTATCGTAACAGAGAATAATCAGTTAGTAGACATTGAGATGAAGCTAATAGCACCTCGTGCTATCGCACGCATAGTAGAACGTGGAATAAGAAGCTTCACAATAAAGAAATTAGGCTGGTCCGAGTATAATAGGGAGATAATCTGGTGGAAAGCGCATAAAAAACTGAAGAGAAGATGAGGACTTCTCATTCTAAGATTTTCTAAACATTTCCTATTCAAGATTTAGATTTTTGGTTGCATCGTGGTTGCTAATTTTGAATGGCAGGAGATGGTTGCCACACTTTTTACTGTCATTTTTGCGCTCATGTTGAATTTTATGCGATGCTTGCATTCATGCCTATATGTCACGATCTTGCATTCACGCTTGGACTGAGCTCACTTATAGTACGTTGCATACGTAATCACATTGCATTATTGGTTGAGTATATGATTGTGTAGATAACTTGATTGTATAACATGGACATTAAGTGCGCATTACACTGTCTGTCTTTTATGGATTTCAGGGACGGAATCCTTTTTAAAGGCAGAATGTGGTAGGGGAGGAGGGAATGTAACACCCCATAAAAATTAACAAGAAATTAATTAATAATAAGGCTAAAAATGAAAATTTTGTATATTTCGAAATTTGGCCATGGAAGTTGCACTGTTGCGTTCATGGAGATTTCCAAATCAATTTTCATACATAAAGTTTTATAATCGAAGCTCAAACAGAAAAGTTATTGACTTTTGAAGTTTTCGAATTTAAAATAATTCAAATGGAATTCGAATTCAAATTTTAAATTAATGTTAACATTTAAAATTTAAAACATTAGTAAATATGTTAACATTGATTTGAATTAGGGGTTAAAGGAAATGTTAAAATAAACGTTAACGTTATAAAATAAATAGGGAGGTAACTAAAATTAAAACAACAACATCTATTACATTCCAAAAACACTCGAACCGATCAACCACCTTCCTTGGGACAGTCGATCGCTTGAGGAAGGTGACTGATCCATGAATAATGTAGGCACCAGTTTTTTGAAGGGCGCGAAAACCATGGATTTTATTATTTTAAACCAACCAAAATCTGACAGTTCAGGTACTATCTAACCACTATAAATAAGTGGCTAGCCCCACACTTTATTAACAAATTATTTGAAACAACAACGGAGCTCTGTCATTTTCTTCTATATGATTCGGAATTTCTTAGAATTTTCAATTAAGGGATTTTAGATATTTAATATTTGATTCCAATTCTATTCTTTTTCAATATCTGAAATTCTGAATTTAATTCATATATAATCCAATTGTTGTTTATTTCAAAAGGAAGTCTATAAAGAAACTAGAAGTAGGCGTAATCAAATCCAAAAGAGAGTTGGGAACCGTTTGTGAGGGGAAGTCTTAGTTTTTCTCATTTATAGTAATTGTATAGTGAAAGTTGGATTTAATATATGCCTTGTGAAATTTTGTTCACGAAAATACCAAACTGAAAACCCTAAAATTCTCTTAGGGAAAAATGTCAGTTCTTATGTTATTGGAATCTCAATTATTCTATATTAAAATAGCAGAATTTTTGTAGATGTTGCAATTTGAATATTTTACATTCTATTCCACTTTTGACTTTTCTCCTTTGTTGCGATTGAGGGTTTTCAAAAGAAAATAAGTTAAGATATGGTGTGTAAATTACTGATTCCCTTATTCGTAGTTTGCATTGCCTATTTTCGTAATTTATAAGTGAATCCCTTATTATATGTAAAAGTTGAATAGAGGGTAAAAGGGTTTGAGTTGTAAGTTCTATTGGTCCCGATTCTACTATTGATATAAAATAAGTTGGTAATTGATTATATTTTCTTATGCAATTACATTATTGGGATAAGTATATTAGCTAAGTTGTAAAGTTATTGTATGCAGTTAGATTGTATAAACTTGAAGTTTTGACATTTAAAATGATTAGTAGAGGGTGCAAAATCTTCGCATAGGAGTATTTAGTTACGTGTATGTGTATTAGTGTATAAAGACCATATAATCAATAAAGTATTAATCGCGTAGTGTAAAGTGGTTAGTAATTTGCATTAAAACCCTTTAGGAAAGAAGTTGAGATAATATGGAAAATAATTTATAATTAAAAGCAGAATAAGGAGATTTCTTTATAAGGCCTTAATACGAAATGTGGTGAGGTATATATGGTAGTATGTTAGGAGAGTGGAAACCACGACTAAGTTATAAGGATGCAAGGTAGTCAAAAGCACACAGAAGTCTACCCAAATAATCTGGCCATCGACAGTATGACTTTGGGACTGATGTGAGACATTGTTAATGATAAGTACCCACGGAGGATGCAAGGTTAGTCCTAGCTCTATAAGATAACTCTACCCACTTAATCTATTTACCAACGCCTATGAATAGATGGACTAACATGAGACGTCATAGTTTGGGTTATGAGTCGTAATGTGTAGCATCCCCCTACTTGAAGGTCCAAAACTAACGACTATGGATGCGTCATCCATAGGTAATAATCCTCGACGACCAAATATGATGGTGTTAGATACATTGATACATATATAACAAGAATATAAAAAAATTTAACAAATTAAAAAACACATTTCCACATTCCATTCAAACCATTTCAAGTTCATTACATAGCCCCACAAATGTTAACCACATTCAGAAAAATATAATTACTACACATATGCCAAGAGCGACATATAAAGATGCCCCCTTAGTTGGTCAGAGTATATAGTAAGGCTTATAAGTCTTCCTTTACATCCAAAATACACAGTGGAAAAAAATAACTCTAAATAACCAATTGCCTCATACACTCCTTCGGTAGATTTATTCGTCTAAGAAAAGAACCTGAAAACATTTAAACCTCAAACTACTACAAATCAATTGAGTACCCGAAAGTTTAAGGGGAAAACAAAAACTTTGAGTCAAATATAAAGCCTCATATGAATAATAATCTAACATCTCAATCCATTTAGATATCTAATGAGATCACGCCGCTTAGCGGAATGGGTTTTCCCCTTACTAGTATCCTAAACTCTTTTTTTATAAAACCATATACTATACTCCTGCATCCACAATGGTTAAAACATAACATTTCAAAATGTAATGGTGATATACATATATAAACATTTTGGTTATTCCATCCCTAGTTTAATTGACTCCTTGTCATATTTATAGTTTCTAGGGTCAATATTAACCTATTAGTTTTCATTGGTTTACTAAGAACCTTTTTATAATTCATGGACACCCTGTCCTATTTTAGAGTGTTCATGGGATCACTAAGAACCTATAGGCCCCTCCCAATTAACTCAATTAATTCACTGGTTTCCCTGAACCTATTGGTCATTTCAATAACTCATCTTATATCCTAGTTTTCGTGGGCTGACTAGGAACCTATGAATTTTTCTAGTAACTCCCTTCTTAGCTTATTTTTCATGGTTTGACTAGGAACCTACTAATGCCTCCCTTAACTTCTTTCTTTTCCTAGTTTTCATAGGTTGACTAGGAACCTTTTGACTGATGTAAATTCTTAATCCGGATATAGTTTTCATGGGTTCACTACAAACCAATTGGCCCCTGCCAACCTTCCTTAATATATAGTTTTCATGGTTTACTATGATCCTATTGGTAACCCCCAATAACATCCTAATCATAGTTTTCATGGGTTTACTATGAACCTATCCCCCGGACAACTTCAAAGTTTAAGCATCCTATATTATGTTCTCCCTTACTGCCACGAGTTTAATCAATTTATATTCACTAACAGGTATACCTAACTAGTTCTTTTGTCCCTTTAATCCCCAAACTACAATTATGGGTTCTTTATCATGTGAATATATTCATATTTGAAGAAGCAAACATAACGAAACAATACCACTCTTGTGGGTTTAATATCCTTGAAAACATTTACATATAAAACATGGTTATTCCCTTCAATCTATACTTTTATCAAGGAAATACTTCTTCAAATTCAAATACTTGAAATCCTTTCAAAACTCCTTTTTCTAGCCATGGGTTTTTCCTTTTAAAAATGAGTTTGGGTTTAAAAAGCCTTCCGACACCCTTGAAACCTTGCTTTCGACTTCATTGGACAACCTTCTTCGAAATCAATAAATTCTATCTTTAAAACATTAAGCCCCTGCCTTTCGAATACTTTAAAATATCTCTTTCAAAACCTTTTGACGTTCTTAAAGTATTGTCATATAAGTATAGAATCATAGCTTCGAAACCATTCAAAAATACCCCTTTTGAAACCATTAAAGGTTACCTTTCGAAACCATTGAAAATCCCCCTTTCGAAATCATTATGTTTATGTTTAAACATCTATTTGGTCAAAACAAACATAAGTGAAAGCATCTCTTTTGAAACCATTATTTATTACATAGATGTATTGGGAAACATGATGGTGTTGAAACCATCCTTTCAAAAGCATTAAAACATCTGGGTAAAACAATTAAAGGTTGGGTTCGAAACCCTTCCGAAACCATTGCCTTCGAAACCCCTAACCCCTTTCGAAAGCAGTAGAAAGTGGATTATATTTATAAAAACAACCAGTACCTTGCGACAACATTGATGTCTTCGATACCATCGAAAGGCATCTAAACACAGAAGTGTTTCGACTTGGTCGAAACTACCCCTTCCAAAAGCTTTAATTAAAAACTAAGTAACTCTTTCGGAAGCTACTATTTTTAAAACAAAGGCGCGGCTCTCCTTCGAAAGCTTCTATAAAAATACCCTTTCAAAACCATTGGTTTCGAATACCTCGAAACTCTTTTGTAAACAGGCAAGTGCTTTTCTTTTAAAACAAAGGAACCAACCCTTTCGGAAGCTACATTTCGACACCCTACCTTCCGCCTTTCTCCAATCCACTACGTACTAGCCAACTGATACCATGTCTATTGGTTTATTGGTTTTGACCTAGATGGTTTCGATTAGGTTGGAGGTGGATGCTCTAAGTCGAAAGGTCCTTCTAATGGATGCAGAACCTACTTTTATGAGTAAAAGACTGTTTTTTACCAAATAAAGTAAACTTTTTGTAACAAACTTGCCCATTTGTAAACACCTGATTGGCTATCATAAACTTTCAAATAATTTTAGCTAATATTTGTCGCATTTTCTCAGATCTAAAACCCATTTACAATTAACACATAAGCTCTTCCAAGTAATAAATCAATTAAATCATTTAGGTCCTCCTTTCAAAATAATCTAATTTCCATATTAAATCACTTAGTAAAAATTCCCAAAAATTCACTTTAATCATGTTGCCTAACATATCAAAATTTCATACCTAAATTTTTGATATAATTTTTGAAATGAATTTATAAACCCAAATAACCATATTTTCCTTTGAAAATTCATAACTAATTCTCCACGGCTTGGAAAATTAAAAAAATTGAAACACAAATCCAAAATCATGTTTTCCATAACATATAATTTTCCCATGGCATTTAAAAATCATTTATCCTCGATTTTACCCTAAAACCGTACATTTCTCATTTTAAACAACCTTTTTTAAATTAAACAAATACTAAACCAAGCATATCATCATCCAATATATATCATAGAAACAAATTTACCCTCAAATCTGAAAACATATTATTATAAAACCAAAAATAGAGATGTAGTGATTATGATTTACCTTAGTTCGAATAAGGAAATTAATGATTGATTGAAATTGATTTATTCTAGCTTGAATCCTAAGCTTTAGTTTATTTTCTCTTCTTTTCTACCATGTTAATGGCAGGCCTTAATCTTTCTTTTTCTTATGTTTTTCGTACGATGAAAATGAATGTGTACGGCTAAGAATAATAGTAAAAGGATGGGAAATTTGGGCGCTTATTTACCCTAATGCCCTTATATTTAATTAGTTAGAACTTAACCATTTATAAGTTCATTCAATTTAAATAAGCACGGCCACCTATATTCATTTACCAATCTCAATCCCCTTATCACTCTACATTATTTTATTTAAACCTCCTAAATAATATTAATAAAATTAGGGGCGTGACAAATGCTTAGAAACTGCTTCTGGGTCAAGGGTATTAAGTGGCTATTGTAAGGTCTGCCTCCTTCCTATTTAAGAAGTATTAAACGCTCAGGGTTATCTTTTAGGCATGATAGTAGGAAATCTCGAGAAGGGTCCGCTTCAAGTTTGAGGTATTAAGTAGCTATTATAGGGTCCGCCTCTCCCTAAAAAGAAGTATTAAGTGGCCTGATGAAATTCCATGCGATGTCAGCTAGATAATATCAAAGAGGGGTCCATCTTGGGTTAGGTATTAAATGACGGGGACCTGCTTATTATAAGTATTAAATTGTCAGAGTCTACCTAATTTCCACTGAAAAGGTATTGAGTGACATGATTACTTTATCTCACATTATTAGGAATGATTGACAGTAGATGCATAGAACTGGGAAGAGCCTTTGGTCTACAGTTGAAAGTAAGTTATAGAGTTGGACTAGAAGGTTACAGAATTGGACTGCTAGAGCCTTTGGGCTTACAATTGGAGGTCCCTCATATAGAATATAGTTAGGATGCACGAGACATATTCTAATATAAATTATATTGTCTAAATAATATTATGGAATGACTCGAGATTTTTATTCATCGGACATTGTTGTTTTGAATACCTTCTCTTAATAACACGGGCTAGAGAAGATGATGCTGATTTAGGAGATGAAGGTGGTGGCGGAGTCTTGTAGAAGTTATCTATATATTTATGTTTCTTAATGTTTTGGTGTACCTGTATCAGACATGATGTTGTTATGTTGAGATATTGTATTTCGGATATCGAGATATTATGTTATGTTTCTGAGATTTGAATTTCTATAAAATGGGTATTATTTTTGATTTTATTTTTGATTTTTTCACTTTGAGATTCTAATAGCATAAATAGATAGCTTTGTGTATTATTCATTGTATCAATTTTACCAACCAGCAGCCAGCTTTGGAAAGGATCTAAGGTTCGATGGGCCTTTAGTGGGTTGAAAATTATGCCCATTTCGAGAAGGGGTGTTGCAAATAACGTAAAAGGTAGCATAATTAACAACTTCAAAAAAGGGTAATAAAGCAATGATAAATACATGAAGTCTTTAAATGTTTGGAATATGAACTGTCTGCATCCATTGTAAACGTACCAAGTTGATGTTCATGGTCGAATTACGATTCCTCTTGTATTATAAGCTAAAATTATATGTTACTCATTTGTATTGAAAATTTCACCCATCCACTAATCGAGAATTCGAGTTTCTTTACAGATTAAAAACAAGAATGTAAGGTTGTAAATTTTTGATTTATCTATCAAACACCAAACAATGAGATTGGAATGTCATCTTTTGGGTTGATGGATTAAATAACGAAGCTAAAAAAATCTCCATATGATATTTCTAAGCATGAACTCGGGTTTCTTATTAAGCGATGGATCCTTAAAATGAGATACTTCTGCCATTTCCCATATCAAACATATTTTGAAAGAACTTGAATAAGGGAACTCTTCTAGAGATGATGGATTTCATTATTATATAGGCTTTTGGTTTTCTTGTTTTCAAGAAACAATGGATTTATTTATTATATGGATATCTGGTTCTCATGTCCTCTAACCGCTGATGGATTTTTATATTATATGGTCTTCTAGTTTTCTTATTCCCAAACAATGATGGATTTCAGTATTATATGGACGTCTGATTTTCTTGTTCTCAAGCAACAATGGATTTCATTATTATATGGATTTTTGGTTCTCATATCCTCTAAGCGATGATAGATTTCTTTATTATATAGAACTATGGTTTTCTTATTCTCAAGTAATGATAGGTTTCTTGTAATGACCCTAATTTTAGCTAACATTATTTTGAACATTTTATTGGGTAAATTATATTAAATAATGTAGAAAGTTAAGGGATTAAGATTTGTAAATTAAGGAGGAGTCGTGTCCTAATGAACGTGTTAATAAAAGGGAAACTAAACATAATTAAGAAGGAGGAATATGATGAGGGTAAAATGGGAATATCCTTTATTCTTATACCCAAACCCTTCCATTCTCTCCACTCCTCATTCATTCTACATTCACAAACAAAACAAAAACAAAACTAAGCTTAGACCGCCCACCACTAAGAAGATTTATAGCGAAGATAAGCTAGGATTCAAGTAGAAAGCTTGAAGAAATCAATCTAAGGGCAAATCTCAACCTTTTTAACACAAAGCCAAGGTGAATAATTAGTTTACGTCTCTATTTTTGATGAATGATTTCGGTTTAAAGGTAAAAACATTTTATTTTGCAAGTATGAGCTATATTGCGGTGACTAAATGATTTTATGCTTTAAGTTGACGATTTATAGAGATTTAATAAGAATTATATGGTATATTTCGATTAGAAAATCTATCATATGATATCCCAATGAGTTGCATTGTTGATATATAGTCAAAAATATTACTTTAGAATTTGGTTTCAAGTTTAATAATTTTCTAAGTAATTATGTATTTATTATGAATTTTCTATGAGGGAAAATAGTTAATTTCGGATTAAATTATTTAAGGCAATTAGATAATGTTTTCGGGTTTGAAATCTACATATGTTAGAAAACATATTTTATGAGAATTATTATGATTTTTGGGAATTTTTCCAAAGTGTTTTAGAATAGTTAATAAATTATTTAAGTTAGAGGACTTAAATGTTTTAACGTCTTATTAAGGAGAAGGGCTTAAGTGTTAAATTGTTTCAAATAATCCAAATTTGATTTCGGCAGCAAATTCTGAAAAATGGAATTGATAAATTTTTCTACATCAATAAGAATTCGACAAATATTAGTGGTAGATAAAAAGGAATTTCATTAAAAGGTTAAAATGCAGTTTGTATTAAAATTACATCTTTGCCACTACCCTTGCTAGCTTCCGACATTATAAACCCGCACGAATCCCCTTCCATACCCATCTGAAACCAATATACATGGTATCAATTCATTGGTATGTAGTTTGTTGGAGATAGGAAGAAGGTGGGATGGTGTCGAAGGCATGCATTCGAAAGAGGTGAAGTTGTCTTTCAAAGCTTTCGAACATATAGACCTACCTTTGTTTAAAAGAGTGTTCCAAAAGGGTTGCCACTTCAAACCCCTTCGATATCCTAGCCATCGCACCAATACTTTCGCCTTAGTTAGAGGCCACTTTTTACAACCTTTAACCAATGCATGTGAAAAGGGAGACTTTCGCCTTCGTTCCTTCCCCTAACATTGAAGCCGCCTTCCCCAATGTTTTCGAAAGGATTCACTTAGCCGCTTTTACTAATAGTTTCGAAGGGAATGGTTTCGAAAGGATAGTTTCAAAGCTACCATCTTCTTCAATTCTTTTACTTGTGAATACTGCTTTCAAAAGTGATGCTTTCGTCCCTGTTCCCTTATACCCTATTTTTTATATTAAATGTTGAACTCAATGATTTCGAAAGGGATGCTTTTAATGATTTCGAAAGGGATTGTTTAAAGTTTTAAACAATGGATTCGAATGTTATTGTTTTAGCTTTATAGCCTAATGTTTTATAAGTTAAAAAGGGCTTTAAATTATGTTAAAGGGATAGATTACCCAATGATTTCAGGTTTTCATCAACATTGTTTTGCGTAAAGTATACATCATGGCATGGATATTTTGAGTAAAATAAAGAGTATATTTTACTTGTTTAAGTATGATTTAAAAGGGTTAAATCAATTTGAAAGAAATGTGTAACGCCCCACTCCAAGACCCACTCTAGTAAAGAGTATTACGGAGTAATACCGTCTACTAGAACGGAGAATAGAGTATAATGGAAGGACCATATGTAATCAAGCTATAACTAACTACTGAATACATCGAATAGGTGGTTTTCTTTTCTCAAGTGGTACGACATATCCAATAGATATTTATAACGAAACTACAATGGCTAAAAATAGATTCAGAACAAGCATAATAACAACGATAATATATCCATCACAGAACAGTCACAGAGCATAAGTACATCATATCGTCAATACAAGTCCAAATGTAAAGAAAGTGGATACAAACCCACCACTCACACATGTGAGTCAAAAATATATACATAAGAGACTGAATAATCAGAGTATCAAGATGGTGGACAAATATAAAGAGCTATCTATCAGCATAGCAGATAATGTCCAAGCGGAAGCACAGAAGCTAAGTCCAGAGACCTAACCTGAAACAACTCGGTCTGACCCGAGCGAAAACACTCGGGTCAGGCTAGCTAAACAATCAGTAATAACTAAGATATATAAGAATGCAGTACATAAATAAAAACAATACTTCTCCGAAGAGGAGAGTATTATGGACCACATGAATAAAATGTCGATCCCCAATCATCTATAAACAGTAAAAATCTCCAAAGAGAATATCAACACCAAAATGTTGAATAAATAAAATCGCCTCATATCATCGGCGTAGCTAAAGCTATATAAAGTTGCCCATAGGCAATAATCCCAAGAGTGCCCAGAGTCTGTAATCAATGCCCAAGCAAAGATCGATGCTCCAAAGAACAATAGGGATATACTGAAAAGTCAATGAAATCGAACACTGAAAAAGCTGTGTCCAGAGACACTGTGAATCCACAAGGTAATCGCACTTACATCGTATGGTTCCATAGAACCAACACCAAATAGCGGTACTCGAATGGATATAAAAATCATCAGATAATACAAGTATAGCACGTGCACCGACCAGAGTCGTTATTGCCAAGTACTGTACAGTTCTGATCGATCACTCGCACAGATGCGGAACGCGCGAGACGGCGAGATCCTTCCCAGAAGGATAAAGGCCCAGAGGCACATGCCGAAAAACTGCTCCATAGAGCAGGAGTCCAGAGACGGTTACCCAGAGGCGTGGTGACCCAGAGGTCCAGTACTGGCCGCCCAGAGGCTAATGTGTCACAAACTTCTTGGAGAGGAACCCGTAAAGTGTTAACAATGAGTCCCATACCCCACGTTCGCACTAAACGGTTTACTAACCAATAGCAAGCTCACACTCCAAACAATAAAAAGTCTACCTCGTATCATCGGTAAACTAGACCCAAAGGTCAAAACGATCAATGAATAGGTCGGGGATTAACCAGAAAGAAAATACACACGGTTCCATAGGCCGGAGATTTCCTAACCGTTTAAGCACCTTCCCACTTCGCTCGACGTGCTAAAAAGTGAGTGTGAGATTTTTATTATAGAAAATAATGGTGCGAAATGGATTTATAATTGGTTTTGAAATCACTTTAAAACGGCTTTTGAAAACTCTCCTATTATGGAGTAAATAGTTTAATAATTTAAAATAACATTATAAAATAATTTCGAAAGCCATTTAGGAGTGAAAAATCCTTTTAAAATAGTTCATAAAACCCATGTACGAAATCTAGAGACAAATCTCAAAGAAATCGATAAATCAGAAAAATCACTGAAAACCAATATTCGTGTTGGAAAAATATTCCGAATGGTTGTGAACCGAAGTTCGACAAAGAAACAATCAATTTGAAGCGGTTGCACCAAAATGGTGCAACCCGGACTCGGTTGCACCAAAATGGTGCAACCGGCGGGTCGGAACCCGGCTGCACCAAAATGGGTGCAGCCCATTATATAGAAGCCGGCTGCACCGCATGTGCAGCCCGTTTCTGTAAACCAGGCTGCACCATGCGGTGCAGTTGGTTCGGTCAAGCCCCAGCCCGCATGGGCGTGGGAGAAACAACAAGCCCCCCCAGCCCGCATGGGCTGGGGAAAATGACAAGCCCCCCAGCCCGCATGGGCTGGGGAGAAACAACAAGCCCCCAGCCGACATGGGTTGGGGAAGTGGGGACGCGGGCTTCGGCCCGCGTCAGCCACTGAGTCGCGCGGGCCATGCGCCCGCGCGCTGAAGTTTTAGCCCGCACGGGCCCTGTGCCCGTGCGCTGGCATGTGGGCCGCAGGCCTTGTGCCCGCGCTGAGTGTGCGCGCCAGCCCACTAAGGGCTGGCCTGCTACCGGCTAGCCCAACCGGGCTAGCCTGCTGCCCCCGAGCAGCAGCCTGGGTGCAACCCAGGCCTGCCCTGGTGCACTCAGACCACTGTTTCAACCTGTTTTCAGGCTGAAGCTGTAACGACCCAGAATTTTTAACAACTTAATTTGAAAATATTTAATTAATTTTAAATATTTGAATGATGGTTTGACGTGAATTTCAAATTATCAAAATGATTTAGCGATTAAATTATAGAATTTAATCTATTGAGAGTTGAATAAAAATTTGAATCTTCAATTTTAAGCCAATTAAAAATATTTCAAAGGCTTGTAAAATTCATATTGATAATATTGAAGGTAATAGAAGCTTCAGAATTGAAATTGAAAGTGAATCGTTCAGTTTTAAAAATATATCGTTTGAATCGATATTTAAAAATTACCGTCCGAGCCACAGTCTTGGAATTCGACGAAACCAGCTCCATTGGGTCTGTAATATTGAATTATTCTCGGATTTCAAATTTCGTATTTTTCGGAGTTGGTATGTGAGCACACGAGAGATAAACGCGTTGAAATTTAATCAAATTCAATTTAAATTTAAATATTTAGTCAAACACAGCACGTTCTTCCTTTAACCACGCCTAAATTTTTGCCTAAAACCACGCCTGAAATCGTGAAATAATCATGCCTCCTTCACGTTTAAATGTCCCTCATTCCTCAGTTCAAAATCAATTCGTATAAGAATAATCATGGCCGAAACACATTTACTTCCTCTCTTCGGTTTTTTTTCAAATCGAAAAAAAAATATATGCCGAAGCCCTTCACTGTTTTAATTCGTTCGTTCAAATAAAATTTGTGAAGTTTAAAGGCATGGCCGAAGCCCTAAATCGCGTCGCAATAGAGGGGAGGCACGCGTGATGATGCGATGGCGCGTAGGAGGGGTCGCGATAAGGTGGAAACTCGAGCGCGTGATTCGAAGAAGAGGGCGGCGACGTCAATTGGAAGCTCGGCGTCGCGCGTAGGGGATCGCGGCACGGCAAGTGCGGCGGCGCACGAGGTGATGGAGGGCGACGACAGTTGGGTTGATGGGTTCTGGAGCACGGCGATGGTCAGATGAGGTCGCGGCTAGGGTTCGAGGCCGCGCGAGGGGTATGGGGTCGCGTGGGTCCAGGTTCGCGGTCAATCAAAGGGCATGGGCATAGCGATCTCGTTCTGGTGATGGTCGCGAGCGTGCGTAAGGTTCGACGACGTTGAGAAGTCGTGGGCTGCTTGAGTAACAGTAAGGTATTCTTTTGTTGTTGGTTCTTTTCAATTTAAATCTGAAGAAAAAAAAAATTACAGTAAAATTCTGTAAAGAATTTTATTTTCTTAAGTTTGTAGATTCGTGTATATGTACTTATGTTAGGGAAATGATTTCACAGCGAGGTAAAATTTCAAGTTTATTTTGATTTCATTTTAATAAAAATAATAAATGTCAACTGTAAGGAAATTTGTTGAATTGATTTTTAGTTTGAATCAATGAAAAAAAAAGTAATAATAATGTGTAACCAGTATTTAAATTTTTACAGTAAGTTAAATATTAAATGTTTAACATCTTGATTTGAAATAAAATGAATAGATTTGTAAAGGAAAATTGTTAGAAATCCAATTTATTAGGTGAAATGATTTATTTAAAGAAATTTAGTTTTTAAATTTAGTTTTGTTAAGTAAATTTGTTAAAAAAGATTTCTTTAGAAATTAAAAGTATCGTTTTAAACTTAATCTATTTAATTATCTTAAGATATTAATAGAAGAAAATTTTTGGTTTATATTTAAATAAATAAAATCATTAGTTAGATGAAATTATTAAAGGAGAAATATTGGTTTAAATAAAACTATCAGTTAATTTAACTATTAAAATGAAATCACCAATAAATCAAAATTATCAAATGAAAATTTATTATTCGAACTGTTCGAATATTAATAAATTGTGTAAATATTTATACAAGGTATAAATCAAGAAAATCGAGTCAAGATGGGAAATGGATTGCAAAATAAAAGCAAAGGTGAGAACTTCTCACTCTAAAGGATTTATCTAAATTTTAAATAGTTAGATTTAAAATTGATAGTTGTGTTGATTGAATGCTTAAATGATGATTGTTATATATATATATATATATATATTGGATGTGAATAGACCCTATACGCCGTTAGTAAGCGGAGGTTATTTATTACACACATATACCGCGATATTCCACCTTGAAGTGGGAGTGGTATTATATTATACATATACCAATATATATATATATATATATATATATATATATATTGGCATATGTATATATTGCAGTTGATTGATTTCCCGCATTGTATAGCGGATGAGACCCTATGCGCCGTTAGTAAGCGGATAATATTTTACAAAATCCCATATACCGCGATATTCCATCTTGAAACGGAATGGGTATTGTGCTAATGTCTGTGGATGCAGGGAAACAGGTTGGAGGGATCCAATTGGATTCCTCACAAATATTTATTTGATTTCATATATTGTGATATTTGATTGTTTATCATGGATGATATATGATGTTTGAAAGTCGTGATTGACTATTGATGTGTTGCATCATCGGATCCAATTTTTGAAGTTTAAAAACAACGATTTTGATTTCTAAAGTGATTTTTGGAAATATACGTTTATAAAATATTTTTGGAATTGATTCATCTTAAATAAATAAACGTTATAATTTTAATGTTATAAAAATTATGATTTTTGAGAAATACAGTTAAAAGTTGATTTTTGAAAATATGGGATTTATGATTTTATAAAATAGCTTAAATTGGGATTTTTGAATTTATTAAAAATAGGATTCATGAAATTTGATTTTTTTTATAAATCAAAAATGGTGAAATTATAAAGGAGTTTAAAGACGTTTTAAGATAGTAATATAAATTGATTTATATTAAAAAGGTTTATAAATTGATATTTATAAATTAAAAATATTGGAATTATAAAACGAGCTTTTATAAGTATTAGAATAAATTGTAAATGAATTTCATAAATAGAAATGGAATTATAGAATTATAACGCTGAAGTTATAAATGGAATTTTATAAGCAGTAGGTTTATAAAATTTATAAAGTTATTAAAAGAATGGATTTTGGATAAATAAATGAATCTTATAAGTTATAAGATTTATAAATCTGGGAAGTTTAAAGAAACAATTTTGTAAACAAATAAATTATAAGTGTTTGACTTATAAAATGAATTTTTAGTATATCGTTGAGATATAAATTGAGATAGGTTAATAAAGGAATTTGTAAAAGGAAGTTGATATAAAATAAATAGAAATAGAATTTATAAACGTTGTTTTATAAATCCACAAACTACTTATTTTGATAAGTAAATTGTATAATTTATTTATGGAGTTATATTCACGTTTTAGACAGTGAATAATCCTTTAAAACAAATTGAATAGAAGGGATGAAATTGGTTAACAAATATATTCACGTTTTGAATAATGAATAATATGTTAAAGAAATGTTTTGGATGTGATGTTTTAAATAGAATTAAAATGATCTAAAGATGTTTTAAAAAGTATTAACTATCGAAACCATAAATTTCAACATTCATTGTTGAAATAGACGTTTTCGAGAAATAGAAGGAAATGGTAGACTATAACACTGTTGTTATAGTAAATGATTTCCGAAAGGAAATGTTTTGTATAGTATTGGGATTTATATATCTATTTTAATTTCGAATCCCTATACTAGTGATTTTGGGTTGTCGTAACGTTGTTTTACGCAATATTCGTTTTGGCCCAAATAGACATGTTTAAGAGAATGATTTCCTTAAAGAATGAAATATATACTTAATTTCGATTAGAGTATATTGAATATTTTCTAAGTATAGAAAATAAAAAGGCTTGTGAATTACTTATAAATAAATAAGTATGGGAATGTTTTTCCAGTATTAAGTGAATATTTTGAATTTATCTTTTTGAAGATAAATTGAAAATGAATATTAGAAAACGAATGGAAATCGTATATTCATAAATATTTTGGAATATAAATTCAATATAGGATTTATAAATGAAATTGGAAATTGGGTTTAAAAATAAATATTGATTTATTTTTAAAGAATGGAAAATATATATCTTATAAAGATATTTTTGGAAAATAAATAATTTGGAAAATAAATAATTTGGAAAATTATTTGGAATCTGGTGATGTTGTGCATATCCATAGATAGTTCAATAAACGACTATCGATATTTACTTTTGAATGGTATTTGTTGTGATTTGCTTGAAATTGAATGCCACACTTATTTTTTTTTTTAAATAAGCGCTCACTATTCGGGTTAACGGGGAAAGGACCTTGGGGTCGTATAACCCATTCCGAATATGTGATACGTCGTTATGAATTGCATTTGAAGATCGGTGTTGAAGACCGGATATTTTCGAAAACGAAAGGGTTTCTTGTTGATTGTCTCTGCACTGGCTGATCCCCGGTATAGAGATCTCCATATGTGATGGGAAATTCGGGCGTGATTAGAGATTATCCGGATTGCAAGGACTTCTTTGTAAGTGCCTTCGGTTCTGTTCGATCCCGGAACAGACTTGTATGGATAGTATGTCTGACATTACAAATTGAGATATAAAGCCGATTTCTTTCAAATATATTTATGTTGGTGGCGGGGAATTTATTCTCTTAGCTTAACACCCTTCTCTGAGACGTACGAGCTCAGAGGTTATATTGTTGAAGGTTATCAGCGATATATTCCCAATTAGGTAATGTGACATACTGAGTGTTGCTGTGAAATGATCATTGTGTTGATTATTTGTGATAGGATCATTTGTTTGATCGTCTATCCTGGTGATCATTTCTATGATCATTTGTTGACCCAAAGCATGGCTTTTGTATAAAGTATGTTTTTGTGGACGAAACTTCGTCGAGCCTCACACCCCGGAATGGTCAAAACAGGAAAGATGCAGCAAGGTTATGAGGGGTAGCGCCCTTTAGGATATGTGCATTTCCTTCTGGAAAAGGGTGGTATCATGGTATGGAGCCCAGATACTTACTCATGTTGAAAACACTTTGTTATGATTGTGTGATGATGGTGACGAGCGCTCGGTTAAAGGTCCCAAAGGACCGGGGGATGGCATATTCGGTCAGTTGTTACTCAGTTAGGGGTAACCCGGCCTTGTGTTGGTAGAGATCCGGGTTGGTTCTCAGAGATGTCCATCCAGAGGCATTCTCATGTGGCAATGGGAAGTTCCTTGGCCTGATCATTCGTTGGAAATCCAAAGAAACAATACGAGACTTGTACGGTTTTAGTTGTAGAACCTGCCATCTAATATGGTAGCTATAGTAAGCATATTATAATGGTACCTATGCTGGCTAAGATTTATATTCTACTTTCGAAATATCTTCTACACTATGCACTAATAATAATATCAAAATTGATTTGATTTTAATGCGTATCAAGCATCTTTGACTAACATAAGAAGAAATCTCCTCCTAGTCTGCGTTTGCATTGTGTGTGTGGCGGGAGGTCTTATGGTAGTCTCATTTTTAAAAGCATTGCGAATTGATTTTTAAAAATATTCCTCTACTTTATTTTAAAGAAAAATAAACTGTTTTAGTTCTCGCACCAGTCACATGACTGACTCGGAGTTTATTGTTTTCCTTCCTAAACTCTGGGTGCCCACAAATTTCCACACGGGCAGTCAGGAGTTAAGGTTTATCAGGATATTCTGGATATTCTGGAGTTACTGGAGGCAAGATGGATGGCATGGCGTATTACTAGTATCTAGTATTTCTTTTTCCGCTGTTTGTTTGATGTTGTACACTCTGATGATATGATGTAATGAAATGTAATGTAATAACTGATATAGTTCTTTGTTTAAAGATTATACATTTATCTATTATATGTTGTTCCGCTGCGAATTGTGAGATTCTGATGTTGTTCTGTTGTTTCAGTTCCGTTCTATTTTCTATTTTCTTTTCTCTCTATTTTATACTATCTTCTTCTCTCTTCTTCTTCTTTTCTCTTTCTAAAACCCTCAGTGTTCGGTTTTCCGGCATCCGACTGATCGGCATTCAATACAGTGGACGTATTGATGTCGATATTCGGGAATCGAAGAATCGGGTCCTGACAATGTGGTATCAGAGCATATGGTTAAGTGACAACCATGGTTCTGTTGGGTGTTACTCATTAGAGATAGAGTCAGCAGTACTCTAGAATGAGTTTGAGTGTAATAATAGATATGAGCGCGTATTTGTTAGTGAATATAAAATTGTTTTTGAATCGGGTAAATAAGATAATTTTGCCCAAAACTATTTTGTATAGAAAGGAAATGATTTTCTATGAATTATTATAGTATATGGTTGCATGGTTGTTAATAATATTAAATTATTATCATTAGTATATGGAATTAAATAAGAAATAAAATGGATTGAATCAAGTAAACTAAATTGATAAATTATAAATTCTTAGACTAATGAATTGGAATTTGAATTGGTTAAATTAAAGTTTAATCCTGAGCTAAATTTTAAGATAAATTTGAATTTGTATATAAATTCAAGTAAGTAAAAGAAATAGATTGAAATTTCCTTTGTTAGTAATTAAGTAAATTCGAGATGAACTGAATATGGAAATTGAAATTTGAAATGAATTAGTGAATGAAACTAATTTAAAGTAGTAATGTGAATTAGCAAATGAAAGTTAATAGATAGAATTCAATATTTAGAATTGAGAATTGAATTCGAATGAAATTTAAATTGTGAATTGAATTCAAATAGAATTGAAATTGTGAATTGAATTGAAATGTAAATTGAATGAAATGGATGTGTAACTTCAATAGTGAAGTAAAAATGTATAAGAAGTATATGTTGGAAATTTTGTAATGAATTGGCAAAATGGTTTGAATGTTAGAATTGGATATTATGGATAGCAGGATATACAGGTATATAAAGGGATTGGATTTTGATTTCAAAGATAAAATTGAATTGCTCGACAAAAAGGTAAGTATTTGAATTTCAGTATGAAATTTGATGATTTTCTTCTCCAGCCACTTGGCTTTCTCTTTTCTTTTTGATTCTGAGGGGCTGTGGTGCCATTTTGTAGTCGTACCGAGCTAGCCGCGCAAAGGAGACGTTGGCGAAATTTTTCGAAAATTTAGGGTGTTAGAAAATTTTGAGAAATTTTGAAAGTTTAAAATTTGAATTTGAATTTAAATTTTAATTGTTAGGAAAACAATGTTGATTGAAACTTATAAGTGAAGTTGGAAAGCTAGTTGAAATGAAAGTAAATCTGTAGTAAAAAGATTTAGGTTAGTAAGTTGATAAAACTATTTGGATTGTGAAAAATAATAGACGGGATAAGGGCATTCTTCTTAACCTGTAATTTCGGGACGAAATTCTTTTAAGGAGGGAAGATTGTAACGACCCAGAATTTTTAACAATTTAATTTGAAAATATTTAATTAATTTTAAATATTTGAATGATGGTTTGACGTGAATTTCAAATTATCAGAATGATTTAGCGATTAAATTATAGAATTTAATCTATTGAGAATTGAATAAAAATTTGAATCTTCAATTTTAAGCCAATTAAAAATATTTCAAAGGCTTGTAAAATTCATATTGATAATACTGAAGGTAATAGAAGCTTCAGAATTGAAATTGAAAGTGAATCGTTCAGTTTTAAAAATATATCGTTTGAATCGATATTTAAAAATAGCCGTCCGAGGCACAGTCTTGGAATTCGAAGAAACTAGTTCCATTGAGTCCGTAATATTGAATTATTCTCAGATTTCAAATTTCGTATTTTTCGGAGTTGGTATGTGAGCACACGAGAGATAAACGCGTTGAAATTTAATCAAATTCAATTTAAATTTTAATTTAAATATTTAGTCAAACACAGCACGTTCTTCCTTTAACCACGCCTAAATTTTTGCCTAAAACCACGCCTGAAATCATGAAATAATCATGCCTCCTTCACGTTTAAATGTCCCTCATTCCTCAGTTCAAAATCAATTCATATAAGAATAATCATGGCCGAAACACATTTACTTCCTCTCTTCAGTTTTTTTTCAAATCGAAAAAATATATATGCCGAAGCCCTTCACTGTTTCAATTCGTTCGTTCAAATAAAATTTGTGAAGTTTAAAGGCATGGCCGAAGCCCTAAATCGCGTCGCAATGGAGGGGAGGCACGCGTGATGATGCGATGGCGCGTAGGAGGGGTCGCGATAGGGTGGAAACTCGAGCGCGTGATTCGAAGAAGAGGGCGGCGACGTCAATTGGAAGCTCGGTGTCGCGCGCAGGGGATCGCGGCACGGCAAGTGCGGCGGCGCACGAGGTGATGGAGGGCGACGACAGTTGGGTTGATGGGTTCTGGAGCACGGCGATGGTCAGATGAGGTTGCGGCTAGGGTTCGAGGCCGCGCGAGGGGTATGGGGTCGCGTGGGTCCAGGTTCGCGGTCAATCAAAGGGCATGGGCATAGCGATCTCGTTCTGGTGATGGTCGCGAGCGTGCGTAAGGTTCGACGACGTTGAGAAGGCGTGGGCTGCTTGAGTAACAGTAAGGTATTCTTTTGTTGTTGGTTCTTTTCAATTTAAATCTGAAGAAAAAAAAAATTTTACAGTAAAATTCTGTAAAGAATTTTATTTTCTTAAGTTTGTAGATTCGTGTATATGTACTTATGTTAGGGAAATGATTTCACAGTGAGGTAAAATTTCAAGTTTATTTTGATTTCATTTTAATAAAAATAATAAATGTTAACTGTAAGGAAATTTGTTAAATTGATTTTTAGTTTGAATCAATGAAAAAAAAAGTAATAATAATGTGTAACCAGTATTTAAATTTTTACAGTAAGTTAAATATTAAATGTTTAACATCTTGATTTGAAATAAAATGAATAGATTTGTAAAGGAAAATTGTTAGAAATCCAATTTATTAGGTGAAATGATTTATTTAAAGAAATTTAGTTTTTAAATTTAGTTTTGTTAAGTAAATTTGTTAAAAAAGATTTCTTTATAAATTAAAAGTATCGTTTTAAACTTAATCTATTTAATTATCTTAAGATATTAATAGAAGAAAAATTTTGGTTTATAATTAAATAAATAAAATCATTAGTTAGATGAAATTATTAAAGGAGAAATATTGGTCTAAATAAAACTATCAGTTAATTTAACTATTAAAATGAAATCACCAATAAATCAAAATTATCAAATGAAAATTTATTATTCGAACTGTTCGAATATTAATAAATTGTGTAAATATTTATACAAGGTATAAATCAAGAAAATCGAGTCAAGATGGGAAATGGATTGCAAAATAAAAGCAAAGGTGAGAACTTCTCACTCTAAAGGATTTATTTAAATTTTAAATAGTTAGATTTAAAATTGATAGTTGTGTTGATTGAATGCTTGAATGATGATTGTTATATATATATATATATATATATATATATATATATATATAGGATGTGAATAGACCCTATACGCCGTTAGTAAGCGGAGGTTATTTATTACACACATATACCGCGATATTCCACCTTGAAGTGAGATTGGTATTATATTATATATATAGCAATATATATATATATATTGGCATATGTATATATTGCAGTTGATTGATTTCCCGCATTGTATAGCGGATGAGACCCTATGCGCCGTTAGTAAGCGGATAATATTTCACAAAATCCCATATACCGCGATATTCCATCTTGAAACGGAATGGTATTGTGCTAATGTCTGTGGATGCAGGGAAACAGGTTGGAGGGATCCAACTGGATTCCTCACAAATATTTATTTGATTTCATATATTGTGATATTTGATTGTTTATCATGGATGATATATGATGTTTGAAATTCGTGATTGACTATTGATGTGTTGCATCATCGGATCCAATTTTTGAAGTTTAAAAACAACGATTTTGATTTCTAAAGTGATTTTTGGAAATATACGTTTATAAAATATTTTTGGAATTGATTCATCTTAAATAAATAAACGTTATAATTTTAATGTTATAAAAATTATGATTTTGGAGAAATACAGTTAAAAGTTGATTTTTGAAAATATGGGATTTATGATTTTATAAAATAGCTTAAATTGGGATTTTTGAATTTATTAAAAATAGGATTCATGAAATTTGATTTTTTTTATAAATCAAAAATGGTGAAATTATAAAGGAGTTTAAAGACGTTTTAAGATAGTAATATAAATTGATTTATATTAAAAAGGTTTATAAATTGATATTTATAAATTAAAAATATTGGAATTATAAAACGAGCTTTCATAAGTATTAGAATAAATTGTAAATGAATTTCATAAATAGAAATGGAATTATAGAATTATAACGCTGAAGTTATAAATGGAATTTTATAAGCAGTAGGTTTATAAAATTTATAAAGTTATTAAAAGAATGGATTTTGGATAAATAAATGAATCTTATAAGTTATAAGATTTATAAATTTGGGAAGTTTAAAGAAACAATTTTGTAAACAAATAAATTATAAGTGTTTGACTTATAAAATGAATTTTTAGTATATCATTGAGATATAAATTGAGATAGGTTAATAAAGGAATTTGTAAAAGGAAGTTGATATAAAATAAATAGAAATAGAATTTATAAACGTTGTTTTATAAATCCGCAAACTACTTATTTTGATAAGTAAATTGTATAATTTATTTATGGAGTTATATTCACGTTTTAGACAGTGAATAATCCTTTAAAACAAATTGAATAGAAGGGATGAAATTGGTTAACAAATATATTCACGTTTTGAATAATGAATAATATGTTAAAGAAATGTTTTGGATGTGATGTTTTAAATAGAATTAAAACGATCTAAAGATGTTTTAAAAAGTATTAACTATCGAAACCATAGATTTCAACATTCATTGTTGAAATAGACGTTTTCGAGAAATAGACGGAAATGGTAGACTATAACACTGTTGTTATAGTAAATGATTTCCGAAAGGAAATGTTTTGTATAGTATTGGGATTTATATATCTATTTTAATTTCGAATCCCTATACTAGTGATTTTGGGTTGTCGTAATGTTGTTTTACGCAACATTCGTTTTGGCCCAAATAGATATGTTTAAGAGAATGATTTCCTTAAAGAATGAAATATATACTTAATTTCGATTAGAGTATATTGAATATTTTCTAAGTATAGAAAATAAAAAGGCTTGTGAATTACTTATAAATAAATAAGTATGGGAATGTTTTTCCAGTATTAAGTGAATATTTTGAATTTATCTTTTTGAAGATAAATTGAAAATGAATATTAGAAAACGAATGGAAATCGTATATTCATAAATATTTTGGAATATAAATTCAATATAGGATTTATAAATGAAATTGGAAATTGGGTTTAAAAATAAATATTGATTTATTTTTAAAGAATGGAAAATATATATCTTATAAAGATATTTTTGGAAAATAAATAATTTGGAAAATTATTTGGAATCTGGTGATGTTGTGCATATCCATAGATAGTTCAATAAACGACTATCGATATTACCTTTGAATGGTATTTGTTGTGATTTGCTTGAAATTGAATGCCACACTTATTATTTTTTTAAATAAGCGCTCACTATTCGGGTTAACCGGGAAAGGACCCTGGGCTCGTATAACCCATTCCGAATATGTGATACGTCGTTATGAATTGCATTTGAAGATCGGTGTTGAAGACCGGATATTTTCGAAAACGAAAGGGTTTCTTGTTGATTGTCTCTGCACTGGCTGATCCCCGGTATAGAGATCTCCATATGTGATGGGAAATTCGGGCGTGATTAGAGATTATCCGGATTGCAAGGACTTCTTTGTAAGTGCCTTCGGTTCTGTTCGATCCCGGAACAGACTTTTATGGATAGTATGTCTGACATTACAAATTGAGATATAAAGCCGATTTCTTTCAAATATATTTCTGTTGGTGGCGGAGAATTTATTCTCTTAGCTTAATACCCTTCTCTGAGACGTACGAGCTCAGAGGTTATATAGTCGAAGGTTATCAGCGATATATTCCCAATTTGGTAATGTGACATACTGAGTGTTGCTGTGAAATGATCATTGTGTTGATTATTTGTGATAGGATCATTTGTTTGATCGTCTATCCTGGTGATCATTTCTATGATCATTTGTTGACCCAAAGCATGGCTTTTGTATAAAGTATGTTTTTGTGGACGAAACTTCGTCGAGCCTCACACCCCGGAATGGTCAAAACAGGAAAGATGCAGCAAGGTTATGAGGGGTAGCGCCCTTTAGGATATGTGCATTTCCTTCTGGAAAAGGGTGGTATCATGGTATGGAGCCCAGATACTTACTCATGTTGAAAATACTTTGTTATGATTGTGTGATGATGGTGACGAGCGCTCGGTTAAAGGTCCCAAAAGACCGGGGGATGGCATATTCGGTCAGTTGTTACTCAGTTAGGGGTAACCCGGCCTTGTGTTGGTAGAGATCCGGGTTGGTTCTCGGAGATGTCCATCCAGAGGCATTCTCATGTGGCAATGGGAAGTTCCTTGGCCTGATCATTCGTTGGAAATCCAAAGAAACAATACGAGACTTGTACGGTTTTAGTTGTAGAACCTGCCATCTAATATGTAGCTATAGTAAGCATACTATAATGGTACCTATGCTGGCTAAGATTTATATTCTACATTCGAAATATCTTCTACACTATGCACTAATAATAATATCAAAATTGATTTGATTTTAATGCGTATCAAGCATCTTTGACTAACATAAGAAGAAATCTCCTCCTAGTCTGCGTTTGCATTGTGTGTGTGGCGGGAGGTCTTATGGTAGTCTCATTTTTAAAAGCATTGCGAATTGATTTTTAAAAATATTCCTCTACTTTATTTTAAAGAAAAATAAACTGTTTTAGTTCTCGCACCAGTCACATGACTGACTCGTAGTTTATTGTTTTCCTTCCTAAACTCTAGGTGCCCACAAATTTCCGCACGAGCAGTCAAGAGTTAAGGTTTATCTAGATATTCTAGATATTCTGGAGTTGCTGGAGGCAAGATGGATGGCATGGCGTATTACTAGTATCTAGTATTTCTTTTTCCGCTGTTTGTTTGATGTTGTACACTCTGATGATATGATGTAATGAAATGTAATGTAATAACTGATATAGTTCTTTGTTTAAAGATTATTCATTTATCTATTATATGTTGTTCCGCTGCGAATTGTGAGATTCTGATGTTGTTCTGTTGTTTCAGTTCCGTTCTATTTTCTATTTTCTTTTCTCTCTATTTTCTACTATCTTCTTCTCTCTTCTTCTTCTTTTCTCTTTCTAAAACCCTCAGTGTTCGGTTTTCCGGCATCCGACTGATCGGCATTCGATACAATGGACGTATTGATGTCGATATTCGGGAATCGAAGAATCAGGTCCTGACAGAAGCATTCCAAGCAGCTAAAAATGCTGTTTTTGGTGATTTTAGGGTGTTTTTTTCAAGTTTTTGGCATCAAATTTCACCAATATCAATCACTAACTACCATATAATGATTACTACACTATATTAAAGGAAAAAAAGGGCCAAAGCTTAGCATTACCTTAGGAAGCAATATCACAAGCACCTTATGTGCACATCCCAAAATGAAAGCAAAGATGATCAAAGAGCTATGATTCATATGTTACATAATAAAACATGTGTTACTAAATGATTACCGAAATCAGAAGATGATTAAACACATATTAGAAGAGGTTTTTAGCAATATACCCCTCTAGAAAGCAACAAAGACCATTATAGCATCAACCCAAGTTAGCAAAAGATGATTAGGAGGCTATAAGATCAAAAAAAACACATAAAACATGTGTTACCAAATAAATTTCAGAAATTAGAAAGATATAAAAACGGATTTGAGGTGGGTATTTGCATTACCTTTGCATAGAATGACTTGCATAAGCTATAACTAGAAGGAGGTGAAGATAGAGGCCAACTTTGTTAAGAAAGCTTTAGGAAATGATTAGGGTTTTGATTAGGGATGAATGAATGAGGTTAGAAGAGTTTAAGATAATTTATAGAGGAGGTTTAGGGTGGGTTATTGGGCTAGGTTTAGTAACCCAATAAGAAGAGAGTTATTTACATGTTTCCAAAAATTAGTCTAAGTGTTCATATATGTTTATAAAACTCATTTTCTTATCCAAACCTGTTTTAAAATCTCTCATACAATATTTAACTTTCCAAAAATAACATTTTATCCTCATTTTAAAATCCCATATTTCCCATTTAATTAAAATAGCCTTTTTCAAATAAATTTTGTTATTCCAAATCCTTTTATGCTTCATTAAAATAAATAAAGAATCCTAACTTTTATTTATTAATCGGTAATGCAAATCCCGGGTTGTTACAAAATGTTTTCAAGCAAAATTGAAAAGGGTGGTTAGCCTTAAGTATATTACTCTGATATTAGAAAACCAGACGGGACTGGTGTAGGGTCGAGCCTGATACTTTAGCCAGTAGCCCCTAGCTAATATAAGTCCAAAATTTGTGTGTGTAGGGCTTTGTCATAGGTAAGACTAAAATGATGTTACACACAGATTAGAAATAGGTTATTGGTGTGTCCGCAAAATCATTTGGATCAGCTGACTTTAGGAGAAGTAAGTTAAGGACAGACCATTCAGTACTGTGTCTAAAAGAAGTTAGAATATTTATTATGTCTGTTAGGCCCGAGTCAACCAGTGGTTAATAGTCAGCCAGATAAAACTATAATGTTCAGATGGGTGGTCCATTGATTACTTGATTTATATTCATATATATTATTTCTATTGTTGTTATAATCAATTTGATTGTAGGATTTTGATTTGCAAAAGATATGATTTAAAAAGATATTAGCAAGGGGAAACCCGTTCCACTAAGCAGTGTAGTCTCACTTAATATCAGTAAACTGGGATGTAATAAAATTATTCACACCAAGCTTTATGTCTGACTTGAATTTTATGTTTTCCCCTTAAGCCTTGGGTGCTCAAAATTTAGTTTGAGTAGATTGATATTTAAGGTATTTTTGGTTTTACTAGGTGATGAATAAAGCTTCCAAAGATGTGAATGAGGAAAGGATTAGCTATTTAGGAGTATATCCATTATTGTTTCTGTTGTGATGTATTTATTGATTGGTATGTCTATTTAGTACTCTGATCATCCAAGGGGTATCTACATATGTCGCTCTTGCTATATTTTGTAATAATTATATTTATCTAAACCTGGGAATCTTTTTGGGATTATGTAATTGAATATGAAATATTGATTTGAAATGTAATCAGAAATGCTATTTTGAAATCTCTGTTGATTTTATTTCATATTCATGTGCTTTTGATAATATCGATACCATTAACATTACCGTATTTTGTCAGCGGGAGTTAATATTATAGATGAATGCAGCATCTATAGTGGTTAGCTTCGGACCTCAAAATAGGGGATGTTACAACTTGGTATCGGAGGTAGGTTTATGAAAACTTAAAAGAAAATTTTGAACCTAAAATGGTTTTGAAAAATATAATCCTAAGGAATTAGAGAAAAGATTGGGGTATGAGATAACACTATAGTTACGTACTTGCATTTGTTATATATAAATGTATGATGTATCTCCATCTTTCCATCTCCTTTAGGATATTCTTCTATATCTTACAATGGTTCGAATGCAGATTTAAAGGAAGAAAGATATGGATGCTAGGAATGAAAGAGTTAGCCTTGGTGGAGGAAGCACCACAACTAATGGGAATGTCAGAATGAATACTCGAAGGAATCCAGGTCGGACACAAACTGCTAATGTGGGCGCTGGAGCACTACAAGTTGACATGGGAGCTATGTATTAGTTTTTTGTCAACAAGGAGCAAGCTGGAGCTGTCGTGTGATTAGTTGGAGGAAATGTTGGAGAAGGAAATTAGGAAGCTTTGGAGGTCAATAACTATGAAGTATTGAGTAGAGACTATGCTAGGCTTGAAGGGAATCAGTTTACAAGGATTGGGGACGCAATTGAAATGGAAAATTGGTTGCTTCATTACGAAAGGATTTTTGCTGATTTAGGACTTAACGATGAGCAGAAAAGAAGATTGGCATCCAGACAGTTGCAAGGAGCAACACTATACTGGTGGAACAATGTTATTATGGCAGTGATTGAAGAGACCATGACTTGGGCAGAATTTAGAAGGAGGTTTGAGGAAAGATTGATGTCGAAGATCGCCAATTTCTGCTCAGGAAATTTGCTGAGTTGGTCCAGGGAGACACGACAATGCTTGAGTATGCTACCATATTTGAGGAATTATCAAGGTACAGATATGCTATGGTTGATACAGTTATCAAAAGGAATGAGAAGTTCATCCGTAGATTGAGGCATAAGCTTGCTAAAGCAACTTTACCAAATATTAGGGATCTGTGCGATATAGTTGTTGAGATGGATTTGAGGAATGAGGAGATGCTCGCTTTCTTTAATGGTAACAAGGCAGTGAAAACTCAAGGTGAGTAGAACCAGAAGATAAATATTTTCCACAAGAAGAAAGCTAAGAAGAGTGGAGCCGCTGAGAAAAGAATGACGGAAGTTATCTACTACAAGTGTGATATGAAAAGTCATTTTGCTAATAAATATTGCTCAAGGGATGGAAAGAAAGTGATCAGGAAGATGAAAACTAAATTCTTCAACTGTGATTAGATTGGACATTATAAGAACCAGTACAATGACCGAGCCAAGGATGGAAAGGGCAAAGTGTTTGCATTGGAACCAGCTATCTCAACAACAGCAGAGGAGAAAGGAAAGGATGTGTTGGGAGGTACGCTTTTGATTCATGGTATGTCAGTTAGAGTTCTAGTTGATACTGGTGCATTGCATTCTTTTATATCTCATTGTTTGGTAGACAAGATTAACCTAGAACCCTCAAACTTAGTTACATCCTTAAGGGTTGTGAATCCGATATGAGGGTATGTGACTCTTAGGATGAGATGTTACACTTAGTGCCTGAATTGTTAGATTGCTTGCAATTTGCATGTTTTTGATTTCGTATGTTTCAAAATTATTTTTGGTATGGATTGGTTAAGTACAATGCTAGGATATTTTTCCATGATAGGAATATATTACTTAAACACCCTAGTTGTAGTGATCGGATTATATACACTGTAGAAAACCCGAATTTAGATTCTTGCACTTTGTTAGGCGTTATGGATGAAGAAGACGAGTTGAATCAAGTTTTCGTTTTTAGCAAATTTGCAGATGTATTTAAGCTTGTGGTAGGACTACTATCGAAACAAGCCATTGATTTTCGGATAGATTTAGTACCAAGAGCTGAACCTATGAGTAGATCGCCGAGTAGAATGACATCTACCGACATAGAGGAGCTAGAGGTGCAATTGGTGGATTTAGAAGGTAACAATTTTACTAGACCAAGTAGTTTTCCTTGGAAAGGAGCCGTAGTGTTTGCAATGAAGCCAGACGGGTCGTTAAGGTTGCGTATTGACTATCGTAAGCTGAATGAGAAGACGATGTAGAACCGATATTCGTTACCTAGGATTGATGATTTGTTCGATTAGTTGAGTAGAGCTAAAGTATTCTCTCAATTTGATTTGGCTATAGGGTTCCTTCAACTTAGAGCAGCAGAGTATAGTGTTCCTTTGACGACGTTTTGGACAAGATATGGATCATACGAATGGTTAGTGATGCCGTTTGGACTAAATAATTCCCCAACATTCTTCTAGACATAATGAACATAATCTTTCAAGAGCATCTGGACAGATTTGTATTAGTATTCATAGATGGCATACTGATATATTCCAAGGATGAAAGAGAATATGAAGTTCGTCTTAGGATAGAGCTTGAGACATTGAAGCAGCATCAGTTATAAGAAAAGTTTTCAAAATGTCACTTTTGGAAGAAGGAAGTTAAGTTTTTTGGTCATAAATGTTAGGAACTGAGATGTTGGTTTTGATGACAACAACCTTTTTAACTATCTTATTATAAAACATCTACTAACACTATAATCTAGATAGACATGTATATGCAGGATATATAGATATGCAGGTATTGATTACTGAAGACTGATCAGTATAAAGACTCAAGACTCAAGATTGAAGACTCTAGAGTATCAAGATCAAGATTTCAAGATATGTGTCTGGTTTTTGTTAAAACTTCATAATACCATGCAAATCTTCATCCCGAATTTCATTTGGGATGGAACCCATTTCTACCTTCTTAGTGGCATGCGAACCGATGACAAGTAGCTTACAAACCTACGACAAGTGGCTTTCAAACCCATGAACATCCTGGTTTTGTACAAGTTCTCGAGTCCTGATATGATGAGATATTCTATAGGAAGAAGCTTGCAAAACTACTTCAAAATGGTTTTCAAAATGATTTTCAAAATGATTTTCAAAACTTCTTTTCAAAATATTTTAGCCTTAAAATTATCTTTTCAAATGATTTTCGAAAAGGTGTTTTAGCCTTAAAATATTTTTTGTTTTTTGTTTTAAAACATAGTAAAATTAGTTTATTTTACTTCAGAGTCATTTCATTTTGTTTTCATTTCAATACCATTTTCAAAACAAGTTTTTCATCATTTTTAACAAGGGGATGTTGACATCATGGGATACCCCATGTCGACATGGTGGCCGTTGAATTCCAAAGTTTCAATTTTCAAAAGAAGTGTCTATTCGTTTAAATCTCTTCACGAATGGTTATGACAGTTGGCGCTCAATAAATAGCCTTCTCAAACGAATTTTTTAAATACAATTCTCATATTTTCTTTACTTCTTCTTTTCCACCAATCCATGTTCTATAATTATCATATTTTTAAGATCGTGCCGAAATTCTGCCAAATTCTCAAGTGAATCAAATTAGAATTTTATTTTTGTTTCATTCTCTATTCTCTCTTGAAGATCAAAGTGCTATTCAGAGTTATAGGTTCAATTTGTAATCAAAAGTTTATCGAGCCTCTCTATAAGGTGTGGTTGTGCCTGGAAATCAACTGGGTAATCTTATGGCCCATCAATCAAGAGAGTTTGCCCCGGACTCATCAGATAGGAGGGTACTTCAAGGCCTTTATAAATTGAGGAGTGTAATCTCAACACTGGTTTAATAAAAATCTGTATGAGGTGGTTTGCCTTGGTACAGGACTGGATGTAGGGTAATTCCGAACCAGTATAAAATTCGGTGTGTTCTTTCCCTTTACTTCTTTTTATTTACTTTCTGCATCTGTGTTTGATTCTGTGATTGTTCTGTGATTAAGTTCTGCATTTGTTTGTGTCATAATTTCAATTTAGTTCATATAAGTCTTAGAATTCATTAAACACTATTCAACCCCTCTAGTGTTAAATTAGCCTTAAGATCCTTAATCCACTGTCCCTTCAATAAAGTCTCAGAGAAAGGGTTGTTAGTAGATACGGCTAAGATCAAGGCAGTGAATAATTGGAAGAGACCCGAGACAGTGACTGAGATAAAGAACTTTCTTCAATTAGATGGCTACTACCAAAGATTCATTAAGGATTTCTTGTGGATAACAGCGCAGATGACTAAGCTAACTAGCAAAAAGGTAAAATATGTTTGAACCGATAAATGCGAGGAAGCATTCCAAAATTTGAAATATTTATTGGCTAATGCACCTATGTTAGTTGTTTCAGTGTGGAATCGGGGCCTAGTGATATACACGAATGCACGTGGAATAGGATTAGGAGTTGTGCTAATGCAGAGGGGTAAAGTGATTGCCTATGCTTCTCGACGGCTCATACTACATGAAGTTAGATATCCAACTGATGATTTGGAATCAGCTGCAGTAATTTTTGCATTGAAGGTGTGGAGTCATTACCTTTTGGGAGAAAGATTCGAGCTATTTACAGATCATAAGTTGCTAAGATATTTATTTCCTTAGAAGGAGTTGAATATGAGATAGCAGTGATCGTTAAAGCTCATAGCTGCATATGACTTTGGTATTGAGTACACACCGGGAAAAGGAAATAAGGATGCAGATGCACTTAGCATAAAACATCAGATGTGGTATTGGCAATGACAACCGAGTGGGAAGATTTAGAAGCATTGACTACATGTAGAGTACAATAGAGATCCGAGGCTAGTTCTAGTCGATAAACCGCCATGTTATCATGTTTAGAAGTTCGACCGATGATGATCGAAAGGATTGCTTCTAAACAAGGAGAAGATTCATTATTAGCGGAGTGGATCAGAAGGTTAAGGAGTGGAATAAAGAGCGATGACTTGAAAGATTTCATTCTTGACCAAAATGGGTGGTTGAGGAAGAAATGACTAATTTGGATGTTGGAGTATGGAAATGGGATTCTATCTCATTGGATTGCATAGACAGATTACCAAGGTCGAATAGAGGAAATGAGATTATTTGGGTTGTAGTGGATAGATTGACTTGGAGTGCACACTTTATACCCGTTAAGTCGACCAGGACAGCACCATATTTAGCTAAGTTATTCATGGGAATATAGTTAGACTGCATGGAATTCTTAGTAGTATAGTAAGTGATAAAGATTCCATATTCACTAGTGAGTTATGGAAGAGTCTATGGAATATTTTAGGTACTAAGCTCAATATGAATACCTCTTACCTTCCATAAACAGATAGGAAAATGGAAAGAGTTGACAAAGTCTTAAAGGATTTGTTAAGAGCTTGTGTGCTAGATTTCAGAGGATCATGGGAAGACCATCTGCACTTAGTTGAGTTTTCGTATAACAACGGTTATTAGACTAGTATAAGGATGGTACCGTTTAAAGCTTTATATGAAAGGCCGTGCAATTCTTTAATTTGTTGCATAAAGATTGGGGACAGATTAGTTCTTAGTCCGGATTTGGTTAAAAAAGCTGCAGAAAAGATTGAGTTAATTCGAGCTAGAATTTAGGAGCCTCGGTCGAGGCAGAAGAGTTACGCAGATAAAAGACGGAAAGACTTGGAATTCTTAATTGGAGATAATTTTTTGTAAAAGTGTCACTGATGAAAGGTGTGATCAAAATTGAAAATTCAAAAAAATTGGCACCAAGGTTCGTTGGACCATTTCCTATTATAGAAAGGATCGGGAAACTCAAGTATAGGGTAGAGTTACCGAATATTTTGGCAGGAGTCCATAATTTTTTCCATATTTCTTATCTAAGGAAGTGTATTCAAGATCCAGAGACTGCTATTACACCAACTGTGTTAGAAGATCTAGTAGTGGAACCAGATATGACGATAGTTAGAAAACCAGTTCGTATAGTTGCAAGAGATAAGAATAGACTAAGGAACGAGACAGTCAGATTAGTCAAAGTCTAGTGGAGTTACAACGAGAGAGAGTGTACTGGGGAAACCGAGAACAAGATTAGGGACACTTATCCTGACTTGTTCAATGGTATGTTTTACCTTTATGTTTGATTGTCGTGGGCACCTTATTGTAATTTCAAGGATGAAATTCTTTAAGAAGTGGAGCCTGTAACGACCCTAATTTTAGTTAACATTATTTAGAATATTTAATTGGGTAAATTAAATAAAATAATCTATAAAGTTAAGGGATTTTGATTTGTAATTTAAGTAGGAGCCGTGCCTTAATGAATGTATTAATAAAAGGGAAACTAAACATGATTAAGAAGAAGGAATATGATGAGGGTAAAGTGGGAATAGCTTGTATTCATATACCCTAAACCCTTGCATTCTCTTCACTTCCTCATTCATTCTACATTCATAAACTAAAAAAACAATACTAAGCTTAGGTCGGCCACCATTAAGAAGATTTAAAGCGAAGATAAGCTGGGATTCAAGTAGAAAGCTTGAAGAAATCAATCTAAGGGCAAATCTCAACCTTCTTAACACAAAGCCAAGGTGAATAATTAGTTTACATCTTTATGAATGATTTTTGTTTAAAGGTAAACACATTTTCTTTTGCAAGTAATATGTCATGTTATAGTGATTAAATGATTATACGCTTTAAACTGATGATTTATAGAGATTTAATATGAATTTTATGATATGTTTAGATTATAAGATCTATCATATGACATCCAAATGAGTTGTGTTTTTGATATATGGTCAAAAATATTGTTTCAGAAGTAGGTTTCATGTTTCATAATTTTTTAAGTAATTATGGATTTATTATGGATTTTCCGTGAGAGAAAATAGTTAATTTCGGATTAAATTATTTAAGGCAGTTAAATAATGGTTTTAGGTCTGAAATTTATATGTGTTAGAAATCATATTTAATGTGAATTATTGTGATTTTTAGGATTTTTTCCTAAGTTTTTCACCATGGTTAATAAATTATTTAAGTTAGGGTACTTAAATGTTCTTACCATTTTATTAAGGAGAATGGTTTAAGTGTTAAATTGTTTCAAATAACCCAAATTTGATTTCGGTAGCAAATTCTGAAAAAGGGATAAAGTTTGCTAAACCAATATGATTTCAACAAATATTGGTTGTAAATAAAAAGGAATTACCTTAAAAGGTTAAAATGCAGTTTTTATTAAAAATTACATCTCTGCCACTACCCTTGCTAGCTTTCGACATCATACACCCATGCAAAACCCCTCCCTTGCCTTTTTGAAACCAATATACATGGTATCAATTCATTGGTATGTAGTGTGTTGGAGATAGGCGGGAGGTAGGATGGTGTCGAAGGCATGCATTCGAAATGGATGAAGTTGTTTTTCAAAGCTTTCAAACTTATAGACCTGTCTTTGTTTAAAAGTGTGTTTCAAAAGTGTTGTCGCTTTGAACCCCTTCGATATCCTAGCTGCCACACCAATACTTTCGACTTAGTTAGAGGCCACTTTTACAACCTTTAAACAATGCATTCAAAAGGGGAGACTTTCGTCTTTATGCCTTCCGTTAATATTGAAGCCGCCTTCCCCAATGTTTTCGAAAGGATTGACTTAGCCTCTTTTTTAATAGCTTCAGATGCAATAGTTTTGAAAGGATAGTTTTGAAGCTACACACTTATAACGACCCTAATTTTTAGTAACATTATTTTTGATATTTAGTTAGTTAAATTGAATAAAATTATGTGATGATCAGGGGATTGAGATTTGTGTTAACAGAATGGTAGTCGTGTTATATAACAAATGAACTAAAATGAATTAAAGTGTAATAAAAAAGGGTAATAGGTGAGGGCAAAATAGGAATAAGCATATTCTTATACCTTAAACCCTTCGGCCACATTCATTTCATACATCCACTATCAAAATATTAAACTAGAGAAGCCGGCCACCATTAAGGAAGAGCAAGAAGAAGATAAATAAGAATCTAAAGGAAGGAAGCTTAATCGACTAGATTCAAGGTCAAATCTCAACTCCATAATCACGAAGCTAAGATGAATAATAGGTTGCATCTCATATTTTTGATGTTTTTGGTTTCTAGATCAGATCCAAATGTATTGCAAAGTTCATTACCATGTTTTTTATTGTTAAAATGGATATATATATATATATATATATATATATATGCATGTTGATGATTTATGATAATTCATATAGATTTTTTGACGTGTTCTAAGGTGAAAACCCTATTAAATGACATTCAAATGCCTTGCGATTTTAGAATAAGGTCAGAAATGATATTTTAGAGATGGATTCGAATTTTCATAATTTTATGAATTAATATGGATTTAATATTACTTTTCTAGCGAAGAAAATGGTTGTTTGGGTTTAAAATTAATTACTGCCGATATGTGTATGTTTTGGGTCGAAAATTAATATATGTTAGAAAACATATTAAATATGATTATGGGAATTTTTATAGATTTTTCCTAAGTGTTTTAATAAGTATATAAAATTATTTAAGGTATGGGACTTAAATGTTTTATATATTTATAAAAGGAGAAGGGGCATTTGTAAATAATTTAATTTATTTATTTTCGAAATTTCGGTAGTACTTTAGAAAAGAATTAGAAATCAATCATGTTTTGGCAAACAAGGCAGGTTAGTTGAAAAACAAATTCTTTAAAAAGTTAAAAATTAGTTTATACATGCTTTTTACATGTTTTGCCACTTTCGGCACCCAGCTTTCGACTAATAACTTCCGCCTCCATCACCATCAAAACCAATACACCTGGTATCAAACATTTGGTATGTAGCTAACTAAACTGAGGCTAAAGATATGAAATCGAAACAAGGGGTTCCGAAGGAGTCGAAGCCTTACTTTGCTTTTAAAAGAAAACGCACCTCTTTGCTTTCGAAAGTAATGCTTTCAACTTAGATAGCTTTCGACTTGGTTAAATGATTTTAAGGAATGGTTTCGAAAGTGGTTGCGCTTTTTGTTTTTAAGTAAACGCTTTCGAAAGGGTCGAAACCCCTTACTGTTGCTTTCTACCTTTCTAAGCAAATGGTTTCGTAGGTGTTATTTTGTTTTTAAAACTTAGCCACTTATCCAATGCTTTTGAATGGTTGGTTTTGATACCATCACTTCTTTTACTTAGGAAATTTCTTTTGAAAGTGTGCTTTCAACTTAGTTGTTTTAAGACCCTTTGTTCTATTGAAAGTTAAACCCGATGGTTTTGAAAGGAGTAGTTTTAAATTGTTTTGAAAGGTCATTCCATATGTTTTACTTGAACCCAAATGCTTTTGAAAGGTTAGATTTTAGGAAAAGGATTTAGTACTTTCGAATGGTTTAAGATAAAGGTTTCGAAGGGGTGGTTCCCCAATGGTTTCAAAAGGTTTTAAATGGAAGGTTCCAATGATTTCGAAAGGCAATGTTTATATTATTTTGATAAGAATATATCCAAGGTTTATAACTTTCGAAAGAAAAGTTTTTAATGTTTTCGAATGGTTTATTAAGAATGGTTTCAAAATGTATGTTTTGGCTTTTCGGCCTAAGGTTTTACTTGTATCGGAAGGGGTACTTTCAACGGTTTCGAAAGAAATTGTTTAAAGGTGTAAACAAAGGTTTTGATTCTTTTATCATCAATGTTTTGGGAAATATATATATATATATATATATATATAACATGGCAAAGCATGTAATATTTTCCTTGTTTAAGTATGATTTAAAAGGATTAAGTCATTTTGAAAGAAATTTTTTTCAAGGAAAATTTATGGGTAGATGAACCTAAGTAAAATGACTTAGATATTGGAATACTAGATGGGGCCGTATGGGGTCGCGCCCTATACTTTAACTAATAGTCCCAAGCCAATATAAGTTCAAAATTCCTATATGTAGGGCTTTGCCACAGGTACTATAATGATGTTATATACAGAAAGGAATCTATAGAGAAGAGATTGGTTATTGGTGAGCCCGTAAAACCATTAGGATCAGCTGACCCTAAGAGAACTAAGTTAGGGACAGACCGTCCAGAAGAGGAGTGTCTAATAGAAGTTAGATTATTTTGTTTGGTAGGCCCGAGTCAGCCAAAGGTTAGTAGTTAACCAAAAAAGCTTTAATGTTCGAATAGGTAATCCATTGATTACCTGATTTATATGCTTACAAGATATTTCTTTATTGTTTTAACAAGTTTTGGTTGCAAGATTATGATTTGCAAAAGATATATTTTAAAAGGATATTAGTGAGGGGAAACCCCTTCTGCTAAGCGGCGTGGTCTCACTTAATATCATATAATCAAGATGTATAGTATTACTCTCACCAGGCTTTATGTCTGACACGAAGTTTATGCTTTTCCCCTTAAACTCTTAGGTGCTCAAAATTAATTTGAGTAGATTAAGAGTTTGGGTTTACAGGTTTAGTAGGTGGATGAATAAAGCTTCCAGAGACGAGCAGGAGCCTGATGCTAGCTATATCTAGGAGTTGTTTTGTTTTATTTCTGCTATGTTGTATTAAGTCTGTTATGTCTATTTAGTACTCTGGTCATCCAAGGAGGCATCTTCATATGTCTCTCTTGGCGTATTTATGTGATAATTATATTTGATCTGAACTTGGGAAACGATTTGGATTATGTAACTTGCATATGAAATGATTTGGATTATGTAACTTTAATCTCTCTTAGGCTATTCTGAATAGGGATTACACTCGGTTGGGAGAAAAGCCGTTTATTAGTATTGAAGATGCAATTGAAGTGGAGAATTGGTTACTTATTGAGAGAGGATTTTCGCTGATCTAGGGCTCAATGATGAGCAGAAGAGAAGGCTTGCTTCTAGACAGCTTCAAGGAGCAACATTGTACTAGTGGAACAGCGTTACAGTTGGTGTAAATGAAGAGACGATGGCATAGGAAGAGTTCAAGAGGAGGTTTGGAGTGAGGTTTATGTCGTAGATTGCTAAGTCTGCTCTGCTCAGAAAGTTTGTTGAGTTGGAGCAGGGAGACATGACCGTGCTTGAGTACGCGATGAGGCTCTAGAAGCTAGCAAGGTATCGCTATGTTATGGTTGATACTGTGATTAAGAGGAATGAGAAGTTCATTAAGGGGTTGAAACCTGAATTGGCCAAGTCTACATTGCCTCATATCAAGGATCCTTGCGATGCTATAGTAGAGATGACTTTAAGACATAAGGAGATGCTTGCTTTCTGAAGAGAGAGAAATAAGACAAAGGAATTCTAGGTGGGGTAGAGTTAAAAAAGAAAGTTCTTCCATAAGAAAGGAGCTCAGAAGAGTGGAGCTGCAAAGTAGGGAAAGCCAGAGGTTGTCTGCTTTAAATGTGATAAGAAAGGACATTTTATTGTGTCGTTCTGGAGAGGGAAAGAAGGTGATCAAGAAGAAGAATATCAGGTGCTTCAATTGCGATGAAATTGGACATTACAAGAACCAATGTAAGGAGCCTGCTAAGGATGGAAAGAGCAAAGTATATGCAATGGAGCCAGCTACCTCGAGGCCAACAGCAGAGAAAAAAGGAAAAGCTGTGTTGGGAGGTATGCTTATTATTCATGGTATGTCAGTTAGCGTTCTAGTTGATACCGGTGCATCGTATTCTTTTATATCTCGTTGTTTGGTGGGTATGCTTAACCCAGAACCCTCATACTTAGTTAATTCCTTAAGGGTTGCAAATCCGATGAGAGGGTATATGACACTTGGGATGAAGTGTGACCACCTAGAGTTTAATTTATTAGGTCATACCTTTGCATGTAGTTTACATGTTTTTTTGATTTTGTAGGGTTCGGAATTATTTTGGGTATGGATTGGTTAAGTAAGTATGAAGCTAGGGTATTTTGCCATGGTAGGAAAATATCGCTTAGACAACCCGACTTTAGTGATTGGATTGTATATACGATAGAAAACCCTAGTTGTGATGTGAATGCTTTGTTGGGTGTGGTGGAGGTAGAAGACAAGTTAAATCAAGTTTTGATGGTTAGAGAATTCGCGGATGTTTTTGAACCCCTAGTAGGATTGCCTCCGAAACGAGCCATTGAATTTCGAATTGATTTGGTGCTAGGAGCAGAACTAGTGAGTAGATTGCCAAGTAGGATGACGCATAGCGAGATGAGGGAGTTGATGGTGTAACTGGTGGATTTGGAAGGCAAGAATTGTATTAGGCCAAGTAGTTCAACTTGGGGAGTAGCCGTAGTGTTTGCTAAGAAGCCTGACGGATCATTAAGGTTATGCATCGATTATCGTAAGTTGAATGAGAAGACGATAAAGAATCAATATCTGTTGCGTAGAATTGATGATTTGTTCGATCAGTTGAGTAGAGCCAAGGTATTTTATTAGTTGGATTGGGCAACAGGATTCCTCAGCTTAGAGTAGCAGAGGATAGTATTCCTTTGAAGGCGTTTAAAACAAGATATGGATCGTACGAATGGTTAGTGATGTCGTTCGGGCTAACTAATGCGCCATTATTATTTGTGGATTTGATGAATTGAGTTTTCCAAAAGCAGTTGGATAGGTTCGTGTTGGTATTTATAGATGATACTTTGATATATCTAAGGATGAAAGAGAGCATAAAGTTCAACTGAAAATGGTGCTTGAGACATTGGGGCAACATCAACTGAAGGAGAAATTTTCAAAGTGTCATTTCTAGAAGAGGGAAGTGAAGTTTCTTGGTCAAGTAGTCTCAAAGAAAGGGTTGTCTATACATTCGACTAAGATCGAGGTAGTGAATAGTTGGGAGAGACCTAAGACAGTAACTGAGATAAAGAGTTTTCTTGGATTAGCTGGGTATTATTGAAGATTTATTAAGGGTTTTTCACGAATAGCAGCGCTGATGACTAAGTTAACACGAAAAGATGTGTAGTTTGTGTATATCGATAAGTGTGAGGAGGCATTTCAGAAGCTTAAACACTTATTGACAAACGCACCTATGTTAGCCATTTCGAAAGGAAATCAGGACTTAGTAGTATGTACAAATGCTTGTGGAACTGGGTTAGGAGCCATGTTAATGCAAAGAGGTAAAGTGGTTGCTAGCGTGGACCACATGAGGTGAGATACCCGACGCATTATTTAGAATTGGCTGCGGTGATTTTTGCACTGAAGGTGTGGAGGCATTACCTTTTAGGAGAAAGATTTGAGTTATATACGGATCATATGTCATTGAAGTAATTATTATCTCAGAAGGAACTGAATATGAGATAGCAGAGATGGTTGGAATTTATAGCTGCTTATGACTTGAAATTGAGTACACACTAGGAAAAGGCAACAAGGTTGCAGATGCACTTAGCAGAAAACATCAGAACGCAGTGTTGGCAATGACAACTGAGTGGAGGATTTGCAAGCATTGATGACATGTAGAGTACAGTGTGACCTAAAGCTGGATCTAGTGGAGAAACTGTAGTGTTATCATATTTAGATGTTTGACCGAAAAATGATAGAAAAGAATGCTTCTAAACAGATAGAGGATCCTGTACTAGTTGAACGGACCGGGAAGTGGAAGATAGAACCATGAGCGATGACTTGAAGGATTTTAGTCTTGACCATAATAGGTGGTTGAGAAAGAAAGGGAGATTTTGTGTTTCGAATGCGAGAGACATTAGAAAGGAAGTTTTGGGGGAATTCCATCGTTCTAAGTTCACGATTCATCCAGGAGGAACTAAGATGGAAGAGAAATTTCTTATGGGAAGAAATGAAGAGGGATGTAGACTTATGGGCAGTGTCTGAACTGCCAACAGGTAAAGACCGAACATCAGAAGCCATGTGGGTTACTTCAACCATCAGATATTCCGGTATGGAAGTGGGATTCTGTTTCTATAGATTTTATAGATGGGTTACCAAGATATAATAGAGGAAATGAAAGTATATGGGTCATAGTAGACAAGTTAACCAAGAGTGCACATTTCATTCCAGTAAAGTCAACTAGGATGACACCTGTTTTGATTATGTTATTTATGAAGAATGTAGTTGGATTGCATGAGATTCCAAGTAGTATAGTAAGTGACAGAGATTCACTATTCACTAACGATTTTTAGAAGAATCTACAGGAGATTTTAGGTACCAAGTTCAAAATGAGTACCGCTTACCATTTACGGACCGATGGGCAAACAGAAAGAGTTAACAAAGTCTTGGAAGATTTGTTACGAGCTTGTTTGTTTTTGGAGGATCAAGGGAAGACCATATACACTTAGTCAAGTTTTTGTATAACAACAGTTATAAGGCTAGTATAGGGATAACACTGTTTGAAGCTTTGTATGGAAGGCCATGCAAATCTCCAGTTTTTTGGTTAGAGACCAGGGATAGGTTAGTTCTTGGTCTGAATTTAGTTAGAGAATCTACAAAGAGATTGAGTTGATTCGAGCTAGAATGAAGAAAGCTTAGTTGAGGCAGTAGAGTTATGTGGATAGAAGACAAAAAAACCTAGAGTTCTCTATTGGAGATCGTGTTTTCATTAAGGTATCATCGATGAAAGGTGTAATCAGATTAGGACGGTCAGGGAAATTGGCACCGAGATTTGTCGGACCATTTCCTACTATAGGAAGGATCGGTAAACTCAAATATAGATAGAGTTATCAAACAGTTTAGTAGGAGTCCATGATGTTTTTCATATTTCTCATCTAAGGAATTTATTCGAGATCTAAAGACTACTACAGCATCGATTGTATTAGAGGACTTAGTAGTAGAGCCGAATTTGACTATAGTTCGAAAACCAGTTCGTATAGTCGCGAGAGATAAGAAAAGGCTAAGTAACAAGACAGTCAGATTAGTTAAAGTCCAATGGAGCAACGATGAGAGAGAATGTACTTGGGAGACTAAGAGCAGGATTAGAGACGCTTATCCTGAGTTGTTTGATGGTATGTTTACTTTTATGACTGATTTGTTGTGTACCTTATCATAGTTTCGAGGATGAAATTCTTTAAAGAGAGGAGTCAGTAACGACCTAATTTTTAGTAACATTATTTAGGATATTTAATTAGTTAAATTAAATAAAATAATATGATGATTAGGGTATTTAGATTTATGTTAATAGAAGGTAGCCGTGCCATATAACAAATGAACTAAAATGAATTAAAGTATAATAAAAAAGGGTAATAGGTGAGGGAAAAATAGGAATAAGTATTTTCTTATACCCTAAACCCTTAGGCCACATTCATTTCATACGTTCACTATCAAAATATGAAGCTAGAGAGGCCGACCACCACTAAGGAAGAGCAAGAAGAATTTAAACAGGAATCTAAAGGAAGGAAGCTTAATCAACTTAAATCAAGATCAAACCTCAACTTCCTAAAGCTAAGGTGAATAATAAGTTACATCTCATATTTTATGAATAACTTGTTAAAATGGATATATATGCCTGTTGATGATTTATGCTAATTCATATAGATTTTATGATAGGGTGAACACTCTACTAAATGACATCCAAAAGCCTTGTGATTTTAGAATTAGGTCAGAAATGATATTTTAGAGAGGAATTTCAGTTTTCATAATTTTTTGAATTAATGTGGATTTAATATTAATTTTCTAGTGAAAAATTGGTTATTTGGGTTTAAAATTAATCACGGCTAACATGTGTATGTTTTGGATCAGAAATTAATATATGTTAGAAAACATATTAAATATGATTATGGCAATTTTTATATATTTTTCCTAAGTGTTTTAATAAGCATATAAAATTATTTAAGGTATGAGAGTCAAATGTTTTATATATTCATAAAAGGAGAAGGGGCATTTTTTAAATAATTTAGTTTTTTTATTTCAAAAATTTCAATAATACTTTTAGAAAAGAAATTAGCAACCAATCATGTTTTGACAAACAAGGCAGTTTAGTTGAAAAGAATTGCTTTAAAAAGTAAAAATTCAGTTTATACATGCTTTTTACCCGTTTCACCACTTTCTGCTCCCAGCTTTTGACTAAGTACTTCCGCCTCCTTCACCATCGAAACCAATGCGCCTGGTATCAAAGACTTGGAACGTAGCGAATTGGACCGAGGCAAAAGGTATGAAGTCGAAATAAGGGGTTCCGAAGGGGTCGAAGCCTTACTTCGCTTTTAAAAGAAAATGTGCCTGCTTTGCTTTTGAAAGGAATGCTTTCGACTTAGATAGCTTTTGACTTGGTTAAATAATTTTAAGGTTTGGTTCCGAAAGAGCTTGCGCCTTTTTTTTAAGTAAATGCTTTCAAAGGGGTCGAAACCCCTTGCTGTCGCTTTCCGCCTTTCGAAGAAAATGGTTTCAAAAGGGTTACTTTGTTTTTAAAACTTAGCCACTTCTCCATTGCTTTTGAAGGGTTGATTTTGGTACCATCACTTCTTTTACTTAGGAAATTTCTTTCGAAAGAGTGCTTTCGACTTAGTTGTTTTAAGACTCTTTGTTCTATAGAAAGATAAACCTGATTGTTTCAAAAGGATTAGTTTTAAATGGTTTCGAAAGGTTATTCCACATGTTTTACTTTAACCCAAATGCTTTCAAAAGGTTTGATTTTATGAAAAGGATTTAGTGCTTTTCGAAAGGTTTAAGGTAAAGGTTTTGAAGGGATGGTTTCCCAATGGTTTCGAAAGGTTAAAATGGAGTGTTCCAATGTTTTCGAAAGGCAATGCTTATAGAGTTTTGGTAAGAGGATATCTAAGGTTTTAAAGCTTTTGAAAGAAAGGATTTCAATGTTTTGGAAAGGTTTATCAAGAATGGTTTTGAAAGGTATGTTCTGGCCTTTCGGCCTAAGGTTTTACTTGTATCGAAAGGGTTACTTTCAATGGTTTCGAAAAATATTGTTTAAAGATTGAAACAAAGGTTTTGATTCTTTAATCAACAGTGTTTTGGGAAAGTGTATATATATATATAACATAGCAAAGTGTTTCGAGTAAGGCATAGAATTATTTCCTTGTTTAAGTATGGTTTATAAGGATTAAATCATTTTGAAAGAAAAGGTTTTCAAGGTAAATTTATGGGTAGATGACCCTAAGTAAAATGACTCATATATATAGGACTGGTATGGAGTCGCACTCTATACTTTAGCTAGTAGCCCCTAGCTAATATAAGTCCAAAATTCCTATGTGTAAGCCTTTGACATAGGTAAGACTAAAATGATGTTACACATAGAAAGGAATCTATAGAGAAGAGATAGGTTATTGGCGATCTCGCAAAAGCATTAGGATCAGTTAACCATGGGAGAACTAAGTTAGGGATGGACCGCCCAGAAGGGGAGTGCCTAACAAAAGTTAGATTATTTGTTTATTTTGTTTGGTAGGCCCGAGTCAGCCTTAGTAGTTAGCAAAAAAAGCTATAGTGTTCGAATAGATAATCCATTGATTACCTGATTTATATGCTTACATGATATTGCTTTATTGTTTTAACAAGTTTTGGTTGGAGGATTATGATTTGCAGAAGATATATTTTAAAAGGACATTAGTGAGGGGAAACCCCTTCTGCTAAGCGGCGTGGTCTCACTTAATATCATATAATCGAGATGTATAGTATTATTCACACCAGGCTTTATGTCTGACTCAAAGTTTATGTTTTCCCCCTTAGACTCTCGGGTGCTTAAAATTAATTTGAGTAGATTGAGAGTTTGGGTTTATAGGTTTAGTCGGTGGACGAATAAAGCTTTCGAAGATGAGCATGAGGCTGATGCTAGCTATATCTAGGAGTTGTTTTGTTTTATTTCCATCGTGTTTTATTATGTCTATTAAGGCTACTAAGTACTCTGGTCATCCAAAAGGGCATCTTCATATATCGCTCTTGGCATATTTATGTAATAATTATATTTGATATGAACCTAGGAAATGATTGGGATTATGTAACTTGTATATGAAATGTTGTTTTGAAATGTAAGAAGAAAATTATTTTAATTTGTACTGATTTTATTTCATATTCAAGTGCTTCTGATATCATGGATACCATTAACATTGCCGTATTTGGTCACCAGAAGTTAATATCATGGATGACTGTAGCATCTGTAGCGCTTAGCTTCGAGCCTCCAGATAGGGGATGTTACACGTTGTAACACCCCAAATTTTATGGACATTATTCAGGAGATTTAATTAGAATAAATTAAATAGAATAATGTAGATAAGGAGATTGAGGTTGATTAATAAATTAGGTGGCCGTGCTTATTTAACATCCGGTGAACTTGTTTAAATGGTTATGAAATTAAACATAAGGGCATTAGAATACATAACCATACTTCCCACCCTTATACTAATCTCATTAGGTCATATACATTCATTTTACTTAAAATCAAATTTTATAACCATGAGAAGCAAGGCCGGCCATTAGGAAAAAGAGAAGAGAAAATCAACTTAAAGCTTATGATTCAAGTTAGAAGGAATCAGTCTCAACCAACTTCAATAACTTCAATTTCCTTATCCAATCTAAGGTTCCACATCTCTATTTTGATTTTAACATCATATGGTTTTAGATTTTAGGATAAATCTGTTTTCTGATATATTGAATGATGATATGCTTGATTTTGATTTATATATGGATTGAACAAGGTTGTTTAAAAAGTAGATATACAAGGCTTTAGGGTAAAATAGAGATGAAATGATTTTTAAATTCCGTTGGAAAATTTTATGCTATAGGAAACATGACTTCGGAGATGGGTTTCAATTTTCATATTTATCGGAACTGAGATGGATTTTATATTAATTTTCTAGTCAAGAAAATGATTTATTGGGTTGAAAATTATTTACAGCTATAATAATGATTATTTGGGTTTGAAATTTTCATATTTTAGAAAAAATATTAAAATAGATTTTCTGGAATTTTTCCAGATTTTTCCTAAGTGTTTTAATGTATATATAAAATTATTTAAGGTATGGGACTTAAATGTTTTATATATTTAATTAAGGAGAAGGGCATTTTGTACAATTTAAATTATTATCTAAATTCTAAAATTAATTGCAGCACTTTTCCAAAAAGTATTTGTTAATCAATAGGAATTTGACAAATAAAGGCAGGTTAGTTGAAAAGTTATCATTTTAATTTAAAAACAAAGAAATCATACTTTTAGCATGTTTCGGCCAATTTTAGCATCAGACCTTTCGACCCAAACCTTTCGACATAGCCGAAAGGTTAGCTCTCGACAAGGTTAAAGTTCAATGCATATGGTCTTAGGTTACTTGGTACGTAATGAATTGAACAATGTCGAAGGGTACTTAGTCATAAGGTTGGTTGTCGAAATGTTGGGGTATGTTTGTTTTATAAACCAAAAATTGCCTGCTTTGCTTTCGGATAAGAGCTTTCAAATAGGTTGCTTTCGACTAGGTCAACTATTTAAATAAAGGTTTTAAACCTTTTGACAAAGTCAAAAGGTTACTGCCGCATATCATTATTTTTTTTGGAACCTTCCGACACAGTCGAAAGGTATTGTCGCTTTTTCCAACCTTTCGAAGTCGTTGCTTTTGACCAAGATGAAAGGTTTACCTGTTATAAAAACCAGTTGCTTCTCCCATTGCTTTTGAAAGGTATCAAAGCTTTTTACTTAGATGATTTGCCATTTTTTTATAACTGAACTATAATCCAAAGCTTTCAAACAAGGTGTTTAAAGGATGAAGCTTATTATTTTAAAGAGATGTATTAAATCTTTCAAAGAGGAGCTTTCGACAAAGTCGAAAGGTTGCTTCCAATGTAATCGAAAGGTTTTAAGAGAGCATTTTTAGCTTGTTTTAAATTGAACCCAATAAGTCTTTGAAAGGTTTATATTTTAAGAGTTGAATGCTTTCGAAAGGTTTGAATTGCTGAATGGTTTCAATGGTTTCGAAAGGTTTGGATTCAAAAGGTTGTTTTGAAGACCTTTCGATAAGGTCGAAAAGTTTGGTTTTGAAATGATTTAGGAGACCCTCCGACAAGGTCGAAGGGTTGGGTTTTAAAAGGTTTTTAGTGTTGTTCTAGGTTTTGAAAGGTTTTCTTTCCAATGGTTTTGAAAGGTCTTAAAAACCCATACTCTAAATTTTTAAGGAAAATCCACGGCTTAGATAAAGGAATTTTGTGATAACTTTAAGTATAAGACTTTGAAGAAGTATTGCCTTGATAAAAATATAAGTTAAAAGGTGCTAACTATGTTTTATGAAATGTATTACAAGGACCTTAAACCTACAGAGTGGTATTGTTAAATTGTTGTTTTACTTCTTCAATTATGAATATATTCACATGACAATCCATAACTATATTTTGAGGAAAAGGGGTAGAAGAACCATTAAGGTTAACTCAATAGTGAATATAAAATCACTTAAACTCCTGAATGAGTAGAATTGCATCCATGGAGTCAGGGTGACCAAAAATATAGGATGCCTAAACTTTGTAGTTATTGGTCTGTACCAAAAGTTTCATAGTAAACCCATGAAAACAATGATAAAGTTGTTATTTGCATAAACCAATAGATTCATAGTAAACCCATGAAAACTATGATTAAGTTGTTATTGGAGGAAACCAATAGGTTCATAGTTAACCCATGAAAACTATATACTACGGACTAGTATGAGCTAAATGGTTTGTAGTGAACCCCTAAAAACTATATCCGGATTAAGAATTGACATCAGTCAATAGGTTCGTAGTAAACACATGAAAACTAGGATAAGAATGTAGCTAATGGAAGTATCAGTAGGTTCCTAGTCGACCCATGAAAACTAGGATATGAAGTGAGTTACTGGAAAAATCCATAAGTTCCTAATAAACCCATGAAAACTAGGATAAGGTGATTAGTTATTGGAAAGAATAATAGGTTCAGGAGGACCCATAAATTGATTAATTTAACTGGCAACTGCCTATTGGTTCTTAGTGATCCCATGAAAACTAAAAAGGTTAACAGTGACCTAGAAACTATAATTATGACAAGATGTCAGACTAAACTGGGAATGGGAAATCCTAATTATTTTCTACTATGCATATAATCATAATATTTTGAAATTGTATGTTTTAACCATTATGGACGCATGAGCACAGTATATCAATTTATAAATGTTTTAGGATTCTAGTGAAGGGAAAACCTATTCCGCTAAGCGGCGTGGTCTCACTAGATATCTAAAAAGGATTGAGATGTTAGATTATTATTCATACCGGGTTTTATATCTGACTTAAAGTTTTTGTTTTCCCTTTAAAATCTCCGGTACTCAATTGATTTTGAGTAGTTTGAGATTTAAGGTTTTCAGGTTTTCTTCTCTGACGAATAAAGCTTCCGGAGGCTGCAAGAGGCACATAGATATTTAGAGTTTTCTTTCTGCTATGTGTTTTGTTTATAAAGGCAGATTTATTAGCCTTGCTATATACTCTGATTAACTAAGGGGGCATCTTCATACGTCCCTCTTGGCGTATTTGTAATAATTATATTTTTCTGAACGTGGTTAACATAATTTGGGATTATGTAATGAACTTGAAATGTTTTGATTTGAATATGGAAATGTGTTTTTGAATTGCTAGTTTTTTTCCATATTTCTGTGATTTGTGTATCAATGTATCTAGCACCGCCGTATTTACTCGCCGAAGATTAATAACCATGGATGAATGCATCATCCGTAGCTGTTAGTTTTGGGCTGCCAAGTAGGGGGATGTTATACACCTCTTTTCTAATTCTTTTGCTTGAGACTATTGCTTTCGAAAGTGATGCTTTCATCCTTATTCTCTTAGACCCTATATTTTATTAAATGTTGAACTCAATGATTTCAGAAGGGATGCTTTCAATGATTTCAAAAGGAGTTGTTTAAGGTTTTAAACATTGGTTTTGAAGGTATTTTTTTGGCTTTATAGCCTAGTGTTTTCTAAGTTAAAAGGGGATTTAACTTATTTTAAAGGGATAGATAACCCTATTGATTTTAGGTTTTCATAACGTTGTTTTGTGTAAAGCATATATCATGACATAAATATTTTGAGTAAAGCAAAGAGTATATTTTCTTTATTTAAGTATGATTTAAGAGGTTAAATCAATTTGAAAGAAATGTTTTCAAGGAAAATTGAGGGTGGTTAGCATAAGTATATGACTCAAATACTAGAAAACCAAATGAGACTGGTGTGGGTTCATACCATATACTTTAGCTAGTAGCCTCTAGCTAATATAAGTCCAAAATTCTAGTGTGTTGGGCTTTGTCACAGGTAAAACTAAAATGACGTTACACATAAAGTAGAGATAGGTTATTAGTGAGTCCGCAAAACCATTAGGATCATTTGACCCTATGAGAAGTATGTTAAGGACAGACCGTCCAGTATTGTGAGTAACAAAATTTAGAATATTTATTATGTCTGATAGGCCCGAGTTAGCCAGTGGTTAATAGTCAGCCATATAAAACTATAATGTTTGGATGGATGGTCCATTGATTTCCCTATTTGTATGCATATATGTTATTGCTATTGTTGTTGTAATAAGTTTGATTGCAGGATTTTAATTTGCAAAAGATATGATTTAAAAAGGATATTAGTGAGGGGAAAACTGTTCCGCTAAGTGGCATAGTCTCACATAATATTTGTAAACCGAGAAGTAATAGAATTATTCACACCAGGCTTTATGTCTGACTCGAAGTTTATGTTTTCCTCTTAAACTCTCGGGTGCTCAAAATTTAATTTGAGCAGATTGAAATTTAAGATATTTTAGGTTCTAATAGGTGACGAATAAAGCTTTCGAAGATGTGCAAGAGGCAAGGATTAGCTATTTAGGAGTCTGTCCATTATTGTTTCCTTTATGATTTATTTTGTTGACTGATATGTCTATTTAGTACTCTGATCATCTAAGAAAGCATCTTCATATGTCGCTCTTGGCGTATTTTATAATAATTAGATTTATCTAAACCTGGAAATCATTTTGGGATCATGTAATTGAATATGAAATATTGATTTGAAATATAATCGGTTTGAAATCTATGCTGATTTTATTTTATATTCATTTGCTTTTGATATTATGGATACCATTAACATTACCGTATTTTTTCACCGAAAGTTAATACTATATATGACTGCAGCATTTGCAGTGATTAGCTTCAGGCCTCAAAATAAGGGATGTTACATTTATATATAACAAAAGTAACAATGGGTTTCTTTATTATATGAATTTCTATTTCTCATATCCCATAAGTGATGAGGGATTTCTTTATTATGCTGACATCTGGTTTTCCTATTGTTATTGGGCAAAAAAACTATTACAATGGAAGGTTCCCTTTATTGAAGTGTCTCTATCTTATTCATGATGGACGGGATTCTCGAGACAAGATGTTTTTATCTTTATCAACATCAGACGAATTCTTAGAGAACTTGAACTTCAGTTCTTTTCTATCACGATAGATTTCCTAGTTATACGAATTTATGGGATTCTTATCATAGTTATCTTCTATTATTGGAAAATGTCATCTCTTCACTGTGATAATGGGACTTTCGAGATCGAAATTATCAGAATCTCCTATTTCAGATGAATCCCTAAATGGCCAATAATCAAACTCTCGTGTATTTTTTTCCTCAATCTTATATAAATATAAATCCTTGATTAAAAAACAATTTCTTATTTGGAATAGCTATTAGTTCATGAATCATGACTTCTCCAACTTATAAATAAGAAATATCTTTTCTTTAAGGAAAATTAGGGATGTTGTCATGTTTACTTTATACAAACTTGGATCGGAAATAGTATTTTGGAAAAAGAAGATGGAACCTTTATACTTTCAAAAAGGGAAAAGGGAATATATATACTAATTTTATCCTGGCTGTAGTGATGTTAATTATGGTTACATATTGTAAGTAAAGTATAGGTTAAGGACAATATTGAAATGGTATTTTGAAATTCAAAGGATTTATTTCAAAAATGGTTTATGAACTCTTCGGAGTTGTAATTTCGTTTAAAAAACTTTAATCCAAATAGTTCCAAAAAAATTACCAAGTATTTCCATTTTACCAAAGGAGGGGATATTTGTACTTTGAAGCGAATCACAAATTTTGAGCTATGTCCTTTATCAAAACTCTAATAGAAAAGTATACTCCTAATTAAAAAACTTTTGGCTCATGAATCATAACCAAGAAATCTTTTGTTTGAGGTTTACTTTTCTATCATGGAATTTCTCAAAGACCTTTCTTAGTAGAAATGTTGATAATGGATCTTTTGCAAAAATTAAAACTTCAAATAAACCTTTCTGATTCATTGGCTCGAAACAAAAGAATATCTTTCTTCTTGACTTGTTAAAAACAACGTTGGAAAGAATTTTATTAGAAAAATTTGGTTTTCTCAAAGTAATTCCTCATTTTCTAAAGCATGAATTATACTAGAAGGAAATTTTGAACAAATTTATCCTTCCCGATTTGTTAATTCATCGAAAACTATTGGAAAAATGGTTTTGTTCCAAATATTTGATTTTGTAAAAGAAACACTCTTTAGTCTATCGGTTGAGAGACATGATGAGAAAAGCCTCCTCAAATATTAACTCGTACCCCTTGCCGAGTATAATCGTAGGGCGACCCTAGGTCTAAGGTCCACTATGCCTAATAAAGCTTTCGACGCAACAAGGTCGATAAAGATTATTTAAGCAAAGGCATACCTTATCCCTAGCAGTGTTAAAGTCCTAGTCAACTCCATCCCAAGCCCCCAATAGCTAGTTGGAAAAAAATCCTCATCGGGCACCTGGCGTAGAAGTCGGGAAAAAAAGCTCTTAGCCATCAATCATAAGGATTACATGTCAAGGCGTTCTCAAAAGCCTAAGAAACACTCTTGAACCAAAGGTCGTGGTGATAGAATGCTAAGGCATTCCTAAAAAACCGAAAAAGGATTTCAAACCACCTCCAGGTCAGTCAAGGATATCATCTGAGAAGGATTTCAGACTACCTCTAGGTCGGTCAAGGATATCATCTAAAAAGGATTTCAAACCATCCATAGGTTGGTCAAGAATATCAGTTGAAAATGATTTCAAACAACTACCGGGTAGGGAAAAAATAATATGTAGAAAAGACATTGAACTACTTCGAATTGGGTAGAAGTATTTCCTAAAGAGATATTGAACCACCTATAATTCAAATAAGAATAGTGCCTAAAAAAATATGAACAGTCAACAGTTAAAAGAATACATGAATATTTAATGATAAGTCAAGTAGGTGCATACCTAAATAAGCCGCCTAGAAGGTAATAGAACTTCAACTATCCAAACCTAAGAGATCCTTGACGAAAAACCAAATGAAGTTATGAACAAGATAAAATGAACTAACATAGCAACCATGATTAAGTAGACAAACCCCTAAGGGAACCACTACTAGATTCTTGGGAAATACCCATATCAAAGAAACTATGTAAAATGTAACATCCCCCACTTTGAGACCTGAAACTAAGTGCTAAGGATGCTTCAGCCATCCATAGTGCTAATTTATGGTGATAGAATGCGGCCATGTCATTCATACCAGTAACATCAGAAGCACATGAATATGAAAATTTTTAAACTCAATTTAATGACAATTATATAACTTGCCATTACATTTATACAAAAAAAAAAATCAAACAACATAGCGGATTAGATAAGAACTCCTAAATAGCTAGATTGCCTCCAGCACGTCTCCAAAAGCTTATTCGTTTTATTGGAAACCCGAAAACTCTTACTCCCGACCTAAATCAAATGAGTACCAGAGAGTTTAAGGGGAAAAATAAAAAATTCGAATTAGACAAACAGTTTGGTGTGAATAATAGCCTAACATCTTGAACCAAAAATAGATATCTAGTGAGACCATGTCGTTAAGCGAAAGGGTTTTCCCCTCACTAATAACTTGACCAAAATTGTGCTCCTGAATTCACAATGGTTAGAATATAGAAAATAAGCATTTGCAGTCATGCAACATATAGCGAACTACCCATCCCAATTTGTTAGACTATCTATCTTAATTTCATCCGACTATCCATCGTATACATATTTGGACTACCCATCTCACATATAAACATTTTTATGGGTTATCTATCCCCTCCCATATGGTCTATACATCACGCATGATTTCATTAGCAAAGTTTTGTAGACAATCCATCTCACATATTTCATTAATTTAAAATGATGTGGACTACTCATCCCACATCCTATGGTTTTTATAGGATGACTATGAACCCTTGATTAACCATATAAGGACTATCCACTTTGGCATGATGTGGACTATCCATCACATACCCCATAGTTTTCCTAGGATAACTGTGAATCCATTACTTATCAATTTAATTCATGTTTAACCCAAATATTCAACCTATGTCTATTGGTTTCCCCAATTAGGTTGCGTACCCCTTAAGCTTATAACATCTCTGAATGATATGTATTTGGTACCCCCAATGATATATGTTGAATTTTAAAATATAATACATTGGTTAGTGCCAAAATTATAAGATAAAATACTTTGGTATCCCCAATGAACAATGTTGAAGTCATCATACATATGTCTTCCCGCCATTTATATAGTAATATAATGAACATACGTCATTCATGTTGCCATAATAGTATCGAACCTCTATCCAAGGTTAGAAAATAAAAACTTGATTTTATAAATCACATGCCTAACTGCCGAAATCCTAAGGTTATCGACCTTCTCAAACATAGGCTATCTCGCCTCTTTAAAATATACTTTTAGTTAGCACAAAACAAAGCCTCGCCGACATTGAAATAAAGAGTAGCGGCATTAATGTCACTTGGATTTATCACCGTAACCAGTCACTTGTAGCATTAGTACTACAATGACGAAAAACAGTACTTTGGCCCTATTCTGTAAAACATAGGGTGTCCCATTGACAACCAACGACATAAATTTCTTTCACATCGAAATCAAGTGATAGCAGCATCATCGCCACAAAATAGTTAATATTGAAAATAATGCTTGCGGATTCCTTACCTTAAGCTATGACGTCGTTATAGAAAACATGTGGCATCGCCGCTTTAATATTGTTGGTATCGAAGTAGTGATATGCGACATCATTTAAAACTATAGTGATAACTTGCGGCATTAAGACATGAAACATTATTGACACCGAAGGCATGAATGGTGACCTTACTCATACTTCTCACTTCAACCAAGTCGGTTAATTTCATACCCACTGAGATTGATATAGTATGCATCCACTATAGCTAATGTCGAAAAGCACAGCTACGGCATAAATGACTGCTGCATCAATGACAACGACGATGGCAATCCTATAATTAATATAAACTAATGCGTGGCCCGTGCTATGCACACGGGAAATGTTAGATAACATTGATGTGGAAGTTGTCACATAAGGTCATAAGGTCATATGGTAGTAAGTTATTTATTTTTTCCCGCACTTCTGTACTAATTATCTAACTGGATTGTAATAGAAGATTTGATGGAATTGAATGCATTGAATGAATAAATTTTTGGACTGCCTTTATGTGTGTTAGAAATGTTTTGGTCTAAGTAACATAAGCATCATTTTCCATCATTCATTCTCTAACTATGCTACACTATACATCAATTTAGGTGGTTATGCTTGGTTCAATGTGTTAGGCATTTATATGTTGATATGGAAAAATGTCACGAAGCAGTGCAGGTTAGTTCTTTGGTTAATTAAGAGTAAATATTGATAGCCTTTACTATATAATGATGATGGACAAACAAATTAAAATATTATACTATTCTAGTTTAGGTGTTGTACTATAATTTATACTCGTACAAACAATGTAAAATATCATACTATTCTAGTATGGTTGGAGTACTGCACTTATACTCGTACTATATGAGTCTTTTAATTAGATGTTATTATTTGCAAAAGAACAGTATAAAATATATAACCGTTGTTTTTTTAATGTTTCATTACTCTTGTTTAGCATCTTAAAATATTGTCACCTCACGCATAAAATGCACATGAACAATAGAATTAGAGAGAAGGAAAAACAAAAAATTTACCAGAATATAAATTAATAGTTTGACCTAACTAAGTTAACACTGTTACCATGTACTGAAATGCAGTTCCTCTTTAGCAAAGGCAGAGAATAAAACATAAATGGTATACATATTATTATCACACTATTTATTCATTTATTTGATAAATTAAAACATATTAGCAACAGTCATGTTACGTACGTATGGTGAAATGTAACGACCCAGAATTTCTATCATTTGAAATTCATATATTTAATTGATTTTAAATATTAAGAAGTAAAATTGGTAAATCGAATAGATTTTATTTCGAATATAGTGATTTAATTGGATAATTAAATCGACAATTTAATATTTGAAATTACTGAAATAATTGGAAATTGGGTTTAATGTGCTTAAAAATGATTTGTAATGTTGTATTAAATCATATTGAAGTTATAATGATGTTATAGAACTTTTAAAATTGAATTAAAAGTTAATTTGTAGAAATTGAATATTTTAATATTTAATTGACGAGTAAAAATAGCCATTTTTCAAACAGTCTCGGATTTCGACGAAACTAGTTTCATTGGATCTGTAATGTTAAATTATTGTATGGTTTCAAATTTCGTGTCAATCAGATTTACGGTTTGTCCAGGGCAAGCTAAAACGCGTTGAAATCGATTCGAGTGAATTTTGAATTTAAATAGTCGTTTCGAAAACTTATCTTTCAAATTTGATCGAATTGGCTTCCGATATATATTCCATTGCGTTCGTAATAGGGTTAAAACATTGTAAAAGCCAGGCGGCATGCTTCGTTTGGAGTTCGGAAAAAATTCGGGTGAATAGTGCACAGAATTTTTCTATATAAGGACCTCTATTATTTCATTTTGCACAAACCCTAATTCAGAAACCCTAGCCGCCATTAACATTTTAATGGCTGAAAATTATCCATCTTCTTCCTCTAATATCTTCAAATCCATCAACAATTAGAGAAATTCATCAACTACAAAAATGTCGAGCGTGATGAGATCTATGTTGTCAACGGTTATGATCGTTTAACTCGAAGCCAATCGTCTACAAATTGGCCGCGTTCATCATCGTGTCGTGCACAGATTTCGAGGGGTATGAATGGCCGAGCTTCATGATACTTCAGCCTAGGGTTGAGGCGAGCACGAGCTTTCTAATGGAAGTTGTTGATCGTCGTGAATTCGAGCGTAGGTCGAGCGATAATTTGATGAAGTCGGCGGCTATATGGGTTACGAGCTCACATTGTTTTACTGGGAAAAAGAGAAAAGTAGCGGCCGAGAATCTAGGGCAGGGGATGGACGGTCCAGATGCATCTTAGGTTTAAAATATTGAATAGAAAGTGAAATTATTATATTTAAAATTCGTATAAACTTCTAAAAGCTGTAACTCGTTTATACGAGGTCGAAAAAGGAAGAAACGAATTGCGTTAGGTTCGTTTTGACGAGGACTACGCGATGGAGCTGGATTGGAGCCAGTGAAAATTTTGGATAAAATTAAACGAGCGTTTAATTTTATTCGAAATAAAACACTGCAACTATTATTTGAAGCAAGGTGAGAACTTCTCACTCAATCAAATCTGTTTCGATTTAAATTTTAAATAGTTTGTTTTAAAATTGCTTGATTGTATGCTTTGATGATAAATTATTATCTATTGTTTGAAATAGACCCGATACGCTGTATATTAAGCGGCTGTTATTTATTAAACACATGTACCGCGATATTCCGTATTGGAACGGGATTGACATTGTGCTAACATCTGTGGATGCAGGGAAACAGTTTGGAGGGATCCAACTGGATTCCTTACCCATATTGATTTATTTACAGATATGGTGATATATTCTGTTATCATATGATATATGATGTTTTGGATGCCGTGATTGTTATATTTAGTGCTGTTGCAGCATTGGTCCTACTTTTGGAGTTTTAAAAATGTTAAAGTAACGACTTCGAATTTAAAAAGGATTTTGAAGTGATTTTTGAAAGTATACGTTTTATTGAATTTTGGAATTAATTCATTTTAATTAAATAAACGTTAAAATTTTAATGTTATAAAAATTATGATTTTTGAGAAATATAGTTGAAAATTATTTTTTTTGAAAATTTGGAGTTAATGATTTTATAAAATAGTTTAAATTGAGATTTTTGAATTTATTATAAAAACTTTATACATATAATTTATAAAATTGGATTATTTTTATAAATCAAGTGATGGAATTATAAAGGAGTTTTAAAGACGTTTTAAAAGGATTTTATAAATGGATTTTATAAAAGAATAGAATCTACGATTTGTGAAGTTATGAAATGAATGAATTTGTAAATAGGGAATTATAAGTAATTTGCTTATAATTTTGATTTTGACGTGCAAATGGAAGATGGATAGAATTTGTTAATAAAGTGATTTTATAAGTTGAAGTTGTTATAAAATATAAATGGAGATTATAAACCTTGTTTTATAAATCCAAAAACGACTTATTTTGATAAGTTAATTATTATAGCTTGTTGAAGGAGATATATCCACGATTTCGGACAGTGGATAATCCTTTAGATAAAATGTGTAGAAAAATGTTGAATTTGGTAAACTAATTATATTCACGTTTTTGGATGGTGAATAATATATTAAAGAAATGTTTTGGGGAAGTGATATTTTAAATAGAATTAAAACGATTTAAAGGTATTTTTAAAATATATTGACTATCGAAACTATAGATTGCAACATTCATTGTTGAAATAGGCGTTTTCGAGAAATAAAAGGAAATGGTGGACTATAACATTGTTGTTATAGTAAATGATTTTCGAAAGGAAATGTTTTATATAGTATTGGGATATACATATCTATCTTAATTTCGAATCCCTATACTAGTGATTTTGGGTTGTCGTAACGATGTTTTACGCAACATTCATTTTGACTCAAATAAATATGTTTAAGAGAATGTTTTCCTTAAAGAATGAAATATATACTTAATTGTGATTTAAGTATATTGAATATTTTCTAAGTATTGAAAATAAATAGATTTGTGAATTACTTATTGTTAAATAAGTATTTGGAAATGTTTTTCCAATATGAAGTGAAATGTTTTGAGATTATATCTTTTAAAGATTAACTGAAGTGAATATTTGGCAAGTTATTTAATTTATGGAAGATTAAAAAAAGGGCCTAGTGATTGTTATGGTGCTGAATATTTGTTGGTTTGCTTTGATAGTTAAATAACCGACTATCGACATTTACCTTTAAATGGGTATTTGTTGTGATTGCTTGAATTTGAATGTTACACTTATTTTTTAAAAATAAGCGCTCGTTATTCGGTGTAGCCGGGAGAGGACCTTTGGGTCATAAATCCCGAATAGTGATATGTCAAAATGGTTAGCATTTGAAGACCGGTGTTAAAGACCGGGTATTTTCGAAAATGGAAGGATTACCGTCGAATGACTCAGTATCGGCTGATCTCCGATATAGAGATTTTATCACCCTTTGTGATGGGAAGTCCGGACGTGCTTAGTGAATATCCGGATTGCAAGGGCTTCTTTGGAAGTGCCTTCGGTTCGGTTCGAACCCAGAACAGACTTGTATGGATGTGTGTCTGACGTTACAATTTGAGATGTAAAGCTGATTTTTATCAAATATATTTCTGTTGGTGGCGGAGAATTTATTCTCTTAGCTTAACACCCTTCTCTGAGACGTACGAGCTCAGAGGTTATGTAGTTGATGGTTACTAGTGATATATTCCCAATTTGGTAACGTGGCATGCTGAGTGTTGCTGATCATTTGTTGATCAAAGCACAACTTTTGTATAAAGCGTAGCTTTGCGGACGAGACTTCGTCGGACCTCACACCCCGGTAATGGTCAAAATAGGAAAGATGCAGCAAGGTTATTAGGGGATAGCGCCCCCTTAGTGTATGTCATTCCTTCTGGATAGAGGTGGTATTATGGTATGGAGCCCTGATACTTAACCTATGTTGTTGCTGCAAACTTATTATTTTGTGGCTGTTGGTGAATCCCGGGATGTAGGTCGATTACGACCGAGGGATGGCATATTCGTGTCAGTTGTTACCCAGCTAGGGGTAACCTGGCCTTGTGTTGGCAGAGATCCGGTTAGGTTCTCGGGGCGTCTTTCCATAGGCGTACCCATGTGGCAATGGGAAGTTCCTTGGCCTGACCATTTGTTGGAAATCCAAACTCCAATACGCACCTTGTACGGTTTTAGTTGTAGAACCTGGCATTTACTTTTGGTGGTCACCACTGTTTAGATGGTAGCTATAGTAGGCATAGTACGAAATGTCTATGTTTGCTAAGATTTATATTATACTTTCGAAATGTTTTCCTACACTTTGTACTTATAGTAATAATATCAAAGAAATTTGCGTATCAAGCATGTTTAACTATCATAAGGAGAAATCTCCTCTGATTCTGCGTTTGCATTATGTGTGTGTGTGTGGGAGGTCTTATGGTAGTTTCATTTTCCAAAAGCATTGGGGATCTATCTTAAAATATTTCTTTATTTGTTTTTAAGGATATAATTGTTTTAAGTTCTCACACCAGTCCCATGACTGACCTGGAGTTTATTGTTTCCTTCCTAAACTCTGGGTGCCCACCAATTTCCACACGTGCGGTCTAGAGTCAGGTTATCAGGTCATTCTGGAATTTAGGAATTGCTGTAGAGATCTGGAGGCAAGCTGGATGGCTTGGCATATCAACTAGTATATAGTATTTCTTTTCCGCTGTTTGTTGTTGTAAACTATGATAGTGTAATGTAATGTGATGTAATGTAATAACTGATATAGTTCTTTGTCTAAGATATTCATTTATCTATTATATGTGTTCCGCTGCGATTTTGAGATTCTGATATTGTTCTATTGCTTCTTCTTTCTTACTTCTTCTATCTTTTTCTTCTTCTTAAACACTAAGGGTTCGGTTTTCCGGCATTCGATTGCTCGGTAGGTTATACAGAGGACGTATTAATGTCGGCTTTCGTGAGTCGAAGAATCGGTTCCTTACAAAGTGGTATCAGAGCATATGGTTAAGCGACAACCTTGGCTCTGTTGGGAATTACTCATTAGAGATAGAGTCCATAGTACTCTAGAATGAGTGTGAGTGTAATCATAGATACGAGCGCGTATTTGTTAGTGAATATGAAATTGTTTTGTATTGTGTTGACTTATCGGTTGATTGTTTATAGATTCTGGTCGGCGCAGTATAGCTAACTGTATCGATAGGGGTTTCTAAACTCTTAAACGAGATAAACCAACATGGTATCATTTTAAATTGGGTAAATGAAATAATTTTACCTCGATTATATTTTATATATAAAGGAATAATTTTTCAAAATTACTGAAGGGTACATAAATTGATTGTTTGGTTGTTGAAAATATAAGAATATATATATATATATATATAAGTTGATTAAAAGAATAAATTGTATAAGAAAATGAATTATTAAGTATGGAATTATAATTAACGTGATTTACAATTGTGAAATAATCTTGTATATACAATAAGTGAAATTCTATAAGAAAAGGATTTATAAATGTGATTTATGAATAAAAGGAATATTATGAAAGAATATTAAGCACTGAATTCACTACTGTTGCTGGGAAGTGATAAGGGTGATGACTGCATCATCAGTATCATTTTTGAGTTTCTATGTGATGGATTTACTACCATAGTAAATTGGAAATTGAAATTTTGTTGTGAAAAAAAAATTGAAATTAAATTCCAAGTTGTAATTGTTGAATATAAGTGAAACGAGTTTTGAACTTATAATATGAAATAATAAAGATTTTAGCTTTGATAAAAGTTAAATAAATTAAACCAGATTTGAACTGGATTAGATAAGTTAAAGGATTTGGAAATTTAAGTTAAGTTAAACAAATGATGTTTAAATGGAATATAACTTAAGGAATGTTGAATGAAGTTGATTTTGGTATCGAAGTAAATTAATAAAGTGAAGTGATGAATATGAACTTGAGTCATGTAATGAAATTCAACTTTTGTGGTTAAATGAATTAGCAATTGAATTAATAAATGAATTGAATGTAAATCAATTGAATGTAAATAAATGGATATGAAATAATGGATGTAAGTGTTAATTCACTAAAGCCAATTAAAAGTGATGAACCAAATTGAACGAATGTAAGCAAAGTAAAACGAATTTGGTTGTATTGGATATACATTGATTGTTAGATTGATGGTTAGTTGATTGTATAGAAATCCATATGAAATTGAATTAATGAAATTGAAAGCTAAAGTAATCGAAATCCAATTGGAAGTTAAGTGAATCTTAAATAGAATTGAATTTGAATGTGGAAGTGAACTAACTTGAATGTAAATTAATGAATATAAACTAATTGAAAATGGATAAATGAATGTTAGTAAAGTCCAATGTTAATGAATCAAATGTGATTAAATTGGAAAATCAATTCACTTAATATTAATGAGAAGTGAAAGCGTATTGATTTGGTTATGGATATTAGTTGAATGCTAGTTGGTTGATGGTTGGATTTGTTGCTTTTGTTGCATTTTCTATATTGGCACATGCAGTTGTTATACTGATATATGTTGTATATTGATATTACTTTCATATATACATGTTTCTCATTTGTTTGATGAGTGTATAGTAGGTGCGGATGGCGCTTGCTTCGCATTTGAAGCTCGCTTTCGCGCTATATTAGCCGTATATGCTCGTTAATAATATATAAGGTACATATCTCGGATTACATGTCGTACTTTTACACTTTTTCCCTGCGGGATGCCTCATTACTTTGATGAGATGTATATTTGTGATATATATTGCCATTTTTTTCGGATCGAGCCGCGCAAAGGAGACCATGGCGAATTTTTCTGAAAATTTAAGGCGTAAGAATATTTTTGAGGAAATTGGAAAATATTGAAAGGATAACTAAGTAGATTTGAAAACTTAGTAAACTTATTGTAAGAAGTTTAACTATTGGATTTTGGGAAAGTTAAACACTTAAGTGAATTTGAAATCTAATTTGAATAGTTTTGAAAAGTTAACGGATTTCAAGACTTTTTCTTACTTGGTAATTTCGAGGACGAAATTCTTTTAAGGGGGGAAGTTTGTAACGATCCAGAATTTCTGTCATTTGAAATTCGTATATTTAATTGATTTTAAATATTAACAAGTAAAATTGGCAAGACGAATAGATTTTATTTCGAATATAGTGATTTAATTGGATAATTAAATCGACAATTTAATATTTGAAATTACTGAAATAATTGGAAATTGGGTTTAATGTGATTAAAAATGATTTGTAAGGTTGTATTAAATCATATTAGAGTTAGAATGATGTTATAGAAATTTTAAAATTGAATTAAAAGTTAATTTGTAGAAATTGAATATTTTAATATTTAATTGACGAGTAAAAATAGCCATTTTTCAAACAGTCTCGGATTTCGACGAAACGAGTTTCATTGGATCCGTAATGTTAAATTATTGTATGGTTTCAAATTTCATGTCAATCGGATTTACGGTTTGTCCGGGGCAAGCTAAAACGCGTAGAAATCGATTCGAGTGAATTTTGAATTTAAATGGTCAATTCGAAAACTTATCTTTCAAATTTGATCGAATTGGCTTCCGATATATATTCCATTGCGTTCGGAATAGGGGTAAAAAATTATAAACGCCAGGCGGCACGCTTCGTTTGGAGTTCGGAAAAAATTCGGGTGAATAGTGCACGGAAATTTTCTATATAAGGACCTCTATTATTTCATTTTGCACCAACCCTAATTCAGAAACCCTAGCCGCCATTAACATTTTAATGGCCAAAAATTGTCCATCTTCTTCCTCTAATATCTTCAAATCCGTCAACAATTAGAGAAAGTCATCAACTACAAAAATGTCGAGCGTGATGAGATCTATGTTGTCAACGGTTATGATCATTTAACTCGAAGCCAATCGTCTACAAATTGGCCGCGTTCATCATCGTGTCATGCACAGATTTCGAGGGGTATGAAGGGCCGAGCTTCATGATACTTCGGCCTAGGGTTGAGGTGAGCACGAACTTTCTAATGGAGGTTGTTGATCGTCGTGAAGTCGAGCGTAGGTCGAGCGATAATTTGATGAAGTCGGCGGCTATATGGGTTACAAGCTCGTGTTGTTTTACTGGGAAAGAAGAGAAAAGGAGTGGCCGAGATTCTAGGGCAGGGGATGGACGGTATAGATGCATCTTAGGTTTAAAATATTGAATAGAAAGTGAAATTATTATATTTAAAATTCGTATAAACTTCCAAAAGCTGTAACTTGTTCATACGAGGTCGAAAAAGGATGAAACGAATTGATTTAGGTTCATTTTGACGAGCACTACGCGATGGAGAAGGATTGGAGTTGATTGGAGCCAGTGAAAATTTTGGGTAAAATTAAACGCGAGTTTGATTTTATTCGAAATAAAACACTGCAACTATTATTTGAAGCAAGGTGAGAACTTCTCACTCAATCGAATCTGTTTCGATTTCAATTTTAAATAGTTTGATTTAAAATTGCTTGATTGTATGCTTGGATGATAAATTATTATCTGTTGTTTTGAAATAGACCCTATACGCCGTATATTAAGCGGATGTTATTTATTAAACACATGTACCATGATATTCCGTATTGGAACGGGATTGGCATTGTGCTAACATCTGTGGATGCAGGGAAACAGGTTGGAGGGATCCAACTGGATTCCTCACCCGTATTGATTTATTTACAGATATGGTGATATCTTCTGTTATCATATGATATATGATGTTTTGGATGCCGTGATTGTTATATTTAGAGCTGTTGCAGCATTGGGCCTACTTTTGGAGTTTCAAAAATGTTAAAGTAACGATTTCGAATTTAAAAAGGATTTTGAAGTGATTTTTGAAAGTATACGTTTTATTGAATTTTGGAATTGATTCATTTTAATTAAATAAACGTTAAAATTTTAATGTTATAAAAATTATGATTTTTGAGAAATATAGTTGAAAATTGATTTTTTTTCAAAATATGGAGTTAATGATTTTATAAAATAGTTTAAATTAAGATTTTTGAATTTATTATATTATATATATAATTTATAAAATTAGATTATTTTTATAAATCAATTGATGGAATTATAAAGGAGTTTTAAAGACGTTTTAAAAGGATGTTATAAATGGATTTTATAAAAGAATAGAATCTACGATTTGTGAAGTTATGAAATGAATGAATTTGTAAATAGAGAATTATTAGTAATTTGCTTATAATTTAGATTTTGGCGTGTAAATGGAATATGGATAGAATTTGTTAATAAAGTGATTTTATAAGTTGAAGTTGTTATAAAATATAAATGGAGATTATAAACCTTGTTTTATAAATCCAGAAACGACTTATTTTGATAAGTTAATTATTATAGCTTATTAAAGGAGATATATCCACGATTTTGGACAGTGGATAATCCTTTAGATAAAATGTGTAGAAAAATGTTGAATTTGGTAAACGGTTTATATTCATGTTTTTGGACGGTGAATAATATATTAAAGAAATGTTTTGGGGAATTGATATTTTAAATAGAATTAAAACGATTTAAAGGTGTTTTTAAAATGCATTGACTATCGAAACTATATATTTCAACATTCATTGTTGAAATAGAGGTTTTCGAGAAATAAAGGGAAATGGTGGACTATAACACTGTTGTCATAGTAAATGATTTTCGAAAGGAAATGTTTTATATAGTATTGGGATATATATATCTATCTTAATATCGAATCCCTATACTAGTGATTTTGGGTTGTCGTAACGATGTTTTACGCAACATTCGTTTTGACTCAAATAAATGTGTTTAAGAGAATGTTTTCCTTAAAGAATGAAATATATACTTAATTGTGATTTAAGTATATTGAATATTTTCTAAGTATTGAAAATAAATAGATTTGTGAATTACTTATTGTTAAATAAGTATTTGGAAATGGTTTTGCAATATGAAGTGAAATGTTTTGATATTATATCTTTTAAAGATTAATTGAAGTGAATATTTGGCAAGTTATTTAATTTATGGAAGATTAATAAAAAGGGACTAGTGATTGTTATGGTGCTGAATATTTGTTGGTTTGCTTTAATAGTTAAATAACCGACTATCGACATTTACCTTTAAATGGGTATTTGTTGTGATTGCTTGAATTTGAATGTTACACTTATTTTTTTAAAATAAGCGCTCATTATTCGGTGTAGCCGGGAGAGGACCTTTGGGTCATAAATCCCGAATAGTGATATGTCAAAATGGATAGCATTTGAAGACCGGTGTTGAAGACCAGGTATTTTCGAAAATGGAAGAATTACCGTCGAATGACTCTGTATCGGCTGATCTCCGATATAGAGATTTTATCACCCTTTCTGATGGGAAGTCCGGACATGATTAGTGAATATCCGGATTGCAAGGGCTTCTTTGGAAGTGCCTTCGGTTCTGTTCGAACCCAGAACAGACTTGTATGGATGTGTGTCTGACGTTACAATTTGAGATGTAAAGCTGATTTCTATCAAATATATTTCTATTGGCGGTGGAGAATTTATTCTCTTAGCTTAACACACTTCTCTGAGACGTACGAGCTCAGAGGTTATGTAGTTGATGGTTACTAGTGATATATTCCCAATTTGGTAACGTGGCATGCTGAGTGTTGCTGATCATTTGTTGATCAAAGCACATCTTTTGTATAAAGCGTAGCATTGTGGACGAGACTTCGTCGGACCTCACACCCCGGTAATGGTCAAAATAGGAAAGATGCAGCAAGGTTATTAGGGGATAGCGCCACCTTAGTGTATGTCATTCCTTCTGGATAGAGATGGTATTATGGTATGGAGCCCTGATACTTAACCTATGTTGTTGCTGCAAACTTATTATTTTGTGGCTGTTGGTGAATCCCGGGATATAGGTCGGTTACGATCGGGGGATGGCATATTCGTGTCAGTTGTTACCCAGCTAGGGTTAACCCGACCTTGTGTTGGCAGAGATCCGGTTAGTTTCTCGGGGCATCTTTCCATAGGCATACTCATGTGGCAATGGGAAGTTCCTTGGCCTGACCATTTGCTGGAAATCCAAACTCCAATACGCACCTTGTACGGTTTTAGTTGTAGAACCTGCCATTTACTTATGGTGGTCACCACTGTTTAGATGGTAGCTATAGTGGGCATAGTATGAAATGTCTATGTTGGCTAAGATTTATATTATACTTTCAAAATGTTTTCCTACACTTTTAATTTATAGTAATAATATCAAAGAAATTTGCGTATCAAGCATGTTTAACTATCATAAGGAGAAATCTCCTCCGATTCTGCGTTTGCATTGTGTGCGTGTGCGGGAGGCCTTATGGTAGTTTCATTTTTCAAAAGCATTGCGGATCTATCTTAAAATATTTCTTTATTTGTTTTTAAGGATATAATTGTTTTAAGTTCTCACACAAGTCTCATGACTGACCTGGAGTTTATTGTTTCCTTCCTAAACTCTGGGTGCCCACCAATTTCCACACGGGCAGTCTAGAGTCAGGTTATCAGGTTATTCTAGAATTCAGGAGTTGCTGCAGAGATCTGGAGGCAAGTTGGATGGCTTAGCGTATCAACTAGTATATAGTATTTCTTTTCCGCTGTTTGTTGTTGTAAACTATGATAATGTAATGTGATGTAATGTAATAACCGATATAGTTTTTTGTTTAAAGATATTCATTTATCTATTATATGTGTTCCGCTGCGATTGTGAGATTTTGATATTGTTCTATTGCTTCTTCTTTCTTACTTATTCTATCTTTTTCTTCTTCTTAAACCCTAAGGGTTCAGTTTTCCGGCATACGATTGCTCGGTAGTTGATATAGAGGACGTATTAATGTCGGTTTTCGTGAGTCGAAGAATCGGTTCCTTACAAAGTGGTATCAGAGCATATGGTTAAGCGACAATCTTGGCTCTGTTGGGAATTACTCATTAGAGATAGAGTCCGTAGTACTCTAGAATGAGTGTGAGTGTAATCATAGGTACGAGCGCGTATTTGTTAGTGAATATGAAATTGTTTTGTATTGTGTTGAGTTATCGGTTGATTGTTTATAGATTCTGGTCGGCGCCGTATAGCTAACTGTATCGATAGGGGTTTCTAAACTCTTAAACGAGATAAACCGACATGGTATCATTTTAAATTGGGTAAATGAAATAATTTTACCTCGATTATATTTTATATAAAAAGGAATAATTTTTTAAAATTATTGAAGGGTATATAAATTGATTGTTTGGTTGTTGAAAATATAAGAATATATATATATATATAAGTTAATTAAAAGAATAAATTGTATAAGCAAATGAATTATTAAGTATGGAATTATAAATTACGTGATTTACAATTGTGAAATAATCTTATATATACAATAAGTGAAATTCTATAAGAAAAGGATTTATAAATGTGATTTATGAATAAAAGGAATATTATGAAAGAATATTAAGCACTGAATTCACTACTGTTGCTGGGAAATGATAAGGGTGATGACTGCAGCATCATCAGTATCATTTTTGAGTTTCTATGTGATGGATTTGCTACCATAGTAAATTGGAAATTGAAATTTCGTTGTGATAAAAAAATTTGAAATTAAATTCCAAGTTGTAATTGTTGAATATAAGTGAAACGAGTTTTGAACTTATAATATGAAATAATAAAGATTTTAGCTTTGATAAAAGTTAAATAAATTAAATCAGATTTAAAGATAAGTTATAGGATTTGGAAATTTAAGTTAAGTTAAACAAATAATGTTTAAATGGAATATAACTTAAGGAATGTTGAATGAAGTTGATTTTGGTATCGAAGTAAATTAATAAAGTGAAGTGATAAATATGAACTTGAGTTATGTAATGAAATTCAACTTTTGTGGTTAAACGAATTAGCAATTGAATTAATAAATGAATTGAATGTAAATCAATTGAATGTAAATAAATTGATATGAAATAATGGATGTAAGTGTTAATTCATTAAAGCTAATTAAAAGTGATGAACCAAATTGAATGAATGTAAGCAAAGTAAAATGAATTTGGTTGTATTGGATATACATTGATTGTTAGATTGATGGTTAGTTGATTGTATAGAAATCCATATGAAATTGAATTAATGAAATTGAAAGCTAAAGTAATTGAAATCCAATTGGAAGTTAAGTGAATCTTAAATAGAATTGAATTTGAATGTGGAAGTGAACTAACTTGAATGTAAATTAGTGAATATAAACTAATTGAAAATGAATAAATGAATGTTAGTAAAGTCCAATGTTAATGAATCAAATGTGATTAAATTGGAAAACCAATTCACTTAATATTAATGAGAAGTGAAAGCGTATTGATTTGGTTATGGATATTAGTTGAATGCTAGTTGGTTGATGGTTGGATTTGTTGCTTTTGTTGCATTTGCTATATTGGCACATGTAGTTGTTGTACTGATATATGTTGTATACTGATATTACTTTCATATATACATGTTTCTCATTTGTTTGTTGAGTGATAGTAAGTGCGGATGGCGCTTGCTTCACATTTGGAGCTCGCTTTCGCGCTATATTAGCCGTATATGCTCGCTAATAGTATATAAGGTACATATCTCGGATTACATATCGTACTTTTACACTTTTTCCCTGCGGGATGCCTCATTACTTTGATGAGATGTATATTTGTGATATATATATTGCCATTTTTTTTCGGATCGAGCCGTGCAAAAGAGACCATGGCGAAATTTTCTGAAAATTTACGGCGTTATAATATTTTTGAGGAAATTGGAAAATTTTGCAAGGATAACTAAGTAGATTTGAAAAATTAGTAAAGGTATTGTAAGAAGTTTAACTATTGGATTTTGGAAAAGTTAAACACTTAAGTGAATTTGAAATCTAATTTGAATGGTTTTGAAAAGTTAACGGATTTCAAGATTTTTTCTTACTTGGTAATTTCAAGGACGAAATTCTTTTAAGGGGGAAGTTTGTAACGATCCAGAATTTCTGTCATTTGAAATCCGTATATTTAATTGATTTAAATACTAACAAGTAAAATTGGTAAGTCGAATAGATTTTATTTCGAATATAGTGATTTAATTGGATAATTAAATCGACAATTTAATATTTGAAATTACTGAAATAATTGGAAATTGGGTTTAATGTGATTAAAAATGATTTGTAACGTTGTATTAAATCATATTAGAGTTAGAATGATGTTATAGAAATTTTAAAATTGAATTAAAAGTTAATTTGTAGAAATTGAATATTTTAATATTTAATTGACGAGTAAAAATAGCCACTTTTCAAACAGTCTCGGATTTCGGCGAAACGAGTTTCATTGGATCCGTAATGTTAAATTATTGTATGGTTTCAAATTTCGTGTCAATCGGATTCACGGTTTGTCCGAGGCAAGCTAAAACACGTAGAAATCGATTCGAGTGAATTTTGAATCTAAATAGTCGATTCGAAAACTTATCTTTCACATTTGATCGAATAGGCTTTCGATGTATATTCCATTGCGTTCGAAATAGGGGTAAAACATTATAAACACCAGGCGGCACGCTTCGTTTGGAGTTCGGAAAAAATTCGGGTGAATAGTGCATAGAAATTTTCTATATAAGGACCTCTATTATTTCATTTTGCACAAACCCTAATTCAGAAACCCTAGCCGCCATTAACATTTTAATGGCCGAAAATTGTCCATCATCTTCCTCTAATATCTTCAAATCCGTCAACAATTAGAGAAAGTCGTCAACTACCAAAATGTCGAGCGTGATGAGATCTATGCTGTCAACGGTTATGATCGTTTAACTCGAAGCCAATCGTCTACAAATTGGCCGCGTTCATCATCGTGTCATGCACAGATTTCGAGGGGTATGAAGGGCCGAGCTTCATGATACTTTGGCCTAGGGTTGAGGCGAGCACGATCTTTCTAATGGAGGTTGTTGATCGTCGTGAAGTCGAGCGTAGGTCGAGCGATAATTTGATGAACTCGGCGGCTATATGGGTTACGAGCTCATGTTGTTTTACTCGAGCAAAAGAGAAAAGGAGCGGCCGAGATTCTAGGGTAGGGAATGGACGGTCCAAATGCATCTTAGGTTTAAAATATTGAATAGAAAGTGAAATTATTATATTTAAAATTCGTATAAACTTCTAAAAGCTGTAACTTGTTCATACGAGGTTGAAAAAGGATGAAACGAATTGCGTTAGGTTCGTTTTGACGAGCACTACGCGATGGAGCTGGATTGGAGTTGATTGGAGCCAGTGAAAATTTTGGGTAAAATTAAACGTGCGTTTAATTTTAGTCGAAATAAAACACTGCAACTATTATTTGAAGCAAGGTGAGAACTTCTCACTCAATCGAATCTGTTTCGATTTCAATTTTAAATAGTTTGATTTAAAATTGCTTGATTGTATGCTTGGATGATAAATTATTATCTATTGTTTTGAAATAGACCCTATACGCCGCATATTAAGCGGATGTTATTTATTAAACACATGTACCACGATATTCCGTATTGGAACGGGATTGGCATTGTGCTAACATCTGTGGATGCAAGGAAACAGGTTGGAGGGATCCAACTGGATTCCTCACCCGTATTGATTTATTTACAGATATGGTGATATATCACTACAAGGGGAGGGGGGATTTCCGACGGCTGAAAACCGTCGGCGGCCGTCGGAAGCCGTCGGTGGCCGTCGGAAAAAGCCGTCGGAAATGAAGGCGTCGGGGAGCAGTATTTCCGACGGCTACCGACGGGTGATGCCGTATACATTATCGACGGCTTTCGGCGGTTTCCGGCGGTTTCCGACGGCTTCCGACGGCCGTCGGAAACCGTCGGAAACCGCCGGAAATCAGGCCAATAAGCCGTCGGAAACCGTTGGAAACTGCCGGAAAATTTCGACCAATAAGCCGTCGAGAGCCGTCGGAAGCCGTCGGAAACCTGCTGTTTTTTTTTAAAATCTGCTGCAAATAGAGCCTTCCAACCACATTTCTCTTCCAAACACTACAATATCAATACTGCACAATCAAATAAACAATAATCCAACCAAACATGCAAACCAATACTCCAAAATATTCAATAGACACAGAAATAAACAAAATTAGAATAAAAATAAAATACAAAATATACATAACATTCCAACATTAACAATAATACTAACAATAACTGTTCTAATCATGCATATCCTGATACAGCTACAGAACCAAGTGTATTATACATAATTATACATATCAACAATTAATTGTTCCTTCTACCAAATCATTGTAAACTAAAACTAAACATACCTGCACGAACGAATTAGAAAGCAATGAATCAATCTGCCCCAGATCCAGAGCCAGCCGATGAAGGGAAGCGGCCACCAAACTGCTGCATGTACTCAAATAACTGTGCCGTCTGCATGGCCTGTTGGCGGTTCTGCTCCTCCAACTGCTGAACTCTAGTCTGCAATTCTTCTATACTTGCTAGCTCGCTCTGAGGTCTACTCCGCCGTCTCCTACTCTGACTACTGGACTGCAATAATTGAAAAATAAATAAAATCAAAGTTTATTGTTTTGAAAAGGTAAGAATATCATATTTTAAGTATTTTAAGAAAAATTAAATTATTTACCGCTAAATTGCCAAATCCGTATCGTCGACCATGCTCTGGTGGACTCATAACGGACTCAAAAATAACGTCCTCTTCATCGGTCGTCAGCTGCTCTCGACCCGTATCAGAAAGGAGTTTCTGTCGCTGCTCCATAAACATCTCCTGCATTGACAAATTAATAATATCATATCTTATTTCATAATAATTTGACAACTAAAACAATTACTAATACTGAATAAAATGAAATATGCTTACATGGCTTTTACTGGATTTATCGTCCTGCCATGTGTACGAAACAGTCCCGTCTGGATTAACATGCTCAACAGCATGCGTACGGGTGAACACGTCCATATAGCTGACAGGACCATGTGCCTCGGCTTCCTGAAGTTGATTGTTACATACAATTATTATACATTTAAAATCATATAGCATAAACTATTTACATTTATTATTCAGTAATTAAATTTACCAACTCCTGCCGATACTGCTGAAACGACTTCGATCCTCCGCGATGAGTAACGGGATTCTTATTTCTATTTGCAGAGTTTCTATCTGACTCTGCCTGTACATTCAAAATTTGATACATTATTTTTCAATCACGTTAAATTAATAATTGAAAAAAAATTAGTATACTTGCCTTCGCCTCGTCCGTCTCCCAGTAGCTCAACCAAGCTTGCCACACGCTCTCCCCCATCCACCGTGGTCTCTTCCCGGATTTCTTAACCTCAGATATCGTGTCTCTGTAGTTCTTTCGCATCTTCCTCATCCAGTATGCTCGTGCCAGCTGCATATCATCTGTCTGGATGTCTATCTCAGCCTGTGTTAAAAAAAGATTACACTTTAAACGATAAACGGTAGAAAAACGACAAAAACGAATTAAAAATGGAAAACATAAAAATTACACATACTAGGACATCCTGCCATATGCACTCTATGATGTGCGGAGGGATGGTATCCCACTTTGGCCAGCACGCACTCATCCTACTACGATATGCTGCTCTGGAGACGTCCAACACTACCTTAGTGGGTAGTAGCTCGAACCCCCTGTTTTTAAGTACGATACAGATAAGTACATACGTATAGTATAGAAAAAATAAGATGATGAATAAGATTTAATTTTTACCCATCTGCTTTGGGGACTAACGTAACAACTGGACGGTGTGGCGCTTGCGATGGGCCACTGCCATCGCCTCCTGAAGAACGGGAAGAGCTCCTCCCTCTATGTGACATAATGATAAACCTGTGACGTTTACACATCATTATATAAGAGAATAAAAACATGATAATGAAATATATTTCATATGAACATGACATCAATGGTATAAATTGCTTAATTATAATGACTGAAATGTAAATAGACATGTAAGTTTGTTATACCTGATTCATGATGGGTGTACTCTTCCTACGATAAGCAGAGTTCATTGCATTTTTAATAAAAATTGCTAAATAAATGACAAATTGAAATAACATAAAACAATAGTAAACGGATTTAGTTTCATAGTTACATCAATTTCATAATACATCAAGAATTCAACATAGTTACATCAATTGCAAAAAAACAGATTCAAATTTATATCAGTCATCACCGTCTTCTGATTCAGATTCGGTCTCGTTTTCGACGATATTTTCCTCTGCACTGTCAAACGCTTCTACCAAAACATTTGATTCATCGATCAAAGGACCAAAATCTGTATGATCGTCTGTAATTATTATTTCGTTATTTTGCTCAAGATCTGCCTGATAAGCTTGTTCGTCCGGAATATTCTTCCCATCGAATGTGAATCTGGCCTTTGTTTTAAAAACTGCAGACCAATCTGCTTTATCTCTTTTTAGAGACGGATAAGGAGCATAATAAACTTGCAATGCTTGTTTGGCTAGTACAAAAGGATCATACTTGTGATAGTGCGATGTATGCTTTATTTCGATAAGATTATAATCCTTATGCACATTAATTCCAGAACCTGGAACATTGCTAAACCAATTGCATCTAAATAGAAACACCTCCTCCGCGGGTCTTGAGAAATATGTCAGTTGCAAAATTTGTGTTAGAACGCCATAAAAATCATTTAAATGGTTTTCTGGATCGTCACTACCTTTAACAAATACACCAGTATTATTTGTTAATTTTTCTGCACCGTATTCTTTAGTGTTAAATTTGTATCCATTGACGAAATATATTGGATATGTCTTGACCACTCTTTTTGGTCCCATTGCAAGATGTTTCAACCCTTCGTCAACAACACAATTTTTCGGCTCATAAACGTAATTTGAAAACCAACGGGAAAATTCTTTACTGAGATCTCCGTTCGGATGTTCCCGTTCATAAACACTGTTTATATAAACAAATTATTACATTAGGTTATACACGCGCATGCATTACAGAAAAGAATAAAACAAAAATTATTATTTCAGATTACCTAACAAACGGTGCAACCTCGGCACAATTTAGAAGAATATAAGTGTGTGCTACACGAAGATCTCTATCGTCTAGCCATATTTCCACACATTTTCCAGAAGGCCGACCATGTTGTCTAAAAATAGATAACATTGCTTGAGAGGACTCTTGTTCGTCGCCTTCATCATTACGAGGAACACTTTGAAATGAAATATTCACATGGTCACTGAAATAGTGAGAGAAAAAGAACGAAGCTTCTTCTTCGATGTAAGATTTACATATCGAACCTTCAACTCGTGCTTTTTGTCTCACTTTTTTCTTCAGATGATTCAAATATCTATGCAACATTAATTTATATTAACTTCATCTTTCAAATGCAATTAAATTACGTTATAACATATTACATACCTCTCAAATGGATACATCCATCCGTATTGGACAGGACCTCGAAGTCGTGCTTCAGATGGAAGATGAACAGGTAAATGTTCCATCACATTAAAAAAACCTGGCGGAAATATTTTCTCTAATTTGCAAAGCAATATAGGAATGTCCACTTCAAGTTTACGTAAACGTTGCACTTTTAAAGTAGTCGAACAAAGCTCTTTGTAAAACATACTAAGCTCCGTTACTACCTTCCAAACTTTTAACGGCAGTAGTTCTTTAAACATAACGGGAAATAAATTTTCCATCATTATGTGACAGTCGTGAGTTTTCATTCCGCTCAATCTACTATTTTTAAAGTCAACACATCTACGAAGATTTGATGATATCCCATCAGGAAATCTTAACCCTTCCACCCATTTTAACACAGCTTTAACTTGATTATTATCTAATTCGTAACAAGCTTTTGGTTTTTTACTGTCATTTGGTTTCATATGAAGCTCGGGACGTTTGCATAATTCTTCTATATCACGTCTTGATTTCAAATCATCCTTCGTCTTCCCTTTCACATTCAAAATTGTGTTAAACACATTATCAAATACATTTTTCTCATTGTGCATCACATCTATGTTATGGCGAAGCAGAAGATGTTTCCAATACGGCAACTCCCAAAAAATAGTTTGTTTGCACCAGTTATGAACAACTGATTTGCCTTCAATTTCTGTTTGCTCCCCCGTTTCATATATCTTTGGATAGTCCTTAACAAGTTCATATATGTCTTCGCTTGACCATATCGTCGGTGGTTGTCTGTTTTCTACTCTATTAGCTAAAAAGTTTTTCTTGTCTCCTCTGAAGGGATGATTTACATGGAGAAAATATCGATGACAGTCAAACCATGAAATTTTCTTACCATGAGGTAAAGAAAACGCTCGTGTTTCATCCATGCAATATGGACATGCTAGACGACCGGCAGTACTCCATCCCGAAAGCATTGCATAGGCAGGAAAATCACTTATAGTCCACAACAAAGAAGCAAACATACGAAAATTTTTCTTCTTTGACACATCGTATGTTTCTACTCCTTCGTTCCACAGTATTTTTAACTCCTCAATCAACGGTTGTAAATATACATCGATTCCTTGTGTCGGATCGTCGGGGCCAGGAACGACAACAGTAAGAAACATATATTGCGTTTTCATGCACATCCATGGAGGTAAATTATACGGTGTGACGATAATGGGCCAGGATGAATATTTAGAACCAAATTGAGAAAATGGAGAAAAACCGTCCGTACATAATCCTAATCTAACATTTCGACTCTCCGCTGCAAAATTTGGATACGTTTTATCGAAATGCTTCCATGCTTCTCCATCGGCCGGATGTGTCAACGTACCCTCTTCCTCCGTTCTCACGCTATGCCACCTCATATTAGACGCAGTTACAGAAGATGCGTATAATCTTTGAAGTCTTGGAGTTATGAATAAGTAGTGCATACGCTTGTACGGAACTTCCTTACCCTTCTTTTTTCTTGGTTTGTATCTCTCCTGGTTACAAACTTTACAATTTCTAAGGTTTGCGTCTTCTTTCCAAAACAACATGCATCCTTTTAAACATGTATCTATTTTCTGATACGGTAAACCAAAAGCCGACATAAGTTTTTTAACTTCGTAGTGATTTTCACACATTAGATTATCGGGCGGCATATGTCTTTTTGCAGCTTGTACAACAGCCGTAAACCCAGCTTCAGTGATGTTGTATTTTGACTTCATCGCAATGTATTCTGCGATTACTGACAGCTGCGTGCCGCTTTTACAACCATCCCAAATAGGTTTTTTAGCTGCATCTAGTAAATCATAAATTTTCTTAGCTTCAATATTTGGTTCTTCAACATTTACATCATCGTCGTCAACTTCAACCATAGGAAACATTGATCGTGCTGCATCTTCGACCATATTTTCTATACGGGTCGTTGAAACTATTTCGTTAACGACACTTTCAGACTCTACAGAAGTATTTGCTACAACTTCTCCATGCCGATCCCAAACATAATATTCGGGTGTGAAACCGTGTTGGCACAAATGAACTTTCACAATATCTGGTAACAAAAACTTCAAATGTCTACACCTACTACACGGACAACGAATTTCTGGATCGTTTCCGTTATTACTTAAGGCGAATTCAACAAACACGTTTATACCGTTATAAAAATCTTCTTTTATTGAGCCCCTCATTCCTTTTCTTTGGTACATCCATCTCCTTCGATCAACAAAATAATCAATCATTTTTCCTATTTGACAAAATGAGAAGTTCAAAATTTAATATTTATTTTGAAGAATACACATTCGAAAAAGATTATTTTCATGTTCGTATAATATTTTGAATTTAAAGAACAACTTCACAAATTTAAAAATATTTTCAAATAGGGCACATTTCATTTTTTAACGTACGTAACGATTAAAAATATATAATTTTTTTTCATTGGTCAGACATCCTACCTCCCATTACAAACACAGTAAGCATTTACATTTCGTATATTACTTCGTCCCAAACGATTCAATAAAATTTCGGCAGCATTTCCCTTTTGTTCCCTGCATTGTACACAAATGCGTGTACGCAGGAAACAAAAAAGAAAAGTTAGGGCGAAATTTTATGAACCGTTTGAGACGAAGTAGTATACAAAATGTAAATTCTTACTGTGTTCATAACTTGTCCAATACAGGGACAAATCCGACAAACATTGTACCAGATGAATATAAATGGTCGTTTTTCGAAAAAAACGACTATTTATACAACGATCATGTACAACACTCGTCAGACGGGGCCAAAAACTCTCTAAGGGACATTTGTCGGTTAACATGCGCGCATTTTACTCAAAAATACAGTTTTACTCACTGTTCACATTTATATATTAATTTCACACATTTATTCGACGTATTACGCATCAACTTAGGGCTGGTTTAACATTTTGTCATTTTTCAATACACACAATTATAATTTAGAGTAATGCATTTTTTTTGTGTCATAAGTAAAAACGTGCACAATATAATACTCCTAGTTCATTCAATCATTTTATCTTATTCCAAATAACGTATACAATCGTCGAATCAAGGCATACACAACAAAATACATATACATGAACATGCACAAATTATACGTGTTTATCACAATTTCACGATAAAAGATGAAATCGGTATACCATGTGATGCTATAAACCGTTATTACGCTAGTGGAAACAATTGCAATCATTAATTCGCCCTAATTTATCAATTTATGCAAATCTATAATTAGGGTAAAAACTGAATTTTTCATAAAAATAAGAGATTATACCTGAGATTAAGAGTACTGAAGCTTGATTAGAGTGCGTTGGAAGATCCGGAAGCTAAAAATTAGGGATTGGAAGCTTAGGGGTTGAATTTGGGGGGTTTTTTGGGTTTTTTTCGTATGAAATGGAGGAGGAAGAAAGGGCTCGGCTGGCTGGTATAATCGCAAATTTGCGACGGCTTCCGACGGCCGCCGACAGCCCGTCGAAAGCCGTCGGAAAATGGCCGTCGGAAGCCGTCGGTCTTGGCTGTCGGTATTCTGCCTTTTTCTTGTAGTGTATTCTGTTATCATATAATATATGATGTTTTGGATGCCGCGATTGTTATATTTAGTGTGTTGCAGCAATGGGCCTATTTTTGGAGTTTTAAAAATGTTAAAGTAACGATTTCGAATTTAAAAAGGATTTTGAAGTGATTTTTGAAAGTATACGTTTTATTGAATTTTGGAATTGATTCATTTTAATTAAATAAATGTTAAAATTTTAATGTTATAAAAATTATGATTTTTGAGAAATATAGTTGAAAATTGATTTTTTTTCAAAATATGGAGTTAATGATTTTATAAAATATTTTAAATTAAGATTTTTGAATTTATTATATTATATATATAATTTATAAAATTAGATTATTTTTATAAATCAATTGATGGAATTATAAAGGAGTTTTAAATACGTTTTAAAAGGATGTTATAAATGGATTTTATAAAAGAATATAATCTACGATTTGTGAAGTTATGAAATGAATGAATTTGTAAGTAGAGAATTATTAGTAATTTGCTTATAATTTAGATTCTGGCGTGTAAATGGAATATGGATAGAATTTGTTAATAAAGTGATTTTATAAGTTGAAGTTGTTATAAAATATAAATGGAGATTATAAACCTTGTTTTATAAATCCGAAAATGACTTATTTTGATATGTTAATTATTATAGCTTATTAAAGGAGATATATCCACGATTTTGGACAGTGGATAATCCTTTAGATAAAATGTGTAGAAAAATGTTGAATTTGGTAAACGATTTATATTCACGTTTTTGGACGGTGAATAATATATTAAAGAAATGTTTTAGGGAAGTGATACTTTAAATAGAATTAAAACGATTTAAAAGTGTTTTTAAAATGCATTGACTATCGAAACTATAGATTTCAACATTCATTGTTGAAATAGATGTTTTCGAGAAATAAAGGAAATGGTGGACTATAACACTATTGTTATAGTAAATGATTTTCGAAAGGAAATGTTTTATATAGTATTGGGATATATATATCTATCTTATTTTCGAATCTCTATACTAGTGATTTTGGGTTGTCATAACGATGTTTTACGCAACATTCGTTTTGACTCAAATAAATTTGTTTAAGAGAATGTTTTCCTTAAAGAATGAAATATATACTTAATTGTGATTTAAGTATATTGAATATTTTCTAAGTATTGGAAATAAATAGATTTGTGAATTACTTATTGTTAAATAAGTATTTGGAAATGTTTTTCCAATATGAAGTGAAATGTTTTGAGATTATATCTTTTAAAGATTAATTGAAGTGAAAATCTGGCAAGTTATTTAATTTATGGAAGATTAATAAAAAGGGCCTAGTGATTGTTATGGTGCTGAATATTTTATGGTTTGTTTTGATAGTTAAATAACCGACTTTCGACATTTACCTTTAAATGGGTATTTGTTGTGATTGCTTGAATTTGAATGCTACACTTATTTTTTTAAAATAAGCGCTCGTTATTCGGTTTAGCCGGGAGAGGACCTTTCCCATTCCGAATAGTGATATGTCGAAATGGATAACAATTAAAGACCGGTGTTGAAGACCGGGTATTTTCGAAAACGGATGGATTACCGTCGAATGACTCTACATCGGCTGATCTTCGATATAGAGATTTTATCACCCTTTGTGAGGGAAGTCCGGACGTGATTAGTGAATATCCGGATTGCAAGGGCTTCTTTGGAAGTGCCTTCGGTTCAATTCGAACCCAGAACAGACTTGTATGGATGTGTGTCTGACGTTACAATTTGAGATGTAAAGCTGATTTCTATCAAATATATTTCTGTTGGTGGCGGAGAATTTATTCTCTTAGCTTAACACCCTTCTCTGAGACGTACGAGCTCAGAGGTTATGTAGTTGATGGTTACTAGTGATATATTCCCAATTTGGTAATGTGGCATGCTGAGTGTTGTTGATCATTTGTTGATCAAAGCACAGCTTTTGTATAAAGCGTAGCTTTGTGGACGAGACTACGTCGGACCTCACACCCTGGTAATGGTCCAAATAGGAAAGATGCAGCAAGATTATTAGGGGATAGTGCCCCCTTAGTGTATGTCATTCCTTCTGGATAGAGGTGGTATTATGGTATGGAGCCCTGATACTTAACCTATGTTGTTGCTGCAAACTTATTATTTTGTGGTTGTTGGTGAATCCCGGGATATAGGTCGGTTACGACCAAGGGATGGCATATTCGTGTCAGTTGTTACCCAGCTAGGGGTAACTCGGCCTTGTGTTGGCAGAGATCCGGTTAGGTTCTCGGGGCGTCTTTCCAGAGGCGTACCCATGTGGCAATGGGAAGTTCCTTGGCCTGACCATTTGTTGGAAATCCAAACTCCAATACGCACCTTGTACGGTTTTAGTTGGAGAACCTGCCATTTACTTATGGTGGTCACTACCGTTTAGATGGTAGCTATAGTAGGCATAGTACGAAATGTATATGTTGGCTAAGATTTATATTATAATTTCGAAATGTTTTCCTACACTTTGCACTTATAGTAATAATATCAAAGAAATTTTCGTATCAAGCTTGTTTAACTATCATAAGGAGAAATCTCCTCCGATTCTGCGTTTGCATTGTGTGTGTGCGGGAGGCCTTATGGTAGTTTCATTTTCCAAAAGCATTGCGGATCTATCTTAAAATATTTCTTTATTTGTTTTTAAAGATATAATTGTTTTAAGTTCTCACACCAGTCTCATGACTGACCTGGAGTTTATTGTTTCCTTCCTAAATTCTGGGTGCCCACCAATTTCAACACGGGCAGTCTAGAGTCAGGTTATCGGGTCATTCTGGAATTCAGGAGCGGCTGTAGAGATCTGGAGGCAAGCTGGATGGCTTAGAGTATCAACTAGTATTTCTTTTCCGCTGTTTGTTGTTGTAAACTCTGATAATGTAATGTGATGTGATGTAATGTAATGACTGATATAGTTCTTTGCTTAAAGATATTCATTTATCTATTATATGTGTTCCGCTGGGATTGTGAGATTCTGATATTGTTCTATTGCTTCTTGTTTCTTACTTCTTCTATCTTTTTCTTCTTCTTAAACCCTAAGGGTTCGGTTTTCTTGCATTCGATTGCTCGGCAGTTGATACAGAGGACGTATTAATGTCGGCTTTCGTGAGTCCAAGAATCGGTTCCTTACATGAAAATTAAAAAAAGACAGCGTGTACAGTTATATTTTAAGCCAAAGTCTGTAAAGTTTATTCAACGAGGTGAAAAATAGTCCACTGAGATGACCAACAGATTGAATTGTAGCTCACTGGAGGTTGATTCAAATGGACTAATTTTGAACAGGTAATAGCATAATTTGTTTACAAATCGATGTTTGTACGGACAAATATTGATACAAAATCAAACATATGGGGTTTTACAAACGTAAATCTAAGTACAAAAAGAAAACTGTCATTTTTTTACAGAAAACAAAGCAAATAGTAATTAAAACACAGATTGTACAGGAAAATAAAGGAGATGACAGAGGGCAATGTGAAGATGTTGCTGAAAGGAAGTGATTTTCCATTATGGTTAACCGTCTCCATGCCTACTTCCTTTCTTTTCTGAAGTTCTTCCATGGATATTTTGCTTACCAACAGCCTTTTTCGAATCAGCCTGCAAAGATAGAGTAATATATTAGTCCATTTGTATGAAGGTTACCAAACATTATTTTAATTGGATAATTACCCCCAATGACTATGCCTCGTTGAGCTATAGTCCCAGGTTTCAATGTGTAAAAATTCTTTGGTTTCCTACATGAACACATGTTATAAAGTCTATTAGTTACATAGATAATTGGCATGCAACGTTGAGTGTATTTTGATGCAGAAATCTGCTTAACTTTATGTTTCCCTTTAAGCTCCCTATCCAAGTAAAGTTTAAAAACATCATTAGTTATTAGAAATTGTAGTCCACGTCAAATTGTAATGCATTTATTGTGACAGTGATTCCTACTCATTCTTCTTACTATGTTTTCGGCAGTAAGTTGTGTAGCTTCAACTTCCTTTGTCTCTCGTCCACTGTCTTTGTGCTAGGCTGTAACGACCCTAGATTTTAATTTAATTTAAATTGATAACTAAAAGAAATTTTGAATAAAAATTATAAAATTAAATATAAATGGAAGCGAGTTTCCTCGATTCAAATAGAAATAAATATAACAACTTTAAAATATGAAAACAAATGCAGTATAAATATGTTCAAAACTGAAATATAAGTATGTTAACGAATTAGTTAAGAAACAAACATCATTAGAACCACTATTATAATATGTACATGAAGTAAATTAAAATAGAAATCTATCAAACATAAATAAAGTAAAATAAGTGGACATATCTATGAAGCTACAATACAAAGTAAATAAAATAAAGCAAAACCAGAAAACAAATAAATAAAGTAAAATACAAAATTAAGTACAAACAAAACATAACTAAAATAATCAACTGTACATACATAACAATAAATATTTAAACTAGAAATAGAAAAATAATATGAGATAAATTTTAATAAAAATAGGAAGTAGAACATTTGCTAAATTCTAACAACATAATAAAATAGAAATTTATTTGTATTACAAAACAAGAAGATTTAAAGAAAATAAAATACATAAATATACTCAGCTGAAAATAAGAAGTAAGTAAATACATTAACTAATAACTTAACAACAAATTAAATATAGAACTACATCCAAATAAATAAGTAAAGTAATAAACAAAAGCATGTATACTTACAAACTGATAAAACAAGGCCTAAACAAATACAAGAAACAAAAGAAATAAAACACATTTAATCAAATTTGTTAAGATTTAAACAAACAAAATATCCACAAAACAAACAAAAGAAGTACATATAAAATAAGGATACAAGTATGTAGCTTGCAAAGAAAACAAAATAGGTATAAACAAATAAAAGAAATCAAACAAGCAAATACAACACAGAAACCCTATACAAAAATAAAAAAAAATAAAAAAAATATGTACAAAACATGGTCAGCAAAGCAAAGGAGAGTAAGAATGTAACAAAGTAAAAGAAGAAAAATGTATACACTCAAGTACAATAGCATTTAGTGCTAGCACAACAACCATATCAGCCCATGACACAATGAACATCTTCAGCCACCTAAAGAAGGAAGACAACCTGCATAAAGTGTAAGTGATTAATGCAACATACCTCATGCATTTAATGCAAGATTATCTTCAGCCATACCTATTGTGTACAAAACAATATACACCCTGTACAAAGTTTTATACTCAGTAACTTCATTCTTATATATCAACTTTCTTATCTCATTTTCGTGCATCAAAAGAAAACTGAGCATCATATATATAAAAAAAAAATTATATGGCAAACCTGAAACTAAACTAGATCAACAATTCAATTAAACAAGCAAGAAGATCGGAGGGGTTCCAACTTGCAAATTTCAAAGCTGTTAAACATAGCAGTTCTGTTTTTCTGGAAAACAAAGTGAGTAACCTCACTTTTTTTTTTATAGTTTAGTGTGTGTATATATATATATATATATATATATAGGTTGTTGATAATCATCTTCTAGTAAGCCTGAAGTGTGATAATATGAATTCAAGTCTATTTAGTATATATGAATGAATGATGGCAATACAGGTACTAATAGTATACCCTCTGCATTTAACTTTCTGGCTTGGTTTGCAAAAGAAATTCAAATCTCTTTGTTTCATTCTCTGTTTAAACTTAGGTTTAAAATAAAATTTGTTGTTTAAACTACAAGTTTTAGTTTGGTAACTCATTCAAGTAAATAAATGTAAATATATCTCTGGAAGAAAATTTTTAACCGTAACTGTAAAAAAAATTTGGGAAAATTCGAATATGCTAATTTTAAATTCCAGGAATATACATTTGATCCTGATAGTAAACTATGAATTTCAAAACTAAAATGAGGATTTTTAGTGGACGGGATGGGTTGCAGTTCGTGTTTCATCAGAGAATGGGTTCGGGGACTTTCCCGATGATCTAGAGCTTTGGAGGAGTTGGGGTTGTGGGTAGATGAGGGTGGTAGGCCGACGCTATCGAGAAAAATAAGTTGATATTTTTCCGATCATTGATGACGTCGCGGCGAGGGGAACTAGGGTTTAAGAGGGGTAATGGGTTTGGCTCGGTTGTCGAGGAAATGCGAGGGCATCAGGGAATTAGAGGCGATCAGACTAGGGGGGTTAGAGGCGTTGGGTGGTGGCGAAGCTTCGGACCAAGTTTCGAGGTGGCCGGTGGTCGTGGGTGATGGTACGATGGGTTTTTGGGTGGTCGAGTTTTTGGGTCAGTGGGTTCGATTGGGTCAAATTCGATCTGATCGAACTTTCTACGATCTGGATAATGCTTTGAGGTCTCGCGTGTTCGTGTGTGTGGGGGGGGATGGACGCGGTGCTCATCAGTGGCCGGAGGAGCGTGGGTAGGTGCACGGTGCACGTGTGTGCACTGGGGAGGAAGGAAGGTGAATGACGAGGTGACTGGTGAATTTTCTGGGCGGTCGCGTGCGCGTACTCGAGTAATTCGAGGGTTGCTTCGACCGTGTCTTCAGGCTTGCTCGTGTGTGTGTGTTTCTGCAATTGGCTCTTAACAAATGTTTAAATAGAAAAAAAAATAAAATAAATAAATAAGAAGAAGGTATAAACTGGGAAGAAGAAGGGAAAGTGAGAGAGAGAGAAACGCACGGGAGAGACACGGGAAGAGTGAGGGGGGAACTCGTGACAGTCACAAGTGAAAAGGGGAGTTGTCCCTGGTTCACGTTACAGCCTAATTTTGGTTTAGCATTTTATAACTAAGTTGGTAATTAGTCAGTTAGATTAATATTAATCTATAGGTTTAGTAAGGTAAATTGTAATTTGAAATTAATTAATGATTAAGTGATAAGTAAACTGTAATTAACTACTTAAGTTAATTAATAAATAATTAATAGTTAATTAATTAAGGAATTGATTTTATATTAGAAACAATTAAAGCATTAAGTGATGTAATTTATATGATAATTAATTAAAGACTCATTTATTTAATTTATAAATTTATGATTTAGATTTATTTATAATTAGAGATTAATTAAAAGTAATTAAGAAATGTTATTAGTTAATGAAGATGATTAACTAAGGATAATAAATCAAATAGAGGTTAGTTAAGGATTAATTAATAAATGAGATTTATTAATATTAATTAAAGATTTATTAAAGTAAATTTATTTAAATGATAAAGATTAATTTGAAATTAACGATTTAGGGTTACGGGATGATTTCTTAATGGTAAGAAATTAAAATTTTAATTTCTTAAAATAATGAATTAAAGGGTTAATTAATTATGCAATTGGTTTAAAGATTAGATTAATGAATATGATTAATTAAGGATAATTTAATTTATTAAAGTATTTGATAAATTAATTGATATCGAGTGATTAATAAATCAGAATTGGTAAATTAACTCATAAGTAATTTATTGGAAATAAATTGAATTAATTAGGATAAGTAATTTATAAATCCTGCTTATAAATGACTATTGAATACTTGACCTTGCTTATGAATGTTTATATTGTATGAAATGCCTTGAATTGGTTGCCCTATTTGATCTGTGATATTTTGTTCTGTGACTGCGTATAAATTATCCATTCATTTACATTGTTATATTATCTGTGAATCTGTGAATGGACGATAAGCGTTATAGTTTATATCGCTTATCAACTATATTTCTGTGTTTAATCTGTGATGATTGAAATGATGTTGCACTATTGTGTTAAACCCTGGACCACACCATACACACACAATTATGGATTTCACGAGGAAATCAGTTAAGTCACAGATTTTTGAAATAGTTTTTAATTTGAACTTTAAATTCAAATGTTTTGAAATGGAATCGGAATAAATGTGAAAAGCTTTTGGAATGTATTTCAAAATAAAAATTTATTTTTAAATTACTTGATTAAGTTTTGGAATTTAAATAATTTGATTTAAATTTAAATTCAATACTTGAAATTGAATTCTATGATTTGAAATTAGGGATTAAAGATGTTATATTGGTTATATAGGGATTAAACCACTTTTAAGCATTATTTTTGGGAATTTGAATTTAACCCAAGGATTTCAACTCGTATAAATGAATCAGATTTCCAAAATGAAAACTGTTGTTTTCAAATGATAAACACTTTTAAATAAGAACTGAGATTCCAGTTAATTAGGGGAATTTCAAGATTGAATAGAGAAATGATTTTCCTAAGTTATGAATGAAGCCTTTTTGAAAGCTATGAATTAAATCTGTTTATTTTTAACAGATTTAAATTGATGATTTGTTTAAATCAAATAGAAATGAGATTGTTTTGAAAGCTATAAGTTAAATCTTTGATTTAAAAGATTTAACGAGTTAATCAAATTGAAATGAAAATTGATTTGGAAAATCTGTGAATGAATCTTTTGTTTAAAAGATTAAAATGTGAGAATTATTTAAACCGTTAAAGGTTGTGAAAATAAATCTTTTTGTTAAAGATTGAAAATGGTAATTTGTTAAGCCATTTGAAGAAAAGTTTTGGGTAATAAGTTGTGACTTAATTGAAATCCCATTATCCATTTGTTTTTGAAATATCGTGCTCACTATTCGGTTTAACCGGGAAAGGACCTTTGTGTCGTATAACCCATTCCGAATATGTGATTCGACGTTATGGATAGCATTTGAAGACCGGTGATGAAGACCGGGTATTTGCGAAAGCGATAGGATCACCTATCGATTGTTTCTGCACCGAGTCGCGCCGGTATAGAAACTCCCTAAGTGATGGGAAATCCGATCGGGATTGTGAATATTCGGATTTGCAAGGACTTCTTTGTAAGTGCCTTCGGTTCTGTTCGAACCCAGAACAGACTTGTATGGATAGTATGTCTGACGTTACAAATTGAGATATAAAGCCGATTTCTTTCAAATATATTTCTGTTGGTGGCGGAGAATTTATTCTTTTAGCTTAACACCCTTCTCTGAGACGTACGAGCTCAGAGGTTATGTAGTTGAATGTTATCAGCGATATATTTCCAATTTGGTAATGTGACATGCTGAGTGTTGCTGTGAAATGATCATTGTGTTGATTATTTGTGATAGGATCATTTATTTGATCGTCTATCTTTGTGATCATCTCTATGATCATTTGTTGACCCAAAGCATGGCTTTTGTATAAAGTATGTTTTTGTGGACGTGACTTCGTCGAGCCTCACACCCCGTGAATGGTCAAAACAGGAAAGATGCGGCAAGGTTATGAGGGGTAGCGCCCTTTAGGATGTGTGCATTTCCTTCTGGAAAAGGGTGGTATCATGGTATGGAGCCCAGATACTTACTCATGTTGAAAACACTTTGTTATGATTGTGTGAATTGATTACGAGCGCTTGGTGAAAGGTCCCAAAGGACCGGGGGATGGCATATTCGGTTAGTTGTTACTCAGTTAGGGGTAACCCGGCCTTGTGTTGGTAGAGATCCGGTTTGGTTCTCGGGGATGTCCATCCAAAGGCATTCTCATGTGGCAATGGGAAGTTCCTTGGCCTGATCATTCGTTGGAAATCCAATTCCCAATACGAAACCCTGTACGGTATTAGTTGTAGAACCTGCCATTTACTTATGGTGGTCACCACTGTTTAGATGGTAGCTATAGTAGGCATACGATCATGGTCGTATGTTGGCTAAGATTTATATTCTACTTTCGAAATGAATTTTTCCGACACTATGCACTAGTAATAATATCAAATGTCTTTTTAATGCGTATCAAGCATCTTTGACTATCATAAGGAGAAATCTCCTCCGATTCTGCGTTTGCATTGTGTGTGTGTGCGGGAGGCCTTATGGTAGTCTCATTTTTAAAAAGCATTGCGAATTGACTTTGAAAATCTTATGTTGAATGTTTTAAAAGATAAATTGTTTTGTTGCTCACACCAGTCCCACGACTGATCCGGAGTTTATTGTTTCTTTCCTAAACTCTGGGTGCTCATTATTTTCTACACGAGCAGTCTAGAGTTGGGTTTTTCAGATAGTTAGATATAGTGGATTATCTGGAGTTAGTTCAGTCTTTGGATCGCACCAGTCTTGCTTATCTTTGTGCATCGTTATTGGGAGTTCGAGCTTCTGCTGGATTGATTCTTGGAAATGGAGTTGTAGTTATTTTTGGAGTTCTTCCTTGAAGACTATTTTAGAGTTATTTGTTTCGCTGCTAGATATTATCTATTTTCTTTTCCGCTGCTATTTTATTGTATCATATCTCTGATGTATATTGATATCTATTGGATCATCTGTTGTATCAGATATTGTATCAAAGCTGTATATCAATGTATTAATCTTTTATTCCGCTGTGTTGTTTACTTAATGATTGTTATAAGCTCCGGCGAATCGGATTTGAACGGTCGAATCTATGGCATTCGAGTACGATTTGAAGTACGGATGTCGATTTTTGAGCGGGCAAAATCCGACTCGTCACATAGGCTGTTGATTTAATGGGGCATGAGGTTGATGCATATTTGAAATTCTGCTCGTAATCAATGTTTTCCCATGATCGATTATGTCATAGTTAGTATGTCTGAATTCGAACTAAGCTTCTGAACCTATCAATGTATTGAAGAGTCTATCAACCTGGTCGTCTCCATTGCCCTAAAAGAGTAGCATAGTGCGTGTTGGTGATTTCACAAAGGACACACATAAGGTACTCAAAGGTTGCATTAAATTTGGAAAACAAATGTATATGACGACATTTTAATATTGAATATTATAGTTAAGTATTTTCATATTTTAATTAATGAACATTATAATTAATTACTGAAGGTCATATTTAAGTAAACAAATGCAGCATGGAACATTCGCTCTACCTTGCCTCATAATTGGCCCCACTCAGTAAGATTATTATAGTTTTTATTTACAATAAAGAAACGATAAAATGAATTTAGATCATATCTTACCAGATAAGGTAATTCCAAGGAGGCCGTATTCCATTGATGGCAATCTTTGGTAATTACCACCCCACCCGTTACCCTAAATCTGCAAAATAAATATGTACTCAATAATCGAAGAAACAAATGAACTGGTACTTTTTTTGGAATGTAGTGAAATGAGGTTCATTATGACAAATATCGACTAAGAAAGGAAAAAAATCCTATATATAACAACACGTCCATCAGCACAGATATCCATATGCCTTTTACATAGATAAATGAGAGAAGTAAAAACCAGTAAAAGATGATGGGAAAATAGATCAGATGGAAATGGTTCACATTATAATCAATGGAAGCGATGGGTTTGAAGATAAAAATAGATCTGTATATCAAGTGGGCAAAGTTAAGCAAGTAAACTGTCAGATAAGCAAACCTAATGGACAAACTGTACTTGGTTGATCTACCACGATGTTGAACACGGAATGAACTTTTGATGAATAGAAAAAATATATTTATACACCATAAAATTTAATACTTAACAGTTGATTAGCAAACATGAATTCATACTTTACTCATTTTTTCAATTGCAAAATAGTATAATGGCAGTCAGTAACAATTCATTTACCGTAATAAATCCCAAATGATAATTAGATCAAACAGTTTAATAAGTCGAAGGGAAAAAATGCTTCAGCTTAAATGCTTTGAAAATAAACTTACAACTCTTACTTGCATCATCCTTGTGTCCTCATAAAATGATGAACTTCGATTTATATACTATCTTAGGATGATTACTCTTATGCCTATTCTAGTAAGGAAATCATGGTTGGAAGGAGTAATCAAACTAAATCAAAAATATTTAATCCATATTTTTTTTACTGCTGCCCATAAAGGTATTGATAAATGATAACATTGATTTTGAAAAAAAAGGAAGCAAATAGCTTAATACGGCCTAAACTCAGCCTCCAATCGTCATTAATAATTGGTGGATCTTCATTTTTCAGGCATTTAGAGTATGCGGTAGTAAAGTATATTAAAAATCAAATTGTTTGTAGAACGCACATCAACTTAAGACAAAAATAGAATGAACAAAAATTCTCCGAGTCCACATTAATGTTTACTTCTTAGTAACTAATTTGTAAGTATATGGGCCAGTGAAGAAATAATAGTTTAGATCAATGGGGAAATAAGAATCTCTTCTTCTAACAGTACAATTACTCAACTTTCGGGGCTAATTTTAATTTACAGAATGAGAACTGCATCAGAATATATAATATATTTTTATCAAGACTGTATTTACTGTGTCAAATAGGATAGAAAATTTAAGGGTAATGTAACAACTGTTAATGTTCACATCACCTATATCTTCAACTTAACTTATGAATACAATTTACATTGCAGTAAACAATACCATCAAACTACAACCAACTTATTAGGGGAGAATTAGTATTCCTCTATTTTTTAAAATAGACTTAGTGCAGAGGAAAATCATCAAGAATATTGTAAATTTACATTAATGTCTGTCTCATTCATAAACAGACAACGTCATAGCCATGACTTGGACGCATAACTATAAATTCAAACCTCCTTTAAAGGTGAATGAAAATAAAATGTTATAACTTTGTCATGCCATATATATTTTAAATCCTAAACTGATATCAAGTGCGAAATAGGGGCAGCAAGAGCAAGTAGCTAACCACATCCTAAACTCAATCACCAATCAGCACATAAAATTTGTTAAATATTAATTTTACAGTTATTTAGAGCATACACTAATAAAGTAAATATAAACCAAACTGCAAGCACAATATGCATCCACTTGCATGAAAAAAATAAAACAGAAAGTTCACCAACTCAACACTACTTTTTAATGGTCGATAACCAATTTATAAGCAAATGGGCTGTAGAAGAAAAAAAATAACAAAGATTATGGGGAAAATGAGACTGCAAACTTTTGAAAAGTTAAAACGCAAAATCACACCTTTAGTCGTCAATTTCATTTCCAAGAATGAGAGTCGTGGCGTAACAGATATTTTTTATCAAAACTACTTGGGCTTCCTTCAAATATGTATGCAAATCGTAGGTAGTGTAACAACTGTTAAATGTTTACGCCATATACATAATCAGTGTACAACACATAACAAATATTGCCTTAGAAGTTCAATACCTACCATAAAATAATGCAGTATACCATATAAAAAAATAAGAGCACTAAATGTAACATTACCTTAAAACTTGCATACGTTTTGGTAAAAAGTATTATTACTACACCAACTCTGCTTGTTGTTCTATGCAAACAAAATATTAACACGGTCGCTGCAAAATTATTACAAATTTAATCCTTTAAAAAAAACACATGACTAAGTTTGTTTGAATTTCTAAATTTGACCTAATGTTAAAGGAAAAGGACGTTCTAATTATAAACAATGTTAAATTTAAACCAAATAACATATGAGTAAACTCAATTTTTATATGTCTAGTAAATTGTATCTCTCGCATGCTAACCACTCAACTTATAGTACTGTATACCATAGCTCTACGGTAGGGGAAAGCAAGCATAAATCCCCAATATTAGTTAAAACGACGATTTTATATAAAAAAAATTAAATCAATTGATTTGATGATAAAATTGAACCATAATTTATAACAGTATGATATGATTAGCGTCAACCGATCAATGTCAAACCATCATAGAGATGGTAACAATACAGTAGGATGAGATTTAAGTTAGTAGAATTAATCATAACAATGTAGCCATATAAAATGCTGAAAATATTTTCCAAAAGATATGGGTTTATATAACCGTACTCATGAAGTCGAAGGAACCACCTTCAAAAACATAACTAAACAGATCATCAAGGTTTCAAATCAGCCCTTTCTAGTCCTTTTAATATTTCACCGTATATAAATGCATAATCCAAATTAACATATCGTTATTAAAAGTTCACACTGTGACAATAATAGTTATTATCTCAAATCAATAACATCACCTTGAACCAAGTTATTTTATCTTTCAACATTTATTCATGACATATATTACATCCACTAAGCAAAAAACCATCAATTTACAACCTAGATTTCTTTAAAAAAAAATATTACTATCGTAGTATAATGAACAAAAGATTACAAAGCGAAAATGTTAATTTCAAATTGAATTATTTTCTTCTACTGCGAAAGTTATGTATATTAGTAGTATGTGGATTTGCATGTAGATAGAATTTGCAGTATGCTATATTCATCAGATTATAATGTAAGAAAAACTACAATCTTGTAAAAAATCATGAAATAAAATCATCAATATAAAAATTTAACCAAATTAGATGTCAACATACTTCACTTCCTAACATTGCCAAAGCTTTTTATGAATAAGTTGGTATCCAAACCGATGGAAAATATCATAAGACAAAGATAGTTAAATAGCTTTGATAGAAGGAGTAATTTTCATAAAAAATAACAAAACTTTTCATAAATAACTTAGGAACAGCAAAAGGTAGACCCAGTTGATTGGTACTCAGATGATTAAAGGATAAGAGACTGAGAGTGTAAAGGAAGGAACGCAGTTTACATTCAAGTGCAAGTCGAACAACAGCTACAAAATTTCATAAATAAAGCTACTTGGCAGTAATTTTTCCCCAACGTTACAGTGAGAAGCAAAAGAAGAACCACTAAATCGTATCGTGGCAACAAATGGTGAAAGTAATGTTTTTACGAACAACCTATCGACTAAATGTTCAAATCCACAAGAAGTAACCAAAAAGAGAAAAAGAGTACTAAATTGCCAAACTGGAAAACCCTAATTTTCAAATTAGTAGTCAAGGCAGCGGCCGAAAACAATCGGTGTGCACATCTGTCCGGTTGTATTATTCGATAGTCATAGTGACGTCGACAAGCATGGAAACTCCAGACCAATATCATGGAGTTATCGAAAAGGGGTATATTCCAGTTCGAATATGCTACTTCGACCGCAGATTCGTCTGTTATTTCACACGAAAGCAGCAGCAACCATTGGGTATTTATTAGCCCGTTGATTTCAACCGTTTAAAGCCTGATCCGTATATTCTGACAACTAATTTTCCAGTCACTGTAGCATCGTCCATTCTAGTTAGCGGAGGAGAAGTTCACCGAATTTTTAGGTAATTATTAACAAAAGGCGATTTTCAGACCTATATGATAGAGTTATTGAAAACGGGTTTTGTGTAGTTAGAGGAGGAGAAGTTGCGGAGGTGAAATTAAACGAACTTTGACGTAATCAAAACAAAAAGGCAGATTTTCAAAATAGGACAGGTGTTATTACGTGAATGTTTGGTTTATGTTTTCATATTTAAGTAATAGATTTTTTTAATTTCTATTAAAAACATTTTCTTCTCACCAACTCATATTCTTTGTCAAATTTGTATTGGATAACAATATACTTTTGTCCAAATCTTTTAAGAAAATTGCCACAACCACTTGTACTTTCCTAAAACATATATATTAATTAATTAATATACTTAATTAATTACTATATAAATGCTTATCTAGCATAATAAATTCATAACAAATCATAATCACTTGAGAAAAATCCCCAAAAATCACGAAAATTCAAAATCAACATATTCTTTCATTTATAAAAATTTCAAGACTAAAATAACTATTTAACTATTTTTAATAACTAAAACCTGAAATAAAAGCTATACCTTTCTTAAGAAATTCATAAAGTATTCACCTTAGCCTGGAAAATTATGAAATAAAAACTCATCTCCAAAATAACATTTTACACAACATATCTGAATATCAAAAAATTGGAGATTAAAATTTTAGGTTTTACTCTTAAAACCTATTCAAATAATTTCGTAAATTTTTCCATAAATCATTCTTTTATCCAAACAATGATCATACATCTATAACAAGGCAAAACAATAAAGATAAATTCAGGTATTTCCCATAGCCAAAGTAAACCTAAAGATAAAAGAGATGGTTCACTTATTATTCACCTTAAAATGAATAATGGAGTTGAGATTTGATGAAGCTTTTGAATCCATTGGTTTCCCCTTTGATTTCGTTCCCTTTTTCTCCTTATAAATGGTCGGCTTCTAGGTTTTTCTTTTGATTGTTTATGAGTATATGTAAGAATGTATGTGATAGTGAGGGTTGAAGGGATGAAACATAGATCTATTCTTATTTTACCCTTCTCATTTATTCCTCCATAGATTAAGCTTAAACAATCTTACCTAGTTGATTAATTATGGCTCGACCTTATAAATTTTTTAATCTCATCCCCATTTCCCACAACATAATTCTATTTAATCAATCAAATTAAATTTTTTGAATAATGTTAAACTAAAATTAAGGGTGTTATAGGCTTCCCTCCTTAAAGAATGCATCCTCAAAATTCAGTAAGGACCACACAGAAGTATACCAAACATGCAAACAATGCTAGTATATCCTACCAGGTATAATGTCTTTATATAACAAATATAGAACATACCATCATAACAATTCACGATTCGTGTCTTTAATCCTATCCTATATCTCCCAAGTACAGTCTTTCTTGTTGTCATTCCACTGGAATTTCACCAATCTGACTGTCTTGTTCCTTAGCTTCTTCTCGTCTCTTGCTACAACACCTAATTTCCTACCAAAAGTCAGATCCAGTTCTATTATTAAATCTTCCAAAGTAGTCTGAGCAATAGTAGTCTCTGGATCATGCACATACTTTCTAAGATGAGAAACATAAAAAATATTTGAGGACTCCAACAAATTACTTGGTAACTCCATTTCGTACGTGGGCATTCCGATCTTCTCTGTAAGAGGGAACGTTCCAACATATCTAGGTGCCAGTTTCCATGACTTTCCAAATCGTACGACATCTTTTATTGGTGATACCTTAATGAAAACATGATCTTCAACTGAGAACGCTAGATCCTTACACCTCTTATCTATGTAACTTTTCTGCCTAGACTAAGCCTCCTTCATCCGTGCCCGGATCAACTCAATCTTTTTCGTAGCTTCTCTCACCATATCTGAACAAAGAACTACAATATCTCCAGTTTCCAACCAACATGCTGGTGATTTGCACGACCTTCCATATAAAGCTTCGAAAGGCACCATTCCTATACTAGTTTGATAATTATTATTATAGGAGAACTCAACTAAGTGTAAATAGTCTTCCCATGTCCCACCAAAATCACAAGCTCTCAATAAATCTTCAAGTACCTTATTGACTTTCTCTGTCTGCTCATTCATCTGTGGGTGATAAGCGGTACTCATCATAAACTTGGTAACTAATACCACTTGTAGACTCTTCTAGAACACACTAGTAAACAAAGTATCTTTGTCATTGAGTATACTACTAGGAATCCTATGTAGTCTAACAATATTCTTCATAAACTTAGTCAATACAGGTGCCTTCCTGGTTGATTTAATTGGAATAAAGTGTGCACTCTTAGTCAATCTATCCACTATAATCCAAATACTCTCATTTTCCCTATTCGACCTTGGCAACTCATTAATAAAATCCATGGATATAGCATCCCATTTCCAAATTGGTATGTCTAAAGGCTGAAGCAATCCAATTGGCTTCTGATGCTCGGCTTTCGCTTGTTGGCAATTCAAACATTGCTTTACCCATAAGCCTACATACCTTTTCATACCTACCTAGAAGAAACTCCTCTTCATATCCCGATACATCTTAATTGCTCTAGGATGAATAGTAAACTTTGATCGATGACATTCCCTAAGAAGCTCCTTCCTTAGGTTACCAACATCCAGAATACACAATCATCCCTTCTTTGTTAGTCACCCATTTTAGTCAAAACTAAAATCCTTTAAATCATCAATCTCAGTTCCACTTCCATTCTTCTAATATTTTTGACGAACAACTGATCATCTCTTTGCTTAGAACCAATCATTTTGATCAAATTGGCCGAACTTTTAAACATGACAATACAACGGTACTCTAATAAGAACTACAGTCGATATTAATAGCACACTACACGCAGTCATTGCCTTTAAATCTTTCCATTCAACCAACATAGCTAACACCACATTTAGATGTTTTCTTCTAAGTGCATCAGCAAATTTATTTTCTTTCCCTAGCGCATAATCAATACTAAAATCATAAGCCACTAAAAGCTCTAGCCATCTCTGCTATCTCATATTAAACTCTTTCTGAGAGAATAAATACCATAAGGATTTATGATCCGTATACAACTCGAATCTTTTGCCCAAAAGATAGCTTCTCCACACATTCAAAGAAAAGATTACAACTTCCAACTCCAAATCATGAGTCGAATACCTAACTTCATGCAGTTTGAGCTGTCGAGAAGCGTAGGCATTCACTTTACCTCTTTGCATTAACACAGCTCCCAATCCCGTCCATACACATTTATATACACCACCAAATCCTTATTACCATCCGGTACAACTAACAGAGGCACACATGCAATAAATGCTTTAACTAAAGAATTCTTCCTTACATTTACTTGACCAAACAAATTATACGTCCTTCCTAGTTAGTTTTGCCAACGGCGCTGCTATCCGAGAAAAATCCTTAACGAATCTCTGGTAATAGCTAGCTAATCCAAGAAAACTCCTTATCTTGGCCATCATCTCAGATCTCTTTCAATTACTTACAGCTTCAATCTTAGTTGGATCCATAGACAACCCTTCTTCTGAAATAATATGACCAAAAAATTCCATTTCTCTTTTCCAAAAATGACACTTCAAAACATTACTTTCAGTTGATGCTGCCTCAATGCCTCAAGCACTATTCTAAGATGAAATTTATAATCTCTCTCACCCTTAGAATATACTAAAATGTCATCAATGAACCCCAATACGAACCAATCCAAGTGCTCTCAGAATATCAAATTCATCAAGTCCACAAAGAAAGCAGGCGCATTAGTCAACCTTAATGACATTACTGACCACTCGTACGAACTATATCTTGTTCGAAATTCCATCACGGAATACTATTTTCCACCACCCTCAATTATTGGAACCCCATTGCCAAATTCAACTGGGAAAATATTTGGCTCCACTCAACTGATCAAATAAATCATCAATTCTCGGATAAGGTATCTATTCTTTATCGTCTTTTTACTCAACTTACGACGGCCGGTATAAAATGTCAACGACCCATCCGATTTCTTTACGACTATCGTAGCCACTCCTCAACACAAACTGCTTGGTCTAACAAAATTCTTTTCTTCTAAGTCCCCTAGAAACACCTTTAGCTTCTTCATCTATGTATGTTTCATTATGCTAGACGGTCTACTTACGAGTTCAGCTCTAGGTATGAGATATATTTGAAACTCAATAGCCCATTTTGGTGGTAGCTCTGTAAAATGCTCAAACACATCTGCATACTCTCTTACAACAAAAACTGGATTTACCTCATCTTCTACTTCCATTACACTCAACAAAGCACAAACATCAAAATTTGATTTTTCAACCGAGTATATGATTCGATTGTGGCTGTTAGGGTGCTTTAACGATATTTTCCTATCTTCAAAAAATATCCTAGCATCATATCTGCTCAACCAATCCATACCCAAAATAATTCCAATGCCCGTAAAATCAAACACAAATAAACTGTAGGTAAAATTATAACCTAGCAACTCAAATTCTAGATGGTCATTTCTCATCTCCAAAGTTGCATTCACTCATATTAGATTTACTACCTTTAAGGAAGTAACAAGGTATGAATGTTCTTACACTAACTTATCTACCAAACACTGAGAGATAAAAGAATGTGATGCACCATTATCAAATAATACTTTAACTGGTATGCTAGGAATCAAAAGCATACCTTCCATCACAACCTTTCCCTTTTCCTTTATTTTCGGCCTAGGTGATGATGGTTCCAAATCAATGACCTTTCCCTTTCTCGCGTTGGCTGCTTTTAGACATTTGCACTTGTACTACCCCACTTGGTCACAGTTAAAGCACTTCACATTTTTCCTTCCCACAATCGTCTTGCCATCACCAGTTCGAAACTCATTAGCATAGTGCTCCTTCTTGTCACACTTATAACAAATGATATCTTCTTTCCCTTTCTTGGTAGCTTAACCCTTCTAAGATTACTTCTTCTTAAGAACTTTCTCTTCTTATTCTAAGAACTCTAGGTTTCCACCAACTCTTCCTTCCCAAAAGTCACAAGAATCTCCTCACTCCTTATAGCTATTCTCACCACCACATTACTTGGATCTCGAAGATGTGGCATAGTTGTCTTAGTAATCTCCGGCCTCAAGCCTCGGATAACTTAATCATGGCATCAAAGGTGGCATATCGATGTCTAAAAAACTCATCAAACTTAGTAGTATGCTCCAGTATAGACATCTCTCCTTGCTCCAATTCCACAAACTTCCTAAGCAAGGTTGACTTGGCTACTTCTTATAAGAACCTCTCCTCAAATATTCTCCTAAACTCAGCCCAAGTCAGTTCCTCTTCAGGCGCACCAGCATTTATCCCGTTCCACCAGTACAGTGCTGCTCCTTGCAACGACCTAAAAGCCAGCCTCCTTTTCTGCTCATCATTCAACCCTAGATTAGCAAAAATCCTCTCATAGTGTAATATCAGTTCTCTACTTTAATAGTATCCTCAGTTCCTGAAATTGCTTTCCTCCAAGACTGGTAAAATCATGGTTCAGCTTGGCGTAGTTATTACCAACCTATGCCATGGGATTAACTCCTCCCACATTAGCAGCATTCCCTCCAGCCAAACCAACACTGTTCTAGCTTGCATCATGTTAACAAAGAACTGATATACAATCCTTATATCTACTGGTGGTGTTCAAGCACCTACATTAACATTTGCATTTTGATTAGCATTTGCTTGATGACCTTGGTTCCTTTTGGCATTGGGCAAACATTTACATTGGTTGTAGTACTTCCTCCACCTAGATTCACTCTTTCATTTCCTGATTCCATACCGTGCTTTCTCATAATCTGCATACGAGCTTTAATAAGATACAATAGAATGGTCTGAGAGAGAGAGGAGAATGCACACGTATATATAGCAACTACAAGTACGTTATTATAGCGTTATCTAATACCCCAATCTTATTCTTTGATTCATTTGGATTATGTTTTCAATAAATCTTTTTATCTTTTAAGTTTTACATAAACCTATGGTCCGATACCAACTTGTAACATCCCTTACTTTGTGACTCGAAACTAAGTACTGCGGATGATGTAGTCATCCATGGTATTAATTTCTACTGACAAAATGCGACTATGACATTCATATCAGTAACATCAGAAGCACTTGAATATGAAAATTTTGAAACAAAATTTAATGAAAATTTTTCACATTTCATTTCACAAATAATGTTCCATATTAATTACATAACCCATTTTCAATCTAATGTTCAAATAAAATATAATTATTATAAAACACTCCAAGAGCGACATATAAAGATGCCCCTTTGGTGGATTAGAGTCTAACACTTGGAAATTATATAACTTTTCATTACATCTATACAAATAAAATTAAACAACACAGCGGATTAGATAAGAAATCCAAAATGGATAGATTGCCTCTTACATGTCTTGAAAAGCTTATTCACCTTATTGGAAACCTGAAAACCCTACTACCGATGTACTCAAATGAGTATCCGAGAGTTTAAGGGAAAAACAAAAACTTCGGGTCAAACAAAAAGACTGGTGTGAATAATAACCTACCATCTCAAACCAAAAATAGACGTCTATTGAGCCCATGGCACTAAGTGGAATGGATTTTCCCCTTGCTAGTATCTTGACCAAAACACATTAACCATATACTATGCTCCTTTGCATCTATAACGGATAGAACATAGAAAATAAGCATTTGCAATCATGCACCATATACTGGATTACCCATCCCAATTTATTAGACTATTTGTCTTAATTTCATCTGACTATTCGTCTTATACATATATGAGCTAACCATCACGCATGATTGCATTATCAAATTTATGTGGACTATCCATCTCATATATTTCATTTATTTAAAATGATGTTGACTATCTATCCCACTTAAAATGATATGGACAATCCACCCAACATCCCATAGTTTTCTTAGGATGACCATGTACCCTTCATTAATCATATAGAGACTATCCGTCTCTGACATGATATGGAGTACATATCACACATCCCATAGTTTTCGTAGGATAACTAAGAACCTATCACTTCGCAATTTGATCCATGTTTAACCCAAATGTTCAACCTACATCTATTGATGTCCCCAGTTAAATGTGTACACCTTAAATTTATAACATCTCAAAATGATATGCAATGGTACCCCCAATGATATATGTCAAAGTTTAAAATATAATACATTAGTATCCCCTATGATTAGTGCCAAAATTATAGGATATAATACTTTGTTATCCCTAATGAACAATGTCGAAGTCATCATATATATTGTTTGCGCCAAAATTGGTCACAAACCCAGAAGTCGTGAAAGCACCAGTGTTTACACACAAATCCTCAATATCCAAACACAGATCTATAGAGAGTAAAAATGAAAATAAAAAATTCAAAATAAAATAAAGTAAGATAAGACACAAGATTTATAGTGGTTCGGCATTGTAGCCTACGTCCACTTTGAATAGTTTGTTGTTTATTGATGATTCTCAACTGATTTATAATAGTTGAATCAATAGCACTCAAGCTACAATGGAGTTTTAGAAGAGTAATGGCGTAAGAGCTTCTAAAAGTCCTTTTATCAATACTCATAAGGGTGCTATTTATAGGAGTAGATCTGGAAATATCTACCCCAGAACTCGAAATACTATTTCTCATGCATAGGTGGGTCCACTAGATCGATCTGGGTTGTTTGGGATCGATCCCCGATCAATCCATGCTATCTTTATATCGATCCAGAAATGGCCCAATGGAGCTAAGATTGATCATGGACATTCTTGAGTGAATAAGAAAGCTTCTATGAAAATTTCATAGCATTTGACTTGTAGTTTTAGAGTTACGATCAATCCAAGATTGCCTTTGCCGATGTAGGCTGAAACCTTCGTATCGATCAAGAGCTTCGTATCCATCATATTTCGTATCCATACCCCATATCCATGCCTTTTATATCGATCCAAGTATTACGCTCCATCTTGACTGCTTCATATCGATATGAGTTTCACGCAGTGATCCATGTTAAGCGCTCCTTCCCTTGATCGGTTCCTTCGTATCGATCGATACGAACGCGATCGATAGGAAGTAGCCTATGAGCGCTTGCTGCTTTTTGTATCCATCCTTTGCTCCTTCCCTGTGTGCCCTTCGTATCGATCAATAATTGATTGATATGAAAAGATTCTCTAAACTTCCACAACAGTTGCTTCATATCAATCAGTTTGCTTTGCCGTATCCATCTAATCGATACGTATGTATCGATACGAAATCCAAATCCATCACCCTGAATTCATCCTGGAGTCAACCAATCGATACAAAGTGCATCATATGAGATGTATTGATTCGAAGACTGATCAATCCAAACCAATGCCACAACGATTGATACAAACGTATTGATGCGAACCCATTTCTTTTGAATATCGATCCATCCATAACTTAAGCATACGAACTCTGATTGGCCTCAAATTTGAAAGGTAGCTTCACCTAGCCTTGTTAATCATTCCTCATCGATCCCACCTTGATTGGAGCTTGGTCCAATTTTGATGGTATCAATCATAGCCTTATTTTCAGTCGATCTTCAATCCTGATATCCATTCTTTTTAGCCAATTTGTATCCCGGCCTTGACCAAAAGGCGAGGTAACATTTGCCCCCCAAAACATGCCTTGCCATAGAAAGGAGTGTTTTGAATGGCTTCAAATCTAACATCCAAAGTCTGTATTCCATCCATAGCCATATCATCTTATCTATAATCCAATCCATTACCAAGTCATTATATCCAAGTGCCATAGCCATATCCTTATCCAAATCCACTGCTATTCTGATTCGATATCCGGTTCCAAATCCAATAAACAAATCCTTAGCTAATTCAATATCAATCCGAACCCAACAAATGAGTTCTAATCTATCCATACCCAGAACCAATAACCAAATCCATGACCGCTCCGGGTCGACATCCAAATCCGGGACCTCTTTGGGTCCTGTAATCCAAATTCGGGACCTCGTCGGGTCCTTAGCCAAAACTGGGACCTCTCCGGGTCCATATCCAAAGCCATAGACCTTGCCATGTCATTTCATCCTATTCTAGCCTCGACTCTCTGATCGAGGGCTCATCTATGGTTTTCCTTCTCCGGCCTCAATTCTCTTATGAAGACTCTCCAATCGAGGACATATACCCTCCGACTTGGACTCTCCGGTCGAGGACTTATACTATTCGACCGAGGACTTATATTATTCGGCCTCAACTCTTCGGTGGAGGACTTATATTCTCCGACCTCGACTCTCCGGGTGAGGACTTAATCCGAGTTCGAGTCCATCCTATCACTCTCCCGCGAAGGGACTCGTAACTCATGGTTATTGCCCCGTCTCTCTAGTCGGGACCATAACCGTGTGACCTGTAGTATTTGTTACGTTAATTCAAATCCAATCATCATAGAGTTTAATTGGTAAAATAAATATCTTAAACTAATAAAACTAAACAACCATAGTGCCAAATAAATAAACTAGAGTTTGCAGAAAACAGAAAAACAAGATTCCATAAAGCCGAGCATCACGGTTTATCATCATCTCAGAGCATGCCTAGGGGCTATCCTCATTTCCATACATGTGTAAGTCACTTAGTTGCATTACTTCAGGGCTTATTACTTATTCCATTCATAAATCCTATCAGCTGATAATAAGCTGATGATGACGCCTAAATCTAGTGCCATCTTCATTTGAGGTGGGCGATGGCTGCTCCTGTTCCACTGTCACATCTTGATTCCTTATGTATTGTTGCAAATAACCATTCCTCACATGTTCCTCGATAATATCCTTCAGATGCTCGTAGCCGTTCGTGTTGTGCCCATCGAGCTGGTGGAATAGGCAATGCTTTCCCGATGCTCGCTCATATTCAAAGGGTTCCGTTTTTGCCAGCCTTCGGTACTAGAGGCGCCTTCGAGTATCCAAATAAATACTTTCTATAGTTTCAGTCAAATCTTTGTAAGAAGAGAATTTAGATTCCCTTCGTTGCCTTTTCAATGTGTCACCATTGTCATTCATTTTCCTTTTGCCTCTACCATCCTTGTTTGAATCCTCCCTGGGTGGTCCTCCACCTTTTACCGCATAAATTTCAGCCTCTCTCCCCTCTCTTTCAGCCTTCGCATTTTCCTTTCATAGAAAACTCTCTGCTTCATGGTAAAAATCCCTGAGATCCATCGGTGGATCCTGCTCCAACGATATCTTAAAATCCAAATTTTCGCAATTCCTGAGACTGCTGCCAACAAAACCATCGACGGATTGGGTCGATCCACCGAAGCCACTGCCGCATTGAATCTGGTTAAGAAATCCCTAAATGACTCTCCCTTCCACTATTTCATCGATATTAAAGTCATTACATTCTTGGGTTTCATGATGTGGATCCAAAATTGCCTCTTAAACCTCTCGATCAACTCCGTCCATGTGCCCATAGAGCCGCTTTCCAGTTGTCTTAACCATAGAAGTGCTATATCAGTCAAATACAAAGGGAAGCATTGCACCACGACTTCCTCAAATGCTCTCAGTACTTCCACGTGTCTCATGTACCTTGTCAAGTAAACATCGCGATCTATTCTCCCATCATACATTTCCAGCTTTGGTAGTCTGAAATACGATGGATTCCTAATTTGCCTGATTATAGGAGCGAAGGGGATCCTATTCACATCCTACAAATCTCTATTCACCGATCCTCCCCTCATAGCCCGTCTGATCATGTCCGCTAACCTGTCGTTGTCATTAAGTGGTAGCCTCTGCCTGCTATCTCCGTCCCCCCTCCCCCCCCCCCCCCCCCCCGAGTCCATGAGGGAATCCTGAAACCTATCCTTCTGGACGAGCATCCATATCTCGATCAACGCCAAACTGCATAGCGCTGCCTGGTATCCTTCTAGAATTGAGCCAATATGATTTAGGGGCATTCCCCCTAGTTCAAGGGATGTTCCCGATGGTCCCACTCTATTATGTATTCCAGTTACTCCGTTTCATTAGTTCTGATTCTGGACGGCCTCTGTTCCTACTATTCCAGCTTCATGATCCTCATTTCCAGTATCTCCAGCTACTCTATTCCTTTGGTTTTTCACTCCAGCTTGTCCAACCCATCGGAGTACATTTTGTATTATATCCTCCTGCCTTTTCAGCATATTTTCCATCTAGTCTCGAATGATGAAGATTGAGGCTTGATTAACTCTTGAGGAAGCCTCATGACTTACTACATGCTGACTTCTCTCCGTTCTCTGTCTCCTTATTGATTGCTTCCCAGAATCCGAGTTCCTAAGTTTTCAGATCCAAAATCCAAGCCTCCAAATCCCTGAGTTCAATTCTCAGTGAAAGCACCAAAGTGTTTGCGCCAAAATGATCACAAACCCCATAAGTTGTGAAAGCACCAGTGTTTACACACAAATACTCAATATCCAAACACAAATCTCGGATCCAGATGATGTAGAGAGTAAAAATGAAGAAATAACAAAATTAAAATGAAACGAAGTAAGAGAAGACACAAGATTTATAGTGGTTTGGCATTATAGCCGACGTGCACTTTGAATAGTTTGTTGTTTATTGATGATTCTCAACTGATTTACAACAATACAATCAATAACACTCAAGTTATAATAGAGTTTTAGCAGAGTAATGGCGTAAGAGCTTCCAAACGTCCTTTTTTCAGTAGGCATAGGGGTGCTGTTTATAGGAGTAGATCTAGAAATATCTGCCCCAAAACTCGGAATACTATTTCTCATGCGTAGATGGGCCCACTAGATCGATCTAGCATTGTTTGGGATCGATCTCCGATCGATCCATGTTGTCTTTGTATTGATCCAAAAATGGCCCAATGGAGCTGCGATCAATCATGCACGTTCTTGAGTGAATAAGAAAGCTTTGGTGAAAATTTCATAGCATCTGGAATTGTAGTTTGAGAGATTTTATCGATCCAAGATTGCCTTTGCCAATGTAGGCTGAAACCTTCTTCTCGATCAAGAGCTTCGTATCCATCATATATCATATCCATACCCCCTTTTCCATGCCTTTCGTATCAATCCAAGTATTGCGTTCCATCTTGACCACTTTGTATTGATCCGAGTTTCATGCAGTGATCCATGTTAATCACTCCTTCCCTTGATCTGTTCCTTCACATCGACCGATACAAAATAGCCTATCAATGCTTGCTCCTTTACGTATCTATCCTTTGTTCCTTCCATGTGTGCCCTTCGTATCAATCGATAAGTGATTGATACGAAATGCTTCTCCAAACCTCCACAATTATTACTTCATATCCATCAGTTTTTTTGCCTTATCTGTCCAATTGATACATATGTATCAATACGAAATCCACACCCATCACCTTGAATTCATCCTGGAGTCAACTAATCGATACAAAGTGCATCGATACCGTAGGATCGATTTCACCCTAGACGGGGGGTGAATAGGGTGATGTTATTAATTATAAAAATTTATTGCGGAAGCTTATAAAATTATTTCAACACAGATCACAGAATAATAGTAGCATGGAAAAAATAGCAGAATAATAAAATGCAGAAATAGAACGACACATAATTTACCCAGCTTCGGCAAAATCCTGCCTACGTGCTGCCCCAAAGGTTTCTACTAGAAATTAGATAGTCAGACACTTACACACGTAAACTCGTGACACCCGCTATCGACTAAACCTAAATCTACGCTCAAAATCCTGCCATAACTCAGCCACTGAGTTGCGAATTCTCAAACTACGCCACGTAGTTTGTCCCCTAGTCACACGACTAGAAATTTAAACGGTTTAAAAACAAATTACAAATTAAAAACATTTTAAAATTAAAATAACCCTAATTTAAAATAAAAACCCTTATTAAAGAACGCCGGCCCCTTTTATAATTTGGTCCGTCTCTTTTATTTCCTCCGTTCGTTTATGTAAATATGGTGGACGTTCCTCTTTGCAACACAATTAGGGCTTCGTTTTCTCTGTTTTGGAAATTAGGGCTTTTCGAAGTGCCGACTTTAAATTGATCGAATTAGTGATTATTCGCGTGTAGCCTTGATCGATCGTTTTCCTTGTTGCTCACTTCGGCTGCTTCGTTGATCGAGTTCTTTCCTTGCTTCGGTATGTAATTTATGCTTTTTGTGCTTTAGTGTTTTCGTACTTGAACTCGATGGATCTATGCCGATGATGATTATTGCAATTTATAGGATTCCGATCTCCTTGAATTACGTTCGTCTGATTTGTTCGTTATCATGCTTTCGGCCATTCGATTTTTGTTGAACGTTGATGATTTATTTCTGACTTTTTCAATTTACTTGGGTAACACGGTTTAGAACTATGACTTGGTCACAATCGATTTTGATTTGTTCATCTTATACTTTGATCGCTTGATTATCAGGGTGTTGACTTGGTTCGTCTATCACGGTTTTGAACAGTTCGATTCCTTGACTTTACTCTCTGATTTCGTTTTGACTTCGGCATTGACTAACTTGATTTTTTACTTGATCAACCTTGGTGTTGATTTGTGAATTCAACTCCGTCTACACTGATCGTGTTTACTTTAGTTATTTGATTTCTTAAACTAAACTTCTGGACATTGATCGAACTGTACACTTGCTCGATTTTACTTGTTGTTCACGGCCATTATATCTTTACTGCCATGTGACACTAGCCGTTCATATTGCATACAATTTTTATTGCATCACCGCTGACTGTTGACACTCGATATATTTGTTTGCACTGCTTATTAGCTTTGTTCTTTGTTGTAACCGGACCCGTTGCATACATGTTGCTTTTAACACCTCATTTGATCTACTTGCATTGTTATTGTATTTGAGTGCATCTTTGCACTGTGTATTTGGTGTGTATTGGTCTGGTTGCATATTTGTGAGTTGTTCGGTGAACTGTTGTTTGTTGTCATATTATTGCTTGTGCATCACCATATATCTGTTGCATTCATTAGTCATTCATTGGTGTCACTGGTGTACTTGAGTCAGTGGTTTGCTATTGGTTGCGACGAACTTGTACATCTCCTTTGGTTTGTTTGCATTGAAGTTGTATTTTGCTGTGTATAACATGGTTGTCGTTTCTGTCCATTTGCCTCTGGTTTGAACCATGCTTTGATTTATTGTATATTGATTATGTTCCCATAATTCTGGTGCATTCATTGTTTTCCATATTGGCTTCACTGCATCTTCATCTACCTGTTCATTTAAGTCCGGTTCCTTGTTTCATTTGGTATGCTGTTTCGAACCATGTTCGCTGTGGCACTGAACTCGGTTTTGCTTCATGATGTACTTTAGTATGATGCCCGTGTCACTTGTGCATTGCTTCTCTACATCTTTTAGTTTGCTTTGGTGCACTGTTTTGGTTTTTCTGTTTGCATGCTTGAAGTCGTAGCCTGTACAACTGCCCTGTGTTGAATCCAGCTAATAGCTCGGGTTTGACCTTGTGCACGTGTTGTGATTTTATTTATATTGCACCCGAGTTGAACCCGTCCTTTTATTTTGGGTTTGACCTTGTGCTCACCTATCCCTGTGACATTATCAAGTGTATTTCGATGTGCACGGCCTTGTGGCATGTACAGTGATACACTGTGCATGTCACATTGTTCGTGTGTGATGAATTCAAATATAAATCATGACGAACAACCCAAATAACTGAGGCAAATAATATTTTCAAAGTCCATTTTTTATTTTATATTGCAAACATATTTCTTTTTTAATTTTACCGCATTAGTGCATATTTTTGCAGATTGCTCAGATGTTGGATTCTAACTGGAACGAAGTTGAAGATAAACTACGAGTGTGAGTGATATGTAGTGAGGAATTTATGTAAATTGAATTGTGATGTAATCAGAAATTGTATTGTAATTGAAATTGTATAGTGAATAGTGAGAGCTTTGAATTTGTACTATTCAAAATTGTAATAAATATTTGTTTGAATAAAATTTCAGTTTGAATTCAAATTCTATGCTATTTAATTTCATTCAGCAAATATTTATTTAACCTATGAAAAATAAAATAGTACATTAACAAATACATTTAAACGAATGTATATATGTTTATTATCATCAAACAAAAATCATATAAGCGCATATTCAACAATCTCCCCCTTTTGATGATAACAAACATATATTTAAGATTTTGAATATGTTAAATGTATTTGATCATTCATATGCTCTAATTGCTCCCCCTATTTAAATGCTTCCTCTCTACACAAAGCTCCCCCTATAAATATGCATACAATTAAATAATATGCAAATGAGCTTAGATAAAAATGGATAATATTTGACCTTTGATTGATTTTATTTGACAAAATCTTAACTTTTCTCCCCCCTTTTGTTATCAGCAAAAGAATAATAGTGTTAGAGAAAATAGAGATAAGGCGATCGATATTAATTCAACATTAAAACTCAATTGAATATAAATATTAAATTTCAATAAAAAATCAAACAAAAATCATAAATATTTTGTTAGGCGCATATTCCACTTTTAGAATGATGGGAATTATGTCATCATATAAAACCATACAGTTGTGTCTATTTGTGGTATATTTATATCAGGAATTTGAATATCTACTAACCATGCATAACCGTTAGTACGTTTAAATGAGATTAGTAGTATTCCAATTTTATTTTAAAAAAAACGAATTCAAGTATCTTCTAACCACGCATAACCGTGAGGACTTTTAAATGGGATTAGAATCAACTTGTTTATTTTAAAAATCAACTTTTGATATGCGTTCCATACATGCATAACCGTGAGGACTTTTGAATGAGCATGGAAGCACATAACAAATTCCAAGTAATTCACCCATGCATAACCGTGAGGACTTTTAAATGAGAGTGAATACTTTGGTATTTATTTATCTATTATTATTATTATTATTTATTTATTTTTATTTTTTTTTAAAATGTAAAAATGAAAAAACGAACGATTCCTGTTTAAAGTACCACACATCGACAAACTATATAGAATTTTAATGAGTGATGTTCGTTAGAAATATGATAGAGATAGAGATGGTCATGGAATTTTTACCAACAAAAAGTTTTATAACTCTTGTTTAAATTTCTAAAGAAATTTGCTAATTATACCTTCTCGAGTTATAATATATGATCAATATCAACACTCATCAATTTTTCAATCACTATTTATCTTTTCAATAATCATTAGGGAGTCAGATTAGTCAAAATAGTCATTTAAAATCAAATTAAAAAATAATTATGAAATCAATTTTTCAAAATGACTAATTTGGAAATATGGTCAAAAATGATTTTCTCGAGGGGGTTTTATAAGAAAATTTTCTGCTATTTGAACATTATTTGAAATGAAAAATATGCAGATATTTTCTTTAAAAAAAACGATGTAGTTACTAAATGCCTCAAAAATCACGTTCAACTGGTAACTTTTCTATCAACTAGATTACCAGTGTAATCTGCATCTGAATTTCTCTTTCACTCAAAATCATCATTAATTGAATTTGATTGACCAAACCATGAAGTGTGCACCAAAAATTTCAAACTCAATTTTAACAGCAATTTAAATGACATTCTCTTGAATTTGAATTGAAGCCGTGTTAATAATAAAAAACCATGAATTTAGAGTTAGCCATATTATAACCAAATGTATTATCATCCAACAAAACACTATTTTTAATCCGAACTTATATATATGAAGTAATTCAAAGAATCTAGAGATTTTTATAGTGTTTTTGGCATACGAATATAATTGGCCAACTATTTTGAATAAGTCAGAATCAAAATCATCATTTTTTCATCATCACATTATTGGCTGATTTTAATTCAGAATATGGTGCAGATTATCACATTTAATGTATCATTCAAACAAATATACCATTATCTGTTTTACCTTTACGATATTTTTCGTTGTTGCCCGTTGTGATTCTGTCACCTTTATACTAGGCTAAGGAACTTTGCTTTGTCGTCCGTTGTGTTTCTGGAACAGCCAAAAATCCAGAGAACACTGTTGTTATTCCTTAGCCTGCCACCACACCTACATGGGAAAGAATTTATGTGACCTATTTGTTTTTATAGGTCCATGGTTGTTATTGGCAGAAAATTTTGAAAAACAATTTTATAAAGACCCAAAACTATTTATAATTATTCCCTTCGGCACCCAAATTTGTTTAACTTTGAGAGATTTTATATTTGTGCGTTTTGGAACCCAAATCGGTATAGTTTTCACATGTTTGGGTCTATACCAACAATTATTGTGATTGTGTCCATATTTTCTACAAATTGTGCACATATGAATTAACTTGATTAATATTGCTTTCAACAATTTTCGAACTACTATATCCAAGTCCTTGTCTAACCGTGTTAACATTTTGCTTTCCTAATAGCATATTCAATGATTTTTCACTTTTTGAAAATTTATCTAAAGTCGTTGACAATTGTTGGACTTGTGTTTTGAGAGATTCATTTTCGTTCAATAATGTGCACTTTTTGATAAAATTTTCTCTCCTAGTATTTTCACTTTCTTTCAAAATCAGAATTTCATTTTCAAGTGATTTTTTATTGATTTTTGATTTTTTAACTTCTTCATCAAATGTTGGACACTTATCACACTTAGGGATCCTACTTTGATAGGTTTTAACTAGTTGGTCAAGTTGTTCATTTAATTCTATCAAAGTGTCCTTTTGTGATTCAAGTTTAGCATATTTTTCCCTAAGCCGTTCAAAACAGCCATTTACTTCGTGGAAATAAATAAGTAATTTAGAGTGAGTAAGTTTTTATACCTTGATTGGCTCGTCATCGTCGCTATCGGTTATATTCCCATGAAGGCACATATCTGCTTTCTCACTTTCACTGCTATCGCTTTTATTCCACGTGGCTGCAAAACATCTTCTTTTTGATTTCTTTCTTTGTCGAGTTGAAATCGGGGATAATTGGGCTTGATATCACCGGGTTTGTTGCAAATGATCCCATGTTCTTCCGAGTTGTCTAGTGCTTTAATTATTCTGCTTTTTAATTTTTTATTTAGAGCTGGATTTCCGTATTTGTGGTTCCACATTTTGAATTTCTTCATTATTAATGCCAGCTCAGCTGCTCCATCATCATCATCCTCATCACAACTGCTTTTTACCAATCCTGTTAAGCACATTTCTTTAACTGAGTCGGTTGTGGAGGACTTCTCATTGTTGTTGACTTTTGCACCATATATTGTATCGAAAGTATTCGAGATTTCCTGTGCATTTTCACAATGAGAGATGAAATTAAAATTATCTTGATTAATATATAAGAATATAATATATTCATAGCAAGAGCGTTAATCGAGATAATTTTCTTATCTGTTATATCACACCCGTTTTCAATAATATCCCAATATTTAACATTAACAGATTTTAAATAAAATTCCATTTTCAATTTCCAATTCAAAAAATCCGTTCCATCGAAAATAGAAGGAATAATATTGAAACGACCCTCAACAAAAGTATTATTAAAAGAAGCCATTTTTAAAAATTCAAATTTTTAAAACAAAACCCGATTTTTGAAAAACGAGTTTTTAAAGAAAAAGTTGACTTCTATTCCTAGCTCTGATACCACTTGTAGGATCGATTTCACCCTAGAGGGGGGGTGAATAGGGTGATGTTATTAATTATAAAAATTTATTGCGGAAGCTTATAAAATTATTTCAACACAGATCACAGAATAATAGCAGCACGGAAAAAATAGCAGAATAATAAAATGCAGAAATAGAACGACACATAATTTACCCAGCTTCGGCAAAACCCTACCTACGTGCTGCCCCAAAGGTTTCTACTAGAAATTAGATAGTCAGACGCTTACACACGTAAACTCGCGGCACCCGCTATCGACTAAACCTAAATCTACACTCAAAATCCTACCACAACTCAGCCACTGAGTTGCGAATTTTCAAACTACGCCACGTAGTTTGTCCCCTAGTCACACGACTAGAAATTTAAACGGTTTAAAAAAAATACAAATTAAAAACATTTTAAAATTAAAATAACACTAATTTAAAATAAAACCCCTTATTAAAGAACGCCGACCCCTTTTATAATTTGGCCCGTCTCTTTTATTTCCTACGTTCGTTTATGTGAATATGGCGGTCGTTCCTCTTTGCAACTCAATTAGGGCTTCGTTTTCTCTGTTCTGGAAATTAGGGCTTTTCGAAGTGCCGACTTTAAATTGATCGAATTAGTGATTATTTGCGTGTAGCCTTGATCAATCGTTTTCCTTGTTGCTCACTTCGGCTGCTTCGTTGATCGAGTTCTTTCCTTGCTTCGCTATGTAATTTATGCTTTTTGTGCTTTAGTGTTTTCATACTTGAACTCGATGGATCTATGCCGATGATGATTATTGCAATTTATAGGATTCCGATCTCCTTGAATTACGTTCGTCTGATTTGTTCGTTATCATGCTTTCGGCCATTCGATTTTTGTTGAACGTTGATGATTTATTTCTAACTTTTTCAATTTACTTAGATAGCACGTTTAGAACTCTGACTTGGTCATAATCGATTTTGATTTGTTCATCTTATACTTTGATCGCTTGATTATCACGGTGTTGACTTGGTTCGTCTATCACGGTTTTGAACAGTTCGAGTCCTTGACTTTACTCTCTGATTTCGTTTTGACTTCGGCATTGACTAACTTGATTTTTTACTTGATCAACCTTGATGTTGATTTGTGAATTCAACTCCGTCTTCACTGATCGTATTTACTTCAGCCATTTGATTTCTTAAACTAAACTTCTGGACATTGATCGAACTGTACACTTGCTCGATTTTACTTGCTGTTCACGGCCATTATACCTTTACTGCCATGTGACACTAGCCGTTCATGTTGCATACAATTTTTATTGCATCACCGCTGACTGTTGACACTCGATATATTTGTTTGCACTGCTTATTAGCTTTGTTCTTTGTTGTAACTGGACCTGTTGCATACATGTTTCTTTTAACACCTCATTTGATCTACTTGCATTGTTATTGTATTTGAGTGCATCTTTGCACTGTGTAGTTGGTGTGTATTGGTCTGGTTACATATTTGTGAGTTGTTCGGTGCACTATTGTTTGTTGTCATATTCTTGCTTGTGCATCACCATATATCTGTTGCATTCATTAGTTCATTGGTGTCACTGGTGTACTTGAGTCAGTGGTTTGCTATTGGTTGCGACGAACTTGTACATCTCCTTTGGTTTGTTTGCATTGAAGTTGTATTTTGTTGTGTATAACATGGTTGTCGTTTCTGTCCATTTGCCTCTTGTTTGAACCATGCTTTGATTCATTGTATATTGATTATGTTGCAATAATTCTGGTGCATTCATTGTTTGTCATATTGGCTTCACTGCATCTTCATCTACCTGTTCATTTGAGTCTGGTTCCTTGTTTCATTTGGTATGTTGTTTCGAACCATGTTCGCCGTGGCACTGAACTCGGTTTTGCTTCATGATGTGCTTTAGTCTGATGCCCGTGTCACTTGTGCATTGCTGATCTACATCTTGTAGTTTGCTTTGGTGCACTGTTTTGGTTTTTCTGTTTGCATGCTAGAAGTCGTAGCCTGTACAACTGCCCTGTGTTGAATCCAGCTAATGGCTCGGGTTTGACCTTGTGCGCGTGTTGTGATTTTATTTATATTGCACCTGAGTTGAACCCTTCCTTTTATTTTGGGTTTGACCTTGTGCTCACCTGTCCCTATGACATTATCAAGTGTATTTCGATGTGCACGGCCTTGTGGCATGTACAGTGATACACTGTGCATGTTACATTGTTCGTGTGTGATGAATTCAAACATAAATCATGACGAACAACCCAAATAACTGAGGCAAATAATATTTTCAAAGTCCATTTTTTATTTTATATTGCAAAAATATTTCTTTTTCAATTTTACTGCATTAGTGCGTATTTTTGCAGATTGCTCAGATGTTGGATTCTAACTGGAATGAAGTTGAAGATAAACTACGAGTGTGAGTGATATGTAGTGAGGAATTTATGTAAATTGAATTGTGATGTAATAAGAAATTGTATTGTAATTGAAATTGTATAGTGGATAGTGAGAGCTTTGAATTTGTACTATTCAAAATTGTAATAAATATTTGTTTGAATAAAATTTCTGTTTGAATTCAAATTCTGTGTTATTTAATTTTATTCAGCAAATATTTATTTAACATATGAAAAATAAAATAGTACATTAACAAATACATTTAAACGAATGTATATATGTTTATTATCATCAAACAAAAATCATATAAGCGCATATTCAACAGATACGAAGACTGATCGATCCAAACCAATGCCGCAACGATCGATATGAACGTATCGATGCGAACCCGTTTCTTTTGAATATTGATCCATCCATAACTTGAGCACATGAACTCAGATTGGCCTGAAATTTGAAAGGTAGCCTCAACTAGTCTTGTTTATCATTCTCCATCGACCCCAACTTGATTGAAGCTTGGTCCCATTTTGACGGTATCGATCTTAGCTTTGTTTCCAATTGATCTCCAATTTTGTTATCCATCATTTTTAGCCAATTTGTTGATATCCCTACTTTGACCAAAAGGCGAGGTAATACATATGGCTTCCAACATTTATATGGTAATATAAAGAACATACGACATTTATGTTACCACAATAATATCAAACCTCTATCCAAGGTTAGAAAACAAAAACTTATTTTTATAACTCACATGGAAAACTACCGAAATCAAAAGGTTATCGAATTTCTTAAACATAGGCTATCTCACCTCTTTAAAACCTACTTTTAGTTGGCACAAAAAAAGCCTTGCTGGCATTTAAATAAATAGTAGTGGCATTCAATGCTAGTAAGGCTTTGTTTTGTGCTAATTATCGTCGAAATTCATCACTTGCGGCATTAATACTATAATATCGAATGACATAGTACTTTGGCCCTATGCCATAAAACGTAGAGTGTCGGCATTGACAACCCATGACATAATTTTCCTTTGCATCAAAATCATGTAATAGCGGCATCATTTCCACAAAGTAGTTAATATATCGACAATAATGCTTGCGGTTTTCTTGACTTAAGCTATGACGTCGACATAGAAAACATGCGACATCACAATCTTAATATAGTTCGTATCGGAATAGTGGTATGCGGCTTCATTTAAAACTATGGTGAAAATTTGTGGCATTGGTATGCGACATTACGACATGCGGCATCATTCATACCATAGGCATGAATGCCGACCTTACTCACACTTCTCACTTTAACCAAGTGATTTCGTTCCGTACCAACTAAAATTGATATTGTATGCATCCACCATAGCTAATGTTCATAGCATAACTGCGGCATAGATGATTGTGGCATCAATGACGATGATGATGGTAATCCCATTATTAATATAAAAACTATTTTATTCTCATTAATGTATTTTCTTTTCACTTACTCTTATTCTTTGTCAAATTTCTATTGGATAAAAATATAATTTCGTCCAAACTCTTTTCAAAAAACTACCACAACTGATTTTACTTTCCCAGAACATATATCAACTTTAACTAATTAATGTCCTTAATTAATTATTAATCTACTTATCTAGCATAATAAACCATAATCATTTGGGAAAAATCCTCAAAAACGACAAAAATTTAGAATTAACATATTTTTCGTTTATAAAATTTTCAGGACCAAAATAAAAGCTATATCCTCCTTGAGAGATTCATAATATATTCTCCTTAGCTTGGAAAATTATGAAATTAAAAACTCATCTCCAAATTAACGCTCTGCACAACATATCCAAAAATCAAAACTATTAGAGATGAAAATCTTAGGTTTTACACTTAAAACCTATTCAAATAATTTCATACAAATTTCCATAAATTATTATTCTATTCAAACAATGATTATACATCCTTAACAAGGCAAAACAATCAAGATAAATTCGGATATTTCCCATAACCGAATTCAATCTAAAGATAAAAGAGATGGTTTACTGATTATTCACCTTAAAATGAATGATGGTTTTGAGATTTGATGAAGCTTTTGATCCCTTAGTTTCCCCTTTGATTTTGTTCCCTTCTTCCCCTTAGAAACGACCGGCCTTTAGGTTTTCCTTTTGATTGTTTATGTGTACAAGTGAGAATGTATGAGAGGGCGAGGATTTAAGGGATAAAATATCGATCTATTCCTATTTTACCCTTCCCATTTATACCTCCTTAGATTAAGCTTAAACATTACATAGTTGATTAATTATGGCTTGACTTATAAATTTTCAAATATCATCCCTATATACCACTACATTATTCTATTTATTCTATTCAATTAAATTTCCTAAATAATGTTAAATTAAAATTAGGAGTTTTACATAAAACCTCAAATACCTAGGGATTCTTATGTCACCTCCCAAGTAGGCAACCAAAAAGTAAGAAACCATCCTATAAGGCCTTAAGAATCTCTCTTTCTCTTTCTCTCTTCTTTTTTGGCAAGGATTCTTATCTTAAATGGCTTCAGAAATGTATTTCATATCCTAGAAATTTTTAAAAAAGTAAAAAACTTAAAGTAAAATTTTCCAATCCATCGTATCTAAAAAATATATTTCATATCTCGAAATTTCCTTACCTTAAAAATTATTTTTCAATGGTGAGATTTTCAAAAGTCCTAAAAACTATCTTATTAGAAATAAATCTTTGTTAAACAAATCAATTTCAAAAGTACTAGGAATATCCATTTTTTTAAAATAATTCTTTCCAAATATCTTTCAAGAGTTTCCATAATTCATTTCAAACATTTTTCTTCACTAAATATCCTCTTTATTTTGTACATTTTGTTTACCATCCTAACGTATTGTTAGCTTCACAGTCCAAACATTAAACAACGTCATTATTTTCATTTTATAATCGACTTCCATACAATGATATTGCTTAAAATTTGTTTGCATGTACATTCTATTAATTTGTATGTATGAAGGATTTAAAATTTTAAGTCGTTATGACGATGCAGGGACTATGGAGGAAGGAATAGAGGGACTACAGAGTGAATGGACTGTTCTCCGTGCTTTTGTTATCTCCTAAAACACGGAAGAAAAAAATATTTTTTATTTTGTATGTTAACTTCATTTTCAAAATTGGATTTTTCAAAGATTACATACGTCATGCACATTTTTGTTTGGTGGGAACCCAAAATTGAAAATATCAAATGAAATGGGCCCTTAGCTTCTCCAACTTTTCTGAAAATGTGCATGCATATTTACATATATCGATTTTGCATTAGTGTGTTTACATGTGCTCGTGTGTGAGTATATTTATATATAAATATACATATACATACATATACATACACATAGGATCAATAGCTCCTTTTATTTAGCACCATTTGTAGCCCTCTAATATCAGTCACAGGTTCATATTTAAATTTTAGTCCATAGGACAGAAGACAAAAAGAAAAAATATTTAAATAAAAACTTGTGGTTGATATCAGAGGCTACAAAATGATGCTAAATAAAGCAACCTATTGATCCTAGCTATAATATATATAATTCTTTTGTAGTGAGATCACCCACAGTTTCATAAATTATTAGGTAATGTAATTTGAATATATGATTTCCTTTACTCTACCATTCACTTTAACCATAAAAGGTTATCATTGAAAAAGATAAAAGGTTCCATTCCTACCATAATGGAAAGCGCCTCTATCCTTTATATTTTCTTCTCAATAAACCATATTTTTGTAGTGGTAAGTGGTGTTATTTGCAGACCATAAAATTAGATAGAGATGATAAGCTGTCAAGATCTTGATATTAATAAAGAATTGTTTCCACTCAAGGTATTTCATATTACTACTGTTTTAATTTTATATTCTCGATGATTTAGGCGGTTTTGTTAATGTCTGCACATGGATACAACAAGGTATTAGTGTATATAACATTACCAATATGTATTCTAAATTATGTTTCTTTTACGAAAACATGTGCTAGAAAATTTGTGATTTAGTTTATTTGTGCATGTAGTGGCAATGTAGTTTCATTTTTTACATAGGAATCTATCATAAGATTATATATATTTTTAGTTTCATTATTAGATTTCTTTCATTAGGCATCGCACAAGGAGATTGGTGCAAAATGCATAATTAATAGATGGGTAATAAACTTCCATGGAGAGCTATTATATTGCTTCAAATGTCTTCTTATTAGTTTATTGCTCAATAATATTTTTATCAAGTTAATATAATAAATAATAACAACCTAAATATTATAAAATAATTATTACTACATTTGATGATTCAAGAAATATCCCATGATCTCTCTTAATGATAAATTAGCAAACATGAATAATATGGGTCAGTTCGTTGTTTTCAATTGTTTTAGAATTTGGTTTTTAGTTTTGTTATTGTTAAGAGATCATTATTGTATGTTAAGGAATAAATCAACGATATTTCAATATCGGAGTTTTCTCATATTATGATAATTTCATATTGTGTAATTACTTAACCACTAAGCAATATGACTATAAATGGCTAGTTATGAAGTTGTAATAAGAATCATTCTCTTATAATAAAGTTTAATAATCCTCTTCTAATAAATTTTATTCTAACGTAGTATAAGAGCAAGTTTAATTTGTGTGCTATTAACCATCATACTTGTCTCTTATCATCCAGTACAGTATGAATTTCCATGTGTTTGTTTCATGATATGCCACGTGTGCAGAGGCATGTTGAGGTTAGTCTCACATTGGATAGTTTAGAAAATAAATCATATATAAATACTAAAAGATCACACTTCACATTACATATTGGTTTTGTGATAATATATGGTTCTCCACTCTCTCTAATATTTTCTCATCAATGACGTAGCACACTCCTAACACTAACCTCACCAACAACCAACCTTACCTCAATCATATTTCGCCTCCAACCCGACTAGTTGTCTCCACCTTGTGTAGTGTTGCCCCATCCAGATCTCCATGCAATAAATCATGACCAAGCATGAAGTAATCCTAAGCTTGTTTTAGTTTTGGACTAAAAGGTATTATTACTTGTTGGGCTATATTAGGGGAACCAAATAAAAAAGACAAAAAGGAGAGGGAAAAAAGAAAAATAGAGAAAAAAAGTAAAGGAGGGAAAAAATTAATAATGGAATTTTGGGGAGATGCATTAAAACCAAAAAAGACTCTCAAATGCAAATCAGGAGTGGATAAATATTTGCATCTTTCATTGACTGTGCTTGCAAAATCAAAGAAAGCAGCCAAGAATGTAATTTTCTACATGACAGTTGACAATTAGAAGTTAATTATTGGAACTCTTTTTTTCGGAAAAATATACTTAGATATGTCATAATTCAATATGAGGAAAAAAGTTTGAATTATCTCATAATTTCTCGTAGATTATGTCTACCTCAACATTTTAGGGTTAGATACATGATAACTCCTCAGGTATGTCATCTTTATGGCTCTTGGATTCTAATGCTTCTCATCACATATCTCGAGACCCTTCGTCTTTTGCGTCTTTGTCTTCATCATCTTATATTCATGTTATGATACTGATAGCAGTCCTATGCCAATATTGGGAGTCGGTCATATTCCAAACTTGTCCCTTAGTGTTTATCGTGTTCCAAACCTCACCTTAAACCTTGCATATGCTGGTCAGTTATACGATTCTGGTATATAGTAACATTTAATTCTTCTTCTTATTTTGTGCAGGATCTGCAGTCGCAAAAACTAATTGGGACATGTCATAGGGGAGGGGGACTACATGTTGGAATAAATGAAACATAACATATGCAAAAACTTAAATGGAACAGGAAAACTAATTCCGACCATTTTGAAATATGCAAAAACTTTAGAACACTTGTAAAAACACAACATTCGAACTGTTATTAAATGTTTTAGATGTGACCTAGGTGGAGAGTACACTTTTAAGAAATTATGTGAACTACTTTCCTTTCATGGAACCATACGACAAACCTCATGTACCAATACTCCTTAACAAAATGGTGTTGTGGAAAGAAAACATAGGCATATGCTTAAAACTGCTCAATCTATGTTGTTGTATGTTTTTTTTTCCTATATAATTTTGGGGAGAATTCATTCTCACAACTGTCAGACTATTTAATACTATTCCATCTTCTCACATTTAAGGTATTTCACCTTTTGAAAAATGTATGAACATGCACCTAATTATTATATTTTTAAGGTGTTTGGATGTACTTGTTCTATTCTACTTCCTCATATGTAACGAAACAAGTTATTTTCTTGGTTTGTTGTTCGTGTGTTTCTTGGCTATGGTGAGGGTAAAAAGGGTTATAAATATTTTAATCAAACCACACAAAAACTTTATTTATCCCGAAATATTATTTTTCTTAAACATATACCATTTTACTTTGTTCCATCTAGACTCATTGTGTTTAACTAGATCTGATTTTATTCACAATGATCCTTTTTTGAGGACAATAATAATATTGATAGTATAGGCCCATAGGGACTAGAACACTTGAAGTTGACTCCTCCTCTTCTATGGCTTCTCAATATGCAATTGAGCCTATAGATCAACCTCTTCGTCATTCCACGTGCATTCATAAGTCTGCAAAATTACCTTATTTGGCTTATTCTTGTTATTCTTCATCTTTTTCTCCATTCATAAACTCTATATGTAATCTTTCAAAGCCAACTTCTTATAAAGAGGCATTTCTTAATCCTTGTTAGCGAGTGGCTATGGACGAAGAATTTTGTAGCACAAAAGATATATACCTAGGATTCGGTTTATGTACCTCATGGTAAGAATGTTATCAGTTGTCGTTAGGTGTATAAAACAAAAACCAAATCTTATTGATTGAAAGATATAAAGTTAGATTGGTTGCAAAATCTTTTAATGGTATGGCATGGATTATGAGGAGACTTTTGCCCCAGTTGCAAAAATGACTGTCGTTCGTACTCTTATTGTTATAGCTTCTGTTCGACAATGGTCTATTTCACTACTTGATGTTAAAATGTTTTCTTGAACGGATATTTTCAAGTAGAAGTTTATATGGAGCCACCTTAATGTGTTTCAATTGAATCTTGATATAATTGCAAGACTAAAAAAAAATTGTACAGACTCAAGCAAGCACCTCATGCTTGGTTTTAGGAATTCTCTATCATGAGTAAATCTCTTAGTTTCACCTCTAACTTTCATGATAATATATTTTTTGTTAAAAACACTAACGTAGGACATATCATACTATTGTTATATGTTTGATGTGGATGGAATTTCTGCATTAAAAAAATTAGCTAGAAAATTTGAAATGAAGGATTTAGTGTCCTCTAAAATATTTCCTAGGAATTAAAGTAGCATATTCACCAAAAATTTATCTTCTTTCTCAGTTAAAATATGTTGTAGGTATTATTGAGAAGCTAACTTACTAATAATAAGGCCGTTGACATACCATCACTTATCCGGATATATCATATGTCATTCAAGTTTTTAGTCAGTTTGTGGCATCCCCAACTATAGTTCACTGGACAATTATCCTTCGTATTTTAAGGTATCTTTAAGGTACTATTTCTCATAGATTGTAATTTTCATCCACATCCTCCCTGGAATTGCGTGCCTACTCTAATGCTAATTGTGGTAGCAATCCCATATGCCATAAGTTGATTACCGGCTTTTGTATTTTTTGGGCGATTCTCTGATATCCTAATAGAGTAAGAAGCAATATGTTGTGTGAAATTCCCCAAATATAATAGAGTACCATGTCATGGCATCTAATATAAAAGAGATTGTTTCACTACATATGTTACTTGTAGATATTGGGTGATCATTCTGATCATACTCCTATATATTGTAAGAGGGTTGTTCAGGTTTCTTGCAACTTAGTTTTTCATGAGCGGATCAAACATGTTGAGATTGATTTTCACGTCACACGTTATCTTCTTGAGAAAGACACCATTGCTTTATCTATTGTTTCCTCTTCCATGCAGATTGCCATCTTCTTTACTAACTCACACTCAGTTCCTCATTTCTAGTTTTTATTTAGCATACCCTAACGATGCTTATAAACATTGCATCGTGAGTTTGTAGGGATGTTAAGAGATTATTATTACATGTTAAGGAATAAGTTGAGGATATTTCAATATCCAAGCTTTTCCATATTACAATAATTTCCCATTGTATAAGTACTTTGGCTCTAAGCAGTATGGCTATAAATAGGTAGTATGAAGTTGAAACAAAAACATCATATTCTAATAAAGTTTAATCATCCTCTTTTAATAAAGTTAATTCCAACGGTTATTTCTTTGGTTAATTGATTTTTTTTCTTTAATTACCCCTTTAACTTTATACTATTTTTCCTGGAGTTGGAGTTTAGAAGACATCATATAAGAAACAAGTGTACCTTAAATTAGGCTATGTACATACTTTTAAACTGTCGGTAACTTTAAACTTGCAAAGCTTTGAGACGGTAAAGCATGCAAATACACAATAATCTTGATTTTGATCATATTAAAACACTTTTGTTAGCAAACAGATGAATTTTTTTCTACAAATTATGAATCTTCACAATAAAATTTGATGTTTTAAACCATACTAAAGGTAACAAATTACATTATAACAAAGTATCATATATTTTACTCAAATTTCACAAATAAATTCAGTATTTCGAACCAGGCATATAAGTGTTACTAGATAACTTACTATATTATAATTAATTGGAAGAAATTATGCTTCAAATCTCTGAATAATGTATGCTAATCCAAACAATCTTCATGCTTTTTTTTTTATATTTTTCAGTGGATGGACTAGTTTATATTGATAACCACGTCTTCAATTTAACCAGATAATAAATTCCCTTTTTATTTAAAACTTTTGGAACAATTTTTTTTACCATGGTTGTGACTTGAAGACCAACATATCTAATACAACTTTCGTAAGTAATTTCTTTGATCATTGTTTCATTTATAGATTGGTTTTTATATCATTTTTTGAATTCTTATAACTCATTTACCATATTTGAATCAGTTTCTCTTGCTTTTAAAATAAAGCGCTATTGAATTCATAATTATCTTTACAGTTTTCTAAATGATTTTGATGTAAAACAATTAAAAGCAATTGGTGATATCATTATAAGAGAACCAATATATGTTTTGTTTGATGTCAATTTAGTTAAAATTCAATTTTTTGTATTGGAAGTGTATAGTTTCTCTTCTTGAACATAAGAATGTTGTAACTAGATGTTTGCTTGATTGTTCAATGATTTTTATTGGTGTGTATTGCCAAATAAGTAGTATTGTTTTTTGTTAGCTTATTGATGAAATCATAATTAGGTACCAACATATAACAACTATAACTTATATATAATTTTATTATGCAAATATTCTGTAAAGTTTTCATCTGAATATTTGTATGCAAAAAAATAGAGAATAAGCCCACTTTTTCCTGCATATAATCAGCAAATGTTCACTAGTACTGGTAAAAGAAGTAAAAATTATATAAACACACATATGACATGCACTTCACATGTGATAATGGCACGTGCTTCATGCTTAAACTGTTTTTCTACAAATTCCATATATTTAACGCATTCAATAGAAAATTATTTACACAACATTTGGTTATATTTTTACATTGAAATCATGTACAGTTATTTTGAATTTTTATTTTCAATTGCATCTTTAACTTTTTGTCAATATGAATTTTTATTGATATTATTAATTAATAAAGAATGGATTTGTAAAGAAAGTTTTATCGTTAGATCTTATTTTTAAGTGATATTGAGATTTGATTATACTTGTGAAGAGGCATTTTGAATTTGTAAAAAAGCTTTAACTGTTAGATCCTACTTTTTAGGTAACGTTGAAATTTGAAAATATATTTTGAGAGACCTTTGGTAGTTCAAGCCGACACCAAAAAAGTAGGATACCAATGGTATTAAAACTGTTATTAAAGAAATATGCGTCTGCGCGCATATTTTTCTTAGAGAAGGTAATTGTATTAATCTTGTGAAAAAAGTAGTTACAAAAGTGAGTTGATCCCAACTATATACTTCATAAAAAAATGCCCAGATGCAAAATAAAAACAATGAAAACTATACAGGGCAATATCCAAGTTTAATCTCGAATTGGAAAAATATTAAAAATGGCAGTCTCCATATCGAAGACGTAGCAAATCTCCATACAATAACCTAATCCGAACTTGAAGATACTTCAGACGCCACACTTACATCACTTATCTCACTAGAAGGAAGAGCTTCTACACGTTCATCGGTGTAACTCATGCTAAGGAGGGAGTGTGACACAATCAGGAGGAAGGCTTTGATGTCGAATGGGATATCCTAGAATTTAACAGCAGTGGAATACTGAACCAGATCACTAAGTTTTTTCTTTGATTTAGTCATAAGAATTCTCTGGTAGATCTCGGTTTCTTTGCAAACACCGAAGTTACTGTTATTATTATTAGTGAATATTCCAGCATTCCATTCTTTCCAAATGCTCCAAACTATAATTGAAGTTATTAGTCTAATAATGTCTCTGTATTATCCTTGTGACTGCAATTTTGGGTAAAAAATTCAATTTCATCTAGTATGTTGTAGTATTGCATGCTTGAAGTCCAGATTTGAGTCTGCACTAGCTCCATATATAAGTAGTATAGGCATAGTTGAAAAATCATGATTGATACTTTATGTGACTTGATTAATAAGAGTATGCGTAGTGCATTTGTAACCGAGTTGTAACTCTTTTATTTTTGTAATTGGGTTAGGCTTCTTTAAGCCTTTAGTGCCATCAGGCCCATCATTTCTTTATAAATACAGTATGTAAGCTGTTTGTATCAATATAGAATTAGTGAATAAAAATAAAAACATCACTTTTCATTTTATGGTATCGGAGCGATTGTTGCCGAAAGGCTGAATTCGATCAGATAAAGTAAATTTTCATTTCTCCCCTCACAGCAATTTCATCATAGGGGAAGTTTACCATTCCTTTATATCCGTGCAGTGCCAAATCTTCATTAGTTCTTGTCCGTTTGTGCCATACTAGAAGAGGATCAGATCCAAGATCTTCATCTCCTCCTCTGGTTGCACAGTTCCTGCTTGCTACAGTCGATCTTGGCTGCAATTCATCATTGCCATGCCAATACACTATTAACTTGGCTGCAATTCATCATTGCCACACCATTACACTGTTTTCTTGATCAAGAAATTTGGTCACCAGTGTTCTTGATCCATCATGGCAGATCAAGATAATGAAGCCACATCTGTAAACACATGCAACAGATCCAGAGATGTTTAAAGCAGAGATCCAATCTTGATCAGACCTAAAAATTAGGCGATGAATACACCATTAGATGAAGACAATTACATAACATGGAAATATCAGGTAGAAATTGCATTAAGAGGCTATGATTTGCAAGATTATGTGAAGGGAACCAAGGTAATTCCTCCAATCAACATTAGTGATGACAGAGGTCAACTTGTGAATAATCCAGATTATGTTCAATACCAAAGGCAAGACAATTTACTTGCATCCTGGCTGTTATCTTCTATTAGTCAAAGTCTTGTGTCACAACTTGTTGGATGTTACACATCATATGAAATATGGTCATCAATTGAAAGAATTTTCAGTTCTCAATCAGTAGCTAGAGTTATGCATTATAGAAGAGAACTACAAAATGCAAGAAAGAATGATACAAGCATGAGAGAATATCTGGTAAGAATCAAGAACCTTTGTGAAAAATTAAAGTCAGTTGGTCATGAGATATCAAACAGTGAGAACATTCTTATCATTACCAATGGTCTTGATCAAGAATATGAGTCATTAGTGACATTACTTGCCACACAGCAAACATTACCAGATATAGATTATGTCCATTCTGCTCTTCTCGCTCATGAAGGCAGAGTTAAATAGAGAAGACTTATGCAAGAAGATTTTTCAGCCAATTATGCCTCCTCAACAAAGAACAAAAATCAGACACACAATCAAAATAAACAAGAAAATCAAAATGTAAGAGGAAACAACAGTCAAAGGGGAAGAGGCAGAGGAAAATACCCAAACAGCAATAGGGTCAAATGTCAGATCTGTGAAAAATTTGGTCACATGGCAAATAAGTGTTACTTCAGATTCAAGGAAGACTACAATGCTACTCAGCAAGGTCAGAACAACAAAGGACCAACAGCAAACATAGCACAAACCAGTAGTCAGTCCAGAAATAATGTAGACAATACAACAGATGATGCAAATAAATCTGATGATATCAACACAGAAGAATGGTTTCCTGATTCAGAGGCCACTAATCATATGACTAACAACTTGCAAAATTTAAATCTGGGGAATAGAAGCTACTCAGGTAAGCACTCTGTTGCTATGGGAAATGGTGAAACAATAAATATATATCATATAGAAACAGGCACTGTTGAAGGTACAAGGTCACTCTACCTTAATAACTTATTGAGAGTACAAAGTATCAAAAAGAATTTAATTAGTGTCTCACAATTTGCAAAGGAAAACAATGTATATTTTGAGTTTCACCCTAGTTTCTGTCTTGTCAGGGATTTGCTAAATAAAACATATTATTACAGGGTAAACTGGATCAAGGGTTACACAAATTTAGCAATATGAGAAAAAGATCCTTTTGTAACAATGCAGAATGGTGTAATAATGTCAGTACAAACAATGTCAAAGATGTCAATATTCTTGATGTATGGCATTGTAAGTTAGGGCACCCTAGTTTTGAATCTTGATGTAGTCAAACAAGTATTGAATGAGAATAAAATTTGTTTTCCAAAATTATGTAGTTCTAATATATGTACACATTGCCAAATTGGCAAGAGTCACAAATTAGCTTTTCAATACTCTGAAACTGCATATGAAAATCCCCTCGAGCTTGTAGCAGCTGATTTGTGGGGACCATCTCCACACATTTTAACTCAAGGAGACAGGTATTACCTATCACTTGTTGATGCACATAGTAGATATATTTGGATATATTTTTTAAAGGCAAAATCAGACACATGCAGTGCTGTAAAACATTTCATCACATGCATTGAAAAACAGTTGAATAGCAGTGTGAAAATGATACAGACAGATGGTGGGGGTGAATTTAAATCCCTAAAGGATTTCTTCACTATGGAAAGGAATTTTACATAGGATGACATGCCCACACACATCTGAACAAAATGGGCTGGTGGAAAGGAAGCACAGACACATAGTGGAGACCGGTTTAACACTTATGTCACAAGCAAGTCTACCTATGAGATACTGGAGGGAGGCATTTGCCACAGCAGTGTATCTCATAAATAAAATGCCAACCAAAGTGTTAAACCATGTCTGCCCCTTTGAAAAACTTTTTGGCATCAAACCAGATTATAAACATTTAAGAAATTTTGGGTGTCTATGCTTTCCTTGCCTCAGACCATATAACAAACATAAATTAAGCCTAAGGTCTAGCCAATGTACCTTTCTGGGTTATGTAGATAACCAGAAAGGATACAAATGCCTAGATAATCAGGGTAGGCTATACATTTCAAGACATGTAGTTTTTAATGAAAGTGTTTTTCCTTTTGCAGAAAAGGAGAAATATAAACAAGCAGCAGACATCAGTAATGCAAGAATATGTAGAATGCCAGACCTGTCTGATTGGGTTAGCAAAGAAATCAAACTAAATTATGAGTCAACAGAGAATATTCATAATGATCATTCAGAGCAAAGTGCAGTGGATAGTTCACAGCATAATGAACAACAACATGTTGAAACACAGCAAAATCAAAACAATGAAGACTCTACAAATGAAGCAACTGACAACCATAGGATTGAACATCAAGTGTCACAACCAATTGTCAGTCAACACCCCATGACCACAAGATCCAAGAGTGGTATCTTTAAACCCAAAATATTTAATACTCAAATCAATGATGTAGAGCCAACATCATATGAATCAGCAGCTAAAGACAAAAGGTGGAGGAAAGTCATGGATGAAGAGTATAATGTATTGACTAAAAACAAAAAATGGATCTTGGTTGACCCACCAAAGCACAAGAATATAATTGGAAGCAAATGGACTTACAAAATCAAGAGAGATGCAGAGGGCGGAATAAATAAATATAAAGTCAGACTTGTGGCAAAAGGTTACAATCAACAATATGATTATGATTTTAATGAGGCATTCTCCCCAGTTATCAAGCCAGCAACAATAAGAATTATGCTAACTCTAGCTTTACACAAACAATGGTAGATAAGGCAGCTAGATGTGCATAATGCATTCTTAAACGGAGATTTAATGGAAGAAGTGTACATGCAACAATCAAGAGGATATAGCTCTAAGGATAACAACAATCAAGTGTGCAAGTTACACAAAGCCATATATGGATTGAAACAGGCTTCAAGGGCCTGGTATGAAAAACTAAAGACTACTTTAAACAAGTTAGGATTCACTGCCATTAAATCTGATAACTCTTTCTACATAAGAAAACAGGGTGGGAATAACATCTACATATTAGTGTATGTTGATGACATTCTCATTACAGGGGATAATCATAGAGAAATTGAAACTGTTATCAGCAGTTTGGACAATCAATTTGCTATAAAGGATTTGGGGGAGGCTAATTATTTCCTACGCATACATATTCAGAGAAATGCAGATTCAAGTATCAATTTATCACAAAGGCAGTATATATCAAATATTCTAGTGAGAGCAAATATGGACAAAGCTAAAGCACTGCCCACACCCATGACAAACAATCTCAAATTGTCAAAAGACAATGGTGAACCTATTGAAAATATCACTCAATACAGGAGTATAGTTGGAGCACTCCAGTACGCGACTATTTCAAGACCAGACATTTGTTTTATTGTGAATAAGGCTTGCCAGTTCATGCAATCACCAACAAATGATCATTGGCGTGCAGTTAAACGCATTCTTAGATGTTTAAAAGGAACCATTCATTACGGATTGAGATTAGAATCATGTAAAAGTATAACACTACATGCTTACAGTGATTTCGATTGGGCAAATGATTTGGACGACAGGAGATCAACTACTGGGTACTGTGTGTACCTCGGGAGCAACCCCATTTCATGGTGTACGAAGAAGCAATCGACCGTCTCTAGGTCAAGTACTGATGCGGAATACAGAGCCATTGCTAGTGTCATGGCAGAAATCACATGGACAGAGACTCTTCTCAGAGAACTGGGATATGAATTTAAGCAAAAGCCGACCATCTGGGTGGACAATCTAAGTGCGATTTCTCTATCTATGAATCCAGTTCAGCACTCAAGAGCAAAACACCTCGAAGTTGATCTTCACTTTGTCAGAGAGCGAACTAGCAACGGAAAACTCCAGATCCAACACATCCCATCCTATTATCAACGAGCGGATGTACTGACAAAGGCTATTTCTTCCAAGAATTTCATTCGTCTTAGTGAAGAGCTTCGAGTTTTTCCGCCGCCATGAAATATGAAGAGATGTGTTTGGGGGCTGGAAACTTTAGCTTTTTTTGCGGGGGAATAATAAGAGTATGCGTAGTGCATTTGTAACCGAGTTGTTACTCTTTTATTTTTGTAATTGGGCTGGGCTTCTTTTAGCCTTTATTGCCATCAGGCCCATCATTTCTTTATAAATACAGTATGTAAGCTGTTTGTATCAATATAGAATCAGTGAATAAAAATAAAAACATCACTTTTCATTTTATTGATTACATAACACACAAAAATCATCATTACAGTAGATGTGTCTCCGTGAGAGGTTATGTTAAGTTGAGTGACGATTATAAATTACTTTAAATAAACAGATTCTCATTTTAGCGTACTTATTCAAATTCACTTCATTATGATGAGGCATGATAAGATCAATAGCTGATTTAAAAGTATATTTACCATTAGCCTCATTTGTCCAGAACCAATGACCATAATTACCTCGATAGATTTTAATTTGTTGTATTTCATCTTGAAGTGTGATAGTTCGAAGTAAAGTGTCAGATTGCCATTCACCATTTCGAAAAATACTACTGACTTAAAGATCATTACCTCTCAGTAGTTCTAGGATATTGTGACCCAACCTATCGAGCAATTTTGCCACATGATCCATGGATCATACCACAAACTAGTAGATTGGCCATTTGTGATTTTTCTTTACACACTAGTTAGAGCAATATGTCTAAGATATAGCATTCTTTTCCAATTACCAGATTGGGTAACATTTATAGAACAGTCCCAGAAGAAACCATTTTGTTAGTATTTGCTTTTTAACCAATTAGACCACAAAGAGTTTTGAGTTAGAAAATTCCATACCACTTTGAGTCCACAAGCCTTGTTGATATCTTGAAAATTATATAAACCCATTCCTCCTTCAGGTTTCCTTTGACACATGACTTCCCATGGGATTTTACTATATTTTCCTTTTCGTATAAAGTTCAAACAGGTTTAATAATTTTGTTTAGCACAGCAGTAGGAATATTAAAGCTTTAACTCCAAAACATTACAATAGGTAGAATGGTGGATTGTATGAGTTCTATCCTGCCAGCAATACTTAAGCACTTGCATTCCCAACCTTTAATTTTGACTTCGATTTTATCAACTAAATTGTTGCAAGCCTCAACCTTGAGGTATTGACTGAATAAAGGTAGGCCTAAATACTTCACCCGTAGTTCTCCTTCGTTGATCTCCAGTATGTTACAAATCTTATGTTTTTTATTACACCATTTGATGAATAATATCATAGTTTTAGAAACATCTATTTGTAGCCTAACATGCTTATCAATTTTGTCAAAATCCTTTTGATGGCCAAAGCTGCATGACAGTTAGCTTTACAGAAAATAAGAAGGTCGTTAACATATATTAAATGAGTAAGCACATAATCAACATTATGTATGGGTTTAATTTTGCCACTGCTGACTTTAAGATCCATTAGAATAGTGAAATAGTCCATAATAATGGTGAAGAGATAAGGGGGAAGAGGATTGCCTTGCTTGATTCCACGCCTGCTTTGAACCCCCTGACCTGCTCATGTGCAAGCATGATACCCTCTGCATGTTTCTATCTGGAAGATAGGCATGCTGGTTTTTGGATATAATAAGTTTAAGGGTATTTTTAATTCTGCAGCTCAAAAGTTTGGAAAGCACTTTATATATGAAGTTGCAACAGGTAACGGGTCTGAAATCTTTAGTGTTTCAGGAGGGAAATTCTTGGGAATCAGGGCTAGCAATGTGCGACTTATTTCATTTGTAATTTTCCCTTCATTATAACAGCTTTGCGTTGCATCTAGCAGACCCTGTTTGATATTACGCTAATGTAAGTCATAAAATTGTGCCGTGAAATCATCTTGGCCAGGAGCCTTATCCTCCGAGTACTAAAGACTGCATATTTTGATTCCTCTAAGGTGAAAGCATCATTCAGGTAGTTTTTCCCATATTCAGTTAATATGGCTTTACAAGTAATGTCTGGTAAGTCATTGAGGTAACCGTTCTTATTGTATAGATCATAGATCACTATAAAAATCCACTGCCTCAGTAACTTGCGTATCATCATTAGAAGTAGGCTCACCATTACTATGAATCTGATAGTTGTTTATATGTGCTCTTTTGGATAACATAGCATAGAAATACTTATTATCATCATCTGCCATAGTTAACCAGTCACATTTTGATTTTTCTTCAGTGAAATGCCCAACATATGCGGTTTGTTTTGATACTCAACTTGGAGATATTATCATACTGATGTAAGTCTAGAATGGTGTGGAGATGATTACAATTTTCTTTGCAAATATCTACTTATTTCAACAAGCTGTTTTTGTTGTAACTCCAACCCTTCAAAATATGTTTGACATTTTTTTTTGAAAAATCAAGATGTTGTTGTTATCCCGCCTTTTGGCAAGGCCGTGGTACCAAGGGACTGACTAGAGACTGAAGACAATCCGTTCCGGAGATCAGTTATTCGAAAATTCACGATGGATGCAGGAAAACTTGGTCCGAGTCTAGACCGAGCCACAATTAGCATGAAATGACAAATAGTGTTGTGCAAAGCAACATTCCAAATTTTAAGTCAATCAGAGTCAAATTCTTAAGTTATGGATCGATCAAGAATCCCAAAGATATAATTCGTATCGATGATTTGGTATCGATCATTATCGATACGAGACACACATGACTCCAGAAAAGCGAAGGCAAAACACCGATCCATAACAATTTCATTCCGTATCCATCATTTCGTACCGATCAGTATTGATATGAAATGCGCACGACTTCAGGATATAGCATCCATCAGTCCATATCGATCACTTACTCAACCGATATGAAAAGCTGAGTTTATTGTCGGTACGAGAAGCAGAGCACAAGATTGATTCGAAAGCAAAGCATCGGATGGATACGAAAGAAGTAGTTAACCCGGATGAAGCGGTCTCACTACTATGCAGAAATCATGGATCTCCACAAAACACGCATGCCACGTCATCGATACGGAGGTATCGATACGTGGGCTTCAGCCACTCCATATTTGCAACCTGATCAATCAATAACTCCACAACCACAACTCCAAATGCAATGATATTTTCACTGCAAGATGGGGAACATCTATGATCGGTTACAGCTCAATTAGAGCGGTTTATGATCGATACAAAGTGATGTTGGATCGATCAAGGATCGGTGTCAAGTGACCCTGGATCGATCGTGTGGGCCCATCTTGGTTTGAGAAAGATTATTCCGAGATTCAAGGCAGATATTTCTAGCTCCTCGTCTCTAAATAGCACCTCCATTGCAACTAAAAGGGGAATTTTATGCTGCTACTTGAGTTAAACTCCATTGTAATTTGAACGATAGTTGTTGTACTGTTGTAGCTCAGTTTTTAATCAACAATAATCATCAAAACCTTCAAAGTGGACGTAGGCGACAACGTCGAACTACTATAAATTTCTGTTTTCTTTCTAGTACTACATATTTTCTTGGTGTGATTGTTAGATTAGCCTCATTTTGCATTTTACTTCTTCATTCTAATCTCTTCAATTACACCTGAAGAGTGTTATGTCCATTTTTGGTACAAACACTTTCATGCTTTCACTGAGAACACTCTGTTTTTTCTCTGATTCTGTGGATCCACTATTGTTATTAGATTGCTAAAGTCTAAGGAGGAGATCCAAATCTATCTTCCAGTGGTTCCTTCTATTCTATTCATATTGTTCTAGATCTAAGAAGAACTACATTCAAAATGGTCCACACTACCAAAACCGCTTCCAACGCTGCTGATCCAGAAGGAAGGGATAGGCAAAATCCCGCTCATCTGATTACTATAGGCCAAACACCAGTTGGAGCTCCAGATCCATCGGGTCCAGTAACTAGAGAGGAATACCAGACCCTCATGCATGAGCTCACTCAAAGCCGTCAAGAGCTCACTCAACAGATCTGTGCCCACACAAAACTTGTGTACCGACCGAATGAAGAAGGGCGAGGGATATCTAAAATGGAGCATGTATCTTATTCCTTGTCTGAAAGCTCGGCAGCATCTGACTTCTTTCATAGATCTACATGTTGCCGATTAGAATAAAACTATGCAGAAGCCTCCGGGCACCCACATGCTGTGAACCCTCGACAGATGGGGTCAGGTTCTTCTACAAGGCATGAAGCTACACCTTCCTCCTAAGGGGGACAGTTCCTCACCACACTGCTCATGACAACGCAACTGGTGATATAGATCCGACCGTTGAGATCCAGAACCAGCCAGATCCAACCCTTCGTCACCACACTCATTCCCAGTTACATCATTTCCATGAAGCCCGAGAGCCAAGGAGGCGTAGAACGAACCGTAGACAACGACCACACCATTCTCGTGTCATGGAACCTGACCATGCCTTGGCCCCGAATCTCCAGATGCCTGATATTCCAACTATGATACGCCGGATGATTAGAGAAAGTCAAGGCCTCGCAAATGATGATTGTGGAATTTCTAGAAGTCACACCCCGTTCACCAATGACATTCTACATGCGCAGCCACCCCGTCGATTCAGAGTGCCGAACTTGCCAGTATATGAAGGAAATTTAGATCCCAACCAACATATTCTAAAATATATGTGGCTCATGAATGCCGCTCAAGCTGATGACGTAGTTAAGTGTAGAAGCTTTCCTATCTCATTGGAGGGCATTGCGACTATGTGGTTCACCCGTCTACCTCTAAGATCTATTTCATGTTTTGACCAGTTAGCTACTAAGTTTGTTGAGCAGTTCTGTATGCATGCTGCAAGACTGAAGGATGTTAATACCTTATCCAATGTTTTTCAAGCTCTAGGAGAGACTCTTAGGCATTATCTAGAAAGGTTCCATGCTGCTTGTGTTGAAGTCGAAAATCACAATGATAACTCTATTCTGATGGCATTGACTGAAGGGATCGATCTTGATTCCGAGTTTGGTGTTTGGTTGGCTGGGAAACCCCTCGCTTCATTAGACCACTTCTATACAATGGTAGCCTAGTTTTTGAGGAGAGAAGATACTAGACGGTCTAGGAAGTAGGACGCCGCGAGGCCTCGCGGTGAAGGTATCTAGAGTAATGTTGTAGTGAAGCAGACCGGGGAGAACTCCGGTAAAGTAAAGTTAAATATTCAGAATAAACAAAGTCAGCAAAAGGTTGATGGAGGTCAAGGAAAGAAGAGACACCCCCATTGTAGGAGACCCATAGCTCCTATGTTTGATCGATATACTCCCTTGAACACGTCACTAAAAATGTTTATCTTCAAACCTATAATACAAGGCAGTACAAGAAGCTAGCTCCGAAACCGTCAATGAAGAAGCAGATTCAGACCGGGAAGTTTTGTAGGTTCCATGATTGCTACGGCCATAACACCAATGAATGCCGTCATTTGCAAGATATCATTGAAAGATTGATCAGAGAAAGAAAGTTAGAGTAGTTTGTTCGAGCACCGCAGGATGGTGGTGCAGGCCCATCTAACCCCAATCGGGATCAAGGCCAAGCTAAGCCAAAGGAACCCGTGCGTACTGGCGGGAGGTTGGTAATTAATATTGTGGGTGGTGGTCCTCATCCAGCTGATCGGAGTTGGAAGGAAATGGAGTCATATGCTAGTTCGATTAGGCATGTGGACTTTGAGTTTTGTAGTAGTACCGATGAAGGGGCCCCGCAAAGCAACAGAGGATGATGACAGACGACATCGTTTTCGGAAACCGTGATGCCGATAAAGTCGAGGCCCCCACGATTGATCCATTGGTCATTTCTGCCCAGATTGGTCCTACTTCGATGAAGAGGATCTTGGTTGACAGTGGAATTTCTGTAAATATACTTTTCAAGCGTGCTTACGATCAAATGCTGATGGAAGCGAAAGATCTAAAACCGTGTCAGTCACGTATACATGGTTTCAGTGGAAGTGCAACTATACCAGTTGGAACATGGATTTACCTACTGAGTTAGGCATTGGCGATCTTCGAAGAGTTCGGATGTTGCAGTTTGTAGGTTGGATATACATTCACCATATAATTCTTTTCTGGGCCAACCGGCCCTTGCTTAGTTTAGGGAAGCTATTGCCCCACGGTGTTTGACCCTAAAGTTCCCTACTAACAATGGAGTTGGGATTATACATGGAGATCGGGTGGCTGGACGCGCCTGTTATATTACAGAGCTGCGGGATGCGTAGCGAAAGAGAAAGGTAAGGGCATGGAGGAATCTCTCTATGTTTGTTTTTTGGAGGATTGATAGTTAACGCCTGGGCCTAGGCTCGGGCGCCATGACCAGTTCCTTAAGGATGTTGATCCTAGAGACAACGATGATGAAGGGGAAGCCAAAGAATACCATGCTTCCTCGGCGGAGTTGACGATTGGGTTCCAGTCAACGATGACAATGATTCCAGAGTGGTAAAGGTCGGATCTCAGCTTGACCCCCAGATGACATAGGAACTGGTTGATTTTCTTTGGGCAAACCTTGATGTGTTTACCTGGACTCATTCAGACATGTGTGGGATCTCATCGAACATCTCGAGTCATACATTAAATGTCGACCCGCATCATGTCCCGGTGAAACAAAATAGGCACGGTATGGATCCAGAGAGATTTGCCGCCCTGAAGGAAGAAGTAGATAAACTCAAGGCTAATGGGTTTATTCGTGATCCTTTATACCTAGAATGGGTATCGAATCTAGTGCTTGTTAGAAAATCAAATGGAAAATGGCGGACATGTGTAGACTACTCAGATCTAAACAAAGCCTGTCCTAAAGACAGTTCTCGCTTCCTAGAATTGATCAACTAGTGTATTCAATAGCCGGATATGAGCTCTTATCTTTTATGGACGCATATTCGAGCTATAATCAAATCCCGATGCACATTCCTGACCAGGAGCATACTAGCTTAATCACCGATTTGGGAGATCGGGAAGACTATGGAGATGTACATGGATGATATGATCGTGAAGTCGTGGCTATCCAACAACCACATCGGTGATTTGGAGACGATGTTCAACATAATCCGACCATACAGAATGAAGCTCAATCCATTGAAGTGTCATTTCGAAGTTGCATCTCGAAAATTCCTTGGGTTTATTATCAATGCCAAAGGAATTGAAGCTAACCCTGAAAAGATCTGAGCGATTCGAAATCTCGAAACTCCCAAAACCATCAAGTAGGTGCGAAATCTTAATGGGAAGGTGGTTACCTTAAGCAGATTCATTTCCAGAGCCATGGACAAGTGCATTCCCTTCTTCGATCTGATCAGAAAAAGGAAATAGAATTTCAAATGGACAAAGGAGTGCGAAGGCGCATTTCAGGCACTAGTGCAATATCTGGCAACACCTCCCATCTTGACAAAGCCGGTTAATCACGAGAAGTTGTATGTCTGCCTGGCGGTATCAGCAAATGCAATCAGTTCTTCGTTAGTTCGAGAAGAGGATCAGATCCAACGACCGGTCTATTATATTAGCAAAAGATTGACAGGGGTAGAAAGAAACTATCCAAAGATAGAGAAGTTGGCTTATTGTCTTGTTGTAGCCTCGAGAAAGCTCCCTCCATATTTCCAAGCCCATCCACTCACTGTTTACACCGATTAGCCGTTACGACAGATCCTGATATGACCTAAGACATATGGTAGGTTGCTCAAGTGGAACATCGAGCTAATTCAATTCGATATCACTTATACCCAAAAGCAAGCTATTCAAGGCCAAGTTCTGGCGAACTTCATAGCTGAATTCACTATACCGGAGGACTTGCCTGAAACCGATGAATCTCCCAACTATATATGGAAGCTATACACCAATGGTGCATCAAACGACTAGTGCTTAGGCGCTGGAGTGGTGCTTAAAACTCCAGAAGGGTGATCCGTATGCTATGCTTTAAAGTTTGACTTCCGTGCAACTAACAACGAAGCTGAGTATGAAGCCTTGTTTGCTGGACTGAGGCTTGCCAAAGGTTTGGGTGTCATTGCCATGGAGATTTACTGTGATTTACAATTGGTGGTGAGGAAAGTATCAAGCCAGAGACCGAAGATTGGCCTCCTACCTTATGCGGGTCTAGGAAGTGTTAAATCAGTTTGACTATTATGATATCCGCTGTATACCCCGAGAGCAAAATCAGAAGGCCGATTCTTTAGCAAAACTGGCCAGCACTGGCGAAGCACAGTAGATGGGACTCGTCCCCATGGAGACACTTACTGCTCCAAGTATTTATTAGATGGAGACAGGCTAGGTTCATGAGACAACACCCGAGTGGGGGTCGGGATGACTCCAATCAGAAACTATCTTGAGCACAGAATATTACCCGAGCGCAGAAGCGAGAAAAAACAAGTTCTTCGAAAGGCTTCACGGTTTCTCATCCAAGATGGAGTCCTGTACAGAAGGGGATTTTCTATTCCTTTACTTCGTTGTACTACCCATGAGGAAATCATGCGAGTGTTGCATGAAGTGCATGATGGAGAATGTGGCGATCACACTGAGGGGCAAACTCTTGTAATGAAGATACTCAGATACGGGTATTACTGGCCAATCGCAAACAGAGACACATCGGATTATGCTAAGAGATGTGATAGGTGCCAGAAACATGCCAAAATTTCGAGAGCCCTGCCAACCGAGATCACTCAAATGGTCAGTCCATAGCCGTTCGCCACATGGGGTATTGATATAATAGGGTCCTTGCCTCTAGCCAAAGGTGGAGCGAAGTACGCCATCGTTATAGCTGGCTACTTTACCAAATAGGCAGAAACTGAGCCCCTTGCTACTATCCAGATGAAGAAAGTAATCAACTTCGTTGTGCGCAACATCATTTGTCACTTTGGCCTCCCATGGACGATTGCATCTGACAATGGGGCCCAATTCAAAAGTACCAAGTTTAAGAATTTTCGCCGACGATATCGCATCGAGAAAAGGTTCTCAGCAGTAGCTTACCTTAAGCGAATGGACAAGTCAAAGCTGTCAACAAAGTCATCAAGTTCATTTTGAAAAAAATATTGGAGAAGGCTGGAGGTAAGTGGGTCGATGAGCTACCCATGGCCTTATGGGAATATCGAATCACCCACAAGTCTGCGACCGGCCATACTCCATTCACACTTTCTTACGGCTTTGAAGTTGTTATTCCAGTTAAGCTCGAGGTACCTTCTCACCGTGTGACTTATTATGATCCGAAGACGAATGCCATCCTACTTGCAGAATCTTTGAAATTATTGGACGAGAAGCATGAAGAGGTTGATTTGAGGGCAGTCGCACATCGCAACTAAGTTGCCCGATTATACAATGCTAAGGTCCGACCAAGAACCTTTGAAATTGGCGAACCTTTGAAATTGGCGATCTCGTGCTTAAGTGAATCTATCTGATCCCTTCGTATGTGAAACCGACATGGGAATGATCGGATGTCATCGAACGGAGGCTTGGAGATGGCACATTCAAGCTATCGACTGTTGAAGGTCTCACTCTACTAAGGGCATGGAACAACGAGAGTCTTCGTCGCTATTACATATAGCTGGCTTTCATTCATTTAGTCCGCTTTCCTTTTGAAGTTTGTTTATGCAATTTGAGAATTTGTACTTGTAATAAGGCAACTGACTTTGCCATGATATCCTATTCAAACAATAAAGCGCGGACTCATCAAGCCAGATTAGTGATTCCTAAATGCATCATGCAACCGCTATGATGTATGAAGATATGATTTCCATCTTACGGTGAGAATCATTCAAATAGAGAGTGATTGTGATCCGACAGCTCACTCGCTAAATGAAACCCTTAGCTTGGGGGCAAAAAACAATCAATTAAAAGAGAGTTGAAACACGATAATTGTCCAACGAACTTTAGCTTCCAAAGTGCGAGATGAAGTGCAAACTCCAAAATCAGGACGTGAATCGACTGTCTATCTTGAGGAGGATGGACCCGTCCATCCATGACCTTGCTTACATGGCTCGAAGAGGATGGATCCGTCCATCCACATGCTCTCTTACATGGCTCGAATGGGGTGGATCCGTCCATCCACGACCTCGCCTCCTTACATGGCTCGAGGAGGATGGATTCGTCCATCCATAACCTCGCCTCCTTACATAGCTTGAGGAGGATGGATCCGTCCATCCACGACCTCACCTCTTTCCAAGCTCGAAAAGGAAGGATCTGTTCATCTAGTACTTCACTTATTGGATTAAGGAGGATGTGATCCGACCATCCATGACCTTAACCAACTCCTTATTTCCAAAACGTGAATAAGATCCTAGTCCTTAAATGGATGTGATTGACCGTCTGTCAACCGACTCTAGATTCCCAGAGTATGAACTAGAGTATAAACATTAAACGGCTGTGATCAGCCACCCATAAAATAACTTATATCCCCAAAGTGTAGACATAATCCTAAACAATAAGCAGGTGTGATCGACCGCCGGCATACAAATCTAATCCCCCAAGTGTGGATGCAAATGCTAGCAAATAAGAGAATGTGATCTGACCGCTCAAACTCATGTTACTTTAACTTGGTTCCGACTAAGTTAAATCAAAGTTAGTGAAGATGGAGGATGACTGCCAAATAACTACTTCAACTATTCCCAGAACTGGGGGCATAACTCAAGTATCAGTCGCTAACCGAGACAGCGCAGTGTTGGGACTCAACTCAATGTTTAATTATGACCCGAGGCCATGACCTTAGGGCTTAAAGACCGAACTCAAGTTCGACTCAGAGACTAAAGCTTCATGAGTACATTGAATGTAAATGTGAACGGTTCACTACATAAACAAATAAACGCAGAGTTATGCCAAAAACAAAAAAGAATTCTATTCATACTATTTTTCAGAAAAGAAATACAAAATCTGTCCAAAGAATTCCTATCGGCGGGGGGCCAAACCCGCATCTATACATGGCCTACAAAAAATAAAAGAAAAGAAGCTTATTCTAGCTATCTACAAAGAGGAAGTCAAAATGCAAATCTACACCTTCGGTTTTCGGTCCTTTTTAGTTTTCTCTGGCGTAGACCCACTCGAGCTACCGCCCGGACCTCTTTTGGAACCCTCGCCTCCCCGACTCACTTCAGTTGGCTTGATTCCAACCGAGGGAATCAATGTGGTCTCCCATTGGAAGCCTGCGAGGATTGAAGTACCCCCGGTGTGTGAAGCTGGTGGAATAGTGGCACTTTCGATACCAGTAGAATAAGGTGCGCTATTCTCAATCATGGTGCCACCTGGAGAAATCATGAGAATCGGGATTGGGCCAAGATCCTCCATACATCCGCTGGCTCTAAGATCCTGCTCAATCTTAGCCTTAATTTCCCTCATTATTTGTTCCTCCCAGTCCATACTCTCACTCATTAGGATACTGCCAGCTGGATCCAAGGAACCCATAATAGTAACGTCTTCGTCTACATTAAAGCGCATCTCAATGCTTGGATCGCTTTGGCGGTTGAGAAGCGCTTCCATCGGTTGGTCATCAAACATACAGCCGCTATCATGCATCTCCCCAGCCAAAATAGTAATCGTCAAAGTTGTGGCCTCTATTATTAACGCCTCCTGCTCGTGGTGAATTTCTTGAGTTGCAGGAAGGTTGGCCGATGCAGAATCTAAGGCTGAATAAAGATAAGAGAACATATTAGTAATATCCTATGATAACGTTCTTGCATTTTGAAGAATAGGAGAAGTGTCCGGAGTACCTTCCTCAGACTGGCTCCTGGGTTGAGCCGACGTGCCTTCCGAGCTATGCTCGATGACTGGAGAAAGATGTGACATGTCGGGGTTATACCCCGGGACGACTAGGGGGTCGGCAGAAGAAGTGGGCGCAGGTTGAGATGGTGGGGGCACCTTAGAAGAAGCATCATGGTGTTCGCCCCCAGATCCTTCTCCGGCCTCTTGGTATTTAGCAGCCAGGGGTTCTCTCTGGAGCGAGATAGTTGTGTCGTGAAGGACTTTGGGATCGTCTTCAATCAACACTTGAGCTTCGAATTCTAACCCATCAATAGTTGCAACTTTACGGATCGTCTTTTCATCTTCAACCAGTCAATTCCAGGCCTTATACAATTGGAAGGGATATTCCTCACCAAGTCAATTCAAGTTGCGATTCCTTAGGACGTTTGCATTGTAGGTGACCAGGAGGTCCTCGAATTCACCTTTCGTCTTGGCCTCGATGGCTTTTACTTCCCTTTCGACCCTAGTGTCGGCTTATGCGTTTCCTTTAATTTGACAACTTCTTTTAGCGCGGCATCCATTTCATGAATGATCATGGTGTTGCAATGCCCCATCTCCTACACCAAGTCCATATGAGCTTTTCTCATTTCTTTCATGGATTTCTTAGCTTCCTCAGCTCTCTAGCCGTCTCCATCTCATCTTTTCTTGAGGATACGAGTTCATTGGAGAGCACCTCTATTATCTTATCCTTCTGAGAAAGATCGTCCTCCAATTTCTCAACCGCCTTAGCTTGTTCGTAGGACACATTCGAGACCCGCTCTGCCGCCTTGACCCACTCACGATATTGGTTGTATGCATCATACACATAGTCTTGCAAAAGTTTTTCTATGTCGTTTGGGATTTTGTTCAAGTTGGGAGCAAAGTGGAAACCATCGAAACATATGTTTGGAAAATCCTTCTTCTGTTTAGCAATGCGGACGGCTCCTTCCCCCGTTGGCTCTATAGGGGATTGTTCTACGACATCGAGAGCGGCTATTTCATAGCGGCGCTGCTCATTGGTTTTTGGAGTGTGAGATGGCGCTGTTTGGTGTGAAGATTCAGAAGAGGGCCTGCTGGGGCTAGAAGGTTTAGAAGGCGCTTTCGACGGCGGAGATCGCGACCTGGAGCGACGCTTGCTTTGGTGTGATTTTTCATTTTTACTGTTGTAGTGCTCACGTTCCTGGCTAGAATGGTAGCAATGACCATAATCTCTCTCACTCTCATGGCGATGTGATTCAGAATGTGATCCAGACGACTGTCACAAAGAGCGGAGTTTATCAAGTATAGAACCTTGTTTCACCATGGTATCTGCAAAAAAGAGGAAGGAAATCAGTCACCGCTGGATATTCAGAAGCACATGATGGAATATCGTGTAATGTCATGAAGTGCGTGTATGCATGTCTAAACCCCCAACCGATTGGTTGTAGCAGCTATTTTTATTGGAGTTGACTCCCCTATATCTATTGAAGTTAGGCCTGCGCTGGTTCTTGAAGGGGAGTGGAGCCCCTCTAACCCAAGATTAGGGATGATGGTATGTCCTCGGGATTGGGTATATCTGACAGCCTCTTTAGCGAGCTTTCTACCTGCTGGGAAGAGGACTTCGGACCTATGGAAGTAGCCACAAGTTGATTTGCTTCAGTAGTCTTTCGTCTCTTGATCTTGTAGATAGGAGCTTTGCTTTTTCCCTTTAATTCGAACAGCCAAGGGCCCTGCGAAGGCACGATCGTGGGCTCGTAACCAGCTTCTGTATCCTCATCATTGTGATGTTCGATGATTGTTATACTGGGCGCGGCCTGAGCTCCCTTAACTGGGGCACGACAAGAACCCGTCTTCTGCCTTGTCTTGCTAGGGCCACTCTTGGAATCCCCATGAGCCCTATGCTCTATCCTTTCTCTAAAAGCCCGACGGCGATCTAATTGTCATCGGTGAGAACTTCATTTATTTCTCTTAACTCAGTTGGCACCGCCTGGTGTGACGCCCCACCTCTATACCCACGCTAGCCAAGGACACTACGGGGTAATGCCGTCAACTAGCGTGGAGAATAAGGCTGTTGAGGAGCGACCATCCGTGTAATTGCTTTGTGCGAGCACCGATATGCCAAATAGAATAACATGCAATTCATCTCGAGAGGAAATCCGACATACCGACACAAACTCAAAGCTACTACACAGTGGCAATAATAATCTTCGGAAACAAATATAGAAATAAACATAACATAAATCAGTCACAGGCAATTCATATCACAAAGGCGGAAATAGATATGAATATTACACATAAAAGTGTATATCATAGTAGTGGTCTAACAAGATCCACAATGTCACAAAAGAATAGATATGAGTGCAAGCCAAACGAATATGTGTACATCAAGGAGTCAATAACTTAGATGTATACAACAAAAACTACCAAACTAAAGTAGTTAGCCAAAAGATCATATGATGGTCCGATAAGGTGGCAAGTAGAAGCACCTGTAAAATCTCAGTCTGACCCGAGTATTATTTAAGAAGAAAATAATAAACGGATCAGTCTAGCTATAATTATCAGATAAAATGATATAGAATAAGAGATATGGCATAAATATATGATAACCATAATGCAAACTACAATAAGTATGTAATTGAAAATCAACAAGAGATTAATCAATATCACAAGAATCTTCTCAAAGATCCAAAAAGGGTATCATACCCAAAACTTTTATTCATAACAAGTCAATGACACACGAATTCACCAATGCACAAAAATTGATAAAGCTTATCAATAGAAATCACGAAAATAGGTGAAGCATAAAATTTCCAGAAATCAACACACGAAATCCAGAAATCATAAAAAGGGAAAGAGGCCTATCACAAGAACGGGAGCATGAAAACTCCCAACACGTGTATCGCAAAACGAGCCGAAGCTCCTCTAAACGAGCCGAAGCTCCTCCAAACGAGCCGAAGCTCCACCAAACGAGCCGAAGCTCCTCCAAACGAGCCGAAGCTCCACCAAACGAGCCGAAGCTCCTCCAAACGAGCCGAAGCTCCACCAAACGAGCCGAAGCTCTTCCAAACGAGCCGAAGCCCCACAAAATTAAGTATCGTCCTCGACGTGGACAAAGAGACATCGCACATTGCTAGTCTAAATCACAAAATGATCATCATTGATCGATAAGTGTAAATTACACTAAGCTAGTAAATATATGAGCTTAGCTTCATGTCCCATAACCACTAGCTTAACTTAAATATTTACGAACAAATTGTAGATTTCCACTAGAAAATTGTCACAAGAGATTCAATCGAACAAGTTCAAGAATTAACCGACGAAGTAAACGCAAGCGTTTCATACCACTTGTTTTACTAAGTCGTTTAATTAGATTTCTCATACGAGTGAGGTAAAGGTTTGTATATACTAATAGATTGGAAATCGGTTTGAGAAAACGAGCTTTGTTATAAAATAGCGTTGAAATCATTTGAAGAAAGAGTTTTGATATTTACTACTAGTATAGAAAACCTTTATAGTTTTAAAGTGACAAATCATAGAAATGATTGTAGAAACAATCAATCATCAAAATTCACGTTCGAAGACGTGAATAAAATCCAAAGAAATCGATTTCGGAATCCATCGAAATGGATATTCCCAAAAATCCCGATATAAAAGTCATCAAGTCCATAATAAACGATAATCAACAAAAAGGGAATCATCATGAATCGATTAAAGTTGGAAATTCAAGCTAAATAGGCAAATAGGCAAAAGACAGCAGATTCAGACGTTTGAAATCAAGGATTCAAACGTCTGAATCTGGAAAACCAAAAGTTTTCCAGAGTATATTTCAGACGTCTGAAATAGGCAATTTTTAGCCTATTTCCTTTCTGGTCCAAAACAAACTAATTCAGACGTCTGAAATATAGATTCAGACATCTGAATCTGGGAATAAAAATCTTCCCAGTATAATATTCAGACGTCTGAATCAAACGTTTCAGACGTCTGAAACAGGGGTTCAGGGCACTCCCTGAACCTAGACCAAAAATGGCCAAAATAAATACTGGAAGCGATCGGACGAGCAACGACGACTAAGAATTTACGTCGAGCGACAACCCAGCCTTAACGGCTCTTCGATACGCCTCAAATATCAATGTCCAAATATCCATAAAAGGATTTTCATAGATTTTGATTTCAAAACATCAAAAATTTTAATATACACCAAATCAATCCAAACCAAAATCAATTGCACAAGAATAAGTGTTAGGAATTCATACCTAACAATCGAAGATAATTATAGATAAAGATGTGAGATAAAAATATCACCTTTAAACCCAAAAGCACAAGATTGAGAAGCTTGAGAACAAAGGAGGATCAACCACTCTTCAATCCCAGCTCAAGAAGCTTGATTCTAAGCTTAAAAGAGAAATATTTCCCAAATTAGGTTTAGGAATTTTCTCAAATCAAAGAGAAAATGAGTTGGGGAAGATGAAGAGAAGGCTTACCAATGGGTTCTCTTGAATTTGGAGCTAGAAGTTGGATTTGCAAAGAAAGCTAGGGCTTAGGAATTTCCATTTCCAATCTCTTCCACCATTTTTACTTTAGAACTGAAAAGAGGAGGAGTTATGAAGAGAAGAGGGTTGGGCTGAGCTAATAAGGGTGCAGCCCAAACCAAAGTCATAAGCGGGAAAAAGTGGCGAAAATTCCACTAACTCCAAACATATCAAAGTTTATACTTAAAAAGATTGCAAAAGTCACTTTGAACTCAATGGAAGTGGTCTCGAGTCCTAATTTGATCGTATGCAAAAAGTAGTTTTTCGGACTAAAATCCGACTAACGATGAAATATTTAAATAAAATATTTAAATACACAATCGATAAATATGCGGGTTGTTACAGACTCTCCTCCTTAAAGAAATTGCGTCCTCGCAATACTTAAGAAGAAAATAAAGAGTAAAAACCATAAAAGCATATCAACACAAAAGAAATTTGAAATAGAAAGTTCACCATAAAGAGCATGAAAGAGTAAGCCTGAACGACATCGCTCGATGAATTCCCAAGATTCCCAAGAGCAATCCTTAGGATCTGTGAACTATTGAACTTTCACAAGAAGAACATCTTTATTCCGAAGGCGCTCAACCTTCGAAGCAATGATGCGAATAGAATGTTGCTCATAAGTCAAATCTGGTGAAACTTCACTTTCTTCAATAACACCGGGCTCAAGAATAAAAATCGAAATCCCTAAGGCATTTCCGTAGTAGAAAGACGTGAGAAAACGTCATGAATAACAGAAAATTGGGCCGGTGCAACGACGTAGTATAATAACGGTACGCAAGATGAACCAAAGCTCGAATAATTTCGGAACACCGACGTAGTACAAAAACGGTACGTTCAATGAACCGAACACCATAAAAGAACATCAGACGCAAGTCTATAAATGAAATGAGATGAAACTCAATAAAACGAAGTACATCAAAACGCCCGATGAACTTGGTAAAAAGATAATTTCATTTGGTCATCCACAAAGAAACAACCACCTGTTGCTTATGACAAAGTGCATAGGCAACACGATTCTCCTTTCTGGGAGTATAAAGAATATCAAGATCATAAGATGTAAGGAACCCAAGCCAATATGAAGTTCCTTATGAGAAAATAAATATTCCAAAGATTTATGATCGAGGTGGAGAGAAAATTTCTCCCTCAAAAATGATGATGCCAATTCTAAAAGCGAAAACAACAGCCGCGAGCACTAGATCATGACTGGCATACCTAGTCTCGATCGGCTATAATGATTTAGAAGAACAAGTGACAGCACGTTTTCTTTTGCAAGAGAATGGCATCCAAACCAATACGATTAGCATTGGTACAAAAGATAAAGTCTTGGTTCCCCTTCGGGAATCACAAGATTAAAAGTATCGAAAAGAAATAATTTAATCTTCTTTCCCGAAAAGCTAAAAACTTTCAAAATTACATTTACCTTTATGTAATAATCTTTCTAGAAAATTTTACATTCTTACAAGTCAACATATCGTGTCTGACTGTCTCATCAAAGCGTTTAGGAAATTCCTATCGATAACGTTGATCAGACGCATCGACCAGAATTCTTAAAGCACTCAACGGGCAATACAATCACAAAATCATCTTCTATATGATAAAAATATCTCTTAAAAAGTTTTAAGAATATTCTTTGCTCGTTTAAGAACAAAATCCAACTATACTTATAAATAAATCTTATGAAAAAGATTTGCAAAGATTTTAAATTGCTAATTTCATCCAAAATCAATAAACACAAGAATGGTCTCATCGAAATACTCATAGAATACTCGGCTTATAAAATGGATGAAATAAGCTGGACAAACTGAATGATATAATAAGTCATTCATAAGAATCGTAACGAGTGCGGAATGCGGTAAGTGGAATGCTAACTCCCGCAACTCGTAACCAAATGAAAATCGGTGGCAAGGTCGAACTAGAAAGACCTTAACACCACACAAAAGATTTCTTAGGTGATAATCCTAAGACAAACTCAAAAATACCGGAAAAGTTTCACAAATTATTTAGATAAGAGAAATAACACTTTTCTCATCTTGAGGGCTTAAAGAATAAAATGATGCCTTCAAAAATTTGAAATCGGAATCTCAAGAAAAAATAGAAATCTGCTTAACAGATAGAAAATGTCGAAGATGAATAGTCCACATGGAAAATAGGATATGGGCTTCACAACGATTGAGCCAATCCTTACAAAAAAACCAATTCCGAAGCCTAAGTAAAAATCGGCTCGGAAAGAAAAATCACATAAAATAATTTTGACATCAATAGAAAGCAAATTGAGTGTTGCGGATCCACTAATCCGGAATCACAATCCTCAAAGAAGTCATCAAGCCCAGAAATGTTTAAAGAAAAAGAATCACAAGTTCTTTTGTTATAAAAATAATGAGATGAAACCCATATCAACAAGAACTCGAATAAGATAATCACAAAGCAAATGTCATCAAGGATTGAATGGAAGATACCTTGACCGAGAGAAGTGTTGTTTAGCTCCCTCTCTCTCTTGCTTTGAAGTTTGGGACAGAAGACATACAATGGTCCGCACCTTTGCAATAGCGGCAAGAGATAGGTCTAGGACACTTATTTATATAGTGGTCCTTAGAGCCACAATTGTAGCATTCTCCACGATTAGGGATTGGAGTCTTTGCTTCCGAAGCTTCTTGCCTCCCTCTCTTGTTGGGAATGGGCCCTTTGAATTTAATTGGCCTCTTCATGTTATAGTTGAAGTTCTATTGGGCACGCATAACTTCAACATCACCTTCATTATCGGCCTCTTCAAGACGAAGAGCGATATCAATAAGCTGATCAAAAGAAACCTCAAGTTTCAAAAGCAATGGCTTCTTAAGATTCTTATTCAAGCCATAGACAAATCTCTGATTTTTCTTTAATGGGGTATTAATGTACTCAACCCCGTATTTGAACAGAGATTCGAAAGATGCGATATAGTCTGTCACAGAAGATTCACCTTGAATAAGGTCAATAAAACGCCGTGCTAAAGTTACTTTTTCAGCCTCCGACACAAACTTTAGTTCGAATCGTTCCCGAAATTGCTCCCAAGTAAGATCCGCTTCGATAATCTCCGAAGTCAAGAGCTCATACCAATCTAACGCTCTTTCTTGGAGCATGCTAGAAGCCACTTGGAATCGATGTAGATCAATAAGGTTCATGCGAGAAAAGATACGATCGCATGATTTGAGCCAAGCTTGAATTTCTATAACACTCTCGGATTCCTTGAATGGCCTTCCCCCCAAAGCGGTGTAGTCTCTGCACAAGCATGCAAAACCGGATCTAGGATGAGTAGGCTCTGGAATGGGTCCGGCAGCTTGAGCATTCTTTACTAGATCAAGAAGCTGCTGGGCAGACATAAAAACTCCATCTTAGGGAGTAGCACTAGATTGACCGGCGCTAGGGCGGCCAGGTCTAACCATTTCTCTTGTTTAAAAAAATAGAAGGAGAAAAGTTATTCTCAAAATAAATATCAAGCAACCTTGATAGATAAAACAAGGAATCATAAAGAAAAATAGGATGAATCGGTACGAAGACTCGAATAAAATCCTAAAGCACGACTCCTAAGATGGACTTAGGATGATAATCCTTGTTAAATTATTCTACATTGTTTTGAAGTTTGGCTCTGATACCAAGCTGTGACGCCACACCCCTATACCCACGCTAGCCAAGGACACTACGGGGTAATGCCGTCAACTAGCGCGGAGAATAAGGCTGTTGAGGAGCGACCATCCGTGTAATTGCTTTGTGCGAGCACCGATATGCCAGATAGAATAACATGCAATTCATCTCGAGAGGAAATCCGACATACCGACACAAACTCAAAGCTACTACACAGTGGCAATAATAATCTTCGGAAACAAATATAGAAATAAATATAACATAAATCAGTCACTGGCAACTCATATCACAAAGGCGGAAATAGATATGAATATTACACATAAAATTGTATATCAGAGTAGTGGTCTAACAAGATCCACAATGTCACAAAAGAATAGATACGAGTGCATGCCAAACGAATATGTGTACATTAAGGAGTCAATAACTTAGATGTATACAACAAAAACTACCAAACTAAAGTAGTTAGCCAAAAGATCATATGATGGTCCGATAAGGTGGCAAGCAGAAGCACCTGTAAAATCTCAGTTTGACCCGAGTATTATTTAAGAAGAAAATAATAAACGGATCAGTCTAGCTATAATTATCAGATAAAATGATATAGAATAAGAGATATGGCATAAACATATGATAACTATAATGGCATACTACAATAAGTATGTAATTGAAAATCAACAAGAGATTAATCAATATCACAAGAATCTTCTCAAAGATCCAAAAAGGGTATCATACCAAAAACTTGTATTCATAACAGGTCAATGACACACGAATTCACCAATGCACAAAAATTGATAAAGCTTATCAATAGAAATCACGAAAATAAGTGAAGCATAAAATTTCCAGAAATCAACACACGAAATCCAAAAATCATAAAAAGGGAAAGAGGCCTGTCACAAGAACGGGAGCATGAAAACTCCCAACACGTGTATCGCAAAACGAGCCGAAGCTCCTCCAAACGAGCCGAAGCTCCTCCAAACGAGCCGAAGCTCCTCCAAACGAGCCGAAGCTCCTCCAAACGAGCCGAAGCTCCACCAAACGAGCCGAAGCTCCTCCAAACGAGCCGAAGCCCCACAAAATGAAGTATCGTCTTCGACGTGGATAAAGAGACATCGCACATTGCTAGTCTAAATCACAAAATGATCATCATTGATCGATAAGTGTAAATTACACTAAGCTAGTAAATATATGAGCTTAGCTTCATGTCCCATAACCACTAGCTTAACTTAAATATTTACGAACAAATTGTTGATTTCCACTAGAAAATAGTCACAAGAGATTCAATCGAACAAGTTCAAGAATTAACCGACAAAGTAAACGCAAGCGTTTCATACCACTTGTTTTACTAAGTCGTTTAATTAGATTTCTCATACAAGTGAGGTAAAGGTTTGTATATACTAATAGATTGGAAATCGGTTTGAGAAAACGAGCTTTGTTATAAAATAGTGTCGAAATCATTTAAAGAAAGAGTTTTGATATTTACTACTAGTATAGGAAGCCTTTATATTTTTAAAGTTTCAAATCATAGAAATGATTGTAGAAACAATCAATCATCAAAATTCACGTTCGAAGACGTGAATAAAATCCAAAGAAATCGATTTCGGAATCCATCGAAATGGATATTCCCAAAAATCCAGATATAAAAGTCATCAAGTCCATAATAGATGATAATCAACAAAAAGGGAATCATCACGAATCGATTAAAGTTGGAAATTCAAGCTAAATAGGCAAATAGGCAAAAGACTGCAGATTCAGACGTCTGAAATCAAGGATTCAGACGTCTGAATCTGGAAAACCAATAGTTTTCCAGAGTATATTTCAGACGTCTGAACCCTATATTTCAGATGTCTGAAATAGGCAATTTTTGGCCCATTTCCTTTCTGGTCCAAAACAAACTAATTCAGACGTCTGAAATATAGATTCAGACGTCTGAATCTGGGAATACAAATCTTCCCAGTATAATATTCAGAAGTCTGAATCTAACGTTTCAGACGTCTGAAACTGGGGTTCAGGGCACTCCCTGAACCTAGACCAAAAATGGCCGAAATAAATACCGGAAGCGATCGGACGAGCAACGACGACTGAGGATTTACGTCGAGCGACTACCCAGCCTTAACGGCTCTTCGATACGCCTCAAATATCAATGTCCAAATATCCATAAAAGGATTTTCATAGATTTTGATTTCAAAACATAAAAAATTGGAATATACACCAAATCAATCCAAACCAAAATCAATTGCACAAGAATAAGTGTTAGGAATTCATACCTAACAATCGAAGATAATTATAGACAACGATGTGAGATAAAAATCTCATCTTTAAACCCAAAAGCACAAGATTGGGAAGCTTGAAAACAAAGCAGGATCAATCACTCTTCAATCCCAACTCAAGAAGCTTGATTCTAAGCTTAAAAGAGAAATATTTCCTAAATTATGTTTAGGAATTTTCTGAAATCAAAGAGAGAATGAGTTGGGGAAGATGAAGAGAAGGCTTACCAATGGGTTCTCTTGAATTTGGAGCTAGAAGTTGGATTTGCAAAGAAAGCTAGGGCTTAGGAATTTCCATTTCCAATCTCTTCCACCATTTTTACTTTATAACTGAAAAGAGGAGGAGTTATGAAGAGAAGAGGGTTGGGCTGAGCTAATAAGGGTGCAGCCCAAACCAAAGTCATAAGCGGGAAAAAGTGGCGAAAATTCCACTAACTCCAAACATATCAAAGTTTATAATTAAAAAGATTGCAAACGTCACTTTGAACTCAATGGAAGTGGTCTCGAGTCCTAATTTGATCGTATGCAAAAAGTAGCTTTTCGGACTAAAATCCGACTAACGATGAAATACTTAAATAAAATATTTAAATACATAATCGATAAATATGCGGGTTGTTACAGGAGTCTCCTCACTACCTCTTTATACTGCGCTCCTTCGGGCCGTGGAATAAAAGATGTAAAAGAAACACACTAATGTATTCGGCATCGATCAATATTATCCAGTTATGGTTAAATAACGAAACAAGTAATAGCACTTACATTTGGCCAACCATCGCTTGGCAAATCCTGATGGGCATCACACATAGATCCACTTTATTTTGAACTAGCTCAACTTGCTCCATGTGCCTACCATCACTTGGCAGTTCCTAACAGCCTCCAGGAAGGTGAATGATGGATTAGCCCCTGACTCTTCACATTGAATAAATATCTGATCTTTTCGGAAGTTGGGGGACGAAGGAGATGTTCCATAAATATTATGTACAAGCTATTGAGTAGCGCGTACCCATTCGGATGAAGCTGACAAGGCACGATCCTTAGATAAAATAGCACATCCCTAATGAATTGGTTGAATGGGGGCATTGTTCCAACCTAGCACATAAATCTATTGCATGCGGTGAATCCCTTCGAGGGATAGTGTGCTCTATCTTCCAGACCTGGTAGCCAGACTTCTTCAAAAGCCAACGCATGCCTGAGGAAAATTTTACCTAGTAGCTCTTCTGTAATTTTGGACTAAACATAATCTACTGGATTCATTATCACCACTGCATCCGGTAGCTCATCCGTAGCAGTATTCACTATATCAGCTGGGACGTCCGGCCTATCTATTCTGGAGAATAGAGGACTTTGAGCTTCTTGTTGTTCTGAGCTTCCAAGATCCATAGCTATTGAAATTAGTAAAAACCACTATTAGATGGTAAAAAATCCGTATCCCCCAATGCAAAGTGAGTGTTCATGTTATGTAGTGAAGTGCTGCGCGGTACTCTAAATTTCTACAAGGTTAAGAGATGGTAAAGAAATGAGACTTTGAGATTCGACCAGAGCGACCATCATTGCTGACCATCTTAACCATGCCATTTTAACTTTGGAGAATAATCCATATTAAAAGTTTGTTATGTTTAACAATTTGCAGTTCCATCGACGAGCTTTGAAGGATAGTCATATATCCGGTTCTACGGTCAGGTCCAAATATGCAAGGCTAAAGCTCGTCGGGGTCAAGTGTTTGAGTATTTAAAAGTCATGAAATTCGTATCCATCATAGTTCATTTTGGATCGTTCCTCTAAGCTAACATTCACACCGATCAAAACAGTCAGACCGATCACCAATTCGTATCAATCACTTCGTATCGATCTGTTCCCTATGACAACACCTGACCAATCCAGAAAACGGTGCTTTCATGTTGATCCATAAACTCTGGCTTCGAATCGATCAGAAGATGCATCACCCCATATCGATACGAGTTGCTTCACCTCGGATCGATCATCTAACTATTCCTTCCGCATCGTTTCTAGATACCTACTTTCGCCTCGATCATGGAAATTGCTTTCCACCACATCCATCGACATGCTTTTTTCGTATTGATCGCATATGTGATCCAATGAATCAACCCATGACAATTAATTCACATCCATTATCTCTAAGACTTCGTACATCCAGATCGATTCCCCATCCATCCCCTCGCATCGATATGAGATCATCACCTGAGTTAGTCAGATCCGGAGTCAGTGACACCATATCCATTTTTCCTCTCCAACTACCCTCCTTCTCCAAATCTCCAAATCGCCATTAGAAACACTCTTCACTCCACCTCAGCTACCCTCTGACGACAATGACGCCAGAGACGGCGAATATAGTGAACAAGGGGGCACGAAAATCAAATCTCAGAATTATAAGCATGATTCAATCGGTGGTTTACCTAAGGTTTAAGGGGATTTGGATTGGGTAATCAGGTTATGGTTGGAGACGAAGAATAGTGCTTCTCCTTTTCTTTTTTCCTCTTCCCTGATTGGATATGAAATAGAAAGTGAAAAAATATGCTAAGTACAGAAAAGTATATATAATCCTTCGTATCTAACGTAAAAAACGATTTGTATCCCGTTTTCTCACCGATTGAATTGGTCAGATACCCATCGATATGAAATGCACCATGTACTTGTGTTTGAATTGTTTCTCACTGATTGAATCAGTCAGATACCCATCGATACGAAATGCACCATGTACTTGTGTTCGAATCGTTCATATCCATCGATACGAAGTGCATCCAGATCTCTATATCTCGTATCCATTGATACAAAATGCTCCAATACTTTTGTGCTTGTAACTCTCGTATTCATCGATACGAAGAGCACATTTGTGCAACAATTCAAATTAGTCTGTATCCATCATTACAGAACATGCCTTTTGCAACTTCATTTCGTATCGATCACCATCGATACGAAATTCACTCTAATGCAACCCAAAATCGATCCAGGAGAGGATCGATACAAAGAGAGGCATCAAAACAACCATCGATCGTCGTTATAACTCGGATTTCATAATCGATCCAGGAGAGGATCGATACGAAACTCGATCGAAAAGGAACCATCAATAAATAGAAAGAACCGTTTTTCACCAAAATCCTTTTTTATTTTAAAAAAAAACTTGACAATGACCTGTGAACATGTAAGCATGAATGGGAGTCAAGTCCAAATGCATACATGTACCTACATGCTATACTAACATTTGAATTTTGAAGTTAACAGGAATTGAATGCTCAACTGGTAACAACCAAAACAATAAAAACGAATTGCTAACACTTGACCTTCAACTACAACAAAGACTGCATGATCATTGGCAGTCTACAACTCAATATTTATACTACTAGAAATCGACCAGGGGTCACATCTACCAAAGATTACCTCTCTTGATGAAGGGACTACAGCTATTCAGTGAATCAAATAGACCCTTTTCAGAATGAAAATAACATCTTTTCAAAGCACGTCATGTTCACATATGACATACTTTGGGGGACAAATGTTATTTCTCCTTTTGGCAAGGCCGTGATACCAAGGACTTGACTAGAGACTGAAGACAATCCGCTATGGACATCAGTTATCTGCAAGTTCACGATGGATGTAAGCAAACTTGGTCCGAGTCCAGATTGAGCCACAATTAACATGATATGAAAAATAGTGCTGTGCAAAGAAACATTCCAAATTTTACGTCAATCGGAGTCCGAAAGCTCAAGTTATGGATCGACCAAGAATCCCAAAGATACAATTAGTATCTATGATTTCGTATCAATCATTATCGATATGAGATACACGTGACTCTAGAAAAATGGAGGCAAAGCACCGATCCCTCAGAATTTCATTCCATATCCGTCATTTCATATCGATCAGTATCGATACAAAATGCACGCAACTCCAGGATATAACATCCATCAGTTTGCATTGATCACTTAATTGATACGAAAAGCTAAGTTTATGATCGATTCGAGAAGCAGAGCACAAGATCGATTCGAACAGGAAAGCATCAGATGGATACGAAAGAAGCAGTTAATCTGAAAGATGCAGTCTCACCACTATCCACAAATCATGGATCTCAACAAAATGTGAACGCCACGTCATCGATATAAAGATATCGATACAAGGCTTCGGCCATTCCATATTTGCAACCTTAATTGATCAATAACTTCACAACCACAATTCCAAATGCAATGATATTTCTGCAAGATGCACAACACATAGGGAACATCCATGATCGATCGCAGCTCGAGCAGTTTTTGATCGATACAAAGTGATGTTGGATCGAACAAGGATCGATCCCAAGTGACCCTCGATCGATTGTGTGGGCCCACCTCGAATTGAGAAAGAGTATTTCGAGATTCAAAGCTGTAACGACCCGGGGTTTTTAGCATCTGTTATTGAAATAATCAACTAATTTCAAATATGGGAATAATGATTTTCAAGAGTCGAAAATTTCACGATATTGAAAATATTTGAATCTATAGATTTTGAAAGCTATATAAATTTTCAAACATTAATTGCCGAATATGGTAAATATACACACACTCCACCATTTCAAACTTATGATAATATACACACACACACAAAAGCTTTTTGATGACAAAAACATATACAAGTATATATATGTATATATATATATGTTTATAAAAATAGTGTATATGTAAATATGTATATATCTAAGTGTATATGTAAATATGTATGGGGTGAAAGATATGTATATGTAAAGATATTATATATATATATATATATATATATATATATATGAATGTGTGTGTGTATACATAGGAACATCATGATGACAATATCAAATAAAGCTTCACACACAAATCAAATCATGCACATAATAAATCAAATTAGCCTAAAACAAAATCAAGCTACAAAAAAATCAAATCCGCCACAAAGGTTGAAAAGGAAAAAAAATCATTGTGAAACTTGCACACAAACTTTAGCCACCCTAGTGTACTCCTAGCCTCTTTCTTGCTTGCACCAGACTCTTCCATTCTCTTATATATATGTGGCCATACTTGTTCATAATTACAAAAGGAAAAGAAGAAGAAGAAGCAAACGATAAATCTGCCATTAAAACAAAATCTGGTTAAGTGTTCAATGCTTGGAGGGAAGGATTTAAACAAGCAGCACAGTGTTCATCACGTTTCAAAACAGTGAGTAAAACACTTAAGATTTGTTAACTGGTTGTTTCATACATATCTATATAACTATGATAAATGATGAATCGTTGAGATATGTCATGTAGATATGTATCTGTTGTGAGTATATGTGTACGTATGAGTGTATTCAACATTGTTTGTCCACCAAGCACAGTAGATCTTCCATTTAAGTTTCTCTGTTCATTGTTTTTGTTTAAAAACAGTTTTAACTTTTAACTTTAAAAATCAATATCTCCACATCTATTAAGTTTTAAAACATGATACCAAATCGAAAAATTGTTGTTTTTGAGTGTAGAATATTTTTAAATTGATTTTATGTAACCCATCAAGCAGAGGAAGAGAATATCCTAAATAGTAGAGAGTGGGTTAGACATGGTCGAAAGTTAACAATCATAATTTAATCAATGGATAATATGGTTGTGATTGTTGTTGAAAAACATGACTTTTAAGAGTGATTCCATGATTTTTAGTACTGTGTGGAGGAAGAATTGGTGATATAATCGGATTTGGGAAAATTTTGAAATTCCAGCATCGTCTTTGTTTTCGTGGCTTGTCATTTGGCGTGGAGGGGCATTGGGTGATGGCGTATCCACAAAAAATGGCGTGGTGGGTTATAGTGAAGTGCGTACGCTTGTCGAAGTGGATCTAGGGTTCTAGGATGGATGTTTTTGGGTCTCGGTTTCATAGCAATAGCGAAGGGGATAGAGGGAGATAGGTGTGCGCACAAGGGGGAAAAGGTAGGATTATGGCGGAGCTTGGGGTAAATTCTGGTGATTGATGGTGGCATCGGTGGTCGAGGCGGAGAAAATGGGTTACTTGGCTTCGTTCCAAGTTTTGGTGCGATGTTCGAAATTTCAACTAAAGTGAGAAAGTGGGTTCCAGGTGGATGGATGTGGTGACGGGGTCATAGGGGATCAATGTGGATGATCGATGGTGAGGTGTAGGCTGGAGGCAATGCATACACGTGCACGTTTCTGTGCACAGGTCTCAAGCATATCTTTGGAGTTCAGATAGAAGAAGAGGGGAAAGGAAAACTGGGAAGGAGGAGAAGGATTTTGGTTTGGATTTGTAAAGGAATGATGGGTCGAGAAGGGTTGTTGGGCTCGGTGATTAGGGATGGGTTGGATTGTTTGTTGAAGGAAAATTAAATTAATTGTTGTATTTAAATATCTATAAAATTTGAAACAATATCTGTTATTCGTTCTAAATCCAACCGGTGAATAGATTGTTGCATCGGAATCCTATCGCCATGTATTTCATCTAAACTAATATCGTAGAAATTTCTGCAATGTAAAAATTTAATGATTTATAAAAAAGTTGAAGTGAATAAATAAGTAACTTTTGTTTAATCAATTACATGTTAATTAATCAATTAATTATTAATGGATAGTTTAATTGAAATTAACTAAGAATAAATCATTTTATAAATTCTTTGATTGTAAAGTAATCTGGATTACAAATATAACTTGACCCAGTTAATTGAAACCATTCCAGTTCTGATTTGTAAATTGATTAATATTAATTATAAATTATTGACCTTAGTTAATGATCTATGTTTGACTTTTATTTAGATATTGATTTCAATCATTCTTTTGTTTGTGCCATCAAGTAAGCAGATAATACTGTTGAGTTAAATTGAATTGAATATGGTTAATTAGACATTTGTTAGCGGAAATAAATTTCTGTTCCTCTAATTAAATTAATTGGACCCTTTTTAGCAGAATAAATAATCATTCTGCAATTATTAATTGGATAAGTTAATTTGGACATTTATTTAGCAGAAATAAACCCCGTTCTTACTTTTTTCTATAATATTCCATGTTCCAGATATTAGAATAAAACCAACGGGGTGGAATCATCTTAATAGAGATGACAGGGGCTGTTCTCTGTATTATCAATATGATCGATTATAACAAGTCACACGCTCATATTTCGGAAATACTGAACAAAGAAATACCACGGTCGAACTACCAAAAAGGTCTGCTATAACATAAATGTGGACACGTAATTACATTCCAATTGGTTAGTATTGGATAAATGTTGTATTAGCAACTAATTGTTAATTGTGAATTAATTTACATATGTGATGTTATTTGAATACTGGAATTATAACTTAGATAGTTATTGGAATTAATGATAGCTTGATTAAGTACTATTGGAGTTATCAAGCCTCTTTCAAAATTTGGACGTTGACTTTTGAACCAAAATTATTTTAAGGATGATTATTATTTATTAATGATATTTTGGAGATAATTAATAATTATTTGATAATGATTTAAGGTTAATTATTTTATGATTCTTAAAAGTTATTTCTAAGTATTTAATTATGGTTTTTAAAGTTATTTAATTATTTAAAATGTTTAAAAGTATATTTAATTATAAATTAAAGGTATTTTATAATGATTTGATATAGAGTTAATTATTACTTAAGAATTAATTAGTATTAAAATTTTATTATTTCAAGAATAATTTGTTCAAATATTAATATTGTTTTTTTAAAATAATATATTATATAACAAACTGTATTAAAGTGTATTTTCCTAAATTTAACTTGGAAATTTATATAGAAACTTTATAAACATTATTTTGAGGTAATTATTTTGGGAAGTAATGGTATATTTTCATAGCGTAATTCGAGTGCAGAGATTGCCTACAGTTTGTTATGTTTTCGCTGGGATAACGACGTAATCATTGTGCAAACTTCGATCTATGATTGATTGCATGGCAGAAATCGGGAGGCAGAGATTGCCTAAGTTAAGTTTGGATTTCTTTGGGATAGAGACGTAATCATTGAGCTGTGATCCATGGTCGATACCGAATGGTGCTTTCCATATTTATTTTAAAAGGTTTCAAGTATTTTTTGGATGATATGATTTGTTAATATACTTATTCCATTGAGATAAGTATATGGCTGTTTTTGATAAAGAGATTTAATTTATTTAAATTAAATTAAATGAGGCTTAGTGATTACAGTGGAAATGTGATATCTGTTTGAATATTTGTTTATTTGATAGTTAAATAACCGACTATCAAATCTTGACCTAAATATATAATCCTTCTTAATTTTGGTGGTACGGAATTATTCCCTACTTTACACCAAAGGATTTTAACTCTACAAATATCTAGGAGAAGAGCGAGAATTATATGGTACAGTTACCATCGGGTTGTTATACTGTACATATAAATTTACGGATCTTTTAGGACAAATGATAAGGAGATCCGTCCACTTAAATGGTTAGGGGGTGATCCCCGATCTTATGTATTATCAAATTATTTCCTAAAGAGACGTTCTTGAGTATTTTGGAAATCGAAAAATTATTTTTGGAGCACCCAGGAAATGGAGAGTGTACTCATAAGAGATGACTCGAAATCCATGACCTACTTCGAAACCATATACGGTTAAATGGAGGAGATGCGTTATATTTTGGGATGTTGAAATCCATATGTCGTTCCATGACTCGTTGGAGTGTGGGAATCTGTGTGAGATTCCAAGATCTATAGAAATGTGGAATTTAGGTATGATTCTGTGACCTATTAAGGTGTAGGAGTCCATGTGGGATTCCATAATTTATTTAGAGACGGTGCGTAAGCTAAAACGTCGGACGTAGCCTCATTAGTGGAGATGACTATAACCAGAAATAGGATGCATAGCCAAAGGGCTTAGCTAAACCATGAGGATGTAGTCGTCTCTCTTTCTAGCAAGTCCCTATCATTTATTTTATGCACGCTGGAAGCGATACACTCGGCCTTGGTGGCCGGTTATGTATTTCCTATGGTACCCCAGCTTGACGGGTATGATGCTTCAGAAGGATAACTCTGATCCTTGTGCATGAGGACCGTTCTCGAAGTACTGAGGGCACCTCCATGGAAATCCTACACAATTAGCGAACTAGCCTTATCGAATTTTGATTTATAACTATTATCGTTATAATGTACACAACACATGCATCACAGCTACTTATTATTTTTACTTTGGCGATTAGACACTATTATAATATCAGATGATTTTCTATAAAAGAGTTTTGGTTATCGTGAGTTAAAAACCCATCTGTGTTTATTTGCGGTAAGGTCGTACGAGATACCTTTGTTTTGAAAAGGTTATTAAACTTTAAGAATCAAGTTGATTGTGTTTTCTCACATTGGTTTAACCAGACTGACACGGGCGTGGTTTTTCCTATATGCTCGGGTCAGACCGAGCATATATCCAGGTTAGATGGATATTTGGAGATTTAGGAGAGGAGCTAGAGGCCCAAAGACGTATTCACATAGATGATTATATTTCCGTTGCTGACATTATTGTATATTATTCAGCAATGGTGAGGACAGGTTGTTATAAATGTCCGTGCTGAAGTAGGTTAGTGTACTCTGATTTATGTTTGTATATACTTATATTACATATTTGTTTTTTGTGTAAAGGATTGTTATCTATTATAAATTATTCGTTCCTTTATGGGATTCTATGTTGTTTAGTTATTCTATTTTCTTTCTACTTTCTTTTTGTTAACTATCCGTCTTCCCATGCAATTTGAGTTGGACAAGTGTGGTAAATTGTCAGTTTAAACTAACGGAAAGGTGGGTCATGACAAAGACAGATATTTCCAGCTCCACACCTATAAATAGCACCTCCATTGCAACTAAAAAGGGATTTTTATGTTGCTGCTTGAGTTGAACTCCATTGTAATTCGAGTGGTAGCTGTTGTACTACTGTTACTCAGTTTCTAATCAGCAATAATCATTCAAACCTTCAAAGTGGATGTAGGCAACAACGTCGAACCACTATAAATTTCTTTTTTCTTTCTATTAGTGCATATTTTCTTAGTGTGATTGTTAAATTAGCCTCAATTTACATTTTACTTCTTCATTCTAATCTCTTCAATTACACTTCCTATTTAGGTACAAACAGTTGAATAATTTATTGCAAAATTGAGGGATCGTCAGATTGTCATGCATGGCAGGGAAGTAGTCCTCAAACTGACACCGGTGATTACAATATTCAAAAGGTCTAGGTAATATTAAAATTTGTAATCTATAAGAAAATATACAGAAATCCTCACATTGTTTCAATGCATAGACCCATGCACTATCACAACTAGTAATGAAGAAGAAGCGAAGAAATCAAACTTTTTTGAAATGAAAATAATTAGTTTTCAAAATATTAAAAGTTAAGTATTATGATGGAATTGACTATATGATACCCGCATGTCATATCCAATGAACATATTTAATTTATGAAAGCTTAATAGTTCGACCAACTCGATATTTAATAGAACTTTTTTGAATTATCTATGAACTTCTACTAAATTTTTTGAAGATACTATTTATTATGTATATAGTCAATGTATGATTTTGTTTGAAAGTTAAACAGTAAATTTTCTACTCGTGGCAGTTTTAAACTTGATGTGAAGTAACTAATGTATTGTACTAGTTAAATAGTGTATTACATCTAACCTAGTTACCTAAGATGATACTTTTCAAAACAGTACAATAAATGCCAACAACATTAGTTATGAGCTATATTTTTTTAGGAGATAAAATGAATGGCAACAACATTAGATCCGAGCAATATGATTAGAACTCCTTATAATTTAAAACTTAGTAAATATTATACATGTGTAGACTAGATACACCAAAATAATTTAGTATATTAATAAAATGTACGTTTTATTATATCATGAGCATTATTATATTTTCTCTACATAATTACATTGTTAGAGAGTTACATTTGAAAGAACTTTTCATACTAGAGTTGTGAACATGTTCATAGTCATACCAATGCATATATATATCCACTTTGTAAGAACTCTTCACATAAAAGTATATAAAAAAATGTACTAGCATCTAGATAGTCGTGTGCATGTGCATACATTACACAATCTAGATGAGCATTTTAAAAAAATATAGGCTTAAAATATATAAAGAATCAAGATATTCAAAATATACTATGTGTTGCAATATATAATCTGTTGTATTGGACCAATAAGGAGTACAATATTTATGTTAACCATAAATAGTATTGGAAAATGCTCAAGCCACTGCAATGTAATAGCAAGATAGGTTTAATACATTATGTATGTGTTAGTTGATATTTGTCTCATTTATATTACATTTTACAACATAATGTAACGATAAGTTTTACATACGTAAATACATATATGTATATATTCGAAAAGAGGGGACATAATATAGTAGGATCTAAAATTCTAATGCATTATTATAATATATAAAATATACATAATGCTCTAACAATTCCAAAATAGGAATGGTCTTGTATAGTCAATATTGTAAATAAGAATCGATAGTGAAGAAATGAATTCAATAAGAATTTGCCTCATAATCGTAGTCCCAGTGATAATTCGAAGAATTTTTAGGATATTATGTTTTTAATAAGTTTAAATAAAAGGTATGTAATTATCTATTTTATTATTATTTTTTACTATTTGTTCAAGTGAACTAATATGATTAATGAGAGAGAAACAACAAAGATAAATTGGTTGGATAGTTTTTTGTATTAAAGGAAGAGACTAAGGAGGGTATATTCTTGTCCTCATGCATTTTACCATTTTTTGTCATTTTTCATTAACTTTCCTTCCCATTTATCAAATTAATCTCCCTTTATCAACTACAATAAACTTATGTAGTTCTAAATAACATGTATTTAAGTTAAACTTAATAAAGCTACATATATCTAAGTAAGTTTAACTTTCTTAAATGAAAGCATAAATTTTAATCTTTGATAATTAATAAAAATCACAGTAATACCTTTAGAAGATATTAACTAAGGACACGTTAAAATAGAAATAATTGTAATGAAAGAACATGAATTTTTTAGTAGTGCTTACTATTTAAAGCACATGCAATGGTAGCCATAATGATGTTAGTACATCTGTAGACAATCAAGAGTGGAAGCAAATGTAACGACCCGTAATTTTTTCGATAATTAAATTTATTGATTTAATAAGATTTTGAAATTTAATGTTGAAAGAAAATAAAACTTTAAGATTAATAATAGGAAATAACTGGAATGAGATGTAATAGTATTAATTTAACGTAATTGATAACTGCTTTAAATGTAATTCCAATTAATTAAAAGGATTAAAGAGTTATAATTGGTATCGATTATAAATAAATTATAGTAATGTATGCATTAATGGATAATTAGATTAAAAGAGCAATTGATAATTCAAATGTTGATTAATTAATGAAATAATGTGTAATAAATTGTAACTGAACAAAATTAGTGTTGTAGTAGTAATTATAACACTTCTTGTGGATAATAAACTTATAAGATGTGACTAAAAGTTAATGGTGACAATTGTTGTTATTTACCAATATATTTAATCAGTTGCAATTAAATGAAATTAAATGTTATGTAAAATGAGTTAAGATGATAACTGTAAAAGGGTAAATGCAATAAAATGGATAGAAATGTTAATTATATTCATTAGGCAATAATTGATTAATAAAAAAAGTGAAACCAAGATAAATTAATTTATTTGGATTTTGAATTATAATTAATGTGAAAATCGACAAAAATTTAATATAATTCGAAAATTGCAATTAATAAATAAAAGATGGTAATTGTGGAATACTAACGTAATAAGATATAACTCAATGTTAAAATATGCATAGAGTAATGAATGATGAAATGAAAAGGACTGAAATCAAGTATAATCAATTTATTGGAATTAAATTATGATTAATTGGATTTAATTTCAGTTGAAATTAAACACCGTAGTTAGTGTACTATTGAACACTGAATTGACATGTAAATTTGTTTTAAATTATTATAAATATCCAAGTAATCAAAAATGAAAAAAATATGTTAATCATAGGATTTGAAATTAAAAGGCGATTCAATCAATTTAATAATAATTTATTTAATTAATATGAAAATAGCCATTTTGGACGTTGTCTTGGATTTCGACGAACAAGTTTCATCGGATCCGTAACGATCAATTATTGCAAGGTTTCAAGTTTCGTAGCCATCGGACTTGTTGTTTGATCGTACGGACTCGAAATGCTTAGAAATCAATTTAATTAAATTCAGTTGAAATCAATTTGAAATAAGCTGATTTTAAGCTAATTTCTTCATACGATTGAATTATGACTTGAAACCTGTTCCATTGAATTTGAAACTATCGAAAACATATATTTTGATATATGGGATGACCCATTTCCGTTTTGGTGTCAGAATGGGCTTATTGGGTCGTGTAGTCATTTCAATCAATCCAATCGGGACCACTCATCTCTAATTCAGATCCGCCTATATATAGGCTGTTATAAACCATAATTGTTTCTCATTTCTTATTTTTGTACGTACTATTACTTCTACTAGTTCCTCCTTCTCAAACGATAGAACATGAAACCCTAAATCCCAATTCAATTTCAAATTTTCAAATCAATTTTAAAATTCAAACTCTCCAAACCCAATCATATTTTATACCATTCCGAAGCTCTCGACGATATGAGTCAGCGTCAACTGTTCGTTTTTGGAAATGATGCTTGAGTCGATCTTGAATCGCTGTCGAAGCCTCGAATTTTTGAAAACCTAAGCCAAATTGGGGCCTTTTCATTTGGGCTTTAATCGATTAAATTGGTTTATGGGTATTGGAAAGACCGTAGTATGGAGCCGTTTGATGGTGGTCGTGTGGTCTAACATGGCCGGAGGTGTTCGATTTTGGTGGTTTAGGGTTTGAAACCCTAAAGGTTTGGGCGGCGGCGCCCGCTAAACAAGGCGTTCCGAGGCCACTTCCTGGCCATGGCTAGGTGCGACAGGGGTCAACGAGCATGATGGTGTTGGTCGGAGGTGATATTGTGGTCGGAGGCGCACGTTTGGGCGGTAAAAGATGGTGTTTCGGCTATGTATTGGGTTTGGTATGGTGGCTTGTGTGCGTTGCCTGATGGAGAACTTCGTGAGTAACGTGGTCGCTTTGTGTTGGTTGTCTTTTCTTTCTTTTTTATTTAAATTTCAAATTCAAACGTAATCATCGTATCTTTCGCAAACGAGGTCGGATTCACGCGCGGTTTGTTCCACTGCGATCGTGTTGAAATTACAGACATTTTGGAACTAGTTTGGACAAATTCTGATACTTCAATTTTGGGCCTTTATTTGGATTTCAATTCGATTTGAAACCAAAGGTGCGTGTTTAACCCACTCATAGTTACTAAACTATCTTATGTTGGTTAAATTTAATTTATGATGTGATTAGAAACTAATTGATTGATGTATGATATGTTTAAATTGTCATTCTAGTTAAATTTGACTTTTATTGCATTTAATCATCGTTTAATTTAATATTGAATTTAAACTGTCAATTTAATACCTATTATTGATTATCAATTATCTGTTGATCGATTTGGATGATGATTGTGATGGATGTTTGATTGTTAATATTGGATGACTGGATGTTGTATTTTATATTGTTATAACACTGTGAGTTACCTATGGGTTGAAATGATGCATACCCGAATGATATATGGATTAAGAAAATATTGTTATGGGTTGGAATGATAGACTCAAGAGATTTTAGGGATTTTATTTAATTCTGGATTGCTGTCTGAAATGATATAACTGTAAAATTTTAAATTGCGGATTGAAATGATAAATATTTGTATCACTTGACCTAAGGGTAGAAAATTATATACAACACCGGATTGGTTAAATTAAATGATTTTTTGATCTTTAAATTTTGAATTCAGTTAACTGGTATTTTGAAATAGATATTTGATTTATATCAACTGAATTATTTTCGAAAGTCCAAGCGTAAATATTGAAATTGGAATTGATTTAATGAATTGTTCAAAACATTTAAATTTGAATTTCAAAGTTAAGGTGTCAAATATAAATGAATTTATCGGAATTGAGTTATTGAAATGTTGGATATAACTTTAAAATCTATTTTAAACTTATTTAAACTATTTTAATTAAATTAACTATTTTAATCAATTTAAGACTATTTTAATTTATATTAATCTACTATAACCTATTTAATACAATTTAAATCTATTTGTACCAATTTAAAACTAATTAAATTTATTTAATCTATTTTAAATCTATTCAATATAATTTAAATCTATTTAATCTATATTAAATTTATTTAATCTATTTTAAATCTATTTAATATAATTTAAATCTATTTAATCTATTTAAAATTTATTTAATCTATTTAAAATCTATTTAAGATAATTTAAATCCATTTAATCTATTTTAAATTTACTTAAACCATTTTAGATCTAATTATCTCAAATTTAAATCTATTGTAAACTATCTCTATTATTTAAACTATTCTAATATATTTAGACTATTTTTAATATATTAAAACTATTTATGCCAATCTAAACTATTTTCTAAAATTTCAGACTGTGTAAAGAGAAAGTATTTACATTTAAATCCTTGATGATAATACAACCTAAGTTGGGTTTTGAAATTGATAACTTTTTATGAAATGATATATTTGAGTAAATATGATGATTTTGGAACGAGCATTTAATTAACCTATCTTATCGATAATTTCATAAGTGAATATGATTTTTGAAAGTGAATATGACTTTGAAGTGAATATGGTTTGAAAGTCGAATATGATATTTTGATATTATTTGTGAATTGACTTTTGAAATGCAAAAGAACCATCCAGTGTGAAATAAGCGTTTGATTGTTAAAGAAACCGGGATCGGATATTATCATACTCTTTGCCAATACCCAAAACCACTTTAACAACTGTGTACGTGGTGGAGATTCTAGAAATAAAGTAGGATGGTTTGGTGAATGATTCTGTATGAGGTATTTACATGACCCTGACTCTTATGTGTTAGCTTGATGTGGCTAAAACAGGAGCTATGCCAGGCGAAGTGAGGTGATTCCTCCTATCAGACACATTTCTTCGATACCATTGTATTAGTTTGTGATTTAATTGGTGGCCACCCCTTGATTTTGATTTGGGAGTGTGTTCCAAGGTGGGCGGTAGTAGTTGCTATGCGTTACCACCAGTCCAGATCCGCAATTGGTTTATCTACCCTGGGCATTGCCTCGAGTGCCTTGTCGCATGCCTTATCGCGCCTTCTACGAGTTTGGTTTGTAGCATACCTATGGAGTGCCCTCTGATAGCCCTCTAGTTTACGAAGGAATTGCGGTACTGTATAGACTATGGGAATATATATAAAAATGTGTTAAGGGAGATATGGGTAATGCATTAACCCTATTTTAATACTCTACTTTACTGTAGACATATTTTAATAGCGTATTGTACTACGTTGTAGATAGTTCAACGGATCCTTAGGAGATGGTAATCCTGAACATCTCTTAAGTTATTGCACTCACATAGACACTGGATAGGAGATGTCAAACCCCATAAACATCTCTGACGCCATCACACTCATATTTATTTACTATTGATTTAACTTCATAAGGTCTTTTAGTTCTGACTCGAGTGTTTTGTCTTTTCAATTCACTCGGATCTGTCTGAGCTTTTCAGTTTATCGAAGACCGCTTTCTGGAGGATGAAGATGAAGATTTTGTACTGGTATTATTATATTTATTCCACCGCATCATGTTGTTCCACTGCATTTGTTTTTCATTTATTCTTGTTGTATGTAACTCTGATCTATATTATAAAAGTATAATCGATGTATTTGTAAACAGCTTCATGAACTGTTTATTTGATTATTATATTTTGTCATTCCGCTGCGAGATTCTGTATTTGTTTTTTTCTTTCTCTGCTTTTCTTATTTACTCCATAACAATCTGTCCTTTTGAATGGTTTGAGTCAGGCATGTTTGTCTGCTTAAAATGCCCAAAAAGGCAGGTCGTTACAGTTGGTATCAGAGCTTTGGTTTAGCGATGACTTTAGCTTTGTAGGGTCTGACTCTTTAGAAATAGGGTAGTAATACCCTAGAATAAGTCGCTGAGTGTATATATATGAGAGAGCGTATTTGTTAGCGTTATAAAAGTTTTTTGTATTGTGTTAATTTGTTCCGTTTCGTATTTATAAATTTTGGTCGGTACATAAGACACTATGGCATCGATAGGAATTTCTAAACACTTAATAGGATAGACCGACACAATATTGTTTTGAAATATAGGTAAATGAAATAATTTTGCCTATTATATATATATTGAATATAAAATAATTGATTTTATTATAAATGATATAGTTGGATGTAATATGTTGTTTGTAGGTAGAGAATTTTTAAAAATATTGATTGAAAATTGGGATTTACAAATAAAGTAAATATAAATTGGAAGTTTAGAACTGAAGTTCCGGGGTTTTAGGAATCTCTTTCAAAAGGTTTAGGAATATAATATTAGTAATATTTAGAAGTATTTTTTGATATAAATATTTCAATATGATATGAAAGAAATGTTTTAAAGGAAATTTTAAAGGAAAATAGTTCTGTACTCCCCTCTTTGTCGTTGGAAAATAATTTCAATGATGAGTGCACGCATCATCGACGTTCGTTTTCGGGTTTTAAAGTGGGAAGACCGCTGTAGTAGTTAACTGCACATCCGTTTTGATAAACGAATCTTAATTTTAAATTTCTGAATGTTGATTTGATATATATATATATAAGTTATGAGTATATATATATATTATTTTAAAAGGGATAGAAACGGAACCCGATTGTTTAGTTCTTAAGTTTCAGTAAATTGGGAAATTTGAAATTATTATGATGAATGGAATCTTGACTGTATTAATAATTGGAATCTTCTAAAATGAAAATAAGAAATTTGATGTTAAAATGATTAATGGAATAGATAAGAAATTGAAAATTTGTAAACTATAAATAAAATGGAAATGAAAATAAGAAATGGTAATTATTGAACATTTTGTTAACAAAATAAATAAGAGAAACTTAGGTAATATTCTATTATATTCTTAAGACATATATATAACTTACCAAATTATTAAATGTTAAAATGTTAAAAAGAATAATTCTATTATACAAGTAATACTTGGGAAAAACAATGAAAGTGTTCAATGGAATTACTTCTATAAATAAGAATTCTAGTGTTATAAATTGTTATAAACTGGGTTTAATAGTTAGAAATGCTACTAATCAAATGTAATATAAGTGAATAATGTAAGAAAAAAGATTATAAACTTAAGTTAACATTTAAGCTTTTTGTAATCAGATTTAATGGTAAAGAGGAATACTGTAAGTAGTAATTATAAACTTGAATTAATATTGAAGTCATTTATAAATAAAATGGGTACTATATCAATTGAATGATTATAACTTCAAAGAACATTGGAAATGATTTAGAAATGGAGTTAATATTTAATAATACTTTGTGTGGAAGAATGATTATGAAAAAGAAATAATCTATAAATGGTGAATTAAATTGTATAGAGACTTACATAATAATGAAAATCTGATAATTGAAATGAAAATAACTTTTGTAAGCAATGAATGTAAAGTAATGAAAAGAAAAATGGTATTGTATAAATGAATGGAAATTTGTAAGTGATAAATGTAAAGAAATTAATCAAGCATCGTATGAACAAATAAAATGAACAGTGAACAATGTGAAAAAGAAAGAGTAATAAGAATAAAACTTAAATATTATTTGAAAGTATTATTTGTTTGACTTATGGATCGGTTGAGGAAGGATACTTCTATTGTGTAGGATGTATAAGTAATCTATAAATTTTTATCTACGACTGTTGAGTGTATGGTTTACTTTATAGTTTATTTATCATTTTACATGATTAAAAGTCCTGAACCGGAACAAACCATTTGTTTTGGTTGCTATGGATGGATGATTGCTCTCTTGTCGAAAATGATGCTTGTACTATTGTTTTGAAATGACTATAGTTATTTGGTGATGTTTTGTTTGTTATTTATTGAAATAACTTAAATATATTTTCTTTTACTTAATTATTAACCTCTTTGGATTGTTTAAGTGAAATACAGGTATGGAAGCAATAGCTACTGCTTTTGGTTTCATAAAATAAACGTTATTTGCCCGACAAGTAGGTACACTCTTGGATTACGATTATCTAGCGGTATTATATTGTTTTTTCGTGGTTTGGGATATATTATTTTGAAAAATATGATATATATTGTTATTATTGATATTATTATTTCTCCCAGACCTCTCCATAAAAAGGAGACTCTGCCGAAATTTTCCGTGAATTTTGGACTTAGAAATATTTTGTGAAATGTTTCCAAACTTTCATTAACTTGAATATAAATGATGTAATTGTTATAAATTGATATATATTATTTAAATTATTTCATTACGTAAATTAATTGTTTATAAATTTAATATTTTGAATAAGATATATTGATTACTTGATTCCTTCTTTTCCCTTCTTTTTCCTTTTTGAGGACGAAAAGTTTTGAGTGGGGGAGAGTGTAACGACCCGTAATTTTTTCGATAATTAAATTTATTGATTTAATAAGATTTTGAAATTTAATGTTGAAAGAAAATAAAACTTTAAGATTTAATAATAAGAAATAACTGGAATGAGATGTAATAGTATTAATTCAAGGTAATTGATAACTTTTTTAAATGTAATTTCAATTAATAAAAAGGATTAAATAGTTATAATTGGTATAGATTGTAAATAAATTATAGTAATGTATGTATTAATGGATAATTGGACTAAAAGAGCAATTGATAATTTAAATGTTGATTAATTAATTAAATATTTTGTAATAAATTGTAATTGAATAAAATTAGTGTTGTCGTAGTAATCATAACACTTGTTGTGGATAATAAACTTATAAGACGTGACTAAAAGTTAATGGTGACAATTGTTGTTTGTTACCAATATATTTAATCAGTTGCAATTAAATGAAATTAAATGTTACGTAAAATGAGTTAAGACAATAACTGTAAAAGTGAATGCAATAAAATGTATAGAAATTTTAATTATATTCATTAGGCAATAATTGATTAATAAAAGAGTGAAACCAAGATAAATTAATTGATTTGGATTTTAAATTATAATTAATGTGAAAATCGACAAAAATTCAATATAATTGGAAAATTGCAATTGATAAATAAAAGATGGTAATTGTGGAATACTAACGAATAAGATATAACCCAACATTAAATATGCGTAGAATAATGAATGATGAAAAGAAAAGGACCGAAATCAAGTACAATCAATTTATTGGAACTAAATTATGATTAATTGGATTTAATTTCAGTTGAAATTGAACACCGTAATTAGTGTAATATTTAACATTGAGTTGACATGTAAATTTTTTTTTAGATTATTATAAATGTCTAGGTAATCAAAAATCATAAAATCTGTTAATCATAGGATCTGAAATTAAAAAGTGATTTAATCAATTTAATAATAATTTAATTAATTAACGTGAAAATAGCTATTTTGGCCACTGTCCCGGATTTCGACGAAACCAGTTTCATCGGATCCGTAACAGTGAATTATTGTAAGGTTTTAAGTTTCGTAGCGATTGGACTTGTCGTTTGATCGTATAGACTCGAAACGCTTAGAAATGAATTTAATCAAATTCAGTTGAAATCAATTTGAAATAAGATGATTTTAAGCTAACTTCTTCATACGATGAAATTAGGACTTGAAACCTATTCCGATGAGTTTGAAACTATAAAAAACATATATTTTGATATATGGGATGACCCATTTTTGTTTTGGAGTCAGAATGGCTTTTTTGGGTCGTGTAGTCGTTTCAATCAATCCAATCTGGGACATTCATCTCTAATTTAGATCTGCCTATATATAGGCTGTTATAAACACTAATTGTTTCTCATTTCTTATTTTTGTACGTACTATTACTTTTACTAGTACCTTCTTCTCAAACAACAGAACATGAAACCCTAAATCCCAATTCAATTTCAAATTTTCAAATCAATTTCAAAATTCAATCTTTCCAAACCCTATCATATTTTAAATCGTCCCGAAGCTCTCGACGATACGAATTAGTGTCAATTGTTCTTTTTTGAAAATGATGCTCGAGTCGATCTGGAATCACGGTCAAAGCCTCGAATTTTCGAAACCCTAAGCCAAATTGGGCCTTTTTGATTTGGGCTTTAATTGACGAAACTGGTTTATGGGTATTGGAGAGACCATGGTATGGAGCCGTTTGATGGTGGTCTTGTGGTCTAACTCAGCTAGAGATGTTCATTTCTGATGGTTTAGGGTTTGAAACGCTAGAGGTTTGGGCGGCGGCGCCCACTAAATGAGGCGATCAGAGGCCACTTCCTAGCCATGGCTAGGTGCGGCAGGAGACAATGAGCACGATGATGGTGGTCGGAGGTGATATTGTGGTTGGGGGCGCATGTATTAGGCGATCAAAGATGGTGTTTCGGCCGTGTATTGGGTTTGATCTAGAGGCTTGTACGCGTTGCCTGATGGAGAACTTCGTGAGTGACGTGGCCGCTTTGTATTGGTTGCCTTTTCTTTTCTTTTTTATTTAAATTTCAAATTCAAACGTTCTAATCATCATATCATCCGCATACGAGGTCGGATTCACGCGTGATTTGTTCCGTTGTGATCATGTTGAAATTTCGGACATTATGGAACTAGTTTGGACGAATTCTGAGACTGTTCAATTTTGGGCCTTTTATTTGGATCTCAATTCGATTTGAAACCAAAGGTGAGTGTTTTAACTCACTCACAATTACTAAACTATCTTATGTTAGTTAAATTTAATTTATGATGTGATTAGAAATTAATTGATTGATGTTTGGTATGTTTAAATTGTCATTTTAGTTAAATTTTATTTTTATTGCATTTAATCATCGTTTAATTTAATACTGAATTTAAATTGTCAACTTAAAGCCTGTTATTGATTATCAGTTATCAATCGATCGATTTGGATGATGATTGTGATGGATGTTTAATTGTTGGTATTGGATGACTGGATGTTGTATTTTATATTATTATAACACTGCAAGTTCCCTATGGGTTGAAATGATACATACCCGAATGATCTATGATTGAGGAAAAATCGTTATGGGTTGAAATGATAGACTCGAGCGACTTTATGGATTTTATTAAATTTGGGATTACGGCTTGAAATGATATATAACCGTAAAATTTAAATTGCGGATTGAAATGATAAATATCAATATCACTTGACCCTAGGGTATAAAATTATATACGGATACCAGATTGGTTAAGTTAAATGATTTTTGATTCTTTAAATTTTGAATTCAGTTAACTGGTATTTTGAAATAGAAATTTGATTTACATAAGCTGAATTAGTTTCGAAAGTCGAAGCGTAAATGTTGAAATTGGAACCAATTTAATGAATTGTTCAAAAGATTTAAATTTGAATTTCAAAGATAAGGTGTCAAAATAAATGAATATATTGGAATTGAGTTATTGAAATGTTGGATATAACTTTGAAATCTATTTTATACTAATTTAAGCTATCTTAATTAAACTAACTATTTTAATCAATTTAAGACTATTTTAATTTGCATTAATCTATTATAACCTATTTAATCCAATTTAAATCTATTTGTACCAATTTTAAACTAGTTAAATTTATCTAATCTATTTAATATAATTTAAATCTATTTAATCTATTTTAAATTTATTTAATCTATTTTAAATCTATTTAATACAATCTAAATATATGTAATCTATTTAAAATTTATTTAATCTATTTAAAATCTATTTAAGATAATTTAAATCGATTTAATCTATTTTACGTTTACATAAATCATTTTAAATCTAATTATATCAAATTTAAATCTATTGTAAACTATCTCTACCATCTAAACAATTCTAATCTATTTAGCCTATTTTTAATCCATTAAAACTATTTTTGCCTATCTAAACTATTTTCTAAAATTTCAGACTGTGTAAAGAGAAAGTATTTACATTTAAATCCTTAATGATATACAACCTAAGTTGGGTTTGTAAATTGATTCCTTTTGTGAAATGACATATTTGAGTAAATATGATGATTTTAGAATGAGGATCTAATTAACCTATCTTATCGATAATTTCATAAGTGAATATGATTTTTGAAAGTGAATATGATTTCGAAGTGAATATGATTTGAAAGTTGAATATGATATTCTGATATCATTTGTGAATTGACTTTTGAAACGCAAAAGAACGATCCGTTGTAAAATAAGCGTTTGGTTGTTAAAGATACCGGGATCGGATATTGTCATACTCTCTGCAAATACCGAAAACCACTTTAACAACTGTGTACGTGGTGGAGATTCCACAAACAAAGTAGGATAGTTTGGTGAACGATTCTGTATGAGGTATTTATGTGACCCTGACTCCCGAGAGTTAGCTTGATGTGGCTAAAACAGGAGCTACGCCGGGCCAAGTATGGTCATTCCTTCTATCGGACACATTTCTTCGATACCATTCTATTACTTTGTGATTTATTTGGTGTCCACCCCTTGATTTTCATTTGGGAGTGTATTCCGAGGTGGGCGGTAGCAGCTGCTATGCGTTATCACCAGTCCGGATCCGCAATTGGTACATCTACCCTAGGCATTGCCTTGGAGTGCCTTGTCGCATGCCTTATCGCGCCTTCTACGAGTTTGGTTTGTAGCATACATATGGAGTGCCCTCTGAGATCCCTCCAGTTTACGGAAGAATTACGGTACTGTATAGTCTATGGGAATATATATAAAAATGTGTTAAGGGGGATATGGATGCATTATCTCTATTTTAATACTTTACTTTGCTGTAGACATATTATAATAGCGTATTGTACTACATTGTAGATAGCTTAACGGATCCTTAGGAGATGGTAATCCTGAACATCTCTTAAGTTATTGCACTCATATCAGACACTAGATAGGAGATGTCAAACCTCATGAACATCTCTGACGCCATCGCATTCATATTTATTTACTGTTGATTTAACTTACATAAGATCTTTTAGTTCTAACTCGAGTGTTTTTTCTTTTCAATTCGCTCGGGTCAGTCTGAGCTTTTCAGTTTATCGAAGACTGCTTTCTGGAGGATGAAGACGAAGATTTTGTACTAGTATTATTATTATATTTATTCCACTACATCACGTTGTTTTGCTGCATTTATTTATTATTTATTCTTACTGTATGTAACTCTGATCTGTATTATAAAAGTATAATCAATGTATTTGTAAACAGCTTCGTGAACTGTTTATTTGGTTATTATATTTTGTCATACTGCTGTGAGATTCTGTATCTATTTTTTCCTTTCTTTGCTTTTCTTATTTACCCCATAACAATCTATCCGTTTGAATGGTTTGAGTCTGACGTGTGTGTCTACTTAAAACGTCCAAAAAGGCAGATCGTTACAGCAAAACTGATGGCAATAGACAAAATATCATTGTGATGGTAAAAAAATCTAGGGTTGAACCTAGAAAGATCTGTCCATTTTATATTTAGGTGTAAACCAAAAAATTAAGATCAACAATCCAATAAAAATCAGTTATAATCAAAGGAGAAAATATATGGAGGCAATCATAGTAACCATATTCAATCTATTTTATATTGGTAGCAAACAATTGTATTTTACATAATAAATCATACTTATACTTAATTCCTAATTATCAACCTATAAATGGGAAGAAAACCAAATACCTAACAACAATTTAATTTTGAACATTACACACATAGATATATATGCAGTGAAAATTTTAATTCAAATCTTTTACTCGAGTTCAATTTGAAAGCGGAGATTAAATAATGATTTTTACCCATTTAGTCTCTTTTCATATTATTATCTATGTTAAAATTTTGATCATGCGACTAATTTAATGCAACCTTTATTAATTTCCTAATAATTTGGGTATAATGAATGAACCCTTCTTATATATTTGTAACACACATATCAAAATAAGATGAGTGAATATATGTTAGAGGAAAGCTTGAAAAAAAAATATGCTTTAAAAATGAAAATATTTATAGTTTTATTTTGATAATATTTGTTGATTAAACATCAATTATTAGAACATCATAAACTTAAAATTACACTAAACAAAAATGAACATAAGTGTAAAAATTCAAAATGCAAGTAGCAAGAACCAATGCAACATAAATACACTTTCTAATTAAATTTCAAATTGAATGAGGGTACCATTGGTTTTGGGGAAAGTTTGAAAAGCAAAATTATACTATTAGGTAAGAGAAAATTTTCATGTTATTTAAAATTATTTTTTGATAAATTATCAATAATTGAAACATGGTAAACCTCAGATTGCATAAAACAATAAATGAATGTATGGTATCGTAAAAAATAAAGGTATAAATGAAAAGATGCAAAAATAAAATAATTTGTTCTTCTATACAAATATATATTTGATTTTGGAAAATAAACTACAATTAAAGATTTACCTATTTTATGGAAATAATTGTCAAAATATAGAACGACGATATTTTTTATTAGTCTTCAATGTTAAGCGTGCATTATCGTAATGATACTTACCCTATAATCATATGTTTACATAGTAAAACTAGTGTCTAATAACCTCTAGCATTATTAGAGGTAAAAAATGCATTAAAAGCTAAGTTTGAGGAAGAAAACTTTTGTTCTAAAATAAAATTCGTAATAAAACTAAAATACAAATCTATTTCGCACACACATATGTGATACAAGTATAACTGAACGATATTTTATCTTTGATTGAAGATGATATGAAGATAAATAATGATTGAATGGAAACTTAAGAACCACCCATATCAATGTAAAATAAAATCGCTGAAACAAAGGTGAAAATGAATCTTGAACAAAATTTATATTTTGTAAAAAGTGGCATACCAAAACTATCACTACCACCACTTAAAAACTTTTAAGGTTGATTCATCAAAGCTACTCTAAAAACCCACCCTAGATAGTTTTGTAAAACTGAGCATCAAAGTAGTGGTTCGGTTAGGCATAAGCAAACAAAACATAATCAATAAATAAACCTAATTATCAGACATAATTACCTCTTCTCGTATCACCAATTGATATCAAACGAAAACGAGATGAACAATGTAAGTACAACATATTTTATTGTTTAATATCAATATTTCATGATTTTAAGATATTTTCATAAATATTCAGACTATACTTGTTAATTATTATTTTTGTAATCTCATTTATTTTTAAGGGAAAATTTACAATACTAATTAATGATGTTTGGCACATTGATAGTCTTTAAGTTGATTAATATTTTTGGATGAAATAATAGTAGAAGTATTAAATGATAGGTTTAATGTAATTAATGTGTTATATATATAGAATGATTTCATGAATTTTGTTCATGATTTTGTGATTGTTATATGAAATATAAATTGAAGTACTAAATGATACGCCACTTTTTTATAAAATATAAATTTTATTCAAATGTCTTTTAAGTAATAACTAATGTCGGTAAACTTGTTTTGAAAATTTGTTTATAAAAATAAGCAGTTTGGAGAAAGATCGAAAATGTAACCGAAAACCTTTTTTCGAATATTTGACTTTCCATTGACGAAAAGTTATTGGAACTTATTGTGCACACTAGTGTACATATATGCACATACATATACAAATAAGAAAAAATATTTACTAATTAAATTAATTTTCTAATCACATTCTAGAAGATACTTAAGTAATTGACTAAAAGGGGAGACTTTTCTCCTTGTTTTTAAAAAGTAAAGTACTAAAGAAGTACCTAAAGGAATGGTGGTGATGCCAAGTGGCCTAGGGGGCGCATGATGATAAAGAGCAGGTGTATGGAATAAGGTAATAAGGGTAGTAGCTTATATAAAAGAAAGGTGTAACTTGTTTTAAGGAGGGGTAATTTGGTATTTTCCATTTTGAAATCGTGTAAAACAACCCATTTACTTTACTTTTCCATTTTACTTCATTTCCAAACTTTAGCTCCAGTCTTCTGCACTCTTCCCTACACTTCTTCTTCTTCTAAAATTTCATAAAATAAATCACTTCAAAAAAAATACCTCTTTTCACTTCTAAACACTTAAAAAAGCATATATAAACATAGGTAATTATCTCTACATCATAATACTAGCAAAGTCAAACCCAAACCACCTTAAACTAGCCATGGTCAAAACTAAAGGAGGTTTTTCGAGTCTTGTGAAGCAAGTTTAGCAAAAGAAAGCTAGGTCCGTGTGTTGATTGTAAGATCATGGTAAAAAAAGTGGTAGCTTGGATGGAGTTTGTGTTTGTTTAAGTGAGTTAAACTCGCTTTAAAAGCAACATTAAGAATGAGTTATTTTTTTGCTTTGCTTATGTAGTATTTACATATGTATATTTTATATATACTTGTTTGTTTGGATTGATTCCCGCCTATAAGCGGATGATACGTAAGGAATAGATATGGGACCAGTTAATGGAATTCAAAGTGTTCATAGCAAATATGTCGCAACAAAACACTTCGAAGTGCATATGACATTATTTACATAAGACTCTTGTTCTCGAGGGACTCTATGGAGTTCCTTGCCTTATTGATTTTTATTTACATATGTACTTGTTTATGTAAATGCTTGAATATGTGAAAAAAAATGAATGTTGCTTAGTGTAGCATAATGACTCGCCTTTTCGACCCTCAAAAGACGATATTTAATACATCCTCGGTATTCACGAGCCGATCATTTAAGTGTCTAAAAGACAAGTCATTTGGGGTGAAAGAAAGAAAAGACAGAACAGAATCTCACAAAACGTGACGAGTAATATATAATATGAACAAGTCTTTACAAAAAGCAATCATCTTTATTATACACATCATCAGAGTACATTAACCTTGTATCAGCCTAGACAGTGGTAACAGCCTGTCCTTACAATCACTGATTTATACAAACATGAAAAAACAAACAAAACAGAATAATGGAAGAATATAAGTACATGAATATGTCATGGAGAATCCAGCTCGTTACCTGTAAGCTCCGAAGTGTCCTGCTAAATCCGGAAAAATATGCTCGGGCTGACCCAAACATTATAAGAAAAATAACGCCCGGATCAGTCTTGTAAAACCAGTGTGAGAAACTCAAATCACAAGGAATTTGTTTATTTGACTTGTAAAACCCTTTAAAATCAGAAGTATCTCGTAAGACCATGCCACACATAAACACGAACGGGTTTGTATCTTACGATAACCAAACAATTTTTATATAAAATTCAATGATATTATGATAATGTCTAGAATACAAATACATTTTAATCATAGCCGAAATTGTTACATTATTAAATTCCAGCATAATAGGTATACAATCAAGTCCGAAGTCACTGGTTGAAGAATGGATTCCAACTATGAAAGGGTAAGGGTCAACCCACAGAATCCGTACACCTCTAGATGAAATGTATGGGAGGCTACAACATGTTGCACTATGCTACTCAAGAAAGGCCCTAACCCTTACTAGATAGCGTCGAATATGATCACCCCTTTGTTGCAATCGAATAACCATAATGGGCCCCAAGCAGACATAGAGATATTGGCACTAGATCTTGGGATGATCATACTCTAATGGAAGGGACCCACATAGCCCTACCACATGTCTCTACTTTAGTCATTTTCCCGGTTGATGAGGTTAAATCTACGATTATATTTTTATATAGCAACCATCTTGGAATGTTAACACTACCCTCTGGGCAGCAATGAAGTGCCAGCATTCATCCATACACATTCGTTCTGGATTTGAACGAAACCGAAGGCACTACCTCTACTGCACCCATTTTGGAATCACCATTAGGATTAGTAGCAAGTAGCTCTTGCACTTCAAAAGCTCCATCTTCAATCATCTCCAAGATGTCTTCAGCTCGAAATGCTTGACTTGGATCAAAGTGGTTTTCGAATAATTTATACTTATTCGATCCCGGTCTCTTCAAAATAACATTCGATAGTTCCGGTAAACTCAACCCCGGTTCTTTTGGAAATAATCAGACAATGCATAGAAGCAGGGATCACATCCTAACTGTTTAAGTGATGAATCTCCCTATCATTTTTCCTAGAAGAACGAAGTGAGATTTATATGCAAGTACAACATCATCAAAGATGACTATGCCATATAACTCACATGTTTCTCCTAAACATTTCCGGAGTTATATTTTAGTCGATATTTGATAGTCAGTTATTTAACTATCAAGTAAACAAACAAAAACAAATTTAAAGATTTAATTACCGATAACTACCACTAAGTCTCAAACTAAATCTTGCATTTAATAAAACTCTTTTCAAAAGTGTTTATAAAAAACATTCATATACTTATCTCACTGACATAAGTATATTCACAAAACATATGTAAAAGGTTTCTCTTTTCCAAATCAACTAAAAGGATCAAAAAAATGTTATCTAAAGTATAGATAAAGATAACCTCAAACAATATTCCTTCGGTGTTAAGTGTGGAAAGTCAGTTAAAGGAAATCCAATCTTAATTCTTTTATAAATTTTCTTCTATAAATCCATTTAATAAATCTCTTTTATTTATGAATCTCCTTTACTTAAATTCCAAACCCGTTCACAAAACTCTTTATAAATCACCAAGTTAAATTTACAAAACTCTTTTATTAATATTAAAACCATTTATATATCTCTTTATAAATCTTCAAAATTATTTATAATCTTCCTTTATAAATATCCAAAATCATTTATAAAACTTTCTTATAAATATTCCTTATTTAAAACAAAACTCCTTTAATAAACTCATTTACTAAAGTTCTTTTGATAAATAAAATGATTATTTACAACACCTTTAAACAACAAGTTATTATTTTAAAATATCCTTATTAAATTAACCATGTTAATAAAATAATTATTCTAAACAATCATTTTAAAAGCTCTCTATTAACTTCAAAAGAACATCTCTAATAAAATCATTACTTAACTTGAAACCATTAGCAAAACGATAAAATAAAATATTTGATTTCGCAAAACAAGAAAGAGGCTTAGTGACCACAATGGTTCAATTAATCGAGTTTAACTTATCCAAGTTATAACATGGGTATTTACATAATAATAGATATCTTTAAGGGAATCAGCCAATAACAATCAATCATATAAGTAAATGTCCAAGTTATCAAAATAACAAAAGGGAATTTGTTCTTCTAAACACACCTCTAAGTTATAATGGCAGAATGAGTTTTTATTCTGCCTAATGGATGTCAACGTAATCTACTTAGTGAACTATGGTAGAACGGTTATTTATTCTACCAAATAGATGTCCAATAAAACTTAATTAACAGAATAGTGTTTTATTCTGCTAAATAGATGTCATTGGGTTTCATATTCAATTGTGGTTACTTAAGGATAGTAGGCAAAGAAATCCCTTAGGTTAAAATTTTCCTTTAAAAGAAAATTTTATCTTGAAAACAAAGCTGATCTTTAGAAATAAAGTGGTTTTAAACTTCTAAAACTTTATTTTATAATTAAATAACGTTTATTTTTGAGAAAAATGTGTGATCCTCTATGAATAGAGAAGTGCACACATGTGAAAATATATATATCATAGACATAAGGTGTTGCCAACATGCCTGGCGGTAACAAAAACTAAATACATATATCAAATCTCAGGTACTCCTAAGATGAGTTTCGACAAGGCCACCACCCATCACACCCCGATATCGAGCTCCAACATGGCCACCACCCGATATTAAGGTGTTAGGAGTACCTAAAAAAACTAAAAAAAAAATCAAAACTGTTGGATGACGTCACAAACTAACAAGGAAGCTCCAAATATCTGGATCAAAAAGGAAGAATAAGCGTCTACTCTGAAGTCGATATGCCGAAGAGAAACCACTCTGAAGGCTCTGAACAAGAGAAAGGAGTGCCAAAGATCCTCTTGAAAAAAGTACCCCATAATAAAGATAGCAGTATCCTATATCTAAGGAGAAACTGGTAGAAGTCCTGGATGAAAAAATTCTGCTCTGATGACCTCTCTACAATCTAATATCCTGCAATCTGAAGACATGAGTACCTGCAAAATGAACCTGATATCCTATCGCTCATACCTGTATCTAAAAAATGACTAAGGAAAAAATTAGAATGATACATATATATGTATATTTATAAATTAATATACATATATATATATGTATTTATAAGGTCAGAAATAAAAACCTAAATAAGACTATCTGGACAATAATAAAAGAATTGAATTACCTGTAACTAATACCAAACAGAGACTAGTACAAAAATTGAGACAGATCTATCTTATGAACCTTTAATCATAAGCAAGTTATGATTAAAAGTGAAATCATCATATAAATTTGAGAAAATATTAATAATACTATTATTAATGTTAAAATAATTATTGTTTTGTTTAAAAAAGTTGATATTATGACTAACCTTGTTAAGATACCGTTTGAAAAGGATATTTTTAGCTAATTTGTATTTGGGGTTAGAAATCCAATTAAAACAAAATGAATAAATTGTAAAAATCAATTTGTTAAAATGACTACTATTATTATTAAAAATTCTTTGATTTCTTTCAAACCAAATAAACCAACTAATAATAATGAATAAAGTGTCTAGTAAAAATCTAATATTCTTTTCGAACTTGAATCTGTAATTATTCTAGTAGAATTCACAATCCGAAGTTAAAGTTAAAAATTTTAAGAGTATTAATTAGGATGTAATTAGAATCAAAACAACCATAATATATATGATTAATGTCCTCAAGATGCAGATTATAAAAATAACATTTATTATCATTTTGAATGTTTTTTCTCTTTAAAAATTCTGTTGTATTAATTTTTTCATGAAGTATTAACCACATATGAATTTTGGACTTAGGAGGAGCTTAGATTTCCACATATATTTAAATGAGTTGTTTATTATACTTGAAAAATTATTAAATTTGTAGAAAGAATTAGAAGTATATTTCTTACTCCTATCTCATTCTCAACTAATAAAATCATTATCATTATCAATATTATAAAGATTTAATCTGGCATAAAGCAAAGAAAGTTGCTTAAGGGTTAAATCAACAAAAATTCTGTTAAAACTGAAATTCCTAGGAGGATCATTTTCAGGAGAATAAACTTCATTGATTAAAGCATACTTAAAGTTACAAATTCCATACAGCTCCTTAAAATCTAACTTTAGAGGCAAGATCGAAATCTAATGGTTGTGCCAAAAAGAAGTACAATTACCTGAATGTGTTATCATATTTATTCCTAAGTTAAAAATTTCAAGACATTTTAAAATGTTTTTCCAAAAATTAGATAAATTATGGGTGTATGGATAAGCAATTTGGTATAAATTGTTATTACCGTTATATAATATTTAGAAATGATCTCTTTCCAAATAGCGTTATCATTTATATCTTTAAACTTCCAAAGCCATTTACCTAATAGAGACAAATTCATATTACGCAAATTAATAACTCCTAAACCACCTTCCTTTTTGGCCTTACAGACGGTTTTCCAATTTACTAGACATTTTATATTATTAGAATTTTTCCCACTCCATAAGAAATCTCTTCTAATTTTATCAATTTTAATCTGAAAAAAGATGCATGGACATCCAATAAATCGGAGGGACTGATAAAATCGAATTTATTAAAACTAGTCTTCCTGCTCTAGATAAAAATATCCCATTCCAGTTAGAAATCTTATTTTTAATATTATCAATGATAATAATCCAATCGTCATGTTTGAGATTGGTGGGTCTAATCACAAAACTATGGTAGTCAAAAGGAAAGTTCATAATTTTACAATTTAGAGTATTAGCAACTAAGTTTTCAACTTTTTTTAAAATCATTTAAAATTAACACGGAACTTTTGTCAAAATTTATTTTTAAATCAGATAAGAGTTCAAAACCGTAAAGGATAAACATAAGGGTAATAATGTGCCTTGGAAGATGGGAAGAAAAAAGTAAGGTATCATTAGCAAATTGAAGAACCGATATACCATTACGCGATATGTCATTGCCAACACATCCAAGAGATCCATTATCCACTGCTCTTTTAATAATTTTAGCAAAAACATGAGCAGCTAAGTTAAATAATAAAGGTGATAAGGGATCCCCTTGCCTTAAACCTCTCTTAGATTGAATTCTATTACCTAATATACCGTTAACCTTAATACTAGTGTTTCCAGTTCTAAGCAAAGTCAAAATCCAACTGATCCATCTATGATCAAAACCTCTAGCATGAATAATTAACTATTAAATAAATAATAAAATAATAATTATCCTTTAAAAATAAATAATTAAACCATAATTAATCTTTATTTAATTATTAAATAATAGCTTAAACCTTTAATTAATAACTAAATATTAATTAATCTCAATTAATTAATTAAACATTCCTTAACTAAAACTTAAGTAACTAAATTAAACCTTTGTTTAAAATAAATTAAATTAAATCATTATTAAGTTTTAATTACATCTTAGCTTAAATTTAACTTGATTAGTAATTAATTAATGATCAAACCCTTTCTTAAATAAATAAATAATTGAACTAATCTTAACTAAATAATAAATATTACTTAAATATTAAAGTATATAATAACTAACCTTTTACTAATTAACAAATTATAATTAAATTACTTAAAAAAATTAATTAAGTACTAATTACCTTAACTTAATTAATGATCAAGTACTAATCCACACCCATCGTTTTTCAACCTTCTTTTATTTTTCATGGCCCCCATCCCTCTTCCCCACTCCCCGTCACTTCAAATCTCCCACCCCTTCTTGTCCATCGGTTTCCCATCGTCCTTCCTCCAATTGACCCCTCTGACCTAGAACCGCCTTTCACTTCAGTCTAGCCTTCTCCATCTGTTCCTGTTCCCCCTTCTCTGCCTAAACCCATCCCCTCCTCTCTGCCTTCTCCCTTTCCTCCATGGAATTCACTTTTCAAGTCCAAACCACGCAACGTTGGCCTTTACTGCCCCATTAGTGCACCGCTTGTTTTAGATGTGAAGTCATGGTTGCACCTGTGAATGTGATCAATACAGGGAATGATGTTTGGGGAGATTACCTTGTTGGATTTTTTCTCAACCATCCCCTATCGTATATGACTGTCATTCACCACTTGAAAAGAGTATGGAAACTTAAAGGAACAATTTCAGTTAAATCAAATGGATTCTTGTTCATGTTCCATCTATCTTGTGAAGAGGATAGAAGGAATATAGTCGCAGCTGACCCTATTATCATGAGGAACAAGCTATTTATTATGAAACCATAGGATCCTACAGTTGGTAATAGCTATAATACAATTAAATCTATACCAATTTGGTTGAAACTATCAAAACATACCATTATATCCATGGTCTCACCTAGGCATCAATTGGTTGGCTATATGGTTGGAAGATTGCTTTGTATGGATGCATCGACTGAAAAAATGGAGCGAATTGGATAGGCAAAATGTCTTGTAGAAATAACTCCATAGTTGGAATTGATTGATGAATTTCCAACGAAGTTGTTGGATGGAATAGTGAAAATGGTGATTGTGAATTACCTATGGAAGCCTGAAATATGCTCAAACTGCAAAGAATTTGGACACATAACTGACTCTTGTTTGAATGCTGAAAAGAAAAATCGATCTGAAGCAATACTGGAAGAGGAAAAAGATACTTCACATTTTAGTAAGAAGACAGAAAATCATGAAGCATTCAAAGTTTTTTAAAAAAAGGAAAATCTGGAAAAAGGTTCAGCATAAAGGAGCAAAGATAAAACGGGTAGTGGTGCCTACAGAGAAAAATAATAAATCTGGCAATGATAATATTGGAAAATGTGAATTTAATGATATTAATATGTGTGAAAAAGATGTATTTGTTGATGGTGGTGCTACAGCCCTGGATGTTGCTGATATGGAAAATGATCTCTCATGTGCGAAGAACAAGTTCCATTTACTTCAAATAGATGATGAAATGGATGTGAACAATGAAATCAGTGATAATAAAGATTAATCTAAAGAGGGTGAAATTATTGAAAGTGCAGTGTGGATCGTGTAATATGGATATAGGATAATGCAGAGTATACTGATGATAATAATACTGTAAATAGTGCGGGATAAAATGCGGTATAGTAAAATGACACCAGAGATTTTTATACCGGTTCGGAGCACTGTCATACACCCAGTCCCAGACTCCTTCTAGAATTTCACTAAAACAACAACCCTCACTTAACCCAAAGGAACAGGTCTATATACCCCTGAGAAGCCGAACATGGACCTGAGCAGCAGAACAGGATTTTGCCTCAATAGCCGAAAAGGACTTCACTCGCCTGAGCAGCAGAATAGAACTTCAACTAATACGGAAAATAGTTTGACTAATGTGTGTTCTGATAACACGGATTTATCACTTTGTAGTATACCCTTCCTATAATCTTCTTCTCGAGTATAAATATTTATATTTGAATTATATGAAGAATAGAAAGGTATAGTATTGCTTAATGCAGAATAATTGAAAGTATGATAGCAAATAGATTTCAGAAAGTTAGATCAGAGAATAAGAGAAATCGATTGTAATTCGGTGATTTGAAATGAAGTTGGAGTTTGTATTTATAAAGATCAGAAAGTAGCAACTGTTGGTGAAGAGTTTCGATCAAAGTGTTGCGTCTGAATCTGTTCGTTAAAGGTTCACAACTCTTTACAAAAGTTGTGTCCTTTCAAAAAATAGTTGTTATAGAAATTCAGTCTACTGAGCTATAGAGTCAATCGAATGATGGTTTAAAAGTACTTTGAAAATTTAAATTCGTATATATTTATGTAACTGTGCATGCTGCATAAAAACTCCAGTGTCAGTCGACTGTCTCAGCAGGTCAGTCGACTGATCTAGTCATTTTTGTGCAGTTTGCACAATTACACATATATATTTATTTCTATAACTTTATACTACTTTAATATTTAAATGTGTGCTTATATACGTATAAAATATTTAGTAAATATAGTGATTAAATATATAAGCTAGTGTAGACATAACCGAGGAGTGATTTTAACAAATATTGACCTAAGACTTAAAAACAAAATACCATAGTTGATGCACCGATTTTTAAAGTCTCGTCTCCTTGTCTCTTTTTGTCATAGCAGCCGTCAAATCTGTATGTCGTAGTGATAGCTCCATGTCATGAATCAGAACCAAGTCTCAACATTCTTCCCCCTTTTGAGTGATGACAACCTGTAAATAGATATAGATTTCGACTGTATATATATATATAACATAAATACTTACTCCCCTTGAATCTTTGACATTCTATATCCTGCATTATTATTAGTAGCAATAATATTTCTCCCCCTTTGTCATCGATAGAAAGGACTAAGTAATATGATATTATAATGTGAACGATAATATGAAATAAAAGCAAGAACAATCATCCACACATTTAACATCCATAGACAAGAATGTTTAAAAATAAATAAACTAGAATGGCTATTTAGTACAAGCCATATTAAAAAGCAAATGTCTTGAATGAAAGAAATGAACATTTTGTTCCATCGGATGTTTACCCCTACCACCATCTCCTTCATCACCATCATCATCGCTACTAGCTTAATCATCGTCAGAAGAAGAAGACCATGTAAATACGGGTTGCTTACCCGGATCGCCTATAGTAGCAGTAGATGTACTGGAAGAGCACGATATAGCTTGCCATAATTTGGTGAAAAATCCTTTGACTTTATCGAGCTTCTTGTCAACTTTTATGATGTGTGATTGAAGAATTTGTTTATTACGACACATTATATTGATGGCCTCACGTGGTTGAAGACCTTCGTTTGGAATCGTAATTTCTTTTTGTTGATAACGAGTCGATGTTTGACGAGATCGTCGGTGAGAAGACTCACCTTGTTGTTCTGGTTGGACTTGAGTTGTTTGCCTTTGAGTTCATTCTTCAAAAGATACTATATAGGGGGTCGGGCAACCGGTAATTTCATTAAGGCTAAGGTCTGATCGTTCAAACAACCAACAGGTAGAAACTGGTGAATCCGGTTCTGGAACTTCACAAGCTTTGAGAAGACGCATAATATATTAGACATGGTAAATTATGTTCATCCTACCTTTTTTGAAGCTTAAAAACCCGTCAAGTATTAAACGAAGCCACTTTACTTTGATGTTCCCAAAAATTGCATACATAGCTCTAAAATTATTTTCATAGATGAGTTCATAACTCCCAATTCTAGGAGTTACGGTTTTCATTAGGGCGCGATGAATAATTCATGCCTTTGGTCGTAAAGACATCGATTTTAACTGACGCATGTCATCTTCTAGAAACAAATGGCTTATGCGGTCTCGAACAACCAAGTCAACATCAATAGTAGCTAATTCAACACCATCATTTTCTGTTTTTAGAATATGAGCCATGTAGTCTAGAGAAAAGAAGACGGGCTTACCACATACGAGACTCCATATGCAATCTTCTTGATTTGGAACATCTTGGTGACCCAAATTAGATTAGCGTAGAACAACTTCACCATAATTTGGTTGATTTTGTGTTTGTTGTCATCGATATCAATTAATGACTCTAAATTGCTTCTTCGAGCTAATTCTTGAATGTGATAGGGTGAAAAATCAGGGAATTTGACGAACGAACCTTCAAATATCCTTGAATCTTGCATCCGTCTCCACCTCTTCATTGTGGTGTCATCAAATAACCACCGCTGAATTTGTTCATTCGATGGAGTTTGAGATGAGGAGGAGGCTTGACCTTTACGTTTTAGAGCCATTTGATTTTGAGGAAAAAAATTGGAGTTTTGGAGAGCTTAGGGTTTTCAAAACTTTGAAAAATTGAAGTGGTAAAAGAGGAGAGAAGGTAAAGTGAAAGATAAAGGGGGTAGGTGAAAAGGTAAAAAGCAATTCAGATCTACGGCTCAGTCGACTGTTTCAGGGCATTAGTCGACTGAAGTTGAAGATTGAAATTTTTCGATCTTCTGGTCATTTCGACTGAGGCCCTGCAACAGTCGACTGGTAATGTTTATATAAAAAATTTATTGCTGCGTCAGTCGACTGTCTCAGGGTGTCAATCGGTTGATGCCGAATGTCGATAATTTTCAACATTCTGGACCAGTCGACTGAGGCCCTGCAACAGTCGACTGGCCGTGTATATAAAAAAATTATTTGCAGTGTCAGTCGACTGATCTCCAGATCTAGTCGACTGACCTGTAGTATTTTACACAATGAATTTTTTTTATGATGTGAATTGTTTGTGTTTGTTAATTTTATTAATATATATAAATTTTATTTTAATGAATGATATAGAACTAAATTTATTTTGCTACTTAAATTTTTTATATTTTTTTGTATGAGTTGCCATTTATCGCACCGAAAATAATTTTATTTCGAATATAAACGTACATAATTGAGAATTTATTTGAAAAATATAACGAAAAATGATTAATGAAATATGATTATTTCTTAGGACTCAGTGTCTTAAATTCTTTCAGTTGCTTACGACAAACATTCGAAGCTTCATTGCGATCCCACAAATTTGGTGAGTATGGTGGTCGCGAAGGAGATGAAGTCGATGGTCGTCTGATGGGCGAAATAGCATTTTCGTCTATCGGGTGTGACGATGCCCTTTAGAATTTCATCGCTATATGCTCGATTATACATATACGTCTGGATTTTATTTTCAGCACGTAATACATTTTCCGCTGTAGCATTAGAGATTCCTGCTGATAATGGTGGAGATCGTCCATCTTTTGTTTTGTGTTTGGGGAAATATCAACGGTCTTCTTTCCCTTTTTCTTGTCCGGAGTATATCCGGTGTGGTAGACCGATGATGGTGAACCTTTATGGTCCGAAGTTTTTGGAGAGTTGGTCGAGGCAATGATTTCGATAGAGTCGGTTGTAGAGGAAGTTGACATTGTTTTAAAAACTGTTGTTAATCAGTGCTTTACTTCAGAGAATCGAATGATATCTTTTATTTTGTTTTGAGTGCATAAGAAAAGGAATATGCACCTATTTATAGATTTAGTTTAGAAAAAATAGAAAAGTAATTGGTGGATTGAATTAATTGTAGCCAAAAAGTATGCAGAGACATTGGTTTTCTGTTGTGTGAGCTAATATGAACAGTTATAATACTTATAAAATTAGTAATGTAAATTATAAAGATAACTGTGGTATATAAAATACTTGTTACTATATAATAAAACGGCCATAAGAGACTAGAACAGAAAACATTAATAGCTCAGGTGGTTAAGACACTTGGGCTATTCACAACAGGCCACGAGTTTGAGTCTCAACATAGTCAAAATTTCGAACTTTTCGTAAAAAATTTATTTTTGACTTTTTAGTTTAAAATTTTATATTTTTATTTATATATTCTTACTTGAAATTATATCGAGCTCACATCGCAATTTTATAAATGTATTCTCTAATAGTGGTTTAGTAAAAATATCGGCTGATTGATTTTCTGATGGTACATAATCCAGATTTATCATATCTTTTTCTATATTATCACGTAAAAAGTGATGTCTAATATCTGTATGTTTAGTTCTCGAGTGATTTACTGGATTTTTAGATAAATTTATTGCACTAGAATTATCGCAGTATATTGTTGATTTTGATAGACTGATTCTAAAATCTTTAAGTGTCTGTTGCATATAAATTACTTGTGTGCAAGCTAGTGCTGCAGAAATATATTCTGCTTCACAAGTTAATAGAGAGACATAGTTTTGTTTCTTACTAAACCATGATATTAACGATTTACGAATGAAATGACACGTACCACTTGTACTTTTTCTATCTATTCGTGATCCTCAAATCAGCATTGTTGTATGATACTAATTCGAACGAACACTCTTTTGGATAGAAAAGTCTGAAATTTGTAGTTTTATTAAGATAGCGTAGAATACGTTTTACAACACGTAGATGTGATTCTTTCGGGTCTGCTTGAAATCATGCACATAAGCATACACTCATCATAATATCTGGTCTACTTGTTGTTAAATAAAATAGTTATCCTATCATACTACGATATAATTTCTGGTCTACACTTTTGCCATTTTCATCTTTATCAAGATGTGTTGTACTCATAGGAATTGGTTTGGCAGAAGTGTTTTCCATTCAAAAACGTTTAATAAGATTATTACAGTATTTTTCTTGATTAATAAATATTCCATTTGAAACTTGTTTAATTTGTAGTTCTAGAAAATATGATAATTCTCCAATATGGGACATTTCAAATTCTCTGGTCATCATTTCAGAAAATTCTTTACATAGTTCATTATTAGTTGAGCCAAATATAATGTCATCAACATATATTTGAACTATTAATATATCATTTTTAGAATGTTTTATAAATAATGTTAGATCTACTTTTCCTATTTCGAATCCAGAATTAATTAGATAGCTTTTAAGACGTTCATACCAAACACGTGGTGCTTTCTTTAATCCATATAAAGCTTTCTTATGTTTATATACATGATCTGGATACTTTTCATGAACAAATAAAGGAGGTTGTTCAACATAAACATTTTCTTTAATATAACCATTTAAAAATGCACTTTTAACATCCATTTGATAAAGTTTAAAATTATTAAAACACGCGTATGCCAATAAGATTCGTATTGCTTCTAGTCTAGCAACTGGAGCAAATGTTTCTTCGTAGTATATTCTTTCTTACTGGTTATATCCTTGTGCTACTAGTGTTGCTTTATTTCTAGTTATATTTCCTAATTCGTCTGCTTAATTTTTATAAACCCATTTAGTTCCTGTAACCATCTGATCGGTCGGTCTGGGTACTAGTTCCCAAACTTCATTTTGTTCAAACTGATTTAATTCTTCTTGCATAGCAATAATCCAATTTTCATCGGATGATGCTTCTTTAGTATTTTTAGGTTCTATAGTAGAGAGAAAAGCTACATTACTCATTAAATTTAATTAACTTCTAGTTTGAACATTTGAATTTATTTCTCCAATTATATTTTCTTAGAATGATTTCGTAAAACTCTTCGAAGAGATCTTATCGTATTAGTAGTATTTCTATTTTATAAATTATAAACAATTTGTTCATCTTCTCTAGATAAAATGATATCATCGTCATTTCTCGAATTGCTTATTATTGTTTTTGTTTTATTAAGTAAGTCATTGTCGTTAATTGTAGTAGAAACTAGTTTAGCGTTTTCACCAAAAGATACATGGAGTGATTCTTCGATAGTATTTGTTCGTTTATTAAAAATTCGATAAGCTTTACTTTAATTTGAATATCCAAGAAATATTCCTTCGTCACATTTTGAATCGAATTTGCCAAGCTGATCTTTAGCATTTACTATAAAGCATTTTGATCCAAATATTTTAAAATAAGATATGTTTGGTTTTCTACCGTTAAAAAGTTCGTAAGGAGTATTTCTGGTGAGAGGTCTAATAGAAACACGATTCAAAACATAATAAGCAGTTGCAACAGCTTCTGCCCAAAATTGTTTTGGTAACGTGCTTTCATTTAGTAAAGTTCTTGCACATTCTTGTAGAGTTCGATTCTTTCGTTCTACAACTCCATTTTGTTGTGGAGTTCTAGGAAATGAAAAGTTATGAAATATTCCTTTCTTTTTACAATAGTTATCAAATTGTATATTTTCAAATTCACCTCCATGATCACTTCTAATATTTTTAATTTTAATACCTTTTAAAATTTGAATTTGTTTAACATACCTTTTGAAATTTTCAAAGGTATCACTTTCATTTTTCACAAATGTAGTCCATATATATCTAGAAAAACCATCAACTACTACAAATACGTACTTATTATGATTTATGGATTGAATTTGGGTAGGGCCAAATAAATCTATATGAAGTAATGCAAGCGGTTGTAATGTCGAGATAACTTTCTTAGATTTAAACGAGGATTTAGTTAGTTTACCTAATTGACATGATCACATAAATCATTGACTTTAAAGTTCATATTTGGTAATCCTTTTACAAGATTATTTTTAGAAATTTTATTTGTGTTTTTGAAATTGATATGACAAAATCGTTTATGCCATATCCATGGATCATTTTCTTTAGCTATTAAACACAAATCTGAGTTATGATTAACTTTCATATTTAAAACGTAAATGTTTTTATCTCTATTTTCCTCGAAAATAAGATTTTGATTCTGATCGAGAATCTACACTTATTTTCAGAAAATGATATTTTAAATCCTTTATCGCATAACTGACTTATACTTAATAAATTATGTTTTAAATTCTTAACTAACAAAACATTTGTAATTAGAGTTAAATTAGATGTACCGTAATTGCTCACATCGCCTTTGCCGATGATATATCTTTGAGATTTGTCTCCAAAAGTGACAGAACCTCCATCTGAGTATGTAGTATTTATCAGCATATCCAAAAGTGACAGAACCTCCATCTTGATTTATAAAGTAATCAAATTTTATAAATCCTATTTTTAAACCTTTTATAATAAATTCAAACATCCAATTTAATTATTTTATAAAATCATTAACCCATATTTCTCAAAAATCAACTTTAACCGTATTTCTCAAAAATATAATTTTTATAACTTTTAAAAGTATAACGTTTATTTATTTATAATGGATCAATTCCAAAAATATTTTATAACTTATACTTTCAAAAATCACTTTAAAAACATTTTTTTAATTCCAAAATTTGGTCCAATGATGCTACATACCAAATAGCCAATCACGACAACAACGATATCATATATCGATATGATAATCCATCAAATATCAAAATATCTGAAATCAAATAAAAACTGTTGAGGAATCCAGTTGGATCCCTCCAACCTGCTTTCCTGCATCCACAAACATTAGCAAATACCAATTCCGCTCCAGTACGGAATTATCGCGGTATATGGGATTTAAAATATTATCCGCTTAATAGACGGCGCAATAGGGTCTCATCCGCTATACAAATGCAGGAAATCAATAACTCCAATATATACATATGCCAATATATATATATATATATATATATATATATATTGCTATTATATATAATACCAATTTCACTGTTTATGAAATATTCGCGGTATATGTTTTTAATAAATAACATCCGTTTACTAACGGCGCATAATGTCTATTTTAACAATCAATAGATAACAATCATCATTCAAATATGCATTCAAATATTTTAAATCTAACTATTTAAAATAAAATCGAAACTGATTCGATTGAGTGAGAAGTTCTCACCTTGATTTCAATTTCGTTTTAGCGATTTATTTCGAATAAAATGAAACGGACGTTTAATTTTACCCAAAATTCTCACTAACTCCAAACGACTCCAATCCAACTCCATCGCGTAGTGCTCGTCCATACGATTCCAACGCAACTGGTTTCGCGCGTTTTCGACCTCGTATGAAAAAGATATGAGTTTTACAAGTTTCACGATTTAAACTATAATAAACTTACAACAAATATTTTAATTTTTTTAACCTACACTAACTTCAGCCCTTGGATCATCACCTTGCCATCTGAACCGTGCGTATGCATCTTCCCTCTCACGTCTACAGGCTACTCAACATCGCACGCATAACCCAATTCAATTAATTAGGGTTAACTATTGCAAACAAATCACCAGCTTCTACCTCGATCAAGTACCACCACCTTGAAGCCCTCCGCTTGCTCTATGTTCGGCCACAAACACCTTGATATCGGCCCCCTATTTCATCACGAAATGCGTGCACAAACCCTAAGCCGTCGGCCCCCATATCTTCGTCCACGTTGCTCCAACCAAGATTAACTCCGTATAGATTTGTAGCTCTCTTCGAGCTCTAGAACTTTCGTGTTGACAAGTTTTCCTAATTGCTGATGGATCATGAGAGATTGAGAGGAGAAAGACATTGATTTTCGGCCGTTCGTTTTGATGGTGGCGGCTACGAATAAAAATTAGGGTTTTTTTTTGTTTATGAAGGGAGGTAAGGGTCTATTTATAGGAAATTTTTCAATCACTATTCATCCAGGAATTCCGAACTCCGATTTACGCGCAGTAACCAGCGTTTCTAGGGTTTACCCCGCGTTCCGGACACAATGGAACAGGTTTCGAAAGCTAATTCGGACATCTGTGCGAGTTATGGCTATAAACGTTCAATTTGAATTAAACCGATTTAAACGATTTTCCAGGCGTTTTAATTTGTACCGGACAAACGGTAAATCCAATTGACACGAAATTTGAAACCTTACAATAATATCACATTACGGATCCGATGAAACTAGTTTCGTCGAAATCCGAGACTGTTTGAAAAATGGCTATTTTAACTCGCCAAGTTAATATTAAAAATAATTCAATGCGTTTCGAGCTGCCACGATCAAACGGTAACTCCGATTGACACGAAAATTGAGATCCGGTAATAACTAACTATTACGGATCCAATGGAACTGGTTTCGTCCAATTCTGAGACTATTCAAAAATTGACTAATTTCACTAGTCTATTAAATATTAAAATATTCAATTTTCACAAATAAACTTTTAATTCGATTTTAAAAGTTCTAAAATATCGTTCTAACTTCAACATGATAAAATAAAATTTTACAAATCATTTTCAATCATGTTTATCCCAATTTTCAATTATTTCCATAATTTAACATATTAAATTATCGATTTAATTATCCAATTAAATCCAATTATTCGAAATAAAATTTATTCGACTTATAAATCCACTTATTAATATTTAAAATTAATTAAATATTCAAATTTTAATTAATTAAAATTCTGGGTCGTTACAATCTTCCCCCTTAAAAGAATTTCGTCCTCGAAATTATTAAGTAAGAAAAGTTACAAAATCTATTAACTTTCCCAAAACAAATTTTAAACTTCTTATAATAACTTTACTAAGTTTTGGAATCATACTTAGTTATCTTTTCAAAAACAACTACTATTGTTTAACTTTCAATTCAAATCAAAGTTATAGTTTTCAAAAAAAATTCCTAATTTTTCTCAAATTTTTCTAACGCCTTAAATTTTCGGAAAAATTCGCCATAGTCTCCTTTGCGCGGCTCGATCCGAAGAAAAAAAAATGACAGTATATATCACAAATATACATCTCATCAAGTAATGAGGCATTCCGCAGGGAAAAAAGTATAAAAGTACGGTATGTAATCCGAGATATGTACCTTATATTTTATTAGCAAGAATTTGCGGCTAATATAGAGCGAAAGCGAGCTCCAAATGCGAAGCAAACGCGATCCGCACCTACTAAACACTCAACAAACAACATGAGAACATGTATATAGACAATAGTATCAATATACAACATATAGTAACATAATAACTATATATGTTAACATAGCAAATGAAACAAAAGCAACAAATGCAAACATATTCAACTATTAACCAACTAACATTCATAACCAATAAATATTCATTCATATTTTCATTAATATTCAATGAAATAGGTTTTCAATTTAATCACATTTGATTCTTTACAGTGGATGTTTTTTACTAACATTCATTTTCAATTAGTTTATGTTCACTAATTCATATTCAAGTTGGTTCACTTCCAATCAAATTCAATTCTATTCAAGATTCACTTAACTTCCAATCGAATTTCAATTACTTTAACTTTCAATTTCATTAACTCAATCTCATTAATACTTAATGAATTATATACAATCAATTAACAATCATATAACAACCAATGTATATCAATTACAACCAAATTACTTTGCTTTCAATTGGTTTAATTAATTGATTTTTATTCAATTATTCAATTTCTAATAACATTAGATTTTAATGAATTAACACTTATATCCATTATTCCATATCAATTATTCACATTTAATTGATTAATATTCAATCCATTCATTCAATTCAATTTCTAAAGTTGAATTTCATTTACATAACTCAAGTTCATATCTATCATTTAACTTTATTAATTTTACTTCGATACCAATATCAACTTCATTCAACAACTCTTAAGTCATATTCCATTTAACTTTAAATTCATTTTTATTTACAACTCATATTCATAAATATATTCATATAGTTTCACTTCTCATATATATAAGTTTATTTCACAATTGTAAATTACTTTAATTATAATTCAATTCTTATAATTCTTTTTACTTATACAATTCTTCTTTTATTTAGATTATTCAAACAACCTAACAATCAACTTATATGCACTTTAATAATTCTGAAAGATTATTGCTTTATATATTAAAATATAATCAAGGTAAAATTATTTCATTTACCCAATTTAACACAATACTGTGTCGAATTGTTTTGTACAAGTGTTCAGAAACCCCTTCGGCATAGTTGTCGAGACCACGCTGACGAAGGTTCATATACCACTCAACAAACCAATCATCACAATATATATAACAATTTCATATTCACTAACAAATACGCTCTCATAGCTTTTATTACACTCAAACTCATTCTAGAGTACTGCTGACTCTATCTCTAATGAGTAATACCCAACAGAACCATGGTTGTCGCTTAACCATATGCCCTGATACCACCTGTGAGGAACGCGCCGTCAGTGGTCACAACCGGTAGGCTTTTCAACCATCCCAGCCCCACCGTGGCTCACAAAGGTATCCCAAACCTGCTTTTACGGCCAGCCTCTCGACTGTCTCAGCTTACGCCTAACCAACCCCCTAAAAGAGGACGTGTGGGGGCAAGAGTCTCCCGTTCGCCACCAAACCGCGAAGCGAGAACCCCCCATCACATAGCCCTAAGCTCAGCAAGACTGGTGTGAGAACTCAAAACAGTTTATTTATCTTTGAAAACAATATAGAAGAATATTTTTAAAGTCAATTCGCAATGCTTTTAAAAATGAGACTACCATAAGGCCTCCCGCACACACACACAATGCAAACGCAGAATCGGAGGAGATTTCTCCTTTATGATAGTCAAAGATGCTTGATACGCATTTAAAAGAACATTTGATATTATTATTAGTGCATAGTGTAGGAAATATTTCGAAAGTATATATAAATCTTAGCCAACATACGACCATTATCGTATGCCTACTATAGCTAACTATGTTCAATAGCAGGTTACCGCCACATTCCATAGCAGGTTATACAACTAAAACCGTACAAGTCTCGTATTGTTTCTTTGGATTTCCAACGAATGATCAGGCCAAGGAACTTCCCATTGCCACATGAGAATGCCTCTGGATGGACATCCCCGAGAACCAAACCGGATCTCTGCCAACACAAGGCCGGGTTACCCCTAACTGAGTAACAACTGACCGAATATGCCATCCCCCGGTCCTTTGGGACCTTTCACCGAGCGCTCGTAATCAATTCCCACAATCATAAAGTGTTTTCAACATGAGTAAGTATCTGGGCTCCATACCATGATACCACCCTTTTCCAGAAGGAAATGCACATATCCTAAAGGGCGCTACCCCTCATAACCTTGCTGCATCTTTCCTGTTTTGACCATTCCCGGGGTGTGAGGCTCGACGAAGTCACGTCCACAAAAACATACTTTATACAAAAGCCATGCTTTGGGTCAACAAATGATCATAGAAATGATCACCAGGATAGACGATCAAATAAATGATCCTATCACAAATAATCAACACAATGATCATTTCACAGCAACACTCAGCATGTCACATTACCAAATTGGGAATATATCGCTGATAACCTTCAACTACATAACCTCTGAGCTCGTACGTCTCAGAGAAGGGTGTTAAGCTAAAAGAATAAATTCTCCGCCACCAACAGAAATATATTTGAAAGAAATCTGCTTTATATCTCAATTTGTAATGTCAGACATACAATCCATACAAGTCTATTCCGGGCTCGAACAAAACCGAAGGCACTTACAAAGAAGTCCTTGCAATCCGGATATCCACAATCTTGATCGGATTCACCATCACATATGGAGAACTCTATGCCGGAGCAACTCGGTGCAGAGTCAATCGACAGGTCATCCTATCGCTCTCGCAAATACCGGGTCTTCAACACCGATCTTCAATGCTATCCATTACGTCGTATCACTATTCGGAATGGGTAATCCGAATAACGAGCGCAATAATTTAAAAATAAGTGTGCATTCAAATTCAAGCAAATCACAACAAATACCTTTCAAAGGTAAATATTGATAGTCGGTTATTGAACTATCAATGGATATGCACACATCACCAGATTCCAAATAATTTTCCAAATTATTTATTTCCCAAAAATATCTTTACAAGATATATAATTTTCACACTTCAAAAATAAATCAATATTTATTTTTAGACAAATTTCCTTTCTATTCATAAATTCCATAGTGAATTTATATTTCACAATATTTATGAATAAACGATTTTAATTATTCATTTCAATTTATCTTCAAAAAGATAAATTCTCTAAACGTTCACTTCATATTTGGAAAACATTTCCATACTTACTTATTCATAAGTAATTCTCAATCCATTTATTTTCAACACTTGGAAAATATTCAAATATACTTAAATCGAGATTAAGTATATATTTCATTCTTTAAGGAAATCATTCACTTAAACGTATTTATTTGGGCCAAAACGAATGTTGCGTAAAACATCGTTACGACAACCCAAAATCACTAGTATAGGGATTCGAAATTAAAATAGATATATAAATCCCAATACTACACAAAACATTTCCTTTCGGAAATTATTTACTATAACAACAGTGTTATAGTCCACCATTTCCTTCTATTTCTCGAAAACGTCTATTTCAACAATGAATGTTGAAATCTATGGTTTCGAATCTTAACACATTTTAAAACATCGTTAGATCGTTTTAATTCTATTTAAAACATCACATTCAAAACAATTTCTTTAACATATTATTCACTATTCAAAAACGTGAATATACTACATTAATAAATTTCATCCTTTTATTCATTTTATTTCAAAGGATTATTCACAGTCAAAAACGTGAATATAACTTCATTAATAGGTTTCAACAATTTACTTATCAAAATAAGTCGTTTACGAATTTATAAAACAACGTTTATAAATTCCATTTCTATTTATTTTATAACATCTTTCTTTATAAATTTTCTTTATTAACCTATTCACTTTATATCTCAATTATGAACCAAAAGTCCATATTATAAGTTAAATACTTATAAAACGATTATTTTACAAAATCTTCTTTTTAAGACTTTCTAAATTATAAATCTTATAACTTATAAGATTCATTTATTTACCAAAAATCCATTCTTTAATTAACTTTTCAAATTTTATAAACCTACTGCTTATAAAATTCCATTTATAACTTCACCGTTTATAATTCTATAAATTTCATTCATTTATAAAATTCATTCATAATTCATTCTAACAATTATAAAAACTCGTTTTATAATTCAAAATATTCTAATTTATAAATATCCATTTTATAAATCTTTTATACAAATCAATTTGTATTATTATTCTAAAACATCTTTAATCTCCTTTATAATTTCACCATTCTCTTGATTTATAAAGTAATCAAATTTTATAAATCCTATTTTTAAACCTTTTATAATAAATTCAAACATCCAATTTAATTATTTTATAAAATCATTAACCCATATTTCTCAAAAAATCAACTTTAACCGTATTTCTCAAAAATATAATTTTTATAACTTTTAAAAGTATAACGTTTATTTATTTATAATGGATCAATTCCAAAAATATTTTATAACTTATACTTTCAAAAATCACTTTAAAAACATTTTTTAAATTCCAAAATTTGGTCCAATGATGCTACATACCAAATAGCCAATCACGACAACAACGATATCATATATCGATATGATAATCCATCAAATATCGAAATATCTGAAATCAAATAAAAACTGTTGAGGAATCCAGTTGGATCCCTCCAACCTGTTTTCCTGCATCCACAAACATTAGCACAATACCAATTCCGCTCCAGTACGAAATTATCGCGGTATATGGGATTTAAAATATTATCCGCTTAATAGATGGCGTAATAGGGTCTCATCCGCTATACAAATGCGGGAAATCAATAACTCCAATATATACATATGCCAATATATATATATATATTGCTATTATATATAATACCAATTTCACTGTTTATGAAATATTCGCGGTATATGTTTTTAATAAATAACATCCGTTTACTAACGGCGCATAATGTCTATTTTAACAATCAATAGATAACAATCATCATTCAAATATGCATTCAAATATTTTAAATCTAACTATTTAAAATAAAATCGAAACTGATTCGATTGAGTGAGAAGTTCTCACCTTGATTTCAATTTCGTTTTAGCGATTTATTTCGAATAAAATGAAACGGACGTTTAATTTTACCCAAAATTCTCACTAACTCCAAACGACTCCAATCCAACTCCATCGCGTAGTGCTCGTCCATACGATTCCAACGCAACTGGTTTCGCGCGTTTTCGACCTCGTATGAAAAAGATATGAGTTTTACAAGTTTCACGATTTAAACTATAATAAACTTACAACAAATATTTTAATTTTTTTAACCTACACTAACTTCAGCCCTTGGATCATCACCTTGCCATCTGAACCGTGCGTATGCATCTTCCCTCTCACGTCTACAGGCTACTCAACATCGCACGCATAACCCAATTCAATTAATTAGGGTTAATTATTGCAAACAAATCACCAGCTTCTACCTCGATCAAGTACCACCACCTTGAAGCCCTCCGCTTGCTCTATGTTCGGCCACAAACACCTTGATCTCGGCCCCCTATTTCATCACGAAATGCATGCACAAACCCTAAGCCGTCGGCCCCCATATCTTCCTCCACGTTGCTCCAACCACGATTAACTCCGTATAGATTTGTAGCTCTCTTCGAGCTCTAGAACTTTCGTGTTGACAAGTTTTCCTAATTGCTGATGGATCATGAGAGATTGAGAGGAGAAAGACATTGATTTTCGACCGTTCGTTTTGATGGTGGCGGCTACGTATAGAAATTAGGGTTTTTTTTTTTTTTGTTTATGAAGGGAGGTAAGGGTCTATTTATAGGAAATTTTTCAATCACTATTCATCCGGGAATTCCGAACTCCGATTTACGTGCCGTAACCAGCGTTTTTAGGGTTTACCCCGCGTTCCGGACACAATGGAATAGGTTTCGAAAGCTAATTCGGACATCTGTGCGAGTTATGGCTTAAAACGTTCAATTTGAATTAAACCGATTTAAACGATTTTCTAGGCGTTTTAATTTGTACTGGACAAACGGTAAATCCAATTGACACGAAATTTGAAACCTTACAATAATATCACATTACGGATCCGATGAAACTGGTTTCGTCGAAATCCGAGACTGTTTGAAAAATGGCTATTTTAACTCGCCAAATTAATATTAAAAATAATTCAATGCGTTTCGAGCTGCCACGATCAAACGGTAACTCCGATTGACACGAAAATTGAAATCCGGTAATAACTAACTATTACGGATCCAATGGAACGGGTTTTGTCCAATTCTGAGACTGTTCAAAAATTGACTAATTTCACTAGTCGATTAAATATTAAAATTCAATTTTCACAAATATACTTTTAATTCGATTTTAAAAGTTCTAAAATATCGTTCTAACTTCAACATGATAAAATAAAATTTTACAAATCATTTTCAATCAAATTTAACCCAATTTTCAATTATTTCCATAATTTAACATATTAAATTATCGATTTAATTATCCAATTAAATCCAATTATTCGAAATAAAATTTATTCGACTTATAAATCCACTTATTAATATTTAAAATTAATTAAATATTCAAATTTTAATTAATTAAAATTCTGGGTCGTTACAATCTTCCCCCTTAAAAGAATTTCGTCCTCGAAATTATTAAGTAAGAAAAGTTACAAAATCTATTAACTTTCCCAAAACAAATTTTAAACTTCTTATAATAACTTTACTAAGTTTTGGAATCATACTTAGTTATCTTTTCAAAAACAACTACTATTGTTTAACTTTCAATTCAAATCAAAGTTATAGTTTTCAAAAAAATTTCCTAATTTTTCTCAAATTTTTCTAACGCCTTAAATTTTCGGAAAAGTACGCCATAGTCTCCTTTGCGCGGCTCGATCCGAAGAAAAAAAATGACAGTATATATATCACAAATATACATCTCATCAAGTAATGAGGCATTCCGCAGGGAAAAAAGTATAAAAGTACGGTATGTAATCCGAGATATGTACCTTATATTTTATTAGCAAGAATTTGCGGCTAATATAGAGCGAAAGCGAGCTCCAAATGCGAAGCAAACGCGATCCGCACCTACTAAACACTCAACAAACAACATGAGAACATGTATATAGACAATAGTATCAATATACAACATATAGTAACATAATAACTATATATGTTAACATAGAAAATGAAACAAAAGCAACAAATGCAAACATATTCAACTATTAACCAACTAACATTCATAACCAATAAATATTCATTCATATTTTCATTAATATTCAATGAAATAGGTTTTCAATTTAATCACATTTGATTCTTTACAGTGGATGTTTTTTACTAACATTCATTTTCAATTAGTTTATGTTCACTAATTCATATTCAAGTTGGTTCACTTCCAATCAAATTCAATTCTATTCAAGATTCACTTAACTTCCAATCGAATTTCAATTACTTTAACTTTCAATTTCATTAACTCAATCTCATTAATACTTAATGAATTATATACAATCAATTAACAATCATATAACAACCAATGTATATCAATTACAACCAAATTACTTTGCTTTCAATTGGTTTAATTAATTGATTTTTATTCAATTATTCAATTTCTAATAACATTAGATTTTAATGAATTAACACTTATATCCATTATTCCATATCAATTATTCACATTTAATTGATTAATATTCAATCCATTCATTCAATTCAATTTCTAAAGTTGAATTTCATTTACATAACTCAAGTTCATATCTATCATTTAACTTTATTAATTTTACTTCGATACCAATATCAACTTCATTCAACAACTCTTAAGTCATATTCCATTTAACTTTAAATTCATTTTTATTTACAACTCATATTCATAAATATATTCATATAGTTTCACTTCTCATATATATAAGTTTATTTCACAATTGTAAATTACTTTAATTATAATTCAATTCTTATAATTCTTTTTACTTATACAATTCTTCTTTTATTTAGATTATTCAAACAACCTAACAATCAACTTATATGCACTTTAATAATTCTGAAAGATTATTGCTTTATATATTAAAATATAATCAAGGTAAAATTATTTCATTTACCCAATTTAACACAATACTGTGTCGAATTGTTTTGTACAAGTGTTCAGAAACCCCTTCGGCATAGTTGTCGAGACCACGCTGACGAAGGTTCATATACCACTCAACAAACCAATCATCACAATATATATAACAATTTCATATTCACTAACAAATACGCTCTCATAGCTTTTATTACACTCAAACTCATTCTAGAGTACTGCTGACTCTATCTCTAATGAGTAATACCCAACAGAACCATGGTTGTCGCTTAACCATATGCCCTGATACCACCTGTGAGGAACGCGCCGTCAGTGGTCACAACCGGTAGGCTTTTCAACCATCCCAGCCCCACCGTGGCTCACAAAGGTATCCCAAACCTGCTTTTACGGCCAGCCTCTCGACTGTCTCAGCTTACGCCTAACCAACCCCCTAAAAGAGGACGTGTGGGGGCAAGAGTCTCCCGTTCGCCACCAAACCGCGAAGCGAGAACCCCCCATCACATAGCCCTAAGCTCAGCAAGACTGGTGTGAGAACTCAAAACAGTTTATTTATCTTTGAAAACAATATAGAAGAATATTTTTAAAGTCAATTCGCAATGCTTTTAAAAATGAGACTACCATAAGGCCTCCCGCACACACACACAATGCAAACGCAGAATCGGAGGAGATTTCTCCTTTATGATAGTCAAAGATGCTTGATACGCATTTAAAAGAACATTTGATATTATTATTAGTGCATAGTGTAGGAAATATTTCGAAAGTATATATAAATCTTAGCCAACATACGACCATTATCGTATGCCTACTATAGCTAACTATGTTCAATAGCAGGTTACCGCCACATTCCATAGCAAGTTATACAACTAAAACCGTACAAGTCTCGTATTGTTTCTTTGGATTTCCAACGAATGATCAGGCCAAGGAACTTCCCATTGCCACATGAGAATGCCTCTGGATGGACATCCCCGAGAACCAAACCGGATCTCTGCCAACACAAGGCCGGGTTACCCCTAACTGAGTAACAACTGACCGAATATGCCATCCCCCGGTCCTTTGGGACCTTTCACCGAGCGCTCGTAATCAATTCACACAATCATAAAGTGTTTTCAACATGAGTAAGTATCTGGGCTCCATACCATGATACCACCCTTTTCCAGAAGGAAATGCACATATCCTAAAGGGCGCTACCCCTCATAACCTTGCTGCATCTTTCCTGTTTTGACCATTCCCGGGGTGTGAGGCTCGACGAAGTCACGTCCACAAAAACATACTTTATACAAAAGCCATGCTTTGGGTCAACAAATGATCATAGAAATGATCACCAGGATAGACGATCAAATAAATGATCCTATCACAAATAATCAACACAATGATCATTTCACAGCAACGCTCAGCATGTCACATTACCAAATTAGGAATATATCGCTGATAACCTTCAACTACATAACCTTTGAGCTCGTACGTCTCAGAGAAGGGTGTTAAGCTAAAAGAATAAATTCTCCGCCATCAACAAAAATATATTTGAAAGAAATCTGCTTTATATCTCAATTTGTAATGTCAGACATACAATCCATACAAGTCTGTTCTGGGCTCGAACAAAACCGAAGGCACTTACAAAGAATTCCTTGCAATCCGGATATCCACAATCCTGATCGGATTCACCATCACATATGGAGAACTCTATACCGGAGCAACTCGGTGCAGAGTCAATCGACAGGTCATCCTATCGCTTTCGCAAATACCGGGTCTTCAACACCGATCTTCAATGCTATCCATTACGTCGTATCACTATTCGGAATGGGTAATCCGAATAACGAGCGCAATAATTTAAAAATAAGTGTGCATTCAAATTCAAGCAAATCACAACAAATACCTTTCAAAGGTAAATATTGATAGTCGGTTATTGAACTATCAATGGATATGCACACATCACCAGATTCCAAATAATTTTCCAAATTATTTATTTCCCAAAAATATCTTTACAAGATATATAATTTTCACACTTCAAAAATAAATCAATATTTATTTTTAGACAAATTTCCTTTCTATTCATAAATTCCATAGTGAATTTATATTTCACAATATTTATGAATAAACGATTTTAATTATTCATTTCAATTTATCTTCAAAAAGATAAATTCTCTAAACGTTCACTTCATATTTGGAAAACATTTCCATACTTACTTATTCATAAGTAATTCTCAATCCATTTATTTTCAACACTTGGAAAATATTCAAATATACTTAAATCGAGATTAAGTATATATTTCATTCTTTAAGGAAATCATTCACTTAAACGTATTTATTTGGGCCAAAACGAATGTTGCGTAAAACATCGTTACGACAACCCAAAATCACTAGTATAGGGATTCGAAATTAAAATAGATATATAAATCCCAATACTACACAAAATATTTCCTTTCGGAAATTATTTACTATAACAACAGTGTTATAGTCCACCATTTCCTTCTATTTCTCGAAAACGTCTATTTCAACAATGAATGTTGAAATCTATGGTTTCGAATCTTAACACATTTTAAAACATCGTTAGATCGTTTTAATTCTATTTAAAACATCACATTCAAAACAATTTCTTTAACATGTTATTCACTATTCAAAAACGTGAATATACTACATTAACAAATTTCATCCTTTTATTCATTTTATTTCAAAGGATTATTCACAGTCAAAAACGTGAATATAACTTCATTAATAGGTTTCAACAATTTACTTATCAAAATAAGTCGTTTACGAATTTATAAAACAACGTTTATAAATTCCATTTCTATTTATTTTATAACATCTTTCTTTATAAATTTTCTTTATTAACCTATTCACTTTATATCTCAATTATGAACCAAAAGTCCATATTATAAGTTAAATACTTATAAAACGATTATTTTACAAAATCGTTTTTTTAAGACTTTCTAAATTATAAATCTTATAACTTATAAGATTCATTTATTTACCAAAAATCCATTCTTCAATTAACTTTTCAAATTTTATAAACCTACTGCTTATAAAATTCCATTTATAACTTCACCGTTTATAATTCTATAAATTTCATTCATTTATAAAATTCATTCACAATTCATTCTAACACTTATAAAAACTCGTTTTATAATTCAAAATATTCTAATTTATAAATATCCATTTTATAAATCTTTTATACAAATCAATTTGTATTATTATTCTAAAACATCTTTAATCTCCTTTATAATTTCACCATTCTCTTGATTTATAAAGTAATCAAATTTTATAAATCCTATTTTTAAACCTTTTATAATAAATTCAAACATCCAATTTAATTATTTTATAAAATCATTAACCCATATTTCTCAAAAATCAACTTTAACCGTATTTCTCAAAAATATAATTTTTATAACTTTTAAAAGTATAACGTTTATTTATTTATAATGGATCAATTCCAAAAATATTTTATAACTTATACTTTCAAAAATCACTTTAAAAACATTTTTTAAATTCCAAAATTTGGTCCAATGATGCTACATACCAAATAGCCAATCACGACAACAACGATATCATATATCGATATGATAATCCATCAAATATCAAAATATCTGAAATCAAATAAAAACTGTTGAGGAATCCAGTTGGATCCCTCCAACCTGTTTTCCTGCATCCACAAACATTAGCACAATACCAATTCCGCTCCAGTACGGAATTATCGCGGTATATGGGATTTAAAATATTATCCGCTTAATAGACGGCGCAATAGGGTCTCATCCGCTATACAAATGCGGAAAATCAATAACTCCAATATATACATATGCCAATATATATATATATATATATATATATATATATATTGCTATTATATATAATACCAATTTCACTGTTTATGAAATATTCGCGGTATATGTTTTTAATAAATAACATCCGTTTGCTAACGGCGCATAATGTCTATTTTAACAATCAATAGATAACAATCATCATTCAAATATGCATTCAAATATTTTAAACCTAACTATTTAAAATAAAATCGAAACTGATTCGATTGCGTGAGAAGTTCTCACCTTGATTTCAATTTCGTTTTAGCGATTTATTTCGAATAAAATTAAACGGACGTTTAATTTTACCCAAAATCTCACTAACTCCAAACGACTCCAATCCAACTCCATCGCGTAGTGCTCGTCCATACGATTCCAACGCAACTGGTTTCGCGCGTTTTCGACCTCGTATGAAAAAGATATGAGTTTTACAAGTTTCACGATTTAAACTATAATAAACTTACAACAAATATTTTAATTTTTTTAACCTACACTAACTTCAGCCCTTGGATCATCACCTTGCCATCTGAACCGTGCGTATGCATCTTCCCTCTCACGTCTACAGGCTACTCAACATCGCACGCATAACCCAATTCAATTAATTAGGGTTAATTATTGCAAACAAATCACCAGCTTCTACCTCGATCAAGTACCACCACCTTGAAGCCCTCCGCTTGCTCTATGTTCGGCCACAAACACCTTGATCTCGGCCCCCTATTTCATCACGAAATGCGTGCACAAACCCTAAGCCGTCGGCCCCCATAACTTCCTCCACGTTGCTCCAACCACGATCAACTCCGTATAGATTTGTAGCTCTCTTCGAGCTCTAGAACTTTCGTGTTGACAAGTTTTCCTAATTGCTGATGGATCATGAGAGATTGAGAGGAGAAAGACATTGATTTTCGGCCGTTCGTTTTGATGGTGGCAGCTACGTATAGAAATTAGGGTTTTTTTTTTGTTTTTTGTTTATGAAGGGAGGTAAGGGTCTATTTATAGGAAATTTTTCAATCACTATTCATCCGGGAATTCCGAACTCCGATTTACGCGCCGTAACCAGCGTTTCTAGGGTTTACCCCGCGTTCCGGACACAATGGAACAGGTTTCGAAAGCTAATTTGGACATCTGTGCGAGTTATGGCTATAAACGTTCAATTTGAATTAAACCGATTTAAACGATTTTCCAGGCGTTTTAATTTGTACCGGACAAACGGTAAATCCAATTGACACGAAATTTGAAACCTTGCAATAATATCACATTACGGATCCGATGAAACTGGTTTCGTCGAAATCCGAGACTGTTTGAAAAATGGCTATTTTAACTCGCCAAATTAATATTAAAAATAATTCAATGCGTTTCGAGCTGCCACGATCAAACGGTAACTCCGATTGACACGAAAATTGAAATCCGATAATAACTAACTATTACGGATCCAATGGAACTGGTTTCGTCCAATTCTGAGACTGTTCAAAAATTGACTAATTTCACTAGTCGATTAAATATTAAAATATTCAATTTTCACAAATAAACTTTTAATTCGGTTTTAAAAGTTCTAAAATATCATTCTAGCTTCAACATGATAAAATAAAATTTTACAAATCATTTTCAATCATATTTAACCCAATTTTCAATTATTTCCATAATTTAACATATTAAATTATCGATTTAATTATCCAATTAAATCCAATTATTCGAAATAAAATTTATTCGACTTATAAATCCACTTATTAATATTTAAAATTAATTAAATATTCAAATTTTAATTATTTAAAATTCTGGGTTGTTACAACAGTCCTTCTGCATATGCCCCTTTTGTGACAGTTAAAACATTCCATAACTGATAAAGACGGTCGTTTATTGCTGGTTGAGCTTCTTTTGCCATTATCTCTATTTTATTTTCTATATTTCAAGAATTTCTTGAAGTTCTTTCCAATAAAATCTAGGTCGTCTTTGTCTGAGTCTGATTCTTCTTGTTCTGCATGAAATGCTATGTTCTTTTTATCTTGAGCCTGAACTCTTTTTGCCTGCAAATTCTCTTCATAGGACATTAGGTTTCCTATTAATCCTTCTGGAGTTATTTTGAAAATATCGTTCGCTTCTTCAATTGCGAGAACTTTTCTTTCCCATTATTTCGCTAAAGAACTAAGGATTTTGGATACGATATCAAAATCTGAATATTTTTCTCCTAGTCCTACTAATGAATGATAGATATCCTGATATCTTGAGTACATGTCATTTATGGATTCATTTTCTTTCATTCTAAAGTTTTGAAACTAACTCTTGAGCATGGATATTTTGCTTTGTTTAACCTTGTTGGTTCTTTCATGTGTGATTTTGAGTGTACGCCATATTTCATACGCAGTATTGCACATGCTAACACGGTTAAACTCATTTTTATCTAAGGCACAAAACAACATATTCATGGCTTTTGCATTAGCTGTGGCATCTAATTTCTGTGTATTTGACCAAGTGGAATATTCTTCAGTAGGAATAGTATATTCTGTCTGAGTTATATTCCATGATTCAAAACTATTTGCTTGCATATATATTCTCATTCATGTGGACCATATAATTCATGCCATCAAATAGTGGTGGACGTGCAGTGGATTGTCCTTCAACAAAGCTAGTGTTAATGCTAGTGTTGGTGTTGGTGTCCATATTATTAGATTATCAGATAACTGTGTTATAGTTATATGATGACCTTGCTCTGATACCAAATGAAAGTGCAGTGTGGATCGTGTAATATGGATATATGATAATGCAGAGTATACTGATGATAATAATACTATAAATAATGCGGAATAAAAAGCAGTATAGTAAAATGACACCAGAGATTTTTGTACTAGTTCGGAGCACCGTCCTACGTCCAGTCCCAGACTCCTTCTGGAATTTCACTAAAACAACAACACTCACTTAACCCGGAGGAATAGGTCTATACACCCTTGAGCAGCCGAACAGGGACCTGAGCAGTAGAATAGGATTTTGCCTGAACAGCCGAAGTGGCCTCAACAGCCGAAGAGGCCTCAACAGCGGAAGAGGACATCACTCGCCTGAGCAGCAGAACAGGACTTCAACTAATACAGAAAATAGTTTGACTAATGTGTGTTCTGATAACACGGATTTGTCACTTTGTAGTACACCCTTCCTATAATCTTCTCCTTGAGTATAAATATTTATATTTGAAGTATATGAAGAATAGAAAGGTATAGTATTGCTTTAATGCAAAATATTTGAAAGTATGATAGCAAATAGATTTCAAAAAGTTAGATCAGAGAATAAGAGAAATCGATTATGATTCAGTGATTTGAAATGAAGTTGGAGTTGTATTTATAAAGGTTAGAAAGCGGCGACTATTGGTGAAGAGTTTCGATCGAAGTGTTGGGTCCGAATCTATTCGTTAAAGGTTCATAACTCTTTACAAAAGTCGTGTCCTTTCAAAAAATAGCTATTATAGAAATTCAGGCGACTTAGCTATAGAGTCAGTCGACTGATGATTCAAGAGTAATTTGAAATTTTAAATTCGGATATATTTATGTAGCTGCGCATGCTGCACAAAAACTCCAGTGTCAGTCGACTGTCTTAGCAGGTCAGTCGACTGACCTGGTCATTTTTGTGCAGTTTGCATAATTGCGTATATATATTTTTTCTATAACTTTATACTAGTTTAATAATTTAAATGTGTGCTTATATATGTATAAAATATTTGGTAAATATAGTGATTAAATATATAAGCTAATGTAGACATAATCGAGGAGAGATTTTAACAAATATTGACCTAAGACTTAAAAATAAAATACCATAGTTGATGCATCGATTTTTAAAGTCTCGTCTTCTTGCCTCTTTTTATCGTAGCAGTCGTCAAATCTGTATGTCATAGTGATAGCTTCGTGTCATGAATCCAAACCAAGTCTCAACAATTATGACCAATACCCATGAATGTATGCCAGGTCAGAATGAATCATTGGCACCTCAAAATCAAACAATGCTAATTCTAACACTGGGTGTCATGCATAGGTGCACAGTCTTTATGATGTGCCTGTGCCAAACCATGTAGAATCACCACAAACACCAAGAACCAACGGAAATGACTCACAATCTCCTCGAAGTAAATCCCTAAGCAAACCCAATGCATACTCAATTGACAGTACAATCACTGAAATCTTAGAAAATGATTTTATGCAATTGATTTTTTCCAATCAAGAAACACTCCCCTCTGCCTCAAATCAAACCACTACCTTGCCTATGCAATCAAACCCCCACCCTTATTCATTTACTAGAACCATCCCAGGCTAGAAAACTCCACCACTATCTCCAAAAAAACTCTTGACGTTCCTTTGACATCCATGAAAATACAAAATGCCTTAAATCAAAAAAATCAAGGTATCACCAATGCCAGAATCTGGTTTTTAGAGCCTCCTTCAACAAGGAGCAAGAGTAATGTGGTTCACTGGTCATTGAAGTATTCCAAATGAAACACCACTTTGCAACATGGAACATAAGGGGCGCTCACTCCCCTACCAAACTTGATCAAGTCAGATACCTAATCCATCACTATAGCCTATCTCTTGTTGTTGTTTTAGAAACAAAATCAAACCCGCCTCTAACTCATAAAGCTGCTAATCACATTAAGCCTTCCTGGTCCCTTAATCATAACTTATCTTATGCTCCCTATGGAAGAATCATGGTTCTTCATGACCTATCTTTTCTTACCTCAAACCAATTCTTAAAACTCCCCAACTCATTCGCTTTCAAGCAATTCTGCCACAAACCAAGTGCTCCTTTTACCTAACAATAGTTTATGCACATAACTCTCAAGTATCCAGGTAGTATCTTCTGAACCTCCTGCCAGCTTTCAGACAAAATACCCATCCTCGTTTGGTCTTTAGGGACTTCAACTGCTGCATTAACCTTCATGCAAGGTGTTAACCCACTTTCTCCCCAAAGACATACATCCACTTAATATGTAATCTCTAACTCTTTTATCCTTCCAATCCCTACCTTTGGTGCTAAATTCTCTTGGAATAATAGGAGCAAATATGGAACCAAATATTCACAACTACTAATCACCCTTTTGAAAATTTTCAAGATTTTACATCTTGGCCATCTTTATTAACTTTCTTACCACAACCTGTCCTGTCAGACCACTCCTCCCTTGTTTTCTCCTCTGGCGTGGAGCATGTTAAAGAGAAAAGTAGCTTCAAATTTTATAATATTTAGGTCCTTGAGCCCGAGTATACTAATATAATACAAAATGTTTGGTCCAATTATTTTCATGGGAACCCAATGTATATTTTTTGCAGGAAGCTTAAGGCAACAAAAGCTACACTTCGAGTCTGGGCAAAAAGTAAGTATGGTGATCGGCCTTTATTATCTACAAAGCTTGGATTTAACTTAAGGAGTCACAAGAGTTCATGATGGATAACCCTAATGATCCAAAAGATGCCTCTGCTGAAATTAATGCTGCCTTGCTTATTGAAGGTAAAATGAGGAAGCAACAACTTTGTGAAAAGTGGGTGTCTGAAGGTGACAGCAACATTGCATTCTTCCATGCATCGCTGAAGGTCAAGCAAACCAAGGAATATATTAGCTCTATTTTTGATGATCTGGGATTCCTCAATTCTAACCCTACTAATGTGGCTTCTGTTGTTCTAAATTACTTCAAGAACTTATTAGGTAATTGAACACAATTTCAACCTAAGCTTGATGCACTATCTGACATCAACCTACCAACTATTCTACCTAAAGAAGCAGACTCTCTTATGTGCAAGGTAACAGATGATGAAATTAGAAACACTCTATTCTTCATGAATAAGAAATCAAGTGGCGGTCCTAATGGTTTTAACCTTCAGTTTTTTATTCATAGCTGGAATATCATTCATTCTAATTATCTCAAAGCCGTTCACAATTTTTTTGACAAATTCAAATTACTTTGGGAAATTAATGCCACCACCTTGTTCTCTTACTAAAAAACAAACCTAACTAACACCGTTTCCTCCTTTAGACCTATCTCCTGCAGAATATCTTATATAAGTGTATTTCAAAATTTCTGGCAATAATACTTGTTAAGATTTTGTGTAGAATATTATATAAAAACCAAGCCGCTTTTCTTCCCAAAAGAAGATTCTGGATAAAGTAATGTTGGCTCATAAACTATTGAAGAGTTATATCCACTCTCAAGCCACCCCAAGTGCCATGCTCAAGCTTGATCAAGGGAAAGCATATGATAGTATACACTAGTCTTCAATTATCAGAATAATGGCACAAATGAGATTCCTAAAGATTTATGTTGCCTAGATATATAAGTGCAACTCTACTCCCGCGTTTTCTTTAAAATTCAATGGTAACACCTATGGATACTTTAAAAGTGATCAAGGAATAAGGCAGAGGATCCATTATCATCTTACATCTTTATCCTAGTGATGGAAGTCCTTAATACCATGCTAGCCATGAAAATAAAAAATATGGAAATTCTATACCACCCCAAATGCGAACCCCCCTCCACATATCTTCCCTGCTGTTTGCAGATGATACCATGATATTCGCAAAGCCTGATAATGACTCTATTTATTGCATTAAAACAACTCTTGAAAATTTCCATAGTTTAACTAGTTTGAAATTGAATTACTCAAAGACGCAGTTAATAACCTTTGGAATTTCTATTGTTGCAACTGAAGTGTTACATAACCTTTCTAGATTGCAAACAATGGCAAATGACATGAAGTACCTTGGGCTTCCTCTCCACGCCTCTAGGGTGACATCTGCTGAATGCCTTCCATTTTTTGTGAGGATAACTTCCAAGATAAACTGCTGGGTAAACAATTTCCTATCACAGGCTGACAGACATGTATTAATTAAATCAGTTATTTTCTCGATGATGATGTTTTGGGCTAAAGCATTCATTCTGCCAACTAAGCTCCTAAAAATGGTCAGAAGTGCAATGCTTAGATTCTTTTAGACTGAAACTATTCACTCGAGGAAAACTGTCCCTTACTCCTTTGCCAAGTTTGAGCTTCCAAAAAATAAGGGAGGTCCGGGAATTTTCAACATAGAAAAATGGAACATAGCTGCTTTCAGTTATCACTTCAATGCCTTACTTAGTAACCATGACAATCTACGGGTAGAATGGAATAAAATTCATAATATTGGCTCTAAATATTTTTGGTCCATGGCAGTGCCTCAGAATTGTAGTTGGGAGTAGAGAAAGGTCCTGGCTTTGAGAAGCAACTTTATTCCTTATTTAAGGTTATCTCTCTTCTTTGACAGTGCAAGGAGTTTATGGAATGAACCATGGATAGAGAATGGCCTGATTTTAAGCAAAAAGTTTGCTCCTTACCTTATTCTTCGGTCTGGGATATGCAGGGGAGCTGCTGCCTTTGACCATATAACTAATGGGTTTCTTTATCTTCCTTACACAAACAATCATGAATTGAGAGCATTCTAGAACAGTATGAATGGCAACACCTATCCTACTGCAGCTTCTGACACTCTTCTCTGGAATGACAAGCCCCATTCTATATTACTGGTTTATGATATCCTCATGAACAACAGCATTCTCATGAGGTTTGTGTGGCATAAAGTTTTATGGAATAATAATTCTACAAGCAAAGACAATCCGATGATGTGGAATGACCTAAAGAATGGTCTAATGACAAAGGAGAAGATGATAGCATTTGGCATCATTGTTGACCCATTATGTGTCTTCTATACTATGCTTACAGGAAGTGTTCAACGCCTCTTTTTTGAGTGCACTCAGCTGTTGATCTTATGGAGTAGTTTACTAGCCAAAGTAGGGAGATTCCATGATTCTGGAGTGTCTTCGATTGAGTGGGATTTGATATGCAAAGCAACCAAGTGGAAAAATGAATGCAGTGAGGTTTTGATCTTTATCATTAAGAAATACTTGTGTCTTGTATAGGAGGAAAGAAATTCAAGATGTTTTGAAAACAAGAGTAGTAGTTATGCTGAGTTGTGGTCAAAACTAATGCAATCCATTCAACGGGGGATGGTTTCAAGCAAACATGATTTCTCTTCTCCTTTTGTTTGGTTATAGCTGTGTGTTGTTTTGTTTTATTAGTCTGTATTTTGTTTTTCTGCTTCCTTGTTCTGTCCCCATTTCTTTTGTGAGTTTGTTTTTCTATGCTGGGTATGAGCATCTTTATACTCAATTTTTTATATTCTGCTTTGAATAAAACTGGTAGGGGACTAGTCAACCCCGCTTGCCTTGCAAAAAAAGTACTAATCCACACTTCATTAAAATTTATAAACCTAGTTTAGTACTTAATTAATTATTTGCTCAAAACTTAAATAGTTGAAAATTAGTCATTAAACTCTTAATTAACTTTTTAAAACATCATTGTTACGTTTACAAAACATTTCAAACACTTTCGAAGTTTGAAACATACTTTTGAAAAATTCAAATTTTATCGAAGCTACATCCATAGTGACTCTCGCTATGAATGTTGTTTCCCAAAAATGCTTTCCAACTTCTCCTTTGTTAACTTATCATTTAAAAGCTTTCTAACTTTTTGAAATAAAAAGTAGGTATTTTAAAAACAAAGCAAAGTTTTCTAATTTTAAAAATGGTTTTTATTTTTAATTCAAAGCTTGTAATTTCGCAAAAGGATTCCTTTATCGATAAACAAGCCAATGTGCAAATTTTATAAGCAATAAGCATACAATCATGTCCATCATAACATACACATCTCACAACCCAAACATAAGCAAGCACATATTCATGCATACATAACCAATATATTATTCTACAAATCAAAGCCTAACATTTTAAACACATAACAATATCATTCAAACATATTCAACTACATCAAACTTAACAACATCAAGCCATATATCATACACAACTTTATGCAACATTTAGAAGTAAAACTTAAAATTTCAAATTAATAAATTTAACTCACAAAAAATCTTTGAAAAGTTGAAATTCTTTAGAATTTGGAAATCTTGGAAAACCAGAAAAATCCCTCAAAAATATGTCATTTTCCCTCGATTTTTGTCTATCTTACTGTAAAAATTTGGGCAAATGGTAAAAATAAAATTTTAGGAAATTCTTTTCTCTATCCTTTAATAAAAAAGAATTACTAAATTTGGATTTGTTTTGAGGGAGATATGGTCAAAACAAGGACTGGTAATTTCGGGCTTGAAAATATGGGTCCAAAAATGAGTCAGAAAGAAATGCAATTTTGACCTAAAAAAATTCGATTCAAATGAAATTTGTAGCAATTTAAATTCTATATGGTTTGAAAAAAATAAAGTCTTGATTTGGAGTGGTATGGATGATGTTATTGCCGAATTATCTAGGAGGAAAATGTAGAAGTTTTTAAAATGAAAAGGAGGAGATTAAACAAGTTTGAAATCATTTTAAACAAATAAAAACTTTGAATTTAAAATTTGAAATTTTTAAAGAGAAGCCACTAAAGGCCATTATAGTTTCTCAAAACCTTTAGGAAATTATCAAATGAAAAGAAGAAATGAGAAAAGAATGAGGAAAAGATATTAAAAATTGGTTAAATACTAAGTCGCAAGTTGAATTACTGTTTTACCCTTATGCCCTTTACCCTCCACACACTTGATTCCACCACACCATGCCATGTCTCCCCCTTCTAATTTCAAAATTTTCATGCATAAACATGAAAAGATGGCCAGTGTACTCATGTCCCCCTTCAAGTTGCCAATATGTCACATTTTTGCGCCCTAATGTGACATTTTATGTTTATTTTCAAAACTTAATAACTTAAGTATCTTTACATATATAATCCTAAAGCTTATTTTATCTTAACTATGAATGTTTACAAATATTTAAATGTTATTTCCAAATATAAACTAGGGTGCAGCATTTTAAACAACTTTTATATAATGAAACATCGAAAATTCGGAAAACGGTTTCCGATCAGATTTTCTGTTTTTCATTGAATTACATAATCTTTTAAACAAATTTTGAAAACTATTTCACTATCATTATTTATTATATAAAAGTATATTGTTTTCATTATAAAACTTATATATTTAATATTTAAAATTGATTAAATATTCGCAATAAAAGCAGTGAAATTCCGGGTCGTTACATGTAGTCAATTGACTTGTTATGGATTTTTATGCAACAATAAAATCTCTTGCTTTCTTTTAAGTGGTTACTACTTTAGTTTTCTAAGAATTTTTTAAATGATTTTTTTGAACTTGACCCTTGTTTTCGAAACTCCTTATAAAGTTATTTAAAAATGGTTTGGAATTTATTTATTAAGGTGTTTGCTTTTATAAAGGAAAGATATTGCCTTTTAGTCAAGCTTTGGTTTAAATAAATGATTTTGGAAAATATTTTCAATAACTAGTTTGATATCGAAAACTATAAATAAGTTTACGAAGTCAGTTTTACAATTGTTTTAAAAAAGACATTGCTTTTAAGCAAGAGATTTATTTATCGGTGTCATTAAGTAACATAAAACAAATATGATAAGTAGTGCGAAAATGTTGACACGTTTATGGAAAGTAAGTCATTTTGTATTTAGTACTAAAAGCTAATGAGTAGGTTTTCCACTATCTGTGAGATCTATAACCAAAGTGTTTTAACTAAGGCAAGGCCAAGAGAAACCGGTGCCCTAGCTTACCTAGCTTCGATTCTAGACGAAGGATGGAGAAGTCAATATGTTAGAAATGTGATAGGTATAAGAGGGTTAATTTCTATAAATAGGTCATGATTAATTAATTATATGGAAAAAAACTCATCTCATATTTGACACTAAATTTCGAGTTATGGAAGCCTGTTTCTATCTATGAGAATTAAGAATGTCGTCGAGGCAAGGTTAATACTCTAACTTGTTAACTTCATTGCTAATCGAGGGACAATATGGGGTTGATATCGAAAAGTGGTGATAAGTATATGATATCTGTAACACCCCATGAAATCAACCATAAATAAATTAAGTGCATCAAATTAAATAAGGTTGGATTGAAAATAGAAATTTTATAAAAGTTGGAATTTAACCGCGAAAGTTATTTTATTGCGTTCGTGGCGAAACTAAAATATGTTTTTATATATAATATGCTGAAAAAGGATCTCAAACGAATAAGTTACGAGTGTTTGAATTTTTTAGATTCAAATTAATTTAGTTTGAATTCAAATTCATATGAATATTTGAATCTAGGGTTTGATTTTCAAAAATTAACTGTAGGTTTACTTGGGGGTTAAGTAACATTAAGTTAAACAGTTAACGTTAAAAATTAATTGGGAAATAAAATAAATGAGCAACTAAAACGCATTAGCGCACCCCAAATAGGAGTAGATGTAACGACCCTAATTTTGATTAACATTATTTAGGACATTTAATTAGTTAAATTAAAAAAAAATGTAAATGGTTAATGGATTGAGATTTGTATAATTAGAGCGTAGCCGTGCCTAATAATCTAATGAACAAAAGTGGAATTAAAATGAAATAAGTAAAGGTAATAGATAAGGGCAAAATAGGAATAAGTTATATTCTTATACCCTAAACTCTTATGCCACTTTCATTTACATGTTCACAAACAAAACTAAATTCAAGAGAGGTCGGCCACCATTAGGAGAAAGCAAGAGGAAGATAAGCAAAAACCAAGAGGAAGGAGCTTAATCAATTTAATTCAAGAGCAAATCTCAACTCCTTAAAAACAAGCAAAGTTGAATAATAGATTGCATCTCATATTTCTTATTTTTGGTTCTAGATCAGATTTGGATATGTTTTGCAAAGTATATGCCATGTTGTAAGTGCTAAATAGATATACATGCTTGTTGATGAATTTTGTTTGTTCATATAGATTTTATGATAAGTTTTAATTTGAAAAACCTATCAAATGACATCCAAATGCCATGCGATTTTCATGTAAGGTCAGAAATATTATTTTAGGGATAGGTTTCAAGTTTTATAATTTTCTGAATTAATGTGGATTTATTATTAATTTTTTAGTGAAGAAAATGGTTTAATTGGGTTTAAGTTAATTACGGCCATTATATGTTATCTTTGGGTTAGAAATTTATATATGTTAGAAAACATGATAAAAGCGATTTATGGAAATTTTTGAAGAATTGTCCTAAATGTCTTAATAAGTATACAAAATTTTTAAGGTATGGGACTTAAATGTTTTATATGTTTATAAAAGGAGAAGGGGCCATTTGTAAATGTTTTAAATTGTTAATCTCTGAAATTCGGTAGCTTTTTTAGAAAAGATTTGGCAACCAATCATATGTTGACAAACAAAGAAAGTTAGTAAGAAAGAAATTACTTTATAAAGTTAAAAATCGGTTTTATAAGATTTATCTGCTTCGCCACTTATAGCAGCACCTTCGACCTCATACTACCGCCTCCATCTAAGTCGAAACCAATAAACAAGGTATCAGCTTCGGTACATAGTGAATTGGAGCTGGGCGAAAGGTACGGAGTTGAAACAGGGATTTCAAAGGGGTTGAAGTAGCTTCTGAAAACTTAGAACTATTTTGGTTGTAAATGAGGCTTTTGAATAAGATGGCTTTCGACTTGGTCAACTATTTTAAAGAAAAGAAATTTTGAAAGAGGTTGCCGCCTTTTTCGTAAAAAGAAGGTTTTGAAGGGGTCGAAACCCTTGCCGCCACATACTACCTTTCGAAGCAATGCCTTCGAAAAGGTTCTTTTGTTTTAAACCCTAAAGCCACTTATCCAATGCTTTCGAAGGGGTTGGTTTCGACACCATCCACTTCTTTTGTTTAGGAAAACTCTTTTGCAAGAATTGCTTTCGTCTCGGTTCATTTAAGGACCTTTTTATATTCTGAAAGCTAAACCCAAAGGTTACGAAAGGAATGGTTTTAAAGGTTTCGAAACTATGTTCCACACATTTTTACTTGAACCCAATGCTTTCGAAAGGTTTGTTTTAAGCAAGGGACTTTAATACCTTCAAAAGGTATCTAATGAAGATTTCAAAAGGGAGGTTCCCCAATGTTTTCGAAAGGTTTAACTTTAGTGTTTGAATGGAAGATTTCCAATGTTTTTGAAAGGCAAATAAAAGTGTTTTAAAAGGAATATGTCTAAGGTATTTAAAGCTTTCAAAAGGGACACTTTCAATGGTTTCAAAAGGTCTTTTGTAAATGGTTTCAAAAGGTATGTTTTGGCCTATCTTCCTAAAGTTTCAAAGTAAAGTAGTTAACTTGTTTCGAAAGGGGTACTTTCAATTGTTTCGAAAGGAGTACTTTCAAAGGTTTCGAAAGAGATTGTTTAAAGATTTTAAACAAGGGTTTCAACGGTTTTCATCAACAATGTTTTGAGTAAAGCATATATCATAGCAAAAATATTTGAGTACATATATCATAGAAAAGAGAATTAAGTAAAAAATTAGTTTTTTTCCTTGTATAAGTACGATTTAAAGGGTTAAGTCAATTTGAAGGATAGTCAACCCTAAGTAAATGACTCAGATATTTGAATACCAGATGGGACTAGTACAGGGTCACGCCTTATACGTTAATTAGCTATAGGCCCTAGCTAATTTAGTCCAAAATTCTAGTGTGTAGGGCTTAGTCACAGGTAAGACTTAAATGGTGTTACACACAGAAAGGAATACACAGAGAAGGATGATAGGTTATTAGTGAGCCCACAAAACCATTAGGATCAGCTGACCCTGGGAGAAGTAAGTTAAGGAAAGACCGTCCAAAAGTTTGTCTAACAAATGTTACATTGTTTATTTTGTCCAGTAGGCCCGAGTTAGCCAATGGTTAGTAGTTAGCCAAACAAAACTATATTGTTCAGACAGATAGTCCATTTATTAACTGATTTTTGAGCATATATGATATTGCTATTATTGTTTTAATCGGTTTGGTTGCAGGATTCTGATTTGCAAAAGATATTTTTTAAAGGGGTATTATTGAGGGGAAACTCGTTCTGTTAAGCGGTGTGGTCTCACTTAATATCAGTACACCGAGATGTAATAGTATTATTCACACTAGACTTTATGTCTGACTTGAAGTTTATGTTTTCCCTTAAACTCTCGAGTGCTCAAAATTAATTTGAGTAGATTAAGAGTTAAGGCTTTTCATGTTTAGTAGGTTGGATGAATAAAGCTTCTAAAGATATGAAGGAGGCAATGCTAGCTATATAGGAGCTATTTTGTTTTATTTCCGCTGTGATGTATAAGGCCGTTGCGTCTATTTAATCCTTTGATCATCCAAGAGAGCATCTTCATATGTTGCTCTTGCTTTATTTTGTAATAATTATATTTCATTGAAACTTGGGAATCGTTTTGGGATGTATCTGATCATAAATTATTGATTTGAAATGTAATCAGAAAAGTTTTTTTAAATCTATGTTGATTTGATTTCATGTTCATGTGCTTTTGATACTATGGATACCATTAAGATTACCGTATTTTATCATTGAAAGTTAATACCATGGATGACTGCATCATCTATAGTGCTTAGCTTTTGGGCCTCAAGATAGGGTATGTTACAGTAGAGGTTGACACCTCCGACCCCAAGCAATCGACCTGTCAAGTAGGCGGTCGACCCCTATTCAAGTGGGGGCTTGGGTTTTTCAACGTTTAAATGCTCCAAATTTATCCTTTTTTAGCTAACTCCATCCTACGGTTTTGGTGCATTTCATCTCCTATAAATAGGACCCTATCCTCTTCACTTTTTATTTATAAATATTTGGGAAATGCCTCAAACCTCTGCCCTTTTTTCACTTTAGTTAGATTTAGAAATTCTATTAAGGATTCAGGTAAGGATTCTAATCCTTTTCTAGTTATTCTTTTAATCTATTTACTTCTCCTCCAACCTCTCTAAAACTAACAAAATTATATATATATCCTACCCTTTGCTATATGTACATATTAAAAGAAGAAGATCTAGAAAAGAGTTGCTTTGGCGTTGCAAATCCATACAAGAAAAGCTAAGGGTAATCTGTGAGTGGAAACCTTGGTATCTTTATTTCATTAATTGATTAATATATATCTATGGATTTAAATATGCCTTAGGGATTTTGGGAATGCCAAAAAGTAGATAAAATCCCCCAAAATTCCTTTTTATTTCGAAATATCAATTCTAGATGGAGATTCTCAAATACTTATGTTAATTTGATGGAATTTATATTGTTTCTGCAATTTTGATATTTCATAGTCTATTCCACTTCTTCTCCTTCTTTGATTCAAATTGTGATTTTTTAGTAATAAAATAAGGGTTTAAAGCACGAATTTTATTCGTAGTTTACAGCACTTATTCCACAAAAAATTCCTTTATTTATCTCTTTGAAAAGAGGATTTGAATAGAATATGAAATTAGAATTGCAATTCCTATTGTTTATACTATTTCCATTTAATTGATGTAATAAAATATATTTCTATTCCTATTTACAAGTCTAATCATTGCAGTTTTGGTTATGTATATTTCATCCTTGTTATGAATATTAGAATCAATTGTTATGCATATTGAAATCTTGAGAGTTTGAAGGAAAAGGACTTGTATTTAGTATTATGGTTAAAATAATTGACATTTAATGCTAGTTTATGGCATATAAACCGCACGCTTAGAATATATTAAGCACGAATGTATATTATTTCTATTAGTGTAATAACCATATAATTATGGCATATAATTGCGTAGTTAATTAGTTAGTATTTGTCATTATTTCTCCCTTTAGGAGGGTAATTGATATTTCGAGGCGTAATAAGGAAGATTCCTTGTAAGGCCTTATTTATGAAACGGTGAGATGAGTATTATATGCATGGATTGTGATAACCTAGATTTTGAACATCTGATAACTGGATAATTAACTGGTTTATTCAATTGAACGGATAAAATTATGATAATGAAAGATATATTGTTATGTAAGTGAATTTGAAAATATAATAAAAATTGGATTTTAAATCTCTGGATAAATATTTGATAATCTCTTAATATATTAAAGTTTGACAAATTATTCTTTAAAACAAATAATAATGATGGTTTATATATATAGTTATAAGTAGATTTTAAATAGGAAAATTTTATTTATTTTCAAACAAGTTAAATATGGGTATGTTTAAGTGTATATATATGAGTTAATTTTAAATTTGAATTTGAATTGGAAATTCAAAGATCTTAAACAAATTGGACATAAAATATATATGTATATGATTTTATTAGTCCATAGTGTGTTATTTTCATTTAAAGATCATATTAATATAAATGAAGGAAAGTGGTTACTAGATAGAAATTTAATATAAGAGTTTTATGGAAAACATTTAAAAATATAAATATAGTATATATAAAGTATAATTAGTATATTTCTATAACTATTATAAGTGTGTAATTGGGATTTTATATCATCTACTTTTAAAATTAAATAGACAAATATAAGAGAAGAATAAATATAATTAAGTAAGATTAATTTAAGATAAAGATTAAACACTTAAAACATAAGACATTTATATAAGAGCAAATTGATAATATGATAAATATATTTATTTAAAAAAAAATATGTAAAGACCTTTATAAATGTAAAATCTAAATTTAAAATATTATATAAATACACATAAAAACATATAAAACATGGATTTATAAATGTAAATCAATTTGTTTCATATAATTACAAATGTAAGCTTAAGCTTAAATCTAAATACAAGTGTAATATAATAAACTCACGGTTGACATTTGTTAATTTAAGAATATATGTATTAACATGTGTAAGGAATAACATAACATAGTATACAAGTGTCAACTTATTTTCTCTTCATTTTTTTTGCTGAAAAGTTGTACATTTTTATTTGTTCTATTCTTTCATATAAAAAAAGAGAAACCGAATATCCTGTAACAAACTAGAGAAGGAATTTAATTCAAAACTACATCAAGCCTTTGAAATCTAATATCTGAAGCTCAACATAATTCAAAATTTAACTCAGATCAGAACAAATCCAAATTCAATCAAGCAAAACAAAATCTCAGTTTCAAGTAGCTGACCAAATTTCCAGCTTTCTCTGGTTTTCTCTTTGCTCTGTAAATAGGTGAGTAAAACCTTAAACTATTTAAGGTTTAATCCATCATGATTAATCGTGAAATGATAAATGAAGTTAGAAATATAGTTTGTATAGATTTATAAAAGTATTTTTCCTGGAAATTACAATATAATTGCTGACGATCAACTGCATGTCTGTATAAATAAATATATAGCCTCCGTTATTGGTTTGCAGTCTCAAAATTTCAATTCCAAAATCTATTTCCTTTGTTTCAATATCTTTCAAATCATGATCATTAAAGGAAAACTGTTTATATTAACCAAATTTTGATTTTAAAAATGTTTATTTGCATAAGTTGAAGGTAATTAACCAGTAATAGAAAATTTAAATTAATTCAAGTATAAATTCGATTTTTAAATTTTCTAGTTCTGATTATAAATTTGGATTCATAACTAGAAACCATGATTTTTAGTATATAAATCAAGATTATTAGGTCTGTGGATTACGGGAATTTTCGAGTTGAATGGTATTTGGAAATGAACGATTCTCGTCGATCGCGGAGGAAAGATGGTCGAGGTTTTGACTGGGGTTGGATGGAGGGAAGGAGGTCATGGAAAAAAATGGTAGAACGATTTGTAGATCATCAAAACGGCGAGGCGAAGTCATTGTAGGGTTTTAGACCTAGATAAATCGAGGTGGTTTGAGTGGCTAGTGTGATGGCTAGACAGCATCGAGTTGATTAAGAGTGGGGGAAAAGGAAGTCCGGAAGTGGGAGCAGCTTCAAACGAGGCGGCAAGGGTTCCTGAGATCACCGGCGGTGGCGCGAGGAAAATTAAGGTAGGCCTATTTTCTGGGTGTGGGCGATATTGCCCAATTTTGATTTCAGGTGTTGGCGATGATTTTTATGAGGCCATGGGGAACGAGGAAGGCAAAGGTGGTCTGGGCAAGGAGCCGGCGGTGAGGGTCGAACTTCCGGAGGCGTGTGCACGTGCACACGGTGCTTGGACATCATATGTAGTAGCAGGCTTTAGGAAAAAGAAGAAGAGGAGAGTTCAGGGAGGAAGTTTTGCTCGAAGTAATACTAGAAGTTGCGACTGTTTTGCTCGAGTATGAATTCAAGATTTTTGTGAGTGTTGTTCCAGAATTTAAACTTTAAAACTTAACTGAGAGAAAAAAAGTTAAGTGTTTTCTCGGGTAAAGACTCGAGTACTATCTTAACTAATATGATTATGATAATTCAGTAATTAAAAAAAAGATAAATGGTTTATCTTAAGATTAATTAAGACCTTGGGTGATTATGAATTAATTGAATTAATAAGGTAATCAAAGATAAATTAATTAATTTAATTAATTAATGATAAAAGGGCAGTTAATTAATTAATTTTGAGTTAATTAATTAGAGATTAATTAATTCGTAATTAAGGATAAATTAATTAGAAATTAATTTCTTAAATGAATGTAAGTAATTAAAAGATAAATTTGTTAAGGATTAATTAATTTAATTATTAATTTAAAGGTTAATTAAGGATAATTAACCAATGAGATAATTACTTGATGAAGTAATTAATTGAGGGGAAATTACTTAATGGAAGTAATTAAGGATTAATTACTTAGAATAATTAACTAAGGATTTATTGATTAAGATAACTAATCAAAGGTTAGTTAGTTAATGAGTAAAGGATAATTAATCAATGTAAGTGATCATAGAATAATTAATTGAGTAATTAATTAAGCATAAATAAATCATTGTTAATTACTTTATAAGAGTAATTAAAGGATTATTAAATGTGATGGTGAAGGTTAATTAATTTGTGTAATTAATTGAGAGTTAATTACTTATTGTAATTAAAGGGTAATAAGTCAAGGGAGATCAATTGAGATGGATAATTAAAGGATGATTAATTAACTGGTTTGTAATTAATATTAAGTAAAGGTAATCTAAGTGATTAAAGTTAGAAATTAATTTAATTAGAGCAAAATTAAGTTAATTCTGGAAGTGATAATCTTGCCTAGGAATGATTGAATAATGTTAAGTGCCTTGAATTGGTTAATATCTCTGTTATGAAATGTTTTTATGATATGAGATGTTTAAGTGGACAAGGATAGTGTGGTTATCTATCGATGATAAATTGTTGTGTAAAAGGTTACATCCAGTATTTAAAGTTGAATTTTATTTTACTTGAATAACTTGGGTTAAAATGACATTGGATTCGGAGAGATCGGAGTCGGGTAATACTAAATACCCGAACCTACTTCGATTCTTTATAGATTGATATGTGGAATCAATATGCTGGAATGGAATGATTTAAGTGAATTGGATCATTTAATCTAAGTTTTGGTACTTAGAAATTGGTGTGTGAAATAAGTGATGTCTATAACAATTTGCGAATTTCTAAATTTATACAAGTTACCCGGTTTTATATAAGTCTATACATTAGTATTTCATGTTAAGTAGGTTTACTCACGCTAGTTTCCAACCTGACCCGGGTTTTACTTTGATGTGATGCTCGGGTCAGACCGAGTATTACAGATTTTCAAGTAAGGACGTTCTGGAGCTCAGATGGCGAGCTGGATGGCAGGAACATATGGAGTGTATTCTGCTGTGATATATTGTAGTTTATCTAGGACAAGTTAATCTTAACTGTCCAGTGATTGTGTAAATATTGTAACTCTGATGTATTAATGTATATTAACTAATACAGTTTTCCTTTGTATAACTATTATTTTATTTGGTATTATATTTTGATCTGCTGCAAATGTGAGATTTTGTGTTTCATTTCTGTTTCTTCTTCTATCTCTTTTCTTATTTTCCAAACTATCTGGAATTTACGGGATCAAAAATTTCGGGTCGTTACAATTTGGTACCAGAGCCAGGTTAAGCGAGAAACTTGGCTCTGGTGGGTTTACTCGTTAAGGATAGGGTCAATCGTACCCTAAAATGAGTTGAGTGTATACATATACAAGAGTGTACTTGTTATTTTCTTATATAATGACTTTTTAAAAAAAATGAATGATTTTTATATAAGTTTATCTTTTGGGTATAGAAAGAAATAATTTTTCTAATTACTAAATATATTAAAGAAGTTGGTTGTTGAATCACTGGAATGAAATAAAATAATGAGAAACAAGTGATACAACCAAATTGAAATTGAATTAAGATAAGTTTGAAAGGAATTGGTATTCAAATGTGATAATCTTGGATACTATCATAAATGGTTATTGTGTTTAATAATGAAATATTTGTTAATGAATAAGCAAAATGAAGTAAACTTTTAGATGAGTATAACTTGTAAATTGAAGTGGGGTTTAAAATTGTGAAGTTTTGAAGTCTAGAAAACATTTGAAATTGTTTTCAGAATGTTAAAAGAAATAATAAATAATATTATTCTAAATATTTTTGAATGTGATCTTATTTTAAAATAAGAGTTGTTTGGAAGCTTTGAAGAAAACTATTTTAAATTAAAACCAAATATGGTTTAAATTTTAAAAATATGGCTTGGTGGGCCAAGAAATAAATATGAATATATGTGTGGATATACATAATATCAAAGATGACGTGAAATAAACTCTAAAGTGATGAGTTTTGATTTTCCCTGAAGTATGATGTAAAAACCCAAAGAAAAATAAGTTTGTGAACTTTTAAGTGATAGGAATTTGAAATTTGAAATGGAAAATTCAAATTTTGAGTGGGATTAATGAGATTAAATTGAATTTAACTTAGAAGAAGTTCAATAAGTTTGAATGAACAACCTGAATTGGAAATTTCAAGATGAAATTGAGATTTAACTTGGGAAGTTAAATGGTGGATTTGAATTGGAAGTTTGTGTGATTGCAAAATGGGTTTGAGATCTGGAAATTGGAAATGGATGGATGCTTTAAAATAATTTGGATAATATCATCCCATTGTTATTAATAATCTTTGAAACTATGAATTGGATTTGTTTAAATGAATGAATAAATGGATTGTGGGAATATATCCATTATTGAGATAAATTGGGTAACAAATTGAATTTTAAAAATAAAATGTTTTGAACTCTTATTTGAACTTTGAAACAAGTTGAGTAAAGATAATTTAAATTGGAATTGGGATTAAATCAAACAGGAATAGAAATGATTTGAATTTGAAGTGGGTTCAATTCGAAATTAGTCCAAAATTGATTTGAATAATTCGGAATTGTGATTAAAGTTGAATAGGTTTAAAATTTAAATGGAATTTGATTTGAATTTGAAAAAAAATGAGATTAATTCAACTTGAATTGGGATAATCAATTTCAGTGGAAATTGAAGTTATTTAAATTGGGAATGAGTCAATATAAATGGAAGTGAAAATTTGAATTGAATTGATGGGATTGGAGACTGGGAATTGAACAGTTTGAGTATGGACTATTTTTAAAATAAATTATTTTAATATATATCTATTTTTCCAAGCTACTTACTATACAACCTTTCTTTTTAAAACTAAACTATTTTATACATATTTTACAATTATTTTTGGAACTATTTAACAATTTTTCAACTGTTTTATAAACTAATTACTGTTTTTCAACTACTTTATGACTAATTTCTATTTTACAACTATTTTGCAATTACTTAAATATTATCTAACTATTTAACTATCTTCCAACTATCTTATAATTACTTAACTATTTTACAAACTTATAATTGTTTTTCAACTACTTATCTATTTTAAAAAAATTCAAATTATTTTCTAAATTTAAGCTGGTTAGAGTGCAAACTATTTATGATTAAATATCCATTTGAAATAAGAATTAAGGTGATTATCTAAATGAGGATTGAGGCAATTGTGAATAAGTGAATAAAAATCAATATGAATGTGAATAGAAAAGGGAATTGATTTGGTTAATAATCAGTGGAGATGAATACGTAGGATGTATGTATATTATTCTATTCGCATATCGATTTGATCCAGATTCGAGCACAGAATTTCGACATAGTATGTCGATCCGAGTTGGGATTTTTTGCTCCATTTTCGACGGCGAACCTGGGTATGGATTTTTGATTGGTTCTGGATATTCTCTATCATAGTATGACTATGTAAGGATAAAGACGGTTTCTGATCAAGAAACCGGATCTGAGGCTGCACTAGGAAGTCGGGTAGACGATACTAGTTCGGAAGAGAAATTCTTTGATCGAGTGAGCGATCAAATTGATATAGCATACGGATAACATGTGCACATCATACGGGTTTGAATGAAATTGATGTTTGAAAATTGTGGATAAGGAATGTGAAATGGTTTTTGAAATGAAAAGTATATTTTGTGAAATATATGATGAAATAAACTGGAAATTGGATATTTCTATGATAGAAATTTACATTATATAAGTAAGTAATATGTTTAATAACTTTATAAAAGAATAATCAAATTCGAATATTTGATTTGAAATAAACAAAGTTATATATCTTTGCTAAATAAGTTAAATCTCTCCTGGTTGAATCTATTGCCAGAAGGAAAGGGTTTTTGAAAATATTTGAAGTATAAAAAGGAATTTATACAAGTAAGAAGTGATCCAAAGATTTTTAAAGTAATATACATACATACATACATATATATATATATATATATATATATATATGAAGGATCTTATGAGAATGATTTTGAGAAATGGTTTTTGGAACCTATGGATTCTGGAGAGGCTTTTGATTTTTGGAAAAAAATCAATTTTGGAAATTCGGAAAGCCTAGCTTGAGAATTATCGATTTTGGGATAATCGATTTTGAGGAAGGAGATTTATATGAGATTCATACTAGGTGTATGATTTGGAAAATATTATACGTGTATAATATAAAGTATTTTGAAAGTGGCTCTGGAGAAAAAGGCAATCCCTTGAAATGAACTTCTCAGGAGTACCATAGGTTGGTACTGCCTTGAGCCTCAAAGAGAGGGAGGCTCTAAAGTGGATCCTGTGAGGAAGTTCGGACAAACTGAAGTTCCTAAGGATTATTGCGTAGCGAAAGTCGAGGGCGTTGATGCCTATAGAGGCATTTGGATTATGTTGTGACGATAGTGTAACTCGATGTCGTTGCGATCTACTGTGGACCATAGCAGAAATCGTGTGGAGGTGAGTGTTAACGGTCTACGTTTGATTTTGTCGGGAAGGCAACGTAACATCGGCAGACTGCGATCTGTGGTCGAGTGGAGTGGAGAAGTTTCATTCTATTGGTAGTGAAATTCGACGGCGCTGATCCCTACAGTTACATGGACTTTTGCTGTGATGGCAACGTAACCCAGGATGTAACTGCGATCTGTAGCGGGTTCCATGGCGTAATCGAGGGGTGCGGGGTGCCTACAGTTATCTACGGATTTTGCCGGGATGGCAACGTAACCATCGGGTTAACTGCGACCATGGATGGGGGTCATGATTTCCAGAGCATTCTCACCAAATATGTTTCCTCCATTTTAAAAAAAATTCTATATTTTCAATAAAATTATTTTCCAATTATTTTCACTGGGTGTTGGAAACGGGTTTACCAAGTACTTATAGATTTTTAGTCCTACGCCTGATCAACGTATGACCGAATTTTGTGAGAACGAGGACGGACTTATTGAAACATCGAGTTATAAAATGATAATTTTATAAAACTATTTTGGAATATTATATAAATTTTAAAGTGTTTTAAAAATGATCAAAAAGTGATTTAATTGATATTAAGCATTTTAATAAATTCTGGCTTCGTTCCCTTTCGAGGATGAAAAGATTCAAAGGGGGAGGAATGCGATAACTCAGATTTTTGAACATCTGATAACTGGATAATTAACTGGTTCATTTAATTGAACGGATAAAGTTCTGATAATGAAAGATATTTGGTTATGTAAGTGAATTTGATAATATAATAAAAATTGGATTTTAAATCTCAGGATAAATATTTGATAATCTCTTAATATATTAAAATTTGACAAATTATTCTTTAAATTAAATAATAATGATGGTTTATATATATATATATAGATATAAGTAGATTTTAAATAGGAAAATTTTCTTTATTTTCAGACAAATTAAATATGGGTATGTTTAAGTGTGTAAATATGAGTTAATTTTAAATTTGAATTTGAATTGGAAATTCAAAGATCTTAAACAAGTTGGATATAAAATATATATGTATATGATTTTATTAGTATATAGTTTGTTATTTTCATTTAAAGATCATATTGATATAAATGAAGGAAAGTGGTTACTAAGTAGAAATTTAATATAAGAGTTTTATGGAAAAGATTTAAAAATATAAATAAAGTATATATATAAGTATAATTAGTATATTTATATAACTATTATAAGTATGTAATTGGGATTTTATATCATTTACTTTTAAAATTAAATAGACAAATATAAGAGAAGAATAAATATAATTAAGTAAGATTAATTTAAGATAAAGATTAAACACTTAAAACATAAGACATTTATATAAGAGCAAATTGATAATATGATAAATATATTTATTTTAAAAAAAATATGTAAAGACCTTTATAAATGTAAAAGCTAAAATTAAAATATTATATAAATACACATAAACACATATAAAACATGGATTTATAAATGTAAATCAATTTGTTTCGTATAATTACAAATGTAAGCTTAAGCTTAAATCTAATACAAGTGTAATATAATAAACTCATGAAATTTGACATTTGTTAGTTTAAGAATATATGTATTAACATGTGTAAGGAATAACATAACATAGTATGCAAGTGTCAAATAATTTTCACTTCATTTTTTTCTTAAAAGCTGTATGTTTTTATTTGTTCTATTCTTTCATATAAAAAAAAGATGGGAAACCAAAAATCCTGTAACAAACCAGAGAAGGAATTTAATTCAAAACTACATCAAGCCTTTGCAACCTAATAGCTGAAGCTCAACATAATCCAAAATTTATCTCAGATCAGAACAAATCCAGATTCAATCAAGCAAAACAAAATCTCATTTTCAAGTAGCTGACCAAATTTCCATCTTTCTCTAGTTTTCTCTTTGCTCAGTAAACAGGTGAGTAAAACCTTAAACTATTTGAGATATAATCCCTCATGATTAATTGTGAAATGATAAATGAAGTTAGAAATATGGTTTGTATAGATTTATAAAAGTATTTTTCCTGGAAATTACTATATAATTCCTGATGATCAACTTTCTGTATAAATAAATATATAGCCTCTGTTATTGGTTTACAGTCTTAAAATTTCAATTCAAAAATCAATTTCCTTTGTTTCAATATCTTTCAGATCATGGTCATTAAAGGAAAACTGTTTATATTAACCAAATTTTGGTTTTAAAAATGTTCATTTGTATAAGTTGAAGATGATTAACCAGTAATAGAAAATTTACAGTGGAAATTTAGTTCAGGTAAAAATTCGATTTTTAAATTTTCTAGTTTTGATTATAAATTTGGATTCATAACTAGAAACCATGATTTTTAGTATATAAACCAAGATTATTAGGTCTGTGGATTACGGGAATTTTTAAGTTGAACGGTATTTGAAAATGTTCGATTCTCATCGATCGCGGAGGAATAAATGGTCGAGGTTTTGACTGGGGTTGGCTGGAGGGAAGGAGGTCATGGAAAAAATGGTAGAACGATTTGTAGATCATCAGAACGTCGATGCGAAGTCATTGTAGGGTTTTTGACCCAGATAAATCGAGGTGGTTTAAGTGGCTAGTGTGATGGCCAGACAGCATCGAGTTGATCGAGAGTGGGGGAAAAGGAAGTTTGGAAGTGGAGTAGCTTCAGACGAGGTGGCAAGGGTTCCTGAGATCACTGGCGGCGGCGCAAGGAAAATTATGGTAGGCCTATTTTTGTGGTGAGGGAGAATTTGCACAATTTTGATTTCAGGTGTTGGCGATAATTTTTCTGAGGCCATGGGGGATGAGAAGGCAAAGGTGGTTTGGTCAAGGAGTCGATGATGAGGGTCCATCTTCCGGACACATGTGCACGTGCATATAGTGCTTGGACATCAGATGTAGCAGTAGACTTCAGGAAGAAGAAGAGGAGAGTTCAGGGAGGAAGTTTTGCTCGAAGTAATACTCGAAGTTACGACTGTTTTGCTCAATTATGAATTCGAGATTTTTGTGATTCCAGAATTTAAACTTTAAAACTTAACTAAGTTTAGAAGAGAAAAAAAAGTTAAGTGTTTTCTCGGGTAAAGACTCGAGTACGATACGGGTGGGACCTAAAGTTTAATTTTAAACAGTTTTTGAAGTTAAATATAAACATGTTTTAAAAATTAAAATGAATTTAATTTAAAACTGCTATACGATAAATGTTTGAAAATATTTGAATTAAGAAGTTGTATGATTTGTTAACTTAAGTTGTTAAATACTTAAGTTATTTTAAACTTAAATTAAATGATTTAATTAATTTAATTTTTAAGATAAATTTTTTTTGAATATGATTATGATAATTAAGTGATTAAAAAAAGAAAAAAGATAAATGGTTTATCTTAAGTTAATTAAGACCTTGGGTGATTAAGAATTAATTGATTAATAAGGTAATCACAGAGAAATTAATTTATTTAATTAATTAATGATAAAAGGGAAATTAATTAATTAATTTTGAGTTAATAAATCTGATTAATTAATTCATAATTAAGGGTAAATTAATTAGAGATTAATTGCTTAAATGATAATTACTCAATGTAAGTAATTAAAAGATAAATTTGTTAAGGATTAAATAATTTAATTAAAGGTTAAATTAATTAATATTTGAAGGTTAATTAAGGATAATTAACCAATGAGATAATTACTTGATGAAGTAATTAATTGAGGGGAAATTACTTAATGGAAATAATTAAGGATTAATTACTTAGAATAATTAACTAAGGATTGATTGATTAAGATAACTAATTAAAGGTTACTAAGTTAATGAATAAAGGATAATTAATCAATGTAAGTGATCATAGAATAATTAATTTGCGTAATTAATCAAGCATAAATAAATTATTGTTAATTACTTTATAAGAGTAATTAAAGGATTATTAAATGTGATGGTGTTGGTTAATTAATTTGTGTAATTAATTGAGAGTTAATTACTTATTGTAATTAAAGGGTAATAAGTCAAGGGAGAGTAATTAAGATGGATAATTAAAAGATGACTAATTAACCGATTTGTAATTAATTAATGTTAAGTATAGGTAATCTAAGTGATTAAAGTTATAAATTAATTTAATTAGAGCTAAATTAAATTAATTCTGGGAGTAATAATCTTGCCTATGAATGATTGAATGATGTTAAGTGCCTTGAATTGGTGAATATCTCTGTTATGAAATGTTTTTATGATATGAGATGTTTGAGTGGACAGGGATAATGTGTTTATCTATCGATGATAAATTGCTGTGTAAAAAGTTACATCCTGTATTTAAAGTTGAACTTTATTTTACTTGAATAACTTGGGTTATAATGACATTGGAGAACGGAGTCGGGTAATAGTAAATACCCGCATCCACTTCGATTCTTTATAGATTGATATGTGGAATCAATATGCTGGAATGGAATGATTTAAGTGAATTGGATCGTTTAATCTAAGTTTTGGTACCTAGAAATTGGTGTGTGAAATAAGTGATGTCTATAACAATTTGCAAATTTGTAAATTTATACAAGTTACCAGGGTTTATATAAGTCTATACATTAGTATTTCATGTTAAATGGGTTTACTCACGCTAGTTTCCAGTCTGACCCGGGTGTTACTTTGATGTATTGCTCGGGTCAGACCGAGCATTACAGATTTTCAGGTAAGGACGTTCTGGTGCTCAGGTGGCGAGCTGGATGGAAGGAATGTATGGAGTGTATTCTGTTGTGATATATTGTAGTTTATCTAGGACAAGTTAATCTTAACTGTCCAGTGATTGTGTAAATATTGTAACTCTGATGTATTAATGTATATTAACTGATACAGTTTTCCTTTGTATAACTGTTATTTTATTTGGTATTATATTTTGATCCGCTGCGAATGTGAGATTCTGTGTTTCATTTCTGTTTCTTCTTCTGTCTCATTTCTTATTTTCCTAACTATCTGGAATTTTCAGGATCGAAAATTCCGGGTCGTTACATGGATAATCTTTAAATTATATTTAAGTCATAGGGATGATAAGTCGGTAGAATTACACGATAGAAGTCTTCCCTTCACTCTGAGGCTACTAGATGTTGTGTACACTTCCTATTGATGTGACACATCTCCTATGGTAAATATTTATAATGACGCGAGGCTAGTTCCATATTGTGTAGGGTAAATCTGCCTAGCCAATCTTGCTGCCGATTCTTAAGAATAGTCGAACTAATGTGAGATGGCATTATGAGTATAAGCCATAATATGAAGGGCCTGCTTCGGGGTCTTGAGGTATTAACTAGCTGTTTGAGAGCCCGTCTCCTTTCCCCAAATGAAGTATTAAGTAGCCAAGGGGTTAGTTATAGGCATGATAGGTGGTATCTCGATAGGGGTCGCTTCGGGAAAAGTATTATGTGACTGATTGTGGGTTCGCCTTTTCATGAAGAAGTATTAAATGGCCTAAGAGATTCCAAGTGATGTCAGCAAGATAGTCACCTTTGAGGGTTCTAACTTAGGAATATGTATTAAATTACGGGGTCTACCTTAATTGAGGTCTTAATGACCAGAGTCTTTTATTTTCCAACAAAAGGTATTAAATGGTTAGGATACTATCCTTCGCATTGTTATGGTGTGATATTTGGGTTATATGATCTAGAAACCTGCTTCAAGAACGGAAGGTATTAAGTGGTTGATTGTGGACCCACCTCCTTTCCTTATAAGAAGTATTAAATGGTTTTATATACTTAGACATATTCTTATTTTGAAATGTGTTGTCCTCGTACCAAAATTGTAAGACTCGAGGTTATTATTCACCGGACATTTGTTATTCTATGTAACGACCCGTAATTTTATCACTTTGAATAGGATATTTGATTAATTTTAAATATTCAATTGATTATTTTAAATGATAAAAAATCCATTTTAATTATTTCATAATGAAAATAAGTGATTTATCATGGTTTTATAAATATTAAAAACTTGTTTTATAAACACATACAAACTTCGTCGCATTTTGACGGATCGATGTCGTGTTTTTATAAAATGGATTTTAATATTATTTAATATGTTTTTATAACTTAAATAATCTTCTTTTAATTGTTTAAAAATGATAGGAAATTTATTTTCAAGTTTTGTTTACATAAATAAATAGTTTAATTAAAAACTGAAAATAAGACCGAAAATCGAATTCCGGATTTACAGCGGTTTGACAAATTGAAATTATTTGAAGTTATAGAAATCTTATTTGAACATACACACACATGCATATACAGGAACATATACATATAAATGTGTGTCACAATTAGTCAAATCGAAGCCAAAATAAATATCTAAACATATATACATGTAAACTCCTTATATATAAATAAATGCAACATGAAAAAGCAAACTTTCCATCACTTACACATGAGAAGACGTGGAACATGAAGGGGCAGTAGGTAAGGCACATGAGTGAGATGATGTTGTATAAGAGAAATATGCAAAATTTGCCTACACATGGCAAGGCATACTCTCTTCATTTCTACATATCTCATTAGATCATCTTCTTCTTTCTTAAGCTTCTTCTTTTCCTCTTCAATATCTTTTATTTCTTCTTTTCTATGGCCTTTGGCCATGTACTTTAAAGGGGAAAATGGCCCTTGTTCATGCACTACTGGAGAAGAAATGTCCTTAGGCCGTGAGTGGTGGAGAGAAGAGTGGTGGGCCGTGAACTAGGGTGGTGGAGGAGGTTGGATGTGAGCATCTATGGGGATGGAGGTCTTGGACATGAACATTAGGAAGGGGAAGAATGGGTTTTCGTGATGTTTGATGAAGTTGGGATTATTAGTGAAGTGTTGTGATGATTGAATGTTGGTAAGAAGTAAATGGGTTAAAGAAAAGTGAGTTAATCACATTTGGATTACTTGATAATATCACTTGATATTCACTAGTTAATCGCTTGTTTATATTGCTGATTAATCACTTAATATTGTTTGCAATAATAATAGACATTAAATACATAAAGTTATACTCTTGATCATATGCTAAAATAATGGCTTATATGGTTGTTTAATATGTTTGGATGATGACTGGTTGATTATATAAAAGTTTGGTTGTGATAGATATGATTGGCATGATTTGTAAGTTGAAAATCATATATTAAGAGAAATGATAGCTGTGTGAATCAACAATACATATGTTACAAAAAACTATTCACGGCGTACCCAAAAATTATATGTATACAACATATGTTAGACCTCTTTGTTTGTAAAACTAAAAGAAATGTCATTGCATATTATTGTAATTTACTTCGTAAAAGTAAAGAAATGAGAAAATGGAGTTTTGAAATAGATTTGAAATTAGTTTTAAAATGAAAGGAATTAGAAAAATAGAGTTTTGAAATTATTTGGAAAATAAAATATATGGATTCATTTATATAAAAAAAATATTTTTAAAGGGTGGAAAATGATATAGAAATATCATACGGTTTAAAACGAAAGAATTTGGATTAAAAAGTTAGAAAAATGAATATTATAATAATATAATGTTATAATATGTGAAAAGAAGAAAAAAAAATATTTTAATAAGTAAGATGGTAAAATAATGTTATAAATTGATTAATAATAGTTTATAGTGTTATTAAAGTGATTTAAAAGTATTTCAGACAAGTTTTATAAAATTTGACTAAAAGGTGAAAAATAAGCCATCGCGTTTCGGCAATTCGCTATTTCACGACCTGAAAAGTTAGATGGATGTGTTGGATAAAATATAATCCATAATCCTTTGAATAAGAATTTTCCAGACCTTGGCGGGTATGGTTTTCAAATGAAAATGAAAAATCAAGATTTCGTTTAGTAAAGTTTGAGATAAGTCTAAATTGAGTTTTCAATATCATCGTGTTTTGGTAGTTCATAGAATATAGTTTTCAATAATTTAAAATTGATGTTTTTAAATCTTCAAAAATATGAAATAAATTCCATAAATATGTTAATATATTTTAAAGGAATTTGAATTATAAAAATGGGCATATATGTAATGAAATTGGTGTTTTAATCTATAAGTTTTAAAATCACTATTAACCGATAATTTAGCAATGGAATTTGGTAACTGTTGAATGAATGATTTGAACTTGGGATTTCTTCCCAGATCATTTTGAAATGTTGTTCAAATGATAAATCAAATACTTTTAAAAGTTTAGAGTCAGCCAAATAACTTGACCGTCTTATGGGTGATAGAAAGATAGTCTTTATGTTGGAGGTTAGAAAACAAGTTGCTTGCTCCACCTAGCTATTCGGACTGGCCCGGAAAGGTGGATAGTTAATTTGATTTACTCGATTCGCATTTTCTTAAGCTAAAGGAAAAGAGATTTGGAGTTTTCCAAAAATGTTAAACAAGGTTTAAAATATAATTTTGATGATAAAGAGAACATTATAGTTTAACTTTACGTTAAATTCCAAGGAGGGAACTTGTATTATCTGTATGAATTTAAAAGGTAATTTCACTGTTATATGATGAATAGTACATGTTAGATATAGAAATTAGTATTGAGTATAATTAATCTAAAAATCTATGAATCCTTTTTACTCAATACTAAGTGATTTGGGTTTACAGTAAACGGTGCCTTAAATAATGTAGGGCTGTGTGCCACTAACCTCGTGATCCCCATATTATATATAAATGGTGACAGTAGTACATTCATGTAGAAATCTTCAATGCAAGGACTGCTCGCTACTAATCCTAGGAGTGATTCCAAAATAGGATGTAGTAGGAGCACCTTCGATTTGTCCTGTTCCTGGACAACTTGTATGGACGAATGTTTGACATTGCATTTCTAAGACCACATGCATTGGTTTTTATAAACGTAAATCCATTTGATGTGGTGTAGGAGGTAACCCCTCTTATACTTAACATGCTACCCTAAGGCGTATGAACTCGGAGGTTATACTTTTGTGGAAATAAATTAGTGTGTTGTAAGAAATGGCGATGTGGCATTCAAAGTGGGGTTTTCTATTTTAAGAAAGGTAAAACGTTACCTCAAGCCTCACACATCGATAATGGCAAAAACATGGTGGATGCGGTAGGGCTATGTAGGTCGCACCCATTAGGAGATGTTCATCGCCCTTCTAGATTACCCTCTACATATCGGGTTTGTTGTGTATGGTGTGGCTACGGATTGGTCGGGAACGACCTGGTTAATGACATATTCAGTACAGTGTTAGATAGAGGTAGACGAGTTCTGTGTTGGTAGAGTAGAGGGCATTGGGGTTGTGCCTCGGTACATTCCTCTAGAGATGTATTGTAAATGCGTACATTTATGGATTTGATTGTACAACAAAATATGATGTCGAATTTACATATGTAACAATTCCGCTATTTGAAAAGTTTTTTCAAAGCAATTTCATTAGAAATAATATCAAATGATTTGATGAAAATGTTTTAGTTATCATAAGGTAAAAACTCATCTGTGTTTATGTGCGGCATGGTCTTATGAGATACTCTTCTTTTTAAAGGTTTTATTTGACATCAAAATTGATCTATGACACCGACACACACATATATATATGTGTGTGTGTGTGTGTGTGTGTGTGTATAATTTGCATTTCTCACATTGGTTTGCCAAACTGATTTGGGTATTTTTAATACTCGGGTCTGTCCAAGTAGTTTAAGGATTAGCTGAAGACGGTTGGAGTTTTCGGAGGAGTGTTGAAGATCTTCATTAACGTATGGATGTAATTGTAACATTCACCTACTTGGAGGCCCAAAATTAACGCTACGGATGCTGCGGTCATCTATAGTTATTAATCATCGGTGACCAAATACGGCGTATTACATTCATTGATACATAGAAACACATGTATATGGAAAAAAATTAAAATAGCAAGCAATGTCAATATTCCATTTCAAAATATTTCAAATTCATTATATAATCTCAGTATGCAGACCACGTCCGATAATGTATAATTAATACAAAATATGCTAAGAGCGACATATGAAGATGCCCCCTTGGACGATCAGAGTACGTAATAAGGCACTAAAACAATTTGCCTTTACAATCAAACAGCTAGCGAAAATATATGATCTTTAATAACAAGCTTGCCTCGTACAGGTCCTCGAAAGCTTTATTCGTCTATAAGAACACCTAGAAACCTTAACTCTCAACCTACTCAAAATCAATTGAGTACCCGGGAGTTTAAGGGGAAAACAAAAAACTCTGAGTCAGACACAAAGCCTGATGTGAATAATACTTCACCATCTCAAACAATTTAGATGTCGAGTAAGACCACGTCGCTTAGCGGAACGGGTTTCCCCTCGATGGTATCCTAAAATATTTAAAAAACCATATATTGTGCTCCTGCATCCACAATGGTTAAAGCGTAGTATTTTGAAACATTATGATGATATGCAAAACAAGTAAATCAAATCTATATAACCCATCCCCATTCATTCTAACTATCTGTTTCAATTATGGTTTCTAGGGTTACTATTAACCGTTAAATGTTTATGGACAATCTGTCCAATTTCATAGTTTTCATGGGCTCACTGAGAACCTATTAGTAACTCCAATATCTTTTTATTATCGTTGTTTTCATGGGCTAATTAGGAACCTATTAACTAACTGTCAATATCTTAATCCAGATAAAGTCTTCATGGGCTAATTATAAACCTATTGGCCCCCACCAATATAAAATCATAGTTTTCATAGGCTGGCTATGAACTTATTGGCCCTTGCCAATATCTTTAGTTAAATATAGTTTTCATGGACTCACTGTGAATTTATTGGCCCCTGCCAATATATTTAGTTTAGATTTTAACATTTCTTAAATTATATTAACTGCTGGGTCAACCTAGCTTGTCATTCTGCCCTTTCCCAAAATACACCATTACAAGTTGATAATAATGTGAATAAGTATATGAACAAGTATACAACATATAATACTAACACCTGTAGTTTATTATCTTCTATATATATATATATCCTGTTTTTTAACCTTTATAACCAATGAAAACCTCTTCATTTTAAAACCCTTTGTTTATTTATGAGAAGGTTGTTCCTTTAAATTTGAGATTGGGTTTTTGTATTGAAATCTTAAAACTTCTCTTTTGAATCCTCTAGATGACTTCCATCAAAGTAAAAGCCTCTTTTCAAAACATAATAATCATACCTTTCGAAGCCTTTAATAAGAATTCTCTTTCGAAACCAGACATACCTTTCGGTGGTATCAAAACGTCATTTAAAAACATAGCTTCGAAACAAATGAAAGTATCCCTTTCGAAAGTATTGGATTTACTCTTTGAAAACATCTTTTGGGTCAAAGTAGTTATGTACGAAAGTATCTCTTTCGAAACCCTTACAAAATTATTTGGGAAAAATATGATGGTGTCGGAACAATCTATTCGAAAGTACAAACTTTTCAATTAAAACTTCAAAGGATAGATTCGAAATTCCCTTCCGACCCCATACCCTTCGGAACCCTCAACCTCTTTCGAAAGCAATTAGGAAGTGACATAGCTTAGGTAAAACAAAAATAACCCTTCGAATGCATTGATGGCTTCAATACAGTCGAAAGGAAGATTAGCAGCTGGGTTTCGACTTGGTCGAAACTAATCTTTTCAAAAGCTCTTTGTGACGACCCAGAATTTTTGGAATTTGAATTTGAAAATATTTAAGTGATTTTATATGTTTGGAGGATAGCTTAACTTGAATTTTAAAATTTAATATGAATTTGGAAATTAAAATATTGAATTTGATTTATTTAAGTTGAGTAAATTATTGAATCTTGATTTTTAAGCTGATTTAAAATGTTCCAAAGGCTTGAAAAATCTATATTAATAACACTGAAGATAATTGAAGCTTTAGAATTGAATTTGAAAATCATTTGTCCAGTTTTGAATTTATATCGTTTAAATCGATATTTAAAAATAGCCTCCCGAGGCACAGTCTCGGAATTTGACGAAACCAGTTCCATTGGATCCGTAATATTGTATTATTATTGGATTTCAATTTTCGTAATGTTTGGGATTGTCGTGTGATCGTACGATAAGTAAACACGCTGAAAATTAATCGAAATTTAATATAATAACTGGTTGAGATTTTTAGCTACGAATTCAAGTCGATTCAAATTTAAATTTTAAATAAAATATCCATATGTTGTTTTGACTAGTAAATCGTTCACATCAGAAACTTTTAGAAACCTTTCCCAACGACTCGAATCACCGTACACGTTCCATTGTCTTCTCCTACACGCCACCCTATCCTATCTTCCCTTGAAAGCTAATCAATCTTTATAATAAAAAAAGAGTCGACATACAGAAGAAAAAGAAAAGAAAAAAAGGGCTTCATTATCTTCTTCCATATTGAATGCTTCTCCTCCTCCCTGTTCGAGTCTGAAATAAATGAATAAATAATTTCACGAGCCTATTTTACAATTCAAAATCGAATCCCTCTTTCAAAACAAAGAATGGCTGCTCCCTCTTTCCATTTTCGAATCAAAGAGAAAAAAAGTATAAGGGAGGTTCGTCGTTCGATTTGGAATAACGCGCGACACCTTTGATCTTGGAGCTAGGGTTTGGATGGCGACTGCATCGTGGTCGCGATGGGATGTAGTTCGACTTTTCGCTATTTGGGCTTCGAATTCATTTTGGGTTGCGCGATGATTTTTGGTGGAGGAGCAGCTGGTTGTCACGCGCGAGCTCGTGGTGGCAGGAGTAAGGGGATGCAGGGCATTTGTTTTCGAGGCTTGCGATCGGCTCGTCAACATCAATCTGGAGGCGCGCGTGTGGAGCTGCAATGGCACGCGTTCTCATGAAGGTGGTGTTGGTTGAGGGTTTCGGCGATGGGTCGAAGGAGGTAGGGAAGGATGGAGTTGAAGCAGAAGGTATATCTTGTTATTTTAATTAGTTATTAAATAGAAAAAAAGATAATTTTATTCATAGTAAGACATTTTCTGATTTACAGTGAGGTATAAACAAAATATTCACTTCGATTTAAATCTGAATGTATATAGGTTTGAGATTTACAGTTTGTTTAATATTATAGTGAAGTATTAATATTTATAGATGTATATAGAGATATACAAAATATTTAACTTACTGTTAAATTTTAAATAATATATTAAGATGTTTAATTTACTTAATCGGTTTATTTAACAATTTTAGGATTTGTTAAAAAGAAAATATGTTTAAAATTTTATTTTTTGAGTTAAATCAAATCATTAGTAATTAAATTTAGTAAATGAAAATTTTATCGTTCAATTTTTTTCGAATAATAATAAGTTGTATAAATTAATTGTACAAGGTCAAAATTATGGAGATTAATTGGTTAACAAACTTAAATAATGATTTTTGTTGCTAAAAGTATTTATTTGAAGGAAAATTAGTTAAAATAAATTTATTAAATGGCAATTGAATTGCTCAATTATTCTAATATTAATAAAACCTTATAATGTTGTTACAAGTCTTAAATCGTGAAGAAATGACTGGAATGGAAATGGATTGCCAATCAAAGGTGAGATCTTCTCACTCAAGTTCAAATTGAAATTTCCAGTTTGATTTTAAATAGTTAAATTTAATTTGATTGACTGTGTGCTGGGGTGATTGAATTATACTAATTATTCATTGGATAATATTATATATAGTAGTATATAGTATATATTGGGTGATTGATTTCTCGAATTATATAGCGGATGAGACCCTATTGCGCCGCATAATAGCGGATAATATTCTATAAATCCCATATACCGCGATATTCCACCTCGAAGTGGAATTGGTATTTAATTGTTGTGTTAACATCTGTGGATGCGGGGAAAAAAGGTTGGAGGGATCCATGTGGATTCCTCAAATATTGAATTGTTTTATATTTTGTGTGTTGATTATTTATAATCTGTGTGTGATTATTTGTAATTAAAATCCTTGAAGGCTATAATTTAGCCGAATATATTTTTGGTATCATAGGATATCAGGAATAAATAAAATTGGATTTTTGAAATTTAGTAGAAATTTATAGTAAATTAGTTTTAGAAAATTGAATAAATTTAAAAGGAGGAATTTGTTTCAAAGGATAATAAATTTGGTGTTGAAATAAATTTAGAAATCAATTTTGGAAATTGATTTGGTATTTGTAAATAAATTTGGAAATCAATTTAGAATTTAATTCGGTACTGAAAATGAATTTTAGAAATCGATTTGAAAATCGTATATCAATGGATATTTAGAAGTTTAAATTCACAATGGGAATTTATAAAGGAATTTACAGATTTGGTATGGAAATTAAAATAAATCGAGAAGATTTATTAAATGATATAAATGGAAAGAAAATTCTTCCATGGAAAGCCGAGTATATTTAAATTAGCTTTTGAAGTATAAATTAAAAGGTTCTAGAAATTGTTTGGAAAATTTTATTGTTGGAGGAATTAATTTTGAAAATTGTTTTAAATCTTTAAAGGATGGATTTATTTAATCACTTGTAGAAAGAATTATTTTAAAGATTAAATTGATATTTGTTTAGAAAATGGTTATTTAAAATAGTTATACCCTATCTACTAATTTTATTTTAAAGTTAGTTTAGACTTGATGTTTATGTAAGATATTAGTATAATATTTTCATAACTAATAATTAAGTAAGTGTTTTAAAAAAGTTTATTGCCAAGTATATAAGTTTGGATAAGTAATTTAAATTATTTTAAAATATTTGATCTCGGCAGATTTTCAGTGGAAATCAATATATATTTGAAAACATATTCCGCGTAAGGAAAAGTGATTTGAAATTTATTTTCAAAGTACTGAAATGTGAAAAGTAATTTGAAATTTGTTTTCAAATGGTTGAAGTGTGAAAATATATCTTGCAAAGATATTTTGAAAATAAATCATTGGGAAAATTATTTAAATCTTGGTGTTGTTGTGAATATTTATTGATAGTTAAATAACTGACTATCAATATTTGCCTTTCAAATGGCATTTGAATTTCGATGCGACCGGGGGGTCAGATTCCAAGTGGATATCCAAAAACCACATCGAACCTTTGTAATTTGTGATAGATCTTTTATTTAAAAGATCGAAGTGAAAAATTATTGTGATTTGTTTGAAATCTGAATGAACACTTAATTTTAAAAATAAGCGATCGTTATTCGGATTAATCGGGAGAGGACCTTATGTCATAAAACCCATTCTGAATAACGATACGACGAAATGTGGTTGCATTTAAAGACGGTGTTGAAGACCGGGTATTTTTTGAAAATGAAAGGATTACCTGTCGAATGTCTCTGCACCGGGTTGCTCCGGTATAGAGATTTTATCGGATTCCGGATGTGATTAGTGAATATCCGGATTGCAAGGGCTTCTTGAAAGTGCCTTCGGTTCCGTTCGATCCCGGAACGGACTTGTATGGATGTGTGGCAGGCGTTACACTTTGAGATGTAAAGCTGGTTTCTATCGAATACATTTCTGTTGGCGGCGGAGAATTTATTCTTTTAGCTTAACACCCTTCTCTGAGACGTACGAGCTCAGAGGCTATGTAGTAGATAGTTACTAGTGATACATTCCCAATTTGGTAATGTGGCACACGAAGTGTTGCTGATCTAGCATGACTTTGTGAAAAGTGTAGCTTTGTGGACGAGACCTCGTCGGACCTCACACTCCGAAAATGGTCAAAACAGGAAAGATGCGGCAAGGTTATGAGGGTCGCGCCCTTTAGGGCATGTCATTTTCTTCTGGAAAAGGGTGGTGTCAGGTATGGAGCCCTAATATTTAACCTTTGTGGTTACTGCAAATACTTTTCTTTGTGGTTGTTGTTGTAGAGGATCCTCGGATAAAGGTCCCAAAGGACCGGGGGATGGCATACTCGTGTAGTAGTTACCTAGTTACAGAGGTAACCTGGCCTTGTGTTGGCAGAGAGCCGGTTAAGTTCTCGGGACGTCCCTCCAGAGGCGTACCCATGTGGCAGTAGAAAGTTCCTTAGCCTGACCATTTGTTGAAAATCCAAAGAAACAATACGAGCCCTTTACGAGTGCAATTGTATAACCTGCCTCCTCAGGAGGTAGCTATAGCAGGCATAATATAATGGTACCTATGCTGGCTAAGATTAATATTATACTTTCGAAATGTTTTCTGCACTGTGCACTAATAATAATAATATCAAAGGATTTTGCGTATCAAGCATATTTGACTATCATAAGGAGAAATCTCTCCCAAGTGTGCGATTGCGTTGTGTGTGTGCCGGGAGGCCTTATGGTAGTTTCATTTTCCAAAAGCATAGCGGATTTCTTTCTATTTTCTTTGTGAAAATAACTGTTTTTAATATCTTACACTAGTCCCACGACTAACCTGGAGTTTATTGTTCCCTTTCTAAACTCTAGGTGCCCACAATTTTCCACACGGGTAGCTTAGAGTCAGATTAGCAGTTATTCGGGAGCAAAGTCAAGAAGTTATTGTGGAAATCAGGAGTTGGAGCTGGTTGGCGAGGCGTATCACTTATATATGTAATATTTCTTTCCGTTGTTTGTTGCTGTACACTCTGATAATGTAATGTGATGTAATGTAATAACTGATATAGTGACTCTGTTTAAAGATATTTATTTATCTATTATATGTTGTCCGCTACGAAATGTGAGATTCTGTGATTGTTTCTGTTTCTTCTTCTACCTCTTTCTTCTTTAAACCCAAACGGTTTGGTTCTCCGGCATTCGACTGTTCGGCATTCGATACAGTGGACGTATTGATGTCAACTTTTCAGGCGTCGAGAAATCAGACTGTTACAAGTGGTATCAGAGCATTTGGTTAACGGATAACCCTGGCTCTGTTGGGTTTACTCATTAGAGATAGAGTCAGTAGTACTCTAGAATGAGTTTGAGTGTAATAATAGATATGAGCACGTATTTGTTAGTGAATATAAAATGATTTTATATTGTGTTGACTTATCGGTTGATTGTTTATAGGTTCTGGTCGGTGCAGTTTGGCCAACTGTATCGATAGGGGTTTCTAAACTCTTAAACAAAATAAATTGACATGGTATTGTTTTAAAATATGGTGAATGAAATAATTTTACCCAAACTATTTTTGTAGATAAAGGAAATAATCTTTGTAAATTATTATAGTATATGGTTGCTTGAATTGTTAGGAGGTGATAATATTATTATCATTTGAATAAGAAATTAACTCCAAAGTTAAGAAATAAATTCACATACAAATGAAATTTAAAAATATTTGGAAAAATATCTTGAAGGGATATAATTGATTTTCAAAGTTGGTTTTGAAATGTGAGTAACTGTTAACAAGACTCTGGAAATCTTTAAAATGTTACGATATCTAAATAAGTTTAATAACTCATAAAAATATTTGAGATTTGATTGGAATAAGATTCAAATTGAAGAGGGATAAATAAAAGTAAATGTGGAATAAATTTGTGAATGAACAAATGAGTTAACATTTGTGAGTAAATGAATTGGATTGAAAAATGGAATGAGATTTGACTTGGATCAAGTTGAATAAAAATCCAAACTTGGGAAAAATAAAAATAAAATGGATTGAATCCAAGTAAACTAATATGATAACTAATTAATTCATGAAATAGGAAAGTTCAATTAGTTAAATTAAAACTTGAAATGTGAGTTAAATTTGCAGATAAATTCAAGTAAGTAGAAATAAATTGAAAATTTCCTTGCTCTTGATAAAATAAATTCGAGATGAATTGAGAATGGAAAGTTGAAATTTAAAAATGGATAAGTGAATAAAACTAATTTAGTTAAATTAGTAGATGGAATGAATTTGATAAATGAAAAATCAAATCAAGGATTTAAAAATTGGGAGTTGTTAACAAGGAAAATGAACTTGAGTTTTGAATAGAAATAACTTAAGTAAAATATTGGATAAAAGCTCGACTTAAGTAAAATTGCGAAATGGTTGTTGTTAGGTTTTATGGAATGGTTGTGAATGAAACTTGTTTGACTAATGAAATGCAAAATGAATTGAACGGAATCAATTGGAAATGAAATAGAATAAAGAGTAAATTGAGCTTGTATTAAATTAGTTATAAACTAGATTGGATATTCTCTTTAGTGAATATCATCGAATTTGCATAGAAATGGTTGACGTTTGACGCAAACGAGATTGCATAAAATTCTATTAATGAAAGCCAATAAAATTGATTTTTGGATTAATTGAAACAGATATGAGTTCGTTTCGGTTAAAAATGAATTGAATGAAAGAAAGTGTGTTGTAAACCATTGAAATTGAATGGAAATGATGTGTGATTTAGTTGTAAGCAACTTAAATTGTATCGAAACCATATAAATTGCTAATGGAAATAATTTTGAATGTTTTGCTTGTGAAACTATGTGTTTACTATTGAAAATGAGTGAAATGTAAATGAATTTCCTGTATATGTCCCTTATGTGTTTAAATTGAGTAATTACAGGTACAGGGAGGCCGTTTGGCTGGATTTGGTCGCGCTAAAATGCTAATAATAAGCCGCTTGCTTAAAAATGCTAAATAAGGTACGCCTACGCAATAAAAATAGGAAATATGAACTGTTTTTGTTTTTTTCGACCGGGTGGATCGATGTATATATATTTATATCTTTTGTCAAATTGCAAAAGCTCATCCGTACAAAGGAGACTCTGCCAAAATTTTAGGAGTTAGAAATTTTTTGAAATTTTTTTTTGTTAGCGACAAACGATTTCAAATTGGAAATTGAAGTAAATTAGTGAATGAAACTAATTTAAAATAATAATATGAATCGGTTATAATTGAAAGATAAAATTCAATATTCACAAGGTAAATTGAATCCAAATAGGATTGAAATTGTAAATTGAATTCAAATGAAATTGAAAATGCAAGATTGAATGAAAATGAATATATATAACTTCAATAGTAAACTAAAGATGGTATAAGAAGTATATATATTGAATATTTTGTAAAGGAATGTGCAAAATAAATTTGAATTTCGTAATTGGATATTATGGATAGCGGGATATACAGGTGTGTACAGGGAAATGGAATTGGGATTTTGATTTCGTAGATAAATTTAAAATTGTTCGACAAAAAGTTACGTATTTAAATTTCTATATGAAATTCGATGATTTTCTTGTCTAGCCACTCGACCTTTTGTTTTCTTTTGAAATCTGAGGGCATGTGGTGCCAATTTGTAGTCGTACCAAGCTAACCGCACAAAGGAGACGCTGGCGAAATTTTTCGAAAATTTAGGGAGTTAGAAAAAATTTTGAGAAAATTTTGAAAGTTTGAAATTTGATTTTAGGTTTAAAATTTAAATTGTGAAGCAAACAATATTGTATGGAAACTATGGAAGATTTTGAAAAGTTAGTTGAAATGAATCTTTAATAAAAAGATTTGGGTTGATAAATTGATAAAACTGTTTGGTTTGAAAAATATTAAACGGTTCAAGGATCATTTTTCTTAACTTGTAATTTCGGGACGAAATTCTTATAAGGGGGAAGGATGTGACGACCTAGAATTTTTGGTATTTGAATTTGAAAATATTTAAGTGATTTTAAATGTTTAGAGAATAGTTTAACTTGAATTTCAAATTTTAATATGAATTTGGAAATTAAAATATTGAATTTGATTTATTTAAGTTGGGTAAATTATTGAATCTTGATTTTTAAGCTGATTTAAAATGTTCCAAAGGCTTGAAAAATCTATATTGATAATACTGAAGATAATTGAAGCTTCAGAATTGAATTTGAAAATCATTTGTCCAGTTTTGAATTTATATCGTTTAAATCGATATTTAAAAATAGCCTTCCGAGGCACAGTCTCAGAATTTGACGAAACCAGTTCAATTGGATTTGTAATATTGTATTATTATCGGATTTCAATTTTCGTAATGTTTGCGATTGTCGTGCGATCGTACGATAATTAGCGCGTTGAAAATTAATCGAAATTTAATATAATAACTGGTCGAGATTTTTAGCTACGAATTCAAGTCGATTTAAGTTTAAATTTTAAATAAAATATCCATATGTTGTTTTGACTGGTAAAGCGTTCACATCAGAAACTTTTCAAAATCTTTCCCAATGTCTCGAATCACCGTACATGTTCCATTGTCTTCTCCTACACGCCACCCTATCCTATCTTCCCTTGAAAGCTAACCAATCTTTATAATAATAAAAAAGAGTCGATATACAGAAGAAGAAAAAAAGAAAACAAGGGCTTCATTATCCTCTTTCATCTTGAATGCTTCTCCTCCTCCTTTTCGAATCTGAAATAAATAAATAAAAAATTTCACGACCCTATTTTACAATCCGAAATCGAATCCCTCTTTCAAAACAAAGAATGGCTGCTCCCTCTTTCCATTTTCGAATCAAAGAGAGAAAAAGTACAAGGGAGGTTCGTCATTCGATTTGGAATAACGCGCGGCACCTTCGATCTTGGAGCTAGGGTTTGGATGGCGACTGCATCGTGGTCGCGATGGGATGTAGTTCGACTTTTCGCGATTTGGGCTTCGAATTAATTTTGGGTTGCGCGATGATTTTTGGTGGTGGAGTAGCTGGTTGTCGCGCGCGAGATCGTGGCGGCAGGAACAAGGGGATGTAGGGCATTTGTTTTCAAGGCTCGCGATCGGCTCGTCAACATCAATCTGGAGGCGCACGTGAGGAGCTGCGATGGCGCGCGTTCTCATGAAGTTGGTGTTTGTTGAGGGTTTCGGCAATGGGTCGAAGGAGGTAGGGAAGGCCCGAGTTGAAGCAGAAGGTATATCTTGTTATTTTAATTAGTTATTAAACAGAAGAAGAAAAAAGATAATTTTATCCATAGTAAGACATTCTTTGATTTTACAGTAAGGTATAAACGAAATATTCACTTTGATTTAATCTGAATGTATATAGGTTTGAGATTTACAGTTTGTTTAATATTATAGTGAAGTATTAATATTTATAGATGTATATAGAGATATACAAATATTTAACTTACTGTTAAATTTTAAATAATATATTAAGATGTTTAATTTACTTAATCGGTTTATTTAACAATTTTAGAAATTTTTAAAAAGAAAATTTGTTTAAAAATTTATTTTTTGAGTTAATTCAAATCATTAGTAGTTAAATTTAGTAAATGAAAATTTTATCGTTCGATTTTTTTCCGAATAATAATAAGTTGTATAAATTAATTGTACAAGGTCAAAATTGTGGAGATTAATTGGTTAAAAAACTTAAATAATGATTTTTGTTGCTAAAAATATTTATTTGAAGGAAAATTAGCTAAAATAAATTTATTAAATGGCAATTGAATTGCTCAATTATTCTAATATTAATAAAACCTTATAATGTTGTTACAAGGTCTTAAATCGTGAAGAAATAACTGGAATGGAAATGGATTGCAGATCAAAGGTGAGATCTTCTCACTCAAGTTCAAATTGAAATTTCCAGTTTGATTTTAAATAGTTTGATTTTAAATAGTTAAATTTAATTTGATTGAATGTGTGCTTGGGTGGTTGAATTATAATAATTATTCATTGGATAATATTATATATATAGTAGTATATAGTATATATTGGGTGATTGATTTCCCGCATTATATAGCGGATGAGACCCTATTGCGCCGCATAATAGCGGATAATAGTTTATAAATCTCATATACCGTGATATTCCACCTCGAAGTGGAGCTGATATTTAATTGTTGTGTTAACGTCTGTGGATGCGGGGAAAATAGGTTGAAGGGATCCAACTGGATTCCTCAAATATTGAATTTGTTTCATATTTTGTGTGTTGATTATTTATAATCTTTGTGTGATTATTTGTAATTAAAATCCTTGAAGACTATAATTTAGCCGAATATATTTTTGGTATCGTAGGATATCAGGAATAAATAAAATTGGATTTTTGAAATTTAGTAGAAATTTATAGTAAATTAGTTTTAGAAAATTGAATAAATTTAAAAGGAGGAATTTGTTTCATAGGATAATAAATTTGGTGTTGAAATAAATTTAGAAATCAATTTCGAAAATTGATTTGGTATTTGTAAATAAATTTGGAAATCAATTTAGAATTTAATTCGGTACTGAAAATGAATATTTAGAAATCGATTTGAAAATCGAATATCAATGGATATTTAGAAGATTAAATTCACAATGGGAATTTATAAAGGAATTTACAGATTTGGTATGGAAATTAAAATAAATCGAGAAGATTTATTAATTGATATAAATGGAAAGAAAATTCTTCCCTGGAAAGCCGAGTATATTTAAAGTAGCTTTTGAAGTATAAATTAAAAAGTTCTAGAAATTGTTTGGAAAATTTTATTGTTGGAGGAATTATTTTTGGAAATTGTTTTAAATCTTTAAAGCATGGATTTATTTAATCACTTATAGAAAGAATTATTTTAAAGATTAAATGATATTTGTTTAGAAAATGGTTATTTAAAATAGTTATACCTTATCTACTAATTTTATTTTAAAGTTAGTTTAGACTTGAAGTTTATGTAAGATATTAGTATAATATTTTCATAACTAATAATTAAGTAAATGTTTTTAAAATAGTTTATTTCCAAGTATATAAGTTTGGATAAGCAATTTAAATTATTTTAAAACATTTTGATCTCGGCAGATTTTCAGTGGAAATCAATAAATATTTGAAAACGTATTCCGCATAAGGAAAAGTGATTTGAAATTTGTTTTCAAAGTATTGAAATGTGAAAAGTAATTTGAAATTTGTTTCCAAATGGTTGAAGTGTGAAAATATATCTTGCGAAGATATTTTGAAAATAAATAATTGGGAAAATTATTTAAATCTTGGTGTTGTTGTGAATATTTATTGATAGTTAAATAACTGACTATCAATATTTGCCTTTCAAATGGCATTTGAATTTCGATGCAACCGGGGGGTTGGATTCCAAGTATCCGAAAACCACATCGTACCTTTGTGATTTGTGATAGATCTTTTATTTAAAAGATTGAAGTGAAAAATTGTTGTGATTTGTTTGAAATCTAAATGAACACTTATTTTCAAAAATAAGCGCTCGTTATTCGAATTAGCCGGGAGAGGACCTTGTGTCATAAAACCCATTTCGAATAACAATACGATGAAATGTGGTTGCACTTAAAGACGGTGTTGAAGACCGGGTATTTTTCGAAAACGAAAGGATTACCTGTCGAATGTCTCTGCACTGGGTTGCTCCGGTATAGAGATTTTTTCACCCTTTGTGATGGGGATTCCGGACGTGAATAGTGAATATCCGAATTGCAAGGGCTTCTTGGAAGTGCCTTCGGTTCCGTTCAATCCCGGAATGGACTTGTATGGATGTGTGGCTGGCGTTACACTTTGAGATGTAAAGCTGGTTTCTATCGAATACATTTCTGTTGGTGGCGGAGAATTTATTCTTTTAGCTTAACACCCTTCTCTGAGACGTACGAGCTCAGAGGTTATGTAGTTGATAGTTACTAGTGATACATTCCCAATTTGGTAATGTGACACACGAAGTGCTGCTGATCATTTGTTGATCAAAGCATGACTTTGTGAAAAGTGTAGCTTTGTGGACGAGACCTCGTCGGACCTCACACCCCAGAAATGGTCAAAACAGGAAAGATGCGGCAAGGTTATGAGGGTCGCGCCCTTTAGGGCATGTCATTTTCTTCTGGAAAAGGGTGGTGTCAGGTATGGAGCCCTGATATTTAACCTTTGTGGTTACTGCAAATACTTTTCTTTGTGGTTGTTGTTGTAGAGGATCCTCGGATAAAGGTCCCAAAGGACCGGGGGATGGCATACTCGTGTAGTAGTTACCTAGTTACAGAGGTAACCCGGCCTTGTGTTGGCAGAGAGCTGGTTAAGTTCTCGGGACGTCCCTCTAGAGGCGTACCCATGTGGCAGTAGGAAGTTCCTTAGCCTGACCATTTGTTAGAAATCCAAAGAAACAATACGAGCCCTTTACGAGTGCAATTGTATCACCTACCTCCTCAGGAGGTAGCTACAGCAGGCATAATATAATGGTACCTATGCTGGCTAAGATTAATATTATACTTTCGAAATGTTTTCTGCACTGTACACTATTAATAATAATATCAAAAGATATTGCGTATCAAGCATGTTTGACTATCATAAGGAGAAATCTCCCCCCTAGTGTGCGATTGCGTTGTGTGTGTGCCGGGAGGCCTTATGGTAGTTTCATTTTCCAAAAGCATAGAGGATTTCTCTCTATTTTCTTTGTGAAAATAACCGTTTTTAAGATCTCACACCAGTCCCACGACTGACCTGGAGTTTATTGTTCCCTTTCTAAACTCTGGGTGCCCACAATTTTCCACACGGGCAGCCTAGAGTCAGGTTAGCAGTTATTCGGGAGCAAAGTCAAGAATTTGCTGTGGAAATCAGGAGTTGGAGCTAGATGGCGAGGCGTATCACTTATATATGTAATATTTCTTTCCGTTGTTTGTTGTTTTACACTCTGATAATGTAATGTGATGTAATGTAATAACTGATATAGTGATTCTGTTTAAAGATATTTATTTATCTATTATATGTTGTCCGCTACGAAATGTGAGATTCTGTGATTGTTTCTGTTTCTTCTTCTACCTCTTTCTTCTTTAAACCCTAATGGTTCTTTTTTCCGACATTCGACTGTTCGGCATTCGATACAGTGGACGTATTGATGTCGACTTTTCGGGCGTCGAGAAATCAGACTGTTACACTCTTATTTAAGGAAAAGGTACCCCTTCGAAAGCTAACACTTTTATATAGTATAGCAACCTTCTTCGAAAGCTATTTATAAAAACTCTTTTGAAAGCATATATTTAGACTATGTGGAAAGTTTTAAGTAAAAATAGGCAAGAACTTAACTTCTGAAAACAGAACAAGTTTTCGACTCCATCGGAAACAATCCTTTCAACACCATGGCATCCACCTTCCTTCCAATCCACTACGTACCATCTAAGTGATACCTTGTGTATTAGTTTTGACTATATTGGTTTCGAATGGGATGGTGCGCAGTCAATGGAGTTGAAAGGTACTGCAATTTGGGTTGGAACCGCTTTTTCTGAATTAAAGGCTGAAATGTAGCAACTTTTAGTAATTACTTTATAACTGCTCGCCTATTTGTAAACCTTTCATTGGTTGTTGTATAACTTTTCAAATACTTTATAAATAAATATAATACATTTAAACAGATCTAAATTAAAGAAATTGTAACATTTAAACCCTTCCATTTACTAAACCAGTATTTGCAGATAAGTCCTTATTTTGAAATAATTTAATTTACCTTGTAAATCAATTATGAAAAATCTTCAAAAATCACATAAATTCAATTTTATCATGTAATCAAAAACATCAAAATTCTAGACCTAATTTCTTCCTGAAATACTCGAAATAAATTCCTAAACCCAATATCTTCCTTTAGAAATTCATAATAAATTTTCTATAGCTTTGAAAATTTTGAAAATTAATCCCCATCTCCAAAAATCATGTTTTACTTAACATAAAAAAAAATTCTTGGCATTCTAAAATCATAAACTCTTGGTTTTACCGTAAAACCGTGCTAGTTCATATGTGAATAAATTAAAATAAATCAAATATAATATAGTTCACGCATATGATCATCCATATGGACATAAATACGAATTTAGTCATAAATCCGAAAACATATAATTCTGGAATAAAATAGAGATGGTATAAGGTTATTATTCACCTTAGGTATGATAAGGAATTTGAGATTTGTTGTTGATTAGTCCTTCCTAGCTTTGATCCTTAGCTTAAGATTGGATTCTTCCTCTTTTCCTTCTTATTAATGGCTGGCTCTATCTTTGGTTTATGATTTGCATTTGTGAAAGTGAGAAATAAATTGTGAATGGGCAGTTACATAGGAGTATAGTCGTGTATAATAATGTGGTTATTTACTAATATACCCATGTGCAAATTCGATTAGTCTATAAACCAATTTAAGCCCATTTAGTTTATTATTAAACATGGCCCTATATATAGTTATTCAAATCTCAATCCCCTTATCATCATTATTCTATTTAATTTACCTAATTAAATTTTTTGAATAATGTTATCAAAAATTACAGATGTTATAGGCTCCCCCTTAAAGAATTTCATCCGTGAAATTCGGTAGGGACTAAATAATAAACAAAGCATATGCTCTATAATAACAACTAACAACCATAATAATCATACTAGCCTATCTAACTAGCAACTATCTACATAAATCTAATATAGACATATCCTCAAAGTAGATTAAGATAAGTATCTCTATTCATGTCCTCTATCTTCCAAGTAGTCCTTCTCGTTGTCACTCCACTAAACTTTCACCAACCCGACTATCTTGTTCTTTAATCTTTTCTCATCTCTAGCTATAACCTAAACTGGTTGTCTAACAAAAGTCAAATTAGGCTCTACTATCAAGACTTCCATGTAGGATCGATTTCACCCTAGGGAGGCGGAGGGGTGAATAGGGTGATACTTATAATAATACAAAATTAATGTGGAAATATATAAAATAATTGCAACACAGATAATAATGGAATAATAAAAGTAGAAATAGAACAATACGGATTTACCCAGCTTCGACAAAACCCTGCCTACGTGCTGCCCCTAAGGTATCTACTAGAAATTAAGTAGTCAGATGCTTACACACGTAAACTTGCGACACCCGCTATCAACTAACCTAACTCTACCCCCAAAACCGAGCCACAACTCTGCCATTGAGTTGCGAATTCTTGAACTACACCACCGTAGTTCGTAACCTAGTCACATGACTAGAATTTTACAAAAGTTTAAGAGAAAAAGTTTTAAAAATAAAAAAACAATAACAAAAACAAAACCCTTTTTATATTTAAGCCCAAATTAAAATGACTATACCGCCCCACTTTAGGAAATAGCTTGAGAAAACATCTCCCCTTTATTCTTCTTCGGCCGTTCCTTTTCCACTTCAAAATTTAGGGTTTGTTTTGTTTTGAAGCCGCCGCTTAGTCGTCGATCAATTTTACTATTGAACCTCAATTCAGTTTGATGCTTCTTCGATTTATGTTCTTTGCTTAGCTTCGGCTGCTCAAATGTGTCGAGCTTAAATGCTATGAATTGGTATGTGATTTTCTATTTCAAATTCGATTTTTCTCGACTTTGATTCAAGTTACAAATTTGTTCATGATTTGGCTTGCTCTAGTATTTTGCTTGAACTCGAATCGATGAATTTTGCTAATGGTGATTTTTGGATTTTATAAGGATCGAATCCCTTAGTTTACGTTCGTATAATTTCGGTTTGAATAGTTCGTGATTTTGTTTTCTACGTTGATTTTTGATCATACGACTATGGTGATTTTGACTTATCATTAGATCTGAGTTACCCCATATATTTATGATGAATTTGAATCTCTCCGCTCTTCACTTCCATGACTTGTTCGATTCTACCTTAGTCACCACGGCTGTGATTTTGGCATCGTTTTCTTATGACTCGATACTTGAATATGAGACGGATTTGGATTTTATGAAACTTGACTTGTTCGAACATATGACCATTCTCTGTTTTTGCTATCTTGGCCTTTTGAAACAATTCTTGGCTTTGTTCAAAATGCAACTATTTTTTACTGTAAATAAGTAGACTGCTTCACTATTATACACATGTAAACTTCTTTGTTGCGTGTCATCTCCATGCATATACATACATATATGTATGTATGTATGTGTGTGATTAGTGCGTGTATATATGTCAACATGCTTATGCTCATTCATGTGTTTGTACTATAATTCTCGAATCACTTGTTTATATATACACAAGTGTATATATGCAGGCTCTTGTATTGTGTTCACCACTATCTAGAGTATTTCATAGCTGTTGTTAAATTCCATATTCGTTTCCTTGAATTTCATTCACTATTTGCTAGGTTACCCTATATTGCTTTTATACTTGAACTGATACACGCTCCACTGTATATTTGTACTATATGTTTAAAGCTTAACATGCATACGAGCTTGGTTATTTTTGTTGGGTTGCTTGGAATATGGTCTGTATGTATATATGTAGGTGACCCTACATTGTATTCAAACTAGACCATTTGACCTTGTGAGCACATTCTTGCCTTTTTTATTGTCTGGTGCACTTTGAATGAAGTCTGGTTGCATTTCAACCATGGGTTATGATGACTGGTCTTCATGTTGCATTGTGTCTGATCTTGAGTTACTTCGAGTTAAACTTCCCAGTTGCAATCAAGTCTTCATGTTGCACTTTGGAGTCCAGTCTTCATACGTATTTGCCTAATTTCATGTGGAGCTGTGCAGTTTGATTGCACTTTGATTTTCTATTGAAGTCTGATCTAAGTTGCATCCCTTTGTGTTCATGCGCAAACTTGAGTTTGTTGAAATGAGTCTAGTTGCAATGTTGTTTTGTGTTGATGTTGCACTTGGTTTTGGTCTCCACTTGCTCTGATCTCTTAAATTTGAATTGATGACAGTTCTTTTGAACTGGTATATGTAGTTATTTGCATTTATGCATGTAGTCTGCATTGTCATGTGGTATGTTCCTTTGTGCCATGCCACTAGCCAGAACACTTGAACTGTTTGGTGCAGCACTACGAATAGGTTGAAGTTTGTCGTTGTTCCATTCGAAGTTTGGTGAAATGTTTTTGCATATGAACTTCAAGTGCTTTCTATCTTCGGTTTTGAAGTCTGATTCAAATATGAGTCTATCCTGAGTTTGGTTTCACATGTTTTCATGTTTGTTGAACCATTGAACTTGAGTATGGTTATGTTGATTTGGTCGAGACTCATATGCACTTAAGTTGAATCGAGCCTCGGCTCAGGTTTGACCTTGTGCTCACCTATCCCTGCTATTTTTTCAAGTGTACATCGGTTTGCACGGCCTTGTGGCATGTACAGTGATACACTGTGCATGTCACAAGTTTTTCGTGTTGATGAATTCAAAATAAATGATGACGAACAACCCAAATAACTGAGGCAAATAACATTTTCAATATACACATTTTATTTTACACCACACAAATATTTCTTTTTCAATTTTACTGCGTTAGTGTTTATTTTGCAGATAATTTAGATGTTGGATTCGATCTGGAATAGAGTTGAAGATAAACACGAGTGAATGAGTGATATGTAGTGAGGTCAGCATTATAAATTTAAATTTGTAATGTATTCGAAATTGTAATGTAATTGAAATTGTGTACATATAGTGAGAACTGAAATTTGTACTATTCAAAATTGTAATAAAATATTTGTTGGAATAAAATATTTGTTTGAATTTGAATTTTATGTTATTTATTTTATTCAACAAATATTTAATTAATTATGTGAAAAATAACATAGTACAATAACAAATACATTTAAATGAATATATATATATATATATATATGTTCATTGTCATCAAACAATATAGTAGCATATTCAACAATCTCCCCCTTTTGATGAGATATATTAAGATTTTGAATTTATTAAATGTATTTGGCCATTGATGAACTCTATTTGCTCCCCTTACTTGAATGCTCCCTCTCTATAACAAAGCTCCCCCTTTATATATGAATCAAAATAAAATAAAAAATGCAAATGAACCTAGATGAGAATATGCAAATAAAATATTTGATCTTTATTTGCCAAAATCTTAACTTTTCTCTCCCTCTTTTGTTATCAGCAAAGGAGTTATAGTGTTAGAAAAATAGAGATAAAGTGACAGTCATTAATATAATATTAATACCAAATCGAGTATAAATATTAAATTTCAACAAAAAATCGAACAAAAATCTTAAATACTTTGTTAGGCGCATATTCCACATTAGAGTGATAGGGGTGATGTCGGCATATAAAACCATATCGTTGTATCTATTTATGTTATATTTATATTAGGAATTTGAATATCTACTAATCATGCATAACCATTAAGACTTTTAAATGAGATTAGCAGTATTCCCAATTTTTATAAAAAATGAATTTCAAGCATCTTCTAACCATGCATAACTGTAAGGACTTTTAAATGGGATTAGAATCAACTTGTTTATTTAATAATCAATTTTGATATGTGTTACATACATGCATAACCGTGAGGACTTTTAAATGAGCATGAAAGCACATATACAAATATTCCAAGTAATTCAACCATGCATAACCATAAGGACTTTTAAATGAGAGCGAATACTTTGGATGATTTTTAAAAATAAATAAATAAAATAAAAACGAGTAATTTCCTGTTTAAAATAACATATTTTGACATACTATATTGGATTTTGATGACTGATGGTCGTTAGAAATATGATAGAAATAGAGATGTTCATGGAATTTTTAAACAAAAATTACTATAATCTTGTTTAAATTTTTTAAAGAAATTTACTAAATATACTTTCTCAAGTCATAATATATTATTAATATCGACACTCATCACTTTTTCAATCACTATTTATCTTTTCGATAATCGGTAGGAAGTCGGATTAGTTGATGTAGTCATTTAAGATCAAATCCAAAAATAATTATAAACTCAAATTTTCTAAAATGCCTAATCTGAAATGAAGTCAACAAAAACTATTTTCCGAAAGGGGTTTTATAAGAAAAAATGTATGCTAATTGAAAATCATTTGAAATGAAAAATATGTAGATATTTTCCCTGAAAATGTGATGCAACAAATGAATGTCTCTATATAAAACACGTTCCACTAGTCTATCAACTAGATTACCAATGTAATCTGCATCAGAATTTCCTTTTAACTCAAGATTATCATTATATCATAGACCAAATCGCGGAGTGTGCAACAAATACCTTAAAATCCTTTTCACAGCTTTTAAATGAAATTCTTTTGGATTTGAAATGAAACCGTGCAAATAAATAAACAGTGTACATAATGACAAGTCTAGAATCAGTAAAATAAAAAAATATATCCACGAGTATCTTAAGTAAACATCAATCAATACAAAAAACAACATCTCTTATCACCTAAACTTGCAATATGGTTAGTCCTAGCAAATCTATATGCAATAGTTCAAGAATGAAAAGATGATTAGTCAACATTTTTCATAACTCAGAATCAAAATCAACATTTATCTCCTTATCACATAACTGGCTGATTAGATTATGGTGCAGATTTTCACATTTAATAAATTGTTCAAGATAAATATACCATTACTTATTTTACCTTCATGATAATTTTTCGTTGTTACTCATTATGATTCTGCCACCTTTATACTAGGCTAAGGAACTTTGATTTGTTGCCCTTCGTGTGCTTGAAATAGCCAGAATCCAGGTAACACTATTGTCATTCCTTAGCCTGTCACCATACCTACATGAAAAAATATTTTTGTGACATATTTGTTTTTATAGGTCCATGGTTGTTCATGACAATTTTTTTTGAAGGATATGTTTGAGTAGACCTAAGACAATTTATATTTGTTCATTTTGACACCCAGATTTGTTTAACTTTAAGGAATTTTACATTCATGCCTTTTGGAACCCAAATTGGAATGGTTTTCGCTTGTTTGGGTATATACCAGCAATTATTGTGATTGTGTCCAATTTTTCCATAAATCATGCTTTTTGAATTGACTTAATCAATTTCGCTTCTAACATGTTCAGATTGATTATACTTAAGTCCTTGTCTATCAGTATTAACAGTTTGCTTCTCTAATAGCATATTTAACGATCTTTGTCCTTTGGAAAATTTTCCTAAAGTTGTGGACAATTGTTGGACTTGTGTTTTGAGAGATTCATTTTCATTCAATAAATGAGTGCACTTTTAATAGAACTTTCTCTCCTAATATTTTCACTTTCTTTCAAAATCAGAATTCCATTTTCAAGTGACTTAATTTCAATTTCTAATTTTTTAATTTCTTCTTCGAATGATGGACACTTGTCACACTTAGGGCTTTTATTTCGATGGTTTTTAACCAATTGGTCAAGTTATTTATTTAATTCTATCAAAGTATTTCTTTGTGAATCAATTTAAGCATACTTCTCCCTAAGGCTTTCAAAACAGCCGTTTAATTCATGAAAATATATAAGTAATTTTGAGTAAGTTTTGATACCTCGCTTGGCTAGTCATCATCACTGTCAGCTGTTTCTCCTTGAAGGCACAGATTTCCTTTTTCACTCTCACTGTTAGTGCTTTTATCATCTTCATCAGTTCCATCCCAAGTGGCTGCAAAACTTCTCCTTTTCGGTTTCTTTCCTTGGCTAAGTCGATGCCGAGGACAATTGGGAATGATATGATCGGGTTTATTGCACTTGTGACATATGATCTCCCGCTCTTCTGAGTTGTCTAGTACTTTGACTATTCTGCTTTTCAATTGTTGATTTAGAGCTAGATTTCCGTATTTATGATTCCACCTTTTGAATTTCTTTATTATCAGCGCAAGTTTAGCTGCTCCATCATCATCATCTTCATTTTGCTCTATTCCTTTGATAGCATCGATTTGTTTCAAGTATCACCTCCTTCACGTTCTTCCTTGAATTTCATTTCTAGCTCATAAGTGGTGAGATTTCCAATAAGTTCTTTGACTTTAATCTGTTTCAAATCCTTTGATTCTTGAATAGCAGTGACTTTGGCTTCAAAATTTCATGGTAGAACTCTGAGGATTTTTCGGACTATTTCCAATTTTTTGTATGGTTTTCCAAGAGCTTTTGATTTGTATACGAGATTAGAAAGTCGTCCATATGTCTCTTTGATATTTTCATCCTTGGACATTGTGAAGTTCTCGTATTCGCTACTAAGCATGGCAATGTAAGATTTTTTGACTTGGGAAGCTCCTTCGTAAGTCACTTCAAGTGTGTGCCATATTTCCTACGCAGTTAGACAATGTGAGACATGATTAAATTCAATTTAATCCAATGAACAAATGATAGAATTCATAGCTTTAGCATTAGCATTCTGTATTTTATTTTCTATATCTTTTCATTGATCCATTAGTTTTTCAATTTCCTGATTATCTACCACTATTGTTGGTGTCCTATATCCTGTCTCAACAATATTCCAAGCATCAATTGTTTTGAGAAAAAATTTCATTCTATTTTTCCAATAAGCATATTCACCATTGAACATGGGTGGTCTAACTATGGACCGTCCCTCAGCAAAAGCATTATTAAAAGAAGCCATTTAAAAAATCAAATTTTTAAAAACAAAAATTAATTTTTGAAAAAACAAAATTTTAAAACAAAAATTGGTTTTTATTCCTAGCTCTGATACCACTTATAGGATCGATTTCACCTTAGAGGGGGGTGAATATGGTGATAGTTATAATAATAAAAATTAATGCGGAAATATATAAAATAATTACAACGTAGATAATAACAGAATATTAAAAGCAGAAATAGAACAACATGGATTTATCCAGCTTCGGCAAAACCCTGCCTACGTGCTGCCTCTAAGGTTTCTACTGAAATTAAGTAGTCAGACTCTTACACACGTAAGCTTACAACACCCGCTATCGACTAACCTATCTCTATGCTCAAAACTCTACCATAATTCAGCCACTGAGTTGCGAATTCTCGAACTACACCATCGTAGTTCGTAACCTAGTCACATGACTAGAAGTTTACAAAAGTTTAAAAGAAAAAAATTTAAAAATAAAAAAATAACAAAAGCAAACCCTTTTTATATTTAATCCTAAATTAAAATAACTAGACCGCCCCACTATAGAAAATAGCTCGAGAAAAGCGTCACCTTTTTATTCTTCTTCGATCATTCTTTTCCACTTCAAAATTTAGGGTTTGCTTTGCTTTGAAGCCACCGCTTCGTCGTTGATCGATTTTACTATCGAACCTCAATTTAGTTTGATGCTTTTTCGATCTTTGTTCTTTGCTTAGCTTCGGCTGCATCAAATGTGTCGAGCTTGAATGCTATGGTTGGTACGTGATTTTCTATTTCAAATTCGATTTTGCTCGACTTCGATACGAGTTACAATTTGTCATGATTTGGCTTGCTCTAGTATTTTGCTTGAACTTGAATCGATGAATTTTGCCAATGATGATTTTTGGGTTTTACAGGGACCGATTCCCTTAGTTTACGTTCGTATAATTTCGGTTTGAATATTTCGTGATTTTGTTTTCTACGTTGATTTTTGATCACATGACTATGGTGATTCTTACTTATTCATTAGATACGAGTTACTCTATATATTCATGATGAATTTGAATCTCTTTGTTCTTTAGTGCTATGACTTGTTCGATTCTACCTTGGTCACCACGGCTTTGATTTTGGCATCGTTCTCTTATGGCTCGATACTTGAATTTGAGACAGATTTGGATTTTATGAAACTTGACTTGTTCAATGACTTATTCAAAATATGACCTTCTCTGTTTTTGCTGTCTTGACCTTTTGAAATAATTCTTGGCTTTGTTCAAAATGCAACTATTTTTTTTTACTATAAATAGGTAGACTGCTTCACTGTTATACACATGTAAACTGCTTTGTTGCGTGTCATCTCCATGTATATACATACATATATGTACGTATGTGTGTGTGATTAGTGAATGTATATATGTCACCATACTTATGCTCATTCATGTGTTTGTACTATAATTTTCGAATCACTTGTTTATATATACACATGTGTATATATATGCAAGCTCTTGTATTGTGTTCACCATTGTCTGGACTATTGCGTAGCTGTTGTCGAAGTCCATATTCATTTCCTTGAATTTCATTCACTGTTTGCTGGGTTACCCTATATTTCTTTCATACCTGGACTGATACATGCTCCACTGTATATTTGTATCATATGTTTAAAGCTTAACTTGCATAGAGCTTGGTTATTTTTGCTGGGTTGCTTGGACTTTAAATTATGGTATGTATGTATATATGTGGGTGACCCTATGTTGTATTCAAACTAGACCATTTGACCTTGTGAGCACATTCTTGACTTTTTTATCGTCTGGTGCACTTTGAATGAAGTCTGGTTGCATTTTAACCATGAGTTAAGATGACTGGTCTTCATGTTGCATTGTGTCTGATCTTGAGTTACTTCGAGTTAAACTTCCCAGTTGCAATCAAGTCTTCATGTTGCACTTTGGAGTCCAGTCTTTATATGTATTTGCCTGATTTCATGTGGAGCTGTGCAGTTTGATTGCACTATGATTTTCTGTTGAAGTCTGATCTGAGTTGCATCGCTTTGTGTTCATGCGCATACATGAGTTTGTTGAAATGAGTCTGGTTGCAATGTTGTTTTGTGTTGATGATGCACTTGGTTTTGTTCTCCACTTTTTCTGATCTCTTAAATTTGCATTAATGACAGTTCTTCTGAACTGATATATGTTTTAAGTTATTTGCATCTATGCATGTAGTCTACATTGTCATGTGGTCTGTGCCTTTGTGCCAAGCCACTAGCCTGAACACTTGAACTATTTGGTGCAACACTACGAATAGGTTGAAGTTTGTCGTTATTCTATTCGAAGTCTGGTGAATTGTTTTTGCATATGAACTTCAAGTGCTTTCTATCTTCGGTTTTGGAGTCTGATTCAAATATGAGTCTGTCTTGAGTTTGGTTTCGCATGTTTTCATGTTTGTTGAACCATTGAACTTGAGCATGGTTATGCTGATTTGGTCGAGACTCATATGCACTTAAGTTGAATCGAGCCTTGGCTCGGGTTTGACCTTGTGCTCACCTATCCATGCTATTTTTTCAAGTGCACATCGGTATGCATGGCCTTATGGCATGTACAGTGATGCACTGTGCATGTCACAAGTTTTTCGTGTAGATGAATTCAAAATAAATGATAACGAACAACCCAAATAACTGAGGCAAATAACATTTTCAATATACACATTTTATTTTACACTACACGAATATTTCTTTTTCAATTTTACCGCGTCAGTGTTTATTTTGCAGATACTTCAGTTGCTGGATTCGATCTGGAATAGAGTTGAAGATAAACATGAGTAAATGAGTGATATGTAGTGAGCTCTGCATTATAAATTGAAATTTGTAATGTATTCGAAATTATAATGAACTTGAAATTGTGTATATATAGTGAGAGCTCAAATTTGTACTATTCAAATTTGTAATAAAATATTTGTTTGAATAAAATATTTGTTTGAATTTAAATTCTACGTTATTTATTTTATTCAACAAATATTTATTTAATTATGTGAAAAATAACATAGTACAATAATAAATACATTTAAATGAATATATATGCTTATTGTCATCAAACAAAAATCATATAGTAGAAAATTCAACATTCCAACCCTGTCGGAGGAATAGTAGTCTCTTGATCATGCACATACTTGATAAGATGAGACACGTGAAATACGTTATGGATACTTGCCATACTGCTCGGCAACTCTACTTTATATGCGAGCTTTCTAATCCTCTCTATAATCTAGAATGGACCAACATATCTCGGGGCTAACTTCCCTGACTTTCCAAATCTCACCACACCCTTCATAGGTTACACCTTAATGAAAACCTTATCTCCAACTGAGAATTCTTGGTCTTTACGGCTCTTATCTGTGTAACTCTTTAGTCTGGACTGAGCTTTTTTCATCCTTCCTTGGATTTACTCAATCTTTTCTGACGCCTCTCTAACCAAGTTTGGACCTAAGAGTAATCTGTCTCTAGTCTCCAACTAACATGCTGGTGATTTGCTGGTCTTCCATACAAAGCTTCAAAAGGCATCATTCCTCTACTAGTATGATAACTATATTATTATAGGAAAACTCAACCAAATGTAGGTGATCTTCCTAAGATCCACCAAAGTCTAATACACAAGCTCTCAATAGATCCTCGAGTAGCTTATTGACTCTCTCTGTCTGCCCATCTGTCTGAGGGTGATATGAAATACTCATGTTAATCTTGATACCCATCACTTCCTGTAGACTCTTCCAGAATGTACTAGTGAACAAAGCATCTCTGTCACTGATTATACTACAAGGAACTCCATGCAGTCTAACTATGTTCTTCAGGAACAACTTAGCTAAAATAGATGTCGCTCTGGTTGATTTAACTGGAATGAAATGGGAACTCTTGGTCATTCTGCCCACTATAACCTATATACTTTCATTACCCCTTTTTGTCCTTGGCAACCCGTCTATAAAATCCATGGATATCGAATCCCACTTCCAAACTGGAATCTCTAAAGGCTGAAGCAACCCATTCGGCTTCTAATGTTCGACTTTCATTTGTTGATAGTTTGCACACTGCCTAACCCTCAAGCCAACATCCCTCTTCATACCTTCCCAATGGAAGCTCCTCTTCATATCCTGATACATCTTGGTCTCTCCAGGATGAATCATAACTTAGATCGATGACATTCTCCAAGAACTTCTTTCCTCAATACTCGAAATACACAATCGTCCCTTCATTCTCAACCATCTTCCCTGTCGAGGCTAAAATCCTTTAGATCATCGACCTCAATTCCATCCTCAAGCCTTCTGATCCTCTCAGCCAACACTAGATCCTCCTTTTGCTTAAAAGCTATTCTCTCAATCAATACTAGTCGAACTTCTAAACAAGAGAACCTGTTGGAACTCTGACTAAAACCAGCAGTCGATCTTAACTACACATCACAACCGACTAAAGCTTCTAAATCTTTCCACTGTGCCAACATAGCAACACCATATTCTGATATTTTCCACTAAGAGCATCTGCTACCTTATTACCTTTTCATGGTGTATACTCTATTCCAAAATCATATGCAGCCAAAAACTCCAGCCATCTCGGCTGCCTTATATTCAACTCCTTCTAAGAGAATAAATACCGTAAAGACTTATGGTCGGTATAATGTTCAAACCTCTCCCCTAAGAGATAATGTCTCCAAATCTTCAAAGCGAAGATCACAGCTGCCAACTCCAAACCATGAGTAGGATATCTAAATTTATGCGGTCTAAGCTATCGTGAAGCATAGGCAATAACTTTACCATCCTGCATCAATATTGCTCCCAATCCAGTTCCACATGCATCGGTATATACCGCCAACCCTTGATTTCCGTTTGGAACTACTAACACAAGTACATTGGTCAACAAATGCTTTAACTTAAGGAATGCTTCCTCACATTTGTCGGACCAGACAAATTTTACCTCCTTCCTACTTAGCTTAGCTAAGGTTACTGCTATCCGTGAGAAATCCTTAATGAATCTCCTGTAGTAGCTAGCAAGTCCAAGAAAACTCCTGATCTCGGTCACCATCTCTGGTCTCTTCCAATTATTCACGGCTTTGATCTTATCTGGATCGACTGACAATCCTTTCTCTTAAACCACATGACCAAGAAATTTAACCTCTTTCTTTCAAAAATGACACTTTGTAAACTTCGTCTTTAGCTGATTCTGCCTTAGCATCTCAAATATCACTCTAAGATGAACTTCATGCTCTCTCTCATCCTTAGAGTAGACTAGAATGCCATCTATAAACACCAGTACAAACCTATCCAAATACTCTCGGAAAGCTCGATTCATCAAATCCATGCAGAAAGCAGGTGCGTTCGTTAATCCAAATGGCATCACAAGCCACTCATATGAACCATACCTAGTTTGAAATGCTGTTAAAGGAATACTGTCCTCCGTCACTCTTAACCGATGGAAATCTGTCACCAAATCTAACTGGAAAAACACTCTGGCTCCACTCAACTGATCGAACAGATCATCTATTCTTGGTAAATGATATTTGTTCTTAATCATCCTTTTGTTCAACTTACGATAGTTGATACACATCCTTAACGACCCATCTGGTTTCTTCACAAGCACTATGGCCGCTCCCCAAGGCGAACTTCTTGGTCTAAAAAAATTTCTTCCTTCTAGATCCACTAGTTACACCTTTAGTTCCTTCATCTCATTCGATGTCATCCTACTAGGTGGTCTACTCACAGGTTTAACTCCTAACACAAGATCTATTCTAAACTCAACAGCTCTTTTCGGTGGTAGTCTAATGATGGCTCAAAGACATCTGTAAACTCTCTTGCTATCTGAACCTGACTTACCTCATTTCCTACCTCTATAGCATTAAGTAAAGCACTAACACTCTGGTCAGTATTCTCTACTGAGAATATCACTCGGTTATGACTATCAGGGTGTCTCGGTGATATTTCCCTATCCTGGAAAAATATTCTAGCCTCATACCTACCCAACCAATCCATACCCAAAATGATTCTGATTTCTACGAAATTAATAACATGCAAACTGCATGCAAACTTATGACCTAATAAGTCAAGCTCTAACTGGTCGCATCTCAACCCTAGAGTTGCATAATCTTCTATTGTATTCGCTACCCTTAAGGAAGTAACAAGGTAGGTGGGTTCTAAGCATAACTTATCAATTAAACACTGAGATATAAATGAATGTGATGCACCGGTATCAAAAAGTACCCTAACCAGTATATTCTAAATCAAAAGTGTACCTTCCATCATAGTCTTTCCCTTATCTGTTGCAATAGGCCTAGCTGGTCCAATAGCAAAAAAAATTCCTTTGTTCTCTCTAACTGGCTCTGGACACTAATTCTTGTAATGCCCAACTTGATCGCAGTTGAAGCACTTCACATTCTTCTTGCTTGCAGCTTTCTTCCCATTTCCTTATCAGCACTCATTGGCAAAGTGACCCTTCTTGTCACACTTATAGCAAACTATCTCGGCATTTGACTTTTTAGCAGTATCTCCCTTCTGGGCTCCCTTATTTTTAAAGAACTTCCTTTTCTTCTTTTGAGAACCCTGAGTTTCCACCGGCCTCTCTTTAGCAAAATCAGCAAGTAACTCCTCATTACAAATGGCCATTTCCATCACTATATTACAAGGAACACAAACATGTGTCATGGTCATTCTAGCAAGCTCGGGCCTCAATCCCTGAATGAACCTCTCATTCCTTTTGGTGTCGGTATCTATAGTAGCATATCCATATCAAGACAGCTCTTCAAACTTAGTAGCATACTCGACTACTGACATCTCTCTTTGAACTAGATCAACAAACTTCCTCATCGGTTATGACTTAGCAAACTTAGATACAAACTTCAGCTCAAATCTTGTTTTAAAATCGTCCAAATTAATTGCTCTTTCGGAGCTCCGGCAGTGACACTATTCCACCAATGTAGTGTTAACCCCTACAACTATCTAGAGGCTAACCTCCTCTTTTACCCATCATTTAGATCCAAATCAATAAATATATGCTCACAATGCAACAGCCAACTCCAAACCTTTATGGCACTCTCTGTTCCCAAGAATGGCTTCCCACCCAAAATGGTGTAATCTCTACTTAACGAAGTATAATTATTCCCAACTGGAGCCACAAGATTAGCTCTACCTACATTTCCAGCAACACCAGCAGCTCCTGCTTGCATCAAACCAACAAAGAACTGATACATCGCCCTCATATCCATTAGTGGATTTCCATGATATTGCGGTATTAGATTTATTGATACACTAAAACACATGAATATAGAAAAAATTTAAAACAGCAAACAATGTCAATATTCCATTGCAAATTCATTACATAATCCCAGTACGCAGACCACTTTCAGGTAATGTATAATTAACAAAGAATATGCATATGCCAAGAGCAACATGTGAAGATGCCACCTTGGATGATCAGAGTACATAGTAAGACACTAAAACAATTTTCATTTACAATCAAACACACAATGGAAATAAAAGAAATTTAATAACAAGCTTACCTTCTGCACATTATCGGAAGCTTTATTCATATAAAAGAACACCAGAAAACCTTAACTCTCAACCTACTCAAAATTAGTTGAGTCCCCGAGAGTCTAAGGGGAAAACAAAGAACTCTAAGCCAGACATAAAGCGTGGTGTGAATAATAATTTGCCATCTCAAACCATTTAGATATCTAGTAAGGCCACGCCGCTTACCAGAACGGGTTTTCCCTTCACTGGTATCCTAAAACATTTGTAAAACCATACACTATGCTATTGCATCCACAATGGATAAAAGATAGTATTTCAAAACATAAGATGACATGAAAAACAAGAAAATCAAATCTGGATTATACATCCCCATTCATTCTGACTATCCGTCTCAATTATAGTTTCTAGGGTTACTATTAACCTGTTAAATGTTTATGGACTATCTATCCAATTTTATAATTTTCATTGGATCACTAAGTACCTATTTGTAACTACAACATCATTTCTATTATCCTAGTTTTCATGGGCTAAATAGAAAGCTATTGACTAACTGTTAATATCTTAATCCGGATAAAGTTTTCATGGGCTAACTATAAACCTATTGGCTCCCGCCAATATCAAATCATAGTTTTCAAGGGTTAACTATGAACCTATTGGCCCTTACCAATATCTTTAGTTAAACATAGTTTCCATGGGCTTACTGTAAACCTATTAGCCCCTACCAACACCTTTAGTTTAGATTTTAACATTTCCTAAATTATATTCACTACTGGGTCAACCTAGCTGGTTATTCTACCCTTCCTAAAAATACTGTTATGGGTTAATAATAATGTGAATAAGTATATGAAGAAGTATACAACATATAATACCAACACCTGTGGTTTGTTATCTTATATAAACACACACACACACACACACACATATATATATATATCCTAGTTAAACCTTTTAACCTTTATAACCAATGAAAACCTCTTCATTCTAAAACACTCTGTTTATTTATTCCATTGTTATTCCTTTAAATTTGAGATTGGGTTTTTGTTTTGAAATCTTAAAACATCTCTTTCGAAACCTCTGGATGACTTCCGTCAAAAGCAAAAACCATTTTTCAAAACATAATACCATACCTTTCGATGCCCGTAACAAATATTCTCTTTTGAAACCAAACATCCCTTTTGATGGTATTAAAACATCCTTTGAAACATAGCTTCGAAACAAATGAAATTTTCCCTTTCGAAAGTATTGGGTTTACTCTTTAAAAACATCTTTTGGGTCAAAGTGGTTATATACGAAAGTATCTCTTCCGAAACCCTTATAAAATTATTTGCAGAAAATGTGATGCTGTTATAACCTTCTATTCGAAAGCGCAAACCTTTAAATTAGAACTTCAAAGGAGAGAGTTGAAACTCACTTCTGACCCTATTGCCTTTGGAGCCCTCAACCTCTTTCGAAAGCATTTAGGAAATGGCTTAGCTTGGGTAAAAAAAAGATAACCCTTTCGAATGCATCGATGGCTTCAATATAGTCAAAAGGAAGATTAGCAGCTGGGTTTTGACTTGGTCGAAACCAATCATTTCGTAAGCTCTTATTTAAGGAGAAAGGTACCCCTTCGAAATCTAATACTTTTACACAATACAGCAATCTTCTTCGAAAGCTATTTATGAAAACCCTTTCGAAAGCATATATTTCGACTATGTCGAAAGCTTTAAGTAAAATAAGGCAAGAACTAAACTTTTGAAAACAAAATAAGTTTTCGACTCCATCGAAAGCAATCCTTTCGACACCATGACTTTCGCCTTCCTTCCAATCCCTTATGTACCATCTAAGTGATACCTTTTGTATTAGTTTCGACTATATAGGTTTCGACTGGGATGGTGCAGAGTCAATGGAGTTGAAATGTACTGCTATTTGAGGCGGAACCACTTTTTCTGATTTAAAGGCTGAAATGTAGCAACTTTTAGTAATTACTTCATAACTGCTCACCTGTTTTAAAACCTTTGATTGGTTGATTTATAACTTTTCAAATACTTTACAAATAAAACTGCCACATTTAAACAAAGCTAAATTAAAGAAAGTATAACATTCAAACCCTTCCATTTAAAAAACCAGCATTTGCAGATAATACCTTCTTTTGAAATAATTTAATTTCGCCAGCAAATCAATAAGGAAAAATCCCTAAATATCATAGAAATTCAATTTTATCATGTAATCAAACGCATCAAAATGTCAAACGCAATTTCTTTATGAAATACTCAAAATAAGTTCTTAAACCCGATTATATCATATTTTCCTTTAGAAATTCATAATAAATGTTATATAGCTTGAAAAATTCTGAATATTAAACCCCATTACCAAAATCATGTTTTACTTAACATAAAAAATTTCCATGGTATTCTAAAATTATAAACTCTCGGTTTTATCCTAATACCGTGTTAATTCATATGTGAATGAATTAACATAAATCAAACATAATATAGTTCAAGCATACCATCATCCATATCAATATAAATACGAATTTAATCATAAATTCGAAAATATATAATCTTGCAATAAATTAGAGAGGGTAAAAGATTATTATTCACCTTGGGTATGATAAGGAATTAGAGATTTGTTCTTGATTAGTCCTTCCTAGTTTTGATCCTTAGCTTAAGATTGAATTTTCCTTTTTTTCCTCCTTGTTAATGGTCCGCTCTATCATAGATTTTTGATTTGCATTTGTGAAAGTGAAAATGAAATGTGAATGGACAATTACAAAGGATTATAGCCCTGTATAATAAAGTGGCTATTTACTAATATGCCCATGTGTAAATTTGATTAGCCTATAAACCAATTTAACCCATTTAGTTTATTACTAAGCATGGGCCTATATATAATTTATTCAAATCTCTATCCCCTTATCATCATTATTCTATTTAATTTACCTAATTAAATTTCCTGAATAATGTTATCAAAAAATAAGGATGTTACAGCAGTTCACTTTTCCGCTGTGTTTGTTGTTTTCAGCATTTATGAGGACATGTTTTATAGCTATCTAGACTGTGCTTAAGATAGACTATGATATATGTATTCATAAGTTTTTACACTGTTAAGATTATTAAAGTAATATTTGTTATTCTATTCATGTGAGATTATGTTCTGTCTTCTTTTCTTTTAACCCTTAACAGTTGGTTTTTCTGACACTTGAATGCTCAACATGCAATATAGTGGCATATTAGTGTCAATTTTCGAGGGTCAAAAATCCCGGTCGTTGCATTCTAACCTCCTCCTCATTACAATACAATTTAAGGATGGAGTGATGATGGTGATGATGGTTGAATGTGTAGTGGCTTAAGCTTATGGAAGTTGTTATTATCTTCTAAGATATATTTATGTTGTACCGATGTATTTGGATACATGAAGTAAAAGGATCTTATGTGGCAATTTTATGATGTTTGTACTATGACATTTCAAATGGTTTTGAAATAAATGGGTACTATTTGATATTATTTCTATTCCATCCGTTGTGAGTTCTGAAAGAATAGTTGTTGCTCTGTATTGTTACTTCTTTTTCCAACCAATAGCCAGCCTTAGAGTAAATCTAAGTTTCGATGGGCCTTTTAAAGGTCAAAATTTAGGCATGTTCCTAGGTGACTTATTACATTTGGAATCAGAACTTAGGTTATCCGATCAATGGGGAAACTATATACGAAAGTCGTACTTGTTATTTTTGAAAAGGTTTTCAAAAAGGATTTTCAAAAATTCTTACTATGTATACCCCATATTTCTTTGAACGTAGGCGCATACACTAGGCAATCCCTTTTTCTTTCAACATATAATACTATCTTAGGAAATCATTACTAAAGATTCAACTTACATATAGTTGATATGGCTGATAATCAATCGTCTTTCAAAATTGGGATCCCTACCCGTAGAAGGCCTCCCATTCGTGGAATGCCCGAATGGTTTAGACAATCTCTTAGGATAGTTGATCAACTTCCTATTCCTCCAACTGCACTTATGATACATGCTACCTCTCCTGCCGATGCAGCACTCCATCCTATTGACTTTCTTAAGTTGTGTAAGGACTTTTTTAATATGGGAGGGAAGATATACTCTGGAACCAAAAGATATCTGGAAGATAAAGCATGGGTTGATGACTGCAAAAGGATATTTAGAGAGCTTGGCTGGGAAGATCAGCTGAAGAGGAGGATAGCAGCTTCACACCTCAAAAGAGAAGCTTTAGATTGGTGGAACTTGGTGACAGAGGAAAACGCTTGAAGGATTTTCTCATGGGAGGAATTCAAGAATAGATCCGAGATAAGGTTTATGTCTAACATAGAAGTGAGTCTACATTTAGAGAAATTCATTTAGCTTAGGCAAGGAGAATCCACTCTTAAGGAGTACATAGCTAAGTTCACAAAGTTGGCTAATTTTGGGATGAGCTTGATAGATACACCTATGAAAAAGGCCATGATGTTTGGAAGGGCCTGAATTCCCCGTTGAGAGAAATGTTGTTCACCCAAATACCCATTAGTGCCACACATGAGATGTTGGTAGAGATGGCAATGCTACGAATATCCAACGTGGATGATAAGAAGGCATAAAAGGAGAAGGCTGCACCTACCCAAAATCAAGAAAGTTCCAAGAAGGAAAGCTTTTGGACTAACAAGAAGTCAAAGGAGAAATTTAAAAAGTATGGTAAGTTATGCAAGTGATGCCAGAAGAAAGGTCATAAAGATAAAGATTGCAAGGTGAGTATGATGAAGGAAGGTTTTAAAGGAAGGTGCTTTAATTGCCACGAGGAAAGGCATCTCAAGCATCAATGCCCTAAGTTGGTAAAGAAAGGATCAAGCAGACAAGCTTATGCTATTGAAGCCGTCCTTATTGCAAGTAGACCACCGAGAGACCAAGAAAGGCAGCATTAGAAGATATAACTCTTATTTCTGGGGTTACAATTCATACCCAATTTGATTTAAGGGCATCACATTCCTTTATAGCTAGGAATGTAGTAAGCCTTTTAAACCTTCAAACCCAAATTGTCACCAGCCTAATAGTGGTCTCTAATCCTATTGGGGGTTCGACACATCTCTCTTTTATTTGCAAGGACCTTGTGTTGGACATATACGACTTTGATTTCATATGTAATGCATACGTTCTAAATTTTAAGGGGTATGGATTTATTTTGGGTATGTATTTGTTAACATTTGTAAAGCAGTTCTTGATTGTGATGAGAGGGTTGTACGATTAAGAAGTTGTGGAGGCCGTGACCTAGAAATTCTTTGTACACCCCAAGATTTAGTTAAGTTAAGCTATCTATACTCACTAAATCTATTTATTGTTGGAGAACCATCTTCCATACGCATAGTTTGTGAATTTCCTGATGTCTTTGAGGAAGTCTGGGCTCTCCTACCATATAGGAAGATCGATTTCCAAATAGATTTAGAGAAGGACATAAGGCCATTCGCCTAACCTTTAATACACATGACCCCTAATAAAAGAAGGGAATTGGATAAGTAAATATTTGAGTTATTAAAGAAAGGATTCATCCGTAGGAGTACTTCGGAGCAGGGAACCCCTGTTGTTATCACCTCTAAGGCAGTAGGTTCTTTGAGACTCTGCGTTGACTATATGGAATTGAACAAGTTAACAAGGAAGAATATATACTATTTGAAAGTGACTGATACCAAATGAAAATGCTTTGATACCAAATTAAAGTGACTACTGTGTGGCTAGTTATCACTTAGGATCATGTAATATGGAATGTATTATAATATAAATATGGAAACAGGTAATAATAGTAAAGTAAACAAGAATAAGCACACCAGGAGTTTTTATACTGGTTCGAACTTCCCGTTCTATGTCCAGTCCTAGACTTCTCTCTGGAATTTCACTCAATAACCCCTCTCTTAACCTAGAGGAATAGGTATACAACACCAGAGTAGCCGGACAAGATTTTTCCGCCTCAATAGCCGAAGAGGACTTTTACCGCCTAAACAACAGAACATGACTTTATCGCCTGAGCAACCGAACTTGACTTTGATTACAAAGTAGATTATCTTGACCTTGTGTGTTCTAATAACACGGATTTGTCACTTGTAGTACACCCTTCCTATAATCTTTTCCTTAAGTATGATGTGTATAGTTGCATGTATATAAAGATTTGAAAGTTTCAAATTGCTTTAGAAATATAGAATTGTGATTGTAAGCAATGAATGTATGAATTCAAGAGAGTAGTTGATTCAGAAAATATGATTCAAGTATAAGCAAGTAAGTGAAGTTATTTGATTTTGAAATTCATGCATATATATAGTAGTTAAGGAGTTGCAGCTGCTGGTGAAGAGTTCTCAACGAATTGCAATGACTGTAACTCTTCGCGAGGAAGAAGGCTATTTGTAAAGGAAGTGCCTTTTCAAAAAATAGCAGTTGGAACCAAGTCAGTCGACTGAGAAAAATCGATCAGTCGACTAAATACTCAAATATAGTAAAAAAACAGTGCATATATGTGTACTGAGCATGGTCAGTCAACTACCTGTTTTTGGTCAGTCGACTGAATTTGAAAATATAAACGTGTATGCATACGTGCACAAGTTCAATAGGCTGTTTTATAAATATTCAGTCGACTGGTCGATTTTGTTCAGTCGACTGAATTCTGTTGATAATTAAAAATCACCATAGCTCATTTGGTTAGAGCACTTGCCTTCTAAATGAGTGACTCGAGTTCGAGCCCCGCTCCATGCATTTTTTGAAAACTTAATTCTAATTAAAATATGCATGCAAGTTTATTTGAATGTGAATGATGATTCTTGAGGAAAGATTTTGACAAAACACTAAACTAGACTCTATATACATATTTGACGACTCTTGTTAAAATATATATCTATATGAACCATACTTTGAGTCGTTGAGTCCGGATGTTGTCGTAGTCGTAGATTCATGAATTGTTGTTTCATGTCAGCAATCAAAACCTATGATCCAAAATTCTCCCCCTTTTTGATGATGACAGCTCCATTTGCTATGGACGAATCTTTGACAAGCTTTGTTGACTTATCTCTCCTGCAGAATATATTCCTGTAATTGTGCTATAAATTTCTCCCTCTGAATCTATGCTATATATTCTTGTAAATAATTAATCTTTTCTCCCCTTTAATCTGTGCTTGCATCGTTTATTCCTGCAAATGGCATTAGAGCAACATCTTTCTCCCCCTTTATCATCGACAAAAAGGAGAGTTTATATGATGACATAAATTATATTTCACATAAGTGTGGCCATAGAACAATATATAACAAAATAACTACTACTTATAATGTAAGGTATCATAAAAAATTAACATTTAAAGCATGTGATACCCAAGGTTCCTATAATTTCCTAATTTTTAGGAAACCATACCCATTTGGGTGTGGTTGAACCTTTAAAATACAACTTTTATTATTAATTACTATATCAAAATAATCATCAATGTATTTTTTTCTATTTTTCCAATTGACAGGAACCTAAATACTTAGATTTTTTTTTCATATTTTTCGTCAATGATTTTGTCCTTCTAGAGAAAATATAAACATTATTGGTCATAATAGTAGTTGAATTTCTATAAAAATTGGATTTAGACTTTACTCAAAATTTAGTAGTAGCACTAACATTTTTACTATACAGTGTATCTAGTGTTATTTCTACGATTAGTTTTATTATATCCTAAACCACTTTTATCATTTAAAGGTCTAGAACTAGATAAAGTCATGTTTAAATTGTTTTGACCTTTATTAAATTTTGTGAGTTCAGTGTTAAGTTTATCAAATTTATCCTTAAAGTCACAATTATTATTTTCAAAAGAAATACTATTATTCAAAAAAACAATTTTCTCGTTTAATTCAGAATTCTCGTTTTTTAACGTACGGTTCTCATTTTTGAGAAGGGAATTTTGATTTTATTAGGGTATATGACTTGTTCGATCAGCATGGAGGAGCTAAAGTATTTTCTTAACTAGACTTAGCAACTGGATTTCATTAGTTGTGGATTAAAGAGGAAAGCAAGTCAAAGATTGCATTTTGCACACCAGAGTCTGATTGGGAAGTGATGCCTTTTGGATTGACGAATGCCCTTGCATTCTTTATGGATTTGATGAGTAGGGTATTTTAGGGTAAACTCAATAAATTCTTTGTTGTGTTCACAAATGATATTTTGGTTTTCTCCAAGGGCAAAGAGGAGCATGTGGATCACCTAAGAAAGGTATTAGGAACCTTAAGAAGGCACCAGCTTAAGGCCAAATTTGCTAGTGCCACTTTTGGAGAAAATAATTTAGATTCCTTTGGCATATTTTTTCTGAGCAAGGATTGGTAGTAGACCCCACCAAAGTAGAAGTGCTCAAGGAATGCATAAGAGGTTAGAAGTTTTCTCGGGTTGGCAGGCTACTATAGAAAGTTCATCAAGAATTTTTCTAGAATAGCAGCCCCTTTAACTAAATTGACTAAGAAGAACCTAGTCTTTTCTTGGGTAATAGATGCACGAGGGAATTTGAGAAGTTTAAGGAGTTATTGACTAGTGCACCTATGCTCACTATCCCGATGTAACCAAACCGTTTACGGTTTTCATGGAAGTTTGTGGCACAAGTTAGGAGCAGTTCTAATGCAAGAAGGAAAAGTAGTTGCTTATGCTAGTAAGCTACTGAAGGATCATGAGAAAAGATATCCAGTTCATGACTTCAAGTTAGGAGCTATTGTTTTTGCCTTGAAGATGTGGAGGCATTATCTTTTAGGAGCAAGGTTTGAGTTATTCACAAACTATAAATCACTTAAATGCCTATTTTTCCAAAAAGATTTGAATCTTAGGCAGCAGAGATGGATGGAATATATAGCATTGTTTGACTTTAGTGTTTAGTAAACCCTTAGAAAAGGTAACATAGTTGTTGACGCCTTTAGTCGGTGGCACGCTACCCTAGGTGCTATATATAAATAGAGGTGGTTGTAGTTCCCCTCAAATTTTAATTTCCAACCGCCAACAAAACCCATCCAAGGCTTTTTAGTAGTTATAGAGATTAGACCAGCCTCGATGGACCGCATAAGGCATGAGCAATTGAAGGACGAGAAGTTGGTAGAGATTTTGGAGAAGTTAAGGAAATGAAAGAATTTTCCCCATGCTCGTAGGTATTCAGTTGATGAGAGAGGATGCTTAAGAAGGGATAGACGTCTTTGTGTCCCAATGGTTGAGAGAGCTGCTTATAGAATGTCACTATTCAAAGATGACCATTTATCGTAGAGGAGACAAGATATATAAGGATATGAAGAGGATTTTCTTTTGGCATGGAATGAAGAAGAGCGTAGCTGACTTTGTTGCTAATACTTGACATGTTAGAGGGTAAAAGCTGAGCAAGGGAAACTGGAGGATTACCATTACCATCGGAAATTCCAACTTGAAAGTGGGAGAACATTTCGATGGATTTTATGGAAGTATTACCTATAAGTCAGAGGGGTAACGAAGCTATTCGGATTGTTGTGGATAGGCTCACTAAGAGTACCTATTTTGTCCCAGTTAGGAACAATAGAATTGTCACTTCTCTCGCGCAAACTACATCAAGGAGGTAGTTCAGTTGCATAGAATCCCTGTAAGTGTTAGGGACCCTCTGTTCACTAGTGACTTTTGGAGGAGCCTACAAGTAGTTTTAGGAACTTCTTTGAATCTCAGCACTACATATCGCTGATAGACCAATGGTCAAATGGAGAGGGTGAATAGGATTTTGGAAGACTTGTTGAGGGCTTATGTTTTGGATTTTGGAGGACATTAAGAGCAACATATACCTTTAGATGAGTTCGCATATAATAGAAGCTGCCAAGCCACGATTAGTATGGCCCCTTTTGAAGCACTTTATAGGAAGCCATGAAAATTGCCAAGTTGTTGGTGGGAAACCACTGACAAAGTATTACCCGGACCCGACTTGATCTATGATACCATGAAAAAAGTAAAGTTGATCAGAAAATGAATGAAGGTTATGCAAGACCGTCAGAAATCATATGTAGACAGAAGAAGAAAAGAGCATGAGTTTGAGGTTGGAGATATGGTATTCGTCCGTCTTCCCTCTTAGAAAAGTGGTTAGGTATGGCAAGTCTAAAAAATTAGCACCTAGATTCATCGAGCCATTCAAAGATTTGGAAAGATTAGGAAAACTTGCTTATTGCGTGGAGGTTCCTGACAAATTGGCAGAAATCCACAATGTTTCCATGTTTCACACCATAAAAATGCCTTCTGACACCGTTATTAAGGTTGAGCTTGATCAGTTAGTGGAAATAGAGATGGATTCAACAGTACCACGTGCCACCATATACATTATGGAGCACGGAACTAGGAGAAACTACAATAAATTAATTAGGTTGGTCTAAGTATAATGGGATGATAACCTAGCCGAAAGCACATGGAAAACCGAGGAGAAGATGAAGATCACTCATCCAAAGCTTTTTATTGGTAAATTTTCTCTCTAAAATTAGGATTGTGGTTGCATCACAGTTACTGGATTGGATGGTAGGAGATTGTTGCCACATTTTTTCACAATAACTTTACATTCATGTAGAAATTTTTATCCATGTTTAAAGTATTTGCATAAATACTTGCATGACATGATTTACACACTCTCGCTATTAAGCTCATTATAGCATGTCTATAGTATATAATCACATTGCATTTTGGTTGAGTAGATGGTTGTGTAATTAACTTGGTTGTGCGACATGGATGTTATTGCGCGTTACGATATTCGCCCCTTGAAAAATTTCGGGATGAAATCCTTTTTAAAGGGGAAGAATGTAACACCCCATAAAATCGATCATAAATTAATTGAGTGAATTAAATTAAATAAGATAGAGTTAAAAATGAAAATTTTATAAAATTTGGAATTTGACCATAAAAGTTATAATGAAATGTTCATGGCAAAATTTTTATCCTCTTTCATATATAACATGTTGAAAACGGAGCTCAAATGAAGATGTTATGAGCTTTTGAATTTTCTAGATTTAAATTAATTTAGTTTGATTTAAATTCAAATGAATACTTAAATTTAGGGTTTTAATTTCGAAAAATAACTATAGGTTTACTTGGGGGTAAAGTAACCGTTAAGTTAAATAGTTAACGTTAAAAGTTAATTTGGGAATAAAATGAACAAGTGATGGAAACAAATCAACACACCCCAAATTGGAGTAGAGGTCAATACCGTCGACCCAAGCAATCGACCCCTAACAGTTTTTCGGTCAAGGGTGGGTGGTCGACACCTATTTAGGCGGCGGCTAGGGTTTTTCAGCATTTAAATGCTCCAAATTTATTCATTTTTGACCTAAGTCCATCCTACGAGTCTGGTGCGTTTCAAGTCCTATAAATAGGACTCTATCATCTGCACTTTTTATTTATAAATATTTGAAAGATACCTCGAAACTTTATCTTTTTCTCTCTTCGGTTAAATTCAGAAATTCTATTAAGGATTCGGGTAAGGATCCTAATCCTTTTCTAATTATTCTTCTAATCCATTTTCTTTTCCTCCAACCTCTCTGCACCTAAAAAAATTGTGTGTGTGTATATATATACACATATATATACACCTATCCTTTACTGCGTGTACATACTAAAAGAAGAAGATCAGGAAAAGATTTGCATTGGCATTGCAAATCCATATAAGAAAAGATAAGGATAATCTGTGAGTGGAAACATTAGTATTTTTATTTCAGTAATTGATTAGTATATATCAATGGATTTGAATTTACTTTCGGGTTGCGAAAACAAAATAGATAAAATTCCCCAAAATTCCTTTTGGTTTCGAAATGTCAATTCTAGATGGAGATTCTCAATTATTTATGTTAATTTGATGGAATTTATATTGTTTCTACAATTTTTGATAATTTCGTAGTCTATTCCACTTCTCTTCCTTCTTTGATTCAAATTGTGAGTTTTTAGTAGTAAAATAAGGGTTTAAAGTACAAATTTTATTCGTAGTTTACCCCACTTATTCTAGATAAAAATTCCTTCGCTTATCTCTTTGAAAAGAGGAGTTCAATAAAATATGAAATTAGAATTGTAATTTCAATTGTTTAGGGTATTCCATTTAATTGATGTAATAAATTTGGTTTTTATTTCTACTTTCAGTCTATTTATTGCAGTTTTGGTTATGGATATTTCATCCATGTTATGAATATTAAAATCCATTGTTATGGATATTGAAATCTTGGAAGTTCAAAGGAAAAGACTTTTGTTAGTATTATGGTTAAAAGAGGTGACATTTAGCACTAATTTAGGGCGTATAAACCTCTTGCTTAGAACTTATTAAGCATGAATGTATATTATTTCTATTAGCGTAATAAACGTATAATTATAGGATATAATTGCGTAGTTAATTAGGTAGTAATTATCATTTATTTTTCCCTTTAGGAAGGTAATTGATATTTGGAGGCATAATAAGGAAGATTCCTTATAAGGCCTTATTTATGTAACGGTGAGATGAGTGTTATATATATGGAGAATGTTTAAATTATGGCGAAGTCACAAGGATGCAAGGTCAGTAGAGTTTTCCCTTAACTTTTAGGCTATCAGCAGTTGTGTATGCTTCCTATTGATGTGAGACATCTCCCGTGATAAATATTTGCGATAATGCGAGGTTAGTCCCAAATTCTATAGGGTAAATCTACCCAGGTAATCTAGCTACATGCTCCTATGAATAGTCAGAGTAATATGAGATGTTGTTATGAGTATGGGTCGTAATACGAAGGGCTTGCTTCGAGGTCTTGAGGTATTAAGTGCTTTTTTAAGGGCCCGTCTCTTTTTCCCAAATGAAGTATTAAATGGCTAAGGGGCTAGTTATTAGGCACGATATGTGATATCTTGACAAGGAACTGCTTCGTGAAAAGGTATTAAGTAACTGATTGAGGGTCCACCTTTCCGTAAAGAATTATTAAGTGGCTCAAGAGATTCCATGTGATGTAAGCAAGATAGTCACCTTTAAGGGGTCCATCTTGGGAATAGGTATTAAATGATGGGTTCTTCCTTAATTGAGGTTTTAAATGGCTAGAGCTCTGCATATTTTCCAATAAAAGGTATTAATTGGCTAGGTATTATCCATCGCATTGTTAGATATTTATGACGTAGGATTTGGGTTATAAGATTTAGAACCTGCTTGGGGAATGGAAGGTATTAGGTCGTTGATTGTGGACAAACCTCCTTTCCTTATAAAAAGTGTTAAATGGTTTTTTGTACATAGACATATTCCTATTTTGAAATATACTGCCCAAGTAATGAAATTGTAAGACTCGAGGTTTTTATTCAACAGACATTTATTGTCCTAACTTCCTCCTTATTACAACACAAGTTAAGGACAAAGTGATGACAGTGACGATGCTTGAAGGTGGAGTGGCTTAAGCTTGTGGTGGTTATTATTATCTTTTATGAAATTTTTATGTTGTATCCATGTATGGAAAAATGATGTAACTGACCTTATGTGATAGTTTTATGATGTTTTGTATTATGACATTTCAAATGATTTGAAATAAACAGGCACAAGTTGACTTTATATTTTATTCCATCCACTATAAGTTCTAAAAGAATAGTTATTGCTTTATACTGTTACTTCTTTTTCCAACCAACAGGCAGCCTTAGAATGGATTTAATTTTCGACGGGCCTTTTTTGGGTCGAAATTTAGGCATGTTCTGAGGTGGGATGCTACAATGTTTGTAATGACCCAGAATTTTAAGCAATAGCAATTTGATAATCTTTATCAATAAATATTTAAATTGGTTTAATGATCTTCTTTTATAAATATTTAATTGGTAAATTTTATCTTTTATAACTAATAACTTTTTTTATAATGTATATATTGGCATATATATTGTAAATAAGAAAATCTTTGGTTTGAAATTAACAAATAAAAACATGTTTTCAAATTTAATATCTATTGCAATTTGGGAGTTAGAATTAAATTTAATATAATGCTTTTCAAAGGCTATTTGAAATTTAACTTTATATTTCTTAACAAAAATTATAACATTTATATTTATTTAAAAATATTTAACTTTAGTTTAAAGTTTAAATAAGATTTATAAAAGGTTTGTTTTACCTTCTTTTAAGTTGCTTGATCTAAATATGATTCGTAAATATTAAAGTTTAAAACGTAATTTATTTCAAACATTTTAAAATATATAAAACATAAGAAAAATATTTAACAAAAAGGGTTTATTATTATTTACTTGAACTAAAAATGGGTGAAAATATATATAATTTTTTTAAAATACTTTCTTTTAAATATATAAACATATTATACAAATTATAAATACATAAAAAAACTTAGTAATAAATATATTTGACATTTGTAATTCATATATATATATTTTTAACATTTGTAAAAATATAAAATAAACATTAAGACATTTGTAACTAAGATGGCATGCAATTAAACAAGTGGCCAAATTCTCTTGTAAATGAAATATAGATATAATGTTTTCAAGAAAATATGGTTATTCAGTTCAATGCTTTCTCATCATTCTTCTTCCTTCATCTTTTCTAAATAATATTAAAAGAAACTAAAAATCAAAACTAAAACTAAAGGCTTCAAATTCAACAATCTGCAAACCAGAAATCAAAGGAAAATAAAGTCTATAACTAAAAGCTTTACCTGTTTCAAGTTCAAGATTCAACGGCAACATTTGTTTTTAAGCTTCAGTTTCAAATTGCAATTCAACTCAAACATCAAACTCTAGATCAACTAAGCAAACACGAAATCAAACACAAGTTCCTGAACAAGAATCCTATTCTCTGTTTTATTACCTGGTGAGTAAACTTTTACTTTAAAAACAGTTTTAAAATCTGTGATTAATTTTTTTGTATGTGATGAAAATTTGTAGAAATTAGTATATAATGATTACTTGAATTTTTGGTTGTGAATACATGTATAAACATTTGATTTGTCTGACATATGCCTGTGCATGTATATATCTGCTCTATTGTTATTCACAGACTTAAGTTCACCTTTCAAAAATTCGTATCATTCCATAGGATCTCTGTTAAACATTTATCATTAAAAAGAAAAGGTTAAAAACAATATAATTTCAATTTTAAAATTGGTTTTAGATAAAAATACTTAGTAAATATTTCTGAAATAATAATTTACAGTGGGAAAATTAAATTTTGGTCAAAAATCAGTGGTCTGGAAATCGCGTTTTGGTTCCGAATCTGATTTATTTTAGAAAATCATGAATTTTAATATAAGTTTCATGATTTTAGAGCATATGAATATTGATATACTCTGAGGTGATCAGAATCTAGATATTTGTCGATTGTCGATGAATGGAAGAGGTATGGATGTCAGGTTTTGGTCTGGAGGAAGGAGGTGCCACCGTGGTCTCTGGAAAAATGATCACCAGAGTTAAAGTTGGCCATGGTGGCTAGGAGAGAGAGAGAAGTAGGGTTTTTCTATCAATCTGGGTAGTCGATAGTTACGAGAAGAGTTCGTCGCCGTGGGAAGGCCGGAGCTGATCGCGATGGGGGAAACGTTGGGGGACGTCGTGACGAAGTTCTGGTGATGTCGGCGAGGGATCTTATGGTCAAGATCGACGGTGAGGGGTGGTTTCTGATCAAAGTTGGGTTCCAGTTTTGACCGGCGCACTCGTTTTCGATTCGAGATGGGATTGTTGGATCTAGGCGGTAGGACGGTTTGTCGAGGCCATCGACGATGTGTTGGAGCCGGCGCAGTTGGTTGGAGCGGCAATCTTCGCTGGTGCACGTGCACGATGCAATTGTGTGTTTCTGGCGATGCAAAGGTTTGGGAATAAGCTTTGTCTCGAGGTCGTTCCTGGGTAGTTGTCGTGTGTGACTCGAGGGATGATTGAGACTTTTGCTTAGTTTACTCGAGTTGTCTTGGGTTGTATTTTGTCATAGTAACCAGATTTCAAAATTTTAAAGAAAATATACAGATTTATAAAGAGCAAAGGTTTTAACAGTTTTTAAGTTTTAAATAATTTAGTTTTAAAAAGAAATGTTTAGTTAAGTTTAAAAGTATGTTTTAAATGAATATGTTTATAAAGTAAATTATTTAACAAGTTTTAAATAAATTTTTAAAGAAATGTAAACCATGTTTTCCCAAAGTAAAATTATCAAACAAGCTTGTAAATTTATTAAAATGATTAAGTTTTCAAGGATTTAAATGATTTAAACAAGTTAAATGAATTAATTAATAGTTAATCACTTAATGAAATTAATAAAGATTAATTAATTCATGTTAATAATCTAAGAATAATTATATGGTAGAAGTAATTGGAAGAAAAGTTAATGAATGTGTTTAATTTAAAGATCATTAACTGGTGATTATGAGATAATTAATTCAGGTAATTAATTGATTAATTAATTAAAAGATAATCACTTATGATATTGATTAAGTATAATTAATTAATGTAAGTATAATTACTTGGTGTAAGTAATTAATGAATAATTACTGAATTAAAGAAATATTATTTAGTGGAAGTAATTAAGGATTAATTACTTAGTGTAATTAATCAAAGGATTAATTAATATAATTAAAAGAGTTAATTGATTAATGGAAGTAATTAAAAGATAGTTAATTACTGAAGGTGATTAATTAAGGTTGATTAATGAATGTGATTAATTAAAGATTAATTATTGAATGTAATTAATTAAAAGAATAATTAATTAATGAAAGTAATTAATAAATGTAAGTAATTTAATTAATTAATGTAATTAATTAAGGACCATTAATTAATGGGAGTAATTAAAGGTTAATTATTGTGAATGGTTAAAGGGTAATTAATTTATGTAATTAATTAAAGGCTAATTACTTAATGTAATTAAAGAATAATTAATCGAGGATGATTAATTAAGATGGATAATTAAAGAATGATTAATTAATTGGTTTGTAATAATTAATGTTGAGTAAGCAGGATTTAAGAGTAATTAAAGTAATTAATTTGATTCATTTGTGGTTAATTAAATTAATTAGGGATGGTGTGGTTGATTAATCTTGCTTATGGATGATGGAATGATATTGAATGCCTTGGATTATGTGATATCGCTGATGTGTGATATGAGATGCTTTTGATTATCTATCTAAATGTGAATTATTTATCTGTGTGAATATAGATAATATATTTAATTGTTTAACCTTAAACAACTTGGACTTTAAGACCGCGTTTTGGATTTCGATGAGACCGGGATCGGATTTCCAAATTTGAATATCCGAAAACCACATCGATCCAAATTAAACAATAGGTCGTGAATCTCAAGTGAAGTCGAGATGAAGATTCAGAGTGCAAGGGCTGTTGTCGTTAACTCTGAGGTTGACTCCAAAATGAGTGTAGTGAGATAGTGCCTTCGGTTTCGTTCGAACCCCGAACGAACTTGTACGGATTGAGTGCTTTCAGAGCATCGTCATTAGAGGACGATGAGCATTCTAAGAGATGTGTTCTAAAAAGATAATCGTATCCTCAAGCCTCATCAACCGGGAATGGATAAAACAGGGAAGATGCAGCAAGGCTAAGTGGGTCGCGCTCAAGTAGGACGAGATTTTCCCCTGTCTAGAGGTCCCTATTTATTCGGCTTAGTGGGCGGTTGCTGATCCCAACCGTGGGGTTGTCTTGTATGGGACTATCCAGTAAGGGATGGTTCCAACCTTGTGTTGCAGGGGATCGGGAGGGATCCTCGGTACGGTGATCTAGGCCCCATACTGTGACTGACGGTACCCCAGTAGCCCTGCCATTGTATGGAATCCAATCTCCAATAAGCGTCGTACGTTTTGATTGTGCCCAACTATGTTGGAACGTGAGATATAAGCATTCCAGCTATTTCTGTATTTTACTTGAAAACCCTAGACCCTATTATAATATCACTGGATTTCCTATCAAATGTTGTGGTTATCGTAGGGTAAAAACTTTTCTGTGTTTATGTATGGGAAGTCTTACGAGATACCTTTCTTTTCAAATGATTTTCAAAGTTAAGAAACTTTAACCCGTTTACTCACACCAGACCCATGCCTGGCCCGGAGTTTGTTTTCTACTTTTATTAAACTCTAGGGTACTCAAATTTTTACGAGTAGCCAAGTGATTCAGGTTAGCTTTGACGAATTTTGGAGGAGATTTGGAGTAGGAGGCTTTAGTGTGTAGATATAATGTTTCCACTGTGTCTCTATCTCTGTGATGTACTTGAGTTGTATAATAGACGAACTTTTATAACTGTCTAATGTATTGTGATGTATAAGCTGTGTAACTCTAATAGATGCTGCATATTATGTAATAACTATGTGATTAATATATTTTATTTGTTCCGCTGTGAGATTCTGGTACTGTTTAGTTCTTTCTTTTCCATCTTTTCTCTTTTCTATCCCTTTCTTTCTTAATAATGATACGTCTTTCTGTAGAGTGAAAGATGGGTCATTACAATGTTCGATTTTCCATACGCAAACTATTTACTTACACCACATAGTGATTTGTCCACTATCGATAACTTGGTCTATTTTGACTTAGAAAGTATATAAAAGCATCGCGAATTCATATGGTTTCAGATCCCCTAGTAAGGACTCATTCCTATGAAACATAGTTCGCTTCTAAGAATGTTTATTCGAGATCCCCTGGTATGGACTATTTTATTTGTTTGCATACTTCTAAAAGAATCAGAATTGAGTTAGCCGAAAATTTATCATTTTAATTTGGATACACTGGTTTCAAATAAGTATGCTTTATCTGAACCACCTCAAACTAACAAATGCTTCGTTTTCTGAATCATCATAAAGTATGCTATGGATTTGTACTGCCTATCCCAAGGGTGATTCCAAAATGGAAGGTAGTAAGGTTAGTGTGGTTTTCAATCCTAGAACAACATGTATGGATGAATGCTAACATTGCATTATTGCTTGGAGGTCGATGTTTACATTCCAAGATGGGTTTGCGAAAAATGGTAATGGTTGCCTCAAGACTCACACTAGGGAATAACTAAAACATGAGAGATGCAGTCGGGTTATATGGTTAGCTACAATTAGGGTATGATCGTACCTGATCTAGATCGATATTTGTGGATGTATGCTTCAGGACCAGTATGGTTGTTGATCGTAAAAGAGGGATGATTATATTCGGTAAATCTAGTAAGAGGTAGGTCAGGTTTGTGGTGGCAGAGATACAATGTGTTCGTAGCCTCGGTACATTTTCTTTAGAGATGTGCTATATGGAAGGTAGTCTCTTACATTGTCATTATTGGAATCCATTTTCCAGTACGTGCCTTACGGCATTAGCTGTAACAAATACTGGAATGTAAGGTGCAAGCATTTTGGCTCGATTATGTATTTATTTTCAAAATCTAGACATTGGTAATAATATCTTTGATTCTAAATATAAACATTCTGGTTATCGTAAGGTACGAACTCATCTGTAACGTCCCGAAAATTTCGATCTCGAAAATTCCAGATAGTTAAGAAAAGAAGAAAAGAGATAGAAGAAGAAACAGAAATGAAATACAGAATCTCACATTCCCAGCAGATCAAAATATAATATCAAATAAAAATTACAGTTATACAAGGAAAAACTGTATCGGTTAATTTACATTAATACATCAGAGTTACATCAAACACAAACACAGGACAGATACAATCATGTCTCAGATACTACAATATCACAGCGGAAAGTCTCCATACGTTTCTGCCATCCAGCTCGCCTCCTGAGCTCTAGAACGTCCTTACCTGAAATCTGTAATACTCGGTCAGACCCGAGCATTACATCAAAGTAACACCCGGGTCAGACCGAGTATTACAGATTTCAGGTAAGGACGTTCTGGAACTCAGGAGGCGAGCTGGATGGCAGGAACGTATGGAGAGTTTCCGCTATGATATTGTAGTATCTGAGACATGATTGTATCTGTCCTGTGTTTGTGTTTGATGTAACTCTGATGTATTAATGTAAATTAACTGATATAGTTTTTCCTTGTATAACTGTTATTTTTATTTGATATTATATTTTTATCCACTGCGAATGCGAGATTCCGCGTTTCATTTCTGTTTCTTCTTCTATCTCTTTTCTTCTTTTCCTAACTATTTGGAATTTTCGGGATCGAAATTTTCGGTACGTTACATCATCCGTGTTTATGTGCAGCGTGGTCTTATGAGATACTTTTATTTTTCTTAAAGGCATATGCTTTGAGTTTACTCACATCAGATCCATGTTTGACCTAGAGTTTTTCTTTATTTCCCTCAAACTCTTGGATACTCTAATTTTTGAGTGGCCAAGTAGTCCAGGTTCTTATAGATGCATTTTAGAGGAGAGTAGGAGGCTTCACCACTATTTAGTTATCTATTTTATTCCACTGTTGTTGTATGTAGTTATGTATTAACATTGTGGAGACAGACATTTATAACTGTCCTTGGATGAATTTTGTAACTTTGGCGTTTCATTTTGGGAAGACTGCATGTATTATCTTATGTTCTATTATATATAATTTCCATGCGAAGTGAAATTCTGTGTTTCTTTCTTTTCTTTTACCTCAATGGTCTGCCTTTTAGATGCCTAAATGATTGGCACATGAATACCGTGGATGTATTTAGTGTCTTATTAGAAGTACGAAAGGAAAATCGTTACAATTAAGGATAGGTAATCAAGAGAGATGAATTGGTTGTATAATTTCTTTAATTAAGAGAGATAATGAAGAAGTTATTTGTGGAATATGAGATAAGTTTGTATGATGAAATAAATACAGGATGGATATTTCTGTACTTAAACATTTATCATTTTCTACAATTTTCCATTAACTTTCATTCCTCAGAGCAAATCAAGTCTCCCCTTAGTAATTCTGAAGAAATTTAAGTAGTTCTGAATGGCATTTATTGAAAAATGAACTTAATAAAACAACACTTATCAAAGTGTGTATAACTATCTTAAATAAAAGCATAAGTTTTTATCTTTAATAATTGTGAAAAAGTACAGTAATAAACTTCAGAAGATATCAAGAATTTTTAGAAATAATTGTAATGAAAAGAAAACATAAATTTTTTAATGCTTATTATTTAAATCGCTTACAATGGTAGGTAAAAAGATGTTAGTGCATCTTTAGATAGTCAAAAGTGGGAGCAACACTCACTACAGTTTTTAAAATATCATTAAGCTAATTAACAAGAATTAAGGTAGAATCTAAACAGATTGAATCCATTTTATATTAGTGTGTAAATATAAAATTAAGATACATTATCCTGGAAAAATCAAGTTATAATCAAATGAGAAAATATACGGAGGTAATCACCATAAATATATTCAATCAACCATATAATGATAGAATTTTTTTTCAATTTTACATTAGTAAATCATGTTTCTTAGTTATGAATTACCAACCAATAACAAAAAGGAAACATATCTTGTTAGCTAATTATTTCCATTAACAATAGATATGAATATATTTTACTTTACTAAAGACAAGCAAGCTTTTTCACAATAAATTAAGCTTGTAAATAAGAATAAACAACCTCTAGCAAAAGAATTAGTAAAAATGTAAAAGGAAGAATTTATGGAAAATTACCTTGTGCGGTGCTGATAATGTGATTCGAAGAAAGTAATCGGGATCCTGAAATAACATGAGGTGACATGAATGTAGAAATTATTGTGCAAAACATAGAGAGGATTCAATTTTTTTAAATGAAATTATCAACATATCAAAGCTACTCAGGCATAAATTTGCATGAGAAGGTAATAAACCATGCTACTTAATTCCTAATTATCAAAGTATAAATGGAAAGAAAAACAAATCCCTAACAAAGGATCATTTCCCTTAAAAAAATATGAATATATTTCACTTTATCAAAATTAAGGCAAGCTTTTTCACAACAAATTAAAGCTTGAATTATGAATAAACAACCTCTTAAAACAAGTACGGTAAATATGTGTATGACAAAAATTAGGGAAAACTAACCTCGTGCAGCGTTTGATGATGTGATTCAAAGAAAGTAATCTAGATCCTAAAATAGCAAGACCTGATACGAGTTTCCAATTTGTAGCGCAAGATAGGGATATGAGTCTGTGATATCCCGCACCTCTAAACACACTGATCCCAAGCTTAGGATGACTTTTGAACTTGCGTCATGTCAAGAAGTATGAGCTGTCGGGCTTTAAAACATTATAGAGACTAAGATTATAAGGAAAAAAAATCTAAGACATTCTAAATTTTCAAATCTCACGGTGGAAGGCGGTAAAATGTAAGTATAGAAAATAATCATCTTAAAAAATATCCCAGGAAACACAGTCTCAAAACTTACGTAGTCAAAAATCCAAAGTTTACAAAATAACAGCATATAGTCCGATGAGTGCAAAATTTGAAAAATAGTTATATGAAGAGTGATGAAAAGTAATAAGCAATGCCAATGCCAATCTCGCCTCTCTATGTATTAGATCTCGGTCAATTACCTGCTGCCTAGTCCTCCCATAGTGGGGGAAAAGGAAAGGAGTAGATGGGACAATAGTCTTGTGAATGAGATAAATCATTAATAAATGATGATCATGTGCAATTGACTTTATTTATAATCTATGTGACCTAGAGTGTCATACTTTTTTTGTGAACCACTTACTAAGGTTGGTATCATTAAGCTAAGGAATATAGCTCTAAATACACTTACATCCAAGCATTTGTGAAGGTTTATACTTAGGGTCGAGCAATTAATCGTACCTCAAATCAATGACAGATCGAAGTAATAATCGTTGGGGATATTCCTAACAATGTATCATCCTTAGGCATTCAGAGTAGCCTATAATTCTAACCCACACTAAAGACATCTTAGGGTTGTTGCACCCTTGTCCAGGATTAATGGTAATCCTCTTTGTTAATACCTCAATTATTGATCCTAAAGATAACAACCATAAATAATCATATAAAATCTAAACACTAATGTTTTATCAAGTTATATAATATATAGTGCAGAATATAATAAAGGTGTTGAATCGAAGACTGTACAATATAAATACTCAAAAGATAGACATGAGGTCTCACGAGTACAAAGACCAAGATATGAAGATCTCAAGATTATATTTTTAAACAAAATAAACTTTCAAAGTATATTTCACACTATTAGAAAGTTTATCACCAATGGCATTAAAATACAGTGTTCGAACGTTCGTGTAGTCATTAGTCGGTTTAAAATAAAAAATTAAATATGCCACGCTATAGATGTTTTATCTACCAATTTAATAAGCGGGACGATGGATTATTTCAGCGGTCGCTCTTTTCCTAATTTATTTCGTTCTCTCCCACCATTCAATTTCTAGCCACAATCATCAAACATTGAAAATTCTTGAGAAAAATTACCTCATCCCTTTGTCTCTAATGTCTCCATCTTTTACCCCTTTCTGGTCTACCTTCTCTTCCCTCCAAAGGCATAGCTACAGCAGGTTTGGAGAGGTCACATGACCCTACTCTCATTCTCGAACCCACACAAGAAACATCTTCAACATGAAACCACAGTCCACTAACTGCTTTTACCATCACTTTTGTAACGACCCGTATTTTTTCGTATTGATAATCGTAGAATTTACAGGTCGTTAGTGTTATGTTATCCCTAGTCTAAGTCGTATGGGAGTTAACTCGTGTTTGGATTAGATCGAGTTAACGGGTTAGTAATGTTAGCATGTTACGGGTTAACGAGTTAAGGCTTAAGGACTTATGAGTTAACATGTTATCTGATGAGTCGTTAGCAAGTTAGGTAGTGTAGCGGAGTTAAAATGTTAAGTATAAGGTCGTAGGCGACCTATAAGACATAAGCGAGTTGGTAGAGTCAGCGACCTACGAGTTATCAGGTTAGAGGGGATAGCGACTTAAGGGCTGGGATGAGCTAGCGGGTTAGTGGAAGTAACAAGTTAACGAGTCAGCGACCTACGTGTTAGCGAGTCAGTTGTTGGCGAGTTAAGTATGTCAACGACCTAAGAAAAGTTAGGTCGTTGAGCGACTTAAGGGAGTGTTAGGTCGCTGGGCAAGTTAAGTCGTTTAGTAGTTAGGTTGAGCGACTCAGAAGCTCGAGTCCTAACTCGTAACTCGTTAACGAGTTAGCAATGATAGTTAGGTCGCTAGGGAAGATAGGTCGTGACTCGTATGTTAGTTAGGTTGTAAGGTTGTAACTCGTGAAGGCGTTAGGTCGCGTAGGAGCTTAAACCATTAAGCCGTTAGGTCGTGTGACCCTGGGTTTGGTTAGGTCGCGGCTTTCGATGAGTCGTAGGTCGTTGGTTAGTTGGGTCGTAGGTCGGCTAAGAATTAGGTCGGCACATGCTAAGTCGTTAGCGACTTAATGATAGGTCGCAACTCGTGTTGCCTGTTGGGTCGTGAGCCTATTAGCGTTAGGTCGTGATATTTATAAGTCGTTTCCCAGTTGAATCATAACTCGTGTACGAGTTAGGTCGTAATGTGTGCTAAGCCTTATGACGTTGAGTCGTTAGGTCGTGAGTCGTGGGAATTTTGGGTCATGAGTCGTAACATGTTAGGTCGGCAACGACCTAAGACCAAGCGCGAGTTATGGACTGAGCGACCTAAGGGGAGGGGCGATTCAGCCTATAAATACGCGACCATTTCTTCACTTTTTGGCACCGGTTTTTGAAGCGACGAAGTGCTGCCATTTTGAGAGCTCGACTACAACATTTCTTCATCTCCTTTTCTCCATTCCAATCTAGTTCTAACATCCATCCAAGATCGAAGATTCAAGGGCCAAAGTTGAAGATTTTCATCCGTTCGAGTGAGATTTCATAGATTGAAGCGAGATTTTTGCCGGATCAAGCTTGGGTATTTGCTGTCCAGATCTGAAGTGGGTTTCTTTTGAAGTGTTTGGGTGATTCGGTGAGTGGTAGTTATCTCTCACACGGATCCAAAGGAGTATATTGGAGTGGTGGTTCGTTTATGTGTTAATGATAGTGATTTCTCGCATTTCTCTTAAGTCTGCATGTAGATCCATGGTTTATGAAGATGTTTACCTATGCAAGTTCATTTATCGAGTTATAGGAATAAAACCCATGTTTTATATTTGATAGATCTATGCTAGAAATCCATAATTCATGTATGATAGACTTTCACTCATTTATTTACGAAATTGCCATTATAGTTAATATTGCTTATTAGATCTTGTTTGAATGATTGGTTGTTTGAATGTATGATTGATTGATTGTTTCAAGTTAGCTAGTAGTTGATTTGGAACAAGATGGTCGGAGATGATTCAAAAGCTAAGTGGAAAGGGCTCTTGAATGGTGAAAGCTGCTTGTGGCATATGAAGCGAATGAGGAAGCTCATATGGATGGATTCGAGGACTTTGCGATGATACGAGGAAGCAAAGTATGATGATGATGGACTTTGCCGTGATATGATGAGGCAAAGCATGATATGGACTTTGCTAAGATGCGATGAAGCAAAGTATGAGATGAGATAGTCTTGGTCTAGTCCAGGCGGGATCATTCCAAGCATGATGTTAACTCGGTGATATGGTTCGAGTTTTGATGGATAATGGATGGCTCGAGCGGCGCTTGAACTAGTATGGGAATGGTCGTCGAGGAGGATGACTAGGAGGCTAAGACTTCATCGTTGTTGAAGGTTCTAGCATGCTCAAAGCAAGAGTACGTTGGGCGGCATTGATATCCCAGGCACGGGTCACGATGACGTGCTAGTACTCTGGGCAGCATTGATATCCTAGGCACGGGTCACGATGACGTGCGGAGTTATGTCTAGAATCGGGGTTACCATTAGCCCCTGGACTGACGGATGAAAGAATGTGCCGTTCATTCAACTAACGATGAAATCAAGGCAATGATAACAGTGATAGCCAGAGTCATGGATGTTGATTATATCATCATTCGGTCTCAAGAGCGGTGTTTTCGGGGTGCTTATTTGATCTTGGTTTAGGCCTTGGGGGTTTGTATTTGGAAAACATCGACCTTGACTCGAGTGATTATTGCTTTACTTTAGTTACCTGTTGCTATACTTGCTTCTTATTAGTGTGTGTCTGGGGGCTATCACTGTAGAATGAGGTGGAGTGGGATGATTTGGGTTCCTATTCCTTTTATCCTTATGCTCTTTTGGTATGTTTGATAGTTGATTTACTGCTCACTAAGACTTTGTCTGACTCAAGGTTTTATGTCTCCTCTTATTACCTTGGGTTGTTCATCCATGTTTGGGATGGGCAGACTAGGTGACAGGTGGCAGGTGCTGATCTTAGTGGCTCACGCTGAGGATGACGAAGACGAGCAGGAGGCTTTACATATTATTTTTATATTCTATGTACTGGATATTCCGCTGTTTGTTGATTACTCTGAGTGCTATGTAGTGAGGCTTCTTGTATTCATGATTCAGACTATGTATAAAGCTATTATGATTAGATGATGATATTCTGTTCTATGGGGGCTTCACTATATTATATTTCTCTATTGTATTTTATCCAGGCGCTGTGAGTTTTACGATAGAGTCTGCGATGTTTATTTTACCCTTGACGGTCACTCATGGCTGCATGGCACACCTTCAGCGCACCATTCCCTTGTTTCCGTGCGGGAGTCATGGGCGGTCGTCACATTTTGGTATCAGAGCTTTGGTTAATCGATTTTAGCCAACGCTCGCTGACGTAACTACGTATGAGAGACGTAATTGTATTTTGATGGATGATTACTATATATGGTATAGTAGCTTAGAAGGATTTGAACTCCTTATGCAGTTGTTTCTCAAAGGTGTTCTAATCATTCCTTTTTCTAGATACTAAGGATGAGTCGAAGGGGGAGACCAGCTGCTGGGGAAGGCCGTGCTGCTAGGGAAGCTGTTGATTATGCTCCTATGTTTGAGGCCATGATGACTTCGATCATGAGAAGGATACCAGCCTCGGAGCCATCAGTAGATGTTGGAGTTCAAGTTCAAGCTCCAAGACCAGTGGATTTTGCTAAGCTTTGCAAGGACTATACTTCTCTTGGAGGAAAGGTTTTCTTGGGAACGGAATCAACCATTGAAGTGCAAAGATGGATTGATGCTTGTAGAAGGATCTTTGGTGACTTGGGAGTTGAGGATGCAACTAAGAGGAAGCTTGCATCAAGGCAACTTCAAGGGAGAGCTTCGGATTGGTGGAATTCTATCACCATTGATACTCCGGAGGAGGAGATTACTTGGGAGCAATTCCAAGCTAGATTTGAAGCTAAGTTCATCTCTACGGCTCAGAAATCTGTCTTGTTTAAAAAGTTTGTGGAGCTCAAGCAAGGTGGAAGACTCGTTCTTGAGTATGTTTCTGAGTTTGAAGCTTTGTCCAAGTATGCCAGGTCATATATTGATTCTCCCTATCAGAAGAATGAGAAGTTTGTGACCGGTTTGGATGCTTATCTTGGAAGGCAGCTGGTGGATCACCTGGACGATCCATTTGAGAAGCTTGTAGAAAAAGCTCTCAGGCATGAGAGTTTGTTTCCTAAGGAAGGGTCTGTTGTTGCTGTGACCAAGGAAGAGCTCAAACCACAGCAGGGTGGAAATAAGAAGAGGAAGCAGCAACAACAGAAGGGTAAGAATGGCCAGAAGAAGCCGAAAGGCGAAGTGACTTGTTTCAACTGTCAACAGAAAGGCCATTTCTCCAGGGGTTGCAAGAATCCAAAGGTATCGGTGAAGTGCCACAACTGTGATAAGCTGGGGCACATTAAGAAGAACTGTCCGGAACCGATAAAGGACAGGCAGGTTGTGCAAGCTTATGCTTTGGGGGTTGTTCCATCATCTTCGAAAGCTCCTACTGCTAAGGAGAAGGGGAAGAGTGTGGTGGTTCAAGGTACTCTTTCCATTTGTGGTATTCCAGTTAGAGTGTTATTTGATACTGGAGCGTCTCATTCTTTTGTTTGTAATGAGTTGGTAGACCGGTTGGGTTTGGAACCGGATATTGTTGATAGACCATTGGTAGTGACTAATCCAGTTGGGGGTTCGTCTTGTTTGTGTATGCTATGCTATGGTCTAGTTATATCGAGTCATGATTGCTCTTTTGTTTGTGATTGCTTTGTTCTGAACTTTGCGGGGTTCGGAATTATTTTGGGTATGGACTGGCTTAGGAAGTATGCGACAAAGGTTGATTGTGAGAGATTGGAGGTGACAGTCGAGAATGTGGAGGGGCGAAAGGTTGTGATACGATGTAAGCATGAAGAAGGCGTCTTCATGAGCTTCATGTATTTGCTGGTTGTTCCACGGGATGGACTGTCATCGGTGCCAATCGTGAATGGATTCGAGGATGTCTTTGACGAGGTCAAAGGGTTACCGCCGCATAGGGAGATTGAGTTTCGTGTCGATCTAGTTGAGGGAGCCAGACCCGTTGTGATGCCTCTTAGGCGGATGGCGCCTAAAGAACAGCAAGAGTTGAGGGTGCAAGTTGATGACCTTTTGCGTAAAGGATTCATTCGGCGTAGTGTGTCCGAATGGGGTGCACCAGTTGTGTTCGCAACCAAAGCGGATGGATCGTTGAGGTTGTGTGTTGATTATCGTGAGCTGAATAAGGTGACTAAGAAGAACAAGTATCCATTGCCGAGAATAGATGACTTGTTTGATCAGCTTCACGAGGCTAAGGTGTTCTCTCAGATGGATTTAGCAACGGGATTTCACCAGTTGAGAGTGGCTAAGGATAGTGTGCCGAAGACTGCTTTTAGGACACCATCTGGTTTTTATGAGTGGCTGGTAATGCCGTTTGGATTGACTAACGCACCAGCATATTTTGTGGATCTTATGAATAGAGTGTTCAGAGATCAGTTGAACAAGTTTGTACTTGTGTTCGTGGATGATATTCTGATTTATTCCAGAACGAAAGAAGAGCACAAGACGCACTTGCGTATTGTTTTGGAAATCTTACGGAAACATCAGCCGAAGGCTAAGTTTTCGAAGTGTCACTTCTGGAAGAGTGAAGTGAGATTCTTAGGCCATGTTATTTCTGGAAATGGAATAGCGGTTGATCCCGCTAAGGTGGCAGCGATACAGGATTGGGTCAGACCTAAGAATGCATCAGATGTGAGAAGTTTTCTTGGACTAGCAGGATATTATCGACGGTTTATCAAAGACTTTTCCAAGATAGCTGCACCATTGACAGGATTGACGAAAAAGAATCAGGTATTCAGTTGGGATGCTAAGTGTGAGCAAGCTTTTGGAATCCTGAAAGAGCGACTGACGAGTACTCCTGTTTTGACTATTCCAAGTGGGAATGATGAGATGGTGGTTTACACCGATGCATGTGGTACTGGACTTGGAGCAGTGCTAATGCAGAAGGATAGAGTTGTTGCGTATGCAAGTCGACAACTGAAGCCTCATGAAAGGAATTATCCGACACATGATTTGGAGTTAGCGGCGATTGTATTTGCTTTAAAGATGTGGAGACATTATCTTTTGGGAGTTCGATTCGAGTTGTTTACGGATCATAAGTCGTTGAAGTATCTGTTTTCCCAAAAGGATTTGAATCTTCGGCAGCAACGGTGGCTAGAGTTCTTAGCATCGTATGATTTTGGTATAGCTTATACTCCGGGAAAAGGTAACGCAGTAGCTGATGCGTTGAGTCGAAGACATGCAGGATTGGGAGCCATGTTTTCGGAATGGAAGAGTCTCGAGTATTTAGCTGGATTTGACTTCAGGCCTAGATGTGAAATGGAACCTGAAATGTTGGCAAACTTATCGATAAGGCCTACTCTTGTGGAGAGAATTGGCAAGAGCCAAAAGCGAGATGATAAGCTTGTCAAGATTATCCGTGATTTGGAATCTGGATTGGACCCAGAGAAGGATAAAAGATTCGAAGTCGATCGAGAGGGCTGGCTTCGGAAGCAAGGACGACTGGTTGTTCCTGACATAGATGAATTGAGAGATGAAATTCTGAAGGAAAGTCATCACTCGAAGTTGACAATTCATCCAGGTGGAAATAAGATGTATCGGGATATGAAGAGAACCTATTATTGGGAAGGTATGAAGAAGGATGTTGGAAATTTTATTTCCAAATGTATGAACTGTCAGTTGGTAAAAGCTGAACAGAAGAAGCCAAGTGGATTGCTTCAGCCATTAGAAGTTCCTACATGGAAGTGGAAGCAAATATCAATGGATTTTATCGATGGTCTACCTAGAACCAGAGCAGGGAATGAGGGGATTTGGGTCATAGTAGATCGTTTGACCAAGAGTGCAAGATTCATTCCTGTTCGATCGACTAGGACTGCATCGAAGTTGGCTGAGTTGTATGTTAAGTGGATAGTTCGATTCCATGGTGTTCCGAAGAATATAGTGAGCGACCGAGATCCTTTGTTCACTAGTGGATTTTGGAAGAGCTTCCAGGAAGTTTTGGGAACCGAGTTGTGTTTGAGTACAGCTTATCATCCTCAAACAGATGGTCAGACTGAGAGAGTCAACCGAGTTTTGGAAGATCTTCTTAGGGCATATGTTTTGGATTTCGGAGGATCATGGGAAGATCATCTTCATTTGGTGGAATTTGCGTATAATAACAGTTACCAGTCAAGTATTGGTATGGCACCATATGAGGCACTGTATGGAAGACCGTGTAACTCTCCGACATGTTGGTTGGAAACTGGAGAAAAGATGATACTTGGGCCAGAGATGATTCGACAGACTTCAGATTGTATAGGGATTATTCGGCAACGAATGAAGGCAGCCCAAGATCGTCAGAAAAGTTATGCCGATAAGCGTCGTAAAGATTTGGAGTTCGACGTAGGTGATATGGTTTTTGTGAAGATTTCTCCTCTGAAGAATTTTATTCGATTCGGGAAGAAAGGAAAGTTGACCCAGAGGTTTGTTGGACCATTCCAGATCATCGAGCGAATTGGAAAGCTCGCTTATAGATTGGAGTTACCGGAAAAGATGTCGGGAGTGCACAATGTTTTTCATGTATCATATCTACGAAAGTATGTGCACGACTCGAATACAGTGGTTTCTGCTGATAGCTGTGAAGATTTGGAGGTTGATCCAGTGGTTACGAGACCTCGTAAGCCGCTCCGTGTTGTTGAAACCGACACGAAACAGCTTAGGAGGAAAACGATTACGTTGCTCAAGATACAATGGAGTGATGATGTTAACGACTGTACGTGGGAGGAAGAAGAGAGGATGAAGGCAGCTCATCCTGAACTCTTCGAGGTATGGCCCTAAGGTGTCGTGACATCTCATGAATTTGTAACTTGTTCTATCTTAGAATTCTGCATGCTAGGCTAGAAATTGGATGCATGGTTTGTTGATTGCTATGGATGGTAGGCATGCAGAATAGCTTTGATTGTTGTTGTTTGTTTGGAATTTCGGGGGCGAAATTCCTAAGGGGGAGAGAATGTAACGACCCGTATTTTTTCGTATTGATAATCGTAGAATTTACAGGTCGTTAGTTTTATGTTATCCCTAGTCTAAGTCGTATGGGAGTTAACTCGTGTTTGGATTAGATCGAGTTAACGGGTTAGTAATGTTAGCATGTTACGGGTTAACGAGTTAAGGCTTAAGGACTTATGAGTTAACATGTTATCTGATGAGTCGTTAGCAAGTTAGGTAGTGTAGCCGAGTTAAAATGCTAAGTATAAGGTCGTAGGCGACCTATAAGACATAAGCGAGTTGGTAGAGTCAGCGACCTACGAGTTATCAGGTTAGAGGGGATAGCGACTTAAGGGCTGGGATGAGCTAGCGGGTTAGTGGAAGTAACAAGTTAACGAGTCAGCGACCTACGTGTTAGCGAGTCAGTTGTTGGCGAGTTAAGTATGTCAACGACCTAAGAAAAGTTAGGTCGTTGAGCGACTTAAGGGAGTGTTAGGTCGCTGGGCAAGTTAAGTCGTTTAGTAGTTAGGTTGAGCGACTCAGAAGCTCGAGTCCTAACTCGTAACTCGTTAACGAGTTAGCAATGATAGTTAGGTCGCTAGGGAAGATAGGTCGTGACTCGTATGTTAGTTAGGTCGTAAGGTTGTAACTCGTGAAGGCGTTAGGTCGCGTAGGAGCTTAAACCATTAAGCCGTTAGGTCGTGTGACCCTGGGTTTGGTTAGGTCGCGGCTTTCGATGAGTCGTAGGTCGTTGGTTAGTTGGGTCGTAGGTCGGCTAAGAATTAGGTCGGCACATGCTAAGTCGTTAGCGACTTAATGATTGGTCGCAACTCGTGTTGCCTGTTGGGTCGTGAGCCTATTAGCGTTAGGTCGTGATATTTATAAGTCGTTTCCCAGTTGAATCATAACTCGTGTACGAGTTAGGTCATAACGTGTGCTAAGCCTTATGACGTTGAGTCGTTAGGTCATGAGTCGTGGGAATTTTGGGTCATGAGTCGTAACATGTTAGGTCGGCAACGACCTAAGACCAAGCGCGAGTTATGGACTGAGCGACCTAAGGGGAGGGGCGATTCAGCCTATAAATACGCGACCATTTCTTCACTTTTTGGCACCGGTTTTTGAAGCGACGAAGTGCTGCCATTTTGAGAGCTCGACTACAACATTTCTTCATCTCCTTTTCTCCATTCCAATCTAGTTCTAACATCCATCCAAGATCGAAGATTCAAGGGACAAAGTTGAAGATTTTCATCCGTTCGAGTGAGATTTCATAGATTGAAGCGAGATTTTTGCCGGATCAAGCTTGGGTATTTGCTGTCCAGATCTGAAGTGGGTTTCTTTTGAAGTGTTTGGGTGATTCGGTGAGTGGTAGTTATCTCTCACACGGATCCAAAGGAGTATATTGGAGTGGTGGTTCGTTTATGTGTTAAAGATAGTGATTTCTCGCATTTCTCTTAAGTCTGCATGTAGATCCATGGTTTATGAAGATGTTTACCTATGCAAGTTCATTTATCGAGTTATAGGAATAAAACCCATGTTTTATATTTGATAGATCTATGCTAGAAATCCATAATTCATGTATGATAGACTTTCACTCATTTATTTACGAAATTGCCATTATAGTTAATATTGCTTATTGGATCTTGTTTGAATGATTGGTTGTTTGAATGTATGATTGATTGATTGTTTCAAGTTAGCTAGTAGTTGATTTGGAACAAGATGGTCGGAGATGATTCAAAAGCTAAGTGGAAAGGGCTCTTGAATGGTGAAAGCTGCTTGTGGCATATGAAGCGAATGAGGAAGCTCATATGGATGGATTCGAGGACTTTGCGATGATACGAGGAAGCAAAGTATGATGATGATGGACTTTGCCGTGATATGATGAGGCAAAGCATGATATGGACTTTGCTAAGATGCGATGAAGCAAAGTATGAGATGAGATAGTCTTGGTCTAGTCCAGGCGGGATCATTCCAAGCATGATGTTAACTCGGTGATATGGTTCGAGTTTTGATGGATAATGGATGGCTCGAGCGGCGCTTGAGCTAGTATGGGAATAGTCGTCGAGGAGGATGACTAGGAGGCTAAGACTTCATCGTTGTTGAAGGTTCTAGCATGCTCAAAGCAAGAGTACGTTGGGCGGCATTGATATCCCAGGCACGGGTCACGATGACGTGCTAGTACTCTGGGCAGCATTGATATCCTAGGCACGGGTCACGATGACGTGCGGAGTTATGTCTAGAATCGGGGTTACCATTAGCCCCTGGACTGACGGATGAAAGAATGTGCCGTTCATTCAACTAACGATGAAATCAAGGCAATGATAACAGTGATAGCCAGAGTCATGGATGTTGATTATATCATCATTCGGTCTCAAGAGCGGTGTTTTCGGGGTGCTTATCTGATCTTGGTTTAGGCCTTGGGGGTTTGTATTTGGAAAACATCGACCTTGACTCGAGTGATTATTGCTTTACTTTAGTTACCTGTTGCTATACTTGCTTCTTATTAGTGTGTGTCTGGGGGCTATCACTGTAGAATGAGGTGGAGTGGGATGATTTGGGTTCCTATTCCTTTTATCCTTATGCTCTTTTGGTATGTTTGATAGTTGATTTACTGCTCACTAAGACTTTGTCTGACTCAAGGTTTTATGTCTCCTCTTATTACCTTGGGCTGTTCATCCATGTTTGGGATGGGCAGACTAGGTGACAGGTGGCAGGTGCTGATCTTAGTGGCTCACGCTGAGGATGACGAAGACGAGCAGGAGGCTTTACATATTATTTTTATATTCTATGTACTGGATATTCCGCTGTTTGTTGATTACTCTGAGTGCTATGTAGTGAGGCTTCTTGTATTCATGATTCAGACTATGTATAAAGCTATTATGATTAGATGATGATATTCTGTTCTATGGTGGCTTCACTATATTATATTTCTCTATTGTATTTTATCCAGGCGCTGTGAGTTTTACGATAGAGTCTGCGATGTTTATTTTACCCTTGACGGTCACTCATGGCTGCCTGGCACACCTTCAGCGCACCATTCCCTTGTTTCCGTGCGGGAGTCATGGGCGGTCGTCACAACTTTAGCATGCCTCCCCTCGAGTACTTTATCAGTCAGCCTGGCACTTCACAACATCACACATGGGTGATTCTTCTAAAGTAGACCTAGATGATTATTTATTAAGAAGATTTGAACTGTGTTGTTGATTTTTTTTTTCTTAACGTGAATTGTTACCTTAGTCCAAGTTCATTTCTAGCTTGATTGAACTTTAATTTGGCGGATTTGATTTGTATGATTTGTTGTAAGATTCCTTAAGATTGATTTTATGTAAACATCAATTAGGCCTTTTTATCTTCTTATTATATTCATATTTTTTTCCATAATATAGTATAGGAGGAAATCTTGGATACTACCTTGCTGTTGGTATGTAAATTGAATGAGATTTGGTGAAGATGGTACATTCTTACCCCCATTCACATTATAGAACTTAGGAAGATGAAACTTCTTTCAAATCAAGCAATGATTTATCGAATCTGAGTAGTAACCTGCAAATTAATACATACGCACACATTCAATACTAAATAGTGCCCAATATCCATAGCATTTCTTAACCACTCTGGAAGAAGAGATAGTCTAGCAACTTCATTCTTTGAAATGTTATTATCAGCTGTGCATATTAAATCATTTACTTCAGTCTCATAATCATCTTTGGTTGTGCTTATGCTTTTGAGTTTTTTATTACCTTGTAATGTAATAGGATATATTTTTTTCTTCTCTTCTCACTTCTATTACTCCTTTTTTGAATGATTATCCAGTCATTTGGGCTTCTGCCACTGTGCCGATGTTATAGCCAAAATGTACCATTTCTATGAACAATTGATTGTTTAACCTAAACACTTGATAAATTTATGCTTTGAACATCTAGGTCCTACTTAAATATTCCACTTTGATATTGAATATATTTTATTTATTAATATAATTTCTCACAGTGATGTATCTTTGATTAATTTGTTGAGTAAATTGTTATGATTGTATCCAACAAAATTGTTTGATGTATATTTCAAAACTGGTTATATCAGGATTTAAGGTTGAAGAAATCAAATATGGAGAACTTAAATAAGGGTTGAACAATTGTTTATGAATTGACAATAATTTGGTTTCAAGAATGAATGGATGAATATTAGACATGAGGCATTGAGAAGAAATATTATGTAAGGTTGTTATATAGTGTAGATTTATATATGAATATTAGAAATGAGACATTGAAAAATGTTTAATGTATGGATGTCATATAGAATATATATAGGTGGGAGCATTTTAGCAGCTTCTAGGTCATTTCACCAAATTTGGTTCTCCAAAGCTGAGTATGTTTATTAGTAAACACTTAATATTAAAATCTTATTAATGTAGGATTATAACAAAACTATCTATATAATATAAATATGTTGGTATGATGAACATGGAGTTTTATATATTTAGAGGAAATTCCTGCAACCAATGACCAGTAGTTATAAGTGTAACTTTTACAAATGCGTAATTTAGTTGTTATTTCTACCAAAGTATTAAATTAAATGAACTTGCTTTATGGATGCTATCTGTTAAAATTAGGTAATATATTTTAATCTAAATAATTATTATTAATTAAATTGTACTAGTGTGAATCATGCTACGCACACGGAATGCTGATATGTTTTCAATTTTTTTTCTCTTTAACGGTTAAATAGAATATTTTGTATATCATCTAGCATGCCTTATGTATATAGTTGGTGTTATTTTTTGCATCATAGTATTTAATGTGTAATTTAATCATATATAAATAATACACTTTCTTGTAGCTCCTATAGCTAACACTATATATAATGAGTACTTTATCAAGATGTATGAAATGAATATTGAACCACACAATACTCAAAGACAAAAAGGAATTGCTTTCGTTTGTAGTAACAAAAATCATGGTTGCTACTACTTTTACTTGGGAAATTTCCAATGAATTATGCCCTATCTTTTTAACTCTAATAAATTGAAGTTCAAAAATAATGTTGTAGAAACATTTATCTTTCATTCTAGTTTAGCTTGGGATTGGGCCTTCGTATACAAAATAGATATACTAAATCTTCTAAAGATAATAAATAATCTTGTATGCATGGCTAACAATTGGAATTGAATAATAAAAAATTCTCAAATAACCAAATAGAAAATACATGAATGGGTGGAATATAACTCACTGAAATGTTTATAGTACCATAACCGATAGTTACTCACGCATTATTTAACTATATGAGCTTTTAGTTCATCTAACCAAATGAACATCTTTGAAATCAATATGAAAGTATATGTTATATAATAAAACAGTTGAATAACTTAAATCAAATGAAGATAGCAAACCATAGACTAACGTCTTGAGAATAGAGGTTTATATATCCTAATATTTATAAAGAAATTTTTTAATTATGTAGAAAAAAGAATATATCTCCTGGTTTCCTTGATCTTGCAAACACTACAAAAAAATACATCTTAGAGAACTAAATACTGATTGCTTATCTAAATACATGAAACTTGTATTAAATATTGGGATATACAGAAGCATTATAAGTACAACATAGTCCCATTTTTAGTAATTTGTCAAATCTAATGATACAAACACCTGTCCTTAAAGCTACCATTGTCCTTGTTTTTTTTTTTGCAATTTGACTCAACATCTGTTGCAGTATGCTGCTTTGTCACATTATTTCCAAAACAACAGCAGCATATGTGGCTTTAGTCTTTAGTCTGCATCAGCATGTAGTCCAAGATGTGTGTTTCCACTAGACTATTCTTCTCTCGTGTTCCCATTGGTTTCTACATATTTCTACGCTGCTTCGGATGTATTCCTTTTTCCAGAAAATTTAATGTATTTTCATCAAGTCTTATCATATGCTAGCCTCACTGCTTTAATACAAAAAATTGTTATATATGAAGTAATAAAGTTAACTGCCAGTACCTTCATTATAAATTTAAATTTAAAAATGATAGAATAGATTATTATGTTGTTTTCAATGTCCAAAAATATTATCTTAAATATCAGTGTACCATACTATAATGCTTCCAATATATATGCTATATTGTTAATTTAGATATGCTAACAAACATAAAACGAATAAAATCCATAAAAGACTGCCAAAATCAATAATGAGAGTCTGGGAGTAGCAGTTATAAACTTAAATAATATATACCAAAGTACCATTTGATATAACCAATTAATAAGTGGATCTAATCTAATCGTTGCTTATATTAATAAATCTAAAACATCTCTCTCTCATTCATACCTAATCATATTTTGTCCATACACAATGATTTCAGGTACAAATGTTGATGTTACATTCATAGTCAAAATGTTATACCCCATTTGTAACGACCCGTAATCCATACCCTTTGAATCGACAATAAACCACATATGTCCGACCCAAAAAGCACAGAATGATGGAAGGTCATAGGAAAGAAGAGAGTGGGTGAGATGAAAGAAAGAAGAAGAAACTAAAACAACACAGAATCTCACATCGCAACGAAACAACATATAATAGAATATCAATAATCTTTACAGAAAAGAAAAACTGTAATATACATACATCAATTAAAGTATACAATCACTAATTATCATCTTGGACAGTTATAAAAACATGTCCTCACAATTATTGATAATTTAAAATAAACAACGCAGCAGAAATAAATAAGTATAGGAATACGTCTCTATCATCCAGCTTGTCTCCTGAGCACCAGTGCAATCTAAGAGACCAGTAAACATACTCGGTCTGACCTGAGCATTGAATGGGAAGAATGCCCAGATCAATCTGGTAAACCAGCGTGAGAAAACACATCTCTACTGAATTAATAAAGTTATCAAAACTTCTTTTCAAAACAAAGGGTATCTCGTAAGGCCACGCCGCACATAAACACGGATGAGTTTTTACCTCACGATAACCAAACCATTTTTATCAAATCATTTGATATTATAATAGTATCTAAGGTTTTAAAATAAAACACGAATATAGTTAAAATGCTTGCATCTCACGTTTCAGCATATTTGGTATACAACTAAAACAGTATGGTGCATATTGGTAAATGGATTTCATACAATGACTGGGCACTAGGGCATCGCCCATCAGAGTACACCTCTAGAAAAATGTACCGAGATCGAACCTATCGATCTCTCCCAACACAAGACCGGCCTACCCCTTGCTGGATAGTGCCGAATATGTCATCATCCCAGTTGTTCCAACCTTTTTACTGAGATCTCATGCACAACCAATCCATAAATATGTAGATGTAGGATATCTAGAAAGGTGACAACATACCCTAATGGTTGCAACTCACTTAGCCTTGCTGCATCGCCCCTGATTTTCAGTCATTCTCGGTTGATGAGGATTGAGGCTACGTTTCACCTTTTATATAGCAAACCAAACTTGGAATGCTAACATTGCTCAAGCATCAATGCAATACTAGCGTTCATCCATACAAGTTAGTTATGGGACTGAACAAAACCGAAGGCGCCATTTTCTATTCCATCCATTATAGGGAATCCCTCGCTAGAAAAAAATAAAGAAAAAGCCCTTGCATTTAACTCCGTCTTTGGCTATCTTCAACATTTTTCAATTCGCAATGCTTAAGCCAATTTGAAGTTGTTTTAGATAATAAGCTCGATCCGCCTCTTCGAACTAACAATCGATAGTTTAAAATTAGCCACTACTTTGATAGTCAGCTATTTAACTATCAAATCAACAAACATTCAACAAAAGATTTTATTCCCAAAAGGAAATACTATTGGTTAAGCACCAAGCAACACTATGCCCCTTTAATTACTCTTTTATTAATTAAATCACTTTCCCAATATTTAACAAAAAAATCTTTACTAAGATATATTCTTTAATCATTTTATCACTTACGACATTTGGAAAGCATTTCCGCATACTTATCTCAATGGTATAAGTATATTCACAACCATCTCACTTTCTACATTTAGAAAATATCTCAATAAACTTAAATCAATAATAAGTATATTTTAAATCTTTTAGAGAGAACTCATTATCTCTAAACACAATTTATTGGGTCAAAGCGAATGTTTACGACAACCCATAACACTAGTACAGGGATTCAACAAACTATACTAAATATCAATTTTCGATATCGAACTTCAACTGTTTATTAGTTAACAATGAAGCTAGTCAAGTTGGTGTAAATTTATCGCTCGAACTTTGATTGAACAACATTCTCAACTTCAAAATGGATAGAAGTTACCCATATCGAATTTTAACTCCAAATATAGAATATATACATATAAATCCCATATTCTATACAAATCCTTCCTTCTGGAATCACCTACTATAACGATAGTGCTATAGTCTATGCCTTCGTTACTTTCCACAAAAACATCTATTACAACAATAAATGTTGAAATCTATGTTTTTGTCACTTAACACATTTTAAAATCACCTTTAAAATCATTTAGCTCCATTTAAAAACATCACTTTCAAGGCCATTTCTTTCAAAAGATTATTCACTTAAAAACGTGAATATATCCCTTTATTAAAATCCATACTTAATTCTTAATATAAATCATTTCCAAATTTATAAAACTACAATTATAAATCCTTTTCCATTTAATAACTTCCTTTTTATAAAATCTCTTTATTTATAAATTTTCATTTATAAATATATTTCTTTATCTCATTTATTTTCAAAATCCAGTTATAAATATCGATTACAAATCCATTTTCACATTTATAAAACAAGGTTTAAAATTCTCATTTCTATGTTATAAAACCCTGTTCAAACATCTACCAGTTTATTTCCACTTTCTATTTTCCTCAAAAATAGAAACAACCTCTTTCCTAAAGTAACCATTCCCTATATTTTTGTAAATCCACAGATGTGGTATATCTCCCCAATTTTGCCCAAGGATAATATTTCCCTTGATTTATAAAACATCGTTTTATAAATCTATCATTTCATTTAAATTTTTTACTTATTTATAAAATATAACCTTTTAAATTCATTCTTTAATATATAAAATTATATCACCTTTAAAATAAACTGCTAAATAATATTTATACAAAAATATTTCCATCTTCTGTTAAAGCAGTATTCCTTGATTATAAAACCAACATTATATTTAATATTTTAATAATCTATATAATATAGTATAGAAAAATCTCTATTTAAAAATATTTCATAAAACTGTAAATTTTAATACCAAAAATCATATTATTTTATATATAGTAAACTGCTTCTTTAAATAATTCTAAATAATTTATAAAACAAATTTAACTTCAAAACCACTTAAAAAATCAAATCTTCACTTAATAGCATTTCAAAAATACTAAAAAGAGGCACTGTGCTACCATAGCATCAAATAGAGAAAACTATATTCATGTCATCGCATATGGCATCCAACACATCATATATCACAACATATGAAAAATAAATCAACAATATGAGGAATCTAGTTGGATCCCTCCAATATGTTCACCTGCATCAAATGCAACATATGAGAATAAAATGTACAATGTCTGCTTCGAGGCAGATGAGCGTACAAAGGGTCCTCCGCTCATACATGGGAACGTATAGGGTCTTATCCGCTCGAATAGGCGGGTATATATACCCAACTACTAATAATATAGTAAACAACAAAAATAGCAATCATAGACAACAAACAACATAAATAAAATTATTTACACTTGTATAAAAATATAAGTGGCCAGAGAGAGTGAATTTTACTCACTTTGATTGCAGTTGTCGGTTCCACGTTCTGGTTTCCATCTAAATCGAACGCGTGAAATTTCTACTAGCCCCAATCGCATCCAATCCAATTCCATAATGTAGATCTTGTCAATTTGAACCTAACGCGACTAATCGCATTCAAGACCTAATATGCAAAAATTATCGCATTTATAAATTATCGATTTTCAAATAATATGCAAATATTCTAATTACTCTCTTAATTACTAATTACCTAAATAAACATCTTCTTCCATATTTTAAAACCCCGCTTCTTTGTTGTAACAAAACCCACTTCATAGTCGTTCCTTCTCTCCACCCTCGCTCACACTACGCTTCACGAAACTCGATGAAACCACCATCATTCTCCTCCTCTTTGTGAGTGCTACCCGAGCATGCCAAAGATCACAAACCCGGTCCAACCATGCAATTCGTGACATCAGGCTTCTTGCTGTTGCACGTGGTTATCAGACCCCCCCCCCCCCCCCCAACGTCGAGCCGCACCTCTTCAATACATAGGCATAGGTGCTACATGATCTCAAGGTCACAAATACACTCTCCGTTTCGTCGATCGTCAAGTAAAATTACAAGAATCCCCAACCCTGTATAATTATCCCTTTCGTCCGAACCGCTCTTCACTGACGAGCTTCACAAATGAACAATGCATTCTTCACTTCCCATATTATTTCAAAACTTAATCCACTACAAAATCAAAGTACAATTTTTAAATTTTTCCATTAACTAGAATTTTAATTTTGTATTATTATTTTTTATCTTAAGCTTTGGCAGATAAAAAGGGGAAGGATGGAATGAAAGGGAGGACAAGAAAACAAGAGTTCGGCTGTGTGTACTTTTGGTATGGTTGACTTATAAAAATTCAAATTGTCCAGTATCACGCTGCACTTCTTGTCGTTCGTATACGGATTCCGAATCGATAGAACAAATATACGGTCGCACTTAGATAAGTGAGGCGATCCTAAATCAGAAATAATATACACCGGTTATTGCATTTTGTAAAATCACAAATTGCTGCTATTTGACGATAAAACGTCAAACTTAACTTCAATATTTTTCAAATCAAAAATTATGAAAAAATCAAATAAATTAAATTGAGAATACGTCCATAGAAATCGAGCCATGAAAATTAAAAATTATTTTTCGATATTTCAATTGAATTGTTATCACTGCAATTGAATTTACAAATGAATTCGCTGTTAATATTAAATAATTTAAAATGAGTTAAATCTGCCCATTAAATTAACTGAATTGATATTCCATTAAAAATCTAATTACTTGAATCACCATTCGATATCAGTTTCTCCAATTCAAATATTCTCAAACAAGCTATTTATTTGGATTCAGGTTTAAACCCAATAATCTAATATTTAAATTAATTAAATATTTCAAAATCAATTGACTAAAAATCCAGGTCGTTACAGTCTTCTTCCCTTAAATGAATTTCGTCCCCAAAATTACCAAGGTAAGAAAAATGCAACAAACCCATTAACTTTCTGAAACCAATTTGGTTAAAATTGATTACCAAATTCCCTTAAGCTTTTAACTTTTCGAATTAAACAGTTTCAACTTAATCACCCCATTTTCTAAGTTTCCAAATTCATTCACTAATATTGACTAATAACATTCCAAAAACCCCACTAATATCTTTTCAAGTGACATGTAAAAATCAAATTTTAGTTATCAAAATTCTTCCTAAAATTTCTCAAAAAATTTCCAACCCTTAAATTTACGGAAAATTTCGCCAGCGTCTCCTTTACGTGGCTCAATCGAAAAAACTACAAATCGTCACCACGCACCCAAATCCACCAAAAGAAAACAAAAGCCAAATAGCTAGTCATAAAACCATCAAATCAATCGAAATAGAAACATGTACCTTTTAGTCGGACAACCAATTTTATTCTTTTGAAATCAAAGGCATCAACTAGCTCTTGCTTCTATATACCTATCTTTTATTTACACATAATATCCAACCATATAATTTCTACCATATCATTTTGCATTTACCAATGTTTACATTTACTTTATACACTTCATTTCTATCTAACATTTAGTTGATCCATTTTCAACTTACTCACATCCATATTCTTTTATATTCGATTCATTACATTCACTTTCACATTCACATGCAATCTTCAAATTTAATTAATCCATATTTAATTAATTTACATTAAATTCCTTTTATTGCATTCAATTATTAACATTCACTTTCATTTTACTTACATCCAACACATTCATATCCCATTCATTTATGCCAAATTAATTCGCATTCCTTTGTCACCTCATTTATTACTTAGCATCGATTCCATCAAATTTACTTTAAACTTATTTCATATTCATTTCATCTTAATTCAATCTCATTTAACTTCACTTAAGTTAAACTCCCATTTATTATTGAATTTATTTAACTTTACATAAGTTAAAATTTAATTTCACATCTCAATTTCAAATTTTTTTTCTTATCTACACTATCTCTTAAATCATAAGTTTAAATACTTATCTTTATTTATTTCACGAACACTTAGATAGCAAATTTCAGAATCTAAACACCCAGTTCTATTTCAAATCAATTTGAAATTACACACACACACACATATGCCTCATTTGTATAACAAATCAAAATTTTAAATTTCTTAAAATCAAAAACTTGTTTATCAAAACAATATCCCAATAGCAAATCATTATGGTAGCAATCCATCACTTAGAAACTCAAAAATGAACACCGATGATGTCGCGATCATCATCAGAATTATTTTCCAGCGTCGAAGTAAGTTCAGTGCTTTTATTTCTTCTAAAATCCTTTCTAAAATATTTTTGTTTAAAAGTACTTCCAAAATAATACTATTATTATTTTTCACATACTTGAAAATCGTTTCAAAATCTCCGGGGTTTGAATTCTAAAGTTCTCAGTTTAGATTCATTTTATTTATAAATCACATTTATAAATTAAACTTATATAATTTCGCTTCCTTAAAACATTTCACAAATGTTTTATCATTTTTTATTTTATAATAAACGTCTTTTTTAAGGCACAACAACCAATTAATGATAATAATCGATATTATCATCCCCAACAAACCAAACACATTATATATAACTATAATAATTTCTGAAAAAATATTCTTTATATATAAAATATAATTTAGGCAAAATTATTTCATTTACGTCATTTTGAAACAATACTGTGTTGAATTTCCTTGTTTAAGAATTTAGAAACCCTTATCGCTACAGTTGTACGAACTATACCGACTAGAACTCATAAGCCACTTAACAAATCAACCAACACAATATAATTTTTTTATTCACTAACAAATAGCGCTTATATATATATGTGTGTCTATATATATACACACGTGTGTATATACACACTCAAACTCATTCTAGGGTATTATTAACTCTATCTCTAATGAGTAATCCCACACCGAAGCCTACGTGTTCACTCAACCTAAGCTCTGATACCAAATATAACGACCCGCAAATCTGTACCCTTTCAATTGACAATAAACCACACATGTTCGACCCAAAAAGCACAGAATGATGAAAGGTCATGGGAAAGAAGAGAGAGGGTGAGAAGAAAGAAAGAAGAAGTAAAAAACTAAAACAATATAGAATCTCACATCGCAGCGGAACAACAAATAATAGAATATCGATAATCTTTACAAAAAATAAAAAATGTAATATACATACATCAATCAGAGTACACAATCATTAATTATCAACTTGGATAGTTTTAAAAACATATCCTAACAATTGTTGATAATTTAAAGCAAACAATGCAACGGAAATAAACAAGTACGGCAATATGTCTCTATCATCCAGCTCGTCTCTTGAGCTCCAGTGCTACCTAAGCGACCTGTAAACATACTCGGTCTAACCCAAGCATTGATAGGGAAGAACGCCCAAATCAATCTAGTAAACCAGCGTGAGAAAACACATCTCTACTGAATTAATAAAGTTATCAAAACTCCTTCTCAAAACAAAGGGGATCTCGTATGACCACGCCACACATAAACACGGACGGGTTTTAACCTTACGATAACCAAACCATTATTATCAAATCATTTGATATTATAATACTGTTTAAGGGTTTAAAGTAAAATATGAATATATCTAAAATGTTTGCATCTCACGTTTCATCATATTTGGTATACAGCTAAAACCGCATGGCTCTTATTGGTGAATGGATTTCATACAATGACGAAGCACTAGGGGACTGCCCATCACAGTACACCTCTAGGAAAATGTACCTAAATCGAACCTATCGATCCTTGCCAACACAAGACCGACCTACCCCTTACTGGATAGTACCGAATATGTCATCACCCTGGTTGTTCTCAACCTTTTTACTGAGATCTCATGCACAACCAATCCATAAATATGTAGACGTAGGGTATTTAGAAAGGTGGCAACATACTCTAATTGGTGCGACCCACTTAGCCTTGCTGCATCTCTCCCGATTTTCAATCATTCCCGGTTGATGAGGCTTGAGGCTACGTTTTACCTTTTATACAGCAAACCAAACTTGGAATGCTAACACCGCCCTACAAGCATCAGTGAAATACTAGCACTCATCTATACAAGTTCGCTGTGGGACTGAATGAAACCGCAGACACTATTTTTTATTTCATCCATTTCGGGGAATCCCTCCCAAGAAAAAAATAAAGAATAGCCCTTGCATTTAACTACGTCTTTGGCTATCTTTAACATTTTCCAATTCGTAATCCTTATGCCAATTCGAAGTGGTTTCGAATAATATACCCGATCCCGGTCTCTTCGAATTAACAATTGATAGTTTAAAATTGGCCAATACTTTGATATGTTATTTAACTATCAAATCAACAAACATTCAACCAAAGATTTTATTCCCAAAAGGAAATACTACTGGTTAAGCACCAAGCAACACTATGCCCCTTTAATTAATCTTTTATTAATTAAATCACTTTCCCAATATTTAACAAAAAAACTTTACTAAGATATATTCCCTAATCACTTTATCACTTACGACATTTGGAAAGCATTTCCACATACTTATCTCAATAGTAGAAGTATATTCACAACCATCTCATTTTCTACACTTAGAAAGTATCTTGGTATACTTAAATCAATAATAAGTATATTTATAATCTTTTAGAGAGAACACTTTATCTCCAAACGCACTTTATTGAGTCAAAGCGAATGTTACGTAAAACATCGTTATGATAACCCAAAACACTAGTGTAGGGATTCAACTAACTATACTGAATATCAATTTTCGATATCAAACTTCAACTGTTTATTAGATAACAATGAAGGCAATCAAGTTGGTGTATTTTTACCTCTCAGACCTTGACTGAAAAACATTCCCAACTTCAACATGGATAGAAGATACCCATATCGAATATTAACTCCAAATATAGAATATATACATATAAATCCCATATCCTATACAAAATCTTCCTTCTGGGATCACCTACTATAACAATAGTGTTATAGTCTATGCCTTCATTACTTTCCACGAAAATGTCTAATATAACAATAAATGTTGAATATCTATGTTTTCATCACTTAACACATTTTAAAATCACCTTTAAAATCATTTATCTCCATTTAAAACCATCACTTTCAAAGCCATTTCTTACAAACGATTATTCACTTAAAAACTTGAATATATTCCCTTTATAAAAATCCAAATTTAATTCTTAAAATAAATCATTTCCAAATTTATAAAACTACAATTATAAATCCTTTTCAATTTAATAACTTCCTTATTATAAAATCTCTTTACTTATAAATTTTCGTTTTAAAATCTATTTCTTTATAAATCTCATTTATTTTCAAAATCCATTTATGAATATCGATTACAAATCCATTTTCACATTTATAAAACAAGGTTTAAGATTCTCATTTCTGTGTTATAAAACCCTGTTCAAACATCTCCCAGTTTATTTCTACTTTCTATTTTTCCCAAAAATAGAAACAACCTCTTTCCTAAAATAACCATTCCCCATATTTGTATAAATCCAATGATGTGGTTTGTCTCCCAAATTTTGCCCAAGGATAATATTTCCCTTAATTTATAGAACATCATTTTATAAATCTATCATTTCATTTAAAACTTTTACTTATTTATAAAATATCACCTTTTAAATTCATTCATTAATATATAAAATTATATCACCTTTAAAATAAAACGTTAAATAATATTTATACAAAAATATTTCTATCTTCTTTTAAAACAGCATTCCTTGATTTTAAAACCGACTTAATATTTTATATTTTAAAAATCTATATAATATAGTTTAGAAAAATCTCTATTTAAAAATATTTCATAAAACTATAAATTTTAATATCCAAAAACAATATTATTTTATATACAGTAAACTGCTTCTTTAAATAATTTAAAATAACTTATAAAACAAATTTAACTTCGAAAACCATTTAAAAATCAAATCTTCACTTAATAGTATTTCAAAATACAAAAAGAGGCACAGTGCTACCGTAGCACTAAATAGGGAAAACTATATTCATGTCATCACATATTGTAACAACCCGTAAATTTTCGATAATTAAAATAGCTAATTTAATAAGGTTTCGTGATTTAATGTTAGAAAAAAATTTGTAATTTGTTTGGAATAATAATAACTGGAATGAATTGCAAAAATAATTATCCAAATAATTATTTATAGATTGAATGGAGTTCCAATCTAATTGAATTGACTCAAATGTTATAACTTGGTTATAAGGGAATATATGGAAAAACAAATGTAAATAAGTGAATAAGAATTGTGAATTATTTAGGTAGAAATACAAATTTTAATAGATTGGTTTCGAAGATTTGAATAGTAATAAGTATTGAAAATAAATGCTAGTTAGTGAATGCCTTTGAAATCAATAGTTGAATAGGATAATAATGTTGAATTCATTGGGTATAATAGAGTAATTGATTGATAAGAAAAAAATCTATTTAAAATCAAATATTGAATATTGAACAGCTAAATTGTTTAAATTGAATATTTAAAACTTATTGAATAATTGAATAACTATAAAATGAAAATAGGGTTCTAAGATGTGAATTGGTTCTAAAGGTTAAATTTTATAAGTTCGTTTTAAATATTTCAAAAGATAGTGATTTAAGAATACTCAAATTTGTTTAAATTCAATATTACAAATGTTTGAATAATTAAATTCCGAATTTGATATGATTAATTTGATATTGAAATTTAATATATGAAAATAGAGTGAATAATTGAAATTTGATTTAATATGATTCAAATTGGTTTTCAAACTGAATGTAAGTTATACTGGGATTATAATAGAGTTAATAAGATTTTAAAATTGGAATTTATTGGATAATAGAAAAACGGGTTTAATATGATTAAAATTGATTTAAAAAATTTTATTTTATCATATTAAAGTTAGAATGATGTTGTAGAACTTTTAAAATCGAATTAAAAGTAAATTTGTGAAAATTGAATATTTTAATATTTAATTGACGAGTTAAAATAGCCATTTTTCAAATAGTCTCGGATTCCGATGAAACTAGTCTCATCGGATCCGTAACGTGATATTATTGTAAGATTTCAAATTTCATGTCAATCGGATTTACCGTTTGTCCGGGGCGAGCCAAAACGCATAGAAAATCGTTTAATCGATTTAATTTAAAATTGATCGTTTATTTTCGTAACTCGTGCATACGATCGAATTAGGGCTTGAAACCTTTTCCATTGCATCCGGAATAGGGGTATAACATTATGAATGCCTAGCGGTATGCCTTGATAGGGGTTCGAGATTTCAAGATGCGTAGATCGAGGTATTTTGAAATTTAAATAAATATTTTAATTAGTCAATCTCCCTTTCAGCTGCTATCCCATCTTTTCACTGTACCTTTGACCCATTCAAACACGCAATAGCCTCTCCTTCCCTTTTTAATAACTGCACATGCAAGTCACAGTAAACAAAAAAAAGTCCAAGCTTCAAAAGAAAAAAAATTATTTCTCTTCCAATACTCGATTTAAAATCACGAAACCAATTTTAAAAATCCTATTTTTGCTTTATCTTTGATCTGGTATGTTTCGCGCTTGGTGCGGCTATGATTTGGAAACGACAGTGGGACGAATGTGTGCAAGGATAGCTAGGTTTTGGAAATTTTATCCATTCGATCATCGATTCGTCGATTTGAGTTTATACTTGAACTCGGCATGGAAGAGAGCATCATCGGCGTGATTTTTATGGAGCTCGGCGGCTTATAGGGGGTTGCGACCTGGTCGCGTGTGAAGGCAGGGAGCAGTTGTCGCGTTTTGATTTTGGGGTGCGTGCGTTGATGAGTGGGTCCGGCAGGTGGTGATTTCGGCGAGGGAAACGAGGGCGAAGTCGGAAGTTGCTTTCGGTGAGTGGATAGTCATGTCGGTGACATGCCGTGCACTGCCGTGTTATGGGGGGGTGAACTTTTGGGGAAGAAGATGTTGAATGGGCTTGGGCTGTTATGGGCTTGGTAATAAGTTTATAAAAAAAAATTATGTTAATATGGTAGATTAATTATTTAATTATCGACAAACTTATATACTGAATATCTCCTCCATACGAGGTCGGATTGGGACGAAACAAATTGGATTCGTTTTGTCGAGCACTACGCAATGGAACTAGATTGGAATCGTTTGGAGCTAGTGGAAATTTCGGGTAAAATTAAATGCTCGTTTAATTTTATTCGAAATAAAACGCTGGAACTACATTAAAATCAAGGTGAGTGTTTTATAACGCTCACAACGTACTAAATATCTTTATGCTAGTTAAATTTGACATTATGAAGTGTTATGATTTTATTTGTCGTTGTTGATAAAATTTAGTTGTCATATAGATTGTCATTTTAATTAACCGTTGAAAATGAAATTGACAGTTAAATTGAAATTGAAATTGAATTGCGATTAAATTACCTGACATTGATAACTATGAAATTGCCATGAATTGTATTGTCTATTGTATGATGTATTTCGATGGATACTATTGGTTGATATTTAAATGTTTGGATGTTTATTTTCTCATATATATCCTGTTACGCATACATATGAAATTATGATTTGATTTAAGTGATATATATTCATCCCTGACATTTAATTGAAATAAATAATTACTTGGCCATAGGATAGAAAATTATATATGGACACTGGATTGGCTAAATTAATAATTTTTAAAATCGTCGATTTGAAATTTATTTAAATGTTTTGATTTAAAAGTTATAAATAAAATCAATTTATAGGAATCAAATTTATCGCATAATTGAGTTTGAAATGTTGGAATAAATTTTGGTTAAAAGAAATTGTTAAACAATTTAAGTTGAGACTTTGAAATTTAAAAATTAGGATATGATTGAATTTCAAAAATTTATTTGTTTTAAAGATTGAACATTATCTCAAGCTTTGAGTATTACTAAGTAAAAGTGATATAAAAATGATATTTTGAAATTGAGCTTCAAATTGAATCATATTTGAAATTTGGATTTAAATTTGAATATTGAAGGATAATTTTCTTAAGTGTTATAAATTGGTATTTTGAACATCAAGCACCAAATTGATATAAATCGAAATTGAATAAATTAAAGGTGAATGTAAAATTGAATTAATTTGAAGTCAAAGTTGACATTGATTTGAATTGAAATCGAAATCGAATCGGTAAAATGGAAATTGAAATTGATTTGAATTGGGAAGTTATAATTGAAATGGATTGGTTTTGAAGCTGTTTTATTTTGTTTTCCAAATTACTCTGTTATATAAACCATTTTTGAATACTTAAACTATTTTAATCTATTTTAAATCTACTTAACCCAATTTAAATTATTTTAAACTAATTTATCTATTTCAAATCCATTTTAAGATTTTAAGTTTTTTTTTTACTATTTTAATTGTTTAAAACTACTTTTAAACTACTTAAAACTATTTTCTACAATTCTAAGCTGGTCAATAAGGTGAAATGTTTATATATAAATCTTGAATTTAAATACGAATTGGATTAAATGAAGTTGCAACCTAAATTGAAATTCGAAATGATTTTGAAATCGAAATGAGATATTGATGCGAAAAATGATTTTTGAAACGGAATCTTACATTTGAATAGATACGATGATATTTGAAATGGATTTGATTTTTGAAGCGAATATGATATTTTGATATCAATTATGGATCGATTTGAAATGTAAAAGAGCCAACGGTGTAATAATACGTAGTTATTAAAGAGACCGGGATCGGATATGGACATACTCTCTGTCGATACCGAACACCACTTTAATAACTATTATACGCGGAGTGTAGATCCAGAATGAAGTGGATGGTTTGGTGAACGCGTTGACTAAGAAAGAGAACGATATTGGATGACCCCTGACATGACTAAAACAGGAGCCGCGTCGGGTCATTGAGGTTCGCCATCTCTAGCAGACACACTTCTTCGATACCATATCTATTACATTTGTGATTCGATTTGGGTGCACCCCTTGATTTGGGAGTGTTGTTTCGCGGTGTTGGGGTAGCTACTGGCTATGCTCAACATCAGTCCGGATCACGCAACTACTAGTATCCTAGTTGGTATCGCCTCATGTACCTTGTCATACTGATTATCCTATTCGCAACCACTACGTTTTGTTTTGTGTTATACCTATGGGGTACCCTCTGATAACCACTAGTTTACGGTGGGGCTTACGGTGCTGTATAGACTATGGCATTATAAAAATGTGTTAAGGGGGATTATGGTAACGCTTTAACGCTATTTTGATACTTTATATTACTGATAGGCATTATCTACTTAGCGTACATTACTACATAGTAGATAGTTTAACAGATCCTTAAGAGATGGAAAATCCCATAACATCTCTTAAGTTATTGCACGCACGTTGACACTGGATATAAGATGTCAAATCCCGTAAACATCTCTAACGCCGTTACACTCATATTTATTTACGATTGATTTAACTTTCAAAGGATATTTTAGTCCTGACTCGAGTGTTTTGTCTTTTCATTACGCTCGGGTCAGTCCTGAGTTTTCAGATTTTTGAAGATCTATTCTGGAGGATGAAGACGAAGATATGGTACACTATTACTATTATTATCTGTGCATCATGTTGTCTGCTGCATTATTTTATTTGTTCTGTTGTATATGTATAACTCTGATAAATGTTGTATAAATAATTGTCAAAGTATAGTAAACAACTTCATGAACTGTTTATTTGACTATTATATTTTATCGTTCCGCTGCGAGATTCTGTGTTGTTTCATTTCCTTTATTTCTCCTTCCCTTTCTTTTCTTAATTACCCCAATAACCATCTGCCCTTTTGAATGGTTTGGAACCGGCATGTGTATTTGATCGTCGGTTTAAACTGTCCAAAAAGGCGGGTCGTTACAGTTGGTATCGGAGCTTTGGTTTAGCGATAACTTAGCTTTGTGGGGTCTGACTCTTTATAAATAGGGTAGTTATACCCTATAATGAGTCGCTGAGTGTATGCATATGAGAGAGCGTATTTGTTAGTGATATAAAATGTTTTATATTGTGTCGGTTGATTTGTTGAGTGGCTTATGGATTCTGGTCAATACGAGTAATTAACGTCATTGATAGGGATCTCTAAACACTTAAACAGAACAATTTGACATAGTATTGTTTTGAGATTGGGTAAATGAAATAATTTTGCCCTAATTATATTTTGTATATAAAGAATTTATTTTCAAAATTTATTGTGATCTATCTAGCTTATTTGGTTGTTAGAAATGATATATTGGTTATTATCATTAATTGGATATTGTAATTTAATAAATATGTGAATTACAAAATGAACAATGTTAAAACACTTGTGAAATGTTTTAAGAAAGAAAATCCTATAAGAATGTTTTATAAAGGTGACTTATAAATTAAAATAGATTTAAATTGGAAATATTGAATTTAAGACCTGGAGATTTTGAAAAATGGTTCTCAAAGTTTTGAAGAAATATATAGTAATATTAGTTGGAAATTGTTTATGGAAATATTTTGAAAGGATTTTTAAAAGGAAGGAATGAATTCAGTACTCCTCTCTTATGTCGCTGGAAAATAATTTCGGTAATGACTGCGCAGCATCATCGACGTTCATTTTCGAGTCTCAAAGTGGGGGAGACTTCTAAGAAGCTTTACTTTTCTTCGAAATTATTTTGTGTAAATGGGTTTTGGTTTAAACTCCAAAGGTATGATTTAATATATTAAAGATATAAGTGTATATGTTTATTTCAAACGATTTGAAAAGAACCGGGCATTTAAATTTCTAAGTTATGTTAATTAGTAATTTTCAAATTATTTGAACGAAATGCGAATAACCAGAATTTATAAAATAAGAGGATTAAGATATCTAAGCTTATGTTTGGGAAAACTTTAGAGTTGTAGTGTACCTTTAAAGTTGAAAGGTAAAGAGGATTTAAATAAATTAAATTTGTGAACATTATGATTAAGTAAAAATTAAATTCTATAAATTTGTACAATACAAAAAAATTTGCATTCTAATAACATATAATATGACTTTCCAAATATTAAGAATTTGAAATGATGTTTTGGATATGTAATGAGATATTGTACAAATAAACAGAACCTGGAAATAATTTAAGTATACAAGTAAGAAAAACTCAAAAGGAATTAAAATGTATATCAATGGAAAATTTGGTTGTGATAAAAATTATAAAAACTTAAATATAGCATGAAATGATGAATGGATAAATGGAACAAGTAAGTGAACTTAAGAAAAGGCCATTGAGTCAAGCAATGTCTTTGTAAACTGGTTGTAAAATTAAATATAAATTTGCAACAAAAAGAAAAAAGAAAAATATGTAAAGATAAATTTGTAACTTTTGAGATAACTATAAACTAAGAAAAGTCATATATAAGAAGTTATACTTTTATGGAATGACTATAAATTAAAGTGAAGATTAATAAAATGTTCCGCCGATAAATTTGTTTTTAGCTGAAACTGAATATGAAGTAAATGTAAACAAAAGAATGTGGTATAGCTAAGAATCAATTGGGAAAAGAAATTGAGTTTAATTAAATTATATAGAATGTTTAAAATGAACTTGAGTAAGCAAATTCTATGATATGATGTTTAAGAAAAGATAATGTTAAAGAATATGCTATGTAAAGAAATGAATATACTAACTGAATAATGGATTGTGAGTAGTTAAGTGAAAAAAATATAAAAGCCAATAAAATAATTTAGTATAGATAAATTGGATAGAAATCCATCGGAAGGTAATACGTGAGTTGTACGTATATTATTTTGTTCGCATAACGATTTGATCCAAATTCGAGCACAAAATTCGAGATGATTTATATCGACCCAAGTTAGGATTTTCCACTCGATTCTCGACGGCAAACCCTGGATATGGATTTTTGGTTTGATTCTGGAATTCTCTATCATAGTATATGGCTATGCAAGGAGAGTAACCGTTTCCAATCAAGGAACCAAATCTGAATCCGCACTAGAGAGTCGGGTGAACGATACTAGTTGGAAGTGAAATTGTGTGATCGAATAAGCGATTAGATTGATATTGCTCACGGATGATATATGTACGGCTTACGGACTTAATTAAAGTTAATATTGGAAATTTAAGATGCCGAATATAAAATGATTCTTTTAAAATTATACAACAGGGTATATATATAAAAGAGATAAACCAAACTGAATGTAAAAATTAATAATTTGGTTATGTTGGGTATGATTTGGTTGTTATATGATTTTTAGTTGATTGTATATAATTCATTAAGTGTTAATGAAATTGAAAGCTATAAATCATTGAAATAAAATTGGAAGTTAAATGAATTTAAATAGAATTTAATTTGATTCAAATTGGAAGTAAACTAACGTAAATATAAATTAGTGAATGTTAACTAATTGAATTGAGAATGAATGTTACTAAAATCCAACGTTAATGAATCAACTGTGATTAAAATTGAAAACCAAGTGAATAAATATTAATGAGAAGTGAATTTATATTGATTGATTATGGATTTGTTGGATGATAGTTGGATGATAATTGATTTGGTGGATGCATTTGTTGTTTTGTTGCATTTGCTATGTTGGCACATGTGGTTGTTATGTTGCTATATGGTGTATATTGATATTATTTTTATATATGCATGTTTCTCATGGTTTGTTGAGTGTTTAGTACGTGAGGATTGTGCTTGCTTCACATTTGGAGCTCGCTTTCGCGCTATATTAGTCGTATATGCTCGCTAATAATATATGAGGTACATATCTCGGATTACATACCGTACTTTTACACTTTTTCCCTGCGGGATGCCTCATCACTTGATGAGGTGTATATTTGTGATATATATACTGTCATTTTTTTTTCGGATCAAGCCGCGCAAAGGAGACTCTGCCGAAATTTTTCGTAAATCCGGGTGTTAGAAAATTTTCGAGTTTTAAAATTTTATAACTTGTTTTGACAACTAACTTTAAAGTTAGAAAGCCGTTTGGAGTAACTTAGTGGAAGCGTAGTTATGACTTTATAAATGGAATTTCATTGTTTTATAAGCTGGTAACTTTGAATAAAATATATCTAGTGTTGAATTCTATACTTAGTTCTTTTTCCTTTTCGAGGACGAAAAGTTTTGAGTGGGGGAGAGTGTAACGACCTGTAAATTTTCGATAATTAAAATAGCTAATTTAATAAGATTTCATGATTTAATGTTAGAAAAAAAATTGTAATTCGTTTGGAATAATAATAACTGGAATGAATTGCAACAATAATTATCCAAATAATTATTTATAGATTGAATGGAGTTCCAATCTAATTGAATTGACTCAAATGTTATAACTTGGTTATAAGGGAATATATGGAAAAACAAATGTAAATAAGTGAATAAGAATTGTGAATTATTTAGGTAGAAATACAAATTTTAATAGATTGGTTTCGAAGATTTGAATAATAATAAGTATTGAAAAGCTACTTAGTGAATGCCTTTGAAATCAATAGTTGAATAGGATAATAAATGTTGAATTCATTGGGTATAATAGAGTAATTGATTGATAAGAAAAAAATCTATTTAAAATCAAATATTGAATATTGAACAGGTAAATTGTTTAAATTAAATATTTAAAACTTATTGAATAATTGTATAATTGTATAATGAAAATAGGGTTCTAAGATGTGAATTGGTTTTAAAGTTTAAATTTTATAAGTTCGTTTTGAATATTTCAAAATATAGTGATTTAAGAATAATCAAATTTGTTTAAATTCAATATTACAAATGTTTGAATAATTAAATTCCGAATTTGATATGATTAATTTGATATTGAGATTTAATATATGAAAATAGAGTGAATAATTGAAATTTGATTTAATATGATTCAAATTGGTTTTCAAAGTGAATGTAAGTTATATTGGGATTATAATAGAGTTAATAAGATTTTAAAATTGGAATTTATTGGATAATTGAATAACGGGTTTAGTATGATTAAAAATGATTTGTAAAATTTTATTTTATCATATTAAAGTTAGAATGATGTTGTAGAACTTTTAAAATTGAATTAAAGTAAATTTTTGAAAATTGAATATTTTAATATTTAATTGACGAGTTAAAATAGCCATTTTTCAAACAGTCTCGGATTCCGACGAAACTAGTTTCATCGGATCCGTAACGTGATATTATTGTAAGATTTCAAATTTCATGTCAATCGGATTTACCGTTTGTCCGGGGCGAGCCAAAACGCATAGAAAATCGTTTAATCGATTTAATTTAAAATTGATCGTTTATTTCCGTAACTCGCGCATACGATCGAATTAGGGCTTGAAACCTTTTCCATTGCATCCGTAATAGGGGTATAACATTATGAACGCCTAGCGGTATGGCTTGATAGGGGTTCGAGATTTCGAGATGCGTAGATCAAGGTATTTTGAAATTTAAATAAATATTTTAATTAGTCAATCTCCCTTTCAGCTGCTATCCCATCTTTTCATTGTACCTTTGACCCATTCAAACACGCAATAGCCTCTCCTTCCCTTTTTAATAACTGCACATGCAAGTCACAGTAAACAAAAAAAAGTCCAAGCTTCAAAAGAAAAAAAATTATTTCTCTTCCAATACTCGATTTAAAATCACGAAACCAATTTTAAAAATCCTATTTTTGCTTTATCTTTGATCTGGTATGTTTCGTGCTTGGTGCGGCTATGATTTGGAAATGACAGTGGGACGAACGTGTGCAAGGATAGCTAGGGTTTGGAAATTTTATCCATTCGATCATCGATTCGTCGATTTGAGTTTATACTTGAACTCGGCATGGAAGAGAGCATCATCGGCGTGATTTTTATGGAGCTCGGCGGCTTATAGGGGGTTGCGACCTGGTCGCGTGCGAAGGAAGGGAGCAGTTGTCGCGTTTTGATTTTGGGGTGCGTGCGTTGATGAGTGGGGTCCGGCAGGTGGAGATTTCGGCGAGGGAAACGAGGGCGAAGTCGGAAGTTGCTTTCGGTGAGTGGATAGTCATGTCGGTGACACGCCGTGCACTGCCGTGTTACAGGAGGGTGAGCTTTTGGGGATGAAGATGTTGAATGGGCTTGGCCTGTTATGGGCTTGGTAATAAGTTTATAAAAAAAATTATGTTAATATGGTAGATTAATTATTTAATTATCGACGAAATTATATACTGAATATCTCCTCCATACGAGGTCGGATTGTAACGAAACGAATTGCATTGGATTCGTTTTGTCGAGGACTACGTAATGGAACTGGATTGGAATCGTTTGGAGCTAGTGGAAATTTTGGGTAAAATTAAATGCTCGTTTAATTTTATTCGAAATAAAACGCTGGAACTACATTGAAATCAAGGTGAGTGTTTTATAATGCTCACAACGTACTAAATATCTTTATGCTGGTTAAATTTGACATTATGAAGTGTTATGATTTTATTTATCGTTGTTGATAAAATTTAGTTGTCATATAGATTGTCATTTGAATTAACCATTGAAAATTAAATTGACAGTTAAATTGAAATTGAAATTGAATTGCAATTAAATTACCTAACATTGATAACTATGAAATTGCCATGAATTGTATTGTCTATTGGATGATGTATTTCGATGGATGCTATTGGTTGATATTTAAATGTTTGGATGTTTATTTGCTCATATATATCCTGTTATGCATACATATAAAACTATGATTTGATTTAAGTGATATATATTCATCCCTGACATTTAATTGAAATAAATAATTACTTGGCCATAGGATAGAAAATTATATACGGACACTGGATTGGCTAAATTAATAATTTTTAAAATCGTCCATTTGAAATTTATTTAAATGTTTTGATTTAAAAGTTATAAATAAAATCAATTTATAGGAATCAAATTTATCGCATAATTGAGTTTGAAATGTTGGAATAAATTTTGGTTAAAAGAAATTGTTAAACAATTTAAGTTGAGACTTTGAAATTTAAAAATTGGGATATGATTGAATTTCGAAAATTTATTTGTTTTAAAGATTGAACATTAACTCGAGCTTTGAATATTACTAAGTAAAAGTGATATAAAAATGATTTTTTGAAATTGAATCATATTTGAAATTTGGATTTAAATTTGAATATTGAAGGATAATTTTGTTAAGTGTTATAAATTGGTATTTTGAACATCAAGCACCAAATCGATATAAATCGAAATTGAATAAATTAAAGGTGAATGTAAAATTGAATTAATTTGAAGTCAAAGTTGACATTGATTTGAATTGAAATCGAAATTGAATCGGTAAAATGGAAATTGAAATTGATTTGAATTGGGAAGTTATAACTGAAATGGATTGGTTTTGAAGCTATTTTATTTTGTTTTCCAAATTACTCTGTTATATAAACCATTTTTGAATACTTAAACTATTTTAATCTATTTTAAATCTACTTAACCCAATTTAAATTATTTTAAACTAATTTATCTATTTCGAACCCATTTTAAGATTTTAGTATTTTTTTTACTATTTTAATTATTTAAGACTACTTTTAAACTACTTAAAACTATTTTCTACAATTCTAAGCTGGTCAATAAGGTGAAATGTTTATATTTAAATCTTGAATTTAAATACGAATTGGGTTAAATGAAGTTGCAAGCTAAATTGAAATTCAAAATGATTTTGAAATCGAAATGAGATATTGATGCGAAAAATGATTTTTGAAACGGAATCTTACATTTGAATAGATACGATGATATTTGAAATGGATTTGATTTTTGAAGCGAATATGATATTTTGATATCAATTATGAATCGATTTGAAATGTAAAAGAGCCAACGGTGTAATAATACGTAGTTATTAAAGAGACCGGGATCGGATATGGACATACTCTCTGTCAATACCGAACACCACTTTAATAACTATTATACGCAGAATGTAGATCCAGAATGAAGTGGATGGTTTGGTAAACGCGTTGACTGAAGAAAGAGAACGGTATTGGATGACCCCTGACATGAGTAAAACAGGAGCCGCGTCGGGCCATTGAGGTTCGCCATCTCTAGCGGACACACTTCTTCGATACCATATCTATTACATTTGTGATTCGATTTGGGTGCACCCCTTGATTTGGGAGTGTTGTTTCGCGGTATTGGGGTAGCTGCTGGCTATGCTCAACATCAGTCCGGATCACGCAACTACTAGTGTCCTAGTTGGTATCGCCTCATGTACCTTGTCATACTGATTATCCTATTCGCGACCACTACGTTTTGTTTTGTGTTATACCTATGGGGTACCCTCTGATAACCACTAGTTTACGGTGGGGCTTACGGTGCTGTATAGACTATGGCATTATAAAAATGTGTTAAGGGGGATTATGGTAACGCCTTAACGCTATTTTGATACTTTATATTACTGATAGGCATTATCTACTTAGCGTACATTACTACATAGTAGATAGTTTAACGGATCCTTAAGAGATGGAAAATCCCGTAACATCTCTTAAGTTATTGCACGCACGTTGACACTAGATATAAGATGTCAAATCCCGTAAACATCTCTAACGCCGTTACACTCATATTTATTTACGACTGATTTAACTTTCAAAGGATATTTTAGTCCTGACTCGAGTGTTTTGTCTTTTCATTACGCTCGGGTCAGTCCTGAGTTTTCAGATTTTTGAAGATCTATTCTAGAGGACGAAGACGAAGATTTGGTACACTATTACTATTATTATCTGTGCATCATGCTGTCTGCTGCATTATTTTATTTGTTCTGTTGTATATGTATAACTCTGATAAATGTTGTATAAATAATTGTCAAAGTGTAGTAAACAACTTCATGAACTGTTTATTTGACTATTATATTTTATCGTTCCGCTACGAGATTCTGTGTTGTTTCATTTCCTTTATTTCTCCTTCCCTTTCTTTTCTTAATTACCCTAATAACCATCTGCCCTTTTGAATGGTTTGGAACCGGCATGTGTATTTGATAGTCGGTTTAAACTATCCAAAAAGGCGGGTCGTTACACATATGGCATCCAACACATCATATATCACAATATATGAAAAATAAATCAACAATGTGGGCAATCCTGTTGGATCCCTCTAACCTGTTCACATGCATCAAATACAGCATGTAAGAATAAAATGTACAATGTCTACTTCGAAGTAGATGCGCGTGCAAAGGGTCATCCGCTCATATATGGTAACGTATAGGGTCTCATCTGCTCCAATAGGCGGGTATATAAATCCAACTACTATTAATATAGTAAACATCCAAAATAGCAACCACAGACAACAAATAACATAAATAAAATTATTTCCACTTATATAAAAATATATGTGCCAGAGATAGTGAGTTTTACTCACTTTGATTGCAGTTTTCGCTTCCGCGTTCTGTTTTCTGTCTAAATCAAACGACGTACGATTTAGCGTGAAATTTTTACTAGCTCCAATCATATCCAATCCAATTCCATAATGTAGATCTTGTCGATATGAACCTAACGCGACTAATCGCGTTCAATTTGGACCTAATACGCAAAAGTTATCGCATTTATAAATTATCGATTTTTAATAACAAGCAAATACTCTAATTACTCTCTTAATTACTAATTACCCAAATAAACATCTTCTTCCTCATTTTAAAACCCCGCTTCTTTGCTGTAGCAAAACCCACTTCATAGCCGTTCCTCCTCTCCTCCTTCGCTCACACTATGCTTCACGAAACTCGATGAAACCACCATCATTCTCCTCCTCTTTGCGAGTGCTACCCAAACATGCTAAAAATTCCAAACCCGGTCCAACCATGCAACTCACGACATCAGGCTTCTCGCTGCCGCACATGGTTATCGGACCCACCCCAACGTCGAGTCACGCCTCTTCCAAACATAGGCGTAGGTGCTACACGATCTCACGGTCACAAATACACTTCGTTTCATCGATCGTTAACTAAAATTACTAGAATCCCCAACCCTATATATTTTCACCTTTCGTATGAACAGTTCTTCACTGACGAGCTTAACAAATGAACAATGCATTCTTCACTTCTTATATTATTTCAAAACTTAAGCCACTACAAAATCAAAGATCCAATTTTTACATTTTTTTTCATTAACTAGAATTTTAGTTTCAATTTTTTTATCTTAAGCTTTGGCAGATAAAAAGGGGAAGGACGGAATGAAAGGGAGCACAAGAAAACAAGAGTTCGGCTGTGTGTACTTTTTGCTATGGGTACTTATAAAAATTCAAATTTTCCACATACGGATCCCGAATCAACAAAACAAATATATGGTCGCGCTCAAATAAGTGAGGAGACCCCAAATCAAGAATAATATACACCACTTATTGCATTTTGTAAAATCAGAAATTGATATTATTCAATGATAAAACATCAAACTTAACTTCAATATTTTCTAAATTAAAAATTAGGGAAAAATCAAATAAATTAAATTAAGAATACGTCCACAGAAATCTAGTCGTGAAAATAAAAAATTATTTTATGATATTTCATCTGAACTATTATCACTACAATTGAATTTACAAATGAATTCGCCGTTAATATTAAATAATTTAAAATGAGTTAAATCCGCCCATTAAATTAACTGAATTAATATTCCATTAAAAATCTAGTTATTTGAATCACCATTTAATATCAATTTCTCCGATTCAAATATTTTCAAACAAGCTATTTATTTGGATTCAGGATTAAACCCAATAGTCTAATATTTAAATTAATTAAATATTTCAAAATCAATTGACTAAAAATCCAGATCGTTGCACCATTCATGAGCTTTGTCAAAGCCATAAATATTTAATAAGTGTATTTGTAAAATTGACACAAATAAATGCTTAGTAAAAGAAAATAAAAAAGTAGTCGGTATAATTTTTAATGAATTGTATAGGTATAGTTGAAGATGTCATAAATGTGGTTCAGTTGTACCTTATATATAGCATCATAGTTATACTACTAAATTTGTTTCAGTTTTCATACAATATATTTCAAAATACAACACATGACGATATTGAATCTGATCCTTATGATTGCTTGCACCCACAATGTAATATAATTAATTAGTATATAAGCAGCATCACATTTAACTAATGAATTGCATCTTTATAGTTATACAACAAATATTTGTTCATGTGCTTCTCTTATATTTGCTTCTTTATTATATTAATTATGATCTATAAATAAGTTACCATATCCACTCCTTTATCTATGTAAAATATTTACTACATTATTTCACTACAATGGTAAATAATTTTAACTTCATACTATAATCTTATCGTATATCCTAATTTCTCTATTGAAAAGGTGTTCTAAAATCTGATCGTATATAGCAGGAAAAAGAAATAACGATGATCTTGTATATAGCAAGGAAAAAATATGATCATACACAAACTAGGCCTTGCTTTTCTTTGAATTATACATGTTTTTTTCTTATTGCATGTTATTAGACTATAATTTCTGATTTCCTAAAGAATGTAAGAATTAGTTCAATGGTGACTTGTTTGTATTAACTGGGATCATTTGCTGTAGAAGCTATCATTAGTTGCCTTCCACTTGATTTTATTTGTTGAACTAACTTGGTTGTGTAGAAATATGAATTAATCACTGTAAATGCATTAATTAGTAAGCTCTTGATAAGCACATTAATATTTTGTGCTTTGCCTGCTTTAAACAAGATATACCTATTTCACTCACACCCTACATATAATGGTATCAAGTTTACCATTTGTTCATTCAATTATATATATACACATTTACATTCTTTGTTCTACATAAATTTAAATGTTATGTGCATATGCAACAACATCACAGGTTGCATGATAAATGTATCTAGGTATCCAAACTTGGAGAAACTAAGAAATGGCTACTTATTCGTTGAGGTATTTCTTTCTTTTTTCTTTTTTTTCTTTTTTAATATTGCAAGAAATAAATATAAAATAATATTTTTAATATTGATTGGAATAGCGATTACTGGCTAGAAGACATCAATTATCATCAAGCTTATTTTTCGTTCATCTTATGGAACAATTTGCGCTCTATATTTAAGTGTGCAAATATTACTTCATAAATAATATTGACATTCGCGCCTTTTGCATAATTACATAATTTTTTTTGTAGATTTGCACCCTGATTGTTTTCTTTTCTTTGCTATATTGGTACATAAAATATTCCTTTGCTATATGGAAGATAGCTAGCTAAAGTTGCTAATAAAAGTTATAGGACGAGAAGAAGAAATGATCAAGTTTATCCATCCAGCTCCCTTGCACAGTGTAACGACCCAGATTTTTCGACGTTTGATTTGGATATTTAAATGGTTTGAATATTGGATTTGAAATTATAATTTAGTTAGTAAGGTTTTAAAACTGAAAATTTCAAGCGATTTCATAAACATTGGAAATCGTCGATTTAATCAACACGTTAAAATAGCGATCCGGGGCATAGTCTCGGAATTCGATGAAACCAGTTCCATTGGGTTCGTAACAATGTATCATTATCGGATTTCAAATTTCATAGCGTTTGGATTTATCATTTGATCATAAGATTTGAATACGTCGAGAAATAATTTAATTGAATTTAATTTAAAATAGTCAATTTGAAAAGCTATCTTCTACATACCATCGAATTAGGCCTCGGAACTTGTTCTGTTGGATTCAGAATAGTGGTATAACATTTGAAATTCCAAGCGGCATGCGTCGTTAGGAGATCGAAATTTTAAGTTGCTAAAAAATGAGATATTTTATAATTAAATAATATTATAAATCGTTAAGTCAAACTCTATTTTCTTTCTAACCGGCTTACCTTGTACTAGAAGCTTTTCTCTTTCGTTTTAAAACCGCATATGCCCTATCTTCCTTTAGATGATAATCAAACTCGATATAAAAAAAAGAGGGAAGAACGATATAAAATCGCGACGAAGTCGCGAGGATCTGGCCAACCAAGGGCGCGGCGAAGGGTGAGTGAGCGATAACAAAGATGGGTTCGATCATTTAGGACGTACACGAGCAGCTTAGGGTCTTTGTTTTTGCATGGCATGGGAAGTCGAGCGTGGGCTTGGCATGTGACAGCCTCGGGGTGGCTGAAGCAGTCACGCCTGTTGGGGAGAGGTTACAGGCAGCGACTGTGTGCGCACTAGGGATGGCAGCAGCAAGTCGATGGGGTAGGTGTTAATCGAGTTGGGAAAAGTGGGGTTGGGGAGGTTAGGCTCGTGAAGAATTGAACAGTGGCAGTGGTTGTGTTGTGGGTCAGGGAGATTACGAGGAGACGTTGCGAGATAAAGTTTTCGGCCATGGCTTTTGAGGTTGCAGTCTGTAGCGGGAGTTTATATTGGAAGAAGAAGGTTTAGCTTAGAAGGTAATTAACATTTTATTTTAATTAATTAACTGATTAAATTAATTAATTAGTAAATAGTTGTTTTGATTAATTGAATCTTATAAAATTCATAAATTGCTTATACAAGTTCGAATCGAGTGTGGATTTTTTTTCATTGGATTCGTGATGACATAGGATACAAAATAAAATTTGAATGGATTGCAAATAAAAATCAAGGTGAGTAAATCTCACTCATTTGGATTACTGCAATTGGTTTTAAGTGACTAAAATTAATTTTGAATGCTTATTTGAATTTGTAAATTATTATCAGTTGGATGATATATAATATATATAGTAGTATATATATTAGTAGTTGAATATATTTCCCGCTGTTGGAGCGGATGGGACCCTATGCCCCCCTGCATAATAGCGGATGACCCTATATTACCTCGTATCCCCTTGGAAGTGGGATTGGTATTATTATGTTATCTAACTCTGTGGATGTAGGGAAACATGTTGGAGTGATCCAACTGGATTCATCAAAAATGTTTATTTTAATTTCATATATAGTGATATATGATTTGTATGAATAATTTAATATAGATTATGTGGTGATTTGAATTATTGGATGCTATAGTAGTACTAGCCTAACTTTTGGTATTTTAAATACCATATATATTATTTTTGGAATTTGGAAGGATTTAAAGGGAAATTTTGAATATAAAACTATTTATATCTAAATTTGGATTTTTTTAAAGAAATTTATTTGGATAAAAACAATAATTGATTTTGGGTTGTAATTAACTATTCGTAGAAATATTTTAAATAGAGATTTTAAAATAATTTATATAGAGGATCTTTAAACAATGGATTTTCAAAATGATATTTTTGGAAAATATGAAAAGGAGTTTAAAATCGATATTTTAAATAGATTTATGAAAATATATGGAATTTATTAAGAAACGGATTTATAAAATGAGATTTTATAAATATAATTAGTTTTACAAATAAGCGAAACTCGAAGGAGTTATAAATTTATAAATGATGTTTACAAATAAGGAAAAATGAAATCAATTGATAAATTAGAATATAATTTCACGGGGTGAATTTATATCGAGATATAAAAAATTGATTTTTAGGAAAAATAATGAATTCTATTTTTGAAAAGTGAGGATGGTTAGGAATTGGAATGATATCGATGTGTTATGAATCGAGAGGGATTTATAAATTGAGTTGGTTATTGGGATTTTAAAAGTATATATTTTTATCGAGAAGTTAAATTGTTTTAAAAGAAATTTTTTATTTATTCAAACTATGAAATTTAAAGCTGCTTTAGAAATAAAATACTTCGAAAGTGGATTTTTCAAATATTTAATATTAATTGAAATAGTTTCTAATTTTTATAATCATCTTTGTAAACGATTGGTTTTATTTAAAAATGAGTTGGAAATGATTTAATAATATTTTATTAAAAATGTTTTGATATTTTAAATAGTTACTTAAACTAGTTTTAAAAAAATTATTATTCTTTAAAAATACTTATATATAGGGGTTTGGAATGATTGGAATTTATTTATACGTTCTCTCGAGATTCGTAAATGGGGTTTATTTAACAGATGAGATTTTATAAGAGAAAGTCTTAATGAAATTCTAGAGGTAAGGAAATTTCTGAAATGTTAGAAAACAAGAACTTCGGGATTGATTCTGAATTCATAAAGAAGTTATAAATGGATAGATGAGATTATAGGTGGGTATAATCGATTTTGGTAAATGTAAAAGGAATTAATATAAATTCCAAAACTGTAGGAGATAAGGTATGAAATAATTCCTAAGTACTGATTTCGGAAAATGGATTTATAATACTTTCCAAACTGTGGAAATGAAAGGTTTTTTCAAATATTTAGCGACGAAGGATTTATATCAAGATATTTTTCTAAGTTGTGGATTATAAATTGAAATTGAAATATTTCAATAAGTGTTGAAGTAAGATATGGGTCGAAATATCCTATTATGGATATAAGCATTCAAAAATGTTTTCAAATATTGAAATATCGCAAAAGATTGAATATATATCTTTGTAATGATATTTTTGAAATGTATGTTTTGAAAATTTTATAATATGGGCCTAGTGACTGCTTATGGATGTTATTTGACAGTTAAATAACCGACTATCAAAAATATTTTCCAAATTCGTTGATCGTTTCGAAGAGACCGGGATCTAATTTAATTATCTGAAAACCACTTCGATCTGATTTTAGCGTTATGAATGGATATAGTGAAGATAGCGAAGACGGTGATTCTGTTTGTCCAGAACTAGGACAACTTGTATGGAAGAATGCTATCATTGCATCGTTGCTTGGAAGGCAGTGCTAGCATTCCAAGAATGAATGCTAATCTAAAGTAAACGTTGGCCTTAAGCTTCATCAACCGGGAATGACTAAAACAGGGGAGATGCAGCAAGGCTAAGTGGGTCGCACCCAATTAGGGTATGTTTATCACCTTTTTAGATACCCCTGAAAATATATATAAATTATGGATATGGTTGTGCATGGAAAAGTGAGCGCTCGATTAAGGATGGGAACACCCGGGGTGATAACATATTCGGTACCATCCAAGTTAGGGGTAGGCCGGTCTTTTGTTGGCAGAGGATCCCAATGAGGTCCTCGGTACATTTTTCTAGAGGTGTACTGTGACGGGCGATATCTCAGTAGCTCTGTCACTATATGGAAACCATTCTCCAATAAGCGTCGTACAGTTTTGATTGTACCCAATTATGCTGAAACGTGAGATGCAAGCATTTCGGCTATTTTCTAATTTACTTTCTACAGACACTATTATAATATCAAATGATTTTGATATAAAATGTTTTGGTTATCGTAAGGGAAAATCTCGTCGTATTTATATGTGACGTGGTCTTACGAGATACCTTTGTTTTCAAAGGATTTTGATAACATTAATAGTTCAAAACGAGTGTGTTTTCTCATGTTGGTTTTCCAGACTGACTTGGGTGTTATTTTATTATAATGCTCGGGTCAGACCAAGTATACAAATTTAGGATAGGATGCTATGGAGCTCGGGAGAGGAGCTGGTTGATAGAGACGTATCTCCATACTTGGTTTATATTTCTTTTGTGAGAGGAAAAGTTATTATAACTGTCCAAATTGATGTATTGATTGTTGTACTATGATAATCGTAAGTATAAAATAGTTACAGATTCTTTTGTATAAAAATCTGTTATTATATATTATATTTTATTCCGCTACGATTGTGAGATTCTGTGTTGATTATTTCTATTCTTCTTCTGCCTTTTCTTCTTCACCTCTAGCAAATCAGTATTTCCGGCACTTGAATATTCTGTATGATATATAGTGGATGTATTGATGTCGATTTTCGAAGATCGAAAATCCTGGTTCGTTACATACATGTACTAAAGAAACCTTTCCTAAGTTTTGACATGTCAAATATTGTTTTGAACTAACATTTGTTTGCAAGTCTCCATCCTGTCTTGTGAGATGGATGTAAATTTTATTGTATTAAATAATTTGGATCAAGTCATACTCCCGGTAATTATTTTCGTCACAACTAGTTAAACAACTGAGCTTAGCTCCTACAAGTATATAAAGAATCATGAATATCTAAGTCCATTTGCAGTTTGTTTTAGATTAATTCCTGGATGGAACCACATAGAGATCAAAAGCTAGTTTTAATATTACACTACTATATAGAAACCAAATTACAAAAAGTCAATAGGCACTATAACAATTTTTGGCTATTATGTGCAATTTTCTACCTGCTTATAATTATATGCAATTTTTGTGCAGTTTTACATTGTTGATGCAAGTTCAATTTCTATGCAATTCCATAATAGGCACCTCTATCTTTCAGGCTATAGCCCAAATTACGATAAGAAATAGACAGGTCGGTAAAACTGTGTATAATTTTATTGTATTTTGGTATGGTAGTATTTGTTTTCATGTACCCAGAGACTATTGCTATACTATGTAACTATTACCTAATTTTTTTTACTAAAATATCGAAGAAATAGACAATTAACAAAACAATGCTACCAAATTTCTCAACTCATTTATGTTGCTAAGTATTATGTTAGTTGGAACATTTGTGATGTTAAGTTTGAGACAAAATTTGACTAAGTTAAATAAGTTTCAAGAACTAAACTATATAAAAATTAACTAATTTAATTAAGTTTTATAAGATAACTAAATTTATAAAATTTTAATAAAGTTAACTAAAGTTTATGAAAATTAACCATGTTCATAGAAATTAAGCGAGTCTTATAAAAATTAATTAAATTATTTTAAGTTTTATAAAAAAAATAACTAAGTTAACTAAACTTATATAAATTAACTACGTTTTTTGATGTTTAATATTTCTTAGATTTTAAGTTTAAGTTTGTATGCATGTTTAAAATTTCCAACCCGACGTTATGTATCCCGTGTAAAATGTTAGTTAGAGTACACTCATCCCCTATCATATTTATTGTGATATGGTTGATTTAACTGTGTTCATTATTTTCCAACCAAAGTGTACATTGCTTTCAAAACATTACTGCAAAATTTTAGTTCCATGTATTTAATGTGCTCATGTGCCCATAAATATTGAACATTTACAATCAAATGCATTAGGCTATAGGGGGATAACAGTAAAAGTGGTTAAATGGATTTACCAATTTACATTCTTATCTATTTATCTTATTAAATTAATTTGGTTTATAATATTATTATAATGCACGTTTTATTTTTATCAAACTATATGCTTATCTATTTTCTTTTTCCTTCAAAGTTTCTCCTTTTTTGTGATCCAAGTCAAATCATAGTCCTGTATACATATGAGTTTATTGTCATACTTTGAAATCAAAATTTCTCCACGTTTTCACTATCAAAAAATAACCAAAACAGTATTTTCAAATATAACATAGTTTTGTTAATGCAAATATTTATGCATTTTATAAAAAAAATTGATATAGAATTGAATATTGATTACAACTAATAATATTTTCAAACTAACATATTTTATACAAAATACTGTAATTGTGCATTGGTTTATTTAGCATTGCATGCCTGCACACATACATACATAAATACACACATATTTATGTTTTGATTATACATACATACATGTATATATGCATGTTTTAGGAAATGAATTAAACATTCGATATTGATGAATAAATGAATTATTTTAAGGATCTTATACTTTCAAAAGTCCTCGGCAACATTGCACTATAAGATCATAAATTTATCATGGTTTATAGAATTGCATTTAATTACCTGTGCACTTTCCAAAAATTTAAAGTGCTTATTGAATATAGGTACAAAATTATTATAATTCAAGCTGTGGTGCTTCACCAAGTTCAAGAATATTACATGACAAAAGCGGAGTATAACATTTATTGAAAGTGCATATTCAATCAAATCACTCCCTTTAACAAAAAAATCATCTACCAAAATTAATAAGTTTATATAAATTAACTATGTTTTATGATGTTTAATATTTCTTAGATTTTAAGTTTAAGTTTGTATGCATGTTTAATATTTCTTAACAGTAAAAATAAATAGGATAGGAAGAATTTACCCTAAGTAGAAATCAATGGTACGAATGTCCATCTCAAACCTTTCGTCGCCCATGTAGTTAGCCGTAAAATCTAAGAAAAAGAAACTTCAGTTTTCTTAATGCGCTTCTCATATATATATATATATATATATATATATATATATATATATATATATATATATATGTACGTATATGTTACTTTTAAGACCGTTTCTCCTTCCTTTAAAGTTCTTGATAAAATGCAAGCACTCTTCAGCTTAGTTTTTTTAATTCTGAACTTAAAATAAGGGCTTTAGAGACTAACCTGATACTTCTATGCAACTATTATGAATTTTTTGATGTTATGTAATATCAATTGTGTTTACTCAAGGAATCCTGGTACTAATGGTTTTGGTAAGAAATTACATAATCTTACTATGTTGTGATGTATAAACAGCTTAACCATATTTTGGACAGATATTAAGAGAAATATAATGATTGTTTTGGTTTCATTTAGATTATAAATGAACGAAAAAGGAAAACTATTCTTTGCCCTTGATTTATTGATGAGAGATAGCTTGATATCACAATACATCTTCCGATCATTGACAAATGATTATTTTTTGAGCTATCACGGTCAAAGCACAGCTGCCATTTAGGTATATTGTTTACCTTTTTATTTGTTTATTTTTTGGATTTAATTATTTGAGCTCAATTATATTGTGTTAGATGGAGTTATCATTTTAAGCAAATCTTACATCTAAGTGCATATCCCATGTATTTGGGATCACTTTGTCGTTGACTTGTTGTGTGGTTAGTATCTTACATAGAATCTAGGTCTAGTTTGTTAACCTATTTATATTTGGTTTATATGATTCCGTGATGCTTTGCTTATTAGGTAACTAATTTTATTCATCAAAATTTTGTATTTAAAATCTGAAACGACGCCTACCTATTTGAATCATAGATCAGCTGAACCTATCTCAGTTGATTAAATTGTATGTAAATTCAAAAGATACTTTAGGATGGTTGATTGGTTTTGTTTGATATATGTCGTGACACAGTTGCATGAATATACTTTTTTCTTTTTCAATCTGAATATTTATGTTGAAAGTATGCAAGTGATATAAATATAAATTAATTTCCTTAATGCATCGGAACTGATATTTTCAGTTAATGCAGTCTGAAAACTATAATTTTAGTTCGCCGACTATTTTCTCAAATTGATACATTCTATAAAAGAACTATAAATAGTTGAAGAAGTCATTTAAATCATTTAAAGAATGCATTTTAAGACTGAAAGGTGTTTCAACATCATTCCATCTCCCTCTGTTTTGCAAATTTACCTGATTAATAGCTTGTCAGATTAATGTGGTTAGCAATCCTACAATTTTAAGAATGTATATATTTAGTTTCCGTTCCTATAATTTCTACATTTTATGACTAATAAATGTGCTTTTTGATAGGTGGTATATGATGCTTTTGGGTTTACTACATGTTGGAAAGCATGAAATTTTTTGTTGTCACAGTCTCTCTCCTTCAAATTAGTCATGCTTGCATTAATGTATTTTGTATCGACGTTCATACATCTTTAATTTTAGTATGTATCATTTTGGTTAGCTATGGTTGTATGAATTGTTACTTTTGGTATGTATCATTTTGGTTAGCTACTGTTGTATGAATTGTTACTTTTGATCACGAATATTTATATTTTTTATACTGTGTATGAAACATTTTGGTCACGGATATTTGTATTCTTAATTGTAAGCTTGAATGTATATTGCAATAAAAAAATTCAATGGAAAATATTCTATATCGTTTTAATGATGCTACAAAAAGAAGATTTGTCTCGGCTATCATATATTATAGCATTATGCTAGGGCCATAAAAATATTTTGTAAGGATTAAACAGTTTTCATAGCAAGTAAACAACGCAATAAAAGATTAAAGTAAACTTTCTTGCGTTTCAGTGCGTAATAAATGATTGAAATGATTTCCACAGTGATTATAGATGTTATAACAATCTAGTAAGTCAACATATTATAGCAATTAAATGACGTCATAAATATTTGCACCATAAACCAAAAGTCAACATAAAAGTTCTATAGCAAGCTATAAAACGCTATAGAAAGGTAGTTGTATGGTACAAATAGACTATTTAATAACAATTTTGAAAAGCTATCAATGTCCTTATTTATAGCGTGTTTTTTATAGCGTTTCTTAGGTTGCTAGTATAGGTCCTTGACTTATTAAAACTTGTTGATTTACAGCGTTTATAAAAACACCATCATATACCTTTATAGCGTTTTTTAAACGCTATTGAAAGGTCCTGTTTTAGTGTCAAAATATTTTATAAAAGATTTTCAAAGTTCAAAATGTTTATAATCCATGTTCAAACTATTTTATGAAGCATCAAATTATTTTACAAAGTATAAGTTTTTCAAAACGTTTTAAAAGAAACAAGTTTTCAAAATATACATGCATATGTTGACATTTAGGCAGATGGTATGTCGATAAACATGACTCCAACTGGTTTTTCAAATTTTGAAATGAAGTGTCTATTCGTCGCAACTCTTCACGAATGGACACAGCTATTCATTTACCATATAAAAAGGAGTGTGAACAAAATTTCTGATAACTAATTACTTGATTTCTTACCTTCTCTTACTCTTTTGAAAACTCCATTGTAAATATACACTATTCTCATCAAAATCACTTAGAATCAATTCATAGTTCATTGTATTGATTCAATACTACTTTCTTATTGTTTTGGAAAAATCTCTCTCTCGATTTGAAGATCAAAGTGTTGTCCAAGAGGCTATAGGATCCATTGTATCCAAAGTTCAAGAAATTGTCTTTGGAAAAACTATCAACTCTATTCCTATTTGCTTGGGTGTGCTTGTAGCCCAAAAATCTAGTGGGTGTGCTTGTGGCCCATTCAAATCAAGTAGGTCGACCCTAAGCTCGAAAATTCAAGAGGGTGTGTCTCGTAGCCTTGAAACCGAGATTGTATTTTGGTTTGTCTTTTTCCCGGTTAAAGATTGGTATTTGGAAAGAAATCTATATGAGCAACTGTATGAGACTGAACGTAGGAGAAATTCAGACTAGTATAAAATCCCTGGTGTCATCTCTCTAGCTCTTTTCTTTTCTCTACTGCTTTTATTTTTTTTCTGTGATTGCATCTGTGGCTATTTCATAGTATAATTTCATGTTGTGAATCTGTGATTTAATATTTAACTTGAAAGAAATTTAAAAACGATATACATAAGTTAGAAAACACTATGCACCCCCTCCTCTATTGTTTAATTAGTCTTAAGATACATAATTCTGCAACCCCTATTTGATATCAGAGCATTGGATTTTCAAAAACCCGTAATTTGATTTTTGAAAAATATAAATGGCTAGAATACACTTTTTAACATTTTTATGGAAAAACAATTTTTTGAAACCAATATATTATTTTCAAGTAGATTAGAAACTAATTATTTTAAAAAGTAGCCTGATGTTTTTCAAAGGTTTAATGTTATATTGCAAGAACATAAATGTTATATGGCTAATGGTGAACATACACTTGATATTAAATCATCACAAATTAAAAAGGACAAGTGGATACTAGACAGTGGATGCTCAAGACACGTGACTAGAAATCCGAAGATCTTGAAGGACACTGTCTACAAAGAAAGTATACCAGTTAATTTCAAGACAACTCAAAAGGTATGTGATTACAATGACAATGTCGATAACTCTAAACTCCTACTATTTCTACAGTTTTGCTAGATAGGAATACGAAACATAACCAGCTTAGTATTAGTCAATTATGTGATAAAGGTTTTAAAATTAAGTTCGAAAAGGATGAAGATTTATTTACAGTCTAATAGTTTAGATATTTGGAATATCACATAAAACTAGTACACTCAACCTCAGACTAACTTTGCACAATGGACTGTTGTACAAAAGACACTTGCACAGAATAATTCTAAAGCCAAGAATATTTTATTATGCCTACTAGATAAAAATAAATTTAATAAAGTCTCTATTTGTAAGTCTACATATGAAATTTAGAGAACACTGCAAGTTACACATGAAGGCACTAGTAAAGTTAAACAGACCAAAATTTCCCTCATTTTTAGTTGTTTAAAATGAATTCAAATGAGTCTATTTCTAACATGTTTTATAGATTTCAAAATATAGTGCATTCTTTAGCAGCGCTAGGTAAAAAAAATTTAGAAGAAGATTAAGTTAGAAAAATCCTCAATTCACTCTCTACGGAGTGGGATTAAAAGACAATAGCATTTGAGGAGGCTATTACATTACTACTCTAAAATTAAAGGGTTAACAGGCAGTTTAATGTTCTATGGAGCACAATTGCAGGGTAGAAGAGAAAGCAAGGCAACAGAAAAGGTATCCATCGCTTTCAATGCAATAACTGACAATTAGGCTTTATACGGTGATAGTGATGAAGAAATTTCTTTCATGACCAAAATTTTTATAAAGTTCCTGAAGTATAGAAAGATGAACAACTTTAAAAGGCCTGAAACAAGACTCCTACAATTGGAACTGCAATTAGATGTTTTAACCGCAATAAACCCGGTCATTTGCAAAGAGACTGTCTGTATCAGAATAAGTCAAAGATCTTGCCAATTACTGATCGATCCAAAAAAGGACTTACACAACAACAGTGGACGAATCAGATACTTCCTAACGCGATAGTGAACTAGATACTGAGGATGTGAATATGTCTCACTGCAATAACAAACTAGACAGAACTGATCAAAAGAAAGCAGCAAAGATGGTACCTTTTAGTTATTAATTTTTTATTAGTATAAAATCTAGGAATAAAATATAGATTAATAATAATACTGGATGTATATAGGTATATAAATATATATAGAGATATTTTATATAGTTTTATTTTTCTGAAATTTACAGCCAATATGTTGAGATACATAGAGCATGTATGTTGACATTCTGCCAGAAATTTATAATTTCATTTCAAACTCAAAATTTTCATTTCCCTCTTTTTGTACTTATTCTCATGTTCAGAAAAAGCATCTTTTTGACCGGAGAACATGACCCTTCACTCTTTATTAATTCAAATTATCCATATCCATTCATTCACTCACTTTTATTCAAAATTCAAAAATCTATTCATCCTCTTATCACTTTAATAACTCAAAAATGGCCTCCTCAAATCAAACTCCTAAAACTTAAGGCTTTCAAAGAGATCCTAAGGCTTTCTTTTCAATAACAATGAAGCCATTGATACTTATATGGATCATGCCACTTTCGCAAAGGTATTTGCCAGAAGATTTCGAAGTTTGATTATTTTTTCTCTCTTATAGTCTTCAAGATCTTTGCTTTCAAAATAAAATTCTTGGTTTAGTCGACTCTTCTCAAAATGATTTTGAATGCTATCTGGATTTAGTTAAAATGTTTTATGCAAATTTGAATGGAAATTTTTTTTGAAGGAGAAGAAGGACAAATTTGGAGTAGTGTAAGTGGCACTTAAATTGTTTTAAATTTTGAAGTTTGGGCCATATACTTGGTTGCAAATCTAATGGAATTGACCTCTCCACTTTTCAAATTGATAAACAAAATCATGAAGATTTTCATGACATTTTTGAAAGTGATGAAGAATTTGATTTTAAAAGTAAAAATCTTTGACCAAAATCGAAACTTATGAGTTTTATTTTAGAATAAAATATCACTTCGAGGATAGGTAATTACAATAACTCTACTTAAAAAGTTTTAAAGATCTTTTCGCCATTTATGGAAACTACAACATCAATTGGCCACAAGTCATCGTAAATGATTTTGTTCAAAAGAATATTTCTAAACATGAGAACACACTCTACCATGGTGTTTACTAGAATTTTCATATATTTCGGTGTTGATTTAAGAGGAGAATCAACTCTACCTCAAAAAAATTTCGACAGGGTAAACATTTCTCTTATGCATATTCCTTCCTATTTCAAACCATATGAAATTTTTGTCGAAGAAGAAGAAAGATTGGCATGGAAAGAGGAGGAAGAAATACAATAAGAAGAATAGGAAGAAGGCAACGAAATTGATGTAGAAGAAGAGGAGGAGGAGGAAATAAATACTTCTTTAGAAAGCGTCGACAAACCATCCGAATCTTCTAATAAAGAGATTCTAAAGAAAGCTTCTTAAAAACCAAAAGAAGTTTAAATGTTCCTTTAGTAAAAAGTTCACTTCCCTCTCCAATAAAGTGAATAGATTCTTTGGGAAAACTATTCGTAAGCTTGGTGGAAATTCATCATCATCATCTACATTTTTCTTATTGACGAATAATTGTTCTTGCTGTTACATATTGTTATAATAGTCTCTGGAAGTCACTAAATAGAGTGAAATTAAATAAAAACAAAAACTATAACAAAAATATAAGATCTGCATTTTCATATATGTCGACATACATACAATGTGTATGTCGACATATGTAAGCCGTTTAGCAAAAATTCAAAATTTAATAATAAAACAACTACCATCTATTCAAACCTATTTCTTCCAGAAAAATTTACTCGTCCTTTTATTCTCTAATTCTCTTTTCATTCCCAAACATTTTTTTAACAAAAACGTCTTCTCCACATTAAAATTGTGTGAAAACCTTGAACAAACACTTCAATCTTTCAAGGATATTCTTATCTTTATCTTAAGAAATCAAAGGCATTTAAAATTAAGTCAAATGTAGATGGTCAAACAGCAAGAAAATCATTTTGATGCCCTGCGATGGGTAATTTCTTCCTTAATCAAAGATGATCAGACCAACAACCCAGAAATCTCTATTAACAAGGAAAATAAAGATTAGAATGCCATCAAAGTAAATCCAATCTTTGGATCTGACAATTGGGTTAAAGTTCAAAGAAATATCTAGTTATTTAGTTTGTTTTAAAGTATAAATATATAACTTATTATGTGTAAATTAGTACTCCTAGATTTGGATTTGTTTTGATTGATATTTGGATTTGTTTGTGATTTTATTGTAGTTTGGATTTATAGACAGATTTGAATAAATGAATTTGAATTACTAAATATAGTTCTTGTTATCTTATTTATCATCATACCATAATTTATCGTATATCTAGTTTTAATTATCATCATTTATATCCTAATCATCATATAATCATTATGTAATGTTTATATTATTTTGATGCTTAATAATTGATTTTGACTCTATAGTTTTTAAGTATTTTATTTAGGGGGAGTTTTTATTTTTCACCCATTGTTGATGATAAAGGGGGGAAATATAAAATATACACATGCATATATTCAGGGGGAGTTATCTAACTTAGGGGGAGTTATATTATATTTTATATACAAGAATATTTAATGTTTTTCATCATAAAAAATGGGTAAATTGTTAATACCACAGTTATTGATTTTGATGGCAACAACCATAGCAATCATATAAAATATAGATACTAATATTTTATCAAGTTATGTAGTATATAATGCAGAGTATTACACAGGTGTTGAATCGAAGACTGTACAATATAAAGACTCAAAAGATAGGTATGAAGGCTTATCAGTACAAAGACCAAGATATGAGATCTCAATATTATAATTTAATGTCTAGAGTCATAGTTTTATTGTTAAAGCCTTGATAGTAATCTTTGATCTCTATCCCCTATTTTTATCTTTTATATTTTTAAACAAAATATTTTTCCAAAATATATTTCAAAATATTTTATAAAAGGTTTTCAAAGTTTAAAATGTTTATAATCTATGTTCAAACTATTTTACAAAGTATCAAATTATTTTACAAAGTATTGTATTTTTAAAACAACTTAAAAGAAACAAGTTTTCAAAATACACATGCATATGTCGACATATAGGTAGATGGTATATCAACATACATGCGGCCAATTGTTTTTTCAAATTTTGAAATAAAGCATCTATTCATTTTAACTCTTCACGAATGGACACATTTGTTCATTTATATAAAGGGGAGTGCAAACGAATTTTTTGATAACTAATTATTTATTTTCTTCCCTCTTACTCTCTTGAAAACTCCATTGAAAATATACTCTATTCTCTTCAAAATCACTAAAAATCAATTCATACTTCATTGTATTGATTCAATACTACTTTTTTATTATTTTAGAAACATCTCTCTCCCAATTCAATGATCAAAGTACCATTCAAAGGGCTATAAGACCTATTGCATCCAAAGTTCAAGAAATTGTCTTTAGAAAAATTATCAACTCTATTTGTATTTGCTAGGGTGTGCTTGTAGCTTATTCAAATCAAGTGGGTGTGCTTGTATCCTAAAAATCTAGTGGGTATGCTTATAGCCCGTTCAAATCAAGTGAGTCGACCCTGAGCTCAGAAGCGTGTCTCGTACCCTCGAAATCGGGATTTTATTTGGGTTTGCCTTCTTCCCGATTTAAGATTCGCATTTGAAAAGGAATCTGTACGAGCAATTTTATGGGACCGGATGTAGGAGAAATCTGTAATGTCATCTCTCTAACTCTGTACTTCCCTTTATTTCTTTCATTTTTATCTATGATTGCATCCGTGATTGTTTGATAGTATAATTTTGTGTTGTTAACCTGTGATTTAATATTTAACTTGAAAGAAAATTAATAAATATTTACATAAGTTAGAAATCACTATTCGCCCCTTTCCTAATTTTTAATTAGCCTTAAGATCCATAATTCTGCAACCCACACTCTTATTGCACCATGTCGGGCATCCACCAACAGTGTCACATCCTAATTGTCGTATGCTTGAGGAACCTCCCGTTAGTGCTAGGCCACACGCTTCTCCAAACATCAACCAATTGTATTACGCATCCACCGAGGAACCTCCCATGAGTGTTATTGGTGATCGAATCGCCTTTGTCGAAAGCTGAGTTTGCCGAATAAATAGTGTCTAGGCCTGATTGCCCATGTACGCATCTACCCAGTCTCGTAACATCTAGAAGTCAAGCATTAGGGAATTATTTCCCTACTAATATACCAAATTATATATATATATCCTGGGTCTTAGGCCGAGGTTCAATTCGTGCCTAAAACTCTATAACGACCCTGATTTTTTGTCGTTTAATGTTGAATATTTTTTAAATATTGGATTTAGAATATAAATACCTTTTTAAATATGAAGATTTTGGTTGAAATTTTAGAATGAATTTAAAATTCAAATATAGCGATTTATTGTAATACAGAAATGGTGAATAATTGAAATTTGAGTTGAATATGAATCGAAACTATTCTAATGGAGATATAAATTCTATTTGAATTAGAATTGAGTTAGTAAGTTTTAAAAACTGGATTTTCAAGTGATTTTGCCAATTTTTGAAATCGTTAATTTAATTGATGCGTTAAAATAGTGATCTGGGGGTACAGTCTCGGAATTTGACGGAACTAGTTCCATTGTATCTGTAATAGTGTATTATTATCGGATTTCAAATTTTGAAGCATTTGGAGTTACCGTTTGATCGTACGGGATAGAAACATGTTGAAATTAATATCATAAATTTAATATTATAATTGGGTTCAAAAGGCTAGCTTCCACATATAATTGGGTTCAAAAAGCTCTCTCCCACTTTAAATCACGTAATCTTTTTTTGCTTCTTCAATTCGAATTTCACGAAAAAGAGAAAGAAAAAAAATAACATATGCGATGGAATCGCGAACGAACATGAGGTGTTTGGTTTTGGGATCGTGCGACTGTGATGGGTTCACGATCATCGATCGTACGCTGGCGAAGGGCCTGGAGGAAGTTCGGCGGCCTGAGGAATTGGGGACAGTTAGGGCTGGCATGTGGTTCTTTCATGGACTGCGATTTGGTCTAGCAAGGTGGAGCTAGGTGCGGCAAAGGTCAAGGGTTGGATGAGGAGGTGGTGCGAGGGTCGGCCTGGCTAGAGGCGACAACATCAAGCAGAACGCGAAGGACTTGGTCATGGATGAGAGTAAAAGGAAAGGTTAAGCGTGTAATTAACTTATTATGTAAGTAATGGGTGAAAATTTATTTATATTTAAAATTACGTTATCATATAAATGCTATACTTCATTCATACGAGGTCAAAATCGGATGGAATAAGTTGCATTGCGCTTATGGCACGAATACCACATATAGAAATTGGTTTGAAGATTTTTGGAGTCAACTGGGGTTTCAATTTAATTTAAATTGAGATGGTTTGCAAATAAAAAAAAGATAAGTAAATCCACACTCATTTTGGATTACTGGATTTAATTTATAATAATTAAAATTAATTATTGGATGATTGGTTGAATTGATATATTATTATCAGTTGAATATTATATTATATATAGTAGTATATATACTAATAGTTGGGTATATTTCTGCCGATTGGACCGGATGAGACACTATATGCCCCTCATAATAGTGGATGACCCTATATTACCGCGATATCCCACCTCAAAGCAGGATTGGTATTTTATGTTATATAACATCTGTGGATGCAGGGAAACAGGTTGGAGGGATCCAACTGGATTTCTTAAAAATAAATTGATTGTTTTTCATATATAGGGATATATGATGTGATTGAAAAATCTATTGTGGCTGGCTGTGTGGTTTGATTTATTGGATGTTATAGTATCAATGGCCTTATTTTGGTATTTTAAAAACCATAAAGAATATTTATGAATTTTAAAAAGCGATTCGTGGAAATAAAAATATTTATATCGATGTGAATATTCGATATGGAATGAGTGTGAATTGAATAAAAAAAGAATTTGATTTGGAATTCACTTGACTATTTTGCAAAGTGGTTTCAAATAAATATTTTTGAAACTAATTTATAAAAGGAATTTGAAAAAATAAAATTTAATGATATTTCAATAAAATTAAATGGAATTTGAAATCAAATTTTTGAATGGAAATATTTATATTGAATTTGGATTATTTAAAAGAAAATTTATTTAGATAAAATAATGATTTGATTTTGGGTTTGTACTTAGATATTCATTAAATGTTTAAAAAGAGATTTTAAAATAATTTACATAGAGGAATTTGAATAATAGATTTAAAGTGGTATTTTTGAAATATGGAAGAGAAGTCGAAATCGATATTTAAAATAGGTTTGAATACAAGAAGGATTTATGAAGAGATGGGTTTATAAATGAAATCTTATAAATGAGATTATTTTATAAACAAGTGAAACTGGAAATGAGTTTATAAATTTATAAACTATGGTTATGAATAAAAGGAAATGATTATCAGTTGATAAATTTGAAATATAAATTTACAGTGTGAATTTATATCGAGATATAGAAATCGGTTTTGAAAAAAATAGTGGATACTATTTTTGAAATGTCAAAGTGGTTAGGGAATCGGAATAAAATCGATGTGTTATGAATCGAGAGGGATTTATAAATTGAAATTGGTTATTAGAATTTTAAAAATATGTTTTTATCAAGATGTTAAGTTTGTTTTAAAAGGAAAATTTTATTTATTTAAACTATGTAATTTAAAGCTATTTTAGTATTCAAATACTTCGGATAGTGGATTTTTCAAATATTTAATATTATTGAAATAAATTCTAATTTTTATAATCAGCTTTGTAAATCGATTAGTTTTATTTAAAAATGAGTTGGAAATGAGTTATCGATATTTTATTTGAAGTGTTTTAATATTTTAAATAATTGCTTAAATGTGTTTTGAAATAAATTGCTATTCTTTAAAAATACTTATTTTATATATATCTAGATTTGGAAAGTGATTGAAATTGATTTATAAATGCTCTCGAGATTTGTAAACCGGGTTTTAATTAATGAGTGTGATTTTAAAAGAGAAAATTTTATAATGGAATTCTGGGAACTTAAGGAAATTTCCATAGTGTAAGGAATCTACGAATAAACTGTAAAGGATTTTAAGAAATAGGAGATAAATGTAATTTTTCCTAAGTATTGGAAATTAAATGATTATAGGAAATATATTTATAAACATTTCCTAAGTGTTGGACTGGAAGCATTTGAAATACTTTAACTATGAGATTATTATCATAGAAATATTTTCAAAGTGTCGAATTATAAATAGAATTGGGGAAAAAATATATTTTTAAGTATTGGTATGATTCGAAAATATCCTATTATGAATATAAGTATTTGAAATTGTTTTCAATTATTGAATATACTAAAAGTGATTTGAATATATATGTTTGTAAAGATATTTTGAAATGAATGTTTGAAAGATTTATTAATTCGGGCCTAGTGATTGTTTATATGTGTAATTTGATAGTTAAATAACCGACTATCAAATCTGGCCAAATTCCCTGATTGTTTCGAACAGACCGGGATCAGATTTAATTATTCGAAAACCACTTTGATTTGATTTGTGCATTATGGATTGTGATATCTCAAAGATAATGGAGATGGTGATTTGGAAGGAGTTTCAGTTTGTTTAAACCCAGAACAACTTGTATGGATGAATGTTATCATTGCATCATTGCGTGGAAGGCAGTGTTAGCATTCCAAGAATGAATGCTATTTTTAAGGTAATACGTAGCCTCAAGCCTAGTCAACCGGGTATGACTAAAGCAGGGGAGATTTAGCAGGGCTAAGTGGGTCACACCCAAGTATGGTATGTTATCACTTTTCTAGATACCCTCGGATATATTATAATTATGGATATGGTTGTGCATGTAAAAGAGAATGCTCGATAGGGTGGGAACACCCGGGGTGATAACATATTTGGTACTATCAAGCAAGGGGTAGGCCGGTCCTGTGTTTGTAGGGATCGTTAGATATGATCTCGGTGCATTTTTTTAGAAGTGTACCATGGTGGGCGTTACCCCAGTAACCTAGTCATTGTATGGAATTCAACATACACTACGACCCTATATGGTTTTAGATGTGCCTAACTATGTTGAAACGTAAGATGCAAACATTTCTGCTATTTTATAGTTTATTTTCTATAGATATTATTATAATATCAAAGGATTTGATATAAAATGTTTTGGTTGTCGTAAGGTAATAATCAGTCGTATTTATATGTGGCATAGTCTTACGAGATACCTTTGTGTTCAAAGGCTTTTGGTAGCAGTAATAATTCAAATTGAGTGTGTTTTCTCACGCTGGTTTTCCAGATTGATTCGAGTGTTATTTTATTACAATGCTTGGGTCAGACTGTAACAACCCGATATTTTCAGATATTCGCATCCACACACATCGGACTTGAATTGCTCAAAATACCGCATTGTAAATAAATTTGGATCAAATGAAAAACAATCATAGAATCGCAGACACAGAAATATCAGAATAACTCGCAGCAGAAATTAAAATACCATAGTAGTTCATGAAGCTACTATAACAAACTCTCAAACAAATATATAAGATCAGTCTGAAAAACATATATAATAGAAATCTCAAATAAATAGAAGTTTATAAATACCAGAGCTGAAATAGAACAACTGAAACTGAAAGGAATAGATAACCAGACAAGTAGAATCTCCAGCGATTTCTAACTCCAGAAAAGAAATCCAAAGCTAAACGTAAATACTCAGGCTGACCTGAGCGTAAAGTAAAACACAAAACACTCGAGTTAGGACATACATCCTTATATAATGTAAACCAACTCAAGTGAACTGTAATAGTAATGCACAGCAACTTAAAGGATGCTTGGGATCGCCCATCCTCTAAGGATCCTTTAAACCATAAATTAAATACATCCCGTGGTTAAAATTCCAAAATGGTATTTTATACTTCTAAATCAAAGATCATTTAAAAATTCAATACCACTTCAAATTCATTTCAGAATATCAAAATATCATATCTTTCCAAAACCACATTCATTTTTATTTAATTTAAATACCATTTCAAATCACATTTTAAAATGGTTTATATTTCAAATCAAAATATTCCAATTAAACCAATTAAATATTCCATTTAAATCATTTAAATATTCTATTTAAATCAATTAAATATTCCATTTAAATCATTGAAAAATGAAGTTATTATATTTAATATTCAAATATACAATTCTCAAAATTTTATCATTTTCAGAATTCATTTGTTTACTTCATTTTATTAAAACAGTGAAATTTCAACTTTCGCGGCATTTAGAAAATGCTACGGTAAATTTACATTTGAAAACAATTCATTTTAACAAGGATAACATTTACAAAAAATGCTGTAATAAGTTTTAGTTTAGTACCTACAACTACAGCACTTACAAAGTGCTATAATAGCCCTTAGTTCAATTTAGTCTTTTAATTCATTTATATCAATTACAGCATTTAAAAAAATGCTGCAATATCTTTTACTTCAGAAATGATAGCATTTTAAAAATGCTATTATTTAAATTTCAATTTTGCAATACAATTTCATAAACAATTAAATTTTTATTTAACCAAATTTTAACTTATAAAAATCATATTTTCACACTATTAAAAAATGATCATTTAAATACTTTTTAATTTATGATTTTATAAAGTGAAATTTCACAAATAATTATCAAATTTTAATAATTCACTTATAAAAATCAATGTACAATTTTATAACATTTCATTTACTTTACATTTAAATTTAATTAACCATTTCATAAATTAAATTTAAATTCCATTTTATTTCCTTAACTTTTATTTTTAAAACCCATTTCACATTTTCCAAGTTAAGTTATATTTCAAATTCCAATTATAAACATTTATTTATTCAACTATTTTCAATTTATAGAAAATCATTACACTTTATAAAATCATTTTAAATTCAAATTTAAATCAAATTATCATATTTTCTTACTTAATTTAAACTCCATTTAAAAATTGAATTATAAATTCCAAAAGTAACTTATATTTCAAATTTCTACTTTACCATTTATTTGTTTTACTTATTTAACTTGTAGAAAATCACTAATATTTTATAAAAATCATTTTTAAATTAAATTTAAATCAAAATATCATAATATTTACATTTTTATAATATTTTATAAATTCAAGAAAATATATATTAACCACGGATCTGTATAAAAAAATTCCAACCTAAGTCAATGATACGGATAATATATCATTTCAATCCGTAATTTACAAAGGAAAAATCCGGGTTCTATCATTTCAAACCGCAATCCCAAGTAAATGCCAATAAATAAAAATCATTTAGGCCCATCATTTCAGCCCATAATGATTTTTCCCTATTCTAAAGTCCGTTCGGGTATGTATCATTTCAGCCCATAGTGATTCTATTCTACAGGGAACTTGCAGTGTGATAAACTGATATAAATAAACAGAATAGCATCATATAACAGTAACAGATGATTTGACAGGTGCATAAATAGGGGTGAACATCATATGATCATAGCATAAGCAGTAATAACATAATAATAATATCTACAGATTCATAGGGTGTCAATTTACTAATTATATAAGTACAAAATGTCTGGTGAGAAATACTCACCTCTACAAGCTGGAAAAAACAGATTCTGACACACAAACAAAGACCCGGAAAGCACGAGGGCACGACTACAGATTCAAGTGAGGGGAGAGCCAAAGCTATTTGTCTTGTGCATACGAAACAAAGTAATATATATATATATATATATATATATATATATATAACATGAATATACAACACCAAATATCACACTAACAAGCTAGAAATTAAGGAACAACAAATAATTAAATGGCTTGCACTTTCTTTCACCATCACTATGCTTGGCCAAAGAGTGATAAGGCATGGCTATGGGGTGTATTTGGTCAAGTATGGTCAAGCCAAGGTCGGCCTAGCTATGGTATGAAGTTATGGAAGTTGTTATGTATGAAAATACAAGTACAAGGCAACAAAGTGGATTTTTGTGCAAATATATGCTTCGGCCATGGCCTTATATGGCACGGCCAGACCTGGTGGAGTCTAGGGGATGGTGTGGTAGTGACTTTGGGTCAGGTGGAGGCTGGTGGAAGGTGGTGCAAAGGTGGCCAAGAGGTTGTATGAAGTGGTGATGGCCATAGGAGGTCGGCAATGCATGTTTAAATGGTGCTTTGCAAAAATTTTGTGGATCTTCACAACAAAGATGGCCACGGCCATGTAGATCAGAGGAGATGGAGAAGATGACAGCCGAGCATGATGGTGGTGGAGGTGGTAGTGAAGGTGGAGGCTATAGGCTGAGCAACCTAAGTGAAGGCAAGGCAAAATAATACATAAACAAGGAAAAATTTGAAAAGAAAGTGAAAGAAACATTACCAATTTTTGTTTCAGAGTTGAAGGCCAAGAATTTTGACATGAGAAGATTTTTTTTTCGTGAAAAATGAAGGGTGATGGCTGAAGAAAGGATATGGTCAGCCTAATTGAATGCAAGTGTTGATTTGCAAATGAAAAGGTAAAAGGAGATGAAAAGTCAATGGTATATGAAAAGTTTAAAACTCTTTGTATTTCCTTTTTCCTTATTCAATTTAAACACATGAAAAACGTAAATAAATAAAATAAAAACACAACAAAATAATGTATGAAAATAAATAAATAAATGGAAAAATATAATTAAATTAAGAAAATAGCTTAAAATAGAAACTAGGTTTTAAAAATTGAAAATAAAATACAATAAGTTTTGGAAAATTATAACATCACTTTAAAAATGTTTTAAAAATTAAAATATACCTAACATGTCATATAACACATATTAGAACATGATATGACAAATAAAAATATTATTTATATAATTTAAAATAGATAATTTTATTAAATAAATCAATTTACATACAATATTGTAAAAAACATAACTTTCACAATATAAATCGGATTTCGACGAAATGAAAAGCAATATTCTAGAAATTAAATTTATTTTCATAATAAAAGATAAAATTCAAAATTTTAAATTTAAAAGTCAGAGTTTGACCAAATTGACCAAAATCCACATTTTCTGGAAATATTCTATTTGTTCAGGTTTGGAATTATAATTCACACAAAAATAAAAGTTTATATTTAAAATGAAAAAATTTATCCATTTTAATAAATATAATAAAAATTTTAAATCTGGAGTTTCAATTTAAATAATTAAAATAAACAATTAAAATAAATCTCAAAATTCAGGGTTGTTACGCTCTCCCTCACTCAAATCTTTTCGTTCTCGAAAAGAATGAACAAGGAAAAATAAGGAAAAGCAAGATAGAAAAAGCAAATAGTACCTAAAAACAATTCCGGATTCGAAGCACGAATGCTCTCCTCCGTCTCCTAGGTACAATCCCAATCATCAGTACTTCACGGTACTTTGATCAGACTAACAGATTTCATTCTTAGCTGCTTCGTACACCTGTCGATAATACGAAATGGCTTCCTCTCGACAGTCAGATTAGGCTAAATATCCAAACCGTCAAGAGCAGAAGGTTGAACAAAAGAGACAAGTTATGAAGACACCGACAAAATGCGAGGCTGGAATACATCATGCACTCCAGAAAGCTTCGCGGGCAAATCCAAATGATAAGCCAAAGAACCAACTCTTTCCACAATGCGGAAAGGACCCTCGAAGAGGAAGAAGGTAGAAATAGCCAGAAGGGAAAGCAGGTTGAAAGACAAGGATGAACCATTATTTTAAAACCATATACATTTCAATTTAAATTTATTTACAACATTTTATAATATGATGAATAGTCATTTGATTCAAATTTGTTAGTTCGAAGTAAACAATATTTAAAACATTTTAAAATTATTTAGACAAGTAAAATAAATGATCAAAATATCCTTTATATAATACTTTATCAAAATACTTTTATAACTCGATGTCTTAACAAGTTTACTTTCGTTCCTATAGACTCTGGCCATGCGTTGATCAGGCGCAAAGCTAGAATTCTTCAGGAACTTGGTAGACTTATTTCAACACCCAGTGAAAATACTGGAAACACTAAAAAAACAGATATGGAAATTACAATCCAAACAAAGCAACCAAACCAAACATTTGTCTAACCATGGATCTCAGATACGCAATGGTTACGCCTGGATCCCTCAGGAAACATCTGTACCCGTAAGCTATCTCAGCCTGCGAATTACGCCATGATGACTAGTAGACCGCAAATACAAAATGGTTACGCCTGGATCCCCCAGGAAACATCCATACCCTTAATCTATCTCAGCCAGCGGTTTTTGCTACTAATACGACCTACATAGATCGCAGGATACACAATGGTTACGCCTGGATCCCTCAGGAAACATCCATACCCCCAGGCCATCTCAGCCATGTAAATTGCGCTATGCAGTCACGCTCATAAGACCATGGAGATCGCCATTGAATTCGACGGACACTCGAGTATCATATTCGGAAAACCCAAATCAGAGAGAATAATATCAATAGAATAAATCCACAGTGTGGTCACAAAGCAGATATCAAGCAGAAAGCACTTTCCATATCTTTACTTCGAAAATATGTATCATATAGTACCTTTTCAAATCACTTTCAAATATAATACTTATATAAAGTCCATCATATATAAGATTTCATTTCAAATCGAGTACTTTCCAAAATCAATAGCATATCAAATCACACTTATATAGAATTTGATTATATAAGATTTCTCTTTCCAAATTGAGTACCTCACCAAATCAATAGTTTTCAAATCAACTTCATACTATACAAATCAATTTTATACAATTTCGGTAACTCCAAATCAAGTTTTTTTTAATATAAAATAAGGTTCTCAATTTCAATTCCTTTTCATTATCAATTCAGCTTCAAAAACATATATGATTTCGCCAAATCATTTCTTCCAATTTATATATTCAGTTTCAAAGTTTCTTAAAACAATAGATTTAGAAAATAATCCAAATTTCCAAATATGCAAAATTTAGGTCAAACAAATTCATTTCCAAAACCATCACATTAATACTGGGTTTTACTATCCAATCTATTTTCAAAACCAAATATCTTTCTCAAATCAATTATACCCAAAATGATTTCCAAGTTATAATTATCCCTTTAAAACCTTTAAACTATTTATTTCTATTCAAAAGATCAATTTACCTTTTTCAAACTATTTAAAACTAAATTTTATTCAAAACATTTCAAAACTAAATTCCATATTAGTATAATTCAAAATAGTCTTATTCATTTACATAACAAAACAGTTTAACTCATTTACCTAATCGGATAATTTATATTTTTTCCAGGATTACTTAGCTTTGAAAATTAACCTTGATTTGGAAGTGCTCGAACTTTAAAATATAATCGAAGAAATCGTATTTAAAATCCAAAAGTTGGAAATCACCAACAAATCAGTAAATCGATTTCAGTAGATAAGGTTATACCAAAACAATCTGAAACTCGAGAATTGAACACCGGCTTACTTTATATTATTTCATATATATATATATATATATATATATATATATATATATATATATATATTTCGAATATCAAACCATACTTCAAAATCTGAAATCAAAATTGGTTTCACAAAATCAATCGCATAGCAAAGCTACTATAGTGGCCTCTCCCCCACTCAGAAACTCGAAAATCAATGTAGATGATGCATGCATTCATCACCGAAATTATTTTCTAGCGACATAAATGGGTTCTGGACTTTATTTTCTTGAAACTCCTTTGAAATATCTTTTGAAATAATTGGAATTCATTCGAATACATTTGAAACATTCTTATTCGAAAAAATATCTTTAAATTATATTATTATTATATATTTTTCAAAATCTTAAAATCGATTTCAAAACATCGGAGTTCGATTCCTCGAAATTTAAATTTAAAACCCTTCAGTTATAAATCATTTTTTTTATAAGTCAAATTCTTATAAATTTTCAAAATTTCAAATCCTTTCAAAGTTTCAAATTTCCAATTTCAAAAGATATAAAAATCCTTATCGAAAACATTTCACTTTTATATATAAAATAGGGCCATCCTCATTAAAATAATAATTTAGATGTATGCACAAATTCAAAATACAATCAAACACAAATTTTCAAGGGATTTTTTTTTTCAAGGATGGATTCCAAAAAAACAGAGATTTAAATTTAGAGGAACTCTGATCAAATAGAATTTTGGTTCAAATATAAGCTCGAACGAAGATGAGCTAATTTAATTACCCAATAGTAGATGGATAAGCCCATATAAATCACGGACAACCTTAACCGGTCAACCGTGACTTCAGGAATATAATCAATTCAGAAATCTAAGGCAAATCAACATTCGATCACCAGAGATAGAATCCTGGTAGAGCTGGAGATAGATATCATCGTAAATCGAGGATATAGAAATCTTCGGGGAATCAATGTCAATTGTAAAGGAGTTTCACCCCTTTACAAATCATTCAAAGATTTGCGGAATCTCCGATATTTATAGAGGTCATTCAAAGTGGAATTATGGAATGCCTTAAAATCAAAGGAATAAAAATAGGAAAGACAAGACTAGATTTCAGAACAAGTGGGAGCGTTCCAAAGTTCAAGGAATCCTAATCAATAAGAATCCTAACCAAGAGATTTCTAACAAGGTGGATATAGAAGGAATGAAATTTAGAAAATCTTGATTTCAAAATAAGAAAAAATTTATACTAATATAATCTTTGAAAATACTACAAAAATCATTTGGAAATCATTTTATACTTCGAAAATACGTTCTCTCACAAGGAAATGATTTTGAGATTGATTTCACTCATTCTAGAGTATTTCTACCCTATCTCTAATGAGTTTTTGCTCCGTAGGCTAAGGTTTGCCAAAAACCAAAGCTCTGATACCTACTGTAACAACCCAATATTTTCAGCCATTCGCATCCACACATATAGGATTTGAATTGCTCAAAATACCGCATTGTAAATAAATATTTGGAGCAAATGAAAAACAATCACAGAATCACTGTGACCCCCTACCTCTATACTCAAGCTAGCCAAGGACACTATGGAGTAATGCCGCCAACTAGCATGAAGAATAAGGCTGTTGAGGAGCGACCATCCGAGTAATTGCTTTGTGCGAGCGCCGTTATGTCAGATAGTGTAACATGCATTTCATCTCAAGAGGAAATCCAAAATACCGATGCAAACTCAAAGCTACTACACAGCGGCTATAATATCTTCGAAAAAAAATATAGAAATAAGCATAACACAAATCAGTCACAGAAGTTCATATCTCAAAGGCGGAAACAACAGATATGAATTTAACACATAGAAGTGTACATCAGAGTAGTGGTCAAATAAGATCCACAATATCACAAAAGAATAGATACAAGTGCTACACAAAAGAATATGTATACATCAAGGAGTCTCTAACTCGTATGTATAACAAAAAAAACTACAAATATAATGTAGTTAGCCAAAAGTCAGATAATACTCCCAGATGAGGAGTCAAGCAAAAGCACCTGTAACATCTCGGTCTGAACCGAGTATTATTTAATAAGAAAATAATAAACGGATCAGTCTAGCTATAAATATCAGATAAAATGAGATAGAATAAGAGATATAACAAAAACGTATGATAACAATAATGCCATACTGTGACAAGTATACATTCAACAACAACTAAAATCATACAACGTCTCAAGAAATCTCATAACACCAAAAAGAATGTCATATTCTTTACCATATTCACCAAACCACAAATATTGGCTAACATATCAATGCCAATCATAAAAATTGGTGAAACCCAAATTTTAGAAATCATCAATTAGAAATCCAGAAATCACAAAAAGGAGGAGGCCTATCATAAACGGGAGCATGAAAACTATCCAACACGTGTATCACAAACGGGACGCTATCTCTTGGTCGCTAACCATAGAGCCGGTGCAACGGCGTAGTACAATGGTATGCCCGAGGAACCTGAAAATCGAATAATTCGAAATAACGATGTAGTACAATGGTACGTCCGATGAGCCGAACTCCATAAAAGAACATAGGTCGCTAGCCTACAAGAATGAGTCGAAACTCTAAGGAATGCATAGGTCGTTAGCCTATAAAAGAAATGAGACGAAACTCAATAAAACGAGGTATAGTCCCCTGCGTGGACAAAGAGACATCTCATATTGCAAGTCTAATCATAAAATGATCATCAATGATCAATAAAAAGTGTGGATTATAGTAAGCTAGTAAATAAATGAGTTTAGCTTCATGTCTCATAACCACTGACTTAACTTAAATTTTCACGAACAAATTGTAGATCTCCACTCATAAAATTGTCACAAGAGTTTCAATCGAACAAGTCCAAAAATTAACCGACGAAGTAAACGCAAGCGTTTCATACCACTAGTTTTACTAAGCCGTTTAATTAGATTTCTCAAACGAATGAGGTAAAGGTTTTTGTATACTAATAGATTGGGAAACGGTTTTAGAAACAAGCTTTGTATTAAAAATAGAGTTGAAATCATCTTTGAGAAAGTGTTTGAATATTTACTATTAGTATAGAAACCTTTGTATTTAAAAGTGACAAACCAAAGACATGATTGTAAACACAATCAAATCACCAAAATTCACATACGAAGACGTGAATCAAATTCCAAAGAAATCGATATTGAATCCATCAAAATGGATATTCTCAAAATTCCTGTAAAAGAAGTCATCAAAGTCGATAATAAATGATAACAACAAATAGAATCAACACGAATCGATAAAAATTGGAAATCAACACAAAATAGGTAAATTGGGCTGAAGCAAGCAGGTCAGTCGACTGGACACTGAGTTCAGTCGACTGAACAATGCCTGGAAAACTCTCGGGTTCCAGGTCAGTCGATTGGACTCCGTGCGCCAGTCGACTGGAACCTATTTTCCAGTATTTCATGCCTAGTCCCCAAAGGGGGCAAGAATCCAAACGGAGCCTATCGAGCGAGCAATTGCAACTAGGGATTTATGCCACGCGACAACCCAATCCTATAGGCTCTTCGACTCACCCCAAAGACTTGTTCAAGCATCAAAGCTAGAATTTTAAAGATTTAACTTCAAAACACCAAAAATTGGAACATTCATAAAACCAATTCAAACCAAAAGCAAATGAACATCAATAAGTGTTAGGAATTCATACCTAACAACAAAGATAGATATAGACATAGATGTGAGATAAAAATCTCACCTTTTACACACAAAAAACGAGGAAGGAGAAGCTTGAAAACAAAGGAAGATCAACCACTCTTCGATCTCAATCCTAAAAGCTCCAATCTAAGATCATAAACAATAATTTCCCTAATTAGGTTATAGGGAATTTCTGAAATTGGAAAGAGATTGAGATGGAGAAGGAGAAGGAGTTTCTTACATAAGCTTCTCTTTTGAGTTTGGAGCTAGAACTTGAATTTGCAAAGGAGCTAGGGCTTAGGAATTCTAATTTCCAATCTCTTTCTCCATTTTTCTAAAGCTTGAAGTGTTATGAATTAGAAATGAAATGGATGAAGAGGAGTGGGGTGGAGCTTGGGTCTTAAGTTGGGGTTAATGGGCTGAAACCCAAAGCCCTAAGTGAAAATGTCAAAATTCAAGCTAACTCCAAACATATCGATGTTTATATTCAAAAAGGTCGCAAACTCCATTTTGAACTCAATGGTAGCGAGTCCTAATTTGACTGTTTTCAAAAAGTAGCTTTTCAGAATTAAATCCGACTAACGATGCTATATTTAAATAAAATATTTAAATATACAATCGTAAAATATGTGGGTTGTTACAGACTCCCCTCCTTAAACAAATTGCGTCCTCGCAATACTTAAGAAGAAAATAAAAAAATTAACAACCATAAAAGCATATCAACACAAAAGAAATTTGAAACAAGAAGTTCACCTCAAAGAGCACGAGAGAGTAAGTCTGGATATGTTCGCTCGATGAATTCTCTAAATTCCCAAGAACAATCCTTAGGATTTGAGGACCACTGATCCTTCACAAGAGGGACATCTTTATTTCGAAGGCGTTTTACCTCCGATGCAATGATACGAATAGGATGATGCTCATAAGTCAAAGTAGGCGAACTTCAATTTCTTCCACAACACCGGGCTCAAGAATAGAATCGGAATCCCTAAGGCATTTCCGTAGTTGAGAAACGTGAAATACGTCATGAATAGCATAAAACTAAGCCGGTAATAAGAGGCGATAAGCCACGGAACCAATACGTTCGGTGATGGGAAATGGACCAATGTATCGAGGTGCTAATTTTCCCAATCGACTGAAATGCACAACACCCTTCATAGGTGAAACACGAATAAACACAAAATCTCCCACAGAAAATTCTATTTTCCTTTTTCGGTTATTGGCATAGGATTTTTGCCTACTTTGAGCTTCTTTCATCCTATGACGAATAATGTCAATCTTTTCTGTGGAATCACGAGTAAAATCTGAACCTAAAACCAGCTTCTCACCGGCCTCAAGCCAACAAGAAGGAGATCGGCATGGCCTTCCATAGAGTGCCTCAAAAGGTGCCATACCAATACAAGATTGGAAGCTATTATTATAGGAAAACTCAATAAGAGAAATATGATCTTTTCAACTTCCACCAAAATCAAGAACACATGCATGAAGAAGATCTTCAAGAGTTTGATTCACATGTTTGGTTTGTCCATCGGACCGAGGGTGACAAGCGGTGCTAAAATTAAGCTTTGTTTCCAAAGCTTTTTGAAGACTCTTTCAAAATCCACTAGTAAACAATGGATCACGATCGCTAACAATAGAAGTAGGGACTCCATGCAATTCAACAACTTCTTTAATAAAGAGTTTGGCCAAAAGAGGTACGGTCCGATTGGATCAAATGGGAATAAAATAGGTGGATTTTGTAAGTCTATCAACTATCACCCATAGGCTATCAGGACCAAACAAGAACGGGGAAGGCCGTCAATAAAATCCATGGAAATTTGGTCCCACTTTCAAATTGGAATATCCAAAGGTTGCAATAACCCGTCGGGCCTTTGATGCTCGTCCTTAATGAATTGGCAAGTCATGCAACGCTTAACAAAGTTAGAAATATCGGATTTCATTCCATCCCAATAATAGAGTCGTTTCATATCCGCATACATTTTGCTACTACCGAGATGAATGGTAAATTTAGAACGATGAGAATCTTCTAAAATATCTTTACGAAGATTATCAATATTTGACACGATAAGTCTACCAAATTTTCGAATGTCGCCACGAGCATCAATATCAAAGTCTTTCAAAACTTCAATATTAATTTTATCCCTACAACTTTGGCTAAGAAGAGCCAATTCAGAATCTAGCTTTTGAGCTTCAAGAATGCGGTCTAAAAGAGAAGGATGAGCCTCAAGGCTATATAAAATGAGAGATGAACATAAATCAGATTCACGATCTCGAATCTCGCAAGTGGACAAAATCTCGAGATCATTCCATTCGGATATCATCATAGAAACAACCGCTTGTTGCTTAGGACTAAGGGAATCGGCAACACGATTCCCCTTTCCGGAAGTGTAAAGAATATCAAGATCATAAGATGCAAGAAATTCGAGCCAACGTTGTTGACGCAAATTAAGTTTCTTTTGAGAAAATAAATACTTCAAAGATTTATGATCGGTGCAAAGAATAAATTTTTCTCCCAAAAGATAATGGCGCCAAATTCTAAGGGCTAAACCAATAGCCGCGAGCTCTAAATCTTGTGTGGCATATCTAGTCTCGGCAGGCTTTAATTGCCTAGAAGCATAATCAATAACACGATCCCTTTGCATAAGAACAACTCTCAAACCAACATGACTAGCATCGGTAAAACAATAAAATCTGGGTTCCCTTCGGGAATCACAAGAATAGGAGCATCGGAAAGGAGTTCTTTTAATTTCTGAAAAGAAGCTTCACATTTGTCCGACCAAATGTATTTAACTCCCTTCTTTATCAAACTAGTAAGACGCATGGAAATTTTTGAAAAGTCTTTTATGAAACGACGGTAATAACCCGCCAATCCAAGAAAGCTACGGATTTTCGTAACACTCTCTAGTCACTTCCAATTTTGAATTGCTTTAATCTTTGAAGGATCCATGGAAATTCCGGATTCAGAAATGATATGACCAAGAAATTTCATACGAGATTGCCAAAAATGGCATTTAGAAAATTTTGCTTTCAATTGATTGCTCCTAAGAGTTTCCAACACAATCCAAAGATGTTTTTCATTCTCTTCCTCGGTTTTGGAATAAATAAGAAAATCATCTATAAAAATGAGAACAAACCGATCGAGGAAGTCTTTGAAAATTCGATTCATAAGGTCAACGAAATAAGTTGGAGCATTCGTTAGACCAAATGGCATAACAAGCCATTCATAAGATCCATAACGAGTACGGAACAATGTCAAAGGAGTGTTATCCTCTGCAATACGAAGCTGATGAAAACCGGTTGCTAAGTCTAACTGTGAAAAGACACTAGCACCGATAAGTTGATTGAATATATCATCAATCTGAGGTAAAGGATATTTTTTCTTGATAGTAAGATCATTAAGCTTGCGGTAGTCAACGTAAAGCCTAAGTGTACCATCGGATTTCTTCACAAAAATAGCCGAAGCTCCCCAAGGAGAGGAACTAGAACGAATAAACTGTTTCGTCTCCTATTCGAATAATTGTTTACGCGTCTCCTCACTTTCCTTACACGAGTGATAGGTAGAGCTCCACGGATTAGATTAATTCTGAACTCAATTGCTCGCTTAGGTGGTAATCCTAAAACGGGCTCAAATATGTTGGAATATTCACGAACAACATGAATAAGAGAAATGACATCTTTCTCATCATCATTATCGTCATCACGAGGATATAAAGAATATAAAGATGCTGCCAAGTTGGAATCCAAATCTTTAAGAACAATAGAAATCTACTTAATGATTGAGGATGTCGAAGATGAATAGTCCGCTCAGGACATAGGATATGGGCTTCATAACGGTTAAGCCAATTCATTCCTAAAATCATTCCGAAGCCTAAGTAACGCATGACATGCAAATCGGCTCGGAAATAAAAATCACATAAAATAATCTCGACATCTTTACAAAGCAAACTAAGTGTTGTGGATCCACCAACCAGATTCGCAATTCTCAAAGAAGTCATTAAAGCCATAACACTCAAAGAAAAAGTATCAACGAGTTCTTTTGAGATAAAAGAATGGGATGCACCCGTATCAAAAAGAACTCTAATAGGTTGATCACGAAACATAATAATGCCATTAAGGATAGAATGAGAAATACCTTGACCGCGAGAAGTGTTACTAGGGGCTTGCACAACATTTAGCTTTCCCTCCTTCTTGCTTTGAAGTTTGGGACATGAAGGTATAAGATGACCCGAATTTTTGCAATAGCGACAAAAAAGAGGTTTCGTACATCTATTAGCATAATGGTCCTTAGAATCACAATTGTAGCATTGCCCACAACTAGGGGTAGGAGTCTTTGCTACCGAAGCTACTTGCTTCCCTTTCTTGGGGGGATTTGGGCCTTTGAATTTAATGGGCCTTTTCTTGTTGTTGTTGAAGCTCGGTTTGGTACCCACAACTTCAACATCACTCTCTTTATTTGCCTCTTCAAGTCGAAGAGCGATATCAATGAGTTGATCAAAAGCAAGTTCTAATTTCAGAAGTAATGGCTTTTTGAGATTCTTATTCAAGCCATAGACAAACTCTGATTTTTCTTCAATGGGGTATTCGCATACTCGACCCCATATTTAGAGAGGGATTCAAAAGATGCAACATAATCTGCCACAGAAAATTCACCTTGAACAAGGTCAATAAAACGACGGGCCAAAGTCACTTTCTCAGCTTCCGGCACAAAATTTGATTCAAATATGTCCCAAAATTGCTCCCAAGTAAGATCCGCTTCAATAATTTCATAAATAAGAAGCTCGTGCCAATCTAATGCTCTTTCTTGGAGCATACTCGAAGCCACTTGGACTCGATGAAGATCAATAAGATTCATGCGAGAAAAGATGCGATCGCATGTTCTAAGCCAAGCTTGGACCTCGATGACACTTTCGAAACCCTTGAATGGCTTCCCATCCAAGTTTGTATAATCACTGCACAAACGTGCAAACCCAGATTTAGGATGAGTAGGCTCTGGGATAGGTCCGACAGCTTGAGCATTGTTTACAAGATCAAGAAGCTGTTAGGCAGACATAAATACACCCTCCTGGGGTGTAGCATTGGATTGACCGGCACCGGGACGGCCTGGTCTAACCATTTCTCTTCTTTAAGAAAGAAAGAAAGAAGAAGAAAAAGATTATTCACGAAATGAATGTCAAACAATCATGATTGATAAAACAAGGCATCATAAAAGAAATTAGGACAACATGGTTTGAAGACTCGAATAAAATCATAAGGCACGACTCCTAAGAAGAACTTAGGACGATGATCCTTGCTGTAATATTTCACATTGTTCTGAAGTTTGGCTCTGATACCATGCTGTGATGCCCCATCCCTATACTCACGCTAGCCAAGGACACTACGGAGCAATGCCGTCAACTAGCACGAAGAATAAGGTTGTTGAGGAGCGACCATCCCAGTAATTGCTTTGTGCGTGCGCCGATATGTCAGATAGTGTAACATGCATATCATCTCAAGAGGAAATCCGACATACCGGTGCAAACTCAAAGCTACTACACAGTGGCTATAATATCTTCGGAAATAAATATAGAAATAAGTATAACACATATCAGTCACAGAAGTTCATATCTCAAAGGCGGAAACGAATATGAATTTAACAGAAGTGTACATCAGAGTAGTGGTCAAACAAGATCCACAATATCACAAAAGAATAGATACAAGTGCTACACAAAAGAATATGTATACATCAAGGAGTCTCCAACTCGTATGTATAACAACAATAACTACAAATCTAATGTAGTTAGCCAAAAGTCAGATAATACTCCTAGATGAGGAGTCAAGCAGAAGCACCTGTAACATCTCGGTCTGACCCAAGCATTATTTAATAAGAAAATAATAAACGGACCAGTCTAGCTATAAATATCAGATAAAACGAGATAGAATAAGAGATATAACAAAAATGTATGATAACAATAATGCCATACTGTGACAAGTATACATTCAACAGCAACTAAAATCATACAACGTCTCAAGAAATCTCATAACATCAAAAAGAATGTCATATTCTTTACCATATTCACCAAACCACAAATATTGGCTAACATATCAATGCCAATCATAAAAATTGGTGAAACCGAAATTCTAGAAATCATCGATTAGAAATCCATAAATCACAAAACAGGGGAGGCCTGTCATAAATGGGAGCATGAAAACTCTCCAACACGTGTATCACAAACGGGACGCTATTCCATGGTCGCTAACCATAGAGCCGATGCAATGGCGTAGTACAACGGTACTCCCGAGGAAACTGAAACTCAAATAATTAGAAACAACGACATAGTACAATGGTACGCCCGATGAACCTGATAAGCCAGAACAACAACGTAGTACAATGGTACGTCCGATGAGCCGAACTCCATAAAAGAACATGGGTCGCTAGCCTACAAGAATGAGTCGAAACTCCAAGGAATGCATAGGTCGTTAGCCTATAAAAGAAATGAGACGAAACTCAATAAAACGAGGTATAGTCCTCTGCGTGGACAAAGAGACATCGCATATCGCAAGTCTAATCACAAAATGATCATCAATGATCAATAAAAAGTATGGATTACGGTAAGCTAGTAAATAAATGAGTTTAGCTTCATGTCCCATAACCACTGGCTTAACTTAAATATTCACGAACAAATTGTAGATCTCCACTCATAAAATTGTCACAAGAGTTTCAATCGAACAAGTCCAAAAATTAACCGACGAAGTAAATGCAAGCGTTTCATACCACTAGTTTTACTAAGCCGTTTAATTAGATTTCTCAAAAAAATGAGGTAAAGGTTTGTGTATACTAATAGATTGGGAAACGGTTTTAGAAACAAGCTTTGTATTAAAAATAGAGTTGAAATCATCTTTGAGAAAGAGTTTGAATATTTACTATTAGTATAGAAACCTTTGTATTTAAAAGTGACAAACTATAGAAATGATTGTAAACACAATCAAATCACCAAAATTCACATACGAAGACGTGAATCAAATTCCAAAAAAATCGATACCGAATCCATCAAAATGGATATTCTCAAAAATCCCGAAAAAGAAGTCATCAAAGTCGATAATAAATGATAATAACAAATAGGATCAACACGAATCGATAAAAATTGGAAATCAACACAAAATAGGCAAATTGGGCTGAAGCAAGTAGGTCAGTCGACTGGCCACTGAGTTCAGTTGACTGGACAATGCCTGGAAAAATCTCGGGTTCCAGGTCAGTCGACTGGACTCGGTGCGCCAGTCGACTGGAACCTGTTTTCCAGTATTTCATGCCTAGTCCCCAAAGGGGCAAGAATCCAAACGGAGCCAATCGAGCGAGCAATTGCAACTAGGGATTTATGCCACACGACAACCCAGTCTTATAGGCTCTTCGACTCACCCCAAAGACATGTTCAAGCATAAAAGCTAGGATTTTTAAAGATTTAACTTCAAAACACCAAAAATTGGAACATTCATAAAACCAATTCAAACCAAAAGCAAATGAACATCAATAAGTGTTAGGAATTCAGACCTAACAACAAAGATAGATATAGACATAGATGTGAGATAAAAATCTCACCTGTTACACTGAAAACAAGGAAGGAGAAGCTTGAAAACAAAGGAAGATCAACCACTCTTCAATCTCAACCCTAAAACTCCAATCTAAGATCATAAACAATAATTTCCCAAATTAGGTTATAGGGAATTTCTAAAATTGGAGAGAGATTGAGATGGAGAAAGAGTTGCTTACCTAAGCTTCTCTTTTGAGTTTGGAGCTAGAATTTGAATTTGCAAAGGAGCTAGGGCTTGGCAATTCTAATTTCCAATCCCTTTCCCCATTTTTCTAAAGCTTGAAGTGTTAGGAGTTAGAAATGAAATGGATGAAGAGGAGTGGGGTGGAGCTTGGGTCTTAAGTTGGGGTTAATGGGCTGAAACCCAAACCCAAAGCCCTAAGTGAAAATGTCAAAATTCAAGCTAACTCCAAACATGTCGATGTTTATACTCAAAAAGGTCGCAAACGCCATTTTGAACTCAATGGAAGTGGTCCTGAGTCCTAATTTGACTATTTGAAAAAAGTAGCTTTTCGGACTTAAATCCAATTAACGATGCTATATTTAAATAAAATATTTAAATATACAATCGTAAAATATGCGGGTTGTCACAATCACAGACACAGAAATATCATAATAACTCGCAGCGGAAATTAAAATACCATATAGTTCATGAAGCTACTATAACAAACTCTCAAACAAATACATAATATTAGTTTGAAAAACATATACAATAGAAATCTCAAATACATAGAAGTTTATAAATACCAGAGCTGAAATAGAACAACTGAAACTGAAAGGGAATAGATAACTAGACAAGTAGAATCTCCAGCGATTCCTAGCTCTAGAAAAGAAATCCAAAGCTAAGCTGTAAATACTCAAGCTGACCCGAGCGTAAAGTAAACACAAAACACCCGAGTCAGGACATACATACTTATATAATGTAAACCAACTCAAGTGAACTGTAATAGTAATGCACAATAACTTAAAGGATGCTTGAGATCGCCCATCCTCTAAGGATCCTTTAAACCATAAATTAAATACATTCCGTGGTTAAAATTCCAAAATGGTATTTTATACTTCTAAATCAAAGATCATTTAAAAGTTCAATATCACTTCAAATTCATTTTGAAATATCAAAATATCATATCTTTCCAAAACCACATTCATTTTTATTTAATTTAAATACCATTTCAAATCACATTTTAAAATGGTTTATATTTCAAATCAAAATATTCCAATTAAACCAATTAAATATTCCGTTTAAATCATTTAAATATTTCATTTAAATCATTTAAAAGTGAAGTTATTATATTTAATATTCAAATATACAATTCTCATAATTTTACCATTTTCAGAATTCATTTATTTACTTCATTTTATTAAAACAGTGAAATTTCAGCTTTCGCAGCATTTAGAAAATGCTACGGTAAATTTACATTTGAAAACAATTCATTTTAACAAGGACGGCATTTACAAAAAAATGCTGTAATAGGTTTTAGTTTAGTTCCTACAACTACAGCACTTACAAAGTGCTATAATAGCCCTTAGTTCAATTTAGTCTTTTAGTTCATTTATATAAATTACAGCATTTAAAAAATGTCGTAATATCTTTTACTTCAGAAATGATAGCATTTCAAAAATGTTGTTAATTAAATTCCAAGTTTTTCAATACAATTTCATAAACAAATAAATTTTTATTTAAACAAATTTTAACTTATAAAAATCATATTTTCACACTATTAAAAATGATCATTTAAATACTTTTAAATTTATGATTTTATAAAGTAAAATTTCACAAATAATTATCAAATTTTAATAATTCACTTATAAAAATCAATGTACAATTTATAACATTTCATTTAATTTACGTTTAAATTTAATTAACCATTTCATAGATTAAATTTAAATTCCATTTTATTTCCTTAACTTAACTTTCATTTTTAAAACCCATTTCACATTTTCCAAGTTAAGTTATATTTCAAATTCCAATTATAAACATTTATTTATTCAACTATTTTCAATTTATAGAAAATCATTACACTTTATAAAATCATTTTAAATTCAAATTTAAATCAAATTATCATATTTTCTTACTTAATTTAAACTCCATTTAAAAATCAAATCATAAATTCCAAAAGTAACTTATATTTCAAATTTCTACTTTACCATTTATTTGTTTTACTTATTTAACTTGTAGAAAATCACTAATATTTTACAAAAATCATTTTTAAATTAAATTTAAATCAAAATATCATAATATTTACATTTTTATAATATTTTATAAATTCAAGAAAATATATATTAACCACGGGTCTGTATATAAAGTTTTCCAACCTAAGTCAATGATACAGATAATATATCATTTCAATCCGTAATTTACAAAGGAAAAATCTGGGTTCTATCATTTCAAACCCGCAATCCCAAGTAAATTCCAATAAATAAAAATCGTTCAGGCCTATCATTTCAGCCCATAATGATTTTTCCATATTCTAAAGTCCGTTCGGGTATGTATCATTTCAACCCATAGTGATTCTATTCTACAGGGAACTTGCAGTGTGATAAACTGATATAAATAAACAGAATAGCATCATATAACAGTAACAGATGATATGAAAGGTGTATAAACAGGGGTGAACATCATATGATCATAGCATAAGCAGTTATAACATAATAATAATATCTACAGATTCACAGGGTGTCAATTTACTAATTATATAAGTACAAAATGTCTGGTGAGAAATACTCACCTCTATAAGCTGGAGATAGCAGATTCTGACACATAAACAAAGACCCGAAAAGCATGAAGGCACGACTATGGATTAAAGTGAGGGGAGAGCCAAAGCTATTTATCTTGTGCATATGAAACAAAACAAATATAACATGAATATATAACACCAAATATCACACTAACAAGCTAGAAATTAAGGAACAACAAATAATTTAATGGCTTGGACTTGCTTTCACCATCACTATGCTCGGCCAAAGAGTGATAAGGCACGGCCATAGGGTGTATTTGGTCAAGTATGGTTAAGACAAGATTGGCCTGGCTATGGTATGAAGTTATGGAAGTTGTTATGTATGAAAATACAAGTACAAGGCAACAAAGTGGATTTTTGTGCAAAAATATGCTTCGGCCATGGCCTTATATGGCATGGCCAGACCTGGGGTATGGTGTGGCAGTGACTTTAAGTCAGGTATAGGCTGGTGGAAGGTGGTGCAAAGGTGGCCAAGAGGTTGTATGAAGTGGTGATGGCCATAGGAGGTCGGCAATGCATGTTTAAGTGGTGCTTTGCAAAAATTTTATGGATCTTCACAACAAAGATGGCCTCGGCCATGTAGGTTAGAGGAGATGATAGCTGAGTATGATGGTGGTGGAGGTGGAGGCTATAGGCCGAGCAACCCAAGTGAAGGCAAGGCAAAATAATACATAAACATGGAAAATTTGAAAAGAAAGTGAAAGAAACATTACCAATTTTTGTTTCAGAGTTGAAGGCCGAGAATTTTGAGATGAGAAGCTTTTTTTTCATGAAAAATGAAGGGTGATGACTGAAGAAAGGATATGGTCAGCCTAATTGAATGCAAGTGTTGATTGGCAAATGAAAAGGTAAAAGGAGATGAAAAGTCAATGGTATATGAAAAGTTTAAAAATCTTTATATTTACTTTTTCTTTATTCATTTTAAACACATGAAAAATGTAAATAAATAAAATAAAAACACAACAAAATAATGTATGAAAAGAAATAAATAAATAAATTTTGGAAAAATATAAATAAATTAAGAAAATAGCTTAAAAATAGAAACTGGGTTTTAAAAATTAAAAATAAAATACAATAAGTTTTGGAAAATTATAACATCACTTTAAAAATGTTTTAAAAATAAAAATATACCTAACATGTCATATAACACATATTAGAACATGATATGACAAATAAAAATATTATTTATATAATTTAAAATGGACAATTTTATTAAATAAATCAATTTACATACAATATTGTAAAAAATATAACTTTCACAATATAAATCGAATTTCGACGAAACAAAAAGCAGTATTCTTGAAATTAAATTTATTTTCATAATAAAATATAAAATTCAAATATTCAAATTTAAAATTTAAATTTAAAAGTCAAAGTTTGACCAAATTGACCAAAATCCACATTTTCTGGAAATATTCTATTTATTTATGTTTGGAATTATAATTCACACAAAAATAAAAGTTTATATTTAAAATTACAAAATTTATCCATTTTAATAAATATTATAGATTTTTTAGATCAGGAGTTTCAATTTAAATAATTAAAATAAACAATTAAAATAAATCTCAAAATTCAGGGTTGTTACACAGACCGAGTATTACAGATTTAGGTTAGGATGCTATGGAGCACAGAAGACATGCTGGAAGAGTCTCAGGCATATTCCACGTACTCGATATTATTCCGCTGTGTTATGCTGTATATTTAGCACTTGTGAGGACAAGTTCTTATAACTATCCAGATTGATAGTGTTGACTGTTGTACTCTAATGATTGAACGAATATTAATTATTATAGTTTCTTCTTGTACAAAGATTAGTTATTATATATTATATATTGTTCCACTGCAATTTTGAGATTTTATATTTGTTTTTGTCTCTTCTTCTTTATCCCCAGCGATCGGTATTTCCGACACTTGAATATTCCACATGATATATAGTAAACGTATTGATGTCGATTTTTGAGGGTCAGAAATCCTGGGTCGCTACAGTTGGTTTCAGAGCGCAAGGTTAAGCGAGAACCTTGGCTTTGGTAGGCATTACTTATTATAGATAGGGTCAAAAGTACCCTAGAATATCATAGATATGAATATGTATTTGCTAGTGAATATAAAATGTTTTATATTGTATTGGTTTATCTGTTGAGTGGTTTATGTATTATGGTCGAATAGTGGGACCCCACGATATTGATAGGAGTATCTAAACACTTGAGCAAGGTAAACCAACACAGTATTGGTTTGAAGTGGGTAAATGAAATAATTTTACCTGAATTATATTTTGAATGAAAGAAATAATTTTCTAGAAACTATTATAGTATATTGGTACGTTTGGTTGTTGTTGTTATAATCCAAATATGATTATAAAATTTGAAATGGTTATATATAACTAAATATAAATTGTACAAATATGATTTATATAAATAAGTTAAACTAAAATGGATAAAACTAGAATTCAGAGATTTAAATCCCGGAAAGATGGGGAAATATTTTTCGAAGTGTGGTGAAAATAAAATAGCATTATTTTTAAAAGGATTTTTGAACAAATATTATTTTAAATGTATTTTGGAAGTGATAAGGCACTAAACTCACTTTAGCCGCTGGAAAACAATCCTGGTGATGAATGCAGCATCATCAGTATTCATTTTCGATTTTCTAAGTGACATATCGCTACTATAGTAATTTGATGTGGAGATTTTTGTTTGGTAAACAGGTGTTGTTTTGGAAATTCCGAAGGAATTATTTTGGATAAACCAAGTTGATTTTGAAAATTCCAAAGGAGTGGTTTGTTAAACCAAAAGAGCTATATATATTAATGAATACAAAATGATTTGAAGTAAAAACCTGGTATTTGAATTCTGGAATCCTTATCTAAATGTTTGGATAATACCGGGGAATTTATAATTTAAAATGATGTTAATAAGGAAAGGAAGTGTGGAAAATTGAATTTGGAATTGAATTTTAACTTGATTAAGTTAAAGTGAATTGGATTAGAAATAACATTGAATTGAAGTGAATATAAATTTTGAGTTTTAAAATGATGATATAACTATAAGTTATAAATTTTAAATGAAATTAACTCAAATCAAGTTAAATGGAATGATTTTCGAAATAGAACTTAGCTCGGGTTAAGTAAGATGAATTCAGGAATGAGTTAAATAAAATGGAATTAAATTCAAGCCAAATCAAAGAGGAAATTTTTTGGAATGAAACTAACTCAAGTTAAGCAAAATGAAATGGGTTTGAACTTAAGTATAAGATTTAGAATTCCATTGAACTTGGAAACATAAAAGGACTAAATATAGATAATTTGAATATTAATCAGGAAAGGTTAATTTATATAAATAGAGATTTGTTAAATACAAATTTGAGTTGGAAAATGAAATTCAACCTAGGAGTAAATAAGTTGAATATGGATTGGAAGTATTGTTTGATCAAACCAAGAATGAACTTAAGTTATAAATCGAATATGAACTTAAGTAATGGTATGGAATGTTATAATAAACCTTAGTAATAAATTTATGAAATGGTTTATTAAGTGAGTTGGCATAAAAATAAAATGTCGTTTGATATAAAAATTGATCGAACAAGATTTTGTGAATAGAAATATGAATTAATAGAAAATTGATAAATTGATCTGGAATCGATTTAAAATACCTATAAACTGGTGTGATTATTTAAGTAAAGGTATATCACCGAGTTTTCATGAAAAGGAATTGTCAATCGACGTAAGTGGAACTGAATAAAAATATGCAACCAGTGAATAGTGAATAAATTGATTTTGAATCAATTTGAAATAAATATGGGTATAATATGTGTTGATATGAATTGAATGCTAATAATATGTTTCTGAACCATTCGAATTAAATGAAATGGTATATAAAACTATCGAAAGTAACTAAATTAATGATGGAACCTTGTGATTGCTTATAAATACCTGATATGCCATTTCTTCATTTTGAAACTATGTGTTTAAAGTAGAAAAATGCATGTAATGTTATCAGATTTCATAAATTATGAAACTGATGTATTTTATTTGAGTAAGTACAGGTACATGGAGCCGTCGCCTATTTTTGGTTGCGAAATTGCATATAAATTGAGCGAGCTCGTTTAGTAATGCTAAAATAAGGTACGCTTATGAATTTAGCGCAAAAAATAAAAATAATAGTATATATATTATGTTTCCTAGCCATGAGAGGCAATGTATATCTTTTTATTGTATTTGTCATATTGCAAAATGCTCTCTGTATAAGGGAGACTCTGCCAAAAAATTTCAAAAATTTAAGATGTTAGAAAAATTTTGGAAAATTTTGCTAACCAAAATTTGATTTCAAATTGTAATTGAAATAAGAGTTTTTTATTTAGAAATGAAAAGTAATTGTATTAAATGGGACTAGAAAATTTGGAAAAGTGAAATATCGAGTTTTAACTAAGTGGGTTTTGATAAGTTAATGGCTTTGGAGCATTTTTTTCCTACCTTAGCAATTTTGGGGACGAAATTCTTTTAAGGAGGGAAGAATGTAACAACCCAGATTTTTCGACGCTTGATGTTGGATATTTAAATGGTTTTAAATATTGGATTTAGAATATAAATTAGTTTTTGAATATGAAAATTTTGGTTGAAATTTTAGAAGGAATTTAAAATTCAAATATAGCGATTTATTGTAATACGGAAATGATGAATAATTAAAATTTGAGTTGAATATGAATCAAACCAATTTCTAATGGAGACATAAATTCTATTTGAATTAGAATTGAGTTGGTAAGTTTTAATAACTGGAATTTCAAGTGATTTCGTCAATTTTTGAAATCGTCGATTTAATCGACGCGTTAAAATAGCGATCTAGGACACAGTCTCGAAATTCGACTAAACTTATTCCATTGGATCCGTAATGGTGTATTATTATTGAATTTCAAATTTCATAGCGTTTGGATTTACCGTTTGATCATACGGATAGAAACGTGTTGAAATTAATATTGGAAATTTAATATTATAATAGGGTTCAAAAAGCTATCTTCCACATACGATCGTGTTAGACCTTGAGACTAGTTTCATTAGGTCCAGAATAGGGTATAACATTACGAACACCAGGCGATATGCCTCAATAGGAGTTCAGAATTTCAAGATATGCTAAGTGAGATATTTTTTTTAATGGCTCGTTTTTCCGTACCCTTTGAATCGACAATAAACCACACATGTCCAACTCAAATTGCACGAATAAGCTGATCATTGAGAGTAGAAAGAACATGAAGATAGAAAAAATCTCACATGAATGGAGTAACATATATTATTTCAATAATAATCCTTACAGCGGAAAATTTTAAAATACAATATCAGAGTCTAACCTAGATTCAGCCTGGACAATTGTAATCTTCTACCCTTACAAATGCTGAAAACAACAAAACAAATACAGTAGATGCGGCGGATAATAGAATACGTCAACACGATGATGAAGATCTTCAATTCTCCTTTGGAAACTCCAAGCGTCTTCAGCTAAACTTGAAACTACTCAGATCTGAACCGTATTAAAAATACCCGAATCAGGCTTGATAAACCAACATGAGATACTCAAAATTTTAAATGTAAAGATAATGACGATGCTATCAAAACCTTTGAAAAGAAGGGTATCTCATAAGACCACGTCCACACATAAATAAGACCACGTCCACACATAAACACGGATGAGTTTTTACCTTATGATAACCAAAACACTTTTATACCAAAATACACTTGGTATTATTTTTAATGGCATTCCTTTGAAAACACTTTTCAAATAAACTTATTCAAATAAGGTACCAATATCCGGACTAAGTCTAAGGGAATGTATCCGACCAGGTCAACTGAATATACTGGACGAAATATATGGTACGAAAAGGGGAAGCTGAAATGTTTGCAAAGCTTACAACTATTTTGGGACTACAATCAAAACCGTAAATCTCATATTGGGAATGGATTTCCAAAATGATAGGGAACTAGCGGCCTTTTCTCTGATCCACGCATAACCAACATTGTTCCAAAGGTGCCTTAATAGCTTTTTTCAAGCAAGTCACTTGGAACTGTACTTGCTATACTACTACTGATAACCGGTAGTTCCCTGCTTTTCCCAAGCTAACAACTTTATCAAAATGGGACAATAAATGCCTTGAGGGATGTTTTTCCCAAAAGGGTCCAACGTATTGGACTCCACCATACATACTCACTTATTCCGAATTTGTGTCTGTTAAACCACATAGTATCCCATATCATTTTTCGGGATGTGAGGAAGTGAGGCTACACTCAATTTCATTAAAGCCACCTTTTACATACAAAACCATGCTTCGATCATAACAGATTCCACTTTGAATGCCACACTGCCATTCCTATGCTATTTGACTCCCACCAGCATACAACCTCTGAGCTCGTATATCTCAGAGAAGGGTGTTAAGCTAAGAGAAGTTGCCTTCTCCGCCACCAAGTAGATGTACATTCGTAAAAGTCGAACGTTGTGTCTAAGAAATGCAATGTCAGACATTCGTCCATACAAGTTCGTTCTGGGACTGAACGAAATCGAAGGCACTTTCCTCGGCCATTATTAGGCGAGAAGCTCTTGCAATCCAAAAAATCTTCACAACAAGAAGACCACTGCTATAAATAACTCTATAATGGGAGCGACCCAAAGCATGTCAGCAAGCAGTCCTCAAGTTATGAAGATCCTCAGTCTTCAATAATCATCATGTAACAACCTGTATAATTGTACCATTTAAATTGACAATTCCACACATGTCAACTTAAATAATACAAAACACGAATCATTATGGGATTATAAATACATAAATGTAAATGAGAATCAATACAACACCACAGACACAGAATAGTCACAGAATAATGTAGCGGAAAATACATCATCATAATAGCAGTTCATGAAGCTACTACATGAAGTACAACAATGTCACAACATAAGGTGACTGAAAGGAAATACATAAATGCCCAACAGGCTAGTACATCAATGCTTGAATAGAAATAGACAGATAAAGATAAATGCTAAGTCTTCAGCATCTTCAACCAACCTTGATCAGCAACTGGATAGCTTCAGACTGACCCGAGCATATACAAAAGAGAAACACTCGAGTCAGGACTCAAAATCTTATACAGGATAATCAAGTGCATGGAATAAAGTCCATAACTCAAAGATGAATAAAATAACAACTCTAAGGGTCCGATAAACTATCTATATATACAATAGAATACAATATGTAGATAATGTCTAATCAGTAAAGTACGATATTAAAATAGCGTTAAGGCGTTACCATAATTCCCCTTAACACATTTTATAATGCCATAGCCTATACAACACCGTAAACCCCACCGTACACTAGTGGTTATCAGAGGGTACCCCATAGGTATAACACAAAACAAAGCGTAGTGGTTGCGAAATAGGATAATCGGTATGACAAGGTACATGAGGTGATACCAACTAGGATACTAGTAGTTGTGTGATCCGGATTGATGTTGAGCATAGCCAGCAGCTACCTCAACACCGCGAAACAACACTCCCAAATCAAAGGGGTGGACCCAAATCAAATTACAAAAGTAATAGATATGGTATCGAAGAAGTGTGTCCGCTAGAGGTGGCGAACCTCAATGGCCTGGCGCGGCTCCTGTTTTAGTCATGTCAGGGGTCATCCAATATCGTTCTCTTTCTTCAGTCAACGCGTTCACTGTAACATTCCTGAATTTTGAACAAGATAATTTGACAAATTATTTAATTTTTGGAATTAAATTATGGAATTTTGGTAGTAAATTTTAAATTTTTAGATTTAAAAGTTGAATCAATTTGAAGATTTACAGAATAAATAATAATATGCATTTTTAATTGAATTTGGAATTTAAAAGCTTTGAAAATTTTATTGTGAATATAAAATTGATAAGTATGTTTATAAATTAGAGTCAAAATTAAGGACCAAAACAAAATGTATAAAATTAAAATAAATTTTGAACTAAAATTTTAACATTTAAAACTAAATTTATAAATCAAATTAAGTAAGGGATTTAAACATATATTTGAAAATGTAAAAAAAATTTGTAAATGTATGAATATTTTTAGTTTGTTTTGGATTTTTATAATATTTGTATAAACTTTTATTTTATAAATCTAATGTATTCATTTCAAAATTTTCCATATGCAAATAAGTATATATATTAACTAATTGGTTAAATACAAGCTCACATTTATTTTGTAATTAACATCTAATTAAATACTAATTAACATTTAATAAATACTAATTCCTTAGTAAAAGACAAGTGTATGTATATTAAGTTGTTTTAAAACAAGTGTAGATAAATAAACAAAAGTTTTGACAAGTGTTAACACTAATTGATACAAGTGGCATTTAAATTCATTTTCTTTTAAAACTTAAAAAAATAAAATAATATACAAAGGAATGAAACAAATTTCAAACCAGACCTGAAACAAAAAGAAACCAAAAGCCTGAAAACTAAATTACTTCATCTCAAACCAAAACTTCAATCAATGTTAGAATTCAAAGCAAACCTGAGGTCAAGCAACAAATTCAACATGCAAGATCAACTACCTTCTCAAACATAAAAAGATTCAAAACAATCAAACCTGGCAATATAAAAAAATCAAACAGCAAGGATCATCCCAGAAGCAACTATTTGCAGTCTGGAAATCAAGATAGATTGAAAGCAACAAAGAAAAGTGGATGCTTCAGTTTTTGGCCAGGAGATAAATGCAAGTTTCTTTGGGAAATCAAGTTTAAACTGAAAATGGAAATCAAGGAAGCAAGTACAGACTAGACTAAGCTAAAGGAAAACTTAAAAGCCTGGAATCACTTTTGCAAATCAAAATTTAACAAAACAAATAGAGGATGGAGCAGGGCAGTTTCCTCTGGGATTAAATTAAGATAAGTAAATTTTTTCTTAAAAGAAATTTTTGAATTCAAATTTTTAATGAGTATTAAAGTATGAATTTAAAACAGTGGAAGGAAAAAAAAAATGCAAGGTGATGTTTAAAACTGAAAAGCAAAGTCTGGGAACAAAAACAAAATTGCATTCAAATCAAGATTCATACCTGATTCAAGAGCAAGATTAAGCAAATGAGAATTCAAGCTTCAGATCTAAAATTCAACAAAACAACCTGAGGCATGTTCCAGTTTTTCAAGAACTGCAAAGTCCATAACAGGTGAGCAAACTTACATAATTTTGCTTCTACACTTTGATATATGTTTGACATTGATGTATGATGAAAAGGAAATTGCTTGATTAGTTGATAAATAGGCCTGCATGTTATATTTAGATATAGAAGTATATGTATAGGACTGTACATATCTATTTATGAAATGCCTCTGAAATCTTATAAAAGCTGATCAAACTTTGAAATGGTGTAATTCAAAACCATGTAATATATTGTTTCAGGCCTAATATCTGAAACATCACCCTAAAACTTGATTTTTAAAATTAAAATCATAATTTTTAGTTTAGAACTTAACACACAGTTTAGTGTTGAACTAAAAATGGGGATATTGGGTTTTTGAGTGATCTCGGCAAATTGAAGGGTCGGGGTTCAACTTGTGGGTAGAGGAGTGATTGTTGTTGACAAGAAAAATACTGGAAGATGTTGATTTTCATCGTGGAAGCAATGGCAGAGGGTTTTCTTCTGTAACCCTAGTTTTTAGCTAGGCAGTTTGATTTACTGACCCCACCTATAGGAGCGATCGAGTTCAATAAGGTTTTGGGGGTTGGAAGAGGAGGCGTAGGCGGAGGGATGGCCGGAGTTGCAGCACTAACGGTGGCCGGAGGAGCTTGATATTGGCGCTGACAGGTTTGGTGGAAGTTTGGTCATTTCTGTTCCAGGTTTTGAGAATTAAGCTCGATTTCGATTCTTGCTCATATTTGTCAATCTCGAGGGATTGTTGAGGTGAGATGATCGTTGTTGGTACGTTGAAGATGGCACGGTGGGTCGGAGATGGACGGGATGATGTGCACGTGCACGTGATTTGATCTGGGTGATGATGCGTGGGAGAAGAAGAAAGGGGAACTGGAATTGGGTTCTCGTGTTTTGTATCGGGTAGATTCGTGATTAGCTCGAAGTAAATACAAGTGAGGCTCGGGTAGGTAAATGTTTCAGGTTTTAGTATAAAAGCAGAGCCTGTTACAGTTTTTTTTATAAAAAAAAAAAAAAAAAAAAAAAAATTATATTAGAAGTAGAGTTTTAAATGCAAACTAAAATCTAAACTATGTTTTAAACCTGAAAATAAATAAGAATTCAATAGTTTAAATCTTGGGTTTGAAATCATTTGAATTTTTAAATTTTACTTTGGGTTTTAAATAAAACTAGAAAAAAAACCCTGTTTTCTGTTTTTAAATTTAAATGTAAAGATTAAAATGCAAGTTGAAATTAGACTGAGTTTTGAAAATGTGAAATTGAATATGAATTCAAATTTGATTGTCTAAAATTTGAAATAATTTATGTTTTTAAATTTAAATTGGGTTTTAAAACTTATAAGTGAAATCCATATATAGTTTTGCAATTGAATTGGAAGTTTGAAATTTTGAATTGGAGTTTTAAAATGAGTTTAAATCTGTATTTTTAAATCTGGAATTTAATGTAAACTTCAATTTTTTTGAGTTTAAATTTAAATCTTTTAAATACTTGAAATGGTTAAATAATTTTGAACTTTAAAATATAGTTTAAAATGTAAGTAGAGTCTTTAAATCTGAAACCAATCTGGATTAAAATTTCAAATAAGTATTTCAGTTTTGAAATGTAGGAAGGATTTAAAATTTAAAATGTGTTAAGAAATTTGAAATGTTTAAAGTATAATTCAAATTGATTTGAATTTAAATATGAATTTGGTTTTAAATTCTTCTAAGCTTATTTATTAAATGAGAGCTTCTTAAACTTATGAAATGAAAGGTTTAAAAAAAAAAATGTGTTGTAAAATTTTGTTAAAGATAATTTGGATTCATTTTAAAATCTTAAATTTAAAATGATATTTGAAAATAAATTTAAGTAAATTGATTTAAAATATCTTGTAAATGATAACTTGATTAAGTAATTAAGAAATTAATTACATAATATAATTAGTGAGTTTAATAAGTTTAGATTAATTAATCAAGTGAAATTAATTTAAACATTGGATGCTTTGGTAAATATTAATTAATTAATGGATGGTAATCACTTAGTGAAGTAATAAATTGATAATTACTGGATGTAATAAATTAAGCAATTTAGAAAAAATTATTAATTAAGAAGTGATTAATTATAGTAATCAATTAAGAAATATTAATTAAATAGGTTGTAATTAGTTAACATTTATTAACTAAGATTAGTGACTAATCTGATTTGAATTAATCAGATAATTAATTGATATTGTTTATAGATGATTGGATTCTATTGAATGATTGAACTGTTTGATATCCCTAATTGTTTAAACTTTGTTTGATTTGAACTATGTTTACTGTAATTTATTTTCTGTGATATATGTACCTGTGATCTGTAAATGGAAAATAAGCGTTATGGTTCATACCGCTTATCAAATATAAGCGTTATAATTTATATCGCTTATCAAATATATTGCTGTATTTGAATCTGTGCTGATTGATGTTATGCACTATTGTGTTAAACTCCTGGACCACACTATACACACACAAATATGGATTGCACGTGGAAATCGGTTAAGTCACAGATTTTTGAAATGGTTTTAAATCTTGGATTTTTGAATTTAAACGGTTTGGAAAATGAAATTGGGTTAAAAGTGGAAAAGGCTTTTAAAAAGGAAGTTTTCAAAAATAAAAGCTATTTCGAATAAATGGATTAAGTTTTGAAATTTAAATAGTTGATTTGAATTTAAATTCAAGATTTGAAACTAAATCCTATTGGTTTGGGAATTTGAATTTTATATTTGAAAGGCTTTAACTAGTGAAATTGAAATCGGGTTTTCCGAAGTAAAACTGTTTGTTTTTAAATGCTAGTAGCTTTCACATAAGTAATGAATCTCAAATTCATAAGGAATTTCAAGTTTGAATAAAAAAAATAATTTTCCAAAATATGAATGAACCTTTGGAAATTATTTTGAAAGCTATGGAATGACTCTTTTATTTAAAGACCAATGAGTTAATTCAATTTGAAGTGGAATTGTTTTGAAAGGCTAGAAATAAATCTTTATTTAAGATTGGTGATCTTTGTCATAGAATTTAAAGGGGATCCTTAAGATAATCTTTTGTTTAAAAGATTTAAATGTAGAAATTGTTAAACCATTAAAGGTTTTGGAATAAATCTTTTTATTTAAAAAGATTCGTAAAATGGTAATTTGTCTTAACCATTTGATGAAAGGTTTTTGAGTTTTAAGTTGTGACTTAACTGAGATCCCATATCCATATATATTTAAAATATTGCGCTCACTATTCGGTTTAGCCGGGAGAGGACCTTTGTGTCATATAGCCCATTCCGAATATGTGATACGTCGTTATGGATAGCATTGAAGACCGGTGGTGAAGACCGGGTGTTTGCGAGAACGATAGGATGACCTATCGATTGACTCTGCACTGAGTTGCTCCGGTATAGAGTCCTCCCTTAGTGATGGGAAGTCCGATCGGGATTGTGAATACCCGGATTTGCAAGGGCGTTTTTGGAAGTGCCTTCGGTTCTGTTCGAACCCGGAACAGACTTGTATGGTTGTATGTCCGACATTACACTTTGAGATATTAACCGATCTCTATCAAATACATTTCTGTTGGTGGCGGAGAATTTATTCTCTTAGCTTAACACCCTTCTCTGAGACGTACGAGCTCAGAGGTTATGTAGTTGATATTTATCGGTGGTATATTCCCAATTTGGTAATGTGGCATGCTGAGTGCTGCTGTGTGATGATCATTGGTTGATCATTTGTGATATGATCATTTGTTTGATCATTTATCTTTGTGATCATTGCTTTGGTTATCTGTTGACCCAAAGCATGGCTTTGTGCCAAAGCGTAGCTTTGTGGACGAGACTGCATCAGGACCTCACTCCCCGGAAATGGTCGAAACAGGAAAGATGCGGCAAGGTTATGAGGGTCGCGCCCTTTAGGGTATGTCATTCCCTTCTGGTAAAGGGTGGTATTATGGTATGGAGCCCAGATACTTACTCATGTGGTTGCTCCAATCTCATTTACTGTGTGGTTGTTGCTTAGAGGCGCCTCGGATAAAGGTCCCAAAGGACCGGGGGATGGCATATTCGTGTAGTAGTTACCTAGTTACAGAGGTAACCCGGCCTTGTGTTGGCAGAGATCTAACCGTAACGTTAGTTCTCGGGACGTCCCGCCAGAGGCGATCCCATGTGGCAGTAGGAAGTTCCTTAGCCTGACCATTTGTTGGAAATCCATTCTTCAATTACGTGCCTTGTACGGTTTTAGTTGTAGAACCTGCCATTTAACATGGCAGCTATAGTAGGCATAGTATCATGGTACCTATGCTGGCTAGGATTTATATTATACTTTCGAAAGGTTTTCCACTTTGCACTTATAGTAATAATATCAAATGGCTTTCGCGTATGAAGCATATTTGACTATCATAAGGAGAAATCTCCTCCAATTCTGTGTTTGCATTGTGTGTGTGGTGGGAGGCCTTATGGTAGTTTCATTTTCCAAAAAAAAACATTGCGGATTTCAAATTTAAATTCTTTTGTTTGTTTTAAAGACCAAATGTTTTTGTTTGCTCATACCAGTCCCATGACTGACCCGGAGTTTATTGTTCCTTTCCTAAACTCTGGGTGCCCACTATTTCCCACACGGGCAGTCTAGAGTTGGGGTTTTCAGATAGTAGATATAAATATCGATTCAGTAGCTTTCAGCTTTCACTTTGGCATTGGCTTGGACATTGGAGTCTCTAGATTCGGACCAGACTTGCTTATCTTGGTGAAACGAGATGGTGGTTCGAGCTTGTGATTTGGAGTTTGGCTTTGGAGCATTGGATTGGAGTTGCAGTTGCTGATTGAAGTTTTGTTTCCGCTGTTATATCATTTTGTTATTCCGCTGTAGCATTTTATCTTGTATCTCTGATATTGATTCATATTGTATCATTGTTGTATCAAATATTGTATATCAATGATATTCATTTCTTTCTTCCGCCGTGTTGTTTTACTTAATGGTGTTATAAGCTCCGGCGCGATTCGAATTTCAACGGTTGAATCTGCGGCATTTAAGTACAAGTGGAGTACGAATGTCGATTTTCAAACGTTGGAATTCTGGGTCGTGACAATTTGGTATCAGAGCTAAAGGTTGAAACTTTAGCTCAGGAGTATAACACATTAAGTAACTCATTAGAGATAGGGTGAAGTAAACCCTAGAATGAGTATATCCTTAAGATATTCGTTCGAATGCCTCAGTAAATTCTCTTACTATTCACCGATAGTAAGTATGAGTGCGAGAAGAGGACGAGATTGGGGACAAGGGAATATGACTATAAATGGTCGATGTCCTGCAATAGCGGAAACAACTTTCTCTATCAATTTCCTTCGATTCGTCTTCTCAATTCTTTGATGATTCCTGGAAGCTCCAGGAAGAAGCTTTGATATCTTTGCATGGGACATAAACTCCAGATGGGTCAGAATTGTTTGTTTGGATGAATTGTTTGCTTTGGTTGCTATGGTTGTTAAGTATATTTTGGCTGTTTAAACTAAAAATGTTAGAATAGTATCCATATATCAGTTGGGTCCAGATAAATTCTACGAGTGGTTAGTTATCATTGGAACTAATCAATACCCCTGTGTATTCGTAGATCTGGTGACTCGAGTATCTTGATTCGTTCTTGTATCCATTATTGATATTCTGATTTGGTAAGCCAAATGCAGAATAAATACCCAGTTTGATTTGCAAACTGTATCTCTATCTTTTTGTATCCATTCTTTGTCGTTTCCTACTTTCAAATTTCGAGGACGAAATTTTCTTAAGGAGGGAAGTCTGTAACATTCCTGAATTTTGAACAAGATAATTTGACAAATTATTTAATTTTTGGAATTAAATTATGGAATTTTGGTAGTAAATTTTAAATTTTTAGATTTAAAAGTTGAATCAATTTGAAGATTTACAGAATAAATAATAATATGCATTTTTAATTGAATTTGGAATTTAAATGCTTTGAAAATTTTATTGTGAATATAAAATTGATAAGTATGTTTATAAATTAGAGTCAAAATTAAGGACCAAAACAAAATGTATAAAATTAAAATAAATTTTGAACTAAAATTTTAACATTTAAAACTAAATTTATAAATCAAATTAAGTAAGGGATTTAAACATATATTTGAAAATGTAAAAAAAATTTGTAAATGTATGAATATTTTTAGTTTGTTTTGGATTTTTATAATATTTGTATAAACTTTTATTTTATAAATCTAATGTATTCATTTCAAAATTTTCCATATGCAAATAAGTATATATATTAACTAATTGGTTAAATACAAGCTCACATTTATTTTGTAATTAACATCTAATTAAATACTAATTAACATTTAATAAATACTAATTCCTTAGTAAAAGACAAGTGTATGTATATTAAGTTGTTTTAAAACAAGTGTAGATAAATAAACAAAAGTTTTGACAAGTGTTAACACTAATTGATACAAGTGGCATTTAAATTCATTTTCTTTTAAAACTTAAAAAAATAAAATAATATACAAAGGAATGAAACAAATTTCAAACCAGACCTGAAACAAAAAGAAACCAAAAGCCTGAAAACTAAATTACTTCATCTCAAACCAAAACTTCAATCAATGTTAGAATTCAAAGCAAACCTGAGGTCAAGCAACAAATTCAACATGCAAGATCAACTACCTTCTCAAACATAAAAAGATTCAAAACAATCAAACCTGGCAATATAAAAAAATCAAACAGCAAGGATCATCCCAGAAGCAACTATTTGCAGTCTGGAAATCAAGATAGATTGAAAGCAACAAAGAAAAGTGGATGCTTCAGTTTTTGGCCAGGAGATAAATGCAAGTTTCTTTGGGAAATCAAGTTTAAACTGAAAATGGAAATCAAGGAAGCAAGTACAGACTAGACTAAGCTAAAGGAAAACTTAAAAGCCTGGAATCACTTTTGCAAATCAAAATTTAACAAAACAAATAGAGGATGGAGCAGGGCAGTTTCCTCTGGGATTAAATTAAGATAAGTAAATTTTTTCTTAAAAGAAATTTTTGAATTCAAATTTTTAATGAGTATTAAAGTATGAATTTAAAACAGTGGAAGGAAAAAAAAAATGCAAGGTGATGTTTAAAACTGAAAAGCAAAGTCTGGGAACAAAAACAAAATTGCATTCAAATCAAGATTCATACCTGATTCAAGAGCAAGATTAAGCAAATGAGAATTCAAGCTTCAGATCTAAAATTCAACAAAACAACCTGAGGCATGTTCCAGTTTTTCAAGAACTGCAAAGTCCATAACAGGTGAGCAAACTTACATAATTTTGCTTCTACACTTTGATATATGTTTGACATTGATGTATGATGAAAAGGAAATTGCTTGATTAGTTGATAAATAGGCCTGCATGTTATATTTAGATATAGAAGTATATGTATAGGACTGTACATATCTATTTATGAAATGCCTCTGAAATCTTATAAAAGCTGATCAAACTTTGAAATGGTGTAATTCAAAACCATGTAATATATTGTTTCAGGCCTAATATCTGAAACATCACCCTAAAACTTGATTTTTAAAATTAAAATCATAATTTTTAGTTTAGAACTTAACACACAGTTTAGTGTTGAACTAAAAATGGGGATATTGGGTTTTTGAGTGATCTCGGCAAATTGAAGGGTCGGGGTTCAACTTGTGGGTAGAGGAGTGATTGTTGTTGACAAGAAAAATACTGGAAGATGTTGATTTTCATCGTGGAAGCAATGGCAGAGGGTTTTCTTCTGTAACCCTAGTTTTTAGCTAGGCAGTTTGATTTACTGACCCCACCTATAGGAGCGATCGAGTTCAATAAGGTTTTGGGGGTTGGAAGAGGAGGCGTAGGCGGAGGGATGGCCGGAGTTGCAGCACTAACGGTGGCCGGAGGAGCTTGATATTGGCGCTGACAGGTTTGGTGGAAGTTTGGTCATTTCTGTTCCAGTTTTTGAGAATTAAGCTCGATTTCGATTCTTGCTCATATTTGTCAATCTCGAGGGATTGTTGAGGTGAGATGATCGTTGTTGGTACGTTGAAGATGGCACGGTGGGTCGGAGATGGACGGGATGATGTGCACGTGCACGTGATTTGATCTGGGTGATGATGCGTGGGAGAAGAAGAAAGGGGAACTGGAATTGGGTTCTCGTGTTTTGTATCGGGTAGATTCGTGATTAGCTCGAAGTAAATACAAGTGAGGCTCGGGTAGGTAAATGTTTCAGGTTTTAGTATAAAAGCAGAGCCTGTTACAGTTTTTTTTATAAAAAAAAAAAAAAAAAAAAAAAAATTATATTAGAAGTAGAGTTTTAAATGCAAACTAAAATCTAAACTATGTTTTAAACCTGAAAATAAATAAGAATTCAATAGTTTAAATCTTGGGTTTGAAATCATTTGAATTTTTAAATTTTACTTTGGGTTTTAAATAAAACTAGAAAAAAAACCCTGTTTTCTGTTTTTAAATTTAAATGTAAAGATTAAAATGCAAGTTGAAATTAGACTGAGTTTTGAAAATGTGAAATTGAATATGAATTCAAATTTGATTGTCTAAAATTTGAAATAATTTATGTTTTTAAATTTAAATTGGGTTTTAAAACTTATAAGTGAAATCCATATATAGTTTTGCAATTGAATTGGAAGTTTGAAATTTTGAATTGGAGTTTTAAAATGAGTTTAAATCTGTATTTTTAAATCTGGAATTTAATGTAAACTTCAATTTTTTTGAGTTTAAATTTAAATCTTTTAAATACTTGAAATGGTTAAATAATTTTGAACTTTAAAATATAGTTTAAAATGTAAGTAGAGTCTTTAAATCTGAAACCAATCTGGATTAAAATTTCAAATAAGTATTTCAGTTTTGAAATGTAGGAAGGATTTAAAATTTAAAATGTGTTAAGAAATTTGAAATGTTTAAAGTATAATTCAAATTGATTTGAATTTAAATATGAATTTGGTTTTAAATTCTTCTAAGCTTCTTTATTAAATGAGAGCTTCTTAAACTTATGAAATGAAAGGTTTAAAAAAAAAAATGTGTTGTAAAATTTTGTTAAAGATAATTTGGATTCATTTTAAAATCTTAAATTTAAAATGATATTTGAAAATAAATTTAAGTAAATTGATTTAAAATATCTTGTAAATGATAACTTGATTAAGTAATTAAGAAATTAATTACATAATATAATTAGTGAGTTTAATAAGTTTAGATTAATTAATCAAGTGAAATTAATTTAAACATTGGATGCTTTGGTAAATATTAATTAATTAATGGATGGTAATCACTTAGTGAAGTAATAAATTGATAATTACTAGATGTAATAAATTAAGCAATTTAGAAAAAATTATTAATTAAGAAGTGATTAATTATAGTAATCAATTAAGAAATATTAATTAAATAGGTTGTAATTAGTTAACATTTATTAACTAAGATTAGTGACTAATCTGATTTGAATTAATCAGATAATTAATTGATATTGTTTATAGATGATTGGATTCTATTGAATGATTGAACTGCTTGATATCCCTAATTGTTTAAACTTTGTTTGATTTGAACTATGTTTACTGTAATTTATTTTCTGTGATATATGTACCTGTGATCTGTAAATGGAAAATAAGCGTTATGGTTCATACCGCTTATCAAATATAAGCGTTATAATTTATATCGCTTATCAAATATATTGCTGTATTTGAATCTGTGCTGATTGATGTTATGCACTATTGTGTTAAACTCCTGGACCACACTATACACACACAAATATGGATTGCACGTGGAAATCGGTTAAGTCACAGATTTTTGAAATGGTTTTAAATCTTGGATTTTTGAATTTAAACGGTTTGGAAAATGAAATTGGGTTAAAAGTGGAAAAGGCTTTTAAAAAGGAAGTTTTCAAAAATAAAAGCTATTTCGAATAAATGGATTAAGTTTTGAAATTTAAATAGTTGATTTGAATTTAAATTCAAGATTTGAAACTAAATCCTATTGGTTTGGGAATTTGAATTTTATATTTGAAAGGCTTTAACTAGTGAAATTGAAATCGGGTTTTCCGAAGTAAAACTGTTTGTTTTTAAATGCTAGTAGCTTTCACATAAGTAATGAATCTCAAATTCATAAGGAATTTCAAGTTTGAATAAAAATAATAATTTTCCAAAATATGAATGAACCTTTGGAAATTATTTTGAAAGCTATGGAATGACTCTTTTATTTAAAGACCAATGAGTTAATTCAATTTGAAGTGGAATTGTTTTGAAAGGCTAGAAATAAATCTTTATTTAAGATTGGTGATCTTTGTCATAGAATTTAAAGGGGATCCTTAAGATAATCTTTTGTTTAAAAGATTTAAATGTAGAAATTGTTAAACCATTAAAGGTTTTGGAATAAATCTTTTTATTTAAAAAGATTCGTAAAATGGTAATTTGTCTTAACCATTTGATGAAAGGTTTTTGAGTTTTAAGTTGTGACTTAACTGAGATCCCATATCCATATATATTTAAAATATTGCGCTCACTATTCGGTTTAGCCGGGAGAGGACCTTTGTGTCATATAGCCCATTCCGAATATGTGATACGTCGTTATGGATAGCATTGAAGACCGGTGGTGAAGACCGGGTGTTTGCGAGAACGATAGGATGACCTATCGATTGACTCTGCACTGAGTTGCTCCGGTATAGAGTCCTCCCTTAGTGATGGGAAGTCCGATCGGGATTGTGAATACCCGGATTTGCAAGGGCTTTTTTGGAAGTGCCTTCGGTTCTGTTCGAACCCGGAACAGACTTGTATGGTTGTATGTCCGACATTACACTTTGAGATATTAACCGATCTCTATCAAATACATTTCTGTTGGTGGCGGAGAATTTATTCTCTTAGCTTAACACCCTTCTCTGAGACGTACGAGCTCAGAGGTTATGTAGTTGATATTTATCGGTGGTATATTCCCAATTTGGTAATGTGGCATGCTGAGTGCTGCTGTGTGATGATCATTGGTTGATCATTTGTGATATGATCATTTGTTTGATCATTTATCTTTGTGATCATTGCTTTGGTTATCTGTTGACCCAAAGCATGGCTTTGTGCCAAAGCGTAGCTTTGTGGACGAGACTGCATCAGGACCTCACTCCCCGGAAATGGTCGAAACAGGAAAGATGCGGCAAGGTTATGAGGGTCGCGCCCTTTAGGGTATGTCATTCCCTTCTGGTAAAGGGTGGTATTATGGTATGGAGCCCAGATACTTACTCATGTGGTTGCTCCAATCTCATTTACTGTGTGGTTGTTGCTTAGAGGCGCCTCGGATAAAGGTCCCAAAGGACCGGGGGATGGCATATTCGTGTAGTAGTTACCTAGTTACAGAGGTAACCCGGCCTTGTGTTGGCAGAGATCTAACCGTAACGTTAGTTCTCGGGACGTCCCGCCAGAGGCGATCCCATGTGGCAGTAGGAAGTTCCTTAGCCTGACCATTTGTTGGAAATCCATTCTTCAATTACGTGCCTTGTACGGTTTTAGTTGTAGAACCTGCCATTTAACATGGCAGCTATAGTAGGCATAGTATCATGGTACCTATGCTGGCTAGGATTTATATTATACTTTCGAAAGGTTTTCCACTTTGCACTTATAGTAATAATATCAAATGGCTTTCGCGTATGAAGCATATTTGACTATCATAAGGAGAAATCTCCTCCAATTCTGTGTTTGCATTGTGTGTGTGGCGGGAGGCCTTATGGTAGTTTCATTTTCCAAAAAAAAACATTGCGGATTTCAAATTTAAATTCTTTTGTTTGTTTTAAAGACCAAATGTTTTTGTTTGCTCATACCAGTCCCATGACTGACCCGGAGTTTATTGTTCCTTTCCTAAACTCTGGGTGCCCACTATTTCCCACACGGGCAGTCTAGAGTTGGGGTTTTCAAATAGTAGATATAGATATCGATTCAGTAGCTTTCAGCTTTCACTTTGGCATTGGCTTGGACATTGGAGTCTCTAGATTCGGACCAGACTTGCTTATCTTGGTGAAACGAGATGGTGGTTCGAGCTTGTGATTTGGAGTTTGGCTTTGGAGCATTGGATTGGAGTTGCAGTTGCTGATTGAAGTTTTGTTTCCGCTGTTATATCATTTTGTTATTCCGCTGTAGCATTTTATCTTGTATCTCTGATATTGATTCATATTGTATCATTGTTGTATCAAATATTGTATATCAATGATATTCATTTCTTTCTTCCGCCGTGTTGTTTTACTTAATGGTGTTATAAGCTCCGGCGCGATTCGAATTTCAACGGTTGAATCTGCGGCATTTAAGTACAAGTGGTGTACGAATGTCGATTTTCAAACGTTGGAATTCTGGGTCGTGACATTCACCAAACCATCCACTTCATTCTGGATCAACACTCCGCGTATAAAAGTTATTAAAGTGGTTTTCGGTATCGACAGAGAGTATGTCCATCTCCGATCCCGGTCTCTTTAATAACTACGTATTTATTACCCGATGGTCGGTTAAATTAACGTTTAAACAAATCAAAGTCCAAAAGTCAAGGTGCAAATTTGACTTCCAAAATTTGACATTTCACGATTCAATTTATTTCATATATTTAAAACATATTTCCAAATGCAATTTTTAGTTCAAACATTTGAGTTAACAAAAATTAAGCATTCAAGTTCAGTTTAATAAGATCTAAATTTCGCTCATTAAATTTAGTTCATAATCAATGAATTCAAGTTAATGTCAATTTAGTTCGAATCATTAAATCAAATTCTATTCATTTCAATTCATATTTACATTCACTGTTATCATAAATTCGATTAAATCAATTTCATTAACTAAATTCCTTTTTATCAAAACTTCATTTGATTTATTTACTAATTTAATTAAATTTCTTTTTAAAGAAATCCGTTTCCATTTATTTGGTTCAATGATCTACACATCACAAATAAGTTATTTTCGAGTTACAAATCAACTCAATCCATATTCCGTTTACAATGTCCGGATTTGATTAATTCATTAAATATAAAATCATTTAAATTTAAATTATCACTAAACTAAATCCATAAAACTTTAGTTAGTTTTGTATTCCATTTAAGTCAAATTTTTCTTAATCTTAAATTAAATTTATAACAAGTTTCAAATCTATTTAATTAAAACCGAGTTTAAATCTAAATCTAACAAATCTAATAAATTTTTAAATTATTAAATTCTAGAACTTACTTGTTTCTAAATTTCATTTCAATTAAATTTGCCAATTCTTTTTATTCAATTAAACTGGTTTATTAATCTGTTTCAATTAAATCCATTAATTTATTTCAATTTAATCCGTTAATTTATTTCAATTAAATCCATTAAGTTCGTTACTTAATTTCCAAACAAATTGTTAAGTTCATTCCTTAATTTAAAATATATTTCAATTTCAAAAATGATTGTTGTTGACCAATCGGGTTTCTTATTTTTAATTATTTATCCTAGGCCAAGTTATTTTAATTGGGTATTTATCATTTCAACCCAATATCATTCAATATAAAACAAAGCATAGCAAAGGGAACTTGCAGTGTGATAACTGGGATGGTGTCAAAGTAAATAAACAAGCAATAGCAACCATACATAACAATTCATCAATTTATTAAATAATCCTGAAATAATCGTATTAATTTACATTTGTTATTTATGCAAACTAAAATAATTATTCCTAGAATCCACACTATCATTTCATTGCAGATTAAAGATTATTACATTATGGTTTTCACTTGGTGTCCATTATCAAATTTCTACATCAATCATACCTTCAAGGGTTCAAAGTGAGGTTAACGCTAATTCCACGTGTCGATTTATTTAACATTTAAAGGGGGTCAAGTTCAACATATATAATCCATTTTACATTGTTAACTATCCTATATCAAATTCAATTTCATATTAATTATTGCTTATATTAACAACCAAATTCAACATCACAAAGCAAATTTAGTGTCGCAACTATTTACCATAAACCAGCATCAAATCACAATCTATCACGTTAAATTTTTTTTAAACAATAAATGGCGTTAATTTAGAAATTTTAAATTCTATCAATACTCAATTTTAACTTGTATAGCAATTAACAGTTTTATTTCAACAATTTTAACAATCAACAATTTAATCCAAATTAAAATTAACAACAATTATCACTTGATTATCATCGCATAATAGATTGAGTCGTGAATGAAATATTCACCTTACGTGGTTAGAGAAGATGACGAAGCATGAAGACGAATAGATGAGATAGACCCTAACAAGCACGACGCAAAACGAAGACAAACTGCAATCAAACAAATAATTAATCAACAATTTATTTATTGCAACATATATCAATTGAATATATATATTTAAACCATACCAACAACGAAGCAAGATAGATTCGACAAGCTGAATGGAAGCTTAAGTCTCCGAAGCAGTAGCTCAAACAAACACAGTAAAACACTGTATGTGAGCAATCAGAAATTTCAAAAGCATATACTGCTTCATAATACAACAATTCCATATATACTTATATATATCAAACACTGGAATACAGCTGCGACCAAGGCGAGGCACAGTAATGACGGTGGAGCAAGGGCGTTGCGGTGGTCGGAGAGGGTGGTTGCGGGCTGGGGTTCGGCTGGGCCTGAGTTGGAGTGGTCGTGCGAACTGGGTGGGCGGATGGTGGCAGCGGATGTGGTTGGAGCAGTGGAGTGGGGGGGGTCGTTGGCGGTGCGGGCTGTGTCAGTGGACGCGGGGGAGGCGGACTGTGGGCGACGTAGGACGCGGGGAGGGCTGTGGGCAATGGGACGCGGGGAGGCGGACTGTGGGCAGTGGGATGCGGGGAGGCGGAGCAGGTGGCATGGCGGAGGGTGGAGCGGATGGCAGTGGGGTCGGCAATGGGTGAGGTGGACGAGTTTCGTGAGTGGAGCAGGTGGCGTGGATGGAGCAATGGTAGCGGACGCTGGCGATATGGGAGGAGGGCGCGGCGTGGCGGAGCGGCGGCGTGGGTAGTGGGCAGTGGAGGCGGAGAGGGTGGAGCAAGGACGTGCATGGGTTTCGTGAGTTTCATACTGGAAGGGGAGACACAAAAGCAAAAAAAATAAAGGAATTTATGAAGAGGAGGAAGAAGAACACGTACCAGAAAGTTTGAGTGCGAAGTGAAAAATCAATTAATGCAGAGGGTAGTTGATATATATACAGATAAGTTTAGAGTCCCAAGGTCACAACAATGATGTTCTTGGTAAACGTGACGGTTATTGGCTTTCCAAGACAGCTGAATAGTCAAAGACTCCTAGAATTCCGAGCGTTGGGGACAGTTGGGTACCAGTTCGGGCTGCGTAACGGACCAGTTTGTACCGCGTTAAACAATTATAATTCGCAACGCCGAACTCCAATTAACACAAATAAATATACCATTTTGATCAGCGCGACGAGGCGGACACAACGGTATGAAGATATTGATGGTTTGACATTGTTTGCGAAGTGGTTAATCTTTTTGAACCATTTGCTCAATTTAACTAGCAATTAAAAGCGAAATTTGACTAAATGAAATGCGTCGTCATGATCAGAATATTTTTCTTATGCAACATTGTGAAAAATATTTAAGTTCAGACGATAGAAAATTTACACATAAAATTTAAACTAATATGTAAATGTGACGAACGAAATTTACTTCAATATTTTTCAACGAAATTTGGCGTACGCCTATGTCTATCTAGACGCATTCCAAATGTGAAGTTTGAATAGCAATGGAATTCGTTTGTGAAAATTCAAATTTCTACACTAATATACGCGATTTTAAAATTTTAAACTGGGTCTGAATTTCAGGGTCGTTACATTCTTCCCTACTCAAAACTTTTCATCCTCGAAAAGGAACGATGTAATGAGTAAAAGAATAGATAGAAGAGACACGATGGATATATAATAGATTATGGAACAGAATATAGAATATAGAATGGAGTTTACCTTCAACAAACAATTCTGGATTAGAATCCTGAATACTCTCCTTAGTTTCCCAAGTACAATCACGATCATCGGGACTCCATTGGACTTTGACTAGGCTGACGGATTTTCTTCTAAGCTGCTTCGTATCCCTATCAACAATACGAAGTGGTCTCTCTCTATAGTCAAATCCGGCTCAATATCAACCTCATCTAACTGAGCAAAAGGAATGGTCATGGATGGATCGCGCACAACCTTCCGAAGATGTGAAACATGGAATACGTTGTGCACGCCCTCAAATTTCTCTGGCAGTGCAACTCTATAGGCTAGTGTACCAATTCTCTCAGTGATAGTGAATGGTCCGACAAATCTAGGAGCGAGCTTCCCTCTATGACCAAATCGAATAACATTCTTCAAAGGTGATATCTTAACAAATACCTCATCCCCAACCTGGAATTTTAAATCTCTTCTACGCCTATCTGCATAGCTCTTCTGCCTATCCTATGCGGTTTTCATCTTCCTTCTGATCTCATTAACCTTCTCGGATGCTTCCATAATCATATCTGGGCCAAAAGTTAATCGATCACCAGGCTCAATCCAACAAGCTGGCGATTTGCATGGCCGTCCATATAAAGCTTCGAACGGTGCCATATCGATACTTGCCTGATTATAAAGATAGTTAAATTTCAATTCAATTTTACTTATTTAAATTGGTAAAATTGAATTGAAAATTTCTGATTTACCTGATAACTGTTATTATAAGTGAATTCGACCAAATAGAGATGGTCTTCCCAAGATCCACCGAAATCAATAATGCAAGCTCGGAGCAGATCTTCCAAAATCTGATGTACGCTCTCAGTTTGGCCATCTATTTGAGGATGATAAGTTGTGATCATATTCAGTTTAGTGCCCAAGACGTCCTGAAATGCCTTCCAGAATTTACTAGTGAATAAAGGATCTCTATCGCATACAATGCTAGATGGAACTCCATAAAGTCTAACAATCTCTCTCATATAAATCTCGGCCAAACATTAAGCAGTATGAGTGGTCTTAACAGGAATAAAATGAGAAGATTTGGTCAACCTATCAACAATCACCCATATACTCTCGTTACCTTTTCCGGTCCTCGGTAATCCATCAACGAAGTCCATAGAAATCTGATCCCATTTCCAACACGGAATCTCTAGGGGTTGAAGTAATCTTGTCGTCTTCCAATGACCGGCCTTGACTGGCTGGCAAGTGGTGCATCTACTGACATATATAGAGATATCTCTCTTCATCCCACTCCACCAATATAAACGCTTCATATTTCGATACATCTTGGTGACTCCAGGATGAAATGAAAGTGATGACTAATGGTTCTCTCTAAGCACTTCTTGTCTCAATCCATCGACATTAGGAACACAAATACGGTTGTCAATCCTCAAAACTCGGTTACTATCTATCTGTGCTCCCATTTTACTATCAGCATTTCCAACTCTACCAAGAACTAACTCCATCATGCGATAGAGCAAGGTGTCCTCATATTTCTGAGCTTTGATGTGATCCATAAGAGATGGGGAGATAACAAGCTGAAATAGCATGCCTTCTACAAGATTACAACATAACAATGCTTTGCTACGGCTCAAAGCATCAGCTACAACATTTTCTTTCCCTGGAGTATAATTTATGTCGAGATCATATGCAGCTAAGAATTCGAGCCATCGGACTTGTCTCTGGTTCAAATCCTTTTGAGAAAAAATATACCTCAAGGACTTATGATCAGTGAATAATTCAAATTTTGTTCCCAAAAGATGATGCCTCCATAGTTTCAAAGCAAATACAACGGCAAGAAGCTCTAGATCATGAGTGGCATAGTTTACTTCATAGGTCCTCTACTGACGACCAGCATAAGCAACAACCTTACCATTTTGCATCAAGACAGCGCCTAAACCTTCTCGACAAGCATCGGTATAGACAGTTAATCCTTCACTCCCGCCAATTACCGCAATAACTGAGGCTGAAGTTAACTTACGTTTCAACTCATTAAAAGCTGATTCGCACTTCTCACTCCAAATAAACTTGACATCCTTTCGAGTTAAAGCGGTAAGTGGGGAAGAAATCCGGGCAAAGTGCTCAATAAATCTACGATAATAACCGACCAAGCCCAAGAAGCTACGAATCTCTGTAGGAGTTTTAGGAGTCTCCCAATCCTGTAGATAAGTTTTCAAATTAGAAAGGAATAAGATGGATCGAATAGAAATAACGAATAGGATAGAACTTACATTGATTACGGCAATCTTAGCTGGATCGACCGAAATCCCATTTTCTGAAACAATATGGCCAAGGAATCGCACTTCGTCTCGCCAGAAGTGGCATTTCGAGAACTTGGCTTTGAGCTGATGATTTCGGAGAGTTTCTAGAACATAAGCCAGATGTGTCTCATGCTCTATCTCATCTTTGGAGAAGACGAGAATATCATCAGTAAAGACAAGAACAAATTTGTTAAGGACATCACGAAAAACTCGATTCATCAAGTCGATGAAATAAGCAGGGGTGTTGGTTAACCCGAATGGCAAAACCAACCATTCATAGAATCCGTTCTCGGTACGGAAAGCTGTCTTATGGATACTATCTTTTGCTACTCTGAGTTGGTGGAACCCAGTGGCTAGATCAAGTTGTGAGAAGACTTTAGCTCCATGGAGCTGATCGAATAAATCATTTATGCGAGGCATCGGATAGCGATTTTTGAGAGTGCGTTTGTTTAGTTCTCTGAAATTAACACACATGCGAAGAGATCCATCTGATTTGGTGACAAATACAACTGCGGCACCCCATTCAGAACAACTTCTCCTAATCAAACCCTTAGCAAGCAGATCATCAATTTGAGTTTTTAGTTCAACCTTTTCCTCAAGAGCCATCCTTCTGTGAGGGAGAACTACGGGAGTAGCTCCAGGAATAAGGTCAATGCGGAAATCGATCACCCGTTTAGGCGGTAGAGAGTTGACCTCTCCAAATACTTCGGGAAATTTCTGCACAATAGGAGTGGTACTAAGATCATCCGGGTGAGCATCAAGAGAGAATATGAAGCTTCCGGCATATTTCTGAGGTGATTTGCATTCAATGACAAGCGGTAGGCCCTTGTCATTGACTAGAGAAACAGAACGAGCTTTGCAAGAAATAACAGCATCGAATTTTCTTAACCAATCAGCACCAAATAAGATGTCAAATGCTACGAAGCCAAGCACATAAAAATCCCAAGTGAATCGATATCTTCCATACAAAAGCACAACCTCTTTACAAATTCTACTGAGGTTGGCAAGTCCTCCAATAGGGTTGGAGACGCATAAGGAAGTAGTAGCAAGAGTAGGTTCTAATTTGAGCTTATTACAAAGATCAATAGATATGAAGCTATAGAAGCACCAGTATCGAATAATACCCTAACAGGTAAATCATGTAATGAAAAAGTACTTCGTAAGGTACCTTGGTCATCCTGAGCACGTGGTGGAGGTGGTGCAGGAGTGGTGATAGCAAATACTCCATATGGTGTGCCTCTCTTCCTCAATGGGTGGTCTTTCTTGAAGTGACCAGGCTGGAGGCAAGCATGGCATAAATCACTCCTCATCTGAGAAGGTGGTGGAATAGCAGCTCCGGTAGATGGACAGCTATTGGCATAATGACCCTTCTTATCGCATTTGAAGCAAGTGATATTAGCAAGGTCGATTGGGCTTTTCTAGGCATATCCTAATCCTGTAGTCTTTTGCCAAGCTTTCTTTTGTTGATCAAAGTTCATCTTCCTCTTTCCAAGTTGGCTAGAAGAGGACTGAGTAGGAGTGGCCTTGGCAATGGGTCCCCTTGGCTTTGCCTCGTATCTAAGAGCATAATCAACAAGCTCTGTGAAGGTGCAGTGAGTATGGCCAGTAAGCAAGTCATAATACTCTGGTCTAGCTCCCAAAATGAACTTCTCGTTCTTTAGAAGGGGTGTATCAATCAAGCCCGGTCCGAACTTGGAGAGTTCGTTGACTTTCCTCTCATACTCAGAATAAGTCATACCGCCTTGCTTAAGGTCCATAAAAGCTCTATAAAGTTGGGTTCTCCCAGCAGCTGGCATCCATTGTGCCGAGAAAGTATCCCTAATCAAAAGATAGACTAGATGAATAACATTCCAGAGATTGAAAGAAGAATTTAGACTACGAAATCCAAACAAATTTATACCTAAACTGGGCCCAAGTGATGGTGTTCTCCTCGATATGAGAAGTAACAGATTCCCACCAATCTTGTGCGGCATCCTGAAGTTGCCAAGCAGCAAGCTGACGCTTTTGAGCATCAGTGATTTCCAATCCAGAAAATATCTTCTCTAAGCCTTCGAGCCATTGCTGAGCTTCGATAATGCCCTCGGATCTGGAAAACTTAATACCCCCTAGCTGCGTATACTCCTTACTAAGAGTGGTGAACTTGACTGGAGCTGGGGCGGCAGGTGCAGCCCGGGCAGGACCGTTGCCTCTTCCTCCCCTATTGTTTCTTCCGGTACTCATCCTGAAATATCGAAAGAGATTTAGAACCAAGGATAGAAAAATCATAAAGCTTAAAGAAAAATCTAATTAACGAATCAAAAGAAGTTTGAATTAAAAGGGTCTAGATATTGAATCGATTCTCCTCATTCTAGGGTATTGCTACCCTATCTCTAATGAGTTCATATAACCCCAAACTAAGGTTTTTAGGGAAACCAAAGCTCTGATACCAACTGTAACAACCCGTATAATTGTACCATTTAAATGGTACAATTATACGGGTTGTTACACATCATCTTCAACACGTCTTCACTTTCGAACGTATACATTGGTTCAAAGTGGTTTTTGGATGGGAATCACCCAAATCTGACCCCGGTTCCTTTGAAGCCAATTATCGATAAAAAGATGTTAAATTCATATGTGGATATCAATCATCAATCAATTACTTCATCTTCTTGATATATTCTTTCCAATTTATTCTTTTTCTTTTCATGAGTATATGGAAGCATTAAGCCTCGTTTATTTAAATCATTTGATTTATTAAACCTCTTTAGATCATGGAATAATTCCAATCATTTTCTCAATCTTTCCAAATCATCCATTAAACCTTAATCAAAGATTTCTTACATTCAAATTATAACTTTTAACTTAGGGAAAATATTCCCAAATCTTTCATTAAATCTTAATCAAAGATTTCTTTCTTAACTTCAAATCATATTCTTACAAATCGAAGATCTTCATAACAGAGCACTACTGCCACCTTAGATATGGTAAATTCATCTTTAGGGACTAGTGGCAAGTAATCCTACATAATGAAGATCTTTGTCTTTAATATGTTTCATTTTGAAAATAAGTTTGAAGGGGTTTTCGGATAGGAATCACCCAAAACCGATCCCCATTTTTTCGGATAAGAATCGACCAAATCCGATCTCGGTCCCTCCTTGTTAATCATCGATAAAAAGATGTTAATTAGTTAATTAATATTCTAAACTTTGTTTTTTTATCTTGGAAAAATTTAAATATGATCTTTTAGAGCATTCAGACTTTCCTTTCATTGTGTTCCACCCCTCGCCTAAGAAGAGATAATATAGGCCAGTTAAGTTCAGGGTACTAGTTGCTCCATTTCTAACCTTAGTTAAACACTTTGTTTTATCTTTCCAGATCTCACAAGCGGGACAAATGTACTAGCCGATTCCGCATACATGGTTATTAGCTTTATTTTGGAATTGATTATAATATTCCAAATTATCTTTTAAACGCTTAATTTTCCTTTTAAAAATATTCATAATTGATTCCAGGAAAAATCATTAAGTCAAAACCTTCTTTTAAAAAGTCGTAGAAATGGTAGCAGAAAAGTGCCGTGGAAAGTGCTTTAATAAGCTTATTTGATTTAAACAACTTTTTAATATTTAAAAATTCATATTTTCCACTTCAAACATATTCTAAACTATTTAAATAGATTTATCAAATTTATTTCATATTTTTAATCATTTAAAATATCATTTATAAAGAAACCCATTTTTGGATTCCGAACTGCAAAACCGCAATGTTTTTATAAAATTGTTTTGGACATATTTCAAACTCTACTTGATGAAATCTTGATTTTCTTTCTTCGTTGGAAAACAATGGATATAATAGACCGGAAATTATTATCTCAAAGAATTTCGAGCTATATTCCACATTCTACACTCATCTAACTTTTATGACGCGAAATAACGAACTACCGTTACACGACACGCCCAGTTTTGACTTGTTTTCCAATTTCTTTTCAAACTTCTTGGAAACACTTTTAAATGTTCATAAAATATTTCTAATCATTTTAAACTCATTTTAAACAATATTTTTATATTTCAAACTCATATTCCATTTCATTTCATTTTATAATATTATGTTATTATAATATCATTTCTAACCTTTTTAGATTATTTAAAATCATTTAGAGGCTAAATAATTTCCATACGCATATTTGTATGGATTTGTCTCATTCAATTAACTATGGTTAATTACTATTAATTTCTCTTATCATTATCAAACCAAGTTAGCATCCATATAATCAATCACATAATCAACTAATTTGCAACCTAGATATCAAACATTTAATTATCCAACATATTTAAACATTCAAATCACTATGCTTGAAATAATTTATGGGTTAATTAGTAAATACGAGTACACGCCATTTACCAAAAGATTAACTTCCTACCAACATTCTTTTTAAACAACACTTCGCTACACCATTGCTAACTTCAACTAATCATCTTCTACCCCATTAATACATCACCTAAACAACTCCACCTCACTTATTAGTGCTCGGCCATCACTTCACTTACATTTGCTCTTGACCACCAGTATTTCCCTTTTCTTTGCTCTTGGCCAAACCTTCCAACAACACCAATAGGGATCGGCCTCCCCTTGATCCTCCCCTTCCTCCATCATCTCTTTAATTCTTAGATACTAAACCATATTGTGACGATATGTAAGGTCTTTGGCAAAGTTTGGTGGAGTTTTGACTTTGTTTGATATGGTTTTGAAAAAGTTAGTAAGGAAATGGAAGAGAAGAAGCCATTAAGGCTCTAAGGAAGAAGTAGAAGAGAGCTTAGAAAAAGAAGAAGAAAAAGAATGGAAAGTGTGAGAATGGAAGAGGTATGCATGACTATTTATAGGAAAAAGTTTGGAATAAAATATTATTATGCAAAATGACCAAAAATACCCTTTACTTAATTTTTAAGCCACCTTATTTTTTCAACACTTAACATCACATTTCAAATCATTATTTATGTTATTTTCACTTAAGTATTAAGTAAAAAATATAATAATTATGTTTGTTTGATTTGATGTTTACCTTTTGACTTTTGTACTTTTTTTGTTTTTTGTGCCTACTTTTTCTTAATGAAATTCTAGAATTTTCTAAGTATGTTTAGTAAAATTAAACTTGATTAGTGAATTAATTAATACTTATACTACTTGAATATATGTTCAAAGGTGCGACAACGTTGCGACAACTTTTAATTGATAAAATGTTAATTTTCGACACAGAGTTTTACGGTCACATTTTGACGTTTTAGTGAAACTGTTTATTTATGTAAACCAAATTTAAAAATAAATTTGTATATTACTTCTTAAAAATATATATACTTATAACTAAATTAAAATAATTTATTTCACCATTGAAACTTACTTGTCTGAAATCAGCATTTTGTAAGTTTTGTCGATATAGGCAAATATTACTATTTTTGTGTATACTTCTCTTTCCAAATTCTATCTAATATTATTCGTATCATATAGCCTTGTCTAATTTATATTTAAAATCACTTTAAATGGTATATTTTAAAGTGGTCAAAGTCAAGGTCATTACATATTTTGAGATTAACTAATATTATAAAAAAATTAAAAGACAAACTCTAAACCCCTCAGCCACCCTAAAAACGTACGTGTGTCGCCCTATACCTGATTTTTCCACTCTCACCCACTTTAAATCGCGTAATCCTTTTTCTTCTTCTTCAATTCGAATTTCATGAAAAAGAGAAAAATAAATAAATAACGTACGCGATGGAATCGCGAACGAATAGGAGGCGTTAGGTTTTGGGATTGTGCGACTGTGATGGGTTCATGATCATCGATCGCGCATTAGAGAAGGGCCTGGTGGAAGCTTGGCGGCCTGAGGAATTGGGGTCAGTGAGGGCTGGAGCTTCATTCGTTAATGGGCCACGATTTGGTTTGGCAAGGCAGAGCTAGGTGTGGCAAAGGTAAAGGGGTTCGATGGGGGGTGGTGTGAGGGTCGACCTTGCCGGAGGCAACAATGTCAAGCAGAACGCGGTGGACCTGGTCGCATGGATGAGAGCAAAAGGAAAGGTTAAGAGTGTAATGAACTTATAGTGTAAGTAATTAGTGAAAATTTATTTATATTTAAAATTCATTTATCTTATAAATGTTATATTTCACTCATATGAGGTCAAAATCAGACAGAATAAGTTGCTTTGCTCTCGTGGCATCGAATACCACACATAGAAATTGGTTTGAAGATTTTTGGAGTTAGTTGGGATTTTAGATTAAGTTGAACGTAGTTCAATCTAATTTAAAATTGAGAAGGTACACAAATAAAAAATCAAGACGAGTAAATCTCACTCATTTTGGATTACTGGATTTAATTTATAATAATTAAAATTAATTATTGGATGATTGGTTATATTGATATATTATTATCAGTTGAATATTATATTATATACAGTAGTACATATATTAGTACTTGGGTAAATTCCCACCGATTGGAGCGGATGAGACACTATGCGACCCGCATAATAGCGGATGACACTATATTACCACGATATCCTGTCTCAAAGCGGGATTGGTATTTTATGTTATATAACATCTGTAGATGCAGGGAAACAGGTTGGAGGGATCCAACTGGATTCCTCAAAAATAAATTGATTGTTTTTCATATAGAACAATATATGATGTGATTGAATAATCTATTATGGATGGTTGTGTGATTTGATTTATTGGATGCTATAGTATATTGGCCTTATTTTGGTATTTTAAATACCATAAAGAATATTTTTGAATTTTCACAAGAATTTAAAAAGGTGATTTGTGGAAATAAAAATATTTATATCAATTGGAATATTTGATATGGAATGAGTGTAAATTAAATAAGAAAAGAATTTGATTTGGAATTCACTTGACTATTTTTCAAAGTGGTTTCAAATAAATATTTTTGAAATTAATTTATACAAGGAATTTGGAAAAATAGTTTATAATGATCTTTCAAAAAACTTAAATGGAAGTTGAAATCGAATTTTTGAATGGAAATATTTATATCGAATTCTGGATTATTTAAAAAAATGATTTGGATAAAACAATGATTTGATTTGGGTTTGTACTTATCTACACGTTAAATGTTTAAGTAGAGATTTTAAAATAATTTATATAAGGGAATTTGAATAATGGATTTAAAGTGGTATTTTTGAAATACGGAAGAGAAGTCGAAATAGATATTTTAAATAGGTTTGAAAAATAAAAAGGATTTATGAAGGGATGGGTTTATGAATGAAATCTTATAAATCAGATTATTTTATAAACAAGAGAAACTGGAAATGAGTTTATAAATTTATAAACAATGTTATGAATAAGGGGAAATGATTATCAGTTGATAAATTGGAAATATAAATTTACAGTGTGAATTTATATCGAGATATGGTAATCGGTTTTGGAATAAAATAGTGGATTCTATTTTTAAAATGTGAAAATGGTTAGGAAATCGGAATAAAATTGATGTGTTATGAATCAAGAGTGATTTATAAATTGAAATTGGTTATTGGAATTTTAAAAATATATTTTTATCGAGAAGTTAAGTTTGTTTTAAAAGGAAAATTTTGTTTTTTTTAAACTATGTAATTTAATGCTGTTTTAGTATCGAAATACTTCGTAAAGTGGATTTTTAAAATATTTAATATTATTGAAATAAATTCTAATTTTTATAATTAGCTTTGTAATTCGATTAGTTTTATTTTAAAATGAGTTGGGAATGAGTTATCATTGTTTTATTTAAAGTTTTTTGATATTTTAAATAATTGCTTAAACGTGTTTTGAAATAAATTACTATTCTTTAAAAATACTTATTATATATATATATATGGAAAGTGATTGAAATTGATTTATAAATGCTCTCGAGATTTATAAACGGGTTTTAATTAATGAATGTGATTTTATAAGAGAATATCGTATAATGGAATTCTGGGAAATTATGGAAATTTCCATAGTGTAAATACAGAAACTTCGAGAATGAATTTGAAATAATAAAAAAAGTTAGAAGTAGGTGTTTAGGATTATAGAGAAGGGTAATCGATTTTGGAAATTTTAAAGGAAATTAATTAACGAATTCCAGAAACTTGTAGAATTCGTTACAAATAAGTTAAGGAATTTACGAATAAATTGCAAAGGATTCTGAGCAATAGGAGATAAATGTAATTTTTCCTAAGTATTGGAAATAAAATGATTTTAGGAAGTATATTTATAAACATTTTCTAAGTGGTGGACTGGAAGGATTTGAAATATTTTAACTACAAGATTATTATCATAGAAATATTTTCAAAGTGTTGAATTATAAATGGAATTGGAGAAAAAAATTCTAAGTATTGATATGATTCGAAAATATCTTGTTATGGATATAAGTATATGAAATTGTTTTCAATTATTGAATGTACTGAAAGAGATTTGAATATATATTTTTGTAAAGATATTTTGAAATGAATGTTTGAAAGATTTATAAAATCAGGCCTAGTGACTGTTTTTATGTGTAATTTGATAGTTAAACAACCGACTATCAAATCTGGCCAAATTCGTTGCTCATTTCGAAGAGACCGGAATCAGATTTAATTATCCAAAAACCACTTAGATCTGATTCGTGTGTTACGGATTGTGATATCTTGAAGATAATGGAGATGGTGATTTGGAAGGAATTTTGATTTGTTCTGACCCAGAACAACTTGTATGGATGAGTTCTATCATTGCATCGTTGCTTAGAAGGCAGTGTTAGCATTTTAAGTGTGAATGTTATTCTTAAGGTAATACGTAGCCTCAAGCCTCATCAATCGGGAATGACTAAAACATGGGAGATGTAGCAGGGCTTAGTGGGTTGCACCCAAGTAAAGTATGTTATCACTTTTCTAGATACCCTCAGATATATTATAATTATGGATATGGTTGTGCATGGAAAAGAGAGCGCTCGATTGGGTAAGAACATCCGGGGTGATAACATATTCGGTAATATCCGGTCAGGGTTAGGTCTATCCTGTGTTGGTAGGGATCGTTAGGTACAATCTCGGTACATTTTTCTAGAAGTGTACTATGGCGACCGGTACCCCAGTAGCTCTGTCATTGTATGGTGTCCAATATCCACTACGAACCTACACGGTTTTAGATGTGCCAAACTATGCTGAAACGTGAGATGCAAGCATTTCAGCTATTTTATAGTTTATTTTCTATAGACATTATTATAATATCAGTGGATTGTATATAAAATGTTTTGGTTATCGTAAGGTAAAAACCCGTCGTATTAATGTGTGGCGTGGTCTTACGAGATACCTTTGTTTTCAAAGGATTTTGGTAACAGTAATAATTCAAATTGAATTTGTTTTCTCGAGTTGGTTTTCCAGACCGACTCGGGTGTCATTTTATTATAATGCTCGGGTCAGACTGAATATTACAGATTCAGGTTAGGATGCTATGGAGCATAGGAGACGTGATGGAAGAGTCTCAGACGTATTCCACATACTTGATTTTATTCCGCTGTGTGTATACTGTATATTCAGCACTTGTGAGGACAAGTTATTGTACTTGTCCAGATTGATATTGTTGACTGTTGTACTTTGATGATTGTATGAATATTAATTGTTATAGTTTCTTTTTGTATAAAGATTAGTTATTATATATTATATATTGTTCCGCTGCGATTGTGAGATTCTATGTTTGTTTCTGTTTCTTCATCTTCTTTACCCCTAGCAATCAGTATTTCTAGCACTTGAATATTAGGCATGTTATACAATGAACATATTGATGTCGATTTTAAAGGGTCAAAAATCCTGGGGATCTACAAACTCGATGACCAGTCGACCGCTCACTATTTACTGACTATAGTAAGCTTGTCGACCTATCGATGTTAATCAATGTTAAAAAATATTATTCATTCATATGTTAACTAATTACCCTTTTCTTCTACACAATTTCATCAGTAAATCCTATTTTGTTAAATCTACAATTCCACTAATTTCCAAGATGATTTTGGTATATTTTCATTTCAAATTTATTTAGCGTAAAATCAACATCAACAGGGTACTTTAAATTCCAAATTTGATATTCAAGGTGCACGAGAAGGGATCAAATTTGTATAAATTTGATTTTTGTCAAATTCTAAATTAGTTGCAAATTCTAAATAAATAACATCTCAAATTAAATTAGACAAATTCTAGATTAAATAGGTATATTAAATTTGATTGCATATAAATCAGCATATTAACAACGATCCCACTCACCTCCAACAAGTTATTCCCACTTTTGTTTGCCTAGAATCGCCTCCGCTACACTCGTCGACCTTTCTCCTTCCTATTTTCTTTTGTCCTCAATTTTATTATCTTCTAATCTTTGATTTTAATTTTTAAAATTTTGTCTTGAAGAGAAGCTTGATTTGGAGAGAAACTGAGAGTTTTAAGAGAGATAGAATTTTAGGGAGTACAGGATTAGGTTAAGGTTTCTAGTCTCAAGGTAACATTGTATTTATAGGGGTAGAAATCGACCTAGGCCATTAGATTTAATTATATAAAATCTGGGCCATTCAGCCTAGGTTAACCCTAGTCGATATACCATGATTAGTCAACCATTGGTTTCGAGGCGGTCCCAACCAAGGCATCGACCGGTTAAACTTACTTATTTTAATTTATTTGTTTCCATATTTATATATTTTATTTATTTTTAATTCTGAATCTTTAAGCTTCAATAACTTTTTTATACAGACTCCATTTCCATAACATTATATATGAAAGTTGTCTATATTATCCAATGAACGCAGCGGTGCAAGTTTCATAGCCAAATTCGATCATTTGTGAAAATTCCATTTACCCTTATTATAATTAAATTATTTCTTATATAAATTTCTGATTAATTTTTTTCATCTAGTATTACATTCTCCCCTTTTAAAGGATTTCGTCCTTGAAATCTCCAAGGACAGAAAAATGCAACTCGTGTGTGCCAAAATTAATACCTACAACCATCTACTCAGCTATCAACCACTGGTAACCATTGTCCTTAGTTCAAATTTATAATGTAATATGTACATATAGGCTTGGAATGTATATGAATCTATACTAATGTGAAAATTAGGCAACATTCTAAAATGCATGTGCTTATGCCATGTATCGAAATGTATGCAACATCCTTTGTAAATATACTGGCGATTTTATATGTATATGTAACCAACCAAACCATATGCAACAACCATATGCATATAACTTGGTAATATAAAATAAGTGATGGTGTGTGTGCATGCTAACCTAAAAATATTTGCCAACGTAAGAAAAAAGTCAATTTAATAAATACACGCATTAGCAACTATCATCCGAAACTTATTCTAATGACACATTCGCAATCATTCCTAGGATCCAAATGTCCCTACCTATAGGGTACACTAAGCTAAAGCATAGGCACCTAAGCAGTTTATACATATTTAACTAAAATGGAAACATTCCAGAAAAGAGTTCGTGATGAGTATCTCAAATCTTCTCTTCAAGCTCACATATACTATCAGTTGGGTTGCCTCCCTGATGGACCAACTTTATTATGGAGTCGCTTTGTACCATGCTCAAGGATACAGGTCGGTGTATAATGAATAAGCGACTTCCATTCTACTACTACCTCCTCTAGTTGACTCGGCTCGACTACAGCTGCTATATTGTGCAGACACTTCCGCATGTGTGACACATGGAAAACATCGTGTACTCCTGATAACTTTTCGGTCATCATCACCCTATAAGCTAACTTCCTACTCTACATATGATCGAAAAAGGCTCTACAAACCCTATAAGCGGTCTGACCTTCACAAAAACCACGTCGCCTACTACAAACTCCAACTATGTGCATCTCTTGTCAACGTAAGACGCGTGCCTATCTTGCGTAGTTTTCATCCTTCTACGGATCAAGTCTACCTTCTCTGATGTCTCCCTCACCACATCTGGTCCAAGAATGATCTTATCTATGGTATCCCAGCAACAAGATGGTGATCTACAAGGACTACCATATAATGCCTCAAACGGTGCCATCCCAATACTTGCCTGTAGCTGTTATTATAAATGAACTCCACTAGTGGCAAGTGATCCTCCTAAGAGCCTCATAAAATTACACATCCAAAGTAAATCATCTAATATCTGGTTCACCCTCTCTTTCTGTCCATCCATCTATAGTGATGTGCGGTATTCAAACTCAACTATATGCCTAAAGACCTTTGAAGACTCCTTCAAAACTCGCTGGTGATAAGCCGATCGGTAGCTAACGATGATAGAAGGAACTTCATTTAACCTAACTATCTCCCATACGTATAGTGTTGCTAAAGATGCAACAGTCCTTATACTCTTAGGTGGAACAAAGTGATCTCATTTGGTTAGTTGGTCGACTATGACCCAAATACTGTCAATGCCTCTCCTACTCCTAGATAATCCATCAATGAAATCCATAGAATTCTCTTCCACTTCCACTATAGTACATCTAATGCCTGCAACAATCCACCTGGATTCTTCTGCCCTGCCTTTATCCTTTAGTATTATCCTAGTGCGATGGGACTAAACTAGTACCATGTTAATCAAATCCATGATGAGATGAACACATAATCTCACATCTCTCTGTAACCACCCCTTCAAGTCAATGGTATAGTTCCTTAAATGAATCGATTGCTTTACTCTACCAAGCTTCTCGAAAAATATCCAATAACTCCTTATAGTGCTTCTAACTTAACCTAGCGTGGTCCATAATTGTAAGTTGCGCATCCAAAGGTGCTAATAATCCCGGAGTGATGTTTGATGATGGTCAAAAATCGAATGAAGAGACAAATTCCAAGTGTTTCCACTCTAAAAACATAGAACTCAACATCGCATCTTTCTACTCAATGTATCGGCAACAACATTGCCCTTCCTTGGAGTATAGGAGATATTGATATCATACGATTCCAAGAAATCCATCCATCTCCATTGCCTTAAATTCAAACCCTTCTAGAACTACAAATACTTTAAAGACCTATGACCTATGTATAACATAAACTTCTCTCCTAATAGATAATATCTCCATGACTTAAGTGCAAAGTTAATGGCTGCCAACTAAAGATCATGGATATGATAGTTTCTCGCATGGACTATCAATTTTCAACTAGCATAGCTCACCACTCTCCCTTCCTGCATCAAAACCGCGTCTAATCCTATACTACAAGCGTCGGTATACACTGTGATTGCCTTCGTACCATCGGGTAATTATAGAAGGGGTGTAGTAGTCAATGACTCATTCAGCTTGATAAAAGTCTCCTCGCACTTTGAGTCCAACAAAAAACCAAATTCTTCTTGGTAAGGTGGGTCAGAGGGGTAGAAATGTCAGTGGACTCCTTAATAAACTTCCTATAGTAGCCCACCAAACCAAGAAAACTACTCACTTCTGTGGCATTCTTCGGCATATGCCGATCCTGTATTGTGGCAACTTTACTAGATACGACCGCCAGTCCATGCTCAGAGACAACATGTCCCAAAAAGCGAACCCCCTTGCGCCAAAAGTGACATTTGAAAATTTTCACCTTCAACTTATGCTCATGGAGAGTATTAGGTACTTCTTCTAAATGCAACTTCTGCTCCTCCTTATTTATCAAATAGACTAACATGTTGTCAGCAAAAACCACTATGAAATTATTAAGCGATCTTCTAAAAACTCAACTCATCTAAATAAAAAATAGATGGGTGCATTAGTTAGTCCAACGGGCTTGACTAACCACTCATAAAGTTCGTCAGGTGTAAAAAAATTGGTCTTTTGAATATTATCCTCGGCTATATGTAGCTGATGGAACCTGGTAGCTAAGTAAAGTGGAGTGAACACCTTTAGAGAACTATCTGCTTTGGTGCAAAAGAAAACCGTGCTCCCTACTCTGAAATATTCCTCCTACTAAAGCCCTTTTCCAATGGCTCATTCACTTGCTTATTCAGTTCGAGTATTTCTTTAGGAGCCATATGCCTTAACGGTAAGGCATCAGACCCGACATTCTCAATTCAAAACTCGATCTCTCTCTAAGGTGGAGGACCGATAACATCGAAAGAGACATTTGGGTAGTCTCAAAATACTGGCACAGAAGCTAACCCATCGTGTGATAGGTCTAAAAAATATAGGTAATTCAACATAGCTAAACCTCTAGGATCGTAATAAACCTCTAAACTACGTCAACTACAAGTAACCAAATAAAAGACCTTCCTATGGCAATATAAGATCGCCCCATACATAGTCATTAGTCCATACCTAGAATTATCCCAAGCCCAGAAAATCCTAAGACAAAAGCACTGCATTCGTACTTGACCCCCAAAATAAACATTATCAAACACCTAGAAACATATATAAATAATCGATCCTCCAACAAGGTTTGATAAATTACTGAGTCTGTAACTATGCTAATGTCTAAGTGAAAATCATCTACAAGTCTACTCAAAATAAATATTATGATGCCCTAGTGTCAAATATGGTAAAAACAGATAAATTAGATAGAGTTAACACACCTTCAATTACGACCTTCTTCCTTTTTTCCGCTACTGGAGGCGCACTTGAGTTGGGAACAACATGGCATAAGCTAAAACCACTTGGGTAGAGGTCTTCGGTTGCAATATGGAATAACTTTGTTCTTCAATTATATATATTTAGCTAATGAAAAGTATACATATTTTATTTATTTTTATAAATTCATGAACTCAAGATTAAAATCTTTCAACAGTTATAATAGATTATTAGATAAAATTTAAGGTTGATCACATATGTTAAAAACTTTATTTTTTGGCTATCACTAGATCCATGAGATATTAAAGATATACTTTATTCTTTATGAGATCTTAAAGGCAAAGTTAGTGGACTTAGTGAATGAATTGTATTGTATTAGCCAAGAAATGCTGAACTAAAGGTGAAAGAAGCTATATTAAATCAAAGTATCAATGAGTTGCCTACTATATCTTTGTTGAGCTTAAATGAACTTTCAACTGAGAGTGTGAATGTTGAAATAGAATTTTATTCAGAAAAGCCAAATATAGAAAAAAGAATGGACAAGATCATCCATGTATAGTAGAAAAAGATAGCTATGATGGTCGTAAATCTTTCATCAAAGGTAATGATAATTCTGAAGAAACAGAGAATGAGGAGAAACTAGCAAATGAGTATGGCACGAAGTTAGAGAGTGGTAGCTTAGAGAAAACAAATGAATTTTCATTGGAGCAAAATAAGAACAAGCCTTTGTTTAAGAAATTTGGAAAACTGTTGAAAAAAAAGAAGTCCATAAAATCAATTGTGAAAATACTCAAGTCTCTGTTACGATTATTTTCCTTATACATATAAAAATTTAAATTCTGTTTAGAAACAAAAATGCTTTAAAGAGAAATAGTGGAACACGTATATATCCTTTATTTTCTTGTCTTCGGACTAACTTCTCTAAACTGTTTATGTTTAGTGATTTCTTCTTCCTTTGTTGCAGGCTATATAATGCTTATTCTTTAGATATATTTTCAAGTTCATCTTGGGAATAGTTGTCTGCATTTCCTTTAAGTTGTTATTTAACTAATAGCTACGATTTATTTTATGATGTTTGAGTACAATCTTAGTTGATTGTTATTTTAAGTTAAAATACAATAAGAGACTCTCATACTTGATCGTCGTATGTGTAATTATATATAACATATGTTACAATGTTTATAATTTGAAATACCATATTTTGGATACGTATAATATATATTTTTTTACAAGTTTACATAACTAGGGTTTGTAGTTTGTTGTTTTGCCTATTAGTACCTAATTTTGTTTTCTTTTTAGATTTTTAAAACACTTTGATTTTTAATATACGTTATTCTTTAAGATATATTTTAATTTTAGCGTGCTGAAACTTAAAGAGACGATGAAATTAGCAACAGCTTTAGGCTGTTGCTAAATTTCAGTTAGTAACGACTCTAGGCCAATTCTAAATTTTAGGCACTCCCTATTTTGCAATGGCTCAAACTGTTGTGAAATAGTTCTGGTGGCTGTTAAAACCCTAGATTCGAAAGTATCTTTTGCAATGTCAAGAGGTTGCCACCTTGTAGCTGAAACTTCCCAGTTCTAGCATCATCTTCACCGACAAAAAAATGGAACCAATCGATTTAGAGTCCATACCTACAAATAGGAAGAAAACAATATCTAAGTATCAATATTGTTTGCTTAAAATATGTAAAGAAAACAACAAAATAATTATCCCTGCGTGCAAAATCCTATAAGTTAGGGACTAGGTCCAACTCTAGTCTTGGTAGAAGAATATCTAAAAGAGGAATTAGAATTATCGAGGCATTAGAATCATCCCCCACTTTCAAGCCAGACATTTCGGCCACTACCTTAAAAGAAGCTTGAAGAGGTCCCACTCAAGAGTACACCCAAAAAGAAAATTTTGGAGGCATAGGGCTACAACCCTTGAGTGATCAGTTGTCAACACCCAATGGTACTAACGTTGGCTCTTATGTAAAGCCAAAACACTTTCGAAAAGAGTCCCAAACTCCTCAGTTTGTTGAGATCTTTCAAGTCTCCAAAAAAATTAAAAAACAATGTAACAATCCACTTTTTCGACCCCCAAGTGTCGACACTAAGACATCCATGGTATTCGCGTGCCGGGCACCTAAGTGCCGGAAAGATAGATTGTTAGGGTAAATAAAATGAAAAGGAAGGGAACAAGGAAGAAAGAACATAACATCAGAATATTGACATATAATATCAAAAGACAGTACAAACTATCACTCTAAGATACATAGCATTTCAGAGTTACAACCCAAGGTACTATCATTTGTCTAGACAGTTATAATGGTTTGTCCTCTCAATTAATGATATATACATAATAGTGCAATAGAAATAAGAATACTATGGTAGGTAAAACATCCAACTCATCTCCTTGAGCTCCAAAGAATATCCAACTAAAACCTTCCTTTCTTAAACTGCTCGAAAGAGCACTTGAAGAATTAAGAAACATAAAACAATTAGTCATACATAAGTCTAGTATAAGAAACTCAAGAAATATATGATCGGCATATAAAAGTACTTTCAAGATCATCTCAATTACTAGAATGGTTATCCTCCTAAAAGAACCAAACCCATCTAATAAGTACATATGGCGATATAAGAGATCATGTCTAGGATGTAGAATATAAATCAAAAAATAGCTATGGTACTTGCATCTCACAACACAACAATATTAGAAGTACAACCAAAACCGCTAAGGTACTTTTGCATATGGATTTCCCTTGGAGGAACCCTTAGTACATCGAGGCGGACCTTTTAACAAAGGTTAGAATCTATCTTTCGAAACCACGTATATCTCTAGATGAAATATACCACTAGGAAAACATAGCTAGTCTATGTCCAAACACGTAATGCGGAATACCATTAATTCCCACTAGCAAAAATCAAAAGCATATTAGATTATTGAAGTTGATGTACCCTTCTTGGTTAGCTATGCCCACTAGCTATGAGGCCTACTCTGTTTTCTATCATTTCAAATGGAAAATTCATGTTTAGTGTCTCTCAAATAATTCTTCATTAGTCGAAAAGATCTCAAATCTCTCTCTGGATTCCAGTATCTCGAACAGCTCACGAATCTCTCCGTAGGTCCCAGCATAAGTCATTTGACGAATTCTAACGCTAACCTATCCCTTAGACTTAACCTTAAGATAGAAAATTCAAATCTATACATCCCACTCCATAACCTAGTTCAAAACATAGAACTCGTATATCGATTTTGAAGTGGTTTTCGGTAAGTAGTACACTTATCCAATCCCGAACTCTTCAAAACTAAATCGATGAATTTCCGGTTAACTCAATTCTAGTTCTTTAAGAAGTAAGCAAATGATATAAAGGAGTCCTCCCTAGGGGATCTCACACACACACACTCTTAAAGCAAGAGATGATTCATACAAATGAGTCCTCCCGGGGGGTCTCAAACTGTATGAATATGTAATGCTACATATACCTCCAAAGTTAATTTGGTCAAGTTCGATGGTCGACTAATCGACTATCAAGTATTAAATAGATACAATTGCATATGGAAACCAAGTCTCTCATACTTATCACGTTTTTGACTTTCTCGGCTTATACTATCCCCCGATCAAGAGTGAAGCCGGTAGGTTATAGCACCATTTGCTTTTAAACTCCACTCAAACATCATTCTAAACTCTCACGGATAGAATAAATCCACTATTTTGGCTTTTACTGCTAAGTAGAGAATTAAATACTTTCCATAAACATATATACACACAAAGCACAATTAAGCCACATAAGCGACTTCTAATCCCTTTTTATTAAAGTAATTTTTTTATTAATTCAAATTCCAACGTAAATACTTGTATATATATTTAAAATACCTATACAAAAGATATGTACATGTATACTACTATTTCACTATTCAATTCTACTCTTTTACTATTTATTTCTACTCTTTTCAATACTTAGAAATGTATCCATATTCTTATCCCAAATGGTATAAGAATATTCACAAATCTTATACAAGATTTCACATTTCCAAAATTATAATTAAATGGGTTAAAAACAAATGTTAATAAAACATGGTTATTATAAATCCAACACTATTTTGTACTTAACATAATTTTTATACTATTTTTTTCTTTTAAATATCTAATTATTTTAAAAAGTATGTACAAATGGGTATAATGTTGCTTAACCATTATTAATATAAATCTAAAACCATTTTGTACTTAGCATTATCATTAAACTATTCTTTTCTTTCAAAGATCTAATTATTTTCAAAAGTATATTTAAATAGGTTAAAAATGAGTGTTGCTCAAACATCATTAATATAAACCCAAAACCATTTTATACTTAGCATTATCTTTAAAACATTCCTCTTAAAGATCGAAATATATTTGTTAACAAGATAATGTTCTCTTGATTAACTTTTCAAAATCATTTATTATGACTAAGTGTTATAATCAAAACCACCTTTATTGTTTTGTAAAATACTTAACTTTTCCAAACTTATATATAAATACTTTAAAAATACTTACAAATAGTTTTTAAATATCTATACAAAATATTAATTAAAAATAACTAATATAGAAATTTGGTAAAAATCAATAAAAATCATGTTTTATTTTTAAAACCATTTAATTTAAAAATTCATAAATATTTATTGAAAATATATTTAAGCTTCTAATCTATTTTCATACTCTAATCCATTTTGTTAGAACTTTCTTAAAATGATTCCACAAAGATAATAAATTATAAACATTTAAATTATGAAAACAAGTTGAAATATCGCATTAAAATAAAACAATGCAATAAGGCCAGAAGTGTTGTAGTAGACTAAAGACGGCATTTATGAGTGTCGTAGAAAGTTCTGGACAAAGAACACTTAGAAAAGCATTCGAAAGTTTGATCAGTTTTCTCTATCCACATGATCGATTCAAGGTTTGTTTTTTTATAGTAAGAATTATACTTATAATAGATAATAACCATGCAAAATACCCTAAGGACATCTCTTAAAATCATATTAAAAATTCTAAAAAAAAAAATATTTTTCAAATATAGCTACTATTTCACTTCTAACTTTTTCAACTCCTTTCAACTAGTTCTAAAAGCTTTTAAACCTTAATATTTCATAATAGCAAGTACACATATTTTACTTACTAAAATAGCAAAGAAACCCTTGAGGAAGGCTTTCCACATTAACTTAAAAATCGCAGAACATAAGGCGATTTCAAAGTGCATCCATAGCGGTCATTTTACTTCTAACTTTCGTAACTTTGTTTCCCAAGTCCTACCACTTACCTAACCAATTCCTTGATGTCCTATAAACTTATATATGTGTAGAGAAAAACCAAAATATATTATCTTAGAATATATTAACATATAAACAATTTGAATAAGTTTAAACACAAAGGGATTCAAAGTGCCTTCATCGTGACTATCGCTATATGGACAATTCCATTGCGTAATATATCTAGAAATGCTCAACAATTTCTTATCAACACCATTTTGGGCACAACCGGTACACACCAAAATAACTCTAACATGGACATCTTTACCCTTATCCATAAACCTCCTTTAAATTTTTGATTGATTTAATTCGTCTATTTTTGACCTAAATCTAAATTTAAATATTCTTCTTTTTCCCAGAAACTCAGGTTCAAATACCCATGGGTTTTTTGTTTACATACTGGCTTCATATAATTCGAAAAACACTAGTTTTCTCAAAGCCTCTTGCTCATATCTCTCATCAAAAGCTACTTATTTTAACGATCCATAATATAGAAGAAACGGTTTAGGAATCACTAAATATGGGACCGTAGAGGTGGATTCAATCATAAAAAAGAAGATTTAATTGAGTATCGAGGATTAAAAGAATTTATTCCAAAAAACAAAAATGAAAGTGGATTAATTTTTTTTATTCTTATCTGTTCCAAATTCAACGCACAATAACAATAACTATAGACATAATGTCAAGGCCACGTCATATGTTATAGCGGGTAATAGAAGTGAACATATACAATATTAAGTTGTCACTTGCTTTCCAGAGCAAGGGGTCCAAAATTGAAAACTTTCATAGTTTATTACTTTACTTAACTTCGCATTTTTGCACACATCTATACACGCAATATATATCATCAAATGGTGAGTAAACTCACACTGCTAATAATCAAGCATAAGCACTAGAACACTAGAACCATTTCTACAAATACCCATAAGCCAAAGCTTCCACTTTGAATAATAAATAATATTTGTAATCTTATTTTGAATAAGTATTTATATAAATATATACTTTGCAAAATATATCGATAAAACAACCAAAAACCGATTTATTAATAAGCAGCTCTTATGTGACGCCCCACCTCTATACCCACGCTAGCCAAGAACACTACGGAGAATGTTGTCGACTAGCATGGAGAATAAGGCTGTTGAGGAGCGACCATCCGTGTAATTGCTTTGTGCGAGCATCGATATGTCGGATAGTATAACATGCATTTCTTTATCAAGAGGGAAATTCGACATACCGACACAAACTCAAAGCTACTACACAGTGGCTATAATATCTTCAGAAACAAATATAGAAATAAACATAACATCAATCAGTCACAGACAGTTCATATCACAAAGGCGGAAGAAGATATGAATATATAATTAACACATGGAAGTGTATATCAGAGTAGTGGTCAAAAATGATCCACAATAATACAAAAGAATAGCAACACGTGCTATACAAAAGAATACAACTATGAGTCTATATCTCAAGTGTATACAACAAAATAAACTACTAATCTAAGTAGTTTGCCAAAAGTCAGAGTAATGAATCCCTGGGGAGAAGTCAAGCAGAAGCACCTGTAACATCTCGGTCTGACCCGAGTATTATTTAATAAGAAAATAATAAACGGATCAGTCTAACTATAAATATCAGATGAAACGATATAGAATAAGAGATATGACTAAACACATAATAATCACAATGCCAAGCTGTGATATATATAATTAGTTGAAAATCATCAAGAGATTAATCAATGTCACCAAATCTACACAAGAATCAAAGAAACGTCATACTCCTTATTTCGTTCACCAAACCATAAATATTGACAATAATATTAATGTCAATCACAAAAGTCAATGACACACAAATTCCAGAATTCAATACGCGAAATCCAGAAATCACAAAAGTCAATGACGCACAAATTCACCAATGCACAAATATCGATAAGGCTTAACAATAGAAATCATGAAAATTGGTGAAGCACAAATTCTAGAAATCATCTTAAGAAATCCAGAAATCACAAAGGGGGGGAGGCCTATCACAAACGGGAGCATAAAGCCCACCAACACGTGTATCACAAACGGAACGCTAATTCCATGGTTGCTAACCATCACAAATTGAGCCGAAGCTCCACAAACGGCCCGAAGACCATGGGTTGCTACCCCACCAAATTGAGTCGAAACTCCACAAAACGGGGTTTAGTCTCCCTCGTAGACAAAGAGACATCGCACATTGCTAGTCTAAATCACAAAGATGATCGTCATGATCAACGAGAAGTGTCAATTACACTAAGCTAGTAAATATATGAGTTTAGCTTCATGTCCCATAACCACTTGCTTAACTTAAATATTTACGAACAAACTGTAGATTTCCACTAGAAAATTGTCACAAGAGATTCAATCGAACAAGTTCAAGAATTAACCGACGAAGTAAACGCAAGCGTTTCATACCACTCGTTTTACTAAGTCGTTTAATTAGATTTCTCATACGAGTGAGGTAAAGGTTTGTATATACTAATAGATTGAAAAATGGTTTAAGAAACTAGCTTTGTACTAAAATAGTGTTGAAATCATTTGAAGAAAGAGTTTTGATATTTACTACTAGTATAGAAAACCTTTATATTTTTAAAGTGACAAATCACAAAGAAGATTGTAAGAACAATCAATCGCTAAAATTCACATTCGAAGACATGAATAAAATCCAAAGAAACCGATAAAGAATCCATCGAAATGGATATTCAAAAATCCCTAAATAGGAGTCATCAAAGGCATAATAAATGATAACAACAAATAGGATCATCACGAATCGATTTAAATTGGAATTTTCAAGCGAATAGGCAAATAGGCAAAACACTGCAATTTCAGACGTATGAAACAAGTGGTTCAGACGTCTGAATCTGGAAATATAAAGGTTTCCAGAACACAATTCAGACGTCTGAATCAAGTGTTTCAGACGTCTGAAATAGGCACTTTTTAGCCTATTTCCTTTCTGGTTCCAATTGAACCAATTTAGACGTCTGAAACCATATATTCAGACGTCTGAATCTGGGAGTAGAAATCTTCCCAGAACAATATTCTGACGTCTGAATATTACGTTTCAGACGTCTGAATGAATGGTTCAGGGCATTCCCTGAACCTAGGCCAAAAATGGCCAAACAAATATCGAAAACGATCGAACGAGCAAATGACGATGACTAAGGAATTACGTTGAACGACAACCCAGCCTAAACGGCTCTTCGATACGCCTCAAATATCAATGTCCAAATATCCATAATAGGATTTCCATAAATTGGACCAAAACACCAAAAATTGGAATATACACCAAATCAATCCAAACCAAAATCAATTGCACACGAATAAACATTAGGAATTCTTACCTAACAATCGAAGATAATTATAGACAAAGATGTGAGATAAAAATCTCACCTTTGAACCCAAACGATCGAAAAAGAAGCTTAGAAGCAAAGGAGAATCAACCTCTCTTCAACACAACCCAAATGAGCGTGAATCTATGCTCAAAACAAGAACATTCCCAAAATTAGGTTTAGGAATTTCTGAAATTGGTAAAAGAATAAGTTGGAGAAGAAGAAGAGAAGCTTACCAATGGGTTCTTCTATTAGTTTGGAGCTAGAACTTGATTTGCAAAAGAAAACTAGGGCTTGGAGTTTTAATTTCCTCTTCCACTCTCCATTAATATAAAAGCTTGAGTATATGAGGAATGAAGAGATGAAGAGGAGAAGGGGTTGGGACTGAATACATAAGTGGCTCAGCCCAAACCAAAGCCCTAAATAAAAAGTAGCAAAATTCAACTTTCTCCAAACATATCGAAGCTTATACTCAAAAAGGTCGCAAACGGCATTTTAAACTCAATGGGAGTGGTCCCGAGTCCTAATTCAACCGTATGCAAAAAGTAGCTTTTCGGACTAAATTCCGACTAATGATAAAATATTTAAATAAAATATTTAAATATAAAATCGATAAATATGCGGGTTGTTACAGACTCCCCTCCTTAAAGAAATTGCGTCCTTGCAATATTTAAGAAGAAGATATGTAGTAACAACCATAAAAGCATATTCAACACAAAAGAAATTTGAAATAAGAAGTTCACCTCAAAGAGCACGAGAAAGTAAGTCCGGATGTGTTCGCTCGGTGTACTCTCTAGATTCCCAAGAACAATCCTTAGGATTTGAATACCATTGAACTTTAACAAGCGGGGCATCTTTATTTCGAAGGCGTTTGACTTCCGAAGCAATGATACGAATAGGATGTTGCTCATAAGTTAAATTAGGCGAAGCTTCAATCTCTTCCACAACACCGGGCTCAAGAATAGAATCGGAATCTCGAAGACATTTCCGAAGTTGAGAAACGTGAAACACGTCATGCATAGCAGAAAACTGAGCCGGTAATGATAAGCGATAAGCCATGGAACCAATACGTTCAGTGATAGGAAATGGCCTAATATATCGAGGCGCCAATTTTCCCGATCGACTGAAACGTACAACACCTTTCATAGGTGATACACGAATGAACACAAGATCTCCCACAGAAAATTCTAACTTCCTTCTTCGGTTATCGGCATAGGATTTTTGTCTACTCTGGGCTTCTTTCATCCTATGTCGAATAAGTTCAATCTTTTCTGTGGAATCACGAATAAAATCTGGACCTAAAACAAGCTTCTCACCGGCCTCAAGCAAACAAGAAGGAGATCGGCATGGCCTTCCATAGAGTGCCTCGAAAGGTGCCATACCAATACTAGATTGGAAGCTATTATTATAGGAAAATTCAACAAGTGAAATATAATCTTCCCAACTTCCACCAAAATCAAGAACACAAGCACGAAGAAGATCTTCAAGAGTTTGATTCACACGCTCGGTTTGTCCATCGGACTGAGGATGATAAGCGGTGCTAAAATTAAGCTTCGTTCCCAAAGCTTTTTGAAGACTCTTCCAAAATCCACTAGTAAACAATGGATCACGATCACTAACTATAGAAGTAGGAACTCCATGCAATTTAACAATTTCTTTAATAAAAAGTTTGGCCAAAAGAGGTACGGTTCGGTTAGACCGAACGGGAATAAAATGGGCAGATTTAGTAAGTCTATCAACGATCACCCATAAGCTATCATGACCCGAACGAGAACGGGGAAGGCCATCTATAAAATCCATGGAAATTTGGTCCCACTTCCAAATTGGAATTTCTAAAGGTTGCAATAACCCACCGGGCCTTTGATGTTCGGCCTTAACGAGTTGGCAAGTCATGCAACGCTTAACGAAGTTAGCGATGTCAAGTTTCATTCCCTCCCAATAATAAAGTCGCTTCATATCCGCGTACATTTTACTACTACCGGGATGAATGGTAAATTTAGAATGATGAGAATCTTCTAAAATATCTTTACGAAGATCACCAATATTTGGCACGACAAGTCTACCAAATCTCCGAATGCCGCCACGAGAATCGATATCAAAGTCTTTCAAACCTTCAATATCAATTTTATCCTTAATATTTTTGCCAAGAAGAGCCAAGTCGGGATCTAGCCTTTGAGCTTCAAGAATGCGGTCTAAAAGAGAAGGATGAGCCTCAAGGCTACATAAAACAAATGATGAGAATAATCGGATACGCGGTCTCGAATCTCACAAATGGATAAGATCTCGAGATCGTTCCATTCGGATATCATCATAGTAATAACCGCTTGTTGCTTTCGACTAAGTGCATCCGCAACGCGATTCCCCTTTCCGGGAGTATAAAGGACATCAAGATCATATGGTGCAAGAAATTCGAGCCAACGCTGTTGACGCAAATTAAGTTCCTTTTGAGAGAATAAATACTTCAAGGACTTATGATCGGTATAAAGAACAAATTTCTCTCCTAATAGATAATGACACCAAATACGAAGGGCGAAAACAATAGCCGCGAGCTCTAAATCATGAGTGGCATATCTAGTCTCAGCAGGCTTCAATTGCCTAGAAGCATAAGCAATAACACGTTCTCTTTGCATAAGAACGGCACCCAAACCAACGCGACTAGCATCGGTATAAACAACGAAATCTTGATTCCCCTCGGGAATAACGAGAATAGGAGCATCAGAAAGAAGTTCTTTTAATTTCTGAAAAGAAGCTTCACATTTTTCCGACCAAATGTATTTAACACCTTTCTTCGTCAAGCTAGTGAGAGGCACGGCAATCTTAGAAAAGTCTTTGATAAAACGACGGTAATAGCCCGCCAATCCGAGAAAACTACGAATCTCTGTCACACTCTCCGGTCTCTTCCAATCTTGAATCGCTTCAATCTTTGAAGGATCCACGGAAATTCCGGATTCGGAAATAATATGACCGAGAAACTTCACACGAGATTGCCAAAAGTGGCATTTAGAAAATTTTGCCTTTAATTGGTTACTCCTAAGAGTTTCCAACACAATCCGAAGATGTTTTTCATGCTCCTCCTCGGTTTTAGAATACACAAGAATATCATCAATAAAGATGAGAACAAATCGATCGAGGAAGTCTTTAAAAACTCGATTCATTAAGTCAACGAAATAAGCCGGGGCATTCGTTAACCCAAATGGCATAACAAGCCATTAATAAGATCCATACCGAGTACGGAACGATGTCAAAGGAATGTTATCCTCTGCAATACGAAGCTGATGAAAACCGGTAGCCAAGTCCAATTGTGAAAAGACTCTAGCACCACTAAGTTGGTCAAATAAATCATCAATCCGAGGTAAAGGATATTTATTTTTGATAGTAAGATCATTAAGCTTGCGGTAGTCAACGCAAAGCCTAAGTGTTCCATCGGATTTCTTCACAAAAATAGCTGAAGCTCCCCAAGGCGAGGAACTAGAGCGAATAAATTGCTTCGTCTCCAATTCGGATAATTGTTTACGCATCTCCTCGTTTTCTTTATTGGACATACGATACGGAGGACGAGTGATAGGTTGAGCTCCAGGAATAAGATTATTTCTGAACTCAATTGCTCGCTTAGGTGGTAACCCTAAAACGGGCTCGAATATGTCGGAAAATTCACAAACGACGTGAATAAGAGAAATAATATCACCCTCATCATCATCATCGTCATCACGAGGATTTAAAGAATATAAAGATGCAACCAAAGCAGAATCCGAATCTTTAAGAATAACAGAAACCTGATTAACAGATTGAGGATGTCGAAGATGAATAGTCCGCTCAGGACATAGGATATGAGCTTCATAACGGTTAAGCCAATCCATTCCCAAAATCATTCCAAAGCCTAAATAACGCATGACATGCAAATCGGCTCGGAAAGAAAAATCACACAAAATAATCTCGACATCTTTACACAATAAACTGATTGTTGCGGATCCACCAACCGGATTCGCAATTCTCAAAGAAGTCATTAAACACAAAACATCCAAAGAAAAGGTATCAACAAGTTCTTTTGATATAAAAGAATGGGACGCACCCGTATCAAAAAGAACTCGAATAGGATGATCACGAAATATAATAATTCCATCCAGAATAGAATGAGAAATACCTTGGCCACGAGATGTGTTGCCAGGGGCTTGAGCAACATTAAGCTTTCCCTCTTTCCTGCCCTGAAGCTTGGGGCATGAAGATATAACATGACCGGGACCTTTGCAGTAGCGACAAGAGATAGACTTGGGACACTTGTTCGCATAATGGTCCTTTAAACCACAATTATAGCATTCCCCACGACCAAAGGAAGAAGTCTTTGCCACGGAGGTTGCTTGCTTCCCTTTCTTATTAGGATAGGGGCCTTTGAATTTGTTTGGCATCTTCTTGTTATTGTTGAAGCTTGGTTTGGAACCCACCACTTCAACATCATTCTCCATATCCGCCTCTTCAAGACGAAGAGCGATATCAACGAGTTGGTCGAAAGAAACTTCTAATTTTAGAAGTAATGGCTTCTTGAGACTTTTGTTTAAGCCATAGACGAACCTCTGGTTCTTCTTTAAAGGGGTGTTGATGTATTCAACCCCATATTTGTAAAGCGACTCGAAGGAGGCGACGTAATCAGTCACGGAGGACTCACCTTGAACAAGGTCTATAAATCGTCGAGCCAATGTCACTTTCTCAGCTTCTGGAACGAATTTTAATTCGAAGCGTTCTCGGAATTGCTCCCAGGTGAGATCCGCTTCATTAATCTCAGAAATAAGAAGCTCGTACCAGTAAAATGCCCTTTCTCGGAGCATACTAGAGGCCACCTGAACTCGGTGAAGGTCAATAAGATTCGTGCGAGAAAAGATTCGATCGCATGACCTTAGCCAAGCCTGTACTTCAATAATAGTTTCGGAACCTTTGAATGGCTCCCCACCCAAATCAGTGTAATTGCTGCACAAGCGTGCAAATCCCGACTTTGGGTGAGTAGGTTGCGGGTTAGCTCCAGCTTCTTGAGCATTTGTCACTAAATCAAGAAGCTGTTGAGCAGTCATAAAAACTCTATCTTGGGGTGGAGTGCTAGACGGTACGGCTCTGGGGCGGCCTGGTCTAGACATTTCTCTCCCTTAAGAAAGAAAGAAGAAGAAGAAAAAGGTTATTCACCAAATTGAATATCAAGCAATCTTGATAGACAAAACAAGGAATCATAAAAGAAAATAGGATAAGACGGTACGTAGACCCGAATAAGATCCTAAAGCACGACTCCTAAGGTAGACTTAGGACGATGATCCTTGTTAAGTTATTCTACATTGTTCCAAAGTTTGGCTCTGATACCAAGCTGTGACGCCCCACCTCTATACCCACGCTAGCCAAGAACACTACGGAGAATGCTGTCGACTAGCATGGAGAATAAGGCTGTTGAGGAGCGACCATCCGTGTAATTGCTTTGTGCGAGCATCGATATGTCGGATAGTATAACATGCATTTCTTTATCAAGAGGGAAATCCGACATACCAACACAAACTCAAAGCTACTACACAGTGGCTATAATATCTTCAAAAACAAATATAGAAATAAACATAACATCAATCAGTCACAGACAGTTCATATCACAAAGGCGGAAGAAGATATGAATATATAATTAACACATGGAAGTGTATATCAGAGTAGTGGTCAAAAACGATCCACAATAATACAAAAGAATAGCAACACGTGCTATACAAAAGAATACAACTATGAGTCTATATCTCAAGTGTATACAACAAAATAAACTACTAATCTAAGTAGTTTGCCAAAAGTCAGAGTAATGAATCCCTGGGGAGAAGTCAAGCAGAAGTACCTGTAACATCTCGGTCTGACCCGAGTATTATTTAATAAGAAAATAATAAACGGATCAGTCTAACTATAAATATCAGATGAAACGATATAGAATAAGAGATATGACTAAACACATAATAATCACAATGCCAAGCTGTGATATATATAATTAGTTGAAAATCATCAAGAGATTAATCAATGTCACCAAATCTACACAAGAATCAAAGAAACGTCATACTCCTTATTTCGTTCACCAAACCATAAATATTGATGATAATATCAATGTCAATCACAAAAGTCAATGACACACAAATTCCAGAATTCAATACGCGAAATCCAGAAATCACAAAAGTCAATGACGCACAAATTCACCAATGCACAAATATCGATAAGGCTTATCAATAGAAATCATGAAAATTGGTGAAGCACAAATTCTAGAAATCATCTCAAGAAATCCAGAAATCACAAAGGGGGAGGCCTATCACAAACGGGAGCATAAAGCCCACCAACACGTGTATCACAAACGGAACGCTAATTCCATGGTTGCTAACCATCACAAATTGAGCCGAAGCTCCACAAACGGCCCGAAGACCATGGGTTGCTACCCCACCAAATTGAGTCGAAACTCCACAAAACGGGGTTTAGTCTCCCTCGTAGACAAAGAGACATCGCACATTGCTAGTCTAAATCACAAAGATGATCGTCATGATCAACGAGAAGTGTCAATTACACTAAGCTAGTAAATATATGAGTTTAGCTTCATGTCCCATAACCACTTGCTTAACTTAAATATTTACGAACAAACTGTAGATTTCCACTAGAAAATTGTCACAAGAGATTCAATCGAACAAGTTCAAGAATTAACCGATGAAGTAAACGCAAGCGTTTCATACCACTCGTTTTACTAAGTCGTTTAATTATATTTCTCATACGAGTGAGGTAAAGGTTTGTATATACTAATAGATTAGAAAATGATTTAAGAAACGAGCTTTGTACTAAAATAGTGTTGAAATCATTTGAAGAAAGAGTTTTGATATTTACTACTAGTATAGAAAACCTTTATATTTTTAAAGTGACAAATCACAAAGAAGATTGTAAGAACAATCAATCACTAAAATTCACTTTGGAAGACGTGAATAAAATCCAAAGAAACCGATAAGAATCCATCGAAATGGATATTCAAAAATCCCTAAATAGGAGTCATCAAAGGCATAATAAATGATAACAACAAATAGGATCATCACGAATCGATTTAAATTGGAATTTTCAAGCGAATAGGCAAATAGGCAAAACACTGCAATTTCAGACGTATGAAACAAGTGGTTCAGACGTCTGAATCTGGAAATATAAAGGTTTCCAGAACACAATTCAGACGTCTGAATCAAGTGTTTCAGACGTCTGAAATATGCACTTTTTAGCCTATTTCCTTTCTGGTTCCAATTGAACCAATTTAGACGTCTGAAACCATATATTCAGACGTCTGAATCTGGGAGTAGAAATCTTCCCAGAACAATATTCCGACGTCTGAATATTACGTTTCAGACGTCTGAATGAATGGTTCAGGGCATTCCCTGAACCTAGGCCAAAAATGGCCAAATGAATATCGAAAACGATCGAACGAGCAAATGACGATGACTAAGGAATTACATCGAACGACAACCCAGCCTAAATGACTCTTCGATACGCCTCAAATATCAATGTCCAAATATCCATAATAGGATTTCCATAAATTGGACCAAAACACCAAAAATTGGAATATACACCAAATCAATCCAAACCAAAATCAGTTGCACACGAATAAACGTTAGGAATTCATACCTAACAATCGAAGATAATTATTGACAAAGATGTGTGATAAAAATCTCACCTTTGAACCCAAACGATTGAAAAAGAAGCTTAGAAGCAAAGGAGAATCAACCTCTCTTCAACACAACCCAAATGAGCTTGAATCTATGCTCAAAACAAGAACATTCCCAAAATTAGGTTTAGGAATTTCTGAAATTGGTAAAAGAATAAGTTGGAGAAGAAGAAGAGAAGCTTACCAATGGGTTCTTCTATTAGTTTGGAGCTAGAACTTGATTTGCAAAAGAAAACTAAGGCTTGGAGTTTTAATTTCCTCTTCCACTCTCCATTAATATAAAAGCTTGAGTATATGAGGAATGAAGAGATGAAGAGGAGAAGGGGTTGGGACTGAATACATAAGTGGCTCAGCCCAAACCAAAGCCCTAAATAAAAAGTAGCAAAATTCAACTTTCTCCAAACATATCGAAGCTTATACTCAAAAAGGTCGCAAACGGCATTTTAAACTCAATGGGAGTGGTCCCGAGTCCTAACTCAACCGTATGCAAAAAGTAGCTTTTCGGACTAAATTCCGACTAACGATAAAATATTTAAATATAAAATCGATAAATATGCGGGTTGTTACATCTTAGACCATCTGACATCGTGCACGGAGCTTGATACATAAACTCATTTACATATATGAGTGAGAATATGAAATAAAAATATTTATTTTATTTTTGAAAATAAAATCTCTTTGTGACATCATCGATGATATCGTTATTTTAGAACACATAATTTTTGAATTTAAATTGAGTTTAAATGATTTAATAATTATTTGTATTATTAATATGCCCTTTTATTTTTATATAATGATACAAATATTATTTTCAAACTTTGTTTACAAATATATATATATATATATATATATTAGATAAGAAGTGAAAATACGATCGAAAATCGAAATCTGTAACAATTCAACGTAGGAAAGTTGTGCGATGTTGTGAATCATTTGAGATATACATATGCACACTTACATGTACATATACATGAATACAATCACATTCACATGAACAAATATACACAAAAAAATGTACTTATACATTTATATATATGTGTATGTGTGTATATTGCAATATATCAAGATATTTTCCATATACTTCACCCTTAATAAAAATCAAAGTCAACACCTTACACACCAAGTACAAGCACATGGCCATGCACATGGCCATGCACATGGGAATGGGGCATGTTCAGCTAAACATGATGAGAGGAGAGAGGAAGTGATGGTGATGAAATAGTGATGCATTTGTGTATAAATATCATGATATTTCCATTCTCATTTTTGCCTATAAATAGCACCCACCTCTCTTCATTTCATTCACACTTTTCTTCATAAATTCCTAAGCTATTTCATCTTCTTCTTCTCTACATCAATGGCTTCCATAACCTAAGAAAAAGATGTTACAAAACCAAGATAAAGTTTGCCAAAATCAATCGAAAATCTATACCACTTCAAACCAATGGTCAATCTAGTAAGCTCTTCCTTCTCCTCCACCAAGGCCATGTGCTACCAAGCTCTCCACCATCATTTATCAAGAAAGGCCAGGCCTTCCAAGCCTCCAAGACCAAGGCCGAACCCCCTACGAGCAATTGAGCTAGTAGTCATGAACTCCGATTTCGAGATAGCGGAGCTATAGCTATTTAAAATTAGCCCGATCGAAAATCATGTGAGAAACTATATATATAAATGATGTGATATGATTTCTATGGATGTATACCATGCTTTGATCATCAGGTCTGGTTGTTTTAATATAGTTGTTTAATTGTGTAAACAAGTCACGTTAAATATACATCGATATTATACAAGGAAATCACTTTTCGAATTAAATTATAAAAGTAACATGGGATCATTAAACCCCTTTGAAATGATCTAAAATGGTTTATAAATGTTTTACGAACACTAAAATCCAGCTTAGTGAAGTTTTGACAAGTTACAAAAATTGAGTCAAAAATAGGCGCGTCGCGTAACGGTAGTTCGCGGTTTCGCACCATCGAAAGTTAAATCCATTTGTACGATGGATTCAGAGTTGGAATTCTTTGTAATAAGTATTTTTTTAACTCTTATAATCATAATTTTTAAACAAAAGAAAGCAATCTAGATTTCATTTAGATGATTTTGAAATATGAGCAAAACAAGTTTTCAAAATAGTTGCGCTTTGGCAGTTCGGAAACAAAAGTGATAAAATCTTTAATGGAAATATTTTTAATTCTTTAAAAATATGGGATAGATTCTATAAATCTTTTAAAATGTTTTAAAAGAGTTTTGACTTATAAAAATGGATTTCTAGATGATTGAAAAGTTGTTTTGATCAAATAAGCTTAAAAGTACTTTTTGCAGCGCTTTTAATAACTTATGAAATATGGCTTTAAAATTAAATATACTTTTCCGAATATTTTATAATTAATTTCAAATAAATAGTTAAGTATTTTAAAGATGATTTGAAGATTTTCGAATTTATTTTAAAAATTTTAAATAAATGATTTAGAGAAAAACTGTTATAATCAAGTGATTAAATGTTGGCTCTAAAAGTCGATGAGTAGACTGGATTTTTATATTCGTGAGATCCGGATGTGAGGTGCTTAAACTAAGGAGTTGTTCAGGAACAACCAATCCCCTAGCACACCTGGCCTTTTTCCTGGGCAAGGAATAGATAAGGTCGAAATGTCGGAAACGAGGCAAGTATAAAAGATTTAATTTTTTCAAATTTAATACAACTTGGATCGTATAGAAATAATCTTCTTGTACTTATTAAATTTTGATGAGGGAACTCATACTATCCATGTTAATTTAAAAGGTTATTTCACCACTATTCGGTGGATAGTAAAGGTTGAATACGGAAATTGATGTTGAGTGGAATTAGTATAATTCCTATCAACCTTTTTTAACTTAATAATGTTTTCAAATATGAATTATGACAATGATTTGATATTTCCAAATTTAAAGAGAGGTTTATTAATTCCATATATACCGAAAAGAAATGTTTTAAAAGATAAATATCTCTGAGAAGATATTTTGGATAAAAAGATACAAATTAATGAACCGATAATCACCCTTGAACCTTAACATCCTTTTATTGATGATTGGTTCGGAGGAACCGGGGTCGAATTTGAGTGATTCTTATCCGAAAACTACTTCGAACCAATTTACGAGTTTGAAAGTGAAGACATGTTAAAGATGATGAAATTGAAGGCGGGGATCATTATAGTGGAAGGACGGCTTATTTACAATTACGAAGTAGCTCCCAAGATAAATAAATAAATAGAAGCGGTCCCTTCGTTTTGGGATCTTCGTATGCATGGACTTCTCGCTACTAACGCTAGGAGTAATGCCCGACAGGATGCGACAGAAAAGTTCCTTTAGTTTTGTCCTATTCCTGGACAGCTTGTATGGATGAATGTCTGACATTGCATTTCTAAGATCACAATGCAATGATCTCTATAAACGTACATATGTTTGGTGATGTAGGAGGTAACCCCTCTTATACTTAAACCCTTCTATGAGATGTACGAGCTCAAAGGTTGTACTTTTCTAGAAATCAATAGTGTACTATTGGAAATGGCAATGTAGCATTTTAAGTGAAAATATTCTAAGAAAGGTAAACATTACCTCGAGCCACACACTTGGGGAATAGTGAAATAAGGGTTGCTTTAGGGCTAAGTGGTTTGCTACCATTAGGATATGATATCTCCTTTCTAGATTTACTAATTTATACCCACTATAACGTCAGCTTTAAATTACGTGGTGTGCCAGATAGGTTTGTGGGTAGGTCGGTCTTGATTCATAGAGGTTTCGAAGATGTTGATCCTTGGTGCATTCCTATAGAGATGTACTGTATGGGGGGTAGTCACTTACCTCGCTATTTATTGGAAATCCATATCTACAATAAGTGCCTTTGGTTTCAGTTATAAACCTATTAATGTAACAATTTCGGTTAAGATTACGTATATTTACTTGAAAAATGTTTTCAAAAAAGTCAATAAAAATAATCACTGAATTTTATGTAGAAATTATTTGTTTATTATTAGGTAAAAAACCAATCATGTGTTTATGTACGGCGTGGTCTTATGAGATACCCTTTTATTTTCCATGTACTAGTATTTTGAGTTTCTCACACCAGTCCCATGACTGATTCGAAGTTTGTTTTCCTTTTCCTTTAAACTTTAGGTTCTCTATTTTCTTGGGCAGCCAAGTAGTTAGGTAACTTGGAGCATTTTGGAAGGAGCATGGAGCATGAAGACTAGAGGGTCCTTTTGACAATAGCGATCTATTTAGAATTTCCGCTATATCATGTAGTATGTATTTAGTACCCACTAGCCTTTGTAAGGATAGCAGTTATAACTTTCCCTGGTTGGGTTAGTATTATCGTAACTCTAATGAATCACTTGGAGTGATTGTAGGTACTTTCCATATGTATAATTAATGTGAATGTGAGATTCTGTTGTTATTCTTTTCTTTATTTCTTTTTAAACCCCCCGATTATCTGCCTCTCCGACACTTCAATTTGCAGCATGTGAATACCGAGGATGTATTAGTGTCGATCTTTGAGGTTCAAAAAGCCAGGTCATCACTGTAACATCCCATATCTACAGGCCAAAAGCTAAGCGCTACATATGCGGCAGTCACTCATAGTATTAACTTCTAGTGATGAAATATAGTAATGGTAATGGTATCATAATATCAGAACAAAATGAATCTGAACAAACTCACAGATTTCAGAAACAACATTTTGCTGATTACATTTCAAAACAATAATTCATATTCATGTTACATAATCCATTAGCGTTTCCCAGGCAATGATTAAATATATCGTTACAAAAATATGCCAAGAGCGGCATATGACGATGCCCCTTGGTTGATCAAAGAAATATAGTCATATTAGACTTATATACACAGCGGAATCAAAACAAAATGGAATGGCAAATCCTATTTAATTATCCGTCTACCACCTGCTCGTCTTCGGTTGCTTTATTCGCCAAAAGGAAAAAACATGAAAACCTCTACCCTCGGCATACTCAAATCAATTTTGAGTACCCGAGAGTTTAAGTGGAACAAAAACTTCGATTAAGACATAAAGCCTGGTGTGAATAATTCTAGTACATCTCGGTTTTTTGATATAAAGTGAGACCACACCGCTTAGCGGAACGGGTTTCCCCTTACATATATCCTTTTCAAAACATATATATGTGTATATGTATATGTATGTATGTATGTACGTATGTATTGCAATCCTTTCCTGCAGCCAAACTAGTTAATCAAACTAATTATATAAAAATAGCAATATCATTTATGCTAACAAATGGACTATTTGTCCGTAAAACATGTAATATGTGAGCTATCTGCACACAATATAATAGCAAGGTTTGTTATGCTATAAATGAACTATATGTCCATACAACTGGGCTGACTTCCCGTAAAGTGGACTAACTGTTCGAAATCTAGGCCTGCTGCTTGCAAAATGGACTGACTGCCCGAAGTCTTTTCTTAGGGTTAACTACCCTTTAAATTTCCCTTGAAAACCTTTTCAAAATGATTTAGTCCTTCAAATCATATACATATACGAGGAAAATAAATATTTTTAGCTTTTCTCTAAGCTATTTTGCCATGTTATATATACTTTACCCTAAATAATGTTGATGAGATTTATTAAAGATTAACTATCCTTCTTAGACAAGTCAAAACCCTTTTTAACTTGAAATTACTTAGGCTACACTGCCTATTTGTTACATTTGAAACCTTTGTTTAAAACCGTTAAACAACCCTTTCGAAACCCTTGAAGGGAACCCCTTCAAAACCATTGGAAAACCCTTTTGAAACCATTAAATATTACCTTTCGAAAACATTGGAAAACCCTTTCCTTTCATTACTCCGAAAGCTACGAAATAATAGACTTCCTTTTTTTAAAACCTTTTAAATATTGCCTTTCGAAAACATAGGAAAACGTTGCTTTCAATCCTTTCGAAACCCTAGGGAACCACCCCTTTTAAAACTATTTGTTACACCTTTCGAAACTGTCAAACTCGATCCTTTAGAAAGCACTTTGGGTTCAATTTAAAACATATGGAATCCTTTCGAAACCATTCAAAAACGACTCGGTTGAAACCATGTGGATTCTCCCTTCCAGTAGAGCAAAAGGATCAGAAACGCATTAAAATCGAAAGCATCAGTTTTGAAACCCTTTAAAACTATCTCTTTCAAAACCATTTGTGTTTTTACTTTACATATAGAAAAGGGGTCTTAAAAACATTTAAGTCGAAAGAAACTACTTCGAAACCATTTTCTAAGTAATGAAGTGATGGTGTCAAAACCATCCTTTCGGAAGCATTGGAGAGGTGGCCAAATTTTTAGAAAAACAAAACAACCCTTTCGAAACCATCTGGGTCGAAAGGTAGAAAGGCGGCAGCAAAAATGTTTCGAACTTAATCGAAAGCCATTATTTAAAAACAGAAGCGCAAACCATTCGAAAACATTTCCTTCAAATCATTTGACTTGATCGAAAGCTACTTATTCGAAAGCCCTTTAGTCGAAAGCAAGCAGGTGTATTTCTTTTATAAAAAAACAAAGGACTGCCTCAACCCCTTCGAAACCCATGGTTTCGACTCCTTAACTTCAACCCTTATCCAATTCATTACGTACCAATTGCCTAACACTATATGCATTAGTTTCGACTATGTCGGAGACGATAGTTATGGAGGCAGAACCTGGTGTCGAAAGAGATGAAACAATGAAAAAATTGTAGCAAATAGTTCTTTTCATCTAACGTGCCTTATGTGTCTAATTGTGATTGGTAGCCTCTTTCTTTACCAGCAAAAAGTACTGCACTTTGTCAAAAGTGCTGCCGACTTTTCTAGATTTTATATGTCACGACCTACATTTCGGAAGGTTTAAATCTATAATAATCTACACATGTCCAACTTAAACAATTTGGAATATAGATAACCAATGGGGTTAATTAAGAAAATAAGAAAAAAAGAAGAAAACAAACACAGAATCTCACAGCGGAATGATAAAATATAATAATCAAATAAATAGTTCATGAAGTTGTTAGCTATACATTTGATTATAATTTGTTTTTACAATATTTATTCAGAGTTATATATACAATAAGGATAAATAAAATAATGCAGTAGAACAACATGATGCAGGGAATAATAGTAGTATTAATATATCAAATCTTCATCTTTGTTTTATGGAAAATGATCTTGAATGCGCTGAAAAAATCAAGACTGACCCGAGCGTAATGAAAAGACAAAACACTCGAGTCAGGACTAAAACATCTTGTATGAGTAAAATCGATATCGCATAACATGAACGTAATAGCGTAAGAGATGTTTATGGGATTTCACATCTCCTATCCAGTGTATAATGTGCGTGCAATAACTCAAGAGATGTTACAGGATTTTCCATCTCTTAAGGATCCGTCAAAATATTTATATGTAGTAGAATACACTACATATATAATGTCTATCAATAAAATATATTATTGAAAATAGCGTTAATGCGTTACCATTATCCCCCTTAATACATTTTATATAAGCATTGTAGTCTATGCAGTTATGTAAATTCCACCGATCCAAGTGGGCTATCAGGGAGCACTCCATAGGTACGACACAAACCAAAATCATAGTGGGCTAAATAAGGATAATATGACAAGTCACGCGAGGCAATGCCTGGGATAGGATTCTACCATTTTGCACTTCCAGACTGGTGGTAATGCATAGCAGCAACTACCGCCCACCTCGAACAACACTCCCAAAATCAAAGATGGCCACCAATCAATCACAAAGTAAAAGATATGGTATCGAAGAAGCGTGTTCGATCGGGGGAGGGACCCCACTTGGCCGGGTATAACTCCTGTTTTAGTCATTTTAATTATGACTCGAAAGTCAAAGCTATCCATCATCGTTCTCTTTCTTCAAATCCAGTAAATGATGTCAAATCCAACCACTTCGTTCTGGAGTCTCCTCCACATAGACAGTTGTTAAAGTGGTTCCAATATCGACAGAGAGTATGCCAATAAGAGGCCCCGTTCTCTTTAACAACTAAACGTCGCTTTACACACCGGTTGGTACTTTTACATTTCGAAACGATTCATACTTGATATCAAAATATCATATTCGCTTCAAAAATCAATTTCATTTCGAAATATCATATTTACTCAAAATATACTATTACAATTAAAAATCATCTTCGCGTTAAAATCTCAATTTCAGTTCCAATTCAAAATTGCTTCGAATTTCCATTTGGGTTATAACTCCAATTTAACCCAATTTGTATTTATATCCACGATATAAATATAAGCTTTCCAGCCTTTTACCAGTTTGAATTTTAGAAAAGAGTTTGGAAATTTTTTAAATTGTTTAAAATAGTTTGAATAGTTAAAATAGTTTGAATAGTTAAAATAGTTTGATATAACATGATTAAAGTATTTAAAATATGTTATAAAATAAAATAGTTTGGAAAATCAACGTAATTTGAATATTCAAAAAGATAGATTTTAAATAGTTTATACTAAAATAATTTATTTGAAAATAGTTTCAAAGTCAAACTGATTCAATTTCAAATTTTCTAATTCAAATCAAATTCAATTTCCATTTCAATTTAATCAATTCAATTTCGATTTCAACTCGAATTAACTTCGGTTCCAATTTCAATTCAAATAAATTCTGTTTCGATTTCGAATTAATTCAATTTCGCTTTCAGTTCCAATTGATTTCAATTTCAATTCTAACTTGAATAAATTCCAATTTAATTATCAATTTCAAACCATTTTGAGCTATATCAAATTCGAGTTCGATTTAAATCATTTAAACCAAATTTAACTTCTATGTTCAATTCAATGTTCAAGTATTTTAAAATAATTCGATTTCGAGCCAAAGTTTGAAATATCAATTTAAACCTCTTTTTCTAATACAAATTTCAAAGTTCGAATAAAATTCAACCTTCAAACAATTTTTATTTCGCTAATCCAATTATAACTTATAATTCCAAATCAAATTCTTTAAACGATTTCTTTTACAAATTCTATATTCAATATTTCAAAACTCGAGTTCGAAAATAATTCAACTCCCATATTTTAATTTTTATTTCCTTAAATCAAAATCATTCAAATAATTTGAAACCAATTTTTTTTAAACATTTAATTTAACCAGCACGGTGTCCGTACATAATTTTCAATCCTACGGCCAAGTAAATCGGTATTCAATTTAGTTTCAGGGATGGAGATATATCATTTCAATCCAGAATAAGTGTCATAGGTATATCTCACTTCAACCTATTTCTTAATTTATTTGAAATAATTCCTATAACGGTTTTATATACTGTCGAGTAATTTATAGGGTGAAAACAGGATATATAAAATAAATAAACATCCAAATCATTCAAAATCTCAACCAATTAGCATTTATCACAAACAATCATCCAAACAGTTGGTTAATTCTAATTTTCAATTAACTGTTAATTCAAAATTTCTAACATACAAATTTCTATATCGATTTCCGTGTCAGTTAAATTCACCAAACAATAATCAATAATTTAAATCACTTCAGAATTTTAATTTAACTAACATAAAAATATTTAGTACTTCGTGAACATATAAAACACTCACCTTTTATTTTAAACTGAAAAATTTCCAGCTTCAAATAAATTCCACTTTGATTCCACACCGAAGCCTTCGTCGATACGATTCCAACGTGATTTGTTTCGTCCGAAACAGACCTCGCATGAAAACGATATTTAATAATTAATTTAACGATTTCAATTAACATTTAGTCCACCAAATAAATTAAACAATATAATAAAAATGCACTTAGGCATGTCTCTCTCGTTCGATAAAAACTCCAGGAACCCATCACGTGACTCAGGACTTCAACGTCGCTCCTTCTCCAAGCCATCGGACCTAGATCTGGTAACCCCAGGCACGCGCCACCTTCCAACATGCCACCGCCCCAATTCGCGCTGCCCGCGTCGCCATCGTTCGCCCAAACAAATGCAAAACCTACCGCATCTTTGAGCATAGATTATGGCAAATCTGTGATGCTTCGGCTCAAATCAACCATTGGATGTGTAGAGCTCGTCGAGCCGTACAACTTTACTTTTGAAAGTATTTGAATTCGATAAATGAATTGGAAGATATCAAGGAGAGAAGGTTGTCAATTTTCGGCCACTACTTTCGTTCAGAGGGAGCGGCAAAAGCTAGGGTTAGAACGAAAATGAAATAAACGACTTACTATATTAGTTTCTGGTTCAATACACACCTAAATTTTCGAACTCCAAATGAAGCGTTCCACCTCGCGTTTATAATGTTTTACCCCTATTCCAAACACAATAGAACTAGTTTCGAGGTCTAATTCGATCGTATTCAGAAGATATCACTTCAAAATCAATTTATTTTAATTAAATTCTGAAAATAAATTCTACGTGTTTCAAGCTTGCACGGCTAAACGATAAGTCCGATTGGTACGAAATTTGAAATCCTATAATAACTCACTATTATGGATCCAATGAAACTAGTTTCGCTGAAATGCGAGACAGTGGCCAAAATGGCTATTTCTACTCATTAATCATAATATAAAATTTCCAATTTCTAATTATTCACTTTTAAATCTAATTTTAAATGTTAACAATCTTCATTCATATTTAAATAAAATTTAAATCAATATATGATATCATTTTCATTCACATTAATGCAAGATTCAATTATTTACATAATTCCAATATTAAATTTTAAATAATTTAATTATCCAATAAATCACCATATTTCGATATAAGTTATTTAACTTATAAAATAAAATTTTAAAACGAATGCAAATAATAAAACAACTACATTCATTTTACAGTAGTTTAATATTCATTATTCAATTTCAACTACTGATTATAAACACATCCAATATATAGAATTTTATTTCAATATTATTATCACCGAAATCTTCGGAATTGTTTATTTCAAAATTTTATTATATTCAATAAACTATGATGATAAATCATTGAATTTTTATTTCTATCCATTTTTATCCAATAATCACATGAAATTTAATAATTTAAAATAGCTAAATGACGGGTTGTTACATTATAATTTAAATCTTTTACAAAAAGCCCATTCTCCTCTTTTGATTATATAAAACGTTTAAGTCTCATACCTTAAATAATTTATATAACCATTAAAATACTTAGGAAAGATCTAAAAAATTCCAGAAAATCTCTTTATATATGTTATCCAACAAATAAAAATTCCAGACCCAAATAATTAATTATTTACCCATAATTAATTTATAACCCAAAATTCCATTTTCTTTACTAGAAAATTCATATTAATTCCATGGAAATTCAGAAAAATCTGAAAACTGAAATCAATCTCCAAAATAATATTTATGATCTTCGTAAAAATTTACAAGAAATTTGGATGTCATTTTATAGGGTTTTCACCTTAAAATATATCATAAATTCAATATGAATAACCATAATTCATCAACAAGTATATATTCATTTCATTATTCAAAAACATGGCAAATCATAGCAAAATATTCGGAATTCATATTAAAACCGAAAACACAATCAAAAATGAGATGTAAACATTATTCACCTTAGCTTCAGAGATTATGGAGATTGAGATGTGAATAAATTTGGTTTGAATTTGCTTCTTCCTAGTTTTTCTTCTTCTCTTCCTTCTTAATGGTGGCCGACCTTGTTTTGTAAAATTTTGAAATGAGATGAATGTGTAGATTTTACTCGGCTATGGGTAATAGATATAGGAATGGCCTTTTTCACATTCTACCATTCCTCTATTTCAATTCAAACCCTTCTTTAGTTCATTGTTAAATAGCCTGGCTATACTTTAATTAAAATCAAATCTCAATCCTCTAATCAACACGTTATTTTATTTAATTCAACTGATTAAATGTCCTAAATAATGCTATCAAACATCTAGGGTGTTACATACTCCCCTCCTTAAAGAATTTCATCCTTGAAATTACGAAAAGGTATACAACAAATCAAACAAGAAGGTAAAACATACCATCAAACAAGTCGGGACAAGTATCTCTAATCCTGCTCTCAATCTCCCAAGTACAGTCCATATCGTCGTTGCTCCACTAGACTTTGACTAATCTAACCATCTTGGTTCTAAGCCTCTTCTCATCTCTCGGAACTATGCGAACTGGCTTGCTCGGTATGGTCGAATCCGGCTCTACCACTAAATCATCTAGCACAGTCGGTGCAATAGCAGTCTCCGGGTCTCTAACACACTTTTTGAGATGGGAAACATGAAAAACATCGGGGACTCATACCAAACTACTCGGTAACTCAACCCTTTATACGAGTCTCCTAATCCTCTCAATAATAGAAAAAGGTCCAATGAACCTCGAAGCTAACTTCCCTGATTTCCCAAATCTTATTACACCCTTTATCGGTGACACATTGACGAAAACCTAGTCTCCAACTGAGAACTTTAGATCTTTCCGTCTCTTATCTGCATAACTTTTCTGCCCAAACTGAGCCTCTTTCATTCTAGCCCAATGACCTCAATCTTATCTGCAGCTTCTCGAACTAAATCTGAACTAAGAACCAACTTATACCTAGTTTCTAGCCAACGAACAGGAGATTTGCGTGGACTTCCATACAAAGCTTCAAATAGAGACATCCCAATACTAGTCTGATTACTATTGTTATATGAAATCTTGACTAAACGTAGATGGTCTTCCCAAGATCCTCTGAAATCCAGAACACAAGACCTTAACAGAGTCTTCTAAGATCTTGTTAACTCTTTCGTTTGCCCATCGGTATGTGGATGGTACTCTGTATTCATCTTGAGCTTGGTTCCCAAAATTTCCTACAGACTGTAACGACCCAGATTTTTTTGAACGGTTAATTTGAGATATTTAAATGGATTTAAATATTTGATTTGGATTATGAATTGATTTTGAATATGAAAAGTATGGTTCTCATTTATAAAGTAAATTCAGCATCTAATATATAATGATTTGTTGGAAAATTCGACTTTTGAATTATATAATTGGTAATTGGGTAAAATATAAAATCGGAGTTATAAGCTTGTCAAAAATATTTCAAAGGGCTTATAAAATTTATATTGATAATACTGAAAGTAATAGATGGGGTAAAATTGAATTTAACAGTAGTTTGTTCAATTTTAAAAATACATCGTTTAGATTGATGTTCAAAAATAGCCTTTCGAGGCACAGTCTCGGATTTTGACGAAACCAGTTCCTTTGGATCTGTAATCTTGTATTATTATTGGATTTCAAATTTCGTAGCGTTTGGAGTTGTTGTGTGATTGTATGGTAAGTAAACGCGCTGAAATTTACATCGAAAATTAAATATAATAACTGGGTTCAAGAAAGCTATCTTCTCCATACGATCGAATTAGGACTCGAAACCTTTTCCATTGCGTTCGGAATAGGGGTTTAACATTTTAAATGCCCAGCGGCACGCCTCGATAGGAAGTCAAGATTTTAAGTTGCGGATTCAAGTCAATTTAAATTTAAATTTTGAGAATTTAAATGTAGAATATATATAGTTGAGTAGTCAAGTATTCTTTCCATCTGCCTACTTTCTTTCAGCATCAAAGCTTTTTGGTCTCCTCTGCGAATCACTGTAGCCTTCTGTCGCATGCCACATTCTTTTCAAAACATCACGTCCCCTCCCTCTTTATTTTCAGCCGAGCCTTTCATTTTAATTTCAGAACTTCAAAAGAAAAAATATACATCAATGGCCGACAACGAAAAAAATGTAATGGCCAAGCATTCCGGATCTCCCTCTTCTCTTCTCTGATTCCCATTCAAAAGAAAATCATGGCCTTCTTCTTTTTTCGTAAATCAAATCAAATTTAAAAAAAAGAGTATACTGCCACGCGCGAGCGCGCGCGTCAAGGTCGTCGACGACGACATTGAATGGGAGTCGGGCACAAGTTCAACTCGACCAGGGTTGGATGCCAGGCGAGTCGCGGCGGCAGGGAGTGGTTGAGCAAGTTAGGTTTTTACGAGTCAGATGGCGGCGACATGATGGAGCAAGAACTGGAGGGCGAGATGGCAGAATCGAAGTCGCGTGTCAAAGGAGAGAAGGGCCTGGAGGGGAACTCGGCGATCTGCATTCTTGGTCGGTGGCCTCGTGAATTGTCGATAGCGGCGTGGTGAGAATCTCTCTCGATTTTTATACGTGTGGATTGCAGTTTTTCTCTTTTCAATTTAAATTTAATAAAATATATATGTAAGCAGAGTAAGGAATGTTAAAATTAGATTTTAAAATTTTACAAATATATTTGTATAAATGCTGAAAAGTTTTTACAGTAAGACTTATATGTCAAATTATTTTTCAACTTAAAAATGTATATATATACATTTGTACCTAGATACAGAAAAAGGGAGTTTTAACTGAAAGCAGAAGAAAGGAAAAAAAAATTGACCAAGGAAGTATAAAACAATTCTGTTTTGATAAGTATATATACATTCACGTACATATTTTAAACTAAAAAGGTAAATATATACATAGAGATAAGATTTTGGGAATGGAAATTTTGAATGTTGAGCAGTTTATACAAAGGTTAGATTTTTAAATCTATATAGGTAATTTTTGGTACTTGTAGTTTCAAAAGGAAAAAAATAAATATAAATATATACATTTTAAACTTGCTAGTTATTTTAAAATAAAGGATTAAGGAGGTTAACTTATTTAAAATTAACTTATTTGATTATTTTAGCTACTAAGAAATTACTAGAGGAAAATTAGTTTAAATTAAATTTATTTAAAAGGAAATTGATTGTTCCATTATTTAAAATGTTAACAAACCATATAACGTTTATGCAAGGTCTGAAATCTTGAAGAAAACAAGCCAATTTGGATCGGATTGCAAATTAAAAATCAAAGGTGAGTTAATCTCACTCATTTGGGTTTAATTTAAATTTAAATGGCTAAATTTAAATGATTGAATTGATTTGATTGCTATATTATATATAGTAGTATATAGTATATATTGGAGTGATTAATTTCCCCGCATTATATAGCGGATGAGACCCTATGTGCCGCATAATAGCGGATGTATATAAATCCCATATACCGCGATATTCCACCTCGAAGTGGAATTGGTATTATTGTATTATGCTAACATCTGTGGATGCAGGGAAACAAGTTGGAGGGATCCAACTGGATTCCTCAAAATTATTTAGATTGTTCTAATAATTCTGTGTAATTATTATTTGATATTCTGTGATGGATTATATTGATAATTGGAATATTAGGTGTTGTGTTTGATTGATTATATTTGGGTATACTGAGTTATCAAAAATATATAGATTGGATTTTTGTCGAGAAAATAAAATGAGAGAATTCTTAAGTAAAAATAATTTTCGAAAGTTGGATAAATTAAAAAGTGAATTAGGAAAGATGAAAGTTGAATTTTTAAATTCTAATAAATAAAATTTCAAGTATGGAGAAATGAGATTTTTGAATAAATGGGAATAAGTGATTTTCTTAAAAACTTAAGTGACATTATCTAAAGGAATGAAGAACTTATTTTAAACAATTCAAGGTTTAAATTTAGTGAAAGGATAATGAAGGAATTTGGGAAATATGAAATTGGTATTTTCAGTTAAAACAATTTAAAGCATAAGTAAGAATTAAAAATCTGAAGTCAATGGGTTTTGAAATAAATGAGTAAGTAAATGAATTTATTTCAGAATGGAGTAAATTGGAAATCAATTTGGAAATTGATTTAAGTGTTTGAAATTAGAAACTAAAGGAGAATGTGACTCTGAAATTTATAAACTGGGTTTATAAAGTGAAGATGATATCAGTGGATATTTGGAAGTATAAATTTCACGGTGGGAATTTATAAAGGAATGGGTAAATTTGTTTAAAAATAAATAGTGATTTATTTTTAAAAGATGTGAAAGAGAAGCGTATTTCTCTGGATAGCCAAGTACGTTTTCAAAGCAAATTTTTAAGCATAAGTTTAAAGTTGTTTTAAAAGCATGTTTTAGAAAATTTATTATTTTAAATGTTTAAATTTTAAAGTAAGTATTTTTCAAATTTATCTTAGTAGTAATTACTTAAAGGTGTCTTGGTATTATGTTTTAAAAGGATAAAAATTTAGTGTGAAAAGTGTGGTTTGGAAACTGTTTTCAAAAGGGTTGAAAGTGGAAATATATCTTGTGAAGATATTTTGAGGATTAATAAATAATTTGGAGAAAGTATTTGTTGTTTGATGGTTGTTTGTGAATGTTAATTGATAGTTAAATAACCGACTATCAATATTGGACAATGCGCTGATCGTTTCGAAGAGACCGGGATCGAGATTAAATTCTCGAAAACCACTTCGATCCGGTTTGTACGTTTTCGTGAGGAAGACGAGTTTGGATTCAAAGGTGGAGCAGTGAAGTGCAAGGGCTAGTCGCTACTAATCCTGAGGTGATTCCAAAATGGATGTAGTAGGAGTGTGCCTTCAGTTCCGTTCGAACCCGAAACGGACTTGTATGGATGAATGCTTTCAGAACATCGTCAGGTGGACGGTGAGCATTCTAAGAGATGTGTTCTAAAAGGTAACGCTTAGCCTCGAGCCTCATCAACCGGGAATGACTGAAAATCAGGGGTTATGCAGCAAGGCTAAGTGGGTAGCTCCCATTAAGGTGAGGTCATCCCTGTCTAGATGTCCCATTTTATTTCGGCTGTGTGGGCAGTTGCTGATCTCAACAGCGGGGTGATCTTACTCGGGATTATCCAGTAAGGAGTAGTCCCGGTCTTGTGTTGCAGGGGATCAGGAGGGATCCTCGGTACGGTGATGTAGGCCACGTACTTCGACAGGTGGTTGTGCCTAGTCATTAGTTTAAAATCCATTCTCCTTATGTGCTTTTACGGTTTTTATTTGTAGAACCCACTTTGTGGCTAGTATGCTGGAATTTAATCATGTAACAATTTCAGCTATTTTAATAAGTATTTGTATATAGACACAACTATAATATCAGAGGATTTTGATAGAAAAATGTTTTAGCTATCGTAAGGTAAAAACCCGACATGTTTATTTGTGGGGCATTTCACCAGAAGGACAAACTTTGCAGTCCAATTAGTTTCTAGGACACACGTTCAAAGAAATTATTTTCAAGGCCAAAGTCAGCAGAATAATTATTTTCAAGGACAAAGTCAGCAGTCCAATTACTTTCAAGGACATAATTTCATAGGTTTTTAGACCCTAGAAACTAAATATTTTGTGTTTTGTCCTTGAAAGTAATTATTTCAGTTGTGTGTCCTAGAAACTAATTCCACTTGCTAAAGAGGCCTTTGTGGCTAATTTCCACTTTATTTGTGGCATGGTCTTACGAGATGCTTTTGATTTCAAAGGATTTTGAAAACTTTAATAATCCAAGTTGAGTGTGTTTTCTCACGCTGGTTTTCCAGACTGACTCGGGTGTTATTCATTTATAATGCTCGGGTCAGACCGAGTATTATAGATTACAGGAAAGGATGCTGTAGAGCTTAGGAGATGATCTGGATGGCGATACGTACTTCCGTACTTGTTTTTAAATATTCTGCTGTGTGACTAGCTGTGTATTCAATTTTGTGAGGACATGTTATGATTACTGTCCAGTTGGGTGTTATGTGTACTCTGATGATGTAATGTATAAACAGATTTGCTTTTGTGTAAAGATCAGTTATTATCTATTATATTTTATTCTGCTACGATGGTTAGATTCTGATGTTGTTTTGTTTTCTCTTCTTCTATCTCCTTCTTCTTTAAACCTAACAGTTCATATTTCCGTTCACCTTGAGTTGATGTGTTGGAAAATAGTGTTGACTTAAGGGGTACGGGTTTGCGCGCAGTTACAAGTGGTATCAGAGCTTAGGTTGGTGATAACCTTGGCTCACTACACCAAAACAGGCAAATTCTAACATTTATAAGTGTTACAAATAATTTCAGTAACACTTTTTAAGTGTTACTAATGGACTGTGAGGAATGGAGCGGCCAAATTTGTAACACTTATAAGTGTTACAAACATACGTATTACAAACACTTATAAGTGTTGGTACCTAAATATACGGTAACGCTTATAAGTGTTGGTAACGAAATATACAGTAACACTTATACGTGTTGGTAACGAAATATACGGTAACACTTATAAGTGTTGGTACAGAAATATACGGTAACGCTTATAAGTGTTGGTACAGAAATATGCGGTAACGCTTATAAGTGTTGGTAACGAAATATACGGTAACGCTTATAAGTGTTGGTAACGAAATATACGGTAATGCTTATAAGTGTTGGTAACGAAATATACGGTAACACTTATAAGTGTAGGTATAGAAATACACGGTAACGCTTATAAGTGTTGGAAAATGATTATTTAGTAACATATATATATATAGACACCAAAACTTAAACACAAAGTTTAAATATAAACACACTGCAAATAATGGTTTTCATATCACAAATAATTCATCATACATATTCAATGCAAAGTTTAAACGCTCTGCAAATGTAGTATAATATATCATAAACAATTATTTACATATCTAAAATACCACAACGTCATATATTCGGATATTATTACAACATAAGCTTCAAAAAATATATTTCAAAATACATTTAAAGTTTAACTTACGGTTAACCTAACCATTTCTGATCATCCACTCTAAACTCTAATGGTTTTGAATGTTCTTCAACGTCCAATACAACAATCCAAAGCATCCTTCTTCAAGTTCCTGCATTTAATATAAACACTCGATAAAAAATTATACCTTAAAAATCAAAAGGTTAAAGACTGAGTGTGTGTGAATGTGGTCTAAGTTATATCAGAGTTCGTAATACGCCAGAATAAAAGCTCAATATCTTTGTCACTACAGCATTCAAAAGATTGCCTAAGATCAACTTTGTGTGTGAATGTGGTCCATTGAAGAGATAGAGTTCTCCAATTTCATTGTACCAAAGGAACGATTTGTCATTAATAGAGGCATCCACTTGTTGGTGAAAGCAAATAACTTTTCAAGCCTTGGAAACTCGATCCCACCACTACTGTCATTTATTCATATTTGTTGAAACTCGCCAAATCCTACATTAACCACCATCGTATTATTCCAGCACAAATCACAAATCGTAATGCACAAAACAACCCAATTTATACCAAAAATATCTGTAGACCAAAGTCATGGCTTTCAACATCAGCTCCCATATTAGATATTGACATCTAACAATTTATTGACATCAATAACGTACACACATCCCCATATACACATACCCAAGTATGGATATACGCATAAACATATACAACGTAGTATTAAAATAGCCTATTTGGCACTTGCTAAACTAAAAATGGCTTTTGAAGCATGCATAACTAGCAAACTTCGATCAGGATAATATATAATAAGAGACTCATACACCACCAGCAATATAATATCACATTTAAGTCAGCAATGAGTGTAACCAGCATAAACAAACATTGGAAATTGGAAAACTGCACAAGAAATAGACTTGTTAAGTAAGTGAAATGGACAGTGGTGTGTCAATGAATAACAAAACATTGCTATTAGCTTAGCAGCTACCCTTAACATATGGTAACGGCCCCTATTTTGAGCAATTATTCTTCAGTAATTGCTGAGAACTCCACAACCCACTTATTCTATTTATTTGTTTCCATGCAATAAACTAAATAAAATATAGAATACTTGAGATTATTTCAAATGTGCAACCTGTTTCACAAATTTAATACTAATGACGCACACCCTTTAGCATGGACGAAGCAACAAACAGGTTAATCTGTTTTCATCCTTTCTCTAAAAGCCAATTATCTACAGTGGACCTTTGATAATCAAAATCTCACCTATAAATTGAAATTCTTACAGTTCTCAGTCATCTTGTATCTAACCTTTTGATAATCTATAGTGAATGGGAAGTACTATTTTCCAACTACATTTTTATTGCATACGGAAAAGTTAAACAAACTTATTGTTTAATACTCTAATGAACCTACGATGCAATTCCAATATTAAAAGGACATTTTTATTTCTAACTACATTTTTATTGCATATTTCACAGGCTAACTTGACACTTTAGTGTGTGAATATGTAAGTACACTCCCTTAATTTCATTTTGGTAGCTTCCTACTATTAATAGTTTTATTTTTAGTTCTGAATGTAGAGAAAGGCAAAACAATGTATGTAAAAACATTTGTTGTTGTCCCAAAATACCATAACTAACTGCAGCCAGTTTTTGGTAAGTATATTATATCAGGAGAAAGGAGGGAATATTGGTAATGGGAATTTAAGGACAAGATTTAGAATGATACTTATAAAGAAAATACTAAACATTGACAAGACTTGCCATTTTAGATAAATACATTTTACTTATTAGAAGAAACACTAGTTCATATATTTGTCTTATATAAATTAATTAAAAAATCATACAATTCGATTGTTTCATCAATAGTGTATGATTAATAAAAATCATATAGCACAATCTTTCATGGATACTCTAAGTAAAATATGATATAACAGAGTACTTAAAATATCAGTCTTCGATGAAGCTCAATGAATAACAATTTGGAATGAAATATGTAAGTTACAGATCATAATAATTAAATCAACTCATTTGCTTATTTTTTCACATAAACTATGACGTTGATATGAAAACATTTAGTGCAATGTCAGTTAATTTACTAATATCAGTGAAAATACTACAAAAAATGGAGAGAAAATAACCATGATAGAAGAAAAGGCTCAGTCAAGTTGTTATGAACATTGATGATAAGATTGTCATTAGTAACTGAAAATATATCTGGTCCTGGAAACTGCCCATTTATCAAAATACCCTGAAAAAACCTATTAAAAGATGGTTAAACTTACACTTTTACATATATAGATCTCACACCTACACTGAGGACAAACTAAAGTGAAATAAATCAAAAATACCTGTTGCTTAACACCAAGGGGATAAATGTCACCAAAAGTAACTACCCAGTCAAAAAATCGATATGGGTCTTCTGCAACTGCAAGAGAAAGGAAAAACAACAGTGCAAGCACAACTCGTTTTGTCTGCATTGCTGGACTTTGTTTACTATTAAGTAATGTATGAATGTATTTATTTTATGGTGAAAGGAAGATGTTAACTTTTTTGGAAATTTATAAGAGGGAGAAAGAATAAGATATGGATAGATATTAGAGAAAGAAAATGAAAGGAAGAGGCAAGATGTATACAGGTATTTATATCGCTGGAAAAACGCGTTCAGTTGTGGTATGCCTTCATTTTGTTTTTGCTATTATGTTCTGTGTGTTTTAATAAGCATGTGAAACATATTACAGAAAGCTGTAAACTTATACAAGTGAAGTGAACTCTATATAACTTCCAGTGTCAGTTAGAATGTGTGGATCTATTACTACAGTTGTATCTACTGAAAGCAACCTCTCCTTGAATAAAAAAATGTTTTATGAAAATAAATTAATAATTAGCCACAAAGCATGAACAAATTGTGAGAGATGACAAAATAAATAAATTAGAGCATATAATTTCTAACTGCACTAGTAATTCCAACTAAGATTAAAATTTCAAATATATATGCATTGTCGATATGCAATTAATGATAACATACTCTAGAGAACAGACAATTGTAAGATGTTGGTTTAATATTCAGTTGCATATCAATTGAAACACAGTTGTACCAAGTTAGCACGACGTGAGACAAGAATTGCTTTTGCATAGTCCACTTCATCTGATTCCAACTACATTTTTTTGGGTATAAAATACTGTTGTCAATTTAACGCCATAAAATGCTCCCAATCATATCACGACAGACTATTCACCAAAGTAGCAGCTTGCCGAACATGGTTAGTACTGCATAAGGTACTATATGTTGGATACTCCTTAACAAAAGAGCTTGATAATGGCTGGTAAAATCAAATGATATGGAATACAAAACTATGCACATTTAACAGTCTATATGAATCCACCAAGTTCACATGGAATGCATATTTTTAGCAATCAATGGTAACTGTCAAATTTTAAATAATGATTACCTTAAAAATCTGGAAAGGTGTAGACTTCTCATACTTGAAGGTCCTTTCAAAGTCTATTAGGTCAAAATCCATATTCTTTAGAAGAAGATTTTTTAAATCACAATCCTGAACCACCTGTGCATCAGAAAACCAACATTCAGTGAAAACAAATTAACGAAGAAGAATATTTTATACTCTAGCAGTGACTAATAAGTGGTTAAAAATAACCTTTATAACTGCGTGCTGGTCCGCATTAAGTGTACTTGACCTTGTCTTCACTTTCTTCTTATCCTTGAGTAAATCATTTTCTCCTTGGTCTCTCTTCAACCTTTTCTGAAATAGTTATAAAGAGAAATTATTTGAAGTGAATAATATTACGGAGAATATATTGAATTTTCTGAAGTTATCATACTCTAAGGTGTTCAGCGATATCCTTTTCCTCAACACTACATATGATTTTATCCTTGTCGCTTTCACGAACATACACAAGCATGTATGCATTAGAGTGCTTTGATTCTTTAAACGGAGTGTCTTTGAAACCAGGATTTATCGGGAGCAACTGCGAAGAAAAAAAACAATTTGACATCAGTCAGCACATAATTGGGTTTGTAAAAGCAAGTACAAATCACCTCGTCTTCTCCACCATACTGCTCTTCCAAAGCAGACTTCACATCTTCTTCTGTGACTCGTTCATCATTAAATTTAAGCCTGCGTTAAAGATATATCTTCTTTTAAATCTTGCTTACCTTTTTTCTTTTCTTTTTTCTTTTTTGATATGATTGTGAGTACTAGCAGAAAACTGAATCAACTCCAACTCATGACTATCGACGTAAAGCATTAATAGTTTGATGCAATTTACATTTGTCAAATTAACCATGAAAGGGTTCAAAAATTGATTAAAAAAATATTGCAACTAAAATGCGAAGAAATGAAAAAATTATACATACCATTGATTCGAAAGGCCTGGTCTTATGAAAGCATAGTAGTGCCCCACGTCTACCCCGGTACCACTATGCACAAAAACATTGCAAGCAAAAACGTGCCCAAGTTTTTTTCTTGTTTAAAAACGAGACATTTGTAGGGGAACCCACAGAAATTAATGTAAAGAAACTAGCTAAAATAGTATCACCAAATACCAATGACCAAGTAGTTGAACGGAAAAAGCATTTTCTGTTTTGAATTGGGAAAGAACTAGTATTTCATGTGACCATCTTTACTCTAGACGAGTAATGCAGTTTGTTTCACATAAGGTTAAAAGTTAAAACTTGAATAAATGATATAGTTGCTATTTTCTATATCCCCTCTGCTTTCTACGTGTCTTGTCACTTCTTCTTCACTTATCACTTCAAATTTCAAGAACAATGGTAAACCACATTCCCACGTAATATTAGTAAATATCAAAACTGATACCAAATTTTCATGACGGAAAAACAATATATTACAAAATATACGTTTCTAAGAAGAAAGAATAAATTTCATGCCTACCTTGATCTTTTTGCTCCTAACTAAAAAGTGAATTAAGAAAGTGATAGTAATATTTCTCACAAAGGAATAATATAGTCAGGAGAAACTATTTAATAGGATTAGCAACACTCTTTGTGTAAGCAATATATATACTTGTGTTAAGGTTTAAGCTAAACTCAAACATATTTGATTTCCAGTTTTATACAAACAACTTGGTGTGACTAAAGTTGTATGCATGTGGTTTTCTGTCGACATTGTCTAAGCTAGAAAATAGGCAATGTGGGTTTCTCTGTATTGGTTTTACGAATTTCCTACAAAAGGCTACAGTTCATTAATAAAAGATGGATTTTTGACCTTTTATTTCTGTTCTATCATTTCATATACATATTCTTAACTTATTTCATGAGTTAACATGTACGTACAAATGAATAGAGGAATAAAAATGGAAAAATTCCCACCACTTGTTAAGTGATGAATTACATAGACTACCTGTATAGGGTAAAATGATTCCGAATGCTCTTGTCCGACTCTGGAGAAAGGTATTTTCTGTTGTCTCTATCAAGGTCAAGTTCCATCGAAAATTCATAACGATTAGAAATCTGCATTACGATGCATTTAACATAAGAAATTTGCTTTCAATTCACATGGAGAAGATAAATTGACCATATGCTTAGACCTTTCAAATAAACAAACCTTAAATGTGGCCCCCTCCTCAGAGTCATACTCAAACCGTTTTAGATAGAGAAACAGAACAGGTGGAAAATCAGTGAATAGGCAACCTTTCTTCGCATCCTGATATATGTTTTAGAAAAATTCAATACTTGTGCAAATACCACATGGATTTAAGATTCAAATCATTATGTCTGTTATAAAAATGATGCCAAGACAGACCTGCAAGCCATACTCTTCTGATCTATACTTGTTATCTCCTTCCAGGCGTTCAGGCTCACAGTACTTGTCAAAAGAAGCCTAAACATTTAGGCATCCCTTCACATCAAGTTGAAGGTCTGCATTTATGCATGTAGTATCATATTATGTAGTAATACAACTAACGCGGAGCAAATAAGATGTCAAAATTTATTTTTTATACTACAAAAAAGGGTTAACGACATCAACGGAATTTCGATTTCAGCATGAGGACAAAAATTCAGCAATTACGATACAAATAAATTTGGTACAAATATCATTATTGTTGAGAAATAAGAAAACAAATTAAGAAGAAATCGAAATCGACCTTGAATTTGCCTGGAGAAATGATGCACTGAACTTAAAGTTGCGAGAGCCATCAATGTCTGCTGATGTCGCCAGGAGAATTGACATGTCCCGTGCTAAGCCGTCGCTTGAAGTCACCATGAGGATGTCGCTAGAGAAAGCTGCCGATGTTGCTAGAGGCATCGAGCACTGATACGTGGAGAGAGGAGAAACCCTAACTTTGAAATTAAAAGATATGCGGCCATAATGGGGATGGGGATGGCTAAGCGTGAGAAAAATAAATGTATATAAAATTACTGACGAGGGCAAGTGTTAGTGAATTATTTACCAATTTACCAACCATTATAACACTTGTTTGTGTTGGAAAAATAAGCAATGTGTTGCAAAGTTCATTCAGAAAATTATTTATTTTTACTAACGCTTTTTCAGGTATCTTAACACTTTTTTAGTGTTAGTAGTTTTATAACATTCATAAGTGTTGGAAATTGAAAAACATAAATGTTGGAAAATCACTGATTTGGTGGTCTCTGGTGTGGATTACTCATTGAAATAGAGTTCGTAGTACTCTAAAATGAGTTTGAGTATATTAATAGATATGAGTGCGTATTTGTTAGTGAACATAAAAATTGTTTTTACATTATGTTGATTTATCGATTGGGTGTTTATGTATTCTGGTCGATATGTGGGACGCCATGTTATCGATGGGAATTTCTAAACTCTTAAACAAGATAAACCGACACGGTATTGTTCTAAATAGGGTAAATGAAATAATTTTACCCAAATTGTTTTTGTATATAAAGGAAATAATTTTTCGTAAATTATTATAATTATGTATGGATGCTTGGTTGTTAGGAGGTGATAATATTAAATTATTATCATTGTTGTGTAAGATTGAATAAGAAATAAATTCACATACAAATGGGATTTGTAAATGTAAATTGTAAATATGATTTATTATTTGAAATAGAATTCTAGAGAACTATTTGAAAATAAATTGTGATGAAAATTCACGAGTAATGTTAAAATATGAATTGAAAGGGTTTGGAATTTGAAAATTTGGAAAATTTTAATTCCTCTGAATTTGAAAATGGTTTTCAAAAGGTTTTGGAAAAAAAATATGTATTTGAGAAATATTTTTGAATTGGATTTGAAATCTAGAGAGATTTGGAATTTAAAAATATTTAAAGGGATTTTAAAGAGATAAAAGCATTAAACTCTTTCGGTCGCTAGAAAATAACTTTGGTGATGACTGCAGCATCATCGATGTTCATTTTCGAGTTTCCAAGAGAGAGATTGCTACCAAATAGTTTTAAATTGGAATTGTTTGTAAAATTGGGTTTGATTTTGAAATTCAAAGAGATAATTGAATTTACCAAAGAATTTTGGATATAATATATTTCAAATGATTTTTGAAATACTTAAGTGATTATTGAAGACTCTGGAATTGGTTTAAAATGTTTTTTTTTAGCGTCTTAAGTAATAGTTTAAACTCTGGAGGTTTAACTAAAAATGTTTATGGATTATAAAAAGGTTTGGAAATTTATAAAGTTTGAAAATTTCCTGGAATGAAATTAACTTGTAAAAAGTTAATAAAGTTAGAAAGGTAATACAATTAAATAAAGTAAACTTAAGAAGGTTAGTAAAGTGGAATTGAAAAATATAGATTGAGTGGATTAAAAGAAAAAAGTTCTACGAATTAAAAATTTATTTGAATGTGAAATAAATTAGTAAATGGAGCTAATTTAAAATGAGTACGGAAACTAAATAAGTTAGAAGGGTAAGTCGAATTTAATGAACTTTAGCTAAGTTTAATAATATATTGTGATTGGATTTGAATTAAAGTTGAAATATAATTGAGATGAAATTGTATCACGTGGTGGATACATTAAATGAAATTAAGTTCTTACTTAATAAAATTTGAATGAATGGTGTGAAGTTAAAAGAATAGTATGAGGTTAGATTTAACTGGAGTTAAGTTAAATAAGATTGAATTGGAATAAATAGATTTCGAGGGCATATAAAAGAATTGAAAACCCATTGAATAAAAATATATACTTGGCTAAATTAAATGTATAATCCCGAGTTAAAAAGTAAAATGTGAACGGGATTGATTGTAAATGGAGGAAAACATGGATATAAATAAGTTGTGACTTATAAAACATTAGAAGTGGAATAAATAAGCCAAAATAGAATTGTTTGTATTTTGAGAAATGAATAAAAATCCCAAACTTGAATTATAAAATAGATTGAACTCAAGAAATTAAGTGAAGTTATTTTTGAAGGGTAAAAATCAAATATTGAATTAAAGATGGGAAATGAACTAATTGGAATAAACTGGTTAAGTGAGTATGTTAATGGAATTCTGATTGGTTGAATCAAAAATTTGAATTATGAGAATCAAAAATTTGAATTATGAGTTAAAAATGGATTTTTTGGAGTTAAACTTGTGTTATAAATAAAATTCAATATTCGGAGTTAAAGATAAATTGAATTCATATGGAAATGGGAGAACCAATTTGAATAGAGGTAGATATAAACTAAAGAGGTGAAGTGAAAATAAATATAAGAAGCGTATAGAATACTTATATTGAACTTAAGAAGAAATGGTAGAATTCTTAAGTAATATGGGTGTCGGGAGAATATATTGAATAAGCATTTGAGTGAGGATTTAAGAAAAATATGTGAAATGATAAGCGTTGATAAGTGAATAGAAATCAAAATGAATGTGAGTAAAAAGATAATTGATATAGTTGATAATCAATTGAGATAAATATGTAGGATATACGTATATTATTTTATTCGCATAGCAATTTGATCCAGATTCGAGTATAGAATTTCGAGATAGTTATATCGATCCGAGTTAGGATTTTTCACTCGATTTTCGACGACGAACCCTAGATATGGATTTTGATTGATTCTGAAGATTCTCTATCATAGTTATGACTATGCAAGGAGAATGACAGTTTCTAATCAAGAAACCAGATATAAGTCCTTACTAGGAAGTCGGGTGGACGATACTAGTTCGGTAGTGAAATTGTGTGATCAAGTGAGCGATCGGATTTGATATTACGTACGGATGATATATGTACATCGTACGGGGTTGAATGAATAAGATATTGAAATTTTATAAGGAAGTCAATAAAATGATTTTGAATGTTGTAATTGGACATTATTGCTAAATAAGATATATAGGTGTGTTAAGGCAAATGATAAATGGATGTTTTTGATTTCAGAAGATAATCGGAATTGCCCAACTAAAAAGGTATGTATTTAAATTCCTCTATGAAATTTGATGATTTTCTGGTTTAGCCACTTGGCTTTTTGTTTTCTTTTGGAGTTTGGGAGCCCGTAGAGGCATTTTGTAGTTGTTCCGAGATAGCCGCGCAAAAGGAGACGCTGGTGAAATTTTTCGGAAATTTATGGAGTTAGAAAATTTTTGAGAAAATTTTGATAATTCAAATTTTGGTTTTAAATTGAAATTTGGATGATTGAGCAAATAATATTGTTTGAAAACTATGGGAGAGTTTGGGAAGTTAGTAAGAATGATAATGGGTCTTTTATAAAAAGATAGTTGGTACGATGTTGAATTGTTGGTTTTGGGAAAAGTAGACGGTTATTGGGCCATTCTTCCTAACCATCAATTTTGGCGACAAAATTCTTTTAAGGAGGGAGGAATGTAACGACCCAGATTTTTTGAACGGTTAATTTGAGACATTTAAATGGATTTAAATATTTGATTTGGATTATGAATTGATTTTGAATATGGAAAGTATGGTTTTCATTTATAAAGTAAATTCAGGATCTAAGATATAATGATTTGTTGGAAAATTCGACTTTTGAATTATATAATTGGTAATTGGGTAAAATATAAAATCTGAGTTATAAGCTTGTCAAAAATATTTCAAAGGGCTTATAAAATTTATATTGATAATACTGAAAGTAATAGATGGGGTAAAATTGAATTTAACAGTAGTTTGTTCAATTTTAAAAATACATCGTTTAAATTGATGTTCAAAAATAGCCTTCCAAGGCACAGTCTCAGATTTCGACGAAACCAGTTCCATTGGATCCGTAATCTGGTATTATTATTGGATTTCAAGTTTCGTAGCGTTTGGAGTTGTCGTGTGATTGTACGGTAAGTAAACGCGCTGAAATTTACATCGAAAATTAAATATAATAACTGGGTTCAAGAAAGCTATCTTCTCTATACGATCGAATTAGGACTCGAAACCTTTTCCATTGCGTTCGGAATAGGGGTTTAAGATTTTAAACGCCTAGCGGCATGCCTCGATAGGAAGTCAAAAATTTAAGTTGTGGGTTCAAGTCAACTTAAATTTAAATTTTGAGAATTTAAATGTAGAATATATATGGTTGACTAGTCAAATATTCTTTCCATCAGCCTACTTTCTTTCAGCATCAAAGCTTTTTGGTCTCCTCTGCGCACGCCACATTCTTTTCAAAACATCACGTCCCCTCCCTCTTTATTTTCAGCCGAGCCTTTCATTTTAATTTCATAACTTCAAAAGAAAAAATATACATCAATGGCCGATAACGAAAAAAATGTAATGGCCAAGCATTCCGGATCTCCCTCTTCTCTTTTCTGATTCCCATTCAAAAGCAAATCACGGCCCTCTTCTTTTTTCATAAATCAAATCAAAATAATAAAAAAAGTATAACGCCACGCGCGAGCACGTGCGTCAGGGTCGTCGACGGAGACATCGAAGGGGAGTTGGGCACGAGTTCAACTCGACCAGGGTTGGATGCCAGGCGAGTCGTGGCGACATGGAGTGGTTGAGCAAGTTAGGGTTTCGTGAGTCAGATGGCGGCGACATGATGGAGCAAGAACTGGAGGGCGAGATGGCAGAATTGAAGTCGCGTATCAAAGGAGAGCTGGGCTAGAGGAAAACTCAGTGATCTGCATTCTTGGTCAATGGCCTCATGAATTGTCGACAGCAGCACTGTGAGAATCTCTCTCGATTTTTATACGTGTGGATTGCAGTTTTTTTTCAATTTAAATTTAGTAAGATATATATGTAAACAGAGTAAGGAATGTTAAAATCGGATTTTTAAATTTTACAAATATATTTTTATAAATGCCGAAAAGATTTTACAGTAAGGCTTATATGTCAAATTATTTTTCAACTTAAAAATGTACATATATACATTTGTACCTATATACAGAAAAAGGGAGCTTTTACTGAAAGCAGAAGAAAGGAAAAAAGAATATTGACCAAGGAAGTATAAAATAATTCTGTTTTAATAAGTATATATACATTCACGTACATATTTTAAACTAAAAAGGTAAATATATACATAGAGATAAGATTTTGGGAATGGAAATTTTAAATGTTGAGGAGTTTATATAAAGATTAGATTTTTAAATATATATAGGTTATTTTTGGTACTTGTAGTTTCAAAAGGAAAAAAAGTAAATATAAATATATACATTTTAAACGTGCAAGTTATTTTAAAATAAAGGATTAAGGAGGTTAACTTGTTTAAAATTAACTTATTTGATTATTTTAGCTACTAAGAAATTACTAGAGGAAAATTAGTTTAAATTAAATTTATTTAAAAGGAAATTGATTGTTCCATTATTTAAAATGTTAACAAACCGTATAATGTTTATATGAGGTCTGAAATCTTGAAGAAAACAAGCCGGTTTGGATCAGATTGCAAATTGAAAATCAAAGGTGAGTTAATCTCACTTATATGGGTTTAATTTAAATTTAAATGGTTAAATTTAAGTAATTGGATGAATGATTGAATTGATTTGATGTGCTATATTATATATAGTAGTATATAGTATATATTGGAGTGATTAATTTCCCCGCATTATATAGTGGATGAGACCCTATGCGCCGCATAATAGTGGATGCTATTATATAAATCCCATATACCGCGATATTCCACCTCGAAGTGGAATTGGTATTATTGTATTGTGCTAACATCTGTGGATGCAGGGAAACAGGTTGGAGGGATCCAACTGGATTCCTTAAAATTATTTAGATTGTTCTAATAATTCCGTGTTATGATTATTTGATATTCTCTGATGGATTATATTGATAATAGGAATATTGGATGCTATGTTTGATTGATTATATTTGGATATACTGAGTTATCAAAAATATATAGATTGGATTTTTGATGAGAAAATAAAAGGAGAGAATTCTTAAGTAAAAATAATTTTTGAAAGTTGGATAAATTAAAAAGTGAATTAGAAAAGATGAAAGTTGAATTTTTAAATTCTAATAAATAAAATTCCAAGTATGGAGAAATGAGATTTTTGAATAAATGGGAATAAGTGATTTTCTTAAAAACTTAAGTGATATTATGTAAAGGAATGAAGAACTTATTTTAAACAATTCAAGGTTTAAATTTAGTGAAAGGATAAAGAAGGAATTTGGGAAATATGAAATTGGTATTTTCAGTTAAAACAATTTATAGCATAAGTAAGAATTAAAAATCTGAAGTCAATGGGTTTTGAAATAAATGAGTAAGTAAATGAATTTATTTCAAAATGGAGTAAATTGGAAATCAATTTGGAAATTGATTTAAGTGTTTGAAATTAGAAAACTAAAGGAGAATGTGACTCTGAAATTTATAAACTGGGTTTGTAAAGTGAAGATGATATCAGTGGATATTTGGAAGTATAAATTTCACGGTGGGAATTTATAAAGGAATGGGTAAATTTGTTTAAAAACAAATAGTGATTTATTTTTAAAAGATGTGAAAGAGAAGCGTATTTCTCTGGATAGCCAAGTACGTTTTCAAAGCAAATTTTTAAACATAAGTTTAAAGTTGTTTTAAAAGCATGTTTTGGAAAATTTATTATTTTTAAATGTTTAAATTTTAAAGTAAGTATTTTTCAAATTTATCTTAGTAGTAATTACTTAAAGGTGTCTTGGTATTATGTTTTAAAAGGATAAAATTTTTGTTTTATTATTTTATTAAGTAGCTTTATTTTAAATATTCTTAAAGTATATATCTTTGAATTTAAAGTAGTTTTTAAATTTAAATGTTTAAAGTGTATATTATAATAAAGTGCTTTTAAGTTGTTTTAAAAATCTAAAGTATTGGTACTTGGTGTTTTTAGTGGAAATAAATATTTGGAAATTCATCCCATGAGAAGAGTGGTTTGAAAACTGTTTTCAAAGGGTTGAAAAGTGGAAATATATCTTGTGAAGATATTTTGAGATTAATAAATAATTTGATGAAATTATTTATGTTGGATAGCTGTTTGTGAATGTTAATTGATAGTTAAATAACCGACTATCAATATTGGCCAATGCGCTGATCGTTTCGAAGAGACCGGGTTAGGGATTAAATTCTCGAAAACCACTTCGATCTGGTTTGTACCTTTTCGTGAGGAAGACGAGTTTGGATTCGAAGGTGGAGCGGTGAAGTGCAAGGGCTAGTCGCTACTAATCCTGAGGTGATTCCAAAATGGATGTAGTAGGAGTAGTGCCTTCGGTTCAGTTCGAACCCGGAACGGACTTGTATGGATGAATGCTTTCAGAACATCGTCAGGTGGGCGGTGAACATTCTAATAGATGTGTTCTAAAAGGTAACGCTTAGCCTCGAACCTCATCAACCGAGAATGACCGAAAATCAGGGGTTATGCAGCAAGGCTAAGTGGGTAGCACCCATTAGGGTGAGGTCATCCCTGTCTAGATGTCGCTTTTTATTTCGGCTGTGTGGACGGTTGCTGATCCCAACCTCGGGGTGATTTTACTCGGGATTATCCAATAAGGGGTAGTCCCGGTCTTGTGTTGTAGGGGATCGGGAGGGATCCACGGTACCGTGATCTAGGCCACATTCTGTGACAGGTGGTACCCAGTGCCTAGTCATTAGTTGGAAATCCATTCTCCCTATGTGCTTTTACGGTTTTTGTTTGTAGATCCCACTTTGTGGATAGTATGCTGGAATTTAATCATGTAACAATTTCAGCTATTTTAATAAGTATTTGTATGTAGACACTACTATAATATCAGAGGATTTTGATAATAAAATGTTTTAGCTGTCATAAGGTAAAAACCCGACATGTTTATTTGTAGCGTGGTCTTACAAGATGCTTTTGATTTCAAAGGATTTTGAAAACTTTAATAATCCAAGTTGAGTGTGTTTTCTCACGCTGGTTTTCCAGAATGACTCAGGTTCTATTCATTTATAATGCTCGTGTCAGACCGAGTATTATAGATTACCGGAAAGGATGCTATAGAGCTCAGGAGACAAGCTGGATGGCGATACGTACTTCCGTACTAGTTTTTAAATATTCCGCTGTGTGACTAGCTGTGTATTCAGTTTTGTGAGGACATGTTATGATTACTGTCCAGTTGGGTGTTATGTGTACTCTGATGATGTAATGTATAAACAGATTTGCTTTTATGTAAAGATCAGTTATTATCTATTATATTTTATTCCACTGCAATGGTTAGATTCTGATGTTGTTTTGTTTTCTCTTCTTCTATCTCCTTCTTCTTTAACCCTAATGGTTCGTATTTTCGTTCACCTTGAGTTGATGTGTTGGAAAATAGTGTTGACTTAATGGGTACGGGTTTGCGGGCTGTTACACAGACTCTTCCAGAATTCGCTAGTGAATAAAGGATCTCTATCACTAACTATGCTACTAGGAATTCCATGTGTCTAACTACATTTTTTAGGAGTGGCCTTGCCAAAACAGGCATCGTTCTGCTTGACCTAACTGGAATGAAATGGGCACTCTTGGTCAATCTGTCAATTATAACCCATATGCTATTATTTCCCCTGTTCGACCTAGGCAGACCATCAATAAAATCCATGGAGATTGAATCCCACTTCGATACTACAATATCCAATGGCTGAAGCCACTCACTTGGTTTATGGTGTTCGGCCTTTGCCTGCTGGCAAATCATACACTATTTCATACATAACCCAACATCTCTCTTCATACCTTCCCAGAAGAAACTTCTCTTCATGTCTTCATACATCTTAGTACCACCTGGGTGAATAGAGAACTTCGAACAATGGAATTCCTCCAAGACTTCTGTAACGATCATGATTTTATTACCGTCGTAATAAATATTTTAAATAGCAGTAACGACCGTGATTTTTGGATTACTGTCGGAGAAAATATTTTAAATGGAAAATTTTAAATTAAAATTTGAAAGAAAAAAATTTGTTGTATACATTCGGTTGAACAAAAGTGGTAATTATTGCAAAGTCAGTGGAAAATAACTTTCATTGCCTTTCACGTGTAATAGAATAGTCCATTCAAAAAGCTTGTTTGAACATTTTGGCAAGCAAGTAGGAACATTTCGTTTATACACCATCATCATTCGTATGGATAGCCTGTCCTTCTTTGCAACAAGGCACGTTTGCATTAAATGCATTGTACCAGATTGCAGGCCAACACCCTTTTATTTGACTTGTATACTTTTTGGAAAGAAGAAAGGTTAGCCTTCATCATTTCATTTGTTTCAAAAATATTCCAGTAGCTGCATCATTTTCGTTCCACTCTCTTCAGTAGCATTGCAAAAATGTTGATGGCAGATTGATTTGTTACTTCCTTCTCAGTTCTAGGTTGCTAGTGTTTTTGAACCCAAATCCAAAGTGAGTGAAAACACTCACAATTCTGATTTATTCTTTGCTTCATCCTGATATTATTTCTCATACGTGCGGAAAAAAAATTCTAGTTAGACCATTTTTGTTCTTTCTTACTTTTTTTGAAAGCAATAATATTTTGCAAGTTTCAGTAAATAAATAGTAATAGTCACTTTGTTTAGTTTAAATATTATGGCTCTCTAATTGAACCATTTTGATAGCATACATGGATTATAAGCCCAGTTAATGTGTACACGTTGTAGTATACATGAAGTATAAGAAAAGTGAATTGGTGATTAAAACGTCATTGCAAACTAATGGAAGGGCTAGGTTATGAGATTTTGTGATTATAGGCAGTATGAAGAATAAAAGCAATGTTGAGATTCGAGTTAAATTCATATTCTAAAGGTTTTATTTTTTTTACAATTGAATTAACGTTGTTCTGACTTGTCATGTTTATATATATTGTGTTCACTTGGTTGACACAGTTTGAATTCTCTGATATATTTTTTCTTTCGTGCTCACCACGGTATTGATTTGAACTACTCGTTCTTGTTCCTATTAACTTCGGTTATTGACTTAATTTGACGATGTGATTTCGTTCGACTTTGGCCATTTGAAGCTATTTTGGATTTCTGGACTTCGTTCCATTTTTGTGCATTTGCAATTTTGTCTTGAGTTTATAATTGCTTAAAACGTTTGAACAGGTCATGTTTTCACCCAAGCCATGTTTTTGCCTTTAAGTTGAGTATACAGGGTTACCTTGTTTCAAATCATAATTGCATGCATGTGGATATTATTACTTGCATGCGTGAAAACTGAGTTGTTGCCCAAGTTCAGTTTTGATGTTGTAGTCTGCAGTGCACCCATCTTTAACATATTATAATTCATGCATGCACATTTCCACTTTAGGCGTGCGTGCATGCATTATTTGCACTTAAAATCTGTTGCATGCATTATTTTCGCATGGGAATCCATTGCGTGTATTTTAGATTTTGACAAAGTGATGTACAGGTCTCTTTATTTTGTTAAATTTCATAAAACATTTTTTGCTCGTGTGTAGCATTTTGTGCATGCATAGGGTGGGGTGGTCCAGGTGACTTTATTTTAATCCTTGCATCCGTGCATTATTTTTGGAATACATTAATTATTTGCATGTAAGAGTTATAGCATATACAAGTATAGAATGCATAAGTGTTGCCCAGGCAGAACATAAATTTTACTCACAAATGCATACCACATTACAGTTGCATATTTTAAATAATTGTGTGCAAGGATATTATCTGGGTCACTTTGTGTGACTACTTCATTTCTAGCGTGCAAATTTTTCAAATCTGTTGCTTGCGTGCAAGTTGAATTGCATGAAAATGTGTACATACCAGTGTTTAATTTACGTTGAACCGGTGTTACGTTTTAAAACGTATTTTGTTGCCGTTATTTTTATAACGAAATTTTTACACCGGTGCTATAATTTTGAAGCGCGGCGTTTTGGTGACATTTTTGATGAATGAAAATTCACTGTTATTTTAACGTCAGCAACCGTTAATTTAAAGTGACATTTCAAGCGGTTATCCCACAATGCTAATTTGGTATCCGTTTTTACGGTGTTTGTGAAGCGCAATTTCCTCGTCGAAATTGCTACAGATGTTGCTGTTTTAATCACGTGTTTTAAAAATCATTTTAAAATAAAATTGTTTCCAAAAAATTTACAGTTTATGCTTTCAAAAGAATGAGCAAGCGATTTAAACGATTCAGCAAAGTTGAGGACTATGAACCCTTACTTTTACTGATTCGGTTAATTCCGAAATTGTCCGTTTGAGAACGTAAATTGTTATTTATAAAAAAAAAATACACAATTTTTCACTTTCAAGGAAACAAAGAAGAGATTTAAACGATTTAACAAAAGTATAGAGTATGGAACCACACTTTTACTAATTCGGTTAATTCCGGACTCGTTAATTGAAACATTTGATGATTCTGATGATTTTGTTGGGCTTTCGAGCCACTCTGCTGGACCTTCAGGTCATCTGATGGACCTTCGGGTCAATTACCAGTACTGGACCTTCGGGTCACTCTGTGGACCTTCGGGTCATCTGATGGGCGCCAAAATTTATAGTACTTGGTAGGCTTCGGCCATCTGAGATGCACGTGTGGCGTAACTAAAACTCGCCATCTGCTGGGATCGATCCACTTTTATGCTGATTTTTCTAGTTATCTATTTTGATTTCTAGATTTTGCGACTGCTGATTTTCTAGTTATCTATTTTGATTTCTAGTTTTAGTGAATTGCTTCTTTGAATTCAATTATGAATTTGGAAGTTGAGTTTGTGTATAATCTCATCTGAGATTTTGAATTTGCATATTGCTGTTTTAAATTCAATTGTGAATTTGAAAACTGATTTGGATGGAGCTTAAATTGAGATTTCTTCATTTAAACTATGCTGTATAGTCTCGTTCGAGACTATAATTATTTGTTTAAGTGTTGTTTATCATACACTTATTTCCGAGAATAAATTAGACTGATCCGTTTATTATTTTCTTTTAAATAATACTCGGGTCAAACCGAGTTATTTCAGGATAGTCGCTATCTCTGATCCAGTAGCAGCTTCAGCTTTTGGGATTTACTTCATTTTTGTCTAGACTTAGAGGAGTTCTTTTGGTTATTTGACTCTCATCTTATGTATGTTGATGTATATGTATATGTACATTTGGTTCATGTGAACTATCAATTATTGTAGCATGTATTCCAGACTTGTCTTCCGCTATATATCTGATATCTCTGTTCTGATGTGATTATACTATCAGTATTGTCGTTTTTATGAGTTGTTCTGGATTCTCCCTTAGCCACTGTAGTTTCGTTTTAGATTTGTATTGAATTTATATCTTTAGGAGTAAACTTCACAACTCCTATCGATGTAATCAATACTCGTCTAAGGCATAACTTACGGATGGTCGCTTCTAAAAGCCTTATTCTTCGTGGTAGCAGACATTATTCCTTGGAATAATCTTTGTTATTGTGAGCATAGAGGTGGGGCGTCACAGCTTGGTATCAGAGCTGAGCTTCAGAACAAGTTATAATAAACACAGAACAGAAGCAGAATGGAACATGTGTTATAACTATTCGAGGGTTTTATTCGTGCCTTTCTAATCTATTCCTTCGTTGTTCTTAAAACTTTTATCCTCTCTAACAAGTTGGAATGCGTCTAGGAATAAATTTAATATTTCCGTAGTATTCCATTTGTTAAATTCCTTTTCAATCTTAAATTTGAAAGTAGGACATTGGATTTATGATTGTCCTACTGCTCCTAAGGGTTTCAAATCCAGGAAGCTTAATGTTGCTTAAGCTTCTGGTGGTTTTTCTCTGTCCTAAGGTATTACTCCTTCTGTTTCGGAAGGTTTTATTTTATTTCTTGATCGTCCTATTAGAGTTCTTTTCAATACGGGTGCATCACATTCATTCGTATCAAAGGAGCTTGTTGGTGTTGTTCCTTTGGTTGTTGGTTGTCTTTGCGACCCTTCGAGGATTGTAAATCCTATTGGTGGATCCGCTACTCTTGGTTTATTGTGTGTTGGTGTTGAGATTATTCTTTGTGGTTTTTCCTTTCGTGCAAATCTGCATGTTATGGATCATCTTGGTTTTGTTATGATTTTGGGAATGGATTGGCTCGTCTGTTATGAAGTTTAATCCTATGTCCCGAAAGAACTTTATATCTCAAGCATCCCGATGCTATCGAGCAGTTATCTATTATATTTCGAAGCATGGACCATACTTCGAATGCTTTTATTTCTTCCTTCGAATCGAAAGATATCATAGCTAATATTCCTGTTGTTTGTGATTTTCTGATGTCTTCCAGCCTATTTCGAGTTTGCCGTCGAATAGGGCAATTGAGTTCCGTATTGATTTTATCTCGGGTGCTCATCCTATCAGTCGTCCTCCCACGAGGATGTCTGTTAAGGAAAATGAGGAACTCAAGCAACAATTATCTGAATTGGAAGCCAAACGATTTATTCGTTCTAGCTCATCTCCTTGGGGCGTCGCCGTTGTCTTCGTTAAGAATCCAGATGGTACTCTTAGGCTTTGCATTGAGTATAGCAAGCTTAACGAGCTCACTATCAAAAATAGGTACCCATTACCTAGGATCGACGACATGTTCGATCAGTTAAGTGGCGCTAAGCTTTTCTCCCAACTCGATCTTGCTTCCGGTTTTCATCAGTTACGAGTTGCGGAAGATAGCATTCCACTTACTGCATTTCGCACTCGTTATGATTCTTATGAATGACTTATTATGTCATTTAGTTTGCCCAGCTTGTTCCATCCATCTTATGAATTGAGTATTCTATGAATATCTCAATGACTCCATTTGTGTATTTATTGATTTTGGATGAAAACAACAATTTAAAAATTTTGCAAATCTTTTTTTTTTAAGATTTATTTACAAGTATAATTGGATTGTGTTTACCACATAGAAGATGATTTTGTGATTGTATTGCCCATTGAGTGCTTTAAGAATTCTGGTCGATGTGCTTGATCAACGTTATCGATAGGAATCTCCTAAACGCTTTGATGAGACAATTTGACACAATAAATTGACCTATAAAAAGTAAATTTTTCTAAAAAATGATTTCATAAAGAAAATTGTAATGTTTGAAATTTTAGCTTTTCAGGAAAGAATTGTTTGAAAGAACTCTTTTCCGATACTCTTATCCTTGTGATTCCTGATGGGAACCAAGCTTCCTTATTTGTACCAATACTAGCCGTATTAGGGTTCGGTGCTATACTCAAGCAAAAAGATAAAAATAGTTGCCTATGTTCCTAGACAACTAACGCATAACGAGATTCGTTGTGCTACCCATGATTTGGAGTTAGCCGCTATAGTCTTTGCTCTAAAGATTTAGCGACATTATTTATTGGGTGAGCATTTTAATCTCTTCACTGATCACAAATCTCTAAAGTATCTATTCACTCAGAAGGAGGCAACAGCGTTGGCTAGAATTTCTTGCTTCATATGATTTTGATATTCTGTATACTCCTGGTAAGGGTAATCGAGTTGCTGATGCACTTAGCCGCAAGCAGCAAGATGTTGTTTCCATAATGCTAGCAGAGTGGAATATATTGGAAGTTTTATCTCATTGGGATATTAGAGACCGTCCTTCAGTTTCTGATTCTCCCAAGCTTTTATTTAGCATGGAAGCTCGTCCTAGTTTTTGGATCGTGTTGTCGATGCCTAGAAACATGATCCAGATCTATCTTATCTTATTCAGAGTTGTAAATGGGAATCCCGAAGTGATGATTTAAAGGATTTTGATATTGATATTCATGGTTGTATTCGGAAGAATGGAAGGTTAATCGTGCCTAATGTTCTTAATCTTAGAAATGACATTCTTGAGTACTGTCATCGTTCTAAGTATACTATTCATCCGAGTAGTAGTAAGATGTATGCTGATATGAAACGCTTATACTTTTGAGAAGGTAGGAAGCGTGATGTTGTATGTTATGTGAGTCGTTGCATGACTTGTCAACTTATTAATGCAGAACACTATCGTCCTAGTGGTTTTGCAGCCTCTTGAGATTCCATTATGGAAATGGGAACAAATTTCTATGGACTTCATTGATGGTCTACCTCGTTCGAGGTCGGACCATTCTAGTGTTTGGGTGATAGTGATCGTCTGACCAAATCAGCCTATTTTATTCCTTTCAAGTCCAATCGGACTGCTTCTTGATTTTGGTGGTAGTTGAGAAGACCATTTATCACTTGTTGAATTTTCTTATGACAACAGTTTTCAATCCAGTATCGGTATGGCTCTTTTCGAAGCCATTTTACGGAAGGCCGTGTCGATCACCATCTTGTTGGTTGGAATCCGGAGAAAAGTTAGTTCTCAGACCCGATTATATTCGTGAATCTCCTGAGAAGATTGATAATTTTAGACAGAGAATGAAGGAGGCTCAGATAGGCAGAAATCTTATGCCTATCATCGTAGGAAGCCTTTGGAATTTTCTGTTGGCGATCACGTATTCATTCGTGTTTCTCCGATGAATGGTGTGGTGCGTTTTAGTAGCTCCGGGAAATTGGCTCCTCGTTATATTGGACCGTTTCCTATTACGGAACGCATTGGCCCAGTTGCTTATCGTTATCGCTACCTGTTCAGTTTTCGGGAATTCATGACGTACTTCATGTATCCCAGCTTCGTCGATACCTTCGAGGTTCGGATTCTATTTTTGATCCTCATGTGTTGCAAGATCTTGAGATCTCACCCGACTTTCCTATAGTGCAGAATCATATTCATGTGCTAGCTATGGAGGTGAAACGCCTTCGGAACAAAGAAGTTTCGTTCGTGAAGATTCAATGGTCCGCAAACCCCAAATATTGCACTTGGGAAACCAGAGAATTCATCGAGCGTTCTTATCTGGGTTTTCTCTCCTCTTCGAGTGGGAGTGAGAATTCTTGATCTATCTTTTCTATTTTAACTTTTGTTGTGATGAATTATTTGTGTTATCGACTGCTTCTAGTATGAAAATTGCGGAGACGCAATTTTTATAAGGGGGAGTCTGTAACGACCGTGATTTTATTACCGTCGTAATAAATATTTTAAATAGCAGTAACGACCGTGATTTTTGGATTACTGTCGGAGAAAATATTTTAAAGAGAAAATTTTAAATTAAAATTTGAAAAAAAAAATTGTTGTACACATTCGGTTGAACAAAAATGGTAGTCATTGCAAAGTCAGTGGAAAATAACTTCCATTGCATTTCACGTGTAATAGAATAGTCCATTCAAAAAGCTTGTTTGAACATTTTGGCAAGCAAGTAGGAGCACTTCGTTTATACACCATCATCATTCGTATGGATAGCCTGTCTTTCTTTGCAACAAGGCACATTTGCATTAAATGCATTTTACCAGATTGCAAGCCAACACCTTTTTATTTGACTTGTATACTTTTTGGAAAGAAGAAAGGTTAGCCTTCATCATTTCATTTGTTTCAAAAATATTCCAGTAGCTGCATCATTTTCGTTCCACTCTCTTCAGTAGCACTGCAAAAATGTTGATGGCAGATCGATTTGTTACTTCCTTCTCGGTTCTAGGTTGCTAGTGTTTTTGAACCCAAATCCAAAGTGAGTGAAAACACACATAATTCTGATTTACTCTTTGCTTCATCCTGATATTATTTTTCATACGTGCGAAAAAAACTTCTAGTTTGACCATTTTTGTTCTTTCTTACTTTTTTGAAAGCAATAATATTTTGCAAGTTTCAGTAAATAAATAGTAATAGTCACTTTGTTTAGTTTAAATATTATGGCTCTCTAATTGAACCATTTTGATAGCATACATGGATTATAAGCCCAGTTAATATGTACACGTTGTAGTATACATGAAGTATAAGAAAAGTGAATTGGTGATTAAAACGTCATTGCAAACTAATAGAAGGGCTAGGTTATGAGATTTTGTGATTATAGGCAGTATGAAGAATAAAAGCAATGTTGAGATTCGAGTTAAATTCACCTAAAGGTTTTATTTTTTTACAATTGAATTAACGTTGTTCTGACTTGTCATGTTTATATATATTGTGTTCACTTGGTTGACACAGTTTGAATTCTCTGATATATTTTTTCTTTCGTGCTCACCACGGTATTGATTTGAACTGCTCGTTCTTGTTCCTATTAACTTCGGTTATTGACTTAATTTGACGATGTGATTTCGTTCGACTTTGGCCATTTGAAGCTATTTTGGATTTCTGGACTTCGTTCCATTTTTGTGCATTTGCAATTTTGTCTTGAGTTTATAATTGCTTAAAACGTTTGAACAGGTCATGTTTTCACCCAAGCCATGTTTTTGCCTTTAAGTTGAGTATACAGGGTTACCTTGTTTCAAATCATAATTGCATGCATGTGGATATTATTACTTGCGCGCGTGAAAACTGAGTTGTTGCCCAAGTTCAGTTTTGATGTTGTAGTCTGCAGTGCACCCATCTTTAATAGATTATAATTCATGCATGCACATTTCCACTTTAGTCGTGTGTGCGTGCATTATTTGCACTTAAAATCCGTTGCATGCATTATTTTCGCATGGGAATCCATTGCGTGTATTTTAGATTTTGACAAAGTGACGTACAGGTCTCTTCATTTTGTTTTATTTCACAAAACATTTTTTGCTCGTGTGTAGCATTTTGTGCATGCATAGGGTGGGGTGGTCCAGGTGACTTTATTTTAATCCTTGCATGCGTGCATTATTTTTGGAGTACATTAATTATTTGCATGTAAGAGTTATAGCATATACAAGTATAGAATGCATAAGTGTTGCCCAGGCAGAACACAAATTTTACTCACAAATGCATACCACATTACAGTTGCATATTTTAAATAATTGTGTTCAAGGATATTGTCTGGGTCACTTTGTGTGACCACTTCATTTTTAGCGCGCAAATTTTTCAAATCTGTTGCTTGCGTGCAAGTTGAATTGCATGAAAATGTGTAAATACCAGTGTTTAATTTACGTTGAACCGGTGTTACGTTTTAAAACGCATTTTGTTGCCGTTATTTTTATAACGAAATTTTTACACCGGTGCTATAATTTTGAAGCGCGGTGTTTTGGTGACATTTTTGATGAATGAAAATTCACTATTATTTTAACGTCAGCAACCGTTAATTTAAAGTGACTTTTCAAGCGGTTATCCCGCAACGCTGATTTGGTATCCGTTTTTACGGTGTTTGTGAAGCGCAATTTCCTCGTCGAAATTGCTAGAGATGTTGATGTTTTAATCACGTGTTTTAAAAATCATTTTAAAATAAAATTGTTTCCGAAAATTTTATAGTTTACGCTTTCAAAAGAATGAGCACGCGATTTAAATGATTCAGCAAAGTTGAGGACTATGAACCCTTACTTTTACTGATTCGGTTAATTCCGGACTTTTCCGTTTGAGAACGTAAAATGTTATTTATAAAAAAATAATACACAATTTTTCACTTTCAAGGAAACAAAGAAGAGATTTAAACGATTTAGCAAAAGTACGGAGTATGGAACCACGCTTTTACTAATTCGATTAATTCCGGACTCGTTAATTGAAACATTTGTTGTCATTTGATGATTCTGATGATTTTGTTGGGCTTTCGAGCCACTCTGCTGGACCTTCAGGTCATCTGATGGACCTTCGGGTCAATTACCAGTACTTGACCTTCGGGTCACTCTGCGGACCTTCGGGTCATCTGATGGGCGCCAAAATTTACAGTACTTGGTAGGCTTCGGCCATCTGAGATGCACGTGCGGCGTAGCTAAAAATCGCTATCTGCTGGGATCGATCCACTTTTATGCTGATTTTTCTAGTTATCTATTTTGATTTCTAGATTTTGCGACTGTTGATTTTCTAGTTATCTATTTTGATTTCTAGATTTAGTGAATTGCTGCTTTGAATTCAATTATGAATTTGGAAGTTGAGTTTGTGTATAATCTCATCTGAGATAATGAATTTGCGTATTGCTGTTTTAAATTCAATTATGAATTTGATAACTGATTTTGATGGAGCTTAAATTGAGATTTCTTCATTTAAACTATGCTGATTATTTATGCTGTATAGTCTCATTCGAGACTATAATTATTTGTTTAAGTGTTGTTTATCATACACTTATTTCTGAGAATAAATTAGACTGATCCGTTTATTATTTTCTTTTAATTAATACTCGGGTCAAACCAAGTTATTTCAGGATAGTCGCTATCTCTGATCCAGTAGCAGCTTCAGCTTTTGGGATTTACTTCATCTTTTGTCTAGACTTCGAGGAGTTCTTTTGGTTATTTGACTCTCATCTTATGTATGTTGATGTATATGTATATGTACATTTGGTTCATGTGAACTATCGATTGTTGTAGCATGTATTCCAGACTTGTCTTCCGCTATATATCTGATATCTCTGTTCTGATGTGATTATACTATCAATATTGTTGTTTTTATGAGTTGTTCTGGATTCTCCCTTAGCCACTGTAGTTTCGTTTTAGATTTGGACTGAATTTATATCTTTGGGAGTAAATTTCACAACTCCTATCGATGTAATCAATACTCGTCTAATGCATAACTTACAGATGGTCGCTTCTAACAGGCATTATTCTTCGCGATAGCAGACATTATTCATTGGAATAATCTTTGTTACTGTGAGCATAGAGGTGGGGCGTCACAACTTCTCTCCTTATGTTTCCTACACTCAGAACACATAATCTTCCTTTCTTTCTCAACCTCCCATTCTGGTCAAGACTGAAATCTTTCAAGTCATCGCTTTTAGTTCGATCTCTTAGTTTCTTGATCTATTTAGCTAAAACCGAATCCTCTATCCGTCTAGAAGCAATCTTTTCGATCAACATTGGTCGAACCTCCAAACAAGATAATATAACTGTATCCCCACCAGATCCCGCCTGGTACCTCCACTGCACTCTGCAATTTGCTAATGCTTCTGAATCCTCCCACTTAGGAATCATCGCTATTAATATATTCTGATGCTTCCTGTTAAGTGCATCTGCAACCTTGTTGCCTTTTCCAGGTGTGTACACAATCTCGAAATCATAAGCAGCAATAAATTCTAACCGCCTCTGCCGCCTCATGTTTAGCTCCTTTTAAGAGAACAAATACTTAAGCTACTTATGATCAGTATGCAGCTCAAACCTTTCTCCCAAAAGGTAATGTCTCCACAACTTCAAAGTAAAAATAACCGCAACCAATTCAAAATCATGCGTCGGATATCTGACCTCATGCGGTCTAAGCTGTCTAGAAGCGTAAGCAATCACTTAACCCCTCTGCATCAGCACAGCTCCTAATCATGTCCCACATGCATCGATATAAACCACTAAACCCATATTCCCTTCTGGAACAACAAATACATGTGCATGGGTCAATAAGTGTTTCAAACTCTGGAATGCTTCCTTACACTTATCGGTCCACACAAACTTAACATCCTTTCTCGTCAACTTGGTCATCGGTGCCGCTATCCGTGAAAAATCCTTAATGAACCTACAATAATAACTAGCCAACCTAAGGAAACTCTTTATCTCGGTTACTATCTCAGGTCTCTTCCAACTATTTACTGCTTCAATCTTAGTCGGATCTACTGACAACCCTTCCTCTGAGACTACATGACCAAGAAACTTCACTTCTTTCTTCCAGAAATGACATTTCAAAAACTTCGCCTTCAGCTGATGTTGCCTCAGCATCTCAAGCACCACTTTAAGATGAATTTCGTGCTCTCTCTCATCCTTAGAGTAAATCAAGATATCATCTATGAAAACCAATATGAACCTATCCATGTGCTCTTCGAAAACCTGGTTCATTAAATCCACAAAGAAAGCTGGCGCATTAGTTAGTCTGAACGGCATGACTAACCATTCGTATGACCCATACCTGGTCCTAATCACCATCAAAGGTATACTATTTTCTGTTACCCTAAGCTGATGGAAATCTATCACTAAATCCAACTACGAGAATACCTTAGCTCCACTCAACTGGACGAGCAAATCGTCAATCCATGGCAATGGATATCGATTCTTTATCATTCTCTCATTTAATTTATGATAATCAATACATAGCCTTAATAATCATCTGCCTTATTAGTAAACATTGCAGCCGCTCCCCATGGAAAACTGCTCGGCCTGATAAAATTATTGCCTTCTGAATCCACCAACTGCACCTTCAACTCCCTCATCTCTGTAGGGGTCATCCTGCTTGGCAGTCTACTCACTGGTTCTGCTCTCGAAACCAAATCTATTCGAAACTCAATGGCTCGTTTCAACGGTAATCTAACTACAGGCTTAAAAATATCAGCGAAATTTCTAACCACGAAAACTCGACTCAACTCATTGTCCAATTCCATAGCATCCAACAAAGCATACAACTCACCGCAAGAACCTTCGATGGTATAAACTATTCGATCACTACAATCTGGGTGTCTAAGCGATATTTCCTATCCTGAAAAATTATCCTAGCATCGTACTCACTCAACCAATCCATACCAAGAATAATTCTGAACCCTGCAAAATCAAACATATGCAAACTTCAAATAAAAGTATGACCTAGCAGGTCAAACTTTAACCAATCACATCTCATCCCTAGAGTTACATACCCTCCTGTAGGATTCGCAACTATAAGGAAGTAACTAAATAAATGGGTTCTAGGCTAAGCTTATCTATCAAACATCTATATATAAAAGAATGTGAAGCACTAGTATCAAATAGAACGCTGACAGTCATACCATGAATCTGAAGCGTACTCCCCAAAACTACCTTTCCTTTTTCGTAAGCTATCGGCTTAGAAGCAGTAGCCTCCAATGTGTACACCTTTCCCTTTCCATCCTTAGCGGGCTCCTTGCACTGGCTCTTGTAGTGACCAATATGGTCACAGCTGTAGCAGCTGACATTCTTCCTCCCAGCCACTTCCTTAGCCTTCCTCGCACGATACTCATTAGCATAGTGCCCCTTCTTATCACACTTGAAACAGACAATCTCAAAATTCCCCTTCTTAGCATCTCCACCCTTCTGAGCACCTTTCTTTGGAAAGAACTTCCTCTTCTGATTCTGCCCGATGGGGACTTCTTTAGCCTTACTCCTCTCTGGAGAATCAAGCAACTCCTTATGACTTAAGGCCATCTCTACAACAAAGTCAGAAGGATCTCTAATATAAGGTAATGTAACCTGGCCAACTCAAGCTTCAACCCCTAACAAACTTCTCGCTCCTCTTCATGAATGTGTCCACTGAAGCATACCCATATCAGGCCAACTCCTCAAACTTCCTTGCATACTCTAGAACTGACATCTCCCCCGCTCTAATTCAGCAAACTTCCTGATCAGAGTTGACTAAGCCATTGTTGACATTAACCTCTCCCTAAACCTTCCCATGAAATCTTCCTGGGTCATAGTTTCCTCATCAACCGCCACAGTCACACTATTCCATCAGAACAGAGCTACTCCCTGAAACTGTCTAGATGCCAACCTCCTCTTCTGCTCATCAGTGAGCCCCAAATCTACAAAAATCCTTTCGCAGTCCAACAGCCAATTCTCTACCTCAGTTGCATCCTCCATTCCAACAAACGGCTTTCCTTCAAGCTTGGTGTAATCGCCACTCAACTTAGCATAGTGATTAACTACCAGAGCTAACGGAACTCTTCCCCCAGCAGCATTTCCTCCTACCATTCCAGCTGCAACTCCAGCTTGTATCATATTTACAAAAAACTAATACATAGCCCTCATGTCCACTTGCGGGGCTCCAGCACCTATATTCTCTACTTGTTCCTGACCTTGACCTCTTCTCACATTAGGCCTGGCATTTCCTTCGATGCCCTCCCCTCCTTGGTTAATTCTCCTTCTTCCTTCCATATCTGTATTCACACCTTATGAGATACAGAAAAATAATCTAACAAGGATAGGGGACTAGAGATAAACCGTATACTTATATATAACGTATACAAGAATGTTACTCTAGCATTATCCCATGCCCCTAAATCTAACTCTAATTCCTTAGGATTATATTTTAAAAACCATTGTTAATTAAAAGTTTTTCATAAACCATGCTCTAATACCAAGTAGTAACATCCCGTATTTGGAGGCCACAAGCTAATTACTACGGATGCAGTAGTCATCCGTAGTATTGACTTTCGGTGACGAAATACAGTAATGATAATGGTATTCATAATATCAGAAGCACGTGAATATGAACAAAATCAAAGATTTCAAAAACAACATTTTGCTGATTACATTTCAAAACAATAATTCATATTTACGTTACATAATCCCTTAACATTTCCAAGGAAATAATTAAATATATCGTTACAAAAATATGCCAAGAGCGGCATATGACGATGCCCTCGTGGTTGATCAAAGCAATATAGTCATATCGAACTTATATACACAGCGGAATAAAAACAAAATGAAATGGAAAATCATATTTAGCTATCTGTTGGCCACCTGCTCGTCTTCAGATGCTTTATTCGCCAAAAGACAAAAACCAGAAACCTCAACCCTCGGCCCACTCAAATCAATTTTGCATATCCGAGAATTTAAGGGAACAAAAACTTCGAGTCCGACATAAAGCCTGGTGTGAATAATTCAGTTATATCTCGGTTTAGTGATATAAAGTGAGACCACGCCACCGAGCGGAACAGGTTTCCCTTCACTTTTATCCTTTTCAAAACATATATATAAATTTTGCAATCCTTTCCTCCAACCAAACTTGTTAATCAAACCGATTATATCAAAATAGAAACATCCTTTATGCTAATAAATGGATTATATATTCATAAAATGGGAAATATGTAAGCAATCTATACACAATATAAAAGCAAGGTCTATTATGCTACAAATGAATTATCGGTCCATACAACTGGGTTAGCCGCCCACAAATTGGACTAACTATTTGAAATCTAGGATGACTGCCTGCAAAATGGACTCACTATCCAAAGTCTTTTCTCAAGGTTAACCACCCTTTAAATTTCCCTTGAAAATCTTTTCAAAATGATTTTGTCCTACAAATCATATACATATCATGGAAAATATTTTTTTTTCTCTTTACTTTAAGCCATTTTGCCACGTTATATATATTTTACTCTAAATAATGTTAATGAGATTTATTAAGGATTAACTATCCTTCTAAGACAAGTCAAAACCCTTTTTAACTTGAAAACACTTAGGCTACACTTCCTATTTATTACATTCGAAACCTCTGTCTAAAACTGTTAAACAACCCTTTCGAAATTCTTGAAGGTAACCCCTTCGATACCAGTGGAAAACCCTTTCGAAACCATTAAATATTGCCTTTCAGAAAGATTGAAAAACCTTCCCTTTCTTTTCTCTGAAAACTTCGAAATAAGAGACATCCCCCTTTTAAAACCTTTCAAATATTTCCTTTCGAAAACATAGGAAAACCTTCCTTTCAATCCTTTCGAAAACCCTAAGGAACCACGCCTTTTGAAACTATTCGTTACACCTTTCGAAACTGTCAAACTCAATCCTTTAGAAAGCATTTTGGGTTCACTTTAAAACATGTGGAATCCTTTCGAAACCATTCAAAAACGTCATGGTCGGAACCGTGTGGATTCTGCCTTCCACTAGAGCAAAAGGATCAGAAACCCATTAAAGTCGAAAGCATCAGTTTTGAAACCTTTTAAAACTATCTCTTTCAAAACCATTAGGGTTTTACTTTATTTATAGAAAAGGGGGCTTAAAAACATTTAAGTCAAAAGCAACTGCTTCGAAACCATTTCCTAAGTAATGAAGTGATGGTGTCGAAACCTTCCCTTTGAAAGCAATGGAGAGGTGGCCGAGTTTTTAGAAAAACAAAACAACCCTTTTGAAATCATCTGGGTCGAAAGGTGGAAAGGCGGCAGTAAAAAGGTTTCGACTTAGTCAAAACCAATTATTTAAAAACAGAGGCGCAAACCAATCGAAACCATTTCCTTTAAATCATTTGAATTGGTCGAAAGCTACTTAGTTGAAAGCCTTTTAGTCGAAAGCAAGCATGTTTATTTCTTTTGTTTAAAAACAAAGGACTGCCTCAACCCCTTCGAAACCCATGGTTTCGACTCCTTACCGTCAGCCCTTATCAAGAATCACCTTCAATCTTCCAACTCGGTGTGCCTAGGGATCGATCAAGACCTCGTGCATATGAAAGCGGTCTAATAGTAATGTTGCATCATTTTCAAAAAGGCGAGGTAAGGGAATCAAACCTTACTCTAATCTATCCTGATTATGGAGTTATCATCTAATGGAAATCTCTAATCCATAGCTTCATTTTGCTCTTTGTTCCTATGGCGAGCTTCTAGTTTCGGCTCCTCCTATTGTGCATTTGCATTCTGATCTACCTCAATAGCTCCAGCATTGCCCGCTCTAGGAATTAGAGCCCATCCTAGATTCAAATCGACTATTCCTAGATAAATTCATCTTGGTACTAACCTAATTCAGGTTGGTGCGGATCTGTTTTGGTCGTAGGGGCTTGGTTGCAGTTTACTCTGCACTAAATGCTCCTGCATTGGTTTCTGGCCTTAGATTTTGAATTTCAGCTCCTCCAGCTTTTCTTCATTGATCCATACATTTGAAAAATTCATTTAACATCTCATGTTAGCGAGCTATTATTCCATCTTGCATCTCTTTCATCATACTCTCCATCTTCTCTCTAGTAATGTAAATGGATTGACTAGAATTTAAGGATATCTTCCGGCTGCCCCTATGCCCTATTTGACCCCCTCCGATCATAGATCTGGTGTTATGGATCTTCATCTCCTCTAAACCTTAATCCAAGTTTTAAGCAGTTAAATCTGGCTCATTCTTAGTGAAAGCACTAAAAGCTTAACGCCAAAAGTGGTATAATACCCAAAACTCGTGGAAATATTGAGTTCTAGTAAGAAATACCAAAAAGGTAAAAAGAACACCAGAATTTTTATAGTGGTTCGACAATCTCCATCCTACGTCCACTTTATATTTTGTTTATAAAAGGTTTGTGAGTCAATAGTACAAGGGATTTAACCAATCTAAAGCCTAAAATAGCAAATAGTTGCTTATTAAGCAACTCTAATAGAGGAGAGTTGGGAGAGGAAGAAGAAGTGCCCAAAAGTCCATTCCTAGTTGCCATAGGGTCCGTATTTATAGGAAAAGCGCTCAGCGAAGCCAGAGGCCCATGAAACACAAGGTCCAGATCCTAGTCCAAAAGGTGTAGAAGAATAAAAATTCAACCCAACCATCAGTTAAAACCAGGGTACCGAGAGGTTCATCATGGTATCGAGAGGTTTGTGTTAATCGAAACCTCCCTATTCTCTTCCACTCCGTTTCCTCTCTCCGATCTGTTGCATTTCAAATACTTTTCCTTGAAGATCAAGTTGTTTCTGTTAACTTGCTTGATTTTGCTTGTCAGTTCCTGCTTTCTTTTAGAAAATCATTAGAGTTGCTCATCTATTCTCTAAGAAAACCACTCCATATCAAACACTTGAGATAGTGCTTCAAGTACAAGTGGTTTAGGAGGTCCAAAGTAGAGTAAAAACCTCTTGGTACTGAGTGGTCCACTTTGCTCCTTTTCCTTTGCAACTTTTTTAGTATGATCTTCTTGCTTTCTCAAACATGTTCCCAAGTCTGTAAATTACTTTATCTTCATCCCGATGTTCTAGTTTCAGTTGAAAATCTGCTTGGCTAAAAAGTCGGTTAACAAGTTCATTTAAATCAAAAGATAAGATTTCAACTACACATCTCTTAGAACTTCTTCACTTTTGCCTTTTTGGACCATCACAATTTCAATCAATAAATCATAATAGATATGTTATTGTAATAGTAGATGATTTTTCAAGATATACTTGGATGGTATGTAATGAGCCATAATTTTTGAGTCCTTGAATTTGAATATTTAAATATTTGAATTTGAATTTTAAAATAATAAAATATGTGTTTTGAATAACTACTTGATTTTTATGATGTATTTTTAATTTAATTTACAGGATTTTTCTATAATTTTTAATTTAGAAAACAATTAAATTTTTGTTTGATGTATTTTACGGCAGACGTTTGCATTTTTGAAACTTTACAGAACAAGTTAACCATTGTATTTTCTAGTTGTTTTATGAACATATTATATTGTCGTGCACGATCGTATTTATATTTTTGTCTTTCTCTTCTCCTCACTCATATTTGCCGAAGTGTTGTAATGTGTTTTTATTGTATGAGTTAGTGTGTTTGGAGAGTGCATGAGGTAATGAAGGAGGTGATGATGTAGGTTTGCGTTGATAATGGGTTGGGGTAAGTTGGGCCTATGCATGCATTGGGCTTTGCTGATTTGGTTTAGGTGATGGAAGTTTGTGGCTTTGGGCGTGTATATGTGATAGCTTTAAATATGAAGTTAGAGAAGTAGCAGGTAGGTATATGGATGGGAAAGAAGATGGAAGGGGGTTGCTCATAGGTTTGGGCTGTCGAAGTTGAGTAAGTAGGTGTGTTGGCAGAGGTGGTTGAATGCGCTCGGATGGTTAGAGTTTGCTGTGGTGGAGGAGAACCGAGTGGAGGAGTTAACATTTCTAGTTCAAGCGTTGAGTACTGTTAGCGTGCTTCACGGGCGGCGCTAAAGGTGAGGCACTGAGGTGGAGCGTTATAGCATGAGCCAGGGATGGTTAAGGCGACAGCGTTTGGAGGATTGGGGTTAGGGTTTATGCGTGTTTCATAAGCAGGTAGGAATGTGTTTTTGATTTGAGAAGGAAGGTTACTATAGCATGGGTCGAGTAAGAGACAAGTTGGGCTGGCTTGTTTAGATTTTGGGTGAGAAAATATTTAAATTGTTTGTTTTCAAATTATATAAAATAATGTGTTAACTTTGAAAAAATGATCTCATCCATTTTAAATTCGTTTAACCGATATCGACGAGTACAACATTATGGCATAACTTGTTGATATTTTAGATGAAGTATAATTTTATGTTATAACAATAATGATTGAATTTAATTATGTTGGTTTAAATAATAAACATCGTTAGATTAATTATACTTTATTGGTGTTATCTATTTGGCCAAATAAAACATCGTTCTACTGTTATAAATGGAATAGATTATTTTGGACATCAGTTTAGCAGAATAAAACATCGTTCTGCTGTAATTAAATTGATTAGATTATCGATGACATCTGTTTGGCAGAATATATCCTCGTTCTACAATTATATTAGTTTGGGCATCTTTTCATATGTCAATTAATTAATATGTGGATTGATTATTGAATAAGTGATAAATTAGCTATTGATTGCTAATTTGTTGATTTTATTTACATATATGCTTGATTATGTAAATACCAGTGATATGACTTGAAAAATGAACTAAAAATAAACGGTATCTTGTTTAAGTACCATAGTGGTCACTAAGCCTCTCTTCTAATCTGAAAGCTTATGGATATAAATTAACTTTAATTTCGTAACAATTTAATGTTAAGTGTTTATTTAATTATAAATGATTTTGATTATGTTATTAATAATGCTTAAGTTAATTAATTATTTTATTAATGTTTAAATCATTTAATTATATGATTAGTGTTGTTTAAAGGTATTTAATCATAACTAACTATTTTAAATATTGGTGCTTAAGGCTAATTAATTATTTCAATTGACAGTGTTTAAGTTAATTAGTTATTTTACTAATGATGTTTAAAATTAATTAATTAAATATTAACTAATGATATTTTTAATTATTTATTTAATTAATGGTATTTAAAGATAATCAATCGATGTAATTAATAATGTTTAAAGCTAATTAGTTACTTTAATTAATTTTGTTTAAGTTAATAAAGTGATTTATTAAAGGTGTTTATAAATAATAAATAGAGTTATAAAAGGAATTTTACTTAATAAATGGTATTTTGTAAAGGTGATTATAAATGATACTTTGTAAAGGAGTTTTATAGGAGATATTTTATAAGAGGGATTTATAAATGGTATTTTATAAATAAAATAGAGATTTATAAATGGTAATTTACAAATAAAAGAAGGGATTTATAAGTGATATTTTAAAGATAACAACGATTTGTGTTAATATATAAGATTCGTAAAAATGATTCCTGGATTTACAGAAGGATTTTTTATAAAGGATTTTATAAAAGATTTCTGTAAAGGAGTTTATAAAGGAAATAGAAAAGGGTTTCATTAATAGAAAAGAGTTTTATTAAATAGAAAGGAATTTTATAAATAATTTAAGAGGTTTATAAAAGAAGTTTTATAAATTAATTTGGAAATTTATAAAATGATTTGTAAATATGGGATGGGCTTATAAAATAGGAATTTTATAAAAGGAATGAGAATTGATTTTGATAAATAATCCTTCTTAATTATGGTGGTATGGAGACATTCTTTCCATACTTAACACCAAAGGAAAAGTGGTTTTGGTTTAGAGTAAGTAATATTTTAAATGATATTTGTTCTTAGCCCATTTAAAATTTGAATTTGGAACAGTGGAAATCCCCCTTAAGTTTTGTTAATATACTTATACCGTTGAGATAAATATATGGTTATATTTTCTAAGCACTAAAAGTATAATATTTTGTTTATATGCTTATACGGTGAGACAAGTATATGAAAGTTTTTCCAAGTATTGAAAGGAGTACAACGGGTTGTGAAATATCTTTTGTGAAGGTATTTTGAATCCAGTAATAGAAAGCCGATTTAATTAAGAAAGATTTATTTATAACGGCTTGGTGGATCCTGCATGGAATTAAATCTATGTTTGATTGTTTGTTATTTGATAGTTAAATAAACTATCAAATCTTGACAAAATATTATTTTGGAAATATTTCGAAGAAACACGGGAGTAACATGACACAATAATCTTCGATGATGTTGTACTATGCGTATAAATCTCGATTTGTCCTCCTAGGATAAATGATAAGGAAATATGTCCACTTAAAATGGTTAGGAGTAGATCTCCACTCTTATGTATTTTCTGGTTATTTCCAAAAGAACCGGAGTTGAGTTTACCAGAACTACGATTTGGTATTGGAGCGATTGGTAAGCGGGAGAGTGTAATTATATGAGATGAATCGAAACCGTAACCACTCTAAAACCATATGCATGTTCTATGCTTTGGAAGAGATTCAAGACTAATTCGAGATAATGGAATCAAAGATGGGGTTCTTTGAAGTGCAATGGCTGCTTTCTACTAATCCTAAGGGTGATTCCAAAATGGATGTAGTAGAAGTAGTGCCTTAGGTTTTTTTTCATATCTTGAACAACTTATATGGATGAATGTTAGCATTGCATTGTGCTTGGAGGGTAGTGTTAGCATTCCAAGTGGAATTTGCTAAGAGAGGAAAAAGGTAATGTAACCTCACAAGCCTCACAACCATGTAATGACTAAAACAAGGAATATGCAGCAGAGCTATGTGGTTTGCCATGGCCTAGTGCAAATGTTTTGTAGCCTTAGTGCCCGGGGAATGATGTAATCCGATATGTCATGTTAAAGGGACAGCTGGCTCTATGTTAGTGATGGTCCATGTGAGGCCCTCCGTACATTTGTCTAGAGGTATACTGTGGAAAGCGGTACCTCTGTAGCCTTGTCATAGATGGAAATCCAATCTCCAATATGTTCCCCTACGGACTTAGTTGTATACCTATTATGCCAGAATGCAATTAATGTAACCATTTCGGCTATGATTAATATTTATTTTAAACCTTAAACTATAATATCACAAGATTTCCTATAAAATGGTTTGGTTATCATAAGATATAAACTCATCCGTGTTTATGTCCGGCATGGTCCTACGAGACACTTTTGTTTTGAAAGGTTTTTATAAAATATAAAAATCCATTTGAATGTGTTTCTCATATTGGTTTTACTAGACTGATCCAGGTGTTATTTTTCTTATAATGCTCAGGTCAACTCGAGCATATTTCCAGATTTAGTTATGGATACTTTGGAGCTTCAAGAGATGAGATGGATGCCTTCAAGTCATAAACATGTATCTTCATTTCCGCTATATTTGTTGTATTGTATTTATTAGCATTTATGAGGACGGACTGTTATAAATTTCCAGGTTAATGATAGATTAGTATTACTCTGATTGATGGATATGTATACAATTGTTTTTCTTTTGTAAAGATCATTGCTATATTATAGATTACTCGTTGCATTGTGAGATTCTGTCCTATCTTTTCTTTTCCCTAAAAATTCGTCTTTCCGGCACATGAATGCTCGACACGTGGATGTATTGGTGTCATCTTTTGAGGGTTGAAATTGCAGTTCGTTAAACGGTATTTTTGAAATATAAAGTGATGCATTTGGGATGTTTAAAATGTTCACTAAGAGAATTCAAAATCAAAAGTCAATTAAAATTAAAACAACATGAAGTGATCATAAAGGAGAATTTAAGAACGAAAATTTTGAGAGCTTTTGTAAAACAAAGGAATCACACATAACTTTTCTTTTCCTAGAACTTCTCAACAAAATGGAACCGTAAAACTTAAAATTAGAACTATACAAGAATGTGCTAGGACCATGCTAAATGGCAGTTATTTACCTAAATTTTTTTGAACTTAAATAGTTGCTATAGCATGTTATATTTTGAATATATTTAATAAAACTATTGACTAAGAAAACATCTTATGAATTATTTTTTGATAAAAAGCCTAAAGTGTCTTAGTCTAAAATTTAAGTTTTTGTATTAAATGTTTTATAATATACAAAAGATAGTCTAGATAAATTTGACGCCAAATCGGATAAAGGTATATTTACTAGTTATTCAAATAAAAGTAAGGCATATAGAGTTTTAATCCTAGAACTAACACTATTGAAGAAACTCTATATATTTCGTTTGATGAAAATTTTAAAATAACTATAATAGTAACGAGGAGGAAGAAAAACTCAATCCGAGAGAGAATAACAAAACTAAAAACAATGAAACTACTAACGATGAAAATAGTAATACTGATAATTCAATCCAAATAAAGAGAACAAAATTTTTGAAAGACCATTATAAGAAAAATATTGTAGGAAGTATAGAATCGGTTGTAAGGACTAGAAACCAACTAAATAAGATGAGGAATGTTGCATTTATTTCAACCAACGAACCTAAAAATCCAAAAGAAGCATCTTAGACGATTCATAGATTCTTGCGATATAAAAAAACTAAATCAGTTCACTGGAAATATTGTGTGGGAATTAGTTCCATGACCAAAAAATCAATCTGTAATTGGAACTAAATGAGTTTATAGATATAAATTAAATAAAAAAGGAAAAGCCATAAGAAATAAAGCACGTTTAGTTGCATAAGGATATAACCAAGAATAAGGAATAGACTTTGATGAAACTTTTGGCCCTATAGCTAGATTGAAGCCATAAGAATTTTACTAGCTTTTGCAAACCATAATAATTTTAAATTATTTCAAATGGATATTAAAAGTGCATTTTTAAATGGTTTTATTAAAGAATATGTATATGTTGAACAGCCCCTACTCTTTGAAGATGAAAAATTTTCTAATCAGTTTACAAGTAAAAAGGCATTATATGGTTCACCTAGAGCTTGGTATAAAGACTCAAATCATACTTAATACAATCTAATTTTAAAATAGGCAAAGTAGATACTATATTATAAAAAGATTTAACAATGATATTAAACTAATACAAATATATGTAGACGATATTATTTTTAGGCCAACAAATAAACAACAAAATAAAAAATTTGCTGATATAATGACTAAAGAATTTGAAATGAGCCACATGGGAGGACTAACATTCTTTCTAGGTTTACAAATTAGATAAATAAACAATGGAATATTTTTAAGTCAAGAAAAATACATCAAAGAATTAGTAGAAATTTGAAAAGTTTAGCACAAGCGGTAAAACAACACCCATGTCAACTAGTGAAAAACTTAATAAAGAAGACTATTCAAAAGATGTAGATAAAAAATTATATTGAGGTATGATAGGATCTTTACTCTATATCACTCCTAGTAGACCCGATATCATGCGTAGTGTATGTCTATGTACAATATATCAGTCACAGCCTAAGGATGCACGTCTTAGAGTTGTAAAATGCATCTTAAGATATGTTAACAATACATTAGACTATGCGCTCTTTTATCCAAAAGAAGATTCATTTGACTTAATATCATATAATAATGCTGATTATGCTGCAAATCCGATCGAAAAAGTACGAGCGGGCCTATCACTTTCTAGGATAATCATTTGTATCTTGGTTCAGTAAAAATGAAAATTCTATATCTCTATCCACAACAAAGGTAGAATATATATCAACGGTGTTATCTTGTTCACAGATTATCTATATACAACAAACTCTAAGAGATTTTGGTTTAAATTTAAAACGATCACCAATATATTGTGATAATGCTAGTATAATAAATTCATCTAAAAATCCAAAAAAATCATGCTAGGACAAAACACACACACACACACACACAAGACCTGTAGGATCTAGATTAACCCTAGAGGGGGGGTGAATAGGGTTATAGCAAATTTTCTCGATTTAAACACAGAAATAAATTGCAGAAATAAATATGCTGAAAAGTAAATCACACACAAAATTTACCCAGCTTCGGCAACCCCTGCCTACTGCTGCATTCACGGATTTCTATTAGAATTAAACAGTATCACGCTTACAAACACTCTACTAGACTCGCAGACATTTGCTCCCGCTCACAAACACTCTACTAGACTCGCACACCCTGCTCGCAAACATTTGCTCCCGCTCACAAACACTATACTAGACTCGCACACCCTGCTCCCGCCTATAGAGTTTCGTTTACTCGCAAACTTTGCTTCCCGCCTATAGAGCTTCGTTTACTCGCAAACTCTGCTCCCGCCTACAATAGAACTTTGCAAACTCGCACACCCTACTCACTGAACTAATTCTAACTAGACAATCTGACACTACCTAAACCCTAGGTGGTGATTTACAAATTCTTTTGACTCGAAAAATAAAAACACAACAAAAACAAATAGCACTTAAACAACCCTAAACCAAAATTAAAAAACCCTTAAGTAATTGTGACCGGCCCAAAATACAAAAGGATATTTTTATTCCTTTTCTTTTGACTGTTTAGCTCGTTCCTCTTTCCTGTTGCTTGTGAAAATATGGCCGATCCTCTTTCGTTCCTCTTTGCGAATTAGGGTTTCTGCAAATTTCTTTTGCTCCTTGCGATTCAAACTAGGGTTGTGCAAAATTGAAGCGTCGCTCGATCTCGTTCGATAGTAGGCTTCGATGCTTTTGATTTGCTTACGACTCTTCAATTTTGGATCGAATTCGTTCTGCTTTTTCGGTATGTATTTTTCTCCTTTTGCTTTGCTGGTTGATGCTTGAACTCGATGATTATTTTGCCGATGATGATTGGGCTTATATAGGATTCGAAATCCTATTTTTGCGTTCGTATACGTTCATTTGAATTTGTCAATGGTCGTTCGATCTTGTATTGATGCTTGGGATTGGTCTGACTTTGTCAATTTCGTATTTTTGGTAGCTTGATTTACACGGTATTGATTTGATTTCGTGGTCAATTTGCTTGGCTATCACGGTGAACACTTGTTTGACTTTGACAATACTGATTTCGTGAATTTTCACTTTGTTGACTTGTTCATCATTGAATTGGCGATTCACTGTCACTTCGGCCTTGATACTGAGTGTTTACTTCGGCCATTTGATTTTCTAAACTTCTGGATATTGTGGGATGCCGTCTCCATTTGGTTGTTTTGATTTGAACTTCTGTAGTGATATGATATTACTGCAATGTGAACTGTTGTGATGGTTCCATTGTTGTATTTCTGACCTGTTGCATACATGAACTGTTTTGTTCTTTGTGCTTCGACTCTGCCATTTTTTATGTTCACTGGCCTGTACATTTGCATTGTATATATTCTTGGATTTGGATTTGAACTGCTTCATGTACTTGATATTGTGGCAAGTGGTCTTTGCTGTTATGTTGATGCATTGTGCCTTTGTGGTTGTAACCGGACAGTTCATATTGCTTTGCTTCATCGTTTGTGTCCACTGCATTCTATTTCACTTTGGTTTTGGAGTTGCTGTTATATTGGTTTGAGTTGCACTGTACTTTGTGCTACTTCACCATGTCACTTGAGCTTTTGCAGTTGGTTTATTGATGCATTCATGTTCATGCAGTCTCAGCTCCATTCTGGTTTCTTCCCTGATCTTGCTGTGACATTTTGTTGCATGAGTTACTTGCATTTTTCATGTTTGTTGCCAGTTTACCTGTACTGTCCACTACCCTTGTGTCTGCATTCACTACATTTTGTACACTTTTGGTCATTGTTGTAGTTGTATTATGTGATGTTGCCTCTTGTTGCTGTCATATACATTCATCAATGTTAGCATCTGCATTGCATAATTCATGTTGTAGCCTGGTCATTTGTGCACTGCCTTTGTGGTCCATTTGAGGTTGTAGCTTTGGTCTTTGTTGCTCTAGTCCTGTTGCCTTCAGTTGCTTGATCTACTTCTCTTTGGTCATGTCGCATATTGCATTTTGTCTCTGTTGCATGCTTGCTGTTGCATGCTTGTTTGTATGTGACATTCCTCTGCCTTGTTGAGTTCCTGTGTTTGGTCACTGATGCATTACTGTAGTTGCCATATCTCATGCTCGAGCTCTTTGCATACTTCATGACTGTACTGTTGTAGTCGGTTGTATTCATGTACACTGTTCATATGTTCTTGGTGGCATTTCTTCGGTCTTCGTTTCATTCATGTCATGTTGCCTTGTGTTGAATCCAGTTTTAAAACTCGGGTTTGACCCTGTGCTCGTGTCGTGATTTTCAATGTTATTGCACGTGAGTTGAACCCGGTTTTTCATTTGGGTTTGACCTGTGCTCGCCTGTCCCTGTAAATCAATCAAGTGTATATATCGGCGTGCACGGCCTTGTGGCATATACAGAAATACACTGTGTATGTCACAAGTTGTTCGTGTATGATGAATTCAAATTTAAATTATGACGAACAACCCAAATAACTGAGGCAAATCATATTTTCAAAAATCATATTTCATTTTATATTGCAAAAATATTTCTTTTTCAATTTTACTGCGTTTGAGAATATTTTTGCAGATTACTCGGATGCTGGAATCTGACTGGAATGCAGTTGAAGACAAAATACGAGTGTGAGTGATATGTAGTGAGGTTATAAATGTAAATTGAATTATGATGTATTCAAAACTGTATATGTATAGTGAGAGCATGAAATTGTACTATTCAAGATTGTAATAAATATTTGTTTGAATAAAATTTCTGTTTGAATTCAAATTCTGTGTCATTTAATTTTATTCAGCAAATATTTATTTATTCTATGAAAAATAAAATAGTACATTAACAAATACATTTAAACGAATGTATATATGTTTATTATCATCAAACAAAAATCATATAAGCGCAAAGCGCATATTCAACAAGACCATTTCCTAAAAGATAACATAAATAAAGAAACTATCACACTAGAATATATAAATACAGAAAATCAAATAGTTGATATTTTAACAAAACCATTAGCACAAAATACTTTCATTAATTTAAGAAGAGTGCTTGGAATATATTCATTTACAGAAATACAAAAACAATAACTTTTATTACTTAAAATATAAAGAAATATGAAAAACTAAAATATCCTATCTAGATAGTCTATGTCGACATACCTTGTCGTATTTAGAAACTATATGATCACCATATTTCGACTCCATACCCAATTTCATGTCTTCTTCCTTATTAAAACTCTAAATTAATTAAAAATGGATCCATCCAATTCCATATTCCTTAGAGAAGAATCTAGCCTCTTTCGTGACTTCACATTCTCCAAATTCGGCAAAATTGAAGGAGAATGAAAGCATGTCCTCGCTATGCTTACTGAAATTGCAACTTCATTTCAACAATGACCAAGAAAGGCAAAGGAGGATATTAAGGAATCTACAAAAGCATGCTTTAGATAATGAAGCAAAACTAATTATCATCGTAGAGAGTTCGCAAGTGAATCTTGGATTTCATAATCCTTTGAATCAAGATGATGACGAGGAAGATGAAGAAGAGGATGTTGATCCTAATGAGGATGAATATGGAGACTGTTGCGTAGGAGAAGTCCATTGCAATGCTCATGGTAATTTGGCAGAACATAAAGGGAATTTTGGTCTTCACTATCCAAATTGCTCCATCCAAATCTCCTATAACTAAATCAAAACACTAAAATTGTAAAAAGAATAAATGGTTTGGGATTGTATTGATTTTAGGCTTGATTAGTTGTTTAGTTTGAACTTATAGCTTTGTTTAAGTTTGACTGTATAAATTGGTTTGTATTTAAAACTTATATAAGTTGCGTGTTTAAATGTTTTATTTGAATTATTAACATAATTTGGTGTGATTGATTAATATGATCGAGATATCTTGACAGTACGGTTGAAACAAATATAATTATGGTTGTGTGTGTATATATATACATAGTCATTTCTTAGAAATATTACTATTATAATCATTGTTGAATTTATTTCCATATACACCATTATCACGTAATTGTGTCATATTTAGGAAAAGCTTATTTTTTATACCCATTTTTGTTAATGACAAAGAGGGAGAAAAACATAAAATGTAACATACTAAGAGGGGAGTTAAGCAATTTAGGGGGGGTTACATTATATTTTCTAATAAATATATTTACATGGTTGTCATCATCAAAAAGGAGGAGATTGTTAATACCACAACTATTGATTTTGATGACAACAACTATATAAATATAAGTACTAATGATTTTCCAAGTTGTATAGAATATTTTATAGGATATTATACAGGTTTATACAAGTACATGATAACCAGGTTTTGAAGGCTAGTCGGTAAAAAGACTAGAGATCAAGGTTCGAAGAAGATACTTGAAAACTCATGAGTTTAAAGATGAAGACAGAAGAGTTCAAGACTATAGTTTATTGTTAACAAACATTAGATTAATTTGTTAAAATCCTTGAATAACAACTTTCTTTTCTTTGAACACTCTCTTATCAAAATTATTTATTTTATTTTCAAAATAAATTTATACAAATATTTTATAAGAAGTTTATATATTAAAATATTTAAAAACTATGTTTCAACTCTTACAAGAGTTCAGAATTTTGCAACACATTTAAAGTGTTTCTATTTTCTAAAACATACATTAGTATGTCGACATAAGCTACACATGCATGTTGACATATGTACCGCTGAAGAGGTGTCTTTTCAATTTTGAATAGTTGTGATTTTTGGTTACATCTGTTCGCGAATAAACATATCCCTTCAAACAATATATAAAGGGGACTGGAAAATAAATTTTCATAACTACTTTCTCTACTTTTTCTTACCTCAAATTCTCATTATATATTTTAAAAAATTCACTTTCTATACTCTTCAAATTCATTTGAATTCAAAATCTACTTTATTACATTTATTCTCTACGATTTATTCGCTGATTTGCAAGTATTCTCTTATCAATTCAAGGATCAAAGTGCTATCAAAGAGCTATAGGATATTATATATCTAAAGTACAATTATTTGTATTTGGAAACAACGACTCTATAATATTATTTGTCTAGGTGTGCTTGCTACCCATTCAAATCAAGTGGGTGTGCTTGTTGCCCATTTAAATCAAGTCGGGGTGCTTGTTCAAATCAAATGGGTGATCTTGTTGCTCGATCAAATCAAGAGTCTACCCCTGAACTCGTAAATTAGGAGGGTGTGTCTCATTGTCTTGAAATCGAGACTGTATTCTGATTTTCTTGCTGCATGTTTAAAGTAGAGGTTGGAAATGAAATATATGCGTACACTGTACATGACTGGATGTAGGATTAGTTCATCTGAACCAGTATAAAACTCCCGATATCATCTCTTTTACTTTTACTTTACTTTTACTGCATATATGTGTGTGTATGTGTGACTTCCTATTAATATATATCTGTGTTTGAATTTAAATCTTGAAGTAATTTAGAAAAATTCCATACAAGTTATAAAAACACTATTCACCCACTCTAGTGTTAAAGTAGCCTTAAGATTCATTCACATTAGTACTACACCATTTCCCATAATTGTTAGATCGAAATATTATTGCAATTGATTGTAATATTTTTATTACTGACTATTTGGCACTACCAAAATGTCTAAATATAGATTTTGATTGATGTGTGTTTGAGGGAAGGAAATGAACCTGAAATGCTGCAAAATTGCTTTAGAAACTGCATTACAAAGGCGTCGACATATGGTAACAGAATCCCTTTTTGCACTTTGGTAATGTATCGATAAGTTGTTAAAACGACATTAGTAAGATGTCGAAAATGGCATTGGCCAAGGGTCAGAAGTGTTAATTTTTTTTCTTACACGTAGGTATCAACTTGGCAGAGGTATGGTGTAGGAGGAATTGGCGTTGACATGGCATCTGAACTTTCAGTTTGAGTTAGCATCATAAACTTGGCTACACATGGCATTGAGAAGATGTCAATAGTATTTTTCCTATGAGCTATTCTCCAGTATAATAAGTGTCATCGGATGCTATACCGATGCCATATTAGCATTGGAAAATTAGAGTGCTTCCGTAGTGTTAGTTGAATATGGTCTTCTCTTTACACTGTTGCACTTGCTCTTTATATAAGCAATTTACCTTATTCCTTCATGTTGAATAGCTTCCTTTGTATTTTTTTCCTTTCCTTGTGTATATATATATGGATTAATTTGCTTATATAGAACTCATTAATACTTCTATGGAAATGCCTCTTAACAAATGGTTAGAGTTTTTTCTCTAATATCCTCAATATCTTCACGTCTTTGATAGCTTGTAAATCAATGCCTTTGATATATTTGCCATATCTTCATTAGCTTCTCATATCATATCTTCGTTTTCTTATAAGTCATATCTTTGTTCGCTTTAACTTTTTATCTCAATTAGCTTCTTATCCCATAACTTCATCAACTTCTCATCTTATATCTTTTGTAATGACCCGCCATTTTGACCATCGAAAGTCAACACCGACCACTGCCATTGTGTTCCAATGTCACGCATCCAATCGACAAAAGGGAAAATTGTTAAGGTAAATAAAAAGAAAAGAACAGAGGATAGAGAAAAACAGAATCTCATAGCAGAATCGACAATATACAATATAACAAGGACAGTAGAAACTGTCACTCCAAACATACAGAGTATATCGGAGTAAAAACACAAACCATATCAGTTGGACAGTTATAAAATCCCGACCTTACAAATGCTGATAGGTATACTATATAATACAGTGGAAAATTAAAATACTATGATAGATGAATCTTCAGCTCCCCTCCACAATATCTAGAACTTCAAAGAAAACTTGGAAAAATGCTCTGTCTAACCCGAGCATTATAAATAAATAACACCCGGATCAGTCTGGAAATACCAGCATGAGATAATTTGGATAGTGAGGAACAAAAAAAAGTTCTGTGAGACCACGCTGCTAATGCAGAACGGGTTTTTACCTTACAAGAATAATATCCATGTAAGCAAGAGTAGAAATAAATCTCGGGAAACAAAAGCAAATAGAAATGGGCATAATTAATATTAAAACCAAACTTGAAAGGACGGAAATAAACCGAGTAAAATCCAAACTGGACAGAATGGATAGAAAAAGGAAACGGTCCAACTTGATAGAGTGGACTAAATATGCGAACAATCCAAACCTGATATAATGGACTAAATAAGGTAACCGTCCAACTCGATAGAATGGAAAAAATAAGGTAACAGTCCAATTTGGTAGAACAGACTAAATAAAGCAACAATCCAAACTGATTAGAATGGACTGAATTAATAGCTAAATGTCATGATGAGGAGTTGGCTCTACTCGTGGCAATTTAAAGCTAAAACAGATTCAGGGCTTACGAATCAAATAAGGAAAGGAAATTTTTCAACAAATGACTAGGAAGGTGCACCCCCCTTAGAGTATACCTCTAGTAGTATACTATTGAGAAGCTTATATACTCCATGACACTTCCGCAAAACCTCGAAGTCGGACCCCGCCAGACCTTATCGAGTATCTGAATATTTCTACATCTAAGTGCACCACTGAATCCAAACTAGATGAGATGTGAAAATACCCTAATGGGAGCAATCCTACATAGCTTCGCTCCCTCTCGCGCTTTTGGTTTAGTCATTTCCGAAAAAGGATAACAAAGATCGATTGAGTAACAATCGCCTTAGAATGACGTTAATAAAGTAGCTGAAGTAACCGATAGCTAAGATACCAACTATCGAGGATATAAAACGATCGTATATGGAAATTAAGTCTTGTATACTTATCACCACTCATTGAATTCAAACTTGTACTTTTTATTGGTTAATAATAAAATCGGAAAAGTCAAGGTAGTGTTACCTCAAAGTCATGTCCAACGATTACTCTTAACTTTTAAAATAGCGACAAGCTTACTTCTTCGATGTTTAGTGCTAATTATACAAGTAAATCATTTCCATATAAGTGATTCGCTCAACAGAAATAATTCATTTCTATAGACGAATCAAACTTTTACTTTTAAAAGCCTACCGAACTTTTGCTTCATTTCCATATTGGTAAAACACTTTTAGAATTAGTTCCTAGTTGTTAAAATGTTAAGAGAATAATTTTTCCTAAGCGCGCGAGCCCGAAGGCCTAAACCAACATCATACCAAACATCCTGAAGGTTATCCAACTTAGCATCCCAATAATCGAGTTCCAATTCCTTTTTATAACTTTAAAACAATATCAATTATCCTGAAAGATAATTAATCATATTTAAAATTTCTTTTAAATAAACAAATCCATCATCTATAATAAAATAGATAATTATTTCAAACGCTTATATAACATTGGTGAATTAACTTTAAAATCTTTATTAAATCAGTTTATTAACTTGAAATCAATTGATTACAGCAATTTTATTATATTGGATAATTTACTTAATCACACTTATCAAATAAATTAATTAACTTTAAATATCAATAGTTAAAAGGATATATTAAATTCAAATAATCATTAATCAAATGGATTAATTAATCTCAAACATCAATAATGAAAATGATAAGTAAATTTGAAAAACCATTAATCAAAACAATTAATTAAATTAAAATAATCATAAATTAATTGGATTAATTAAATTCAAACTCCATTATCTAAAACAATTAATTAAAAACATCATTTGTTAAAATGATTTATTTAATTATAAAAACATTACCAATTAAAATGATTTAACAAAATTCCAAATATCATTATTTTAAACAATTAATTAAATTTAAAACAATCATTAATTAAAATGATTAATAAAATTCAAATATCATTATTTAAAATGATTAATTACATCTAAATATCATTAACTAAAATGATTATTAATTTCAATTATCATAATTGAAATAATTAACTAAGTTCATTAAATTAATCAAAATCCATTGTCATTAATTAAAATAATTAATTAATCTTAAATAATCATTAATTAAAACGATTAATTAAGACTAAAACATCATTAGCAAAAATGATTAATTAAATCTAAAGATAAACCAATTTTTAATCATTATTTATTAAATTGGTTGATTAATCTTAAATTAATTAATTTAAATAATTAATTAATTTAAATTATCATTAATCAAGGAGATTAATAAATTTTCAGTATTCTGTTTAGTGGAAACATAAGTTCAAGTTCATACGGTAGGGTTTTGGGTTGAAATTTAATAAACGACGATATAGCGAAAATAACTACAACGACATTTAAACTATTAATGGAATATAGGGAATTTATCTGAATTGACTATTAATATAATAACATATGGAAGCAAACAAATAATATATAAGCAAAAAAAACCCTTTGGGTCCCTTTACAGATTTTTTTTGCAAAACAATGTTATGGATAACATATGGATAATCATATGGATTTATAGCAATCAAATTAATATGTCTATTTTCTAATTGGAAATTCAACCAAACAAACAATCAAACAATTTAACTAACATCCAGACAATCAATAAATGTTTATAACATCATTGATATGATATAATAAAATTAAATGTGTGTTAAACTCACGTTGATTTTTGTTTTCGCCAAATCGGCCAGATTTTGGACTAAAATCGAATGAACGTGTGATTAAATTTTCATTTGCACAAAATCCAACCAAACTAGTTCCGTCATGAAGATCTCGACGACACGAGCCCAATGCAAAAAACGACGTTCAAATCTGACCTCGTATGAACAAGATATGAATTTTATAAAGTAACAATAATTTAAAAGTTAAAATTTAAACAACTTGTATAAAATTACAAATATACCCTTCCTCCTACCTTCTTCTTCCTCCTTCCCCAAAATAATGTATAGCACAGAAATGAACACCTAACCCATGTCAAGCGTGCACGGCAAAGCACTGACATAGAGCTTCGGACCACCGTTCGACGAACGGACTTTGGCGACGACTTGCTCTACTCAAACCGCACCCGCTCGAACCGAAGTCCTTGCCCCAAAGCCACGTTTCGCCACTGCGACCTGATGGTCCTCTCGTCGTAGCCTAGCAGGTCGCGCGATGCAATCGTATGCGAGACTTCGCGAAAATATGCGTCAAGGTACAAAACTCCTCTCTGATTCCAAATCCAAGGTCAGTTTCTCCAATCGATGCTTAAAATGCCCGAAATCCCAAGCCTTAGCTCCTTCCATATGAACGGCCTCGACCCCAATCTCCAATGCAACCGACAACCAAGGTATAGAATCGAAGCACGTATTTCACCAAGTTCAAATGATCAAGGATGATGATTTCTAGCGGAGTATTGGATTTTTTTTCTTGATTTTTAAAGTTTGGATTCAAAGAGGGAATCCAATTTTTGGTTACAGGAAAGTTTAAAAAGAAGGAGAAAGGTATGGGCCCTAGAATGTGGAGCATGAGACTGGGTATAGTTGTGGGTATGGCCTAGGCATGGTGGGTATGTGCATATATCTATTATTTTATTTTTAAAATATTCAATAAAACATACTCGAAAATCCCGAACTCCAAACAAGGCGTGCCGCCTGACATTCTATATGTTATACACATACGTTGAATGCAATGGAACTTGTTTCAAGACCTAATTTGATTGCATACCTATGGTAGGTTTTTGGGCTCAGTTATTATATTAAATTTTCGATATTAATTTCAACGCGCTTTGATCTCGCATGACCAAACAAACAATACGTCTGTTTGCTACAAAATTCGACGATGTAATAAATTCACTATTATGGATCTGATGAAACCGGTTTCGTCGAAATCCTAGACTATGCCCCGGAAGGCTAATTTTACAGATTTAAACATTTAATTATTGATATTTATCCAGTATATTTAAATTTGTAAATAAATTTACAAGTCAAACTCACCAATATTATTTATTGGTTAAATGGAGTTAAATAAAATTATTTAACCCATTTAATTAACATTTAATTACAATCCAAATATTTAATTATCCTTTATATTTGAATTATAAATTATTAAATTTCGAAATTAAATTATTTCAAATATTAAAATTAATTAAACGTTTAAGATATAATAACCAAAATTTTGGGTCGTTACATTCTCCCGTCCTTAAATGAATTTCGTCCTCGAAATTCCCAAGGAAGAAAATGTTTCCAAACCCTTAAGTTTAAAACTATGAATTAAAATGAGTTATTAAACTTATTTTCGAAATCCATTAGCTATAATAGGTTTCCAAAGTTTCTAAGTCTTTTAAATTCAGTCACCTATACCAACAAATTCATTTATTCCAAGATATAACTCGAAAGTTCAAATTTTAGATATCAAAATTTTTCCAAAATTTCTTAAAAAAATTTCTAACTCTTAAATTTTCGAAAAAATTTCGCCAGCGTCTCCTTTGCGCGGCTTGATCGGCACAACTACAAATGGCCTTTATGGGTTCCCAACCAATCAAAGAAAACAAAAGCCAAATGGCCTCCCATTTATGGGGCATAAAATCATCAACCAAACTGAATTTTCTAAATTTATTATGCACCTTTTTGTGTTTGATTTATATTTTGGCAAGTAATTATTATCTTCTATGAAAATGCAGGTGCACAAGAATCAATAACAATCTCTTGCATATCTATACTTACAAAATCTAAAGAAATTCAGGCCGACGAAAGCAATATGATGTAACTCTACATGGAATAACTAGTCTGATATAAATCCACATGCAATCAATAATCCATATCTCAATCATATGAAACAAAATACAGAGAATATTCTGTAATAGGTGTTATGCATCCAATTGTTCCAAATGACAAATTTAGATCTAAATACCCAGGTTTTTCAATTCAAAATTTTATTTTCAAATTTCTCAGACAAGAAAAATCAAAGATCAAAGTCAAAATGACAAGGAGGGAATCCTCTAAATAAATCATGATGAAACTCTAGAACCAAAACAATATGAAGCGTCCAACGATATTTCAATTCCTCCAAAAACATCAACTAGAGTGAATAAATATCATTCCTTTCCCAAAATCATCAAAAAAATTCTTTTTCCAAAATCATCAGGATTTAGGTCTTAATAATAACAATTCAATAAGGGAGAACTTATCACGTAACATTGTTTCGTAATGTCAAATGATTAACAAATAGATTTTAACTTAGTTTCCAAAACTTTCTTGATTGTCCAAAGATATAGATAATTGTCTAAGCGTACCAATTTACTTATTAGCCTTTAGTTATTGCTTAGAAGATTATCCAAACTAACTCGGACAAAATGGAAAGTTATACTCTATATATTATTAATTTCTTAATTATATTAAAAATTTATAATTCACTTATATTTTTCACTTAGTGTTTTATTCAATACTAAATTTATTTTATGGATTATTTCATAAATCCTCACCCAAGTTTTAAAATATGTTATAAAGTTTTTTCTTTATAAAACATCATATCATAGCTTATTCCACTTTATTTATTTATATAATATTCTTTTATATTCTAGGAATATATAAATTTTATTTTACTTTTTCAAAGATCTAGATGGAGATCAAATCAAATTATGCTTTCTTAAGACAATTCAATCTATTAACCTCTTTAGAGTGTTAAAATGAATAATATTTATTAGTTGACCCAATCAACCAATAGTTTACACTTCTTAGATGTTTTTAAAACAATTATATGGTTATAATAAAATAATATTTATCAAAATCTTCCTATTTAATTTAACCCAATTTAAACCTGTATTAAATCATCTCATATCTTATCTAAGAGAAAAATCTTATTTATCAAAACGATCTCTTATTAGAAATACTTTTTATTGTTAAATCGATTCTCTTTAAAGGAACTCAAATGATAGATACCCGGTTTTAATTCCAAAACTTATCTTTGAAAGCATACCACGTAAGTCTTTATATATAATAACTTCAAATAATTTATTTATTAAAACTCACTTTGGGTTTATTCGAATTTGAACTCATTTCGATTATACAATGATAATGAGAATAATTTACTGAGTATTCCACAATGTTCACCTAAGCAAACATCTGATCGTCACTTAGAAGATTATTCAGATTACCACAAAACTAATCGAAACAATTCCTTCCTAATTATCCAAAAGAAAATGCATTCCATTTAAAACTTTACTTCCCAAAATAGTTTCATTTTCAATTACTTCCAAAAATACTACTATTTCATTCCTCAAAAATCTTTTTGAAGTAATTTTCCAAAAATTCCCTGATTTAGATTTAAAAATCATTTTTAAAGTAAGTTTTACAAATTAATTTTATATAAAATTTCCTTTATATAAAAAAAATCATTTCGTATCATAAAAACTCTTCTATATTATAATAGAATTATCTCAAATGTTTATTATCTAAATGTTTTATCTTACCATTTTGACTATATTTAGAACATTTTATTAAAGTTCGATCCTTAACTCACTATCATTAAAAGGTGAATTTTCAAGTTAACATTTTCTCCGAGCACCTTTATAGTCAAATTGTGAAAATTAATTCATGAAGGGTTCATTTTAAATCAAAACTAGAAATGCTCCTAATTAAACCGAGCACAATTAACAAACAAAAGTCAATTCTTCTTATTTAAAGTAAGCATAACCGAACAAACAATGGTGAAAATAAATAAATATTATCACATTTAAACCAACATACTTTACAACTATATAAAGTTTTGAAAATTATTCCTTTATATATATACAAAATATAATCCTAGGCAAAATATTTAATTTGCCAAATTTTCAAAAATTCAATACCATATCCGTTGGTCTTGGTCAAGTGTTTAGAAATCCATATCGATATTGTGGCATCCCACGTCTTGACTAGAATTCATAAAAACTCAATAGACCAATTAGCATAATATGTTTTTATAAAATTAATAAATACGCACTCGTATATATAATACTCTCAAACTCATTCTAGGGTGCCACTTACCCTATCTCTAATGATCCAAACCTATCAAGGCCAAGGTTCTCACTTAACCTCGCTCTGATACCACTTTGTAATGACCGACCATTTTGACCATCGAAAGTCAACACCGAACACTGCCAATGTGTTCTAATATCGCACATCCAATCGACAAAAAGGCAGACTGTTAGGGTAAATAAAAAGAAAAGAACAAAGGATAGAGAAAAATAGAATCTCACAACGGAATCGACAATATATAATATAACATGGACAGTAGAAACCGTCACTCTAAACATACAGAGTATATCGGAGTAAAAAAACAAACCTTATCAGTTGGATAGTTATAAAATCCTAACCTTAAATATGCTGATAGGTATATTATACAATATAGCGGAAGTTTAAAATACTATGGTAGATGAATCTTCAGCTCCCCTCCACGATATCCAAAACTTCAAAGACAGCCTTGGAAAATGCTCGGTCTGACCCAAGCATTATAAATAAATAACACACGGATCAGTCTAGAAATATCATCGTGAGATAACTCGAATGATGGGGAACAAATAAGAATTCTGTGGGACCACGCCGCTAATGCGGAGCGGGTTTTTACCTTATGAGAATAACATCCATGCAGGCAAGAGCAGAAATAAATCTCAGGAAATAAATGCAAATAGAAAAGGGCATAATTAATATTAAAACTAGACTTGAGTAAAATCCAAACTGGACAGAATGGATAGAACAAGGAAATGGTCCAACTTGATAGAGTGGACTAAATAGGAGAACAATTCAAATCTGATAGAATGGACTGAATAAGGTAACGTCCAACTTGATAGAATGGACAGAATAAGGTAACGGTCCAACTTGATAGAATGGACTAAATAAAGCAACAACCCAAACTGAATAAAATAGACTGAATTAATAGTTAAATACCGCGATGAGGATTTGGCTCTACTCATAGCAATTTAAAGCTAAAACAGATTTAGAGTTTACGAATCAAATAAGGAAAGGAAATTTTCCAACAAATGACTAGGAAGGTGCACTCCCCTTGGAGTATACCTTCAGTAATATACTCCTGAGAAGCTCATATACTCCATGACACTTCTCGGAAACCTCCAAGCCGGACCTCACCAGACCTTACCGAATAACCGAATATTTCAACATCTAAGTGCACAACCGAATCCAAACTAGATGAGATGTGAAAATACCCTAATGGGAGAAACTCCACATAGCTTGGCCCCCTCTCATGCTTTTGGTTTAGTCATTTCTGACAAAGGATAACAAAGCTCGATCGAGTAACAAATCGTCTTAAAATGACGTTAATAATGTAGCCGAAGTAACTGATAGTTAAGATGCCAATTATCAAGGATATAAAACGATCGTATATGGAAATTAAGTCTTGTATACTTATCACCGCTTATTGAATTCAAAATTTTACTTTTTCCTGGTTAACAATAATATCAGATAAGTCTAGGTAGTGTTACCTTAAAGTCATGTCCAACGATTACTCTTAACTTTTGAAATAGCGACAAGCTTACTTCTTCGATGTTTAACGCTAATTATATAAGTAAATCGTTTCCATGTAAGTGATTCACTTTACGAAAATAATTCATTTCCATAAATGAATCAAACTTTTACTTTTAAAAACGAACTAAACTTTTGCTTGATTTCCGTATTGGTAAAACACTTTCAGAATTAGTTTCTGGTTGTTAAAACGTTAAGAGAATAATTTTCGCAAGCCCGCGACCCCAAAGGCCAAAACCAACATCAGACCGAACACCTAAAAGGTTATCTAACTTAACATCCCAATAATCGAGTTCCAATTCCTTTTTATAACTTTAAAACAATATCAATTATCCTGAAAGATAGTTAATCATATTTAAAATTTCTTTTAAATAAACAAGTCCATTACCTATAATAAAATAGATAATTATTTCCAAACACTTATATAACATTGGTGAATTAACTTTAAAATCTTTATTAAATCAGTTTATTAACTTAACATCAGTTGGTTAAAGCAATTTTATTATATTAGATAATTTACTTAATCACTTTTATTAAATAAATTAATTAACTTTAAATATCAATAGTTAAACAAATTTATTATAATCAAATGAATTGATTAGTCTCAAACATCAATAATTAAAATGATAAGTAAATTTTAAATACCATTAATTGAAACAATAAATTAAATTAAAATAATCATAAATTAATTGGATTAATTAAATTCAAACTCCATTATCTAAAATGATTAATTAAAAGCATCATTTATTAAAATGATTTATTTAATTATAAAAACATTATTAATTAAAATGATTTAACTAAATTCCAAATATCATTAGTTAAAATAATTAATTAAATTTAAAACAATCATTAATTAAAATGATTAATAAATTTCAAATATCAATATTTGAAATGGTTAATTACTGTTATCCCGCCTTTTGGCCGAGGCCGGTATATCAATAAATAGGCTAAAAAGGATGGAAACCACTATCAGAGATCGATTGAAAACAAGCCTATGATCGATGTCGTCAAAATTTGACCAGGATTCAATCAAGACAGGATCGATTGAGAATGACGCACAAGGCTAGGAGAGGCTACGTTTCAAATTTCAGGTCAATCGGAATTCGTATGCTCAAAATATGATCGATGAAATTTAAGCAATCAACTGTTCGTATCCATCAATCGTCTGTTGTTCGTACCGATCAAGCCTCAACTGTTCGTATCCATCAATCCTCTGTTATTCGTATCCATCAAGCCTCAACTGTTCGTATCCATCAACTGAAAGGTCTTGTTCGTATCCATCAAGCCTCAACTGTTCGTATCCATCAACTGAAAGGTCTTGTTCGTATCCATCAAGCCTCAACTGTTCTTATCCATCAACTGAAAGGTCTTGTTCGTATCCATCAAGCCTCAACTGTTCGTATCCATCAACTGAAAGGTCTTCTTCGTATCCATCAAGCCTCAACTGTTCGTATCCATTAACTGAAAGGTCTTGTTCGTATCCATCAAGCTTCAACAGTTCGTATCCATCGACTGAAAGGTCTTGTTCGTATCCATCACGATCGATACGAACAGTGCAATGGAGATTGATACGAACAAGGCAGAGGCGATTGATACGAATAAGGCAGAGGTGATCGATGCGAAGGAGACAGCCTTCGAAAAACACGAACTTGCATCGATCATATCTCACAATCTACAAGTCCAAATACTACGAAATTTTCACTGGAGCTTACGTACAACCTAAAGAATGTTCATGCTCGATTTCGAATTGATTGGGAAAAATCTTGATCGATAAGAAATTCGTTCGTATCGATCACGGACCGAGTGCAAACCACATGGGATCGATCGCGTGGGTCCGCCCATGTGCCAGAAGAGGTCTCCCGAGATCAAAGCAAGATATTTGCATCCTACGCCTATAAATAGCATACTAGAGCTTACAGAAAAGGGACTTTTTTGGCTCTTCTACGTTCAGACTCTGCCGGATTCATCATTGTAATCGGATTTTGCTATTTTAATCAGTTGTAACTCGTTGTAATCAACAAGCATACATTAATAAAATCATTATATTAAAAGAGGACGTAGGCCGGATTGCTGAACCACTATAAAATCTGTGTTCTTTACTGCTTTCCTTTTACTTTTCTAAGTGTTCTTCATTTCTACTACATACTTGTTATCTGTGACTGTGAACTGGTGCTTTCATTGGCAATTGGGTGTTCGTGACCAATTTTGGCGCAAACATTTTGGTGCTTTCACTAAGAAGGCTAGTGCTCAGGAATTCTATAACTAGGACTTTAGATCAAAAAGCTTAAATATTTGGATCTGGAAAGCTATGGCAAGATAATCAACAAGAAGACAAAGAGTTGGAAGGAGTCAGCATGAAGGGATCTAGGAGGCTTCCTCTAGAGCAAATCACACCTCAATCTTCATCACACGGGACGAGATTGAGATAACGATGGAAGCCATGCAAGAAGGAATGCTAAAAAGACAAGAGGAGATGATGTAGAACCTACTCCAACAAGCTGGACAAGCCAAAATGCAGAATCAAGGGAACGCTGCTGCAGGAGATGCTGAAGATAGAGATCAGTAGCGTGGAACAACCAGAGTTCAAAATGGAGCAGGACCGTCAAGAGTAGCACCAGAACTTGCGGGCACTCATCCGGAGGACATAAATCCAACCTCGGGCAGGATACCAGGTGGAGCTGTTCAACATGGCTTTGGTAGAGGAATGGATGCCCGTCTAGGAGACCAAATTCCAAGATTCTCTTGTGAACTCGGGAGGCAGGTCGGAGGCAACAAACAAGGGCTACAACTTGACGACAGTGACAGATTGGCGGAGATGGTCAGACGAGCCATGAGAGACGGACTAGTGAATAAAGATATGGAAGATGTGAATAGGAGTCCCTTTGCTCTTACGATCAGGTAAGCTAGGAATCCACCAAAATCCAAGCTACCAACATTAGAGATGTGTGATGGAAGGAAAGATCATGCTGGTAATTTGACGAGGTACATGAGGTATATGGAAGTACCGGGGGCATCGAAGGAGGTCATGGCGCGATGCTTCCCTTTGTATTTGACAGATATAGCAGCATTATGGTTCAAACAGCTGGAGAGTGGCTCTATTGGCACATGGACGGAGTTATTTGAAAGGTTTATGAGACAGTTTCGGGTTCACATAGCCGGATCCAAGAATGTGATGACTTTAACATCAATGAAACAATGGAAAGGAGAATCGCTTAAAAATTTCTTAACCCAATGCGGCAGTGGCTTCGATGGATCGACCTGATCCGTCGATGGTTTTGATAGCAGCGGTTTCAAGAATTGTAGACAATTCGGATTTCAAGATATCATTGGAACGGACCCACCGAGGGAACTTGGGTAGTTCTATCATGAGGCAGAAAGATTTCTAAGGCAGGAAGATGCGCAGGCTAAGAGAGAAGGGAGAGATGCTGAAGCTTATGTAGTAAGGGATGGAGGTCCACCCAGAGAAAATCCAAACAAAGACGACAAAGGCAAAAGGAAAGTGAATGACAACGGCAGCACTTCAAAAAGGCCATGGAGGGAGTCAAAGTTTTCTTCTTACACAGATCTGATTGAAACTCTGGAAAGGATTTATTTGAACACTCGAGGGCGCCTCCAGTATCGAAAGCCGACAAGAAGGGAACCTTCTGATTACGAATGGGCATCGAGAAGGCATTGCCTATTCCATGAGTTGGATGGCCACAACACGAATGACTGCAGGAATTTGAGCGATATTGTTGAGGAGCATGTAAGGAATGGTCATCTACAACAATATGTAAGGAATCAAGCCGTGGCAGTGGAACAGGAACGGCCACAGCCCACCTCGAACGAAGATGACACTGGACCTAAGCAACGTCAACTTGTTATCAACTAAATAGATTTATGGCTTGGTATAAGTAATAGAACTCGAAGTAATGCGACTAAATCACTTATACATGTACGGGATCAAGGGCGGTCCCAAGGCATGCTCTGAGACGAATGTAAACCGTGTTGCCCGAGTCTGTGAAATCCTATTTTTCTTTTTCGTTTTCTTGAAAACTTTTGTTTTATCTTTGGATGTACAGACATTTATTTGGTTTTCCCTGGCTGTAAAACTCTTATTTTGAATGGTTGGATTTGGATCGATGTAATGAATAATACAGGTCCCGCGATTATGGTCCCGACCGAAGAGACGGGGCAGTAATCGCGAATTACGAGTCCCTTTGCTGGAGAGCGATGGAATGGACTCAAACACAATATAAAATTCCTTAGCCGGAGAGCCGAGGCCGGTGAATATAAAAGTCCTTGGCCGGAGAGCCGAGGCCGGTGAATATAAAAGTCTTTGGCCATAGAGCCGAGGCCGGTGAATATAAAAGTCCTTGGCCGGAGAGTCGAGGCAGGTGAATATAAAAGTCCCTAGCCAGAGAGCCAAGGCCAGAGAATATAAAAGTCCTTGGCCAAGGAGCCGAGGCCGGTGAATATAAAAGTCCTTGGCCAGAGAGCCGAGGCTGGTGAACATAAAAAGCCCTTGACCGGAGAGCCGAGACCGGAGAGCATAGAAGCCCTTGACCGAAGAGTCGGGATCAGAGCAGGATAATGCGACCCGGTGAGGTCTATAGTTTTGAAGTCAAACCCGGAGAGATCATGGATTCGGATTTCGGCTTTGGATAAATGGACCCGAAAGGGTCTTGGATTTGGCAAAGGACTCGGAGCGGTCTCAAATTTGGATATCAACTCAGAAATGTTATGGATTTGGCTATTGGCTATTGGATATAGATGGATTAAAGCTCGGTTGATGGATTTGGATAGCTATGGAATTGGCTATGGATTTGGTTACTGGATTCGGATTTGGACATCGACTTGGAGCAGTCGTGGATTTGGAGCAGGATATGGCTGTGGCATTTGGGTAGGATGGCTTAGTAATGGATTGGACTAAGAATTGGATGATATGGCTATGGATGAAATATGCACTTCGGATGTCGGATTTGGAGCTTTTCAAAACACAACTTCTTACCACAAGACATGTTTTGGAGGGCAAATGTTATCCCGCCTTTTGGTTGAGGCCGGTATATCAACAAATAGGCTAAAAAGGATGAAAACCACTATCAGAGATCGATTGAAAACAATTCTACGATCGATGTCGTCAAAATTTGACCAGGCTTGAATCAAGACAGGATCGATTAGGAATGATGCACAAGGCTAGGAGAGGCTATGTCTTAAATTTCAGGTCAATCGGAGTTCGTATGCTCAAGATATGATCGATGCAATTCAAGCAATCAACTGTTCGTATCCATCAATCGTCTGTTGTTCGTATCCATCAAGCCTCGACTGTTCATATCCATCAACTAAAAGGTCTTGTTCGTATCCATCAAGCCTCAACTGTTCGTATCCGTCAACTGAAAGGTCTTTTCCGTATCCATCAAGCTTCAACAGTTCGTATCCATCGACTGAAAGGTCTTGTTTGTATCCATCACGATCGATACGAACAGTGCAATGACGATCGATACGAACAAGGCAGAGGCGATCGATACGAACAAGGCAGAGCTGATCGATGCGAAGGAAACAGCCTTCGAAAAACACGAACTTGCATCGGTCATATCTCACAATCTACATGTCCAAATGCTAAATTTTCACTGGAGTTTATGTACAACCTAAAGAATGTTCATGCTCGATTCCACTCGATTGGACAAAATCTTGATCGATACGAAATTCGTTCGTATCGATGACGGACCGAGTGCAAACCGCATGGGATCGATCGCGTGGGTCCGCCCACGTGCAAGAAGAGGTCTCCGGAGATCTAAGCAAGATATTTGCATCCTACGCCTATAAATAGCATCCTAGAGCTTACAGAAAAGGGACTTTTTTGACTCTTCTACGTCAGACTCTACCGGATTACATTGTAATCAGTTGTAACTCGTTGTAATCAACAAGCATACATTAACAAAATCATCAAATTAAAAGTGGACATAGGCCGGATTGCCGAACCACTATAAACTCTGTGTTCTTTACTGCTTTCCTCTTACTTTTCTAAGGGTTCTTCAATTCTAATTTTCTACATACTTGTTATCTGTGATCTGTAACTGTAAACTGGTTCTTTCATTGGCAATTGGGTGTTTGTGACCAATTTTGACGCAAAAAATACATTTAAATATCACTAATTAAAATGATTATTAATTTCAATTATCATCATAAATTGAAATAATTAATTAAGTTCAATAAATTAATTAAACTCCATTATCATTTATCAAAAGAATTAATTAATATCAAATAATCATTAATTAAAATGATTGATTATGTATAAAACATCATTAGAAAAAATGATTAATTAAATCTAAAGATAAACCAATTTTTAATCATTATTTATTAAATTGGTTAATTAATCTCAAATTAATTAATTAAAATAATTAATTAATTTAAATTATCATTGATCAAAGTGATTAATAAATTTTCAATATTCTTTTTAGCGGAAACACAAGCTCATGTTAATACGATAGGGTTTTGGGTTGAAATTTAATAAATGACGATATAGCGAAAATTGCTATAACGACATTTAAACTATTAAATGGAATATCGAGAATTTATCTGAATTGACTATTAATATAACAACATATGGATGCAAAAAAAATATTGGCGAGAAACCCCCTTGGGGTCTCTTTGTAGATTTTTTCTGCAAAACAATGATTATGGATAACGTATAGATAATCAAATGGATTTATAACGATCAAATTAATATATTGTCCATTTTCCAATAGAAAATTCAACCAAACAAGCAATCAAACAATTTAACTAACATCCAAACAATCAATAAATATTTATAACATCATTGATAAGATATAATAAAATTAAATGTAAGTTAAATTCACATTGATTTTCGTTACTGCCGAATCGGCCCGATTTCGGTCTAAAACCGAACGGACGTTCGATTTTAGCATAAATTTTCACTTGCTCCAAATTCAACCACCAATTCCATCGCAAAATCTCGATAACATAATTCCAACGCAAAAAAGGGCATTCGAATTCGACTTCGTATGAACGAGATATGAATTTTTATAAGTTAACGATAATTTACAAGTTAAAATTTAAACAACTTGTATAAAATTATATTTTCCTCCTACCATCTTCTTCCTCCTTCCCCAAAATCGTGCATAGCACAGAAACAAACACCCAACCCATATCATGTGTGCACGACAAAGCACTGACACGGAGCTTCGGACTACCGTTCGACGAACAGACTTCGCCAACGACTTGCTATACTCGAACTGCACCCGCTCGAACCAAGCTCCATGCCTCAAAGCCACGTTTCAACACCGCGATCCGATGGTCCTCTCATTGCAGCCTAGCAGGTCGTGCGCCCCAATCGTACGTGAGACTTCGTGAAAATATGTGTCAAGGTGTAAAACTCATATTCGAATCCAAATCCAAGGTCCTTTTTCTCCAATTGATGCTTAAAATCCCCGAAATCATGAGCCCTAGCCCTTCCCTATGAACGGTCTCGACCCCAATCTCCAACGCAACCAATAATTTGGGTATAGAATGGAAAGCACGTGTTTCAACAAGTTCAACGGATCAAGAACGATGATTTTTAGCGGAGTATTAGATTTTTTTTCTTGATTTTTAAAGTTTGGACTCAGAGAGGGAATCCAATTTTTGTTACTGGCAAGTTTAAAGAGAGGGAGGAAGTTATGGGCCTTAGAACGTGGAGCATGGGACTGGGTATGGATGCGGGTATGGCCTAGGCATGGTGGGTATGTACATATATCTATTATTTTATTTTTAAAATATTCAATAAAACATACCCAAAAATTTCGAACTCCAAATGAGGTATACCGCCTGACTTTCTATATGTTAAACCTATGTCGAACGCAATGAAACTTGTTTCGAGACCTAATTCGATTGTATACAGAAGATATGTTTTTGGATCTAGTTATTATATTAAATTTTTGATATTAATTTCAACACATTTCGATCTCGCATGACCAAACGATACGTCCGATTGGTACGAAATTTGACGGCGTAATGTAAGTCACAACTATAAATCCAATAAATTAGTTGCGGCGAATTCCGAGACTGTGCCTCGGAAGGCTAATTATATAGATTTAAATATTTAATGGGCATTTTTGAACAAAAGTTTGATAAGAGATTAGGCATGAAGTAAATATTATTTATATTTTATAACGGTAGTGTAATTTTATTTTATAATAATTATTAATTACTATTAACCGTTGATTAATGTTAAATAATTGATAATTGATAATTAATGCGATTATTGATGAAATTGGGTATTTAATTCAAATTCTAATTAAAGTTCAATACACATTCAAATTCATCCAACTACATTGATAACAACGCATAACGTCTAATGCAAAAAAACAAACATACTAATGCTATTACAATACCCTCATCCACTAGCGTGCTGCACTATCAATGTCCACCATTTTCAATCTTCTTCGAAAATTCATATTGAAAGATAATTTTGTAAACTCTTTGAGGTTATTGGTCCAACTATAATCACCGTTCCTTGCATACCACCATATTAGTCAATTTGTGAGCAACCTGTCAAGCAACGTCGCTGCCTCCATAAGAAGTTGACCACCGAACGTTTGTTCTTCTTTCATTCAAGATGTTCCATTATCGTGTGCACATCAAAATATGTTGCGAGCGTCTTCAGGTATAACGAGCAACATATTGAGCATTACCTGGTCTCGGACTATAGAAGGACTTTTCATATCAACATTAAAATTGACGCAATTTGAGTATCCTATTCATTCGTTGGGAGGGCCGAAACGGTTGAGAGGGTTAATGATCGTTCAATTTGTCAAGCAAGATCTCCTCTTCACAAATGCCTTGATGTAGTGGCTAGGAAGTCGATGGTCACTTCAACCTCAATCTTAGTAGTTGGTGCATCGACTTGACTGAAGAGTATGATGTGTTTGCCAATGACTACATTGTTGAAAAAATTCTTTAAATATTAAAAAATGGATATCGGTGTGATTACCCATTTTAGTACTACAACATTGATGTCTTGATGATAAAGCAAAAAATATGTGAATAAATGATATATAAATGGGTTAAAAAAAATTATTCTATGGAATGTCTTGACATAATTAACCATCTAATCTTTGTTAGCAACAGTGTTTCTTTGAACATCCCACCCTACTCTAGTTTTATTTCTCAGCTTCTTTCGCTTAACGAACTCTTACTCATTTGTATTTTTCGTTTGAGATACATCTAACACGTCGTCGGTCCTTTTGTAAGAGTTTACCTCCTTTTCTTTTTGTTTGTAGTTTTTTCAATACGGTTAGGTTTTCACTTTTTTAATCAATCAAAAATTTGGTTGGCGAAACTTTGACGAATAACATTGTAAACATAGAATGCCGGCTAAATGTTGGTTTTCTACTGGTACCAATTACAACAGATTTCATTGTTGTATGCAGTTGGGAAAGGTGAAAATGTTGGAAGAGGGAATGAAAGCAGTACCAAAAATGAAAAAGTAAAATATATGTTGGAGACGCTTAATATACATCGTGTATATTTAACGCGCACACTTTTACGTTAACTCGAACACGATACATCCAACCGTGTTAGACTCAATTGGTATCAAAAGCTACTCAAACTGTATGAGATGCTAAGTAACACAATCGGTTCAATATGGGAACATTATCTTGCACCAAAGAAATCCATAACGATACAAAAACCTTCTTCAAACTTGAGTTATTAAGGAAAGGGAGGAGAACCGGAAAGACCGAAGAACCCATCAGAATTCCCTTAATAGAAAATAACGGCGACAGCAATGCAAGCAGCAACGGGCGCCTTTTTAACAACAAGCTACAGCAGCAGCTGCAATTGTAACTACGCCACTCCCTTTTCCCACGACAAATCATCATCATCCGTTCCCTTCAGTTTCAAACTATCACCGTTCACATCAAGTAACAAAAAGGACACTCCCTTTTCCAGATCATCCATGTCTTTTTCTCTATTACATGCCAGACGTCATGGATTCTCCTCTTCTTCAGAAACACTCGACTTTGCTACCCGTAGTTTCATCTCATTTTGATTTTACTTTTCATGTATTATTTTTTGAATGAAGCTGATTATGCAATTGTTTTGCGTTTGGAATTGTAGCCGAGGATCTTCTGTTTGAATCTCCATTGAAAATAGTAGAATATCCCGATCCTGTGCTGAGAGCTAAGAACAAACGCATCAACACTTTTGATGACACGCTTAAGAAAATCGCAGACGAGATGTTTGATATTATGTACAAGTGCGTTTTTTTTAAAACTCAAATTTATTGTATTATTTGGCATTTCAGTGGATGTTATGATCATTGTGTCCATCTTGTTCATAAACAGAACGGATGGCATTGGGCTTTCGGCACCACAGGTTGGAATAAATGTTCAGCTAATGGTGTTTAACCCTGCAGGAGAACGTGGTGAAGGAGAAGAGATTGTACTTGTCAACCCTGTAGTTTACAAGTATTCTAAGAAGACTTCACTTTATAATGAGGGTTGCTTATCGTTTCCTGGAATATTTGCTGATGTTGTGGTCAGTTCTAATCCTATATTTCTATATGTCCTTCAAATTTGTATAGAAATCAAATTTTCCCAGCGTGTCTAACAATCCTTCATCCTCCCAAGATAAGAGTCCATTCTTCACTATTGGCAAAATGGAGGGTTTCATGTAACAAAACATGAACAACAACTCGTTTGTTCTTCAATTCAGGAAAACAAAGAGCAATAGGAGAAACAATCCTATATATCTCTCGATTTTTACATGGGATGAGTGGAAATGCTATGGCACTGTTATGTACTTGTGTATGATCAAAAATGGGGGATGTGGGAAGGGGGTGTGAGTATTCGGTTGGTTAGATCAGTTTTAAGGTAAAAGATGTCAAGCGAAATTAGAAGCTTAATCGATTTAGTTCAATTAATCCGAACAGTAATTTGTTTAACCAAATTAAGAAGGTAAATCAGATGATATAATATTTATGGTTAGAAAGTCCAATTTACTCAAAGAAAACCACAAATTAGTAATTAGTGAGTTTTAATTCAACATTGTTAATTTTTATAAACAATATTAATCTTTCAAGGACATATGGCCCAAGTGGTCAATGGTGTGGTACTTTAGATGGAGATTCTAAAGGTTATAAGTTCGAGCCTTCAAGACATTATCACTCATGATACCAAAAATAAATAAAAAATATTGATCTATTTTTGTATATAAAGTCCATTTCGATTACTAAACCAATTTTAAAACCATTCACACTATAAATACAATAGTGTAATAAGCATTTAGTTAAATCAACTTCACTAACAAAATTGATCTATTTTTTGCACATAAAATCCATTTTGATTACTAAATCAATTTAACACTATTGTAGATCGTAAATATGATCATATAATAAACTATAAATTAGAGTATTGAATTTTAATATTTAATGAGTTTTTTTAACTTACGACTTTCTATTTGGTTGCAACAAATTTGGTTGCTAAATTAAATATGTTTATATTTTGGTACTAAACTATCCAACTTGCAGAAGTTTATTTACTAAATCTTCAAATAAATTTAATTTAATTATGTTTGGTAGTAACTTTATTGATTAAAACTTTTTGATTTACGAAAATATTTGAAAGAAAACTTGAAATATTTCTAACATATAAGGACCTTATACTAATATTGTTGATAGTTTAAGCTCAAATCTGATTTGTTCAAAAATACGTTAAGTTGTATTTAAGTTGAATTGTTTGATGTTTCATCTGATTCTAGGCAAAAAAATCAAAAAATTTCTAATTATATCTATTTTATCAATTACCCATTTTAGAAAAAGATAAAAAGACATACAGTAAGTCGAAAGTGCTGATAAAAAAGAGTTTATTAGAATGATTCTACCGGTTTAGATAATAATATGTTGTTATATATGGATAATTTCATGTTAATTTTTATTTGTCAGTCTTTCTTTTTAGCGTAGTTGGTCTAATCACAAAACCTAAGTAACGAACATAAAATTTCATGATTTTACAATTAAAAGTATTAGCAATAAGATGTTCAACATTGTCAACATCATTTGAAGACCAGTACTGAACTCTTATCAAAATTAATCTTAAGGTCCAAAAACATTTTAAAACTATATAAAATAAATTTAGGAGCCGTAATACGTTGAGTCAAATGAGAAGCAAAAAACATGGTGTCATTGGCAAAATTGGACAATCGAAAGACCATCACTGGTGATGTCATCGCCAACATTGGCAAGAGCGTCATTTGTAATAGCTAACTTAATGATCTTAGTGAAAATATGAGCCGTCAAGTTAAACAAAAAGGGCGAGAGAGGATCGTCTTGTCTTGTACCATAATTAAATTGAATTTTATTTTCTAGAATACCATTAATCATTATACTCGAATTTTCTGTTGTGAGCAATACTATAATCCAACCTACCCATCTACTGCTAAAGCCCTTAGCGCAAAATAAATCTTTTAGTGCAATCCAATCAATAGAATGCATGGATATAATCAAGTAGAGATTTACGAAATGGATATGAAATCTAATGATGAATCCGTAGGAGTGAAAGGAGTTGGTGGTTTGACAAAGAAGATGATTTTGATGGGAAGATATCATGTATCATTTGGTTGTAAACTTCTTATGTTGTCACTTATACTATTAGTTTCAACCATTGCTATCAGATGAACGTTTTTGACCATGAATATAACTAAAACGGATCCTCAAAATCAAATGGATAAATTTTTAAATAAGGTTGTTTAAAAGACTAATGGTAGGTATACACTAGTTTCCAGACTATTTGAAAGTTTAGACTATTTTTTGCCAATTCAACAATGAACTAGCATTTAAAAAAAATTGCACTAGGAGCCAATCGTCAATTGTGCCTTCATAATTTTTCTAGGAGTAATCGACAATGCGTTCATATTCATAGTAATTTTTTGTTGCTTGTGTATTCTTTCCTTCCTCGTTTCGTAAACAATCACAATACCTATTCATCAATATCATCAAAACAATATATGTGATCAATGAACAAGTAAATATAAACAATCATAATACGAATTTCAACGATCAATGATAATAGTTAGAACTCATACATTTAAAAAATAACATAAAAGTTGACTAATACGCAATTGTCACTTAAAATACTGTACAACTAACCAAATACTAATCTTCATCTTGTTGAGAGGGGTCTTCTTGAGTTGCTGATGGTTAAGAGGGTTCAAAATGCATTCTTGAGGTTCATTCCTCATCTAGCATAAGTAAAAATAGATGTTTCTAGAGGACGTGGTCGTGCTAGTCTATTCTTTTGAAGTATTATATCAAGAATATTCTTTAAATTGACAAATCTGTTATATTTCATTTTGACCAATCCTTCCCTGTGCAATGTCTTATAGTTCTGTTGCATCCATCTCTGCTTTGTCCACATGCAAAGTTAAATTGTTTTTAAAATAAAAAAATTAACTCGACTGCATGAATCATTGTCCAAAAATAAATACTAAACACATCTTGCTCGATTGGTGCACGAGCAATACATGCAAGTTCTTGATATGTTCGCTTTGAGAGGATAAACCTATGAGTCATTAACCAATACTACCTTCAATACTTTAAGATTGGACTAGTATGAATTCTTTGGTGTATGATTGGATTATGTTTTCCATTCTAGTGTATCATAGCATGCTCTAAATGAGGTGGAGATTAACATTCATCGGGTATGTGATGGCATAGACCAAATTGCCGCATCACTCGGTCTGAAAGATGCATCTCCATATCGTGCATGCATATGATAAGCGTCTTATATAACAGACTGGGCTTACCACTTAAACATATCTGTAGAAGACCGACAAGCACATCTTGCATGTCACAGCGTTTTCAATCAACAAATCAAGTCCATCCCGATAGACAATGACCTACTTTTGAGTCTCTCTCTAATGCTTTTCGCCGAACCATCTCAATAAACAAATAAATTATAAATGTTAACTTTGATTAATTGTCTGTATATATAGAAATTGGCTACGTAGCACTATGCATCAACGATCCATCAATCTCGGCATTTAATAGAGTATTTGGACAATCAACTGGAAGAAGTGTTCATAGCCAAAGTTGAAATTCAATCATAAATATTAATATGGAAAGAGAATCAAGTACTAAATATGTGTAGATAGACAATTGTACTTGTAAAAGTGTAAGACAACCAACTATGAATTAGGTTTTATCGGTGCAACATTTGCTTACTAACTTTACCAATGCCTCATGAATATTTTGAGCAATGCATCTAAATTTCTTAGAAGCAACATATGTTGCGTTAATGTAATCCAAATCCACATGAACCATTGACAGAGCTATATATAATTTATTTCTTAACAAATGTTGCAAAATTTGAAATTCAATCCTTAGTCGGTTGTCTTTCACTTTTATAGATATACATGTTTTTCTACACATATACTTGATTATCCTTTTGTAGTCATATTTATGATTGATTATTCATCTTTGGTCATGGATACACCCTCCTATCATCATCCTAATACTCCTTTAAATGTATAGATTGATAGATTATTACCTTATAGTGCTAGGTGGTCAATTTTCTACACACACAATTAATCGAAGTTAACACTTATAAGTTAATTGTTTATTAAGGTGGTTCGACGAAAAGCATTGGATTGAGACTCGAATGAAGAGAGTCGCTTTCTATTCTTGACCAGCTTGATTTGTTAATTAAAGACGTTGTAACATGGAATCCGTACACGTAGGATGTGCTTTTTGATCTTCCACGTATATGTTTAAGTGGTATTCACAATTGGTTATGTAAGATGTTTAACATATGCGTGTGTGATGTAGAGATGTATTATCCATATCGAATAATGTGGCAATTTGATCCACGTCAATGCATACCCGAACGTCTATACATTATATACATACACACCTTTTGTTGGATTAGATGCATTGACAATGAGGTTAAAAGATGAAATTAAAAAAAAAAATCTCTTTTATTAATTTTGCACTAGATCTTGTGTTTACTTGAATAATTTATTTAAAGTAAATCGTATATAGTGATCATTAATGAATAGTAACTTGTTATTTTAATTTAATTGTGTTTTGTTTGTTTTCAAACTTCAAAGTGTGTATATATATTATGATTAAAAAAATCTCTATATATATTGTAATTTTTGTTCAATTCATTTTTAGTTTATTATATTTTATTTGTTAGGAATTCACATTCACAATGTGAACTTTGTACATGTTACAAACTAACCTAGGACATTTCTATGAATATCAATATAGAATATATGTGAATAACCATTGTGATTTATGGTTATAAAGTGAGAATACAATATGAAGAATATCTCCTTAATGTATTTGAATATTCTTATGATAATAGGTGATATTACACATGTGTGTGTGTGTATAATTTATTTTCGATCATCAATAAAACAAATATATATACAATATTTTTTCTTGGCCACAATAGAAAAATGTTTTTCTTTTTTTTAAATTCAAATTTAAATGTATATTTATATATGTTTTAAAATTAAATTATGCCAAAATACATACATACATACATGTTATGTTAAGTTCAATATACTTATCAAGATATATACATATTTAAAATTTAAAATTTAAAATTAAGTTTGATTAATTCAAATATATTAACATATATCAAAAATATTTTTTTAGACCGTAAATAAATAAATAGATATATTTAAAACCTGAATTTTTTTAAACTCGAAAAGAAAAAGTAAAATTTATTCTTTTTTTGTTTCAAACCTGAGAATAAAAATTATTTTTTATATTATAAACCTGAAAACAATTTTCTTATATATATATATAATATGTAGGTCGTGAGCATATAATATTTTTAACTCTATATGAATATAAATATATGTATAATTAAATATATGTTTATATTTATATATTTATTAGTTTTCAAAACTTATTCGTTTTATTGGCTGAAAATATAGAAAACATAATGTATGCATACATATGTTTTTAACATTTAAAAAGAATGTGTACCTTAGATCCATCGGTTGTCGACACATTGGTTGCTAGCTATTCCACTTTGATTACTTTATTTCTCCTTAATGAGTGAATCCCAGCTTCAAGGCTTCAACTAATTTTAATGGAGCTTAGGGTTGTATTCCTCCCGTGTGTTTTGAACAAGAAAATATAATAACACTACAATTTTCTCTCTTTTGAATCTATATCTAACCTAGAGCAAAAGACTGAATCAAAACCCTACTCATCTCCTATTGTATAGCCAGTTACACCCTATCATGGGTTTCCATTAAGTTGGGCTTAATTAATATACCATTAATTAATTAAGCTCATATATTCAATTAAAGTAATATATAACAATTATATACTATTTAAACTAATTTTAAGGCCCAAAGCAAATAGTTAAATGCCATGAAAAATTCGATACATTTGCATTAGTTTTTATCGTTAATTTACAACATTTACAAATTAACTTAAATTAGTTGAACTCAGAAACTAGCTAACAAGACGGTTGTATTGACTGATCTGGTACGAATTCGATTCTCATTAGTATTTAAGCAATTTAAATACTAAAGCATGTATAGATTTTGCTGAAGTACAATATCATACACGAGTTCAGTTGCTTATAAATCATTTAGGGAAAATTCAGTTTTTAATCTTTATTAAGCTACGCCATTGTAACAATATTTTGCGTACGTTTTCTTTTCATCATCACTTTACCATTTAGATATCTAGAGTTTGGTCAATGGCAAAAACTCCAATAATATCTGTAGTTAATTGCATAGACCATTTTAAACTCATTGGTTCAATCCGATAATATTTATTGATTAAACATTTTACTATAGTCATAGATTTTAACTTAAAGTTGACTATTAGTTACAGTGATACCAACTCTCTACAACGAAGGAGAAGAATCATCTCTTTATTAGGTTTTAAGTAGTTCAAGGTATGTCCAACTGTGGTCGTAACATGATCGCGATGTCATGTCATTTACCATAATCAAAGTACAACCTAACTGCTTAAGATCAACACTCTCAAATCCGAAGACTGCTGCACGTCATTACAATGAGATTTTCTATTTTGACTTGGTTGTATTAACCTATAAAAAACTCTCATTGAGTTGTTTTGTGATTGTTTCAAATAACAAGTACGTGATCCCTTGGTGTCTCAATGGATGTATCAATACCATTTTCCCGATACATTTTGACAAGAAAAAATTTAATGATAAGTATTTGCGTGTGCTATTCAAACTCTTGATTACGAACACATTTGCAACTGCAATCAACAACGTATTATTTTTTCTGAGTATTTTCTAATTATATGTGTTTAATGTATTCATATCATGATTTATATCATAATATAACAATACATAGTATTGAAAACAAAACCAAAAACATGCTTTATTTCGAATAAAATTCTTTTACAAAAGTTAAGTTATATAATAAATTACATAATCGTCCTCATGACACACCATTAACTCTATTAATTTTGCCAATCCAACACATGGAAAGATGAAATAGAGATGGTTGCAATAAATCAAAAAAATACACATGTAAGGGTGAGTGAACACAAAGTACAATCAAAGTGTCTCAACTTATAGAAAATTCTTGATACAGCACTTTGAAAGAATCAATTAGCACGATCGCGTTGTTCAAAAACACCTATTATTATTTATACATTTTAATTAAAAAATTAGAGAAGGCGGGAACCCCAAGAAAAGCAAGATGTCAACTTTCTCAACCACCTGCAACTTAAGACCACTCTTAATAACATGAAGATAGGTATTTATTTGTGTAATATTCTAAGTAGACATCTGCGTATAGTCAATTTTCATGTTATTTTTGAATGTCGGAATTCTAAATATATTATCGTTCATATTTGTACTACGGTTGTTTATTTATTGTCTTGTTCTCTGATTACATATATTGTTTCGGTGATGTTGATTGAATAAATATGATGATTTAAGGAAAGGAAGAGGAAACAAGCAGTATAAAATTGCTATGCATATGAATGCAATTGCCAGTTGCATCCGGAAGATTTGTGAAGCGTAATCGACAATTACTTCCCTATGCATTTTTTTTAAAATAATAATAAAAACAGCTCGTTGCTGAGCTGCAAAAGGCCAGTCTAAACTTGCAAATAGTTTAGAAACTAGCGCCTGCAATTAGTTTTTTAAAATAGCATTATTTACCAATTTCGTTCTTAAATTAAAACGCATAGTTATACTTTTGTTCTTAAATTAAAATGCATAGTTATACAGATTGGCTTGCAATATTTAAAATTAAATAACATTGTATTAAACCTGGCCTGCATGTGATAAATTGCCTTTGCGCTCTTTTAAAATTAGCTTGCATTTTTTATTAAAATTGGCTTACATTACGTTGAAATGTTGAATTCCATTATATTAAAATTAACTTCTATTGTTTTAATTCTGTAGCGCTGTATTAAAAATTTGGTTATGGTATAACAAATTGAGTTGCATTATATTAAGATTGACTTTTATTATTATAATAAAACCGACTTGTATATTATAATAAAATTGACTTGCATTTTAACAGAAATGGTTTGTTTTTTTCCAAAGTTGAATTGCATTAAGGCTGCACGATGTATAAAATCCAATAGATTTAGGCAAAAGTTGATCCGACCCGATTTATAGTTGGATCTTAAAGTTTAGATCCAAATCCGATTGCTTACCGATCTGATCCAAATTTTCTGGATTGGATTGGTTTGGATATATGTTATTATTTACGTTAAATTTTCCAAATTGATATGCTTATGGACTGTCTGTAGGAAAGCTAAAATCAAGCAAATAATAAAATGTAGCACAAAATTATCCTTTTCCATTCTCTAATTTAATTAGATTCAAATGCAAGAAAACAAAAAATTTATTTTATCAACATCACAATGTCTTCTGAATTTCTAGACACATCATTTTATATCGTATTCCAAATTTGCATTGGAGAATGAAAAACAAATAAAATTGTCAACTGGTGATGTGACCTTCACTTTACACCCAAAATACAATTGGATTGAAGATGCTTTTAGATAGTTAAATAAACCTTTAATTGAAAGACAAGAATAAAAGGATATTGCATTGAATTATTGAAATAATAAATTTTAATACAAAACTGAAATCGGTATAATTTATACATTCAAAATTCATACATGTTAAATAGTTTATCATAAATTTTGAAGAAACAATAATGAGTCTGAAGTTCAAACTAATAGAGTTAAGAGTAAAAATCAAGTGAGAACCAAAAAGACTAGTTGAAGAAATAGTGCATCGCAATCAATTAATTTGTCAACTTTAAAGTCGGAGGTGGACATATAGTTTATAAAAATATAAGGGCATTGTTAAAGGGACTTCAATTTTGAATAGAGGGTATTATTTTTATCAATTTTCGTAAAATTGCTATGGGGGTGTACCAAAAAATGTTGCCTCCCTTCTAACAAAAAAAAATCAGTAACTTCCCTTGCTATTTCGGTGATCTTCCACCATTTTTTGACTTTCTTTTTCGATCATACCCTGCTAAAAATGATTTTCGGTGAATAATCATCGTTTTTCTTTTAATTTTTCGATGAGGTTTGCCGAATTTTGCTTTGCAGGAGGGTAAAAAAGTAAATCGTTTTATTTGGTTCAATTTATCATGCCCCCCACAATAAAAAATTTCTAGGTAGTCTCTTTAAAATTGTTCCCCACTATTTAAAAATGTAGTCTCTTTTAACAATGCCCAAATATAAAACAAGTTGGATCAGCTATACAATTGATATTGACCATAAGGATCCACCAATCGATTCGCCATGATTGGATTTCTGTAATTTGAAACTGATCCTATTCAATTTGTATATTGGATTGTTTCTAATCTAATATTTTTTGGATTAGATTGGATTGAATTCAATGGATAACCAATCCACAGGCACTCCTAAATTGCATCATATTGTAAATAAAGATATACTAAACCATATTCCAAAATTGTAATCTCGTAAACCAATTCACCAAGCTCGGAACTTGGTAACTAACAGTTTGTTTCAGACCAAAGCATCTAAACTACAAACACAACATGAACGATCAAAAATGAACTAAGAAAAACATCATCTTATTGGCCTTAAATACTCAATCATATCCCCTTCTCCTTCTCCTCCTCCTCCTCCTCCTCCTCCTCCTTCTCCTTTTAGTTGTTTTAAAGCCTAGTTAAATCAGCATTACATCATCATTTACAAAGATAAAAAATGATGGTGGCGTTAAATTGTAAAAGGGTAAAACTTTTCCTACATAAGTATTTGGATGATACAGGAAATTTTGCACATAATTTCCCTATTTTTGGCTGCTGTAATGCTGGATAGGAGGCAACGCATCAAACCCTTGATTAATCTTTGAAAAATAATCATGTATTCTGTGTATATCAGATCATGTGATGCAGAAGTCTGCACTTTGGTTTCCAATTTATCTCTATTTTGTTGGTACTCTAGTCTCATTTTACCATTAAGTTGTGGATTGTGTGCCTGGCCTAGCACACTAGTAAATACTCTACGATTAAAGAATTTACACCCATAGTAAAAGATTGTAGATAGCAAGCACAGGAGGTATTCTGAGCATATTATGCATGATATGTGCAAACAACGTAAAAGATTGTAGATAGCAAGCACAGGAGGTATTCTGAGCATATTATGCATGATATGTGCAAACAAAGTAACAAGTAGAAATTGATGGAAGCATAACCCAAACAGATTCCTGTGAACAACTGCAAAAGCTAACGTAGATGAAGGATGACCAAGAATACAAGAGAACAGTATTGCTAAAGCAAGTGAACGTGCACCTCTATCTCTACATAATAGCTGCTCCATATCTCTACCTAATAGCTTCTCCAGGAGGCAGAAATAGGCTAGGGTTGTTGCGCATGTAGAAGGAAATGGATGCGGTTGGAGGTATAATAAATTGGAGATGTGATGGATAAATACGAGTTGATAGGTACGTAATATAAGAGATCTCTTTGTTTACAGACTCGTATGCGTATACCACGAGCAGGAGGAGACCCCTAGTGTCGAAACTCAACATGGTATCAGAGCTAAAGGTTACAAACTCAGCATGTATCGTTTCCTTTATCGCGAAATCATTCAGATGCACTTATTTTGTGAGCTAACCTTTGCAGCAGCAACACAGCCTAAATGGTTCCCTGCCTACCTCTATCTCAGCCAAGCATGTTCAACATACTTCTTTCACCTTGGTATTTGTACCTTTAATTTCAATCTCCGCGTCTTCATTTGCTCCCCGTCCTCTCACACTTCCACCTGCTCTGTTGTGGCCTTGGCTTTGGATTTTCGTGAAGGGACCTCACTCTTCCTGCCCTCAGATCCGGATCTGGATCCAATAAGGGCATGATCCGATTATACCTATTCCATCGCAATCCTTAATAAAAGCGTCTTTAGAATCATTATCAAACATCAATAGTTTTTCCATCATACAAATTAAAGAGATTCTGTTGATTCTGACTCTTTTATTGGCAAAACCGATTCATTTGTGCTATTATGAATTTGAAAGAATCAAAGTCAAGATTACTGAGATTGAAATCTTCTTGTTCTTTTTTTTTTTTTGGGAAGAATATCGTCAAATCTAGGCATTCATCATCCAAGGTTGGAGTTTTTGGATGAAGTATTACTGCGTGAGAGATGAATTAGGTAGAAAAAACATTAAGAATTTTGTAATTTGTTAATCGCCTCTCTGTTTGGAATTCACTTTGTATGATAAACATTAACAATAATTTATAATTGATTTTAAAAAGAAATAGAAATCCTTTCCTTGTTGCCTTTTGTAATCACAGTGTCTATTTTGAAAAGATCAATCATTGGTCTTTTACTCTGTAATGAAGCACGTCTATAATGAACTTTAAATCATGTTTAGTTTTATCGTATCTTTCTCATATATGCATTTGTATTTGTTATAAGAAAATAAAAAGGATGCAATTCATTTGCATCAGCGGCAATCACCACCGAACCCTCCTGATTATTTTTGAACACTCAAGTAAACCAGATCTTATAAAGGTTATTAATTAGCCTGTAAATATTCTGAATAAGTATGCACTGACTCCACAACGTATAATTTAGGCTGTTCAAAGGAACATACCCTTGCACAATTCATTTGGCTGCCTGATGCTTTGTCTAGGTGAGCTACCCTTTGCGGGTAAAGTCTATTGGGCACCCTCATCACTTTTGTTTTGTGCCCATGCCAAATATCTTGCCTGGCTCCTCCACTGCATATGATTCAAAAATTAGGCAAGAATGCTTGAACGGGTGATAAATAGTAACTAGTGTAATAGCATTATGCCACTTTAATGGAAGGTGATGTCATTTCAATGTGTTTCACATATGTTGAGACAATCATTTTGCCAAATGACTAGTCTTTTGAATCAAAAGTTCCTTAAAAGTTCAATGTTTTGGCCCAATAGATGGATAAATAAGCTTCCTATACAACTGTATATTTATTAATATGAAACTTGTCGTTTATAGGATTATAGTGTACTTAAAGGTATATAAGTATGTTCAAAAGAAATAATGGAGTGAGGAACTCACTTTATGATTACTGATTAGCAGTTGTACAATTTTCTACCATGGCCTGCTACCTAGCCTTCCTGGGGAACTTTTGTCCTGGTTCTATAGAGGAATAATTTATGATTCAATATTTACTTGTTTATGGTATATGGGAAGGCTTATTAGTCTGAACTCATGCACCATCAAACTACTTACACATTTATTCAATAGTTTAACCTAGAGGTCATTCTTGATTCATTTGCGATTCCATGTCTATTTAAAGTCTTTCACTTGGACTCTTAGCCAGTTTAATATCCTGTGATCCTGCTGGATTTAATATTCTTAGTCTATTCAAAATTTCTTTCATTTGACATCACTTATACTTCTCTACATTGTTATTGATTGTTTTTATGTGTCAAGGAAGATAGCTATACTCTAAATCTATATGACTCAGATTTGACTATGTTGATTACCTGTTTATGGGAGTACCAGATTTGGTTTGACAAGCTATTTAATATGTATTCATCCGACAACTTCTTCAGTCTAAATGGAAAATGATATATTTTATTAAAATAATTGCATATATTGGAAGCATGATTGTAGATGTTTGTCAAACATATGAAAAAGGTAATTTAATGCTTAATTGTTTCAACATTTTAGAGACCAGCAACTGTGAAAGTTGATGCTCGAGATATCACTGGTGGAAGATTCAAAGTCAATTTGTCTGGTCTCCCTGCACGAGTTTTCCAGCACGAATTCGATCATTTAAAGGTACACTTTAAGCTATTGATTGCTGAATTCTGTTGTACTATTTATTTTCTAAGTTATGCAAATGAAAATTGAAAAGTGGAAAAGACTCTTAAAAAATGATCCAGTAGTAACGGACAAAACGATTCATCATTAACTAATTGATATCAACAATTTTGAATAAATATTTGCTGGGAAATGATGTTTTAGACACTGCGAGCATACTGACGAAAACACTGTTGGATGAATTTTTCTGACCTGCATCTTTTGTGGTGCGCTCTGTTTATATTTTTGTAGACGATAAATCAAGGTGGTCAACATTTTGTGTTTGCAGGGAACTCTTTTCTTTGACCGTATGAGCAAAGATGTTCTCGATGGCATTCGTACTGAACTAAAGGTCTGCTTTTCTACTATTTCTCTTCTTGTCATAGTAATTTCTTCCGCAGCGGATTATTTTGAATAATTAGAATATTAATCTTGGGTCCCTAATTCATAATTGAATTGTAAAGCGGGTACCTTAGTCATAAATTATATAAATTAGGTCCCTACTTCTCTAACATCACACCCGACAATATTCATTTATTTTCAATTTTGAAAGTGTGATAACTTTTTGTAGATTGATCATATTTAAGATTCGTTTTCACCATTAAATCACAAATTTAATCAACTTTCTAGCGATATCCATTGTTGATATCTAAAAATAAAATTTTCAAAAACATAATTTTACACAGCAGTTTTTAAATTTTACACAGCAGTTTTTAACTGCAACACTATGTTGCATTTCTAAAAAAACTGCAATTATAATAGTGCATTATAATAAACTGCATTTATGTGGTATATTAAAATGCAGTTAAAAACTGCATTATTATTGTGCTTTGAAATTTTGATTTTTTAGGTGATAAAATTAAAAAATATGATTGCTTTTCGAAATTTCAAAAATTCGATAAAAAACGAGTTTTAAAATTTTGATTTTTACATATCTATAATACATATCTTTAGAAAGATAATAAAATTTGTGATTTAACAGTGAAAACGATTTGTTAATCTAATATTTCTAGAAAAAAATTATTGCATTTTAAATATTGATAATCAATGAGGTGCAAATTTTAAATAAGAGTGTGAGAATAACAGCCACATATGAAAGAAGTGCATACGCGTAGACTGAATTTATATAAATTATTACGTAAGGGTGTTTTGTTCATTTTAAGTAAAAGCATAGACTTGTCGTACAAAGCTCCTTTGGTAATATAAGTTCTTAAAATTTTTAATTGTTAATTAACTTGCATGTTTTCTTCTTCTTTTTACATGTTGACTTTTATGCTCTTTTCATGCATAGTGTGATGTTGTAATCTATTATATATATATAAGTTAAAAGAAAATTCAACCACTCTATTCATCATTGTTGTTTGAACCTGTAACAACCCTCTTCGGACGGGTCTAATTTTTTGATCCAACAAAAGCCTATCGTACCTTAGGCTCATTCCGAAGCTGACGTTGGTTGGTAAAATTGATACAATGAACAATATACAAAGTTATCTATCTATGCTTTTAAAATCTCGCAGCGGAATGGATAAAATATAATAACATAAACAAGTACATGTTTCATGAAGATTCATGTCTTAGAAATACAACATATCATCAACAAATATCCATATTACATCTCAAAATAACATCAGTATGTCTAAAACTGAGTACATCAGAATATATAAAAAACATAGATAAATAGCTAAACTGCCACAAATCTTCACCGTCGCCTCTGTCTTCTCCATAAGCATCGTTTCCCCTAATCTGTGAGTTGTAATGAGGAGGGAGTCAAAACAATATGTCCGATGAATGAAAATCTCAAGCACTATCATGATAGTATTTGGACAGTATCATTTAGAAAAGTAATATGTCTTACGCATTCTATACTATATCCTACCAAGTATACCTCTAATTGTAAGCCAAAAGTTTTTTTCAGTTTAACTTCATAACGTACCTCTAACTGTTGGCCAGGGACCAGGGACCATTTCCAGACCGTTTTCGCAACTACCGTAAGTCATGCCCCAACGATGCGAAAGAAGGCACATAAGCCGTTTAATACCTTTTAATGTGAATTAGACAGACTTTGTCCATTCAATACCTATACCCCAGGCAGATCTCTTCATTTAACACCTAAAAGCAAGTTGGATCCCTCTTTGGTACCTCCTAACTGACATCGTAAGAAATCACATCAGGTCACTTAATACTTCTTTTATGAGAGGAGACAGATTTTATAATAGCCATTTGATACCTAATCCCGAAACAGACCCCTACCAAAGATTTTCTACTACTGCACCTAAAAGATAATTTCGACCATTTAATACTTCTTGAGTGGGAAGAGGAGGATCCTACAACAACCACTTAATACCTTCAGTCCAAAAGCAGACCCTTACTGAGATATCCGTTGTATGACCCGTAACTCAAACCGTGATGTCTCACACTAGTCCGACTATTTGTAGGTGCTTGTAGCTAGATTAGCCGGCGGACTTACCATACAAAATTATGACAATCTCGCGTCCATCATCAGTGCTTATTATAGACGACGTCTTACATCAGTCTCAAAGTCACACTAATGGTAGCTAGATTAGTTGGATAGAATTCTATGTGCTTTTGACCGACCTCGCATCCCTATGACTTAGTCATATTTCCGCACTCCTATCATACTATAATATCTCATCGCATTTATGACTTAAAGCCATATAAGGAAAACTTTATATTTTGCCTTTGATTATAGATTAATTTTCATAATCATCCTTAACTTTCTCCTACAGGGTTTAATGCTATTTACTAACCTATTTATTCTATACAATACGAATAATACGTTATTATTAATATGCTATTAATATATGTATACATACGTGATTTAGGTTAACTAAATATTTCCAGGCGTACGTAGAAATATTCATATTCTAAGATTATGCTTTCTACACTATTTCTTAAAATGTCAAAACTTTCATATTCATACAAACTTAAATTTCGTATAATAATATGTAAAATAACTAATATCCTTAGGCAGGCAAATCAGACTTGTATAAATATATTTAAAAATGAAATCAAAACACCAAACTTATTTTACATCAATATAATAAAATCCACACCTCTATTTCAAAGAAACAAAACTTACAATTAAAACCCTTTACGTTCTATTCAACTTTTAGATATATAACCTTGAAGCGGAAAAAAGATTCATATTTATTTATATTACAAAAATGAATGGTGCAAACTACAAATAAGAAAATCCATAAAAAATTCTTTGGAATCGTGGGTTGATTAAAAATAGATTTTTGGTTAGGAAAAAATGTTAATTGATTCTTCTAATATAACCTTTTTCCCTTCAAATTTAGAACCGCTTTCTATAGAAGAAAACCGACAAGGCCACTGAAGTTACCACCATCAAGAAGTTTTCCCTGCTACTTATATCTTTTTTTTAATCATCTAGAATTATTGTTGGGCGGCATCATTTTACCATATTGCATTTATTTGCCTTAATAAATTGAACACGTGTTTTTCTAGCACAAGCTTGACTGGTAGAATACTATTGTTTTACCTCTTGATATCCCATGGCATCTTTTATTAAATCCATGTCAACATACATATACTCTATCTAATTCTTCTGATAAATATGTCAAAATCTTAACCTTCTGATTCTTCTTTAGAATGTGATTGAGGTCAAAATGTGAGTGAACGAAGATTGATTAAACTTGCATTTTTGAACATTTCGATTGTTGAGATGTAAGTTAGATATGAAAATTGAAATTGTAATTATTTTTTTATTTTTTTATTATGTAACGACCTGTCTTTCCGTACAATTCAAGTTGACAATAATCCATACATGTTCAGCCCAGATCGAATAGAAAGACGGATAGTTAGGGAAAAGAAAGAAGAAAGAAGAAGAGAAGAAAGAAGAAGAGAAGAGAAGAAGAAGAGAAGAAGAAGAGAAAAAGAAATTGGAAACAGCACAGAATATCACAATCGCAGCGGGATAATATATAATATGTTATCAATGATCTTTGTAAAGAGAAACTGTTATATAGATACATCCATCAGAGTACAACAATAAGCACATTCATCAGCCTAGACAGTTATAACAACCGTCCTCACAATTGCTGATAATTTCAACAACAGAGCAACGGAAAATAAAGACATACGTGAATATGACTTGAAAACCTCTAACACATCTCCAGAGCTCCAATGCATTCAAAGCAATCTGTAAACCTGCTCAGTCTGACCAGAGCATTATAAGAAAGATAACATTCGGACCAGTTTGGTAAATCGGCGTGAGAAAACACACCCATTTTGATTTTTAAAGTTATAAAAAATCTTTGAAATAAAAGTTTCTCGTAAGACCACGCCACACATAAACACAGACATGTTTTTACCTTACGATAACCAAAACTTTTTTATAGAAAAATCCAGTGATATCATAATAATATCTAGGATACAAATACATATTAATCATATCTGAAATTGTTACATTATTAAATTCCAAAATAATAGGTATACAATCAAGTCCGCACGATGCTTATTGGAGAATGGATTCCAACAATGACAAGGTAAGAGACTACCTTTCGTACAGTACCTCTAGATACAATGTACCTGAGGTCAAACCCTAAACTTGGTCCACCTTTGCCAACACAGAACCGGCATACCCTTGAACTTGGATTATATCGAATATGTCATCACCTTGTTGTTTTTCAACCTTAATCGAGGGCCCTCATGCACAATCAGATCCATAATATGATGATCTAGAGAGGCGATGACACACCCTAATGGGAGCGTCCCACATAGCCCTGCTGCATCTACCTTGTTTTAGCCATTTTCGGGTTGTGAGGCTTGAGGCTACGATTACCTTTTATATACCAATTCTACTTGAAATGCTAACACTGTCGTCCAGACAGTTCGTTCTGAGTCTAAACGAAACTGAAGACACTACTTTTACTACAACCATTTTGGAATCACCATCAGGATTAGTAGCAAGTAGTCCTTGCACTTCAAAAGCTTTGTCATCAATCATCTTTAAGAAGTTCAAATGTGGACGCTTATGTCGGTTCGAAGTGGTTTTCGGATAATATATTTGATCTCTGTCTCTTCGAACCTACCACGATAATTTAAAACTGTCCAGGCTTGATAGTCGGTTGTTTAACTATCAAATAAACAACATTCAAACAGAGATTACATTTCTCATGGAAACAACTAATCTTCGTTCTATTAAATTTTTATTTATTTGAATCCCTTTATAAAAACACTCATATATTTATCTCACCGGGATCAAGTATATTCACAAACAATTCGTTTTCAAAAGTACTTGAAAAGTCTTAAAATTTGATATGAAAAGTACCAACAACAACAGAGCCATTATTCTCAAACAAGTTAGGGTCGGCTAGAGATGGAACCCGAAACTAAATGACAAAAGTAATTTAAAGGTTATAACAATAGCAATAACAATAATAAAATTAAGTCAAATAGGTAAATTAATAATAATAGTAACTAAGTAAAATAAAGATAGAAATACATATGTATGTAAAAATAAAATAAAAAATAAAAAATAAATTACAATAAAATAAAATAAAAAATAAAAATGATGATAACAATACAAATAGTAATAATGGTGTTGATAGCAGCATTGATCAAGATCAAACGCTACGTCTTAGACTCTTTTTCCTTAATCCTATAATCTAAAACTTATAAGACTCATAGCTCATGGTTCTGATACGTGGATCGTTAACTTCCACGCGCTCCTATCCGTTACCAGCTCTTTGGCTATATTCCAACCCTTCAAGTCCCTTTTAACACCTTCCTCCCATGTCAATTTTGGTCGACCTCTACATCTCTTTGAGCAAACGACACGGCCTACAATTCCAATGCACACAGTTGCCTCGAGCGGCCTTCGTTGGAGATGTCCAAACCATCTTAAGCGATGTTGAATTAGTTTCTCCTCAATTGGTGCTACTCCAAGTTTTTCATGTGTATCATTATTTCTAATTCGGTCTCTTCTTGTATGACCGCAACTCCATCGCAGCATACGCATCTCTGGTATGCTTATCTTCTGGACGTGTTGGTTTTTAGTAAGTCAACATTCTGCACCGTACAACATCGCATGCCTAATTGCCGTTCTATAGAACTTTCCTTTAAGCTTCTGTGGGACTTTCTTGTCACAGAGAATGTCAGATGCTTGTCGTCACTTCACCCATCCCGCTCGAATTCGAAAAATAACATCTTCATTAATCTCACCATTACACTGCAACATTGATCCTGCATATCGAAAGCATTCATTTTTAGGAACTATTTGTCCGGCCGGAATAATATCTCCATCCTCTGACCTGACACCGTTGAACTCGCACTTCATATACTTTGTTTTTGTTCTACTAAGTCTAAATCCCTTAAATTCTAAAGTATGTCTCCACAGCTCAAGTTGTCTATCAACCTCAATCCTACTATCATCAATTAGCACAAAATCATCAGCAAATAGCATACACCAAGGAATCTCCTCCTGTATACTCTTCGTAACCTCATCCATCACTAGGGCAAAAATGTAGGGGCTCAAAGCTGACTCTTGATGTAATCCTATGTTAATGGGTAAGTCATGGTTATACCATCGCATGCTCTGACACTAGTCACAACATCATTGTACATATCATTGATAAGAGTAATTTACTTTGCTGGGACTCTTCTTTTCCAGAGCCTACCACATCACCTTTCGTGGTACTTTGTCATTAGCTTTCTCCAAATTGATAAAAACCATATGTAAATCCTTCTTTTGTTCCTTAATCCTCTCCATAAGTTGTCTTATCAAGAAAATAGCCTTCGTGGTCGACCTCCCAAGCAGAAACCAAATTGTTTTTTTGAAACGCTTGTCATTCTTCTTAATCGATATTCGATGACTCTCTTCCATAGCTTCATCGTATGACTCATAAGCTTAATTTCTCTGTAGTTTGCGCAACTTTGTATATCTCCTTTATTCTTAAAATTGGAACTAATATGCTTCTTCTTCACTCATCTGGCATCCTGTTTGATTTGAAAATATTATCGAACAACTTAGTTAACCAAGCTATCCCTGCATCTTCAAGACATCTCCATACCTCAATGTGGATGCCATCAGGCCCCATGCATCTCCAGGCATCTTGTTCGATATGGAAAGTACCATTCAATAAAAATCATGGATCGTAGTTTACTCAATGGTTACGTCGCTATACCAACGAATCCATAATAAATTGTAGGCGATCCCTGTCCCTCGAATTACGCCATGACAATCTACCATTTCTTTTCAAATCTCTTTATTTTTATAAAGATCTCTCAATCTATTTATAAAAGTTTCTTTATGAATTCCCAGTCCATTTATAAACATTTTTTATAAATCTCAAAACCCGATTTATAAAAATTTCTTCTTTCAGATCTTTAAACTCATTTTTAAATTCTTTTATAAATATACAAAGCCATTTGTAAAACTCTTTCCATAATTAAACAGACTTATTTAATAAACTCTTGAAGTCCGTAAGTTCCCCTTAATAAACCATAAATTATTTTAAAATAACTTTAAAATACAAGTTATTATTTAAACACCCTTCTATTTCATTTTAGTTAAATCTCGTTCCAAAATAATAATTTTAGAATCTCATTAATAATATATCAAATTAATTTTAAGAACTATTATTGTATTAAAAAGTTGACTTCAAAACGATATTAATATAATAATTAATTAACTTTTAAAACGTTATTAATACAATAATTAATCAACTTTAAAAGTAATATAAATATGATTATTAAGTAACATATAAATGAAATTAAGTAACTTAAACTAATATAATTAAATAACTTAAATTAAAAATTAAAGTATAGGTTAAATCATTTTAAAATAAATTTTATTTACTATAAATAAATAGTGTGTAAATGAATTCAACAATCCAAACAGGCATAAATAAATTTTATGTACTATAAACATACTAATTAACCAAAAGGAGTGAGTTTTAACCCATTGAAGTTCCAACTGGCACCGAAGCGTTCCGATTTGGGTTAAAATCGAACGACGTCCGACTTTAATCCAAATTTCAACTTGTTTCAAATTCACCCAAACGATTTCCATCATGAAGCTTTTGATATTACGAGTGCAGCGCAAAAACCACGTTTCGATTGGACCTCGTATGGACAAGTTATTCAAATTTTAAGTTATCGACTTAAATAATTTAATTAAATTATTAATAACATCATTAACAAATTTAATTACCCAAATTAATATTTCAAACCCTACTGCTCTTCTTTCCCCACTGCACAGAGAAACTTCCACTCCATGGTTGCTACCTCTCTTTCCCGCTTTCCACCTCCTCACTCAATAATACGCAAATCCGACCACTCCTCTGTGCTTGTCATCGAAACTGCATCCCCTAACGGGCATCACCGTCAGCCCGTACCCTCCAAAAAACGCATTCATAGCAGCCCCACCCTCGACCTAGAAGTGACGCGACACCACTCCATTGACTGCACATCACCAGACCTCGAACCCAGGTGCATCTCGACCCGATAAATGCCGTCAAACTTCCCAAACCACCCACCGATTACCATAATCTGAGAAAACCACAACCCTAGTCTTTAAAACCCACATCCACCCACTGATTCAACTGTCAAGCCCCGATAGGGAGGCAATAGGGCGGGTCTAGAGCTTAAACCCGGTAGACCCGCTCTTGCTTTGACCCGCGAAGACCCCTCCCATCAGATCGTCGGGGCGGGTAGACCCAAGACCCGCTCTTGGAAGCTCCGGGTCTAGGGTCGGGTTGGGGCTTGGATAACCTGCCCCAATCCGACCCGCATTACTGATATATCATAAAATCACTTTACTACTATAACGATGATTTGTTAATCCTTTTACACATAACTAGTTATATCATGGATATTATAATGTTTACTCAACAAGTTATGGGATTTTTATAGTACTAAATTGTGTCACTGATAATTAAATGTTAACATATATGTATGTTTTGAACTATTATTTTACACTTCATTTTTATTATTTGTCATCATTATTGTAAACATACTGTAATTTATATTCACTGTCATTTAGTGATAATGTCTCTTACAAATACGGTAAATAAATATATGTACATTAATACACAATTCTGAATGAATGTATATAGTCTCACCGGGTCTACTCTGACCCGAACGGGAGTCGGGTTTGGGGCAATAATCTAGACCCGCACCAGGTCTACGGGGCAGGTCTGGGGTATGAAAAAGCCACCCCAACCCGCTACATTGCCATCCCTAAGCCCCGACTTGAAGCCGTACCCTATAATATTCACATATAGGGTAGATCCTTTCATAATAATTTCAAAGATTCAAGCTTTCAATTTTATAGATTATTATACGAATTGTTTGAGAATTTCAATTTAAAAGGATTTAAATTTCTTTGTTTTGGTTTGTCTGTGATAAGAGAAAGTGAGGAACAGAGAGCAGAAAAGAATGCGGATATGTGTACAAAATGTTGTGTGTTGACTTACTTATAAGTTAATTATTCCGGTATCTCGCCGCTCAGATTTCTGTTCACGTACAGATCCCGAATCAACCAAACAAAAATATGATTGCGCTCAGAACAGCGATGCGATTCCGAAACAATAATAACATATACTGGTTATTGAATTTTGAAAATCATAAAAACACCGCTGTTTGCCGAAAATAGTCAAACAACAACTTAAATATTTTCCAAATTAAAAATTATGGAAAAATCAAATAAAATAAATTAAAATGCCTCAATGGAATTCGGGTCGTAAAAATAAAAAGAAAAATTCTAATTATTCATTTGAACCATTTATTACCGAAAATAGCTTACAAATTGAATTTATTTATATTATTTATCCCTTAAAAGAAATTAACAAGTCTATTTAATTCATAGGATTAATATTCAATTTAAAATCTAAATATTTAAATCATCATTCAAATAATAAATCTATGATTTCAACATTTAAATCACTATTCAAATTTTATTCACACTTCAAATTTTTTAAACAATCCCATAATTTAATTTAAGTTTTTAAAGCTTTTAAACCAACATTTTAAAAATTAAAATAAATTAAATATTGAAAATTAAATGACCAAAATCGCTGGTTGTTACACTCTCCCTCCTTTAAAAGAATTTCGTCCCGAAATTCCAACGTAAGAAAAATGTATTTAAAACCCTTTAACTTTTCAAAATCAATTAGTTGGAATATGTTATTGATTTTTCTAAGTCCTAAAATTACGAAAAATTTCATCAGCATTTCCTTTGCGCGGCTCGATCGGAAAACTACAAATCGCCACTATGGGTCCAAACCAATCAAATGAAAATAAAAACCAAGTGACCTCCTATATCAAGGCATAAAATCGTCAAACCAAATCAAAAATATAAATACGTATCTATTTGTCGGGCAAACAAACTCAACTCATGAAACCAAAAGCATAGAACTAGCGTTTGCTTTCATGAACCTGCATCTTACTTAAACATATATCCAAACATATGATTCATAGCCATATAGTTTTGCATTCCTAATGTTAAAACATATACTTTATTTAAACCCGTACAATGTACATATATCAGTCATACTCAATATCAAATCTGATCGTTCACTCGATCACACAAATTTCTCTTCCGAACTAGTATTGCTCACTCGACATCCCTAGTGCAGACTTCGATCCGGTTTCTTGATTAGAAATCGTCGTTCTTCTTGCATAGCCATATACTATGATTGAAAACTTCGAAATCCAATCAAAAATCTGTATCGGGTGTTCATCGTCGAGAATCGAGTGAAAATTCATTGTTCAGATAGGTGTAAATAACCTCGAAATCGTGTACTTGAATCTGGATGAAAATCAATTATGCGAATAATATGATCTACATACAACTTACGTATTTATTTCATTCGTCTCTAAATTTTACCAAATTCTTTTTATTCACATTAAATTTTATGACACACTTGATTTTTCGATAGTATTTACTGTAACACTAAAATTCACTTACACACCATATCATAATTCATTTTATTCAACTTTACTTAAGTTAAATTTTTACCTCATAGCTCAATTTCAAATTTACTTTTCTTAACTATACAAATTATTTTTTTATCTTAGTATATTCGCTTTAATGCTAGAATTATTTATGAACTATTTCATTAATCCTTTTTCATTACATACAATTTTATATTAACATATTCCAGAATACATTACTTGAGAACTCAAATATTTCACAACTTAAGTTTATAAACATCTTATAAAACACAACTTAGTTTATCCAAAACTTTAAAACTCAAGTTTATACACATTTTTAAAAGTCCCAACTTCCTCTTAAAGCTCCTCCATACTTACGTCTATTATAAACACTTTATAAAGCACACATAGGTTTATTACCCATTTTAACTTAAGTTTATATTTTTAATTAATACTAGAATTTATTTTCTAAGTCATTTTATAACATGCTACTCTAAGCCTCCAAACACTTTATCAAGACTTGTCTTCATTAATAAAATATATCAAATATTTTATTACTTACAAAGGATCACTATTTTACTTAAGAAATATTATTAAGTTTGTTAATATTCTATAACTCAAGTTTTATAATTGCAAAATTCTCTTCTGTTTCCTAGGAGTACATATACAATAACAGATTTGTTTTTCTTATATAGAATATTTAACAAATTTTAAACTTGTTTTAAATTATTATCATCTCAAATTCATAAATTAGGAAACTTATTTCTTAAATTTCTCACAACACTTAGCTTCAGATTTCTATATTAAATTGGAAGTCCCGACCGTCCAAAATCGACAAAAATTCCTTTTCATTTTAATAAATGAAAATTGCCAAACAATATCCCGTAACGAGATACACCAATCAATTATCCAAATGGTTAAGATGCATGAGTTTGTAATCTCACTTAGCTGAAAATTTCAGAATTTAAAACCTGGTTTTTATTTCAAATCATTTTGAAATAATAATAATATCTATATATTCCTTTTTATATCATATCATATTTGGGAATTTTTAAACAAATTCGATTTACCCAAAAAAATTCAATAGCCAATTTCTATCACGGTTGCAATTCCTCACTTTAGAAACTCGAAAATGATCACCGATGATGCTGCAGTCATCACCGGAATTATTTTCCAATGGCCGAAGTGAGTTCAGTGCTTTTTAACTCTTCCAAATCCATTTACAATATTTGTATTAATCAATACTTGCAAAATAATACTATTACTATTTTTTCCTAAAAAATTGAAATAAAATTTTCAAACACCAAGCTTTGAGTTCTAAATTTCTCGGTTTAAATCAATTTTTATTTATAAATCATATTTGAAGAAAAATTCTATTCCAAAACACTCTCCAATAATACTATTATTATTCCTCGTAACAATTTCAGAAACCATTTTAAATCTCCAGAATTTAAGTACTCTAATTCTCAGTTTTAAATTCTTGTTTATAATCTATATTTATAAATTCAACTTATATAATTTAACTTCTTTAAGATCATTTTCACCATTTTTGTCTTGGTATAGATTATAATAGATAACTTTTATTAAAATTTAAAATTCAACTCAATATTATCATCGAACACCTTATAGTCAAACTGTGAAACTGAATTCAAGTGTTCGTACCTAATTTAACCAACAATAAAAGCTCATAATTATCTAAGTCCAACCAAACAACAATAAACGATAATAATTGAATATTATCATTCTCTAACAACCAACACACCATAAATAGTTATAATAATTTTTTGAAAAAATTACTCTTTTATATATAAAATATAATTTAGGTAAAATTATTTCATTTACCCAATTTAAAAACAATACTGTATCAATCTGCCTTGTTTAAGTGTTTAGAAACCTCTATAGATACAGTTGTTCATTCTGTATCGATCAAAATTCAAAACCACTCAACCAATAAATCAACACAATATAAAACATTTTTATATCACTAACAAATACATGCTCATATATATATATATATATATATATATATATGCACACACACATACATATTCAAACTCATTCTAGGGTCTCACTTACTCTATCTTAAACGAGTTAACTCCACCAAAGCCTAGGTGTTTGCTCAACCTAAGCTTTGATACCATAATGTAACGACTCGTCTTTCCGTATAATTCAAGTTGACAATAACCTACACATGTTCAACCCAAATCGAACAGAAAGACGGATAGTTAGGGAAAAGAAGAAAGAAAGAAGAAGAGAAAAAGAATCTGGAAACAACACAGAATCTCACAACCGTAACAGGATAATATATAATATGATATCAATGATCTTTATAAAGAGAAACTATTGTATACATACATCCATCAAAGCATAAAAATAACCACAATCATCAATCTGGACAGTTATAACAGTCCGTCCTCACAATTGCTGATAATTTCAATGACAAAACATCAGAAAATAAACACATATGTGAATACGACTTGAAAACCTTCAACTCGTCTCCCGAGCTCCAATGCATCCAAAGCACTCTGTAAACCCGCTCGGTCTGACCAGAGCATTATAAGAAAAATAACGCTCGGATCAGTCTTGTAAATCAGTGTGAGAAAACACATCCAATTTGATATTTAAGGTTATAAAAAAATCTTTAAAATAAAAGTATCTCGTAAGATCACACCGCACATAAACACGGACGGGTTTTTACCTTACGATAACCAAAACCTTTTTATAGAAAATTCAATGATATTATAGTAATGTCTAGGATACAAATACATATTAATTATAGCTGAAATTGTTACATTATTAACTTTCAGCATAATAGGTATACAATCAAGTCCAGACGGCGCTTATTAGAGAATGGGTTCCAACAATGGCAAGGTAAGAGACTATCTTCCGTACAGTACATCTCTAGATAAAATGTACCTGAGGTCAGACCCTGAACTTGGTCCACCCCTGCCGACACAGAACTGGCCTACCCTTGAACTTGGATAGTACCGAATATGCCATCACCTTAGTTGCTTTCCAACCTTAATCGAGAGCCCTCACGCACAACCAAATCCATTATATGATGATCTAGAAAGGTGATGACACACCCTAATCGGAGCGACCCACATAGCTCTGCTTCATCTACCCTGTTTTAGTCATTTTCGGATTATGAGCTTGAGGCTACGATTACCTTTTATATAGCAATTCATCTTGGAATACTAACACTGCCATCCAGATAGAATTTCAATGCTAGCATTCATCCATACAAGTTCGTTCTGGATCTGAACGAAAGCGAAGACACTACTTCTACTACATCCATTTTGGAATCACCATCAGAACTAGCAGCAAGTAGCCTTACACTTCAAAAGCTTTGTCGTCAATCATCCTCAAGAAGTTCCAATATGGATGCTTATGCCGGTTCGAATTGGTTTTCGGATAATATATCTGATCCCCGTCTCTCCGAACTGACCACGATAATTTAAAACTGTCCAGGCTTGATAGTCGATTATTTAACTATCAAATAAACAACATTCAAACAAAGATTACATTTCCTATGGAGACAACTAAGCCTCATTCTATTAAATTTCCATTTATTTGAATCCTTTTATCAAAAACACTCGTATATTTATCTCATCGGAATAAGTATATTCACAAACAATTCGTTTTCAAAAGTACTTGAAAACTCTTAAAATCTGATGTGGAAAGTACCATTCAGTAAAAATCATGGATCACAGTTTACTTATTGGTTACATCGCTATCCCAGCGAATCCATAGTAAAATGTTGGCAACCCTATCCCTCAAATTACACCATGACAATCTATCATTTCTTTTCAAATTTCTTTATCTTATAAAGATCTCTCAATCCATTTATAAAAGTTTCTTTATGAATTCCCAATCCATTTATAAACATTCTTTATGAATCTCAAAACCCCATTTATAAAAACTTCTTTCACATCTTTAAACTCATTTATAAATTCTTTTATAAATATCTAAAGCCATTTGTAAAACTCTTTCCATAATTAAACAGAGTTATTTAATAAACTCTTTGAGTCCGTAAGTTCCCCTTGATACACCATAAATTATTTAAAATAACTTTAAAATACAAGTTATAATTTAAACACCCTTCATTTTAATTTTTAATTAAATCTCATTCCAAAATAATAATTTTAGAATCTCATTAATAATATATCAAATTAATTTTAAGCACTATTGTTGTATTAATAAGTTAACTTCAAAACAATATTAATATAATAATTAATTAACTTTTAAAACGTTATTAATACAATAATTAATCAACTTTAAAAATAATATTAATATGATTATCAATTAACCTATAAATGAAATTAAATAACTTAAATTAAAAATTAAAGTATAGGTTAAATCATTTTAAATAAATAATTAAAATATAATTAAAAAAATTTAAACAATAACTTTAAAATAATAATTAAACATTCTTAAATAGCATTAAGAAATAACGTTCAAGAATCATATTAATAAAATAGTTAACTTAAATCGTTATTAAAAACAATTATTAATTATCTTTAAAACATTTTTAGTAAATATTTATTACTTTTAAAATCTTATTACCAAATAATAATTATTCTTATTTTTCAAATTTGAAGGAGACTTATCGATCATTACGGTACTTAAACAAGCTACCATATCATTTAATTTAACTTTCCAAATTAATAATTGATATTTTCATAATCAACGACGATATAAATAAATACAACACCTAAGTGTCGTTGTTTATCCTATCACTTGTTCAAAGTTGGCATATCAGTTAATGATATATGATTAGACATTCAAATCTGTAAAATAGCAGAACAAAAATTTATTTTGCTAATTAAGCGACCTATTAATTTTATTAGCGAAACGGTGTTTTATTCCGCTGCACAGGTTTTCAAGTATCACTATCCAACTTATTTATCAGTACGATATTTATTTGGCCAAATAGATAACTCCAAGAATATATGCTTGCATTAACCACGTTATAATTTTGAACAACGTAATTAACTATATTAATCAACATCAATATCAATTTATCCCCTCACATATGATTCATTACTCAAAACAAATTTTAAATACAAATTTAAAACTCAAACAATCTAATAGCATTTCAAGATGTTATATTGTGATCCTAGAAATTCAACCAATCAGCAAATTCAACAATCCAAACAGATATAAATAAATTTTATTTACTATAAACATACTAATTAACCAAAAAACAGCGAGTTTTAACTCACCGAAGTTTCAACTGGCACCGAAGCGTTTTGATCAGAACTAAAATCGAACGACGTCCGATTTTAATCCAAATTTCAACTTGCTCCAAATTCGTCCAAACAAGTTCTATCATGAAGCTTTTGACATTACGAGCGCAACGCAAAAATCTACGTCTCGATTGAACCTCGTATGGACAAATTATTCAAATTTAAGTCATCGATTTAAATAATTTAATTGAATTACTAATAACATCATTAACAAATTTAATTACCTAAATTAATATTTCAAATCCTACTACTCTTCTTCCCCCGCTGCACATAGAAACTTCCACTCCATGGCCGCTACCTCTCTTTCCCGCTCTCCACCTCCTCACTCAACAATATGCAAATCCGACCACTCCTCTGCGCTCGTCATTGAAATCTACATCCTTTAACTACCATCACCGTCGGCCCGTACCCTCCAAAAAAATGCGTCCATAGCAGCCCCACCCTCGACCTAGAAGTGACGCGACACCACTCCATTGACCGCACACCACCAGACCTTGACCCCAGGTTCATCTCGACCTGATAAACGCCGCCAAACTTCCCAAACAACCCACCGATTACCATAGTCTAAGAAAATCACAACCCTAGTCTTTAGAACCCACATTCACCCACTGATTCAACTGTTGAGCCCCGACTTGAAGCCGTACCCTACAACATTCACGTATAGGGTAGTTCCTTTCACAATATTTTCAAGGATTCAAGTTTTCAATTTGATAGATTATTGTATGAATTGTTTAAGAATTTCAATTTAAAAGGATTTAAATTTCTTTGTTTTGGTTTGTCTGTGATAAGAGAAAGTGAGGAACAGAGAGCAGAAAAGAATGCGGCTATGTGTACGAGATGCTGGGTGTTGACTTACTTATATATTAATTATTTCAGTATCTCACTGCTCAGATTTCTGTTCACGTATGGACCCGAATCGACCAAACAAAAATATGATTGCGCTCAGAACAGCGATGCGATTCCGAAACAATAATAATATATACCGGTTATTGAATTTGAAAAATCATAAAAACACTGCCTTTTGCCGAAAAATAGTCAAACAACAACTTAAATAATTTTCAAATCAAAAATTATGGAAAAATCAAATAAAATCAATTAAAAATACGTCAATGGAATTCGGGTCGTAAAAGTAAAAATAAAATTTATGATTATTCATTTGAACCATTTATTACTCTAAATAACTTGCAAATTGAATTTACTGATATTATTTATCATTTAAAAGAAATTAACAAGTCTATTTAATCCATAGAATTAATATTCAATTTAAATCCAAATATTTAAATCATCATTCAAATAATAATCCACGATTTCAACATTTAAATCACTACTCAAATTTTTTATTCACACTTCAAAGATTTTTAAACAATCCCATGATTTAATTTAAGTTTTTAAAGCTTTTAAACTAACATTTTAAAAATTAAAATAAATTAAATATTGAAAATTAAATGACCAGAATCGCGAGTTGTTACATATTATGTATGTAATAATTATTTAATTATTACGACTAATTAACGAATTATTTAGTTATTAGAAAAATTGAATGATTAACTAATAGTTTTAATTTATGTTATTTTATTTTAGTTAGGATTAATTAATATATTGTTTGATTATTATATACTATTAAATAATTGTGGAACTACTATAAATTATTGTAATTATACAAATTGCAGAAAATACATATTCATATTAGAATTTTTTGAACGCATAATGGTAAAAGGCTAATACATAAAGGTAATAACTAACAGTTGTAGATAAGTAACTATTTGATTATTTGGTGGACTTACACCAGCAATCTAAGTTCAATATTAATCCCACCATATTATTTTGCTTTTTCTTTACCTCTAATTTATCAATGCTCGTTCATTTCAAGCTGACAATAATTGGGGAAAATTTGGGGTTTCCAATTGACGATAATTCCCAAATTAACCCTCCACGGTGAAAGCAATGGACTGCTGCAGCATATTAACAAATCATTGGACTCTACTGTTCTTGTATGGCTAATACTAATGATTATACTTCCCTAGATGGTTTCCCGACTCTAAATCGGTTACCCTAGCACATGAGCTTACTGGGCTTGCTAGGCCAGATCTTTGTTTATATAACCATATTATCGATAAGTAGGCCTGTAAACGGTCGGATATGGATTCAGATGATATCATATCTGTATCTGTATCCGTATCCGAAATCATTTTCGGATATCAGATATACGTATCCACTGATGCGGATGAATATCAAACATTTATTGGATATTCTTCGACCAGTTCGCGACCAATAAATTTATACAAATAAATACAAAGTTTTGATTATTATAAATCCATTTCAGTACTAAAAATATAAAAAATATAAAATACGCTGAGAAATATAAATTTATGCAGCAAATATTGAATTTTGTATACATATTAATTTTGTTTACTTAGATGAAATAGTACAGACAATCATTTTATGCACTAAAATACATAAAAAAATAAATAATAAAAACCAGATGGGTAATTATCGGATACAAATATGTTCATATCCACATCTGTATCCGTTTTTTGAATATTGAATAATTTTTCATATTTCGAATACGTATACGGACGGATTTCACATTTTTCGGATACTCATTGACATCCCTATCGATAAGCTATCCATCTTATGTGGCAACATCCTTATTCTCATTATTAATGGTCAATTTATTCATCTGCATCTATCCTTGAATGCATGATCATTTGCACTTTGCCACTACATCTTGGCGTCATGTGATGTCTTGGTATATATACTTGCTTCATATGATGCAGTCCAACAAAATGTCTATTAAGGTTCTTGTTTACAAGAATGTGACAGTTTTTAGAGATGCTTGTCACTCGCTTATGACACTGTTTTTTTGTTCAGGGATTGCAGGCAACAATTACCATGGTAGAGCTATTCATTAGATGAATGATTTCATTCAACAAATATGTTGGGGTAGATTCACACAAATGACCGTAAATTAATCCAATTAAACGTGGAAGCAATAAGATCGTGTTGTAGTACGATAAAACAAATAGCAACAAGAGAATACAAAATAGCAAATCGCAAAAAAAAGCAAATAGAGGGTTCATACATGGATTTATAGTGGTTCTACTATCGCGATATAGTGTATATTCACTTTGGAAAAATGAGATTTTATTACTTTATGAGAGAGAAATTTACAAGATTGATAACAAAGGATAAGAAGAAGAATAAGAAATACAACTTAAGAGTATGATTCTAATCTCTACAGAATAACTATCTTTATATAAAAATTATTACTTAGGGTTTAAGTAATTGATTTATGGTTTAAATTAATGCCTCATCAATTCTCTTATTCGTGTGGGAAATTTTTATCCGTTTGACTTTCGAGTTTCCTTCAATTTGCAAGTGTCTAATAAGATTGTTTTTTTAATAAGCTGATTAGAGAATTAATTGATTATTTCAATCTTCCAAAATAATTCTTCTTCTCATGTAGGTAATTCATTGGCCTCTTTAAAGTTATAAAAAAGAGACAATATATTTGAGTTAGTATCTCAAATATCTTCCTAATCTTTTGCATCTGGAAATATTGTATTACTTGAATCAATATCTTTCAAATCTTCTTTAGTATAGTAATAATGTATCACCAAATATAACAATCTCCACTTTAATCCTATATTTTCATCCAAGCCTATCAACTCCACCTACATCCTCTTACCTCAAGCAACTCTCGAACAAGACATCATGGATACTTAATGAGCTTTGGCATGACCATCTCGTATTGCACTTTTTCAACGAACTCCGACAAGGCCACCATTCTCCAACAAAGTGTTAAAAATACCCTCTCCATGTTGGACCTATCAATCTCCACAAACATCTTCATCTACCAACTCACTCTTCCCATGTGTCACCAAGTGACACATAGCATTCAGCAAGCGAATCAAGTTTAAGCAATGCAATAAGTCTAGCCTTACATCTTCCATCATCCTTCACCTTATATAACCAATTGTCAAGTCTGATTTTTCTTCAACAAATCAATCTCCTCCTCCATAGCATACATCAATTTCAAGCTGGCATTCAAACTCCTAGCTTCTTAAAGGCTCATCTTGCACTCCATGCACTGCGTAGTCAAACAAATCATCAAGGCTAAAATTTGCATAATTCCAGTCTTAATATCTATTTGGTGACATTCTAATTATAGAGCTAGCCCGACTATGTGTGACTTGACCCAAGCTTCTATCAATTCCATCTTGAGTTGAATCATCTCTATTTTTACGACCATCACTATTATTGCTAGATGAATTTTGTGGACCTACATGGGATGTATCAACAACTTCAATTACTCTTCCTTTTTTTGCAGCTCTAACTCTACTACTAGGATGATATGTGAGAATAGTTTCCGCCTCCTTAGGCATTTCGCTTTCGAATTTACTGAACTTAGTGGATTCTCCTTTGGCTTGAACATAGCTGACTCATCAAATGTGACATGTCTAGAGCGCAATACTTCATATCAACAGGGTTTCAAATGTGGTACCCTTTGATGCCTTCTGTATAGTCCAAAAATATGTCTTGATAGGCTCTAGCCTCCAACTTGTCATTTTTCGTATGAAGAACATACATAGAGCTACCAAATATATGAAACTAACCGATATGTATAAATGTACTTTTTCACCTTTCCTTTGGAATCTTCCCATCAATGGATGGACATAGAATTCGCTTGATAATATACACTGCAGTCGATAAAGCTTCGGCCTAAATGCCTAAACAACGATTTTTCTCCAGTATAGTTGTATTCATCCTTTCAACGACTCCATTTGATTGCGGATCTTCAGGTATAGTGAAGTATTTTCAAATTTCATGTTGCTTGCAGAAATCTATGAACTCCTTAGAAACAAATTTATCGTCATTGTCGAATCTCAGCATCTTCAACTTCCTTCCTACTTCATTCTCTATCAGTACCTTCTATGTTTTGAACTTTTCAAACAATTCCGACTTAGCTTTCATCAAGAACGCTCAAACTTTCCGAGAGTAGTCATCAATAAAAGAGATTATACTTAGCTTCTCTAATAGAAGTTGTGACTAGTGATCCCTAAATATTTGTATGGACATACTGTAGTACTCCTTTGAACTCATGTCTACCGATACCAAAAGAAACCTTCGTCTGCTTCCTCAATACACACTCTTGATAGAATTCTAAACGATTGAAGTTTTCACCTTTAATCATCTTCTTTCTACGAAGCATCTCCAAGCTCTTCTCCGAAACGTGACCCAACCTGAGATGCCAAAGTCTGGTGGCATTCAAAGCTCGTGAACTATCAACTACAACGTACGACTCTTCAAGAACTATAGATCCTTTCAGCAGCTAAATATTCCGGACCATTACTTCTTTCATCAATACAAAAGCAACACATGTCACCTTTAAATTATCCGACTCTATCATACCCAAAGATGCTAGCTGACCTAATGATAGAAGATATTTCCTTAAACCAAGCGGGCTTCAGTGATAGTGCGCACCATACTGTCGTGTATGCGAATACACACTGATACTTCTCCTAATGACTCGCAAGTAGCATCGTTTCCTATCAATATAGCACTTTCCTCTTTATCTTTATAAGAACGAAAATACTCCTTTCTAGGCGTCATATAGAAAGACACCTTTGAATTCAACACCAAATTGTCTGATACATCGGAAACAGATGCAGTCAACACATCATCAAGAACAACCTTCTCCACTGCAATAGATGAAGAACCATCCATTTCATTTTTCTTCCTCGAATCTGGATAATCTTTCTTCTAGTGGTCATGTTTCTTATAATGATGACACATGTTGTCTCTAAACTTGGCTCTCCAACCACTTCCGGGCTTTCTTGACTTGGAACGCTCTTTGAAATAATTTTCCTTCTTCCTTCTTCATTTCTCTACGAACAGTCCTTGACTACCACTAGCTTCTCCACTTTCATTCATAAGCTTCATCTAATCCCTCATCTCTTTACTAAGGAGTCTCGTCTTCACATCTTCTAATGTCAGCATGCTTCTACCATAAATCAAGTTGTTACCAAATACCGTATATGACTCTAAAGAGAGCATAATACTACCATTGTCTTTTGCTCTTCGTCCACAGTTAAATCAATAGCTTTTATCTTCATCATCAAGTCATTGAAGAGTTAAGATGTGCTTTAACGACGTACCTTTCCGCAACTTGTAACTGAAGAAAGTCTTCAACAAAATTAGCCTATTCATGAGCGACTTCTTCATGTAGAGATTCTTTAATTTCTTCCGCAAGCCTCTGGTAGTAGTTCCACCACTAATCTATGGGATGACGTTCTCACCCATGGCTAATTGGAGAGTAGTAAATGTTCATTCTTCCATCTCCTTCCTTTTCAATTTTGAGATGTCTTCTGGCAATGATTCTGCGTCAAACAAAATCTGTGAACACGACGTATTCTCAACACCGCCTTTATCTTCCACTACCGCTTCTCAAACACATTATTTCTGTTCCACTTCTCTATAGTCAAATGCGAACTGGATGCTGCATATGAACCCCTAGTGTAGGGTGCATACTCTGGATAGGTCTAACCTCACTTCCATCTCTAGATCCTATGATTTTATCGATCACCTCCTAACCCTAGACTTCAACATCAATTTTCAAAGCTCTGATACTAGACTGTTGGAGTAGCTTCATACAAATGACTGTAAATCAGCCCAAATAAATACGAAAGCAATAAGACTGCGTTGTAGTGCGATAAAACAAACAATAAGAGAATATATAACAAAAAATCATAGAAAGAAGCAAATAGAGAGTTCACACACAAATTTATAGTGGTTTCACCATTTTGAGATACTGTATATCTACTTTGGGAGATAACATTTTATTTGTTAACACAAAAATTGGATCAACACCCATAATCGAGATGAAAGCACCCGTTCAGATAAAAGTTCAAAAAAGGAAAAAAGTAGATATGAACACACAAATGTTTTTATAGTGGTTCGACATAATCTCTAACCTACGTCCACTTTAATCTTTTATTAGTTGTTCTTTCTCTGTATTACAACTAATTATCTCAGATTTGACCACAATCAAGTGGATATCAAAATTACAATAGAATTTTAAGGTGGTTTGTGCGTCACTAGCACTAAGAATTTGTTGATCTAATTTCTAGAACATCAAATAGTTATTTCCTAGGTGACTTTAATGGAGAAGATGTTAGAAGTGAAGAAATCGCAGAGTCTCCGTAGTCTGAGAATCAGAGCGCTACCAGAGAAGTCCAGATATCGGCCTGGAGTTGTGTGAATAGTTTAGGAAGCTACCGATTAAGGTGATAACTCGATGCCTAGTTATCCCCAAAACTTGGTAGCGAGTTATCTCCTTTAGGGGAAATTTTTTCCTATCTTTTGCATCATGTTTGTTACTTCATTTTGAGGTGCCTTTGTGTTTTCATAGGTTGATAACTTGTTTTGACAATCGTTTCCCCATAATTTGGTTTGTTCTGCAGTTTAATGGAGTTAACTCTTTAATTATTAAGATTGGTTGTCTGGAATTCTATGAAATCACTAGGACTGTCTATAAGAGCTAGAGAATCACTTGTGCAAAGTTGGAGATGCTGGAAATGAAGCACGATGACTTGTCACTGAGTCATGTCCATGACTAGGTGCCGACTCATCCTCTCAGCACATTTTTAGTCTAATTTTTCTTAAGCTGTTTCATTTGTCCATATAAGCATGTCTGCCAAATTTTACGTCATTTTGTCCTCGTTTGACTTTTAAGTTCAATTGAAATACACTTTGCTAAAAAACGGGTTACACTTGTCCCCAAAGTACGCCTCTTGAATGTAAGGTGTGCTTTCCTCAAGAACAAGGTCCATCAGTATTCATTTTTCAGTAGTTGAGCTTTTTGGCTGCTTCAATCTTGATGAATCGTCCAGTTTCTTTGGATTCTCTAGCAAATCAAAGGTCGTTCCAAACCTATTATAGCCTAAGACTTTAGACATTGCTTAAGTGTAGCCTATGCATTATCATTATTCCGATTTCATTCGGAGTTATTACATCACATATCAAAATCATCCTGTATTCATCCGAGATTTACCTATTTTGTTCTAATTACCAGTCATTAAAATCCTTTTATTAAATTTGTATTCATTTTAAGGTTCGATCTCTTTGGATCATTTTATATTCGATTTAATGCGCAATCTCTCCAGGTCATTTTATATTCGGTTTAAGTTAAGAAGACGATCTTTCCAGATCATTTGATATTTAATTTAAGGGAGGTGATCTCTTCAAATCATTTATCATCCAATCTAGGGTTTCAATCTCTTCGGATCCTTGCTGAGCCTGTTTGTTATCCGGCAAAATAACTCAACGACCAAGTAAGCTCATCCACTCTCTTCCGATAAGGGGACTTACTTTTCATGCAAGCCCATCCACTCGCTCTTTGGTAAGGGAGCTTGCACCTTGCACTCCGGTCCTGTCTCTTCGGACGAGACTTGAAGCGATCAATATCGATCATCATATTCAATATGGGTTTTTCAAAATTCAAATATTCAAATTAAATCAAAGCAAATAAGCAGAAATCGTAAGTGTTCATCCTAGACGTCCGACTCAAATTGTGTCTAGAGACTAACTTAGGTTTCGTACATGTGTATCGTCCTAAATAGTCATCTCAGACATGTGTAAGCAACCTGATGTTATTATTGTCTTTATTGTTGAATACGAAAAGTCAAACGTAAGAACAGAAATGGAAAGCAAAGCACAGGAATCTGGTTCGACTCATGTTTATCCAGACCATGGGATTTTGATTCTTGGACCAGATCTCTGCTTGTTCCGTGATGCATCTACTGCAGATGGTGGTTGCTCTGGCTACACCATTGCAGTTCGGTTGCTCACATACTATTGCAGCTGATTACTCTGAATCAGTTCTTCTATTCAGATCACAAAGGTGTCGGCATTTGTTTGTTTCACGTCCATTCAACTCATGGAAGATACAGAACTTTGTAGACTTTTTCTCCTGATCAGTGGGTTCTCTTTTTGTAGGTTTCCGATATGGGATTTTTCCATAGTGCCTAAGTATATCCTTTCCGGGATCTCAGTCAGATCGGTACAGGAAGAGAATTTCGGCTCCATTCTTTATCGTGTTGGTTCTTAAAAGTAATTATCAATCCTTACGTTCCCTTCATCTTTTTCAATTCCTGCCCCGGACAGTACCATGTCATCCACGACATTAATTTTAGTATCCTCAGCTTCATCCTTAGCTTCAGCGTCTTCCTAACGCAAATATTTATCAGCTTCACAGTACAATTCCGCAAGATCCATATGTGGATCCTTTCCAGTGCACCTTTGAAGTAAATCTTATTCGCGACTCCAGATACTGCAGCCATTATGATTAATGATGGATCCGGCTTATCAACTGCAGTTGCTGCATTAAATCTTGTTAAATAGCTTCTCAAGGTCTCTATTTGCCTTTTTCTTGCGCTTGACATCGTCATCACATTCTTCAGTTGTAAGACATGAACACTGAATTGTCTTAAGAATCTACTTTCCAATTCGGCCCATGTGCCGATGGAACCATTCTCCAGCTTCTTGAACTACATCGCTGCTAAGTTCGTTAAGTATAATGGGAAGCATCACTCCATTACCTCCTCGGAAGCACCCAACACTTTCATATGTCGAATGTATTTTATCAGATAAACTGTTTTTCCATCATACATTTCCAGCATCAAATGCTTGAAATCAGAAGGATTTTTTGCATTTCGAATATTAGAAGTGAATGGATCATGTTCAGATCCTCCAAACCCCGATCTGAGGATCATCTTCTCAGTATTCTTCTTTCCAACTCAGCAATTCGGTTTTCACCGTCCAATGAAAGTATTCGTCCAAAAGCGATATTCTGCCCCCGCTCCTGTAGGGGTATTCTGACATGTACTCTAGCACATATTCCTCGGGTTGCACAATAGCATTCCGTCACACTCCTCTGGTTTCATTCCATCCTCCGTTCCTACGGAGTAGCTCTGATACATATTCGTTCGGTTGTTGTGCATTTGCATCCTGATTAGCATTTCTAATTCCAACATCATTTGTTCCTGACATTCCAGCATGTCCCAAGCTCACACCAGCGTTGCCCGAGTATGATTATCTCGATATTGAGCTGATTTGGGTCGGTACCGAGCTGCTCAGTTGGCGGGGGCATCGTTCTAATTTGTGCTGCTCCAACTCCACGTGCTCCTGCATTAGCTCATTGTCCTTGGTTCTGAATTTCAGCAACTCTAGCTATTCCTTGTTGTCCCATCCTTTGGAAGAATGCTTCAAGCATTTCCTGTTGTCTAGTTACCAGTCCATCCTACATCTCCTTCATCATTCTCTCCATCTCTTCTTTGATCACGTAGATGTATTGATAGAATTTGGAGACACCTCCTGGCTGTCCCTAGGCTCCAGTTGACTTGCTCCGATTTTAGATCTAGTATTAGATCTCTTCGTCTTCTCCAAACCTCATATTCAAGTTTCAAGTTTTCAAATTTAGCTTTGTTCTAAATAAAGCACCAAAATGTTAATCCAAAAATTGGATCAACATCCAAAATCGAGATGAAAACACCAGTTCATATAAAAGTAAAAAAGAAAACAGAAAGTTGATAAGAACATAAAAGTTTTTATAGTGGTTCGGCGTAATGTTCGACCTACGTCCACTTTAGTTTTTTATTGGTTGTTCTCTTTCTGGATTACAACTAATTATCTCAGATCTGATCACAATCAAGTGGATCTTAGGTTTACAATATATTTTCTAGATGGTAGTGAGTCACCAATACTAAGATATTGGTGATCTAAGTCCCAGAACAGCAAATAGTTATTTCCTATGTGACTTTAATGGAGGAGAGGTTAGAAGTGAAGAAATAGCAACATCCGTAGTTAGAGAATCCAAATCCCGTTTTGGTTGCAGGTAGGCTTGTATTTATAGAAGTAACAATTATGTTGGATCAAAAATCCTACTACCAGAGAGGTCCAGATATCGGCCTAGAGTTGTATGAAAAGTTTGGGAAGCTAGCGAGTTAAGGTGATAATGCAGTGTCGAGTTATCCCCATAATTCGGTACCGAGTTATCTCCTTAAGGGGAAATTTTTTCCCGTCTTTTGCATCGTGTTTGTTACTTCATTTTGAGATTGATGACTTGTTTTGATGATCATTCCTCCATAGCTTGGTTTGTTCTGCAGTTTATTGGAATTAACTCTTCAATTCTTGAGATAGTTTGTTTGGAATTCTATGAAATCACTAGGTCTCGCCTACAAGAGCTAGAGAATCACCTGTGCAAAGTTGCAGATGTTGGGGATGAAGCATGATGACTCTTCGCCGACTCTTGGCCATGACTCGGTGCCGACTCATCCCCTTAACACATTTTTAGTCCAATTTTTCTTGAACTATTTCCTTCATCCATATGAGCGTCCTGCCAAGTTTCAAATCTTTTCGTCCTCGTTTGAATCTTCTAAGTCCAACTGAAATCTGTTTTGCTAAAAACGGGTTGACCTTATTACTTTTTAAGAAAAAGAATTTTACAAGATTGACAATGGACGATAAGAAGAATAAGAAATACAACTTGAGAGAATGATTCTATTGTCTACAAAATGACTATTTTTATATAGAGATTGTTACTTAATGTTGAAATAACTAATTTATGATTATATATCAAGCCTCATCAATTCTCTTGTTCATGTGGGAAATGTTTATCTGTTTGATTTTATCGTTTTCTTCTATTTGTACGCATCTGATAGGATTACTTCTTTAATTAGCCAATTAGGGAATTAACTGATTATTTCAATCTTTCAAAAATAATTTTTTTCTAGGTAATTCATTGTCCTTTTTAACGTTATAAAAAGTGGCAATATATTTGAATTATTATTTCAAATATAATCCAAACCGTTTACAACTGGAAATATTGTATTACTGAAATCAACAATATATTTCAAATCTTCTTTAGTATGAAAATATTGTATCACCAAATGTAACAAGACACATGCACACAACATATAAAACTTTGGTCTACATATGCCTTTTGAGTGCAAACTGACAAGCTTAGAAGCCGAAAATCCAAATATTAGCAATACAAGAAAATGGCAATCCGACTTAGTACAGGTCAGAACACAGTAGGTGCTCTAAAAAAATATTTAGCGACACACGGTGTGTAGTATATGACGTTTTTAAAGTATTCTGCAAGTGAAATAATCAACTAATTTCTGATCTGGTCATCATCACTCGGACATCAACCGTACCTCTAGTTAGCATTACAAAGACAAAACTTCCACATGTTTTAGCTAGATATCTCTACTACCCATAACAATCTGGAAGCTTGTTTGTTAAAATATGGAATATGATTTAAGAAATGTTCAATCGATGAGAATTGTAACAACTCGCATTCGAAACACAAATGTTATTCCAATGTACCACGGTGTGGATTTGTTCCTAAAAAACCTCTGTATTAGTTGCAATGAAGGCCCGGTACTTGGTGTATATGCACACACGCATATGTGTATATGTATTTGCACACACACGCACATATAGAGAGAGATGGGCGCGTGCACGCACATATATATAAACACATTCTAGTATCAGTTTTTCATGATATGAGACTATCACTCTTTTGTGTTACAGCCTTGCACGAGCATGTATAGTGGTCCATCAACCATGCATAAAAAAAAATTGAAAACTAGGATTTGCCCCTTATTTTCAAATTTCACATATGAAAAACTCTTTTCAAAAACATGTATTAAATTACACCTCTGCAATTTTTTTTAAAGTGCAAATAGCTGTAGTTCAAGAACTGTAAACATTTGCAGTTTTTACCGCAAATATGGTGAAGCTAAAAACAATGGTGTATTTTGAGAAGAAACAGTTGTGTATTTTGGACCTTGAAAGAGGGTGTTTTAACAAAATTCTCAAAAAAAAGAAAAAAAAAAGATATTAACTTACATATTGTATGCCTTATCGTCAAGCACATACAAACATTTATCTCTAATGAGAACTTAATAGGAAATACATACTAAGTGGGTAACTAACCACATTAGTCAGCATATAGGTGCATAGCTAGCTAGATTCGGAAAGGAAACACCAAAATTCATATGTCAATCCCCATTCTTTTTAACAAGAGCGTCCAAGATTGCATCAAGCTGAACGAGCTGTGTAGGAACGGTATTAAGGAGAGTTTTCTTCACTATAAACATATGAGGCCAATGATATTCTTTCCGGCGTCCCCTTTATGCCTCTAAACTATTCAAGACAACTAGAACCATATCTTTTTTTGTTATCTCAGTTGCTCACATTACACAAGACCAAATTTGTATTTGATTAAGATTAATCATGTACAAGCATGCTTCTATTTTATTGTACAGGCATTAGAGAAGAAATACGAGGAAAGAACTGGACTGCCTTCTCCAGAAAGGATTGATGATTATGAAGGTATAAAGGCAGCTACTGGTTTTGCTAGAATCTGATGAATTAATACATTTCAACGACTGGGCAGGTACTAAAGTTTCCAACTTATTTCATACCCATATATTTCTGTATCAACCGGAAGTATTCATATACATTGGGATGAGTAATTCAATTCTCTTTTTAAAGTGGAACTGTCATTATTTTGTATACCTTGTGTTGTATGTGGCTGATAGCTTTAGAAACGTGATCCAGCTGGACCAAATTGTGGAGCCCCATTGCAAAGTGTAGAAGATACTTTGTACTTTTGTATATTAAATCTTTACGAAGTCTATTATAGTTTTGGACTCGTTGTAATATAGCTGCTAATAATATTCCTTTTGACCCTTCAAAAAGATGCGGATTCCGCAGAAATTGTTTGTATTAGCATTCATCTTTCATAGAGTCGTCTAGATCTCTTTTATACTATTATTTCAGTAATCTAATGACCCTACATGTTATTCTCAATCATCGTAGCTCATGTGCTTATTTCAAGAACAAATGATTATGAATGTGTTAAAAAAAAAAACTCCAATGTTGATACTTATCACGTGAATTATATTAGCTAACCCACAACCCTTTTTCATATGATTGCTATTTGTCATTTGCTATGGACAGACATGTTCCTAGAATCAGAAGTTTGATGAGTGAACTTATTTATGGCAGAGAATCTAATGAGTAGAAAAGAATTCTTATGCTATAATACATAAATTGTTGTTGTTAAGGACCACTAGCTCAACTGGTTGGTGGTATGACGCTTTGGACATAGATTCTAAATATCGTAATGTAAGACATTAAAATGAGTACTCTGCTTGAATAAAGTACCACACCTATTTTTTAAAAATAAGAATATATGAATTGTTATTTAATTTGATAAAAAAAATAGGCAAAAGAATTATTACCCCTGTAGATTGTACACAATGGGGGAGATCGTTGGATGCGCTGGTAGATTCCAGCGGGATGCACAATTTAAGACCCAAACAACCTAACTCCAGCCTTCGATCATATCAGAGGATATTCCTCTGTTTTTTGGTAAAATAATACTAGAAGAGGATGATTGTGTTTGTTCTTTTTTATCACTAACGAATAGCAAAGAAACCGACTCGGGGTCTTTTTGGTCAACGTTTCGACGCTAATAGACTGTTTCTATCAGAGCAAAAAAATAAAAATAAATAATAAGAGAGAGAACATGCAAGAATTTGCCCATATTTGGTCAACGTCTTTTATGGTTGCGCTGCTCTATTGGTCCAAAACCATTCAATTTTTCTATCGTGGGATAGCGTTACTACTCCGGCTCAAATCCCAAATCTTAGGTATATACATAGGATTCGAAATGTTTAACTCATGTTGCAAACGTTAATGATGCCCAACGATTCTCGTACAACTTTTGAATCTGTCACTAAACTAATTGTTATTTTGTTTCCTGAACGCACATACCTGCTACGCCTTATACCAGCTCAACTAATCGATTTTCTTAGAGCTCGTTTATGAGACTTCAAATGTGACTTCTGCTCATCAGTGATATTTGAATAATTCGAACTTCGAAGGTATCCTCGGTACCAACTGCATGTAATATCAGTAAGACTTGGAATGTGTACTTAACGTATCAACAAGGAAAAAAAAAAACTAAATTTTAATTCCGCGTGGTAACACCCTGTAAGAAACGACATATTTGTAAGCATGTCTCTTTGTCATCATCATATCACTTAGAACGCATATGGAATGGTCAAATGTCAACCATAGAAGCATTTGTATTTATCTATGGATTATGAGCATGGGAGTTGTATGGTTTATTCTATAATGAATTATCGAACAAACCATAATCGCCTTGATCGAGAATTTCATGACCTCAAGTTATATCTTAGGCGTCCAAACTACGGTGATACTGACCCACCTTCTATATCGCTAGAAATGAATTCCCTCTTGGATGGTGCCTCACATCATATGCTTCATGTCGAAATCAACTGTAATTGCAACACACTCTATAACAGGTTGGACACAATCACAGTCAAATTACAACTTCGACTCGAAAGTTTGGTAAAATCCCCAGATCGAAAGATAGCCATTTATCGTCATATAAGATCATACACTAGCTTGTTAAATGATTATATAGAAGCATCTCGACAGTTGGTGACACTTGATATCTGTGCAGTTAAAGCCCCACTAAATATTCGCAAAATCTCCGCTATAGCGCATAGCGTTCTTCGGCCGCTATGCTTTTTCAATATAATGCTATTGAACTGTAGATCCGCTTTAAGCTTCGCTATTTTCCGCTACACCCGCTAAATCAAAGCTTTTTAGCACCTTTTTTGCAATATTAATATAAAAAGGTTGATTTAAGTATTTCTCTTTTAATTAAATCAACAAAGTTAGGGTAAAGACCTAATTTTATAACATAAGTGGTCAATATAAGTTAGAAACCTATTATGGTCACAAAATCTAGACTACATTAATTATGATATTCTTTGATTTATTATATAGGATTAAACAATATTTCCTTTTCCTATACAATTAATGTGAGAATGAGAATAAATCAACTTTAAATATTTTATTTTATTTTGTATCTAATGAAGCTTTTTGCACCTTCGCTATATCCCCGCTTTATCTCCGTTATAACTTTTTAGACCTCCACTGCTATGGAACCGCTAAGCGTTTTAACTGCATAGCTTGATATAAAGCACATCGTCTGCACTTGACCGATAGATGGTAGGAGCGGTGGTTTTGGAAGTGTAGCAAGCCTTTTCATGGTGGTAATGAGATTTTTATTTTCTAATTAAGCTAACAGATGCTAATAAAAGAGGATGTTAATATTCTACTCGTGGCTTACTATTACAATATCTCAAGCATTAGAAAATTATTCAAATTAAGGGTTTCATGTAGATTTTGTGTAATTTAATTTGCAAGTGTTAGCTCCACAAGGTGAATCCTTGTAATCTCTCGGTTATAAAGGAAGTAATAAAAAGTCGTCGTTTTGATGACGTTGGTCATTTTGATCGAACTTATTAAATTGTGCGTCTTTACTTTTATTGTTCATTTGTATGGGAATGTTTGATTGCTCGTTCACTGTTTTGGTAGTCATTGACTCCAGTTGGGTAACTTGTGGTTGAAAAACATGAATAAAAGAGTTTTCATTTCATGCACATTGTAAATTACACACTAAAGCATATTTCAAAAACCAGCTATCTCTTCTTTCGCAAGCGATGGCTGAAATGGGTGGCTGGTACGATGAAAACATGCTAGGGTTTAAAATGGTTGAAATGTTGGAAAATATTACATTGTTAAACATCCATTGGCGATACTTACACTTTAGAAAGCGATGACAATAAGCTTGAAACTCATTAATGCAGCTTATGTTAAGGAGATTTCAGGTCTATCCTCTGTTTTCACGTAAAGGATATGCACACCTTTCACTTTTTCTTCATCATGATTAAATATTCTGGTAGGATGATGCAAGAATGCATCCTATATGAAATTTAGAACGAGGACACACGTGAAGTGGATGGACAGTACCTCATAACGCAAGCCTTTTAGTAAACTCACTTCCCCTATTACATCTCTAACCCTCTTCTCCATACATCAATCAGCACCAATTGACATTTCCTTTTTTTCCTACACCTAGAATATCAAGCTATAATGTTAGGTTTCAAGCGTTTGACAGCAACCCATGCATATATGTATAGCAACGAAAAAGAAAGAATAGGATTCGTAACAAGAAATTAACAAATTAAAAGGTAATTTTGCTTTTCATGTGCAAATCATTCCTTCAACTTGCATCTTACTTAACGTCAAAATAATATGATATAAATACGAAATTTTGCCACATATGTGCTTAGTTCGCGGTCCATTACACATGCATTTCCAAGTCATAGGCTATGATTTTGAATTTATTTATGCATCGACTAATATTGGTCCCTATCATTGATTGCAAAATACAACTAATATATGGGCCAAAACAACCATAGGTTGCCTTTGGGACCCTCCTCCTTTCTTTATACTTCCGTTAATAGGTTTAATGCATATGTTAATATGTTTGTATGTACGTCTCTGGCCATCATGTGATATATGCTGTTTATAGCTAATAATTACATAGTTTTATTTGGCCATGTGAGGCATATTATATAATTTTCTTCATCACTTGAAGTGTGCTAACATATTAGGCTGGTGGCTTATTGTCTTTAACTTCACAATCTAGTCGATGAACATGAATCAGTGCCTACATATGAATGACCCTTCTAATTAGTTTTGATGTTAGGTGCATTCATGGTTTAATTTAAATTGTTAAGCCTATTTTGCTGTAGATCAATGCAGTAGGTTTGGCCAACTAAAACTGTCTTAGGCATTTTCATGTTCAGATTGTGTTAGCTGCACCTGTTGGAACATTCTAGCTCTATAGGACGAGTCAGGTTTTTGTCGCTTTCAGTCTCTAGTTTGTAAAATAATATTTGTTCTGATGTTTGGGTATTGAGTGTTTCACCAACTCTCTTTTAAAATAATCCATTTTAAGCAAGTCAAGATGCTATAGTTCTGAATTTGGATAAGTTAGATATATGAACACATCTGACCTTCCAATTGTTTAATTTTGTAATACATGAACATGAAAGCGTTGGAATTCTACTTCCAAATTTTGAAACGTGTAATTCTTAATCTTTTGCGGTCTGTTGAATATATATTCAACCTATATATTATTTTTTAACATCTGTTCAATTATTAATTGATTTCTACTATGATACTCTGGCAGGAAAAACTATGCAGACCTACTTTATATGTTGACATGAACAATGTACATACATGCAGGCATACAGCAAAGGCTATATCAAGTCATTTCCATCTTATGTTATGTTTTACATTGAGTGATACAATCTCAGCGCTATTGATTGCTGTAATAACCTTTGAGTAATAATCCATATGTAATTATGTTCATGCATATGGAATCATGGATCATCAGATTTGTTTGTACAGTTTGTTTATAGTAGAAGTAGTATACAAAGTTGAACAATTTGCTCTACTTATTTCAAGAAAAGGACAGTGATCATATGCATACATATACACACACGTGTGTGATGGATTTCTTGGAAGTATTTCCATTATTCGGTTCGCTCAAATGATATTTCCTAAATTAGAAAATGGTATTCTTCATGCGTTGCATATGTACAGTCATGATAGTGTAAGACAATTTGTCTGATAACCCTTATTTAGTTGGCCGAGCTCACAAGTTTACCTACTTTTTCTAGCATTGTGATTTAAGCCTGCAATTAATTATGGCAATTTGTACCGTTATTCATGTAACTGTAAGAGTGGTTTAAAAAATAATAATGAATTTTATATATAGTGCACCACGTTTGAATTTGAAATGTTTGCACCTAAGTATGCATTTTTAGAGTTAGCATAAACAATATTTGTTTAAACCAAATAAGCAGGTTAAACCATTTTATTTCAGTTGGTTTTGTTTGGTTTTAAAACTAGATCCGTTTCTAATCGAATCATAAATTTTTTTACTTCTGTTATCGATTTAATCAAAGCAACCAAACTTTTATTACATTTATGTCATAATGAAGCTTCTAGAATAGTTTAGTTGGTTTAAATAAATTTTATTCATTATATATGTATCAAAATCACTATTAAAAAGCACAAGAATAGTTTAATTATATATTTATATTTTATTTTAAAGTACCATGGATATTCTAAACATAAAATGTGAATTATTTTTAATTTGTTAGATCGGACAACCAATCAAACTAACTAACCTTGATTCAACTGGTTTGGTTTGGTTTTCATTTTTATTTATTTTAATTTAGTTTAATTATTTTCATCGGCAATGTGTTTTTATTTATTTATTCGTAGGCAAAGCAATCTGTCTATCCAAACTTTAACACAGGACTTGTGTATGTAAATGGTTGGACAGTCGACATTATCTGTTTCACATTCTGCCAACTAATTTAGAACATTTGTGCATCGTTAGACATGTACATCACCAATATTACACCTAGGGACATACAATCAATCACACACTGACGGCTTACTATCTTAAGGCTTGTTTATGGATGGTTGGGACCGTAGCATTTTTCATGGTAATCCTAGAGTTACGTCTCACATAATATTACATCAAGTAAACGTTGATTTACATTTAGGCATATCAACGGAAATTTTTGGATGCAGAATGCAAATATTATTGTATTCGCATTCGAAATCATTTTTAGATATTAGGTATTTGCAACCACGGATACAGATGGATGTTAGATATTTATCATTCATTGAGGGTAAATAAATCTAGAACAATAAATCGAATGATAAATTTTCAAAATGAGCTAATTTTCGAATCAATTTCGCGATCGGCGTTGATTTTGAAACTTATTACTAAAATGGTTAGTTTCTGCCCAGTTAGCATTGCAGTCGTTTTTTTTCTAACTGCCACGAGAATGCGCAACTCATAGTTGCGCTCATGAGTTTTCAGTTTTTTTAGAATGCGCAACTAAGAGTTGCGCCTCTTTGGTTTTGAATTTTTTTTAGAAAGCGCAACGAGTTGCGCTTGTGGGATTTTCAATTTTTTTAAAGAACGCAACTGTTATGTGCGCCTAACCAATACGATACGCAGGCGCAACTCATAGTTGCGCCTGCTATAGTGTCGTGCAGGCGCAACTATGAGTTGCGCCTGCACAGGTTGCTGCTGCTAAAACAGAGGCAGCAGCAATCCTCCTCTCCATTCCATCAAAACTTTTCCCAACCTTCAACCCTTCTTCCATGCCCGAACCCACTAACTCCAAACCTAAATTTTAGCCAATTACAACCAATTTATCATAAAATTTTCAAATTTCTTCTTCTTTCTTCGATTACACCAAAGATACAACAATGGAAGCGGGATCCTTTTCAACACAAATAGATTTTGGTAATTTTTAAACCCTAGTTTTTTGATAATTTTATAATTTGCTTGTTATTTGGTTGTATTTGCTAGAAATATTATCAAATAGCTTGTTGTACATCTTAATAATCCAATTTGAAGCATTGAATCACTAATTGGTTGTAAACGATTTGTAAAAATCATTTTTTTGCATGAACTTTGAAGAACCGGAAAGCGGACCGGTAGACGGTAGCGTGCTTTATATGCAAGATAATCACGCTCTAACTCTAATGAGGGTAATATTATTCGCTTTGTAATTATAGTAAATTTTTGCAAGTTATTTCGCATTTTGAATTAACTAAAAATATAATTCTTTGTTTTGCAGAATGTAAAACCGGTGGATTGCCTGGATCATTCGCAAAGTTTTGAAGATTTGATGGAGATGGTTGAAGATCAACGGGTTCAACAATTACTACATCAAGCGGGATTCTGGTATTTCATGCAGATTAGATATATCAGATTTGACAGGTCATTACTCACAGCTTTATGCGATAGATGGAGACTGGAGACTTCCACTTTTCATTTTTCCGTTGAAGAAATGAAAATTACACTGCAAGACGTATCTATTTTGCTTGGCCTTTCCATCGAAGACGCCGTGTTGAACTATGGTGGTAACATGGACGCCGATGAGGTTTGTCAACGTTTGTTTGGTGAAATTCCACCTCCAGAAGCGGTGATCTATAAAAGAGAGTTGAAGGTCAAATGGCTGAATGACCTTATAATCGGCCGGGAGATTTCAGTCGATTCATCTATTGAGGAGATAGAATAGTTCACACGGACTGTCATATTGCTTCTTATAACATCTCGTCTATTTTCGAACCATTCGAAGGGTAGAGTTAGCGTTAAATGGTTGTACTTGCTAGAGGATTTTGCCACCATTTCCGATTATTCATGGAGTAGCGTTGTTTTGTGCGCATTGTACAAGGAGTTGGATAATGTAGCACTAAGAAAGACGGATGGGTTAGCAGGTTGCCTAACCCTTCTACAGGTATGTCGGTTTTGACTTATCGGTGTATCAAATTTATGAAATATTTGAAAGACGTTTCTTAACACTGATAATATGCAGATATGATCTTGGACGCGTATTTCTATTGGAAGGCCAAATGTTCATGCCAACGTTGCTCCAGGATTACCGTATGGGTCAAGGTAAAAGCAACTTGAAATTTGCACTGATTTTTTTTTGATTTCTGCCAATATTCACACACTATTTTGATTATGACTGTAGATGGATCGAAGATAGACGTTGGAGAGATAATCCAGTCCGTCATCCTATATTCTATCGCAACGGGCTCGATGTTATGGACGAGCATGCTGTTGACTGGATGCCATACACGGCCGAGATCGTACAGGATCTTCCGCTTATTTGCTTGGACGGGGAGCATAGTTGGTATGCAAGGACCCCGATTATTTGCTTGTAAAGTGTAGTCATGCACTACCTCGACAGAGTGATGATGCAATTTGGTCTTAATCAGCATATACCGGATCCGGCCGAGCAGATTTTCCCACACGGTTGGAATAGAGACTTGTACAACACGTATGTCGCAAGGTGGGATCGCAGGTTGGATCACGTTCAGGTCGAACGCGTACCAAGAATATCAATCGAACAATACTATAGTTGGTATCGGCATATCACACGGCGATTTGTTCTTAAAGAATCGTCAACTAGACTGCCCAGATATGCTCCACGGGGACCGGTGGAACGTGATTTGGTAGGTTTTTACAAGTTTTACTCTTTGAACTTTCTCAACAAGCTTTACTTACTTGCGTCATTGATTCTTTTGTTTCAGGTTCAAGGATTTTATATTATTTCCAATGAAGTTGACGATGTCCTGGTAGATCCTGGAGATGATGACAAAGTAAAAGAAAAGTGCTTCAACATCGAGGAAATTATCAAGTCGCTTCTGGGTAGGCATAAGCTAGAAAGACCACCACCGTATGTACCTCGTCCGCCCCAGACTTTTGGTCATACCTACCGAAGAAGACGTTTTAAAGGCACGGGGGGTCCTTCACAAGGTAGCCAGCCAGGGCAGGGCCTCCGACACAAACTCAAAGAATACTATGCGACTGCAGAAATATAAGAAGATAGGGTTGTGTTGGTTTGTCGTTTGGTTGCTTTGTTTTGAATTTGTATTGGCTTGAAACTAGTTGGTTTGTAGGTGTTGCGATGTTGTATTATTGACTTGAAACATGTTGTTATATGAAATATGATGTTTTGTATGAAATATTTCATCTATTTGAATGAAATGTTGTACTTATGTGTTGTTATTATATGAAAGTTGATGTTTAATGAAAGTTGCATATTGCAGGCGCAACTTTGAATCGCGCAAGGAAAGTATGCGCTTGCTGGAAAGTTGCAGGCACGACTAGTAGTTGCGCGCCCATGAGTATACTGCGCGCAACTTTGAGTTGCGCCTAATAATTTCCTTTAGGCGCAACTTGAAGTTGTGCCTGCAAACCTAGGCTATTCCCTGGCCCAACAGCTACATATAAACATCACAAATCCTCCCAAAACAAACACAACTCCTCATACCCATTTTCTTTCAAAAATCCTAACATCCATTTCCATTATTTTCACTACTATCAACACAACATTCCAATCAAAATCATTTAATTCTACGGAGATAAACAAAAGATTGCACGTTCATCTACACTTGAGGCAAAGAATCGAAACCCTAAAATGCGAGATTGCTCCGAGATAAACTTTAGGGCCCGAGATGTAAATCCGAGATGGATGCCCGATATACATTTATCTTGTCCAAGATTTCGCCCGATACGAGATTAGGTCCCTAAAATCTTCGAGACGAAACATGAACGAAATCCGAGATTTAAAAATGCCCACTTCCACACTGGAACGTCTAACGGCTGAAGCAAACCACTTGGCTTTTGGTGTTCAGCCTTTGCCTATTGGCAATTCAAGCACTGCCATACACACAAGCTAATATCCCACTTCATTCCTTCCTAGAAGAAACTCCTCTTCATATCCTGATACATCTTGGTACCTCCAGGATGTATAGTGAACTTCGAACGGTGGCAATCTGCTAGGACTTCCTTTCTTATGTTTCCCACATAAGGAACACATAATCTTCCTTTCTTTCTCAACCATCCATTCTAGTCAAGACCGAAATCTTTCAATTCATCGCTCTCTGTTCCTTCCTTAAGCTTCTTGATCCGCTCAGCTAACACTGGTCTTCCATCTTCTTAGAAGCAATCTGCTCGATCAACACCGGTCGAACGTCCAAATAAGACAATACAACTGTATTCCCACTAGACTCAGCCTTGGATCTCCATTGTACTCTGCAATCTACAATGGCTTTTATATCTTTCCACTCAGCCATCATTGTTAACACTGCATTTTGATGTTTCCTGCTAAGTGCAACTAAAACCTTGTTGCCTTTCCTCGGTGTGTACTCAATCCCAAGATCATAAGCGAATATGAATTCTAGCCACTTCTACTGTCTCATGTTCAGCTCCTTCTGAGAGAACAAATACTTCAACGAGTTATGATCTGTATATAGCTCGAACCTTTCTCCCAAATGTGATGTCTCCACACCTTTAATGCAAAAATCACGGCAGCCAATTTTAAATCATGCATCAGATATCTGACCTCATGCGGTATAAGCTATCAAGAAGCAGAGACAATAACTTTGTGTCTGTACATCAGCCCAGCTCCTAATCCTATTCCACATGCATCACTATAAACTACTAAGTCCCGATTCCCCTCTGGAACGACCAACACAGGTGCATGGGTCAATAAGTGTTTCAATCTATGGAATGCTTCTTCACACTTATCGGTCTACACAAACTTTGCATCCTTCCTTGTCAGCTTGGTCATCGGTGCCGCTATCCACGAAAAATCCTTAATGAATCTCCGAAAATAACCAGGCAACCCAAGGAAACTCTTTATCTCGGTTACTGTCTAGGGTCTCTTTCAACTATTCACTGCTTCTATCTTGGTTGGATCCACTGACAACCCTTCCTCTGAGACTACATGACCAAGAAACTTCACCACTTTTTAAGTGATACTTTGAAAATTTCGCTTTCAGCCGATGCGGCCTCAGCGTCTCAAGCACCACTCTAAGATGAAATTCATGCTCACATTCATCCTCAGAGTAAATCAAGATATCATGTATGAAAACTAGCATGAACCTATCCAAGTGCTCTAGGAAAATTCGGTTCATCAAATCTACAAAGAAAGCTTGCGATTCGTTAGTCCGAATTGGCATAACTAATCATTCATATGACCCATACCTGGTCCTGAACGCCGTCAAAGGTATACGATCCTCTGCTACCCTGAGTTGATGGAAACTGTTGTTAAATCCAACTGGGAAAATACTTTCGCTCCACTCAACTGGTCGAACAAATAATAGATTCTGGGAAATAGATACCGATTATTTATCGTCCTCTCATTCAACTTACAATAATCGATACATAGCCTTAACGATCCATCCGTCTTCTTAGCAAACATTGTCACTGCACCCCACGGTGAACTGCTCGACCTGATAAAACTCTTGCCCTCTAAATCCACCAATTTCTTCTTCAACTCCCTCATCTCTTAATTGGTCATCCTACTTGGCGGCTACTCAGTTGTTCTACTCTCGGAACCAAATCTATTCAAAACTCGATGGCTCGCCAACTACAGGCTCAAACACATCTGCCAATTCTCTAACCACGAAAACTCAGCTCCACTCATCATCTGAATCCAAAGCACCCAACACAGCAAACACTGTAATGTCAAAACATTCTACGGTAAGAACAATTCGGTCGCTACAATCAGGAGGTCTAAGAGATGTCTTCCTACCCCGAAAAAATATCTTCGCATCGTAGTCACTTAACTAATCCATCCCAAGGACAATGCTAAACCCCGCAAAATCAAGCACATGAAAACTGCACACAAAAAATATGACCTAACAGGTCAAATACAAACTAGTAATCCCTCAACCCTAGAGTTGCATACCCTTCTATTGGATTTTTAACCCACAAGGAAGTAATTTAATATGTGGGTTCAAGGTTAATCTTATCTACCAACTATCTAGACATAAAAGAATGTAATGTACCAATATCAAATAAAATGCTAACAGACATACCATGAATTTGAAGCGTTCTTCTAAGAAGTGGCTTTCCTTTCTCCTGGGCTGTTGGCTTATAAGCAGCATGCTCCAATGCATACACCTTTCCCTTGCCATCTCTAACGGGCTCCTTGCATTGGTTCTTGTATTGGCCTATCTTGTCACGGTTGAAGCACATGATATTCTTCTCCTTAGCCACATCCTTTGCCTTCCCTGAGCGACACTCATTAGCAAAGTGCCATTTCTTGTCGCCCTTATGGAAAACAACTTTAGACTTCCCTTTCTTAGCTGCTCTGCCCTTCTAATCCCTTTCTTGGGAAAGAACTTCCTTTTCAGACCCTGTCTAACTTGGACCTCCTTAGCCTTGCTCTTCACCAAAGACTTAAGGACTTTCTCCTGCCTCATGGCCATCTCTATAACAATATCAGAAGGATCCCTAAGGTGAGACAAAGTAGCACTAGCCAATTCTAGCTTCAATCCTCTGATGAACTTCTCATTGTGCTTCAATACTATATCCGCTGAAGCGTGCCCATATCGCGCCAACTTTTCAAACTTCCTGGCATACCCTGCAATTGACATCTCACCCAACACCAACTTGGCAAACTACCTAATCAAAGCTGATTGTGCTATAACAGACATGAACCTCTCCTGGAGTCTCCTCTTGAAATCCTCCCAGGTCATTATCTCTTCATCAACCGTCACAGTCACACTATTCCACCATAACAATGCGGCTCCTTGAAGCTTCCTAGACGCTAACCTCCTCTTCTACTCATCAGTCAGCCCCAAATTTGCAAAAATCCTTTTGTAGTGCAACAACCAGTTTTCCACCTCAACGACATTCTCCGTCCCCATAAACGGCTTCCCTCTAAGCTTCAAAAAATCTCTGCTCAACTTTGCAAAGTGGTTAATTACCGGAACTTCCGAAACCGCTTCTTCTGCAGCATTTCCTCCTATACTCCGACTTCAACTCCCGCCTGTAACATATTCTTGAAAAAATGATACATGGCTTCCATTCCGACCTATGGGACCTCAACACCTACGTTCTTTGCTTGTGCCTGACCTTGATTTCTCCCGGCATTAGGTCCGGAATTCCCTTCAGTGCCTCCCCTTCCGGGATTAACTCTACTTCTTATACTATCCATATTTGTATTCAAACCTCATGAGATATAGAAAGATAACCTAATTAAAGATAAGAGAATGGAGATAAAGCGCATACTTATATATAGCAAATATAAGTACGTTACCACAACGTTATCCTAACCCAAATCTTTCTCTAATTCTTTTGGATTTTTTTCAAAACCAGTTTTAATTAATTTTTTCATAAACCTATGCTCTGATACCATGTTGTAACATCCTGTACCTGGAGGCCAAAAGCTAAGCGTTATGGATGCTGCAGTCATCCGCGGTATTAACTTCTGATGACGAAATACGGTAATGCTAATGGTATCCATAAAATCAGAAGCACTTGAATATGAAAAAAATCACATATTTTCAAAAAACAATAATTTCTAGTGATTATGTTTCAAATAAAATCATATCCAAGTTACAAAAATCTCCAAAAGTATTCCCAGGCAATGATCAATTATAATTTACAATAATACGCAAAGAGCGATATATGAAGATGTCCCTTGGAAGATCAAAGCAATATAGACATAACTGTCTTAATACACGGCGAAAACCAAAAAATGAATTCCTAATTTAGCTATCCATCGGCCTCCTTCTCGTGTTCGGAAGCTTATTCACCAAAACCTGCTAAAACCTGAAAACCTAAACCCTCATCCTACTCAAATCAAATTTTGAGCACCCAAGAGTTTAAGGGGAAAAAAAAATTTTGAGCCAAACATAAAGCCTGATATGAATAATTTTTGTTACATCTCTGTTTACTGGAATTTAATGAGATCACGCTGCTTAGCGGAATGAGTTTCCCCTCACTAATATCTGTTTCCAAAAAATATATTTTGCAAATCCTTTCCTGCAACCAAACTGGTTAATCAACTGATAATAATAATACATATATCAAGATCCTTTATGCTAGAAACAGGAAATAAATGGACTAACTGTCAGATATCTGGGCTAACCGCCCTCTGGTGGACTAAATGTCCTAAAACTGATTATATCAAAATAGCAATATCCTTTATGCTAAATAATGGACTATCTGTTCACAAAACAGGTAAAAAGGTGGAATAACTATCCTTAAGAAGTAGCAAGGTCCGTTATGCTAACAAATGAACCAACTGTTCATAATCTGGGCTAACTTCCCTTAACTTGACTAACTGTGCTCTGGGCTGACTGCCCTCAAAATGGATTGATTGTCCGAATTTAAATGAGCTAATTGCTCGAATTTTCTTTGGGTTAACTATCTTTTAAAATTTTCCTTGAAAATGTTTTCAAAATGATTTAGTCCGTCAAATCATACTTATACAAGGAAAATATATTGTTAGCTTTACTCTAAGACATTTTTCCATGTTATATATACTTTACTCAAAATAATGTTGATGACGTTCAATATGGATAATTTATCCTTTTAAAATAAGTTAAAGTCCTTTATACTTAAAACACTTAGGCTATCTGCTTAGTCATTATATTCGAAACCTTTATTTAAAACCTTTAAACAACCTTTCGAAAGCATTAAAAGTAACCCCTTCGAAACCATTAAGACCTTTCAAAAACAATGAAGGTAACCCATTCAAAACCATTTAAACGATTTAAACGTTTCGACTGAAAACATTTGAATTATGCCTTCAAGTAGAGCAAAAGGATCAGAAAAACATTGGAGTCAAAAGCATATGTTTCGAAACCTTTTGAAAGTAACTCTTTTAAAACCATTTCATAAACAATGAAGTGATGGTGTTGAAACCATCCCTTCGAAAGCAATGGAGAGGCGGTAAGTTTAGAAAACAAAAGGTTCCCTTTGAAAGCATCTGGATTGAAAGATAAGAAGCAGCAGCTACGGTTTCGACCTTGTCGGAAGCTATGCTTTCAATCTTGTCGGAAGCATTCCTTTCGACCTTGTCGAAAGGTAAGAAATAGAGGCGGAACTTAGTTGCCGAAGGAGACGAAACAGTTATAAACCTGTTTATTTGTACTTTAAAATAGTTCTTTTGTACCTAACCTGCCTTATTTTTCTAAATTGATTGGTTGCTAGATTTTTATATTCAAAAGTGCTGCCGACTTTTTATATTTTGCATTTTAAACATTTTTATAAAAATCCCCTTCGCCTCTATAATTACATAAAACATTTAAGTCCCATACCTTAAATATTTTTATGTAGCTATTAAAACATCTTAGAAAAATCTACAAAAATCCCGAAAAATCATTTTATACATGTTTTACAACATATAAAATTTCGGACCCAAATAATAAAGTATTTTCTCGTAAATAATTTTATAATCCAAAATATCATTTTCTTTCTTAGAAAATTCATAATAAATCCATGAAAATCTGAAAATTAAAACCCAACTCTAAAGATCTTCGTAAAAATTCGCAAGGCAATTGGATGTCGTTTAATTGGGTTTTCATTTCAAAACATGTCATACAATCTATATGAACATTCAAAATCTATCAATCTGTATATATAATCATTTTATCATTCAAAACCATGACAAATCTTTACAAAATATTCAGATTTAACTTCAAAACCGAAACCAACAAAAATATAGTGATGTAAACATTATTTACCTTTACTTTAGAGATTAAGGAGCTTGAGATTTGAATGGATTTGAATGGATTTGATTTTCCCTTTAGTTTTCTTAATTTCCTCTTCCTCTTTCCTTGTTAATGGTGGCCGGCATTGATTTTAAAATTTTGAAATGAAATAAATGTGTATAATTTTACACGGCTATGTGAAGTAATATAGGAATGACTTTTTTCCTATATTATCCCTCCTCTAATTCATTTTTAAACCCTTCTTTTAATTTTTTTATTTTAAAAGGCACGGCAACCTTAATTAAAATTAAATCTTAATCCTCGAATCATCATATTATTTTATTTACTTTAACTAATAAAATCTCCTAAATAATGTTAACATAAATCCGGGGTGTTACATAACCATAGTGTGATTATAAAATAAATGTATACACTAAAGACAAGTTACAAAATAAAATAATAAGCAAGGAAAAGTTGATAAAGTAATGAAATGAGTAAGTAAGAAAGTAGTAACTAAATGAAGATGGCACGAATTGAAAAGGAATAGTAAAATAGATCTAATTAAATAAAGGGGTAGTAAGCAGAAAAAGATATTTAAATCCTTTAAGTTAAAAGTAAACGGTGAATGACATTAAATTGACATTAATGAAATAAGGAGTCGGTTATGTAAAAATAACCAAATATTAACAGTTGAACATTGGAGGCATGATAATAAATAAGTATGAATATACACATAACTTCAAGTATGCGATTATGACAGGTATGAACTGTTGAACTTAGCCAATAGCTTAAATTAAATATGAATGATATAGTCATTAAAATGGGTTGAAGTGCGAAGTCAGTAGTGTTATGCAACATAAGTTTGCCCACCGCAAGGGGATACCATCAGTTGTGTATACACTATATTGACGTAGGATATATCTAACTATAGAACCCATGGGATTACACGTTTGCATATAGGTGAAGGGAATCTGCCAATAGGATGGTTCACCCTAGTCGAAGTGTCAAAGGATATGTAGAGTCTACTTCAACCTTTTAGGGGTATGTTTAAGTAACAAAATGAGCATTTTCTTGATTGCATTAGACAATCTAAATGGGACTGTGAGCAAGGCTTAGCGCTATGACAGTGAGATTGGTACCATATATGAGTAGTTGTTTTCATAGGTCAAAAATGTGATCGGTCCTGAGTTGTTAGCGAAAATATGAGTAACTACACCTCATACTAGTATAGATTTTGTTTAGGACATGCACCGCCTCATAGTTTTTACTAGTTTTTCTTGTTGTTTGGAGGCAAAGCTTTATAAATCTTTTGTGGAGGACTTTTGAAAATGAACAAAATACGGTTGAATTTTATGATATCATTATCAGGAACTATGAGAGTTCCTTGGTATGCACAACAACGAGGACATGATATCGCGTTGACAATGGATTCTGACGAGGTGCTTGGTTATGGATACTAGCAGGGGAAAGTATCTTGGTCCAAAGGGGGACTGTGGTACTTATATATATATATATATATATATATGTGTGTGTAGTTATTGTCTACTAGGGTAGATGGGGCGTGTCGTATACGTACATGGAGTCAAGACGACTAAGTAAAACAAAAGACATAGCATGTAATGGAAGACAATCGACATATACTAGTGTTATGTATAAAGTGTGTAATTTACCAATCATCGAAATGTTTTTCTGAACTCTTCTTATTACAACCTATATGATACCTTTAGAGGGACATGTACTTATATAAAGCGGGAATGGTGGAAGGATAGATTCCTTATGCATGCTCGACACTGACAAGAACACTATTAAAGGTGTCAGCCTTGGTCAGTAATCATATGTTTATTATATTTTACTATTCCGTTGTAAGTTTATATTAACCGTGCTCTAATATGATTTTGTTATTATAGGATACCACACACCAACGATCCGTATTTTAGTGGACTTAGATTTTCGATTTAGTGAAAATTCAAGCCTACTAGAGTGCGAGTAGTTACACTTAGAGGGACAACTGTAGGTTGGAGAGTGAAGTTGCGATAGTTGCTTTGTTTGCTACAGAGGCAGAGTTGATAGTTGCCGTTGAAGCGACGCACTCTAGTTGAAGCGATTGATGTGTGATCTGAGCTTCGTATATGATGGAGTTGTGGTGAGCTGTGACTGTCAAAGTGCAATTCACTTAATTGAAAATCTAACTTTGAGCTTCAGGATGAAGCATGTAGAGGCGAGATAGTCCTTTTTTTCTCAATGAATGAAGAGAAGCTCCTCGTCTTCAAAAGGTTCACACGGAGAAGAATACAGTAGATATGTATACCAAGTCTTTGCCTATTGTAAAGTTCAAGCATTGCTTGAACTTGATCCGATTATTAAGGTTCTAGATGCCACATGGTGTCATATGAGGAGAGTGAGTAAGTAGATAAAGATGCTTGTTTTCCTTATGGAGATCGATAGTTCCTATATTGAGAGGGTACTTTCAACACTTTGTTGACGGTCAGTGGCATTGCCGGAGTTTGTTGACAAAGTGCAATAGCGATGGTTATGTCGATGCTCATTGGAAAAGTATCCACGGTATCTTGTTCGAGAGTAACTTGGACTATGAGGATGTAGGGGGAGTTGGTAGGCTTGCGTGGAAATATAGTATCAAGGTGGAGATTGTTAGATTTCGGTCTTACAATATTTCTATATTAAAGAAGATTTGGAAGATTTTTGAGTCAACGTGAATTTTGACGAACATCTATTGTCTCTTTTGATGCATTGAAGAAGGCAAGGAATTATCTAAATGAGAAAGAGTAATTTTGATTGAATGAAGTAATCAATCAATTCTCTCATCAGCCGATTAAAGAAAGTATTTGATCAGGTTCATGAAAATTAGTGGAAACTAGAAAAATCAAATGGATGAACATTTCTCATTTGAATAGGAGAACCGACGATGTATTGGTTTATTTTCATAAATCAATAAATTCAATCTTAAGTAATAATCTCTATATAATAGTCATTTTTTAGAGATTAATATCATACTCTCACGTTATATTTCTACATATTTTTCTTCTAGGCCTCCATTATCAATCTCGTAATTTTTCTCATGGAAACTTAAAACATCTTCTCTTTCCAAAGTAGATACACACTATCTCACAATAGTGGAACCACTATAAATCATGTGTGTGATTTTATTTTCTACTTGTGCATCAATGATCTATGATCGCTTATTTTAGGATATTAGTTTTCTTTTTGTTCCACCTCACCATCAACATGATCTTATTATTTCCACTGCATTTGGGTACTAAACCAAATTTTCTCTAACAGGGGCATCGCAAACGAAATTGTATCAAATATTTATAGATTCTTGATAAGGAATAGGAGTATGATTTCTATTTCAAATGTGTTTTTCTTCTAGAAGATTCTCCTCTACATCTATTTTTCACAGTTTTATATAATAGATATGAAACTATAATCTGTATTTAGTTACAGTAGAAGAAATGGAAAGCTCATGGTAAGAGGTTTAAATGGCGCTTTGTATTGCAAATCTTGTTGTTGTAGAAATAGAAGTAGTAAGAGCGTTCCATATAATGTAACTTATGGACGCACCAAATTTTGAATGATTAAGTTTCGTGTACATCAAACATTATTTATGAAATAATAACCATTTTCAGTTTTGACCGAAAATAGATGCAAGTTTATTTTAACATGAATATTTGTTAGAAAATAAATATGTATCATTGTTCAATGGTAGTATCTGTGTTATTAACAATATTGTTATGTTAGCTACAGAAAATACAAAAAGATCTAAAATATTTAATGAGTAAGCCATATTTTAAGAAACTTTTCTTCAATCACATAATTATAAATAATAAGGTACTTGAATTGTATTCCAAATGATTAATGACTCTTAACCCATATTTTGGCAAGGCCGTAGATAGGCGGATTTACTAAAACTACTGCTCACTTGTCGAAATTGGAGTACGATGGGTTTGAGCCAGCAGGACGGACAGAGTGGTTCGGCATGGTTGAGTGGTTTGGCGCGCTGGAGTTCATGAGTGGTTCGGCATGAAGGTGGTTCGGTCATAATGGGGAGTGGATCGGTGTTGAAGTATGGATATGGTTTGATCAAGGTGGATCGGCTAAACTCGCTCGCTCAAAGTGGCTCGGTCGTATATGGCACAGTCTAAGAACAGAGGAAATGCATGGCATGAACGAGGTAGTTCATACTAGAAAAGCTCGAGAGGGTTGGTATGTATGGCTGGGTGGATTTATTCTGGCTCGGCATTTCAGGATCGGCAACGGAGTGGATCCATGATTGGAATGGATCGTTAGGAATATGGCTCGGTCATGTTGAAGTTCTTCGGTGTTTGAAGGAGGTTCGGTCTCAAGGGAAGTGGGACATGTGGGTCGGCCCTAAGTGGTTCGGTGGCCATGGTTCGGTCGGCATATATGGGTCGGTGGATGTGGATCGGTTTACCTGGGTCGGTCGTAGTGTTGAGTCTGGATTGGCTATGGTCTTGGTGGGCCCGGACTACTTAGGAAGCCCATTAACTCGGGATTTTCCTATAAATACAGTAGGCGGGGCTTCAGAAAAGGGATCTTCATTCTGTTTTCCTTCGTCTTCTATACTAAGGCCGCTATACCATTGTTGTTCTAAAAACTCTGGACTATAACTGTAATTGATTCTAATTTCAATAAAAAGAAATTTTTTGGAGTGGACGTAGGCCGGAGTCAGCTGAACCACTATAAATCCTCTGTTCTTACTACTTTCTTTTTTTATTTTTATTATTCTTCATATTTATACTCTCTACATACATTCTATCTGTTATCTACGACTGTTGGTTGGTGCTTTTATCTGGATTTGGGTGTTAATGACCAATTTTGGCGCCAACATTTTGGTACTTTCACTGAGAACGCTAGCACCCAGGGATTGTAAAGCTAGGATTTTGGATTTAAAGGCTTAGGAACTTAGTTCTAAAGACTATGGCAAAGCAATCAACCAGAAGGCAGAGGACGGAAAGAAGTCAGCAAGAGGGAAATCAGGAGGCTTCTTCTCGAGCTAATCAAGCCTCTATCTACATCACTATGGCGAGATTCTGATCATGATGGATTCCATGCAGGAGCAATTGATGAATAGGCAAGAGGAAAGGATACAGAAAATTTTCAGACAATTTGGACAAGCAGGAACTGCAGGAGCTCGGATCCATGGAGATGGACCAAAAGGACTCAACCGGCAAGCAGATGGAGCGGTTCAGTAGGGGCAGCCCCAATCAACAAACAACTGTCAATCTAGATGGACCAAGACTCGGAGGCACACCCCCAGATAATGCTGGACCAATCAATGGAGGGATAACAGATGACACTGCACAGCCGATACTAATAGGAATATAGGAGTACGTGACGGGGAGTATGTGCCAGAATTCCCTCATGGTCTTAAAGGGCGGTTAGGAAATGGAGATGGGGGAAATCCTTGGTAGATAACATTGGATTAGCTGACAATATCAGGTGAACTATTCATAGAGGTCTAGCAAATAGAGATTTGGAAGGGGGTAAACATAATTCCATTTACCCGTAACATCAGGATGGCTAGGAATCCACCTGATTTCAAGTTGCCCACTTTGGAAGTATACAACGGTAAAACGGATCCCACTGACCACTTGATGAGGTACACAAGACATCTAGAGGTGCTGGGGGCATCAAAGGAGGTTATGGCCCAGTGTTTTCCCCTGTACTTGACAGATATAGCTACTATATGGTTCAGACAACTGGAAGATGGATCTATTAGAACATATCCAGAACTGGTGGATAGGTTCTTCAAACATTTTCGAGTTCACTTAAAAAGACCAAAGAATGTGATGACATTGAAGTTAGTTAAGCAGAGGGTGGATGGATCGCTTAGGACTTTCTTGACTCAATTTAATGCAGCAGTTGCTTCGGTGAATCGGCTGGATCCATCAATAGTTCTGATGGCGGCAGTGTCAGGAGTCAGAGATAATTCAGATTTCAAAGTATCGTTGATACGGGATCCACCACTGGATGTCGGGAAATTCTTTCATGAAGCCAAGAGATTTCTTCGAAAAGAGGATGCATGTTTGGATATGAAGTTGAAGGAAGTAAACATGGTTAAGTATGGAAGACTGCCTGATGAAAGCTCGAGTAAAGACAAGGATAAAGGGAAAAGGAAGCGTTGGGGAGAACCAAAATTCTCCACTTACACAGGATTGAACGCAACATTGGAGCGGATATTCTTAGGTACTCGGGATCGCCTTCCTTATCAAAGGCCGACAAGGAGGGAACCCTCAGAACGTGAATGGACATTGGGAAGGCACTGTCCCTTCATGACCTAGATGGGCATGATACTACAGTTGTAGGCATCTAAAGGACATAATCGAGGAGCATGTAAGGAATGGTCAGTTGCGACAATATGTCGGAACTCGGAATGCGGCAGTGGAACAGGAGCAACCATCGTCTACCTTGAACGATGATGGCACAAGGCCCAGGAATGGTGGTCGGTTGGTCATCAACTAATCGTTATGGTTTGGAATAAGTAACAAACTCCGGGCAAACAACTAAGTCACTTACTCATGTACGGGGATAGAGATAACCCTTGGGCATGCTCTGAGATGATGATAGACCGTGACGCTCTGGTTTGCGAAATCTGTTTTTTCTTTTTGGCTTGGGCACTTGCTTTTTCTGCTTTGGTTTTGGAGTTCGGTTTGAACTCACAGTTTTGTTGGTTTTCTGGTTTGGATGCTTGATTTCTGATTTTAATTTTGGTGTGGACTTTTGATATGGATTTTTGGTTTTCTGATTTGATGTTGGCTGGATTTCCTCTGGTTTTTGGCTAAAAGGTTGTCGATCATGGGCTATGCTCGACAAGGATCTAAAGAGACCAGGTTTGACTTAGGACTTAGGCCCCATAATATCTATCGATTACCATTTTAGGTCGTCAAGTATGGACCATGCTCGACAAGGGTCTAGAGTGACCAGTATTCGGCTTAGGACTTAAGCCATAGCATTATTTAATTCAGTGATACTGAACTAGAAACACCATGGCCTTACTTAACATAGGTCACCGAGTGTGGATTACGCTTGGTCAGAACCCGGAGAGGTTACGAATTTGATATTAGCTATGAAAGCTAAGGATTTGGGCACGGACTCGGAGTGGTCCCGGATTTGGATATCGACCCGGAGAGGTCGTGGATGTTGTTATTGGTTATTGCATATGAATGGATTAGAACTTGGCTGTCGGGTTCGGATGGATGTGGAATTGGATAGAGATTTGGTTACTGGATAAGAATCATATATCAACTTGGAGCAGTGGTAGATTTGGATAAGGATACGGCGATAGCACTTGCATAAAATCGATTGGATTATGAATCAGAAGGTATAGCTATGAATAACATATGGACTTCGGATATCGAACTTGTGGCTATTCAAAACACCTTCCAATAGAAAGGCATGTTTTGGGGGGAAAATGTTAACCCGCCTTTTAGCAAGGCCGTAGTAGGCGGATTTACTAAAACTATGGCTCATTTTTCGAAATTGGTGTACAATGGGTTTGAGCCAGCCGGACAGATAGACGATCAGTCATGGATGGTTCGATGTGGGTCGCTCGATCATATTGGCTCGGTTGTACATGGCTCGGTCAAATGCATAAGTCGGTCACAAGGGTTCGGGTATTGGGATTCGGCATATCTGTGCAGGTCGATGTTAGTGGATCTACCATGTGTTGGTCGGTCAAGGTAGTTGGGCTGAGGTGGTTCAACAGAATGGTTTGGATCGGCATGGTTGAGTGGTTCGGCATGCTGGAGTTCACGAGTAGGTTAGCATGAAGGTAGTTCGATCATAATAGGGAGTGGATCGATGTTGAAGTATGGATATGGTTTGGTCAAGGTGGATCAGCTAAACTCGCTCGCTCAAAGTGGCTCGGTCTTACGTGGCTCAGTCTAAGAAGAGAGGAAATGCATGGCACGAACGAGGTAGTTCATATTGGAAAAGCTCGAGGGGGTCGGTATGTATGGCTCGGTGGATTGATTCTGGCTCATCATTTCTGGATTGGTAGTGGAGTGGATCCGTGATTGGAATGGATCGTTAGGAACATGGGTCGGTCATGTTGAAGTGGTTCGATGATTGAAGGAGGTTCGGCCTCAAGGGAAGTGGGACGTGTGGGTTGGCCCTAGGTGGTTCGATCGACATCAGGGTCGACATAGGTGGGTCAGTGGATGTTGATCGGTTTACCTAGGTCGGTCGTAGTGTTTATTCTGGATTGGCTATGGTCTTGGTGAGCCCGGATTACTCAGGAAGCCCAGTAACTCGGGATTTGCGTATAAATACAGAAAGCGGGACCTCAGAAAAGGGATCTTCATTCTATTTCTCTTCGTCTTCTATACTAAGGCCGCTCTACCATTGTTGTTCTAAAAACTCCGGATTGTAATTGTAATTAATTCTAATATCGATAAAAAGGAAATTTCTAGAGTGGACGTAGTCCGGAGTCAGCCGAACCACTACAAATCCTCTATTCTTGCTGCTTTCTTTTTAATTTTTACTGTTCTTCATATTTGTACTTTCTACATACATTTTATTTGCTATCTATGACTGTTGGTTAGTGCTTTCATCTGGATTTGGGTGTTAGTGACCAATTTTGGCGCCAACAATGACAAAGCACCCATTCATTGGGAAAGATAAAAAAGTTAGAAAAGCTTTTAGAATTGATATATACAGATGTATGTAGTTCAAGCCTAAAGTTACCGAAAATGAATCAACTTATTTCTTTAAATTCAATAGCGAATTGTCAAGGACCACTAGCTCAATGGAGAATGGTACGAGGTCGTGGGTTCGGACCTTTGAGATATCAAAGTGAGCATTCTATTTGAATAAAGTAACAATTTTATTCTAAAAAAATCATCGATGAATATCTAAGGTATGAGCATGTGTATTTTAATACCCAAGTTAGATGTGTATGATAAGTTCATAGAATATAAGATGAAAGTAGAAATATAACATGTAAAAGAGATTAAAAAACTTTGATTCAGTTAAAGAAGTGAGTATCTTGGATACGAGTTCAACAGTACCTAAAAGAGAACACTATTCACTTTCAAAGTCACTCCTTATGCTACATAATGATAAGGAGTAATCAAACTCTTTGGCATATTACGATTAACTTGAAGTTGAGTTTATTTTTTTATTTAAAGGGATATGCGCTTAAGTGTGAGCACATATGTTGAATTTGATTTCATCTAAAAGTTAAGTATGCTTTGTGTAAGTCTGTATGGAAGTTCACAAAAATCTTATGGATGTCTGTTCTATCGCACTAAGAAATAAATAGTTATTTCATATTATGTCATGCCCTCACCGAAGGAATTTATTCTTAAAGAAACTAATGGCAGCGCAATTGACTTTGATGTCATTTAAGATCCTAACATGGAAACTAATTGTATAGATGATGGTAGATTTAAGGGTGTGCCCTATCAGAAATTATGTAATTTGATTATATAAATTAATTCTTGTAGTGAATCTTGTTCGAATAAGATTTTGGCTTTATTTTCTATTGTATATATTTTTGTATTGGGATATAACTAATGTTTTAAATATATTAATTTGTTAGAACTAGAGCAGCATGCAGTTGGATAATTGGGTAAATTTAAAAAAAAAAATCATTTTTTTGATCATTGATTGGCCTATGTAGTCTAAATACATTTAGAAATTTTCTAAATATTCTATTAGATAAAATAAATATTTTATTTAAATTTATAAATAAATTTTTATTTTATATAATATGTATTATATTTTATATATGTATGTTATACAGGCATATGTGTGTGCATGCACGTGCAACAGGATAATGTGTACATTGTTTAACATGCCTACGTATAAATGTTGGGATTTACATCGTAGGTCCGCAACGGACATGCAAGCCCCTCTTGTACACAAATGCATTGTCTAAATGTATATGTGTGTATCAAAATATTGTATGTGTGTATATCTGTATATGTAAAATATAATTGTAATAAAATATATTATTTACATAAAGCATTTTTAAAATGCATATGCATATACATATACATATACATATACATATACATATACATATACATATACATATACATATACATATACATATGCATATATATATATATATAATTAAATTATAAATTAGTTTACATATTAGTTTGTAAATTAATTTAGAATATTTATAATATGAAATTAAAATTGAAATTATTATATATATAATAATTTCAGTTCGAGTTTAATATTATAAATATTATAAATTATTTTGTATGTATTTGAAATTAATTTAAATACATATCACACATAAACATATAATAAGTTATATGTAATTATATATAAATATATATTTTGATGCTACTTTGGGCCAGATAAAATTAATTAATTAATTAATAATTTAATTTTTATTTTTAAACAATTTATTAATTAAATACTTATAATATATGTAAAGAACACGAAAATAATAAAAAAAATTAAAAACTCTTTTTTGAAACCATAATGCATATTTTATATTATATATATATATATATATATATATATATATAAACAATTTTAAATTATTCGTATATGTGTATACATTTATTTTATTTATTTAGCCAATTTTTAATCACGTAAATCACTAGACTATAATATATAGATATATGAACTATTTATTTATTTTAATGCCAAAAGCTTTCTAGTATGAACAAAAAATTACACATAATTTAAAATATATTTATTTTATGATTCAATCTTTTGTGTTTAAATTTAATTCATTAACTCTTCCCTTGGCTTGATTAACCTCTTTCCACAGCCTTGAACCTTGAATATACATACATACATCCACACATCTTTGTTTTTGAATTACGATGTTTGGTGTAGAGAAAGAAAATTGGCAGAGTTTCGCTACTTGTTTACTTTTCTCATGAATAAAAGTGAGGGGGCTAGTCTTATTTATAGTGGTTGGAATGCATTAAAACCGTTAGATTAAGAATCTTTTATTTAAATAAAATCTGGGCTATTTTGGCCTAGGCAAAGTCTAGCCACCTCTCAACCACCAATCGATAAATCTTATTGGAGCAGTCGACCAGCTCCAATAAGGGTGTCGACCAATGTCATTAATGTTAATTATATATTTATTACCTTACTAAGGCAATGTTAACGGTACTTTGACGTTTAATTTTTAACGTTAATTTTCTTTCGAATTATTTCCTTAGTTCATTTTTGAATTATTCTTGATTTAAAATTTCCAAACATCGATAACTTCTGCTTTCGAACTCCGATCGTGAAATTTTACGTATGAAAGCTATTTGGAAAATTATCATGAACAGACAGTGTAATTTTCGTAGCCAAATGATGTTTGCTAAATTTTCATTTGTAGCCTTATTAGTAATTAATTAAATTTCATGTTTATTTTTATGTAGTTTTATAATAATTCTCATTTCCGATGTTTCTTTAAGAAGAAGAAGCGATATTCACTCCCCTCATCCCAACTATTCGTTAAGTTTCATTGACTCTTATACATTCACTTTCCTTTCCAAATGGTTGAACCATTCAAAAGGAAACCATTACTAAGATCATAAAGAACTCTTTATAAAAATGCATTTAGTTATCCTTAACATTTAACGATATCGAATAAATTTTATTTTACGTAAAATGATCAAACTGACTTTTCAACGATTGATTCCTTAGAACAATCTTGTAGCTCTTGGTTTAATGTTGCATTTAATACGACAAAATATCATTATTGTAATCAATCATATTGAATACATGATTTTACACTGCAGTTTACTTACTTATTTCAATGAACTAATTTCATTGAGGCTTCGTATGTGGCGAATTGTTTTTGTTCACCATATAATATTTATATGTGATTAAATATGAATCAAATGTCCATATTCTTGTATTGGTTTTTCATTTCGAAACTCATTGAAGATAACATACAGTCTCAGGCAACTAAACTCATAAGTGATCAAGTTATGAACATATTTAGCGGTTGTATAATTAGGTACTTGCAGGATGCAAAAATTTAGTGGTAAGCATATTTTATATTTCTATTTTTCAAAATTAATTTAATTCATTTTTTATATTTTAATTGATAAACACTTTATCAATTATATTAATTACACAATTTTACCAATGTAGATTATTATAACTTTATAGAGCAGAAGTTCTTATAATATTAAAAAGGTTACATGTTACTATTTTATTTTTCTAATAAGGCACTTACTAGCCTTTTATGTTTCTCCAAACCCTAAGATGAAACATTGAAGTCTTTCGACTTTACCAATAGGTGTTAGGACTTGTTTCTCTTGGGATTCTGATCTTGAATTTACTAAATGTAATGACTCAGAATTTTACTGCCTTGATTTACGAATATTTAATAAAATTTAAATATTCAAATAATAGGTTTAATAATTAAATGATAACAAATTATGGTAAAATAGATTTGTAACGGCCCAGGATTTTGCCAATTTGAAATAGGCTATTTAATAAATTTTATATAATCAATAAATGGATTTTAGTACCAAATAAACCTATTTTAATTATTTAATAGTGATGATAAAATAGTTTTCAAAATTTGCTTACCAATATAGAAAGTTCAAATAAAAATAGAAAATGCGATCGAAGAACATTTTTTGAAATTTTGACTTTTCCATACCCGAAAGTCATCAGAAACGTTGTGTACACTTGATGCATCATGTACCCATATATGATCTAATTAATAATTGTAAAACACTATTATTTACATAGTAACATATATTTTATTAAGCATAAAAATGGATGTGACAAATTATGTTATAAAAGACATATATACACACAGAAACACATTTATATATGTGCAAATGTCTTGCCATACCTTAAGTACCACACAACTTGGCATAGGAAGATAATGTGTATATGTGAGGGAGAGGTGTGTTAGGGGTGCGTGCATGCATGTATTATTTTATTAAGTCACTTTACATATTTTAATAAATTCCTATGTCTGTAAATACCCCTCTCATTCCTACATCCTCTTTTTTGTTTTCATTATCATTTTTCATGTCAAAACCTTCTTCTTGTCTTCATATATTTCAATTGCTTCTATCTTCACATTCATAAAAAAGATGGAGAAAATAGTGTAAAAATATAGCTAAACACCTTCCATTCACTTTCAAACCCTTTCTCTTCACAAAGCAAGCCACTACACCTCAAAACCACCTTGGGACGAGGCTAATTATTCCCTTGGCCAAGTCCATTTGCACCAAAGAATGTCAAACTAAATCATATTTTCAAGTTAAGGTTGTTTTCTAGGAGTACATTCAAGTTCGATAGAAGTTTGCCTTGATTTAGTAAAAGTTTGGCTAGTAAAGTCCATGTTTTTAAAACTCAATTTACTAACTTTTTAAAGTTATAAAAATTATGACTTAAAATATTGCTTTAGTATGTAGTAATGTTATATGTTGTGTGTGCATGCATATATGTTGATATGGAGTTGATTGCTTATGCCAAAGTTTGAGTAAGGGATAAAGATTATACCTTGAATATTGGAAAAGTTGATTAGTATTTGTGAAGTAATATTCTTGCTTATGATTATGCTATAATATTATGATGTGATATTATGTTGGAATGTTGTATTTGTTGTACGTGGGTTCGTCACATGAAGATAGCGATCCGCTAACCTAAAGCGACGTAGAAATCCGCTTTTTGTCAGAAGTTTGAATTTTGTCTCAGAGTAAAAAGTTTTCAAGTTTAAAACTTTTATTTTGGTTTTCAAAAGTTTATTTTCATGTTTTAAAGAAGACAAGAGTCCAAAGCTGAAGTTTTAAATCTTAGGAACTCAAATTTCCAAAAGTGAAATTACAGGTCCATATAGCGATAGTCGTTATACACGCAGTTTAGAAAATCTAACTATTTTTCTAATCTAAACTTGTTTTAACTTAGAAATCTCTTTGGAAATGTTTACTAAGTTTAAGTAAGAAATTAGAGAACGATTATTTGTTTATTTATTTAACGATTAATTAATTTATTTATTTATTAATCAAGGTAATAAGTACTTAATTACTAATTAACAAAGGTAATTTATACTTAAATGTTAATCAATTAAGTTAATCGTGATTTGTTACTAATCAAAGTTAATTTCTATTTAGTTATTAATTAAGGATTAATTAATTATTTAATTTATTATTTAAGATAATTATTAATTAATTATTATTTTAAAGGGGTTCTATTTAATTAATCTTTGATTAATGTTAATTATGTTTTAATAAGGTTTAATTACCATTATTAGAGTTTGATTACTATTTAAAAAGGATTTGATTCTCATTTATAAGGGCTTTAATTTATGTTAAAATCGCTTTGAGTTTAAGTAACTAGTTTTGTTTTAACTATTTTCTTTTTAAATTTGTTTTAAATCAAGGGATTTCTGTATCTCTTACCCTTAAGTAACCCCATATGATTAGAAAAATCTAAATCACGTCTATTAGAAGAACAAAATACCATTCTACTATTACAATTAACTTGGATATTTACATAAGTTGATTGATTGTTATTGCTGATTCCTTATATACTTGATGTTATGTGATGCCATGTTAAACTGGATAAGTAAAATCAAAATAAAAGCACTACGTTGTCGCTAAGCCTTTATTTGATTTTGTAAAGATAAATATTTCATTTTCGTTTTGAAATGGTTTCAAAATTATTTCAATTTGAACAAGACGTTTAAAGAATAATTTAACAAATGGTTTTGCTAAAGATGCTTTTTAGCCAATGGGAATGGTTTTCCATTTTATAAAAAGAAGTTTTTATAAAGAGTTTCATAAAGGAATTTGAAAATTTATAAGGTGTTTTTGGGTAAATGGATTTAAGTTTTTTAAGCAAAGAAGATTTCATAAATAAGGAAGATTTACAAAATGGATTTGGTTATTAAAGGAAGTTAAATTGGTTTAAGGTTATTTAAGAAGTTGCTAAATAAGAAAGGTTATAAAGAAGTTTTATAATTGATTTGGGGTATTTATAAAAGAATTTTTGAGAAAATTGATTTGGATATCCGTAAAGGGAATTTATAAAAAGGTTTGAATATTTCTAAGAAATTTAAATAAAAAGTTTGGATATTTACAAAAGCAAATTATATAAAAGATTTTCAATATTTATTAAAAAGTTTTATAAATGAATTTGAAAAGTTGGAAAGTATTTTGAAATGGATTTGGATTTCAAGTAAAAGATATGAATGAAATATATTTGATTAAAAAAGTTTATCAAAAGAAAATAAAAAGAATTTGAGATATGGGTTTCTCTAAACTAACTTTTAAAAATGGTGGTATGAAATATCCGTTCCACACGTAGCGCTGAGGAAATGGTGTTTAAGGTTGTACTTGCCTTTAATTTAAACAACATTTTTTGAATCCTTTTTAACATGATTTGGAAGTAAGAAGTTATTCGCAAATGTTTTGTGAATATATATCATGTAGATAAGTACATGAATGTTTTAGACAAATGTTTTGAAATGAGATTTATTAAATAAAGATTTGTTTTTAGGCTTAGTGGCTACTATGGTTAAATAAAATCTCAAATGGAATTGGTTGTTATTTGTTTATTTGATAGTTAAACAAACGGCTATCAAATATGGACCCAAAATGTAACTTTGGAATTATTTTGGAGAAACACGTGAGTTATATGGCATCATCATCTCGATGATGCCATATTGTGCATATAAATCTCATTTCACTCTCCTATGACGAACGATAAAGAAATCCATTCACTAAAGGTTAGGAGATGATCTCCGCTCTTATCTTTGACTGCTTATTTTATGAAGAACCGGGGTTGATTTTACCTAAAACTATCATATGTTGTTTTGAAGAGACTGGGGCCGAATATGTTATCCAAAAACCACTTTGCTCCAAATCAAGCATTTCGTAGTGAAGACATCTTGAAGATGATGTGATTGAAGACAGATCTCTTTTAAGTGCAAGAGCTGCTTGCCACTAATCTTGAGGGTGATTCCAAAATGAATGTAGTAGAAGTAGTGCATTCGGTTTGTCTATCTTATGGACAACTTCTATGGATGAATGTTGGCATTACATTATTGCCTGGCAGGTAGTGTTAGCATTTCAAGTGGGAAGTGCTATATTAAAGGTAAAATGTAGCCTCAAATTTCATCAACCGAAAATGACTAAAGCAAGGGAGATGCAGCAGGGCTTGGTGGATCGCTCCTAAGTTGGGTACGATCATCCCTATCTAGAGTCAATATTATCTCTCAATTGTATGCTAGGGGGCCCACTAAATAAGCAGTGAACATATTCGGTACTATTTTGTAAAGGGTAGGCCGATCCTGTGTTGGCAGGGGTCTATAGGTTCGACCTTGGTGTTATTTTATCTAAAGATGCTTCGTGGGCGAGACCATGGTAGCCTAGTCATTGTATAGATTCCGTTCTCTAATACGATCCTTTACGGTTTGATTGTAGAATCTAATATGTTGGAATTTAATTGATGTTATAATTTTGGCTATGATTAATAAGTATTTGTATTGTAGATATTATTATAATATGAATGGATCTTCTATAGAAAATTTTTTTGGTTATCGTAAGATAAAAACCAATCCGTGTTTTTGGCTATGATTAATATGTATTGGTTATCAATAAGATGAGGTTTTATAAAGTTAAAGACTTATGCTTTATTCACACTAGACCCATATCTAACTTGGAGTTTATTTTCTTTTCCTAAACTCTTGGGTGCTCAAATTTGAATAGGCAACCTGGTAATTCAGCTTTTTCCTTAAATTCATTTTAGAGGAGCAAGGAGCAAGTGCCTTCATCGATAAGTAGTTCTTTTTCTTTTTTCCACTATATTATATGTATTTTGTATCTATTAGATAGGGATATGGGTAGAATTTTTATTAGTATGACTCTGAGATAACATTTTCGAAATGACTTTGTAATATATTATGTTGAGTAATATATATATATATATATATATATATATATATATATATATATATATAGTGTCGTTGCATTGTGAGATTCTGTATTGTTATAGTTTCTTCTCTTATTATCTTTCCTTTTCTTTTACCTTATTGGCTCATCTTTCAGAGTAAGAAAGAGGGATCAATACATTTGGTATCAGAGCTTAGTGAACGTCTAGGCTTTGGTGGGGTAAACTCATTATAGAGTGAGTAGTTTCCTATAATGAGTTTGAGTGTAATATATATATATATATATATATGATTGCGTTTTTATCAGTGAATAAAAATATTTTATGTTGTGTTGTTTGACCTGTTGAGTAGCTTAAGAATTCTAGCCGATGCACCTGATCAATGTTATCGATAAGAATTTCCTAAACACTTAAACAAGTTAAATCGACATAATATTTTTTTTAAATTGGTAAATGAAATAATTTTACCTATTAAAATATTTTCTATATTTAAAAATGATTTCAGAATCTATGTAGTTATTTATGAGGAGTGTGGGTCAGAAGTTAATAATATTTAATTTATTAGCATTCAGGGTATAACTAGTTATGATCGTCCAGTTTTGAGCATGAACTATTGTTAGATTTAATAGTAGATTTCCTTTTTCCATCATGGGTTGGGTAAATAGAATTTGTAGGAACATTGAATCGAACATCTTGTGAATTAAGTTTCACAATTTGACTGTAAGACGTTTGACGATATGTAGGGTAAGAAAACTAATTTTAATAAAGGTGTTTATTAAAAGAAAATCTTCATATAATTTTATAAAACGAATTAAGAGAGATTTTACAAATTAGAATATAAAATGTGTTTTAAATATGAAAAGGGTGTTGAGAATGTTAAATCCCAATGGCTTTGATAAACTCCTGAAAAATAGTAGCATTCTTTCTTAAAAATACATTAATATATAGATATTTCAAAATAAAGTTTGAGAGTAAGGTTCCCTTTGGACAGTTTGGGAATAAGTCTTGATATATTTTGCGATAATCAGAATAATCTTCTAAGTGACAATCAAATGTTTGCTTAGGCAGATATGATAATGTACTTAGTAAATTATTCCATTCGTCATTATACAAATCAAAACAGGTTCAAATCTGAATGAATCCAAAGCAAGTGGATGATTTCATTTAAAATTATATGTCAATAAATAGTATTGTTTCGAGAAGAAACTTGAAAAAAAAAAAAAAAAATTCATCTAGTTCAAGTGTTTCGAGAATGAAATAAAATAGGTAAGAGATGTGGAAAACACTTCTCTTGAGTATTTCCTTTCTAAGTAAAAGGGTATATGATACTATCTGGTAGCACCCAGTTCCTTGACATCGTTTTAGAGTTACTCGGGCTACATATATGTTCTCAAAGTTTTTTGAAATAAAACTCAGGTATTGTGTTCTTGGATCCTTTGAAAGGAAGAGTTTTCAAAAATAAAAAGATATTTTGAAGGTGGATTAATAAATGAAGTTTCAATTAGGTTAAATTTACTAAGAGGAATCAATAAACTTTATTTATTTAAACTGTATCTTTAGAATTTAACATGTAGGATGTGAAGAATTATTTGATGCTATTAGGCCGACTAACATGCATTTTTACCTTAGTAGTGTCTAAGAAAAAGTAGAATCTAGGATGGAATTTGGATACCGACATCCTACTCTTTTTCGCTACTTGCCAGATCAGTTAGGGTAAAGGGGTTGCCGATTTAATTTCAAGGCCCAAATTATTTTTGGCCTACATCTAATACTTAAAATTAAACGGAAATAAAAATCAGATGTTTGTATATACTCTTAGGATGTAGAAGAGTATTACATAAGTTAATAAATTAAAAAAATTGATTCTTATGGAGCCTGGTTGTAGGGTAGAAAGTAGTTATATGGTTAGACGATCCATATGTAAATTGGATGAAGATCATTTCGCCTTTTCACATAGTTATCGTTCCTAGATTCAAGTATATGACTGGAGGTATTTTACACCATTTCGAATAAGGATTTATCACTCGGTTTTTCATGGCGAGTGTTGGTAAGGTTTCATACGTGGAACCAAAAATTATCTATCATAGTTTATGGCTATGCAAGTAGAACAGAGGTCTCTAATTAAGTGGCCTGATCTAAGTCCACATATGAAGTTGGGTGAGCGATAATATTTTGGAAGTGAGGTTATGTGTTCGAGTGAATGATCCAATTAGATTTTACATAAGAATGATCTATGTGCATCATACAGACTGATGAATTATTTAAGTGTTTCTGCGAATTAGAGTTATGGTACAATTTCGAGGATGAAATTCTTTTATGGGGGAAAGAGTGTAGCGACCCAAAATTTTACAACCTTGATTTGCGAATGTTTAATAAATTTTTGAATATTCAAATAATAGGTTTATAATTAAATAATAACAAATGATGGTAAAATTGATTTGTAACGACCTAAGATTTTGCCACATTGAAATAGGCTATTTTAATATATTTTATATAATCAATAAATGGATTTTTGTTAATAACTAAACCTATTTTAATTATTTAATAATCACGATAAAATATTTTTCAATTTTTTTAGCAAAATAAATAGTTCGAATAAAAACATAAAATGTGACCGAAGAATGTTTTTTGAAATTTCGACTTTTTTGCACTCGAAAGTTGTCGGATATGCTGTGCACACTTGGTGCATCATGCACACATACATATATGATAGGATTAATAATAATAAAACACTCTTATTTACATAGTAACACATATTTAATTGAGCATAAAAATGGATGTTAAAAATTATGTTATAAAAGAAATATATATACACATTAACACACTTATATATATATATATATATATATATATATATATATATATATATGTCATGTCATACCTTAAGTACCCTGCAACATGGCCTAGGGGGTAACATGTATATGTGAGGGAGATGAGAGGTATTTGTGCATGCATGAATGCATGTATTATTTTATTAAGTCACTTTACATATTTCAATAAATTCTTAAACCTATAAATACCCTTCTCATTCCTACATCCTCTTCTTCGTTTTCATTTATATTTTTATGTCAAAACCCTCTTCTTGTCGTCATATTTCAATGGCTTCCATCTCCAAATTCCTAAGAAAAAAGATAGAGAAAATAGCATAAAAGTATAACTAAACACTTCCATTCACTTTCAAACCCCTTCTCTTCACAAAGCAAGTTCCTACACCTCAAAAACACCTTGCAACGAGACTAATTATGCCCTTGACCAAGCCCATTTGCACCATAGAATGTCACATTCAGTTATATTTTCAAGTTAAAGTGGTTTGCTAAGAGTATATTCAAGTTTGATAGAAGTTTGCCTTGATTTAGTGAAAGTTTGACGAGTAAAGTCCATTTTTTTAAAACTCAATTTACTAAGTTTTTAAAGTTGTAAAACTATAAATTAAAATATTGCTTAAATAGGTTGTAATGTTATATGTTGTGTATACATGCGTATATGTTGATATGGAGTTGATTGCTTATGTCGAAGTTTGAGTACGCGATAAAGATTATACCTTGACTATTGGAAAAGTAGGTTAGTATTTGTGAAGTAATGTTTTAGCTTATGATTGTGCTATAGTTTATGATGTGATAATGTTGGAATGTTGTATTTGTTGCATGTGGCTTCATGACATGAAGATAGCGATTCGCTAACCTAAAGCGACGTAGAAATCAGCTTTTTGCTGATAGTTTTCAAGTTTAAAACTTTAGTGTTTATTTTCAATAGTTTATTTTCATGTTTTAAAGAAGACAAGAGTTAAAAAATGATGTTTTTAAAGTTTAGGAACCCAAATTTCAAAAAGTGAAATTATGGGTCCGTATAGCGATAGCCGTTATACGCGCAGTTCGAAAAATCTAACTATTTCTCTAATCTAAACTTGTTTTCGCTTATAAATATTTTTGAAATTGTTTTCTAACTCTAATTAAGTCATTAGAGAAAAGTAATCTAATTATTTATCTATTTATTTATTTAAGGATTATTTAATTAATTAATTAATCAAGTAATTTAGAACTTAATTACTAATTAACAAAGGTTATTTATGTTTAAATGTTAATCAATTAAGTTAATCGTAATTTGTTACTTAATTAAAGTTTTACTTATTAATTGAGGATTAGTGAATTATTTGTTTTAGATATTTATTATTATTATTATTATTATTATTATTATTATTATTATTTTAAAGGGGCTTTATTTAATTAATCTTTGATTAAAGTTAATTATGTTTTAATAAGGTTTAATTAAGTTTTAATTACCTTTAATAAGAATCTAATTACTATTTAAAGAGGGTTTGATTCTCATTTATATGGGCTTTAATTTATTTTAAAATTGCTTTGAGTTTAAATAACCAGTCCTTTTCTTTTCAAATTTGTTTTAAATTAAGAGATTTTTGTGTCTCTTATCCTTAAGTAACCCTATATGATTAGAAAAAAACCAAATGACATTTATTAGCAGAAAAAACACCATTCTGCTATTATAATTAACTTAGACATTTACTTAAGTTAATTGATTGTTATGTCTTGATTCCTTATATACCTATTGCTATGTGATGCCATGCTAAATTGGATAAGTAAAATCAAATTAAAAGCACCATTGTGGTAGCCATGCCTCTATTTGATTTTGCAATGATAAATATTTCATTTTCTTTTGAAATGGTTTCAAAATTATTTCAATTTGGACAAGATATTTAAAGAATGATTTGACAAATGCTTTTACTAAAGATGTTTTTTAACTAATGGGGATGGTCGTCCATGTTATAAAAAGACGTTTTGATAAAGAGTTTCATAATGGAATTTGGAAATTTATAAGGTGTTTTTGGGTAATGGATTTGAGTTTTTAGAGCAAAGAAGATATCATAAATGAGGAAGATTTGTAAAATGGATTTGCTTATTAAAGAAAGCCAAATTGATTTGAGGTTATTTAATAAGTTGTTGAATAGGAAAGGTTTACAAAGAAGTTTAATAAATGATTTTGGGGTATTTATGAATAAAAAATTTCAGAAAAATGATTTGGATATCCATAAAGAGAGTTTATGAAAAGATTTGGATATTTATAAGAAATTTGTATAAAGAAGTTTGGATATTTACAAAAGCAAATTATATAAAAGATTTTGAATATTTATAAAAGGGTTTTATAAATGAATTTGGAAAGTTGGACAGTATTTTGAAATGGATTTGGATTTCAAGTAAAAGAAATTTCATGAATGAAATAGATTTGATTAAAAATGATTTATCAAAAGAAAATGAAAAGATTTTGAGATTTGGATTTCTCTAAACTGACTTTTAAAAATGGCGGCATGGAACATCTGTTTCACACTTAAACTAAGGAAATAGTGTTTATGGTTGTACTTATCTCTAGTTTAAACAACATTTGTTTAATCCTTTTCAACATGATTTGGAAGTAAGAAGTTCTTCGCAAATGTTTTGGAATATATGTCAGGAAAATAAGTATATGACTATTTAGACAAACGTTTTAAAATAAGATTTATTAAATAAAGATTTCTTTTGAGGCTTAGTGGTTGCTATGGATAAATAAAATCTCAAATGGAATTGGTTGTAATTTGTTTATTTGACAGTTAAATAACCGCCTATCAAATATGGATCCAAAACGTAACTTTGAAAATATCTAGAAGAAACACGTGAGTTATATGGCACAGTCATCTCCGATGATGCTGTACTATGCGGGTAAATCTCTTTTCGCTCTCCTAGGACAAATGACAAGGAAATCCATCCACTAACGGTCAGGAGGTGTTCTCTACTCTTATCTTTGACTGGTTATTTCCTAAAAACCTGGTTGAATTTATCAAAAACTACCAAATGCTGTTTCGAAGATACCGGAATTGAATATATTATCCGAAAACCACTTCGATCCAACTCAAGCATTTCAAAGTGAAAACATCTTGAAGATGATGGAATTGAAGACAAAGCTCTTCGAAGTGCCAGGAATGCTTGGCACTAATCTTGAGGGTGATTTAACAATGGATGTAGTAGAAGTAGTGCCTTCGGTTTGTCCATCTTCTGGACAACTTATTTGGATGAATGCTGGTATTGCATTATGGCCTGGAGGGTAGTTTTAGCATTTCAAGTAGGTAGTCCTATATGATAGGTAAAACATAGTCTCAAACCTCATCGACCAGAAATGAATAAAACATGGGAGACATAGTAGGGCTAGGTGGGTAGCTCCAAGTAGGGTTGATCATCCTATCTAGAGTCAATATTATCTCTCATTTGTATGTTTCGGGGCCCATTAAACAAGGGGTGATCATATTTGGTACTATCCAGTCAAAGGTACGTCGGTCCTGTGTTGGCAAGGGTCGGTAGGTTCGATCTTGATGTTATCTTATCTACATATGCACCATGATGGGCGGTACCCTAGTAGCATAGTCATTGTATGAAATTCATTCTCCAATACGAGCCTTTACGATTTTGATTGTAGAACATAGTATACAAGAATTTAATTAATGTAACAGTTTAGGCTATGATTAAAAAGTATTTATACTCTAGACATTACTATGATATTAATGGATTTTCAATAGAAATTATTTTGTTTTTATAAGGTAAAAAACCGCCCATGTTTATGCGTGGCGTGGTCTTACGAGATACCTTTGACTTAAAGGTTTTTATGAAGTCAAAAAATTATGCTTTACTCACACCAAACCCATGTCAGACCCGGAGTTCATTTTATTTTCCTAAACTCTTGGGTGCTCAAATTTGTATTGGCAGCGAAGTAGTTCAGGTTTTTTTGCAGATTTATTTTGGAGGAGCATAGAGTAGGTGGCTTCGTCGATAGCTGGTTATTTTCCTTTTTTCCGCTGTATTATATGTATGTTGTATATGTTAGGTAGGGACAGCCTGTTTTATCTGTCTCAAGGTAATTTGTATTAGTATTACTCTGCTGTAACCTTTTATAAATAACTTTGTAATATATGACGTTGAGTAATATATATTATTCCGTTGCTGCGAGATTCTATGTTGTTATAGTTTCTTCTCTTCTTATCTTTCCTTTTCTTTTACCTTAATGGGTCGTCTTTCGGAGTTAGAAAGGCAGATCGTTACACTAAACAATTCATAATGTAACGCCCTGCCTTTTCGCATGTTTTAAATCGACGATAAACCACACACGTCAGACCTAAACCTTACAGAAGGGCGGATTGTTATGGGGTAAATAAGAAAAAGCAGGGAGATAAAAAATAAAATAGAATCTTGCAGCGGAACGATAAAATATAATAATCAAATATACAGTTCATGAAGCTGTTTTATAGACATTTGATTATATTTATACAGTACATATCAGAGTTGCACATTCCAACGAATAATAATTAATAATGAAATCTTCGTCCTCGTCCTCGAGAAATAAAGTCTTCGATCCTGAAATGCTCGGACTGACCCGAGCGAATTGAAAAGACAAAACACTCGAGTCAGAACTAAAAGATCTTATGTAAGTTAAATCAACTGAAATAAATATGAGTGTAACGGCGTCGGAGATGTTTACGGGGTTTGACATCTCCTATCCAGTGTCTAACGTGAGTGCATTAACTTAAGAGATGCTCGGGATTCACATCTCCTAAGGATCCGTTAAACTATTTACTATGTAATAATATTTCACTGTTATAATAATGTCTATATTAAAATAAACTTACTTTTAAATAGCGTTAAGGAGTTACCCAATCTCCCCCTTAACACAATAATAGTCCTAGTAGTCCATCCAATATCATAGTCCCTCCGGATCGGGAAGCCACCAGAGGATACCATATGGGCTACGAGAGAAAACCAAACTCGTACAAAGCGCGCTAGGGTAGGTGACATGGCACAACTAGGCAATGCCAGGGTAGATATACAAATTACGCTTCCGAGTCGGTGGTAACGCGTAGCGCGCAGCTACCGCCCACCTCGAGCCACACCCCTAAATAAAAAAATGAAAAGTGGCCATCGAATCAATCCAAAAGTTAAAGTATAATATCAAAGGGATGTGTCTGATCAAAGGTGCTACCTCATTAACCCGTCGATCGCTCATGTTTTAGCCACCTTATGCCAACTCACGGGAGTTGGGTCCAGGTATTTACCTTAAAGGAAACGCCGCCACCATCCTACTTCATTCTGGAATCTCCACCGCGTACACGGTTGTTAAAGTGGTTTTCGAAGTTGGTAGAGAGTATGACAATTTTCGATCCCGATCTCTTTAACAACCCAACGTTATTATAACACCACGGTTGTTTAAATAATTGTAACATTCCTGAAAATTAATCACGTTTAATTTGATAATTAATTTAATTTTGGAATTAAATTTTGGATTTATTTATGAATTAATTAGAAAATTTCTAGAATAAATAAATAAAATTTAGATTACAAGTAGCAATTTGATTTGAAATAATAAAAATGAGTATTTTATAAACAAATATTGAGTTTAAAAATAAATGTATTGGGAATAAATAGAATTTAAAAGCTCTAAAAAGTTAATGATAGTTTGTTTCTAAATGTTTTTAACTATATTAATATATTTGGAAGGTGTATTGATTTTCAAAGCATTAATGTACTAATTTTCAAAATATTATTTTTAATATTTAATCTTCTTATATATATACATATGTGAATAAAGTGATCATTTGTTAATATGTAATAAAAAATTTAAATCATCCCTTTCTTTTAAAAAGTTGTACAAAAATAAATAATAAAGAATGTATGGATGAAAATGTATGAAATATATGTATATAAACATGTTGAACTAACTAAGATTTGAATGTCAAAAACAAAGGAAATTTTATTTGTGTGAATATAAATATTAAAGAAAATATAACATTTTAGAATGGAGGCATATGAAATATACATATGGAATTATATTTACATAAAGGTTTAAAACAAAAATTTACAAACAATTTGAATTAAGGGTATAAACACAATTTTCACTTCATGTAACAAGGGTAAACAAACAAAATAATAATAATAAACAAAAGAAAAAAATCATAGAGGCTTCTCCTATAAGCCTCATCAATTCCTAAAAGAAAAAAAATAAAGTGATCTTGAACATCACAAACTCAACACAAAGGTTAAAACCCGAAGAAAAAAAAAGAAAGAAAAAAAACTAGAAAAAAACATCAAAGCAATAATCTGAAACCAAAGAAGCTGGAAACCAAATTCTGAAGCAAAAGAAAATCCAATTCCAAAAGAAGAAAAAAAAAAAGAAGGAGAAGAACTTCAGTTTACAACTGAAATAAGGAACCAAAGCCTAGAAGCTAGATCCAGACTCAAGAGCAAATGCAAGAACCAAATCTGGAAAAATATAAAAACCTAGAAATCATCCCAAAGCATTTCAAAATCTGGAAAAAAGATCAAAGAAGCAACCAAAACTTGAGAAACAGATTTGGCAAACAAAAGAAGAAATTGGAAAGATGAAACAAATCTACACGACCTGGAGAATAAAAGAACAAAGCAAAAGATCAAGCTGGATTTTCGAATATACTCAGGAAAAAAAAATAAAGCTTCCTCTGTTCAAAGTTTCAGGTGAGCAAACCAACCTATCAAAAACTTTAATCTGGGTTTATACTGTGATATATATGTTTAATCCTGAGAAGCATAGTGATGAAAATTGTTTGCATGGATGAATTCTGTTTGGAAGTGGATACTGTTTCAAGTTACAGGCTTCTAACAATTTCAAAATCGAATTCCTCCTTCTCTAGTTCTTTTTAGAGTTTGATGTCCAAACAAAATTTGTCTGAATTTAGGGTATCTAAGTTCTAAAAATATTCTCAAATAAAATCATCAAGTGGTTTTACTGGAAAACAAGGATATACAGTGAAACACTGAAGTATGCCAAAATTTAAGTGTTTTAATTTCTTGAATCAATTATATAATATGTTTTGTTTTCGAAAGTTATGATTTTTAAAGAAAAAAATCATGACTTTTAAGATTAGGAATCACGAGTAGTTGCGAGTAGAACGTAAAATGGGTTTTTGCGATTTTCTGATGATCGGCTAATTTTCGAAGATAGAATTTTGGCATGGAGGTGCTAGCATGATCATAGATTGTAGGAAAAATATAAGAAATTTTTTAAATTGATTATAGTTTGAGATTTGAATCCAAATAGGATTTAAAACCTACGTTTTGCAAAGGTTAGTCGCGAGAAATTTTCATCATAACTACGGCGATTTAGGCGATCGCACTTGTGGCGAGGAGTTCGTGGTGGATCGGTGTACGCTTGGACAGAAGCGCGTGGTTACTGGTGCTGTGTAGCGGCGGAGCGAGGGGATTTGGGTGGACATATTGGTTTAGGTTGATGGTTTCGATTCTCGTTTGAATCGAAGGAGTTTGGGTGGTCGTACGTGTGGACGAGGTGGATGTAGACTTGTCGTATGTCGGCGTGGGGTTTGTCAGCGGCCAGGGGTGATGTGCACGTGGATGTGCACGCTCACGTGCATCGGCTTGTTTCAGCTTTTGGAGTTTCTGGGGGGAGTCGATGGACTCGGGATGAGCTTGATTTTCTTGAAGCAGCAGTGACTCGAGAGAAACCCGAAGCAATACTCGGGGAGATGCTGAAAACACACGGGTCATTTTTTGGGGTAGAAACAGTTTTAGATTTAAAAGAAAATTCAAGTTTACTTTGAAAACAATTTTGTTAAAACAGTTTTTTTAAAGATTAAATGTTAACCCAGTTTTAAATTAGTTATGAAAGTTTTTAAACAAATTGTTTTAAATTTACCAAGTTTTAAAATGGTTTTTAATAAACATAGCTTTTATTTTTAAAGTTTATTTTAAAAAAACTTAATGACATTTCAAGAAATTGACTTTAAGGGTGCATTATAATTGTTAATTAACTTTTGAAGGTTAAGCTAAGTTTTATTAATTAAGAAACTTATTACTTGAAGTAAATTACTTAATGTAAGTAATTAAAGTAAATTAATTAATAATTTAGGTTAATTAATCAAGTAATTAATGAACGATTAAATAAAAATAATAGTTACTTCGTGAAAATAATTAAGAGTAGATAATTAATGATTGAAGGTTGATTAATCAAATGTTAAAGGTTAATTAATTTAAAGAATAATTAATTAATATGATACATTAATTAAAATAATTAAATTAAGAATAATTAATTAATTAAAGTGATTAAGAAATAACTATTAATTAAGAAGTAATTAATTTATAAAAGTAATTAAGAGTTAATTAACTAACAATTAAGGATAAATTAATTTAGGTAATTAATTAAGAAATGATTAGTTAATGAAGGTGATTAAGAATAAATCAATTGAAATCAATGATAATTAATCGTTGATTAAAGATTATTAATGAAACTAATTATGTGATTGATAAATTTAAAAACCACACAATTTATTCATCTTAATTGAAGATGTTTGATTGTTATTGAATGCTGTGTGTTGGATTGATATATTTGATATATGATGTGATGTTATGTAATGCTTTGTGCTGAGCCGTTATATCTGTAATGAATATACTGTTGTATGAATATAAAAACCCCTTGACCCGTAAAACGACATTTGAATTTCGATGCGACAGGGAGTCGGATTCCAGTTGGTTATCCGACCGTAATGATGAATCTTTGTGATTGATAAATTTACTTTATCTATGAATCTGTTATGATTGATGTTGTGCACTATTGAATAAAACCCCCTGGACTACACTATACACACACAAATATGGAGCGCACGTGGAATTTGGTTAAGTCACAGATTTTTTAAAAATAGTTTTAAAAAGTGAATTTTTGAATCCAAATGGTTTTGGAAATGGATCGGATTTAAAGTGGAATTTTTTTGAAAAGGAATTTCAAAGATAAAATTTATTTTGAATAACTTGATAAAAAATTTAATAATTTGATTTAAATTTGAAATTGAACTCTATATTGAGAATTTATGATTTTAAGAAGGTAAATTTAAACCATTTTAATGGTGTTGTTTTAGGAATTTGGATAAACGCAAAGATTTTTACTTGGATAAATGAAATCGGATTTTTCCAAAATAAAAACTGTTTGTTTTCAAATGATAAATGCTTTCATATAAGAAATGAATTTCCAATTTGTATTAAAGGAATTTCAAGTTTAAATTGAAATGGATTTTCCAAGTTATGGATGAATCTTTGGAAATAGTTTTGAAAGCTATAAGTTAAATCTTGATTTAAAGATCAAATGAATTAATCCAATTAAAATGGAAATTGTTTTGAAATCAGTAAATAGACCTTTGTGAAGCTGGGTGAACTTTGTGGAATAAATCATTTTGTTTAAAGATTTGAAATGGTAATTTGCTTAAACCATTTGAAAGAAAGTTTTGAATTTTAAGTTGTGACTTAACTGAAATCTCATATCCATATGTTTTCAAATATTACGCTCATTATTTGGTTTAGCCGAAAATGGACCTTGTGTCATATAACCAATTCCGAATAATGATACGTCGTTATGGATAGCATTTGAAGACCGGTGGTGAAGACCGGGTATTTGCGAGAACGATAGGATAACCTATCGATTGTTTCTGCACTGAGTAGCTACGGTATGGAGATTTCCTAAGTGATGGGAAATCCGATCGGGATTGTGAATACCCGGATTGCAAAAGCTTCTTCGGAAGTGCCTTCGGTTCTGTTCAAACCCGGAACAGACTTGTATGGATGTGTGTCTGACGTTACACCTTGAGATGTAAAGCTGGTTTCTATCAAATACATTTATGTTTGGTGGCGGAGATTTATTCTCTTAGCTTAACACCTTTCTCTGAGACGTACGAGCTCAGAGGTTATGTTGTTGATGGTTACTAGTGATACATTCCAATTTGATAATGTGGCATACGAAGTGTTGCTGATCATTTGTTGATCAAAGCATGGCTTTGTGAAAAAGCGTAGCTTTATGGATGAGACCTCATCGAGCCTCACAAACCGGTAATGGTCGAAATAGGAATGATGCGGCAAGGTTTCAGGGTTAACTCCCCTAGGGTATGACCATTCCTTCTGGAAAAGGGTGGTATCATGGTATGGAGCCCAGATACTTACTCATGTGAACACTGTAGTATATTTATTACTGTGTGATGTTGTTGGTGTAGCCTCAGATAAATGTCCCAAAGGACCGGAGGTGGCATATCTTAGGTTTTACTTCCCGGGAAGGGGGCAATCGGCCTTGTGTTGGCAGAGAGCCAGGTAGGTTCTTGGGGCGTCCCTCCAGAGGCGTTCCTATGTGGCAATAGGAAGTTCCTTAGCCTGACCATTTGTTGGAAAATCCAATCATCCAATACGAGCCTTGTACGGTTTTAGTTGTAGAACCTACCATTTAAATTGGCAGCTATAGTAGGCATAGTATGATGGTACCTATGCTGGCTAGGATTAATATTATATTTTCGAAAGGTTTTCCACTATGCACTAGTAATAATAATATCAAAAAGGATTTTGCATAGTAGGCATGTTTGACTATTATAAGGAGAAATCTCCCCTATGTGTGCGATTGCATGGTGTGTGTGTCGGGAGGCCTTATGGTAGTTTTATTTTCCAAAAAGCATTGCGGATTTCAAATTTAAAATCTTTTGTTTGTTTTAAAGACCAATCGTTTTTGTTTGCTCACTCCAGTCCCATGACTGACTCGGAGTTTATTGTTCCGTTCCTAAACTCTGGGTGCCCATAATTTTCCACAGGGCGGTCTAAAGTTTGGTTTTTCAGATGGTCAGATAGTAGATATCGTTTTGGTAGCCTTCAGCTTTCTGTTGATACATTTTGAAGTCTTTGGAATCCATGACTGACCGAGCTTAACTTTATGAAACGTGATGAGGTTCTCGCTTTTTGTTTGGTGGCGAGTAGGAGACTCTTACCCTTATACGTCCTCTACGAGGGGTTGGTTAGCCGTAAGGCGTGACAGTCGAAAGATTGGCCGTAAAAGAAAGGGCATGGTACCATTGTGAGCCATGGAAGGGCTGGGATGGTTGAAAAGCCTACCAGTCGAGATTGGCCGCTGTCGATGGTTGAAAAGCCTAGACCGTCACCTTTGGTATCAGAGCTAAAGGTTGAGTAAGAACTTTAGCTACGGAATGTAGCACATTAGATGGCTCATTAGAGATAGAGTGAAGTATACCCTAGAATGAGTACAACTAGTGAAACCAAAACCCAAATTTCTTAACATATTCTCTTTATCTATTGTTATTCTCTAAGATATTTCGTCTGAATGCCTGAATCAGTTTTCTTACTATTACAGATAGTAAGAATGAGTGGTAGAAGAGGATGAGATAGGGGACAGGGAAGTACCACTTCAACTGGTCAAGGCCCTGCAACGACAGATATTCCCATTCAGTCTCAACCAAATCTGGCTGATTTATATCGAAGCTTTTCTAAACTTGGTGGAAAGCCATTCCATGGCAAAGAGTCTGTTATCGAAGCACAAGCCAGGATCCGATCATGTAAAAGGATTTTCAAGGGACTAAAATTGAAAGATGATCAGATGCGATTGATAGCTTCCTGGAAACTCCAAGAAGAGGCCTTAGTTTGGTGGGAAACAGTTACATTGGATGAGTCGGCGGATGAGTTTACTTGGAGTAGTTTCAAGGAAGTGTTCGAGCAGCTATATATGCCGTCTGCTGGAATCTCTAGAATGTACCAGGAATTCATAGATTTGAAGCAAGGAAGTTTATCATTTGAGGAATACTTAAATAAGTTCAATGAATTATCTCGATTTGGTCCAGAATTGGTGAATACATCGTTCAAGAAGAATGAAAAGTTTATTCGAGGAATGAATAAGGAGTTTCAGGAGAGGATGACTACTCGCGTAAAGGAATCGTTTTCTGAATTAATTGATATGGGTTATAGATACGATACTCTGCACAAGCAGGAAGTTCCAGAGGAAGATGGAAATACAAGTAATCTAAATTGGAGGAAAAGGAAGTTTGGCGGAAAGAAACCGAGGAAAGACAAAGGAAAGAAGAATATACAAAAGAAAAAGGTAAAAGATATTACTTGTCTCAATTGCTTGGAGAAAGGTCATTACTCGGATAAATGTAAGAATCTTTGGAAGCCAAGAATGAGAGAACCATTTATGAGGCCAGATCAGGAATCTACGGGATGCTATTACCGCCGCAAGCCGAGACATAGGATCAAGGACTGTCCAGCAAAGAAGCAAGCTCTAGTAGCAAGGGTGTATGCGATCAAAGACGATTTTTCAACCTCAAAGGCTGATAAAGGAAAAGAAATTTTATAAGGTAACCTTCTCGTTTACGATTAAATTTTTCAAGTTTGTTCGACATGAGACCTACCTTTGTTTTATTTCTCAAAAAATCATAAATAAGTTAAATCCTGAATCTAAGATCATAGACGAATCTATTTCTGTCCATTTCATTGGGTTTCAATATATTCTACGAATGGTTAGTTATCCTTTCGAACTAACCAATACCCCTGTATACTTCGTAGATCAGATAACCCAATTGTTTCGTAATTGAATGAGTTGATTCTCATATTTGTTAAAATTCTGCTTTGGTAAGTCAAATTAAATATTTCGATCTGATCCAATCAATCATTTCTTTATCTATCATCTATTCTTTCTCGTCTCCCTAGCAAATTTCGGGGACGAAATTTTTTTAAGGGGGGAATCTGTAACATTCCTGAAAATTAATCACGTTTAATTTGATAATTAATTTAATTTTGGAATTAAATTGTGGATTTATTTATGAATTAATTAGAAATTTTCTAGAATAAATAAAGAAAATTTAGATTACAAGTAGCAGTTTGATTTGAAATAATAAGAATGAGTATTTTATAAACAAATATTGAGTTTAAAAATAAATGTATTGGGAATAAATAGAATTTAAAAGCTTTAAAATTTAATGATAGTTTGTTTCTAAATGTTTTTAACTATATTAATATATTTGGAAGGTGTATTGATTTTCAAAGAATTAATGTACTAATTTTAAAAATATTATTTTTAAGATTTAATCTTCTTTTATATATATACATATATGAATAAAGTGATCATTTGTTAATATGCAATCAAAATATTTAAATCATCCCTTTCTTTTAAAAAGCTGTACAAAAATAAATAATAAAGAATGTATGGATGAAAATGTATGAAATATATGTATATAAACATGTTGAACTAACTAAGATTTGAATGTGAAAAACAATGGAAATTTTATTTGTGCGAATATAAATATTAAAGAAAATATAAACATTTTAGAATGGAGGCATATGAAATATACATATGGTATTACATTTACATAAAGGTTTAAAACAAAAATTTACAAAACAATTTGAATTAAGGGTATAAACACAATTTTCACTTCATGTAACAAGGGTAAACAAAATAAAATAAACAAAAAAAAAATCATAGAGGCTTCTCCTATAAGCCTCATCAGTTCCTGAAAGAAAAAAATAAAGTGATCTTGAACATCACAAACTCAACACAAAGGTTAAAACCAGAAAAATAAAATAAACTGGAAAAAACATCAAAGCAATAATCTGAAACCAAAGAAGCTGGAAACCAAATTCTGAAGCAAAAGCAAATCCAATTCCAAAAGAAGAAAAAAAGAACTTCAGTTTACAACTGAAACAAGGAATCAAAGCCTAGAGCTAGATCTAGATTCAAGAGCAAATGCAAGAACCAAATCTGGAAAAATATAAAAACCTGGAAATCATCCCAAAGCATTTCAAAATCTGGAAAAAAGATCAAAGCAATAACCAAAACTTAAGAAATAGTTTTGGAAAACAAAAGAAGAAATTGGAAAGCTGAAACAAATCTACACAACCTGGAGAATAAAAGTACAAAGCAAAAGATCAAGCAGGATTTTCGAATATACTTAGGAAAAAAAATTTAAAGCTTCCTCTGTTCAAAGTTTCAGGTGAGCAAACCAACCTATCAAAAACTTTAATCTGGGTTTATACTGCGATATATATATATATATATTTAATCCTGAGAAGCATAGTGACGACAATTGTTTGCATGGATGAATTCTGTATGGATGTGGATATGAATATGCTTGTATGTATATAATTTATGGGTGCATGTTTGGTATAAGCTCTGTTTCAAGTTACAGGCTTCTAACAATTTCAAAATCCAATTCCCCTTCCCTAGTTCTTTTTAGAGTTTGATGTCCAAACAAAATTTGTCTAAATTTAAGGGATCTAAGTTTTAAAAATATTCTCAAATAAAATCATCAAGTGGTTTTACTGGAAAACAAGGATATACAGTGAAACACTGAAGTATGTCAAAATTTAAGTGTTTTAATTTCTTGAATCAATTATATAATATGTTTTGTTTTCGGAAGTTATGATTTTTAAGGAAAAAATCATGATTTTTAAGATTGGGAATCACGAGTAGCTGCGAGTTGAACGTAAAATGGGTTTTCACGATTTTCTAATGATCGGCTAATTTTCGAAGATTGAATTTTGGCATGGAGGTGCTAGCATGATCATAGATGTAGGAAAAATATAAGAATTTTTTTAAATTCATTATAGCTTGAGATTTGAATCAAAACAGGGTTTAAACCCTACGTTTTGCAAAGGTTAGTCGCGAGAAATTTTCGTCATAACCACTGCGATTTAGGTGATCGCACTTGTGGTGTAGAGTTTGTGGTGGATCGGTGTACGCTTGGATAGAAGCGCATGGGTACTGGTACTGTGTAGCGGCGGAGCGAGGGGAGTTTGGGTGGACGTTTTGGTTCAGGTTGATGGTTTGAAGGTTAGATTTGATTCTCATTCGAATCGAAGGAGTTTGGGTGGTCGTACGTGTGGACGAGGTGGATGTAGACTAGTCGGAGGTCGGCATGGGGTTCGTCAGCGGCCAAGGGTGATGTGCACGTGGATGTGTACGCTCGCGTGCATCGGCTTGTTTCAGCGTTTTGGAATTTCTGGGGGGAGTCGATGGACTTGGGTCATAGCTCGAAGACGAGCGTAATTTTCTCGAAGCAGTAGTGACTCGAGAGAAACCCCAAGCAATACTCAGGGAGACACTGAAAACACACGGGTCATTTGTTGGGGCAGAAACAGTTTCAGATTTAAAAGAAAATTCAAGTTTACTTTGAAAACAATTTTTTTAAAACGGTTTTTTTAAAGATTAAATGTTAACCCAGTTTTAAATTAGTTAAGAAAGTTTTTAAACAAATTGTTTTAGATTTACCAAGTTTTAAAATGGTTTTTAATAAACATAGCTTTTATTTCTAAAGTTTATTTTAAATAAACTTAATGACATTTCAAGAAGTTGACTTTAAGGATGCGTTATAATTGTTAATTAACTTTTCAAGGTTAACTAAGTTTTATTGATTAAGAAACTTATTACTTGAAATAAATTACTTAATGTAAGTAATTAAAGTGAATTAATTAATAATTCAAGTTAATTAATCAAGTAATTAATGAATGATTAGATAAAAATAATAATTACTTCGTGAAAATAATTAAGAGTAGATAATTAATGATTAAAGGTTGATTAATCAAATGTTAAAGGTTAATTAATTTAAATAATAATTAATTAATGTGATAAATTAATTAAAGTAATTAAACTAAGAATAATTAATTAATTATAGTGATTAAGAAATAATTATTAATTAAGAAGCAATTAATTTATAAAAGTAATTAAGAGTTAATTAACTAACAATTAAGGATAAATTAATTTAGGTGATTAATTAAGAAATGATTAGTTAATGAAGGTGATTAAGACTTAATCAATTGAAATCAATGATAATTAATCGTTGATTAAAGATTACTAATGAAAGTAATTATGTGGTTGATAAATTTAAAAACCACACAATTTATTCATCTTAATTGAAGATGTTTGATTGTTATTGAATGTTGTGCGATGGATTGATATATTTGATATATGATGAGATGCTATGTAATGCTTTGTGCTGAGCCGTTATATTTGTAATGAATATACTGTTGTATGAATATAAAAACCCCTTGACCCGTAAAATGACATTTGAATTTGATGCGAAAGGGAGTCGGATTCCAGTTAGTTATCCAATACCCACATCGAATCGTAATGATGAATCTTTGTGATTGATAAGTTTACATTATCTATGAATCTGTGATGATTGATGTTGTGCATTATTGTGTAAAACCCCTAGACTACACTATACACACACAAATATGGAGCGCATGTGGAATTCAGTTAAGTCACAGATTTTTTTAAAATAGTTTTGAAAAGTGAATTTTTGAATCCAAATGGTTTTGAAATTTAATAATTTGATTCAAATTTGAATTCAAAATTTGAAATTGAACTCTATGTTGATAATTTATGATTTTAAGAAGGTTATACAAGTTTACATGAATTTAAACCATTTTAAAGGTGTTGTTTTGGGAATTAAACCAAAGATTTTTACTTGGATAATGAAATCGGATTTTTCTGAAATAAAAACAGTTTATTTTCAAATGATAAAAGCTTTCATATAAGAAATGAATTTCCAATTTGTATTAAAGGAATTTCAAGTATAAATTGAAATGGTTTTTCCAAGTTATGGATGAATCTTTGGAAATGGTTTTGAAAGCTATAAGTTAAATCTTTGATTTAAAGATTAAATGGATTAATCCAATTAAAATGGAAATTGTTTTGAAATCAGTTAATAGACCTTTGTGAAACTGGATGAACTTTGTGGAATTAATCTTTTTGTTTAAAGATTTGAAATGGTAATTTGTTTAAACCATTTGAAAGAAAGTTTTGAATTTTAAGTTGTGACTTAACTAAAATCCCATATCCATATGTTTTCAAATATTACGCTCATTATTCGGTTTAGCCGGGAAAGGACCTTGTGTCATATAACCCATTACGAATAATGATACGTCGTTATGGATAGCATTTGAAGACCGGTGGTGAAGACTGGGTATTTGCGAGAATGACAGGATAATCTATCGATTGTCTCTGCACTGAGTAGCTACGGTATAGAGATTTCCTAAGTGATGGGAAGTCCGATCGGCATTGTGAATACCCAGATTGCAAGGGCTTCTTTGGAGTGCCTTTGGTTCTGTTCGAACCTGGAACAGACTTGTATGGATGTGTGTCTGACGTTACACTTTGAGATGTAAAGCTGGTTTCTATCAAATACATTTCTGTTTGGTGGCGAAGATTTATTCTTTTAGCTTAACACCCTTCTCTGAGACGTACAAGCTCAGAGGATATGTAGTTGATGGTTACTAGTGATACATTCCCAATTTGGTAATGTGACATACGAAGTGTTGCTGATCATTTGTTGATCAAAGCACGACTTTGTGAAAAAGCGTAGCTTTTGTGGACGAGACCACATTGAGCCTCACAAAACGGTAATGGTCGAAATAGGAATGATGCGGCAAGAATTCAGGGGTAGCTCCCCTAGGGTATGACCATTCCTTCTGGAAAAGGGTGGTGTCATGGTATGGAGCCCAGATACTTACTCATGTGGACACTGTAGTATATTTATTACTGTGTGATGTTGTTGGTGTAGAGGATCCTCGGATAAAGGTGCCAAAGGACCGGGGGTGGCATATCTTAGGTTTTACTTCGTAGGAAGGGGGTAACCAGCCTTATGTTGGTAGAGAGCCGGGTAGGTTCTCGGGGCGTCCCTCCAGAGGCATTCCCATGTGGCAATAGGAAGTTCCTTAGCCTAACCATTTGTTGGAAAATCCAATCATGCAATACGAGTCTTGTACGGTTTTAGTTGTAGAACCTGCCATTTGAAATGGCAGCTATAGTAGGCATAGTATAATGGTACCTATGCTGGCTAGGATTAGTATTATATTTTCGAAAGGTTTTCCACTATGCACTAGTAATAATAATATCAAAAAGGATTTTGCGTAGTAAGCATGTTTAACCATCATAAGAAGAAATCTCCCCCATGTATGCAATTGCATGGTGTGTATGCCGGGAGGCCTTATGGCAGTTTCATTTTCCAAAAAGCATTGCGAATTTCAAATTTAAAATCTTTTGTTTGTTTTAAAGACCAAATGTTTTTGTTTGCTAACACCAGTCGCACGACTGAATCGAAGTTTATTGTTCCGTTCCTAAACTCTGGGTGCCCATAATTTTCCACACGGGCAGTCTAGAGTTTGGTTTTTCAGATAGTCAGATAGTAGATATCGTTTTGGTAGCCTTCAGCTTTCTGTTGATATATTTTGGAGTCTTTGGAATCCACGACTGACCTAGCTTAACTTTGTGAAACCTTGATGGTGGATCAAGCTTGAAGTTTTGGAGCTTTGTCTTTAGAGTTTGGATTGGAGTTGCAGTATTTGATTCTGTTGAAGACTCATCTCATATTGTGTCATGTTCCGCTATATTTTGTGTTGTATATTCTCTGATGTTGACGATTATCATTGTATCAAATTGATGTATAGGATATTGTATTCATGTTGTATCAATGATATCATCTTTTGTTTCTGCTGTGTTATTTATCATCTAATGTTGTTGCAAGCTCCGGCGATACGAATTTGATGTTGTTTGTCGGACATCGAGTTCGGGTCGTCATAATAATTATACTTTTAAAACCAGAATATAATATCCATTTCAAATCCATATAAATACGATATCATTTCCTCTTTAAGAAAACCCAAATCAAATTTGATATCATTTTCAAATATATCCTTTTCTAAAACTATAACATTTCAAAGTTATAATATTTCGAATCCAAAACTTGAAATATAGCCTTTCAAAACATAAAATTTTGAATTTCATAACTTTGAAACATACTACACCAGTTAAATGGTTTAAATATTTAATTACTTTATATCGTAAAATAGCTTCTTCACCTTCACAAATCAATTCCAATATGGATTTTTTTATTCCCAAATAAACCAATATAATTTCCATATATTTCAAAGCTTTAATTATTCCACCATTTCAAAACTTATTCTTTGATAATTTCATATATATCAATTTCAACTACTATTATTTAGATTTGAAATTTTTACTTAATAAATCAAATATCATTTTAGTAAAACCTTTAGACTTCAAATAACTTGATATTCTTTCAGTTACATTAACTTGATAATATTCATTTAAATCAATTTGATATTCATTTAAATCCTCTAAATAAAAATCAAGTTATAAAATCATACCCTTTAAATCTCAATTTATTTATATTTCAAATTAAATTTTTCGAGGATAATCCTTAAATCTTAAAGTCAAATCAAATTCACCTTTATCTTCCAACCTTAATTTTATTTGAGTCATTATAAACTCTATATACAATAGAACTTAAATAGATACTTATCCATATTATATAAAAGAAATCAAACTTTATTATTTAGCTTATTTTATAATTCAAAACAAATTTATACATAGCTAAATCAATAATAAAATAGCATTTATATAACATCTAAAATCAATATCCGTATAGCCCACATATTTCTTCACAAAACCATAAAATCATTTCACAAATAATTTTATATATATACCGCGGTGCCTGTATATAATTTTCTATCCTATGGTCAGGTGATACAGATATTTATCATTTCAATCCGCAATTTAAAGATAAAAATGCGGTTGTATATCGTTTCAAACCGCAATCCCGAATCAAAATAAATGCATAACAACTTGCAGATTATGATTATATAAATAAAACATCCATTCATCCATCATAAAATTATACATCCATCACAATCATCATACAAAACAATAAATAAATATTAATATATAACTGATAATATATAATAGGTAATTAACTGGCAATTATATTCAATAATAAAATAAATAACGATTTAATTTCAATAAATGCAATTAACTGAGATGATGATTAAAAATATACGAAACAGCCATAAATAAATGCATAATCACAACATAGATTAATTTACCAAACATAAGAAATTTTAGAAGTTGTGAGTGGGTTAAAACACTCACCTTTTGATTTAAATTGAATTTAAATTCAATTTAAACCCAAAAATTGGATAGTCTCTAAATTCGTCCAAACCAGCGTCAAAGTGTTCGGAATTCCAATACGAACCTAGCAGAGAAAACTGCGCATGAATTTGACTTCTTATGTAGAAGTTATCGTGGTTAGATGATTGAAATTTTAAAATTAAATTAAATTGGAAAATAAACAAACAAAGCTTACCCCACACGCTACGTCAACTTCATCACTCGCGTAACAGAATGCACACACCCAGGCACATCGAACACGAGCCCAGCAAAACCCTAACGCTTCATTCAAACACGAAGTCGCCGCCTCGCCTGACCATCGCGGCCACCTAGACCGTCGCCCCCTGCGACTCTGACTTCGCTACGACCTCCGACCACCATCACGCGACCACCCAGCCCCATCGTCGAGCCCATATACACGCACCGGCCATTTTTGATATAAACCCTAATCGAATTAAATCCAATGATCTAACCGTTGATTCTCGAAACAACCCATATAGATGAACTCCTCTGGTCAATCTCCACCAAACCCAAAAACGGTTTGACGATCGGACAAGTTTGATTTCGACGTAATGAACAATCAAAAATTGTTCTTCGATTTCTGGACAAACAATGCGTTGAATCGAAAAATGAGTTGCAGATCTGAGTTACGCTCTTCGAGAGCTTTGAATCCATATATAATTTGCTATATTTTGTGGAGTTTTAAATTTGGCTTTGATTTTGAATTTGATTTGATTTTGAATTTGATTTGTTTTTGGATTTAGAATTCGTTTATCTGTCATTGAAAAGGAGGAGTTGAGAAGAAGATGTACGTATAAACAAATGAGAAATAGAGGGCTAGGGTTTATAACCAGGTATTTATAGACAAAGTTGAAATTAGAATAGATGGATAAGATAGATATACGCGCTAACGACAAAGTGGCCCAAAAACCCCATTCTGACTCCGGAACGAAATTGGGTCAACCCGTATATCAAAATAGATGTTTTAAAATATTTTAAACGCGATGAATAGGTTTCAAGTCCAAATTCAATCGTATGAAGGAGTTATGATAAAATCAATTTATTTCAAATTGATTTCAATTGATTTCACGGCGTTTCACGTTCGTACGATCAAACGACAAGTCCGATCGCTACGAAACTTGAAATCCTACAATAATTCACCGTTATGGATCCGATGAAACTAGTTTCGTCGAAATCCGAGTCAGTGGCCAAAATGGCTATTTTTCCAGTTAATTAAATAAATTAAAAATAAATTAATTCATTAAATCAAACTTTCAATTTAAATCTTATAATTGACAATTCTTATCATTTTTAATTTCTTAAACATTTACACTAATTTAAACAAATTTAACTGTCGATTTAAAATTTATAAGCTCTTCAATTTCATTAAATTCAACAATTATAAATTAAATTTCCAATAATTTAATTTAATTTACTTTCCATTTATTATTCTATCAATCCCAACTTATGGTATAATTATCATGATTTTCATCTAGTGCGTTACAAATTTCCAATTTCATCTAATTTCAACTAACGTAGTAATTTATCTCATTAATTTGCATAATTTGATTTCCAATTCTATTTAATAGGCTAAATAAAATATGTAACACGTAATAATTGATACCATTAACTTTTTTATTTCATTTATAAGCTTATTGCTTCCAACAAATGCTACCATTAGTTCCATAACACTTATTTATTTCATTTCCATTCATTATACACTAGTTTAGTAGTAAGTCAACATTTTAAATTATTAATTTACCATTTACATCTCATTATAAATTAATGCACACATAAATTTTCCAATTACAGTGTTTAACTTCCATTTCCATAAATTCAGAAATTATAAATTTACTTGATTTAATGTAACGACCCGATATTTTCAACCATTCACATCCATACATGTAGGACTTGAATAGCTTAAAATACCGAACTGTAATTTAAATTTGGCAAAACACAGCATAAACGGTAAATAAATAGTCACAGATCACAGACACAGAGTAATAAAATGCAGCGGAAGTAAAGAAATAGTAGTTCATGAAGCTACTATATAAATACATCAAAGTCAAACAAGATACAACAAAGATAACAAGATACAACGGAGGTCTCAACATGATAACCAGGTATGAATCAGAATACATCACTGGAACCAACCGGATAATTGGAATCAACTGGATAACCGAAAGTGAAATAGATAGCTATATTTTCAAGCAAAGCTTCCAACTTCGAAGGTGAGTCTCAAATGTTATATCACTCAGTCTGACCCGAGCGTAAAGCAAAACACAAAACACTCAAGTCAGGACATACATACTTATACAATGTAAACCAACTCAAGTGAACTGTAATATAAGGTACAAGTAACTTAAAGGATGCTTAGGACCGTCCATCCTCTAAGGATCCGTTAAACTATTTACTATGTACCAATATTTCGCTATTAAGATAATGTCTATTAGTAAAATAAACTTACTTTTAAATAGCATTAAGGCTTTACATTTTCCACCTTAACACGTAATAATGCCAATAGTCTATACAGTACCGTAATACCTCCTGATCGGGAGGCTACTAGAGGATACTCCATAGGTACGACACAGATAGAAAACTCGTAGAAGGCACGCTAGGGTAGGTGACACAACACAACTAGGGAATGCCATGGTAGATATACCAATTACGCATCTGGGCTGGTGGTAACGCGTAGCAGCTACTACCGCCCACCTCGAACAACACCCCCAAAATAAAAAATCAAAAGTGGCCACCGAATCAATCCAAAAGTCAGAGTATAATATCGAAGGAGTGCGTCCGATCAGAGGAATGACCTCATTGGCCCGAGAATCGCCCAAGTTTTAGCCACCTTATGCCAACTCACGGGAGTCGGGTCCACGTATATACCACAGAGGAAACGCCGCCACCATCCTACTTCATTCTGGAATCTCCACCGCGTACACGGTTGTTAAAGTGGTTTTCGGAGTTGGCAGAGAGTATGACAACTTCCGATCCCGGTCTCTTTAACAACCAAACGTTATTATATATTTATTTCAAAATCATTTATACTTTCAAACCAAACTAGCATATCCATTTCGTAATCATATCATTTCTTTCAAAATAGTATATACTTTCAAAAAAATATCATACTCATTTCAAAACCATATCACAATAGTATCATTTCACTTCAAAACTAATTCAATAATATATCATTTAAATAAAACCCAAATTTCCAAATCACTGAATATTTCCTTCAATTTACTAAACTTGAAATATTCCTTTAAATTATCATAGCATTTTGGAAATGCAACCTTAAGGAATCATAGCATTTTTGAAATGTAATACTTTCCACTTTTATATAATCAAAGTATTTATATACTTACAAATTTTAACATGGTCATTTTATCATAGCCTTATAGTTAAATAAACTTTGTTACTGTAATATCCAATTTAAAGCTGAAATTCTTATGTTAAGTTAAAAGTACCTTATTAACTTACATTATTATTACAATAAAGAAACTTTATTATTTTAATCATTTAAAATATGCCATTTACATTAATTAAAACTTACATATCAAATGTACATTATCAACTTACATTTTATTATTTCAGTAAGGAACATTTATCATTTTAATCAATTCAAAATACACCATTACATTAATTAAAACTTACATGTCAAATGTACGTTTTAACTTACATTTATTACAATAAAGAACATTTATGATTTTAATCAATGTTACACTAATTAAAACTTACATTATCAAATGTACGTTTTAATTTACATTTCTATTACAGTAAACAGCATTTATGACTTAATCAATATTACACTAATTAAAACTTACATTATCAAATGTACGTTTTAATTTACATTTTTATTACAGTAAAGAGGCATATATTATTTTAATCAATATTACACCAATTAAAACTTACATTATCGAATATACGTTTTAATTTACATTTCTATTACAGTAAAGAGCATTTATCATTTAATCAATATTACATTAATTAAAACTTTACATGTTTCTTTCATTAATTAAAACTTTAAATGTTTCTTGCATTAATTAAAAAATTTACACGTTTCTTTCATTAATTAGGACTTTACACATTTCTTTCATAAATTAAAACTTTACACGTTTCTTTCATAAATTAAAACTTTACACGTTTCTTGCATTAATTAAAAACTTTACACGTTTCTTTTATTAATTAGGACATTACACATTTCTTTCATAAATTAAAACTTCACACGTTTCTTTCATAAATTAAAACTTTACATGTTTCTTGCATTAATTAAAACTTTACATGTTTCTTTCATTAATTAGGACTTTACACATTTCTTTCATAAATTAAAACTTTACATGTTTCTTGCATTAACTAAAACTTTACACGTTTCTTTCATTAATTAGGACTTACACATTTCTTTCATAAATTAAATCTTTACACGTTTCTTTCATAAATTAAAACTTTACATATTTCTTGCATTAATTAAAACTTTACATGTTTCTTTCATTCATTAGGACTTTACATATTGCTTTCATAAATTAAAACTTTACATGTTTCTTGGATTAACTAAAACTTTACACGTTTCTTTCATTAATTAGGACTTACACATTTCTTTCATAAATTAAATCTTTAAACGTTTCTTTTATAAATTAAAACTTTACATGTTTCTTGCATTAATTAAAACTTTACATGTTGCTTTCATTAATTAGGACTTTACACATTTCTTTCATAAATTAAAACTGTGCATGTTTCTTGCATTAACTAAAACTTTACACTTTAAACCAATTATCAGCTTATAACATTTTAACTTATAAAAATTGATATCTCTTTATATTTCAAATCTTTAAATCAAATTTTAAGTTAAAATTCCATATATTCCAAAATTTCAAAATACTTAATAAATTTTTAAGAAAATATTACTTTAAAAATATTGACCATGGGCCTGTATAATATTTTCTAACCTAGGTCAAGTGATACGTATATGTATCATTTCAATCCGTAATTTAAAAAGGAAAATCCGGGTTCTATCATTTAAACCCGCAATCCCAAATAAAATAAGTACGACAAAAATCAATAAAAAATCACTCGAGCCTATCATTTTAGCCCATAGTGATATTCCTTATCCTAAAGTCCATTCGCGTATATATCATTTCAACCCATAGTGATAGGGAACTTGCAGTGGTGATTAACAGAAATAAAATAACAGTATACATAAAATATCATAACAAATGATGTAACAAATATATAAACGGCATTTATCATCATGTAAACACAACACATGCATATATGAATGACATATCAATGTCTACAGATTCACTTGTCATTTTTTTCACAAAAATATAAGTACATATGTCTAGAGTGATAAAAACTCGCCTTTTAAAAACTAGAATTGACAAATTTAGAATAAAAATCCAAACCCTGCAAAGCACGAAAAAGCACGACAAAGCACAATGAGAACTTGAGTGGATGAAGAGTCAGATCCAAATCTTGTATGCAAATAAATAGTACATACATCAGAATATGATTCGATACAAAACAATAGATCTTAAAACAATGGAAAAAGAAATGAATCAAAGTGACATAACTTGCCTTAATCAATCAATGGCTTGGTTGCACCACATATGGTTTCAACCATCATCTTATATTGCTTGGTCATGATGGTTAGAGGTGTGCTAGAGGCCAGAGGCTGAGTATAAGCATGAAGAACAAAGAAGAAACAAAAAGAGAAAAAGAAAGAAGAGGAAGAGAAGCCATGGATCTAGAGCTTGAATATAATTTTCTTTCACGCAAATGATAATGAGAAGTTTTAGAAAGTTTTTATGCGTGATAGGCAAGATAAATTCATGGCTAGATTAAAGGAATAAACGGCTAAGGTAAGTAATAAAGAGGCTATGCAATAAAAGGCAAGATTTTGAATGGTTTGGAAAATAAAATGGCAACAAATACTTGATGTATTTAATGAAAAAAATTCTTTCTTTCAAGAGATGAAATGAGAAATGGAATAAAATAAGATATGTTTGAGAAGTTTTGTACGTGAATGATAAAAGGAAATACACGGCTATATAAGAAAAAACAGCTAAGGAGTTATGAATTCTAGGGAAACGGAAAGGCATAAGTTAAGGAGGAAGAAACATATAATATATTTTATTTTTAAACACAAATAAAAAAAATGAGGGATGGGAAAAAAAATTGTACGTGAATTTTCAACTTGATATGCAAGGCTGTGAGTAGAGTAATTCATAGCTAGAAATGAGGAGGAAACGGCTAGAAAATAATAAAGGCCATGCAAATGAAAAAGGCAAGAGTTTAAACAATGAAACGTATGTCTCTTAAATTTCTCCAAGCCATTTATTTGCATACATTTCTTTCTAGAAATGAAATGTGAAGTAAAAGTGTACGTGAATTATGAAGTGGAGTGGATGGCAAGAAAAGATTTGAACGGCTAAAGAGGAGTAAATGATAGGAACACCAAAAGGCTAGGAAATAAAAGGCAAGAAATAAGGAGAAAGAAAAAAACACACACACACACACATATATAATTCTTAAATGCAATTGAAAAGAGGATATTTTGAGATGTTTGTACGTGATTAATAAGAGAAATTCACGGCTATGAATGGTGAATGGCTAGGGTAAGTAATAAAGAGGGTAGGTAAATAAAAAGGCAAGCATTAAAGAAATGTAACGCGTGTCTCCTTGATTTCTTCAAAGCCTTTTATGAAAAGATATACACACAAGTAAAATCCAATAAATAAAGTTTAGATAAACAAAATAGAAAAATAAAATAAAATAACATAGAAAATAAAAATATAGAAATGAACATAGAAAAATAGAAATTGAAATACAAGAAATAACTACGTGTAAAACGCTGTAATTTATCTAATTTAAAAAGTATAACTCAGAATTTAACGAGACGAAAAGCAGAACAGATATCATAAATAGATTCTGCTTCAAAGAAAAAGATTAAAATTTAAAAATTCAATTTTTTTTAAATTTAAACTGAAAATTCAATTTTTTTTAAAATTTAAACTGAAAATTCAAATTTTGACCAAAATATAAAATTTTCAAAAATTGTTTATTTATTGCATTTGAAAAATAAATTACAAATAAATTCCAAACTTACATTGGAAAAATTCTAAAAATTCACTTTTAAATGATTTAAAAATCAAAATTTCAAATAAAAATTTAATTAAAAATATTCACAAAATTATGGGTTGTTACACTCTCCCCCCCTCAAAACTTTTCGTCCCCGAAAAGGAACGAGGCATGGAAAATAGAGACAACAGATAGAATGAGATAAATTAAGACATTATAAAAAAAGAAGATTGAAATTATACCTGGTAACAGTCGTTATAGGTAAACTCAACAAGATGGAGATGATCTTCCCAAGATCCTCTGTAATCAAGGACACAAGCACGAAGAAGATTCTCGAAAAGTTTTCCAAAACATACTGGTAAAGGTATTTTGAGAGGAAGAACTACAGATCGAACTTTAGGAGATAAGATCAATTTGAAATTCAGTTCCCCGCTTAGGATGCAGGAGAATAGGAACAACCAAAGGATAAGAGATTGGAAAACAAAATAAGATGATAAATTTTAAAACCATGAAAGTTTCAACTTAAATTAATAATTGATTTCATCCATTTAATTTTTCCTAAGTTAATTAAATCTTATCTATTTATAATTTCATTATCTTATCATGCAATTAACAATTTCTAAAATCGTGAATTTGAAATCATTTAATATACTCAAAATTTTATTCAATAAGTTTCATTCTTCTTTATTCCAGATGGTTATTACATTTATTCCACTTAATATATGTCTAATCACATATATTAAGTATACTTACACTTATTACGACTTACTCCAATTTATTTATAAATTCCTTTAACATCACTTTATATTGTATATTATTCAATTAACTTTTTATTCTATTTACTTTTATTAATCCTTTTATAAATAAAATTTAAGTGTATAACATTTATTATAAACACTCAAATTTTATTTATAAAATTCTTTTATATTGTATATTATCCAATTACATAGTTAACTTTTAAATAATTTAGGTAAGTTATAATGGAAATGCAACAGAATATTATACAAATAAAGTTTCCTAATTTAATTATTTCAACTTAAATATTTATTCAATATTTCTGGTTCATTTTATAATTGAAAACATTCTTTAAGGTAAATTTAAGAATTACATTTCCGTTTAACTTCAAACCATTTAGAGGTAAATAAATATATATACAATATATATCAAATCAAATTTAAATCATATATCCATATATATATATATATTATAAATCAAGTCATATTTTTTAAATTCAAATCAATTAAATTTTCGAAGAAAAACAGTAGCAAATCTACAGAATGGTCTCTTCACTTCGAAACTCGAAAATGAATGTCGATGACGCTGCAGTCATCACCGAAATTATTTTCCAGCGACAAGGGAAGAGCATTGATCTAAACATTAAAAATTCTTTGAAAACAATCTCTATTTGGAAAACACTTTAAATAATATATCTTTTAAAACTTTATAAACCCAAGTTTGAAACCATCGGAAATTAAATTTTCAATTTCTTGATTTAGATTCATTTTAATTTCAAAATTAATTTATAGTTATGTTTTATAGTTCAGTTATTTATATAGGAGATAAAAGCCAATGGTTACAAGATATATATAAAGTAAAATATTATTTCTTAATACCCTATTCAATTAATTATCAGAATTCCGAAAATCAAACTAATACATAATATAATTATATGAAATTTATCATTTACTAAATTTTGAAATCAATATGGTGTTAGTTTGCTCTGTTCAAGTGTTTTGGAAATCCTATCGATAGCGTTGATCAGACGAATTGGTCGGAAACCCAAATCAACATCATCAATTCAAACAACACAATATATAAAACATTTTAAACATAGGTTTACAAAGCAAGAATAGGGATTCAAATTTGATTGACTCAAATCAAGAGATTTCTGATTCGAAGATAAGTTGGAAACAAAAGATAAGACGATTAAATTGACAGAATAAGGAATGGATAAGCTTAAATAAATCACAGGCAGCCTTAACCGCGTCAACTATGACTTCAAGAATAAGATCGATGTAGAGTCCTGGGGAAAATCTACATCTGATCTCAAGAGATAGAATTCAGGATAACAAGAGATACTAGCATCTAAACCAATGATATATAAATCTCAGGTGAATCGATGCCTATGGTAAAGGAGTTCCACCCCTTTACAAGTCATTCAAAGATTGGCGAGACCGCCGACTCATTCGAAGTGGAGATATGGGACACTCCAGAATCAAAAGAAGATGAATAGTGGGGACAAGAATGTATTTTGGAACTGCAGGGAACATTCCAAAATTCAAAAGGAATTGAGTCAAAAAGGAAGAGATTCACACTCGAATGAAAGTGATTGTGTAAATAAATCTACCATATATGCAAAGTTTTTCCTAGAGCCAAAGCTCTGATACCAAAATGTAACGGGCCGTGCCAGTGGGGTAACGCCCACCGTAGCATACATTGGTACTTGTGTTCTGCCTTTAAGGCTAGCCTCTCGACTGCACCACCAACCCCCATGGAGACATGTAGGAGTAAGAGTCAACCGTTCGCAACCAAACTAGGAAGCGAGAACCCCCTATCATGCTGCACCCTCCAAGTGCAATGGCAGACACACATGTCGGACTTGAATAGCTTAAAATACCGAATTGTAATTTAAATATGGAAAAACACAGCATAAACGGTAAATAAATAGTCACAGATCACAGAGTAATAAAATACAACGAAAGTAAAGAAATAGTAGTTCATGAAGCTACTATATAAATACATCAGAGTCAAACAAGATACAACAAAGATAACAAGATACAACGGAGGTCTCAACATGATAACCAGGTATGAATCAGAATACATCACTGGAACCAACCGGATCACTGGAATCAACTGGATAACCGAAAGTGAAATAGATAGCTATATCTTCAAGCAAAGCTTCCAACTTCGAAGGTGAGTCTCAAATGCTGTATCACTCAGTCTGACACGAGCGTAAAGCAAAACACAAAACACTCGAGTCAGGACATACATACTTATACAACGTAAACAAGTGAACTGTAATATTAGGTACAAGTAACTTAAAGGATGCTTGGGACCGCCCATCCTCTAAGGATCCATTAAACTATTTACTATGTAGTAATATTTCGCTATTATAATAATGTCTATTGGTAAAATAAACTTACTTTTAAATAGCGTTAAGGATTTACATTTTCCATGTTAACACGTAATAATGCCAATAGTCTATACAGTACCGTAATACCTCCTGATCGGGAGGCTACCAGAGGATACTCCATAGGTACGACACAAATAGAAAAATCATAGAAGGCACGCTAGGGTAGGTGACACGGCACAACTAGGCAATGCCAGGGTAGATATACCAATTACGCATCCGGGCTGGTGGTAATGCGTAGCAGCTACTACCGCCCACCTCGAACAACACCCCCAAAATACAAAATCAAAAGTGGCCACAGAATCAATCCAAAAGTCAGAGTATAATATCGAAGGATTGCGTTCGATCAGAGGAACGACCTCATTGGCCCGAGAATCGCTCCTGTTTCAGCCACCTTATGCCAACTCACGGGAGTCGGGTCCACGTATATACCATAGAGGAAACGCCGCCGCAATCCTACTTCATTCTGGAATCTCTCCTGCGTACACGGTTGTTAAAGTAGTTTTCGGAGTTGGTAGAGAGTATGACAACTTCCGATCCCAGTCTCTTTAACAACTAAATGTTATTATAACCCATGGATATTTATTTCAAAATCATTTATACTTTCAAACCAAACTAGCATATCCATTTCAAAATCATATCATTTCTTTCAAAATAGTATATACTTTCAAAAAAATATCATACTCATTTCAAAACCATATCACAATAGTATCATTTCCATTTCAAAACTAATTCAATAATATATCATTTAAATAAAACCCATGTGACGACCCGAAAATTTTGAATGTTTGAAATTAGAATATTTAATTGATTTTAAATATTTAAAAGTTTAATTTCTAACTTGAATTTCAAATGTCGCAATTTATTTGATATTTAAATTATTAAATTAAATAATTCGAAATTGAGTAAAATGTTGAATCTGGAATTCTAAGCTTGTTAAAAATAATTTGAAGGCTTATGAAATTTATATTGATAATACCGAAGACAATAGAAGTGTTAAAATTGAATTTAACAGTGATTTATTTGGTTTTGAAATTTTATCGTTTAAATTGAATTTAAAAATTGCCTTCCGAGACACAGTCTCAGAATTCGACGAAACCAGTTCCATTGGATCCGTAATATTAAACTATTATCGGGTTTCAAATTTTATATTGATCGGAGCTGTTGTGTGAGCGTACGAGTTATAAACGCGCTGAAAATTTAATTTATAATAATCTGATGAAATTTAATTTAAATAGTTGAGCCTTCTTGTATACGCCTCCTCCCTCAACTTAAAATTGAATCCAAATCATCTTCTTGCAAAGCCATTTTATTCCCTACTTTCCCTTTAAATTTTTTACTTTCCTATCCCCTCTTTCTTCAATTCAAATCGCGGAAAAAAAAAATAATGGCCGAACTAATTGAAAACAAAAATCACGCTACTATCTTCTTTAATTCGTTCGCAAGTCCCCCTTCCTTCTTCCAGTTCATAATCGAAATCATTCGATAAAAAAAAGAGAACGAAGTCGCGATCGATTTTTTTTAAAGGGGATACTTCGTTTCGAGCAAGGCACGGTTGCGAGCGAGCATGAGGAATTGGAGGGAAATCAATGTAATCGATTTCGATTTTCACAGATCCTTGAAATTGCTGACGAAGGTTCTTCGATGCGTATGCATTCGCGTGACGTAGTACGCTCGTGGGTGGTGGTCCGGGATGGGTTGGGATGCACGTGACTTTGTTCTGGGGATTAGGGTGGCGGTTGTAGTATGGGGAAATCAAAGAGGATGACGACTAGGGTGTACTCGAGCTAATGGCGACTATCACGATAGGTTGGAGGTTCGTGAGAAGCAAGGTCGATGCTGGGATGGTCTGAGCGGTGAAGTCGTATGGCTGATTTCAAATTTGAGCTTGGGATATTGATTTTAGCTTTAATCAGAGAAGAGGAAGGTAATTTGTATTTCTTTAGTTGCTAATGGTGTCAATTAATTTAAATAATTTATTTATTAAAGACAAATGCTTATAAAAATGTGTAAAGTAAATATAGAAAGAAAAAAAAGAGAAACATTTTTTCATACGCAGATTTTAATATGTATAGTAAAACAGGAAATTATATATATATATGAAGTACTTTCGAAAACATAGGAAATTGTATAAAGATTAGATTTTGATCTGTATAGATTATTTCTTATATATATATATATAAACTTTCAAAAATAAAATAAATACACATTTACATATTTTAAGTTGCTAGTTTATTTTAAGATAATATATTATGGAGATTCATTTGTTTGATTTACTTATCTAATTATTGTAGTCACTAAAAATATTTTTATTAAAAGAAAGTTAGTTTAAAATTTAATTTATTTGATAAACCAAATTATTAGTTTAAATTAGATAAATAAACAGTAATTAATTCGTTTGACCAATTCGAATATTAATAAAATCATAACATGTTTATTCAAGGTCTAAATCGTGAAGGAAACAAGCCATTTAGAAGTGGATTGCAAATTAAAAGCAAAGGCCAGTTAATCTCACTCAATTGAATTTTTAATTTAAATTTAAATGGTTAAATTTAAATAATTGATTGAATGATTGGATTTGGTGTGTTATATTATATATGATAGTATATAGTATATCTTGGGGTTGGTATTTATGTTGTGCTAACGTCTGTGGATGCAGGGAAAACAGGTTGGAGGGATCCAATTGGACCCCTCAACATTTATTTAAATTATTTAATATTCTTTGTTACGATTATTTGATATTTTATAATGAATTATGTGGAAATATTGAATGCTATGGCTTGATTGAATATATTTGGGTATAGTGAGTTACCAAATATATATATATATATATATATATATATATTGGATTTTGGAAAGAAAATAAAAGAGGTAAATTTATAAGCGAAATAATTATAGAAAAATTGAATAAATTAAAAATGAATTAAAAAGAAATGGAAGTGATGTCACAATACTAATAAATAACTTCGTGTATGAAAGATTTTGAATAAACAGAAATTACTGAATTGTAAAATCAAGTGATATTATTTCAAAGGAATAAAGAATTATTTAAAAATTTAAAATTCAAATTTATTTAAAAGAATAAAGAAGTAATTTGAGGGATCTAAATTGGAATTTCAGTTAAAAATATTTTAAATCATAATTAAGGAATAAAATCCGAAGTTAATAGAATTTGAAATAAAAGGGGAGTAAATTGGAAATCAATTTGGAAATTGATTCTAGTGTTATAATTTGAAACTTAAAGAAGAATGTGAAGAGAAGTATATTTCTCTGGATAGCCAAGTACGTTTTCAAAATAAAATTTTAAAAATAAGATAAAGTTTTTAATGATGTTTTAAAAAAATAAAAAAATAAAATAGTTTTAGGAATTTATTATTTCTAAATAGCTAAATTCTAAAGTAAATATTTTCAAATCTATTATCGTAGTAATTATTTAAAAGGTAACTTAGTGTTTTGTTTAAAGAGTGAGAACCTAGTTAATATTTTATAAAGTAACCTTATTTTTAAATATTCATATAGTATGTATTTTTAACCAATTATTAAAGTAGTTTTAAATTAAATGTTTTAAAGTAAATTCTAAAGTAAGTGTTTTGTTTAATCTATTATCGTAATAATTATTTAAAGAATGATTTGGTATTTTTTTTAAAGAAGAAAATCTAGTTATATTTATAAAGTAAACTTATTTTAATTATTTCTAAAGTATTATTTTAAATTAAATACTAAAGTAAAATTTTCTAAATTAAATGTTAAACATATTTTACAATAAAGTGTTTTGAAATTATTTCAAAAAAATCTAAAATTTTGTGCTTGGTAATTTCAGTGGAAATAGAAATATTTGGAATTTATTCTGAGAAAGGAAGATAGTTTGAAAACTGTTTTCAAAAAGGGTTTGAAAAGTGAAAATATATCTTGTGAAGATATTTTTAAGATAAATAAATAATTTTAGGAAATTATTTATTGGATGGATGTTGTGAATATCAATTGATAGTTAAATCACCGACTATCAATATTGGCCAAATGCGCCGATCGTTTCAAAGAGACCGGAATCAAGATTTATTTCTCGAAAACCACTTCGATCCGGTTTGTACGTTTTCGTGGAAAACGAGTTTGGACTCAAAGATGGAGCGGTGAAGTGCAAGGGCTAGTCGCTACTAATCCTAAGGATATTTCCAAAATGGATGTAGTAGGAATAGTTCCTTCGGTTCCGTTCGAACCCGGTACTGACTTGCATAGATGAATGCTTTTGGAACATCGTCAGGTGGACGATGGGCATTCTAAGGGATATGTTCTAAAAAGGTAATGCTTAGCCTCAAGCCTCATCAAATGGGAATGACTGAAAATCAGGGGTTATGCAGCAAGGCTAGGTGGGTAGCACCCAAGCAGGGTGAGGTCATCCCTGTCTAAATATCCCTTTTATTTCGGCTTAGTGGGCGGTTGCTGATCCCAACCGCGAGGTGATCTCACTCGGGATTATCCAGTAAGGGGTAGTCCCGGTCTTGTGTTGCAAGGGAGCGGGCGTACTCCTCGGTACTGTGATCTAGGCCACGTACTGTGACAGGTGGTACCCCAGTGCCTATTTATTAGTTGGAAATCCATTCTCCCTGCGAACCTTGTACGAGTTTTGTTTGTATTACCCACTCTGTGGCTAGTAGCTGGAATTTAATAGATGTAACAATTTCGGCTATTTTATAAGTATTTGTATATAGACCCTATTATAATATCAGAGGATTTCTATAAAAAAAAAATTTAGCTATCGTAAGGTAAAACCCCGGCATGTTTATTTGTGGCGTGGTCTTACGAGATGCTTTGTTTTCAAAAGATTTTTGAAACTTTAATAATCAATTGAGTGTGATTTTCTCATGCTGGTATTCCAAACTGACTCGGGTATTATTTGATTGCAATTCTCGGGTCAGGTCGAGTATTATAGGATACAGGATTTGACGCTGTGGAGCTCTGGAGACGAGCTGGATGACGATACATACTCCCGTACTTGTTTATATATATATATATATATATATATATATATATATATATATATATATATATTCCCCTATGTTGTTTAGTTATGTATCCAGTTGTATGTTATTGATGTTGAGTTGTGATTGATGTACTCTATTGATGTAATATATGAACAGATATATTTGTTTTGGTGTAAAGATATGTTAATATCTATTATATTTTATTCCGCTACGATGGTTAGATTCTGATATTGTTTTTCTATTTTCTTCTTCTACCTCTTCTTCTTTAACCCAAATGGTTTGTATTTCTGTACAACTTGAGTTGATTTAGGTAGAATAGTGTTGACTCAAGGGGTACGGATTTACGGGCTGTTACAGTTGGTATCAGAGCTTAGGTTGTTGATAACCTTGGCTCAGGTGGGAATTACTCATTAAATAGAGTCCGTAGTACTCTAGAATGAGTTTGAGAGTATTAATAGATATGAGTGCGTATTTGTTAGTGAATATAAAATTGTTTTATATTGTGTTGACTTAACTGTTGAGCGTTTATGGATTCTGGTCGATATGTGGACGCCATGCTATCGATAGGGATTTCTAAACTCTTTACAAGGTAAACCGACACGGTATTGTTTTAAATAGGGTAAATGAAATAATTTTACCCAAAATTATTTTTGTGTATAAAGGAAATTATTTTTCGTAAATTGTTATCATTATATATATGGATGCTTGGATGGTAGAGAGTGATAATATTTAATTATTATCATTATTGTATGAGAATTGAATAAGAAATTGAAGATAATAGCCAGAGATTAAGGAATAAATTAATAAAATAAATGAAATTTGTAAACGTGATTCAAATTTGAATAAGGAATTGAAATCATGATTAAAAACTAAGAAACAAATTCATATATAAATGAAATTTGTAAATTTTAATGATAAATGAAAATTATAGTGTGATCAATGATTAAAATAAAATTCCAAAGTAATGTTTGAATATAAACTTAAAGAGTTTGGAATTTGAAAATTTAGGAATTTAAGTTCTTTTGAATTTGATAATGATTCTCAAAAGGTTGGGAAGATAATATATATTGAGAAATATTTTTGAATCAGATGTGGAATCTTGAGATATTTGGAATTTAAAAATATTTAAAGAGTTTTAAAAGAGAAAAAAAAAGAAGCATTGAACTCTTTCGGTCGCTGGAAAATAATTTCGGTGATGACTGCAGCATCATCGATGTTTATTTTCGAGTTTCCAAGAGAGAAATTGCTACCAAATTGTTTTGAATTGGAATTGTCTGCAAAGGATGAATTTGATTTTTAGAAATGCAAGGAATTTTGGATATAGAAGATTTCAAAGGGAATTTTGAAATGTTAAAGACTGTTTAAACTCTGAAATCTTAACTAGCAAAGCTTATGGCATATAATTTGTTTGATGACATGTAAATTAGGAATTTGTTGAAATAAAATTCAACTTTGTAAGTAAGTAAAGTGGAAACTGGAAGTTAAAATTTAAATTGTATTAAATTATGTGTGGAAGTAAAATTTATTGGTAGAAAATGAAATTGTGAATGAATAAATGGATCAACTATTGAACTTATAAAGTAAAGTTGATATTAATAAGAAGAAATTGAAAATTTTAATCTGGAAATTTAAATTTAACTTAATTGAATGAAGTGAAGAAAATATATATGAATTTAACTTGAGATAAGTTAAATAAAATTGAAATTGAAATTGAATTAAATTGGAAATAAAGTTGAAGGTAAATGATTATAATTGTGAAATGAAAATTTATACCTTAAGCTAGTAAGTGTTATATATATAATCTGAAATTTGGTTATAAGATGAAATGACTCAAATGAGCAATGAGCAATATAAGCTTTTAAGTAAATAAATAAGTTTTAAACTCACATATTTTGAGAAATAAAATTTAGTTAAATTTGGATTGAATTGAATCAAAGGTCAGTTGTGTCATGAATGATATTAATGGAATTAAGTCCTTGCTTAACAAAAATTCAAAAGAATGATATGTAACTAGATTTAACTGAAGTTGAGTTGGAATAAAACTGAATTTAAATGAATTCAGTCGAATTTTAGATAATATTGACTGGAATAAAATTCTTACTTAAATAAATAAATGTAAACTAAGTAAATATTGAATTAGAATAAATAAACTTCGAAAGCTTATAAAAGAATTGAAAGGCATTGAAAATATATATATATATAACCCCTAGTTAAAAGTAAAATGTGAATATAATTGATTGTAAATAGATGGGGAAGAGTGAATATTAATAAGTGAGTAGTTTATAAAAATTTAAAAAGGGAATAAATAAGCCGGAATAAAAATATTGTATTCTGAGATAAAAATCCAAACTTAGGATATAAACTAAGATTGAACTCAAGGAAATCAAATAAAATGATTTTCAAGATAAATGAAAAGAAAATCAAGTATGGAATTATAATTGAAAGTGTTGTTGAATGAAAATTTGAATTGGATTAAAATGGATATGGTGTGAAATATAAACAAATCCAATTCAAGCATAAATTGAATGGCCTTATTATTAATAAATTCAACAGTGAATTGTTAATGTAAATTAAAATTTAAAATGGATAAAAGAATAAACTAATCGAATAATTAGTGGGATGGTTGGAATTTGATCAAAGCAAAATCAAATCAAAGATTGTGAATAGGTAATAGAATTTAGAAATGAAGCTTGAGTTATAAATAGAAATTCAACTCAAAATTGTAAGTGAACTAAATATGGATTGAAGTTGTATGGAATTGGGTTAAAATAAAAATGATTTGAGATGAAAATAAATCCAATTCGAGTATGAATAAATTAAAACGGGGATGAACTTAAGTTATGAAATGGTAGTGAATTGAAGTAAATTAACTTAAGTTTGAATTAATATAAGCATGGGATGTTGTCGAGTATAACAAAACGACTTTGAATAAAATAAACTTAAGTTATTGGGTGGAATAGTTTGAAGAAAATAAATAACTTAAGTAAATTGTGAGATGGTTATTTAATATATGGGTTGTCGAGTATAATAAAATAGTTTGGAATCAAATCTTTTTGGATATGAAAGAAATGCAATGAAAGTTTGTGAATAAATTAAAATGGGATGGGATTAAGTGTAAATTGAGTTGGAATCAATTTAAATTGGTTATAAAGCTTATGTTATTATTTATTCACATTAATATTGTCGAATTGCATTAGAAAATTGGTCGTTCGACGTAAATGGAAGTAAACAAAATTATATGAATCAATAGCAGTTTAATAAAATTGATTTTTTGCATCAATTGGAATGAATATGAGTTCATTTCATTTAAAAATGAATTGAATGGAATGGTATGTAATTTAGATGCAAACAATTTAAAACTAGCCTCGGAACATTGCATATGTACTTATGAATGTATATCACATGCATTATTTATGAAGTCTATGTGTTAGCTATTTGCATATAAGTGAAATGTTAATAAATTGCATATATTTTGTACTTACATATTTAAATTGAGTAAGTACAGGTACCAGGAAGCCGTTGGCTGTATTTGATCAAGCTAAATGTTAAAACGATAAGCCGCTTGCTTATAAATGCTTAATAAGGTACGCCTACACAATACAAATAGGAAATATGAACTGTTTTTGGTTTTTCCGACCGTGTGGGTCGATGTATATATATTTATATCTTTTGTCAAATTACAAAAGCTCCTCGGTACAAAGGAGACTCTGTCAAAAATTTTCAGAAATTTTGGGAGTTAGAAATTTTTTTTGAAATTTTTGGAAAAAAATTTTTAGTTAACGACAAAACGTTTCAAACTGGAAATTGAAATAAATTAGTGAATGAAACTACTATAAAAATTATAATATGAATCAGTTAAATGGAAGATCAAATTAAATCTACAAAGTTAAAGATAAATTGAATTCATATGGAAATGAAAGAATCAATTTGAATAGAAGTAGATATAAACTAAAGTGGTAAAGTGAAAATAAATAAAGAAGCGTATAAAATGCTTATACCAAACTTAAGAAAAGAATGGTGAATTCTAAATGGGAAATTGGTATTACAAATATATTCTAAGTTAATATTTGGGATGAATAAATATTGACATTTCGTAAGGAAGTCAATAAAATATTTTGAATGTTGTGATTGGATATTATTGCTAGGTGGAATATGCATGTATTATAAAAGGAAAAGAGAGTTGGTTCTGATGTCAAAAGATAAATTTGAATTGCTCGACAAAAAGGTATGTGTTTAAATTTCTATGAAATTTGATTGGGTTTTTGGATCTAGCCACTTGGCGTTTTGTTTTCTTTTGGAATTTGAGCGCCCGTAGAGGCCTTTTGTAGTTGTACCGAGCTAGCCGCGCAAAGGAGACGCTGGCGAAATTTTTCGAAAATTTAAGGAGTAAGAAAATTATTGGGAAAATTTTGATAATTCAAAAATTTGGTTTTAAATTTGAGTGATTGAGCAAACAATATTTTTTGGAAACTATGGGAGAGTTTGGAAGTTAATAAGAAGGGTAATGGGTCTTCTATAAAAAGAGATAATTGGTAGAATGTTGGATTGTTGGTTTTGGGAAAAAATAAACGGGTATGGACCATTCTTCCAAATTAGTAATTTTGGGGACGAAATTCTTTTAAGGGGGGAGGAACGTGACGACCCAAAATTTTTGAATGTTTGAAATTAGAATATTTAATTGATTTAAATATTTAAAAGTTTAATTTCTAACTTGAATTTCAAATGTCACAATTTATTTGATATTTAAATTATTAAGTTAAATAATTTGAAATTGGGTAAAAATGTTTAATCTGGAATTCTAAGCCTGTTAAAAATAATTTGAAGGCTTATGAAATTTATATTGATAATACTGAAGACAATAGAAGTGTTAAAATTGAATTTAACAGTGATTTATTCGGTTTTGAAATTTTATCGTTTAAATTGAATTTAAAAATAGTCTTCCGAGACACAGTCTCGGAATTCGACGAAACCAGTTCCATTAGATCCGTAATATTAAATTATTATCGGGTTTCAAATTTTATATTGATCGGAGCTGTTGTGTGAGCATACGAGTTATAAACGCGCTGAAAATTTAATTGATAATAATCTGATGAAATTTAATTTAAATAGTTGAGCCTTCTTGTATACGCCTCCTTCCTTAACTTAAAATCGACTCCAAATCGTCTTCTTGCAGAAGCCATTTTCTTCCCCACTTTCTCTTTAAAAAATTTACTTTCCTATCCCCTCTTTCTTCAATTCAAATCGCAATAATAATAATAATAATGGCCGAACTAATTGAAAACAAAAATCACGCTACCATCCTCTTTAATTCGTTCGCAAGTCCTCCTTTCTTCTTCCAGTTCATAATCAAAATCATTCGATAAAAAAGAAGAACGAAGTCGCGATCGATTATTTTTTGAAGGGGCTACTTCGATTCGAGCCGGGCACAGTTCCGAGCGAGTAAGAGGAATGGGGGGAAATCTATTTAATCGATTTCGATTTTCACAGATCCTTGAAATTGCTGACGAAGGTTCTTCGATGCGTATGCATTCGCGCGACGACGCACGCTCGTGAGTGGTGGTTCGCTATGGGTTGGGATGCACGCGACTTTGTTCTGGGGATTAGGGTGGCGGCTGTTGTATGGCGAAATCAAAGGGGATGACGACTAGGGTGTACTCGAGCTAATAGCGACTATCACGATAGGTTGGAGGTTCGTGAGAAGCAAGGTCGATGCTGGGATGGTCTGAGCAGTGAAGTCATACGGCTGATTTCAAATTTGAGCTTGGGATATTGATTTTAGCTTTAATCAGAGAAGAGGAAGGTAATTTGTATTTCTTTAGTTGCTAATGGTGTCACTTAATTTAAATAATTTATTTATTAAAGACAAATGCTTATAAAAATGTGTAAAGTAAATATAGAAAGAAAAAAATGAGAAACATTTTTTCATACGCAGATTTTAATATGTATAGTAAAACAGGAAATTATATATATATATATGAAGTACTTTCAAAAACATAGGAAATTGTATAAAGATTAGATTTTGATCTATATAGATTATATCTTATATATGTATATAAACTTTCAAAAATAAAATAAATATACATTTACATATTTTAAGTTGCTAGTTTATTTTAAGATAATATATTATGGAGATTCATTTGTTTGATTTACTTATCTAATTATTTTAGTCACTAAAAATATTTTTATTAAAAGAAAGTTAGTTTAAAATTTAATTTATTTGATAAACCAAATTATTAGTTTAAATTAAATAAATAAACAGTAATTAATTTGTTTGACCAATTCGAATATTAATAAAATCATAATATGTTTATTCAAGGTTTAAATCGTGAAGGAAACAAACCGTTTAGAAGTGGATTGCAAATTAAAAGCAAAGGTGAGTTAACCTCACTCAGTTGAATTTTTAATTTAAATTTAAATGGTTAAATTTAAATAATTGATTGAATGATTGGATTTGATGTGTTATATTATATATGATAGTATATAGTATATCTTAGGGTTGGTATTTATGTTGTGCTAACGTCTATGGATGCAGGGAAAACAGGTTGGAGGGATCCAATTGGACCCCTCAACATTTATTTAAATTATTTAATATTCTCTGTTACGATTATTTGATATTCTATAATGAATTATGTGGAAATATTGAATGTTATGGCTTGATTGAATATATTTGGGTACAGTGAGTTACCAAATATATATATATATATATATATATATATATTGGATTTTGGAAAGAAAATAAAAGAAGTAAATTTGTAAGCGAAATAATTATAGAAAAATTGAATAATTAAGAATGAATTAAAAAGAAATGGAAGTGATATCACAATACTAATAAATAACTTCGTGTATGAATGATTTTGAATAAATAGAAATTAATGAATTGTAAAATCAAGTGATATTATTTCAAAGGAATAAAGAATTATTTAAAAATTTAAAATTCAAATTTATTTAATAGAATAAAGAAGTAATTTGAGGAATCTAAATTGGAATTTCAGTTAAAAACATTTTAAACATAATTAAGGAATAAAATCCAAAGTTAATAGAATTTGAAATAAAAGGGGAGTAAATTGGAAATCAATTTGGAAATTGATTCAAGTGTTAAAATTTGAAACTTAAAGAAGAATGTGAAGAGAAGTATATTTCTCTGGATAGCCAAGTACGTTTTCAAAATAAAATTTAAAAAATAAGATAAAGGTTTTAATGATGTTTTAAAAAAAATAAAAAAATAAAATAGTTTTAAGAATTTATTATTTCTAAATAGCTAAATTCTAAAGTAAATATTTTCAAATTTATTATCGTAGTAATTATTTAAAAGGTAACTTAGTGTTTTTTTTTAAAGAGTGAGAACCTAGTTTATATTTTATAAAGTAACCTTATTTTTAAATATCCATATAGTATGTATTTTTAACCAATTATTGAAGTAGTTTAACTTAAACGTTTTAAAGTAAATTCCAAAGTAAGTGTTTTGTTTAATCTATCATCGTAATAATTATTTAAAGAATGATTTGGTATTTTGTTTAAAGATGAAAATCTAGTTATATTTATAAAGTAAACTTATTTTAATTATTTCTAAAGTATTATTTTAAATTAAGTACTAAAGTAAAATTTTCTAAATTAAATGTTAAACATATTTTACAATAAAGTGTTTTGAAATTATTTTAAAAAAATCTAAAATTTTGTGCTTGGTAATTTCAGTGGAAATAGAAATATTTGGAATTTATTATGAGAAAGGAAGATAGTTTGAAAACTGTTTTCAAAAAGGGTTTGAAAAGTGAAAATATATCTTGTGAAGATATTTTTGAGATAAATAAATAATTTTAGGAAATTATTTATTGTATGATGCATGTTGTGAATATCAATTGATAGTTAAATCACCGACTATCAATATTGGCCAAATGCGCTGATCGTTTCGAAGAGATGGGGATCGAGAATTATTTCTCGAAAATCACTTCGATCCGGTTTGTACGTTTTCATGGAAAACAAGTTTGGACTCGAAGATGGAGCAGTGAAGTGTAAGGGCTAGTCGCTACTAATCCTAAGGATATTTCCAAAATGGATGTAGTAGGAATAGTGCATTCAGTTCCGTTCGAACCCGGTACGGACTTGTATGGATGAATGCTTTCGGAACATCGTCAGGTGGACGATGGGCATTCTAAGGGATATGTCCTAAAAAGGAAACGCTTAGCCTCAAGCCTCATCTAATGGGAATGACTGAAAATCAAGGGTTATGCAGTAAGGCTAGATAGGTAGCACCCAAGCAAGATGAGGTCATCCCTGTCTAGATGTCCCTTTTATTTCGGCTTAGTGGGCGGTTTCTGATCCCAACCGCGGGGTGATCTCACTCGGGATTATCCAGTAAGGGGTAGTCCCGGTCTTGTGTTGCAGGGGAGCGGGCGTACTCCTCGGTACTGTGATCTAGGCCACGTACTGTGATACGTGGTACCCCAGTGCCTAGTCATTAGTTGGAAATCCATTCTCCCTACGAGCCTTGTAAGAGTTTTGTTTGTATTACTCACTCTGTGGCTAGTAGCTAGAATTTAATAGATGTATCGGCTATTTTATAAGTATTTGTATATAGACCCTATTATAATATCAGAGGATTTCTATAAAAAAAATGTTTTAGCTATCGTAAGGTAAAAACCCGACATGTTTATTTGTGGCGTGGTCTTACGAGATGCTTTCGTTTTCAAAAGATTTTTGAAACTTTAATAATCAATTGAGTTTGATTTTCTCATGCTGGTATTCCAAACTGACTCGGGTATTATTTAATTGTAATGCTCGGTCAGACCGAGTATTATAGGATACAGGATTTGATGCTGTGGAGCTCTGGAGATGAACTGGATGACGATATGTACTCTCGTACTTGTGTGTGTGTGTGTGTGTGTGTGTATATATATATATATTCCCCTTTGTTGTTTAGTTGTGTATCTAGTTGTATATTATTGATGTTGAGTTGTGATTGATGTACTCTGATGATGTAATATATGAACAGATATATCTTTTTGGCGTAAAGATATGTTAATATCTATTATATTTTATTCCGCTCGATGGTTAGATTCTGATATTATTTTTCTATTTTCTTCTTCTACCTCTTCTTCTTTAACCCAAATGGTTCGTATTTCTGTACAACTTGAGTTGATTTAGGTAGAATAGTGTTGACTCAAGGGGTACGGATTTGCGGGCTGTTACAACCCAAATTTCCAAATCACTAAATATTTCCTTCAATTTACTAAACTTGAAATATTCCTTTAAATTATCATAGCAATTTGGAAATGTAACCTTACGGAATCATAGCATTTTTGGAATGTAATACTTTCCACTTTTATATAATCAAAGTATTTATACACTTACAAATTTTAACATGGTCATTTTCTCATAGCCTTGTAGTTAAATAAACTTTGTTACTGTAATATCCAATTTAAAGCTGAAATTCTTATGTTAAGTTAAAAGGACCTTATTAACTTACATTATTATTACAGTAAAGAAACTTTATTATTTTAATCATTTAAAATATGCCATTTACATTAATTAAAACTTAGTATCAAATTTACATTATCAACTTACATTTTATTATTTCAGTAAGGAACATTTATCATTTTAATCAATTTAAAATACACCATTACATTAATTAAAACTTACATGTCAAATGTACGTTTTAACTTACATTTATTACAATAAAGAGCATTTATGCTTTTAATCAATATTACACTAATTAAAACTTACATTATCAAATGTACGTTTTAATTTACATTTCTATTACAGTAAAGAGCATTTATCATTTAATTAATATTACACAAATTAAAACTTACTTATCAAATGTACGTTTTAATTTACATTTTTATTACAGTAAAGAGCACTTATTATTTTAATCAATATTACACTAATTAAAACTTACATTATCGAATATACGTTTTAATTTACATTTCTATTACAGTAAAAAGCATTTATCATTTAATCAATATTACATTAATTAAAACTTTACATGTTTCTTTCATTAATTAAAACTTCAAATGTTTCTTGCATTAATTAAAAAATTTACACGTTTCTTTCATTAATTAGGACTTTACACATTTCTTTCATAAATTAAAACTTTACACGTTTCTTTCATAAATTAAAACTTTACACGTTTCTTTCATAAATTAAAACTTTACATGTTTCTTGCATTAATTAAAACTTTACATGTTTCTTTCATTCATTAGGACTTTACATATTGCTTTCATAAATTAAAACTTTACATGTTTCTTGGATTAACTAAAACTTTACACGTTTCTTTCATTAATTAGGACTTACACATTTCTTTCATAAATTAAATCTTTAAACGTTTCTTTTATAAATTAAAACTTTACATGTTTCTTGCATTAATTAAAACTTTACATGTTTCGTTCATTAATTAGGACTTTACACATTTCTTTCATAAATTAAAACTGTACATGTTTTTTGCATTAACTAAAACTTTACACTTTAAACCAATTATCAGCTTATAACATTTTAACTTATAAAAACTGATATCTCTTTATATTTCAAATCTTTAAATCAAATTTTAAGTTAAAATTCCATATATTCCAAAATTTCAAAATACTTAATAAATATTTAGGAAAATATTACTTTAAAAATATTAACCATGGTCCTGTATAATATTTTCTAACCTAGGTCAAGTGATACGGATATGTATCATTTCAATACGTAATTTAAAAAGAAAATCTGGGTTCTATCATTTCAAACCCGCAATCCCAAGAAAATAAATACGACAAAAATCAATAAAAAATCACTCGAGCCTATCATTTCAGCCCATAGTGATATTCCTTATCCTAAAGTCCGTTCGGGTATGTATCATTTCAACCCATAGTGATAGGGAACTTGCAGTGGTGATTAACAGAAATAAAATAACAGTATACATATAATATCATAACAAATGATGTAACAAATATATAAACGGCATTTATCATCATGTAATCACAACACAGGCATATATGAATGACATATCAATGTCTACAGATTCGCTTGTCATTTTTTTCACAAAAATATAAGTACATATGTCTAGAGTGATAAAAACTCGCCTTTTAAAAGCTAGAATTGACAAATTTAGAATTAAAATCCAAACTCTGCAAAGCACGAAAAAGCACGACAAAGCACAATGTGAAGTTGAGTGGATGAAGAGTCGGATCCAAATCTTGTATGCAAACAAATATTACATACATAAGAATATGATTCAATGCAAAATAGTAGATGTTAAAACAATGGAAAAATAAATGAATCAAAGTGACATAACTTGCCTTAACCAATCAATGGCTTGGTTACACCACATATGGTTTCAACCATCATCTTATATTGTTTGGTCATGATGGTTAGAGGTGTGCTATAGGCCAGAGGCTAAGTATAAGCATGAAGAACAAAGAAGAAACAAAAAGAGAAAATGAAAGAAGTGGAAGAGAAGCCATGGATCTAGAGCTTGAATATAATTTTCTTTCACGCAAATGATAATGAGAAGATTTGAGAAGTTTTTATGCGTGATAGGCAAGAGAAATTCATGGCTAGATTAAAGGAATGAACGACTAAGGTAAGTAATAGAGAGGCTATGCAATAAAAGGCAAGATTTTGAATGGTTTGGAAAATAAAATGACAACAAATACTTGATGTATTTAATAAAAAAATTTCTTTCTTTCAAGAGATGAAATGAGAAATGGAATAAAATGAGATATGTTTGAGGAGTTTTGTACGTGAATGATAAAAGGAAATACATGGCTATATAAGAAATAAAACAGCTAAGGAGTTATGAATACTAGGGAAACGGAAAGGCATAAGTTAAGGAGGAAGAAATGTATAATATATTTTATTTTTAAATACAAATAAAAAAATGAGAGATGGGAAATAATTTTTTGTGCGTGAATTTTCAACTTGATATGCAAGGCTGTGAGTAGAGTAGTTCATAGCTAGGAATGAGGAGGAAATGGCTAGAAAATAATAAAGGCCATGCAAATGAAAAAGGCAAGAGTTTAAACAATGAAACGTATGCCTCATAAATTTCTCCATGCCATTTATTTGAATTCATTTCTTTCTAGAAATGAAATGTGAAGTAAATGTGTATGTGAATTATGAAGTGGAGTGGATGGCAAGAAAAGATCTGAACGGCTAAAGAGGAGTAATGATAGGAAAACAAATAGGCTAGGAAATAAAAGGCAAGAAATAAGGAGAAAGAAACACACACACACAAATATATAATTCTTAAATGCAATTGAAAAGAGGATATTTTGAGATGTTTGTACATGATTAATAAGAGCAATTCACGGCTATAAATGGTGAATGGCTAGGATAAGTAATAAAGAGGGTAGGTAAATAAAAAGGCAAGCATTAAAGAAATGTAACGCATGTCTCCTTTGATTTCTTCCAAGCCTTTTATGAAAAGATATACACACAAGTAAAATCCAATAAATAAAGTTTAGATAAACAAAATAGAAAAATAAAATAAAATAACATAGAAAATAAAAATATAGAAATGAACATAGAAAAATAGAAATTGAAATACAAGAAATAACTGCGTGTAAAACGCTGTAATTTATCTAATTTAAAAAGTATAACTCAGAATTTAACGAAACGAAAAGCAGAACAGATATCATAAATAGATTATGCTTCAAAGAAAAAGATTAAAAATTAAAATTTCCAATTTTTTTAAAAATTTTGAACTGAAAATTCAAATTTTGACCAAAATATAAAATTTTCAAAAATTGTTTATTTATTGCATTTGAAAAATAAATTACAAACAAATTCCAAATTTACATTGGAAAGATTCTAAAAATTCACTTTTAAATGATTTAAAAATCAAAATTTCAAATAAAAATTTAATTAAAAATATTCACAAAATTATGGGTTGTTACATTTAACTTCAACCCTTTTTATCAAATCAATTATTGTTCAATAAACAAAGATAACATTTGTTTTACCCTTTATTACATTAGTACGCTCAAATTTTCATCTTTCCTTTATATTGACTACCCTATTTCCATTTTTATTATTTCTACCAATATACACGCTAATTTGCGACTAACATTCTAAATTAATTCATTTACTTGGGTTCATACTATCCATTATATCGATTACTACACTATGAATAATTTACAATCCTATTTATTTCATTATTACATTCACCCTTTCCGTTACAATTCTTAAATACTTCTGCTTTTATTTAATTACCGTTAACTATACTATTATTATTCCATTAGCTAATGAAGTAATTACATTCGTTTCTTACATTTCAACCTCATAACCAATTATGACAGATTCCAACATCTCACCTGACCTTTCCTTTCAAATTTCCATTTATTAAGTTTTACATTAATACAACTTTATTTCCATTCCTAAAATTTATCCTTAAGTTTATGTTCTATTCGACTAATTATCATAACACTGAATAAAATTTACTTTATTCCAATTATTACCCAAATTTACATTGATGTAACATTAAATTTAGATTTATTGCAATTTCATTATTTATTATAATTACTTACATCATATGAATTCATTCTATTACCCTAAATCAGACATTAATTCATATATTCATACAATACTTACATTTATTTACTTAATTTGCATTTATAACTAAGTCCTAACATTTAAATTTATTTTCATTAATTGGAATTTCCTTCCATTCATTTATTATTAACTTTAATTAGTATTGTGTACCTTGCATTAACATTATTGCCTACATTTACAAGCAGTTACTGTCAATCAATATATTATTACATTGGTTAATTAAATGCTTCCCTTTATTTACTTATTTTAAATTTTTATACTCAAATGCAACAATTAACACTTTCTTTATTGGGATTTCACTCCAATTATCAAAAATTAACTTTTAAATTACCATTGCTACACTTCTTTTTAGCATTCATTTCATTTTAAATTGTAAAATTTTTATTTCTTTCTAAATTAAATTACAATGATCCAATTAAATTAACCAATTTATTTATTAAAATTTACGGGTCGTTACACTCTCCCCCACTCAAAACTTTTCGTCCCCGAAAAGGAAAAGAAGGGAAAAGAGGAACTTATAAATCAGTATATATTATTCAAAACATTATATTCATTACAATAAGTTTACAGAATTGGATTATTTAAATAAAATATATAGATTTATAAACAATTATGTCCCCTTTTTATTTAAATTTATAAAGTTGGGAAACCATTTAAAAATTTTTTAAGTCCAAAGTTTATGAAAAATTTCGACAGAGTCTCCTTTGTACGAAGAGGCTCGGAAGAAAGTATAACATCATATATACAATATATAACATATAATTTCAAAAATAATATATATCCCGACTAGAGAAAAATAATATAATTGCGCTATAAAACCGTAATCCGAAACGTACCTATTTGTCGGGCAATTTACGCTTATATTATGAAACCAAAAGCAGTAGCAATTACTTCCATAACCTGTATTTTACTTATATAATCCAAAAAGGTTACAATTATATAAATGAATATTTAAAATTGTTTCAAATAATGACAAACAATCAACATACCAACCATCATTTGCAACAAGCAACAACCATCACATAAATCAACACACATCAATCATTCACTCATATCGACAAACAAATAGTTATTCGTGTTCAAACTTTAAATTGCATAGAATGGAAAATAAACTACGTGCACCGTTTACTCAACAATCTTAGATGAAGCAAAATAGATTATTCATACATCCAAACAAATTTAAAGTATCCTTGCCCAAACAACCATAAACCAAAACAACAACCAACCAATTCAGAAAATAGATTAAATCCATTCTTAATCATTTCTTTTCATACATTTATGGTTTGTTTTCCTTTCATTTATTAATGGAATTCATGTTCTATTCAATGGCTTAGCATTTGTTATCCCGCTTTTTGGCAAAGTCGTGATGCCAAAAGATCGGTCAAAAACAAAAGACAGTTCGTCTCAGGGATTGGTTGTACTTCACTTCGCTATGGATATCGATGAATTTTGTCCGAGCCCGGATCAGGCTACAATAGATAGGACATGACACGCAAAGCCATGAAAGCTAGTATTCCAAATTTCAGGTTAATTGGAGGTCGTATGAACAAGATATGATCGATGCAAGTTAGCCAAAGAATGTCATATGAACAAGATAAGGTCGTTAGTATTGTTTGAGTCGTTTTGAACCTAAGTGGTATGGTTTACGGCTTAAGGGGTTAGGCCGTGTAATAGCTAGCTCGTGGGTAGCCTAAGTCGTTCGGAGTTGAGTCGTATGGAGGCATGAGTTGTGACCGACTTAGTGGTGTTGAGCGACTCATGGTAGTGGCCGACTTAAGATAGGTAGCGACTTAAGGAAGGCGGCCGAGTTATAGAAACTTAGGTCGTGTGACAGCTTGAGTCGTGTAGAAGTTGAGTCGTGTGGGGGCTTAAGTCGTGACCGACTTAAGGGTTAACGGGTTAGAGTAAGTTAACGACTTAGGGGCTGGAACAAGTTAACGAGTTAAGGGATAAATCGTTAACGAGTTAGTGAGTTACTAGGGTTTTAAGTCGTAAACGACTTATAGGAACAGACGACCTATAGGATGTGACCGACTCATAGAAGAGACCGACCTAAGAAGGCTACGGCTTAACAGGGTTAGCGGGTTAACGAGTTAAGACAGTGGACGGGTTAAGGATGTAACGACTTAAAGGTTAGTGGCTTAGGTCGTGAGTCTCTGTGTGCTGGGATGAGTCGTAAGCCGCGTATAGCTAAGCCGTGTAAGTCTTTAGGTCGCATAGATGATAAGTCGTTCGAAGGCCTGAGTCGTTAGGTTGTAAGTCGTGGGTTAGGTCCATACGACTTAGGGCTTAGGAAGGGATGCGCGCAGGAGTTAAGTCATGCATAGGTTGTGAGCCGTTGAGTCGTGCCTGTGTTGAGTCGTGTGTGTGTTGAACCTTATGTTGTTGAGTCGTTAGGGGCTTGAGTCGTGGACGACTCATGGGGATTTCAGCCTATAAATAGAGGGGTTTGGCTCACTTTTTGGCACCGGATTTTGAAGCGACGAAGTACTGCCATTTTGAGAGCTTGACTACAACACTTCTTTACTTCTTTTTCTCCACTCTAATCTAGTGCTAACATTCATCCAAGATCGAAGATCAAGATCAAAGATTCAAGAGCCAAAGTTGAAGATCTTCATCCAACAAAGAGAGATTTCATCGTTTGAAGCGAGATTTTGCTAGATCAAGCCTGTTTCTTTGCTGTCCAGATCTGGAGTTGATTGTTTTTGAGGTGTTTAGGTGATTCGGTGAGTGGTAGTTATCTCTCACACGGACCCAAGGGAGTATATTGGATTGGTGGCTTGCTTATGTGTTAAAGATAGTGATTTCTTACATTTTCCCTAAGTATGCATGTAGATCTATCACCTATGAAGTTTTGACACCCATTTTACTACATGTTAACTTATGCAAGTTTATTCACCAAGTTGTAGAGATATTGTTCATAATTCATGCTTGTTAGGATGCATGTTAGACTTGAACTCTTTATTTACGAAATTGCCATTATTGTTGTAATTGTTTATTTAGATCTTGTTTGAATGATTGATTGCTTGGATTAATGTTTGATTTGATTGATTAGTTGATCGATAACTTGATTTGGGAAAGTTGGTAGAAGATGATTCAAAAGCTAAGTGGAAAGGCTCTTGAATAAGGAAAGCTGCTTGTGGCATATGAAGCGGATGTTGAAGCTCATATGGATAGATTTGATGATGATGTTGAGATGGGACTTAGCCATGATGCGATGAGGCAAACCATGATGTTGAGATGGGACTTTGCTATGATGCGATGAAGCAAAGTATGATGTGAGAAAGCCTTGGTTTAATCCAGACGGGATCATCCCAAGCATATTGATAACTCGATGATGGGATTCGAGTTGGTTGATAATGGTTAGCTTGAGAGGCGCTTGAGCTAGTATGGAAATAGTCGTCGAGGAGGATGACTAGAAGGCTGAGATTTTATCGTTATTGAAGGTTCTAGCATGCTCAAAGCAAGAGTACGTTGGAACGGGCTGCGACGACGTTCCAAGCACGGGCTGTGACGACGTGCTAGTACTATGGGTAGTTGCGAAAATTCCTAGGCATGGGCTGTGACGACGTGCGGAGTTATGTCTAGAACCGGGGTTACCATTAGCCCTTGACAGGCGGTCATTCAACTAACGGTGATATCGAGGCAATGATAACAGTGATAGCCGGAGTCATGGACGTTTGTTGTATCATCATTCGGTCTCAAGAGCGGTATTTTCTGGGTGCTTATCTAATCTTGGTTTAGGCCTTGGGGGTTTGTATTTGAAAAACATCGACCTTGACTCGAGTGATAATTACTTTATTTTGAATGTCTGCTTTGCTATGCTTGTTTATCCTTAGTGGGTCTGGGGGCTATCACTGTAGGATGAGGTGGAGTGGGATGGTTGAGTTCCATTCCTTTTTCCCCTTATGCTCTTTGGTATGTTTGATAGTTAATTTACTGCTCACTAAGACTGTTGTCTGACTCAAGGTTTTATGTTCAGCTCTTATTACCTTGGGCTGTTCATCCATGTTGGGATGGGCAGACTAGGTAGCAGGTGACAGGTGCTGTTCTTGGCTACCAACGCTGTTGATGACGAAGACGAGCTGGAGGCTAGCATATTAGTTTTCTTACTATATGTACTGGATGTTCCGCTGCTTGTATATGTTTTGAGTGTTATGTAGTGAGGCTTGATGTATTGATTATTCAGATGCTTGTATCAAACCTTTATGAAGTCTATATGATGATATTCTGTTATGAGCTTCACTATATACATATATTTCTCTATTGTATTTTGTCCATCCGCTGTGAGTTGTACGATAGAGTTTCTGTTTTATCTTACCCTGACTATAGTCCGTGGTTGCCTGGCACACCTTTCAGCGCACCATTCCCTTGTTTTGTGCGGGAGTCATGGGCGGTCGTCACAGTTTCGTATCCATCGAGTCTGGAGCACTTCGAATCCATCACCATCAGTATAACCTACTTCGAATCGATCGGTCTTGTGCCCAAGCACTACTTCGTATCGATCGTCTTTGCATCCATCAGGTTCGAATCCATGAACAATCACTCGTTCGTGTCCACCAAGTCAACTAGCTTGGATGACGTGTCATTCAACGATGCAAACGAGGCGAAGATCATGGATGCGAAGCGGTCGACTCGGAGAAAAAATAGGATCGATGCGAGGAGTGCGCACCACGTCACCAAAGAACCACGTGACCGATCGAGTTGAAGGGAGTGGATTTGAACGCAACAGCCCTCATGAAAAACCACAACTTGAATCGATCATATCTCCTAAACCACTGATCTAAATGCAACGAAATTTTCACAGTTGCTTCCATACAAGGTAAAGATTGTTCGTGCCAAGTTTCAACTCGATTGGATCATTTTTTGATGGCCTATAGGATTCGTATCCATCTTGTTCGAATCCATCGGCTTGCATACGCTTCGAATCGATCGTCTTCGAACCGATTAGGCATGATATTGATCACTTCGAATCGATCGGTTCGAATCCATCAGATGGGCATCCCCTCAGCACATTCGTATCCATGCTAGAACACTGTTTCGTATCCATCGAGTCCGGAGCACTTCGTATCCATCACCATCAGTATACCCTACTTCGAATCGGTCGGTCTCGTGCCCAAGCACTGCTTCGTATCGATCGTCTTCGCATCCATCAGGTTCGAATCCATGAACAATCACTCATTCATGTCCACCAAGTCAACTAGCTTGGATGACGTGTCATTCAACGATGCAAACGAGGCAAAGATCATGGATGCGAAGCGGTCGACTCAGAGAAAAAATAAGATCGATGCGAGGAGTGCGCACCACGTCACCAAAGAACCACGTGACCGATTGAGTCGAAGGGAGTGGATTTGAAGTGATGGATTCGAACGCAACAGCCCTCACGAAAAACCACAACTTGAATCGATCATATCTCCTAAACCACTGATCCAAATGCAACTTCACAGTAGCTTCCATACAAGGTAAAGATTATTCCTGCCAAGTTTCAACTCGATTGGATCATTTTTTGATGGATTCGAAATCACTTCGTATCGATCTCAGATCGAGCCGAAACTTTGTGGGGTCGGTCGCGTGGGCCCACTCACGTGCTAGAAAAAGTCTCCCGAAGTTTGAGCGAGATCTGGGCCTCCTACGCCTATAAATAGTACCCTGAATCCTTCAGAAAAGGAGATCTTTTTTTTTGGCGATTCAACGTCCAAACTCTGTCGGATTCAATCCTACTCTCCATTATCGCTGTTGTATTCAGATTTCAAAGATATCATCAACTGTAATCCGTTGTAATCGATTAACATCATCAAGTGAATCAATAAAGACATAAACTTCAGAGTGGACGTAGGCAAAATCGCCGAACCACTATAAATCTTGTGTTTGTGATTGTCATTTGTGAAATATTGTGATTGTTATTGCTTAGATCTAAGTTCTATATTGATTGTTGCTGATTTGTGTTCTTAAATGGATGCTTTCACGATATTGGGTGTTTGTGGTCAATTTTGACGCAAACATTTTGGTGCTTTCACCGAGAAGGCTAATTCAGGAGTTCTACCAATTAGAAGTTGATTCAGAAAGTTTGAAAGTTCAGATTTGAGAAGTTATGACGAGACAATCGAGCAGAAGGCCAAGGCCAGAGAGAAGTGAACATCAAGGGAGTCAAGAGGCTTCCTCAGGAGCGAATCAAAATGTAACGACCCGAAATTTTCGTAGCCGAAAATTCCAGATAGTTATGAAAAAGAAGAAAGAGATAGAAGAAGAAGAAGAGAAACACCAAAAATCTCACATTCGCAGCGGATAAAATATAATAAATAATAAATGTCTATAAAAGAATACTATATCTATTGATTACATTTAATATACATCAGAGTTCCACACATATACAGTCACTGAATAAATACAAGTATCATGCCTCAGATGAACGAATATATAAATATAGCGGAAATACTCTACTCGTTACTGCCATCCAGTTTGCCTCCTGAGCTCCAGAACGTCCCTACCTGAAAATCCGTAATACTCGGTCTGACCCGAGCATTACATCGATCTTCATCACTAGGGACGAGATGGAGAAAATGATGAAGAAACAAGAGGAGTTGATCCAGAGTTTATTTCAACAAATAGGACAACTTGGAGCACAGAATAGAGTAGCGGATGGAGTCTAGAACGGAGCAGGATCATCCGGCATGGCACCTGAACTAGAGGGCACACCCATGGAGAACGTTGATTCAGTCTCGGAGAGAGAGAGGAGCATCTGCGCAACCTGGGAGTAGCAGAGGAGCGAACGCTCAGTCAAGGGGGAAGATCCCGGAGTTCCCTAGCGAACTCGGGGGGCAGGTTGAGAGTGTGGAACGAAGATTGCATCTCGAAGACAGTGACAGGTTGGCAGAGACGGTCAGGCGATCCATGAGAGGCGGATTAGTGAACAAGGATTTGGAGGATGTTAATAGGAGTCCTTTTACTCCAGCAATCAGACGAGCTAGAAACCCACTGGATTTTAAGTTACCATCGTTGGACATGTATAACGGGAGAACGGACCCCACGGTTCATCTGACAAAGTATATGAGGCATATGGAAGTGCTGGGGGCATCAGAGGAGGTAATGGCCCGGTGCTTTCCATTGCACTTGGCGGATATCGCGGCGTTATGGTTTAGACAACTAGAGAGTGGATCTATCGGAACATGGAATGATTTAACTGAGAGATTTATAAGGCAGTTCAAGGTACATATTACAAGACCTAAGAATGTGATGACTTTGGCAACCCTAAAACAGAAAACCGGAGAGACTTTGAGGAGTTATCTAACGCGATTCAATGCAGCAGCAGCTTCGGTGGATCGAGTAGATCCATCAATGGTTGTGATGGCAGCTGTGTCCGGAGTGGCTGACGACACAGAGTTCAAAAATCCATTGACTAAAGATCCATCTGTGGATCTAGGAGAATTCTACGACGAGGCAGAAAAGTTTTTACGATTAGAGGATGCGAATGCAGAAAGAGAAGAAGGAGAGGGAATAGAAATTTACGCGCTTAAAGACAAAAGGCCTCTCGAAAAGGACTCAGGCAAGGATAAAGGAAAACGAAAGGCTGAGGATAGTGGTAACGGGTCAAAACGACTGCGGAGAGAGGCACATTCACTACCTATTCAGAGCTGAATGAGAGTCTGGAGCGAATCTATCGAGATACACGAGGACAAGTTCCATACCGTAGGCCAATGCGAAGGGACCCCACTGCTGACGAACTGAACGGTCATAACACTAACGACTGTAGGCATCTAAAGGATGAGGTAGAAGGACACATCAGGAATGGTATGCTGCTTCAGTATGTGAGGAGACGAGCCCCAGCGGTAGAGCCAGAGAAGCCACCATCTACATCAGCCAGGGGTGACCCTGAACCAGGACATCGTTTGGTTATCAATTAATTGAAATAACGATGAACAAGTAGTAAACATCGCTAACGTGGGTTAATCATTTACACATGTACGAGATCACGAACGGTCCACAGGCATGCTCTGAATGGCTATTAACCCTATCGTTGTGAGAATTTACACTTTGACATCCTTGCTTTGCTTTTGTTTCGTTTTGATTTGAACATTTAGACTTTGTTTATTTGGACATTTCTGTTTTAAAACTCATCAGTTGAATGGATATTTGGTTCGGATAATTCTGAAATGGCTAAGCTACTTACACATGTACGGGGTCACGAACAGTCCTTAGGCATGCTCTGAGGTGGCGATATGCCATCCTGACAAACGATCCAGGGACCCACTTGAACATGAACCTGGTATCAACAAACCAAGCCCCCCCGGGCACACTTATTCGCCTCCAATAGGCATACAAACGATCCAGGAACTCACCCGAACGTGACCCTGGCATCGATAATACCAAGCCCTCCCGGGCACAATTACTCGCCTCGAACGGCACCCGACCTCGAACGGTCACAACTCGCCTCGAACGGCACAATTCGCCCCGAACGACACAACTCACCTCACCTCAAATGGCTCGATCACGAACGGTCATCATTTGAGGTCCACCACTTGACCGCGCACGGTCGCACTTCACCTCAAATGGCTCGATCCCGAATGATCGTCATTTGAAGTTAGGCGCTTGACCATGAACGGTCTCCCTTCATCTCAAATATCTCGATCCCGAACGGTCGTTATTTGAGGTCACATAAAACTGTAACTTCCTTTGCATGACGTCAACAGGATACGAACATCCAGCTCATGGCATTACAAAACACGCCTTCCTACCGCAAGGCATATTTTGGGGGGCAAATGTTATCCCGCATTTTGGCAAAGCCGTGATTCCAAAAGATCGGTCAAAAACAAAAGACAGTTCGTCTCAGGGATTGGTTGTACTTCACTTCGCTATATATATCGATGAATTTTGTCCAAGCCCGTATCAGGCTACAATTGATAGGACATGACAAGAAAAGCCATGAAAGCCAGTGTTCCAAATTTCAGGTTAATCGAAGGTCATATGAACGAGATATGATCGATGCAAGTTAGCCAAAGAATGTCGTTCGAACCCATCAAAAAGTGGAGGAGATGCTCATTTCGAACCATAGGATTGTATCCATCTTGTTCGAATCCATCGGCTTGCATACGCTTCGAATCGATCGTCTTCGAACCGGTCAGGCGAAATATTGATCACTTCGAATCGATCGGTTCGAATCCATCAGATGGGCATCCCCTCAGCACGTTCGTATCCATGCTAGAGCACTATTTCGTATCCATCGAGTCCGGAGCACTTCGAATCCATCATCATCAGTATACCTTACTTCGAATTGATCAGTCTCGTTCCCAAGCACTGCTTCGTATCGATCGTCTTCGCATCCGTCAGGTTTGAATCCATGAACAATCACTCGTTCTTGTCCACCAAGTCAACTAGCTTGGATGACGTGTCATTCAACGATGCAAACGAGGCGAAGATCATGGATGCGAAGCGGTCGACTCGGAGAAAAAATAAGATCGATGCGAGGAGTGTGCACCATGTCACCAAAGAATCACGTGACCGATCGAGTCGAAGGGAGTGGATTCAAAGTGATGGATTCGAACGCAACAGCCCTCACGAAAAACCACAACTTGAATCGATCATATCTCCTAAACCACTGATCCAAATGCAACGAAATTTTCACAGTAGCTTCCATAAAAAGGTAAAGATTGTTCCTGCCAAGTTTCAACTCGATTGGATCATTTTTTGATGGATTCGAAATCACTTCGTATCGATCTCAGATCGAGCCGAAACTTGGTGGGGTCAGTCGCGTGGGCCCACTCACGTGCCAGAAAAAGTCTGCCGAAGTTTGAGCAAGATCTGGGCCTCCTACGCCTATAAATAGCACCCTGAAGCCTTCAGAAAAGGGGATCTTTTTTTTTGGCGATTCAACGTCCAGACTCTGCCGGATTCAATCCTACTCTCCATTATCGCTGTTGTATTCAGATTTCAAAGCTATCATCAACTGTAATCCACTGTAATCGATTAACATCATCAAGTGAATCAATAAAGACATAAACTTCAGAGTGGACGTAGGCAAGATCGCCTAACCACTATAAATCCTGTGTTTGTGATTGTCATTTGTGAATTATTGTTATTGCTATTGCTTAGATCTGAGTTCTATATTGATTGTTGCTGATTTGTGTTCATAAACGGGTGCTTTCACGATATTGGGTGTTTGTGGTCAATTTTTACGCAAACAGCATTTATATTCATTTATTTAAGTTTCTAATTGCTTACTTACAATACTTACTTTCTACCATGTTTTATTATAGTACATTTCAATTATAACTTAAGTTTATAACCATTTCAACATCAAATTCTTATTTATTAAAGAAATTCATTGAACAGTTTCATTCGTAAGTTCACTTGTACAACTTCCATTATATTTTCTTATTAACATTTCAACTTTTTACATCTTTTGGTAAGTTATATATATGTTGAAAAAAATGCAAATGAAACTTATACAAGTTTTACCTCATCTTTTAATTTAATTTAATGTTCAATAATAATCCCTTGTTTTATATGTTACAAATTTAATTTTTCTTTTTATTTAATTTATAACTTAGCATTAAATCTCTTATTTTCTTTAGAGGTTCCAATTGTCTATTAGGTACCCTCCATTTCACTACAATAATTGAAATTATTGATTAACAGAAATTAAAGAATGAAAATACCGGGTTTAATTTCAAATCATTTAAAATAATAGATAAACGTATTTATATATCCAATTATATTTAAAACAATTTAAAATTAATTTTTTTCAAAATAAATCTGTAGTAAAACTACTACAGTGGCCTTCCCACTTCGAAATTCAAAAATGAATGTCGATGATGCGGTCGCCATCACCGCAATTGTTTTCCAACGATAGAGAGGAGAGTACAAAACTTATTTCTTTTTCCAAAATTTCTTTAAAACAATTCTTTCAAATTATATTGAAATATTTATATTAGAAAATACTTCTAATAATATTATTATTATATTCCAAAATCAATTGAAAGAAATTTTCAAAACCCCGGAACTTAAGTTCTAAAATTTCCAATTTATTCGTTTAATTTTCAAATCCTACTTTACTAATATTTATAGATTACACTACCTAACAAACAATGTATTACAACCAAATATAACCTTTATAAAATTTATTTTATATATAGAAAATATAATGGGAAAAATTATTTCATTCACCTATATTCAAAAAAAAAATTGTGTCGGTCTGTCCTATTAAGTGTTTAGAAATCCCTATTGATGTCATAGGGTCCCATGCACCAACCAGAATTTATAAATACAAAACGGAACAAATTAACTCAATATTAAAATCTTTTTATAACACTAACAAATACGCTCTCTCATATATATACTCTCAACGACTCATCACAGGATATTACTACCCTATTAATAAAGAGTCAGACCCTACAAAGCTATGCTTTATCGCTAAACCAAAGCTCTGATACCAAATGTAACGCCCCGCCCTTTCGTACGTTTTAAATCGACGATAAACTACACACGTCGGACTTAAACCATACAGAAGGGCGGACTGTTATGGGGTAAATAAGAAAAGGCAGGGAGAGAAAAAAAATAGAATCTTGCAGCAGAACGATAAAATATAATAATCAAATATACAGTTCATGAAGCTGTTTTATAAACATTTGATTATATTTATACAATACATACCAGAGTTGCACATACCAACGAATAATAATCGATGCAACGGAATACAGTGTGTAGTGGAATAATATAATAATAATGAAATCTTCGTCTTCGTCCTCCAGAGATATAGTCTTCGATCCTGAAATGCTCGGACTGACCCGAGCGAGTTGAAAAGACAAAACACTCGAGTCGGAACTAAAAGATCTTATGTAAGTTAAATCAACTGAAATAAATATGAGTGTAACGGCGTCGGAGATGTTTACGAGGTTTGACATCTCCTATCCAGTGTCTAACATGAGTGCAGTAACTTAAAAGATGCTCGTGATTCACATCTCCTAAGGATCCGTTAAACTATTTACTATGTAGTAATATTTTGCTATTATAATAATGTCTATAGTAAAATAAACTTACTTTTAAATAGCGTTAAGGAGTTACCCAATCTCCCCCTTAACATAATAATAGTCCCAGTAGTCCATCCAATATCATAGTCCTTCCTGATCGGGAAGCCACCAGAGGATACCACACAGGCTACGGAAGAAAACCAAACTCGTACATGGTGCGCTAGGGTAAGTGACACGGCACAACTAGGCAATGCCAGGGTAGATATACCAATTAAGCTTCCAGGTCGGTGGTAACGCGTAGCGTGCATCTACCGCCCACCTCGAGCCACACCCCCAAATAAAAAAAATCAAAAGTGGCCACCGAATCAATCCAAAAGTCAAAGTATAATATCGAAGGGATGTTTCCGATCAAAGGTGCTACCTCATTAACTCATCGATCGCTCATGTTTTAGCCACCTTATGCCAACTCATGGGAGTTGGGTCCACGTATTTACCTCAAAGGAAACGCCGCCGCCATACTACTTTATTCTGGAATCTCCACCGCGTACACAGTTGTTAAAGTGGTTTTCGGAGTTGGCAGTGAGTATGAAAACTTCCGATCCCGGTCTCTTTAACAACCCAACGTTATTATAACACCGCGGTCATTTAAATAATTATACTTTTAAAACCGGAATATAATATCCATTTCAAATCCATATAAATACGATATCATTCCTCTTTAAAAAAAACCCAAATCAAATTTGATAACATTTTCAAATATATCCTTTTCTAAAACTATAACATTTCAAAGTTATAATGTTTCGAATCCAAAACTTGAAATATAGCCTTCCAAAATATAAAACTTTGAATTTCATAACTTTGAAACATACTACACCACTTAAATGGTTTAAATATTTAATTACTTCATATAGTAAAATAGCTTTTTCACCTTCACAAACCAATTCCAATATGGATTTTTTATTCCCAAATAAACCAATATAATTTCCATATATTTCAAAGCTTTAATTATTCCACCATTTCAAAATTTATTCTTTGATAATTTCATATATATCAATTTCAACTACTATTATTTAGATTTGAAATGTTTACTTAATAAATCAAATATCATTTTAGTAAAACCTTTAGACTTCAAATAACTTGATATTCTTTCAATTACGTTAACTTGATAATATTCATTTAAATCAATTTGATATTCATTTAAATCCTCTAAATCAAAATCAAGTTATAAAATCATACCCTTTAAATCTTAATTTATTTATATTTCTAATCAAATTTTTCGAGGATAATCCTTAAATCTTAAATTCAAAAAAAATTCACCTTTATCTTCCAACCTTAATTTTATTTGAGTTATTATAAACTCTATATACAATAGAACTTAAATCGATACTTCACCATATTATATAAAAGAAATCAAACTTTATTATTTAGCTTATTTTATAATTCAAAACAAATTTATACATAGCTAAATCAATAATAAAATAGCATTTATATAACATCTAAAATCAATATCCGTATAGCCTACATATTTCTTCACAAAACCATAAAATCATTTCAAAAATAATTTTATATATATACCGCGGTGCCTGTATATAATTTTCTATCCTATGGTCAAGTGATACGGATATTTTTCATTTCAATCTGCAATTCCAAAATAAAAACGCGGTTGTATATCATTTCAAACCGCAATCCCGAATCAAAATAAATGCATAACAACTTGCAGATTATGATGATATAAATAAAACAACCATTCATCCATCATAAAATCATACATCCATCATAAAATCATACATCCATCATAAAATCATACATCCATCACAATCATCATACAAAACAATAAATAAATATCAATATATAATTGATAATATATAACAGGTAATTAACTGGCAGTTATATTCAATAATAAAATAAATAACGATTTAATTTCAATAAATGCAATTAACTGAGATGATGATTAAAATATACAAAACAGCCATAATTAAATGCATAATCACAACATAAATTAATTTACCAAACATAAGAAATTTTAGAAGTTGTGAGTGGGTTAAAACACTCGCCTTTTGAATTTAAATTGAATTTAAATTCAATTTAAACCCAACAATTGGACAGTCTCCAAATTCGTCCAAACCAGCATTAAAATGTTCGGAATTCCAATACGAACCTAGCGGAGAAAACCGCGCGTGAATTTGACGTCGTATGCAGAAGTTATCGTGGTTAGAAGATTGAAAATTTAAAATTAAATTAAATTGGAAAATAAACAAACAAAGCTTACCCCACACGCCACGTCAACTTCATCACTCACGTAACAGAACGCACGCACCCAGGCACATCGAACACGATCCCAGCAAAACCCTAACGCCTCATTCGAACATGAAGCCGCCGCCTCGCCTGGCCATCGCGGCCGCCCAGACCGCCGCCCCCTACGACTCTGACCTCGCTACGACCTCCGACCGCCATCACGCGACCACCCAGCCCCATCGTCGAGCCCATATACACGCAGCCGCCGTTTTTGATATAAACCTTAATCAAATTAAATCCGATGATCAAGCCATTGATTCTCGAAACAACCCATATAGATCAACTCCCCTGGTCAATCTCCACAAAACCCAGAAACGGTTTGACGATCGGACAAGTTTGATTTCGACGTGATGAACGGCCGAAAATTGTTCTTCGATTTCTGGACAAACAATGCGTCGAATCAAAAACGAGTTGCAGATCTGGGTTACGCTCTTCGAGAGCTTCGAATCCATATATAATTTGTTATATTTTGTGGAGTTTGAAATTTGGCTTTGATTTTGAATTTGATTTGTTTTTGGATTTAGAATTTGTTTGTCTGTCATTGGAAAGGAGGAGTTGAGAAGAAGATGTGCATACAGACAAATGAGAAATAGAGGGCTAGGGTTTATAACCAGGTATTTATAGACAAAGTTGAAACTAGAATAGATGGATAAGATAGATATACGCGCTAACGACAAAGTGGCCCAAAAAGCCCGTTCTGACTGCGGAACGAAATTGGGTCAACCCGTATAACAAAATAGATGTTTTAAAATATTTTAAACGCGATGGAACAGGTTTCAAGTCCAAATTCCATCGTATGAAGGAGTTATGCTAAAATCAGTTTATTTCAAATTGATTTCAATTGGTTTCAATTTCATTGATTTCACGGCATTTCACGTTCGTACGATCAAACGACAAGTCCGATCGCTACGAAACTTGAAACCCTACAATAATTCACCGTTACGGATCCGATGAAACTAGTTTCGTCAAAATCCGAGTCAGTGGCCAAAATGGCTATTTTTCCAGTTAATTAAATAAATTAAAAATTAATTAATTCATTAAATCAAACTTTCAATTTAAATCTTATAATTGACAATTCTTATCATTTTAATTCTTTAAACATTTACGCTAATTTAAACAAATTTAAATGTCGATTTAAAATTTATAAGTTCTTCAATTTCATTAAATTCAACAATTATAAATTAAATTTCCAATAATTAAATTTAATTTACTTTCCATTTATTATTCTATCAATCCCATCTTATGGTATAACTATCATGATTTTCATCTTAGTGTATTACAAATTTGCAATTTCATCTAATTTCAACCAACGTAGTAATTTATCTCATTAATTTGCACAATTTGATTTCCAATTCTATTTAATAGGCTAAATAAAATGTGTAACATATAATAATTGATACCATTAACCTTTTTTTATTTCATTTATAAGTTTATTGCTTTCAACAAATGCTACCATTAGTTCCATAACACTACTTTATTTCATTTCCATTCATTATACACTAGTTTAGTAGTAAGTCAACATTTTAAATTATTAATTTACCATTTACATATCATTATAAATTAATGCACACATAAATTTTACAATTACAGTGTTTAACTTCAATTTCCATAAATTCAGAAATTATATATTTACTTGATTTAACTTCAATCCTTTTTATCAAATCAATTATTATTCAATAAACAAAGATAACATTTGTTTTACCCTTTATTACATTAGTATGCTCAAATTTTAATCTTTCCTTTGTATTGACTACCCTATTTCCATTTTTATTATTTCTACCAATATACACGCTAACTTGCGATTAACATTCTAAACTAAATCATTTACTTGGGTTCATACTTTCCATTATATCGATTACTACACTATGAATAAAATTTACAATCCTATTTATTTCATTATTACATTCACCCTTTCCGTTACAATTCTTAAATACTTCTGGTTTTATTTAATTACCGTTAACTATACTATTATTATTCCATTAGCTAATGAAGTAATTACATTCGTTTCTTACATTTCAACCTCATAACCAATTATGACAGATTCCAATATCTCACCTAACCTTTCCTTCCAAATTTCCATTTATTAAGTTTTACATTAATACAACTTTATTTCCATTCCTAAAATTTACCCTTAAGTTTATGTTCTATTCGACTAATTATCATAACACTGAATAAAATTTACGTTATTCCAATTATTACCCAAATTTACATTAACGTAACATTGAATTCAGATTTATTGCAATTTCATTATTTATTATAATAACTTACATCATGTGAATTCATTCTATTACCCTAAATCAGACATTAATTCATATATTCATACAATACTTACATTTATTTACTTAATTTGCATTTATAACTAAGTCCTAACATTTAAATTTATTTTCATTAATTGGAATTTCCTTCCATTCATTTATTATTAACTTTAATTAGTATTGTGTACCTTGCATTAACATTATTGCCTAAATTTACAAGCAATTACTATCAATCAATATATTATTGCATTGGTTAATTAAATGCTTACCTTTGATTACTTATTTTAAATTTTTTTATACTCAGTTGCAACAATTAACACTATTAATTTATTGGGATTTCACTCCAATTATCAAAAATTAACTTTTAAATTACCATTGCTACACTTCTTTTTAGCATTCATTTCATTTTAAAGTATAAATTTTTTATTTCTTTCTAATTTAAATTACAAAGATCCAATTAAATTAACCAATTTATTTATTAAAATTTATGGGTCGTTACACATAATCCTACAAATAATGGATAATTCCTTATTAGTTGTATCATATATAACTCTTAACCCATGGTTCCTTGTCGTAATCTCTTTTCGACCTTAAATTTTGTAACAACCTGCCATCTGCAACGTCTTGATTCACTCACAAAATGATGTAGACATCGTTGACCTTGTGGACGTGGATCTTTTTTGGTAAAATATATATTCATGGCAAAAAGAATAAAATATAATATATACTATAATCCTAGAGAAACAACATAGTATCAGATAAAACTATAACTACAACATCCCTTTACTAGCAACGGAAATAGCCCAATATTTGAAAATAAAATTGTAGATACCTAATAGATAAATAAATGAATCTCTATCGTACCATCATGCATCCAAGTCACCACCAGTCCTCTCTGTCAAACTATCAGAGTATATTTAAAAAGAAGAGAATGATAGAGGGGGTCGGACATACATCTGGTGAGTGAAATGCATCATATAGGTGTATAATAATAATATGCTAGTAAAACAACACTCATGCTCTAAAACCATACCTTAACATTTGTCAATTGCACCCAACAAGTCAGCTAAGCATAATGTAATACTATAGTGACCTCATAAGCTAAGGTTTCACTAAAAATGTCTACTGGGTCTAATCAAATATCGAAACACTATGTCACGGTTGAGCCCAAAGTCATGCCTCGCCATCACCATAAATATATTCACATGACTAGGCCCAAAGCCTTAGCTTGTATGTCGCAAACGTATGCACATGCTCGAGCCTAAATTCCAAGGTATAATGCCGAAAACATATGCAAATGACCGAGCCCGTAGTCATAGCTCGGATGTCAAAAATGTATGCAAACTACCAACCCCAATGTCCTAGGTCGAACGTTGAAAATGTATGCAAATTCACAAATAAATAAATAGCCTTAGCCCGTAGTCATAGCCCGTAGTTATTCCGCTGCCCGTGTGGAAAATTCTCTATAAATAGCTCATAATTCACAAAAAAAAAAAACCCTAGGTCAAACTAAACGCAGCCGCCAGTAGCTTCAACCTAAGGCCGGAAACCCGAAATGTTATGGTTTAAGAAAAAGAAAAAGAAGACAGAAGAAGAGATAAGGAGAGAGTAGATAGAAAATATAGAGAAAAGAAAACAGAAAATAGAACAGAAAGAAAATAGAACGGAACAATAACTGAACAACATCAGAATCTCACAATTCGCAGCGGAACAACATATAATAATAAATGAATAATCTTTAAACAAAAAACTATATCAGTTATTACATTACATTACATTTCATTACATCATATCATCAGAGTGTACAACAACAAATAACATCAAATAGCGGAAAAGAAATACTATGCATAATAATACGCCATGCCATCCATCTTGCCTCCAGCAACTCCAGAATATCCAGAATATCCTGATAAACCTAACTCTTGACTGCCCGTGTGGAAATTGGTGGGCACCCAGAGTTTAGAAAGGAAAACAATAAACTCCGAGTCAGTCATGTGACTGGTGTGAGAACTCAAAACAGTTTATTTATCTTTAAAATCAAAAAAATAGAGGAATATTTTTTAAAGTCAATTCGCAATGCTTTTTAAAAAATGAGACTACCATAAGGCCTCACGCACACACACACAATGCAAACGCAGAATCGGAGGAGATTTCTCCTTATGATAGTCAAAGATGCTTGATACGCATTAAAAAGAGCATTTGATATTATTATTATTAGTGCATAGTGTAGAAAAAATTCATTTCGAAAGTAGAATATAAATCTTAGCCAGCATAGACATTCCGAACTATGCCTACTATAGCTAACTATGTTCAATAGCAGGTTACCGCCACATTCCATAGCAGGTTATACAACTAAAACCGTACAAGTCTCGTATTGTTTCTTTGGATTTCCAACGAATGATCAGGCCAAGGAACTTCCCATTGCCACATGAGAATGCCTCTGGATGGACATCCCTGAGAACCAAACCGGATCTCTACCAACACAAGGCCGGGTTACCCCTAACTGAGTAACAACTGACCGAATATGCCATCCCCCGGTCCTTTGGGACCTTTCACCGAGCGCTCGCAATCAATTCACACAATCATAACAAAGTGTTTTCAACATGAGTAAGTATCTGGGCTCCATACCATGATACCACCCTTTTCCAGAAGGAAATGCACATATCCTAAAGGGCGCTACCCCTCATAACCTTGCCGCATCTTTCCTGTTTTGACCATTCACGGGGTGTGAGGCTCGACGAAGTCACGTCCACAAAAACATACTTTATACAAAAGCCATGCTTTGGGTCAACAAATGATCATAGAAATGATCACCAAGATAGACGATCAAATAAATGATCCTATCACAAATAATCAACACAATGATCATTTACAGCAACACTCGGCATGTCACATTACCAAATTGGGAATATATCGCTGATAACATTCAACTACATAACCTCTGAGCTCGTACGTCTTAGAGAAGGGTGTTAAGCTAAAAGAATAAATTCTCTGCCACCAACAGAAATATATTTGAATGAAATCGAATTTATATCTCAATTTGTAATGTCAGACATACAATCCATACAAGTCTGTTCCGGGCTCGAACAAAACCGAAGGCACTTACAAAGAAGTCCTTGCAATCCGGATATTCACAATCCTGATCGGATTTCCCATCACTTAGGGAGTCTCTATACCGTTGCAACTCAGTGCAGAGACAATCGACAGGTCATCCTATCGCTCTCGCAAATACCGGGTCTTCAACACCGATCTTCAAATGCAATTCACAACGACGTATCACATATTCGGAATGGGTTATACGACCCCATGGTCCTTTCCCGGTTAACCCGAATAGTGAGCGCTTATTCAAAAATAAGTGTGGCATTCAAATTCAAACAAATCACATCAATTACCCATTCAAAGGGAAATATTGATAGTCGGTTATTGAACTATCAATGGATATGCACACATCACCAGATTCCAAATAATTTTCCAAATTATTTATTTTCCAAAATATCCTTACAAGATATATTATTTTCACACTTTAAAAATAAATCAACATTTATTTTTAAACTAATTACCCTTTCTTTTATAAATTCCATAGTGAATTTATATTTCAAAATATCCATGAATATACGATTTCAATTATTCATTTCAATTTATCTTCAAAAGGATAAATTCTCAAAACGTTTCATTTCACATTGGAAAACATTTCCATACTTATTTATTCATAAGTAATTCACAAACTTTATTTATTTTCAACCTTTGGAAAATATTCAATATACTTAAATCGAGATTAAGTATACATTTCATTATTTAAGGAAATCATTCTCTTAAACATATTTATTTGGGCCAAAACGAATGTTGCGTAAAACATCGTTACGACAACCCAAAATCACTAGTATAGGGATTCGAAATTAAAATAGATATATGAATCCCAATACTATACAAAACATTTCCTTTCGGAAATCATTTACTATAACAACAGTGTTATAGTCCACCATTTCCTTCTATTTCTCGAAAACGTCTATTTCAACACTCAATGTTGAAATCTATGGTTTCGAATCTCAATCCAATTGAAACATCGTTAACTTGTTTTTAATTCTATTTAAAACACCACATTCAAACATTTTCTTTAACATATTATTCACTATTCAAAAACGTGAATATACTACGTTAACAACTTTCGTCACTTCTATTCATTTTATTTTAAAGGATCATTCACAGTCAAAAATGTGAATATAACTCCATTAATAGGTTTCAACAATTAACTTATCAAAATAAGTCGTTTGCGAATTTATAAAACAACGTTTATAAATTCCATTTCTATTTATTTTATAACAATTTCCTTTATAAATTCCTTTATTAACCTATTCCAGTTTATAACTCAATTATAAACTAAAAGTTCACATTATAAGTCAAATGCTTATAAAACGATTATTTTACAAAATCGTTCTTTTTAACTTCCCAAATTATAAATCTTATAACTTATAAGATTCATTCATTTATCCAAAACCATTCTTTTAATAACTTTATAAGTTTTATAAACCTACTGCTTAAAAAAATTCCATTTTATAACTTCACCGTTATAATCCTATAAATTTCATTCATTTATGAAATTCATTCGCAATTCATTCTAACACTTATAAAAACTCGTTTTATAATGTAAATATTTCAATTTATAAATATCCATTTATAAATCTCTTAATATAAGTCAATTTATATTATTCTTTAAAACATATTTAATCTCCTTTATAATCTATTCTTTTTGATTCATAAAATAATTAAATTTTATAAATCCTATATTTAAACTTTTCACAATAAATTCTAAAATCCTGATTAAACTATTTTATAAAATCATTAGCATCATATTCTCAAAAATCAGTTTTTTTAACTATATTTCTCAAAAATCATAATTTTTTTATAACATTAAAATTATACGTTTATTTATTTAAAATGGATCAATTCCAAAAATATTTTATATTTTCAAAAATCACTTTAAAAATCATTTTAAAATCCCAAAATTTGGTCCAATGATGCTACACACCAAATAGTCAATCGCGACAACAACGACATCATATATCGATATGATAATCCATCAAATATCAAAATATCTGAAATCAAATAAAAACTGTTGAGGAATCCAGTTGGATCCCTCCAACCTGTTTTCCTGCATCCAAAAACATTAGCACAATACCAATTCCGCTCCAGTACGGAATTATCGCGGTATATGGGATTTAAAATATTATCCGCTTAATAGACGGTGCAATAGGGTCTCATCCGCTAAACAAATGCGGGAAATCAATAACTCCAATATATACATATGCCAATATATATATATTGCTATTATATATAATACCAATTTCACTGTTTATGAAATATTCGCGGTATATGTTTTTAATAAATAACATCCGCTTACTAACGGCGCATAATGTCTATTTTAACAATCAATAGATAAAAATCATCATTCAAACATGCATTCAAATATTTTAAATCTAACTATTTAAAATAAAATCGAAACTGATTCGATTGAGTGAGAAGTTCTCACCTTGATTTCAAATTCGTTTTAGCGATTTATTTCGAACAAAATTAAACGGACGTTTAATTTTACAAAAAATTTTCACTAACTCCAAACGACTCCAATCCAACTCCATCACGTGGTGCTCGTCCATACGATTCCAACGCAACTGGTTTCGCGCGTTTTCGACCTCGTATGAAAAAGTTATGTATTTTTGAAGTTTGCACAAATTTTATATACATAATTTACAAATAAATTAACTTTTCTTAACCCAAATCAAATCTGGACCGTAGGATCTCTCCAACCTTCCATCATGACCGCACCCTTCATCTTCCCCACTCACGTTCCTTTCCAGGTAACGGCCGCACACCAAACCCATAACAACGTAAACTAGGGTTCCATCTCACCACCTCCTCGCTGCATGAAAACACGATCAGGGAGCGCCAAACGAACGGCCTCGACGAGAGCCACCAACGCCCAGAGCTAGGCCAAGCTCGGCCCCACCTGGTGTCTAGGGTTGCGTGCGCAACATCAGGGAAACACGGGCAATTTTCTCACAAATTACAACTCCATTCGCGATCTCCACCGTACACATCGTAGATCTCACTACCCTCTACCACTTTCATGTTGGAAGATTGTTGAATTAATGCTTGGATTTGAAGATTTGGAGGGATGAAGATGGACAATTTTCGGCCTTTGGTCTGTTGACTGGCGGCTAGAGTTTCAAATCCCTTTTTTTTATTTAATTTATGAGAGAGGGGGGCTATTTATAGGAAATTCTCAAACACTATTCAATCCGGAAATTCCGAACTCCGATTTACGCGTCGAAACCGACGTTCCTAGGGTTTATCCCGCGTTCCGGACACAATGGAATAGGTTTCGAAAGATAATTCGAACATCTGTGCGAGTTATGACAATAAACGTTCAATTTAAATTAAACCGATTTAAATGATTTTCTAGGCGTTTTAATTTGTATCGGACAAACGGTAAATCCAATTGACACGAAATTTGAAACCTTACAATAATATCACATTACGGATCCGATGAAACTGGTTTCGTCGAAATCCGAGACTTTTTAAAAAATGGCTATTTTAACTCGCCAAATTAATATTAAAAATAATTCGATGCGTTTCGAGCTGCCACGATCAAACGATAGCTCCGATTGACAAGAAAATTGAAATCCGGTAATAACTAACTATTACGGATCTAATGGAACTAGTTTCGTTCAATTCTGAGACTGTTCGGAAATTGGCTATTTTCACTAGTCGATTTAATATTAAAATATTCAATTTTCACAAATTAACTTTTAATTCGATTTTAAAAGTTCTAAAATATCGTTCTAACTTCAATATGATAAAATAAAATTTTACAAATCATTTTCAATCATATTTAACTCAATTTTTAATTATTTCCATAATTTAACATATTAAATTATTGATTTAATTATTCAATTAAATCCAATTATTCAAATAAAAATTTATTTGACTTATAAATTCACTTATTAATATATAAAATTAATTAAATATCCAAATTTTAATTATTAAAAATCCTGGGTCGTTACATATAACTAATATATAAGGATGCGAGGTCAGTCAAAAGCACATAGAAGTTAGCCTGGCTAATTTGGCTACTAGTAGTGTGACTTCAAGACTAATGTGAGACATCGCCTATAATAAGTACCCATAGTAAATGCGAGGTTAGTCCTAATTTTATAGGGTAAGACTGCCCAGTTAATTTGCTACCAGCACCTATGAATAGTCGGACTAATGTGAGATGTCCTAGTTTGGGTTATGAATCATAATATGAAGGGCCTGCTTTTGAGTTAGGGATGTTAAGTGGTTATTATAGGGTCTGTCTTCTTCCCACTTAAAAAGTATTAAATGGTCAAGATTATCATTTAGGTATGGTAGTAGGGAATCTCAAGAGGGCTTTACTTTGGGTCGAGGTATTAAGTAGCTATTATAGGATCCGCCTCTTCCTATAAAGAAGTAATAAGTGGCCTAATGAGATTTTATGCGATGCCAGTTAGGGAGTGCCAGAGAGGGCTCCATTTTGGGTTAAGTATTAAATGACAGGGATCAACCTAGGATATATGTATTAAATAGTCGAGGTCTACCTAATTTCCTTTAAAGAGGTATTAAGTGGCTTAGGTTCTTTCTCTCATATTGTTAGGACATGATTGATGGTAGTTGCGTGGGACTAGAAAGGGCCATTGGCCTATAGTTGAAGGTATGTCATGGGAGTAGGCTGGAAGGGCCTTCAGACTTATAGTTGGAAGTATATTTAGTAGGATAGTATAAAATGCATAAGTCATATTTTTTTATCTAAATGATACTGCCCAAATACTATTACGGTAAGACTTAAGAGTTTCATTCACCAAACTTTGTTGGTCTGACCCGCTCCTTATTACAACACACAGATTAAGGGAAACAATACTGATTGAGATGAAAACGGTGAAAGCGAAGTCTTATGGCGGTTTATTTATCTATTTATGTTTTTGGATGTATTTGACGTAGGCAGTTTTAGACATGTTGTTATTCTTGGGATATTTTTTTTTAGATATTTGGGATGATGTTGTATTTTTGAGATTTGGATTATTATGAAATGGGAACTTAATTCTAATATTATATTTATCCTTTCCACTATGAGATTCTAATAGTATAGATAAATAGCTCTATATATTGTTGATTATACCAATTTTACTAACCGAAAGCCGGCTTTGGAATGGATCTAGGGTTCGATGGGCTTTTATTGGATCGAAAATTAGACCTGTTTCGAGGTGGGTTGTTACATATGGTATCAGATCTTATGTTACCTAATCAATGGAAAGTATTTTTCAAAACCCTAATATACATACATACACACACTTTTATGAACATACGCAAACACACTAGGCAATTTTTTCTTTCAACAAATAATACTATCATACAAAATTGTAACTAAAAGTTTAAACCTACCAAAAGTTTATTATGACTGAAAATCATTCCTTTGAGTCTGGAAATACCCCTATCCAAGAGATACCCACTATCCAAGGGATGCCAGAATGGTTCAAGCAATACATAAGACATGTAGGGAAATTTTTTCTATATCTCAACAAGCTGCACCAGCGACACCCGCTACTCTATCTGCTGAAGCAACATCTTACCCACTAGACTTCCTTAAATTATGTAAAGACTTCCAAAATATGGGCGACAGGTGTATACATGAGCTGAAGTTTTTATGGAAATAAAGGCTTGGATTAACGACTATGAACATATATTTTGGGAGAATGGCTAGAAAAATTGAATCAAGAGAAGGATGGCTGCATTGCATCTAAAAGGGGAAGCATTGGATTAATGGACTATAGTGGCTAAGGAGAATGCTGAGGAACGAATCACTTGGGCTGAAATCGAAACTCGCTTTGAGTCACAATTCATGTCCAGAGCTGAAGTAAGTTTGTAATTAAAGAAGTTTATACAACTTAAGCAGGATCGACACACCTTTTTTTATTTGTAATGACCTAGTTGTAGATATATATAACGTTGGTTTTATATGTAATGCATGTGCTCTTGGTTTTGAGGAGTACGGACTTATCTTTAGGATGGATCTGTTTACTACGAGGTTGTCTTAGATTATTATAAGAGGATTGCATGGTTAAGGAGTTGTAATGGGTAAGATATAAATGTTCGTTGTACAACCTAAAACTCAATCGAGTTAAGATATTTATATTTTTTAAGCCTATCAAAAGATGAGCTCTCACTATGCATATGGTTTGAAAATTTCCTGAGGTTCTTGAAGAACTCTCCGGCCTCCTGGCTTGAAGGGCGAACGATTTTAGGATTGATTTAGCGAAGGATGCTAGACCTGTTGCTCTACCATTTAGGCACATGGCTCCCAAAGAAAGGCCAAATTTGGATAAGCAAATTTTGGAGCTATTGGAGATTTATTCGTCGAAGTATTTTTGAATGGGGAGCGCCAGTTGCCTTCGCCACTAAGGATGATGGTTCTTTAAAGCTATGCATTGACTATAGAGAACTCAACAATTTGACCAAGAAGAATAGATATACTTTACCAAGAATAGATTATTTCTGTGATCAACTTGTTGGACTGAAAAAAATTTCTTGATTGGACTTAGTCAATGGATTCCATCAATTGAGATAGCAGATGATAGCAAGTAGAATACTGCTTTTCGTACTCTAGACGGACTATATGAATGAGATGTAATACCTTTCGAGTTGACGAATGCCCTGCATATGTTTAGTTTTAATGAATAAAGTCTTTAGGGGGCATCTAAAAAAGTTCGTTGCGGTGTTTATAGACTTTATCTTAGTATTCTCTAGAAGATAAGATGAGCATGAAAATCACATAAGGGAGGTACTATGCACCTTGAGAAGGCACCAACTTAAAGCCGAATTCTCAAAGTGTAACTTCTAGAAGAAGGAGGTGAGATTTCTACGTCACATTGTTTTCAAGAAGGGATTGTCTGTCTACCTCGCAAAGGTAGAAGCTATTAAAGACAGGAATACCCTAAAAAATGAAAGAGTTAGTAGTATGCCCTATACGGCAATTATGTAATCTGTTACATATATCTAACTCGTTGACCAATCATGTTCGAAATGTATGTGCCTTCTTTCTATTATATACTTGATATAATGTGGTTGTATTAATAAATTAATTTAATGAAAAATATATTTAATAGAAAATCCATAAATGGTATCTTTTATGATAGTAATTACAAAGTTTTATAACCTTAAGTAATTTATCACAATGAAACAAATATATCATTTTAAATGTTCCTAATCAAGAGGCATCAAGATTGGATTTGATGTTTCCATTAAGACTAGAGTACTTAACGCTCTCCACATGTTGGGCAGTGTATTACTCATGACTATTGGGGGGCATCTAGGGGTTATATACTAATAGTTATTGGATAACTATGGAACGACTCACTCGGTAGTTTTCTGTTGGCTAATAACACTAAGGTTAAATAGAAAATATCGATGTGACTAATTTACACCGTTCTTTCGACTTGAGAATACTATGACTCTTCAATATGAAAGCTCCGCTTTGATTATAGTAAAATCATGGCATAGTGTCTATCGAATGACTATAGTTGGGTTGAGTGAAAGTATTGGAAATGAAGCACTATTCAAGAGAGGATTCATCTCCTCGGTTATATGGGGTTAATATCACAGTCAACTCATATTAACCCAAAGCCAAAATCTCTAGCCATAGTAGTTTGGTTAATAATTGTTATTCTTGAACCAAGGACTTTGTATTTGGACTATAGAGTTGAATGTCAATGATGTTGGAATTTTGACCATTACCAAATTCAGCAAGTCCAAAGTGATATAGTTTTGACGAAGATAATTAGTATAATAATTGTTTCAATTGGGTAACGCTTATTAAATTAAAACGAGATTTTTTTCAAAAATGAGTGAGTGATAAATTTGGCCATAATATCACATCACCTGCTATGTGAAGTGTGAACGTTAACGTTCGAATAGTTCGACGTTAATCGCTAACCGAATTTATACCCAAGAGTCACACAACCGAAACGATGAATTTTCTTTAGATCAAACAATTTAATCAGTTTGTAATTATTATAAATTAATTAAATAAATTAAACTTTATGAAATTTTAGTTATGAGTTTTGAATGTGATTTAAGAAATAAAATTGTTGCATATATTTATAAAAGTTATGAATATATTGATCGATATGAAATGTCGATAACAAAATATGTTAAATATGATTGTACATATTTAATTTGGGATAAACGGGCTCATAACCCATAAGATTTGAAGAGGATAGGAACTTATTTGGAGAAAGATAGGAGGTGGCTGCAGCATATGTGATTATGTTTTGAGATGTGTGGTTGAGATCATTGTTTGCTCTCTTGTCCTATCCATATAAAAGCAAATCTCAAAACCCTAATTACAAGCTAATTCATTTTGTGCCACCGCTTTCTTTTTCCTCTTGCTCATTTTAATGGAAGCACTTTGCCTCTAAAATCATCTCTAGAATTCTCAAATCCAATTAAAAAATAAAATACTAATTTGTAATAGAAGGTCTTCAATCCCGGATTAGCAACCTGACGGATTGTGAATTGTTCTTAGAAGAGAAATCGTTGTTCAACATGGACTCAAAGGCTTTATTAGAATGTGCACTTTTATTTATTATCATTATTTTGATTTTAATTTTATCATATAAAAGTTGGTTTACATCCAAATCCTTTGTTTGTATTTAGATCTATAACAACCCAAAAGTTTATCAATAATAATTAAAAAATTGATTAATTAAATAGCGAGATAACTTTGTGAAATTATCAAAATTTAACCACCGGAGTTACACCATTGTGTCCGTGGTCATTTTCTTGTCAATTTCCATATACAGTTGTCAAATCTGAACTAAAATGAAGAAGTTACGAAACCAACAAGAAGAACGAAAAAAAACAGGCCAGGTCGACCCAGAACAAGGCCAGGTCGACCCTAGGATCGACCCTCGCCTTAGTTAGGTCGGCCTGCATGTCGACCCTCATAGAAGCATGGTTGACCCGCATTTGGTTTTGTACTTAGTTTCATCCAGATTCAACCGATGATGTGTTTTTCCAATTTCTTTCAATCCTACGCGTCCCTACGTCCATCCGACGGTTCCCAGCGAGCCTATGACGTGGTTACACCAGATTTAATTTTCAAATCCAATGGCCTGAGATCCGTAAGTGACACTATAAATAAGACCCTGGACCCAGCTTGTAACGTCCCGCCTTTTCGCACGCTTTAAATCGACACACGTGCCAATTCAAACCATACGGAAGGGCGAATTGTTATGGGGTAAATAAGAAAAACGAGAAAGAATAAAACAAAATAGAATCTCACAGCAGAAGGATAAAATATAATAATAAATATACAATTCATAAAACTGTTTACAAACATTTGATTCTTCTTTATACAATAAATATCAGAGTTCACATACCAATAATACTAATGCAGCGGAATACAGTGTAGTGGAACCATATAATATATAATAATAATAGTAATGAAATCTTCGTCTTCTTCCTCCAGAAAAATCTTCCAATCCTAAAACGCTCAGACTGACCCGAGCGAATTGAAGAGACAAAACACTCGAGTCAGAACTAAAAGATCTTATGTGAGTTAAATTAACAGAAATGAATATGAGTGCAGTAACTCAAGAGATGCTCGGGATTTACATCTCCTAAGGATCCGTTAAACTATTTACTATGTAGTATATTTCGCTATTATAATAGTGCCTAATTGTAAAATAAACTTACTTTTAAATAGCGTTAAGGCTTTCATTTTCCACCTTAACACATAATGTATTCCCATAGTCTATACAGTACCGTAATCTCCCCCGTACTGGGCGTCGTCAGAGGGCACTCCATAGGTATGGTATAAAACCAAAATCCTATAAGGTGCGATAGGGTAGGTGACACGGCACAACTTGGCAATGCCAGGGTAGATATACCAATTACGCATCCGGGCTGGCAGTAACGCATAGCCGCAGCTACCGCCCATCTCAAACAAACTCCCCCTAAAAACAAAAGAAAAGATGGCCACCGAATCAATCCAAAGTCAGAGTAGTATCGAAGAGGAGTGTCCGATAAAGGGAGCTAACCCCCTTGGCCCGAGAATCGCGCCTGTTTTAGCCACCTTATGCCAACTCACGGGAGTCGGGTCCACGTATTTACCTTAAAGGAAATGCCGCCACCAACCTACTCCATTCTGGAATCTCCACCGCATACACGGTTGTTAAAGTGGTTTTCGGAGTTGGCAGAGAGTATGACAACTTCCGATCCCGGTCTCTTCAACAACCAAACGTTATTATAACACCGCGGTCATTTAAAAATAATTATGCTTTCAAAACCAGAATATAATTATCCATTGCAAAACCCATAAATATGATATCATTTCCTTTTAAAATCCAAATAAATATGATATCATTTTATTTCAAATATATTTCTTTTCCAAAATCATGCCACTTTTAAGATTTATAATACCTCGAAACCAAATATTTGAAATTTAACTTTCAACATAATACTTCGAAATCCATAGTTTATAAACCATAACTTTCAAAACTTAAATGGTTTGGATATTCAACAGTATATAAAATAAAACAGTTGAATTTAAAATTTCTTTAAAAGTAAATAATTTCCACGCCTTCACAATTTTTATTCATTTTAAATTTATTCTAAACCCATAACTTTTAGATTCACTTTCAGTTTGAATAAAACACTTCGATTTCAATATTTTCAAACTTTAAGTATTCAATGAATTTCAAAACTAAGGTTGGGAATTTCTATTCAACAATTCATTTTCCTATTATTTAGTTTTGAAAGGTTTACATGATAAATCCCTAACCATTTAAAATAAAACTCAATTTATTAACGCTAAATATTTCCTTCCATTTATTTATACTAGAATTATTCATTCAATCCAGTTATAAATATCATTCCTTTAAAATTTCCAATTTTAATAAGTTAACATCAACTTATGGAGTTAAATTTTTAAATAAGCTTAATTCCAATTAATTTCCAATTTATCTTTCAATCTTAATTGATTTGAATCATTTAAAACTCTATATATATACAAGATCTTAAACCTGTACTTAATCATATAATATAAATTATCAAATTCCATTTTTCAACTTATTCATTTTTATTTAACAGATTTACGCATAGCTTAAATTCAACAATTTAACTATATATGTATATATAAAATATATTTATATCATATCCAAATTTAATATTTATTAAACCGTATCATATCCAAACCATAAAAATCATTTCAAAAATAACTTTATATATATACCGCCGTGCCTGTATATAATTTCTATCCTATGGTTAAGTGATACGGATATTTATCATTTCAATCCGCAATTTAAAAATAAAAATGCAGTTGTATATCATTTCAAACTGCAATCCCGAATGAAATGAAAATGCATTATAACTTGCAATTTGTATAAGATAGAACACATCATCCATTCACCCAATATCAATCATCAACCAATTTATTTCAATCATAATCAATTTAAACAAACATCAATATATAGCATATAAAAATAACAGATATCAACGAACAGTTTATATTCAATAGTAAATTAATAACTGTTAAATTGGAAGTTTATATGCAAAATAAATAAATTTAATTGTCTATTTATATGCAATAACAAAATTAAATAACAATTTAATTTTAAATGAATGCAATCTAACTGAGATGATGAATAAAACATGCCAAACAATCATAGATGAATTTCTATTCATATCATAAATCAATTTAACAAACATAAGAAATTTTAGAAGTTGTGAGTGGGTTAAAACACTCACCTTTTGAATTTAAATTGAATTTAAATTCAAATTTAAACCCAAAATTTTACGGTCTCCAAATTTTTCCAAACCAGCGTCATCAAGTCCGGAATTTCAATACGATCCTAACAAAAGAAACGGCGCATGAAACGGAGTTCGTATGCGAGAGATATTGCGAAAATTATGAATGAATTCAATTAATTTAAAATAAGAAAAAGGAACACTTTCATACCCCCACGTCATCAAGCAAATTCACAACACGTCATCACCCCCTTCGTTCCTGTACATCTCCTTACACACGCGTTCGAACCACAACAACCAGTCAACATCGCATTCGAACCTAGAGGCCGCCGTCGGCACGTCACCTGTCCGAGCTCCTCAAATCGCCGAACCCCCATCTCAAGGCCGCGACCCCCCCTCCTCTATCGAACTCCACGTCTCGGTCGAATTACACAGCAGCATCCATAATTTGGTTAAACCCTAGTCGAAATTACAGCACGATCTAGCCGTTGAAACAACGAATCACATATGTCGATGAACTCCCCTCCGTCCCCTCTTCAAAACCCAGAAAGGGTTTCTCGATCCGACGAAATTGTTCGCGGTGATGATGAACGGCTGTGGATAAACTTTTAATTTCAAAGCAAACGACGCAAAAAATTGAAAAACGAATTATGCCACTGAATTTCACTCATCGAGAGCATCAACATATATTTTATTTTAGAATTTTCTGAGGATTTGAATTTTAGGCTTCGGATTTGATTTTGAAATTTGATCTAGGGTAGGTTTGCAGCCATTGGAAAGAGGAGGAGTTGAGGAAATGAATGCACAAACAAATGAGGATAGATGGAGGCTAGGGTTTATAACTGGGTTTATATAGGTAGGTTAGAAATAGAGTAGATGGATCCGATAAACAAACGTGTTGAACGATAATTGGCCCAAAAAGCTCGTTCTGACCCTAGAACGAAATTGGGTAAACCCATATATCGAAATAGGTGTTTCAAAATATTCTGAATGCGATGGAAAAAGTTTCACGTCCAAATTCCATCGTATGAAGAAGTTATGCTGAACTCAATATTTTCAAATTGATTTCAAATTGATTTCAATAAAATCGATTTCAAGGTGTTTCGCGTTCGTACGATCAAACACAAGTCCGATCGCTACGAAACTTGAAACCCTACAATAATTCATTGTTACAGATCCGATGAAACTGGTTTCGTCGAAATACGAGTCCGTGACCAAAATGGCTATTTTTATATTAATTAAATAAATTAAAATTTAGTCAAATTAATCAAATTTACCAATTCAACTCTAAATTATTTACAAATTTTTATCAGTTTGGATTACTTGGTAAATCTAGAATCCTTTAATAAATCTCTACATTAATTTATCGTTAAAATTTCCAATTTTACAACATTAAGGTTTAAAATTTCAATTTATCCAGAAAATAAACTTAATTGCCCATGAAATTCATTTATTTGGTTTTTAAATTCTTATATTCACTCCATTATCACCAAGTAGATAAATTAGCATTGGTTAATGGTCTAATATATTGTTATTCTAAATTTTCAACTTAAACTCCATTAACGTAATATTTAACATTTTATTCCCATTTAATTGAAATAACCCAATTTCCAAAATTTAACTTCAAATAAATAAGCAACTCTTTATATTGCTAAATCAATTACAATAGTTTAACAATTGAAAGTTAATTGAAAGTTGCTAAATTTATCGATTTCAGAAATTCCCTTAATTCCATTCAAATTCAAAAATTATCTATTTAATTAAATTAACGAATCTTTATTTTCAATTAGATGAATTAAATATTGGATTCACACTATTGCATTCATATTTTCCGTTTCACTTTTATCCGTATTAACTATTTCATTTCCACTTATTGTGTAATAACTTAACATAATTCAATATATAACGCCAATTTATTTCCTTGCATTAATATACCCCTATTTACATCAATTAGAATAAATATTATATTCCTAAATGCACTTCTATCAATTAAATGCATAAATTAAGGTTTTAAAATACTTCACGTTCTATAAAAAATTTACAACATTAAATTTACATTCGATTAATTATTTACATACTTTACGTATTAATTTCTCAATTAACATAATTTGAACTTTTCCCCAATCTATTAATTACTCTTTAAAGTAAATTTACACTTCTGATAATTTGCATTCACACTTCCGTTACTATATTATTAATTATTAAAGTAACGTTTATTATTGCTAACAATATTATAATCACTTAATATTTCAAACGAATTTTATTTACAATAAATTCATTGACCAAATAAATTAGATAATTTACAATAGTTGCTATCCTATCTTTAAATTTATTTCGTAAATCAATCCTTATCTATGTAATCTTCCAAGCTTTAATTTCATTAAATACCAATTAACCCAATTATTTCATTTATTCTTAGTCATATCATTAAAATAATTTATCAAATTGAAATGTTCATTCAAATTTATAGATTATTACCTGCATTAACATAATCCCTTAATTTATTCCAATTACTGTTAATAATGTTTATTACATTAAATCACTTTAATACTTTTCTTTAATTTCTCATATTCAATTTATATACAGGTAAAAATCGTTTCACTACTTAAATTCATTGAATTAACTTCGAATTATAATAAGTAGGTTTTAATTTATTTTATTTTCTTCTATTAAATTTAATTACAAAACTTATTAATTTAATCAAATTAAATCCATGAAATTTACGGGTCGTTACACTCTCCCCCACTCAAAACTTTTCGTCCCCGAAAAGGAAAAAGAAGGGAGAAGGAAGAATTAAATAAACAATACATCCTATTCAAACTATTAACTTATAAACAATAGTTTACAAAATTTCTTACTTTAAATAAAATATACCCATTTTATAATCATTATATCTTTTTATACTTGGATAAATAAAGTTTGGAAAAACATTTTCAAAATAATTTCTAAGTCCAAAATTTTACGAAAAATTTCGGCAGAGTCTCGTTTGTACGGAGAGACTCGGGAGAAAATATAATACCAAAATATAAAAATTATATTACATATATTATCCAAAATATAATATCCCAACCCGGGAAAATATATAAAATAGCGCTATAAACCGAAATCCGAAACGTACCTATTTGTCGGGCAATTTACGCTTAATTTATGGAACCAAAACAGTAGCAATTGCTTCCATAACCTGCATTTCACTTATAAAATCAAAAGGGTTAACAATTTATATAAAGTGAAATATTTAAGTGGTTTCAATCACTAACAACAAATTAATACAACAACCAATGATTTCAACAAACAACATACACAACAAATACAAAACAACCATACAATCAAACAAACAATTAGTTGTTTGGAATCAAAACTTTTAAATTGTACGGAATGAAGAATAAACCATCAAGTGCATCATTTACTCAATAGTCTTAGATTAACCACAATGGATTATTCATCCATCCCAACAAAATTAAAGTTTCCTTACCCAACAACCACAAACCACGACAAACAACAATTCAGTAATAGATTTAGTCTATTCTTATTCATTCCATTCATACATTTGTTGTTTGATTCTTTTTATTCATATAACAGTTTATCGTTTTATTTTCATTTATTTCTTTCAATTTTTTTTTTTGAAATAACTTCAACTCTATTTCTTAGATTTACAATTTCTCTTTATTATATTACATTCATTTATTTTCACTTACTACTTACTATTATTCATTTATTTATTATTGCATGACCTCGTTTATTTACACTTTAATTACTTAAGTTTATAATCATCTATTTGTCATACTTACCTTTAATTATATTTACTTGGTAAAATTTCAATTATAACTTAAGCTTATAACATTAAATTCTCATTTAACAGCAATTTCATTGAATACTTTCATTTTTTTTTTCAAATTTCTACTTGTATAATATTATATTACAATCTCTTATTAAACATTTCAACTTTTAATATTTGGTAAGTTATATATATTTTATTTAAGGGTGTAATTCGAAAGTTATGCAAGTTTTCCCATTTCTTTTAATTTTCTCATTGTTCAATAAATTTTTACATTTTCCTTATAAATTACAATTTCAACTTCCTTTTTATTTAATTTATAACTTAGCATTAAATCTCTTACCTAAATTAGAGGTTTCAATTATTAATTACTTACCTTTCATTTCACAACCATAATTGAAACAATTAATTAACGGAAATTAAAGAATTAAATACCGGGTTAAATTTCAAATTATTTTAAAATAATAGATAAATATATTCTTACAACTTATATATCTCTAATTGTATTTAAAACAATTCAAAATTTATATTTTTTCTTCAAGAATAAATATGCAGTAAAACTATGACAGTGGCCTTCCCCCTTCGAAACTCGAAAATGAAAGTCGATGATGTGGCCGCCATCACCGAAATTATTTTCCAACGACAGAGAGGAAAGTACAAAACTAATTTTCTCCAAAATATTCTTTAAAACAATTCTTCCGAATTATATTAAATATTTATATCAGAAAGTACTTATAAACAATATTATTATATTCCAAAATTTATTCGAAAGAAATTTCAGAACCCCGGATCTTAAGTTCTAAATTTCCAAAATTTCATTTATTTTATTTTTCAATGTTATTTATATTATTATTTATACACTTTATTACCTAACAACCAATCTATTGCAGCCAAATATAGATATCATTTGAATTTTTTTTATATAGAAAATATAATAGGCAAAATTATTTCATTCACCTATATTAAAAACAAATATTATGTCGGTCTGTCCTATTAAGTGTTTAGAAATCCCTATTGATGTCATAGCGTCCCATGCATCAACCAGAATTTATAAATACAAAACAGATTAACACAATAAAAACCTTTTTATAACACTAACAAATACGCTCTCTCATATATATACACTCAACGACTCCCATAGGGTATTACTACCCTATTAATAAAGACTCAAACCCCAAAAAGCTAAGGTTTATCGCTAAACCAAAGCTCTGATACCAGATGTAACATCCCGCCTTTTCGCACGCTTTAAATCGACACACGTGCCAATTCAAACTATGCGGAAGGGCGAATTGTTATGGGGTAAATAAGAAAAACGAGAAAGAATAAAACAAAACAGAATCTCACAGCGGAAGGATAAAATATAATAATAAATATACAGTTCATAAAACTGTTTACAAACATTTGATTCTTCTTTATTGAATAAATATCAGAGTTCACATACCAATAATATTAATGCAGCGGAATACAGTGTAGTGGAACCATATAATATATAATAATAAAAGTAATGAAATCTTCGTCTTCTTCCTCCAGAAAAACCTTCCAATCCTAAAACGCTCGGACTGACCCAAGCAAATTAAAGAGACAAAACACTCGAGTCAGAACTAAAAGATCTTATGTGAGTTAAATTAACAGAAATGAATATGAGTACAGTAACTCAAGAGATGCTCGGGATTTATATCTCCTAAGGATCTGTTAAACTATTTACTATGTAGTATATTTCGCTATTATAATAGTGTCTAATTGTAAAATAAACTTACTTTCAAATAGCGTTAAGGCTTTACATTTTCCACCTTAACACATAATATATTCCCATAGTCTATACAGTACCGTAACCTACCCCGTACTGGGAGTCGTCAGAGGGCACTACATAGGTATGGTACAAAATCAAAATCGTATAAGGCACGATAGGATAGGTGACACGGCACAACTAGGCAATGCCAGGGTAGATATACCAATTACGCATCCGGGCTGGTGGTAACGCATAGCCGCAGCTACCGCCCACCTCGAACAAACTCCCCCTAAAAGCAAAAGTAAAGGTGGCCACCGAATCAATCCAAAGTCAGAGTAGTATCGAAGAGGAGTGTCCGATAAAGGGCGCTAACCCCCTTGGCCCGAGAATCGCTCCTGTTTTAGCCACCTTATGCCAACTCACGGGAGTCGGGTCCATGTATTTACCTTAAAGGAAACGCCGCCGCCATCCATTTTGGAATCTCCACCGCGTACACGGTTGTTAAAGTGGTTTCCGGAGTTGGCAGAGAGTATGACAACTTCTGATCCCGGTCTCTTCAACAACCAAACGTTATTATAACACCGCGGTCATTTAAAAATAATTACGCTTTCAAAACTAGAATATAATTATCCATTGCAAAACCCATAAATACGATATCATTTCCTTTTAAAAACCAAATAAATATGATATCATTTTATTTCAAATATATTTCTTTTCAAAAATCATGCCACTTTTAAGATTTATAATACCTCGAAACCAAATATTTGAAATTTAACTTTCAACATAATACTTCGAAATCCATAGTTTTAAAACCATAACTTTCAAAACATAAATGGTTTGGATATTCAACAGTATATAAAATAAAACAATTGAATTTAAAATTTCTTTGAAAGTAAATAATTTCCACGCCTTCACAATTTTTATTCATTTTAAATTCAGTCTCAACCCATAACTTTTAGATTCACTTTCAGTTTGAATAAAACACTTCGATTTCAATATTTTCAAACTTTGAGTATTCAATGAATTTCAAAACTAAGGTTGGGAATTTCTATTCAACAATTCATTTTCCTATTATTTAGTTCTGAAAGGTTTACATGATAAGGCCCTAACCATTTAAAATAAAAATCAATTTATTAACGCTAAATATTTCCTTCCATTTATTATACTAGAATTATTCATTCAATCCAGTTATAAATATCATTCCTTTAAAATTTCCAATTTTAATAAGTTAACATCAACTTATGGCGTTAAATTTTTAAATAAGCTCAATTCCAATTAATTTCCAATTTATCTTTCAATCTTAATTGATTTGAATTATTTAAAACTATATATATATACGAAAGATCTTAAACCTGTACTTAATCATATAATATAAATTATCAAATTCCATTTTTCAACTTATTCATTTTTATTTAACAGATTTACACATAGCTTAAATTCAACAATTTAACTATATATGTATATATAAAATATATTTATATCGTATCCAAATTTAATATTTATTAAACCGTATCATATCCAAACCATAAAAATCATTTCAAAAATAATTTTATATATATACCGTTGTGCCTGTATATAATTTCTATCCTATGGTCAAGTGATACGGATATTTATCATTTCAATCCGCAATTTAAAAATAAAAATGAGGTTGTATATCATTTCAAACCGCAATCCCGAATAAAGTGAAAATGCATAATAACTTGCAGTTTATGTAAGATAGAACACATCATCCATTCACCCAATATCAATCATCAACCAATTTATTTCAATCATCATCAATTTAAACAAACATTAATATATAGCATATAAAAATAAAAGATATCAACGAGCAGTTTATATTCAATAGTAAATTAATAACTGTTAAATTGGAATTTTATATGCAAAATAATTAAATTTAATTGTCTATTTATATACAATAATAAAATTAAATAACAATTTAATTTTAAATGAATGCAATCTAACTTAGATGATGAATAAAACATGCCAAACAGTCATAAATGAATTTGTACTCCTATCATAAATCAATTTAACAAAAATAAGAAATTTAGAAGTTGTGAGTGGGTTAAAACACTCACCTTTTGAATTTAAATTGAATTTAAATTCAAATTTAAACCCAAAATTTGACGGTCTCCAAATTCATCCAAACCAGCGTCATCAAGTGCGGAATATCAATACGATCCTAACAAAAGAAACGGCGCATGAAACGGAGTTCGTATGCGAGAGATATTGCAAAAATTGTGAATGAATTCAATTAATTTAAAATAAGAAAAAGGAACACTTTCATACCCCCACGTCATTAAGCAAATTCACAACATGTCATCACCCCCTTCGTTCCTGTACATCTCCTTACACACGCGTTCGAATCACAACAACCAGGCAACATCTCATTCGAACCTAGAGGCCGCCGCCGTCACGTCACCTGGCCGAGCTCCTCAAATCGCCGAACCCCCATCTCAAGGCCGCGACCCCCCTCCTCTGTCGAACTCCACGTCTCGGCTGAATTATACAGCAGCTGTCACAATTTGGTTAAACCCTAGTCGAAATTACAGCACGATCTAGCCGTTGAAACAACGAATCACATATGTCGATGAACTCCCCTTCGTCCCCTCTTCAAAACCCAGAAAGGGTTTCTCGATCCGACGAAGTTGATCGCGGTGATGATGAACGACCATGGATAAACTTTTAATTTCAGAGCAAACGACGCAACGAATTGAAAAACGAATTACGCCACTGAATTTCACTCGTCGAGAGCATCAACATATATTTTTTTTAGAATTTTCTGAGGATTTTGAATTTTAGGCTTCGGATTTGATTTTGAAATTTGATCTAGGGTAAGTTTGCAGCCACTGAGAAGAGGAGAAGTTGAGGAAATGAACACACAAACAAATGAGGATAGATGGAGGCTAGGGTTTATATAGGTAGGTTAGAAATAGAGTAGATGGATCCGATAAACAAACGTGCGGAACGATAATTGGCCCAAAAAGACCGTTCTAACCCTGAAACGAAATTGGGTAAACTCGTATATCGAAACAGGTGTTTTAAAATATTCTAAACGCGATGGAAAAAGTTTCACGTTCAAATTCCATCGTATGAAGAAGTTATGCTGAAATCAATATTTTCAAATTGATTTCAATAAAATCGATTTCAAGGCGTTTCGCGTTCGTACGATCAAACGACAAGTCCGATCGCTACGAAACTTGAAACCCTACAATAATTCACTATTACGGATCCGATGAAACTGATTTCGTCGAAATCCGATTCCGTGACCAAAATGGCTATTTTTATATTAATTAAATAAATTAAAATTTAGTCAAATTAATCAAATTTACCAATTCAACTCTAAATTATTTACAAATTTTTATCAGTTTGGATTACTTGGTAAATCTAGAATCCTTTAATAAATCTCTACATTCGTTTATCATTAAAATTTCCAATTTTACAACACTAAGTTTTAAATTTTCAATTTATCCAGAAATTAAACTTAATTGCCCATGAAATTCATTTATTTGGTTTTTAAATTCTTATATTCACTCCATTATCACCAAGTAGATAAATTAGCATTGGTTAATGGTCTAATATATTGTTATTCTAAATTTTCAACTTAAACTCCATTAACGTAATATTTAACATTTTATTCCCATTTAATTGAAATAACCCAATTTCCAAAATTTAACTTCAAATAAATAAGCAACTCTTTATATTTCTAAATCAATTACAATAGTTTAACAATTGAAAGTTGCTAAATTTATCGATTTCAGAAATTCCCTTAATTCCATTCAAATTCAGAAATTATCTATTTAGTTAAATTAACGAATCTTTATTTTCAATTAGATGAATTAAATATTGGATTCACACTATTGCATTCATATTTTCCGTTTCACTTTATCCGTATTAACTATTTCATTTCCACTTATTGTGTAATAACTTAACATAATTCAATATATAACCCAATTTATTTCCTTTTATTAATATACCCCTATTTACATTAATTAGAATAAATATTATATTCCTAAATTCACTTCTATCAATTAAATGCATAAATTAAGGTTTTAAAATACTTCACGTTCTATAAAATTTTTACAACATTAAATTTACATTCAATTAATTACTTTACATACTTTACGTATTAATTTCTCAATTAACATAATTTGAACTTTTTCCCAATCTATTAATTACTCCTTAAAGTAAATTTACGCTTCTGATAATTTGCATTCACACTTCCGTTACAATATTATTAATTATTAAAGTAACGTTTATTATTACTAACAACATTATAATCACTTAATATTTTAAATGAATTTTATTTACAATAAATTCATTGACCAAATAAATTAGATAATTTATAATAGTTGCTATCCTATCTTTAAATTTATTTCATAAATCGATCCTTATCTATGTAATATTCCAACCTTTAATTTCAGTAAATACCAATTAACCCAATTATTTCATTTATTCTTAGTCATATCATTAAAATAATTTATCAAATTGAAATGTTCATTCAAATTTATAGATTATTACCCGCATTAACATAATCCCTTAATTTATTCCAATTACTGTTAATAATGTTTATTACATTAAATCACTTTAATAGTTTTCTTTAATTTCTTATATTCAATTTATATACAGGTAAAAATCGTTTCACTACTTAAATTCATTGAATTAACTTCGAATTATAGTAGGTTTTAATTTATTTTAATTTCTTCTACTAAATTTAATTAAAAACTTATTATTTTAACCAAATTAAATCCACGAAATTTACGGGTCGTTACACAGCTATTTTTCTCATTCAGATTTTCTCCTATCAGGGTTCATTGTCTGAGGCTGGAGCCTAAATAAAATATTTTCTAAGGAGAAGATCTTTTTAATTAAAATATTTTATAACCTAGAGGTGGATCCGGGAAGGCCAAGAATAAAGAGCTAAGGACCACAAGTGAGTGTTTAGTAATTATTTTAGACTTTTAAGTAATTTAAAATAATAGAGTTCTCAATAGTTGCAGTTTTTTTTTGCAATTTTAAGACAATTTCTATAAATTATGTACAACTAGTTTTTAAAAGTTCTTTTCAGTCTATTTTATTAGGTTATTTACAGTTATTTACATCTATTTTACATTGGAATTCGGCCTGTAAATGCTAGTTTCTTTTTATTCCTTTTACGTGAATAAAATAATAAAAATTGAATAATTCGCTAATATGGATTGAATAGAATTAAACACTAAATTTACAGTAATTAGATGTAAAATAAAAAAGACTGTAATTAAAAGAAGATAGGCCGAACTAGGCAAATTTGACATATTTGCAAGCATATTTATAACTAGAGGTTATAACTAAAAAGATAGAAAAGAAGAATAACAACTATAACGTAGGTTATAATTAAGCAGAAAGAACAGTAAAGGCTTATTTTAAAGCTTATAATTAAGTTAATAAGAAAATATATCAGAGATAAAAGTAAAGGCTTATTTTGAAACTTATAATTATGCAAACTTATAATTAAGCTAATAAGAAAATATAGTAGAGATAACAATAAAGGCTTTTTTGAAACTTATAATTAAGTTAATAAGAAAATATAGCAGAGATAATGGTAAAGGTTTATTTGAAACTTATAATTAAGTTAATAAGCAAATATAGTAGTGATAACAATAAAGGCTTATTTTGAAACTTATAACTAAGTTAATAAGAAAATATAGCAGAGATAACAGAAAAGGCTTATTTTAAGACTTAGATTAAGTTAATAAGCAAATATTGCAGAAATAACAGAAGAGACTTATTTTAAAGACTTACACTAAGTTAATAAGCAAAGATAGAAGTTGGACCCGTACCTACATCATTCCCCTTTCAGTCAAGAACTGATGGTCTCACAACAGATTAGGTGAGGTTGGGCACGCTTATGCTGATCTAGGGTAGATAAGAGGTCAATAGATAGAATCTCAAATCGGAGGATTTGGGTGAGGCGCAAAACTATATTTTGTTCATTAGGACCCGCACCTACAGCATCCCTGTTTCGGACTAGTATTGATGGTCTCATAACACACTTAGGTGAGGTTGGGTAGGACCCCTTCAGGCTAGGACCGATGGTCGCACAATAGAATAGGTGAGATTGGACACACTTATGCTGATCTAGTGTAGATAAGAGGTCAAAAGAGGGAGCAACAGATAGTGCGAACCGACAGTGACCGTGCGTATGGCATCGAATTGAGGGAGATAAGTCACTATTGAGTTCCAAAGCGCTAAACATATGCCTTTTGCTATGGGACCCACCAGATGGTACTAGCTCACAGTTGTACAATGAAGATAGAAGGTCGATCAACGAGTAGAATTAGTATTCATCCTAATTAAAGTAGGATCGGGAATTTATCCTAATCAAAGCAGCAATCTAAGACAAGTGCAAACAATTCAAAAATTGAAATAATCAGAACAATCACAATCAAAGCAAATAGTCAAACAGTATTTTATGCCAGCTTTGTCTTTTCTTTATTTCTTTTTATAATAGAAATGTTGCTAAGTCTATTATCTTTATTTTGCTTAGAAATGCTAGTAATTATTTTCATCACCAGACTTATAGTCTGACCCACTCCTCTATTTCCCCGTTTTCCCCCATAGGCCAGCAGAATCGAGGGCAATAGATTTTAGACTTGCTTGGAGATATTTCTGGAGTTCTTTATGTATTCTTCTTTTCAGTTATCATTTCAACTGGATTTTGATGTATTGGTACTTTGTGAGTAGGATGATTTTTTTATTATACTCTGATTGTATGAGACATAGATGTATTTTTCATAAGAAATGTGTAATTGGTACTTGATACATGTGATGTTTTTCAGAGTTATTTCATGAAGTTTAATTTTTAATGCGTTATTATTTAAACGTTTCCACCGTTGTTACTTATTTTCTTGTGAATCTTTATCCCTGTAAAGCTTTAGCTATACCTACAACGCACCACATCTTTTAGTGTGACCTTTTTTGGTATACTAAGGGGTGTAGGGTATATCGCTTGGCATCAGAGCGTAAGATTATAGGATTCGTAAAAAAAATTTAAAAAGTAAAGTATTTACCAAAAGTAACATATTTTTATAAGTATTTTTCAGAAAGAAACTCGTATTATAGAAATATTTTTTAAAAGTATAAAAGAGTTATTACAAAAATCCCCTCAAAAGTCCAGTTCAACCTTCTTTCGATTCTTTCGAGCATAAATTTTCTTTTCTTTACATAGTATGGCTGATTGGTTCTGTAGAGCTATGGTACCAGAAGTGCAAGGGCAAGTGCCCAACACAGCACCAGTAGGTAGAGATTTTATAAATCCATCTACGACAGCCAATTTTTCTAAGCTATGCGAGGACTTCACTATTCTTAAAAGCAAGATGTTTTCTTGCATAGAGGATCTCGAGGAAGCACGGGTTAGGTTGAAGGATACAGAGCAAATGTTTAGACTATTGGGATTGGAGAACCAACAAAGAATTCAGCCTGCATCTTAACAGCTGAAGAGAGAGCTTAAAGAGGCTCCTAAGATAGAAAGCTCTAAAAAGCCGTGGTAGGAAAGTCTTTCTTGACCGGATCAAGGTAGGAAAATCTTTATAGATGGTTTGATCTCTATTTTCGATTTTCCCATTTGGACTCATTTGGATTCTAGAGCATCACACTCTTTCATTCCTAGTTCTTTGGTTGATCGTTTGCACTTAGATATCTCTTTAGTAAGACTCCATACTTGTTTCAAACCCCATAGGAGGATCGACACGTTTATCCACGATTTGTAAGGGTTTGAAAATTTTTATACTAGGCGTAGAGTTTGATTGCAATGCCTATGTACTGTGATTTTTGGGGTATGGGATGATTTTGAGGAAGGATTGGCCATTCACTTATGGAGTGATATTGCACTGCGTGAGGAGAGTCATTGGACGAGAGACATGTATCGGGCGGACTCTCGAGGTTTCTTGCGACCCATAGGGGTCAGTCATGTTGAGCTTTCTTTATTCCCTTGATTCTTCACTAGGAGAGTTAGATTTCTTCCAGTTGTTAGAAATTTCCCAGAAAGAAAGTTAGGGAACTACCCCTAAAGAGAAAGATCGACTGTAGGATCTATCCGAATGACAATGCTAAGCCAGTGGCATTTCCCGTGAAACATATGGCTCTTAGGGAGAGGAAGGAGTTAAGTAAGCAAATTGGTGAGCTATTGGAGAACGGCTTCATCAAGTGGAGCATATCTAAGTGGGCAACGCCACTCATCTTAGCTACAAAAGAGGATAGTTCCCTTCGACTTTGCGTAGACTAAAGGAATTGAATAAGCTCACGAAGAAGAACCGTTACCCACTTCCTAGGATAGATGATCTTTTCGATCCGCTGGTTGGCTCTTCAGTATTTTCTCAACTTGATTTAGCTATTGGATTTCATCAGCTTAGGATCGCTAACAATAGCATTGATAAGACGACATTTAGGGCACCCGATGTATTCTTTGAGTGATTGGTTATGCCATTGGGACTAACCAACGCCCCAGTCAATTTCGTAGATTTGATGAGCCATGTTTTTCAAGATGTCCTAAATAAGTTCATAGTAGTATTCGTGGATGACATTTGGTGTTTTCCAAGAGTATGGAAGAGCATGCTATTCATTTAGAGGAGGTTCTTCGTACACTTCGCAAAATTCTTGAAGTGTCACTTTAAGCGTAAGGAAGTGCGTTTCTTGGAGTATAGAGAAGGTAAACACATGGAAAAAGTTTGAGAAAAGGTTTTGTACATTTTGGATCAGATTGTGGAAATCCAAAGAGTTGTAGGCAAAGATTGGAGATGTATAATAGCTTCAGTTGAAAAAAAGGGAAGCCCATGTGTAAATAATTGTAAAAATTATAATTGTTTTAGAAAAGTACGGTAGTACCTTGGAATAAATATAAGCATAATAGAGGAATTGGAATAAAAGACTTTAGTAAGAAAATGAGATTTTCGAGGTTTAGGAAGGGTACTCCTAGGGCAGTAAGAAGAAAATCCACTTTATGCCTAGCTCAATAAAATGAAATTATTGGAATGAAAAGTTGAAAAATATAATTTTTAATATTTTTGAGGAAGTGAATATTGGGTTTTTTTAAAATAGTGGTATGAAATTTAAATTGGTTTTTATATGATGAAAATATTGTTAAAAGTGAAATTCATTATTTTAGAATTATAGAGCATATATAGCTAGCTAGTTTCTTTCTAGGTCAAAAAAGATTTCAAATATAAAAACCTAGAGTGTATTATGTATCGGAAACATAATTTCATTTATGTCGTAATAGATGTTTTCATGAAAAATAAAAAGGGAGCATAAACTATAATACTACTGTTATAGTAGGTGACTCCCAAAGGAATTGTTTTTACGTAGTATATGAGGTTTATTAGTATTTATTTTAATTGAATCCATACACTAGTATTTTTGAGTTGTAGTAACGGTGTTTTACGCAACATCTGTTTTGACCGAAATAAAAATGTGTTTTGAAGTTAATTTCTAAGTATAGAAATAAAGTGGTTTGTAAGTACACTTATTACTTAAATAAGTATAAGGAAATGTTTTCTAGTTATGAAAATATTAAAATAGTTTTGAAAATGAGTTCTTTTGAAAAAGGGTGTAAGTTAAATATTAGGAAATTAATAAATTTCATAGAAAATGTCTATCATAAGAGAATATAGATTAAACATACTTTAATCTATTGGAATGAAATGAATATAGAAATAACTTATTTGATAAAAGAAGTTTCCCTTTTTTTCGATAATGTCCTCCACATCCTCCTGGCGTCTGCAATCTACACTCGTGCTCCTGTTTTTTTCGATTTAGCTTCCCTTCCGTTCACGTTCTTCATCTCGGTCCCTTTCATGTCTGCCTCTCCTCATCCTCCCCTCCTCCCCTCTCCGCCGTCCCCCTCAACTTCATCCACCAGATCTGGTAGATTGTTTAAGGTGTTGCCTCCTGTGTCTTCTTGCCCTGTGCCTCCTCTTCGTGACGACACTGTTTTTCCTCCACTGCCATCAATTACTTCTTCCAAAGCTGATGTTGTTGGCTCCTTCTCGCGAAATGTATTGCCATCCAATGCTTCAGGTGTAGTTAGTTTAGCTGATAATGATGGTTTGTCGCTGCGTGTGGCAGTTTTTGGTGAATCATGTGTTGATGGGGTGGATTATGATGTGTCTGGCCGAGGTTTGCATTCTGCTGCTACTGTTCTTTCGAGTCAAGCTCGATGCACTCCATGTGTTCGTCTAAATCCTGATGAGAACTATGCTCCTAATCTCGCTAAGAAGCTTTCTGTTGATTCTAACCAAGCTACAGCTGCTAAAAATCCCATTGTCGTGGAGCCTCATGCTGCTCCCTCCCTGTCCTACTCGAAATCTTGGACTTCGCTGTTTACTTCATCGCCCCGGAATGCGAGTGATTACCATCCGATTGATTTTGAAATTGTTGAGGTAAATGAAGTGATGATTCCCCCTCCCATTGTTATCCAAGCTGGTTTGGAATATTGGTCGAATTACTTGGTTGGTTTCTTCCTAGACCCTTCTCATCGCCTGCATGATGTGGCTTTGGTTTGTCGTAGGGTCTGGATACTTCGTGGCGATCTTCGTGTTAGGTTGGTTGATTCCATGTATTTCCTATTATTCTCCTCCGCCGAAGATCGTTGTCGTGTTCTTGTGGCGGAGCCTTCTTTTTTTGGTGGGCACCTTTTATTATTACTCCTTGGTCTCCGACTGTTGCTAGTGCTCGAGAGCAAGTCCTCTCTATCCCCGTTTAGGTCTACTTTTCCCATATCCCCTCTGCACTTCAAACTTTGCTTGGTTTGAATTGGCTAGCTTGTAATGTTGAAAAATTGAAATGTTTTGACACTAATACGGTAGCGCAAGATAAATTGATGTTCGCTAAAGCTCTGATCGAGATTTCCCCTTTCTAAGCCCCTTCCTTCCTCTATTCCCGTTCAGTTAGCTGTTGGGCATGTAGTGGAAGTCCGGGTTCGCTACGGTTGGGTTCCTAACATTTGTTCATCCTATCACTCCTTTGGCCACCTGGCCAATGACTGCACGCATTCTGTTGTTTTTGTGGCGGCTCCTAAGATCCCTTTACCTCGGCCTCCGCTCAGGAAATGGGTTTCTAAGGTTTCACCTCATGTTGCTCCTCATCCTGCACCTATTGATGTCCCAGATGTGCCTCCTAGTTCTATTGCTCGGCCTGTTTCCCCTTCATCTTCTGTGGCTCCTTCTAATGTTTCTGCAGTTCCTATTCCCGATCCGCCTCGATTGCCAGTTGTTTGGGACGAGTCCGAGTGATGTTGGGTTGATCACATCTCTGATATGCGATTGAACCCCTTTGTTGACTCCTATTTCCGTTTTGTTTCGGATGATCAGTTAGATCTTAGATGCCTTTATTATAAGCCTTTTGGTGACTCCTTAATTCTTGATGTGGATGGTCCGTATGCGGCTTTGAATACTGTCTTGCTTGCTGATTCTACTTGGGATCGTTCCTTCATTTACTCTTCTAATGCTGTGGACAATGATCCTTGTCTTACTGTCCATTTCCGCCCTTTTGATGGTATTGTTGGGAATGTGCCTTTAGTTTCTTCCCTGGTGATTGTGGATGTTGGTACTCCTGCCTCCATGGAGGAGACGTAGTCTAGGAGTTATTTTGTAGATGTGGCATGTTTGGTCACACTCCAGTGCTCATTTTTCCTTTCATAGCAGTCAAGGTGTCTTTACCTTACTCCTGTATCTAAAGTTTTATTACGTTCGTAATAAAAAGTGGACGGTCCACTATAAAACCGGCTGGCCTTGCCAAAATGAATAACAATACAATTTTCTATGAAACCAAATCACAAATAAAGATGTTTTGTGCAAGTTATAAGGAATACGTGAAAGAGATGTACAAGGTATGGGAAGCACCATAATTTGTATAGCCTATTTCGAAAAGTTAAAATAAGTTCCTTGTAACTTCACATAAACACGAGGTCCTCTTTTAAAGGATTCATGGAACATTTTAGCGTTAATAGTTTCTCATAAAAGAAAATGTTCCAATACATTAAGGTATAAAACCATTAGGTGTAATAAGAAGTGTAATAATTAGAGATAGTGTTAGTTAGGAGAGATACTATAGAGAGCCTTAGTAGAAAAAGCTAAGCAATGAAAATTTCATATTTTTTTTCAATTGATTATGCGCATCGGTTGCTTGCCTTTGTAGAAGGTCCTGATTTGTAGTATGTTAGAAACACCTTCAAGGTTAGCTAATTGGAAAGTTAAGTGTTTTTAATAAAATAATTGTTCTCATCTACTCGAGTTTTTGCAAAATTGAAAATCTACAAAAAGAATATGTTTTGAAAACATGCGAGGACACTTAATAGATACCTTAAAGAAAAATGGTTTGGTGAAAAAGTAAATTAGTTTCTGAAAGCGAACAACTTAGTGACAGTTATATTTAAAAATCCAAATTTTTATGGAAAGCTGTAAAAGTCTTTAAAAGAAAGAAGGAATAAGTTGGGCGCTTATAATTTGTAAGTTTTCCCCTCTAGGTTTGGGGAATAATGTAAGTTCAAAAAAAACTTTAAGGATGCAAGTCTAGAAAGATAGAATGTTAGATAACCAAGTACCATTGAATTTAATAGAACTTGAAAATAACATTTTTAAAGGCAAACATTTTGGGATTTGATGTTTTAAACATTTACAAGCTTTAGTTTTTGAAATGAAATGATAAATACAAAACCAAACTTTTAAATTGGATAGATAGGAATCATTTCCTATGTGTGATGGAAAAAGTGTAAGGCTATGTAGGGGATAGTAATGATTACTCTTTGAAGTAATAATAGAAGTTTCTGTAAAGTGTATAGGACACTAGTGAGAACCTAGGAATGTTGCTTCATTTGTGTAGACTTTATATTAAGGTGGTATTAGTAAGATAGTAAGACACATGTGGTTGGGGATAAGTATTCTTGATTTTGGAGGAACTTGGAAGAAGCATCTTCCTTTAGTGGAATTCGCGTATAGTAATAGTTTTCAAGCTAGCATTGGAATGGCACATTTCGAAGCTCTTTATGGAAGATGTGTAAGTTGCCTTCGTGTTGGTTAGGGTCTACAAAGAGATTGCTACTTGGTCTCGATATGGTTAGAGAGACTTCAGAGAAGATTAATTTAAGAAAATACATACCTCTTATCCACATCCTTTGATAGTAAATTTGAATTTCCTATTTCCATCTTTAGTTTTGCATAAGTTCTTTCCTTTATTATCCTTTCGGATGGTAGATCATAGGATTTAACCTATGGATGGTAGGATTTGATATAAACATGTTATTAGAACAACTTATCTATGATGGACGCTAGTAGTTGCAAGTGTTTTCTAGTGGATGCTAATGGATGCATATATATACACTATGCACTATTATCTTTTAGGGATTGGCCTAACTAGGTCACTAGAGCATATACATATGGAAGTGTGCGCATTTGCATTTAGTTTTATTCCATAGTTGCTATAAATGGATGATTATCGTATGATTATTGCATTTGGATGATGAATGTAGCACATAGAACTACCAGTTATCATTAGGAAACTTGCATTCATTTGGATACATAGTACAGACATGATTGCATAAAAAGGAGGTCGAATGAATCAGAAGACCGCCTAATCTTTTGCATTATTTAGGGACATTAACACTACACTATTTGCATATATATCATGAATTGCACTAGAAAACTTAAGGACAATGGATGTAACGAATGATGGTTGAGTAGTTAGTCGTAGAATTTGGATGAAACATTTATTTCAATCTTCTATCTTTGGAGATTTCGGGGACGAACTCCTTTATGGAAGAGAATGTAACAACCCAAAATTTTAGATATAATAATTAATTAAGGAATTAATTAAATAATAATATAACTTTGTGAAATTATTAGAACTGAGCCACAGGAGTAGCACCACTGTGTCCATGGTAATTTTCTGGTCAGTTTCCATATATAGTTTGTCAAAATCCAAGCTAAAACGAAGAAGTTACGAAACAAACAAAAAAATGAAAAAAAACAATAGGTAGGGTCGACCTGGAGGTCGACCCAGAACTAGGCCAGGTCGACCCTAGGGTCGACCCTCACCTTAGTTAGGTCGACCTGCATGTCGACCCTCATAGAAGCATGGTCGACTCGCATTTGTTTTTGTACATAGTTTTGTCCAGATTCAATCGATGACGTATTTTTTCAATTTTTTTTCAATCCTGTGCATCCCCATTTCCATCTGACGGTTCCCTTCGAGCCTATGATGTGGTTGCACTAGATTTAATCTTCAAATCCAATAGCCTGAGATCCCTAGGTGACATTATAAATAAGATCCTAAACATAGCTATTTTTCTCATCAGATTTTCTCCTATCTGGGTTCATTGCCTGAGGCTGGATCCTAAATAGAATATTTTTCTAAGGAGAAGATCTTTTCAATTAAAATATTTTATTCCCTAAAAGTGGATCCGGGAAGGGTAAGAAAAAAGAGCTAAGGACCACAGGTGAATTTTTAGTAATTATTTTAGATTTTTAAGTAACTTAAAATAATAGATTTCTCGATATTTGTAGTTTTTCTGCAATTTTGAGACAATTGAATATAAGTAATTTACAGCTAGTTTTTAAAGTTTTTTTCAGTCTATTTTTTCAGTTATTTACATCTATTTTAGGTCAGATTTCATCCTGTAAATGCTAGTTCCTTTTTTTCCTTTTTACGCGAATAAAATAATAAAAAGTGAATAATTCGTTAATATGGATTGAATAGAATTAAACACTAAATTTATGGAAATTAGATGTAAAACAAGAAAGACTGTAATAGAAAGAAGATAGACTGAAATAGGCAAATTCGAGATATTTGCAAGCATATTTATAACTAGCAGTTATAATTAAAAAGATAGAAAAGAAGACTAACAATTATAACGTAGGTTATAATTAACCAGAAAGAACAGTAAAGGCTTATTTTAAAACTTATAATTAAGTTAATAAGCAGATATAGCAGAGATAACAATAATGGCTTATTTTGAAACTTATAATTAAGTTAATAAGCAAATATAGTAGAGATAACAGCAAAGGCTTATTTTGAAACTAATAGTTAAGTTAATAAGAAAATAGAGCAGAGATACCAGTAAAGGCTTATTTTGAAACTTAGAATTAAGTTAATAAGAAAATATAGCAAAGATAACATAAAGTGCTTATTTTAAGACTTAGATTAAGTTTATAAGCAAATATAGAAGAATTAACAGAAGCGGTTTATTTTAAAGACTTACACTAAGTTAATAAGCAAAGATAGAAGTAGAACCCGTACCTGCAGCATTCCCTTTTAAGTCAGGAACTGATAGTCCCACAACAGATTAGGTGAGGCTGGGCACACTTATATTGATCTAGGGTAGATAAGAGGTGAATAGATAGAAGCTCAAATTGGGGGATTTGGGCAAGCGGCGCAACTAGATTTTGTTTGTTAGGACCCATACCTATAGCATCTCCGTTTTAGACGGTACTGATGGTCTCACAGCACACTTTGGTGAGGATGGCAGGACCGCTTCAGGCTAAGACTGACGGTCTCACAACAGATTAGGTGAGATTGGGTGCATTTATGCAGATCTAGGGTAGATAAGAGGTTAAAAGAGGGAGTAACAGATAGTACGAACCGGTGGTGATCGTGTATACGACATCAAATTGAGGGAGAAAAGTCGCTATTGAGCTCCAAAGGGCTAAACAAGTGTCCTTTTGCTGTAGGACCCAAAAGATGAGACTAGCTCACGATGGCACAATAGAGATAGAAGGCCGATCAATGGGTAGAATTAGGATTCAGCCTAATTATAATAGGATTGGGATTTCAGCCTAATCAAAGCAGCAATCTAAAACAAGTACAAACAATTCAAACAATTAAAATAATCAGAACAATCACAATCAAAGCAAACAGTCAAACGGGATTTTTCCAGCTTTGTCTTTTCTATATTTCCTTTTATACTAGAACTGTTGCTAAGTCTATTATATTTATCTTGCTTAGAAATGCTAATAATTACTTTCACTCACCAGACTTATAGTCTGACCCACTCCTTTATTTTTCCATTTTCCCCCAAAGGTCAGTACAATTGAAGGCTGTAAATTTCAGACTTGCTTGGAGATATTTTCGGAGTTCTTTATGTATTCTTCTTTTCAGTTTTCATTTCATTTGGATTTTGATGTACCGGTGCTTTGTGAGAGGGATGATTATTTTATTGTACTCTGATTTTATGAGATTAAGATGTATTTTTCATAAGACATGTGTAATTGGTATTTAAGACATGTGATGTTTTTCAGACTTATTTTATGAAGTTTAATTTTTAACGAGTTACTATTTAAATGTTTCCATTGTTATTACTTATTTGTCTTGTGAAACTTAGTCTCTGTAAAGTTTTAGCTATACCTACAACGCACCATATCTTTTAGTGTTCCCTTTTTGGGTATACTAAGGCGTGTGAGGTGTTTCAAGTTTTGTTTATTGTTTAGATTAGGTGAGCCTTTTGTGGGTACATATGTTCGTTACAATTAGATTGGTTATGTGCTTGTTATAATATTTTGTTTATTGATTAATTCTAAATTAATTTTATGTAAAAAGGGTTTTGATTTTGATATATATATATATATATATATATATATATATATATATATATTAAATGTGTAAAGATCTGCGAATTATGAATATGTATAATTGTCTATGTGTTTATTTATCATATATATTTAATCTTAAAATTTTCTAATGATGATTTGTACCTATTATGAATCATAAAATATACAAATATTTTATTTTATTAAATATGTATATATATTATTATTATTTAATTATTTTTTGAATTATTTATTATGTATATACTTATGAATGGTTTAAAATTTCAATTTTATTTATATTTGTTGCACCATTTATTAAGATTACAGTAAAATTTTCAGATTTTTTAAACATAATTTATTTTTTACAAAAATTAATTAACTTTTGGCCTACAATTATTAATTAAAATATAATTTAAATAGAGAAAATTCTATAAAAATAATTTTGAATTAATTTAATTTCGAAATGAAATTAATTATTTAATTAAAAATAAATTTCAACCGAGAAAATTCTAGAAATTTTTCCTAAGCCCAAAATATGTCTTAGATACGTTTAGAAAAATTTATATAATTTTTCAACTTGATTCCCCATTTTTAAGAACTAATTTGATTACGGGCTATTATCAATTATTTACTAATAAATATTATATTAATTGTAAAAATTCCATAAATTAATCTTAAGCACGAAATGCGTATCCAGATTTCCTAAACTTTTAAAACTTGTATTATTGCCATATAATTATTTTACATTAATTTTTCAGGGCGGAAACTATTTTATTCAATAATACACACACACACACACACATATATATATATATTTGTGTGTGTGTGTACATTAGAGACTTGTATTAGTATTTTGTTTTGATATATTATACAAGCAAATATTTGGACAAACTACAGTACACACAAAATGAGCTAATGTGTCCGTTGCAATGTAAATTCCAACATATATATACATGCATATTATACCCTTCACGGTTTATGATGCAACATATGCATGCGTGCACACACACACATATATATGTATGTATGTATATGTGATACATATATATATACCCATATAAATAAATAAAATAAAATAAATCTCGAACTATTAATTGTACAGTTAGAATACATATGGACATAGTAATAAATATTGCCATGCATAAATTATTAATAATGACATTTAATGAATCAATCAATTCAAATTTGAGAGATAAAATGAAAGGTTTCTCTCTCCATTTAATACAATAATGCTCTCAATTATTTCTTATTTTAGGGACTGAAATGAAAGGTCTCATTTCCTATCCATTAACATTTATAAATAAATGTTAGGTGTATTTGATATACTATACATTTGAAATTAAATTTATTTAAACTTCCTTTAACTATATTAAATAGAGTGCAAGATTTTATTTAAACCAAATTTAGAATAGTTCTAAATGAAATTTAAACTTCGTAGGCCCATTAAAGGTCCAAAATGGTATAAAATTTTGAAATTCACCCATTTCTTCCGTTGCGGGCTGGCCCGGTTCCTTAAAAAATGTCATAAAATTTAGGAGTTTTCTTGGGTTGGCGGGTTACTATGGGAATTCACCAAGGACTTTCCAAGATAGTAGTCCCACTAACTTTCTTAACTAAGTAAATCTTGGTTTTGCATGGGATGAGAAATGTATGGAAGCATTCAAGAAGTTAAAGGAGATGATGACTAATGCGCCAATACTTACTATTCCGGATGGGACAGAGCCTTTCACTATTTATACCGATGCATGCGGTATGTGATTAGGAGCTATTCTTATGCAAGAAGGTAGAGTGATAGTATATGAAAGTAGGTGGCTGAAGGATCATGAGAAGAGATGCCCAACTCACAACTTGGAATTACATGCTACCGTCTTTGCTTTGAAGATGTAGTGGCACTGCTTTTTGGGAGAAAATTTGAGTTATCCACGGGCCATAAATCCATTAAACACCTATTTTCTAAGAAAGAATTGAATCTTAAGCAGTAGAGGTGGATGGATTTTCATGGCATCATATGAATTTGAGATATAGTATAACCCTAGAAAGGAGAATGTTGTCACTAATGCCTTTAGCCGAAGGTATGCTACTACAGGTGCTATATATGAGTAGAGGCAGTTGGAGTTCCTCTCGTATTTCAAGTTACAACCACCAATAGAACCCACTCTAGGATATTTAGCAGCGATGGATGTTAGGCCAGCATTGACGGACCGCATTGTGCAAGAGCAGATAAAGGATGCGGTGATAATAGATATTTTGGGCAAGTTAAGTAGAAAAGAACATTTCCCTCATGACGATAGGTATGCGATTGACGAAAGAGGATGTTTGAGAAGAGATGGACACCTTTGTATTCCTATAATTGGGTTTATGGGAGGAAGTTTTGGCTTAGTGTCACCGTTCTTGGATGACTATTCACCATGATGGAGATAAAATGTATAGGGATATGAAACAGATTTTTATTTCCCAGGGATGAAGAAAATGATAGCAAAGTTCATCTTTAGGTGTTTGACATGCCAAACAATAAAGGTGGAACAAGGGAAGCCTGGAGGGTTGTTATTTCCATTAGAGGAGCTGACTAAGAAGTAGGAGCATATATCGATCGATTCTATAGATGATTTTCCTACGAGTCAAAAAGCCAATGAAGCTATTTAGGTTATAGTTGATAGACTCACTAAAAGCATCCACTTTATTCATATCAGGTGTAATTGGACCATGGCATCCCTTGCGCAAATTTATATAAGGAAGTGGTATGATTGCATGGAGTTCTAGTTAGCATTGTTAGTGATAGGGACCCCTTGTACACTAGCAAATTTTATAGGAGTTTGTAGTCAGCTTTAGGAATGATGTTGAATTTTAGCACTGCTTACCACCCGTAGACAGATGGTTAAACTAAGAGGGTGAACAGGATTTGGAAAGGTCTTTTATGTTCTTGCATTATGGATTTTGGAGAACTTTGGGGGCATCACTTACTCTTAGTAGAGTTTGCATACAATAATAGTTATCAAGCGACGATTGGCAAGGCACCCTTTGAAATGCTATACGGGAAGCCATGCAAATCGCCTAATTGTTGGTGGGAAACCACCAACAAAATTCTATTTGGACCAGAATTGATCCACAAGATCTTGGAAAAGATATAGATCATTAAGGAGTGAATGAAGATCGCATATGACCATCATAAGTCCAATGCTGACAGGTGAAGCAATGAATTGGAGTTTGCAGCAAAAGACATGGTATTTGTTAAGGTTTCCCCTCTTAGGAATGAGGTTTGGTACATTAGGGAAGTTGACGCAAAGGTTTTTTGGGCCTTTCATGATTTTGGAAAGAATTGTGAAATTTTTTTATTGAGTGAAGCTGCTAAATAAGTTAACGGGAATTCATAATATTTTTCATGTTTCACACTTAAGAAAATGCCTGCACAGCATTACCACCATAGTGCAACCTGATTGGTTAGTAGATGTTAAGACAATGCCAATGCCACTCTATGCCATCGCAAGCATAGTGGAGCATGGAACTAGGAAGCTCCGCAGCAAAGAAATTAGACTGGTCTGAGTACAATGGGGACATAATCCGGCAGAAAGCACATGAAAAGTTGAAGAGAAGACGAAGGCTTCTCATCCTAAGCTTTTCATTGGTAAAATTTCTCCCTCTTAAATTTAGGTTTTTAGTTAAATCATGGTTGCTAGATTAGGTGGAAGGGGTGGTTGCCACATTTTTTGCTAATATTTTGCACTCGTGCAGAATTTTATGCATTGGATATTTGCATACATGCCTATGTGTCACGATCTTGGATGCAGTTAGGATTGAGCTCAACTATAATATGTTGTATACATAGTCACATTATGGACATGAAAGTTACACTATTGCGTTCGTGGCAATTTTCTAATCAACTTTCATACATAAAGTTGGGTAATCAGAGCTCAAACGGAAAAGTTATTAACATTTGGAGTTTTTGAATCCAAAATAATTATAATGAATTCAAAATTTATAATTTAACAATTTTAATGCGGAAATTAAAATGGGTAATAAATAAATTAATGTTAGGGTAATTTAACATCAAAGAAAAACGTTAACATTAGTATTAAAGGGGCAGTGAATTAACGAATTAAATGGCAACAGGTATACGTCTAAACAATAGGATCGATCGACTACCTCTTTATGACTGGCCGATCACCTAAGGAGGAACGGTCGGTCGAGGTTCAAGAGGCAGGTTGGGTTAGGTTAGAAACTAATGGCCTAGATTTTATCATTTTAAGCTGACATAAATCTGATGGTCTGTTGCATTCTATCCACCATATATAAGTGGCTTGCCCTTTCACTTTTATTCACAAAAATATTTAGAACGCTAGCGAAACTCTGTCGGTATTCTTCCTCGATTGGATTCAAGAGTTCAAGTGCAAGGGAAAAATGTAATTGGTTTATATATATATATATATTCTTTCCCAATCTCCGAACTCTGAAACTAATTTATATATAATTGGGTTATTACACATTTCAAATAGAGGAAATACGAAGGAGCAGTTAGGAAACGACATGAATTGAATCCAAATAGTAGCCGGATATTATCTACGAGTGGAAACCTTAGTTTTCACATTTTAGTATTTGTATAATAGAAATCTAGATTTGTTTTATACCTTGAGGAATTCTGTTCACAAAAAACCTAAAAACAAAATCCCAAAATTATCCCAAACGAAATGTCAATTCTTTTGTCTATTGAAATCTCAACCGTTTTATGTAAAATAGTAGAATTTTATTATTATTTCAATTTGAATATTTTATATTCAAATTCCAACTTTTCTTTATGGATCTACTAATGGGTTCTGAAAAAGAATTAAGTTAGGAAATAGTGTGTAAAGTATGAATTCTACTACGTAGTTTGCATTGCCTATTTTCATAATTTAAATATGAATCCCTTTTTCATTGCATAAGTAAAAGTTGAATAGAATATAAAGGTTTTAAATTGTAAGTTCTAACCCTTGAAATAGTGGTGTTGATTCAAGCATATCGATATAAAATAAGTTTGGATTTGATTCTATTTTATTAATGCAAGCTATTGTTTGACTAAGGATATTAGCTAATTTGTAAGTTATTGTATGATGTTAGACTTATATGAATTGGAAGTTTTGACATTTAAAAAAATTAGTATAAAACACGAAAATCTTCTCATGCTTAGGAGTACTTAGTTAGCCTAAATTACATACGTATAAATATATTAGCGTATAATTAATAACGTATTCTATAGAATAAATAGGTTAGTAATTAGCATTAAACCTCATTGGAAGGAAGTGTGGATAATTATGGAGATTGATTCATAATTGAAGGCAAAATAAGGATTTTTCCTTATATGGTCTTAATACAAAATGTAGTGATATATATATACATACATACATACATACATATATATATATATATATATATATATAGTGGCAGTATGTTAGAAGATTGGAAATATGACTAAGTTATAGGGATTCGAGGTCAGTCAAAAGCACATAGAGGTCTACCAGCTAATATGGCTACCAGTAGTGTGACTTTTAGATTGATGTGAGACATCATCTATAATAAGTATCAATGGTGGATGCAAGATTAGTCCCAATTATATATGAGTTTGCCCATTTAATCTGGCTATCAGCACTATGAATAGTTGGACTAATGTAAAATGTCATAGTCTGCGTTATGGGTCATGATATAAAGGGTTTGCTTCTTGGTTGAGGGCTTTAAGTGGTTGTTGTAGGGTACGCCTTCTTCCCACTTAAGATGTATTAAATGGTTAAGATTATCGTTTAGGTGCAGTAGCAGGGAATCTTAGGAGAGGTCTGCTTTGGCATAATTGTATTGAGTGGTTATTATAGATTCCGTCTCTTCCTATAAAGATGTATTAAGTGTCATGGTGAGATTTCATGCGATGTCAGTTAGAAAGTACCAGTGAAGGGTATAGCTTGGGTTAGGTATTAAATGATGGGGATCTACCTAGGTTATAGGTATTAAATGGTTGGAGTCTACCTAATTTCCTTTAAAGAGGTATTAAGTGGCTTAGATACTTTGTCTCATATTGTTAGGCCATGATTAACGGTAGTTGCATGGGACTAGAAAGGGCATTTGGTCTATAGTTGAAGGTACATCATACAGTTGGGCTAGAAGGGCCTTTAGGCTTATAGCTGGAGGTATATTTAGTAAGATATAGTATAGAACGTGTAAGACGTATTTCTTATCTAAATGATACCGCCCAAATACTATCATGATAAGACTTGAGATTTTCATTCACCGGACATTGTTATTTTGACCCCCTCGTCATCACAACACATAGGTCATAGGAAACTATGCTAATTGCGAGGATGAAGGTGGAGGCGAAGTTTAGTGGCGGTTTATTTATCTATTTATGTTTTTGGACATATATTGATGAATCCAGTTTTAGACATGTTGTTGTCATATTGGGGATATGTATTTGAATAATATGTTATATTTCCGAGATTTGGATTTTTATAAAATGGGTGCTTATTTTTGAAATTATATTTTATCCCTTCCACTATGATACTCTGATAGCATAGATAGACAAATTTGCATATTGTTCATTGTATAGACAAATTTGCATATTGTTCATTGTATCAATTTTACCGACCAACAACCGGCTTTGGAACGGGTCTAAGGTTTGATGGGCTTTTATTGGATTGAAAATTAGGTTCATTTCGAGGTGGATTGTTATATGCATCTAGAAAAGTAGTAGCTAGGCTTGGATTTGAGTAATCAAGTATCTTGCGCTACCTTGCTACCGACCTGGCCCAAAAAGTAAAGCGAGTCCAAAGGTTGCCCATAATAGAAAAAGCCTAATTAGAATTGGGCCTTAGTATAATTTTAAAAATTATTTGAAAATTAGAAATACAGATTTTAAATTTAGAATTTAAATTTAAAATAAGATATATATGTACATATATTACAAAAGTTATTATATAATGAAAATTTTAATTTTTTTGAAAATAAATGTAAGTTAATTTCAAAATTAAATTTTAAAATAAGATTAATAAAAGAATTAAATGAGTTAATTAATTGATATATGCATATGGATGTATAATATATAGTGATATATGTAATGTTGCCTTGAAAATTTTAAGATAATATAAGTATACATGTATGTATGTAAAATAATTTTTCGAAATTAATAAATTTAATTAATATTGTTTAATTAAATAAATTAATAAGAATTTAATTAATAAATTATAATATATATATATGATATATGTGTGTTATTATAAAAATTGTAGTATAATAATATTCAATGTACTATTTAAATTTGAATAATAAACAATTAATTAAATATGATTTAATTAATATAATGTTATACATATGATCATTATGTATGCAAACTAAAATATAAAAGTTACATAATAATGAAACTATATAATATGAATGTTTATACTAAGGTGGAACACTATAGAAACCCTAAATGGACTTAAGGAATAAATACATATGTAAATGTATGTGCTGTGATTCGCATGTGTTTGACACTTGAATCACGAGGGTATTTCGTTGGAAATACATTATTCCATAAGTCGGTATAACTCTATAAATATGTTGAATATTATGAATCTTCAATATGCTGTACCACTTATACATTAATAAATTACTTGCATACTCTTTAGTTGCTGAGCTTTCCTCAAACTAGAGGTGTTATGTGTAGTATTATTAATGTATAGATAGGAAAAGGTAAGATACTTACACATATTTGTTAAGCTTTCCTCAAGATATGTATAATATACTTAGGTCTCGCGAAATGGTGGACTTCAAGTTAAAATTGAGATTAGGACTAGGAACCACATGTTATGAGTGGTATAGGGTACAATCGATAAGGAGTTATCCATCCATAAGGGAGTATGGTTTGTTAAGTTTTTCTCAGGGTTAGAATCCCATGATGTACGAGTTCTAACATCTACTAGTGAAGTCAAACAACTTCTATTTTTTGAATTAGGGTTTGGGAAAACATAAAAGTAGTGGGAGCTTATTAGTAAAATGAAACATAAAGTTTAACCTTACTAATATTATAAGAACATTTACTATGACATTGTCCTAATAATTTACAAATTAAAACTTGTAAAAAATGTCAAATCCAAAACTATTTTTTAAAAGTGACAAGCTTACTGAACCCAACTATATCGATTGGCTAAGAGCAATTAAGATAGCGTTGACTTACGAGTGTCTTTAGTAGTCTATAGCCTATGATCCTAAAGAACAACCCGTAGATGATGCGGAACCTGAACTAAGACTTTCTTATAGGAAATGGGTTTCAGACCTAGAGGTCGCCAAGTTTTCATGTTTTCTACATTAGACAAGCTGTTGCTAAGGCAACATGAAAATACGTGTATCTATGAGATTTTTGATAGTCTTAAAGCTTTTTTGGTGAAAAGTTCCGTGAATCAAGGTACGAACTATCGAAGAAACTTTTCAATACCAAAATGAAAAAAGAGAGAGTAGATGATTACATTCTAATAATGAAAGAATATATTGGTAGATTTGCACAGTTAAACACAGTGATAAGCAATGAAATGCCAGTACACTTGATTCTTGGTCTCTTACTCCCAAGTATGAGCTATCCATATTGAACTATAATATGAACCAGTTGAACATAAGCCTCATGGAACTCCTCAATATATTGAGGTCAGTTGAGTCTTCGTTCAAGGATGCTATTAAAGGGAATACGTCATCTTCGAAAGGTTCAAAGAAGCGAAAGAGGATTAACAAGAAAATTAAGAAAACTACTACCATTGATTGTGGTATATGTCACCATAGTCACAGGAAAGGCCATTAGAAATGGAACCGTCCGAAGTAATTAAAGATTGTTAAAGAGAAGAAATAGAAAAGTTTTGCTACCCCATTAGGTATACCCATGATTCAAAATTGTTTTGCAAAGTTATCTTGGATTTTAGTTACTAGATCTGGAACTCATATATGTAATTCATTATAGGGACTTAAAAACATATGACATATGGTGAAGGGAGAAATGAGGCTTCAAGTTGCTGATGGGTCTATGGTACATGCAACAAAAATTGAAGAATATCATTTATTTTTGCCAAATGGATTAGTTTTAATATTAGTTATTGGCTATTATGTGAAAGACTTTATTTGTGATATCATTTCTGTCTAGATTGTCTAAGACTGGTTATGTATTCACATAACGGCAGAGCCGTTAGTTGGAAAAATTCAAAATAAGAAATAGTAGTTGATTCGACAATGGAGGCTGAGTACATCTTTCTTAATGAAGCGGCTAATGAGGCAGTTTAAATGCACAAGTTTTTAGTGAGCTTGGAGTCGTTCCTAATACCAAGAATCCAGTAGCATTGTTTCGTGATAACAATGTGGTGATAGTGATCGTAAAGGAGCCTAGAGCACACAAGAAGTCATGGCATATTCTTCAGAAGTTCTACCTCATTAGATAATTCATTGAGAAGAAAGGGGTCATGATAAAATTGGTAGATACTAAGGATAATACAATAGATCCATTAACTAAGGGCCTAACTTGATCGGCTCTTGAGAAGCTGAACAAGTAGATGAGATAGAGATTTCATAATTTGCTCCAAGTGCAAGTGGGAGATTGATAGAGTTATGGGTATGCCCTAAGGTAAAAATTTTGATTTATCGTGAGTTATTAACTCTATAATCAATTCTCGTTCGTAATAAATGTGTTTTCTTTCTGATATATATATATATATATATCTGTTATAATTTGTTATTAATAATTAAATGTTTAAATTAAATGAATTTAACAGAAAATATGGAAATGGTGTATTTGTGATAGTAACTAGAAATAGCTGTAATCATAAGTATTATATCATAGTATAATAAACACATTATTTTAAATATTCCTAGTCAAGTTACGTCGAGATTGGATATTGATGCATCCGTTGAGACTAGAGTATGTAATGCTCTCCAAATGTTGGGTAGTGTATTACTCATGACTGTTGAGGATAACAAGAGGTTACATACTAATAGTTATTGGATAACTATGTAAGACTCACTTGATAGTGTTCTATTGGTTAACATAACTATGGTCAAAAATTATCGATGTGACTTATTATGCAGTTCTATTGACTGAATAACACTATCCATCTTCAAGATGAAAGCTCTACTTTGATTATAGTCCAATCATGGCATGGCGTCCATCGAATGACTATAGTTGGGTCGAGTGGAAGTATTGGAAATGAAATACTATTCAAGCGAGGATTCATCTCCTCAGTTATATGAGATTAGTATCACGGTCAACTCAAATTCAAAATCTCTAGCCATAGTAGTTAAGTTGATAATAATTGTAATTATAGAACCAAGACTTTGTGTTTCGACTAAACAGTTGAATGTGGACAATATTGGAATTTTAACAATTACCAAATTCCATCAGTCCAAAATGATATAGTTTTGACGATGAGAATTGATTTAAATAATTTTCCTTGATGGGTAACACTTATAATAAGTAAAATTGGATTTTACCAAAAGAAGTGTAAGCAGTACATTCGGCCAAAATATCACATCACTAGCTAAGGTGAGTGTGAACATTAATATTTAAATTGTTCAATATTAATTGTTGACTGAATTTACACCTATGAGTCACATAACCAAAATGATGAAGATTTTGAATGAACCACAAGGTTTAATTGATTTTTAATAGTTCCAAAATTAAGTAATTAATATTTATGAAATATTAATTATTAAATTATATTTAATTTATTTGAATGCCATTAGTGTTTAATATAGTACATATATAAAAGTTATGAATGAGCATATAAATATTCGATATCGGTAGAAAGTTCAAATTTGGTATAAACAGAATAAATACTAAAAACTGCTTTTGATAAATATAATTAATTAATATTTATGAAACACTAATTATAACATCCTAAAATTTTATCGTTTTAATTTTGAGTATTTATTTAATTTTAAGTTATTGGTTTTTAAATTTTAATAACTTGAATTCAAATATCAGGATTATTTAAATCTTTGTATTATGAATCAAATACTGACTAAATGTATTTAATAAACTTATTTAACTTCTTTTAATTAATAAAAAATAATGTTGAACTCATGTTATAAATTTATTTAGAATAATAAACAGTTTGAATAAATAACAAGAAAACAATTGTTAATAAAACGAATTGATTTTTAATGACGTGTTTATAAATGAATTTATAAGACTTCTCCATTATTTTTAATTTGAAAATATTTATATTATCATTTGACATATTTTGTAAATGATGACATTTTCGTGATTTTACAGACTAAGATAACTAGTGTACTTTATTATTGTTTTTTGATCGCATTGCATTTCTATGCGCAATTGTATTTTTCTGCTGTCGTTCGCAGTTCGTACGCAAAAGGAATCTTGTGTAACGAGGTGCCATAAATTGCAAAATAAACTATGTTCAGCACTTAAAGTATTCAATACACTTTTACTTTTCCCTCTTCTCCCTCTTGTTCATTTTCTATTTCTTGTAACATAACAAAATAAACATTCTCCTCAAAAATAAAATGATTTACTCCATGAAAAAATGAAAAACAAGAATCTATGAACTCGCATCGACTAGACCTACAAATCTATATGCTTGAAATTAGGTGCAATCAAGTTTGGTTGGGTTCAACTAGTTCGCAGTTAACTAGAGTTTAAGTTTGAGAGAGATTTAGGAGGAGATTGGCTTTGTCCTTGGTTCCATTGGTTTTCTCTTATCGAATCACACCTTGTCCCGAAATTTAGTGGAGATTGATTAGGTTTAGAAGTGTACGGCCATTAGGGTTTCATGCGATCCTCCTATAGGTTGCGATTTTCCTTGCTTATTTGAGTGTCGTTTACGAGGAGAGGATGCAGAGAGTTCGTAGATGCTGACAACATGCGATTTTGTCAACCGTCGAGTGAGTAGTGTAGGAGAGAAGGAGTCGATTTTTAGTTAGCATATCCATATGTTAATAAAGGGAAATATAATTTGTAACTTGGGGAAGGAGAGTCTTAGTTCAGAAATTAATTGTTAATTAAGTTATTAATTAAATTAATTAATTCCAAATATTATAAACTCAATAATTGTCTCATATGAGATTGAATTAGGATGCGGTCTTTTGTGTTGGACTCGTATCGATGTTATCTACGCATTGGAGTTGGATTCATTGAATTTGAAGCTAGTAGAATTTTGAGCTAAAATCAAACACGATGTTCGATTTTAGACCAAACTTAAACGTGAAAATATCAACTGGAATTTCTATGAGTTTACTCACCTCTAAATAAACTATATGAAATCTGTATTACTATAAATTATTGTTGAATGCTTGGATGATAGTTGATAGTTTTAATGAAGTATAAATTAACGATAAAACTATAATGATTTAATTTAATTACGTTTAATGTAGTTAAATTAGTTATACTTTGTTTATGATATTTATTTAGCAGAATAAAACACTGTTTTGCTATAATTAAATTGAATAGATTATTTTAGACATCTATCGAGCAGAATAAATCACCATTCTGTGTTTGCAAAGTAAAATGATTATTTTTGAAGTTAATTATTATGTGGATTAACTAATAAATGATATGTTACCGACTGATTGCTAATTGTTGACAAAAATATGCTTGCTATTACTGTATGAATGTTTGTTTGGATTTGAATTCCAGCTTTGAAAAAGCAGATTTTATAAAAAAATCATTGTTTTGCAAGGGAATTTTGTAGAGAAACCCTAAGCAAATGGCATAAATAACCATTGCTATCTTCTTTGTGCATCGTCAATCTCAGATGTTTTGTTACTCATTTGAACGTTGATATCTTTTATCGAAAATGACTAAAACAAAAGGGCAAGTGGGGACAAAGCTATGTTGGGTTGCTCCCATTAGAGTATTATCACATTTACTCTAGATTGGTTTCTGTTATACGTGCACTAAGATGTGAAATACTCAAATTCTTGGTAAGGTTGGCGGAGTCTAGCTTGGTGGTTTCCGAGAGCCATTGTAGTTCCCAAGTATATTCTAGAGGTATACTTTCGATGTAGAGGGTGTACCGTCCTAGTCATTATTGGAAATTCCCTTTCCTTATTTGATTCAAATGTTTGAATCATTTTCTTAATTGCATCAAGAAGTGTCTGGAGCTCTTCTCGATATTTAATTATTCATTTCCATTCTTTCAAGTTTGATTTTGTTTTGACTTGTTTCCATTCGTTCATCTATGGATGTTGTTCTTGTGAGGTAAAACTTGTTTCGTGTTTAGCGGCTTGGTCTCAAAGAATTATTATATGTTCACCATATTTCTTGAGTTTTATCATGATGGTTTTCTAAACCGATATAGGTGTTATTTTTCCATATGCTTGGGCCAGATAGAGTATTTTTCCAGATTGCCATTGGTGGGACATGGAGCTCATGGAGTTGAGTTGATTGTTCACTTGCCATAGTATTTTATTTTCCACTATATTATCATATATACACATCAGCAATTGTAAGGCCAGGACGTTATAACTGTCCAGGCTGATAAGATATGTTTTTAATTCCGATATACCATATATTGTAGAATGACAGCTTTTACTGTCTTTATTATATTATATGCCGTCCTTCCATTATGAGATTCTGTTTTCTCTGTTCTTTTTCTTTTTAACCTAATAATCTGCCTTTCCGGCACTTGGATGCCCGACATTTGAATACCATGGATTTATTATGTGATGAATTTTAAGGGTCAAAAAGCCAGGTCGTTACATCTGGTATCAAAGCTGAAGGTTAAGCAAGAACCTTGGCTTTGGTGGAGAACTCCATAGAGATAGGTTAAGTGACGCCCTGGTTTTATATACGAGAGTGCATTTGTTATTACTATAAAATCGTATTGTGTTATTTAGTTTATTGAGTTGTTTATGAATTCTGGTCGAGACGTAGGATGCCACGGTGTCGATAAGGATTTCTAAACATTGTAAAAGGCAAATGGTCACGATATTCATTTTTTGAAAATTTGGAAATTTTTTACGTAGGGTTATATATTTTTTATATATAAGAAATAATTTTCAAATTTATTTAGTTATTCAAGATGTCTTTGTTTTCTAATGATAATATCTCTTTATTATCATTATTGTTTGAATTCTTACTCAAATAGTTTAGGAGCATTGAATATTGTTTGTTGATTTGTTAATTTATGCTCTACCAGTTTATGGGCATTTATTTTTTTGATAATTGTAAGTGCATTAAAACGAACCCCTTGTGAATTGGTTTTCACAATTTGACTACAAGGTATTCAATAATATTGTTAAGTTAAAAGTCATCTTTTAATAATGCTGAGTTAAAAGTAAAACTTTTAATAAACGTTGTTTAATATAATCTAAATGGAAAGCTATTATAATATAAAAAGATTTTAAAAGTACATTTTGTATGAGTATGTTATATATAAACATATTTATAATGGGTTTTTGAAAATTTAAATCCAATAGTGCTTGAAATAATTTAAAAAGATTTTGGGCGAAGTAATATTGATATTTCTTTGAAGTAAAAGTCTAAAATATTTTAAAGAGAATTTTTAATAAAGATACATTTCCTTTGGATAGTTCATAGAAAACATCTCGATTAGCTTTGTGGTAATCTGAATAATCTTCTAGGTGACGTTCGAATGTGACCTAAGCGAATGTTGTAGCGCACTTACTAAATTATTCTCTTTATCGTTATGCGATCGAAATGAATTTGAATCTGAATGAACCAATAGTAAGTGTTCATGAATAAAGTGTTAAAGTTAGTTTATATATAGTGAAACGACCCGACTTTCTTACCACAGAAAATCGCATCGTTTTTAAGAAAGAAAGGGATGGGAAAGAGAAAAGAAAGAAAAGAAGAAAGAAATAACATCAGAATCTAAACAGCGGAACGAATAAATTATATTGATAGCATAAACATTACATAGTTTACAACCATTATCAGAGTTACATAGATATACACCATATACTAGACAGTTATAAGCATCTGTCTAGTCATACAACTCAATACAGTACAAGAAACAACTCAGAGAAATCTACACAGCGGAAATCTATATATATCTACACGCAGAAGCCTCCTGCTCCATTGCTCCTCCACAATTCGTCAAAGCTAACCTGAATCCCTTGGCTACTCGTAAAAATTTGAGTACCCAAGAGTTTATGAAAAATAAAAATAAACTCCGGGTCAGACATGGGTCTGGTGTGAATAACAGGTTAAAGTTGCTTAACTTTCAAAAACCTTTGAAAAGAAAGGTATCACGTAAGACTTCCCACACATAAACATGGAAAAGTTTTTACCTTACGCTAACCAAAGCATTTGATAGGAAATTCAGTGATATTATAATAGGTCTAGGGTTTTCCAAATAAATATGAAATAGCTAAAATTGTTACATGATTAAATTCCAGCTACTAGCCACCAAAGTGGGTAATACAATCAAAACCGTTGGCACTTATTGGATTTTGGATTCCATACAATGGCAGGGCTACTGGGGTACTTCCTATCACAGTACGTGGCCTAGATCAACGTACCGAGGAGTACGTCTGCTCCCCTGCAACACAAGACCGGACCCATTCCTTACTGAACGGTTCCGAACAAGACAACCCCGAGGTTGTAGCTAGCAACCACCCACACAGCCGAATATAAAGGGACTACTAGATAGGGGTAAATCTTGCTCTCCAGTGGGAGCTACCGACGAAGCCTTGCTGCACCTCCCCTGTTTTAGCCATTCCCGGTTGATGAGGCTTGAGGCTACGATTACCTCTAGTGAACACATCACTTAGAATGCTCATCGTCCTCCTTACGATGTTCTGAAAGCATTCGATCCATACAAGTTCATTCCGGGTTCGAACGAAACCGAAGGCATTATCTCGTTACACTCATTTTGGAATCACCCTTAGAGTTAACGACAACAACCCTTGCACTCTGAATCACCATCTCGAACTTATAAGAACCAGTCCGTCAAACTCATCACGGAATCACCCCAGAGTTATACTGACGTATAGTCCTTACACCTCGAGTCTTCACAAAGCTCCACTTTGATTCACGACCTAACGTTAATTGGAATCGATGTGGTTTTCGGGTATCCCAATATGGAAACCCGATCCCGGTCTCATCGAAAACCAAAGCGTGTCTTTTAGGTCCAAGTTATTTTAAAGTTTAAAACAATTCAATACCGTATCTATATACACACAGATAGATAATTCATAAATCATAATTGATAATCAACATTATCAAATAACAGGTAATCCACATTATCAATATCAAAATAGATAATCCATATATCAACATCCCAATTGATAATCTATATTATCATCACAATGCAACCAAGCATTCATATCACAGAACCATACTTATCCCATTACTGAGATCACAAAGCATTCAAGACAATCAATGTCATACATTCCTACATAAGCAATGATTTATTCATTACAATATAATTAATTTAAAATGAATTAAATTAACTATCTCTAACTCTAATAAATTTAAAATGAATTAAATTAATTATTCCGTCTTTAATTAATTTAAAATAAATTAAATTAATAACTTCATCAAAATATATCTTGCTTACTCAACCATTTAATTGATTACAATCAATTAATCATTCATTATTAATCACCTTAATTAAACACCCTTGATTAATTACCCTTAATTACATTCATCTAATTATCCTTAATTAATTCCATAAATTAATTATTCACAACCATACAGTAATTAACCTTTGATTACTTCAATTAATTAATTAACTATAATTAATTACCTTAATTCTTAATTAATTACATTAATTATTTATCATTGATTAATTAATCATAATTAATCAACTTTAATTACATCATTAATTATAATAATTAATGATCCTTAATTATACTTAATTAATTATCCTCTTAAATTAATTACCTTAAGTAGTTAACTCATAATTATTAATCATTACAGATTAATTACATTTAGTAATTAACTAGCTTAATTACTATATTAAAAAAAATAATTATCCTATTAAATTAATTACCTTAATTAATCCCTTGATTAATTACTAAGTAATTTAATTCAAATAACTTCATTCTTAAACATCATTAATTAATTACAACCTGTAATTATCAATCAATTACTTAACTAAGTAATTTTAAATCCATTAAGTACATACAGTAATTATTTTTAAAACCCAAGTGTTTAAAATTAATTAAACTAAATTAATTAAAATAAACAATCATATTTAATTCAACTAATTACCTTAATTAATTAATTTCTAAATTGCTTCATAAAGTAATACACTCAAATCATTTACAAATGATTATTATTAAATTAATTAATCTAATTAATTATAAAAATTAACCATATAAGTTAATTATTAAATAATCCTTGTTAATGACCTTCATTAACCATTCTCTAATTACTTGTATTAAGTAATTAACTTAGATTAATTACAAATTTAAATTATCTTTAATTATTCATAAATTAAAGTTAATTATTTAATAAATTAACCTTGATTTAAAACTTAATTACATAATTAATAATTTATAAATCATTAATTTAAAAATCTAATTAATGATCTTAATTATAAATTTATTAATCAGTAATCAATATTAATTAATTCCAAATCATTAATTAATTAAATTAATTAACCATTCCTTAATTACTTTGTTAATTAAATAAATTTCCAAAACATTAATCTTAATTAATTTCAAGATAAAACATAACTTAATTATGTTTAAAAACAATTTATTTGAAACAAAGTACTTTTGAAATTACTTTTAAATTTTCATTTTAAATACAAGTTTTAAAATAGAATCATTTAAACTTATCAAAGTTTTAAACAATTTAAAACTTTTTAAAATTGCAAGACAAACAAACAAGTGCTATAAAATTTTAAAGTTAAATTCATTTCAAAATTTTAATAACTTCAATTTACATTTAGTTTAAAACTTTCAAATTTAAACCTTCTTTTAAATTTAAAAACTGAAGTTCATTTTTAAATTTAAGATTTCCAGATTTAAATAAAACTTCAAATCTTACTCATATTTTAAAAACTTCATTTTTAAAAGGTTTAAACTATTTTGCCAAAATAAAATAGTTAATTAAGTTAAATTTTTGAAACTTATTTTTTTAAAAAAAACTGAGATTTAAATTTGAATTTAAACTCAAAAATTCAAACTTGAATTTGAATTTGATTTAAACTTTACTTAAAAATAAAACTATAGATTTTAAAAAAAAATTCAAAACAGAAACTACATGTTTCAGTAAACCTGAAAACACAGAGCTATCCCGAGAATTCCCCAAAACTGCTTCGGGTTTTATACTACTCTACTTCGAGTCATCATCCTACTTGCTTCGAGCAAACTCAACATCTCCCCTGAAACCAAAACTAACCCCCCATACTTCAAAACCTGGAGAAAAAAAATAGGTTTTCCTCCAAAACCTGTCAACGGCGAGTATTCGGCACTCCGACCACCTGAGGTTCCCCATTTCCGGCCTCGAACTCAATAACACACCATCTGCCGATCCTCAAAAGATCATAGCAGTCGATCCATCCTTCACATCAAACTGACCCAATTCTTAAACCCATTCAAAACTAGGGTTTAACACTGAAATCCAAAACTGCATCCAATCTAATAAGTTTAAACCACATCTTTGATTTTTCTAAGCATCTCCTATACCTACTACACCACTCAGAAGAATCCCATAACTTCTCAATCCATGATTCAACATAATTTGCTAAGAATTCAATGTCAGTTCAAAATAAAATTGCAACTTAAACAAACACCTAAAAATCCTAATACTTGATTTAAAAATCAAGTTTCAGTTAGTATTTTTAATTTATACTACTGAATTACAATGTTAATATGATTTGGTTTTTATTTATTTTTTTAAATTTAACATGCTCTGATGTTACCTTCCCTGAGACAACTTCTCATATTTTACTTTTTTGAAATTTTTAATATTAACTTAAGAAAATAAACAACTTTTCTTTATAACTTTCATTGTATCAGGAAACAAATTAACTGATAAGTATTTAATAAAATTTTGGGTGCTTGGAAAATAAAAAAGAAACAGAACAGGCAATTGAAAAAGAAAAACAGCATGTACACCATTTATTTTCATATCAACAGTTATCTATAACATAAGAAATAGCTATTCCATTTCAATAAACTAGCATGCAACCTATTTTAAAATTTTAAAGTTAAAAAGTAACCCACATTTGTTTAAACGCAGAGCTTTGATATTAAAATACAGAGGTTAGATATTGATATGGGAACACAGCAGATACTTAAACAACATGCATATACAACATATTTACAGCTGACTTTTATAATCACACAAACATTACTAAATTATATCCAACATTTAACATGCAACCTATATAAATTTTAACTTTAAAAAGTTACTCACCTTATATTTAAATGCAGAGCTCTGTTTGCCCTTTTTTTTTGAAATTTGCTGAAGACAATCTATCTTTCCCCACATTACTTTAAAAACTTATGCATGCTGTTGTATAAGCTTCAATTTTAGGAGATATGTTGATTTGCTTATGGTTTCCTGACTTAAATACTTGCATGCAGATGCTTGAACAGGTTTCAAATCAGGCTTGATCATTTCCAGGTTTTATAAACAGAATGCAGGGTTTTCATTTCCAGGTTTCATAAAAATGCAGGTCTATTTTTTATTTTGAGTATGTTGAATATGCAAATTTTCTGGATTTTGAGGAAGTGCAAATTTGATTTGAGATGAAGATGGGTTTGCACAGGTTTGTTTTAGGATAGCAAATGCAGGAGTTTGAAGATGCAAGAATTTGATTTTTGATATGAAGATGATTTTTGATTTAAAAGAGGTGTTTAAAGATTTTTTTTTCTTTTTGATTAAGGAGATGAAAAAACTATATGAATGAAGATGCAAGTTTAAATAAGTGAAATTTTTCGATTTATCAAATAAAAGAAAATTAGAACAAAAATTTACACTTGTACAATTATTCAACACTTGTCGAATTGTTGTTATAATTTTTGAACACTTTTTTAATCAATGCTTAAGAATGCAACACTTGTTTCTTTTAAAGGTAATTAGTATTAAATTTACAAATTAATGTGTTTTAACCTAATTTTAATTTGTTAGTTTATATTTAAATATGTGTATAAATTTATAAAAGAAATAAAAACAAATCATGTTTATAAAATAAAACTTATACATATGAAAATTAAAAAAGAAAACTAAGATTTACACTTTGGAATTTCAAATTCAAATCAAATTCAAAATCAATTTCTTTCAAATCAAGTTATATATATAGATTTAATTGGAAATAACAATTACAAATTTTATTCGAAACCTATTTATAAAGACAATACACTATTAATATTTTTTTTATAATATCTTATTATTAAATTAAAATTATTTTAAAAGAAATAATATTTTTATCAATAAATTATCTATTTTATTAAGCCATAAAACCATTTTGTTAATTCATTCTAAATTTAAAACTCAAGCCAATTTAATTTAAACATTTTAATATTTTTCTTATCAATTTTTAAAACCATATATTTATTTATGAAATAGTTTTAAAAACTCAATACTAATTTAAATTAAAATTTCCAAATTATAATGTATATATTAGAATTTTTAAAACATGATTCAATTATTAAATTTAAACCAAGATTTATTCATTTAACTTTGAAAACATAATATTAAATATATTTTTTTCAAATTACTACAGATATTAAAACTAGAAAATATGCTTTACTTATTAAAATAAAAATAATGCCAATCTATTTAAAATATAAACCATATATTTATATTGTAAATAGAAACCAATTTATTATTTTTAAAAGATAAAATAACCATTTTAAATAATTATTGAAAAAGATTATTAAATCTATTTGAATTATTATTAACAAAATATCAATATCAATTTAATTTTTAATACAGATTATTAAATTGATATTGTTAAAAATTACGGGACATTACAATCCTCCCCACTTAAAAGAATTTCGTCCCCAAAATTTAAAACAAAGGTTATTTAATAATCTCATTAAAGATTTAATTTTAAAACACAAACATATATCAAACATATGCTAACAACCATAGCAACCAATTCAACCAATCAAACAAACTTAATTATCCAGACAAAATTCTGGATAAAATTTCATCGAGTTTCCCCAAGTGTGTGTGTACATACACACACACACACACACACACACACACACACACACCGGGATACTCGTTCTATAGAATCCAAACAATCAATACTATGAAGCTAAAAAGCTCCTATTCATCTATATCTATAACACTAGACAAGATATCAGACTACAGACGAGTCTGACTCAACATACAAAATTCCAGAACTGCTGGTTCTAAAACCAGAGATAGATCATACACATGCTCCCTCAGAGATACGTGAAACTCATTGAACCCCAGTAATCCAAACTGGCAAACCAATCCTGTAGATCAATCACTTATTCTCCAAGATCACAGAAAAGATCCAAAACACTTCAGAGCTAACTTCTCAGACTTACCCAATCTTATAGCTCACTTTTGATCGGAGAAAACATATCCAAAATTAATTCTCCGATTTCAGAATCCAAATTCCTCCATCCCAATTCCACAAAACTCTTCAGACGATCCTGAGCTGTCTACAACCTTACTGATCAGCTCCTCCCTTGCTGATGCCTCTAGAAATAAACTAGACCAATCATCACAACAAAATGATCTCCTCAAGATCAATCAAAATCAAGATCTCAAACTCAACTTCTCAACATCAAAAGACAACAACTTCTTCTGTCCAGAAAAGAAAAGCAGATACACTTCCAAACTGCTTCCGCTGCACAATTCTGATCCGAAGTAAAAGAAAATGCTTGAAGAAGAACACAAGAACATCTCAATAATACACTCCAGAGATATGGTTCAACAGATCCATAAGAAAAATTCAGAAGTTTTCCCAAAACTCTGAGCTGCTACACCAACTCAAACTCTTGGAACCTTTCTACTATAAATATGAACCACTGGTACCACTCCTGGAATCCTGGACGACAAGAAAACTCAATCTCCAGATGCGAACAAAATCTCTGACTTCTCTGAAGACATCCAGAAAAAACTCAGATAACCCAAGAGAAACTCAAACAATCGCAAGTCACTTTTGCGATCCACCTAAACCAAATCCAAGGAAAACTGTTCTCCCTTAACCAAATAGAACAGCTTACACTTAACTAGCCAACCCATCGAAGAAACGGGTCCACTTAACTGCTTCTGAACTCCACTTCCAGAAAAAATGCTAAGCCAGAAGATCTCTTGCCAATACCAAGAACATTCCAAGCTGCACCGCTGCCACAGATGCCAAAGAATTCCAAATCAAAGCTCTTCGAGAAACTCGGACTACAAACCAACCACAAACACTGGCTGAACACAGCCAGTACACTGAAGCAAACTCACCTCCTTAACTTGTTCCAAAGAAAACATCTTCGGGAACATCCACAGTAACTGCATCTCATTACGCAGCTACTACTCCCTGAGGTATCAAAATACATTACTCACTTCTGCCAAGCCAACAGATCCAAACACTCCTCATTCAACTTCAGAAAAGAACTTCGAACCTTAACAGGTTTCCTTAAGAGATCAATGAAATCCTTCATCACTACAGAACTCACTCGAGACGGTATTAGGTCTACAGTCTCAACAAATACACTTCCAACCTCCAACATTCAAACTCCAACCAATGGTAGTCGTGTTACACACACTACTACCCCATCTACCTTTATAACTTACATTGGGAAAACTTGAACAGGTAACCCAACAGATAGGTAGAAATAAATATATTTATATATTTAAAATTACAAATACGCTCTCTCAAGAAAGACACCACTACAGAGCCTAGGTATTCACTCAACCTAATGCTTTGATACCAGCTGAAACGACCTGACTTTCTTACCACAGAAAATCGCATCATTTTTAAGAAAGAAAGGGATAGGAAAGAGAAAAGAAAGAAAAGAAGAAAGAAACAACATCAGAATCTAAACAGCGGAACGAATAAATTATATTAATAACATAAACATTACATAGTTTACAACCATTATCAGAGTTACACAGATATACATCATATACTAGACAGTTATAAACATCTGTCTAGTTATACAACTCAATACAGTACAAGAAACAACTCAGAGAAATCTACACAGCGGAAATCTATATATATCTACACGCAGAAGCCTCCTGCTCCTTTGCTCCTCCATAATTCATCAAAGCTAACCTGAATCCTAACCTGAATCCCTTGGCTACTCGTAAAAATTTGAGTACCCAAGAGTTTATGAAAAAAAAAAACTCCAGGTCAGACATGGGTCTGGTGTGAATAACTGGTTAAAGTTGCTCAACTTTCAAAAACCTTTGAAAAGAAAGGTATCACGTAAGACTTCCCACACATAAACATGGAAAAGTTTTTACCTTACGCTAACCAAAGCATTTGATAGGAAATTCAGTGATATTATAATAGGTCTAGGGTTTTCCAAATAAATATGAAATAGCCAAAATTGTTACATGATTAAATTCCAGCTACTAGCCACCAAAGTGGGTAATACAATCAAAACCGTTGGCACTTATTGGATTTTGGATTCCATACAATGGCAGGGCTACTGGGGTACTGCCCGTCATAGTACGTGGCCTAGATCAACGTACCGAGGAGTACGCCCGCTCCCCTACAACACAAGACCGGACCCATTCCTTACTGAACGGTTCCGAATAAGACAACCCCGTGGTTGTAGCTAGCAACCACCCACACAGCCGAATATAAAGGGACTTCTAGACAGGGGTAAATCTTGCTTTCCAGTGGGAGCAACCCACGAAGCCTTGCTGCACCTCCCCTGTTTTAGCCATTCCTGGTTGATGAGGCTTGAGGCTACGATTACATCTAGTGAACACATCACTTAGAATGCTCATCGTCCTCCTTACGATGTTCTGAAAGCATTCGATCCATACAAGTTCATTCCGGGTTCGAACGAAACCGAAGGCATTATCTCGTTACACTCATTTTGGAATCACCCTCAGAGTTAACGACAACAACCCTTGCACTCTGAATCACCATCTCGAACCTATAAGAACCAATCCGTCAAACTCATCACGGAATCACCCCAGAGTTATACTGACGTATAGTCCTTACACCTCGAGTCTTCACAAAGCTCCACTTTGATTCACGACCTAACGTTAATTGGAATCGATGTGGTTTTCGGGTATCCCAATATGGAAACCCGATCCCGGTCTCATCGAAAACCAAAGCTTGTCTTTTAGGTCCAAGTTGTTTTAAAGTTTAAAACAATTCAATACAGTATCAATATACACACAGATAGATGATTCATAAATCATAATTGATAATCAACATTATTAAATAACAGGTAATCCACATTATCAATATGAAAATAAATAATCCATATATCAACATCCCAATTGATAATCTATGTTATCATCACAATGCAACCAAGCATTCATATCACAGAACCATACTTATCTCATTACTGAGATCACAAAGCATTCAAGACAATCAATGTCATACATTCCTACATAAGCAATGATTTATTCATTACAATATAATTAATTTAAAATGAATTAAATTAACTATCTCTAACTCTAATAAATTTAAAATGAATTAAATTAATTATTCCGTCTTTAATTAATTTAAAATAAATTAAATTAATAACTTCATTAAAATATATCTTGCTTACTCAACCATTTAATTGATTACAATCAATTAATCATTCATTATTAATCACCTTAATTAATCACCCTTGATTAATTACCCTTAATTACATTCATCTAATTATCCTTAATCAATTCCACAAATTAATTATTCACAACCAAACAGTAATTAACCTTTGATTACTTCAATTAATTAATTAACTATAATTAATTACCTTAATTTTTAATTAATTACCTTAATTCTTAATTAATTACATTAATTAATTACCTTTAATTATTTATCATTGATTAATTATTCATAATTAATCAACTTTAATTACATCATTAATTATAATAATTAATGATCCTTAATTATATTTAATTAATTATCCTCTTAAATTAATTACCTTAAGTAATTAACTCATAATTATTAATCATCACAGATTAATTACATTTAGTAATTAACTAGCTTAATTACTATATTAAAACAAATTAATTATCCTCTTAAATTAATTACCTTAACTAATCCTTTGATTAATTACTAAGTAATTTAATCCAAATTACTTCATTCTTAAACATCATTAATTAATTACAACCTGTAATTATCAATCAATTACTTAACTAAGTAATTTAAATCCATTAATTACATACAGTAATTATTTTTAAAACCCAAGTGTTTAAAATTATTTAAACTAAATTAATTAAAATAAACAATCATATTTAATTCAACTAATTACCTTAATTAATTAATTTCTAAATTACTTCATAAAGTAATACACTCAAATCATTCACAAATGATTATTATTAAATTAATTAATCTAATTGATTATAAAAATTAACCATATAAATTAATTATTAAATAATCCTGGTTAATGACCTTCATTAACCATTCTCTAATTATTTTTATTAAGTAATTAACTTAGATTAATTACAAATTTAAATTATATTTAATTATTCATAAATTAAAGTTAATTATTTAATAAATTAACCTTGATTTAAAACTTAATTACATAATTAATAATTCATAAATCATTAATTTAAAAATCTAATTAATGATCTTAATTATAAATTTATTAATCAGTAATCAATATTAATTAATTCCAAATCATTAATTAATTAAATTAATTAACCATTCCTTAATTACTTTGTTAATTAAATAAATTTCCGAAACACTAATCTTAATTAATTTTAAGATAAAACGTAACTTAATTATGTTTGAAAACAATTTATTTGAAACAAAGTACTTTTGAAATTACTTTTAAATTTTCATTTTAAATACAAGTTTTAAAATAGAATAATTTAAACTTATCAAAGTTTTAAACAATTTAAAACTTTTTAAAATTGCAAGACAAACAAACAAGTGCTATAAAATTTTAAAGTTAAATTCATTTCAAAATTTTAATAACTTCAATTTACATTTAGTTTAAAACTTTCAAATTCAAACCTTCTTTTAAATTTAAAAACTGAAGTTCATTTTTAAATTTAAGATTTCCATATTTAAATAAAACATCACATCTTACTCATATTTTAAAAACTTCATTTTTAAAAGGTTTATACTATTTTGCCAAAATAAAATAGTTAATCAAGTTAAATTTTGAAACTTATTTTTATTTAAAAAAAACTGAGATTTAAATCTGAATTTAAACTCAAAAAATCGAACTTGAATTTGAATTTGATTTAAACTTTCCTTAAAAATAAAACTCTAGATTTAAAAAAAAATTCAAAACAGAAACTACATGTTTCTGCAAACCTAAAAACACAGTGCTATCCCGAGAATTCCCCAGAACTACTTCGGGTTTTATACTGCTCTACTTCGAGTCATCATCCTACTTGCTTCGAGCAAACTCAACATCTCCCCTGAAACCAAAACCAACCCCCCATACTTCAAAACCTGGAAAAAAAATAAACAGGTTTTCCCCCAAAACCTGTCAACGACGAGTATTCGCCACTCCGACCACCTGAGGTTCCCCATTTTCGGCCTCGAACTCAACCACACACCATTTACCGATCCTCAAAAGATCATAGCACTCGATCCATCCTTCACCTCAAACTGACCCAATTCTTAAACCCATTCAAAACTAGGGTTTAACAGTGAAATCCAAAACTGCATCCAATCTAATAAGTTTAAACCACATCTCTGATTTTTCTGAGCATCTCCTATACCTACTACACCACTCAGAAGAATCCCATAACTTCTCAATCCATGATTCAACATAATTTGCTAAGAATTCAATGTCAGTTCAAAACAAAATTGCAACTTAAACAAACACCTAAAAATCCTAATATTTGATTTGAAAATCAAGTTTCAGTTAGTATTTTTAATTTATACTACTGAATTACAATATTAATATGATTGGTTATTTATTTTTTTTATAAATTTAACATGCTCTGATGTTACCTTTTGTGTTTCCCTGAGACAACTTCTCATATTTTACTTTCTTGAAATTTTTAATATTAACTTAAGAAAATAAACAACTTTGCTTTATAACTTTCGTTATATCAGGAAACAAATTAAGTGATAAGTATTTAATAAAATTTTGGGTGCTTGGAAAATCAAAAAGAAACAGAACAGGCAATTGAAAAAAAACCAACATGTACACCATTTATTTTCATATCAACAGTTATCTATAACATAAGAAATAGCTATTCCATTTCAATAAACTAGCATGCAACCTATTTTAAAATTTTAAAGTTAAAAAGTAACCCACATTTGTTTAAATGCAGAGCTTTGATGTTAAAATGCAGAGGTTAGATATTAATCTGGGAACACAGCAGATACTTAAACAACATGCATACACAACATATTTACATCTGACTTTTATAATCACACAAACATTACTAAATTATATGCAACATCTAACATGCAACCTATATAAATTTTAACTTTAAAAAGTTACTCACCTTATATTTAAATGCAGAGCTCTGTTTGCCCCTTTTTTTTTGAAATTTGCTGAAGACAATCTATCTTTCCCCCCATTACTTTAAAAACTGATGCATGTTGTTGCATAAGCTTCAATTTTAGGAGATATGTTGATTTGCTTATGGTTTCCTGACTTAAATACTTACATGCAGATGCTTGAACAGGTTTCAAATCAGGCTTGATCATTTCCAGGTTTTATAAACAGAATGCAGGGTTTTCATTTCCAGGTTTCATAAAAATGCAGGTCTATTTTTGATTTTGAGTATGTTGAATATGCAAATTTTCTGGATTTTGAGGAAGTGCAGATTTGATTTGAGATGAAGATGGGTTTGCACATGTTTGTTTTAGGATGGCAAATGCAGGAATTTGAAGATGAAAGAATTTGAATTTTGATATGAAGATGATTTTTGATTTTAAAGAGGTGTTTAAAGTTTTTTTTTTCTTTTTGATTAAGGAAATGAAAAAAACTGTATGAATGAAGATGCAAGTTTAAATAAATGAAATTTTCAGATTTATCAAATAAAAGAAAATTTAAAAAAAAATTACACTTGTACAATTATTCAACACCTGTCAAATTGTTATGTTAATTTTTGAACACTTGTTTAATCAATGCTTAAGAATGCAACACTTGTTTCTTTTAAAGGTAATTAGTATTAAATTTACAAATTAATGTGTGTTAACCTAATTTTAATTTGTTAATTTCTATTTAAATATGTGTATAAATTTATAAAAGAAATAAAAACAAATCTTGTTTATAAAATAAAACTTATACACATAAAAATTAAAATAAAACTAAGATTTATACTTTGGAATTTCAATTTCAAATCAAATTCAAAATCAGTTCTTTCAAATCAAGTTATATATATAGATTTAATTTGAAATGACAATTACGAATTTTATTCAAAACCTATTTATAAAGACAATACACTATTAATATTGTTTTTATAATATCTTATTATTAAACTAAAATTATTTTTAAAGAAATAATATTTTTATCAATAAATTATCTATTTTATTAAGCCATAAAACCATTTTGTTAATTAATTCTAAATTTAAAACTCAAGCCAATTTAATTTAAACATTTTAATATTTTTCTTATCAATTTTTAAAATCATATATTTATTTATGAATAGTCTTAAAAACTCAATACTAATTAAAATTAAAATTTCCAAATTATAATGTATATACTAGAATTTTTAAAACCTGATTCAATTATTAAATTTAAACCAAGATTTATTCATTTAACTTTGAAAAGCTAATATTAAATAAATTTTTTTTTCAAATTACTACAAATATTAGAACTAGAAAATATGCTTTACTTATTAAAATTAAAACAATGCTAATCTATTTAAAATATAAACCATATATTTATATTGTAAATAGAAACCAATTTATTATTTTTAAAAGATAAAATAACCATTTTAAATAATTATTGAAAAAGATTATTAAATCTATTTGAATTATTATTAACAAAATATCAATATCAATTTAATTTTTAATACAGATTATTAAATTGATATTGTTAAAAATTCCAGAATATTACATATAGAAATATATGTAGTATGATTTCAAAAGGGATTTGAAAAATCGAGTATTTAGATTCAAGTTACTTAAAGGAAATTGATTAAATAAAGGGTATTTTGATAAATAATTTGATAATAATTTGATAAATGAAAATTTTCGACTCTAGGAAAAAAAGAGATAATTTAACTCATGTTTTTAGATGGTTTAAATTAGATCGGAAGGTTTTAATGAGCATTGTTTTTTTTCAAAATCGTAGTTTTATTTAAGCATCTAAACCAGATAAACTATTCGACGTTAGTGGGTTGACTAAATAAACATCATTACCTTAAGGATGTCTAAGGAAAGTGGACTATCGGACCAAGTTTGGATACCAGCATCCTACTCTTCTTAGCTACTTGCCGGACCGGATATGTAAAGAGATTGAAGTAGTTGACTTGGTTTTAAAGACCCATATTTTGTTTGGGCCTCCATTTGAATTGTGAAAAATAAATAATGAATAAATAAAATAATACTGACATTTTGTATATATCCTTAGGATGTAGAAGAGTATTATACAAGTAAATAATAATAGAGTAAGTTTGTAATTTATTGTTTTATAAAGTTATGTATTTATAAAACGTTTATAATCTTAAGTGGAAATTTGTGAAATAATTTATAAATAATTTTAGTCCAGAATAAATACTACAAAAGAAATGAAAGAAATTTAGAAGGAGCTGGTGTAGTTAAGAAACCAATCAAATTAAGTATATAAGTTATACGTAGACTATTTAATTCGCATGAATTTTGTCTAGGGTTCGAATACATGACTTCGAGGTGATTCACACAAGTCCAGAAAAGGATTTCTCACTTGATTCTTGACAGCGAATGCTTGATTTAGATTCTTGATATGATATTGAGGTTTTATATCATAGTATATGGCTATGTAAGGAGAATTGACGTTTCAAATCGAGGAACCTGATCGAAGTCTGCACTAAGGAGGTCGAGTAAGCGATACCCGTTCGCAAGTAAAGTTTATATATCCGAGCAAGTTTTTGAATCAGATATTACGTACGGATGATCTATGTACAATCATACGGGCATAAGTATATTTATATGATTTGTCATGAGGCTAAGGAATGTTTAAGGAATGACTTTCAATTTTTGTCTGAGGGAGCTTAAATAATCATCGAAGCAACAACCAAAGGCTAACGAGCGTGATAGTATGCTTAGAAAATTATCTGTATCCTTGGATGCTCAAGAAAGTTGTGAACCTAAGAAAAATTCTAAATCTTGTTGTTTATTAATTTTAAATTTTAAATTTGAAGTGTTAGTTTATTATTTTACGGAATTTAGTTTGATTAATAGTGTTTTTATAAATATAATATATTACAATTTATAAAGCTGTTGTTTATTAGGACATAAATCTCACTGCTTTTGAAAAAACAGTGACATCTAAAGAATTTATGAAAAAAATATATTACTATTTTGAAAACTTTGGTGAAGTGTAATTATTTCAGGATATTTAAAAAGAGTTTTACGAAGGTATTTTTTTCAAATACTTTTGGTTATGACCAAAGTTAGGCGATTGGGGGTTTTCTGATTTGGAAGACTCATCAGGTATATATGTTTGCTCTAGTTATTATTTTAGGAGAAACCAAAATACCACTGGATGCTCCATATTGTTTTGATTCTAGAGTTGTACCATGCTTTTGTCGGAGAAGTCTCCTCCTTGTCATAATTGATTTTGGTTTGATATATTTCTCTTTGGAGAAATATGAAAATATATTTTGGATATAAAAACCCAGAATTTAGTTATAAATTTATCTTTTGGAAAGACTAGATGCATAGTATTTTTTTAAAGTTTTCTCTGTACTTTTGTTGCATATAGTTGTTATATTGCTTTTGGGTACATGAGGCTTTTTATCATATTGGAGTTGAATCATTATTATAAGTTGCATTATATTGCCTTGGACCATATAGTTGTTATATTGTTTATGTTTCTAGTGTATTTCTCTTTTGTTAGCATGGTCTCTTTTGGAATTATGTAAGTACAAGATAGGAAGAGGGAAGTAAGAGTTTACCATTTGGTTTCTTGCACATGTGCATTCGCATCGAGCTAGTAAGTTGCTTGCAAAAACAAAAATCAAATGCAAAAGAGGTATGTAGAACATTTAGAAATTGGTGATTGATTGATGATTTTATGCCCCAGATATGGAAGGCCGCTTGGTTTTTGTTTTCTTTGTTGATTTGAGCTAGTTGTAGCAAGTTATAGTTTTTTTGGATCTAATCGCGCAAATGAGGTGCTGATGAAATTATCCGTAATATAGGAAACTTTAAAATCTAAGGGTGTGAGTGCATTTTCTTTCTTTGGGAATTTCAGGGACGAAATTCTTTTGAGGGGAAGAATGTAATATCCTGGAATTTAATCGTTTTGATTTTGAATATTAAATTAATTTAAAATTTTAAATAATTGGTTTCTAAAGTTTAATAACTTGAACTCAAATATACAGATTATTTATATATTAGAATTGTATATTAAATATTTGCTAAATGGATTCAGTTACCTTGTTTAAATCATTTTAATTAATAAGTAATAACGGTGAACTTATTTTGTAAATTTATTCATAATAATAAATAGTTTGTATAAAAAACACGAAAATCAATTGTTAATAAAATGACTTGATTTTTGATGACGTGTTTTTAAATGAATTTATAGGATTTTTCATAATTTTTTATTTAAAAAATATTTACATTATCGTACTTGGGCAAATGATGGTATTTTATGATTTCACAGAATAAGATAACCAGTGTACTTTATTATTGTTTTGTGATCGTATCACATTTCTATGCGCTATCGTAATTTTGTTTGTCATTTCGCCTTTATAACAAATGAAAATTTGTGTAGCGAGATGCTGGAAATTGCAAAATAAACCAAGTTCATTACATAGAGTGATCAACACACTTTTACTTTTCCCTCTTCTCTTTCCTAAGTTCAACACTAAGTTTAGCATATCCGTGTGCGAATGGAGAGAAATGTAATTTGTAATTTTTTTAATTGTGTGATTAATTGTTAATTAAGTTTTTAATCAGCTTAATTAATTTCAAATCTTGTAAACTCATTAACTATCTCGTATGAGGTCAGATTTGGATGCGATCTTTTACATTGGACTCGTATCGGTGTTATCTACGCAGTGGAGTTGGATACGTTGAATTTGAAGCTAGTATAATTATGAGCTAAAATCGAATGTCGTTTAATGTTAGACCAAACTAGAACACGGAAGCATCAACTAGACTTTCGGTGCATTTACTCACCTTTAAATAAACTATATGATATATGTGCTGTTATAGATTATTGTTTAATACTTAGATGATAAATGATAGCTTTAATGAAGTATAAATTAAGGATAAAATTATAGTTATTTAATTTAATTACATTGAACATAGTTAAATTTGTTATACTTCGTTTGTGCTATCAATTTAGCAGAATTAAACACTTTTCTACTATAATTAAACTGAATAGATTATTTTCGATATCAATTGAGCAGAATAAACCACATTTCTGTGCTTGTAAAGTAAAATGATTATTTTTAAAGTTTAATAATATATGGATTAACTAATAAATAATATGTTAGCTGTTAAATGCTAATTGTTGATAATACTATTTTTGTTATTATTATTTGATTGCTTTTTTGGATTTGAATTCCTGCTTGAAATACAAATTGTATAAATAACCGTTGTTTTGCAGGGGACTTTTGTAGAGAGACCCTAAGGGATTTCTCGCCGTTATTAATTTACTGTCATATGCATCTTACTTATATTCTTATATTGCTTATATTAATATTTGTTTGAAGAATTTATGACCTACTATTTGATTTGTGTAAGTGTCATTATAGCGATTATTGTTATACCATCACTTATGAATTAGCATCTCCTTAAATCTTTATATGTGTTAAACTTGTGCTTGTATTTTTACAAATAAACACTTGGTTGCGTTTTTTCCACTTGAAAGTTGTTTAAACTATATTTTCAATTACTTTTTACAATTTTGAAATAAAGGACAAGTGTTGTTAAAAATTGATAAAAGGAGTTATAAATTTAGTTAATTATGTTTTGGGATAGTTAATGTTGTTTTAATTTTATTAAAATATTATGAATTTGATTAATTATCTTTCGGATAATCAATGTTGTTTCAAATTCATAAAAAGATTATAAATTTGACTAATTATCTTTTAGGACAATTAATATTGTTTAGATTTTCAAAAAGATTATGAATCCGATTAATTTCTTTTTGGGATACTTAGTGATTGTTCTAAATTTATAAAAATATTATGAATTTGATTAATTTTCTTTCGGGATAATCAATGTTGTTTTAAAATATATAAAAAGATTATAAATTTGATTAACCTTCTTTCACGATAATTAATGTGGTTTCAAATATATAAAAGGCTTATATCAATTATCCTTTTAGAACGATTAACATTGTTTTATATTTATAAAGATATTTTAAATTGATTTATTATCTTCTAGGACATTAAATATTGTTTTAGAAGTTATAAATGATAGTTTATAAATAAGAAAATCTTTAAAGTGAATGTCTAAATTAAAGCTAAGTGTAAATTGTTTTAGTTTTATAGTAAACAATGTTTTAATGACATTTGTTTTTGAACCTTTTTAATACTTAAAAATATAAATTTTATGTTTAAAAAGAAAGAGTATTTTCAAAGTGCTTTATAAATATTTGTATTGTGAAAATTAAGCACAAGTGTGAGTCAAATGTTTTAAGGTATTTAATTTTCATGTACGACCACCATTTTGTTATTCCCAATAGTCAATTTAATTATTATCGGTCTGGCTATCTACTTTATGAATAATCAATCTCAAATGATTTATTGCTCATTTGAGCGTTGATATCCTTTTTTTGAAATGACTAAAACAAAAGAGCAAGTAGGAGCTAAGATAAGGGGGTTCCCCCATTATTGTATTATCATGTCTACTTTAGATTGGTTTTAGTTATACGTGCACTAGGATGTGAAATACTCTGATTCTTGGTATGGTTAGCGTGGTCTGGCTTGGAGGTTTTCGAGAGAAATCATAGTTCTTAAGTATATTCTAGAGGTACACTTTCGGTAAGCGGGTGCACCCTTCTAGTCATTGTTGGAAAATTTCCTTTCGTTATTTGATTCTTTGAATCATTTTCATGATTGCATCGAGAAGTGCCTAGAGATCTTCTTGATGTTTAATTATTTGTTTCCACTCTTTCGAGTCTAATTTTGTTCTGCCTTGTTTCTATTATTTCGTCTATGCATGTTGTGAGGTAAAACCCGTTTTGCGTTTAGCGGTGTGGTCCCACAGAATTATTATATATTCATCATATTTCTCGAGTTTTCTCACGCATCTTCTCCAGAATGATCCGAGTGTTATTTTATTACAATGCTTAGGTCAGACCGGGTATTTTTCCAAGTTGTCATTAGTGGGAAGTGGATCTCATGTAGTAGTGCTAGATGTTCACCTGCCGTATTATTTTTATTTTTGCTATATTATCATATATACCCATCAATAATTGTAGGGTCAGAAGGTTATAATTGTTCAAATTGATGAGGTTCGTTTTAAACTTTGATATACCATCTATTTTAAAGTGACAACTTTTACTGTTTTTGTTATATTATATGTTGCCTGCAACACCCTGTAAAAATAACCATAAATAAATTGAGTGAATTAAATTAAATAAGGTAGGGTTGAAAATGAAAATTTTATAAAATTAGAATTTGACCATGAAAGTTATTCCATTACGTTCATGGAAAAATTGTGATCTATCTTCGTAAATTATATGCAGAAAACATAGCTCAAACGAAGCAGTTATAAGTGTTTGAAATTTTTAGATTTAAATTAATTTAGTTTGAATTCAAATTCAAAAAAGTATTTGAATATAGTGTTTGAATTTCAAAAACTAGCTATAGGTTTACTTGGGGGTTAAGTCAAATGTTAAGTTAAACAATAAATATTAAAAATTAATTAGGGAATAAAATAAATAAGCAATGGAAACAAATCAATGCAACCCAAATAAGTGGAGAGGTCGACACCTCTGACCAAAGCGATCGACCCCTAGAGTCGACCGGTCAAAGAGGCAGTCAACCTCTATTCAGGGTGTGGCTAGGGTTTTTCCATGTTAAATGCTCCAGATTTATCCTTTTTTCACCAAACTTCATCATATGGTTCTAGTGCATTTCAACTCCTATAAATAGGACCCCGTCCTATCTTCTTTTTAATCGTAAATATTTGAGAAATTCCTTGAACCCTTGCCATTTTCTCTCTTCAGTTAGATTCATGAATTCAATTGGGAATTTAGGTAAGGATTCTAATCCTTTTCCAATTATTCTTTTAATCTATTCACTTCTCCTCCAACCTCTATGAGTCTAATAAAATTATATACATACATATCCTTTGCTGTATGTATATATATCAAAAGAAAGGGATCTAAAAAACAGTTGCTTTGGCATTGCAAATCCATACACGAAAAGCTAAGGATAATCTCTTAGTGGAAACCTTAGTGTTTTTATTTCAATAATTTATTAGTATATTTCTATAGATTTAAATATAGAGATTTTGGGATTGCCAAAAAAATAGATAAAATCCCCAAAATTCCTTTTTATTTCGAAATGTCAATTCTAGATGGGCATTCTCAATTATTATGTTAGTTTGATGGGATTTATAATGTTTTGTAATTTTTGATAATTTCTTAATCCACTCCACTTCTCCCCCTTTTATTCAAATTGTGAGTTTTCAATAATGAAATAAGGGTGTAGAGCACGTATCCTATTAGTAGTTCACAATACTTGTCCCATACAAAATTCCTTCAATTATTTCCGTGTAAAAGAAAAGTTGGATAGTATTTGAATTTAGGATTGCAATTCCTACTGTTTATGATATTCCATTGAATTAATGTAATAAATTAGGTTTCTATTTCTATTTACAAGTCTATTTATTGTGGTTTTGAATATGAATATGTAATCCTTGTTGTGGATATTGAAATCTTGGAAAACTGAAGGGAAAGGACTTGTATTAGTATTATGGTTGAAGGAATTGACATTTAATGCTAGTTAGGATGCATGAACCACACACTTAGAAGTTATTAGGCATGAATATATATTTACTTCTATTAGCGTAATAAGCATATAATTATAGCGTATAATTGCATAATTAGGCAATAATTGTCATTAATTCTTCCTTAGAAAGATAATTAACATTTTAAGGCGCAATAAGGAAGATTCCTGGTAAGGCCTTAATAATGAAGCAGTGGGATGAGTATTACATATATAGAGAGTAATTAAATTATGGCTAAGTTATAGGGATGCGAGGTCACTCAAAAGACAAACAGAATTCTGCCTAGCTAATATGGCTATCAGTAGTGTGACTTTGGGGCTGATATGAGGCATCTCTTATGATAAATATTTGTGAAGATGAGAGGTGAGTTCTATATTTTATAGGGTAAATCTGCCCACCTAATCTAGATACACATTCCTATGAATAGTCGGACTAATGTGAGATATCATTATGAGTATGGGTCATAATATGAAGGGCCTACTTCGGGGTCTTGAGGTATTAAGCGTTTGTTTGAGGGTCCTCCAAATGAAGTATTAAATGATCAAGGGGCTAGTTATTAGGCATGAAAGGTCGTATCTCGACAGGGGTCCGCTTCGAAATAAGGTATTAAGTAACTGATTAAAGGTCCGCCTTTCTATAAAGGATATTAAGTGGATCAAGAGATTCAATGCGATATCAGCTAGATAGTCACCGATGAGGAGTCCAACTTGGGAATAGGTATTAAATGATGGGGTCTGTCTCAACTAAGGTCTTAAATGGCCAAACTCTACCTATTTTTCAATAAAAGATATTAAGTGGCTTAGGTATTATCTATCACATTGTTAGATATTTATGACGTCAGATGTGAGTTATGGGATTTAGAAACCTCCCTCAGGAATAGAAAGTATTAAGTGGTTGATTATGGACCCGCCTCCTTTCTTTATAAGAAGTATTAAATGGTTTTATGTATGTAAGACATACTCTTATTTTAAAATATACTACCCAAGTACTACAGTGGTAAGACTGAGGTTTTTATTCATTAGACATTTGTTGTTTTGACTCCCTCCTCAATACAACACAGGTTAAGGATGAAGTGATGACGGTGATGATGCTTGAAGGTGGAGTGGCTTTAGCTTGTGGTAGTTATTATTAGCTCTTATGATGTTTATGTTGTATCCATGTATTTTGGATAAATGATGTAACTTATTTTACTTGGCAATTTGATGATGTTTTATATTATGACATTTCAAATGGTTTCGAAATAAATGGGTACAATTTGCTATTATATTTTATTCCATCTATTGTGAGTATTGAATGAACAATTATTGCTCTGTACTGTCGCTTCTTTTTCCAACCAACAACCAGTCTTAGAATAGATATATGCTTCGATGGGACTTTTTCTAGGTCTAAATTTGGGCCTATTCTAAGGTGTTACTTTGGTATTAGAACTTAGGTTACCCGATCAATGGAGAAACATACGTATGAGCGGCGTACTTGTTATTTTGAAAAGGTTTTTCAAAAAGGATTTTCAAAAACTTTTTACCACATATGCCTCTATTTTCTTGAACATATGCACATACACTAGGCAACCCATTTTCTTTTAGCATATAATATTATCTTAGGAAATTTTCACTAAAGATTCAATCTCTAGATAGTCGAAATGGTTGATAATCAATCTTCTTCCAAAACCAGGATCCCTTCCCACAAAAACCTCTTCTTCGTGGAATGTGTGATTGGTTTAAATAATATCTCAAGACTGTTAAGCAATTTCCTATTCCTCCAACTATACCAATGGCACCTACTGGCCCACTTGTCGGTGTAGCACCCCATCCTATTGAATTTCCTAAATTGTGTAAGGATTTTTTAAATATGGGAGCGAAGACATACTCTAGAACAAAGGGATATCTTGAAGCTAAAGCATGGGTTAATGACTGTGAGAAAATATTTTGAGAACTTGGTTGGGAAGATCAGCTAAAGAGGAGGATGACAGCTTGGCACCTCAAAGGAAAAGCTTTAGATTAGTGGAACTTGGTGACTGAGGAAAACGTTGAAAGGATTTTCTCATGGGATGAACTCAAAAAAATTGAGATAAGATTTATGTCTATGGTAGAAGTGAGTCTATAACTAGAGAAATTCATTCAGCTTAGGCAAGGAGACTCCACTCTAAAGGAATACATAGCTAAGTTCACAAAGCTGGCGAAATTCGGGATGAGCTTGATAGATACACCTATGAAAAAGTCCATGAAGTTCATGAAGGGCCTGAATTCCCCATAAAGAGAAATGTTGTTGACCCACGTACCCATTTGTGTCACATATGAGATGTTAGTAGAGATGGAAATGCTACACATGGCCAATGTAGACAATAAGGAGGCAGAAAAGGAGAAGGCTGCACCTACCCAAAGGCAAGGAGGGTCCAAGAAGGGAAGCTTTTGGGCTAACATGAATTGAAGGAGAAGTTCAAGAAGGATGGTAAAATGTGCAACCGATGCCAGAAGAAAGGACACGAAGTTAAAGATTTTTTTTGGCAAGGCCAGCTGATTTTATAGTGGACCGTCCACTTTTTATTACGAATGTAATAAAAACATGAAGTACAGGAGTAAAGTGGAGGCACCTTAACTACTAAGAAAGAAGAAAATACAGCACAAGAGTGTGACAGACATGTCACATCTACAATAAATAACTAACAATACTAGGACTCCTCCGAAAAGATAGTAACACGAACATCATCTTCCACCTGGGAAGAAACCAAAGTGACGTTCCCAAAAAGACCAGTATAGGGGCGAAATAGGAGTGTAGGAGAAGGATCATAAATCACAGCATCAGAAGAGTAAATAAAAGATCGATTCCAGGTAGTATCATCAAGCATGCCAGAATTTAAAGGGAACTTTTAAAGGGAAGTGCTTTAATTGCCACTAGGAAGGGCACCTCGAGAATCAATGCCCTAAGTTGGCAAAGGAAGGATCAAGCGGACAAGTCTATGTTATTGAAGTCGTCCCCATTGCAAGCAGACCATCGAGTGACCAAGGAAGGCAGCATTAGAAGGTATTAGTCTTGTTTTAAGGGTTATAATACTACCCTATTTGAATCAGGGGCTCACATTCCTTTATAGCTAAGAATGTAGTAAACTTCTTAAACCTTCAAATACAAATTGTCACCAGCCCAGTAGTTGGTCCTTAATCCATTTGAGGGATCGATATATCTCTCTTTTATTTGCAAAGTCCTAGTGTTGGACTCATGCGACATTGATTCATATGTAATGCATAATTCTAAATTTTGAAAGGTATGCTCCAAACCTGGGTATGGATTAGTTAGTGTTATCCCACCTTTTGGCAAGGCCATGATACCAAGGAGTTGACTGAAAATCAAAGGCAGTTCATCTCGAAAAACAGTCATACATAAATCTACTATGGGTACCAGTAAATTTTGTCCAAGTTCGGATTGAGCTACAATTGATATGACAGAATCAGCGAAGCTATGAAAGCCAACGCTCCAAATTTCAATTCAATCGGAGTTTGTATGATCAAGATATGATCGATGCAAACCAAGGAAATCTACTCACTCACATCAACCATTTCGCATCGATCGGGTCGTTTCCATCATTTTGCATCGATCAATTTCATATCCATCAAGCATCCATATATTCGTACCCGTCACCATCCAACTGTCTTGTTCGTATCCATCAACCCTCGGACCTCATCTTGTATCCATTCATCTTCGCATCCATCGCAGTCGATCTTCTTCGTATCCATCAGCAATCAAGCTCACTTCGAATCGATTGGCCACTGTCTACTTCGTATCCATCGGCAGTGACACGGAAGTCTATTTCGCATCGATCTAATTTTCAAGCACACTTCGTATCGATCGGCCACAGGTGGATATAAAGTCGTTATCTCGCATTGATACGAAATAGACTATGTTTTGATCGATTCGAAGTGACCGTTAAGCAATCGATTCGAAGTGACCGTTAGGCAATCGATACAATGTGACTGTTAAGCAATTGATTCGAACTAAAAACAAAACATCAATACGAACAGGGCCAAGATAGGCCGATACGAACGAGGAATTAGCATTGCAAAGACTCGGTCGATTCGGCATCGAAAGTGGATGGATCCTAAAAACAAGCGCCACATTAACTAGCATCACATGTAGAGTCACCGATGCGAAACCATCGATGCGAACAGGAGCGATGCGAATTCAACATCCTTCAATAAATGTTAACTTGCATCGATCATAACTCAAAATCTACAAGTCCAAATGCCACCAAATTTTCACGGGAGCTTATGTGCATCCTCAAGAATGTTCATGATCGATCTTTACTTGATTGGATGAGATTTTGATCGATATGAAATTCATTTGTATTGATCACGGACCGAGTGCAAATGTCATGGGATCGATCATGTGGGTACTCACCCACGTAAGAGAAGAGGTCTTCCGAGATTTGAGCTAGATATTTGCTTCCTACACCTATAAATAGCAACCTAGGACCTACAGAAAAGTGACATTTTGGCTCTCCTACGTCTAAACTCTGCCAAAACCATTACTGTGCTCAAAAATCACCATTGTACGCGAAATTCACTATGGTAATTCATTGTAATCAGTAAGCAAAAGTTAATAAAGGTCATCCATTTCATAGTGGACATAGGCAACACGCCGAACCACTCTAAATGTTTATGTTTCTCTGGTGTTTTTCTGATTATAATTTGGAGTGTTTGTTAGATAATCCTCTTTTGCATTTATTTTCTTCATTTTTATCTCTTCGAACACTTCCAAAGAGTGTTGTGCTCAATTTTGATATAAACACTTTGGTGGTTTTGCTGAGAAAACACATTTTGTCTCCTACGCATTGGATCTACTATCGATATCAGATTGCACAAATCTAATAAGAAGATTCATATTTCAAAGTTTAAAGTTCTTCCATCCTATTCAAATTGGCATCAAGTGTAGGAAAGAGCTTCGCTATCTACCACGATTAACACAAGGACTACTTCATCTGCCACAGATCCAGAAGGATTAGACAGACAGAATCCCATACACCTACCTCCTGTCGATTTGAACGCTGCTGGACCATCAGATCCACAAGGCCCTGTCACCGAGGAAGAATTTCAACTGCTTATGCAAGAACAAACTCAGAGCCGCCAATAGCTCACTCAACAAATCGACGCTAATGCGGAATTGACCAACCAACTGAACCGTCAACGATGAAGGAGATCCAGGAGGGATCAGGCTTCCTATTCATCAATGAGAGTTCAGCCTCTTCAGATTTCCATCATAGATCCACAGGCCCATGGTTGGATGGGAGTTACACTCAAGCTACTAGATACCAGCATACGTTGAATATTGGGCAACCGAGAGTTGGCTCGTCAACCAGCTATCAGGCTGGACCGTCCTCTTGAGGAGGTACTGTTCCTCATCATGTTATAGACAACCGCACTACCACCACTGCTACTGAATTGGGAGTCGGTGCTCGACATCGGACAGACCCTAACCATCGCTAACATACTTCCGAACCATATGTTCCAGAGGATTTAGAACCAAGGAGGCGTGATACGGAATGTCGACCGCGACTAGCCCAACCTCACATTGTGGAAACCAACCACACCTTGGCTCAACGATCCCAGAACGTCCAGATGCCAGACATCCCGACGATAATCCATTAGATGATCTGAGAGAGTCAAGGTCTCATGAATGATGACCGGGGAATCTCCCGAAGTCATACCCCTTTTACTGATGAGATACTCTATGTTGTACCACCTCGGTGATTCAGGATGCCGACTCTACCTATTTATGAAGGGAGCTATGTTCCTAATCAACACATCCTAAAGTTTATTGGTTAATGAAAGCTACACGAGCTAATGATGCAGTTAAATGCTAGAGTTTTTCAATCTCTCTAGGGGGATAACTACTATGTGGTTTACCCGTCCGCCTCGATCTATCTCATGTTTTGATTAGTTGGCGATAAAGTTTGTTGAGCAGTTTTGGATGCATGTAACGAGGCCAAAGGATGTTAATACTTTGTCAGGTGTCACTCAAGCTCCTGAAGAGACACTCAGACGTTATTTGGGGAGATTTCATGCTGCTTGTGCTGAGATTAGCAATCCCAATGATAACTCCATTCTGACGGCACTGACTAAGAGGATTGATCCCGATTCTGAGTTCGGCAACTACTTGACCAAAAAACCTCCTACGTCATTGGACCGTTTCTATTCCAAGGCAGCCCAATTCTTGGGAGGGGAGGATGTGAAACAGTCTAGGAAAAAGGATGACGTAGTGCCTAGTGTGGAAAGAATCCAGAGCAATGTGGCTATTAAACAATCCAGGGAGAGCTCCGAAAAAGTGCAATTGAACATTCAGAATAAACAAAATCAGCAGAAAGGTGATGGTAATCAAAATAGAAAGCGGGATCAGAATCGTGGTCCACGATGTAGGGCTCCTATGTTTGAGAATTATACTCCTTTGAACACGTCGTTGGAAAATGTGTATCAACAAACCTATAATACTATTCAGTATAAAAAGTATGCTCCAAAACAATCATCGAAGAGACAGATTTGGACAGGGAAGTTCTGTAGATTCCACGAAAGCTACGGCCATAACACGAATGAGTGTCGTCATTTGCAAAATATCATTGAAAAATTGATACGGGAGAGAAAAATGGAACAGTTTGTGCGAACGCCGCAGTCTGGAGGTGCAGGCCCATTAAATCAGAACCGTGTGCCAAATCAGGTGAGACTGGAGGAACCCGCACGTACCGGCGGGAAGTTGGTTATAAATAATGTTAGTGGTGGTCCTCATCCAGCAGACCGAAGCTGGAAGGAAATGCAGTCATATGCCAGTTCTGCGAGACTTGCGAGCTTCGAATGTTGTAGTAATTTAGAAGATGGAGCTCTGGCCAAGCAATAGAGGAAGATGAATGACGACATCATCTTTCGAGACAGGGATGCCGACCAGGTTGAAGCCCCAACCATCGATCCACTTGTCATATCGGCTCAAGTAGGTCCGGCTTGGATGAAGAGGATCTTGGTAGACAGTGGGAGTTCTGTGAATATATTATTTAAGCGAGCTTATGACCAAATGAAAATGGAAACTAATGATTTGAAGCCTTGTCAGTCTCATATTCATGGCTTCAATGGAAGTGCATCCATACCCACTGGAGTGGTGGAACTACCAGTGGAATTAGAGATTGGAGAACGCCGGAGAGTTTGGATCTTACAATTTGTTATTCTGGATAAAGATTCGCCATACAATGCTTTCTTGGGACGACCGACCCTAGCTGAGTTCAGGCCTGCTATTGCCCCATGGTGTTTGACTTTAAAGTTCCCCACTGTTCATGGGGTTGGAGTTGTTCAAGGAGATAAGGCTACTGGACGAGCTTGTTATGTTGCAGAGCTGCAAGATGCGCGGTGAAGAGAAAAAGGAAAGGGCGTAGAGGAATCTCACTGCGTCCGTTTTGTTGAGAATTGACAATTGATGCCTGGGCCTAGGCCTGGGCACCACAACCAATTCCGAAAGGATCTTGACCTGAGAGATACCAAAAGCAAAGACGAAAGTAAAGAGAGTCAAGCTTCCCCGGCTGAGCTGACGATCGATGTCCCAATCAATGATGATGACGATTCTAAAATGATAAAGATTGGATCTCAGTTAAGCGAACAAATGCAGAAGGAATTGGTTGAATTTCTCTAGGCAAACATTGACTTGTTTGCGTGGACACATTCTAACATGTATGGAATCTCGTCGGACGTCGTGAGCCATAGGTTGAATATCGAACCGCGGTATGTCTCGCTCAAACAAAAAGGACATGGTATGGATCTAGAGAGATCTGCGGCCCTTAAAGAAGAGTTAGATGAGCTAAGATCGAATGGATTTATTCGAGATACATTAAACCCAGAATGGGTATCCAACCCTGTACTTATCCAAAAGCCAAATGGAAAACGGAGAACATGTGTTGACTACTCAGACTTGAATAAAGCTTGCCCCAAAAACAGTTTTCCACTTCCTCGATTCGATCAGCTCGTAGATTCAATGGCTAGACATGAATTCCTATCCTTCATAAACATGTATTCAAGCTACAACCAAATACCGATGCACTTTCCCGCCCAGGAACATACCAGCTTTGTGACCGATCTGGAACATTATTGCTACAAGGTTATGCCTTTCGGACTAAAGAATGCCGGGGCAACTTACCAACAGTTAGTTAACTGAATGTTCGCTAACCGGATCGGAAAAACCATAAAAGTGTATGTAGACGATATGCTGGTAAAGTCGCGATTCTCCACTGATCATATTAAAGACCTAGAATTAATGTATAATATCCTACGAGAATGTAGAATGAAGCTCAATGTTTGTAACAAAATTGGGCACAACACTTTTCGGAAGTTTTTGAAGAGATAATAAATAAAGAAATCAAATTGAAAATGAGGATTATCTAACAAAAACTCCAAGTCACAGAAAAGTAAATTGCACAGAAGATAATAATTTAGAGTGTTTCGGCGTATCGCCTACGTCCACTATGAAGTTTTGTCGCTTTATTGCTCGATATTCGGAGAATACAACTTTTTATGTCAAGATACAGCAGATAGTAAATCAAAATTTGAAATCAATGGCAGTGATGATGATATGGTGTGATTCTGGCAGCGTCCGGGCGTACTTTTTCTCTCAAAATTCTCCGATCCCCTTTTTGAATGACCAGGGGCTCTATTTATAGGCGTAGGATGCTGATACTTCGCTGAAAATTCAGGAGACCACTTCTGGCACGTGAGGGGGCCCACATGCCCGGCCTCAGGAGATTTGGGCCCACTTTGGGATCGATTCGTACTCCATTCGAATCGATCAGAAAATCATCCAATCGGAGTGAAATTTGGTGTGGACATTCTTCAACATGTATGCAAGCTTATGTGAAAATTTCATGGCATTTGGATCAGTAGATTGAGAGATATGGTCGATACGAAATGGGGTTCCTCGTGTGGCTGTTTGGTTCGAATCGATTCGTTCGAATCGATCGCTTCGAACCGATGGTGGTACGCGCCTTCGTGTTGACGTGAAGCGCACACTTCGCCTCGATCCGGATTTTGCTCCGAGTTGACCGCTTCGATTCTATATATCTCGGTGCGTTCACATCGATGAATCACACGTCACCATGGCTAGTTGACTCGATGGATTCGAATGGTGCCGTATTCATGGATACGAACTGCAACTGTTGGTGGATACGAATCAAAGTAATTTGATGGATACGAAGTGCTTCATCTACTGATGGGTGAGAAGTCCATCAATACGAATTTGATGGATTCGAAGAGAAGTGTTTCCATGGATTCGAATGACCGCGAGTTTGGTGGATTCGAACCAGATGGAGGCGAGGCTATCTTCCTTTCGACCGTTTTAAGTGTTATGGATTCGAAGGCTGATGTTACTAATGGACTCGAACATCACCCTTTTGATGGATACGAAGGAGGAAGCTCCGATGGATACGAAGTAGTACATCAGGATCGATTCGAACGAATGCTTGGTGATGGTTGCGAACTAGATGGAGTCGAACCGATGGATACGAATAGAATCTCTGCCTATGGATTCGAAGAAGGGTTATCTCCTTCATCTTGAATCGATCATAGCTTGAGCATACAAACTCAGATTAGCTTGAAACTTGGAATGCTGACTTCTATGACCTTTCTTGTCATGTCCTATCAATTGTAGCTCAATCTGGACTCGGACAAAATTCATCGATATCCATAGTGAAGCAAAGTATGACCAATCTCTGAGACGAACTGTCTCTCGTTTTCAATCGATCTTTTGGTATCACGGCTTTTCCAAAAAGCGGGATAACATTTGCCCCCCCAAAGTACGCCTTGTGGAAACATGACGTGTTTTGAAAAGTGCAATTTCTCTCTGAACGATCATTGCTCTTTTGTCGAAGGTTGTAACCTTGCGTTGGTATAACTGATCGCTGTATGATAGTGCTTAGCTGTTTGCTGTCGTAATGAGATGAGTATTCGATCCCTGTAAATGTTGAAAGTCGAATATTAGCCTGACATACATGCACATATGTTAACCTGACTTAGTTAATGTTGAGTGTTCATGAGTCGTTGTCAGTTTAGTTTGTGATATTAAGTTTTTCCTCGATCCTCTCCTGAACCGGTGTGAAATTTGAGTTGTAACAACGTTTGACAGTTGTTTTGTGGAGTTCCTTCGTATCGATCCTCTCCTGAATCGATATAGAAGGTTGAAAGATTGACTTCGCATTGATGGATTAGGAATTTGTTGGATGTGAAATGCTCATTCGTATCGATGCTGGTGCTCGAGCTGTGGTAGATACAAAACCACTGGTGTTCGTATCGATAGACCTGTACTGCCCTGGGTCGATGGTTGCGAAGTGGACACTTCGAATCGATCCAGATTGTCTGGATTCGTATCGATGGATCTGGATTCGCATCGATGAATGTTGGCTCCTGGAGGCAAATGACTTGTATGATTCAATCGGTACGATTTACTTTGGTAGCTTCGGGGTGGAGTCGAGTTGAGTAGCGGCTTCGAAATGATGAGGTCTGGAAGCAACTTCGCCTTGATGAAAGATGAGCTTGATGGATTCGAACGAACCATTCGAATCGAGGCATGGTTGGACTAGGTGTGGCCGGTCACATAGACCGGGAGGCGATTCGACCCGGTCGCCTACTAGGTTCCATATAAACACCGTGGGCTCAGTCATTTTTCACTTTTTTCACTTTTTACTGCTGTCTTCTATCTTCGTGTCAATCCAGTAGCTTATTAAAAGAAGAACTGCACTTCGCCTTCGAATTGATCGAATATAGTTTTTTCATCCTTCGAAACCCAATTTCAATTTAGGTAATTATCAACCTTGACCAAATCTGAGCGATGAAGATCGAAACTTAGATTCATCCTGTTCTTGTTGGCTATCGATTTTGGCAATGCCAAGGCCAGGTCTGGGCCAGCGTTTGGTCCAGGATGGCCACGGCGGTGCTCGAATTGATTGGAGAAGAAGGGTTAAGGATCTAGAACAATCGATTGAGGGTTGCTCGGCCTCCATTTCGTACCGATTGAGAGAAATATCGTGGCTTGACTTCATATCGATGACCAGATGCGGGGTTCGAATCGAAGTAAGGTTGATTGAGGAATGATAGGGTCCTTATCGATCCTGGGCAGTTGCATTTCGTATAGATTTAAAGTGCTTAGTACGAAACCGTTTGAAATATAATCGATACGAAATTTTGAGCAAGTGAACGATATGAACCCTATCGTTTTTTATACTTGTGAATGCAATCGATGTGAAGTCCCCGAGTTGTGATCGATACGAAGTCGGCCAAACCTGATCGATACGAACTGTATCGATTCGAGTTCGATCGATATGAATTGTATCGATTCGATCTTGATCGATGCGAAATGCATCGAGTCGAACTTGATCGACGCACCACTGTCAATTCAAAAGCAGTCGATATGAAATGCGAGGCCTCCCTGACTTGATGGAATGTGAATTGTAGTGAACGATTCCAAGCAGACGTTTGATGAACTTAGAGAACCTTTGCATATTCGAACATTTGACTTCAACGAGCTTCTGCCCTGCATAGTCGGACCTGACCGTAGAACTACACATCTGACCGCCCTTCGAAGCTCGTTGATAGAACTGTAACCTGAATGAAAATATCATGAACTCTGACTTGGGTCGATCACTAACATCTGGATGGCGTGGTTGTGATGGTCAGCGGTGACGGTCATTCCAATTTGATTTTCAAAATTTCGTCGTCTACCCACTTCCTTTACTTCCATAGAATTTGCTCAAGTAATGCACAACACTGCACTACACGACACATTCATACACTTTACACTGGGGAATGCACGGGTTCTTTATCTTCTAATGATGATTTCTTATGAGTTAGCTAGTTATGGAATCTCCGAGCTCCCAACAACAAGAGGTACAGCGTTCGCCCCTCCTGCGCTTGAAATTCCTGATATTCCTGCCGGAGTAATTGATCCGGCTCCAGATGAATTGCCGGATGCTTTATTTATCGAGAACCCTATTGACTCTTTCCAGTCCAATATCCGAATCTTTGCTGGGTCGGATATGTCTGAAACATAACCTATCTCCGGATGATGTGTTGTTACCAGGTGCTGATGACAGACCTCATAATCCGCCCGAAGGGTACACTGCCTTCTACCATCATGCTTGTGCGGTTGGAACTCTTCCTCTGTTTAATCAGTACATCAGAGAGATGCTGTCATTTTTAGGAATTGCTCCCTCACAACTTCATCCTAACGGACACGCGTTGCTGAATAGTGCCTTTATCATATTTATGGATTGTTTCTTTCGCCCGCCAAGGCCGTCTGAGATTATATACATATTTAATTTCAAAAGTAGGGGTGATAGCCCATCCTTCACTTTTCTGGAAGCAGTCAGAAACTGCCAGGTTGTGACCGGGGCTTGGACTAGGCTTAGCTATTTTAAAGCCGAATGGTTTTTTGTTCGGTGTCCCTCAGGGTTTGCTAGGCGATGGCTGTCTAGACGTAAGTGTCGCAAGTCTTTCCTGAATAGCTATTATTAACACTTGTACTAATACTCTGTCCTTCTTATAGCCATCATTTCGAGGCCTGACGGTGGATATTATAGAGGCATTGTTCGGAGCTTACAAGAGGTCCCGAGCGACTTAAGGCATATCGACTCGGTGTTAACTGATGACAACTTAAGGATACTGGGCTTAATCGAAATGAACCAGAGCATTGTTATTAAGGGGTTGGCGAAACCGGCTTCGAAGAAAAAGAAGAACACTGTGAAAAGAAAACCCGTCATAGTAATAAGAGAAGCGAGCAACGATGAAAGGACGCCCACAGATACTGAGCTAGCGGCTGATCTTTCCCGAATAGAAGAGAAGCGGAAAGGCAAGGCTGTTGTCCCTAAATTTAAAAGACGGAAGTTTGTAGTTGTATCTCGTTCCATCCTCGGAATTACTATCTCTGACGCTGCTCCTTGTCAATTAGGAGATATTTTTAGAGGGCTGGATGACATTCCCATCCCGGAGTACGTATCTCCCTACCACGAGTCTGGGTTGGAAGAACTCCACGAAGCATTAGAAATAAGCAAGCCTTTACCCGTTAGTGCAATCGACACTTCTGGTTGGTCGGGGGTTTTGCACATTTGCATACACTTTCACAACACTACATGACTTTCGCATACATCGTAGTGCCTTCACTTGGTGCTTAATTGAGTTGTTTCTCTTTTGTAGGTGCTATGTCTAGCCGTCCATCTATATTGGATAAACTCTGAAGAGTGCATCATCCTTCGTCCTACTATGAATCTCGTCGTGGGGATTCCGATCGCGATCGCGAACGGAGTTATTATGGGCAAGAATATTATGCGACGGACTATTCCCGAAGCTACTCTAGTCAGGAATGCTTGGACAGAGATAAGAGATACCGTTCTCCTTCTCGCTCTCCTCCGCCATCCAGGAGCCATACACATGTATCTGATCCTTTGCGACAGCAGCCGTCTTCTCATATTTCGAGGCCTGAATCGCATCGTTCTAGGACTGAAATTGTTACGACCACAGCTGTGGAGGAGGCTCCTATTGAACCGTCCAGTGAAGGGGCTATCAGACTCGCCCAACTGAAGAAAGACTTCCTGAAAATATGCTTTGACGCTTACATCTTCCCTCCTAACCTTAAAAGAATTCCTGAAGACGCTATAAACACGACACTCAGTTATACCCGCGATTTCTACGCCCAGTATAAGGAATGGTACAAGGCGGCCGTTAAAGCTTCAAAAGCAACCTTTGACCGAGCCAAAATCATTGAGAAACTGGAAGCTGACTTGGCCCAGAAGAGTCGTATCGTCAAGGTACTTCAATTTGAGGCGGAATCCTCCCGCAGGGCCGAAGTTGAATCGCTAAAAAAGGTCGATGAGACGCTTGTAGAGATGGAAAAAATGCAACAGGCACATTGCACCTTAGTAGAAGACTTGGGCCATCGATACAAAAATGTTGAGGCCGAGCAGGATGCGGCAGTTAGAGAACTGGAGGAGTTAAAGGCCAAGTTTGTCGACATAAGTAAGGAAAGGGATGATGCCAATACGGCCGCTCAAGAGGCATGTGAGCAAGCCGTGTCTTTTCGGGCTGAGCGCGATGCTGCGGTCGCAAAGGTCAAGGTGATGGAAACGAAAGTGGAGGAGAAAATTCAGGCGGAGTGGTTCAAGATGGAGGCTGAGTTTGACGAACTCCTGGATACATATAATGCTAATGTGTTAGAGTACAGAAATCTCGCCTGGCTAGGAGATTACTCTATGCTTCTCTACAGTGCCTGGAAAAAACTAGCGGAGAATAATAAGATATCTTGTCCAGATGAAACACTGGACGAGTTTGAACTTGAATCACGCCTGCTCAGTGAGGAAGAAAAAAGAATTCTTCATGAAGCGATAATCTCCATCGAGAAAGAAAAACTCGGTATTCAGCAGATGAAGATCGGCGAGGGTTCGGGTGTTGCGCATCATGGCGAGAGTATTGAAATTTCCGTCCCGACTTCGTCCGAAGTTACTGCCACGATTGATCCACAAATAGTTCCTGCCTACAATCCGGATCAACCGGGATTATCTCCCGCTAAGACTGTTGTCTTCGAACCTGTCCAAGCTCCAAGGCAAAGCAAGGAAGGTACTTCGAACATTTCCCTCGTGTCTTAAAACGACGATCTTGGAGTGAATTTATTGGACTGACTATTTTTTCTCTTCTTTGTTCAGTGACTGAAAGTGCTGCGCCTGTGCCTCCAGTACCTCCGGTCTTATATCCAACGCAGGGAGTTATCGTTACCGAAGCAATTACAACTGCTTCCATGACCGGCGACATTGGATAGGGGAGCTCGATGTCATTTGATACTCAAATGATTGAGGAGCTTCTTGGTCATTCTCTTGAACTTTTTCCTGATCCTTCATTCGTAATGAGAGGAGTCGCTCCAGCTTTTAGTTCTGTCTTGTCGACCACCAGTGTATCCAGCGCAGCTCGGTTGTCTCGAAAAGAAGAGATTTTTTCTGAGATAAGCGCTGAGATGGCCGCGGTGACAACGGACGGTGGTTCTGGAAGCGGCACTGCCCCATCAAGCTTATCTTCTCTAATGGTAATTTCTCTTGGTGGCACGGTGACCATCTCAAGTGTTGCTGCTAAGACACCTGTCACAGCTCCTATGCCTTCAGTTCGCCCTTCCAAAAGAATCTCTGTCCCTTCCAGCTCCGAGGAGGATGTCGATATCATGCCAGATCTGGAGGATAAACCGAAGAAGGGCAAGAAATCTTGAAGGAAATCTGGTAGTGGGTCCAGTGGCTCGACTCCAAAGAAGAAGCCTCGAAAGAAGAAGGATTGAGCTTCTTGACTTATAATGCAGTTGTTAATAGCAGTTCTTTTACTTCTTCTTTCATTCTTTTAGAGCCGTGTATCAGTGTGGATTCGACCTCCACTTAATCGAAATTTCTTGGTTTGCCATGTAATCAAACTCCTTTTTGTTAGTTGATGGAATGGGAAATTGTTCTTTTCTTTTGCTTAAGTATTGTATTGATTGGCTCATGATCACATATGTCATAAGTCTTGAACACGCGTCCGCACTCCGGGGACTCAGAGCTATTGGCTGCACTTTAGTTCGCGCTCTGGGAACTTAGAGTTGATAATTATACCCTGATTCACGCTCTAGGAATCTTGATTTAATGTTTATACTCCCATTCGCACTCTGGGGATTTGGAGTTAGCCTGTATGTTTCGGTTCGCACTCCGGGAACCTGGAATTGATATTTATACTTCAATTCACGCTCTGGGAATGTGGAGTTAGTGTTTATACTCCGGTTCACACTCTGGTAACCAAGAGTTGATGTTTATACTCCAATTCGCACTCTGAGAGTTTGGGGTTAGTGTTTACACTCCGGTTCGCACTTTGGGAACTTGGAGTCCGTTCGCGCTCTGGGAAAGATTTATTTGACGTTTATACTCCAATTCGCACTTTGGGAATTTAGATTCCGTTCACACTCTGGGAGCGAGTTATTTGATGTTTATACTCCAATTCGCACTCTGGGAATTTGGAGTTAGTGTTTATACTCCGGATCGCACTCTGGGAACCAAGAGTTGGTGTTTATACTCCAATTCGCACTTTGGGAATTTGGAGTTAGTGTTTACACTCCGGTACGCACTCTGGGAACTTGGAGTCCGTTCGCGCTCTAGGAACGATTATTTGACGTTTATACTCCAATTCGCACTCTGGGAATTTAGAGTCCGTTCGCACTCTGGGAACGAGTTATTTGATGTTTATACTCCAAGTCACACTCTGGGAATTTGGAGTTAGTGTTTATACTCCGGTTCGCACTCTGGGAAACAAGAGTTGATGTTTTTACTCCAATTCACACTCTGGGAATTGGGAGTTAGAGGAAGGATTGTCGTGTATCAATCCTTGTAAATGCTGATGTAGTGTTTTGCCCCCGAGCTCGGGTTTCACTTAGTGAGTGACCGGCCGTATCACAGTCAATCCCTATTTGAATAAATCCCATCGCATCATGGAACTTAGCTCTCCGTCCATCGTGATATTGTACGTCACATTCAATGAATCACAGCTCTGGCTCGAAGAGATGGCATTTTATTGCTGAAATCAAAGAAGCATGGCAAAATCAGTTGCCTTATTACAAATTCAAACTTCAAAATGCAAAAATAAAATGCAAAGGAAGAAATTGACTAAAATAGATAAATAAAGCATGTCATGTGTAGTAGCGACAGAGACTTTCGCTATTCCAGGCTCTCGGCAAAGTAAGACCATCAACGGTCGACAACTTGAACGTGCCATCTCCGAGCTTTTGTGAAATCACTTATGGCCCTTCCCATTTTGGTTTCATGTGCGAAGGAACCGGATAAATTCTCATGAGTACGAGATCGTCGAGTTCAAAGGTTCGCGGTCAGACTTTGGCATTGTATATTCGGGAGACTTGAGCCCGATATGCGGCTGCCCTCAAATCAGACTCTTCACGCTTCTCATTGAGCAGATCCAATGATTCAGCAAGTAGTATGGCATTCGTTTTCGGATCATAATATGTCACACGATGAGAGTGAACTTCCATTTCGACTGGAATAACGTCTTAAGAGCCATAAGATAGAGAAAATGGAGTGTGTCCGATTGTGGTTTTGTGAGTCGTCCGGTAAGCCCATAAAGCCATAGGAAGTTCATCAACCCACTTGCCCTCGGCTTTTTCCAATCGTTTCTTCAAAATAGATTTGATAACCTTATTAACAGCTTCAACTTGACCATTCGCTTGAGGGTGCGTTACTGTAGAGAATTTCTTATGGATGTGGAATCGTTGACATAAATTCTTGAATTCAATACTGTCGAATTGGGCTCCATTATCGGTAATAGTAGTATGCGGGAGACCAAACTGGCAGATGATGTTGCTACTATGAAGTTGATTACTTTCTTTGTCATAATTGTTGCAAGAGGTTCAGCTTCAGCCCATTTGGGGAAGTAATCAACTGCGACGATGGCGTACTTCGCGCCACCTTTAGCTAAAGGCAATGCACCAATTATATCAACCCCCCATTTTGAAAATGGCCAAGGACTGACCATTTGGGTTATCTCAGTAGGAGGGGCTCTAGGGATCCGAGCGTGTTTTTGGAATTTATCACATTTTTTAGCACAGTCCACAGCATCGCGATTAACAGCAGGCCAATAATATCAATATCGGAGTATTTTCTTGGCAAGTGCTTGCCCCTCAGTGTGATCGCCATATTCTCCTTCGTGCACATCGTGTAACACTCGTTTGACTTCGTCGTGCGCGATACACCGGAGAAGAGGAATAGAATACCCCCTTCGATACATAACTCCATTCTGAATGATAAATCGTGAAGCCTTTCGGAGAACTTGTCTTTTCTCGCTTCGACGCTCAGGTAATATACCATGCTCAATGTAATCTCGATAGGGGGTCATCCACGACTCCCTACTGGAAGTAGCTTCAAATGTGAAATCATTCTCCATTCGATAAATGCTTAGAGAGGATAGAGTTTCAACAGTAACGAGTCCCAACTGTTGAGGTTCACCCATGCTTGCCAATTTTGCCAATGAATCGGCTTTCTGATTATGCTCTCGGGGTATGTAGAAAATGGTATAATAATCAAACTGATCAAGCATCTCCCGGACTCGGGTTAGATAAGCAGCTAGCCTTCGACCTTTGGCCTGATATTCACCCCGAACATGGCATACTACCAACCGGGAATCACAGTAAATTTTCACAGCGATAATTCTTAGGTCATGGGCTAACTTCAACCCAGTAAGCAAAGCCTCATATTCAGCTTCATTGTTGGTTGCACGGAAATCGAACTTTAAAGCGTAGCATACAGATTGGCCCTCGGGGGTTTCAAGCACTACCCCTGCGCTCGAGCACCGATCGTTGGATGCACCATCAGTGTACAGCTTCCATATGTATTCGGGAGATTTGCTAGTCTTAGGTAAGTCTTCAGGAACAGTGAATTCGGCAATGAAATCTGCTAGGACTTGACCGTGTATGGCCCTTCTCGGAGTATATGTGATGTCGAATTGGCTCAGTTCAATGTTCCATTTCAGTAACCTGCCAGACATCTCAGGCCGTGTGAGGACCTATCGTAACGGCTGATCGGTGTACACAGTGATGGGGTGAGCCTGAAAATACAGACGGAGCTTTCTTGAGGCGATGACTAGGCAATATGCCAACTTTTCTAGCCTTGGATAATTTCTCTCGGCTCCGGTTAATCGTTTACTAACATAGTAGACCGGTTTCTGCACTCGGTCTTCCTCCCGAACTAGCGTAGCACTGATTGTGTTTCGGATACCACCAGGTAGAGATATAACTATTCATGGTCCACAAGTTTTGAAAGAATCGGTGGAGTGGAAAGATGTTGAACTATTGATTGAAATGCGCCCTCGCATTCCGTAGTCCATTCGAAGTTTCATTTCCCTTTTCGGATCAGATCGAAGAAGGGTATGCATTTGTCAGTTGATTTCGAGATGAACCTGCTCAGTGCTGCAACCTTCCCATTAAGACTTTGAACCTGCTTTATGGTCCTTGGTGTTTGAAGATTCCTGATAGCCCAGATCTTTTCGGGGTTGGCCTCTATCCCTCGGGCGTTGACGATGAACCCAAGGAATTTTCCGGATGTGACTCCAAAATGACATTTCAGCGGATTAAGCTTCATCCCGTATCTCCGGAGGATATTGAACATTGACTCTAAGTCTTTGACGTGATCGGTGGAGTACCGCGATTTCACCAACATGTCATCTACATAAACTTCCATAGTCTTTCCGATCTGGTCGGCAAACATCCGGTTGACTAAGCGTTGGTAAGTTGCTCCGGCATTCTTTAATCCAAAAGGCATGACCTTGTAGCAGTATAGTCCCAGATTAGTTACAAAGCTCGTATGTTCTTGGTCGGGTACATGCATGGGTATCTGATTGTAACCAGAGTAAGCATCCATGAAAGATAGTGATTCATGTCCGGCCGTTGAATCCACAAGTTGATCAATTCGGGGAAATGGAAAGCTGTCTTTCGGACAAGCCTTATTTAAGTCAGAGTAATCAATGCACGTTCTCCATTTCCCATTTGGTTTTCGGACAAGTACAAGGTTGGATACCCACTCCGGGTACAGAGCATCCCGGATAAACCCATTCGCCTTTAGCTTATCAACTTCTTCTTTGAGGGCGGCAGATCTCTCTGGATCCATACCGCGTCTCTTTTGTTTGACCGGGATATACTGTGGGTCAATATTCAAGGTGTGGTTCGCGATGTCCGGTGAGTTTCCACACATATGAGAGTGCGTCCAAGCGAATACGCCTAGATTTGCTAGGAGAAATTTGACCAATTCGTGCTGTGCTTGTGGGTTTAGCTGAGACCCAATTTTTAACATTTTTGAATCATCATCATCATCGATTGGAACATCAATCATCAGCTCGGCTGGGGAAGCTTGACTTTCTTTAGATTCATCATTATCTTCAGTGTCTCTGGGGTAAAGATTACCTCTGGAATTGGTCGTGGTGCCCGGGCCGAGGCCCAGGCACTAATTGTCAATCGTCGGCGAAACGGACGCAGAGAGATTCCTCCACGCCCTTTCCTTTTTCCTTTCGCTGCGCTTCTCGCAGCTTAGCAACATAGCAGGCTCTCCCAGTATCCTGATCTCCCTAAATGACTCCAATCCCACGATCAGTGGGAAATTTCAGAGTTAAACACCACAAGGCAATCGCTGCCCTGAATTCGGCAAGGGCAGGTCGGCCCAAAAAGGCATTGTACGAAGAGTGGATATCTAAAACAACAAACTGCAACATTCGAACTCTTCAGCATTCTCCGACTCCTAACTCCACTGGCAACTCCACCACTCCTGTGGGTATATTAGCACTTCCGTCGAAGCCATGAATTCTAGATATACAAGGCTTCAAATATTTGGCTTCCATCTTCATTTGATCATATGCTCTCTTAAACAAAATGTTTACCGAACTCCCACTGTCCACCAGGATCCTCTTCATCCAAGCAGGGCCAACCTGGGCAAATATGACTAGTGGGTCTATGGTTGGGGCTTCGACCCTATCAGCATCTTGTTTTCTAAATACGATGTCGTCTGCCATCGTTCTCTGTTGTTTGGCCGGAGCCCCTACATCAAGCATACTGCAACTCTCGAAATCCACATGCCTGATCGAATTGGCATATGATTCCATTTCCCTCCAGCTTCGGTCCGTTGGATGGGGACCACCACTAATTGTATTAATAACCAATCTCCCGCCTGTACGAGCGGGCTCCTCCTGTCTCTCTTGGTTTTGCGCACGATTTTGGTTTGACGGGCCCACACCACTAGCCTGTAGCGCCCGCACGAATTGATCTAACTTCCTCTCCCTGATCAATTTTTCAATGAGGTCTTGCAAATGTCTACACTCATTGGTATTATGTTCGTAACTCTCGTGGAATCTACAGAACTTTCCTGTTTGAATCTGTCTCTCCGACGATGGCTTCGCAACAGGCTTTTTATACTGCATCGCATTACAGGTCTGTAGATACACGTTCTCCAGTGACGTGTTCAGTGGTGTATAGCTTTCAAACATTGGTACCCTACGCCGCGGGCCATGATTCTGATCTTGCTCTTATTTCTATTGTTGCCGTTCCTCGGCTGGGTTTACTTATTTTGAATATTCACTTGGACTTTTCCAGAGCTCTCCCCTGACTGTTTAACAGCCACATTTCTTTGAATCCTTTCATTGTCGGGTCTCGCATCGTCTTGTTTCCTAGATTGTTTCGCATCCTCACGCCTTAAGAATTGAGTGGCTTTGGAGTAGAAACGATCCAACGATGCGGGAGGCTTCCCAGCTAGCCAATTTCCAAATTCAAAATCGGGGTCAATCCCCTTAGTCAAGGCCATCAAGATTGAATTATCGTTGGGGTTAGTGATGTCCGCACAAGCGGCATTGAACCTTTCCAAATATCGTCTCAGTGTCTCTCCAGGAGCTTGAGTAACACTAGATAAAGTATTAACGTCTTTAGGCCTGGCAATATGCATACGAAACTGTTCAAAAAATTTAGTAGCCAACTGATCAAATGAAGAGATAGATCATGGTGGTAATCGTGTAAACCACATCGTCGCAATTCCCCTTAAAGAAATGGGAAAACTATGGCACTTTACCGAATCAGCTCTTGCAGCAGTCGTCGACCATTTGTATTTCAGAATATGCTGATTAGGGTTGGAACTTCCTTCATACATAGGCAAAGTCGGCATCCTGAATCGCCAAGGAGGTTCAGCATATAATACGTCATCAGTGAACGGAGTATGACTTCGGGAGATTCCCCAATCGTCATTTGTTAAGCCCCGACTCTCGCGAATCATTTGGCGTATCATGGCTGAGAGGTCTGGTGTTGCTATATTCTGAGCGTGGTGAGCCAAAGTGTGGTCGGGTTCCATAGTGCAAGGTAGGATCGGGTGCTGTCGACGATCCGTATCTCGCCTCCTTGGCTCGATGTCTTCTGGGACATATAGTTCTGGAGCATATTCCTACTGGCGGTAGTTCTGATTGGAGTGATTTCAGTTATCAACTCCTATGTCAACTACAGTGGCGGTGCTGGAACAGTGCCTCCTCGGGAGGAGGGTCCTGTATGGAAACTGGCAGAAGGGCCAACTCTTATCTGACCAACAGTTAATGCCTGCTGGTGACCAGCAGCATGTGCATAACCTCCGTCTAGCCTGGGATGAGTAGATCTGCCGCTGTAATCAGACAAAGCATAACTTTCAGCGGAAGAATGAGGGGCGCGATCCCTTCTGGATCTTCTACGCCTTTGGCAGTTTAGTTGATTAGTCAACTCAGCATTGGCGTGCAACTGTTCAGTCAGCTGTTGCCGACTTTGGGTTAGTTCCTGGAGTAATGTTTTAACTCTTGTCGAGTGACCGGACCTGATGGATCTGAATGTCCGGTATCATCTTGATTAGGTGGAGGTAGTTGCGTGGGATTCTGTCTATCCCGGCTTTCTTGACCAGCGGCGGTAGAAGCGGTTCTCGTGCTAACCATCTTGAGGTGTAGAATCCTTTCCTAGACTTTGGCAAATCTGAATAGAAGGGAAGGAACTTGGATTTGATGACCTGGATCTCTCTCTTAGATTTATTCAATCCTGTACTGATGACAGATCCAAAGAGCGGGAGAAAATCTGGGTTCAATTCTCAGTGAAAGCACCAAAGTGTTTGTACCAAAATTGGGCACAACACTTTTTGGAAGTTTTTAAAGAGATGATAAATGAAGAAATCAAACTGAAAATGAGGATTATCTAACAAAAACTCCAAGTCATAGAAAAGTAAATTGCACGGAAGATAGTAATTTAGAGTGGCTCGGCGTATCGCCTACGTCCACTATGAAATTTTGTCGCTTTATTGCTCGATATTCGGAGAATACAACTTTTTATGTCAAGATACAGCAGATAGTAAATCAAAATTTGAAATCAATGGCAGTGATGATATATGGAGTGATTCTGGCAGCATCCGGGCGTACTTTTTCTCTCAAAATTCTCCGATCCCCTTTCTGAATGACCACGGGCTCTATTTATAGGCGTAGGATGCTGATACTTCGCTGAAAATTTGAGAGACCACTTCTAGGTCGTGAGGGGGACCACATGCCCGACCTCAAGAGATTTGGGCCCACTTTGGGATCGATTCGAACTCCATTCGAATCGATCAGAAAATCATCCAATCGAGGTAAAATTTGGTGCGGACATTCTTCAACATGTATGCAAGCTTTTGTGAAGGCATTTGGATCAGTAGATTGAGAGATATGGTCGATATGAAATGGGGTTCCTCGTGTGGCTGTTTGGTTCGAATCGATTCGTTCGAATCGATCGCTTCGAACCGATGGTGGTATGCGCCTTCTTGTTGCCGTGGAGCGCACACTTCGCCTCGATCCAGACTTTGCTCTGAGTTGACCGCTTCGATTACATATATCTCAGCGCATTCGCATCGATGAATGACACGTCACCATGGCTAGTTGACTTGATGGATTCGAATGGTGCCGTATTCATGGATACGAACTGCAATTGTTGGTGGAATGAATCAGGGTAATTTGATGGATATGAAGTGCTTCATCTGCTGATGGGTGTGAAGTCCATCGATACGAACTTGATGGATTCGAAGAGAAGTGTTTCCATGGATTCGAATGACCGCGAGTTTGGTGGATTCGAACCAGATGGAGGCGAGGCTCTCTTCCTTTCGACCGTTTTAAGTGTTATGGATTCGAAGGCTGATGTTACTGATGGACTCGAGCATCACCCTTTTGATGGATACGAAAGAGGAAGCTCCGATGGATACGAAGTAGTACATCCGGACCGTTTCAAACGAATGCTTGCTGATGGTTGCGAACTAGATGGAGTCGAACCAATGGATACGAATAGGATCTCTGCCTATGGATTCGAACTAGGGTGTAACCTATGGATTCGAACAAGGGCTATCTCCTTCATCTTGAATCGATCATAGCTTGAGCATACAAACTCATTTTGGCTTGAAACTTGGAATGCTGACTTTTATGACCTTTCTTGTCATGTCCTATCAATTGTAGCTCAATCTGGACTCGGACAAAATTCATCGATATCCATTGTGAAGCAAAGTATGACCAATCTCTGAGGCGAACTGCCTCTCGTTTTCAATCGATCTTTTGGTATCACGGCTTTGCCAAAAAGCGAGATAACACTCAACCCTCTGAAAAGTCTCTTTATGGCTGCATACGGAAAATTCCTTGGGTTTATCGTCAACGCTGGAGGAATCGAAGCCAATCTCAAGAAGATATGGGCGATTAGAAATCTTGAGACTCCAAGAACTATAAAGCAAGTCCATAGCCTCAGCGCGAAAGTAGCAGCACTGAGCAGGTTCATTTCAAAATCCACTGACAAATGCATTCCCTTCTTCGATCTGATCCGAAAAGAGAAACAAAACTTTGAATGGACTACAGAATGTGAGGGCGCATTCCAAGCACTAATTCAACACCTCTCCACAACGTCTATTTTTTTGAAGCCTATCGATCACAAGAAATTAAACATTTACTTGGCGGTATCAGAAAACGCTATCAGTGCTGCCCTAATTCGGGAGGAAGATCGAACACGAAAATTGGTCTACTATATTAGCAAACGACTAACCGGAGCTGAGAGAAATTATCCGAAGCTAGAGAAGTTAGCTTATTGTCTTGTTATTTCCTAAAGGAAGCTCCGTCCGTATTTCCAGGCTCTCCTATTACTGTTTACACCGACTGGCCGTTATGACAGGTCCTTGCACGTCCTGAGATGTCTGGTAGGTTACTCAAGTGGAATATTGAGCTAAGTCGGTTTGATATTACTTACATTCCAAGGCAAGCCATTCAAGGATAAGTCATAGCAGATTTCATAGCTAAATTTACCATCCCAAAGGACCTGCCCAAAACTACTGAATCTCCCAATTATATTTAGAAGTTTCATACTGATGGTGCATCAAATGACCGTTTCTTAGGTGCCGGAGTCGTACTTGAAAATCCCGAAGGTCGATCTATATGCTATGCTCTAAAGTTCAATTTCGTGCGACCAACAACGAAGCTGAATATGAAGCCTTGCTTGCCGGACTGATACTCGTCCAAGATTTAAAAATCATTGCTGTGGAAATTTATTGTGATTCGCAATTGGTCGTGTGTCAAGTTCGGGGGGAGTACCAGGTCAAAGATCGAAGACTAGCTGCTTACCTAGCTCGGGTTCAGGAGATACTTAATTAGTTCGATTATCATGCCATCTACTTCATACCCCAAGAGCGCAATCAGCAAGCCGATTCATTAGCAAAGTTAGCCAGTATAGGTGAAGCACAAAAAATGGGACTCGTTCCCGAGCATCAATCAAATGGAGACATGCTAGATATTTGAGGTTATTCCCGATAAGAATTCATGGATGACTCCGTTCAGAAATTATCTCGAGCATGGGAACCTGCTAGAGCACAGGAGTGAAAAGAGACAAATTCTTCAAAAAGCTTCGTGGTTCACTATTCAGATTAGAGTCATGTATAGAAGAGGATACTATGTTCCTTTACTCTGGTGTATCACTCACGATGAAATCAAACGCGTACTGCATGATGTGCATGAAGGAGAATGTGGCGATCACACCGGGGGCAAGACCTTGCCATGAAAGTTCTCAGGTATGGATGCTATTGGCCGATTATAAATTGCAACGCATCAGACTAAGCTAGAAAATGTGACAGACGTTAGAAGCATGCGCGAATTCCTAGGCCACACCTACCGATATAAATAAGATGGTCAGCTCATGACCGTTTGCAGTATGGGACATTGATATTATTGGATCTCTACCTCTAGCCAAAGGTGGTGCAAAGTACGCCATCGTCGTAGTTGATTGCCTTACCAAGTGGGCGAAAGCTGAGCCACTTTCTACAATCACAACGAAGAAGGAGATCAACTTTGTAGTCCGCAACATTACCTGTCGATTTGGCCTCCCACATACCATCATCACTGATAACGGAACCCAATTAGACAGTGTTGAAATTAAGAACTTCTGTCAACGATTCCACATTCAGAAGAAATTCTCCGCAGTTGCACACCCTCAAGCGAATGGACAGGTTGAGGCTGTGAATAAAGTTATAATGTCTATTCTAAGAAATGACTGGAAATAGCCTGGGCAAGTGGGTTGATGAACTTCCTATGGCTCTATGGGCTCACCGAACAAGCCACAAGTCTGCAACTAGCCACACTCCGTTCTCTCTTTCTTACGGTTCAGAAGCCGTTATTCCAGTAAAGATGGAAGTACCTTCTCATCGTGTGACTTGCTATGATCCAAAGACAGATGCTATATTACTTGCTGAATCCATGGATCTATTGGATGAGAAGCGAGAAGAGGCTGACTTGAAGGTAGCTGCATACCAAAGTCGAGTCGCCCAATTATACAATGCCAAGGTCCGACCCCGAACCTTCAAACTCGGCGATCTCATCCTCAAAAGAATCTACTCGGTCCCTTCGCACATGAAACCAACATGGGAAGGGCCGTATGTAATCGAACAAAAGCTCGGAGATGGAACATTTAAATTATAGACTGTTGACGGTCTTACTCTACCAAGAGTCTGGAACAGCAAGAGTCTCCATCGCTACTACACATGACAGGCTTTATTAATTTAGTCTACTTTTCATTTGCAATTTGTTTCTGCATTTCGAAATTTGAATTTGTAATAAGGCAATTGACTTTGCAGTATTTTCTTATTTCAGCAATAAAATGACATCTCTTCGAGCTAGAGCTATGAATTTTTGAATGCGTAATACAACTACCACTATGCATGGAGAGCTAAATTCCACCCGACGGTGGGGTTTATTCAAATAGGGAGTAACTATGATACGACCGGTTACTCGCTAAGTGGATCCCGAGCTCGGGGGCAAGTCATCACACCAAAGTCAAAAAAGGATTGATAAACGACAATCCTTTAACTAACTCCAAATTCCTAGAGTGTGAGTTGAAGTGTAAACTTAAAAATACGGTCTCGAAGAGGGTGGATCTGTCCACCTAACGACTTCACCCATATCTTGACCAAGTTTGAGGAGGATGGATCCGTCCATCTAATGATCTCGCTTGTTAACTCAGGGTGGATGTGAGCCGACCATTCACGATCCTGATAAATTCGAGTTCCCAGCGTACGGATTGGAGTATAAACATCAACTCCAAATTCCCAGAGTACAAATTGGAGTATAAACATCAACTCCGAATTCCCAGAGTATGAATTGGAGTATAAACATCAACTCTAGATTTACGAAGTGTGAACTGGAGTGTAAAGATCAACTAACTTTGGATTCTCCGAATGCAAATTGGAGTATCGACAGCAATTGACACTAAGTCCTTGGAGCGTGGATTGGGGTATAAACACCGACTAACTCCAACATCCCTTGAGTGTGGAATAGAGTTTAAACATAAATATCCTTAACACCACTCTGAGTCCCCAGAGTGCGATCAGAGTATAAACTTAAATCGGGTGTGACTAACCACCCACGAATCAATCTAAATTCCTCAGAGTGTGGACGCTGTTATAAATATTAAACAGACATAATCGACCGCCAACATACGAATGCAAATCCTTGAAGTTGGATGCAGTCGTCGACAGATGAGCGAGTGTGATTCGACCACTCAATTTTCCTTGTTTCAGCATCAATTCAACGATGTTAAGCTCAATGTGTTGAAGACGAAACACAATTGCCAACTGATCTTTACAATTTATCCCTGAAACTGGGGACAGAACTTAAGTGCCAATCACTGACTGAGATAGTGCAGCATTGGAGTCCAGCTTAACGTTCGGTCGTGACCCATAGCCGCGACTTCAGGACTTAATAAATAAACTCAGATCCAATCCGAAAATCAAAACTTTACAAGTGTTCTAAACTGGAGTTCAAATGTTGAAACACTTAAGTAGATAAACAAAAATTTAGTTGAAGACAAAATGGAATTTTATTTCAACAATTTGTGGAAGAAAATTAAGTACAAGTTTATCCTAAAAATCCTACTAGCAGGGCCGAACCCGCATCTATACACAGCCTACAAAAACTAAAGAAATTACTATCTACTCAAAAATAAGCCGAGGAGATGTGTCTATTCTTTTTTCTTTTTCAGTTTCCCCTTTAGTGTGCACCCGCTGGAGCTACCACTTGGTTTTCTCTTTGAGCCCTTGCCTTTCGGCGGCCGATCTCCAGTTGGGGACATTATATCAACTTCCTTCTCTGAACTCACGTGCATGGGAATGTTTCCTGAAGGCGGAGTCAAAGGGACCGGATCAACTGTAGGAGGCGGGACAGGCATGTTGGTGTTGAAAATCGTGCCACCAGAAGATATCACTCTTAACGGAGCTGGGCCAGTTCCCGCCACCCCACCTCCAAAGCTTCTAGCTCGAGCGGCTACTTCCATTTCTGTGTTAATTTTGGCTATTATCTGTTCTTCGTGAGTTGTTTGAGCCTTGCTGGGAACATTAGTGGTTAGGACTGGGGAGCTGGTCGCTGGCGCTACTCCACCCATAACAAATGGCAAATCAGCAAAGGGGTCACTATGATGACCACGGAGTTCCTCCATCATCTATTCATCAAAAGTTAGCGTGCTCCCCTATACCTCATCCGTAGGTGCGGTAGCTGCCGTCGTGGTTGCTATGGTTATGATGGCCTCCTGCTTTGAATGTTGTTCTTGAGTTATAGGAGGAACGACTGAGGTAGCTTCGATCATTGGATATAAGCAAAGGAAAAACTGTTAGTAATTACTTCAAACAAAGCTCCTGATTTCTCCAAATATGGGCAATGTTCGGAGTACCTTCCTTGGTTTGACTCGTTAGTAGAGCAGCTTCAGAGACTTGTTCATGAGCCATAGATAATCGCCGTTGATTAGGGTTACAAGCAGGAATGGATTGAGGATCAACCGCAGATACAGATTCAAGCTGGGTTGGCACAAAAATTTCAAGACTTATATCATGGTGCTAAATGCCTGAACCCTCTCCAACCTCCGTGTGTTGGGTGATAAGTTTCTCCTTTTTGTATGAAATCATTGTTTCGTGGAGAATTTTTCCCTCGTCTTCATTCAGCACTCGGTTCTCTAGCTCGAACTCACCAACTGAATCACCCTGATGCGTAGCCTTTTCATCTTCAACTAATTAACCCCAGGTGTTGTGCAGATGTGTCGAGTAATTATCGAGTCAGGCTAGGTTTCTATGCTTCAAGACATAGCATTGTAAGTAATGAGAAGATCTTTAATATCAGTTTCTAGCATGGACTCCGCCATTTTGACTTCCTCCTCAACTTTGGCCTCCACTACCTGAATTTTGGGTACTACTGCATCTCATTCGCTCTGAAGCATCACCGCCTATTCACACACCTCCTAGGCTACTTTATTTGCATCATCCTTCTCTTTGGTGATTTTGAAAATTTTGGCTTTAAGCTCATTAAGTTCTTTCAAGGAAGCGTCTCTTTCGACTGTGATGGTGGTGTTTCGGTGGCCCACCTCTTCCACCAAAGTAAACTGTGTTTGCCTATAGCCATGTTTGCCTCGTCAGCTTTTTCAGCGGCCTCTATTTTAGATTTCCGAGAGGATTCGGCTTCATAATTGAGCACTTGAATGATATGGTCTTTCTGAGCAAGATCGGTTTCTAACTTCTTAATCATCTTCGCCCGTTCGAAAGCCACGTAGAGACCTTGTCAGCAGTCTTCATCCACTCTTTTTATTGGCTGTATACATTGTAAATGTATTCATGCATGGTCTGTTCAGCCTTAAAGGGAATTTTCTTCAAGTGTGGGGGGAAACAGAGCCGTCAAAGCAAATATTGGGAAAGTCTTTCTTCAGCTCGCAATTTTGATCGCCCTTTTCCCCATGGGCTCGGTAATAGCCTGCACAGTAACAGCGGGAGCTGTAACTTCGGTCCTGCGGCGTTGAGACTCGACCTCGGAGCGTGAGAAGATGGTTTATGGCGTGAGGCTCCAGGAGATGTGTTCTGTGAGTAGAAGGTGGTGTAGGGATTCGGGAGGTGGAGAAAGCGATCGGGATCGATATCAAAGTTCTCTATCTCTATCTCTATCCCTCTCATAACACTCTTGATTGGAATAATCGCGATCGCGGTTTCTGTCATCCTCCCTACGGTGGGACTCATAATATGAACTCGATGACTGGCGCATTGAACGGAGACTCCCAAGCATAGAATCTCTCCTAGTCATTGTATCTGAAAAGTAAAGGAAAAGTAGAGTTAGTAACCCCCCCCCCCAAGTAGACAACTCAAGACTGAAAACCGTGTACTTCCATGAAGTGTATATGTATGTGCAACCCTCCGACCAACCGGCAATGTTGGCCGCGCTTGTGGAAAGAGACTCGCTTAAGTCTAAAGCACTTTGAAGCTCCTCCAATCCGGTGTCATGATGAAGTGACACACAGTCCGGGATTGGGATATCGACAATCCTTTGAAGGGATTCTCTACTTGAGGGGAGGAGTCTCCATGATTCTAACACCAGAGACCGGTAGAGACACAACTACGAATTTCCACCTCAAAGGCTTATGACGCTTATAAGCAGCTGCCTTGCCTTTTCTCCTTCCCCCCAAATCCTGAGAACTGCCTAAAGGTCCAATTACGGTCTCATTGTCAGTAGGTGTATCCTCTCTATCGCCTTCCTCAACTATTACAATCCCGGGCGCTCTGTGTTTGGCTCATTTTGTCGGAGCTGTTCTGATCGATCCTTCGATTCTAATGCTCTAATTTTGATCGATTAGCCCAATAATCCTCAAGTTCTCATCCGTAAGTACCGAATAGATTTCTCTTATTTCACTCGGAACCTCTTGAAGAATTCGAATTATCTCTTTAAAGCGGGCACTCTCTGGCCGTGGAATCGAGGCAGCGAAAGGAATAAAATGTTAGAATGGATGTTAGGTAAGAGTGCAAATGGTGTAAAGATGAAGCGCTTATGCCTAACTATCCGTCGCCTAGCGAAACCCGGTGGGCATCGGACATAGAACCATTTAGTTTTGAAATAAATCAATCTAGATCTGGAGTTGGTCACAATTTGGCAGTTCCTAACCGCTTCTAAGAATGTGAAAGAATGGCCATCTCCTTGATTTTTGGCATTAAATTTAAATCTGATTTCTTCTGGAGTTGGGGGCCGCAAGAGATGCTCTATGAAGACAATGAATGTGCTGTTTAACAAAGCATACCCGTTCGGATGCAATTACGATGGAGCAATCCCTAAGAAAGCCAACACTATACGAATGTACTGGTTAAATGGAGGAAGCGTCCCGGCCATACAATAATGTCGGCTAAAGGGGGCATACCCCTCCGGGGGAGCATATGGCCTATCATTTGGCCCTGGAAGCAAAACGTCGTTTAGAGATAGCCCATGACGTAGGAAAATTCTTCCTAGCGCAAATTCGAAAACGTTCTATGGAACTGAATCTTGTAGGTTCAAAATTACATTTACTCCAAGAAGCTCATCTGAAGCTGGGCTTGTAACTTCAGCCGCGATAGCTAGTATTTCTATTACCAAAGAAGGTGGGCTTTGTGCCTCCTGTTGCGGTGAAATTGTGGATTCCATAACTAATCAACTTATTAAAAACCATCGTTAGATGATAATAAGCCCACGTGCTCCCAGTGTGAAGTGCATGAATGTGTTGTGCAGTGCAGTGCTTCATATTACACAAGAAACTTCATAAAAATAAAAGAGAAATGTTCAAACGACAAGACTTCAAGATTCGACTGGAGCGTCCATCATCGTTGACCGTCACAACTGTACCATTCAGACTTAGGAGATCGATCAAAGTTAAAGTTCGTTATATTTTTTGAGTACATTTCCATCGACAAGCATCGGTAGGCAGTCAAATATGCAGAAAATGGTAAAGTCCAATTATGCAAGGCAGAAGCTTGTCGGAGTCATATGTTTAAGTGTACAAAGTGCTTTGAATTCATTAAGATTTGACTTTGATCGATCACCAAAATTCCAATTCATATCGGTCAAGGAGTCAACTATCCATAGTTTATGCGAGTTTGAATTGACCATCAGAGATCCATTCGTATCAGTCCCCCGGCAGGTGATTCGTATTGACCAAGCACCATCTATTTCGTATCAATCATGCTCACCATCCTCGTATTGGTCAATAGGTCCAAGCATTCGTATCGATCGTCTTGAATCCTTTGTATCGATTGTCCCGACACAGAAATCCATCATCGATCGATGCAAAGGCCTTCAATTCTTCATTACAAAGTACCAGTACCCAGATCGATACAAATGTTCTCAACCCAGATCGATACGAATTCGTCTTCCATCCGTCATTGACACGAATGCCACCCTCGTGTTCCTCCACACTTCTTCTCCTTCAAGCGGCCTAAATGCCATTATTCACTCCTCGACCTTGCTTCAATCCAACTCCAGCATCAACAACGCCGGAATAGGCCGCGACTTTGAAAGAATTAGCATTGAAACTCGGGTATTATCGTTACTATCATGAATTCATTGGCTAATTACCTAGATTGAAAATTAGATTCGAGGGATTAAGGAGGTGTATTAGTTTGGACGGGGGCAATTTCTATTTCCCAGTTTCTCGATCGATATGAAGACAAGCTGGAGAGTAAAAGGATAAAAAAAATTGGCTAAGTGTAAAACGTATTTATATGGATATGAAACCAAGAAGGAAAAATGCTTCATCTCCCAGTGCTAAATGACCGATGGAGGTGGTTTCTCACGTTATCGATGCGAAGAGACTTCTTCCTATCCATCGCTATTAGTCCAAGACGACACTGTTCGTACCCATCGACAACCACCGGTACGAAGTGCTAGTTTCATATCCCTCTATTCAAAGACCTTGATATTTTCATTGGTCAATACGAACAACATCGAGACTGCAAGCAAATTCATGTCCATTGATGCAAGATATCCTAAAGGGCCAATTGATTCGTATCGATCGCCGTCAAAACAATAAACCAATTTTCAATTCTTCGAATTGATCTAGGAAAGGATCGATACAAATAGATACACCAAAACAACCATCAAGCCTTGTTACAACCCGAATTTCACATTGATTCAGAGTTGATCGATATGGAAGTCGACACCAAAAAACTGACAATGACTCATGAACGTACAAACGTCGATGAGAGTCAAGTTAACATACATACACGTTTGCCAAAATAATATTCAATTTTCAAATTCACAGGGTTTGAATGCTCACCTGATGACAATTACAACAACGAACAACTATTGGTTATCATTTAATACTCAGTTACAACAGTGCACAGTCCAACGTTTGGCAGTCAATAATTCGTTATTTGTATCGCTGAAGAGCAATCGAAGGTTACATCTTTTGATGAGATAACAACAACCGTTTAACAAGTCAGATGGAGCTTTTCAGAATGAAGATTGCAGCTTTTCAAAGCAGGTCATGTCCTCACAAGACGTAATTTGGGAGGCAAATGTTATCTGCCTTTTGGCAAGGCCGTGATACCAAGGAGTTGATTGGAAATCAAAGACAGTTTATCCCGAAAAACGGTCATACACCATTTCGAGCTACAATTGATATGATAGGACCGGCAAAGCTATAAAAGCCAACGCTCCAAATTTCAAGTCAATCGGAGTTCGTATGCTCAAGATATCGATGCAAACCAAGGAAATCAACTCACTCACATCCACCATTTCGCATCGATCGGGTCGTATCCTTCAATTCGCATCGATCGGTTTCGTATCCATTAAGCATCCATCTATCGGTATCCATCACCATCCAACCATCCTGTTCGTATCCATCGACCCTCAGACCTCATATCGTATCCATTCATCTTCGCATCCATCGAAGTCGTTCTTCTTCGTATCCATCAGCAATCCAGCTCACTACGAATCGATCGGCCATTGTCTACTTCGTATCCATCAGTAGTGAAATGGAAGTCCATTTTGCATCGATCTAGTTTTCAAGCACGCTTCGTATCGATCGGCCATAGGTCGATATAAATTCATTATCTCACATCGATATGAAATAGACTACGTTGTGATCAATACGAAGGGACCATTAAGCAATCAATACGAAGTGACCGTTAAGCAATCGATATAAAGTGACCATTAAGCAATCGATACGAACTAAACACAAAACATCGATACGAACAAGGCCAAGATAGGTCGATAAAAAGGAGGTGTATACATTGGAAAGACTCGGTCGATTCGGCATCGAAAGTGGATCGATCCTAAAAACAAGTTCCACGTCAACTGGCATCACGTGCAAAATCACCGATGCGAAACCATCAATGCGAACAGGAGCTATGCGAATTCAGCAGCCTTCAATAAATTCTAATTTTCATCGATCATAACTCAAAATCTACAAGTCCAAATGCCACCAAATTTTTATAGGAGCTTACGTGCATCCTCAAGAATGTTCATGATTGATCTTGACTTGATTTGATGAGATTTTGATCGATACGAAATTCATTCTTATTGATCACGGACAAAGTGCAAATGTCATGGGATCGATCGTATGGGTCCACCCATGTGAGAGAAGAGGTCTTCCGAGATCTGAGCGAGATATTTGTAGCCTACACCTATAAATAGCATACCAGGACCTATAGAAAAGGGACTTTTTGGCTCTCCTACATCCAGACTCTGCGAAACCATTGTTGTGCTTGAGAATCACTATTGTACTCGAAATTCACTGTGGTAATTCATTGTAACACAAGAAAAAGTTAATAAAGATCAACCATTTCATAGTGGATGTAGGAAACACGCCGAACAACTCTAAATCTTTGTGTTTATCTGCTGTTTTTTTAGTTATAATTTAGAGTGTTTGTTAGCTAATCCTCTTTTACATTTATTTTCTTCATTTTTATTTCTTCAAACACTTCTGAAGAGTGTTGTGTCCAATTTTGGTACAAGCAGTTAGCATATTATGGAGCAACCCTTGATTGTGTTAGCAGGGTTGTACGATTAAGAAGTTATGGAGGCCATGACTTAGAAATTCTTTGTATACTCTAAGATTTAGTTGAGTCCATGCCATCTATATTCACTGAGTCTCTCCATTAGAGAGCTATCATCTATACCCTTAGTTTGTGAATTTCCTGATGTCTTTGAGGATGTCTCAGGTCTCCCATCCCAAAGGGAAATTGAGTTCCGAATAGACTGGGAGAAAGATGCAAAGCTAATACCTTGACTTTAAGACAAATGGCACCCAAAGAAAGAAGAGAATTAGATAAGCAAATGTCTGAGTTATTAAAGAAATGATTCATCCATCGAAGTAATTTAGAGTGGGGAGCCCCTTTGTTTTGCCACTAAAGTAGACGGTTCATTGAGACTTTGTATTGACTATAGGGAATTGAACAAGTTGACAAGGAAGAATAGATAAACTTTACCTACGACTGACAACTTGTTCGATCAGCTTGAAGGAGCTATCAACAAGACTAAGCAACTGGATTCCATCAGTTGAGGATTGCAGAAGAAGGCAAGTCGAAGTCCTCATTTCACACATCAAATGGACTCTATGATTGAGTAGTGATGCCTTTTGGATTGATGAATGTCACTGCATACTTTATGAATTTGATGAGTGCAGTATTTAGGGGGCAACTCAATAAATTCATTGTTGTGTTCGTGGATGATATTTTGGTTTTCTCCAAGGTAAAAGAGGAGCTTGAGCACCACCTAAGAGCGGTATTGGAAACCTTAAGAAGGCACCAGCATAAGGCCAAATTTTCTAAATGCCACTTTTGAAGAAAATAAGTTAGATTCTGCGGGCATATTGTTTTTGAGTAAGGACTGGCTATGGACCCTGCTAAAGTAGAAATTGTTTAAGGATGGAAGACTCCTAGATATGCATCAGTGGTTAGAAGTTTTCCTAGGTTGGGATGCTACCATAAAATGTTCATCAAGAACTTTACAAGATAGAAGCCTCATTAATCCATTTGACTAAGAAGAACCTAAACTTTTCTTGGGATAATAGATGCACTAAGGCATTTGAGAAGCTTAAGGAGTTATTGATTAGTGCACCTATGCTCACTATTCTCCATGGGACCAAACCATTTATGGATTTCATATATGATTGTGGCACAGTGTAATATCCTGCCTTTTTGTACACTTTAAATTGACAATAAACCACACACGTCAAACGTAAACCATACAGAAGGGCGGATTGTGATGGGGTAAATAAGAAAAAGCAGAGAAAGAAAAAAGAACAAAATGGAATCTTGCAGCGGAACGATAAAATATAATAGTCAAATAAATAGTTCATGAAGCTGTTTATAAAATATTCGATTATACTTATACAATACATATCTAAGTTACAAATACCAGAGAATAATGAATAACAAATCAGCGGAACAATGTCATGCGGTGGAATATAATAAATAATAGTAATACAAATCTTCGTCTTCGTCCTCCAAAATAAAATCTTCAAATCCTGAAAAGCTCGGACTGACCCGAGCGAATTGAAAAGACAAAACACTCGAGTCAGAACTAAAAGGTCTTATGTAAGTTAAATCAACGGTAAAATATGAGTGGAACGGCATCAGAGATGTTTATGGGATTTGACATCTCCTATCCAGTGTCTAACGTGAGTGTAGTAACTTAAGAGATGCTCGGGATTCACATCTTTCCCTGCTTTTTCTTATTTACCCCATAACAATCCGCCATTCTGTATGGTTTAAGTCTGACGTGCGTGGTTTATTATCGATTTAAAGCGTACAAAAAGGTGGGATGTTACATCTGGTATCAGAGCTTTGGTTTAGCGATAAATCTTAGCTTTGTGGGGTTTGACTCTTTATTAATAGGGTAGTGGTACCCTATGATGAGTCGCTGAGTGTATATATATGAGAGAGCGTATTTGTTAGTGTTATAAAAAGGTTTTAATATTGTGTTAATTTGTTCTGTCTTGTATTTATAAATTTTGGCTGGTGCATAAGATGCTATGACATCAATAGGGATTCCTAAACACTTAATAGGACAGATCGACACAATATTTGTTTTGAACATAGGTGAATGAAATAATTTTGCCTATTATATTTTCTGTATATAAAGTAATAAATTTTATAAAGGTTATATTTGGTTGAAACATATTGATTGTTAGGTAGTGAAATTTATAAATAATAGTTGAATTAAGATTGAGAATAGAATAAATAAAAATTGGGAATTTAGAACTTATGTTCCGGGGTTTTTAAACTTTTTTCCAAACAATTTTGGAATATAATAATGATATTACTAGATGTATTTTCTAATATAAATATTTCAATATGATTTGAAAGAATTGTTTTAAAGAAATTTCGAAAAGAAATAAATTCTATACCCCCCTCTCTATCGTTGGAAAATAATTTTGGTGATGAGTGCATGCATCATCGACGTTCATTTTCGAGTTTCGAAGTGGGAAGGCCACTGTAGTAGTTTTACTACAGATTTATTTTGATAAACAAAAGTGAATTTTAAATTGTTTCAAATATAATTGGATATATAAGTTGTAAGTATATATCTATCTATTATTTTAAAATGATTGAAATTAAACCCGGTATTTAGTTCTTAAGTTTCTGATAATCAATAGTTTCAATTATTGTAGTGAAATGGAATGTAACTAATTAATAATTGGAACCCCTAATTGAAATAAGAGATTTAATGCTAGGTTATAAATGTAATTTCCAGAAAGTTGAAATATGTAACAGATGAACTTAAGATACGATTATTGAACGTTAATTATAAAATAAACTTGTATAGTTTTCAGTTACATTCTTAAAAGCATATATATAACTTACCAAAAGATTTAAAAGTTGAAATGTCTGATAAGAAAATGTAATGGATATTATACAGGTAATAAACTTGAGGTAATGAAAGTATTTAGTGAAATTATTTTATAAATAAGAATTTAATGTTATAATTGTTGTAAACTTAAGTATGACTGAAAGACCACTAATAAAATATAATAGAAAAGTAGTAAGAAATGATAATAAACTTAAGTAAATATTGAGGCTATCTATAATTAAAATAAGCAGGAAGATGAATACTGTAAATAAATGAAACTGAGAAATAAATGAATAGGTGGAATTTAGTAATAAATGAAATTAAGTAGTATGAATGAATGAATGAAAATAGAAAATTTGCAAGAAATAAACGTAAAATAAAAAGATAAACCATTATATGAATGAAAAACAAATCAAACAACAAATGTATGAATAGAATTAATAAGAATAAACTTAATCTATTGTTTGATTTTGTTGTTTGTTTGGTTTATGGTTGTTTAGGCAAGGATACTTTACAATTGTTTGGATGAGTGAATAATCTATTTATTCATCTAAGACTGTTGAGTATATGGTGCAATTAATAGTCTATTTTCCATTCTATACAATTTAAAGTTTTGAACCCGAACAACTAATTGTTTTGTTTGATATGAATGAATGATTGATTTGTGTTGATTTTATGTGATGGTTGTATGCCTTAGTGCAAGTGATTGTTGTTTGTATGGATTTGTTTGTTATTAATTGAAACAACTTTAAATACTTCATTTATATAATGATTAACTCTTTTGGATTGTATAAGTGAAATACAGGCTATGGAAGCAATTGCCACTGCTTTTGGTTTCATAATTAAGCGTCAGACCACACGAGATCGTTCTCGTTCGAAGCCTTATCGCGCAACAGCAAATCCTAGCTGGTCGCCACCCTAGGAGCAATTGTAATGTAGGAAGGAAAAGTAGTTGCTTATGCTAGTAGGCAATTGACGGGTCATGGGAAAAGATATCCAGTTCACGACTTGGAGTTGGTAGATATCATCTTTGCCTTGAAGATGTGGAGGCATTATCTCTTGGGAGAAAGGTTTGAGTTATCCATTGACTATAAATCACTCAAATACCTCTTTTCCCAAAGAAGATTTAAATCTTAGGTAGTAGAGATCGATGCAATATATAGCATTTTTCGACTTTAGTACTCAGTACACCCTTGGAAAAGGGAACGTAGTTGTTGACGCCCTTAATCGAAGGCACGCTACCCTAGGTGCTGTATATGAATGGAGATAGTTGGAGTTTCCCTCAAGTTATAATTTCCAACCACCAAGAGAACCTACCTAAGGGATTTTAACAGCTATGGAGATTAGTCAAGCCTTGATAGACCGCCTAAGACTCGAGCAAGCGAAGGATGGGAAGTTAGTAGAGATTTCAGAGAAGTTGAGGAAGGGAGAGCATTTTCCCCACACTAGTTGGCATTCAGTTGACGAGTGGGGATGCTTAAGAAGGGATGGATAGCTTTATGCCCCAATGGTTGATAGTTTGTTGAGAGAGGTTCTTGTGGAATGTCACCACTCAAAGGTGAACATTTACGAAGGAGGAGATAAAATGTATAAGAATATAAAGAAACTTTTATTTTGGCCTGGAATGAAAAAGAGTGTAGCTAAGTTTGTTACTAAGCACTTGACATGTCAGAAGGTAAAATTTGAGCAAGGGAAGCCTAAAGGGTTACTATTACCATTGGAAAATCCAACTTGGAAGTAGGAGCATATTTTGATGGATTCTGTGAAAGGATTGCCTAGAAATCAGAGGGAAACTGAAGCTATTTGGTTTATTCTAGATAGACTCACTAAAAGTGCCAATTTTATTTCAGTTAGGAACAACATAATTGCCACTTCTCTTGTGCAGATCTACATCAAGGAGGTAGTTTAATTGCGTGGAATTTCTATGAGCATAGTTAGTGATAGGAACCCCTTATTCACTAGTGAGTTTTGGAGGAACCTACATTGGGAGCTTCTTTGAATCTTAGCACTACATATCACCCATAGGCTTATGGTTAAACGGAGAGGGTAAATAGGATTTTGAAAGACTTGTTTAGGGCTTGTGTTTTGGATTTCAGAGGACATTGGAAGCGGCATCTACCTTTAGTTGAGTTTGTGTATAATAATAGTTATCAAGCAATGATTGGTACAACCCCTTTTGAAGCACTTTATGGGAGGTCATGCGAATTGCCAAGTTATCGGTGGGAAACCATCGATAAAATATTACATGGATCCGATTTGATCCATGATACCATGGAAATAGTAGAACTGATCAGGCAACGAACGAAGACGGTGCAAGACCATTAAAAATCTTGTATAGATTAAAAAAACAAAGAGCTTGAGTTTGAGGTTGGAGATATGGTATTTTTCAAACTCTCCACTCTTAGAGAAGTGGTTAGGTTTGGCAAGTTTGGAAAATTGGCATATAAAATTGGTGGGTCATTTAGAGTTTTGAAAAGGATAGAAAAACTTGCTTATCGTGTGGAGCTTCCTGACAGATTGGCAGGAGTCCACAATGATTTTCATGTTTCTCACCTTAGAAAATGCCTTCATGACACCACTATTAGAGTTGGGCCTAATCGGTTGGGAAAATTAGAGATAGAGCCAATAGTGCCTGTGCCATCACATGCATTATGGAGCACGAAACTAAGAGACTCCGCAAAAAAATAATTTGGCTAGTCCGAGCACAATAGGAAGACAATCCAGTGGAAAGCACATAAAAAACTGAGGAGAAAATGATTATCACTCATCCAAAGTATTTCACTGGTGAATTTTCTCTCCAAAATTAGGATTTTAGTTGCATCATGTTTGCTAGATTGGATGGTAGGAGATGGTTTCCACACTTTTTCATAACCAGTTTGCACTAATGTACAAATTTTTATGCATGTTTAGTTGTATTTGCATACATACTTGCATGACACGATTACACACTCATGCTAGGATTTAGCTCATTTTAGTATGTCTATAGTAAATAATCACACTGCACTTTAGTTGAGTGGATGGCTATGTAACATGGTTGTTATTACGCATTACGTTGTTCACCTCTTGAAAGATTTCGGGATGGAATCCTTTTTAAGGGAAGAATAATATAACACCTCGCAAAATTAACCATAAATAAATCAAGCGAATTAAGTTAAATAATATAGGGGTGAAAGTGGAAGTTTTATAAAAGTTTTAATTTGACCATGAAAATTATTTTATTACGCTCGTGACAACATTCTAATCTGTTTCCATATATAATATGCTGAAAACGGAGCTCAAACGAAGAAGTTCCGAGCATTTGAAGTTTCTAGATTTAAATTAATATAGTTGAATTCCAATTCAAATGAGTACTTAAATCTAGCGACTGAATTTCAAAAATTAAATATAGGTTTGCTTGGGGGTTAAGTTAAACATCAAGTTAAACAATTAATGTTAAAATAATTAGGGAATAAAATAAATGAGCAACGGAAACAAACCAATGCACCATAAAAGAGTGGAGATGTAACAACCCAGATTTGGAGTTTACCTTTCAATATTAAATTATAATGATAATTATGATTTAAAATTATAAGTTAAACTTCAAATCTAGGTTGTCACAGGAGAGGTTGACACCCCTGATCCAAGCAGTCTCCCCTAGCGATTGACCAGTCAAAGGGGGAGGTTGACCCCTATTTGGGGTGATAGCTAGGATTTTTCCATGTTAAACGCTCCAGATTTATCCATTTGTCACCTAAATTTATCCTACGGTTCTGATGCTTTTCAACTCCTGTAAATAGTATACTATCCTCTCTACTTTTTTTTCATAAATATTTGGAGAATTCCATGAACCACTGCCATTTTCTCTTTTCAATTAGATTCAGAAATATATTATGAATTCAGGTGTGGATTCTAATCCATTTCTAATTATTCATTTGATCTATTAACTTCTCCTCCAGCCCCTTTGAACCAAACAAAATTATATATATACCTATCCTTCGTTGTGTATATATATCAAAAGAAGGAGATCTGGAAAAGACTTGCTTTTGCGTTGCAAATCCATACAAGAAAAGTTAAGGATAATCTGTGAGTGGAAACCTTATCATTTTTATTTCATTAATTGATTAGTATATATCTTTAGATTTGAATATGCCTTAGGGATTTTGGGATTGCAAAAAAATAGATAAAATCCCCTAAAATTCCTTTTTTTCAAATTTTCAATTCTAGATGGAGTTTCTTAATTATTACGTTAATTTGATGGAATTTATATCGTTTTTGAAATTTTTGATAATTTTATAGTCTATTCCACTTCTCATCCTTCTTTGATTCAAATTGCAAGTTTTCAATAATGTAATTAGGGTGTAGATCCTATTAGTTTATACCACTTATTCCATCATTTATTTCTATATAAAAGAAGAGTTGAAAAGAATATGTAGTTAGGATTGCAATTCCTATTGTTTAGGATATTCCATTGAATCGATGTAATAATTTGGGTTTCTATTTTTATTTACAAATCTATTTATAGTAGTTTTGGATATGAATATTTAATCCTTGTTGTGGACATTGAAATCTTGGAAATCCGAAGGGAAGGGGCTTGCGTTAGTATTATGGTTAAAGGAATTGACACTTAAAACTAGTTTAGGGCATATGAACCGCATGCTTAGAAATTATTAGGCACGAATACATATTTATTTTTTCTAGCATAATAAAAGTATAATTATAGCATATGATTGTGTAGTTAATTGGGTAATAATTGTTATTAATTCCTCCTTAGGAAGGTAACTAATATTTTAAGGCATAATAAGGAAGATTCCTTGTAAGGCCTTATTATAAAACTCTAAGATGAGTATTATATATGGAGAGTTTAAATTATGGCTAAGTCATAGGGTGTGAGATCAGTCAAAAGACACAAAAATCTATCTAGCTATTCTGGCTACCAGTAGTGTGACTTTTGGGCTGATGTGAGACATCTTGTATGATAAATATTTGTGATGACATGAGATTTGTCTCAAATTCTGTAGGGTATATCTGCCCGGCTAATTTGACTACCAATTTCTATGAAAGTTAGACTAATGTGATATGCCATTATGAGTATGGTCATAATATGAAGGGCCTGCTTCGGGGTCTTGAGGTGTTAAGTAGTTGTTTGAGGGTTGGCCTCTTTAATCTAAATGAAGTATTAAACGACAAAGGGGATAGTTATTAGGCACGATATGTGGTATCTCGATAGGGGTTCGATTCATGATAAGGTATTAAGTGACTATTTTAGGATCCGCTTTTCCATAAAGAAGTATTAAGTGGCTTGAGAGATTCCATGCGATGTCAGCTTGATAGTTACCGATGAGGAGTCCTCCATGGGAATAGGTATTAAATGATATGGTCTGCCTCAATTGAGGTCTTAAATGGCCAGGGTCTACCAATTTTCCAATAAAAGGAACTCAGTGGCTTGGTATCTACCTCTTGCATTGTTAGATATTTATGACGTGGGATTTGGGTTATGGGATTTAGAAACTTACTTGGGGAATGGATGGTATAAAGTGGTTGATTGTGCACCCACCTCCTTTCCTTATAAGAAGGATTAAATGGATTTACATACGCAAGACATATTCCAGTTTTAAAATATACTGCCCAAGTACTGCAATGGTAAGACTCGATGTTTTTATTCAACAGATATTTTTTGTTCTGACTCCCTCCTCATTACAACACAGGTTTAGAACAGGGCGATGATAGTGACGATGCTTGAAGGTGGATTAGCTTAAGTTTGTAGTAATTGCTATTATCTTTTGTAATGTTTTATGTTGTGCTCATGTATTTTGGATAAATGAGTTAGCGGATTTTAGTTGACAGTTTTGATGATGTTTTGTATTATGACATTTCAAATGGTTTAAAAATAAATGGGTACAATTTGCTTATATATTTTTATTCTATCTGTTGTGGGCTCTAAAAGAATAGTTATTGCTCTATACTGTTTCTTGTTTCTCTAACCAACAACCGGCCTTAGAATGGTCTAAGTTTCAATGTGCCTTTTTGGTCGAAATTTAGGCCTGTTCTGAGGTGGGTTGTTACATTGTCATTCCGCTATGTGATTCTGTTTTCCTTGTTTTTTCTTTTTACCCCAACAATATGCCTTTCTAGCACTTGGATGCTCGGCATTTGAATAATGTGGATGTATTAAGTACCAACTTTTGATGGTCAACAAAGTGGGTTGTTACATTAATTGTCAAAAGTTTCTTATTTAATTTGTTTGATTTCCATTAGTACTTAATAAATAGCGTATATAATAGTTATAAGCATGCGTATCGATACAGGATATTGATACAAAATTTAAATTGGATTTAAACGAGAATAAAACTAATTGGTTTCTGGAATGTCTTAGAGCCTAAATAGCTCATCTAATGGCCGATCTTACTTTGAGGAATAAAAGGCATCTTTTATTTTAAAATAAGACAAATTTTTTATTAAAAGGAGATGAATCAGAATATATTGAATGCCATATTTATTTCCTCCTTTTATTTAAATTTTCTCTTTGCCATTTGCTTCTCTCATTCTAATCTTCTCAAAATTGAAATTTATATGAGGATGAGGTTCTAAAAATTTCAAAACAGAAGAGAAAAAATTAGTTATCTCTAGATAATTGTGGATCTGAAGATGGATTTGTAGAATCTAGGAATTCATCTTCATATATGTGTATTCTCCATGCTTCACCCGAAAGATAATTTTGTTTTATTTATATACTAGTGTAAATGGCATGTACATGCATTTAATAGCTAGAAATATTTATTTTTTATTTAATAAAATAATTTATTTCAAGCTAATTGACGGTGTAATTCCAATGAGGTGTGCTCGTATGAGAATGGTGATGGAGGTTACAATCTGAGGGTGAGATTCCGTTGATGGATTAGGACATTTTTGGAATTTCAAAAGGATATTGGAAATATATTCATTGAATTCTCTTTATTAATAGTTGGGACGTAAATTATCATGTTCATATGCCTGTAATTCTCCACATCTTTTATTCCTTCATCTTGTATATTTTTGGGTTATGTATAATTATCAAAATTCTACTTTTGATTCATTTATTTTGTCATCGTTTTGAATTTTATTTTCCTTTTATTTATTACCCATGTGATATTGATGATATCAATCATAGATTCTCTTCTACTATCTTTTGTTTGACCATTAATGTATATATGTAATTTAAATCAAGATATGATTGCCATGAGTTTGTATATGCCTAATTCGTCTAATCTTTTTAATTCACAATACATTGTTTGAATAAAATTTTGAAATCATTATATTAATAGATCATATTATATATATATATATATATATATATATATATTACAAAGTTATGGATTGAATGATGTTTGATAAATCTTTTGAAATATTTTGAGTATTGTTTACATGTAAAATAATTGAATTTAAATATCATGTGTTATTTCCAAAAGAAAATGGGAAACTTTATATTTCCCTTGATTTGTTTCTTGATTTAATGTTTGGACGTATGGCAAGCTATTTTATTTTGAATATATGGTTTTGAATTGCAAAGTAATTAGGTATAATTTTATATTATTTTGTTTCAAAATATTAATTTAAATTGTGTGTGTGTGTGTATATGTGAATGTGTATGTATGTCTATATATATATAATATATATATATATAGACACACACATTCATAAATTCATGTGCATACATACATACATACATATATATATGCATAGAATTTTAAACTTACAAAATTAGCTTCAAAAGCAATGTAATAATGTTTGAACTACCTTTTTAACCAAACCAATTTTAAACTTCTTCCTATATCTCCATATACATAGATAAAAAAAAAGATTTTTTCTTTGAACGACAAAGGCGTATGTGGAGGGGATATGTGATTGTTGGGGTGTGAATCCCAATAGCTAAAACATTCACATTTGTTTTGCACACATTCTATATGTAACACTCACACATTCATATATGAGCGCATTTCATGCGCTCATCAAATAAATAAAAATAATACTAAAAATAATTTAAAATTAATTCAAACTAATTTAAAATAATTATAATGGGATGAGCATTTTATTTAAAAGAAAACTTAGAAAGTTCTAAAGTAACTTAGACAACTTAGGATCAAAAGGAGTTTTTTTGAAATTTACTCATTACCCCGTTTTCAACTGACCAAGTACCAATGGGATTATGCCCAAAACCCATCATCGCCCCACCTTTTATGAAGCTACTAGATCAAGCCCTGACTCGTCGTTGCCAAACATCACGTGTACAAGCGACGACTAATTTCCCCAATGTACATTGAAACGTCCCCGTAGAACCCCTGTATAATGAATTTACCAAAAATAAGACACCTTTCTTAAGTAGTCAAAACGTAGACAAATAACATAACAAAGCATTTATCGTCTTGCCACGATTCTGATGTTGTGAACCGCATGTAAAACAGAGGTTGTACGCGAGAGGTCGTGAACAACATAATAGAGCATTCCTCGTCTCACCGCGATTTCGATTCCTCGTCTCGCCACGATTTCAAAGTGCTACAATATCTTCCTCATCCCTCATTCCAACCCAGATCAACCCATTACTGCCTCATTAGAACTATGTTGCCTACCACTACGTTGGCCGCCCATCGATCAAACTACAGTAACAAAAAGTGTGTCCTCCGCTTTATCAGATGTCACCACCAAAATCCACCTCGACCACCGAAACCTTATCACACCGGCCTATTTTTTTCAAAAGTAGGGTTTGAAGTTACGACTGACATTGATCACATTAGGTCGATCGTACCCCCATCACAGTCATCCACACAATGTCCACTTCATGCCTATGGTTTCTGATCATCTTATTATCTCTGTTTCACCGATGAATCGAACGGACAGTCCACATTTGTCGAATTTTCAATGTGTTTTCTAGTCAATCCATAAACCTGATCAATGAATGTATACCACCAATGGGCCATCAAGAACTAGAATTTTGATTTATAATATGACTAGTTTGGAATAATTTTGTATTTTGCACTTTTTAATTGAAAGGTAATTAATTTTTGCTAATTAAAATCAATAAAAATTCACGTTTTAGTAATTTAGCCATGGCATACTACCTTCTATTTAGGTGTGTATATAAAAAGTTGGTTTATAATTATTATTTACGTCCTTTATAAATTTGGTTTAAGATCATAAGGATAAATTACTACATCTCATCAACATATACATAAATAGGATAAATTCCACTTACCGAATAGCCATGCCTCCTCTCCGATTTGAAGTAGACCCTTCCTTCCCTTCGCTATCCACAAATTACCCTTTAAAATGACCAATTCCTCGATAGCTTCGATTTATTTGTGTAGCTCTCCTCACTTTGGTCGTTTTGTATAAAAAAATTAATTTGCATTTGATTTGGTGGATTAGGAATTGATTTAGTGATTAGAGTTTTGTAAGTGGAGCAAGATTATTAGAGCAAAAAGAATAGGCTTAGAGATCTATTTATAAGCTAAAAATATAATATCAGGGCTAAAATCGTGAAATAATATTTTAAGAAAATGCCAGTAGGTTTGACTTCTTTTAATTTCTAGCCCATTTAACCAAATTCCGCAAATTATTATGTTTTTTGACTGTAAACGGTATTCTTGATGCAATGAAATAGGTCTAGAAGCCTTATTCCATCTCCTTTAGAAATTCACTGTTTTTCCCTTTATGTTAAAATTATGATTTTACACTTTAAATTTAACTATTTAATTCATAAAATTATAGGGTGCTACAAGTTTGCTCAACATATTGAAAGAATTATTCACTCATACGCTATGTAATTATAGCACATAGCGGTTCCACAGCGGTGGAGGTACAAAAGGCTATAGTAGGGATAAAGTAGGATATGGCAGAAAATAGAGAAGGTGCAAAATACTTTATTAGATATAGAACCAAATATAAAAAGTTAATTTATTATCATTCTCATATCAGTCGGGTAGGAAAAAGAAATATTGTTTAATCTTAAATAACAAAATCAAAGAATATCATGATTTATGCAGTTCAAATTTGGCGACTACAATAAATTTCTAACTTATGTTGAGCACTATGCTTTTAGTTATTTACCGTAATTTTGTTATTTGGTTAAACATGAACTAGTCAAATCAACATTTTTATATGAATGTTGCTAAAACGGGTGTTAAAAGGGCTTGATTTAGAGGCTTAGCGAGAAATAACGAGGTTTAAAGCAGATCTACTATTTAATAGTGCTATACTAGAAAAAGCGTAGTGGTCGATTATGCACTGTAATATGGATTTTGCGAGGCTTTAACTGCATGGCTCATACCTACTATTTTACAACGGACTAAGTATAGTATATGTTCCTAGAGTTTTCTTAATATATGTATATATAAAGTTATCTTATCCCATCTAGTCGGTATATTAATAATACTACACATAACGTCTCTAGCTTGAGTTTGCTCAACAACCAGAGGGTACGCAAGTAATTTATCAATAATAAATGATAGAGGACAACGCTTATATTAAAGATTCATAATCTTTAATATATTTAATTGGGTGATATCGACTAATGGAATATTATATTTCTAGTGAAATACCCTAGTGATTCAAGTGTCGAACACATCAAAAATCATGGTACATATACTTTACATATGTATTTATGTCCTAAGTCTATGTAGGATTTCTTTGATGTTTCAACTTTAGTTTATACATTTATATTATATAAGTTTGATTATTATATAACTTTTATACTTTATTTAACTTATATAATATTTAAAGTATATTATATAACTTTTATAGTTTATTTAACTTATTTAATATTTGAAGTATAACATTATATAAATTAAATCTTATTTAATTAATTTAATTAATTAACATTTGAACTAATTTAATTAACACTTTAATTAATTATTATATTATAGAATTATAACATATTACATTGAATATATATACTATAACCTTTATTCTAATACACATATACCTTATATATACGTATGTAGTATTTTAATTTATTAATTAACTTTTAATTAACTTATTTAATTAAATAATTTTAATTAAATTTGTAATAATTTCAAAATTTTATCTATGCACACATGTATATCCATATGTTTTAAACAATTCATGACAACATAACATATATCATTGTATACATTATACATGTGTGCGTGTGTATAGATATATAATTAATTAACATATTTAATTAATTTATTTATTTTATTAATTTGACTAATAAATGATATTTTGTAAATTAATTTTATAATGTTTTGAAACATTTTGAAAAATTATATTATAACTTTTATAATATGTGTTTTATTTAAAATTTAACATTTTAATTTAAAACTTTTATTTGAATTTTCAAGACAATTTGAAAAAATATATTATAACATTAATAAAAATTTTATTATTTTAAATTTAAATTTAAAACTTTATTTTAATTTAATTTTTTTTTGAAATTAGCCCAAGACCCAATTCAAATTGGGCATTTTCTATTAGGAATAACCTTTTGGCTTACCTCATCCTTTCAGGATAGGTTAGGAGCTAGGTATTGCAAAGTATTTGATTACCCAAACCCAACCTTAGCCACTACTTTTCAAGCACCCTACTACATGGGTAGGCTTTAGTAAGTCGGCCCTAATACTTTTAATTTTGATCGTTAGGCTATTTGGCTCTGATGCCATTGTTCGAACTTAGCAGCCACAACAGAGTAATTGGGTAAATTTCAATTTTTTAACCTTTTTGGATCTTTAACGAGCCTGTATAGTCTAAATTCATTTACAATAAATTTCTATAAAATAAAATGAATATTTTATTAAATTTATAAATAAAGCTTTATTTTATATAATAAGTATTATTATTTATATACATATGTGCATCATATACTCATTTGTGTATGCATGCATATGCAACGGGGTAATGGGAATATGTTTGATATGTCCGTGTATATATGTTGGGATTTACTACGCAATGGACATATTGTCTCCTCGTGTATATAAGTAGATTTTCTAAATGTACATATGTATGTGTATACAAATATTATATATATAAATACGTATGTATGTAAAATATAATTATATAATTGTTATAAATATTGTTTGTAAATTATTTACATAAAACATTTATTAAAATACATATACATATAAATATTTAAATTTTTTTAACTATTAGTTTGTAAAATAATAATAAATATTTATAATATGAAATTCGAACTGAAATTATTATTATTATTATTATATTATATATATGTGTGTGAGTATTAATTTAAATGCATATTACATATAAACATATAGCTAGCTATATATATTATAAATAAAAATATATTTTGTAGTTGCTTTCGACTAGGTAAAAATTTAATTTTTCTAATTTTAATTTCGATATTAAAAATTTATTAATTAAATAATTATAATAAAATAAATCCATACGGAAATTACTAAAAAAATTAAAATTCGCTTTTGAAACCATAATGTTATTATATATTATGTAAAAAAATTATAGTATTTTATATTATTTATAAATGTGTGTGTATATATATATTTAACCAATTTTTAATCAAGTCAATAGTTAAACTATAATATATATATATATATATATATATATATATATATTTGAAAAATATTTTAATTTTACTTTATTGCCAAAATCTTTTTTTATATGGTCAAAAAATTTCACATAATGTAAAATATATTTATTCTATGATGTAAACTTTTGTGTTTAAATTTGATTCATCAAAATCTTTTAATAATATTATTTTAATCGTTTTTATAAGCCATGAGCATCAAACAAACATATATAATTTTTACATACTAATACACATACATACATACGTACGTACGTACGTACGTACATACGTACATACATACATACATACATACATATATATGTATATATATGTATATACACAACCATCAACATGTGACAATCTATCGATTTACTAATTCGTGATACTTCTAACTAAGCAACATATGGAACAATAAGTATATGAACATTGGTATAGAATAATAGACCAACAAAGTACCTTTCACCAAAGCCCAAAGTTCGCACGTCGAAATGTAGAAACGCACTCCTTGAATCCAACCCCAATCATGAAGTTGCTAGCTTTTGAATTTCCTTTGTAGCACCCCTAATTTTTGATAACATTATTCAGGAGATTTAATTAGATAAATTAAATATAATAATGTAAATGTTAAGTGATAAGGGGATTAAAATTTGAATAAATAAATTTATGTCGTGCTCAATTAACTAATTAAATAGGCATAAGAATGAGTTATAAGTAAATGTACATAAGGGTATATTGGGAAATCTGCACATAACTCTTACCCCTATATATATATATATTCCATTCACGTTTCATTATCTCCATTTCACATCATTTTGAGAAGAAAATGAAAACGTAAGAAGAGGTGTCAGCCATAATCAAAGAGAAAAGAGAAGATAAATCAAAGAAAAGCTAAGGATTAAATCTAGGGGTATAAATCTCAATCTCAATCCATTCTCCTTATGCAATCAAGGTAAACAATAATTTATACCATCTCTATTTTGTATATAATTATATGTCTATGGAATTTAAGATTAAGTTCATTTCTATGATGATTTGGATGATGATATGCTTGAATTATAATTTGTTTGATTGAAACAAGAATGTTTAAATTAGATTATATGCGATTTTAGGGCAAAACCGATTGATATTGATGTCTAAATATCATGGAAAAATTTTATGTTATGTAAAACATGATTTTGGAGTTGGGTTTTAATTTTGATAATTTTCCAAGCTATAGAAAGATTACTATGAATTTTCAAAGGAAAATATGGTTAATTGGGTTTATAAATTTATTTTAGAAATTATATTGAGAATTTGGATCTGAAATTTTGATATGTTAGATAACATGATTAAAGTGAATTTCAGGAACTTTTGAGGGTTTTTCCTAAAGTTATTTGCTCTGCAAATTAAATTATTGTAGAAGAAGGACATATATGCAATAATGGTTATGCTTAATGGAAGGGATTAATTGCTAACTTAACCACGGTTTAGATCTGAAATTAAGCGGCGGTTATAGTAAAGAATTTCAAAAGTTGAGGCAGCCAATTACAGGTTTACATGTGGCAAATTAGTTGGATACAAATTTGCTTTAAGTGGCATTAATTGGCTTTTACTCGGAAAAGTAGGTTCCGCCTCTAATAAAAGTACCTTTCAACTCAGAACTTCCACCTTCAATCAAGTTGAAACCCACTAAGCCAAAATCAATACACAAGGTATCACTTAGATGGTACGCAGTGGATTGGAGGAAAGAGGAAGATATGGTGTCAAAAGCATTGCTTTAGAAGGGGTCGATACCTTTGTTTGTTTTAAAAAATTAAACACCTGCCTTTGTTTTATTAAATCCTTCAAAGGAGTAGAAGCATATGTTTTTGAAAGAGGTTTTCTAAAGGCTTTCAAAGGGTTTGCCATCTTATGTTTTAAAGAATAAGCTTTCAAAAGGGTCTCTTTACTTATAAGAAATATATCTTTCGAAAGAAGGGGAGCCTACCTAGTTGAATCCCCGCTGCCGTTTTTGTTCCTTTCTAGTGTATTGAAGTTATCAATGCTTTTGAATGGTAGTTTTGTTTTAAAGATCTTTTAAGCCACTTTCTAAATGCTTTCGAAAGGATCTAAAAGTTCCGAAGACAATGACTTCGGAAGGGGGTTTCGATGCTATCCTTCACTCTTTTGTTTAAATGATTTGAAGCTTTCGAAAGGGATGGTGCCATCGCCATCAAGTTTTCCCCAAGACTTTTATATGATAAAGAATGTTTTCGAAAGATATATTTTCTTTATATTCACTTTGACCCAAATGATATTTTTAAGTACAAACCCAATGGTTTTGAAAGGGTACTTTCAAAGGTTTCAGACGGGATACTTCTAAAGGTTTCGAAAGGGGTACTTTCAAAGGTTTCAATACTTTCAATGGTTCCAAAGCTATGCTCCTAAGAGATAATAAGTAATACTTTATTACATTCCAAAGGTTTTAAAAGAGAGGTTTTAAGTGTTTCGAAAGGCAGGGGCTTAATGTTTTGAAAGAGATTTATATGCATTCGAAAGAGGTTATCCAGTGAAGTCAAAAACTAAGTTTGAGGGTTTCGAAAGCCTTAGTTTTCAAAAAAAAAAACCAGTCTTATTTTTAAAGGAAAATCATGGCATAAATAAATAAATAAAGTGTTTTGAAAAGAGTTTTTGAAGAAGTTTTCTTTGATTAAAGGGTTAAAGGGATTAACCAAGTGATTGTGTTTGCTTCTTTATATATGTACGTATATACACATTGTAGTTGACCCATAACTGTATTTTGGGAAAGGGCGGAATAACCAGCTAGGTTAATCCAGCAGTGAATATAAATTAATTTAACTCCTAAATGATTAGAATTGCATCCAGGAGGTCATCAAGACTAGAATATAGGATGCTAAAATATTAAAGGAAGATATTGGTAGTGGCCAATAGGTACTTAGTTTGCTCATGAAAACCGTGTATTGGAAAAAATATTGGTAGGGGCCAATAGGTTCATAGTAAGCCCATGAAAACTATAAAGGGAGATGTCAGAAAGACATGTTCATACTTAGCCCATGAAAACTATGATTGGATTTGTCAAGGGCCAGTAGGTTTGTAGTGAATCTATGAAAACTATATCTGGATTAATATATTGACAGGTGTTAATAGGTTCCTAGTCAGCTCATGAAAACTAGGATATAAAGGAAAGATACTGGAGTTACCAATAGGTTCCTAATCAACCCATGAAAACTAGGATTAGAGTAAGGATATTGGAGTTACCAATAGGTTCTTAGTGATCCCATGAAAACTATTCAACTGGACAGGAAGTCCATAATCATTTTACCGGTTATTAGTCAGCCCATGAAAACTATTAGGTTAATAGTAACCCTAAAAAGTATTACTATGACAGATATTCAAAAATGAATATGGATTGGTAATCCATAATTGATTCATTTGTTTTGCATATCAGCGTATCATAATGTTTTGAATTGTTTTAACCATTATGGATGTAGGAGCACAGTATATGGTTTTAAGATACTGTTGAGGGAAACACCCATTCCGCTAAGCGACATGGTCTTACCAGATATCTAAAAGGTTTGAGATGGAAGATTATTATTCATACCAGACATTATTCTGACTCAAAGTTTATGCTTTCCCCTTAAACTCACGGGTACTCATTTGATTTTAGGTAGTTTGAGAGTTGAGGTTTTTAGGTACCTCATTAGACGAATAAAGCTTCCGGCGATGTGCGGGTGGCACGATAGCTATCTAGAGTTCTCTTTTATTTTGATTCCGCCGTGTTGTTTATTGCTAAATTGCATGTAGATACTCTGATCATCCAAGAGGGCATCTTCACATGTCACTGTTGGCGTGTGTTGTAATAAATTTATTTTCTCCGAACATGATTAACGATTGTGGGGTTATGTAATGAAATGGAAATGTTTTAAAATGGAATGTGATCTTGTTTGATGTTACAAATTTTTTCCATATTCATATGTTTCTATGCATCAATGTATCTAACACTGCAGTATTTGATCGTCGAGTATTAATAATTATGGATGACTGTAGCATCCGTAGCCATTAGTTTTGGGCCTCTACGCAGGGGGATGTTATAGCCTTATCATCGACGATTGAATCAAAGAAAATTTATATGAGTTTGTACTAGGATTTTAGGGCAGTTAAAAGTAATGGACTTCCTCCCTATTTTCTTTGGTAGAAATGCAAAAAATCAAAGCTTAAGTGAGGGAGAGGTAGCTAATATAAATGAAAGACACGAGAGCAAAAAGTGGATCTCGGTCCTCTTTTTTCTTTTACCCATTCTCTCCTTTATTTTTCATTCAAAAACCATTTATCATATAAATATATGGCCGGCCTCGTTTTTACCATCTATAATCACTATCAAAGCTTCCTTTTGGGCCTCAAAAAATATTCCAAGCTCGAACAACGTGCATTGCATTGAAACTTAATTTAAATGTGTATCGATATCGTGTATCGATTAGTGTTTATATAACTATTATACGCATACTATTTAATGTTGTTTCATCAAATAAAATTTTATAACTAACATTTCATAAATATTATTTAATTTATAACAATTATGAATTAGTTAAATCGGGTGGTAAAAGGAGTATTCAACGTTTCGGTTGTGTGACTCTTAGGTGTAAATTTGGTCAGCGGTTAATATCGAACAATTTTAATGTTAATGTTCACATGCCGCTTAGCAGGTGATTTGACATTTTGGCCAAATCTATCGCTTACTTGATTTCGGTAAAATCCAATTTTACTTTGTCAAGTATTAATCGGTAGTGGCAACTATTTACCCCAATTCTCAACGTGAAACCATATCACTTTAAACATATGGAATTTGGTAATGAACAATATTCCAATTTCGTCCTTTAACTCTATAGTCCAAACACCAAGTCCTTGGTCCAGTAATAACAATTATTATTAACTGAACAGCTCATGCCTGAGACTTGAACTTTGAGTCGACTTCAATTGACCGTGATACTAATCATATATAGCCGAGGAGGCGAATCCTCTCTTGAATAGTATTTCACTGCCAATACTTCCACTCAACCTAAATATAGTCCTTCGATGGATGCCATGCAAATATTTAACTATAATAAAAGAAGAGCTTCCATATTGAAGATCTACAAATTCTCAAGCCAAGAGAACTATGCAATGTTTTCATATCGATATTTTCTATTTGACTTTAGTTATATTAACCAGCAGAAAACTATCGAGTGAGTCATTCCAAAGTTATCCAATAACTATTAGTACGTAACCCCTTGGTTCCCCTAGCAGTCATAAGTAATACACTATTTAACATTTAGAGGGTGTTACATACTATAGTCTCAATGGATGCGTTAATATCCAGTCTAGATCCATCTTAACTGGGAATATTTCAAACGGTATGTTTTTTTATTATGATAAATCGATCATCATTATAACACATTGTAACTACTACCATAAAACATACCATTTATAGGTTTTCTATTAAATATACTTTTAATTAAATTAGTTAATTAATATAACATATTATATCAAGTATATAATAGAGAGAAAACACATTTTATTTCGAATAAGATTGGTTATTGAGATAGATATTGTTACTCGGTTGTTTGACCATGTAACAAGAGGCTCCGCACAGATACCTCGCTAGGCGCAGGCCTCATTCGGCACACCTCCCCTCGCTCCACATGGAGCATTGTTTAACATAAATGAGTCGTTTGGCATGGAGCCTCGTTCGGCATAGAAAGGTTGCTCGACACAAGGCCTCGCTCGGCATAAATGAGTCGTTCGGCATAAGGCCTCGCTCAGCATGGAGCATTGTTCGGCATAGATGCGTCGTTCGACATGGAGCCTCGTTCGACATAGAAAATTCGCTCAGCAAAAGCCTCGTTTGGGCTACACTCTTCACTCAACGCAAAGCCCCGTTCGGTGCCGTTCAACCTGGATTTGTGGCTCGACATACGAGTGTCGTTTGGCACGGAAACCTTGCTCGGCATTGTCTGGTTCGACCAACCTCGCTCGGCTATGTAGAGACTACTTACTATGGGCTAAGATACTTTGTTCCTAGGCCCGTGAGGGAAGTCCAACCTATCTTCATCTATAAATAAAAGGGCAGAGGCATGGTGAAATGGAACTTTTTTTGGAGAACACTAGGGAGACTCTACCGCTTTTAAGACTTATTCTTTTCAGTTGGTACTTGTATTCAAGTCATTATTATACGGATTGCATTTGTATTCAATCATTTGTGAAAGCAATAAAGATCAAAACTCAAAGTGGACATAGGTAGTTATGTTGAACCATCATAAATCCATTGTTCTTGTTTTTGCATTTAATTTAGCATATAATTCTCTGTTTTAATTTACTTTATTCAATAATCTCTCTATATAATCTATCTCAACGGTGTTAGTGACCAATTCTGGTGCTAACATTTTGGTGCTTTCACTGTGAATCGAATTCTCAGACCGCTAGAATGTGCTTTGTAGCTACTAGATTGAATAAATCCCCCGAAGGAGATCCAAGTCATTCACAGGACGTCCGTTGATTCTACTCAGAGTTCCTATCAATAACTCTACTATGGGAAGACCATATACTAGATCAGCTTCTCATAACACGGACGTCAACGAGACTTCTAGCGTACAACAAATAGGACCTAGCAATCAACAAGCAAATCTAGGTGCAGGAACTACCATTGAAAATCAAATGGAAGTTGTCACTAGAACAGAGTTCAACGACTTGATGAGAGAACTCATGGAAAGCAAAAGACAACTCAGTAAGAAGATTCAAGCTAATGCTAACCTCATGACTCAGCTTACTCAGCAACAACATCAGAATGCTGGAGGTAGTCGCATTCCTTATTCTTCGTCTAATAGCTCGACTTCGTCCGATGAACCTCCCAGGCGTAGACGCCGCAAAATTGAAACCACATAAGCAAGTGCTGTTGATCGATCAACTAGGGATCACTTACACTTTGGAGGCCACACCTAAGCTGGAACAGGAAACTTAGGATCTAGAGCACGTGTGGAAACTGGACTCCCGGTTCGCCAAGACCCTAATGAATCTGGTCCCTATGAAGCATGTTTGGCAGATCGCCAATAGAGGAGACATCGACCCGAATGGTCCCGTCAAAAGGATTCCAACCTTCCATCTTCGTACAAACCCCGAAACTATCCTCTATGGTTAGAAAACTGATGAGAGAGAACCAAGGCTTGACAAATGAAGATTGGGAAATATCCAGGAGTCATACTCCCTTCACAGATATTATTCTACGGGCCAAGTACCCAGGAAGTTTAGCATGCCAACTATCCCGGCCTACGAAGGGAAGACTGATCCCAAGCAGCACGTGATGAGGTATGAATGGATGATGGATTCGGCTAGAGCGAACGATGCAACCATGTGTAGGTGCTTCCCAATCACTTTACCGGAATTGCCACCATGTGGCTCACTCGAATTCCCCCGCTGTCTATATCCATCTTTGATGAATTGGAGATGAAATTTGTAGAAAAGTTCAGGATACATGCCACTCGTCCCAAAGACGTGATGTCCCTATCTAGTGTAATTCAGGCTCTAGGGAAGTCGTTGAAGGAGTATTTACAGAGATTTCATATTGCGGCTACTGAAGTTAGCAACTCTAATGACCATGCAATTCTGATGGCTGTAATGCGAGGAGTGGATCCAGATTCAGAGTTAAGAGATTCGTTGGTAGGAAAACCTCTGACTACGCTAGAGTGTTTTTACTCAAAGGCTCATCGGTTCATAAGAAGGGAGGAAGCCAGTGGACAAGGTGAGATAGGGCGCCAGGGCCTGGTCAGGAGACTATGAAAAGCAGTATTGCTATAAAACAATCCAGTGATAATTCATGGAAGGTTCAGGTCAATATCCAGAACAAGCCTGGGCAATCTAAATGGTCCAGAGGAGGAAATAACGGAAAGAAAAGAGAAGCAAAAAATGGAAGACAAGGATTCCAACCCACAACGAATGCACCTTTTGAATGCATCTCTGGAGAATATTTACCTGTCAACTTGTAATACTTTTCAATACAGAAAGCCACGCCCAAAGGAGTCAACAGAGGAACTGAAGCAGATTGGGAAGTATTGTCGCTTCCATGAGATATATGGGCATAATACAGAGGAGTGTAGACACCTCCACGATGCCATAGAAAAGCCGATTAGACAGAAAAAGTTGCAGGAGTTTTTCAAGAACCCACAGGAAGGTAGGCAAGGAACATCGGATCCCGGATGCGTGTCGACTCCATGCCATTCAAAGGAACCTGCTCAAACTGTGGGTAAGCTAGTCATAAACACGATAGTCGATGGACCTCGCCCTGCAGATAAGAATTGGCAGGAAATGGAGCGGTATGCTAAATCCCTAAGGCATGTAGATTTTGAGTGTTGTTCAAATAATGAGGATGGGTCCCCGGCTAAGCAGCAGCGGACAATGACGGACGATATAGTTTTCAAGAGCAGAGATGTTGACTAGGTGGAGGCTCTTACCATTGACCCGATGGCCATCTCCGTGATAATAGGGTCAGCATTTATGAAGAGAATTTTGATTGATTGCAGAAGTTCTATCAATATCATCTTCAAGAAAGCATATGACCAAATGAAGATGGAGACGAAGGATTTAAAGCCATCTAAAGCTTGTATTCATGGCTTTAATGGTGCAGCAACCGATGTAGTGGGTTATTTTGAATTTACAGTTGAACTTGAGCAAGGTGAATGTAGGAGGGTGCGAATCCTACCTTTCATAGTTTTGGATGTTGATATTCCATACAGTGTATTTCTGGGTCCATACAATGTATTTCTGGGTCGACGGTCCTGGTAGAGTTTAGGGCAGCTTTGGCCCCGTGGTGTTTAACTTTAAAATTTCTGACAGACAAAGGGATTGGTGTTGTACATGGCGATCAGGCGACCTGTCGTGCATGTTATGTGGCTGAGCTGAGAGGGGCCCAGCGGAGAGAGAAAGGAAAGGTTGCAGACTGCTCCATTCACAGCCGGATCACTGAAAATTGACAAGTAGTGCCCGAGCCTTGGCTCGGCAGCACAATCGGATCTATAGAGACATAGATCCGAGAGATGATGATGGGAAACCCAGGAAAAAAAATGCAGCACCGTCTAAACTGACAATTGACATTTCAGTCAGCCGAGATGACCCATCATGAGTGCTTAGGATTGGATCACAACTCGACCCCTCAGTATTCGAGGATCTCACTGATTTTCTCCAAGCGAATCTTTATGTTTTCACTTGGACACATTCTGATATGTGTGGTATTTCCCCCGCTATTGCGAGTCATATGTTGAATGTAGGCCCGAAGTACATTCCTGTAAAGTAGAAAAGGAGAGGCATGGACCCGGAGAGGTCCGCTGCTCTCAGAGAGGAGGCAGACAAACTCAAAGCCAATGGGTTCGTCCACGACGCCCTCTACCCTGAATGAGTGTCTAACCCTATGCTAGTGAGGAAAGCAAATGGAAAATGGAGAACTTGTGTAGACTACTCTGATTTAAACAAAGCATGCCCAAAGGATAGCTTCCTTTTACCCAGAATCGACCAGCTGGTGGACTCAATGGTCAGACATGAGTTATTGTCATTTATGGATGCGTACTCGGGATATATTCAGACCCCGATGCACATTCCAGACCAAGAACACACCAGTTTTGTCACAGACGTTGGCCTATATTGCTAGGTAGTGATGCCTTTCGGATTGAAAAACGCGGGGGTGACTTATCAGCGTCTGGAGAATCGAATGTTTAAAGACCAGATTGGTAGAACAATGGAAGTCTATGTGGATGACATGCTCGTGAAGTCACGGCAGTCAAACAACCACAGTCGAGACTTAGTGGAAGTGTTTGATATACTCAGATATTATAGAATGAAGATCAATCCTTTGAAGTATTCTTTTAGCGTTGCGTCGGGGAAGTTTTAGGTTTCATTGTTAATGCATAGGGAATCGAAGCTAACTCGAAGAAGATTCAAGCTGTTCGAGACATATAAGTGCCTAGAACTATAAAGCAGATACAAAGCTTGAATGGCAAGGTAGTCACGCTGAGTTGATTCATATCCAGAGCCACATATAAGCGTATTCCCTTCTTCGATGTAATAAAGAAAGAAAAGAGAAATTTTGAATGGACATCCGACTGTGAGGAAGCATTCTGAGCTCTGATAAGGCATTTAGAAAGTCCCCCGGTGCTATCAAAACCGGTAGACTATGAAATGTTGTACGTGTACTTGGTTGTATCCCAGCATGCTATCAGTATGGATTTGGTTCGTGAGGAGGACCGAGTTTAAAAGCCTATGTACTATGTCAGTAAACATTTAAAGAGGATGGAAAGAAATTATCCCAAGATTGAGAAACTAGCCTATTGCTTGGTGATTGCATCACGCAAGCTTCGTCCATACTTTCAGGCACACTCAATCAGTGTTTATACCGATCAACCCTTGCGACATGTACTCCAACGGCCGAAAACCTTAGGAAGGATGTTAAAATGGAATATCGAGTTGAGTCATTACGATATTACCTACCAGCCACGATGGGTCATACAAGGGAAAGCGCTAGCAGACTTCATTGTTGAATTCACCGTGTCGGACGAATCAAACAGTCACGATGTCATACCTCCCATTTGGTGGAAGTTGTAAACCGATGCGGTGTCTAACGTCCATTGCTCTGAAGCTGATATAGTTCTTGTGACTCCCAAAAAACAATCAATTTGTTAAGCTTTGAAGCTCAATTTATCAACTACAAATAACGAAGCCGAGTATGAAGCATTGGTTGCTTGCTTGAAACTTATTAGGGAACTGAGAATAAAATCGGTTGAAATCTTTCATGACTCACAATTGATGGTATACCAGGTGCGAGGGGACTACCAAGCAAAGGGACAGAAACTTGTCCCATACCTCACGCGGGTTCAAGAGCTGTTGGCAGATCTGGAATATTATGATATTTCGCATGTCCCGTGTGAACGTAACAGAGAAGCCGATCCATTGGCCAAATTTGCAAGTACTGGCAATGCACAGCAATGGGATTGATTACCATTGAAACTTTACATGCTCTGTGTACAAACATAATGGATGTAGATTTTGTTTTAGAAACAGGAATCGAGAAGGAGTCATGGGGGACCCCATTCAAGCAATACTTGCTACATGGGGCCCTGCCCGAAAGGAAGAGTGAAAGACGACAAGACATCCGTAAAGCTTCGCGATATGTAATATAGGATGGAATAATGCATTGGAAAGGATTCTCAGCCTACTTACTCTCATGCATTGCCCATGATGAGATAAAACGAGTCCTACAGGAAGTCCATGAAGGAGAGTGCGGTGACCATACTGGGGGGGTAGACATTAGAAAAGTAGATCATTCGCTATGGATACTATTGGCCAACTGTGAATCAGGATGCTGCAGACTATGTAAGGAGATGTGACAAATGTCAGAAGTTTGCAAAAATCCCGAAATCTCCACCGACGGAACTCACACAAATGGTTAGTCCCTGGCTGTTTGTAATGTGAAGGATCGACATAATCGGTTCTTTACCCATATCCAAAGGTGGTGTGAAATACGTGATATTTGTGGTTGATTACTTTACCAAGTGGGCAGAAGCAGAGCCCTTAGCCACAATCACCACCAAGAAGGTCTTTAATTTCATTGTACGAAATACTATATGCCGTTTTGGCCTCCCACGGACTATCATTACAGACAACGGAACTCAATTTGAAAGTAGAGAGTTCAAAGAATTTTTTCGAAAGTATGGCTTTGAAAAGAGGTTTGCAGCAGTTGCTCATCCAAAAGCCAATGGATAAGTAGAAGCCGTGAACAAAATAATCAACTCCATACTTAAAAAGCGTTGGAAAAGGCTAGAGGCAAGTGGGTGGATGAACTTCCAACAGCACTTTGGGCTTACGGAACCACTCACAAGTCTGCGACTAGCCACACTCCACTCGTATTGGCATATGGCATGGAAGTTGTTATACCCTTAAAACTTGAAGTTCTGTCACATAAGGTAACTCATTACGACCATGTGATGAATTAAGATCTTTTATTGGAATCACTGGACTTCATTGATGAAAAATGTGAAGAAGCTGATTTAAGAGCGGCTGCATATAGGCACCGAGTCGCTCGATATTATAATGAAAAAGTCCGACCGAGAGTCTTTGATGTGGGCGACTATGTTTTGAAACGAGTTTTCCCGGCCCCGTCGCATTTGAATCCCTCATGGGAAGGTCCATATGTTATTGAATGGAGGTTTGTAGAGGGAACTTTCAAGCTAGCGATCGCCGATGGCACGACACTCCCCCGAGCATGGAATAGCGAACATCTGCGGCATTATTATACTTAGTCTATTCCTTTTGTATCTTTGTTGTAATTATTTCTAGTATTTTTTATTTCATTGGTTCTTAGTTTTCAGCATGTAATAAGACAATTTAGTTTGTTTTATTAATAAAGGTCTGAAGCCATCTTTTCCATGAATTATTGATGTTTTCGTGTATGATAATTATATGGAAGAAAATAGAGTTACATTATTCTATCTGACGTACGAACGCGCACGAACACTTAAAATCTCCAAGTCCCCAGAGTGCGGACTGGAGTACTCTGAGTCCTCAGAGTGTGGACTAGAGTATAAACGACTTGAAATCTCCAAGCCCCTAGAGTGCGGACTTGAGTACTCCGATTCCCCAGAGTGCGGACTAAAGTATAAACGACTTCAAATCTCCAAGTCCCCAGAGTGCGGACTGTAGTACTCTGAGTCCCCAGAGTGCGGGCTAGAGTATAAACGACTTAAAATATCCAAGTCCGCAGAGTGCGGACTGGAGTACTCTGAGTCCCGGGAGTGCGTACTAGAGTATAAACGACTTAAAATCTCTAAGTCCCCAAAGTGTGGACTTGAGTACTCCGAGTCCCTAGAGTGCGGACTAGAGTATACACGACTTAAAATCTCCAAGTCCCCGGAGTGCGGACTGGAGTACTCTGAGTCCCCAGAGTGCGGACTAGAGTATAAACGACTTCAAATCTCCAAGTCCCCAGAGTGTGGACTGGAGTACTCTGAGTCCCTAAAGTGCGGACTAAAGTATAAACGACATGAAACCTTCAGGTCCTAAAGTGCGGACTAGAGTATTTTGAGTCCCCACAGTGCGGACTAGAGTATAAACGACTTAAAATCTCCAAGTCTCCAGAGTGCGGACTGGAGTACTCTGAGTCCCCAGAGTATGGACTAGAGCATAAACAACTTGAAATCTCTAAGTCCCCAGAGTGCGGACTGGAGTACTCTGAGTCCCCAGAGTGTGGAAAAGAGTATAAACGACTTGAAATGTCCATGTCCCCAGAGTGAGGACTAGAGTATTCGAGTCCCCAGAGCGCAGACTAGAGTATAAACGACATGAAATCTCCAAGTCCCCAGAGTGTGGACTAGAGTACTCTAAGTCTCCAGAGTGCGGGATAGAGTATAAATGACTTAAAAATCTCTAAGTCCCCAGAGTGCGAACTAGAGTACAAATGACTTGAAGTCTTCAAGTCCCTAGAGTGTAGACTAAAAAAATATTCTAATTACCTGAAGCGTGAAATAGAGGATGTACAATTCCAAAGAATCTCCAAGTTATATGAATATGAATTGGGGGTTTATGTAACTCACAAGAGCTTGGGTTTCGGCCACAATTATATGGAAAGCTGAAAAACAAAAGTCATTTGAAAGAAAAAGAAACTAAATTTTATTTATCAATCCAAAATAAGGTCCTACGACAACTCCACCAAAACTCGGAGTCAAAAGTCTATGTACATTGACTATGAAAATAAATAAAAAGAATTACATAATCTAAACTAACTCTCGTTGAATGAGTGTAGCAGCTACTTCTTTGGTTTCTTTTCCTCCCTCGTTTTCTCAGATGACTCCTCCTCCACATGTTTTAACTTGGACGCTATGCTAGATGGGGAAGTAACCTCCAAGGAAGAACAAGGGATTTCTAGTGGCCTGGACCCACCGAGGAGGATGACCTTCAAAGGCATGTTCAAGGATAGTCTAGATCCACAACTCTAGGCTCAACTTTGATTTCAACTTTCTTTTTCTTTTCCTCCACAAGTTGCTCCTTCGTGCTCATTTTTGAAGTGTGTCTAGAGGCGCCTATGATCTCAATTTCATAATTTTCGTTGACGGGAGACGAAGTTTCAGACTTGTCCTCGTCAAGTGCCTCAATCACTTAAGCATCAGAACCGAGAGTCTCTCCCACATGAGTACCCTCGCTCGCTTTCCCCTTCTCCTCTTTGGCGTCATCACTCCTTAGAGTTGGTTCAGGATCAGAACGACCTGCACAAAATCACAAGAGACAAACGTTAGAATACAATAACCTCTCGTTGAAAATGATGGCTCTTTGAACTTTAAGAAGAAGAGTTATATACCGGTTTCTTGCTGGCTCTCAATCATCCAAGGAGTCTCACCCTCTAGAATAGGAGATAGGATATGAATGTCGAGGCGATGGTCTTCTTGGTCGTAACCAGCATGTTGCTCGAATGAATCAAGTATTGGTCGAGCAGCCGATTGAGTTAGGGGAGGAGCTGGAGACTTGGCTCCAGACGGACCGGCGATGTCATCTTTTCCATTTGACGAGGAGGAACCTTCGCTGTAGAGAGCCTTCTTTGCAGACAAGTCTGAAGGCCCATTCCCCTTGAGAAATTCCTTTACCAAAGCCTCCTCGTCAACCTCCTCGTTGCCCGACTCAACCTTTCTGATCTTTATCAAAGTTTCCCATGCCTCGGCTATGGATTCGAGGTAACCCTCGCCAGGAAAAGTTAAGTCTCGATGCATGAGGACACATGCATTGTATTCTGCTATAGGCAGGTTGAACAAGCACTTGATTTCCTCCCTGCCAGCATCCATTGCCGCCTCAAGGTGAGAATCAATCTCCATGGAAGCTATTCTTTTGCCCTCCTCACAGGTTTCATCCTTCAGCATCTCAACTTTGGAGAGTTGTCATCGAGCTCTGTTTTCAGGATTTACGTAGCAACAATCTCATCGCAGTATTGTTGTGCCTTCTCCTGAATAGCAATTTTCTCTTCTTTCTCTTTGAGAAGTAGCTCTTCCAAATCTTTAACACGCTGAGCAAATGCATCTCTCTCTTTTTGCACAGAATCTTTCTCCAAAGCTAATGCCCGCAGCATTGGACCGCTTCGTCAATTTCTTTCTTATGTGTCGCCTCTAGACGATTAACGGCCTCCTCTATGTCTTTAGCACTTTTTTAGAAAGCTTCGAGCTGAGACTTGTATGAAGAAAGTTCGTCATCCTAAGCTTTAATGATATCTTTGTCATCAATAGCTTCGAACTTCAAGCAATCGATTAGGTCATGGCGCTCGATAGAGACTTCCGAGACTTTTTCATCTAAGTGGACAAACGCGTTATGTTGAACGTAAACGTCGTTGTTACAAGCAGTGGCGCTTTGTTTGACGTGTCTTAGAATGTGATGGATTGTCGGGAGAAACTTTAGACCATCGAAGCATATTTTGGGGAACTTAGCCTTAAGCTCGACTAGCCTCTCCGATATTGATGGATCTATTACAGGAATAGAGGGAGATGGTCTGGAGAGTTCAGATTTCTTGTGGGGTTCCCCAGATTTCCTTGTGCTGGATGAACCTGAATGCTAATCGCGTGAAGCATCGGACTGGGACCCCTTGTGGCCGGATTTCTCCCTGCCTTGCTTCGGGTGAGAGGGAGGATTGTAATGATATGAACGCTGATGGTAAGTGTTTCTTCGAGATGATGAATCCCGCGAGTGATAATCCCAGTCGTTGTCGTCATCTATATCCCGGCGTCTTCCGGAGCTCGAATCCCATCCAGAGTGGTGAAAAATAGATGACCCGCGGAGACGATCGAGTCCGTGAGTATTCCCCATATCACCTACGTGGAAATTGAACGACGACGAGTAAGCAAAAAATAGAATGATGGCAAAAATTTAAGTGCAATGTGAAGTGCACATGTCCATGTGTCTCCTAGTATTCCCTCCGACGGACCAGTTTATTTATCTTTACTTATAGGAGCCTTTTCTCCTTGGTTTTGGGATTGAGCGCCTGCATCGCCTCTCATGGGGGAATGTAGCTTAAGGTCTTTCAGATCACTGAAGCCATAATTAAGAAAATCATCAGGAATAGTGAGGTTCGACGATCCTTTCAAAGAACTCTCTAAGTGTTGGGGAGAAGGCTCTCTCTCCACTGGAGTGATGGTGCCCTTCGAGGTTCCACCCACTGTCTTCTTGCTCAACTTGTAGGCCAATTTCTTCCTTCCCTTTGAAGGGGGAGGCGTTACTTCGATATCGTGAACCTTGATTACCGGCTCCCGAGCGGGACTAACATTCTCACCCAGTACTTCGGGCGTTTTAGCTTCTCTAAACTCCCTCATTCTCAGGTGTGTCAGGGGCATCATGTGCTGAAGGCCTAGCTTGCTTTTTTCCTTTGCCCAAGGCAGACCCGGTTATAGTGACGCCTTAAGGAAGGCTTATTCGACGACCTTCCGCCAGCAGCCCAAATTTCGAGAGCGATTTGTTTGAAATAAGAGATCAAATGTCTCGGTCTTCTTTAGGGATATCTCGGATAGCTTCAACGGCTTCAGAATATCTGGAGCCTTCGAGACGTGGGTTGATACCTGTAAAAGTAGAGAAAGAGTTAGAAAAGGTGCAAATTCTGCCAAATGCGAGTATTGATCTAGAAAAGAGACTTACCCCCTTTCACCCATCTCCTTGCAAAGCCGGGGGGACAGCACACGTAGAACCATTCTTTCTTACACTGGGCGAATTTGCTCCATGCCCTAGTCATAAATTGGTACTAGCTATGCGGCTCAAGAAATACAAAAGATGGGTTGTCAGATCATCTCTTGAAATGATAAATATAGCGGATATCGCCAAGAGTCGGGAGCCTGAAAAGGACGCTCATGAAGAGAATGCATGTGCCATATATGAACGCGTGACTGTTAGGATGTAATTACGATGGGGCAATCTCAATATACTATAACAGGTCGTGAAGGAAGGAGTTGAACGGTGGCACGCTGCTAACCCAACATATAAATTTGTTGCAGGTCGTATATCCAACTGGGGCAAATGAGAACAATCTAGTCTCGCTGGAACCAACACATCGTCAAAAGGAGTCCCGTGTATTGAGCATATGCGACGAAGAGCGCTTTTGTTAATTCTCGAAGCTTGAGAATCGACCGGATTGTCTAGAAAGATCGATGCATCCAAGGCATCGGGAGCCAAGTCGACGGATGTAATCATGGGGCTCGGAATATTTTATACAGGAACTGTCGATGGATTTGAGGTTCCAACCATTTCCTGTTGAGAAGATGGCCCGGGTCTATCTGAGACTGTGGCAGAACTGGATTTTCTAGACATCTTTAATAAGTGTTGGGTCTGAAGAAACACCTATTTAAACTATGCTTGAAAAACAATCAACATTAGACATAACAATAGAAATACTCCCCCCGTGTGGTGCGTGAACTAGTGCAATCGTTTAAGTATAAGTGCCAAGAGATTAAAAGTCACGAGTTGATGAAATAAAGTTAGGCTTTGAACTATCATCTTCGAAGACCGTCATCGTTGACCGTCTACGGGAGCTTGTCGTATGATGGTTTCTATTTTGAACTCGGCATTGACATCGTATGTTGAAGGTTATTATCTGTTTTAATCAAGTTAAATTCAGGTTTATATCTATCAAGACAAGGGAGTTATCAGTATGGATTGTTCGATATGCTTGATTGTTCAAGTCCTTGTCCTTGTTTACCGTTATATGTTCAGGCATAGGAAGTAGGTTAAGTCAACGTGCATTATGTTCGAGTTGGGATGGTTCTGCTGTTGTAGCCTACTACAAAACTTAATGTCGAACGACACTGCAGAGACTCGACTATTATTGTTTTACTCCACTCTCACATACTCCCTCTCCATCGTTCAGCATTCGGCAAGTCATGCCGAGCAACGGCCATGCCGAGCCACATCGCTCGGCATGATGAACCAACTCCTACTTCTCTCCTGCACTCCCTATTACCTCGTTTGGCATAAGGGAGTCATGCCGAGCCGTGGTCATACCGAGCCACATCGCTCGGCATGCTAAACCCAACTTCAACTTCGCTTCTACACTCCCTCTCCATCGTTCGGCATGCGGAAGTCGTGCCGAGCCATAGCCATACGTCTTCCTCCAATTCATTTCTTCGAGCAAACTAAACACCTTCCTAAATGACCAATCGAACACCAATTCAACTCGCATGCCACCCTTGACCAACAATCCCTACCCTCACCGATTCCTACTGGGCCGACACCCTCTTCCTTCCTCCTCTCCATCTAATCCTAAGGCTCGTCTAAACCTCGGATCCATCTTCCTTATCTATACGACTTCCATCATTCTTGAGTTAAGCTAAAGTTACAAACTCGAATCTCGTACAAAACCCCTAATTAGAGAAAGTCAAACGAGTGAGAGGTTTATACCTAGAAGAAGGGGTCGAAGTCTAATGAAGTACTCGATTTAGAAGTGGAATCCACTCAGGCTTGTTGTTGAGGGAAGTCGAGAGGTAACGTATGGGACTCGGGAATCTAAAGAGAGGTTGAGATGTTAGCAAGAGTCTGGAAGATGACTAGTTCGTAAGGGTTTAGAGAGGAGATAAAAGTAAAAGGGAGAAAGTTGAGAAGTGTTAGGTTATATAGGAAAGAAGGAAGGCGAATAGACAGTGACCAGTAGAACCGATCAAGGCACCTTGGTTGTTCAGCATCAATGCCTCATTCGGCATCGAGGCCTCATCGGCATCAATGCCTCGTTCGACATCGAGGCCTCGTTCGGCAACAATGCCTCATTCGGCATTCAGGAGATTGTAGGAAAACACTATCGAGAAGACAAAACAAGGGCTTAAAGAAAAACGCGGAGTGCTCATGGTTCAAAGCGCATCATGTTCATGCATATGATATACTTTAGGGGGCAAGTGTTACCCGATTGTTTGACCATGTAACAAAAGGATTGGCAAAGATACCTCGCTCGACACAGGCCTCGTTCGGCACACATCCCCTCGCTCGGCATGGAGCATTGTTTGGCATAGATGACCCGTTCGACATGGAGCCTTGTTCGGAACAGAAAGGTCGCTCGGCACAAGGCCTCGCTTGGCATAAATGAGTCGTTCGACATAAAGCCTCGGTCGGCATGGAGCATCGTTCGGCATAGAGGAATCGCTCGGCATGAAGCCTCGTTCTACATAGAAAGGTCGCTCGGCACAAGGCCTCGCTCGGCACAAGCCTTGTTCGGCCTACACTCTTCACTCAGCGTAATTCCCCGTTCGGCATACGAGTGCCGTTCGACGCGCCTTCCTCACTCGGCATACGAGTGCCTTTCAACCTGGATTTATGGCTCGGCATATGAGTGCCGTTTGGCATGGAAACCTCGCTCGACATTGTCTGGTTCCACCAACCATGCTTAACAACTGACGTTCGGCATTCCTAGCTCGGTGCGTAGATACTACTTACCATGGGCCGAGATACTTTGTTCCTAGGCCCGTAAGGGAAGTCCAAGCCTTCTTCGTCTATAAATAGAAGGGCAGTGGCACAGTGAAATGGACCTTATTGGAGAACACTAGGGAGACTCTACCTCTTTCAAGACTTATTCTTTTCAGTTAGTACTTGTATTCAAGTCATTATTGTACGGATTGCATTTGTATTCAATCATTTATGAAATCAATAAAGATCAAAACTCAAGTGGATGTAGGCAGCTACGTTGAACCACTATAAATCCAGTGTTCTTGTTTTTGCATTTAATTTAGCATACAATTCTCTTTTTTAATTTACTTTCTTCATTAATCTCTGTACATAATCTTTCTCAAGGGTGTTAGTGACCAATTATGGTGCTAACAGATATGTAACAATTATATATATACCCCTAAGGCATACCTCCAACTCCATCACCTTTTACCAAATCCCAAGTTCGCTTATTGAAGTAAAGAAATATACTCCTTGAATCCAATCCCAATACAAAAGTTATACCTTACCATCGACGGTCAAATCAAAGGAAATTGATGTGAATTATTACTTTGATTTTTGGGATAATTATAGAGGGAGGGTAGCCTAATATGAGCAGTAAAGGAAGAGTGCAAAAAATGTTTCTAAAGTGAGGGTTAGAGGGATTATATAAGAGAGACTAGGGAGTGAAATGAGGATCATTCGCTTATTTCTCTCACCATTTCTATGTCTTTTGAATTCGAAATTCCTTTCCTTTCTACCATCATACGACTGACCCTAAACCAAGCCCCTAATGGGAATCAAATCCAATCCAAGCCCAAGCAATAATTTCCACATTTCAATCCAATATAAATGCGCACCGACATCACATATCGATCGATATATTTATAACTGTTATAAATACACTATTTAATATTGTTTAACATGTCAAAGAAAATTTTGAAATTAATATTTCATAAATATTAATTAATTAATTAATAACAATTACAAATTAATTAAATCAGGTGGTAAAAGGAGTATTCAACTTTTTGGTTGTGTGACTCTTAGATGTAAATTTAGTCAACGATTAATATCGAACAATTCGAATATTAATGCTCACACTTAACTAAGTAGGTGATGTGACATTATGCCAAATTTATCGTTTACTTGCTATCAGCAAATTCCAATTTTACTTTATTAAACTTTCATGATAGTGACAAGTATTTACACCTATTGTCTTCGTCAAAACTATATCACTTTGAACTTATGGAATTTGGTAATGGTCGAATTATGATATCATCCATATTCAACTCTATAGTCCAAACATAAATTCATTGGTTCAATATTAACAATTATTAACCAAAATGCTTTGGCCAAAGACTTTTACTTTTAGTTGACTTCAGTTGATCGTGATACTAACCTCATATAACTAAGAAGATGAATTCTCTATTGATATTGTCTTGCTTCCAATGCTTCACCCAACCCAACTACGGTCATTTGATCGACGTTGTGCTATGATTTAACAATAATCAAAACAGAGTTTTAACATTAAAGCTCGATAGTATTTTCAAGTCGAGGGAATTACGTAATATTATCACGTCCGTATTTTCTGTTTCACATTAGTTATATTAACCAACGAAAAACTATCTACTAACTCATTATATAGTTATCCAATAACTACCAAACGTAATCTCTTGGTGCCCCCACCCACCATGAGTAATGCACCATCGAACATTTGGAGAGGATTACGTACTCTAGTCTTAATTGATATATCGATATCCAGTCTTGATACATCTTGACTAGGAATATTTAAAACGATATGTTTATTTTTGTAATAAATCACTCATGATTACAACACATTATAACAACTATCACAAAACAAAGCATTTATAGATTTTCTATTAAATAAACTTTTAGTTAAATTATTTCATTAATAAAACACATTATATTTAGTATATAATAGAAATAAAACACCTTCTATTTTGACTAAGATTGGTTATCTAGTATATAATAACTCATACGGCATACCCCTAATTCTGTCAATCTCTCACTTGCACTTAAGGCCAATTATGGAATCTGTATCTCATCCATTTGATTAGTACGATGAGAACTGATCAAGTTGGACCCTTCTTAAATGGATCTTCTATGTTATTTGAATTTTCTACTCTATCAATCAACTATCTCCGATGTCGCTTGACTACCCGTATCATATGCAACTCGTTGGAGTATGTTTCTCGACTTTCAGTGAGCTCTTATCGCTACATTGTTATCATTAAACAATCACATGCTATTCTTAGTTATAACATCCTGGAATTTTGGTCATTTAATTTTGAATATATAATTAACTTTAAATATGGAATAATTAGTTTTTTTAAATTTAATATCTTGAATTCAAATATAGGAATTATGTTATGAATTTTGAATTTTATAGTTGAGTTTTGAATTTAATATCCATTTAAATGCTCTCAAACTAGAATTAAATTATAGAGATTATTTAAAATCTTTAAATTATGGATAAATATTTGAGTAGTGATTTAAATATCGCGATTTTTAAATTGAACACAAATAGAAGAGGTTGATGGTTTTATTTAACTCATTATAACTAATAAATAATAGAGGGAATTAGGGCAAAGGACAAACGTTGAAAAAAAATTAGGCTGAAGGACACCAAGTTTCATTTTTAGGCTGAAGGAAAAATGTTGGTTATAAATAGAATTATATTTAACTTTTACACTATACAAAATGCTAGTTATATATAGCATTATATTCAGTTTTACACTATATAAAATGCTAATTATAACTAGCCATGTCCTTCAGTCTAAAAAACAAACTTGTTGTCATTCAGCCTAAATTTTTTCTAAGTTTGTCCTCGTGCCTAATTTCCTGTAATAATAACAGTAAATTCGTTTTGTAAATTTATTTGCAGTAATAAATGATTTCAATAATCAATCAATTTTTTTTTAGCGACTCAATTTTTATTTACATATTTTTAGTTTAATTTATTTTATTTTTCCATAATTTTTAATTTGAAAAATATTTAAATTACTATTTGATGATTTATCACCAAACGAAAATGTTTTGTATTTTTTTAAAATTCAATAATTGGTATATATTATCATTATTTTGAGGTCGCGGCACTATTCTGAGTGTGGCCGCATTTTTATTTTGTAGTTTCATGTTCATAAACGAATGGAAATTTAAGCAACGAAATGTCGAAAAATTGAAATAAATATAGGTCAATGTTTACAAATGCAACGTTATCTATTTTTCTTCCATCCTTGTCCTTATGTCATTCATCACAAAAATAAAGAAACGAACTAAGCAAATCCTCTTTTCATAATAAAAACAAAACCAAAAGAAAATAAAAAAATAAAAAAATGATATCTTTGAATTAGTTAAGGGTGGATCTAATTTTGGCATAGAAATTAGGGAGTGAGGTTGTAAGTTTGAGAATGCGGTAATTTTGAGCATGAGCTCGAGGAACTAGGTTTTGGGAACCTAGGAGTTATGAGCTTCGATTGGCCGAATGGACATTATTTTTTGGTTTAGCTTGGCGATTGACACTCGAAGGCGGGGTTTAGTGGTTAACAGTTGAGAATTAGGGGTCACGTCTTATGTACGGACGGTGATGGATTCCAAGTCACAATGGTCACCAAGAGTTCAAGCGTAGTTTAATGTTAAGGCTCGGATGCTCTCGCGAAGGTGGTAAGTTCGGCGAAGTCGGTTTGGAAGATCATGAACTGTAGCTTCATGTCGCTTGGAGTTATGAACAATGAAGGTGCTTGTGCATAATTGTGAAGTAGGCGGGAAGTTTGGTGATTAGGAAGAAAGATTATAATAGGGTAATTAAAACTAAAGTCTAATTAGTTTGATTAATTGATTATTTTAGTTTTCAAAGCTTACAAATTGTGTAACTCCCTCATGCAAGATCTAAATCAAATTATGTAACATATTGGCAATTGCTATGCTATGAAATTGGATTCATTGAATTTGGAGCTGATAGAATTTCAAGCTAAAATCGAACGCTGTTCAATTTTAGATGGAATCAAAACATGGGAGCGATAACTAGAATTTTGTTAAGTTAAATTCACCTCTTTTGATAAATCGGTATATTATATAGTAGATAATATTTTACTGTTTGTGTTTTGTTAAAATTATTGGCTGATTAGTTAAAATATCCGTTTTGAAAAGTAATTAGTATTTAAAATTGAAATACAGGAAAATTTGTAGCGAAATCTAGATTTCTTGATATTATGATTATTAATTTTCAGTTATATTCCCATTGTTTGATTTCGGTCATATCCCCATTAGATTATTAAATTCTGAAATTTAACCATGCGACTATAGTGGAAGTGAAACTGGCACTTGTGAAAAGTTAAACTTCTTTAGTGAAAAATGAAGTAATAGCTTTTGTTAAGAGCTAGAGTAAATATTGGCCTCGATATGGTATTTTGAAAATACTATTATGTGACATTTGATTTGGATATGGTTTCCGATTTGGAAAATGATTTAAAATTAATGTTGATGTTTTCTATGATATTTTATTTGAAATGAATTTTGAACTCTTCTATTTTACTTCAACCTTTTTGATTTAATAATGTTTAAAGTTGTTTAACTATTGTCTAAAAATGTTTTAGAAATTATTTAAAGATTATTTGTTTATGTTTAATACAGCGAAACGTTATTTATTTATATAATTAATATTGTTTAAAGAGAATTAATATTGATTATTTATTAATAATGTTTTTGAGTTAATAATAATTGTTTATTAATAATGTTTTGGAAGTAAATTATTATTTATTATAGTAATGTTCAAAGATTTTGTGACGACCCAGGATTTTCAACAATTTAAGATTGGAATGATTAATTGATTTTAAATATTTTAAAGGTTAATTTTAAACCTGAATTCAAGATATAAATATCTACTTGATAATTAAATCATTGAATTATATGGTTTAAATATTAAATTTAATAATTGAATCGGGTAAATTGTTGAATCTGAAATGCTAAGCTTGTTTAAAATAGTTCGAAGGCTCGTATAATTTATAATGGTGTTATTGAAGATAATGGAATGGAAGGAATTTAATTTAATGGTGATTTTTTCAGTTTTAAAATATATCGTTTAAGGTGAATTTAAAAATAGTCTTCCGAGACACAGTCTCGGAATTCGACGAAACCAGTTCCATTGGATCCGTAATAGTTAGTTATTATCGGATTTAAAATATCGTAGCGTTTGGAATTACCGTTGGCTCATATGGGGAAGAAATGCGTCAAAATTTAAAACCGAAAATACAACGAGATATTTTCAATATTAAATTATATTATAAACAGCGTGCCCAAGAAGCCATCTCACTTCGTTATATTTCCAGTATTCTCCACTTTTCTCTTATCTTCTCCAGGCGTAAGCGAACGAAAACAAAATAATAAAAAAATGTAAACAAGGGCCGAACTTCCTTCTACTCCATGTTTTCAAATCTATCTACAAATCAAAACCCCAAAACAATCCTTCCATCCTCTTCGTAACACACGCTCCGTCCCTTAGCCCTAAATCGCGAATTCCAGTTATTGAAAAAAAATGGTAAACGAGTTCGACCGAACTCGAGAAGGGAAGAGGCGGTCTTTATCGAACACGAACTCCAGGGGGATGACGGGGTCGCAAGCATGAGGAAGGCCGAGGGTTGCCGTATGCGACGATGTTTAGCAGCAGAGCGTCGCGACGTAGGGTCGCGCGCGAGTTAGGGCTTCGCCACAGTTTAGGGTAGGACGCGACTTGAGGTGGAAAGGCACGAGCTCGAGCGGCGGGTGCGTGGTGGCAAAGAGGGGGATGGCCGTGATGGTTGATGCTGGGGAGATTCAATCGCGAAGTGGTTTCGATTTGTCCCTGTTCATTGGTGAGTAATCTCTGCTCGATTTTCTTAATTTTGCATTAAGGGATTTGGATTCATAAGTAATCTCTGGTATATTGTCAAGTGAAACTGTTAAGGAGAGTAACCATATGTACCTAGAGGTAGCTGTGTCGAGAACGAAGAAGGGTTTACTCGAGTTTAGTTCGAAAATTTTAGTAACATGGCTCGGGTTATCTCTGGTAACTAACAGTTTTATTTATGTGACAGAGCAAAAATTTTAACAATGTTTCAAAGCAAACATTTTTCTTAGAGAGGAAATTTAACAAGCTTTCATATGAAAATATTGATCAAGTTCTTAAGCAAATTTCAAATTTAATAATAAAGCCAAGTGTCATTGAATATAAATAGTTTTGGTTTGGAAATAAATAATTTAATTGATGAAATAAGTTTCTAAGTATTTTCAAATGTCATGAGGTAAGTGTTTAAGGGAAATGTATTTGAAGGACTCAGGTGATTTTGTGCAGATTAACTCCAAGCATATAATTTGAATAGAATAGAATTATTAAGTAGATAATTAAATGGTTTATCATAAATTAATAAAGGATTGATAAATTAATGAATGATAAATCAATGTAATTAAGTAATGGGAATTAATCTAGAAAAGATAACTAGTTTATACAAGGATAATTAACTAACGTAATTAAGGGTAATTAATTAAGGTGGGTAATTAAAGGATAGTTAATTTATCCATTAGTTAATTAAAATAATGAATGGTTTAAAATTAGTCAAAGTTGGACGGGATTGCAAGCATCAAAAACAAAGGTGAGTAAATCTCACACTATTGGATTATTATTTAAATTTGAATGGTTAAATTTAAATAATTGGTTGAGTGATGAATTTGACTAGGTGTGTGCTAATGATGATGTGACTTTGGTTTTTGGTTGGTTCTCGAGTTAATTGTGGTTTGACTCGAAATATTTGGATTTTAAATTGTTGTAGACTTAGTCATAAATAAGGATATGTTTCATCTTAATGTTGATGAGGGTTTGAATTAATTAATTAAGTTTGAGTTACTATATTTAAGTGTACGTAATTCAGAATAACTATTGGATGGTGACGGGTAATTACTTAATGTAATTAATAAAATATAATTACTTTGTGGAATAAAATAAGAGATTAATTAAAGTGATTCACTAAGGAGTAATTAATTTATTTAAATGAAGTAAATAAAGATAGTAAATGTCGGTGGAGATAAAACGAGAATGATTATTATTTAATTAATGATGAATTATTTAATGTGATTAATTTGGATTAGGATAAATTGAAATATAATTGGAAATCACAAATTTTTTATAATTAACGACGTAATTGTAGATCGATTAATCCAGTGTGATTAATTTAGGGTTGATTAATTAATTGATTTGTAATTAATTAATATTGAGTAAAGGAATCTAAGTGGATGAGTTTAGTAATTCAATCAGAATTAATTAATTAAATTGGAAGTGATTAAGTTTGCTTATGGATGTTTTGAATGGTATTGAATGCTTTGATTGAGTTGATACCTACGTTATGAAATGTTATGTATTTCATTTGGATAACTTGGGTTAGGATATCATGAATTTCAAAGAGACAGAGGTCGGGTATCGACCCCTTTGAATTTTTATAAATTGATTTGTGAAATCAATAGGATGGAGTGAATTGATTTAAGTGAATTGGATTATTTTATCAAAGTTTGATACTTAGAAATTTATATATGAAATGAGCATTGTCTACAGCAAATTGTGAATTAGTTGATTGATAAGTTACCCCGGGTTATATAAGTTGATTGCTTAGATACTCCATTTTAGTTGGGTTTACTCACGCTGGGTTCCAGCCTGACCTGGGTGTTACTTTGTTGTAATGCTCGGGTCAGACCGAGTATTACATATTTTCAGGTAGGTACGCTCTGGAGCTCAGGAGGCGAGCTGGATGGCGAAAACGTATAGAGTATTTCCGCTGTAGTATATTATTGTGTATCTGAGACATGATAATAGTGTATATTCAGTGACTGTGTATATGAGGAACTCTGATGTATATTAAATGTAATCGACAGATATAGTATTCTTTTGTAAACTGTTATTATTTATTATTATATTTTATACACTGTGAATGTGAGATGTTTGGTGTTTCTGTTCTTCTTCTTCTATCTTTTTTCTTCTTTTCATAACTATCTGGGATTTTCGGGTTCGAAAATTTCGGGTCGTTACAGTTGGTATCAGAGCTGAAAGGTTAAGCGAGAACATTGGCTCTGGTGGGAATTACTCATTGAATAGAGTCCGTAGTACTCTAGAATGAGTTGAGTTTTTGTATGTATATATATATATATATATATATATATATATATATATATATGAGAGCGTACTTGTTATTTGCTTATAAAGATTTTTAATGATTTTATATAAAAATATATATTTTGATATATATAGCAATATTTCCTTCTAAGGAATATCTAGATGATTGGTTGTTAAATTATTGAAATTAAGTTAAGAAGTAAAATAAAATACGACGAAATTGAAACTTATAACCAAGTTGAAGAGTAAACTTATATAACAAATTGGAATTTCAAATATAGATTGTAAATGTAATTTGTAAATTGAAATAAACTTCATAAATAAATGAGATTATAATTTGAAATAGAATTCCAGAGAATATTTGAAATAGAGTAAGATGAAAATTCCAGAGTAATGTTTAAATATGAATTTGATGGATTGGGAGTTTGGAATTTTGGGAAAAATTAAAATTCCTTCGGGTTTGAAAGTGGTTTCCAAGGGTTTTGAAGAAAGAATAATATTATTTCAAAAATATTTATGTTTTTGAAATTTGGGAGATTTGAAATCAAAAAAATATTTGGAAGTGTTTTTAGAGAGATAAAAGCATTGAACTCTTTTGGTCACTGGAAAATAAAGTCGGTGATGACTGCAGCATCATCGTTGTTCATTTTCGAGTTTCTAGAAGAGAAATTGCTACCAAATTGTTTTAAATTGGGATTGTTTGTGAATTGGGTTTGGTTTTGAAATTCAAAGGGATAATTGAATTCGCCAAAGAATTTTGGATATAGTTGAATTCTAAGGTGATATTGAAATTTGGAAATTTGTTTAAACTCTGGAATCTTGATTACATGTTTATGGAATAATAAAAATATATTGGCTAAATAAAATGTATAATTCTAAGTTAAAATAAATGTGAATGTAATTGATTATAAATAGAAGGTGTAAAATTGAAATTATACTTGAGGTTGTAAGTTTAAAGATCAAATGGAATCTGATCTGAAATTGGAAGGAAATTGAGAATCAATTCAATTTGAATTGGGAATGAATCAAGTCCAATGGAAATTGGAGTTAATTAAATTGGGATTGGGTTAATTTAAATGGAGTGGAAATTTAAATTGGATTGTTGGGGAAGTGAACAGTTTTGACTCTAGACCATTTTCAATGTAAATTGTTTTAATATAAATAGTTTTAAATCTATTTACTATACAACTTTATTTTTAAAACCTAAACTATTTTATACTGGTTTTGCCACTACTTTTGGAACTCTTTACCTATTTTACAACTGTTTTATACACTAATTACTAATTTTCAACTAAGTTACGAATTAATTTCTATTTTACAACTATTTCGCAATTATTTAAGATTTCTATAACTATTTAACTATTTTCCAACTCTTTTACAATTAGTCAATTATTCTACAACTATTTTGTAAACTATTGATTATTTTTCAACTACTTATCTATTTTTAAAATTTTCAAGCTATTCTCTAAACTGGTCGGAGTTTAAACTGTTTATGATTAAATACCCAACTGGGATAAGAATTTAGGTGATAATCCAAATGGGGATTAAGGAAAATGTGAATAAGTGAATGGAAATTTGAGTGAATGTGAATAGAAAGGAATTGATATTGGAAAGAGTAATCCAATGTGAATATTTGATTTTGGATAAACAAAGTTATATCTTTGTTATATATTCTTCCTTTGTTGAATTTATTGCTAGAAGAAAAATGATTTTAAAGATGTTTGAAGTATTAAAGGGGTTTTATACAAGTTTGAAATGATCCAAAATTTTGAAAGTTATATATATTTGACTATATATATATAAAGGATCTTATGAGGATTTTGGAAAAAGGGTTTTGAGAAACTTTGGATTTGGAAAGGCTTTTGATTTTTGGGTAAAATCAATATTGAATTTGGAAAGCCTAGTTTGAGAATTATCGATTTTGGATAATCGATTTTGTGTAAAGGAGCTTTGTATAATATCATACTAGGTGTATGATTTGAAGATATTATATGTAGAGTATAAAGTGTTTTGATGATAGCTCTGGGGAAAAAGGCGCTTCCTTGGAATGGACTTCTCAGGAGTGCCACCGGGTGGTGCTGCCTTGAGCCCAGGGGGGTTCTAAAGTTGATCCTGTGAGGAGTCCGGACAAAACTAGTTCCTGAGGATTATGAGTTGAGTTTACCATAGCATAAGTCGTGTGTGCCGCGGAGAGCCAACAGTTACATGGACTTTTGTTGTGACTGCAACGTAACCCAGGATGTAACTGCGACCTATGGTAACATTGCGAAAGTCGTGTGTGCCGCTGAGAGCCAACAGTCTGCGTTTGAGTTTATCTCGGTAGACTGCAACCTATGTAGGAGTGGAGAAGTTTCATTTCGACAGCGAAAATCAGAGTGCCGCGGAGAGCCTGCAGTTACATGGACTTTTGTTGCGACGACAACGTAACCCTGGATGTAACTGTGATCTGTTGTGTGGGTTCCATGGCGTAATCGAGAGTGCTGCGGAGAGCCTGTAGTTACATGGACTTTTGTTGCGACTGCAACGTAACCCTGGTATGTAACTGTGACCATGGAATGGGGGTGATGATTTTCAGAGCATCCTCACTAAAGATATTTCCTCTATTTTCAAAAAAAAACTGTTTTCGATAATTTCAATAAAATTGTTTTCCAAGTATTCCCACTGGGTGTTGAAAACGGGTTTACCAAGTACTTATAGATTTTCAGTCCTACGCCTGATCAACGTATGATTGAATTTCTGTGAGAACAAGGACGGACTGGTTGAGACATCGAGTTATGAGAAACATTTTATAAAAACTTAATTGGTTAAATTATTATTCAATAGGGTATATTAATAAAATTTAACTCGGTTAAATAAATGGATTGTAAACTAATAAAGGAGTTTGAAAATAAATTCAAATTGTAAATGGAATTCGACTTAGATTTGATAATGAATTAAATACCAGGAGATGTTGTAAAATAAAAATAAAATAGAGTTAGATTGAAGGATAGTGATGGTTTGAATTACAAATAAAATTCAAGTGTGTCATAAATAATATTAAACGTAATTTGCAAGTAAATTTGTTATAATGGAAATGTTGTCGAATGAAATGAAATTGAATTATAATAGAAATGGTTTGCGTTGCAAACAAAACCCAAGTGAATAGAAATAAATTGAGAATAGCCTTGTATTGATAACGAATTAAGTAAGTAGATTAAAAATTTAAAACGGGATAATTGAGTTAAATAATAAATGGATGAAGTCTGATTGAATAAAAACTAAATCAAAGCTGTGATTGGAATTGGATTTTCAGACTGAACTTAATTTGGTGGTATAATAATTTGAAGTATAAGTGAGTTCGGTTTGTGGTTGGATATTATTTTGATGAATTGAGAAGTTGAATTTAAAATTAAAATTTAAAATGGATGACTAACTGAATTTAATGGAAATTGATTGAGGATCACATAGACGTAGACTTAAGTTTGATGTTGGAATAAATTAAAATAAATGAACTTAAGTTTAAAGCTTATGGAAGCTTGGCTTCGAATAAGAGTGAAAGCCCATTAAAATAAAGCTTGGATTGAAGAATGGCTAGTAGTATACATAAATGAATATGTCGAGCTAAATAAATGGTGGTGAATAAATTGGAAATGGAATGAAAGGTATATGTATGGTAGTGAAAAAAAAATTGTAATGGAATTACTTACAGAATGAGTGGAAATTTATTCAAAAGTAGTTATAAACTCAAATTAATGCTCTAACAAGCAAATATCGTCAAAATTTAATGAAATAATTGTCGTTTAGCATGTTCCAAAATAATTAAATTCCTGTGAATTGATAAAGATTAAATAAATTGGTTTTAGAATTAATTGAATTGAATATGAGCTTGTTTAGATTAAAATCAATGGTATATAAGAAATTGAGTTGCAAACCATTGTAACTGAATGAAATGGCTTATAAATTGATTGAAAACAATTGAATTAGCTTAAAAGTTATATAAATCGCTTATGGAAAGCGTTTTGGTGCTTGTTGTGTGTGTAATACATGTGTTTAGCTATTGAAAGTAAGTGAAATGCTAATAAATTCTCTATATATGGCACTTACATATCTAAATTGAGCAAGTACAGGTACCCGAAGGCCGTTTGGCTCGATTTGGATTGCACTAATTGCTAAAATAAATAAGCGGCATGCTTAAATTGCTAAATAAGGTGCGCCTATGCAATAAAAATAGGAAATATGAACTGTTTTTGCTTTTTCCGACCGTGTGGGTTGATGTATACATATTTATATCTATTGTCAAATTGCAAAAGCTCCTCCGTACAAAGGAGACTCTGCCAAAAAAATTCGAAAATTTTGGGAGTTAGAAAATTTTTGGAAAATTTTGGTTAACGACAAAACAATTTCAAATGGGAAACTTAAAATAAACTAGTAAATGAAACTAATATGAATCAGTTTAAATGAAAGATATAACTCCATATTAGAAATCAAAAATAAATTGAATTCATATGAAACGGTGGAAACTAAGTTGAATAGAAGTAATATGAAGGCTTCTGTAAGAAAATGTATACAATGATTTGAAAGATTACGATTGGATATTGTTGTTAAATAAAATATGCAGGTGTTATAAAGGAAAAAGGAAATTGGATTTGGTTCTAAAAGATAAATTTGAATTGCCGACTGAAAGGTACGTATTGTGATTTTGTATGATATTGGATTGGGTTTTTGATGTAGCCGCTTGGCTTTTGTTTTCTTTTTGGAATTTGGGAGCCCCTAGAGGCCTTTTGTAGTTGAACCGAGCTAGCCGCGCAAAGGAGACGCTGGGAAAATTTCTTGAAAATTTAGGGAGTTAGAAAAATTTTGAGAAAATTTTGATAATTTCAAAATTTGGTTTTAAATTGAAATTTGAATATTTGAGGAAAAGAGTATTGTTGGGAAACTGTGGAAGAGTTTGGAAACTTAGTACCAACTGATGGTGGGTCTTTAATAAAAGATAGTTGGTAGGATGTTGAATTGGGAATTTTGGGAAAAGGTAAACGGGTTTAGAATCATTCTTCCTAACTAATAATTTCGGGGACGAAATTCTTTTAAGGGGGGAGGAGTGTGACGACCCAGGATTTTCAACAATTTAAGATTGGAATGATTAATTAATTTTAAATATTTTAAAGGTTAATTTTAAACCTGAATTCAAGATATAAATATCTACTTGATAATTAAATCATTGAATTATATGGTTTAAATATTGAATTCAATAATTGAATTGGGTAAATTGTTGAATCTGAAATGCTAAGCTTGTTTAAAATAGTTCGAAGGCTCGTAAAATTCATAATGGTGTTATTGAAGATAATGGAATGGAAGGAATTTAATTTAATGGTCATTTGTTCAGTTTTAAAATATATCGTTTAAGGTGAATTTAAAAATAGTCTTCCGAGACACAGTCTCGAAATTCGACGAAACCAGTTCCATTGGATCCGTAATAGTTAGTTATTATCGGATTTAGAATCTCGTCGCGTTTGGAATTACCGTTGGCTCATACGGGGAACAAACGCGTCAAAATTTAAAACCGAAAATACAACGAGATATTTTCAATATTAAATTATATTATAAACAGCGTGCCCAAGAAGCCATCTCACTTCGTTATATTTCCAGTATTCTCCACTCTTCCCTTATCTTCTCCAGGCGTAAGCGAACGAAAACAAAATTAAAAAAAAAATGTAAACAAGGGTCGAACTTCCTTCTTCTCCATGTTTTCAAATCTATCTGCAAATCAAAACCCCAAAACAATCCTTCCATCCTCTTCGTAACACACGCTCCATCCCTTAGCCCTAAATCGCGAATTCCAGTTATTGAAAAAATAATGGTAAACGAGTTCGACCGAACTCAAGAGGGGAAGAGGCGGTCTTTATCGAACACGAACTCCAGGGGGATGACGGGGTCGCAAGCATGAGGAAGGTCGAGGGTTGCCGTATGCGACGATGTTTAGCAGCAGAGCGTCGCGACGTTGGGTCGCGCGCGAGTTAGGGCTTCGCCAAAGTTTAGGGGAGGACGCGACTTGAGGTGGAAAGGCGCGAGCTCGAGCTGCGGCGTGCGTGGTGGCAAAGAGGGGGATGGCCGTAATGGTTGATGCTGGGGAGATTCAATCGCGAAGTGGTTTCGATTTGTCCCTGTTCATTGGTGAGTAACCTCTGCTCGATTTTCTTAATTTTGCATTAAGGGGTTTGGATTCATAAGTAATCTCTGGTATATTGTCAAGTGAAACTGTTAAGGAGAGTAACCATATGTACCTAGAGGTAGCTGTGTCGAGAACGAAGAAGGGTTTACTCGAGTTTAGTTCGAAAATTTTAGTAACATGGCTCGGGTTATCTCTGGTAACTAACGGTTTTATTTATGTGACAGAGCAAAAATTTTAACAATGTTTCAAAGCAAACATTTTTCTTAGAGAGGAAATTTAACAAGCTTTCAGATGAAAATATTGATCAAGTTCTTAAGCAAATTTCAAATTTAATAATAAAGCCAAGTATCATTGAATATAAATAGTTTTGGTTTGGAAATAAATAAGTTAATTGATGAAATAAGTCTCTAAGTATTTTCAAATGTCATGAGGTAAGTGTTTAAGGGAAATGTATTTGAAGGACTCAGGTGATTTTGTGCAGATTAACTCCAAGCATATAATTTGAATAGAATAGAAATATTAAGTAGATAATTAAATGGTTTATCATAAATTAATAAAGGATCGATAAATTAATGAATGATAAATCAATGTAATTAAGTAATGGGAATTAATCTAGAAAAGATAACTAGTTTATACAAGGATAATTAACTAACGTAATTAAGGGTAACTAATTAAGGTGGGTAATTAAAGGATAGTTAATTTATCCATTAGTTAATTAAAATAATGAATGGTTTAAAATTAGTCAAAGTTGGATGGGATTGCAAGCATCAAAAACAAAGGTGAGTAAATCTCACACTATTGAATTATTATTTAAATTTGAATGGTTAAATTTAAATAATTGGTTGAGTGATGAATTTGACTAGGTGTGTGCTAATGATGATGTGACTTTGGTTTTTGGTTGGTTCTCGAGTTAATTGTGGTTTGACTCGAAATATTTGGATTTTAAATTGTTGTAGACTTAGTCATAAATAGGGATATGTTTCATCTTAATGTTGATGAGGGTTTGAATTAATTAATTAAGTTTGAGTTACTATATTTAAGTGTACGTAATTCAGAATAACCATTGGATGGTGACGGGTAATTACTTAATGTAATTAATAAAATATAATTACTTTGTGGAATAAAATAAGAGATTAATTAAAGTGATTCACTAAGGAGTAATTAATTTATTTAAATGAAGTAAATAAAGATAGTAAATTGTCGGTGGAGATAAAATGAGAATGATTATTATTTAATTAATGATTAATTATTTAATGTGATTAATTTGGATTAGGATAAATTGAAATATAATTGGAAATCAAAATTTTTTTATAATTAACGACATAATTGTAGATCGATTAATCCAGTGTGATTAATTTAGGGTTGATTAATTAATTGATTTGTAATTAATTAATATTGAGTAAAGGAGTCTAAGTGGATGAGTTTAGTAATTCAATCAGAATTAGTTAATTAAATTGGAAGTGATTAAGTTTGCTTATGGATGTTTTGAATGGTATTGAATGCTTTGATTGAGTTGATACCTATGTTATGAAATGTTATGTATTTCATTTGGATAACTTGGGTTAGGAAATCATGAATTTCAAAAAGACAGAGGTCGGGTATTGACCCCTTCGAATTTTTATAAATTGATTTATGAAATCAATAGGATGGAGTGAATTGATTTAAGTGAATTGGATTATTTTATCAAAGTTTGATACTTAGAAATTTATATATGAAATGAGCATTGTCTACAGCAAATTGTGAATTGGTTGATTGATAAGTTACCCCGGGTTATATAAGTTGATTGCTTAGATACTCCATGTTAGTTGGGTTTACTCACGCTGGGTTCCAGCCTGATCCGGGTGTTACTTTGATGTAATGCTCGGGTCAGACCGAGTATTACATATTTTCAGGTAGGTACGCTCTGGAGCTCAGGAGGCGAGCTGGATGACGAAAACGTATAGAGTATTTCCGCTGTAGTATATTATTGTGTATCTGAGACATGATAATAGTGTATATTCAGTGACTGTGTATATGAGGAACTCTGATGTATATTGAATGTAATCGACAGATATAGTATTCTTTTGTAAACTGTTATTATTAATTATTATATTTTATACGCTGCGAATGTGAGATGTTTGGTGTTTCTGTTCTTCTTCTTCTATCTTTTTTCTTCTTTTCAACTATCTGGGATTTTCGGGTTCGAAAATTTCGGGTCGTTACAGATTTATTATTATTATTTTATTAATAATGTTTGAAATTGTTAATTATTATATTAATAAAGTGTTTTGGAGTAAAATATTTATTTTATTAATTATTTTCTAAAGGAAAATTGATTATGTTACTAGTGTTGTTGAAAAAAGTTATTATTTATTTACGATGTTTAAAGTTAATGGATTTATTTGATTGACTGTATTTATAAATAATAAATTGATTTATTAAACGAATCTCATTTAATAAAAGAGTTTGCAAATGAAAATGGGGTTTTGGATTTATAAAGGATTTTAAAATTGCTTTATAAAGGATTTTTATAATGGAGTTTTATGAAGGAAAAGAATTTTATAAATGATTTTGGATATTTATTAAAGAAGTTTTATAGATGGTTTGGATATTTATGAAAGAAGTTTTATGGATGGTTTTGAATATTTATTAAAGAATTTTTATAGATGGTTTTGGATATCTAGAAAAGAGTTCATAAATAGACACGGAGATTTATTAAGAGTTTTATAAATGGATTTGAAATTTTAGTAAAGGAGATGTTCATAAGAGACTTATTAAAAGGGATTTATTAAAGAGATTTATAAAAGGAATCAAGATTAGATTTCGCTAAATTTACCTTCTTAATTTTGGTGGTGCAGACTTTCACTCCATGCTTAACACCGATTGAATGGTGTTTAGTCTTATGCTTATGTCCGCTTCTTTTTAAGCAACATTTGTTTAGTCCTTTTGATATGATTTTGAAATAAGAAATCTTTCATAATGTTTAGAGAGTATACCGAGAGATAAGTATATGAATACATTTTCTGAGTAGTGAAAGTGTAGTATTTTGGTGAATATACTTATACCATTGAAATAATTATATGAATATTTTCCGAGTATTGAAAGGAGTGTAAAGGGTTTATGAATATATCTTTGTAAATAACTTTGGTACAAGTGTTTACAAAGTGACTTAATTAATGAAAGGATTAACTAATAAGGATATTAGGTGCTTTGTGCTTAACCTACGTTATTTTACTTTGGAAATTAAATCTTTGGTTGAATTATTGTTATTTGATAGTTAAATAACTGACTATCAAATGTTGGCCTATTTTAAACTATCATTGTCGGCTCGAAGAGACCGAGATTGGATATATTATCTAAAAACCAGTTCGAACAAGTATAAGCATTCGAATAGAGAACATCTTGAAGATGATCAAAGATGGGGTACCTTGAAGTGCAAGTGCTACTTGCTACTAATCCTAAGGGTGATTCCTCAATGGATGAAGTATAAGCAGTGCCTTTGCTTTTTTTCAAACCCAGAATCAACTTATATGGATGAATGCTGGCATTGCATTTCTTCTTGAAAGGCAATGTTAGCATTCCAAGTGGGAATTTCTAGAAGGAGTAAAGGTAACAGTTACCTAACAAGCCTCATACCCAGTAAATGACTAAAGCAAGGACATGCGGTAGAGCCATGTGGGTTGCTTCGATTTGGGTATGATCATCGCCTAATCTAGAGTGACATCTATCATTTCATGTATGCTTCAAGCCTGATATGGTTGTTTGGTCGCAACTAAGGGGTAATCATATTTGACGCTATCCAATGTGGGGTAGGGTTGATCTTGCGTAGTTGAGGTGCAATACGTTGTGGCTTCCAATATATTTATATGAAGGTGTGATGATTCGGTAGGTAGACCCTTACCCTTTTATAGTTGAAATCCATTTTGCATTACGAGCCTTCAGACTTGATTGTATACCTATTATGCTAGAATTTAATTATTGCAATTTTTTTGGCTACGATTCAATATTTATTCTAACCCTATATATTATTATAATATCAGAGGATTTCTTATATAAATATTATGGTTATCGTAAGGTAAAATCCCGTCTGTGTCTATGTGTGGTTGGCCTTACGAGGTACCTTTGTTTTTCAAAGGGGTTTATAAATATAGAAATTAATATGATTTTATAGAGTTTTTCTCATGCTGGTTTTGATATAGGTGTTATTTTCTTCTAATGCTTGGTTCAACTCGAGTATATTTCAGATTTATTTTTGGATGCTTTGGAACTTCAGAAGACAAGCTGGATTCCCCGAGACGTATTCATGTAACATTTTATTTCCACTGTATTTTCTATTTACTATATATTAGCAATTGTAAACACATGATGTTATAACTGTCTAGGCTGATGGTAGATTGGTATATATGATTGATGTGTATATATATTACAGTTTCCTTTTGTAAAGATCATTGTGTATATTATAGATTTCTCGATACGATGTGATATTCTATTTTATCTTCTATTTTTTTTCACCATAACAATATGTCTTTTCGGCACTTGGATGCTTGGCACGTGATGTATTACTGTCAACTTTTAAGGATAGAAAAGTTAATTTTACGATTGGTGTCAGAGCTTAGGTTGAGCGAACACCTAGGCCTTAGTGAGGTAAAACTAATTAGAGATGGTGTGAGTAATACCCAAGAATGAGTTAAGTTTATTATCATAAGAGCACCTATTTATTAGTGATCATAAAATGTTTTATGTCATGTTGATTTATCTGCTGAGTAGTTTATAAATTTTGGTCGAGATATGGGATGCCACGGTGTAACGACCCGGAATTTTTAGAAATTAAAATTTGAATATTTAATTAATTTTAAATATTAATAAGTGAATTTATTAGTCAAATAAATTTTTATTTGAATTATTGGATTTAATTGGATTTTTAAATCGATAATTTAATACGTTAAATTATGGAAATAATTGAAAATATAGTTAAATATGATTGAAAATGATTTGTAAAATTTTATTTTATCATATGGAAGTTAGAATGATATTTTAGAACTTTTAAAATCGAACTAAAAGTTAATTTGTGAAAATTGAATATTTTAATATTTAAATCGACTAGTGAAAATAGTCAATTTTTGATCAGTCTCAGAATTGAACGAAACCAGTTCCATTGGATCCGTAATAGTTAGTTATTACTGGATTTCAAATTTCGTGTCAATCGGAGTTATCGTTTGATCGTGGCAGCTCGAAACGCATCGATTTATTTTTAATTTTAATTTGGCGAGTAAAAATAGCCATTTTTCAAAAAGTCTCGGATTTCGACGAAACCAGTTTCATCGGATCCGTAATGTAATATTATTGTAAGGTTTCAAATTTCAAGTCGATTGGATTTACCGTTTGTCCTGTACGAATTAAAACGCCTAGAAAATCGCTTAAATCGGTTTAATTCAAATTGAGCGTTTACAGCCATAACTCGCACATACTTCCGAATTAGCTTCCGAAACCTATTCCATTGTGTCCGGAACGCGGGGTAAACCTTAGAAACGCTGGTTACGGCGCCTAAATCGGAGTTCGGAATTTCCGGGATGAATAGTGTCGTTCGTTCCTTATAAATAGCCCACCATCTCATAAATAAATAAAAAAAAAGATAAAAACCCTAAAAAACTGCACAGCCGGCCCTAGCTATTGAATGGCCAGAAATTAGTTTCGATTCTCCTCATTTATCTCTTGATCCATGCATCGATTCAAGAAAGTTTCAACTAGAAACTTGTAGAGGATGGTGAGATCTTGGATTTCAACGGTTATGATCGAGTTTGGAGTTGTATAAAGGGAGATAGGAGGCCGCGTTCTCCATGGCCTGTGCACGCATCCCAAGGCGATGCTGATGACCGAGCTCCACCAGGGTTGGGCCGAGCATAGGGGGGTTCGAGAGCTTCGACATGGCGGAGACGTGATCGAGTTTAGTTGTTGTTTGAGGGGAGCAAATTCAAACCCTAGTATGTGATTCATGGGTTCGGCCTCAATATGTACAACCTGTAGACGTGCGTGCAAATGGGAGAGGGAGGGAAGAAGCATATGCACGGCTAGGATGGAAGGAAAGGGGATCTAAGGGCTGTGAGGTTATAGGTTATAAAAATTATTAAGTTATGTTGTAAATTTGTAAGTTAAATACGTGTAACTTCAAAAATTCATAACTTTTTCATACGAGGTCGAAAACGCGCGAAACCAGTTGCGTTGGAATCGTATGGACGAGCACTACGCGATGGAGTTGGTTTGGAGTCGTTTGGAGTTAGTGAGAATTTTGGGTAAAATTAAACGTCCGTTTAATTTTATTCGAAATAAATCGCTAAAACGGAATTTAAAATCAAGGTGAGAACTTCTCACTCAATCGAATCAGTTTCGATTTTATTTTAAATAGTTAGATTTAAAATATTTGAATGCATGTTTGAATGTTGATTGATATCTATTGATTGTTAAAATAGACATTATACGCCGTTAGTAAGCGGATGTTATTTATTAAAAACATATACCGCGAATATTTCATAAACAGTGAAATTGGTATTATAAATAATATCAATATATATATATTGGCATATGTATATATTGCAGTTGATTGATTTCCCGCATTTTTTGTTTAGCGGATGAGACCCTATTACGCCGTTATTAAGCGGATAATATTTAATAAGAACATATACCACGATAATTTCGTACTGGAGCGAAATTGGTATTGTGCTAATGTTTTTGGATGCAGGAAAACAGGTTGGAGGGATCCAACTGGATTCCTCAACAGTATTTATTTGATTATGGATATTTTGATATTCGTTGATTATCATATACGATATGTGATATTGTTGTTGTCGTGATTGACTATTTGATATGTAGCATCATTGGACCAAGTTTTGGAATTTTAAAATAATTTATAAAGTGATTTTGAAAATATACTATATGTTTGGAATTTGACCTATTTTAAATAAATAAACGTTATAATAGTTAAAGTTATAAAAATTATGATTTTGTGAAATATAGTTAAAAGTTGATTTTTGAGAAATAGGGGATTTATGATTTTATAAAATAGTTTAAATTGGATTTTTGAATATATTATAAAAGTTTAAAAATAGGATTTATAAAATTTGATTATTTTATAAATCAAAATGGTGAAACTATAAAGGAAATTAAAGACGTTAAAAGAATAATATAAATTGATTTATATTAAGAGATTTATAAACGGATATTTATAAATTGAAATATTGACTTATAAAACGAGTTTTTATAAGTGTTTGAATGAAGTGAAAATGAAATTCATAAATGAATGAAATTTATAGAATTATAAACTGTGAAGTTATAAAAGAAAATTTATAAATAGTAAGATTTATAAATTTGGTGAAATTATTTGAAGAATAGATTGGTTAGATAAATGGATCTTATAAGTTATAAGATTTATAAATTGGAAAGTCTCTAAAGGAACGATTTTGTAAAATAATCGTTTTATAAGTAATTAACTTATAATATGAACGTTTAGTTTATAATTTAGTTATAAACTGGAATAGGTGAATAAAAGAATTTATAAAAAGGAAGTTTTTATAAATAAATAGAAATGGAATTTATAAACGTTGTTTTATAAATCCGCAAACAACTTATTTTGATAAGTTAATTGTCATAACTTATTTAATGGAGTTATATTCACATTTTTGAATAGTGAATAATCCTTTGAATTAAAATGAATAAAAGGATGAGATTTGTTAACGAAGTTTATTCACATTTTTGAATAGTGAATAACACGTTAAAGAAAATGTTTTGGATTTGGATGTTTAAATAGAATTAAAACGATCTAACGATGTTTTAAAATGTGTTGAGATTCGAAACCATAGATTTCAACATTTATTGTTGAAATAGACGTTTTCGAGAAATAAAAGGAAATGGTGGACTATAACACTGTTGTTATAGTAAATGATTTCCGAAAGGAAATGTTTTGTATAGTATTGGGATTTATATATCTATTTTAAATTCGAATCCCTATACTAGTGATTTTGGGACGTTGTAACGATGTTTTACGCAACATTCGTTTTGACCCAAATAAATATGTTTAAGTGAATGATTTCCTTAAAAGAATGAAATATATACTTAATCTCGATTTAAGTATATTGAATATTTTCCAAGTGTTGAAAATAAATAAAAATTGTGAATTACTTATGAATAAATAAGTATGGAAATGTTTTTACAATATAAAGGAATATTAGAGAATTTATCTTTTTGAAGATAAATTGAAAATGAATATTATAAATCGAATTGAAGTCGTATATTCATTAATACTTTGGAATGTAAATTCACCAGTGAATTTATAAAAGAAGGTGGAATTGGTTTAAAAATAAATATTGATTTATTTTTAAAGTATGAAATTATATATCTAGTGAAGATATTTTGGAAAATAAATAATTTGGAAAATTATTTGGAAACTGGTGATGTGTGCATATCCATTGATAGTTCAATAACCGACTATCAATATTTCCCTTTGAATGGGTATTTGATGTGATTTGTTTGAATGTGAATGCTACACTTATTTTTAAATAAGCGCTCACTATTCGGGTTAACCGGGAAAGGACCATGGGGTCGTATAACCCATTCCGAATATGTGATACGTCGTTGTGAATTGCATTGAAGATCGGTGTTGAAGACCCGGTATTTGCGAGAGCGATAGGATGACCTGTCGATTTACTCTGCACCGAGTAGCTACGGTATTGAGTTCTCCATATGTGATGGTGAATCCGATCAGGATTGTGAATATCCGGATTGCAAGGACTTCTTTGTAAGTGCCTTCGGTTTTGTTCGATCCCGGAACAGACTTGTATGGATTTTGTGTCTGACATTACAAGTTGAGATATAAAGCCGATTTCTTTCAAATATATTTCTGTTGGTGGCGGAGAATTTATTCTTTTAGCTTAACACCCTTCTCTGAGACATACGAGCTCAGAGGTTATATAGTTGAAGTTATCAGCGATATGTTCCCAATTTGGTGATGTGACATGCTGAGTGTTGCTGAAATGATCATTGTGTTGATTATTGTGATAGGATCATTTATTTGATCGTCTATCTTAGTGATCATTGTGTTGATCATTTGTTGACCCAAAGCATGGCTTTTGTATAAAGTATGTTTTTGTGGACGTGACTTCGTCGAACCTCACACCCTGAAAATGGTCAAAACAGGAAAGATGCGGCAAGGTTATGAGGGGTAGCACCCTTTAGGGTATGTACATTTCCTTCTGGATAGAGGTTGTATCATGGTATGGAGCCCAGATATTTAACCTATGTGGTTACTACGAATTTATTACTTTGTGGTTGTTGGCTTTCGGGATCCCGTGAGAAAGGTCGTTTACGATCGGGGAATGGCGTGCTCGTGTCAGTAGTTACCCAGTTAGGGGTAACCCGGCCTTGTGTTGGCAGAGTTCCGGTTTGGTTCTCGGGGATGTCTTTCCAGAGGCATTCTCATGTGGCAATGGGAAGTTCCTTGGCCTGACCATTTGTTGGAAATCCAATTCCTAATACGAAACTTGTACGGTTTTAGTTGTAGAACCTATCATTCACTTATGGTGGTCACCACTGTTTGGATGGTAGCTATAGTAGGCATAGTTCGAAATGTCTATGTTGGCTAAGATTTATATTCTACTTTCGAAATGAATTTTCCACTACACTATGCACTAGTAATAATATCAAATGTTATTTTAAATGCGTATCAAGCATCTTTGACTATCATAAGGAGAAATCTCCTCTGATTCTGCGTTTGCATGTGTGTGTGTGTGTGTGCGGGAGGCCTTATGGTAGTCTCATTTTTAAAAGCATTGTGAATTGAATTTAAAAATATTCCTCTATTTTGATTTTAAAGATAAATAAACTGTTTTGAGTTCTCACACCAGTCTCATGACTGACTTGGAGTTTATTGTTTTCCTTCCTAAACTCTGGGTGCCCACCAATTTCCACACGGGCAGTCAAGAGTTAAGGTTTATCAGGATATTCTGGATATTCTGGAATTGCTGGAGGCAAGGTGGTTGGCATGGCGTATTACTAGTATATAGTATTTCTTTTTCCGCTGTTTGTTGTTGTTGTTGATGTTGTACACTCTGATGATATGATGTAATGTGATGTAATGTAATAACTGATAGTTCTTTGTTTAAAGATTATTCATTTATTATTATATATTGTTCCGCTGCGAATTGTGAGATTCTGATGTTGTTCTGTTTTCTTTCTGTCCCGTTCTTCTGTTTTTCTTTTCCCTCTATCTTCTACCTTATCTATTATGTTCTAATCTTCTACCTTTTTCTCTTCTTTTCTTACTTTTTCTTTTCTTAAATTCTTTTTAAAACCCATAACATTCCGGTTTTTGGCCTTCGAATCCTCGACAGTCGATAAAGTGAGTGTCGATGTTGAATTTTCAAAGTCGAAAATTTTCGGGGCGTTACATTTGGTATCAGAGCTTATGGTTAAGCGACAACCATGGTTCTGTTGGGTATTACTCGTTAGAGATAGAGTCAGCAGTACTCTAGAATGAGTTTGAGTGTAATAATAGCTATGAGAGCGTATTTGTTAGTGAATATAAAATTGTTTTATATTGTGATGATTGGTTTGTTGAGTGGTATATGAACCTTCCTCAGCGTGGTCTCGACAACTATGCCGAAGGGGTTTCTAAACACTTGAATAGAACAATTCGACACAGTATTGTTTTAAAATTGGGTAAATGAAATAATTTTACCTTGAGTATATTTTATATATAAAGGAATAATTTTTCAGAATTATTAAAGTGTATATAAGTTGATTGTTTAGATGTTTGAATAATCTAAATAAAAGGATAATTGTATAAGCAAAAGAATTATAAGAGTTAAATTATAATTAAAGTGATTTACAATTGTGAAATAAACTTATATATATAAGAAATGAAACTAATGAATATATTTATGAATATGAGTTGTAAATATAAAAATGAATTGAGTTATATAAATGAAATTCAACTTTAGTAATTGAATTGAATTAATGGATTAAATGATTAATCAATTAAATGTAAATTTAAGTTGATATGAAATAATGAATGAAAGTGTTAATTCTTTAAAATCTAATGTTATTAGAAAGTTGAATAGTTGAATAAAAATCAATTTAAATTGAACCAATTGAAAGTGATGGTGTTAAAACCAAATTGAATGAATATATGCAAAGTGATTTTGTTGTTATATGATTGTTAGTTGATTGTATATAATTCATTAAGTGTTAATGAAATTGAAAGCTATGTAATTGAATTCAAATTGAAAGTAAATAAATTTGAATAGAAGTGAATTTGATTTGGAAGTGAACCAACTTGAATATGAATTAGTGAATATAAGCAAATTGAAAATGAATGTTAGTAAATCCAATGTCAATGAATCAAATGTGATTTGATATTGAAAACCTATTTCATTGAATATTAATGAGAATATAAATGAATATTGATTAGGTTATGAATGTTAGTTAGTTGATGTTTGCATTTGTTGCTTTTGTTTCAGTTACTATATGTTGTATATTGAGATTATTGTCTATATGCATGTTCTCATGTTGTTTGTTGAGTGATTAGTAGGTGCGGATCGCGTTTGCTTCGCATTTGGAGCTCGCTTTTGCGCTATATTAGCCGTATATGCTTGCTAATAAAATATAAGGTACATATCTCGGATTAAATACAGTACTTTTACACTTTTTTCCCTTCGGGATGCCTCATTACTTGATGAGATGTATATTTGTGATATATATACTGTCATTTTTTTTTCCGGATCGAGCCGCGCAAAGGAGACTATGGCGAATTTTTCCGAAAATTTAAGGCGTTAGAAAAAAATTTGAGAAATTTGAGAAATTTTGAAAACTTTAACTTTGATTTTGGAATTGAAAGTTAAACGATAGTAGTTGTTTTTGAAAAGATAACTAAGTGTGATTTGGAAAACTTAGTAAGTATTATAAGAAGTTTAATTATAAATTTTTGGAAAATTAATAAATTCTGTAACTTTTCTTACTTGTAATTTCGAGGACGAAATTCTTTTAAGTGGGGAAGATTGCAACGACCCGGAATTTTCAGAAATTAAAATTTGAATATTTAATTAATTTTAAATATTAATAAGTGAATTTATTAGTCAAATAAATTTTTATTTGAATTATTGGATTTAATTGGATTTTTAAATCGATAATTTAATACGTTAAATTATGGAAATAATTGAAAATATAGTTAAATATGATTGAAAATGATTTGTAAAATTTTATTTTATCATATGGAAGTTAGAATGATATTTTAGAACTTTTAAAATCGAATTAAAAGTTAATTTGTGAAAATTGAATATTTTAATATTTAAATCGACTAGTGAAAATAGTCAATTTTTGAACAGTCTCAGAATTGAACGAAACCAGTTCCATTGGATCCGTAATAGTTAGTTATTACCGGATTTCAAATTTCGTGTCAATCGGAGTTATCGTTTGATCGTGGCAGCTCGAAACGCATCGATTTATTTTTAATTTTAATTTGGCGAGTAAAAATAGCCATTTTTCAAAAAGTCTCGGATTTCGACGAAACCAGTTTCATCGGATCCGTAATGTGATATTATTGTAAGGTTTCAAATTTCAAGTCGATTGGATTTACCGTTTGTCCTGTACGAATTAAAACGCCTAGAAAATCGCTTAAATCGGTTTAATTCAAATTGAGCGTTTACAGCCATAACTCGCACATACTTCCGAATTAGCTTCCGAAACCTGTTCCATTGTGTCCGGAACGCGGGGTAAACCTTAGAAACGCTGGTTACGGCGCCTAAATCGGAGTTCGGAATTTCCGGGATGAATAGTGTCGTTCGTTCCTTATAAATAGCCCACCATCTCATAAATAAATAAAAAAAAAGATAAAAACCCTAAAAAACTGCACAGCCGGCCCTAGCTATTGAATGGCCAGAAATTAGTTTCGATTCTCCTCATTTATCTCTTGATCCATGCATCGATTCAAGAAAGTTTCAACTAGAAACTTGTAGAGGATGGTGAGATCTTGGATTTCAACGGTTATGATCGAGTTTGGAGTTGTATAAAGGGAGATAGGAGGCCGCGTTCTCCATGGCCTGTGCACGCATCCCAAGGCGATGCTGATGACCGAGCTCCACCAGGGTTGGGCCGAGCATAGGGGGGTTCGAGAGCTTCGACATGGCGGAGACGTGATCGAGTTTAGTTGTTGTTTGAGGGGAGCAAATTCAAACCCTAGTATGTGATTCATGGGTTCGGCCTCAATATGTACAACCTGTAGACGTGCGTGCAAATGGGAGAGGGAGGGAAGAAGCATATGCACGGCTAGGATGGAAGGAAAGGGGATCTAAGGGCTGTGAGGTTATAGGTTATAAAAATTATTAAGTTATGTTGTAAATTTGTAAGTTAAATACGTGTAACTTCAAAAATTCATAACTTTTTCATACGAGGTCGAAAACGCGCGAAACTAGTTGCGTTGGAATCGTATGGACGAGCACTACGCGATGGAGTTGGTTTGGAGTCGTTTGGAGTTAGTGAGAATTTTGGGTAAAATTAAACGTCCGTTTAATTTTATTCGAAATAAATCGCTAAAACGGAATTTAAAATCAAGGTGAGAACTTCTCACTCAATCGAATCAGTTTCGATTTTATTTTAAATAGTTAGATTTAAAATATTTGAATGCATGTTTGAATGTTGATTGATATCTATTGATTGTTAAAATAGACATTATACGCCGTTAGTAAGCGGATGTTATTTATTAAAAACATATACCGCGAATATTTCATAAACAGTGAAATTGGTATTATAAATAATATCAATATATATATATATTGGCATATGTATATGTAACGACCCAGAATTTTTAGAAATTAAAATTTGAATATTTAATTAATTTTAAATATTAATTAGTGAATTTATAAGTCAAATAAATTTTTATTTGAATTTTTGGATTTAATTGAATAATTAAATCGATAATTTAATATGTGAAATTATGGAAATAATTGAAAATATAGTTAAATATGATTAGAAATAATTTGGAAAATTTTATTTTATCATATTGAAGTTAGAATGATATTTTAGAACTTTTAAAATCGAATTAAAAGTAAATTTGTGAAAATTGAATATTTTAATATTTAATTATCGACTGTAAAATAGTCAATTATTGAACAGTCTCAGAATTGAACGAAACCAGTTCCATTGGATCCGTAATAGTTAGTTATTACCGGATTTCAATTTTCGTGTCAATCGGAGTTATCGTTTGATCGTGGCAGCTCGAAACGCATCGAATTATTTTTAATTTAAATTTGGCGAGTCAAAATAGCCATTTTTCAAAAAGTCTCGGATTTCGACGAAACCAGTTTCATCGGATCCGTAATGTGATATTATTGTAAGGTTTCAAATTTCAAGTCAATTGGATTTACCGTTTGTCCGGTACAAATTAAAACGCCTAGAAATCGATTTAAAATCGGTTTAATTTAAATTGAGCGTTTGCAGCCATAACTCGCACATACTTCCGAATTAGCTTCCGAAACCTGTTCCATTGTGTCCGGAACGCGGGGTAAACCTTAGAAACGCTGGTTACGGCGCGTAAATCGGAGTTCGGAATTCCCGGAATGAATAGTGTTTACGCTTGCTTTTTCTATAAATATACCATACCCTCATTCACAAATTAAAAATCAAAACCTAACCCTAATATTCATCAGCCGCCACTTTCTAATTCAAAGGCCAGAAATTTCCCAAATTCATCTCTTAATCTCTCCCAATCCGTAAAGAATTACGCGAAGTGATCAACAGCAAAATCGAAGAGCACGATGAGATCTTCGATTCCATACGGTGATGATCGGAAACGGAGCGACGTGGAGCGAGCAAAGTGGGGCCGACCTTGCTGCCGTGCGCACGAAATTCTAGGCACATGTGCAGGACGAGCCTTGAGTTCTTCTGGGCGTGGGTAGCTAGTGGGGAGGCGCTTCGTTGGTGAAGAGATGATGGAGTTTAGTCGCTCGAGGAGGTGGCAAAGCTAAACCCTAGTTTAGAAATATGGGTTCAAGGAAGTTCGGCCTCAACCTGTAGCATTTGCGTGAGGAAGATGATAGTGAGGGACGGTGGAGATGGCTTGGGGCTTGGATCTGCGGTCTGGATATTGCTAGGTTATAAAATATAAAGAAAATGTTGTAAATTATATAAATAAAGTCGTGTAACTTATAAAATGCATAACTTTTTCATACGAGGTCGAAAAAATGCAAACTCAGTTGCGTTGGAATCTTATGGACGAGCACTATGCGATGGAGTTGGTTTGGAGTCGTTTGAAGTTAGTGAGAATTTCGGGTAAAATTAAACGCGCGTTTAATTTTATTCGAAATAAATCGCTAAAACGGAAATTAAAACCAAGGTGAGAACTTCTCACTCAATCGAATAGATTTCGATTTTATTTTAAATAGTTAGATTTAAAATATTTGAATGCATGTTTGAATGATGACTGTAAATTATTGATTGTTAAAATAGACATTATACGCCGTTAGTAAGCGGATGTTATTTAATAAAAACATATACCGCGAATATTTCATAAACAGTGAAATTGGTATTATATATAATATCAATATATATATATTGGCATATGTATATATTGCAGTTGATTGATTTCCCGCATTTTTTTGTTTAGCGGATGAGACCCTATTACGCCGTTAGTAAGCGGATAATATTTAATAAGAACATATACCGCGATAATTTCGTACTGGAGCGAAATTGGTATTGTGCTAATGTTTTTGGATGCAGGAAAACAGGTTGGAGGGATCCAACTGGATTCCTCAACAGTTTTTATTTGATTTCAGATATTTTGATATTTGATGGATTATCATATACGATATATGATGTCGTTGTAGTCGTGATTGACTATTTGGTGTGTAGCATCATTGGACCCAAATTTTGGGATTTTAAAATGATTTTCAAAGTGATTTTTGAAATATACTATATTTTTGGAATTGATCCATTATAAATAAATAAACGTTATAATTTTTTTAAAGTTATAAAAATTATGATTTTTGGGAAATATAGTTAAAAGATTGATTTTTGAAAATACGGGTTAATGATGTTATAAAATAGTTTAAAAATGGGATTTTTGAATTTATTGCGAAAAGTTTAAATATAGGATTTATAAAATTTAATTATTTTATAAATCAAGAGAATGATGAAATTATAAAGGAATTTAAAGACGTTTAAAAATAATAATAATATAGATTGATTTATATTAAAGGATTTACAAATGAATATTTGTAAATGAAAATGTTGGAATTATAAAATGAGATTTTGTAAGTGTTTGAATGAAGTGAAAGTGAATTTTGTAAATGAATGGAATTCATAGAATTATATAACGGTAAAGTTATAAATGGAATTTTATAAACAGTAGGTTTATAAAATTTGTAAAGTTATTAAAGTAATAAGATTTGGATAAATAATTGAATCTTATAAGTTATAAGATTTAAAATTATGAAGTTCAATGGAATGGTTTTGCAAACGAATAAATTATAAGTGTTTAACTTATAATATGAACCTGTAGTTTATAACCGAGTTATAAATCGAATAAGTTAATAAAGGAGATTTATAAAAAGGAAGTTTTTATAAAAAAATAGAAAAGGAATTTATAAACGTTGTTTTATAAATTCGCAAACAACTTATTTTGATATGTTAATTGTTGAAACCTATCAATGGAGTTATATTCACATTTTGAATAGTGAATAATCCTTTGAATTAAAGTGAATAAAATTGATGAAATTTGTTAGCAAAGTTTATTCACGTTTTTGAATAGTGAATAACACGTTAAAGGAAATGTTTTGGATTTGGTGTTGTAAATAGAATTAAAACGATCTAACGATGTTTTAAAAGGTGTTGAGATTCGAAACCATAGTTTTCAACATTCATTGTTGAAATAGATGTTTCGTGAAATAAAAGGAAATGGTGGACTATAACACTGTTGTTATAGTAAATGATTTCCGAAAGGAAATGTTTAGTATAGTATTGGGATTTATATATCTATTTAATTTCGAATCCCTATACTAGTGATTTTGGGTTGTTGTAACGATGTTTTACGCAACATTCGTTTTGGCCCAAATAAAAATGTTTAAGAGAATGATTTCCCTTAAAGAATGAAATATATACTTAATTCGATTTAAGTATATTGAATATTTTCAAAGGTTGAAAATAAAAAGATTTGTCGATTACTTATTTTTAATAAGTATGGAAATGTTTTCCAATATGAAGTGAATATTTAGAATTTATCTTTTGAAGATAAATTGAAATGGATAGTTGAAATTGTATATGCATGATATTTTGAAATATAAATTCATTATAGAATTTATATGTGAAAGTGGAACTTGTTAAAAATAAATATTGATTTATTTTTGAAGTGTTGAAATTATATATATCTTGTAAAGATATTTTGGAAAATAAATAATTTGGAAAATTATTTGGAATCTGGTGATGTATGCATATCCATTGATAGTTCAATAATCGACTATCAATATTTCCCTTTGAATGGGTATTTGATGTGAATTGATTGAATTTGAATGCACACTTATTTTTGAATAAGCGCTCACTATTCGGGTTAACCGGGAAAGGACCATGGGGTCGTATAACCCATTCCGAATACGTGATACGTCGTTGTGAATTGCATTGAAGATCGGTGTTGAAGACCCGGTATTTGCGAAAGCGATAGGATGACCTATCGATTGTCTCTGCACTGAGTTGCAACGGTATAGAGACTCCCTAAGTGATGGGAAATCCGATCAGGATTGTGAATATCCGGATTGCAAGGACTTCTTTGTAAGTGCCTTCGGTTTTGTTCGAGCCCGGAACAGACTTGTATGGATTGTATGTCTGACATTACAATTTGAGATATAAAGCCGATTTCTTTCAAATATATTTCTGTTGGTGGCGGAGAATTTATTCTTTGCTTAACACCCTTCTTTGAGACGTATGTGCTCAAAGGTTATATAGTTGAAGTTATCAGCGATATATTCCCAATTTGGTAATGTGATATGCTGAGTGATGCTGAAATGATCATTGTGTTGATTATTTGTGATAGGATCGTTTATTTGATCGTCTATCCTTGTGATCATTGTGTTGATCATTTGTTGACCCAAAGCATGGCTTTCGTATAAAGTATGTTTTTGTGGACGTGACTTCGTCGAGCCTCACATCCCGGAATGGTCAAAACAGGAAAGATGCAGCAAGGTTATGAGGGGTAGCGCCCTTTAGGATGTGTCCATTTCCTTCTGGAAAAGGGTGGTATCATGGTATGGAGCCCAGATACTTACTCATGTTGAAACACTTTGTTTTTATGATTGTGTGAATTGATTAGAGAGCGCTCTCGGATAAAGGTCCCAAAGGACCGGGGGATGGCATATTCGGTCAGTTGTTACTCAGTTAGGAGTAACCCGGCCTTGTGTTGGTAGAGATCCGGTTTGGTTCTCGGGGATGTCCATCCAGAGGCATTCTCATGTGGCAATGGGAAGTTCCTTGGCCTGACCATTTGTTGGAAATCCAATTCCCAATACGAAACTTGTACGGTATTAGTTGTAGAACCTGCTATTCACTTATGGTGGTCACCACTGTTTGGATAGTAGCTATAGTAGGCATACGATAATGGTCGTATGTTGGCTAAGATTTATATCTTTATTTTCGAAATGATTTTCCTCTACACTATGCACTAATAATAATATCAAATATTATTTTAAATGCGTATCAAGCATCTTTGACTATCATAAGGAGAAATCTCCTCCGATTCTGCGTTTGCATGTGTGTGTGTGCGGGAGGCCTTATGGTAGTCTCATTTTTAAAAGCATTGCGAATTGAATTTAAAAATATTCCTCTATTTTGATTTTAAAGTTAAATAAACTGTTTTGAGTTCTCACACCAGTCACATGACTGACTCGGAGTTTATTGTTTTCCTTCCTAAACTCTGGGTGCCCACCAATTTCCACACGGGCAGTTAAGAGTTAGGTTTATCAGGATATTCTGGATATTCTGGAGTTGCTGGAGGCAAGCTGGATTGGCATGGCGTATTACTAGTATATAGTACTTCTTTTTCCGCTGTTATGTTGTTGTATGTTGTTGTACACTCTGATGATTTGATGTAATGTAATATGATGATAATGTAATAACTGATATAGTTCTTTGTTTAAAGATTATTCATTTATTATTATATGTTGTTCCGCTGCGAATTGTGAGATTCTGTTGTTGTTCCTTTCTGTCCCGTTCTATTTAAAAAAAAAAATTCTTCTATCTTCTATTATCAAATTTTCTATTTTTCTATCTTCCTCTCTCTCTATTTTCTGTTATCTTCTTCTACTTCTCTCTTTTTCTTTTCTTAAAATTTTTGTTAAAACCCATAACATTCCGTGTTTCCGGCCTTCGATTTCTCGGCAGTCGATAAAGTGAGTATCGATGTCGGATTTTCGAGCAACGAAAATCCAGGGCGTTACATTTGGTATCAGAGCTGATGGTTAAGCGACAACCATGGTTCTGTTGGGTATTACTCATTAGAGATAGAGTCAGTAGTACTCTAGAATGAGTTTGAGTGTAATAATAGCTATGAGAGCGTATTTGTTAGTGAATATAAAAATTGTTTTATATTGTGATGATTGGTTTGTTGAGTGGTATATGAACTTTCGTCAGCACAGCCTCGAAACTGAGCCGAAGGGGTTTCTAAACACTTGAATAGAACAATTCGGCACAATATTGATTTTAAATTGGGTAAATGAAATAATTTTACCTTGATTATATTTTTAAATATAAAGGAATAATTTTTCAGAATTATTAAAGTGTATGTAAGTTGATTGTTAGGTTGTTTGAATAATCTAAATAAAGAGTAATTGCATAAGCAAATGAATTATAAGAATAGAATTATAATTAAAGTGATTTACAATTGTGAAATAAACTTATATATGTAAGAAGTGAAATTATATGAATATGAGTTGTAAATAATCAAGTGGATTAAATGAATGTGAACTTGAGTATATGAATGAAATTCAACTTTGTAATTGAATTGAATGAATGGATTGAATAATAATCAATTGAATGTAAATTAAGTTGATATGAAATAATGATTATAAGTGTAATTCATTAAAATCTAATGTTATTAGAAAGTTGAATAGTTGAATAAAAATCAATTTATTAAACCAATTGGAAAAGTGATGGTGTTAAACCAAATTGAATGAATATAAGCAAAGGAATTTGGTTGTAATTAATAAACATTGATTTTTATATGATTGTTAGATTGATTGTATAAAATTCATTAAGTGTTAATGAAATCGAAAGCTATGAAATTGAATTCAAATTAGAAGTAAATAAATTTGAATAGAATTGAACGTGAATTGGATTTAATTAGTGAATGCAAACTAATTAAAATTGAGAATGAATGTTGATAAAATCCAATGTAAATAAATCAAATGTGATTTGAATTGAAAACCCTTTCATTGAATATTAATGAGAATATGAATGAATATTATTGATTATGATGGTAGTTGGTTGATGGTTGAATATATATTGCTATTGAATGCATTACTATGTTAGCATATATAGATATTATGATGTTATATGTTGTACATGGAGATTATTGTCTATATGCATGATTCTCATGTTGTTTGTTGAGTGTTTAGTAGGTGCGGATCGCGTTTGCTTCCCATTTGGAGTTCGCTTTAGCGCTATATTAGCCGTATATGCTTGCTAATAAAATATAAGGTACATATCTCGGATTAAATATCGTACTTTTATACTTTTTTCCCTTCGGGATGCCTCATTACTTGATGAGATGTATATTTGTGATATATATACTGTCATTTTTTTTTTCGGATCGAGCCGCGCAAAGGAGACTATGGCGAATTTTTCCGAAAATTTAAGGCGTTAGAAAAAATTTGAGAAAATTTGAAAATTTTGAAAATTTTAACTTTGATTTGGAATTGAAAGTTAAACAATAGATAGTTGTTTTTGAAAAGATAACTAAGTATGATTCGAAAACTTAGTAAAGTATGGTAAGAAGTTTAACCATGAATTTTGGGAAAATTAATAAATTCTGTAACTTTTCTTACTTGTAATTTCGAGGACGAAATTCTTTTAAGTGGGGAAGATTGTAACGACCCAGAATTTTTAGAAATTAAAATTTGAATATTTAATTAATTTTAAATATTAATTAGAGAATTTATAAGTCAAATAAATTTTTATTTGAATTTTTGGATTTAATTGAATAATTAAATCGATAATTTAATATGTGAAATTATGGAAATAATTGAAAATATAGTTAAATATGATTAGAAATAATTTGGAAAATTTTATTTTATCATATTGAAGTTAGAATGATATTTTAGAACTTTTAAAATCGAATTAAAAGTAAATTTGTGAAAATTGAATATTTTAATATTTAATTATCGACTGTAAAATAGTCAATTTTTGAACAGTCTCAGAATTGAACGAAACCAGTTCCATTGGATCCGTAATAGTTAGTTATTACCGGATTTCAATTTTCGTGTCAATCGGAGTTATCGTTTGATCGTGGCAGCTCGAAACGCATCGAATTATTTTTAATTTAAATTTGGCGAGTCAAAATAGCCATTTTTTAAAAAGTCTCGGATTTCGACGAAACCAGTTTCATCGGATCCGTAATGTGATATAATTGTAAGGTTTCAAATTTCAAGTCAATTGGATATACCGTTTGTCCGGTACAAATTAAAACGCCTAGAAATCGATTTAAAATCGGTTTAATTTAAATTGAGCGTTTACAGCCATAACTCGCACATACTTCCGAATTAGCTTCCGAAACCTGTTCCATTGTGTCCGGAACGCGGGGTAAACCTTAGAAACGCTGGTTACGGCGCGTAAATCGGAGTTCGGAATTCCCGGAATGAATAGTGTTTACGCTTGCTTTTTCTATAAATATACCATACCCTCATTCACAAATTAAAAATCAAAACCTAACCCTAATATTCATCAGCCGCCACTTTCTAATTCAAAGGCCAGAAATTTCCCAAATTCATCTCTTAATCTCTCCCAATCCGTAAAGAATTACGCGAAGTGATCAACAGCAAAATCGAAGAGCACGATGAGATCTTCGATTCCATACGGTGATGATCGGAAACGGAGCGACGTGGAGCGAGCAAAGTGGGGCCGACCTTACTGCCGTGCGCACGAAATTCTAGGCACATGTGAAGGCCGAGCCTTGAGTTCTTCTGGGCGTGGGTAGCTAGTGGGGAGGCGCTTCGTTGGTGAAGAGATGATGGAGTTTAGTCGCTCGAGGAGGTGGCAAAGCTAAACCCTAGTTTAGAAATATGGGTTCAAGGAAGTTCGGCCTCAACCTATAGCATTTGCGTGAGGAAGATGATAGTGAGGGACGGTGGAGATGGCTTGGGGCTTGGATCTGCGGTTTGGATATTGCTAGGTTATAAAATATAAAGAAAATGTTGTAAATTATATAAATAAAGTCGTGTAACTTATAAAATGTATAACTTTTTCATACGAGGTCGAAAAAATGCAAACTCAGTTGCGTTGGAATCGTATGGACGAGCACTACGCGATGGAGTTGGTTTGGAGTCGTTTGGAGTCGTTTGGAGTTAGTGAGAATTTCGGGTAAAATTAAACGCGCGTTTAATTTTATTCGAAATAAATCGCTAAAACGGAAATTAAAACCAAGGTGAGAACTTCTCACTCAATCGAATAGATTTCGATTTTATTTTAAATAGTTAGATTTAAAATATTTGAATGCATGTTTGAATGATGACTTTAAATTATTGATTGTTAAAATAGACATTATACGCCGTTAGTAAGCGGATGTTATTTAATAAAAACATATACCGCGAATATTTCATAAACAGTGAAATTGGTATTATATATAATATCAATATATATATATATTGGCATATGTATATATTGCAGTTGATTGATTTCCCACATTTTTTTGTTTAGCGGATGAGACCCTATTACGCCGTTAGTAAGCGGATAATATTTAATAAGAACATATACCGCGATAATTTCGTACTGGAGCGAAATTGGTATTGTGCTAATGTTTTTAGATGCAGGAAAACAGGTTGGAGGGATCCAACTGGATTCCTCAACAGTTTTTATTTGATTTCAGATATTTTGATATTTGATGGATTATCATATACGATATATGATGTCGTTGTAGTCGTGATTGACTATTTGGTGTGTAGCATCATTGGACCCAAATTTTGGGATTTTAAAATGATTTTCAAAGTGATTTTTGAAATATACTATATTTTTGGAATTGATCCATTATAAATAAATAAACGTTATAATTTTTTTAAAGTTATAAAAATTATGATTTTTGGGAAATATAGTTAAAAGATTGATTTTTGAAAATACGGGTTAATGATGTTATAAAATAGTTTAAAAATGGGATTTTTGAATTTATTGCGAAAAGTTTAAATATAGGATTTATAAAATTTAATTATTTTATAAATCAAGAGAATGATGAAATTATAAAGGAATTTAAAGACGTTTAAAAATAATAATAATATAGATTGATTTATATTAAAGGATTTACAAATGAATATTTGTAAATGAAAATGTTGGAATTATAAAATGAGATTTTGTAAGTGTTTGAATGAAGTGAAAGTGAATTTTGTAAATGAATGGAATTCATAGAATTATATAACGGTAAAGTTATAAATGGAATTTTATAAACAGTAGGTTTATAAAATTTGTAAAGTTATTAAAGTAATAAGATTTGGATAAATAATTGAATCTTATAAGTTATAAGATTTAAAATTATGAAGTTCAATGGAATGGTTTTGCAAACGAATAAATTATAAGTGTTTAACTTATAATATGAACCTGTAGTTTATAACCGAGTTATAAATCGAATAAGTTAATAAAGGAGATTTATAAAAAGGAAGTTTTTATAAAAAAATAGAAAAGGAATTTATAAACGTTGTTTTATAAATTCGCAAACAACTTATTTTGATATGTTAATTGTTGAAACCTATCAATGGAGTTATATTCACATTTTGAATAGTGAATAATCCTTTGAATTAAAGTGAATAAAATTGATGAAATTTGTTAGCAAAGTTTATTCACGTTTTTGAATAGTGAATAACACGTTAAAGGAAATGTTTTGGATTTGGTGTTGTAAATAGAATTAAAACGATCTAACGATGTTTTAAAAGGTGTTGAGATTCGAAACCATAGTTTTCAACATTCATTGTTGAAATAGATGTTTCGTGAAATAAAAGGAAATGGTGGACTATAACACTGTTGTTATAGTAAATGATTTCCGAAAGGAAATGTTTAGTATAGTATTGGGATTTATATATCTATTTAATTTCGAATCCCTATACTAGTGATTTTGGGTTGTTGTAACGATGTTTTACGCAACATTCGTTTTGGCCCAAATAAAAATGTTTAAGAGAATGATTTCCCTTAAAGAATGAAATATATACTTAATTCGATTTAAGTATATTGAATATTTTCAAAGGTTGAAAATAAAAAGATTTGTCGATTACTTATTTTTAATAAGTATGGAAATGTTTTCCAATATGAAGTGAATATTTAGAATTTATCTTTTGAAGATAAATTGAAATGGATAGTTGAAATTGTATATGCATGATATTTTGAAATATAAATTCATTATAGAATTTATATGTGAAAGTGGAACTTGTTAAAAATAAATATTGATTTATTTTTGAAGTGTTGAAATTATATATATCTTGTAAAGATATTTTGGAAAATAAATAATTTGGAAAATTATTTGGAATCTGGTGATGTATGCATATCCATTGATAGTTCAATAATCGACTATCAATATTTCCCTTTGAATGGGTATTTGATGTGAATTGATTGAATTTGAATGCACACTTATTTTTGAATAAGCGCTCACTATTCGGGTTAACCGGGAAAGGACCATGGGGTCGTATAACCCATTCCGAATACGTGATACGTCGTTGTGAATTGCATTGAAGATCGGTGTTGAAGACCCGGTATTTGCGAAAGCGATAGGATGACCTATCGATTGTCTCTGCACTGAGTTGCAACGGTATAGAGACTCCCTAAGTGATGGGAAATCCGATCAGGATTGTGAATATCCGGATTGCAAGGACTTCTTTGTAAGTGCCTTCGGTTTTGTTCGAGCCCGGAACAGACTTGTATGGATTGTATGTCTGACATTACAATTTGAGATATAAAGCCGATTTCTTTCAAATATATTTCTGTTGGTGGCGGAGAATTTATTCTTTGCTTAACACCCTTCTTTGAGACGTATGTGCTCAAAGGTTATATAGTTGAAGTTATCAGCGATATATTCCCAATTTGGTAATGTGATATGCTGAGTGATGCTGAAATGATCATTGTGTTGATTATTTGTGATAGGATCGTTTATTTGATCGTCTATCCTTGTGATCATTGTGTTGATCATTTGTTGACCCAAAGCATGGCTTTCGTATAAAGTATGTTTTTGTGGACGTGACTTCGTCGAGCCTCACATCCCGGAATGGTCAAAACAGGAAAGATGCAGCAAGGTTATGAGGGGTAGCGCCCTTTAGGATGTGTCCATTTCCTTCTGGAAAAGGGTGGTATCATGGTATGGAGCCCAGATACTTACTCATGTTGAAACACTTTGTTTTTATGATTGTGTGAATTGATTAGAGAGCGCTCTCGGATAAAGGTCCCAAAGGACCGGGGGATGGCATATTCGGTCAGTTGTTACTCAGTTAGGAGTAACCCGGCCTTGTGTTGGTAGAGATCCGGTTTGGTTCTCGGGGATGTCCATCCAGAGGCATTCTCATGTGGCAATGGGAAGTTCCTTGGCCTGACCATTTGTTGGAAATCCAATTCCCAATACGAAACTTGTACGGTATTAGTTGTAGAACCTGCTATTCACTTATGGTGGTCACCACTGTTTGGATAGTAGCTATAGTAGGCATACGATAATGGTCGTATGTTGGCTAAGATTTATATCTTTATTTTCGAAATGATTTTCCTCTACACTATGCACTAATAATAATATCAAATATTATTTTAAATGCGTATCAAGCATCTTTGACTATCATAAGGAGAAATCTCCTCCGATTCTGCGTTTGCATGTGTGTGTGTGCGGGAGGCCTTATGGTAGTCTCATTTTTAAAAGCATTGCGAATTGAATTTAAAAATATTCCTCTATTTTGATTTTAAAGTTAAATAAACTGTTTTGAGTTCTCACACCAGTCACATGACTGACTCGGAGTTTATTGTTTTCCTTCCTAAACTTTGGGTGCCCACCAATTTCCACACGGGCAGTTAAGAGTTAGGTTTATCAGGATATTCTGGATATTCTGGAGTTGCTGGAGGCAAGCTGGATTGGCATGGCGTATTACTAGTATATAGTACTTCTTTTTCCGCTGTTATGTTGTTGTATGTTGTTGTACACTCTGATGATTTGATGTAATGTAATATGATGATAATGTAATAACTGATATAGTTCTTTGTTTAAAGATTATTCATTTATTATTATATGTTGTTCCGCTGCGAATTGTGAGATTCTGTTGTTGTTCCTTTCTGTCCCGTTCTATTTAAAAAAAAAAATCTTCTATCTTCTATTATCAAATTTTCTATTTTTCTATCTTCCTCTCTCTCTATTTTCTGTTATCTTCTTCTACTTCTCTCTTTTTCTTTTCTTAAAATTTTTGTTAAAACCCATAACATTCCGTGTTTCCGGCCTTCGATTTCTCGGCAGTCGATAAAGTGAGTATCGATGTTGAATTTTCGAAAGTTGAAAATTTTCGGGGCGTTACAGTATATATTGCAGTTGATTGATTTCCCGCATTTTTTGTTTAGCGGATGAGACCCTATTACGCCGTTATTAAGCGGATAATATTTAATAAGAACATATACCGCGATAATTTCGTACTGGAGCGAAATTGGTATTGTGCTAATGTTTTTGGATGCAGGAAAACAGGTTGGAGGGATCCAACTGGATTCCTCAACAGTATTTATTTGATTATGGATATTTTGATATTCGTTGATTATCATATACGATATGTGATATTGTTGTTGTCGTGATTGACTATTTGATATGTAGCATCATTGGACCAAGTTTTGGAATTTTAAAATAATTTATAAAGTGATTTTGAAAATATACTATATGTTTGGAATTTGATCTATTTTAAATAAATAAACGTTATAATAGTTAAAGTTATAAAAATTATGATTTTGTGAAATATAGTTAAAAGTTGATTTTTGAGAAATAGGGGATTTATGATTTTATAAAATAGTTTAAATTGGATTTTTGAATATATTATAAAAGTTTAAAAATAGGATTTATAAAATTTGATTATTTTATAAATCAAAATGGTGAAACTATAAAGGAAATTAAAGACGTTTAAAAGAATAATATAAATTGATTTATATTAAGAGATTTATAAACGGATATTTATAAATTGAAATATTGACTTATAAAACGAGTTTTTATAAGTGTTTGAATGAAGTGAAAATGAAATTCATAAATGAATGAAATTTATAGAATTATAAACTGTGAAGTTATAAAAGAAAATTTATAAATAGTAAGATTTATAAATTTGGTGAAATTATTTGAAGAATAGATTGGTTAGATAAATGGATCTTATAAGTTATAAGATTTATAAATTGGAAAGTCTCTAAAGGAACGATTTTGTAAAATAATCGTTTTATAAGTAATTAACTTATAATATGAACGTTTAGTTTATAATTTAGTTATAAACTGGAATAGGTGAATAAAAGAATTTATAAAAAGGAAGTTTTTATAAATAAATAGAAATGGAATTTATAAACGTTGTTTTATAAATCCGCAAACAACTTATTTTGATAAGTTAATTGTCATAACTTATTTAATGGAGTTATATTCACATTTTTGAATAGTGAATAATCCTTTGAATTAAAATGAATAAAAGGATGAGATTTGTTAACGAAGTTTATTCACATTTTTGAATAGTGAATAACACGTTAAAGAAAATGTTTTGGATTTGGATGTTTAAATAGAATTAAAACGATCTGACGATGTTTTAAAATGTGTTGAGATTCGAAACCATAGATTTCAACATTTATTGTTGAAATAGACGTTTTCGAGAAATAAAAGGAAATGGTGGACTATAACACTGTTGTTATAGTAAATGATTTCCGAAAGGAAATGTTTTGTATAGTATTGGGATTTATATATCTATTTTAAATTCGAATCCCTATACTAGTGATTTTGGGACGTTGTAACGATGTTTTACGCAACATTCGTTTTGACCCAAAAAAATATGTTTAAGTGAATGATTTCCTTAAAAGAATGAAATATATACTTAATCTCGATTTAAGTATATTGAATATTTTCCAAGTGTTGAAAATAAATAAAAATTGTGAATTACTTATGAATAAATAAGTATGGAAATGTTTTTACAATATAAAGTGAATACTAGAGAATTTATCTTTTTGAAGATAAATTGAAAATGAATATTATAAATCGAATTGAAGTCGTATATTCATTAATACTTTGGAATGTAAATTCACCAGTGAATTTATAAAAGAAGGTGGAATTGGTTTAAAAATAAATATTGATTTATTTTTGAAGTATGAAATTATATATCTAGTGAAGATATTTTGGAAAATAAATAATTTGGAAAATTATTTGGAAACTGGTGATGTGTGCATATCCATTGATAGTTCAATAACCGACTATCAATATTTCCCTTTGAATGGGTATTTGATGTGATTTGTTTGAATGTGAATGCTACACTTATTTTTAAATAAGCGCTCACTATTCGGGTTAACCGGGAAAGGACCATGGGGTCGTATAACCCATTCCGAATATGTGATACGTCGTTGTGAATTGCATTGAAGATCGGTGTTGAAGACCCGGTATTTGCGAGAGCGATAGGATGACCTGTCGATTTACTCTGCACCGAGTAGCTACGGTATTGAGTTCTCCATATGTGATGGTGAATCCGATCAGGATTGTGAATATCCGGATTGCAAGGACTTCTTTGTAAGTGCCTTCGGTTTTGTTCGATCCCGGAACAGACTTGTATGGATTGTGTGTCTGACATTACAAGTTGAGATATAAAGCCGATTTCTTTCAAATATATTTCTGTTGGTGGCGGAGAATTTATTCTTTTAGCTTAACACCCTTCTCTGAGACATACGAGCTCAGAGGTTATATAGTTGAAGTTATCAGCGATATATTCCCAATTTGGTGATGTGACATGCTGAGTGTTGCTGAAATGATCATTGTGTTGATTATTGTGATAGGATCATTTATTTGATCGTCTATCTTAGTGATCATTGTGTTGATCATTTGTTGACCCAAAGCATGGCTTTTGTATAAAGTATGTTTTTGTGGACGTGACTTCGTCGAACCTCACACCCCGGAAATGGTCAAAACAGGAAAGATGCGGCAAGGTGGGGTAGCACCCTTTAGGGTATGTACATTTCCTTCTGGATAGAGGTTGTATCATGGTATGGAGCCCAGATATTTAACCTATGTGGTTACTACGAATTTATTACTTTGTGGTTGTTGGCTTTCGGGATCCCGTGAGAAAGGTCGTTTACGATCGGGGAATGGCGTGCTCGTGTCAGTAGTTACCCAGTTAGGGGTAACCCGGCCTTCTGTTGGCAGAGTTCCGGTTTGGTTCTCGGGGATGTCTTTCCAGAGGCATTCTCATGTGGCAATGGGAAGTTCCTTGGCCTGACCATTTGTTGGAAATCCAATTTCCAATACGAAACTTGTACGGTTTTAGTTGTAGAACCTATCATTCACTTATGGTGGTCACCACTGTTTGGATGGTAGCTATAGTAGGCATAGTTCGAAATGTCTATGTTGGCTAAGATTTATATTCTACTTTCGAAATGAATTTTCCACTACACTATGCACTAGTAATAATATCAAATGTTATTTTAAATGCGTATCAAGCATCTTTGACTATCATAAGGAGAAATCTCCTCCGATTCTGCGTTTGCATGTGTGTGTGTGTGCGGGAGGCCTTATGGTAGTCTCATTTTTAAAAGCATTGCGAATTGAATTTAAAAATATTCCTCTATTTTGATTTTAAAGATAAATAAACTGTTTTGAGTTCTCACACCAGTCTCATGACTGACTTGGAGTTTATTGTTTTCCTTCCTAAACTCTGGGTGCCCACCAATTTCCACACGGGCAGTCAAGAGTTAAGGTTTATCAGGATATTCTGGATATTCTGGAATTGCTGGAGGCAAGGTGGTTGGCATGGCGTATTACTAGTATATAGTATTTCTTTTTCCGCTGTTTGTTGTTGTTGATGTTGTACACTCTGATGATATGATGTAATGTGATGTAATGTAATAACTGATAGTTCTTTGTTTAAAGATTATTCATTTATTATTATATATTGTTCCGCTGCGAATTGTGAGATTCTGATGTTGTTCTGTTTTCTTTCTGTCCCGTTCTTCTGTTTTTCTTTTCCCTCTATCTTCTACCTTATCTATTATGTTCTAATCTTCTACCTTTTTCTCTTCTTTTCTTACTTTTTCTTTTCTTAAATTCTTTTTAAAACCCATAACATTCCGGTTTTTGGCCTTCGAATCCTCGACAGTCGATAAAGTGAGTGTCGATGTTGAATTTTCAAAGTCAAAAATTTTCGGGGCGTTACACACGGTTTTGATAGGGGTTTCTAAACACTTGAACAAGGCAAATCAACACGATATAGTTTTCAAATTTGAAAAATAAAATAATACTTTAACAAAGATTTTATATTTTGTGTATAAAGGGATTTTTTCAAAACTAGGTATAGTAGTTAATGGTGTATTTGTTAGTTAAGAAATGGTAATATTTAATTATTATACTTTATTGTTTGGTTAGTTGTGCTAACCCAGTTAGGAGCATTGGCTATTGCTTGTTGATTGAGTAGTTATGCCTAACAAGTTTATGGGTATTGACTATTGTGGTTGGTTAGGAGTAGTTTTATTCTTTTCACTGCATGGGTTGGGTAAACAATAATTGTGGGAGCATCGAAACAAACATCTTGTGAATTCATTTTCACAATTTGACTATAAGGCATTCGGTGATAATGTTGGGTTAAAATTTAATCTTTAATAAAAGCTGTTTATTATAGTGTAAATAAAGATATACATTTGTGAAATGGTTTTATATAAGGAAGTGAAAATTGTTTATAAAAATGATTTAAACTAAGAGTTTGAGAATTTAAATCCTAATGTTTTTGGAAATGGTTTTTCAAAATTTTAAAGAAATGATAATAGTATTATTTGTAAGTATTTTGTAAATAGATATATTCTTTTTGAAAAGATTTTTAAGGAGATAGAAAGCATTAAACTCACTTCAGTCGTTGAAAAATAATTCTAGCGATGACTGCAGCATCATTGGTGTTCATTTTTGAGTTTCTAAGTGAGGAATTGCCACCATAGTACTTTTCCATAGAAGTTTTGTTTTAGGTAAAACAATTTTGATTGGATTCCAAAAGGTACGATTTGATATATAAAAGAGATAAATTTATATTATTATTTCTAATTGATTTAAAATAAAAACTAGATTGTTAATTATTAAATTTTCAGTTAAGTAATATTATATGGACCAAAGTATCTTATGCATTAGAATAATTCAGTTTGTGCATCTCACTTTGATATGTTGTTCAGTAGTTTTCATTTATTGAAATGAAATGGAACTTCCAGTGATTTTGGACAGTCGGGAATTCCGAATGGATTAGAAAATGAAGCTAGGTGTTTTTGGTGGGATTATAGGGAAATAAGTTTTAGTAACTTATAAAATTTGAAAAAAAGTAAGTTAAAATAAATTTTAATTTGTTGAACATTCTGGCTATGTAAAACAAATCTGATATTGTTTATACTCTTAGGAAGTAGAAGAGTAGTTTGCAAATATGAACTTGAGTTATAGAATGTCAATAGACTTAGGTAATGTTTCTTAAGTAAAATAATGATTCCTCAAAAAGGTAATTATAATCTTGGGAAATATTCTATTAATGAGACAAGTTTTTATAAAGTGTGTAGGCTTAAAGTAATATGTTATGAAATAACTCAGAAAATGAATTCTAGTATTAATTGGAAATATGAACTTAGGTTTTAAAGTGTTACTGAACCAAAGTCATGTTTTATAAAATGTTTATAAACTTAAGTGATAGTTTTATGAATGGTTCATAAATGATTTTAGTATTAAATGTAATAATATTGGTGTAATTAAGTGTGGAGTATTAAAGTAGTATTTCATAGGATGTAATAAACCTAAGTTATGTAACATTTGTACACTTAAGTAATGTTTTATGTCATGATTCGAAAAAATGAACTTATTATTGAATGAGCATTGTTAAATAAAGACTTAATGTGATTTAAAATGTAAAGTAATTGACGTAGTTAAGAAACCAATTGGAATAGATACATAAGATGTACGTAGATCATTTTATTCTCATGAGAATTTTTGATTTGGATTCAAGCACATGATTTCGAGGTGATTTGCATCGGTCCAATTTAGGATTTTTCACTCAATTATTAATGGCGAACACCAGATATAGATTTTTGATTTGATTTCAAAGTTTTCTATCATAGTTGATGGCTATGTAAGGATAATGGAGGTTTCTAATTAAGGAACTGGACCGGAGTCCGCACTAGAGTAGTTAAGTGAGCGACACTATTTAGGTTGTGAAATTATGTGACCAAGTGAGCGATCAGATTTGATATTGCCTGTGGATGCTATATGTACATCATATGAGCTTTAGTAAATTATGCGTTTGGCAATGGAAAATGCAGAATTATATGGTTATGAGTTATATGGTTGCATATTATTTGTAAATAAGATATAGGTTCGTGGAAGCAAAGGCTAGTTTGATGCTTTAGGTTCATGAGTAGAGTTTTTTGTATGACAAATAGGTATGTGTTTATTATGTTGTTTGGTTGATGGTTTTATACCCCAAATATGAGAGGCCACTTAGCTTTTATTTTCTTCTGTTGGTTTGGGACCGTAGTTGCAGTTGTATTTTTTCCCATCGAGCCACGCAAAGGAGAAGCTATCTAAATTTTCCATAACTTCAAAGGACTTAGAAAATTTGATAACATGTTTCAACTAATTGATTTTGATAAGTTTAAGGGGTTGGAGACATTATCCTATCTTTGGAATTTTGGGGATGAAAGTTTTTTAACGGAGGAAGAATGTAACGATCCAGAATTTTAGTCATGTGATTTTAAATATATAATTAATTTTAAATATGGAATAATTGCGTTTTTTAAATTTAATATCTTGAATTCAAATATAGGAATTATTTCAAATAATTGTATTGTGAATTTTATAGTTGAGTTTTGAATTTAGTATTAGTTTAAAAGCTTTCAATCCTGAATTAAATTGTAGAGATTATTTAAAATCTTTGAATTGTGATTAAATATTTGAATAGTGATTTAAATATTGGGATTTCTAATCTAAATATAAATTTAAGGGATTAATGGTCATATTTGACTCATTATAATTTACAAATAATAACAGTAAATTCATTTTGTAAATATATCTATCGTAAATGGTTTCAATGTTTAATCTAAAAAATTATTTTTAATATAACAAACCAATTTTTATTTATGTGTTTTAAATTTAATTTACTTGATTTTCATAATTTTTAATTTGAAAAATATTTACATTATTATTTGACGATTTATTGGCAAACGACAATGTTTTGTGATTTTTCAGAATTCAATAACCGGTATATATTATCATTATTTTAAGGCCGCGCCACTGTTCTAAGCGCGATCGTATTTTTGTTTTGAAGTTTCATGTTCATATACGAACGGAAATCTAGGCAATGAAATGCCCGAAAATTGAAATAAATATAGGTCAACACTTACAAACCCGACATCACCTGTTTTTCTTCCGTCCTTATGTCGTTCATCACCAAAACAAAGAAATGAACCAAGCAAATCATCTTTTACAAATAAAAACAAAACCAAAGGAAAATTGAAATAAAAATAAAAATGATATCTTTGAGTTAGTTAGGAGTAGATTTACCCTTTGGCATAGGAATTAGGGGGTGTGGCTGCAAGTTTGAGAATGCGAAAATTTTGAGCATGAGCACGAGAAACTACGGTTTGGGAAACTAGGGGTTGTGAGCTTCGATTGGCCGAATGAATGCTGTTTTTGGGTTTAGCGTGGCGATTAGCACCCGAAGGCTGGGTTCTTTGGTTCACAGTTTAGAATTGGGGGCCGCATCTTCTGTACGGACGGTGATGTACCCTCTTGGTTGCGATAGGCTGTAAGAGTTCGGGTGTAGTTTAGTGGTAAGGGACGGTTAGTTTTTGCAAAGGTGGGAAGTTTTATGAAGCTATGGCTCTATGTCACTTGGAGTTGTGCATGGTGAAGGTGCATATACACAATTGTGAAGCAGGCAGGAAGTCTAGTGATGAGAAAGACTAGAATATGGTAATTAAAATTAAATTGTACTTAGTTTTATTAATTAAATATTTTAATTTTCAAAGCTTATAAACTATAACTCCCTTATATAAAGTCCAAATCGAACGTTGTCAGTCGCATTAGACTAGTATCGACGGATAACTATGCTACGGAACCGGATTGTTGAATTTGGTGCCTAAGGAATTTCAAACTAAAATCGAATGTTGTTCGATTTTGGGTGGAAGCAGATCACGGAAGCGATAGCTGGAATTTTGGTTAGTTAAACTCACCTCGTTGGATAAATCAGTATATTATATAATAGATAAAAATTTAGTATTTTTGTTTGGTTAAACTTATTGGCTGATTAGTTAAAATATTTGCTTTGAAAAGCAATTCGTATTTAAAATTGAAATATAGGAAAAAATTTATAGAAATCTGACGAAATTATGATTATTAATTTTCAGTTATATTCCTATTGTTTTACTTTAGTTATATTCTTGTTAAATAGATTGTTAAATGCTAAAATTTGTCTATGTGGCCATATTGGATGTGACACTGACACCTGTGAAATGTTAAACCTTTTTAGTAAAAAAGAAAGTGATGGCATTTCTAAAGTGCTATAGTAACTATTAGTCTCGATATAGTATTTTGGAAATATTGTTAAGTAATGTTTGATTTGGAATTGGTTTTCGGTTTAGAAAATGATTGAAAATTAACGTTAGGGTTTTCTATGATATTTTATTAGAAAAAGATTTTGAATTCCTCTATTTTACTCCAACCTTTTTGCTAGTCTTTCATTATTATTTAACAATGTTTGAAGTTATTTAACTATTGTATAAAAAAAATTTAGAAATTGTTGAAAGGTTATTTATTTATATTCAATATTGTGAAAAGTTATTTATTTCGATAATTAATACTCTTTAAAGAGAATTAATAATAATTATTTATTAACAATATTTTGGGATTGATTATTATTATTAATTAATAATATTTTGGAACTAAATTATTATTTATTATTATAATGTTTAAAGAATAATTATTATAGTTTTATTAATAAAGTTTGAAATTATTAATTAATATATTAATAAAGTGTTTTGGAGTAAAATATTTGCTTTATTAATGATGTTCTAAAGGAAAATTGATTACGTTACCAGAGTTGTTGAAAAACATATTTATTATTTATTTATGATGGTTAAAGTTAATCAATTTATTTGATTGATTGTATTTATAAATACCGAATCGATTTATAAAAGGAATCTCATTTAATAAAAATTCTTACAAATGAAAATGGGTTTTGGATTTATAAAGGATATTAAAAAGGCTTATAAAGGATTTTTTAAAGGATTTTTATGATGGAGTTCTGTAAAGGAAAAGAGTGTTATAAATGGTTTCAGATATTTATAAAAGAAGTTTTATGAATGATTTTTGATATTTATAACAGAAGTTTTATAGATGATTTTGGATATTTATGAAAGAAGTTTTATAGTGATTTTGGATATTTATAAAAGAGTTTATAAGTAAAATTAAAGATTTATTAAGAGTTTTATAAATGTATTTGAAATTTTAGTAAAGGAGATGTTCATAAATGAAAGAGATTTATTAAAAAGGATTTGTTAAAGAGATTTATAAAATGTATTAAGATCAGATTTCTCCAAATTATCCTTCTTAATTTTGGTGGTGTGGACATTCGTTCCATGCTTAATATAGAATGAATAGTGTTTGGGCTTATCCTTATCTCTATTTCTTTTTTTAAATGTTTAATCCTTTTGATATGATTTTGAAATAAGAATCTTTCATAACGTTTTGAGAATATACTTATACCCTTGAGATAAGTATATTAATACGTTTTCTAAGTAGTGAAAGTGTAGTGTTTTTGTGAATATACTTATACCGTTGAAATAAGTATATGGATATTTTTCCAAGTACTGAAAGCAGTATAAAGGGTTTGTGAAGTGATTATAATTAATGAAAGAATTAATTAATGAGGCTAATATTTTGTGCTTAACTAGCATTATTTTCCTTTGGGAATTAAATCTCCAGTTGAATTGTTGTTATTTGATAGTTAAATAACCGACTACCAAATGTTGACCTGTTTTAAACTATCATTGTTGGTTCGGAGAGACCATGATCGTACATATTATCTGAAAACCACTTCGAATTGTATAAGCATTTGAATGGAAGACATTTTGAAGATGATTGAAGATGGGGTTCTTTGAAGTGCGATAGCTACTTTCTACTAATCCCGAGGGTGATTCCAAAATGGATGTAGTAGAACTAGTGCCTTCGGTTTCATTTAGACCTAGAAAGAACTTGTATGGATGAATGTTGGCATTGCATTTCTGCCTGGAAGGCAGTGTTATCATTCCAAGTGGGAATTGCTAGGAGGAATAAAGGTAATCGTTACCTCACGAGCCTCACACCTGGTAAATGACTTAAGCATGGACATGTGGCAGGGCTATGTGGATCAGTCTCATTAAGGTGTGATCATCGCCTAATCTAGAGTGATATCTTTGATTTTATGTATGCTTTGGGCTCGGTATGGTTTTGGTCGCAACCAAGAGGTAATCATATTCGGCGCTACCCAGTAAGGGGAAGAGCATGTTCTGAGTAGCTGAGGCGCAACATGTTGTAGACTCCGGTACATTTTATCTAGAGGTATACCAATTTGGTGGGTACACCCTTACCCTTTAAGGGTGGAAATCCATTTTCCAATACGAGCCTTCGGACTTGATTGTAAACTTATTATGCTGGAATTTAATTAATGTACCAATTTTAGCTAAGATTCAATATTTATTTTAAAACATAGACATTGTTATAATATTAGAGGATTTCCTATAGAAATGTTTTGGTTATCGTAAGCTAAAAACCCGTCCGTGTTTAACCCATAATCTAATCGCTATTTAAATAAATATTTAATTATATTTACAAATAATCAATAAATGAATTTTTTTAGCAAATAAAACTATTTTAAATAATAAATAATGATGATAAAACCGTTTTCAAAATTTGTTTACCAATGTATACCGTTCATAGAGAAATAGAAAATGTGACCGAAAATTATCTTCTGAAGTATCGATTTTTCATTAGTTAAAAGTTATTCAAAATGCCATAGCACTATTATAAACACACATGCACACATTACAAACAATTTTAACATGATGAATACATGTGCATATGCACGTACAAACTTCTCTTTAAAAGTGTGTGTGTGTATATAAGAATAAGAGAAAGTAATTTATAAAGGAAAGTGTATATATACATATAAAACTAAGACTTTCGACACAAAGTACAAGGTGTATGGAATGATTGCATGATGGGCTGGTGGGGAGTACATTGTGGACGGAAATGATATAGGAGAGGGGATGGAGGTGCATGCATCATATATATTTAATATAAGCATTAATATAATTTTTTATTATTTTCCTTAGACCATATATACCCCTTAACTTCCATGTTCTTATTTTCACAATCCTCTTCTTTATTTCAAAATTCCTAAGAGCTTGAATAAACATCCATGGCTTCTCTTCATAAATTCTAAAATTAGAAAAATTACTTCTTTTGTTAAAATTCTCTTTATTAATTCACAAAATCACTTCTGCATATACTACAACACCTCCTCCGAGTTGCAAGCCCATAATTCCCAAAATCCATGATGTTGAGCCCAGACTTCCTATGGCCAAGCCCTACTAGCCTTTGGTCGAGCCCATCAAAGCGTTCAAGCAACCAAAAATTTCAATTTTTGCAAGTTTCAAAACTGTTTTCAATTTTTGGCAAAAGTTCATCTTGAATATAAAAAGTTTGATCAGTAAAACCCTTGATTTTGGAAAAAAACACTTGATTTTGATGAACTATATGTTGTGAAAATATAGTGGTTGTTGTGATGAATTACCATATTGTATTGATCGTATATGATTATATGTTTATGGTTGAGCTTGGATTTGTGATTTGGTTGTTAAATAATATGTTTGGATATGGATATGTGATTGGTGGGTTATGATATGATGGTAATGTGTTTATGAAACAAAACCAAGTATATGTGATGAAATTGTTGTAAAGTTAGCACTTGAAAAGTCACAAAGGACTTAAGATCTGATTGAAAACGAAAAGCTCTTTTACTAGTTTGGATTTTGAAAATGTTTTCTAACTTTCCACCTTTGTTTTTTAAGTTTTCACAGATATGTCCATTTGTATTTTCAAATATGTTATAACTAGAGTTAAAGTGAAGTTATCACATACAAATAAATACTAGTGAATTGCGTCCACAACGATAGTCGCCATGGATGCAGTTTGGAAAAATTCATGATTTTCAAGTTTTAAAGTGTTCTCTTTTGGATTGTTTTTGAAAACTCATTTCAAATTTATTAAGTTAGTCAAAAGTTTAAGTTTTAATAATTTAATAATTTATTTAACTTATTTATTAATTAGGGTAATTATTATTTAATAAATTAATTAAGTAAATTAGGTTAAGTAATTAGAGTTTAAGAAATTATTAACTAAGTTATTTATTTTTAATTAAGTTTTAAATAATGATTAACTAATATAAAATAAAATTAATTTTTATTTCATCAAGTTTATTTAATTTAATTATTTATTTAATTAGAGTTAGTTATTTAATTAAGGGTTAATTATCCACTTAATCAGGGTTTAAGTTCTTAAAAGAATTTTATTTAATTTAAGCTTAATTAAATTAAATTTTAAATGAATTTTTAATTAATTAAGGTTTAAGGTACGATTTTTGGTTTAATTATGATTTATTAAATTTTAATTAAGTTTTAAACTTATGATTTAATTAAGGTTTATTTATTTTAAAGTTCTTTTTGAAACTCCTTCAGTTATTTATTTTTAACCAACTTTCTTGTTGGCATAAATTAGTTTAAAACCAAGGATCTCTTGTCCACGCTATTAAGTAGCCAAATGAATTAAAGTAGCTACAATAAAACGTTGACACGTTTTATTGAAAGTAATGTAGGAACGATTTCACCCTAAAGGGGGGTGAATAGGGTGATGCTATCAATTATAAAATTTTATCGTGGAAGTTTGTATAAAAAAATTTCAATGCAGATATATCAGAATAATAGCAACACAGATAATAGCAGAATAATAAATGCAGAAATAGAACGACACAGAATTTACCCAGCTTTGGAAAAATCCTGCCTACATGCTGCCCCCAAGGTTTCTACTAGAAATTAAGCAGTCAGACGCTTACACACGTAAACTCGCGACACCCCCTATCGAATAGCCTTAACTCTACGCTTAAAACCTTGCCACAACTCAGCCACTGAGTTGCAAATTCTTAAACTACACCACGTAGTTGTCCCTAGTCACATGACTAGAAATTACAACGGTTTAAAAGAAGAATTCAAATTTAAAAACCAAATTAAACAATAAAAAAATGAAACCCTAATTTCTTAAAGGCCCATAATTAATTGTCGGCCAAAAAAAATACATTGATAATTCCCTTTCTTCTTTTATTTTTTTGGGCCCAACTTGCTCTGTAAAAATGGTGATTTCGTTCGTTCCTCTTTCTCTGATAATTAGGGCTTCGCTGATATCTGAGGCGCCGCTATGTTCGAATTGAATTTCCCTCTGGTTCTTGCATGCAATGAATCAATGACCATGATAAACTCAGTTCCTTTTCGCTTGCGGCTGCTCCCAATATTGATCATGTTCGGCTATAATGGTATGTGATTTGTTCCTTTTGCTTTACTGGTTGAATGCTTACTCGAACTCGATCATTGATTCGAGTTATTGATATAATCTTCTCTGTTATTGCCTGAACTCGAATTCATATTGCCGATGATGTTTTAGGGTTTTATATACGAAATGAATTACTAATTTTTCGTTCGTATATTCTCATTGAAATCGTCTGATAATTTTTAGATTGTCGTTCGATTTTGTTTGGACGCTGGTGATTATTTTTGACTTTGTCACTTCGTATATTTTGATTTATTCGAATTCATATTTTTTCTGGTAGCTTGATTCACACGGCTTCGATTTTGAAGTTGCGATTTCTTGATTACCACGGCTTTGAATTCTCTGGTACTTTGACTTCGGTCACTTTGATTTTGTGAAAATATTTTGGGTTCGGCACTGTCTTGATTTGAAACTGCTATTCCGTGATTTTTTTAGCTGGTTATCGACTATGACTTCGGCATTGCTTTGAACTGCAGTTTGAAATCTCCTCCGTCTTTGTTCGAATTAGTTGTATCACTTGCTTATGCTGGTACTGTTTCATTTGATATAGATATGTATGTGTATACATACATATGCATACATGTATACTTGTATTTGTATTGCTTGTTTGTCTCAGCTTTGGATTTGGTCGAACTTGCCGCCACGGTTTGTTCATCTCTGCTCAATTTTCTGTTGCACTTAGTATCACTTTTTTGGACATCTCCTTGTAGTCAATTGTGTCCATCCCTGTAATGTTTTCAACCTAATGCTTGTAGTTACCTCTGTTGGTTCATCATTGTTGTTGCTCTGTTCACTATAGAAGGTTTTGTTCATTTGCATGTGTTGTTTGTTTACCACTTGGTCATGCTTTTCTTGTGTGGTCAGTTCCACTTGCTGTTCTGGTTTGATGTACTTCATTGAGTTGCTTTGAGTCTGTGCATTTTTTTTCATTTTCCCCGAGACAGTTTCAGTTGCATTGTGTCGGGTTCGATCTTGTACCACTTGAGTCTGCACTTGGATTGTCTCTGACCTTTTGGCATATAGTTTTTATTTCTATTTGGTTTGTATCAAGTCAGTTGTGTTCCTGGATTTCTTGTAATTCATTGTATTGTGGTTCGATGCACTTGTAGTCTGAGTATAGTTGTATATTAGTCCATTAATGAAGATGTTTGCTGCACTATGTAGTTGATAGCCTCGAGCCTATTGATAATCTGTAGTGTTGTATTAGTCTAGTTCACCTTGAACTTCATGTAGAGGCTGCACTTGGTCTGACCACTGTTTCTACCTTCCACTATTCATTGTTGCATTGTATGCACTTGCATTGTCGTTGCTTTATTATTTATTTTTCTTGGACATTCGCTTGTTTGCAACTACAGTTTCATTAAGCATTTCTTGTTGCTTGCATTGGGTTGACTCATGTTGAACTGCTCTGTACATTCAAGTTATCATCTTGCTGTTCACTGGTCAGGTTGCACTTTGATCTGTATGCTTGTCTTGGTTTGTCAAAACCATGGCATTTGCATATGTATTCATCCTTTATAGTTGTTGTTGCCACTGCCTATTTCAGTTTGTATATGGTTTTGTACATTTGCCTCAAGTCTGATTTGGTGCTTTGTTTATTTGAGTCATGTTAGCTACGGGTCTAGTTCGCCTTTGATTCATGTTGTACATATTGAGTTTGAGTTACTCCCGATCGTTATTGCATTTGTACATTTGGATTTTGGTCGAGGCTTGTTTTAGTTGTCTTGACCATTTACATGAACTTGCACCTGTGTTGAATCCAGCTTGGAGCTCGGGTTTGACCTTGTGCTGATATTGTGACATTATTTTTATTGCATTTGAGTTGAACCCGGCTTTTGATTTGGGTTTGACCTTATGCTCACCTGTCACCGTAACTTTATCAAGTGTATATATCGGTGTGCATGGCCTTGTGGCATGTATAGTGATACACTGTGCATGTCACAAGCTGTTCGTGTATGATGAATTCAAATTTAAATGATGACAAACAACCCAAGTAACTGAGGCAAATAATATTTTCAAAATTACATTTTATTTTATACGACAAAAATATTTCCTTTTCAATTTTACTGCATCAGTATTTATTTTTGCAAATTTCTCAGATGTTGAATTCAATTTGGAATTGTTGGGGGCGTTTTCACCACCACCGAACCAAGGGCACGACCAGACCAGATCCAATCTCCAAGCCCCATCACCGAATCAAAGCCCTGGAAGCACCACCGGATCGGCTCCACATCATTCCTGCCGAACCACCCACCTACTGAGCACGGCCGAATCACACTACCGAACCAACCTGCCACCGGTCCAAACCCACCGCCGAACCAATCTCCTCCAAGCTCCTGTCGAACCAACCTCCTCCAAGCTCCTGCCGAACCATCCCAACCGGTCCACTTATCTCCTACCACCGAACCATCCTAACCGGTCCACTTATCTCCTACCACCGAACCATCCTAACCGGACCACCTATCCAACCTACACCGAACCAACATTGTCAGGCCAGATCGTTTCAGCCCAGGCCCATCAGCAGCTATATACATCTAGGACCCCTGCCCCCAACCTCACTCTATAAATAGAGGGGCAGGGGTACAACAATGGCAGACAAGTTTGAGAGCTCAAGCATGGAAGGAACTTTCAAACAACTTTCATATACTTGTATACAAAGCTTTGTACTTGTAATCTGAAAGAAAAAGGAGAATAACATATAAAGTGGACGTAGGCACGTTCTGGCCGAACCACTATAAATCTATGTGTCTTTTACAGTTTAGTCCATCTATTTCGTATATTTGCATAAATCACCCAAACCATCCAGATCAACATATAATCAACTAAATCATACGACTAGGAGGTGTTTTCCCAATTTTTGTGCAAACATTTTTGGTGCTTTCACTGAGAAACAAGAGCTCGAAGCTTTAGCTTCTCCCACTCAACCCTTTTTCTATCAGCATCATTCATTGCTTGGAAAACATGCCTCTCGGACGGAGGAAAGATGCTAACAAAGGAAAGAACATCGCAACTGGAAGTATCCCAGATCCAACGATCAGAGACCAAGACAATCGTCCGGTTCCAACAGCAAACGAAAATCAGGCAAATCCGACAGCCCCTGCTACGGGACAACCAATTACAAGGACGGATCTAGACCGGATTGTGGTTGAAGTAACTAACTGCTTCGCATCTCAACAAGAAGCCTTGGTGAAAACCAACTCATGTCATGCTTAAGGGATGTTGAAGAATCCAACCGCAACACTAAATCATGGGGTGAGTCCCGGTCTCGAGGATCTGGGAGACGACAATGGTCTTACTTCTTCGAAGAGGTCAACAACGGAAACAGCAATGGTAGGAGCCGAGCCCGGACTCAGCCCGAATTCCGACCTGAGGAAACACTTGGAACCGAACCCAACAGGGAAGGTACGAGGCAGGGGGCGGATGTAGCTGAGCCTGTAATGCTACCTAACCATGGAAACACCAGTAGACGGGGCCGAGCAGGAGTCCAGCCTGAAGTTGGACCCGAGGAAGTGCTGGGAACGGAACCCAGCAGGGGAAGATCAAGGCAAGGGACTACTGTGGCTGACCCCAGCATGCCCCCAGAAGACCAGAGGCAGCCATTGGAGAATGTTAGGAGTGACAGACGATACCATCCCTACAAGTCGTCTGGATGGAATCAGTCCCGCAGGGAAGAACCAAACTCATTTCTATCCACTCCAAGTTCTGATGAAAGGATGGCGCGATTGTTTAGAGAGTGCGTCCAACGGGAGCAAAGAGATCGGGGGATAGGTGCTAGGGTAACCAGCCCCTTCACCCGTAATATCGAAACTGCCATCACCCCCCGGGAATGGAAAATGCCTACAATGGAACCTTACAAGGGAACCTCTGACCCCATCGTACACTTACAGAGATACACCCAGCATATTCTCATGAGCGGAGCAACGGAGGGAGTGTTGTGTAAATGCTTCCCACTATTCTTGGCAGATCTAGCTACCTCCTGGTTCTTCCACCTACCCCAGGGGTCCATTAGCTCATGGGAAATGTTGAAAGAAAAGTTCATCAGCCAGTTCCGCATTCATGTGGAACAACCCAAGGATGCTTATTCCTTGTCTAATATCAAACAGAAACCCGGGGAGACAATGCAACAATATCTAACCCGATTCAACACCGCAGCGGCCGTAGTCCAAGATGCCGACGAGAAACTTATCCTAATGGCCCTCTGCAGTGGTGTACATCCGGATATTAAATTTGCTAGAAGACTAACCAAGGAAAAACCATCTACTTTACCTGATTTCTTCCATGAAGCTGGAAAGTATATGAGACTTGAAGACGCTGCCACTGAGAGGCAGTCAGGACAACAAGCTAGGACAGCTCCAGACAGAGTTCCCACTGCAGCAAAGGATGTTTGGAGAAGTGACTCTAGAGACAATGCTGGGGGCAAGAAGTGAGAAAAGCGCCTATACCGACCAGGACCAAGATTTGACTCCTACACTCCTTTGAATGAAACAATCGAAAACATTTTCCTAGCCACTCAAGACGAAGTTAGGTACAAGCGCCCCTCGCACAAGAAGGAGTCAGATAACGCACTCAAGTCTGGAAAGTTCTGCCGCTTCCACGAATTCCATGGACATGACACCAATGAATGCCACCATCTCCGAGACTTGATTGAAGAACACATCAGAAGGAAGAGACTGAAACGCTATGTAAAAAGCCAGAACAGGACTCCAGCTCCCGCCAATGAAAACCCAGGGCTACCCCTCCCAGAAGTAGGCGGAGGAAATCACAACACCAGCAGCTCTAGTCAAGAGAAGATAGTGGTCCATACCATATCAGGAGGGCCACACATCGCCGACAGAAGCTGGGTAGAGATGGAAAGATACGGTAAGTCACTTAGAAACGACTAAGGCTACGTTAATTCTGTTATGGAAGAACGTCACCCGAACGGAAAGAGAATGACAACATCACATTCAGTAGGCGTGACCTAGAGGGAAGACAGTACCCACACATGGATCCTATGGTCATCTCTGCCTGGTTCGGTCCAGCCAAAGTTTTCCGAATTTTAATAGACACCGGAAGCTCAGTAAATATCCTATTCAAGCATGCTTTCGACAAAATGAAGCTGTCAATGAAGGATGTGTCTCCCTGCAACAAACCACTACATGGTTTCACTGGAGATGCGAAGATGCCCCTCGGGCAACTGGATCTCTTTGTCGAAATAGGAAGTCATCCCCGCTCCGCTGTGCAAAAACAAACGTTTGTACTAATAGAGAACCACTTGGCCTACAACGCCTTTTAAGGAAGACCAGCCTTGTCTGACTTCCAAATTGTCCTAGCCCCATGGTGCCTGAAGATGAAATTTTCAACAGATAACAGAATAGGAGAAATAGAGGGAGATCAAGACGCTGCTCCAGACTGCTATGTAACTGAACTTCGCAATAACCGCAGAAAAGATAAAGGGAAAAATGCAGAGACTACTCTCTGCATGAAAATCTTGGAAGCATAGCAACTAAAGAAAGCCCCTCCTCTTCGATATACCAGTGATCCTTTCAATGAATTAGACCCCAGGGACAAAGTGGAGGAGGCCACCGCCGAGCCCGCAGAGGCTATAGAGTTTGTATCTGTAGACAAACATGACTTGAGTAGACTATTGAAAATCGGATCTCAACTGAAAGCGGAATTAAAGGATCAACTCATTGATTTTCTCCGCCATAACTTGGATGTATTTGCATGGACAAACGCTGATATGATTGGAATCTCCCCAGGTGTAGCATGCCACGTACTGAACGTCGATCCTACCAAAGTACCAGTAAAGCAAAAAAAGAGAAATATGGGGGCAGAACGATCAGCAGCCCTCGGGAAAGAAGTAAAGAACCTACTTGCCAATAACTTCATACGAGGAGCCATCTACCCAGAGTTGATCACTAACCCGGTACTAGTAAAGAAGGCAAACGGGATGTGGCGAACATGCATTGACTTCTCCAACTTAAATGACGCTTGCCCGAAGGATTGCTTCCCACCCCTCCCCCCCCCCCCCCGAATCGATCAACTCGTGGACAGCGCAGCCGGGCACGAACTCTTATCCTTTATGGACGCATACCCGGGATATAACCAAATTCCTATGCACGCCCCCGATAAAGACCACACTGGAGGGCAGACTCTGCCAAAGAAGATACTCCGATATGGATATTTCTGACCCACCTTAAACAAAGATGCCTTGGACCTCGTCAAAAAATGCGACAGATGTCAGAAATTTGCTAAGATCCCTCGACTACCAACAAATGAGATTACTCAGATGACCAGCCCTTGGCCCTTTGCAATATGGGGAATTGACTTGATTGGCGAACTGCCGATGGGCCGAGGCGGGGCCAAATATGTCATAGTGGTAGTTGACTGTTTCACCAAATGGGTGGAAGCGGAGCCTCTAAATAAAATATCTTCGGCAAAAGTTATTAACTTCTTGATCAAAAATGTTTTATGCGGGTACGGGGTTCCACTCAAAATTATATCGGACAATGGACTTCAATTTGACAGCGAGGAATTCACCGATTGGTGCCAAGAGTACGGAATTCACAAACGCTTCTCATCTGTAGCTTATCCCCAGGCAAACGGACAAGTCGAAGCTGTCAACAAAATTCTCAAAGCTCTAATCAAGAAGAAACTTGAAAAGTCAAAAGGCGCTTGGGTGGATGAACTTCCTACGGCACTTTGGGCCTACTGCACATCTTTACAGAATATCAACAGGGCATACTCCTTTCTCTTTGGCATACGGATCTGAGGCCATGCTCCCAGTTGAAACTGTAGTGCCTTCCCATCGTAGGATCCACTACAACCCAGAAGAGAACGAAGGACTCCTCCACATGTCTTTGGATCTAATTGAGGAGAGAAGAAACGGTGCAGCACTCAAAGCGGCAGCTCACAAGCAAAAAGTGGCAGCACAATACAACTCCAAAGTCAAGCACCGCAGCTTACAAGAAGGAGCTCTTGCCCTCAAGCGGATCTTCCCGCGCCCCGAAGCGCTAGATCCAATCTGGGACGGACCCTATGTAATTCATAAAGATCTCCACAACGGATCTTATATTTTGTCAACAGTGGACGGAGAGGTGTTCCAGAGGGCATGGAACATCCAACATCTTCGTCGATACTTCTCCTAACTTGTACTGTCCATATAAAGTGAATTAACAGAGAGAATCAGTGGACGAGGCATTTTCGTGCCGAACCACTTTAAAAAACTTGTCTCTTTTTAACTTGTTCCTTTATATCCTAGCTGCTTGTTAACTGTATCCTTTTCTGTTGAACAAAATCCTGTGTAATGGCATCCCCATTCAAGACACTTCATAGCGCAACCTCACCTGGACAAGACCCAACAGGTACTATGCGAATCTATGCACTCGCCAATGAGACACTTTTGCTCCAGCATCCCTCTGCTGCGGGTTAACTCATTGCTCGTGACTACCCTCAAAGCCAACTACAATGAGCCGATTATAAGCCATCAAGAAGGCCGACTATAGCCGATGGCAGCTCATTACGGCGTTCGGCTCGCCGGCAACTGTGAACCTACTTTAAGCCCCAACATAAGGTGTGGCCAGCCAGGGGTAGTTCACGGTTGACGATCGGCACCCACGCTAGCCGGCCATAGTAAATCGAATAATACCCACTATTACGGGCCATAATGGCTCGGGTAGTTACTGTGCGCGATCTCGGCTCCGATATGTCTTAAGTGCGGCTGTGGTAAAAAAGATAAACTCCCCGCGGAGGCGTAAGACGGGTGACAAATGTCTCCAAGACCCACAGCTAGGGAAAGTGACTACAAAACCAGTTTGCCACAAACTTAAGCATATCGACGGCCTTCCGTGATTGGAAGTTTTACTGTTTCTCATATTTCCATTTCATTTAAAAACTTTTCTCCTATCCTATATAACAGTCCTTGAAGTACAGGTCACAAAATAGGGGAACTCTCGCTTGTGGAAATATGAGCTCACATCCGAATGACGGAACACTCAGCTACATTCCATACTCAGTCACGCAAGACATTCAAAGCAACCCTCTACAACTAAAACACGAAGGGCTGTACTTTCTTCTCTTGTATATAAATATGTAGCTTTAATTTATTCACACGTCATATTGGCATTACAAGACATGAAATAATATTTTAAGCAGAAACTTAGCATCAAATACGATTGAATCACATACATAAACACGCAGCTGTATTTCTTATGCAACATATCAAAATGACAACAACGTTCAAACATGACAGAATCAACTTATGTTATAAAATTACATAAAGTCATTCTTTACAAATAATATAATTACAAGTTACATTAATGTTTCAGACTAACATAGACAGCAACCAAAATATGTACAAGTCAAGTCAAAGAATCGGGGCTTCGCCTCCATCCCGCTAGCCCTCCGGATCTACTTAACTGCAGGGTCAGAACTCCCCGCATGTACTCCAGAGGTCCCGCCTGCCCAATTCAAAAGAGAGTCCATCAATAATCACGAAAGATAAGCAATCAAATCATGAAAAGATTAAAAGGGAAGACTTGCCTGCGTCTGCTCCCTGGTCGTCATCCTCCAATTGCACACCCACTTCCTCGGCGACGAGCAGCCTCATGCCTTCCTTCACCGCCGCCTTCTCCTCCTTGGTGAACTGTGCGGTAACCACATCCATTCTGAAGGCCGTGCCACCCTCTTTATCCGCTTCAGCCTTGGCTTCCTCCAAAGCCCGGAGATATATCCTAGCCATAACCCAGGGCTAATCGTCCATCCAGGACAGGTTGCCCTACCTCCAAGTGCGGAAATACATGTCCTGGAGCATCTCGTCCATCATCCCCTCGTTCTCCTCAAACTCTTTCATCCAGGCCTCAGAAGCCGACAGCCGTGCAACAGCAGCATCTCTCTCCAATCGGTATCTCGAGCAGTCATCCTGAAGGGACTTCCGCATCACTTCCATCTCCTCCTTCAGCTTGGCCTGAGCAAGCTCTATGGCCTCAAGCCTCCCAGATAACTCCTCTACCTGCTCAAGATCCGCTCTCCGAACCTCGTCCACCGTTGTGATGGCCATGTCAATTCGCTCTTTGCAAACAGCCTCCATTTTTCGCAACTCAGCCTTGCTAGCCTCTTCCATGGTTTTCTTCAGTCATCTGGAGGCCGCTTCATGCTGGGATATCTGGATAGCCTGATCGACAAGTTGTTTGGCCTGATCAGAAACCTTAAGCCACAACCTAATGTTAGCACTTCCGATTTCCTCCCCAGCCTTGGCCAGTCGAGCGTGATGCTCCATTAGCCTCTTGGTCTCCTCAGCCACCCGATTGATGTTTGCCTTTGCCTCATTCCCCATGGTCACAATCCGAATAGTAAGCAAATCGAGATCTAAGGACTTAGACTCATCAAGCACCCGTACCATGGGGTTGCGGGGAAGAAGATGCTCACCCGTGGCCTCGTCAAAAGAGATGTCCTGAAAATTTGGGTCCAGATCCGGGTGGCCGGCAAATGGGTTGCGAACCACACCAGGATGGTCTATCGGGGCGACGGTTGGGTTTTCGGACGGATGTGGGGAAGGCATAAACTCAGTATCTTCCTCAGTAATGTCATGGATAGGCTGGACTGGAGTCTGAGGGCCAGGTGAAGGTTCAAACAGAGAACGGCCCCTCTTCCTCTTTTGCATATCTTCTTCAATAACTCCGAGAAGAGGGCGATAGCTAACCACATCTCCGGGACGGCTAGTTGACGGCTTCGGCTTAGCAGAAGCTTTGAGTAGCTTATACTGTTCAAGGCGATGCCGAATATCTGATGTCTTGGCCACCTTACCCGTTCCTGGGATAAAAACCAAGTGTTACAAGCATGCATGAAACTATGATCCGGGAAATATGTTAAGTTAAAAGGAGTAGGAAAACACCCTTATTTTACAAACCGTGAGGGGGAGAGGGATACTGCAATAAGTCCTGAATCTCATTCCAGGACGGGAGTTGACCATGAAATATTACTGAGTCCTTATCATAAAGGGAGTCTGCGAAAGTTAAGAATTCACCTTGAACCGCCGGAGTTGCCTTAGCTGAAATACCCTCAGAAGATAGACTGGCACCCGTCCCGGCCTTATCAGACTTCTTCGATTTCTCCACCAAGGTCGGCCCTTCCCCCAACCCCTCGAAGGCTTGACGGAAGGCATCATCAGTCCACTCTTGAATCTCACCCGCTTGCCCAGAAGTCAAGGCACCAGCGTCACTACCAATCTGCCCTTCGCCACCGTTACCACCATCACCTTCTCTGTCGTCTCCACTCTCTGCCTCTCCTCCTACATCGTCTCCTTCGCCCTCACCTCTATCCTCCTCCACGTATTCCTCCCCCGGAGTAATTGGGCACGTGCTAGGGGAAGGGCCGTCGGACTTCTTGAGCTTCTTACCTCCGACAACTGGAGGTTTTTTGAAAGGCTTCCTCTTGCCACTCTTCGCCGCGACTCCTCCTTTAGCTTGAGCAGCCCTCTCTTCCGCCGTATCCCTCTGCTTGACCACGGACTGATGTGGCAGGATCAGGTTGAGCCCCAAAAGTGTAGCGTTCTTGATCAAGTAAGCAGCCGACCTATCTCTTCCCGAAATAGCTTCTATTTCCGCTGCCATCTGAACCAGGCGATCATTCTCCACGACCGCAAAACCACCTGTCGCTAGCAAATAAAAACACATATGAAGAAGCATTGCAACCACAACAGAAATTATAAATAAAGCCTTGACTTACATCCGGAGGTGAAGCGACGGATAGAAACGGAATCGTCCTTGACGAAAAACCATTCCTTCTTAAACATGCTGTACTTCGAATACAAGTCCAGGACGGGATTGAACGATACGGCTGATTCCAAGCTGATATATGGAGACCCCTTCTTGTAGCCCCTCAGATTATACAGATTCCGGATCTTCCGGTTGGAAGGAGGACGCCCGTATCTCCTCTGAAAGATGACAAAAAGACTCACCAGAATTGCATAGGAGTTAGGCTGAAGCTGGAATGGAGCCACCTCCAGATATGTGATGAAGCTAACTATCCAGGCGTTGAGAGGCGAGATAGCACCACACATGCAATGATATCTGCTGTAAGCAAAGTAGCCTTCAGGGGGGTCATACGGCATCACTCCTTCCCCCAGCCATAGCATGCGCGCTCTATCGATCCCAAAGGAACGGGATATAACATCAAGCTGCTCCTCTTTGAGGGAGCTAGGAAAACAGTCAGGCGAAGAATTCATGAGCTCGGGGATATACCCATCTACTAGCGATCTCGGAGCAAGCCCATGACGTTCGGCCCGAACTGGGGGCACTGTGGAAGACTCTTCTCTGTCCTTAGACTTCCTTTTATCTGATCGAGTTTCTGCTTTGTGAGACATTTATCTACAACACCAGAAGAACATATTGTTAGAACAAGGAGTATGAAAATATATAAAAAAAATCAAGTATGTACAATCTAGAGTTTCGTCCGCATGTCGAAACATGAAAGGCTAGAGATTCGTTAAGCATTCAGGGTTCCAAAGTTCAATCAATAGTTCAAAACCGAAGGTTCATCCGGCGCTGATGCTCCTCAAACCCATTCGGTGGTCAAAGGCATAATGTTCATTCGGCATTTAAACTCCCAATCTCATTCGGCAATCATATTCCCTATGGACATTCGGGAATTCAAGGCCGAAAGTTCATTCGGTATTCAGAGTCTCAGGGTTCATCCGGTAATTTAAGTATAAGTTTCATTCGGCAGTTCGAAAATGAGAAATTTCATCCGGCAGAATAGGGTCTCACCTGGTTCGGCGAAGATAAGCGTTTGATTCGGCACGAATAGGAGTTTGATTCGGCAATCAGTTGATTCGGCTATCTCAAAACGATAAAGGATAACAGTAACCTGAAGCCCCTATTTATAGGAGCAACTCATCGACCGGATCAACTGGTTCGGCATACCCAGGACCGAACGAAGCTATCTCAGCTGCAGGAAAACAAAGCGCGGCATATGCTGACATATACCCCACTTTGGGGGGCAAATGTTGGGGGCGTTTTCACCACCACCGAATCAAGGGCACCACCGGACCAGATCCAATCTCCAAGCCCCCATCACCGAATCGAAGCCCTGGAAGCACCACCGGACCGGCTCCATATCATTCCTGCCGAACCACCCACCTACTGAGCACGGCCGAATCACACTACCGAACCAACCTGCCACCGGTCCAAACCCACCGCCGAACCAATCTCCTCCAAGCTCCTGCCGAACCAACCTCCTCCAAGCTCCTATCGAACCATCCTAACCGGTCCACTTATCTCCTACCACCGAACCATCCTAACCGGTCCACTTATCTCCTACCACCGAACCATCCTAACCGGACCACCTATCCAACCTACACCGAACCAACATTGTCAGGCCAGATCGTTTCAGCCCAGGCCCATCAGCAGCTATATACATCCAGGACCCCTGCCCCCAACCTCACTCTATAAATAGAGGGGCAGGGGTACAACAATGGCAGACAAGTTTGAGAGCTCAAGCACGGAAGGAACTTTCAAACAACTTTCATATACTTGTATACAAAGCTTTGTACTTGTAATATGAAAGAAAAAGGAGAATACCATATAAAGTGGACGTAGGCATGTTCTGGCCGAACCACTATAAATCTATGTGTCTTTTACAGTTTGGTCCATCTATTTCGTATATTTGCATAAATCACCCAAACCATCCAGATCAACATATAATCAACTAAATCATACGACTAGGAGGTGTTTGCCCAATTTTTGTGCAAACAGGAATAAAGTTGAAGATAAATACAAGTGAATGAGCGATATGTAGGGAGGACAACTATGTAAATTATGATGTAATCAAATTTGTATTGTAATTGAAATTGTATATATACAGCGAGAGTTCAAATTTGTACTATTCAAAATTGTAATAAATATTTATTTGAATAAAATATCTGTTTGAATTTAAATATTGTGTTATTTATTTTATTTAGTAAATATTTATTTAATTATGTGAAAAATAAAATAGTACATTAACAAATAAATTTAAATGAATATATATACATGTTTATTATCATCAAACAAAAATCATGTACTCGCATATTCAACAATCTCTCCCTTTTGATGATAACAAACATATATTTAAGATTTTGAATTTGTTAAATGTATTTAATCATTCAATTTTCTCCCCCTATTTGAATGCTTCCTCTCTACACAAAGCTCCCCCTTCATATATGCATACAGTTAAAAATATGCAAATGAGTCTAGATGCAAATAGAAAATATTTGACCTTTACTTGCTTTTATTTGACAAAATCATAACTTTTCTCTCCCCCTTTTGTTATCAGCAAAAGAGTAATAGTGTTAGAAAAATAGAGATAAAGAGATTGATATTAATCCAACATCAAAATCAATCAAATATAAATATTAAATTTCAATAAAAAAATCAAACAAAAATCATAAACACTCTGTTTGACGCATATTCCACTTTAAAAGGACAGGATGATGTCATATTATAAAACCATACAGTTGTGTCTATTTGTGGTATACTTATTTCAGGAATTTGAATATCTACTAACCATGCATACCATTAGGACTTTTAAATGAGATTAGTAGTATTCCAATTTTATTTTAAAAAATGAATTGAAGTATCTTCTAACCACATATAACCACGAGGACTTTTAAATGGGATTAGAATCAACTTATTTATTTAATAAATCAATTTTGATATGTTTTCCATACATGCATAATCATGAGGACTTTTAAATGAGTAAGGAAGCACGTGGTCAAAAATTCCAAGTGATTCACCCGTGCATAACCGTGAGGACTTCTAAATGAGAGTGAATACTTTGGTCTTTATTGTAATTATTATTATTATTTATTTAAAAAATATAAAATGAAAAATGAATGATTCCTGTTTAAATCACCACATATTGACATACTATATTGGATTATGACGATTGATGGTCGATAGAAAATGATAGAAATAGAAATGATCATGGAATTTTTACCAACACAAAGTGTTTATAACTCTTGTTTAAATTTCTAAAGAAATTTACTAATTATACCGTCTCAAGTTATAATATATGATTAATATCAACACTCATCCCTTTTTCAATTACTATTTATCTTTTCGATAATTAATAGGGAGTCAGATTAGTCGCTGTAGTCATTTAAAATCAAATTCAAAAATAATTATAAAATCAATTTTTCTGCTAGTCTGAAATCAAAGTCAAAAATGATTTTCTAGAAGGGGTTTTATAAGAAAAATGTCTGCAAATTTGAAAATTATATGAAATGAAAAATATGCAGATATTTTCTTTGAAAAAACGATGCAGTTACTAAACGTCTCAACATAAATCACGCTCCACTAGTAATTTTTCTATCAACTAGATTACCAGTGTAATCTGCATCTAAATTTCTCTTTCACTCAAGATTATCATTAATTGAATGTTATATACCAAACCGTGAAGTTGCAACCAAATCTTGAAGACCTTTTTGAATGAAATTCTTTTCATTTTTAATTAAAGCCGTGCCAATAAAAAACTGTGAATATAGAGTCAGCCGTAAAATAACCAAATGTATTATCATTAACCAACAAAACACTATCATTAATTCAAACTGATACATATGAAGTAGTTCAGAGATTATAGTGATTTTTATAGTGTTATTGGCATAAGAATATAATTGGCCAACTATTTTGAATAAGTCAGAATCAAAATCAGCTTTCATTTCTTTATCAAATAACTGGCTGAATTAAATTCAAATTATGGTGCAGATTATCACATTTAATAAGATGAATATACCATTACCTGTTTTACCTTTTCAATCATTTTTCGTTGTTGTCCATTGTGATTCTCTCACCTTTATACTAGGCTAAGGAACTTTACTTTGTCACTCGTTGTGTCACTGGAGCAGCCAAAATCCAAGTAACACTATTGTAGTTCCTTAGCCTGCCACCACACCTACAAGAGAGAAGAGTTTTGTGACCTATTTGTTTTTATAGGTCCATGATTGTTAGTGGCATAATATTTTGAAAAATAATTTTGTGGAGACCCAAAACTATTTATATATGTTCCTTTCGGTACCCAGATTTGTTTAACTTTGAGAGATTTTATATTTGTGCCTTTTGGAACCCAAATTGGTATAGTTTTCATGCGTTTGGGTCTATACCAACAATTATTTTGATTGTGTCCAAATTTTATACAAATTGTGCACATTGAATTTACTTGATTAATTTCATTTCTAACATTTTCAGATTGATTATATCCAAGTCCCTATCTAACTGAATTAACAGTTTGTTTTCCTAATAGCATATACAACGATTTTTCATTTTTTTGAAAATTTATCTAAAGTCGTTGACAGTTGTTGGACTTGGGTTTTGAGAGATTCTTTTTGTTTAACAATTGTGTGCACCTTTTCATAGAATTTTCTCTTCTTGTATTTTCACTCTCTTTCAAAATCAGAATTTCATTTTCAAGCGATTTAGTTTAGATTTCTGATTTAATCTTTTCTTCGAATGTTGGACACTTATCACACTTAGGGATCCTACTTTTATAGTTTTTAACTAATTGGTCAAGTTGTTTATTTAAATCTATCAAATTATCTTTTTGAGATTCAAGTTTGGCATATTTCTCCCTAAGTCGTTCAAAATAGCCATTTACTTCGTGAAAATATATATGTAATTCTGAGTGAGCGAGTTTTGATACCTCGCTTTACTCGTCATCGTCACTATCAATTATATTACCTTGAAGGCACATATCTGCTTCCTCACTCTCACTTCCTGTACTTTTATTACCTTCATCATTTGTATTCCACATGGCTGCAAAATTCCTCCTTTTTGATTTCTTTTCTAAGTCGTGTCAGTTTTGAGGACAATTGGACTTGATGTGTCCGGGTTGGTTGCACTTATATTAGATGATTTCTTGCCGTTCTGGGTTATCCAGAACTTTGATTATTCTGCTTTTTAATTTTTGATTTAGAGCTGGATTCCCGTATTTGTGGTTCCACTTTTTGAATTTCTTTATTACCATTTCCAGCTCTGCTGCTCCATCATCATCGTCGTCGTCATCACTTTCAGTTGTTCCTTTGAGTGCTATTGATTTCTGTAACAACCCGGATATTTTAACTAATAGTTGTTCCTTTACTGCTCCATAGCCTGACCACGACCATCCCCACTACCCTCCCTCTCTCGTAGGCACCCAGGCAAGCCACCTGGCCACATCGGCCACCGCCTGCCTCTCACTCTCCTCGGCCTCACCTTGCAGTGCCTCACCATGGGCTGTTATTCCCTCCGACCTGCCTCCTTTCCTCTCCAACAATCACCGTGCAGGCGAGCTCCTCCTCCCATATAACTTCCGCCCTCCGCCTACGTTACACCCGAGCAACCTACGCCCCTCCGACCCATGCATTCAACTGCCACCGAGACAAGCACCACCTTCTTTTGGCACACAAATCTCCAACATGCCCTTGCAACCTAAGTCCTGTGATTTGTAATGCTTTGAGCTTCGTCCAATATCACATGAAACCATCCAACTCTACCAAGAGGGCAAGCAGAAATTTTAGTTGATCTTTCTTACTGGATGATTTTGATGAGAATCTTCTCTTTTACTATTTGGAATCCCATCAGACATTTCATAGGGAGCGTGCTTTTCTTTTTCCTCGTCATCTTTATCCACAAGCGCCAAGCAGTAATCTTCTTTTGCTTTTCTCCTGTTCTTTTATTATATTATATATGTACATATATGTAAACAGTGAAAATGTATATATTGCCTTATCAGTTGTGAACCACCTTGCATTGAACCACCGCAGCCCTTCCAGTGTATTATTATTATTATTATTTTGTAAGTATTACATTATTTTATGTACGTTATGATTATATAATATAAAAAATATAGTTATCATATAAGCTTTATTGAGTTCCATTTGATTCCGTATATAAGTTTTATAAATACATACTATTAGGCTTTGTAAAAATGAATATATTAGTTATATATAAACTGTATATATATATATCGAAGTGTGAAGTTGGTTACTGTATATAATACATGTTACGGCTATACCTATTTGGTGCTGTGTGTAAAGCTATTTTGGTTATTCTCAGTTTATATTTATATGTACACGGTATGCATACGTACAGGAGTAAAGATGCTTGAGATCTGATTAAACATATAGATTTGTATGAATACGTTATATTAGCATTTTATATTTCAGTATCTGTTTGTATAAAAGTATAATTGTATTTCATATTATGATATAGTATATAATATTATGGGTTGGTTTTGGTTATTGATGTTTTGAGGAAGGTGTACGTATTTTGAGTTTACAGTATATGTAAGTTTATACATTATTTTCATATATTTGGTATGTGTATATGTCGACTTTTGATATATGGTTATTAAATGCATATTTTGAAGTTTCCAACAATTCAACTGGGAGATTTAGTTTAAGTGTTTATATATTAGTCGGTTTGTTTTAAAGGTAATATTGTACAAGTCATCATATATATTTGTTAATATATGTCGTGTTGCTGTGCACAGCAATAGGTTAGCATGAATATTTATAAATGTGTTGTTTTGAATTAATATAAATCATTTTGACTTTAAGTTTTATGTGTTTTAACATTTTTATTGACTTGTAATATAGGTGTTTTAGGAATAAATGATTTTATTATTATATATATATTATGTTAATATTTGTCTGAAATTTAAAATATAAATTTTAATGAAATCATAGTAATAAAATATGCATTCTCTGTTTCTATCAAACCGATTAATTTATCTATATTAAACTTATGTCGATTTATTCTGTCAATTCCAACTTCCAGCTCTGCTTTGATTGTCAAAATTCGTGTCAACTTTGCCTCGCTTTGGAATTCATGCTTGGATTCGCAACTTATCTCAATCTCGTCCGTGTCTAACCTCGAAAGATGAGCAATCACTCACGATTAATATTCTTTTATTTATTAAATTTGATTTCAATTGAAACGACAATTGAAATATGCTGCTGTTATTTATTGCACTGTCATTTATGAATCAGTTCACCTTTGACATCTGACACCGTTATCTGGAAATTTTACGATGGTAATCATGTTTGGTTGATAATTGATTGATTGTTGTTGTTTATATTGGATGTTAAATTTGAAATGTATTAAGTGATAAATATTATGCAATTGAATTTGACGTAGGATAGTTTAAAAATGTGAATCGACATATGTGTTGAATTTGATTAGTTAATTTGAATAATATGACCCCTTTTAATTGTTGAGTTAATTGACACGTAGAATTTGATAATTTACACTTTGAACCTTTGAACGTATATTGGACTAATTGTTGTAGTATTAAAATTGAAATTGAAATTTAACGATAAGTGAAAAACGTAATGTAATAATCCTTAATCTACATGAAATGGTAGTGTAGATTCTAGAGATAATTATATTAATTTGCACAAACAATAATGCGAATTAATACGATTATTTCGGGATTATTTGGATTGATTATTGTATTATTATTGATTGTTGTTATTGTTTGTTTATTTACTTTGACACCATCCCTGTTATCACACTGCAAGTTCCCTTTGCTATGTTTTGATTTGTGAATTGGAAATGGAATCGGGTTGAAATGATATATACCCAAATGAATTTGACCTAGGATAGAGAATTAAGTAAAAATCTGATTGGTCAATATTTTGATTTAAAAATAAAATAATGATTTTATTCGAGCAAAGAATAAGTTTGAAATGGAGTTGGAATTTGAATTTTTGAAAGGAAAATGTAAAGATCGAAATCTGAAACAAATATTAACGTAGTAATTGATGAAAGAACGTTGTTTGAAATTTGATTATCTAATAATTAAATTTGGAATTATTAATAAATAATTTGAAATTGGTAATAATTGAGTTTAAAATTATTAAGTTGGGAATCATTTAATAATTAGATTTGAAATTATAATTAAGTTTGAAATTATAATTAAGCTCGAAATTATTAAGTTGAATTTATAATTAAGTTGAAATGATTTGATGATTAAGTTTGAATTCATAATTAAATGGAAATGATTTAATAATTAAGTTTGAATTTATAATCAAGTTGTAATTATTAGGTTTTGAAATTATTAATAATTAAGATTGAAATTATTTAATAATTGAAAAGATCGAATTATTTGATAATTGAATAAAAATTGAATTCTTTGGTAAGAGTAATTGAACCTTTGAATAAGTGAATTCGAACTTCGTTATTAAATGAAATCGGGTTTCTTATTTAGTTAAGCTTTGGAAAATTTAAGTAAGTTAATAAGTGAAATTGAACTCCTCGAATATGTGAAATTTAGTTTCTTATTTAATTGAGTTTTGAATTTGTAATTATGAAAAGAAATAAGTGAAACTGAAATTCTTTAACAAGAAATAAAATGTGATTTATTGAAATGAATAGGATTTATTGAAATTAACGTAAGACTTGTAATTTAAAGAATTGATTTGATGAATTTAATTTATTTCAATTTGAAGTTTTGATATAATGAAGTTGAACTTAAGAAATCGATTTAATGAATTGGAAATTTAAATGAAAATTATTTTAAATGATAAATTAGCTTAGCGAATATTGAATGAAATCGATAAATGAATTTAAATTGTTTTGAATGAAAATTTAACAATTTAAATGATTTTGAATGAAACTTATATGCGAACTTGAATCAATATTTGGAATTGTTTTAAATAAAAATTGAAATCGAATTATAAGATTTGAAATGGTAATTTGGAAGTTTGAAACGTAAATTTTGGAAATTGATTTAGAAAGGCAAATGAAATGATGATTTACAAATTGAAGTTGAAATTGAAATTGATTTAGTTTGAATTTATTAAACGACCAATCAGTGTAATAATTACGAAAGTTATTAAAGAGACTGGAATCGGTTATGGATATACTCTCTATCTAAACCGAAAACCACTTTAATAACTATACGCGGAGTGATGATCCATAATGAAGTGGTTGGAATGATGTACGTGATGACTGAAGAAAGAGAACGATAATGGATAGCCTTGACACTTGTGTCAAATTGGAAATGACTAAAATCAGGAGCCATGCCGGGCCAAATGGGGTTAGCCACCTCGAGTGAACACACTTCTTCGTAAACTATTCATTACTTGTTATTGATTGGTGCAGCTTCGTACTTTCAGGAGTGTTGTTTCGTGGTATTGCGATCGCTGCGGCGATGCGTTCTCACCAGTCCGGATCAGGCGAACGGTAGTTTCACTACCTTGGGTATTGCCTCATGTGCCTTGTCATACTTATATCCCTATATACGCGACCACTACGAATTTGTTTTGTGTTATACCTATGGAGTACTCCCTGATATCCCACCAATTTACCGTGGAGTTTACAGTGTTGTATAGACTATAACGCTTATATAAAATGTGTTAAGGGGAATAATGGTAACGCCTTAACACTATTGATACTTTATATTACTGATAGACATTATCTATTTAGCGTACACTACTACATAGTAGATAGTTTAACGGATCCTTAGAGGATGGTGATTCCAACATCCTTGGAGTTACTTGTATTTCGATTGCTTTTTCACTTGAGTTAGATTTATTGATATGAGAATATTAATCCTGACTCGAGTGTTTTGTGTTTTGCTTTACGCTCGGGTCAGACTGAGTGTACCAGTATTCGAAGCTCACCTTTGGAGTTGGAGCTTTGCTTGAAGATCCAGCCATCTATTCTGCTTTCGGTATTCTATGATTCCAGTGATGTATTCTGATTTGTACTTGATGTATCGTATTTCTCTTTTGTTGTAAACTCTGATGTATCTTATATATTTATATAGTAGCTTCATGAACTACTATCTCTTTTACTTTCGCTGCATATTATTACTCTGTGTCTGTGATCCTGTGATTATTTATTTACTGTATTTTTGAGTTTTGCCAAATTTAAATTAACAATTCGGCATTTTGAATTATTCAAGTCCGACATGTGCGGATGCGAATGGTCCAAAATAGCGGGTCGTTACAATTTCTTTCGAGTATCTCCTCCTTCATGCTCTTCCTTGAATTTTATTTCTAGCTCATAATAGTGAGATTTCCGATGAGTTCTTCAACTTTGATTTGTTTTAAATCTTTCGACTCTTGAATAGCAGTTACTTTTGCTTCAAAACTTCGTGGAAGGATCTGTGGATTTTTTGAACTATTTCCAATTCCGTGTATGATTTTCCAAGAGCTTTTGATTTGTATACGATGTTGGAAAGCCATCCGTACATCTCTTTAACATTTTCTTCCTTGGCCATTGTAAAATTCTCATATTCGCTACTCATCATGGCAAGGCGAGATTCCTTGACTTGAGATGTTCCTTCGTGAGTCACTTCTAGTGTGTGCCATATTTCCTACACAGTTAGACAATGTGAGACACGATTAAATTCAAATTGATCTAATGAACAAATAATCGAATTTATAGCTTTGGCATTAGCATTCTGTAACTTATTTTCTAGATCTGTCCATTGATCAAATGGTTTTTCAATTTCTTGATTATTTACAACTATATTGGGTGTTCTAGAACCTATCTCAACAATATTACAAGCATAATTGGTTTTCAGAAAAAAAATTCATTCTTTTTTTCCAGTAAGCATATTCACCATTGAACATTGGTGGTCTAACTATAGACTGACCCTCAGCAAAAGTAGTATTAAAAGATGCCATTTTAGAAATTAAAATTTTTAAAACAAAAATTGGCTTTTTTGGAAAAAAATCAATTTTTAAAACAAAAATAGCTTTTGTACCTTGCTCTGATACCACTTGTAGAATCGATTTCACCCTAGAGGGTGGTGAATAGGGTGATGCTATCAATTATAAAATTTATCGTGGAAGTTTGTATAAAATAATTTCAATGTAAATATATCAGAATAATAGCAGCACATATAATAGCAGAATAATAAATGCAGAAATAGAACGACACACAGTTTACCCACCTTTGGAAAACTCTGCCTACATGCTGCCCCCAAGGTTTCTACTAGAAATTAAGCAGTCAGACGCTTACACACGTAAACTCGCAACACCTGCCATCGACTAGCCTTAACTATACGCTCAAAACTATGCCACAACTCAGCCATTGAGTTATGAATTCTCAAACTACGCTACGTAGCTTGTCCCCAAGTCACACGACTAGAAATTACAACGGTTTAAAAGAAGAATTCAAAGTTAAAAAACAAATTAAACAATAAAACAATGAAACCCTAATTTCTTAAAGGCCCATAATTAATTGTTGGCCCAAACAAAATACATTGATAATTCCCTTTCTTCTTTTATTTTGTTCGGCCCAACTTGCTCTGTAAATATGACGATTTCGTTCGTTCTTCTTTCTTTGATAATTAGGGCTTCGTTGATATCTGAGGCGTCGCTATGTTCGAATTGAATTTCCCTCTTGTTCCTTCATGTAATGAATCAATGACTATGATAAACTCAGTCAATTTCCGCTTGTGGCTGCTCCCAATATTGATCGTGTTTGGCTATAATGGTATGTGATTTGTTCCTTCTGCTTTACTGGTTGAATGCTTGCTCGAACTCTGTCACGACTCGATTTTCCGATGCCTGAAAAAACCGAACCATGAGGGTTAATGAAGAAGAGGTAGAAAAAGAAAATAGAAAACAACATCAGAATCTAACCATCCCAGCGGAATAAAATATAATAGATAACAAATGATCTTTACACAAAAACAAATATATTTGTTTATACATTACATCATCAGAGTACAACATCAGAGTTCAACAACATCAATAACATACAACTGGACAGTCATATAAACTTGTCCTTAAAATTGAATACACAGCGGAATAATAATCAAATACCCAAGTACGTATCGCCATCCAGCTCGTCTCCTGAGCTCCACAGCATCCTTTCCTGTATCCTATAATACTTGGTCTGACCAAAGCATTATAATTAAATAACAGCCGAGTTAGTCTGGAATACCACGTGAGAAAACCACACTCAATTTGATTATTAAAGTTTCAAAATCCTTTGAAAACAAAAGCATCTCGTAAGACCGCGCCATAAATAAACATGTCGGGTTTTTAACTTACGTTAGCTAAAACACTTTTAATTAAAATCCTCTGATATTATAATAGGTTCTATCTACAAATACTTAATAAAATAGCCGAAATTGTTACATCTATTAAATTTCAGCTACTAGCCACAAAGTGGGTAATACAAACAAAAACCGTAAAAGGCACGTAGGGAGAATGGATTTTCAACTAATGACTAGGCACTGAGGTACCACCCTGCCACAGTACGTGGCCTAGATCACCGTACCGAGGATTACTCTCAATCCCCTACAACACAAGACTGGGATTATCCCTTACTGGATAATCCCGAGTAAGATAACCCCACGGTTGGGATCAGCAACCGCACCACTAAGCCGAATAAAAAGGGACATCTAGACAGGGATGACCTCACCCTAATGGGCGCTACCGACCTAGCCTTGCTGCATAACCCCTGATTTTTAGTCATTCTCGGTTGATGAGGCTTGACGCTAAGCGTTACCTTTTAGAATGTTTCACTTAGAATTCTCATCGTCCACCCGACGATGTTCTGAAAGCATTCATCCATACAAGTCTGTCCCGGATTCGAACCGAACTGAAGGCACTGCTCCTACTACATCCATTTGGAATCACCTCAGCATTAGTAGCGACTGGCCCTTGCACTTCATTGCTCCACCTTCGATTCCAAACTCATCTTCCTCACGAAAACGTACAAACCAGATCGAAGTGGTTTCGAGAAATTAATCCCGATCCTGGTCTCTTCGAAACAATCAGCGTATTGTCCAATATTGATAGTCGATTATTTAACTATCAATTAACATTCACAACAACTATCAAACAATAAATAATTTCTCTTGAATTATTTATTAACCTCAAAATATCTTCGCTAGATATATTTCTATTTTCAACCCTTTTTGAAAACAGTTTTCAAACCAACTCCCTTTTACAGAATAAATTTCCCAAATATTTTCTATTTCCACTGAAATCACCAAATACAAACACTTTAGATTTTAAAATAACTTAAAAACATTTTATTATAAAATATATTTTAACATTTTGATTGAAAACTACTTCAATACTTTATTAAAAATATATATATTAGGAATATTTAAAATGATGTTATTTTGTAAAATATAAAACTAGATTTCTCTTTTTAAACAAAATACCAAGTCACCTTCTAAATAATTACTATGGTAATAGATTTAAAAATATTTACTTTAGAATTTAAACATTTAGAATTAATAAATTTTCTAAAACATGCTTTTTTTAACATAACTTATATTTAAAAATTTACGTTGAAACGTACTTGGCTATCTAGGGAAATACTCTTCTCTTTCTATCTTTAAAAATAAATCACAGTTTATTTTTAAACCAAATTTTCCCATTCCTTTAATAAATTCCCATCTTGAATTTATTTTTCTAAATATCCACTGATATATTACTTCACTTTTATAAACCCAGTTTATAAATTTCTTAGTCTCAACTCCCTTTTAAAATTCTGATTCCAAACACTTAGATAAATTTCCAAATTGATTCCCAATTTACTCCATTTGAAATAAATTTCTTTACTTACTCAATTCATTTCAAAATCCATTAATTTCAGGCTTTATTCCTTAATTATGATTTAAAATCTTTTAACTGAAAACACCAATTTCATATTTTTCCTAAATTCCTTCTTTATTTTTTTAAATAATTTAAATCTTAAATTTAAAATAAATGCTTCATTCTTTTCAATAATAACACTTAAGTTAAAAATTCATTATCTTCCTGTTTATTCAAAATCCCCCTTTCATACATGGAATTTATTTATTAAAATTTTAAAATCAATTTTATTCTTTCCCAATTCGTTCTTAATTTCATTTAAATTCTCTATAATTATTTCACTTACAAATTCTCTTCTTTTATTTTCTTTTTCAAAAATCCAATTCTATATATTTTGATAACTCAGTGTACCGAAATATATTCAAGTAAACCATAGCATTAAATATTCCAATTATCAATAATATTCATCACAGAATATCAAATATTCATAACACGGAATATTAAACAATCTAAATAGTTTTGAAGAATCCAGTTGGATCCCTCCAACGTGTTTCCCTGCATCCACAGATGTTAGCACAATATAAAATACCAATTCCACTTCGAGGTGGTATATCGCGGTATGTGGAATTAATATAATATCATCCGCTATTATGCGGCGCATAGGGTCTCATCCGCTATATAATGCGGGAAATCAATCACTCCAAAATATATACTATATACTACTTTATAATATAGCACATCAAATCAATTCAATCATTCAACCAATTATTTAAATTTAACCATTTAAATTTAAATAGAACCCAGATGAGTGAGATTAACTCACCTTTGATTTTGTATGCAATCGATTTCCAATCCATCTTTATTTCTTCATGATTTTAGACCTTTATTAAACATTATATGCTTCATTAATATTTGAATCAATTTAATAATCAATTTCCAAGTAAAAATTTTGATTGGCCAATAATTAAATTAAACTATTAATTTCCTTTCCGAAAATACAAATAAAAATAAATTATAGATTTCAAAAATCAACTTTTATAAATTCCTCAAATATTTATGAATCCCTATATATTTCAAAATCTTATATATACATTAGATTCTACTGAATTAAAATTCCTTTCTAATCCATATATTAATTCATAACAGAATTACTTTATATAACTTACTGTAGGATATTTATATATATTTTTATTTCCTTTATCTTCAGTAAACAACAAGTATTTACTTCACTGTTATTAAAAATATCTTACAGTAAAATAGATAAACCTATATTACAACAGAACGGCTTTTAATTTAAAACAATCTCTGCTATTATTATATTTTTATTCCTTAACAAATTTAAATCCTATAATCAATATTAGTTTAAATCATAAATCTTAAACAATACACAACTCATCGGATCGACTTCCTTCCTCCACGAATACGCTGCCAAAACCCAAATCACAGATTGATGCCGAGCATCTGGGAACGGCACATGCTACTTCCTTCTGCCCTTCTCTATCCTTCGAACTCGAGCTCTATCTCGAGCTCCTCCCATCGTCGAACAGTGGACACTTCGATTTCGACTGAGACCCTTCCTGAGCATGCCAACCGTGCTCGCCGCTCATTTTCAAACCGATTCGATTGTCCCCTCTCTCTAGCTTATTTTCCTTCGAACTCGAATTTGAGATTTAATAGAAAGGGGAAAGGCTCGAAATTTGTTTTGAGCGAAAGGAATCAATTTCAATTCGAGTTCGATTTCGTATCTATACAGTTTGATGAGGATGGGTTTGATACTGAGAGGAATGGCCATGAAAATTAGTTCGTTTTTTTCGTTTTTTTTCTTTTGAATAGAAGAGGATAACTACAGCTGTTAATATAAAATAAGGAAGACACCTTGCGTGTAGCTTGCTGGCTACGGTAATATAAAGGGAAAGGAGAAATTTATGACAGTGAAAGAAAGTAGGCGGATGTGACTTATCTTGACCAATCAAAACAATATATGGATATTAAATTTAAATTTGAATCGACTTGAATTCGTAGCTAAAAATCTCGACCTCCTATCGAGGCGTGTTGTTAGGCGTTTATAGTGTTCAACCCTTATTCCGAATGCAATGGAAAAGGTTCCGAGTCCTAATTTGATCGTATGGAGAAGATAGCCTTTTGGACCCAGTTATTATATTAAATTTTTGATATAAATCTCAGCGCGTTTATATAACATACGCTCACGCAACAACTCCAAACATTACGAAAATTGAAATCTGATAATAATACAATATTACGGATCCAATGGAACTAGTTTCGTCGAATTCTGAGACTGCGCCTCGGAAGGCTATTTTTAAATATCAATTTAAACGATATAAATTCAAAACTGAACAAAACACTTCCAAATTCAACTTTAACACTTTTACTATTTTCAGTATTATCAATATAAATTTTACAAGCCTTCCAATTATTTTTAACAGGCTTAAAACAGAAGATTCAACAATTTACCTAATTTCAGTTTATTAAATTAAGTAGTTATATCATTCAACAAACCGCTATATTAAATTCTGAATCTATTTTATTGAATAAAAATCAAACTTTTCATATCCAAAATCAGTTTATAATCCAAACTAAATATTTAAACCCATTTATATATTCCAAACTCAACGATAAAAAAATCCGGGTCGTTACATTCCTCTCCCCTTAAAAGAATTTCGTCCCCGAAATTACTAGTTAGAAAGAATGGTCCAATACCCGTTTACTATTTCCCCAAAACCAAACAGTTTTTAATAATAACCAAACAGTCTTTATTAAAGACACCCTATCCATCTACCTAACTTTCCAAACTTTTCCATAGTTCCCAAATAACTTTACTTATTCAACCATTCAAATTGTAATTCAAAACCAAGTTTTAAATTTTCCAAATTTCTCAAAAAAATTCTGACTCCCTAAATTTTTGAAAAATTTCGTCAGTGTCTCCTTTGCACGGCTAGCTCGGTACAACTACAAAATGCCTCTACAGGCTCCCAAATTCCAAATAAAAACAAAAAGCCAAGTGGCTAGATCAAAAACCCAATCAAATTTCATACAGAAATTTAAATTTTTGTCGAGCAATTCAAATTTATCTTCTGAAATCAAAACCAATCTTTCTCCTACTTTCAAATACCTGTATATCCTACTTAGTAATAATATCTAATCACAACATTCAAAACATTTTATTGACTTCCTTAAAAAAATTCAATATATATTCATTCAAGTCGTATGAACACATATATTTTTATTAAATCTTCACTCAAATGCTTATTCAATATATTTTTCCGACACCCATATTACTTAAGAATTTCACCATTTCTTCTTAAGTTCAATATAAGTATTTATACGCTACTTATATTTATTTTCACTTCACCACTTTAGTTTAAATCTACTTCTATTCAAATTGGTTCTCCCATTTCCATATGAATTTTATTTTCAATTTATACTTATTCATATCATTATTTTAAATTAGTTTCAATTTCCATTTCTAAAATTCCTCACTTTAATTCCAATTTGAAATCGTTTTGTCCTTAACGAAAATTTTCCCAAAAATTTTTAAACTCCCAAAATTTTCGGAAAATTTTGGCAGTCTCCTTTGTACGGAGGAGCTTTTGCAATTTGACAAGAGATATAAATATATATACATCGACCCACCCGGTCGAAAAAACAAAAACAGTTCATATTTCCTATTTTTATCGCGTAGGCGTACCTTCATTTAGCATTTTTAAGCAAGCAGCTTATTATTTAAGCAATTAGCGCATCCAAATCCAGCCAAACGGCTTCCTTGTACCTGTACTTACTCAATTTAAATATGTAAGTGCCCAAATCATGTAACTTAACAACATTTTACATATTTAACTAAAACATACGAGTTTCTATAAGCAATGCAGGTTAAACAATATTTATAAGCAACTTATAGGGTTCCGACATTAATTTTAATTGTTTACAACCAGTTCGTATACATCTTCATTCAATTTAAATGGTTTACAACTCAATTGCTTTCATTTAATTCATTTTTAAGCAAAACAAACTCATATTCACTTTAATTGATCTAAAAATCAATTTATTTAATCTCTATCAACTCATAGAATTTTAATTACCTTCGTTTATGTCAAACGACAATTCATTCTATGCAATTTGATAATAACCGTGTGAATAAATAATTACCTAAGTTGTATAACCAATTTAAATTGATTTCGGCTCAATTTATATTTAATTCCTTCCATTTTAATTCATTCACAACCATTTTATTTTAATTCAGCTTCTCAGTTTATCAAAATAATATCCAAGCACATACATAATTCATTTATACTCGAATTGGATTTTATTTGCAACTCAAATCATTTCGATTATAATCCAATTCCATTTTATTTTTACCACATCTCCACTTATTTTAATTCATTATCAATCCAAGTCGAATTCTATTTATAATTCGAGTTTATTTTCACATTTCATTATTAACTTACAATCCATTTTATTTAACTATGTTAAATTTTATTAACATACTCTATCAAATAATTTATTTAGCTAATTAGCTTACTTTCGACTTTTAAATCAATATTCGATTTTATTACAAAAATCACTTCATTAAATTTTCCTGTGTTCAAATTTTTTTTTATTTCAATGCTTTTCAATTACTTTATAAGCTTCTGAAGCTTATTTATCCCAATTCAATACTTATTTAATTTACACTTATTTATTTAAGTAAGAATTTTATTCCATTCGATACTATCAGTAACCTCCTGAATTCATTTTAATTCAATTCCATTCCGACTTTATTCGAATAAAACTAAATTTTATTTTCGGTTTAATTGAAATCTAACTCAATATTAAACTTAGCTTAAGTTCACTCGTTTCATAATTTTATTTCTCCATCCAATTCAATTCCAATTTAATTTTTGTTTTCCTATTCAATCACAATCTATTTAAGTTTCAAAATTTTAATTTCTTCACTTCATTCCAAGTTGAATTTTATTTTCACTTGATTAAACACAACCCAATATCATTTAACTTAGTTTAAGTTGATTTCAATTCAACTATCCTCCATCTACTTAGCCTAAGTCAATTAAATTTTATTTCTTTCAAATCACCATCAATTAAATTTTCCACAATTTGATTTCTCCAAATTGAATTTGTTTAACTTTTTCACTTTAAAATTTAATTCCAACATTCACATCTCCTATTTTCCTTCCTTATTTAAAAATCATCTCAATTTACAAGTTTATAACTTACCTCACCAAGATTTTCAATTCAACTAAGGATTCAGGATTTTTAAACACCCGGCTTTTGGTTTCAAATCATTTCGAAATCACAAATATCTCAAAATCATCCTTCTCAAAATTTTAAACTAATCCTGGTTTTTATTCCTAACAAATTTCCTTGACATTTCAAAAACAAAACTAGTTCTTCTGAACAAATTGATTTGGCGGCAATCCTTCATTTAGAAACTCGAAAATGAACGTCGATGATGCTGCAGTCATCACCGAAGTTATTTTTCAACGACTGAAGTGAGTTCAATGCTATATCCCTTCCCAAAATTTATTTGAAACAATTTCCTTTCAGAAATACTTTCAAAACAACAAAACACTTCGAAAACACTTCCAAAATCTCCGGGGTTTTAAATTTTCAAATTTTGACTTAAATCAAATTTTAGCTATAATTCATGTGACGCCCCACCTCTATACCCACGCTAGCCAAGAACATTACGGTGAATGCTGTCAACTAGCACGGAGAATTAGGCTGTTGAGGAGCGACCATCCGTGTAATTGCTTTGTGCGAGCATCGATATATCAGATAGTATAACATGCAAATCTTTTCAAGTGGAAATCCGACATGCCGACACAAACTCAAAGCTACTACACAGTGGCTATGATGTCTTCGGAAACAAATATAGAAATAAACATAACATAAATCAGTCACAGATAATTCATATCACAAAGGCGGAAATAGATATGAATATAACACATGAAAGTTTACATCAGAGTAGTGGTCAAATAAGATCCACGACATCACAAAAGAATAGATACAAGTGCTAGACAAAAGAATAAGTATACATCATAGAGTCTGTATCTCAAATGTATACAACAAAAACTACTAAACTAAAGTAGTTAGCCAAAAGTCAGAAGATGGTCCGATAAGGAGTCAAGCAGAAGCACCTGTAAAATCTCAGTCTGACCCGAATATTATTTAAGAAGAAGATAATAAATGGATCAGTCTAGCTATAAATATCAGATGAAGTGATATATAATAAGAGATATGACATAAACATATAATAATCACAATGCCAAGCTGTATAAATAAGTAACTGAAAATCAACAAGAGATTAATCAATATCACAATAATCTACTCAAGATAAAAAGGAATGTCATGTTCCTAATTTCATTCACCAAGCCATAATAAATGACATATATATCAATGCCCATCGTAAAAGTTGGTGAAACATAAATTCCAGAAATCAACACACGAAATCCAGAAATCACAATAAAAAGGATCAACGACGTCGTACAGCGGGACATCCGATGAACCAAATCACAATAAAAGGGATGGCCAATCCCACAAACTGGACATCGACGCACCTAGAAAGACACGCCCCATGTACAGTCGAACATCGACACACCTAGAAAGATATGCCCCATGCTCTAGCATCGAAGAACCTAGAAAGATACGCCCCATGCACAAATAAACATCGATGCACCTAGAAAGATACATCCCATGCATAAATAAACATCGATGCACCTAGAAAGATACACCCCATGTAATGTCTAACATCGGTGCACCTAGAAAGATACACCCCATGCAAAGTCGAACATCGACGCACCTAGAAAGATACGCCCCATGCATAGACGAACATCGACGCACCTAGAAAGATACGCCCCATGTCCCGACTTATTGAGCCGATTTCTCCACGAAGTAAATAAACATCGATGCACCTAGAAAGGTACACCCCATGCATAAATAAATATTGACGCACCTAAAAAGGTACGACCCATGTGAGAAATGAGACGAAGCTCAATAAAATGAGGAACAGTCCTCCACATAAACAAAGAGACATCGCACATTGCTAGTCTAAACCATAAAATGATCGTCATGATCAAAGAGAAGTGTCGATTACAGTAAGCTAGTAAATATATGAGCTTAGCTTCATGTCCCATAACCACTAGCTTAACTTAAATATTTACGAACAAACTGTAAATCTCCACTAGAAAAATTTCACAAGTGGTTCAATCGAACAAGTCCAAAAATTAACCAACGAAGTAAACGCAAGCGTTTCATACCACTTGTTTTACTAAGTCGTTTAATTAGATTTCTCATACGAGTGAGGTAAAGGTTTGTATATACTACTAGATTGGAAATCGGTTTGAGAAAACGAGCTTTGTAATAAAATAGTGTTGAAATCATTTGAAGAAAGAGTTTTGATATTTACTACTAGTATAGAAAACCTTTATATTTTAAAGTGACAAATCATAGAAGTGATTGTAGAAACAATCGGGCATAAAAATTCACATTCGAAGACGTGAATAAAATCCAAAGAAATCGATATAAAATCCATCAAAGTGGATATATCTAAAATTCCCAAAGAAAAGGTCATCAAAGTCGATAATAAATGACAACAACAAAAGGGAGACAACACGAATCGATTAAAGTTGGATATTCAAACGAATTAGCAATATAGGCTAATCTGGCAAATAGTAGCAGGTCGGTCGACCGGACTCCCTGAGTCGGTCGACCGAACCAGAGGTTGGAAGTGCTCGGGGCACCAGGTCGGTCGACCGGCCCAGGGGGCTCGGTCGGCCGAAGCCTGTAACCAGCACTTCCAAACAGAGGTAGGAAGTGCCTGGACTACAGGTCGGTCGACCGGCCCAGGGGGCTCGGTCGGCCTAACCTGTAAGCTTGCACTTCCTACCCTATTTCAAAAGAGGTGCAACTCTCGATCAAATTGCAATTGCACGAGCAACGACGCTAAGGGTTTATGCCAATCGACTACCCGGCCCTATATGCTCCTCGATGCATCACCAAAAACATGTTCAAACATCAAAGTTAGGATTTTTAACGAATTGAACTCAAAACACTAAAAATTGAAATATTCACCAAATCAATCCAAACCAAAAGCAATTGCACATGAATAAGTGTTAGGAATTCATACCTAACAATCGAAGGTAATTCATAGACTTAGATGTGAGATTAAAAATCTCACCTTTGAACCCAAACGATCGAAAAAGAAGCTTAGAAGCAAAGGAGAATCAACCTCTCTTCAACACAGCCCAAATGAGCTTGAATCTATGCTCAAAACAAGAACATTCCCAAAATTAGGTTTAGGAATTTCTGAAATTGGTAAGAGAATGAGTTGGAGAAGAAGAAGAGAAGCTTACCAATGGGTTCTTCTATTAGTTTGGAGCTTGAGTTGATTTGCAAGAGAAAACTAGGGTATTGGAGTTTTAATTTCCAATCCCTCCCACCATTATTGCCTAAGAACTAAAAAGAGAAGAGAATGAGGGTGAGTGGGGAAGAGTGGCTCAGATTTGAGCATAAGTTAAACATAGGGCTGAACCCAAAACCAAACCCAAAGTGAAAAGTAGCAAAAACCAACTTTCTCCAAACATATCGAAGCTTATACTCAAAAAGGTCGCAAACGGCATTTTAAACTCAATGGGAGTGGTCCCGAGTCCTAATTCGACCGTATGCAAAAAGTAGCTTTTCGGACTAAAATCCAACTAACGATAGAATATTTAAATAAAATATTTAAATATAAAATCGATAAATATGCGGGTTGTTACAATTCATTTGTATAGTTTAGTGCTTATGAAAATTCCCATTTGATCATATTCCAATATATAAATCACGTTTATAATTCACATTTATAAATTTCATTTTATAAATGAATTTATTTCCTTAACCTTTGGTTGTGTTTTCAATTTTAAGTTAAATTTTTACACAACAATGATAATAATTTAATATTATCATTCCTAACATCCAAGCAACCATATATTAGCTAAAATAGTTTACAAAAACATTTCTTTTATATCAAAATATATTTTGGGTAAAATTATTTCATTCACCCACTTTTAAAACAATACAGTGTCAATTTATCGTGTCAGGTGTTTATAAACTCTTCTCGAATAGCGGCCAACTTACCCGATCAGAATTCATATTCCACTCAACCAATAAGTCAGCACAATATTAAAACAATTTATATTCAATACGTGCTCATATCTATTAATACACTCAAACTCATTCTAGAGTACTACGGACTCTATTTTCAGTGAGTAATCCCCACCAGAGCCAAGGTTCTCGCTTAACCTTCAGCTCTGATACCACAATGTCACGACCTAATTTTTAGATGCCCAAAATAACCGAACCATGAGGGTTAAAGAAGAAAAGGTAGAAGAAGAAAATAGAAAACAACATCAGAATCTAACCATCGCAGCGGAATAAAATATAATAGATAATAAATGATCTCTACATAAAAACAAATATATATGCTTATACATTACATCATCAAAGTACAGCATCAGAGTTCAACAACATCAATAACATACAACTGGACAGTAATATAAACTTGTCCTTAAAACTGAATACACAGCGGAATAATAATCAAATACGGAAGTACGTATCGCCATCCAGCTAGTCTTCTGAGCTCCACAGCATCCTTTCTTGTATCCTATAATACTCGGTCTGACCCAAGCATTATAGTTAAATAACACCCGAGTCAGCCTGGAATACCAGCGTGAGAAAACCATACTCAATTTGATTATTAAAGTTTCAAAATCCTTCGAAAACAAAAGCATCTCGTAAGACCACGGGACAAATAAACATGTCGGGTTTTTACCTTACGATAGCTAAAACACTTTTATTAAAATCCTCTAATATTATAATATGTTCTATCTACAAATACTTAATAAAATAGCCGAAATTGTTACATCTATTAAATTCCAGCTACTAGCCACAAAGTGGGTAATACAAACAAAAACCGTAAAAGGCGCGTAGGGAGATTGGATTTCCAACTAATGACTAGGCACTGGGGTACCACCTGTCACAGTACGTGGCCTAAATCACCGTACCGAGGATTACTCCCAATCCCCTGCAACACAAGATCGAGACTACCCCTCATTGGATAATCTCGAGTAAGATCACCCCACGGTTGGGATCAGCAACCGCACCACTAAGCCTAATAAAAAGGGACATCTAGACAGGGATGACCTCACCCTAATGGGTGCTACCCACCTAGCCTTGCTGCATAACCCCTGATTTTTTGTCATTCCCAGTTGATGAGGCTTGAGGCTAAGTGTTACCTTTTAGAACATTTCACTTAGAATGCTCATCGGTCCACCTGACGATGTTCTGAAAGCATTCATCCATACAAGTCCGTCCAGGGTTCGAACGGAACCGAAGGCACTAATCCTACTGCATCCATTTGGAATCACCTCAGGATTAGTAGCGACTAGCCCTTGTACTTCATTGCTGGATCTTCGAATCCAAACTTGTCTTCCTCACAAAAACGTACAAACCGGATCGAATTGGTTTTCGAGAAATTAATCCCGATCCCGGTCTCTTCGAAACGATCATCGCATTGCCCAATATTGATAGTCGGTTATTTAACTATCAATTAACATTCACACAACAACCATCAAACAATAAATAATTTATCCTGAATTATTTATTAACCTCAAAATATCTTCGCAAGATATATTTCCGTTTTCAACCCTTTTTGAAAACAGTTTTCAAACCATCTCCCTTTTACAGAACAAATTTCCCAAATATTTTTTATTTCCACTGAAATCACCAAGTACAAGCACTTTAGATTTTAAAATAATTTAAAAACACTTTATTATAAAATATATTTTAACATTTAGATTGAAAACTACTTCAATACTTTATTAAAAATAAAAATATTAGGAATATTTAAAATGAGGTTATTTTATAAAATATAAAACTAGATTTCGCTTTTTAAACAAAATACTAAGTCACCTTTTAAATAATTACTACAATAATAGATTAGAAAAATATTTACTTTAGAATTTAAACATTTAGAATTAATAAATTTTCTAAAACATGCTTTTTTTAACATAACTTATATTTAAAAATTTATGTTGAAACGTACTTGGCTATCCAGGGAAATATTCTTCTCTTTCTATCTTTAAAAATAAATCACTATTTATTTTAAAACAAATTTTCCCATTCCTTTAATAAATTCCCATCTTGAATTTATTCTTCCAAATATCCACTAATATATTACTTCACTTTTATAAATCCAGTTTATAAATTTCTTAGTCTCAACTCCCATTTAAAATTCCGATTCCAAACACTTAGATAAATTTCCAAGTTGATTCCGAATTTTTTCCATTTGAAATAAATTTCTTTACTTACTCAATTCATTTCAAAATCCTTTAATTTCAGGCTTTATTTCTTAATTATGATTTAAAATTTTTTAACTGAAAACACCAATTTTAGATTTTTCCCAAATTCCTTCTTTATTTTTTTAAATAATTTGAAATAAATGCTTTAACCTTTTAAATAATAACACTTAAGTTAAAATTTTATTATCTTCCTGTTTATTCAAAATCCCCCTTTCATACACGGAATTTATTTATTAAAATTTAAAATCACTTTTATTCTTTCCCAATTCATTCTTAAATTCATTTAAATTCTCTATAATTATTTCACTTACAAATTCTCTTCTTTTATTTTCTTTTTCAAAAATACAATTCTATATATTTTGATAACTCAGTGTACCGAAATATATTCAAGTAAACCATAGCATTAAATATTCCAATTATCAATAATATTCATCACAGAATATCAAATATTCATAACACAGAATATTGAACAATCTAAGTTTTGGGGAATCCAGTTAGATCCCTCCAACATGTTTCCCAGCATCCACAGATGTTAGCACAATTTAAAATACCAATTCCACTTCGAGGTGGAATATCGCGGTATATGGGATTAATATAATATCATCCGCTATTATGCGGCGCATAGGGTCTCATCCGCTATATAATGCGGGAAATCAATCACTCCAAAATATATACTATATACTACGATATAATATAGCACACCAAATCAATTCAACCATTCAACCAATTATTTAAATTTAACCATTTAAATTTAAATAGAACTCAGATGAGTGAGATTAACTCACCTTTGATTTTGTATGCAATCTATTTCCAATCCAGCTTGATTTCTTCACGATTTCAGACCTTTATTAAACATTATATGCTTCATTAATATTTGAATTAATTTAATAATCAATTTCCAAGTAAAAAATTTAATTGACCAATAATTAAATTAAACTATTAATTTTCCTTTCCGAAAATACAAATAAAAATAAATTTTAGATTTCAAAAATTTACTTTTATAAATTCCTCAAATATTTATGAATCCCCATATATTTCAAAATCTTATATATACATTAGATTCTACTAAATTAAAATTCTTTTCAAATCATATAATAATTCATAACAGAATTACTTTATATAACTTACTATAGGATATTTATATATATTTTTATTTCCTTTATCTTCAGTAAACAACAAGTATTTACTTCACTGTTATTAAAAGTATCTTACAGTAAAATAGATAAACCTATATTACAATAAAACGACTTTTGATTTAAAATAATCTCTGCTATTTTATTTTTTATTCCTTAACATATTTAAATCCTATAATCAATATTATTTTAAATCATAAATCTTAAACAATACACAACTCACTAGATCGACTTCCTTCCTCCACGAAAACGCTGCCAAAACCCAAATCACAGATCGATGCAGAGCATCTGGGCACCGCGCGCACTTCTTCCTTCTTCCCTTAACTATCCTCCGAACTCGAGCTCTATCTCGAGCTCCTCCCATTGTCGAATGGTCGCCACTTTGATTTCGACCGAGACCCCCTCTAAACGCGCCTCTCCATGACATGCTCGCCGCTCATTTCCAGACCGATTCAATCGTCCCCTCTCTCTAGCTTATTTTCCTTTGAACTCGAATTTGAGATTTAATAGAAATGGGAAAGGCTCGAAATTTGTTTTGAGAGAAAGGAATCAATTTCAATTCGAGTTCGATTTCGTATCTTTACAGTTTGATGAGGCTGGGTTTGATACTGAGAGGAACGGCCATGAAAATTAGTTCGTTTGTTTCGTTTTTTTTATTTTGAATAGAATAGGATAACTACGGCTGTTAATATAAAAGAAGGAATACACCTTGCGTGTAGCTTGCTGGCTACGGTAATACGAAGGGAAAGGAAAAAGTTATGACGGTGAAAGAAAGTAGGCGGATGTGACTTATCTTGACTAGTCAAACCAATATATGGATATTTTATTTAAATTTAAATTTGAATCGACTTGAATTCGTAGCTAAAAATCACGACCTCCTATCGAGCCATGCCGCTAGGCGTTTATAATGTTCTACTCCTATTCTGAACGCAATGGAAAAGGTTCCGAGTCCTAATTCGATCGTATGGAGAAAATAGCTTTTTGGACCCGGTTATTATATTGAATTTTTGATATAAATCTCAGCGCGTTTATATATCATATGCTCACACAAAACTCCAAACATTACGTAAATTGAAATCCGATAATAATACAATATTATGGATCCAATGGAACTAGTTTCGTTGAATTCCGAGACTATGCCTTGGAAGGCTATTTTTAAATATCAATTTAAACGATATAAATTCAAAACTGAACAAAACACTTCCAAATTCAATTTTAACACTTTTACTATTTTTAGTATTATCAATATAAATTTGACAAGCCTTCCAATTATTTTTAACAGGCTGAAAACAGAAGATTCAAAAATTTACCCAATTTCAGTTTATTAAATTAAATAGTTATATCATTCAACAAACCGCTATATTAAATTATGAATCTATTTTATTGAATAAAAACCAAACTTTTCATATCCAAAATCAATTTATAATCCAAATTTAATATTTTAACCTATTTAAATATTCTAAACTCAATGATGAAAAATCCGGGTCGTTACAAATTCGATCAATGATTCGAGTAATTGATATAATCTTCTCTGTTATTGCTTGAACTCGAATTCATATTTCCGATGATGTTTTAGGGTTTTATATACGAATCGAATTCCTTATTTTTCATTCGTATATTCTCGTTGAAATCATCTGATAATTTTTGGATTGTCATTCGATATTGTTTGGACGCTGGTGATCATTTTTGACTTTGTCACTTCGTATATTTTTGATTTGTTTAAATTCATATATTTTATGGTAGCTTGATTCGCACGGCTTCGATTTTGAAGTTGCAATTTCTTGAACACCACGGCTTTGAATTCTCTGGTACTTTGACTTCGGCCACTTTGATTTTGTGAAAATATTTTGGGTTCGGCACTGCCTTGATTTGAAATTGTTGTTCCATGATTTTTGAACTCATTTTCGACTGTGACTTCGGCATTGTTTTCAACTGCAGTTTGAAATCTCCTCCGTCTTTGTTCGAACTAGCTGTGTCACTTGCTTATGCTGGTACTGTGTCATTTGATATAGATATGTATGTGTATATATATATATATATATATATATACTTGTATTTATATTGCTTGTTTGTCTCAGCTTTGGATTTGTTCGAACTTGCCACCACAGTTTGTTCATCTCTGCTTGATTTGTTCATCTCTGCTTGATTTTCTATTGCACTTAGTATTACTTGTTTGTTCATCTCCTTGTAGTCAAGTGTGTCCATCCCTGTAATGTTTTCAACCTGATGCTTGTAGTTGCCTCTATTGGTTCATCACTGTTGTTGCTCTGTTCACTACAGAAGGTTTTGTTTATTTGCATGTGTTGTTTGTTTACCACTTGGTCATGCTTTTCTTGTGTGGTCAGTTCCACTTGCTGTTCTGGTTTGATGTACTTCATTGAGTTGCTTTGAGTTTGTGCATTTGTTTTCATTTGCTTCGAGATAGTTTCATTTGCATTATGTCAGGTTCGGTCTTGTACCACTTGAGTATACACTTGCATTGTCTCTGACCTTTTGGCACACAGTCTTTATTTCTATTTGGTTTTTATCAAGTTAGTTGTGTTCCCAGATTTCTTGTAGTTCACTGCATTGTGGTTCGATGCACTAGTAGTCTAAGTACAGTTGTATATTAATCCAATAATGATGATGTCTGTTGCACTATGTAGTTGATAGCCTCGAGCCTGTTGATAATCTGTAGTGTTGTATTGGTCTAGTTCACGTTGAACTTCATGTAGAGGCTGCACTTGGTCTGACCACTGTTTCTATCTTGCATTATCCATTGTTGCATTGTATGAACTTGCATTATCGTTGTTTTACTGTTTATTTTTCTTGGCCATTCCCTTGTTTGCAACTGTAGTTTCATTGTGCATTTCTTGTTGCTTGCATTGGGTTGATTCATGTTGAACTGTTCTGTACATTCCAGTTATCATCATGGTGTTCACTGTTCAGGTTGCACTTTGATATATAATCTTGTCTTGGTTTGTCGAATCCACAATGGCATTTGCATATGTATTCATCCTTTATAATTGTTGTTGCCACTGCCAGTTTCAGTTTGTATATGGTTTTGTACATTTGCCTCGAGTCTGATTTGGTGCTTTATTCATTTGAGTCATATTAGTTGTGGGTCTGGTTCGCCTTTGATTCATGTTGTACATATTGAGTCTGAGTTGCTCCCGACCGTTATTGCATTTGTACAATTAGATTTTGGTCGAGACTTGTTTTAGTTGTCTTGACCATTTTCATGAACTTGAACATGTGTTGAATCCATCTTGGAGCTCGGGTTTGACCTTGTGCTGATATTATGACATTATTTTTATTGCACTTGAGTTGAACCCGGCTTTTGATTTGGGTTTGACCTTGTGGCCACCTGTCCCTGTAACTTTATCAAGTGTATATATCGGTGTGCATGGCCTTGTGGCATGTATAGTGATACACTGTGCATGTCACAAGCTGTTCGTGTATGATGTATTCAAATTCAAATGATGACGAACAACCCAAATAACTGAGGAAAATAATATTTTCAAAATTACATTTTATTTTATACTGCAAAAATATTTCCTTTTCAATTTTACTGCATCGGTATTTATTTTTGCAGATTGCTCGAATGCCGGATTCAATCTGGAATAAAGTTGGAGATATATACGAGTGAATAAACGATACGTAGTGAGGACAGCTATGTAAATTGTGATGTAATCAAATTTGTATTGTAATTGAAATTATATATATATGGTGAGAGTTCAAATTTGTACTATTCAAAATTATATTAAATATTTATTTGAATAAATATCAATTTGACTTTACATACTGTGTTACTTATTTTATTCTGCAAATATTTATTTAATTATGTAAAAAATAAAATAGTACATTAACAAATACATTTAAATGAATATATATATATATATGTTTATTATCATCAAACAAACATCATATACTCGCATATTCAACAAGTAAGTCTACTTGTACTTATCACAAAAACCGCATTTCGGGATCGTGACGGATACAAGGGGGTTAATTTCGATAAGTGGGTCATGATAATCGAAGTATGTGGAATGTATGTTCATATGTAAGTCTTATATCCTGATAGTGGAATGGTCCACTATAAACAACTTGACCCGTTAAAATTATCTAAGGTTGGTTTGGAGAAACTGGGATCAGATATTAGTTGTTATTAACCACTTCGAACTGATGTAAATGTTCAAATTGGAAATAGTAAAGGCAAAGTCCAAAATAAAGACTTTGAAGTGCAAGGGTTCTTTGCTACTAACCCTAAGGGTGATTCCAAAACAAGTGTAGTGGAAGCAGTGCCTTCGGTTCGTTCATCTCCTAAACTACTTGTATGAATGTGTGCAGACATTGTATCAACATATGAAAGGCAATGTTAGCATTCCAAGTGGCAATGTTATAATAAAGGTAAATGTAGCCTCAGGCCTCATCAACCGGGAATGACTAAAATAGAGGAGATGCAGCAAGGCTATGGGATCGCTCATGATGGTAAGGTCATCCCTACTAGAGTCCCTACTATTAACTCATTTATGCTTCGATATGGTTACTGGTCCCAACTGAGGGGTGATCTTATTTGGTGTTATCCAGTAAAGGGTAGGCCAGTATTGTGTTGGCATGGGTCAATGGTTCGACCTCGGTGATATTTTATCCTGAAATGCACCGTGACGTGTGGTACCCCAGTAGCCAGTCACTGTATGAGATCCATTTTCCAATAAGTGCCTTCGGTCTTAGTTGTATATCTATTATGTTGGAATTTAATTAATGTAACAATTCCAGCTATGTGAATTATTTATTTGGAAACCCTAGACATTATAATAATATCACCGAATTTCTGCGTAAACTGTTTTAGTAATCATAAGGTAAAAACCTGTCCGTGTTTATGTACGATGTGGTTTTACGAAATACCTTTGATTTTTCAAAGAATTTTACAAAAGTAAAAATTAATTTGTTCTATGTTTACTCACACCAGACCCATGTCCAACACAGAGTTTTATTTTATTTTCCTAAAACTCTTGGGTTCTTAAACTATTTTTAGTAGCCAAGTGATCCTAGTTTCTTACAGAAGCATTTTGAAGGAGCTAGAGTAGGTGGCTTCATCGTTACCTAGTTATTATCTTATTTTGCTGTGTTTATGTATGATCTGTGTATTTTGTATGGACAGGTAGCTATAACTGTCTAGTTGAAGGTTGTAATGTATTGACTGTTATGTATTATTATTATGGAAATGACAATCTAATATACTATGTTCTATTATATGTTATTTTGATTGTGGTGAGATTCTATGATTGTATTATTTCTTCTTATCTTTCTTTTTCTTCTGCACTTAATGGCTCGTCTTTCGGTGCAACAAAGGCAGTTATTACAATTTTGGTATCTAAGCTTAGGTTAAGTGAAAACCTAGGCTTTGGGTTAAGGTCAACTTCGAGAGTGGGTATTTGTAATTTTTATTCATATATATAAGTATCTCTGATAGATAGATCAACCTGATAGGTTTGATTAGTACCCTTCTTTCAAGATTTATCTCGTCCAAGTATTCTAAGAGTTATCTTACTATGTGCAGGTAGTAAGAAATAAGTAATAGAGATAGACGAGGTAGGGGAGTAGATAGCACTACTACTACAAATGGTCGTACGCCAAATCCTGGAGGAGTTCGGATTGCCGAAGTGGAAGCATAGAGCAGCCAAGAGTGAACTTCGCAACCTTATGCAAGGATTGCACCGACCTAAGAGGGAAACCATTTAAAGGAACTGAGTTTATCATGGAATTGCAAGCCAAGTTGCGATCTTGCGAAAAGATTTTTAAAGGTCTTGGTTTACCCGATGAATAGGAAAGTTTCTTAGCAGCATAGCTACTACAAGAGGGTGCAGCAGCTTGGTGAGACTCCCTTACTGTGAATGTTCCAAAAAAAGAGTTTTCATGGGCCTAATTTATTTTAAGGTCCGATTATTGCCAATGGTAGGAAGGACGAGGATGTACCGAAACTTCATGGACTTGAAGCAAAGGGATATATCTGTAGTAAACTATAAGACGGAGTTCAACGAGTTATCTTGTTTTGGATCAAAATTGATCAATACCCCATTAAAGAAGAACCGGGTGTTTGTTTTAGGCATGAGAGAAGAGTACGATGAGAAAATAACTTCTCACGTTAAAGGTACTTTTATGGATTTAGTTGATATACTCTAAGGTAGGAGGCCTTAGAAAAGAAGAAGCTTAGTCCAGTAGCACCAACCGGTAGGAATGCAAGTAGAAACAATTCAAATAAAAGGAAGCTACTATACTTTCTCAGATGGATCTAGCTACTCGATTTCATCAATTAATGGATGCTGAAGATAATATACCTTTTTTTGCGTTTAGAGGTCCTGACTATTTTTTTGAGTGGTTGGTTTGTTTGTACCAAAAATGGCACAACACTTTTCGAAAGTCTTTGAAGAGATAAAAATGAAGAATAGAAATGTAAAATGTGGATTATCTAACAAAAACTCCAAAAATAGATATGTAAATGCATAAACACATAGCAATTTAGAGTGATTCGATGTGTTGCCTACGTCCACTATGAAGTTTGATGATTTTATTGATCTTTACTTGTTGATTACAATCGACTATAGTGGATTACAGCGAAATACAGCTCTGAAATTCGAGTACAACAGCAGCAATGGAGTGCAAAGTTGAATTCGACAGAGTCTCGGCGTTAGAGAGAAAAAGATCCTTCTTTTGTAGGCCCTCGGGTTCTATTTATAGGCGTAGGAGGCTGATATCTCGCACAGATCTCGGTAGACTTCTTCTGGCACGTGTGTGGCCCACGCGATCGATCCCATGAAGTATCGGCTCGATCCGTGATCGTTACAAACGAAATTTGCATCCATCAAGATTTGATCCAATCGAGTCGAAACTTGGCATGAACCTTTCTTCGGTTGTACGTAAGCTCCTGTGAAAATTTCATAGCATTTGGACTTGTGGATTATGAGATATGATCGATGCAAGATTGCGTTTTCTTTAGTCTGTCGAGTTTGAATCGTGACTTTGTATCGATCATTTCGAATCGATCAACGCATATGCCTAGGTGATGACGTTGCGTGTGATTTATGGATTGATCCACTATTGTCGCCGAGTCGATCGAGTCGTCTCCTCAATTTAAGCGACGTTCATATCGATGTTGAACCATTCTTCGTAATGGTCAGGCAACACCTTCGTATCAATACTCTGGGTTAGTTTCGTATCGATCAAAATGATGACGCTTGTATCGATGATTTACGTGTTCTTCGCATCGATACTTCATGTGCACTTTGTATTGATCCTCCATGTGCACTTCACATCGATCGTTGGCCGATCGATACGAAAGCAGGTAGGTATGTGGATCGATACGAAATAGTGAGCCTCCACGAATGCAGGACAATATGAGGAAGGATGGATACGAAGAACCTTGCTTTCAATGGATACGAACTTATGCTCTCCAGATCGACACGAAATCGTGAACATCTGATGGAATCGATTTAGACCAATACGAAGAGGGTCCTTTCCTGCTTATTAGATGGATACGAACCATAGTTGCCTAATGGATACGAAGCGTATGGATACGAACAGATGAGCACGGGATGGATACGAAGTGGACTATGCTTTAACGATATGAACCAGAGAAAAACCGATCGACGCGAAGTGGGCAGTAGTCGATCGATACGGACCAAGGCTCCAAGATGGATTCGAACGAGAACGATTCGAACTGAGACTCAATGATGGATATGAAATGGGGTTATTTCATTCAATTTGCATCGATCGTAACTTGAGCATACGAACTCGGATTGACTTGAAATTTGGAACGTTGGCTTTCATGGCTTCGCTTGTCGTGTCTTGCCGATTGTTGCCCGATCCAAACCCAAAAAAAATTCATCAACATCCATAGTGAACCTATGCGTACTCAATATTCGGGACGAGCGATCCTTGGTTTTCAGTCAATTCCTTGATATCTCGGCCTTGCTAAAAGGCGGGATAATACTTGCCCCCTAAAGTACGTCTTGTGGAAACATGACATGCTTTGAAAAGTTGCAACCTTCATTCTGAACAGCTATCGTCTTTTCATTGAAAGTTGTAATCTTTGACAGACTTCCTCAGTAATGTGAACTATTGATTGTCAACTGTTGTACCCTGTATCATTGTAACTGATTGCTGTATGATAGTGATTAGCTGCTTGTCATCGTAATCGTTATCAGATGAGTATCCAATTCCTGTGGATGTTGACAATTGAATATTAATCCGACATATATTCATATATGTTAATCTGACTCTCATTAACGTTGCATGTTCATGAGTCATTGTCAGTTCTCTCGTATCAAATCCCGTATCGATCCTCTCCTGAACCGATGTGAAATTCGAGTTGCAACAACACTTGATGATTGTTTTTGAATGTTTCTTCATACCGATCCTCTCCTGGATCGATGTAAAAGGTTGAAAGGCGGTTTTCGTATCTTTGTGATTCACAACAACGGATACGAAATAAGCGTTCGAATCAATAGATATGAATTTTGGTGGAGTCCATTGCTATGGGTATTAGGTTGCAATTTTGTATCGATGAACTTGTGCTCTTATGGGTTGAGCGCTGATGGATACGAAATAAGCATTTCGTATTGATGGAGTTTAATGTTTTTAGAACAGCCTTCATTGCGCACTTCGTATCGATCAACCCTATGTTGTGGATACGAATAGCCAATTCGCATCGATGGACACGGGCCTTTGGAGGCTATGATTTGATGGATTCGAACAGTGCAGTTCGCATCGATGCACTATGGATGGAGTCTAAAAAAATGGGTATGAACAAACGTTTCGTCTCGATGGACTCCAATGTCTCATAAAAACCTACGCTACAATTTTCATGTCGATAAAACTCGAGGCTATGGATATGAATAGCTTATTCGTATCGATCCTTTGGCGGAACCGTTGATACCGGTCGAGACTACCAAGAGGCGAAGCGTTTCTTACCCTCAGTTTCACATCCATATAAATACATTTGGACTTAGCCATTATTTCCTCATTTGCCACTCTTATCTTCTACCTCCGCATCACTCTGGATTAGGGGAAATTAAAACTGCTTGCCTTCGAATCGAACCGGACCTTTAATTCATTGAACTAGCCGTTGCAATTAGGTAATTCATCGAACAAACTCAACCTAATTAAGATGAGATTCGAATTCTTGTGCCATCTTACTTATATTCGCGGCCCAGTGTGGCATGAAAGAAACTGGAGAAGGCTGAGGCGAGGTCATGGCATTTATGCCCCTTGGAGAAGAAGGAGCGAGGAAAGAGATGAAGGAATTGCTCGGTCTGGATTTCGTGTCGATCGTGGGTTAGAAAAAACTGGAGTTTCACATCGATCCCCCTTCTGTGAATTCGTATCGATTGTTGACCTTTCGATCCTTTTTCCATCACTTCGAATCGACATGGAATTCGAAGTATAGTTGTGATGGTTTCGAACCGTTACTGCAGCCTGATTGATACAAAACTGCCACGATTCAATCGATGCGAAGCTACGATTTCAATCGATTCAAGATTGCAGCCGTGATGATCGATACAAGATTCTGACTGAGGGATTGATGCGAAACCCATCGTTCTGCACCGGTACGAAACATTACAAATCCTGATCGACGCGAAGAGGCCGAGCAATGATTGATACGAACTTAACATTTTTGACAGATTCGAAGTAGTTGGCCCTGATCGATATGAAACTTGATCCCTTCTGATCGATGCGAAATAGACTAATGGTGATCGATCCCATCCTGAACTCTAATGGATATGAAACCCTGCATTATCGAACATTTGACCCCGACGAGCTTCATTTTTGCATATCTGGACTCAACTGTTAAACTATATATCTGACGCCCCTTCGAACCCCGTCGATGGAACTGTAACTTAACAAAATGATAACTAATTTAACTTGGATCGATCGCTAACATCTGGATGGCACGATTGTGACGGTCAGCGATGATGGTCACTCTAGTTGAATTTTGAAGTCTTGTCGTTTACATGTTTATTCATACTCTGCTGAATCTTTTCAAGTAATATACAGCACTGCACTGCACAACACATTCACACACTTCACACTGGGCGTCGCATGGGCTTATTAGCGTCTAATGATGATTTCTCATAAGTTAGTTAGTTATGGAACCTTCAAGCTCATAGCAACAGGAAGTTTAAAGTTCACTTCCCCTAATAATCGAGATACCGGCCATCGCAGCCGAAGTCATAAACCCAGCTCTGGATGAGCTTCCTGGCGCATCTTTCATCGGTAATCCACTAGCCTGTGTTCCTACCCATGTTTTCGAAGACATGATGGGACGAATATGATTAAAGCATGGCCTGTCGTTGGATGATGTGTTACTGCCGGGTCTGAATGATAGACCGCACTATCCACCAGAAGGGTACACCGCATTCAATCGTCATGCATGCGCAGCCAGGACGCTTCCTCCGTTCAATCAATACATTACGGAGGTGTTATCTTTTCTGGAGATCGCTCCATCTGAACTGCACCCCAATGGGTACGCTCTTCTGAATGGCTTGTTCATCGTATTTATGGGGGAACATCTCTTTCGATCACCGACTCCGATCGAGATTAGATATTTATTCAACTTCAAGAGTCGGGGAGATAGCCCTTCTTTCACATACTTGGAAGCGGTCAGAAACTGCCAAGTAGTTACGGGATCATGGACCAGACTAAGTTACTTCAGAATGGAGTGGTTCTATGTACGATGCCCTCCAGGGTTTTCCAGTCGATGGTTATTCAGATGTAAGTACCGTCGTCCTCTCAAGTAGCTAATATGGTAATCATGACTAGTGCCAAACTTATATCTCATTTTCTTTTATAGCTGTGATTCTGCAACATGAGGGTGCTCATTTCAAAGAGATAGTCCGATTTCTTAAAGAAATTTCAAGCGAAGAAAGGAAAATTGACTCGGTTCAGACAGATAGGAACTTGAGAATTGTTTGATTGATTGAGCGAAACCAGAGCATAAGGCTCGAGGGAACGCTAAGGGCTGTTTCGAAGAAACGAGCTAAGCGTAAGACCCCCAAAGTTGTTATAACCAAAGAGGTTGATCCCGAGAGAAATCCCACTGATGACAAACCTTTGGTCAGGCCTTCGGATGCAGTCCAGGATTTTGAAGGAAAGAGAAAAGGCAAGGCAGCCGTTTTTAAACATCCTAAATCCGGTAGATGAAAATCTGTGGTTGTGTCTTTACCCGTTCCTAGGATTAGTATTTCAAAGGCTCTTCCTTTACAGAAGGAAAACCTTTTTGAAAGGCTCGCCAACATTTCGATTCCGGATTATGTGTCATTCCAACATACAATTGGATTGGAAGAGCTTCATCAGGCTTTAGATTTAAGCAAGTCTTTTTCAACCAGTGTGGTTGACATTTCCGGTTGGTCGGGGGATTGCACTACATATACACTTCACGGCACTGCATGACTTCTAACCACAAGTTGATCACTTCGAGAGATTATTAACTTTACTCTTCTTTAACTTTGCAGATACGATGTCCGGCCGAGGCTTTATGCTAGGTAGTCTTCGAAAGGCTCGCCGATCTTTAACATACTATGAGCCGGCAGAAGAGAGGCAGATAGAGACTACGACCGCAGGTACTCCAATTAGCAGCGATACGACAGAGACAGGGATGCCCCGATCTCGATCTCATTATCTCCCTCATAGAAACACTATACAGCCTCCCGTTTACAACTCACATCCTCCGGAAACTTCGCAGCACAAGCCATCTTCTCATGCTCCAAGGCCGGAAACTCAACACCATAGAACTGAAATAACGGCCCCATAATTATAGAGTATGTCCTTATTGAGCCTACAGGGGAAGGAGCCATTAAACTTTCTCAATTGAAGAAGGATTTCCTACACATTTTCTTTAATGGTTATATCTCCCCCAACACTTAAAGAGAATTCCAATGGAAGCTGAGAACACAGTGCATGACTATGTCCACGACATTTACTCCCAATACAAGGAGTGGGGGAAGCTCGCGAGACAAGCATCAAAGGTGGCTTTTGAGCAGGCCGTTGTCATTGAGAGGTTGGAGAAGGAGCTTGGTCAGAAGGATCGTATCATCTAGGTGCTCAATAGTGAAGCCGGGTCCTCCCGAAAATCAGAAATGGAGGCCCTTAAAAAGGCAGATGAGGCCAACTCGACCATGGAGAGGATGACACAATCTCACTATGTCATGTTAGAGGACATGGGTCATAGGAACACCACTTTCACTGCCGAATGAGATGCGGCCCTCAAAGAGCTTGACGAGCTTAAGTCCAAGTTTTTTGAAATCATTAAAGAGAGGGACGCTGCCAACATCTCGGCGCAGGAGGCATGTGACCAAGCTGTGGTGCTTCAAGGCGAGTGCGATGCGGCTATGGAAAAAGTCCGTCCGGTGGAGGCTGAAGTCGAGGAGAAAGTTCGGATGGTGGCATCTAGGCTGGAGGCTGATATAGAAGACCTTCTCGTCACTAATAATGTTAATGTGCTAAACATAGGAATTTGGCCTGGCTCGATAACTATTCTATATCTTTATAATGCATGGAGCCAGTTGGTCGAGGAGGAGAAGGCGATGCGTTTGGGTGGATCATTCGATGAGTTCGAGCTGGAGAACCGTGTGCTGACTAAGGACAAGAGAAAGATTCTCCATGAGTCAATGATTTCCCGTAAAAGGGAGAAGCTCGGCACTCAACATCAGGATATTGGGGAAGGCTCAGGTGTCAAGCTTCACACTACAAGCCTTGAAATTACTGCTCCACCCTAATCTGAGCCTATACCAGCTGTTAATCCCCAGTCTGTCCCTGCTTATAATCCAGAACAGCTACAGCTATCCCCTATCAAAGAGCATACCTCAAGTGTGTTCAAAATAAGGAACTTGTCCTGAAGCGTTTGCTAACATTTTCTCTTCTTCTTTGTTCAATGACCGGAGTTACGCCGATAGCGCCTTCTGCAATTCAAGAATCACACCAAGTGCAGGAGGCCATTATTACCGAAGCAACTACCATGGTAACGAGTGCGCCGATTGATGGTATGCAAGGGAGCTCACATTCTTTCGACCGAGCAGATGACGAATGAACTCCACGGTCGAAATAGTGACCCCTCTGCGGACTTGTCGTTTATCATAAATGGCCTCGCGCCGGCTTCCAGTTCTTCAATGTAGACCACAGCTGCCCCCAGCGAAGCCCAATCAATTCACGAAGAAGAAATCTTTGCTGAAATCAATGCTGAAATGGATGCAGCGGCTCATAGGGGTACTTCTGGAGGTGGAATGGCGGCGCCTGACCCGGCACCGCTAAGAATGATGTCCCTGGTGGTACAATCATTGACACCAGTGTGCCTATTCCGCCCCCAGTAGTAGATCCGACCCCTCCGACTCCTCCTGCAAAAAGTATTCCCGTGCACTCGAGTTTGGAGGAGGATGTTGAAATCATGCTCCCATCTGGAGACCATCCGCCAAAAGGCAAGAGCTCTAAGCGAAAAATCATTAGCGACTCTAGTGGTTCCACGCCGAAGAAGAAGAAGCCGAGGAAGAAGAATGAGTAGATCGGTCTCTCCGGCACATATTTTGGTAGATAGAAATTGTTTTGTTTTCCTTTCGTAGGCTATGTATAGATGCGAGTTTGGCCCCTGCTAGTAGGAAATTTGGAAAATTAGTATACGAACTTTGATCACAGTTAGTTGAAATGAAATTTAGTTTTTTCGGCTTCAACTTTTATTACTGTCTTTTATGCTTGTGTTCTAGTGTTTGAATTTCAGTCCGATGCACTTGTGAAGTTTCAACCTTTGAATCGAGTTTGTTTTTATGTGTCAAGTCCGAAAATCACAAACATGAGTTGTGACCGGGGATTATGTTGAACTTCAATGTTGCACTGTTTCGGTCAGTGATTAACGCTTAATCCCTGCCCCCAGTTTAGGGGATAAGTTCTAAAGATCGGCTAGAGATCGCAATTTGCCTTTGTTTCTTTGGGCTTCACATCGTCGTATCGATGCTAAGACTAGTGAGAAGTGAGTGGTCGAATTACATTCGCCCATTTAATAATGATCACGTCCACACTCCGGAGACCTGCATTTTAACTTCATCGGTCGATCACGCCTGTTTAAGTTTTAAGAATATGTTCACGCTCTGGGGACTTAGGTAATTTCACGAGTGGTTAGTCACACCCAAGTTATGTTTATACTTTGACCACACTCTAGGGACTAAGAGTCATATTTGATCGATAACCTGGTTTGCACTCTGGGAATCCAGAGATAGTCGACGTTTGTAATTCAGTTCGCACTCCAAGAACATGGATTTGGTGTTTATACTCCAACTCGCGCTCCGAAAACTCAAAGTTGATGTTTATACTCTGATTCACACTCTAGGAATTTGAAGTTGATGTTTATACTCAAATTCACACTCTGGTAATTTGGAGTTGGCCGACAGATGGTCAGTCACATCTGTTTAAGCTTTTAGGACTTCGTTTGCACTCTGTGAACGATGGATTTATCGAGAAAAAAGCAGGGTCTTTAGTTGGATGGATCCATCATCCTCGAACTTGGTTAGGATACAATCAAATTCATTAGATGGACGGGTCCACCCTCTTCAGAACCGCATTTATGAGTTTATACTCTAACTCGCACTCTGGGAGTTCAGAGTTAGTTAAAGGATTGTCGTGTATTAATCCTTCATTGACTTCAGTGTAATGACTTTCCCCTGAGCTTGGGTTTCACTTAGCAAGTGGCCGGTCGTATCACTTTCACTCCCTATTTGAATAAATTCCACCGTATGATGGAATTTAGCTCTTCGTGCATCGTGATGGTTGTTCGTCACATTCAATAAATCACAGCTTTGGCTCGAAGAGATGACATTTTATTATTGAAATGAGAAAATATGGCAGAGTAAGTTGCCTTATTACGAATTCACATTTCGAAATGTAGAAACAGATTTCAAATGAAAAGTAGACTAAATAAATAAAGCCTATTATGTGTAGCAACGATAGAGACTCGCTGTTCCAGGCTCTAGGCAAAGTAAGACCGTCAACGGTCAATAAGTTAAATGTGCCATCTTCGAGTTTCGTTCAATCACATACGGTCCTTCCCAAGTTGGCTTCATGTGCGAAGGAACCAGATAAATTCTCTTGAGGACGAGATCGCCGAGTTCAAAGGTTCGTGGTCGGACCTTGGCATTGTATAATCGGGCGACTCGACTTCGATATGCGGCTGCCCTCAAATCAGCCTCTTCACACTTTTCATCCAATAAATCCAAGGATTCAGCAAGTAATATGGCGTTTGTCTTTGGATCATAATAAGTCACACGATGAGAAGGCACTTCCATCTCGACTGGAATAAAGGCTTCTGAACCATAGGATAGAGATAATGGATTGTGTCCGGTCGCGGACTTGTGGGTCGTTCGGTAAGCCCATAAAGCCATAGGAAGTTCATCAACCCACTTGCCCTCGGACTTTTCCAGTCGCTTCTTCAAAATGGACTTGATAACCTTATTAACAGCTTTAACTTGGCCATTCGCTTGAGGATGTGCAACAGTAGATAATTTCTTATGGATATGGAATCGTTGACAAAAATCCTCGAATTCAACACTGTCGAACTGGGCTCCGTTATCAGTGATGATGGTATGCGGGAGACCAAGTCGATAGATAATGTTGCGAACTACAAAGTTGATCACCTTCTTCGTCGTGATTATACCAAAAGGTTCAGCTTTAACCCATTTGGGGAAGTAATCAACTGCGACGATGGCGTAATTCGCACCACCTTTGGCCAGAGGTAGAGCTCTAATGATATCAATGCCCCATACTACAAATGACCATGGGCTGACCATTTGGGTCTTCTCACTAGGTGGGACTCTAGGAATTCGAGCATATTTCTGGCATTTATCACATTTCCTGGCGTAATTAGCTGCATCACGGTTCACAGTTGGCCAAAAATATCTGTATTGAAGTACTTTCTTAGCAAGAGCTTGCCCCTCGGTATGATCGCCACATTCTTCTTCATGTACAACATGTAACACTCGTTTAATTTCATCGCGTGGGCTACATCGGAGGTGAGGAATGGAAAATCCTCTTCTATACATGACTCCATTCTGAATGGCGAACCGGAAGCTTTTCGAAGAATCTGCCTCTTTTCACTTCTGCGCTTAGGCAGCATTCCATGCTCGATGTAATTTCGGTACGGGGTCATCCACGACTCCTTACTTGGAGAGAATTCAAATACAAAGTCTGTCTTCAGCTGATCAATGCTTGGAGAAGATAATGTCTCCACAAGAACAAGTCATGTTTGCTGTGCTTCTCCCATACTTGCTAACTTGGCCAATGAATCAGCCTTTTGGTTGCGCTCACAGGGTATGTAGAAGATGGCATAATAATCAAACTGATTAAGTACTTCTTGGAATCAAGCTAGATAAGCAGCTAGTCTTCGATCTTTGGCTTGATATTCACCCTGAACTTGGCATATGACTAATTGGGAATCGCAATAAATTTCCACAGCAATAATTCTCAAATCACGGGCGAGTTTCAATCCAGTAAGCAAGGCTTCATATTCAGCTTCATTATTGGTCACACGGAAATCAAATTTCAGGGCATAGCTTATGGATCGGGCTTCGGGGGTTTCAAGTGCTACCCCAGCACCCGAGTACCGATCGTTGGATGCACCATCAGTATGCAGCTTCTAGATATATTCGAGAGATTCACTGGTTACGGGAAAGTCTTCTAGGATGGTGAACTCAGCTATGAAATCCGCTAAGACTTATCCTTGAATAGCTTTCTTAGAGTATAAGTGATATCAAACTGGCTCAGTTCAATGTACCACTAGAGTAACCGACCAGACGTCTCAGGCTGCATAAGGACCTGTCGTAATGGCTGATCAGTGTAAACAATGGTAGGATGAGCTAGGAATAATGGATGGAGCTTTCTTGAGGCAACAACGAGACAATAAGCCAATTTCTCTAACTTCGGATAATTTCTCTCAGCTCCAGTTAACCGTTTACTAACATAGTAGACCGGTTTCTGCACTCGGTCATCCTCCCGAACTAACGTGGCACTGATTGCATTTTCTGATACCGCCAAGTGAAGGTACAATTGCTCGTGATCGATAGGCTTTGACAAAATCGACGGTGTAGAGAGATGTTGAATCAATGCTCATAGCCCGCGCCTTCACACTCCGTGTTCCATTCAAAGTTTCGTTTCCCTTTTCGGATCAGATTGAAGAACGGAATGCATTTGTCGGTGGACTTTGAATGAACCTGCTCAGTGCTGCTATCTTCCCGTTGAGACTCTGGACTTGCTTTATGGTTCTCGGAGTTTGAAGATTTCTGATTGCCCAGATCTTTTCAAGATTCGCTTCTATTCCTTGAGCGTTGACGATGAACCCAAGGAACTTTCCAGATGCAACTTCAAAATGGAATTTCAGTGGATTGAGCTTCATCTTGTATCCTTGAAGGATGTTGAACATTGATTCCAAGTATCTTACATGATCAGTGGAGAATCGCGACTTTACCAGCATGTCGTCTATATATACTTCCATGGTCTTTCCGATCTGGTTGGCGAACATCCGGTTGACTAAGCGTTGGTACGTTGCTCCGATGTTCTTGAGTCCGAAGGGCATGACTCTGTAGAAATAGAGTCCTAGATCGGTCACGAAGCTAGTACGTTCTTGGTCGGGTAAATGCATGGGTATTTGGTTGTAACCGATATAAGCATCCACAAAAGATAACAATTCATGCCCAGACGTTGAATCTACTAGTTGATCAATCTGGGGAAGTGAAAAACTGTCTTTCGGGCAAGCTTTGTTCAAGTCAGAGTAATCAACGCACGTCCTCCATTTCCCATTCAACTTTCGAACAAGTACGGGATTGGATACCCATTCTGGGTATAAAGCATCTCGAATAAACCCATTTGATTTCAACTTATCGACCTCTTCTTTAAAGGCGGCAGATCTCTCTAGATCCATATTACACCTTTTCTGCTTGACCGAGATACACCGCGGGTGAATATTCAGATTGTGGCTCAAAATTTCCGACGAGATCCTACACATGTCAGAATGAGTCCAGGCGAATACATCGAGATTCGTCCGGAGAAATTTGACCAATTCCTGTCGCGTCTATTAGTTTAACTGAGATTCAATCTTTACTATCTTTGACTCATCATCATCATCAATCGGAACATCGATCATCAGTTTGGCCGGGGAAGCTTGACTATCTTTAGATTCATCTTTACTTCAGTGTCTCTAGGGTCGAGATACCTCTGGGATTGGTTGGGTTGCCCGGGCCTGGGTCCAGGCACCAATTATCAATTATCAGCAAAGCGAGCGCAGAGACGTTCCTGTATGCCCTTTCCTTTCTCCTTTCGCTACGCCTCGAGTAGCTCAGCAACATAACAGGCTCTTCCAATAACCTGATCTCCTTGAACGACTCCGACCCCACGATCGGTGGGGAGTTTCAGAGTCAAGCACCATGGGGCAATAGCTGCCCTAAATTCAGCAAGGGCCAGTCGGCCTAAAAAAGCATTATAAGGGGAGTCAATGTCCAAAACAATGAAATGCAATATCCGGACTCTCTGGCGTTCTCCAATTCCCAACTCCACTGGTAGTTCCACCACTCTAGTGGGTATAGTAGCACTTCTATTGAAGCCGTGGATTTGAAATTGGCAGGCTTCAAATCTTTGGCTTCCATTTTCATCAAATCATAAGCTCGCTTAAATAAAATATTCACAGAGCTTCCACTGTCAACCAGGATCCTCTTCATCCAAGCAGCACCTACCTTGGCAGATATGACAAGTGGATCGACAGTAGGGGATTCAACCTTATCAGCGTCTCTGTTTCGAAACACGATGTCATTGGTCCTCGTTTTCTATTGCTTGGTTGGAGCCCCATCATCATAACTATTACAACATTCAAAGTCTGCATGCCTGATAGAGCTGGCACACGACTCCATATCCCTCCAGCTTCGGTCTGCTAGATGAGGACCGCCACTTATTGTATTTATAACTAACCTCCCTTCGGTACGAGCGGGTTCCTCCTGTCTTTCTTGGTTTGGTACATGATTTTGAGTTGATGGGCCCACACCTCATGACTGCGGCGTCCGCACAAACTGATCCAACTTCCGTTCTCTAATCAATTTCTTGATAAGATCCTGTAAAAGATGACACTCATTTGTCTTGTGACAATAACTCTCATGAAACCTACAGAATTTTCCTATCTGGATTTGCCTCCCCGATGATGGCTTTGGAGCAGGCTTCTTGTATTGCACAGTATTGCGGGTTTGCAGATACACATTTTCCAGCAATGTGTTCAATGGAGTAAAGTTATCGAACATTGGAGCCCTATGTCGCGGGCTACGGTTTTGATCTCGCTTCTTGTTTTGATTGCCATTATCCCTCGGCTGAGTCTGCTTGTTCTGGATATTTAACTGAACTTTTCTGAACTCTCCACGGACTGCTTGACTACAACATTACTTGTATCCCTTCCATACCGGGCCCCGCTTCATCCCGCTTCCTAGACTGTTTTGCATCTTCCCTTCTCAAGAACTGGGCTGCCTTGGAGTAGAAACAGTCTAATGACACGGGAGGCTTCCCAACCAACCAATTTCCAAACTTGGAATCAGGATCAATCCCCTTAGTCAGTGCCATCAAGATAGAGTTGTCATTGGGATTACTAATCTCTACACACGCAGCATGGAATCTCCCTAAATAGCATCTGAATGTCTCTACAGGAGCTTGGGTGACACTAGATAGAGTGTTAGCATCTTTAGGCCTCGCAACATGGATACAGAATTATTATACGAACTTAGTGGCCAACTGATCAAAGCAAGAAATGGATCGAGGTGGCAATCGTGTGAACCACATAATAGCAATGCCTCCTAAAGAAATGGGAAAACTACGGCATTTTACTGCATCATCAGCCCTTGCATCGTTCATCAGCCATTCGTACTTCAAGATATGTTGATTACGATTAGAGCTTCCATCGAGACTGGTAGATCCGGCATTCTGAATCATCGAGGAGCTTCGGCATAAAGTATTTCATCGGTGAATGGGGTATGACTCCAGGAGATTCCCCAGTTGTCATTAGTAAGACCCAGACTCTCACGGATCATCTGACGTATCATAGTTGGAATATCCGGCATTTGGACATTCTGTGCCCATTGAGCCAAAGTGTGGTCGACGGTCCATGTCTCGCCTCGTTGGCTCCAAGTCTGTAGGGACATATGGTTCAGGAGTACTTCCATGCTGATGATGGTTCGGATCTGGCTGATTCCGGGCATCAACCCCCGGTTCAACTGCGGTGGTGGTAGCATGGTTGTCTGTAGTGTAGTGAGGAACAGTACCTCCTCGGGAGGAGGGTCCGGTTTGGAAGCTGGTTGATGGGCCAACTCTTAGTTGTCCAATGGTCATAGCAGGTTGATATCTGGTAGCTTGAGCATAACTCCCGTCTAACCGGGGACGTGTAGACCGATGACGATAGTCAGATGAGGCTAAACTTTCGATAGAGGAGTATGAGGCATGATCCCTTCTGGATCTTCTACGCCTTTGGCGATTCAACTGGTTGGTCAGCTCAGCGTTGGCGCCTAGCTGTTCAGTTAGTTGTTGCCGACTCTGGGTCAACTCTTGAAGCAACATCCGGAACTCTTGTCTGGTAACCGGGCCTGATATATCTGAAGGTCCGGCATTATCTTTGTTGGATGGAGGCAATTGCATGGGATTCTGTCTATCCTGTCCTTCTTGGTCTACAGCAGTGGAGGCGGTCCTTGTACTAACCAGGGAGAATAGTGAAGTCCTTTCCTAGATTTTATGCAAACCTGAATAGGTTGGAAGGATATTGAACTGGAGATCTGGATCTTCCTCTTGGACTTATGCAATCCGGTATCGACAGTAGATCTAAGGAGCAGGAGAAAAACTATGTTTTCTCAGTGAAAGCACCAAAGTATTTGTACCAAAAATGATCACAACACTCTTGGAAAGTCTTTGAAGAGATAAAAATGAAGAATAGAAATGTAAAATGTGGATTATCTAACAAAAACTCCAAAAACATATATATAAATGCACAAACACACAGCAATTTAGAGTGGTTCGGTGTGTTGCCTATGTCCACTATGAAGTTTGATGATTTTATTGATCTTTACTTGATGATTACAATCGACTACAGCATATTACAACGAATTACAGCTCTGAAATTCAAGTGCAACGGTAGCAACAGAGTCCAAAATTGAATTTGGTAGAGTCTCGGCATTGGAGAGCGAAAGATCCTTCTTCCATAGGCCCTGGGGCTCTATTTATAGGCGCAGGAGGCTAATATTTTGCTCAGATCTCGGGAGACTTCTTCTGACACGTGGGTGGGCCTACGCGATCTATCCCATGAAGTTTCGGCTCGATCCATGATCGATACGAATGAATTTCGTATCGATCAAGATTTAATCCAATCGAGTCAAAACTTGCCATAAACCTTCCTTAGGTTGTACGTAAGCCCCTGTGAAAATTTTATAGCATTTGGACTTGTGGATTGTAAGATATAATCGATGCAAGATTGCGTTTTCTTTAGTCTGCCGAGTTCAAATCGATGACTTCGTATCGATCGTTTCGAATCGATCAATGCACGTTCCCAGGTGATGATGTGGCGTGTGATTTATGGATTGATCCACTTTTGTCGCCGAGTCGACCAAGTCATCACCTAAATTTAGGCGTCGTTCGTATCGATGTTGAACCATTCTTCGTAACGGTCAGGCAACGCCTTCATATCGATATTCTGGGTTAGTTTCGTATCGATCAAAATGATGACGCTCGTATCGATGCTTTACATGTTCTTCGCATCGATCCTTCATATGCACTTCGTATCGATCCTCCATATGCACTTCGCATCGATCATTGGCCGGTCGATACGAAAGTAAGTGGGTATGTGGATTGATACGAAATGGCGAGCCTCCATGAATGAAGGACAATATGAGGAAGGATGGATAAAAAGAACGATGCTTTCAATGGATACGAACTTATGCACTCCTGATCGACATGAAATTGTGAACATCTGATGGAATCGAATTAGACCGATACGAAGAGGGTCCCTTCCTGCTTGTTTGATGGATACGAACAAGAGTTGCCTGACGGATACGAAGTGTATAGATACGAATAGATGAGCACGGGATGGATACGAAGTGGACTTTTCTTTAACGATACGAACCAGAGAAAAACAGATCGATGCGAAGTGGGCAATAGTCGACCGATACGGACCAAGGCTCCAAGATGGATTTGAATGAGGTCGATTCGAACTGAGACTCAATGATGATACAAAATGGGGTTATTTCCTTCAATTTGCTTCGAACATAACTTGAGCATACGAACTCGGATTGACTTGAAATTTGAAACGTTGGCTTTCATCGCTTCGCTTGTCATGTCTTGTCGATTGTAGCTTGACCCAGACTCAACAAAATTCATCGACGTCCATAGTGAACCTATGCATACTCGATATTCAGGACGAGCAATCATTGGTTTTCAGCCAATTCCTTGATATCTCGGCCTTGTCAAAAGGCGGGATAACATGGTTATGCCTTTCGGCCAAACCAATGCGCCTGCATATTTTGTAGATCTCATTAACTGTGTTTTTCGAGATGTTCTTAATAAGTTAATGTTAGTTTTCATTGATGACATCCTTATCTACTTCAAATCTGAGGAGGAGCATAAACATCATTTGGAAGTGGTGTAGGAGATATCAGAAGTTATGTCCCAAAGGAGAAATTTTCTAAATGCCATTTTTGGAAATAAGAGGTAAGATTCATAGGACATATTATGACAGGAGAAGGTATTTCAGTAAATCCAACAAAGGTGAAAGCTGTTTAGAAATGGAAGCGGTCGTAGACTCCTACCAAGGTTTGCAGTTTCTTATGGTTGTTTGGATACTATAGGAGGTTTATTCAAGATTTCCTCCCATCTGACTAAGATGACTTAGAAGGAGGAGAAGTTTATATGGACTCCAAAGTGTGAAGAGGCATTTCTAGAATTAAAGAAGAGATTACCAGTGCGTCAGTTTTAAATGTTCTAGATGGAAATAATGGTTTCACGGTTTTCACATATGCTTGTGGAGTGGGACTAGGTGGCTTTTTGATGTAGCACGGTGGACTGATTGCGTATGCCAGTAGACAGTTCAAGCCTCATGAGAAGAACTATGCTACGCATGACCTGGAATTTCTCGCTATTGTCTTTGCATTGAAAATGCGGAGACACTACTTGCTAGGTAAGGATCCTCTTAGTTTATTTCTAATCTTTAGAGATTTTATGAGCAAGTTCTTTCCATAATTAGGTGAAAAATCCAAGCTCTTCATGGATCATAAATCCCTGAATTATATTTTTACTCAAAAGGATCTGAACCTAAGGAAACGGAGGTGGTTAGAGTTTCTAGCGACTTATGACTTGGATATTCTTTATATGCCAGGAAAGGCGAATGTGGTGGAAGTTTCCTTAAGCACGATTGCTGTTTTGACTATTTTAGAGGTTACCCCATCTCTCTTGGAAAGAACAGCAAGCAAGCAAAGAGAGGACAGAAGCTTTGTGGAGATCATGAGGAAGGTTGAAGAGGGACAGCGTATAGTTTTAAGACTGATAATCAAGGAGTTTAGAGGATGAGTAGATGGATTTGTGCAGATAATGTCAATGATCTTAGGTAGGAATTTTTGTCAAAATGCCATTGTTCTAAGTTGAGTATCCATCCAGGTGTCTCAAAGATGCATAGGGACATGAAGCAGATATTTTGGTGGAAGGGAATGAAGAGAGATATCTCTATCTTTGTTAGCAGGTATTCGTGCTATCAACAAATCAAAGATGATCATTAGAAGATAGACAGATTAATATAACCTTTGGAAATACCTAATTAGAAAGTGGAAAGGATATCAACGGATTTTATCGATGGTTTGCTCCAAATGAAGGAGCATGGGTTATCGTGGATCATTTAACGAAAAGTGCACATTTTATTCTGGTAAAACCAACGAGGATCGCTACTTCTTTAGCTAAAATTTTTATGAGAGAGAGAGTCAAGTTGCATGTTGTTCCTATGAGTATTATAAGTGATCGAGAACCTATATTTACTAGTCAATTTTGGAAAGCATGGAAAACAACTCTAGTAACAATGTTGAGCTTAAACACAGCATATCACCCTCAAACAGGTGGATAGACGAAGCGAGCAAATCAAATTTTAGAGGATCTCTTGAGAGCATGTATTATGGATTTATGTGGGTCATTGGAGAATCATCTGCATTTAGTTAAGTTCTCCTATAACAATAGTTTCCAAGCAAGCATCGAAATGGCACCGTATGAAGTCTTATATGGAAGATCGTGCAGGTCACCAGCATGTTAGGTTGAGATGTGAAATAGACTAGTACTTAGACCAGACATGATCTAGGAAGCTATAAAAAAAGTTATAGTGATTAAGAAAAGAATGAAGGAATCCCAAGATCGCCAAAAGAGTTATGTGGATAAGAGGCAAAGAGATTTGGAGTTTTGGGTTGGAGATTTGGTGTTCATAAAGATTTCACTAGTAAGAGGAGCTGTTAGATTTAGGAAAGTATGGAAGTTAGCTCCAAGGTATGTTGGACCTTTCTGTATTCTTGAGAGGATTGAATCACTCGCTTATAGGGTCAAGTTGCCAAAGAGGTGGTGACAGTTCATAATGTGATCCACATGTCTCATTTGAGGAAGTATGTTCATGACCCATCTTTGATTGTGGAGCCATCGGTTCAAGAGGATTTGGAAATGGAACCAGACTTGAAAGTAGTTGCACATCCAGTTTACTTTGTGGATCAGGATGAAAAGAGATTATGTGACAAGGTGGTGTGATTAGTTAAGATTCCGTAGAGTGAGGATCCAAGAGACTGCATTTGGGAGAATGTGGATCGTATGAAAGAAGCATATCTCAAGTTGATGTAAAGATACCTAGTCGTAGGTTGTATGTATAGTGTATGTTTGTTAGCTATGAATGCTTAGTGCATGTCTTTGTATGTATTTATGATATGAATGTAAAGCTTTTTATGTACCTTTAATTATCTCCTTGCTTGCTAAATTTAGGATGAAATTCTTTTAATGAGGGAGAGTGTAACGACTCAAAATTTAATCGCTATTTAAATGAATATTTAATTATATTTTTAAATAACTAATAAATGAAATTTATTAAAAAAATAAAACTATTTTAAATAATAACTAATGATGACAAAATCATTTTCAAAATTTGTTTACCAATATACATAATTCATAGAGAAATAGAAAATGTGACCGGAAATTATTTTTTGAAATATCGATTTTTCGTTGGTTATAAGTTATTCAAAATGCCGTAGCACTATTGTAAACACACATGCATACATTACAAAGTATTTTAACATGATGAATACATGTGTGTATGCATGCATATAATTCTCTTTAATAAGAGAAAGTAATTTATAAAGAAAAGTGTATATATATACATATAAAACTAACATTTTCAACACAAAGTACAAGGTGTATGGCATAAATAGTGCATGATAGGGGGGAGTACATGGTGGACGGAAAAGGGGAAGGGGATGGAGGTGCATGCATACATATATGTTTAATATAATCACTAATATAATTTTTGATTATTTTTCTATGCCTATATATACCCTTTAATTTCCATGTTCTCATTTTTACAATCCTTCTCTTCATTTCAAAATTCCTAAGAGCTTGAATAGAAAAATCATTTCTTTTGTTAAAAATCTCCTTTTTAATTCACAAAATCACTTTCACATATGCTACAACACCTCCTCTTCCAAATTGCAAGGCCACAATTCCCAAAACCAATAATGGCCGAGCCTATACTTCCCATCGATGAGCCCTACTAGCCTTTGGCCGAGCCCATCTAAGTGTTCGAGCAACCAAAAGTTTCAATTTTTGCAAGTTTCTAAAGTGTTTTTTCAACTTTTAGCAAAAGTTCGTCTTGAATTTAAAAAAAATTGGTGAGTAAAATTTTTGTTTTTGGAAAAGAAAAATAGTTGATTTTGATGAACAATATGTTGTGAGAGTATAGTGGTTGTTGCATTGAATTATCATGTTGTGTTGATTGTATATGATTATATGTTGATGGTTGAACTTCTATTTGTGATTTGGTTGTTAAATAATATGTTTGGTTATGGATATGTGATTGGTTGGTTATGATATGATGGTAGTGTATGAAATAAAACAATGTATGTGATGAAATTGTTGTAAAGTTAGCACCTTGAAAAGTCGCAAAGGACTTGAGATTCGATTGAAAACGAAATGCTCTTTTTCTAGTTTTGGATTTTGAACATGTTTTCCAAGTTTTCACCTTTTTTATTAAGAATTCAAAAACTTTTCAATTTGTGTTTTCAAACATTTTATAGTTAGATTTATAATAAAGTTTCACCTAGAAATCAATTCTAGCGAACTACGTTTATAGCGATAGTCGCTATGGATGTAGTTCGGAAAAAAATCATGATTTTCAAGTTTTAAAGTGTTTTGTTTTGGATTGTTCATGAAAACTCATTTAAAATTTATTAAGTAAATCAAAAGTTTAAGTTTTAAATATTATTAATTTATTAATTAAGGTAAGTATTATTTAATTAATTAGTTAAGCAATTAGGTTAAGAAATTAGAGTTTAAGAAACTATTAAATAAGTTAATTATTTTTAATTAAATTTTAAATAATGATTAAATTGGATTAAAAATTTAAGTTTTATTTAATTAAATTTATTTTCTTTAATTAATTAGTTAGTTAGGGTTAGTTATATAATTAAGGGTTAATTATCCACTTAATCATGGTTTAAATTCTTAAATGAATTTTATTTAATTTAAGTTTAATTGAAGTTTAACTTTAAATGAATTTTTAATTAATTAAGGTTTAAAGTATGATTTTTTATTTAACTAAGATTTATTAAATTTAAATTAAGTTTTAAACTTATGGTTTAATTAAGGTTTATTTATTTTGAAATTCCCTTTTAAACTCTATCTTTTATTTAATTTTAACCAACTTTCTTGTTTAAGTAAATTGTTTTAAAACCAAGGATCTCTTGTCCATGCTATTAAGTAACCAAATGAATTAGAGTAGCTGTAATGACATACTTACTAGTTTATTGTAAGTAAGTCAACTTGTGCTTATCACAAAAACCGCACTCGGGTATGTGATGAATACACAGATGTTAATTTCGATAAGCCGATCATGATAATATAAACTTATGGAATGTATTTTCATCTGTAAATCTTTCACCCTGATATTGGAATAGTCCACTATAAACAATTTGACCCCTTAAAATTATAACGTTGGTTTAGAGAGACCGAATCCAAAAAACACTTCGAACTAACGTAAATGTTCTAATTGGAAATAGTAAAGGCAAGGTCCAAAATGAAGACTTTAAAGTGCAAGAGCTATTTGCACCTACCCTAAGGGCGATACCAAAATGGGTGTAGTGGAAGTAGTGCCTTCGGTTCATTCATCTACTAAACAGCTTGTATGGATGAGTGCTGAAATTATGTCAACACATGGAAGGCAATGTTATCATTCCATTTGGCAATGCTGTAATAATGGTAAACGCAGCCGTAGGCCTCATCAACCTAGAATGACAAAAATAGGGGAGGTGCAACAAGGTTAGGTGGGTCACTCCCATGAGGGTAAGGTCATCCTAACTAGATTCTCTACTATTACTCATTTATGTTTCGGTACGGTTGCTGATCCCAAACGATGGGTGATCTTATTCAGCACTATTCGATAAACGGTAAGGCAGTCTTATGTTGGTATGGGTCGATAGCTCAACCTCGGTGTTATTTTATCTAGAGATGCACCATGACCGGCGGTACCCCATTAGCCCAGTCATTGTATGGAATCCACTTTCTAGTAAGTGCCTTCGGTCTTAGTTGTATATCTATTATGCTGAAATTAATTAATATAACAATTTCGGCTATATGAATTATTTATTTGAAATCCCTAGATATTATGATAATATAACTGGATTTCTATATAAACTGTTTTTGTTATTGTAAGGTAACAACCCATCCATGTTTATATGTAGTGTGGTCTTATGAGATACCTTTGAATTTTTATAGTGTTTTATAAAAGTAAAAATCAAATTTTTTTGAGTTTACTCACATAGACCCATGTCTGACCTAGAGTTTTATTTTCTTTTCCTAAAACTCTTTGGTACTTAAATTCTTATGAGTAGCCAAGTGATCCAGGTTTCCTACGGATTGAAAGAGCTAGAGCAGGTGGCTTCACTATTAGCTAGATATTATCTTATTCTGTTGTGTTTATGTATGAGCTATGTATTTTGTATGGATAGGTAGACATAACTATCCAGTTGAAGGTTGTAATGTATTGAATTTGATGTATTATTATTATGGAATTGACTTGTAATATCCTATGTCATCTATTGCATATTGTTCTAATTCATGGTGAGATTCTGTGATTGTGTAGTTTCTTCTTATCTTTCCTTTTCTTCTACCCTTAATGGCTCATCTTTCGATGCAAGAAAGGCGGCCATCACAATTTTGGTATCTGACCTTATGTTAAGCGAACACCTAGGCTTTGGGTTGAGGTCAACTATGGGAGTGCGTAATTGTAATTTTTATTCGTATGTGTGTGTGTGTGATAGATAGATTGGCTTAATAGGTTTGATTAGTACCTTTATTTCAAGATTTGTCTCGTCCAAGTATTCAAAGAGTTGTCTTACTATGTCCATGTAGTGAGACATGAGTAACAGAATCAGACGAGGTAGGTGAGTAGGAGCACTACAACTACAAATGGTCGAACCCCAAATCCTAAAAGAGTTTGGATTGCCGAAGAGGCAACGTCAAAGCAGCAAGAGTGAACTTCACAACCTTATGCAAGTATTACACCAACCTAGGAGGCAAACCATTTAAACGAACCAAGTCTATCATGGAAGTGCAAGCCTAGTTGCAATCTTGCGAAAAGATTTTTAAAGGTCTTGGTTTATCCGATGAACTAGAAAAGATTCATAACAGCATAGAAACTACAAGTGGGAGATGCAGCTTGGTGGGACTCCCTTACAGCGAATGATCCAGAAGAAGAGTTTTCATGGGCCCGATTTAAGGAAGTTTTCAAGGACCAATTCTTTACAACAGCAGGAAGAATGAGGATGTACCAGAACTTCATGGATTTGAAGCAAGGGGATCTATCTGTAGCAGAGTATGAGATAAAGTTCAACGAGTTATCTTATTTGGCCAAAATTGATTAACACCCCGTTAAAGAAGAACGAGATATTTGTTTTGGGTATGAGTGAAGGGTACCATGAGAAAATGACTGCTCACATTAAAGGTACTTTTGTGGATTTAGTTGATATCGCTCTAAGGTACGAGGCCTTGGAAAAGAAGAAGCCTGCTCCAGTAACACTAACTTGGGGGAATGTAAGTGGAAAGAATTCAAATAAAAGGAAGCTCTATCTAGGATAGAATAAAGGGAAAAAGTTCAAGAATATTGATTTTTTCCTTTACAAGCAGAAAGGTCATATTTCAAGGTCCTATCCAAACTGTGAAGCTTTGAAGCAGCAGAGTAGACCCATCTTCCAATGGTCCTAAAGTCGCTTTGTTTCAGTTGTCATCAGTCGAGCCATATGATTAAGGACTACCCACTCATGAAGAATGTGTAGCAACCAAGGTGTATGCCATTAAGAATGAACTGTCTACTTCAACGAATGTGAAGGGGAAAGGCGTCCTTGAAGGTACCTTATCGATTAATGGTATTTTTATTCGAGCATTATTTAATACTGGAGCCTCTAATAGTTTTATCTCTTGTGAATCAGCAGGTAAATTTCATCCCATTCCTAGTATTGTAGAAAATCCTATGTGTGTATCTAATTCCATAGGTGGTGTAACCCATTTGAATATGATTTGTGAAGATATGCTGGTTTCCTACATTTCTCGTCACTTTTCTTGCGACCTGCATGTCTTAGACTTTAAGGGATTTGATATTATTCTTGATATGGATGGTTATTGATGTATGGAGCTATTTTAGATTATGTTGAAAAAACTATATCATTAGTAACCAAGTTAGGAAGAGTTTCTAAAGTATCATGTAAGGAACCCAATATTCATATGTGTAACTTCTTGTATGCCCTGGAATCATCCCAGGATGAGTTAAGTTGTATAGAAGTTGTTAAGAATTTTTCCGATGTGTTTGAAGAAGTCAATAGCTTGCCCCTGCACCGAGAGATAGAGTTTTGTATTAATTTACTCCATGGCGCAAGGCATGTGGTTCAACCCAAGAAAAGGATGGCCCTGAAAGAGTGGAATGAATTAGAAAAGCAAACCAATGACCTGTTAAAAAGAGGCTTGATTAGACCCAGTCGTTTGAGTTGGGGGTCAGCTGTGGTGCTTACGGCTAAATCTAATGGATCTTTAAGAATGTGTATAGATTATAGTGAGTTGAATAAGCTGACCATTTGGAGCAAGTATCGCTTACCCCACATCGATGATTTTTTGACCAACTTCATGGAGCTACGGTATTTTCTCAAATGGATCTAGCTACTCTATTTCATTAATTAGGGGTTGCTGAAGATAATATATCCTTAACTGCGTTTTAAGGTCCTGATTGTTTTTTTGAGTGGTTGGTTATACCTTTCGGGCTAACCAATGCGCCTATATATTTTGTAGATCTCATTAACTGTGTTTTTCGAGATGTTCTTAATAAGTTTGTGTTAGTTTTCGTCGATGACATCCTTATCTACTCCAAATATGAGGAGGAGCATAAACATCATTTGGAAGTGGTGTTGAAGACATTAAGGAGACATGTCTTGTAGGCGAATATTTTAAGTGCCGTTTTTGGAAATCAAAGGTAATATTCTTAGGAAATATTATGACAGGATAAGGTATTTTAGTAGACCAACAAAGGTGGAAGCTATTTAGACATGGAAGAGGTGGTGAACTCCTACCGAGGTTCATAGTTTCTTAGGGTCTGGCTAGATATTATAGGAGGTTTATTCAAGATTTCCTCCCATCTGACTAAGATAACTAAGAAGGAGGAGAAGTTATATGGACTCCAAAGTATGAAGAGGCATTTCTAGAATTGAAGAAGAGATTGATCAGTGCACTGACTTTGGCTGTTCCAGATGGAAATAGTGGATTCATGGTTTTCACAGATGCTTATGGAGTGGGACTAGATGTTGTTTTAATGAAGCATGTAGATTGATTACTTATGCAAGCAGATAGTTGAACCCCATGAAAAGAACTATGTTATGCATGACCTGAGATTGTTGGCTATTGTCTTTTAATTGAAAATGTGGAGACACTACTTGCTGGGTAAGGATCCTTCAATTCCTCTTAGTTTTCTTCTAATCTTTTGAGATTTTAGGAGTAAGTTCTTTCCTTAATTAGGTGAAAAATCCAGGCTATTTGTTGGTCATAAATAACTGAAGTATTTTTACTCAGAAGGATCTAAACCTAATGCAACAGAGGTGGTTAGAGTTTCTTGTGGATTATGACTTGGATTTTCTTTATATGCTAGGAAAGGCGAATGTGGTGACATATGCCTTAAGCAAGAATGTTGTTTTGAATCTTTTGGAGGTTACCACGACTCTCTTGGAAAGAATAGTGAGCAATCAAAGAGAGGACATAAGCTTAGTGACAATTACCAGGAAGGTTGAGGAGGGATAGTGTACCGGTTTTAAGATTAATAACCGAGGAGTTTTGAGGATGAATGGACAGATCTGTGTACTGAAGTCAATGGTCTTAAGCAGGAAGTTTTGTCAGAATGCCATCGTTCTAAGTTGAGTATCCATCTAGGTGTCTCAAAGATGCATAAGGATATGAAGTGGATGTTTTGGTGTGAAGAGAGATATCTCTATCTTTGTTAGCAGGTGTTTGTGCTGTCAACAAATCAAAGATGATCATCAGAAGATAGCCGAATTATTACAACCCTTGGAAATACCTAATTGGAAATGGGAAAGGATATCAACGGATTTTATCGATGGTTTTCCCAGAACCAAAAAGGGAAATGAATAAGTATGGATTATTGTTAATCGTTTAACGAAGAGCGCACATTTTATTTTGGTAAAACCAACGAGGGTGACTGCTTTTTTAACTGAAATTTTTATAAGAGAGATAGTTAGGTTGCATGGAGTTCCTATGAGTATTGTAAGTGATCGAGACCCCACATTTGTTAATCAATTTTGGGAAGCATTGCAAAAACTCCAGGAATAAGGCCGAGTATAAGCACAGCATAACACCCCAAAATAGACGGACGGATAAAACGAGGGAATAAGATTCTAAATAATATCGTTAGAGCATGTATTATAGACTTTGGTGGGTCGTGGAAGGATCATATGCATTTATTTGAGTTCTCCTACAACAATAGTTTCTAAGCAAGCAACGGGATGGCACCGTATAAAGTCCTATATGGAAGACCGTGCAGGTCACTAGCATATTGGGTTAAGATGGGAGATAGACTAGCACTGGGACCAAACATGATCCGAGAAGCTATAGAGAAAGTAGCAATGATTAAGTAAAGAATAAAGGAAGCCCACAGTCTCCAAAAGAGTTATGCGGATCAGAGGCGAAGAGATTTGGAATTTAGCGTTGGAGATTTGGTGTTTGTAAAGATTTCACCAATAAGAGGAGTTGTTAGATTTGGGTAAGCAGGGAAGTTAGCTCCAAGGTATGTTGGACCTTTCCGTATTCTTGAGAGGATTGGATCGCTTGCTTATAGGGTCGAGTTGCCAAAGAGATTGACGGTAGTTCATAATGTATTCTACATGTCTTATTTGAGGAAGTATGCTCATGACCTATCTTTGATTGCGGAGCCATCGGTTCAAGAGAATAGAACTGGACTTGACAGTTGTTAGACATCCAGTTTATGTTGCGGATCAAGATGAAAAGTGATTGCGTAACAAAGTGGTATGACTAGTTAAGATTCAGTGGAGTGAGGATCTGAGAGACTACACTTTGGGAGATTGTCAATCATATGAAGGAAGCCTATCCCGGGTTGATGTTAGGTGTTTATGATATGAATATATAGCTTTTTGCATACCTTTAATTATCTCCTTGCTTGCTAATTTTGGGACATAATACATTTAGGGGAGAGAGTATAACGATCCAGATTTAACCGCTATTTATATGAATATTCAATTATATTTTTAAATAATTAATAAATGAATTTTATTAACAAGTAAAACTATTTTAAATAATAACTAATGATGATAAAATCATTTTCAAATTTTTTTTACCAGTATATATGGTTAATAGAGCAATAGAAAATGTGACCAAAAATTCATTTTCGAAATATCGACTTTTCAGTGGTTAAAATTTATTCAAAATGCAATAGCACTATTATAAACGCACATGCACACATTACAAACTATTTTAACATGATGAATACATGTGTGTATGCATGTATATACTTCTCTTTACAAGTGTGTGTATATATAAGAATAAGAGAAAGTAATTTATAAAGAAAAAAGTATACACACACATATAAAACTAACATTTTTAACACAAAGTACAAGGTGTATGGCATGAATAGTGCATGATACGGGGGGATTACATGGTGCATGGAAAAGGGGAAGGGGATGGAGGTGCATGCATAGATGTATGTTTAATATAAGCGCTAATATAACTTTTAATTATTTTCTTAAGCCTATATATACCTCTTAACTTCCAAATTCTCATTTTTACAATCCTCCTCTTCATTTTAAAATTCCTAAGAGATTGAATAAACATAATGGCTTTTCTTCATAAATTCTAAAATAAGAAAAATCACTTCTTTGCATAATTGCTTAAATTCCCAAATCCCATGATTGTCGACCCCAATCTTCGCATGACTGATCCCTACTAGCCTTTGGCCAAGCCCATCTAAGTATTCTTGTAATTAAAAGTTTCAATTTTTGCAAATTTCTAAAGTGTTTTCTAGTTTTGGAAAAATTTCGTCTTGAATTTAACAAGTTCTTGTGATAACCCGAATTTTGAGTATCTGTTAATTGATAATTAACTTGGTTATTTAATAGAAATGCTAATTTTAACTATTAAAATACCGATTGTTAAGAATGAAACAAATAAATCTAAAAATTAATATTCATATCTGGGAAAATAATTGTTTAATAATCTCATAATATGAATATTTAAAAATGGGTAAAACTTATTATCTTCAACATAAATTTAATAATATGTTTGTTTAAATCAATATATATTTATTTGAATTGATTTTTAAGTTGGATTTTAAATAAAATTTGAATTTGAATTTGGATTTAAATTTGAATTCAAAGGATATATATTTTAAAATATTTTGGATATAAAATACATGAATAAGAATTTTTTATAATAAGATTTGTTTTATTATATTTTCTTAAAAAGAATTTATCTACATAAGTTAAGAAGTATTTATTTATAGAAAAAAATAAATATAAAAGTTTTTATTAACATTTTAAAATAAATTTAAAATTGCTTAAGGCAAGTGTAAAGGGGTTAATATATACAATAACAAATGTAGGGTGATTAACTAATATTAATGACAAGGGTTAGGTTTTGTTACAAGTGTCACCAATTTACTTTAATTTTCTTCATATTTAAAAAAAAAGAATCATAAGTAAATATATATATATACAATTATTTCTTCTCTTCAATTCTTTTTTTTCTATTCTTATTTCAAAACTAAGAAAAGCAAAGCCATAGTGGACAATCAGATCTGAGGTAAATTAAAACAAACCTGAGAAAATCAAAAGAAAGCTTGTTGACAATTTTAAAATCAAAAATTCAAAACAGCAATTCAAAAAAAAACTTAAATCTGGGGATCTTCAATCCGATTCAAAGTCAGGATTAAATTCATCTCTGCAAGATCATCAATCAAGTAAGGATCAAATCTAAAAGCATCATCAAGATCCAGATGAATAAGTTTCAGAGAAACAGCGGTTCAAGTTTCAAAGTTTAAAACTGTTTCAATACCTGCTATGTTCAACAAAAGAGGTGAGTAAGCAAGTTTAATCTATTTTCAGTTTGGTTGCGTGCAGTGTATCTTGAAGTGATTACATGATTATTTTATCTAATCGTATGAGTTAATGTATATAGATATTGGTGTGCATGTATGAACTTTTATATTTTTGCCTCTGTTCTTTATTTCCAGGTTGCAAATGAAATTCAAAATTTAGTGAACTTCATCTGATTCTTTTAGACTTATATTTTTAAACAAAACTTGTTGGAATTACAAGGTACTTGCTATAAAAATATTCTTTTAGATAGGTTTTAAGGGTAGTCTTAACATTGAGTAAGAATAACCGTCAAAATTCACTCATACCCAAAATCTCGATTTTAATAATTCATTGTTTCAGGTATTAGTTTGATTTGTTATCAAAATTTATGATTTTTGAAAATAAAATCAGGATTTTAAAGTTTTTAATTTGAGAGAAATCGTTAGAGGACCAAATATTGGATTTTTATCAATCTCTGATGATCGGTAGAGATAGGGATCTCGTGTTCATGGCCGAAGCTAGCCTGGAGACAGGGAATGCTGGCAAAAATGGTCATTTGATTTTTAAACTTCGGTGGTGGCGGGGCATCGTCATTATAGTGTTTTGGGTGCTGATGGTATATCTGGTTTTCGCGAGGTTTGTATGTCGTCAATGGAGCTCAAGCCTCGATCGGTCGTGGGGGAATGGCGTCGTGGGTCCTCGACAAGGATCGAAACGTGACGACAGGGATGCTGATGGTCGGAGATTTGCGAAGCGTGGTGTTTAATGGCAGCGATGTTTTTTCCAGGTGGGGAGGATTCATCGTTTTCGTTTTGTGGGGTGATACCAGGTTCTGGTTAGTGGAGTGGTTTGCGACAATCATCGGTGACTGGGGAAGATGTTCGACGACTGGAAAAGGTGGACGACGGTGATGTGTATGTGCACGGCGTGCACAGTTTTGTGCTTGGTAATGGGTAAAAGGAAGGGAGATTTGAGGATAAGGTAGGGGTGTTTTGTGAATTTGGTGTCTTCGGGTTAGTCCTGATGCAACTCGATTTGGGCTTCGGCCTGTTCTAATTTTAATTTGAGTTTGTAAATAAAGTCTAATTTTATAAGTATTACTTTGAAGAAAAAAACCAATCTTCTTAAATTATATAACAAGTTAGTTGATTGAGGGAAGGGTATACAAATGGTAACTTAAGTTAGTTAGATGCTTAAGTTATTATGAACTTAAATTAAATAATTTAATCAAGAAAGTTAATGTTAAAGATAAATGTTTAAATATGATTTTGACATTAAATTAAGGAAATTAAATAAAGATAAATGGTTTATCTTATGATTAATTAATTCCTTGGATGATTAAGGACTAATTAAATTAGATAAGAATTTAAGAGTAACAGACTTATTTAATGAATTAATGATTTTCAGGGTATTTAATTAAGTATGAATTATTTGATTAGAGATTTGATTAATTCATAATTAAGGATTAATTACATAGTGTAATTAATTAAGGATTGATGGATTAAGGAAATTAAGCATAATGATTGTTTTAAAAAATTTCTTAAATTATTTTATAAATGATTCTTTAACCTTTAATTAAGAAAGAAAATGATAGTTCAACTTATGTTGTTAAGTTAAACTTTAAGACAATTTAAAACTTAATTTTTATAAATAAAATTTAGTATCAATTAAAGGATAAATGTTTTAATTTATGTGATTAGAAAATTGATAAAGGAATAATTGCTTAGTAGAAGTAATTAAAGATTAATTACCTGGTAAAATTAACTAAAGAATTTTGGTAATTGATGAATACCTAATGGGATTAATAAGAGGAATTACTTAGTGAAGTAACTGATGGATAAATTAAAAGTTGTAATAAATACAAGGGAAATTACTTAATGGGAAGTAATTAAAGGTTAATTACTTAGGAGGAGTAATTCAGGATTAAATTACTTGACGTAATTTATTAAAGGATTAATATAATTAGTTAAGGAGTTAATTAATTAAGATTAATATTACAATATGTTTAATTACTGTTTATGATTGATTAAGGCTGATTAATAAAAGTGATTAATTAAGGATCATTAATTAGTGTAATTAATTAATGTAATTAATGAAAGTAATTAATTAAAGATTAATTACTGTAAAGAGGTTAAGGATAATTACTTTGTGTAATTAATTGAGAGTTAATTACTTATTGAAAATTTAAGAGAATAATTAGTCAAGGGTGATTAATTAAGGAGGATAATTAAAGGTGATTGTTTAATCGATTTATAATTAATTAATATTTAGTAAATGGTAATCTAAGTAATTAAGATTTGCAGTTAATTTAATTAGAGGTAAATTAAATTAACTTTAGGAAGTGATAAATCTTGCTTATGAATGATAGAATAATATTGCATGCCTCAGATTGATTGATATCTCGGATATGTGATTTGGATGCTATGTGATATGATATGTTGGGATTAAACTGAGATAATTTACTTATCTATCGATGATGAATTAATGTGGATGACATTCTGTATTTGGAGATTGAATTGTGTTTCACTTGAATATTTGGGATAAGAGGGTGTTGAATTCGAAGAGACCGGAGTCGGGTATTAGTAAATATCCGAAACCACTTTGATTCTTTACAAATTGATACGTGGCATCAATAGGCTGTAATGGAATGATTTAAGTGAATTGGACCATTTAATCTAAGTTCTGGCACTTAGAAATTGATGTGTGAAATAAGTGATGTCTATAACAACTAGCGAAGTTGTAAACTGATACAAGTTACCCCAGGTTTATATAAGTTGTTTGCTTTTGTATTCCATGTTAGAGAAGTTTACTCACGCTGGTTTCCAGCCTGACCCGGGTGTTACTTTGATGTAATGCTCGGGTCAGACCGAGTATTACAGATTTGCAGGTAAGGACTATCTGGGGCTCAGGAGGCCAGCCCGAGGGCAGGAACGTATGGAGTGTTTCCCACTGTGATATGTTATTGTGTAACTAGGACATGTTGTTTTAAACTGTCCAGTGATTGGTAATGGTTGTAACTCTGATGTATTAAAACGTAATTGACCGATACAGTTTTCTTTGTGTAAAGAATATTATTTGATATTATATTATATTCGCTGTGAATGTGATATATTGAGTTTGGTTTTCTGTTTTCTTCTTTTTTCTATCTCTTTTCTTCTTTTCCTAACTATCTGGAATTTTCGGGAGCGAAATTTCCGGATCGTTATAGTTGGTATCAGAGCTGAAAGGTTAAGCGAAATCTTGGGTCTGGTGGGGATTACTCATTAAATAGAGTCCGTAGTACTCTAGGATGAGTTGAGTGTGTGTGTGTGTGTGTGTGAGCGTACTTGTTATTTTCTTATATAAAGATTTTAAATGATTTTATATAAGAATGTATTTTGATATCTAAAGCAATATTTCTTTCTAATAAATATTATGGTAATTGGTTGTTAAATTTTTGGAATTATTAAGAAGTAATATAATACAACCCAATTGAAGTCTTGAATTGGGATTAAATTATGTGGTAATAGAAATACAACCAAACTGAAATTGAAATTGAATAAAGATAAGTTTGAAATGGATTCAAATTAAAATTAAATCTTGAAGTTGGGAAAGAATTTCTAAATAAGATGAATTAGAATTGGTTTCAAACCAGAAAAATAGAATGGTAATTATGTTTAATAATGGGATGATTGTTTTCTAATAAACAATAAAAAAAATTAAGGAAGTAACCATTTAAAGAGAATAACTTGTAAATTAGAAAGGATGTAAATTAAAGTGGGTTTCAAATTGTGTAGTTCTGAATTTTAAATTTAAACATTTGAAATTGTTTTCAAAATGTAAAGGAAATAATATTATTCAAACTATTTTGAATGTAATCTTATTTTAGAATAAGAAGTTGTTTGTAAACTTTAAAAGAATTTGTTTGAATCAAAACCAAGGGTTGTTTAACTTTTAAAATTTGGCTTGGTGGGCCAAGAAGTAAATATGTATATATGTGTGGATGTACACGATATCAAAGACAGTTTGGAATAAACTCTAAATGTTGGGTTTTAAATTTGGAATGTGATGTAAAACCCAACGTGATATAATTTTGAACTTATAAGAGGGAAGATTATTAATGTGAAGTTAAATAAGTTTGAATGAACAATTTGATTTGGAAATTTTAAGATAAAATGGGATTTAACTTGAGAACTTAAATAGTTAATTTGAATTGGGATTTTGTGTGATCTCAAAATGGGTTTGAGATCTAGAAATGGAAATGGATGGATGTTTTAAATAATGATACCATCCTGTTGTTATTAATAATCTTTAAGCTGAAATTTGATTTGCTTAAATAAATAAAGAAATGGGGTATGGTAATATACCCATTATTAAGATAAAATGGAATTTGGATTCAGAATTAAATGGTTTAAAGATATAAGTTGATTTGATTTGATTTAAAGAATTAAATCAACAATTAAAATTTTAACTCGAATTTATATAATTCGGGATGGTTTGAATTTGAAATTTGAATTGAATTAGTTCAAATTGAATTTGATTTGAATTAATTGGAATTATGATTGAAGATGGATAAGTTTAAAAATTCAAATGGATAATTTGAATTGGATTAATTTGAAATTAAATTGAATTGTTGGCGAAGTGAACAGTTTGACTCTGGACTATTTTCAATATAAATTGTTTTAATATAAATTTATCCTTCCAAGCTATTTAATAAATACAACCTTTCTTTTAAAGCCAGATTATTTTACACTTGTTTTACAATTATTTTTGGAGCTACTTAACCATTTTTCAACTGTTTTCTAAACTAATTACTATTTTTCAACTATTTCACAAACTAATTTCTATTTTACAACTATTTTGTAATTATTTAAAATTTCTAAAACTATTCAACTATTTTACAATTAGTTAACAATTTTACAGCTATTTTGCAAACTATTAATTATTTTTCAACTACTTATCTATTTTTAAGATTTTCAAGCTATTTTCTAAATATAAACTGGTCGGAGTTCAAACTGTTATTGATTAAATACCCAACTGAGATAAGGATTGAAGTGATAATTCGATGGAATTGAGTCAATTGTAAATAAGTGAATGAAAATTTAGGTGAGTGTGAATAGAAAGGAAATTGATTTTGCTAATAATCAATGAAATAAATACGTGGGATGTACGTATATTATTCTATTCGCATAATGATTTGATCCAGATTGAGCACAGAATTTCGAGATAGTTTATCGATCCGAGTGGGGATTTTTCACTCGATTTTCGACGGCGAACCTGGATATGGATTGTTGATTGGTTCTGGATATTCTCTACCATAGCTAGGCTATGCAAGGAGAATGATGGTTTCTGATCAAGAAACCAGATCTGTGTCCACACTAGAAAGTCGGGTGGACGATACTAGTTCGGAAGGGAAATTATATGATCGAGTGAGTGATCATATTGATATTGTGTAAGAATGATATGTGTATACCGTACGGATTAGAATGAAATTGATATTGAAAGTTATGGATAAGAAATGTGAAATGGGTTTTGAATGAAAATATATTTGGAAAAAATATATGATGAAATAAAATAGAAATTGGATACTTTTATGGTAAAAATTTACTTTATGGGAGTGAGTAAATTTGGTAAGTGACTTTATAAACGAGTGATCAAATTTGAATATTTGATTTAAAAAAAAGTTATATATCTTTGGTATATAAGATAAATCTCCCCTTGTTGAATCTATTGCCGGAAGGAAAGGGTTTTAAAAGTGTTTGAAGTATAAAAGGAGTTTTATACAAGTTTGAAATGGTCCAAAGATTTTTAAAGTTATATATATCTATATATAGATATAAAGGATCTTATGAGGATTTTAGAAAAAAAGTTTTGGGGAACCTTTGGATTTGGAAAGGCTTTTGATTTTTGGGTAAAATCAATATTCAAATTTGGAAAGCCTAGTTTGAGAATTATCGATTTTGGGGATAATCAATTTTATGTAAAGAAGCTTTGTATGAGATCATACTAGGTGTATGATTTGAAAGATACTATATGTGTATAGTATAAAGTGTTTTGATGATGGCTCTGGGGAAAAAGGCGCTCCCTTGAAATGAACTTCTCAGGAGTGCCACCGGGTGGTGCTGCCTTGAACCCTAGGTGGGGTTCTAAAGTTGATCCTATGAGGAATCCGGACAAAACTAGTTCCTGAGGATTATGAGTAGTGTGTACCATAGCGAAAGTCGTGTGTGCCGCTGAGAGCCAACAATCTGCGTTTGATTTTATATCGGTAGACTGCGACCTATGATAATATAACGAAAGTCATGTGTGCCGCTGAGAGCCAACAGTCTACGTTTGATTTTATATCGGTAGACTACGACCTATGTAGGAGTGGAGAAGTTTCATTTTGACAGCGAAAATCATATGTACCGCTGAGAGCCAACAATTACATGGACTTTTGCTGCGATGACAACGTAACCCTGGAATGTAATTGCGATCTGTTGTGGGTTCCATGGCGTAATCGAGGGGCGCGGAGTGCCTACAGTTACATAGACTTTTGCTGCGATGGCAACGTAACCCAGGATGAAACTACGACCATGGATGAGGGTGATGATTTCCAGAGCATTCTCACCAAAGATATTTCCTCGATTTCAAAATATTTTCTATATTTTCAATAAAATTATTTTCTAAAATATTTTCACTGGATGTTGGAAATGAGTCTGCTAAGTACTTATAGATCTTCAGTCCTACGCCTGATCAACGTATGACCGAATTTCTGTAAGAACAAAGATGGACTTGTTGAAACGTCGAGTTATAAAAGTATTTTTATAAAACTATTTTGGAAGTATTACATATTTTAAAAGTGTTTCAAAATGATCAAAGAATATTTTAACTGGTTTTAAAATATTTAATAAATTCTAGCTTCGTTCCTTTTCGAGGACGAAAAGATTCAAAGGGGGAAGGAATGTGATAACCCGAATTTTGAGTATCTGTTAATTGATAATTAACTTGGTTAGTTAATAGAAATACTAATTTTAACTATTAAAATACTGATTGTTAGGAATGAAACAAATAAATTTAAAAATTAATATTCATATCTGGGAAAATAATTATTTAATAATCTCCTAATATTTATTTGAATTGATTTTTAAGTTAGATTTTAAATTAAATTTGAATTTGAATTTGGATTTAAATTTGAATTCAAAGGATGTATATCTTAAAATATTTTGGATAGAAAATAGATGAATAATATTTTATTAAAATAAGATTTGTTTTATAACATTTTCTTAAAAAGAATTTATCTACAAAAGTTAAGAAGTATTTATTTATAGAAAAAAATAAATATAAAAGTTTTTATTAACATTTTAAAATAATTTAAAATTGCTTAAGGACAAGTGTAAAGGAGTTAATATATACAATAACAAATGTAGGGTGATTAACTAATATTAATGACAAGTGTTAGGTTTTGTTACAAGTGTCACCAATTTACTTTAATTTTCTTCATATTTTAAAAAAAATCATAAGTAAATACATATATACAATTATTTCTTCTCCTCAATTCTTTTTTTTTCTATTCTCATTTCAAAACGAAGAAAAGCAAAGCCATTGTGGATAATCAGATCTGAGGTAAATTAAAACAAACCTGCGAAAATCAAAAGAAAGCTTGTTGACAATTTTAAAATTAGAAATTCGAAGAAAAAAACTTAAATCTGGGGATCTTCAATCCGCTTCAAAGTCATGATTAAATTCATCTCTGCAGGATCATCAATCAAGTAAGGATCAAATCTAAAAGCATCATCAAGATTCAGATGAATAAGTTTCAGAGAAACAGCAGTTCAAGTTTCAAAGTTTAAAACTGCTTCAAAACCTGCTCTGTTCAACAAAAGAGGTGAGTAAGCAAGTTTAATCTATTTCAAGTTTGGTTGCATGCAGTGTATCTTTAAGTGATTACATGATTACTTTATCTGATCGTATAAGTTTATGTATATAGATATTGGTGTGCATGTATGAACTTCTGTATTTTTTCCTGTGTTCTTTATTTCCAGGTTGCAAATGAAATTCAAAATTTAGTGAACTTCATCTGATTCTTTTAGACTTATATTTTTAAACAAAACTTGTTGGAATTACAAGGTACTTGGTATAAAAATATTTTCAGATAGGTTTTAAGGGTAGTCTTAACATTAAGTAAGAATAACAGTCAAAATTCACTCATACCCAAAATCTCGATTTTAATAATTCATTGTTTCAGGTATATAGTTTGATTTGTTATCAAAATTTATGATTTTTGAAATAAAATCGGGATTTTAAAGTTTTTAATTTGAGAGAGATCGCTAGAGGACCAAATATTGGATTTTCATCAATCTCTGACGATCGGTGGAGATAGGAATCTCGTGTTCATGGCCGAAGCTAGCCTGGAGACAGTCGATGCTGGCAAAAATGGTCATTTGATTTTTGAACTACGATGGTGGTGGGGCATCGTCATTATAGGGTTTTGGGTGTTGATGGTATATCTGGTTTTCGCGAGGTTTGTATGTCGTCAATGGAGATCGAGCCTCGATCGGTCGTGGGGGAATGGCATCGTGGGTCTTCGACAAGGATCGAAACGTGACAACAGGGATGCTGATGGTCGAAGATTTGCGAAGCATGGTGTTTAATGGCAGCGATGTTTGTTCCAGGTGGGGAGGATTCGTCGTTTTCGTTTTGTGGGGTGGTACTAGGTTCTGGTTAGTGGAGTGGTTTGCGACGATCATCGGTGACTGGGGTAGATGTTTGACGACTGGTCGACGTTGATGTGTATGTGCACGGCGTGCACAGCTTTGTGCTTGGTAATGGGTAAAAGGAAGGGAGATTTGAGGACAAGGTAGGGGTGTTTTGTGTTTTGTGAATTTGGGGTCTTCGGGTTAGTCCTGATGCAACTCGATTTAGGCTTCGGCCCGTTCTAATTTTATTTTGAGTTTGTAAATAAAGTCTAATTTTATAAGTATTGCTTTGAAAAAAAAAGAAAAAAGAAAAAGAAAAACCAATCTTCTTAAATTATATAACAAGTTAGTTGGTTGAGGGAAGGGTATATGAATGGTAACTTAAGTTGGTTAGATGCTTAAGTTATTATGAACTTAAATTAAATAATTTAATCAAGAAAGTTAATGTTAAAGATAAATGCTTAAATATGATTTTGATATTAAATTAAGGAAATTAAATAAAGATAAATGGTTTATCTTATGATTAATTAAGTCCTTGGATGATTAAGGACTAATTAAATTGGATAAGAATTTAAGAGTAACAAATTTATTTAATGAATTAATGATCTTCAGGGTATTTATCTAAGTATGAATTAATTGGTTATAGATTTGATTAATTCATAATTAAGGATTAATTACTTAGTGTAATTAATTAAGGATTAGATTAAAGAAATTAATCATAATGATTGTTTTAAAAAATTTCTTAAATTATTTTATAAATGATTCTTTAACCTTTAATTAAGAAAGAAAATGATAGTTCAACTTATGTTGTTAAGTTAAACTTTAAGACAATTTAAAACTTAATTTTATAAATAAAATTAAGTATTAATTAAAGGATAAATGTTTTAGTTTATGTGATTAGAAAATTGATAAAGGAATAATTGCTTAGTAGAAGTAATTAAAGATTGATTACCTGGTAAAATTAATTAAAGAATTTTGGTAATTGATGAATACCTAATGGGATTAATAAGAGGAATTACTTAGTGAAGTAATTGATGGATAAATTACAAGATGTAATAAATACAAGGGAAATTACTTAATAGGAAGTAATTAAAGGTTAATTACTTAGGAGGAGTAATTCAGGATTAAATTACTTGACATAATTTATTAAAGAATTAATATAATTAATTAAGGAGTTAATTAATTAAGATTAATATTACAATATGGTTAATTACTGTTTATGATTGATTAAGGCTGATTAACAAAAGTGATTAATTAAGGATAATTAATTAATGTAATTAATTAATGTAATTAATGAAAGTAATTAATTAAAGATTAATTATTGTAAAGAGGTTAAGGATAATTACTTTGTGTAATTAATTGAGAGTTAATTACTTATTGAAAATTTAAAAGAATAATTAGTCAAGGGTGATTAATTAAGGAGGATAATTAAAGGTGATTGATTAATCGGTTTATAATTAATTAATATTAAGTAAATGGTAATCTAAGTAATTAAGATTTGTAGTTAATTTAATTAGAGGTAAATTAAATTAACTTTAGGAAGTGATAAATCTTGCTTATGAATGATAGAAGAATATTGCATGCCTCAGATTGATTGATATCTCAAATATGTGATTTGGATGCTATGTGATATGATATGTTGGGATTAAACTAAGATAATTTACTTAACTGTCGATGATGAATTAATGTGGATGACATTCTATATTTGGAGATTGAATTGTGTTCACTTGAATATTTGGGATAAGAGGGTGTTGAATTCGAAGAGACCGGGGTCGGGTATTAGTAAATATCTGAAAACACTTCGATTCTTTACAAATTGATACGTGGAATCAATAGGCTGTAATGGAATGATTTAAGTGAATTGGACCATTTAATCTAAGTTTTGGCACTTAGAAATTGATGTGTGAAATAAGTGATGTCTATAACAACTAGCGAAGTTGTAAATTGATATAAGTTACCCCGGGTATATATAAGTTGTTTGCTTTTGTATTCCATCTTAAAGAAGTTTACTCACGCTGGTTTCCAGCCTGACCCGGGTGTTACTTTGATGTAATGCTCGGGTCAGACCGAGTATTACAGATTTGCAGGTAAGGACTATCTGGAGCTCAGGAGGCGAGCTGGAGGGCAGGAACGTATGGAGTGTTTCCCACTGTGATATGTTATTGTGTAACTAGGACATGTTGTTTCAAACTGTCCAGCGATTGGTAATGGTTGTAACTCTGATGTATTAAAACGTAATTGACTGATACAGTTTTCTTTGTGTAAAGAATATTATTTGATATTATATTATATTCGCTGCGAATGTGATATTTTGAGTTTGGTTTTCTATTTTCTTCTTTTTTCTATCTCTTTTCTTCTTTTCCTAACTATCTGGAATTTTCGGGAGCGAAATTTCCGGGTCGTTACATTTCGGTGAGTAAAACTTTAGCGTTTGGAAAAGAAAAATACTTGATTTTAATGAAATATATGTTGTGAAAATATAGTGGTTGTTGTGTTGAATTACCATGTTATATTGATGGCGTATGATTATATGTATAGTTGAGCTTGGATTTGCGATTTGGTTGTTAAATAATATGTTTGGATATGGATATGTGATTGGTTGATTATGATATGATTGTACTGTGTTTATGAAACAAAACCAAGTTTATGTGATGAAACTGTTGTAAAGTTAGCACCTTGAAAAGTCGCAATGGACTTGAGAACCAATCAAAAATGAAAAGCTCTTTTTCTTGTTTTGGATTTCGAAAAGTTTTTTCAAGGTTTCACTTTTTTTTAGTTTTTAAAATTTTTTCCATTTGTGCTTTCAAATATGTTATAGCTAGAGTTAAAGTGAAGTTTTCACCTAGAAATCAATTCTAGCGAACTACTCTCATAGCGATAATCGCTATGGATGCAGTTCAGAAAAATTCAGGATTTTCAAGTTTTAAAGTGTTTTCTTTTGGATTGTTTTTGAAATCTCATTTCAAATTTATTAGGTAAGTCAAAAGTTTAAGTTTTAATTAGTTAATAATTTAATTAATTATTTATTAATTAGGGTAATTATTATTTAATTAATTAAGTAATTAAGTTAAGTAATTAGAGTTTAAGAAATTATTATAATTAAGTCAATTATTTTTAATTAAGTAAGTTTTAAATATTGATTAATTAATATAAAAGAAATTAATTTTTATTTAATCCAGTTTATTTGCTTTAATTAATTATTTAATTGGAGTTAATTATTTAGTTAATTATTATTTAATTAAGAGTTAATTATCCACTTAATTAGGGTTTAAATTCTTAAATGAATGTTATTTAATTTAAGTTTAATTTTAAATGAATTTTTAATTAATTAAGGTTTAAAGTACGATTTTTGATTTAAATAAGATTTACTAAAGTTTAATCAAGTTTAAACTTATGATTTAATTAAGTTTTTTATTTCAAAGTTCCTTTTTAAAATCTATCGGTTATTTATTTTTAACAAATTTTCTTGTTTAAATAAAAAAAATTAAAACCAAGAATCTCTTTTCTATGCTATTAAGTAGCTAAATTAATTAAAGTAGCTGTAATAAAACTTTGACACATTTTATTGAAAGTAAGTCGACTTGTACTTATCTCAAAAACCGCACTTCGGGAACATGACGAATACGAGGGGGATGATTTCGATAAGCGAGTCATGATAATCTAAGCATATGGAATGTATGTTCATATGTAAGTCTTACACCCTGATAGTGGAATAATCTACTATAAACAACTTGACCGCTTAAAATTTTCAAACATTGGTTTGGAGAGATTGGATCAGATATTAGATTTTATCCAAAAACCACTTCGAACTAACGTAAACTTTCGAATTGGAAATAGTAAAGGCAAGATCTAAAATGAAGAATTTGAAACGCAAGGGCTATTTTCTACTAACCCTAAGGATGATTCCAAAATGGGTGTAGTGGATGTAGTGCTTTCGGTTCGTTCATCTTCTGAACGACTTGTATGGATAGTGCTGAAATTGTGTCAACATATGGAAGGTAATGTTAGCATTCCAAGTGGCAACGCTATAATAAAGGTAAACTTAGCCTCAAGCATCATCAATCGGGAAAGACTAAAATAGGGGAGATGCAAAAAAGGCTTGGTGGGTCGCTCCCATGAAAATAAGGTCATCCATATCTAGAGTCCCTATTATTAACTCATTTATGCTTCGGTACGGTTGTTGATCCCACCAAGGGGTGATCTTATTTGGCACTATCCAATAATGGGTAGGCCGATCTTGTGTTGGCAGCGGTTCAACCTCGGTGTTATTTTATCTAGAGATGCACCATGACGAGCGGTACCCCTGTAGCCCAACCATTGTATGGAATCTGTTTCCCAATAAATGCATTCGTTCTTAGTTGTATACCTCTTATATTGGAATTTAATTGATGCAAAATTTTCGACTATGTGAATTATTTATTTGAAAACACTAGACATTATGAGGATTTATATATAAACTATTTTGGTTTTCGTAAGGTAAAAACCCATCCATGCTTATGTGTGATGTAGTCTTACGAGATATCTTTGATTTTTCAAAGTGCTTCATAAAAATAAAAATTAAGTTGTTCTGAGTTTACTCACACCAGACCCATGTCTGACCCAGAGTTTTATTTTCTTTTCCTAAAAATCTTGGGCACTTAAATTTTTATGAGTAGCCAAGTGATCCAGGTTTCTTGCGGAAGCATTTTGAAGGAGCTGGAGCTAGAGCAGGTAGCTTCACCGTTAGCTAGTAATTATCTTATTCCGCCGTGTTTAGGTATGATCTATGTATTTTGTATGGACATGTAGCTATAACTATCCAGTTGAAGGTTCTAACGTATTGACTCTAATGTATTATTATTATGGAAATGACAATGTAATATCCATAATTATTATATGTTGTTATGATTCATATTGAGATTCTGTGATTGTGTAGTTTCTTCTTATCTTTCTTTTTCTTCTACCCCTAATGGCTCTCCTTTTGGTGCAAGAAAGGCAGTTGTTACACATGGTCTTATAAAAATACCTTTATTTTTTAAAGGAATTTAATAAATATAAAAATCAATATGATTTGATAGAGTTTTTCACATGCTGGTTTACCAGACTGATCCGCGTGCTATTTTTTATAATGCTCGGGTTAGCTCGAGTATGTTTCAGATTTGGTTCTGGATGCTTTGGAGCTTCAGGATACGAGATGGATGCCCCAAGACAATTCACATATCTTTTTATTTCCACCGCATTTTCTTCTTGTTGTATTTGTCAGCAATTGTAAGGACAAGCTATTATAACTGTTCAGCCTGATAATAGGTTGGTATCTCTGATTGATCTGTGTGTGTGTATTATAGTTTCCTTTTGTAAAGATCATTATACATATTATAGATTATTCGGTACGATGAGAGATTATGTTTTGTGTTTTATATTCTTTCACGCCAATAATCTATCGTTCCGGCACTAGATGCTTGGCACGTGAATACGGTGGATGTATTAGTGTCGGCTTTTAAGGTTCGAAAAACTGGTTAGTTATATTAATACTTTGAAATCAACCCTTGATCAGTTATAAATTTGTGCATTTATATTCATACACTGCTTTTATCGTGGCGCTATTTTAGGCGATGTACTTAGCCTTTCGTTGAATTGGCCATAATATCGCATTTAGAACATTTCCACATAAAGCTTCTAAATTAAGGTTTGAACATGTATTTTATATTGACATATTATAACTTGATAGCACTTATGAAGTTCAAGTACGATCGCTCCTTCATAAGGAGTTCATTGTTTATGTAAACAATTCCTTAATATTTCGTAAATACTCAAGAATACTCTAAACTGCCATTTAGTGATCCTGGCTTGGATCCGATATTTACTTCATGCATCAAATACATAAGCAACTTACGATATTGTAGACAATACAATATAATATAATAATTCCTATTACTTATACATAAGAAATCTGTCTTACTTGTTGCATATTAAACATTTTAATAAAGTGTCTTTGCATATATTTTGGGACATTCCCAATAGTCTTTATACTTAATATAAAAGATATAATTTATAAACCCAATAGCGACTACTAAAACCTATGCAAGAGCTCATTTTAATGTAAATACTTCGTTAATAATCATCAGTATGTTATTTACTTATAGTTAAGAAATATCAACGTACCTTTAATGCTCTTTTTTATGGACACATGCTTTCTTGCATTTTGATGAAAAACACTGTTTAGAATTTTCTATTTTAAAGCATATGTAACAAAACACAAAGTCATATCAAGTGATAATTTTGTGAGTAAAATCCAAATTAACTTAAGTACATTGAATGCTAAATATGTTACATTAATTTTAAAAACTAAAATTTATGATGTTATTCTTATCAATGTTGCTCGCCATATTTCGACTACATTAATCTTTTTCTTGAACACATTTATGGCCAATGGATCATATCCCTTCAGGTACATCTATCAAAATCATATTTTGATAATGTACTGAGAATCCTTTCGGATTTGTGCATCATACCATATGGCAGAGTCAATATATTTAATGGTTTAGTTGAAAACTGAGGATTATCAATTTTCAATATTGATAAGAAACTCATAATCTCTTTTCAATGTGCGAGAATACTTGATAGACACTCTAATATGTTGTGTTTGTTTAGGTTTGGTTAATTTCACTTCATCCCACTTAATCAGTTCCATCTTTGGATCGTATCAAAATTCATTTCACTACTCATAATTTCTAAAAGAAATTCATTCACTATGAAGTTGGTATTTCTTAAAACAGTAGTTGTTTCTCAGTGTAATAGAATAGATATTCATAAACACTTTATGAATTGCCTTATATGTAAAATGGATTTAGTTTTAGTTTACAATACTTATTTTCAAAATATAAAGACGATTGTGACCAAACTTCTTTTAGGGCGATTCATAGAAGATTCCTCACGAACAATTATTACATGCAGTCTTTTGACTTGCAAAGCTTGCTAAATCCTTAACCTAGGATATGTTGGGGTTTCTTATAAACTCTTATCTTGTATGATTTTATAAAATACTCTTTAGATGAAATTAATTTAACCTCGTGTACTACTCTTAAGTATACGACCTTGTAGTAAGAAATTAACTCAACTTCACTCACCATTAATCATACATTGTTTAGCAAAGTTTGATTGCTCCTTGTTAATACATCACTATATAGCATAGGGAGTAGTGACTTTTGGGATTAAATCATTATTCCATTTTAGGTACACTTGGAACTCTTTCTAATGTACTCACCAATTCGGTTAAAATGAATGAATTTTATTTTATATTGCACTTTGTTTTATTTACTTCCATTTTATACTCTATGAGAATATTCATAGACATATTACACGTGTATCAATATATATGTCCATGCGGGTGATAACTCTTCAGTAAATATAATGAAGTACGTGGAACTGTTTTGATAGTAATAAACTTACGATTGCATACATCAATATGTATCAATTCGAAGAGTTCATCAATTCTTATGATGCTTCCACTAATTACATGTTTTGCCCTTAATTGTTTAAGATATAATTAACAAGTATCATATGATATATAATCATATAATCAAATAATTATTTCCCCAAACCATGGCTTAGCCTATATTTCTAAAATAATTGTAAATAAATTTAGTTATTTCTGTATTTTTAATGCATCTCAAGTACCACTATTATATTTATATTTTATTAAGAATATTCATAATACTCTTAGTGAAACTAAATTATGTGTATTTTTTAGTCAACGTTTAAAAATAGTTATCATGAACATTATTTCACAAATAATGTTTGGTCTAGTTTATGAAAACAATTTTCATAGCTTGATGCGACCAATAAGTGCTACATTGCATGCACCCACTATTTTTTTCATTACTATAATAGCGTACGAAATAAAGAGCTCCATTCAACCACTTGATAAATGATATTTATTCCATCTACTGTAACCAATGTACAATTGAGAGTTTTCAGATCGAATATCTTAAACTCATAGGAAGAAATCTTAAAGAAAACAATTTTCTATATGAAGATATATTTTGGAATAGAAATCGTATTTCTTATTCCAACGTTAACTATCATTATTATTTTCCAGTTCTCATTTTTAATATCTTTCCATGAAGTAGAAGTGATCATTCACTCTACTCATCCCAACTATGCCTTAGGTTACATCTATTCTAATACATTTAAATTCGTTTCTAAATGGTCAAACCATTCAAAGGAAAATATTACAATAATATTATAGCGAATTCTTTACTCTCTTTACTAAAGTGCATTTGGTCATCGTTAACTTTTGGGGAAATAAAATAAATTGCACTTTACTCAAATTGATCAAACTGACATTTTAATGATCGAATTCTTTGATCTATCTTATAGCCTTTGGTCCAGTGTTACATTTAACACAACAATATCATTACTGTAATAAATTATACCAATTAAATGATCTCATACTATAGTTTACATGCTTATTTCAATGAGGTAATTTCGTTAAGGTCTCGTGCATTATGAATTATGACTGTTCACCATATAACACTTATATATAATCGTATATGGATCAAATATCCGTGTTCTTGTATTGCTTTTAAATTTCAAAACTTACTGAAGATAATACACAGTCTTGGATAAGTAAACTCTTATGTGACCAAGTTATGAACTATTTAGTGGTTGTATAATTAGGCACTTGCATAGATCAACATGTAAAAATTTATTGGTAAGTATATTTTATATTTCTATTTGTCAATATTAATTCAGTTCATTAATATATTTTAATTGATAAATATTTTACCAATTATATTAATTGTATAAATTTATTAGTGTGGATTATTATAAAATTATATAGTAAATGTTCTTACAATATTAGAAAGATTAAATGTTACCATTTTATTTTCTTAATAAGGTTCCCACTAGTCTTTATGTTATTCCAGACCCTAAGATGAATCATAGAAGTCTTTCGACTTCATTAGCGGGTATTAGGACTTGTCTATCTTGGGATTTTGACCTTGAGTTTGCTCAACAGTCACAGTCCCACATATGATGGATGACGCCTTATTTGTTATATCATACATCTCCTAGCCGATGGTTCCTTGCCCTAATCTCATTTCGACCTTGAGTTTGCTCAACAAATCGAAAGAAATTATTCACTAGTACCTACCATTTCGTGATAGCCTAAGTATAGTATATGTACCTTGAATTTTCTCAACAAACATATATAGTTATCTTATCTCGTGTAGTCAATATATTACTAATACTACACATAACATCTCTAGTTTGAGTTTTCTCAACAACCAAAGAGTATGCAAGTAATTTATTAATATATAAATGGTAAAGGACAACACTTATATTAAAGATTCATAATCTTCAATATATTTAATTGAGTGGTATCAACTTATGGAATAATTTTTTTTTTAAAATACCCACATGATTCAAGTGTCGGACACATCAAAAATCACAGTATATGTACTGTTATGCATGTATTTATTCCTTTAGTCTATATAGGTTTCATTAGTGTTCCACCTTTACATATACATTTATATTATATAAATTTTATAATTATATAACTTTTATGCTTTATTTAACTTATGCAATATTTTATTTGTAACATTATATTAATTATATCTTATTTAATTAATTAACAATTTAAATAATTATATTATTCATTTATAACATATTATATTTAATATATATACTATAACCTTTATAGTAACACACGTATATCTTATATATATATATATATATATATATATATATATATATATATATGTTTTAATTTATTAAATTTTGATTAATTTATTAAATTTTGATTAATTTATTTAATTAAACAATTTTAATTAAATTTTATTAATTTTGAAAGTTCTTTTATCCACATATGTATACTCATATTGTCTTAAATAATTCATGACAACATTACATATATTATACTGTATGTTGTACATGTGTGTAACTAACTAACTAATTTAATTGATTCATTTATTTTATAAATATTATTAATAAATAATATTTTCAAAAGTAATTTATTGTCTTAAAATCTGTATTATAAAATTTGTAATATTTTTCTTATTATAAATTTAACATTTAGTTTTTAAAAATTTATTTTAGTTTCAAAACAATTTTGAAATTAGCCATGAGGATCTTAAATAGTGTTTCACTTTCAATGCTTCCACTCAACCCAAATATTATCATTCGGTGGACATCATGTAATGATTTTACTATAATCAAAGCAGAGCTTCTTCATTAACGATCAAAAATACTATCAAGTAAAGAGAATTGTGTAATATTGTCACATTAATATTTTTGTTTGACCTTAGTTATACTAACCAATGAAAAACTATTGACTGAGTCATTACATAGTTATCCAATAACTATCAGTACATAACCTCTTGGTGCCTCCATTAATTATGATTAATACACTATCCAACATTTGAAGAGAGTTACATACTACAGTCTTAATGAATGCATCGATATCCAGACTAGATACATCTTGATTAGGAATATTTAAAATGACATGTTTTCATATTGTGGTAAATCACTCGTCGTTACAACACATTGTAATTACTACACAAAACATATCATTTATGGATTTCCTATTAAATATACTTTTAATTAAATTGATTAAGTAATATAACACGTTATATCAAGTATATAGTAGAATGAAAACATTTTTATTCCGAACAGGTTGATTATCGAGTCAGGTATATGTAATAATTACATAATTTCCCTTAGCGCATACTTCTAACTTGTCACCTTTCACCAAAGTCCAAGTTCGCTTGTTGAAATGAAATAAAGTCCTTGAACCCAATCCTAATTTTGAAGTTGCTAGCTTCAAAATTACCTTACCACCAACGATCGAATTGAAGGAAATTAATGTGAATTAGTGCTTGGATTTTTTGGCTTGTTATAGGGGAAGGGCGGCCTGATATTAGTATCAAAGAAAGAGTGCATAAAGGGTTTCAAAATGACGGTTAAAGGGATTATATAAAAGAGAATAGGAAGTGAAATGAGGATAAAGATCCACTTATTTCTCTTACCATTTCCCTCTCTTTTAAATTCAAAATTCCTTTCCTCTCTGCAATCGTATGGTCAACCGTAATAGCTATCCTATATACACCTATAACAAGCCACTTATAGGCCTCAAGACCAATACATGCCCGAACAATAATTGCTACATTTAAAATCAATTTATACGCGCATCGATATCGTATGTATGTGAGTATATTCATAACTATCATAAATACACTGTTTAATATTATTCAATACATCAAATAAAATTTGTAATTAATATTTCATAAATATTAAATAATTTAATTAATTTACAACAATTACAAATTAATTAAATCAGGTGGTGAAAGGAGTATTCAATGTTTCATTTATGCGACTCTTATGTGTAAATCTAGTCAACAATTAATATCGAACAATTCGAATATTAACGTTCATGCTCCACTTAGCAGGTGGTGTGACATTATGGCCAAATTAATCACTTACTTAGCATCGGTAAAATCTAATTTTACATTATTAAGCACTATCTGGTAGTCACAATTATTTACACCAATTCTCTTCGTCAATACTATATCAGTTTAGACTTATGGAATTTGGTAATGGTCAAAATTTCAATATTATCCATATTCAATTCTATAGTCCAAACACAAAGTCCTATGTTCAAATAGTAACAATTATTATTAACCATACTACTCTGGCCAGAGACTTTAACTTTAAGTTGACTTCAGTTGATCGTGATGCTAATTTCATATAACCAACGAGATGAATTCTCTTTTGAATAGTGTCTCACTTATAATGCTTCCACTCGACCTAACAACAGTCATTCAATGGATGTCGCACCACTATTTAATTATAATCATAGTGGAGTTTCCACATTAAACTCGACGATATTCTTAAGTTAACAGAATTGTGTAAAATTATCGGATCGACATTTTCTGTTTGACCTTGGTTATATTAGGTTATAGAAAACTATCAAATGAGTCATTTAATAGTTATCCAATAGCTATACATAACCCTTTGGTACCCATAGTAGCTAAGAGAAATATAGTTTTCGACATTTGGAGAGCGTTATGTACTCTAGTTTCAATGGATGTATCCATATCCGGTCTCGATACATCCTGACTAGGAATATTTAAAACGATATGTTTTTTTATTACGATAAGTCACTCATGACTACAACACATTGTAACTACTATCATAAAACATACCATTTATATTTTTTCTATTAAATTTACTTTAATTAAATTAATTAATATAACACATTATATCAAGTATATTATAAAACTTTTTATTTCGATTTAGATTGGTTATCATATTAGATATATGTAACAATTACATAATTGCCCCTAGAGCATACCCCTAACTCTATAAAAATATATTTAAGTAGAAAACCAAAGGAAAAGTATTGAATCAACTGCAGTTGCGATATGTTCATAACCATTGGTATTGAATCGTATAAAACCAAAATTTATCCTCAAATGTTCCTAGTAAAGATATATAAACGAGATATCGATATATCCATTAAGATAAGTGTATGTAATGTTCTTCACATGATATACAATGAATTACTTATGATAATTGGGCATACAAAGGGGTTACGTACACGTAGTTAATTGGAATAGGTATAGTACAACTCACCAAGAGTCTTTTATAGTTTAAACACAATGTCAAATAGAAGATCTCATATAACAATGTGTAATAGTCTTTTGACTTGAGAATACCATGAATCTTAAACATCTGAGCTTTGATTATAGTTGATCATATGACAACGATGATTATATTAAGGCTATAATTGTGTATAAATTGAAGCACTTGGGTGACACAGTATTCAAGGGAGGATTCACTTCCTTCTAATATAAGTTTAGTTTCATTGTAATTGATAGTCAACTTAATGTCAAAGTCTTTAGCCAAAACTAATCGGTCAATGCATAGTTGCTATTAGATTGGTCATGGACTTTATCGTTGGACTTCACAATTAATACGGATATTAATATATCGTTGCTTTAGGTGTTACATAAAAGATAAGAAATTAAATTTCACCTAGGTAATTCATAAGCAACCAGAGAAACTTATATAAGTGTTATACTGGTTTAATTATTATTTTATTGATATGTTTGGTGGGATAAAATTTAATTAATAAAATATATAATTGTTAAATGTTTATTAAATTATTTATGTAGAACGAAAATAATATTTATTAAATAATAAATATTTTATGGTAGTCGAAATTCTTAATAGTGATTAACAAACAAAGGACAAGCTATACTTATAAAATTTAGGTGATTTATTATTAATTTTAGTTAATGGATCTAACCATTAAATAAAATCTAGCTTGTGAAAATATATTAAGAAGGTATTTTTATAGCATCTGATGCCAAAAATACACCATGGATCCTTAATACACATAAAACTTCTTCTCTTTCCATTGATTAATTATATCTTAATGGTGGAATTTTCACCTTCATTATTGAGTAGAGAAATGTTTCCTTAAAGGCAAAGCTGATGGTTCAAGTGTAATTAATCGATCGGATTATCAACCATTTTCAATTGAAATTATTTTATATCAATTTACATGCGCACACACATATATGTTTTAGAAATGATTTTTAATATTATAAAATTATAAATGAAAGAAGAATTTTTTCACTATGCATACCTTAATGATGATGCATCACCATCACATGATCGAGGTGCTAATGTCGACCATGAGGCAATAGCTGAACCTTCTCGCTTAAAATTGATGACAGGGAAGAAGAGGACGATGAGATATCTAACACCCCAAAAAAATTAATCAGAAATTAGTTAATTAATAATAAGGCTAAATATGGAAATTTTGAAGATGTAGGAATTCGGCCACGAAATTTGTGCCATTGCGTTCGTGGTGATTTTCTAATCGATTTCCAGATATAAAATTTTGAAATCGAAGCTCAAATGAAAAAGGTATTAATGTTAGCAGTTTTTGGATTTAAAATAATTCAAATATAATTCAAATTTAAAAATGAAATTAATATTAAAATTTAAAATTTAAAAAGTTAACTGTGATTAGGATTGGGTTCAAGTAAACGCTAAAAGAAACATTAATGTTAAAAAATTAAATATGGAATTAGACAAATATAAATGGCAAAACAAATCATTCTCATTTATAGGAAACCAATCGACCAGCTACCTAGGGCCGATCGACGCTAGTAGTCAACGACCTAGGTAGGAGCAGTCGACCGGTGCGAGTTATGGCGACTAGGGTAATTCAGACCACGAACGGTCCAAATTTTATTATTTTAAACTAACTTAAATCTGATGGTTCTGCTACTTCCAACCACTATAAATAAGAGCCTAGCCCCCTCACTTTTATTAAAAATTATTTGAGGAATGTAACAGAGCTCTGTTAGTTTCTTTCTTCCACACAATTCAGAAATTTCATATGATCTTCAGGTAAGGGACTTTAGATATTAATATTCAATTTCTAATTCTATTCTCCTCCAACCCTAAAATGCTAAACCTAATAATATACAATCTAATTACCATATATTTCATATGGAAGAGATTAAATAGCGGGCATGATCAAATCCAAAAGAGGAAGCTGGGAATTGTCTATGAGTGGAATTTTTTTTCTCATTTTAGTAATTATATAGTATTGGTTAGTTTTGATATATGTCTTGGGAAATTTTGGTTTACGAAAACTTTAAATCCAAACCTCCAAAATTCCCCCAAAATGAAATGTCAATGCTTATGATGTGGAATCTTAGTTATTCTCTATTAAAAAAGCAAAATTATTTCAGTTATTACAATTTTAATATTTTACATTCTATTCCACTTCTCACTCTTTTCTTTTGATGCGGTTAAGGGTTTTAAAAAGGAAATAAATTAGGAAATGGTACGTAAATTACTGGTTCGTCTATTTGTAGTTTGCATTACCAATTTATATAGTTTAAATATGATTCCCTTCTCATTTTATATGTGTAAATCGAATAGAGTGTAAAAGGATAAAATTTACAATTCTATTGATGTGCATTCTACTATTTTAATATAAAGAAGTTTGATAATTGGTTCTATTTTCTCATACAAGTGTCCTGTTAGGCTAAGGATATTAGCTAATTTGCATGTTATGGTACGATATTAGACTTGTATAAGTTGGAAGTTTTAGCATTTAGCGATTAGTATAGGGTGCAATCTTCACACACATAGGAATATTTTAGTTACTTATTTATATATTAGCATATGAATAACGTATAGTTAATAACATATTAATCGCATGATAAATGGGTTAGTAATTACCATTAAAATCTCACAGGATGGGAGTTAATGATGATTATGATTAATGGTGGAATAGAGGATCTTTCTTTATAGCCTTAGTAAGAAATGGTGAGATGTGTGATAATAAGATTGCATGAGTGTAAATTATGACTAAGTTATAGAGATGCGAGGTTAGTCAAAACACACGAAAGCCTACCTAGCTAATTTGGCTACCAGCTGCGTGACTTTGGGGCTGATGTGAGACTTCACCTATAATAAGTATCCACGGAGAATGTGAGGTTGGTCCCAATTCTGTATGATAAGTCTGCCCAATTAATATAGTACCAATGCCTATGAATGGTCGAACCAATATGAGACATCATAGTTGGCTTACGGGACATAAAATGTAGGACCTGCTTCGGGGATCGAGGGTTGTAAGCGGCTGTTGTACGGTCCGCCACCTCCCTAATTAGAAAGTATTAAATGGTCAGGGATAGTGTTTAGGGACGGTAAGTGGAAATCTTGGGAGGGTCTACATTGGGTTTGAGGTATTAAGTGGCTATTGTAGGGTCCGCCTCTTTCGAAAAGAAGTATTAAGTGGCTTAATGAGACTCCATGCGATGCCAGCTAGATTGTACCGGAGAGGGGTTTTCCTTGAGTTAGGTATTAAATGATGGGGACCTGCCTAAGGGATAGGTATTAAATGGTCAAAGTCTTTCTAATTCCCGTTGATAAGGTATTAATTAGTCTGGGTACTTTCTCTCACATTGTTAGGACATGATTAACTGTAAATGCATGCGATTAGAAAAGCCTTTGGCCTATAATTGAAAGTAAGTTCTAGAGATTAGTTAGAAAAGTGTAAGTTATAGGATTGGACTGGGAAAGCCTTTAGGCCTACAGCTGAAGGTATTTATAAGAAATATAGTTAGGATACATAAGACATACTCTTACCTAAATTATACTACCCAACTACTATTATGGAAAGACTCGAGATTTTATTCACGGGACATTATTTTTCCGACTCCGTCCTCGTTACAACACAGGTTAGAAAAGAAGATGCAAATATAGAGATGAAGGCGGAGATAAAGTCTTGTAGCAATTATCTATCTACCTATGTTTTTATTACATTTCGATGTACCCATTCAGACATGATGTTATTGTATTTTTAGTATATTGTACCACAAATATTGAGATGTTATGTTTTGTTATGATATTTGAATTTTTATAAAATGGGTATTATTTTTGATATTATATTTTATTCTTTATACTATGAGAATTTTGATAGCATTAGCAGATAGCATTGTGTATTATTTAATTTTTCCAACCAACAGTCATCTTTGGAATAGGTCTAAGATTTGATGGGCCTTTTCTGGGTCTAAAACTAGGTCCATTTTGAGGGAGGTTGTTACATATGGTATCAAAATTTAGGTTTTTTGACCAATGGGTATAGTATACATATGAGTGTGTACTTGTTATTTTTGAAAGTATTTTAAAACCATATATATAATATTGTCGAACTCTATAAATTTCAACTATAGAAGTAGCAGCGGCCATATTCTAAAAAGATGAAAGAAGCAACTATGAGTTGAGCCAATAAATAGAGTTAAATGTATTCACCCTCCCCGACTACCTTACGAAGTATAAGCCACACTGCAAAGTATTGACCAACAAGAGCATGAGCACGACATATAGAAGAATCCCAAAGGCTCAATGGTACTTGACTCCTTTGTTAGGCCTAGGCTACCTTATGATTGTGGATTTTGATGGACCGCCGATAGAAGATGCACATCTCATCCAGAAAATGGGAAGTATGAATTATATATTACAAGAATCTAGAATTAAGGTATGAAGTCGTGCAGTTAAAGCGCTCGACAGATTCGAAGCGGTGGAGGTGCAAAAAGTCATAGTGGGGATACAACGAGGATATAGCGGGATATAGCGGATGACTCTAAAATAGCATATAAAACTCGTACTTAATGTTTTACAAATACATAAATGGTAATTAAATGAAAAATTATCATTCAATTGAATTATAATTAATACGTAAATAATTTTAAACAAAAAACATGTGCGAATATAGTTTAAATAAACGTAAAACGGTTATATAACATAATTGAATTTAGTAGAATATTAGAGTATTTTCATTTCTGAAATTATATTAAAAATTAAATCAAATAAATTAGTTTCGTAATTTTTATAATGTATAAGTGCAATTTTTATTTCATTTTATTAAAGAAGATATAGCGGAAATAGTAAAATATAGCGGGAATAACGGGATATAGCGAAAATAGCGGGGATTAAAGTAGAAAGGCTATATTTTAGGGCTATATGGAAAAATCTTAGCGGTAGAAATCCGCTATGAGATATAGCGGGGTTATAGCGGGACATTAACTACACAGGTATGAAGAAGGAGCGGAGAAAGTACCTGCAAGAATGTGTGCACTAATAACCACTAGAAGATAGCCATTTTTTACGAAGACGAATTGAGAAGGAATAGAAAGAAGGAAAGTCCAAAAGAAAGGACAATAAAAGTCATTTTGGAGTCCAACCCCTTGTAAAAGAATTTAACAAGAAGACTTTGAAAGTTTCTTGAAATGTTTTAAATGAATTTTCGAAGGATTCATTAGGAAGTTGGTGTTTTGAAATACCCCATGTAAATGACATTTTTTTTTTCAAATAAATTTTCTTTCTAGCTAACCAAAAATTGTAATCACTACCGGTTTGAACAATGGAAAAAATGGCGACTGTAGCTTCTTTGTTTCCACGATTCCCTTCCTCTATCTCGTTTCCTTCTTCCTCAATCTCGTCTTCTCTCTATTTCAATTTTCTCAATCACTATTCCAATCGAGATTCTTGTTTTAAACGTTTTTATGCTCAGGTGGTTAAGAAAGGAGATTTTTCTTTTCCAATATCTTTTCATCGGAAACCTAAAACAGTGAATTAGGTTAATTCCAGACTAGGTAGGAAGATTTGTTATCGTTGTGGGGTTTATTCTCATATGACTAAATATTGTCGAGACCCTGTTAGTTGCTTTGGATGCAGTGCCTTTGGCCATAAAAAGATCGAATGCTTGATGAAATACAACCTTCATCTAGACAGGCTTAAAGATCTATCGATATCTGAGCATGGTTTTCTTTTTGTCTTAAAGTGTATGAAACTCAGAAGAATTTTTTTAGATCACTTAAGAATTCAAAGAACAGAGGGTATCGAATTGTTAGAAGAACCATTCAAGCATTTTGGCATGATAAATGAGTTTAATATTGGTATGGATTACAGAAAGAAATTTGGAGATCCTGAGGATTATTTTAGAAAATCTGATTCTTCTTTGGACGGGGATGATTCTGATGTTGAATTATTGCTAGTTTATAGTGAGAATAAGGGAGTTTCGTTTACTGTTGAAAATGCTAATGTTATTTCTGATATCTCTATTGCAGTTCAAAAGGAGGAATTTAATATATCTGATTCATTGTTATTTGACCCTACTGTGATGCACTGTAGACTGGATCTTCAATCTACGAAAGCAAATGATTATGTATTCGAATGTAGGTATAAAGATTATATCAGTGGAGATTCTGGATTTGCAGTACATATGTGTGAGTTGAATAAAGATTTTGTCTTAGTTCATAGCAAAAAATCCAAGGCAAAATCTTGTGAAATGGGAAGTTTTGAATTAGTCATTAATAATTGGTATGATTGCCTGAGGTCTATGGAGGATGATGATGGAATGAATCCTGCCTTGTTTGTAGAACCTGAAATGAATACTCAGTGTAATGATGTTAATATTGTCGATCCTTCATCTTTTGAATCTTCGGTATATGAAAATAAAGTTGAGTCTCAGGTTCTTGGATGTGATGATATTGATTCTATCAGTCTGACGGAGAAGTATGTGGTTAGAGACATCACCAAGGAGACTGGTTTTAGTGAAAGAGTTGAAAGTCTCAATCAGATTAATGCTCATGTTTCCGATGATGGGATTAATTCAACTGAATGTGTAGAAGATGAAGATGTACATTATGAAGATATATATGATGAAGTGTAGGAATATAATGGTGCTAAAGTGATATATGAGTGCAATATTGTTTCTGACAATATGAATTGTGAAGGAGTTGATAGTCTTAATCAGTGTGAGCACGTTACTAATGGTGAGATTGCCTCATCTGACTAGTGGATGAAGTGGATGTGCATTGTGATGATATATGTGTACAAATAGTGGATGAGCATGTTACTGATGATGATATATTTGAATGCAATGTTGATTTTGGCAATCTGATGGAAGATATTTCTGTCTGCTACGGAGTTGTTCATGTTACTAATGATGAACGCTTATAAGATGTTATAGTGCATCGAACTGGTGATATAAATGATATTATATAGGATGACATGCACAAGATAATTGATGTAGAGGATGACATGCATAGGAGAAACGATGCTAACTCTGTATTTTATGGATATCGAGATAGTGGGGTTGGAGATCTTGATGAAATGGCTGAGTTGACACACTTTGGTGATCAGTTGACTGGAGATGATGGTGTGGTTGTGAGGAGACTGTCAAATTATAATGTAATGGAGGATGGGTTGAAACATGTCAATCTCAACGTGGCCAAAGATCTCTTGTGCGTGGTTGGTAATACTTCTTTTTCAGGTGTCACTGTAAATGATGATTTCAAAGAAAGAATTAATATAAGCTCTACTATTCATTTTGGAAGTGGTGTTGATTTCTTAATGGGCGATACTATGAAGAAGATATTTGTACATCTAACATTTCAGCGGATATCGGTAATATTGACAATAGTTCTTCATTTTTATCTTCTTCGGAAAGGAGAGGTAGACGTAGAAGATCAGTTGTTGTTAGTGGAGTTGTTCGTCGTGGGGCCAGGATCCATAGTAGTCATTCTGCTTTTATAAGTGAGTCACCTGATTCGAGTGTTGTAAGTGGCACTAGGAATTCAGGCTCAGGTACGGTTTCTGTTTTTGACAGTACTTATTCTTTTCATGCTTTAGGTAGTTTACCCACTAGTGAGGTATGTCAGTTAGCTAGGAATACTGCTTTTGTATTTACTAATGTTGAACTAGATATTGCGTTCATTAGGAATAGAGAAATAGAGAGGGTTAGGTCATCTGGATTATGAGGATTATTAGGTAGAATATTAGGGTTCTTCACGACTTAAATAAATGTGATAAAATTATAGCATCTTTTAAGTATTATTTTTTTGATATTGCCCTTTTATGGGAAACAAAAATAGATTGTCTTAATATTCGTTTTTATAGAAGATTAGGTGGCTATCATTTTAGATAGTGGGCTTGTTTACCTTCTATTAGAGCTTCTGGCAGATTACTTATAGGGTGGCATGATAATTCTTTTAACTTCTTCAAACTATTACTAAGCAGAACTTTTTAAATATTATTCTCATTAACCTTAGAGATAACTCCTTATTAAATATTTCTAATGTTTATGGACCAGACTCTAAAATTGGTCATCAAGTTCTATGGAACGTGGAATTTAGATCATTCGCTCCTGGTTCTTGCATTATGGGTGATGACTTCAATGTTACGCGTTTTTAGGGGAATGTTCACATCGAGAATGAGATTTCTCTTCTATGGAAGAATTTGACCCTTTTTATATTGATACTAACTTGATTGAATTGCCTCTAACTAATAGAGAATTCAATTAGAGTAATACTAGGGAATCCCCTTCTATGGTTCTTCTAGATAGATTTTTCGTCGGTGACGAAATTGAAGATAAATTTCCTATTTGTGGAGTCTCTAGCTTGTTGTATACATATTCTGATCATTGCCCTATCATTCTTACATATGATCATCAAAAATTTGTTAATAAAACTTTTAAATTTGAAAAAATGTGGTTATTAGAATCCAATTTCTCTAATCTAATTAAAAATAAATGGGTATCATTGAATTTTTATAATATTAGAAATTCGGATAACTCTGTAAAAAAAATTGTTTTAAAACTTAGGAGTTTTAGGAATTTTCTTAAAAATTGGAATAAGAATGTTTTTGGTAGTATTAAAATTAAAAAAGAAAGTTTACTTTCTGAAATGCTTAGAATTAATAAGATAGAAGACACTAGGCAACTTAATCTTGCAGAGCATAATGTTCTTGCTAATTTAAAAGAAAAGCTTAATTCTATTTTAAAATAAGAAGAGGTTAGGTGGAAACAGAGATCTAGAATTCAATGGGTTAATGAAGGTGATAATAATACAAAAAAAATTCATATTATGGCTAATGGTAGATAATGTAGCAAGACAATTAATTCTATTTCTGAATAATGTTGAATTGGTTTATCAAAGGGATCTTAATAAGGCATTTACTGATTACTATAGGGATATTTTTAGCAATAAGAATAAGCATAGAGTAAACATTAGATGGAATGATCTTTATCCTATTGAATCTAGAATTAACCTTTGTGACTTTGATAATCCTTTTTGTGAAGTGGAGGTTTTGAAGGCTATTAATGACATGCCTAGTGATAAAAATTCGGGTCCCGATGGGTTTTCTATTTTATTTTACAAATTATTTTAGGATGTTTTAAAATATGATTTAATTAGCATGTTTAATGGATTTTATAATGGGAAACTTCAATTAGGAAGATTTAATTTTGCAAACGTCATTTTATTAAATAAAAAAATTGATGCTAATAATTTAAATGTTTTTAGACCAATTTCTTTAATTAATTGTTTTGTTAAAATTATTTCAAAAGCTTTAGCAAATAGACTGAGCACAAGAATGAATGATCTAATTGGTTGTTCGCAATCTGCTTTCATTAAGGGTTGAAATATCACTGATGGAGTGACTGCTGTTTAAGAGTACATTAATCACTGTTGTAAAAATAACATTGCATATGCACTTCTAAAACTGGATTTTGCGAAAGCTTTCGACTCGGTAGATTGGGATTATTATGGTTAACAAAATATTAGGAAATAAAGTTCAATCAAAACGTGGCTTAAGGAAGGGTGATCCTTTATGGCCTCTCTTGTTTAACATAACTGTGATGTTTTTGCTATGATTACTAAAAAAGCGGTTGGAAATGGTTCTTTAGGGTCATTGGTAGTGATATCACACGCAATGGTCTCTCTGTTCTTCAATTCGTGGATGATACCTTATTATTTACTTCTCATTTGCCTAATCATGTCATTACCCTTATATTTATTTCATATAGCTTTGAACTTCTTTCAAGGCTAAAAATCAATTTCAATAAAAGTTTGATTTTAGTAATAAATGACATTGATAAGGTTGGAGTTTAGTAGCTAATACGCTAAATTGTAAAACCATGAATTTTCCTTTTGATTATCTTGGACTTTTGATTATACCAACTAAAATTAAGCATGATGACTTGTTAATTGTTATAGATAAAATTAAAAATAGAATTTCTAATTGGAATGGGAGGTTTTTATGAAGAGCGGGTAGATTAGTCCTCATTAATTCTTTTTTATCTGCTCTTCTAATTTATTGGATGTCTATGCATCTTTTCCCAGATTGAGTGATTAATAAAATTGATAAAATTAGAAGGGATTTATTATGGAGTAGTGATAATCCTAGAAATAGTCTAAAATGTTTAGTTAATTGGGAAACAGTTTGTAAATCGAAAAAGAGGGAGGATTAAGTGTTATAAATTTATGTAACGTGAATTTATTTTTATTAGGAAAGTGGTTATGGAAATTTAAGGATACAAATGATAATTCTATTTGGAAAGAAATTATATATAAACATTATTATAATGGTAGTAATAATTTATACCAAATTACACCTTCAGTTAACTATAACTTGTCTAACTTTTGAAAATCAATTTTAAAATGTTATGAGATTTTTAACCTTGGTACTAATAGGATTATTCATTCTGGAAATAATGCCACTTTTTATCATGATCATTGGTTATCTGTCATTCCTCTTAGGGTTGAATTTAAAGAGCTTTTTGAAATATGTAACTTTAAAAATGCTTTAGTTAAAGATGTTTTTGCTCCGAATAATGAACCTCCTTGGAACTTTGGTTTTAATAGAATCTTAGAAGGTACAACTCTTAGGCAATTTTCTTTATTATGTGCAAGATTGAATCTATATGATATTGATAACGAAAATGATATTATTAACTGAAAATGGGGTAAAAGTAAGAAATTCACTTCAAATTCTTTGTATAAATTTCTTAATTTATCGGGTATTACTAATAACACTATTAATCTTATTTAGAAAACTAGTGCTCCACCAAAAGCTAGGATTCATATGTGGTTAATCATGCATGGGAAGCTAAATACTGTTAAACTTTTAAAAAGAAAGATTTTGCAAATTGATAATAGATATACTTTTTGTAAATTGTATACTGAAGTTATTAACCATTTATATTACGATTGTATGGATACTTGCTACATTCTTAATAATACTATCAAAACTTTAACTTTATGCTTACTGTAGGATCGATTTCACCCTAAGGGGTGTGAATAGGGTGATACTAATAATATTAAAAATTAATGCGGAAATATATAAAATAATTGCAGCATTGATAATAGCAGAATAATAAAAGCAGAAATAGAACAACACAGATTTACCTAGCTTCGACAAAACCCTGCCTATGTGCCGCCGCCTAAGGTTTCTACTAGAAATTAAGTAGTCAGACACTTACATAAAATCACGACATCCGCTATCGAATAACCTAACTCTACGCTCAAAACTCTGCAACAACTCAGCCACTGAGTTACGAATTCTCGAACTACAAAACCGTAGTTCGTAACCTAGTTAAACACACTAGAATTTGAAAAGTTTAAAAGAAATTACAAAGTAAACTAAAAACTAAACACAAAACCCTAATAATAATTCAAGCCCAAATATAACAAGACCGACCTATTTGAAATAAAAGAAGATGTCCCCCTTTTGTTTTTCTTTTAAAGTGTCGATTCCTTCGGCTTTCGTTCAGTCCTTCGTTCGTTCCTCTTTCAAAAATTAGGGCTTTGCTGTGTTGAAGCCGCCGCTTGTTCTTTTGCTTCGATTGAAATATTCATTTTTTTGGATTGCTTTGTCAATCAATTGATGCTTTGTTCGACTTTGGCTGCTCCAATTTGTCGAGATCGAATGGTGCTTTGAATTGGTACGTTTGTCCCTTTTTTCGATTTATAATTATATTCAACTGATTCGAGTTTTATGATTTTTTGCTTTCGGTAATTTCTTGAACTCGAATCGATTTTCTGTACCGATGATGTTAATGGGTATTTAAAGGGATCGAACCCTAAATTATCGTTCGTATTTATTTTGTTTGAATTCTTCACGTTGTTATGCCTGGCCACTGATTTTCAATTGAACGATGTGATTATTTGCTGACTTGTTCAATAATTGATGAATTTGAATTTCACTCCGATGCTTTTGGGTTTTCTCTAAGTCGGTTTCGTTCTTTTCTCCTATGACTTCGACATTAAATTTTTTATGGATAATCTGGAAGTTTTGACTTGTTCAATTTACTATATATACCTTTTTTTGAAAATGTTTGACCCACGGCTTGATTTTCTTTTAGATACTGCTGCTTCATTTTGTTCACTGGCTGGTCTGCATTGATGTATGTTGGTCTGGTCGCACTTCATTTTTATTCCACTTGAGTCATGTTGTTACCACTGATCTTTCTATGATGATTGTTTTCATTTGTTTTGTATAAACTTGCTGTTATGTTTGAATCCCTGGTGCACCTTTCTTTGCTACCTTCTTTCTTGTGTTTAGTCTTGGCCATTTGAGGTATGGTTGTACATGAACTTGTATGTTGTCATGTTAATTTGAGTTTGAGTCATTGTTGTTGTGTTGCTTCATTGAGTCTGATGCACTTTGAATGATGGTCGTCTCCATTTGTATATGTTATCCCGCCTTTTTAGCAAGGCCATGATACCAAAAGAACGACCGGGAAACCAAAGATAGTTCGTCTCAAAGATTGGTCAACTCAGAAATTACACAAAGCAAATTTCCGTTGGGTCGCTCGCGACCTAAAATTCAGCGACTCAAGTACTTAAAGCGACCTAACGACTTAAAGTATGAACGAGCTAACAAAGCCGGAGATAAAAAGCGGCCTAACATTATAAGCAACCTACCTTCCTATGACCAAAGCGACCTAGCATCTTCCAATAGGTCGCTCGCGATCTAAGCCATATACCTTTTCTTCCATTAGGTCGCTCGCGACCCAAACCTTACACTGCCTTTCCCATTAGGTCACACACAGCCTCTTCAAGGTTAGGTCGCACATAGCCTCTTCAAAGATAGGTCGTTCGCGACCTATCCAAACCAAGACAACTGCAATACCGTAACTCCTTGTGTCGCTAACGACCTACCAAACCCTATGTCGTTGCTCCTTAAGTCGCCACTTCCTCCCCGGCCACTCTTTAGGTCGCTAACGACCTACGACCTAAGCCTTAGGCCGTCCCTGCCGACCTAACTCCAGAATTTCCTATAAATACCTCGCCTACTCCACATTGAAGGGGGAATTTCCAGACTTGGAAGCACCAAGACTCTGCTGTTTTCTCGACCTCCACAACACTTCATTTACCAACCATATTCCAAAGATCCAAGAGAAGAGTAATTCATCATCAAAGTTCTAGCTACTTGTCTAGATCGTGTTGTAATTGAAGGTTGATTGTAAAAGCTGTTAAAGTGTTGTAATTGAAAAGTTGTGTTATCAAAGCGTTGTAATCTCGAAGTTGAGTTGTAAGAGTGTACTCAAAGATCATAATGAAGGATGTAGGGTGGATGCAGGCTTGTTTTTAATCCGAACCACTATAAAAAGTGTGGTCTCTTTTACTGTTTTTTGCTATTTTCTGCTTACATTTAGTTCCTGTGCAAACGGGTGGTGCTTTCGCTTCATCGCAAATCACTCCAGGGGTGTTAGCGCACATTTTTAGCGTTAACACTTTTTGGTGCTTTCACTGAGAACCGAACTCAGGAATTTTGTCAATTAAGGGTTAGATCAGAGAATTTGGAGGTTTGGATCTGGAAAATTATGGCAAGGCGATCGAGTAGAAGGCTAAGACCAGAGAGTAGTCAACATGAAGGAAGTCAAGGGGTTTCCTCAGGAGAGAACCAAACTTCAGTCTTCATTACCAGGGATGAGATGGAGACAATGATGAAAAGGCAAGAGGAGTTGGTCCAGAATTTGTTTCAGCAGATTGGGCAACTTGGAGCGCAAAATCAAGGAGCGACTGGAGTTTATCTGAGGCAGCACCAGAGCTAGGGGGCACTCATCTAGAGCACACTGACCCAATACTGAGGAAAACATCTGGTGGATTCGAGCAACATGGCATTAACAGAGGAACAGGAGCTCAACCAGGAGAACAGATTCCAGAATTCCCTCGTGAACTCGAGAGGCAGGCCGAAGGCAATGAACGAGGACTACGACTAGGAGACAACGACAAATTGGTAGAAATGGTCAAAAGAGCTATGAGAGGTGGCTTAGTAAACAAGGACTTGGAGGATGTGAATAGGAGTCCTTTTACCACAACAACCAGACGAGCTAAGAACCCACCAGACTTTAAACTACCATTGTTGGATATGTATGATGGAAGGACAGACCCTACAGTTCATCTGACAAAATATATGAGGCATATGGAAGTGCTGGGGGCATCAGAGGAAGTTATGGCCCGGTGCTTTCCATTGTATTTGACAGATACTGCGGCGTTATGGTTCAGACAACTGGAGAGTGGATCGATCGGGACATGGAATGATTTGATTAAAAGGTTTATGAGGCAATTCAGGGTTCACATTTTGAGCCTAAGAATGTTATGAGTTTGGCAGCACTGAAACAAAACGCCGAAGAATCTTTAAGAAGTTTTTGACGCGATTCAACACAGCTGTGGCGTCGGTGGATCGGCCAGATCCATCTATGGTTCTAACGGCAGCTGTATCGGGCATAGCTGATGACACAGAATTCAAGAATTCGCTGACAAGAGATCCCCCTATGGATCTAGGGGAATTTTACCATAAGGCTAAAGGATTTCTATGGTTAGAAGACGCAAAGGCTGAAAGAGAAGAAGGAGAAGGAATTGATGTTTTTGTGGTCAAAGGTGGAAATCCTCCAAAGAAAGACGCAGAAGCTAACAAAGGTAAGCGGAAGGCTGAGGATAACAATGATAGATCAGCAAGACAATGAAGGGAATAAAGATTCACCTCATACGCGGAGTTGAATGAGACTCTGGAGCGGATTTATCGAGACACCAAAGGACAGATTCCTTATTGAAAGCCAATAAAGAGAGATCCAACTAACAACGAGAAAAGGTCGGACAAGTACTGCTTGTTCCATGAGTTAAATGGTCATAGCACAAATGACTGCAGACACTTGAAAGATGAAGTTGAGGGACATATCCGGGATGGTTTGTTATCACAGTATGTGAAAAAGAAGACTGCAACGGTGGAACAAGAACGACCACTGCCTGCACCAACTGGAGACGGCTCGGGATCGAGGCGTCAGCTTGTTATCGATTGATTGAGGTTATGACGAATGAGCGGAAAACTCTACATCGACACGATTAAGTTGTTCATACATGTACGGGACCACGAACGATCCCCGGGCATGCTCTGATACATATATAAATCATATCGACGTAGGTGTTTGCACTCGGACATCAATACTTTGCTTTCATGTTTTACTTCAGATGATTGGTTATTTTGCTTTGGTGTTTTACTTCTGATGATTTGTTGCTTAGCTTTCGTGTTTTGCTTCTGGTGTTTGGATTTGACTTTTTCACACATTTTTACCTTAAAACTTTTCAGTTGAATATTTGATTTTGATAATCTTGAGATGATTAAGCCCTCCCGGGCACACTTACTCGCCTCCAACGGGCACATAAACAATCCAGGAACTCACTCGAACGTGAACCTGGCATCGATAATACTAAGTCCCCCAAACACTAAGTCCCCTCGGGGCACACATCAATTTACCTCACTTCGAATGGCTCGATCTCGAACGGTCGTCATTTGAGGTCAGGGCAACTCGCCTCGAACGGCACCCGACTCCGAATAGTCACAAACTCGCCTCGAACGGCACCCGATTTCGAACAGTCACAAACTCGCCTCGAACGGCACAACTCATCTCGCCTCAAATGGCTCAATCGCGAACGGTCGTCATTTGAGGTCCACCCCTCGACCGCCAACAGTCGCACCTTACCACGAATGGCTCGATCTCGAACGATCGTCGTTCGAAGTAAGGCGCTTGACCGCGAATGGTCACCACGAATGGCTCGATCCTGAACGGTCGTCATTCGAATTCCGCAACTCGACCGCGCACGGTCGCACTTACCACAAATGGCTCGATCCCGAACGGTCGTCATTTAGAGTAAAGCGCTTGACCGTGAACGGTCACATTTCACCTCAAGTGGCTTGATCGCGAGCGATCGCCATTTAAGGTCCGCCTCCCGACCGGGCACGGTCGTACTTTACCTCGAATGGCTCGATCACGAACGGTCTCCATTTGAAGTAAAGCGCTTGACTATGAACGATCACATCTCACCGTAAATGACTCGATCCCGAACGATCGTCGCATGGATTTAGGTGCTTGACCGCGAACGGCCGCACTTTACCTCAAATGGCTCGATCATGAACGGTCGTCATTTGAAGTTAGGCGCTTGACCGTAAACGGCCGCACTTCATCCCAAATAGCTCGATCCCGAACGGTCGTCATTTGGGGCCATATAAAATTGTCAATTTCTTTGCAGGTCATCAACAGGATATGAACATCCAACTTATGGCATTACAAAACACACCTTCCTAGCGCAAGGCATGTTTTAGGGGGCAAGTGTTATCCCGCCTTTTTAGCAAGGCTGTGATACCAAAAGATCGACCGGGAAACCAAAGATAGTTCGTCTCAAAGATTGGCCAACTCAGCAATTACACAAAGCAAATCTCCGTTGGGTTGCTCGCGACCTAAAATTCAGCGACTCAAGTACTTAAAGTGACCTAACGACTTAAAGTATGAACGAGCTAACAAAGCCGGAGATAAAAAGCGGCCTAACAATATAAGCGACCTACCTTCCTACGACCAAAGCGACCTAGCATCTTTCAATAGGTCGCTCGCGATCTAAGCCATATACCTTTTCTTCCATTAGGTCGCTCACCACCTAAACCTTACACTGCCTTTCCCATTAGGTCACACATAGCCTCTTCAAGGTTAGGTCGCACATAGCCTCTTCAAAGATAGGTCGTTCGCGACCTATCCAAACCAAGACCACTGCAATACCGTAACTCCTTGGGTCGCTAACGACCTACCAAACCCTATGTCGTTGCTCCTAAGGTCGCCAATCCCTATGCCGCTACCCCTTAGGTCGCCACTTCCTCCCCGGCCACTCTTTAGGTCGCTAACGACCTACGACCTAAACCTTAGGCCGTCCATGCCGACCTAACTCCAGAATTTCCTATAAATACCTCGCCTTCTCCACATTGAAGGAGGACTTTCCGGACTTGGAAGCGCCAAGACTCTGCTGTTTTCTCGACCTCCACAACACTTCATTTACCAACCATATTCCAAAGATCCAAGAGAAGAGTAATTCATCATCAAAGTTCTAGCTACTTGTCTAGATCGTGTTGTAATTGAAGGTTGATTGTAAAAGCTGTTAAAGTGTTGTAATAGGAAAGTTGTGTTGTCAAAGTGTTGTAATCTCGAAGTTGAGTTGTAAGAGTGTACTCAAAGATCATAATGAAGGATGTAGAGTGGATGCAGGCTTGTTTTTAAGCCGAACCACTATAAAAAGTGTGGTCTCTTTTACTGTTTTTCTATTTTCTGCTTACATTTAGTTCCTGTGCAAACGGGTGGTGCTTTCGCTTCATCGCAAATCACTCCGGGGGTGTTAGCGCACATTTTTAGCTTTAACAGTATACATACATACATTTATGTATGTATATATGTGTGTGTTCATATTGTCTGGTTTCATGTGGAGTTGTGCAATTTGATTGCACTTTGATTTTCTGGCCTATTGGGTCTGGGTTCAATTGTTCATGTGTATATTGATGCCTGGATTTTTTCATGCCTCATTGTAATGTGGTTCTGTTGCATATGATCTCCATTGAAGTCTTTGTACATTAGAGTATAGTCTTTGGTTCAGTCTGACCCATTTTCTTGTTTACCTGGTGTTGAGGCTTTGCTCTGTTGCATTGTGTCTTCATGTTGACTAGTCTGGTTCGAAGTTTGGTTCCTTGCAATGCTTTGAGTCATGTTTGTGCCTCTGATTTATGCGCTTGTATTTCCATTTGAATTTTGTTTCTGTAGTCATACAGTCTGGTCTTGATATCTTCATTTATGAGTTGTTGTCACTATGTCATATGCGTTGTTGTCATATGCATATGTGTATTTGGGATCTGGTCATTGCATTATTCTTGTGCATATCTATTGTATACATACTCATGTATATACATGCATACATATGCATGTATATATATGTACTTGTGTAATACATGTGACGTATCCTAATTCATACTCGGTTTGTACATGCGTGTTTTTGGTTGTTGCATTTGAGTCTTTATGTGTATGGACCATTTCATTGAATTTGGAGTCTCTGGTCTGATTGGTTCCATGTGTTGCTGCAGTTTGGTCTATATTCACCTCAGTTTTGTATTGTTCGAGCCATACTTGTTTTCTCTCATGTGTATATTTGAGGTGTTGTATGTTGTATTTCATACACCTGAGTTGAATCAAGCCTCGGCTCGGATTTGACCTTATGCTCACATGTCCCTGCAATTTTATCAAATGTATATCAGTATGCATGGCCTTGTGGCTTGTATAGTGATACACTGTGCATATTATAAGCTGTTCATGTATGATGAATTCAAAATAAATGATGACGAACAACCCAAATAACTAAGGCAAATAACATTTTCAAAATCACACATTTCATTGTACATTGCACAAATATATTTTTTCAATTTTGCTGCGTCGGTGTTTATTTTACAGATAATTCGGATGCTGGATTCAATATGGAATAGAGTTGAAGATAAATACGAGTGATATATAGTGACGTCAACATTGTAAATTGAAATTTGTGATGTTATCAAAATTGTAATGTAATTGAAATTGTGTATATATAGTGAGAGGTCAAATCTATACTATTCAAAATTGTAATAAAATATTCGTTTGAATAAAATATTTGTTTGATTTGTGTTATTTATTTTATTCATCAAATATTTATTTAATTATGTGAAAAATAAAATAGTACAATAACAAAACATTTAAATGAGTGTGTGCGTGTGTGTGTGTGTGTGTATATGTTTGTTTATTATCATCAAACCAAAATCATATACTAGCATATTCAACACTTACAACTAAAGTTATTGATTGTGATTTTATTGGAGTAACTTAAGATTTAAGTTTAAAAACGACTAAAGATTTTTATTAAATACTTTATTCATTATAGCATGTTGTTTTATTTTGTTTAAGAGAAACCAGAGACTTATTTAATAATGATGATGATGGTTATATTAGTAGATTGATATTTATGATAGCATCATTTTGTTTCAATTGGATCTCAAATCCAAAATATAGTTTGGCTAAAAATAATCATTTTAAACAATATCTTATTAAGGTTAGAAAAATCATTTGTTATTTAAACAAAAAACAATATTTTTAACATTAATAATTAGAACATTAACATTTATTCACGAATGATGATTTTACTAATTATCATAACGTTCTTTTGATCAAAGGAGCATAATGTTAATATATATGTATGTATGAGTAAGTTAAGTTGTTGCTTAATTAGTTTTGGTCCTGTTTTGTCTATCTCCTATTTTAGTTTCTTTGCTATCTTATGATTTTATCTTTAGTTTTAGTACTTTTATTTCATTAATATATATATATAATATTTATATACATAAATGTGTATTGTTCTTATATTTTTGTATAGTTCCATCTGCAGATACAAGTTTAGACCAAAAATAGTGCTAGAATACTATTTGCAGGATCTCTGGGTTGCTGTCACAAGGATTTCAGTATGGTGTTCATTCTGGATCATCTGCATTTGTACTGCGGTATTCATTTTGGATCAACCGCATTTGTAGTGAGGTGTTCATTCTGCATCATCAGCGTTTGTAGTGAGGCGTTCATTCTGGATCAATTTTGCACTGTGGCATTCATTTTAGGTCATTCGCGTTTGCAGTGAGGCGTTCATTCTGAATCATCCGCGTTTGCAGCAAGGCATTCATTCTGGATTATCTACGCTTGGGGCGAGGCATTCATTCTTTGGTGGAGCTACTTGGTGATCTCTTTTGCGCATTTGGTTGCACCATGGATTATTTTGTGTACTTCTAACACTTCATATCGGCAGTGGCCTTGCCGCAGTTCGATATTGAGGTGTAATGGATGGTGGCCTTGGTAGAGCTCATTTAAGAAGTTACCTGAGTTTATTTTCTTAGTTTTTTCTGTATTATGTTTTATCACCTGCCAGACATGTTGGCAGCTCCTTTGTTATCAGTGATATATATATATATACACACATGTATGTATGTATGGGTGTGTGTGCGCACGCTCTCCTCTACTTTTAGAGGATCACACATTTCTCTCAAAAAAATAAAATTGGTTAGAGTCAAAAAGTTTTGGTCTAAAGATTTTTGATAAAGGGATTTTTTGTTTTTGAAATAAGTGGAAAATGGAGTGTAAGTTTGGCTCGATAATCTTTCATATTTTTATAACTTTGGAAGTTTGTTTATTTTTTAATTACTTTTAAGGGGTAGATAAATGGAAATGATACTTGATTAAATTGACATATAGAGAATATAAGTTTAAGGATGCCCAATAACTAAGATAGGAGGAACATTCCCGTATAAGTAAAATACAGGGAATAATAGCTGAAGTAGAAGCCATTTAGGTAGGAGAAATATAAATAGTTGCAATATTGGAAGATTTGGATGGAAATAGCATTATGAATTTACATAAAATAGGATTAGCAATCTAGTAAAAAATAATATAAGAAAGAAGCAACAGAAGTAGGGTAGAAAGAATGGATAAATTCCATTGATATGTAGTAATTGTGCATATATTTTAGATAGACGCTTAGATATATACAGCATTTACACGTATCTTTTAGAAGCCCTCCTAATATGCTATTAAAATCTCCATCAAAGGTGGAGGTGGAGATAGCATGAGTAATAAGAAAATAATAGGACGGAAGCTATCCTTATGTATTCCACTTTTTATCGTTTAAGGTTATAAAAGATGTTTTTTTTAAATAGTTTGGTTTAATAAGTGAGTTTTAAATGTTTTGAGTTAAAAATCCAACTTTTAAAAGAAGTAAATCTTTATTGTAAAAATTCATTAAAAAGGTAAAGTTGGTTAGAAAAAGGGAAAAAATATCATGGCTCTTTTTGGAGACCAAGCAACTTTTAAATTTGATAAAATGGTTTCTTAGTTAATATTTTTAAAAGGCTAAAGTTTTGGATTACATACTTTATGAATGTGAAGTTTTAATTTTATAAAGAATGGCGAAACCAAATCCAAATTTTGATATGGAGTAGATATGGATGACGGTCTAGGTAATACGAAGGAAAGGTTTAGGCTATGAATAAAATTACTATGGATGCTCAAAAGATAGCAACAAGGAATCTCAATTGAATATAAGAAATAATGGTATGAACCTAGGAATGTTGATTGGATATGTGTCAAAGTCGTAAGGAGAACACTCAAAGGAATAGGGAACGGTATCAAAGTATAATTTTAATAGTCCTAGGGTATATTCACACGAAGGATCAAGGATAAAGAGAACGTAAATACCAAGGTTCGAGGATACTATCAAGCGATTGTGATCTAGAGAAGATAGTACTATGATTTGGAAAGCAAGTAATAAGATGGCTAGGTTGATCAAGGTTGAAGAAGGCGAGATTGGGGGTATAAAAGTCATTTCACTAAACCAATTTTCTAATGAGTTATTCTAAATGTACGTAGTTCATATTTTTACCCACTGCAGTATGGGAATGCACAATCCATAGTTGGATGTAATAATTGAAGTAATGGATGGACCACATTTATTAGGAGCTAAAGAGGTAGTTAAGACATGTGGATTATAGTTGAATGGCGATCCACCTTAATTTAGTAAGGAGTTTTAGTGTAACGATCTGGGATTTTAGTATTTGGTTTTGAAATATTTAATTAATTTTACTTATTAAAATATTGGTTTAAAAAGGTTTGATAACATAAATTCAAATATAAGGGTTATTTTAAAAGTTAATATATGGAATTCAGATATAAGGATTGTTTAAAATATTAAATTGAGAATTAAATTTTGAAAAGTGTTTCAATTAAAGGGATTTACAATTGAATGTTAATTTTAATTGATTTAATGGACTTATTAAACTCCTTTTAAATTATAAATAATAACAGTGAATTCAATTTGTAAATTTATTTACAGTAATAAATGGTTCATATAAATAATCAAAAATTTTATTGTTAATTTTTCAAATCTATTTTTGTTGACGCATTTTGAATTTATTTTTCCATAATTATTTGATGATTTATCGGCAAATGGCGATGTTTTGATGAGTTTACATAATTCAATAACTAGTGTATATTATTTTAAGATCGCATCGTTATTTTGAGCATGATCGTATTTTGGTTCTATCGTTCGGGGTTCGTATGTGAACAGAAAGTTATGCAGCGAGATGCCAGAATTTGAAAATTATATATATATATATATATATATATATATATATATATATATAAAACACACACACACTGAGACGTATAATCACATATATTTTTCTCTACCCTTTCTGATTCTTGTCTCATCTTGTACATTCAAACGAAAAAATCTCACTTCTTCAAAATTCATTATAAAATCAAATACATAACTAAAATAATTGAAAAATGAATCTATATTTTAGAGGGCTAGATATTCATTTCTAGATAGAAATCGTGGATTTGGTGATAAGTTGGAGGAGCGGCAGTAAAGGTTATAGGCTGTTTCGAACTTGGATTGGGGTATTCGGGCTATAGAAGAAGAAATAGGCTACGGCAAGGGGAGCTTCGACTTCTCATGCCGAGGCATACCTTGACATCCATTTTGGTGGCGTACGATTCAAGGAAGGGAACTGCGAGATTGGCCTAGCATGTGCAGCTAGGGGAAGATGCGATTTCATGGAGGAAAGCTGGCGCAATTTCTTGAGGTCGAGGAGTTGGCCTTCGCAAAGAGAAGGTCGATGGAGCTGATAGGAAGTGATTTTGTTGAGTAACGAATGAGAGGGGATGGTGAAGTTCGGTCATGTTGGGTGGTTACAAGCAGAGGTGGAATTTAGTTATTATGGAAAATGGTTTAAATATAATTGGGTAATTGGTTAAATAAAAAGTGTAATTGGTGTTTTAATTAAATAATTAAATAAAAAGCTTATAATTTCAATAACTTGTTCATACTAGGACCAAATCAAATGTGATCATTCGCACTAGGCTCGTATCGGCGATATCTGTGTTATGGAATTGGATTGGCTTAGATCTGAGCTTATAGAAATTTCAGCTAAAATCAAGCTTTGTTTGATCTTATTCGAAAACTGAAATGCTTCGCTGATATCTGGTATTATGTGAGTTTAAATTGCCCTTTTAGTTAACCAGTAATGTTTTATAGTAGATAAAAATCATTAATAGTTTACTTGGATGCTTTATTGGTTGATTGTTTGGTTTTGATGAGTTGTCATTTTAAAATAGTTAATACATGAATTAATTGCAAGGACTTAGTTGATGTATAGGAAATTTGTAGAGAGGTCCAACGAGATTCCTCGCTATTGTTGTATTATTTTCAATAATATTACTATTATATGAATTATTGAAATATAAAACTGATTGTTTGGCCCTTTGAGATATGATATTGTTATATGTTGCAAACTTAACCTCTGTAGTGATAAGATCAATATCAACATTAGGTTAAGTGAAGCGGTGGATGTTGGCTTCAATTTAGTATTTTTGAAATACTATTAATTTTTGATTTTGGTTTGAAATGGGTGTTTGATTCAGATAATGATTTTAATTTAACCTTTGGGTTTTCTTGAATATTTAACGTAAGAAAATTTTGATCTTCTCTATTTTACCTCAACTTTTTATTTGTCATTTCTAAATCATTTAGATATGTTTTAAAAGTTGTTTATTTATATTTAATATTGTTTTAAGTTATTTATCAATATTTTATATTCTGAAAAGTTATTTATTAAATAACTAATATTGTTTGGACTTAATAATTATTTATTAACAATGTTTTGGAATTTATAACATTATTTATTAATAACATTGCAGAATTCATAATTATTATTTATAATAATGTTTTGGAAGATAATTCTTATTTATATCATAATGTTTGAAGATTAATTATCATTGTATCATTGTTAAGGTTAGGAATTATTAACTATTATATTTATAATGTTTGGAAGTTAATAATTATTATTCATTAGTAATGTTTTGCTGTTAATAGTCATTATTATATAATGATGTTTTGAAATAAGTAGTTATTATTTATCTATACTGTTTTGAAGTGGTTGATTATTATATTAATAATGTTTTGGAGTTAATAATCTATTTTATTAATGATGTCGGAAAGTTTATTTGTTATATATGTAGGATGTTATTAATTTATCTGATTAAATTTATTTATACACAATAAATTAATTTATAAAAGGAATTTCATTTATTAAAGGAGATTTATTAAAGAGTTTATAAACAAAAATGGCATTTGAGTTTATAAAAATTATTAAAAAGGCTTTATAAAGGACTTTTATTAAAGGGTTTTAGTGAGAATTTTTATAAAGTATCTTTATAAAAGACATTTATAAAAGAATAGAGTTTTATAAATAGTTTTATGGATTTTCAAAAGAGTTTTACAAATGGTTTTAGAAATTTATAAAAGAGTTTTATCGATGGTTTTAGAAGCTAATAGAAAGGGTTTTATAAATTGTTTTGAAGATTTATAAAAGGAGTTATATAAATGATTTTACAGTTGTATAAATACATTTTCTAAGGAACGAAAGTGTAGTGTTTTTATGAATACACTTATATGTTGAGATAAGTATATGGAAATTTATTCGATTATTGAAAGAAATATGAAGGGTTTGTAAATATATCTTTGCGAAAGTATTTTGATATAAGTATTTACAAAGTGATTTTAATTCATGAAAGGATTTATTTAAGAGGTTAGTGGATACTTATATGCTTAACCAATGTTGGTTTCCCTATGGAAATAAATCCCTAATTTGATTTATGCTTGTTTGTTTATTTGATAGTTAAATAACGGACTATCAAACTTGGGCAGTTCAAATTATCATTGTCGGTTCAAAGAGACCGAGATCGAATATATTATCCGAAAACCACTTCGAACTGGCATAAGCATTCTGATTGGAACATCTTAAAGATGATGAAGATGGAGCTTTTGAAGTGGAAGGGCTACTTGCTACTAATCCTGAGGGTGATTCCAAAATGGATATAGTGGAGGTAGTGCCTTCGATTTCGTTCAGACCCAGAACAAACTTGTACAGATGAATGGTGCATTACATTTCTACCCGGAGGGCTGTATTAGCATTACAAGATTGTATAAAAAGGTAACCGTAGCCTCAAGCCTCATCAACCAGGAAAATGACTAAAGCATGGAAATGCAGCAGGGCTATGTGGGTCACTTCCTTTAGGGTACGATCATTCCACTTCTAGTGTCCATATTTATATATGCTTTGGGACCCATTATGGTAGTTTATCAACCATGGGGTGATCATATTCGGTGCTTATCCATTCTTTAATGCGAGCCTTCGGATTTGATTGTATTCATATTATGCTGGAATTTGATAACGTAACAATTTTGGCTATGACTAATATGTAGTTGTATCCTAGATAATATTATAATATCACTGGATTTTCTATAGAAAAGTTTTGGTCATCATAAGGTGAAAACCCATTTGTGTTTATGTGCAGCGTACTCTTATGAGATACCCTTATTTTTAAAAGAAAATATAGCATTAATATTCAATTGAGTGTGTTTCTCATGCTGGTTTACCAGACTGATCCGGATGTTATTTTGTTATAATACTCGGGTCAGACCGAACATATTTACATATTCAGTTTGGATACTTGGAGTTTCAAGAGATGAGCTAGATGCCTCTAAGTCGTATTCATATATATTCTATTTTCAGTTGCATTGGTTGTTTATATTTATCAGCAATTATAAGGACAGGTTGTTATAACTGTCCAAGTTGTTGATTAATTTATTGAATCTGATTTATATGTGCATATTAAAGTTAAAATTTCCTTTTATAAAAGTCTATTTTATATTATATGTAACTCATCCCGATATGAGATTATGTTCATTCTTTTCTTCTTTTTCCCCAATAATCTGTCTTTTCGGCACTTGGAAGCTCGGCACGTGAATGCCATGGATGTATTAGTGTCAACTTTTAAGGGTCGAAAAGGCAGGTCGTTACAGTTAGGGCCACAACGTCATTAACACCAGTTGATAATGAATGGAAACTTCCAGCAAAGTTTTCTTTTAGGGATTTTGGGTTATGATTGCTAGTTGTCTCCCTTAGGCTATTGGAAAACCATACGATAGAATATGAGATATGCTCCAGTTTTATTACCGTGTTGATGGTTTGGATGAGCTTTGACCACTATATAAATATATTGGAAAACGGTGTAAATAAGGAGATCTCGTAAGGACACTTAACTAGCAATAATAGGAGTTCCTCTCCAATTTCAATTTCCAACTACCAACCGAATCCATCTAAGTTATTTGGCGACAATGAAGTTAGGCCAGCATTGATGGACCGCATTAGCCTAGAGCAAAAGAAGGAGGCGATATTAGACATTTTAGGCAAATCAAGGAGAGGAAAGCATTTTCCCCATGTCGGAAGACATGCAGTAGATGAAAGAGGATGTTTAATGAGAAATAGATGCCCTTGTGTTTCGATGGTTGAGAATGTTTTTAAGAAGTGCTAGCAGAGTATCGCCATTCTAGGATCACCATTTACTTTGGAGGTAATAAGATGTATAGGGGCATGAAATGAATTTTCTATTGACTAGGGATGAAGAAGAGGGTAACTAAATTTGTCTCTAGGTTTTGACATGCCAAAGGACAAAGAACAAACAAGGAAAGCTCGAAGGATTGTTATTGCCACTGGAGTTGCCGACTTGGAAATCGAAGCCTATATCAATGTACTATATAGATGGGTTACCTATGAGTCAAGAAGGGAAATGAAGCGATTTGGGTTATAATAGATAGGCTCACTAAAAGTGCTCCTTTTATTCCTGTTAAAAGTAATAGGACCGCAACATCTTTAGTGCAAACTTATATTAAGGAGGTGGTTTGAGTTCACAGAATACCAGTTTGCATTGTTAGTGATAGTGACCGCTTACTTACCAGTGAATTTCGAAGGAATTTGTAGATAGCTTTAGGAAGTTCATTAAATCTTAGCACTTCTTATCACCACAGACTAATAGTCAGACTGAAGGGTAGATAGAATTTTGGAAGACTTGTTAAGAGTTTACATCATGGATTTCGAAGGACATTGGGAGTAACACTTACTTAAATTCGCGTATAATAATAGTCACTAAGTGACGATTGACATGGCACCCTTTGAAGCATTATACGAGAGGTCATGTAAATCGCCAAATTGTTGGAGGAAAACCACCGAAAAAATTCTACTTGGATCAGATTAAATTTGTGAGACCTCGGAAAAATAGAGTTGATAAGGCAGCGAATAAATGTCACACAAGATTGTCGGAAGTCTTATAAGGACAAGCTAAGGAAAGGATTAGAGTATGGGGCAGGATATATAGTGTTCGTTAGATTTTCCCCTCTTAGAAAGGTCTTGAAATATGGAAAGTCATGAAAGTTACCACCAAGGTTTGTTAGGCCTATCCTGATCTTGGAAAGAATAGGGGTATTTGCATATCGAGTAGAGCTACTAGATAAGTTGGCAAGAGTCAATGACTTATTTCACATTTTGCACTTGTAGAAAAGCCTTCATAATACTGCCACTATAATAGAACCTGATTAGTTAGTAGACATTGAGACGGAGTTGGTAGCACCATGTGCCACCACATGCATAGTAGGGCATAGAACTAGGAAGCTCCGCATCAAAGAAATTATGGTGGTTTGAGTATAACAAGGAGATAATCCAGCGAAAAGCTCATGGGAAACTAAAGGGAAGATGAAGACTTCTCATCCTGAGCTTTTCATTAGAAAACTTTCTCCCCCCAGATTTAGGTTTTGGTTGCATCGTGGTTGCCAGATTGGATGGTAGGGAATGGTTGTCGCACTTTTTACTGTCATTTTTACATTTATATAAAACTTTTTGCATGTTTAGGATATATACATACATGCCCATATGTCACGATATTGCATCCATGCTATGACTGACCTCATATATAGTATGTCTGCATACATAATCATATTGCACTTTTTGGTTCGGTGGATGGTTGTGCAGATAACATGGTTGTATAACATGAATGCTTAGTGTGCATTATCCCTTAGCGGTTTTAGTGACGAAGTCATTTTAAGGGGGAGAATGTAACATCCCATAAAAATTAATAGGAAATTAATTAATAAATTAATAATGAGGCTAAATATGGAAATTTTGAAATGTCAGAATTTGACCGTGAATGTTGTGTCGTTGGGTTCGTGATGATTTTCTAATCAATTTCTATACATAAAGTTTTGAAATCGAAGCTCAAACAGAAAAGTTATTGAAGTTTAAGTTTTCAGATTTAAAATAATTAAAATATAATTCAAAACCAAAAATGAATTTAATATTAGAATTCAAAAGTTAAAAAGTTAATGGTGGTTAGGATTAGGGTTTAAGTAAATGTTAACGTTACAAAAATTAAATAAGGAATTAAATAAATATAAATGGCAAAACAAATACGTTCCCATTTATAGGCAACCGATCGACCCCCTATCTAGAGCCAGTCGACTGCCTAGGTAGGAGCAGTCGACCGGTGCGAGTTGTAACAGCTAACGTTATTCAGACCATGAATAGTTCAATTTTATTATTTTAAACCACTAAATCCGATGGTTCTAGAACTTCCAACCACTATAAATAAGTGCCTAACCCTTTTGCTTTTATTTACAAATTATTTGGAAATGTAGTGAAGCTTTGTTGGTTTCTTTCCTCCGCACGATTCAGAAATTTCTTAAGGTCTTCAGTTAAAAGATTTTAGATATTAATATTAAATTTCTAATTCTATTCTCCTCTAATCACTGAAATTCTGAATCTAATTAACATGCAATCCTTTTATTATTTATTTCAAAAGGAAGAGATTAAATAGTAGGCATGTTCAAATCCAAAGGAGGAAGCTAAGAATTATCTATGAGTGGAAATCTTAGTTTTGCTCATTTTAGTAGTTGCATAGTATAGGTTGGATTTGACATATGCCTTGGGAAATTTTGGTTCATGAAAACTTCAAATCTAAATTCCCAAAATTCCCCTAAAGAGAAATGTCAATCCTTACGTTTTGGAATCTTAATTATTCTATGTTAAAATAGCAGAATTTGTGTAGTTAGTGCGAATTCAATATTTTACAATCTATTCCACTTCTCACTTTTGCCTTTTGATGTGATTAAGGGTTTAAAAAGGAAACAATTTAGGAAATGGTGTGTAAAGTATGAATTCTCCTATCTGTAGTTTGTGTTTCCTTTCTCCATAGTTCAAATACGATTCCCTTTTCATTTTATATGTGGAAGTCGAATATAGTGTAAAAGGATAGAATTTACAATTCTATTGATGTTGATTATACCGTTTTAATATACAGTAAGTTTGTTAATTGATTTTATTTTCTTATATAAGTCTATTGTTGGGCTAAGGATATTAGCTAATTTGTATGTTGTGGTACGAAATTAGACTTGTATAAATTTAATGTTTTGACATTTAATGATTATTATAAGATGCAATCTTCGCACAACTAGGAATATTTTATATACTTATTTATAAATATCTTAGTGTATGAATAACATATAATTAATAACGTATTAATCGCATAATAAATAGGTTATTAATTAGCACTAAAACCCCATAGGATGGAATTTAATGATGATTATAATTAATAGTGGAATAAAGCACCATTCTTTGTAGCCTTAGTAGAAACAAGTGAGGTGTGTGATAATATGATTATATGAGTGTATTATGACTGAGTCATAGGGATGTGAGGTCAATCAAAAGCACATGGAAGTTTGCCTAGCTAATCTGGCTACTAGCAGTGTGACTTTGGGGCTGATGTGAGACGTCGCCTATAATAAGTACCCACACAGGATATGAGGTTAGTCCCAATTATATAGGGTAAGTTTGCCTAGTTAATCTAGCTACATATGCCTATGAATGATCGGACTAATATGAGATGTCACAGTTGGCTTACAAGACATAATACATAGGACCTGCTTTGTGGATCAGGGGTAGTAAGTGGCTATTGTAGGGTCTACCTCCTCCCTAATTATGAAGTATTAAATGGTCGGGGATAGCATTTCGGCATGGTAAATGGAAATTTCAGGAAGGGTCCGCTAAAACATTGAATGTAAAGCGCATTTCTCAATCACGTAGACAAATTCACACAAGACTGGAACAAAATGAAAAGTCTTTTTATTCACATTCCAAAATATCTACAAATGTTATTGACACACAACAAAAACAAAAGGCGAGGCCGTATCTGCACAATATCGATCAAAAAGTAAAAGACCAAAAAGCGCCTAATGATGCTAAACAAAAACATAAAGACAACAAGCGATCACTTCTTTTTATGTTTCTTCCTTTCTTCCCATCACTAGAGGACTATCCACCTCCATTTTCTTCGATATTCTTTTTGCTTCCTTGCCCTCCACTTCCCTGGCCCTTACTGGAGTGCTTTGTAATGAAGTGGCGGGTACACTTTGAGCGCTTCCATCCATAGGAAGCAAAGTTGGGTTAAAAATAAAATCGGTAGGCGAAGCAAAAGACAATAGAATTGGAGCGGGTTTAGTCGGCTCTTACTTGATCTTGGTGACGCTTAAAGCTCGTTGATCATAAATCTCCTACAAGGTGGGCCCTATAGCAGACCCAAATGTCACCATCATCAAGACATCTTCATCAATCTAGATATCTTGAAATTCATCGGTCCCTTCTTCATCTAGATCTTGGATCTTTTATACGTCGGGATCGGAGGCATCACTAACTAGAATGGTTGGGATTGTCCCAGAGAAAGTTACAACCGTTGAATCAGTCATTGTTGCAGTTAATCCTGTTGGGAGATTTCTTTGTGAAGAGTTAGAGTCGTAGGTTAACCTGCAATTTGAGATACATGAAATGAGAGACTAGTGACATTAACCGATGTCATGTGTTCCTTCTCAAATAAAGTGAGGTTAGAGATATACCTCCATCGGGTAGGGATTCTATGTGGGCAAACATACCAAACAAGTTTTCCTTCAAGATTAGAGATAGCATGATGGCTTGGGAAGTTGTGGCGCATCCGGATCATACCGAAGGTCTAGTGAATAGATAAGAGTGGCTAGAGGCCTAAAAGTAAGACCTGTCATGACACTCTAAGGAGTGGTCTCGAAACCTTCAATCGATCCCTCCGAACTATATCATCCAATTCTAGATGCAAGATAAGTTCACTTGCTCCACCTCGACCTCCTCTGTGCTTAAAATCTCATTCTTCGACTCCACCAAGTCTATTTTGGATCCTTTATAGCGCTCGTGCTTATCTCGCACGATTTTCTCCTACGTCATTGCCAAGGTGCAAGGATAAGCTTTACCAAGCCACGTCAAGTCTTGAAATTTAAGGATATTGGCATTGTTATTGGTAATGAGTGGATCAAAACTATCCTTAGTTCATCTTTCCATGGAAGCCACCAAGTCGTCCACTCTCTTTGCCTTGTTTACTACGTCCTCTCTTTCTTACATGCATTATCTCTCTCATTACGAACACCAAGCAATTCTTTGCAGCAAGTTAAGCGGCCTAGAGAGCCTCATCTTTTTCTTTCCTCTCACTTTCATGATGTGCTTCGAGCGCTCGTACTTTCTCGGCCAAATCATGATTCCTTTAGTAAACAGACTCCACTTCGATCATGTGATTTTTCCATTCTTTATCGATTAAAACCTTCAAATCCCTGACCTTTTTATTGTCCTCCTCTTTGGCCTTCTTTAACTTAGCAACTTCTCTATTGAGGTATGCGACGATCTTGTCATTCTGATTCGTTATAAGCTTCATTCCCATGATCTTGGCCTCTAAGTTCTTAGAATCTTTCGAGATTATCTCAGCCAGTCTCCTCCAAGTGAAGTACCGGTAGTACATATCCCCAACATATTCTGCCATCTAACCCTTGACTTTATGTAGGATATCCTTTAGATTGGGAACAAATTTGCAAGCTTTAAAGTTGATCGTTGGCAATCTGAGGGTTTGAAGCGACCCGTCGTTCCTCTTCAGTAAAAGGTTGTTTAACCAGCTTCTCGACCGGCGCTTTATCATGTTTGTGTTAAGAAGAATCAAATATAGTTTATTTTGATGGATGGTGATACTGCTGGGAAGTATAGATGGTGATGCTGCTGGGATGCATAGGACGTTGCTAGTTGCTTGGTGAAGAGAGAAGCATAAGATGTTTCATCGCATGGATGATCATCTAGACGACTAGAATGCCTCTCTGAACCCCTGGATGGGGGAGATTTGGACATAGAACGATGCCTAAACGATGAATATATGGCATGTGGTCTTTCTCTCTACCCTCACGATCATGGCTTAAATGCTGGTTGGAATCAAATTCATGGTTGGGTTTACGAGGTCGCATAGCTTGTTTGCGCCTCGGTTGATATCCCGTTTGATCTTGGAAATCCACATATAGTCCATGCCTCTCTATGGCTGCGAGTGAGAAGAAGATAAATTATATTTGATGAGACAAGAGCACCGCATGAGCTATGCAAAGTGCACTGCATGTGTGTGTACATGCAAATGTCCTAGTGTCCCCAACGGACCGTGGGTTTGGATTTTGATAACGGAAGTATCTTCCCAGCTTTAGTAGAAGGCGCGTCTTCTTGAAAATGGACGGGGGACCCAACATCCCCAATCCTCATATTGACAAGGCCAAAAGAGTTGATTTTATCAAGAATCGGCCCTAGGATAGCATAGGGATCCTCCGAAGTCTATACAAAAGACTCGAACATAGATGTAATCGGTAGAGATAAAGCCAGAATCTTATTTTAGGAAGCTTAATCTTAAGACTTTTTCTTTAAAGAGGTTGTTGATCATCGTCGTCGTCGCCTTCTTCATTATGCCCTCCTACTTCTTCCTCTCCGCCTCTGATTTCACCCTCTTCTATGTGCTCTTGTACATCGCCAGTCTCAATCAAAAGACTTTGAACAGAGGGCACCAGCTATTCATATCCTTTATTCCTGACTGTTGGTTCATCGTTCTCGCTATCCGTGACAATTAGAGCAGGACAGACACTATGGTTAGGGTACAACAAGTGGTGGGCCAAGATATTCTCGTCAATAAGCAATAATTTGGTTCTTCTCTCTACTACTGGGAGTGCCTGTAATTGCCGCACGGTCTCGGCCAAGGCAGCATCACTAGCTCTGTGTGGAACGTCTACAAAATGCGAAAGGTCAATTAGAAACCACAGAGTCGCAAATACAGACTAATATATGAGAGATAGGGCCAAAGACTTACATTAGGATAACCATCGCTGTTCAATTCTAGGAGGACAGTGAATGAAAAAGAATCCCTTCTTAAAATAACTTAGCTTGTTCCAAGTTCCAATCACAACTTTACACATCTTGGATGGCTCTAAGAAGATATGAGAAGGGATTCCTTTATGACGCTTGAAACTATATAAGTATTGGATATTCTGAAAAGTCGATAGGTGATAAGCAAAGATGATGTATTAGCAGTTGAGAAAAGCATAGCTATTCGGATGGAATTGAGTAGGAGCCAATGTCATTTGATGCAAAACCTATCTTATATACGGGTAGAACGGTGGAACTCTCCCTAGCATGCATATGTATCTGTTGCAAGCTGTATATCCTTCGGAAGGGTGATGTGCCATCTAGTGATAAGTTGGGACTATCATGTCATTAAGCAGATTATGCTTCTTATAAATTCTCTTAAATGATGCCTCATCAAATTTGGAGGCAATAAGACTAATAGGATCTTCCAATATAACTGCATCCTCGAATGCAACATAGCAGGTTCCACCTCTGATTCTTGTATAGGTATTCCCTGAGCGGCTAATCTTCTTAGGGAATACCAAGTTAAACGACAGGCTGCATTGGAGTTTTTTTCCTTGAAGATGCTCTTGTGAGCTAGATTATGTATCATAATCATTATAATGGACCTCCGGCCATTGCTGAGAGACGCTTAGAATGTATAATGTCCATAGCTATCAAAACTCAATATGTAATCGACATTAGATAAATAAAAACCTATGCCTCCCATGCCTAGGTGAAATATAATGCAGTGTTGTGTAGTATCCAGATGTTCGATGTTGTACAAAAGTCAGTTTCAGAGATCGGAGATTGTCCAAAGTAATCGTCATTATTGACCGTCCCAATGATCTTCGTGTCATCAGGAGCATGCTTGGAATTTCTTAAGGCACGGAGTGTCAAGTTCACCAGAGTTTGGTCGCACTTGAACAAAGAGGAGAACTCAGAAAATCCGACTAAGGGGACAGTTCAACGCCGAACCATCCTACTTAGGGGATTTCGAGTTTTCTTCTCCCCTTCCTCTTATCGCAAGCACTTCGGCTTCATCCTCCAAATCCAGGCATATGGCTTAATGTCGTTCAACTCCAGCCTTTCCCTATCCTCATTACTCACCAAAGTATGCTCAAGCTTGAATTTCTTGGGTTGGGAATATGGCTTTTGTTCAAATGGATAATGTCAGGTTCAAGGCGATTTTTGGTAATGTTGATCTTGACTAGGCTCATGGCAACATTTCGATTATCAATGATGGGGCGACGAGGTGTGTTTCAGCTCGAGTTCGGGTTTCTCCAATGGCGAAGCTCGAATTTGAAGAGAGAATGCAAGATAAAGTAAAGAGGAAGATGGTCAATGGTGCTTTATAAAGCATAGCCAAGTTTCTCGGTTATAAACAAGCACGACTCTAAGTGCATGGGTCGGTACCAAACCATGATGGTTCGGTACTGAACGATCATGTATAAAAAAGAGAAGAAGAAGAAAAGATGCACGACTCTATGTGTGCATGCCCATGTATGCTCAAGTGTTCTTAGACACTAGTGATCATGTGCGTACATATTCTTATGCCCATGTGTACAGAACATTCAATTTCAAAATTCAAGGGACGAAAAATCTAAACGTGGAAATTATGGAAATCGAAATATTCAATAATGCTTAATTTGGAATGACAAGTCATGGAGGAAATTTCCAAATTTATAATCTCAGATGTTGTTGAAGCATCATGACAAATGGGAAAAAAGGCATAGCTATTCACAAGAATGAATCTAAGAAAGGATAATAACTATTCGAAGCATAAATTCGGATTTGACACAATGATCCAGACCTACCTCGATTCAAATCACATCACGTTTGAAATGAGATGTACTTTGAGGGAAAAATGTTATCTGACCTTTTGATCCGACAATATTTAGTCAGATTAGACAATTCGCACTTGCTAGGTTATTAAGGCAAGTAACCCAGAAAGATATAGAAGACTCAGAAGAGTGGTCCAACCAAGTATGTAAAGCCAAGCCCAAACAACCATACAAAAGATGGGATGATACCCAGCCAAGTACATGGCTCGATACCGACCATACATGGTTCAGTACTGAACCATGTTACTTCATGGGTCTCATCCTATTTTCCTACTACACGATGCCCAAAATCCTAAAAGCCCATTCCATGCTCCATAACGTTGTTTGCATGCTCGACTTAATCAATCTCCTCAAGCTCTCTGGATCAACAACTTCACCCTTCCATAGATCCATCAATTGGACTCGGAAACAAGCTAACAATGGCTCAAATAACTCAAAAACCGTAAAGATAAGGGTAAAGCGACCAATCTTCAAAAGTCTAGAACAATGATCGATAAGGTTTTGTGGGTCGATATCGACCCGTAGCTATAGTTAGGTACTAACCCATTGTAAAGGCCCGCAAATCCGTACCTATATAATCGACCATAATTCACATCGGTTCAACTCAAATTAAACAGAAAATACGAATCTTTAGGGTGAAGAAGAAAAAGGTATAAGAAAAAAGAAACAACAACCCAGAATCTCACAATCGCAGCGGAACAAAATATTATATATAATAATAGATTTTTTACATAAAAGAATCTGTAACAGTTAATATACTTACAATCAACAGAGTACAACACCCAATACATAATTATGTACCATTATAATAACTTGTCCTCAAACATCGGTTGTATAACCAAGTATGGAGATACATCACTGTCATCCAGCTCGTTCCCTGAGCTCCATAGCATTCTAACCTGAATCTGTAACACTCAATCTAACTCGAGCGTTATAATAAAATAACACCCGAGTCGGTCTGAAAACCAACGTGAGAAAACACTCAACTTGAATTATTTCTATTATTTTAAAAATCCTTTGAAAAACAATGGTATCTTGTAAGACCACGTCACACATAAACATGATGGGTTTTTACCTTATGATAACCAAAACATTTTTACCAAAATCGCTTGATATTATAATAGTGTCTAAACCAACTAAATAAAAAATAGCTGAAATGCTTGCATCTTTCGTTTCGGCATAGTTGGGCACAATTAAAACCGTACGGTGCTTATTGGAGAATGGATTCCATACGAATGACTGGGCCACTGGGGCACCTCCCATCACAGTACACCTCTAGAACAATGTACCGAGGACCATGCCGAGATCCCCTGCTACACAAGACTGGCCCACCCCTAACCTGGATAGACTGAATATGTTATCACCCCGGGTGTTCCCACCCTTACAATCGAGCGCTCCTTCTTCAATGCACAACCATATCCATAATCTATAGGTTTCCGAGGGTATTTACAAAAGTGATAACATAGCCTAATTGGGTGCGACCCACTTAGCCTTGCTGCATATCCCCTGTTTTAGTCATTCTCGGTTGATGAGGCTTGAAGCTAAGCATTACTTTTCAAGAAACAATTTTACTTAAAATGCTCATTATCTTTCAATGACGATGTTCTGATAGCATTTGTCCATATAAGTTGTCCTGGGTCTGGATAAACCAAATCATCATCTTTACGGTATTCATCCGTAATGTTCAGACTAGATCAAAGTGGTTTTCGAGTAATTAGTGGTTTTCGAATAATTAAATCTGATCCCGGTCTCTTCGAAATGATTAACGAAATTGGCCAAAATTGATATTCGGTTGTTTAACTATCAATAAAATATCCATAAGCAGACACCAAGCCTTATCATACATTTCCTTCAAAATATCTATTTGCAAAATATTTTTATAAGATATATCGATTCCTTCCAAAATTTGAAAAAAAATTCAAATACTTAAATCCGTAACCGAATATTTCCAAACCATCTCAATGCTTAGAAATATTTCCAAATACCATTTTTACAACACTTAGAAAAAAATATTTCTATCCCAATCATTTCCCATTAAAAATATCTCCAAAACTTCCTTCCAATACTTAGAAGATTTATTTATATGTTTATTTTCCAAAAAATCATTTTAATATTAAACCTGGAAATATTTCATAACTTATCCCATAAGTCTCCGGAATTTAATAAATTCTTCCTACGATTTCCAAACCGATTATACTTATTTGTAATCCCAACCAACCATTTATAACTTCTTAAATGAATTCATATTCTTTCCGAAGGTATCGCATCTCAACATTGGAAATTTTCTCAAGTCTCTAAAATTCCATTTATAAGATTTCTTGTATAAAATCTTATCCTTAATGTAAAACCTATCTACACATCTTGAGAGAATTTTATAAATAAATTTTCAATCATTTCAAAACTATATATATATATATATAATAAGCATTTTTAAAGAATAGTAATTTATTTTTATTTCTAAAATAGGTTCTAAGTTATTATATAAAATATTAAATACTTTTAATAAACCATCAATAATTCATTTTAAAATAAAACAAATCAATTTACAAAGCTGATTTATAATTATTAGCATTTTATTTCGAAAATTATTAAATATTTGAAAATCCATTTTTCGTAGTATTCCAATACTAACTATTTTAAAATTTCATAGTTTAAATAATAAAGTTTTCCCTTTGAAAAATAAACTTAACTTCTTAAAAATAACAATATATTTTAAAATCTCAATAGCCAATTTAATTCATAACTTCCTCTTGATATCACAACATATCAATTTATTGTCGATTCCCTAACCATTCTCATTTCAAAAATAGAACCTATTATTTTTCTCAATCCCTCTTACCATATTCTAATATAAATTCACCCTATGAATTTATATTCCTAGTTATCATCTGATATCGAAATCCTTTATTTTTTAAACATCTTTTATAAATTTTTATAATCCCTTTGGTTTTACCTGTTTATAAAACAAATCTTATTTATAAAATTCAATTATATAAATTCATTTCTTATAAATTCCATTTATACTTCCAATCTATTTTTAATATCGATTTTAACTCCTTTTTGTATTTCAGAATACCATTCATAAACTCCTTTATATAATTAACTTTTAAAAACTCTATTTAAAACCATTTAGAATAGTTACGTACAATCCAAAATCTATATATATATATATATATATATATATATATATATATTATTCCTGATTCAATTTTCCGAAAAATAATCCAATTTCCAATATAAATATTTTTATATCAAAATTTTCCTTTTGAATTCCTTTAAACTAAAAATAATAATTTATGGTATTAAAAATGCCAAATTTAAGGCCCATGCTACCATAGCATCCAAAAATCCTAATCATAGCAATAATCTATAACAGGTTATTCACACAAATCATATACCATTATATATGAAAATAAATCAATATTTTTGAGGAATCCAGTTGGATCCCTCCTACCTGTCTTCCTGCATCCGCAGATGTTAGTCAACAATAAAAATACCAATCCCATATCGAAGGGGATATCACGGTATATAGGATCATCAGCTATTATGCGGGGAACATAGGGTCTTATCTGCGATAATATGCGGGAATATCACTCCAATTTCTAATATATATACTACTATATATAAAAAACCATATCATTCAATGGATAATAATTTACAACTTCAACCAATCATCCAATAATTAATTTTCACTAATTAAAATTAGATTTGACATCCAAATGAGTGAGAATTTTCTCACCTTGATTTTTAATTGCAATCTGTCCCAAATTTATATTTTCTACAAGCTTCCATTCGATTTAACCTCGTTTGAATTTAATACGTCATTAAAAAGATTTTCAAATTAACAGATAAATTAATTAATCTATAATGCCTCCTTAAATTAAAAATTACCAATTACCATTAAGCATTCTTCCATATTCCTAATCACGCTTCTGCCAAAGCAAGAAAAACATGTCGATCGATCCTCCTTGTTCGACCATCATCATGACCCTTTAACTGCTTCGCGCCACCACCATACCCACTTTTCATCGCCGCACTCACCACCCTGATTGCAACCCCCAATCCGAACGATGATCGGACCCTCCTTTCTCTACAGCACATCCACATCGCCTCGACGCCAGTGCTCGAGCACAAGCTCCAGCCCACGCCTCAACCATTTATGAGTCACCTAAATCCCACTCAGTCGCGACCTACCCAAATACCCCGTCGCCTGAAACCTAAACGCCGCCTTCACCTACGTCTGCCCAGACTCCAGCACCGTCCACATTGCCACCTAACTTGCCCTCATCCTCCTCCCACGGTCAATCATTGTGATCGACGAGACTGTCCCTAAAAACAACGCACGCGATCCTGCGCGTTGCTCTCGCCCTCGTCCTCCCCTAAAGCATCGCGTGCCTCGCTCATGAAGTCGAACCCCAAAATGAATTGCTCGCGATTCTAATTGTTCTTCGTTCGTTTTATTTATTTATTTTATTTTCGATTCGTGAAAATGAACTGAGAAGAGGACGTGATTTCGATATTCTTTGAAGGGAGAGGAGGATATGCGAGTTATAGCTGAGGGGAATGGCATGCTTCAAAAGATAGGTTATAGGGTTTGACTTTTCAATTATAATATTTTATACCTTTCCAAAATATCTCGTTTTAGCAACTTAAAATTTTGATCTCCTATCGTGACATGCCGCTAGGCGTTTGTAATGTTATACCCCTATTCCGAACGCATTTGAAAATATTTTGAGTCCTAATTCGATCGTATGGAGAAGATAGATTTTTGGACCCAATTATTATATTAAATTTTCAATATTAGTTTCAACATGTTTCTATCCCGTACGATCAAACGATAACTCCAAATACTACGAAGTTTAAAATCCGATAATAATACATTATTACAGATCCAATGGAACTGGTTTCGTCGAATTCTGATAGTATGTCCTGGATTGCTATTTTGACGCGTAGATTAGATCGACGATTTCAAAAAAAATTCGAAATCGCTTAAAATTTCAGTTTAAAAATCTTATTAACTAAATTATAATTTCAAATCCAATATTTAAACCATTTAAATTTTAAAATTGAAAGATAAAAAATCCGGGTCGTTACACCCATACAGATTGTTGAGTTGGCTACGTTTTCTTCTTCAGCAACTGTAGGGAGATCATGGAGAACGTGGGAATGGACATGCCTTAAACTTTCCTACTGACCTACACCTATAAATAGACCATGAGAGACTTCATTTGGGGGAATTTTTCCACTTTTTAGCATTTGTACTTGTTTCTTGTAATCACTTATCGTTCGGCGGCAAACCATAAGAACACCTATTGTACTTTCAACAATAAAACGAGAAGAATTGTTAAGTGGGCGTGGTCACACCTTGCCGAACCATTATATAAATCATTTGTTACTGTTTATTTTCAATTTTCAATTTACCTTCTCTACATAATCTTATAGGTGTTAGTGTCATTCTTAATGCTAACAGCCATAATAATTAAGCACAAAATGCTACTACACCGTAAGTCAAAAAATAATATTATTTTTTAACTTAGTAGATACAAAATGCTACTATGCAGTAGCATTTAAATATAAAATGCTACTAGAAGGTAAAATTAAAATAAATGCAACATTATTTTGATTCATTAAATACAAAATGTTACCAAGTCGTAGCATTTAACATAAAATCGTACTACAATGTAAGGTCAAAATGTAATATATTTTTCAATTCAATAAATACAAAATGATATTATTTAATAATATTTTAACATGAACTACTACTACAAGGTAAAATAAAAAAGTTGAAGCTATAGTTTTTGATTTAGTAAATATAAAATGCTACTATGTCGTAACATTTATACATAAAATGTTGCTAAAAAACAACATTGTAATATAAGATTACACACTTCATTTACAAAAAATATTGCAATTCATAAAATATTACTACAAATCAAAAATCGCTACTGCAGCTCATAATTGCTACTAAAAATAGCATTGTGGGCTAAAATAAACATTTCATCTAAAAAATGCTACTACTATCCTTAAACTGCTACTAATGTTAAAAAATTGCTCCTACAATTCATAACCTATTACAATAGTTGTTAATTTGTTACTACAATCCACAAATTACTACTATAAAATAACATTATGAGCTATATTGTACATATTTTATGTACAAATTCTAGTATATTTAACATAATTCCCTACAAAATAATGTTGTGAACCATAGTTTTCATGACCGTGTCGTGCCTCGAATCGTGATGATTGAAGGTTTAAGGTTTTGACGATTCAACCGATCGAACCGTCAAAACCGTGGTTTATTTTTTCGAAAAATTTGCTCATTTAACTACAGACTATACATAAAAATATTGAAATAATAATGATATGTACACAAGCTGTAGATGATCTTCAAGGTCTACAACAGAAGTTGTATGTTGTTACAGTGCAAAACTACAACTTTGTATATAGTAGAGTAGTGCACAACGATAGAAGTTTATGACGACAAACTTGATAAATCTTATAATGGCATTAGAGGAGTTTGTAGCAGTGAAAAACAAAGTGATGAAGTTAGTGGCTTAGATTTTGGAACGACTATGATTTTTAAAATATATTTATTTACTTATTTTCTTCAAAGCAATGCAAAAGGGAAAATTGAGTTCCAGATCGTGGTGGTATTCGAGGTCGGACAGAGGTAGGGTACGGTCATGAAAACACTGTTGTGAACAGAAATTTACATAACTTTTTTTCCTGCAAAAAAAAACACACACATATAACTTATATTGAACAGTATCTCATTGTCGTTATTTTCTTCTTTCTCGATTTGAAGCCAGTCCTCCTAAACATAATAATCACACGAGTGCACTCAAACTTTGAAAATGTAAGCTTCGTTCAACCCTAAAACCCTAGTCGATCTTTTCTAGTCTATCACCACCACCATAGCAGCCATTATCCATCTTCGAGCTTGCGTTAGCATTCTCCCTATCACGGATAACATGCGTTGAAGCCCTAACTTTTTGTTTGAAACTGCTGCGTATTCCTCCTGTCCGTCACACCACCTATTGCTTATGATAGTTTCATCGTATCAATTTTGTTATTGATACAAAGAAATAAATGGAATATCCAAAAAGCCGAAAAGTGCTCGAAGTTTGGACATCTTCAATCGTAATAACCGTTCGATCTTGACTAAACCTTGAAGCAAGTTTCGAAATTCAACAAAATTCATTGTTGCGATCCGAAATTTTGATCCAAAAGACCGTCGAGATCCCTCAGTCCGGCCTGTATACCACCGTGTTCAACTCTGGATTTTCTCGAAACATATATTCACATAGAATAGCCCAGCTGTACACACCATCTCTGACCTCACTCAAAGTAGTCCCTTTCATTTGTTTCAATCTTCCTATTATCCTTCTTTTTTTTCTCTATTTAATCCGCACCCATTCCCCGTTTTTTCCCCACCATTAATTTCATCAGACACTTCACGCTCATTTTTTATTTTACTAATTATAAACAGATAATTAATTAGACATAAATAATGGGTGACATCGGCGGTGCCCCACCGTCAAATAGCATCGCCGGTGACCCAAACCTCTCCTCATCCTCAATCCAACACCGCCGCCGCCGATTACCTGACTTCTTACAGACCGTCAATCTCAAATACGTCAAACTCGGCTACCATTATCTCATCACTCACTTCCTAACCCTGTTTTTTCTCCCTCTATTTCTCGCTATCTTGATCCAGTCAACTCGGGTTGACCCTAACGATCTCAAACAGCTCTGGATCCATTTACAGTACAATCTCGTCAGTATCATCGTCTGCTCCGCTTTTTTAGTCTTCATCATCACTCTTTACATCATGACTCGCCCTCGCGCTGTCTATTTGCTAGATTTCGCTTGCTACCGCCCTCCCGACAATTTGAAAGTCTATTTTCAAAAGTTCAAAGATCACTCCAGGCTTTGTGGAAAGTTCAACGATGCCGCATATGAGTTTCAGGTTAAGATTCTAGAAAGGTCTGGCCTTGGGGAGGAGACTTATTTTCCCGAAGCTATGCACAGTTTGCCACCACAGCCATCCATGAAGGCAGCCAGGGAAGAGGCAGAGCAGGTCATGTTTGGAGCACTCGACACCTTGTTCAAGAACACTGGTATTAAACCTAAAGATATTGGGATTTTGGTTGTGAACTGTAGCTTGTTTAATCCTACTCCTTCTTTATCGGCGATGATTGTAAATAAGTACAAGTTGCGTGGAAACATTAAAAGTTACAATCTTGGTGGAATGGGATGTAGTGCTGGCATCATTGCTGTTGATCTTGCTAAAGATTTGCTCCAAGTGTGTAGGAATAGCTATGCCTTGGTGGTTAGCACTGAAAATATAACTCAAAATTGGTATTTTGGGAATCGAAAATCGATGTTGATACCTAACTGTTTGTTTCGTGTTGGTGGCGCTGCTGTTCTGTTATCAAATAGATCAGCAGACTACAAGAGAGCAAAACTTAGACTTCTTCATGTTGTAAGGACTCATCACGGAGCTAATGAAAAGGCATTCAAGTGTGTGTATCAGGAACAAGATGAAGAGGGGAAAGTCGGGGTGTCCTTATCAAAGGATCTTATGGCTATAGCTGGAGAGGCATTGAAAACTAACATTACTACTCTTGGGCCACTGGTGCTTCCTATAAGTGAGCAGTTGTTATTCTTCTCAACTCTTGTTGCTAAGAAGCTGTTCAATATGAAAATAAAGCCTTACATTCCTGATTTCAAGCTTGCATTTGAGCACTTTTGTATACATGCTGGAGGAAGAGCTGTGATCGACGAGCTCGAGAAGAACCTTCAGCTGTCACCTAGTCATGTGGAAGCTTCTAGAATGACACTTCATCGTTTTGGCAACACTTCGTCTAGCTCTATATGGTATGAACTTGCTTACATTGAAGCAAAAGGAAGGATTAGGAAGGGGCATAGGTTGTGGCAAATAGCTTTCGGAAGTGGGTTTAAATGCAATAGTGCAGTTTGGGAAGCGCTTCGCGATGTAAAGCCATCGCCTCATGGTCCATGGGAAGATTGCATTGATGGATACCCTGTTGAAATTGTTGATGGATTTCCTCAACCGCAGAAGTAGCATTTGGATTCTTCATTTAGGTTTTTTTCTTTCTTACCTCCTTCATAATTGGTCGTGATTTAGTGTTATAATATTACATGCATCACAGTGTTTAAACATAGTAATTGGGGATGGAAGCTTGATTGATGATTAAGATGTTACTGCTGTTGTACAATACAGTTTAATCATATGTATTTTGTCAGATATTTCATCTTGAACTGGACCTATGTCATAAATTATAATAAATAAGAACAGCATATGAGTTTCTTACAGTTTATGTATTGCTCCTTTTGTTTCTAGTAGTATTATATATCTACGTTCGAACTGAGCCTATTGGATGTTTTATGTTTTTAGTCACACCGACATAAAGCAGCGGTATGAATCAACCTATCTCCATTTCCAATCTTAGTGATTCTTCTTTGTATGATTTTTGTGCCTATCTTGCTGGACACACTCTCTGAAATGATGTTTATTTCACGGGAATACTAGTTTCCAGAGCTGACTACTTTAAATTTTTGCATGCGGAACACTTTGTGTGGTACAGCTTTCTCTTTCTTAATCATCCTATGTGATGTCATTCTAATATGGACCATCTATTTGTTGGTGGTCGATCAGTAGTTAGCTGTTAGAATATGGGTATTCTTAAAGGAGACTCCAATTTTGGATAATGGAAATGTATTTTTTTTTTCTCAATTTTCGTAAAATTGTTGCTGGTATATCAACAAATGTTGATCTCCCTTGAAAAACTGCATAGCTGTCCTTGTTATTTCGGTGATGAAATCATCGTTTTTTACTCTCTTTTTTATTAGATTCCATCGAAAATGATTTTTGGCTAGCCATCCTCATTTTTCTTCTATTTTTTGGATGGGATTTTGACAAAATTTTCTTCTATTATCGAAAATGTCATTCTAACAAGAATAGTTGTTTTATGTGTTGTGCAAGCCGACCGATTTCTTCCATCTTGGATTCGCCTTTTTTTTTTTTTACCTCTTTTCTTCTTAGGATTCAAGTTCTGCTTACTGCACACTGCAGTGATTTGTTTCTATTTGAAGGAAGAGATCCGATAAAAGCAATATCATATCATATTCTTTAGTACATGAATAGCTGTAGAAGCTGATAAAAGTGTCTATAGCATGAATGTGATGTGAATAAGGCAGGTTTTAATCTACAGTTTTTGAATGGTCTTTATGCTCCTTTTATACAAAAGGTTAAAGATACGTATTATTGAAGTAGTTATTGTTCCGAGGAATGCAATGAATAAATATACGTGTGCAAACACATACCTTCTTTCTTCATCTATATGTCAGTTAACAATCAGGCTAATTAGTGACTGGCTTCCCTGTATATCCTACCAGCTTCCGGTTTTAACTTCAACCCTTCTTTCTTCATCTTAAGGAACAAAGCCTGTATTGTATATCCTCGCTCCGCCTGGACTCGGTATTAGTAGTTATAACATGCCTACTTTTTTGAAAAAATCGATCTTTGATTTCAGGAGGGGGAAACGATTATGCGCCGTCGATTGACTGATCCACCAATCCACCAATAAGCATTAGTATTCATACATTTGCCTTTTTCACCTTCAGTTGCTTTGGTCTCTTTCATTTATTTTTTTTCCCTTTCGTGCTTTACGATTTTAAGCTTATCCATTTTACCTTTCAATAAACGTGCAGTTTTAGATTATACTTAACTGATTCTTAAAAACAAACTTTACTGTACTTTGGTTCAGATTGTACGTGATAGGATAAAAGAATCTTTATGAGCATTGGATAATGTCTTTGAAAATGATGGGTGGATCTCTGAATCATTCACTTTCCTATGAACCGCTAACAGTAAACTCCAACTACGATCATGTCCACGTGCTTCTCAGTTTAACCTTTATTCATGACACTTGTTTTTCCTTCATGAAAAAAAAGAAGAAGAGGAAAGAAAAATTGGTTTCAATGACATATACTGTTTATACCATTATACAAATAATGACATAAATATGATGTAACATATTATAAAAGATAGATGACCAAAATTGAATTATAAACTATACAAAATATATTTAACATACACAGTGATATGTATAATGTTGGATCAGTTGCATTACCCTTTGTATGCAAGCACACACCCGTAGCTTCAACTCATATTTAAGTGTGAGGGGATAATATACATTTTCCTATTTCAAAGAAGATTCCACTGCTCAGATCACCAATTAGGAAGTCGTTTCGAAAAGTGCTTCCTCCGTTTGTATCCCCTCCTCTTATTGTTATTCACCCTACTTCAGGCATACGAGTGTATATGCACGTCCAGATGGACCTACAAATCACAATGTATATGCATTTGTATTATACTCCTAAAAGTAAATTTGACAGTATCATTGTCTGCATAAACTGAACCTAACGCATAATGAAATTTAAACCAAATGTGATGTAATTACAATGTGCATGAATTTCTAGTTGCACCCCTGAAAGTAGATTTGACAGTAACATTTCCAGTCCAAACTAAACCTAAAGTAGTGCTCCAAGAGGACCGGAACAATTAAAGAACGGTCATAGAATAAAATTTTTATAACACTAAAGTTTTATCATTCATTTCTTTTATTTTAGTTTATTTTATACTAATGAAGATGGAAATAATACATGTACTTATACATGTATATGCTCTTTTATTTAATGTGGGCTGTGAGCAAAAATATATCTAAATACATTATCACTTCACAACATGGCTTCATCTCTTCTTCTATTAATAGGGAGAATTAAATGAATAAGATTTCCATCGTGATTTTTGAAATTTCAAATTTAAAAGATGATTTGATATATGACCATATCTTTATTTTTCCAATCAAATTGACTATACTGTTGTTCTATTAATATTGAATAAATAGTGAATGACCCAAAAGTTTTTGTGAACCTGTAAACCACTTGTACGGCTCTTCTATTAATAATTAGTTTTTTCAATATGATTTTATAGAGTTTTCTCACGCTGGTTTACCAGACTGATACCGATGTTATTTTCTTACAATGCTCATGTCCGTCCGAGTATTCTTCAGATTTAGTTCTGGATGCTTTAGAGCTTCAGGAGATGGGCTGGATGCCCCAAGTCAAATTCATGTGTCTTTTTATTTTTGCTGCACTTTCCTTTGTCTATATCTATTTGCAATTGTATGGACATGTTATAATTCACTACAACAAAATAACAATTTTAGAACGGCTGATACCTGTCGTAATAGGGGTTTCGCAACGGGTCTACGTCCGTTGTTTTATGTATTGTTTTAATAGAGCCAAAAGATTTTGCAACGCTTTAAAACCATTATAAAAAACCGTTGTAGTAAATGGTTTTTACAACGGTCCAAAACCGTTGAAACATGGTCATTTCCAACGGTAACTGCCAGTTGTAAATCTGTAACATTTCTCCGAAAAGCATGATATTGCAACTATATTGACTGTTGCAATAAATGTCTTTTACAACTATTTTTGCATTATGACATTTGTGCGGCATGTATACAAATAGTACTCACAATTACGAAAATGTCATAACGAATCATACATTCATAATCGTGCTCCGGACAAAAATAATAACTTATATATCAAAAAACATATGCTCCAAATCACTAAGGAGCCAAACAGTACATTACAGTAACACATTACCACTTCACATTTTCCATAAATAATGTGAAATAAAAAAAATCAGGAACCATACCCATTATTATATGAAAACAAACGCATATCTTTATTTGGCATTGGACAACTCCTACAGGAGTTGCTGGGCTGTTTGTACCATGTTGGTGAGAAAGGTTGACTTCACTATACTTGTACGGCTCTTTACATACGTATAATGGCGCCAGCATATTGAATGCAGATCAAAGATTGAAGAAAACGGTAGCGGAATGATTATACAGCATGGATCAAAATCTTGTAGATTAAATATTTGATAATTATAATTTCAATTTCAAAGCTTTAAATTTGAAGAAAAAAAAAACAAATCTGAGATAAGTGCAACTTAGCACCACTTTAAGAATAAACCCAGCTTATCAGAATCATAGATCTCTAATCTGATTATTTCAAAAATATAGAGTGGATGACTTTGCATGTTAGCTAGTACATGAGATGTTTCAATTAAAACATTACTTAAGCAATATTTAATGGAAATAACAAAAAATAACCATACGTGATGTAAACATCAAAACACATGCATAAAAACATCCATGCTGATAACAAAACAGAAAAACATTCAATACCCACAATAACACAAACAAACACTACATCAAGTAATTATTTCATGGCTAGGTCCTGCATCTCCTATATCATTAAATGAGAGACACGGTAGAAGGAGAAGGCACCAAAGACAAAGGAGGAGGAACAACATCAACGTCATAGTAGCCCTTCAAAATATCAGCCTTATCAGAAGAGAAACATAGCCAATTATGTTATTTTCAAAGTCAATGAATGTGATACGTACCCTAATCCTAGAAAATTTGCGACAACAGATACAGGCCTAGAAAACTTTCAAATATAAGATCAAGTAGCCTTGAAAACCATCCCCAATACTTGAATTTCAGACATGGACACCTCAATATCTCAACGGCCTTCACCAGTTTTCATATCCTGCCAGCACACCAACTTGCTTTTCCAACATGTGAGCCATAATTAGCATGTTACACTTTTCTCCAAATATGTAGCTACAATATATCAGGACTGATATAAAAATGTAAAATGTACAGTAAAGTAAAACATCAATGTTATATAGGAATTATGATGACATGACAAACTTTCAGGTTAAATGATAATTAATCCTGAATTCCAAAAAAATCAGATTAATTGTTATTAATTTCCTAATTTAACCAAATGCAATTTTCTGTGTTCTTTGCAATTTCTTTTAATATCATCGATTAAGGAGTATTATCTTTTATATGTATATATATCAAAAACGGTACATAAATGTTAAATTTGTTTGCAATACTTATTACTAAATTAATTTCCATCTTATGTTATTTCACAAAATAATATAATGTTAATAACATTTTGAAATTTCAAATTAATAAGACGGTAAATTTTATTGTTGCACGCATTTAAGTATATATGCATGACTAAGTGAACCTGCATTTAATCACAACGCGCATGCATTTATAGTTGTACCTATGAAAGTAGATTTAAGAATACTAGTGCTAGCATAAACTGAACTTGAAGCAATGACCGAGAAGACCGAGACAACTAAACAACATTCATAAAACCAATAACTTGAAAGCATTCATAATTTTACCATCCGTTTCTTTTGTTTTGGTTTATTTTATATTACTGAAAATGCAAAATAATACTTGTACTTTTGCATAGATATGCTCTTTTAGCTAATGTTAGGTGTGAGCAAAAATGTATCTATATACATCATCACTTTCCAATCTATCAATAGCGAGAATTCAATGAACATGTTTCCACTGTGGCTTTTTGAAATTTCAAATTTGAAAGGTGAATCTAATATATGACGATGTTTATATTTTGAAATTTGAAAGGTGTCTTGTAATAAATTATTATTATGGCCAGTTTGGGATGTATTTTATAGTTCTTGATGTGAATCAATGGTGCTGCTTTTATTCTGCTCCAAGTTATTAATCATTAATGGAATCACATCGTTTATCTTTTTTTTTGTAGGATTTGGATTCATAGACTTGTACTTTTTATAAGTTTATTTCAACGTGCGTTCTTCTTTACTTTGTGAGATCGGTTCTTCAACTTGAAGTTGTCATGTTCTTTAAGTTTTGTGATATCCATAAATTAAAATAATTGTAAAATCTATTTTATACAGTTCAGGAATACAAAAGGATTGCCAGAATGAGGCTAGTTCATATTACAAAATTTGCACCTGATCCTAGACATTTCACAGATGTAGTCAGAGTTATCACATGATCAGTTGAGGACTCACATAGTGACACCATATCACGCATCCAAATAACAGCTTATATAAACAAAGTATTATTTTGAAAGCAAACGAATAAAAAGCAAACTAAGAAAGATCAAAATAAAAACAGGTAACAATAAAAAGTCCAAATAACAGCTTAAATAACAGTAGTCGATGGTGATTGCCCATACATATAAGTACCATATGCGAAGCAAGTAAAAACGGACTAACTTTTCTACTTAAAAAAGTCAATAAATAATAGCTTCTTAATTTCCAATATTTGCATTGAATTTAGGAGTAGAATCTTAGATACCTTATCATAAGATTATTATCTTATTTTGTGATATTATTTATGCAATTAGAACCATCATTAACAAAGCAGGCAATCACTAAAAAAGGAGAGATTGGAATGTTCTAGTACTCTATTTAACTAAATACAGGATATATTGGAATAAAAATGTGTTGCTTAAAACACATCCAAAAATCTAAATGATTTGAAATAGAAACCAAGGCCATATTGGGATTTCAATACAAAATATTTTTTCATCCATAAAAAACAAAGAAAAATCAAACGGTTTCCTTATAAATATTGAAGTGCCAACAGGAAGCGATACATTTAAAACTATTTAATTTTTCTGTGTATTTGATTTTAGACCACACTGGGTTCCTAAAAAGCCTTCAGAAGATGCTCTGAAATCTGAATCTCATGCACAGAACGATGGAGTTTTTGTTGAGGATCAGCGGTCCTCCAATGCTGCTTCAAATACAAAACAACCTAAAATAATTATTGAAGACAGTGAGAAGAGAGACAAATAATGCAAAGAAAACATCAACTAAAAATTCGTAGAGTGTGGAGAAACTGATACAAATGCAGATTTTAATACAACAGCAACTTCAGGCCCACAAAAGAATGCAGCAAACGACATTTTAAACTTCCTAAACAACAAAATACCAAATAATATTGATTTCAGCATATTGTAGAAGTTATTAACGATGAAATTCAAGTAAACCAAGAAACCGTGGAAATGGCTAAGTATGTACTTCAAATGAGAACTACATGAAACACACTGTTACTTTTACCCATTCATTTAAAAAGGAAAACACAAACCTACAAATATGCACAGATGCAATGGAGTTTATTTATCTTCCTATGAATAATCAATTAAATGCAGCAGGCAAGCATAATTTTAGATCCACAATGCTAGCTAAGAGGGTCTACTATGGTTGGACCACTTAATGACCAAAACTGACAGTTGCAATAAGCCAATATTACGTGGGATTATGATTGTTTAACAAAAATTACACATTTGAACCATAAGTCGATACATTTGCACTTGAGTGTATATAAAAATGTGGATAAAGTACATCTGTAAACTGAATAAAACAGTACAAAAACAATGTTGGCCATCAGTGGTGTTTATGAATCAAAATAAAGCTTTTCCATTACAGGAATCATTTTCAAGCAAAATTCAAAGTAGGGTTAATATTGTGAGTAAACCAATTTAAATTATTTTGAAGCAAAAAATATAGGTCCTTAAGTAAAGAGAAAAATAATAAAAGGATGATTAGAAAGTTCCTGCATTAACTCTAAACCGCCACCATAGCTCGAAGTAATTATCAATAGCTGAATTTTCGATGGTGATCTAGGAAATAAATAATTAGCGCCATAAATATTCGGCGCTCAAACAAACAGATTATGTCAGCTTAGGTTCCAATATGATTTTTATTTTAAATAATTAGAAAAAAAATAATCCAAAGATCATGCATTCATTATTTTCCTCAAAATTAATCCCAAGTTGATATCAAATCATAATCTTGAGCAAAAGCAACACGATGTTAACCCTAATAACAGAATACCTCAAAAAGTTGGCGAAAACCGGACTAAATTTTGAGGAAAAAAACAAAGTAATAAATCGTATCACCACAGTAATGCCACGAAAAACGTCGAGAGACACCAAACACCACTGTTTCTCAAACGTCATTTCCATCGAGGGTTGCGACTTTGCCTTGCCAGGGCTTCTGAAATCGACAGAGACTGTCACGTGTAGGTTTCTGATCGGATACTCCATTCCATCCGTTAATCCTCCTTTAAGTAACTCGTATTTCCGCATTATTATTGCAAATTAATATTTTGGATATTGGGAACAAATAGTACTATTTCGAGACAGGACTTTTTTCTCTCCAAGTTAGGAAAAATAGAAGTAAATTATTTGACGAATTTTGGAGAGAGGAAGAGAAATTGATTTTGAAGAGAGCCAGTCAGTGGGAAAAGAATTAGGGTTGATTAGCTTTGGAAAGAGGTTGGGAAATGCAGATCTGAGATATGTAGAAAGGAAACTTAGGGTTGATTGATTTTGGAAAGAGGCTGAAAAGGGCAGATGTGGGATACGTAGAGATTGGAGTAAGACGGCGCAAATGGTAACTGTGCCAACAGAACAGGTACGAACATGGCAGGGTAATTTGGGGATTCCAAAAAGACACGGTTGAAATCATATAGATGGAGTTTACATTATTAATAGTAGAGATGAGGCATTAGCTAATGCAAGCTTATTAAATTTTGGATCAATAAGTGAGATCAGGGGCTCTTCTTCACATCCCTATATTCACTGATGTAGTTTTCACTCACAATATCAATAAGCTCTTTGAAATATAATGTTAAATTGCAATGCACTGTGTATTTCATACCGTCAATGCAAAGATGATTGAGCCTGCTTATAAATCCTTATTTTGCCAGACTAACATAATTTCAGGTGTTGCAGGCATTGCTAGAACCAACAAAGCTTCCCATTCCGATGGATCATTTCCTATAGCTTCATCATCATTGATGAAATTTTCTTCATGTCACTAATCATCGTCTGGACTATGTAAAACGACCAATATTTGTATTAAATATAAGAAAATTTGGCACTATTGTTGGTAGCAAGTAGGCTGATGATGTGTCTGCTTTGGGTAATAAAACACCCTTGTAAAGGCATTGCCTTTCTTGAAAATTCTATTCTCCTTCAAGAAAGAAAAAAGGACAATGAGGAAAAAAACAATCTTTACTTAGAAGATGAATGAAATATATTGCATTATCTAATCTAATAAATAAGAGCCAATATGCAGTGACTCGTATGGAGTCATTATAAACACAAAAACAGTAAAAGGGTGGTTTTACACAACAAAATCAATAACAATTCCTAAGCAGTTAATTATAATGTTTTCTATCATTATTGAGGTGTCAATTATATTAAAATACAGTGATTTCATATCCATTAAACTTCAAAGATTAACTCGCCTATTTAGATATCATCATCAAAATCTTTGCCACTACCTTCCTTGTCCTTGTCATTTTCATCAAACCTTTCCTATTAAACTCATACTCAAAAGAAAATTTCACCTCCCAATCTCCATCTTCTTCGTCATTTTTAAATTTTCTTCATCATATTTTCTTTTCAACTTCCAAGAACAGGGCCCAACAACAACCTTCTTTTCTTCCTTCACTTCACCAAAAGCAGCATGCCTACTATTTGCAATCTTCATCATTCGTTTGTCATAGCCAGTTGCATGGCTTTTCCATTTACTCATGATCTCTTCAACTTCTTCTATAGTTAGTTCCATGTATTGACTTTTAATTTGTACCTCTAGTTGAAAATAATTTTATAAAGAGAAAATAAAAACACAATCATGATTTATATTTATAGTTATGTCTATGTTTGCCCCTATAAAGTAGAGAAACTTGCAAGCATCATAGGAAACTTAAACTGGTAAAACCTATGCGGTTAGGTCATGCTTTTTTAATCCCGTGTCAGCTCTAAAGATAGATATATTTTGAATTTATAGGCTTTGAGAGCATGTGCATGCCTCCACTTATGCTACTTGTGGAAAATTTATTCTTTCTTAATATAAGTAGAGGGTTTAGCAGAGAAGATGCAAAATTCCGCCTTTATAAAGAAATTTAATGAACATCAAAATAAAATATACTTCTATCTATACATGAAAAGCATGTATAATCGGTTCATTGAGTAATGTTATGATCGTTTAATTAGTTTGAGTACTAACCTTGAATTTTAAGGAATAATTTGCTGACATTATATAAAATTATAAGTATGCCATGTATATCTTACATAATACAGATCAATGATATAAGACATAGTTTATTGTCAGTAATGTGGGGATATTCAACTGAGGTCACTTGAGAATGTAATTCTATCCTTTAATGTAGGTATTCAACTAAGATCACTTGAGCATATATTTCTATCCTTTAATGTAAGTTGATTAAATGTGCATCTCACCTATTCAAACAACTTATATGTGTATTTTTTGACTAATATATTAGTCCTTACAATAAATAACTAACTCTATCATGTTTAAACGTACGTAATCAGTATGAATTTGCAAGATCTGTACTGTATTGATTGGTTATAACTCACAAAATCATGTTTCATTTTTGCAACAATCAACTTGTTTTCAACGAACAAAATATATTGATTGGTCAAAAGTAATAACCAAGTGTAGGTGAACCATTTTTCACGATGCTTAGCATGAACACAGCAACAATAACTAACCGAGTAGAAAAAATATCAGGCATAATAAATTATACAAAGAAGATTAACCTCACCATATTATAATGTTGGTTAGGTGTAGTTGTCACATTAGTGTATGGAAATTAATATATATAGACACACACACACACACACACACACACACACATATATATATATATATATATATATATATATATATATATATTTGTGTGTGTGTGTGTGTGTTTGTGCATGTGTGTATGCATGGATGGATGTGTGTGTGTGTGTTTTGTCTCCGTGTTTGTATGACTGGAAACAATAGAAAGAAACTTGATAAATAAAATCGAGTAAAAAATGTAACCTAATATCATACATTGGATTTATGGGTAAAAAGGAGAATGACAACATTTATTATTCTCCAACTTAGTAAGCTTGAATTTTATGAACTAAGTGTAGATGGTTTGCGGTTGCTTTATCACTTGCTATACATCCCTCTTCCTTACTCTACCATGTTTAAGTCGATGAACTTGGATAAAATGTAATGTTATTACTAAAAAAATGATATGAGCTAACATTCATCTTCTTTCTCGACTCCGTACTATTCCTAAGTTTAGTCCTTGCAAAAATTCAGAAGAAGCTACTGGTTTTTCTACAAAAATTATTAATGCTCTGCAGCATCATCGCCATTGATGAAAATGTACAAAATCAAATAAAAAAAGTTAGTCTTAGTAACTGAAGTCAGAACATAAATCTAGTGATAAAGTGAATGAATTATAGCTTATTGCATGATAAAAAGCTTGAAAAGAAAATATTAGGGTTTGAGAATATGAATGAACTACCTCGTCATATTGGTCTCTGTTTTTTTGAAACTGGGTACTTATATTTACAAAGTAGGCAGCACACAAGTCTGCAAGAATCATCGTGGCGCACAGTTTAATATGCCAGAGGCAGGGATCGAACTGCCGACCTTGTCGTCAACAGCCTGGCGTTTTACCACTGCACCAAAGCCTCGGACATATTGGTCTCTGTTTGCCTAAGCTCTTTATTACATGTGTGTTCTTTATTCGAGGGCTTAATTTCAGCCACAACTTTGACAAACGGAAAATAAACTCGAGGAGACAAAATTACGAAATAAAAGACTCACACCAATCTCGTACACTCAAGAGTCGTGAAGATGTAGATCCAAGAGCACAAATAAAAGGCCACCACAGTTAATTGTAGAAAATTATTCCATATTGAACTATCAAACATTGAATCGAGGAAAAATTTCAGTAGCAAACATCAAAGCAATTTAGCCATCACACATTCCGTGAGATACTGAACAACATGAAATTAAGTGAAAAATTTAGAAGCAACAAAGCAAAGATATCAATTCAGCGTACAGCTTATATTTTCAACAAACCGAGCTTAGTTTATATTTGTTATTAGGAAAAGTCAGAAAATATTAAAGTGAGCATGAGCGATCATACTGAGGGTTAATTCAGCTCATTTTCATCTAGCGATTTGCTAATCCAAGTAGCAAATTCTAAGAACCAAATTAAGCTGTCAAGCATCAAAGAAATTTAGCCATCACAGAGTCCATTAGATAATTAACAACAATCAGTTGAGGGGAAAATTTTCGAGCAACAAAGCAAAGTTAAGTTGAAAATGTAGCCACCATCACACATTTCATTAGTTAATCAACAACAATTAGTTAAGGGACAAATTTAAGAGCAACAAAGCAAACAAAGAAATGTTAAGCGTAACAATATCACAATGTTTAGGTTACTTGGATTTGTACATAGTTGGTTTCCGCAATGTAATAATTCGGACTCTACTGAAACATAGAATCTGGTTTTGATAGTTTGATGAAACCCAAAACCTTAATTCACCTAAATCAATACAAACAACATGAATTTATTTGAATTGTAAGATTCATTTCCAATTAGTGGCTGAAAATCAGCATATCCAATTAATTTTATGGGTGGGTAGTGGACAATCAAAGCTTTAAATCTAACCTTGGTTGGTAGAAGATCAGAAATCGTAGTATAATGGACTAATGTTGGCTGATAACCGATTAGTCTATAATTAGTAAATCTGGAGTCTAGTTGAAGATGAAATTGTTGATGGAAATGATGCATAACTGCAAGTTAAGAATTTAGATCTGCAATCGAGTTATAATCGCTCGATAAATGCAGATTGGGACTTTAGATCAGGTATTCGACTGAAGTAACCTAGTATATGTCTACGAAGGAAATGAAATCGATTTGCAGCGACGAAGTAATGAGAGTTAGGGTTTTTTAGCCTCGTGAAGAAGCAGTAAACAGAGTAAAAAAAATGCGAAGGTTAGAATGGGTAATTCAAAAAGACGCGGTAGATTTCTTATTGACGGAATTCTTATTATTAGTAGTATAGATAAGCTAAAAAAGTCTTAACTTATGCTACTGTTACACAGAAGTTTTAGATGATTTTCACAGTTTCTCATAGGTTTGATTTAGTATATGGGCAGAAATATTTTATAAATTTTAAATTCTAAATAATATTTGGGTATATTACTACTATTCAGAGATATAAACAGGCAAAGTGAAGTAACATATGAGCTTAGGAAGCAAGGAATGCTGACCATTGACAAAAATGAGTGAAGCTTATGCAGGCAGCAAGAAATTAAAACTAATATGGTACTCCATAATCTACTTGCATTCGTTTATGACAAATGCTATTTTATATAAACTGGATGAACTGCTTATATACCTTAATAGTAGTTGGTTTTTGTCAAACTCAAAATAGCTTAAAGATAAAATTATAAGAAATGCTTTTCTCATTCAATCCATACTTGTATGCATCCAATGCAGATATATTGATTTATTCTCCGTTTTAGATTGGATTATTATGTATATATTAATCAAGCTTTAATTCTAAAGAAAAGTGGGTAAGTTTTACTATTCCTAAATTAGTTTGCGATATTAGCTGTATCCAGGAATGTGGCTATTTTTATAGCGAGAAAACAAAATTAGAACTAAAAATGGTAAGAAAAAATAAGTTAAAAGTAATATATAAATCTGAAATCAAATGTTAAAAATCAAAATCAAAATCATTTTAAAATAGTTTAATGGTAGTATAAGTCAGAAGTAAAATCCCTAAATTAAAAGTTGAACAATTAAAAAAAATTCATTAAATTTAACTTATGAGGTAAAAATTAAGATCAGAACAAATATCTGCGTTTGTGTGATAAATCTGATACTGCAAAAATAGTCTAAAATTAGGGATTCTGAGTACGGTATACGAAAAGGCAACTGTAGTCAAACAGTGGATTCGCTCAATCCAAATGAGTTCGAACATCATCTGTAATTTAGAAAAGAGGGACGCAAATCGATATCTAAATTGCGGTATAAAAATATGTACCTAAATCATGCTTGAAGCTCGTCATCGAAGCAACAGCTGCCTAATCGAATAGCGGTTAGCGAATTGTAGGAATTGGAAGAGAATAAGGTAACCCTAGTATAGAACTTCGATTGCAGATTGCAGACGAATGGAGTAGGTGCAATGTCCAGCAAGGGATAGCTTTGGTGATTAGGTAGGATGTGGTTGATTGGCATCGATGGTGGATCATTGATGATGACGGAATTGATGTTTAAGTTAGGGTGGTAAGGTATTTTTTTACTGGGGTGGAATAAGAAACGAATAACGAAAGGAAACGGTGAAACGATAATAGATAAGGGCGTTTTTGGAAATCCAAAAAGACACGGTTGAAAATAGTTAACTGAATTCTTATTATTAGTAGTAGAGATGCTCTACCATTGTTGATCATGTAATGAATTCTGCTGTATTAGATCATCCTTACGTAGTCAAATTTACGCCTTCCAAGCTAAATGACCTTGTCATGTGAAATAATCTCAAGAATACATGGTTCATTTGTCACATTGTTCGAATTCTCGTATGCTAGTGATATGTGCTTCAAGTTTGTGGATTATATGGATGGAGAAAAGAAATATTTGTGTTTGTCAATTTGATGGAACGTCTTGTCCCTCGTCTCTCATGGTGATATTGGAAAGAACAACCACGAAATCTTACACGATAATGGCTGGGGAAGGAATTTTATTTATGCAGGATCGTGCAATATGCCCTAAAGAGGGGTGAATAGAGTAATTCAAACAATTTCGTAGATAAACATATAAATAATGCGAAAACGTAAATGCGAAAACTAAATAACACACAAAAATATTCATCTTTGGCTTAATGTCTACTGCTGCCTTAAAGTTACAACTAGGACTATATATAAACTCACACACACTGCTAACATGAATATACTAATCATATGTCTAATAATCTTATGTGAACTCAATGTTCTAAGATCAAAATCTCTGAACTACAACATGCAACTCAATTCTATGAAATTCAGAGTTCGAAAACAAAATACAAAATCAAAACAAAAGCAAATAGAAAATAAAAACAATCACTCCCTTCCTTTCTTTTTTCACATGCCCACTTCAATATTCCACTTCAGCACCTTTTATATTTGCTGCTCCACTAAGAATCGACACTCCTAAAGTACTTCGCCCAGAATCACTTCGATGACAGACTTCACCCTCCACCCGAGATCGAGCGCCTTTAGCCACATAACCTTGCTTCACCTGAAATTAATGTCACAACCGATCTACACGTGCCACGCCCAAGCTCCACCTGCAACCACAGATTTACATCGCCTGAAGATGAACCCTGCACTGTCTGGTGATGAAGACGCTTTTGTTTGATCTGCCACCGTCGCTCTTGCCTTGGAGCTCGAACCCGAAGTCCGTATTGTCTAAAGGTGGAGCTTTCTTTCTTGAGTCAATCTGAAACTTTTCCCACTGCCTGAAACTGTTGTATGAACAGGTAATGGTCATGCTAGAGATGATCAACGATGAGATTACTACGCCTGAAGGTTATCTTCGACTAAGTTGTTTCTTTTTTCGGAGATTGGTAAGTTAACCCAGGAGTTTGGTGGGATAATGTATTGAACAGAGAAGAATGTGTAGTTGCAATGAACTTGTGAGCTTGAGCTGATGATCGGATATTGTAGACGATGATAAGAGATGATATTGAATAGAATATTAAAAGAGATGAAGATCTTTTGATCGGATGTAGTATTTATACGAAAAGAATGCATTTTGTTTTTGTATCCAATAGATTTAACAAGAAGAGCTTGTAATATACAGAGAGCTAGAAAAAATCTTTGCAAAAATATTTTCTTTTTAAATGATATTTTCGTTTCAGAGATTCTCCATCTTTGATGTTTGTTGCTTAAATACTTCCAATCAATCAGATAATACAATTATCCTTCCATGTGTATAATATTTTCAATCAATCAGGGAATACTGTGTGATTTGAATTGCCTGATGTATTTCCTTTTCCTTCGCATGATCTTTATTTGTTTCCATTTCTGAAAAAGAGATTTCACTACAACTAATTTCTTCTAAGGAAACTTGTAAACATACAACAGTAGACACACGTTAAATAAAATATATATTTATTAATGTCAGACGGAAATTTACTGCAATTTCTTACAATAATTTCTTTTTAATAATAATAATAAAATACATATTGTTTTTACAGATAAAAATAGGTATGTATGTGCTTATGTTATGTGTGAAAATCAAAAAATGAGATATTGATTGAAAATTCAACTAGAAACAAAATAGTGACATTTTGATTTATAAAATGTAACACACTGTGAAATAAAATCGATATATAAATATATTTGTTACCATCAAAGAAGACATATACTCCACAATCTCCCTTTTTTAATGATAACAAACAACAAGCTAAGGTTTGTCGAATGTAATTCATGTTGAATGTGTGTTTGATATCGTAAAAACCAATTGATTTATAGAATGTAACACACTCTGAAAATAAAATCGATATATAAATATATTTGTTACCATCAAAGAAGACATATACTCCACAATCTCTCCCTTTTAATGATAACAAACAACAAGCTAAGATTTTTCGAATGTAATTCATGTTGAATGTTTTGATAAATATAACATGCTTCTCCTGTTGATATGCTCCCTCTACATATGTGGTATATATGTTATAGAATAAAATATTAAACCGATATATTTCTTTCAATATCAACAATAAATTCACAATGTAACCAATTCTTAACCGCTCTATCCTTTTTTTTATTTTCATCAAAAGTATAAATGTTAAATTAACACGATGAGAAAGTAAAACTGAATAATGAAACTCGATGAAAATATAACAATAAATATTTAATGAAAAATCAACCATAAACCATTATAACTATATCGGTCAAAGTCGTATCCCATGAGCAGAAGAGAGTGACAAAAATAAACGTAGTTATATGCAGCGAGGTTCAAAAGATATAGTCCATAAGATGTTACGTATAAATATCTTATTTTCAATTCATTATGAAATCAAGTTAGAATAACTTATCCCTAACTCATTGTGGATGAGATCAAGAACCTTCTATCCATGCATTGCCGCTTAGTCTCTTAAATGAGAATGGATGTTACTTGAGTACCGATACACCTACTTTAAAGGCATGTTGGAGCTTAGGAAGTCCGTTATATCATATATGTAGAAAAAAATTAATGTTTATGGGCTTTCAATGATAAATTTGGGTATGTCAATTTAGCCAACTCGTATAAGAAAAAGAATAATAGTGAAAATAAAGAAACTAAAGTGAGTCGATAGAATATGATCATCAAATGGTAGATTCATAAATGATGTGGGATATGCAATAATCAAAAATAAAAACTATGATGTAGGCTTTATTATCAAAAATATCATAACATCATTATTCAGTCAAGTACAAAATGAAATAACCTTAATCATCTATGTAATCAATATAAATACTTTTGAAAATCACATAAGAAAGTTCAATTGGTCGTGATATAATTTTAAAAGTAAATCCGTTTGTAAATACCTCAAAAATATTTTCAGTTTTGTATTCTATATTTGAACACACAATATGAGTTTGTTTTAGAGCTATTTACGTAAAGTGGAGCACATGGTCTAAGGGTATAGACATTATTATATCATATATCAAAACAAAAATCAAATGCTCAGTCTCAAATTTTTTTATCACAAATCTGAGAAAAAATTTCTCCACCAATCACTCAAGTTTTGAATATCGATAACATATCTCCAAAAATTTCATCACAAAGGTTGAAATTTTCATTTCATAGAATCGTTTGCCAAAAATCATATCAAATGTAGAATGTTAAAGCTCATCTCATTAGAAGCAAGTTTATTAACAAAAACTAGTGTCAAAGATTTAGCCAAAAAGTCTCATTTCAGAATATTCATACCATGAATGGATATGGAGAGAAAAACAAGAATAAAATCCTAAGAAAGCAAAAATATATTTTTTGGAATTTTTTTATTTTTTGTTTTCCCAAGGACAAAAAAAATTCTAAGAAGGAAACAAAAACATATTTTTGGATATATTCTTTTTAAATAAAATAAAAGAGAAAGCAAAAACAAACTCTCCCATGTGTATGAAAAATTATGTGAAATATCAATCAATCCATGAGACATATAAGTTATCAAAAAATATTAGACTGGAAAAATTACAAACGTTAGAAGCCATACCAGATGTTTTAACAAGAAAAAACAAATTATCCTATCATGATACCACTTGTTATCAGTGCTGCTTATGGTGGGTAACAATGATACCACTGGTACTCACTATGTGCTGTTGGTAGCGAACAGTCAAGCAATGGCTTTACATTCGGCCTCTTGAACTGTAACGACCTGCCTTTTTGGACGCTTTAAGCAGACATACACGTCAACTCAAACCATACAAAGAGGCAGATTGTTATTGGGGCAAATAAAAAATGAGAAAGAAATAAAATAATTACAGAATCTCGCAACGGAATGAAAATATAATAATCAAATAACAGTTCATGAAGCTGTTTACAAAACATTTGATTATACTTATACAACACAGAATCAAAGTTACACATATCAGAGATAAATAAATAATGCAGCGAAACAGTACGAATGCAGTGGAATAAATATAGTAAATAATAGTAGCACAAATCTTCGTTTTCGTCCTCCAGAAATAAAGTCTTCAAATCCTGAAATGCTCAGGCTGACCCGAGCGAATTGAAAAAACAAAACGCTCGAGTTAGAACTAAAAGATCTTATGTATGTTAAATCAACGGAAAATAAATATGTGTGTGACAGCGTCAGAGATGTTTACGGGGTTTGACATTTCTTATCCAGTGTCTAATATGAGTGCAGTAACTCAAAAGATGTTCGGGATTCACATTTCCTAAGGATCCGTTACACTATCTACTATATAGTATAATACGCTATTATAATAACGTCTACAATAAAGTAAAGTATTAAAATAGCGTTAAGACGTTACGCATATCCCCTTAACACATTTTTATATACTCTCATAGTCTATACAGTATTGTAATTCATCCATAAACTGGAGGGCTATCAGAGGGCACTCCATCGGCATGCTGCAAAACAAACTCGTGGAAGGCGCGCTAGGGCATGTGAACACGGCACACAAGGAGATGCCAGGGTAGGTGTACCAATTGCACTCCTGGACTGGTGTTAACGCATAGCAGCTCCTATCGTCCACCTTGGACACACTCTCATAATCAAAATCGAGGGGTGGCCACCAAATCAATCACAAAGTTAAAATATAGCGTCGAAGAAATATGCCCGATAGGAAGAATGACCTCATTTGGCCCTGTATAGCTCCTGATTTTAGTCACATCTAAGCTGACTCACGGGAGTCAGGGTCATGTCATACCTTACACAGGAATCGTTCGCCAAACCATCATACTTCATTTCTGGAATCTCCACCACGTACACAGTTGTTAAAGTTGTTTTCGATATTGGCAGAGAGTATGAAAATATATGATCCCGGTATCTTTAACAACCAATCGCTTATTTCACACCGGATGCTTCTTTTACATTTCGAAAGTTAATTGACAATTTATATCAAAATATCATATTCCATTTCAAATCATATCTCTGTCGAAATCACATTCACTTCAAACCATATTTACTTTCAAATCATATCATTTCCAAAATCATAATTTCTTTCAAAAATCATATTTCCAAAGTATGTTAAATCTTTACTTCAAAATCATCATATTCAAATTATTATAACATTTCAAATCCTAAAGTTGGTTATAACATCGTTTAACCGTATTCTCTATTAAAACAATGAATTGAATATAGACACTCCTACTTTTCTTAGTCTGAAAATTTAAAAAATAGTTTAAACAATTATAAATAATTTAAATAAAGTTTAATAGTCAAGTTACTCTAAAATAGTTAACATAGATTTAAAATAGGTAAAAAGATTTAAAATAGATTAAATAAAATTAAAATAGATTAACAAGCTTTAAATAGATTAATTAGATTTAATATAAGGTAAAATGGTTAATTAGTTTTAAAATAAATTAAATGGTTTAACATAGGTTAAATTGATTTAATATAGTAAATATAGGTTAAACTAGTTTAAAAATTTGGAAATCTTAAGGATTTAGAATCTTGAAAATAATATATTTTAAAAACAGTTTATATTTGAAAACATGAATTTGGAATTCATAGAAATTTAACTTTTTATTTTATATCAACATATCTAGACAATTTCACATTTCCAAATCATAAACCCAATTTTAATACGTTTCAGAGTAATATTTCAAACAATTTTAATAAATCAATTCCGAAAAGTTTTAATTTATACTTCAAAGATCAACTTTAACTTTAAACTTTCAATTAAATTTCTTAAATCAATTCCTTTAAACCAATTCACATTTCACATAAAACTTGATTTTCCAATTATAATTCAATTTATATAAATTAAATTTTATTTCAAAATATCATTTAAATTAAATTCGAAAATTAAGAATTTAAAAATCATTTAATTTAACCAATTCGGTGTCCGTATATAATTCTCTACCCTAGGATCAAGTGATACGGATATTTATTTTTTCAATCCGCAATTAAATATTTTACTGTTGTATATCATTTCAAACCGCAATCTCGAATTTAGATATAGTCTAAAAATTCGATCGAATCTCATTTCCGTATGTATCATTTCGAACCATAATGATCTTCAAATAATAATAATTAAAGGAACTTGCAGAGTCACAACAATATATATATATATATATATATATATATATATATATATATAGATTAACATAACATCCAATCATCCAATATTAACAATCAAACATCATCATAATTATCATCCAAATCAGCCAAATAAACATCATCAATTAACTAATTAACAGTAACAGGTATTCAAGTGGCAATTTAATTTCAATAATAAATTAAGTAACAATTAAATTCGAAAGGATACAATTTAATAGGAATAACAATTTAATTATATTAAACAGCCATATAAATTCATTATGTTAAACACCCACCTTTGAATTCTAGCCCATAAAAATCCAAACAAAACCGCAAAACGCAATAGTCTCCAAATTCAACTAAATCAATTTCGTGCTGTGTAAAATTTAATATGAACCCAACAGAAGAAATCGCGCGTGCATCAAAGTTTATGCAAAAGATATTCATGTTATAAGAAATAATATTAAAATAATAATTAGTACGCAAAATATGAACAGATTTTTAATACTTACGTTTTTCTCAAGTGAGACTTCAGGAAAAGATTGTAGAACAACTAGGATGAGGACATGACGTGTACGGAAAAATGAAAAAAAATCATGTTTCATAAAAGAAAGCTTTTGGATTTGCAAGAATAAGAGCTTTTGAATATGAGGTGTCGGGAGAAACAAAACGCAAATGAAGAAATAAGCTGCAAGTTATTTATAATTAGGAAACGAAGGTGGAGGGACAAAAATAAATGTCATAATTTATTTTGAAAGCTTCATGCATTAGTAATGCATAAGGGAATGTACGTAGGAATTGAAAAGTTTGCAAATCAAAGGAAAGTAAAATTTTGTATACGTGAAAATAAGGTGGCAAGAATAGATATAAAAGTCTAGACTCGGTGTTAAACAGAAGAAGAAATGAATATATTAAGTATCAAGAATAAGGTAACTATTTTAAAACATTCATGGAATAATTAATAACAAAAGAAATGAAGAGACCATGTGTGTCGCAACGTAACCAAATTAACTTCATTAACTCAAATGATATTCAAATTTATACGCATTTAGAATTTTATCTATGCAAAAAAAATTACCTTAGAAACGAAAACATTCAATTTGGTTTTCCCAAAATGATCTATTATTTCTATTAAAACACCCTTTTTGTTTGACATGAAACGTGCGTTTCTTTTATTAAATCTATTAATTGCAATCAATGTTTTTTTCCCTTTTAATTGAAATATTTGAGTCACATTAATTGCAATTACTTACAAAGTTAAATTTCAAAACAGGTAACTAAAATGGATGAAAAATAGAACAATTATTTATTTAAAACACGTTTATAAATTTGTTGTTTATACACAAGAGTAATAAATAACTTTGAAATATATTATTTTCCTATTCTTGTAACAAGGAATGACTGCCAAGCCCCCATAATTGAAAGATGATGGAAGAAAAGTCCCTCCCGAAGAAGTTATGAAAATTAGGTCTCTATTTTTAGTTTTCGGCTAATTTATGCTGCTTTTGCCCCTGATTTCAATGTTGTGCCAATTTTCTACGAGAGGATAATTTGGTAAAAAATAACAAAATAGAGACCAAATTTGCATGAGTTTATGAGTAGGGACTTTTTGTGCATGGGCTTTGAGAATATGGACCTTTGTCCGAAACCCCGTATTGTAATCAATCTGTAAGCTAAAACATAGTTCAATAAACATATATTTCGTCCTTTAAAATCAATCGTTCTGTTCTTTTTTTTAATGAAATTAAATCTACATTCACAAATGAAACATCCATTTTATTTGATATAAATGTTATTTTCATTAAATCAACTTTCCTAACACTACGCCATAGATTGCATACTGCAACACCCAGAAGTGATGCAGGAAGTGCCAAAAAATGTTGATGTAGACTAAAAAAGGGCAAAGGCAACACTTTCTTGGTGATGCATTTTGCTGTGTTGCCCTAGAGTCAAAGGCAACATCTTTGCGACCCTAGGGCAAAATCGGTTCTGTTGTTGCCACAGGTACCAAATTTACTAAAAAGTGGGCCCCACAATCTGGGCCCCAACACGTGGGCCCACATTGTGGGGCCCACTACTTCTGTGGCCCACCTTTACGGAACCTGTTGTGAGGCCCATATTCATTAATCTACGGTAACACTTTTACCATCCAATGGCAACACTTTGCCAATTTATTACCGCATTTAACATCACATACTGCAACATTATATCATATCTATGGCAACACCTTTTGCAATTTAAATTGGAAATGTACTGCAACAATATACTACTGCAACATTATATCATATCTATGACAATATTATACTGCAACATTATATCATATCTAATGGTAACATTGCACTACAACAAAGAACTTTTCATTTCAGAATAACCAGCAACATAAGTTTACTTAGTCAAGTACAAAATAACAAACATACTTAAAAACATAGCCAGTGTATTCATAGTTATAGCCAGTACATACTAAATTCTACTTGCGATTATGTACTTCATTACTGCAGTCTTGTACACCTTTCCTTCTTTCCGCTTGCGAGTTTTAACAAAAAGTTCTCCATCTGATGCGTTGGACTAATACAAATTAAATGAAAAAAGTTAGACAACAAAAGGATATCAAACCAATTTTTCCAGAACATATATCATTAATCAATTCAGAAATTATACTCAAAGTCAAAGAAAAACTAAGGTAAAAATGGGCGCCTTTACATAAAAACAAATCTCGGTTCAAATGAAGAACAGAAGCCACAAGTGCACACAAGCTAAAAGTCTCGAGCAACTCACAGATGCAAAAATGGAGCAATAGTAAGTTCTCAAACAGCTTACAAGTGCAAAAATAAAGAAACAACAAGTATAAAATCAAAATATATGTAGCAACAATATCAGAGCTTTTTCAAGCGTAGTATCAAGTGATCACATTTTTTTCAAGCAGTTTTGTTCATGGTGAAGGCTGCAAATTGATAGTAAGATTCGGTTGATGGATGGTCAAGAAGGGGATGCTGTCTACAATATTTTCGAAATTTCAAAATGACACGGTGAAAATTCCATCTATTGAAGTTACTTTATTAATAGAAGAGATATCGACGAAGAGCATTAAATTTTTGTGTTCCTTAATTTTAAACGTAAACTTTATCTTTGTTGCTATGAATATAAGCGTAGGGAACAATAATTTTGATTCATTTTTATCTCATGTTACTTTTACTTTATTTTCTTTAAAATCGTGTCTACAGCCAACCAACTTATCTTCAGTTACCGACTTAATCGCATATATGCATATGTGAAAACCGATAATTTTAAATTAGATGAAAAAATTTATGAGAAGAATAAATATACCTTCTTTAAACCAGGGATGATTGCCGCGAGTGCAATGAATTTCTGACTAAGCTTCTCTCTTCTTTTCCTCTCTGCAATTATATGTTCTTGAGCAGTTTTCTTCGGTAAGACTTTATCTTGATTAGTAATCTGACATCCCCAGTTAAAATTTTCTTCATTAGAACAGATTTTGCCCTTTGGGACGATGATTTCTTCAGAGCTCCAACTGATAGTCTTAGGAAATCTTCTAGGCTTCTCAAAAAATAAGGGTTCTCCCAACAAAGATGAATTAAAATGATTCAGATTTTGTGTATACAGAAAAAGAGGTTGTTGGAAATCATGTCCTGATAAGATTTGCTGCTGACCAAGCGTGCTGTAATTCCACTGGCTCATGAAATTTGAACGATCCATATGATATTAAGTTTATGATTGAGGATTTTTGCACGTTTGCGTTGCCTGTTAAAAAAGAAGGATAGTTTCAACAAATTTGGTACAAAGAGAATCAAATCTTTGAAATTACTAGGATAATAGGCGTACATGCTTAGATTAAAGTAATTACTAAATAGCTAATCAAACCTTAGCTTACTAGCTTTATTCAACCTAGAATTTATAATTTGGATGTTGATACTAATGATCAAGATTCAGTTGTTTAATCAAGATATATCAAGAACAATAACCAATGCTCAAAACATAACTGAGGCAAGATGCACATAAAATCTGAAACATATATATTTAGACTTGCTTAGAATTATGGAAATTGATAACAAATGCTCGCATAATGAAACTTAAATGTTTTAGAGATGAACCTACATAGCACCCAATAAATATTTAGAAAGGAAGAAAAAACATATAGTGTAAAAAGTAAAAACTTACTGCACAAAGGATTTGATCCCAAGATCAAACATCAAAGCTATATAAGGGTGTTGATGAAATCCATGATTTAAGATAATTATAAATCTAAATAATATCCAACGATGGAAGACGTGGAATAATTTAAAATTCTATGAGGAGATATTCTTACCTCAATTGGTGTGACATCATTTCAAACACCGTTAAAGATGATTAGGACTTACAACTGCATAATCATATGCAAATTAGACTTATATATAAACGCAATTAAAGATGATTAGGACTTACTACTGCATAAGGTTAACAATTGCTCATATGTAAACACGTTGAAAACTCCTCTCATTTTATAGGAAGATAATCATAGGTTTACATGGTAAAGTCTTTAGTTGAGCTGATAAAGTGATGCAGCCATGATCACTGATGTTTTTTATAAATCAAAATGTCAACTTGTGAACAACATGTGAGATTATATATTTGCATGTGCACCTTTTGTAACAACTCATAATTTTGTGAATATTTTTAATTGAATTTTTATTTGAAATTTTGATTTTTAAATCATCTAAAAGTGAATTTTTCCAATGTAAGTTTGGAATTTTTTTGTAATTTATTTTTCAAGTGCAATAAATAAACAATTTTTGAAAATTTTATATTTTGGTCAAAATTTGAATTTTCAGTTTAAATTTTAAAAAAAAATTGGAATTTTTAAATTTTTATCTTTTTCTTTGAAGCATAATCTATTTATGATTTCTGTTCTGCTTTTCGTTTCGTTAAATTCTGAGTTATACTTTTTAAATTAGATAAATTACAGCGTTTTACACGTAGTTATTTCCTGTATTTCAATTTCTATTTTTCTATGCGCATTTCTATATTTTTATTTTCTATGTTATTTTATTTTTCTATTTTGTTTATCTAAACTTTATTTGTTGGATTTTATTTGTGTGTATATCTTTTCATAAAAGGCTTGGAAGAAATCAAGGAGACATGCGTTACATTTCTTTAATGCTTGCCTTCTTATTTACCTATCCTCTTTATTACTTACCCTAGCCATTCACCATTTATAGCTGTGAATTGCTCTTATCAATCACGTAAAAACATCTCGAAATATCCTCTTTTTAATTGCATTTAAGAATAATATACATATATATGTGTGTGTGTGGGTGTGTGTGTTTCTTTCTCCTTATTTTTTACCTTTTATTTCCTAGCCTTTTTGTTTTCCAATCATTTACTCCTCTTTAGCCGTTCAAATCTTTTCTTGCCATCCACTCCACCTCATAATTCACGTACACATTTACTTCACATTTCATTCTAGAAAGAAATGTATGCAAATAAATGGCTTGGAGAAATTTAAGAGGCATACGTTTCATTATTTAAACTCTTGCCTTTTTCATTTGCATGGCCTTTATTATTTTCTATCCGTTTCCTACTCATTTCTAGCCATGAATTACTCTACTCACAGCCTTGCATATCAAGTTGAAAATTCACATACAAAAAAATTATTTCCCATCTTTTTTTTTGGTATTTAAAATAAAATATATTATACGTTTCTTCCTCCTTAACTTATGTCTTTCCGTTTCCCTGGTATTCATAACTCCTTAGCTGTTTTTTTCTTATATAGCCGTGTATTTCCTTTTATCATTCACGTACAAAACTCCTCAAACATATCTCATTTTGTTCCATTTCTCATTTCATATCTTGAAAGAATTTTTTTTATTATTAAATACATCAAGTATTTGTTGCCATTTTATTTTTCAAACCATTCAAAATCTTGCCTTTTATTGCATAGCCTCTTTATTACTTACCTTAGCCGTTCATTCCTTTAGTCTAGCCATGAATTTCTCTTGCCTATCACGCATAAAAACTTCCCAAAACTTCTCATTATCGTTTGCGTGAAAGAAAATTATATTCAAGCTCTAGATCCATGGCTTCTCTTCCTCTTCTTTCTTTTTCTCTTTTTGTTTCTTCTTTGTTCTTCATGCTTATACTCAGCCTCTGGCCTCTAGCACACCTCTAACAATCATGACCAAGCAATATAAGATGATGGTTGAAACCATATGTGGTGTAACCAAGCCATTGATTGATTAATATGTCACTTTGATTCATTTATTTTTCCATTGTTTTAACATCCATTGTTTTGTGTTGAATCATATTCTTATGTATGTAATATTTGTTTGCGTACAAGATTTGGATCTAATTCTTCATCCACTCAAGTTCGTATTTTGCTTTGTCGTGCTTTGCAGAGTTTGGATTTTTATTCTGAATTTGTCAATTCTAGATTTTAAAAGGTGAGTTTTTATCACTCTAGACATATGTACTTATATTTTTGTGAAAAAAATGACAAGTGAATCTGTAGACATTGATATGTCATTCATATATGCATGTGTTGTGATTACATGATGATAAATGTCGTTTATATATTTGTTACATCATTTGTTATAATATTATATGTATACTGTTATTTTATTTCTGTTAATCACCACTGCAAGTTCCCTATCACTATGGGTTGAAATGATACATATCCGAACGGATTTTAGAATAAGGAAAAATCATTATGGGCTGAAATGATAGGCTCGAGTGATTTTTTTATTGATTTTTGTCGTATTTATTTTTCTTGGGATTGCGGGTTTGAAATGATAGAACCCGGATTTTTCTTTTTAAATTACGGATTGAAATGATACATATCCGTATCACTTGACCCAGGTTAGAAAATATTATACAGGCCCATGGTTAATATTTTTAAAGTAATATTTTCCTAAAATTTTATTAAGTATTTTGAAATTTTGGAATATATGGAATTTTAACTTAAAACTTGATTTAAAAATTTGAAATATAAAGAGATATCAGTTTTTATAAGTTAAAATGTTATAAGCTGATAATTGGTTTAAAGTATAAAGTTTTAGTTAATGCAAGAAACATGTACAGTTTTAATTTATGAAAGAAATGTGTAAAGTCCTAATTAATGAAATAAACATGTAAAGTTTTTAATTAATGCAAGAAACATGTAAAATTTTATTTAATGCAAGAAACATACAAAGTTTTAATTTATGAAAGAAACGTGTAAAGTTTTAATTTATGAAAGAAATGTGTAAAGTCCTAATTAATGAAAGAAATGGGTAAAATTTTTAGTTAATGCAAGAAACATGTAAAGTTTTAATTTATGAAAGAAATGTGTAAAGTCCTAATTAATGAAAGAAACGTGTAAAGTTTTTAGTTAATGCAAGAAACATGTAAAGTTTTAATTTATTAAAGAAATGTGTAAATTCCTAATTAATGAAAGAACATGTAAAGTTTTAATTAATGAAAGAAACATGCAAAGTCCTAATTAATGAGAGAACATGTAATTTTTTTAATTAACGCAAGAAACGTGTAAAATTTTAATTAATGAAACAAACGTGTAAAGTCCTAATTAATGAAGAAATGTGTAAAAAATTTAATTAATAGAAGAAACATGTAAAGTTTTAGTTAATGTAAGAAACATGTAAAGTTTTAATTTATGAAAGAAATGTGTAAATTCCTAATTAATGAAATAACATGTAAAGTTTTAATTAATGAAAGAAACGTGTAAAGTCCTAATTAATGAGAGAACATGTAAAATTTTTAATTAATGCAAGAAACGTGTAAAATTTTAATTAATGAAAGAAATGTGTAAAGTCCTAATTAATGAAAGAAACGTGTAAAAAATTTAATTAATGGAAGAAACATGTAAAGTTTTAATTAATGCAAGAAACATGTAAAGTTTTAACTTATGAAAGAAACGTGTAAAGTTTAATTTATGAAAGAAATGAGTAAGTCTTAATTAATAAAAGAAACGTGTAAAATATTTAATTAATGGAAGAAACATGTAAAGTTTTAATTAATGCAAGAAACATGTAAAGTTTTAATTTATGAAAGAAACGTGTAAAGTTTGAATTTATGAAAAATACGTGTAAAGTCCTAATTAATCAAAGAAACATGTAAAGTTTTTAATTAATGCAAGAAACATGTAAGTTTTAATTAATGAAAGAAACGTGTAAAGTTTTTAATTAATGCAAGAAACATGTAAATTTTTAATTAATGTAATATTGATTAAATGATAAATGCTCTTTACTGTAATAGAAATGTAAATTAAAACGTACATTTGATAATGTAAGTTTTAATTAGTGTAATATTGAATAAAATAATAAATGCTTTTTACTGTAATAAAAATGTAAATTAAAGCGTACATTTGATAATGTAAGTTTTAATTAGTGTAATATTGATTAAAAGATAAATGCTCTTTGCTGTAATAGAAATGTAAATTAAAACGTACATTTGATAATGTAAGTTTTAAGTAGTGTAATATTGATTAAAATGATAAATAATCTTTATTGTAATAAATGTAAGTTAAAACGTACATTTGACATGTAAGTTTTAATTAATGTAATGTTGTATTTTAAATTGATTATAATGATAAATGTTCCTTACTGTAATAATAAAATGTAAGTTGATAATGTACATTTGATATGTAAGTTCAATTAATGTAAATGGCATATTTTAAATGATTAAAATAATAATGGTTCTTTATTGTAATTATAATGTAAGTTAATAAGGTACCTTTAACTTAACATAAGTATTTCAGCTCTAAATTGGATATTACAGTAACAAAATTTATTTAACTATAAGGCTATGATAAAATGACCATGTTAAATTTTTAAGTATATAAATACTTTGATTATATAAAAGTGGAAAGTATTACATTCCAAAAATGCTATGATTTCTTAAGGTTACATTTTCAAAATGCTATGATAATTTAAAGGAATATTTCAAGTTTAGTAAATTGAAGGAAATATTCAGTGATTTGGAAATATGGGTTTTATTTAAATGATATATTATTCAATTAGTTTTGAAATGGAAATGATACTATTGTGATATGGTTTTGAAATGAGTTTGATTTTTTTTGAAAGTATATACTATTTTGAAAGAAATGATATGATTTTGAAATGGATATGCTAGTTTGGTTTGAAAGTATAAATGATTTTGAAATAAATATCCATGGGTTATAATAACGTTTGGTTGTTAAAAAGACCGGGATCGGAAGTTGTCATACTCTCTGCCAACTCCGAAAACCACTTTAACAACCGTGTACGCGGTGGAGATTCCAGAATGAAGTAGGATGGTGGTGGTGTTTCCTTTAAGGTAAATACGTGGACCCGACTCCCATGAGTTGACATAAGGTGGCTAAAACAGGAGCGATCGACGGTTTAATGAGGTAGCACCTTTGATCGAACACATCCCTTCGATATTATACTTTGACTTTTGGATTGATTCGGTGGCCACTTTTGATTTTTATTTGGGGGTGTGGCTCGAGGTGGGCGGTAGCTGCGCGCTTTGCGTTACCACCGACCCGGAAGCGTAATTGGTATATCTACCCTGGCATTGCCTAATTGTGTCGTGTCACCTACCCTATCGCGCCTTGTACGAGTTTGGTTTTCTCCCGTAGCCCGTGTGGTATCCTCTGGTGGCTTCCCGATCAGGAGGGAGTATGATATTGGATGGATTACTGGGACTATTACGTGTTAAGGGCTATATGGATAACCCCTTAATGCTATGAAAAAGTAAGTTTATTTTACTATTGACATTATTATAATAGCGAAATATTACTACATAGTAAATAGTTTAATGGATCCTTAGAGGATGGGCGGTCCCAAGCATCCTTTAAGTTACTTGTACCTTATATTACAGTTCACTTGAGTTGGTTTACATTGTATAAGTATGTATGTCCCGACTCGAGTGTTTTGTATTTTGCTTTACGCTCGGGTCAGACTGAGTGATACAGCATTAGAGACTCACCTTTAGAGCTGGAGCCTTGCTTTAAGATCCAGCCAACTATTTCAATTTCAGTATTCCGTTGATTCCAGTTATTCGGTTGATTCTGGTGATGCATTCAGCTTGTGCTTGTTTATCATATTAAACTTCTGTTGTATCACGTATAACTCTGATGTATTTATATAGTAGCTTCATGAACTACTATCTTTTTGCTTCCACTACATTTATTACTCTGTGCCTGTGATCTGTGATTTATTTGTTTACTGTTTATGCTGTGTTTTGCCAAATTTATTTTACAATTCGGTATTTTGAGCAATTCAAGTACGACATGTGCGGATGCGAATGGTTGAAAATATCGGGTCGTTGCACCTTTGTTAATTTCTAGTTTGAATTACTTCATTTGAAGGAGGTCTTTTGTATTTTTTTCCTATGCATTAGCATCTGCCAGTTCTACTTCCCTGTCAAAACAAAACATGAAGTGAAATTATGTAACCATAAAAGTCGACTTTTAGATGAGAAAAACATAATTCATGGACATGAAGACAAGATACACCTGGCACAAGTTAAATCAGGACCACTTACTTATGTTAATGTCAGGACGTTATAGCTGATCAATATGTACTACATAATTGTCTATCGGTTCAACGTATGATCTGGCTAATGAACCATGCCGACCTGGTCATTAAAAATAAAATAAAGTCATGGACGAGTACAACTATTGTTAAGTACAATTATCTATTAATGATGAGAGAGTTTAATATATTACTATTCTTCTTAACCTTTAACATAGATCTACACAGTAGACAACAGAAACAATATCTTTTGTATGTTAGAGCAATTTATAAAGCGTTTAATATGAAGGAAACATTTTGACATAGATCTATACACGGTGACATGTATCAACATAATATGTAGTAACATATTTAAATGACCTACATGTAGTCTTGACATAACATATTTGCAGTTGTGCAGCGATTGTGTACCGTACACACAACTGTGCATGATCTAGACTAATACTAACATGTTCCAATTTCAGCAATCTGTGAAGCTAGCATATGGAACTGCTGCTTTGGTATATCATATATGATAAGTCTTCAGTGTCATCCACGTTGTTTTACGCTATGAAATACTAACATTTCGTATAAGTTAATATCCTTCTAAATTCCGCTTAAAAATGTCTGACATAAACAAATTGAGCACTAGTAAATAATTATGAAGGAAACATAATTAGTTACGTAGTGCCAACTTCTTTAAACCAAGACAGGTAGGTTCGCACGAATGAAAAGAAAGTTTTCATGCTAAGTTATATGACAAATTCAGGAGACAAATAGAACACAAACCACGGTTAATATGTTATAAAATTTCTCAAATATAATATATAATCTAAATTCTGGAATGGATGAATAATTTTAATTAGCCTCAAATAACCGCAATGATCTAGACTAATCACCATAGCATCACAATAAAATATATTATTTATTGGTTTAAAGCTATTTAACAATAAGCACTGACCACGATTTCCATCACAATAAACACAGTGTACACCAGCGTGAAGGTGACCACGAACAAAATTACAAGTCCCATTACCTAAAAACTTGAACTGTATCCCAAAAAGAAACCCAAACAAAATTTCAACCAAAAACTGAGTAGAGGATGAAGAAAAAATCAAAGCAACCCAGCAGGAATAGATGAAACTCACAACTCAGGAATTTCAGTAACATTCAATCACAATGGAAGGAACACATTCAATCAGAACCAACAGAGACACAAATGGAAAACAACCAATAACAACATTCAATCACAATGGAAGGGACGAAAAACAATCATCAAATAGGGAGAACAAAACATCATACCTGAACAGCTGAAGATCCGGACGATTAAGGCAGCGATCAACTATCTAAAACCCAAGCGCGCTAGCAAAAAAACAAAGTGGAAGAGAAGCATTAAAGCGATTCATAGTAATAATACGAATAATGCGAATTCAGTAGTAAGAGAAGTGTTACCTGATGTCCATGTGGACATAAGAAAGAAGATCGAAAAGAAAATTCTTGTGACGATTATGAATATACAGGGCGAAGGAGGGCGAAGCTGGACGATGTGTAACAACCTGATATTTTCAGCCATTCGCATCCGCACATGTCGGACTTGAATTGCTCAAAATACCGCGTTGTAAATAAATTTGGAGCAAATGAAATACAATCACAGAATCACAGACACAGAAATATCAGAATAACTCACAGCGGAAATAAAAATACCATAGTAGTTCATGAAGCTACTATAACAAACTCTCAAAACATAATACGTAATATTAGTCTGAAACATATACAATAGAAATCTCAAATACATAGAAGTTTATAAATACCAGAGCTGAAATAGAACAACGAAAACTGAAAGGAAATAGATAACTAGACAAGCAGAATCTCCAGCGATTCCTAGCTCCAGAAAAGAAATCCAAAGCTAAGCTGTAAATACTCAGGCTGACCCGAGCGTAAAGTAAAACACAAAACACTCGAGTCAGGACAATATATATACTTATATAATGTAAACCAACTCAAGTGAACTGTAGTAGAAATGCACAATAAATTAAAGGATGCTTGGGATCGTCCATCCTTTAAGAATCAGTTAAACTATAAATTAAATACATCCCGTGGTTAAAATTTCAAAATGGTATTTTATACTTCAAAATAAAATATCATTTCAAAATTCAATATCGTTCAAAATCCATTTCATAATATCAAAATATAATATCTTCCAAACCACATTCATTTTTATTTAATTTAAATACCATTACAAAACACATTTCAAAATAGTTTATATTTCGAAACAAATTACTTCCTTTTAAATCATAAAATGAAGTTATTATATTTAATAATTAAATTATTAAATTTCCAAAATTTTAAATCTTTTCAAAGTTCATTCATTCCCTAAAATTTATCAAACAGTGAAAATTCACCTTTTCGCAGCATTTAGACAATGCTACGAAAAGTTACTTTTAAAACAATTCAATTTAACAAAAGACAACATTTAAATGCTATAGTAGATTTTAGTTCAAATAAAACCTTACTTAAATTCAACAATTATAGTCCTTACTTAAATTTAGCCATTTAGTTCATTTCTATCAACCACAACATTTACAAATGCCGTAATATCATTTACATTAGAAAATAATAGCATTTCAAAATTGCTATTAATTAAATTTCAAATATTCAATATAATGTCACAAACAATTAAATTTTTATTTAATTCATTTTTAACTTATAATTATACATTTTCACTTTTAAAACAATCATTTAAATACCCTTATATTCATGATTTTATAAAGTTCAATTTCCATTCAAAATCAAATTTAATAATAATTTACTTATTAAAATTCCAACATTAAATTTTAAATTCATTAAATTAAATTTAACTTAACACTTAAGTTTAAATTTTCAAATATAACCCAATTTCATTTTTATTTACTTAACTTAAAATTCACTTTTAAGACAAATTCACAAATTTCCAATTTTAGTTATATTTCAAAATTTCAACTTAAATATTCATTCATTTCACATTTAACTTTATTAAAAAATCTTTAATATATTGTAAAATCATTTTAAATTCTTTTAAATTCAAAATATCATAAATTTATCATATTTTCATATTAAATTTAAATTCCATTTATCACCAAATTATAATTTCCAAAATAACTTACATTTCAGATTTTCTAATTTTACCATTTATTTATTTCACTTATAAAATTTTTGAAAATCAATAATGCTTTACAAAAATCATTCTATATCAAATTTACATCAAAATATTATAATATTTACATTTCTAAAATATTTTAAAATTTTAGAAAAACATATTTTAACAACAGGTCTGTATTTCATTTTCTAGCCTAGGTAAAGTGATACGGGTATATATCATTTCAACCCGTAATTTACAAAGAAAACCTGGGTTTGATCTTTTCAAACCCGCAATCCCAAGTAAATGAAAATAATTGAAAATCATTCAGGCCTATCATTTCAGCCCATAATGATTTTCTCCTATTCTAAAGTCCGTTCGGGTATGTATCATTTCAACCCATAGTGATTCTAATCTAAAGGGAACTTGCAGTGTGATAAACTGATAAAAATAACAGAATAGCATAATATAACAGTAACAGATGTTATAACAGGTGTATAAGCATGGGTGAATATCATATAATCATAATATAGCAGGTGTAGCATGATAATGCATTTTACAGATTCAAAAGGGGTCAATTTACTAGTTATACATGTACATATTGTCTGGTGAGAATAACTCACTGTATTGAGCTGGAGACACAACGACGAATGCACGAATGAGATCCAAACAAGCACGATAACATGACACAAAGATGAGTGGAAGAGCCAAAGATTAATTCTCCTTGGATACATGAGACAAAACAAATAAATATAACATAAGTTTCAACCCAAATTCAATTAAACAAAGCTAGAAATGAATACACAAAACATCACCGAAGTGTTTGCACTTGCTTTCTACCACCTATGCTTCAACTCTAGATCTGAAATGGCACGGCTAAAGGCATGGTTTGGATCTGGTTTGGGTTCTTAAAGGTCGGCCTAGCATGCAAAAATGATGGAGCAAAGATATATGAGCATGAACTAACACTACAAGGCAAATATCATGGATTCCTATGCACTAGAGGGCTCGGTCAAGGCCAAGGAGGGCATGACCAGTCTGTAGTGGGCTTGAGGATGATGTGGCAGTGGGCTCAGGTCAGGAATTTGCTGCAGGTGGTGGTGTATGGTCGGCCAAAGTGATGGAGGATGTGACGGAAGCAAGGTAGCTAGGCTATGTTGGATATAGGTGGAGTTTGCTTCATATTTTGGTGGATCATCAACATGAATGGCCTCGGCTCTGGAATGGAAGTGGAGAGGAGAGTATGGTGACTGGAATAGGTGGTGGTGGAGGCGGCCAACGCGCTGGAGATGGAGGGGCCGAACTGCATAAGAGATTGCAAGTGCAAAAATCAAGTAAATCAAGTAGAAAATGTAAGAAGAAACGAAAGTTTTTATCAAAATTTCTTCTTGGAGATGGCCGAAACTTTTTTTAGGGTTTGAGGGAAAATTTTCACGTGAGAAACAATGGAAGAGTCGGCTGAAACAAAGAGATATGGTCAGCAAATGATTAATGCAAGTGTTATTGAATTTGAAAAGACAAAAGGAGGTGAAAAGACAATGGTATGTTAAAGGTCAAAACTCTTCATATTTCTCTAATTTCTTTTGCAATTTTTAATAAATGAAAAATTACTTATAATTACAGATAAAAACACGAAAATATAGTAAATAAACAAAAATAAATAAATAAATATTAATTATATATAATTTAATTAATAAAACAGCAAAAATTGCAAACTAGTCATGAAAATATGAAAATAAATGCAATGAAGTTTGGAAAATTTTTATGTACTTGAAAAATATTTATAAATAAAGATAAGAACACAAAATAAAAATGAATTTACAAAATACATAAATAAATATTAATTTAATGTAATTTAATGAAGAAAATAGCAGAAAAATGGAAACTAGCTTTAAAAATAGAAAATAAATGCAATAGACTTTGGGAAAATTTAAACACCACTTTAATAAAATTCAAAAGACAAAATATATATAACATGACATATTTACACATTTTAAAATAAAATATGACAATAAAATATAGTTTATATTATTTAAAATAAACAGAATTGCTAAATAAAGCAGATTACACTCAATATTGGAATATACATAACTTTCACAATTTAAATTTGTTTTCAACGAAACGAAAAGCAGTATTCAAGTTATTAAGTCTATTTTCATAATAAAAGATAAAATTTAAGAATCTAAATATTTAAATTTGAAATTTAAAAATCAAAGTTTGACCCAAATTTATCGAAATCAACATTTCAGGAAAATATTCAATTTATACCATTTTGGAATTATAAATCACATAATAATCAAAGTTTATATTTAAAAATGAAAAGTTTGAAATGGAACCAGATAAAAAAATGTAAAAATAAATCAAGTCAAAATCTAGGGTTGTTACACGATGGTTTTTGCTTTGGGCGACCATTCAGATTCGCGGTTGCCATTAGTTGTTCAAGCAAGGTTTGGGGAAAATGCAAGCCCTAATTGAAATCGCAGAGTGTTTGAGAGGTTGAACGGCAGAGTACGTATTTTGTTAAGTTTTTGAGTGAAGCCCTTCAATATTTTTTTAATTTTTGCAGCTTTGTTTTTGCTTCCCGTATTAAAAATTATTTCAACTCGCTTTTTTTCCAGCTCGCATTCATTTTTTATAATATTTTTATAAGCCTATAGCTACTGCAACATAGTGTTGATATCTATGCTAACATTCTGAAGCTAATGTTGTAATAGACAAAAATCAACATAGCTATAGTTACATTGTAGCTAGCAACATCTTGTATTTTCGTTGCAATAGGCTATCTATGGCGTAGTGTAACATTTTCACAAAACATAAGCTACATTTAATTAAACCTATAAATTTATAATTTGATGTCCTCCCTATCATTAAATGAAATTATCCAATTACATTATTTTCAATTATTTATGAAGGTGAATTTCAAAATGGACAAAATAAATGTAATGAGAAATAAAACAGTTATTTCCTACCAAACAGTGATAAAAAAACATATTTATACACCGTTGGATACAAACTATAATTACTCATCAATTTAAAGTTAATTATTTTACCAATTATAGTGTTTGATTTCAATTGCTATAAATTCAAAGGTTATAAATTTTTATTTCCAATAATCACATTTAATTGATTTTAATCTTGTTATTCAATCACTTGTTACCTTATAGATATAATTGTAACGACCCGCCTTTTTGGACAGTTTGAACCGACGATCAAATACACATGCCGGTTCCAAACCATTAAAAAAAGGCAGATGGTTATTGGGGTAATTAAGAAAAGAAAAGAAATAAAGGAAATGAAACAACACAGAATCTCGCAGCGGAACGATAAAATATAATAGCCAAATAAACAGTTCATGAAGCTGTTTACTATACTTAGACAATTATTTATACAACATTTATCAGAGTTATACATATACAACAGAACAAATAAATAATGCAGCAGACAACATGATGCACAGATAATAATAGTAATAGTATACCAAATCTTCGTCTTCGTCCTCCAGAATAGATCTTCAAAAATCTGAAAACTCAGGACTGACCCGAGCGTAATGAAAAGACAAAACACTCGAGTCAGGACTAAAATATCCATATGAAAGTTAAATCAATCGTAAATAAATATGAGTGTGACGGCGTCAGAGATGTTTACGGGGTTTGACATCTCATATCCAGTGTCAACGTGCGTGCAATAACTTAAGAGATGTTACGGGATTTTCCACCTTTCAAGGATCCGTTAAACTATCTGCTAGGTAGTAATGTACGCTAAGTAAATAATGTCTATCAGTAATATAAAGTATCAAAATAGCGTTAAGGCGTTACCATAATCCCCCTTAACACATTTTATATTCCCAAAAGCATATACAAGACCGTAGTTTCCCCAAAACCGGAAGTCACCAGAGGGCAATCCATATACTCAAGGTACAAACCAAAACGTAGTGGTCGCGAATAGGATAATTAGTATGACAAGGTACATGAGGCGATACCAACTAGGATACTAGTAGTTGCGTGATCCGGACTGATGTTGAGCATACAACTACTACCTCAACACCGCGAAACAACACTCTCAAATCAAGGGGTGCACCCAAATCAAATCACAAATGTAATAGATATGGTATCGAAGAAGTGTGTCCGCTAGAGGTGGCGAACCTCAATGGCCCGGCGCGGCTCCTGTTTTAGTCATGTCAGGGGTCATCCAATATCGTTCTCTTTCTTCGGTCAACGAGTTCACCAAACCATCCACTTCATTCTGGATCAACACTCCGCGTATAATAGTTATTAAAGTGGTTTTCGGTATCGACAGAGTGTATGTCCATATCCGATCCCGGTTTCTTTAATAACTACGTATTATTACACTGATGGCTCTTTTATATTTCAAATTGATTCATGATTGATAACAAAATATCATATTCGCTTTAAAATCAAATCCATTTCAAAATCATCACATATTCAAAATTATCAATTTTGTCCGATAAATCAATTTCACTTCAAAATTTGATTCGAATTCAATTTAGGTTATAATCTCTACTTTAACCTAGTTCGTATTTAAACCAAAGGTTTAAATATAAACATTTCCGTCTCTTTAACCAGTTTGAATTTAAGAAAATAGTTTAAATAGTTTAAAATAGTTAAATAATTCAAAATAGTTTAATAGAAAATATTTAAATAGTTTAATCGAAAATAATTTGAATATAAAATGGTTTATATATAAAATAGTTTGGAAAAAATCAAAAATTATTTGATAAATAATTCCAAAGTCAAACCGGTCAACTTCCCAAATTTCCTATCCAAATCAAATCCAAATTCCATTTCGATTTAATCGATTTATTCCAATTTCAACTTGAATAAATTTCTATTCCACGTAAATTTCGATTTCAATTCACAAATTTCTTTAAATTTCAATTCAATTCCAAATTAATTTAAATCTAAATTTCAAATAAATTTTCAATTCCAAACTCAAACTTGAAATATCATTTCATATCAATTTTCTTAGAAATATTCAGAGTTCGATTAAAAGTCCAATCTTTTAAAACAAATCAACTTTCAAAAATTTACACCGTATTTCAATTTTCAATTTAAATCTAAACTTCGATTTTATTTAATAATTTCGTTTACCAAGTTTAAATTCTAACATTTCGAGCTCCAATTCAAAATAATTCAATTTCCATAAATTGGATTTTATTCTTAAAATCAATTCATTTAAATAATTTCAAAACAACTTTTAAAATCATTTAATTTATCCAACTCGGTGTCCGTATATAATTTTCTAACCTATGGCCAAGTGATTAGTTATTACAATTAAATGTCAGGGATGAATATATCATTTAAATCAATCACAGTGTCATATGTATGCATAGCAGGATATATATAAACAAATAAACATCCAAACATTTAAATATCAACCAATAACATCCATCGAAATACATCATCCAATAGGCAATACAATTCACGGCAATTTCATATTTATCAATGTCAGGTAATTTAATCGCAATTCAATTTTAATTTTAGTTTAACTGTCAATTTAATTTTTTTAACGGTGAATTCAAATGACAATCAATATGATAATTAAATTTTATCAAACAACAACAAATAAAAATCATAACTATGCATAATGTCAAATTTAATTAGCATAAAGATATTCAGTACGCTGTGAGCGTTATAAAACACTCACCTTGATTTTACGATTTTAAATCAAATCGAACGACGTTCGATTTAATATAAAATTTTAATGAGCTCCAAACACTTTCGGATCTGCACCGCAGCGCAGCTCTCATCTCCGTGATTCCGGCGCTTCTTCCCCAACGTGAAATTCACGTATGCAAACCCATTAGCCGCCGATCTTCAAGCAATTTTCATGACCACCTCGTCGACTTCCAGAACGATCAGCTAGCGCCACCACGAAGCCCTTCACCAGAGCCACCTACGCGCCAAGTTTCATCCCGTCATTCGCCGTCGTTTGCACGCAATCCAAGGAAATACGTACACACTTCCAAGTCAGATCTGGACGAATGCATGAAAAATTAGCATACATCAACCGTATGGATTTGAAGAGCTCGTCGAGATTTACACTTTTGCTTTTGGAATTTTTCGATTTCGTCGAACGGATTGAGAGATATTAAGGAAAGAAGATCGGCAATTTCTGGCCATGGAATAGGTGGCGGCCATGATTTAGAATTAGGGTTTCTGGGTTAAAATAATAATAAAACTGTCTCGGTTTGCGTGCGTATTTATATAGGTAGGTCCAAAATCATCCGAACTCCAATCGAGACGTGCCGCCAGGCGTTTATAAGGTTTTACCCCCATTCCGGACGCAATGGAACTAGTTTCAAGGCCTAATTCGATCATATCTGGAAGATAGCTTTTCGAAGTCGATTATTTTAATTAAATTCGAAATTAAATTTCTACGCGTTTCAAGCTCGCACGGCCAAACGACAAGTCCAATTGCTACGAAAATTGAAATCCTACCATAATTTACTATTACGGATCCGATGAAACAAGTTTCGTCGAAATCCGAGACTGTTTGAAAAATGGATATTTTAACTCGTCAATTAAATATTAAAATATTCAATTTTCACAAATTTACTTTTAATTCGATTTTAAAAGTTCTACAACATCATTCTAACTTTAATATGATAAAATAGAATTTTACAAATCATTTTTAATCATATTAAACCCGTTATCCAATTATTCAAATAATTTCAAATATTAAATTATTCAACAAATTACATTAATAATCATTTTCCTTCAATAATCACCTTAAATTTTCTAATTAAAATAGCCAAAAATACGGGTCGTTACACTCTCCCCCACTCAAAACTTTTCGTCCCTGAAAAGAAAAAGAAGGGAAAAGGAACTAAGTATAGAATTCAACATTAGATATATTTTATTCAAAGTTACCAACTTATAAAACAATGAAATTCTATTTATAAAGTCATAACTACGCTTCCACAATGTTACTCCGAACGGCTTTCTAAATTTAAAAGTTAGCTATCAAAACAAGTTACAAAATTTAAAAACTTGATAAATTTTCTAACACCCGGATTCACGGAAAATTTCGGCAGGGTCTACTTTGCGTGGCTCGATCGAAAATTTTTACAATTCAATATATAACACAAATATAACCAATATATATCAAATATACATCTCATCTCAATGATGAGGCATCCCATATCTGGGGAAACAACACATATATATCACCAATACCATATAAAACCATAAGCGTGCCTTTTATTTAGCATTTATTAGCAGTTTACTTACATTCTGTATTTAGCACAGAAGCGAGCTCTACAACGAAGCGCAACCCTTTTGCTACCTACTAAAATGCTCAATAACTAAGTTAGAACCATGCATATAAAGATAGATCGATATATTTAGCCTACACAACAATATATAACCTATTTAGCTTCAAAACTGAGATTCCAATTTCAGGACAGCAAACAAATCTCAGTTTTAGGTCACCTAAACTATAAAATTTGGCAACAGAATCTAAACAAAAGTTGTTGTATTCATTTCAAGCTTTCCGGAATGTCCAAAATCATCAAATTCGGACCATACATTCAAAAGTTACGGCCGTTTTGCTTAGAGGATACGCCTCAGCCTGGACAATGAATTGCGTAGGTCAGCGACGTTCACCCACGTTTTCGACCTTCTAAACGATATCAAAACACAAAACACTTAAAACAAAAGTTTTAGCTTAAGTTCTTAGCTTTCCAAAAAGTGCAAGATCATCAAAATCCGATAAATCAGTCAAAAGATATGGCGAAAATACTAAGGGTGTATACTACTGATTTTACTTATTTTTACACAGGACAGCGAGTAACATTCAAGTTTTTAACCAAGCAGACGAAGGAATTTTCTCAAGTTATCTAAACAAAAGTTGTGCTATAGTTTCTAAGCTTTCCAAAAAGTCCAAAATCGTCGAATTCCGTTTAGCCATTTAAAAGTTATGGTTGTTTTCGTTTCAGCATATATTGGACAATGTTGGATTTTTTTTTTCCAAAAATTTGATTTTATTATTTCAAAGTACAAAACATCAAAACTTCAAATTTTCTAAAAAACAATCATAAACACAAAGTCATCTATTTTCTTATTCATCCATGCAATAGGTTTACATTCAATTTGTTTTCGATTTATTCAAGTTTGTTTCATTCACATTTTTAATTCAAGTCAATTTGCTCCCAATTTGAATTTAATTATTTAAAATTTTATTCCGTTTATTCAATTCCATTAACACTAATGAATTCTACTTAATCAATTATCATCCATCTAACAACCAATGCATATCAAACATTAACATCCATCCAAAATCTACACTAAATCAATTATACATTTCCAAGTCAATTTTAATTTCATACACTTCCAAGTTTATTGACATTTAGTTATATTCAAATTTAATTAGTTTCCATTTACCAATTTTATATTTCATTAAGTTTAAATTTTATTCATTCACTTATACATGTGTCATTCATTTTACAGCTTAAATTTCTTTTATATTTACAACTATCAATAGATCTTTACATTTTATTTTTCACTCTCACACTGGTATATTATTTCTCTACTTATCCTTATTAGCATTTTAAACCCTTTAAGTATTTGGTAAGTTATAGTTATGCAAATAGAATGTAGTTAAACAACATACAACTTCTTTTCATTTAAAGTTGAATTTTCAATTTATCAATTCTTAAGTCATTACTTAAATTTCACTATAATTTAATTTCACATTTACATTCACATATAGTATTTTCATTTTATATTAACATAATTGTGAATCACCTTTAAATGTTAATTTAAATTCCAATTATTTACTAACAATTTTATTTATATTTGCAAACCATTAATTAAATGCATATTTCATTATTCAAACCTATACTTGTATATTATCCAATTAACAATTCATATAACATTTTTTGAACTTCTTAAGTATTTTGGTAAGTTATATCTAAGCTATAGAATGAAATTTAATACTATGCGAGTTTTACAGTTTCAATTTTATTTTAAGTTCATAATTTCCTAATTCTAAGGATTTCTACTTCAATTGATATTTTCACTTAGCTCTTAGGTTCATTTCTCATTTCACAATTCAGAAGTTCCTTAATGATTCAAGTCTAACTTCATTCCAATCATAAAAAAAAATCATTAATTATTAAAGAACTTAAGAATTCCAATCCCGGTTTCATTTCAAATCAAGGTTTGAAATAATATATACTTATATAATTTATATATCAAATCATACTATAGAGAATGCAAAACAAAATAAAATTTGAGTCAAAACAAGATTTAGACAAGCTATTAAGTGGTCTTCCCCACTCGGACTCTCGAAAATAAACGCCAATGATGCGTGCACACATCATCGAAATCATTTTCTAGCGTCAAGAGAAGGGAATATAACACTTATCATAAAAAAAATCCTTCGAAAACAATTTCAACTCAATTATACTATCATATAATGCTCATATTATATTTTTCAAATTCTTGTAAGTCAATCTCAAACACCGGAATTTAAATTCCCAAATCCAAGTTAAAATTCATTTATATTCATTATCAATTGTGTTTACAAGATTTCATTTTCCTAAATCCATTGTTATTTAATCAATTCTTGTAAATATTGACTGATCAAACAATAACGATAATAATCTAATATTATCATCTCCTAACAATCAATTCAATCAAAATGAATAAATATTCAAATAATTCTTTTATATAAAATATATTCCAAAATGATATTGTGTTGGTTTGTCCTATTCGAGTGTTTAGAAATTCCTATCGACGCCTTGGCGTCCCAAGTATCGACCAGAATTCATAAATACTCAACGGAACAAATTAACACAATATAAAACCATTTTATATCAAATAACAAGTACGCTCTCTCATATACACTCAACTCATTCATATAGTTTACCTCTATTTCAATGAGTTATTCCCCACTAGAGCCAAAGTTTATCGCTAAACCAAAGCTCTGATACCAACTGTAACGACCCGCCTTTTTGGACAGTTTAAACCGACGATCAAATACACATGCCGGTTCCAAACCATTAAAAAAAGGCAGATGGTTATTGGGGTAATTAAGAAAAGAAAAGAAATAAAGGAAATGAAACAACACAGAATCTCGCAGCGGAACGATAAAATATAATAGTCAAATAAACAGTTCATGAAGCTGTTTACTATACTTAGACAATTATTTATACAACATTTATCAGAGTTATACATATATAACAGAACAAATAAATAATGCAGCAGACAACATGATGCACAGATAATAATAGTAATAGCATACCAAATCTTCGTCTTCGTCCTCCAGAATAGATCTTCAAAAATCTGAAAACTCAGGACTGACCCGAGCGTAATGAAAAGACAAAACACTCGAGTCAGGACTAAAATATCCATATGAAAGTTAAATCAATCGTAAATAAATATGAGTGTGACGGCGTCAGAGATGTTTACGGGGTTTGACATCTCATATCCAGTGTCAACGTGCGTGCAATAACTTAAGAGATGTTACGGGATTTTCCACCTTTCAAGGATCCGTTAAACTATCTACTAGGTAGTAATGTACGCTAAGTAGATAATGTCTATCAGTGATATAAAGTATCAAAATAGCGTTAAGGCGTTACCATAATCCCCCTTAACACATTTTATATTCCCAAAAGCATATACAAGACCGTAGTTTCCCCAAAACCGAAAGTCACCAGAGGGCAATCCATATACTCAAGGTACAAACCAAAACGTAGTGGTCGCGAATAGGATAATCAGTATGACAAGGTACATGAGGCGATACCAACTAGGATACTAGTAGTTGCGTGATCCGGACTGATGTTGAGTATAGCAGCTACTACCTCAACACCGCGAAACAACACTCCCAAATCAAGGGGTGCACCCAAATCAAATCACAAATGTAATAGATATGGTATCGAAGAAGTGTGTCCGCTAGAGGTGGCGAACCTCAATGGCCCGGCGCGGCTCCTGTTTTAGTCATGTCAGGGGTCATCCAATATCGTTCTCTTTCTTCAGTCAACGCGTTCACCAAACCATCCACTTCATTCTGGATCAACACTCCGCGTATAATAGTTATTAAAGTGGTTTTCGGTATCGACAGAGAGTATGTCCATATCCGATCCCGGTCTCTTTAATAACTACGTATTATTACACTGATGGCTCTTTTATATTTCAAATTGATTCATGGTTGATAACAAAATATCATATTCGCTTTAAAATCAAATCCATTTCAAAATCATCATATATTCAAAATTATCAATTTTGTCTGATAAATCAATTTCACTTCAAAATTTGATTCGAATTCAATTTAGGTTATAATCTCTACTTTAACCTAGTTCGTATTTAAACCAAAGGTTTAAATATAAACATTTTCGTCTCTTTAACCAGTTTGAATTTAAGAAAATAGTTTAAATAGTTTAAAATAGTTAAATAATTCAAAATAGTTTAATAGAAAATATTTAAATAGTTTAATCGAAAATAATTTGAATATAAAATGGTTTATATATAAAATAGTTTGGAAAAAATCAAAAATTATTTGAAAAATAATTCCAAAGTCAAACCGGTCAACTTCCCAAATTTCCTATCCAAATCAAATCCAAATTCCATTTCGATTTAATCGATTTATTCCAATTTTAACTTGAATAAATTTCTATTCCACGTAAATTTCGATTTCAATTCACAAATTTCTTTAAATTTCAATTCAATTCCAAATTAATTTAAATCTAAATTTCAAATAAATTTTCAATTCCAAACTCAAACTTGAAATATCATTTCATATCAATTTTCTTAGAAATATTCAGAGTTCGATTAAAAGTCCAATCTTTTAAAACAAATCAACTTTCAAAAATTTACACCGTATTTCAATTTTCAATTTAAATCTAAACTTCGATTTTATTTAATAATTTCGTTTACCAAGTTTAAATCTAACATTTCGAGCTCCAATTCAAAATAATTCAATTTCCATAAATTGGATTTTATTCTTAAAATCAATTCATTTAAATAATTTCAAAACAACTTTTAAAATCATTTAATTTATCCAACTCGGTGTCCGTATATAATTTTCTAACCTATGGCCAAGTGATTAGTTATTACAATTAAATGTCAGGGATGAATATATCATTTAAATCAATCACAGTGTCATATGTATGCATAGCAGGATATATATAAACAAATAAACATCCAAACATTTAAATATCAACCAATAACATCCATCGAAATACATCATCCAATAGGCAATACAATTCACGGCAATTTCATATAAATCAATGTCAGGTAATTTAATCGCAATTCAATTTTAATTTTAGTTTAACTGTCAATTTAATTTTTTTAACGGTGAATTCAAATGACAATCAATATGATAATTAAATTTTATCAAACAACAACAAATAAAAATCATAACTATGCATAATGTCAAATTTAACTAGCATAAAGATATTCAGTACGCTGTGAGCGTTATAAAACACTCACCTTGATTTTACGATTTTAAATCAAATCGAACGACGTTCGATTTAACATAAAATTTTAATGAGCTCCAAACACTTTCGGATCTGCACCGCAGCGCAGCTCTCATCTCCGTGATTCCGGCGCTTCTTCCCCAACGTGAAATTCACGTATGCAAACCCATTAGCCGCCGATCTTCAAGCAATTTTCATGACCACCTCGTCGACTTCCAGAACGATCAGCTAGCGCCCCACGAAGCCCTTCACCAGAGCCACCTACGCGCCAAGTTTCATCCCGTCATTCGCCGTCGTTTGCACGCAATCCAAGGAAATACGTACACACTTCCAAGTCAGATCTGGACGAATCCATGAAAAATTAGCATACATCAACCGTATGGATTTGAAGAGCTCGTCGAGATTTACACTTTTGCTTTTGGAATTTTTCGATTTCGTCGAACGGATTGAGAGATATTAAGGAAAGAAGATCGGCAATTTCTGGCCATGGAATAGGTGGCGGCCATGATTTAGAATTAGGGTTTCTGGGTTAAAATAATAATAAAACTGTCTCGGTTTGCGTGCGTATTTATATAGGTAGGTCCAAAATCATCCGAACTCCAATCGAGACGTGCCGCCAGGCGTTTATAAGGTTTTACCCCCATTCCGGACGCAATGGAACTAGTTTCAAGGCCTAATTCGATCATATCTGGAAGATATCTTTTCGAAGTCGATTATTTTAATTAAATTCGAAATTAAATTTCTACGCGTTTCAAGCTCGCACGGCCAAAGGACAAGTCCAATTGATACAAAAATTGAAATCCTACCATAATTTACTATTACGGATCCGATGAAACAAGTTTCGTCGAAATCCGAGACTGTTTGAAAAATGCATATTTTAACTCGTCAATTAAATATTAAAATATTCAATTTTCACAAATTTACTTTTAATTCGATTTTAAAAGTTCTACAACATCATTCTAACTTTAATATGATAAAATAGAATTTTACAAATCATTTTTAATCATATTAAACCCGTTATCCAATTATTTAAATAATTTCAAATATTAAATTATTCAACAAATTACATTAATAATCATTTTCCTTCAATAATCACCTTAAATTTTCTAATTAAAATAGCCAAAAATACGGGTCGTTACAATAATTATCATGGTTTGTATCCCATTACACTACTATTCACCAATTTCCACCTTTTATGTGAATTAGTTATCATATTTCCATTATGTAGAAATTTTTTCGATTTCACACATTAAATAAATTTAAAATCTCAAATAAATTTATTTATCTTGATTTCATCCTTCTATAAAATCAATTACTACCTTGTGAAAATAATTACATTTCTATCCCTTTTATTATACTTAAAAATTACATCATTTGCCTTAACTCACATTAATGTAACATTTTATTGACATTTATTTGTAATTGATAAATTAAGTTGGTAACAACAACAATTGTCACCATTATACATTTTTATAATATTTGTAAGTTCATTCCTTATAAACAATTATTATAGCTACCCTCATTACACTAAATTCATTCCATTTCCATTCATTGCACACTGTTTTATTAATAAGTCAATATTTTAGAATATCAATTACCTTTTATATCCCACTATGAATTAATGCACACATTAATACAACAAATATTATAACTCCCTACATAATACTGATTTTATTCAATTACCATTAATTGTATATTATCTCATTAATTAATTCATATTTACATTCATTTACCTATATAAAATTTATAGCCAAGTTATAGTGTTTATATTATTTCAATCAATTGGAATTTCATAGGAATTTTTAAATTTTAACTTACATTAATATTGTTACAATTTATTCTAGTTATTATTTCAATCACAAATTTTTTTCTATTTCTTTCAATATTAAATCAAAAAATTTTAATTAAATTATCGAAAATTTACGGGTTGTTACATGAACTCTCATCATCAACGCCAATCATCAAATAAGCATCATCAAACACATGTACATTTTTACCCATAGTTAGTGGATTTCTACTTCATTTTCCTAGGCTAAGAACTTTATGATTATCGCTCGAATAACTCGAAATCTATTTCCACCATAGTTGCTCCTTAGCCCATCTTTGTATCTACACATTATAGGAGGAAGTGAGTGCTCTAGAAAGAGATGTAAGACCACATTTGTTCACAGTTGAAATCTTTGGCGTCCAAATTGGCGTCCAAATTTGTTTATATGGTAAACCGTTAATTTTAACAATCGCATTCTTAGGAACCTAAACTTGTTTAAATTTAAGAGAATTCACTTTTGTGCTTTTTGGAATCTATACTTGTTTAATGATTTTTTATTTTATTTTGACAATTATTATTGCTATGTCCGATATTTCCACAATCTACGCATTTGGATATCACACTTCTCCCCTTAACGGTGTTATTAGTCGTGTTTTATATATTGATACCTTTTCAAATCCAAGCCATTTTCTTTTATTCGCAAAAAGTTGATTTCCTAACAGCATGTTAAAAGATTTTTCACCATTGGAATTTTCGAAGAGTAACTCAAGATTGTTAGCTTGGGATTTTAAATGATTATTCTCACTTGTTATCTTAGAACAACAACTAATAACAATCTGTATCTTTTCAGAATCATTCTGCTTTAAGACCATATTTTCATTTTCGAGCACTTTTATTTTGGTCTTAACTTTAAGCATCTCACTTTCAATAAATCGATCTTTTTCAAATTCAAGTTTTTCAAAATCCTTGAGTTTATCAATCTCTTTTTCCATTTCATGATTTATTTGAATGATTTCAGTTTTATTATTTTTTAAAATCACGTTCACATTTTCAAGAATTGAAATTTCCATTAATGCATTAATTCGTTTTGAAAATTCGCATATTTATCGCATTCAAGATTTTTGATCTTCTCAATTTCATTTTCAAGCTCATCTAGAATTATTTCAGTTTTCACCAAATTATCCTTTTCAAAAATTTCACGTTTGGAATTTTCAAACATCTTAAAAATCTTCAACTCTTTTTGTAAAACGTTATTCTTGAAAATTAGCTCAGTTTCATTCATTCAAAATTAGAATTTCATTTTCAGGCTTAAAAAAATTCATTGAAGCAAAAAATCCATTTTTGTATTTCGAACATTTTCCGCAATCAAATTTTCAATTTTCTTAATAATTTCGGACTCATTTTCCAATTTATCATTTTTCAGACGAAGTTAAAAAAATTTCCTTTCAACTTGTTATTTTTCAATTCAAGATCATTAAAAGTTTTAGTTAATTTTTGATGTAAAAGAACTAATTCTTTAATTGAAAAATCACTTATCTCATCATCTGTTGAGTCGCTATCATCGTCGTCTTCACCGTCATCGTCTGAATCTTCTTTTGTGTATCCCACCCGACAAAGTTTTGCTCTCGTATCAATTTTGCAAGTTTCTTCTTCATCGTTGACTTTACTACCATATTTTGCATTGAGAGTGCTCTAAATTTTCTATGCATTTAAAAAATGGGAAATATGGTTAAATTCAGGTTTATCAAGTACGGAGAGAAGAATATTCATAGCACTAGTTAAGGGAAAAATTATTCTTATCTACAATATCCAATCCATTTTCAATGATATTCCAAATATGAAAATTAACATGTTTTAAATAAATTATCATCCTATATTCCAATACGAAAAATCTGTTTTATTAAAAAAACGTGGATTGTAAATAGACTAACTCTCGCTAAATCTACTGCAGCTTGAGTAAGACATTATATCAGGTTTTTTCTAGCAACCTCATCCATATACCATTTGTAGGATCGTGCAATATACCATTGAAGGTGGAGGGATGGTGAATATGGTATTTTTAAAAGTTTCACGGACAAACAGATAAATAATGCGAAAACGTAAATGCGAAAAGTAAATAACACACATAAATAATCAACTTCGCCTAATGCCTAAACTACATGCCTTGAGATTAGAATCCACAAATTACAACACGTAGGTCGATCCTAGAAAATGTAGAGTTCGAAAACAAAATAAAAAATCAAAACAAAAGTAAACAGATAATAAAAACATTCACTCCCCTCATTTCTTTTCTCACGTGCCCAATTTAGTATTTCACTTCAGCACCTTTTATATTTGCTGCTCCATTAGGAATCAACACTCCTAAAATATCTCTCCCAAAATCAATTAGATTGCAGACCTCACCCTCCATCTGAGATCGAGCGTCGTCAGCCACACAACCTTGCTTCGCCTGAAATTAATGTCACAACCGATCTACATGCACCGCACCCAAGCTCCACCCATAACCATAAATTTACATCGCGTGAAGATGATCCCTGCGCTGCCTGGTGATGAAGACGCCGTTGTCTGATCTTCCACCGTCGCTCTTGCCTTGGAGCTCGAACCCGAAGTCGTCGTATTGTCTAAAGGTGGAGCTTTCTTTCTTGAGTTAGTCTGAAACATTGCCCACTGCCTAAAACTGTTATATGAAGAGGTAATGGTCATGCTAGAGATGAACAACGATGAGATTACTATGCCTCAAGGTTATCTTCAACTGAGTTGTTGCTTTGTCGGAGATTGGTGTGTTAAGGCAGGAGTTTGGTGGGATAATGTGTTGAACAGAGAAGAATGTGTAGATGTAATGAACTTGAGAGCTTGATCTGGTGATCGGATACTGTAGATGATGATATTGAATAGTGATATTAAAAGAGATGAAGATCTTTTGATCGGACGTAGTTTTTATACGAAAAGAATCCCTTTTGTTTTCGTATCCGATAGATTTAACAAGGAAGAAGGGCTTGCAGCACATAGAGAGCTAGAAAAAATCTTTGCAAAAATATATTCCATTTGAATGAAATTTTCCTTTGCTTGTTTGAGAGATTCTCCATCTATGAGCTTAAATATTTCCAATCAATCAGATAATACAATTATCCTTTCATGTGTAGAATATTTTCAATCAATCAGGGAAACTGTATGATTTGGATTGCATGATGTATTTCATTTTCTGTCACATAATCTTTATTTGTTTCCTTTTTCTGAAAAAGAAACTCCACTACAACTAGTTTCTTTTAAGAAAACCTGTAAACATACAACACCAGACACATATTAAATAAAATATATATTTATTAATATCAAACGGAAATTTACAGTAATTTCTTACAATAGTTTCTTTTTAATAATAATAAAATACATATTGTTTTTATAGATAAAATCAGGTATTTATGTGCTTATGTGATGTGTGCAAATCAAGCAAATGAGGTATATTGACTGAAAATTCAATTAGAAACAAAATTGTGACATTTTGATTTCTAAAATGTAACACACTCTGAAAACAAAATCAACATACAAATATATTTGTTATTATCAAACAGATGTATATTACTCAATTTATTATATCTACTACGTTGGTTATATACAAGACCTTCCTTCCATGCTATTTTCAATGTATGTCCCTGTTATAGGCCTACCTTATTTCCATGTTCCAGCGGTGTTCCTCAACCGAGGAGGACTAGTTTTGATATAGTTGGTTGTCATGGCATTAAAATCATTCTCCTTTTCTTATTTTTTATTCAAAATTGTTGAGGTATTAAGCCTCACACATGTTTATATATTTACAAAACACTGGTTTACCTTGGCAAAATACATAAATCTAAATATTTATTAATATTGATTTTTGACTAATATATATTTACATATGTATATGCACATAAAAAAATTCCTAAAGTTTTGAGATTTTTTTTAAATTTAAATAAATGTTTAAATTTTGAATTAGAAACAATATTTATTTACTTAGTCAAATTAAGAAGAAGTAATATATATATATATATATATATATATATATATATATATATGATGTGTGTGTGTGTATGTTAAGAAATTATTATTTTTCTAACATTTAAAATAAATTTCTGGAATATACATATATATAGTAGAATATATGTCTAAAATTTAAATTAACATTTATCTAATTAGTTGATTGGATTAATAGTAATGATAAATGTATTAAATATATATTCTTTGATTAAAAAATCTTGTTTTTATTATTTATTTTGTAGAAAAATATATTATGATTTTATATACATTATAATAGGCATGTAAGTATTAAACACTATATTTATACATTTATATATAAACGACATATATATTATATGTTGAAAATGGAAAAAATATTATTTTTTATACGTATTATAAGCCCGAAAACAAAAGCTTTAATATATGTGTGTGTGTGTGTGTGTGTGTATGTATGTATGTATGTATGTATATGTATATTGAAGTCCGCGCTAGTAGCTTCGTGGAAATGGGCTCTCATTTGGTGGTAAGACGCGGGATCGATCCATACCCTGAGTGGTTATCTCCTGAGTAAAGTTAGCCCGTGCAGTGGAAGTATAAGGAGACTAATACGGTGCAGACTAGGTTGCCCTAGGCCACCCTAAGATGAGTGGTCCGCCGTGGTCTTCAATTGGTCATTCATATATATATATATATATATATATATATATATATATATATATATATTGTTTTAACATGTTATAAAAAATTAATATAAAACGAATTTAATTACCTTGGTCGATTACATGATGTATTACGGGCTGTATCTTCTTTAGAGTCCTCCTTTCTCCTCCTAACTTGGCTTGCAAGGTTGAGTTATAGGCAATAACTAACTTAAATGGAGGTATGGATTAGGCTTGAAAATGTTGGAACTGGACCGACATGCAGATGGTTAAATGAGAGGATTTCAATTTTTTTACTATTTTAGATCTTATTGGGCCTGTGAAGTCTAAAATTATTTAGACCCCGTTTAAATAATTTTAAATAAAATCTTTATTTTATTTAATTAATTTATATAAAAATTTGATTCTGTATAAGTATGCAACATACAAAGTGTATATGTGTATCAAATACACATGTGTAAGTGTGTTTGCAACATATGAATGATTACATGGCATAATGTGTCTGTATATAAGTGTTGAGATTTACACTGTAAAAGACACATTAGCCTTTTATATGCACACTGCTGCCCAAAACAAATTTAAATTATAAACATGCATACACATGATTTTTTTGGAACTTTTTTGGCACGTGCAGATAAAAGCCTCTTATGAATTATTAATTTTAAAATTTCTAGGTCGTTTGATTAAAATAAACTGAAGAATATTAAAAAAAAAGTAATAGCTTTTGTTAGAATAGGGTTTTGAAATTGTATCCTTGTATGTTTCAAATTTTACATTTAAAGATAGATGTTAATTTTTATTCATCGTCGGATTCGAACTCTTGACATCTTATTTGCTATTAGAGGAAGCTCATGGTTGGACCAAAAAATTGTGTTTTTGTTCCAACTATTAATATATATATATATATATATATATATACATATATATATATATATATATATATAATGTTTGAAAATTTGAATATTTTAATTTGTAATAAAATAAGTTATTTTGAATAAGTCAATAATTTTGAAATTCAAAGTTCATTTCAAATATTAAATTTGTTTAATTAGTAAAATAGTTTATAAAAGATCTAGATTTATAGATTTAAATTAAATATATATACAAACATACATACATACATACATACATATATATATATATATATTACAAAATTAAATAAAAATATCATAAATAAAAATAATTAATTTAGTTTGAATAAGTTAATAATTTTGAAATTCATAATTCATTTTCAAAATATCTAATTTTTTTAATTCATAAAATAGTTTAAAAATAAATATGGATCTATTGATTTAAATTAAAAATATATGTATATTTATATAAAATTAAATAAAATATCATAAATATATTTATATCATATAATTTCTGAATGATATATATAATAACAAATTAAAATAATTAATAAGATAATTAAAATTTATATTTTTAAATAAAATGCCTTGCTGCCAAAATTAAAATCAATATATATATATATATATATAATTTTTTTATATTATGTAAACAATCAATATAATGTTATGAAATAAAAGTATTAATACACATATGCGCACACATATAATATAGTTAATACATGTTACATTAACATTAACACATACACATATATATAAACTTTATATTTAAAATAAAATAAAATAAAATAAAATAAAAATTTAGTTTTTCTTTTTGCTGTAAAATTATTTATGAAACATAATAAAATAATTTGGGCATATAATTACCTATATTTATTTTTTCATTTATATTTATAGTTAGAATAGTGTTAAATTAATCTAATTTAAAATAGTTTTTAATGTTTTAAAAACTATTAAAATTTGTATTTAAAATCTCATTACTAAGATATAAACAAACGAATATTTTTTTAATTGTATTAGATAAACGAATAGAATCAATAGATAGTGAAATTTGTGGATATATACTTAAATATATTTATAACAATACAAGTAAATAGGACAATGATTGTGCATATAAATTCATTCAAATATTTATTAATTAATTATATTAACATGATGACATATTAATTATAGATTATAGGATGTTTCCTCAAAAATGTTGCCTTAGATTTACATATTGATTGACAGACTTCTCTAGATTCAATCCTTATTCGAGCTCCTAGCTTTACAGCTGCTTGGAGAACCACTTTTAATATTTTATTTGATGTTTGATATCTTTGACCTAAGGGGCCTGGAAATGATGGTTATCAGAGAGGAGAGGGGGAGCAAAAGTCATCTAAATAATAAGGGGTAGTATGACCATTTATAGAGAGAGTAAATGAGATATTCTCTCCTTGATTTACTCCTCCTCTACTACCAAATCTAGATTCAACTTTTTTGAATCTTTAGCCCCTCTCTTGCTCTTCTATAGCTAATAGATAAGGCTACATAGGACATAAATCCAATTTAAATGCATGACTATATCGAATATCAATTTGTACATTTATAACTTTTATATATGCACTTAATTAGTTACTATTTGCATGAAGAAAATACTAATGACACCCAATACATTAAATAAACAAATATTTAATTAATTAATACCAATTATAAATTATCTAAATCATGTGGTATATTAAAGAATCTACTAATGAGATTGTGCGATCCATAGGTGTAAATTTAGTCAGCGATTAATATCAAACAATTAGAAATTAATATTCACACGTCAGCTTAGCTAGTGGTGTGACAGTGTCGATTTATTGGGCCAGCCCGCAGTAGAGTTAAAGAGGAAAATTCAAAAAAAATTGTTTATTGGATCTTTAACGTGCCTATGAGGTTTAAATTCATTTAGAACTTTTATAAGTTTTTTTAAAAATAAAATCAATATTTTATTTTGGTTCATAAGTAAAATAAGTTTAAAATTTAATTTGCATTCAAGTATACAATAATGAATGTATCAAATACATTCATATGTGTATAATGCATGTGCAACATACAAGTAGTGTGCATGTATACAAGCGTTGTGATTTACACCGCATTCACCCTTTATACATGCCTTTATTGGCCATAGTTTATTTTTAAATTATATAAAATAATAATATATGCATATATATAGTTTACATATATTTACTTATATATATGTTAGAAACTTATTTTACCTAATCAAAATTTTACATGATATAAAAGGACAATCAATTATGTTAAAGAAAGCAATTAATAAAGAGAGGAAAATGTGGAGGAATTTTCTCATTTCATGAGCTTATCTTTAATGCCATTTCAAAATAACATGAATACTCAATATATGTGTGCGTATATGAATAACTACAAACCATGTTTTAAGTAAAAATAAAATATATATGTATAAACATATGTAAACTTTGTAGTCTATTACATGTTTTAGGATTAAAGTAATAAATCGAAATCTACTTTCACTTAAGAGGGATTCAAAGGTTTATAATGTTTTGCACAAAAGAACCAAAAATGTATTCAAAACAACAAATATGTGAAGGATGTATTCAATCTCCAAAGAAAATTTTAAATAATTCACATATATAGTCATTTCATACTTAGATATATAATGAGGTACAAAATACATCAATTAACCAAATTAGTTTACATTTCAAAATTGTTTGTCTGTTTGCCTTTTTATAAATTAATTATTTCTAAAATAAAGAAAAAACTAGATTAGGCAAATTAGGCATATATAAATTTGTCATTAAACGAATTAGATCTAAATATACATATAATGAATGGTTGTAAAAAATGCAGGGTCTACTTACGTTGTCATAATGAACATATAATCAGTCAACTTATATCAAATCTAAACTTTGGGTTAACATTATGAGCAAATGATGAGATTAAATTTAAATTAATTAACATATTTCAAATCTGAACTTTGGGTTAACATAATGAACAAATGATGAGATAAGATGCATCATATATAGGATTAAAACTTCATTAATGTGGTGAATATATAATAAGATAAAATTAGAATTACCTAGAGACGAAGCCTAAGATTTTCACTTTGAATGAAGAATAAAACTCTGATTCGATTGAATCAACATCTGGATTTTGCAAGGATCTAGAGGTAAATGCCACCTTGAATGTAATTGATTTTACTTTGAATCTGTTTTAGGGAATTTTTGTTGTCATGTAGGCCATTAAGGGAGAGGAGAGCAAGAGAAAGATGGTACGATGTTTTAGTCAAGAAAAAAATAACGATGGATTAAAAAGGAGAGAATATGTTTTAAAGGAAACATTGAAATATTTCAAATTTTCTTTTTAAAACCTCCCTATTTAATTTTTAATTAAATCCAATCAAATCATTTCTCTCCTCTTCATATTTTTGGCAGAAGAAATAGAACTGAAGAGAAAAGGACACAAAATTATTTCATAAATGAGATTTAAATGAGTCATAAAGAGGAGTAAATGACGAAGATTTAATTCCTTCTTTTAATTCTTCCATTGGATTTTCAAATCACATTTGAAAATCTTCTCTTTTTCGTCATGCATGTGGGCCTAAAAAAATTATCAAAACGACTTAGCAATTAATCGATTTAAACCCAATTTAAATATTTTATTGATATTTGTATATCAATACGTGCGTTTATAACTTTTATATACGCACTTTATTAAATGCTAGTCATATTCAAACAAATCAAATAATGTTTAATAATTATATTTCGTAAATAGTAATTAATTTATAACAATTTGTAAATTAATTAAATCGTGTGGTTTATTCAGAGTGTTCATCATTACAGTTGTGCAACTCAAATGTGTAAATTCAATCAGCGATTAATATCGAACAATTCAAAACTTAACGTTTACACGTCACCTTAGCTAGTGAAGTGACATTTTGACTTAGTTTATTGCTTATACATCTTTTTGATAAAATCCATTTTACTTATTACAAGTGGTACCTGATAGTACGATTATTTACACCAATTCTCTTTATCAAAACCATATCACTTTGGACATATGGAATTTGGTAGTGGTCAAAATTTCAATATCATCCACATTCAACTCTACAATCCAAAAACAAAGTCATTGGTTGAATAATAACAATTATTGTTAATCGAACTACTCTGGCCAGAGACTTTGACTATGAGTTGACATTAGTTTACCATGATATTAACCTCATATAACTAAGGAGGTGAATCCTCTCTTGAATAGTGTTTTCAATTCCAATGCTTCCACTCGACCCAACCATAGTCATTCGATGGACGCCGTGCCATGATTTAATTACGATCAAACGGAGCTTCCACATTGAAGATCAACAGTAATCTCAAGTTGAGAGAACCTTGTAAATCAGTCACATCGATATTTTCTATATGACCTTATAAACTAACAGAAAATGATCGAGTAAATCATTCTATAATTATCCAGCCATATGCAATATATTTTCCAACATTTGAAGAGCGTTATATACTCTAGTTTCAACGGATATATCGATATCCAATCTCGATACATCTTGGCTATGAAAGTTTAAAATGGTATATTTACTTTCATTATGATAAATTACTCACAGTTACAACGTTATGTGACTATTATCATAAAACATATCATGTATGGATTTCCTATTAATATAATTTTAATTAAATAATTAATTAATATATAAAACATTGTATCAAGTTAGATAGAAAACACCTTTTATTTCGATTAAGATTTGTTATCGAGTTAGATATATGTAAAAAATTACATAATTACTATGACTTCCTAGCTGTAGTGATCGAAATATCAAAGGGAGTTTACCGTCCGATAGCTCGGATCAATGGGCATGGAAGGGGCGATCTCTCCTATACACTACTTTGGATCAACACAAATACGTTTAAAATACATATACATCTTTGAAATGATACGTATCTCATTTCAACTAAATGTAGCATACACGAGTTCAAAGAATTTTTTCTTAATGACATATCAAGAACACAAGATAAAATGGTTTCACAAAATAGAGGACCAAAAGATAGATATATATACACATAGCATTTGTACAACCAGACGTCAGAATACCATCATATATATACAACCATCACAAAAATGATGTCCAAACTATACACAGTCAAATATATACAAACTACATATCATCAGACCATGCACAAATAACTAACATAACTAATATAACTCAACGTACTCAAGAAGTGTTTCTCTATAGAGCGGGTATTGGTTGAATTCCGATCCCGAGACTGGTGGCTTTTGCGTGCTGATCTTCATTTCACCCTTCCCCCCCATTTATCTATATTTTGTGGCAATTGGTTTCAGGATCTGGATTTTCTGGTTTGGATGGGGCTCTTCATTCCTCATTAGTTTGGAGCTTGGCTGGAGGAAATTCGGTTCTATTTCTCGGCTTCCGCATTTGCAGATCTTTGGATGTCGGGCGTTTTGATTGGACCAATCAAACCATGCTGGCTCCTCTTCTCTCTTGTTGTTGGTTTGTACGGGTGTCTTCCGACATCGTCATCGAGCGGTGGCCTTGTTGGAGCTCGATGACGATTTTTGATGGGCGGTGGTTTTTCTGGAGCTCATCGAGATTGATCTGTGCCTGATTCCTGCAGTCGTCTTCCTCTCTGACTCCCCAGCTTCTAGTGGTTTTGGTCTTTTGTTCTTTTTTATTATTATTTTTATTCTAAGCGGCTTTGGTTTCCTGCTTTGCTTTCGGGTTACCTGTCAGACATGTTGACAGCTTTTGGGGTTGGTTAATATATTCGGGTTTTATTTTAAAAAAATAAAAAAATCAAGAAGTGTTTCTCTAATGTTGTATTGCATATAACTCTAACTGTACCCATGACACTAGAAACGAATGTGCATCCCTCAAGCTCTAGATCTATCACTATCTTAAATTTGTACACGGTATGCCAGACTCCCTCCATTATAATGTCATAGGAGGTCACATCAAAACGCGAGAAGGAGATCATCTCGCAACACCTCGGTCCGACTCGAGGAGTTGTCACAAAACAAAATCTCGAGTTAGGCTATAAATCTAGCTATGAGTATAATAGTGTAACAATAATTCATATAAATGTGTGGAGTTGGGTTATATATATATGTGTGATATTAAAAGAAATAGATATGTCACACACTCCATAATCGAAACCTGCCTGCATCCCATTGAATTATTTTAGTTTAAATGCACGTGTCATGTGAAATATTTAAAATGAACCACAACTGCAACTTTAATCAATCGGGATATCACATCGTATTCATTTATAAGTTGCAACCATTATTCAATAGTCATTTCACTGTCAAGTTATTCATATACGAGGTTTGAAATTACTAATGAATTCTACTCATTATTCACTCTTACTAGACTTTGTATCGAACTGATATTGCGGCCTTTTTCATCCATGTATCTTTTGATTAGAAATCGTGGGTGCCCCCCACGATCTATTTGTTGCACTATCTTCTCCTGTTCACCGTTGGCGCTCACCCCATTGTGCTGTAATCTTCATCTTTATTTTACCACATATCCATCAATGAGATTACACTCAATTCTTCCTCGTTTTTCGTTTGCACTGCGCCTACCACCGTGGTTATGTCCGTGAAACAGATCGTTTGGACAATAAGTAACGAGGGGACAAGTCATCACGATTCAGGGAGCAACCTTTGGATCCGTCCGCTAGGATGGCAAGTAGTCTCACCTTGTCTCGTTTGCTTTACCGGTTAAATTTATTCAAATTCTTTTGTATTTAACTTCTCATTATACCATTTACCCCCAAAATAGTATCGTATTCTATTTTATATCACATATAGATGTCATGCTCGTGCAACATAGCATTGACTTGCAGTATATAACATTATAATATATAATGAACATTCATAAACATGATATGTTAACATGACTTGGAAGAATTTCATCGGATTTGAATTTAAATTATAGTAAAATGTACGCTTCAAATTTAGATTTGATTTTTTATGACGTCATTTTTAATATAATTTATAGGATTTTTCATAATTTTAAATTTGAAAAAAATAAAATATGTTTGGCTGATGCGTTTAGCGTCAAACGCCGGTTCATTTGAAATTGTACGGAATAAGTTAACCAATCCACTTTATTGATGTTTTGTGATTGCATAATGTTGTCATGCATGATCGTATTTTTATTTCGATCGTTCGTGGTCCATACGCGAACATAATATTGTGTAGCATTGTACTTTAAAACTCTTTTTTTTAACATGCAGATATGCATTTACTGCCAATACGTCATAACTGAAGATAACTTATTGTCCATGTGCAAGAAGACCCTAACGCGTCTAAGTATATGTACATGCTAATGGTATATCTATTCCCAGTAATTATATAAAAGTTCAATGGTAAATTTAGCTTGTACAACTTAAATATAAAATATTGTCTAATTATTAGTAACCAAGTTATAAGATGCTTCAGAATTTTGCATGCCTTACTTGCGTTTATACCCACGTGTTTCATACTTTTACTAATATGAATGCATAAGTACATTCTATACATATTGAAATGAATGGACTTATGCATGTAAAAAAAAAGAGTTAATGCACCTGTGAGTAATATCATTCCTACTTTTTTTGTCTTTCTAAATTTTTTCACGCACAAATGCCTAGAACCACAAATCTTCCATGCCACCTCATCCTTTCTTTCTTTTTTTTTTTTTCTTTTTTCACTACCATGCAAGAATACATGCGCATATTCATGAATGCAAGTGTATGAATTATTATTCTACCCAAGCTCACTTTGGTCATGATCATACCTTCACACACTTCTGACGATCGAATCGAGACCATCGTCGTGTTCAGCTACGCAATAGGTCCTGCTGGTACCTTCATTTTGGCTGTAACGCTTCCGTTTACCATATAGATACGGACATAACGGTGTCATTTCTGATCACCATGAGGTCTGTCGGTCAGACGAAAACTAGTCGATTTGTTCATCTCACTTTTCTCTACATATTACCTTTTGGTTGTATGCTGAAATTCGCTATAGATTTTGACTTATATCTTATTGAAAATGGGTAGCTCAAAGGGTAAATATATGAACACATTTAAAAAGAATACATATTAATACATTCCTATGCCTACGTTAATTTATAAACATGTCTAGCTTCGTAAGTTTTTAAATATGAAATCATATACTTAATACGTGCACATGAATAGGTAAGTTTACAAATATGAAAACATATTCTTAATGCATGCAACTCACGTAATATGTGTATCAATTTACATAAGTATAATTAATATTTGCATTAGTGGAGTGATACACCTAATTTATATCAGAAATGATGGAACTGAAATATATTCACAAAAATGGAAAGTATGCTCACGTGCTAAACTTACTTTGTATTATGCTCTCTTTGCTTTCCACTTCCTATTCAACCAAGTTATATATCAAAAATAATAAATGAACTGATGTTGTGAAACAATATATAAAAAACAACGTGTCTAAAACATTGAACGTACCAAGGACGTGAAACAGCAACATATTTGTACTGATACACACACACATATGAACAGAAGAAAATGCAACTACGGTATATTTACAGTAATAAACAAAGAAGAAAAGAAATATACTCACTTTGCTGGTTTAATGTAAATGAAGATGGATGACAGTGAAAGAATTTATGTTTGCGTGTTTTTTTAACAAAATTTATTATAAGCTAAATAGTAGCGGGATGTTACAAACTTCCGTCCTTAAAAAAATTGCGTCCTTGCAGTTTATTAGTTAGTACCGTAAGCAAATAAAAATCGTCCTATCAACTAATAAAATCCTATGACTCGATGAATATTATAAATACACACCTAGTGAGTTTCAATTAACTCAGGATGTGATTTTTTAATCTGCTCTTCAGTTTTCCAAGTGCAGTCTTTTGGCTTATCTGACCATTGAACTTTGGCTAGCAGAACTTACTTGTTTCTTAACTGCTTCATCTTTGAATCCACTATTCGAGCTGGCCGAATGGTGAAAGTCAAGTTCGGTTCGATCTCTAGTTCTTCTAGCTGCTTTGGTTCTATAATAGTATCGAAATCCTGTAAACATTTTCTTAATTGGGATATGTGAAACACATTATGAAGGCCAGATAGATATGTGTTGAATATGCGAGTATATGATTTTTATTTGATGATAATAAACACACACACACACACATATATATTTAAATGTATTCGTCATTGTACTATTTTATTTTTCACATAATTAATAAATGTTTGCTGAATAAAATAAATAACACAGAATTTAAATTCAAAACAAATATTTATCCAAACAGATATTTATTACAATTTTGAATAGTATAAATTTGAGCTCTCACTGTATATATACACAATTTCGATTACAATAAAAATTTGATTACATCATAATTATCATTTGCATTTGCACCGCACTACATTTCACTCATTCACTCGTATTTATCTTCAACTCCAGTCCAGATTGAATCCAGCGTCTGAGCTATTTGCAAAAATACACACCGACGTAGTTAAATTGAAAGGAAATATTTTTGCAGTGTAAAATAAAATGTATTTTGAAAATATTATTTGCATCAGTTATTTGGGTTGTTCGTCATCATTTACTTTTGAATTCATCAACATGAATAGCTTGTGAGATGCATAGTGTATCGCTGTAAATGCCACAAGGCCACGCACACCAATATATACACTAGATAAAATTACAGGGTCATGTGAGCACAAGGTCAAACTCAAATCAAAAGCCGGGTTCAACTCAAGTGGAATAAAAATAAAGTCACGATATCAGCACAAGGTCAAACCCGAGCTACAAGCTGGATTAAACTCAGGTGCACTATAAAACATCACAAAACTGTCGAGCACAGGAATTTAAATACAACTACAAAAAAAATCAAGACCGCGACATATAAAATGAGACAACAAGCATATATATGTACAGTGGAACCAAAAGGCAAAAATATATCAAATGGTCTAATGACTAAAGGCAACTCCAAGCTTGCAAATACAAATAGACAAATGCAGACAACAGAGGTGATATCATATACATGAAGTACAGTGCATAGCATATTTAAGTGCATCAGATATGCACAAGTGACTCAAAGACTACATGGTGCAGCAGCCTCAAAAGCAAAGACAGTGCACATCAAAATGCAACCTCCTTAGGTCAGAATGAAAGTGTACATAAGTAGTGAATACAGCAACAAATTTAACATGAACCAGCTCAAAACTGCAAGCTAGTAGCTTATACTACATGCACAAGTCAAAGTCAACTACAAGTTTAGAGTTCAAGTAAACCAGTAAATGACACGGGTACAAGATGAAATCATGTACATACATACATAAATGTATGCACACAAGTGGATGAATACATATGCTTCAGATAGAAAATGCCACTGTGATTTCAACATCAACCAAGACAAGTTGATATGCACATATATACACGCAATCGGACAAGTACATGATCGAATACAATGAACCAGAACAAACTGCAGCAGTTCAAACGTCGTAGGCAATTTCAAAAATAACCAAATCAAATGCAATGATGAAGTAAGGTAATATCAAATTTCAAGTCAAAGCCGTAAGCAATTGAACAGAGTAAATGTCAAGCCACAGTTAAAAACACAACAGTAAAATTAAAGGCAACAGCAAAGCATTTTAACAAAATCAAAATGGCCGATGTCAACTAAAAATCAAGCCGTAATGACCTAGGAAGTCGAACAAGTCAGAAATCAAAGTCGTGGTGACCACGAAAGAAACCAAGCCATAAGAAGCATGAAATCAAAATATATACGAATTGATCAAGTCAGAAATCATCACAAATATTCAACTTAAATCGAATGGCCAAGCAAAATCATTGACCAATTCAAATGAGTATATTCGAACGAAAATATAGGAACTCAAATCCTATAAAACCCGTAATCATCATCGACAGCAATGGCATTCGAGTTCAAGAAACAAAGAATAATCATTCAACTTGAATCACGATTGAGTTCAAGCAAGCTAAATAGCAAAGCAGAAAAGCATAAATTACATACCGAAGCAAAACTCGAACTCGATCGACATGGAGCAGCCGTGTGCAAAATCGAAGAGACGGTCATTCGACAGAGCAAGTACGCAAGAGTATATAGTCGAACGAACAATTAAAGCGGCGCTTCAATCTCAAAAAGCCCTAATTTTTGTTTAAAGAGCAAACGAACGAGCAACCATCGAAGAACAAAGAACTCAGGCAGGTTAGAGACAAAAGGAAAAAGGAGAGTTATTATTGTAGGCTGGTTATCATAAAGAGTATTGGGCTTAATTATATTAAATTAGGGGTTTTGTTTTTAAATAGATTTTATTGTATTTTCTCTTTTAAACGATTGTATTTTCTAGTCGTGTGACTTGGAGACGAACTACGGTGGTGTAGTTCGAGAATTCATAACTCAGTGACTGAGTTGTGGTAGGGTTTTGAGCGTAGAATTAGGTTAGTCTATAGAAAGTGTCGCAAGTTTACGTGTGTAGGCGTCTGAATACTTAATTTCTAGTAGAAACCTTGAGGGCAGCACGTATGCAGGGTTTTGCCGAAGCTGGGTAAATCTATGTGTTTTATTTCTACATTTATTATTCTGCTATCATCTATGCTGCTATTATTCTGATATATCTGTGTTGATAATATTTTATAAACTTCCGCATTAAATTTTTATAATTAATATTATCACCCTATTCCCCTCTCTAGGGTGAAATAGATCCTACAAGTGGTATCAAAGCTAGGAATAAAAGCCATTTTTGTCTTTAAAGTTTTGATTTTTCAAAAACCAATATTTGTTTTACAAATTTGAATTTTTAAAAATGGCTTCTTTTAGTGAGGGTCGATTCAATATTATTCCTCCTGTTTTTAATGGAATAGATTTTTTGAATTGAAAATTATGGAATTTTATTTAAAATCTATTAATATTAAATGTTGGGATATTATTGAAAATGGGTGTGATATAACAGACGAGAAAATTACTTCGATTAATGCTCTTGCTATGCATATAATATATTCTCATATCAATCAAGATAATTTTAGCTTTATCTCTCAAAATGTATAGGAAATCTGGAATACTTTTGATGCAGTATATGTGCAAAAGTCAACATCAATGAGAAATCCTCCACAATCGACTCAGTTAAAGAAATGTGCTTAACAGGATTGGTAAATATAGTTGTGATAAGGATGATGATGATGAAGCAGCCGAGCTAGCACTATTAATAAAGAAATTCAAAAGGTGGAATCACAAATACGGAAATCCAGCTCTAAATGAACAATTGAAAAGAAGAATAATCAAAGCACTAGGCAACCAGAAGTGCGGGAGATCATCTGTCACAAGTGCAACAAACCTGGCCACATCAAGCCTAATTGTCCCCCAAATCGACTCGGCCAAGAAAGAATTTGAAAACAAGAATTTTTACAGCCACGTGGAAAAGCACTAGCAGTGGGAGTGAAAGAGCAAATCTATGCCTTCGAGGTGATATAACTGATAGCGACGTTGACAAGCCAAGCGAGGTATCAAAACTTACTCAATCGGAATTACTTATATATTTCCACGAAGTAAATTGCCATTTTGAAAGACTTAGGAAAAAATATGCCAAAGTTGAATCACAAAGAGATAGTTTGATAGAATCAAATAAATAGCTTAATCAATTGGTTAAAAACTATCAAATTAAGAGCACTGAGTGTGATAAGTGTCCTAATTTCGATAAAGATATTAAAAAATCAAAAATTAGAATTAAATCAAAAAATGAAATTATGATTTTAAAAAAATGGTGAAAATACAAGGAGAGAAAATTCTATTAAAAGAGTGCACTCAATTATTGAATGAAAATGAATCTCTCAAAACATAAATCCAACAATTGTCTACAACATTAGAAAATTTTTCCAAAAGTGAAAGATCGCTAAATATGCTATTAAGGACACAAACTGTTAATACTGATGGACAAGGACTTGGGTATACTCATTCTGAATATGTTAGAAGCAAAATTAATCAAGTCAGATCCGAGTGCATAATTTGTCGCAAATTTGGACATAATCAAAACAATTGCTGGTATGGACCCAAACATGTGAAAACTATTCCAATTTGGGTTCCAAAAGGCAAATATATAAAATCACTTAAAGTTAAACAAATATGGATGCCAAAGGAACATATATAAATAGCTTTGGGTCTCCACAAAATTATTTTTCAAAATCTATTGCCACTAGCAACAATGGACCTATAAAAAGAAATAGGTCACAAAAATCTTCTCTCGTGTAGGTATGGTGGCAGGCTAAGGAACAATAACAGTGTTATCTGGACTCTGCCTGTTCCAGACACACAACGTCCAACAAATCAAAGTTCCTTAGCCTAGTACAAAGTGGCAGAATCACAATGGGCTACAACGAAAAATTATCCTAAAGGTAAAATAGGTAACAGTATATTTATTTTGAACGATTATATTAAGTGTGATAATATGCACCATAATCTAAATTAAATCAGCCAGTTATGTGATAAAAATTAATGATGATATTGATTCTGACTTATTCAAAATGTTAAACAATCATCTTTGAACTATTTCATATAGATTTGTCTGGATTAATGATGGCGGTTTATTGATGATCATTTTTAGATATATTTGGTTATGTTATTGTTGACACTATGATCACTGTTTGCACGACTTCAATTCAATTTCATTTAAAAGCTGTTAAAAAAGATTTTGAGAAATTTTGTTGCACACTTCACTGTCTGGTCTATGACATTCAACGAATGATAATTTTGAGTAAAAAGAAATTCAGATGCAGATTATACTGGTAATCTAGCTGATAGAAAAATTACTAGTGGAATGTGATTTATGTTGAGACATTCAGTAACTACATCGTTTATAAAATAAAATATCTGCACATTTTTCTTTTCAAATAATTTCAAACTACAGACATTTTTCTTTTATAAAACCCTTTCTAGAAAATCATTTTCTGTTGACCTTATTTCAGATTAGTCATTTTTGAAAATTTGATAATTATTTTTGAATATGATTTTAAATAACTATATTAACTAATCTGATTCCCTACTGATTATCAAAAACATAAATAGTGATTGAAAAAGTGATGACTGTTGATATTAATCACATATTACAACTTGAGACGGTATATTTAGTAAATTTCTTTAGAAATTTGAACAAGAGTTATTAAAACTTTTTATTGGTAAAAATTCCATGATCATTTCTATATCTATAATATTTCTATCGACCATCACTCATCAAAATCCAATATAATATGTCAATATGTGGTATTTTAAACGGGAATTTATTTGTTTTTCATTTTATTATAATTTTTAGCGAAAACATCCAAAGTATTCAATCTCATTTAAAGTCCTCACGGTTACGCATGGATAAATTACTTGGAATTTTTGATTATGTGCTTCCATGCTCATTTAAAAGTTCTGACGGTTATGGACGTATGTAATGCACATCAAAATTGATTGATTAAATAGACAAATTGATTCTAATCTCATTTAAAAGTCCTCATGGTTATGCGTGGTTAGGAGATACTTGAATTCATTTAAAAAAAAATTGGAATACTACTAATCTCATTTAAAAGTCCTAATGGTTATGCATGGTTAGTAGATATTCAAATTACCGAAATAAATATACCACAAATAGACACAACCGTATGGTTTTATATGATGACATCATCCATATCACTCTAAAGTGGAATACGCGTCAAACAGAGTATTTATGATTTTTATTTGATTTTTTTTAAAGAAATTTAATGTTTAACTCAATTGGATTTTACTATTGTATTAATGACTATCACTTGATCTCTATTTTTCTAAACACTATTATTCTTTTGCTGATAACAAAAAGCGGAGATAAAAGTTAAGATTTTGACAAATAAAGGTCAAATATTTCCTATTTGCATCTACGATCATTTGCATATTTTTATTCATGCATATATAAAGGGGGAGCTTTGTGTAGAGAGAGAGCATTAAAATAGGGGGAGCAAACCGAATAATCAAATACATTTAATAAATTCAAAATCTTAAATATATGTTTGTTATCATCAAAAGGGGGAGATTGTTGAATATGCGAGCATATGATTTTTGTTTGATGATAATAAGCGCACACACACACACACACATATATATATATTCATTTAAATGTATTTGTTATTGTACTATTTTATTTTTCACATAATTAATAAATATTTTTTGAATAAAATAAATAACACAGAATTTGAATTCAAAACAAATATTTTATTCAAACAAATATTTTATTCAAACAAATATTTATTACAATTTTGAATAGTACAAATTTGAGCTCTCACTATATATATACACAATTTCGATTACCATTCATATTTGATTACATAACAATTATCATTTACATTTGCACCTCACTACATTTCACTCATTCACTCGTATTTATCTTCAACTCCAGTCCAGATTGAATCCAGCATCTGAGCTATCTGCAAAAATACACACTGATGCAGTAAAATTGAAAAGGAAATATTTTAGCAGTGTAAAATAAAATGTATTTTGAAAATATTATTCGCCTCAGTTATTTGGGTTGTTTGTCATCATTTACTTTTGAATTCATCATAAACGAACAACTTGTGACATGCACAGTGTATCATTGTAGATGCCACAAGGTCATGCACACCGATATATACACTAGATAAAATTACAGGGACAGGTGAGCATAAGGTCAAACCCAAATCAAAAGCCAGGTTCAACTCAAGTGCAATAAAAATAAAGTCACGATGTCAGCACAAGGTCAAACCCGAACTATCAACTCAGGTGCACTACAAAACATCACTAAACTGTCGAGCATAAGAATTCAAATACAACTACACAAAAGTCAAGACTGCGACATATAAAATGAGACAACAAGCATATATATGTACAGCGGAAACAAAAGGAAAAAATATATCAAGTGGTCTAATGAAGGCAACTCCAAGTTTCCAAATAAAAATCGACAATGTAGACAACTGAGGTGGTATCATATACATGAAGTACAGTGCATAGCATATTCAAATGCATCAGACATGCACAAGTGACTCAAAGACTACGTGGTGCAGCAGCCTCAAAAGCAAAGACAGTGCACATCAAAATGCAACCTCCTTAGGTCAGAATGAAAGTGTACAAAAGTAGTGAATGCAGCAGCAAATTTAACATGAACCAGTTCAAAAATGCAAGCTAGTAGCTCATACTACAGACACAAGTCAAAGTCAACTACAAGTTTAGAGTTCAAGTGAACCAGTAAATGACACAAGTCAAAGTCAACTACAAGTTTAGAGTTCAAGTGAACCAGTAAATGACACAGGTACAAAATGAAATCACATACATACATAAATGTATGTACACAAGTGGATGAATACATATGCATAAAATAGCAAATGCCATTGTGATTTCAACATCAAACCAAGATAAGTTGATATGCACATATATACACGCAGTTAGACAAGTATAGGATCGAATACGATGAACCAGAACAAACTACAGTAGTTCAAACGTTGTAGGCAATTTCAAAAATAACCAAATCAAATGCAATGCCAAAATTAGGCAATATCAAATTTCAAGTCAAAGCCATGAGCAATTGAACAGAGTAAATGTCAAGCCATAGTTCAAAACACAGCACTAAAACCAGAGGCAAAAGCGAAGTATTTTAACAAAATAAAAGTGGCCGATGTCAACTAAAAATCAAGCCATAATGACCAAGGAAGTCGAACAAGTCAAAAATCGAAGCCGTGATGACCGCGTAAGAAATTAAGCCGTGAGAAGCAAGAAATCAAAATATATATGAATTGAACAAGTCAGAAATCATCACAAACATTCAACTTAAATCGAATGGCCAACCAAAATCATTGACGAATTTAAATGAGTATAATCGAATGAAAATATGGAATTCAAATCCTATAAAACCCGTAATCATCATTAGCAGCAAAGGCATTTGAGTTCAAGCAACAAAGAATAAACATTCACTTAAATCACGATTGAGTTCAAGCAAGCTAAACAGTAAAGCAGAAAAGCATAAATTACATACCAAATCAAAAATCGAAATCGATCAAATTAGAGTAGCCATGTGCAAAATTGAAGAGACAGTCATTCGACAGAACAAGCACGCAAGAGTATATAATTGAACGATCAATTGAAGCGACACTTCACTTTCCAAAAGCCCTAATTTTTGTTTAAAGAGCAAACGAACGAGCAGCCATCGAAGAACAAAGATGTCCGGCCGGTTAGAGACAAAAGGAAAAAGGGGAGTTATTATTTTAAGCCGGTTATTATAAAGAGTATTGGGCTTAATTATATTAAATTAGGGTTTTTGTTTCTAAATAGATTTTATTGTATTTTCTCTTTTAAACGATTGTATTTTCTAGTCGTATGACTAGGCGACGAACTACGGTGGTATAGTTCGAAAATTCGCAACTCAGTGGCTGAGTTGTGGTAGGGTTTTAGCGTAGAGTTAGGTTAGTCGATAGAGGGTGTCGCAAGTTTACATGTGTAAGCGTCTGACTACTTAATTTATAGTAGAAACCTTGGGGCAGCACATAGGCAAGGTTTTGCCGAAGCTGGGCAAATCTATGTGTTCTATTTCTGCATTTATTATTCTTCTATTATATGTGCTGCTATTATTTTGACATATCTATGTTGAAAATATTTTATAAACTTCCGCATTAAATTTTTATAATTAATAGTATCACCCTATTCACCCTCCTCTAGGGCGAAATCGATCCTACGACATATTGGTAATTCAACTCGGTAAGCAAGGCTTTCGATACGCTCCATAACTAGATAAGGTCCGATATATCTTGGAGCTAATTTTCCTGTTTTTCCAAATATTACAACTCATTTCATTGGGGATACCTTTATAAAAAAATTATCTCCGATCGCGAATACCAAACCCTTTCTACGTTGGTCAACATAGCCCTTCTGTCGTGATTGAGCAATCTTCATACGATCTTTGGTAAACTTAATCTTCTCAGTCGTTTCTCGAACCATATCCGGTCCTACTGTAAGTCTGTCTCCAGTTTCTAACCAACAGGCCAGAGAACAACACGGTCATCCATACAAAGCTTCAAATGGTACTGTACCGATACTGGATTGAAAATTATTATTGTAGGCGAATTCAATCAAACGAAAATAATCTTCCCATGAACCCCCGAACTCTAAGATGCATATTCTGAGCAGATCTTCTACAACTTAATTTACTCTTTTAGTTTGTCCATCCGTCTGAGGATGGTATGCTATGCTAAAATTGAGTTGTATACCTAAGACTGAATGCAAGCTTTGCCAGAATTGACTGGTAAATATTGGATCATGATTGCATACTATATTCTTTGGAATTCCGTGCAATCGTACAATATGTTTCAGGAATAGTCTGGCTAAACTTTCTGCAATTCTATTCATTTCAACACAGGAATAAAATGGGCAATTTTAGCGAGTCTATCAACTATTATCCATACACTCTCATTTGCTGACCTTGATCTGGGAAGCCCATCAACGATATCCATAGAAATTTGTTCCCATTTCCATTGAGGAATTTCAAGAGCTAATAAAAGTCCGATGGGCATTTAATGCTCGCCCTTTACTAACTAACACGTAGCACATATTCACTGATGTCCTTCTTCATGCCTTTCCAATAATACATCCGCTTCGTATCATTATACATCTCTGTGCCACCAAGATGTATAGAAAATAAAGATCGATGACATTCGTCTAGAACTTCTTTTCTTAAACCAGCAATGTTAGGAATGCACAGTCTTCCTTTAAATTTCAAATTCCCCTTCACGTCTAACTCGAACTTGCTGAGATCTTCTGATGCATTTCCATTCTTCAATTTATTAATTTGATCTGCTAGGATTGGGTCATTTTCTTCGATTAGGTCGATTTCGATCAAGTAAACTCGGTCGAATATCCAGACTTGCTAACATGGCCGTTGTTTCTTCCACTCTTCTGAACTAGAGGTTACAAGAGGATAACACTTCTAATTCTTTCCATTCTATCAACATCATTGATACTACGACCTTGTGTTTTCGGCTGATAGCATCTGCCACCTTATTATCCTTACCTAGCGTATACTGAATTTCTAGGTCATACGTAGCTAGAAATGCTAGCCATCGCTGCTATCGCATATTCAAGTCTTTTTGAGAGAATAAACATTTTAACGACTTGTGGTCCACGTATAAAACAAACCTTTCTCCCAACGGATAATGCCGACATAGTTTCAAGGCAAATATCATGAATGCTAACTCAAGATCGTGAGTTGCATACTTTTTTACTTCATAAGGCCTTGGTTGTCTAGACGCATAGGCTACAACTCCGTCTCATTGCATTAACACTGCACCAAGCCCTGTTCCACATTCATCTGTGTATACTACCAGATCCTGATTTCCTTCTGGAACTATTAATACTATAGCATTAGAAAGTAATTCTTTCAACTTTTGGTAAATCCCTTCACATTTATCTGACCAGTTAAATTTAACTCCTTTCTTCGTTAAATTGGTTAGTGGAGCAAAAATCTTGGAAAAATTCTTTATAAATCTTCTATAATATCCTGCTAAACCCATGAAACTTATGATTTCATTATTGATTCGAGTCGCTTTCACTTATGAATAGCTTCGACCTTAGCCGGGTCGATTGAAATTCCTTTCTCTAAGACAATATGTCTCAAAAATTTCACTTTCTTCTGCCAGAAGTGACATTTTGAAAATTTTTCTTTAATTTGGTGTTCTCTAAAAGTTTCTTACACTAGTTTTAAATGAATCACATGCTCTTCTTCTGTCTTTGAGTAGACAAGAATATCATGAATAAAAACTAGGCCAAACTTGTCGAAATAACTTTTGAAAACTCTATTCATCAAATCAACAAAATAAGCTGGAGCATTCATTAATCCGAATGGCATTACTGACCATTTGTAGGAATCGTATCTAGTTAGAAATGCTGTTTGTGGAATACTGACCTCTGCAACTCTTAGTTGATGAAAACCTATGCCTAGATCTAGTTGTGAAAAGACCTTTGCACCATGTAGTTGATCAAATAGATCATCAATCCTTGGAAGTAGATATTTATTCTTGATAATAAGGTCATTCAATTTTCTATAATCTATACAGAGTCGAACTTATCCATTTGCCTTTTTAATCAATAAAGCCTATGCTCCCCAAGGAGAACAACTCGTCTTGATGAAATTCTTTTGCTCGAGATCTTCTATTTGAGATGTTAATTCTTCCATCTCACTGGGGCACATACGATTAGGTGGTCTACTAAAAGGTTGAGATTCAGGTTTCAAATCTATTCTAAACTCAGCTGTTTGATGTGGTGGTAAACCAGTAACTGGTTCAAAGATATCAGAAAAATCTCTAACTACTGGAATCTGTCCTGTTTCATCTTATTTAGATTCCAAAGCAAATAAATAATGACCTGAACTAGCATTTTCTCTTTCTAGAGCTATAAGGATTTGCTTGGGGTGATCGGGATGGTGGGGAGTGATTACTCATTCCGAACAGTATAATTGAGCTTGATAGTGCTCGAGCCAGTCCATTTCCAATATAACTACATAACTCAGCGAATCCATAATAAACAAATTACATGAGAAAGAATACCCAGATAAGCAAATTATGACTCCATTACATTTCTTCTCTCGAGTAATGCATCCTCCAACAGGATTGGCCATCCTAAGAGAATAGTTAAGAGAAGGAACATCTAATTTTGACTTTTTTAATAGTGGAAATTAGCCACAAGGGCCTCTATAGCAAGTGAAATTAGTTTATAGAACACACAACTGAAATAATTACTTTCAAGGATAAAACACAAAATAATTAGTTTATAGGACCTAAAAACCTGTGAAATTATGTCATTGAAAGGAATTGGACTGATGACTTTATCCTTGAAAATAATTATTCTGCTAACTTTGGTCTTGAAAGTAATTTCTTTGAATGTATGTCCTAGAAACTAATTGGACTGCAAATTTTGTCCTTCTGGTGAAATTCCCCTTTTTACTATTCCTTTCGTAAATGAATGTGATGCACCCGTATCAAAAAGAATTCTAATATATAATCCATGCCATAAAATAGTACCTTCTAGGACCGAAGCTTGTTTTCCCTCATATGGTTTCATTGAAATGGGACCATCTAGTGCGAACATTTTCCCTTGAGTCTGCTTCTTCGGCTTTGTGCATTGCCTCGCTATATGTCCCATTTCATTGCAATTGTAGCATTTCTTCATAGGACCTTGACTTGTGTTTGTACATTCATTGGCATAATGACCCTTCTTTCCACACGAGTAACATTCCACTTGTGCTTTAGCTTGTTGCTTCTTCTGGTCCTCTTGCTTAGATTGGAATGGTAGCTTATTCTTTCGAAATTTTGCATTCTTCTTCGAGAAGAATGGTCCCTTCCTCTGTTGTTGGCTTTTCTGAGTAAGTTGACTTTTAGAAACTGAATCTTGCTCTCGTACCTTTTCAAATCTTAAAGCCATATCCACAATTTCCTTAAATGAAAATCTGAGTTGAGTAAGTAATTCGTCTCTCAGTTTATTATTTAGACCAAGCACAAACTTTTCATTCTTTTCCAATGGGTTGATAGTGAGTGCTGGTCCATACTTCGATAGTGCATTAAAGTCATTGACATACTTAGCTATAGATAAATTTTTCCGAGAAAGATCAATAAATTTCTGAAGCAGCGCTGCTCTCTCTGCTTCAGGTAGAAAATGAGCTTTGAAAATATCTATGAATTCTTTCCTAGATATGTCTTCCTATGGAGTTGCAGCAGTAATGGCTTCATACCAATCTAAGGCACCTTCTTGTAACTAGCGAGATGCTAACCTTCCCTTTTCCTAATCGGATAGATTCAGATCTCCGAAGATTCTTTCGCATGTTCTCAGCCATGCATGAACTCCCATTATACCTTCATTTCCCAAGAATGGTTTAACACCTAGACTTGAGTAGTCTTTGCAAAGCTTGGTAAATTCTGATATGGGATTTTGAGTATTGTCTTTGAGCATGCCCATATCTTGAACACGCTTCATGACTTTGACCTATTATTCCATAGTTAAAAGTACATTTTGATTGCTTGATTGACCATTTGGTGACTCAATTGTCGAATCTGTTCTGGGTCTACGGGGTCCTACCATTTTCTGATAAATAATATTTGTCTTTATTATATAATAAAATTTCACTAACAATCACGTATGTAATACAAATACGTATCGAGTATTATTCCATTGTTTTCCCTTTAAAACATTCATTAGAACTCGTCTATCACCTATAGGAGTTGATCCCAATTCCCGTTAGGTTATACTGATTTGGTAACATACTAAGTCCGACTCTCTTATTGTCAAATGTGTTCTAATTACTGATTTATACAAATTATTTTGAAACCTCGCTTTGATACCATGCTATGGCACATTGGCTGCAGTGATCGAAAAATCAGAGGGAGTTTACCGTCCAATAGCTCGGATCAGTGGGCACAGAAGGAGCAATCTCTCGTATACACTACTTTGGGTCAACACGGACATGTTTAAAATACATGTACATCTCTGGAATGATACGTTTCTCATATCAACTCAATATAGTATACACAAGTTCAAATAATTTGTTTCTTAATCACATATCAAGAACACAAGACAAAATGGTTTCACAAAACAGCAGACCAAAAGGTAGATATATATATGTGGCATTTGTACAACCAAACATCAGAGTACCATCATATATTTACAACCATCATAAAAATGGCGTTCAAACCATACTCAGTTAAATATATACAAACTGCATATCATCAAACCATGCACAAAAAACTAACATAACTAATATCGCTCGACGGGCTCAAAATGTGTTTCTCTAATGTTGTCTTGCCATAATTCTAACGGCACCCTTGACACCAGTAGTGAATATGCGTTCGTCAAGCTCTGGATCTATCACTATCTTAAATTTGTACATGGTATGTTTGACTCTCTCCATTATAATGTCATAAGAGTCACTTCAAAATGCAAGAAGGAGATCATCCTTCAACACCTCGGTCTGACCCGAGGAGTTGTCACAAAACAAAACCTTGAGTCAGGCAATAAATCTAGCTGTGATTATAATAGTGTAACAATGATTCATATAAATGTATGGCGTCGGGTTATATATATATATATATATATATATATATATATGATATTAAAAGAAGTAGATATGTCACACACTCCATAATGTAAACCTGCCCACATCCCATTGAATTATTTCAGTTTAAATACACGTGTGATAGAACTATTTAAAGTAAATTACAGCTGTAACTCTAATCAACCGGGATATCACATCCTGTTCATTTATGAGTTGCAACCATTTTCCAATAGACATTTCACTGTCAAGTTATTCATATGTGAGGTCTGGAATTACTAATGAATCCTACTCATTATTCGCTCTTACTAGATTCTGTATCGAACCGATATTGTGGCCTTTTTCATCTGTATATCTTTCAATCAGAGATTGTGGGTGCCCTTACATGATCTATTTGTTGCACTATCTTCTCCTGTTCATCGTCTGCGCTCACTCCATTGTGCTGTAATCTTTATCTTTGTTTCACCATATATCCATCAATGAGATTACACTCAATTCTTCCTCGTTTCCCCTTTGCACCGCACCTGTCACCGTGGTTATGTCCATGCAACAAATCTTTTAGACAATAAGTGACAAGGGACCAAGTCGTCACGATTCAGGGAGCGACCCCGAATATGTCCGCTGGGATGGATTCTAGCGTCTAGTAGTCTCACCACGTCTCTTTTGCATTTAACTTTCCAATATACCACGTATCCCCAAAATTGCATCGTGTTCTATTTTATATCACATATAGATGTCGTGTTCGTGCAACATAGCATTGACTTGCAGTATATAGTATTATATATATAATGAACATTCATAAACATAACATCTAAATATGACTTGGAAGAATTTCATCGGATTTGAATTTAAATTAAAATAAAATGTACGCTTCAAATTTAGACTTGATTTTTAATGACGTCATTTTAGTATAGTTTATAGATTTTTTTCATACTTTTAAATTTGAAAAAAAATTCGGTTGACGCGTTTAGCGCCAAATGCTGGTTCTTTTGAAATTTTACGTAATAAGTTAGTTGGTCTATTTTATTGCTGTTTTGTGATCGAGTAACGTTGTCGTGCATGATCGTATTTTTATTTCGGTCATTCGCGGTCCATATGCAAAGGGAATATTGCGTAGCATCGTACTCTAAAACTCTTTTTTTTTTCAAATATGCAGACATGCGTTTACTGCCAATACATTATAACCGAAGATAGCTTGATTGTCCGCGTGCAAGAAGACCCTAAAGCGTCTAAGTATATGTACATGCTAATGGTATATTTATTCCCAGTAATTATATAAAAGTTCAATTGTAAATTTAGCTTGTACAACTTAAATATAAAATATTCTCTAATTATTAGCAACCAAGTTATACCATACTTCAGGATTTTGCATGCCTTACTTGCATTTATACCTATATGCTCCATATTTTTACTAATATGGATGCATAAATACATTCTATACATACAGAAATGAATGGACTTATGCATGTAAAAAAAAGTTAATGCACACATGAGTAATATTCTTCCTAGTTTTTTCTCTTTCTAAAATTTTTCTCACACAAATGTCTAGAACCACACCATTTCCCATGCCACCTCATCCTTTCTTTGTTTCATTTTTCACTGATGCATGAATACAAGCGCATATTCACGAATGTATGTGTGTGAATGCAAGCTTACACATTATTATTTTATTTTACTCTAGCTCACTTTGGTCATGATCACACCTCCACATGCTTCCGACGACCAAACCGAGACCATCGTCGTGTTCAGCTGCACTATACGGTCCTGTTGGTACCTTCCATTTTGGCTGTAAGGCTCATGTTCACCATACAGATACGGACATAACGATGTCATTTCTGATCACCACGGGATCCATCGGTCATGCGAAATGTAGTCGATTTGTTCATCACACTTTCATCTGTATATTACATTTTGTTTGCATGCTTAAATTCGTGGTAGATTTTGAGTTATATCTTATTGAAAATTGGTAGCTCAAAGCATAGATATATCGACACATTTAAAAAGAAATCTCATTTCTATTAATATATTCCTATGCCTACGTTAGTTTATAAACATGTCTATGCCTGTGTAAGTTTTTAAATATGAAAGCTTATACTTGATACATGCACATACCTAGGTAAGTTTATAAATATGAAATCATATTCTTAATACATGCAACTCACGTAATATGTGTATCAATTTACATAAGTGTAATTAATATTTTCATTAGTGGAGTGACACACCTAAACTATTTTAGTTATATCTATGGAACCGAAATATATTCACAAAAATGGAAAGTATGCTCACGTACTAAACTTACTCTGTACTATGCTCTCTTTTCTTTGCAGTTCCTATTCAACTAAGTTATATATCAAAAGGAGTAATGAACTGATGTTGTGAAACAATATTTAAAAAAAACAATGCGCCTAAAACGTTGAACGTACCGAGGACGTCAAACAACAACATATTTGTACTAATGTGTGTGTGTGTGTGTATATATATATATATATATGAACAAAAGAAAATGCAACTACAATATATTTACAATAACAAATAAAGAAGAAAAGAAATATACTCACTTTGCTGGCTTAATGTAGATGAAGTGGATGGTAGTGAAAGAATTATGTTTGCGTGTTTTTTTCACAAAATTTATTACAAGTTAAATAGTAGCGGGATGCTACAATTGCCCTTAGAGCATACCTCTAACTCTATTAATCTGTCACTCGCAATTGAGGTCAATTATGGAATCTCATTCGAACTTCTTCTATCAGTTTTTTAAACCATTTGGATCAGTCCCTCGGTGAACGAATATGCTATTATATTTCAATTTTCTATTCAGTCAACCAACTCTCTCCAATGCTAGTAAACATCTTTTACCATATGGAACAATTCGGAGTATATCTCTCAACTTCTAGTGAGATCTAAGTTCTGTTACGAACCATATCATGACACGTATGAAAATTCTATGGGATTCTTAATATTAGGAATAACCCTCAGCTAAGTTATAAATTTATGCATTTATTTTATATACATTGCTTTTACTGCGGAACTATTCAAGGTGATGTACTTAGTGTTTTCATTGAATCATCCACAATCTTTCATTTAGAACATTTCAAGCATCAAGATTATTAACTTGAATTTATTATTGACATATTATACTCAATATCATTTCTGAAAATTTCAGCTTGAACACTCCTTCGTAAGGAGTTTACTGTATATGTAAACAATTCTCTAGTATTTTATAAATACATTAAAAAAACCTCAAAAAACCATTTAGTGATATCAATTTGGATTTGATATTTGCTTAACGTATCAAATACACAAACAATCACGATACCATAGAAAACATAACATGTATATTAATTCCTATGGCCAATATATAAGGAATCCTTCTTACATGTTCCGTATTAAACATTTTAATAAGGTGTCCATGCATATCATTTAGGGCATTCCCAATATCTTTTATACTACTATAAAAGACATCATTTACAGATGCAAGATCGAGCATAACGCTGATTTTAACATAAGTATATCGTTAAAAAATCAGCAACGTGTTGTTTATTTAAAGTTCATAAATATCAATATACCTTTTAACGCTCATTATTATAAACATACGCTTCCTCTGCATTTGATAATCGAACTATTCAATATTTCTATCGAAACATTTGTTAAATTTTGATGTTTTTCTGAATGATACTTTCGTATCCATTCTTCGATCGTATTTGAAAACTCACAAATTCAATATCGCTCCCACTGACTTATAATCACTTTGGTTATTATGTGTAAACAGTTTACTCTACAACATTATTAGAATTTTCTATTTTAACACATGCATACCAAAACATAAAGTCATATTATGCAATAATTTTGTGAGTAAAATCGAAACCTACTTGAGCACATCAAATGGTGAATCTATTGCGCTAGTTTCAATAACTAAAATTTATGTATTATTCTTATCAGTGTGGCTCACTATATTCCAAATGCATTTTTCTTTCTCTTAAGGATACATTTGCGACAAATGGATCATATCCCTTTAGATACAACTTTCAAAATCAAAATTTGATAATGTACTTGGAATCTATTTTGGATTTGTGCATCATACCATATCATAGAGTCGGTACTCTTAATTGTTTAATTGACTACCGAGGATTATCTATTCTCGTTATTGATAAAAGACGCATAGTTTTTCTTAATGTAAGAATACTTATTAAACATTCTAATGTGTTGTGTTCATTTAGGCTCAATCAATTTCATTACATTTCATCTCTTGGAATTTTCTTTGTCCTTAGATCATATCCAAATCCATTTTATTACAATAATTTCTTAAAAAAATTCCTTCGCTATGAAATTGGTATTTCTTAAAAGAATAATTGTTTATTGGTGCAACTAATGAGCATTCATAAATATTTTATGAATTGTCTTATATAAAATTGATTTTGCATTAGTTCACAATGTACTTATGTTCACATCATAAATTAGTCATCTAATGACTATCATTCCCAAAATTCTCTTAGGACAATTCATATAAGATCTCTTACCCCTAATTAATACGTGCAGTCTTTCGACTTGCATAACCTGTCAACTCCTTAGCCTAGGAAATGTAGGGGTTTCTTATAAATCCGTATCTTGTATGGTTTTGTAAACTATTCTTTATATGATATTAGTTTTACTATTCTTAGGTGCACACCTTATAAAAAGAATTTAACTCAACTTTACTCATCATTAATGGTGCTTTATCCAGCAAAGCTCGACTACTTCTTACCAATACATCATTATGTACTATAAAAAGGAATGACCTTTGAGACTGAATCTCTATTCGTATTAGGTGCACATGGAACTCTTTCCAATATAGTCACCCATTCGATCAAATCAAATCAATTTTTATGCATGTTATATTATTTATTTCCATTTATATTCTATGAGCTTATCATAGACTTATACATGCATATCAAATACACATGTCTATGTCTGTGATAACTCATTGGTGAATATGATGAAGTAGGGGGAACCGTTTTGGTAATAATAGACTTAAGATTGCATACATATATATGTATCAATCCGAAGAGTTCATTAACTGTTATGATGCTCCTACTGACCTCTTAATTATTTGAAATATTATATCATATGATTTGCACTTCGGTTGACTCACCAGACGGACCTTCTTTGTCTAGGAAACCACCTTCTTCAAAGCCACGTGATGAAGAAATGGAGTGTGTTCGTATTTTGGAATATAATAAAAATTATTTCTCAAAACTATGGCTTAATATGTAATTCCATAGTAATTGTAAATAATTTTAGACACTTCTATATTTTCCATTACATCACTTTTGTTATGAAAACAAATACGACGTTACATTTTTATTTCATAATGAATATTCATAATATTCACATCGAAATATAACCGTGTCCATTTTTCAACCGACGGAGAAAAATAGTAATTATTTCATAAATAATGTTCGTTATGTTTTATGAGTACAATTTTCGTAACTTGACACAATCATTACGTATTATATGGCATGCTCTCACTATTTCCACCGTTACTGTAATAGCGTACTAAATTCGAAGGTCCATTATTCACTTAATATAGATAATTGATTTAACATACTATAACCAGTTTACAATAGAGAGTTCTTTGATCAAATATTTTGAACTCAAAAAAATAAAGCTCATAGAAAATAATTTTCTATACAAAAATACATTTCGAAATAGAAATCATTTTTTATTCAATATTAAGCATTAATCATTATTATTACAATTATCGTCTTCAGTGTTTCTTTAAGAAGCAAAAGTGATCATTGACACTCTCCATCCCAACCGTAGCTTAAATCACATCTAATCTTGTACATTCCTTTTTCTTTTTAAATGGTAGAACTATTTTAAAGAATACCATTGCTACAACACCATAACGAACTCTTTACAAAAGTGCACTCGATCATCCTTAACATTTTAGGACATTGTATATGATATTGTATAAAATAATCAACTAACATTTCAGTGATCAAGTTCTTCGATCTATCTTATAGTTTTGATCTAGTGTTACATTTAACACGATATGACCTTTGTTGGAATTGAACAAATTGAACACTGGATCTCACAATATGGTTTATTTATTTGCTTCGTATGAACTAATATTATCGAAGTATCATACATTGCGAACAATGACTATTCACTACATAACACTTGTATATGATCGTATATGGATCAAATATCCACAATCTTATATTGTATATTATTTAAAAACTCATAGAATGCAATACATGGTCTTGACCAAATAAACACATTAGTGACAAATTTACGAATGTATTAAGTAGTTGTAAAATCAGGCGCTTGCATGGTTGTCAAAACTTTAGCATGCAATAATCACTTATTAATAAGCATATGTTATATTTCTATTTGTTAATTTTCAATTCAGTTCATTTGTATGTTTAACTGATAAACATTTTATCATCCATTTTAAATACATAAATTTATCAATATAGAATATTATAACATTATATAACATATGTTCTTACAATATTAGGAAGGTTAAATGTTATCATTTTACTTTTCTAATAAGGTTCCCACTTGTCTTTTGTATTTTACCATACTCTAAGTTGAAATATAGAAGTCTTTTGACTTCACTAGTAAGTGTTAGGACTCTTCCATCTTGGAATTCTGACCTTGAATTTGCTTAGCAAGTTATTGTAGAATACAATAGCTTATGATTTTTGTTTAATGAAAATAAATAAACACACACACACACACATATTTAAATGTATTCAGACATTCAGACCCAAATGTGTTAACATGAATGCAAAGCACCCGAATAACAAGTTCACAGGAAACATAGAAGACATCAATGCATTTGAAGCTGCAACAATCATGCACTCAACCAAGCAACCGACAAACATTACAAGGAATTGGACAGAGCATAGAAATACCAATCACACACACACACACACACATACATGTATGTATGTATATACATGGAGACAACATGTTAAGATTTCTAATACAAGAAATTGCAGCCGTGGGTCATACTAATGAACAAGTCAAAAACCAATCAGAGAAGTAAGCAACACATAAGGAGTTGTTTCAAAAAGAAATGGAAGAAGGAGAAACACCGATGAATTGTTCAAAATAGGTTGTAGAGGGTATCAAATGAACAAGTCAGAATTCGAATCAAAAATATAGATGCTAATATATCAGAAAGTCAGAATGATCTCAAATTCAAATGCCAAGATGGAAGACATCGATGAACAAGTCGTAGGAGCAAAGAATGGAACAAAATCAAATCAATTCAAGCAAATTCGAATATACCAACAAATGAAAAAGTCAGAAATCATCACAATCGTTTGGTCAAGAATTGAATGGCTGAGCAAAGCAATTGACGAATTCAAACCAAAATATACGAAACAAAATTATAGGTTTTTGATCCCTATAAATACCAAAGTCGTCGACAAAAAGTTCATGGGTTCAAAAACAATCAAGGAAAGCGTTCAAGAGACAAACACATACCGAAGTCGAACTCAAATCAGGAGCAATCAAATAACACTGGTCGAAGAAGCAACGAAGCAAATTGAGGAACAAATGCATATAACAAACGATTTGAACTGCTATCTCCAAGCGACGGTTCCAATTCATCAAAACCCTAAATCGAAGACAAAAGTGAAAGAGGAATATCGGCCCGAGTATACAAAAAGAATAAGAGCATCATTTTTTCTTTGGACCGCATTTTTTATTGGGCCGATATTATTGCTCTGGGCTTTAGTTATAAATATCATTTTTATTCGCAATTATCTCTTATAAAATTGGTAATTTTCTAGTTGTGTAACTAGGTACGTACTACGAGGCGTAGTTTGAGAATTCGCAACTCAGTGGCTGAGTTATGGCAGAGTTTTGAGCTTAGAGTTAGGTTACGTGTTTTGTAAGCATCTAATTACTTAATTTCTAGTAGAAACCTTTGGGGCAGCATGTAGGCAGTTATTGCCGAAGCTGGGTTAAACTGTGTCTGATCTTTACCGCATTACTTTTTGTTTATATTTTTAGTTCCGCATTAATATTTAGTAGACCCTATGCACCCATCCTCTAGGGTGAAAACGATCCTACAGTTATAGCTCTACGAACGATGGATAATGCTTTATTGGTTGTATCATATACAACTCCCAACCTTCGGTTCCTTTTCCTAATCTCATTTCGACATTGAGTTTACTCAACAAATCGAAAGCGATTATTCACTCGTACCCACCATATCATGGCGGCCTAAGCATAGTATATGTACCTTGAGTTTACTCAACATATACTTATAGTTAACCTACCTTGTCTATTCAATATATTAATAATACTATACATAACATCCCTAACTTGAGTTTTCTCAACAACTAAGGAGTATGCATGTAATTTACTAATATATACACACACACATATGTATATGTATATGTATATGTATATGTATATGTATATGCATATGTATATGTATATGTATATGTATATGTATATGTATGGTAGAGGACAACATTATATTAAAAATTCATAATCTTCAATATATTATATTGAGTGATATCAACTTATGGAATAATGTATTTCTTATGAAATAACCTCGTGATTCAAGTGTTGGACGCATTGAAAATCACCATATACATATGTATTTATTCCTTAAGTTTATTTGGGGTTTCTCTATGTTCCACATTTGGTTTATACATTCATATCATATAATTTCTATTATTATATAACTTTTATATTTCATATTACTTCTATAATAGCCTTATATATAATATTATATTAACTAAATCTTATTTAATTGATCATAATTTAATTAATTGCTTAATTAACTTTATATTAGTATTCCAATGCAACTTTAATATTAGACACATCTAGTATAAGCTATATAGTATGTACTTTAGCCTTTATACTAATACATATATATCATATACATACACACACACTATAACATTTATAATATAACACATATATCGTATGTGTGTGTGTATCTATGTGTGTATGTGTTTCATTTAATAAATTAACATTTAATTTATTTATTTGATTAATTAACTTTTAATTAATTAATTTAATTAAATAAATTTAATTAAAATATATTGATTTTGAAATTTTATTTTATATACATACATGTATGCTTATGTTATCTTAAACACTTTAAAATAACATAATATATATCAATATATATATATATATAATACATGTGTATAAGTATTAATTAATTAACATACTTAATTACTTCATTTTATTAATCTTATCAATAAATTTTAAAATTTGTATTTAAATATTTTCAAACATTTTGAAAAATCATGTTGTATATATCCTTTATAATATACATATTTTATTTTAAATTTAAGATCTTTTATTTTGATTTTCAAAACAATTTTGGTTATTAGCCCGAGGCCCAATTCAAATTGGTCCTTTTCTATTAAGGGCAACCTTTGGGCTAAGTTCACCTTTTAAATCATGTCGGAACTGCAACATTCCTGTTTTAAAATCAAATTCAAATTGGAAATCAATTTAATTTTTGAATTAAATTGTGAATTAAATTGATTTTTTTCCAAAATTAAATAAATTATTTGTTCGTTTATCCATTTATAAACACAAATTAATTGTATATTAATTTTGAAGTTTGAAATTTAAAAATAAAAGTTTTGAATATATATTGGATTTAGAAAAAATATATAATTTACTAATAGAAAAACTTGTTTTATATTTATAATAATTTAAAATTTTATTTTGAATTGATATAAGTATGATTTGCTTAAGTTAATAAAAAGTTTAAAATCTTTTTCTTTATACTTGAAATAAATTAGTTTGTGCATATTTAAATTTCTCTTGGGTTTGAAAACATTACATTTTAAAATTTGTTATATATATATGTGTGAAAGAAAATGGATTTTATTTAAATTGAAAATATAAATAGGAAATATAATACAAAGTTATATTTAAATATTATAAACATGAAGATTTAAAATGTTTAAAATATAATACATATGTAAATAACATGTTTATAAAAACATGATTTATAAATAAATTAAATGAAATATAATTTAGTCACAAAAGACATTTGTAACATGATTAAACAAGTAAAGTACAAGTGTTAATATAAAAATAACTAGTGGCAAAATGTTACTCTTCTTTTAAGTTGAATTATAAATATACATTGAATAATAAAGAAAAATGATTACCTCATTTTAGTTTAAAAAGTTTCTTTCAGTTTTTAAAACTTCAAACTTGAGAAAAAAATCAGAAATTAAATCTGAAACCAGAGTATGACAAAATCAAAACTCAGATTTAAAGCAAGGTAGAAATAAAAAGTCTGAAAATAGTTCAAAGTAAAACAGATTCAACATCAAAAGTAAAACCAGAGAAAATTTAAAGGTTTTGAGATCAAAAGTAAAACCTGAGAAAACAAAAGGCAAAAATTATCTCAAACTCTGAAATCAAACAGAGCAAGGTTTAAAAAAATCAAAATTGGAATCAATTCAGTTTCAAACGTGGAAAGAAAAAATCAAAAGCAAGTTCAAAAGGCCTGAAGCAAACCAGAATCAAAAATCAAAGCAAGTTGTAAAAATCAATTCAAAACTGAGAGTAAGCACAAATTCAAAACCTGAGGCTAAGTTAGCTCATCCCAGATAATAAACTGTTTTCAAATTGAAGCATGCAAGTAAATCAAACAATTTTAGGCTTTTACATTCCAGTTCTCTATTCAAACATATCAGATGAGCAAACCCCTAAACTAAATCTTTCTTTTTATGTGTTGTTTCTTGTGAGTCTGGAGATTGATTTGCTAATGAAAAATTTGTTGCATGTGAATGAATCTATTTGTATATATATGTGTAAATTTGTATGCATGTCTGTTTACAGGGAGTTATATCTCTGTTGAAATATCTACAGGCTAAGGACAACTAAATAAATCTACATCTCTCCAAATAAATATTTTTAAGTGATGATTTCTGAATGAAAAAGGATTGTAATGGTGTAATATTTTTTTAAAAATGATTACAAGTGTTTATGTTGAAAAATCATTTCAAAAATGATAAAGGTCAGTAATAATCCAAGATAATCAGAAAATCAAGTATCCTAATTTCCATTTTTGATTTTATAACTAAATTCATGTTACAAATTAATGATTTTTAATAATCAATTCAAGATTTTTAAGTTGGTATTTATCGAGAAATTTGAGGTTGAAGGGAAAACACGTTTAAGTCAAAATCCGATGATCAACGTTGATGCATGGGTCGAGATTTGAGCTGAAGATAGCCTAGGTGATAGGGATTCAAAGAAAAATGTTAGATAATTTTTCTGATTATCACGGCGGTGGCACGAGGGGATTTTAGGGTTTAGCAACCCATTTTGGTCGATGATGGAAACTAGTCAATTTCGACATCGAGAATGAGCTGGAGGTGATCCGTCGAAGGGGAAAACGAAGCTTGGTTTTCGATGAGGTCGTGGAAGTGATGGCAGGGATTCTGGTGGTCTAGATGATTGATATGATGCAAATTAGTTGATCGAAGTTGGGTTAAGGTTGAGTCGAGTAACTCGATTTGGATTTCGATCAAAATCTGTCAATTCTGGGTGCTTGGATGGATCAACGAGGTCGATGATGACTTGTTGAAGGTGGCATGGTTGATCGGAGGGGCTCCGGCGAAGTGTGCACGTGCATGAATTCTCTTTTGTGTCTGTAGAGTACAGGTTTGGGAAGAAGATGATGGGAACTCGGGTATAACTTCGGGAAGGCAGGATCTTTGCTTGGGGTTGTGTTTGAAGTAGCTCATGTGGGTTTGGATGTGTAATAGTTTTAAGTTTTAAAATAAAAGTTTTGAGTTCCAGGTTTTAAAAAGTTGAAAGAAAAATTTGTTACCAAGTTTCAATTATAAAGCATGAACAAGTTTTAAAGTTATTTTAAATGATTAAGTTTTCTTAGAAATCTATTTAAACAAAATTTTAAAGTCTATTTAAAATAAATAAGTTTTTCAAAGGAATACAAAGCCAAATTTCCAAAGTAGATTGGATTAAACAAGGTTCAAGTTTTAATTTTTAAAGGCAAAACTTTAAAACTGTTTTGGTTTAATTTTGTATTAGACTAATGGTCTTATTTGATCTCTAATTTTTTTCAAAATAAAAAGGATTTCAAGCATTTGATTTAAATGATGATTAAGTGATTAAGGAAGATAAACGGTTTATCTATGATTTATTAAAGTTTTAAGTAACTAAAGTATAATTACTTAAGGTACTTGATAAAGTATAATTAATTAATTAAAGTAATTAAAGGATAATTACTTAATGAGATCAATTAAAGGATAATTTATTTCTTAATTAAGGATAACTAATTAAGATAATTAAAGGGAAATTTATGAAGGGCTAATTAATTAATGGAATTGATTAAGGAATGAATTAAGGATAATTAATTACATAATTAAAGGTTAATTAATTAATGAAGGTGATTAAGAAATGATGACTAATTGTAGAGTAATTAATTAAGGATAATTAATTAATTAAAGGATAATCATTTAATGATTTAAGGATGATAATTTATAATTGAAAGTTAATTAATTTATTATTAATGGTTAATTATTAGGTGATTAAATGATGATTAATCAAAATGATTTGTAATTAATTAATATTAATTAACTAGGATTAGTAGTTTATCTATAAGTAATTAATCTGATTTAAATTTATCAGATAATCAATTAGTTTTACTTATGGATGACTGTATTCTATTGAATGCTGTAAATTGTTTGATATCCTTGATGTGTGATGTTTTGTGATATGAATTATTTTGATTCGAACTGTGATGAATGTAATTTATTTTATCTGTGATGAATGTATATTGTTTATCTATGGATGTGTGAATGAAGATAAGCATTATAAGAATATACCGCTTATCGATATTACTGTGCTTGAATCTGTAATGATTGGTGATGTTGCACTATTATCTAAAACCCCTGGACTACACCTTACACACACAATATGGATTGCACGAGGAAATTGGTTAATTCATAGATTTTTGAAATGGTTTTAAAGTTGAATTTTGAATCCAAATGGTTTTGGAAATGGAATTGGGTAAATGTGAAAAACTTTTGTAATGGAGTTTTAAAGATAAAAGTTATTTTGAATAACTTGATAAAGTTTTGAAATTTAAATGATTTGATTTGAGTTTGAATTTAAAATTTAATTCTATGTTGGGAAATTATGGTTTAAAAAGGTTATACAAGTTATAAATGTGTTTATATGGGTTTTAAATCATTTTAGAAATTATTGTCTTGGGAATTTAAATTTAACCCAAGTTTTAGACTTGAAGGGCTTTAACTCATGCAAATGTAATCGAATTTTTCCAAAACGAAAACTATTTGTTTTCAAATAATAATAGCCTTCATATAAAGAGAGGTTTTCCAATTTGTATTGAAAGATTTCAAGTTTGAAATAGAATTGAAATTGTTTTGAAAGCTATGAATAAATCTTTGTGAAAAAATGGTTGGACTTTGTTTTGAAATTGAAGTGGATTTTGAATGGTGTATCTTTTATATAAAAGATTTGAAATGGGAATTGTTTTGAAAGTTATGAATGAATCTTTGGAAAGGGTTTTGAAAACTATAAATTGAGTCTTTGATTTAATGATTAGACGAGTTAATCCAATTTGAAAGGGAAATTGTTTAAATATGGTGAATGAATCTTTGTGAAAGATTGGTGAACTTTGTGAAATGAATATTTTTGTTATAAAAGATTAGAAATGGTAATTTATTTGAACCATTTGAAAGAAAAATTTTGGGTAATAAGTTATGACTTAACTGAAATCCCAATATCCCTATGTTTTTAAATATTGCGCTCATTATTCGGTTTAGCCGGGAGAGGACCTTTGTGTCATATAACCCATTCCGAATAATGATACGACATTATGGATAGCATTTGAAGACCAGTGGTGAAGCCCGGACATTTTTGAAAGCGAAAGGATAACTCGTCGAATGTCTCTGCACCGAGTGTTCCCCGGTATAGAGATCTCCATATGTGATGGGGAGTCCGGACGTGATTAGAGATTATCCGAATTTGCAAGGGCTTCTTTGTGAAGTGCCTTCGGTTCTGTTCGAACCCGGAACAGACTTATATGGATGTGTGTCTGACATTACACTTTGAGATGTAAAACTAGTTCTATCAAATACATTTCTGTTTGGTGGCGGAGAATTTATTCACTTAGCTTAACACCCTTCTCTGAGACGTACGAGCTCAGAGGTTATGTAGTTGATAGTTACTAGTGATACATTCCCAATTTGGTAATGTGGCATACGAAGTGTTGCTGATCATGTTGATCAAGGCATGACTTTGTGAAAAGTGTAGCTTTGTGGATGAGACTTCGTCGAGCCTCACAACCCTGTAATGGTCGAAACAGAAATCGTGGCCGCAAGGTTATTTGGGGGTAACGCTCTCTTAGGGTATGTCCATTTCCTTTTGGATTATAAGTGGTATCATAGTATTGAGCCTAGATACTTAACTTCATGTTTGTTGCAAAAGTTATTGCTTTGTGGTTGTTGGTTAGGAAGCGCTTCGGATAATGGTTGGTAACGACCGAGGGCTGGCATACTCGTTTCCCTAGTTACCTAGTTGCAGAGGTAATCCGACCTTGTGTAGCAGAGATTCTGTTAGGTTCTCGGGGACTTCCATCCAGAGGTGTTCCATTTTGTGTGGGAATTTCCTTTGCCAGACCATTTGTTGGAAATCCAATCATCCAATACGAGCCATTTACGGTTTTAGTTGTATAACCTGCCATTTACTTATGGTGATCACCACAGTTATGATGGTAGCTATAGTAAGCATACAATAATGGTTGTATGCTGGCTAAGATTAGTATTATATTTTCGAAAGGTTTTCTGCACTATGCATTAATAATAATATCAAAAGGATTTTGCGTATCAAGCATGTTTGACTATCATAAGGAGAAATCTCCTCCAGTTCTGTGTTTGCATTGTGTGTGCGGCGGGAGGCCTTATGGTAGTTTCATTTTCCAAAAAGCATTGCGGATTTCAATTTTAAATTCCTTTGCTGATTGTTTTAAAGATAAACTTTTTTGTTTGCTCATACCAGTCCCTTGACTGTCCTGGAGTTTATTGTTCCCTTCCTAAACTCTGGATGCTCACAGTTTTCCACACGGGCAGTCTAGAGTTGGGATTTTCAGATAGTCAAATAGTAGGAGTAGATTGGATAAGATCCATCCCTTGGATTTGGGATTGCATTTGTTCAAGGTGACTGGCCTTTCTTAATATAACTTGATTGGGAGTTCGAGCTATTTCTGGATTGGTGCTTAGGAGATGGAGATTGTTGATATTGGAGTTCCTTCTTTGGAGTTCAAGTTTGTGTTATCTCTTTCCGCTGCTGTATCTTGTCTTTGATATTTGTATCGATATCTGTTGTTCATATTATATCGGATATTGTATTCATTGTTATATTAATGATATATTCTTTTCTTTTGCTGTGTTGTTGTATTCAATGTGTTACAAGCTCCGGCGAATCAGATTCAACGTTTGAATCTACGACATTCGAGTACAAGTGAAGTACGAGTGTTGATTTTCGAACTTGAAAATCTGGACCGTCACATTTGGTATCAAAGATGAAGGTTGAAACTTTAGCTCAAGAGTATAATACATTATGTGACTCATTAGAGATAGAGTGAAGTATACCCTAGAATGAGTATATCCCTAAGATATCCGTTCGTATCCCTTAGTAAATTCTCTTACTATCCATTGATAGTAAGTATGAGTGTAAGAAGAGGACGAGATGGGAGACAGGGGAGTACCACTACAAATGGTCAATATCCTGCAACAAAGGAAATATCTTTCTCTATCAATTTCCTTTGATCCAGTTTCAATTCTCTGATTTCTTCATGGCAACTATAAAGAGAAGCTTTGGTACGATGGTGGCCCTTTGAATTATTGTAGAAAATCCTTACTTCAATGAATTTGAAAATTTATTTGAAATAAATTAGTTAATAAAATATAAACTTAAAATTGATTTGTATCGATAAAATGATTTCGATTAAAACCAAATTTGAAATTCTTGTAAATATCAAAGTCCGAAGAGGGACAAGTCGGTGTATACTTTGGGATATTCCAACCTGAATTGAGTATCCATTGTTTATTCTGTTGGGTCCAAATATATTCTATGAACGGTTAGTTATCCCTTCGAGCTGACCAATGCCCTACTTATTTCATAGATTTGGTGACCCAAATATCTTGTGTAATATTGAATGAGTTCATTCTCATATTCATTAATGATATTCTGATTTGGTAAGCCAAATGCAGAATAGATGTTCAGTTTGATCTGACAAAAAATCATTTCTCTATCATTGTGTGCCCATCTATTCTTTGTTGTCTCCCGGGCAAATTTCGGGGACGAAATTTTCATAAGGGGGAATCTGTAACATTCCTATTTTTAAATCAAATTCAAATTGGAAATCAATTTAATTTTTGAATTAAATTGTGAATTAAAATGAATTTTTCCAAAATTAAATAAATTATTTGTTTGTTTATTCATTTATAAATACAAATTAATTGTATATTAATTTTGAAGTTTGAAATTCAAAAATAAAAGTTTGAATATATATTGGATTTGGAAAAAATTGATAGTTTAATAATATAAAATCTTGTTTTATATTTATAATGAATTTTATTTTGAATTGATATAAGTATAATTTGCTTAAGTTAATAAAAAGTTTAAAATACCTTTTCTTTATACTTGAAATAAATTAGTTTGTACATATTTAAATTTGTCTTGGGTTTGAAAACATTACATTTTAAAATTTGTTATATATATGTGTGAAAGAAAATGGATTTTATTTAAATTGAAAATATAAATAGGAAATATAATATAAAGTTATATTTAAATATTATAAACATGAAGATTTAAAATGTTTAAAATATAATACATATGTAAATAACATGTTTATAAAAACATGATTTATAAATAAATTAAATGAAACACAATTTAGTCACAGAAGACATTTGTAACATGATTAAACAAGTAAAGTACAAGTGTTAATATACAAATAACAAGTTGCAAAATATTATTCTTCTTTTAATTTGAATTATAAATATACATTGATTAATAAGGAAAAATGGTTACCTCATTTTAGTTCAAAAAGTTTCTTTCAGATTTTAAAACTTCAAACTTGAGAAACAAATCAAAAATTGAATCTGAAACCAGAGTATTACAAAATCAAAACTCCGATTTGAAGCAAGGTAGAAATCAAAAGTCTGAAAATAGTTCAAAGCAAAACAGATTCAACATCAAAAGTAAAACTAGAGCAAATTTAAAGGTTTTGAGATCAAAAGTAAAACCTGAGAAAACAAAAATTAAAAATTATCTCAAACTCTAAAATCAAACAGAGGAAGGTTCAAAAAAATCAAAACTGGAATCAATTCAGTTTCAAACCTGGAACGACAAAATCAAAAGCAAGTTCAAAAGGCCTAAAGCTAACCAGAATAAAAAATCAAAGCAAGTTGTAAAAATCAACTCAAAACTGAGAGCAAGCACAAATTCAAAACCTGAGGCTAAGTTAGCTCGTCCCAGATAATAAACTGTTTTCAAATCTGAAGCATGCAAGTAAATCAAACAATTCCAGCCTTTTACATTCCAGTTCTCTATTCTAACATATCAGGTGAGAAAACCCCTCAACTAAATCTTTCTTTTTATCTGTTGTTGCTTATGAGTCTGGATATTGATTTGCCAATGAAAAATTTGTTGCATGTGAATCAATCTGTGTGTATATATATGTGTAAATTTGTATGCATGTGTATTTACAGGGAGTTATATCTCTATTGAAATATCTACATGCTAAGGGCAGCATAAATAAATCTACATTTCTCAAAATAAACATTTTTAAGTGATGATTTCTGAATTAAAAAGGATTGTAATTGTGTAATATTATTTTTAAGAAATTATTACAAGTGTTTACGTTGAAAAATCATTTCAAAAATGATAAAGGTCGGTAATAATCCAAGATAATCAGAAAATAAAGTATCTTAATTTCCATTTTTGAACTAAATTTGTGTTATAAATTGATGATTTTTTATAATCAATTCAAGATTTTTAAGTTGGTATTTATCGAGAAATTTGAGGTTGAAGGGAAAACACGTTTGAATCAAAATCCGACGATCAACGTTGATGCATGGGTCGAGATTTGGGCTGAAGATAAACTAGGTGATAGGGATTCAAGGAAAAATGTCCAATAATTTTTCTAACGATCATGGCGGTGGCGCGAGGGGATTTTAGGGTTTAGCAACCCATTTTGGTCGATGATGGAAGCTGGTCGATTTCGACATTGAGAAGGAGCTGAAGGTGATCGATCGAAGGGAAAACGAAGCTTGGTTTTCGATGAGGTCGTGGAAATGATGGCAGGGATTCTGGTGATCTAGATGATCGGTATGAGGCAAATTAGTTGATCGAAGTTGGGTTGAAGGTTGAGTCGAGTAACTTGATTTGGATTCCGATTAGAACCTTTCAATGCTGGGTGCTTGGGTGGATCAGCGAGGTCGATGATGACTTGTTGAAGGTGGCGTGGTTGATTGGAGGGGCTCCGGCGAAGTGTGTACGTGGACGAATTCTCTTATGTGTCTGTAGATTGCAGGCTTGGGAAGAAGATGATGGGAACTCGAGTATAACTTCAGAAAGGCATGATCTTCCCAAAGTTATATTTAAATATTATAAACATGAAGATTTAAAATGTTTAAAATATAATACATATGTAAATAACATGATACATATGTAAATAACATGTTTATAAAAACATGATTTATAAATAAATTAAATGAAATATAATTTAGTCACAAAAGACATTTGTAACATGATTAAACAAGTAAAGTACAAGTGTTAATATAAAAATAACTAGTGGCAAAATATTACTCTTCTTTTAAGTTGAATTATAAATATACATTGAATAATAAAGAAAAATGATTACCTCATTTTAGTTTAAAAAGTTTCTTTCAGTTTTTAAAACTTCAAACTTGAGAAAAAAATCAGAAATTAAATCTGAAACCAGAGTATTACAAAATCAAAACTCAGATTTAAAGCAAGGTAGAAATAAAAAGTCTGAAAATAGTTCAAAGCAAAACAGATTCAACATCAAAAGTAAAACCAGAGAAAATTTAAAGGTTTTGAGATCAAAAGTAAAACCTGAGAAAACAAAAGGCAAAAATTATGTCAACCTCTGAAATCAAACAGAGCAAGGTTTAAAAAAATCAAAATTGGAATCAATTCACTTTCAAACGTGGAAAGAAAAAATCAAAAGCAAGTTCAAAAGGCCTGAAGCAAACCAGAATCAAAAATCAAAGCAAGTTGTAAAAATCAATTCAAAACTGAGAGTAAGCATAAATTCAAAACCTGAGGCTAAGTTAGCTCATCCCAGATAATAAATTGTTTTCAAATTGAAGCATGCAAGTAAATCAAACAATTCTAGGCTTTTACATTCCAGTTCTCTATTCAAACATATCAGGTGAGCAAACCCCTAAACTAGATCTTTCTTTTTATGTGTTGTTGCTTGTGAGTCTGGAGATTGATTTTCCAATGAAAAATTTGTTGCATGTGAATGAATCTATTTGTATATATATGTGTAAATCTGTATGCATGTCTGTTTACAGGGAGTTATATCTCTGTTGAAATATCCACAGGCTAAGGACAACTAAATAAATCTACATCTCTCCAAATAAACATTTTTAAGTGATGATTTCTGAATGAAAAAGGTTTGTAATGGTGTAATATTTTTTTAAAAATGATTACAAGTGTTTATGTTGAAAAATCATTTCAAAAATGATAAAGGTCAGTAATAATCCAAGATAATCAGAAAATCAAGTATCTTAATTTCCATTTTTGATTTTATAACTAAATTCATGTTACAAATTAATGATTTTTAATAATCAATTCAAGATTTTTAAGTTGGTATTTATCGAGAAATTTGAGGTTGAAGGGAAAACACGTTTGAATCAAAATCCGACGATCAACGTTGATGCATGGGTCGAGATTTGGGCTGAAGATAAACTAGGTGATAGGGATTCAAGGAAAAATGTCCAATAATTTTTCTAACGATCATGGCGGTGGCGCGAGGGGATTTTAGGGTTTAGCAACCCATTTTTGTCGATGATGGAAGCTGGTCGATTTCGACATCGAGAAGGAGCTGGAGGTGATCGATCGAAGGGAAAACGAAGCTTGGTTTTCAATGAGGTCATGGAAATGATGGCAGGGATTCTGGTGATCTAGATGATCGGTATGAGGCAAATTAGTTGATTGAAGTTGGGTTGAAGGTTGAGTCGAGTAACTTGATTTGGATTCCGATTAGAACCTTTCAATGCTGGGTGCTTGGGTGGATCAGCGAGGTCGATGATAACTTGTTGAAGGTGGCGTGGTTGATTGGAGGGGCTCCGGCAAAGTGTGTACGTGGACGAATTCTCTTATGTGTCTGTAGATTGCAGGCTTGGGAAGAAGATGATGGGAACTCGAGTATAACTTCGGAAAGGCATGATCTTTGCTCGGGGTTGTGTTTGAAATAGCTCGTGTGGGTTTGGATGTATAATAATTTTAAGTTTTAAAACAAAAGTTTTGAGTGTCGGGTTTTAAAAATTTGAAAGAAAAATTTGTTATCAGGTTTCAATTATAAAAATGAACTAGTTTTAAAGTTATTTTAAATAATTAAGTTTTCTTAGCAATCTATTTAAACAAAATTTTAAAGTCTATTTAAAATAACTAAGTTGTTCAAAGGAATACAAAGCCAAATTTCCAAAGTAGATTGGATTAAATAAGGTTCAAGTTTTAGTTTTTAAAGGAAAATGTTTAAAACTGTTTTGGTTTATAAAATTTTGTATTAGACTAATTATCTTATTTGATCTCTAATTGTTTTCAAAATAAAAAGGATTTCAAGCATTTGATTTAAATAATGATTAAGTGATTAAGAAAGATAAATGGTTTATCTATGACTTATTAAAGTTTTAAGTAACTAAAGTACAATTACTTAAGGTAGTTGATAAAGTATAATTAATTAATTTAAGTAATTAAAGGATAATTACTCAATGGGATTAATTAAAGGATAATTTATTTCTTAATTAAGGATAATTAATTAAGATAATTAAAGGGAAATTTACGAAGGGCTAATTAATTAATGGAATTGATTAAGGAATGAATTAAGGATAATTAATTACATAATTAAAGGTTAATTAATTAATTAAGGTTGTTAAGAAATGATGATTAATTGTGGAGTAATTAATTAATGTAATTAATTAAGGATAATTAATTAATTAAAGAATAATCATTTAATGATTTAAGGATGATTAATTTATAATTGAAAGTTAATAAATTTATTATTAATGGTTAATTAATAGGTGATTAAATGATGATTAATCAAAATGATTTGTAATTAGTTAATATTAATTAACCAAGATTAGTATTTTATTTATAAGTAATTAATCTGATTTAAATTTATCAGGTAATTAATTAGTCTTACTTATGGATGACTGTATTCTATTGAATGCTGTAAATTGTTTGATATCCTTGATGTGTGATGTTTTGTGATATGAATTTTTTTGATTCGAACTGTAATGAATGTAATTTATTTTATCTGTGATGAATGTATATTATTATCTGTGGATCAATGAATGAAGATAAGCGTTTATAAGAATATACCGCTTATCGATATTACTGTGCTTGAATCCGTAATGATTAATGATGTTACACTTGTGTAAAACCCCTGGACTACACCTTACACACACAATATGGATTGCTCGAGGAAATTGGTTAAGTCATAGATTTTTAAAATGGTTTTAAAGTTGAATTTTGAATCCAAATGGTTTTGGAAATGGAACTGGGTTAAATATGAAAAACTTTTGTAAAGGAGTTTTAAAGATAAAAGTTATTTTGAATAACTTGATAAAGTTTTGAAATTTAAATTATTTGATTTGAGTTTGAATTTAAAATTTAATTCTATGTGTGGAAATTATGGTTTAAAATGGTTATACAAGTTATAAATGTGCTTATATGGGTTTTAAATCATTTAAAAATTATTGTCTTGGGAATTTAAATTTAACTCAAGTTTTAGACTTGAAGGGCTTTAACTTGTGCAAATGTAATCGGATTTTTCCGAAATGAAAACTATTTGTTTTCAAATAATAATAACTTTAATATAAAGAAAGGATTTCCAATTTGGATTGAAAGATTTCAAGTTTGAAATAGAATTGTAATTGTTTTGAAAGTTATGAATAAATCTTTGTGAAAAAATGGTTGGACTTTGTTTTGAAATTGAAGTGGATTTTGAATGGTGTATCTTTTGTATAAAAGATTTAAAATGGGATTTTTTTTTGAAAGTTATGAATGAATCTTTGGAAAGGGTTTTGAAAACTATAAATTGAGTCTTTGATTTAATGATTGAATGAGTTAATCCAATTTGAAAGGGAAACTGTTTAAATATGGTGAATGAATCTTTGTGAAAGATTGGTGAACTTTGTGAAATGAATCTTTTTGTTATAAAAGATTAGAAATGATAATTTTTTTAAACCATTTGAAAGAAAAGTTTTGGGTGGTAAGTTGTGACTTAACTGAAATCCCAATATCCCTATGTTTTTAAATATTGCGTTCACTATTTGGTTTAGCCGGGAGAGGACCTTTGTGTCATATAACCCATTTCGAATAATAATACGACGTTATGGATAGCATTTGAAGACCGGTGGTGAAGACTGGATATTTTCGAAAGCAAAAGGATAACTTGTCGAATGTCTCTACACCGATTGGTCCCTGGTATAGATATCTCCATATGTGATGGGGAGTTTGGACGTGAAGGGATTATCCGGATTTGCAAGGGCTTCTTTGTGAAGTACCTTTGGTTCTGTTCGAATCGAAAACAGACTTGTATGGATGTGTTTCTGACATTACACTTTGAGATGTAAAACCAGTTCTATCAAGTACATTTCTGTTTGATGGCGGAGAATTTATTCTCTTAGCTTAACACCCTTCTCTAAGACATACGAGCTCAGAGGTTATGTAGTTGATGGTTACTAGTGATACATTCCCAATTTGGTAATATGGCATATGAAGTGCTGCTGATCATTTGTTGATCAAAGCATGACTTTGTGAAAAGTGTAGCTTTGTGGACGAGACTTCGTCGAGCCTCACAACCCGGTAATGGTCGAAACAGAAATCATGGCAGCAAGGTTATTTGGGGGTAGCGCCCCCTGTGGGTATGTCCATTTCCTTCTGGATTATAAGTGGTAGCATGGTATGGAGCCCAGATACTTAACTTCGTGGTTGCTGCAAAACTTATTGCTTTGTGGTTGTTGGTTAGGAAGCGGTTCAGATAAAGGTTGGTAACGACCGGGGGGTGGCATACTCGTGTCAGTAGTTACCTAGTTACAGAGGTAACCCGGCCTTGTGTAGCAGAGATCCAGTTAGGTTCTCGGGGACGTCCCTCCAGAGGTGTTCCATTTTGTGTGGGAAGTTCTTTTGCCTGACCATTTGTTGGAAATCCAATCATCCAATACGAGCCCTTTGCGGTTTTAGTTATATAACCTGCCATTTACTTATGGTGGTCACCACTATTTAAATGGTAGCTATAGTAACATACAATAATGGTTATATGCTGGCTAAGATTAATATTATACTTTCGAAAGCTTTTTCTGCACTATGCACTAATAATAATATCAAAAGGATTTTGCATATCAAACATGTATGACTATCATAAGGAGAAATCTCCTCCAATTCTGCGTTTGCATTGTGTGTGTGGTGGGAGGCCTTATGGTAGTTTCATTTTCCAAAAAGCATTGCGGATTTCAATTTTAAATTCTTTTGCTGATTGTTTTAAAGATAAACTGTTTTGTTTGCTCATATCAGTCCCATGATTGACCTGGAGTTTATTGTTCCATTCCTAAACTCTGGGTGCCCACAATTTTCCACACGAGCAGTCTAGAGTTGGGATTTTCAGATAGTCAAATAGTAGGAGTACATTCGGTAGCATCCAGCCCTTGGATTTGGGATCGCATTTGTTCAAGGTGACTGACCTTGCTTAGTACAACTTTATTGGGAGTTCGAGCTATTTCTGATTGGTGCTTAGGTGATGGAGATTGCTGATATTGGAGTTACTTCTTTGGAGTTCAAGTTTATGTTATCTCTTTCCGCTGCTGCTGTATCTTGTCTTTGATATTTGTATCGGTATCTGTTGTGTCACATTGTATCGGATATTGTATTCATTGTTTTTTTCGAAAAGCAATGGGCTAAGGGAGCCCTGCCCATTTTATTCATCACAAAAGAGATACAACAGTTCAGTACAATTACAATGTTCATAACCTCAAAGCATAAAGACTAACATACAACTTCTAAAAGAAAAACTTGTACAATTCCCTTTTCCTTTCATTTCAGTCTATTAATCCTTCTTATAATTCTCCTATTTATAAGTCTATATAAAGCATCTGAATCTTCCATCTTCAAGTTAAATATTCTTCTATTCCTTTCACACCATATTTCTTAAACAAAAGATTTCAAAACAATCAAAAGAATCATAGCATTTGGAGTTTTCCACCTTGTTGCTTTAAAAGTATTGTACCATTCAATTCTATAAGATCTGACAGGCTTATGAAAGGTTTATAAAATTCCATTTATAACTTCACCGTTATAATTCTATAAATTTCATTCATTTATGAAATTCATTCACAATTTATTCTAACACTTATAAAAGCTCGTTTTATAATTCAAGATATTCTAAATTTATAAATATCAATTTATAAATCTTTTATATGGATCAATTTATATTATTCTTTTAAAACGTCTTTCAACTCCTTTATAATTTCATCATTTTGATTTGAAAAATAATCAAATTTCATAAATCCTATTTTTTATACTTTTTATAATAAATTCAGAAATCCCAGTTTAAACTATTTTATAAAATCATTAACCCCATATTTTCAAAAATCAACTTTTAACTGTATTTCTCAAAAATCATAATTTTTATAACATTAAAATTATAACGTTTATTTATTTAAGATGAATTTATTCCAAAAATATTTTATAAACGTATATTTCAAAAAATCACTTTAGAAATCCCTTAAAAAAATCAAAATCGTTATTTTTAAACTTCAAAATTGGATTCGATGATGCAACACATCAAATAGTCAATTACGACTTTCAAACATCATATATCGATATGATAATCAATCAAATATCACAATATCTAAAATCAAATAAATATTTGTGAGGTATCCAGTTGGATCCCTCCAACCTGTTTCCTTGCATCCACAGACATTAGCACAATACCCATTCCACTTCGAGGTGGAATATCGCGGTATATGGGATTTTATAAAATATTATCCGCTTAATAGGCGGCGCAATAGGGTCTCATCCGCTATACAATGCGGGAAATCAATCAACTGCAATATATACATATGCCAATATATATATATATATATATATATTGCTATATATATAGATATATATCTTACTATATCTAATATCACAACCAAATAGCAATCAATCAATAACTGCAAATCCAACTTATAAATTTTTGAGTGAGAAGTTCTCACCTTTGCTTTTATTAGCAATCCATTTCCAATTCCGGCTTGATTCCCTTGATTTATACCTTGTATAAATGTTTTACACAATTTATTAATATTCGAATAAATCGAATAAATTAAATTTCATTTGATAAATTTAATTAACCAATGTTCGATTTTAAATCAGTAAATTAATCTTAACCAAAAAATTATTCGTTTGTTCATTCCCAAATATTTTTATTTTTAACTAAAATTTTAGAATTCGAACTGATTTTCTTTAATTAAATTTGTTTAACTAAAGGTTACAATTTTAAAACTAAATTCCTTTTTAACAATTATTTTCAGCAACTAAAACAATTAAGTAATTTTATTTTATTTTATTAGATTCCAAAACAAATTATACATAGACCTTTCAATTTTTTTTATATATATTTCCTTTAAACTTTCTACTTATATATACACATTTTAATTTCAAAACAGTTACGTTTAAAACTTTATATATATATATATATATATATATATACTTACTGTAACTTAACTGTTTATATATTTTCTTAAATCTGCATATATGTATATATATTAAATTAAATTAAATTAAACCGAATACCTTCACAGTATCAGCCCTAAGCCGCCGCTGCCAATCGCCGCTTAAACGTCGCCGTAATCCATGCCTCAGATCCCTGACCCCACGACCTCTGCCTCATGCTGCGCGCCACCACGCGGTCGCCTCCATCAGCATCGCGAATCCCCCTTTTCTGCCTTGATCGAACTCACGCGTGCCGCCACGACTTCGAAGTCGTTGCTTCCAATCGACTTCGACTTGCCCCATTCGAATGCTCCCAATCGCGACTCACTCGAGTGCCGCCACCAATCGATCGAACCCAGTCGCGAAAACGAGCTCACGATCCATCTCCTTCGCTCGCGACCTTAAATCCATCGCCGCCTCGCCTCGAGACCGCACACGATTCTACTCCCAGGCTTCGGCCGATAATCTTCATTTGGTTTTGAAAAAAAGGGAGCTCGACTTCCTTAATTCGAGGCGGCATGATAAAGAAAGAGGAGGAGAAATCGAATTGATTTGAGGAACCATGCTCGGCCATTGTTTTTTTTTTTGATTTTGAACGAGAGGTTGCCATTTTTTTTTCTTCTGCAAATTGAATATGAAGACTTGCGTGATTTTTAAAAGGAGAGGGAAGGAGACAACATTATGTGACTTTATAGAGAACGTGTTTGCACGTTTTAACCAAGATTTTAGGCGTGATTCAAGGGATGCTGTCGTTTATTTTAAATTTAAATTTAAATTTTAAATTCAATTTGTTTCGATAGAACTTTCAACGCGTTTATGTGTCGTACGCTCACATAACAACTCCAAATGCCACGAAATTTGAAATCCGGTAATAATTCAATATTACAGACCCAATGGAACTGGTTTCGTCGAATTCCGAGACTGTGCCTCGGAAGGCTATTTTTAAATATCGATTCAAACGATATATTTTCAAAACCGAACAATTCACTTTCAAATTAAATTCTGAAGCTTCTACTATCTTCAGTATTATCAATATGAATTTTACAAGCCTTTGAAATATTTTTAATCAGCTTAAAATTGAAGATTCAAATTTTTATTCAACTCTCAATAGATTAAATTTTATAATTTAATCGTCAAATTCATTCTGAAATTAGAAATTCAAGTCAAACCATCATTCAAATATTTAAAATTAATTAAATATTTTTCAATTTAAATTTTTCAAAATTCTGGGTCGTTACAATCTTCCCCCTTAAAAGAATTTCGTCCCGAAATTACAAGTTAAGAAGAATGCCCTTATCCCGTCTTTCATTTTTCATAATCTAAATAGTTTTATCAACTTTCTAAAACAAATCTTTTTACTAGAGATTCACAATCATTTCAACTAGCTTTCCAACTTCAGTTATAAGTTTCAAACAATATTATTTACTTCAAAATTCAAATTTAAATTTAAATTTTAAACTTTCAAAATTTCTCAAAATTTTTCTAACACCCTAAATTTCCGAAAAATTTCGCCAGCGTCACCTTTGCGCGGCTAGCTCAGTACGACTACAAAATGACACCATGGCCCCTCAGAATCAAAAAGAAAAGAGAAAGCCAAGTGGCTGAAGAAGAAAATCATCAAATTTCATACTGAAATTGAAATACGTACCTTTTTGTCGAGCAATTCAATTTTTATCTTTGAAATCAAAATCTCAATCCCATTTCTTTTAATACACCTGTATATCCTGCTAGTCACAATATACAATTCCATCATTCAAACTATTTTGCCAATTCCATTACAAAATTTTCCAATATATGCTTCTTATACATTTTTACTTCACTATTGAAGTTACACATTTATTTTCATTCAATTTTACATTTCAATTCAATTCACAATTTTAATTCTATTTGAATTCAATTCTTAATTTAAATTCCATTCGAATTCAATTCACAATTCTAAATATTGAATTCTAACGATTAACTTTCATTTGCTAATTCATATTACCACTTTAAATTAGTTTCATTCACTAATTCATTTCAATTTGCAAATTTCTAAATTGATTTGTCGTTAACTAAAATTTTCCAAAAATTTTCAAAAATATTTCTAACTTCCAAAATTTACGGAAAATTTTGGCAGTCTCCTTTGTACGGAGGAGCTTTTGCAATTTTACAATATGTATAAATATATATACATCGACCCACACGGTCGGAAAACAGAAAAACAGTTCATATTTCCTATTTTTATTGCGTAGGCGTACCTTATTTACCATTTTTAAGCAAAGCGGCTAATTATTAGCTTATTGCGCAACCCAAAATACAGCCAAACGGCTTCCAAAACCTGCATTTACTCAGTTTAACCACGTCAGTGACAAGTATAAAAAACCTATTAACATTCCATTCATTTTCAATAACAAATATATAGATTTCATTAGTAATACATCCAAGATAAATTCCATTAGCAATACATATGGTTTTAATTCATCTTTAGTCGCTTACGACTAATTCACATGACATTTCCATTAAATCAAGTGGTTTACAACTCATTTTCTTTTTTCATTCTATTCATTTCTAAGCAAAACGAATTCATACTATTTTAATTGATTCAAAAATCAATTTATTTTCTTTCATTAACTCATATAATTTTATACAGTCTTGTTTGTGTCAAACGACAATTATTTCTATGCAAATTTAATGATATTCATTTAATAGAATATCCATTCTAGTTTATAACTAATTTAAGTTGATGCCAACTCAATTTATTTTAATTCCACTTCAGTTCAATTTGCATTTCATATTTTCATTTGGTTTATTTTATTAACCAAACAAATTTCATTCAAACCATTTCAATTAGTACATTCACTTATTTATTTTAAATTTCCATTTTCTATTCATCTCGAATTTACTTAATTACTAACAAAGGGAATTTCAATTTATTTCTTTTACTTACTTGAATTTATATACAAATTCAAATTTATCTTCAAATTTAGCTCAGGACTAAACTTAATTTAACCAATTTATTAGTCCATGAATTAATAATTTATCAAGTTAGTTTACTTGAATTCAATCCATTTTATTTCTTATTTAATTCCATATACTAATGATAATAATTTTATATTATTAACAACCATGCAACCATATACTATACTAATTCATAGAAAATCATTTCTTTTCTATACAAAAATAGTTTTGGGCAAAATTATATTATTTACCCGATTCAAAAACAATTTTATATTCACTAACAAATACGCGCTCATATCTATTATTACACTCAAACTCATTCTAGAGTACTACTGACTCTATCTCTAATGAGTAATACCCAACGGAACCATAGTTGTCGCTTAACCATATGCTCTGATACCAAATGTAAAGACCCGCAAATCCGTACTCCTTGAATAGACACTAATCTCCAGTGATTAACTCAAGATGAACGGAAATACGAACCCTTAGGGTTTTAAGAAAGAAGAAAAGGTAGAAGAAGAGAGAAGAGATAGAAAATAGAGAGAAAAGAAAATAGAACGGAAAGAAAACAACATAACAACATCAGAATCTCACAATTCGCAGCGGAACAACATATAATAGATAAATGAATAATATTTAGACAAAGAACTATATCAGTTATTACATTACATTACATTACATTACATCAGAGTGTACAACAACAAACAAACAGCGGAAAAAGAATACTATATACTAATAATACGCCATGCCATCCAGTTTGCCTCCAGCAACTCCTGAATTCCAGAATATCCTGATAAACCTTAACTCTTGACTGCCCGTGTGGAAATTGGTGGGGACCCAGAGTTTAGGAAGGAAAACAATAAACTCCGAGTCAGTCATGTGACTGGTGTGAGAACTCAAAACAGTTTATTTATCTTTAAAATCAAAATAGAGGAATATTTTTAAATTCAATTCGAAATGCTTTTAAAAATGAGACTACCATAAGACCTCCCGCCACACACACAATGCAAACGCAGACTTGGAGGAGATTTCTTCTTATGTTAGTCAAAGATGCTTGATACGCATTAAAAAGAAACATTTGATATTATTATTATTAGTGCATAGTGTAGAAAACATTTCGAAAGTAGAATATAAATTTTAGCCAGCATAGGTACCATTATATTATGCGTACTATAACTACCATATTAGATGGCAGGTTCTACAACTAAAACCGTACAAGTCTTGTATTGTTTCTTTGGATTTCCAACGAATGGTCAGGCCAAGGAACTTCCGATTGCCACATGAGAACGCCTCTGGAAGGACGTCCCCGAGAACCTAACCGGATCTCTGCCAACACAAGGCCGGGTTACCTTTCAAACTAGGTAACAACTGACACGAGTATGCCATCCCCCGGTCCTTTGGGACCTTTATCCGAGAGCTCTCTAATCAACATCACACCATAATAATAAGTGTTTCAACATGAGTAAGCATCTGGGCTCCATACCATGATACCACCCTTTTCCAGAAGGAAATGCACATACCCTAAAGGGAGCTACCCCTCATAACCTTGCCGCATCTTTCCTGTTTTGACCATTCCGGGGTGTGAGGCTCGACGAAGTCACGTCCACAAAGCCACGCTTTATACAAAAGCCATGCTTTGGGTCAACAAATGATCATAGAAATGATCACAAAGATAAACGATCAAACAAATGATCCTATCACACATAATCAACACAATGATCATTTCACAGCAACACTCAGCATGTCACATTACCAAATTGGGAGTATATTGCTAATAACCTTCAACTATATAACCTCCGAGCTCGTACGTCTCAGAGAAGGGTGTTAAGCTAAGAGGATAAATTCTCCGCCACCAACAGAAATATATTTGAATGAAATCAGCTTTATATCTCAATTGTAATGTCAGACATACAATCCATACAAGTCTGTTCCGGGATCGAACAGAACCGAAGGCACTTACAAAGAAGTCCTTGCAATCCGGATAATCTCTAATCACGTTCGGTTTTCCCATCACATATGGAGATCTCTATACCGGGGATCAGCCAGTGTAGAGACAATCAACAAGAAACTCTTTCGTTTTCGAAAATATCTGGTCTTCAACACCGATCTTCAAATGCAATTCATAACGACGTATCACATATTCAGAATGGGTTATACGACCCCAAGGACCTTTCCCGGTTAACCTGAATAGTGAGCGCTTATTTTAAAAAAATAAGTGTGGCATTCAAATTCAAGCAAATCACAACAAATACCTATTCAAAGGTAAATATTGATAGTCGGTTATTGAACTATCAATGGATATGCACAACATCACCAGATTCCAAATAATCTTCCAAATTATTTATTTTCCAAAAATATCTTTACAAGATATATATTTTCAATACTTCAAAAATAAATCAATATTTATTTTTAAACCCATTTTCCAAATCCCATTTATAAATTCCATATTGAATTTTCAATTCCCAAATTATTTATGAATATACGATTTCCATTCGATTTTCAACATTCATTTTCAATTTATCTTCAAAAAGATAAATTCAAAATATTCACTTAATATTGGAAAACATTTCCATACTTATTTATTTATAAGTAATTCACAAGTCTTTTTATTTTCTACACTTGGAAAATATTCAATATACTCTAATCGAAATTAAGTATATATTTCATTCTTTAAGGAAATCATTCTCTTAAACATATTCAACTTATATCCAAACAAAATATCCCAGGTTCAATAAAAATAATTGTTATTAACCAAACTACTTCGGCCAGAGACTTTGACTTTGAGTTGACTTCAGTTGACCATGGTATTAACCTTATAAAATTGAGAAGATGAACTCTCTCTTAAATAATGTTTCACTTCCAATGCTTCCACTCAACCCAACTATAGTGGATTGTTGCAACCATTACAGATTCCTAAATGGAAATGGGAGCAACTATCGATAGATTTTGTTGGTGGTTTACCAAGAACTCGAGTAGAATATGATGGCAATTGGGTCATAGTTAATCGATTAACTGAGAGTACAAGGGTTATACCTATCAAGTCAAGTAAGACGGCATCTAAGCTGGCAGAGTTATATGTAAAGTGGATAGTATGATTTCACAATATGCTGAAGAGCATTGTAAGCAACCAAGACCCGTTGTTCACTAGTGGGTTTAAAAGAGCTTATAAGAGGCGTTCAAGATGGAGCTGCATCTTAATACAGCTTACCACTCGCAAACGAGTGGCAGACCAAAAGAATAAATCGTATATTGGAAGATTTCTTGCAAGCATGCATTATAGACTTTGGTGGATCATAGGATGTTTACTTGCATTTTGTAGAGTTTGCATACAATAATAGTTATCAGTCGAGTATTGATACAACTCTATTTGAAGCATTGTATGATCGACCATGTAATGCTCCTTCATGTTGGTGGGAAGCGGGTGAGAAACTGATACTTGGACCAAATATGATTAAAGAGACTTCGAAGAAGATTGAGGTCATTCGATAACGAATGAAAAATGCTCAGGATCGACAGAGAAGCTACGCGGATAAGAGACAAAGAAACTTAGAGTTTTCTGTCGGGGATATGGTATTTGTAAAGGTTTCTCCTCTAAAGAATGTAGTTCGACTCGATAGAAAGGAAAAGTCGGCACTGATATTTTTAGGTCCTTTTTAAATAGTTGAGAGAACTGGGAAGCAAGCATATTGGGTCAACTTACCTCAACAGATGGTGGGCATGCACAACATTTTTCATGTCTCTTATCTGTGAAAGTTTGTACACGACTTAGACGTAATGATCACACCGGATCAGCTAGAAGATGTTAGGTAGAACTATAAGTTTATATACCTCGTAGGTTACTTCATATCGTTAGGTACGATACAAAACAGCTTAGGAAAAAGATGGTAAAAATAGTTAAGGTACAATGGAGTGGAAATGACGATGATTATATGTAGGAGACAGAGGATAGCACGAGGACTGGGTGTCCAGAGCTCTTTGAATGGTAAGACCCAACGTTTATTGTATCTACTTTCACCATGTTATATTTTATTCGATAAGTCAGTATTCTGTATGGTAGGATAAGTTCACTATACTATTGGTTACATGGCTGTTTGTTTGATATGTGTGATGGTTGCTTATGATTGGTAGGCATGTAGGATGATCATGGTTGCTTATACCTTGGCTTATTTGGGGATTTCGGAGGAAAAATTCGTAAAGAGGGAAGGGAGAGCATAACAGCCCGTATTTTACGTAACGAAGAATCATAAAATATTTTTATTTTGTTTGTATTAGGTCGTATGGTTCAATAATTTAGGGATATGATTTTTAGGAACATTTTACGCATCAATAATTTTTTCTAAATTTCTATGCGACTGTTTTGACCCTGAAAATCTTGTTTGTGATACAACTTTAGATAAGAGTCGAATTAGGGTCTCAGACCAGTTCCATTGCTTCAGGATAATAGTTCTCATACCGTAAAGTGGTCATAACAGAAAAAAGAACTTACAGTTAGAAGGTTATTCTTGTTTTAAGTTTTTAAAGCTGTTGATCAGGATTATTGTGTTATTAATTAATTCCATTAGTGAACCCATTAGTCTAATTAGAGAATACTATAAACAAAGGGTTGAAGAGTCAAATTAAAAAAATTCATCTCATTCTAAATCAGGTTTAAACCCTATTTAGCCTTAGATCCATCCTAATTTCGTCCAAGATCACCCAAATTGCTCTCTAAATCAAACTAGACTACGGATTAGGGATTGGATCCTCAATTTGAAGCTAGGAATCATCATATCGCTTGATTTAGAGTGCTTTTCCTAACTGTTCGAATTGCATATATACATATATATATATATACACAAATTAGTTGAATTTGGTAATTGGTTAGTGGTTTATGGCTCCTCACTATGTTGTACATATTTATATGGTAGAATTATTGGATTAACATGTTTAAATTGATTTCAGCATAAAATCCTTTTTTTAACTTTAATGACATGTTAATCCATGCATATGATATAGATTGATTAGAAATCACCTTGCTTTTGTTCATATATTCATGCATATGTAGATCTATGTTAGAAATTGCCTTGTTTACCTCATTTTGATGGGTTGCAAGTTTGATTGGATGAAATTGCTTGTTATTCTATGTTTGGATGATATGATTTAATGTTGTTTGCTAGTGTTGTGATTGCATAGAAAGTTAAGTCAAAGAGTTGAGCAAATCGGACGCAAAGTTGGTCTGAATTTGACGAAACTTGGTAGGTAGGCTCAGGAGAATGGCATAAGGATACATGATAAATTGCATGTTGGTAGGAGTTAAAGTCATAACTCGGCACCGAGTTATGGCTATAAATAGGTACCGAGTTATGGCTATAACTCGGCACCGAGTTATGGTGCTAACTCCTGTGCACTTATCGACTTTGTGGATGGAAAGGGTTTGTCAAGTGAAGGTTGTCTATAGATTGATGTAGAAGATTTGGCTAAGTGTTGGATGTGTTGGCGAGTTGTCTTTCGAACTAGAAGAAGGACCCTTGGATGGAGCTGATTTATCAAAGAGGGATGAGTCCAGGTCTAAAGCGCTGGAAGAGGAGTACTAGAGACAAGAGAAAGAAATTAGCCATTAGTTGGTTAAGCGTATAACTCGGCACAGAGTTATACCTATAACTCGGCACCAAGTTATAGCTTGGCTCCGGGTTATCGTGGTGAATGATATGGATGTGAAACTTTCAAGGCAGGAAGGGAATGCTTTATATATCGTGCTGGAGGTGTTGGCTCATTCGTATCAGGTTTGATAATGATATAATAGCATGATGAAAAGATATGGTCTTTGGATGTTGGCTCATGTTAGGAGTAGGTTCCAAAGATGGTGGCTCGTAAAGGAGGGAGCCATATGATTGGGGAAATGGAAGGGTTCCTCCTAAATAAAGAAAACTGGATTGAGCAAGAAAAACTCGATATCCAAACGGAGCAAAGGTAGGCCTGGGTATATGTGCTTAGGATTCGTTGATGCTCGAAGAGTTTTCAGTTATACTCGAAGCGGGGGTATTATAAATGGGGAGCCTATAGGTCAATTAAGTGAGTTGTATGCCTTAGACCTATAGCTTTGGGTCTAGTATCCAGCTTTAGGTTGCGAGACACGTATCCAGTTTTGGACTGTGAGATACGAGAGTACAAAAGAGATCCAAGATGCCCATTTGTTCATGGCTTGGTGGCCATACATGTTATCATATATTCTGGACATAAGGGGTGATAGCTAGGATTTTTGATGGATGCTATAGATGGTTTGGTTATTTTCTTAGTAAACCATCACTCATAGTATCAGTGGAAGAAGGTAATGGAGATAGGAATACATGAAAGACTGATATCCTTTATTTGGTTTGTGGTATACCTTTAAGATATTGTAGAGTAGCATATTATAGTGTTATATGCTAACTCTTTAGTTGCAGGGACATGTCAAGTATGCTTTGTGTACTCTTGTTCCATACCTTACTTACCCGTATAGTATGTTAAGACTCATTTACCGCTCACACCAGACTGTGCCTGACCCAAGGTTTTATGTTTAGTTTCTTATTATCATGGGTACTTTTGAATAAGTAGACGAGATAACAGGTCTAGGTGACATAGTAGCTATTCGTAGAAGTAGTTGGATGGAGTTATCTCGTATTATATGCATATAGGGATTCCTATCCTTTTCTGCTAGGCAATACTATGGAGCCCATGATTATGCTTACTTATTTCTATTTATTGAGAAAGTTTATTTGAGTTTACTTCTGTTGTATAAACTCCACTACATTTGACATATAACTTTGTGGATCTAGTGCTCTGATAATGATTTGTTCACATAGTTATTACTGTCTCTTCTGTTATATCAGTGATATTATAGTTTATCCATGCACTGTAAGATTGACATGTTATGTGCTATATTGGTTTATTTCAACTCTGATGATCGTCCTATATCACCCGGGCACGGACAACACACTATTTATATACTATTGGTGCCGGTGGTATAAGACGGTCGTCACATTTGGTATTAGAGCTATAGTTACACGATTAAATGGAGTTGATACCATGATCCAAAAGTGATAGGGAAGGTGTTATGGACGTAGGCTGGATCGAGAATATATATTTATACGAGAGAGTATTTCTTATAAGTTTTGTTTCAAAGCTACATTATAATATATTATATAACATAAATCGCATGCACATGAGCACTATGAACGCAATTTTCTTATGAGAGACTGATCATTCTTTTTACAGATAAGAATGAGCCTGCATACAAGAAACATTGTGAGGATTTCTGCTAAAGGAGTAGAGGAAAGAGCGAGATTAGGAGCTCCTACGCTTGATGTCCAAGCCATATTCAATGCTATGATAGCTAGATGAGGAATGCTCTTGGAGTGGTGATAGGTAGAAGTGCTCCCATGCAAACGCCTAGGGCTAATTTCGCCAAGCTGAACAAGATTATTCTACTCTTGGAAGAAAGTCGTTCTAAGGGACAAAGTTGGCCATAGAATTGCAAGATTGGTTGGATACTTGTGAGCGCATCTTTGGTGATATGGAGGTGGAAGATGCTATGAACGAAATTGACTTCGAGACAGCTTCAGGGCCGTGCTATGAATTGGTGGAATGCTATCACTATCGCTACTCCAGAAGACCAATTTTCTTGGGAACATTTTAAGACAAAGTTCTAGAAGTTTATTTCGGCTGCTCAAATGTCAGTTTTTTAGATAATTTGCTGATCTCAAGCAGGGAGAGACGACAGTCTCTAAATATGTGATAGAATTTGATGCTTTGTCTAAGTACGAGATGTCATTCATCGACACTCCATTGAGGAAGAATGAGAAGTTCTTCATTAGGTTAGATGACTATCTTGGAGAAAAGCTAGTAGACCATATTGAGGAGCCTTTTGACAAGCTAGTAAAGAAGGCACTTCACCATGAAAATTTATACCCTAAGGCTAAGACTACTGTTGCTATTACTACTGAGAAGGAGGAGCTAAAGCCATAGCAAGGTGGTGAAGGCAAGAAGAAAAGGAACGAAAAGAAAAAAAAACCCAGGGAAAGAGTGGTAAAAAGAGGGGTAGGTCGGAACCTACTTGCTTTGGATGCAACAAAAAAGGGTCATTTGATTAAAGATTGCAAGGGAAGTAAGAAGAGGAAATGTTATAACTATAACAAGCCTGGGCATTTGAAGAAGAATTGTCCAGAACTGGTAAAGGATAAGCAGGTAGCGAAAGCATATGCCTTAGACACAGTCCTGACTTGATCGAGTGTTCCCTCGGTGAAGGAGAAGTGGAAGGGAGTCATCATCCAAGGTATGCTTTCTATTAGTGATGTTCCTGTTCGAGTTTTTTTTGATACATGTGCTTCTCATTCATTCATTTATGCCGACCTAGTAGATAAATTGGGATTGGAACCTAAAATAGTAGACCGACCCCTAATCATGACGAACCATGTTAGAGACTCTACTAGTCTTTACATGGCTTATCATAACCTAATTTTATCGAGTCATGGGTGTTTTTTGGTTTGTGATTGTTTTGATTTGAACTTTGTTTTGTTCAGGATTATCTTAGATATGGAATGGCTTAGGAAGTGTGCGGTCATAGTGGATTGCAAAAAATTGTTGGTAACAATCAGTGGTGTGGATGGGTGAATGGTAGTGATTAGCTGCCTACTAGAGGATAGGGTGGTGGTTAGCTTTCTATATCCAGTTAAGGTTCCATAGGAGAGATTGTCATCAGTGTATATCGCTAGGAAGTATCTAGATGCCTTCGAGGAAGTGACTGGATTGCTACCTCAAGAGAGATCTAGTTTTGAATAGACTTGGTGAAGGAAGCCGAACCAATTGTTATGCCTTTGAGGCATATGTCACCCAGAGAGTAGAAGGAATTGGAGGTACAAGTGAATGACGTATTGAGAAAATGGTTCAGTCGAAGGAGCATATCAGAGTGTGGTACACACATTGATGACTTGTTTGATTATCGTGAGTGAACAAAATGATGAAGAAGAACAAGTATCTACTCCCACACATTGATGACTCGTTTGATCAAATTCACAGTACGAAGGTGTTCTCCCAAATGGATTTTGCGATGGGATTTTTCCAGTTAAGAGTAGCAAAGGAAAGTGTGCTTATTACTACATTTCGTGCGCCGTCTTGTTTCTATGAATGGTTGGTGCTGCTATTTGGAACGATCAATGCTCCAACATACTTTGTAGATCTCATAAATCATGTTTTCAAGGACCGTCTGAATAAGTTCATGCTTGTGCTCCTAGTTGACATTTTGATGTACTCCAGAACCGAAGGGGAACACAAGACACACTTGAGGAGTCTGCTAGATATATTAAGGAAGTACTAGTTGAGAACAAAGTTCTCTAAGTGTCACTTCTTAAGAGAAGAAGCAAGATTCTTATATCATGTCGTTTTGGGATAGGGTATAGCCGTGGATCCTGCGAAGGTGGCAACGGTCCGAGACTGGAATCAACCCAAGAATGCTATGGATGTGAGAAGTTTCCTAGAATTTGCAGGATACTACAAATGCTATATAAAGGACATATCGAAGGTAGCGACACTATTGACTAATTTGATGAAGAAGAATCAGACCTTTATATGGGATGCGAATTGTGAGCATGCATTTGTGAGTTTGAAAGACAGATTAATGAGTGCACCAATATTGACCATTCCAAGTGAGAATAAAGATTTAATAGTACGCACTGATGCTTGCGGTATTGTATTAGGTGTGGTGTTAATGTAGAAGGGAAGGGTTGTCGTTTATGCGAGTCAACAGCTAAAGTCACATGAAAGGAACTACCCAACTCATGATTTGGAATTAGCAGCAACTGTTTTCGATTTAAAGATGCAGAGGCACTGTTTGTTTGGAGGAAGGTTTGAGCTATTTACGGACCACAAATCCTTGAAGTACCTATTCTCTCTGAAGGATCTCAACCTTCTTCAGCAATGATGGTTAGAGTTCTCGGCCTTTTATGATTTCAATATTTCCTACATTTCAGGAAAGGGAATGAAGTCGATGATGCCTTGAGTAGAAGATATGCTGGATTGGGAGCAATGTTCTTGGAATGGAGGCAGATAGACTATATTGCTGGATTTGATTCAAGCCTCACTACGAGCTAAAATGTAAAATGTTGGCAAGCTTATCTATTAGAACTATTTTGATTGAAAGGATCCATACTAGTTAGAAGCGAGATGCTAGGCTAGCGAAGATCATAATGAAGATAGAGGAAGGAGTAGAACCTTAAGATATGGAGTAATACGAACTCGATCAAAAAGGTTGGCTTCGTCAAGACAAGAGATTGTTTATTCCCAATGTTGATGGATTACGAGATGAAGTGCTAAGAGAATGTCACCATTCTAGGTTGACCATGCATCCTAGTGGTAACAAGATGTACCGAGAAATAACGCGAACTTACTACTGGTAAGGTATGAAAAGGGATGTTGAGGGCATTCATCTTGAAGTCTATAAATTGTCAATTGGTAAAGGCAAAGCGGAAAAAACCTAATGGATCGTTGCAACCATTAGAATTTCTAAATGGAAATGGGATCAAGTATTGATCGATTTTATCCATGGGTTGCCGAGGACTCAAGCATGGTACGATGGCATTTGGGTCATAGTTGATCGATTAACCAAGGGTGCAATTTTTTTACCCGAAATTTCCATACCTTGTAGGCCGCTTTGTATCATTAGGTAAGACATGAAATAGCTTAGGAGAAAGACAGTAAAACTAGTTAAGGTACAACAGAGCGGAAGTGATGACGATTGTATGTGGGAGACGGAGGAAAGCATGAGGACTAGTGTTCGAAGCTCTTCGAATGGTATGACCCAACGTTTATCATATCTACTTTCACCATTGTATATTATATTTGATAATTTAGCATTCTGCATGCCAGGATAAGTTCATTATACTATTGGTTACATAGCTGCTTGTTTAATATGTGTGATGGTTTCTTATGATTGGTCGGCATGAGATGACTGTGGTTGCTTATATCTTGATTTATTTGGGGATTTCGGGGGTGAAATTCCTAAAGAAGGGAGAATGTAACGATCTGTATTTTAGTATCGGAGAATCATAAAATATTTTTATTTTATTCGCTGGAATATGACTCTTAGATACATTTAACACATGTATGATTTCTCTTGAAGTTTTATATGACTATTTTTACACTGAAAATATTGTTTGGACTATAACTTTTGACAGGAGTAGAATTAGAGTCTCAAACTAGTTCCATTACTACAGGATGATGGTTTCCTATTCTGTAGAGTGGCCATAATAGAAAAAGGGAATAATGGTTAAAAAGTTATACATGTTTTAACTTTTAAATCTGTTGACCAGGATTATGTAATTAATAAACCCATTAGTGAGCCCATTAGTCTAATTAGAGAATATTAAAAATATAGGGCTGAAGAGTCAAATTAAAACTTTTCTTCTCATTCTAAACCGGGTCTAAACCCTAATTATCCTTAGATCCATCCAAATTTCATCCAAAATTAATCGATTTGCTCTCTAAATCAAACTAGATTGTGAACTAGAGTTTGGATCCTCAATTAGAAGCTAAGGATCATCAAATTTCTTTCCTCGTTTGGTCCCTTCTGAGGGGATCGACTCCTTAGCTGGTCCGCCTTCTCCGGAAGAAATCCGTGCCTGCGTCTTCACCCTTAGTAAGGACAGTGCCAGTGGCCCTGATGGCTTCAACGGCTCTTTCTATCGGAGTGTTTGGCCTATCATTCAGGCGGACTTTTGCTTGGCTATCCAGCAATTCTTTTCCGGCAGCATTCTTCCCATTAGTTGGTCTTCCACCCTTATTCCGAAATGTGATAACCCTCGATCATGCGTGGAATTTCGACCAATCAGCCTGTGTAATTTCTCCAACAAAGTGATTTCCAAGGTTTTGGCCATTCGTTTAGCTCCGTTCCTTGATCGCATCATCTCCTCTTCTCGGGCGGGTTTTGTTAAAGGACGTTTAATCACTGATAACGTCTTGTTGGCTCAGGAACTTATTTCCCAGATTGATCGGAAGGTAAGGGGCTCTAATGTTGTCTTCAAGCTTGATATGGCTAAGGCATATGATCGTATGTCTTGGTTTTTTGTCATTAGAGTTCTGCGGGCCTTTGGGTTTCCTGAAACCCTTATCGATTTGGTTTGGAGGCTTATCTCTAACTGTTGGTTCTCCGTGCTGATTAACGGATCGGCCTACGGATTCTTTCGGGAAGGTAGAGGTCTCAGTCAAGGGGATCCTCTATCTCCATCTCTTTTCGTCATTGCGGCTGAAGCTTTCATTCGAGAGATTCACACCTTAACCATTTTCATCCAGGTTCACTGTTTTGGCCTTCGGAGGGGGTGCCCACTAGTCTCTTCCTTATCCTTTGCGGACGACATAGTTATTTTCTCAAACGGCAATCATACGTCCGTTCGTTGGCTGCTTTGCTTCATTCATCAGTACGAGCGATGTTCGGGTCAGCTCGTTAACTCTTCAAAGAGCTACTTCGTCCATGCGAAAGGCATGGATCCTTCCCGGGTATCTTGGGTCCATTCCTTCACCGGTTTCAGGGCGGCTTCCCTTCCTCTTCCGTACTTGGGTGTTGTTCTATACAGAGGTAGGAAATTAAACGCTCTTTTCGACCCTCTGACGGACAAGGTTAGGGGTAAGATTATTCGTTGGAATGCGTCGCTGCTTTCTCAAGCAGGAAGACTTGTGCTTATCAAGTCCGTTTTAGGCTCGTTGGGATCTCATGTCTTCGCTGCGATGTCCCCCACCGATTCTTTCTTCCGTTCCTTCCGATCCTTGACCTCGTCTTTTTTTGGGGGTCAAAGGTTGGCAACCATCGTCATCACTGGGTTTCTTGGGACGTGGTCTGTCGTCCCAAGATCGAGGGCGGATTTGGTGTGCGTAACCCCAAGGACATTTGTTCGGCTTTTGCATGCAAGTTGTGGTGCAGATTTTGGGCAAACGATTCCTTATGGGCGCAGTTTCTGCATGCCAAGTACCGAAGGCTGGCCGCCGCTGGCTTTTCTGGATCTCCAAGTTTCGCTAGTGAGACTTGGAAGCACATGCAATCGATCAAATCTTTCTCTGACTCTCACGGAGGCCTTTCCGGTTGGGATGGTGGTACGTTTTCCATCTTCAAAGCATGGAGTTCCACTCGTACACCGGCTCCGGTTCTCCCTCTTTTCTCTTTCATATGGGACGCTAGAATCCCTGCTAAAGTGTCCTTGTTCATGTGGCTAACCCTTCATAAGGGGTTGCCGGTTGATGAGAACCTTCAGCGGATTGGCATTCCATTCGTATCCCGGTGCAGGTGCTACAGCAACGGGGTATCCGAATCTTCTGATCATTTACTCTTCTCGGGCAACACTGCTAGAGCGTGTTGGAATTATTTCGGTAATCTTATAGGCATCCGAGGAAGATGCGGATCGCCGGGTGACTTACAAGGCACCTGGTGGAACGAAATCTCGGGTAAATCCTTGCGCTCCGTCATCTTTCGCTTGATTCCTTGTCTGATCTGCTGGCACCTTTGGTGTGCGCGAAACAAGGCCATATTGAGGAATCTCCCATGGATCCCGCTTCCATCATTCATCGGGTTAGGAATGATGTTTTTTTGGCTTTTCGTGGAAGACCTTTCAAGGGATCGGTTAGTCCCCGATCTGGCCCTCTTGTGCCCCTTCTATCTATTTCCTGTTCTAGGCCTTCCGCTAGAGCGGGAATTGGATGAGGTTCGGTTGCAAGCCAGTGGTTCTGGCGTTTCCTTCCCCTTCCCCCCTTTTTCCTCTTATTTCGCTGTTATTTGTTTCAGGTTTAGGTTTTTCTTGTTTGGCTGGAGCTGGTTTTTCTCTCTTTCAGGTTCGGAGCGATGGATAGCTCGGATCGCTTTCTTTCGGATCTCTTTTCCTCTGTCGATTCTTGGGTTTCGTCCGGTTTTATCTTTTCCTCTGTTTGGGACGGTCCGTTTGTTCCCCAGGGTTTTTGACTTTTCGGTTTTTTCTTCTTATGGTGTTAGTCCGGGTTTTTGGTATTCATCTCTTTGTTACCTGTCAGGCATGTTGACGGCTTTTGAGGTTTATTTATAAAATTTCTCTTAAAAAAAAAGGATCATCAAATTTCTTGATTTAGAGTGCTTTTTTGCTATCCAGATTAGATCTACATACAAATTGGTTGAATTTGGTAATTAATGAGTGGTTTATGCCTTCTCACTATGCTATACATGTTTATATGGTAGATTATAGAATTTTAAATGTTTTAAATTGATTTTGGCCATAAAAACCTTTTCTAACTTTAGTGACATGTTAATCCATGCATATGATATAGACTGATTAGAAATCAGTTTGATTTATGTTGATATATTCATGCATATTTAGATCTATGTTAGAAATTGCCTTGTTTATCTCATTTTGATGGATTGCAAGTTTGATTGGATTAAATTGCTTGTTATTCTATGTTTGGATGATATGCTTTGATGTTGTTTGCTGGTATTGTGATTGCATAGAAAGTTAGATAGGTGAATTGAGCAAATTGGAGGCAAAGTTGGTAGGAATTGGACGAAACTTGGAAAATAGGCTCAGGAGAATGGCAAGAGGCTACATGATTGTTTGCAAGTTCGTAGGAGTTAAAATTCATAAGTTTGCCCCGAGTTATGGCTATAACTCGGCACCAAGTTATGGTGCCAACTCGTGTTTCTCGACTTTGTGGATGGAAAGGGTTTGTCAAGTGGTGGTTGCCTATAGCTTGATGTAGGAGATTTTGCTAAGTATTGGATGTGATGACGAGTTATCTTTAGAACTGGAAGAACGAGCTTGGAAGTGGGCTGAGTTATTAAGGAGGGATAAGTCAGGGTCCAAAGCACTGGAAGAGGAGTACTAGAGACACGGGAGAGAAATTAGCCATTAGCTGGCTTAGTGTATAACCCGACACCGAGTTATACCTATAACTTGGTACCAAGTTATCACAGTGAATAATATGGATATAGAACTTTCAGAGCAGGAAAGGGATGCTCTGTAAATTGTGCTGGAGGTGTTGGCTCATTCGTATCAGGTTGGATGACGATATAACAGCATGATGAAAAGCCATGGTCTTCGGATGTTGGCTCATGTTACGAGTAGGTTCCGAAGATGGCGGCTCATAAAAGAGGAAGCTATATAATCAGGGAATGGGGAAGGGTTCCTTATGAATAATGGGAACTGAATTGAGCAAGAAGGGCTCAGTATCCAAATGAAGCAAAAGTGGACTCATGTATATGTGCTAAGGAATCATTAATGCTTGGATTGTTTTCAGTTGTACTCGAAGCAGGAGTATTATATGTAGAGATGCCCATGGGTCAATTGAGGGACCTGTATACTTTGGACTTGTAGCTTTAGGTCTAGTGTCTAGCTTTTGGCTGCGAGACGCATATCCAGCTTTGGGCTGCAAAATGCAAGAGTACAACAGAGAACTGGGATTTCCATTAGTCCCTAGCTTGGGGACCATACGAGGTATCATGTATTCAGGGCACACGGAGTGATAGTTAGGATTGTTGATGTATGTTTTGGTTGTTTTCTTTGTAGCTATCACTCATAGGTATCAGGGGAAGTGGGTATTGGAGATAGGAACACCTGGAAGACTAATATCCTTTATTTGGTTTGTAGTATACCTTTAAGGTATTGTAGAGTAGCATATTATAGCATTATATGCTCACTCTTTGGTTACAGGGACATGGCAGATATGCTTTATGTACTCTTATTCCTTACCATATTTACCTATACAGTATTTTAAGACTCATTTATTGCTCACACCAGACTATTTTCTGACCTAAGGTTTTATGGTTTGTTTCTTATTATCCTGGGTACTCTTAAATGAGTAGAATAGATAACAAGTCTAGGCGACATAGTAGCTTTTTGGAGGATGAGCTAGACGGAGCTATCTAATATTATATATATGGATTCCTAGACCTTTCTACTGGGCAACGCTATAGAGGTCATGACAGTGCTTGCTTATTTCTATTTGTTGAGACAGTTTATTTGAGTTTACTTCTGTTGTATAAACTCTACTACATTTGATGTATAACTTTATGGGTTTATTGCTATAATGATGATATGTGTAGTTATTACCGCCTCTTCTGTTATATATATGATATTATATTTTACCCATATGTTGTGAGATATGATAGGTTGTATTCTATATTGGTTTATTTCAACCTTGATCATCATCTTATATCAACCGGACATGGACAGTGCACTATTTACATACTATTGGTGTCGGTGGTACGGGGCGATTGTCATGACAATAATGCAAAATATTTTTATTACGAGGAAACTCCTCCAGCTCATTTTTAAATTTATGCATTCATATTTATATACATTTCTTTTAATTTGGCGCTATTCAAGATGATGTATTTAGCCTTTTCGTTGAATCAACCATAAACTTTCATTTGGAACATTTCCAACTTATAGCTCCTTAACTAAGGCTTGAATATAAATTTAATATTGACATGTTATACTCAGTATCACTCATGGAGTTTTAGTCTGTACAATCCTTCATAAGGAGGTTGTTGTTTCTATAGGTAATTCTTTAGTATTTCATAAATACTTGAGAATGCTCTAAACTGCCATTCGGTGATCATAATGTGGATTTGATATTTTTTCCATGCATGAAATACATAAGCAAAATACAATATTGTAGATAATACAACATGTGATAATTCGAATTATCAAAACATAATGAATCCATCTTGCATATTGTATATTAATTTTTTTATAAGGCATTCATGCATAACGTTTTAGACATTCCAAACATCTTTTATACTTAAGATATAATTTATAAATCTAGTATCGAGTATTAAACAACCAGACTATTACTGATTTTAACTTAAGTACACTGCAAACAATCAACATTATGTTGTTTACTTGTAGTCTACAAATATCGATGTACATTTTAATGGTTCTTTCTAAAGGAGATGCGCTTCCTCTGCATTTTGATTGAAAATCAGACAATTTGATATTTCTATGAAAATACTTACTCAATTATGATGCTTATAGGATGATACTTTTGTATACTTTCTTAGATCATATTCAAAAACCCACAAACTCAATATCACACCTATTGACTTCGAGACCCTTTGATTATTATATGCAAACAATCTACTCTAAATCATTATTTAGAATTTTCCATTTCAAAACACATTTACCAAAACACAAGTTGCATCAAAATGATAATTTTGTGAGTAAACCCCATTTAACTTGAGTACACTGAATAGCGAATCTATTACACTAATTTCAGCAATTGAAATTTAGAATGTTATTCTTATCAACGTTGCTCATTATATTCTAACTGCATTAGTCTTGCTCTTGAAGATACATTCGTAGTCGATGGATCATATCCCTTCCGTTACAACTACCAAAATTGTGTTTTGATAATGTACTTGAAATCTAATTCAGATTTGAAATCATACTTTATCATGGATTCAATACTCTTAACGGTTTAATTGACAGCTAAGGATTAAACTTCTCGAATTAATAAGAAACTCATAGTTTATCTTCATCTTACGAGAATATTTATTAGACATTCTAGAAACATTATGTTCATTTAGGTTTGGTTGATTTTGTTTCATTCTTGCATTCAGTTTTAAATTTGGATCGTATCCAAATCCATTTTACCACCAATACTTTCTCAAAGAAATTCCTTCACTCTGAAGTTGGTATTTCTTGAAACAACAATTGTTTCTTTATTCAACGGAATGTCCATTCATAAATATTTTATGAACTGCCTTGTATATAAAACTAGTTTTCTTTTTAGTTTACTACATTTATGTTCAAAACATAAATTGGTCATCTAATGACTATCGTTCCCAAAAAGTTTTTAGAGCAATTCATGCAAGATCCCTTACATACAATTATTACATGCAGCCTTTTGACTCGAACAACCTGCCAAACCCTTTGCCTATGACATGTTAGGTTTTCTTATAAACCCTTATCTTGTATGAGTTTTAAAACTATTCTTTAAATGAAATTAATTTTAACCTCATGTGCTACTCTTAAGTATACAACCTTATAAAAAGAAGTTAACTCAACTTGAATCGCCATTAACCATGCTTTGTTCAACAAGGTTCGATTATTCCTTATTAATACACCATTATGAAGGAGGAGTGACTTTTGAGATTGAAACTTTACTCATTTCAATTACGTTTGGATCATTTTCCAATATAATTAATTATTTAGTCAAATCGAACCATTTTATTTTCTACTACACGTAATTTCATTCACCTTTACTTTTATTCTATAAACTTATCATAAACATCCTACATATGTATCAAATACACAAATCTATGTCGGTGATAACTCATCGGTGAATATAACAAAGCATGTTGAACCATTTTTGGTATTAATAGACTTGCAATTGCATACATTTATATGTATCAACTCATCAACCCTTATTATGCTCCCATCGAATGAGAGCTTTGTTCTTAATTTTTTAAGATATAATTTACTATTGCCATATGATTCATAATCATATAATGAAAAATTATTTCTCAAAATCAGGGCTTAGTTCATAATTCCAAAATGATTACAAATAAATTCAGATACTTTTATATTTTCCAATGCATCACAAATACTAGTACTGTAATTTTATTTTGTGATGAATATTCGTATTGAAATGAAGTTAGGTCTATTTTTATTGACCACTAAAAAATAATTACTATTTCATAAATAATGTTTGGTAAGTATTAAGAAAACAATTTTCTTAACTTAATGTGACCAATAAGTGTTATATGGATGCTCCCACTATTTCCGCCATTACTATAATAATGTATGAAATACGAAGCTCTATTCAACCACTTAATATAGGCTATTTATTTCATTTACTGTAACTGATTTACAATCGAGATTTTTTAGATCAAATATCTTAAATTCAAAGAAATAAAAATCATAGAAAACAATTTTCTTTCTGAAAATGCTTTTGGAATGGAAATCATATTTCTTATTCCAATGCTAAATATCAATTATTATTTTACAATTCTTATATCTGAATTTCTTTATGAAGCAGAAATGACTGTTCACTCTCTTTATCCCAACTATGCCTTAGGTTACATCTACTCTTATATATTCGATTTCCTTTTTAAACAGTCGAACCACTCATAGGAATCTCTTACTACAATATTGTTACAAAAGTGCATTTGGTCATCCTTAACTTTTAAGGATATCAAATAAATTACACTTTACCTAAACTAATTAAACTGATATTTCAATAATCGAGTTCTTAGATTTATTTTATAGATTTTGGTACGATGTTACATTTAACACAATAAGACCGTTATTGTAATCAATTATGTAGAATACACGATCTCAAATATAGTTTACTTCCTTATCTCAATAAAATAATTTCACTGAGGTTTTGTACATTATGAATTGTGACCGTTCACCATATAATATTTATATGTGATCGTATATGGATAAAATATTCATACTCTTGTATTGATTTTTGAGTTCGAAACTCATTGAAGACAATATATGGCCTCTAGCAAGTAAATTCATAAGTGACCAAGTTGCAAACATATTTAGTGGTTGTATAATTAGGCACCTACATAGGTCAATATGCAAAAAACTATTGGTAAGTATATTTAGATTTCTTTACCAATATTTAATTTAGTTCCTTTGTATATTTTAATTCGTAAATATTTTAATAGTTATATTTAATGCACAAATTTATGGAAGCAGATTAATTTAATTATAGATAGTAAGTATTCTTAAAAGATCAAAAAGATTAAATGTTACCATTTCATCCTTCTAATAAGGCTCCCACTAGACTTAAATATTTCTCCAAACCCTAAGGTGAAATATAGAAGTCTTTCAACTTTACTAATGGATGTCATGACTCGTATATCTTTAGATTTTGATCTTGAGGAAAGGTCAACAATTCATACTTATACAATGGATAACTCCTTCTCTGTTGTATCATATGCAACAACTAACCCGTGGTTTCTTGTTCTAATCTCATTTTTACCTTGAGAAAATCTCAACAAGTAAAAAGAGATTATCCACTCATACCTAGCATTTCGTGATGGTCTAAGTATAGTATACATACATTTAGGAAAGCTCAACAGATATTTAAAAGTATCTTCCCCCATCTAGTCTATACATTAGTAATACTAGACAACATCTTTAGCTTGAGAAAAGCTCAACAACAAGAAGGTATGCAAGTAATTCATTAATGTATAGATGGTGGAGGACAACTTTACATTAAAGATTCATAATCTTCAATATATTATATCTAGTGCTATCGACTTATGCAATAATGTATTTCTTTTGAAATACTATCGTGATTCCAGTATCGGACACATCGGGAATCACAGTATATGAACAATTATGTATGTATTTATTCCTTAAGTCTATTTAGGGTTTCTTTAAGGATCCACCTTTAGATTATACATGTATATTATATAAGTTTTATTCATTATATAACTTTTACTACCATGACCCAGAATTTTCGACCTCGAAAATTCCAGATAGTTAGGAAAAGAAGAAAAGAGGTAGAAGAAGAAACAGAAAAAAACCACAGAATCTCACATTCGTAGCGGATCAAAATATAATATCAAATGATAACAGTTATACAAGAAAAACCGTATCATTCGATTTACATTTTAGTACATCAGAGTTACAACCATAACACAGCACTGGATAGTAAATTTACTTGTCCTAGATAAACAATAATATCTCTCAACGGAATACTCTATACGTCCTTGCCATCCGGCTCGCTATCTGAGCTCCCGAACGTCCTTACCTGAAAATATGTAACACTCGGTCTGATCCAAGCATTACGTCAAAGTAACACCCGAGTCAGGCTAGAAACCAGTGTGAGTAAAGCCATATAATATGAAATACCAAGCTATAACATATATGAATACCAGGATAACTCGTACCTTTCTATGAGTTCTCAAAGTCCAACACTTATTACAATCAATATTCAATAAATATCACTCAGTTAAAGCCAAGTTACTTAATTTATTCCAATTCCAGCCTGTTGGGTTCTAAACTCAATTTATAAGAATCAAAGTGATTTCGAGTATTTACTGATACCCGACCTTGGTCTCTTCGAATTCAATGTCATCTTAACCCAAGTTATTTGAGTGAAATACAATCCAAACTTAAAATAAAGGTTGACACTTTATAGAACAATTCATCTCGATAGATAACACATTATCACTATCAAACCCAAATATATCGCAAACATTCCATATCAGAAATATCAAATAATCAAAGGCATTCGATATCATTCAATCATTCATAAGCAAGATTAATTAGTCACATCCTTTCTAATTAATTTAAATTAATTAAATTAATTACTTTAATCACTTTAATCCTGCTTGCTTAACATTAATTAATTACAAATCAATTAATTAATCATCTTTTAAATTATCCATCTTAATTAATCACCCTTGATCAGTTATCCTTTAATTATATTAAGTAATTAACCCTTAATTAATTATACAAATAATAACCCTTCACTCATTCATTTTAATTAAATTTATCCTTAATTAATTACTCAAATTAATTATTCTAAAACCACCTACATGGATTAATTATCCTTTAATTAATCACACTCATTAATTAATTAACCCTTAATTAATTTCCTTAATTAATCAATCCTTTAATTAATTACACTATGTAATTAATTCTTAATTACTTACATTAATTAATCCTTTAATTTATTACTTTTAGTAATTAATCCTTAATTACTTACATTAAGTTATTATTCTCTGATTACTTCTCTCAAGTAATTTCCCCTTAATTAATTTCATTCAACAATTATCCATTAATTACTTACACAAATAATTATGCTTTTATATTACATTAAGTAATTATACTTTAATTACTTTATTAATAAGACCTTGATTAAGATAAAACATTTATCTTAATTAATTAGTTTCTTAATTAATTATTAATTAATTTAAATTAAATGTTTGGAATACAAAATCACTTAAGTCCCCCTTTATTTTGATTACTTAAGTTCATTAGTTAAATCTTAATTACCTAAATTCTTAACTTATCTAAGATAAACCTTTATCTTAATTAATATTTGAATTTATGTTTGAATTTAACTTATACAAACTCACTTGAGATCTTTGATCAATCAAAGTTTGATATACTTATCTTAATCATTACTTGATTCAATTATTTTTGAATTCCATTTTAAGACTTAGTAATATAATTATTTCAAAACCAAATCAGGTAAATTCAATACACGCTTAACTTATAAACTAAATTTAGAAAAATTGTTTGTTAACTTGACAAAACTTTAAAATCTTTTACTTCTTTTACCTTAAAACTTGTTAAACATAGTTTTCTTTGAACTGGTTTATAAAAATTTAAATTGAAAACTTGATTAACTACATAACTATCCCGAGCCATAGCTTCAAATATTCGAGCAAAACCCGATGCCAAGCAAAGATTCACCACACTCAAAATTCGAGCTCAATTCCTTTTGGAAAATCTCGCGACCACACGAGTACACATCGAGTTCCAGCCAAATTCTCTGATTTCCCTCCTTTTTTCTTCCTTCATTCTATACTTACAGCACACATTAGAACTCCACCGATACTTCTGTTCACCGTGCATGTACACACGACGCATCAGCCATCGATCACTTCACCGACCCTCCATGCAAGACGCCTCCGATTTCTTTCCCATGCTCCATCGCCTGAAACATCGCCACGACCCCCAAATCAAAATTCGAACCTTCTACTCTCTGGAACGAAAAACTCCGTTCATCTAATCGGCTCACCTCGCAATCTTCACAATGCCGATCATCAGTCCTCTTCATCGGAGAATGCCTTACCCTTCCCTCTACCTTTTCCACCAGTACCGCATTCACCGATCGCTACCTCGATGCTTCAAATACTTGCAAACCCGTCTCGACCAGAAACGAGCATGAAACTCTAACTTACCCTCCTCCAATTACCACGGCCTCTAGAATCCATGCCACTATTTTTCCCATATCCTCCATCCCTTCAGCCAACTCCAGTCAAACCTCGACCATCAATTCCTTCGCGATCAACGAGAATCGACGATCATCACTTTATCGTTCATCCCACAATTCCTCTCGAACCACAAAACTAAAAATCTTCATTTTACCCTTAAAATTCATGATTTCCGAGGGTATTTAAGATTATATAAATGAATCAAAGCATTGTGCTGTTTGAGTTTATCATGTCTTTAAAAATTTCCTGTCTTTTCCAATTTCCAAATAAAATTATAACCAATTTTACTTAAATTTAATTTTAAAACTTAATCTATGTTTAAACAAATATATCTTGTTTGAAAATGAAAGCCTATCAGAAAATAGATGAGGAGATTTGGAATTCTTTGTCAAATTCAAACTCTGTAACTTTGAAACAAAGATGAACGGGCATGCACAGTTAACATTCCCATATTTATCAACATGCACGGCAAATTCCCACTCAAGCAAACCATTATCACACCATTATTTCATAATCCTATCTCATGCAATAGATTTTAAACAATTATTAGTTTGTTTACTCACCTTTTTGATGTTTGAACAGAGAGCTTGTAAAATTGTTTTTAAACTGGATTTTGGTCTGGACTTGATTTATGAACTTGATTTTGATTTATTATTTGATGATCTGATCCTTCATCGAGTTGATTCTTTGAATTAATCTTGCTCAGGATAAAAGCTTGAAGCAGTTTGATTTTTTTTTCTTACAGGCTTTTTTTTATGGTTTGAAAGTTGTTTTCTTTTCTTCTTTGTTTTGATAGTGAAGAAATAAAGAAAGTGAAAGAGAGGGATAGAGGGATGTTAATATACTTTGCTTAATTTATTTCACCTTTCCAAAGCAGTTCATCCTCATGACAAGGTCGCTGACACCTTTCCAAGCCATTTTGTCATCCCTAACAAGGTCGCTAACACCTCCAAAGCAGTTCGTCCTCATGACAAGGTCGCTGACACCTCACAAAGCAGTTCTGTTAGGTAAACATCGTGAATGTGTCACAAACTCACGGATAGGAACCCAAAAAGTGTTAACGTGTGTCCCATACCACACCTTCGCACTTAGCGGTTTACTAGCCGTTAGTCGATGCCACACTAAAAACATCATAAAACTCATAAAATTATATCTCGCCTAGTCTTATTGGCGAGTGATAAAGAGATACCATACTTGTCTCATCTCATCGATAAGTATTAAATGACATCATAACTTATCTCATCTCATCGACATGTGAAAAACATCATGATGGTTTCTCATAAACCATAAATCTCAAAATATGAAATCATAAACTCAAGACTTGCCTTATGCCATTGGAAAGTAAATAAAACATCGTGACGGTTCTCATCGATCAAACTCCTACATAGTAGATCTCAAACCATAATACTTGCCAAATATTGGTCATCTTAAATAATTCCAACAAATAGGAATTGTAAAACTCAAAATACGCCATAAAATGGCAAAACATCTCAGAATCATTAAACTCAAATAGCTTCGATCGTACAAGTCCGAAATTAACCAAAATAGTAAACGCACATGTCCCATACCACGTGTTTTACTAATTCGTTTAATTCTCTTTCTCATACGTTTGAATAATATATAAGTGTGTATTATATATATATAAAATAATTATAAATTTTTGTAAAACATTTAATTTTAAAGCTTTTCCATTTTGAAAGTCATTTCAAAAACGGTTTAGAAAACACGTGCACAGAAACATCAAAAATTGATGAAAATTAATAAAATTACCATACGATAAAACCCAAATGAAACCATCAATTCGTAGTGCGAATCGACGTTAATGTCAGCTTTTCTATTAGTAGGAGTTAGCCTTTTAGATCCATCTTGAAAATAAAATGCTTGAAATCATCGAATTCAAAAAAACAATTCAACGGAAAATGCTCAAACATTGCAAAAGAACTCAGGCCTGCGGCTTGTTTTGCCAATTTGCTACTTTTAAACTCAAAATTTGAGAAAACATGAAACATAAAATTTGAAGATAATTTCCATAGCTTGAATTCAGAAAAAGAATCAACTAATTTGGACATTTGAGTCAAAAGTTATGGCAGTTCTAATTCTCAGGTATAAAATTACAAAACTGTGAACAATATGCATAACAACAGGGCTGCGGCTTAAAGAGCCATTTTGTCCCTGTAGATCATAGAATTTGATAAATCATAAAACATAAAAGTTAAAGATAATTTCAAAATATAAAAGACAGAAAAAGAATCACCTTATTTGGACTATCGAGTCAAAAGTTATGATGATTTTATTTCTCAGATCTAAAATTACAAAACTCTGAACAATGTGCATAACAACAGGGCTGCGGCTTAAAGAGCCATTTTGACCCTTTAGATCCCAGAATTTGATAAATCATAAAACATAAAAGTTGAAGAGAATTGAAAAATATGAGAGAGGGAAAAAGAATCACCTTATTTGGACTATCGGGTCAAAAGTTATGATGATTTTATTTCTCAGATCTAAAATTACAAAACTCTGAACAATGTGCATAACAACAGGGCTGCGGCTTAAAGAGCCATTTTGACCCTGTATATCCCAGAAATTGATAAATCATAAAACATAAAAGTTGAAGAGAATTGCAAAAGCTAAACGACAGAAAAAGAATTACCTTATTTGGACATTCGAGTCAAAAGTTATGATGATTTTATTTCTCAGTTCTAAAATTATAAAACTGTCACTTTGCTCTCGTGATAGTAAGAAAGAAGTGCAATTTTGACTAACTTAACTTTCAAATTTCATAAAACTCAAAACATAAAACTTGTAGAAAAATTTATAGGCTTTCCAGAACATATAAATTTATCCAATTTGGATAAGAAATGTAAAAGATATGGCAAAATATATTACAGGTATAAACTCAGGAAATTTTCTTTAAGGACAGTGTTGCACTTTTACTTTCAATTCTATTTCAGGTCTATCAAACTTCCATAAATCAAAATGCAACCAAAAGAAAAATTGTTTTTCCTTGAGTCTAGTTTCTAATCCAAAAAGAATAAGCTCAAACGGATTAGGAACATGCACGATATCACTATTTTACTTCTGTCCATTTTTCTAATTCATTTTCAGCAAGCATAGAAACCCCAAAATCATCTTTCTAATTCACAAATTCAACCAAGGATTCATCTAATACAACCAATGACACATGTTGAATTACTTACATTTGTCATAAGCATGCTAAAATTAATTTACACTTGTACTAATGCATAGAGAATTAGTTTACATGTATAACTATAATGTATTAATATGTTATATATATATTTATATAATATCTATAATTTAGTTTATATTTATTTATGTTTTATCTTTATATATATGCATTTTTTTACATATGTTCTAAGTTTGTATAAATTATGTAATTTAGAAAAGGATAATATCAACTCTTTTATTAAGTCTTGTTATATTTTATATTTAAATTATCATTGTGCTTAAATTGATAACAATACACAAATGCTAGTGTTAAAAAATGTCTAATTTACTTTAATTAACATTTTAGAAATTTTTTATATTCAAATCAATGTTTTTAAATTATTTTATATATTATACACACCTATACACTTGTGCATGTAAATACTTAAAATTTCAACATTATAAAGTTTGCACATATAAATTATTATTTTTATTAATTTACTATAAGATTCATCATGTTAGTTCAACAATTAATATAGTTTCAAATCCACTTACATATATATATATATATATATATATATTCAGATATTTTAAATTATTAGAATGTATTTATCCAAATAAAATCAGTTAATTATCCAATTAACAGATGTCCAAAATCCGGGTTATCACATTCCTCCCCCCTTAGAATCTTTTTGTCCTCGAAAAGGAACGAAGCCAGATTTTTTTTTAAAATGGTTATTATCAGAAAAATTATTCTTTGATAAATTTTAAAACACTTTAAAATATTGTAAAACAGTTTTTATAAAGATGCTTTTTATAACTCGATGTCTCAACCAGTCCATCCTTGTTCTCACATTAATTCGGTCATACGTTGATCAGGCGTAGGACTGAACATCTATAAGTACTTGGTAAATCCCACCCAGTGAAAATACTGGGAAAATATTTTGTTGAAAATATAGAAAACATTTTTGAAAATAGAGGAAACATCTTTGGTGAGAATGCTCTGAAAATCATCACCCCATCCAAGGTCACCGTTACCTGATGGTTACGTTGCCATCCCGACAAAATCCATAGATAGCTGTAGGCACTCCACGCCCTCGATTACGCCATGAAACCCGCTACAGATCGCAGCTACATCTGGGGTTACGTTAATATCACAATAAAAACCCATAATACTTCTTCCCTCCACTCGACCATAGATCGCAGTCTACCGATGTTACATTGCCTTTCATGCAAAATCAAGCGTAGACCGTTGACACTCACCTTCATACGATTTTCGCTATGGTCCACAGTAGATCGCAGCGGCATCGAGTTACACTGTCGTCACAACATAACCTAAATGCCTCTGTAGGCATCAACGCCCTCGACTTTTTCTACCCAATAATCCTCAGGAATTTCAGTTTGTCCGGACTTCCTTACAGGATCCACTTTAGAGCCTCCCCCTTTGAGGCTCAAGGCAGTACCAACCTATGGTACTCCTGAGAAGTTCATTTCAAGGGAGCGCCTTTTTCTCCAAATCCATTTTCAAAACACTTTATACTATACACGTATAATATCTTCCAAATCATACACCTAGTATGAATCCCATATAAATCTCCTTTTCTCAAAATTGATTATTCCAAAATTGATAATTCTCAAATTAGGCTTTCCAAATTTCCTAAATTGATTTTTCCCAAAAATCAAAAGCCTTTCCAAATCCCCAAAACCCTTTTTCCAAAATCATTCTCAAGATCCTTCATATATAATCTTGAAAATCGTTGGATCATTTCAAACTTGTATAAATTCCCTTTTTATACTTCAAATACTTTCAAAAACCCTTTTTATTCTGGCTATAGATTCAACAAGGGAAGGTTATCAATTATATATACATAACTTTGTTTATGCCAAATCAAATATTCAAATTTGATTACTCTTTTATAAAGTTATTAACCACATTACTTTTCTTCATAAAGTAAACCTTTAAACATAATAATATCTAATTTCCACTTTATTTCATCATATAATTCACAAATTTACTCTTCATTTCAAAAACTATTTTACATTTCTTATCCACAAATTTTCAATATTAATTTCATTCAAATCCGTACGATGCACACATATCATCCGTATGCTATATCAATCTGATCGCTCACTCAATCACATAATTTCACTTCTGAACTAGCATTCTCCACCCCACTTCTAGTGCGGACTCAGATCTGTTTTCTTGATCAGAAACCCTCAATCTCCATGCATAGTCTTAACTATGATAGAGAATTTGCAGAACCAATCAAAAATCCATATCCAGGTTCTCCGTCGAAAATCGAGTGGAAAATCCCAACTCAGATCGTTATATTATCTCAAAATTCCATGCTCGAATCTGGATAAATTCACTATGCGAATAGAATAATATATGTACATCCTATGTATTTATCTTTATTGATTATTAGCTAAATAAATCCTCCTTTTTCCATTCACATTCATCTTGATTTTCGTTCACTTAATCATAATTTCTTCAATTCCATTTGGATTATCACCTCAATTGTTATCTCAATAGGGTATTTAATCATAACTAGTTTGTACTCCGACCAGTTAGAAATTAGCTTAAAAGGTTAAAAATAGATAAGTAGTTGTAAAAATAATTATTAATTTGTAAAATAGCTGTAAAACAGTTAAGTAGTTATAAAATAATTATAAAGTAGTTAGACAATTATAAAATAGTTGTAAAATAGTAATTAGTTATAAGATAGTTATAAAATAGAAATCAGTTTATAAAACAGTTGTAAAATTGTTAACTAGTTCCAATAATTGTGAAATAAGTAAGATGGTCTGGATTTTTAAAAAGAGAGATTTTATAATAAATAACCTGGAAAAAAATAGGTTTATATTAAAACAACTTATTTTGAAAACAGTCCAGAGCCAAATTATACAACTTCCTAATCTCCGTTTCCAATCAATTGCTAATTTCCAATTAACTTTCAATTTCAATTCAAATTAAGTTAACTTCCATTTGAATTTGAACTCATTCAACTTCAATTTCATTTCAAATTAATCCAATTCAAATTTTCTATTTGAGTTTTGAACTTATCCATCTTCAATTCATAATTATAATTAATTCAAATAAATTTCGTGTTGAACCAATTTCAATTCATTTCAATTCCAGTTTGAATTAATCCCAATTCCAACCTCCACTTTTAAATCATCTTGAATTATATAAATTCGAGTTAAATTTTCAATTGCTGATTTAATTTCCTTAAATCAAATTAATCTTTACTTTAATTTAAAAATTAAAATTTTAAAAAAATTAAATTCTGAGTCCAAATTTCAAAATTCCATTTTAAATTTTCTTTACTTAACGTATTTCAAAGTTCAAATAAGAATCCAAAAACAATTTAGTCTTCAGATTCTAATTTATTATCCATTTTTAACTTCAAAACCAATTCTCAGTTCATAAATTATTTATAACAATAGAATGATATCAGGATAAATAAATATCCAAACTTATCCTAACAACATCCATTTTCAATTTTCAAATCTCAAACCCATTTTGAGATCACTCATAACTCCCATTTTAAATCAACCATTTAACTTTCCATGTTAAATTTCAATTTCATCTTGAAATTTCCAATTCAAGTTGCTAATTCCAAACTTATTTAACTTCCTCTTAAGTTAAATTCAATTAAGTCCTGTTAATGTTACTCAAATTTGAATTCCCACTTCAAATTTCAAAATTTTTAAACTCCTTATCAATATTCTTTCCCACTTATAAGTTCAAAACTTATATTACTTTGGGTTATCACACTTCAGGGAAAATCAAAAATCAACACTTTAGAGTTTATTTCAAATCACCTTTGATATTATGTATATCCCTCATTTATACATATTTATTTCCTTTATACACCAAGTTATCCTCAAATTTTACACCACCTTTGGTTTTTAATTCAAAACAAATTCCTTTAAGTTTTCAAACAACTCTTGTTTGAAATAGGCCCTTTCATTCAAATACATTTAAATCATATTATTTATTATTTCTTTATCACTTTGAAACAATTTTCAAATTTCTGGACTTAGGATTCAAAACTTCACAATTTAAAACCCACTTCAATTTATAAGTTATACTCATCTTAAAAGTTTACATCATTTTGCTTACTCATTAACAAATATTTCATTATTAAACACAATAACCATTTATGATAATACCCAAGATAATCATATCTGGATACAAATTCATTTTTATCTTATCCTTACTTCTTCAAATTTAGGATTTAGTTCCAGTTTGGATCTATTTCAAACTTATCTTCATTTAATTTCAATTTTGTTGTATTACTATTACCACTTAATTCTCATTATTTTTATTAAATTCCAATGATCAACAACACATTTTTCTTAGTATTTATAATAATTAGAAAGAAATATTGTTTTCAAATATAAACTTATATAAAATTCATTTATTCTTAAAACCGTTTTTAAACCTTTATATAAGAAAATAACAAGTAATCTCTCATAGACACACACACACTCTCTCTCTCTCTCAACTCATTCTAGGGTACCATTGACCCTATCCTTAATGAGTAGACCCACCAGAGCCAATGTTTTCTCTTAACCTTCAGCTCTGATACCAAATGTCATGACCCGAAATTTTCGACCTCGAAAATTCCAGATAGTTAGGAAAAGAAGAAAAGAGGGAAAAGAAGAAACAGAAACAAATCACAGAATCTCACATTCATAGCGAATCAAAATATAATATCAAATAATAACAGTTATATAAGAAAAACTGTATCAGTCGATTTACATTTTAGTACATCAGAGTTACAACCATTACACAACACTGGACAATTTAAATTTTCTTGTCCCAGAAAAAATCTCTCAGCAGAATACTCTATACGTCCCTGCCATCCAGCTCGCCATCTGAGCTCCAGAACGTCCTTACCTGGAAATATGTAATATTCGGTCTGACCTGAGCATTACATCAAAGTAACAGCTGGGCCAGACTAGAAACCAACGTGAGTAAACCCATATAATATGAAATACCAAGCTATAACATATACGAATACCTGAGTACCCGTACCTTTCTACGAGTTCTCAAAGTCCAACACTTATTACAATAAATATTCAATAACTATTACTCAGTTAAAGGCCAAGTTACTTAATTTATTCCAATTCCAGCCTGTTGGGTTCTAAACTCAAATTTATAAGAATCGAAGTAATTCCGGTAAAGTAATTTCCGTTTAATTAATTTCATTCGGTAATTGTCCATTAATTACTTACACTAAGTAATTATGCTTTTAGATTACATTAAGTAATTATACTTTAATTACTTTATTACTAAGACCTTGATTAAGATAAAACATTTATCTTAATTAAATAATTTCTTAATTAATTATTATTTAATTTAAATTAAATGTTTGAAATACAAAATCACTTAAGTTCCCCTTTATTTTGATTACTTAAGTTCATTAATTAACTCTTAATTACCTAAATTCTTAACTTATCTAAGATAAACCTTTATCTTAATTATTATTTGAATTTATGTTTGAATTTAACTTATACAAACTCACTTGAGATCTTTGATCAATCAGAGTTTGATATACTTATCTTAATCATCACTTGATTCAATTATTTTTGAATTCTGTTTGAAGACTTAGGAATATAATTATTTCAAAACCAAATCAGGTAAATTCAACACACGCTTAACTTATAAACTAAATTTAGAAAAATTGTTTGTTAACTTGACAAATATTTTACTTTAAAATCTTTTACTTCTTTTGCCTTAAAACTTGTTAAACATAGTTTTCTTTGAACTGGTTTATAAAAATTTAAATTGAAATCTTAATTAACTACACAACTATCCTGGGCCATAGCTTCAAATATTCGAGCAAAACCCGATGCCAAGCAAATATTCACCACACCAAAAACTCGAGCTCAATTCCTTCTGGAAAATCTCACGACCACACGAGTTCCACCCAAATTCTTTAATTTCCGTCCTTCCTATTCCATCATTCTATACTTACAGCACACATCAAAACTCCACCGATACTTATGTGCACCGTGCACATGACGCATCGGACATCGATCATTTCACCGACCCTCCATGCAAGGCGCCTCTGATTTCCTTCCCATGCTCCACCGCCTGAAACATCGCCACGACCCCCAAATAAAAATTCGAACCTTCTACTCTCTGGAATGAAAAACTCCGTTCGTCTAATCGCCTCGCCTCGCAATCTTCCCAATGCCGATCACCAGTCCACTTCACCGGAGAATGCGTCACCCTTCCCTCTACCTTTTCCACCAGTACCGCATTCATCGATTGCTACCTCGACGCTTCAAATATTCGCAAACCCACCTCAACCAGAAACGAGCTTGAAACCCTAGCTTACCCTCCTCCAGTCACCACGACCCCCTAGAATCCATGCCACTATTTTTCTCGTATCCTCTGTCCCTTCAGCCAACTCCAGTCAAAATCTCGACCATCAATTCCTCCGCGTTCGACGAGAATCGACGATCTTCCGTTTATCGTTCATCCCACAATTCCTCTCAAATCACAAACTAAAAATCTTCATATTACCCTTAAAATTCATGATTTTCGAGGGTGTTTAAGATTATATAAATGAATCAAAGCATTGTGATATTTGAATTTATCATGTCTTTAAATTTTTTACTCTCTTTTCCAATTTCTAGATAAAATTCCAACTAAGTGTAACGGCTCGCAAATCCGTACCCCTTGAGTTAACACTATTCTACAACAATCAACTCAAGTTGTAAAGAAATACGAACCATTCGGGTTTAAGAGGAAGAGGTAGAAGAAGAAAATAGAAAAAAACATCAGAATCTAACCATCACAGCGGAATAAAATATAATAGATAATAAATAATTTTACTCAAAAATCAAATATCTCTGTTTCTATATTACATCATCAGAGTACATCAATCACAGCTCAACATTAATATCATACAATGGATACACAACAACTCAAATAGCGATATATATGTATAAACAAGTACGAGAGTACGTATCGTCATCCAGCTCGTCCCCTGAGCTCCACAGCATCATGTCCTGTATCCTATAATACTCGGTCTGACCCGAGCATTACAGTTAAATAATACCCGAGTCAGTTTGGATTGCCAGTGTAAGAAAATCACACCCAATTGATTATTAAAGTTTCAAAATCCTTTTGAAAACAAAAAGCATCTCGTAAGACCACGCCACACATAAACATGTCGGGTTTTCACCTTTCGACAGCTAAAACAATTTTTATAGAAATCCTCTGATATTATAACAGGTCTATATACAAATACTTATAAAATAGCCGAAATTGTTACATTCATTAAATTCTAGCTACTAGCCACAGAGTGGGTAATACAAACAAAACTCGTACAAGGCTCGTAGGGAGAATGGATTTCCAACTAATGACTAGGCACTGGGGTACCACCTGTCACAGTATGTGATATCCCGGAAATTTTAGCAATATCAATTTAATAATCTATATTTAAAATTAAATTGATTTGATAAAATTTTAATAAAAATTTACTTGATTTAATGATCCAATTAAATAAATGTGTAATTTATGAATTTTATCTTTTAAAAGCTAATAATTGTTTTCCTATTTATAATGTATGTATATATATTTATATATATATTGTGAATGGATAAGTTTGATTTGAAGTTAAATGAACAAATAAAATATGGTTTCTAAAATTCTAATATTCATTTGATAATTTGAAGATTTTTATTTTATTTAATAAATAACTAATTGGTTTAAATACTTAAAGAAATTGTTTTAAATTGTATAATTGTATTTTAAACATAGTTTAAATTTTATAAGATAAAATAAAGTTTTTTTTTGAACATAGCTTAATAATTATAATTTGGAATTATTTAAAAATTTAAAATACCAATTGTATACTAAAACATTAATGTAATTAATTAAGTTGAATAAGATAAGTAATTTATAAGTTCTCTTATAAATTATTTAAAATTAATAAATATGATATTTTATAATAATAATAAATGTATAAATGTAGATATGTTTTTAAAGACAATATTATTATTTCTAAATTTAATATGTTAATATAAATTAGTTTTAAGTGGAATTTTAATGTATAAATAACATTTGAATTTGATTTAATTTTGAAATTCAAATTAATAAATATATAAATCTTGTAAATAAGTTTTCATTTTTTTATATAAATTGTTTCATTTCATTTTCTTAAAAAAAGGAATGTATATACATTTACTTATGAAAATAACTTATACATAAATAAATACAAATAAAGAGGAAGAGTTTTATTTACTTTTAAAATAAAATAAAAACAAATAAAATTCATTTATAAAACACATGTTATTATATTGAGAGGTGTAATGACAAGTGTTAAGCTTTCTAATATCTTAAATACATGTGTTAGTAAATGAACTCTTACAAAAGACAAGTGTTCTTTTCATTTTATTTTTTCCTTTTAATTTTTAAATTAATCATTCATACTTATATGTACATGTTCCTTTATTCCCTCGTGCATCTTTTTTAAATCCCCATTTGTTTTCAAAAAGTTTAGAAGAAAAGTTTTTAGTTGAAAAAAAATTGGTTTTCAAACTTTCAAAAGAAAAAATTTAAATCATGTTCAAGATTTGATTTCTTTTCAATACTCAAGTTACTCACAAACCTGAGAATCAAATCCATAATCAAATCTGTTCAAGCAATGCAAACACTCCTCAAACCTGAAATCATTAAAACCCAAACTTAAGTTCTAATGCCTGAAAACCAAATTCATACCATAAGTAAAAAAAAAGGGAAAGCCTGCATCTGGAAAATCAAAGCTTGCCTGCAATTCCATTTAAAAGAAAAATAAAATGGGCTCTGCATTTCAACATTCTGGAAATCAAAAATAAAGCCTATGCTTGCATGCAAGTTTTTTTTACAATAAGCATCACAAGTTTAAAATTTTCAAGAAGCAAAGGGTCTTCCAGTTTTAAGGTTCAAGAGCTTTTCAAAATTTAAGAACTCTGTTCTTCATGCTCAAGACAGGTGAGTAACTTCACTAATTTAAAAATAATAAGTATTTTCTGTTGCATGTTTTCTTTTCCTTTGAAATAAGTAACTTTGTGTGAATATTTATTGATGAAAGTTCTGTGCAAATTTGGATATGAATGTATGTGATGACTGTAAACTTTCTGTTACTTGTTTCTTTTAAAAAAAAAGAATCGTCTTGCTTAGTTAAAATATTTTTTTAATGTTTAGATTATGTAATAACTATGTTAATTAGACCATTGTTTAGTTTAGAAAACTTATTAAGTAAAAACAAAATTGGTGATTTACTCTGTAAAACTTGAAACATCAGAGTATGTTAAATAAACTTGAAAACTCAAACATTATAAATTATAAATTCAGTATTGTAAACTGAAAATTTAAAAAAATAATAATGATTTTTAAAACTAAAATCATAGTGTTTAGTTAGAAGTTGAGACTGCAGTTCTTATTTGAACTGATAATGGGTTTGAGTAAATCTTTGGTGATCAAGTTGATCAGAAGGTATTGGTTTCTTGGTGGAGGTAGTGTAGTGATCAGGGAGTGTGGCAAAAATGTCAGGAAGATGAATAGGGCTTGGTGGAGGCGATGGGAGAGTGACGAAGTCTGTAAACCTAGTTTTGTTCCATCTGGTAATTTCGATCATATCGCTCATTCCAGTGGATCGAGTGTAACAGGATTCATGGTATTGGTAGTTGGAGCGTTGATGTAGACGAGACCGGAGTTGCAATTGATACGGTGGCCGGAGAAGGGAGAAATGAGGGTTTTCCAGGTTGTTGGTGATGTTCCAATACTGATGCCAGGTTTGAATTGGGAAGGAGGAACTTGATTTCAATTTCGAATGGGAGGTGATGGTCGTGATGGGTTCCTGGGATGAACGACGTCTTGCTCGAAGATTTGGCGGTGGCCGGAGATGTCCAAGACCACCGTGCATGTGCACGGTGAAGAAGATTGTCAGGGGAAATTTGGGTTTTGCAGTAGTTTTTCTTTGGGGTAGCAGCTATGTTGGTGTCGAGTGACTCTCGGGTATTTCTAGTAAGTGACTCGAAGTAATATAAGGGGGTTTCGGGTATGTAAGTGTTTACAGGTTTCATAGGAAAACCTGTTTATTCCCAATCCAAATTTAGTTTAAATCTGAAGCAAGTTGTTTAACAGAAATAAAACTTAAATTTAAAGTCAGGATTTCAAACTGAGTTTGAATCCAGGTTTGAAAATTTAATTTAAACTTTATAAATTAAAATGTTTAACAACTATAAAAGAGTTTAAATATTTGAAATTAAAGATAAAGCTTTAAAATTAGAATAGAAGATTTAATCCTAAGTTTAAATCTGGAAACAAGATACAAATTTGAATCATGTTTTGAAAATAAAAGATTTTTTTTTAAATTTTGAAATGATTAAACAGCTTTTGAAATTAAATCATATTTTAAATATGATTTGTATTATAAATATGGGTATAAATTTCCTTTAAACTTCTTTATAAATAAGAAATTATTTAGTAGAAATTTTAAAAAGGTTTTAAATTGTTTTTAAAAAAAACTTTGTTAAGGTTAAGTTTGATTTCTTTTTAAATTTTAAATTTAAAATGTAATTTGAAAACAATCTTAAGTTAAATTGTTTTAAATTACTTTATTAATGATAAAGTAATCATGAATAACAAATGTTTTATTTTTAAAGTAAATTAAAGATTTAATGATCTTTGTTTCATTAAAATTAGTAATTTAAATAATTTAATTAATTAATTTGTTTAATTAATTAAATATTTGAAATAAATTAATTTAGGATAATTAAATTTGTAATTAATTCAAGTTAATTACTTAAGAAAGGTAATTAAGAATTTGTTAATAAGTTAATGAAGGTCATTAACTTGTGATTATTTATTTATTAATTAATGTAATTGATTTTGATAATTAATTGGATTAATTAATTTAAATAATCAACTATGAAACTTAATTAAGTATAATTACTTTATGGAAATAATTAAAGATATTAATTACTCTTTATAATTAATTTATTAATTTGTTTAGTTTAAATTAATTAATTAAGTTTAATTAATTTAGAATAGTCATTGAATGGGTTGATAAGTAACCAATGAGGAATAATTACTTAGAGAAGTAATTAAAATAAGTAAATCACTAGAGATAATTAATTAAAGTATGGTATTTTGGGATTAATTACTTTGTGTAAATAATGATGATGGTAATTACTTTGTGAAAGTGATTAAAAATTAAATTACTTAGTGTAATTAATTTAAGAATTAATTGATTAATCATTTGAAAATGATTAAGTAATGTAATTAATTAAGAGTAATTAATTACTAATGAGATTAATCAGGGTTGATAAATAAATATAATTAATTATTAAATGTAATTAATTTAGGAGAAATTAATTTACTCAATAAAGTAATTAAGGTTAGTTAATTAACTGAATGTGATTAATCAAAAGTGACTAATAATTTTGGTTTAAGTAATTAATTAAAAGGTAATTAAGGATCATTAATTAATATAATTAATGATGTAATTAAGGATTAATTAATTAGGATTAATTAATCAATGATAAGTGATTAAGGAAGTAATTAATTGAGGATTAATGTAATTAATTAATTAATTAATGAAGTAATTAAAGATTAATTACTGATTTTAGTTAGGAATAATTAATTTGTAAAATTAATTAAGGATAATTACTTGAATGTAATTAAGGGATAATTAATCAAGGGTGAATAATTAAGGTAATTAATATGAGGATAATTGATTGATTGATTTGTGATCAATTAAGGGTTAAGTAAGCAAGTTTTAAATGATGAAGTAATTAATTTAATTCATTTTAAATTAATTTAAGATAGTTAATTAATTTAATTCACTTTAAATTAATTAGAGATAGAATTAATTAATTTAATTCATTTTAAATTAATTATAGATGGTGTGATTATAGATCTATGCTTATGAATGGATGATATGGTTTACCCTGAATGGTTTGAATCTCATACATGAGATAAATAGTGTTGTGTGTTATGGATGCATTGGTTGCATTGTGATTATGATATAAGTATCTATTGGTGATGATAATATAGATTATCAATTTGTGATGATTACCTGTTTATGATTATATTGATTATCTATTATGATGATATGAATTATCTATCTGTGTGTATATGGATAATTAGATTTAATTGTTTTAAACTTAAAACAACTTGGACCTAAAAGACACGCTTTGGATTTTGATGAGACCGGGATCGGGTTTCTATATTTGGAATTCGAAAACCACATCGATTCCAATTAAACATTAGGTCGTTAATCCAAGTGGAGCAAGTGAAGACTCGAGCTGTAAAGGCTATACGTCAGTATAACTCTATGGATGATTCCGTAATGAGTTTGACGGAATAGTGCTTATAGATTCGAGATGGTGAATCAGAGTGCAAGGGTTATCGTCGTTAACTCTGAGGGTGATTCCAATAATGAGTGTAACGAGATAATGCCTTCGGTTTCGTTCGAACCCGGAACGAACTTGTATGGATTGAATGCTTTCAGAACATCGTCAGGTGGACGATGAGCATTCTAAGATAGATGTGTTCTATAAAGGTAATCGTAACCTCAAGCCTCATCAACCGAGAATGGATAAAACAGGGGAGGTGCAGCAAGGCTTCGGGGTTGTCTTGTTCGGAACTATTCAATAAGGAATGGGTCCGGCCTTGTGTTGCAGGGGAGTGGTAGTACCCCTCAGTACGGTGATCTAGGCCACGTACTGTGACGTGCGGTACCCCAGTAGCCCTGCCATTGTATGGAATCCAAAATCCAATAAGTGCCAACGGTTTTGATTGTATTACCCACTTTTGTGGCTAGTAGCTGGAATTTAATAAATGTAACAATTTCGGCTATTTCATATTTATTTGAAAACCCTAGACACTATTATAATATCATCGGATTTCCTATCAAATGTTTTGGTTAGCACAAGGTAAAAACTTTTCCATGTTTATGTGTGGGAAGTCTTACGTGATACCTTTCTTTAAAAGGTTTTTGAAAGTTAAGAAACTTTAACTTGTTACTCACACCAGACCCATGTCTGACCTGGAGTTTATTTTTGTTTTCATAAACTCTTGGGTACTCAAATTTTTACGAGTAGCGAAGGGATTCAGGTTAGCTTTGACGAATATTGGAGGAGAAAAGGAGCAGGGAGGCTTCTGCGTTAGATATATAGTATTCCGCTGTGTATTCTGAGTTGTTTCTGAGTGGTATTATGTTGTAAATACTAGACATGTGTTTATAACTGTCTAGTATGTGTTGTATTATCTGTGTAACTCTGATAGTTGTTGTATACTATGTAATACTTATGTTATTAATATAATTTATTCGTTCCGCTGTTTAGATTCTGATGTGTTATTTTCTTCTTCTTCTCTTTCTTTTTATTCTCTATCACTTTCTTTCTTATTAGCGATGCGACTTCCTGGAGTTTGGAAGGTTGGTCGTGACATTGGTATCAGAGCATTAGGTTGAGTGAATACCTAGGCTCTAGAGTGGTGTCTATCTTGAGAGAGCGTACTTGTAGTTTTGATATATATATCTATATATATATATTTATTATTTCTACCTATCCGTTGGGTTACTTGTTCAGGTTTTCCAACATAAGTTATAAAGGTAGATAAGGTAGTTGTGTGTGTAACACGATTACTACCATTGGTTGGAGTTTGAATGTTTGAGGTTGGAAGTGTATTTGTCGAGACTGTAGACCTAATACCGTCTCGAGTGAGAGTGGTGTAGAGATTTAATCAATCTCTGAAGGAAACCTGTAAAGGTTCAGAGTTCATCTTTGAGGATGGATGAGTAGAGTTTGGATTTGTTGGGTGGCAGAAGTGTGTGATGGTATTTTGATACCTCAGGAAGTAGTAGCTGCGTGATGAGATGCAGTAAATATGGATATTTCCGAAGATTTTTTCTTTGGAACGAGTTAGGAAGTGTGACTACTTCGGTGTTGTGGCTGAGTTCAGCAGGATGTGGTGTTGGCATTGAGGGCCGAGTTTCTCGAAGAACTTCAGATAAGAAAAATTTGGCATTGGTGCCAGCAGTGCAACTCGGAGTGTCTTTGTTGGCAGAAGTTTTCTGGTTAAGCAGTTTTTCTGAAGGTGGAGTTCAGAAGCAGCAGAGTGGACCCAATACTATTGGATTGGCTAATTAAGAGTAAGTTGTTCTATTTGGTAAAGAGAGAACAGTTTTGTTTGGGAATTGGTCTCTATTGATCACAAAAGTGATTTGCGATAGTATGAGTTTTCTTTTGACGTATTGAAATTTTTTTGGTTATCTTCTGAGAAGTCGGAAGTTTGTCCACTTTTGAAGATTGAGTTTTCTTAACGACCGGATTCCAGGAGTGCTACCGGTGGATTAGCTAGTAGAAGGATGGTTTCTCGAGATAGGTTTGGTAAGGCAGCTCAGGATTGGTAGAACTTCTGAGTTTTCTTGGATATGTTAAGCCATATTTCTGGAAAGTGATGTCCAGTTTTTGCTCATATTCTTCATCAGCGGTGTCTTCTATGCCAGTTCAGAGTTGTGCAGCGGAAGCAGTTTGGGAGTATTTCTGTTTTATCTTTTCTGGATAGAGGAAGTGAGTTTGTTCTTCTGATGTTTGAAGAGTAGAGTTGGTGATCTTGGTCTTGATTGATCTTGAAGAGATCATTGGGTTGGAATGTTTTTGGTTCTGTTTGTTTCTTTTTGGGGCATCAGCGAAGGTTAAGCCGATCAATTTGGATGTAGGATGCCCAGGATCGTTAAAAGATTTTGTGGTTTGGAGACGAAGAATTTGGATTCCGGAGTCGGAGTTTTGTTTTGGATCTCTTCTGTGTTTTGGTTAGAGTGGTGTTTGGTTTTCAAGAGTTGAATTTCCAGTTTGGATAACTGGGATTCGATGAGATTCACGTATCTCTGAGGGAGTACGTGTATGAGCTATTATGGTTGTGGGACTAGATGTTCAGAAAGGTTTAGTGGTTGAGTCAGACTCGTTTGTAGTCTGATATCTTGTCTAGTTCTGTAGATCTAGATGAGTAGAAGCTCTGTAGCTTCGTAGTTTTGATCGTTTGGATTCTGTAGGGGGAGTATCCCGGTATATATATACTTGGGGAAACTCGAGAAGATTTTATCCAGAATTTTGTCTGGATAATTAAATTTGTTTGATTAGATAAATTGGTTGTTTTGGTTGTTAGCATATGTTTGATGTATGTTTGTGATTTAAAATTTTAAATCTTAAATGAGATTATTAAATTACTTTTGCTTTTAAATTTCGGGACGAAATTCTTTTAAGGGGGGAGGAATGTGATATCCCGAAAATTTTAACAATATCATTTTAATAATCTGTATTTAAAATTAAATTGATTTTATAAAATTTTAATAAAAATTTACTTGATTTAATAATCCAATTAAATAAATGTGTAATTTATGAATTTTATCTTTTAAAAGCTAATAATTGTTTTCCTATTTATAATGTATGTATATATATTTATATATATATTGTGAATGGATAAGTTTGATTTGAAGTTAAATGAACAAATAAAATATGGTTTTTAAAATTCTAATATTCATTTGATAATTTGAAGATTTTTATTTTATTTAATAAATAACTAATTGGTTTAAATACTTAGAGAAATTGTTTTAAATTGTATAATTGTATTTTAAACATAGTTTAAATTTTATAAGATAAAAAAGTTTATTTTTTTTGAACATAGCTTAATAATTATAATTTGGAATTAATAAAAAATTTAAAATACCAATTGTATACTAAAACATTAATGTAATTAATTAAGTTGAATAAGATAAGTAATTTATAACTTCTTTTATAAATTATTTAAAATTAATAAATATGATATTTTATAATAATAATAAATGTATAAATGTAGATATGTTTTTAAAGACAATATTATTATTTTTAAATTTATTATGTTAATATAAATTAGTTTTAAGTGGAATTTTAATGTATAAATAACATTTGAATTTGATTTAATTTTGAAATTCAAATTAATAAATATATAAATCTCATAAATAAGTTTTCATTTTTTTATATAAATTGTTTCATTTCATTTTCTTAAAAAAAAGGAATGTATATACATTTACTTATGAAAATAACTTATACATAAATAAATACAAATAAAGAGGAAGAGTTTTATTTACTTTTAAAATAAAATAAAAACAAATAAAATTCATTTATAAAACACATGTTATTATATTGAGAGGTGTAATGACAAGTGTTAAGCTTTCTAATATCTTAAATACATGTGTTAGTAAATGAACTCTTACAAAAGACAAGTGTCCTTTTCATTTTATTTTTTTTCTTTTAATTTTTAAATTAATCATTTATACTTATATAAACATGTTCCTTTATTCCCTCATGCTTCTTTTCTAAATCTCCATTTTTTTTCAAAAAGTTTAGAAGAAAAGTTTTCAGTTGAAAACAAATTGGTTTTCAAACTTTCAAAAACAAAAATTTAAATCATGTTCAAGATTTGATTTCTTTTCAATACTCAAGTTCCTCACAAACCTGAGAATCAAATCCATAATCAAATCTGTTCAAGCAATGCAAACACTCCTCAAACCTGAAATCGTTAAAACCCAAACTTAAGTTCTAATGCCTGAAAACCAAATTCATACCATAAGTAAAAAAAAAAAAGGAAAGCCTGCATCTGGAAAATCAAAGCTTGCCTGCAATTCCGTTTAAAATAAAAATAAAATGGGCTCTGCATTTCAACATTCTGGAAATCAAAAATAAAGCCTATGCCTGCATGCAAGTTTTTTTTACAATAAGCATCACAAGTTTAAAATTTCAAGAAGCAAAGGGTCTTCCAGTTTTAAGGTTCAAGAGCTTTTCAAAATTTAAGAACTCTGTTCTTCATGCTCAAGACAGGTGAGTAACTTCACTAATTTAAAAATAATAAGTATTTTCTGTTGCATGTTTTCTTTTCCCTTGAAATAAGTAAGTTTGTGTGAATATTTATTGATGGAAGTTCTGTGCAAATTTGGATATGAATGTATGTGATGACTGTAAACTTTATGTTACTAGTTTCTTTAAAAAAAAAGAATCCACTTGCTTAGTTAAAATATTTTGTTAATGTTTAGATTATGTAATAACTATGTTAATTAGACCATAGTTTAGTTTAGAAAATTATTAAGTGAAAAACAAAATTGGTGATTTACTCTGTAAAACTTGAAACATCAGAGTATGTTAAATAAACTTGAAAACTCAAACATTATAAATTATAAATTCAGTATTGTAAACTGAAAATTTAAACAAAAAAAATGATTTTTAAAACTAAAATCATAGTGTTTAGTTAGAAGTTGAGACTGCATTTCTTATTTGAACTGATAATGGGTTTGAGTAAATCTTTGGTGATCAAGTTGATTAGAAGGTTTGGATTTCTTGGTGGAGGTAGTGTAGTGATCAGGGAGTGTGGCAAAAATGTCAGGAAGATGAATAGGGCTTGGTGGAGGCGATGGGAGAGTGACGAAGTCTGTAAACCTAGTTTTGTTCCATCTGGTAATTTCGATCATATCGCTCATTCCAGTGGATCGAGTGTAACAGGATTCATGGTATTGGTAGTTGGAGCGTTGATGTAGACGAGACCAGAGTTGCAATTGATACGGTGGCCGGAGGAGGGAGAAATGAGGGTTTTCCAGGTTGGTGGTGATGTTCCAATACTGATGCCAGGTTTGAATTGGGAAGGAGGAACTCGATTTCGATTTCGAATGGGAGGTGATGGTCGTGATGGGTTCCTGGGATGAATGATGCCTTGCTCGAAGATTTGGTGGTGGCCGGAGATGGCCAAGACCACCGTGCATGTGCACGGTGAAGAAGAGTGTCAGGGGAAATTTGGGTTTTGCAGTAGTTTTTCTTTGGGGTAGCAGCTGTGTTGGTGTCGAGTGACTCTCGGGTATTTCTAGTAAGTGACTCGAAGTAATACAAGGGGGTTTCGGGTATGTAAGTGTTTACAGGTTTCATAGGAAAACCTGTTTATTCCCAATCCAAATTTTGTTTAAATCTGAAGCAAGTTGTTTAACAGAAATAAAACTTAAATTTAAAGTCAGGATTTCAAACTGAGTTTGAATCCAGGTTTGAAAATTTAATTTAAACTTTATAAATTAAAATGTTTAACAACTATAAAAGAGTTTAAATATTTGAAATTAAAGATAAAGCTTTAAAATTAGAATAGAAGATTTAATCCTAAGTTTAAATCTGGAAACAAGATTCAAATTTGAATCATGTTTTGAAAATAAAAGATTTTTTTTTTAAATTTTGAAATGTTTAAACAGCTTTTGAAATTGAATCATATTTCAAATATGATTTGTATTATAAATATGGGTATAAATTTCCTTTAAACTTCTTTATAAATAAGAAATTATTTAGTAGAAATTTTAAAAAGGTTTTAAATTGTTTTTTTAAAAAAACTTTTTTAAGGTTAAGTTTGATTTCTTTTAAATTTTAAATTTAAAATGTAATTTGAAAACAATCTTAAGTTAAATTGTTTTAAATTACTTTATTAATGATAAAGTAATCATGAATAAGAAATGTTTTATTTTTAAAGTAAATTAAAGATTTAATGATCTTTGTTTCATTGAAATTAGTAATTTAAATAATTTAATTAATTAATTTGTTTAATTAATTAAAGATTTGAAATAAATTAATTTAGGATAATTAAATTTGTAATTAATTTAAGTTAATTACTTAAGAAAGGTAATTAAGAATTTGTTAATAAGTTAATGAAGGTCATTAACTTGTGATTATTTATTAATTAATTTACTCAATAAAGTAATTAAGGTTAGTTAATTAACTGAATGTGATTAATCAAAAGTGACTAATAATTTTGGTTTAAGTAATTAATTAAAAGGTAATTAAGGATCATTAATTAATATAATTAATGATGTAATTGAGGATTAATTAATTAGGATTAATTAATCAATGATAAGTGATTAAGGAAGTAATTAACTGAGGATTAATATAATTAATTAATTAATGAAGTAATTAAAGATTAATTACTGATTTTAGTTAGGAATAATTAATTTGTAAAATTAATTAAGGATAATTACTTGAATGTAATTAAGGGATAATTAATCAAGGGTGAATAATTAAGGTAATTAATATGAGGATAATTGATTGATTGATTTGTGATCAATTAAGGGTTAAGTAAGCAAGTTTTAAATGATGAAGTAATTAATTTAATTCATTTTAAATTAATTTAAGATAGGTAATTAATTTAATTCACTTTAAATTAATTAGAGATAGAAGTAATTAATTTAATTCATTTTAAATTAATTATGTGGTGTGATTATAGATCTATGCTTATGAATGGATGATATGGTTTACCCTGAATGGTTTGAATCTCAGACATGGGATAAATAGTGTTGTGTGTCATGGATGCGTTGGTTGCATTGTGATGATGATATAAGTATCTATTGGTGATGATAATATAGATTATCAATTTGTGATGATTACCTGTTTATGATAATATTGATTATCTATTATGATGATATGAATTATCTATCTGTGTGTATATGGATAATTAGATTTAATTGTTTTAAACTTAAAACAACTTGGACCTAAAAGACACGTTTTGGATTTCGATGAGACCGGGATCGAGTTTCCATATTTGGAATCCAAAAACCTCATCGATTCCAATTAAACGTTAGATCGTTAATCTAAGTGGAGCAAGTGAAGACTCGAGGTGTAAGGGCTATACGTCAGTATAACTCTGTGGGTGATTCCGTAATGAGTTTGACGGAATAGTGCTTATAGATTCGAGATGGTGAATCAGAGTGCAAGGGTTATCGTCGTTAACTCTGAGGGTGATTCCAATAATGAGTGTAACGAGATAATGCCTTCGGTTTCGTTCGAACCCGGAACGAACTTGCATGGATTGAATGCTTTCAGAACATCGTCAGGTGGACGATGAGCATTCTAAGATAGATGTGTTCTATAAAGGTAATCATAACCTCAAGCCTCATCAACCGGGAATGGCTAAAACAGGGGAGGTGCAGCAAGGCTTCGTGGGTAGCTCCCATTGGAGAGCAAGATTGATCCCTGTCTAGAGGTCCCTTTTTATTTCGGCTGTGTGGGCGGTTGGTCGCGACAACTGCCAGGGTTGTCTTGTTCGGAACTATTCAATAAGAAATGGGTCTGGCCTTGTGTTGCAGGGGAGTGGGAGTACTCCTCGGTACGGTGATCTAGGCCACGTATTGTGACGGGCGGTACCCCAGTAGCTCTGCCATTGTATGAAATCCAAAATCCAATAAGTGCCAACAGTTTTGATTGTATTACCCACTTTTGTGGCTAGCAGCCGGAATTTAATAAATGTAACAATTTCGGCTATTTCATATTTATTTGAAAACCCTAGACACTATTATAATATCATCGGATTTCCTATCAAATGTTTTGGTTAGCGTAAGGTAAAAACTTTTCCATGTTTATGTGTGGGAAGTCTTACGTGATACCTTTCTTTAAAAGGTTTTTGAAAGTTAAGCAACTTTAACTTGTTACTCACACCAGATCCATGTCTGACCCGTAGTTTATTTTTGTTTTTCATAAACTCTTGGGTACTCAAATTTTTACGAGCAGCCAAGGGATTCAGGTTAGCTTTGACGAATATTGGAGGAGCAAAGGAGTAGGAGGCTTCTGCGTTAGATATATAGTATTCCGCTATGTATTCTGAGTTGTTTCTGAGTGGTATTATGTTGTAAATACTAGACAGGTGTTTGTAACTGTCTAGTATGTGTTGTATTATCTGTGTAACTCTGATAGTTGTTGTATACTACGTAATACTTATGTTATTAATACAATTTATTCGTTCCGCTGTTTAGATTCTGGTGTGTATTTTCTTCTTCTTCTCTTTCTTTCTATTCTCTATCCCTTTCTTTCTTATTAGCGATGCGACTTCCTGGAGTTTGGAAGTTGGGTCGTGACACAGTACGGGGCCAAGATCACCGTACCGAGGAGTACGTCCGCTCCCCTGCAACACAAGGCCGGGACTACCCCTTACTGGATAATCCCGAATGAGATCACCCCGTGGTTGGGATCAGCAACCGCCCACTAAGCCGAAATAAAAAGGGACATCTAGACTGGAATGACCTCACCCTGCTTGGGTGCTACCCACATAGCCTTGCTGCATAACCCCTGATTTTCAGTCATTCCCATTTGATGAGGCTTGAGGCTAAACGTTACCTTTTTAGAACATATCCCTTAGAATGCCCATCGTCCACCTTACGATGTTTCGCAAGCATTCATCCATACAAGTCCATCCCGGGTTTGAATGGAACCGAAGGCACTATTCCTACTACATCCATTTTGGAGATATCCTCAGGATTAGTAGCGACTAGCCCTTGCACTTCACCGCTCCATCTTCGAATCCAAAATCGTTTTCACGAAACGTACAAACCGGATCGAAGTGGTTTTCGAGAAATTAATCTCGATCCCGGTCTCTTCGAAATGATCAACGCAGTTGGCCAATATTGATAGTCGGTTATTTAACTATCAATTAATATTCACAAGCATCCATCAAACAAGAAATAATTTTCCAAATTATTTATTAACCTCAAAATATCTTCATAAGATATATTTCTATTTTCAATCCTTAGGACACAGTTTCAAAACCATCCTTCTTTTCAGAATAGACTTTCCCAAATATTTTCTATCTCCTCTGAAATCACCAAGCACAAAATTAGATTTCTAAAATAATTTAAAACACTTTACTTTGAAATATACTTTAAAACATTTAAGTTAAAACTACAACAATAATTTATTAAAAATACCATACTATAGGAATATTTGAAAATAAGGTTACTTCATAAATATAAAACTAGATTTATACTTTTAAAAACATAATATTAAGTCATTCTTTAAATAATTACTAATAAAATAAATTAGGAGAAAATACTTACTTTAGACTTTAACTATTAGAAATAATAAATTTTACAAACCATACTTTTTAAACAACTTCAAAATCTTTTAACTTATATTTAAATTTTTTTACTTTGAAACATACTTGGTTATCCAGAGAGAATTTCAAACCTCAATCACTTAAATCAATTTCCCAAATTGATTTCCAATTTATTTTATTTGAAATAAATTCTTTTACTTATCAGTTCATTTCCAAATTCAGTAGTTATGGACTTTATTATTATTATTATTTTATTCTTCTTTACTGTTTCAATAATCCAAATCTTAAGTTCTAAATAAATGTTTGTTCTTTTTAATTAATAATACTGCATTTTAAAATTCATTAACTTTCTGTTTATACAAAATTTCCCTTTCATTCTCAGGATTCATTTATTAGAAATTTAAAGTCACTTTATTTCTGATCCAGGTTATTCTTAAATTTAATCTATAATTATTTTACTTGCAATTTCACTTCTTTTATTTTCATTTCCAAAATCAAATTAATAATTTTTTTGTAATTCATTATACCTAATTATATCAACCAAGCCATAGCATTCAATACTTCCACATAGTTCATTATGGAACATCAAACAATCAGAGCAGAGAATATTAAATAATTTAAACAAACGTTGAGGGGTCCAGCTGGATCCCTCCAACCTGTTTTTCCTTGCATCCACAGATGTTAGCACAATATAATCTGCTAATTTCAAAATATCCCATACTATAGCACATCACTCAATTCAACATTCAAATAATTATTTAAATTTAATCATTTAAATTTAAATTTAATCATTTAAATTTAAATTTAAATTAACTGAGTGAGATTAACTCACCTTTGCTTTTGTTTGACAATCCACTTCCATTTTAGCTTGTTTCCACCATTTCTTGACCTTGTATAAATATTAGACGATTTATTAATATTTGAACAATTTGAGTAATAAATTTCCATTTGATAGATTTAATTTAATTTAATTTATAATTTATTTTAACTAATGATTTAATTCGAATAAATAATTAAGTTTTAAACTGATTTTTCTTTTTAAAAAACTTTTAATAACTAAAATAATTGGTTACCCAGTTAAACAAATTATTTCTTGATATCTACTAACTGGGTAAATTAAAAATGTAAATACATACGTTTATTTCTGCTTTTGAAATTGCATATATATACACTTATATAGGAGTCAATATAAATTTAAAAATCTATTTTTATATACATTTCCAAGCCTTCTAAAATCCCTAATCTTCTCAACTCCATCTACATATATATACGTATATCCATATATACTTTTTTTTGTGTTATCTATGAAGATCCTTTATAAAGAAACTGTATTGATCTAGAATTCAATTTCTTTGTTCCGACCATCTAAATATATATAAGATTAAACAAATTGTTTATATATATATATATCCTACTGTAGATATATAAATCTCTCTGTATATAATTTAAACCTCAACAGTAATTTGTTAAATTTCAAAATTAAATTGCAAACTAAGGAATACCTTACTGCCTACAGTACAAGCTTTTGCCATCGAACAACCTCCATCATCGCTCGTTGAAGTCGCCATCGCCTTCACCTCACCTCGGCCTCGTCCCACTTGCGAGCGCCACCCACTCGAACCCTAGCCCTATCTCCACGCGACATCGTCGCCTGCCTTAGCTTTGCCGAGCCATTACCACAAATCACAGATCTCACATCGTATCGCGTCACCAAAAATTCCCAACGAGCTCGATACTCATCTAATCGTGCCGCGTCTCCAAACAATCCTAAACCCTAGGCTACCCTACGATTGTCGCTTCCTCCATGTCTCGAACGAGCACGAGTTCGATAAAGAATGAAGATAAATCAGTTCGAGAATTTGCGATGTAGAACAAGGCTTGCCTTCGATTTAACTTTCTCCATTCTACCATTTGAAAGGATTGAATTTTCTTTATTAACAAGTTCGGCTACGATATAAAATAAAGGAGAGGGGAATATGATTTGGACTGATGGAGAGAGAAGTGTGCTCGAATAGAGAACGTTAGCGTATTAGAGAAGGATCAGGAAAGCTCCGATGTGAAGAAATTTGGACCAGTCAACACTATAGTAGATTTATATTTGAATTTTCAATAAAAATTTCAATACATTCCACACCGTACGATCACACGACAACTCTGATCCCTACGAAATTTGAAATCCAATAATAATACTATATTACGGATCGAATGGAACGTGTTTCGTCGAATTCTGAGGCTGTGCCTCGGAAGGCTATTTTCAAATTCAATTTAAACGATATAATTTTAAAACTGAACAAATCAGTGTTAAATTTAATTTGAAAACTTCTATTATCCTCAACACTATCAATATAAATTTTATAAGCCTTCAAATTATTTATAACAGACTTAAAATTCTAGATTCAACAATCTACTCAACTTCTAATTATCAAAATTCTATTATTTAATTATGAAATAAATAGCGATATTTGTAATTCAAGTGAAAATTATTATATTGAATATTTAAAATCAATTTAAATATTCCAATTTTAAATGCTCGAAAATTCCGGGCCGTCACACTAATTTACTTAAATTTATTTTTAAAACTTAATCTATGTTTAAACATACATATCTTGTTTAAAAACTATAGCCTATCAGAAAATAAATAAGGAGATTTGGAATTCTTTATCAAATTCGAACTCTATAACTTTGAAACAGAGATGAACAGACATGCATAGTTAAAATTCCCATATTTATCAACATGCACGGCAAATTTGCACTCAAGCAAACCATTATCACACCATTATTTCATAATCCTATCTCATGCAATAGATTTTAAACAATTATTAGTTTGTTTACTCACCTTTTTGATGTTTGAACAGAGAGCCTGTAAAATTGCTTTTGAACTGGATTTTGGTCTGGACTTGATTTATGAACTTGATTTTGATTTGTTGCTTGATGATCTGATCCTTCGTTGAGTTGATTCTTTGAATTAATCTTGCTCAGGATAAAAGCTTGAAGCAGTTTGATTTTTTTCTTTCTTACATGCCTTTTTTTCTGGTTTGAAAGCTCTTATTCTTTTCTTATTTGTTTGAAAGAGAGGGATAGAGGGATGTTAATATACTTTGCTTAATTTATTTTAAAAGAAATAAATGACACATGTTGAATTACTTACATTTGTCATAAGCATGCTAAAATTAATTTACACTTGTACTAATGCATAGAGAATTAGTTTACATGTGTAATTATAATGTATTAATATGTTTTATATATATTTATATAATATCTATAATTTAATTTATATTTATTTATGTTTTATCTTTATATATATGCATTATTGTTTTTACATATGTTCTAAGTTTATATAATTTATGTAATTTAGAAAAGAATAATATCAACTCTTTTATTAATCTTGTTAAATTTTATATTTAAATTATCATTATGCTTAAATTGATTACAAAGCACAAATGCTAGTGTCAAAAATGTCCAGCTTACTTTAATCAACTTTTTACAAATTTTTTTTAATATTCAAATCAATGTTTTCAAATTATTTTACATGTACATACGCACCTATATACTTGTGCATGTAAATACTTAAAATTTCAACATTATAAAGTTTACACATATAAATTATTATTTTTATTAATTTACTATAAGATTCATCATGTTAATTCAACAATTATTATAGTTTCAAATCCACTTATATGTATATTCAGACATTTTTATTTATTAGAATGTATTTATCTAAATAAAATCAGCTAATTATCTAACTAACAGATGTCCAAAATCCGTGTTATCACATTTATACTTTTTTAACTTATATAATATTTGATGTATACCATTATATTAATAAAATCTTATTTTATTAATTTAATTAACTAACACTTTAATTAATTATTATATTATTCAATTATAACACATTATATCGAACACACACACACACACACACACACACACACACACATATATTATAACCTTTATAGTAATACACATGTCTTCTATATATATGTATTTTAACTTATTAATTAACTTTCTATTAATTTATTTAATTAAAAAAATTTAATTAAATTTTGTCAATGTTTAAAATTCTTTTATACACACGTGTATATCACATTGTCTTAAACAATTTAGGATGAAAAATTATATTACAACTTTTATAATATGTGTTTTATTTTAAATTTATTTTTAAATTTAAAAATTTGATTTTAATTTAAAATAATTTTGAAATTAGCCCAAGCCCATATCAATTTGGGCTTTTATTGTTAGGAATAACCTTTGGGCTTACCTCATCATTTTAGGCCAAGCTAGTAGCTATGTAGAGAAGAGTACTTGATTATCCAAACCCAACCCTAGACACTACTTTTCTAGAAACCCTCTATATAGTAGGCTTAATAAGTTAGCCATAATACTGCTAATTTAGCCACATGGCACTGATACCATTATTAGAATAGGGCGCAATCTTACCATTTTAGATCTTATTGGGCCTATAAAGTCTAAATTGATATAGGTCCAATCTAAATAATTTTAAATAAAATCTTTATCTTATGTTGTTAATTTATATAAAAATTTGATTTTGTATAAATATGTAATATATAAAGCGTATATGTGTATATAATACATACATACGTGTCAATATGAGCGCAACATATAAATGTGTATATGGTATAATGTAACAACCCGCATATTTATCGAGTTTATATTTATATATTTTATTTAAATATTAAATCGTTAATCGGATTTTGGTCCGAAAAGCTACTTTTTGCAAACGGTCAAATTAGGACTCGAGAGCACTTCCATTGAGTTCGAAATGCCGTTTACAACTTTTTTTAAGTATAAACTTCGATAGGTTTGGAGTTAGTGAAATTTCAGTAACTTTTCCCGCTTTGGACTTTGGGTTTGTTTAGCCTATTAAGCCCAAGTTCCAACCCTCTTCTCATCACTCTTCATAAATTTCCTAACTAACTCAAGCTTGGGCATTAATGGTGAAAAGAATGGGAAATTAAAACTCCAATCACAAATTCAATTGCAAATCCAACATTCAACTCCAAATTCAAGTAGAAGATATTGGATTCACGCTTTGGATTGCTTCTCCTTGCTTCTCCTTGCTTTCAAGCTTCATCTTCATAAATTTTAGTGCAAAGGTGAGATTTTTATCTCACAATTCTAGTCTATAACTATATTGGACTGTTGGGAATGATTCCCTATCACTTTAGCATGCATATTTGCTTTTGGTTTGGATTGGATTGGCGAAAAACTCCGATTTTTGGTGTTTGGGTGAAATTTCTGCATTTAGGTCGTTCTGGCCATTTTTAGCTCGTTCGGAGTTAGGTCGTGTGGACCTTAGGTCGTAGGTCGCGTACGAGTTAACCCCTAGGTCGTTCTGGCCATTTTCGTGTTTTCGGAGTTAGGTCGCTCAGGACCTTAGGTCGTAGGTCGTATGGCCGTTAGGTCGCTCTGCTTTGGCTCTGGCCATTTTTGCTCACTCGCAGTTAGGTCGCTCACGACCTAGGACTTAGGTCGCTCGCGAGTTAGTGGCTTAGGTCGTTGGGTCATATAACCCATTAAGTCGCGCCCCTTTTGGTCGTGAACCTTGTTAAGTCGTTCACCCTCCATTTCGTAAGTCGTAGCTCGTATTTGAGCTTAGGTCTTAGGTCGCATCACCCTTAAGTCGTTCGACCTGATGCCTCTCTTAGGTCGCGCATCCCCTTAGATCGTTAGATCTTAGGTCGCGCATCCCCTTAGGTCGTTAGATCTTAGGTCGCGCATCCCCTTAGGTCGTTAGATCTTAGGTCGCGCATCCCCTTAGGTCGCTAGGTCTTAGATCGCGCATCACCTTAAGTCGCTCGGCCTGCTCTCACCTTAGGTCGCGCCATCTTTTAGGTCGCGTACCATACTTTAGGCCGTAGTCACTTAGGTCGCTTGCACCTTAGGTCGGCCTCGTTAGCTCGCAGATCATCTAGGTCGCGTGGCCTTCAGACCGTTAGGTCGCGAGTGTTAGGTCGTTAGACCTTACCTTCCTTAGGTCGCTTGACCGGTTAAAACCATTACTAGGTCATTTGGCCATAGCTCGTTAGGTCGCATGACCTTATAAACCGATAGGTCGCTTGACCCCTTGGACCCCTAGGTCGCAACCCTTAGGTTGCTCGACCCTTTTCCCCTTAGGTCGTTAGACCTCATTTTGTCTTCCCTAGGTCGTACCGTTTTGGTCGGGGCGCTGCCCCGCACCCCGCCGGGGGCGCTGCCCCCTGGACCCCCGCGACCTGACCGGGCAGGTCGAACCCCGTAAGCGGTGGCGTTGCCCCCGCACCCCCACCTTGGGGGGTTGCCACCCCCCCTGGACCCCCCCTCCGTAGGGGATCTTATATGAAAAGCATTCAACAGAACTTGCTGAACTGATTTCCTTGGATTTTTATCACATCTTCGAATGTGATCTTTGTGACTGATTGTTTCTACAATTGCTTCTGTGTTTTGCCACTTTATAATATAAAGGTTTCAATACTAGTAGTAAATATCAAAACTCTTTTAACAAACAATTTCAACTCTATTTTTAATAACAAAGCTCTTTTCTTAAACCGTTTTCCAATCTATTAGTATATACAAACCTTTACCTCACTCGGATGAGAAATCTAATTAAACGACTTAGTAAAACAAGTGGTATGAAACGCTTGCATTCACTTCGTCGGTTAATTCTTGGACTTGTTCGATTGAACCTCTTGTGACAATTTTATTAGTGAATATTTACAGTTTGTTCGTAAATGTTTAAGTTAAGCAAGTGGTTATGGGACATGAAGCTAAACTTCTATATTTACTAGCTTAGTGTAATTGACACTTCTCGTTGATCATGACGATCATTCTGATGATTTAGACTAGCAACTGTGCGATGTCTCTTGTTGCGAGGTTAGACTAGACACCACTTGTGTGATTCCACTCACACATACCTTTTTGCTTTATGGTTAGTCTGGACCTCAATCTGTGTGATTCCATTCACACATGTGGGGTAGCTCCCCTTGGTCTTCGGACCGTCATGTGATAGGCCTCTTTCTCTTTTCTGTGATTTCTGGATTTCTTGTGTTGATTTCTGGAATTTATGTCATTGACTTGTTATGAGTACAAGTTTAGGGTATGATGCCCTCTTTGGATCTTTGAGAAGATTCTTGTGATATCGATTTATCTCTTATTGACTGATCTTCTGTTGATCATTACTTACATACTTATAGTGGTATGTCGTTATGGATATTTTATGTTTATGCCATATCTTTTATGTTATATCATGTCATCTGATATTTATAGCTAGACTGATCCGTTTATTATTTTCTTAAATAATACTCGGGTCAGACCGAGATGTTACAGGTGCTTCTGCTTGACTTCTTCCCAGGGATTCATCACTCTGACTTTTGGCTAACTGTTTAGATTAGCAGTTTTTGTTGTATACACTTGAGACGTAGACTCATAGTTGTACTCTTTTGTATAGCACGTGTTGCTATTCTTTTGTATTATTGTGGATCTTTTGACCACTACTCTGATGTACACTTTCATGTGTTAGTTTTATATTCATATCTTCTTCCGCCTTTGTGATATGGATGTCTGTGACTGATTTGCGTTATGCTTATTTCTATGTTTGTTTCCGAAGATTATTTATAGCCATCGTGTGATAAGAAATTACATGGATGGTCGCTCCTCAACAGCCTTATTCTCCGTGCTAGTTGACAGCTCCGTAATGTTCTTGGCTAGCGTGGGTATAGAGGTGGGGCGTCACATATAATGTGCCCATATATAAGCGTTGGGATATACACCGCAATGAATGCATTGGCCCTTTTATGCACACTACTGTCCAAATAAAATTTAAATTATATATATATATATATATATATATATATATATATAGACACACACATACATATATCATGTTTAAAATTCTTAACTGTTATTTTTTGATAAAATCAGTTATTTTAAAATCAACAACTTTGAAATTCAAAGTTCATTTTAAATATCTACTTTGTTTAATTTGTAAAACAGTTTAAAAATAGATCTAGATCTAGATCTATAAATTAAAATTAAATGTATATACATATATATATTATAAAATTAAATAAAATTTCACAAATATAAATAAAATAATTAATTATGAATAAGTTAACAATTTTGGCATTCATAACTCAATTTCAAATATATAAGTATTTTAATTTGTAAAACAATTTAAAATTAAATCTAAATCTATAGATTTAAATTTAAAATCTGTGTGTGTGTATATTTATATAAAATTAAATAAATATGTAATAAATATATTTACACCATATAATTATATATATAACAACAATACATTAAAATAATTAATAACATAATTAAAATATATTTCTTTAAATAAAATGCCTTACGGTTAAAATTAAAAATAATATTTAGATATAGTTGTTTTTTATATTTTGTAAACAATAAAGTAGAATTTTTTAAAATAATATATATATATATATAATACTAGTTAATATATGTCACATTATCATTAATACATATACACGTATATTTAAACTTTATATTTAAAATAAAATAAAAATAAATTTTGATTTTTTTGTTGTAACATTAGTTTGTGATAGATAATAAAATAATTTTGGGTATACAATTACATATATTTATTTATTCATTTATATTTGTAGTTAAGACAATGTTAAATAAGTTTACAATAGTTTTTAATGTTTTAAAATTTATACTTAAAAATTTGTTATTGAGAAATATAAAAAAATAAGTTTGTTTAAATTTTATTAGTTAAAAGTAATAAAATCGATAGATAGTGAAATTTGTGTATATATACTTGCATATACATATACATACATACATACATACATACATACATATATATATATATATATATATATATATATATATATATATATATATATATATATCTGTGTGTATGTATAACAATACAATTAAATAAGACAACGCTTGTGCATATAAATTCATTCAAATATATATTAATTAACTATATTAATATAATGACATATTAATCATAGATTATGGGATGTTACCTCAAAAATGTTGAACTAGATTTGCACCTTGATTCGCAAACTTTTTTAGATTTAATCTTGATTCAAGTTCCTAGCTTTGCAACTCCTAAGAGAACCGTTTTTAATATTTTATTTGTTGTTTGGATCCGATATCTTTGGCCTAAGGAGGTCAGAAATGGCAACTATCTTATAGGAGAGGTAGAGCAAAAGTCATCTAAACAATAAGGGTGGTGTGGCCATTTAAAGAGAGAGTAAAGGAGATATTGTCTCCTTGATTTACTAATATATTACCAAATCTAGATCCAACTTTTTTGAATCTTTAACCCCTCTCTTGTTCTCCTATAGCTGCTTGATAAGTCTATATAGGCCTTTAATCGTTCCAAAACCATTAGCAATTAATCACATTTAAATTCAATTTAAATGCATGTCGATATTGAATGTTGATTCGTATATATACAACTTTTATATATACACCTAATTAACTGCTATTGGCACCTAGAAAATACTAGTGCCACTAATACACTAAATAAAAAATAATTAATATTTCATAAATATTAATTAATTGAGTTAATTTATACAGTTATAAATCAAATAAACCATGTGGTATATCAAAAAATCTACCAATGCGGTTGTGCGACTCATAAGTGTAAATTTAGTAAGTGATTAATATCAAAAAATTGAATACTAACGTTGACACGTCACTTTAGCTAGTGGTGTAACAGTTTGACCTAGTATATCAGTTATACTTTTTTCGAGAAAATCCAATTTTACTATTTTAAGTGACAACTATTTACACCAATCCTCTTCGTCAAAACTATATCGCATTAGGATTTATGGAATTTGGTAATGGTCAAAATTCCAGTATCGTTAATGTTCAACTTTATACTCCAAATAGGAAGTCCTTGGATCGGCAATAACAATTATTATTAACCAAACTACTCTGGCCAAAGACTTTGACTTTGAGTTGACTTTAGTTGACCATGATATTAACTTCATATAACCGAGGAGTCGAATTCTCTCTTGAAGAATGCTTCACATCTAATGCTTCAGCTCAACCCAACTATAGTCACTCGATGGATGTCATGCTACAGTTTAACTACAATCAAAGTGGAGCTTCTACATTGAAGATCAATAGTATTCTCAAGTCAAGAGAACTATATATTTTTATCACATTGATATTTTTTATTTGACCTTAGTTATTTAACCAACAGAAAACTATTAATTGAGTCATTATATGGTTATCCAATAACTATCAGTACGTAACCCCTTGGCATCTCCAATAGCCATGAGTAGTAGACTACCCAACATTTGGAGAGTCTTACGAACTCTAGTCTCAACGAATTTTCGATATTTAGTCTCTATACATCTTGACTAGGAATATCTAAAATAGTATGTTCATTTTATTGTGATAAATCATTAATGATTAAAATAGATTGTAACTACAATCACAAAACATACCATTTATGGATTTTCTATTAAAAATACTTCTAATTAAATTAATTAATCAATACAACACATTGTATCAAGTATATAATAGAAAGAAAATATCTTTTATTTCAAAAAAGATTGGTTATCGAGTTAGATATATGTAACAACTATATAATTGCTCCTATGACATACCTCTAAATCTATCATAGAAGTGTAATAGAATGGGTTAATGAGGTGGTATTTTTAGCTATCATAAGAGTATAAAATATCTGTATACTTTCCTCCTGTTTCTCCTCGTCTTTAAACTAAGAGAGCTATTTACCCAATAAAAATAAAAGCTCATTTTCCGTTATCTTTTTCAAAGCATGGTCGGTTGTTATGCGTGTGTGTATTGAGACACATACACATCGGCCTAAACTAATTGGTAAGTTGTTCGCCATTCAGATGAGTAATAAAGAACTCTAAGGCGGTGAATGCCATTAAATTAACATATGAGAAAAATCAATCGTTTTTCCATTCCAACTCTCTCATACATTCAAAAATGTCATTTTCTAATGTCCTAACTCCTTCTCTACTCATATAATCATTCCTAAACCAAGCCATAATCAAACAACCGAGATATTACATTTAATTCATTCTTAAGTCTTTCAATAAACTTATTTTTTAAACATTCATAAATACTTGTCTAATCATGAATCACATCTCTAAATTCTTAGCTTGAATTCATTCATCAAGCCCTAACCCATCATCTGATATGAAACAATAAATATAGCATAAATGGAGATCAAAAAGCATAGAGAATAAATTCCACTCATTAAATCAAAAGAAATCTTAACTTCCAATTTCCAAATTAACTCTTGAAGCATAAACTTAAAAATCTAGATACAATCTTCACTAAATCGCCAACTTGAGTATATGGATTTGTAGAGAATATTCTTACTTGAATTTAGAGTTTTTTTTTAATTTTATATTAAGGATTAAAGAATTATGAAGAAAATAGAATAAGAAACTGAGTTTTTCTTTTGAGAAGAAGAGCAAATGAGAAAAAAATGAAGAGATTAATTGTAGTTTTGGCCTAGCTTCTCTCTTCGTCTTTTTCCCCATTACCCAATTTTAACGAACTTTATATGTTTTTCATATGATAGCAACATTAAAAATGCAATTGAATAGGTTTCATGTCCTAAGTCGGTTTTCTTTTAAAATTTTACCTTTTAAGTCATTCGTTCAATTAAGGTGTTTAATTTAGTTAAACTGATTTATCATCTTACTTACTAAGTGTAAAAAAAGGTTTGTTACAACCTCCATATAAAAATATCCTAAGTCATAGCATGTTTATCAACCACCCCAACGATAATATTCCACTAGCTTAAAGATTCCTCCTAGAGGTTCCAAGTAGCATGTATCTTTCTTATTAAATCATCCAAGTCCATAGATCCAAAGATACACTCGCAAGTGCATAGCCACTCTTGAGTCAATGTAAGACTTGGTACCTAAATAAGGTTGTCCTCCTATTCCAAGAAAGTCTCTGCAAAGCTTAGGAAAGTAAAGAGCCGATGGCAGTGGTGAAGGAATATGCACCACTCAATTCACAATTAGGGTGGAAGAGTTCCTCCTACGGTGGGTAGTTGCAAATATCTATGAAACCATGCCAATATCTACAAATCATATGTGGAATCCCTAGTTTTCACAATACAGATTTTTCGCGTTTGAAAATCGACATCCATACTTTACATCGTACTCGAATGCCGCAGATTCGACCGTTCAAATCCAAGTCATCAGAGCTTATAACCAATTAAGTAAACAACACTGCGGAAGAAAAAGAATAATACATTAATATACAGCATTGATACAATATCTGATACAACAGATAATACAATAAATATCAATATACATCAGAGATATGATACAATAAAATAGCAGTGGAAAAGAAAAATAGATGACACCAGCAGCGGAACAAATAACTCTAAGATAGTCTTCAAGGAAGAATTCCAGCAACAGCAGCACGAACCAACATCACGATACACCAAGACAAGCAAGTCTCGTCCACATTTAAAGACTGAACTAGCTCCAGCTAACCTATTAAATCTGACTATCTAAAAAACCCAACTCTAGACTGCCCGTGTGGAAAATTATGAGCACCCAGAGTTTAGGAAAGAAACAATAAACTCCGGATCAGTCATGAGACTGGTATGAGTAGCAAAAATAGTTTATCTTTAAAAAAAACAAACAACAAGAGAATTTTAAAGTTAATCCGCAATGCTTTTAGAAAATGTAACTACCATAAGGCCTTCTGCTACACACACAATGCGAACGCAGAATTGGAGGAGATTTCTCCTTATGATAGTCAAAGATGCTTGATACGTAGATTCTTTGATATTATTAACATAAGTGCAAAGTGCAGAAAAACATTTCAAAAGTATGATATAAATCTTAGCCAATTTAAATATCAACTTATAAACAAAGTTCTAACTAATTTACTTAAATTTTTATTTAAAATTTAAGCTTTCAAATTACTTTACATTTTTAACTTACAAATTTAAGTTAAAATAAATTATTTAACTTTCATTTAAACACCTTTTATAATGGAAGTTTATCAAAAACTTACAAATACTAGAGTGCATGTATGCATATATATGAATACACATACATGTCTATATCAAAATGAAAAAGCACCAGCATAAGCAAGTGACATGGGTAGTTCGAACAAAGCCATCAAGACAGTGTCGAATCCCATTTTATATTTTACAAAATCACTTTTATCAAGTCCAAATGCCAAAATGAAGTCACCAGAGTTTTAAATCAAGCAAGATAGTGGCTCACATCAAAGACCACATTCAAAAAACAGAAGAATGCAGTTTAAGTTAAAATGACCAAAAATAGTATCTGTACAATGGTGATAATACAGGGTCATAGAATCGCATACACAAAATCAAGTGACCGAAGTCAGATATGTCACAAGAGAAGCTCTTGGACCAAGGCTACAATATGCATAGAAATGCAAACAATTGTATAAGGCCGAAGCCAAAAAGGAAGACAAGAAACAGTCGAACAAATTCATGTCAACAGCGAAAATAACAATAAACCAAAGTCACAATAGAAATTCACATAGCAACATCAATGACCAACATCAAACGAAGACAAATTGCCAACGCAAATCAAATGACAACTTCAAACAATCATATACGAACGCAAATAAAGGAGATTGAACTCATATAAACGAAATCAAGATCTCAAATCAATTAGAAACAATTAATTGAAATAGATGTGAGTGAAAAAATCACTCACCATTATTCCTAAGAACACAGATTCGACTGCCATCGTTCCCTTTTTCCCCCTTCCAGATAGCCTAAGCACGGCCCGACCGAGTTCAACGCAAAGCATCAGAGTCGAACCGAGCACTCAAGAAATCGAGGCAAAGTCAAAAGCCCTAGACGCCATTATTTTCATTCGTTTGTTTTTGTTTAGGTTTTTCGAACGAATGAAAATGAAAAAGAGGAACGGGTCAAACTGAAATAAGAAGGGAACATGCCAAATAAAATAAAGGAGAGAGTGTTTTTGGGCCAAGATTTTTATTTAAAGCCCGCTTAACTCATAACAAATTTCAAAAGAATTTAAACCTGATTTAAAAACTTCCAACAGCAATTAACCAACATATATTGCTTGTCGTCCATTCATAGATTCACAGATAATATACAAATGTAAATAAATGAATAAATTACTCAGTTAAATGCACAAAACAAAATATCACGGATAAGTTAGGACAATCAATCCAAGGCGTCTCATACCATACAATCATTCATAAATAAGGTCAAGTATTCAATAGTCATTTATAAGTAGGATTAATTAATCGTTTAATCCTAATCAATTCAACTTATTTCTAAGTAAATTAATTACTATGAATTAATTATCAAATTCTGATTTATTAATTACAAATCATTTGATATAAATTTATTTATCAAACACTTTAAATAAATTAAATTATTCTTAATAAATCATATTAATTAAATCAACCTTTCTTTCAAATGGTTTTAACCAATTACCATTTCCAATCTTTTTAAACAAAAAGATTCATTTCACAAAGTTCACTCAATTTCACAAAGATTCATTCATAGATTTCATAACAATTCCATCTCAATTGGATTAATTCACTTAAATATTTAAATCAAAGATTTATCTTATAGCTTTCGAACCGTTTCCATAACTTGGAAAATCATTTTCATTCCAAAAGCTTTTCACTTTAAACCCAATCCATTTCCAAAACATTTGAATTCAAATTGTCTATTTAAAAATCATTTCAAAAATCTGTGACTTAATCGATTTCCTCGTGAAATCCATGTTTGCGTGTATAAGTGTGGTCCAGGGGTTTAACACAAAAGTGCATCATCATTCAACCATCGCAGATTAAAACACAGAAATATAGACGATAAGCGTTATATTTCAAATGTTTTGGATTAATTAATCTGTGATGGTTGAATGATGATGCGCTTTTGTGTTAAACCCCTGGACCACACTTATACATGCAAACATGGATTTCACGAGGAAATCGATTAAGTCGCAGATTTTTAAAGTGATTTTTAAATAGACAATTTGAATTCAAATGTTTTGGAAATGGATTGGGTTTAAAGTGAAAAGCTTTTGGAATGAAAATGATTTTCCAAGTTATGGAAACGGTTCGAAAGCTATAAGATAAATCTTTGATTTAAAGATTTAAATGAATTAATCCAATTGAGATGGAATTGTTTTGAAATCTATGAATGAATCTTTGTGAAATTGAGTGAACTTTGTGAAATGAATCTTTTTGTTTAAAAAGATTGGAAATGGTAATTGGTTTAAATCATTTGAAAGAAAGGTTGATTTAATTAATATGATTTATTAAGAATAATTTAATTTATTTAAAGTGTTTGATAAATAAATTTATGTCAAATGATATGTAATTAATAAATCAGAATTTGATAATTAATTCATAAGTAATTAATTTACTTAGAAATAAATTGAATTGATTAGGATTAAACAATTAATTAATCCTACTTATAAATGACTATTGAGTACTTGACCTTACTTATGAATGATTGTATTGTATGAGAATCCTTGGATTGATTGTCCTAACTGATCTATGATATTTTGTTCTATGCATTTAACTGAGTAATTTATTCATTTATTTACATTTGTACATTATCTGTGAATCTGTGAATGGACCCTAGTGCCTACTTCTCTTATATTATGGCTCATAGTTATTATCTGTAAAGAAAATATAGCAGCGACTTCTAGAATGTAGTGGAACTAATAGGAGTTGTAATGTGATTTTATGCAAATATTACTTATAACAAAATACAAGTATCCTCTCTCAATGTTCAAGTAGTATTCTTGCACCTAACCTCTCTAAGGTCTACTTACCTTACCTTTAACATGTTAGACTTTCCAAGACTTATGTGTTCGCTCAATCTATGCTCTTGCACTTATGTGAAGATCCACCATTCATAACATCTGAAATCCATGCAGAAAATGGCACTTGGATCCACATGTGTCACATAAGACGAATCTTAAAGGTAAAACTTAACTAAACAAAGCATATCTATCACAGTTTCCATAAAGAATTTCATCTGTAGAATGGATGATGCATAATATCAATGTATACATTTGCAAGACTAAGTGGACGTCAAATAGATAAATGGAACTTATGGCACAACTGTTAGAATACAAAATACTCCAAACGAATAGAGTTCAAATAGTACATTAAATGACATACTATAAGCTCATATAAATAGATATGTCTAACATGTCTATACCTAACTAGTCTTATGTAGATTTCTTAGCTAATTAGCCAACTGGTTGGATCAACCAGTCATCTAACCAATTGTTCAATTGACTAGTTCGTCCTCACCAATAGACTAATTTCTTATTCAGGCGAGTGGCTGGTCCCAGCTAGTATACTAAATATATTCCGAAATGGCTTGTATTATTTTGACCATGGGTTGTACCACCAAAAAGTCACCTGTATCCAACCCAGGAAGACCATTTTGTAAAGTTGAAGTAGGTTTTGCGTCTCTCCTATTTGTTCCCTCCATTCTTCTCCTTGTATATGGCTTATTCTCAACTATTCACTTCGATGCTTAACTCCAAGTTGTCGTAGCACTTCGAATGCGCAACATACTACTCATGTTCAAGCATGGTTAAGTTATTCACCTTTTAAACAAGTACCTTTTCTCTAAGGTAACTTGATGAACAACTTTGAGATATTCAACACCAATCAACAAACCATATGAGTGTATCCACATAACTACAATCCAAACTCATTTCCTATTATTCTAATATATCACCTGCTCATTCAAACAATACGAAAACCAATGCTAATCAACACAATCCATGTAAACATACAAGTAGTCATATTTATCATATCCCTAGATATATTATTTCGTTAATTATAAACTTCAAACATTCTTGGAAAAATCGGCATTTAAAGATTCTTCTTTGATCTAATCAAGCCCTTCCATCATTTGACATTGAACATGAAACAAGATTGTAAAGGTTATCATAGAGTATAGTAAGTTTTTTCACTCACTAGTTGCTAGAAGAAACAGTAGCTCCGAAATCCAAAACCAACTCTTACCAATTTGCCAACTTGAGTACATGGTTTGTGGAAATCATTAACTTGAATTTATAGTATTTATTTGGATTTTAATGTTGAGATTCAGGGAGTTTATGAATAGAGAAAGAAAACTAGGTCTTCTCTATTAAAGAAGAAGGACAATGAATGAGTAGAATTCCATTTTTGACATTATACAGACTTTTTTGGTCCATTTATCATTATGCCCTTAGCTCTTTTTATGTCTCCTTTCTCCCATTATCTAATTATACCAAGTTTTGTATGTTTTTCGTGTACAAATGGCACTACGATTGCAATAGAGTAGGTCTCAAGCCTCAATTCATTTGTCTTTAAAAATTCATCTCTAAGCGCATTAGCTTTAATAATATTAATTACCACTGATTAGGTAATTAAATTAATTATTTATCCTATTATCATGTTGCAAATCCGATTTATTACATCTTCACTAGGAATTTTAGTGGTCCTTCTTTTATACTCATTGCCCGTTGTTAGTAAACAACACACGTATTTTCTTTAGCATTACCACTGAGATGCCTTGCTCGACCTCATCGATCTCTTGATACAGATCTGCATTCTATTTCACACCACTGATTGCTTATAGATAGAATGGTTCGACAACCCACTCCTGCTACCCATTAATTTCCTTCATACACACACACACAAGAGTGTTCTCATAACATTAATTTACTTTTATGCATTTCCACAAAATCAAAGCTCTTTAAACACCACTATTACATACAACTATCCATTTGCACAATTATATATATATATATATGTGTGTGTGTGTGTGTGTGTGTGTATGTATGTATGTATGTATTTCAAATTTTCAGGCATTACCTCTCATAATGTTGCCAACATGTCGAATAAAATAAAAAATGACCATACATGTCCATTGACACTTCAGTCATCATGCATTTTTCTTATACACAATATTTCTCGCACTTTCACGATTGTTCGATGTCACTAAGCATTTCACCCATATGGTGAACTCACACTAGGTAAACCCACACTTAAATCACGAAATGAACTCTCAATACCATTAAAACTCTGATTCATTGATCATTCCATGTAATTCAATAACTTAAACCGAGAATGGTCTTAGATGTTAGTACTAGGCCAGCCCGCAGCAGAGTTAAATGGTAAATTTCAAAAAAAATCCGATTTAGGATCTATTAGGCTTATGAAGTCTAAATGGATTTTAGATCAAACCTAATAAGGTTTTAGATAAAATCTTATTTTATTTAATTTTGTTCAAAAAGGTTTTGAATATTTATGTTTTAATAAATATGGGATGTTTATATAAAATGGAGTATATCAAATATACTCTTATGTGTAAATTTATGTAAAGTTACATGTTAAAATTAAGTTAGAGAAGAATTTTTTTATTTCTCTCTCCTAATTCATATAGTTAACTGAGGGAATATTTTGTCGTATTTAGGGACACTTTATTAAATTGATTGACTTATTAAATAACATTTATGACTAAATTTATACTGGGCATAGGTTGTGAGTATATCCAAATATACTCTAGTGTAAAATTTGTAATTGCAACATGGCAAAAAGTTGTAAATAATTAGAATATGTGTATATGTTGGGATTTGCATCTATGACATATACATTGTCCATTTATATGTGCAGCGGTTGTCACAAAAATAATTTAAACTGATATTGGAAAGTTTATATACATATATCAAAATTAGCTTATACATTAGATGATATGTATATTTCATACACAATGTTTTAAAAAAATAGTTTATGCCTTTAAATAATGATGACATTGTTTAGGCCACCTTTTATGTTACAAAATTATACACATTACATATTTTAAAATTCTTTAAGTACTTTACTGTTTTCAACTTGGAAAATTATTTATTTAACACCATCTGATGTTTTCAATTTAAATTTGAATCTTATGTGCGTGTGTGTCTATATATATTAAAAAATTAGGACCTAATTTTTTAAAATGCAAAACTCCTGTGATGACTGCCCAATACCACCGGCATTCAAGTACCATTAAAGTGCGATGCAGCAGTGCCCAGTTGAAGCAAGACTACCGTCAACGGTTGTAAGTTTAATAAAACATCACAGAACCTGTCGTATATCACATAGTGCATCGATAAAATATAATATTAAATATCTCAGATCTAAAATAAGCGATGGTAATAACCAAATGAGTCACATAAATCAGGGTAATAGATCCATACAACATACAATATAAGTAATAAAGTTATACATCAAACAATAACTTATAAACAACTATCTCTAAATAATAAAAGCACTAGCTAGCTCCATGATAACTCGAACGACCTATAATGGCCAAAGACTACTCAATGTCATGGTTCCTCGGTACCTGAATCCATGCCATTCAGTAGCCAGGAATTATATCTCCCATTTATGGCTGATCTAGGGTAGATTGCCCATCATGGAGATAAAATCGCCCGTCATGGTCCTAATAGCTACCTCATATTACCTTTGTTTTATGAGTACTTTTCGAACCCTTAAGTATCAAAAATCCCTTTGAACACGTCATCTATGGAAGAGCTCATCCTGGAACTATTCTTAGACTTTCCTCATGAAGTCACTTTAGTAGGGACGAACCTCTACAGTCATCATCAATCGCAGAATACCTTCATATACCATATATCCATCATCTAACAGTTCTCTTAGTCTGACTCATAGTCCTCAACTCTACATCCTAAAATACAACTATCCATCATCAAATCTATCTCTTCCTATCACGGAATCATGATTATTGAATCATAGGTCATCGTCGTTGAAAATCGCTATCGAACTCTAGGGTATGGTACCGACCCCTATACTTAGCTGTATCTGGCTAAGTATCTGGCTTGTCCCGAGTTTGAGTGACCACATGTAAAAACTTGAGCCAAACCTCATCCCGTCTCGAAGCAAGCATGTGAAAACTTGAAGCAACCATCCAAATAGCTCGAAGCACCACTTTTCCCTCTACCCCAAATCGTCACCACTAATCCATGCATACCCCAACCCCATACTTCAAACAACTAGGTCATGCTCCACCCTTCGCCATCCTTCATCGATCCACTTTCAATACCGATCAATGTCCATGGATCCGTACCGATCTATGAACGCTCATCCCCGAGTAAACGAAAATTCAATCTCGTTTTCTCCACCAGTCCAACCTCTAATATGAACCAAGTAATCCCATCATTCATCACAGATCCATGGACACTACCGTTGCATGCCTTAGAATCCTTCACCCAACCCATCATGCTGATGATCCACGCAATCTAGCAACCTGAAGAATTCCCTTCAAGACTCAATGCGAACCATCCCCAGACTCAAGCATGCCTCGAAGGTAACCATTACCGGTCCATAACCTTCAAAATCATCCTTGATCAATCCATAATTCAAGCAAACAAACTCCAAACGACTTAAAACTTGGAACGTAGCCTTATGAGGCCTTCCTTATTGCCTCATATCGATTGCAAGGAAATTGGACTCCTACCGATCGATAGCTACCAGTTCCTAAAATATTCTTATGAATAATTCACCATTCGATTGGCATTTGCAACCAAACAACAATCGCCCATTCAAGCAATCTTGGATACAATCTATACTAACAAGCATACATCCAAACATGTCAATGTGAATCCAAAATCTAAGGGTAGTATCCATAAGAACACAAATTTACAAAACTTTTCCAAAATGTTTGAAATTTACATATACGTTTAAAGTGGGTTTAAAACATAATTTAGAGGATGAAAATCATTTAAAAACATCATTAAACATAGTGAGTAGAGGGTTAAAATCACTTACCTAAATCCAAAGCAATCCAAACCAAGCCCAAAGATGCACGAATCCTAAAGTAAATAGCAGTTCCAAGACGATCCCCAGCCGCAAATCTTCAATCCAAGGTGCTAATCTCGCTAATCTTCATTTAATGACACTTTTTTGCTAATTAAAGTTGGGATTGGGGTAACTTCTTGGCTAAGACGATGGTTAATGAGAGTTTTTCTTTATTTTTATAAAGTGTGAAGTGATGGAGAGAAGTCTCATCTGCCCTAACCTCATGCTAATCTCGATATGAGTTTTGGGCCTAACCTTTAACCCTCTAATTATCCATTAAGCTATCTAAAATCAATTGAAACTTCAAACACGCTAACACCCTAACAGTACGCTCATTTTCTTACTGTGACTACTCTATGAAAAGAGAAACCATCATCACGATCTAATGGAAGTGATTTTAGACTCCATTTCGGCTCCTATCAAAAGTTATAGGCCATAAAAGTTTTTCAGTGTTAAAATCATTCGACAAAAATTCTAAGGATAGAATATGTCTCTGGTATTCATTTATCAGAATCATAGAATCGTACGACCTCATATAAAAATAATATTAATATTCTACGATTCTTATACATAGAATACAAGTCATTACATTCTCCCCTCCCCCCTTTTAGGGATTTCGCCCTTAAAAATCCCAAATAGATGTCAAGGAGGTCATCCCGCATGCCTAACAATCGTATACAAGCATAGGCAACCATCACACATCAAACATGCATACACATCAATTGATGAAAAAAATAACTTCCAAGCCTATACTAGCGTGCATCATGCTATGCTAAGGTATACTTCATGATATCATAGGTGAAAGTAAAAGCGATAAATGGAAAACCTCACCAAGTAGAGAGCTTTGGAAAAGCTGTCCTCATGCACTCCTCGGCTTCCGAAGTTCAATCGCCTTCGCTTTCGCTTCTATGAACTGTTCGTCGACGGAAATTTCTATCGGATTAGAAACTTGCCAAAAAATTTAGAAATAAAATTTATACCGCAAGCGCACGGTGTACAAATGTAGCACGTGGCGAATACGGGTCGATCCACAAGGAATTGATGATTTTAAAATTCTATTCAATCAAATTAAACCAAGGTTGAAGAGAATGTTAAACTAGAAAAAAAAGAAAACAAGCGAAAGAAAATTGATAAAAATATGAGTGTTAAGACAATTTAGAGGCAATTTCCACTCTCTAGATGAGATAAGTCAACAAAATGAAGTTATGATCTCTCTTTTCTTGTCATTAGTGAATTAGTTGATGTACTTATCATAAGTATGGCATATTTGTGCTATTAATTAGCTCAATATAAACCATCAAACTATAACACAACCACTAATACGCATTTAACTCTCATGAAATATGACAACAAAATTGAAATAAAAATCTAATTTAATCATAGCCTATTAACTATTGTTTAGAAATATAGGCTATCAAATTTCAATTTCAACATTCACTTCTTTGCCATAATCATATTTAGATGAAAAGGCAATTTGTGTTATGTTTGTTTAAGCATAGCCTATTTGATGTCAACAATATAGGCTATAAAATTCAATCAAAACAACAAGTTAAACCACTTCAAATGTTTCATTAAGCACAAAAAGAGAGCATAAACATCAAATTAAGTTGAAGCTACATGATTAGAGAGCTTCATTACCCCTAAATTGAAGGGGTTTAGCCTCTCATATTTGTCATCATATAAACAAATGTAGCTTGCAACATGAGAGAAAAAGTAAAGGAAGAAAGAAAGCAAGATAAAGAAAAACTAGTCTACTTGCATGAAACATAAATCTGCACTACAACATGAAAGTAAATAAGCATGAAAAGGAAAAGAATATGTATTGAAGTTGCATAAAAAATTACATAGAATAGAAATAGCTATGTAGCCATGAAAAGAAAGAAGAGAGCTTGGTTTTATTTTGAGCCTGAAACTAACTAAAGAAAGACTATGTGAGAGAGGAAAGTTATATGAAACATAAGGGGTTATTTATACATGCACGAAACCCTAATCCATAATCTGGGGAATGACCAAACTACCCTTGAGAAAGTGTGGAGGCCAAGTAATCATTAGCTTCTACTAATCATTATTTAAGTGTACATGAAGCCATTAATTCCATAAGCATGTGCATTAGCCTTTAATTTGTACATTAAAGTGGTAGGTAGGTGGGGTCCTTCATGATCTTTACTTTGAATTATTTCCGTCTTTATTCCTTTATATTCATGTTGTACATGCATGTGTCCTTATGAAACCACTTCTATTTTAGACCAAATTCCTACAAAAATATATATAAATTTCAATTAATTTTTATCAAATAAATATATGCACGCAAATGACCGTTTTGCCCCTATAAAAAGATGGATATGTGACAATTTGGAATTAATATGGATTTTGGTTAAAACAAGTTAAAATACCTAATATGATCATTTATTTAATTTAAATAGATTAAATATGGTGGTAAAAATATGCATATTTACGTGCACATCAAATACCCCCACACTTATCTTTTTATTCGTCCTCGAATAAACTAAAACTTAGATAAATCCGTTTTCGTAGGGAGCACGATTGCATTGAGCGTATGGAACAAGCCGTTAAATCTCTGGGTGTCCCTAGTAGGACGAGTGTTGTCTCGTGAGGGTTTTCAGCGGATACTACCCACAAAATCCAAATGCAGGATGAAAATATTTACAAAATGCATGATTTATTTACAAATAGACTATAGTTTAACTCGTTGTTTTGGTTAACGACAAAGTCTAACTATGAAATGGATCCTTAGTTGATTATCAAAGTTTATTAAAGTGGTATTTTCATTTCTTTTCAATAACAAATCAAAAGTAAAAATAGTTCTAGGATTTCAATTGCTTGCTCTCTCATTATTTGCAAGAAAAATTACACACCTAGCTCAGGTACACCGAGGCCAGATATACCACCCATGCACTGCCTTTCGGGCTTATGTGAGGGGAGTACAAAGCATGGCGAGTGCACACACTTTCGTGCATACACCTATCGACCGTAGGTGGTTTTTATTAAGTCTGTTTTTTTACGTGTGTTCCATACATGCATAACCGTGAGGACTTTTAAATGAGTATGAGAGCACATAATCCAAGAATCCAAGTAATTCACCCATGCATAACCGTAAGGACTTTCAAATGAGAGTGAATACTTGGATGTTATTATTTTTTATTTTTATATTTTTTTTAAAGAGAGAGAGTTTTTCAAAATCATCTTAGCAGCATTTAACTTAGAAGGCAAAAAAAAATGTTATATACTTTATTTTAAATCAACCACTTTTTAAAACAAAGATTTTCAATTAGGATGTATTTCATAATTAACACGTATGAATCTTTCTATATACTAGTTAAACCATTGTTATTTGTAATAAAACTTCATTCTTATTTTTGTTAAGACGAATAAATTTTCAAAAATTGCAATTTAGTAAACCAAACCATATATTTGTCCTATAATGTTTCTTTAAAAATAAATCAAAAGAAAATATGTTTTGGGATTTTTTTTAATTTTTTTTCTTTTTGAGTTTTTTAAAAGAAAAAGAAAAAATAAACCATGAAAATGAAATAAAATAAAAAATGAAGATGAGTCACCCCCACACTTGATTTTGACTGTGTCCCACAGTCAACCCAAGTGGAAGGAGAAAATATAAAAACATAACCTTTATTTAAATAAAAATAAAAAGATGATTATTTACAAGTCATTAGAAAGTAAGCCGTTAAAGATTAAATGAACCGGTCTTCCAAGAACCGATTCATTTGTCTCAGTAAGTATGTAAGGCATAACTCAAGCACAGAAAACCAAACCGTAAAAAATTTCGAAGTTGAACTTTGATTTGAAAAAACGAATGTTGTTTTATTGAAAATTGTACGAATTGTTTTGTTTTCGATGATTTTTGGGGACGATAAAATAATTGACTGAACTTCAAGTTTATTTTCACTAATTTGAAATTCAAGCTTATCATTGAAAACATTTTCAAAGTTATTGATTTCAAAATCAAAATAGTGATTTTCATCTTCGCCGTTGGAATTTAACAACTCATCATCCAGAAGTCCAAAAAATTCATGTTCATTAAATTCATCTTCCTTTGTTGGCTTATCAACAACTTCATTGTGTATATTATTTTCAAAATCCAAAGTTGTTGTATTCAAATTTTCAAAATCGGGAAAAGGAAGATCGAATTTTAAATTTGGTTCCACACCCTCAAAAGAATTGAAATCCAACTCAATTACCGTATTTTCAACAACTTCATTAAGATTGTTATTTTCAGTTTCAAAAGTTGTTGTTTGAAAATCATCGATTTGGGTAAAAGATGGATTATCATTTAACTCGTCACATGTTGGGATTTGATTTTGTTTTATCACGTTGTTTCATATATGTTTCAAACAACAAATTTGTGTGAACATCGTAAATTTCATTCATTTGCTCAACAAAGTCAAATTTGTAATTATTAACTTGAAAATTTTCGATTTGGACTCGTTGACAACAAGAATTGTCAATTTTGATAAACGGTAGATTATTATTTGATTCTCCGCAAGTTGAGATTTGATTATGATTTTCACGAAAAGTTTTGTATTTTTCAAGTAATAAATCCTCGTTATCTTTTTCCATTTGGTCGACAAAATCAAATTCTTGATTATTTATTTGAAAATATTCATTTTGAATTTGTTGATAACCAAAGTTTTCAATCGTATCTTTATTGAAACTATTTCCACTGCCAAAATTATTTGAAAATAGGTTCACATTTTCATCTTGATTTTGAAATTCATTTTGAACCTCGAAATTGAATTAGCATGGCTTATACTCAAAATCATTGGAATTTTGAAGTGAATTCAAATTTTGAAATCCTTGACTCGAGTTATTACACAAATATGAATTACACAAATCATTTATACTTTGATTTTGTTGTATGGAGAATTCAAGTAAAGATGAAACGTTATTTTCAAGAGCAGAGGGTTGGTCCTTGTTTTGAGAACTTTGTTGTTCAAAATTCGAGTCGGTTAAGGAATAGTTGTTAAAATATCCATACGAATTTGGAGTGAAATCATATGGATTATATTGATTTTCACTACTATTGTAAAATTCAAGTGAATATGGAAATTCGAACATTTTCAAGAATTTTTTGTTTTTTATAAAGAAGAAATATTTACAAAGAGGAATTATTTTTCAAAATGAAAATTTGATTTTTGCTTTTTCAATTTTTTTTGTTTTTTTTTGGTTTTTCAATTTTTTTTTGTTTTTGAAAAGATTTTTTTTTGAATTTTTGATTTTCTAAATTTTTTTGGGTTTTTGAAATTTCAAAGGAAAAGGATTTAAAAATTTCAAAGGAAAGGGAATATTTACAAAAAAATTAGTTTTGGTTTTTGAACTTTTTTTAGTTTTTTTTTGTAAATATGCACGAACTAATGCAATTAAATGAATGCAGTGGTCTAATTACAAATTATTTATCCTAAGTTAACTCAAAATTGTATAATCACACTTTGTCTTAAATCAACTAAAATATTTCTCAGCTAGGTAACGGGCTGGGGTTATCGGTGCACCACTAATCACCATAGCAATGCAACCGAAGGTTTAAGTACCTTCAGAGGAACAACCACTATAATATTTATGAATCACCGTAATATTTATAAATGGTTCTTACTTTGCCGTAGCCTAGACACCAAGAAATAAAATTGTTCAAAGAAAACAATTGTGAATATACAATTAAAAGTTATCGATGTCTAACAGTTATTGCTAATCAAATTCTAGGATGAAATGCAAAGCAGAAATTAAACATGAATTAACAATGCAACTACAAATGATTTTTGTTTTGTTTTTGAATTTTCATTTTTTTTAATATAAATGCAAATGCAAGAAATCAACACTGCAACTAAAATATAAGCAAGAGATAAATGGACGAAGAATTTTTTTTTTGAGTAGCAGTTGAGCGAAGCAAGCAACTCTTTGGCAACCTGAAAAGAAGTTAAACACAAATATATACAGTTATATATATATATATATATATATATATATATATATATATATATATATATATATATATATATATATATATATATATACGGATGGAACTTAAAATGAAAAAAACAAAATTCAAACTCAATTCTTTTTAGAACAAATGGAAATCAAAACAAATGAAACAAACTAAACAAAACAAATAGACACCATATATACCATTTTTTTTAAACAAGAAAAGACAATTTAAAAGCAATTCAACCCAACTTAACCTGCAAAAACAATTATTTTTTGAATGAAAACAACCCGACCCAAACTTATTTTTTTTTAAATCAATACAGCCACAACCCACTTAAGAAATTGAAAGAAGCTCCTCTTTCTCGATTAAAAACTATGGAATAAAACAAATCAACACACAAACGCAATAAATATCTCAACTTATACCAATGCTTCTCAAATCGGCTTACTAAATCAAAATAAAAACAAACTGAAATCAAATCGAAATCAAGTTGCAACTTTGTTTGCGGTTTGCTGGAGTTGTTTGAGTCAAGGCAGTGGTGAGTGAATTCGTTTCAGGTGATGTTCATGGTTCGAGAGGATGAAGTTGGAAGAGTTCTGGTTGCGGTGAAGTCGAGATCGAATTGGTTTGCTATTTGATGTCGAGGCAATTGGGTGGGGTGTGGCTACGGTGATCGATTGCCAGGAGAGGTCAATTGGATTTGATCGCGGGAGGATGGTTGCTTGATTGAGTGTTTGGGTAGCCGTGGTTACAGTGGGAAGATTATTGTCAGGGTCGAGTCGCCTGAGGCAATTGGTGGTTGGAGTTAGCGAGGAGGTACGATTCATGATGGAGGTCGAATGGTTGCTGGCGTTCGGTGAGTTGTTATGATGTTTGCAGAGGGAAGAATGCAGTGTGGTTGTGATGATCATTGAAATGCAGAGGGGAGGAACATAGTAGTATATGGGTGGCAAGGTAGTTAGAAGGTGCAGGATGGATGTGTAACAAGGGGTAGATGTCAGTGATATGGTGGAGCAGATGTGGTTTGTGGTGAAGTGCATACTGTATCAGCAGTGAAGGCACAATGGAAATGTGATGTAAGGTGAAGTGCAGAGATTTGCAAAAGTTTTGTTGAAGTGGAGTGACTGGAATGTTGTTTGTTGAAGTGGAGTGGTAGTTGATGCTGTGGTTTTGGGTTGCAGAGGAGGGTACTGCTGTGGGAGGAAGAGAAGCTTTTTATGATCAGGAAAGACAGTAGAGTGTTTGGTGTGTTATGGAATTTGGAAACGGAAGTAGGGGTGTAAAGCAAGGTGGTGGGCACTGTCTTGTTGTGATTGTAGTAGTGAATGAATGGTGACCAGTTTGAACTATGATGGTGGAGGTGTAGTAAGGCCGGCACTATGATGGAGTGGATGGTGTTGTTGGTTTGAGATAGAGAAAAGTTGGTTATAGGAGACTGGTCAGGGAAGTTCAGTGGCAAGTGGGATGTTTGAGTTGAAGGGGAAGAAATGGTGGCAGGGGATAGTTTTATTTCTTTTTGAAATGAAAATGAAAATGTAAACAGTAATGAATCAAAATGCAATACAGAATTTGAAATGGAATTTTTTCCCTTTTGAAATGCAATTGTGTATTGAATGTTTTTTCTTTCTTTTTAAAGTACGAAATGCAAATAAAAAAAACAAATGCAAACCTAACACACAAACAAATGCAAGCAATAATTACAAAAAAACACACAACTTAACACTTTTTTTTATAATGCAAGTTAACAAACAAACACACAATAAAAACAAACAAAATAATTCGAAGAATAGATTATCAAAATCGAATCAAATTCCCGGCAATGGTGCCAAAAACTTGTTAATCGACGGAAATTTCTATCGGATTAGAAACTCACCGAAAAATTTAGAAATAAATTTTATACCGCAAGCGCACGGTGTACGAATGTAGCACGTGGCGAATACGGGTCGATCCACATGGAATTGATGATTTTAAAATTCTATTCAATCAAATTAAACCAAGGTTGAAGAGAATGTTAAACTAGAAAAAAAGAAAACAAGCAAAAGAAAATTGATAAAAATATGAGTGTTAAGACAATTTAGAAGCAATTTCCACTCTCTAGATCACATAAGTCAACAAAATGAAGTTTTGATCTCTCTTTTCTTGTTATTAGTGAATTAAGTGATGTGCTTATCATAAATATGGCATATTTGTGCTATTAATTAGCTCAATATAAACCATCAAACTATAACACAACCACTAATACGCATTTAACTCTCATGAAATATGACAACAAAATTGAAATAAAAATCTATTTTAAGCATAGCTTATTAACTATTTTTTTTTTGGCAAGGCCGACGGGGTTGGATGGTCTCCGACCATTTTATTGCAACACAGAAGAGAACGAACAGTTACAAATGAGAGCATAGCTCAAAGCAAACATAGAAACAAAGTGCTACAAACACAGAAGACACAGCAAAAAGAAAAATAAAACAAAGACACAAAGCAACAACTACAGTTGTTGGAACAAGGGTATCCCAGGTTCATGGAAGAAAAGCATTTCCAGGGAGCATTTGATTCCGTGCTTTATCCATAGTTTGAGAGTTGCATCAGACTTAGCATTTGTAGCATCAAAAATCCTTATATTACGTTCTTTCCAAACTGCATATATGAAGCTCTTCAAAGCCACAGTAAATATTCGCTTGTGTTTCTGCCTACCCCTAGTCGTAGATTGTATACGGTCCCACTCGGTAGTATTGTTATGAGAAGGTCTCGCACTGTTAATGTTCACCATGGTATCAGTCCATATACGCATGATAATTGCACATTCAAAAAATAGGTGTTCTGCAGTTTCAGGGTACGCACTGCAGAAGGGGCAGTAAACATTCATATTCATTCCCATCGTTGCTAATTTCGCCTTAGTTAAAATTGCACGTCTCAGCACCTTCCACAGTAATAAATTTTCACGCATACAACTGTCAGTAGACCATATGCATTTCCACCACTTCCAAGTTGGAATGGCACTGTTTTGAAGTATATACTCGTATGAATCACCGATATTATATGCAGCTTTCTTCTCTCCCCATATAATTCTAGCAGAAGCAGTGTTCAGCGGGGTAAATCTTCTTATCTTATCCCAAATCATTTGAACACGCTGACTGGAGGAGTATCTGGCACGACCCTGAAATGTGAAGAGGACATCCCTGACTTTCGTAGATAAGTGAATACCAGTTTGTGTAATTTCGTTGTGTGAGAGGTTACGTCGTATTATATATCCTTTTTCAAGCCAAGGATCATCCCAAAAATTAACACTGTAAATAGGGTCCGTATTCATCCGAATAAGAGGGAGAAAGAATTCTTTTAGCTTGAATAAGCACTGCCATGTCCAGCTTATGTTCTGAGGCTTATTCATATTCCATAAATTCCTAGTTTTAATCACATTCTTTTCAGACCACTTGGCCCATAAGCTTTCAGGGCAATTAAACAGTGTATCAATATGCTTGGCAAAGGCAGATATATTCCAATGCTTGAGATTAAGAAGACCAAGTCCTCCCTTATTAAAAGGAATCTCAAGAGAACTGAACTTAATAGGAGCAAGATTTCTACCCATGGTTTTACCAGTCCTAAAGAATCTCATTATGGCACTTCTAATCATGTTAATTAATTTGAAGGGGAGAATATAGGTTCTGGCCCAATATACTTGCATAGCAAAGATGATAGATTTGATAAGAGTAAGCCTACCAGCTTGGCTTAGCTTCCTGGTGGTCCAGCTATTCATTCTAGCTGTTATTTTCTGAAACAACGGGAGACACTGATTACTAGTTATTTTGGAAGTAGTAAGAGGCAGGCCAAGATACGAGACGTTGGATCGGTTAAGAGATAAGCCAGAGATATTAGTTATTTGATTAACCTGCTCTAAATTAACACCAGCTAAGCTAATAGCAGACTTTTGTATGTTAATCCTAAGGCAAGTCATAGCATGAAATTGCTTGAGAATATTCATTATGCTCTGAACACTGTTAAGTTCTGGAGCACAGAACAAAACAAGATCATCAGCGAACATAAGGGTTGAAATTTGAGGGTCTTTACACTTCGGATGCAGTTTATATTTTCCTTGATGTATTGCTTTGTTAATCATTCTGGTAAGGAGCTTCATAACCAGTATGAAAATGTATGCAGATATAGGATCCCCCCGCCTAATTCCTTGTTTGCTTCTAAAGAATCCTTTCATCACACCACTGATGTTGGTCGAATATGTTGGAGTTGACATACATTCATAAACCCAAGCTATAAAATGTGGGGGGAAATTCATATAACCCATGGTGCGAACTATGCTGTCCCATTGCAACATATCAAAGGCTTTCATGATATCAAGTTTCATCATCGCTTTAGGGGCTGAATAAGAACTGTTGTATCCTTTTAATAATTCGTGAGCTAGAAGAATATGGTCGAGAATGTTCCTCCCAGGAAGGAAAGCAGCTTGATTATTGGAAACAATTTTAGGAAGCACATACTTTAATCTTGTAGCAATAATTTTAGAAATGCACTTATACATAGTATTGCAACAAGATATTGGGCGAAAGTCCTTAACATTATGAGCATTCTTGATCTTGGGGATTAGGGCTATATTAGTGTAATTAAAGGACCGATAGAGTTTACTCTTTTTGAAGAACAGGGATATTGCATTACACACATCATTAGAAACTATGGACCAGCATGATGTGTAGAAACAAGCATTCAATCCATCTGGTCCACCGCACGAGTTTGTTTTAAGTGAGAACATAGCATCATGTATTTCATCATGGGTTACTTCAGTACAGAGATAATTATAGTCATTTTCTTCTAGTTTGGGCAAGAGATCTGATGGAATTTCATCAATATCCGGGATGAAGTTATCAGAGTTTTCAAACATAGATATGAAGTGTTGCTCAAAGGCTTTTTGAACACCATCAGAAGTAGATTGAAGCACACCATGTTTATCCACAATAGTAGCAAAGTTTTCTTTGCTCTGCTTGTTATTAAGACTGGAATGGAAATAAGCACTGTTTTTATCACCTTTATCCCACCATTTAATTCTAGACTTCTGCCGTATCATGTCACTTTCTTTTTTTAGCGCTTCGTAGTATTCAATGGAGAGAGTAGCTTCAGCAGCCGATAAATGAGGATTGTTAACGTCCTTCATCATTGCTTCTTGAGCATCAACAAGCTTCATCAAAATAGAGGCACTGAGGCCGTCACCTTTACCATACTTCTTAAAAGCCCACTGTTTCAACACTTCCTTCATTTCTTTTATTTTCTCCTGCAAAACAAATAAATGATTACCTCTCTTAGTCTTGTTCCAAAGTTTAGAAATAGTAGGTTTAAAGTCAGCCTCAAGAACCCAAGAATTAAAAAATTTAAAATTTGTTTTCCCTCTCATATCCATTTCTCGAAGATGGATAATTTGTGGGGAGTGGTCAGATAGGATAGGAGGGGGAAGGTAACTATATAGGAGAGGCCATTTGAGAAGGGCTTTTTGATTGGAGAATGTGTGATCTATTCTTGAAAAGGTTCGGACACCATTTCTTCTTTTATTATTCCACGTGTATTGCATCCCTACAGTTTTCACTAGTAAAAGATCAGCATGTATAAGAGTTGTATTAAGTGGTTGAATCTCGTTAATGGACAGGGGATTCCCTCCAACTCTATCAAAGGGTTTAAAACAGCAGTTGAAGTCTCCAAAAATTAGCCATGGGTGAGTATTCTCCCGAAGAGGAGGAATGATTGCATGTAGAGAGCTTCTAGCAGCAGCAGAGTTTGCCGCATATACAATGGTAACATAATATGATGTATTGTCAATGATGTCCTGAGCATGGCAATGTATCATTTGGGCAGTGGAGAGGATCGGGGTAAGAAGGAGGAGTTGGGGGTTATATAAGATCATAATTCTCCCATAAGGAGACTCGTTTAAATTGTGTATTAGCTTCCACTCGTACTTTATGAATTCAGCAGCCTTGATAGTCTGAGGTAGGTTTAGTTTAGTTTCAAGAATTGCCAGAAGAGATAATTTGTTTGAATTAATTAGTTGTTTACATTGGTCAAGCTTGATCATGTTGTGACCCCCTCTTATATTCCAAGCTCCTATGGAGGACATCATCAGAGTACACGGGCATTGATCATCTCTATCTTCATTTCCTTGTTACTGCATGCTTAGAGGACAAGTAATTTGGAATAGTTGCTGATAGTGGGGTCACTTCATTGTTATATGTTCCATCTTTTGGGGGGGGGGGTCTGTTGAAGCTGAATGGGTGTGGTATGAGGAGGCTGAAGAGAGGATGTGATGTTTTGAGTAGTTGTTTTGGGAGGTTTATAGGCCTTTGGTGGTAAGATATTAGAGTAAGGTTCGTTTTGTTTGAGAGGAGATTCAGTTTCAGTATGGTAGTTCGGGTCTTCTGTGCATGATTTCTGTTCACTGTGCATGTCATCTTTTGTATCTTTAGCATTTTTGTTTTTCTTGCTTTCATTCTTGTTGCCTTTCCTTCTTATGGAGCTTGATCCTTCTTCTTTTGTTCTGTCTATCTCTGTTCCACATTCTAAAATTCCTTTATTAATTTCTATCTTGCCTTCTGAATTCTGATCTTGATGTGTAGCAAGATTTCTTTTTAATAATTTCACTTGTTTCATACTGTTGTTGTTTTGTTCCCTAAGCTTTTGAGTACATTTGGCTCTACTTGAAATTATTTCCAGAGTTTCCTTTAATTCTACTTCAGTTTCTTCTGTTACTTTTGCATTTTCTTCCTGCACTTCATTCATTGTATCAGTATCTTCAAGCTGAAGCAATGCATCAAATTTATTTGTTAACAGGATGTCTTCAACCAATTCAACAACCACTGTTTTATCCTTCTTCCCGGATCTTATTTCTCTGTCCTTTTCTGCTTCTGGTGAAGTTGTGATATCTACTTCTTCTTCAAAGATTATTTCTCCAGGCTCTTTACTATTTACACATTTTTCATTCTCCTTCTCTAGCTTGTCCCCCTCTTCATTTTTGTGTTCTACTACATCACTGTTCAATTCAACCTCAATCTCCTCTATCTCCTTTTCTCCGCTAACCATTTCTTTCTCTTTCTCTTTTATTACATTGTCTAATTTATTTTTCTTCACTCTCTGCCAGCTCCTAACGTTATGCTTTTGGATGGGATTGAAGCTGGTTTTGCCGTGGACTTTGTTCACAATAACTTCTTTATTAGCCTGATTTTCATTTTTCTTTGTTTCATTCACTTTGTTCGTTTCACGAGTAACATTAACATCACACCTTTCAGTTGCATGACCAAATTTTTTGCAATGCAAACAGACATCAGGCCTCCATTGATACTGAACATATTTTTTTTGAGATCCTCCTTCTACAAGTTTAACCATGAATTCATATGGTAGCTCTTTGTCTGGCTTTACTTCAATTAAGCACTTAGCATAGCTCATTCTGTTTTGTTTTTCTGTCATTTCATCCATGCACAACAACTTGCCAAGGTGACTACTTAGCCAGTTGATCCCAAGAGGCGACCACGCAAAAAGAGGTAGATTATATAAATGCACCCATACTGGAATGGCGTTGACAGAGCCAGTAATATTACTTACGGCAGCGTCATAAGGTTTAATAATGAACATCTTGTTCTTAATGATTACTGGGTCACTCTGAAGTATTTTACCTCTATTTTCATCACATGAGAAATTAAATAAAAATACTATACCATCAGATTTAACATTGACCGAACCTTTAAGCTTCCATAATAACTTTAGCTTTTGTATAACCGCAGTATAAGAAAGAGGCTTGTCTAAGAAGAAGCCAACAAGGGAATCTTTCCAGATCATCGTACCAGCTTCTAGAACCTCCTTCGGCGGCACCAACATGTTGTTCTCATACTTAGGAGACAGATCAACAGGGATGTACTTCCCAGCATTCTTTGGTTTATGCTTAAATAGAGAAGTCCATTTCTGTTCACTCAGCGTTGGTGGAGATGTGTCATTATTAAGGGCTGAAAGCGGTAAGGAAGGAGACCTAGTTGGATGCGGATCAGGGGGGACAGGTGGTGGGGGAACATGAAGAGATGGTACAGTGACTAAGGGTGCCAGAGAAGATAGGGCTGGTTCTAATGGACAAGGAGGCGCTGGTACACTGGAGGACGATGGTAGGACTGCGTTGGTGGGGTTGTCGGAGTTGGAATGTGTACTTTCGAAGAAGATAGCAGGTTTTAGGGTATGGGTAAGGACATGGGAAAGGACGAGAGGAACAGACATGAGAGGAACAGGATAGCTTATTAACTATTGTTTAGAAATATAGGCTATCAAATTTCAATTTCAACATTCACTTCTTTGCCATAATCATATTTAGATGAAGAGGAAATTTGTGTTATGTTTGTTTAAGCATAGCCTATTTGATGTCAACAATATAGGCTATCGAATTCAAATCAAAAACAACAAGTTAAACCACTTCAAATGTTTCATTAAGCACAAAAAGAGAGCATAAACATCAAATTAAGTTGAAGCTACATGATTAGAGAGCTTCATTACCCCTAAATTGAAGGGGTTTATCCTCTTATATTTGTTATCATATAAACAAATGTATCTTGCAACATGAGAGAAAAAGAAAAGGAAGAAAGAAAGCAAGATAAAGAAAAACTAGTCTACTTGCATGAAAAATAAATCTACACCACAACATGAAAGTAAATAAGCATAAAAAGGAAAAGAACATGTATTGAAGTTGCATAAAAAAAATTACATAAAAGATAAATGGCTAAGTAACCATGAAAAGAAAGAAGAGAGCTTGGTTTTATTTCTGAGCCTAAAACTAACTAAAGAAAGACTAAGTGAGAGAGGAAAGTTACATGAAACATAAGGGGTTATTTATACATGCATGAAACCCTAATCCATAATCTGGGGAATGACCAAACTACCCTTGAGAAAGTGTGGAGGCCAAGTAATCATTAGCTTCTACTAATCATTATTTAAGTATACATGAAGCCATTAATTCCATAAGCATGTGCATTAACCTTTAATTCGTACATTAAGGTGGTGGGTAGGTGGGGTCCTCCATGATCTTCACTTTGAATTCTTTCCATCTTCATTCCTTTATATTCATGTTGTGCATGCATGTGTCTTCATGAAACCACTCCTATTTGAGACCAAATTCCTACAAATATATATATATATTTTCAATTAATTTTTCTCAAATAAATATATGAACGCAAATGACCGTTTTGCCCCTATATAAAGATGGATATGTGACAATTTGGAATTAATATGGATTTTGGTTAAAACAAGTTAAAATACCCAATATGATCATTTATTTAATTTAAATAGATTAAATATGGTGGTAAAAATATGCATATTTACGTGCACATCATGAACCTTTATCGACTTCATTGTCTTCCTTCTAAGCTGCTTCGCATCACATCCTACGATAGGAATAGGTCTATGAGGTCTCGAAACCTTTGGTTTAATCTCGATATCATCTAGTCGATCCGGTGTGATAGGTAGACTGAGTCGTGCACAAATTTCCACAAGTGAGAAATGTGAAACCCATTGTGCACTCCTACCATTCTTTGAGGTAATTCGATCCTGTAAACAAGGTTTCCAATCCTTTATAGTATTAGAAAGGGACCTACGAACTTCGGTGCCAACTTACCTTAACACCGAATCGAATTACATTCTTCAATGGAGAGATTTTGACAAATATCATATCGCCAATAGAGAACTCTATATCTCAACGTCTTTGTCAGTGTAGCTCTTCTATCTACCTTGGGCAGCTTTCATCCATTGCCGGATGATCTCAATTTTCTCTGAGGTTTCTATCTAGCCTAAGTATCGGTTTCTCCCTCACTTCCTACCAATAAGAAGGAGTGTTGCATGGTTGGTCATATAACGCCTCAAATGGTGCCATACCGAAGCTAGCATGATAACTGCTACTGTATGAAAATTCAATGGAATGTACATGATCATCCCATGAGCTTCCAAAGGAGTATACAAGCCTCCAAGAGATCCTCTAAGATATGATTCACTCTCTCGGTTTGGCCATAAGTTTGAGGATGATAAGCCGTGCTGAGGTGCAGCTCTGTCCCTAACGCCTCCTGTAAGCTCTTATAAAACCCTATAGTGAACAACGGATCTCGGTCACTCACAATGCTCTTCGGTACACCTTGGAATCATATTGTTCATTGCATACAATTCAGCCAGTTTAGCTGCCGTTCTGTTTGACTTGGTAGGTATAAATTTGGCACTTTTGGCCAATCGATCGACTATGATCCAAATGCTATCGTACCCTGCTCTAGTCATCGGTAGTCCATCAATGAAATCCATCGATACTTGTTCCCATTTCCACTCGAGAACTTTTAACGCTTGCATCAAACCACCAGGCTTCTTCCATTCTGCCTTAATCAACTGGCAGTTCATACATTTTGATCTGAATTGCCCAATGTCTTTCTTCATCCTTTCCCAATAGAAGGTCTGCCTCCTATCATGGTACACCCTATTACTGTTTGGAAGCATAATCAATCTTAAATGATGATACTTGCATAGCCCTTATCCCTTAACCCATCGACATCAGGAATAAAAAATCACGAGTCAACCTTCTTAGTTAAGAATGCACCGTCTCATCTCTTCAAACTCTACTCCAGCTTCAATCTTAGGAATAATCTCAGCTAATATAGCATTGCATTTCTGACTAGTACCGATCCTCTTAATCATAGTAGGTCCGATAGTCAAGCTCACCAATATCTCTCGCTCTAGCTCGCATCTCGATCGGAAATCGTAACCAACAATATACTCTAACTGTGTCCACTCGAGGATCATAGCTACCAAGGTAGCATGCCTCCTACTCAATGCATCGACAAATGCATTTCCTTTTGCCGATGTATATGCAATATTAAAGTCATAGAAGGCTAGGAACTTCAACCATCGTTACTGACGAAGGTTGAGAACCTTCTGTGAAAAGTGGTATTCAATGATTTATAGTTGGTGAATAGCACGTTCCTCTCTCCTGAAAGATAGTTCCTCCAAATCTTTAGTGCAAACATGATCATTACTAACTCTAAATCATGGGTCATGTGTTTCTTCTCATGTGTCTTCAGTTTTCGGCTAGAATATGCAACAACTTTGCCCCTTTGCATCAATACCGCGTCTAATTTGGTACCACAAGCGTCAGTGTATATCATCATCTCTTCATTCCCATTCAAAATGGTCAAAAGTGGTGCACTCTTAAACTTTTCCTTCAGACTTACGAATTCTTTCTCGCATATCGCATCCTAAATAAAAGTATGATTCTTTTTTGTCAAGTGAGTCAACAATGCAGCTACTTCAGAGAAGTCTTAGATGAATCATCTATTATATCCAACTTACCTCATGAAACTTCTCATATCTGTAGCATTTTTGGGTCTATTCCAATCTTGAACTGCTGCAACTTTTGTAGGATCTATGGCAATGCCCTGCTTAAAAATAACGTGACCCCAAAATTGCACTTCCCTCCTCCAGAATTGGCACTTTGAAAACTTTTCTTTCAGTCAGTGCTCTCTCAACACCTTAAGCACGACCCTCAAACGCGTCTTGTGTTATTCCTCTATCCATGAGTAGACAAGATTATCATCAATGAACATAAGCACAAATTTATCTAGCTGACCCTTGAAAACACGATTCATGAGATGAACAAAGTATGTCGGCACATTGGTTAGCCTGAACGGCATAACCAACCACTCATGGAAACCAATCGGCATACAAAATGTTGTGATCAGCCCACACTCCTTTTTTATTGTTAGTTGGTGAAATCTCGTCCTAAGATCCAATTGAGAAAATACTTTAGCACCATGAAGCTAATCTAACAATTCATCAATACATGGGAATGAATACTTGTTCTTCTTCGGCACTTTATTCAGCTTATGGTAATTAACACACGGTCTAAGGGAACCATCCGCCTTCATGGAAATACGTCGGGTTCTGCCCACTAAGATATACTTATGTAAAAGAACCCATTTCGCAAAAGGTCATTCACTTGCACCTCGATCTCTCTCTGCTCTCTAGGTGTCCTCCTCCTTAAAAGCATCACTATCGGTCTGACATCTTTAACTAATCAATATGGAACTCGATCTCTTCATGTGGTGGAAGTCTGGTCACCTCCTCAAATATGTCTAGATACTCCCTGGCAATAAGCACTGCTGACAATTCATCGTGCGGGATATTGAGCGAATATAGAAAACTAACCATCACATCATCGTCCGGTAGGCAACCTAACATGACTGTCCACCCATTATCTACCCATATTGTCACCAATAATGTCTCACAACCCACCATTACTCTGTATCTACAAAGCCAATCCATCCCCACAATAATACCAAACCCAAGAAACCCAAAACAAGCAATCACAACCAAAAGAACATTCATGACTTGATAAGACTAAACCATGACAAACCATATAAAGGCAAGTGGAGCCTCCAACAGGGTTCCACATAATCAAAGGTTGGTGAACAATTTTAGGTCTTAATCCTAGTCCATCTACTAAGTCGTTAGATATAAAGGAATGTGAAGCCCCAATGTCAAATAATACTCATATAGGAACATCACAAATGGAAAGCATACTTTGAATAATGATGCCTTTCTCCTTCTCCTTTGTTGATGGAGCATTCAACGAAGTCGGAACGGCATTAATAGTATATGCTTTCACCATTTTCTTTTGCTTCAATAGCTCTGGACAGTCCTTCTGAATGTGCCTAAATTTGTTGTAGTTGTAGCATTTCTTCCTATTTGCTTCACAGTCTCGACTATAGTGACCCTTCTCTAAGCAATTGTAGCAATTCGAAGTTGGCTTGCTATTTTTTTGGCCATTTTTGTTCTAAATTTGCTTCTTCTTATTGTTCCACTTCTAATTGCCTCCTCCATCCACTTGCAGCTTTGATTTGTCTTTGGGAACAATAACCCTTGACTTCGGATAAAGACTCTCATGCCTCAAGGCCCTTTTGATTAACATCTCCAAAATCTCGTCAATGTGGTCCACGAGTTTCTCTCCCAATTGTTCATCTAAGTCGATGATGAACTTCTTGTACTTTTTTAATGGAGTATCGATGAAGGACATCCCATATTCGATAAGGCATCAAACTCAGGAACATGCTCGAAGAAAGTTATACTTCCTTGTTTTGGATCTGCAAACTTACAAAATAAGACTGAATTCTAAGCTTTCGGTATATACTTCTTTTCAAATTTGGCTATAAACTGGTGTCATTGAAACTGGTCCTCAAGAGTAACGACCTTCATAGTTTTCCACTAGTTCATGGCTTACCCTTGAAGCTGTCAGGAAGCTAGTCCCCTTTTCATAGCATCATTCAGCTCTAAGTCATCAAAGATCCTTTCATAGGTATCAAGCCAACCCCGCACTTCCATCACTGACTTTGTTGCTTGGAATGGTTTTCCACGAATACTAGCATAATCCTTGTTTAACCTAGCAAAATTTTCTCTATGCGCCTGCACTAGAGCACCACCATCAATAGCAACATTCAGAGCGACTATTTGAGCATTTTGCAGCATGTTCCACATCATGGTATTGAATATTGTCTACAAATCAGGATTAGGAGCTCTAAGCCAGCTCCCTCTTAAACCCCAGAGACAGAGTTCCTGGCAGCATTCCTTATTTAACGACTCATCCTTCAATTTGTGATAAGGACAATCAGTTTCTCAATAAAGAATCACACTTATGTTTGTGGTGTAACTTATATGTTATATAATACTATATAGTTTGAAAACCAAAATATAAAACAAGTACATGCTCTCGTATATATGTACACTCTTGATCCGGTCTAGGGTGAGAACTCTTATCCTATCTCTACCGGATTACGGTATCCCTTAGGTTATACTACACAACCTAAGCTCTGATACCAAATGTGATGATCGTCGCACACTACCGGCATCTAAAGTACCTGTATAGTGTGTTGTATCGGTGCCCGATCGATGTTGGAGACCATCAAGGGTTGTAAGGTAAATAAAACATCACAGAATCTGTCGCATATCTCATAGCACATCAAATTATATATAATAATAAACATCTTAAATATAAAATAGGAAAGACAATAATAATTGAATGAATTACATAAATCAGAGTAATAGATCCATACATCATACGGTACAAGTAATAGAGTTATACATCAAATAATAACTCATAAACAACTGTCTCTACATAATAAAAGCACTAGCAAGCTCCCTAGTGTTGTGCAGCAAAACACCAAATAAGTAAATATAGTAATACGAAGATGTGATCTTCTGCAGTCCTCTATCCAACATCACATGCTCACCTAACCTAAATACCTAATTTACTCATTTAAGAGTACCAGAATAATAGCAGCAAAGCATAAAACCCCAAATCAGATGACAATCTAGTGAGAGTGGTAGAAAATTCAAATACCAATATACCACCATAATAGGACAAGCAGTATGAAGTATCATACCTGACATGTCCTTGCATCCACAAAGTTAGCACATATATTGGATATACACTATTTTACATCATACTCATCACGGGTGTATCATACATTAAAGTAATAAAGGGTGTCTAGATATCTACATCAATAATATCGGCTTCATGTGACATCTCTAGGGTTATATGCAATCAAATAAACATAACGTCCATCATCCACCTTACATTCACTCACTTAGTGCATAAGATACGTGTGACGACTCTGATTTTCGCGTTCGACAATCGACATCCATACTTCGCTCATATTCGAATGCCGCTGATTCAACCGTCAAAATCCAGTTCGCCATAGCTCATAACACATTAATATAACAACACGGCGGAAGAAAATGAACGTATCATTGATATACAACATTTATTTACAACAATGATACCAAAATCTGTTACAAATGAAATATTAATACATATCAGAGATACAAGACAACAGTGAAAAGAAAATCTTCAACGGAGGAACACCAACATTAACTTCAATAGAAAGAGAGGGAGCTTGAGAATCCAATAATGCACCTACACCTCCAAAGCTCCAAGGACTCCAATCCAAAAGCGGTTATATCAAAACCACAAGCTCGAATCACCATCACGTTGTAATACAGCAAACTAGGTGACTCCAAATATTGAAGAGAAACAAATGTGATCGCCAAAATCCAAATGGCTCTAAACACCAAAGACTTCAAAATTTCCAAACAGAAAGCTGAAGACTATCGAATCTACATCTACTAGCTGACTATCTGAAAAATCTAATTTTAGAATGCCCGTGTGGAAAATTGTTGGGTACCTAGAGTTTAAATAGGGAACAATAAACTCCAGGTCAGTTATGGGACTGGTATGAGCAAACAAAAACAGTTTATTTTTAACAAAAGCAAAACAAAAGAATTAAAAGAAATCCACAATGCTTTTGGAAAATGAAACTATCATAGGGCCTCCCGACACACACACAATGCAATCGCACACTTGGGGGACATTTCTCCTTATGATAGTCAAACATGCTTGATACGCAAATTGTTTTCTGATATTATTATTAGTGCATAGTGGAAAACATTTCGAAAGTATAATATTAATCTTAGCTAGCATAGGTACGATTATATTATGCCTGCTTTAGCTACCACCTAAGGTGGCAGGTTATACAACTAAAAGGGTAAAGGCTCATATTGTTTGATTGGAGTTCCAACAATGGTCAGTCTAAGGAACTTCCTGGGCCCCATAGGTACGCCTCAAGAGGGATTCCCTAAAAACCTAACCGGATCTCTGCCAACACAAGGCCGGGTTACCTCTATAACTAGGTAACTACTAACACGAGTATGCCATCCCCCAGTCGTAACCAACCTTCATCCGAGCGCTCGATACCAACAACCACAAAGAAAAGTATTTGCAGTAACCACATAGGTTAAATATCTAGGCTTCATACCATGATACCACCTCTATCCAGAAGGAAATGGACATACCCTCAGGGCGCGTGTAACGACCCGCAAATTCGTACCCCTTGAGTCAACACTATTCTACCTAAATCAACTCAAGTTGTACAGAAATATGAACCATTTGGGTTTAAGAAGAAGAGGTAGAAGAAGGGAAAACAAAATCAACATCAGAATCCAACCATCGCAGCGGAATAAAATATAATAGATAGTAAATAATCTTTACTCAAAATCAAATCTATCTGTTTACATATATTACATCATCAGAGTACATCAATCATAGATCACATCAATAACATACAAATAGATACATAGCAACTCAATTCAGCGGACTATATATATAAACAAGTACGAGAGTACGTGTCGTCATCCAGCCCGTCTCCTGAGCTCCATAGCATCATCCTGTATCATATAATACTCGGTCTGACCCGAGCATTATAGTTAAATAATAACCGAGTCAGTCTGGAATACCAGCGTGAGAAAATCACACCCAATTGATTATTAAAGTTCCAAAAATCCTTTGAAAACAAAAGCATCTCGTAAGACCACGCCACAAATAAACATGTCGGGTTTTTACCTTACGATAGCTAAAACAATTTTTATAGAAATCTTCTGATATTATAATATTGTCTATAGAAAGTAAATAGAATCTAGCTGAAATGCTTGCATCTCACGTTTCAACAATAGTTGGGCACAATCAAAACCGTACGGGCGCGTAGGGAAAATGAATTCCAACCAATGGCTAGGCACTGGGGTACCACCTGTCACAGTACCTGGTCTAGATCAGCGTACCGAGGACCCTCCCTAACTCCCCTGCAACACAAGACCGGAACCATCCCTTACTGGACAGTCCCGAGTAAGATCACCCCGCGGTTGGGATCAGCAACCGCCCACTAAGCCGAAATAAAGGGACGTCTAGACAGGGATGACCTCACCCTCCAGTGGGGGCTACCCATGAAGCCTTGTTGCATATCCCCTGATTTTCAGCCATTCCCATTTGATGAGGCTTGAGGCTAAGCGTTACCTTTAAGAACAATATCCCTTAGAATGCCCATCGTCCACCTGACGATGTTTCGCAAGCATTCATCCATACAAGTCCGTCTCGGGTTCGAACGGAACCGAAGGCACTATTCCTACTACATCCATATTGGAAATATCCTCAGGATTAGTAGCGACTAGCCCTTGCACTTCACTGCTCCATCTTCGCATCCAAAATTGTTTTTCACGCAAACGTACAAACCGGATCGAAGTGGTTTTCGAGAAATAAATCTCGATCCCGGTCTCTTCGAAACGATCAACGCATTGTCCAATATTGATAGTCGGTTATTTAACTATCAATTTCTATTCACAAACATCCATCACACAATGAATAATTTCCCAAATTATTTATTTACCTCAAAATATCTTCCCAAATTATATTTTCTATTTTCAATCCTTTGAAAACAGTTTCAAAACCATCCTTCGTTTCATAATCAACTTTCCCAATTATTTTCTATCTCCTCTGAAATCACCAAGCTCAAAACTAGATTTTTAAAATAATTTTAAACACTTTACTTTGAAATATATACTTTTAAAACATTTATTTTAAAACTACTTTAATAGTTTGTTGAAAATACATACTATATGAATATTTGAAAATAAAGTTACTTAATAAAATATAAAACTAGATTTTCACTTTTGAAACAAAATACTAAGTCACTTTTTTATTTTTTTTAAATAATTACTACTATAATAGATTTGAGAAAATGCTTACTTTAGAATTTAAATATTAGCAATAATAAATTCTCCAAAACTCTCTTTTTTTTATTTAGAAAACAACTTTAAATCTATTAACTTTTGTTAAAAAAAAATTACTTTGAAACGTACTTGGTTATCCAGGAGAATTCCAATCTCAACCACTTAAATCAATTTTCCAAATTGATTCCCAATTTATTCCATTTGAAATAATTTCCTTTACTTACCCAGTTCATTCCAAAATTCATTAATTATTGACTTTATTCTAATTGTTAATATTTCCCGTTTGATTTTAATCTTTAACTGAGATATACAAATTTCAGATTTTTCTCATTTCCTCTTTATTTTTCTAGGATAATTTAAATCCTAAATTTAAAATAATTGTTTTATTCTTTTAATCAGTAACATTGAAGTTTAAGTTTCTTAACTTTCTGTTTATTCAAAATTCCTTTCTTTATATAAGATTCTTTAATTAACATTTTGAAAATACTAATATTCTTATTCAACCATTTTAATTTATTTACATTCTTTATAATTATTTTCTTACAAAAGATCCAATGCTATATAATTTGGTAACTCAGAGTACCAGAATATATCCAAGCAACTATAGCATTCAATATTTCGATATAATTCATCACAGAATATCCACAAAGCCTAACAGAAAATAATAAACAATATATATATTGAGGGACCCAGTTGGATCCCTCCAACCTGTTTTCCTACATCCACAGATGTTAGCACAATATAAAATATTTTCACTGTACAAATGAGGGAAATCAATCATTTCAAGGTGTAGTATATGCTACTATATAACACAACAATCAATTCAACCATTCAAACAATTTTTTTTTAAATTTAATCATTTAAATTTAAATTTAAATTTAAATCTAACTGAGGGAGATTAACTCACCTTTGCTTTGTTTGTGCAATCCATTCCAACCCGACTTAATTCTCCACGATTTTAGACCTTGTATAAATATTATCGGATTTCGAATTTCGTAATGTTTACCAAGTGTGATGACCCGCCCTTCTCACTACCAGAAAGACGCATCATCAATAAGAAAGAAAGGGATAGAAATAGAAAAGAATAGAAAAGAAAGAACAAAACATCAGAATCTCACAGCGGAACGGAACAAAATATAATATATCACATATCTATTACATAGATTTACATATATCAGAGTTATATAATATCAATACACATGACAATCATACATACATCTGCCACTATATACATCAGAGATACAATATATATCAACTAACACAGCAGAACTAGATAGATATCTATAGCGCTGAAGCCTCCTGCTCCATTGCTCCTCCAGAAGTCGACAAAGCCAACCTGAATCCCTTTGCTACCCGTAAAAATTTGGGTACCCGAGTTAATGACCTTCATTAACTAATTATAATTCTTTAATTACTTTTCTAAAGTAATTAACTTACATTTTAATTTATTCTTAATAACTCATTCATTCTTTATTAACTTATTAATTTATTACTAATCATTAATTTAATATTAAACCAATGATTTCCTAATTACCAATTAATTTACCTATAACTTATATCTTATTTAAATAAATTTAACTCTTCATTTCTGATTTAATTTATTCCAGTCATTAATTTTCCACTTAGTTAATTTAATAATTACAAGCCTTAAGTTTTTGAAACTCTTATTCCATTTAATGACCAATTTATCATTTATAATCTATTTAATCCATTTAATGTAAATTCACATTCAAATTTGTTTAAAACAAATTTTATACTTAAAAATCTTATTTATTTAAAAGCTGAGATTCAAACTACGTTTTGAATCCAATCTTATCTTGTTTTAAACTTGTTTAAAATACGTATATTTTCCATTTAAAAGCCCGTTTTTAAAAAATTTATAAAAACTTACATGTTTAAAACCCGTAGCTAAAAATAATCTAGATGGGGAAAGGTTCTGGAAGATTCTACAATTGACTTTGGGATCGAGTTTGAAATTTAGTATAGCCTATCATCCTCTGACGGAGGGACAGAGGACTGAACCGTATTTTAGAGGATATGCGGTACGTTTGGGTTTTGGATTCTAGTGAATTATGGAAAGACTATCTTGTGTTCGGACCAGTTTGTTTTGTGAAGATTCTGATAAGATTAGGCTTATCAAAGGATAAGATAAGAGCTTCTCAAGACCGTCAGAAGAAGAAGTACACAGATAAGAAGGAGATAATTGGAATTTGAGTTTGGTAATTTGTTTTGACCAAAGTTTCCCGATTAAATAGGAACTATTAGATTCGGAAGGTGGGAAAACTTGACCCGAGTTATATTGGACTACTTCGGATATTGAAAAGATTGGAACTGTAGCTTGCAGAGTCGAATTGTGAGAACAGATGTCTGGAATTCATAGTGTATTCTGTATGACCCATCTAAAGAAATTTGTTCTTGATTCAATATTAGTTGTAGAATCAATAGTACAAGAAGACTGGAAAGATGAGCCGAATGTGACTATGGATAGAATTCAGTTCGGATTGTTAGTTAAGATGAGAGGCTACTCAGGAGTATAGTAGTGTAGCTTGTCATAATATAGTGGAGCGAGGATTTCGGAATTTCACCCAGGAAACTCTGTATAGTTTTAGAAAGCTTATCTAGATTTGTGTCTGGATAGCTAGCGATGTTTGTTAGGATAGATTGTTGGTTGTTTGTTAATATATGAATGATACGTCTGTTTGAATGGTTGATATGACAACTTTTAAATTATCTTTATTTTAAATTTCGGGGACGAAATTCTTTTAAGGGGGGAGGAATGCAACGACCCAGGATTTTGGCCCCATTTATTTTAATAAATATTCAAATCAATTTAAATAAAATGTATATTTATTCATTTGAAACGGATATAATTTTGATAATTATCATTGCTTATATAAATGGTATTTTTAAAAGGGAAATTGATTTGGAAGTTTAATAAATTTTCTCAATAATATTCATAATAAAATTTGTCTTTTATGATTGAATTAAAGTACTTTGCTTTGTTTATATTTAGTAAGTATACATATGAATGATGATGTTTGAAATAGAATCAAAGTTAACCAATATAAAATATAAGTGTGAAATATAAGTCAGACTCATGCATATAATTTAAATAAAATACAAATGGAGATAAATGTAAAATAAGCACAAATAAATCATATTGTACATAATTTAAATATTTATATTTAAATACAAATAAAATAAAATAAATATAAAGAATGAGTAAACTCATGAATCTAATTTAAATATTGACAGTTAAAATATAAATATAAGAATAGTAACTATAACATATGATTAAGAACAAGGTATAAAGTAAAATAAAAACAATATATAAAATAAAATAACATAAATAAAATAAAATAGATAAACAACCATACAACATAATCTTAAAATTTGTAAGCAAAATAAAATGGAATATGACACTATTATGCAAAATATGTAAACTAGAAGCTGTCAAAAACAAATACTTTAATCAAATGTCTTCTTAAGCCAATCTTTTTTGCAAATAAGAGAAGCACAGGTCTTATACCTGCAAGCATACTTACATACAAATTCTTTTACATAGTAAAACATGATAACTATGCAAATATTTTAATAACTATACAAGCTAATTAAGGCATAAAGAAAATATGTATAAATGAAAAGCTTCTTGTGTAAGCCTGCAAAGTGAAAGAGTACAAATTAATATACTTATGCATAGTAAAAAACTATTATATACAGTATCTATTAGCAGCCAGACATAATAAATATGTAAACTAATTAGGCAAACAAGGCATTAAATTGCTAATATCTCAGCCTCCCTTTTGTCAAGTCAAGATTTTATAAACCTGTGCAATTAAGAAACTACTGTCCAGTTGAAGCCTTCCCACTCTATTCTATATTTATATGTATCTCATGTTACTGCAAATTCGTGAAATAAAAAAATGATGAAACCAGAAGAAGCTGAAACAAGAAAAAGAAAGGAAACATATTCAAAATAAAAATAGAACAGAGGACAAAGGCAGTTACAAATCTTCAGGTTTCATAACCTCAAGTATGCTCTGTTCAACCATTATTAGTAGGTGAGTAACCATTAAATTTGAAGTTTAAGTTCAATTTAAATCAGTGTATGATTCAATGATCCTATGATCTGGAATATGCATCATTTTGTATAATTATTTGTTGCTCTGTGCACTGTGATGGTAACAGTTACAATTTATTTTCAAACTTAAGAAAATATTGCATCTAATCATGTTTAATGTTAGAGTTACATAAAATACAAGAAAATTAAACTCTAGATTAAGATTCTTACACTGTTTTAAACATATTACAAGAACAGCATCTCTGGAAACCATGATTACAGGAAATGAAATAAAAATGTGATAAGTTCAATTGATGAAATAAGTTAATTCTTGTTTATAATTTGAAACATTACTGGAATTCATGATTTTTGAAACGAAAATGAAGTCTTTTAATCTAGTATTTCACGAGCAGTTTAATGTTGAACAAGAATTGAACTTTTATCAAATTCGAGAAAATTACACATTATAAAATGCTGAAATTCAAGTCGAAGCAAGTATGAAGGTCAGTGATCTTTGGAAAAATGTTCATTTATTTTTCCATTGCATAGGAATTGAATACGAGGTCAAAATAGGGTTTAATGGGTGTTTTTGTTCCTGTCAGTAAAATAGGAAATTCGTCGCGTACCCATGACCGAGTGAATCGAGGCTTGGTGGGAAGGTTGCTGGGGATGTTGACGAGGTGTAGACGAGTTTGCATCATTTCTGGTGGTCTGGGATTTGGTGGCGAGGCGTTTGTTTGCCGTGGGGTTGAATGCTTTCTTTCGCTCGAACAGTAATTTTTCGAATACGAATTTTTGATGGTACTGTGTCTTTGTTTTCCTCGTATTCGTGCTAATTGGGATTTGCTCGAAGTCATGGAGGATTGCCGGGGCCACGAGTGGTGATGTACACGTGTACGGCATAGACGTGTATCAGTGGTTGAAGTTGGGAAGAAGAGGGCGCTGTCTCGAGTTATGCTCGGGAGTTTTGGTTGTTTTCTTCGAGTTTGAACTAGGGGTGTTGCGTGTGTTTTCTGTAGTTTTTTAACGCGTGTTTAAATGTATAAAAAAAAATATTATTGAGAAAGAGAAGAAGATAGAGTCGCGTATCTGGGTGGGTTACTCGAGTGAAGGGGGCGAACAACTCGAAGTGGCGTTTGAGTTTTGCAGGGGAGACCTCGGGACTGTTATCTCTGAGTGTAAGATTTGTATAAATTTGTTAGTACATATAGGTTTCAATAAAGTTTCACAGTACAGTGACTCACTTTCAAGATTTAAGTTAAAACCTTATTTCAAGCATTAATTATCCTAGTAGTGTTTAACAATAGTTTAACTCGTGATTATTTAAATTAACTAATTATTTTGTTAAAGCTTAACCTTGTTTTAAAAATCTTGTTAATATTAAGTAACAAATTAAGTAAACTAACAAATAATGTTTTAGTTTGTAATCTAGTTGATGTAAATTTTCAAGAAGACTCGAATGTAACTAAGTAAATAATCAATAGTGATTGATTGAATTCAAAAGTAATTAAGAGTAATTACTTTGTAATTTTAATTAGTAATGTATTATAAATAATAAGTGAAATTGTAATTAACCACTTAATTAATTATAAACGAGTAATAGTAATTAATCAAGTGATTTAATTAAGAATTGAAAAATGATTAATGAAGCAATTAGCAATAAATAAACAAATGATTAAGTTCTATTTAGGTCGAAGAATAGTGATTAAGAAATAATTACTTAAGTAATTAAAATTAGATAACTTGATTAAGAAGTAGTTATTTAAATAATGTGAATAAAGTGATTAAGTAATTAAGCAATTAAGACATAAACATTAATTAAGAAATGATTTGTTGATTGGATAATTTGAAGGGAATTAAGTGATTAAACAGAGTAAAGAGATTAACTCTCAAGTAATTAAGTAATGGATAATTAAGTTTTATAAGTTAATAATTAAAGTTATTAATTAATAATAAGGAGTAATTAACTAAGTACTTAAGCTGTAATTGTTAATTAAGAGTTGATTATTAATTAAATAATTTGAAATGGAATAAGTAATGAATTATTAACTAATGATTAATCTATCAGGATTAAGAGGTTAATCCTCAAGTAATTAATTCAATTGAATTAATTAAATTGAGAATTAAAGATGATTGCTTATGGATGTTATATGTGTTGTATATTTGCTAGTGATGCTTATTGATGATATTATGTGATGCTCTCTGATATGCTTTAATATATCCATGGCAATTGTGTATGAATTATCTGTGATAAGTGCTATCTTAATTCAATTGTTGAATTTAAATTATTGAACTGTTAAATTAATTAGACAACTTGGCCTTTAAAATGGCGTTTGGATTTCGATGAGACCGGGATCGGGTGTCCAATTGATATTCCGAAAACCACATCGATCCAAATTAAACGATAGGTCATGAATTCTCAAGTGAAGACCGAGATGGTGTTTTCAGAATGCAAGGGTTATCGTCGTTGACTCTGAGGGTGATTCCAAAATGAGTGTGACGAGATAATGCCTTCGGTTTCGTTCGAACCCGGAACGAACTTGTATGGATTGAATGCTTTCAACACATCGTCAGGCGGACGATGAGCATTCTAAGATATTTGTCCCGTAAAGGTAATCGCAGCCTCAAGCCTCATCAACCGGGAATGGCTAAAACAGGGGAGTTGCAGCAAGGTTAGGTGGGTCATGCCCAAGCAGGACGAGATATACCCCTGTCTAGATGTCCCTTTATTTCGGCTGTGTGGGCGGTTGGAATTGCGCACCAACTGCGGGGTTATCTTGTTCGGGACTGTTCAGTAAGGAATGGTTCCGGCCTTGTGTTGCAGGGGAGTTAGGGTGGCTCCTCGGTACTGTGATCTAGACCACGTACTGTGACGAGCGGTACCCCAGTAGCCCTGCCATTGTATGGGATCCAATTTCCAATAAGCGCCGTACGTTTTAATTGTGCCCAATTATGTTGAAATGTGAGATGTAAGCATTTCAGCTATTTCTGTATTTTACTTGAAAACCCTAGACACATTATAATATCACTGGATTTCCTATAAAATGTTTTGGTTAGCGTAAGGTAAAAACTTACCCGTATTTATTTGTGGGGAGTCTTACGTGATACCTTTGTTTTTAAATAATTTTCAAAGTTAAACAACTTTAACCCGTTTACTCATACCAGACCCATGTCTGACCCGGAGTTTATTTTTGTTTTTCATAAACTTTCGGGTACCCAAATTTTTACGGGTAGCCAAGGGATTCAGGTTAGCTTTGACGAATTCTGAGGAGCAATGGAGCAGGAGGCTTCAGCGCTGTAGATATCTATCTAGTTCCGCTGTGCTAGTTGATGTATACTGTATCTCTGATGTATATAGTGACAGATATATGTATGATTGTCATGTATATTGATAATATATAACTCTGATATATGAAATCTATGTAATAGTTATGTGATATATTATATTTTGTTCCGTTCCGTTGTGAGATTCTGATGTTTTGTTTCTTTCTTTTCTATTCTTTTCTATTTCTATCCCTTTCTTTCATATTGATGATGCGTCTTTCTGGTAGTTAGAAGGGAGGGTCATCACACCTGGTAGAATTAATTAAATTGAGGATTAAAGATGATTGCTTATGGATGTTATATGTGTTGTATATTTGCTAGTGATGCTTATTAATGATATTATGTGATGCTCTCTGATATGCTTTAATATATCCATGGCAATTGTGTATGAATTATCTGTGATAAGTGCTATCTTAATTCAATTGTTGAATTTAAATTATTAAACTGTTAAGTTAATTAGACAACTTGGCCTTTAAAATGGCGTTTGGATTTCGATGAGACCGGGATCGGGTATCCAATTGATATTCCGAAAACCACATCGATCCAAATTAAACGATAGGTCGTGAATTCTCAAGTGAAGACCGAGATGGTGTTTTCAGAATGCAAGGGTTATCGTCGTTGACTCTGAGGGTGATTCCCAAATGAGTGTGACAAGATAATGCCTTCGGTTTCGTTCGAACCCGGAACGAACTTGTATGGATTGAATGCTTTCAACACATCGTCAGGCGGACGATGAGCATTCTAAGATATTTGTCCTGTAAAGGTAATCACAGCCTCAAGCCTCATCAATCGGGAATGGCTAAAACAGGGGAGGTGCAGCAAGGTTAGGTGGGTCATGCCCAAGCAGGACGAGATATACCCCTGTCTAGATGTCCCTTTATTTCGGCTGTGTGGGCGGTTGGAATTGCGCACCAACTGCGGGGTTATCTTGTTCGGGACTGTTCAGTAAGGAATGGTTCCGGCCTTGTGTTGCAGGGGAGTTAGGGTGGCTCCTCGGTACTGTGATCTAGACCACGTACTGTGACGGGCGGTACCCCAGTAGCCCTGCCATTGTATGGGATCCAATTTCCAATAAGCGCCGTACGTTTTGATTGTGCCCAATTATGTTGAAATGTGAGATGTAAGCATTTTAGCTATTTCTGTATTTTACTTGAAAACCCTAGACACTATTATAATATCACTGGATTTCCTATAAAATGTTTTGGTTAGCGTAAGGTAAAAACTTACCCGTATTTATTTGTGGGGAGTCTTACGTGATACCTTTGTTTTTAAATAATTTTCAAAGTTAAACAACTTTAACCCGTTTACTCATACCAGACCCATGTCTGACCCGGAGTTTATTTTTGTTTTTCATAAACTTTCGGGTACCAAAATTTTTACGGGTAGCCAAGGGATTCAGGTTAGCTTTGACGAATTCTGGAGGAGCAATGGAGCAGGAGGCTTCAGCGCTGTAGATATCTATCTAGTTCCGCTGTGCTAGTTGATCTATACTGTATCTCTGATGTATATAGTGACAGATATATGTATGATTGTCATGTATATTGATAATATATAACTCTGATATATGAAATCTATGTAATAGTTATGTGATATATTATATTTTGTTCCGTTCCGCTGTGAGATTCTGATGTTTTGTTTCTTTCTTTTCTATTCTTTTCTATTTCTATCCCTTTCTTTCTTATTGATGATGCGTCTTTCTGGTAGTTAGAAGGGCGGGTCATCACACAACCACTGTAACGACCCCACTTCCTACGCCCAGGAAGTAGCATCGTTAATAAGAAAGAAAGAGGTGAGAAAATAGAAAAGATAGAGAAGAAAGAACAACAACATCAGAATCTCACAGCGGAACGAATAAAATATATTAATCACATAAGTATTTACATAGTATATAACATCAATCAGAGTGATACATATAGTACATCACATACTAGACAGTTATAAACACCTGTCTAGTTAATACAACACAATACACAATACATCACAGAGATACCACACAGCGGAACTATATATATATATCTATAACGCTGAAGCTTCCTGCTCCATTGCTCCTCCAAAATTCGTCAAAGCTAAACCTGAATCCCTTGGCTACCTGTAAAAATTTGGGTACCCGAGAGTTTATGAAAAACAAAATAAACTTCGGGTCAGACATGGGTCTGGCATGAGTAACAGGTTAAAGTTGCTTAACTTTGAAAAATCCTTTGAAAACAAAAGGTATCACGTAAGACTTCCCACACATAAACATGGAAAAGTTTTTACCTTACGCTAACCAAAACATTTGATAGGAAATCCAGTGGTATTATAATAGGTCTAGGGTTTTCAAGTAAATAGAAAATAGCCGAAATTGTTACATCTATTAAATCCAGCTACTAGCCACAAAAGTGGGTAATACAATCAAAACCGTAGGCACTTATTGGATTATGGATTCCATACAATGGCAGGGCTACTGGGGTACCGCCCGTCACAGTACGTGGCCTAGATCAACGTACCGAGGATTACTCCCTTCATCCCCTGCAACACAAGGCCGGAACCATTCCTTACTGAACAGTCCCGAACAAGAAAAACCCCGCAGTTGGCTGCAGACCAACCGCCCACTAAGCCGAATAAAAAGGGACATCTAGACAGGGGAATATCCTTGTCCTGCTTGGGCATGACCCACCTAACCTTGCTGCACCTCCCCTGTTTTAGCCATTCCCGGTTGATGAGGCTTGAGGTTACGATTACCTTTATAGAACATATTTCTTAGAATGCCCATCGTCCGCCTGACGATGTGTTGAAAGCATTCAATCCATACAAGTTCATTCCGGGTTCGAACGAAACCGAAGGCATTATCTCGTTACACTCATTTTGGAATCACCCTCAGAGTTAACGACGATAACCCTTGCATTCTGAACCTTCATCTTCACTTCAGATTCACGACCTATCGTTAATTTGGAAACGATGTGGTTTTCGGATATTCCTAATGCGGAAACCCGATCCCGGTCTCATCGAAATCCAAAACGTGTCTTTTAAGGCCAAGTTGTCTATTTAGTCTTAATAATGAATTCAGTATCATCAATATGCACAGATAGGCAATTCACATCTCATAATAGATAATCACATCATCATTATAAATAGATAACTAATATCATCATCCAAATAGATAATTAAACATTATCATACTTAAAACATACATCCATATCACATAGACATTATCTATCTCATTTTCTGAGATCACAATCAAACAATGAAATATCAATATCATCCATCAACAATGATTTATGAATCACAATCTATAATTAATTTAAAATGAATTAAATTAACTACTTCCATCTTAATTAATTAAATTACTCATTTCATAAATCCTGCTCTCACAATCATTCATTAATTATAAATCAAATTAATTAACCATTCTCTAATTACAAGAAGTAATTTAGTTTTTAATTAATTAATTCTCAATGGAATTATTTTAAATCATTCATGATAGATTAACATTTAATTACTTCCTTAATTATTCCTTAATTTACAATTCTTAATTACATCATTAATTATATTAATTAATGACCTCCAATTTATATTTCATTACTTATTTAAAATAATTAAGTGATTAATCTTTACTTAAACACAGTTATTAATCACCCCTTGATTAATAATAAACCAATAATTAACTACTCTTAATTACTTATTAACAAATTAATCATTCCATGATTAATTATTTCCATAAACTAATCCTTTGATTAATTACAAAAGAAATTACTCAAATTACTCTACTTACAAATCATCTTGTATTAACTTCATCAAGTAATGATCATCCAATTACTATTCTGAGTAATTATGCTCCATTAATTACACTAAGTAATTACACATACCAAATCATCAACTACTTATATATTCAAACTAATTATCTTTGATTTAAATATCCTTTTAATGCATTCAAGAAATTTCCTTTAATTTATTTACAGAAATTAATCTTGAATAAATCCATTAATTACATTTATATCGATTTATTTCCATTTAATTATCTTGTTGATTTATTATTCTCAAATAAATCAATTTCTATAATTCCCATCATTAATTATTTTAATTAATGATTTCTAATTATATTCTCATTTGTTAATTATATCAAGAATACACACCTTCAAATTACAAATATTAATCCCCTTGATTCATATATACAGTAATTAATCGTTCATAAACAATTACTTCTCAATAATAAGCTTAATTAATCTCTTGATTAATTTTTAAGTAATGATATTCTCAATTACTTCCATTAACAATATTATCCAGTTAATTACATCCCGTAATTATTCTTCAATTACTTCTCTAAGTAATTCAATTCCAAAATATCAGTTAATTAAACAAAATTAATTAACTCAAATTAATTTACACAATTAATAAGTAATTAATTTCTTAATTACTTTTCAAATAAATAATTTCATTTAAACTATTGAATTAATTAATCTAATTAATTTATTAAAAATCAATCATATTATTTAATTATAACATAATCTGGTCAATGAACTTCATTAATAATTATTTAATTATTTCCTTCTAACATAATCAACTTATATTAATTATTAATTATAAGTTAATTAACCATTATTAATTTAAAAATCTAATCTATAGTTCTAAATCACATATTAGTAAATTAATTCATTAATTGACTTTAATTACTACATTTACACTATAATTACTAGCTTACTTAATCAACTTAAGAGTTAATGCATATAAAATTCCAAAACTTCATGAATGAAAGTAAAATTCCAATATGTTTTAAAACATTTATTTAAATTACTTTCTAAATGAAACCAATTTATTCTTAATAAAGTTTTATAACTAATTTATTATATTTTTCAAAACTTTTTGTAATCTCACATATTCAATTTCAACTAAAACTTATTTGAATAAATTTAAATTATAAAACTTTATTTTAGTTCTAAATCTAACTTTTCATAACTAAGTCCAGATTTCTTTGGGGTCAACTTGCCTAAATACTTTCTTTAACCATTTATAATTTATTTTTGAATTTAACTCTTTTTTTTCTTCTATAAAGCAGTTTCATTTTTATTCAATTCGAACTGATTAAAAAAGAAAAGTAAACTTCATTTCAAACTCAAACAAACAAAGCTACCCCCAAATAGCCTTGTCGCGTCTCTCCTATTTCGACCATTCCGGTTGTGAGGTCCGACGAAGTCTCGTCCACAATGCTACGCTTTTCAGAAAAGCCATGCTTCGATCAACGCATGATCAGCAACACTTCTTATGCCATATTACCAAATTGGGAATGTGTCACTAGTAACCATCAACTACATAACCTCTGAGCTCATACGTCTCAGAGAAGGGTGTTAAGCTAAGAGAATAAATTCTCCGCCTCCAAACAGAAATGTATTTGATAGAAACCAACTTTACATCTCAAATTGTAACGTCAGAATACATCCATACAATTCTGTTCTGGGTTCGAACAGAACCGAAGGCACTTCAAAGAAGCCCTTGCAAATCCGGATAATCCCTAATCACGTCCGAACTCCCCATCACAAAGGGTGATCAAATCTCTATACAGGGGACATTCGGTGCAAAGACATTCGACCGGTTATCCTTTCGCTTTAGAAAAATCCGGTCTTCACCGGTCTTCAAATGCAATCCATAACATCGTATCATTATTCGGAATGGGTTATATGACACAAGGTCCTCTCTCGGCTAAACCGAATAATGAACGCTATTTTAAAACATATGGATATTGGGATCTTAGTTAAGCCACAACTTATTACCCAAAACCATTCTTTCAAATGGCTTAAACAATTTCCCACTTTTAATCTTTTAAAATAAAAGATTCAAAAGATTCACTAAATCTTTCACAAAGATTTATTCATAGCTTTCGAAACAATTCCATTTCAAATCTTTTATACAAAAGATACACCTTTAAGATCCTCTTCAATTTCAAAACAAAGTTCAAACAATCTTTAACAAAGATTCATTCATAGCTTTCAAAACAATCCCATTTCAAATCTTTTATACAAAAGATACACCTTTAAGATCCTCTTCAATTTCAAAACAAAGTTCAAACAATCTTTAACAAAGATTCATTCATAGCTTTCAAAAAATTCCATTTCAAAACTTGAAATCCTTTCAATACAAATTGGAAATCCTTTCTTTATATGAAAGCTATTATTATTTGAAAAACAAAGGTTTTCGTTTCGGAATAATCAGATCAAATATGCACAAGTTATATCCTTTAAGGTATAAACTTGGGTTAAATTTAAATTCCTAAAATAGTATATTCAATATACTTTAAAATGGCTTAAAATTCATATATATATTTTATATAACTTGTATAAACCTTTCAAACCAAATTTCCAAAACAATTTCAAAATTAAACAGGATATATTATATTCAAACTGAATTTCAATTTCAACTTCCTTTTCAAACATATTCAATTTAATTCCTTTTCCAAAACCATTTGAATTCAAAATTCTCTTTTAAAACCATTACATCATTTGAATAAACGTAAAATTGAATTCAAATTATCTGTGACTTAAATGATTTCCTACGAAATCCATATTTGTGTGTGTATGGTATAGTCCAGGGGTTTTACACAATAGTGCAGTATCATCAATCATTACAGCAATATCGATATGCGGTAAAATCCGATTATCTTCATTCACAGATTCACAGATAATAAATAAATTTATCATAGATAAATAAATTACATTCATCACAGCTCAAATCAAAACAATTCATGTCACAAAGCATCACACATCAGGGATATCAAACAATTCAACATTCAATTGAATCCAAACATCCATAAGTCAGATTAATCAATCATCTGATTGATGTAAATCAGATTAATCACCAATTCTGGTTAATTAACATTAATTAATTACAAATCATTTGATTAATTATCCTTTAATCAAATTAATAAACTAATTAACCTTTAATCATTATATAACTAACCTTTAATTATTAATTAATTAACCTTGATTAATAAATCAATCAACCTTTAATTATTAAATAATTAACCGTTAATTATTTGATTTTCTTTTAATTAATTTACCTTAATTAATTACATTAATTAATTAACTAATTAACCCTTAATTAATTACTAATTATTTTTAATTAATTACAATAAGTGATTATCCCTAATCACTTACATTAATAAATCACAAATTAATTACATTGCGTAATTATTATTTAATCACTTGATTAGTCACGCCCTAATCATTAATTAATTATCTTTAGTTGATAACATTAATTTATTAATCAATCTTTAATTAATCACATTAATTAATAAATCACTATGGTTAATTATCCCTTGATTAATCACTTCAATTAATTAATTAATTATCCTCAAATTAATTAATCACGTAAATTAATTATCCTTAAATTAATTATTCTTTAATTAGTATCATTAAGTAATTAATCATAAAATTCCATTTGAAAAGCATTTATCATATAATTAACCTATCATATATTTCTTTTAAAAACAAATCAATTTTTAACATTTAACTTAAAAATTGAAACTTAAAAACTTTGTTTAAACACTTGTTTAAAAATTCATTTTTGCTTCTAAATTATAGTTAATTTATCTTGAAAACTTGATTAAATTTACCATTGCTTTTTAAACTTCGTTTACCTTCTTATGTTCATTAAAACATAATCAAAACCTTTACATTGTTTAAACTTTGTTGATTGCTTACTTTCAATTTTTGAAAACCTGCTGTATTTCGAATAACCCGAGTCAAACCCTTGTTTTACCCGAGCTTTACTTCGAGTTCCCCCACCTTTCACTGGCTTCGAGATATCTCGCAATTTCTTTGGTTTTGTCCCCGAGTCTACGTCTTCTTCCTCAATTTCCTAAAAATCACAAATACACATTTTCACATGTACATGTGCATAGCCGCCTAACCGGCCTTCGACCATTGCCGTGGTCATCCACAGATCATCGTTGACCTCCTCTACCAATTCCGACCACCCAGACCTTGATTCGAACCTGAAACCGAGAATAAGCTACCGAGCTTCACCTGGAAACCCAACCTCCATCGGAAAAACCTCGATCGTCGACGATTTTGTTTACTGGAATCGACGTCCCTCTTCCCAGAGATGCAACACGCGCCAATGCTTCAATCTTCCAAGGTCCGATCCATTCCAGCTCCACGATGACGATAATCTTTCCCTTGAAACTACAACGAGCAGAACTAGGTTTAAAACCTAAAATGGCGTCGCCTGGTCACTTCGATCATCAAAAAAACTTCGCACTATTTTTCCATGAATCAGCATCCTCTAAACTACCCTCGCCACCAACCACGATAATCCCAGATCCGTCAATCGCCAGAAATCGACAACAATACCTTTCCCGTTCAAGTGAAGATATGCCAATAATTGTCAACTTAAAATTATGAACTGATTACCTAAATTCATGATTTTGTATCACGAATCTGTTGTAATAAACAAAACTCGAAATTAAAAACATTAAACTTCTAGATTTTAAAAGAATCCACTGTGATTTCCTATTTTCTAAATATTTACTAAATATAAATGCGTAGAATTGTTTTTTAAAATTAAATCAGTTAATTATAACCAAATTTCATTTAGAGTTCATCACCAAAATATGTTTAAATCTTGAGATATGAATTTTTTATTTGATGAATCTGTAACCTGTAATAGGAATAGAGAGGTATAAACAGACATGCATATCCTATCTACCCATATATATATATATATATATATATATATATATATATATATAGAAAGAGAGAGAGAGAGAGAGAGAGAGAGAGAATTTTTCTTCTATTCATATAATATTTTCAACAACAAAATTTCAAACATTCATCAAGACATCCAATAGATTCAAGGCTAGATTGATCACCTGAGAGATGAACACAAAGGACCTCGAATTGGATCCTAACTTTGATTTAAAACTGGAATTTGTTCTTGATTTACATTTATACTGATTATTGAGTGGAAATGATCTTGTACTTGATGTTTTTGAAACTGCTTTTTATTTTAATTCCAGGTTGATGCTGAGATGATTTCGTTTCCATTGTTTCCAGGCTGAAGTTTAGTTTGATTTCCATTTTCCAGGTTTATGATTTGAGGTTGTAGTTTTGTTTCTAGGTTTTCTTTTCTGCTTTAATCCTCAGTTTTGATTAAATGAAGATGTTGAAGCCTGGTTACTTCTTAATTTTGATGTTTATTTTCATTATAAATTTAAAAAGAAAATCAGTACATCTTGCCACTTGTTTTATTTTGTTACACTTGTTAATTGTATTTTAAAAATCTTTACACTTGTTAATATTTTTTAACGCTTGTTCATGCATAAATTTGTGAACATACAAATGTCATATGTAATAATATTGTGTTTAAACCCTTACTTAATTTAATTTAAAAATTATATTTTAACCCTTGTTTAATTAAGTTTTTGTATTTTATATCTTTTTATTTTTATATATTACTTTTGTTCTTAGATTTAAACTATTTAAATAAATTTTATTTATCTCTAGTTAAATTTCAAAAGAAAATGTATTAAACCTTTTTATCGAATCTTATATTTATTTATTTATACACATTTTCCTTTATATATATATATATACAATTTTTTAAACTTTAACTTTTCAAATAGTTTTTGAAAATTTCTATATTAAATTCAAAACATTTTTTTTAAACTACACATACATATACATATATATTAAAATTTAGAAAACAAACTTTTAAAATATAGAGTATTAAATTCAATTTATTCATAATATATTTATTATTGAATTTCAAACCAAAATTCTATTTCAATCTAAATTTATATATTTATATTAATAAACTAACACATATATTATTTTATTTGGAAAAATTAAAATTTTATTCACAATTTAATTCAAAACTTTATATTAATTACCAAATTTAATTTTACTCAAAATCGGGATCGTTACAATACATGATAACTCGAATGACCCATCACAGTCAAAGACCACTCAACGTTTTGGTTCCTCAATACTCGAATCCATGCCATTCAATAGGCTAGAAACTAGGTCACCGGTTACGGAGATTAGGACCCATCATGGTCCAAATAGGTACTTCATATTACCCTTGCCTTATGAGTACTTTTTGAACCCTCGAGTATCAGTGATCTCTTTGCACATGTCATCTGCAGCAGAGCTTATCTTGGAACTGATCTTATGGCTTTCGTCATGAAGTCACTCCACTAGGCACGATCCTCTGTTGTCATCATCTACCGTTGAATACCATCATACATCCCATAGCCATCATCCAACGGTTCCCTTAGTCTGACTCATAGTCCTTAACTCTGCATCCCAAGATACAACTATCCATTATCAAAGTCATCCCTTCCCATCATGGAATCATCATCGTTGAATCATGGGTCATCGTCGTCGAAAATCGCCACCAAACTCTAAGGTTCGATACCAACCCCTATACTTACCCATATTTGGCCAAGTATTTGTCTTATCATGAGTTTGAGTGACCACATACCAAAACTCAAGCCAAACCTCATCACGTCCTAAAGCAAGCATGTGAAAACTCAAAGCAACCATCCAAATAGCTTGAAGCACCACTACCCCCTCTACCTCGAACCATCACTTCCGATCCATGCCTACATCGACCCTATGATTCACACAACTAGATTTGCTCCACCCCTTGTCCATGCTTCATTGATCTACTATCATTATCGATCGATGTCCATGGATCGATATCGATCCATAGCTACCGATCCCTGACTTAACCAAAATTCAACCTCCATTGGTCCAACCTCTAACATGAACTAGGCAATCCCATGATTTATCATTGATCCATGAACAATATTGATCCATGCCTTAGAATGCTTTACCTATTCCTTTATATGAACAATCCATGCAAGCTAGCGACCCAAAGTATTCCTTCCAAGACTTGAAGCAAAGCACCCTCGACTTAAGCGTATCTCGAAGGTTACCACTACCGGTCCACAACCTTCATAATCATCACCAATCGATCCATAAATTGAGCAAAAAAACTTCAAAAGACTTGAAATTTGGAATGTAGCTTTATGTGTCCTTCCTTGTTGCACTATATCGATCGCATAGAACTTGGACTCCTACCGATCAATAGCTACCGATCCTTAAAATATTCCTATAACAAATTCGCCATTCGATTGGCGTTTTCAACCAAACAACCATCACACATTCAAGTAATTACTACAAACAATCTATACTAACAAGCATACATACAAACATGTCAATGTGAATCCTAAATCTAAAGGTAGATCCATAAGAACAAATGAAATCAATAAGAACGTGAATTTACAAAACTTTTCCAAATCGTTTGAAATTTAGATATGTGGTTAAAGAGGGTTTGAAACTTATTGTAGAGTTTGAAAATCATTTCAAAACATCACTAAACGTTTAATAGTGGCCAATTAGTGAGTAGAGGCTTAAAATTACTTACTAAATCCAAAATAATGCAATCCAAGCCTAAAGATGCATGAATCTTAAGGTGAACAATAGTCCAAGATGATCTCCAGCAGCAAATCTTCAATCTAAGATGCTAATCTTGCTAATCTTCCTCCAATGACACATTTTAGCTAATTAAAGTAGGGATTATGGTAACTTTTTGACAAAGAAGATGGTTAATAGGGATTTCTCTCTATTTTTGGAAAGTGTGAAGTGATGGAGAGTAGTCCCATCATCCTTAACCTTACGCTAATCTAGAAATGGGCTTTGGAATGGGCTTTGGAACTAACCATAAACCCACTAATTTCTCATTAAGCTGCTTAAAATCAAGTGAAACTTCAAATAGCTATAACTCCTTAACACTAAGTCCATTTTCCTATTACGGCCAATTTATAGTAAGAGAAACCATTATCTCGATCAAATTGAAGAGGTTTTAAACCCCAATTCAGCTCCTATTAAAACTTATAGACCATATAAGATTTCCAAGGTCAAATCGTCCAAAAAAATTCTAAGAATGAAAATGGCTCTAGCATTCACTTCCTAAAATCATACAATCATATGACCTCAAATAAAAATAATATTAATATTCTACGATTCTTTGATATATATTAATGATATTTACTATGCATAAGATTCAAATATATATATATATATATATACACACACACACACACACACATATGCAGATTCAAACGGTTATAGATGACTACAATTACACAGATGAAATCATTATAAAATATGAGGGATAATATTAAAATTGAGATTTGGTAAATACAATAAGTAGTAGCCTAAGAAACACACCTTGAAAGAAGAAATCTTATCAGATCTCCATGATCCACATCCGATCCTTGCAAGAGATGGATGAACCACTTATGTTTCATTATTATTTTTGATGTCTGCATTTGATTTGAAGTTGAAAATTTTTGGAAAATTTTATTTTACTTTCTACCATGAAAGGTTAGGAGGAAAGGAGAGAACAATACGAAAGAGAAAGAATGAATTTTATGTAGGAACCGAATTAGTAAATTTGTTTTAATTGAAAGAATGAAATGTTTCCTATTCTTTAAATTAAAACTTCTCTAGTTAATTCCCTTGATTCTCCCTCTCTAGTTCTCTCTTCACAGTATATGGATGAAATTACATACCATTAGATGATATATAATTTCCATAATTCACTTCATACAATTATCTTTTATTTAAATACATTTAAAATTATATCGATATCATACATCAGTGCATGCAAATATAACTTTTATAAATGCATTCAAATAACTACAAATAACTTCCAAACATCAAATAAATTAAATAATAATCAATATTAATTAAATATTAATTTATCTAATTTATTTACAACATTTTATAAATTAATTAAATCATGAGGTTTTTAGGGATTCATCATTAAGGTTATGTGATTCAAAGGTGTAAATTCGATCTATGATTAACATCGAACTATTTGAATATTAATATTCACACATCGCCTTGGCAAGTGATGTGACATTCTGGCTAAATTTATTGCTTACACACATTTGGTAAAACCCAATTTTACTTATTTGAGTATTACCAGGTAGTGATAATCATTTACACCAATTCTCTTGATCAAAACAATATCACTTTGGACTTATGGAATTTGGTAATGGTTAAAATTCCAATATCACTCAAATTCAACTTTATAGTTCAAACAAAAGTCCTTGGTTCGAAAATAACAATTATAATTAACTAAACTGGTCTGGCCATAGACTTTGAGTCGACTTCCATTGACTATGATACTAACCTCATATAAATGAGGAGATGAATCCTCTCTTGAATAGTGTTTCACTTTCAATACTTTCACTCAACCCAATTATAGTCATTCACGGGCATCGTGCCATGATTTAACTACAATCAAAGTGGACTTTCCAAATTAAAGATCACTAGAATTTTCAAGTTAGGAGAACTTTGTAATTTTTTCATATCGATTTTTCTGTTTGACCTTAGTTATATTAATCAATAGAAAGCTATCAAGTGAGTCATTGCATAGTTATCCATAACTACCAGTACGTAACCCCTTGGTGCCCCCGGTGGTCTTGATTAACACAATGCCCAATGTTTGGAGAGTGTTACATTAGTCTCAATGGATGTATCAATATCCAGTCTCAATACATCATGACTAAGGATGTTTAAAAAGGTATGTTTAATTTCATTGTAACAAATTACTCATTATTATAATACTTTGTAACTATTATCACAAAACATATCATTTATGGATTTTCTAAATATACACTTCTAATTAAATTAACTGATTCATATAACTCAGTATATCAAGTGTATAACAGAAAGAAAACACCTTTTATTTTGAACAAGATTGGTTATCGAGTTAGATATGTGTAACAATTACATAATTTCTCCTGGGGCATATCCCTAACTCTATCAGTCGGATACTTAACCGATCCTTTATCGGGCCGGCCATTGACATATTAAGCCATTTTCTCAATACAGGAACGGTTACCTTTCTCATCACTATCCACTTACAATTCAACATACATTGCATGCTTTCATCATATCGGAGATCTCATTATATTATATCTCACTCATTTCATGTTTTATTAACACACTTTATTTATCAGAATATTCTATGTATTTCGTTACATCATCATAAAAAAAATATGTTGGCGTAGATTTCTTGTAATCAAAACTTAGATCTAAATTTATTCCATTTTCTAAGTTGAATCATTGTAACTACTAACCAAACATCGGGAAACTTTGCAATCGAAACATTGAAACAACATATACCTAATCCTCACATCATATATGGAATTCAAATATGATGTAAAAAAATAAGTCAAACAGTGACGATTAAGTGGTTTTGAGTAGGAAATTACTCACCAGTCTCACCCCCTAAACCACCATCGGAAGTCACTATTCCAAATCGTACAGCCCCTAGACCCACATCTACACCATACTCTATTGCGCTACTAATAGAGTTAGGGGTATGCCCATGGGCGATTATGTAATTTTCCATATATATTTGACTCAATAAACAATATTGTTCAAAATTAATTATGTTTTCTTACTTTTATACACTTGACATAATGTACTATATTAATTAATTTAATTAAAAGTGTATTTAATAGAAAAACTATAAATGGTATGTTTGTGATATTAGTTACAATGTGTTGTAATCATGAGTGATTTATCACAATGGATTAAACATACCATTTTAGATATTCCTATTCAAGATGTATCGAGACTGGATATCGATACATCCGTTAAGACTAGAGCATGTAACGCACTTCAAACATTGAGCACCATGTTACTCATGTCCGCTGGGGTACTAAGGAGTTACATAATGATATTTACTAGATAACTATGGAATTACTCACTTGATAGTTTTCTATTGGTTAATATAACTAAAGTTAAATAGAAAATATCATTGTGATAAAATTACACAGTTCTCATGACTTGCGAATACTGTTGATCTTCAATGTAGAAATGCCAATTTGATTATAGTTAAATTATGGCATGACCTCCATCGAACGACTATAGTTGGATCGAGTGGAAGTATTGTGAATGAGACATTTTTCAAGAGAGAATTCATCTCCTTAGTTATATAAGATCGGTATATACCTATAATTCCACACATTGCTTGGCTAAAAGTACCACGAATCGGTATATCGATGAACTGTCACTTGCTAATGGTTGTGTATATAAGTGTGTCTATATATATATATATTAAAATAAAAAAATTATGTATATTTGTTTGCTGTGCATGGATTATAAAAAAAATTGATTCAAAAAATTTGATTAAATGATTTTAATGAATTAAATTTAAAAACAATTGACTAAATCATATACTAAATATATTTTAAATTATATGAAATTTTTTATACCAGAAATTCTTTCGGTAGTAAAAATAATTGTGTATATATATTTATATAGTTTAATAATTTAGTTGGTTAAAAATTGGTTAAATAAATAAAATAAATGTATACATATTTATAAATAATATAAATTTCTATAAAAACAATTATATAATATAAAATATACGTTCTGGTTCGAAAATGAATTTTTAGTTTTTTTGTTTATTTCAATGTAGTTTTTAATTTATTATAAGTATTTAATTAATAAATTATTTAAAACCGAAAATAAAATTGTATATATAATTTATCTCAGTGAAAGAAGCTTCAAAATATATATTTAGTTAAAAAATTATTTGTATATATAACTAGTTATATGTTTATATGTAATATATATTTTGATTGATTAAATATATATATATATATTTCATTTCTTTAGTTCGGATTTTATATTATTAATATTTTAAATTATTTTTCAGACTAATATTAAAAATAATTTTATAATTTAATTACATATACACACACGCATTCATACATTCATACATACATATAAGTATGTATATATATGTTTATGTATTTTAATAAACACATTATGTAAATAATTTACAACTAGTAGTTTATAATATTTGTATACTTATATGTTACACACATATATATACAATATTTTGATATATATACACACTTAGACAATCCAGTTATATACACAAGGGGCAAATATGTCCATTGTAGTGTAAATAACAATATCTACACACCGGCATGTCAAACCATGTACAAATTATCATGTTGCACATGCATGTACACCTGTATATCTATATGATACATATGTAAAAGGGGTTTTTAGGCTCAGGGAAAAAGTTGGAGAAAAATTTAGTTTCAGAGACAAAAAAATTTCATTTTAGATCGAAGGACACATTTTAGTGTAAATCACAGAATGATAGTTGCAACTATCATGTTCTATTCACACTAAATGTTGTCCTTCAGACTAAAAAACAAACTTGTTTTCCTTGAGACTAATTTTTTTTGGAACTTCTTCCCTATGTCTATTTTTCTGTATGTAAAGTATATTACAAATTATATATCCTAAAAATTTATTAATAAATTTAAATAAAATACTTATTTAATAGAAAATTTAGATAAGCTATAAATGAATTTAGACCATATAGGTCCATTGCAGATCCAAATGACAAAAAAAATTTGAAATTTACCAAATTACTTCGCTACGGGTTGGCCTAGTTTCAACAATGATATCAGTGCTAGGTTTCATATGCGGTCTAAATTAGCATATTAAGGAAAACTTATTAAAGCCTATTCATATAATAGGGTGTCTACAAAAGTAGCGTCTAAGGTTAGGTTTGGATAATCAAGCACTCTACATTGCCTGGCTACCGGCCTGGCCCAAAAGAATAAGGTAATCCCGAAGGTTATCCCTAATAGAAAAGGCCCAATTTGAATTAGGCCTTGGGCTAATTTCAAATTTTTTTTGAATTAAAATAAAAGTATTAAATTTAAAAGTTAAACTTAAAATATGATCAATGTTACAATATAGTTTTTCATATTATTTTGAAAATTAAATTAAAACACATATTACAAATTTATTTTTCAAAATGTTATAAAATTAATTTCCAAATATTATTTATAAATAATATTAACAAAATATATGAACTAATTAAATAAATAAATTAATCAAATATATATACATATATATAATATATATTGATAAATGTAATATTGTATTGAATTGTTTAAGATAATATGAGTGTACATGTGTGTATAAAAGAAATTTTGAAATTGACAAAATTTAATTAAAATTGTTAATTAGTAAATTAAAATACATGTATATAAGATATATGTGTATTACTGTTAGCAAATTTCTTCATTAACCTAATATGTAAGATAGATTAAGGATGGTTGGAATAAGGGCTTAAGTGACCTTGAGCAAACCCAGGAGAATATGCAAGTTCAAGCTTAAGTCCAAGTCTGAAGATAAGTCATATGCATGTCTATAGTTCAAGTTCAAGTCCATGGATAAGTCATAAGTCATATGCATGTCCATAGTTCAATAATAGTCGAGTATACACATTCGAGAGAATTAAGCTATGCAAAGTTAGTTGTCCAAGTCCTTATATGCAAAAAGTTCAAGTGTTACAATCGGATCTAAAAACACCAAATAAGTTTAGGGTTTACAACTTGAAAAATTAAGAAATAAGGAAAGAATGACTCGCCCCTCTCTAGGTCGATGGGTCCTATTTATAAGGATGTCAACCATGCAGGATGATTGACAAGCGGCATGGTTTTGAATCCAAAGGCCCTGATGGCACCATCTTGATGAAATCTCAACATCCCATTGTTGAGATTTGACATCACTTGCTTACATAAGTTTGACAACACAATCTCACTTGTAGAAACTCGACATCTTATACAACTTTAAAGTTTCGGCATCCCTTGCCACTTGTAAAAGCTCGAAACCCTTTGCTAATGTTAAAGTTCGTTGCTCCTTTAGAATTCGTCATCCTTGTAGAAGCTCTTTACCACTTGTTGTTTACAGATGCTTTACCACAATTACTATTGTAAAAGATTGATAACGTTTCTTTATAAAAGGCTTGTTTTCCACAGAAAGTCGATATCCTCCCCTTGTGATTAGAGACTCAACATCTTATTATAGCGCGACATCTTTCCTTAGTTCCATACTCTACAACACTTTATGCATAAAGGTTTAACATCCCTTCCTACGCCTTTGTCATACCAGTTATTGTAGTAGCTCGATACCCTATATCCCTCTAGGTCTATTGCAGCTTGATACCTCTAAGTATTTGTTGGTTCAACATCACCTTTTAGAAATTCAATACATTCTTGTTGTTAGGCGTTCGATACCTTTCTTCATTGTTGTTGTTCGATATCATTTGTTACTTGTTGAATGCTTGATAACACTTGTTGTTGTAGAGACTTGTTACCCTTTAAGGACTCGACACCTCATCTCAGCTTGTTAACTACTTGAAATTTGACATTCTTTTTATTATAGAGGCTCGACAACCCTTTAATGTTAGATGTTCGACATACATGTTTGTAGTAACATTTACCCCCCCTCCCCCCACCGGTGTGGAAGAAGCATTTATACTTTAGTATAATTTCACTTTTCATATTGCCCCCTATTGTTATTCCAATGCTTTGAATCTCATTCGTTTATTTGAATGAGAATCAACACTCCTTGTTATTTCTCTCTTCTTCTATAAATACCTGTCCTTCCTTATCAAGCTTTTCCTACGAGCTCAAAACTCAAATTGAAATGATAATTTTTTCTTTTCAATCCCACAATTTCAGAATGTAGCATTCGATTCTTGTCGTATTCAATCTTAATTCAAGATGCGATTTTTGTTTCGATCAATTTAAATATAGAGAATGGGGTTTGTTATTTTAAAATTAGGCTTTCGACAATCGGTTGTTTATGAACCATATAGGTTTGATTAGCAATTTGATCCAAACATTTCTTATGATTTAGGAAATTTTGTAATTGGATTTGAACGCCATTTGCAATAAATACCCTTAATGATTACAAAAACTTGACAATTCATGTATTTTTGTAATTATTATAAAGTCGATAACTTCCTTAAGACTCGACACTCAATTAGGGTTTCGACGGTTGTCAAGGACTCGACATCTACTTAGAGGCTCGATAGCCTACTGTAGGTTTGCCAATTAGTTATAGGCTCACCAACTAGTTATAAATTCAACAATTAGTTAGAGACTAGACAACTTATTTAATACTCGATAACTAGTTATGTGCTCACTAATTAGTTGTAAATTCGACAACTAGCTCATGAATCGATAACTAGTTGTGAATAGTACAACTACTTAGTGAATCGTTAGATAGTTGCGAACTAGGAAACACATTAGAGAGTTGTTAACTAGTTAGAAATTCGTTATATTTTATAAGTTCGATATCTAGTCATGAAAAAATCTTCAACTAATTACAAACTTACTAACTGTTTATGAGCTCGACATCATGTTATAAACCCAATAACTAGTTAAAAGTTCGATATCTTGTATGAACTTGATAATTATCTAAAGAATCTTCAACTAGTTATGTACTCACTAACTATTTATGAGTTCAATAGCTTGTCATGAACTCAATAACTAGTTATGAATTCGATATCTTGTTATAAATTCGATAACTAGTTAAGGAGTCTCTATCTAATTACAAATTCGCTAACTATTTACTAATTCAACATCTTGATATGAACTCGATAACTGGTTAAAGGATCTTTAATTAGTTACGAACTCGCTAACTATTTAGGAGTTCGATATCTTGTCGAGGACTTGATAACTAGTTACGAATTCAGTATATTGTTATGAACTTATTAACTAATTAAGGAATTCTTTGACTAGGTATGAACTCGCTAACTACTTATGAGTTGAACATCTGGTTTCCTATTTATTTAGATCTCTACTTAAAAAATCAATTTTTCTTTAAAATTTTCTTAATTACTTTAGACTTTCATAAAATATATGATTCTTCCCTAATTTCTACATGATATTGTTTGATAGGAAAATGGCAGGAAAGAAAGGCTCTAAATCCTTTCCTGCTTCAGAGATTGAGATTATTAACTCATTCAATCTTTTATAACTACTCAAGATGAGGTTAACATTATTCTACAACAATTTGGGACTACAAACGTAGAAGCTGAGGTGACAGGACCATCTAGGAGGATAGATAATCCTTCAGAAGGTTTCTTTGCTTTCACTCCAACTCATATCTAGCATTCAAGATACCTCTACCTCTTAGAATTCCTCACTTAATTCTTAGATCATTTAGGGATTGCTCCAATACAATTGCTACCCAAATCTTATACGTATCTAAGCTGCCTTGAGATACTGGCTAGGTATGCTAACCTCCCCTCACTTGATGTTGAAACTCTTCATTCATTGGTAAATCTTGTTAAAGTGGGAAGACAACCAATGGGTACTATATATCACCATCTTCCTCATCCAAAGAGCTTAATCATTAATTTGATCAATAGAGCTAAAGAATAAGAAAACTAGTTCTTTTATATGAAGAGCCATACCCTTAGAGTCAAGGAGTTCTCTTTATTCCTAGTAAGACTTGTTGCTTTCTCTCTATTGTTCATGTTATATTCTGCTTCTTCGTATAATAGTTGTTCTTCTTCAGTATCTGCTTCTAAAGGAATGAATCTTTTGTTTCTAGTACAGTCAATGCTTTGGACCTGGCTTCTCAAAATATGGGAGATAAGCTTAAGTTCTTAACTGAAGCCAAACTCCAAAAATACTCCTTGATCTTAAAAAGCGACAAAGTGCCAAAGAGCCCCCAGTGGTCAAGAAAGATGCTCATGGGAAACAAACTTTGGTTGTCGGTAGCCAAAACTTAACCAAAATGTTTTTTCACCAAAATTTTAACTAATGATTTCAGTGAAGTTTCTTATATCATAATCTTATGATTCTTTTTTTGACTTAGGTCCGACTCTATTCATCGGGCCGCTAAGCCAAAGGAAGTTAAAACTTCTACCTCCTCCTTAATGCGACTACTAAAGCTACCCTATCACGGGTTCTATTACTGATGGCCTTAAGGAATATTGAGGATTGTAAAAGGAAGAAGGATTCTGGCGACCTGTTTGGTGCTTTAATTCCTCCTCTAGGTAAAAAGGCCAAATTTGAAGAAGATTAAACTATTCCTACTATTGCCAAGGAACCGAGCGTAGCTACGACTGTAATTAACCAAGGCTCTAGTTTTGTTGAATTACATTTACCAGACAAAGATACTTAGAACCAAACAGATGTTGCTCACACCCAGAGCTCTGTTATAGATATCATGTATCCTTTGTCTGCAACTGTTATACAACATTTGTATCAGGAATTAAGGCCTAACTCCTCCTCCTCCTAAATATCTTCCTTGGAAAGCTCCAGCTCAACCCATCCCTTCAAGTTTCGACGATTTTGTACGTTTAGTCATCCATTCCTCATTTGTGGCCTCTCTAATGCCACTACAGCCTTTTGCTTTTTCTAAGGACCAACTCCGCATTCTCTTTCAACAGCTTCTTGTGGTGCATATCTTTACATGTTTGGCTAATACAAACTTTGGCTTCGTATATCTTTATTTATCATATATTTTATATATTTTAGGTGGCCAAGCATATTCTGCCTTCAATAAGCCTTTCACGAACTTGTTAGCCATGACTTGGATTTCAAAGAGCATGTTTCATTATTGACAGATAAAGTCAAGTTCCTTGAGGGTCGAGTCTTTGAAGTCGTAGCAAAATGAGATAAAGTTATTTATGAAAAGAATAATCTTGCCTCCTACTTGGATGAATAAAGAAAAGTGGGCTAGCGGCTGAAGAAAGAGCAAAATTGCTAGAAAAAGGACCTGAGCAGGTCAGAATTAAAAATGCCTAAGCAGATGCTTATGTTACAACTTTAGAAGGAAAGCTAGAAAGTGAAGGGGCTACATTGGCTTGCACAAACAATGTCACTAAGGATGACAAAGAGAGAGTTTCCTTCTTTCTAGACCAAGCTCTTCCTCAAATAAGGGAGCAGTGCTATGAGGAGGCCCTCTTCATTGTGTACTCGATAATATAGACCACTATCCAGAGTTGGACTTCCCTTCATTGCAAACAATAAAAGATAAGTTTAAGAGGAAGTTTAACCATAAACTAGGGAGAGTTCCTGGGTCATTACAAGACAAATTCCTATAAGAGGAGCCATCAATCCTCAAAAATTACTATCTTTTGATGATCCTATACCTGATGAAGACCAGGATGATGATGACAGATGGGACTTTTATAAAGATAACAACAATGGCAATGAAGATGACGACGACAACGGTAATGATTTTGAGAAGGATGACGGTTATGGCTACAAAGACCCTAAGGGACCAGGAAGTGGTGGTAATGGGTCAGGTGGTCATGACTTAGGCCCATCTGCTCATGATACAGACTTTCTTGACCGTCCTAAGTTTAGGAATGATCCTCAAGAAGACATTTTGTCAAAGGATATCCATGCCCCAAATCACCATGGCAAAGAGAGAGTTCAGCCCTCTGCCTCACAAGCTTCCGCGGTACAGGAATACAGTTTATCCTCTTTAAATGCTTAAAATTATCCATTAGCTTTAGTTAATAAGTTTACTATTTTATTTAAGGAAAATAAACAAATATCATTTTGAGATTTTTCATGAGAAGAGTGAGAAGGATATGCAGCGGTTAAATAGAGAAATTAAGAAACTGATTGAAGATCATAATGGTTTATTTGAAATGTATACGTGTCTTCTTATTTAAGCCAAACATGAAAAGATTTCAAAGAAAAATGAGTAGCCCGGCTCTTAAAAAGATCTCGCCTTCATCGAGAAAGAGTTTTAAAGGAGAACGCGGAGTTAACCATGGTCTTTTGGATGCTTATTGAAGATAGAATTCCTCTATAAAATCTGTATTAGGAACCTTTTTAATGACTTTTCCTTCCTACGAAGGAAAGTGGGGGTTTATCTGTCCATCTTTATAGTAGGTATTTGAATGATCATGGGATCGATCCTCATCCTTGGAAATGCTGGAATCTTTCCAAGATTGCGACCGTTCCACTTTCTCCCAACATTCTTCCTTCTAATAAGGTCAAGTTCAACAAAGAAAAATTCATTTTTGAATTTTACAAAGGGTCCATATTGCATGAACCTAAGTAATTTTGTGGTTGTATTATGTAATTCAGACAATTTTATAAATTTCAGCATTCTTATTTCTTTGCGGCTTAGTTTGTTATTCTTAAAACATACGTTAAGCAACCATTAGGCACTCTTGTTTCAAGAGAACTCTTAAGTAAATTGTTAAGCTAAAAAGGGATTTTAAGGAGAAAAATTAATTCTCAAAACCTCTCAATTATCAAAATACTGTTTCCTTTGGGACCTTCAAAAAGTTTACACACAACCCCTCCACTTTTATTTTGACTTCTTAGGCGACGAAAAGGACAATTTACTTTAAGAAATAGGATATAACTATGCTAAATTATTATGCGGAGAAGCTAGACCCTTTGCCGAGAGATGGGTTTACCATCGATTTCCCCTAATTAGTGCTCCTCATGGATTTAATGCTCCCTTCGACTCTACTCTGCCTACGTCTGTGGGTTCACCCAAAAAGGCTCAAACCCCTGCTTCTAAACTTTAAGAATTGAATGTATAAAACTTGAGTTATTAATGTAATTTGAACTTGTTCATGCTTATAAACCTTGTTGTTATTAATAAAAGGGCACAATTTCCATGATTAATTTCACCTTTTATTTATTTATTTTTAATAGGAAAGTCAATTAGTGCTTGCATCCAGCAGTTTCGACCTCCTCTTTCGGTTGGATAAACTTAAAAACAGACTGATGTTAGACATTGGTAAGCACACTTCTCAAGATGCTTCAGTTATGCCATTTCCCGATAACTCAGAAGCACATATGTGGAATAACAAATACTATGATTTAAAGTCAACATTACGAGGTATGAATGAAATGACCTCGAGTTTGGAGGAGAAAATCAAAGAAAAGACAAGGAGATTAGGGTGCTGAAAGAGAACAAAAATACTATCGGTCGATCCGGACCCTCAGACCAAAGAATTGAGGCTGATGCAAAAAATTGCTCAATTATATCAAAAAATCGAGGACCTTGAAGTTGACTTGTTAAAAAGTCCAATCATGCCAATCTCTACAGCTTATTGCAAGTGGAGGCAAATCTAGACTTCCCTCTCTTACCCCTACATGGATAACAAGGTCCCAAACTTCAGTAAAAGAAATTTTCTTCCTTAGAAAACTCATCTCTGGGTTTGGATGGTGGAGAAATTCCCAAGCGGTGCCAAGAGTATAGAATGAATGCACCCAGTTTCCAAAAGGAAAACGGGATGAACAAGTTTCAAAATATCTCAATAAGTATCAAAGTTAGGTTGGGGAGCTAGGACGGGAGAAATATGCTTTTGAGTAAGCGGATACAAAATTATATAGCAAGGTTGAAACACTTTAAGGGGCCAATAAAATGCTCAATCATGCATTAAAAATTCAAATTAGCTCTACTTATGATACAAATATCATCAGAAAGAAGAAGAAGCTTAAAGAACTACTGGATGTGGCGATTCGTCGTATTACGAACCTTCTTTGGCCATTGAAGTCTTAAAGGAAAAAGTGAAAGACCTTGAGTCTCAGTTGAAATGACTGAGGTGTTGTTGCTTGAAAATTCCTAATTGGATTCCCTTGTTGATTATTTTCTTGAAACAATAGTTGCTTTTGGCTTCTTAGGTCCAAAAATGAACCAAAAGCTGAGCAGAGCAGCAGAACTGGGATATTGACATTATTAACACTTCTTTTTATGTGGTTGTGCTTATCATCTCAAGAATATTGGAGTTCCTCCTCTTTCACTTAGAGATGCCTCTGTTTCAAGCGAAAGTCATCCATGCCTTCTATAGGTTGAGGGGAAGGGGATAGAAAAAAAGTATAAACATCATCTGCTCCATCAACTTCCTTCTCAAGAAGACTTGAATGGCTTTTCTTGATATTTGTAACTCTTTATATGTAAAATGGTAAATAACTTTGTACCTAAACAGTTGGTATTTTGAATAGACCTTGTATTTTCTTCCTTATTGATATCTTGCATTTGAACTCATTGAGCTATTTGAGATTTGTGACTCTCTTTGGAACTTTAATTTGATTCAATATGATCTGCAGTCTTTTATAGATTTGTTTGCACTTTTTCTTCCTCGAAGAATGCTTTTACACAGGCCTTTTCAGCTCTTATTTCTCTTTAAATCCTTTTCTTTCAAATTTGGTAATAATATGGATCAATTTGCCTTGTTATCTTTCTAGGCTGGATGACTTCATAAGCGAATTTTCGTTGCTCAAATATTATTATTATGGCTAGCTTTGAAACTTCTTTCCCCTAGTTTGGGTTTCTTGGGTGATTATTTGATGCTTTTCTTTGTCATCTAAGATTGTATGAGCATGAAAAGTTACATATCCGTTTCGTTGAAGGTTACTTTAACTTTTCCTTAATGCAAGATTGATTCATGTCTAACTACTCTTTGTCTAGAAAATTGCCTATCTCTAAGATGGAATTAGACTTACCTGACTGATTTCTTTTGCCCCTTATATACCTTTTAGGTAAGAATTAAGGTCCTAACTGATTTCTTTTGCCCTTTCTTACCTTTTAGGTATTGATTGATTTCTTTTGCCCATTCTCACCTTTTAGGAAAAGATTTAGGTTGGTTGGTGCATTTGGTTATCCATCTTAGGCAGAACCAAATTATTACCCGTCCTCCCTCTAGGAGGTGCACCGATCAAGCCTTATAGGAGGAACTAAAGGCCGGTTGGTGCTTTGGCCAGGTCATCTTAAGCGGGACCAAAGGCTTATTCGTCCTCCCATAAGGAGGAGCTCTGGCCAAGCCATATAAGCGAAACCGAAAGCTTGCGGTGCTCTGGCCAGGCCTTATAGGCCGGACTAGAGGCCTACTCTGACCTTTCTCTAGGAGTTTCTTTTACCAGACCCTTATAGCAGATCAAAGACTTCACCTTTATTTTATAAATCCTTTGGATGATGCATTTCTATTTATTAAGCACTTGATTTTTGTAGATACATTGGTCCTTTGCTAAAATCTTATTAACAAACTCTTAGAGTTCTCCTTTTCCAAAAAAATTCACTATCATCCCTTTTAGGGCTCGACATTAATTGGTTTCATGTCCATTCGTTCTGTGACATTGACAATAAGTGCCTTCAAGATTTCTTTCATTTCCTTGCCACTTCTACTTTGAAGGCCAATAGTCCAACCTCTCCTCAATTAGGAGATGATGTATTCATAGGAGGTGGTAAGGAAATGGGCTCTAGAAGATCGAGAATTCCTTGGGATTGTGTCTTTAGTCCCTATTTAGCTTTTTTATAACATTACATAGGCTCATTGGCTCTAACGATAAGCTTTCTCTTTAAAAATTCTCAAGTTCTAATTGTTGTAGTAGAGCGATCAATTACTCCCTTCCACTTATGGGTAAACTCATTAAAATCCATTGTTATTTCGTTTTCGAAAATAGTACCTTTCGCTTGGAGCTATATAGTTTTTCTTATTTAAAAGAATGGGTTATTCCTTTTCTTGTTCTCTTTTCCCAGAGTAAGATAATAAGCAAAGATCGGGGTAGTTCCCATAAGGGATGGATTTATGCACCAATTATCTAGGTCATAAGGAATTACTCACCTCTTTTCTACTAGAGTTTTTAGTGCAAAGTTTCTCAACTCCAATACTTGTTCCTCATGGAATTGAAGGTTATGAGTGACATGATAAGCTAAATTGGTAAAGTGAGGCTCGAAGGATCCTTATTAGAGATAGTAATTATGTGGTTTAATAGGTTATGTATGATATAGAAAGTCCTCAATAAGAATATGTTGGATATGGAAAGTTCTCGAAAGGGATGTGTCGAATATGGAAAGTCCTTTATAGGGATATGCTGGATAAGGAAAAACCTCTGCAGGGATATGCAGGGAGTCACTCCTTTTAGTGCCATAATATCAGCAAATTTCTTCGCTAACCGAATACGCAAGGCAGACTAAGGCTAGTTGGGATAAGGGCTTAAGTGACCTTATGCAAACTCACGAGAATATGCAAGTCCAAGCTTAAGTCCAAGTCTGAAGATAAGTCATAAGTCATATGCATGTCTATAGTTCAAGTCCATGGATAAGTCATAAGTCATATGCAAGTCCATAGTTCAATAATAGTCGATTATACACATTCGAGAGAAGTATGCTATGCAAAGTTAATTATCCAAGTCCTTATAGGCAAAAAGTCCAAGTGTTACAATCGACTCTAAAAACCCACAAATCTATTTGGGGTTACAACTTGAAAAATTAAGAAATAAGGAAAGAATAATTCGCCCCTCTATAGGTATTGATGGGGACCTATTTATAGGGATATCAACCATGCAAGATGATTGACATGTGGTACGGCTTTGAATCCAAGGGCTCCGATGGCACCATCTTGATGAAATCTCAACATCTCATTGTTGAGATTCGACATCACTTGCTTATATAAATTTGAAAACATAATCTCCCTTGTTGAAACTCTACATCTTTAAAGTTTTGGTATCCTTTACTACTTGTAAAAGCTCAAAACCCATTGCTAAATTGAAGTTCGCTACTTCTTTAGAATTCGTCATCCCTGTAGAAGCTCGATACCACTTGTTGCTTACAGATGCTCTAAACCAGTTACTATTGTAAAGGCTTGAAAAAATTTGCTTTATCAAAGGCATGTTTTTCATAGAAACTCGATATCCTCCCTTTGTGATTAGATACTCGACTTCTTCTTGTAGCATGACATCCTTCCTTTGTTACATACTCTACAACACTCTATGTTGTAGAGGTTCAACATCTCTTCCTATGTCTTTGTCATCCCAGTTATCTTTAGGCTAAATAATCTCCATATTATAGAAGCTCAATATCCCTTGTCCCTCTAGGTCTGTTGCAGCTCGATACCTCTAAGTATTTACTGGTTCGACATCTCCATCGTCGTTTAGAAATTCAATATCCTCTTATTGTTAGGAGTTCGATACCTTTCTTCATTGTTGTTGATTTTTAAACGAACTCAAGTTAGGAATGTTATGTGTAGTACTATTAATATATTGAATAAACAGGTAAGATAACTATATGTATTTGTTGAGCAAACTCAAGGTATACTTAGGCCACTGCGAAATGGCAGATATAAGTGAATAATCTCTTTGATTTATTAAGCAAACTCAAGGTTGAAATGAGATTACGACAAGGAATCATGGGTTGGGAGTTTCATATGATACAATCAATAAGGAGTCATCCATCATTTGTGGTGCCATGACTTGTTGAGCAAATTTAGAATCAAAATCCTAAGGCAGATGAGTCGTAACACCCGCTAGTGAAGTAGAAAGACTTCTATGTTTCGTCTTAGGGTTTGGAAAAACATAAAAGACTAGAGAGAGCCTTATTAGAAAAATGAAATGGTAATATATGAGCTTTCTAACATCGTAAGAACATCTGTTATAAAAATATATAATGATCTACATTAATAAACTTGTGTGATTAATATAATTGATAAAATATTTATCAGTTAAACTATACAAATGAACTGAATTAATACTGAAAAATAAAAATATAAAATATACTTACGAATAAACATTTTTTGCATGTTATGCCATCTGTGTGCCTAATTATACAACTAATGATTATATTCGTAACTTAGTCACTTACATGTTTGTTTGCACGAAGACTATATATTATCATAAATGAGTTTTTGAACTCTAAAAGCAATACAAGAATATAGATATTTGATCCATATACGATCAAATATAAATGTTATATGGTTAACATTTACCATTCACAATGTACAAAACCTTAATGAAATTAGTTTATTTGAAATAGTGTGAGATCATGTATTGAATATGATTGATTATAATTTTGATCATGTTGTGTTAAATGTAACACTAGACCAAAAACTACAAGATAGATCTAAGAATTCGATCACTGAAATATTAGTTTGATCAATTTACGTAAAGTGCAATTTATTTGATATCCTTAGGATGACTAAATGCACTTTTGTAAAGAGTTCGTTATGATATTATAATAAGGATTTACTTTAAATGGTTCGGCCGTTTAGAAAGGAAATTAAATGTATAAGGGTAGATGTAATCTAAGGCATAATTGGTATAAAGAGTGTGAATGGTCACGTCTGTTTCATGAAGAATTTTAAAACAAGAATTGTATAATAACAATAGATGCTTAACAGGGAATAAGAAATATAATTTCTATTCCAAAAGTATTTTCACATAGAAAATTGTTTCCTAAGATATTTATTGCTTTGAATTTAAGATACTTGATCTGAAAATTCTCGACTATAAACCAGTTACAGCAAATGAAATAAATAGTCGATATTAAGTCATTGAATGGAGCTTTATATTTTGTATGTTGTTATGGTAATGGCAGAAATAGTGGGAGCCTGCCATGCAATAACAATTGGTTGAATTAAGTTATAGAATTGTTTTCATGAAACATACAAAACATTATTTACGAAGAAATAATTATTTTTTAATATTGATTGAAAAATAGGCATAGTTTTATTTCAATATTAATATTATTGATATTCATTATAAAATAAAACTATAGCACTGGTATTTGTGATGCATTGGAAAATACAGAACTGGTACTAAAATGGATTTGGATATGATCTAAGAATGAAACTGGTTACGGAGGATGAAATGAAATTAACCAAACCTAAAATGAACACAATGCATTAGAATGTAATAAGTACTCTTGCGCATTGAAGAGAAACTATAAGTTTTTATCAATGTCAAGAATAATAATTCTCAGTTATATACTAAACCATTAAAAGTATTGAATATACGATATGGGATGATGCGCAAATTCAAAATGGATTCCAAGTGCATTATCAAAATATGGATTGACATTTGCACCCGAAGAGATATGATCCATCGGCTGCAAATGTGTCTTTAAGAGAAGGGTTAATGCAGTTGGAATTTAATGAGCAACATTGATAACACTAAGAATAAATTTCGATTGTTGAAATTAGCAAAATAGTTTCATCATTTAACTTGCTCAGCTAATTCAGATTTACTTAAAAAATTATCGCCAGGTATGACTTTGTATTTTGTTACATATGCATTGAAATGGAAAATTCTAAATAATGATTTAGAATAGACTGTTTGCATATAACAACCAAAGGTCACGAAGTCAATGGGAGCAATATTGAGGTTGTCGGTTTTTCAGATACGAACCAATAAATGATTGAAAGTATCACTCTATTAGCATCGGAATTGAAAAAGTATTTTAGTCGAAATATTGAAAAGTATTGAAAATGTATTATGGTAGAAAATCAAACAGTTTGATTTTTAGCCAAATGCAGAGGAAGCATGTGTCCACAAGAAAGAACATTAAAATGCACATATATTTTTAAATTATAAGTAAACAACATATTGTTGATTTTTAATGATGTACTTATGTTAAAATTAGTAGTAGTTTGGTTGTTTAATACTTTATATTGGATTTGTAAATTATATATTTTATAATAAGTATGAAAGTCGTTCAGTATGTCCCCATGATATGCAAAGACACCTTATTAAAATGTTTAATTTTGAACATGTAAATTGAATTCCTTATGTATTGATAGTAGGAATTACCATACATGCAATATTATCGACATTACATTGCTTATATATTTGATGCACGAAGAAAATATCAAATCAGAATTATGATCATCAAATAGTGGTTTAGAGTATTCTCGAGTATTTACTAAATGCTAAAGAATTGTTTACAGAAACAACAAACACCTTATGAAGGAGTGCTCAGACTCAAATCATAAGTGCAATTGAATAAAATATGTCAATATTAGGTTCATGTTCAAACCTTAACTAAGAAGCTTTAACTTGGAAATGTTCCAAACGACACATTATAGCTAATTCAATGAAAAGGCTAAGTACATCGCCTTAAATAGTGCCATAATAAAAGCAATGTATAAATATAAATGCACAAATCTATAATCGAGCTAGGAGTGATTCCAAGTATTAAGAATACTACACTATTTTTATATGATTAAATTGTAAAGATAAGAGCTCATTAGAAGTCGAGAAACATACTTCGAATACTTCCACGTGATAAAGATAGTTTATCAACATCGACCATAGTTGATTGACATAGTAAATAATTAAAACAACATAGCAGATACATTCATGAAAGGTCTAACTCAATCAGTTCTCATTAAACTGATTGAAGGGATGTGATAGAGATTTCATAATTGTCCCTAAGTACAAGTGAGAGATTGATAGAGTTAGGGGTATGCCCTATGAGAAAATAGGTAATTTGTTACAGATATTCAACTAGGTAATCAATCTTATTTGAAACTAAAGGTGTTTTCTTTCTATTATATACTTGATATAAAGTGTTATTAATTAATTAATTTAATTAAAAGTGTATTTAATAGAAAATCCATAAATAGTATGTTTTGTTATAGTAGATACAATATGTTGTAATCATGAATGATTTATCACAATGGATTAAACATACCGTTACAAATATTCCTCATCAGGGTGTATCGAGACTGGATGTCAATACTTCAATTAAGACTAGAGTACATAAGGATCTCCAAACGTTGAGTAGTGTATTACCCATGGATGCTGGGGGCGCCAAGGGGTTATGTACTGATAGTTGTTGGATAACTATGGAATGACTGACTCGATAGTTTTCTATTAGTTAATACAACTAAGGTCAAACAAAAAATATCGATGTGATAAAATTATACAGTTCCCTTGACTTAAGAATACTGTTGATCTTCAATGTGGAAACTCCGCTTTGATTATAATTAAATTATGGCAAGACATTCATTGAAGACTGTAGTTAGTTCGAGTGGAAGCATTGGACGTGAGACATTGTTCAAAAGAGAATTCATCTCCTAGTTATACGAGGTTAGTATCACGGTCAACAGAAGTCAATTCAAAGTCAAAGTCTTTGGTCAGAGAAGTATAATTAATTGTAATTTTTATTATTGAACAAATGACTTTATGTTTGAATTATAGAGTTGAATATGGATGGAATTAGAATTTTGACCATTACCAAATTCCATAAATCAAAAGTGATAAAGTTTTGACGAAGAGAATTAGTGCAAGTAATTGTCACTACTGGATGACGCTTTATAGTGAAATTGAATTTTACCGATACCAAGTAAGCGAAATTTTGCCATATTGTCACCCTACTTGCTTAGTGAAGTGGGAACATTAATATTCGAATTGCTTGATATTAATCACTGACCAAACTTGCACCTAAGAGCCACACAACCAAAATGTTGAATACTCCTTTTACCAGCTGATTTAATTAATTTTTAGTTGTTATAAATTAATTAAATTAATTAATATCTCTGAATATTAATTATAAAATTTTATAAAATTTGTTGAACAATATTAAATAGTGTATTCATAATAGTTATAGATACACTGGTTGATATACGATATCGGTACACGTTTAAATTGGATTTAAATGCAGCAATTATTGTTTGGTCTTGGACTGGTCTCGAGTTCCATAAGGGGCATAGTATTTTTGACTATAATAGGAGCATGAGGGGCCGACCATATGATGGTAGAGATGAAAGGAATTTTGAATTCTAAAGTGAAATAAATTGTAAGAGAAATAAGTGGATCTTGATCCGCCTTTCACTCCCTAGCCACTCTCTTATATAATCCCTCTAACCCCCACTTTGAAAACACTTTTTTGCACTCTTCTTTTGCTGCTTATATCTTACATCCATCACCACATAATAACCACAATTATTTAAGCGCTACTTCACACTAATTTGCTTTGAGTAGATCGTTGGTGGTAAGGTATTTCGGAAGCTAGCAACTTCGGGATTGGAATTCGATTCAAGGAGTTCACTTCTTTGTTTCAACATGCAAATTTTAGGGTTTGGTAAAAGGTACTTTGCAATTCTATTATTTTATACCAATGTTTATGTACTTATTATTCCATATGCTGCTTAGCTAGAAATATCACGAATCGATATATCGATGAAGTCGGTTGTATGTGTGTGTGTGTGTATATATATATGTATATATATGCATATGTATATATATGCATATGTATATATATATATATGTATGTATGTATTAAAATAAAAAATTATGCATGTTTTTTGCTACATACAGGTTATAAAAATAAATTTTTTCTAATTAAAATAATATTATTAAATGAATTTAATGAATTAAATTTTAACCACAAAAGATTAAATCATATAATAAATTTATTTTAAATTATGTGAAATTTTTTGCCCATACTAGAAAATCTTTCGACAAAAAAATAAAAAAATTCGTGTGTATATATATATATATATGAGAGAATTAGGGAAAAAGCCAAACTTTGAAAAATAATTAGGCTGAACGACGTGAAGTTTTATTTTTAGGCTGAAGGACAAATGCTAGTTATGATCAGCGTTACAACTTTTACACTATACAAAATGCTAGCTGTATCTAGCATTATATTCAGTTTTACACTATACAAAATGCTAGTTATAACGGACATTGTCCTTCAGCCTAAAAAAGAAACTTGTCATCCTTCAACCTAATTTTTTTTCAAGCTCGTCCTTGTGCCTATTTTCCTATATATATTATATAGTTTAATTATTTACTTGATTAAAAATTGGTTAAATAAATAAAATAAATGTATATACATTTATAAATAATACATAACATAATGTAAAAAATTATATAGTATAAAATATAGATTATGGTTTCCAAAATGAAATTTTAACCTTTTTTAATTATTTCTCATTGGGTTTTTAATTTATGATAAGTATTTTTTTTGATGAAAGAGTGATCCTCAAAAAGAAGAGAGCACTTGGTTTTAATTTATTAATATATAATCCAAAAATTGAACCCATTATAAGTGTTTATTAAATAAATTATTTAAAATTAAAATTAAAATTATAAAAAAATATTGTACTTGCCAAACGTAGCAGCAAAATACCTACATACACACACACACACACACACACACACACACACACACACATATATATATAAATACAACTAGTTACGTGCTTATATGTAATATGTATTTTAAATTAATATGATATATATATATATATATATTTATAACTAGTTATATGTTTATATGTAATATGTATTTAAATTAATTTAATATATATGTGTGTGTGTATATAATTTCGGTTCGGATTTCATATTATAAATATTCTAAATTATTTTACTAACTAGTATTTAAAATAATTTTATAATTTAATTATATATATGTATATGTACATGTATATGTATATGTATTTTAATAAATACTTTTATGTAAATAATTTACAACTATTATTTTATTACGATTGTATGATTATATTTTACATATACACACATAAACACACATAAAATATTTTGATATAAATATATATACACAATTAGACAATCCATTTGTACACATGAGGGGCTAACATGTTTGTTGCAGTGTAAAGCTCAACATATACACACGGGCATGTCAAACCATATACACGTTATACTATTGCACATGCATACATATATGTGTATATGATACACATATAAAATATAATACAAACTCTATGTAATAAAAATTTATTTAGGAATTTAAAAAAATTGATTTTAATTAATAGAAAATTTTAAAAAGTTCTAAATGAATTTATACTACATATATAACAACCCATAACTGTTAAGTCTATGAATTTGAATATTTAATTTATTTAAATATTCGAATTTAAATATAATAAAATACGTGTTTCAAATTACTGCTTGATTTTTAATGATGTATTTTTAATATACTTTATATGATTTTTTCATAATTTTTAATTTGGAAAATACTTAGATATTCGTTTGCCGTATTTTATGGAAAATATAAATATTTTTAAACGTTATAGAATAAGTTAACCCGTGTATTTTATTTTTTAACTGTGATCGTGTCATATTATTGTGCACGATCATATTTTTATTTTTATTGTTTGCGGCTCATACACGGATGTGATATTGTATGGCGATGTATCAGAAACTAATTTTTTCAAACAAAAAATTATTTATACATGTTACACACAAAAACATGCAACCCTCTTTTCACCTTTTTTTCCTTTGTCCTTGCTTGTCCTTGCACTAAGTTTTGGCAGTTTTGTATTAAGTGCTTGTCCTTATTTCCTTAGGCTTGAAGTAATTTTTTTCTTATATATACAATAACATAGGCATGCATGAAAATAAAAAACGGGTACATTTTTCCTTTCTATGCAATGAGATATACATCACATTCTCTTCATATATACATTTTTTTCTTTTCATCACTTCACAAGTGAAATACACAGAGACTTTCTTCTACACTGTATATTTCATTTTCTCTCATCTTTCTTCTCGGCATGAAACAACACTTTGCAATTCTTCTTTATTCTTCTTTCTCCCTTTATCACCATGATGAGTGCAATTGTGCATGAGTGCAAGTGTGACTGTGTGTGCGCTTGTGCGTATGTGTATAGGAACTAGCCTTGCATGTGCATAGAAGGGTAGAAGTGAAGGAGTTAAGGTGCGTGTGTACTATACTCTGAAGAGGAGAGGAAGAAGTGGGCTAGCAATTTGTATAGTGTTTTGGTCTGTGCCTGTTGAAGTTGAGCCGTGAGTGATAGGCTTGGAAAGTTTGGCATGAGAGAGGGAATTTAGAGAGGAGAGTCAACATGAATGTTGTGCATGGTCATGGGTATAGGATTAGGTGCTTGGAAATATGGCATTTCAAAATGAATGGGAGATAGGAGGGGAGTAACATGCACATGCGGTGAAGAGGGAAGTTGCATGTCGGGTTTTAGGAGGTTGTAGGCTTTGCATGGCTATCTTGGTGTTGGATGTAGATGATGGAAGTTTTGGAGAAGAAGAATATTTGTGTGTGGGTGGTAACGTGAAGAAGCAAGGAAAGGAGTGTGCGGGTATGGAGTTAGGTTGAGCTTGATAGTTTTAATATTGGGTGAGGATTAACAAAAATTATTTGTTTTAATTATATAAATTAAGTTGTTAAAAATGCTAGTATCTCGTTCGTTTTAAGTTCATTTATCCCATGGACTTTTGCGTTAAATTTGTACCCATGAATACAACATTATAATATAATTTGTTGATAGTTTGGATGAAATATAATTTTGTGATATTATAATAGTGATTGAATTTATTTATTTTTTTTGGCAAAACCAGTGGGGTTAACTGGGCCCCTACCAGTTTATTGCAACAGAATAAAAAGTACAAATTCGATGAAGAAAGAAAAGAGAGGGAAAGAAAATAAGAAGAAAACTAGAAAATATAAATAGCAATTGAGGAAACAATAAGAGATCAAGACCATCCATGAATCAAATAGTCAAGGAATTCTCTGTTGCCAATCATCAGTTGCCTGTGAGTGGCTGTCTTGACTTCATGCCATAATACTTCAATCTTCTTCCTATGCTTTTCAAAGACTATTGTATTCCTTTCCTTCCAAATAAATGACATATATGTTTTCAAACAAACAACTAATGCTCTAGATCGATCAATTCTCCATCTAGTGGCCTTGCAGATTATACTCCAGACCATACTCAAGCTACCAGAAGATAGGTTATACCCTGTAATGCAACTGATACTAATCATCATGTTTTTGAGAGCAGGGCATTCAAAAAAAAGGTGGTCAGTGGTTTCTTCATGCATGTCACAAAACAGACATAAAGGGGAGCATGCCATACCAAATTTGATCAAAGAACTTCTGGTATGAAGAGATTTATTTAAGACTTTCCACATCATCAAATTATTAGTTGGGACAGAGTCTTTGGACCATATAACTGTGTTCCACTTGATTGCTGGTAAGGGAAAAAGCTCAGTAACAAAGTTGTACACACTTCTGACACTGTGAGGCTTCAAGTCCCAAGTGACAGCATCCAGATGAATAGCAGTGCAGAAATTAGCTTGTATTTCACTCCACATCAGCTTGAGAATTTGATTACTACAATTAGGCATTTGCATTTTCCCTTCATGTAAATAATCATTTGCTTTTGCATCATAGTGTATACCAGATTGAAGAATCTGTTGGTAGTCACACACTTTGGATAAGATTAGGCCTTTGCTAGACCATGGTTCATGCCAGAAGCTAACTACAGAATTAGCAGTAACTTGGTATTGTATCATAGGGAGATAAATATCTCTTAGCTTCATTATGTTTCTCCATATCCAGCTGCAGTTTTGTGGTATGTCCATACAACAAAAATATTTGGACTTAATGCAATGTTGCCATATCCAATTAACCCATAAGATACCTTTCTTGTTAATGATGTCATCAAAATGTGTACTTATCGCTGCATAGTTCCACTTCCTTAGATTAATTACACCAAGACCTCCCAGCCTCATGGGTGTTTCAAATTTTGAAAAAGAGCAAGGCATCAACTTCTTATTATGGATACTACCAGACCAAAAATATCTATTCATAGCCGACCTAACAAGTTGCAACAGCTTCATAGGGAGGATGAGAGTACGTGCCCAATAGACTAAAGATGAAAATACAACAGATTTTATTAGGACAAGCCTAACACTTTGTGACAATTTCCTATTAGCCCAGGCACACATTACAGAAGTAATATTGTTGTATAAGGGAATACAATCAGCATTTGATATTCTTTTAGTGATTAGAGGTAGACCAAGATACTTCATATCATTTTACATGCAAGAGAAACCAATGTGTTGGAAAAGTGCAGAAGCCTGAACATCACTAACTCCCGCCACTAACATGGAAGATTTTGCTTGATTAATAGTAAGACCTGTCATACAGTAGAAAGAATGCAGAGCTTCCATTATGCCAGTCAAAGAGAGTAGTTCAGGCTTAGTAAACAACATGACATCATCTGCAAACATAATAGAATTTATTTGCAGAGTAGAGCACTTAGGATGGTACTTAATTATTCTCTGAGAGTATTTAGAGTTAAGAATAACAGTAAAAACTTCCATAACTAACAAGAATAAGTAAGAAGAAATAGGATCTCCTTGTCATATGCCTTTGCTACTTCTAAAAAAACCAACCGGTTTACCATTTAAAACAACAGAAAAAGCTGGTGTGGAGATACACACATATATCCAAGACACAAATATTTTGGGAAATCCCATAACGGCCATTATTCTGAAAATTGAAGACCAGTGAATAGAGTCATAGGCTTTTGATATATCAATTTTGAGAGCAGCAGCAGGGGTCACATTACTTCTACTATAACCTTTAAGTAACTCTTGAGCCAGAAGCACATTATCCAGAATATTTCTGGATGGAATGAAGGCAGCTTGATTCATAGAGACTACAGTTGGAATAACATTGACCAGACGGGTAGCGAGAATTTTAGAGATACATTTATAGATTACATTACAACAGGAGATCGGCCTGAATGAGGAGACATTAGATGGTGGTGTGACTTTAGGAATTAGGGCAATATTAGTGCAATTAATTTCCCCAAGCAACTTGCATTTAGAAAAGAAGTTGTGAATTGCAAGACAAAATTCATGACCAATAGTGATTGAATTTAATTATGTTGTTTAAATAAAAACATAGTTAAATTAAGTATACTTCGTTGGTGTTACCTATTTGTCCAAATAAAACATCGTTCGGCTATTATAAATGTAAATGATTATTTTGGACATCTATTTAGCAAAATAAAACACCGTTCTATTATAATTAAATTGAATAGAATATTGATGACATCTAGCAAAATAAATCGATATTCTTCTATTCTGTTAATTTGGACATTTATTCATATACCGGTTAAGTAATATATGGATTCATAAATATTGGATAAGCAATGAGTTAGCTGCCGAGTGTTAATTGTTGATTTTATTTACTTATATGCTTGCTTATGTAAATACCAGTGATATGACTTGAAAAGTGAATTAAAAATAAATGGTCGCATGTTCAAGTACCATAGTGGCCGTTGAGCATCTTTCTGAATCTGAAAGGTTATGGATTTAACTCAAATTTTATAACAATCCGAGGTTAGGTGTTTTTAATTATAAATGATTTTAATTATTTTATTTAAATGGTGTTTAAGTTAATTAATTATTTTATTTAAATGATGTTTAAGTCAACTAATTATTTTATTTAATGATGTTTAAGTTAATTAATTATTTTATTTAAACAAGTATAAAAGCACATCCAAGTATGCCTGCATCTAATCACTACGTGCATGTATTAGTTTCATAATGCACTTTGTAGAATTTTTCGAAGCATGTAGAAAGTATTATCTACAGATATAGTAAACGCTTCCTTAACGAATATATACCCAACTTCATAATTAATTAGCTATATTATATTCAATAAATGAAATGTTACTTGCAGATGGAAACATGAAGGATTATAGATATAGCAACTCCATGAAATTATTATCATGCAGTTAGCAAAGAGTAATCCAGATTCTGAAAGCGATTTCATTGTTTTTGCTTTTTTGTATGTATTTTATTACATAAGACAATTTCTTTCTTTCAAAATCTCAATTTCGCATGTCCTTTGGCTAGGCCCAACGCAATGGAATCATGAATCTGACCAACTTTGGGCTAAGAAATTAGAGTATAGGGCGCGACCCTACTCCAGTCTCTACCCTTAAATCCTAAATCTACTTTTTAAAATGTCAATGAGTCATGTATTTTGATCAGTTTGGGCATCTTAACACTATTTTGATCTTTACGATCTCCTACACTCACACAGAAGTTTATGTCCGACAATACTCACGGTTGAAAATCACTTTTTTGTTTAAGTAAAATTTAGCCTCAAAATATAGTAAAATCTTTCAAGTGTTATAAAATAGTCATCCCTACTTTTTAAAACCATAGGCTGTCTATATCTAAAAAACCGTAGGCTATCGTTCCTTAAAGTTTTACTTATTTTTCACGCGTTAAAATGTAGGTCATCACACATTAAAATTTTACTCAGTTATCGTGCGTTAAAATATAGGCCATTGCACGCTATAAATTTACTCAGTTATCGCATATTAAAATATAAGCCATTACGTGTTAAAAATTACTCGGTTATCGTACATTAAAATATCGGTCGTGCTATTAAAAATTAACAGATTCGTCACGCGTTAAAAATATAGGTGGTCGCGCGTTTTATAATTGACGCCTTTAAAAATGGGCCAGGCTTTCATGCTAAATTTACAGGTGTCATCACGTATAATTTGGTTACATTACTAAAGGCTATATGTAAAATTTATTAATGTTCTCGCTTGCTATTTGCTTGCTTAACCTTCTCCCTATAAATATATTTCGCATGCATTCATTTTTGCATGAAATCAAAAGCATCTCACACATGTATATTTTGTGGCCACGTGTACATGCCCATCATGTTTTAACTTTTATCTTGTGCTATTCTATACACATACACACTTTCTTTCAACTTGTTCACCTGCTAGCATTCGTATTTCATATTTCGAAGGTTCCAACATGTATATATATTTTATGTGCTGACATGGCCTTTATATCCATATATATTTCATGTCCAACATGTTTGATGCCCACGTTTCTTTTTATAATTGCGCCTTCATATCCATTACTTCATTTTGCAAAGTGAGTTATCATATTTTTCTTGTATGGCTGGCACATCTTTGATACAAGGGTATATTTATTAGTACATGCACACATGTACTACTGTGCATATAAGAGCTGCATTAACATCAAACACATTAAAGTAATTGTTTTGAAAACTAATCGTTTTAACTAGTCCTACACCGTCCAAAATATATTAATTGTCGTTGTATATGAGCTAAGAGGTGAGAAAGTAAGCTGTTCCAATAATATTTAACAAAGTTGGGATGGTGCCTTGAAGTATAATATGGCCCATGAGCATGCCATACAAATTAAAAAACGGTTCAAATAATTTTATGTAGTCAAGGATCCAAATGTTGATATTTATATTTCCATCTAAAGATGTAAAGGGTATTTTGGCAAGAATTTTATCGGACCTAATAGTTCACCTTAGGGAGAAGCCATAGTGTTTGCTAAGAAGCCGCGCAGATTGTTAAGGTTATGTAAGTTGAATGAGAAGACGATAAAGAATTAATATCCATTGCCTATAATTGACGATTTGTTTGATTAGTTGAGTGGAGCCAAGGTATTTTCTTAGCGTAGAGCAGCAAAGGATTGTATTCCTTTGATGGCGTTTAGGACAAGATATGGATCGTAGGAGTAGCTAGTGATGCCGTTTGGACTAACTAATGCGCCGACATTCTTTGTGGATTCGATGAACCGAGATTTTGGAGAACACTTGGATATGTTTGTGTTGGTTTTTATAGATGATATTTTGATATACTCCAGGGATGAGAAGGAGCATGAAGTTCATCTTAGAGTTGTGCTAGAGACGCTGAGGCAGCATTAGCTGAAGGCAAAGTTTTCGAAGTGTCATTTCTAGAGGAAGGAAGTGAAGTTCCTTAGTCATGTAGTCTCAGAGAAATGGTTGTCTATAGATCCGACTAAGATTGATGCAGTGAATAATTGGAAGAGACCCAAGACGGTGACTAATGTTAGTTTCTGAGATGATGGTTCTGATGACAACAACCTTATGACTTGTTATAAAATATAAATACTAATATCTTTGTCTAGATATATATGTATATGCAGGATATATATATATATATATATATATATATATATATATATATATATATGTACTGAGAAAGAAGACTGTACAGTATAGAGATTCAAGACCAATGAATTCAAGATTGTAGAAATTAAGACTGAAGGCTCATGAGTATCAAGATTATCAAGAGTTCAAGATATCATGATAAGTAATAGAGTCTAGATTTATGTTAAAACTTCATAATAGCACTAAAATCTCTATTCTGATTCTAATTAAGGAATGGAATCCACCTTCTCGCTTTAATAGCGAGATGGAACCCATGACCTTCTCTAGTGGAATGGAATCCACGAAATTTTCAAATTGACTTATTTTTAGATTTTTTTCAAAACTATCTTTTAACAAAGACATCTCTCTCTTAGTTTAAATATTTTAGCCTTAATTCAAAAACTATTTTTAATCATTTTAATTTCAAAATCATTTCGTGTTTTTAAACCATCTCTTGGTTGTAATGTTTTAGCTTTAATCTCAAAATATTTATATATTTAGTTTTATTACTTTTATATTTCGTACAATCACTTTCCAAAATTTTTTATAATCATAAAGTATATTCAAAATAGCTTTCAAAGTTCTAAGATTATTTCGACAAACTTTGGAAAGAAAATCTCTTTTAAAATAAAAATAAAATTAAAAAAAAATACTATGGGATATCGACATGCCTATACCTCCATGTCAACATGGTAGCCGTAGATTTTAAAATTTGAATTTTCAAAAGAAGTGTTTATTCGTCATAACCTTTCACGAATGGACATGACATTATTCTCTTATATATTTCAGTAGTTTTCAAGGAATTTTCACTTAAGATTTCTTTGGTTTCTCCCCTCTTTCTCTTCAATTCTTATTTTCAAACATTCTTAACAAAACTCTGCCAAAATCCTAAGTGAATCAGACTCGATCATCTCTGGTTTGATTCTCTGCCAAACTCTCTCGAAGATCTCAGTGCTATTCAGAGTATATGATCATTTGTAATTAAAGATTGAAAGATCGAAGTGTATCGAGTCTCTCTCTATCAAAGTGTGATTGGAAACGGTGTGACTGTGGCCTGTAAATCAATTATGTGTGATTATAGCCTGTAAATCAATTAGGTGATCATGTAGCCTAGTTAATCAACAGATTTTGCCCTGGATTCGAAGATAGGAGGGTGTATCTCGTGGCCTTGAAATTGAGTTTGTAATATCGACATTATAATTGAAAAGAAATCTACACAAAAAACTATATGGGAGTGGATGTAGGGTAACTCTGAACTTGTATAAAACTCCGCTTTGTTCTTTCCTTTACCGCTTTTATTTACTATTTGCATCTGTTTCTGGTTCTATGATTGTCTCTGTGTTTGTGAATTGCATTTGTTTGGGTTTAATTTGAAAACATTTCAAAAGATTCATAAAATTATTTAAACACTATCCAACCCCCTTCTAGTGTTAATTCAGCCTTAAGATCGGTAATCCACATTTCCTACATTTGGTATCAAAGCATCAATTTTCAAAGTTATCATAATATGAATTTTGAAAAAGTCTAAAATGGAAATTTTTGGAGATTCTGTTAACATTAGTTCAAAACTGTCCAAATCATCATTGTCTTATAAGTCTGCATATTGTTATTATAGAAAATCATGTTATCTACTGAATCAGTGTGTTGTGCAAGAACAGATGCGTTATATGGCTTTTGAAGAATCAACACTCAATGGACAAATGGTGCAAATCAAGAAAAACAAATGTATATTTGATAGTGGATGTTCAAGACACAGGACTGGTAATCTGGAGATACTGAATGACATAATTTATGAAGATGAAGGTAGGTTAAACTTTGGAGACAATTCAAAAGGATATGTGATTGGCATTGGCAATGTTGGTAACTCTAAAACTCCTACTATTTTTGATGTTCTGTTATTTAGGAATCTACAACACAACTTACTTAGCATAAGTCAACTATGTGACAATGGCTTCAAAATTAAATTTGAAAAGGATAAGTGTCACATCAAAGTTAATAAATCAAATAATATCTTTTGTAGGAATTAGGAAGAAAAATATTTATATTCTTAATATGAAAATCTCAAATGAATAACCTATGTCTTTTGGCTAATACAAGTAACTCTTGGATTTGGCATAAAAGATTTGGGCATTTGAATTTAAAACTCTTATTTAGACTTTCAAAACATGATCTAATCCTAATATGGATTTTAAAGTAGATAGTATATGTGATGCTTGTCAATTAGGAAAACTTAGGAAGAGTTCATTCAAATTGAAAGATATGATTTCAACTTCAAAACCTCTTGAGTTACTTCATTTAGATCTGTTTGGTCCATCTCAAATTCAGTCAATAAATCACAGTAAATATGTGTTTATAATTGTAGAGATTATTCTTGGTTTACATGGACAACTTTTTTGAAACACAAAAGTGGTGCTTTTGATTTATTTAAAACTTTTGCAAAAATAATTCAAAATCAACTTTCTTTAAAAATAAAAACTATTCATAGTGATCCCGGTGGAGAATTTGAAAACGAAAATTTTGAGAATTTCTATAATCAAAAAGGAATAACTCATAAATTTTCTTTTCCAAGAACTCCACAACAAAATGGAGTGGTGGAGCATAAAAATAGGACGATTCAAGAGTGTGCAAGAACTATGCTTTTAGACAGTTAATTACTAAGAAATTTTTGGGTTGAAGCAGTCGTTACAGCTTGTTAAATTTTGAATAGGATTTTAGTTAGACCTCTAACCAATAAAACATTATATGAACTTCTTTTCAATAAGTAACCAAAGGTATCTTATTTTAAAATATTTGGAAGTAAATGCTTATTCTAAATACAAAGGTTAATTTGGATAAATTTGATCCTAAATCCGACAAAGGAATCTTTATCGGATATTGTACTATAAGTAAAGCATATAGAGTTTATAATTTAAAAACTAACACCATTGATGAAACAATGTATCTTTTGTTGAAAATTTCAAAGATTTTGTTCAAATAAATGATGAACATGATTTTGTTACTTTAAACAATGAATCAAATGAAACAAATTGTGAAACTATTCATCCTACTAAAAGGATCAGGCTTTAAAAGGATCATCATCTAGAAAATATACTAGGAAATATTGAATCTGTTGATAGAACTAGAAATCAACTAAACAAGATGAGTAATGTAGCTTTTATATCAACTATTGAACCTAAAAATCCAATGGAAGCATCATCTGATGATTCATGGATTCTTGTTATGCAAGAAGAACTGAATCAATTCACCAGAAATGATATATGGGAACTTGCTCCTAGACCCAAGGACAAAACTATATTAGGAACTAAATGGGTTTATAAAAATAAAATGAAGGAACAAGGTGAGGTCGTTAGAAATAAAGCTTGGTTAGACGTGCAAGGTTATTGTTAAGAAGATGGAATAGACTATGATGTTGCACCCGTAGCAAGATTAGAAGCCATTAGAATTCTATTTGCTTTCGCAAACCACAACAGTTTCAAATTATTTCAAATGGATGTCAAAAGTGCATTTTTAAATGGTTTTGTTAATGAGGATGTTTATGTTGAACAATCTCCACTTTTTGAAGAAGAAAAGTTTCTAAATCATGTTTACAAATTAAAGAAAGCTTTATATAATCTGAAACAAGCTCCTAGAGCCTGGTATGACAGACTAAGATCTTACCTATTACAATGAAAATTTGAAATTGGTAGAGTAGATAATACTCTGTTTATTAAAAGAAACAAAAATGATATCCCATTAGTGCAAATTTGTGTAGATGATATCATTTTTGGATCAACAAACAATGAAATAAATAATTTCTAAAATAATGACAAAAGAGTTTGAGATGAGTCATATAAGTGAACTTACATTCTTTTAGGATTGCAAATAAAACAATCAGATAGTGGTACTTTCATTAGTCAAGAAAAGTATGCTAGGGATCTCGTTAGTAAGTTTGGTATGACCGCTGCGAGTGGAAAACCCCCTCCTATGGCAACCAATGAAGCCTGGAATAAAGAAGACATGTCAAAAGATGTTGATCAAAAACTATATAGGGGAATGATTGGATCGCTACTCTATATATCTGCGAGTAGGCCTGATATCATGCATAATGTCCACCTCCGTGCAAGATACCAATCTCAACCCAAAGAAAACCATTTAAAAGCTGTTAAACATATCCTAAAATAAGTTAAACACACTTTAGACTATGGCCTATTTTACCCTAAAAATGATTCATTTGATCTAATCACATATTGTGATACAGACTACGTTGGTTGTAAATCACACCGAAAAAGTACAAGTGGAACTTGTCACTTTTTAGGACTTTCTCTAGTTTCTTGGTTTAGTCAAAAGAAAATTACCACCTCACTATCAACAACTAAAGAAGAATATATCTTTACTGCTTTAACTTGTTCCCAAATTATCTATATGCAATAGACCTTAAAGGATTTTGGATTAAATATTTCAAAATCACCAATTTATTGTGACAATACAAGTGCAATAAATTTATCCAAAAATCCTACACATCATGCCAGAACTAAAAATATTGATATCAAACATCATTTTCTCAGAGATAATATAAGTAAAGAGATTATTTCTCTTGAGTTTATCAACACTCAGAATCAAATAGCTGATATTCTAACCAAACCCTTGAATCAATCAACCTTTACTAAATTAAGAAGAGAACTAGGTATTTGTTCTACAACTGAGATATAGAATATAAATATAGTAACATGTATATTTAAATTAATAGAGAAAAACAAAATTGTCAAAATTTTCAGAAGGATGTCGACATGCCCCTACCCCCTATTGGACATACAACGGTCAGATTTGAAATTTTGATTTTCCCTCTAAAATCAGTTTGGTGGTTATATAACCACAATGTTTCGAATTCATCTGTCTTCTCACTTAATTTTCTCTGTAATAAACTTCTAAAAATACAAAGTAATGGCCTTCTTTTCTAAACCAAACCAAAATGCAACCATTTCCTTCCCTTCTCCTAATTCTGGTCCATTCCAACGTATAACATTGGCTCGAGTAATGAAGATCGTGGAAATTATAAATGAATCTCTGCAAATGCTTACTGCATAACAAGTCATGCAAAAGAAATTTGCAAAGGAACAAGAGAAACAAGGCAAGATTCTTAGAAATTTGGAAAAATTACTAATGGATAATCATGTAGATCCTATTGTGATTGAAGAAGATTCCTCTAACACACGTATTCATAATCCATTAGAGGACGATGAAGAAGAAGATGAAGAAGCACAAATGGACAAGGACAATAATGTTTTTTGCATTGGAAAAGTCTATTTTGACAAAAATGGTAATTTGGTCCAACAACATAGAAACTTTTGTCTCCATTACCCTAATTGTTTGATTTACAAGTCACCGATTGTCAAGGACTCTCGTTAGATAGTTATTTTATCAATGCTTTTATATTTTGTGTACCTGTATATATATTTGTGTCTATGTTTCATATATATGTGTAATGTAACATCATATATAATAAAATTAGATTTATGTTTTTCTTATTGTACTTCATTATTAGCATTTAGTTCCATAGTATTTGTTTAAGGCGGAGTTATGTAGTTTAGGCTTAGTTTTTGTTGATGAAAAAGAGGGAGAATTATAAAATAGGATAGTTAGGTTATTAGTTAGGCTTAGATTAAGGGGGAGTTAGTAGATTAAGGGCAAGTTGTTGGAATAAGGGGGAGTCATAGTAGAATTAGTGTTTGGTGGAGTATATTTTATAAACATAGATTGTCATCATCAAAAAGGGGGAGATTGTTAGTTCCTGAGATGATGGTTTTGACGAAAACAACCTTAGGACTTGTTATAAAATATAAATACTAATATCTTTGTCTAGATATATATATTTATATGCAGAATATATTTATGCAGGTATTGAGAATGAAGACGGTATAGTATAGAGATTCAAGACTGCCAAATTTAAGTTTGTAGAAATCAAGATTGAAGGATCTTGACTATCAAGAGTTCAAGATATCAAGACAAGTAATAGAGTCTAGATCTATGTTAAAACTTTGTAATAGCACTAAAATCTTTATTCTGGTTTTAATTATGGAATGAAATCCACCTTCTTGCTTTAATAGTGGAATGGAACCCAAGACCTTCTCTAGTGGAATGGAATCGACAAAATTTTCAAAATGACTTATTTTAATTTTTTTTAAAAACTATCTTTTTAAAAATACATCTCTCTCTCTCTCTTGGTTTAAATGTTTTAGCCTTAATTCAAAAAATATTTTCAATCATATCAATTTCAAAATCATTTCTTGTTTTTAAATAATCTCCTGGTTTTAATGTTTTAGCTTTAAACTCAAAATATTTATATATTTAGCTTTTATTACTTTTATATTTCTTAAGATCACTTTCCAAAGGTTTTTATAATCATAAAGTATATTAAAAATAGCTTACAAGTTCTAAGATTGTTTTGACAAGCTTTAGAAAGAAAATATCTTTTAGAACAAAAATCAATTTTCAAAAAATACTAGGGGATTTCGACGTGCTTATACCCCTTATGTCGACATGGTAGCCATAGATTTTAAAATTTGAATTTTCAAAAGAAGTGTCTATTCATCATAACCTTTCAGAATGGATATGACTGTTATCCTTCTATATATATCAGTAATTTTCAACGAATTTTCACTTAAGATTTCTTTGTTTTCTCTCCTCTTTCTCTAGCATTCTTATTTTCAAAAAAATTTAACAAAACTCTACCGAAATCCTAAGTGAATCAAACTCAATCATCTATAGTTTGATTCTCTGCCACTCTCTCTCAAAGATATCAACGCTATTCAGAGTCATAGGATCATTTGTAATCAAAGATCGAAAGTTCGAAGTATATCGAGTCTCTCTCTATCAATGTGTGACTGGAAACGGTGCGATCATGGCCCGTAAATCAATTAGGTGTGACTATAGCCTGTAAATCAATTAGGTGATCTTGTACCCTAGTTAAATCAAGAGAGTTTGCCCTGGACTAAGAGATAGGAGGTGTATCTCCTGGCCTAGAAATCGAGGTTGTAATATCGACATTATATTTGAAAAGAAATCTGCACCATAAATTGTGTAGGACTGGATCTAGGATAACTCCGAACTAGTATAAAATTATAGCGTGTTCTTTCCTTTACTGCTTTTATTTACTATTTGCATCTGTGTCTGGTTCTATGACCGTCTCTGTGTTTGTGAATTGCATCTATTTTTGTTTAATTTGAAAAGATTTAAAAAAGATTCATGAAATTAACTTAACACTGTTCACCCCCTCTAGTGTTAATTCTGCCTTAAGGTCCATAATCCGCATTTCCTACAGTTGAGATAAGGAGTTTCCTTGGATTGGCTTGACATCATCGGAGGTTCATTAAGGATTTTTCATGGATAGCGGCACTAATGACCACGCTAACATGAAAGGATGTAAAGTTTGTATGGACCAATAAGTGTGAGGAAGTATTCCAGAGCTTCAAACACTTATTGAATCATGCACCTGCACTAGTCATTTCGAAAGGTAACCAGGATTTAATAGTTTATACAGATGCATGTGGAACTGGATTAGGAGCTATGTTGAAGCTGAGAGGTAAAGTGATTGCCTATGCTTCTCGACAGCTTAGATCGCATGAGGTTGAATATCCAACGCATGATTTGGAATTAGCCGCAGTGATATTTGTGTTGAAGGTGTGAAGACATTACCTTTTGGAAGAGAGGTTTGAGTTATATATAAATCATAAGTCGTTGAAGTATTTGTTCTCTCGAAAGGAGTTGAACATGAGACAACGAAGATGGTTAGAGTTTATTACTGCTTACGACTTTGGAATTGAGTACACTCCAGGAAAAGGTAACAAGGTGGTGGATGTGCTTAGCAGGAAGCATCAGAATGCAGTATTGGTAATGATAGTCGAGTGGAAGGATTTGGAAGCGTTGTCGACTTACAAAGTGTAGTGGAGATCTGAGGCTAGGTCTAGTGGAGAATCTGCCATGTTATCTTGTTTAGAAGATCGATCAGTAATGATTGAAAAGATTGCTTCTAAATAGGAGGAGGGTCCAGTATTGGTTTAACGGATCAGGAAGTTAAGGGATGGAACTGAGAGCAATGAATTGAAGGATATCAGTCTTGACCAGAATGGGTGGTTGAGAAAGAAAGGGAGGTTGTGTGTTCCAAATGTGAGAGACTTTAGGAAGGAAGTTTTGGAGGAATGCCATCGTTCGAAGTTCACTATTCATCCAGGAGGATCTAAGATGTATCAGAACTTGAAGAGAAGTTTTTTTAGGAAGGCATGAAGAGGGATGTTGGCTTATGGGTGAAGCAGTGTTTGAACTGTCAACAGGTAAAACCGAACATCAGAAGCCAAGGGGTTGCTACAACCATTGGATATTCTGGTATGGAAGTGGGATTCTATTTCTATGGATTTTATAGATGGGTTGCCAAGATCTAAAAGAGGAAATGAAATTATATGGGTCGTAGTGGATAGATTGACCAAGAGTGCCCATTTCATTCCAGTTAAGTCAACTAGGGCGACACCTATTTTGGCTAAGTTATTTATGAAGAATGTGGTTAGACTGCACAGAATTCCCAGTAGCATTGCAAGTGATAGAGATTCCTTGTTTACTAGTGAGTTCAGGAAGAGTCTACAAGAGATTTTAGGAACTAAGCTCAAGATGAGTACCTATTACCATCCATAGACTGATGGGCAAATGGAAAGGGTTAAAAAAAGTCTTAGAGGATTTGTTAAGAGCTTGTGTGTTCGATTTTAGAGGATCATGGGAAAACCATCCACACTTAGTCGAGTTTTCATATAACAACGGTTATTAGGCTAGTACAGGGATGGCACAGTTTGAAACTATGTATGGAAGGCCATGCAAATCTCCCATTTGATGGTTAGAGACCGGAGTTAGGTTGGTTCTTGTTCCAGATTTGGTTAGAGAAGCTGCAGAAAAGATTGAGTTTATTCGAGCTAAGATGAAGGAAGCTCAGTCTAGGCAGAAGAGTTATGCAGATAGAAGAAGGAAAGACTTAGAGTTCTCTGTTGGAGACCATATGTTTATTAAGGTGACACCGATGAAGGGTGTGATCAGATTCAGGAAACCGAAAAAGTTAGCACCGAGATTCGTAGGATCATTTCCTATTGTAGAGAGGATCGAGAAACTCGCATATATAGTAGAATTAGCGAATAGTTTGGCAGGAGTCCACGATGTATTCCATGTGTCTCATCTAAAGAAGTGTATTAGAGACGGAGACTACTATTGCATCGACTATGTTAGATTATTTAGTCGTAGAGCCGGACTTGACTATAGTTATAAATCCAATTCATATAGTCATGAGAGATGAGAAGAGGCTAAGGAATAAGACAGTCCGATTAGTGAATGTCCAGTAGGGAGACGATGAGAGAGATTATACTTGGTAGACCGAAAGCAGGATTTGAGATGCTTATCTTGATTTGTTTGGTAGTATGTTTTACCTTTTCGATTGATTTTTTGTGTGTAATTTCAAGGACGAAATTCTTTAACGAGGGGAGTTTGTAATGACCCTAATTTTTAATAACGTTATTTAGAATATTTAATTAGCTAAATTAAATAAAATAATGTGATGATTAGGGGATTGAGATTTAAGTTAACATAGGGGTAACTATGCCATGTAAAACCAATGAACTAAAGATGAGATAAAATGAATAGAAAAGGGGTAAAATAGGAAGGAGACATAACCATATACCCTAAACCCACATGTATCTCATACCATACGTTCATTCCATAATCCAAAAATTAAAATAGAGGTCGACCACCATTAGCAAGATAAGAGGAAGAAAAGCTAAGGAAGAAGCAAGATAAAAAACAAATACATTCAAACCTCAAACTCTTTCATCTCAAAACTAAGGTGAATAATGACTACATCTCATATTTCTTGATTGTTTCCAATTTTATGGTTAATTCAAACTATTTTGTAATGTTTAGCCATGTTTTTGAAGGATTAAATGTTTATATATGCTTGTTGATGATTTATGATTGTTCATATAGGTTTTATGATTTGTTTTAATGTGAAAACCCTATTAAATGACATCTAAATACCTTGTGAAATTAGATTTAGATCAGAAATGATGTTTTAGAGATGGGTTTCAATTTTCATAATTTCTGAATTAATGTGGATTTTATATTAAATTTCTAGTGTAGAAAACGATTATTTGGGTTTAAAATAATTTACGGCTAAATTATTTATGTTGTGGGTCTGAAATAAATATATGTTACAAGACATATTAAAAATTACTTTTTGAAATTTTTGTAGAATTTTCCTAAGTGTTTTAGTAGATATATAAAATAATTTGAGGTATGAGACTTAAATGTTTTATATATTTATAAAAGGAGAAGTGGAATTTTATAAATTATTCAAATAAATTGCTTTTGAAATATTGGCAGCACTTTAGAAGAGAAAATTAGCAACCAATAATATTTTGGCAAACAAGGCAGGTTAGTTGAAAAGTATTTCTTTTTAAAGTTAAAAATAGATTTTGCATATGGCATGTTTCGCCGCATTCGGCACATGTGTTTCGATTGAGAGCATTCGCCTCCATTGTCATCGAAACCAATGCACATAGTATCAATAACTAGGGACATAGTGAATTAGATATGGGTGGAAGATACTGGGTCGAGACATCATGTTCCGATAGGGTCGAAATGTTGCTTTGCTCTTCAATGAAAACGCGCCTACTTTTCTTTCGAAGGAAGTGCTTTCGACCTGGTTGGCTTTCGACTGGGTTAAATGTTTTAAAGGAATGGTTTCTAAGAGGTTGCGTCTTTTTTTAAGCAAATGCATTTGTCAGGGTCAAAATCCCTTGCTGCCACTTTCTTACCTTTCGAAGTCAATGGTTTTGAAAGGAATACTTTGTTTTAAAACCTAAGCCACTTCTCCAATGCTTTCGGAAGGGTTGTTTTCGACACCATCACCTCTTTACTTAGGACTAGCTTACGAAAGAGCGCTTTTGACTTAAATGTTTTATGACTCTTTTGCTCTGTTAATGGTAGAACCCAAAGGTTTTGAAAGAGTTAATTTTAAATGGTTTCGAAAGGTTTTCACATGTTTAGTTGGACCCAAATGCTTTTGAAAGGTTTGCTTTTTGTAAAGATTTTGATGCTTTTGAAAGGTTTAAAGAGAGGCTTCAAAGAGGTGGTTCCCCAATGGTCTCGAAAGGTTTAAAAAGGAAGGCTTCCAAGGTTTAAATAAAGGTTTCGAAGGGATGGTTCCCCAATAGTTCCGAAAGGTTTTAAAGGAAAGGTTTTTCCAATGACATTGAAAGGCAATGTTAAAGGTTTTAAAGATAGGATGTCTAAGGCTTTAAAACTTTCGAAGGGAAGGTTTTTCAATGGTTTCGATAGGAAGATTATGAATGGTTTCGAAAGGAACGTTTTTGCCTTTCGGCCTAGGTCATAAAGAAGGGTTTAGTTGGGTTCGAAAGTGGTATATTCAATGGATTTGGAAGGAGTACTTTCAAAGGTTTAAATGTTTTCATCAATAAAGATTTGAGTAAAGTATATATAACATGGCAAAATGATTTGAGTAAAGCATATAGTATATATTTTTCTTGTTTAAGTTTGATTTGAAGGTTTAAATCATTTTGAGAAGAAAAGGTTTTCAAGGAAAATTTAAGGGAAGATTACCCTAAGCAAAATGATTGAGATATTTGTTTACCATATGAGACTAGTATAGGATCACGCCCTATATATTAGCTACTAGCCCTAGAGAATTTAGTCCAAAATTCTAGTGTGTAGGGATTTGTCACAGGTAATACTAAAATGATGTTACGCACAAAACGAAATATATATGTGTGTATGTGTGTGTGTGTGTGTGTGTTTGTGTGTGTACAGAGGTAGTTTATTGGTGAGCCCGCAAAACTATTAGGATCAGTTGACTTGGAGAAAGTAAGTTAAGGACGGATCGTCCAAAAGAGGAGTATCTAATAGATGTTAGATTATTTGTTTATATTGTCTGGCAGGCCCGAGTCAGCCAAAGATTAGTAGTTAACCAAACAAAACTATAGTGTTCGTACATATAGTTCATTTTTTTCCTGACATGTAAGTTTACATGATATTGCTTTACAGTTTTAACCAATTTTGGTTGCAGGATTATGATTTGCAAAAGATATGTTTTAAAAGGATATTAGTACGGTGAAACTTGTTCTGCTAAGCGGCATGGTCTCACTTAATATCAAATAACCGAGATGTATAGTCTTATTCACACCGGGCTTTATGTCTGACTCGAAGTTTATGTTTTTCCCCTTAAACTCTCGGGTGCTCAAAATTGATTTGAGTAGGCTGAGGGTTGAGGATTTTTAGGGTTTAGTAGGTTGGTGATCAAAGCTTTCGGAGACAAGCAGGTGGCTGACGAATAGCTATTTAGGAGTTGCTACTTTATTTTGTTTGATTCCGCTATGGTGTGTTATGTCAGTTATGACTATATAGTACTCTGGTTAACTAAGAGGGCATCTTCATATGTCGCTCTTGGTGTATTTTTTAATAACTGTATTTTATCTAAACCTAGGAAACGTTTGGCATTATGTAACTTGGATATGAAATGTTGTTTTGAAATGTAATCAGAAAAATGTTTTAATCTGTGATGATTTTATTTCATATTCAAGTGCTTCTGATATTAGGATACCTTTAACATTACCGTATTTGGTCACCGAAAGATAATATTATGAATGACTGCAGCATCTGTAGCGCTTAGCTTCGGGCCTCTAGATAGGGGATATTACAATTTATCCTGTCTTTGGTATGCAAAACCCAAGACTATGACCCTATCTATTTTCTGTCATCATTGATGTCTATGCTACGTTTGGCAACTCTCACACAAGTCTTCATTACTCAAACAGTACATAAATCCTCAAATGGATTCCCACATCTTGAACGGATCACAAGTCACTATATGGATTCGAGCATCTCAAAAAGATCTCAAATATCTATATATATTCCCTTTCTCAACCATATCCAAAACATAGAATCTGTATACTAGTTTTGGAGTGGTATTCGGTAAGTAAAACACTATCATAGACTCTTAAAAATCAATTGATGAATTTCTGACTAACTCAATTCTGGTTTTTTCAAAAGTAAGTGAAAGCTAGAGGTATTCATACCATTACTCCTCCCTAGGAGTTCTCATTAGTATGAAATCGCAAAGCCTTTTGATTAGTTCTTAAGTTAATATTAGGTCAAGTTTGATAATCGACTAATCGATTATCTATTCAAAACAATTGCTTATACAAATAATTATTCACATACTTAACTTGTTTTGGACATTCCAACTTAATTATTCCTCATACAAGAGTGAAGCCAAGTAAGTTAGAGCACTAATTGCATCAAAGTCTTGCCTAGACACTTCATTCTTGAATTTCATAGATTGATAAGTCTACCTCGCCGGCTTTTTGTGTTAATTATAATATAAATGATACCCATAAACAAGTTAGACTACACGATTAACACATTTCTGACATCTTCCAACTTATTATTCCTCGGTCAAGATAGAGTCCAATAGGTTAGAACTCTATTGCTTCATCCCTACTTTAACATTAATCTTAACTCTCACAAATTGATAAGTCTTGCTTCGTCGGCTTTTAGTGCTAAGCATAATTAATTACTTTTCAAACAAGAAATCAAACAATTAACCATTTAGCCACTAAGCAATTCTTAACCTATTTCCAAAATAATTTTTATATACTTTTAAAATACTTGAAAATAATAATAGTAGGTTTTTAAATATTTATCTAAAATATTACTTTAAAATAACAAGTTTGTAAAATCTATAAAAATTGGAGAACATGTTTTATTATAAAAACCTCTTTTTCACAACTAAGACTTAAAAATTCATAAATACCATAACCACTTTTAAAATACTCTAATAATAGTTTGTAAACATTTGTAAAAACAATGAAACAATATACTTAATATAAATATTAATTCAACCCTTTTAAAGTTCAAAAATCAAGTCGAAACTGGGTAGTTTTACACAGGTGAAGTTTTGGTCGTTTTTGGAATGTTACTTAACTTTTTACTATCCAAGCTTTTATTATCAATAATTATATATATAAAACATTGTAAATATGGCATGAAACCCCTAAGGAACTCTCTACAAAGTTCCATGAACATCGCCAAAAAAGGTAATTCACAACTACATTTGTAGCGACTATCGCTGTCAGTGCACTTTCAAATCCGAGTTATATTCAAACCTATGTTAACCTACTAACTATGTGCTTTGTTCCAAGGCCTTGATATATGTCATATAAGTCCATTCAAGTTCATTCAAGTCCATTCAAGTACATTCATATGTCACTTATTTTCAAGGCAAGAAGTAAAATCATTGTTTTCACATATATCCACGTTAATTCAACAGCATTAATAAAATCAAACATCAGCATAAACATGTGATATTTTCCAATCAAAATATTGAGTTAGCTCACCTTTTATCCAACAAAACAACTAAGATCTAAGAACTCAAGTTCAAACCCAAGCTAGCATCCTTCTTCATTTCCCTTCCTTTCTTTGTTTCACTTTGTCGTCGCCTCCTTTTCACTCCTCTAGCTCACGATCTATTGAGAACGAGAGAGTTTGGCTTTGCTTTTTCACAATCTAACTAGGTAGAAGGTGTTGTGATGCAGTGATAAGGCTTATCTTCAAGTTTGAGTTGATTTGGATTTGATTTTCAAATATTTTGCTTTAGGAAATAATGAAGAGGAGGAAGAAGAAGACATTGAATTTACAATAACTTTAGCTTGTGAATTTGAGAATTATAAACAGGGGTGTGCCAATCGTTTTATGGGTTAATAATGGTGTTGCTTAAGCTTGCCTTCATCCCCCCAACCATGCCATGTAAGAGTCGCCTCCCATCAATTCTTCTTTAAGTCACTTCTCCTTTATACCAATTACCATTTTACCCCTCTCATGATAATATCTCTTATCATAATAGAAGCTTCTAGAACATTCCAATTTTTATAAAGAGGTGTTTGTGTTAATTAGTTGCTAATTTTTTCATTTGATCATTAAACAAATGCATAAGAGTTCGAACAATTATATTGATCGAAAAGCTATTTATCGATAAACCATTTTCGGTCACATTATCAATTTTCCATCGAAAAATGTTTTTTTGTAAAGAAGTTTCAAAAATAAGTTTCTTATCATTATTTATTAATTAAATGATGTTTTGCAAGGTTATAAAATTATAATTCTGACACTTAATTATATTTCAAAATGTTTTGATATTCCAAGACGAAGTGTTCAAATTTCAAGGTCGCTGCATTTTCCCTCACTCAGAGAATTTCATCCTCGAAAGTCAAATAAGAATGATAATCAAAGAAGATAGAAGAACAAGTTATACATATCATACTGCTGAAACTATACTAACTAAATTGCAAACTGAAAGCAAACTAAGTGACTCCACCTCACTCGATGAGCACACCACTAAAGATGTATGATACTATACAAGAAATTCTAGTCTAAAAACAAATCCTGATAGGACTTCCTCAAACTATCCTCTGTTTCCCATGTATAATCCCAAGCATCCTCGCTCCATTGTACATTGACTAACTTCACAACCTTAGTCCTCAATTGGTTTGTATTCCTACCAACAATACGAACAGGCTGTCTCAAAACAGTTAAATTTTGCTCATTCTCCAATTCCTACTGCTATGATGCTTCCATTATCATCGAAGGATCATGCATAAAATTATGCAAATGCGATACAAGAAATACATTGTGCAAACCTAATAGCCTAATCAATAACTCAACTCTATACGCAAGTGCACCAATCCTCTCAAGATTCGAGAATAGTCTTATATAATGAGGAGCCAACTTCCCAGCCCTTCCAAACCGAACTACACCTCTCATCAGAGATAACTTTACAAACACAAAGTCTCTAACTGAGAACTCCAAGTCTCAACGCCTGTCATCTACATAGCTCTTCTTTCAGTTCCACGCTTCCTTGATTCCCTTTAGAATCTCTATGACCTTATTTGACGCCTCTCGAATCATATCCAGCCTAAGCATAGGACTATCCCAAGTTCTACCCAACACGATGAAGATTTGCAAGGCCTTCAACATAATGCTTCAAATTGTGCCATTCTGATACTTGCCTGATTGTATGAACACTCAACAAGTTTTAAGTTTTCTTTCGACAAACCCCCAAAATCTAAAATGCATGTTCGAAGCAAGTCTTTTACCCACTACAACAGTTTATGGGTTTTATAGCGTTTGAAAAACGCTATAACAGGCTACCATAGCATTTCAGAGAACGCCATGGAACCACAAGCTATTGTAGGCCGGCAGCATTACATAGCAGGAAGGAAAATGCTATAATAGCTAATAGTGTTTACAAAAGGGCATAGCGTTTGTAACCTATCATAGCGTTTTTTCTCTATTATTAAACTTAAATGTTATAGGGAATATAATCCTTCATTTAACTTCTATAGCGTTTTTTAGCACATTTTATAGCGTTTCATCAAACCATGTTATAGCGTTACAATGTTTTTCGATAGCATTTCTTGTCATGTTTGTATAGCGTTTTTATTGTCTACTATAGCATTTTTGATTCTATTATAGCGTTTTTGATGCATAAATCTTACATATCATATAGAGTTGCGATAGCGTTTGATGAATCAATAGCATTTTTAAAACGCTATTCGATATAATATTAATTTTCAGCATTTTTTATTGTGGTTGTTGCTTGCATTTTGAATCAAGTGCTTGTTGTTTTTCTACTAACATTTCTATTAAAAAAATATATACACACAATTTCATTCGAAAAAGAATTTTTTTATTCCATTTTCGAATACATTCGCATTTCACATTTTTACAAATTTTCATATTTACAAACTGACACTGTACTTCCTGCATCCCCTTCACCTCCTTGTTGTTAGCCCCAGACATTGATGCTGCAATACCACGTTGTTCATTTCAGCCATCCACCCTGTGCACAGCCTTCAACCATCACTGTGCACATCACAAAGCCACTATTCGCTTCCTTATACAACTGCACATACTACTGCCTCCTCTCCAACCATATACCCTTCACCACAAACTCATTACCCTTGCCTGTCAAAATACCCCCATACCAAATATCCCCTTCAACCCCTGTTGTCAAGCAACTACCCATTCTCTGCTTGTAACCCCCCCTGTGCACTTCTCTGTGCACATTAACATCCACTCACTACTTCGCCACTTCTGTCAACCTAAAGCATCCCCTGACCACCTTGTAATCAACTTTTCTTGCCACTGCCACATTTCATCTCTTTTGTGTACATCTCAACTTCATCTCACCACTGTCAACTAAATCCACAACCAAAACTACTCCAACACATTTCACAACCTCTTTTATCAGCATATTCATCCGGCCTCACTACCGTTACTCCACCACACCATCACAAACTAGCTCAACTCCTCACGGTTGCATATACCCATTCCTGCACAGCACAACAACACACATCCTCACATCTATTTGCCTGAATCACATATAAGTGCACAGTCAGTTACTACCAAAAGGGTAGTACCATGATTATTTGTACTGTGATTCTTATTTTATTTTAGTTTACCTAAAATACAGGTAATATACCTGCATTCCTCCCGATACGTTAAGATGATTGGGATTACTGGAATTACATGCATTGCCACAGGTAAAAATTGCATTACTGGCCAGCTTTATCTGATCAAGCATTACCTGCATTGTCACGGGTAAAATTTGCATTACCGACGCTTACTCTCAAACAATGGAATGTATTTTCCTATGTGGCACAAAATACTCACAATGATATTCAATGATACCCCAAATTAGGGTAGTATAACAAATACAGATCTACAAAATATAAAATCTGATTAGTGCATTGACTTATCTGATGTTTTTCACACTGTATATGTGAATGCTCTAGATTAGTTGGTTCAGGAGTTAGTTTTCTGCAGTCGATTAGGTTACATAATCTTTTCTGCTTTTGATCGATCTGGGTGCTCCTGATTCATATAAAAGAATTACTAAATAAATAGTATAACAGTTGTTTCTTATTGAACTGATGATGGTATAACGTTGAATTTCAGCAAACCAAAGTGTAATAAATATGATTTCTTATAACTCATGATCATCTTGGTTCGGAAAATACACTGATTGAAGTACATAAACCAAGAATCGGCTACATTTGGGGTATATGCATATTTATTTGTGTGGATGTGTATGTATGTATGTATGTACATATAAAGTGATAAACAGACTCTTGGGTTGCTATTTCCAAAGATAACTCTGAGATTGCTGAATGCGGATTACTTTTATGCGCGTTTGTTTTCACTCTCAATTTTGTACTTATTAAATGTTTTTGTACAGCAGTAATCATTGAGAACTACATTAAACAGTACAAATGTGATTTAACTCTTAATAGTTATGAAAAATTTAAAACCACTTATTGACAGTGCTCGACATAGAGTTTTATGTGGAAAAAAACAAAGCCTTATCATCAACCTAAATCACGATGGTCATAAACAAATAACTACAATAACATTTGTTAACTTTATTTTAGAAAAAAGGAAAAAAAAGAGTTCCTCAATAAATATAAAATACCTTGAGAAACATGTCAACAGCTTGATATAATCATCATGTATAGGCCTAGGATAACTTAACACCACTTCCACAAGTACAATAAATTTCACAACATCTTCTTTGGATCTTTTGAAATTTCATAAAGATAGCCATCAATCAAGTTTACGACGGCTAGTTTTGAGTTATCAGACACAGAAACAAGATCGCTATCTGCTAGAAGTTCTCTTGGTTAGTTTTATTGCTTCCCTTCTCTTGCATTGAAAGCTCTTCAACTATATTAATAACCACATGAATATCATATATTATTAAAAGATCAGAAATCAAAGCTTCACTGTAATCCTATTCTCTTTCCTTCTCATAGCTATTGCTAGAATCAAACAAGATTGCGCCTTCCAGTAGCTTTATCAAACCTTTTCTATAAACTAATTCATTAGGTGATAAATCAAGACTGTTGGTGAATTGCATATTAGTAGACTTTTAATTTGAATAAATACGAGCAAATGCATTTGTCATTTAATGTTGACCCGATGCATTTCAAAAAAATTTAATGTAAATACCTCATAGTTACTACCAACCTACTTAAGCACACTAGCACTGCAGTTAACATCTAGTACATTATAGATGGGGATTTAGCACTTTAAGCAGTAATTGCTGCTTTCTTTAGCCTTGCTTTTGAATGAAATGCTCTGGGTTTTTTAATAATTACTATAGGCATATGTAAATACTTTTGAACTGAGTAATTAATTACTGTAAGATGAAGGACTTGTTAGAATAGTGTAAAATTATCCCTTTTTTCCAAAATGAATTTGACGCTCCACTCAAGGAAAAATACTAATGGATTTTTTATTTTATTTATTCAATTGGACATCTTTCATTCTATCTTCCCTAAACAATGATTGATTCCACTTCCATAAGATTTTCTTATGTTTCAATTATGTATTACTAGAGTATGACACCCGTGATGTGTGCATGCTTATATATGATGTAGAGATGTGATAGAATATAATAATATGTAACCATGACAACGGTAGAAATGACAAAACACTAGAGTAGTAGAAATGTGATGTGTACGGATACTAATGTCGTTTTACGGTACCACGGTTGAATATGCAGATTTTAGTTATGAATAGTAGAGGAGAGGAGTTGGCTAAATCACTAGTTTAATTAATGAGGTCTAGAAATGGATACATAGATGCGCATATTAGATGTTCAGAAATGGCCGATACACCTTATTCTTACTTTATAGGCAACTTCAATTAACACTGCTTCATTTCAACTGGGAAAAAGTAGAATTTGAATTCTTGATAAATTTCCTACTACTGACCTTAGCTATGGTTTCCGAAATTTTGATGCACATATTATAATGGAGATTATTAGCCTAATGGTAATGATGATCATATATTTGAAGCTAAGACTTAACACAAAACTATGAATGTCGATTTTCACATCATAATTTAATTGAACAGGGATCAATCCAATGTACATAATTGTGGATTTAACATAATTCATGATTTACATACCTGTTGGAATTATTCCAATGGGGACCTTGATTGCACTTTTCCAATCTTCTCTTTGTAACAATGCATTTACCATCTGTTGAGTATAGATAAAGAGTCTAAATTATAGACATAAAAACGTTACCATCAGCAATCAAATAAATCTCTCGTGGAAAAGAAAAAAAAATCCCTAGAGAGCACATCACATACATAAGGGGCTTACAGTACCCAGAATATATAGATAAGTAGTGAGTTGCATTACATAAGTTAACTAAAAAAAAGGTCTGGCCATTTATTGATCTGAAAAGGACAACAGATCAAGCTACAAACTACATAAAACTCTAATATTAATAATCGAAATCCTTCAATATCAATTGCTTCCCAAAAAATGACAGCAATGACATACAAATATTGTTTAGTATTAATAAAACTGAAATTTATAGTTTCAACTATCCCAATCCATCTATATCCACCCATCTGGGCAATCTCTTCCTCTTTACCAAGTTTGAAATCTAAATTTTATGAAAATACATTCAAATTTCAACTTCCACGAAGCCCACGTATAAATAATTATGCATGTACATCATGTGATTGTGAGTGTGCTAATAACATGCTAATACAATATTAAAGTCGTGAGCAATGAAGTAAAGGTAAAAGCTGGTATCGATGCAATTATATGCTACTGCATGTTTAATCTCAATCTGGCTGATCATGTTTTGCAGTAATTCATTCTTTCAACTTACAGTAAACATCCAATAAAATTAGCCTAATATGATGAGAAGCAACATGCAATTTAATGTCATCTGTTTATTGCAATGGATGACTATTACAATAATAATGAATGCAATCAGAGGTCCCTACGGTATTGATCAGCCATAGAAAATATAAAATACTGACTAAACACTTGTGTCAAAGTTATATAGCTTTTACATAATCATTTAACCAGATTTTCATGACCACAAGGTAAAGTGTCCTAAACAGAAGGCAATACTACCAACAAAATAACGGTTTGAACTTTGAAGTTTAAAATCCAACCTATAATGAATTCTTCTAGTGTTTCAATATATTCAAGAAAAACACTCATCTCCATAAGGACGCCATCTCCACTTACGCACACAATTCCATCATATTTTTGGAGTTCTAATTTATATGAAATTTCTTGAGCATGCGGTTGATATCAAGTTTTTGAAAGGGGAAAAAGAAATCAATGTTGATATTTGTGCTACAATGTCTTATGTAAGCTAATAGCATAAACAATTTGGATTGCGTATAAAGCTTAAATAGACCTAACAATAGAAACCACCAACCTTCCACGGTATAGAGTATCTCAGCAGCTTCAAATAAGGGCTTGATTTCATTCATGAATATCTTCCGTGCACATTTCTTTCCTCCAAATGGGTTTATGACAATAAATAATCTCTTTGGTTGGTCTATTCATCGCAAAAAAAAAAAAAAATTAACCACGCCAGAAAAGTAGGAGTGGGGGTGGTGCCGTGTGTGAGATCATGATTTACTGATATTGTAAACAACTTCTTATTGCTAACTGCTAATAACTTTTATCCTTGTCAGTCACACTGAAGTTATTGATAGTAATGAAAAAAATTGGGTATTCAAAATACTAACTCAAATTTGAGGCTAAAGGTCAGTAAGTATATTGACTATTGCATAGGTTATTGTCAATATCAATTTTATTAAAAAGAACAACATGCTAACAAATCAAATCCAATAATAAATATAAATTATTTATCTATGTGTCCAAGTCTAATGCAAATAGAAGGACTTGCTTGAAATGGAAGTTCAAAAATAGATTATTATATATGATTTTAATCATGTGAAGCTCCTTTAAAAAATATAAACAGCAAGCTAGAAGTACTTCAATAAATTAGTGTCCCATGTTATAGTTCAAAATGTAAATATGAACCTTCAGTTTGTTCAAAATGCAAATATGAACACCCATACTAGATGGCAGTTCCAGTGATCTCAAAGAATGCGTAGAAACAAAATTGAAAGAAGAATAAACCTTCATTCCAACCCAGTCGATGGCAGTTCCGGCGACCTTGGATAGGAACTCAGCCATTCATGGGTAAAAAGCAAAAATCTTTACTATTAAGCATTATTATATATATGCTATGGCCAATGAATAGTATAGAAAACAGTTACACTAGTATTTGTTTTATTATCAGAAGTGTGCAGTCTCATTTTCTCAATCTTTATATTGTTAGTACCCAATCTAATTCAAATTTAACTAAGACAATTTTTATGTTAATCTACCTAAAATTTTTAATATAATAATAAATTAAATTATGTCTATTTTAGCTTACTGTTCATACGTACCCCTGTCTACATGTTGCGAGTAAGCACCGATCGGTATCACCACTGCACAATGTATGAGCATCATATTGTCCCGTCTTCAACTGTACATCCAACATCACACTAATCTTCATTTGCAGCTTCATCCTGTAGCAGCATTTTGCCCCATCTTCGGCCAGTATGTGCATTCATCATTACTATATTTTTTTCTTCCAACATGCACTTTTTAGCCAACTTGCACAACTGTTTCCATGCACACAAAACTGTTTCCACGCACAGTTCAACTAACATGCCATGCTACTCTTCAGCTAACATACTTTTCCATCCTTGCACATGCATCATTTATCTGAAATATACATGACAAGTTTTCTACTGCAAAGGCATATTTTTTCCAGCAGTAATGCTATGTTTCGCAATGAATAAATGAAGTACTCACTTACCTCACAATTCAAAGGGGGTGCATATGGATCATCGACCCCTATCAAACCTGCATAAATCAATAAAAATGTATACTATTTAATAGGCTAGTCTGATGTGTATATATAGAAATTTTAGTAGCTTGTAATCAGGAACACGTGCAAAAAAATATTGTTGGAAAATATTAAATTAATGAACTTAATCATATTCTGGTTTGGCATATAGTTTTATAGAAGAATAATGAAACTGATCAAAAGAAAGAGTAAAGTAAGTAGAATACTAAATGTAGAAATGCAAATAAAGCTGCTAAATATAAGCATGATGGTTCCAATGATGAATCACAGAGTTCAAGATCTTGCACTTTTTCTTTTTTGTTTCATAAAAATTGAATTTTCTATTCAAATTTGGTAGTATATTAAAATACTTCGTTGTCAGAACAAATATCAAAAGTATTCCTTGTTAGAACATACTTCAAACATCATTGTTATGCCATCAAGAAGGATTGTTTGCAAGCTAGGTTAGAACATATTTATGCTTATATTATAAAATGACAACTTTAGAAACTGCTGGATTATTAAATCTAAAAAGCAGTATTGGGCAGACCAAAAATAATCTTAGTTCCCTAGTTTAAAGCCCTTGTCATGTTGTATTTAAATTCATTAATTCAAAAAGCAAAACAACACCTTCTCCCACTAACTGTGATGGGCAAAGGTAGTTGCAACTAATTTCGGATATTCTTGTTGTTTCTATGGAAATTATGTGGATAATAAAATTCAAATAAAATATACAAAGTTAAATTTGACTTCAAATAATCTGAAGGACAAGCATCAATCTCATCATATCAAAAAGATAATCATACATAAAAATATAATCTTCTTATCTTGGCTTATCCTTCAACTTACAATTGGTTCTAATTGAGCATCATCAATCCAACATTATGTTTCTATGTTCCATTCATCAATGTGGTTGTCGAAATAATTCACAAAATAAAAATAAATATTAATCATATAGGAAAAGAACAATATGAAAATTAGGATGTTATTATTCCGTAACTTTAAGGTAATTTAACATTGAAAACATACACAAGACACGCAACTACGATGGGATCAAACATGTTAATCAAGTATAAGTTGCTAATTTTTCCTTGAAGAGTTTTAAGTACAAATGATATAGCATGGTAAATAGATGAAATTGATTAATATAATAGCTCCAGTAGGCTTTCAACTTGTAAGTTAGGTATATGAACATGTGAATAGTTCATGATTAAACTCACACAATGTGTGACACAATTATAAAACAGTTTGTAGTGCAGTCATAAGTTTCTAAATATCATCAATCCTAATATCAATCTTATAAAACAGTAAATGGCAATAAGTAGGTTTGGAATTACATCCATTGAAAACAAAAACAAAAATTCTCATTAACAATAAAAATATACAACTGGATGCACCAAATTTATGCCTAACCTAGCATAAGGAAACTAAAGTAGAATGTGGCAAATGTAAGGCTTGCCTTAAACATGACATAGTAAAACAAGACAAAATGATAATCACTAACCGAGCATAATTATCCCCTTCATTAACCCTAGACGGAGCTCTAAAATGAATCTAGGATCAAACCTTGGCCAATGAATATCAGACCAGCTCCTTTCTTTGTTGAGGTAACACTCCAGCCGAAAGCATTGAGCTCTGCAATCATTGCAGCATGATTCCTTGGATTAGACATTTTCTAGGTGTTATGAGATACGGAGGCGAGATTCATAGAGAATAAATTATCGAAGGGAAACAATTTTGGGATAATCATAGATCTGATGTGTGGGAAGTAAATTGATTTAAAAATAAGCATAATTAAAAATAATTTGATTCAAAGCTGAAGAATGATTTTCAGGGTTTCGATATCTCTTTAGTAGATGGGATGAAATAATTAGTAAAACTTCGGCCGCTAAAATGAAATTTGTCCCGCCTTTGGAGTTGGTAAGAGTTCAATTCACAGCGTTTGTATTTTCATTTTATTTTGTTAATATGGGGATTAATAGCAACTACATTTGAAACGCTATTTATCAATGATTGTGCATGCTATTAATAGTGTTTTTTCTTGTAGTGACCCTTTCCATTTGCCTATCAGTCTTTGGATGGTAAGCGGTACTTAAACTAAGCTCGGTCTCTACGGCCTCTAGCAACCCTTCTAGAATAGGCTTGTGCATCGGGTCTCTATCACTCATGATATATCAAGGAACACCATGCAATCTGATGATTTTGATAGCATATAACTTAGCCAAACTAGAAGTTTTTCTCATAGTATTAAAGATAAGAAGTGCGTACTCTTGGTCAATCAATCCACGACAACCCACACATCTTCGTTACCTCTTCTTGACTTAGGCAAACCGCCGATGAAGTCCATGGAAATCTGCTTCCACTTCCACTTCCACTTAGGAATCTTGAGTGGTTGAAGCAGTCCAGTAGTCTTCTAGTGGCTACCATTCACCTGTTGGCAGGTAGCACATCTGCTCACAAAGATAGAAATATCCCTCTTCATGCCCTCCCACTAAGACATCCTCTTCATGTCTTGATAAATCTTAGTGATCCTAGGAGGTATTGTCAACCTAGAATGGTGACTCTCTACTAGAACTTCCTTTCTAATCCCATCAACCTTTAGGACACATAACCTACCTTTTATTCTCAAAATGCCACGACCATCTACCTTGAAACCTGCCACCTCTCCGATGCCTTATTCTCGCTTACATTCTTAGCTATCCTTGCAAAATGAAGATCCCTAAGCTGATTCTCTTCTATACGGCTAATCTAGGTTGGAGGAAACTCAATGGTAACCATAACAGCATAGTTCCTACTCAAAGCATCTGCTACAATATTTACTTTTCCCATAGTATATAATATGTCAAGATCATAGGCCGCAAGAAACTCCAACCACCTTTGTTGCCTCATGTTTAAGTCTTTTTATGTAAAAAAACACTTTAAAGATTTATGATCCATATATAACTCGAACCTTTCGCCCAAAAAATGATGCCTCCACATCTTTAATGCAAATACCACTGCTAATAACTCCAAGTCATGAGTTTCATACCTCACTTCATGTGGTATGAGCTGCCGACTCGCATAACTAATAACCCTTCCATGCTGCATTAACACAACACCTAGGCCCGTTCCACATGCATCAGTGCAAACAGTTAAACCCTCACCTCCATCTAGCACAATAAGAATAAGAGCACTGGTCAACTCTTTCTTTAACTTTATAAATGCTTTCTTGCCGTAAAAATTTGACATATTTCTTCGTCAAAGTCGTTAAGCGAGAGGCAATCTTCGAGAAATCCTGTATGAATCATCTATAATAACCTGCTAGACCCAGAAAGCTCCTAATACCGGTTGTTCTTTCCAGCCTCTTCCAATCCTTAGTGGCCACAACCTTAGCGGGATCAACAAAAGTACCTTCCATCGAAACAACATAAACTAAGAACATAACTTCTGAATGTTAAAAATAAAACTTTGAGAACTTAGCCTTTAACACATGCTCTCTTAGTGTTTGTAGAACAATCGTTAGATGGTACAAATGTTCCACCTTGATACCAGAATATTATCGATAAATATAAGGACAAACTTATTCAACACATCTTGAAAAACCTGATTCATAAGGTCCAAGAAATACGCTGGAGCATTAGTAAGGCCATATAGCATAACTAACCGCTCATAAAGTAGGTCGGATGTAAAAGCGGTCACGGGTACACTCTCCTTTGCTACCCTCAACAGATGGAACCCCGTAGCAAGATCAAGTTGAGGATATACTTGAGCTCCATGAAGTAGATCTATAAAGTCATCAATCCTAGGAAAAGGATACTTACTTCTAACAGTTCATTTGTTGAGCTTGCGATAACCTACACACAGTCTTAGGTAACTGTCCGCCTTCGTAGCAAAGATGAAAGGAACTCCCTAACTCAAACGACTTTGACGGATCAAAACCTTCTACAACAAATCACTAACCTGATTTGTCATCTCCAACCTATTATTTGGGCAAGTCTATGAACAGGCAACACGATCGGCATTGCATCCTTCACTAAATCAATGCAAAATTTTATTTCCCGATGAGGTAGTAAACCTGACACCACTTCAAAGACATTTCCAAACTCCTGGACCCCCATGATCGAACCCGACTCCACTTCCACTACATCCAAAGATTAAAGAAAACTAGTCATAAGTGAGATAGGCTCTTTACAAGATACAATCAAAGTTCCCTCTTCCTTCCTCAATAAGAAGGTTCGCTTATTACAATTGAAGACTGCTTGATATCGCAACAATCAATCCATCCCAAGTGGAACATCAAAACCCATAAAACCCGAAATATACATATCGTAAGGGAAGAGCAAAATACGTAACCGGAACTCCCAAGCAAATCATACTAAGATAGGTCAATCCCCCAACAGGGTTTGACACACGAATAAAATTTAAAGCCACAATTGGCTCGAATTCCAATCTGTCAACTGGAGTATGAGAAATAAAACTAAGAGAAGCACTAGTATCATAGAAAAAACAAATAGGATTGATAAAAATAGAAAGACCACATTCAAAAACTTGCTTCCCTTTTGTAGCTATAGAAGTGGAAGGTGCTAAACTGAGTACAAAAGCACGAGGTCGTTCCCCCTTCTGGAGCATCGGGAACTCCCTAATAAAATGGCTTAGTTGATGGTAGTTGTAGCAGGCCCTTGGTGCAAACTACGCCTTGACTTCCTGGGTTCTAGCTTAGGTACCTTAGCAATTAGTGCTTTCACTAACGGTACTTTTGCCAATTATTTCCCCTAACCAATGTACATTCCTTGAGAGATGCCCCTTCTTCCCACACTTGTAACAAGCTAAACTAGAAATATCCCTAGAAGGCTAGAACTTCCATTTGCTTTCCCCAGGTGGTGCAGTAATAGATGGCTTCGATGCTAAGCTCTCAAATCACAACCCCATGTTCACCAAATTCACATAAGACACCAAGACATGATTTGTCATATTACCCTTGAATTTTGGGAACATCCCAACGATAACATCTCATTTCTCCTCAATGGCGTACCTACTAAACCAGGCCAGAACCGAGATAGGTAGTGAACTGATTATCATACTCAACCACCGTCATAGCCCCCCGCTTCAACTCGAGGAAGCTCCTGAACAATAAAGTCTTTTCGGTTTCTGGGAAAAACTTCATCTTGAATCATTCCTCAAATTGGGCCCAAGAGATGTCGTTCTCTTGGATATCAATAGTGATAGAACTCCACAATCCATGGCTGTGTCCGTCAGATGCCATGGCGGTAACCGACACTTCGTCGTGTCATCTAGCTCCATATCCCCAAATATTCTTTCACATAATTTTATCTAAGTCCGGACTTCTATAATCATTTCCGTACCACCAAACCTCTTACCCCCTAGTTGCTTCTAATCGTGGTAGAGCAAAGAAAAATTCACCTAAGGCCTGACCTGCACGACCTCCCTTAAAACATCCACCCATGGTTTCTCGATCGAAGCAATATTTCTTGGTGCTCAACCTCCACCAGTTGTGAAGAACTACCTCGACCACCTCTACCTCTACATTCTCGAGCATTGGCAGCTCTAGTAGTCTTGATTTGTACTACCTGAACATAGTAGAATATATTTAGGTTATGAAAAGCATGAGCTATTTCAAAGAAAGAGATTATTTCTAAAGAAAACCTGAAAAATGGAGGCGTAGGTATATAGAAAATACAAATACGATCTCTCATATGTATAATACACTCAACTCATTCTAGGGTATCGCTTACACTATCTCTATTGAGCCATACCCAACCAAAGCCAAGGTGTTTTCTCAACCTTGTGCATTGATACCAAATGTAACGTCCTAACTTTTCAACCCTCGAATGTCGACACTCATACATTCATGGTATTCATATGTCGAACACCAAAGTGGCGGAAAGACAGAGTGTTAGAGTAAAATAAAAGAATAAGACAAGAAAGGAAGAACACAATGTTAGAATCTCATAGCGGAACGATAAAATATAATATCAAAAGAATATACTAAGGGTTACTCCGAATATAGGAATTTCAGAGTTACAAAACATAAGTACTATCATCAGCCTAGACAGTTATAACAGTAGTCCTCATAATGCCGGTATATACATAGCTAATATGGAACAACATAAATAGATAGATATTGGAAGCCTCAAGCATGTCCTCTGAACTCTGAAGCGTCCGAGTTAAAACCTTCTATACTCAGCCTACTCGAAAGAGTATGTAAGGAATTTAGGGAAACAAAAACTAAGCGTTAGACATAAGTCTGGTATGAGGAAACCTAAGATACATGCAGCATATAACAATAACTATTGAAATCCTACATATTCCCATAACAGTTTTCTCCTCAAAAGAAACCAACCATTTATTAAGTTTTATGTAGTGATAAGATATAATGCCTAGGGTGTAGAATATAAATCATGTCAAATAGTTGTTATGCTTACACTCTCATACCACAACATATTGAGGGTACATCCAAAACCGCTAAGGTTCATTCACATATTGGGTTTTTCAATGGAGATCTCTTCGGTTGACGCCAAATCCAGTCTCTTGCGTAAGGGTCAAAAACTACCTCCGAGTGTTGTATATCTCTAGATAAATTGTACCTCAAAGGAAAACATAGTTCGTCTATGCCCTAACACATTATCCCAAGTATCATCAACTCCCGCTAGAAATATCTATAAGCTAATCTAGATATGTGGTTGACATATCCAATCGTGGGTTTACAAAACCTAAGATTATGCCTCTACTATGTTTTCTGTCATTTCCAATATTGAGGCCACATTATGCATCTCTCACTTGAGTCTTCATTACTCGAACAAAACATGAATTCCCAGATAGATTCCAACATCTCGAACGGTTCACGAATGAGGACATGGATTCGAGCATCTCGAACAGATCTAGAATCTCCATATAGATTTCCTTTGTCAACCGCTTTCAAAAGATACAACCCACATACTAGTTTTAAGGTGGTATTCGGTAGGTAAACACTTACCAATCCCAGACTCTTCCAAACCAATCAATGACTTTCTAACTAACTTAGTATTGGTACTTTCAGAAGTAAGTGAAAAATAGAGACATTTCGTACCAATACTTCTTCCTGGAGGTTCTCATTAGTATGAAATCATGAAGCCTTTTGAATACTTCTTAAGTTAATAGTAGGTTAAGTTCTATAATTAATTAATCGATTATCTAGTCAAAACAATTGCTTATACAAATCAATATTCTTATACTTTACTTCTTTCCGACATTCCATCTTAACTATTCCTCATCCAAGAGTAAAACCAAGTAAGTTAGAGCAGTGCTTGCATCAAAGCCTTGCCTAGATACTTCATTCTTGAATCTCACAAATAGACAAGTCTACCTCTTTGGCTTTTAGTGTTAAATATAGTATAAATGATTTCCATAAACAAGTTAGAAATCAACATAATTAACATGTTTCCAACCTTTTCCAACTTACTATTCCTCGGTAAAGATAGAAGCCAGTTGGCTAGAACTCTATTGCTTCATCTCTACTTCAACATCAATCTTAACTCTCACAAATAGATATGCCTTGCTTCCTCGGCTTTTAGTATTAAGCATAATCAAATAATTAGCCATTTAGCCACCAAGCAATTCCTAACCCCTTTTCGAAAATATCTATATATACTTTCAAAATATTTGAAAATACTTATAATAGGTTTTTAAATATTTATCTAAAATATTACTTTAAAATAACAAGTTTGTAAAATCTATAAAACTTGGAAAAAAAACATGTTTTATTATAAAATACTCTTCTTTAAAAATTCACAACTAACACTTAAAAATTCATAAATACCTCAAACCACTTTTAAAATACTCTATTAATAGTTAGTTAACACAAGTAAAAATAATGAAACAAAATATTTAATATTAATATCTTTTCAACCCTTTTAAAGTTCAAAAATCAAGTCTAAACTGGGCAGTTTTGCACAAGTGAAGTTTTGATCGTTTTCGAGATGTTCTTAACTTTTTACTATCCAAGTTATCAATAAACATACCTATAAAACATTATAAATATAGAAAGAAACCCTTAAGTATTCTCTATAAAGTTCCATAAACATCGCCAAGAACAAGGCAATTCACAACTACATCTATAGCGACCATCGTTATAAGTGCACTTTCAAATCCGAGTTATATTCAAACATATGCTCAACTACAACCTATGTGATTTATTCCAAAATCTTAATATAAATTTATACAAGTCAATTCAAGTTCATTCAAGTCCGTTTAAGTCTCTTCACATGTCACTTGTTTTCAATGCAAGAAGTAAAACCATTGTTTTCACATATTTCCATATTAATTCAATAACATAAATATAATCAGACATCAACATATATGTGTCATATTTTCCAATCAAAATAGTGTATTAGCTCATCTTTTATCCAAAAAATAACTAAGTCTAAGAAACCAAGCTAGCACCCTTCCGACCTACAATTCCTTTCCTTGTTTCACTTTGCCTTTGCCTCCTTTTCACTCCCATGGTTCATGGCCTGTTGAGAGGGGGGAGAGTTTGATTTTTCTTTTTCACTATATAAATAAGTATAAAGGTGTTGTAATGTGGTATAAGGCGTCACTCCAAGTTTGAGTTGATTTGAATATGATTTGGAAATATTTTGCTTTAGGAAATTATGAAGAGGAAGAGAAGAAGACATTGAATTTATAATAATTTTAGCTTGTGAATTTATGAATTATAAAAAAGGGTGTGCCCCTCCTTTTGTAGGCTAAGAATGGTGTTTCGTAAGCTTGCCTTCAACCCCCACCATGTCATGGAAGAGTCACCTCCCAGCACTTCTCTTTAATCACTTCTCCTTTATGCTGATTACCATTTTACCCCAATCATGATAGTATCTCTTGTCCAGTAGAAGCTTATAGAACATTCCAAGTTTTATGTAGAGGAGGGTGTGCGTTAGTTAGTTGCTAATGTGTTCATTTGATCATTAGACAAGTGCATAATAGTTCGAACAACTTATATTGATTGAAAAGCTGTTTATCGATAAACCAATTTTCGGTCATATTATCGATTTTCCATCGAAGAATGTATTTTTATAAACAAATTGCAAAAATATGTTTCTTATGACTATTTAATAATTAAATGATGTTCAATAAGGTAATAAAATCATATTAATAACACTTAATTATATTTCAAAATGTTTCGATATTCGAAGGCGAAGTGTTCGAATTTCAAGGTCGATACAATGAAATAATTTTAAAAATTGTAAGAATTATTAATTTTGATACATTAATCATAAATAAAACTGTAATCACTGAATTGATAAAATAACTAAGATTTTTTTCCCAAATTATAATTTACTAACTTTTTAAGATATATTTTTCTTGAAAATTACAACTTTTCAATATTATTATTTAAAAAATTTCAACATCATCCTAATATTCTTAGTGCAATAATTACAGTACTGGTTTTCAAAACAAATATATGCCATTACACCAATTATCAACATTAAATAATAACTTAATGTATATTCTTTTTAATTATATTTTCATTTTACCAATATATTTACCTTTTTAGTTTATCAATAATTGTAATGCCCGACCTCTATACCTATACTACCAAAGAGTAATACTAATTAATACTGTTTAGTAATACGGAGAATGAGGCTTGTTAAGGGCAGCCGCATATGAATATTCCCTTTAACTAACACCGGTACGTACCCTTACCTCAAAGAAATTGACAAATATACATACTCTGTATTGGAACAAAGCAATAAACACATGGGTTTTCTTGAACAGAATGTACAATATATATAATAAACACAAAAATCAGATCGTAGTAGGAAAATGCAATGCATAACACTATACTCCATGTCAAATTTAATATATATAAGCTATAGCCATATTATCAATATAAATACAAGGATATATCCAAGGAAATTATACACATGATACATCTTATAAGTCGATACACACATATGTCTCCTTTAAAGCCCAACATCCAAAGTGGCTATTGTCCTTATACCTGAAAGTCCCTGACTGACCTGAGTATTATATATATAATAAATGAGTCATACTATATCTAAATCAAAATGGTCAAAACATGATGATACTTCTCAGAATAAGTGATATATGCATTTTAAAAGAACAAATAATATCGACCAATATACCAAAGTCAATCAATTTTCCATTTAATTTATCTCATACAATCAACCAAGACATGCAATGGAAATAAAGGCAGAAACCTAGATATGTAAGTTAAGCAGTAACTTACCACCTCAACATTTCACGTATTATTTTAATACCTCTGGAATTCCTATAATACCACAATGACACACAGTCGCAAATCTAATCAACCGAATCTTACGTCTATGCCTTTATTATAAATTAAATATTTATTAAGGCACTCAGTTAATTTAATTATCGATCAATTTAGTTGCTATGTTCATCCTAGGTTACACTTAACCTAATATCAAAAGCCGAGTTCCTCACTTGAGGTATCACTACCTATACTCAGAAATGTGAGCGTCTTCACACAATCCATTTGCTACACAAATAATCATCATCTCATTGGCAATCCTCGCTTCCATCAACCCCGTAAAAAATTTTCTAAACCTCACTGTTGTGCCCATACATTAGTCTGTTTAACCAGTGACAACATGGCCAAATTATAACTGCTCGAGGGGCAACCCTGATATCGGTCAGCTAGGATGGATAACTAGCTTATCTGGTATCTAAGGTGATAGCCATCGTATTTTAATTTTCCTTACATACTCCTCGCCTCCTTTTGGTTTTCATTTCCAATCCAAAATATTTCAAAAATCAAAATATATAACTCCAAAATCAATATTTAAAAATCCTTATTTATTTTCAAATCAGTTTAAAACACCTTTGAAAATAAAAATACTAAACTCAAATTTTCTTTCTATAAATCTTTTAACTATTGCATCTTAAGATTCTAATTTAAAAAATTTAACTTCAAAAGCAATAATCATCATTTCTTATTCGCTTCACTACCCCTATAAGTGCTTTGGAATAATAATTTATCGAACTATACTTCACTTTTTTATAAAAATTTCCTAACAATTTTACACTAAATATTATATATAATATTCATTTGAACAAATGAATTCTAAAATTTTCCTTTCTAAAATAATTTAACTTAAAACCATTACAAATATTTCCAAAGGATTCAAATTAATTTCTCCTTATTTAATATAAATAACTATAAAATATATCACTTACAAAAGTTACACCAATAATAATAAGCTTTCATTTATAATGTTATGCACACAATAAATAATTACACTTAAATTTATTGTTATTTTAAATATTATTTTATAAAACATCACGTTTATTCGATTAGCATAAAAATAAACTCATAACTGAATATAAATTTTAAATCCTTATCTCCAAAAATATTCTTGAATCCTTTTTATTAAATATATACACATTTCAAAAGAATTTCCCTTTCGAATATATTATTAATTCTTTTATTCATACTCGTAAATATTCCATACATTCCAATATTACTGAAAATTCTCCATATTTATTTCCAAAGGAAATTTTATATCAAAAAAAATTCTCAATAATAATTTCACTTTTCAACACTTTTATTTATTTATAAACATACTTCAATTAAATCTTAAAACTCCATAATCATATTTCAAAGCTTTCTAAAATATTTTAAAAATGAGAAAATCAAAACAACGTCTAAAATAAAAATCATGAAGCAAAATTCTTCAAAAATATCAATCAATCATCAGTATAAATTATATCATGTGGCCCAAGTCGAATTACATCAAATTTTGGTCATCCGTGCAATGTAAACATGCATACAAAATAAACTAGACATCAAAATACATACATACAGCAGTTCCATTGCATTTTAATAATCCAACATACCCAAAACTCACCATCTGATTCAAAATCATACCAATATCCCAAAAATTAATTCAATATCCCAAACAAACATTTCACCCGAACAATTCAATCAGCAATCACATTCAAGTTAACCAAGAAATGCAATCAATTATCGAGGTATGTGTATGTATGTATGTGTACATGTATGTGTGTGTGTGTGTATTCTATAAAGAAAACTAGATATAGAAGTGAGTATAAGACTCATCGATATCCAAGTGAAGACTTTCAACTACCATGGACATCCACCTAGAAATTCACACATAGTACCATATGGCAGCCTACTCTCAACACGCCATTACGTCATCTCCTCCGCTCTAGCTTGACCTTGCGACCCAAGTCCATGAACGCATGCACTCCTAGGCCTATCAACGGATACTTTAGATGTGGATAGTGCTATATCCTTATTTGCACCCGAAATCATTTTCAAATATCAGATATCCGCATCTGCGGATACGCTCGAATATATGATAATTATCATATCCGCTAATGATAGATAAATCAAGAAGCATAAATGGAATATTTTTAGTTTAACATAAACTTTTATCAATTATATTGATTGTTAAAGCGTTAAAAGTAAACAAATATGATGATAATAAATAGTTTTGAGTGGTTAATATGCATTTAGTGTGTATAACATAAACTTATAACTTAATAAATAAACAAATATATATATATATATATATATATATATATATATCTTTTATTGTACTAAAACACACATAATTTAAACTGTAATTTAAAAAAACTAGATGGACAATTTTCGGATACAGTTGTCTTTGTACCTACATTCGTTTTTTCGAAGATAGGATATTTATCCGCTTTTCGGATAGGGATACGAATACGAATGGATTTCCTATTTTTCAAGTATTCATCGACAGCCTTACACACTCCCTTGGTCATGCCGTCCTCCCTATCTCGTGTCCACGGCCCAATCACTAGCCACCACAATCGTTGCATCCCCTTTTTATGTCATCATCGACGCTGGCAGGCCAGAGCGCCTTCGTGCACACTTTTTTTTTACTTTTTTTCTTGCATGAATTCGATTGGGGATTAGGCAGGGTTTTAAATTGGCATCCAAGTTATGGGTTTTGAAATAACAAGGAAGAAAAGTTTTTAATGGGCTTTAAATTGATTGTAGGCCATTATTAATTTATTTTTTTCTCTTCTTTTTCTTAATCTTATTATAAATAATCTTTCTATTGATTTCTAAAAATATTTTAATCTAGTCTGAATTGATTTGCACTTCATTGTACAAGATATATTGGTAAATGCACAATTTTATTCAATTCAACACTTGTATTTTTTGTTCAATTATTCATGATATTAACATAAAGTAAATTTATCTTCAACTATTTTGATTATTTGGAATTATTTACTTTATAAAAATATTTCATAGTTATTAATATTTTTATGCAATTTTAATATCTTACCCAAAAGAATTATTAATTTAATTCAATTTTTTAAAATAAAATCATTTATTAAATAGACTTCAATTAAAATAATAATTTATTTCTAAAATGATAATTATCATGGAATTCGAATTCGAATATTTTATTTTAATTAAATTTATGATCTACAAAGCAGGGTTGTTATAATGGTAAACTGACAATGTATATAATTTATCAAAGTCATCAATCTAATAAAACAAAAACAAAAATAATTAACTTTTCAGTTTTACCAGCTTCAGGTTTCCTTTAGCAGAGGAATGATATTCGCAAATCGCATAGGAGAGGAAGCTGGGGTGGATTCCATCAGCCTATAGGCACAAAGTTTAGAGCAACTACTATCATGTTGTCATTGTCGGCCATGTCATACGATTTGACTAACGAGTATTTGCGAATTATGTTTATTATATTTCTTCTGGCTTGATGTTCCCTATTTGGTGGCTTACTTGGCCCAGCCCAATAACTGGCCCTAGTTATGACAATCATCTATGGTACATTCTAACTATACTAATTATCCAAATACCTATATTCAAAGTCGATAGAAGATCATTTGATTAACTACCACAGAACTTGTACCATGCATAATATCTAACAAGGTAAAGGCAAAATACACAATAATTAGTGCGCTAAATATGAACTAGTAAATACATGTGTGTATCATAAATGATGAAAATATGGTACATGATCATAATCTAGTACAGGAGTCAAAATGTCCAATACATAAATAAACTAACTACGTGATATAATTGTCTTAAAATAATAATGCTTAAATGATACTACTTAACAAAAACACTACACAACAGGATAAATGTAAATGCAAGTGGTAGATAGTAAATCCACAAGCAAAGTTAGATCTTATAGTTAGCCTATTCACGATTGTAGGATAACTACTATAAACTCAATGTTTTTCATCTCTTTGATCTTTTATTTTGTATTAACGGAAACTATTTCTATTTCCAAAATGTATATTTATTGTGATTCATTTGTTTAAGAGAGAAACACAAAAGTAACATGATAACTTATGTTCATTTTTATCATCAATCATGAAATCATATGAAGTTTTACTTAAAATGAATGTAGAAATGTGGTCTAAGATGTCAGGGGTGTTACCAAACGATCAAAGGCAGAATGGAGGCGACCTAAGGTAAAACAACGCGACGAGACGGTAGAAAATTGCGACCAAGCATGCACTCTGTGCATAAGCGGTCAACCGGTGGCACCGGTTGACCAGTCCATTTTGGGCCGGTACACCTGTTAGGGCCAAATTGGGTCTGGTTGAACTTAGACCCAGCCGGGCCAAATCGCAACAGGAAGACGATGTGTTGTCAAGTTTTGTGGATTGCATTGAAGCTATTAGGAAAGAAACTTTGGTGAAAAGGAATTGGTGACGAATACATTGGTTTGTGATCAATTTATTGAGTGGTTATGTATTGATAGAGGTATTCGTAGTCGGTAGAAACATGAATGGTACTGTGGCGCAATGACGTGATCCTAACAACAATCCTATATCACAAGTAGGAAAGTCCATGAAGTAAGCTTTCTTATATAGCATGTATGGCAGGTCCATAGAGGAGGCACGAATGTTAAGCGATCGTGCAGTGATTGAGACAGGTCCAAGGCATGAGTCAAATTATTGGTTTAAGCATAGATGTTAGTGACAGAGTTAAGGACGTCCCTTTAGGGCAATTTTTTAATTTGTTACATAAATCTAACTCGATAACCAATCTTGTTCAAAAAAAACATGTTACCTTTCTATTATATACTTTTATAAAATGTTATAAATAATTAATTAGTTAATTTAAGTATATATATCAAAAAGTCCAAAAATGATGTGTTTGTGATCGCAGTTATAAATAGTTATAGCCATGAGTATTATATCACAATATGATAAGCACATCATATTAAATATTCTAAGCCAAGATGTATCAAGATTGGACATCGATGCATCCGTTGAGGCTAAAGTACGTCATGCTCTCCAAATTTTGGGTAGTGTATTACTCATGGCTGTTGGGGCACCAAGGGGTTTCACACTGATAGCTATTGGATAACTATGAAATGACTCACTCGATAGTTTACTGTTGGTTAATACAACTAAGGTCAAATAGAAAATATCAAAGCGACAAATTTACATAGTTCTCTTGACTTGAGAATACTATTGATCTTTAATAATGAAAGCTCTATTTTGGTTATTAATCATAGCACATTATCCATTGAATGACTATAGCCAGGCCGAGTGGAAGTATTGGAAGTGAAACACTATTCAAGAGAGGATTCGTCTCCTCGGTTATATGAATTTAGCATTACGGTCGATTGAAATCAACTCAAAGGTAAAATCTCTGGCCAGAGTAGTTCGATTAATAACAATTGTTACTATTGAATCATAGGTATTGGGTTAGGAATATAAAGTTAAATATGGAAGATATTGGAATTTTAACCATAACCAAATTCCATAAGTATAAATTGATATGGTTGATGAAGAGATTTGGTGTAATAACCATCACTACGGGCACGCTTAACAAAGTAAAACTGGATTTGGCGGAATCAAGTAAGAGATAAATTTAGTCAAAATATAACACCGAAAAAAATATTATTATTTTATAAATGTTTGCTATACTAGTGCTCTCACCAGCAAAAAAATTATTGTAACGACCCGCTATTTTGGACCATTCAAATCGACACTAAACCCGTACATGTACGACTTGAATAATTCAAAATACCGAATTGTTAATTTAATTTGGCAAAACCTAAAATATACAGTAAATAAACCAATCACAGATCACAGACACAGAGTAATATAATGCAGCGGAATAGAAAAATAGTAGTTCATGAAGCTACTATATACATCAGAGTTTAAAATAAAATACATCAGAATCTCTGGAATACAGAAAAGTCTTCAGTACGAGCCGATGACTTCTCTGAACCAGTCAATCTAGAAAACTGAAAGCTGAAACGATAGTTGGATCTCCAAATGAAGCTCCAATCTCCAAAGGTGAGTCTCTAAAGCTGTATTACTCGGTCTGACCCGAGCGTAAAGCAAAACACAAAACACTCGAGTCAGGATTAACATTCGTATATCAATAAATCCAACTCAAGTGAAATATCAACTGAAATACAAATAACTTAAAGGATGTTTGGGATGACCATCCTCTAAGGGTCCATAGAACTATCTACAGGGTAGAAATATACACTATTACATCGTGGTCATTCACTTAATTTATACTTCAAACCCAAATGTCAAATTCACTTCGAATAATTATATTTCCCAAATAGTATTTATATATATTAAATGCTGTATATGGTAAAGCACTTGCAATTTCCTTAACTTAACAAATCGTTCACATCAACCTGACCTTTCCATTTAAATTAAATTCAATCTCAATTATAAATCTCAAATCTGGATTTGATATCCTAATTACCCTTTCCATTTCAATATGTTTCCATACTTTAAGTATTTAATATTTCCCCTAAATTTCCCAATCTAGTTCTCTAAATACAAATTTCCAGACTTCGTTCAACCTCAATTTCCATTAAATTCAATTAGTTATCTACATAACAAATTCAACTATCTTGGTCCCAAATACATACCAAATTTCTAAACCATTTAATTTCAATACAGTTCATGGCTTAAATACTTAGATGTTAAATTTAACAGTTTCATATAGATTCTTGGTTTTTACATCATTATTATTTAGTTTGAACCTTCCCTTATTCAATACCATTTTAGTGACTTTAAATTACATCTTTCTCAAGATTTCTCAAATTTTATTAAACGTGAAATATCTCATTCGATAAATTTCAAATTGATTTAAATAAATAAATCCTTATCTAAACATCATTTTACAATAACCCAAATTTATTTCTCAACCTTAATTTTTCAATATTATTGCAACATTTATCCGAATAAAATTTACATAAATTATTTATCATAATTTATGTATTTAATCAAATCTTGATTAACTAGATATAATTAACTCTATATTTATCATTACCCTTTATAGATGTATTTAAGAATTTACATTTAATAAGACCATAGATTTTTTTTTTTCATATGGTCAAAGTGTTATGGCTATTATCATTTCAATACGTACACTAAATGTATACGGGTGGATAGCATTTCAACCCGTAATCCCAAATTTAATTAAACGAAACCCGCTTGGGCCTATTTTTCAACCCATTTTAATTCAAAAATCAAACATAACAAAGGGAACTTGCAGTGTGATGACAGGGATAGTGTCAAAGTAAGTAAACAAGCAATAACAACAATCAATAACAATTCAATAGATTAAATCAAATAACTCCGAAATGATCTTATTAATTCGCATTGTTATTTTTATAATTATTTCTAAAATCTACACTATCATTTCATGTAGATTACAGATTATTACATTTCAGTTTTTCAATTGTCGTTCCATTTCAATTTCAGTTTAGTATTACAACAGTTAATCCAAACTATGTTCAAAGCTTTAAAGTATAACTTATCAATTCCTACGACAATTAATGGGTCAAATTAAACTAATCAAATTTACATATGGCGGGGTCAGGTTTAATCAATCAAGGTCCATCGTATATAATCCGTTTTCTTTGTAAACTATACCACCTCAAATCTTACTAGCAAACTAGTTATCATTTAACAATAGTAATTAACATCCAATTTAAACGACAATCAATCAATCAGTAAATTTTCAACCAATCTGTATTATTATCACATAAATAATTAACCGATAATGGTGTCAGGTGTCATAGGTGAACAGATACAGATGATAGCAGTCGTAACAGTAAACAACTAACAGCAGCATATTTCAATTGACGTTTCAATTGAATCAAATTTAATAAATAAAAGAACGTTAATCGTGAGTGATTGCTCACCTTTCAAGGCTAGAGATGAACGAGAATACAGAAGGTGATACGGATATGCACACTGCTACGGATACTGAAATTAAATTTCAAATCCAAGCAAAACAAAATCGGCACGAATTCGATCGAAGCTAATTGAAACGGATCAGATCAGAACTGAAACGATGAAGATAAATGGTATAAGCGAACTTTTATAATTCATGTACTGAACAAATCTGATATGCAGACACGACCTAAATACTTAATAACTTAAGGACATATTCTATAAAATGTAACTCAATGTATATACACAAATACACTTACAGTAACCTAACTTATTATAACATCAACCATATTATATTACTTATTGTTATACCATATATGAACTAACAGCCGATACTCACACATATAAACTAATGTAAACTTAGTTTATAAAATATGTATTTATACAAAATACTTACAATTTTAAAAATACTTACATTTTTTTAAAAAAATACTTACATACGTAAATAACATATTTATAAAACAAAACTATATAACAACTTATAAAATAATCCATAAAATTTTTGTTATTATAATGCACTGCAAGTCTGTACTCCACCTATATGAACATACTTAAATTATATGCGTACTAACAAAATAGACACAGACTTCTTCAAATGAACACATGTACTGTCCTTTCCTCCATTTTTAAAAACTTTGACATATATAAACGGCAAAACAATATATTATAAATAAATAAATCACCTTTACTAACCATGCGTATAAACAGACCATACCACTTTTAAAATTTTATATGCGTAAATAAAGTCATATATATATAACTTAACTTATACATCTTAAAACCTATAAATTACGTGAACATCAACATGTATAAAATTTAATCAGAACGAAAATTTACTAAAAAAAAAAAAAATCTATATAAAATACCACTTTAAAATATAACAGCTGTGCGTATATGTATAATGTATACTTTAAAACTTACGTAGACGTACATCTCATAAAGCTCATATACATATACTTTTGTCTATAACTAACCTATATATATATATATATCTTTGAAGGAAAAACAATTTGATACTTTAAAATTATTTAAGTAAAATATGCAAACAATTTACTACACAAATATATGCAGACATTCTATACTCATATATATAAGACTAACGTGACCTAAACCCAAACTAATCATATGTTATCCTAACTAAGCACGCATACGTTCAAATAATTGCATTTAAAAAAATTGTGCATACAAATAAAGGTGGCTACTCACCAGTTGAAGTGGGAGATGCAGTGGTACCCGAGGCGGAGGTGAGAGTGCGGAGGTGATGAACGAGAGAGGATAGAGGGATGGAAGGCGGCTGCTGCCTGTTATTTTATGCGTTTCTTATGTGTGTGTGTTTTTTTTTTTTTTTTTTGTAGGAGAAGAACAGATCTGAGAGGCTTCAGGTAAGGGAAAAATATGTTTATAGAATGAAGAAAGAAAGTAGGAATGTAGAGATGCTGTGATATATATATATATATATATATATATATATATATATATATATATTTTGCAGAAGTCTTTAGAATCATGATGGAAGAAAGAAATTAAGGAGAGAAAAGTGCAGCTTCTCAAATTATATAAGAAACATAGTGAAACGTACATAAATAAATGTCCTGTAGTGGTGTAAAGTAACGCACTAAAATTAAGGGAATAACACAGGAAAGGACATTTTGAAAGCAAGAAAATGAACAGAGAAAGGAATAAATAAATTATATAGACACATACGTTTCTGACAAAGTTATAAATAGAAATAAAGAAGAGAGAGAGAAAAAGAAATGAAGAGTTATATTAAAACAGAGAAGGAAAGGTGCGTGAATCCATAGAGTTATATATATATATAGGTCGAGTAATAAATGGATTTGTTTGCATGGGAGAGTTCTGGAAAGAAGATGGTGGAAATTTGAGAGCAAAATAAAAGGAGGCGGAAGGAAAAAATATATGAACAGATCTAGAAAGATGATGGTAGATTTTTACACATGCAAAAGAAACGGTTTCTCCCGAAATAAATGGTCACTCGTTTGAAACCAGATAAACAAATAAAGTAATCTATTGTTTCTTGCAAGTTATACGTTTTCTTAATTTTATTTATTTCCTAGGTCCCAATACGTAGGCAATTATACTATGGAGAGTAATTATTATCAAACGTTACAAAATTCAAAAGCAAAAGAAACGTTTCGATTTCTAAATGATAAAAGCAAAAGATTAGAACGTATGCCATAAATTAAGCAACAAACGTTGATTCTAAATTTACTAATAATTAGGAGTAGAAACGTTTGATGATGAAATCAGGAAACAAATACTAATAGCAAAACGGCGATGAGTTGAATGAACAGAGAATTCAAAAGTTCAATTGAGCTGTTTGAAATAAAGCACATAACGTTAGCATTGAATTGGGAGTTATAAAACAATGTATTATAAATAGGAAATTATAAAAGTAACGTATGCTATTGGAATAGAAGCCAAAAGAGAAATGAACTTAGAGCTACCGGAAACGTATCTCTTAAGTGAAATGAATGTAAGAGAAACGGTCAAATAATGTTTATAGCTGTAAATTTAAAGTAATAAATTTATATTGGGTAGCACGGTTTAAATCGAAACGAAATAAGGAGAAGCTAAGGAGGCACAATTTATGGTGTCATTAAAACGAACAAATTTATTGCTTCCGTTGTACACCGGGTTCCGAAATACAGAAATAAATATACTTTTGAGATCAGCACGACGAGGCGCTCACAATGGTATACAGTTATCAGTGGTATGATTGAGTTATAAAAATTCGAATTTTTCACTAGTAGAAAAAAAAATGCAGTAGAATGCAGAAAATAAGAACGACGAAGCTATAGAAGTCCGGATTTTGAAAAACTAAAGATGACGCCTTTCTCAGATGAGGATTTAGAATTTTTCTATGTAAAATATTCTGCATTAGAAATTTTTTTTTTTATTATCAACAATTATTAGCTAGCTTGAATTTAATAGAATTACATAATAAATAAATTTTCATAAAATAAATTGAAATTTTGCCATCTGCTATGTTTAATTGGACGTAATCCATATATTAACTTTTTATTTGCAAATTAATTTATTTAAAAATTTCACCATAATCCAATTAAATACGTTAATAAAACGATAAAGTTTATTAAAATCTTACAGGTCGTTACACTCTCCCCCACTCAAAACTTTTCGTCCCCGAAAAGGAAGGAGGTAGGAGAATAAAACAGCCGGAAATTTATAGATTGAAAGATAAGATAAACAACAAATTTTTAAAACTACCCAAATTTATTTGAAATCTTTATTTGAAACTTCATTTGAAATTCAAATTTTCTATAATACTATAATACTTTCAACTCTTATGAAAACAATTACCTGCACTATCCCTTATTTTTACAAAGTTTATTGAAAATATTAAATCCGAAATTAATAACTTCAAACTATTCATAACACTTAAAATTTTATATTAAACAATGTAGTATATAATTAGACAAAATTTTCAAAGGATAAATCCAACAAGGAAGGAAGGTAGATTTTGAAAACAAAATCAAGATGAACAAATAAGCTGAGCAGATAAGGTAGATTCAAAAGAAAGAATCGGGTCCGAATAATTTATTTCAAACCATAAGAATTTAAATTTCAAATATTAATACAAAATTTCTTTGTTGGCAATACCTTTATAATAAAATTCTTTTATATCAAAACCAATTTTTCTTTCGAAAATACTTTTATAACTCAATGTTTTAACAAGTTTATCCTCGTTCTTGCAGACTCTGGCCATGCGTTGATCAGGCGCAAAGCTAGAATTCTTCAAGTACTTAGTAGACTTGTTTCAACACCCAGTGAAAAATACTTGAAAAACCTTTTAAAATAGATATGGAAAGTACGATCCAAACAAAACAATCAAACCAAAACCTTTGTCCGATCATGGTTCGCAGATACACAATGGTTACGCCTGGTTCCCCCAGGAAACAATCCATATCCGTAAGCTTTCACAGCCCTGCGAGTTACGCCATGATGACTAGTAGAGTGCAGGATACACAATGGTTACGCCTGGATCCCCCAGGAAACAATCCGTACCCCCAGGCAAGACTCAGCCAGGCACTTGCGCTACTATTCGCGACCTACACAGATTGCAGGATACACAATGGTTACGCCTGGTTCCCCCAGGAAACAATCCGTACCCCTAGGCAAGACTCAGCCAGGCAATTTCGCTGTGCATTCACGAGAGAAAAAGAAACCGTGGGACACGTCACGGTGGGAACACTCGAGTATTACATCCGGAAAACCAAAATCAGAGAGAATAATAACGATAGAATGAATCCACGCTGTGGCCACAAAGCGGATATCAAGCAGAAGGCACTTTCCATATCTTTATTTGGAAAATATATATCATATAGTACCTTTTTCAAATCACTTTCAAATATTGTACTTATATAAAGTCCATATATATAGGATTCCATTTTCAAACGAATACTTTCCAAATCAATAGTATATCAAATCATACTTATATAGACTTCGATTATATAAAATCTCTTTCCAAATTGAGTAACTTTCAAATCAATAGATTTCAAATCAACTTCATACTTATACAAATCCATTTTATATAAGTTCGACCACTCCCAAATCAAGTATTTAATAATCTAAGATTCTCAATTTCAAATTATTTCACTATCAATTCAGTTTCAAAATCATATATGATTTCACCAATTTTCTTCCAAATTAAATATCTAAAGTCAAACAAATACATTTCCAAAATCACCATATAAGTACTGGTTTTTAATTCCAATTTAATTTCAAAACCAAATATTTTCCTCAAAATCAATTACTCAAAATGGTTTCCAAATTTATAATTTATCCCTTTAAACTTTTAAACTATCTATTTCTATTTGAAATATTCAATTTACCTTTCTGAAAACCATTATTCAAAACTATTTTTTTTTTCAAAACATTTCAAACTAAATTTATATTCTTTATCAAACATTTTATACTCTTCGAAATTTCTTAGTTTTTAAAACTTTAGACCTTGACTTGGAAGTGTTCGAACCTTCAAAATAATTAGGGAAATCAAATTTTCAATTCAAGAGTTGAAAATCAACAATAAATCAATAAACCAATTATTAAATCCGAAACTCGAGGACTGATTACCGGTCTCATTTTAAATTGTTTCAAATATATACTTATATCTTTCTAAAATATCAAATTATACTTCGGAATTTGAAATCAAAATCGGTTTTACAAAACACTTGCATAGCGAAGCTATTAAAGTGGCCTCTCCCTCACTCTGAAACTCGAAAATCAATGTCGATGATGCGTGCACTCATCACCGAAATTATTTTCAAGCGACATAAGTGAGTTCTGGACTTCTATTTTCTTGGAAACTTCTTTGAAATTTCTTTAAAATTATTGGAATTCATTTGAGCTTATTTGAAACATTTCTTATTCAAAAAAAATAATTTTAAATCGTATTATTTATATATATTTTCCAAAATCTTAAAACCAATTTCAAAATACCGGAATTCAATTCTCGAATTTCAAATTTAACACTTCAGTTATAAATCATTTTTATATAAATCAATTTCTTATAATTTTTCAAAATTTCAAATCCTTTCAAAACCTTTTTTTTTTATATATAGAATAACATTTCTTATTTGTTTTGTATATAGGTATATAATCCTTATGGAAAACATTTTCACTTTTATATATAGAATAAAATCATAGTTATCAAAATAATAATTTCGATATTTAAAACAAATTTCAAAATGCAAACATACCCGATTTTCAAAGGATAATTTTAAGAATGGATTTCAAAACAAAGATAGAGATTTGAATTAGAGGAACTCCAATCCATAGAATTCTGATTCGAAGATAGACTCGATCGAAGATGAGATAATTAAATTACAAAATAGAAGATGGATATACTTCTATAAATCGCGGGCGACCTTAACCGGGTCAATCGTGATTTCAGGAATATGATTGATGCGGAATTCTAAGGCAAATCGACATTCGATCGCCCGATATAGAATTCGGCATAACTAGATATAGCAGCATTGTAAACCGAGGATACATGAATCTTCGGTGAATCAATGCCAACTGAAAAGGAGATTCACCCCTTTTACAAATCATTCAGTGAAGTTATGGAATACTCCAGAATCGAACGAATATAAATAGGGAGAGACAAGAATGAATTTCGAAACTGAGGGACATTCCAAAATTCAAAGGAAATTGAGTCAAAAAGGAAGAGATTCAACTCGAATGAAAGTGATTCTGTAATGAATTTACCATATATGCTAAGTTTTGACTTGAGCCAAAGCTCTGATACCAACTGTAACGACCCGCTATTTTGGACCATTCAAATCGACACTAAACCCGTACATGTACGACTTGAATAATTCAAAATACCGAATTGTTAATTTAATTTGGCAAAACCTAAAATATACAGTAAATAAACCAATCACAGATCACAGACACAGAGTAATATAATGCAGCGGAATAGAAAAATAGTAGTTCATGAAGCTACTATATACATCAGAGTTTAAAATAAAATACATCAGAATCTCTGGAATACAGAAAAGTCTTCAGTACGAGCCGATGACTTCTCTGAACCAGTCAATCTAGAAAACTGAAAGCTGAAACGATAGTTGGATCTCCAAATGAAGCTCCAATCTCCAAAGGTGAGTCTCTAAAGCTGTATTACTCGGTCTGACCCGAGCGTAAAGCAAAACACAAAACACTCGAGTCAGGATTAACATTCGTATATCAATAAATCCAACTCAAGTGAAATATCAACTGAAATACAAATAACTTAAAGGATGTTTGGGATGACCATCCTCTAAGGGTCCATAGAACTATCTACAGGGTAGAAATATACACTATTACATCGTGGTCATTCACTTAATTTATACTTCAAACCCAAATGTCAAATTCACTTCGAATAATTATATTTCCCAAATAGTATTTATATATATTAAATGCTGTATATGGTAAAGCACTTGCAATTTCCTTAACTTAACAAATCGTTCACATCAACCTGACCTTTCCATTTAAATTAAATTCAATCTCAATTATAAATCTCAAATCTGGATTTGATATCCTAATTACCCTTTCCATTTCAATATGTTTCCATACTTTAAGTATTTAATATTTCCCCTAAATTTCCCAATCTAGTTCTCTAAATACAAATTTCCAGACTTCGTTCAACCTCAATTTCCATTAAATTCAATTAGTTATCTACATAACAAATTCAACTATCTTGGTCCCAAATACATACCAAATTTCTAAACCATTTAATTTCAATACAGTTCATGGCTTAAATACTTAGATGTTAAATTTAACAGTTTCATATAGATTCTTGGTTTTTACATCATTATTATTTAGTTTGAACCTTCCCTTATTCAATACCATTTTAGTGACTTTAAATTACATCTTTCTCAAGATTTCTCAAATTTTATTAAACGTGAAATATCTCATTCGATAAATTTCAAATTGATTTAAATAAATAAATCCTTATCTAAACATCATTTTACAATAACCCAAATTTATTTCTCAACCTTAATTTTTCAATATTATTGCAACATTTATCCGAATAAAATTTACATAAATTATTTATCATAATTTATGTATTTAATCAAATCTTGATTAACTAGATATAATTAACTCTATATTTATCATTACCCTTTATAGATGTATTTAAGAATTTACATTTAATAAGACCATAGATTTTTTTTTTTCATATGGTCAAAGTGTTATGGCTATTATCATTTCAATACGTACACTAAATGTATACGGGTGGATAGCATTTCAACCCGTAATCCCAAATTTAATTAAACGAAACCCGCTTGGGCCTATTTTTCAACCCATTTTAATTCAAAAATCAAACATAACAAAGGGAACTTGCAGTGTGATGACAGGGATAGTGTCAAAGTAAGTAAACAAGCAATAACAACAATCAATAACAATTCAATAGATTAAATCAAATAACTCCGAAATGATCTTATTAATTCGCATTGTTATTTTTATAATTATTTCTAAAATCTACACTATCATTTCATGTAGATTACAGATTATTACATTTCAGTTTTTCAATTGTCGTTCCATTTCAATTTCAGTTTAGTATTACAACAGTTAATCCAAACTATGTTCAAAGCTTTAAAGTATAACTTATCAATTCCTACGACAATTAATGGGTCAAATTAAACTAATCAAATTTACATATGGCGGGGTCAGGTTTAATCAATCAAGGTCCATCGTATATAATCCGTTTTCTTTGTAAACTATACCACCTCAAATCTTACTAGCAAACTAGTTATCATTTAACAATAGTAATTAACATCCAATTTAAACGACAATCAATCAATCAGTAAATTTTCAACCAATCTGTATTATTATCACATAAATAATTAACCGATAATGGTGTCAGGTGTCATAGGTGAACAGATACAGATGATAGCAGTCGTAACAGTAAACAACTAACAGCAGCATATTTCAATTGACGTTTCAATTGAATCAAATTTAATAAATAAAAGAACGTTAATCGTGAGTGATTGCTCACCTTTCAAGGCTAGAGATGAACGAGAATACAGAAGGTGATACGGATATGCACACTGCTACGGATACTGAAATTAAATTTCAAATCCAAGCAAAACAAAATCGGCACGAATTCGATCGAAGCTAATTGAAACGGATCAGATCAGAACTGAAACGATGAAGATAAATGGTATAAGCGAACTTTTATAATTCATGTACTGAACAAATCTGATATGCAGACACGACCTAAATACTTAATAACTTAAGGACATATTCTATAAAATGTAACTCAATGTATATACACAAATACACTTACAGTAACCTAACTTATTATAACATCAACCATATTATATTACTTATTGTTATACCATATATGAACTAACAGCCGATACTCACACATATAAACTAATGTAAACTTAGTTTATAAAATATGTATTTATACAAAATACTTACAATTTTAAAAATACTTACATTTTTTTAAAAAAATACTTACATACGTAAATAACATATTTATAAAACAAAACTATATAACAACTTATAAAATAATCCATAAAATTTTTGTTATTATAATGCACTGCAAGTCTGTACTCCACCTATATGAACATACTTAAATTATATGCGTACTAACAAAATAGACACAGACTTCTTCAAATGAACACATGTACTGTCCTTTCCTCCATTTTTAAAAACTGTGACATATATAAACGGCAAAACAATATATTATAAATAAATAAATCACCTTTACTAACCATGCGTATAAACAGACCATACCACTTTTAAAATTTTATATGCGTAAATAAAGTCATATATATATAACTTAACTTATACATCTTAAAACCTATAAATTACGTGAACATCAACATGTATAAAATTTAATCAGAACGAAAATTTACTAAAAAAAAAAAAAAATCTATATAAAATACCACTTTAAAATATAACAGCTGTGCGTATATGTATAATGTATACTTTAAAACTTACGTAGACGTACATCTCATAAAGCTCATATACATATACTTTTGTCTATAACTAACCTATATATATATATATATCTTTGAAGGAAAAACAATTTGATACTTTAAAATTATTTAAGTAAAATATGCAAACAATTTACTACACAAATATATGCAGACATTCTATACTCATATATATAAGACTAACGTGACCTAAACCCAAACTAATCATATGTTATCCTAACTAAGCACGCATACGTTCAAATAATTGCATTTAAAAAAATTGTGCATACAAATAAAGGTGGCTACTCACCAGTTGAAGTGGGAGATGCAGTGGTACCCGAGGCGGAGGTGAGAGTGCGGAGGTGATGAACGAGAGAGGATAGAGGGATGGAAGGCGGCTGCTGCCTGTTATTTTATGCGTTTCTTATGTGTGTGTGTTTTTTTTTTTTTTTGTAGGAGAAGAACAGATCTGAGAGGCTTCAGGTAAGGGAAAAATATGTTTATAGAATGAAGAAAGAAAGTAGGAATGTAGAGATGCTGTGATATATATATATATATATATATATATATATATATATATATATTTTTGCAGAAGTCTTTAGAATCATGATGGAAGAAAGAAATTAAGGAGAGAAAAGTGCAGCTTCTCAAATTATATAAGAAACATAGTGAAACGTACATAAATAAATGTCCTGTAGTGGTGTAAAGTAACGCACTAAAATTAAGGGAATAACACAGGAAAGGACATTTTGAAAGCAAGAAAATGAACAGAGAAAGGAATAAATAAATTATATAGACACATACGTTTCTGACAAAGTTATAAATAGAAATAAAGAAGAGAGAGAGAAAAAGAAATGAAGAGTTATATTAAAACAGAGAAGGAAAGGTGCGTGAATCCATAGAGTTATATATATATAGGTCGAGTAATAAATGGATTTGTTTGCATGGGAGAGTTCTGGAAAGAAGATGGTGGAAATTTGAGAGCAAAATAAAAGGAGGCGGAAGGAAAAAATATATGAACAGATCTAGAAAGATGATGGTAGATTTTTACACATGCAAAAGAAACGGTTTCTCCCGAAATAAATGGTCACTCGTTTGAAACCAGATAAACAAATAAAGTAATCTATTGTTTCTTGCAAGTTATACGTTTTCTTAATTTTATTTATTTCCTAGGTCCCAATACGTAGGCAATTATACTATGGAGAGTAATTATTATCAAACGTTACAAAATTCAAAAGCAAAAGAAACGTTTCGATTTCTAAATGATAAAAGCAAAAGATTAGAACGTATGCCATAAATTAAGCAACAAACGTTGATTCTAAATTTACTAATAATTAGGAGTAGAAACGTTTGATGATGAAATCAGGAAACAAATACTAATAGCAAAACGGCGATGAGTTGAATGAACAGAGAATTCAAAAGTTCAATTGAGCTGTTTGAAATAAAGCACATAACGTTAGCATTGAATTGGGAGTTATAAAACAATGTATTATAAATAGGAAATTATAAAAGTAACGTATGCTATTGGAATAGAAGCCAAAAGAGAAATGAACTTAGAGCTACCGGAAACGTATCTCTTAAGTGAAATGAATGTAAGAGAAACGGTCAAATAATGTTTATAGCTGTAAATTTAAAGTAATAAATTTATATTGGGTAGCACGGTTTAAATCGAAACGAAATAAGGAGAAGCTAAGGAGGCACAATTTATGGTGTCATTAAAACGAACAAATTTATTGCTTCCGTTGTACACCGGGTTCCGAAATACAGAAATAAATATACTTTTGAGATCAGCACGACGAGGCGCTCACAATGGTATACAGTTATCAGTGGTATGATTGAGTTATAAAAATTCGAATTTTTCACTAGTAGAAAAAAAAATGCAGTAGAATGCAGAAAATAAGAACGACGAAGCTATAGAAGTCCGGATTTTGAAAAACTAAAGATGACGCCTTTCTCAGATGAGGATTTAGAATTTTTCTATGTAAAATATTCTGCATTAGAATTTTTTTTTTTTATTATCAACAATTATTAGCTAGCTTGAATTTAATAGAATTACATAATAAATAAATTTTCATAAAATAAATTGAAATTTTGCCATCTGCTATGTTTAATTGGACGTAATCCATATATTAACTTTTTATTTGCAAATTAATTTATTTAAAAATTTCACCATAATCCAATTAAATACGTTAATAAAACGATAAAGTTTATTAAAATCTTACAGGTCGTTACAATTATTATTTCCTTTTGAATTAAACTATTATTATTATCGATTTTGGTATACTAGTAATTGTTTCTACGTGTTATGAACCATATATTACATGTTTTAAAATTTCATAAAATTTATTTATGTAAAACATTCATTCAATAAGAAAAATCATTATATTTAATATATATATATATATATATATATATATATTAATATGAAATTGATTGTTCGTACATTCATGTATTTGTTTGCATAATCAATTTAAGGTGAAATTATATCATGCATTTCTAGACTTAAAAATATTTCTTTTTTATTTTATCATTAATTCGGTACAAATTAAATTATTAATAAATATGTATTAATTTTAGAAACTAAATAAGTAAAATTATTATTATCTAGGGCTAAGAGGCATGAGCAAATATTTAAATATAAAAGTTATCATTGCCAGTTACTACATTTATATTACCTTCAAAATGTAAGGTTGGTATTAATCACCTATTAATGCCTATATTCATTTATTCCTTTATTATTTACATTTATTTTAATTTAAAATGAAAAGGATTTCTCAATTACAAGAATATTATTTATATATTTATTCTCCTCCTTTAATAAGACGTTGCCTTTTGATTTTCAAAATGCTCGATGCATATCTAACTTATAATTAATTGTCGTTTAAATAGAAAGATAGTCTTAATTACAAGGATATCGGTCGCATAATTATTATCCTTCCTTAATAAGATATTGTTTTTTCATTCTCAAAGTGCTCGTATGAACTTATTTTATATTATATATTTATTATATATATACATTTATGTATAAACATAATTTATAAATGTTTTACACAAATTATTTGCACTTATTATTTTAACTTATGTAAAAGTGAATATTTGTATTTTGTATACTTATTTATTTACACGTAGATACATACATATACACATACATACACATTCAGATAGTAACTCAAATGCAAGAAGGGCTAACATGTCCATAGTGGTGTTAATCTCAGCATTTAAACATGGACATGTTAAACCATGTACACGTTATTATGTTGCACATGCATGTTTACACGTATGTGTATATGATACGCACGTTTAAACATAATTCAAAATAAATAAAATAAAACACTGATTTTATATAGAAGAAAACACAAAAAAGTTTTAAATAAATTTAAACTTCATAGGCCCATAAGAATCCAAAATGATTTTTTTTGAAATTTACCAATTTCTTCCGCTGCAAGCCGGCCCAGTTCCTTCAATGGTATCAGTGCCCAATAGCCTTTGCAGTCTAGATTAGTCATGTTAGAGCTAACAAATTTGGTTTTTCCACTTAGTACAGTGTCTAAAAGGTAATGTCTAGGATTGAAATTGGCTAATCAAGTACCTTGTCCTACTAGGTTACTGACCTAGCCTAAAAGGTAAAGTGAGCCCAAAGGTTGCCCCTAACAGAAAAGGTCCAATTTGAATTAGGCCTTGAGCTAATTTTCAAAATAATTTTGAAAAATTATAAAAATAAAAATGTGTTTATTATAAAAGTTATAATACAACATAAGTTTTCAAAATGTTCTAAAAGACAATGATATTTTCAAAATATTTCAAAGTATTTAAATACTAATTTTGAAATTTAAAACTTAAAAAATTAATAAAAAATCAATTAAATAGAAAATTATTAATGCTTATATACATGTATTATATATATTTATAAATGTTTTGTTATTTTAAATTGTTTAATATACCATAGGAATACATTTATATATAAAATAAATTTTTGAAATTAATATAATTTAATTAAATAATTTAAAGTTTAATTAATTAATAAATGAATAAGATATATATGTTATAATATAAAGGTTATAGTGTGTATGTCTATATATATAATTCAATGTAAATGTTATACTAGATTAAAATATAATTAATTAAAGAGTTAATTAATTAAATAATATTTAATTAATATTATTATCATGCTTTTTGGCAAGGCCATGATACCAAGGAATTGACCGAAAACTGAAGACGGTCCATCCTAGAGATCGATTGTACATAGGTCTACTATGGATACTGATGAATTTTGCCTAGGTCCGGATCAAGCTACAATGAAATCCAATGTTCCAAATTTCAAGTCAATCGGGATTTGTATGCTCAAGATATGATCAATTCATAATCAAGCAATAATCTCGTTCGTATCCATCCGAGCGCGCAGGCCTCGTTCGCATCCATCAAAATCATCATCATTTGCATCCATCCAAAGCAACATCCTTCGTATCCATAAAAAAAACATATTCATATCCGTAGGAAGGAGCAGTTCATTCGAATCGATCAAGTTCGTGTCCATCCTATTTGTATCCTAGATAATCATATCCATCAAGTATGTGTTGCTTCGTATCGATTCAGAAAGCGCCATTTCATATCCATCACATTTACACCATTTATATCGATCCACCAATACGAAACAAACTCAAACGAACAACATGAAGAGCATAGATCCGGATCGATACGAAGTGGAGCATGGTCGACCGATACGAATTAAGAAACAAGGGACCGATGCAAATGATAGGAACACGAATGAAACAAAGATTAGAGCGATGAGAAGGAGACATGTAAAGATGGATGACTCGGTCACTTGGCATAAAAAGTGGATCGATCCTAAAAGTTAGCCACGTCATCGCTCATCACGTGCCCGAAGCGATGCGAACAGAAGCGATGCGAACTCGGCAGCCTTCAACAAATTCGAACTTGCATCGATCATAACTCGAGTTCTACAAGTGCAAATGCCACCAAATTTTCATAGGAGCATGCGTGCAACCTCAAGAATGTTAATGATCGATCTCGACTCGATTGGGTTAAATCTTGATCGATACGAATTTCATTAGTATCAATCACAGATCAAGTCCAAATGGCCGGGATCGATCACGTGGGCCCACCTACATGAGAGAAGAGGTCTTATGGGATCTGAGCAAGATATTTGCTGCTTACGCCTATAAATAGCAGCCCAGGACCTACTGAAAAAAATACTTTTGGCTCTTCTACTTCCGGACTCTGCCGAAATGTCATTGTACTTGGATTATACTATTGTAACTCTTTGTAACCAGCAATAAAAAATCGATAAAAGTTAGCCATTTCATAGTGGATGTAGGCCATACTCTGAACCACTTTAAATTTATATGTTTCTGTGCATTTTGCTTGTTTATTGATTGGTGTGTTTGTTAGATCTTCCTCATTTCCCATTTAATTTATTCATTTTATCTCTTCAAACACATCCGAAGAGTGTTGTGCCCAATTTTCGTACAAACACTTTGGTGCTTTCACTGAGAGAACCCATTTTTTCTCCTGCTCATTGGATCAACTACCATTATCGGATTGCAAGAATCTAAGGAGAAGATCCATATTTCAAAATCAGAAGTTCTTCCATCCTATTCAGATTTGTACCAAGTCTAGGAGAGAGCTTTGCTACCCACTATGTCGACACTATGAATATCTCAACAGCTGCACATTCAGAAGGATGGGACAGACAGAACCCCACGCAATTTCCTTCTACCGATCAGAATGCTGCCGAACCCTCAGATCTGCAAGGCCCTGTCACAAGGGAAGAGTTCCAACCGTTAACGCAAGAGCTGACTCAAAGCCGCCAGCAAATTTCTCAGCTACTCTATGCCAACGCGGAATTGACCAATCAACTGCATCGTCAAAGACGAAAGAGATCCAAAAGGGATCAGGCTTCCTATTCATCCACTGAAAGTTCAGCCTCTTCTGACTTTAATCACAGATCCACACATCCACGGCTGGATTGAAGCTATACAAAGGCTACTAGACATCCGCGCACCTTGAATCTTGGGAAAGAGAGAGTTGGCCTGTCGACCAGCCATCAAATCGGACCATCCTCCCAAGGAGGTACTGCTCCTTATCATACTACTAACAACCGTTCTGCTACCATAGCTATTAAGATGGAAGTTGATGCTCGAAACCGAACGGATCCAACCCATGGCAATGCAATTATACTCCTGAGCTTTACGTTCCTAAAAACCAAGGGCTAAGGCGGCGAGATACTGACCGTCGACTGCGACTTGCCCATCCTCGCATTGAAGAACCCAACCACACCTTGGCTCAATATGCCTAGGACGTCCAGATGCCGGATATCCCGACAATGACCCGACAGATGATCCGCGAAAGTTAGAACCTCACCAATGATGACTGGGGAATCTCCTAGAGTCGCACCCCTTTTACTGATGATATACTCTACGCTGAGCCGCCCCGGTGATTCAAAATGCCAATTCTACCTGTTATGAAGAGATCTTTGATCCTAACCAGCACACCTTGAAGTACGAATGGTTAATGAATGTTGCACGAGCTGATGATGCGGTCAAGTGTCAAAGTTTCACGATCTCCTTAGACGGCATAACAACCATGTGGTTTACTCATCTACTACCTCGATCTATCTCATGTTTTGACCAGTTGGCAATGAAGTTTGTTGAATAGTTTTGCATGCATGTCACAAGGCCGAAAGATGTTAATACCTTGTCTAGTGTCACTCTAGCTCACAGAGAGACACTTAGACGTTATCTGGAGAGGTTTCACGCTGCATGCACTAAGATTAGTAATCCCAACGACAACTCAATTCTGATGGTGCTAACTAAGGGGATCGATCCCGATTGAATTTGGCAATTAGTTGGTCGAAAAACACATGCATCATTTGATCGTTTCTATTCCAAGACAACCCATTTCTTGAGTAGGGAGGATGCGAAACAGTCTAGGAAAAAGGATGACGTAGGGCTTAGTGTGGAAGGAATCCAAAGCGATGTCGCTGTTAAACAAACCGAGGAGAGTTTCAAAAACATGCAATTGAAAATGCAGAATAAACAGAATCAACAAAAAGGCAATGGAAATCAAAACAGGAAATGGAATAAGAATCGTGGTCCACGACGTAGGGATCCTATGTTTGATAATTACACTCCTTTAAATACGTCACTAGAAAATGTGTACTTGTAGACCTGCAATACTATTTAGTATAAGAAACCTGCTCTGAAACAACTGTCAGAGGAACAGGTTCAAACAGGGAAGTTTTGTAGATTTCATGATAGCTATGGCCATAACACGAACGACTGTCGCCATTTACAGGATATTATTGACAAGTTGATACGAGAGATAAAGTTTGAGCAGTTTGTGCGGCGCCACAGTTAAGAGGCGCGGGCCCATCGAATCAAAACCAAATACCAATTAAGGTGAGACCGAAGGAACCCGCTCATACCGGTGGGAAAATAGTGATTAATACTCTTAGTGGTGGTCCTCATCCAGCCGATCAAAAGCTGGAAGGAAATGGAGTCATAGCCAGCTCTATTAGGCATGCGAGCTTCGAATGTTGTAATAATTTGGAAGACGGGGCTCAGCCAAGCAACAGAAAATGATGACAGATGACATCGTATTTTGAGATTGGGATGTTGACAAAGTGGAATCCCCAACCATTGATCCACTTGTCATTTTAGCTCAGATAGGTTCTGCTTGGATAAAGAGGATCTTAGTGGGCAATGGAAGTTCAGTGAACATATTGCTTAAGCGAGCCTATGATCAGATGAAGATGGAAGCAAAGGAATTGAAGCCTTGTCAATCTCGCATTCACGGCTTTAATGGAAGTGCAATTATACCCGATGGGATGGTGGAGCTACAAGTAGAATTTTGAATTGGGGAACGCGGAGAGTCCGGATATTATAGTTTGTTGTATTGGACATAGACTCCCCGTACAATGCTTTCTTCGGTCGACCGGCCCTAGCTGTGTTCAAGGCTGCCCTTGCCCCTTGGTGTCTGACTTTAAAATTCCCTACTAACAATGGAGTTGGAGTCATTCAGGGAGGCCAAGCTGCTGGACGAGCCTGTTATGTTGCCGAGTCGCTGGAGGCGCAGCGAAAAAAAGGGAAAGGGCGTAGAGGAATCTCACTGCATCCACTTTGCGGAAAATTGACAGTTAACGCCTGGACCTAGGTCTGGGCACCCTAACAAATTCCCAAGATATCTTTACCATAGAGATACCGAAAGTGAAGATGAAAGTTGTAACAATCCACAATTTTACGATTGTATATTTAAATATTTTATTTAAATATAGCATCGTTGATGGGATTTAAGTCTGAAAAGCTACTTTTTGCAAATAATCAAATTAGGACTCGAGACCCTTTCCATTGAGATCAAAATGAAGTTTACGACCTTTTTGAGTATAAACATCGATATGTTTGGTGTTAGCTTGAATTTTGACATTTTCACTTAGGGCTCTGGGTTTGGGTTTCAGCCCAATTGACTTCACATAAGACCCTAGTTCCACCCCCTCTTCTCTTCATTCATTCTCATTTCCTAACACTTCAAGCTTTAAGAAAAAATAGAGGGAGAGAAAAGAGATTAGGAGTTCCCAAGCCCTAGCTTCATTTGCAAATCTAAGTTTTAGCTCCAAATTCAAAGAGAAGCCTAGGTAAGCATCTCCTTCTTCTTCTCCATCTCAATCTCTCTCCAATTTCAGAAATTTCGTATAACCTAATTTGGGAAATTATTGTTTATGATCTTAGATTGGAGCTTTTAGAGTTGAGATTGAAGAGTGGTTGATCTTCCTTTGTTTTCAAGCTTCTCCTTCCTTGTTTTTGTGTATAAGGTGAGTTTTTGAACACACATCTATGTCTATATCTTTGACAGTTGTTTGGCAGTGATTCCTAACATCTATTCCATGTCCATTTGCTTTGGAATGAATTGGTTTTATGAATATTCCAATTTTTGGTGTTTTGAAGTTAAATCTTTAAAAAATCCTAGCTTTGATGTTTGATCATGCTTTTGGTGGCGCATCGAAGAGCCTATAGGGCTGGGTTGCCGAATTGCGTAAGCCCCTAGCGTCCATCGTTCGTCCGATCGAAAATTATTTGGGATTTTGCCACTTGGGGGGCTAGGCAGAGAATACTGGAATTTCAAGTTCAGTCGACTAAACTAGAAGGTCAGTCGACTGAATCGAACCCAGGAATTTTCTTGGGCCAGTATCAGTCGACTGACCATTTTGGATCAGTCGACTGAGCCTGGAAACGGAAAGTTTCCAGGCATGATTAAGTCGACTGACCACTTCGGTTCAGTTGACTAAACCTGAAAACAGAAAATTTCAAGGATTTGTGCCAGTCGACTTACCACCCTGGTCCAGTCGACTGAATCTGCCATCTCTGCCTATTTTACTTTTTGTGTTTGAATTTCCAATTTTTAATCGATTCTTGTTTCTCCAATTTGTAGTTATCACCTTTGTTGACTTTGATAACTTCTTTTTCGGGAATTTTGGGGAATATCCATTTTGATGGATTTGGTATCGGTTTCTTTAGATTTGATTCACGTCTTCGAATGTGATTTTTTAGCGATTGATTGTTTTTACAATCAATCTTGTGATTTGTCACTTCAAAATTCAAAGGTTTCTATACTAATAGTAAATATTCAAACTCTTTCTTAAATATGATTTCAACTCTATTTTTAATACAAAGCTTGTTTATAAAACTGGTTTTTAATCTATTAGAATACAGAAACATTTACCTTATTCGTTTGAGAAATCTAATTAAACGACTTAATAAAACTAGTGGTATGAAACGCAAGCTTTTACTTCATCGGTTAATATTTGGACTTGTTCGATTGAAACTCTTGTGACAACTTTCGGGTGGAGATCTATAATTTGTTCGTAAATATATAAGTTAAGCTAGTGGTTATGGGACATGAAGCTAAAAACTCAATTATTTACTAGCTTAGTATAATTGACACTTCTTGATGATCGATGATGATCATTTTTGTGGTTTAGACTAGTGATGTGGGATGTCTCTTTGTCCACGTGGGGAACTGTACCCCATTCTATGGAGCTTCTCTCATTTATATGGGCTAACAACCCATGGTCTTTGACCGTTTGTGGAATTTCGACTCAAATTTGGTGGGGTAGCGACCCATGGTCTTCGGACCGTTTGTGGAGCATCGACTCAAATTGATGGTTAGCAATCATGGAGTAGCATTCCGTTTTTGATACACATGTTGGTGAGTTTTCATGCTCCCGTTTGTGATAGGCCTCCTCCTCTTTGTGATTTTTAGATTTCTAGTTGATGATTTCTAGAATTTGTGTTCCGCCAACTTTAGTTATTTACATTGATAAGCTTTATCAATATTTGTGGTTTGGTGAACATGGTAAAGAATATTACATTTTTTTGTGCTTGAGATTATTGAGATATTGTACGACTTTTGTTGTTGTTAAATGTATACTTTTTATAGTATGGCATTATTGTTATCATACGTTTTTGGTCATATCTCTTATTCTATCTCATTCTACCTGATATTTATAGCTAGACTGATCCATTTATTATTTTCTTATTAAATAATACTCTGGTTAGACCGAGATGTTACAGTGCTTCTACTTGACTCATCTTCTGGGAATATTATCTGACTTTTGACTAACTACTCTGGTTTAGTAGTTTTTGTTGTTATACATACGACATAGAGACTCCTTGATGTATACATATTCTTTTGGGCAGCACTTGTATCTATTCTTTTATGATATTCTGGATCTTGTATGACCAATACTCTGATGTACACTTTTAGGTGTTATATTCATATCTATTTCCGCCTTTGTGATTTGGATATCTATGACTGATTTGTGTTATGCTTATTTCTATATTTGTTTCCGAAGATTTTATATAGCCATTGTGTAGTAGCTTTGAGTTTGTATCGGTATGTCGGATTTCCTCTTGAATCGAAATGCATGTTATACTATCTGACATATCGGTGCTCGCACAAAGCAATTACACGGATGGTCGCTCCTCAAGAGCCTTATTCTTCGTGCTAGTTGACGGCATTAACTCGTAGTGTCCTTCCCTAGCGTGACTATAAAGGTGGAGCGTCACAAAAGTAAAGACAGTCAAGCTTCCTCGGCCGAGCTGACGATCGATGTTCCGATCGACGATAATGACGATTCTAAAATGATAAAGATTGGATCTCAGCTAAGCCAATAGATGCATGGGGAATTGGTTGAATTTCTTCGGGCAAACCTCAACCTGTTTGTCGGACGCATTCTGACATGTGTGGAATCTCCTTAGACATCATGAGCCACACATTAAATATTGACCCGCGACATGCCTCCGTCAAGCAAAAAAGGCATTGTATGGATCCAGAGAGATATGCCGCCCTTAAGAAAGAGTAGATAAACTCAAGTCGAACAGGTATATCCGAGATGCATTATATCCAAAATGGGTGTCCGGTCCTGTACTTGTCAGAAAGCCTAACGAGAAATTGAGAACATGCGTTAATTACTCAGACTTGAATAAAGCTTGCCCTAAAGACAGTTTTCCACTTCCTCGAATCGATCAGCTTGTAGATTCAATGGCTGGACATGAACCCTTATCCTTCATGGATGCATATTACGGCTACAACCAGATACCCTTGAACTTGCCTGATCAGGAACATACTAGCTTCGTCACTGATCTAGGACTTTACTGCTGCAAAGTCATTCCCTTTGGACTCAAGAACGCCGATGCAACCTACCAACGACAAGTCAATCGAATGTTCGCTAACCAGATTAGAAAAATTATTGAGGTATACGTGGACGACATACTTGTAAAGTTGCGATTCTCCACTGATCATATCAAAGACCTGGAATCGATGTTCAATATCCTCCGAGAGTATAAAATGAAACTCAACCCGTTGAAATGTCACTTTGGGGTCGCGTTTGGCAAATTCCGTAGATTTATCGTCAATGCCCGAGGAATTGAAGCCAATCCCGAGAAGATCTGGGCAATTAGAAATATTGAGACTCCAAAGACTATAAAGCTAGTCTAGAGCCTTAACGAGAAAGTAGCAGCACTGAGCAGGTTCATTTCAAAATCCACCGACAAATGCATTCCCTTCTTCGATCTAATCAGAAAAGGAAAATGAAATTTCGAATGGACTACAGAATGCAAGGGCGCATTCCGAGCACTGGTTCAAAACCTATCCACACCACCTATTCTGTCAAAGCCTATTGATCACGAGAGATTTTACAACTACTTGGCAGTGTCAGAAAATGCAATCAGTGCTGCCCTAATTCGGGAGGAAGACCGGATACAGTGGTCAGCATATTACATTAGTAAACGACTAACTAGAGCAGATAGAAATTATTTGAAGCTGGAAAAGCTGGCATATTGTCTTGTCATTGCCTTCAGGAAGCTTCGCCCGTATTTTCAGGCTCACCCTATCATCGTTTACACCGACCAGCCGTTATGACAGATCCTTACGCAGCCTGAGACATCTGGTAGGTTACTCAAGTGGAATATTGAGCTGAGTCAGTTCGACATCACTTACACACCAAGGCGAGCCATTCAAGGACGTCTTAGCAGATTTTATCGTTGAATTCACTATCTCGGAGGATTTTCTTGAAACTAGTGAGTCTCCTAAATATGTTTGGAAGCTACATACTGATGGTGCATCAAATGACCACTGCTTAGGTGCCGAGGTTGTACTTGAGACTCCTGAAGGCCGATCTATATGATATGCTTTAAAATTCAATTTTCATGCGACCAAAATGAGGCTGAATATGAAGCCCTGCTTGCTAGATTAAGACTTTCCAGAGATTTAAAAATTATTGCTGTGGAGATTTACTGTGATTCACAATTAGTCGTATGTTAAGTTTGGGGAGAGTACCAAGCAAAAGGCCGAAGACTGGCTGCTTACCTTGCTCGGGTTTAAAAAATATTGGATCGGTTCGATTATTATGCCATTTATTGCATACCCGAAGAACGCAATCAGAAGGCCGATTCCTTAGCAAAGTTAGCCAATACAGGCGAGTCACAACAAATGGGAATCAGTCCCATAGAGACATTATCTTCATCGAGCATCGATCTGATGGAAATAGATTGGGTATTTGAATTCATTCCCGATAAGGAGACATGGATGACTCCATTTAAAAACTATCTCGAGCATGTAACCCTGCCGGAGCGCAGGAGTAAAAAAAGACAAGTTCTTCGAAAGGCTTCGCGGTTCACTATTCAAAATGGCGTCATGTATAGAAGAGGGTACTCTATTCCTTTACTCCGGTGTATCGCCCACGATGAAATCAAATGAGTATTGCATGGTGTACATGAAGGAGAAAGTGGCGATCACAACGGGAGGCAAGCTCATGCTAAGAAAGTGCTTCGATATGGATATTATTAGCTGACTGTAAATCGCGATACATCGGATTACGCCAGAAAATGTGAGAGATGTCAAAAACACGCTCGGATTCCAAGAGCTCCACCTACCGAAATAACGCAGATGGTCGGTCCATGGCCGTTTGCAGTATGGGGCATTGACATTATTGGTTCTTTACCTCTAGCCAAAGGTGATGCGAAGTACGCCATCGTTGCAGTTGATTACTTTACCAAGTGGGCGGAAGCTGAGCCCTTTGCTACTATCACAATGAAAAAAATAATCAATTATGTGGTACGCAACATTAACTGTCGATTTGGCCTCTCATATACCATCATTACTGACAACGAAGCACAACTCAACAGTGTTGAATTTAAGAATTTCTATCAACGATTCCACAATCAAAAGAAGTTCTCCGCAGTTGCATACCCTCAAGCGAATGGACAGGTTGAACCTATTAATAAAGTTATAAAGTCCATTCTGAAAAAATGACTGGAAAAGGATGGGGGCAAATGGGTCGATGAACTTCCCATCTCCCTTGGAGCTTATCGGACAGCCATAAATCTGCGACCGGCCACACTCCGTTCTCTCTTTCCTAGGTTCAGAAGTCGTTATTCCAATCGAAATGGAAGTACCTTCTCATTGTGTGACATATTATGATTTGAAGACGAATGCTATATTACTTGCCGAATCCCTTGACCTATTGGATGAGAAGCATGAAAAAGTTGATTTGAGGGAAGCCGCATGCCGAAGTCAAGTCGCCCGATTATACAATACCAAGGTCCGACCCTGAACCTTCGAACTCGACGATCTCGTCCTTAATTGAATTTAGCCAGTTCCTTCACATATGAAACCAACATGGGAAGGGTCATATGTCATCGAACAAAAGCTCGAAGACGGCACATTTAAATTATCGACCGTTGACGGTCTTACTCTACCGAGAGCCTGGAACAGCGAGAGTCTTCGTCGCTACTACACATAACATGCTTAATTTATTTATTCAATCTACTTTTCATTTGTAATTTTTTTATGCATTTCGAAATCTGAATGTATAATAAGGCAACTGACTTTACCGTATTTTCTTATTTCAGCAATAAAATGCAATCTCTTTGAGATAGAACAGTGATTTTCAAAATGCAACATACGACAATCATAATGCACGGAGAGCTAAGTTTCATTTTACGGTGGGATTTATTCAAATGGGGAGTGACTATGATACACTGGATCAGTCGCTAAGTGAAACCTGAGCTCAGGGGCAAGTCATCATACTGAAGCCAAAAAAGGATTGATACACGACAATCCTCTAACTAACTCTAGATTCCCAAAGTGCGAACTGGAGTATAAGCTTATAAGTAGGTTTCGAAGAGGGTGGATCCGTCCACCTAACGACTTTGCCCATACTGAAACCAAGTTCAAGGAGGATGGACCCGTCCATCTGACGACCTCACTTGTTAACTTAGGGTGGATGTGAATCGACCATCCATGATGCTAATAATTCCATTGTTCCTGGAGTGCAAATGAAATTCTGAAACTCAAAAGAGATGTGATCGACCATCTGTCAACTAACTCTAAGTCCCTATAGCGTGGATTGGAGTATAAACATCAATTAACTCTAAGTCCTTAGAATGTGGATTGGAGTATAAACATCAACTAACTTTAAGTCCCTAGAGTGGGGACTGGAGTATCAACATCAACTGACTCTAAATCCCCAGAGTGCGGATTGGAGTTTAAAAAGAAACCGGGTGTGAAACGACCACCCGTAGGACAAGTCCGAGTCCTCGAAGTGCGGACCGAAGTATAAGCACAAAGTGGGTATGACTGACCACCCATGAATCAATCTAAGTTTCCAAAGTGCAGACATAGTTCTAAATATCAAACAGGTGTGCCTAATCTCCCCTAAAATAACTTAAGTCCCCGGAGTGCTGTCATATCTCAAAACCTTAATCAGGAGTGACCGACGACCAATTTACAAGTGCCATCCCTAAAGTGTGGATGCAATCATCAACTGATGAGCGTGTGTGATTCGGCCACCTGGCTCGTCTTGTTTCAGCTTCATTTCATAAAGTTAAGATCGATGTATTGAAGGCAAAAAGTGATTGCTGATCAATCTTTTCAATTTGTCCCCGAAACTGGGGGTTCAACTTGAGTATCAACTACTGATTGAGACGGTGCAACATCAGAATTTGACTTAACACTTAATCGTGACCCATAGCCGTGGCTCCGGAACTTAGCGATTAAACCCGAGTCTGATTCGAAGGCTAAGATTCCATAAGTACATTGAACGGAGGTTTGAACGTAAGCGAAGTAAACACAAACTATGCTAAGGACTAAAAGAAATTTATTTCAACTATACTTTGGAAGAGATGGATAAGTACAAAATTATTCCAAAAAATCTTACTAGCAAGTGCTGAACTCGCATCTATACACGACCTACGAAGAACAAAAGGAAATTCCTATCTATCTACCAAAAATGAGCCGAGAAGACATGTCTATTATCTCTTCTTCTTCTTTTTCGGTGTCGACCCGTTGGAATCGCTGCTTGGATGCCTCTTTGAGCCCTTGCCTTTTGGCTATTGATCTCCAATCCATGGCATTATGGTGACCTCCTCCTCTAAGCTTACGTGGATTAGAATACTTTCTGAAGGCGGAGTTGGAGGGATGGGATCGATGTTAGGAGGCGGGAGAGGCACACTAGTGTCGACGACCGTACCTCGAGGAGAAATCATTCGCAAAGGGGCTGGACCAAGGCCCTCCATCCCACCTCCATTGCCATTGGCTCGCGCAGCCGCTTCCTTTTCAGTGCTAATTTCAGCAATTATCTCCTCTTCATGCACTGTTTGGGCATCTCCAAGGATGCTAGTAGTTGGGCCCGAGGAACTGGTCACTGGTGCGCCTCCACCTATGACAAATGGCAGATCGACAAAAGGGTCACTTTGATGATCGAGTAGTTCCTGCATCATCTGCTCATCAAAATTAAGCATGCCCCCTCATGCTCCGTCGGTTGGTGCAGTAGCCATTGTAATGGTCGCTTCTGTAATAAGGGCCTCCTGCACATGATATGACTCTTGGGTTACACGGGGCACGGTTAATGTAGCTCCTATCACTGAATAGAGACAAAGAAAAAGAGTTAGTGATTACTTCAATCAACGTTTCTAGCTTTAAATGAGCATAAGAAATATTCATAATATCTTCCTCATATTGACTCGTGGGTGGTGGAGCAGCTTCAGAGACATTCTTGTGAGCTGGAGACAACTGCAGTTGCTCGTGATTATATGCAGGAACAAACTGAGATCAACCGCAGATGTAGAATCGGGCTGGGTTGGCACAAGTGTATCAGAACCCGCATCATGGTGCTTAACAATAGAACCCTCTTTAGCCTCCGAATGCTGAGTACCAAGTTTCTCCTTTTCATATGTGATCGTGTTGTCGTGGAGAACTTTTCTCTCATCTTCACTCAGCACTCGGTTCTCTGGTTCAAATTCATCGACCGATTCAGCTTGTTGTTCTTCCTTTTCATCTCCCGCCAAGTGGCCCCAAAAATTATACAAGTGTGACAGATAGTTATCGAGCCAGGTTAGGTTTCGATGCTTTAGAACATAAGCATTATATGTGGTAAGAAGATCTTCGATATCGGGCTCCAACCTGGTCTCTGCCATCTTCACTTCATTCTCAACCCTGGCCTCGGCTTCCTAAATTTTAAGCATTGCCGCGTCCCTCTCATCCCTAAGCACCATAGGCTGTTTACATGCTTCCTGGGCAGCTTTGCATCGTCTTTCTCTTTGATGATTTTGGAAAATTTGACCTTAATCTCTTCAAGTTCTTTAAGCACCCCATCCCTTTCGGCCATGGCTGTGGTGGTCCGATGCCCCATCTCCTCAACCAAGGCTAGGTGTGTCTGCTACATCTCTTCCATCCGTCAAGCAGCCTCATCAGCCCTTGCGTTAGCCTCGTTCTTTGAGTTTCTCATGGGCTCGCTCTCATCCTGAAGCACTTGAATTATGCAGTCCTTTGAGAGAGATCAGTTTCTAATTTCTCAATTGTTTTTGCCCGCTTGAAGGCCATCGTCGATGCTTTGTCCGCAGTCTTCATCCATTCCCAGTACTGGCTGTAAACATCATGCATATAGTCGTGCATTGTTTGTTCTGCCTCGATTGGAATTCTCTTTAAATGTGGAGGGAAGATGAAGCCATCAAAACAAATGTTTGGAAAATCATTTTTCAGTTGGACGATTCTAATCACTTCCTCCCCAGTGGGCTCGGTGACATCTTTCTCAATGATAGTGGAAGTTTTGGTTTCAGTCTTTCGATGATGTAAATCGGACCTTGGTACTTAAGAAGGTGGTCTTTGGCATGAGTGTTCCAAGGGTTGTTTGCCATGGCTGGAAGGTTGTATTGAGGCTCGAGGTGGCGAAGAGCATGACCGGGAGCAAAGCCTATATTCTCTCTCTTTCTCTATCCCTCTCCCTTTCGTAATGCTCCTGGGTAGAATAACCATGATCGCAGTCTCTATCAGCCTCCCTTCTGCGGGACTCATAATATGAAATAGATGACTGGCGTGCCGAGCGGAGGCTACCGAGCATGGACTCTCGCCTTGTCATCGTATCTGTAAAAAGAAAAGAAGTAGAATCAGTGATCTCCAAAAATGAATAGCTTATGATTGGAAGCCGTGCAGGGTCGTGAAAGTATATGTATGCATACGCGAAACCCCCTGACCAACCGGTTGTGTCCGCCATACTCATCGGAAGTGCCTCACCTAAATCTAAAGCGTTGTGGAGCCCTTCTAATCCGATGTCTTGTTGGAGCGACACATAATCCGACGCTAGAATATTAGCGAGTCCTTCAAAGGGATCTCCATTTGTAGGGAAGGAGCCTCCGAGATAATAACACTGGTGGTCGGGAAAGACATGACCATGGATTTCCATCTTAAAGACTTATGAAGTTTATGAGCAACTGCCTGGCCTTTCCTCTTCCCCTCTGAATGTCAAAGACTATTTGAGGGACCCGATTACGGGTTTATCTTCAATGGGCATATCCTCTTCATTACCTTGCACAGCAATTATGATCCCGGGTGCCCTACGCTTAGGTCGTCTTGTTGGAGCTGGCCTAAGAGATCCTTCAAGCCTTATGCTCTGGGCTCGATCAATAAGACCAATGGCCCTTAAATTTTCATTCGTGAGCACTGATTTGATCATTCTAAACTCACAAGGCACCTCCTAAAGAATTCACACTATTTCTTCAAATCGGGTACCTTTGAGTCGTGGAAATGCGACAATAAAGGAAAGAAAATGCTAAACACAACATCGATTACAACTACCTAATTAGTCACAAGAGAAATTGCGGTACTTACGTCTGAGTAACCACCGTCTAACAAACCCTGGCGGGCACCGAACATAGAACCATTCAGTCTTGAAGTAGCTAAGTCTAGTCTAGGTTCCAGCCACAACTTGAAATTCCCGACCGCCTCTAAAAATGTAAATGAGGGATTGTCTCCCCGACTCTTGATATTGTACAAGAATCTGACTTCCTCCGGAGTCGGGGGCCATAAGAGATGCTCCATAAAAACAATGAATAAACCGTTTAACAATGCATGTCCATTTTGAAGCAACTATGATGGAGCAATTCCAAAATAAGATAGCACCTTTCAGATATATTGGTTAAATGGAAAAGTCATTCCAGGTGTGCACGAATGTCTGTCAAAAGCGATGAACGCTTTTGGGGGAGTATACGGCCTGTTATTCAATCCTGGTAGTAGGACGTCATCTAAAGATAGACCAGGTCTTAAGCAGATTCTCCCCAACATATCTTCGGAGACATTAGGTGGTACATAATCCTGACGATTCCCGATAAAGCTTTCTCCCAGTAACTCGTCCGGAGCTGGACTTATAACTTCGGCCGTGATGGCCGACATCTCTATTACCAAAGGAGGTGAACTTTGAGCCTCCTACTATTGTGAACTCCCGGGTTCCATAGCTAATCAACTTGGTAAAAACCAACATTAGATGACAATAATCTCTTGAGTGCCCGTAATGTAGTGCAATAATGTGTTGTGCGGTGCAATACTATACAATACTTAAGAAAGTTCTACCAAGATACTAAAAGATATAGAAAAGTGTTCGAACGACGAGACTTCGAAATCAATCGAGATGACTATCATCACTGACCATCACAACTGTGCCATCCTGAATTCGAAAACCGATCCAAGTTAAAGTTCATACAAATTAGTCAGTTATAGTTCCATCGACGAGCTTCGAAAGGTAGTCAAATATGCAACGAAATGATTAAGTCCAATTATGCAAGGAAGAAGCTCGTCAGAGTCAAGTGTTCAAGTATGCATGATGTTTCGTATCCATCAAAGTCCAAACTTGGATCATTCCTCGCAAAGGATTTAACTTCTATTGATCAAGGAACCTCCATTCCATATCGGTTTAAAACATTCACTTTGTATCGATAAGGAAGTCTCAAACTTCATATCAATCGAAATCCACTAGCTTCGTATCGATCAGGTCACATTGACTTCGCATCGATCAGGTTACAACGGAGTTCGTATCCATCACAAATATGCTTCGTATTCATATCAATTCGTAGTAATAAAAAAAAAAATCCAAGAACCAACAGTCGATACGAAATCTAGGACAAGTGACCAATATGAATTTCCTGGTTGAGGGACGATGCGAAATCAAGTTTTCTCTAACCGTTCATCTATATGAAATTAAGGTCGAACAACCTTCCACCAATTCCTTCATATCCCACCTCACTCCTTCTTCCCTATATGGCCTTAACTCCATTTCCTTCGTCCCTCGACCAGACTCTGAACCAACTCCAGCCTAAACATTGCCAAATATCGGCCATGTACGTGAATAGATTAGCAATTAGACTCGAATCTCATCGTTCTTAGTGCGATTTCATTGATTAATTGCCAAATTTCAACAATTAGTTTAAGGAATTGGAAGTTTAATTCAATTCGAGGGCAAGAGCAGTCCCTTTTTCCTGGCTTTACAACCAATACGAACATTGGGAGTAAAATAAAAAAAAAGAAAATTTTCTATGTACAGAACAATATTTACATGGTTCGACCCTGGGCATATGTCAGTTCGCCTCCCAGTGTAAAATGGCCGATTGGAGCGGCATGTATTGGAACCGATACGAAGAGCCTCTTCGTACCCTTCAACAAAGTGATACAAAATAGCCAATTGTTATCCAATGACCGATTGAAACAGTTTTAACATCATCGATATGAAATGACGACTTCATGCCATTGCTTTGAAGCTCATAGAAATTTTTATCCATCGATATAAATCATCTTAAGAAACCAATAACTTTGTATCGACAGCCATCGATACGAAGCATACGTCCTAACTTCCCTAGTCGATTCAGGAGAGGATTGAAATGAAGGAAGGACTTAAAGTAACCATTGAATTTGGTTACAACTCGAATTTCACACCGATTCAGGAGAGGATCGATGCGAATTTGGTATAAAAGAAAAACCTACAGCTACTCGTGGACGTACAAAAGTTAATGGGAATTACGTTAACATACATGCATGTATGTCAGGCTAATATCCAACCTTCAAAATTCACAGGAGTTGAATGCTCATCTGGTGACGATTACAGTAACGAACAATTGATTGCTATCATTCAACACCCAATTACAACAGTGCACAGTACAACAATTGACAACCAACAATTCATTATTTATATTACTGAAGATTAATCAAAGGTTACATCTTTCGACGAAAAGACAATGACTACTCAACAAATTGGATAGAAATATTCAAAATGAAGGTGGTAGCTTTTCAAAGCACATCATGTTCACACAGGATGTAATTTTGGGGGAAAATGTTATCCCACCTTTTAGCAAGGCAGTGATACCAAGAAATTGACAGGAAACCGAAGACGGTCTGTTCTAGAGATCGATTGTACATGATCTATTATGATACTGATGAATTTTTCCCAGGTCTAAATAAAGCTACAATTGATATGACATGACAAGCAAAGCTATAAAAGCCAATAGTCAAAATTTCAAGCCAATTTGAGATTCGTATGCTCCAGATATGATCGATGTAAAATCAAGCAATAATCTCGTTCGTATCCATCCGAGCTCGCAGGCCTCGTTCGCATCCATCAAAATCATCATCGTCCGCATCCATCCGAAGCGGCATCCTTCATATCCATCAAAAACAAACATATTCGCATCTGTGGGAAGGAGCATTCATGCAAATCGATCAAGTTCGTATCCATCCCATTCGTATCCTGGATAATCATATTCAACGAGTATGCGTTGCTTCGTATCAATTCAGAGAGCACATTTCATATCCATCACATTTACACCATTCGTATTGATCCATCAATAAATGAACTCAAAAGAGCAACACAAAGAGGATAAATCCGTATCGATACGAAGTAGAGCGTGGTCGACCAATACGAAATGTGGTTGACCATCAATACGAAGTAAGCAACAAGGGACCGATGTGAATGAGAGCGACACAAATGAAAACAAGCTTTTAGAGCGATGTGATGGAGACATGAAAAGATGGATGACTCGGTTACTCGGCATAAAAAGTGGATAAATCCTAAAAGCTAGCGCCACGTCATCGGTTATCATGTGCCCAAAAGTGATGCGAACAGAAGCAATACGAACTTGGTAGCCTTCAACAAATTCGAACTTGCATCGATCATAACTCGAGATTTATAAGTCCAAATGCTACCAAATTTTCACAGGAGCTTGCGCGCAACCTCAGGAATGTTCATGATCGATCTCGACTCGATTGGGCTAAATCTTTATCGATACGAATTTCATTCATATCGAGCATGGATCGAGTCCAAACGACTGGGGATCGATGGTGTAGGCACACCAACGTGAGGGAAAAGGTCTTCCGAAATCTGGGCGAGATATTTGCTGCCTACGCCTACAAATAGCAGTCCAAGACCTATTGAAAAAGGACTTTTGGATCTTCTACGTACAAACTCTATCGAAAATATCATTGTACTTGGCTTATACTGTTGTAACTCTTTGTAACCAGCAAGCAAAAATCAATAAAAGTCGGCCATTTCATTGTGGACATAGGCCATACGTCGTACCACTCTAAATTTATATGTTTTTGTGTATTTTTCCTGTTTATCGATTGGTGTATTTGTTAGATTTTCCATATTTTCCATTTAATTTCTCTATTTTATCTCTTCAAACGCATTCGAAGAGTGTTGTGCCCTATTTTGGTACAAACAAATATAATGATTATTATATAGGCTGGTTGAAATATAAAAGTCAAATAATAATTAAAACTTGTATAATACGAATAAATAAATTAAAGATGGAATATTAAAGAAACTCTAAATAGATTTAAGGAATAAATACATACTTAAATGTACGTATACTATTATTTCTAATATGTTTGACCCTTAAATCACGAGGGTATTTCATAAGAAATATATTATTCCATAAGTCGATATCACTCGATATAACATACTAAAGATTATGAATATTTAAATATAATGTTGTGTTCTACCATTTATACATTAATAAATTACTTGAATACTCTTTGGTTTGGAGCAAACTCAAGCTAGAGATGTTACGTGTAGTATATTTAATATATTGATTAGACGAGGTAAGATAACTATATGTATTTATTAAGCGAACTTAAGGTACATATACTATACCTAGACCATTGTGAAATAGTAGGTACGAGTGAATAATTTCCTTCGATTTATTGATCATACTGAAGGTCGAAATGATATCAGGACACGCAACCATTGGTTAGGACATTACACCAAAAAGTATTTTTGGTAGCATAAAAAAAGCTTCCATAACTTACTGTAGCGTTTCAGAGAACCCCGCAAAAACACGCAAATAAAAACCCAGGACTTTCCGTTGCATTTTCGTAAATACCAAAAAGCACCTTTGTAATGTTTTAAATATGCAACCAATTTTCTTTATCGTAATGCTATATATATGCTAGAAAAAATATATTATTGATGCTACTATAAAATATTATAGCAACATTTTTGTCTACCACCATATATATTTTGGTGGCCTTTAATAAATGCTACTAAAAATTGTTAATTTTTTATGCATTTTCCCTCGTTGTGGTAGCTCGTTCGGTTTCCACTTCGTTTTGTTCATACCATATACTATATAGCAACAACTAACATATGTCAGTATGAAAACCAACAATCACACACATAATTATCACATTCAAGCAACTGGAAAAAACATTAAACACATAATGAAATATGATATACAAACAATTCAATACAAAATATTTTAAATATAAACATATTCACATAAAATTCATAACCGTACATAGAGAAGTTTGCACAACTAGTGCTAATAAAATTTTAATGCTCCAAGTGTTGTGCATGTTGATCGAATTATTTCCACTAGTCATTTGTGTGCAACCAAAACATCAAGTCCTAATTCATGCTCATCCTATATGCCTTTAATTCATGTAGGGTCCCCTTATTATGCTTACCTTGTTCTCCATAAATATGCAAATGAAGATATTATCAAGATCGACGCCTTATGCTACCTCCTTGTGTTGAAGTAAACAAATAGATTTAATCTTTAGAGCACTAAAAAAATTTGACATAAGAATATCAAACACCAATGCAAGCAATATATTAATATAGGAAAATCCTATGGATAAACTGGATAAAAGGAGCACAGCATAATATGAGTCTACCTGATGCCATGGTATAGAGTAGTGGATATACTCTAATTGTAGCATGTGATCATCAGATGTAACTACAATTAAAAGGAGTTCTTAAGTTGGCCTAAAGTAAGATCTAGCACAGATGTTATGAAACTTTTATACACCTTTTCAAAAGAAATAACATGTAATAATGATGTGATAGAGTTATTCACATATAAATTGTACTTCTCAATATAAAGCCCCTATGTAAACTGAAAAAACTAAATCTAACAAGGTTTAGATTTTATCAATATGGCTTACAAATGCGAATGAAAGCATGTCCTTCCCCATTATTATGGGTTCTAATTATACCACATTGAAGTAACCTACAAATCACATGCTTAATCACTGCAATACTCTACTCTCTTGAATGAATGTAAATGAAACCTCAACATTTTCTTCACATAACAAAATTTTGCCTTAACATCCAATTACAAATAAGCTTTGGGTGCTTTATGTTTAATATCCAACTTAATTAAAAATAAAATAATAAAAAAACACCTACATTTTTTTGTGAATGTGTAAACCTAATAGAAGACGCCTAAGAACATAATCAGGCCTGAGCAGATTATAAGGTAATCTCCCAAGAACAAATATCTAAAATTGTCATAGTCAAAGTTACAACCAATTTCATATTCAACATTTAAATGAAGTAATAAATGGAGGTAAATTTGGTTTTACTATTGTTTGCACCAAAAATTGGCACAAACATCTAATAGAAGTTTTGAAGTGAAATAAATGAAGAATATAAAATGAAAACAATGGATAATAACAAAGAAATAGCAGTAAGTTGAAATAATAACATGCACATAAAGATTTATAATGGTTCGACGTTGTTTGCCTACGTCCACTTTGAACAGATTGCTTTATTAATCACTTTATAAACGGAGTACAATAAGGATCAGATGAAAATCCTTAGTTAAAAAAGTGCATAAAGAATTTAGCAATGTAAAGGTCCTGAAAATGAGCAACTAGGCTTGTATTTATAGACGAAGATGGCCAAATATCTCCCTGAAATTCGGCAGAAGGACCTTCAGAACCATATGGACCCATAAGAGGGATCACATTGCCCAATTTCCAAATAAGAGGGATCTATATCATCCCTACTTTGGCAGAGTTTAGGGATGTGATCCCTATATTATCTTTATCATGCTAAAAAATACTTAACCTCTAAATTTCATGCCAATCAGATCAGTAGAACTTGAGTTATTGCTTGATCTTTGCTTCAACATGGGTTTCTTGTTGATTCCTGCTGATCCCTACCAAGGGAAGAGTGCATATCCCTCTAATTTCGTCTTCTTAAGGTGTGAACCCTACGGTAAGCCCCCTAGGGTCCCCATATCTTTCTCACAAAATTTCATATGCATTGGACTTGTGGATCATGAGATACTGATTGTTTTCTATTAAAATACTCCTACTTCTTGAAACATACAAATTCCTATTACACAAGTTAATTTATGCCAATCCCTCCTATATCTTGAACCATATTTCTTACTTCTAACATTCTGCCTTGCATAGCTATCAATTCCATTCAACCTCGACTTTGTGCTAACATCTGTATTTGACTTTTGGGCCCCACTACCATCACTCCGAACTCATCAGCCTTGATAGTAGTCGAATTTAACTTGTGCAATCTGTTCAATATAGCTGGGTCGAAATGTTGGATAACACTTGCCCTGTTCAATATAGCTGGGTTGAAATGTAGGATAACACTTGCCCACAAAATACGTCTTGTGCTGAATATGACGTGCTTTAAAACGAAGTAAGTTAGAGTCGACAAAAAGAAACCCGTTCAGTTTTTTGAATAGTCATTATCTCGTTGTCGAATTAGTATCTCAAAGTGTTGCATCTCTCTTTAATCGTCATGATGCTTTTTCGATAGTATAAATCCATGGTTATCTCCATCAGTTGATATATAAAACCGGTTCCACGAGACTAATAAGCTTTGGTCCAGCCATGAACTTGAAAGCTTCAGGTTTGATTTTAATTTTTGTCGATTTCAAAATCGAACTTTTAGACCATACATGTGCACGTCCAGACTGCCCCACTATTACCCCGCTATAACCCCGCAATATCTCATAGTGGATTTCTATCGCTACGATTTTTCCATATAGCCCCAAAATATAGCCTTTTCGATTTAATCCCTGCTATGCCCGCTATATCCCGATATTCACGCTATATTTTGTTATTTCCGCTATATCTTCCTTAATAAAATGAATTAAAAAATTTAATTTGTACATTATAAAAATTATGAAACTAATCTATTTGATTTAATTTTTAATATATTTTCAAAAATGAAAATACTCTAATATTCTACTAAATTCAATTATGTTATATAACAGTTTTACGTTTATTTAAAGTATATTCGCACATGTTTTTTGTTTAAAATCATATATGTATTAATTATAATTCAATTGAATGACAATTTTTCATTTAATTACCATTTATATATTTGTGAAAACTTTAAGTACGAGTTTTATATGCTATTTTAGAGCTATATGCTATAACCCGCTATATCCTCGCTTTATCCCCGCTATGACTTTTTGCACCTCTACCGCTTTGAATCTGCCGAGCGCTTTAACTGCACAGCGTTCAGATACACATTCTTTTTGTTGGCTCCTGGATGTGTTCATATGCTCACGAGTCATCTCTAATTTTCATCGAATTAGACACAATTTCATGGCATTTGGGGTGCATCTACTTTACATAGTCTTCATGTACATGTTTGTATACACACATGCTCATAGCCGATCCCTCCTCCTAATTTTTTTAGAGCATTTGTAGGTATCGGCATATGTTTAGCCGATTCCTCGTCCTTCTTTTTTTGTTTACAGGGACCGAGATATTCCTATTCAATCCTTTTCTCTCTTTTTTTATATGCATACTTATAGGGACCGACATACGTTTAACCGATACCTATACCCTTGCTTCAAGTCAAATCCATGGGCCAATCCCCTCATCCCCCTATACGAACTAACACTCTCCTCTCCCATACTTTCTTATTTCATTTCCCTACCATTTCCTCTCATCCCTCAAAGTACCGAACCTTCCTCATCCACTATTAAAGCCAATCCCTCCCTTCTTAATTCTTCCTTTTATTTTGAAATGAATTCTTCTGCAATCCATCTTGCCTTTACGAGCCAACTTCCTCTTATCTTCCATCTCGATCATCCTCAAGCCACTTATCACCGCCATTAACATATATTCATATGTCAATAGGTTTTCTGGTTTTTAATTTTTGATTTTATTATGAGGCGATGGATTCTATTCAAGTGGTGATGATTTGTAGTTCGAAGTCATGGATAATTGATGGCCGAAGCTTCTTGGAGAAGATGAGAAGTGAGATATGGTAGGGTTCAACTAAAAAGTTTGAAAGGTAGCATGAGGAGGTAGAAGAAGAGGGATCGGGAATCTTCGATTCGCATGGTGGGGTCGGTAGTTTTGTTTGATAAAGGAGGGATCAGTTGGTATGGTAAAGGGAAGGGATCGGTAGTGGAAGTTAGTGTGGAGGGATTGGTAGTGGAAGTTTCATGGAATGTTGAAAAAAGTGAAGTAGAGGGATCGGCATAGTTGGTTAGCATGGAGGGATCGGTATTTTTTTGAAGGAAAGGGTTCAGCATTAATCACCTGGATAGAGGGATCAGTTGCTTTGTTCTAGGATAAGGGTCGGCAAATAGGGATCGGCTATTTATACTTGGCTAATTCTAGTCTTCAAATGGAACTTGAAAACCAATCCATAATCACTTGTTTGAACAATTAAAACCAATCTTATCTCAATGAACTTGAACATGTGACAATGATGAACAACTGGACTTGCATATCCATTGATGAACTCGAAATTGAACGACCAAATCCATAGGATTTATAACATGAAATAAAACTTAATATATGGACTTTAATAACGGATTTTACACTTCAATATGTCGATGGCCATCCTAAAACTTACACAAATGATTAACATTTTCACCAATTGAGACGGTCAGCAATGACGGTCACTCTGGTCGGAATCCGAGGTCTCGTTATTTACTTTTTTGTTTTATTTTGAGCTGATTATCTCTGCACCACACGACACTGCACCACACTAGCTTACAATTATCATGGGTAAATGTAAAAAAGTTAATCTCAATTATCCACTAAGTATAATTGACATGGACTTCAAATGTTCAAAGCATATAGCTGTGATGTCTTTTGGACCAACTTCACAACACAGAAAACCCGAAGCCGAGTCGAGTTCCAAAACTACATCTGGCAGTCTTTTCCTTGGTCGTCAAACTAAACAAACGGAAGTTTTCAGCCCATCAGCCAACCATTTCTCTGATGTTCCAATCATCCGGCGGAAGATATAAGTCTTATCCCTGACACTGTAGAAGGTGCTATATTAATAGATAACTCGATAGATTCTCAAGCCTCCAGAATTAGTGAGGCCGCTCTTCGCAGACTATGTTCTAGATATAGGATTCCCTCCGAAGGCGCTCAGGTTCCTTCAGTGAATGATAGGGCTCATTTGCCCTTGGAGGGGTATACAACATGCAATAAGTTAATGTGCTGGGCCGGAGGCAAGCCGCCCTTCAATTCATTTATCTGACAGATGCTAAAATATCTTGGAATAGCTCCTACTAGAGTATACCCAAACAGCTATGCCTTTCTCCACAACACTTTCTTCTTATTTATGAACGTCCTGCTTCGCCTGCCAACTCCCGAGGACATCAGGTTTATTTACAACTTCAAACAACGGGGAGGGAGCCTTTCCTACATTTCCCTCGAGCCTTCGCCTAACTATCAAGTCTTAACGGGTGCTTGGAATAAGCTCTCCCTCTTCAAACATAAATGGTTCTATGTCTGATGTCCGAAGTCCGCTAGCTCTGCAAGGCGATGTTTGGAAGGACGTAAGTGACTTCTTTGCTCTATTCTTAAATTCTTTAACCCAATTCATATCCCGAATCAACTAACATTCTGAAAATCTATAGGTGTCCATCCACATCTAGTAGGGGACAGTTTTTCAAGGGCAATCTCTGCAATTCGTGCTGCACCGGTCGAAGACAGGGACATTAGACTCCTTGTAACCGATGAATGGTTACCCATGTTATGGTTGCTGGAGGAAGGTCGCACCACTGGGCTTCCAGGAAGCGCTGCACTACCAGGTGTTGAATATGCGCTTTGCGCTATATGATTTTTGTTTGATGATAATAAACATATATACATTCGCTTAAATGTATTTGTTAACGTACTATTTTAATCTTCACAGAATAAATAAATATTCGCTGAATAAAAATAAATAACACAGTTTTTTTAATTCAAACGAATATTTTATTCAAATAAATATTTATTACAATTTTGAATAGTACAATTTCAAGCTCTCACTATAACTATACAACTTTGATTACATCATATTTTTTCACATTTACATCAGCACCTCACTACATATCACTCACACTCGTATTTTTATCTTCAACTGCATTCCAGTTTGAATCCAGCATCTGAGAAATCTGCAAAAATATAAACTAACGCAGTAAAATTGAAAAAGAAATATTTTTGCAATTCAAAAATAAAAGATAATTTTTAAAATATGATTTGCCTCAGTTATTTGGGTTGTTCGTCATAATTTAAATTTGAATTCATCATACACGAACAACTTGTGACATACACAGTGTATTACTGTATATGCCACAAGGCCGTGCACACCGATATATACACTTGATCGATTTACAGGGACAGGTGAGCACAGGTCAAACCCAAATGAAAAGCCGGGTTCAACTCACGTGCAATAACATTGAAAATTTCGAATTGAGCACAAGGTCAAACCCGAGTTTTAAAACTGGATTCAACTCAGGTGCAACTCAAATGCACACATGAATGCTATGATCAAAGTATGCATGTATATATATATATCGACCAGGCAGCAACATGCTTCAAGACTGCAACAAACATCAGCAGTGTTTCAGTAATACACATAGCAAGCGACATGAAGACCAGCAAATAAATGAAACAGCATATATACATATGTGCAGCCTGAATACGAATACATCAAGTCATGGTCCAAACCAGTAAACCATGCTTCACGATGAACTTGTGGTCATAAACACAGTGACATGCACAGATGCATTCAAGAACAGCAGCCCCAAAACCAAGACAGTAGTGTGCAACTCGAGTTTCAAAAGAATCAAAGTAATGCAAAATGCTGCACTCACAAGCAATGCTAAAGACCACAGCTACTACACAACTCAGACAACATTGAGTACAATATGCACAGAAGCATAATCCAATTAAAATACCAACTGCAAATATCCAAAGCCACAGGAGAACAAGACACAGTACACAAATGCAAGTGCACAACTAAACTCGAGTGGAACAGAGAAGCTATGGTACTAAGATAAAAATGCAAGTGATAGTGAATATGTACAAGTGCAGTGACCAGAAACTCAAGCTTCAAAAAGCTACAGCAACAATGCAAACTACAGGAATAAATATCAAGCGATACCAACTACAAGTACAGTGCTATCAAATGAACCAGTGACAATGCAACAATCAACTCGACCAAGTATCATGATACAACAATGCAATGCCACCAGAATTTCATATCAAGTTCGGCATCAGGATGAGAAGGACCAACAGAACAACCATGTATCAATAACAATGCAACATAGTGACAATCACAAGCATCACAACATATTCAAGTTGAAGCCGTGAATGACACAAATACAGGCAGTGAAGAATACTGAAGTGAATGAAGATTAGTTAGCAGGTGAAAGTGCAACAGGAATGCAGACAGTGGCCGAAGCCAATTTACAAAATATCGAAGTCAAAGAAGAATAATAAACATCAAAGACATAATGACCAAGTCACGTGTCAAAACATTGGTTATCAAAAATCAGGTTGTACGAAATTTATCAAGTCAGAGAAAATCACGGAGCCATAGTCAATTATCACAAATTCAAAGCCGAAGATTTGTAAACCAAGTCAACCGAGCAATATCAAGAATATTCACATGTGAAGTAGTCAGAATCAATCTCAAACATTCAAGCATTATCAAGTGGCCGAGATGAATATTTGACAAATTCAAATAAATATATACGATCAAAGATTCAGGAAATCGAACGCATATATAACCCAATCATCATCGGCAATCAATGGATCGAATTCCAGAAAGCATAAATCAGTAAAGAAAAAAGCACATAATTACATACCGGAATTCGATCAACGAAGCAGCCGCGGTGAGCAAATCAAAGAGTCTTGAAGTAGCCAGAGAGAGCAACAACAAATCGATCGAGCAACGCAACTCTCGAACAAACATATATTCGATCGAACAAAAGTCGGCTCTTCGAAAGCCCTAATTTGCATCAAGGAGGAAACCCTAATTTCGCAAGGAGGAACGAACAATTGAGACAGAGGAACGGCCGCGTACGAACAAGAAATAAAAAGAGACGGTCAAGATAAATTAAAAAGGGGGCCGGCCTTACTATTTTTATAAAAGGGGTTTATATTAAAATTAGTTTTATTTTAAATTTGCTTTTAATTTGTATTTTCTTTTTTAACCGTTTATATTTTCTAGTCGTGTGACTAGGGTACAAGCTGCGGTGTGTAGCTTGAGAATTCGCAACTCGGTAGTTGAGTTGTGGCAGGGTTTTGAGCGTAGAGTTAGATTAGTCAATAGCGGTGTATAGCGAGTTTACGTGTGTAAGCGAGGGACTATCTAATTTCTAGTAGAAACCTTGGGGGCAGCACGTAGGCAGGGTTTCGCCGAAGCTGGGTAAATTCTGTGTTGTTCTGTTTTATTCTGTTATTTATATTCTGCGATATCTGTGCTGCTATTCTGTGATCTGAATTGAAATTAATTTATAAGCTTCCGCGATTAATTTTAATAATTAACACCATCACCCTATTCACCCCCCCTCTAGGGTGAAATCGATCCTACAAGTGGTATCAGAGCGAGGAATAGAAGTCAACATCTGTTTTAAAAATTCGATTTTTTTTGAAAAAATCAGTTTTTGTTTTAAAAATTTAAATTTTTAAAATGGCTTCTTTTAATAATGCTTTTGCAGAGGGTCAGTCGATAGTTAGACCACCAATGTTCAATGGTGAATATGCTTTTTGGAAAAATAGGACGAAATTTTTTTTGAAAACCATTGACGCTTGGGATATTGTTGAAACAGGTTATAGGATACCAACTATAACTGTAGATAATCAGGAAATAGAGAAACCAAAGGAACAATGGACAGAATTAGAAAATAAATTACAGAATACTAATGCTAAAGCTATGAATTCTATTATCTGTTCATTAGATCAATTTGAATTTAATCGTGTCTCACATTGTCTAACTGCGCAGGAAATATGGCACATACTAGAAGTGACTCACGAAGGAACATCTCAAGTCAAAGAATCTCGCCTTGCCATGCTAAGCAGCGAATACGAGAACTTTACAATGGCAAAGGAAGAAAATGTCAAAGAGATGTACGGTCGACTTTCCAATATCGTATACAAATCAAAAGCTCTCGGTAAAACATACACCGAATTGGAAATAGTCCGGAAAATTCTCAGAGTTCTTCCACGAAGCTTTGAAGCAAAAGTAACTGCCATTCAAGAATCGAAAGATTTAAAACAACTCAAAGTCGAAGAACTCATTGGAAATCTCACCACTTATGAGCTAGAAATGAAATTCAAGGAAGAGCGTGAAGGAGGAGATACTCGAAAGAAATCAATAGCGCTCAAAGGAACAACCGAAAGTGATGATGATAACGATGATGATGATGATGGAGAAGCAGAGCTGGCGCTACTAATAAAGAAATTCAAAAGGTGGAATCGCAAATACGGAAATCCAGCTCGAAATCATGAATTGAAAAGCAGAATAGGCAAAGCACTAGACAACCCAGAAGAACAGAAAATCATCTGTTACAAATGCAACAAACCCGGTCATATCAAGCCACAATGTCCTCAAAAACGATCAAATCAAGGAAAGAAACTAAAGAAGAAAAGCTTTGCGGCTACTTGGGATGAAACTGACGAAGATGAAAGTGATAACACCGAGAGTGAGAGTGAAAAAGCAAACATGTGCCTTCATGGTGAAGTTACAGACAGTGATGACGACGAGCCAAGCGAGGTATCAAAACTCACTCATTCTGAATTACTTATTTATTTCCATGAAGTAAATGGCTGTTATGAACGACTTAGGGAAAAATACGCCAAACTTGAATCTCAAAAGAATACTTTGATAGAATGCAATGAACAACTTGATCAATTAGTTAAGAACTATCAACGTAGGATCCCTAAGTGTGATAAGTGTCCAACATTTGAAGAAGAAATTAAAAAATCGGAAATCAATATAAAATCACTTGAAAATGAAATTCTGATTTTAAAAGAGAATGAAAATACTAGGAGAGAGAATTCTATTAAAAAGTGCACACAGTTGTTAAACGAAAATGAATCTCTCAAATCACAAGTCCAACAATTGTCAACGACTTTAGATAAATTTTCAAAACGTGAAAAATCGTTGAATATGCTATTAGGAAAGCAAACTGTTAATACGGTTAGACAAGGACTTGGATATAATAATTCGAAAATTGTTGAAAACAAGATTAATCAAGTTAATTCTATGTGCACAATTTGTAGAAAATTTGGACACGGTCACAATAATTGTTGGTATAGACCCAAACATGTGAAAACTATACCGATTTGGGTTTCAAAAGGCACAAATATAAAATCTCTCAAAGTTAAACAAATTTGGGTGCCAAAGGGAACAATTATAAATAGTTTTGGGTCTACACAAAATCATTTTTCAAAATTTTCTGCCACTAACAACCATGGACCTATAAAAACAAATAGGTCACTAAACTCTCTTCTCGTGTAGGTATGCTGGCAGGCTAAGGAACAACAGCAATGGTACTTGGATTCTGGCTGTTCCAGGCACATGACAGGCGATAAATCGAAGTTCCTTAGCCTAGAAAAGTACAAAGGTGGCAGAGTCACAATGGGGAACAATGACAAGTGTAAAATTGTCGGTAAAGGTAAAGTAGGTAACAATACATTTACCTTAAATGACGTTTTATATGTTGAAAATCTGCACCACAATTTGATATCAATCAGCCAGCTATGTGATAAAGGTATGAATGTTATCTTTGATTCTGACATGTGCAAAATTGTTGACAAATCATCAAAAGAAATCTTATTTTCAGGAAAAAGGAAAGGTAATATATATTCTCTATCTTTTGATGATCTCATCCTCTCTAAATGCTTGGTAGCTAAGGATATAGAAGTGAATTTATGGCATAGACGTTTAGGGCATGCTAGTATGAACTTATTAAACAAATTAAAAAGGAAAAGTTTGGTAAGAGGGTTGCCATCACATGAGTTTGAAACTGAAAACATCTGTAAAGCATGTACTTTGGGAAAACTTAGAAAATCATCGTTTCATGCTAAAAACAATGTAAGCACTTCTAGAGTTCTTGAACTAATTCATATGGATCTATTTGGACCTAATGACATTGCTAGCTTAGGAGGTAAGAAATATTGCTTTGTGTTAGTTGATGATTACTCAAGATATACATGGGTATACTTCTTAGCTAAAAAATCAGAAACTTTTTCATACTTCACAAGATTCGCAAAATTTGTGCAAAATGAAAAAGAAGTCTCTATTGTTTCGTTAAGAAGTGATCATGGTGGAGAATTTGAAAATTATGAATTTGAAACTTTCTGTGATGAAAACGGAATCAAACATGAGTTCTCTGCACCACGTACTCCACAACAAAATGGGGTAGTTGAGAGAAAGAATCGTACTTTACAAGAATTGGCTAGGTCTATGTTAAATGAATATGAACTACCTCTGCATCTCTGGGCAGAAGCTGTAAATACAGCATGTTATGTAATGAATAGAGTTATCATCAGACCGATTCTTAACAAAACCCCCTATGAGTTATGGTTCAACAAAAAACCAAACATCGCTTACTTCAAAGTGTTTGGATGTCCTTGCTATATTCTTAATACAGGTGATCAGTTAGGAAAATTTGAAGCAAAGGCTGATGATGGCATCTTCATGGGTTACTCTTCGAGAAGCAAAGCTTATAGAGTCTACAACAAAAAGACTAAAACAATCGTAGAGTCAATCAATGTGAAATTTGATGAAGGCATTGACGAACAGAATACATCCAAAAGCAACGTTGAAGAGGAGAAAGAAAAAGATGAATTTGAAAAACCAAAAGAAACTGCTGATGCTAGAGAAACTACCACAACTCAAGAAGTCAGAAGAAATCTGGATCCAGAAAAGCTGAAATACAAAACAGACCATCCACCAGAATTGGTAATTGGAAACCCTATAGCAGGTACACAAACTCGTTCATCCTTTAAAAATCTATGTGATCTGTGCTTGTATAGTGGATTTATTTCAGAAATAGAACCAAATAGCATAGATTCAGCCCTTAATGATGAAAACTGGTTCATGGCCATGCAAGAAGAACTAAATCAGTTTGAACGAAATAATGTTTGGAGTCTAGCACCTAGACCTAAGGATTATCCAGTTATAGGAACAAAATGGATTTTTAAAAATAAATATGATGAATCTGGAAATATAATTAGAAATAAAGCTAGACTAGTTGCTAAAGGATACAACAAATTGAAGGAGTTGACTTTGATGAAACCTTTGCGCCTGTAGCTAGACTAGAATCAATTAGAATATTGTTAGCTTTTGCTTGCTACAAAGGATTTAAACTAAGACAAATGGATATTAAGAGTGCTTTTCTTAACGGAGTTTTAAAAGAAAATGTGTTTGTTGAACAACCAGAAGGTTTTGAAAGTCATGAATATCCAAACCATGTATACAAACTAAAGAAGGCATTATATGGATTAAAACAAGCTCCCAGAGCTTGGTATGAATGTCTTACTTCTTATCTCCTTGAAAATGGGTTCAAAAAGGGATGTGTAGATACCACACTATTTCTGTTGCATGAAAACAATGATATTTTGATTGTTCAAATATATGTTGATGACATCATTTATGGTGCTACTAACAAGTTATTGTATGAGAAATTTGAAAAAGTCATGCAGGAAAAGTTTGAAATGAGCTTGGTTGGGGAGTTAAAATTCTTTTTAGGATTTCAATCCAACAAAGCAATAAAGGCACATTCATTTCTCAAACAAAATATATTAGGGAACTTGTCAACAAATTTGGATTGAAAGATGCTAAACCAGCAAGAACTCCCATAAGTACAACACTTAAACTTGACAAAGATGAAAAGGGTAAGACAGTTGATCAAAAGCTGTACAGAGGTATGATTGGATCACTCCTTTATCTTACCGCCTCTAGACCTGACATCATGTTTTCTGTCTGCTTATGTGCGCGTTTTCAATCTAACCCAAAAGAATCTCATTTAAAAGCTGTTAAAAGAATTATAAGATATTTATTGCACACCCCACGGTTTGGTCTTTGGTATCCATCAAATGATAATTTTGAATTGAAAGGTTTTTCAGATGCTGATTATGCTGGAAATTTGGTTGATAGAAAAAGTACTAGTGGAGCATGTTTATGTTAGGACATTCATTAGTTGCATGGTCGAGTAGAAAACAAAATTGTATTGCATTATCCACAACAGAAGCAGAGTATATTGCTTTGAGCGGTTGCTCTGCTCAAATCTTATGGATGATACAAACTTTGCATGACTATGGCCTAAATTTTAAACGTGTACCACTAATGTGTGATAGCAAAAGCGCAATTGATCTCACAAATAATCCTGTACATCATTCGCGAACAAAACATATAGATGTAAGACATCATTTTATTAGAGATCATATTTCCAAAGAAAATATCTGCATAAATTTTATTTCAACTGATTCTCAATTGGCAGACATCTTTACAAAACCCCTACCAGAAAATAGTTTTTGTAAACTACGACTCAGTCTAGGTGTTTTAGAAATTTGCTGAATATTTAACATTTTTTTTCTCCCTACAAATTATCGAAAAGAAAAATAGTGATTGAAAAAAGTGATGAGTGTTGATATTGATTATATATTATAACTCGAGAAAGTATAATTAGAAAATTTCTTTAGAAATGTAAACAAGAGTTATAAAACTTTTTGTTGGTAAAAATTCCATGACCATCTCTATACCTATCATATTTCTATCAACCATCATTCATCAAAATTCTATATAGTTTGTCGATATGTGGTATTTTAAATGGGAATCGTTCGTTTTTCATTTTTTTTTTAAAAAAAAAAAATATAAAATAAAAATTAATAACAATAAATAAATACCAAAGTGTTCACTCTCATTTAAAAGTCCTCACGGTTATGCATGGGTGAATTACTTGGAATTTGTTATGTGCTTCCATGCTCATTTAAAAGTCCTCACGGTTATGCATGTATGGAACACATATCAAAAGTTGATAAACAAGTTGATTCTAATCCCATTTAAAAGTCCTCACGGTTATGAGTGGTTAGAAGATACTTGAATTCATTTTTTCTAAAATAAATTTGGAATACTACTAATCTCATTTAAAAGTCCTAACGGTTATGCATGATTAGTAGATATTCAAATTCCTGATATAAAAATACCACAAATAGACACAATTGTATGGTTTTATATGATGACATCATCTCCATCATTCTAAAAGTGGAATATGCGCCTAACAATATTTTTATGATTTTTGTTTGATTTTCTATTGAAATTTAATATTTATATTCAATTGGGTTTTAATGTTGGATTAATATCGATCACTTTATCTCTATTTTCTCTATTTCTATTATTCTTTTGCTGATAACAAAAGGGGGAGAGAAAAGTTAAGATTTTGTCAAATAGAATCAATCAAAGGTCAAACAATTTTCCATTTGCATATAGGCTCATTCACACATTTTATTTGTATGCATATATGTAGGGGGAGTCATATATGTAGGGGGAGTATCATATAGAAAGGAAGCATTCAAATAGGGGGAGCAATTGAAATTATCAAATACATTTAATATATTCAAAATCTTAAATATATGTTTGTTATCATCAAAAGGGGGAGATTGTTGAATATGCGCTTTGCGCTATATGATTTTTGTTTGATGATAATAAACATATATACATTCGCTTAAATGTATTTGTTAACGTACTATTTTAATCTTCACAGAATAAATAAATATTCGCTGAATAAAAATAAATAACACAGTTTTTTTAATTCAAACGAATATTTTATTCAAATAAATATTTATTACAATTTTGAATAGTACAATTTCAAGCTCTCACTATAACTATACAACTTTGATTACATCATATTTTTTCACATTTACATCAGCACCTCACTACATATCACTCACACTCGTATTTTTATCTTCAACTGCATTCTAGTTTGAATCCAGCATCTGAGAAATCTGCAAAAATATAAACTAACGCAGTAAAATTGAAAAAGAAATATTTTTGCAATTCAAAAATAAAAGATAATTTTGAAAATATGATTTGCCTCAGTTATTTGGGTTGTTCGTCATAATTTAAATTTGAATTCATCATACACGAACAACTTGTGACATACACAGTGTATTACTGTATATGCCACAAGGCCGTGCACACCGATATATACACTTGATCGATTTACAGGGACAGGTGAGCACAGGTCAAACCCAAATGAAAAGCCGGGTTCAACTCACGTGCAATAACATTGAAAATTTCGAATTGAGCACAAGGTCAAACCCGAGTTTTAAAACTGGATTCAACTCAGGTGCAACTCAAATGCACACATGAATGCTATGATCAAAGTATGCATGTATATATATATATCGACCAGGCAGCAACATGTTTCAAGACTGCAACAAACATCAGCAGTGTTTCAGTAATACACATAGCAAGCGACATGAAGACCAGCAAATAAATGAAACAGCATATATACATATGTGCAGCCTGAATACGAATACATCAAGTCATGGTCCAAACCAGTAAACCATGCTTCACGATGAACTTGTGGTCATAAACACAGTGACATGCACAGATGCATTCAAGAACAACAGCCCCAAAACCAAGACAGTAGTGTGCAACTCGAGTTTCAAAAGAATCAAAGTAATGCAAAATGCTGCACTCACAAGCAATGCTAAAGACCACAGCTACTACACAACTCAGACAACATTGAGTACAATATGCACAGAAGCATAATCCAATTAAAATACCAACTGCAAATATCCAAAGCCACAGGAGAACAAGACACAGTACACAAATGCAAGTGCACAACTAAACTCGAGTGGAACAGAGAAGCTATGGTACTAAGATAAAAATGCAAGTGATAGTGAATATGTACAAGTGCAGTGACCAGAAACTCAAGCTTCAAAAAGCTACAGCAACAATGCAAACTATAGGAATAAATATCAAGCGATACCAACTACAAGTACAGTGCTATCAAATGAACCAGTGACAATGCAACAATCAACTCGACCAAGTATCATGATACAACAATGCAATGCCACCAGAATTTCATATCAAGTTCGGCATCAGGATGAGAAGAACCAACAGAACAACCATGTATCAATAACAATGCAACATAGTGACAATCACAAGCATCACAACATATTCAAGTTGAAGCCGTGAATGACACAAATACAGGCAGTGAAGAATACTGAAGTGAATGAAGATTAGTTAGCAGGTGAAAGTGCAACAGGAATGCAGACAGTGGCCGAAGCCAATTTACAAAATATCGAAGTCAAAGAAGAATAATAAACATCAAAGACATAATGACCAAGTCACGTGTCAAAACATTGGTTATCAAAAATCAAGTTGTATGAAATTTATCAAGTCAGAGAAAATCACGGAGCCATAGTCAATTATCACAAATTCAAAGTCGAAGATTTGTAAACCAAGTCAACCGAGCAATATCAAGAATATTCACATGTGAAGTAGTCAGAATCAATCTCAAACATTCAAGCATTATCAAGTGGCCGAGATGAATATTTGACAAATTCAAATAAATATATACGATCAAAGATTCAGGAAATCGAACGCATATATAACCCAATCATCATCGGCAATCAATGGATCAAATTCCAGAAAGCATAAATCAGTAAAGAAAAAAGCACATAATTACATACCGGAATTCGATCAACGAAGCAGCCGCGGTGAGCAAATCAAAGAGTCTTGAAGTAGCCAGAGAGAGCAACAACAAATCGATCGAGCAACGCAACTCTCGAACAAACATATATTCGATCGAACAAAAGTCGGCTCTTCGAAAGCCCTAATTTGCATCAAGGAGGAAACCCTAATTTCGCAAGGAGGAACGAACAATTGAGACAGAGGAACGGCCGCGTACGAACAAGAAATAAAAAGAGACGGTCAAGATAAATTAAAAAGGGGGCCGGCCTTACTATTTTTATAAAAGGGGTTTATATTAAAATTAGTTTTATTTTAAATTTGCTTTTAATTTGTATTTTCTTTTTTAACCGTTTATATTTTCTAGTCGTGTGACTAGGGTACAAGCTGCGGTGTGTAGCTTGAGAATTCGCAACTCGGTAGTTGAGTTGTGGCAGGGTTTTGAGCGTAGAGTTAGATTAGTCAATAGCGGTGTATAGCGAGTTTACGTGTGTAAGCGAGGGACTATCTAATTTCTAGTAGAAACCTTGGGGGCAGCACGTAGGCAGGGTTTTGCCGAAGCTGGGTAAATTCTGTGTTGTTCTGTTTTATTCTGTTATTTATATTCTGCGATATCTGTGCTGCTATTCTGTGATCTGAATTGAAATTAATTTATAAGCTTCCGCGATTAATTTTAATAATTAACACCATCACCCTATTCACCCCCCCTCTAGGGTGAAATCGATCCTACACCAGGATATGCTGTAGGACAAGAAGGTGATATAAATAGCCTTGTCGTGCCCTCAGTTGAGAGGACCCAGGATGACGCCGAAAACGGCGAAGTTAGGGGTGCAAAGACCAACGAGCCTGGCGATGCCGGTGTAGGTCCAAGCAATTCGCATGTGGTCGAACCGTCATAAGGCACGCAACCTCACATGCTAACTAGGAGAAGAAAGAAGCTTGCATATAAGCTATATAGGAGAAAAACTGCTAAAAAGCCTGACTTTATTGTCACTTTCGTCGATGAAGAGTCATCCTCCAACATTTAGGAAGCTCGATGAAAGGGTTTTCAAATCTCCAAATCTCTGATGATATCATGACTTATGACTTCCCTATCATCAGTATTGAGGGGCATAATTCTCCCACCAGAAGTGGTGACAGCATTCTTCCCACTAGCAAAGGAGAGAAAATTCTATGAGCATGGCTGCAGCAACTAGACCGTCGGAGGGACACTCACAATCACGAGCACTTCATCACATGATCTCCATCTACCTCTTGTATAATGGTCACTTATACATTTTGTTTAGTTTTTGCAAATGCGATGTCTCAATCCCGAGCTTTTGTTCGCTTGAGAGAGTCCTCGACGCAATATGGATCCAACCGTGATTCGAAATCGGGTATGAGTAGAGAGAGGGATGACGGCTGAGAAAGAAGTCGTTGTTCGAGGGAATCTTCATCTTCCAAACCTAAGTCCCGGTCTCGGTCATCCCATTAAGAAGTTCAACCTAATCTTCCTGTGCATAATGGCGATCAGACCTCTTTCCACGGTCCTCAATTTGTCGTACCGCCAGAGCAGTATCCTGGTTCATCCAACTCCAAGCAGTCCTGTGACTGCAGGTTAAGAAAAACTCCAATCATCACTTCCGATCCATCTTTGCCAACTACGGTTCCTGAAGCTTCAATAGTAGAAAAATTGGGCGAACTTACGGTCAATTTTCCAAAGATTTTTTTCGACGGGCTTAAGTTCCTTCCCTCATTTCATACAATCCTAAGGAATGCTAAGGCAAATTCTCTCGGATGTGTCAACGACATTTTTGTGTAATGTGAATCATTCTGCACTTAGCAAAGAAGATCTACGAGGTGTCTATCGAGAGACAACATGAAATTGATTGTCTCAAGCTAGAGGCGATCCATAATATGGATATAATTAAACATCAAGACACTGCGATCTCAGATTCGACGATGAAGCTGACTGAAGTAGAAAAAAGTCCTAAGAAAACATCTGAGGTGGTGAGTCGTCTAGAAACTGCCCACAAAAAGGAACTTGATGTTGCCTTCAACCGATGCACTTGCCTTGAAAAAGATACCTTGCAAAAGGAGAAAAATATTTTGGCTCACCGCATTGAGGAGCTTGGAGAACTTTTTAAGAAGGAGAGGGAAGAGAAATTGAAGCTTAAGAGGAATCGCAAAGATATTGCAAAGAGGCTTTGAAGCCTGAAATTTGAAGATTAAGCTTGATGAGAAAGTTGCTCAGATTGAAGTCCTCAAAGTAGACGCAAAAGAGCATGCCACAATGAGATGAGAGAATAGTCGAGACCCAGGTAGAAGATGCCAAAGAATCCGGTTGAAATGAAACTAAGGACATGTTCGATCCTATGATCATTGAATAGAATGCTAAAGTCCTTATCCATCGTGATCTGAGCTTTCTTGGTGAAGGTGGTCTTGAGTCGCTTGCTGAGGTCTAGGAATACATTGCTGAAATGAAAAAGTGAACCCTCGGTAAAGCTGATTTAGATGAAGAGAAACTAATATGGGAGATTCTTCGTGAGGATGAACCTCTAGACCTTGTTGTCACAAGACTTCGATATTTTGACATTCTAACACCCTTTGGTAAAGGGAAAAACACTGCCGAGTCTTCAGAGTGCAATCCCAAAGGCCCTCTTCTCCTCAAGCAACCGAAATGTCAGTTTCTCTCAGCTCGGTATAGGATCTAAGCTACGATCAGGACAAATCCGGTTATCAATCTAAGGTGCTAACCCCTATTATGGAGGGAGGTACTCCAGCGACAACTGAGAGTCAGCTGGATGCGGGTATTCCTCTTTATTCTCAACTTGTTTAGAGATTTCATTCTTTATGTCCAATAGTCATAGGTTTATCTTTTTGTTTCCACGAATCTACAGGTCTTTCGGGTCCTAACCAAACTTCAAAAAGTGGCTCCATTGTAAAGCAACAATCATCAACTATTGAGATTACGGCGGCCACCGATGGTCTAGGACTTGACGCTAAAGTTATCAGAGCACTTGATCATGATAAAGCTCAAGACCCACCGTTGCTTTATGAGTCGGATGATGTTTTATTTACTGGTGCCATTGAACATACCGATAAGCTCAGCTTAAAAGAGCACATCGGGAGGGAGGAATTGTTGAAGAAAAAAGCTATGGCTGAACCCATCGTTATGGACTTGACGACCTAAATCTCATTCCATTACAAGTCATCCTACTTGGCGGGTCGGTTTGCCAAGAACTCCCTCCAACCTCCGTAAGCTCTCCTGCCAAGGGAGCAAAGGATCAAGGAAAAGGTCAGGTAGAAGTTTATGTGGTGGCACTCCTAAGAGATCCAAAGAGGAGAAAGGGCAAAAAAATAGTTGTCGCTCCGGCTTAGTTTGCCTATAGTTTGTATAACTTTTTTTCTCTTTTGTAGGCCATGATTGTGCGGATGCGGCCCCCATTTTTGAATAGACTTGTATCACAATTTTTGAAGTTTATCATATAACTAAAAATTCTTTGTTTTCTATCGAGCTCTTATGTGAATTTTTATCTAAGTATTCGAGTTATTACTTTCCATTCAATGTACTTGTAATTTGTTGCTTGGTGCTTTGGATAATAATCCATTAGTTCTATCTCAAGGCCTCCATGTGGTTATGGTCTTGAGTTATACTCCTGCCCCCAGTCTTGGGTTAGCGGAGTTAGATGTTGGATAATCAAACTCCATCTTTTGCGAATGTATGCTCCTCCTATCGGTTTCAGGTCGGAGTTCACGGAATAATGAGTGGTCAAACCAAACTCGTCTATTTTTTTATACTCATATCTACACTCTAGGGATAAGTGTTAGTTAGAAGATGGTCGAATCGCACTTGGCTTGTGTTTATACTCCAATATACACTCTAGGAACTTAGAGTTATTTCGAAAAATAGCGAATTCTACTTTCCTTAATTGATTGATTTGCCGCCAAGTCCTGGGGTTACCTTAGCGAGGGATCTACCGTATCACGATCTCTTTTGTTTCATATTTGTCCCATCATTTGATAGGACTAATTTGGTCATTGGATGGTGGAATCACATCCATTCCTCATTAGGAATTCCGTACATCGGGTTATGAGTGCAAATCATCAAATGAATGGTCGGACCATTCTCATTTCATTTAAGTCAGTCATGAACTTATGTAATCGGCCAGCTCCAAACTATGGAACCTGCTTGGACATGTCAATAGTAGTTAGACTAGTAACATAACTAATATGTAATACTACAAGAAACCCAAACATGAAGGAAATTAAAAACTTTATTTGCCAAACGGAAAGAAATGACATAATTTGTCTCATTACATATCTTTGAAATCAAACGCCAAAGTAAATCCTAAAATTAAAAACAATTGAATGAAAAAGAAATAAACTAAGTTAAATAGCATCGTAAATGCTCGCTATTCCATTCCCTTGGGAGTGTGATACCACCAATAATCGCTAGCTTGAAAGTTCCCTCTCCAAGCCTCTGTTCAATGAATATGGCCCTTCCCAAGTAGGATTCATATGTGATGGGGCAGGAAAAATCCATTTCAAGACGAGATCGCCCATTTCAAAGGTTCTAGGTCGGACTTTAGTGTTGTAGTACCGGGCGGCTCGGTGTCGGTGTGCAGCTGCCCTTTAAATCAGATTCTTCACGCTTCTCATCTTCATAGCTAGACATTCCAAGAGGAGATCTTCATTCGTTCTGGGATCGTGGTAGATCTCTCAATGAGAAGGAACTTCGAGCTCAGCAGGAATAACGACTTTGGAGACGTAAGCAAAAGCGAATGTAATATGGCCAGTTGCAGACTTGTAAGTGGTCTTATAATCTCATAGTGCTGTCGGGAGTTCATCCACCCACTTACCTCTAGCCTTTTCCAAACGCTTCTTCAAAATGGACTTTATGATTTCGTTCATAGCTTCAACTTGTCCATTGGCTTAAGGGTGAGAAATTGCTGCAAATATCTTTTCAATATGATGCCAATGGCAAAAGTCTTTGGATCTAGCACTGTTGAATTGAGTCCCATTATTTGTTACAATAGTTCTTGAAAGATCAAAACGACAAATGATGTTCCGAACGATGAAGCTAATTACTTTATTTGTTGTGATCATGGATAATGGTTCTCCTTCGGCCCATTTGGTAAAGTAATCAACTGTGATGATGGCGTACATCGCACCACCTTTAGAGATCGGTAAGGAATCGATAATATCTATTCCCCATTTGGAAAACGGCTATGGACTGAACATTTGCGTAATTTCTATCGTTGGAGCTCTTTGAACTTTTGCATATATCTGGCACTTGTCGCATCGCCTGACATAATCAACAGCATCTCAATTGACGTTCGGCCAAAAATACCCGTAATGGAGTACTTTCTTTGCTAGAGTTTACCGCCAGTGTGATCACCACATTCCCCTTCATGAACCTCCTATAGGACTTGTTTTATTTTGTCATGAGCGATACCAGAGTAGGGGAATAGAAAAATCATTTCTGTACATAACTCCTTCCTATATAATATATCATGAAGCTTTACGAAGGACTTGTCCTTTTCATTCCTTCATTCGGGAAGAGCTCCCAATAGCAAATAATCTTTAATCGGAGTCATCCACGACTCCATCTCAAGCTCTATCTCTTGTACCCGGGCGATTTCCATCAGCTTTATTCTCGAAGCATTTAATACTTCAATCGGAACCAAGCCCATTTGTCATGCATCCCAGGTGCTAGAGAACTTCGTCAATGAATCAGCCTCTTTGTTTTGACCTCGAGGAATGTGTGTTATATCATAGTACTCAAATTCAGTCAACAACTCTTGGACTTGGGTAAGGTACAGAGCAAGTCGTTGTCCATTATCTTGGTAATCCCCTCTTACTTGGTATACTACCAATTGTGAGTCACAAAAGATTTCAAGAGACTTTATCCCTATTTCTCCGGCAAGGTTAAGTCCGACAATCAAAGCCTCATACTCAGCTTTGTTGTTTGTTGCAGGGAAATCGAGCTTAAAAGCATAGCAAATTGACCGATCTTCAGGAGTTACGTGCATAATTCCAACTCCCGAACAAGGATCATTGGATGCTCCATCCATATATAGCTTCCATCGTACGTAGAGGTTTCATCGCTCTCGAGGAAATCATCCTATGCAATAAACTCTACCATAAAATCTGCCAATGCTTGACCCTGCATATCCCTCCGAGGAAGAAAAGTGACGTCGAATTGGCTAAGCTCGATATTCCACTTGGGTAACCTTCCAGATGTCTCAGGACGCTGCAGGACCTGCCATAGCAGCTGGTCGGTGTAAGCATTGATGGGATGTGCCTGAAAGTAAGGGCGGAGCTTTCATGATGCAATTAGTAAGTGGTATGCAAATTTCTCTATCTTCAGATAGTTTTTTTTAGCTCTTGCCAATCGCTAACATAATAGACCTGATATCTGGATTTGATTTTCTTTATGAAGCAACGTGGCACTTATAGTGTGTACCGACACGGCTAAGTAGATATATAAATCTTCATGATCCGTCGGCTTTGACAAGATGGGAGGTCTCTCTAAATGGCTCACCAAAGCATGGAATGCGTCTTTACAATCCTATGTCCATTAGAAATTTCTTTTTCCTCTCCAAATCAAGTCAAAGAAAGTAACGCGTTTATCAGTAGCTCTGGAAATAAATCGACTTAGGGCGTCAACCTTCCCATTCAGGTGATGTACTTATTTAATAGTCTTTGGCACTTGGATATTGTGAATAGCTTGGATCTTCTCGAGACTAGCTTCTATTTCATGGGCAATAACGATGAAACCCAAGAATTTTCCTGATGCTACGCCAAAAGGACACTTCGGAGGATTAATCTTCATTTTGTAGTATTGGAGGATATTGAACATTTCTACCAGGTCTCTAACGTGGTCGCTAGAGCGTCATGACTTCACGAGCATATCATCCACATATGCCTCCATCGTTTTTCCGATTTGATCTTTAAATATTCCGTTGACTAGGCATCGGTGGGTTGCTTCTGCATTCTTTAGTCCTAACAGCATTACTACATAGCAATATAATCAAACATTAGTAATGAAGCTGGTGTGCTCTTGATTATGCACCGGGATTTGGTTATCCTGAGTATGTATCCATAAAAGATAGCAATTCATGTCCTGTAGTTGAGTCTACCAACTGGTCGATCCTTGGAAGGGGAAGTTGTTTTTAGGCATGTCTTGTTCAAATCCGAGTAATCAACGCATATCCGCCATCTCCCATTTGCCTTTCTCACAAGTACTGGATTAGATGCCCAATTAGGGTAGAGGGTGTCACGAATAAACACATTGTTTTTGAGCCTATCCACCTCCTCTTTAAGAGCGGTAGATCTCTCTTGATCCATGTCACATCTTTTTTGTTTTACCGAGACATGCCTTGGGTCGATATTCAATGCGGCTTGTGATGGCAGGCGAGATCCCACACATGTCAGAGTAAGTCCAACCAAACATGTCGATATTCATTTGGAGAAATCTAGCAAGTTCTTTCATCATTAGGGGGCTGAGCTATGATCCAATCTTTAGGACTCGTGACGGGTCATCATGGCTGACTACGACGTCAATCGTCTGCTCAGCCGATGCAGCCTTGGTCTCATTGGGCTCCTCCTCGTCATCTGTAACATCCCCTATTTTGAGGCATGATGCTAAGTGCTATAGATGCTACAATCATGTATAGTATTAACTTCCGGTGACAAAATACGGTAATGTTAATGGTATCCATAATATCAGAAGCACATGAATATGAAATAAAATCAACATAGTTTTAAAAAACAAGTTTTCCGATTACATTTCATATCAATATTTCATATTTAATTACGTAATCCCATAATGATTCCCAAGTTTTGGAAAAATATAATTATTATAAATTACGCCAAGAGGGACATATGAAGATGCCCCATTGGACATTAGAGTACTAGACAGATAGACATACAGTCACAAATACATCATATCGTACATAATACTAAATAACTCCTACACAGCTAGCTTTGCCTCCTGCACGTCTTCCCAAGCTTATTTGTCCAACCAACAAAACCTAAAAAGTCCTTAACTCTCAATTTACTCAAATTTAATTTTGAGCACCCGAGAGTTTAGAGGGAACATAAACTTGAAGTTAGACATAAAGACTGGTGTGAATAATTCTATTACCACTCGGTTTACTGATATTAAGTGTGGTCGCTTAACGAAATGGGTTTCCCCACACTAATATCCTTTTAAAACATATCCTCTGCAAACCACAATCCTACAATCAAACTGATTATAACAACAATAGCAATAACATATATGCATGTAAATCAGGTAATTAATGGACTATCTGTCCGAACATTATAGTTTTATCTGGCGAACTATTAACCACTGCCAGTTTCGGGCCTACCATACATAAAAATATTCTAACTTCTATTGGATACAATACTGGACGAATTGTCCTAAACTTACTTCTTCAAGGGTCAATTGATCCTAATGGTTTTGCGGGCTCACCAACAACCTACCTCTACCTTGTGTATTCCTTTCTATATGTATCATCATTTTAGTGTTACCTATGACAAAACCTTACACACTGGAATTTTGGACTTATATTAGCTAGGGGCTACTAGCTAAAGTATAGTGCGTGGCTCCATGCTAGTCCCATCTATCTTCTAATATCAGAGTAATATACTTAGGGTTAACTACCTTATTCAAAATTCATTTCCTTAAAAACAATCTATACAAATGTACACTTGAAATCTATCTTTATAAAACAAGGAAATCATACTCTTTGCTTTACTCAAAATACTTATGCCATGATATATGCTTTACAAAATAATGCTGACGAAAACATAAAATCAATTGGGTTATCTATCCTTTTGAAATAAGTTAATGCCCGTTTTTAACTTAGAAAACATTAGGCTTTAAAGCTAAAACAATACCTTCAAAACCATTGTTTAAAACCTTGAAGCATCCCTTTCGAAATCATTGAAAGCATCCCTTTCAAAATCATTGCTTAAAACCTTAGACATCCTCTTTCTAAACCATTTAACCATGTCATTCAAAACTCTAAGAAATATTCCATTTGAAACACTTAAGCATACCTTTCTAAAACATTGGAATCTTTGTCTTTGAAACACTTAAAACATAGCTTTCGAAAGCATTGGGTTTAAGTAAGAGTTAGTGGAAACATAGCTTCGAAACTTTTTAAACGTATTACTTTCATAGTCATTGGGTTTAACATCTAATATAACCATTGGGTTAAAGAAAAAAGAAGCGAAAGTACCCCTTTCAAAAGCATTGATCTCAACTAAAAGAATTGGGGAAGAGGATAGCTTCGAAACCATTGCCTCCGTACTTTTATTAAAAGCAGCTAAAAACACTTTCGAAAGCATTAAGAAGGCCGCTTCAATGATAAGAAAAACGAAAGCCTTCCTTTCGGATACATTGTTATAAGGATATAAAAAAGGCAGCCTTTAACTACTTCGAAAGGTATGAATGCAGTGGCTAGGGTGCTAAATAGGTTGCTTTTAAAAACAAAGACAGGCGATAACGCTTTCGAAAGCTTCTTTTTAGAACAAAGACAAGTTAATGGGTTTGTAAGCCAATAAAAGCAACCTCTTCAAAAGCGTACCTTTAACACAGCCTTCGCCTTTCTCCAAGAAACTACGTATCAATTGCTTGATACCACGTGCATTGGTTTCGAATGGGTCGACAGGCTCACTGGGCTTGGTGAAGGAAGCATGCAATAGAAATGTTGAAGTTGTAATTCGAAATAAAACTGATTTTATGCATTTCAAATAATCTCTTTTCACCCAACTTGCCTAATTTGTCAAAATACAATTGATTGTCAATCCTTTATCAAAATTCCTTTTTAAAAAGGTTGCCGGATTCAAAATTAACATTTGAAAACGTTTTAGCAAATAGGACCTTCCCCTTAATAAAACATTTAAAAAATTAAATCCTCTAACTTAACTAATTTAATAACCACAGCAAAACACTTAGGAAAATTCCCTAAAAATCTCATTAATTCAGTTTAAATATGTTTTCTAACATCTATAAATTTCAGACCTAAAAACATTATTAATTTGCCTTTCAAAGTAAGCAATGGAAGTGGCGAAGTTGTAATTCGAAACACAACTGATTTTACGCATTTAAAGTAATTTCTTTTCACCTAACTTGCCTAATTTGTCAAAATATGATTGGTTAACAATCCTTTATCAAGATTCTTTTGTAAAAAGGATGCTGAATTCAAAATTAACAATTGAAAACATTTTAGCAAATAAGCCGTTTTCTTTAATAAAACATTTAAGTCCTCTAACTTAAATAATATAATAATCATAGTAAAACACTTAGGAAAAGTCCCCAAAAATCTCAATAATTCAATTGAAATATGCTTTCTAACATCTATAAATTTCAGACCTGAAAATATTATTTAATTGCCATAAATAATTTAAACCTAAAATTAACTATTTACTTTCATAGAAAATTCCTAATAAATCCCCAGTTACTCAGAAAGTTATGAAACTTGAAACCCACTTCTGAAATAATGTTCTTGACCATATACCTTAAACACAATTCATTTATTTGTCATTTTATAGATTTTTTAATCTAAACATATCATAAAATCTATATGAAACCATGTAAATCATCAACTTAAAGCATATAACCATTAAATCCATATAGCATGGCATATACTTGTAAAAGAAATCAGATTTACCTTTAAACCGAAATCATTTATCAAAAATAGAGATGTAAACTAATTATTTACCTTGGATTTGTGTTAAGAAGATTGAGATTTGCCTTTAGATCAATTTGCCTAAGCTTTTTACTTGAATCCTCTTAATGGTGGCTAGCCGAGTGCCTCTAGAGTTTTAGTTTTGTTTACATTAGTTAAAATGCATGAGGATTGAAGAATAGAAGGGTTAAGGGCATAAAAACAAAGGCTAATCCCATTTTACCCTTATATATTCCTCCTACTTACTTATTTTTAATTCTCTTTTACTTATACATTCGTTAAGTCATGACACCTTCTTAATTAACCAATCCCAATCCCTTAACTATCTACATTATTTCATTTAATTTATCCAATTAAATGTTCTAAATAATGTTATTCAAAATTAGGGTCATTGCAGACCCCTCTCCTTAAAAAATTTCGTCCTTGAAATTACAGTAAGGTACCCACAACAATCAAACATAAAGTTAAACATACCATGAAACGAATCAGGACAAGTATCTCTAATCTTGCTCTCAGTTTCCTAAGTACACTCTATCTCGTCGTCACTCCACTGAACTTTGACTAATCTGTTTGTCTTGTTCCTTAGTCTCTTCTAATCTTTCACAACTATACAAACTAGTTTTCTAACTATAGTCATATTCGGTTCCAGTACTTGATCTTCTAACACAGTCGGTGCAATAGTAGATTCTGAATCTCGAATGCACTTCCTTATATGAGAAACATGGAAGACATTATGGACTCCTGCCAAACTATTCGGTAACTCTACCCTATACGCAAGTTTTCCAACCTTTTCTAAAATAGGTAATGGTCCAACGAATCTTGGTACCAATTTTCCTGATTTTCCAAATCCGATCACTCATCTCATCGATGATGCTTTGACAAAAACATGATCTCCGGTCGAGAATTCTAAGTCTTTCCATCTCTTATCAGCATAACTCTTCTACTTAGACAGAACCCCCTTCATTCTAACCTGAATTAACTCAGTCTTCTCTATGACTTTTCTAATCAAATTTTCACCAAGCACTAACCTATCCTCGATCTCTAACCAATAAATGAGAGATTTGCATAGTCTTCCATACAAAGCTTCAAATGATGCCATCCCTATACCATTCTCATAACTGCTGTTATATGAAAACTCGACTAAGTGTAGGTGATTTTCCCATGATCCTCCAAAATATAGTACGCAAGCTCTTAACAAATCGTCTAAGACTTTGTTAACTCTCTCCGTCTGCCTAACTGTCTGTGGACGGTAAGCAGTACATATCTTGAGCTTGGTACCTAAAGTTTCCTGTAGACTCTTTCAGAACTCACTAGTAAATATGGAATCTTTTTCTCTTACTATACTACTAGGAATTCCATGAAATCTAACTATATTATTCATGAACAACTTACATAAATCTAGTGATGTACTAGTCAACTTAATGGGTATAAAGTGTGCATTCTTAGTTAACCTATCCACTATAACCTAGATGAAAGTCTATGAGGTGGATCGTGTAATGTATATGCAAGTATATATGACAAAATATATGATGCAACTAAAAATATATTAATACGTTTAAATATAGAATACGCACACTAGAATTTTATACTAGTTCGAACCTCCCGTCCTACATCCAGTCCCGAAGCTCTCTTTTAGAATTCTATTATCAAACACCCTCGCTTCGTCCGGAGGAATAGGCTTGGTTACATTAAGTTTTTCTTGTCAAATGTATGTTTTAATATAACACGGATGTTGACCAATTAGTACAACTGCTTCCAATTTATCTCTAATGAATAGTATCTATGAGAAACTATGTATATGGAAGTGTGTATACAAGTAAGAATTGCTAGAGTGCAGACATCAAGAATAGAGCATAGAATCAAAAAGCATAAGCGAGTAAGGTAAGTAAGTTGGGTAAGTTCTTCTTGATTTTTGATGCTATATATAGTTGTAGATAGATATCTTGAGTAGTTGCATCCATTAACGAGTGCTCTGCAGTTGCTTCTGTTGATGATGAAGAGTTGCAGCAAAGAGAAGCGGAGATGTCCATTCGAATGTGGCAGTTGAAGTTCTTGTTGGAAATTCGAGTTTGAAATTATACGTCTGGGATATGTTTCAGACGTCTGATACTATATATATTTTTAAATATAGTAGTAGATCAGACGTCTGAGTGCAATTGCCAAACGTTTGGTTCAGCCTGTCTGTTGTTCCAGAGAACTGTTTCAGACGTCCGGCTGGTGCATCCAGATGTCTAGTATTGTGCATATTGGTTTTTGTGCTCTTTTTCTTATGCTTCTTTGTTCCTATCGACTTGTAGTTTCTTGTAGTATCCTTTGAGCCTTATTCTTTTCTTGTCTTTCTAGTGATGTTGTTCTAGTAAGTACCTGTATATATATATATAAATATATGTATATTTGATTTCCATTGCATAGTTGTTGTCATCGAAACCGTAGATTTGATTTCCTAACAATCTCCCCCATTTTGATGATGACAACTATACAATGTACTTATACATAATTTTATAAATCTCCCTCTGAATATGTGCTTTGCATTATTTATTATGATTTTTATTATTTCTCCCCCTTTGGCATTATCAAAAAGCAGTAATAATTTTTAATTGCAGACGTCGTGTTCATATTATTTAGTATTTTTGTAAGGTTTCATGAACATGCATAGAAATAACACACCGAAAAGCAATTTTCATTAAACATATTAATCGATTACAAGCATAGATTTTTTTTATCATTTTTATACAAAAGATGGAATCTTAAAAAAAAAATCTAAGAATATTTTTGGGGAAGTTTTAGCTTGTGCGTCTCCTTTATCTTCATTCTTGAAAGAGTTAGCTTGTTTTTTAGGAGATGTCGGAGTGCGTTCGAGAGGTTCTTTTTCCTCCTCAAAAGTTTTGAATGTTATAAAGGAGGAGAAGGCACTAGAGTTAGCCAATCTTCTGAAGGTAGTGTAGGACCACAAACCCATTGAAGAACCTTATTTAGAACGGATAATGTAGTTGAAAGTAAAGCTTCAACTGTGGCTAGGAGTGAAGCAAATGTTGTTTCAAAACTATCAATGCGCTTAGCCAATAATTTTTGATTTCGTGATAGAATGAGTTGATTTTGGAGAGTTAAGTCTCGAATACTCTCATTTGGATTTGTCTCAATGTGAGTCTCCAAAATGTCATCTTGGCACATATGATCAAAGTGTGCAGGAGGAGGAGGAGGAGTATTCTCGTGATGTTGCTATACTTCTTGTGATGGTTTTGGTTTTTTTTGGGGTGGAGGCCTAGCTTGGTTATCTTGATGACGTTGCGTCCATTCTTCAAATGAGACAAAATCCGAAGGATTTTCTGGTAGGTGCATTAGAGAGAAAAATTTTGAGGACGCATTTTCAGAAAAATCTCTTCAAAAGTTGATAAGTATGAAGGGATGTTGTGAGCTCGCAGAAGACGTATGATGTATGTAGGGTAGATGATGGATGGCTATGATCGAGTCCAAAAATATTTGAGCTCGTCGAGTATAAATTTCGCCCAATCAACCCTTGTTCCACTGCATATAGCATATAGAGCCTTGTGCTCTAACTTTGTGATTTGCTCATGACTACCAAGGCGAGGAATGATAGTGTTGATAATCATTCTAGTAAAAAGTCTCGCCTTAGGTCTTAGGTATTTTGATGCAAATCTAGGCATTTCATCTTCCCATATGTGATGTGTGATATTGTCTCTCAGTTTGAGATGCATATCTGGAACATTATATAAATCATCTCCAGTATAGGAACATCCGAGAGTTTGGCCTATAATCCTTGGCGTAAGTCTAATTGTGTTGCCTAAACACTTGACCATAGTCAATTATCATCGTTGTCGGTGTTCCAAGTGGCTGTGCTATCTAAATTAGCATAGAAAAGAAAAAAACGACGAGCTGATCGATTTGGACATTATTAGGATTGAAGGAAATCAATGTTTCTAACCCTGCACTTCCGCACATTTCGTCCAAATCATACATTAGGAACTTAAGAAAATTATAAAATGGACCTGTATGAAGTTTCTTGTTTTGAATATCCTTGTATCTTTTGATTGAGTGTGGTACACGATTCATCCATCTCTCTTTTGATCGTTAGAGCAAATTTGCTGGTTGGATAAAGTAGCTTGGTCTTGCTTGCGCTTAGAGATTTTAGTGTTTTTTAATTTTAGGAGCCAAGGGATTCGAGCGAGTTTGGAGGAGAAAGTGATTTTGAGAAATAGGGAATCGACTTTGCAGTATAAATGAAATGAAATGTAAGTGAGAAAAGTTAAAAAATAGACGTTATCAGGGTACTTAAGAGTGTCCATTGAATTTCAAACGCCTGGACGGTGAAACAGACGTCTGATTTAACCTAGTTTGAAGACAATAAATAGAATCAGACATCTGGTTATTGGTGGCAGACGCCTGGATCGATCGATTTGTAAATTTTAAAAGACAGAGAGTCTGTTAGACGTTTGGAAGTAAAATCAGACGTCTACAATTGGCCTTATTTTCATGTTGAGAAGGCAAAAACTATATTCAGACGTCTGGGAACCAATTTTAGACGTCCGAAATAAGCCGTTGTGTTTTTCTAAAGACAAAAAGTATTCAGACGTCTGGAAGGTTATATCAGACATCTGATATATACACGATGTTAAAAAAATTGTGTGATACAAGGGTGTCAGATGTCTGATGGCATTATTCAAACGTCTGAAATATGCAGTTTGTCTTAAAATAGCCTAATTTTGAAGGGTGTTGCTTATTTTTCGAGAGATTGATTTTAGTAAAACAAAATATTATTATTTGTGAAACAGAATACAAATATACGTAGATAAAAATACAATGATAATAAGTAAATTTATTTAGATGAAGATGGAGCATTGTGATCTTCAGACTTGTCATCCCTCCATGGCTTGAGTGGAGACCGTATATTTCCATGTTCGTTGGTTCTCGAGGAACTAGAGAAACATCTAGGTGAAGAATCCAAAGGTGTATGATAAGAGGCAGAGGGATCCAAAGGATTGCAAGGAATTAGAAGTGGTTCATGTACATCTTTCTTTCGTGAATTAAAAAATTTGATCGCTACTTGCTCCAGAAAACTTGGTCGTCGCGCAGTGACCTTTTGTTCAAAGTATAAGTCTCGTTGTAAATATATTTGTTTCTTTTGGTAGTAATGTATCTCATTGATTTTCTCCTTGGTGTTAGGAGAGACAAATAAAGATCGTTTGGATCTCTTTTTATCGGAAGTGAATCCTGTGTGGTAGGAGGACTACTTATAGGTCGATTCCTGATTTGGTATAGGAGTAGGAAGGCGATGAGGTGTATCTGCTGAACTATCCGTTGTTGGTGTTGAGAAGGAGAAATGAGAGTTGTCAGAAGACATGCTTTTATTTTTTTGTAAAAAGGAATATGAAATCTATATATTCTTTACCTTTTTTTGCAAAAAAGGCTATTTATACATGATTTTAAAGGTCATACATAAGCAATTTCCAAAAAACAAATTTTTAAAAAGTTGCTGGTTAGTGTTAACAATCTTGATTTGTGGATTAAAAAATTTTAGCCAAAAATAGAATGAATGAAAATGTAGTACTAGTTGAGAAGATCATTAAGAGAACATATTCCTAAATCGCGTCGCAGTTTAACAAATGTTTGTTCATTTAGTGGTTTTTGAAAATATCTGCTATTTGATTCTCGGTATTTACGTATTCTAATGTAATAATTCCTTTCTCTACATTATCACATAAAAAATGATATCATATATCTATGTACTTAGTATGTGAGTGGTTTACATGGTTTTTTGACAGATTTATTGCACTTGTATTACCGCAATATATTGGTGATTTATTGATAAAATTGCTGAAATCCTTAAGTGTTTGTTGCATGTATATCACTTATGCACATGCTAGAGCTGCTGAAATATATTCAGCTTCGCAAGTGGATAAGGTGATACAATTTTGCTTTTTGCTAAACCATGAAACTAATGATTGTCCGATAATGTAACATGTTCCGCTAGTACTCTTACGATCTGTTTTACATCCACCGAAATCCACATCGCTATATGAAACAAGTTCAAATGATGATCCCTTAGAGTAAAACAAACCGTAATCTCTAATACTAGATAGATATCGTAAGATACGTTTAACAACTCTTTGATGAGATTCTTTTAGTTTTGCTTGAAATCGAGCACAAAGGCATACACTCATCATAATGCCGGGTCGACTAGACGTCAAATAAAGTAAGGAGCCAATCATACTACGATATAATTTTTCATCAAAATCTTTTTTGTTATCATTTTTTTCTATGTGAACACTTGTACTCATTAGTATTGGTTTGCTTGAAGTTTTATCCATTTCAAAACGACGTAATAGATTGTTACAATATTTTTCTTGATGAACAAAAATACAATTTTCAAGTTGTTTTATTTGTAAACTTAAAAAGAAATTTAATTCTCCCATGTGAGACATTTCAAATTCGTTTTTCATAATATTTGAAAATTGAGTACAAAGATTATCATTAGTTGAACCAAAAATAATATCGTCTACATAAATTTGTACAACTAGGATGTCTTTATTTTCTCGTTTAATAAATAAAGTCATGTCAATTTTACCTATTTGGAAACCAGATGCAATTAAATTATTCTTAAGACATTCGTACTAGGCATATGGGGCTTGCTTTAAACCATATAAGGCTTTTTGTAATTTAAAAACATGATCGGGATATTTTTCGTGAACGAATAATGGAGGTTTTTCAATATATACATTTTCTTTAATAATTTTTTTTGAAAAAGCACGTTTGACATCCATTTGAAACAATTTCAAATTGCGATGACTTGCAAAAGCAAGTAATGTACGTATGGCCTCGAGTCTTGCTACTGGAGCAAATGTTTCGTCGTAGTCGATACCTTCTTCTTGATTATAACCCTAACCGACTAAACGTGCTTTATTTCTAAATATATTCCCGTTTTCATCTGCTTTGTTTTTAGATACCTATTTTATTCCAATAACTGATTGATTTTTTGGTCTTGGTACTAATTTCTAAACATTATTACGTTCAAATTGATTTAATTCTTCTTGCATGGCTATTATCCAAAAATTATTGCTTGAAACTTCTTTATAAATTTTTGGTTCAAAATTTGACACAAATGCAATATGACTTATTTGGTTAAGTTGATTTCTACTTACTCTGGAATTGAGATCTCCAATGGTATTATCTTTTGGATGATCTTTTAGAATTCCAGGAGTTGACACTAAAGTATTATTTTTGCATTTGTCTCATTATTAAAAGAATTTGTTGTATTTATTATTGGAATTACTTCTTCATCGTCATTAGTATGATGGTTATGAAAATTTTAATCAAATGAAACATGTAAACTTTCTTCAATTGTGTTAGTACGTTTATTAAAAATTCTATACGCTTTGTTACGATCCGAATATCCAACAAAAATTCTTTCATCGGCCTTCTGGTCAAATTTTCTCAAATTATCTTTTGTACATAGTATAAAACATTTTGATCCAAAAGTTTTAAAGTATGATACTTTAGGTTTTCTTCCAAAAAATATTTCAAAACAAGTATGTTTAGTCATAGGTCATATGGTGACTCGATTCAAAACATAACAAGCCGTAGCAATAGCTTCAGCCCAAAAATGTTTTGGTAAACCACTACTATTTAATAGTGTTCATGCACATTCTTGTAACATACGATTTTTTCTTTCTACTACACCATTTTGTTGAGGTGTGCGGGGAAAAGAAAAATTATGACTTATGCCCTTTTTATTACAGCATTTTTATTACAAAAATTAATAAAAAGATCATTTTTGAATTCTCCACCATGATCACTTTGAATATTCTTAATTTTCAAATCCATTTGAGTTTTAATTCTTTTAGCAAAAAGTTTAAACATTCCATAGGTGTCACTTTTATGTTTTAAAAATAAAGTCCATGTATATCTTGAAAAATCATCAACTATTACGAAAATATATTTGTTATGATTTATAGATCGTACTTGAGTTGGACCAAATAAATCTAAATGTAATAATTCTAACGGTTGTTTTTTAGAAATATTATTTTAAATTTGAAAGAGCTTTTCTTTTTTTTTCCGATTTGACAATCATCATATAAATTTTCTACTTTATAATTTATTTTCGGTAAACCTCTAACTAGCTCATATTTTGCTAATTTATTAATGTATTTAAAATTAATATGACAAAATCGTTTATGCCATAACCATGGATCGTCATGTTTGGCTGTTAAGCGCAAATTTGAATTTCGATTTATATTCATATTTAAGACATAAAGATATTTTTTCTAAAACCCACAAAGATAAGTTGTTTGTTATTGTTGAAAATATTACATCTATCTTTTTCGAAATTTATTTGAAAACCTTTACTACTTAATTGACTAATGCTAAGTAGGTTGTGTTTTAAATTTTCTGCTAACAAAACATTTGTAATAACATGAGAGTTAGAAATACAGAGTTGATGACTTCTCCAATGCCAACGACGTATCTTTTGACTTATCTCCAAAAGTTAACGTTCCACCATCGATGCTGTTATATTTGATAACATTTTTTAATTTCCAACCATATGCTTGGAGCATCCACTATCAAGTATCCATTTCTCGTTATTTTTTATTTTGGGTACCTGCAAAACAAAAAATGATTTAGTTGGTACCCATATACTTTGTTAGGGTCCTGGATGTTAGGAGGAGCAGGTAGCCATACCCTAGAAGGTATGGTACCTTTATGAACATAATTTTTATTATAGACTACGTTATTTAAAAAATTGTTGATATGTTTTTGTCTAATCAACTTATTATTAGTCTTAGAAATCCAATTTTTTTTACTTTTGGTATTCTTTTTAGACTCTTTAGTCTTTCGATAAATAAAACTATATTTCTTAATATTATTCCCTTTTTGTTTAGGAATATTCTTAAATCCTATTCCATTTCTATAACCTGACGGTTTTCAAGTTTTGATAAGATTTTCCGAATCTTGTTTTCATTTATTAAATTCTGAAAATTATTTGTAATTTTATCTAGTTTTTCTTTTAATTCTAAATTTTCAATTTTCAATGTTTCTATATTACTTTTCAAGTTGATATTTTCTTTTAACAAGTTATCCTTTTCTAGTCTAATTTTTCCAAAATCATTAGACATAGTTTCATTTTTAACTAAACTACTTTTATTTTTTTCTTGAGATAATTCTAGTTCCTTCTCTAAAATAATTTTTTCCATCTTTTAACATTCCTATTTCAAGTTCAAATCTATTTATTTTGGCTATGTGTTCTTTACTAAATATTTTAATTTGTCTAAATTTATCGTCTAATTCCATGATATGTTCTAATAATTCATCATAGTTAAGTTTGGGAAATATCTCATCAGTTTGTGCCATAAAACATACATTAGCTTGTTCTCCGTCACTATCGCTGTCACTGTCTGATGATGACGAAGAAACCGAGTAATCACATGTCACTTTGAAATCTTTCTTCTTCTTGAATTTTTCAAATTTGTTCTTCTTTTTATCATTGTTGAGCTTGGGGAATCTTTCTTCATATGTCCAAATTGATTACATTCATAGCATTCGATTGACATTTGATTTGTAGAGCTTTTGATTTTCCTCCTTTCTGAAATCTGGTCATTTTCCTAAATTTCTTGAATTTGTTGTAGTTATTGGCAGTAAATATGATTTATTATTCATCTAAGTAGGAGTCTTCATTTGTTGTTGGGAATGTTATGTCTTTCTTCTCTGAATTTTGTTCTTTTCTTGCCTGCAACTTAGCTTCATAGGACATTAAATTTCCTATCAATTCTTCAACTAAGAGTGTTGAGAGATCATTAGCTTCTTCGATGGCTAATACTTTTCTTTCCCACTCTGGAGTTAAAGAATTGAGTATTCTAGATATTAAGTTAAAATTCATGAATTTGACTCTAAGTGCCACTAAATTGTGTTGAATGATTTGGAATGTAGAGTACATGTCTACTATAGATTTGTAACAACCCTATATTTTGTGATTATTTCAATTTTATATTTTAATTGAATTTCCTGATTTAAAAACTTTATTTTTCTTACTAAAATGAATAAATTTTGTTATTTTAAATATAAATTTTGATTTTGATGTAAATTAGAATTCCAAACTGACTAAATAGAATATTTTCCAAAAATGTGAATTTTGGTCAATATGGTCAAACTTTGACTTTTAAATTTAAAAATTTAAAAACTTGAATTTTTAAATTTTATCTTTTACTATAAAACTAAATAAAATTTTAAGTATACTTCTATTCATCTCGTTGAAATCCGATTAATATTGTGAAAGTTATGCTTTTTAAACCATTGTCTGTAAATTGTTTATTTAACTAAATTGTTTATTTTAATTTATATAAATAATATTTTTGTTTGTCATATCATGTTCTAGTTTATGTATATATGTGTAACATGGCTTGCTATGTATATAATTTTATTTTTAAAACATTTTAAAAGTGTAGTTATAATTTTCCAATGTTTATTATATTTTTATTTACGATTTTTAATGCTAGTTTCAATATAATAAACAATTTTCTTTTTATTTTTCCTAAGAATAATTGTTTATTTTCTTTTTTACCATATTTTTGTTTGTCTTTTATTTTTATTTACTGATTTTATTTTTTTTGTTTTGAATAAAAGAATTTGGAAATTTGAAGAGATAAAACCTTTTCATTTCTTGTGACTTTTCATTAGCTTGTCTTTTCATTTCTTTTGCCTTTTCATTTTCTTGCTTTAGCCATACACTTTTCTATGCATAGCCGTATATTCTTCTTTGTATTCATGTAAGAAAACTTTCTCACCATTTCGAAACTCATGGCATTCCATTTTAAGAAAAATTTGTAAGTTTAATGGCTTCCTTTGTCTCACTTTTTCTCCTCTTTTTATATTGTTTTTGCCTTCCTCCTCTTCAAGCCTTGCTCAGATTAACCCCTTCACCATCACCTCCGACCACCACATCACCTTCTCCTCATCACCATCCATGGCCTGACCTCCTCCTCCTCTGACCAATACTGGCCGTGACCACCAAGTGGAGCTAACACCTCAAGCTTTGCCAAACACTCCGCAAACATTGCCTAGCCAAGCCTGTACTTCAACATTCCCTTCATAGTTCACCATGGCCACACCATTAGCCACCACCACCAGCATGTACACCACCTCTGCCGCAGCTTCAGCCATCACCAGACCTGAACCTTACATGGCCGAACCCATATTTGACTAGGCCGAGCCTAGTTGTGCACCATATGCGACTATTTTGCCTTGTCCTTTTGTCTTCTTCATGTGTAACTTCCCCTGCCTCTTCACACTCCATGTTTCCATGCATATGATTCCAAACCCGAGCCCTCTCCACCATATTTACACTTTGGCCAAGCCAAATTGATGACATGGTCGGGCACTTGAATGTTTAAGGCAAGGTCAAACCATCTTGTTCCTTGTTAAATTTTATTACATTTGTTTAATATTGTTTTGTGTTATAAATATATGTTTATAATGTCTTGTTTTAATTGTTTTATACAAGGTAAACATCTTGGCTCTCCATTCATTCAAATTAAAAGTCGTGTTGTATCGTTCTTGTCATGCCTTTGGAATCATTCTTGTGTGTCGTAGTGGTCTCTAGCTTTGATAAAGGTGAGTCCTTCTCACTCTAACATCATTACTTATGAAATGGTAAATGGATGACAAGTGATTAGCAATTTAAATGTTTATGCAAGTTATGTATGATTATATGATATGTTATTCCATGTTATTAACACGTTAACTTTGTTAATTATCACCTGACATATGATGAATGACAGTATATTGTGATATTGACATGTTAGTATAATTGTTTATATTTTCTATGCATATGTTCACACTGCAAGTTCCCTGTTAGAATAGAATCACTATTGGTTGAAATGATACATATCCAAATGGATATTAGAATAGGAAAAATCAATATGATCTGAAATGATAGGCTCGAGTGATTTTTTATTGTATTTTATTTGACTTGGGATTGTGGGTTTGAAATGATAGAACCCAGGTTTTCTTTTTAAATTGCGGATTGAAATGGTACATATTCGTATCATTTGACCTAGATTAGAAAATTTTATACAGACCCCGTGGTATATTTTTAAATGATTTTTCTTATGATATGTATTTTTTAAAGTATGAAATTTTGATTTAAAAATATATATTTTATGGTATTGAGAAAGCTAAATATTAAGTTTTGAATTTGTGAATTTAAGTATGTAAATTTGAAGTAAGTGTGATTTTAACGTTAAATTATACTTATAAAAAATGTAAGCAAACAATGGAAATTAAATTTAAAGTTTTGAGATGATATTTGAAGTAAAAATGTTAAGTTTTGTCAAATTTACGAGTTAAAAAAACAAAGAATTTTGACTTAACAAATGAATTGAGTTTTAAATTGGATATTTAATTATAAAATTTTGTTGTGATAAATCATATGTTAAAATATTTAAATGTGAAATTTTGAAGTCTAGAAATATGATTTACAAGTTTAAAATAACAAAAATTTGAAGTGTTAATGTTTCTGAAGTTATAATAAAATCTGAAATTTTATCAATAGCATTTCCAAAAATGTTGTGATCTTATGACAGCATTTTTAAGTGCTGTTTTTTTTTTTGAATTTAACCATGTTTGAAATAACTAAATATCTATTACGGCATTTTATAAATGCCGTTGTTCCTGAACTAAACTATTTTGGAAACTATAAGCTACGATAGCACTTTATAAATGCTGTTGTTGCTATAATTTGACAATGCATGTTTTGAAATATTATAGATTTTAAAACTATTTGAGTTATATTTTAAAGTGTTAAATGATTTAACTTCTGGAATTGATTATTTGTGAAATTTAAGGAGTTTTGAATATATATTTTAATATTTAAATTTAAATTTTTAAGGAATTTAAATTGAATTTGAATTTAAATAAGGTTTACTTGGTTATGAGCTAAATGGAATTAAATGTAATGAGATAAATGAATTTTGAATGGAATTTTGAAATGTTTTTGAATTGATATTTGAAATAATAAGTGAATGACATATTTGATTTTAAAATGATATTTAAAATTGAATATTTGAATTTAAGAATGATAATGAATTTATAATGGATTTGAAAAGGAAATGATTTTGAAATGGTTTTGAATGACATAATATTTATTTTGATAAAGAATGTGAATTTGGAATGATATTTGATTTTGATTTATTTAATAAATGAATATTTGAAGTTATATAAAAGTATTGGATTTATGAAATGAATATTTAAAACTATGTAATAATGAAGTTAAATTTGAGATATACGAAATTATAAATTTAGCTTTGAAATGTGGGATATTAAAGTGTTGAAATATATTAAAAATTGAATTGTTTATTTTGTGAATCAAATCTGTATATGAAATTGATAAGATTTGAAATGGTTTGTTGGGAAACTGAATTGAATTGAAAATGATGGTTTGAATTGAATTGGAAATTTGATAATTTGAGTTTAACTGAATAAATTTGTAAAATGTAAAGAATTAAAGGAATGTTTCATGGTTTCAAATGTATGATTTCGAAATGTTATGATTTTCAAATTGTAATGATTTCAAGTATTTTGGTTTCGAAAAAGCTATAACTTTGAAAGTATTATGATTTTTGAAAGGTGAATATATGTTTGAAATGGAAATGATAAACAATTTTGACTTGAATATAGTTTCGAAATAAAAATGGTTTTAGTTTTGAAGTATAAACTATTTTGAAAGGAATATAGTTAGGAAATGAAATGATTTGATTTTGAAGTATGAACGATTTTGAAATGACCACGGCGTTATAATAACGATTGGTTGTTAAAGAGACCGGGATCGGAAGTTGTCATACTCTCTGCCAACTACGAAAACCACTTTAACAACTATTTACGCGGTGGAGTTTGCAGAATAAAGTAGGATGGTGGCGACAATCCTATTTAGGTATGAACGTGGACCCGACCCCAAGAGTTGGCTTAAGGTGGCTAAAACAGGAGCGATCGACGGGCCAAGTGAGGTCATTCCTCTTATCAGGCACATTTCTTTGATACTATACTGTTACTTGTAATTGATTCGATGGCCATCCTCCGATTTTGATTGGGAGTGTGTTTCAAGGTGGGCGTAATGGCTGCTACGTTACCATGAGCCCGAAAGCGTAATTGGTATATCTACCCTGTAATTGCCTAGTTGTGCTGTGTCACCTACCATAGCGAGCTTTACTACGAGCTTGTTTTTCTCCCGTAGCCCATGGAGTATTTAGGGTAGCCTCCCGATCTGGAGGTATGCTGATAATGGATGGACTATTGGGACTATTACGTGTTGGAGGCTATATGGGTAACCCTTTAACGCTATTTAAAAGTAAGTTTATTTTACTGTAGACATTATTATAATAGAGCAATATTACTACATAGTAAATAGTTTAACGGATCCTTAAAGGATGGACGATCCCACGCATCCTTTAAGTTACTGATGCATTTTGTTACTATTCACTTGAGTTGACTTACAGTTCATAAGTATTTATGTCCTAACTCGAGTGTTTTGTGTTTTGCTTTACGCTCGAGTCAGACTGAGTTATTCAGCATTCAAGACTCACCTTCGGAGTTGGAGCTTTGCTTGAAGATCCAGTCATCTAATTTGCTTTCAATATCCAGTGATGTATTCTGATTTGTACCTGATGCATCTTGTCACTCTTCTGTTGTATTTTGTTTAACTTTGATGTATCTTATATATATAGTAGCTTCATGAACCACTATCTCTTTTACTTCCACTCCATTATTAAATACTCTGTGTTTATGATTTGTGATCTACTGTATATTTTGAGATTTTCTAAATTTTATTCATAACGCGGTATTTTGAGCAATTCAAGTCCGACACGTGCAGATGCAAATGGTTAAAAATATCGGGTCGTTACAAGATTCATTTTGTTTCATTTTAAATGACGAAAATTGATTTTGAAAAACTGAAATTTTAGTTTGTTTAACTTTGTTTGTGCCTTCGTATGAAACTTGTAAGGTACGCCAAATATCATATGTAGTGCTACATAACATGACACGTGAAAATTCATTCTTATATATTGAAAAAAATAAAACAATCATAGCTTTGGCATTATTAGAAGCTGTGGTTTTTTGTGCATCATTCCTTGTGCTCATAGCAGTATCATATGCTTCATGTTTATTTTGAGTGGCTGACCAAATTTCCAATCCATTAGCTTCCATAAAAATTCTCATACGTGTTGACCAATATGCATAATTAGAACCATTAAAAAGTGGGGGACGTGCTGTGGATTGTCCTTCTTGAAAAATACTTGCCATATTAAAGTGATTCAAAAACGTGTTACTGTACTTTGATCAAACCTTTCTCTGATACCAATTGAAAGTTTACGAGGTGGATCATGTAATGTATATGCAAGTATATATGACAAAATATATGATGCAACTAAAAAAATATTAATCTAAGTAGATATAGAATAAGCATACTAGGATTTTATACTCATTCGGACCTTCTGTCTTACGTCCAGTCTCGAAGCTCCCCTTTGGAATTCTACTCTCAAACACCCCTGCTTCGTCCAGAGGAATAGGCTTGGTTACAGTAAATTGTTCTTATCAAATGTGTGTTCTAATATAACACGGATGTTCACCAATTAGTAAAATTGCTTCCAACATATCTCTAAGGAATAGTATCTATAAGAAAATGTGTATATGGAACAGTGAATATATTAAGAATTGCTAGAGTGCAGAGATCAGGAATAGGATATAGAATCAAAAAGCATAAGTGAGTAAGGTAAGTAAGTTGAGTAAGTTCTTCTTGATTTGATGCTATATATAGTTATATATAGATATCTTGAGTAGTTGCATCCATTAACGAGTGCTCTACAGTTGCTTCTGTTGATGATGAAGAGTTGCAGCGAAGAGAAGCAGAGATGTCCATTCGAATGTGGTCGTTGAATTTCTTTGTTGAAATTCGAGTTTAAAAATCAGACGTATGGGATATGTTTCAGACGTCTGATACTACATATATTTTTGAATATAGTAGTAGATCAAATGTCTGAGTGCAATTGCCAGACGTCTGGTTCAGCCTGTCTGTTGTTCCAAAGAACTGTTTCAAACGTCTGGCTTATGCACCCAGACGTCTGGTATTGTGCATATCAGTTTTTGTGCTCTTTTTCTTATGCTTCTTTGTTCCTATAGACTTGTAGTTTCTTATAATGTCCTTTGAGCCTTGCTCTTGCCTTTCTAGTGATGTTGTTCTAGCAAGTACCTGTTGTTAGGAAATCAAATCTATGGTTCGATGACAATAACTATACAATGGAAATCGAATATGCATATATATATATATATATTAACATATAGGTACTTGCTAGAGCAACATCACTAGAAAGACAAGAGCAAGGCTCAAAGAACGTTACAAGAGACTACAAGTCGATAAGATCAAGAAAGCAACAAGAAAGATGCATAAAACAGACATGCATAATTTTCAGACGTCTGGATGCACAAGCCAAACGTCTGGAAAGGTCCTCTGGAATAACAAAATAGACGGAACCATACGTCTGGTAGATGCACTCAGACATCTGAAAATCTACTATATACATTAAAACATAGTATCAAACATCTGATACAAACACCAGACGTCTGATTTCGAACTCGGAATTTAATTTCAAATTTCAACTGCTACATTTGAATATACATCTTCACTTCTCTTCGCTGCAACTCTTCACCATCAACAGAAGCAACTGTAGAGCACTTGTTAATGGATGCAACTACTCAAGGAACCTCTCTACAACTATATATATCATTAAGAGTCAAACAGAATCTTCACCTTACTCACTTGCGCTCTCTACTTACATACTCTGTTATATTCTTGATCTTTAGCAATTTGTACTTGTATTTCACTCTTCCATATATTCAGTTCTTCACAGTCAATACTCTCTAGACATATATTATAAGCATTTGTACTTATTAGTCAATATCCATGTTATAGAACACCTATTTGACAAGAACAATTTATCGTAACCAAGCCTATTCCTCCGAGCGAAGTGAGGATATTTGATAGTCGAATTCCAAATGGGAGCTTCGGGACTGTACGTAGGACGGGAGGTCCGAATCAGTATAAAATCTTGGTGTGCTTATTCTATATTTACCTAGATTAATATTGTTTTAGCTGCGTCATATATTTTGTCACTTATACTTGCATATACTCTACACGATCCACCCAGTAGACTTACAATTGGTATCAAAGCAAGATTAGATCAAAATATAGTAACACGTTTTTGAATCACTATAATATGGCAAGTATTTTTCAAGAAGGTCGATCCACAGCACGACCCCCACTTTTTAATGGTTCTAACTATGCATATTGGTCAACACGTATGAGAATCTTTATGGAAGCTAATTGATTAGAAATTTGGTCAGCCACTCAAAATAAATATGAAGCATCTTACACTGCTATGAACACATGGAATGATGCATAAAAAACCGCAGCTTCTAATAATGCTAAAGCTATGAACGTTCTTTTTTGTTCACTAGATAAGAATGAATTTTCACTTATCATGTTATATACCACTGCTTTTGATATTTGGCGCACCTTACAAGTTACACACTAAGGAACAAACAAAGTTAAAAAACTAATATTCCAATTTTACAAAATCAATTTTCATCATTTAAAATGAAACAAAATGAATCTAAAGATGAGATGTACTCTAGATTTCAAATCATTCAACATGACTTAATGGCTCTTAGAGTCAAATTCACAAATTTTGACTTAGTATCTAGAATACTCAATTCTTTAACTTCAGAGTGGGAAAGAAAAGTATTAGCTATCGAAGAAGCTAATGATCTCTCAGCAGTCTTAGTTGAAGAATTGATAGGAAATTTAATGTCCTATGAAGCTAATTTGCAGGCACAAAAATAACAAAATTCAAGAAAGAAGAACATAACATTCCCAACGAAAAATGAAGATTCCGACTTAGACGAAGGAGAAATTGTATTTATTGCCAAAAACTACAACAAATTCAAGAAGTTTAAGAAAATGACTAAGTTTCAGAAAGGAGGAAAATCAAGCTCAATAAACCAAATATCAATAAAATGCTATGAATGTAACCAATTTGGACATATGAAGAAAGACTGTCCCAAGCTCAACAATGATAAAAAGAAGAACAAATTTGAAAAATTCAAAAAGAAGAAAGCTTTCAAAGTAACATGGGATGACTCGGATTCTTCATCATCATCAGACAGTGATAGCAATAGTGACAGAGAACAAGCTAATATGTGCTTTATGGCACAAACTGATGAGGTATGTCCCGAACTTAGTTATAATGAATTATTAGAACTTAGCATGGAATTAGATGATAAATTTAGACAAATTAAAAAATTGAACAAAGAGCATATAGCCAAAATAAATAGATTAAAACTTGAAATAGGAATGTTAAAAGATGAAAAAATTATTTTAGAAGAGGAACAAGAATTATCTCAAGAAAATATTAAAAATAGTTTGGTTGAAAATGAGATTATTGATAAAACTAAATTAGAAAATGATAACTTGTTAAAAGAAAATGTCAACTTGAAGAGCAATATTGAAATATTGAAAATTGAAAATTTAGAATTGAAAGAAAAATTAGATAAAATTACAAATATGTTTCAAAATTTAATAAAGGAAAACAAGATTTGGAAAACCTTATCAAAACTTCAAACTATCAGGTAATAGAAATAGAATAGGATTTAAAAATATTCCTAAACAAAGATGGAATGATATTAAGAAATATACTTATATTTGTAAAAAGACTAAAAGTTCACCTAAGTCTATTACAAATACTAGAAATATAAAAATTTGGATTCCTAAAACAAATAATAATTTTATTAAACAAAAACGTATTAATAATTTTTTAGAAAATGTAGTCTATAATAAAAATTATATTCATAGAGGTACAAACCTTCTCTGGTATGGCAACCTACCCTTCCTAACATCTAGGACCCTAACAAAGTATATGGGTACTAATTAAATCATCTTTTATTTTGCAGGTACCCAAAATAAAAAATAAAGAGAAATTGATACTTGATAGTGGATGCTCCAAGCATATGACCGAAAATTCAAAAACGTTATCAAATATAACATACATTGATGATGGAATAGTAACTTTTGGAGATAACTCAAAAGGATACGTTGTGGTCATTGGAGAAGTCATCAACTCTGGTATTTCTAACTCTCCTATTATTACCAATGTTTTGTAGTAGAAAATCTAAAACACAACCTACTTAGTATTAGTCAATTATATGATAAAATTTTTCAAATTAATTTCAAAAAAGATAGGTGTAATATTTTCGAAAATAACAAACAACTTATGTTTAAGGGTTTTAGAAACAAAAATGTTTATGTATTAAACATGAATATAAATCAAAATTCAAATTTGTGTTTAACCGCCAAACATGACGATCCACGGTTGTGGCATAAGCGATTTTTTCATATTAATTTTAAAATATTAATAAATTAGCAAAATATGAGTTAGTTAGAGGTTTACCTAAAATAAATTACAAGGTAGAAAATTTATGTGATGATTGTCAAATTGGAAAACTAAAAAAAAAGCTCTTTTAAATCTAAAAATAATATTTCTACAAAACAACTATAAAAATTATTACATTTAGATTTATTTGGTCCAACTCAAGTACGATCTATAAATCACAACAAATATGTTTTTGTAATAGTTGATGATTTTTCAAGATATACATGGACTTTATTTCTAAAACATAAAAGTGATACTTGTGGTACGTATAAAATTTTTGCTAAAAGAATTAAAACATAAATGGATTAGAAAATTAAGAATATTCGAAGTGATGACAGTGGAGAATTCGAAAATGATATGTTCACTGATTGTTGTAATAAAAGGGGTATTAGTTATAATTTTTCTTTTCCTCACACACCTCAACAGAATGGTGTAGTAGAAAGAAAAAAAATCATATGTTACAAGAATGTGCACGAACTGTATTAAATAGTAGTGGTTTACCAAAACATTTTTGGGCCGAAGCTATTGCCATAGCTTGTTATGTTTTGAATCGAGTAACCATACGACCCATGACTAAACAAACTTGTTTTGAAAATTTTTTTGAAAGAAAACTTAAAGTATCGTACGTTAAAACTTTCGGATCAAAATGTTTTATATTAAATACAAAAGATAATTTAGGAAAATTTGACCAGAAGGTCAATGAAGGAATCTTAGTTGGATATTCGAATCGTAGCAAAGCATATAGAATTTTTAATAAACGAAATAACAATATTGAAGAAAGTTTACATGTTTCGTTCGATGAAAATCTTCTTAACCATCATACTAATGACGATGAAGAATTAATTCCAATAACAAATACAAAAAATTCTTTTCATAATGAGACAAATGCGCAATATAACACATTAGTTTCATCTCTTAGAATTCTTAAGGATCATTCAAAAGACAATATCATTCGAGATCTCAATTCTAGAGTAACTAGAAATCAACTTAACCATATAAGTCATATAGCATTTGTGTCCAATTTTGAACCAAAAAATTATAAAGAAGCTTCAAATGTTAACTTTTGGATAATAGCTGTGCAAGAAGAATTAAATCAATTTGAACGTAATAATGTTTGGGAATTAGCATCGAGACCATAAAATCGATCGGTGTAGGAACAAAACGGGTATTTAAAAATAAAGGAGATGAAAACAGAAATATAGTTAGAAATAAAGCTCGTTTAGTTGCTCAAGGTTATAATCAAGAAGAAGGTATCGACTATGACGAAACCTTTGCTTTAGTAGCGAGACTCGAGGCCATACATACATTACTCGCTTTTGCAAATCATCACAATTTTCAACTATTTCAAATGGATGTCAAAAGTGCCTTTTTAAATGGTTTTGTTAAAGAAAACGTATATGTTGAATAACCTCCATTATTTGTTCACGAAAAATATCCCAACCATGTTTTTAAATTAGAAAAGGTCTTGTATGGTTTAAAACAAGCCCCCGTGCCTTGTATGAACGTCTTAAAAATCATTTAATTACATATGGTTTTCGAATAGGTAATATCGATACAACATTATTTATTAAACGAGAAAATAACAATATTTTTGTTGTATGAATTTACGTAGATGATATTATTTTTGGCTCAACTAACGAAAATCTTTGTAATCAATTTTCAAATATTATGAAAAATGGATTTGAAATGTCTCACATGGGAGTATTAAATTTCTTCTTAGGTTTACAAATAAAACAACTTGAAAAATGATATTTTTATTCCTCAAGAAAAATATTGTAACGATTTATTACGTCGTTTTGAAATGGATAAAACTTCAAGAAAACCAAAACTGATGGTTATTCTTGACTAATTCTGGAGGAGCTTTGGAGCAAGAGGCTTCAGCATGTAGATATGTAGATAGAGTTTCCGCTGTGATGTTATCTGTATGGTTGTTCTTGTATTGTACATTAGACAGGATTGTTAAAACTGTCTAAATTGAGATGTACAGTTGTGTACTCTGATGTATATGATACTATATATATATATATATATATATATATATATATATATATATGTTATACATTATATTTCATTTGTTACGCTGTGAGATTCCGATGTGTTGTTGTTCTTTCTTCTCTTTCTTTTCTTCTTCTATCCCTTTCTTTCTTAAATAGTGATGCGTCTTTCTGGTGATAGAAAGTCGGATCACTACAGTCGATATACTAGTGTTCACTTGGAAAAAGATGACAACGGAAAAGATTTCGATGAAAAATTATATCGTAGTATGATTGGCTCCTTACTCTATTTAACGGCTAGTCGACCCGATATTATGATGAGTGTATGTATTTGTGCTCGATTCCAAGCAAATCCAAAAGCATCTCACCGAAAAGTTGTTAAACGAATCTTACGATATTTATCTAGTACTATAGATTACAGTTTGTTTTACCCTAAGGGATTATCATGTGAACTAATTTCGTATAGTGACGCGGATTTCGATGGATGTAAAACAGATCGTAAGAGTACTAGTGGAACATGTCACTTTATCGGACAATCATTAGTTTCATGGTTTAGCAAAAAGCAAAATTGTGTCTCCTTATCTACTTGTGAAGCCGAATATATTTCAGCAGCTCTAGCATGTGCATAAGTGGTATGCATGCAACAAACACTTATGGATTTTGGCGAAGTTATCGATAAATCACCATTATATTGCGATAACAGGAGTGCAATAAATCTATCCAAAAACCCTATAAATCACTCGCATACTAAACATATAGATATACGACATCCTTTTTTACATGACAATATAGAAAAGGGAATTATCACATTAGAATACGTAAATACCAAAAATCAAACAGCAGATATTTTCACAAAACCTCTAAACGAACAAACTTTTGTTAAATTACGACTCGATCTGGGAATATGCTCTCTTAATGATCTTCTAAACTAATAACCACATTTTAATTTATTCTATGTTTAGTTACAAGTTTTTTCCACAAACTAAAATTGATAACTCCTTCACCTTAAATTTTTTAGGTGGTTGTTTTCTGAAATTACCAATAAATAATTTTAAAATTGTATATAAATATTTACATAACAAGAAGTAAAGAATATATAGATTTATTATTTTTTACAACATAAAATATAATCATGTCTTCTGAAAATTCTCATCTGTCCTTCTCGACACCTACAACGGATAGCTCAGCGGATACACCTCAACGCCTTCCTACCCCTACACCAAATCAGGAACCAATGTATAGGTGGTCCTCCTATCACAAGGGATTCACTCCCGATAACAAGAAGTCCAAATGAGCTCTATTTGTTTCTCCTAACGCCAAAAAGAAAATTGATGAGATACATCACTATAAAAAGCAACAAATAGATCTACAACGAGAATTAAATTTTGAACAAAAAGTCATGCCACGACGACTAAGTTTTCTGGAGAAACTAGCGATAAAATTTTGTAATTCACGAAAGAAGGATGTACATGAACCACTTCCGATTCCTTGCAGTTCTTTGGATCCCTCATCCTTGTATCGTACACCTTTGGGTCATTCACCAAGGCAATTCTCTGGTTCTCCGAGAACCCATGAACGTGGAAATATATGGTCTCCACTCAAGCCATGGAGGGATGACAAGTTTGTAGATCGTAAAATTCCATTGCCATCTAAATAGATTAAATTATTTTTGTATCTACGTATATTTGTAATTCTATTTCACAAAAATAATACTATACTTTTTTAAAAATAAAATCGAAAAATAAGCAACACCCTTCAAAATTAGGCTATTTTTAGAAAAATTGGTCATTTCAGACCTCTGACCATTGCCCTCAGACGTCTGACACTTTGATATCACACAAATTTTATACCATCGTGCATATGCCAGACGTCTGATATAACCTTCCAAATGTTTGAAAATTGTCTTTGCTTATAAAAAAATAGATACCAGACTATTTCAGACATCTGAACTATGAACCAGACGTCTGAATAAAGTCTCTGCCACTATATTATAAAAATTCGATCTATTTCAGACGTCTAATATTTAACCCAGACGTCTGAGAAAACTATCTGTCATTTAGAAATGAAAATTCGATCCATTCTAGATGTTTGATAATACAAATAGACATTTGAAAAATCTTTCCGACTATCAAATTTTACAAAACGACCAAATCCAGACGTTTACCACAACAAACCAGACGTGTTCTTCTATTTACTGACTTAAAATTAGGTTAAAACAGATGTCTGAATTACCTTCCAGACGTCTGAAATTCAATCGACACGTTTATATGCTCAGATGACGTCTATTTTTTTAACCTTTTTACTTCATTTCATTTTATTTCTACCACGATTTCAATTTTTTCCTCCAAAATCCTTCTCTTTCAAACTTGATCGAATTTTAAAACAAAAAATCCTAAAATCTCTAAGGGAAAACAAGATCAAGCAACTTCCTCAAATCCTTAAATTTGCTCAGATGATCAAATTGAACGATGGATGATTCAAGTACCTCATTTACTCAACAAATATGAGGATATTGAGAAGAAGAAAATCCACACAGGTCCATTTTATAACTTACTCAAGTTCCTAATGTACGATTTAGATGAAATGTGTGAAAATGCCAGTTTAGAAACTTTGATATCTTTCAATCCCCATAACATTCAAATTGATCAGTTTGCTATATTTCTCTTCTATGCTAATTTGGATAGTACAGCGGTTTGGAATGTTGAAAACGAGGATAATTGGTTATGTTCTAGTGTGTATGGCAACACAATTAGGCTCACTCCAGGAATCATCGGCAAAACTCTCGGATGTTCCGACTCCGGAGAAGATTTATATAGTATTCCCGGTATGCGTCTCAAAGCAAGAGATAATATAACACATCAAATGTGGAAGACGAAATGCCAAAATTCGCATCCAAATATCTATGACCTAAGGCGAGACTTCTAACTCGAATGATTATCAACACTATCATTCCTCGTCTTGGTAGGCATGAACAGATAATGGAATTAGAGCACAAGGCCCTGTATGCTATATTCAGCGGAACAAGGGTAAATTGGGCTAAATTTATATTTGACGAGCTCAAACATTTTTGGACTCGATCACGTCCATCGATTATCTACCCCACATACATCAGAAGGCTTCTACGTGCTCACAACATCCCCTTCTATTTATCCACTTTTGAAGAAATTTCTCCGAAATATGCTTCCACGAAATATGTCTCCCTAATGCACCTACCGGAAAATCCTCTTGAGATATCTTTCGAAGAGTGGACGCAATGTCGTCAAGCCAGACAAGCTGGACCTCCACCTCAACCACACCCTGAACCATCACAAGAGGTGGAACAACATCGCGAAACTACTCCTCCTCCTGCACCATTTGATTATACGTGCCACGATGAAGTTTTGGAGACTCGAATAGAGACGAATCCAAATGATTGTTTTCAAGACCTCACTCTTCAAAATCAGCATATTTTATCTCGAAATCAAAAAGTTTTAGCTAAGCGCATTGAAAGTTTTGAAACATCTTTTGCTACACGCCTAGCCACATTTGAAACATTACTTTCAACTATATTATCGGTTCTCAAAGAGGTTCTTCAAAGGGTTCGTGGCCTTACACCACCATTCAAAGATTGGCCAACCCCAGTACCTTCTCCTCCTTTGAAACATACCAAATTTTTTGAGGAGAACGAACCTCTAGAAAAAGCTCTGACATCTCCTACGAAGCAACCTAGCTCTTCCAAAAATGAAGATAAAGGAGACAATCAACGAAAAGCTTCCCCAAAAGACTCATAGATTTTTAGAACTTCATCTTAGGTAAAATTATTAAAAACCAATTAATGTACTCAGTTATTGTAATTAATGAAATTTCTCTTTTGGTGTGTTATTTCTGTATATATCTCTGTCTTATAACGATTGGTCGATATTTAATAATTTCTATATTTAAAAAGTTATGTATCCTTTTTGATAATGCCAAAGGGGGAGAAATAATAAAGATCAATAAGTTATGAAAAGCACATATTTAGGGGGAGATTTATAAAATTATAAGTACAATGTATAGTTTTCATCATCAAAAAGGGGGAGATTGTTAGGAAATAAAATCTAAGGTTTCGATGACAATAACTATACAACGGAAATCGAATATGCATATATATTTCTATATACAGGTACTTGCTAGAGCAACATCACTAGAAAGATAAGAACAAGGCTCAAAGAACGTTACAAGGGACTACAAGTCGATAAGATCAAGAAAGAAACAAGAAAGATGCACAAAACAGACATGCACAATTTTCAGACGTCTGGGTGCACAAGCCAGATGTCTGGGAAAAAGTCCTCCGGAATAACAAAACAAACAGAACCAGACGTCTGGTAGATACATTCAAACATCTAAAAATCTACTATATACATAAAATATATAGTATCAGACGTCTGATACAAATACCAGACGTCTGATTTCGAACTCGGAATTTAATTTCAAATTTCAACTACCACATTTAAATAGACATCTTCGCTTCTCCTCGCTACAACTCTTCACCAACAACAGAAGCAACTGTAGAGCACTTGTTAATGGATACAACTACTCAAGGAATCTCTCTACAGCTATATATATCATCAAGAATCAAACAGAATCTTTGCCTTACTCACTTGCGCTCTCTACTTACATACTCCGTTATATTCTTGATCTCTAGCAATCTATACTTGTATTTCGCTCTTCCATATATTCAGTTCTTCACAGTCAATACTCTCTAGACATATATTGGAAGCATTTGTACTTATTAGTCAATATTCGTGTTATAGAACACATACTTGACAAGAACAATTTATTGTAACCAAGCATATTCCTCCGTACGAAGCCAGGGTATTTGATAGTCGAATTCTGAAAGGGAGCTTCGGGATTGGACGTAGGAGGGTAAGAATCATAATTTTTAGTATGGTAATCTCTGAGATAATCGGAGTTGGAGGATTTTGGGGTTTTTTTTGGTGATCGACGTGGTGGTCGGCGCCGAGGTTATGGCCGAAGGTAGCAGGTAGATGGATGGTCTTAGGAAAATTGGGGTGAGATTTTTCTGATGGCCGTAGTGGCCAGGGATGGCAATTTAGGGTTTTGTGGGGTGTTTGGGCTGTCGAAATTCTCGGGGTAATGGCAAAATCTTGGATGAATCGGAGGCATTCGCGATGGAGGGGATCGTTACTGGAAGCCAAGGCGGGTTGTCACAGTATGAGGTCCGAACCAATATAAAATCCTGGTGAGCTTATTCTATATTTTCCTAGATTAATATTGTTTTAGCTGCATCATATATTTTGTCACATATACTTGCATATACACTACATGATCCACCCTGTAGATTTACACATGTACATATATATATATATATATATATATGTATATATATAAATATATGTATATTCGATTTCCATTGTATAGTTGTTGTCGTCGAAACAGTAGATTTGATTTCCTAACACCAGATACTCTCATATCCTCTATCCGACCTTGGCAACCCATCTATGAAATCCATTGAGATAAAATCACATTTCCAAACTGGAACATCCAAAGGTTGAAGTAACCCACTCGGTTTCTGATGTTCAGCTTTAACCTATTGACAGTTCAAACACTGCCTCACCCACAAGCCTACATATCTTTTCATACCTTTCCAGTAGAAACTCCTCTTTATATCATGATACATCATGATCCCTCCAGGATGAATCATAAATTTTGATTGATGACATTCTCTAAGGACCTCCTTCCTTAGGTTTTCTACATTCAGGACACATAATCAACCCTTCTTTCTTAACCACCTTCTTTGGTCAAGACTAAAATCCTTCAGATCATTAATGTCGATTTCGGCCTCTAGTCTTCTAATCTTCTCATCTAGCAATGGATCCTCTTTCTGCTTAGAAGCAATCCTTTCGATCAGAACTGGTTAAACTTCCAAACATGATAACATGGTGGTTTCTCGACTTGAACCGGCCTTTGATCTCCATCGTACACCGCATGTAGTCAATGCTTCTAAATCTTTCCACTCAACTAGCATTGCCAATATTGCAGTCTGATGTTTTCTGCTAAGTGCATCTGCAACCTTATTTCCTTTTCCTGGTGTGTACTCAATACCAATGTCGTATACAGCTATGAACTCTAACCATCTCTATTGTCTTATATTCAACTCCTTCTGAGGGAATAAATATATCAGTGACTTATGGTCAGTAAACAACTCGAATCTTTCTCCCAAAATGTAATGTCTCCACACCTTCAATGCGAAAATTACCATTGCTAATTCCAAATCATGAGTTGGATATCTAACTTCATGCGGTCTAAGCTGTCACTTTACCCCTTTGCATTAGCACAGCTCCTAATCATGTTCCACATGTGTTCACGCACACAACCAAGTCCCGATTCCTAAGAGGAACAACTAACACAAGTACATTAGTCAATGAATGTTTCAATTTTCGGAATGCCTCCTCACACTTATTAGTCCAAACAAACTTCACGCCCTTCCGAGATAGCTTAGTCATTGGTACCGCTACCGCAAGAAATCCTTAACGATTCTCCGATAGTAGCCACCTAACCCAAGAAAACTCTTTATCTCAGTCACCGTCTCGGGTCTCTTCCAATTATTCACTGATTCGACCTTGGCCAGATCTACTGACAACCCTTTCTCTTAGACTACATAACCAAGAAACCTCACCTCCTTCTTCCAAAAGTGACACTTCAAAATCTTTGCCTTTAACTGATACCATCTCAGTGTCTTAAGCAATATCCTAAGATGAACTTCATGATCTCTTTCATCCTAGGAATATATCAATATGTCGTCTATGAATACTAATACAAATCTATCCAGATGCTTTCAGAAGATTTTGTTCATCAAGTCCATAAAGAATGTTGGCGCATTAGTTAATCTGAACGCATGACTAACCATTCGCATGATCCATATTTGGTCCTAAACGTTGTCAAAGAAATATTATCCTCTGCTACTCTAAGTTGTTGGAACCCTATGGCTAAATCCAACTTAGAAAATACCTTCGCTCCACTCAAATGGTCGAACAAATCATGAATCCTAGGTGATGGATATCAGTTCTTTATCATTTTCTCATTCAGTTTACGATAATCAATACATAACCTCAACAATCGTCTAGTTTCTTAACAAGTACTAAGGTTGCTTCCCAGACGAACTGCTTGGTCTGATAAAATTATTACCTACTAAATCCACCAACCGTACCTTTAGCTCCTTCATCTCGGTAGGTGTCATTCTACTTGGCGGTCTACTCATAAGTTCGACTCTTAGTACTAAATCTATCTGAAACTTAATGGCTCGCTTCGGTGGTAGTCCTATCACGGGCTCAATTGTGCAGTTAATGCGCTCGGTAGATTCAAAGCGGTGGAGGTGCAAAAAGTCATAGCGGGGATACAGCGAGGATATAGCGGGATATAGCGGATAGCTCTAAAATAGCATACAAAACTCGTACTTTGTGTTTTTACAAATATATAAATGGTAATTAAATGAAAAATTATCATTTAATTGAATTATAAATAATACGTAAATAATTTTAAATAAAAACATGTGCGAATATACTTTAAATAAACAAAAAAAACTGTTATATAACATAACTGAATTTGGTAGAATATTAGAGTATTTTCATTTCTGAAAATATATTTTAAAATTAAATCAAATAAATTAGTTTCATAACTTTATAATGTATAAATGCAATTTTTCAATTTATTTTATTAAAAAAGATATAACGGGAATAGCGGAATATAGCGGAAATAACGGAATATAGCGGGGATTAAAGCAGAAATGCTATATTCTGGGGCTATATGGAAAAATCGTAGCGGTAGAAATCCGCTATGAGATATAGCGGGGTTGTAGCGGGTAAAAGTGGGGCATTAACTACACAGGGGCTCAAAGACATCTGCGAATTCTCTAAAAGCAAAAACTCGACTCAACTCGTCTTCTTCATCCATAACACCCAACAAAGTGCAAGAATCTAATTTTGGGTTTTCTACAGTGTATATAACCCAATCACTACAACTAGGGTCTAAGTGATATTTTCCTATCATGGAAAAATATCCTAGCATCGTACTACTTAACCAATCCATTCCAAAACCCATGGAATCAAATACATGCAAATTGTAAGAAATTATATGACCTAACAACCCAAACTCTAAGTGGTCACTTCTCATCCCAAGGGTCACATATCCTCCTATTGGATTGGCAACATTGAAGGAAGTAGCCAGGTATGAGGGTTCTAGGTTAAGCTTTTCTACCAAAATATGAGCTGTAAAAAATGCAATGCACCAGTATCAAATAGAACTCTAAGTGACATACCATGAATCAAAAGCATATCTCCCAATACAATTTTCCCTTTCTCCTATGTTATTGGTCTTGAGGCAGCTGGTTTCAATGCAAACACTTTGCCTTTTCCATCCTTGGCTGGTTCCATGCACTGGTTCTTATAATGTCCAACTTGATCATAGTGATCACAGTTGAAACATTTTACTCCTTGTCAGCTGCCTTCTTTTCTTTTCCTATCCGGCATCATGGGAAAAATGTCCCTTCTTATTACACTTAAAGAAAACCAGATCATCTTTTGCCTTCTTGGCAGCTCCTTTCTTCTGAGCCCCCTTCTTGTGGAAAAGCTTTCTCTTCTGGTTCTTTCTACCTTGAGTTTTCATTCCTTTGTTGTTGTTAAAGAAATTGAGCATCTTCTCATTCCTCAAAGCCATCTTAAAAACTAGGTCGCATGGATCCCTAATATGTGGTAAAGTCGCTTTAGCAAGCTCGGGTCTCAATCTGCATTTGAATTTCTCATTCCTTTTGATAATTGTATCGACCGTAGCATATCTGTATCTAGATAATTCCTCGAATATGGTAGTATACTCAAGCACCGTCATGTCTCCCTGCACCAACTCAGCTAATTTCCTGAGCAGAGCTGACTTGGTGATTTCCTACATGAATCTTTCCTCAAACCTCCTTCTGAGTGCTACCCAAGTCATAACATCTTCAGCTATTCCTACAGTAACATTGTTCCACCTATACGGTGCCGCTCCTTACAATTTTCTAGATGCCAATCTCCTTTCCTGCTCATTGTTGAGTCTCGAATCAGCAAAAATCATCTTGCAATGAAGCAACTAATTCTCCACTTTAATTACATCCTCAATGTCGATAAACGGCTTCCCTCCAAGCCTAGCATAGTCTCTGCTTAGTAGTGCATAGTTATTGACCAACGGAACTTCCTTATTTTCTCCTCCAGCGTTTCCTCCAACTAATCCCACAGTAACTCCAACTTGCATCAGGTAGACGAAGAACTAATACATAGCTTCCGTAGCAACTTGCGGCCCTCCTGCACCCATATTAGCAGCTTGTGCCCTACCTGGATTTCTACTAGTATTTGGTCTGGCATTTCTACCAGTTATGGTGCTCCCTCCACCAATTAACTCTTCCATTCCTAGCATCTGTATCTTACGACCTTGAAATCTACAATCGAGTCTTTGTAAGATACAGAAGAATAGCCCAAGAGATATGGGACAATAGAGATAAAGCATATACTTATCTATAGCAAATATAAATACGTTACTATAATGTTATCCCATCTCCAATCTTTTCTTTATTTCCTTAGGATTATGTTTTCAAAATTAAGTTTGAAATTTATTTCAAGTTTTCATAAACATATGCTCTAACACTAAGTTGAAACATCCTTTAAATTTGAGGCTCGAAGCTAAGCGTTACAGATGTTGCAGTCAACTATAGTATTAACTTCTGGTAACAAAATACAGTAATGTTAATCGTATCAATAAAATCAGAAGCACATGAATATGAAATAAAATCAATACAGATTTCAAAAACCACTTTTCTGTTACATTTCATATTCAATTACATAATCCCGGAATGATTTCTAGGTTTTGATTAAATATAGTTATTATAAATTACGCCAAGAGAGACATATGAAGATGCCCCCTCGGATGATCAGAGTACTAGATAGATAGGCATATCAGTCACAAATACATCACAACGAAAACAATACTAAATAACTCTTACATAGTTAGCTTTGCCTTCTGCACATCTTCGGAAGCTTATTCGTCTAACCCACTAAACCTGAAAAGTCCTTCACTCTCAATCTACTCAAATTTAATTTTGGCACCCAAGAGTTTAAGGGGAAAACATAAATTTCGAGTCAGAAATAAGTCTTGGTATGAATATTCTATTACATCTCGATTTACTAATATTATGTAAGACCATGCTGCTTAGCGGAACGAATTTCTCCTCAATTATATCCTTTTAAAACATATCTTTTGCAAATAAAAATCTTGCAATCAAACTAATTATAGCAAAAATAGCAATAATATATATGCATATAAATCAAGTATTAAAGGGACTATTTGTCTGAACAATATAGTTTTATCTGGCTAACTATTAATCCCCTACCCGATTCAGGCCTACCAGAAATAATAGATATTCTAACTTCTGTCAGATACAATACTGGACGATCTGTCCTAAACTTACTTCTCCAAGGGCCAACTGATCCTAATGGTTTTGCGGGCTCACCGACAACCTAATTAACTCTACTTTGTGTATTCCTTTCTATGTAAAACATCATTTTAGTCTCACCTGTAACAAAACCCTACACATTGGAATTTTGGACATATATTAACTAGGGGCTACTAGCTAAAGTATAGAGCACGACCCCATACCAGTCTCTTCTAGTCTTCTAATATCTAAGTCATATACTTGGGGTAAACTACCTTATTCAAATTTCATTTCCTTGAAACAATCTTTATAAATGATTTACCCTTGAAATCTTATATTTATAAAAAAGGAAATCATACTCTTTGCTTTACTTAAAATACTTATGCCATGATATAGGTTTTACAAAAAATGTGGATGAAAACATAAAATCAATAAGGTTATCTACCCTTTGAAATAAGTTAAAGCCCTTTTTTTAACTCAGAAAACACTAGGCTGTAAAGCCAAAACAATTTCTTCGAAACCACTGTTTAAAACCTTGAATGATCCTTTTTGAAATCATTGAAAGCATTCCTTTTGAAATCATTGGTTGAAACCTTAGACATCCCCTTTAAAATCCATTTAACCATGTCTTTCGAAACTCTTAGAAATATTCCATTCGAAACACTCAATGTATACCATTCGAAAATATTGGAATCTTTCTCTTTGAAACACTTAAAACATACCTTTCGAAAGCATTACGTTTAAGTAAGAGTTTATGGAAACATAGCTTCAAAACCATTTAATTGTATTGCTTTTGCAATCATTGGGTTTAACATCGAACATAACCATTAGGTTAAAGAGAATAAAAGCGAAAGTACCCTTTTCAAAAGCATTGATCTCAAGTAAAAGAATCAGGGAAGAGGATAGCTTCGAAACCATCTTTTATAAACATTGCCTCTGAACTCTTATTAAAAGTGGCTAATAACACTTTCAAAAGCATTAAGAAGGCAACTTTAATGAGAAGAAAACGAAAGCCTTCCTTTCGAACACATTTTATAAGGCAATGAAAAAAAGCGGTCTTTAGCTAATTCGAAAGGTATGAATGTGGCAGCCAAGGTGTCGAATAGGTTTAAAAGAGGCAACTCCTTTGAACGCCCCTTATAAAAACAAAGACAAGTGGAAACTCTTTCGATAGCTTCTTTTCAGAACAAAGACAAGTAAATGGGTTCAAAAGCCAATAAAAGCAACCCAATCGAAAGCATGCCTTCGACACGGTCTCCTCTACCTTTCTTCAATACACTATGGATCAATTTCTTGATACTATGTGCATTGATTTCGAATGGGTGTGAAAGGCTCACTGGGCATGGTGACGGAAGCAAGCAATGGAAGTGTCAAAGTTGTAATTCGAAACAAAACTGATTTTATGCCTTTCAAAGACATTTCTTTTCACCCAACTTGCCTAATTTGTAAAAATATAATTGCTTGCCAATCCTTTATCAAAATTCTTTTTTAAAAAGGCTGCCGAATTCAAACAATTGAAACCATTTTAGCAAATAAACCCTTCCCTTAATAATACATTGTAAGTCCACTAATTTAAATAATTTAATAACCATAGTAAAACACTTAGAAAAAATTCCAAAAATCTCAATAATTCAATTTAAACATGTTTTCTAACATCTATAAATTTCAGATCCGAAAACATTATTTAATTTCCTTAAATAATTTGAACCCAAAATTAATTGTTTCCTTTCATAGAAATTAATTAATAAATCCACAATTACATAGAAAATTATGAAACTTGAAACCCACTTCCAAAATAATGTTTTTGACCATATATCAAAAACACAATTCATTTGTATGTCATTTAATAGGTTTTCTAATCTAAACGTATCATAAAATCTATATGAAACCATGTAAATCATCAGCTTAAAGCATATAATCATTAAATCCCTATAACATGGCATATACTTGCAATAGAAATTAGGTTTACCTTTAAACCGAAATCAATTATTAAAAATAGAGATGTAAACTAGTTATTACCATGGTTTTGTGTTAAGAAGGTTGAGATTTGCCTTTAGATCGATTTGCTTAAGCTTTCTACTTAAATTCTAACTTTTTTCTACTTGAATCCTCTTAACGGTTGCTGCCCGAGTTCCTTTAGAGTTTTTAGTTTTGTTTGTGTAAGTATAATGAATGAGGAATGAAGAATAGAAGGGTTTAGGGTATAAGAACACAAGCGAATCCCATTTTACCCACCTCATATTCCTCCTACTTACTTATTTTTAGTTCTCTTTTATTTATACATTCATTAAGGCATGGCTACTTCTTAATTAACAAATCTCAATCTCTTAATTATGTACATTATTTCATTTAATTTATACAGTTAAATATTCTAAATAATTTTAGTCAAAATTATGGTTATTACATCATCTTTCAGATCTATGTCTCTATAGAATCGACTGTGACGTCCGAGCCAAAGCTCAGGCGCTGCTTGTCAATCTTCAATGGCTTGGATGCGGACCGACTTGTCCCACCCTTAACATTTTCCTTGTGTTGAGCATCCCTCAATTCAGCTACATAGCAGGCACGCTCGGTCGCCTGATCACCATGAACCACTCTAAAACACTATCTATTGGGAACTTCAAAATCAAACACCATAGGGAAAGAGTTGCCCCGAGCTTAGCTGGGGTCGGTCGTCCAACAGAAGCGTTGTATGAAGAGTCAACAACAAATGGCAAAATCCATATAATCCTGCGGTCACCTTCTCCCAACTCCACTAGCAATTCAGCACAACCAAGAGCTTCAGTTGAAGCACTGTTAAAGCTATGAATGCAAGCTTTAGACGGTTCCAAGTCCTTGCCTTTCATCCTCATCTGATCATAAGCTTTTTTTGAAAATTATATTTACAAAATTTTCACAATCAATTAATATCCTTCTCACTAAAGCGGGGCCGATTATGGCTGAAATGACCATTGGATCGATTGTCGAACCTTCCACCTTGTCTGCATCTTTATTTCTAAACATAATATCATCTGTCATTGTATGTTGTTGTTTTGTCGGGGCTCCATCTTCCGTACTCGAACAACATTCAAAATTCACATACTTAATCGTGCAAGCTTAGCACTCCATCTCATGCCAATTCTTATCAGTCGGATGTGGTTCTTCGACTATTGTATTATTACCAATCTTATGCCAATCCACACAGGCTCCTTAGCCCTATCCAGTGCTTGTCCTCGGTTGGGGTCGGATGTCGCTCGCTTGCCATCCTGTGGGTTTTTTACAAACTGTTGTAACATTCTTTCTCGAATCACTTTTTCGATAATATCCTAGAGATGTTTGCATTCAATTGTGTTATGACTACAACATCCGTGAAACGACAATATTTTTCAGTCTATTTCTGCTTCTCCATTGATTCTTTCGGAGGCGGCTTTATGTAATACATGGTTTTGCAGATAGACAAATAGATATTCTCTAGTGATGTATTCAGTGGCTTGTAAGTATAATACATTAGAATCCTAGGCTTTCCTCTTCTAGAGTCCCTCTTTCGTTCTCGACTTCTATTTCCGCCTTTCTTTTATTGATTAGTTTGTTCTAGATATTCACTCGAACTTTTCCAAAGCTATCATCAAACTGCTTCACTGTAATATTACTCTGTACTCCCTTTACACTTGGTCCCGCAACATTCTTCTTCCTAGAGCATATGGCTTCCTCCTTCCTCAAATATTGAGCCATTTTTGCATAAAAGCGCTCCAATGTTGCAGTTGGCTTGCCAGCTAACCAATCGCCAAAATCAGACTCTGGATCAATCCCTCTTGTTACGGCCATCAATATTGCATGGTCATTTGGATTACTAATTTTTGTAATAGTCGTATGAAATCTCTCCAAGTAATCTTTTAGCGATTCTCCCATAACTTGAATCGTGCTGGGTAGGAACATTACATCTTTAGGGTGAGTTGCGTGCATACAGAACTGCTCCACAAACCTTATTGCCAAATCATCAAATCTTAAGATCGACCGTGGGGGTAACCTTGTAAGCCATATTATTACTACTCGAGAGAGATTTATAGAAAAACATATACACTTGGTTGCATTGTGACGACCGCCCATGACTCCCGCACCAAAACAAGAGAATAGTGCGCTGAAAGGTGTGCCAGGCAGCCATGGACGATAGTCAGGGTAAAATAAAATCGAAGAATCTCTATCGTAACTCACAGCGCATGGATAAAATACAATAGAGAAATATATAGTGAAGTCTCATAACAGGAAATCATCATATAAGCATCACAGAAGTTTTATACAATCATCTACTCAAATCCATACATGAAAGCCTCACTACAAATCACTCAACCAAATACAGCAGCGGATACCCAGTACATATAGTAAGAAAACTAATATGCAAAGCCTCCTGCTCGTCTTCGTCATCTTCATCGTAGAACTCCTAGCACAGCACCTGTCACCTGCTACCTAGTCTGCCCATCCCAACATGGATGAACAGCCCAAGGTAATAAGAGGAGACATAAAACCTTGAGTCAGACAAAGTCTTAGTGAGCAGTAAATTAACAATCAAACATACCAAAGAGCATAAGGGATAAAAGGAATAGGAACCAAACCATCCCACTCCACCTCTTTCTACAGTGATAGCCCCCAGACACACACTAAGGAGAAGTAAGCATAACATAGCAGATAAGTAAGGTAAAGCAATAATCACTCGAGTCAAGGACGATGTTTTCCAAATACAAACCCCCAAGGCCTAAACCAAGATCAGATAAGCACCCAGAAAACACCGCTCTTGAAGCCGAATGATGATACAACCAAACATCCAAACATCCATGACTCTGGCTATCACTGTTATCATTGCCTTGATTTCACCGTTAGTTGAATGACCGCCTGTCAAGGGCTAATGGTAACCCCGGTTTAGCCATAACTCCGCACGTCATCGTGACCCGTGCCTAAGCCGAACGCATCAGCCCAGAGTACTAGCACGTCATCATGACCCGTGCCTGGAACGTCATCGTGACCCGTTCCAACGTACCCTTGCTTTGAGTATGCTAGAACCTTCAACAACGATGAGATCTTAGCCTCCTAGTCATCCTCCTCGACGACTACTTCCATACTAGCTCAAGCGCCTCTCAAGCTAACCATTATCCACCCCAACCCGGACCGCATCACCGAGTTATAACTTTGCACGTCGTCATGACCCGTGCTTGGAACGTCTTCGTGACCCGTCCCATCACAACATATGTCTTGCCTCATCACATCATAGCAAAGTCTCTCAACTTGGAACGTCATCATGACCCGTCCCATCTCAACACAAGCCTTGCCTCATCATATCATCGCAAAGTCCCAACTCAACCATGCTTTGCCTTCTCGCATCATGGCAAGATCCCACATCCTCGAATCCATCCATATGAGCTTCCACATCCGCTTCATATGCCATTGGCAGCTTTCACCATTCAAGAGCCTTTCCACTTAGCTTTTGAATCATCTTCAACCATCTTGTTCCAAATCAACTACAAGCTAACTTGGAGCAATTAAATCTATCATACATTCAAACATTCAAGCATTCAACAAGATATATTAAGCAATATCAACTAAAATGGAAATTTCGTAATTAAGTGTGCAAAAGTCCAACATATGTGAAATCATGGTTTTTAGCATAAATCTATCAAATCTAAAACATGGGTTTTGTCTCTAATACTTGATAAATAACTTTCATAAGTAAACATCTTCAAATATGATGGATCTACATGCAGACTTAGAGAAAATGCGGGAAAACGCTAACTTTAACACATAAACATATCACCAATCCCATATACTCCTTTGGATCCGCGTGAGAGATAACTACCACTCACCAAATCACCAAAACAACCTAAAATGAATCAACTACAGATCTGGACAGCAAGGACTTGGACTTGATCCGGAGAAATTTCACTTGAAACGGTGAAATCTAGCCTCTTCGGATGAAAATCTTCAACTTTGGCTCTTGATCTTTGATCTTGATCTTCAATCTTCAATGGATGTTAGCACTTGATGGAAGTAGAGAAAGAAGTGAAGAAAATACCGTAGTCGAGTTTCCAAAATGGCAGCACTTCGTCGCTTCGAAATCCGGTGCCAAAAAGTGAGCCGAACGCCTCTATTTATAGGCTGAAACCTCCATGTCTCGGCCGTCCTAAGTCGCCGCCGACCCAACTCCTGAGTCGCCCCCGACTCATCCCTCGCCGACTCACGACCTAGCACCTACCGACTCAACTACACAACATATACTCCCAGATGTCGACTTACGACTCAACCAAGTGCCGACCTACTTCCTACCGACTCAACCAAGTGCCGACCTACTTCCTACCGACTCAACCAATGCCGACTTAAATTCTACCGACTCATCACAGCAAGAAGGTCACACGACTTATCCCTGCCGACCTAAGCCTAATCCTTATCCCTCGAGACACGACTCAAAAGCCTAAGTCCCCAACGACTTATCCACTAAGTCGGCCCACCGACCTAACGACACATGGAATAACGCCATGCCGACCCAAACCCCTACCGACTCAGGACCCCACGACCTAAGCCCTAATACTATGAGTCGGCAATTCTATGACTCGGTCACGAGTTAACTCCTATGAGTCGGCCAACCCTTAAACCACCAACCTCCTTAAGTCGGCAACGTTTTAACTCGAGAAACTCTTAAGTCGGTCGCTTCCTTATCTCGGCCAACATTCTAAACCGCAACCCCTCCTTGAGCCGGTCCCCTATGAGTCGTTAACGACTTAAGACCCTATTAACTCGAGCGCGACTCAACACTTGAGTCGGTTCCCTATAAGTCGGCCACTAACTTAGGTCGTTCCAACACTCCAACTCTTAACTCGGCAAACCCCATGAGTCGGCCAACCTTAACTCGGTCACAACCTATAAACCGTTGCTTCTATAAGTCGGTCACTCATACACAACCCATTCTATGAGTCGGTTACGACTCAAGCCTTAACCCATTACCTTGTCTCACCTCCTAAGTCGGCTACGACTTACTATCGGTCGGTCACCATCCTAACTCGGCCACTCGACTCAAGCTATCATGCGACCTAAGCACTAAGTCGGTCACGACTCATGCCCCTATACGACTCAATTCCGAATGACTTAGGCTAGAGACAACACAACAACACTAACGACCTACAAATTCTACGATCCATCGACACGTAAAATACGGGTCGTTACATTCTCTCCCCCTTAGGAATTTCGCCCCCGAAATTCCAAGCAAACAATCAGAAATCAAAGATATTCCGCATGCCTACCATCCAAAGCAATCAACAAACCATGCAACCAATTCTAGCCTAGCATGCAGAATTCTAAGACTCAGAACAAGCTACAAATTCATGAGATGTCACGACACTTTAGGGCCATACCTCGAAGAGTCCGGGATGAGCTGCCTTCATCCTCTCTTCCTCCTCCCATGTACAGTCGTTAACATCATCACTCCATTGTACCTTGAGCAACGTAATCGTCTTCCTCCTAAGCTGTTTCGTATCGGTTTCAACAATACGAAGCGGCTTACGAGGTCTCGAAACAACTGGATAAACCTCCAAGTCTTCACAGCTATCAGCAGAAACCACAGTAGTTGGGTCGTGCACATACTTCCGTAGATAAGATACATGAAAAACATTGTGCACACCCGCCATCTTTTCCGGTAACTCCAATCTATAAGCGAGCTTTCCAATTCGCTCGATAATCGGGAATGGTCCAACAAATCTCGGAGTTAACTTTCCTTTCTTCCCGAATCTAATAACATTCTTCAATGGAGAAATCTTCACAAAAACCATATCGCCCACGTCGAATTCCAAATCCTTTCGACGATTATCAGCATAACTTTTCTGACGATCTTGGGCTGCCTTCATTCGTTGTCGAATGATCTCTATACAATCCGAAGTCTGTCGAATCATCTCTGGCCCAAGTATCGGCTTTTCTCCAGCTTCCAACCAACATGTCGGAGAGTTACACGGTCTTCCATATAATGCTTCATATGGTGCCATACCAATGCTAGACTGATAACTGTTGTTATAAGCAAATTCCACCAAATGAAGGTGATCTTCCCATGATCCTCCGAAGTCCAAAACACAAGCTCTAAGAAGATCTTCCAAAACCCGGTTGACTCTCTCAGTCTGACCATCTGTTTGAGGGTGGTAAGCTGTACTCAAACACAACTCAGTTCCCAAAACTTCCTGGAAGCTCTTCCAAAATCCACTAGTGAACAACGGATCTCGATCGCTCACTATACTCTTCGGAACACCATGGAATCGAACAATCCACTTCACATACAACTCAGCCAACTTCGATGCAGTTCTAGTCGATCGAACAGGAATGAACCTTGCACTCTTGGTCAAACGATCTACTATGACCCAAATCCCTTCATTCCCTGTCCTTGTCCTAGGTAGACCATCAATAAAATCCATTGACACTTGCTCCCACTTCCACGTAGGAACTTCTAATGGCTGAAGTAATCCACTGGGCTTCTTCTGCTCAGCTTTCACCAACTGGCAATTCATACACTTGGAAATAAAATTTCCAACATCCTTCTTCATACCTTCCCAGTAGTAAGCTCTTTTCATATCCCGATACATCTTATTTCCACCTGGATGAATTGTCAACTTCGAGTGATGACTTTCCCTCAGAACTTCATCCCTTAATCCATCAATATCAGGAACCACCAATCGTCCTTGCTTTCGAAGCCAACCCTCTCGATCGACTTCGAATCCCTTATCCTTCTCTGGTTCCAATCCAGATTCCAAATCACGGATAATCTTGACAAGCTTATCATCTTTCTTTTGGCTCTCGCCAATTCTTTCCACAAGAGTAGGCCTTATTGATAAGTTTGCCAACATCTCAGATTCCAACTCGCATCTAGGCCTGAAATCAAATCCAGCCAAATACTCAAGACTCTTCCATTCCGAAAACATGGCTCCCAATCCTGCATGTCTTCGACTTAACGCATCTGCCACTGCGTTACCTTTCCCCGGAGTATAGGCTATACCAAAATCATAAGATGCTAGAAACTCTAACCACCGTTGCTGTCGAAGATTCAAATCCTTTTGGGAGAACAGATACTTCAACGACTTATGATCTGTAAACAACTCAAATCTAACTCCCAATAGGTAGTGTCTCCACATCTTCAAAGCAAACACTATCGCCGCTAACTCCAAATCATGAGTTGGATAATTCCTTTCATGCGGCTTCAGTTGTCGACTAGCATACGCAACAACTTTATCCTTCTGCATTAGCACCGCTCCCAGTCCAGTGCCACATGCATCGGTGTAAACCACCATCTCATCATTCCCACTTGGAATAGTCAATACAGGAGCACTCGTCAGTCGCTCTTTCAGGATTACGAAAGCTTGCTCACACTTGTCATCCCATTTGAACAACTGGTTCTTCTTCGTCAATCCTGTCAACGGTGCAGCTATCTTGGAAAAGTCTTTGATAAACCGACGATAATATCCTGCTAATCCAAGAAAACTTCTTACATCAGATGCATTCTTAGGTCTAACCCAATCCTGGATTGCTGCCACCTTAGCGGGATCAACCGCTATTCCATTTCCAGAAATAACATGACCTAAGAACCTCACTTCATTCTTCCAGAAGTGACACTTCGAAAACTTAGCCTTCAGCTGATGTTTCCGCAATATATCCAAAACAATCCTCAAGTGCGTCTTGTGCTCTTCCTCAGTTCTGGAATAAACCAAAATATCATCCACGAACACAAGCACGAACTTATTCAACTGATCTCTGAACACTCTATTCATAAGATCCACAAAATATGCTGGCGCGTTAGTCAACCCAAACGGCATTACCAGCCACTCATAAAACCCGGATGGTGTCCTGAAAGCAGTCTTCGGCACACTATCCTTCGCCACTCTCAACTGGTGAAATCCCGTTGCCAAATCCATCTGAGAAAACACCTTAGCCTCGTGAAGCTGATCAAACAAGTCATCTATTCTCGGCAATGGATACTTGTTCTTCTTAGTCACCTTATTCAGCTCACGATAATCCACACACAACCTCAACGATCCATCCGCTTTGGTTGCGAACACAACGGGCGCACCCCATTCGGACACACTCCTCCGAATGAATCCTTTCCGTAAAAGGTCATCAACTTGCACCTTCAGCTCTTGCTGCTCCCTCGGTGCCATCCGCCTAAGAGGCATCACAACAGGTCTGGCTCCCTCAACTAGATCGATACGAAACTCGATCTCCCTATGCGGCGGCAACCCTTTGACTTCGTCAAAGACATCCTCAAATCCATTCACAATAGGCACCGATGACAGTCCATCCCGTGGAACAACTAGCGAATACATGAAGCTCATGAAGACGCCTTCTTCATGCTTACATCGTATCACAACCTTTCGCCCTTCCACATTCCCGACTGTCACCTCAAGCCTCTCACAATCAATCCTAGCCGCATACTTCCTAAGCCAGTCCATACCCAAAATAATTCCGAACCCCGCAAAGTTCAGAACAAAGCAATCACAAACAAACGAGCAATCATGACTCGACACAACTAGACCACGGCATATCATACACAAACATGACGAACCCCCCACTGGATTAGTCACAACCAATGGCCTATCAACAATATCCGGTTTCATACCTAACCGGCTTACCAAATCATCACAAACAAAAGAATGCGACGCTCCAGTATCAAACAACACTCTAACTGGAACACCACAAATAGAAAGAGTACCTTGAACCACCACACTCTTCCCCTTCTCCTCCGCAGTAGGAGCTTTCGAAGACGATGGAACAGCCCCCAAAGCATAGGCTTGCACAACCTGCCTATCTTTCCTCGGTTCTGGACAATCCTTCTTAATGTGTCCCAGCTTATCACAGTTGTAACACTTCAACTGCACCTTCGGATTCTTGCAATCCCGAGAAAGATGACCCTTCTGACGGCAGTTATAACAAGTCACCTCGCCCTTTGGCTTCTTCTGACCATCCTTTCCCTTCTGTTGCTGCTGCTTCCTCTTCTTATTCCCACTCTGCTGTGGTTTAGATCCTTCCCTGGTTACAGCAACAACAGAACTTTCCCTAGGAAACAAACTCTCATGCCTCAGAGCTTTCTCCACCAGCTTCTCAAATGGATCGTCCAGATGATCCACTAACTGCCTTCCTAGATAAGCATCCAGACCAGTCACAAACTTTTCATTCTTCTGGTAGGGAGAATCAATATATGATCTGGCATACTTAGACAAAGCTTCGAACTCAGAAATATACTCCAGAACAGGCCTTCCGCCTTGTTTGAGCTCCACAAATCTCTTGAACAAAACAGACCTCTGAGCAGTAGAGATGAACTTGGCTTCAAATCTAACTTGGAACTGCTCCCAAGTAATATCCTCTTCTGGTGTATCTATGGTGATAGAATTCCACCAATCAGCAGCTCTTCCCTGAAGCTGTCTCGATGCAAGCTTTCTCTTAGTTGCATCCTCAATCCCTAGGTCACCAAAGACCCTTTTGCAAGCATCAATCCATCTCTGCACCTCAATAGTCGACTCCGTCCCCAAGAAAGCTTTTCCTCCAAGAGAAGTATAATCCTTGCAAAGCTTAGCAAAATCCACCGGTCTTGGAGCTTGAACTTGAACTCCCACATCCACTGATGATCCTGAAGCTGGTATCCTTCTCATGATCGAAGTCATCATCGCTTCGAACATAGTTCCATAATCAACAGCTCCTTCATCAGCACGGCTTTCCCTTGCAGCTGGTCTCCCTCTTCGACTCATCCTTAATATCTGTAATAAGAATGATTAGAACACCTTAAGAAACAACTGCATAAGGAGTTCAAATCCTTCTAGGCTACTATATTATATATAGTAATCATCCATCAAAATACAATTACGTCTCTCATACGTAGTTACGTCAGCGAGCGTTGGCTGAAATCGATTAACCAAAGCTCTGATACCAAATGTGACGACCGCCCATGACTCCCGCACCAAAACAAGAGAATAGTGCGCTGAAAGGTGTGCCAGGCAGCCATGGACGATAGTCAGGGTAAAATAAAATCGAAGAATCTCTATCGTAACTCACAGCGCATGGATAAAATACAATAGAGAAATATATAGTGAAGTCTCATAACAGGAAATCATCATATAAGCATCACAGAAGTTTTATACAATCATCTACTCAAATCCATACATGAAAGCCTCACTACAAATCACTCAACCAAATACAGCAGCGGATACCCAGTACATATAGTAAGAAAACTAATATGCAAAGCCTCCTGCTCGTCTTCGTCATCTTCATCGTAGAACTCCTAGCACAGCACCTGTCACCTGCTACCTAGTCTGCCCATCCCAACATGGATGAACAGCCCAAGGTAATAAGAGGAGACATAAAACCTTGAGTCAGACAAAGTCTTAGTGAGCAGTAAATTAACAATCAAACATACCAAAGAGCATAAGGGATAAAAGGAATAGGAACCAAACCATCCCACTCCACCTCTTTCTACAGTGATAGCCCCCAGACACACACTAAGGAGAAGTAAGCATAACATAGCAGATAAGTAAGGTAAAGCAATAATCACTCGAGTCAAGGACGATGTTTTCCAAATACAAACCCCCAAGGCCTAAACCAAGATCAGATAAGCACCCAGAAAACACCGCTCTTGAAGCCGAATGATGATACAACCAAACATCCAAACATCCATGACTCTGGCTATCACTGTTATCATTGCCTTGATTTCACCGTTAGTTGAATGACCGCCTGTCAAGGGCTAATGGTAACCCCGGTTTAGCCATAACTCCGCACGTCATCGTGACCCGTGCCTAAGCCGAACGCATCAGCCCAGAGTACTAGCACGTCATCATGACCCGTGCCTGGAACGTCATCGTGACCCGTTCCAACGTACCCTTGCTTTGAGTATGCTAGAACCTTCAACAACGATGAGATCTTAGCCTCCTAGTCATCCTCCTCGACGACTACTTCCATACTAGCTCAAGCGCCTCTCAAGCTAACCATTATCCACCCCAACCCGGACCGCATCACCGAGTTATAACTTTGCACGTCGTCATGACCCGTGCTTGGAACGTCTTCGTGACCCGTCCCATCACAACATATGTCTTGCCTCATCACATCATAGCAAAGTCTCTCAACTTGGAACGTCATCATGACCCGTCCCATCTCAACACAAGCCTTGCCTCATCATATCATCGCAAAGTCCCAACTCAACCATGCTTTGCCTTCTCGCATCATGGCAAGATCCCACATCCTCGAATCCATCCATATGAGCTTCCACATCCGCTTCATATGCCATTGGCAGCTTTCACCATTCAAGAGCCTTTCCACTTAGCTTTTGAATCATCTTCAACCATCTTGTTCCAAATCAACTACAAGCTAACTTGGAGCAATTAAATCTATCATACATTCAAACATTCAAGCATTCAACAAGATATATTAAGCAATATCAACTAAAATGGAAATTTCGTAATTAAGTGTGCAAAAGTCCAACATATGTGAAATCATGGTTTTTAGCATAAATCTATCAAATCTAAAACATGGGTTTTGTCTCTAATACTTGATAAATAACTTTCATAAGTAAACATCTTCAAATATGATGGATCTACATGCAGACTTAGAGAAAATGCGGGAAAACGCTAACTTTAACACATAAACATATCACCAATCCCATATACTCCTTTGGATCCGCGTGAGAGATAACTACCACTCACCAAATCACCAAAACAACCTAAAATGAATCAACTACAGATCTGGACAGCAAGGACTTGGACTTGATCCGGAGAAATTTCACTTGAAACGGTGAAATCTAGCCTCTTCGGATGAAAATCTTCAACTTTGGCTCTTGATCTTTGATCTTGATCTTCAATCTTCAATGGATGTTAGCACTTGATGGAAGTAGAGAAAGAAGTGAAGAAAATACCGTAGTCGAGTTTCCAAAATGGCAGCACTTCGTCGCTTCGAAATCCGGTGCCAAAAAGTGAGCCGAACGCCTCTATTTATAGGCTGAAACCTCCATGTCTCGGCCGTCCTAAGTCGCCGCCGACCCAACTCCTGAGTCGCCCCCGACTCATCCCTCGCCGACTCACGACCTAGCACCTACCGACTCAACTACACAACATATACTCCCAGATGTCGACTTACGACTCAACCAAGTGCCGACCTACTTCCTACCGACTCAACCAAGTGCCGACCTACTTCCTACCGACTCAACCAATGCCGACTTAAATTCTACCGACTCATCACAGCAAGAAGGTCACACGACTTATCCCTGCCGACCTAAGCCTAATCCTTATCCCTCGAGACACGACTCAAAAGCCTAAGTCCCCAACGACTTATCCACTAAGTCGGCCCACCGACCTAACGACACATGGAATAACGCCATGCCGACCCAAACCCCTACCGACTCAGGACCCCACGACCTAAGCCCTAATACTATGAGTCGGCAATTCTATGACTCGGTCACGAGTTAACTCCTATGAGTCGGCCAACCCTTAAACCACCAACCTCCTTAAGTCGGCAACGTTTTAACTCGAGAAACTCTTAAGTCGGTCGCTTCCTTATCTCGGCCAACATTCTAAACCGCAACCCCTCCTTGAGCCGGTCCCCTATGAGTCGTTAACGACTTAAGACCCTATTAACTCGAGCGCGACTCAACACTTGAGTCGGTTCCCTATAAGTCGGCCACTAACTTAGGTCGTTCCAACACTCCAACTCTTAACTCGGCAAACCCCATGAGTCGGCCAACCTTAACTCGGTCACAACCTATAAACCGTTGCTTCTATAAGTCGGTCACTCATACACAACCCATTCTATGAGTCGGTTACGACTCAAGCCTTAACCCATTACCTTGTCTCACCTCCTAAGTCGGCTACGACTTACTATCGGTCGGTCACCATCCTAACTCGGCCACTCGACTCAAGCTATCATGCGACCTAAGCACTAAGTCGGTCACGACTCATGCCCCTATACGACTCAATTCCGAATGACTTAGGCTAGAGACAACACAACAACACTAACGACCTACAAATTCTACGATCCATCGACACGTAAAATACGGGTCGTTACATGCATCATCTACTCGTACGGAATCCATCAGCCATCCAAATCTCATGATGTGCTGCCTAGGGTCGGTTTTTCCCTCGTAGGCAGGTTTAGATACTCTACTTGCATGACATCGTCAGTGAATAGGGTAAGACTTCTCGAGATTACCCAACTGTCATTGGTCAAGCCTTGGCTCTCTCTCACTAATTGTCTAGTCATAGCCGACAAGTCTGGGGTTTGGATAGTTGGTGCCAAGCGGTGGTCGTATTCCACCTCATATGAATGGTCCGGTCATTGTCTACAAGCCATTCCACACCTTCTTGGTTCATCACCCTCCTAATGTATACGATGTACATTCACTCCATCGTCATTTGCAATTGGTGAACATTCAACTGAACTCCATCATCTAGATCAGCCACAACAACTCCAGCTTGGATCCTGGCATGTACAGGTAAGTTTCCTCCTCTGAAGGAGGGATCAGTACCGATCCCCATGGAGGGATCGACATCGATCGGCCCTGGCAGACCAGGCGGGTTTGCCTATTGATGTCATAAAATTTCTAAGCGATATTCATATGTTATGCGATGCATATGTCTGTGATACTCATCCAATGAACTAGAACCCTCCGATGCTAAGTAAGGGGTAAGGTCCCTCCTAGCTTTCACTCGCTATTGCTGATTGAATTGGTTCATTAGGTTGATATTAGCTTGAATTTGCTGATTTAATTGTCGATGGCTATGCATTAGCTTTCTCATTAGATTTTGGAATTCAACTCTAGTAATGGAATTAATTGGATTTCGAACTTCAACTAGATTAGCATCCACATCCATCGATTGATTTCTCGGTCCTCCTTGTTGGATGCTAGCATTCTCATTTCCTTCTACGTTTTGAGAAATTGATCTAGTGTTCCTCACCATTATTAATAGCCTTGCTTAGATTTTTGCAAATATGAATAAAATAAGCAAACTTCTTGAAGATAACTGTGGAACTCCTTCGAGGGTTTTATGCAATCCAGCAGCAACAAATGGATCCTCCTAATAAGCTGGGAATCAAGGCTCTCAATGAAAGCACCGAAATGTTTGCACCAAAAATTGGCACAAACACCCAATTGAAATTTTGAAGAGAAATAAGTAAAGAATGTAAAATGAAAACATAGGGTAAAAACAAAGAAATAGCAATAAATTGAAATAATAACATGCACACAATGATTTATAGTGGTTCGGCGGTGTTTGCCTACGTCTACTTTGAATAGATTGTTTCATTAATCACTTTATAAACTGAGTACAATGGGGATTAGATCAAAATACTTAGTTAAAAAGAGTATAAAGCAACTAGCAGCATAAAGGTACCGAAAATGAACAATCAAGCCTATATTTATAGACGAAGATGACCAAATATCTCTCTGAAAATTCGACAGAAAGACCACCAGAACTAAATGGACCCACACGAGGGATCGGATGGCCCAATTCCCAAAGAAGATGGATCGTTACCGATCCCTACTTTGGTAGACTTTTAGGGTACGATCCCCTGTGGTAGCTTCATCATGCTAAAATATGCTTAACCTCCAAATTTCATGCCAATTGGATCAGGGGAACTTGAGTTATTGCTTGATCTTTGCATCAACATGGGTTGCTTGATGATTCCTTCCGATCCCTACTAAGGGAAGAGTGTCAATCCCTCTGACTTTATCTTCTTGAGGTGTGATCCCTAGGGTAGACCCGCTAGGGTTCCCATATCTTGCTAATAAAATTTCATATGCATTGGACTTGTGGATCTTGAGATATTGATTGTTTTCTATTGAAATGTTCTTACTCCCTGAAACATACCGATCCCAATTATGGAAGTTAATTTATGTCGATCCCTCCTATATGTTGAACCATATTTCATACTTCGAACATTCGGCCTTGTGTGTCTATCAATTTCATTCAACCTCGACTTTGTGTTATCATCTGTACTTGACTTTTGGACCATACTACCATCACTCCGGATTCATCGGCCTTGATAGTAGTTGAACCTAACTTATGCAATCTATTCAATATAGCCGGGTCAAAATGTCGGATAACAACTACATTGATCTTTTTTCATGCCTCAGACCCAAAACAACATTTTTTTTCATTTTTTGTTTCAATTGTTTTGCCAAGCATCGAGTGCACTAGTACATGATGTACAATGGTAGATGTTGTACAATAAGCATACAGTTTTAAATTTGGCTTTATGTAGGATAACTTGTAAAGCCAAATATCATTACTGTTTTATCAATACATAACATGTAATTAAGTGCATTAACTTTTAGGTCCAGAAACATGAAGCCACAGCTCAAACAAATGTAGTTCTATACCTTCATATGCTTAAAAGTGAGGCAAGGTATCAACACCTTTTTATAGCCTATTGACTGAGCATCAACAATATTAGCTTCATTTTCAATTCTAATCAACATATGTAAATAGTTTGCTCACCTTCCAAGATGGATTTTCAAAGGCAGCAACCATTTCAAGCACAAATATGCCACATCCAGTAGTTGGATTGTAAGCAATACGACGTGAAAGATGGAAGGAAGAAAGATTGTAAAGGAAAAGAACCTACATTTTCTATGCAATATTTATCCTTACTTCTCCGTGCAATTTATGCAAGTTACCCAAAACTTAAGTCCTACTGCTCTGTGCAATTTTTATCAAACGTAATTATTATTATTATTATTATTATTATTATTATTATTATCATTATTATTATTACTATGATTATTGCAAATTTATTCATTTTTAAAAAACTTAGTTAACTTAGTTAAATTTTTATTGTCAACTTAAATTTTTTTAATCAAACTTAGTTAATTTTTATAAATATTAGTTAACTTGTTAAATTTTTATAAACTTAGTTTTTTTTTTAATTATTATTGTATTGTAAACTTAGTTAATTTTATCAACTTAATTAATTATCATTATTATTTTATTATTATATACTTGTTGATATTTAGAAAACTAAGTTAACTTAGTTAATCTTTATAAAACTTAGTTAAATTGTTTAATTTTTATAAGCTAAATTTATTATTATTATTATTATTATTATAAATTTAGTTAATTTCTATCAAACTTAGTTTCTTTTTGTTATTATTATCGTTATCGTTATTATTATAAACTTGTTAATTTTTAAAAGACTTGTTAATTTACCTTTCAAACCGTGCAAATATCCCTCTGCCTTTCCTTGCTACCTAGCATGAGTGCATATTTTCTTATTTACAGAGGTCTGCCCATTGCAAAGGATATACTGCTGACTATACAGTATACACACATATATCCAATATGAATTGCTGCCTTGTCTCATTACTGGCTCAGTTCAGATCATGTTGTTATCACTTTACCTCACCATCCAACTGCAACATGTTCAGATCGTTTATAATCAACTATATGCCACACTGCTGCTGTCATTTAACTGCTACTATCATCAACTATATGTCAAACTTCATTTCACCATCTACCATTAAACTGGTACTATCCTAAATTTTGTAATGAATATAAACTGCTACAAGCCTACAAGCTTCCCACATATGAAATTCTTCCACTACCGTAGACATTAACTTTGCCCCTTTGAATGCCATCACATCATTACCTGCTTTTTGTCCCTTTTGAATGTCATAAGTTCTTCCACTACCCTAGACATTAATTTTATATTATGTGCCGATGCTCCACATCATCCCACCACTACTTTTAGAACCACGCATAACTTCTAAAGCATGCACCCCCAGTATATACTATAGGAATTTAGCACTAGAAGCAAATTCCATATGCTTACGCTACTCTCTGATGATCAAAATAAAATGACCACAACCTCAAAACTTGAGCTACCTGCCATTTCACCCACCCGATAATGGCCAACATCTTTAACTTAACCCAAATTGCCGAGACCAACAACAAGAACAAGGGAGTGGATTGGTAATGATTCAAGAATACGGGCCATATCTAAATTCTAATAATCAAGAATCATCCAATTTATCACCAATTACCCTCTCCACTCTTCACTCATTTACACAACAAGCAACAAGCATTCAAGACCACACTAACGAAAGAGTACACTTGTTTATTTCATTCATAGATTCAACTGTCATTTCCATACAAGCTATCCTTTTAGCAAATCATGAAAACATCATCTGCTATTCCCATACTCTAACATAATTAAATTCCTCTCCACATACTTATCCTCTTATCCTATCCATGCAAACTAACACATTAATGAACAACCATCCACCCCCAAACTTTTTGGAAGCTTCACTTCATAACCATTCAGATCTCCACCAGCATACCTTCAATATTTCCTTTGAGGAACATCTTAACTTACCTAACCGTCTCTAAAAAGTAACTTATGAATCACAATGTGAAACGTCCCCCTATTATAACCTATCCCCACCTGACCACAATGAACTCCTTTAACAGTGTTAAAAAAATTATGTTTTGCAACCGCAAAAGAGCTTGTATAATTAACAGTTATAGGAATTATGTGTAGATGGGTAACTATGATAAAACTTTGCAAAGAATTGATATTTTTTAAAAGGCAATAATTCCATTGTAGGACCAGAAATAGAAGGAATATTAGTAAGAAATCTAATATTATTCTAATTTTACCTTTAAAATTCACAGGAAACGCCTACAGACACGAGTGAAAAGACCCCTATTAAATATTAAGCACTGCACTTATGAAAAGTAAAAATTACCGATGTATAATTTGTTGCCTGAGTTAAAGCTACCACTGCCTCCTCTTTTGTGCACGATCCTCTCTGGGTGGAGGTGGCCCTGAATTTACTCTCGGTGCTCTTCCTTGAAGCTCCTATCTCATTTTCATAGTACATTAATAAAAGATGCATCATTATATGCATTTCTAAAATGAAGGGATGCTAATAAGCTATTTCAGTAACACTTGCTATAGTATAAATATATCTATGCAAATCTAATTGCATTCAGAAAACTACATTAGTGTGCATTTGGCTCATAATTAGTCAAGGGTGGAGTTAGAAACTACAATTGCATTGGGCGACTCAAGCAGGTAACTTGAGTTTCAATTGATTCTTGTTAAATGATGTATATAAAAAAATAGAGATCAAGATTTTGAATGGTTAATAGCAAGGTTTCAAATGTTGAGCCAATGCTAAAGCATAGCACAAAATTTAAAAGAGAGGCACTCACATACCCACTGAACTGTTGTACAACTTCTATGACATCATCAACACTAGATTTTTCACAAACTCGAAACCTGTACTTCTCCCTGTTACTTCATCACAGATTACCTGCTACAAAGGCTTCAACATAAGAGGAAAAGAGAAGAAGCAAAAAAAAAACATTATCACATACAATAAAATCACCACCTTCTTAAAAGAAAAAATTATTAAGAAAAGTTCAACTACCCAAAAACATAAATTAATTGATACTCATTCCTGAATATTATTAAAATTCAAAAATTGGATCCAAATAAAGGTAGCATAAACATGTTTATTTTGCTTCATTTATTTATCCAACGAAAAGATTGAACACTTGAGGAGAAATATAGTTCAACATCAATAATTGAATTCAATACACAAATATTAATCTTTTTTTTCGAAGTTCTAACAATGTGGAAACTCTTTTAAAAAAGTTACACCTGATTTAGCATACGATCTGTGTATGGATTTTTATATACATATCTATGTGTGTATTGCTGAAGCAAGTGGCCTAGCTAGTTACATACCAACTACAACTCTGAACTTTACTTGCACTAGCTCTAGAACTGATAATTAGGATGTACATTGTATATATGAAGTGCCTTTGCAAACCTTAATTTACAGTGCCATAATTAATTAAAACTTGAAGTGTTTTACTTATGCATCTAATTAGCAGGCAACATAAAGATTGGTTAGGGGAACAGCATCTTGTGACAATACTTTAAGCTCCAACATATGAGAGATACTTACATGAAGTGGGGGGTGTGGTTCAAAGTCAATTTCAGGAAGAATTAATGGAAGATTAAGCTCGGTATTCTCTTCACTAGAAGAAACAAATTCTGCAAGGGTCAAAGTAGCAGTTCCAATAATAGATGGCTTATTCTTAGATCCTTGTTTTGTCTCCTAAAATAGAAATAAAGATATGTTTTTATTAAAGGTTTATTTTTGGAAATAACAATAAAAAATAAAACAAAAAAATGAAATCCAAAAGAACGTTCATAACTCTTCATCAGATCAAGTTTCAAGCAGGTTACAAAAATGAAATCCCAAAGAAGTTTAATTTTCTTTCTAATTTAATGCTCTTATCCCTCGAGAATATTGGCCTCATCCGCATCGATGTCCTTTGTCACTACCAGCAAACTACATTGAAAATCCCCTAAATCATCACTGTCAACCCACGGTCAACCGCATCATCATTAGGTCCGCGCCTCATATCCATGCCGAAGTTGCCAACACCAAATCCTCAACCAAGCCTGCCGCGAAACCATCCCCATCACTCAGCCACCTGCGTGCATGCCTTCTCCTTTTCCAACCGCGCTAAGGTTTTTCCCTGCGTGAAGTTAATCATTTTTTTCCTCTTCATTGATCGATTAAGGTAAAGCAAAAGACAAGGCAATTCTGGAAGATAAAGACGAGGGAGAAAGAAAACCTGAAGAATGATTTTTTTTAGGGTTTTCATCTTTCATTTGAGAGGAAGATTATTCACGGGATAAGTGTCAAAAAGATTGAGAGGAGGATAAATGTTAAAAGGACGTATAAGGATGCATGAGCGCCCGTGTAAATTTTTAGCAAAATTTCACTGAATTGTTGGCGGGATTCATTTGGCAGCGTTTGTTTGTTAATTATTATACTTTCAAATGGCCAATGGTTGCATTTACCTTGAAATGTCATCGATTAGTGTAGTCAAAGGAAAATTTTCATGTAATGGGAGTTGTATATGATACAGCAAATAAAAAATTATTCATCGTTTGTGGAGCTATGACTTATTGAGCAAACTCAAGAACGGAGTCCCAAAACAGACTAGTCCTAACACCCACTAGCGTAGTCGAAAAACTTCTATGTTTCATCATAAGATTTAGAGAAACATATAAGACTAGTGGAGGCTTATTAAAATAATGAAATAGTAACATTTAACCTTTCTAATATTGTAAAAACATATGCTATATATTGTTATAATAATCTTCATTGATAAATTTGTAGGTTTAATACGACTGATAAAAGTTTGCCAATTAAAATATCCAACTAAAATGAAGATTGACAAATAGAAATATAATATATACTTACTACTAAATAATTCTTGCATGTTAATATTTTCTATACCCATTGAAGTAAACAATTATTAAATACATATATAATTTAGTCGCTTACATGTTTGTTTTTCTAAGACCGTAATATTTTATGCGAGTTTTGAACTCTAAAAGAAATACATGACTATGGATATTTGATCCGTATACTAGTATAAGTGTTATATGGAGAACAATCACAGTTTGTATTGTATGGTATTTCAATGAAATTAGGTCATTCGAAGTAAGCAAATAAATCATACTGTGAGATCGACTATTAAATCTGATTAATTGCAATAAAGATCGTATTCTATTAAATGTAACACTAGACCAAAACTACAAATAGATCCAAGAACTCAATCACTAAAATGCTAGTTTGATCTGTTTACGTAAGCTGCAACATATTTGATGTCCTTAAATGTTAAGGACGATCGAGTGCACTTTTGTAAAGAGTTCGTTATGATATTATTATAAGGTTTTTCTTTTGAATGGCTTGACCATTTAAAAAGGAAAATAAATGTACATGAGCATACATGATTTAAGGTACAGTTGAGATGAAGAGAGTGAATTGTCATTTCTACTTCATAAGGAAACATCGAAATGAAAATTGTAAGATAATAATTGATACTTTACATTGAAATAAGAAATTAGATTTCTATTCCGAAATGTAGTTTCATATAGAAACTTGTTTTCTATGAGATTTATTTCTTTGAGTTCAAGATAATTGATCATAAAACTTGTAATAACCCGTTTTTCCATACCGTTTGAATCGACAATAAACCACACATGTCCAACTCTAATTGCATGAATAAGCGGATCATTAAGGGTAGAAAGAAAATAAAGACAGAACAGAATCTCATACGAATGGAATAACATGTATTATTTCAATAATAATCTTTACAGCGGAAAATTTTAAAATACAATATCAGAGTCTAACCTAAATTCAGCTTCGACAGTTATAAACATCTATCCTTACAATTGCTGACAAACATCAAACAAAATACACAAAGTACAGCGGATAATAGAATATGTCCATACGATGATGAAGATCTCCAGCTCTCCTCTGGAAACTCCAACCATCTTCAACTAAACCTGAAACCACTCAGATTTGACCCGAGTATTAAAAATACGCGGATCAGGCTTGATAAACAGCGTGAGATACTCGAAATTTAAATGACTATGTTATCAAAATCTTTGAAAAGAAGAGTATCTCATAAGACCACGCTCACACATAAACACAAACGGGTTTTTACCTTATGATAACCAAAACACTTTTATACCAAAATACACTTGACATTATTTTTAATGACATTCTTTTGAAAACACTTTTCAAATAAATTTATTCAAATAAGGTATCGATACCTGGACTAAATATAAGGTAATATATCCGGACTGGGTCAACGGAATATACCAACGGAGTATATGATACCAGAAAGGGGTAGCTGAAATGTTTGCAAGTCATTACAGCTATTTTAGGAATTCAATCAAAACCGTAAACTTGTATTGGGATTGGATTTCCAACATAATAGGGAACTAGTGGAAAGATCAATCTATATCCAAGACGTACGTCCATGACTCAGACGCCGTTATACAACAACACAATTGGCTAAAAGTGGATGCAATCTGTGAATAACATCAAAGGACTCAGACTCGTACATCCCTTCCATGAGGCCCAGATATCTGGTACCCGGGGCTCAGAACATCCGGTAACCCAAATCACTACTATCCAAAATTGCAAGCATACATCTGACCACATAGAATCCCATCATAACCGGGGTGTGAGGCTCGCGAAGCTACGATCAATTTCTTCAAAGCCACGCTTTTCATACAAAACCCGCTTTGTTCATAACAGGTTCCACTTTGAATGCCACACTACCATTCCATGCCATACGACTGATTTCAATAAATGTATAACTTCCTGAGCTCGTATGTCTCGGGAAAGGGTGTTAAGCTAAGAGAAGTTGTCTTCTCCGCCACCAACTGATATACGTTTATATAAACCACGCAAATGTGATTTAGAATACAATGTCAGACAAACATCCATACAAGTTCGTTCTGGGACTGAACGAAACCGAAGGCACTCTACTATTACCACTGGTAGCGAGTAGTCCTTGCAATTCGAAAAATCTCCACAACGAGGAGACCACTGCTATAAATAAATCTATAATGGGAGCGACCCAGAGCATGTTCAACAAGCAATCTTCACGCTATAAAGATCCACGGTCTTCAATAATCATCATCTTCAACATGTCTTCACTTTCGAATGTATACATTGGTTCGAAGTGGTTTTTGTAAAGGAAATACCCAAATCCGACTTCGGTTCCTTCGAAGCCAATCATCACTTAAAAAGATGTAAGTTCATACGTGTGCATCAATCATCAATCAATTACTTCATCTTTTGTTTAAATCAAATATCTTTCTTAGATATATTCTTTTCAATTTATTCCATTTCTTTTCAAATGTATATGGAATCATTAAGCCTCGTTTATCAAATCATTTGATTATATTTAAACCTTTCTTAAATCTTGGAATAATTCCAAATCATTTGCTCTTTTACTTAGGAAAACCTTTCCAAATCATTCATTAACGCTTAATCAAAGATTTTCTTATATTCAAGTTATAACTTTTAAACTTATGGAAAATATTCTCAAATCATTCATTAAACCTTAATTAAAGATTTCTTATATTCAAATTATAAATTTTAACTTAGGGAAAATATTCCTAGATCATTTATTAAATCTTAATCAAAGATTTCTTTCTTAACCTCAAATCATATTCTTGCAAATCGAAGATTTTCATAATAGAGCGCTACTGCCATCTTAGATATGGTAAATTTCACCTCCAGAGACTAATGACAAGTTTCACCTCCAGAGACTAATGGCAAGTTTCACCTCCAGGGACTAATGGAAATTTTTATCTCTAGGGACTAATTACAAGTTTCACCTCCAAGGACTAATGGCAAGTTTCACCTGTAGGGACTAATGGCAAGTTTCACCTCCAGGGACTAATGACAGGTATTCCTACATCATGAATACCTTTAACTTTAACGATCTTTGTCTTCAATATGTTTTATTTCAAAAATTAGTTTGAAAAGGGTTTTCGGATAGGAATCATCCAAATGAAGTCCTGGTTCCTTCGTACTAATCATCGATAAAAAGATGTTAAGTAGTCAATTAACATTCAAAGAATTTGTTTCTTTTCTTTTATCTTGGAACAACTTAAATATGATCTTTTAGAGCATTCGGGCTTTCCTTTCGATCTATTCCACGCCTCGCCTATAAAGAGAAAACATAGGCCAGGTAAGTTCCGGGCACTGGTTGCTCCATCCCTAACCTTAGTTAAACACCATGTTTTATCTTCCCAAATCTCACAAGTGGCACAAATATACTAGTCGTTTCCGCGTACTCAGTTTGTTATTATATTCAGTCTTCTTCACTTTTTGTTTAAGTGGTATAAACAATTCATCTTAACCATTTATTCAAACTCTTATTAAAACTTTCAAACCATCTTTACATTACTTAATTAATCATTTAAAATTATTCACAAAAGATTTAGGAAAGAATTGTTAAGTTTAAAACTACATTTCAAAAGGTTATAGAATTCGCAGCATAAAAGTGCTATAGAAAAAGCTATATAAGCTTATTTGATTTAAACAACTTTTTAGTATTTGAAAGTTCATATTTTCATTTCAAATATCTTTTAAACCATTTTAATTGATTTATCAAATTTATTTCATTTTTTTAATCATTTAAAAATATCATTTATAAAGAAATCTCGTTTTGGATTCCGAACAGCAAAACCGCGATGTTTTTAGAAAATTATTTTGGACATATTTCAAAATCTACTTAACGAAATCTTGATTTTCTGTCTTCGTTTGGAAACTATGGATATAATGGAACGGAAAATTCTTACCTTGAAGAATTCCGAGCTATATTTCACTTTGTACACACATTTAACTTTTATGGCACGAAATCGCGAACTACCATTAGGCGACGCGCATAGTTTTGACTTGTTTCTCAATTTCTTTTCAAACTTCTTGAAAACACTTTTAAATGTTTATAAAACATTTCTAAGTTATTTTAAACTCATTTTAAACAATATTGCAATATTTCAAATTCATTTTTCATTTCATTTCATATTATAATATTATACTACTATAATATTATTACTAACCTTTTTAGATCATTTGAAATCATTAAGAGGCTAAATAACTTTCATTCACACATTTGTATGGATTTAATTCTCATTTAATTAACTATACTTACTAACCATTTCTCTTATCATTTAGCAAACAAGTTATCAACCAAATAATCAATCAAATAATCAACCAATTTGCAACCAAGTTATCAATCATTCATTCAACATATTTAAACATTCAAATCTTTATACTTGAAATAAGTTATGGATTAATTAGTAAATATGAGTACTCATCTTTAACTTAACCAATTCTTCCTACCAACATTCATTTGCAACTACACTTTGCTTAATCTTCAACTAATCAACTTCTACTCCATTTCTATTGCTTCATGCCATCGACCACTTCTTCCAAACTCCAGAAAATCCAGCAGAGCTTTCGCAGCACCTTAAATTTTCTCCTAACTCCTTGGAATGAAATCGGCGGCACTTTCTCCTCTTTTTCTTGCTCCGAAGATTCACGACTTGCTTTCCTTCTTCCATAACTTCGGCCTCCTCTTATTCTTCCTCTTCCTCCATCATTTATTCATTTCTAAGATGTTAAACCATATTTAAATGGTATTCTAAGGTCTTTAGCAAAGTTTGGTGGTGTTTGGAGTTGATTTGATATGGTTTTGAAAAAGTTAGTAAGCATTTGGAAGAGAAGAAGAAGTCATTAAAGAGAGCTTCAAGAAAGAAGAAGAAGAAGGTAGAAAATGGTGTAAAAGAAAGTGGAAGAATGGTGGTCTTATTTATAGAAAAAGAAATGAAGTGGTAAATTACCAAAATATCCCTTTACCAAATTATCAAAATAATCTTACTTCTAAAGTAATCTTATTTTTTTCAACACTTAACATCACATTTCAAATCACCACTTTATGTCATTTTCACTTAGATATTAAGTAAAGTAAGTAATAATTATATTTTTTGATTTGATGTTTTACTTTTTTCTTTGAATTGACATTTTTGTCTTGCTTACGTTTTCTTAATTGTTTTCTAGAATTTTATAACATTATTTAGTAAAAGTAAACTTGATTAGTGAATTAATTAATACTTATATTATTTGAATATATGTTTCTATATAAGAAAATAAAGGTGCGACGATGTTGCGACAACTTTTAATCGATAAAACATCGTTTTTCGACAAAATATTTTACGGTCATGTTTTGATGTTTTAGTTAAACTATTTATTTATGTAAACCAAATTTAAAAATGAACTATTTACTTCTTTAAATAAATTAAAACATGTCTCTTTATATTTTTAAATCATATTTAAATAATATCAAAATCTCTAATTTTACGGTGTATGTAAAACTGACAAAATACGACAAAATTTGGTTATTTTTGTATAATGATTATTAACATACTTATAAATGTTTTAATATTCTTTTATTATATTTATTAGATGTTTTCAATGATATTTATTTTTTTAAATAAATATTTAAACCTATTTATTTAAGAATTTATTTATTTTTAACAAAACTTAACTTTTGTTAATTTGTTCTAAAATCCAAATTTATGCTTTTTAAATTATCAAATATAAGAATAAATAATTTCTCTATTATTATCTGTTATATATAACTTGTTTATTTAAGTTTTAAATCTTTTTAAATGAAATCTCTCATTTTCGAAGTAGCGAAATTACGGGTTGTTACATTCTCCCCTACTTAAAAGAATTTCGTCCTCGAAATTACCCAATAAAAAGTTTTCCTAAAACATTTATCTTCAAAATTAATTCCACATAATATGCACAGATCATCCATATGAAATATCTTATTCAATCTACTATTCGAATACACAACTTTATTTCCGGACTAGTATCGATCCCCTGATTCTCTAGTGTGGACTTTAATCAGGCTCTTTGCTCAGAAACCTTTGCTTTCCTTGCATAGCTCTCAACTATGATAGAAAACTAAAGTACCCAACCATAAACCCTAATCAATGTTCTCCGCCAAGAATCAAGTGATAAATCCTTTTTTGGATTGGTGTAAATACCTCAAAGTTCTATACTTGCATATTAGATTAACATTTGTGTGACGAAATGATCTACATATAACATATGTATTTATTAACCCTAAAAACTTCCATAAACACTTTATCTTAAGCTCAAACATTTTATATAAGTGCTTCTTTATACAATCCCTTTGAATATTTATTTCCAAATATTTTTATTAAAGGAAAATATTCAAAAAAAAACCATTTTTCACTCAAAAGATAATTCATCTTTATTATAATTTTCTTCCCACGATTCTTCAACTTAGTATATTTCTTTAAAACTAATATTATTTGTGAGAAATTTCTTAAAACTATCGCTTAAGTTGATTACTTCTTATAACTTATGTCAATCAATCACATTTTAAAGACTTAAGTCCAAATTCTTAATTAATGCTAGAATTCATTAATAAAACATTTTCTAGGTTATAATTTCCTTTTTTGTTTATAATCACATTTATAAATTATAATTATCTAATTTCATTTATTTAGAATATTTCACAATTATTTGCCTTTTACCAAAATATTCCAAAAATTCCTTAGCTTTGAGTTAGGTATGATTCGGAAATTTTCGACTGTCCAAAATTGTCAAAATCCCACTTTATATTATCAATTAGCGATCCCAATTTATCTTTGGTTTAAACACTTTTATAAAGATTACTAATTAATTTCTCATTATTTCTTTAACTTAAGAAATTATATAGATCGAGTAACTCCAAAACAATCTAAGGAACTAGGTACTACAAATAGTATCATATATCCTCTTAACAAAAAGAGTAATACTTAAGAGAAGTGCTTACCATCCGAACACATCTCTTGCCCATTTTTTAGTTTATTTTCGATCCATTCGAATTAATTGTGATAAAATATCTCTTTTATATTTGAAATAATAACATTTTCAGAATCCTTTAAAGATTACTTTATAAAATCTATTTGATAAATTCATTTTGCAAATTTATCTTATAATTATTGAGTTCATTTAAATTACCACAATTGTTATAATCGAACTTAAATTCTCATTCCTTTTATATATAACTTTTACAAAATGATTTTCTGTTATTTAAATACATTTTCATCTTATATGTTCATTCCTTAAGCAAATCTTATTATCAAACACCTTATAGTCAAATCGTGAAACTTAATTCACAAGGTATTTGTACTTAAACTTTTAAATCAAACAATTGATCACTTTATGATAGTAACTTAACATTATCATTTCTTAGTTTATTATTTTGGAACAAGTATTAAAGATTTTAATTTCCTTATCAGATTTCTTACTTATCGATTATCTTTATGAAAACATCTTATAGTCAAACTGTGAAATTCTAATCACAAGATGTTCATATTTAAATTTCACTAATCCTGATTTCTAACTATACAACATTTCAAAATATATACTTTATATTCAAAATATAATCCTAGGTAAAATTATTTCATTTACAATTTTTTTTAAAATGAGTGTGTCGGTTCGCCTTGTTTAAATGTTTAGGAACCCTCATCAATAACGGTGATCAGGCGCATCGATCACAATCCATAAATCACTCAACAGAAAAATCAACACAAAACATTTTTATTAGTCATTAACAAATACGCACTCATATAAAATACACTCAAACTGATTCTAGTGTGTTACTAACCCTATCTCTAATGAGCAATCATCCTAGGGTTTTACTAACCCAATCGCTGATGAGTCTTTACCCAACTAAAGCCAAGGTTCTCGCTTAACCTTAAGCTTTGATACCAAATGTAACGATCCATTTTTCCATACCGTTTGAATCGACAATAAACCGCACATGTCCAACTCTAATTGCACGAATAAGTGGATCATTAAGGATAGAAAGAAAATAAAGACATAACAGAATCTCACGCGAATGAAATAACATATATTATTTCAATAATAATCTTTACAGTGGAAAATCTTAAAATACAATATCAGAGTCTAACCTAAATTCAGCTTGGACAGTTATAAACATCTATCCTTATAATTGCTGACAAACATCAAACAAAATATACTAAGCACAGCGGATAATAGAATATGTCCATACGATGATGAAGATCTACAGCTTTCCTCTGGAAACTCCAACCGTCTTCAACTTAGCCTGAAACTACTCGGATCTGACCCGAGTATTAAAAATACCCAGACCAGGCTTGATAAACCAGCATGAGATACTCGAAATTTAAATGACTATGTAATCAAAACCTTTGAAAAGAAGGGTATCTCATAAGACCATGTCCAAACATAAACATGGATGGGTTTTTACCTTATGATAACCAAAATACTTTTATACCAAAATACACTTGATATTATTTTTAATGACATTCTTTTGAAAACACTTTTCAAATAAACTTATTCAAATATGGTATCAATACCTAGACTAAGTCTAAGGTAATATATCCAGACTAGGTCAACGGAATATACAAACGGAATAGATGATAACAGAAAAGGGTAGATGAAATGTTTTCAAGTCATTACAGCTATTTTGGGAAATACAATCAAAACCGTAAATCTCGTATTGGGATTTGATTTCCAACATGATAGGGAACTAGTAGAAAGATCAATCTGTACCCACGGCTTACGTCCATGACTCAGACGCCGTTATACAACAACACAAATGGCTAAAAGTGGATGCAATCTGCGAATAACATCCATAGACTCGTACTTCGTGCATCCCTGCAATGAGGCCCAGACGTATCTGGTACCTAGGGCTCAGAACATCTGATAACCCAAATCACTAAATGCGAGCACACATCTGACCACATAGAATACCATCATAACCGGGGTATGAGGCTCGCGAAGCTACGATCAATTTCCTCAAAGCCACACTTTTCATACAAAACCACGCTTTTATAATAACAGGTTCCACTTTGAATGTCACACTTCCATTCCACATCATACGACTGATTTCTAAAAATGTATAACTTCCTGAGCTCGTATGTCTCGGGAAAGGGTGTTAAGCTAAGAGAAGTTGCCTTCTCCGCCACCAACTGATATACATTTATAGAAACCACTCAAATGTGATTTAGAATACAATGTCGTACAAACGTCCATACAATTTCGTTCTGGGACTGAACGAAACCGAAGGGACTCTCCTACTACCACTAGTAGCGAGTAGTCCTTACAATCCGAAAAATATCCACAACGAGGAGACCACTGCTATAAATAAATCTATAATGAGAGCGACCCAGAGCATGTTCAACAAGCAGTCTTCATGCTATAAAGATCCACGGTCTTCAATAATCATCATCTTCAACATGTCTTCACTTTCGAACGTGTACGTTGGTTCAAAGTGGTTTTCGGATAGGAAATACCCAAATCCGTCTGTGGTTCCTTCGAAGCCAATCATCGCTTAAAAAAATGTTAAGTTCATACATGGATATCAATCATCAATCAATTACTTCATCTTCTATTTAAATCAAGTATCTCTCTTAGATATATTCTTTTCAATTTGTTACAGTTCTTTTCAAATGTATATGGAATCATTAAGCCTCATTTATCAAATATTTAATTATATTTAAACCTTTCTTAAATCTTGGAATAACTCAAAATCATTTTCTCTTTTACTTAGGAAAACCTTTCCAAATCATTCATTAAATCTTAATCAAATATTTTCTTATATTCAAGTTATAACTTTTAAACTTATGGAAAATATTCTCAAATCATTTATTAAATCTTAATTAAAGATTTCTTATATTCAAGTTATAACTTTTAACTTAGGGAAAATATTCCCAAATCGTTTATTAAATCTTAATCAAAGATTTCTTTCTTAACTTCAAATCATATTCTTGCAAATCGAAGATTTTCATAATAAAGCACTACTGCCATCTTAGATATGGCAAATTTCACCTCCAGGGACTAATGGCAAGTTTCACCTCCAGGGACTAACGACAAGTTTCACCTTCAGGAACTAATGGCAAGTTTCACCTCCAGGGACTAATGGCAAGTTTCACCTCCAGGGAGTAATGGCAAGTAATCCTACATTATGAATATTTTTGACTTTAACGATCTTTGTCTTCAATATGTTTTATTTCAAATATTAGTTTGAAAGGGGTTTTCGAATAGGAATCATCCAAATCCGATCCTGGTTCCTTAACATTCAAAGAATTTGTTTCTTTTCTTTTATCTTGGAAAAACTTAAATATGATCTTTTAGAGCATCCGGGCTTTCCTTTCGATCTATTCCACCCCTCGCCTATAAAGAGAAAATATAGGCCAGGTAAGTTCAGGGCACTGGTTGCTCCAACCCTAACCTTAGTTAAACACCTTGTTTTATCTTCCTAGATATCACAAGTGGGACAAATGTACTAGTCGTTTCCGCATACTCAGTTTGTCATTATATTCAGTCTTCTTCACTTTTTGTTTAAGTGGTATAAACAATTCATCTTAACCATTTATTCAAACTCTTATTATTCTTATATGAGTCCCTATAATTGTAAGGAAGAACTATAATAAGATATCTTAACCATTTATCCAAACTTTTCGAGTCTTAAGTGTCATATTTCTTATTATTCTTATATGAGTCCCTATAATTGTAAGGAAGAACTATAATAAGATATCTTCACATTGGACATAGGCAATCTTGCTAAACCACTCTGTATTTGGTGTCACTTTACTTTGTTTTGCTTATATTATTTCTCATTTTCCATTTTAAATCTAGTAATTATCAAGTAACCTTTTTTTGCATAGCATAACCTGGCTAATTCCTATGTTGACTAAATCTATGGTCAACATTTTAAAGCTAAAAGGCGGGCCTTTCCCCAAACCTCGCCACTTTCATCACTTTTCTTCTCTATGATATTTGATCTAACTTGTTAACATGGACCTACTTCCTAGACTAGAAGGTAACAACTTCAATAAGCATGAAATTAATGGCAAGGCGGTCGTCGGTGTTGATCACCTCATTATTAGCCTCAACAATAAGATGTGGCATATTATGTTGTAACAATTGACAAAAGTGGGTACCCTAGCCCACAGGGTGTGAAGTTTGAGGACCCAATAGGATCCTAAGCAACTGTAAACTTTTCCCACCTACTCCTCCCACAGTGGCCTGCCTATTCACCAACCTATATTTCCTATTGCCTTTAACCTCATGAAACTGATGACGCTTAGGAAAGGGTGGTGCCTAAGACCCAACTAATGGATGATGTTCATCCAAGGTGGTATACTATGTGTGTGCCTAGCCATGTTGATATCGCTCTATATATAGTGGCGCCTAGAAAACCAAGGCCTCGTTATTCCCCATTAGCGGAATGGCTACTATTTTTCGAGCCTCTATGGCTTTTGCTTTCGACTATCTTAATGGTGGTGCTCCTGCGAACGATAGGGAGTTATGGCTCTTTCGACACAGTCCAGATCTCAGAGGGGTTTTGTCATGAACAAATCAAGATAGGGACAGACCAAGCATTCAAGGTTACCCTCTGTGCATATGGAGAAAAGTCATCCCTCTCCAGCTCATCATCATTACCATTCTCCATCTTGCCATCGAAATCCTGCTCCGCCAAGGCATAGGTTAAGTCCTCGACCCATCGTTGGCCAAAATATTCCACACCAGGTCAATGTCGGACTTATGGAAGAAATCCACATTCTCTATCGGCAACTTAACAGAATGAAAACCCAAAACGCTGAGGGTGAAACATTCTTTGATGACGAGAATGGAGAACCATTTTCCGATGAGATTTTGAACACTTATATCCACCAACGGTATGCTTTCCCCCATAGACGAGTATGATGCGAATGTCGATCCATCTGATCACATCACTGCCTTTAATTCCATTAATATTGCCGGTTATCTATACAACCCAGCAAAGTGCTTACTTTTTCCATCCACTCTCACTGGACCCACTTGTCTCTATTTCTTGCATTTGCAACAAGGCGGCATTAGGTAAGCTCCCACTTAAACCGTAAGACTTGATTCTTTACTTCTAGGACCCATATTTATGTTGGCTAGTAAGCTAGATAACATTAGGCAAGCTCCTACTTAAAGCTTATAGTCATAAGTCAACCACTTCAATAAAGAATCCACCCAAGTTAGGGTGCAAACATGAATAGCTTGGTCATGGACCTCTTTTCGTGGCGTAGATATAAGTCTAGAATATGGAGAGAGCTCTAAAAGCAGCTGGCTACATCCTTGATCAACTTTAAGTAGCAAGCAAATGATGTTATGAGAATGGAAGATGCAGATCTTTCAAATGGTGACAATGTGACTTGGATCCCACCTAAACTGGTCCTTGCAACAACAATGAACGATGAAGTAATGATTGTTATAATAACGCCAAAAGGCTAGTAGAGGCTAAGTATGCTAGTTATGCTAGCTTGAATAGGGATATCGCCATAATATATCTCGCCACCCGGGACTGGGTGCCCTTTCAAAGTCCCAACACCATTAAAAACGGAAATATGGAGGAACCTTATGGTAACACCAAGTACTGTGAGTTCCATTAACTTAACGCCCATTCCATAGTCGAATGTCAGGCGATTAAGGATGAGAATGAGAGGCTTAATTTTCTAGGAAAGAACACTCTTAGAGTTTGTTGGTGACCAGGTAGAACAGAGGAATAACTACGACAACAGGCAACTCAGCCCTAGCAACTCAACAACAATGTCATAACTATCACCGACACCTTGACCATATGAAGAGGCCCACATGTAGCCAATAGCAGTCAAGAAGGATAGTCCCGATATCAAATAGAAATGGTCACGAGTGATCAGGTCTATTCATTTGAGTATTGAGCGTTTCAAGCACCCCTGTTGGAGTTAGACCAGTCGATCACCTTTACTGCCAAAGATAGGGAAGCGGTCTCTTACCCCCATTACGATCCAATGGTCATTACTCTTGCAATGACCAACTCCAATGTACATCGGGCTTTCGTAGATGGGGGTAACTCAGTCAATTTCATGTTCAAGCATGTATTCGAGGCCGTCAAACTTCCTGCCTCTAGCCCCATCTCATACGCCTTGCTAGTTTATGACTTTAGGGGTGTATGCATTATTCCAATGAGCACTACCTCATTTATGAAAATGTTTTTCCAAGAGCCTCTCACTGTAAAGATTTGGGTAAATTTTTTGATAGCTGATTGCCCTTCTGCATATAATTTGTTAATAGGGCGACTGACACTTGCGAAATTGAATACTATCATCTCCTACAATCGCCTCATCACAAAATTTTGCATCCATGGTGAGGTCAACAAGAATAGAGGTGATTAGTAGAAGAATAGGGATTGTAATGGAACCTCCCTTAAATAAATAAAAAGGGTGTTCTTATGCTTCAGTAAGAGCTTACAACAAATGTTGGTGAGTTACTCAAGAGAACCATAGAGCAGTTCGACGCTCTAGTTCATGCCCAAACCACCCCCAATTCTAAAGCTTCGACATCATTAAGTCCTCCCACCAGTAATAATCCATGTGAGAAAGTTGAGGCAACCAATGATGCATCACCTGAGAGAGTGCTAGACACACGTGTCGGGACCGTCCTTGCCATTAAATAATCAACCACCGGTAGTGTGTCACCCAAGATTACCCTCGAGATAAGTAACACTCGGGGTCGTGCTGGGACCACCTTCAACCATAAAGCAGCATCAACTAAATGCGTGTCACCCTTGAGTACCCTGGAGCCCAATAATGATTAGGGTCATGTCGGAACCTTCAATCACACTGAAGACAGAGATGGCAGGTATGTCCTTGGCCACTCCTCAAATGACTAGAGAGCTCATTACGGCATGGAATAAACAAGTCACGCCTTATTGGCGAGCGGGGTAATATAACATAACTCCTACCAACTCAACACTAGCAGGTTCATCATCTATGAGAGTCGAGGCAACTCGATTACCCCAACTCAAGCATAGACATTCGTCTCAGCCAAAAATGTCATAGAGTGCGTGATTTACACACTAGACCAGTGCCACTTAGAAACAAGCTCAGACCTAGAGGAGAACCCCTAGACCCCTACATGGGTGACTCAATGTTGATGGCAAGTCAGCCATTCCCTTAGAATAAATCTCTGTAGATGGTACCGACCCCAGCATAGTCATTAAAATCGGCGTCGGGCTTAGCATAGAAATGAGAGAGGATTAAATCAAGTTCCTACGGTAGAGCAAAAATGTTTTTACATAGGAGCATGCCAACATGACTAGCATAGATCCTAGGATTACTTTCCATGTGCTCAATATTGATCCAAAAGCCACCTCATCCAAAAAAGTGCCAGCCACTAGACTCAAAAAGGTACCGAGCTCTTAAGGAAGAAGTACAGAAACTGTTAGCTAATGGCTTCATCTGGGAGGCAGGATATCCAATCTAGGTTGCAAACCCAGTGCTAGCCAGAAAGTCAAATGGGACTTAGAGGATTTGCATTAACTTATTTGATTTCAACAAAGCCTGCTTCAAAGATAGTTTTCCTTTACCACACATCAATTAGCCTATGGATGCAACTAGTGGTCATGAGCTCCTCATCTTTATGGATGCCTGTTATTGGCGTAACCAAATTACCATGCACGACTTGGACCAAAAGCACATCTCCTTCATTATAAACACATGCCTATATTACTATAGCGCTATGCATTTTGGTTTAAGAAATGTGCACGACATGTTGGTAAAGTCTTTGAAGACCGGGGGGAATGTACAGAACCTGGCCAAGACTTTTAGCATCCTAGATCAATAAAACGTAAAGTAGAATCCAAATAGTGCACATTTGCTGCCCATTCTAATAAATTCCTAGGTTATCTTGTAAGTGCCAAGGGCATTAAAGCTAATCCCGATAAGATCTAAGCCATCTAAGATATGCATGTTCCTCGAACCGTGAAGCACGTGCAAATTGTGAATGAGATGATTGTAGTAATAAATTAGTTTGTATCAAAGTCAACCAACCCATATTTCCCCTTTCCTTGACCTCGTCAAGAAGTAAAAGCCATTCACCTAGAGAAAGGAATGTGCTATGGCATAAGGAGCTAAAATAACATTTGGCCACTCCTCTAACACTATCTAAGCATGTTGATGGGGAGAATTTGTATCTTTACTTAGTAGTGTTTGACCACGCGATCAACGTTGCCTTAATCAAAGAAGACAAGAGGGTCCAATGGGTGGTTTATTATATTAGCTGGAGAACGGCTGACCTAGAAAAAAGATAGTTTAGGCCAGAAAAGCTTGCCTTTTACTTGCTCATAGCAACCCAAAAACTCCGACCCTACTTCCAAGCACATCCCATTAATGTTCTAACCAATCATCCTCTAAAGCATATCCTTAGTCAACCTAACATAGCATGCTAACTCTTAAAAATGGTCTATCAAGTTTTTGCAATAGAACAAGTCCTTCCAGCCTCGCACTTCTATTAAGGGCCAGGCTATTGCAGATTTTATTATCAAGTGCTCAAGCCCGAATTATTTGGAAGGCGAGACCATCACTAGCTAGCTAGCTTGGCACATGTATATGGACGGAGCATCAAATTAGAATGGGGTAGGGGCCAACATGGTCCTTGTCACCCCTAAAGGAAAAGAACTGTGTTTTACGGCTCGCTTTACTTTCAAGGTAACCAACAATGAAGCCGAGTATGAAGCTGTCCTTATATGTTGTCAAGGCACCATTGGTCGTAAATCAAATTGATGAGCGCTTTCAAGTGAAGAACAAGACAATGGCCTTACATGTTGCTGACTCCAAGAAGATTATAAACACCTTTGTCGAGATCAAGTTGGATCAGGTATCAAGGAGCAGAATGCCAAGGCTAATCAATTGGTCAAGGAAGTAAGTAATCAGAAGGAATCACTCTCTGGGTACCCTTAGGGATTCAAGTCACCCCATCTGTGAGCTGGGTAACAACCATGGAAATAGACATGTTATACATGAACAACCAGACGGCTCCCCTTTTTGGATATTTAACAAGCAAGCTTCCTACCGACTACAATGAAGCCATGAAGATACTCTATCAGGCTACCAACTACACAATCTAGAAATGAGGCTCAACAAATAGAGCACTTCACACCACTTTAGCGGTGTGTTTCTATATATTAAGCAGGCCAGATTCTTGAAGAGCTGCATAAAGGATTCTATAGGGATCAAAACAGGAGGCAAAGCCTAGCAAAGAAGGCTTCTTGGCAAGGAGACTATTGGTCTACTATTATCAAAAATTCTATGGACTATATGAAGAAATTCTACCGATGTCAACGATTCTCCAAAGTCCACAGAGCCTCACCTACCCTCCTCACTCCAATGACTGCTCCATAGTCATTCAATACTTCGGGGATCGACATGAAAGGGAATTTTCCAATGCCAAGGTAGGGTACAATAATATTATAGTTGTCATCCACTACTTCACCAAAAGGGTCGAGGTCAAACCCCTTACCGAGGTCACCGCCGCTAAGGTTCTCAACTTTGTCATCAAGAACATCGCCTGCTATTTCGATCTGCCGAAGAAGATCATTATCGATAACAACACTCAATTTAAGAGCACCCAATTTCAATATGATCTACTCAAGGAATAGAATTGAGAAGTGATTCTCTTCCCTTACCTATCCTCAAGCCAATGAATAAGTCAAGGCCGTCAACAAAGCCATCGAGTCCACTCTCAAGAAGCACCTTACAAAAGCTAAAGGGACTGGGCTGAAGTACTTCCACTTGTCCATTTGTCTTACCGCACTTCTAGCCACACTTCAAACGACCGTACTCAATTCTGTGTCCTATAGGCATGAAGCCATGCTACCCATAGAAGTAGACGTCCCCTCAGCTCTGTTTCTAACCTTCGAGCCCTAGCAGAACAATAGGCTACTCAAGCTTAGACTCGATGCTATAAGAGAACGAAGAGCAGAAGCCAAGCTATGTACTGAAGCCTATAAGAGGAAGATCGCCAAGTACTCCAACTTAAGACTAAAGCTTCGACAATTCATTATCGGTGACCTAGTCTTGCATTGGGTCTTCAAAAATACAAAGAACCTGGCCGAAGGAGTGCTTAGCCTAAACTGGAAGGGGTCGTGTGTCATAAGTGTCATCTTAAAAAACAGTACCTACCGCCTCTCTCACTCCGATGGAACCTACATTTCCCACACTTGGACTCAAATAAACTATCAGGCTTATCACATATAAGAGTCGATCATAATTATAAGGCTATGTAAAATATCTTTTCTGAAGAATAAATCAAAGACTTCAGAGCCAACATTGTTCAACGCATTCACCATGGCTATCCAAAGAATGATGAGCTTTATGTCCTTATTTACCTTGTTGGGGACTACTGACCTTTGTTGCTAAGTGCATAATGAGCTAGTCTCCCCGCTTGTCGGCCCGCTATCCACAAGGGTGAATTGCCGTGCATTGACTTCCTTGTTAGGGACTGCAACCTAGTGTTCAGGTTCATGTCGGCCTAGACTACCACACTCAAATAGCATCACGTCACCTTAGGCAATCTTCGAGCGACCCAAGCAATACAAAGAAGAATGTATTTTTAAGTGATCATTTAGCTTATTGGGGATAACCGAACTTTCGCCCAATTGCATAGCGATCCATTCACCTCACTTGTCGGTCAACTATCCATGAGGGCGAATTATTGCGCATTCGCCTCTTTGTTGACTACTGCGACATTTAGGTTCATATCAGGCCCGACTGCCACTCTCAACTGGCATTATGTCACCTTGGAGAACCTTCAAGTAGCCAAGGCTTTCTAATTAATGATGAGCTTTTATCTGCTCATTTACCTATTGGGGGCTGCCTACCTTTGCCACTAAGTGCATAGCAAGCCAGTCTCCTTATGTGTTAGTCGGTTATCCACAAAGGGAACCTTTTTGTGTACTTTCTTGTCACAGATTGCCATTCCACCTTACCACGTGTCACCCGAGAGTAACTTTCAAGCCACTCGGTGCTTAGATTTATGCCAAAACCACCCAATAAATGGACTACCCAAATAAGCTCAACTATCATATGTCTGCTTGGTACTTAGGAAGTAGTCGGGTTACACAATCAATGCTCACGTTTGAGTCCTTTGACTCGCTTGGCCTACCAACTAACATAAGCCGATCATTTTGATACAAGGTTTGCAAGAATGGGAGACCTCATCAACTATCACTTACCTTTACTTCACTAAACTATCATATGAAAGGTAAAAAGTGGAAATAAACGAGGACTATCAGCTACTCAAAGTACTCCACTCTACGAGCTAAGCATAAATAGACAAGAGCAGACATGGCTATCAAAGTACTTAGACAAATTTCAACAAGAAGAAAATCTACTCAACTTCAATAGTATGGGGGCAAAAAGCCCACCCAGCTTGGCCCACAATAGAGTAAAAATAAAATATCTACAAATTTGACCCCTCTGTTCACTAGGCTAAGTAATCCAGCAGCTCCTCGGTTAGCATAGCTAGCACCGAAATGCCCTCATCTTGCATCTATTCTACCACCACCTCCTGGGCCCTCACAAAAGCTGCGACACCAAATTACTAATAGAAATGGGGAACCAGTAATTCTCCTTGATCATGGTCCTAACCATGTTCTTTAGTCTATTCTTCCACCTAGCCTCCTTCTCTTGCCTGCCAATAGCAAAATCTTTATTCGTTCGACCTTTGGCTACATACTCTTTCAGGTCTGCCCATAGCTGGTCGACCTCCTTCGCTAACTTCACTATCCTCTCCTTGAGGTCTGCCTCCACCTCGTTTTCCCTCTCGACCTCCCTCGAAGAACCGCCTCGTCAACCTCGGACCTTCCTTGGATCACGGCCACCCCCTGTGTCGCCTTTTTGGTCCCCTTAACTACCTCATTGCTAGTATTTTTAGCCACCTCCTTCTCCTTCCAGACCTTGGTAACCCCCACCTCTGCTGCCTGTCAAGCCAATGACTCGGCCTTCAAATCATTCTGAAATTTCTCCATATCCCTTAAGATGCGCATGCAGTGGCACCAGGCCTGAAGAAAAGCAAGTATTAAAATAACCGAGGAAGAAAAAGGAAGCTCGAAATTTGAAATTTACAAGTAAAGAGTTCCAATTCTTGAATCTGTGATGTTTTCAGAGAGTGAAGGTTCAGGTTAGATTAGACATGGTAGGGGTAAGTGAGGACCTCCATTGTCATCAGTTATTAGGCCAAAAGCATTTAGCCCATGTCGGTAGGGTCCTCGGCATGATGGAGTCTAGGATAACCTCCCTAATGGCTTAGCTTTCTGGTCAACGAGCAACTCATCTATGTCATAAATATTGAGGAACTTCTTATAAAGCCGAGTGATGTCAACTCCCAAAGACGGGATGACCACATTCCTCTCCTTTTTCTTAGATTGTGAGAGTGGGAAAGAGTGGCTAAGACGCAAGTCAACAACCACCTAGATATGGTCGTAGATGTCAGGATTCAAGGGTTGGTGGGGCACGGAGTGCTGGAGTCACGTTGGAAAGGATAGGAGCATTGATAACTTCGGTCATGCCACCCTTGACCTCCCTTCATTTAATGCTTCAAAGTTTGATTCATCGGTCACTGAAACAATAAAAAACAAAAGAGTTAGTCAAAATTCTATGTAAAAAGAAGACAAGTGCGAGTAAAATACCATTTGTACCGGCTTGATCACTATTTCTAACAAGGGGCTGGCATGATGAGGCCGAGCTACATAGACTATTTTCGTCTGTCCTAGCATGAGGCTCGCCCTTAGATTCCTCTTTATATTCATTGTACAACGGTTGTATTCCATAATTTTCCTAGAGGAGGCACTTGCGTCCACACTGACACCTAGCTCTTGTCCCCCTCACAACACTACTGCAACAACCCGCTATTTCGAACCATTCAAATCGACAATCATCCACTCATGTTAGACTTGAATTTCTTAAAACAACAGATTGTTAGTTTATATTTGGCAGAACTTAGCATATATAGTAAATAAAATCAATCATAGATACTGAGTATTACAACAATAAGTAGCAAAAAAGATAAATAGTAGTTCATGAAGCTACTACATAAATTAGAGTTTGAAACAAATACAATAGAAAATCCCAAGCACAAAGAAGTCACTAATACAAAAGCAACAGACAAGTCTAAACATAAACAGTTGGAAATAACTGAAATAACTGCAAAGCTGGATAGATAAGATAGATCTTCAAGAAAAACTCCAAACTCCAAAGCTGAGTCTCAAAGGTTATGACACTCAGTCTGACCCAAGTATATAGAAAAACACAAAACACTTGAGTCGGGATTAGCATCTTATGCAAGTAAATCAACTCAAGTGAAATGTCTAAGTGAAACGCAATATGACTTAAAGGATTCTTGGGATTCCATCCTTTAAGGATCCATGGAACTATCTACATACATAGTACAATACGCTACATAGATAATGTCTAAAGTAAAGTAAACTATTAAAATAGCACTAAGGCGTTACCCATATACCCCTTAACATATTTTATATATTCCCGTAGTCTATACAGATACTATAAGCTCCACCAAACTGGTGGTTTACTCAAGGACCACTCCATAGGTACGGTACAAATCAAACTCATAATAGGCACAAAAAGGCATGTGACAGGCACGAAAGGCAATGTCAGGGTAGGATTTTACTGTTTGCACTCCCAGGACTGGTGGTAACACATAACAGCTACTACCACCCACCACGAGACACACTCCCAAATCAAATGTGCACCCAAACAATCACAGAGTAATAGAATAGTATCGAAGAAATGTGCCCGATACCACTTGGCTCGGTATAGCTAATGTTTTAGCCACATAAAGCTGACTTGAGGAAGTCAGGGTTATGTTCATACTTCATACAGACATCGCCAAACCATCCTACTTGGTTCTGGAATCTCCACCACATACATAGTTGTCAAAGTGGTTTTCGGTATAGGTAGAGAGTATTGCAATATTCGATCCCGGTCTCTTTAAAACATCATACTTCTTATCAAAATATCATATTCAAGATTAAAGATTCAAGATTGAAAATATCATATCAAAATATCATATTCATGGTTTATATTTAAAAATAGGTTATAGATTGAAGATATTTTATATATGAAAAAGAGTTTATATCAAAAATAGTTTCAAATTAGAATCGTTTCTTCCAATTTCACAAATCAATTCAAATCAAATTTAGTTCCAAAATTCAATTTAAATCAATCTCTGTTCAACAATTTCAAATTGAAAGGTTAAAGGTTCAATTTAAATTCTCAATAAAACCATTTTAATTTATATCGATTCCAAATCTAGGTTTAAACTACAACTTTAAACCACTTTCAATCCAATAGGTTTCAAAGTTTAAATATTCAAAAATTTACAGTAATTTAATTTGATAAATTTCATTTATATTTCAAAATTCAACCTTAATCTTATTTAAGTTTGAAAATATTCACTTAATCATTTTAATATCAATTAAATGAAATCTGAAATTACAAACTTACATCAATATTAATATTCAATTTTAGTATTATTTAAATTTGTAATATTCATTTAATCAGCCTTAGTTAAACATTTAAATAAAATCTCGAAGTCAATAAGTTTCCAGTCAATTCTAATGTATATTCAATTCTCAAACAAATTAAAGTACAAATTAACTTAATTCACCTTCCCAACCTTTATTTTATTAAATTATTACAAAATATATTTTCAAAATATTAATATAATTTTTTCTAAATAAACACTTAAATATATTGTGTATATATATATATATCAAATTAAATTTTATTAAATCAAATCTTATTATTAAATTTTTTTATATTAAATCTTGTCATATTTAAAAATAAAAATTTATAAGTAAAATCTTAAAATTTATATTTTAAAACTAACTTATAAATTTAAAATTTCCAAATATATAAAAAAATTAAATCTAAATTTTTACACATATGTAAAAATAAAATTTGTATATTATATTTTGAAAAATCAATATTCATTAAAATCCATATATTTCCTTTCAAACTTTAAAAATCATTTTTCATAAATAGACCAATGGCGTCTGTATATTATTTTCTATCCTATGGTCAAGTGATATAGATATTTATCATTCAATCCGCAATTATTTATATTTACGTGTTTATATCATTTCAACCCATAATTCCAAAAATTTCAAAATCAATAAAAATCACTTAGGTTTATCATTTCAACCGATAAAGATTTTCCCTTAATCTTTAATATCGTTCGAGTATGTATCATTTCAACCCATAGAAATTCCTAACTATCAGGGCACTTGAAGAGTGAAAACAATAAAATATTAGCATAAAATGACACGATATATAAATGGCAATTATGATCATAAATAATAATTTAAATATAATATATATACAACAGGTTATCGGTGTCATGTGTAAATTAACAGGAAAATTATTTTAAATATCAACATATCATATTTAACAATTTAATTTCTAACTAATTCAAATTTAACAATATATTTCAATCGTCATTTCATGTGAAATTAATTTACTAAACATAAGAGTGTTAATCGTAAGTGACCACTCACCTTTCAAGGCAAGGGAAGATAGACAACGCAACAAGCTATGAATCGAAATCTTGAGCTTCTACAAGCGCTATCGATCCAAATAAGGATTCCAAAGCAAATCAGGGTGATTAGACTCGAGTTCGATCAAAACTATATATATAAATTTTGAAAATATAAATTTTGCCCACATATTTAAAATAAACCTTTATATATTATATTTTAAAATCAATATTTAATTTAAACACATATCAAAACTAAATCTATATATATATATATATATTAAATCAGTATTAAGTTTAAAACATGTATAAAATAAAATCTTTATATTTTATATTTCAAAATCATTATTCTTATAAACATATATATGAAACAAGGTAGCCACTATGCAAGATAATTTGGAAAACATGTATGTATATAAACTTAATTTAATATTACTGTTATAAAAATATATATATAATAGGGAATCAAAAATATGTACAAGCTTTAATATATATATGTATGTATGTATGTATATTTATATGTATGTATGTATGTATGTATGTATGTATGTATGTATACATATATATAAGAGAGTGCTGGAAATAGAGTGGAATGGTGGCGCTCGGTTTCGACAAAGGGAGGATGGCTAATTGCGAATAATGGCTATGTGGGAACAAGGGACATATGATGGAGGCAAGGGGTTGTTGTTTGCTATGTGCGGTTCAGGTGGGAAAGGGAGATGGCATGGAGATGGTTGCAACAGTCAGGTGGACGTGGGTTTTCGACGACGTGGTGTTGGAGTTTGAAACTGGTGGAGCAGGGCAAATCTGAGAGTGGGAAGGCGGACTGGTCGCATACAGGTGGTAGGCTACGATGGCAGAGGAAAGGGGTGTGGTGATTTGTTTGGGTGATGGAATATAAGCGGTGGCTGACATGGGTTGATGGGTGAGTTCGGTGAGCTATGCTAGAAGGAGGTAGAGCCGATGGATTGTGGCGTTGCGGCTATTGGAGTGGTGAGTTGTTGTGGGGGAAGAGGATGGGCTATGGGCGTACGTTTTCGGCCAGGGAGAGGCAGAGGAAGGAGAGAGGGTGGTGAGATCGAAAGGGTGTTTCAATGGAGGCCGAGTTTGTATGGTGACTATCAGGTGGCTTCGGTTACAAACTAAACGCCGGAGGAAGGGGATAAAGTAGGCAAGGCGAGGAAAAGGAGAAGGGAGACAGTCAGAGCAGTTGAGGGATGGAGGCGTGTGATGCGGCATATGGGTGCAAGTGGGAAAGGAAGGTCGAGAGGGTGAGAAAGGAAGGGAAATGGTTTGTTTTGGGCAAACATGGGGGAGCACAAGCCGGAAATGGGTTGGCTTCGGGCTAAAAGAAACGAGCAGGGAAATATGAGTTTTGGCAAAATGGAAGAAGAAGCATAGGGTTTCTCAAAATAATATATAAAAAATATATATTATAATATACTATTCTTGAATGAAAAATCAGAATGAACAGAAGCAAAGAAAGAAAATAAAAGCAGAGAAATAAACAAGCAATAAAATAAATTGCAATGGGGAATATTAAAAGCCATTACTTTGAATTAAAAAAATATTATAAGCTGTTATCTATTGGTTGCCCCGGGGAACAACGAAAAGACATAAAACCTATGTTGAAACCTCGTTTATGATGTTTCATATATATATTTCGACTACGACAACTTATTTTTTTTCAATACTAACATACTTTTGCAGGGCTACATCTTCATGCTGAATATATGTTGTATTGAGTCAATGTTTAGATTTAAATTATTTTGAAAATCTCTCCTGTCGATATATATATGCACTTAATCAAACATTTTTGCACAAGGCTTAAACTCAAAATTCAGGTCAAATTCAGATGTCTGAAATGACCTATTCAGACGTCTGAATCTGAAGTTAAATTTAAATTTTTTTAACAATATTCAAACGTCTGAATTCGTAATTTCAGACGTCTGAATCTACGCAAAAATAGCCTATTTCTTTTCTGGTTTGCATGTTTCAAATCTCAGAAGTCTGAAATTTATTTTCAGACAGTGAACTTCTTCAACTGCTATATTTTTGAAAAGACATTTCATTTTCATGAAGAGTTACAACCTTTTACTAAGAGATACATCCATACTCTTTCATGATAACTTTTGACGAATGATTACAACTCTTTGTACTCTATATAAACATATTAGAATCATTTGTTTAACTCACCGAATTGATCAAAAGCTTTCTATTTATATACTACACTGATTCTAACATTTTGAGCATTCGAATTTCTACATAATCATTCATTTACTTCCATATTCTTCACATACACACAGATATATATATCAAAAGGAGAAGATTATAGGAATATTGTACTATCAAGAGACAAATTCGCGTTATTGAGAACACACTGTGTCATATACTTTCTGTATAAATTGAAGTCCTGTTCTGCCGTCCAGGCAAGTGAAGTCCTCTTCGGCTGTTGAGGCGAAATCCTGTTCTGCTGCTTAGGTCCCTTGTTCGGCTGTTCAAGGGTTGTTGTAAACCTATTCCTCCGGGTTAAGTGAGGATTGTTGTTAGTGAAATTCCAGAAGGAGTTTGGGATCGGATGTAGAACGGAAAGTTTGAACCAGTATAAAAATTCCTGTTGTGCTTGTTTTTTTATTTATTCTGCTACAGTAACTTTTTTATTTCTGCACTAGTATATTATAATTCCATAAAGCACGATCCGCACTAGCACTTTCAACCTAAAAGGCCCAAGTGCTAAACCGATACGGCGAATCGGTTTGCAGATTTCACCGCTTACCAAATGCCGAAATGCACAAATGAATATACTATGGAGATCAGCACGAAAAGGGGAGTAGAACGATATACAAATATCAGTAATACAATCAAGCTATCAAAACTCAATTTTTCGCTGCCGAAAATGATGCTAAAATGCCGAAAATAAGATAAATGGAGTTAGAGAAGTCCAAATTTGGTGAAACGAAATATGACGTCTCACTCAGAAAATGAACATTTTTCCTATATAAAAATATTCATATTTCAAAAATATTTTATTTCCATCAATTTTAACTGATTTAAATTTAAAATTGAAATTTCACAACAAAACGAACTTACATATTTTCCAATGAAAATCTTTCACTTCTTACTTCAATGGACGCATAACAAATATCAAATTTTCTTTGCAAAATTTTATTATTTAATTTCAAGAAAAATTTAGTTAATTATGTTAAAAAATCATTAAAATTTCTGGGTCGTTACACTCTTCCCCACTCAAAACTTTTCGTCCCCGAAAAGGAACGAGATAAGAGAATAGAAGCAACAGAAAAGAAATATAGATTCAGAATACATAAAACCAGATACAACAATTAATTCAAACCATATATTCAATTATTTGTTCATTCACAATTTATTTATATTTACCTTTCCTTTATAACCGAAGTTCATTTTTTTCAAATTTTTTTTAATTTATTTAACTCATTTGTTATTATTATTCAATTTTTATTTATAAATTCTCTCGAAAAAATTTCTTTTTGGGACAACTTATTACCTGCATTTATATTATATACTATACAGTTACATTCAAACTTTTCCCAGGTAAGTTTTATTAATGTTTCTAAGTGTTTGAGCACCATAAAAACATACCTTTTATTTACAACATTTCTATTAAGCAAAATTTAAACATTTTTATTACTTAAATTTTCTCTTATATAACATTCAATTACATATTCACATTAACATTTTAACTTTTTGAATATTTCAGGTAAGTTATATATGTTTTAGAATGCAATTGAATATTACATAAATTAATTTTATCCTAGTTCAACTGTTTCAAGTCGTTTCAATTTTATTTCTCATTTTAAACATTCCAATTATTCAAAAAAATTGCTTCGTTTCAATAATTGAAAACCATCACTTAAGATCAAACATAAGAATTAAATTTTCGATTTCACTTTAAACCATATTGAAATAAATATATACATATATATTATACATCAAATCAAACTCAAGAAATTCAAATCAAATCCATATTCTAAACAGAAGTGTAGCAAAGCTACTAAGCGGTCTCCCCACTCTAAGACTCGAAAATGAATGTCAATGATGCTGCAGTCATCATCGAAATTATTTTCCAACGACATAAGAGGAGAGTACTGACTTACGTCTTTAAACATTCTTTGGAAACAATTTCCATTTGAAAATACTTTCAAATAATATATTTTCAAAACTTTGAAAACCAAATTTAGAAAAGCACCAAAAATTTAATTCTCAAATCCTTACTTTAAATTCATTCCATTTGCAAATCAGATTTATAAACCATGGTTTTAAAATTTTAACTCCTTATAACATATAACGATAGTTAATAGTTTAGGGATGTTGACAAACAGTAAATGATAATCTAGTACTATCATTTCTAACAACCAATTCATTTAACTATCTAGTTTAGAAAATTATACCTTTATATATAAAATATAAACATACATAAAATCATTTCATCTACCAAATTTGAAAATAATATTGTGTCAGCTTGCTCTCTTCAAGTGTTTTGGAATTCCTGTCTATAGCGTTGGCCAGACGAATCGATCGAAATCCAAAATTCAAACTTAACAACTCAAACAACACAACATAAAACATTTTTATATTAATTACAAATACGCTCCCACATAGGATGAAACAAGAATGTATTATATAATAAGGATAGTGATTCAAGTTTAGAGGAACCCTAATCGAAGAGAATTCTAACTAAGAAGACATGCTCGAAAGGAAGATAAGATAATTAGATTACAAAAAAGAAAAAATGGATAGACTCATATTAATCGCAGCGACCTTAAACAGGTAAACCGAAATTTAGGAAAGACAAGAATATCATCAACCAAAGTGGGGACAAACTTGCTGAGAACATCACGAAAAACATGATTCATGAGATCATGGAAGAAGGCAGGAGCATTGGTTAATCCAAAGGGCATGACTAACCATTTATAGAAACCATTCTTCCGGAACAAAGGACAATAGGTCGAGCTCTAGGAATAACATCGATGTGGAATTTAATTTTCCACTTGGGAGGAAGAGAAGTGACTTCACCAAAACATCAGGATAATCCCCGACTATCGGGTGGAGTCAAGATCACTAGACTGAGAATCAAGCGAGAAGATAAACTGCCTGTAAAATCCTAAGGCATTCAACATTCAATCATAAGATAATTACCCTGGTCGTCTACAAGAGAAACAGTTTGGGCCTTGTAAGAAATAACGGCATCAAAACCGAGGATGTAAAAATCTACGATGAATCGACGACTGTTGTAAAGGAGTTTCCCTCCTTTACAAGTCATACAAAGGTTGGCGGGACCGCTGATGGGATTTGTCACACTTAAGGATGAAGTTCCCAATAGAAGTAGCAAGATTGCTCAAATTTATTACAGAGATCAACAAGATTGAAGCTGTGGGATGCTCTAGTATCAAAAGGACATGAATAGGAAAAGACAAGAATGAATTTCAGAACAAAAAGGAAAGTTTCGAAATTCAAGAGAAATCCTAATTGTAGAGGATCCTAACAAAGAATTTCAAGCTCGAAAAAAGATGATTCTATAATTTATTTTCTACTCCATATGCTTAGTTTTGCCTAATTTAGAGCTCTGATACCAACTGTAATGACCCGCTATTTCGAACCATTCAAATCGACAATCATCCACTCATATCAGCTTTGAATTGTTCAAAACAACAAATTGTTAATTTATATTTGGCAAAACTTAGCATATACGATAAATAAATCAATCATAGAATCACAGACATAGAGTATTATAATAATAAGCAGCAGAATAAATAAATAGTAGTTCATGAAGCTACTACATAAAATAGGAGTTTGAAACAAATAAAACAGAAAATCCCAAATACAAAGAAGTCATTAATACAAAAGCAATAGACAAGTCTAAACACAAATAGCTGGAAATAACTAAAATAACTTCAAAGCTAGATAGATAAGATAGATCTTCAAGCAAAGCTTCAAACTCCAAAGATGAGTCTCAAATGCTGTGACACTCAGTCTGATCCGAGTATAAAGCAAAACTCAAAACACTCGAGTTAGGATTAACATTCTTATGAAAGTAAATCAACTCAAGTGAAATGTCCAAGTGAAATGCAATATAACTTAAAGGATATTTGGGATTTCATCCTTTAAGAATTCGTGGAACTATCAACATACATAGTACAAAATGCCACATAGATAATGACTAAAGTAAAGTAAACTATTAAAATAGCATTATGGAGTTACCTATATCCCCCTTAACACGATTTATATGTTCCTATCGTCTATACATATACTGTAAGCTCTACCAAACCGGTGGTTTACTCAGGGAGCACTCCATTGGTACGGTACAAACCAAACTCATAGTGTGCGCGATAAGGCACTCCCGGACTAGTGGTAAAGCATAGCAGCTACTACCTCCCACCTCGAGACATACTCCCAAATAAAAGGTGCACCCAATCAAATCACAAAGTAATAGAATGGTATCGAAGAAATATACCCGATAGGGGGAGCGACCCTACTTGGCCAGGTATAGCTCCTATTTTAGCAACATCAAGCTTATTCGAGGGAGTGAGGGCTACGTTCATACCTCATACAGACGTTGCTAAACAATTCTACTTCATTCTGAAATCTCCACCATGTACATAGTTGCTAAAGTGGTTTTGGGTATTGGCAGAGCGTATGGCAATATCCGATCTCGGTCTCTTTATCACACCGTGGTCAATTTCATTTCAAACAGTTCATACTTCTTATCAAAATATCATATTCATTCCAAAAACATATCACTTTCAAAATCACATTGACTTTCGAAAAAATATCAGTTTAAATCACATGCATTTCCAATCAAAACCATAAAATATTTTAAACCATCGTATCAAAGTGTTCACATTTATATCCATTAAATCTAAATTGTAACAGTTCCAACTTAAATAGTTTTAATATTGAAAGCGGTTTATATATATTGGAATAGTTATACATTAAAATGATTTATATTTAAAAATAGGTTATGGATTTAAAATATTTTGTGTATTAAAAATAGTATATATATTAAAAATAGTTTATATCGAAAATAGTTTTTAATTAGAATTATTTCTTTCAATTTCACAAATCAATTCAAATCAACTTTAGTTCCAAAATTCAACTTAAACCAATCTCAGTTCAATGATTTCAAATTACTAGGTCAAAGGTTCAATTCAAATTCTCAATAAAACCTTTTTAATTTATATCGATTCCAAATCTAGGTTTGAACTACAACTTTAAACCACTTTTAATCCAATAGGGTTTAAATTTTAAACGTTCAAATATTTACAATAATTCAATTTGACAAATTTCATTTATATTTCAAAATTCAACCCTAATCTTGTTTAAATTTGAAAATATTCACTTAATCATTTTAATATCGTTTAAATGAAATGTCAAATTACAAATTTAAATCAATATTAAATATTCAATTTTAATTTTATTTAAATTTGAAATATTCACTTAATCGCCCTTAGTTAAACAATTAAATAAAATCTCAAAATTGTAACGACCCGCCATCCATCTCCATAGAATGACGCATCATTAATAAGAAAGAAAGGGATAGAAAGAGAAAGAAAAGAAGAAGGAAGAAACAACAGAATCTCAACAGCGGAACGAATAAATTATATTAATAATTAAAAGTATTACATAGATATATAACAACTATCAGAGTTACACAGATTATACATCTCATACTGGACAGTTAAAAATACCTGTCTAGTTATTACAACACAGTACAAAACAACTCAAACAAAACGACTCAGAGATACCAACACAGCGGATACTAGATAAATATAACGCAGAAGCCACCTTCTCTATTTGCTCCTCCATAATTCGTCAAAGCTTACCTGAATCCCTTGGCTACTCGTAAAAATTTGAGTACCCAAGATTTTATGAAAAACAAAAATAAACTTCGGGTCAGACATGGGTCTGGTGTGAGTAACAGGTTAAAGTTGCTTAACTTTCAAAAACCTTTTAAAAAGAAAGGTATCACGTAAGACTTCCCACACATAAACATGGAAAAGTTTTTACCTTACGCTAACCAAAACATTTGATAGGAAATCCAGTGATATTATAATAGTGTCTAGAGTTTCAAATAAATATGAAATAGCCGAAATTGTTACATGATTAAATTCCAGCTACTAGCCACAAAAGTGGGTAATACAATCAAAACCGTTGGCACTTATTGGATTTTGGATTCCATACAATGGCAGGGCTACTGGGGTACCGCCCGTCACAGTACGTGGCCTAGATCACCGTACCGAGGAGTACGCCCGCTCCCCTGCAACACAAGGCCGGAACCATCCCTTACTGGACAGTCCCGAACAAGACAACCCCGACAGTTGTCGCGAACCAACCGCCCACACAGCCGAATAAAAAGGGACTTCTAGACAGGGGTAAATATCGCTCTCCAGTGGGAGCTACCCACGAAGCCTTGCTGCACCTCCCCTGTTTTAGCCATTCCCGGTTGATGAGGCTTGAGGCTACGATTACCTTTATACAACACATCTATCATAGAATGCTCATCGTCCACCTGACGATGTTCTGAAAGCATTTAATCCATACAAGTTTGTTTCGGGTTCGAACGAAACCGAAGGCATTATCTCGTTACACTCATTTTGGAATCACCCTCAGAGTTAACGACGATAACCCTTGCACTCTGAATCACCATCTCGAACCTATAAGTACTATTCCGTCAAACTCATTACAGAATCACCCACAGAGTTATACTGACGTATAGCCCTTATACCTCGAGCCTTCACTTTCTCCACTTGGATTCACGACCTAACGTTTAATTGGAATTGATGTGGTTTTCGGATCCCAAATATGGAAACCCGATCCCTGTCTCATCGAAATCCAAAACATGTCTTTAGGGAACAATTATATTAAACTATCTATATACACTCAGATAGATAATTTATATCATCACAATAGATAATTATCACCACAGATAATCCATATTATTCATCATCGGAAGATAATCCAATTCATCATCACAATGCAACCAATGCATCCATATCACACATCATTACTAATCTCATATCTGAGATTCAAACCATTCAAGGAAAGTTATATCATCCATATATAAACAAGGATTAATAATCACACCATCTATATAATTAATTTAAAATGAATTAAATTAATTACATTATCTCTAATTAATTTAAAGTAAATTAAATTAATCACCTCAATATATAATTCTGCTTACATAACCATTGATTACAAACAAATCAACTAATTAATTATTTAGCCACTAATTAATCATCCTTGATTAATCACCCTTGATTAATCAACCTTTAATTACATTTGAGAAATTAAAGTCACAAATTAATTTTCTTTAATCAAATATTGTAATTAACCTCTAATTACTCCATTAATTTATTAATTATAATTAATTACATTAATTCTTAATTAATTACATTAATTAATTACTTTAATCACTTATCATTAACTAATTAATCTCAATTAATTAATCTTTAATCACATCATTAATTATATTAATTAATGATTCCTAATTACATTTAAATTAATTAACTTCTTTAAGTAATTAATCTTAATTATTAATCACTTTGATTAATTAACTTCAGTAATTAACCATTTTTAATTTCTTCATTGAGTAGATTGATTACCCCTAAATTAATTATATCATTTTATTAGTAATTAGTTACCCTTAATTAATTACATTACTTAATATTTTACAAATGACTTAATCAATAATTACTTCAATTAATTACACCAATTATTAATTTCTTTCATAAAGAAATTATCCTCCATAATAATTTCACAAACGATTAATCTTAATTCTTCATACTTTAAAATTACATTCTGTAATTACTCATCTTAATTTCTTCCCTAAGTAATTATTAATCATTAATTATTAAATTAATTAAGTTTTCAACTTAATTAATCTTAACCTCTTGATTAATTTCTAATCATTAATTAAAATCATAACTAAATAAATTAATGATCTTATTCCCAAATTAATTAATCTTAACCTTTATTAATTAATTTCAAAATCCTTAATTTATTGAATAAATTAATTAATTTACCATCTAATTACCTTATTAATTTAATAAACCAAAATCATTTAAATCTTTGATTTATTACAAGTAAAACATTTCTTATTAATAAAGCAATATTCAAAATAACTTATTTTAAAATTTGTTTCCAAATTACATTTTAAAATTTAAGTTTAAAATGAAAACCAAACTTAACTTTAACAAAGTTTTAAAAACATTTAAAAACCTTTTTTTTAAAACTTATACTAAATAATTTCTCATTTTGTCAAAGGAATTTAAACCATATTTATTTAAAATACAAATCATATTTAAAATATGATTCAACATCGAAAGCTGTCTAAACATTTGAAATCTTTAAAACTTCCTTTATTTTCAAACATGTATTCAAATTTGAATCTTGTTTCCAGATTTAAACTTATGTTTAAAATCTTCTATTTTAAATTTAAAACTTTAACTCTAAATTCAATTATATAAACTTTTTTAAAGGTTGTTTAAACATTTTAATTTAAATAGTTTAAATTAAATTTAAAATTTAAATCTAGTTTTGAAATTCATACTTTGAATTTGAAGTTTAAATTCCTGTTTTAAAAACCCTACTCCAGATTTTTAAAAGCTTAATTTTCTTTTGCTGTGGAAATATACAGGTTTTCCCTGAAACCTTGTAAACATTTTAATTTGAACAAGTTGAATTAAATTTTAAAAATTGGAATTCAACTTGGATTGAAAACCATACTTTAAATTTAGTTTTAAAAATCTTGTTTAAAATCTGCATTCAGTTTTTAAAACAATTCTTTGAATTGAAAATACAGGTTTCAAAAACCTGTAAACTCAGAAAATAAAAACCCGAGTTTCCCCCTGTTTTACTTCGAGTAAAACTATGAGCTGCTTCGAGTAACAATTCGAATTACTCGAGTATTAAACCGAGTCAAAATATACTCCAATCCCCAACCTTCACCTGACACTATTCTTCACCGTGCATATGCACGGTGGTTCTAGCCACCTCCGGCCACTACCCAACCAACGAACAAGTCGCCGACCCTCCCTGAATCACATCGCGATCCTCCAAAACCTATCATCTGCTCGAAATCAAATTCGAGTTTCCTAAACCATTTCCTCGTAACAGGCACCCATTATCCCAAACCTGAAAACACCTCTTCCTCACTCCTCCGGTCATCGGCGGCCTAGAAACTCCGTCCAACCCCTCAACAATACCCAAGCTACCACATTCCCAAAAATCACCGCACTCGGTCACCTGTAGCCTCCATACCCATCAAATCACTGCAGCGCCTAAAAAACTAGGTTTACAACTTCCCCTTTTCACTTCCCTGAAGAAAAACAACAATGCACATAATCTCAACGGTAAAATTTGAAATTTTGGTTTTAAAAATCAAAATTTAGTTTTAGCTTTTGATTCAAACACCTGGAACTAAGAAATAATCGACTTGGATTTGTTTGATTTCAGTTTACTTGTTATTTCTTTTGTTTCCAATAAAACTGCAGGTATTATTTTCTTTTTCCTCTTTTTTTTCTTGAACAAAATCTTACACATATCATTTATGATATATTAAACATACATTGACCAAATCTCTTGTATTAGTAAAGATCAACTTTAAAAACACTTAAGTTTTCTTTTAAAACTTTAGACCTCGAACTTAGTAAAACAAATACTGTAATAATCATAAACAGTAAGTTTATGTCCATATACTCAATACAAATCATGTTACATGAACAAACATACATCATCCTAACTATACTTGAGTTTTTAAACTACTGAACATGATATCCAGGTAAACATATACAAGTCATATATCAAACAACAGTTTCTTACTTAAACTTTTGAAAAGAAAAATGTTACTCACAAACACACAAATCAACATGCTATCAGGTATACAAACACAAGCATATTCATTTCAATCATAAAGCAAGCTACATATTATACTTAAGATTTATTTAAGGAAAAGAAGTTACTCACCTGTCATTTGAAAGACAGAGCATAAATTTGAGTTACAGATTTTTTTTAACTTGAGTGCTTGTTGTGCTCCAGACTTGCATGCAAGTTAAAGAAATTTTGAATTTTGCTGTTAAAAGCTTGCATACAGACTTGACCCGGATGCTTTTGAACTTCTTAAATTTGAATGCTTTAACTTTTGAATAAAACTTGCTTCAGATTTCACCTTTATATGCCCAGATTCAAAGAAATGCAGAGGCTACTTATTTTGATTTTGAAATGAATTTCAGGTGCAGGCTTTTGATTTTCTTTATATTTTGAGGAAGATAGTGTATGCTCTTGATTTACACAGTGGATTGCAGGATTAAACAAGCAAACTTTTGATTAAGGAAGGGTTTCAAATTTTGTAAATGCTTGCACGCCTTAGTTTTTGAAAAGAAAAATGCACAGGATTTAGAATAGGTTGAAGAAAAATGATTATGCAGAGGATGTTGATTATAGATTTAAACATGATTTTATTCTGGGTTTTGAATAGATTATCAGCTGAAACTTTGTCGTACCCTTTGAAAAAATTAAAGATTTAGAAAAGAAGAATGAGGGAATGAATAAAACATGTTTTATAACTGTAATGGGTTTATTTAAAAAAATCAAAAGAAAATCAAAAATAAAAAGGACACTTGTCCTAAAACATAACATTTGTCAAATTGAGTAAGTTATTAATTCACATTAGTCTCATTAGTTACCTAGGATATTAACAATTGTTATATACATAATTTACTTATTTTTATTTAACTTAAAAGTAAATAAAACCCTTTTCTTTATTTTTTAATACTTATGTATAAATTATTTTCATATATAAATGTTTATGCATTTCCTTTTAAAGAAAATGAAATAAAACAATTTATATAAAAATGAAAACTTATTTACAAGATTTATATATGTTTATTAATTTGAATTTCAAAATTAAATCAAATTCAAATACTATTTATACATTTAAAAATTCCACTTAAAACTAATTTATCAACATATTTTAATTTTAAAATAATAACATTGGCTTTTAAAAATCCTATCTATATTTATATTTATACATTAATTATTTGAAAATAACTCATTTATCAATTTTAAATCATTTATAAAAGAAATCATAAATTACTTGTCTTATTTATCTTAATTAAAAGAATTAATGTTTAATATATAATGAGATTTTAATTTTTTATATAATTCCAAATCATAATCATTAAGCTATATTTAAAAAGAAATAAAATAAACTTTTGTTTATCTTATTGAAATTTAAACTATGCTTTAAAATACATTTATACAATTTAAAACAATTTCTTTAAGTATTTTAAAACCAATTAGTTATTTATTAAATAAATAATAATCTCCAAATTATCAAAATGAATATCAGAATTTAAAAACAAGATTTTATTTGTTCATTAATCTAAAATCAAAACTTATCTATCTACAATATATATACATATATATATTATAAATAGAAAGCAATTATTAGTTTTTAAAACATAAAATTTACCAATTAAACATTTATTTAATTGGATTATTAAATCAAGTAAATTTTATTGACATAATTTATCAAATCAATTTAATTTTAAATACAAATTATTAAATTGATATTGCCAAAATTTCCGGGATATCACAAAAATCAATAAGTTTCCCATTGATTCTTATTTATATTCAATTCTCAAACAAATTAAATTACAATTTAACTTAATTCACCTTCCCAACCTTTATTTTATTAAAGTTACTACAAAATCTATTTTCAAAATATTAATATAACTTTTTTCAAATTAATACTTAAATATATTATATATATTAAATTAAATTTTATTAAATTTATTTTATATTAAATCTTATCATATATATTTAAAAATAATAAAATTTATAAGTAAAATCCTAAAATTTATATTTTCAAAACTAACTTATAAATTTAAAATTTCCAAATACATAAAATTTTAATTCTAAATTTTTACACATATATAAATATAAAATTTATATATTATATTTTAAAAAATCAATATTTATTAGATCCATATATTTCCTTTCAAACTTTGGAAATCATTTTTCAAAAATAGACCAATGATGTCCACATATAATTTTCTATCCTATGGTCAAGTGATATAAATATTTATCATTTAATCCACAATTATTTTGGTTTATGGGGTTTATATCGTTTAATCCGCAATCTCAAAAATTTCAAAATCAATAAAAATCGTTTTGGTTTATCATTTCAACCCATAACGATTTTTCCTTAATCAGTAATTTCGTTCGGGTATGTATCGTTTCAAACCATATGGAATTCCTAACTATAAGGGAACTTTCAGAGTGAGAATAATAAAATATTAGCATAAAATGACATGGCATATAAATGGCAATTATGATCATAATTAATAATATAAATATAATATATATACAATAGGTTATCAGTGTCATATGTAAATTAACAGGCAAATAATTTTAAATATTGACATATCAAATTTAAAAATTTAATTTCTAACTAATTCAAACTTAACAACACATTTCAATCGTCATTTCATATGAAATCAATTTACTAAACATAAGAATGTTAATCGTGAGTGATCGCTCATCTTTTAAGGCAAGAGAAGATAGACAATGCAACAAGCTATGAATCGATATCTCAAGCTTCTACAAGCATTACCAATCCAAACGAGGATTCCAAAGCAAATTAGGGCGATTGGACTCGAGTTCGATGAAAACTATACATACAAATTTTAAAAATCAAAAATTTCATCACATATTTAATATAAACCTTTATATATTATATTTTAAAATCAATTTTCAATTTAAAACACATACCAAGATAAAATTTCTATATGTATATGTATATATTTAAAGTAAATATTAAATTTAAAACACATATAAAATAAAATCTTTATATTTTATATTTCAAAATCATTATATTATAAACACATATATAAAACAAGGCAGCCACTATGCAAACTAATTTGTAAAACATGTATATATGAACTTACTTTATTATTATTATTATTATTACAAACATATATGTAAAACAAGGAATCAAAAATATGTACAAGCTTTAATATATATATAAAGAGGGCTACTTGAAATAGAGTGGAATTGTGGCGCTAGGTTTTGGCATAGGGAGGATGGCTGCTTGCAGCTACTGGCTATGCGAGAAGGAGGGACATAAGATGGAGGCGAGGGGTTGGTTTTTATGTGTGCGGTTCAAGTGGGAGAGGGAGATGGTGTGGAGATGGCTACAGTAGTCAGGTGGACGTGGGTTTTTGGCGATGTGGTGTTGGAGTTTGAAAAAGGTTGAGCACGGCAGATCTGAGAGTGGGAAGGTGGATCGGTCGCATACAGGTAGTAGGCTACGGTGGCAGAGGAAAGGGGTGAGGCAAGTTGTTCGGGTGATGGAATGTGAGCGGTGGCTAATGTGGGTTGGTGGGTGAGTTCGGCGAGCTGTGCTTGAAGGTGGCAGAGATGATGGATTATGGCATTGCGGCTATTGGAGTGGCGAGCTACTGTGGGGAAGAGGATTGGTTGTGGACATACATGTTTGGCAAGGGAGAGGCGGAAGGAGGAGAGAGGGCGGCAAGGCTGGAAGGGTGTTTCGATGGAGGCTGAGGGTGGATGGTGACTATCAAGTGGGTTCGGCTACAAACTAAAGGCCGAAGGAAGGGAAGGAAGTGCACAAGGCAAGCGAAAGGAGAGGGGAGATGGTCGGAGTAGCTAAGGGATGGAGATGTGGTGATGTGGCACAGGGGTGGCAGTGGGAAAGGAAGGTCGAGAGGGTGAGCGCGGAGAGGAAATGGTTTGCTTTGGGCACATATAGGGGAGCACGAGTAGGAATTGTGCTGGCTTCGTGCTAAAAGAAAAGAGAAGGGAAATATGAGTTTTGGAAAAATGCAAGAAGAAGCATAGGGTTTCCCAAAATAATGCATGTGAAATATATATATATATATATATATATATATATATATATATATAGTATACTATTCTCAATGAAAAATTAGAATGAACAGAAGCAGAGAAAAAAAAAGGCAGAGAAACGAACCAGCAATAAAATAAACTGCAATAGGGAATAGTAAAAGTCATAACTTTGTATTCAATGAATATTAAAAGCTGATGTCTATTGGTCGTCCTAGGGAATAACAAAAAGACACAGAACCCAAAAGACCCAAATGCGAAACCGATACGGCTAATCAATTTGCATATTTCGCCACGTACTGGACGCCGAAATACACAAATGAATATACTACGGTGATCAGCATGACGAGACGAACATAATGGTACATAGATATCAACGATACAATCTAGCTATCAAAACTCCATTTTTCGCTGTCGAAAATGCTGCAAAAACGGCGAAAGTAAGATAAACGGAGTTAGAGCAGTTCAAATTTGGCGAAATAAAATACGACGTCTCACTCAGAAAATGAATTACATTTTTTTGAAAAATATTCATATTTCAAAAATATTTTTTCCATCAATTTTAACTAATTTAAATTTAAAAGTGAAATTTCACAGCACACAAACTTACATATTTTCGAATGAAAATCTTCCACATGCTGTGACTCAATAGGTGCATACCAAATATCAAATTTTCATTGCAAAATTTTATTATTTTATTCCAAGAAAAATTTAGTTAATTATGCTAAAAAAATCTTTAAAAACACCGAGTCGTTACAACTGCTATCCTCGAAGCTCGCATCAGCATCCCACTCATAGGGCAGTGGCTTATAGTGAGAGGCAGGGACATTAATTAGCTGTTGTGTGTCAAATAGTTCCCACTAAGTCTCTCGCATAAAATTACTTAACTTTTCAAGGTCAACTGGTTGCCATCCCTTTTTATTCTCACCCATAAAAACAACGCCGTATCCTCATTTGGCATCCATGATCGGTTCAAGTTCTAGTTTCTTGAGCTAGACTTTGGAGTATCCTATCTTGAAATGAGTTAAGCAAAGGAAAGCAATGAAAAAGATGAAGGGAAAGAAAGAGAAGTGAAGACATACTATGGGCTCAGAATATAGTTTTCTCAAGCCCAGGATTAACGCCTATGGGATGGAAAAGCATCTTATCATCCAACTAAGGGCGCCCATTCTGGGAACATCCGAAAAAATCACAAGTATAGTGCTAGCTTGGAGGTGATAGTAGGTGATGGCGGAGTAGTTGGCCTCCATCTGAACATGGAAGACCATTTCCAAAAAATTGGTATTTGGCTCCGGAAGGTGGAGTACCACACAAGTAGCATAGATGCCGTACAAAAACGAATAGCTGTTAGGAGTCAACTTCCCGAGGGCAAGTCGGTAAGCATTGCGGATGGACACAACATAAGGTGGAGATGTAGCATAACCCCAATCTTAAAGTAACATGTCGAGAAGACAAAGTAGCTGACCAAAGGTTGGTAAGGACAGTCATTAAAAAGTGGATAGTGAACCATCCCTATGTTGATTCTATGGCTGACCAACAGCTTGGCTAGGTTGGTCTTGTCTTGTTCTAATTTAGAGGACCTAAGAAGGGTAGCCGCTGCTGAAGTCGATTGGCAAACGGAAGTAGAACTAGAACTAGAACCTACCATACGAAACATAAGTGGCTAAATTATACAACAGCATAATGGCCAAGCCTAGTAAAGCCTGAGGGCAAGCCATTTGGCATGATATGGTTATATGGCGACCATCATTCTTTGCGTGCCCATACCGGGCACTCGATGAAGAATAGCTCATGACTCAACTCCTAAGCTAGTATTAGGCTTTGCGGCCCCTATCTAATTCCTATTATTTACTTAAAGCCATGCATACAAAATTAGGACCGACTCATGGACCATTGTTTAAATAAATATTTATATGATATTTAAATGTCTATAGGCCCACTCAAGCCCATCAGCATTGTTCAACCACCACTGACATGGCAGCGATGGTTGAAGACATTGAAAGATGGCTAGAAAAGGCGATTTTCAATCACATCATGCAAAAAACAATGCTTTATAACAAAAATCTTATATAAATGTAGTATTTACAACATTGAAAGCAAAAAAGTCAAAAGATAAAAAACATGAAAATAATAGCAAAATCCTTAAAGCTTTTTTGTGGAGGCGATGCTTTCCACGACGGAGGCAAGGCGGAGAAGAATGCACTTTTTTCTATTGAAGAAAGTCTAAGAGGATCGAAGTTTTTGAGGAAGCTAAAGCATTTTAATGACGGTATTTGTTTTTATATGTAGTAAAAAATGAAAAAAGAGAAGGGGGTCAACTTTTATAGACCTACCCATTCTACCTCAACCGTAGAATTCAAATCATCTTTCAATCTCAATGGTATAAGTGTAATGAATGCAATTGTCACTTCGCCCATCTGAAAAACATGCATCCCCTGCAACGTTTGAAAATATAAACTACCACAACCAAGGGCATGGGATTACGTAGGGCATGCATAAAATTCAATTAGTGGCTCAAAGAGCGGCATCTTTGCGAAATGACAAGTTCACTACTATTCACAGAGATGGGCTTAAGGGGCAAAATATTGCTCAGTCTCCTCTTAAGTAAATAACAAATCGATTAGGGTGCTGCCTAGCCCAATCAAAGTCGGCCTAGTTACCCTATGACCGGCCTGCACATGCTAATCTATCCTCAAGTTGGTTCTAAACCATCACATTTGCTCTGCAAGACCTCATATTGAAGGTCGACCATCTTATCCCTAGGCAGCTTTCACAATCAATTCGCCGGATGAAGACAAAGATGAGTATAACGATGCTCAGTCCACTCCATCCTAGCTCGGTGATGACTGGCATGCCGACACACTTTCAAGCTAGTTCTAGGCCAGTTCGTCCACTCAGCATCAACTCAATTACTAGCTACCACAACTCTTGTTTATCTCAACAGCCAGAATATCCGTCTTTTTCCTGGCTTCACCTCCACAATATGGCCCCTAGCACCAGTCAATTCTCAACAAATTTAGCTAACCCGCTCATGGCTATCTACATCCAAACTAGCTTCAGGCCATCCCCTCTAGATTGGTTCCAATATAGACGGACACACTTAGAGAGCTTCATATAGCACCCATCTGCCAAGACTGACCTAGGCGTAACCATATATGACCCGATATTACTACAGCCTATCTCATCATATCATAGCTGGCCTGACCTATTCGTTGCACCTTGGTCCTTAGCAATATTCAGTCTCCAGCATTATTGAAGCCTGGTCAGAGACATTCATCTGCCTTGCCACATAGATGTACGAAAGTAAACAACAAGCGTACATCCAACTATACAAGACACTACACCGAAGAGGCTAGAAATACACCTACTCTTGTAGTTCACCAGTTTGGATTTAATACATATTAAATGCAATGTGCGTGCCTGCCTAGTACAATAGGATAACGGGCATGATTCTCCACTACTCATTCTTTTTATCTTTGTAGTTATCTCCCATCAACTGTAATACCCTGGAAAATTTATAAATATTTAAATTAAATATTAATAATAAAACGCAAAAATAATTCAATCTAATGAATTAAATAAATAAATCTAAAATAAGGAGGATAATAATGATCACTTTTTCGACTTTGGAATTTGACAACGAAACCAACTCCATTGCGATCATCTCATTCTTTTGATCCACGTAGTATTTTGGTTTGCCTCATTTGAAATCCATATGGAGGAATTAAGAGTGAAAAGTTTTCGGGTCGATCGGGCACTAAAGCTAAGGTTTGAATTCAAAATTTGAATTTGGAAAGACCATTTTACTCTCATACCACATAAAAGAAAGTCACGTAATTTTTTTAGTTAATGTCAAAAAATAACTCTACCCTTCCTTCTTTCTCCTTTCTTCTTCCACTTACATAAGAATCAAACATCAATATATCCCTTATAACTCAACGAAAATTCACTAAACTAGCACCGCTGTGAAGCTATTAAAGTGGGCTATAGATCTAAAGTGATTGGAAGGAAAAATTATGAAGCATGGGAGTGTAGCAGGCCAAATAGGAAGGGGTAATGGAATAAATAATGTAACTTATATTCAAAATTCAACGTCCAACTTCAAAATGACATATCTTCTTCATTCCTTAATGGAATTCGATGACAAACCTATCGAAATGACCTTACGGATGAAGATTATGATCTAGAAAAATATTTTAGGTGAAAAACAAAGGTTCCTACCCAAAATATGGAAGAAAAGCATGGCTAAGAGTAGCTTCGGAGTTTGGTGAATGATTCATCCTTTTATCCTCATATAATGCAATCATAAAACTCTAATGACGATATGTTAGCTATAATAATATAGAATGACGTAGTTAAACATATAAATTTAGATTAAATAGGAAACTGGGAAAGAAATTATAATTTATAGTAAAGTTTGAACTACGGTTGCACTAATTTATGTAAATTGATGAGTATACGATCAAACCTAACTTAGAAACTTAAGCCTATGTATTAGGTACGTTCTCAAGCGACTAGAGGAGGAGTAAAAGTGGCTAGAGGTAGAAAATAATAAAATAGTAATCAAAAATAAAAACGGTTAAATTGTTAGTGAACAAGTACACTGGTGCACTGGTTACGTCAACCGATGGACTATAATTTTGCCAAATTAATCTTAACCTAAAGGCCTATATAAATAATAAATGATTGATTCAAATCTTATTTTTCTTGCATTCTAGAGGGTGATTAAAGGCTAATGACGAAGCGAATGATGATTTACAAATATAATGAATATATGTGATGATTGGTTGCTATTTAAAGTGGTTATATATGTTGTTGCAATATGGAAATGTAATATGATAATGGACATGGACATGAATGAGTCTGCAGCATAGGCAAATGACCCATAATGTATATACAGATTTGGACCTATAACACAAGTAGGTTGTCCAGGTATTGCATTGCTCCATTGCAGTGCTATGGAGGACCAGCGGGAGGAGGTGGATGTTAAGCGACCATGTAGTGCATGAGTCTAGTCTAGGGCATGAATCCAATAAGGTAGCATGAGGACAATAGATGACCCCATAGGTCATGAGCCTAGTCCACGACGTGAGTCCAATATGTGATTTATATTATAATGGATAATAGGTGACCTTGTAGCATGTAAGGTAGTCCAAGGAAGTGAGTCCGTGTAGACATGATGTGTTGTGATTAGATATATATGACAAATAGGTATGTGTAACACCCTAGATTTTTGATAACATTATTTAGATGATTTAGTTAGATGAACTACATAAAATAATGTATTGATTAGGAAATTGAGATTTGATTTAATTAAGGTAGCCATGCTTTTTGAAAACTAATTAATTAAATGAAGGGTTTAAAATGAATTAGAGGAGGAGTATTATGGGAAGAGGTCATTCCTATATTATATTCCTTAGGCCGTGTACCTTACTACACATTCATTCCATTTCAAAATTTTCTATAACAAGGCTGGCCACCGTTAACAAGGAAAGAAGAAGAGGAAACAAAGAGAAAAGCTTAAGGAAAGAAAATTCAAATCAAACTCATTCAAATCTCAAGCTCCTTTATCCCTAAAGCTAAGGTGAATAATGTTTACATCTCTAAAATTTTATGCTTTCGGATAAAGATTAAATCCAAATATTTTGCAAAGATTTGCCATGTTTTTGAATGATAAAATGTTTACACATACTCGTTGATGATTTATGTATGTTCATATAGATTTTATGACATGTTTTAAGATAAATACCCTATTAAATGATATCCGTTAGCCTTGTGAATTTTGTTGATGATCTAAAAAAGACGAGTTTCAATTTCAGCATTTTCTGAATTTTTGTGGAATTATTATGAATTTTCTAAGTAAGAAAATGGTATTTTGGATCATTAAATTATTTACAAGAAAAATAATTATTGTTTGGAAACAAAAATTTTATATGTAGAAGAGAACATATTAATAGATTTTTTGGAATTTTACCAGAATTTTTTAAGGTGTTTTCATAGTTATATAAAATTGTTTAAGGAATGAGATTTAAATGTTTTATATAATTATAAAGGCAAAGAGGCTTTTTCAAAATTTATTTAAATTTAAAAATAAGGAAAGTCGGCAGCATTTTGAATTTAAAATTTTGGCAACTATTCAGGTTTAGACAAACAAGGCAGGTTGGGTACAAAAGAACAATATTAAGGTATAAATGAATAATTTTTCTACTATTTCAACTCTTTCGGCAAGAGCTTCCGCCTTCATTCCAAACCTTCTGACAAGGTCGAAAGGTATTAAACCTTTTCGACTAGGTCAAAAAAAATGCACATGGTATTAGGCAACTTGTACGTAGTGAATTGAAAGGAGTCGAAAGGTTTAGGGACAAAAGGTTATGGCTTTTGAAGGAGATGAAATTTTGTTTTGGTTTTAAAGAAAATACGCCTACTAGCTTTTGCCAAAGAGCTTTCGACATTGTCAAACGGTTTAAAATAAAAAGGTTTAGATTGGTTTGCTTTCTTGTTTTAATTGAAACCTTTCGACAATGACGAAAGGTAAAGCTTTTGATAAGGTTGAAAGGTATGAAACCTTTCTGCTAGGTCATAAAGATTTTATTTGTCGCTTGCAAACCTTTTGACATGGATGGAGTCAAAGGTTATCTTTTGTTTTCTAAAACTTGCTGCCTTTCTCCACTAATTTCGAAGGGTTCGTTCCAACACCAACACTTCATTTTTTTCGAATGATTTTGAAATGTTTTAGGTTTTGAAGCAGTTGCTTTCGACTATAATGTTTTTCTGATCCTTTTGCTCTACTTTAAGGCATAATCGAAATGTTTTAAGTCAAAACATTTTAAAGGTTTCAAAGGAGTTAACTTTGAATGGTTTTGAAAGGTTTGCACTTGTTTAAATTGAACCCAATGTCTTCGAAAGGTTTTAAGTTTCATTACTTTCGAAAGGTTTATGAATAATTTTATAGTGGAAGTACCCCAAGCTTTTGACAAAGTAGAAAGGTGAAACCTTTCGACTAGGCCGAAAAGAAACCTTCCAACAAGGTTGAAAGGTATGGTTTTATTGTTTTTGAAAGGCTAAGGTTTAAAGGATTTAAAAGGCGGATGTCATATATTTTTAAAGCTTGTAAAAAGGAGGCTTTTAAAAGGTTTTAAAGGAGTTACCTTCAATGATTTCCAAAGGTTTATTAAAAGATATGAAAGAGTTACCTTCAATGCTTCTGAAAGTTTTATTAAAAGGTTTTGAAGTAGTTACCTTCGATGTTTCCAAAAGGTTGTTTAAAGGTTTCAAAAAATATGATCAGGCAGACGGCCTAAGTGTTTTAAGTTATAAACGAATTTAACTTATTTTAAAAAGGATAGAGGATCCTTATTGAACATCATCAACATTATTTGAGTAAAATATATATGACATGGCAAAAATAGCTTAGAGTAAAGCAAAAGATATATTTTCCATGTATATATATATATATATATATATATATATGATTTGACGGACTAAATCATTTTGAAAAGGTTTTCAAGAAAAATTTGAAGGGCAATTTGCAAAGATATAAAGAAGGGTAGTTAGCCCATATATTTTAAAGGATAGTTAACCCAAAAGAAAATTCTGGCTGTCGTCTCATTTTAAATTTGGAAAGTTAGTCCATTTTTAGGGAAGTTAGCTCAGAGGACAGTTAGTCCAGAAAAGGGCAGTCAGCTCTGATATGAACAGATAGTTCATTTATTAGCATAACAGACCTTGATACTTTTCAAGGGCAGTTAGTCCATCCCCTTTTACCTGTTTTGGCCAGATAGCCCATTATCTAGCATAAAGATATTGCTATTTTGGTATAATCAGTTTAGGACATATAGTCCAGAAGAGAGCAGATAGCTCAGAATTTAGGACAGATAGTCCAATATAAAGAAGATAGCTCAGATTTTAGAAGGATAGTCTATTTTATTTCCTATTTTAGCATAATGGATATTGGTATATTATTATTATGATCAGTTGATTAACCAGTTTGGTTGTAGGAAAGGATTTGCAAAATATATGTTTTGAAAGAGATATTAGCAAGGGGAAACCCGTTCCGCTAAGTGGCATAGTCTCACTTTTATCAGTAAACTCGAAGGTAGCATAAATTATTCATACCAAGCTTTATGTCCGACTCAAAGTTTTTTCCTCCCCTTAAACTCTCGGGTGCTCAACATTTGATTTGAGTCGACTGAGGGTTTAGGTTTTCAGGTTTAGCATATTTTTGGTGAATAAAGCATCTGAAGATGATCAGGTGGCTGATGGATAGCTAATTTAGGAATTTTATTTTAAATTTGTTTCAGCCGTGTATTAAGACAGTTATGTCTATATTGCTTTAATCATCTAAGGGGGCATCTTCATATGTCGCTCTTGGTGTATTGTTGTAAATTATATTTAATCGATACTTGGGATACATTTAGGGATTTTTGTAACTTGGATATGATATTATTTGAAATGTAATCACTGGAAATTATTATTTTTAAAAACGTATGATTTTGTTCAAACTCAAGTGCTTCTGTTATTATGGATATCATTAACATTGCCATATTTCATCGTCGGAAGTTAATACCGTGGATGACTGCATCATCCATAGCGCTTAGCTTTTGGCCTCCAAATACGAGATGTTGCAACTTTGGTATCAGAGCATAGGTTTGTAAAAAATTTAATCAAAAATGGTTTTGAGAACAAAAATCCAAAGAAATTAGAGTAAGATTTGGGGTTGGGTTAACGCTATAGTAACATACTTGTATTTGCAATATATAAGTACACGCTTTTTCTCCGTTCATCTACCTTTGATTAGGTTATCTTTCTACATCTCATGTGGTCTAAGTACTGATATGGATGGTAGAAGAAGCAGAGCTAACCAAGGAGGGGGAAGCACCGAAAGGAATGCCGGACCTAGTACTAGGAGAGATCAAGATCAAGCAGAGAATGTTGGTGCAAAAGTCTCGCAGGTCGAAATAGAAGCCATTTATCAGTTTTTTAGGAATATGATGCAGGCAGGAGTTGTAGTCAGAGTGTTATGAGGAAATGCTGTAGCAGTATGGGTTCCATTTGTTCCACTAATTAATCATTTCGCCAAGATGAGCGGTGATTTTGTGAAGCTAGGAGAGGGGCCGTTTATGGGAACGGAGGATGCCATTGGAGTTGAGAATTGGTTGTTGCACTATGAAAGTTTTTTCCAGATCTAGGGCTCAATGATGAGCAGAAGAGGAGGTTGGCATCCAGGCTGCTTCAGGGAGTTGCGTTATTTTGGTGGAACAGTGTGACAGTGACAGTTGATGAGGAGACAATGAGCTGGGAGGATTTCAAGAGGAGATTCTAGGAGGGGTTTATGTTAGTAATGAAACAGTTAACTTTGATTAGGTATTTTACTGATCTTGTGTAGGGTGAGATGTCTTTGCTGAGTATGCTAGGAAGTTTAAAAAGTTGGCCCGGTATTCGTATGCTTCTGTAGATAACGTGTTGAAGCGGAATGAGAAGTTTATCAGAAGGTTGAAGCTGGAATACTTTATCCCATCTTATAGACCCTTTTGATATTGTAGTAGAGATGGCTTTGAGGAGGAAGAAATCCTTGAGTCCCTGGAGAAGAGCAAGGCAAAAAGGGTCCAGGTTGGGCAGGGCCAGAAGAGGAAGTTCTTTCCCAAGAAAGGTTCTCAGAAGGGTGGAGCAGCCAAGAAAGAGAAGTCTGAAGTTGTTTACTATGAATGCGACAAGAAAGGGTACTTTGCTAATGAGTGTCACTCAGGGAAAGCGAAGGATGTGGCTAAGAGGAAGAATGTCAGGTGTTTCAACTATGACCAGAGCGTTCATTATAGGAACCAGTGCAAGGGGCCATTAAAGATGGTAAGGGCAAGGTGTATGCATTGGAGCCTACTACTTCTAAACCAACAACCCAGGAGAAGTGGATGGCATTTCTTGGAGGAACGCTTCAAATTCATGGTATGTCTATTAGAGTTTTATTTGATACTGTTGCACCACATTCTTTTATATCTAGATATTTGATAGAGAATATTAACCTTGAACCCACATATTTAGTTACTTTCTTACAGATTGCGAATCCAATAGGAGGTTATGCAACTCTAGGGTCGAGGAGTGACCAGTTTGAGTTTGACCTGTTAAGTCATACTTTTGAGTGCAACTTGCATGTGTTTGATTTTGTCGGGTTTTAAATTATCCTTGGTATGGATTGGTTAAGTGAGTACGATGATAGGATATTGTGCCAAGGTAGGAAGATATCTCTTAGACACCTGGACTGTAGCGATCTGATTGTCTTCATCATAGGAGGTTCTAGCTATGCAGTGTTTGCTTTGTTGGGTGCTTTGGATTCAGATGAATAGTTGAGCCAAATTTTCGTGGTTAGAGAATTTGCATATGTGTTTGAGCCTGTAGTTGGATTGCTGTCGAAGTGAGCCATTGAGTTCAGATAGATTTGGTTCCAGAAGAAGAACCAGTAAGCATGCCATCGAGTAGGATGACCCCTTCAAAAATAAGGGAGTTGAAGGTACAGTTGGTGGATTTAGAGGGCAAGAGTTTTGTCAAGCCAAGCAGTTGACTGTAGGGTGCAACAACAATGTTTGCTAAGAAGTTGGATAGATCGTTGAGGCTATGTATCGATTTTCATAAGTTGAATGAGAGGACAATAAATAATCGATGTCCATTGCCTAGAATTGACGATTTATTCGACCAGCTAAGTGGAGCGAAGGTATTTTACCAGGTAGATTTGGCAAAGCGTTTCCATCAGCTCAGGGTAGCAGAGGATAGTATACCTTTGATAGCATTCAAGACCAGATGTAGGTCATACGAATGGTTAGTTATGTCGTTTGGACTGATGAATGCTCTAGCTTTCTTAGTGGATTTGACGAACCGGATTTTCCACGAGCACTTGGATAGGTTCGTGCTGGTTTTCATAGATGATATCTTGGTTTACTCTAAGGATGAAAGAGAGCATGAACATCTTAGAGTGGTGCTTGAGACGCTGAGGCAGCATTAGCTGAAAGCAAAGTTTTGAACTGTCATTTCGAGAAGAAGGAGGTGAAGTTTCTTGGTCATGTAGTCTTCGAGGAACGGTTGTCAGTAGATCCGACTAAGGTCGAGGCAGTGAATAGTTAGAAGAGACCCGAGACAGTAACTGAGATTAAAAGTTTCCTTGGGTTGGCTGGTTATTATCGGAGATTCACTAAGGATTTCTCACGGATAGTAGCACCGATGACTGTGCTGACGAAGATGGATGTGAAACTTGTGTGGCTCGATAAGTATGAGGAAGAATTCCAGAGTTTTATTAACCCATGCAGCTATGTTGGTTATTCCAGTGGGGAATCAGGATTTGGTAGTTTTTATCGATGCATGTGGAACAGGATTAAGAGTTGTGCTGATGTAGAGAAGTAAAATGATTGCTTATGCTTCTAGACAGCTTAGACTGGATAAGGTCAGATATTCGACGCATGATTTAGAGTATGATGTAGTGATTTTTTCTTTGAAATTGTGCAGATATTCCCTTTTGGGAGAAAGGTTTGAGCTGTATTGTAATGACCCAAAATTTCAGTCATTTGAAATTTGTATACTTAATTAATTTCAAATATTCACAAGTAAATTTTATAAGTTGAATAACTTATATTTCGAATAGCTAGATTTAATTGGACAATTTAATTGTTAATTTAATATTTGAAATTGTGTAAATAATAGAAATTTAGATTCAATGTGAATAAAAATGATTTATAAAGTTGACTTAAATTCTATTTGAATTGAAATGATGTTACAGAACTTTTGAAATTGATTTAAAAGTTAATTTCTACAAATTGAATATTTTAATATTTAATTAACGCGTAAAAATAACCATTTTTCATATAGTCTTGGATTTTGATGAGACCAGTTTCATTGGATCCATAATGTTATATTATTGTAAGATTTCAAATTTTGTGACAATCGGATTTACGGTTTGTTCGTGGCATGCTGAAACGCGAAGTGATTTGTTTAAGTGAAATTTTAAGTTTAAATAGTCGATTCGAAAACCTATTTTCCAAATATGATCGAATTGGCTTCCAATATATGTTCCATTGTGTTCGGAATAATGGTAAAACGTTATAAACACTAGATGGAATGCTCTGTTTTGAGTTCGAAATTTTTTTGAATGAATAGTGTCGTGTAAATTTTTTATAAAAGAACTTCACAGCTTTGTTTTTTCAACCAAACCCTAATTGCTCAAGCCCTAGCTGCCATTATATTTTTGATGGCTAGAAAACACCCCTCTTTCTCCCTCAATATCTCATGATCCATTCACAATTAGCCTACGGCATCTAAACGAAAAATGTAGAGCTCGACAAGATCTTTCAATCCATATGGTTATGATCTGGAATTGCATGATGATAGAGGAGATTTTGGCCCACGTTCTTCCTTGGTTGCGCACGTTTTTCCACACGATAGGGTTGGCCGGTTTCTGGGCGGTGGTGCACGAGGATGTGGGCTTCGGCGTGGAAGCCCCAGATCATCTTCAAGTTGCTCGTAGTGATCGCAAAAATTCAAAATAAATGGTGACTGAAGGGTTTGATTTGTCTGGGAGTTTTCGCATGAAGAAGGGAAAGATAGCTAGCAGTCCAGATTTCTCAAATTCAAATCGAATGGCTGTGATAAATAAAGGTTTTTAAAATAAAGTAAAATTAGTAATTAATTTATATAATAAATCATGTATGTTTAAAATGTTATAACTTTGTCATACGAGGTCCATTTTTGACGAAATGAATTGCGTTGGGTCCGTATTGACGAGCAATACATTTTATAGCTGGTTTGGAGTTGATTGGAGCTAGTCTAAATTTTGGGTAAAATTAAACTGCTGTTAATTTTGTTCGGAATAAAACGCTGCAACTGCTATTGGAACCAATATGAGTACAAGTCACTCTTTCTGACTCACTGATATACTTATATAAGTGAGAAATAAATTTATTTTATGTTGATTTATGATTGTTTGGATGATATATGATATATCATCAATATATTAACTGGTATTTGGATATATTACTGCCTATTGGAGCTGATGAGACCATATACGTTCCCGTGTATGAGCGAATGACCCTTTGTACGCACGTCTGGCTCGAAGCGGACATTGTACACATATTCTAATATGTATATTTATTGCAGGCGATAAGTTGGAGGGATCCAACTGGATTCCTCACCACTGTTGATATATTTACAGATATTGTGATATTTGTTGTTATTATATGATATACGATGTTTTGGATGCTGTGATTGATGCTGTTGCAACATTGGGCCTATTTTTTTATAATTTTAAATTATTTAAAATGATGATTTCAAATTAAAAAGGATTTTCAAAGTGATTTTGAATATAGATGTTTTGTTAATTTTGAATTGATAAGAAAATGAATTTATTTTAAATAGATAAATGTTTTAATTTTTATGTTATAAAAATTATGATGTTTGGGTAATATAATTGAAATATGGATTTTGAAATATGGAATTAATTAGTTTATAAAATAGTTTAAATTGAGATTTATGATTTATTTTAAATGGTTTATATATAAGGTTTATAAAATTGAATATTTATAAGTCAAAATAATGGGATTATAAAGAAGTGTGGTAAATGTTAAAATGAAGTTATAATTGGATTTTATAAGTGAATAACGTTTACGAATTAGTGAAGTTATAAAATGAATGATTTTGCAAAACAAATGATTTATAAGCAAGTAACTTATAATTTGGATTTTTAGCATATAAATGAAATAAATGGAATTGGTTAATAAAGGAAATTTATAAATAGAAGTTTTTATAAAATATAAATGTGATTTATAAACATTGTTTTATAAATGTAAAATCAATTTAAATTGATAAACTAGATATGGATTTTTATTAAAGGAATTTCATCCATGATTTTGGATAATGGATAATTATTTAATAAATGTTAGAAATATTGGATTTGGTAAATAAATTGTATTCACGATTTTAGACAGTGAATAATCTTTTAAATTAAATAAATGTTTTGAAAGTGATATTTTTAAATGAAGTTAAATGGTTTGAAGATGTTTTAAAATGTGTTAAGTATCGAATACATAGATTTCAACAAACATTGTTGAAATAGACGTTTTCGAGAAATAAGGAAATGATGGACTATAACACTGTTGTTATCGTAAATGATTTTCGAACAGAATTGTTTTGTATAATATATGGGATTTATATATTTATCCAATTTCTGAATCTCTATACTAGTGGTTTTGGGTTGTCGTAACGATGTTTTATGCAATATTCGTTTTGACCCAAAATAGATATTTTTAAAATAATCTTTTCCTTAAAGAATAAAATATATACTTAATCGTGATTTAAGTATACATAATATTTTCTTAGTGTTGAAAATAAAGAGATTTGTGAATATGCTTATACAGTTCAAATAAATATATGGAAATGTTTTCCAATATTGAAATATTGAAATAGTTTTGAGAATATATCTTTTCAAAAGATAATTTGAAGTGAATATTTGGCAAGCGATGTAAATAATAAAAGATTAATTAAAAGGGCCCAGTGATTGCATATGGTGCTAAATATTTGTTTGTTTGCTTTTATAGTTAAATAACCGACTATCAAATTTGGCCATTTTAGTTCCTCGACTTGATGTAGGAACTATTTCATCGTACACTTAGTACGTAGCCATCTGTGTAGGCTTGATTATCGTTAGTGTTAAGGATGTTGATTCGTGTAGCGCGGAGTATTACTCCAATCTATCGAGCTTCCTTCTTGGCCCAAAGGATAACAAGTTGAAAGTTGGAGATGTGATAAGCTATGAGACTTAGTTTCTGTGTGAGGTAGAGAAATTCTTTTGGGTTGTTGGTGCGAAGAGAAGGGGATCAGATTTATCCGAAAACCACTTCGAATCAATGTATATGCGTTCGCTTTTGCAGGTTATTGATGATATTGATATTCACGATTTTCATAATGGAGGACTTGTTGATCGTTTGAGGTTAAAATCCCAGTATACATCCAGTAGCAGTAGTCTCTTCATTATGAAATATCCAATGCAAGGACTATTCACTACTAATCCTAGAGATTTCCCGACAGGATGTGGTAGAAAAGTACCTTCGGTTTGTCCTGTTCCTGGACCACTATATGGAAGTATGTTTGACATTGCATTTCTAAAGATTACGCACATTGGTTTTTACAAACGTGCATCAGTGGTGGCGGAGAAGGCAAGTTCTCTAGCTTAACACCCTCCTGGAGACATACAAGCTCAAGGGTTGTATTTTTATGAAAGGCAATTAGTAGTCAACGGCCGTGTGGCATTCCAAGTGATGTGATATGTGATACGTGAAAGGTAATCGTTACCTTAGGCCTCATCAATTAAAAATGACCAAAATAGGGTTAGATGCAGCAGGGCTAAGTGGGTCGTTCCCAAGTAGGATATGATCATCCTCTTCTAGATATATCTTTACATGTTATGATGTCGTATATCAGATTAGTGTGGTTTGTATGCTATAAGGGCCCTCGGTAAATGTCGGTAACGACCAGAGGATGAAATATTCGGTACCATCAAGTTATAGAGGTGGGCCGGTCTTGTGTTGGTAGAGGGAACATGTTCTGTGCCTTGGGACATCCATATAGAGGTGTACCCATCAGAAGGTAGTCCATTCACCTAGTCATTTGTATGGAATTCTAAACTCTACTACGTACCTGCCATTTTGATTGTTTTTACCCATTTTGGGCTATATGCTGGAATTTAATCAATGTAACAATTTCGACTATGATTAATATTATTTGTACATACTAGACACTAGTATAATATAAGAGGATTTGATATGAAATGTTTAAGTTATCATAAGGTAAAAATATGTCTGTGTTTATGTGCGGGCGGGTCTTACGAGATACTTTTGTTTTGATAAAGGAAAAGTTTGGTATTTTAATAAATTCAGTTGATTGTGTTTCTCATGCTGGTTTACCATACTGATCCGAGTGTTCTATCCTTTCGATGCTCGGGTCAGACCGAGTATATTTATAAGTTCATATTTGCTGCTTTGGAGCTTCAGCAGGAGAGCTAGAGATCTTCGTTTCCGTATACACATATCTGTTTATTATCCGTTGCTTAGTTGTTGTATATTACCAGCAAGTGTAAGGACAGGTTATAATAGCTGTCCAGGCTGATGATTAGTGGTTGAGCGTTGAACTTTGATTGATGTACCTATATACATTTTTGTTTTGTATAGATCATTGATATGATATTATATGTTTTCCCCTGCGATGTGAGATTATGTATTGTTATGTTTTGTTCTATCTTCTCTCTTTCTTCTCTTCTCTTCTTCTCTCTTCTTTTCTTTCTCTTGACTTTCCGTTAGTCTACGCTTTTTGGGTCGGACATGTGTGGTTTATTGTCGACTCAAAGGGTACGGATTTGCGGGTCGTCACATTTGGTATCAGAACTTAGATTTTTTATATTCCTAAGCTTTGATGTGTACTCAGTATAGATAGGGACAATAGCACCCTAGATTGAGTTTGAGTGTATTATATATATGAGCGCTTATTTGTTAGTGAATATAAAATGTTTTATATTGTGTTTACTAATCTGTTGAGTTGTTTGTGAATTTTGGTCGGTATGTGGGATTCCATGTTATCGATAGGAATTTCTAAACACTTAAACGAGGCAAGTCGACAAAGTGTCATTTTAAATTGGGTAAATGAAATAATTTTACCTCGATTATATTTTATATATGAAGGATTAATTTTTTGAGAGTTATTAAGTGTATATAAATTGATTGCTTAGTTGTTTTAAAATGTAAATATATATATATATATATATATATATATATATATATATATATATATATATATAAGTTAATAAAAATTAGTTGAATAATCTAAATAAAAACAACATTGTAAAAGAATAAATTATATAAGCAAAGGAATTATAAAGTATACAATTATGATTAATATGATTTACAATCATGAAATAATCTTATACATAAGAAATGAAACAACAGGAATATATTTATAAATATGAGTTATAAATAAAAATGGATTTAAACTAAAAAATTTAAAATTTGAATCCTGTTGATTTGAGAAGTTATTTTTCAAAGTTAAAGAGATTATATTATTATAAATCTAAATAAGATAAATAAATTTAGAATGAATCTTATATAAGTAAAGTAAAGTAGTGCAGTTATATAAGTAAGATTTATAAATGTGATTTATAAACGAAAGGAATTTTTAAAAAGAATATAAAGCACTGAGTTCACTACTGTTACTGGAAAATAATAAGGGGGATGACTGCAGCATCATCAGTCTCATTTTCGAGTTTCTATGTGATGGATTTGCTACCAATAGTTAATTGAAATTTAAGTTTTATTGTGATAAACGAATTTGAATTTAAAAACCAAGTTGAAATTGATAAATATAAGTGAAATTAGTTTTGGACCTATAATATGAAACGAAATAATAAAAGAAATTTTAACGTTAGTGAAGTTAAATAAATGGAATTGGATTTGAACTAGATTAGATAAGTTATTGAAATGAAAATTAAACTCGGTAAGTGATTATATAATATGAATTGAGTAGTTTAAATAAATATGTTGTACAACTTACAAAATGGGAAAAGATAAGTAAAACCAAATATTAAAATGGTTAAACAATTTTATTAAGCAAAACAAAATCTGAATTAGAATAATGAAATTAAATTGACTTAAACAAAGTTAAACGAAATGGCATTAGAATTGGAATCTGAATTGGATTTATAAGTTGAAATTTAAGTTAAGTCAAATAGAATAAAATGTTGTGATGAAACATAACGTAAGTAATGTTCTATGAAGTTGGATTTGAAATCAAAATGAATTAATAAAGTGAATTAGTGAAATGAAGTCATTAAATGAATATGAATTTGAGCTATATAATGTAATTCAACTTGAAGTATTAAATGAATTAGCAATCGGATTAGTAAATAAAATATGGATTAAATGCTAATCAATCGAAAGTAAGTAAATTGATATGGAATAGTGGATGCAAATGTTAATTTATTTAAAGCTAATTGAATATTAAACCAACTGAAATTAGACCTGTTAAATCAAATTGAAGGTAAATGAAGTAAATGAAATTAATTTGGTTATGTTGGTTATGCATTGGTTGTTACATAGATGTTAGTTGGTTGTATAGAAATTCATATGAAATTGAAAGCTAAATAATTGGATTCGAATTGGAAGTAAGTGAATCTAAATAGAATTGAATTTGATTTGAATTGAAACTGAACAATATTGAATGTAAATTAGTGAATGTAAATTAAGTAAAAATGGATAAATGAATGTTAGTAAAATCCAATGTTAATGAATCAAATATGATTTAATTGAAAATTTATTCAATGTATATTAATGTGAAGTGAATTTACATTGATTTGGTTATGGATTGATTGGATAGATATTGGATTATTGGATGTTAGTTGGATGATAGTTGTTTGATGGTTGGATTTGTTGCTTTTGATTGCATTTCCTATATTGGCATATATAGTCGTTGTATTGGTATATTGTATATTGATATTACTTTGATATATACATGTGTTTCTCTTTTGTTTGTTGAGTGTATAGTGGTGTGAATGGCGTTTGCTTCGCATCTGGAGCTCGCTTTCTCCCATATATGCTTGCTAATAATATATAAAGTACATATCTCGGATTACATATCGTACTTTTATATTTTTTCCCTACGGGATGCCTCATGCTCGAAGATGAGACGTATATTTGTGATATATATATTGTGATCCTATTACATACGAACCGTGCAAAGGAGGCTATGGCGAATATTTTGAAAATTAAAGGCGTTAGAAAAATTTCGGGAAAATTAGGAAACTTTTTGATATTGTTGAAAGTTAAACGATATTAGTTGGCTTTGAAAAGATAACTAAGTATGATTTGTAAACTTAGAGAAGTTTTTATAAGAAGTTTAACTAATGGATTTTGGAAAAGTTAAAATGTTTAATTAAATTTGATAATCTAATTTGAACGAATTGTTTCGAAGAATTAATGGATTCAGTGACTTTTTCTTATTTGGTAATTTCGAGGACGAAATTCTTTTAAGTAGGGGAGAATGTATTGACCCGGAACATCGGTCATTTGAAATTCATATGTTTAATTGATTTTAAATAATCACAAGTAAATTTTATAAGCTGGATAACTTATATTTCGAATATTTGGATTTAATTGGATAATAAATTGTTAATTTCATATTTGAAATTGTGTAAATAACTGAAATTTAGATTTAATGTGAATAAAAATGATTTGTAAAGTTAAATTAAATTCTATTTGAATTAAAATGATGTTAGTGAACTTTTGAAATTGATTTAAAAGTTATTCCCAGAAATTGAATATTTTAATATTTAATTAACGTGTAAAAATTATCATTTTTCATACAGTCTTGGATTTCGATGAAACTAGTTTCATTGGATCCGTAATGTTATATTATTGTATGATTTCAAATTTTGTGTCAATCGAATTTATGGTTTGTCCGTGGCAAGCTGAAACGTGTAGAAATTTGTTTAAGTGAAATTTTAGATTTAAATAGTCGATTCGAAATCCTATCTTCCAAATACTATCGAATTGGCTTCTGATATATATTCCATTGTGCTCGCAATAGGGGTAAAAAATTATAAACGCTAGGCAGCATGCTTCGTTTGGAGCTCGAAAAGTTTTTGGGTGAATAGTGTCGCGTAAATTTTCTATAAAAGGACTTCACAACTTTATTTTTTCAACAAACCCTAATTGCTCAAGCCCTAGCCACCACTATATTTTCGATGGCCAGAAAACACCCCTCTTTCTCCCTCAATAGCTCATGATCCGCTCACAATTTGGCTTTGGCATCTAAATGAAAAATGTAGAGCTCAACAAGATCTTTCAATCCATACAGTTATGATCTGGAATTGCGCGATGACGGAGGGGATTTTGGCTCGTGTTATTCCTTGGTTGTGCATGTTTTTCCACACGATGGGGTTTGCTGAGTGTGGTCGGTCGCTGGGCGGTAGTGCGTGAGGATGTGGGCTTCGACATGGAAGCCTCAGATCATCTTCAAGTTGCTCGTAATGATTGAAAAAATTCAATATAAATGGCGACCGATGGGTTTGATTTGTTTGGAGTTTTCGCGCGAAGAAGGAGAAGATAGCTAGCGACCCAGATTTCTCAAATTCAAATCGAACGGCTGTGATAATTAAAGGTTTTTAAAATAAAGAAAATTTGTAATTAATTTATATAATAAATCGTGTGATGTTTAAACTGTTATTACTTTGTCATATGAGGTTCGTTTTTGATGAAACGAATTGCGTTGGGTCTGTATTGATGAGCACTACATTTTAGAGCTGGTTTGTTGTTGATTGGAGCTAATGTAAATTTTGGATAAAATTAAACGGCTGTTTAATTGTATTTGGAATAAAACACTACAGCTGCTATTGTAACCAATGTGAGTACAACTCACTCTTTCTGACTCACTGATAATTTTTTATAAGTGAGAAATAAATTTATTTATGTTGATTTATAATGGTTTAAATTATATATGATATTATATATATATATATGTATACATATATATATATTGATTGGTATTTGGATATATTCCTGCCTATTAGAGCAGATGAGACCCTATTAGCGGATGACCCTTTGTACCGCATCTGCCTCGAAGCAGACATTGTACACATATTCTAATGTGCATATTTGTTGCAGGTGATAGGTTGAACGGATCCAACTGGATTCCTCACCACTGTTGATATATGCTATTATCATACCATATATGATGTTTTGTATGCTGTGATTGATGTTGTTGCAGCTTTGGGCCTATTTTTGATAAATTTAAAATATTTAAAGTGATGATTTAAAATTAAAAAGGATTTTCAAAGTGATTTTGAAAATTGATGTTTTGTTAATTTTGAATTGATAAGGAAATAAATCTATTTTAAATAAGTAATATTATAATTTTTATATTATAAAAATTATGATGTGTAGGTAATGTAATTGAAATATGATTTTTGAAATATGTAATTAGTTAGCTAGTAAGATAATTCAAATTGAGATTTTTGATTTATTTTAAATGGTTTATATATAAGGTTTATAAAATTGAATTTTTATAAATCAAAATAATGGGATTGTAAATGAGTTTGGTAAATGTTAAAATGAAGTTATAGTTGGATTTTATAAGTGAATAAAATTTATGAATTTGTGAGGTTATAAAATGAATGATTTTGTAAAATAAATGATTTATAAGTAATTAACTTATAATTTGGTTTACCAGAATGGTCTGGGCATTCTTCCCTTTCAATGCTCGGGTCAGATCGAGTATATTTACAGGTTTAGATTTAATGCTTTGGAGCTTCAGCGGTAGAGCTGGAGATCTTCATTTTCGTATACACGTATCTATTTATTATCCGCTGCTTAGTTGTATATTATCGGCAATTGTAAGGACAGGTTATAATAAATGTTCAGGATGATGATTAGTGATTGACCGTTGAACTTTGATTGATGTATGTATATACAGTTTATGTTTTGTAAAGACCATTGATATGATATTACTTGTTTTCCACTGCGATGCGAGATTATGTATTGTTCTATTTTGTTCTATCTTCTCTCTTTCTTCTCTTCTCTTCTTCTCTCTTCTTTTCTTTCTCTTGACTTTCCGTCAACTCCGTGCTTTTTGGGTCGGACATGTATGGTATTTTATCGATTCAAAGGGTACGGATGTGCGGGTCATCACATGTATACAGATCATAAGTCGCTAAAGTATTTGTTCTTTCAGAAGGAGAAAAACATAATGCTGCAGAGGTGGTTAGATTTCCTAGTCGCTTATGATTTTGCAATTGTGTACACACTAGGAAAAGTCAATAAGGTTACAGATGCACTTAGCAGGAAGCATCAGAATGCAGTGTTAACTATGATGGCTGAGTGGAAAGATTTAGAAGCATTAGCAAATTATAGAGTGTAGTGGAGATCTAAGGCAGGGTCTATTGGTAGTATAGTTGTATTGTCATGTTTGGAAGTTCGACTAGTGTTGATCGGTTAAAAGAAGGATCCAAGAGCGATGACTTTAAAGATTTTAGTCTTGACCAAAATGATGGTTGAGAAAGAAAGGAAGATTATATGTTCCGAGTGAGGAAACATAAGAAAGGAAGTCTTGGATGAGTGTCATCATTTGAAGTTCATTATAATCTTGGAGGTACCAACATGTATCAGGATATGAAGAGGAGTTTCTTTTAAGAAGGAATGAAGTGGGATATTGGTGTGTAAGACAGTGCTTGAATTGCCAACAGGCAAAGGTCGAATACCAGAAGCCAAGTGGTTTTCTTCAGCCGTTAGATATTCCGGTATGGAAGTGATATTCTATTTCTATGTACTTCATAGATGGATTGCCAAGGTCGAATAGGAGAAATGAAAGTATATGGGTTATAGTTGACAGATTAACCAAGAGTGCCCATTTCATTCCAGTTAGGTAAACCCAGACGACACATGTTTAAGCAAGGTTGTTCATGAAGAATGCGGTTAGACTACATGAAGTTTCTAGCAGTATAATTAGTGATATTGATTCCTTGTTCACTAGCGAGTTTTGTAGGAGTCTGCAGGAAGTTTTGGGAACCAAGCTTATGATGTGTACCGCTTACCATCTATAGACATATGCGAAAATGGAAAGAGTTGACAAGATCTTGGAAGATCTGTTAATAGCTTGTATTCGGGATTTTAGGGGATCATGGGAGGGCCATCTGCATCTAGTCGAGTTTTCGTATAACAACAGTTATTAGATTAGTATTAGGATGGCACTATTTGAAGCTTTGTATGGAAGGCCATACAAATCTCATGTTTGTTGGTTGGAGACCAAGAATAGGTTGATTCTTTGTCCAGATTTGGTTAGAGAAGCTGCAAAAAAGATTGAGGTTATTCGGGTTAGAATGAAGGAGGCTCGGTATAGGCAGAAAAGTTATGCAAATAAGAGATGGAAAGATTTGGAGTTCTCATTTGGGGACCAGGTTTTCATCAAAGTATCACCAATGAAGGGTGTGCTTAGATTTGGGAAGTTGGGGGGGTTATCTCCTAGGTTCAGTGGACCTTTTCCTATTCTTAAGAGGATCAGGAACTCACGTATAAACTTGAGTCACCGAGCAGTTTGGCAGGTGTCCACGATGTTTTTCATATTTCTCATCTCAGAAAGCGTGTTAGAGACCTAGAGATTGCTATGTATCGACAGTGCAAGATGATTTAGTGGTAGAACCGAACTTAACCATAGTGAGGATGCTAGTTCGCATTGTTGCGAGAGATGAGAAGATGCTTAGAACCAAGACAGTCAGATAAGCCAAAGTCCACTGGTGTGACGATGAAGAGACTATTGGGAGGTTGAGAGCATGATTAGAGATACTTATCCTGACTTGTCTGATGGTAAGTTTTGCCTTCTTGTTTGTTTTGAGCCATATTGTAATTTCGAGGACGAAATTCTTAAGGAGCAGAGTCTGTAACACCTAGATTTTTGATAACATTGTCTAGGAGATTTAGTTAGATAAACTAAATAAAATAATGCGTTGATTAGGAGATTGAGATTTGATTTAATTAAGGTAGCCCTGCTTTCTTAAAATGAATAAATTAAATGAAGGGTTTTAAATCAAATAGAGGAGGACTATTATGGGAAAGAGGCCATTCCTAAATTATCTTCCTTAGGCCATGTAATACACATTCATTTCATTTCAAAATTTTCTAAAACAAGACCGGCCACCATTAACAAGGAAAGAAGAAGATGAAACAAAAAGAAAAGCTTAAGGAAAGCAAATTCAAATCAAACTCATTTAAATCTCAAACACTTTAATCTCTAAAGCAAAGGTGAATAATGTTTACATCTCTAAAATTTGATGGTTTCGATTTTAAGATTAAATCCGAATATTTTGCAAAGATTTGCCATGTTTTTTGGAATGATAAAATGATTATATATACTTGTTGATGATTTACATATGTTCATATAGATTTTATGACATGTTTTATGATGAAAACCTCATTAAATGACATCCATTAGCCTTGCGAATTTTTATGATGACCTAAAAATTTATTCTAGAGATGGATTTTCTAAGGAAGAAAATGGTATTTTGGATTATTAAATTATTTACGGAAAAACTAATTATTATTTGGATCCTAAAATCTTATATGTTGAAGAGAACATATTTATTGATTTTCTAGATTTTTTCCAGAACTTTTTAAGATGTTTTAATAGCTACATAAAATTGTTTAAGGAATGAGACTTAAATGTTTTATATAATTATAAAGGAGAAATGGGTTTTTCAAAATTTGTTTAAATTTAAAAATAAGGAAAGTCGGCAGCATTTTTAATCTAAAATTCTGGCAACCAATCAGGTTTAGACAAATAAGGCAGGTTGGATACAGAAAAACTATTTTAAGGTACAAATGAATAGTTTTTCTATTATTTCAACTCTTTCGGCAAGAGCTGCTGCCTCCATTCCAAACCTTCCCGCAAGGTAAAAAGTTATTAAACCTTTTCGACTAGGTCAAAAATCAATGCACATGGTATCAGGCAACTGGTATATAGTGAATTAAAAGGAGTCGAAAGGTTATAGCTTTCGAAGGAGATGAAACTTTGTTTTGATTTTAAAGATAATACGCCTGCTAGCTTTCGGTAAAGAGCTTTTGACATTGTCAAATGGTATAAAATAAAAAAGTTTAGATTGGTTTGCTTTCTTGTTTTAATTGAAACCTTTCGACAAAGTCGAAATGTATGAAACCTTTCGGCTAGGTTGACAAAATTTTAGTTGTCTCTACCAAACCTTTTGATACAGATGGAGTCGAATGTTATCTTTTGTTTTCTGTAACTTGCCGCCTCTCTCCACTGATTTTGAAGGGTTGGTTCCAACACCAAGACTTTATTGTTTTTGAATGATATTGAAATGTCTTAGGTTTCGAAGCAGTTGCTTTTGACTCCAATATTTTTTCGATCCTTTTGCTATACTTGAAGGCATAATCCAAATGTTTTAAGTCGAAACATTTTAAAGGTTTCAAAATAGTTAACTTTAAATAGTTTTGAAAGCTTTCCAATTATTTTAAATTGAATTCAATGGCTTCGAAAGTTTTTGAGTTTCATTGCTTTTGAAAGGTTTATAAATGATTTTACGGTGGAGGTACCCCAAGCTTTCGACAAAGTCGAAAGATGAAACCTTCCGAGAAGGTCGAAAGGTGGGACCTTTCGACAAGGTCGAAAGGTCTAGTTTTATTATTTTCTAAAGGCTAAAGATTAAAGGATTTAAAAGGAAGATGTCATATGTTTTTAAAGCTTGTAAAAGAAAGGCTTTTAAAAGGTTTTGAAGGAGTTACCTTCAATGATTTCGAAAGGTTTATTAAAGGATATAAAGGAGTTGCCTTTATTTCTTTTGAAGGATTTTATTAAATGGTTTTGAATTAGTTACCTTCGATGTTTCCAAAAGATTTTTTAAAAGGTTTCAAACAAAGGTTTCGAAAAATATGATTAGGCAGATGGCCTAAGTGTTTTAAGTTATAAAGGACTTTAACTTATTTTCAAATGGATATAGAATCCTTATTGAACATCGTCAACATTATTTTGAGTGAAGTATAAAGCTAAAGATATATTTTCCTTGTATATATATGATTTGACGGACTAAATCATTTTGAAAAGGTTTCGAAGGAAAATTTGAAGGGCAGTTAGCCATGATATAAAAAAGGGCATTTAGCCCAGATATTTAAAAGGGTAGTTAACCTAAAAGAAAATTCAGGTAGCCGGCTCATTTTAAATTAAAACATTTAGACGATTTTGAAAGCAATCGGTCCAAAGAACAGTTAGTCCAAAGGACAGTTAGTCCGGAAAAGAGCAGTCAGCTCTGATATGAACAGATAGTTCATTTATTAGCATAATAGACCTTGCTACTTTTAAGGACCGATAGTCCAACCCTTTTTACCTGTTTTAGGCAGATAGCTCATTATCTAGCATAAAAGATATTGCTATTTTGGTATAATCGGTTTAGGAAATATAGTCCAGAGAGAGTAGTTACTTAGAATTTAGGACAGATAGTTCAGTATAGACCAGATAGCTCAAATTTTATATAGATAGTCTATTTTATTTCCTATTTTAGCATAATGGATATTTCCATATTATTATTATGATCAGTTGATTAACCAGCTTGGTTGCAGGAAAGTATTTGCAAAATATATGTTTTGAAAAGAGATATTAGCAAGGGGAAATCCATTCCGCTAAGCAGCGTGATCTCACTATTTATCAGTAAACTGAGATGTTATAGAAATTATTCATACCAGGCTTATGTCTGACTCGAAGTTTTTGTTTCCTTTTAAACTCTCGGGTGCTCAAAATTTGATTTAAGTAGGCTGAAGGTTTAGGTTGTTCGGTTTAGTAGATTTTGGCGAATAAAGCATCCGAAGGCGAGCAGATGGCTGAAGGATAACTAATTTAGGAATTCTGTTTTAAAATTGTTTCCGCTGTGTATTAAGCTGGTTATGTCTATATTGCTTTGATCATCCAGGAGGGCATCTTCATATGTCGCTCTTGGCGTATTGTTGTAAATTATATATGATCAATGCCTGGGATACGTTTGAGGATTTTTGTAACTTAGTTGTGATATTATTTGAAACGTAATCACTGAAAATTATTATTTTTAAAAATCTATGATTTTGTTCTTATTCAAGTGCTTCTGATATTATGGACACCATTAACATTGCTATATTTCGTCATTAGAAGTTAATACTGTGGATGACCGCAACATCTATAACGCTTAGCTTTTGGCCTCCAGATAGGAGATGTTACAGTATGACGTGGAGACAGGAGATATGGTGGCTAAGAAATATACTCATATCATGTTATAGTATTATTTTTGTAGTATATGTAGAGTAGATTATGACTCACTCATTAGACTTATGCCCGACCCGCTCCTACTTTCCTTTATATATATATATTTATATTTATTTATATACATATACATATATATATATCCACATTGATGAAATTTTGGAGATGAGATGGTATAGGGGATAGAGACTCATTTATATATATTGTATATAATGTACAAATGTGTAGTGACATGGATTTGACTATATGTACGGATTGGGTTATATCGGTATTATTCATACACATGTATTTGACCTTGTACTCATGTTGTGGTGATGTGATTATGATATTTATTTATGTATTATATTTTCTTCCTTATGTTATAAGACTTTGAAATTGGATAGTGTGAGTTAGAATGGTATCTGATACCCATCCATGTTTCTAAATGTGTGTGTATGTGTGTATTATCATTACGAATGACTCGTCTTTTTGGTCCTTGGATTATCAGCGCCAAATCAGGCTCTCGACCGAAGGCGAAAAGGCGGTTATTACATCATCCCATGCGACCAGATCAACGACCAAGTGCTCTTCCTACCTATTTTTAAACACAATCGCCATCTACATCTTAGCTACAATAAATACCCGACGTGCTTCCACTTCAACGGAGTTGGAAAATATTAGAATTCTAGTCATTATCTCTATTCAGAGCTCCCCTCATAGAAAATCAAAGCTTGATGCACCCAAAACCACCTAACTATTCTAATCTTAAGTGCCATATTTCTTATTATTCTCTTGTAATTCCCAGTAATTGTAAGAGAAAACTATAGTGATAGATCTTTACAGTGGATGTAGGAAATCTTATCGAAGCACTCTATATTTTGTATCATTTTACTTTACTTTGCTTGCATTCTTCCTCATTTTTCATTTTTAAGTCTAGTGTTAGCAAGTAGCATCTTCTTTCATAGCATAACCAGGACAATTTCATGCTTGGATAAATCTTTGGTCAACATTCACAAATCCATTTCAGTATCGAATCCTACTGGGTTCGATCAACTTATCGATGATGTGTTGTAACTTATAGTTGGTCGTATGAGGTATGGAATTCCCTTATAACACATATGTACTAAACTTTTTGACATACAGGTTAATTTGGGGAGTGGACTAGATGTCACATTATAGGGTCATATTGTGAAAGAGCGCATTATGATAGAGGAGTAATGGAGGACTTGATTTGATTTTGTATTGTGAGCCTAATATTTCAATTATGAAGTCTTATTTATATTCACTTAACTAATTAGAAGAAGTATTATCGTGCATCCCTATAGTGAAAGACTTTCCAAATGTATTTGAAGATGTTTTTGGTACCTTCTGAAGAGAAATTGAGTTTTGGATCAATCTCAAGGAAAATGCACGACTTATAGTAATGCCCCTTAAGAACATACTTTGAAGGAGAGAAGAGAATTAGATACGCAAGTCTAAGAATTGTTGCTTAAAGAATTTAATCGAAGAATATTTCGAAGTGGGGAGAATTTGTCATTTTTTCTACTAAGGCAGATGGTTCCCTCATGTTATGCATTGACTATTATGAATTAAATAAGGTGATGAGGAAAAACATCTCTCCCTTGCCTTGCATTAATAACCTCTTTGATCAACAAGTCAAGGCGAAGGTTGTCTCTTGGCTTGATCTAGTCATTGGATTTCACTATTTGAGGGTCAAATAACATAGTATCATGAAGACCACTTTCCATATACTTGATAGATTATTTGAGTGGGAAGTCAAGCCATTCAAGATGACTAATGTTCTAGCTTATTTTTTGTATTCGATGTGAAGAGTAATCTAGGAATAGTTGAATAAATTTGAAGTGGCCTTTATGGATGATATTCCTACATATTTTAGAGTTGAAGAGGAGCATAAGATTCATTTGAGAGAGGAAATGGATGTCTTAAGGAGGATTCAATATGCTAGGTTCTCATAATGCAACTATTGGAGGAAGGAGGTTTGCGTCCATGTCCATGTAGTGTTGGTGGATGGACTGGTAGACCTAGAAAAGGTAGCTGCAATAAGTGATTGGAAGATATCAAAGAATGCTACAGATGTCCATTACTTTTGGGTTTGGCAAGATTTTATCAGAAATTTATTAAAATTTTTGCAAAGATATCAACACATCTAACCCCTTTGACTAAGAAGAATCCGACTTATGCTTGGATCTTGAAGTGTGAAGCAAGTTTGTTAGATCGAAGTAATTGTCGATGAGTGCTCCAGTTTTAGTTATTCTTGATGGTACAAGCCTTTTACCATATGTACCGATGCATGTGATACCAGTCTTGCTGCATTCCTTATCTAAGAAAGGAAGGTAGTTGTTACAACCTGTATTTTAAATATTGGAGAATCATAAAATATTATTTTTAAATTTATATTGGGTCGTACGATGCTATAACGTTATGAAATACTGCGTATTGACATTTTGACTCTTAGTGATTTTTGGATGATTTTAACCCTAAAAACTTGTAAGACTATATGTAACACCCCATAAAATGAATAGTAATTATTTAAAGAGAACTAATAAATAATGAATAAGGCTTAAAAATGGAATTTGAGAAAATGTCGAAATTTGACCACAAAACTTGCAACATCGCATTCGTGGTGATTTTCTAAGCAACTTTTTGATACATAAAGTTTTACGATCGGAGTTCAAGTTAAGAAATTATTGACGTTTAAAGATTTCATATGGAAAATAATTAAAATGGAAATAAGGAAATAAACAATAATTAACACCTAAATCCCACCAGTCGACCTCCTCTTTGGGTCGGTCGACCGCCTATGGGGAGCGGTCAATCGGTTCGAGTTATGGCGGCAAGGTTTGAACCTCGACCTACTGGTCTAGATTTAATAAATATAAATCTAATAGATAGAATTGGTTCAAGTGCCTATAAATACAGACCCAGCCCTTCACTTTTCTTTTCATATTTCCTGAACATATTAGCAGAGCTCTGTCATTTTCCCTTCTCCACTATTTCTAGAAATTATAAAAGCACTATATTATATATTTATATATAAAATCAGAAAAGTGCAGAAAATAAAAGAGAAGAAGAGAAGGAGTGAATCAATTCCACGAAAAGGTAAAATTCTATAATTAAAATCCTATATTCCACTTAACTTAAATCTCATAGATGGTAATTCTAACTGGTATTTATAAATATCTTGTTATACATATTTTTTGGATGGAAAGGAAAATGAAGCCAATTAAAAATGGATTCAGATTTGAGAGATTTGGAAAGATAGGATGGTAGGTGGGAAATTATATGATTTGTACATAAGACTGAAATTTTTATCGTTGAATTTTATTTAATTATTATGCCTATGCAAGATCTGTTGAATTATAGCTATTTATATAGAACTTGCCTACATATTTTGAAAGTTATGTAATTATGATGGTATGACATCTACACCCAATCTGAAATTTTGGAAACTAATCCCTCAAAATTTTAAAGAATGATGTTGATAAGATTGTGATGTTTATTCCAGAGTTATGTTAATTAGGTTGTAAATTTAGTTACCATTTGGAACGCCCTAGTTTTACTTGGATGTAAAATTCTATATTTTATTTATTAGGAGCGTTGAATGTACAATTTAGTTGTACCAATTTCCATAGACTATCTAACCTCACATTATGTATAAAAAGCGCACCATTTGGAATACAAAGGAACATACCTAGTTAAAAGAGATGTGTAAAGGATGGATATCCTGCTATGTAGTTTCCACTGTCTATTTCAATATAATAAAGAAAGATAACACCTTGTAACTTCAAATGGAGAAAAAGTCTCACTTTAGGTTGTTTATGGAAAGTTATAACGGTAATAATTACTTTCTTTGAGAAAGGATAGCTCTAGTGTATTAAAATGTGGAAATAAACATTCTTTATAGAAGTTACACATATGTGTATATTTTGAGATTTATTCGCGTAGAAATTAACGAGTTAAATTATATATATATATATATATATATATATATATATATATATATATATATATTCACACATACACGTATAACCGTGCCTACTAATTAAAAATATATATATATACAAAGGGCAATGAATAAAGCTTAATAAATAAATATACATCGATTCTCCTATTAATTATGATTAAACGTTTAAATATTAGCAACTGTTTGCACGAAAAATAGTTACAAAAACACCCAAGAATAGTTTGTGTAGAGAAGTAAATGAAGAAAATCAGAATTAAACTTAGTAAATGAACAAGTAAGTAGTAGAGAATAAGTAGTAATCAAAGGCACGGAGTTTTATAGTGGTTCGGTGGTGTATGCCTACGTAAACTTTAAAGATCATCCTTTATTACTCTCTTGTGAATTTGATTACAGTAATAGAATAAAGCTAACACTTGATTACAATGAAGTCTTGAGCAACAAGTAGTGTAAAGATCCTGAAAATGAACCTATGGTTCTGTATTTGTAGGGTGAGACGATGAGACATTTCACTAAGATTTCACCAGAAGGCTCTCCAGGTCCACAAGGGCCCACCATAACGATCGATAAACATTGCTTATTACTTTAAAATGATCGATATAAATTATACCGATAATTACTTTTGTCTCTTATTGCCATGGAATCGTTTGTTGAGGGCCCACATGCCTTTATGCCTTGCTCGTAAAACATGAGGTCATTTTGAATTGTAGATTTCAAGAATGGATCAATCTTTGTTGCATTTGGATCGTGCACTGAGCTACACCGATCGTTGTGAAGGATCGACATAAAATGATTGGCATTCCTTAAACTTCAAAGTTTTGACCTACGATCATTTTTTGTGCATTCCACTCTTTAATATACTGATGGTCTTAAAGTTTCAAGTGAATTGGCCATATGGATTTTGAGATATCGATCTTCGCTGATTTGAGCAGGATTACGGATCTTTCCCGACCAATCCATATAAATCCTTTCTTTGTTCGTAACATGAGCGTATGAATTCCGATTGGCTTGAAATTCGCAATATAGCTTCATGGGTACTCCATACTAATTGCACCTTGATTGGGTCCCAGTCCGGACCTGCTCGGCCATCGTTCATAGTATTGCATACAACTGATTTTCAAGGCTAGCAACTATCTGTTTCTAACCAAGTTGATGAAATCATGCCTTGCCAAAAGGTGAGATAACGTTTCCTCACCCCTTAAAGTATGTCATGTTCGAACATGACATGCTTTGAAAAGTTACAAACTTCAATCGTCGAAGAAGGATTCCATTTTGTTGGTTGAATGGTCGTTATCCTTTTGTCGAGTCGCTTTCTTGTTGAGGGTCGTGTCTCCTTTCATTCAATATGGCTATTGGTCGATTCCAAATAGTATAAATACTAGATCATGGCTTATGGATGATAATCTCGTTGTTTTTCTAATGATTATCAGGCCACAATAATTTGATTTTTGATCTTTCTTTGGCGGACTTCAGGTGCAAATTTAGTTTCGGTCCGTTTCAAAAATCTGAACTTTAGAATGTATATCGGTTCGTATACGTGTCCATACGTGACCCCGATCATAATTGCACATCCACAAGTCATTGACAAGTTCCAAAGTTATTCCTCATCTTATGTGAACATCCATGGTCGATCATTATTTCTTAAGCAGAAATTTAGATTCCCTTGGTATGAACGTTTTTTTTAATAAAACTAATGAAGGCCAATTGTTATTTTTGAATGGATTTTGTATCCATCCATCTACGATTGTCTATGAACGATCGTTGCTAATTTATATATATATATATGTATGTATGTATGTATATGTATATATATGTATTTTCTAATGATCATTAACAATCTTAGCTCATATAAAGGTGCTTCGAATTAGTGGAACGACCGATAAGGACTCTAACTCAAATGTTCTGCATTTTTCATGGGCTAAACAATTAGCATATGCTTCTTCTAGTAAGAGCTTTCATACTTAACCATTCTCTATAATCTTTCCCGAACGTTTCTGGGTTTACAGAACTTTGGATCAATTTGGTACAATCGGTGTAATTTCTAGGCTACGAAGGATCGACATGTCCATCCATATAAAATCATTTTACTTAGCAACTTCCATCTCCACTCTATACTTTCGTATCTTTCAAGCTTTCAACCAAAAAGAAAAATAACTCATCATTCTCCCTCTATTCTTCCATTGCTGCGAAAACATTCAGAATCCTCCAACTAAGAAATGTATTTTCTCCAATCAAACTTTGGTCAATCGTCCTCTTCTCCTTTCCATTGCTGCTGCTTCAGATCCCGCTTTGAATCAAGTTCGAGTTTCCCTCCTTTCCTCCGATCTCGCACTTAGGTAGGATGATTTGAACCTGCTTTATGATCCAAGGACAAGACTTCGAGCACCTTTAACCTTATATTAGTTAGTTAGTTCAGTTGGTAGAATCGTTCGATTTAAATCAAATTAGTGAGGATGAGAATTTGGGAAGATGGAGTTATTAAGTGTAGGAATGTAGATCGATGCATAACGATCGTTTATAGACGATCGGTAGATCTTTGGACATAGTGAATTTCGAAAAAATGGATCGTTTGGCTGAATGATCATACGAATGGAGCAAAGATAACGATCATTTTAGAAGGCAGAATTGGATCAATCAATGGGAATGAATCGATCAGAAATGATCGTTAGGACTAGGCCTAGGAACGTTCGGTTAGGACATGGAACAGAATCGATCTGCAGTGAGGCATGGGAACGATCAGTGATGTCAAAATGAATGATTGATTGTCTGCACATGAACCTTAAAAGTGAAACTTAATTAAATAACTTTGATCCCAATGATGAGTTTCAGCCTTGCACATTTAGGTGAACACATATGACTTATATAGGACTTGAACTGCATATTCGGTAAATTTGAACTTTGACATGACCTAATGCCTTCGACTATTCTCTTGGAGCTTATCAGTAACTTGAATATAATAAATGGATCTTCACTTGCTAACATTCGATTGTGAAACTCAAACTGCATCATCCCATAATGACACAAAGAAACGGTTCAGACAGTCTGGAATGAATGTCTCTCCTATTGAACCTAAGAGTCTGTTCTATTCCTGATTTTGGTTCCGTACAACTTACTACTATATTGTATAGCACTTCACCGCACCACACTAGCACTCACTATACATTGAGGGGTGCAGGTCACTTTATCTAATCATGATTTTTACTGAGTTTAACAATAATGGTTTCTAGACTTTCTAAGCGTCTTGCAGCTATGCCAGCTGGATCATCTTCTCAACAGGATAATCTTGATGTGGAGTCAAGTTCTGCAACTAAGTCTGAAAGTCCATCCTCTAGTCATCATTCAGAATAACAAGAAAGCCTAGACCCATAATTTGATTTTTCTGATGCAGTTCCCATTCTTCCACTAGAAGTTGTCGATCCTGCTCCTGATACTCTAGAGGATGCAGTTATTCTGGAGAACCCCGTTGATTCTATAACATCTAAAATTAAGGAAGATGCACTTCACCGAATCTTCGTATGGCATGGATTTCCCTTTGAAGATGTATTGGTTTCGTCGTAGGAGGTTATGGCTTATAGATTCCTAGAAGGATATATGACATGCAAAAAGTTCATGTGCTGGGCCGGCTGCATCCCGCCATTTAATTCATACATCTAGGAAATTCTTCATTATTTAAGGTTAGCTTTGGCGCAGATTCATCTGAATGGCTACGCTCTTCTCAATTGTACTTATATGGTATTTATGGAATTCTTGCATCGTCCACCAACCAACGATGACATTCGGTTCATATTCTCTTTCAATCGATGGACAAAGAGTCTTTCGTTTACATTTCTTGATTCGATGAAGAATGTCAAATTATAGCTGGCCTATGGAATAAATTAAGTGCCTTTAAAAGCGATTGGTTCTTTATTCGATGTCTGCCAGGTTTCGTTCGACAATAGCTGGAAAGACATAAGTGTTATCCATCATCTTTACATTAACGTGGAAAATCGATATTCAGGTCATATTCCTGACTAAATAGTTCCTTTTACAGGCACAGTCGCTCAGCACAGCAATAATCTTTATGAGGAGGTGGTCATGACTCTAAAAAATGCACCGCCTAAATACAGGAACATCGAATATCTTCTCATGGACGAATTCCTTGTTACTTTTTATTTGATAGAAGAGGTCCTTAGCATAGGGCTAACAAAAGTCGCTCAAACTATAGGGATAAGACCAAGGGCTACAGTTTGTCAAAGGGCAATTGAATCGATCCTGTCGTGCCCCTAGCTATGGGTGCTTAGGAATTCACTGGTATTGTTGCTGAAGGAGATAAAGGCGATGTACCCGGTCACAATGATGATGAATCTAGTCTTGGAGTCAAGGTTAGATCCTCACGGACCTCATAGCCTTCAGTCTCGATAGAATAAAAAAGAAAACATTTCTTTATAAATTTCACAAAAATCAACTTTCCAATCAACTCCAGTCGTAGATTGCTCCTAAGGTTGTTCAAGATGAATCATCTTCTCAACCATTAGAGCTTTCAAGTCTGCCGCTTGATTCTTTGTCTGGTTTGCCAATATGTCATGACCTTGATGTTTTCCACTTTACTGACGTGAATATTGATGGGTCGGAATCTCCTACTAGAACTGGCACTGAAATTCCAACTTCTAAAGGGGAAATTTCTCCATTGAGCAAAGTTCCTGCATCTGGTTTGTCGGGGGGTAACACAAGGACACTTGCATACACTTGCACCCGTCAACATTGCATTATGTTCAACTTGTGCCTTTTAGTGCTTAAAGTTGATTAACTCTTGATTTCCTTTGTAGAAACAATGGTGCAGAAAAGGGATATGTTTGATTCCCTCTGGGATATACACTACCAATCCTTTGGTTCACACTTTCGCTCCTACCATCAAGGTGGTAGCCGAGAGTATTATGATTCAAGTTATCGCTTTGATTGGGACCATGGTCATCAAGATAGGAGTGGTAGGGATAAGCCACCTCAAGATAAGCATCGATCATGGTCTAGATCCCCTTTTACAAATGGTTTCGATACGCCAACTGATCGTTGGGATCTACCTATCGATCCTTCTCATGATCATCATCGCCATAGCGAACATGTCGCTGCTCATGGGCCCGAAAGGAAAGTAATGAAGTTGAAATTGCTACTAAAGATCCAATGATTGATGCAGGTGCTCGTATGACACAACTTTGAGAAGAGTTTCCAAATCTATGCTTTGAGGTGTTTTTTCCCCTCCTAATCTGAAGAGGGTCCCAGATCAAGTTCATAAAATAACTACTGACTGCGTCACTAATATCCACAAGCAGTATCGTGAATGGATGAAGACGGCAGAGAAGATGTCAAAGGTATCTTTTGAGCATGCGGCGGAAATTGAACTGTTAAACTGTCAGGAAGCTCAAAATAAAAGAATTATCGATATTTTGACAAACAAGTTAGATGCTTCTAGGACTTCCCTAGCAGAGGCCGAGGGAAAAGCTAAAGCTATCATCAAATCTGTGGAGGAGATAAAATCCAGTCATCTTAGTATGGTCTAGGTGTCACATCATTGAAATTAAGAAATAGCACTTGAGAGAGATATAGCTCGAAGTAGTGAATCTACAGGCTTGATGGAGATGGCTGAACTCAAGGCTGAGCTCAAGTATGCAAACAAGTAGAAAGATGATGCTCAGAAAAAGGCTCAGGATGCTTGTAACGGTCTGGTGAATGTTAGACCCAAGAGAGATACGATCGTTGAAAGGCTAAATATGTTGATGCGATCATTTAGCATGAAGTAGAAGCTACTAAGCATAAAGTTATGGAGGAGATAATGAATGAGCTCAACCCACATCTTATTCTTTACAATGCCAGCATTCTCAAGCACAGAAATTTAATATGGCTTAGTGATGATTATCCCTACCAGCTCTGGCGCACATGGGAATTCCTTGTTGTAGAGGAAAAGGACTCCTTAATATTGAGGGAATCAACCTGTCCACACTTGAAGGCGAAATGCTATTGGGCGATGAATCTAAAATATTACATGATATATAGCTTACACTTCAAAAAGAATCCACTGTTGCCTCTTCACATGAAGTGGATGAGGGATCCGGGTCGGCACAACCCAATGTTACAAACGAATTGTGCCCAGCATCACAGGCTTGAAAGAGTGGGCTATGCGGTAGGATCGTGTAATATGGAATAATGAAATAGTCTAGATAGATAAAGTAGGTAAATGCAAGGTGACACCAGGATTCTATACTGGTTCGGACCTCTCGTCCTACGTCCAGTCCCTAAGCTCCTCTTAGGAATTTCACTAACTAACACCCTCACTTCACCCGGAGGAATAGGTTTACAACTTACCCGAACAACCGAACGGGATTTCTTGCCTCAACTACCGAAGAGGACTTCAACTCAATTACTAAAATACAATATTCGACTTGTTGTGTTCTTGTCAACACTAATTAGTCTAATGTAGTACAATATTCCTATAATCTTATCCTCGAGAGTATGCAATGTGTTTGTGAAGATTTAGGAAATGTGAATTGCTATGAATCAAAAGAATGTTATAAACAAAAACAGTGATTCAAGCAATAGATTAGTGAATGCTTTGAGAATATCTAGAAAATATGAACAAGAGAATAGTAAGATTAAAGCAAGAGAATTCGGTTTATTGAATGATGTTTGAATCATGTATTTATAGTTGTAAAAAGGATGCATGTATTGCCAAGGGTTGTAGATAAGAGAAGCTTCCATTTCTATTGAAGAATGGTCGCAACTCTTGGGAAGAAGAAGGTGTCCTTTCATGCAAAATTCGCAGGTTCAAATTCAGTCGACTGTGCAGGAAATTCAGTCGACTGAAAATATGAAGAAAAATTTTCAGGAACAATTTCAATTGACTGTGCAGGAAATTTAGTCGACTGAAACTGTGCATGTATGTTAAACTACACAGATTCAGTCGACTGTGCAGGAAATTCAGTCGACTGAATTCTATTATTAAACAAAAACAGCAATAACTCATTTGGTTAGAGTACATGCCTTCCAAACTAGTGACCTGGGTTCGATCCTCGCTCCATGCATTTTTTGAAAACTTGATTTTGATTAAAATATGCATGCAAGTTTATTTGAATGTGAATGATGATTCTTGAGGAAAGATTTTAACAAAGCACTTACTAGACTCTATATACATATTTGATGACTCTTGTTAAAATATATAACTATATGAACCATACTTTGAGTCGTTGAGTCAGGATGATGTCGTAGTTGTAGATTCATGAATTTTTGTCAGCAATCAAAACCTATGATCCAACAAGGCTATCCCTAGCTCCTCAGCAGATTCTTCAACCATCCCTGGGTATGATCCAGATAAGCCTCGGCTTTCTCTAATTCCCAAACATAGATCTAAGGATATTTCAGCTCAATTTGGGAGTCACACCGAGGAAGATAATTTCCGACATCTTTCGTCTTTCAAAAAGTTATGGTGTTGACAGTTGATATTTCTAATCTTTTCACCTATTTTTTCTCAGATTTAAATCTGCTAGTTGTCATTCCTCCTCCTTTGCAAGAGCCTCAATTGGGATCACAAGCAGCCGTGATAGAATCCATTAAAGCTACAACTTTGGCCGCTGCCCAGGGTGCTCAAGAAGAAACCTTTGTCATTGATGATCAATTCATGGAGGCATTATTCGAGAAGGGAAGTGACCCACATCATGAAATTCCCTTTGATGAGGATGTTGTAATCATGGGCTCTTCCAACTCTACTTATGAGCTTAGCATGAAAGAACGCGTTAAGAAGGAAGAATTGTAGAAAAAGAAGGTAAAAACTGCGCCTATTGATATGGATTTTAATAAGCCGATTCCTATCCCGCTCTAGATGATCCCTCTTGGTGGGACAATTCCCTAGGATGAGGTCTCCTCTGCTTCTGACGTTAAGAGTGCCTCGATTCCTCCTGCTTCTAGGGATGATGCCGCCTTGATCTACATAACTGAAGATGTTTCTTCAAAGAGAAGCCAAGGTGGAAAAAGGTCAAAGAGAGGGCCGAGTGGCAATTTGGATGGAGCCACTCCAAAGAAACAAAAGAAAGATAGGAAATCCAAGAAACAATTACTAGGTTGGTGCGATGTGTAAATAGCTTGGATGGCTACTATTTCTTTTTATTGATCATGTTTGTTTGGGTACAGCCCCCACTTTCATTTCTCATTTTGGATAAACTTGTATTGTGAATAGTAAGTTTAGTGTGAATAAGAATTCTTTTATTTTGTGTAGAGTTATCATATGCGCTTGTTTAAATGACTAAGCTATCATGTTTTCCATTTAATTTATTTGTGATTCGTTGCTCGTTGGGTTGGATATTGATCCGACTTATCCATCCCAAAGCCTCCTTAAGGCTATAGCCTTGAGTCGTTTCAAACATTGGGCTCGAGCCTTAGTGTTAAGCCTTCAAATTCAGTGGTTTTAGTAATTGTACTCCTGACCAAAGTATCAAGTTAGAGGAGCTAGAGGTAGACGATCAAACTAAATCCTTAGGGAATTTTCTACTCCTTCTGTTGGTTTCAGGCCGGAGTTTATGGAATAGTGAGTGTTTGAATTAGCACTCATCTAGTTATTTATACTCATATCCAAAATTTAGGGAGAAGAGTTGGTTAATTTGCAGTCGGATCACACCCGTTTAGCATTTATTCTCATATTCACACTCTGGGGATATGAGTTATTTCATTAGTAATGTAATGGCTCATTTTTTCGTACCCTTTGAATCAACAGTAAACCACACATGTATAACTCAAATTGCATGAAAAGACGGATCAATAAGTGTAAAAAGAAAATAAAGACAGAATAGCATTTCATACGAATGAAATAACATATATTATTTCAATAATAATATTTACAGTGGAAAGTTTTAAAATACAATATTAAAGTCTAACCTCGATTTTGCCTAGACAGTTATAAACCTCTGTCCTGACAAATGCTGAAAATAATAAAACAAATGCAATAGATGTAGCGAATAATAGAATACAACCATACGAAGATGAAGATCTCCAGCTCTCCTTTGGAAACTCCAATCATCTTCAACTAAACCTAAAACTACTCGGATCTGACTCGAGTATTAAAAATATCTGGATTAGGCTTGATAAACCAGCCTGAGATACTCGAAATTTAAAATGACCATGTTATCAAAACCTTTGAAAAGAAGGGTATCTCATAAGACCACACCCACGCATAAACACGGATGTGTTTTTACCTTATGACAACCAAAACACTTTTATACCAAAATACACTTGATATTATTTTTATGATATTCTTTTGGAAACAGTTTTCAAATAAACTTATTGAAATAAGGTATCAATACCCAGGCTAATTCTAAGGTAATATATCCGGACTGGGTCAACGAAATATACCGAACGGAATATATGATACGAATGGGGTAGCTGAATTGTTTGCAAGTCATTACAGCAATTTTGAGAATACAATAAAAACCGTAAATCTCGTATTGGGATTGGATTTCCAACATGATTAGGAACTAGTGTGCTTTTCTCCGATCCAGACATAACAAAATAATTCCCGCGGTGCCTTAATCGCTTTTCTCAAACAAGCCACTTGGATCTGTACTTGCTGTACTATTACTGATAACTGGTTGTTCACTCCTTTTCTCATGCTAACCACTTTATCAAAATGGGGCAATAAATGCCTTGAGGGATGTTTCTCCCGAAGGGCCCAAAGTATTGGACGCAACCATACATACTTGCTTATTCTGAATTTGTGTCTGTCAGACTATATAATATCCTATATCATTTTCCGGGATGTGAGGCTAGTGAGGCTATGCTCAATTTCTTCAAAGCGACGCTTTTCATACAAAATCACACTTTGATCATAACATGTTCCACTTTAAATGCCACATTTCCATTCCTTAATCACACAACTGATTTCTACCAACGTATAACTCATAAGCTCATATGTCTTAGGAAAGGGTGTTAAGCTAAGAGAAGTTGCCTTCTCCGCCACTAAGCAGATGATACATTGATAGAGATCAATTAATATGATCAAAAATGCAATGTCAGACATTCTTCCATACAAATTCGTTCTAGGACTGAACGAAACCAAAGTCACTTTCCTTGACCATTACCAAGCGAGAAGCCCTTGTAATCCGAAAAAATCTCCACAACATGGAGACCACTGCTATATATAACCCTATAATGGGAACGACCCAGAGTATGTCAATAAGCAGTCCTCATACCATGAAGATCTTCGATCTTCAATAATCATTATCTTCAACATGCCTTCTCTTTCAAACATATATATTGGTTCGAAATGGTTTTCGGATAGGGATCACCCAATCCGACTTCGGTTCTTTCGAAGCCAATTATAGAAAAAAAGATGTTAAGTTCATAAGTGGATATCAATCATTAATCAATTACTTCATCTTTTATACGATACCTTTTTTAGATTTATTCTTTTCAATTTATCTCATTTTCTTTTTAAGAGTATATAGAATCATTAAGCCTCATTTATTAAATCATTTGATTTATCTAAACGTTTCGTAAATCCTGGAATAATTCCAAATCATTTTCTCTTTTACTTAGGAAGTCCTCTCCAAATCACTCATTAAAGCTTAACCAAAGACTTCTTATATTCAAGCTATAATTTTTTAACTTAGGGAAAATATTACCAAATCATTTATTGAATCTTACTCAAAGATTTCTTTCTTAACTTCAAATCACATTCTTGCAAATCAAAGATTTTCATAACAGAGCATTACCGCCTCTTTAAATATGGTAAATTTCACCTCCATGGACTAGTGGCAAGTAATCCTACATCATGAAGATCTTTGTCTTCAATATGTTTACTTTGAAAATTAGTTTGAAGGGATTTTGGATAGGAATCAACCAAATTCAATCCCGGCTCTTCGGATAGGAATCATGTAACGACCCAGAATTTTTAATAATTTAAATTTGAATATTTAATTAATTTTAAATATTTATAAGTGAATTTTTAAGTCAAATAAATTTTTATTTGATTTATTAGATTTAATTAGATAATTAAATCGATAATTTAATATGTTAAATTATGGAAATAATTAAAAATTGAGTTAAATATGATTGAAAATAATTTGGAAAATTTTATTTAATCATACTGGAGTTATAGAAATATTTTAGAACTTTTAAAATCGAATTAAAAGTTAAATTGTGAAAATTGAATATTTTAATATTTAATAATCGACTGTAAAATAGTCAATTTTTGAACAGTCTCAGAATTGAACGAAACTAGTTTCATTGGATCCGTAATAATTAGTTATTACCGGATTTCAATTTTCGTGTCAATCGGAGTTATCGTTTGATCGTGGCAGCTCGAAACGCATCGATTTATTTTTAATTTAAATTTGGCGAGTCAAAATAGCCATTTTTCAAAAAGTCTCGGATTTCGACAAAACCAGTTTCATCGGATCCGTAATGTGATATTATTGTAAGGTTTCAAATTTCAAATCAATTGGATTTACCGTTTGTCCGGTACGAATTAAAACGCCTAGAAATCGATTTAAATCGGTTTAATTTAAATTGAGCGTTTACAGCCATAACTCGCACATACTTCCGAATTAGCTTCCGAAACCTGTTCCATTGTGTCCGGAACGCGGGATAAACCCTAGGTACGCTGGTTACGGCGTCTAAATCGGAGTTCGGAATTCCCGGGATGAATAGTGTTTACGCTAGCTTTTTCTATAAAAGGAGACACACACCCTTCATTAAAAAAAAAAATATAACAACTCAAAACCCTAGCCGCCACCCATCAGTTCAATGGCCAGAAAACACCCAACTCTCCTCCTCGATATCTTCCAATCCGTCGACAATTAGCAAGAATGTTCAACACGAAAGATGTAGAGGACGTCAAGCTCTACAAGATCAACGGTGGAGATGTGATTTGGAGCTGTATTTTGGGATATAGGGGCTGCGTTCTCTTGGAGGTTGCGCACAAAATTCTAGACACTACAGGGGGCCGAGCTTCACCTAGGGGGGACCGAGCATGGTGGTGGAGAGGGGCATTCGAATGGAACTTCCTGATCAAGATTTCGTCGAGTATAGGTGGGGTAATGTTTAACCCTAGTATGTAAAAGTGGGTTCGGCCTCCATTGAGATGCCTGGAAGTATTGCGTGATGATGAGGGAGAAGGTGTTAACGGCCATGATGGAGTTGCATTTGGATCCAAGGGCTATGGTCAGTTAGGGGTTAAAAATTATAATTAAAATGTTGTAATTTGTATATATATATTGTGCACGATCTTTAAAAATGCATAACTTTTTCATACGAGGTCGAAAAAATGCAAACTCAGTTGCGTTGGAATCGTATGGACGAGCACTACGCGATGGAGTTGGTTTGGAGTCGTTTGGAGTTAGTGAGAATTTCGGGTAAAATTAAACGCGCGTTTAATTTTATTCGAAATAAATCGCTAAAACGGAAATTAAAACCAAGGTGAGAATTTCTCACTCAATCGAATAGATTTCGATTTTATTTTAAATAGTTAGATTTAAAATATTTGAATGCATGTTTGAATGATGACTGTAAATTATTGATTGTTAAAATAGACATTATGCGCCGTTAGTAAACAGATGTTATTTAATATAAACATATACCGCGAATATTTCATAAACAGTGAAATTGGTATTATATATAATATCAATATATATATATTGGCATATGTATATATTGCAGTTGATTGATTTCCCGCATTTTTTGTTTAGCGGATGAGACCCTATTACGCCGTTATTAAGCGGATAATATTTAATAAGAACATGTACCGCGATAATTTCGTACTGGAGCGAAATTGGTATTGTGCTAATGTTTTTGGATGCAGGAAACAGGTTGGAGGGATCCAACTGGATTCCTCAACAGTATTTATTTTATTTCAGATATTTTGATATTTGATGATTATCATCGATATATGATACCGTTGTTAGTCGTGATTGACTATTTGGTGTGTAGCATCATTAGACCCAGATTTTGGGATTTTAAAATGATCTTTAAAATGATTTTTGAAAATATACTTTATTTCTGGAATTGATCCATTATAAATAAATAAACGTTATAATTTTTAAAGTTATAAAAATTATGGTTTTTGTGAAATATAGTTAAAAAGCTGATTTTTAGAAATACGATTAAAAGTCGATTTTTGAGAAATATGAACTAATGATTTTATAAAATAATTTAGATTGGATTTTTGAATATATGATAAAAGTTTAAATATAGGATTTATAAAATTTGATTATTTTATAAATCGAAATGATGAAATTATAAAGGAAATTAAAGACGTTTTAGAATAATAATATAAACTGATTTATATTAAGAGATTTATAAATGGATATTTATAAATTGAAATATAGACATTATAAAACGAGTTTTTATAAGTGTTTGAATGTAGTGAAAATGAATTTCATAATAGAATGAAATTTATAGAATTATAAACTGTGAAGTTATAAACGAAATTTATAAATAGTAAGATTTATAAATTTGGTGAAATTATTTGAAGAATAGATTTATTAAATAAATAAATCTTATAAGTTATAAGGTTTATAAATTGAAAAGTCTTTAAAAAGAACGATTTTGTAAAATAATCGTTTTATAAGCAATTGACTTATAATATGAACTTTTAGTTTATAATTGAGATATGAAATCAAATATGTTAATAAAGGAATTTATAAAAAAGGAAGTTTTTATAAATAAATAGAAAAGGAATTTATAAACGTTGTTTTATAAATTCGCAAATGACTTATTTTGACAAGTTAATTGTTATAACTTAGAAATGGAGTTATATTCACATTTTTTAATAGTGAATAATCCTTTGAATTAAAATGAATAAAAGAATGAAATTGGTTAACGTAGTTTATTCACGTTTTTGAATAGCGAATAACACGTTAAAGAAATTGTTTAGAATGTGAATGTTTTAAATAGAATTAAAACGATCCAACGATGTTTTAAAAGGTATATAGATTCGAAACCATAGATTTCAACATTTATTGTTGAAATAGATGTTTCGAGAAATAAAAGGAAATAGTGGACTATAACATTGTTGTTATAGTAAATGATTTCCGAATGGAAATGTTTTGGTTTAGTATTGGGATTTATATATCTATTTTAATTTCGAATCCCTATACTAGTGATTTTGGGTTGTCGTAACGATGTTTTACGCAACATTCGTTTTGGCCCAAATAAATATGTTAAGTGAATGATTTCCTTAAAGAAAGAAATATATACTTAATTCGGTTTAAGTGTATTGAATATTTTCTAAGTGTTGAAAATAAAAGATTGTGAATTACTTATTTTTAATAAGTATGGGAATGTTTTCCAATATGAAGTGAAAAATTAGAATTTATCTTTTTGAAGATAAATTGAAATGAATAGTTGAAATCATATATGCATGGATATTTTGAAGTATAAATTCATTATGGAATTTATATGTGAAAGTGAAATTTGTTTGAAAATAAATATTGATTTATTTTTGAAGTGTTGGAATTTTATATCTTGTAAAGATATTTTGGAAAATAAATAATTTGGAAAATTATTTGGAATCTGGTGATGTATGCATATCCATTGATAGTTCAATAGCCGACTATCAATATTTCCCTTTGAATGGGTATTTGATGTGATTTGATTGAATTTGAATGTCACACTTATTTTTGAATAAGCGCTCACTATTCGGGTTAACCGGGAAAAGACCATGGGGTCGTATAACCCATTCCGAATATGTGATACGTCGTTGTGAATTGCATTTGAAGATCGGTGTTGAAGACCGGTATTTGCAAGAGCGATAGGATGACCTATCGATTGTTTCTGCACCGAGTCGCGCCGGTATAGAAACTCCATATGTGATGGTGAATCCGATCAGGATTGTGAATATCCGGATTGCAAGGACTTCTTTGTAAGTGCCTTCGGTTCTGTTCGATCCCGGAACAGACTTGTATGGATTGTATGTCTGACATTACAATTTGAGATATAAAGCCGATTTCTTTCAAATATATTTCTGTTGGTGGCGGAGAATTTATTCTTTGCTTAACACCCTTCTTTGAGACGTACGAGCTCAAAGGTTATATAGTTGAAGTTATCAGCGATATATTCCCAGTTTGGTAATGTGACATGCTGAGTGATGCTGAAATGATCATTGTGTTGATTATTGTGATAGGATCATTTATTTGATCGTCTATCTTAGTGATCATTGTGTTGATCATTTGTTGACCCAAAGCATGGCTTTTGTATAAAGTATGTTTTTGTGGACGTGAATTCGTCGAGCCTCACATCCCGGAAATGGTCAAAACAGGAAAGAAGCAGCAAGGTTATGAGGGGTAGCACCCTTTAGGATGTGTCCATTTCCTTCTGGAAAAGGGTGGTATCATGGTATGGAGCCCAGATACTTACTCATGTTGAAAACACTTTGTTATGATTGTGTGAATTGATTAGAGAGCGCTCTCGGAAAAAAGGTCCCAAAGGACCGGGGGATGGCATATTCGGTCAGTTGTTGCTCAGTTAGGAGTAACCCGGCCTTGTGTTGGTTGAGATCCGGTTTGGTTCTCGGGGATGTCCATCTAGAGGCATTCTCAGTGGCAATGGGAAGTTCCTTGGCCTGACCATTCGTTGGAAATCCAAAGAAACAATACGAGACTTGTACGGTTTTAGTTGTAGAACCTGCTATGGAATGTGGCGGTAACCTGCTATTGAACATAGTTAGCTATAGTAGGCATACGATAATGGTCGTATGTTGGCTAAGATTTATATTCTACTTTCGACATGAATTTTTTCTACACTATGCACTAGTAATAATATCAAATGTTATTTTAAATGCGTATCAAGCATCTTTGACTATCATAAGGAGAAATCTCCTCCGATTCTGCGTTTGCATGTGTGTGTGTGCGGGAGGCCTTATGGTAGTCTCATCTTTAAAAGCATTGCGAATTGATTAAAAATATTCCTCTATTTTGATTTTAAAGATAAATAAACTGTTTTGAGTTCTCACACCAGTCTCATGACTGACTTGGAGTTTATTGTTTTCCTTCCTAAACTCTGGGTGCCCACCAATTTCCACACGGGCAGTGAAGAGTTAGGTTTATCAGGATATTCTGGATATTCTGGAGTTGCTGGAGGCAAGCTGGATTGGCATGGCGTATTACTAGTTTATATAGTATTTCTTTTTTCCGCTGCACTGTTTGTTGTTGTATGATGTTGTACACTCTGATGTGATGATATGATGTAATAAAATGTGATGTAATGTAATAACTGATATAGTTCTTTGTTTAAAGATTATTCATTTATTATTATATGTTGTTCCGCTGCGAATTGTGAGATTCTGTTGTTGTTCTGTTGTTTTCCATTCCGTCCTATTTTCTTCTGTTTTTCTTTTTTCCTTTCTCTTCTCTTTTCTTTCTATTTTAAAATTTTCTATCTTCTTTTCCCTATCTAAATTTTCTTTCTTCTCTTCTCTCTTCTTTCTTTTTCTTAATTCTTTTTAAAACCCATAACATCTCGGTTTTTCGGCAACGAAAATCCGTACTGTTACATTTGGTATCAGAGCTCTGATGGTTAAGCGACAACCATGGTTCTGTAGGGTAGTACTCATTAGAGATAGAGTCAGTAGTACTCTAGAATGAGTTTGAGTGTAATAATAGCTATGAGAGCGTATTTGTTAGTGAATATAAAATTGTTTTATATTGTGATGATTGGTTTATTGAGTGGTATATGAACTTTCGTCAGCACAGCCTCGAAACTGAGCCGAAGGGGTTTCTAAACACTTGAATAGAACAATTCGACACAATATTGTTTTTAAATTGGGTAAATGGAATGATTTTTGCCTTGATTATATTTTTATATGTAAAGGAATAATTTTTCAGAATTATTAAAGTGTATATAAGTTGATTGTTTGGTTGTTTGAATAATCTATATAAAAGGATAATTGTATAAATAATAGAATTATAAGAATTGAGTTATAATTAAAGTAATTTACAATTGTGAAATAAACTTATATACATAAGAAGTGAAACTTTATGGATATATCTATGAATATGAGTTGTGAATAAAAATGAATTTAAAGTTAAATGGAAAATTTACTTTAGAATTTGGAATCTGAATTTATTTACAAGTGGGAATTTAAGTTATGAAAAACAAATGATGTTTGTTAAATGGAATATAACTTAAGAGTTGTTGAATATGAGTTGTAAATAAAAGTGACAAAGGTGAACTTAAGTTATGTGAATGAAATTCAACTTTAGAAATTGAATGAATTGAATGTTAATCAATTGAATGGAAAATAGAATTGATATGAAATAATGAATATAAATGTTGATTCATTGAAATCTAATTTTATTAGAAGTTGAATGGTTGAATAAAAATCAGTTTAATTAAACCAATTGGAAAAGTGATGGTGTTAAACCAAATTGAATGAATCTAAGCAAAGGAATTTGGTTATAATTAATATACTTTGGTTGCTATATGATTGTTGATTGATTGTATAAAATTCATTTAGTGTTAATGAAATCGAAAGCTATGAAATTGAATTCAAATTAGAAGTAAATAAATTTGAATAGAATTGAAAGTGAATTAGATTTAATTAGTGAATGCAAACTAATTAAAATTGAGAATGTATGTTGATAAAATCCAATGTTAATAAATCAAATATGATTTAGAGTGAAAACCTATTTCAATTAATATTAATGAGAATATAAATGAACATTGATCGGTTATGGATGATAGTTGGTTGATGGTTGAATATATATTGCTTTTGTTTCATTTGATATGTTGACATATATAGTTATTATGTTGCTATATGTTGTATATTGAGACTATTTACATATGTGCATGTTCTCATGTTGTTTGTTAAGTGTTTAGTAGGTGCGGATCGCGTTTGCTTCGCATTTGGAGCTCGCTTTTGCGCTATATTAGCCGTATATGCTTGCTAATAAAATATAAGGTACATATCTCGGATTAAATATCGCACTTTTATACTTTTTTCCCTTCGGGATGCCTCATTACTTGATGAGATGTATATTTGTGATATATATACTGTCATTTTTTTTTTTCGGATCGAGCCGCGCAAAGGAGACTATGGCGAATTTTTCCGAAAATTTAAGGCGTTAGAAAAATTTGAGAAAACTTGGAAAATTTTGAAAACTTTAACTTTGATTTGGAATTGAAAGTTAAACAATAGTAGTTGTTTTTGAAAAGATAACTAAGTATGATTTGAAAACTTAGTAAAGATTTGTAAGAAGTTTAACTATGAATTTTGGGAAAGTTAATAAATTGTATAACCTTTCTTACTTGTAATTTCGAGGACGAAATTCTTTTAAGGGTGAAAGATTGTAACGACCCAGAATTTTTAATAATTTAAATTTGAATATTTAATTAATTTTAAATATTTATAAGTGAATTTTTAAGTCAAATAAATTTTTATTTGATTTATTAGATTTAATTAGATAATTAAATCGATAATTTAATATGTTAAATTATGGAAATAATTAAAAATTGAGTTAAATATGATTGAAAATAATTTGGAAAATTTTATTTAATCATACTGGAGTTATAGAAATATTTTAGAACTTTTAAAATCGAATTAAAAGTTAAATTGTGAAAATTGAATATTTTAATATTTAATAATCGACTGTAAAATAGTCAATTTTTGAACAGTCTCAGAATTGAACGAAACTAGTTTCATTGGATCCGTAATAATTAGTTATTACCGGATTTCAATTTTCGTGTCAATCGGAGTTATCGTTTGATCGTGGCAGCTCGAAACGCATCGATTTATTTTTAATTTAAATTTGGCGAGTCAAAATAGCCATTTTTCAAAAAGTCTCGGATTTCGACAAAACCAGTTTCATCGGATCCGTAATGTGATATTATTGTAAGGTTTCAAATTTCAAATCAATTGGATTTACCGTTTGTCCGGTACGAATTAAAACGCCTAGAAATCGATTTAAATCGGTTTAATTTAAATTGAGCGTTTACAGCCATAACTCGCACATACTTCCGAATTAGCTTCCGAAACCTGTTCCATTGTGTCCGGAACGCGGGATAAACCCTAGGTACGCTGGTTACGGCGTCTAAATCGGAGTTCGGAATTCCCGGGATGAATAGTGTTTACGCTAGCTTTTTCTATAAAAGGAGACACACACCCTTCATTAAAAAAAAAAATATAACAACTCAAAACCCTAGCCGCCACCCATCAGTTCAATGGCCAGAAAACACCCAACTCTCCTCCTCGATATCTTCCAATCCGTCGACAATTAGCAAGAATGTTCAACACGAAAGATGTAGAGGACGTCAAGCTCTACAAGATCAACGGTGGAGATGTGATTTGGAGCTGTATTTTGGGATATAGGGGCTGCGTTCTCTTGGAGGTTGCGCACAAAATTCTAGACACTACAGGGGGCCGAGCTTCACCTAGGGGGGGCCGAGCATGGTGGTGGAGAGGGGCATTCGAATGGAACTTCCTGATCAAGATTTCGTCGAGTATAGGTGGGGTAATGTTTAACCCTAGTATGTAAAAGTGGGTTCGGCCTCCATTGAGATGCCTGGAAGTATTGCGTGATGATGAGGGAGAAGGTGTTAACGGCCATGATGGAGTTGCAGTTGGATCCAAGGGCTATGGTCAGTTAGGGGTTAAAAATTATAATTAAAATGTTGTAATTTGTATATATATATTGTGCACGATCTTTAAAAATGCATAACTTTTTCATACGAGGTCGAAAAAATGCAAACTCAGTTGCGTTGGAATCGTATGGACGAGCACTACGCGATGGAGTTGGTTTGGAGTCGTTTGGAGTTAGTGAGAATTTCGGGTAAAATTAAACGCGCGTTTAATTTTATTCGAAATAAATCGCTAAAACGGAAATTAAAACCAAGGTGAGAATTTCTCACTCAATCGAATAGATTTCGATTTTATTTTAAATAGTTAGATTTAAAATATTTGAATGCATGTTTGAATGATGACTGTAAATTATTGATTGTTAAAATAGACATTATGCGCCGTTAGTAAACGGATGTTATTTAATATAAACATATACCGCGAATATTTCATAAACAGTGAAATTGGTATTATATATAATATCAATATATATATATATTGGCATATGTATATATTGCAGTTGATTGATTTCCCGCATTTTTTGTTTAGCGGATGAGACCCTATTACGCCGTTATTAAGCGGATAATATTTAATAAGAACATGTACCGCGATAATTTCGTACTGGAGCGAAATTGGTATTGTGCTAATGTTTTTGGATGCAGGAAACAGGTTGGAGGGATCCAACTGGATTCCTCAACAGTATTTATTTTATTTCAGATATTTTGATATTTGATGATTATCATATCGATATATGATACCGTTGTTAGTCGTGATTGACTATTTGGTGTGTAGCATCATTGGACCCAGATTTTGGGATTTTAAAATGATCTTTAAAATGATTTTTGAAAATATACTTTATTTCTGGAATTGATCCATTATAAATAAATAAACGTTATAATTTTTAAAGTTATAAAAATTATGGTTTTTGTGAAATATAGTTAAAAAGCTGATTTTTAGAAATACGATTAAAAGTCGATTTTTGAGAAATATGAACTAATGATTTTATAAATAATTTAGATTGGATTTTTGAATATATGATAAAAGTTTAAATATAGGATTTATAAAATTTGATTATTTTATAAATCGAAATGATGAAATTATAAAGGAAATTAAAGACGTTTTAGAATAATAATATAAACTGATTTATATTAAGAGATTTATAAATGGATATTTATAAATTGAAATATAGACATTATAAAACGAGTTTTTATAAGTGTTTGAATGTAGTGAAAATGAATTTCATAATAGAATGAAATTTATAGAATTATAAACTGTGAAGTTATAAACGAAATTTATAAATAGTAAGATTTATAAATTTGGTGAAATTATTTGAAGAATAGATTTATTAAATAAATAAATCTTATAAGTTATAAGGTTTATAAATTGAAAAGTCTTTAAAAAGAACGATTTTGTAAAATAATCGTTTTATAAGCAATTGACTTATAATATGAACTTTTAGTTTATAATTGAGATATGAAATCAAATATGTTAATAAAGGAATTTATAAAAAAGGAAGTTTTTATAAATAAATAGAAAAGGAATTTATAAACGTTGTTTTATAAATTCGCAAATGACTTATTTTGACAAGTTAATTGTTATAACTTAGAAATGGAGTTATATTCACATTTTTTAATAGTGAATAATCCTTTGAATTAAAATGAATAAAAGAATGAAATTGGTTAACGTAGTTTATTCACGTTTTTGAATAGCGAATAACACGTTAAAGAAATTGTTTAGAATGTGAATGTTTTAAATAGAATTAAAACGATCCAACGATGTTTTAAAAGGTATATAGATTCGAAACCATAGATTTCAACATTTATTGTTGAAATAGATGTTTCGAGAAATAAAAGGAAATAGTGGACTATAACATTGTTGTTATAGTAAATGATTTCCGAATGGAAATGTTTTGGTTTAGTATTGGGATTTATATATCTATTTTAATTTCGAATCCCTATACTAGTGATTTTGGGTTGTCGTAACGATGTTTTACGCAACATTCGTTTTGGCCCAAATAAATATGTTAAGTGAATGATTTCCTTAAAGAAAGAAATATATACTTAATTCGGTTTAAGTGTATTGAATATTTTCTAAGTGTTGAAAATAAAAGATTGTGAATTACTTATTTTTAATAAGTATGGGAATGTTTTCCAATATGAAGTGAAAAATTAGAATTTATCTTTTTGAAGATAAATTGAAATGAATAGTTGAAATCATATATGCATGGATATTTTGAAGTATAAATTCATTATGGAATTTATATGTGAAAGTGAAATTTGTTTGAAAATAAATATTGATTTATTTTTGAAGTGTTGGAATTTTATATCTTGTAAAGATATTTTGGAAAATAAATAATTTGGAAAATTATTTGGAATCTGGTGATGTATGCATATCCATTGATAGTTCAATAGCCGACTATCAATATTTCCCTTTGAATGGGTATTTGATGTGATTTGATTGAATTTGAATGTCACACTTATTTTTGAATAAGCGCTCACTATTCGGGTTAACCGGGAAAAGACCATGGGGTCGTATAACCCATTCCGAATATGTGATACGTCGTTGTGAATTGCATTTGAAGATCGGTGTTGAAGACCGGTATTTGCAAGAGCGATAGGATGACCTATCGATTGTTTCTGCACCGAGTCGCGCCGGTATAGAAACTCCATATGTGATGGTGAATCCGATCAGGATTGTGAATATCCGGATTGCAAGGACTTCTTTATAAGTGCCTTCGGTTCTGTTCGATCCCGGAACAGACTTGTATGGATTGTATGTCTGACATTACAATTTGAGATATAAAGCCGATTTCTTTCAAATATATTTCTGTTGGTGGCGGAGAATTTATTCTTTGCTTAACACCCTTCTTTGAGACGTACGAGCTCAAAGGTTATATAGTTGAAGTTATCAGCGATATATTCCCAGTTTGGTAATGTGACATGCTGAGTGATGCTGAAATGATCATTGTGTTGATTATTGTGATAGGATCATTTATTTGATCGTCTATCTTAGTGATCATTGTGTTGATCATTTGTTGACCCAAAGCATGGCTTTTGTATAAAGTATGTTTTTGTGGACGTGAATTCGTCGAGCCTCACATCCCGGAAATGGTCAAAACAGGAAAGAAGCAGCAAGGTTATGAGGGGTAGCACCCTTTAGGATGTGTCCATTTCCTTCTGGAAAAGGGTGGTATCATGGTATGGAGCCCAGATACTTACTCATGTTGAAAACACTTTGTTATGATTGTGTGAATTGATTAGAGAGCGCTCTCGGAAAAAAGGTCCCAAAGGACCGGGGGATGGCATATTCGGTCAGTTGTTGCTCAGTTAGGAGTAACCCGGCCTTGTGTTGGTTGAGATCCGGTTTGGTTCTCGGGGATGTCCATCCAGAGGCATTCTCAGTGGCAATGGGAAGTTCCTTGGCCTGACCATTTGTTGGAAATCCAAAGAAACAATACGAGACTTGTACGGTTTTAGTTGTAGAACCTGCTATGGAATGTGGCGGTAACCTGCTATTGAACATAGTTAGCTATAGTAGGCATACGATAATGGTCGTATGTTGGCTAAGATTTATATTCTACTTTCGACATGAATTTTTTCTACACTATGCACTAGTAATAATATCAAATGTTATTTTAAATGCGTATCAAGCATCTTTGACTATCATAAGGAGAAATCTCCTCCGATTCTGCGTTTGCATGTGTGTGTGTGCGGGAGGCCTTATGGTAGTCTCATCTTTAAAAGCATTGCGAATTGATTAAAAATATTCCTCTATTTTGATTTTAAAGATAAATAAACTGTTTTGAGTTCTCACACCAGTCTCATGACTGACTTGGAGTTTATTGTTTTCCTTCCTAAACTCTGGGTGCCCACCAATTTCCACACGGGCAGTGAAGAGTTAGGTTTATCAGGATATTCTGGATATTCTGGAGTTGCTGGAGGCAAGCTGGATTGGCATGGCGTATTACTAGTTTATATAGTATTTCTTTTTTCCACTGCACTGTTTGTTGTTGTATGATGTTGTACACTCTGATGTGATGATATGATGTAATAAAATGTGATGTAATGTAATAACTGATATAGTTCTTTGTTTAAAGATTATTCATTTATTATTATATGTTGTTCCGCTGCGAATTGTGAGATTCTGTTGTTGTTCTGTTGTTTTCCATTCCGTCCTATTTTCTTCTGTTTTTCTTTTTTCCTTTCTCTTCTCTTTTCTTTCTATTTTAAAATTTTCTATCTTCTTTTCCCTATCTAAATTTTCTTTCTTCTCTTCTCTCTTCTTTCTTTTTCTTAATTCTTTTTAAAACCCATAACATCTCGGTTTTTCGGCAACGAAAATCCGTACTGTTACAAATCACCCAAATTCGATCCCAGTTCCTTCGTACCAATCATCGAACAAAAGATGTTAAGTGGTTAAATAACATTCAAAGAATTTGTTTCTTTTCTTTTATTATGGAAAAACTTAAATATGATATTTTAGAGCATTTGAGCTTTCCTTTCGATTTATTCCACCCCTCACCTAAAAAAAGAAAAGATAGGCCAGGTAAGTTCAGGGCACTGCTTGCTCCATCCCTAACCTTAGTTAAACACCTTGTTTTTACTTTGCAGATCTCACAAGCGAGACAAATGTACTAGTCGTTTCTACATACTTAATTATTAGTTTTATTTAGGAATTGATTATAAGATTCCAAATAATCTTTTAAACTATTAATTTTCCTTTTAAAAACATTCATAATTGATTCTAGAAAAAATCATTAAGTTTAAACTCATATTCAAAAGGTTATAGAATTCACAGTATAAAAGTGCTGCGGAAAGTGCTTTATAAGCTTATTTGATTTAAACAACTTCTCAATGTTTGAAAATTCATATTTTCCATTCCAAATCTCTTATAAACCATTTTAATATATTTATCAAATTTATTTCATATTTTTATATAATTAAAAAGGTTCATTTAAACACATTTCCCATTATCCCCACTTACTACACTAACGCGGTTTTTTCAGAAAATTGTTTTGGACATAATTCAAAATCTACTGGATGAAATCTGGATTTTCTTTCTTCATTGGAAAATTATTAACATTATGGACCAAAGAATTTTTATTTCGAAGAAATCCGACTCATAAATCATTTTCTACGTTAATTTGAAGTTACAAGTCGAAATTTATGAACTGCCACTACACAACGAGCTCGATTTTGACCAATTTTGTGAATTGCTTGGGAACTTGTCTGAAACACTTCAAATTTGTTTTAAACCATATTTAAACTATTTTAACTTTAAAACAATATTTTCATCATTCAAACTCATTTTACATTTTATTTCATATTATAATATTATAATATTATAATATGATTTTCATTTTTTTCAGATATTTTGAAATCATTAAGAGGCTAAATAATTTTGATACACATATTTGTACGAATTTAATTCTCATATTATTAACTATGCTTCCTAACCATTTCTTTTATATTTATCAAATTAAGTTATCATCCATATCACAAACACAAAATCAACCATAATATCAACCAAGTCATCGTCCATTAAATCAACTAACATATACCAAACTTTACATATAACTAACCTGAAATATTTTTAGAAATTAGTAACAAAATATGAGTACTCACCTTTAAACAAATCGTTTAACTTCCTACCAACATTCATCCAATCCAACATTTCACTAAATCATCTTAACTTCACCAAACCATCACCTAAACAACTCCACCTCACTTTCTAGTGCTCGGCCATCACTTCACTTCCACTTGCTCTCCACCAAATCTTCCAACAACACCAATAGGGCTCGGCCAAACCTTGATCCTCCCCTTTCTTCATCATTTCTTCAGTCATAGATGTTAAACCATGTTTTGGTGATATTCTAAGGTCTTTGGAAAACTTTGGTGGAGTTTCTACATTGTTTGACATGGTTTTGAAAAAGTTAGTAAGGAAATGGAAGAGAAGAAGTCATTAATGCTCTAAGAAAGAAGAAGAAGAGTGCTTAGAAAAGGAAGAAGAAGAATGTAAAGTGTGTGGAATTTGTGAAAGAAGTGATAGGTATTTATAGAAAAAAATTTGAAATAAAATATTATTATGTAAAAATAACCAAAATGCCCTTTACTTACTTTCTAAGCAACTTTATTTTTTTCAACACTTAACATCACATTTCAAATCATTACTATATTTCATTTTCACTTAAGTAAAGAATATAATAATTATGTTTGTTTGATTTGATGTTTAGTTTTTGACTTTTATACTTTTTTTCGTCTTTTTGTGCTTACTTTTTCTTAATTATATTCTGGAATTTTCTAATTATGTTTAGTAAAAGTAAACTTGATTATTGAATTAATTAATACTTACACTATTTGAATATATGTTTCTATATAAGAAAATAAAGGTGCGACAACTTTTAATCGACAAAAAGTTGATTTTCGAAAAAATGCTTTACGATCACATTTTGACATTTTAATTAAACTATTTATTTACGTAAACCAAATTTAAAAATAAATTTTTATATTGTTATTTAAAAATATAAACACTTATAAATTAATTAAAATAATTTATTTAACCATCGAAACGTATTTTTCTGAAATCAACATTTTGCCACTTTTGTCGATACGAGCAAATGTTACTATTTTGTGTATACTTCTCTTTCCAAATCCTATCTAATGTTGTTTGAATTGTATAACCTTACTTATTTTGCATTTAAAATAACTTTAAATAGTATATTTTAAAGTGGTCAAATTCTGGATCGTTACATTCTCCCCTACTTAAAAGAATTTCGTCCTCGAAATTACCCAAAACAAAAGTTTGCCTAAAACATTAACTTTAAACTTAATTCCATACAACATACACAGATCATCCATATGAAATGTCTTATTCGATCTTCTATTCAAATACATAATTTATTTTCCGAAATAGTATCGATACCCCGATCCTCTAGTGCGGACTCTGATCAGGCTCTTTGCTCAGAAACCTTTGCTTTTCTTGCATAGCTCTCAACTATGATAGAAAACTCAAGTATCCAACCATAAACCCTCATCAATGTTCGTCGTCAAGAATCGAGTGATAAATCCTTTTTGGACTAGTGTAAACACCTTAAAGTTCCGTATTCGAATATTAGATCACCATTTGTGTGACGAAATGATTTATGTATATATATGTATTTATTAACTTTCAAAAACTTTTCATAAAATTTATCTTAAGTTTTAACATTTTATAAAGGCGCTTCTTTATATAATCCCTTTAATTATTTATTTTCAAGCATTTTTATTAAAGGAAATATTCCAAATGAACCATTTTTCACTCAAAAGATAATTTATCTTTATTATAATTTTTTTCCCACAATCCTTTAACTTAGTATATTTCCTTTAACACTTATATTATTTATGAATCATTTTTTAAAACTATTACTTAAGTTTATTACATCTTATAACTTATGCTAATCAATCACTTTTAAAGACTTAAGTCCAAATCTTTAATTAATGCTGGAATTCATTAATAAAACATTTTCCACGTTATAATTACATTTTTGAGGAGTAATTATTTTACTTAATATACATGACTTAAATCTATATTCGTATGATATACCTTTATATCCAAAGAGTATATGCAAATCCTAAATTTCAAATTGGTTTTACCTAAATTCGTCCTTCTAACAAATTATGACTTTGTTGTAATTTACTATTATCTTAGATTCATAAGTTATAAAAATTATTTCTTATTTAATGCTATTATTAATTTTCTAGCTTTGACAAAACAAATTTTAAAACCATCCGTATTTAAATCTTCATACTCTTAACTCTTAAATTATTTTTTCTTTATAAATCAGGTTTATAAATTATCCTTATCTTATTTCATTACTCAAAATATTTTCACAATCTTTTACCAATTTCTGAGCTCTGAGTTAGGTATGATTCATAAATTTTTGACTTTCCAAAATTGTTGGAAATCCGCTTTATTTTAGCAATTAGCGATCCCAATTTATCTTTGGTTTAAACACTTTTATTACTAATCAATCTTTCAATTAATGATTCACATTTTCTCTATAACTTAAGAAAATTATATAGATCGAGTAACTCTAAAATAATGCAAAGGAATTGTGTGCTACCAATAGTATCATATATCCTCTTAACAAGAAGAGTAATACTTAAGAGAAGTGTTTACCATCCGAACACATCTCTTGCCTATTTTTAGTTTATTTTCAAGCCAATCGAATTAGTTATCATAAAATACCTCTTTTTATTTGAAATAATACCATTTTCAAAATCCTTTAGAGATTACTTTATAAAACCTATTTTATAAATTCATTTTATCTTATATTGATTAACTTCATTTAAATTACCACAATTATTTTACTCGAATTTAAATTCTCATTCCTTTATATTTAAATTTTTTACACAATCATTTTCTTTTATTTAAAAACTTTTTTATCTGATATGTTCATTCCTTAAAAAAAATCTTATTATCAAACACCTTATAGTCAAATCGTGAAACTTAATTCACAAGGTATTTGTACTTAAACTTTTGAATCAACCAATTGGTAAATTTATGATAGTAACTTAACTTATCATTTCTTAATTTATTATTTTGGAATAAGTATTAAAGATCTTAATTATCTTATCGGATTTCTTACTTATCGATTATCTTTATGGAACATCTTATAGTCAAACCGTGAAATTCTAATCATAAGATGTTCATGTCTAAATTTCACTAATCCTAATTTCTAACTATACAACTTCCCAAAATATATACTTTATTTCAAAATATAATCTTTGGTAAAATTATTTCATTTACTAATTTTTCAAAATCATTATGTTGGTTCGCCTTATTTAAATGTTTATGATCCATCATCGATAACAGTGATCAGGCGCATCGATCAAAATCCACAAATCACTCAACAGATAAATCAAGAAAAATAATTTATTAGTCGCTAATAAATACGCAATCGTAAATAGTACACTCAAACTCAATTTAGGGCGTTCTAGCCCTATCTCTAATGAGTCACTCATCCTAAGGTATTGCTAACCTTATCTCTGATGGGTCTTTACCCCACCAAAGCCAAGGTTCTCTCTTAGCTATGATACCAAATGCAATGGCCCGTTTTTACATTCCCTTTGAATCGACAATAAACCACACATGTTTAACTCAAATTGCATGAAAAGATGGATCACTAAGGGTAAAAAGAAAATAAAGACAGAACTGAATCTCACACAAATGGAATAATATATATTATTTCAATAATGCCCTTTGCAGCGGAAAATTTCAAAATACAATATCAGAGTCTAACCTAGATTCATCCTGAATGGTTATAAACCTCTGTCCTTACAGATGTTGAAACAAAAAAACAAATGCAATAGATATAGCGCGTAATAGAATACGTCCATACGATAACGAAGATCTCCAGCTCTTCTATGGAAGCTCCAAGCATCTTCAACTAAACCTGAAACTACTCGGATCTGACCCGAGTATTAAAATACCAGGATCAGGCATGATGAACCAGCATGAGATACTCGAAATTTAAAATGACCATATTATCAAAACCTTTAAAAAGAAGGGTATCTCATAGGACTAGCCCACACATAAACACGGATGGGCTTTCACCTTACGATAACCAAAAAAAATTTATACCAAAATACGCTTGATATTATTTTTAATGACATTCTTTTGAAAACACTTTTCAAATAAACTTATTCAAATAAGGTATCAATACCCATACTAATTCTAAGGTAATATATCTGGACTGGATCAACGGAATATACCGAATGGAGTATATGATACGGAAAGGGGTAGTTATAATGTTTGCAAGTCATTATAGCTATTTTGGGAATACAATCAAAACCGTAAATATCGTATTGGGATTGGATTTCCAACATGATAGGGATCTAGTGGGCTTTTCTTCGATCCAACATAACAAACATAGTTCCCGTGGTGTATTAATCGCTTTTCTCAGATAAGTCACTTGGAACTGTAATTGCTATACTACTACTGATAATCGGTAGTTCCCTGCTTTTCTCAAACTAACCACTTTATCAAAATGGGTTAATAAATGCCTTGAGGGATGTTTCCCTCAATGGGCCCAATGTATTGGACACCACCATACATGCTCACTTTTTTTGAATTTGTGTCTGTCAGACCATATAGTATCCCATACCATCTTCCGAGATGTGAGGCTAGTGAGGCTACGCTTAATTTCTTTAAAGCCAGGCTTTTCATACAAAACCAAGCTTTGATCATAACAGTTTCCACTTTAAATGCCACATTGCCATTCCTTAATCACACAACTGATTTCTACCAACGTATGAGCTCGTATGTCTCAGGAAAGGGTGTTAAGCTAAGAGAAATTGCCTTCTCCGCCACTAAGCAGATGGTACATTGATAGAGATCAATTAATATGATCAGAAATGCAATGTCAGACATTCTTCCATACAAATTCGTTCTGGGACTGAACGAAACCGAAGTCACTTTCCTCGACCATTACCAAGCAAGAAGCCCATGCAATCTGAAAAAATCTCCACAACATAGAGACCACTGCTATATATAACCCTGTAATGGGAACGACCCAGAGTATGTCAATAAGCAGTCCTCATGCTATGAAGATCCTCGATCTTCAATAATCATCATCTTCAACATGCCTTCTCTTTCGAACATATAAATTTGTTCGAAATGGTTTTCGGATAGGGATCACCCAATAAGACCTCGGTTCTTTCAAAGCCAATTATCGATAAAAAGATGTTAAGTTCATAAGTGGATATCAATCATCAATCAATTACTTCATCATTTATAAGATATCTTTCTTGGATATATTCTTTTCAGTTTATTCCATTTTCTTTTCCAAGAGTATATGTAATCATTAAGCCTCATTTTTTAAATCATTTGATTTACTAAACCTTTCTTAAATTGTGGAGTAATTTCAAATCATTTTATCTTTTAATTAGGAAGACCTTTCCAAATCGTTCATTAAATCTTAATCAAAGGTCTCATATATTCAAGCTATAACTTTTGAACTTAGGAATTTTTTTCCAAATCATTTATTAAATCTCAATTAAAGATTTCTTTCTTAACTTTAAATCATATTCTTGCAAATAAAAGATTTTCATAACAGAGCACTACTGCCTCTTTAAATATAGTAAATTTTACCTCCAGGGACTAGTCGCAAGTATTCCTACATCATGAAGATCTTTGTCTTCAATATGTGCTATTTCGAAAATTAGTTTGAAGGGATTTTCGGATAGGAATCACCAAAATCCAATCACGGTTCATTGGATAGGAGTCACCCTAATACGATCTCGGTTCCTTCATACCAATCATCGAATAAAAGATGTTAAGTGGTTAAATAACATTCAAATAATTTGTTTCTTTTCTTTTATTTTGAAAAATCTTAAATATGATCTTTTAGAGCATTCGGGCTTTCCTTTCGATCTATTCCACCTCTCACCTAAAAAGAGAAAACATAGGCTAGGTAAGTTTATGGCACTAATTTATTCATCCCTAACTTTAGTTAAACACCTTGTTTTATCTTCCGAGATCTCATGGGCGAGACAAATGTACAAGTCGTTTCCGCATACTTAGTTATTTGCTTTATTTTAGAATTGATTATAAGATTCCAAATTATCTTTGAAATTATTAATCTTTATTTTAAAAACATTCATAATTGATTCTTGGAAATATCGTTAAGTTTAAACTCGTATTCAAAAGGTTATAGATTCGCAGCACAAAAGTTCTACGGAAAGTGCTTTATAAGCTTATTGGATTTAAACAACTTTTTAATATTTGAAAATTCATATTTTCCATTCAAAATCTCTTTTAAACCATTTTAATAGATTTATCAAATTTATTGCATATTTTTCCATAATTAAAAATGTTCATTTAAACACATTTCCCATTATGGCCACTTAACTGCACAAGCGTGATTTTTCCAGAAAATTGTTTTGGACATAATTCAAAATCTACTTGATGAAATCTGGATTTTCTTTCTTCGTTGGAAAACTATTATCATTATGGATACAAAAAATTATTTCAAAGAAATCAGACTTATAAATCATTCTCTACATTAATTTGAATTTAGGGGTGAAATTTATGAAACGCCGCTATGCGACGAACTCGATTTTAACCAATTTTGTGAATTACTTCGAAACTTGTCCGAAACACTTCAAATTTGTTTTAAACCATATTTAACTATTTTAACTTATTTGAAACAATATTTTCATCATTTCAAACTTATTTTTCATTTCATATTATAATATTATATTATTATAATATCATTTTCAATGTTTTAGATATTTTGAAATCATTAAGAGGCTAAATAATTTTCATACACACATTTGTATGGATTTAATTCTCATTCAATTGACTATGCGTACAAACCATTTCCCTTATCTTTTATCAAACCAAGTTATCAACCATATCACAAACATATAACCAACCATAATACCAACTAAGTATCATCCATTAAATCAACCAACATATACCAAACTTTTTGCGTAATTAACTTGAAATATTTTTAGAAATTAGTAACAAAATATGAGTACCCACATTTAACCAAATCGTTTAACTTACTACCAACATTCATTTAATCCAACACTTCACTAAATCATCTTAACTTCACCAAACCATCACCTAAACAACTCAACCTCACTTTCGAATGCTCGGCCATCACTTCACTTCCACTTGCTCTCGACCAAATCTTCCAACAACACCAATTGGGCTCGGCCACACCTTGATCATCCCCTTCCTTCATCATTTCTTCACTTCATAGATGCTAAACCATGTTTTGGTGACATTCTAAGGTCTTTGGCAAAGTTTGGTGAAGTTTTGACTTTGTTTGATATGGTTTTGAAAAGTAAGGAAATGGAAGAGAAGAAGCCATTAAAACTCTAAGGAAGAAGAAAATGAGAGCTTAGAAATGGAAGAAGAAGAATGGAAAGTGTGTGGAATTTGTGAAAGAGGTGGTGGTATTTAGAGAAAAAATTGAAATTAAATATTATTATGTAAAATGACCAAAATGCCCTTTACTTACTTTTTAAACAACCTTATTTTTACAACACTTAACATCAAATTTCAAATCATTAATTTATGTCATTTTTACTTAAATATTATGTAAGAATATAATAATTATGTTTGTTTGATCTGATGTTTACTTTTTGACTTTTATACTTTTTTGTCTTTTTGTGCTTATTTTTTCTTAATTATATTCTAGAATATTCTAAGTATGTTTAGTAAAAGTAAACTTGATTAGTGAATTAATTAATACTTATACTATTTGAGTATAGGTTATATAAGAAAATAAAGGTGTGACAATATTGCGATAACTTTTGATCGACAAAATGTTGATTTTCAACAAAATATTTTACGGTCACATTTTGACATTTTAGTTAAACTATTTATTTATGTAAACCAAATTTAAAAATAAATTTTTATATTTTCATTTAAAAATATATACACTTAAAAATTAATTAAAATAATTTATTTAACCATTGAAACTTAATTTTCTAAAATCAGCATTTGTTCACTTTTGTCGGTATAAGCAAATGTTACTTTATTGAATACTTCGTTTTCCGAATCCTATCTAATATTGTTTGAATCGTATAACCTTAATTATTTTACCTTTAAAATCATTTTAAATGGTAAATTTTAAAGTGGTAAATTTTAGGTCGTTATTGGTGATCTGTCACACAAACTTAGCATTTATACCCATATCCACACTCTGGGTGTGAGTTATTCAGAAAACTATTGAATTTAGTTCACTTTGGTTAGTTGTTCTACCTTCAATTATAGGGTTTGACTCATCAACTGATCGATCAAATCTTGATCACTCTCGAATTATGTCGGTCCCATCAAACAGTGAATTTAGTCGGTCATATATCGCAACTAACATGTACAAAAATGGCAGGTCACGGATATGATGGAAAATTCAAAGTTATACTGGTGAATGGAAAGGAATGACATATTTTGTCTTATTACATATTTGAAAAACTAAATGCTAAAGTAAATCCTAAAATCAAATACAACCGAATGAAAAAGGAAAACTAAGTGAAATAGCATTATAAATGCTCTCTATTCCACGGCCTTGGAAGTGTGATGCCATCAACAGTTGCTAGGTTGAAAGTTCCTTCTCCAAGCCTCTGTTCAATGACATACAGTCCTTCTCAAGTTAGATTCATGAGCGACGGGATAGGATAAATATGTTTTGACAAGAACTTTAACGGTTCTAGGTTAGACTTTAACATTATAGTATTGGGCGATTCGGTGTCAGTGTGCAGCTGCCCTCAAATCAGTTTTATCACGCTTCTCATATTTAAAGTCTAGAGATTCCAAAAGGAGATCTTATTTTTTCCTGAGACATTAATAAGTTACTCGATGAGTAAGAACTTCGAGCTTGACAAGAATGATGGCCTCAGAGTTGTAAGTGAGGGCGAATGGAGTATGGCTAGTCGTGGACTTGTGGGTAGTTCTGTAAGCCTATGGTGCTGTCGGGAGTTCACCCACTCACTTGCCTCTAGCCCTTTCCAAAACTCCTTTTCAAATTGGATTTTATGATTTTGTTCATAGCTTCAACTTGTCTATTCGCTCGAGGGTGAGCAACTGCCGCAAACCTCTTTTCAATATGATACCGAGGGTAGAAATCTTTAAATTCGATACTATCGAACTAGGTCCTATTTTCTATTACAATAGTTCATGGAAGACCAAAATGACAGATGATGTTCCGGACAATGAAGTTGGTTACTTTCTTAGTCGTGATCGTGGCCAAGGATTCCGCTTTGGCCCAATTGGTGAAGTAATCAACTACAACAATAGCGTACTTTGCACCACCTTTGGAGATCGGTTAAGAATCGATAATATTTATACTCCACATGGCAAAAGGCCATGGGCTAACCATTTTTGTAATTTCTGTCGATGGAGCTCATGCAAATTTTGCATATATTTGGCACTTTTCGCATCGCTTTACATAGTCGGCAGCATATCGATTAACGGTCAGCCTATAATACCCGTAATGAAGTACTTTCTTTGCAAGGGTTTGCCCTCTAGTTTGATCGCTGCATTCCCCTTTATGAACCTCCTTTAGGACTCATTTTATTTCATCATGAGTGACACACCGGAGAAGGGGAACGAAGAAACCCTTTCTGTTCATAACTCCTTTCTGTATAATATACCGTGAAGCTTTAGGAAGGATTTGTTGCTTTTCATTCCTTCGCTAGAGAAGAACACCCTGTAGCAAATAATCTTTAAACAGAGTCATCAACGATTCCTTCTCAGACTCCATCTCTAGTTCTTGTTCAATTTCCATCAGTTTTATACTCGGGGTATTTAATATCTCGACTAGGACCAAGCCCATTTGTTGTGCATCCCGGTGCTAGCAAACTTTGCCAATGAATCAACCTCTTTGTTTTGGTCCCTAGGAATGTGCGCAATATCATAGTACTCAAAGTCAGTCAACAACTCCTGGACTTTGGTAAGGTATGGAACAAGCCATTGTCCTTTTACTTTGTGATCTCCCCTGATTTGGTATACTACTAATTGCGAATCGCTAAAGATCTCAAGATATCTTATTCCCGGTTCTCTGACGAGTTTAAGTCCAGAAATTAGACCTCATACTCCACTTCGTTATTTATTATATGGAAATCAATCTTTAAAGCATAGTAGATTGACCGATCTTCAGAAGTTACAAGCACAATTCTAGCTCTAGAACAATGATCATTGGATGTTGCATCTGTATACAACTTCCACCATATGGTAGGGATTTCACTTCTCTTTGGAAAATCATCTTGTACAGTAGATTATGCTATAAAATCTATTTGTGCATGACCCTGGATAGTCCTCTGAGGAATATAAGTGATATTGAATTGGCTAAGTTTGATATTCCACTTTAGTAACCTTCCAAACGTCTCAGGTCGCGGCATGACCTGTCGTATACCTCGTCAGTGTAAACATTAATAAGATGTGCCTAAAAGTAGGGGCAAAGTTTTTGTGATGCAATCAACAAGCAGTGTGCCAGTTTCTCTATCTTCGGATAGTTCCGTTCAGCCCCTATCAATCACTTGCTAACATAACATACCGGTCTCTGAATTCGGTCCTCTTCTCGAAGCAACGCGGTGCTTATTGCGTGTATCGACATGGCTAAGTAGACATATAAATCTTCATGATCCACTAGCGTTGATAAGATGGGAGGTATCTCTAAGTGGTTCACCAAAGCTTGAAATGCATCTTTACAATCCATTGTCCATTCAAAATTCCATTTCCCTTTCCTTATTAGGTAGAAAGGAATGCACTTATCGGTAGATCTAGAAATGAATCGGATTAAGGGAGTGACCTTCCCGTTTAGGCTCTATACTTAGTTGATAGTCTTTGGTGCTTAGATATTGCGAATAACTTGGATCTTCTCAGGATTAATTTCGATTTTGCGGGCATTAACAATGAAACCAAAGAACTTTCTCAATGCAACTCCAAAGGAACATTTCATAGGATTAATCTTCATTTTATAATGTCGGAGGATGTTGAACATTTCTGCCAAGTCTTTAATATGGTCGCTAGACCATCATGATTTCACGAGCATATCATCCACATACACTTCCATCGTTTTCCCAATCTGATCTTTAAACATTCTTTTAACTAGGCGTTAGTAAGTTGCTCCAACATTTTTTAATCCAAATGGCATCACCACATAGCAATATAAACCAACATCAGTAATGAAGCCGGTGTGCTCTTGGTCGGGAATGTGCATCGGGATTTGATTATAGTGGAAATTAGGAAGGCTTCCCTAACATATTTTCATATTGTAAAGCGGGTCCCTGTCGAAGTTTCATTGTAAATCGGGTCCCTGTTTTATGGAAACGAAAAAAATTATTGCTGAAATATCAGCAACTTTTATAAATAAGTGCCGACATTTCAGCAACTTTTCCTGCCAAAGTTTCATTGTAAATCGGGTCCTTGTTTTCTGAAAACAAAGAAAATTATTGTGTCAGCAACTTTTATAAATAAGTGCTGATATTTCAACAACTTTCATAAACTGTATTCACAGTGTACATAAATGTTGCTGAAATGTCAGCAACTTTTATAAATAAGTACTGATATTTCAGCAACTTTCACACACTATGTTCACAGTGTACAGAAATGTTGCGGAAATGTCAGCAATTTTTATAAAAGGTTGCATCATACTCTACAATAATCGTGAATAAAAAAACAGGGACCTAATTTACATTGAAATTTAGTGAAGTACTTTTCGTGAATTTTGAAACTTAATAAGGACCTGTGTCAAAAGTACCCTTGATTATATCCTGAATACACATCCATGAAAGATAGCAATTCGTGTCCTACAGTTGAGTCTACCAGCTAGTTGATCCTTGGAAGGAGAAAACTGTCTTTTGGACATGCCTTGTTTGAGTTCGAGTGATCAACACATGTTCTTCATTTCTCGTTTGCCTTTCTCACAAGTATAGGATTAAATACCCATTTAGGGTAGACGGCATTGTGAATATACCCATCGTAACATCCCCACTTGGAGGCCTAAAACTAACGACTGTGGATGTTGCAGTCATACATAATTATTAATTCTCGACGACCAAATACGGTATGTTAGATAAATTGATATAACAAAAACACATGGATATGGAAAAAAATTAAAATTTTCAAACCAACATTCACATTCCATTCCAAAACCCATTCATCATTCTTTACATAATCCCACAACGTTAACCACGTTCCGAAAAATATATCTATTACAATATATTCCATAAGCGACATATGAAGATGACCATTGGTGATCAGAGTGTATAGTAGGCAATAAACAATTTCGCCTTAACAAAACAATACAATGGGATCATATAAGAGAGAACTTAAATAACTACATGCCTCCTGCACGACTTCGAAAGCTTATTCGTCTTAAAAGGTACCTAAAAAACCTCAAATCTCAAGATACTCAAAATCAATTGAGTACCCGAGAGTTTAAGGGGAAAACATAAACTTTGAGTCAGACAAAAGTCTGGTATGAACAATAATCTACCATCTCAAATCATTTAGATATGTAGTAAAATCACGCCGCCTAGCGGAATAGGTTTCCCCTTACTAGTATTATATGAACCATTTTATGTGCTCCTGCATCCACAATGGTTAAATCAATTCAAAACTTTATTATGTGATCATATGCAAAACAATTGAATCAGTTTTGGATTACCCATCCTATTCATTTTGACTATCTGTCATAGTTATGGTTTTTTTAGGATTACGATTAACCTAATAGTTTTCATAGGTTGACTAATAATCGATTAAACATTTATGGACTCCCTATCCACTTATATAGTTTTCATGGAATCACTATGAATCTGTTCATAACTCCAATATCATTTCTTTTATCCTAGTTTTCATGGGCTGACTTGGAACCTATTGACTAACTGTCAATATTAATCTCTTTTCATTCATTTTAGATTTCATGGGATGACTAAGAACCTATTAACTAACTATCAATATCTTTCTTTTCCCCTAGTTTTCATGGGCTGACTAGGAACCTATTGACTATCTATCAATATTGCATTTTCTTATCCGAACAAAGTTTTTATGGGCTAACTATAAACCTATTGGCCCTTGCCAATATCTTTAATTTATATTCACTACTGGGTCAACCTAGCTGGTTATTCTGCCCTTCCCCAAGGTACAGTTATGGGTTTATTACAATGTGAATATAAACATATACGAAGAAGCAAACAATATAACTTGGTTAACTCCTTTAACACATTAAAACTTCTTCATAAATTCCATTTCCAAATACTTTGTTTATTAATATGCCATAGTTTTGTTTTTAAATGAGATTGGGTTATTTATTTTGAAAACTATACTTTCAAAACCTTCGAAACCTTGCTTTCAACCTCACTAGATAGCCTCCTTCGAAAGCATATATCTCTTTTCAAAACATTAGGCTTCTGCCTTTAAAAGCACTATAAAATCCTTCTTTCGAAACCTTTCAAATATAATAAAGTGCTGCTTATTAATTATTAGAAGTGTAGCTTCAAAACCATTGGAAGTATCTCTTCCTAAAGCACTGAACCTTTCGACATCATTGGGTTTACCTTTAAAAATATCATTTGGGTCCAAGAAAATAGATAAATGAAAGTATCTCATTCGAAACCATTCTTTATCATACAATAATATTGGGGAACTAATAACGGCTTCGAAACCATCCCTTTCGACAGAGTCGAAAGCATACATTTGAAATATTGAAGGAAAGCTTCGAAACCACTTTCGAAACCATTACCTTCGAAACCCATAACTCTTTGGAAAGCATTTAGAAAGAGGCTTAATATGGCATTAAAACAAAAAATACCTTTCGACAACATTGATGACTTCAATAAACTCGACAGGCAAAAGAATCAGTGGCAGGCTTCAACTAGGTCGGAACCCTTTTTTCGAAAGCATTGATTTGTAATTAAAGGAACACTTACGAAACCCTTTTTTCTTTTAAAATAAACATGGGAACCGCTTCAAAAGCCATTATAAAACTCCTTTCGAAAACATACATAACGAATAAGTTGAAAGCTTAGCAAAATAACAATAGGCGCTTATCTTTTTAAAACAAACTGAGGTAATGACCTATTGGAAGCTATGCTTTCGACACCATATCTTTCGCTTTTCTCTAATCCACTACGTATCACCTAGATGATAACCTATGTATTGAATTTATCTTAATAGGGTTTTTACATAGTCGAAGCGAAAGGTAAGGGCCGAAAGGTACTCTGAATAGAGGTGAAACTTGTTTTTCTGGGTTAAATACTAAATTAAGCAACTTATACAAACTAACCTGCCTACGTGCAAATTTCTTATAGTTTGCCTTAACTTTTCCCATGCTTTTCAGAACTAACCGCCTTTTTATTTTGGATAGGTATCAAACTTAAAATTTTGCGAATAAAACCTTCATTTTAATTTACACGTAAATCATTTTGATCCTTCTCTCAAAATAATTTATTTTGTATATCACATCACTTAAAAAAATCCCCGAAAATCATAAATATTTACTTTGATCATATTATCTAACATATCAAAATTTAAGACCCAAATTCTCAATATATTTTTTTGAATTAAATTATCAACCCAACACACTATATCTTCATTCAAAAATTCTTAATAATATTTCTGTAGCTTGGAAAATTATCAAACTTAAAACCCAACTCTAAAATCATATTTTTACGACATAAAATTTTTCCATGGCGTTTAAACATCAATATCGCATGGTTTTTGTTTAAAATCGTATGAACTATCCTTTAAATAATCATGTTTAAATTTAAAAAGAAACCATAATTTAAGCATATCATCATCAAACATTATATATATGAATTCAAACTTAAATCCAAAACATATATTCAACAAATAGAGATAGCAATTATTATTCACCTTAATCTTTGATAAGGAAAATGAATTGAGATGAGTTTGATTCCTCCTTTTTAATTCTTTAACTTTTCCTTTCGAATTTCCTCGTCTATTCTTCCAATCAATGGCCGACCTTTCTCTTCTTCTTAGGTTTTTCTTTTGTGAGAAAAGGAATATGAGTATGAATGGCTTAAGAGTAAACACACACATACAGATATATATATATATATGTATATATATGTATGTATGTATGTATGTATATAAAGGTAAGGTTAGATGTAGCTAAATCCCATTATACCCTTTCATAATTTATTTTGTCCATAAACCATTCTTTAGCCCAATTAAATTAATAAGCATGGCCACTTATATTCATTCAAATCTCAATCCCCTTATCACTTAATACTTACATTATTCTATTTAATTTATCTAGTTTAATATCATAAATAATGTTATTTAAAATTAGGGGTGTTACAAGCTCCCCTCCTTAAAGAATTTCGTCCTCGAAATTCAGTAAGGACTAACTACAAATCATAGCAAAAATCTGTAACAACTCCTAACAACCAAACTAGTCTATCTGACTAGAGGTCGTCTATAAATGAATCTAATATAGACCCTCTTAAAATAGATCAGGATAAGTATCTCGAATTCTGTCTTCGGTATCCCAAGTACAGTCCTTCTTGTTGTCGCTTCATAGCACTTTTACCAACTTGACCATCTTAGACCTCAATATTTTCTCATCTCTCTCCACAATTCGAACTGGTTGTCTAACAACTATCAAATTAGGCTTTCCTGCCAGGTCTGCAAATTCTGTTGGAGGAAAGGTAGTCTATGGATCATGCACATACTTGCGAAGATGAGACACATGGAACACATATGGACACCTGCCATATTGCTTGGAAACTCTACTCTGTATGCGAACTTTCCAATCCTTTCTATAATATGGAATGGACCAACATATTTCGGTGCCATCTTCCCTGACTTTATGAATCGTATCACTCCTTTCATCGGTGATACCTTAATAAAAACCCTGTCTCCAACTAACAACTCTAGGACTTTACACCTTTAATCTACGCAACTCTTCTGTCTGAACTGAGTTTTCTTCATCCGATCTCAGATTAACTCAATCTTTAATGCCTCTCTAACCATATCTAGACTTAAGACTAATCTATCTCCAGTCTCTAACCAGCATGTTGGCGACTTGCATGGCTTTCCATACAAAGCTTCAAAAGGCGTCATTCCTATACTAGTCTGAAAACTATTATTATTGGAAAATTAAATCAAATATAGATGATCTTCCCAAGGTCCATCGAAGTCTAATACACAAGCTCTCAATAAATCTTCGAGTACCTTATTGGCACTCTCGATCTGCCCATCCATCTGTGAGTGATATGTTGTTCTTACTTGAGCTTGTACCTAATACTTTCTATAGACTTATCCAAAACTCGCTAGTGAGTAATGCATCTCTATCACTGACTATGCCACTAGGAATTCCATGAAGTCTAATTATGTTATTCATGAATAATTTTGCCAAAACTGGTGTTGGTCTGGTCGACTTAACTGGAATGAAATAGGCGCTCTTGAATCTATCCACCATGACCCATATGCTTTCATTTTCTATGTTCGACCTTGGCAACCCGTCTATGAAATCCATGGATATAGAATCCCACTTCCAAACTGGAATCTCTAAAGGTCGAAGCATCCCGCTCGGCTTCTGGTGTTCGGCTTTCACCTATTGACAGTTGGAACACTGCCTAACGCATAAGCCAGCATCCCTCTGCATGCCTTCCCAATAGAAGCTTCTCTTTATTCTTGATACATCTTGGTACCTCCAAGATAAATCATAAACTTTGGTCAACGACACTCATCTATAATTACTCTTCTCAAGTTCTCTACATTCGGAACACATAAGCGACATTCTTCCTCAACCATCCTCTCTGGTCGATGCCAAAATCTTAAAATCGTCGATCTCGAAAACCACCTTGAGTCTTCTAAGTTTCTCGACTAATTATGGATCCTCTTTCTATTTAGAAGCTATCCTTTCTATCGGCATAGGTCGAACCTCTAAACAGGACAACATAGCAATACTCTGACTTGAATCAGCAGTCGATCTCAACTTTATACTACACATAGCCAAAGTTTCTAAATCCTTCCATTCTGATGACATAGCTAACACCACATTCTGATGTTTTCTGCTAAGAGCATCTGCTACTTTATTTCCTTTCCCAGGAGTATATTTTATACCAAATGCATAAGCTACCAAAAACTGCAGCCATCTTTGTTGTCGCATATTACGATCATTGTATAGCTCAAATCTCTCCCTTAAGAGATAATATCTCCAAATCTTCAATGCGAAGATCACCGCAGCCATCTCCAAATCATGAGTAGGATATATTGCCTCGTGCGGTCTAAGCCGTTGAGAAGCATAAGCAATAACTTTATCATTCTGTACTAACGTAGCTCCCAATCCCATTCCACATGCATCAGTGTACACCACCAACCCTTGGTTTCTATCTGGAACAACTAACACTGGCGCATTAGTCAACAATTGCTTTAATTTGAGGAACACGGCCTCACATTTGTCAGACCAAATGAACTTTACATCTTTCCCGGTCAACTCGGTTAAAGGTAATGCTATCCGCGAAAAATTTCTAATGAATCTCCCATAATGGCCAATAAGTCTGAGAAAACTTATGATCTCGGTTACCATCTCTGGTCTCTTCCAATTATTGATAGCTTCAATCTTAACTGGATCTACTGCCAAACCGTCCTTCAAAACTACGTGACCAAGAAACTTGACCTCTTTCTTTCAAAAATGACATTTAGAAAACTTCGCTTTTAGTAGATGCTGCCTCGGTGTCTCAAGCACTACTCTCAGGTGATCTTCATGCTCTCTTTGATCTTTCGTGTACATCAAAATGTCATCTATGAATACCAACATGAACATATCCAAATGTTCTTGGAAAACCCGGTTCATCAAGTCTATAAAGAAAGCAGGTGCATTTCACTAACCACTCATACGAACCATACTTAGTCCAAAATGCTATCAAAGGAATACTGTCCTCTGCCACTCTCAACCGATGAAATCCCGTCGCAAAATCCAATTTGGAAAACACTTTGGCTCCACTCAACTAATCAAATAGATCGTTAATCTGCGGCAAAGGATACATATTCTTGATCGTCCTTTCATTCAGCTTGCAATAGTCGATGCACATCCTCAATGACCCATCTAGCTTCTTAACGAAAACCGCGTCTTCCAAGACAAACTACTTGGTCTAATAAAATTCCTTCCTTCTAGATCCACAGCCACACTTCAATTCTTTCATCTTAGTCGGTGTCATCCTGTTAGGTGGTCTACTGACGGGATCAGCTCTTAGCAAAAGATCTATCTGAAATTCAATAGCTCGTTTCGATGGTAATCCTATGATCGGCTCAAACACATCTGCAAACTTTCATACAACACGAACCTGACTTAACTCCTCCACTGATTCCAAGGCACTTAACATAGCACAAACACTATGGTAAGAATTCTCTACTGAGAAGATGATCCAGTTAAGACTATTTGGATGTCTTAATGATATTTCCCCATCCTGGCAAAATATCCTAGCCTCATATCTACCCAACCAGTTCATACCCAAAATGATCTTGAAATCTACGAAATCATAAACATACTAACTGCATGCAAACATATAACCTAACAAATCAAGTTCTAACTAGTCACATCTCATCCCTAGAGTTGCATACCCTCCTATTTGATTCGCAACCCTTAAGGAAGAAACAGGGTAAGTGGTTCCTAAGCATAATCTGTTAACCAAATTCTAGGATATAAATGAATGTGATGCACCAGTTTCAAATAGTATCCTAATTGGAATACTTTGCATCAAAAATGTACATTCCATCATTGTCTTTCCCTTATCTACTGCAGTTGGTCTAGAAGAAGACAGCGGTCCAATAGCAAAAACCTCTCCTTTTCTGCATTTACTGGCTCTGGACACTGGTTCTTAAAATGCCTGACTTGATCGTAGTTGTAGCACATGATATGCTTCTTATCCCTAGCCTTCTTCTGCCCATGCCCGGCTGGCACTCATTCGCAAAATGACCCTTCTTGTCACATTTATAGCAGACTAAATCAGCTTTTGACTTCTTGGCTGTAACATCCCTTATCTAGAGGCCTAAAATTAAGCGCTACAGATGTTGCAGTCATCTATAGTATTAGCATCCGACAACCAAATATGGCTATGTTAGGTATCTATAATATAAGAAGCACTTGAATATGAAACATAACATAGATTTTAAAACAACTTTTCTTCATTACATTTAAAACCGATGTTACATATTCATCTAACATAATCCCAAATTCATTCCTAGGCACAAAGCAAATATACTTATTGCAAAATACGCCAATAGCAGTATATGTAGATACCCCCTTGGATGATCAGAGTTATATAGTCATAATTGACTTAATACAATCACATCGGAAATTCAACAAAACATAAAACAAAAACTGCAAATCTTAAATAGCTATCTATTTGCCTCCTACATGCCTCCGGTAACCTTATTTGTCATCCTACTAAACCTAAAAAGACCCTGACCCCTTAGTATACTCAAATTAATTTTGAGCAACCAGGAGTTCAAGGGAAAAACATAAACTTCGAGTCGGATATAAAACATGGTGTGAATAATATTATACATCCCGATTTAGCATGTTAAATGAGACTACGCCGCTTAGCAGAAGTGGTTTCCACTCGTTAACATCCTTTTAAAACATATCTTTGCAAAACCTTTTCCTGCAACCAAAACTGGTTAAACACTGTAAAGCGATTCATTATGAAAACATACATAAATATTAGGTTATAATGAACTATCTATTCAAACACATAAGTTTTGTTTGGATAGCTTTTAACCTTTGGCTGTCTCGAGCCTACAGATAATATAATCAAAATTAATTTGACACCTGTTAGTTATTCTTCTTCTGGACTATCTATCTTTAAATATCTTTTAAACACTTCATTTCTGGACGGTTTGTCTCCAACTTAGTCATCTCCCATGTCTTTTTGATCCCAATGCCAATTCAAAGCATACGCAAGGGCGGATTGTTATAGGGTAAATAAGAAAAACAGAGAAGAAATAAAAACAAAACAGAATCTCACAGCGGAAGGATAAAATATAATAATAAATATACAGTTCAAAACAGTTTACCAACACTTGATTTGCTTTATACGATAAATATCAGAGTTGCACATACCAATACAAACAATGCAGCGGAACAGTATGAGTGTGGTGCAATACTATAGATAATAATAATACGACTCCTTCGTCTTCGTCCTTCAAAGCTAAAGTCTTCGATCCTCTTATACTCTCAACTTAAATCCAAAACAAAGATGCTCTTTAACATGTCTCTGTTTTCACTTCAATATCCGCAAATTCCTTTTTAATTCAATAACGTACAATTTAACGTTAAATTCCCTTTATTTATGCAATAAATGCAATTATTGAATCTAATACTCAATTTATTAAATAAACTTTAATTTCATCTTTATATTCACAAATCATCATATTATGAAGACATTTACGTTCTTCCCCAATGATTACTTAAATTTATTTAACGCAGCACTTAATCTACACCTATTGCGATGTTTCAAATTTACTTGAATGAACAATTTCTTTACTCAAAATAGTTGTTGTAAACTCTTAATTCCACATTTATAAGTGTATTATTATTTTCACTCAAATATTATACATATATATAGAGTATTGGGTTTTTATTTAATCATCATTTATCATATATATTAATTAATTAAATTCAATATTTAAGTCTGACTAAATTTATTCCCCAAATACACATTTACCTTTCTCAACCAATAAATATAACCAATCAAATTCTCATTTTATTGAACCTTGGTCAATTCCACACGTTAATTTTACTTAAAGTCTCAATTAATTAATTTATCTCGGTTTCATTACCTTATTACCTTATATGCATAATTGACATTGTTATATCTTCCATTACATCAATAATTTACCATTTCATCTTACCATTTATTTACGTATCCTTTTATTGCACTGGTTGAAATAAATTCACTTATTAAATTCCCAATTCCACCCTTCTATTCAAACCAAGTATCATGCTATGATAATATTTTACGTTGGTTACACAAAAAAAATCAACTTTTTATCGTTATCAATTAAACATACATTAATTGCACAAATTAAAGGAATTAATTGCCATTTATCCAATTAAATTTTTCATACATCAATCTATTTCATCTAAATCCTTACCTATGAATATTGCAACCTTTAATTCCATTAAATACCAATTAACCCAAATTATTTCATTTATTCTAAGTCATATCACTAAAATAATTCATCATAATAAACTTAAAATCTATACGTTTATTGATTTATTTCTATTTGTCTTATGTTAAATTCTAAATTTAGTAAGACAACCTAAAGTACTCCATTCAATCGACAGTCCCTTTCAATTGTTAATACGTACTTAAATTTCTACAGTTGCCTTCCATCTGCACTTCCGTTACTATGATAAAAATTAGTAACGTTTATGCCATCAATCCATCATAATTACTTACCCTTAATTGAGTTTGATTTCCAAATAAATTTGCTGACCCTTAATTAGACAATTTATAAAAGTTTGTCATCATACCTATAGTTCTACGCTTTTGCTATGTCTTAAATTTCAATAAATTTATAAATTTTGAGATGTTCATTAGGGTTTACAAATTTATTGACTTGCAATAACAGGGTTTCTTTTCGCACACTTTAAACCGACACCCGTGCCAATTCAAAGCATACGCAAGGGCGGATTGTTATAGGGTAAATAAGAAAAACAGAGAAGAAATAAAAACAAAACAGAATCTCACAGCGAAAGGATAAAATATAATAATAAATATACAGTTCAAAACAGTTTACCAACACTTGATTTGCTTTATACGATAAATATCAGAGTTGCACATACCAATACAAACAATGCAGCGGAACAGTATGAGTGTGGTGCAATACTATAGATAATAATAATACGACTCCTTCGTCTTCGTCCTTCAAAGCTAAAGTCTTCGATCCTGAAACGCTCGGACTGACCCGAGCGAATTTGAAAAGACAAAACACTCGAGTCAGAACTAAAAGATCTTATGTGAGTTAAATAAACAGAAATAAATATGAGTACAGTAACTCAAGAGATGCTCGGGATTTACATCTCCTAAGGATCCGTTAAACTATTTACTATGTAGTATATTGCGCTATTATAATAGTGTCTATTTGTAAAGTAAACTTACTTTTTAATAGCGTTATGGAGTGACCCAATATTCCCCTTAACACAAATAATGCCAATAGTCTATACAGTACCGTAATACCTCCTGATCGGGAAGCTACCAGAGGATACTCCATAGGTACGACACAAATAGAAACTCGTAGTAAAGGGTCGGTATGGTAGGTGACACGGCACAACTAGGCAATGCCAGGGTAGATATACCAATTGCTATCCAGGCTGGTGGAAACGCGTAGCCGCAGTTACCGCCCACCTCGGACTAACTCCCCAAAATCAAAATATAGAAGTGGCCACTGAATCAATCCAAGTCAAAGTATAATATCGAAGAGGAGGGTCCGATCAGAGGTATGACCTCATTGGCCTGGAATCGCTCCTGTTTTAGCCACCTTATGCCAACTCACGGGAGTCGGGTCCACGTATTTACCTTACAGGAAACGCCGCCACCACCTACTTCATTCTGGAATCTCCACCGCGTACACGGTTAGTCAAAGTGGTTTTCGGTATCGACAGAGAGTATGTCCATATCCGATCCCGGTCTCTTTGCCAACCAATCGTTATTATAACACCGCGGTTATTTAAAAACAGTTTATACTTTAAAACCAGAATATAATCCCTTTCAAAACCATAATATTACGATATCATTTCTTCTTTAAAAACACAAACAATTTATTTTCATATTATTTTATAAAAGCCCAAATCAATGATATCGTTTCCCAAATAAAATTTTCCTTTCCAAAATTTATGTCACTTTTTATTATTTAATATCCCATGTAACCAATATTTTGTTTGTAACTTTCAACATAATTCTTCGAAAATCCATAGTATTTTAAAACCATTATTTTCAAAACTAAATGGTTTGGATATTCAACGGTATGCGAATTAAAAAGGTTTAACTTTACTGTTGCTTTATAAAGAATAAATTTACATGGCTTTCCAAATATTTCTTGTTTTAAAGTTAAACCAAAATCCAAAATATTACTTCAAGTCCCAAAACCATTTCAATTTTATATATATTTATATCCATTTTTGAGCATTAATATTTCAACTAAAGTTGGATTTTTATCCTTTCAAAATCAATATTCTATTAATTAATCTTGACCATTCACATAAAATCCATAATTAATAAGACTTCAATTTCTAGTAAAATATATATATATATATATATATATAGAATTTTTCCACTTCAAATTATACTAGAATATCCATTTCTATTTATTTTGGGAAAATCCAATTACAAATATCATATCTTAAAATTTCCAACTTTACATTTAAACATAGGATATAAATTTACCAAACTCCATTTTCTAAATTTCTTCCATTTTCAATAAAGAAATTTATATTCCTTTTAAATTTCAAAATTTCAACTTCATAGGTATATAAATATGGAACAAAATATTTATACAATATAAATTTAAGATTTATAGACCGTATTCAATCCAAACCATAGAAATTACATTTAAAATAGTTATATATAGACCGCGGTGCCTGTATATAGTTTTCTATCCTATGGTCAAGTGATACGGATATTTATCATTTCAATCCGCAATTTAAAAATAAAATAAAACTGCGGTTGTATATCATTTCAAACCGCAATCCCGAATGAAATGTAAATGCATACTAACTTGCAGTTTAATGATATCCAAATAAAACATTCATTCAATAACACATCCATCATCCAATCGCAAACATCAAGCAATATCAATCAATAACAATATATGTTTGGTAATATACAACAGGTAATAATTGGCAGTTTTATTTCAAATTATATTTATCAACTATTAATCTAACAATTTATATTCAGTGATAATTTGACATAACTGTTAACTAGCAGTTCATATGCAAACAATAATTTCTAACAGCCAATTAACACGCAATAAATCAATTAAATTAACAGTTAAATTCAATAAAATGCAATTCTACAGATATGAATGAAATAACATGCCAAAAGCTCATAAATAAATTTCTATTCGTTTCTAAAATTTATTTAACAAACATAAAAGCTTCTAGTAGTTGTGAGTGGGTTAAAACACTCACCTTTTGAATTTAAATCGAATTCAAACCCGATTTAAACCCAAAAATTCGCCCGTCTCAGAATTCGTCCAAACCAGCGTCATCAAGTCCGGAATTTAATTACGATCCTAATAAAAAAAAATTCGCGTGAATCCGACTTCGTATGAGAAAGTTATGGCGAAAAATGGTGATTGAAATCAAAATTAAATATAAACAAAAATGGCACATATTTCACTCACAATATAATATTTGACACGTCACCCTCTTCTTCCCAGTAACCCACGACCGCGCACTCACGCACATACCAGCAGTCAACGCAGCAGCCGCCTAAACATGAAACCCTATTGAAATTTTTGCCGCAAATCTGACCGTCGAAACGCCAAACTAACCACATAGATGCGATCCCCATCGTCCACTCTACAAAACGCAGAAACAGTTTCTCCATCCGACGAAGTTTTGCGCGACGATGATGAACGGTTTTGGGGCTGTTTGAATTTATTCTGGATGAACGACAGCTCCAATTGAAAAACGAATTTCACCAGTGTATTACGCGTATCGAATACTTCAACATATATTTTTTCTGGAATTTTCTGAAATTTTTGAGTTTTGACTTTTGATTTTGAACTGTGGATGGATCCGGAATTGGATCTGAGATGTATACATTTGGGGAAGAGAAAAGAGTGAAGAAATGAACGTACAGCAAATGAAAAAGAAAGGAGCTAGGGTTTATAGCTGTATATTTATAGATAGGCTAGAGGTAGGGTAGCTAGACTGGATACGCGAACGTGCGTGACAAACCATGGTCCAAAAAGCCCGCTATGCCTCCGGAGTCGAATTTGTTAAAACTATATATCCAAATAGGTGTTTTAAAATATTCTGAACGCGATGGAAAAAGTTTCGCGACCAAATTCGATCGTATGAAGAAGTTATGCTAAAAAAACAAAAATTTCACATTGATTTCAAAATGCGTAAATTTCAAGGCGTTTCGAGTCCGTACGATCAAACGACAAGTCCGATCGCTACGAAACTTGAAACATTATTATAATTTCCCGTTACGGATCCGATGAAACTGGTTTCGTCGAAATCCGAGTCCGTGACAAAAATGGCTATTTTTAATATTTATTAAATAAATTAAAATAAATCATAAAATCCAAATTTTCTTTCAACTTTAAATATTGGCCAAATCTTATTACTTATGTAATTCAATCAATTTCAAATGATTTAACAAGCTTGGATGTGAATTAAAATTTATAAGTATCAATTTGTAGTGTTGATTCCTCCGCTTCCTCAAATTTAGGAATCATAAATAAATTTCTCAAAACCATATATTAGATCTCATACTCTTATATTCTGTTTTGTTTTTATTTCTTCTCTGTTTTTCTTATTTACCCTATAACAATCCGCCCTTGCGTATGCTTTGAATTGGCACGGGTGTCGGTTTAAAGTGTGCGAAAAGGCGGGATGTTACACAATGGTTTTGCGGGCTCGCCAATAACCTATCTGTATATAAACATATTTTTATTTTGGTGTGTAATCATAATTTTAGTCTACCTGTGACCAAGCCCTATACACTGGAAGTTTGGATAAAAAATTAGCTGGGGCTAATAGCTAATGTATAGGGCACGACCCTATACTAGTTCCATTTGGTATTCTAATATCTGAGTCATTTCACTTAAGCATCCCCTCCCATAATTTTCCTTGAAATCATTTTCCAAATGATTTAAGACCATTAAATCAAACTCAAACAAGGAAAATATATAATCTTTATGTTTTACTCAAAATCACATTACCATGTTTTATATATCTCCTTCACTCAAACTTTAGTTGGTGAAAACATTTAAACATTTAAAAATATCTCTTTCAAAACCAAGCGGAACCCTTTAATTTTCTAAGCCAAAAGGCCAAAACCTTACCTTTCGAAACCAACCATCAAACCTTTTGAAACTATAGAAATCTTTCCTTTCGATAGCCATAAAACTTTAGACATCCTACTTTAAAACAACTTGAAACATTGCCTTTGGAAAACCTTCTATTTAAACCTTCTGAAACCATTCAAAGAAAATCTTTCAAAATCATTGAACTCAAACCATTTTAAATCATTAAACTAAAACCTTTCGAAACCATTGAACTCGATATTTTCGAGACCATTGAATTCGAACCTATCGAGACCATTGAACTCGAACCTTTCGAGACCATTGAAATCGAAGCTTTCGAAATCATTGAGCTCAAACCTTTTGAAACCATCGAACTCTAACCTTTTGAAACCACTGAACTAAAACCTTTTGAAACCATTGAACTCAAAACTTTCAAATCCATTAAACTAAAATCTTTCGAAAGCTTACTAGGTTCAATTTGAAACATGTGGAAAACCTTCTTTAGAAACCTTTCGACTACATTGGAAGCAACCTTTCGACTTTGTTGAAATATCTGCATTGAAAGCTTTGGGTTAAACTTCAATCATAACACAAGGGTATATCGTCTAAGTTGAAAGCTTGCATACCTTTCGAAAGCATGGAGAAGCGACTGATTTTAAAACAAGTAAACCTTTTGAAATCATCAAAAATTGAACTGTTCGACTTTGTTGAAAGCAATGACTTTGGAAGATTGGAAAAAGCGGCAATAACTTTCAACTGTGTCGGAAGGTTCAAAACATAAAGCGGTAATAACCTTTTGACTTTGTCGAAAGGTTTAAAACCTTTATCCTAAATAATTGACCCGATCGAATGCAACCAAGTCGAAAGCTTCTTTTCGAAAGCAAGTAGGAGTAAGCTTTTGGTTTATAAAACAAGCATACCCTAACCTATTTGGCAACCAACCTTTTGACTAAGTACCCTTCAACCTTATTCCATTCATTACGTACCCAGTAACTTGATACTATATGCATTGAACATTGACCTTGTCGAAAGGTATAGCCTTTTGACTTTGTCAGAAGGTCTGGGTCGGAAGGTTCGATGCCTAAATTGGTTGAAACTTGCTGAAAGCATGATTTTCTTGTTTTTAACTTAAAATGATAAATTTTCAACTAATCCTGCCTTTGTTTTGTCAAATTATCATTGGTTAATAAATACTTTTCAGAAAAGTGCTGCCACTAATTTTAACTAAATAATGGTTTTATTTTATGGGCCCAATTCTCCTTAAATAAATATATAAGACATTTAAGTCTCATACCTTAAATAATTTTATATATTCATCAAATTACTTAGGAAAAATCTAGAAAAAATCCCAAAAAATCTATTTTAATATGTTTTCCAACATATAAAAATTTCAATCCCAAATGATTATGGTTTTAGCCGTAAATAATTTCTAACCTAATAAACCATTTTCTTCAGAAAATTAATATAAAATCCACATTAATTCAGAAAATTATGAGAATTGAAAACCATCTATAAAATATGATTTTTGACCTATTTTTAAATTTTTAAGGCATTTGGATGTTACTTAATTAGGTTTTCATATCAAATATATCATAAAAACTAATATGAACATGCATAAATCACCAAGAAGCATATATATAACTTTAATCATCAAAACATGCCATATAATTGCACCAATCTTAAAACCAAAAACTATAAGAAAATGGGATGAAGTAATTATTCACCTTAGAATTGAGATTAAAAGATGTGAGATTTGATGTTGAATTAATTGATTATCTTTCTTCTCTTGAATCCTAGCTTTATCTTACTTGAGAATAAAAATGATGGCCAACCTTAGATGTTTTTAGTTTGCTAAAATGAAAATGAAAATGAACGTAAGTTTCATTTCTTAAGGGTTTAAGGTATATTTCCTTCCTATTTCCCATATTGTCCTTCCTCATTTTCTAACACATTAGTTTATGTTATCTCATTTTAATTTGCACATTAACATGGCACAGCTACCCTTGATTTAATCAAATCTCAACCTATTAATCTTCACATTATTTTATTTTACTTAACTAATTAAATATCCTAGATAATGTTATAAAAATATGGGTTTTTACATTGGCTGAATCTCCATTTTAGGCTCTATTCTTTTTGAAGAACTTCCTCTTCTTACCTTGAGGATCCAGGGATTCAACTGGCTTCTCTCTAGCAAAAATATCAAGCATCTCTTCATGGCAAATGACCTTCTCCACCACCACGTTAAATGATCACAAACATGAGTAAGGGTCGCCCTAGAAGGCTCGGGCCTCTATCCCTGAATGAACCTTTCATTCCTTCCGATGTTAGTGTCTATAATAGCGTATCCATATGGAGATAGCTCGTCAAATCTATTTGCATACTCGATAACTGTCATGTCTTCCTAAACTAAATCCATAAATCTTCTCATTAATGCTGACATGGAGACTTTAGAAATAAACCTCTGTTCGAATCTCCTTTGAAAATCAGCCCAAGTCAACTCTTCCTTTGGACCGGCTGTCACACCATTCCACCACTGAAGTGCTGACCCTTACAACTGCCTAGAGGCTAACCTTCTTTTCTGCTCGTCTTCTAAACCCATTAGAAGTATCTCTTCCTAAAGCAATGAATGTCCCTCTTTTGACATCATTGGGTTTACCTTTAAAAATATCATTGGGTCCAAGAAAATATATAAACGAAACTATCTCTTTCAAAACCATTCTTTATCGTATAATAATATTGGGGAACTAATGATGGCGTCGAAACCATCCCTTTCGACAGAGTCAAAAGCATAAATTTAAAACATTGAAGGATTGCTTCGAAACCCCTTTCGAAACCATTGCCTTCGAAAACCATAACCCTTTTGGAAGCATTTAAAAAGAGGCTTAATGTGGCTTTAAAACAAACAGTACCTTTCGACGACATTGATAACTTCAATACACTCGAAAGGCAAAAGAATCAACGGGAGGGCTTTGACTAGGTCGAAACCCCTTCTTTCAAAAGCATTGCTTTTATAATTAAATGAACTATTTTGAAACCCCTTTCTCTTTTAATAAACATGGAAACCCCTTCGAATGCCATTATAAAACTTCTTTCGAAAACATACATATCGACTAAGTCGAAAGCTTGGTAAAATAAAGGCTGGCGCTTGTCTTTTTAAAAACAAACTGAGGTAACGACCCCATCGGAAGCTATGCTTTCGACACCATACCTTTTTCCTTTCTCCAATCCACTACATAGCACCTAGAAGATACCCTGTGTATTGAATTTAGCTTAATTGGGTTTAAACTTTTCCCTCTGTATTGGGGTAACTTTTCCCATGCTTTTCAAAACTAATCTCCCTTTTATTTGGACAAGTATCAAACTTAAAATTTTACAGATAAAACCTTCCTTTTAATTTACACGTAAATCATTTTGATCCACTTCCCAAAATATTTTTTTCTTTTCAAATCACTTAATAAAAATCCCTAAAAATCACAGAAATTTACCTTGATCATTTTACTAACATATCAAAATTTCAGACCCAAATTCTCAATATATTTTTCTGAATTAAATTATTAACCCAACGTACTATATCTTCATTTAAAATTCATAATCATATTTCCATAATTTGGAAAATTATCAAACTTAAAACCCAGCTCTAAAATTATATTTTTCATAACATAAAATTTTTCTATGACATTTAAACATAAATATCACATGATTTTGGTTTAAAACCATATGAACTATCATTTAAACAATTTTTTTTAAATTTAAACAAACCATAATTTGAGCAATTATTATTCATCTTAATCTTGATAAGGAAAGTGGATTGGGATGAGTTTTTAATTATTTAACTTTTTTCTTTTGAATTTCCTCTTTTATTCTTCCAATTAATGGGACCTTTCTCTTCTTTTTCTTATGTTTTTCTTTTGTGAGAAAATGAATATGAGTGTGAATGGCTTAAGAGTAAACACACACACACACGCACACACACACACACGCACGCACACACACACATATATATAAAGGTAAGGTTAGATATAGCTAAAACCCTTTATACCCTTCCATAATTTAATTTGTCCACAAACCATTCTTTAGCCCAATTAAATTAATAAGCACGGCCACTTATATTCATTCAAATATCAATCCCCTTATCACTTAGCATTTACATCATTCTGTTTTGTTTATCTAATTAAATATCCTAAATAATGTTATTTAAAATTAGGGGTGTTACACCCATTGTCTTTGAGTCTATCCACTTCTTCTTTAAAAGCGGCAGATCTCTGCAGATCCATAACAAGTCTTTTTTGTTTCATCGGGACATACCTTGGGTTGATATTCAATGCATGGCTCACTATGGAAGGTAAGATCCTACACATGTTTGAGTGAGTCCAAGTGAACACTTCAAGATTTGCTCAGAGAAATCCAGCGACTTCTTTTATCATCAGGTGGCTAAGTTGTGATCCGATGTTTAAGACCTGTAACGGGTCGTCGTGGCTAACTATAATGTCAATCGTCTGCTTAGCCTGTGTATCCTTGGTCTTTTTGGGCTCCTTTTCATCATCTCTCGGATCTATATCTCTATAAAACCGACGGTGGGGCCTGAGCCAAGGCTCAGGCGCTAGTTGTCAATCCTCAATGGCTTAGATGCGGACTGACTTATCCGCACTTTTACCTTTCTCCCTCTGTTGAGCATCCATCAACTCTGCTACATAACAGGCATGCCCAATCGCCTGATCACGGTGAACAACTCTAACTCCATTATCTATTGAGAACTTCAAAGTCAAACACCACAGGGCAAGAGCTACCCGGAACTCAGCTAGGGTCGATCGGTCCAAAAAAGCATTGTATAGAGAATCAACATCCAAAACAACAAAAGACAAAATCCGAACTCTTCTACGTTCACCTTCTCCCAACTCTACAGGTAATTCAACATAACCATCAAATTCAGTTGCAATACCGTTAAAGCTATGAATGTGAGCTTTAAAAGGTTTCAAATCCTTTGCTTCCATCCTCATCTGATCATAAGCTTTCTTGAAAATTATGATTATAGAATTTACACAGTCAACCAATATCTTTCTCATAAATGCGAGGCCGATCATGGCCGAAATGACCATTGGGTCAATCGTTGGAGCCATTACCTTGTCTGCATCTCTATTTCTAAACATGATATCATATGCCATTGTACGTTGCTGTTTTGCTGGAGCTCCATCCTCCACGTTTGATCAGCATTCAAAATCCACTTGCTTAATTTCGCTAGCATAGCGCTCCATCTCATGCTAACCTTCATCGGTTGGATGCAATCCTCCTACTATTGTATTGATCACTAATCTTCCACCAGTCCATGCACGTTACTTGTCTCTGTGTAGTGCTTGTCCTCGATTGGGGTTAAATGTCCCTTTCCCGCTATCCTGTGATCTTTTTACAAACCGTTGTAACTTCATTTCTCAAATCAACTTTTTGATAATGTCCTGGAGATGCTTGTATTCATTGGTGTTATGCCCATAACATTCATGAAATCAACAAATATTTCTCGGTTTATTTCTGCTTCTCTATTAACTCTTTCAATGGCGGCTTCCTGTATTGCATATTATTGCAGGTAGACAAATAGACATTCTTCGGGAACATATTCAATGGCGTGTAAGTGTTGTACATCAAAATCCTAAGCTTACCTCTTTTAGCATCCCTCTTTCATTATCGGCTCCTATCTTTGCCTTTCTTTTGCTGGTTCGGTTTACTCTAGACATTCACTTGAACTTTTCCAGAGCTTCATCAGACTACTTTACTACAATATTACTCTATACTCCTCTTCCACTTGGTCCTAAAATACTCTTCTTCCTAGCGGATCTGGCTTCCTCCTTTCTGAGATATATCGCTATTGCGTAAAAGCGTTGTAACGTTGCGGATGGCTTGCCGGCTAACCAATCATCAAAATTAGATTTTGAATCAATCCCTCTTGTTACGGTTATCAATATTGCATGGTCATTTGGATTACTAATTTCTGTAACAGTTATATGGAATCTCTCCAAATAATCTTTCAATGATTCACTTGGAGCCCTGATCATGCATGACAGGGACATTACATCCTTAGGGTGAGTTGTGTGCATTCGAAACTTTTCCATAAACCTTGTTACCAAATCATCAAATCTAGATATCGATCACGGGGGTAACCTTATGAACCACATCATTACTATCCTAGAGAGAGTTATGGGAAAACATTTGTACTTGGTTGCATCATCTTCATGTGCGAAACCCATCATCCATTAATATCTCATGAAGTGCTTCCCAGCGTTGGTTTTTCCCTTATAGGCGAGCATCGACGACATTTTAAACCTCTTTAGATATTCTACATGCAGATGATTATCATTGAACGGGTTATGGCTTCTTGAGATTCCCTAGTCGTCATTACTCAAGCCTTGGCTTTCTCCCACTAGCTGTTTGATCATAGCCAACAAGTCCAACATTTGGATAGTTAGTGCCAAGTTATGGTTGTGTTCCACCCTACGTGAATGGCCTGATCAATGTCTATAATCCATTCTACGCTTTCTTGGTTCAACATCTTCTCGATGTGTATCTCGTAAATTCACTTCATCATCATTTTGGGGAAGAATTTGGCCGAACTGAACTGCATCATCCAAATCAGTCACAGCAGCTCCAGTATGAATCTCAACATGCATAGGTAAGTTCCCATCTCCAGTGGAGGGATCGGCATTGATCGTTCCTGGCAGAACATGATGGTATGCCTGTTGATTCCCCGAAGTTTCTACATGATATCCGTCTATTCTACGATACCTATCTTTATGATACTCATCCGATGAACTAGAATTCTCTGATGCTGAGTAAGGTGTAGGGTCTCTCCTAGTCTTTCATCATTGTTGCTGAGCAAGTTGGTTCATTTGCTTGATATTGGATTGAATATGCTGATTTAACCCTCAATGGCTATTCATCAACTCCCTCGTCAGATTTTGAATTTAGTTCTCGTGATAGAATCAGTTGGATTTTGAAATTCAACTGGTTCTGCATTCAAATCCATTAGTTGACTACTCGGGCCTCCTTGCTGGATAGTAGCGTTTTTGTTTCCTTTCATGTTCTGAGAAGTAGATCTAGTATACTTCACCATTGTTTATTGCATTTCTTAGATTTCTACAAATCTGAGTAGAATGAACAAACTTCTTAAAGATAACTATTGATCTCCTTCGGAGGATTTATGCAGTCCAGTAGCAACAAATGGATCTTTATAAGTTTGAGAATAAAATTTCTCAGTGAGGGCACCAAAATGTTTGCACCAAAAAATGGTTACAAACACCCAAGAATAGTTTTTTGTAGAGAAATAAATAAAGAAAAGCAAAATTAGAATGAGTAATTAAACATAAAAGCAGTAGAGAATAAGCAGTAATCAAAGATACAGAGGTTTATAGTGGTTCAACGTTGTATGCCTATGTCCACTTTGAAGATTATCCTTTATTGCTCTCTTGTGAATCTAATTACAACAGTAGAATAAAGATAACCTTGATTACAATGGAGTCTTGAATAACAAGCAACGTAAAGATCCGAAATATGAATCTATAGGTCTGTATTTATAGGGTGAGATAATGAGATATTTTGCTAAGATTTCGCCAAAAGGCTCTCTAGGTCCATAGGGGCCTACCATAACCATCGACGAACATTGTTTATTGTTTTAGAACGATCATTATAAATTATATCGATCATTATTTTTGTCTCCAATTACCATGCAACCGTTTGTGGGGGGCCCCACATTACTTTATACCTTGCTCCTAAAATATAAAGTCATTTTGAGTTGCAGATTACGAGATATGGGTCAATCTTTGTTGTATTTGGATCGTTCACTGAGATACATCGATCATTACGAAGGAGGGCATAAAACGATCAGCATAAAATGATTGGCATTTCTTGAACCTCAAAGTTTTGACCTACGATCGTTTTTGTAGGCTTCACTCTTCAATATACTGATGCTCTAAAAGTTTCAAGTGAATTGGCCTTATGGATTTTGAGATATCGATAGTTCTTCGTTAAATTGAGCTGTTTTATGGATTGTTCCCGATCGATCCATATAAATCCTTGCTTTGTCCATAACTCAAGCATATGAACCCCAATCGACTTGAAATTTGGAATATAGCTTCATGGGGCAGTATCAGTTACTCCATACAACTAATTTTAAAGGTTGGTAACTATTTGTTTCTAACCAAATTGATGATATCATGGCCTTGCCAGTAGACGGGATAATAGTAACATAATAAGTAAAAGGGTTAGGAGGTTGCAATGAGAAATGGTAATAACTCCAATATTAATGAATAGTGATTGTAACATTAGTAGCAATGATTGTGCGATTAATGGGAGGTTACAGAGATTAAAGGGTATAAATGTGTTTAATGGGATACAAAATTTATCATGACATTTATGGAGTAAACGAAATAGGCATAATAAGTTAGATTTGAAATGAATAAATGTCATTAGTGACTGTCAAATGTGAATAATAATGACCATTTATTAAGGACGATTAATTAGACATAAAGAAAAAAGTGAGATTTAAGTGGCATAAACAGGAAATGAAGAATATATGAAATAAGCGTATAAGATAGAACTAGATTGCGAAAAATAAATAAATTAATGCTAATAAATAAACTTAGGATGTAATATAATTTCTATAGTGGAAATTATATAGCCTCAATAATACGTTTAGGACAACCATGAATTAGTGAGGCTAGCCTAATATTTAGGTTCATAAATAATGACTTAGTTTTATATTGTTGGGATGCAAGGTCCGTAGAGTTACACAACGGAAGTCTGTCCTTACCTTGAAGCTAATAGCAGTTGTGTATACGTACTATTAATGTGGGACATCTCAAACTATAGCACTCGTGAGGAAGGAGTATACGTTCGCATATAGATATAGGAAAATATACCAAGGGTTTGCCTCAAATTTAAAGTATTAAATGGCTCGGTACGTTTATGGATGTCAAGGGGTTTACTTTGATGCAGAAGGTATTAAATGGCCATTAGGTTTGCCTCCTTCCTATTTAAGAAGACTTAAATAACATATGACGTCTAATTAGGAAATGGAGTCTGCTTTATTTATAGACTAGAGGTATTAAGTAAATGGAATGGGAATTTTACTTGACTTCTATTAGGCAAGTCTAAACAGGATTTTAGTTGTTGGTGGTCGGCAGGTTATGTCAGTTTGTCGATAGACCAGTATTTAGAAGTAGTGCTGACAAATAGGCTTTGACTCCAGTGGTTCCACGCGGTCGTTAACAAAGAGCTATTCTATGCCCTGATGAATTTCGCTTCCTACTAGTGTAGAATCTGTATAGGATGTCAAAGATCTCAAAGTTTAATTATTTGTTTCTTTGACGAAGGTGGGTTTGTTAACCCTTAGATAAGTCTTGGAGATGGGTTAATAATACTACTAATTAAATTATAAAGTCGTATCTAGGGGTCATTGAATTTTGTAGCTAGGGCCGGTTGACTAGCAATTACGTTACGGAGGGCCCACTTCAGTTTTGAGGTATTAAAATGGTCATTGCATTTGCCTCCTCCCTATTAAAGAAGTATAAAGTGGCCAATGTTTCCTTTTTAGGTACTACAACACTTTTTATACGTACTAGTATGGACCCGTGCTTCACACACGGGCAGTTTGTGTTATTGTATACGTTGATATTTTGTTTGAGCGCAAATATGTAAACGGAAAGTAAGGGCATTTTTGAAATTTCAAAAAGAAAACGAGTAAATTAATTCAATGAATTTTCTTTATTAGTAGTAGAGATAGGCACATGTATAGTTATACCTTAGAGAGGGTTGGATATATCGTACACACATATGGAATTAAACGGATAAACCGTGAATAATAGACATAATGTTTAATAGAAATCAATTGGCATAAACTAGCGTTATGGTTATGTAAATTTCTAGTCACCGGAACGTTGTTCTAACTCCCTCCTCATTTCAACTCACATGATAGATTTAGGGGTCGGACTATCGGTGCAAGATGGGAATGGTAGTTGGAGAAATCTTCTCATTTATGCTTGGCATTGACATGGTGTTTGCACCAAAAATAGGCACAAACACCCAATAGAGATCGTGTCGAGTAATAAATGAAGAATATTAAATGTAAACTAAGTGTATATAGCAGTAAAGTAATAAGTAATAAGCAAATAACAGAGAAACTTCAATTTGTAATGGCTCGACGTTGTTTGCCTACATCCACTTTGAAAGGATTGCTTTATTAATCACTTTGTAAAACTGAGTACAAGTGGGATCAGATGAAATCCGTAGTTACAGAAGAGCAAAAAGAAAAAAAGAAACATAAAGGTCCCAAAAATGAACAATCAAGTCTGTATTTATTGGGAAAGGCAATGAAATACCTCCTTAAAAATTCGGCAAAAGGCTCTCCAGATACGTAGAGGCCCATAGGAAGGATCACATGGCTCAAATTCCAAGGAATATGGATCAAGATCGATCTCTATTTTGGTGGATTTAGGTGTTATGAACCCTATGAGGGGTTCTTCATGTTGAAATACACTTTTCCTTTGATTTTCATGCCAATTGGATATGTAAATGTTGAATTATTGGTCGATCTTTGCAATGTGTTGTGTCGTATTATTTAGGCCGATTCATCTAGAGGGAAGAGGGCCGATCCCTCTTACTTCTTCATCTTGGGGTAGGATCACTAGGGTGGACTTCCTATGTTCATCTCTTCTTGTTTCCAAAGTTTCAAGTGTATTGGACTTTTGGATTTTGAGATATTGATCATTATCCTTTGAGTTGCATTATTGGGTTGGATACGATATGATCGCTTTTATACGATCCCTTTCTTAAGTGAATTAATTTGCCTATAACTTGAGCATACAAACTCTAAATGACTTGATATTTTAAATATAGTCTCGTAGGGCCTTCTTTGCTACTCCATATCGATCTCACCCAGTTTGGAAAAAAAAATGATAATATGTACGAATCCCCTTAGGGAAGGGATAGGCATCGATCCCATGCCTGGGGGTACTAATCCGTACTTAGAATATTCTGGAGGGTCTATCTCTTGGTTTCGGTTGATCTTTGCTTCATATCATTGCCTGCGCTTAATCCTTTAGCCTAATAATCATCTCTCCGGGCTGCCTTCCTCAATGATTGTCCAGTCAGTCTGAATATAGCCGGGTCGAAAGGCCAGATAACATTTTCCCCCCAAAGTACATCTTGTATCGAACATGACATACCTTGAATTGAAACAAGTTATAGTCACCTGAAAGAATCCATCCAGTTTTCTAAATAGGTGCTATCCATCCATTGTATTATTTAAGCAAAGTGTTGTATATCTCTTTGATCATTATGACGATTGGTTGATTTCCAATAATTCAAATTCAGGACTATATTCCACTAGTTGCTATCTGTGTCTGGTTTTACGGGGCTAGTAAGCTTTGGCTATCTATTCCAGTTTTTTCTTTGAAAACCTTAGGTGAGATTCAATTTATTTCAAAAATTAAACTTTTAGAGTATACACGTGCACTTTCACGTACATGTCTTTGTCGTTAGCACCAAGATGCCTTTGTACGCTCACGAGTCGTCCCCGGTTCCTTATATTTAATTGCAATTGGATTGTAATTTCTTGTTTATATTTTTTTATAATGAAATAGGGGTTGTATAAGTCACTCGATGAGAACAGACTTCAAGTTCTACAGGAGTCACAGCTTTGGAGTCGTATGCAAGGGCGAGTGGAGTTTGGCCAGTCGCGTACTTGTGCGCGGTTTGGTATCCCCATAATGCTAATGGGAGTTCATTGACTGACTTGCCCCCGACTTTCTCCATATGCTTCTTCAGAATGGACTTTATGATTTTATTTACAGCTTCCCCTGTCATTTAGCTTGAGGGTGAGCAACTGTGATGAATCTTTTCTCAATATGTTGCCAGTGGCAGAAGTCATTGAATTTAGCACTATCGAATAGGGTCCCTTTATCAGTTACGATTGTTCGGGGAAGACCAAAATGATGGATGATGTTTCAGACTACAAAGTTGATTACTTTTTTCATTATTATCGCGACTAAAGGTTCAGCTTTAGCCCATTTGGTGAAGTAACCAGCTGCTATGATGGCGTATTTTGCACCACCTTTAGGAATCGACTAGGGGTCGATGATGTTAAGACCACAATTGGAAAATGACCATGGACTGATCATTTGAGTAATTTCTATCGATGGGCTCTTAATTTTTTTGCAAATAACTGACATTTGGTGCATCGTCTAGCACAATTAGCTATAGCTCAATTGACAGTTGGCCAGTAATAGCCTTAGCGGAGTATTTCCTCTATTAGGATTTTCCTCCTAGTATGATCATCATATTCTCCTTCGTGGACTTCTTTCAAGACTCATTTGATTTCATCATGGATGATACAACAAAGCAGAGGAATGGAGAAACCTTTTCAATACGTGATACCTTCTTGGATGATGTAGTTTAAAGCTTTGTGGATGACCTGCCATTTTTTATTCCTCCATTCAGGAACACCTCGTTGTAGATCATCTTCGATAAGAGTCATCCATGATTCCTCTTTTGGCTTTGCTTCCTAGAACTAGTTAATCTCCATTTGGTCGATACTTGGTGCATTAAGTACTTCAATTAGGACCAAACCCATTAGCCGTGCATCCCCTAAACTGGCTAGCAAGTCTGCTTTCTCATTTTGCTTTCTAGGGATGTGTGTACTGGTGTAATACTCGAAGTCCTCCAGTAGCTCTTGGACCCAGCCGATATAAGGAGCAAGTTGTTGCCCCGAGCCAGATAATCCCCGCTGACTTGACATACTACTAACTAGGAATCATAAAATATTTGTAAAATTTTCACTTATATTTCTCTAGCAAATTCGAGTCTGGTGCTCAAGGCTTCATACTCAGCTTCATTATTTGTTGCAGGGAAGTTGAGTTTCAGGGCGTAGCAGATCTATTATTCCTCAAGAGTCACTAACACAACCCCAGTGCTAGAATATTGATCTTTGGATGCTCTATCCGTGTACATTTTCCATCAATTGGTTGGTTCTACACTGGTTTCCAAAGAATCGTCTGGTACAGTGAATTCAGGTATGAAGTCCGCCAATTTCTATCCCTGGATAGCTCTTTCGAGGAGTTAAGTGATATCAAATTGGCTTAGTTCGAATTTAAGCAACCTTCCAAATGTCTCAGGTTACTAATAGGACCTGTTGTAATGGTTGGTCGATGTGGACGTTCATAGGGTGAGCCTGAAAGCAAGGGCGTAGCTTTCATGACACAATCAAGGGGCAGTACGCGAGCTTCTCCAACTTTGGGTGGTTTCTTTCAACGCCCATCAATCGCCTACTAACATACTATACTAGCTTCTAGGTTCGATTCTCTTCGCATAATAGTGTGGCAGTTATGGTATGTACCGACTGTGCTAAATAGATGTATAATTCTTTACGATCTAATGGCATGGATGTGATGGAATGTCTCTTTAAGTGATCTACCAGAGCTTGAAACATATCTGTACAATCTTGTGTCCATTCAAAGTTCTTCTTCCCTCGTCTGATCAAGTCGAAGAAGGGAATACACTTGTCGGTGGCCTTGGGGATAAATTGGCTCAAGGAGGCAATCTTCCCATTTAGGCTTTATACTTACTTGATTGTTTTCTATGCTTGGATGTTCGAATTGGTTGAATCTTCTTAGGACTGGCTACGATTCTACGAGGGTTAACTAAGAAACCCATAAATTTCCCAAATGCAACCCCAAAAGAGCATTTCAAGGGATTGAGTTTCATTCCATAATTTTGGAAAACACCGAACATCACCACTAAGTCTTCGATGTGGCCATTTGATCGTCATGACTTCTCGAGCATATCATCCATATACACTTCCATTGATCGCCTAATCTGGTCTTTGAACAACCATTTGACCAGTTTATGATAAGTAGCTCCAGCATTCTTCAGTCTAAAAGACTTCCAACATAACAACATAATCCTATATTGGTAATAAAGTTGATGTGGTCCTAGCCGAGGATGTGCATTGAGAATTGGTTGTAACCATAATACGCGTCCATGAATGAGAGCATGTACAACAGTTGAGTCTACCAGCTGGTTAATCTTTGGAAGTGGAAAGATGTCCTTTGGGTTTACCTTATTCAGGTCTGAATAATCAACACATGTCCACCACTTTACATTTGCTTTTCTCACAAGTATGGGATCAAATACCCTTTTCAAGTAGAGGTCATCGTGGATAAGCCTGTTGCTTTTGAGTTTATATACATCCTCCTTTGGTGTAGCAGACCTCTCCAGATCCATATCGCGTCATTCCTTTTTCTCTGGTACATGTCGTATATGGCTTGCATACTTGTACTAACATATAGCCTCGGTCGGATGTCTACCACTTCAGACTTGGGTATATTATCATATTTGTACTTATTTGGATTGTAACACGTGCCCTAAATGAACTTGAATATGAACATCAGATTCCTATATGCCGATAGCCGATCCTTGACCTGTGCTCACCTGTCCTTGTAAGACTGTCAAGTGTATATGCCTATATTTTATTGCACTTGAGTTGAATCCGATAATTTGGGTTTGACCTGTGCTCACCTGTCCCTATAAAATTGTCAAGTGTATATATCGGTGTGCACGGCCTTGTGGCATATACAGTGATACACTGTGTATGTCACAAGCTGTTCGTGTATGATGAATTCAAAGTTAAATGATGACAAACAACCCAAATAACTGAGGCAAATATTATTTTCAAAATTCACATTTTATTTTATACTGCAAAAATATTTCCTTTTCAATTTTACTGCGTCAATATTTATTTTTGCAGATTGCTCAGATGCTGGACTAAATTTGGAATAAAGTTGAAGATAAACACGAGTGTGAGTGATATGTAGTGAGGTCAATTGTAAATGTAAAATTGTGATGTAATTGAATTTGTATCAAAGTTGTATAGTGTATAGCGAGAGCTTGAATTTGTACTATTCAAACTTGTAATTAATATTTGTTTGAATAAAAAATTCCGTTTGAATTCAAATTCTATGTTATTTATTTTTATTCAGAAAATATTCATTTAGTCTACGAAAAATAAATAGTACATTAACAAATACATTTACACGAATATATACATGTTTATTATCATCAAACAAAAATCATATAATAGCATATTCAATAATCTCCCCTTTTTGATGATAACAAACATATATTTAAGATTTTGAATATGTTAAATGTATTTGATCATTGGTATGCTCTAATTGCTCCCCCTATTTAAATGCTTCCTCTCTACACAAAGCTCCCCTACATACATGCATACAATTAAAAATATGCAAATGAGCCTAGATGCAAATAGAATATATTTGACCTTTGCTTGATTTTATTCGACTAAAATCTTAACTTTTCTCTCCCCCTTTTGTGATCAGCAAAAGAGTAATAGTGTTAGAGGAAATAGAGATAAAGTGATCATATTAATTCAACATTAAAACTCAATTGAACATAAATATTAAATTTCAATAAAAAATCAAACAAAAATCATAAATATTTTGTTAGGCGCATATTTCACTTTTAGAATGATGGGAATATGTCATCATATAAAACCATACAGTTGTGTCTATTTGTGGTATATTTATATCAGGAATTTGAATATCTACTAACCATGCATAACCGTTAGGACTTTTAAATGAGATTAGTAGTATTCTAATTTTATTTTAAAAAAAAGAATTCAAGTCTCTTCTAACCACGCATAATCGTGAGGACTTTTAAATGGGATTAGAATCAACTTATTTATTTTAAAAATCGACTTTTGATATGCGTTCCATACATGCATAACCGTGAGGACAGTTAAATGAGCATGGAAGTACATAACAAATTCCAAGTAATTCACCCATGCATAACCGTGAGGACTTTTAGATGAGAGTGAATACTTTGGTATTTATTTATTAATTTTTTGTTTTGTTTTTTTTAATTTTTTTTATTATTTTAAAAAAATGTAAATTGAAAAACGAATGGTTCATGTTTAAGGTACCACACATTGACAAACTATATAGAATTTTGAAGAGTGATGGTCGTTAGAAATATGATAGATATAGAGATGGTCATGGAATTTTTACCAACAAATTTTTTTATAACTCTTGTTTAAATTTCTAAAGAAATTTACTAATTATACCATCTCGAGTCATAATATATGATAAATATCAACACTCATCACTTTTTCAATCACTATTTATCTTTTCGATAATTATTAGGGAGTCAGATTAGTCAAAATAGTCATTTAAAATCAAATTCAAAAATAATCATGAAATCAATTTTTCAAATTGAGTAATCTGAAAGTATGGTCAAAAATGATTTTCTCGAGGGGGTTATATGAGAAAAATTTCTGCTATTTGAAAATTATTTGAATCGAAAAATATGCAGATATTTTCTTTGAAAAATGATGGAGTTACTAAATGTCTCTACAAAAATCACGTTCAACTAGTAAGTTTTCTATCACCTAGATTACAAGTGTAATCTGCATCTAAATTTTTCTTTCACTCAAAATTATCACTAATTGAATTTGATAGACCAGACCATGAAGTGTGCAACAAAAATTTCAAAATCAATTTTAACAGCTTTTTAAAATGACAATCTTTTGAATTTGAAATGAAGACATGTTAATAATCAAACAAATATCATAGTGTTAATCGTATAATCCATAGGATAAACAACTATATTCATGAATAATCATCAGTCATTAAAACATCATTATTATTCCAAACAGTTTCTTGAAGTTTCAAAAATTTCTTAAAATCCTTTTTACAATTTTTAGATGAAATTCTTTAGGATTTTAATTGAAGTCGTGTCAAAAGAAATTGTGAATATATAGTTAGTCGATTATAACCAAAGGTATTATCATCCAACAAAAACACTATTTTTAATCCGAACTGATATATATGAAGTAATTCAAAGAATCTAGAGATTTTTATAGTGTTTTTGGCATAAGAATATAATTGGCCAACTATTTTGAATAAGTCAGAATCAAAATCATCATCATTACATCATCACATTATTGGCTGATTTAATTCAGAATACGGTGTAGATTATCACATTTAATATATCGTTCAAAATATACCATTACCCTGTTTTACCTTTACGATAATTTTTCGTGGTTGCCCATTGTGATTCTGTCACCTTTGTACTAGGCTAAGGAACTTTGCTTTGTTGCTCGTTGTGTCCTTGGAACAGCCAAAATCCAGAGAACGCTGTTGTTGTTCCTTAGCCTGCCACCACACCTACACGCGAAAAGATTTATGTGACCTATTTGTTTTTATAGGTCCATGGTTGTTAGTGGCAGAATATATTGAAAAATAATTGTGTGGAGACCCAAAACTATTTATATATGTTCCTTTCGGCACCCAAATTTGTTTAACTTTGAGAGATTTTATATTTGTGCCTTTAGGAACCCAAATTGGTATAGTTTTCACATGTTTGGGTCTATACCAACAATTATTTTGATTATGTCCAAATTTTCTACAAATTGTGCACATAGAATTGACTTGTTTAATCTCATTTCTAACATTTTTGAATTGATTATATCCAAGTCCTTGTCTAACTGTATTAACAGTTTGCTTCCCTAATAGCATATTCAACGATTTTCCACTTTTGAAAATTTATCTAAAGTCGTTGACAATTGTTGGACTTGTGTTTTGAGAGATTTATTTTCGTTCAATAATTGTGTGCACTTTTTAATAGAGTTCTCTCTCCTCGTATTTTCACTCTCTTTCAAAATCAGAATTTCATTTTCAAGTGATTTTATATTAATTTCCGATTTTTTAATTTATTCTTCGAATGTTGGACACTTATCACACTTAGGGATCCTACTTTGATAGGTTTTAACTAATTGGTCAAGTTGTTCATTTAATTCTATCAAAGTATCCTTTTGTGATTCAAGTTTGGCATACTTCTCCCTAAGTCATTCAAAACAGCCTTTTACTTCGTGGAAATAAATAAGTAATTCAGAGTGAGTAAGTTTTGATACCTCGCTTGGCTCGTCATCGTCGCTATCAGTTATATTCCATTGAAGGCACATATATGCTTTCTCACTCTCACTGCTAGAACTTTGATTATCTTCATCACTTGTTTTCCACGTGGCTGCAAAAATTTTCCTTTTTGATTTCTTTTTAAAGTCGCGTTGATTTTGAGGACAATTGGGCTTGATGTGTCCGGGTTGGTTGCACTTGTGACAGATGATCTTCTGTTCCTCAAAGTAGTCTAGTGGTTTGGCTATTCTGCTTTTCCCTTTTTGAATTCGAGCTGAATTTCCATATTTGTAATTCCACTTTTTGAATTTCTTTATTAATAGCTCCAATTCCGCTTCCGCATCATCATCGTCATCGTCATCACTTTCGGTTGTTCCTTTGAGAGCTATTGATTTCTTTCGAGTATCTCCTCTTTCACGCTCTTCCTTGAATTTCATTTCTAGCTCATAAGTGGTTAGATTTCCGATGAGTTCTTCGACTTTCATTTGTTTCAAATCTTTTGATTCTTGAATGGCTGTCACTTTGGCTTCAAAACTTCGTTGAAGGACTTTGAGGATTTTTCGGACTATCTCCAACTATGTATATGATTTTCCAAGAGCTTTTGATTTGTATACGATATTGGAAAGTCGTCCATGCATCTCTTTGACATTTTCTTCCTTTGCCATCATGAAATTCTCGTATTCGCTGCTTAGCATGGCAAGGCGAGATTCTTTGACTTGAGATGTTCCTTCGTGAGTGACTTCTAGTGTGTGTCATATTTCCTGCGCAGTTAGACAATGTGAGACACGATTAAATTCATATTGATCCAATGAACAGATAATAGAATTCATAGCTTTAGCATTAGTATTTTGTAATTTATTTTCTAGTTCTGTCCATTGATCCTTTGGTTTCTCTATTTCCTGATTACCTACAGTTATAGTTGGTGCTCTATAACCTGTCTCAACTATATTCCAAGCGTCAATGGTTTTCAAAAAAATTTCCATCCTATTTTTCCAATAAGCATATTCACCATTGAACATTGGTGGTCTAACTATGGACTGACCCTCAGCAAAAGCAGAATTAAAAGAAGCCATTTTAAAAAATTCAATTTTTTAAAACAAAAATTGGTTTTTGTAAAATCAAATTTTTAAAACAAAAATGGCTTTTGTTCCTAGCTCCGATACCACTTGTAGGATTGATTTCACCCTAGAGGGGGGTGAATAGGGTGATACTATTAATTATAAAATTTATTGCGGAAGCTTATAAAATAATTTCAACACAGATCACAGAATAATAGCAGCACAGAAAATAGCAGTATAATAAATGCAGAAATAGAACGACACAGAATTTACCAAGTTTCGGCAAAACCCTGCCTACGTGCTGCCCTCAAGGTTTCTACTAAAAATTAAGTAGTCACACGCTTACACACGTAAACTCGTGACACCCGCTATCGACTAAACCTAACTCTACGCTCAAAACCCTGCCACAACTCAGCCACTGAGTTGGGAATTCTCAAACTACGCTACGTAGTTTGTCCCCTAGTCACCTGACTAGAAATTTAAACGGTTTAAAAAGAAATTACAATCTAAAAACAATTTAAAATAAAATAACCCTAATTAAAAAATGAAAACCCCTTATTAAAAAACGCCGGCCCCTTTTATAATTTGGCCCGTTCCCTTTATTTTTGGTTAGTGGCGGCTTTGTTCTTTCTTTGCAAAGTAGGGCTTTGTTCCCTTTGTTTCAAATTAGGGTTAAGAATCAGAAGTTGTCGATAGATTGATCGATCGTATGATTGACTCCAGTCCTTTCTTTGCCGATCAACTATTTCTTTGAGATGCTCAATGCTGCTTCTATTTGATCGAGTTCAACGTTTGCTTCGGTACATAATTTTCCCTTTTTGTGCTTCTATGATTTTCGTACTTGAACTCGATGATATTTGCCGATGATGTTGATTGCAATTTATAAGAGTCGAACTCCTAAATTTTGGACATCTGATTTGTTCAATATCATGCTTTCGGCCATTCGATTTTTGTTGAACGTTGATGATTTATTTCTGACTTTTTAAATTTACTTAGATAACACGGTTTAGAACTCTGACTTGGTCATAATCGATTTTGATTCGTGGATTTATGTTACTGTTGGCTTCGGCCTTTGGCTTGAGATTTCATGTGCCTGTGTACTTCGGCTCTGGCCATCTTTGTGTTCATCTCTGAGCATTTTCGATCTTGTCTGGCTGCAGTTTTATGACATCGGCATTTAATTTAACGTTGCTTGATGTTCACTTATTTTTCGAGACAGTTTGCATCAATCTGTAAATGGTTCATCACTGTTTTCTTAAAAAATTTATACTTTCATACTGTGTATTGACACTTGTGTGCTGAGCATTGCTGAGTCTTTGATTTGTGTCACTTGATTGCCGAGTCTTTGAGCATTGTTGTGTCATTTGATTCTTCTGAAGCTCGAGTTGCACACTGCATATTGATTGTGATCTTGATTCATTGTGTCTTTGATGTGTTCCCATATTTCTGGTGCATTCATTGGTCTATTTGCATATTTCACATGCTTGACCCTTGCACATGCTCTTTGATGTTTGAATTGACTGTATCATTTGCTTAGTGCATTGGTTTGCACTGTGCATTGGTTTGGACTTGTAGTTCGAGTTGCTGACTTCATGTTTCCTTGAATTTGGTTCCTGTGCATCATCTGTTACATGAAACTGTATTGTGAATGTTGCAATGACGCCCCACCTCTATACCCACGCTAGTCAAGGACACTACGGGGTAATGCCGTCAACTAGCACGGAGAATAAGGCTATTGAGGAGCGACCATCCGTGTAATTGCTTTGTGCGAGCACCGATATGTCAGATAGTTTAAGATGCATTTCATTTCAAGAGGAAATCCGACATGCCGATACAAACTCAAAGCTACTACACAGTGGCCATATATATAATCTCTGGAAACAAATAAAGAAATAAGCATAACATAAATCAATCACAGATACTTCATATCACAAAGGCGGAAATAGATATGAATATTACACATGAAAGTGTACATAAGAGTAGTGGTCAAACAAGATCCACAATATCACAGAAGAATAGTTACAAGTGCTACACAAGATAATAAGTATACATCATAGAGTCTATATCTCAAATGTATACAACAAAATGAACTACTAATCTAAATAGTTAGGAAAAAGTCAGAATATTAAACACCAGAAGTGGATTCAAGTAGAAGCACCTGTAACATCTCGGTCTGAACCGAGTATTATTTAACAAGAAAATAATAAACAGATCAGTCTAGTTATAAATATCAGATGAAATGATATAGAATAAGAGATATGACAAAATCGTATAATAACCAAAATGCCATACTATGATAAGTATGTAATTGAAAATCAACAAGAGATTAATCAATATCACAATAATCTTATCAAAGATAAAAAGGAATGTCATACTCTATATTTTTATTCACAAAAAGTTAATGACACACAAATTCACCAATGCACAAATAATGATAAAGCTTATCAATGTAAATCACAAAAATTGGCGAAACACAAATTCTAGAAATCAATCAATAGAAATCTAGAAATCACAAAAAGGGGAAAGAGGCCTGTTACTAGAATGGGAGCATAAAAACTCACCAACACGTGTATCACTAAAACGGAAAGCTATTCCATGGTTCCGAACCATTAATTTTGAGCCGAGGCTCCACTAAAACGGCCCGAAGACCATGAGCCGAAGCTCCACTAAAACGGCCCGAAGACCATGGGTCTCTACCCCACCAAGCCGAAGCTCCACTAAAAACGGGGTTTAGTCTCCCTTGCAGACAAAGAGACATTGCACGTTGCTAGTCTAAATCACAAAATGATCATCATTGATCGATAAGTGTAAATTACACTAAGCTAGTAAATAAATGAGTTTAGCTTCATGTCCCATAACCACTAGCTTAACTTAATTATTTACGAACAAATTGTAGACTTCCACTCGAGGCTAAGTGTAAATTACACTAAGCTAGTAAATATATGAGTTTAGCTTCACGTCCCATAACCACTAGCTTAACTTAATTATTTACGAACAAATTGTAGATTTCCACTCGAAATTGTCACAAGAGATTCAATCGAACAAGTCCAAGAATTAACCGACGAAGTAAATGCAAGTGTTTCATACCACTTGTTTTACTAAGTCGTTTAATTAGATTTCTCATACGAATGAGGTAAAAGTTTGTATATACTAATAGATTGGAAAACGGTTTAAGAAACGAGCTTTGTAATAAAATAGAGTTGAAATCGTTTTGATGAAAGAATTTTGATATTTACTACTAGTATTGAAAACCTTTATATTTTTTAAAGGTAACAAATCACAAAAATGACTGTAGAACAATCAATCACTAAAATTCACATTCGAAGACGTGAATAAAAATCCAAAGAAATCGATACTGAATCCATCAAAGTGGAAATACCCAGAAATTCCAAAAATAGAAGTTATCAAAGTCGACAAAGGTGATAACAACTAATCGGAGAAGAAGAATCGATTAAAGATTGGAAAAGCAAAGAAAAACGAGCATAAATAGGCAAAACAGGGAAATAGGAGCAGGTCGGTCGACTGAACTCTCTGAGTCGGTAGACCGGACCAAAAAACAGAGAAGTGCCCTGGTAGCAGGTCGATCGACCGGCCTACTGTGTTCGGTCGACCGAACCCTGTTTCCAGTACTTCCCAGCCTATCTAAACAAAGGCCAATCTCGACCAAATTGCAATCGTTCGAGCAACGGCGCTAAGGGTTTATGCCAATCGACTACCCGATCCTATATGCTCCTCGATGCATCACCAAAAGCATGATCAAATATCAAAGTTAGGATTTTAAAGATTGAACCCAAAACACTAAAAATTGGAATACTCACAAAACCAATCCAAATCAAAATCAAATGCACATGAATAAGCGTTGGGAATTCATACACAACAATCAAAGATAGTTATAGACAAAGAGGTGAGATAAAAATCTCACCTTTTACACAAAGAACAAGTAAGAAGAAGCTATAGAGCAAGGCAAGGACAAACACTCTTCAATTATAATCCAAGAAGCTTGAATCTAAGCTTACAAGTAAAATATTTCCTAAATTAGGTTTAGGAAATTCTGAAATTGAAAGGAGAATGAGTTGGAGAAGAAGAAGGAGATGCTTACTAATGGCTTCTCTTAGAATTTAGAGCTAGAGCTTTGATTTTGCAAATCAACTAGGGCTTGGAGTTTTGATTTTCAATCTTTTCCCCCATTATTCTCTTGAGCTTGAGAGAGTTAGGAAATGAGGAATGAATGAAGGGAAATGGAGAGGGGTTGGGTTGATATAACTAGAATTGGGCAAATGGGCTGAACCCAAACCAAAAGCCCTATAGAAAAAGTAGCAAAAATCAGCTTACTCCAAACATATCGAAGCTTATACAAAAAGGTTGCAAACGGCATTTTGAACTCAATGGAAGGGGTCTCGAGTCCCAATTCGAATGTTTGCAAAAAGTAGCTTTCCGGACTAAAATCCGACGAACGATGAAATATTTAAATAAAATATTTAAATATAAAATCGATAAATACGTGGATTGTTACAGACTCCCCTCCTTAAAGAAATTGCATCCTTGCAATATTTAAGAAGAAAATATATAGTAACAACATAAAAGCATATCAACACAAAAGATGAAAGTTGGAATAAGAAGTTCACCTCAAAGAGCACGAGTAAGTAAGTCCGGATGTGTTCGCTCGATGAATTATGTAGATTCCCAGGAGCAATCCTTAGGATTTGAGGACCATTGAACTTTAACAGGTGGAACATCTTTATTTTGAAGGCGTATGACCTCCGAAGCAATAATACGAATAGGATGTTGCTCATAAGTTAAATTAGGCGAAACTTCAATTTCTTCCACAACACCGAGCTCTAGAATAGAATCAGAATCTCGAAGGCATTTCCGTAATTGAGAAACGTGAAACACGTCATGAATAGCAAAAAATTGAGCTGGTAATAAAAGGCGATAAGCCACGGAACTAATGCGTTCAGTGATGGGAAATGGACCAATATATCGTTGTGCTAACTTTCTCGATCGACTGAAACGTACAACACCCTTTATAGTTGAAACACGAATAAACACAAGATCTCCCATATAAAATTCTAATTTCCTTCTCCGGTTATCGGCATAGGATTTTTGTCTACTCTGGGCTTCTTTCATCTTATGAAGAATAAGGTCAATCTTTTCTGTGGAATCACGAATAAAATCTGGACCTAAAACCAGCCTCTCACTGGCCTCAAGCCAACCAGAAGAAGATCGAAATAGGGTTCCATAGAGTGCCTCAAAAGGTGTCATACCAATACAAGATTGGAAGCTATTATTATAGGAAAACTCAACAAGAGAAATATGATCTTTCCAACTTCCACCAAAATCAAGAACACATGCACGAAGAAGATCTTCAAGAGTTTGATTCACACGCACGGTTTGTCCTTCGGACTGAAGATGATAAGCGGTGCTAAAATGAAGCTTCGTCCCTAAATCTTTTTGAAGACTCTTCCAAATCCACTAGTAAACAATGGATCACGATCACTAACAATAGAAGTAGGAACTCCATGCAATTTAACAACTTCTTCGATAAAAAGTTTGGCCAAAAGAGGTACGGTTCGATTGGACCGGACGGGAATAAAATGGGCGGATTCAGTAAGTCTATCAACTATCACCCATAAGCTATCATGACCCGAACGAGAATGGGGAAGGCCGTCTATAAAATCCATGGAAATTTGGTCCCACTTCCAAATTGGAATTTCTAAAGGTTGCAATAACCCACCGGGCCTTTGATGCTCGGCCTTAATGAGTTGGCAAGTCATGCAACGCTTAACGAAGTTAGCGATATCAAATTTCATTCCCTCCCAATAGTAAAGTTGCTTCATATCCGCGTACATTTTACTACTACCGGGATGAATGGTAAATTAAGAACGATGAGAATCTTCTGAAATATCTTTACAAAGATTACTAATATCTGGCACGATAAGTCCACTAAATTTTCGAACACCGCCACAAGAATCAATATCAAAGTCTTTCAAACCTTCAATATCAATTTTATCCCTAATATTCAGGATTTAGCCTTTGAGCTTCAATAATGCGGTCTAAAAGAGAGGGATGAGCCTCAAGACTACATAAAACAAGTGTAACGACCCGAAATTTTCGATCCCGAAAATTTCAGATAGTTATGAAATAGAAGAAGAGATAGAAGAAGAAGAAGAAGAACAGAAACATCAACAACTCACATACGCAGTGGATAAAATATAATAATAAATAATAACATTTTACAAAAGATTATTATATCTGTTGATTACATTTAATATACATCAGAGTTTCACATATATATACAGTCGCTAAATATACACAATTATCAAGTCTCGGATTAACGATAATATAAATACAGCGGAAATACCCTATACGCTATTGCATCCAACTCGCCTCATGAGCTCCAGAACGTACCTACCTGAAAAATCTGTAATACTCAGTCTTCCCGAGCATTACACCAAAATAACACCCGTGTCAGGCTGGAAACCAGCGCGAGTAACCTTAATTTAACATGGAATACCAAAGCAAACAACTTATATAAAACCCGGGGTAACTCAAGCCAATTTTACAAGTTCACGGTATTTTATAGACATAACTTATTTCACATATAAGTTTCTAAGGACCAAAATGAATATCAAATAGTCAAATTCACTTAAATCACTTCATTCCAATCTATTAATCTCACATATCAATTTATAAGAATTCAATGTGGTTTCGGGTATTTCCCAATACCCGATCCCGGCCTCTTCGAGTCACATGTCATCCTAACCCAAGTTATACAAATGAAATACACGACATTTCATATCAGAGATATCAACTCAATCAACGCATCCAATACCATTCAATCACCCATAAGCAAAGCTTAATCACATACAAAGCAATTCAATTGATTCTAATTGAATTTCAAACCTCAATCACTTAGATTCCTTCATTAATTAATTCCAAATCAATTAATTAATCAATCCTTTCTTATTCATCTTAATTAATCCCCTGGATTAATTATCTTCCAATTCCATTCAGGTAATTATCTTTAATTAATTTCACGACATTAATTATTTTGACCAAATCAATGAGTAATCTATAATTACTTCACAAATTAATCAACCATAATCAATTACACTAATTCTTAATTACTTACATTAATTAATTTCTCATGAGTCTTATGATTAATTCCACTTAATTAATCAATCTTTAATTACACCGTTGATTGTATAAATTAATGATTTCCAATTATGTTTGATTTGTTCTAATCTAAATTAATTACTTTAATTCAACCCCAATATTTATCATTCTCGATTAATCTCAATATGTAATTAACTATTCTTTTATTTACTTCATTAATAAATTAGTTACTCCTTAATTAATTATCTTAATTAATCTCTTGATAAATTTCACAAAGTAACTATATTTTATAAATTACATTAAGTATTTATTTATCACACCGTCAAATGATTATTCTGAATTATTTATACTTAGTAAATTAACTTACAACTTAATTTATTATTTATTCAAACCTTTAATTTATGAATTAAGTAACCCAAATCATTTATTAATTAAATTGGTTAGTTATCCATTTTAATTATCCTACTAATTTAATGTATCACAAATCATTAAGTCGTTAGTAACTTTTAACGGAAACATTTTCTTATTTATTGTTTTAAATTTAAAACAACTTAAAATTCCCTATACTTCGAGTTAAGCAACCATTAACTCGAGAACCATCCAATACCATACTTACCAGATCATCAATTCGTAGTGCATATCAAATCAATTAAATCATTCAATCAAATATTTTAATTTAACCATTTAAACTCAATAGAAATCAAATAAAGTGAGATTTACTCACCTTTGATTTTGCAATCCAAATCCAATCTCGACCATCTCTAACCAATTTGGACCTCGTATAAATATTTACATGATTTTATTAATATTCGAACAAACCGAGTAATTCATCACATTTTACAAATTTCTTAACTGAATTATTTAGTTCAAACTATTTTTCTTAAAATAACTAATTTAGCAGCTAAGATAATTTAAACACGTTTTAAAAAAAACTCCATCCCACATCATTTTTTTTCAATCAGTCGATGAAAATAAGTATTTATATATATATATAACTTATTTGTAATTATTATTTTTTTAAAATTCTTTACTGTAATATAATTTTTTTACATATTTGTATTTATTCATTTTATTTGAATCAAATTAATTTAAATGCAAATACCTGCTGCCTTACCTCAACAGTGACCCTACGAGCTTCCCCTGCTCCTCAACCAAAGCTTGTCCTCACCACCGCGACGAACTACGACGAACCCACACCGCAACTCCTCGCTCGACAGTCTAGGGCACAAACCCTAATCGCATAACCGCTATACTTGATGACCGCATGAAGACGAGACCGAGCCTCCACTTATCGAACAGCCATCCCTCAGCCGCCACGATCCCTAACTCGAAAAGCCCTAGCTCCCCTTAGCGATTCAATCGCGATTCGATCAAGCGACCCGCGACCTCGACGCGACACCAATCCTCCACCGCGAAGACCAAAAACCCACGTGCTCAACTTCCCAAATCGCTCAACTGTTGATGTTCGGCCATTGATGAACGAACGAATTGATTTTGATTTTTTTTTATTGTGTTTGGGGATAAAGAACGGAATACTCTATTTAATTATATATATATATTTTTTAACTGCGTTCGATTAGCTTCTCGAAATCACGAGAGGAATGGAGGTGAGATATATGATGGTGTAAGGCTTCTCGAGTACACTTTCCTGTTAATAAAAATATCTTTACTATTTGACTCTAAAATTTATTATATTATAAAGCTTCAAACATCTCGTTAATCGCCATCTAAAATTTTGAACTCCATTTAAAGACTGCCTTAGGTAATTATAAGGTTTTACCCGCGTTCCGAACACGATGGAATGGTTTTCGAAGGCTAATTCGATCATATGCGTAAGTTACGAAAATAAACAATCGATTTTTAAATTAAATCGATTAAAATAGTTCTATGCGTTTCGAGCTGCCAGGGTCAAACGATAACTCCGATTGCTATGAAAATTGAAATCCGATAATAAGTAACTATTACGGATCCAATGGAACTGGTTTCGTCGAATTCCGAGACTGTGCCTCGGAAGGCTATTTTTAAATATCGTTTTAAACGGTATATCTTTAAAATTGAACAAATTACCTTTAAATTAAATTTCAATCATTCTACTATCTCCAGAATTATCATTATAAATTTTATAAGCCTTCAAATTATTTAAACAGGCTAAGAAATTTCAGATTCAACAATTTACCAAATTTTCAATTATTAAATTAAATATTTAAACTATATAATTCAATAAATTAATTATCAAGTAAATATAAATATTTGGGATGCAGGTTAAAATCAACCTTTAAATGTCTAAAATCAATTTAATTATTCCATTTTAAATTGTTAAAAATTCTGGGTCGTCACATTCCTCCCCCCTTAAAAGAATTTCGTCCTCGAAATTACTAGTTAGGAAGAATGGTTCAAAACCCGTTTACCTTTCCCAAAACTCACAATTCAAATCCTACCAACTATTTTTAATTAAAGACCTACCGTCACTTCTGCCAATTTCCCAAACCTTCTATCGTTTTCAAACACTACCCTTCCGCTCAATCATTTAGGTTTCAATTTAAAACCAATTTTGAATTATCAAAATTTCCTCAAAATTTTTCTAACTCTCTAAATTTTCGAATTTTTTTTCCAGCGTCTCCTTTGTGCGGCTAGCTCGGTACAACTACAAAAGGCCTCTACGGGCTTCCAAATACCAAAAAGAAAACAGAAAGCCAAGTGGCTAGATCAAAAACCCAATCCAATTCATACAGAAATTAAAATACATACCTTTTTGTCGGGCAATTCACATTTATCTTTTGGAATCAAATCCAACTTTCTTTTCCCTTTTTAATACCTGCATATCTTGTTTAGCAACAATATTCAATCGTAACTTACAAATCATTTTATACATTCTCTTATATAGGTTTCCATATTTACTTCTATTCAAAATTGATTTACCCGTTTTAATATGGACTCAATTTGTTTTCAATTTTGAATATTAAATTCTATTTTCCATGTATAATTGATTCATATTAGTTCACCTACAAATTTACTTTAAATTTCCAATTTGAAATTGTTTTGTTGTTAACAAAAATTTTCCCAAAAATTTTCAAAAATTTTCTAACTCCCAAAATTTTGGAAATTTTTTGGCAGAGTCTCCTTTGTACGGAGGAGCTTTTGCAATTTGACAAGAGATATAAATATATATACATCGACCCACACGGTCGGAAAAAGCAAAAACAGTTCATATTTCCAATTTTTATTGCATAGGCGTACCTTATTTAGCATTTTAAGCAAGTAGCGTATTAATTTTAGCAAATAGCGCAATCCAAATCCAGCCAAACGGTACTTGTACTTACTCAATTTAAATATGTAAGTGCCATATATAGAGAATTCATTAACATTCTACTAACTTTCAATAGCTAAACATATACATTACTAAACATCAAGCACCAAACACTTCCCATAAACAATTTACATGCTTTAAAGCTAATTCAATTTCTTTTCAACCAATTCATATGTCGTTTCATTTAAGTTTTAATGGTTCATAACTCAATTTCTGACATTCCATTGATTTATAATCCAAACAAGCTCATATTCACTTCAAATGATTCAGAATCAAATTTATTTAATCTCTATTAACTCATAGAATTTAATTACTTTGGTTTACGCCAAACAATAATTATTGTTATGCAATCTCGACGATATTCGGTTAATAAAGTATCTATTTTAGTTTATAACTATTTTAAATAAATCTTCAATTCATTTTATATTTAATTCCATTTTATTTCTAATTTATTCACCCACCATTCATTAGCTCGACACTTTTCATTCTTGTATGCTACTAGCCATTCCCAAATTAATTCGATCCAAGCTTTTATTTAATGGGCTTTCACTCTTATTCAAAGCCAAGCTTTCATAAATTTTAAACTTAAGTTAATTTACTTTAATTTATTCCAACATCAAACTTAAGTTTACTTCTATTTGATTCTCATTTAATCAAATTCCATTAAATTCAGTTAGCCCATCCATTCAAATTTTAATTTTTACTTCACCTTCTCCATTTATCAAAATAATATCCAAGCACATACTTACCTCATTTATACTTCAAATTAATATGCCATCGAACTTAAGTTCATTCTGATAATCCAATTCCAATCACAACTTTTATTTAGTTTTTTTATGTAATCTGACTTCATCCATTTATTATTTAACTCAATTAACCAATTTATCCACCCCATTTTAAATTTTAAATTCACCTGCTTAACTCATTTCGAATTTATTTTATTAATAAAAAGTCATTCTCAATTTATTTCTATTCACTTGGGTTTTATTTGCAACGCAACCTATTTTTATTATAATTCAATTTCATCTCATTTGACAATACTTCCATTATATCTAATTTGCTCACAGTTTACGTTTAATATTATTTATAACATACTTGAATTTTATTTGTAAATCAAACCATTACTATTTCGATCAAACTCTATTTATTTTTATTTTATAACATCTCTTCTTATTTAATTCATTATCAAATCTAAGTCGAACTCTATTTAAAATTCGAATACAATTCCAAACTCCATTATCAATTCACAACCATTTGTTTACCCAAGTTAAATTTTATTAACATACACTATTAAATAATTTATTTAGCTAATTGGTTTACTTTCACTTTTAATTTAATATTCGATTTCCTTTAATTACAAAGAATCACTTCGTTAAATTTTTTTCGAGTTTCAATTTTATAATTTCAGTTTGGATTTCCTTTGATTTTCCAAAATCCCAACACCTTTATTTCAAAATTTTAGAAAAGCTTTTAAAGTCACATAATACTATTAAAATAACACTTTATAAAAATACCTTTTATAACTCGATGTCTCAACCAGTCCATCCTTGTTCTCAAAGAAATTCAGTCATACATTGATCAGGCGTAGGACTGAAAATCTATAAGTACTTGGTAAACCCGTTTCAACAACCAGTGAAAATACTGGGAAAATAATTTTATTGAAGATATAGAAAACAGTTTTTGAAAATAGAGGAAATATCTTTGGTGAGGATGCTCTGGAAATCATCACCCCCATCCATGGTCGTAGTTAACCCGATGGTTACGTTGCCATCCCGACAAAATCCATAGATAACTGTAGGCCTCCGCACCCCTCGATTACACCATGGAACCAACGACAGATCACAGCTACAACTGGGGTTACGTAGCTATCACAGAAAAAACTCATATAACTGTGGCATCAGCGCCATCGAATTTCGCTGCCAAAAATGAACTTCTCCACAACACTTGACCATAGATCGCAGTCTACCGATGTTTCGTTGCCTTCCCGGCAAAATCAAGTGTAGACTGTTGGCACTCATCCTCCACACGATTTCGCTATGGTCACCACAGTAGATCGCAGTGATATCGAGTTACACTACCGTCACAGCATAACCCAAATGCCTCTGCAGGCATCAGCGCCCTCGACTTTCGCTACCTAATAATCCTCAGGAACTAGTTTTGTTCGGACTCCTCACAGGATCAACTTTAGAACCCTTCCTTGGGGCTCAAGGCAGCACCACCCGGTGGCACTCCTGAGAGGTTCATTTCAAGGGAGCGCCTTTTCCCCAGAGCCATCATCAAAACTTTTTATACTATACACATATAGTATCTTCAAATCATACACCTAGTATGATCTCATACAAAGCTCATTTATACAAAATCGATTATTCCAAAATCGATAATTCTCAAACTAGGCTTTTCAAATTCTCCTATTGATTTTACCTAAAAATCAAAAGCCTTTCCAAATCCAAAGGTTCTCAAAACCTTTTACAAAATCCTCATAAGATCCTTTATATATATATATATATATATATATATATATATATATATATAATTTTTAAAACTTTGGATCGTTATCAAACTCGTATAAAACTCCTTTTATACTTCAAACACTTCCAAAAACCATAGAAATATCCAATTTTCACCTTTATTCATTGTATATTGCTCAACATATTCTTTCATTTCAAAAAGAACCAATTTACATTTCTTATTCATAAATTCCCGATATCAATTTCATTCAAATCCGTACGATGTGCACATACCATCCGTACGCTATACCAGTCTGATCGCTTACTCGATCACACAATTTCACTTCCGAACTAGTATCGTTCACCCGACTTCCTAGTGCGGACACTGATCTGATTTCTTGATTAGAAACTGTCATTCTGCTTGCATAGCCATAACTATGATAGAAAATATCCAGAACCAATCAACAATCCATATCCAGGTTCGCCGTCGAAAATCGAGTGAAAAATCCCAACTCGGATTGATAAACTATCTCGAAATTCTGTGCTCGAATCTGGAACAAATCACTATGCGAATGGGATAATATACGAACATCCTATGTATTTAACTTCATTGATTATTAGCCAAATCAATTTCTTTTCCATTCACATTCACTTATTCGCATTAATTCCCATTTGGATTATTCTTCAATTCTTATCTCAATTGGGTATTTAATTAATAACAGTTTGAACTCAAACTAGTTTTAGAAAATAGCTTGAAAATTTTAAAAATAAATCAGTAGTTGAAGAATAATTATTAGTTTACCAAATAGCTGTAAAATAGTTAACTAATTGTAAAATAGTCGAAAAATAGTTGAATAGTTTTCAGAGATTTTAAATAATTGCAAAATAGTTGTAAAATAGAAATTAGTTTGTGAAATAGTTGAAAAACAGTAATTAGTTTATAAAACAGTTGAAAACTAGTTAAATAGCTTCAAAAATAATGGTAAAACAAATATAAAATAAATTAGCTTTAAAAAGAAAGGTGTATATATTTAATAACTTAGAAAAATAAGTTTGTATTAAAACAATTTATTTAAAATAGTCTAGAGTTAAACCGTTCACTTCCCCAACAATTCAACTTAAATTTCCACTTTCATTTAATTGACTCAATGCTACTTGAATAACTTCAATTTCCATTGAAATTTATTCCCAATTCAAGTTGAATCAATCTTGATTCCTTCCCCAATTTAAATCAAATTCTAGTTGATTTTAATCCTGTTCGATTTAATTTTAATTTCATATTATTCCAATCAATTTGAATTGTTATCAATTGAACCCATTTCAAATTCAAATCATTTCAATATAATCCAATTTAATGCCCCATTTAAATTTTAAAATTATACATCTTCAATCACCAATCCAATTAATTCAAACCAAATTTAATTTGTACTAATTCAATTTCAATCTTGAATTTAAACTATCTCGAATTATATCAATTCGAGTTAAATTCTCAAATTTCCATTTTAAGCTATCTTTACTTATGTATTTCAAGGTTCAAATAAGATTTCAATACAATTTTATTCTAAAAATAAATAAATTTATAATTAAGTTTTATCTTCCAGTTTGAAGCCAGTTCTTCAACAAATTTAATTTACAATTTAATTATTCAATTTTATTTAATTTATACAATACCATTCACAATTTAAAGATTTTTATTAACAATGGGATGATATCATCCAATTTATTTTAAAATGTCCATCCATTTCCAAATTTTAAATCTCAAACCCGTTTTGAGATCACACAAATTCCCAATTCAAATCAACCATTTAACTTTCCAAGTTAAATTCTAATTTTACTTAATCCAATCAATCTTACTCAATTTGGATACCCGCTTCAACTTCAAAATTCTTTCCCTCTTATAAGTTCAAAACTTATATCACTTTGGGTTTTTACATCACACTTCAGGAAAATTCAAAACTTAACCTCTTAGAGTTTATTTCAAATTATCTCTGATATCATGTATATCCATACATATATACATATTTATTTCTTGGCCCTCCTAGCCATGTTTTATAATTTTAAACCACCCTTGGTTTTAAATTCAAATCAAACTTCAAACAACCCATTGTTTTCAACAAGTACAATTATCCAATTAATACTTATTTACTGTTTTTTTTCATTTCTTCGAAACAAAGTTTTCAAATTCTGGGACCAGATTTAGAATTTCATTTTCAATCCATTAAATTTTATTTTGGTTGTATTTCTATTTCTACTAGATTTAAATCCAATTTAAGATTTCAATTTGGTTGTATTATATTTCTTCTTAATTTTCATTTCAATAAATTTAACAACCAATCACTTTAATATTTATTAGAATGAAATATTGCTTATATATCAAAATATATATCATTTAAAATCTTTATATAAGAAAATAACAAGTACGCGCTCATATATATATATCTATATATATATATATATTCTCAACTCATTCTAGAGTCCTACAGACTCTATTAAATGAGTAATCCCCACCAGAGCCAAGGTTCTCGCTTAACCTTTTTGCTCTGATACCAAATGTGACGACCTGAAATTTTCGATCCTGAAAATTTTAGATAGTTATGAAATAGAAGAAGAGATAGAAGAAGAAGAAGAACAGAAACATCAACAACTAACATAAGCAGCGGATAAAATATAATAATAAATAATAACAGTTTACAAAAGAATACTATATCCGTCGATTACATTTAATATACATCATAGTTTCACATATATATACAGTCACTGAATATACACAATTACCAAGTCTCGGATTAACAATAATATAAATACAGCGAAAATACCCTATACGATATTGCATCCAACTCGCCTCCTGAGCTCCAGAACGTACCTACCTGAAAAATCTGTAATACTCGGTCTGACCCGAGCATTACACCAAAGTAACACCCGGGTCAGGCTGGAAACCAGCGTGAGTAACCTCAATTTAACATGGAATACCAAAGCAAACAACTTATATAAAACTCGGGGTAACTCAAACCAATTTTACAAGTTCACGGTATTTTATGGACATAACTTATTTCAGATATAAGTTTCTAAGGACCAAAATAAAGATCAAATAGTCAAATTCACTTAAATCACTTCATTCCAATCTATTAATCTCACATATCAATTTATAAGAATTCGATGTGGTTTTGGGTATTTCCCAATACCCGATCCCGGCCTCTTCGAGTCACATGTCATCCTAACCCAAGTTATACAAATGAAATACACGACATTTCATATCAGAGATATTAACTCAATCAATGCATTCAATACCATTCAATCACCCATAAGAAAAGCTTAATCACATACAAATCAATTCAATTGATTCTAATTGAATTTCAAACCTCAATCACTTAGATTCCTTCATTAATTAATTCCAAATCAATTAATTAATCAACCCTTCCTTATTCATCTTAATTAATCACCCTGGATTAATTATCTTCCAATTCCATTCAGGTAATTATCTTTAATTAATTTCACGACATTAATTATTTTGACCAAATCAATGAGTAATCTTTAATTACTTCACAAATTAATCAACTATAATCAGTTACACTAATTCTTAATTACTTACATTAATTAATTTATCATGTGTCTTATGGTTAATTCCTCTTAATGAATCAATCTTTAATTACACCGTTGATTGTATAAATTAATGATTTCCAATTATGTTTGATTTGTTCTAATCTAAATTAATTACTTTAATTCAACCCCAATATTTATCATTCTCGATTAATCTCAATATGTAATTAACTATTCTTTTATTTACTTCATTAATAAATTAGTTACTCCTTAATTAATTATCTTAACTAATCTCTTGATAAATTTCACAAAGTAACTATATTTTATTAATTACATTAAGTATTTATTTATCACACCATCAAATGATTATTCTAAATTATTTATACTTAGTAAATTAACTTACTACTTAATTTATTATTTATTCAAACTTTTAATTTCTGAATTAAATAACCCAAATCATTAATTAATTAAATTGGTTAGTTATCCATTTTAATTATCCTACTAATTTAATGTATCACAAATCATTAAGTCGTTAGTAACTTTTAACGGAAACATTTTCTTATTTATTGTTTTAAATTTAAAACAACTTAAAATTCTCAATACTTCGAGTTAAGCAACCATTAACTCGACAACCATCCTATACCAAAATTACTAGATCATCAATTCGCAGTGCATATCAAATCAATTAAATCATTCAATCAAATATTTTAATTTAACCATTTAAACTCAATAGAAATCTAATAAAGTGAGATTTACTCACCTTTGCTTTTGCAATCCAAATCCAATCTCGACCATCTCTACCCAATTTGGACCTTGTATAAATATTTACATGATTTTATTAATATTCGAACAAACCGAATAATTCATCACATTCTACAAATTTCTTAACTGAATTATTTAGTTCAAACTGTTTTTCTTAAAATAACTAATTTAGCAGCTAAGATAATCTAAACAAGTTTTAAAAAAAATTAACTCCATCCCACATCATTTTTTTTCAATCAGTCGATGAAAATAAGTATTTATATATATATATATAACTTATTTGTAATTATTTTTTTTTTTAAATCCTTTACTGTAGTATAATTTTTTTACATATTTGTATTTTATCATTTTATTTAAATCAAATTAATTTAAATGCAAATACCTGCTGCCTTACCTTAACAGTGACCCTACGGGCTTCCCCTGCTCCTCAACCAAAGCTTGTCCTCACCACTACGACGAACCCACACCACAACTCCTCGCTCGACAGTCTAGGGCACAAACTCTAATCGCCTAACCGCTATACTTGATGACCACGTGAAAACGAGACAAAGCCTCCACTTCATCGAACAGCCATCCCTCAGCCGCTATGATCCCTAACTCGAAAAGCCCTAGCTCCCCTTAGCGATTCAATCGCGACTCGATCAAGCGACCCGCGACCTCGTCGTGACACCTATCCTCCACCGCGAAGACCAAAAACCCACGCGCTCAACTTCCCAAATCGCTCAACTGTTGATGTTCGGCCATTGATGAACGAACGAATTGATTTTGATTTTTTTTTATTGTTTTTGGGTATAAATAACGGAATACTCTATTTAATTATATATTTTTTAACTGCATTCGATTAGCTTCTCAAAATCACGAGAGGAATGGGGGTGAGATATATAATGGTGTAAGGCTTCTCGAGTACGCCTTCCTGTTAATAAAAATATCTTTACTATTTGACTCTAAAATTTATTATAATATAAAGCTTCAAACATCTCGTTAATCGCCATCTAAAATTTTGAACTCCACTTAAAGACAGCTGTTAGGCAATTATAAGGTTTTACCCGCGTTCCGAACATGATGGAATGGTTTTCGAAGGCTAATTCGATCATATGCGCAAGTTACGGAAATAAACAATCGATTTTTAAATTAAATCGATTAAAATAGTTCTACGCGATTTGAGCTACCAGGGTCAAATGACAACTCCGATTGCTACGAAAATTGAAATCCGATATTAACTAACTATTACGGATCCAATGGAACTGGTTTCGTCGAATTCTGAGACTGTGCCTTGGAAGGCTATTTTTAAATATCGTTTTAAACGGTATATCTTCAAAATTGAACAAATTACCTTTAAATTAAATTTTATAAGCCTTCAAATCATTTAAACAGGCTTAGAAATTTCAGATTCAACAATTTACCAAATTTTCAATTATTAAATTAAATATTTAAACTATATAATTCAATAATTTAATTATCAAGCAAATATAAATATTTGGGATGTAGGTTAAAATCAACCTTTAAATATCTAAAATCAATTTAATTATTCCATTTTAAATTGTTAAAAATTCTGGGTCGTCACAACAAGAGATGAACATAAATTGGATTCACGATCTTGAATCTCACAAGTGGATAAAGTCTCAAGATCATTCCATTCGGATATCATCAAAGAAATAACCGCTTGTTGCTTACGATTAAGGGCAATGGCAACACGATTTCCCTATTTGGGAGTATACAAAGAATATCAAGATCATAAGATGCAAAGAACTCGAGCCAACGTTGTTGACGCAAATTAAGTTCCTTTAGAGAAAATAAGTACTTCAAAAATTTATGATCTGTACAGAGAACAAATTTCTCATCCAAATGATACCAAATTTCTAAAAGCGAAAACAATAGCCGCGAGAACAAGATCATGAGTGGCACAACTAGTCTCGATAGGCTTTAATTGTTTAGAAGCAAAAGAGATAGCACGTTCTCTTTTGCAAGAGAACGACATCCAAACCAATACGATTAGCATTGGTACAAAAGATAAAGTCTTGGTTCCCATCGGGAATCACAAGAATAAGAGTATCGAAAAGAAAGAATTTCTTTTAAATAATCTTTTTTTCTCGAAAAGCTAAAACTTTCAAAATTACATTTATCTTTATGTAATAATATTTCTAGAAAAATTTACATTTTTAGAAGTCAATATATCGTGTCAGACTGTCTCATCTAAGCATTTAGGAAATTCCTATCGATAACGTTGATCAAGCGCATCGATCAGAATTCTTAAAGCACTCAACGGGCAATACAATCACAAAATCATCTTCTATATGATGAAAATATCTCTTAAAAGTTTTAAGAATATTATTTGCTCGTTTAAGAACAAAATCCAATTGTACTTATAAATAAATATTATAAAAAAGATTTGCAAAATTTTAAATTTCTATTTTCATCCAAAATCAATAAATACAAGAATAGAGTCATCCAGATATTCGTAAAATACTCGATTCATAAAATGGATGAAATAAGCTGGACAAACTGAATGACATAATTAGTCATTCATAAGAATCATAACGAGTTTGGAATGCGGTAAGTGGAATGCTAACTGCCGCAACTCGTAGCAAATGAAAACCGGTGGAAAGGTCGGGCTGAAAAGACCTTAACACCCCTCAAAAGATTGCTTAGGAGATAATCCTAAGACAAGCTCAAAAATACCGGAAAATTCCACAAACTACCCGAATGAGAAAATTAACTATTTCCTCATCTTATGGGTTTGAAGAATAAAAATGATGCCATCAAGTTGGAATCGAAATCGTAAAGAAAAAATACAAATCTGTTTAACAGATTAAGAATGTCGAAGATGAATAGTCCATTCGGAAAATAGGATACGGGCTTCATAATGATTAAGCCAATCCTTTCACAAAAATCGATTTCCGAAACCTAAGTAACGCATAACATGCAAATCGGTTCAGAAGGAAAAATCACATAAAATAATCTCGACATCAAAACGAAGAAAATTGAGCGTTGCGGATCCACCAACCGGATTCCCAATTATCAAAGAAGTCATCAAGCCCAAAATGTTTTAAAGAAAAAGAATCAACAACTTCTTTTGATATAAAATAGTGAGATGAAACCATATCGACAAGAACTCGAAAGGATAATCACAAAACAAATGAAATTAAGGATTGAACGAGAAATACCTTGATCAAGAGAAGAGTTGCTAGGAGCTTGCACAACATTCAGCTCTCCTTTCCTCTTGCTTAGAAGTTTGGGGCAAGAAGATAAAAGATGACCCAGAATTTTGCAATAGCGGCAAGTAAGGGGTTTCGGGCACTTAATTACATAATGGTCCGTGGAACCACAATTGTAGCATTGTTTATGACTAGAGGTAAGAGTCTTTGCTACCGAAGTTTCTTGTTCCCCCTTCTTCTTGCTTTGAAGTATGGGCAGGCAGAAATATGATGACCTGCATTTTTGCAATAACGACAAAAGAGTGGCTCCGGACACTCCTTTGCATAGTGGTCTTAGAATTACAATTGTAGCATCCTCCATGATTAGGGATTGGAGTCTTTGCTATCAAAGTAGTTTGCTTCACCTTCTTATTGGGATAAGGGCTTTTGAACTTAATATGCCTCTTCTTGGAAATCCCAATATCACCATCACTTCCTTTACCAACCTCTTCATGTCGAAGCGTGATATCCACAAATTGATTGCAAAGAACTTCAAGTTTCAGAGGTAAAACCATTTCGGGGTTCTTACTCAAGGCACAGATAAACTCTTGATTCTTTATAAGATCCAAAAGTTGTTGGGCAGACATGAATGCGCCGTCCAGAGAAGGGCTACTGGATTGACCAGCGCAAGGACTGCCAGAAATAACCATCTCTTCTTCTTTAAGAAAGAAATAAAAAAGAAGAAAAAGTTTATTCACAAAATGAATATCAAACAATAATGATTGATAAAACAAGGAATCACAAAAGAAAATAGGATAAGACGGTTCAAAGACCCGAATAAAATCCTAAGGCACGACTCCTAAGATGGACTTAGGACGATGATCCTTGTTAAATTATTCTACATTGTTCCGAAGTTTGGCTCTGATATCAAGCTATGACGCCCCACCTCTATACCCACGCTAGCCAAGGACACTACGTGGTAATGCCGTCAACTATCGCGGAGAATAAGGCTGTTGAGGAGCGACCATCCGTGTAATTGCTTTGTGCGAGCACCGATATGTCAGATAGTTTAAGATGCATTTCATTTCAAGAGGAAATCTGACATGCCGATACAAACTCAAAGCTACTACACAGTGGCTATATATATAATCTTCGGAAACAAATATAGAAATAAGCATAACAGAAATCAGTCATAGATAATTCATATCACAAAGGCGGAAACATATATGAATATTACACATGAAAGTGTACATCAGAGTAGTGGTCAAACAAGATCCACAATATCACAAAAGTATAGTTACAAGTGCTACACAAGAGAATAAGTATACATCATAGAGTCTATATCTCAAATGTATACAACAAAATGAACTACTAATCTAAGTAGTTAGGCAAAAGTCAGAATAGTAAACACCAGAAGTGGAGTCAAGTAGAAGCACCAATAACATCTCGGTCTGACCCGAGTATTATTTAACAAGAAAATAATAAATAGATCAGTCTAGCTATAAATATCAGATGAAATGATATAGAATAAGAGATATGACAAAATCGTATAATAACCAAAATGCCATACTATGATACGTATGTAATTGAAAATCAACAATAGATTAATCAATATCACAATAATCTTCTCAAAGATAAAAAGGAATGTCATACTCTATATTTTTATTCACAAAAAGTTAATGACACACAAGTTCACCAATGCACAAATAATGATAAATCTTATCAATGTAAATCACGAAAATTGGCAAAACACAAATTCTAGAAATCAATCAATAGAAATCTAGAAATCACAAAAAGGGGAAAGAGGCCTGTTACTAGAATGGGAGCATAAAAACTCACCAACACGTGTATCACTAAAACGGAAAGCTATTCCATGGTTGCGAACCATTAATTTTGAGCCGAGGCTCCACTAAAACGGCCCGAAGACCATGAGCCGAAGCTCCACTAAAACGGCCCGAAGACCATGAGCCGAAGCTCCACTAAAACGGCTCGAAGACCATGGGTCGCTACCCCACCAAGCCGAAGCTCCACTAAAAACGGGGTTTAGTCTCCCTCGCAGACAAAGAGACATCGCACGTTGCTAGTCTAAATCACAAAATGATCATCATTGATCGATAAGTGTAAATTACACTAAGCTAGTAAATAAATGAGTTTAGCTTCATGTTCCATAACCACTAGCTTAACTTAATTATTTACGAACAAATTGTAGACTTCCACTCGAGGCTAAGTGTAAATTACACTAAGGTAGTAAATATATGAGTTTAGCTTCACGTCCCATAACCACTAGCTTAACTTAATTATTTACGAACAAATTGTAGATTTCCACTCGAAATTGTCACAAGAGATTCAATCGAACAAGTCCAAGAATTAACCGACGAAGTAAATGCAAGCGTTTCATACCACTTGTTTTACTAAGTCGTTTAATTAGATTTCTCATACGAATGAGGTAAAGGTTTGTATATACTAATAGATTGAAAAACGGTTTAAGAAACGAGCTTTGTAATAAAATAGAGTTGAAATCATTTTGATGAAAGAATTTTGATATTTACTACTAGTATTGAAAACCTTTATATTTTTTAAAAGTGACAAATCACAAAAATGACTGTAGAACAATCAATCACTAAAATTCACATTTGAAGACGTGAATAAAAATCCAAAGAAATCGATACCGAATCCATCGAAGTGGAAATACCCAAAAATTCCAAAAATAGAAGTTATCAAAGTCGACAAAGGTGATAACAACTAATCGGAGAAGAAGAATCGATTAAAGATTGGAAAAGCAAAGAAAAACGAGCATAAATAGGCAAAACAGGGAAATAGGAGCAGGTCGGTCGACTGAACTCTCTGAGTCGGTCGACCGGACCAAAAAACAGAGAAGTGCCCTGGTAGCAGGTCGGTCGACCGGCCTACTGTGTTCGGTCGACCGAACCCTGTTTCCAGTACTTCCCAGCCTATCTAAACAAAGGCCAATCTCGACCAAATTGCAATCGTTCGAGCAACGGCGCTAAGGGTTTATGCCAATCGACTACCCGATCCTATATGCTCCTCGATGCATCACCAAAAGCATGATCAAATATCAAAGTTAGGATTTTAAAGATTGAACCCAAAACACTAAAAATTGGAATACTCACAAAACCAATCCAAATCAAAATCAAATGCACATGAATAAGCGTTGGGAATTCATACACAACAATCAAAGATAGTTATAGACAAAGAGGTGAGATAAAAATCTCACCTTTTACACAAAGAACAAGTAAGAAGAAGCTATAGAGCAAGGCAAGGACAAACACTCTTTAATTCCAATCCAAGAAGCTTGAATCTAAGCTTACAAGTAAAATATTTCCTAAATTAGGTTTAGGAAATTCTGAAATTGAAAGGAGAATGAGTTGGAGAAGAAGAAGGAGATGCTTACTAATGGCTTCTCTTAGAATTTAGAGCTAGAGCTTTGATTTTGCAAATGAACTAGGGCTTGGAGTTTTAATTTTCAATCTTTTCCCCCATTATTCTCTTGAGCTTGAGAGAGTTAGGAAATGAGGAATGAATGAAGAGAAATGGAGAGGGGTTGGGTTGATATAACTAGAATTGGGCAAATGGGCTGAACCCAAACCCAAAGCCCTATAGAAAAAGTAGCAAAACTCAACTTACTCCAAACATATCGAAGCTTATAATCAAAAAGGTTGCAAATGGAATTTTGAACTCAATGGAAGGGGTCTCGAGTCCCAATTCGACTGTTTGCAAAAAGTAGCTTTCCGGACTAAAATCCGACGAACGATGAAATATTTAAATAAAATATTTAAATATAAAATCGATAAATATGCGGGTTGTTACATTCTTGCTGCAGTTTTATGACATCGGCATTTAACTTAACATTGCTTGATGTTCACTTATTTTTCGAGATAGTTTGCATTAATCTGTAAATGGTTCATCACTGTTTTCTTCAAAAACTTATACTTTCATACTGTGTATTGACACTTGTGTACTGAGCATTACTGAGTCTTTGATTTGTGTCACTTGATTGCCGAGTCTTTGAGCATTGTTGTGTCACTTGATTCTTATGAAGCTCGAGTTGCACACTGCATATTGATTGTGATCTTGATTCATTGTGTCATTGATGTGTTCCTATATTTCTGGTGCATTCATTGGTCTGTTTGCATATTTCACATGCTTGACCCTTGCACATGCCCTTTGTTACATGTTTGAATTGACTGTGTTATTTGCTTAGTGCATTAGTTTGCACTGTGCATTGGTTTGGACTTGCAGTTTGAGTTGCTGACTTCAAGTTGCCTTGACTGTGGTTCCTGTGCATCATCAGTTACATGAAATTGTATTGTGAATGTTGCATTGAGTCTGGACATGGGTATTTGCAGTTTTTTTTTTTTGGTCTTGGATTTGTGGTATTTGCATTTGAACTGTAGCATGGTCGTGGTTTTGAGAATGCGACTTCATCACTGATTTGGTTAACATTGATTCGTTTTGGTGCAACTGCCCTTGTGCACTGTTGTTCTACTTGACTTGAAAACTGCTTTGGTCAGGTTGCATACATGTGAGTTGTTCTGTGCATTGTACTTGGTTTGTGAGACCATAGTGGCATTTGCATATGTAATTATCCACTTGTCCTGTTGGCATGTGCATTGCCTCCATACTTTATAGTTGTTTCCATTGCTTGTTTCAGTTTTGTACATTTGGATTTTTGGGTGAGGCTTGTTTTAGTTGCCTCGAAATTGCACCTGTGTTGAATCCAGCTTATAGCTCGGATTTGATCTTGTGCTGAAAGTTGTGACATTTATTTTATTGCACTTGAGTTGAATCCGATAATTTTTGTTTGACCTGTGCTCACCTGTCCCTGTAAAAATTTCAAGTGTATATATCAGTGTGCACGGCCTTGTGGCATATACAGTGATACACTGTGTATGTCACAAGCTGTTCGTGTATGATGAATTCAAAGTTAAATGATGACAAACAACCCAAATAATTGAGGAAAATATTATTTTCAGAATTCACATTTTATTTTATATTGCAAAAATATTTCATTTTCAATTTTACTGCGTCAATATTTATTTTTGCAGATTTCTCAGATGCTGGATTAAATTTGGAATAAAGTTGAAGATAAACACGAGTGTGAGTGATATTTAGTGAGGTCAATTGTAAATGTAAAATTGTGATGTAATTGAATTTGTATCAAAGTTGTATAGTGTATAGTGAGAGCTTGAATTTGTACCATTCAAATTTGTAATAAATATTTGTTTGAATAAAAAATTCTGGTCGAATTCAAATTCTGTGTTATTTATTTTTATTCAGCAAATATTCATTTAGTCTATGAAAAATAAAATAGTAAATTAACAAATACATTTTACACGAATATATATATATATATATATGTGTGTGTGTGTGTGTGTGTTTATTATCATCAAACAAAAATCATATAATAGCATATTCAACATACTTCATTGCTCCGTTAGATTCGGGGCATGAGTTCAGTACTAGGCGGTCAATCACATCCACTTTTGGCACAAATGTCACCATACTCTAGGTGAGGACCTAAAGAATAGATAGTCATGTCACATCCAATTAGTGATTGATGCTCTCCATATTGAACCAAGGGCAAGGTTCAATGTGCGGACGGTTGAATCATGTCCATTTCGTATTACTCTTCTAGTCAGATCATGGTAAGAGTCAACGAGTGAATGGTCACGTCACATTCATTTAGGGTTGGATGGTCAGTCACATCCATATTGATTCATATTCTCCTATCAGATCTAGAGATAGGTTGGTTCAAGTGCAGTCGGGTCATGCTCATCCGGTTTCATACTCCTGATGGATCAAAGGAGGGTGATGTAGAATGAATGGTCAAGTCACACTCATTCATGGTTTATTCTCCTATCCTCGCTTTGAGGACTGGAGTTATTCGATGCATGTTTTCTGATGGATGCGAATATTTGGATTCGAACAAACCATCTCCTCAACTCACCGATGGATACGAACAGCATTTCCTTTTCACCTTGCATCGATCATATCTCCTTCATACGAACTCCGATTAATCTGAAATTTGAAAAATAGCCTCTTCTTGCTTTGATCATCATTTCCACTCAATTCCGTCCTGATTGGAGCCCGGCCAAATTTTAACGACATCGATTGCAGCCTTGTTTCCAATCGATTTCCAATCCTGATATCCATTCTTCCTTGCCAATTTATTAATATTCTAGCCTTGACAAAAAGGTGGAATAACATATTGGGAAATTGGATATGCTTTATTTCTAAACTAAAGTTATTGAGTAACTAGAATGGGCATTTTTCTTTACTTGTATTAGGAAGTCTAAATGGGATTTTGGTCGTGGGAGGTCGGCAGGCTATGTTAGTGTTGTTGATAAACTGTTATTTAGAAATAAGGATAACATATAGGATTTGACTCCAATGGTCCCCCGTCGTCATTAGCAAAGACTTGGGGTATGCGCAGATGAAGTTTTTTTCCTACTAGTGTATAATCCATATAGGATACGCAAAGACCTCAAAGTTTAATTAGTTTTTTGTTTTGTCGAAGGTAGGCGGTTAACCCTTAGATAAGTCTTTAAGTTGCATTAGTAATATGACTAATTAAATTACAAAGCCATATCTAGGGTTCATCGACGTTTGTAGCTAGGGTTAGTTAACTAGCGATTATGTTACATGGGGCCCGCTTTGGGATTGAGGTATTAAATGGTCATTGGGTCTGCCACCTTCTTATTTAAGAAGTATTAAGTGGTTAAGGTTTTATTTTTGGGTAGTAAAATTCTTATATATATATATATAGGAATATATATAGTTATACCTTGGAGAAGGTTGGATATTCGTTTGAGCATATGGAATTAAAAAGGACAACCGTGAATAATAGACAAAACACTTAAATAGAAACCAATCAGCATAAATAAGTGTTATTGATAACGTATGTTGTTTTCCTATCACCAGAATGTTGTTTTGACCCCTTCGTCATTACAACCTATACGATAGATTTAAAGGGACAGGCTACTGGTGCAAGATGGAAATGGTAGATGGAGAAGTCTTCTCATTCATGCTCGGCACCTACAAGGCAACTAACTATCCAAGGAATAATATTAATTCCTAGGTAGTAGTATCATATGTTGTCCCTTCGGCTACGAGTTTAGAAAGTTAGTAGTTAGATTCTATTTTGTTTACTTGTTATCATATCATAACGGCATGTCATTTTCGGTCATTGAGATGCTAACGTCAGTTCGGGTATTGAATCCAAGGGGCGAAAAAGGCCGGTATTACATAGGATGCGACCCTGAGTCAATTCTGCTAGGATAGATTGAATAGTCCATTTGGTGTCTCGCCTCATTCCAGTTAGGTTTTTAATACTTATCGCTTCCTCAATAACGGCATTACCCTAGCTAAATGTCATTTAATCCTGATGCCACTAAGGAGACTACCTACTTTTTTTCGTCATTAACATAAACATCACATGGTGCATATAACTTCATGATCATATATTGTAAATATACATATAAGCCTTATCAAGAAAATAATCCCCATAGCATCATTATATTATATAATATAACTAACATGGCATGAAACATAACATACATAAGAAAAATATATGACATCCGACAATAATCTAAGCTCATGTTATATTCAACCATACACACAATAATAACAAGCATCACATATCAATACATGACTTAATCATTATATCATACTATAAACTTGTTATATTTTCAATTTATATAAAGTATTGAATATTATACAATAATTTACATTCAAGATATACAAATATATATATATATATATATATATATATATATATGTATATGCATATATATATATATATATCATGGCGTGAAGTGAGATATTCTGATACTTATGCAGAATGGATCTTTTGGCTATTGTAACACTAGAGGGGGGGAAATAGTGTACTTAAACTTCTTAATGCTTAACTTTAAGTTTTCAAATTATTCAATTAATAATCACATGTATCAGTAATAAAAAGCAGTAAAGTGTTAACTGCCTTTAGCTTAAGTCGTTAGAGGCATGACACTTTAGATAGAGGTTCTTGAGGTCATGGGTTCAAGCCTTTGATGCATCAAAAAAGGAGCACCAATAATTTTTATACTGGGTTGAATTCAAAATCTTACATCTAGTGCTGTTTCGTAAAGAATTTTCACTATCACAACTTGCAAATCTACTGATGGAAATTATACTTATATAACTTGACTTTGATTCAGGTGGCCAGTATGCTTATCCTGACTATCCATAGGTGGCAGGACAAACTTGACCTCTTGACTTTCCAAGGGTGGTCACGATCACCTATCTAATCCCGACTTTTTATGTGTGGTAGAATACAACTGTACAATTCAAGTAGTAGTAGAGTAATACAACAAGAAATCTATCTTTCAAATACAAAATCTTGTAGTCTTCAGTACAAAATTCTGTAGCTCTCCAATAGCAATTTTACTTTGAAATCTAAGAAGAATATGATGAGATACGGATTGAACAATTAAGAATTCAAGTATGAACTCTCTGATCTTTTGTGGTTTGCAAATCCATTATCATATTCATGGAATACGATTCACTTTCAAGATGCCTTGATGGTGAAATGGTAGACACGCTAGACTCAAAATCTCGTGCGATGGGAAATCGGCGTGGTGTTTGTGAAAATAGGTATAATCCACTATTTTTTGCTAGAATTTATTCTTTTCAGGTAAAATACCCGGAAAGAATAAAAAATCGTGGTTGGGAAGGTCAATTTCGCTCGTTTGGAAGAGGGCGAGAAGGCCCCTGTTCGTATCAACTGCCCTGCAAGAAAAGCACAAGTGATTAATATGTTCATAAATTTTGGTCAACAAAAAATACGGGCGAGAGAGTGTGCATGCACAAAGTAGACATACTGGTATTAACAGATCATTACTAGCAAAGTAATAGTAATGAAAGAGGGAGAGAGAAGAATGAGGGAATTGTTATAAAAATATTTCTAAAGCCTTTTCATAGTAGATGAAGAGAAGTTTCTTTTCACAAAATGGTGAAAGGAAGTATTCGTTCTTTTATATTTAAGATCTCTTTAATGACTAATGTGTCGATATATCTCAAGGGTATGTTGAAATATCTACTCAATTTTGAAAATCAGTTTATAAAAGTTGTTTTTATCTTTATAACTTTAAAATCAATATTGTATTTTAATAAAAGGTTCTAGAAATGAAAATAAAGCTTCTTAAAGAGAGACTTCAAAGATATATTATGGGATATTTAACAAATATTTCTAGGACTCCAAAAACACAGTTCTGACAATGTGTGTGCTCTTATAGTCTTTGTTTCTTGAGTCACTTGCGTCCTCCTAGCCTTGCCCTTTAACTATAACATCCCCTACTTTAAGACCTAAAAATGAATGCTTGTGATGCTGCAATCATCACCAGAATTGTTTTCAAGCCATTAGCCAAAACAAATAATCAATTTCAACATAGAGATTCCCTTCACAATTCTGACTGATTATCATGGTCAGTTCATTTTTAGATTTGCCACTCAAACCTTACTCTTATTAGTTTAACAAGGCTACGAGACACTTGTGGTTATCATGTGGGTGGTTTGTCTAACTTTCCCTCAAATGTATCATGGACAATTTGTTAGGTTACCACTATGACCTTACACCACCCATCATCAAATACAATATCGCATTCATACATACGATTACCACAAAGACCTTACACCACCAATCCTCAAACATAAATTTAGACAAACGGTTACTACATAGGCCTAACATCATTAATCGTTAAGTATATTGTATGTTTATACAAAAGGTTGCCACACAAGCCTTACATCACCGATTATCAAATATAAGGTCTTGTTTAGACAAATGATTGCCACATAGACCTTACCTTAATAATCATGAAATATAATGCAGCGAATAGACATATTAGTGCCACAAAGGCCATATAATAACAATTTCATTCTTTAGGTAAGTTACATCATTTTAACTTATTATTCTTTATGGTCATTTCATCTTTACAAAAATTTCAACCATCGCCTAGAAAAGATGGCTTCCTAAGTTTTACAAAAGTTCATTTATTTACTTAGAATTTCTTAGCACCTTTAGCTATCGCAGATTGTCAGTGCATAACCCTCGTAGGTTAAAGCCTAATGCAAGTTGATAAGTTTTATAGCTATCTCAAATTGATATTAAGCTATCTCCAGTTCACATCTCTATTTGACATTAAGCTATCTCCAGTTGATATTAATCTACCTCCAGTTGATATTACTATATTTTGTTGTTATCTATAGTTGATATTAGCTACCTTCAGTTGATATTTCTAGTTTATATCAGCTATCCCCAGTTGATATTAAGCTATAGCAAGTTGATGTTGAGCTATAGCAAATTCACAATGATATATACCAAGTTGACAATAAGCTATAGCAAGTTGGTATTGAGGTATAGCAAGTTGGCATTGAGCTATAACAAGTTGACAATGGGCTATAGTAATTTGAGATTGAGCTACAGCAAGTTGACATGGAGCTATAACAATTTGAGGTTAAGCTATAACAAGTTGACATTGAGCTATCATAAGTTGACATTGAGCTATTGCATGTTGACATTTCTATTTTAGCTATTTCCAGTTGACATGAAGCTATAACAAGTTGATATTGAGCTATAGCAAGTCTAGATTGAGCTATAGCAAGTTGACATTGAGCTATAGCAAGTTGACTTTGAGCAATCATAGGTTGAGATTGAGGTATCGCATGTTGAGACCGAGCTATCGCTAGTTGACATTTCTAATTTAATTCCAGTTTAACATTAACCTGTAGCAAGTTGAGATTGAACTATATCAAGTTGAGATTGATCTATCACAATTTAAGATTAAGCTATTGTAGATTGACATTTCTAATTAATTTTCAAGTTGAGATTGAGCTACAACAAGTTGTGATGACAATTTGGTAATGAACTCAAAAACTATTTTATTTCCATTCAAAGGAACCTTTTTTCACCTATCTTAGTTATATATCGAATTATCATTGATTTAATAGGGCATTTATGTAGATTAGTTTTTAAGAATTGTCAATTACCTTCTTAATTAATTAATAAATTAATTACCCGTTTTTAATTAGCTCTTCCCATTTCCAAATAATTCATAGAAGTCTAAAATGTATGGGAAAAATCTCAAAAATTCATCAAAAATCCTAATTATCCTATTTTGCCTCATATAATATTTTCAAGTCAAAATAATTATTTTTAAAATTTTAATTAATTAATTTTTGAAATTAGGAATTTTCTCAAGTTAGAAGATTCTTATGAATTCCTAATAACTTTAGAAAATTATAAAATTAAAAACCACCTTCGCATTATTGTTCTACATGATATATAAATTTTTTAAGTGATTTGGAGAAGGTTTGGTTCATATTTTCCTTGAAAATTTCGTAAATTATTATCTCTAAATTTCCAAACATGAACAAATATTTTCTAATCTTCCTAAACTTGTTCATAACATTCAAAACATCACAAATACATAAAATCCAAATCCATATGAGTTTGGAAGGTTTTTGGAGAAAGAATTACTCACCTTTAGTTTGTTTAAACTTGATTAAACCTTGGTTTGCTTAAGATATAAATGCTCCTTCTCTTTTCCTTTAGATCTTCCTCCCATAAAGTATGGTGGCCTACATCCTACTTTTTCATTCTTTGTTATGTTTTGATTTAGTGGACGATGAATAAGGAGTGGATAGATTAAGGAGGTTAGTAATTTGGGATTTGGGCTAAAAATCCATTCTAGACTATTCTTATTAATCCCCTAACTACTTATTCTAAATTCGTTTCTTATTAAATAACTTGTCTTCATTTTTTTCCTTCTCATAGTTTAATATGGTTAATAATTTATTTAACTAATTCTACATTATGGTTCTTCGAAATATAGGGCGTTGCGGTATCCTCTCCTTCTAAGAATTTCATCCTCAAAGTTCAAAAAAGGTAGAATAAAAATCATCTTCTTCAAATCAATGTACACACGTTATAACAATTACACTAATTCTCCTCTAATTTATATCCATCAGGAATCATAATGCATTAGTGTCCCTACTAACACATATCAATATCATATAATATAATCATACCAGTGTCACTACTAGTCTATACAACAAAGAATACTTGTTTAATCATACATGTCAAAACGAATCGAGATAGATATTTATAATCTTATCCTCTACCTCTTAAGTATAATATTCATCATCGTCACTCTACCAGATATGAACATGTTTAATAACTTTGTTCCTTAACACTTTCGTATCAAGACTGACAATTCTCTTTAGTCATCTAACATAAGTCAAATCCAGTTCTACAGATAAGTCCTCAACCACCACCTGGTTTCACCATTGAATTCAGGTCGTGTGCACATTTCCTCAATTGTGTTACATGAAAAACATTATGCACAGCCACTAAACTACTTGGTAACTCGACTCAATAAGCTAGTTTAAGAATCCTCTCAATCATTGAAAATGGTCCTACATATCAAGATGTTAGTTTTCCCACCTTTCCAAAGCGTATAACTCCTCACATCAGAGAAACATTCACAAACACATATTCACATATCGCAATCTTAAGGTCTTTTCTCCTCTAGTCGGCATAAATCATTGTGGAGTATGTATCTTATTTGATGGTAACAACTATATTCTAATATTTGAATTTTTTCCAGAGTGTTTTACAAACAGAAGTATCAAAAGTGAATAATTTCTTTTTCATTTAGTTTGTCATCCTTATGCTTGATTCACATGTATCATAAATCAAACACATTTGCATTTTATTTGTAAAATTTAATATATGTTTATTATTTACCAAAATAGAAATATTCTGAAATAAAATAATCAATTTTTGTTTGATATTAATAAATATATTTTGTGTTTAATGTGTTTATTTAGTATTGTGTGTTTACAAGATATTAATTCTATAAGAAATCTAATTAGATTCGTTTATAAATCTTATCGGATTTGTGTATCTTCTATATAGAACAACAAATTTGTGACAACCCACATTTCGGAGGGTTTAAATTGACAAAAATCCATACATGTCCAACTCAGCAATCCGAAACACAGATAATCAATGGGGTTAATTAAGAAAAATAAGAAAAGAAGAAAAAAATAAGAATCTCGCAGCGGAATGAAAAAATATAATAATCAAATAAAGAGTTCATGAAGATGTTTATACTATACATTTGGTTATAATTTTACAACATCTATCAGAGTTATACATACAACAGAACAATAGAATAAAACGGTGCAGCATAACAACATGTTACAGGGGAATAATACTAGTAATAATTATATATCAAATCTTCGTCTTCGTCATCCAAAAAATAATCTTCAATGCGCTAAAAACTCAGAGCTGACCTGAGCGTAATGAAAAGACAAAACACTCGAGTCGGGACTAAAATATCCTTATGTGTGTCAAATCAATATCACATATAACAGGAGTGTAATAGCATCAGAGATGTTTACAGGGTTTCACATCTCCTATCAAGTGTATAACGTGCGTGCAATAACTTAAGAGATGTTACGGATTTTCCATCTCTAAAGGATCCATCAAAATATTTATATATTGTAGAATACGCTAGATATGTAATGTCTAATCAGTAAAATAAATATTTTTCTTAGCAGTAAGGCTTTATATTAATCCCCTTTAACGTATTTTTAAGTATTGTCGTACAGTTTGCATATAACGCTCTAGTAGCACATCGGGGGTTAGGGATGCACCATGAGATTAAACCAAAATTGTGGTGATTTCGTATAATGATAAAAGTATGACAAGGGACATTAGGCAATGCCCAAGGTAGGATACTACCAATTCGAGTCATGGGGCTGGTGGTAACGCATCATGGCCACAACTGAGCACCGCGTCCATCCATTCCATATCAAGTCAAAGGGAGGTCATCTCAAAATCAAGGTACACCAATTGAAACCAACATCAAAAATAATAGTACGAACCAAGTACAAGAAGAAAATCGAAGAACAAATGTCCGCTTGGGGTAGCTGGCTCACTTGGCTCTGTCAAGCCATCATGTTTTAGTCATTTCAAATTGGCACAAGTGCTAGGGTCTATCCATCACCATTCACTTTCTTCAAATCCAACAAACGTATACCAAATCCAACCACTACGTTCTGGAGTCTTCTCTGCGTACACAGTTGTTAAAGTGATTACAATTTTGATAGAGAGTGTGCCAATAAGAGGCTTTGGTCTCTTTAACAACCAAACGTCATTTTACACACCGATTGGTACTTTTACGTTTTGAAAACAATTCATACTTGATATCAAAATATCATATTCACTTCAAACCTCATATTTTCTTAAAATATCATATTCAGTTCAATATGTCGTTTCCACTTCAAAATCAGTTTTGCTCCAAAATATCATATTTACTTAAATAAGCTATTTTTACTTCATTAATTATTTTGAATTTCAACTTAGGTTATAACTTCATTTTAACCCAAGTCGCATTTAAATCCACGATTTAAATGTAAATAGTTGCCAACTTAAAATTTTGAATTTTTAGAAAATAGTTTGAATAGTTTAGATATTAAAATATTTTGAAAATTAAATGGTTTATATAGTAAAATAGGTTGGAAAATCCAAATAATTTAAATATTTGAAAAGATAAATTTTTTAAAATGGTTTATATAAAAATAATTCTTTTTGAAAAATAGTTTCATATCAAACTATTTCTTTCCATTTCAAAAATCTAGACCTGGTTCCAAATTTCGATCAAATTGATTCAATTTCAATCATTCAATTTAAAATCATCTTCAATCTCAATTTAATTCTAATCGAATCAATTTCGATTTCAACTCAAATCAATATCAATTTCAATCCATGTTAATTTCAATTCCGAAACGTTCATTTTAAATTCCAATTCGATTCAACAATTCAATTCAGTGGTTTAAATTTCAATTCACTTCCTATTTTTAAATCATTTCAATTTAAATCGATTTCGAGTTCGATTTCAAATACCCGTTTAAATCAATTAAATCAAATTAAACTTCAATATTCAATCTAAGGTTCAAATCTTTTAAAATAATTCGATTCCAAGCTCAAATTTGAAATATCCATTTAAATTACCTTTACATAGACAAATTAGAAGTTCAAGTAAAAGTTCAAATCTTTAAACAATTTCACTTTTCTTAGTTCAAGTCATATGTCGATTTTTTCTTCACATTTCAAAATAAATTCTTAAAACAATTCATTTCAACCAATTTCAATTTCAACATTTCAAGACTCGAATTCGAAATTAGTTCAATCTTCATAAATTTGATTCTTAAAACAAAATCATTTAAATAATTTCAAATTCAAAATTTTAAAATCATTTAATTTGACCTATCCGGCATCCATATATAATTTTCTTTCCTATGGCCAAGTGATCAGTCATTTCGATTTAATTTTAGGGATGGATATATATCATTTCAATCCAAAATCAATATCGTAGGTATATATCATTTCAACATATTTCTTAATTTATTTGGAATAATTCAAATAATAGTTTATATGACGTTAATAATATACAAGGTGATAACAGAAATATATAAAGATAAATAAACATCCAAATCATCCAAAATGTCAACCAACAGCATTCATCATAATAAACATCCAAAACTGTCAATATATCACAATAACTAACCAGTTCCTAATAATCAGGAGTTTTACTATCAGTTTAATTCCAATTTCAATTTAACTGTTAATTCAAAATTTCTAACGTATAAATTTCTATGTTGATTTCCATGTCAGTTAAATTACCAAACAAAAACCAAATAAATTAAATCACTTCATGATTTTAATTTAACTAACGTCGGAAATATTTTAGTCATTCGTGAGTGTTTTAAAACACTCACCTTTTATTTGAAATTGAAAATTTTTCCAGCTTCAAATAAATTACACTTCAACTTCATGTCGTAGATGACGTCAATACAATCGCAACCTGACTCGTTTCACTTGAATCGGATCTCGAACGAGAAAGATACGATTTAATTAGCATAACGATAATTAAATATATAATTAAAAAATTATAATTAAAACTTAACCACTCTCTCTAATCCATCTCTCTCGTTCATTAAGTACGCGCCTAAACTACCAGGACATGTCCCAAACACGTGATCGAAACCTAATGCATGCACGCCACCCAAAATGGCTGGACCACCAACCAGACACACCACCGCCTATGCCACAGCTAGTCTATCACTGTCGCAAGTCATGCCGGCTCTGCCACGGCCATTCATCCACACTATCCCACAAACCGATCGACGAATGCGAGCAAAATCTGGCGATTACAAGCCATTTCACCTCGATCCAACTGTACAACGTATAGATCTCGATTTGATCTACACTTTTCCTTTTGGTGGCTTTTGATTTTGATGAGCGGTTTAAGAGAAATCGAGGAGAGAAGGGAAGTGATTTTCAGCCACTGAAATCACTTAAGAGAAAATGGCCGCTTTTTTTATCTAGGGTTAATGAAAATGAGCATGGCCATATATAAATTTCCGACACCATCACGTGTAAATTTTAAAACTCCAAACGAAGTGTGTCGCCTAGCGTTTTATATGTTATACCACCATTCCGAACACAATTGAACTAGTTTCGAGAGCTAATTCCATCATATATAGAAGATAGCATTTCAAAATCAAATTATTTTAATTAAAATTCTAAAAATAAATTCTACACGTTTCAAGCTCGCACGGCCAAATGATAAGTCTGATCGCTACGAAACTTGAAATCCTATAATAATTCACTATTACAGATTCGATGAAACTAGTTTCGTCGAAATCTGAGACAATGCCCAAAAACACTATTTTTACACGTTAATTAAAACAAGAAATTTCCAAAATCAATTTAATCACTTTAAATTCAATTTTAAAAGTTAACAATTTTCATTCTAGTTATTTAAACTTAAATCAACTTTGGACATCATTTTCACTCATATTAAATTCAGTATTCAATTATTTAAACAATTTCCAATATAAAATTTAAACAATTTAATAATCCAATAAATTACATTAATCAATGATTCAACATTTATTAAAAATATTTTATTATTATCTAAATAATTCAACATTTATTATTCAATTCCGCTAATGATTATAAACACATTCAATACATAAAATTCCATTTCAATACTTGTTATTGCCTAAATCGTCGAAATTGGCTATTTCAAAATTTTACTCTAGTTTATATTCAATAAATTACATTAGTAATACATTAAATTTTTATTTCTAACTATTTTTATTCAATCATCTTATTAAATTAAATAATTAAAAATAGTTAAATATACGGTTAGTTACAATTTTCCTCACTCAAAACTTTTCGTCCTCGGAAAGGGTTTAAGTAAGGAATCTAGCATTTGATATATTTTATTCAAAATGATCATCGTACTAAACATAAATCTATTTACAAAACCTTTACAACACTCCAGCTACGCCTTTTGATATCGGCTTTACGTAAATTACAACTTATTTTCGGCAGCATCTCCTTTGTGTGGCTCGATTGTTAAAAATTTACAATACAAATATATATCACAAATATAACGAATATACATCTCATCTCAATGATGAGGCATCCCATCGGAAAAATATAAAAAAGCGGTATGTAATCTGAGATATGTACCTTATTTATTACTACCAGAGAGTTCGCTCATATTAACTAAGAAAACGAAAATCAAATCCACGTATACGTCCAAACGGCCTTCGTATGCACTTACCTCAACTCAAACTAGAATATTAGTCGCATATAAAATATATAGAAACATATGTGAGTTTAATAGAACTATATAACGTGAATTTTGTATCCAAATCATAAACACGAGCACAAATACGCCACTTTACAGTCATATGCAACCAAAACAGTTATAACAATGATTTACAATAAAAGAAATCATCCAAAAATTAATATTCATCCAATTAATTCACAACTATATTAATTTACATTATCCAATGTCAATATTTAATTTATACACTTCATTTCTTATTAACATCCTATTTTTATTAACAGTTAATTAGTTTACTTCTAATTTATTCACATTCATTTGATTTACATTCAATTTATTCAAATTTTCAATTATTTCACTTTTTATTTAACATATTTCATATATATTCATTTATGAACCATGTTACAAATCATTTCATTTAACCTTATTTAAGTTAAATTTATTTCATTATCACTTAGTATATTCTCTTTAATACTAATATCATTTATAAACCATTTCATAAAACCATTTAAGTTTATTATAAACACTTTATATAACGCAACTCATATTTATTATTATGTTCATAACTTAAGTTCATATTAATTCATTGATTCACTTCATTAGTTCATTTCATTAATTCATATCATTAACTTTACTTAAGTAATTTTATTTTATAACTCAAATTCATATTAATAAATTTTCTCTTTTTATCACAATCAATTTCATTCAAATTGACTTAAGTAAAATTTCATTTCATAATCTAAATTTCAACTTTCTCATTTCATTAATTATTTATTAAGTTTATAATCAGTTCATATTAATATATCTTCTTTTACATAATATTATTCAAATTATAATTATCTCAGAAAGCTACAATTAAATCTTATAACATCCTTTGAATTTTATTTATTTATTTTACAAACAATTTACAAAGGTACGAACTAATTATTTGTTTACCTTCTTTTAAGTTCATATCTAAATAGTATTTTCTTTTTACTCAAATTATTTATTGTTAAACAAAATTTCAGTTTGAAACATTTTTATTACTTAAGTTCAAACTTTTATAATATACTATTACATATTCATATTTGACATTTCAACTTTTTTAAACATTAAAGGTAAGTTTTATATATGTTTTTAGAATGTAATTGAGTATTATACAAATTTATCTTATTTGTTTTAGTTAACAAGAATTTTAAATAATTTACACAAGTTTAAATTTCTATTATTTTGAAATTTAAGAGTTATAATTTAACTTCTCATATTTCATTTAAACACTTAACTTCAAATTTCTTATTTCTCATTTTAGAAGTTTCCAACTATTAAAAAAATTTCACTTTATTTCTACAACTGAAAATCATTAATTAATAGGAACCTAAGAATTCAAATACCGGGTTCATTTCAAATTAATTGAAATAATATATATACTCGTATCTTTTATATATACCAAACCATATTTAGAATTTTTGAATCAAAATCTGTTTATTGAACAAAATGCGTAGCAAAGCTACAAAGTGCCCTCCCCCACTTTAAAACTCGAAAATGAATGTCGATGATGCGACCTTCATCATCGAAATTATTTTCCAGTGACATAAGAGAGGAGTACAGGACTTACTTCCTTTTAATTCCCTTTAAAATAATTTCTATTCATAAATATTTTAAATAATACTAATTATTATATTACAATCTTAGAAAACAATTTCAAAAGCATTGGGATTTAAGTTCTCAAACTCTCAGCATTTAAATTCTTTCATTTATAACTATAAACATATTTATACAATTCTATTATCTTACTATAAAAACATTTCATTAATTTACGTATTTGTTATTACAAATAATTCTTATTGTAATTAGATTTCAATTCAATTTAATGATGAAACGCTTTGTGAAATAGAGTTCACAAAGTATTCGTTTTTTAGTTTAATTCATACAATAATCAACGATAACTAAATATTATCATCTCCTAATAACTAACATTCATCAATAACCATACAGTTATATGAAAGTTATCATTTTCTATATAAATTATAATATTGTTAAAGTTAATTCATCTACTCGATTTTAAAACAATATTATGTCGACTTGCCTTGTTTAAGTGTTTAGAAATCTCTATCGATAACATGGCGTCCCATGTACTGACCATAGTTCATACACAACTCAACGGATAAGTAAACACAATATAAATTTTTTTATAACACTAATAAATACGCGCTCTCATATATATGCACTCAAACAAACTCATTCTAGCATATTACCGCCCTATCCTCAACGAGTCAAACCTTTCAAAGCTAAGGTTATAGCTAAACCAAAGCTCTAATACCAACTGTGACAACCTACATTTTTGAGGGTTTAAATTGACAATAATCCATACATGTCCAACTCAACAATCCGAAACATAGATAATCAATGGGGTTAATTAAGAAAAAAAGAAGAAAAAAAGAAACAAATACAGAATCTCACAGTGGAATGACAAAATATAATGATCAAATAGTTCATGAAGCTGTTTATACTATACATTTCATTATAATTTTACAACATTTATCAGAGTTGTAAATACAACAGAACAATAGAATACAATAGTACAGCGGAACTACATGATGCAAGGGAATAATACTAGTAAATAATATACCAAATTTTCGTCTTTGTCCACCAGAAAATAATATTCAATGCGTTGAAAACTCAAGGCTGGCCCGAGCGTAACGAAAAGACAAAACACTTGAGTTAGGACTAAAACATTCTTATGTGAGTCAAATCATTATCACATATAACAGGAGTGTAATAGCTTCAAAGATGTTTATGAGGTTTCACATCTCTCCAAAGTGTATAATGTGTGTGCAATAAATCAAGAGATGTTATGAGATTCTTTAACTCTTATGGATCCATCGAAATATTTATATATATTAGAATATGCCATATATATAATGTTTAATCGGTAAAATAAATATTTTTCTTAACGTTAAGACTTTACATTAATCCCCCTTAATGCGTTTTTAAGCATTGTCATATAGTTTGCATATAACGCTCCAGTAGCACATCGGGGGATAGGGATGTTGAATATGCATGTATGATTTTTGTTTGAAGATAATAAACATATATATATTCATTTAAATGTATTTGTTATTGTACTATTTTATTTTTCACATCATTAAATAAATATTTGCTGAATAAAATAAATAACACAAAATTTAAATTCAAACAGATATTTTATTCAAACAAATATTTTATTACAATTTTGAATAGTACAAATTTAAGCTCTCACTATATATATACACAAATTTCCATTACAACACAATTTCAAATTATAATACAATTTTTTACCATACATTTGCACCTCACTACATTTCACTCATTCACTCGTATTTATCTTCAACTCTATCCCAGCTTAAATCTAGCATCTGAGTTATCCACAAAATACAAACTGACGTAATAAAATTGAAAAAGAAATATTTTTGCAGTGTAAAATAAAATGTAATTTTAAAAATGTAATTTTCCTCAGTTATTTGGGTTGTTCGTCATCATTTAATTTAGAATTCATCAACCATGGACCTATATAAACAAATAGGTCACAAAAATCATTTTTCGTGTATGTGTGGTGGCTGGCTAAGGAACAACAACAATGTTACAAGGATTCTGGCTGTTCCAGGCACACGATGGGCGACAAATCAAAGTTCCTTAGCCTAGTATAAAGGTGGCAGAATCACAATGGACAACAATGAAAAATTATCGTAAAGGTAAAATAGGTAAAGGTACATCTACCTTAAACGACTTGTTAAGTGTGATAATCTGCACCATAATCTAAATTAAATCAGCTAGTTATGTGATAATGAATATTGATTCTGACTTATTCAAAATTGTTGGCCAATTATATTTTTATGTCGAGGATACTATAAGTATTTCTAAAGACTTTGAATTAGTTCATATAGATGTGTTTGGACTAATGATGGTGTTTTATATAGATGTGTTTGGACTAATGATGGTGTATTATTGATTACCGATTACTCATGATAAAAGTGGACATATTTGTTTATCTTATCTAACCGTATGGTCATTGTTTGTAAATTTGCAAGATTTCAATTCAAATTCAAGAGAATTTCATTTAAAAGCTGTTAAAAATGATTTTAAGGTATTTTTTTGCACACTTCACGGTCTGGTCTATGACATCAAACTAATGATAATCTTGAGTCAAAAGGAATTTCGGATGCAGATTACACTGGTAATCTACTTGATAGAAAAATTACTAGTGGGACGTGATTTATGTAGAGATACTCATTAGTTGCATCACATTTTTTCAAGAAAATATCTGCATATTTCTCATTTCAAAAGATTTTCAATTAGCAGACATTTTTCTTTTATAAAACCCCTCCAGAAAATAGTTTCTGTTGACCTCGTGTCAGATTAGTCATTTTAGAAAATTTGATTTTATAATTACTTTTGGATTTGATTTTAAGTGAATACATTAACTAATATGACTCCCTATTGATTATCGAAAAGGTAAATAGTGATTAAAAAAGGTGTTGAGTGTTGATATTAATCATATATTACTACTTGAGATAGTATATTTATTAAATTTCTTTAAAAACTTTAAACAAGATTTATAATAACTTTTGATGGGTAAAAATTCCATGACCATCTCTATTGCTATCATATTTCTAACGACCATCACTCATCAAAATTCAATACAGTATGTCAATATGTGGTATTTTAAATGGGAAATCAATTTTTTCAGTTTATTATATTTTATAGCAATAAAAACATCCAAAGCATTCACTCTCATTTAAAAGTCCTTACGGTTATGCATGGGTGATTTACTTGGAATTTTTGATTATATGCAATCATGCTCATTTAAATGTCCTCACAGTTATGCATGTATGGAACACATATCAAAATTGATAAATTAAATAGACAAGTTGATTCTAATCCTATTTAAAAGTCCTCACGTATGTGTGGTTAAAAGATACTTGAATTCATTTTTAAAATTTTTTGGAATACTACAAATCTCATTTGAAAATACCAACGGTTATTCATGGTTAGTAGATATTCAAATTTCTGATATAAATATACCATAAATAGACAAAGCTATACGGTTCTGCATCATCTTGATCATTCTAAAGTGGAATATGCGTCTAACAGAGTATTTAGTATTTTTGTTTAATTTTCTTATTGAAATTTAATATTTATACTCGATTAGGTATTAATGTTGTGTTAGTCTATCACTTTATCTTTATTTTTCTAATGCTATTACTCTTTTGCTGATAATAAAAGGGGGAGATAAAAGTTAAGATTTTGGAAAATAATGGTCAGTTATTCTATTTTGTATTTTCTATTTTCATCTAGACTCGTTTGCATATTTATGTTTATTTTTCATGCATATATGAAGGATGGATTTGTTGTAGAGAGGGTGCATTCAAATAGGGGAAGCAAATTGAATGATCAAATACATTTAATAAATTCAAAATCTTAAATATACGTTTGTTATCATCAAAAGGGGGAGATTGTTGAATATGCAAGTATATGATTTTTATTTGATCATAATAAACATATATATTCATTTAAATGTATTTGTTATTGTACTATTTTATTTTTCACATAACTAAATAAATATTTGCTGAATAAAATAAATAACACAGAATTTAGATTCAAGTAGATATTTTATTCAAACAAATATTTTATTACAATTTTGAATAGTACAAATTTGAGCTCTCACTATATATACACAAATTTCCATTACAATACAATTTCAAATTGTAATACAATTTTTCACTATACATTTGCGCCTCACTATATTTCACTCATTCACTCGTATTTATCTTCAACTCTATTCCAGCTTGAATCCAGCATCTAAGTTATCCGCAAAATACACACTGACCAGTAAAATTGAAAAAGAAATATTTTTGCAGTGTAAAATAAAATGTAATTTTGAAAATATTATTTGCCTCAGTTATTTGGGTTGTTCGTCATCATTTAATTTTGAATTCAACACACATGAACAACTTGTGACATGCATAGTGTATCATTGTACATGCCACAAGGCCGTACACACCAATATACACTTGAGAAAACTGCAGGGACAGGTGAGCACAAGGTCAAACCCAACCAAAAGCTAGTTTCAACTCAAGTGCAATACAAATAATGTCACGACATGAGCACAAGGTCAAACCAGAGCTATAAGATGGATTCAACACAGGTGCAATCCAACTGTACAAGTTCAATAAAATGGTCAGGAGCAACTCAGACTCGAGCATAGATGAAGTTCAAAGTGAACAAGACCAAATTGAAACGGTACCAAAACATTTTTAAACACAATGAAGCATGGTCAGATTTCAAACCAGACTCGAGTATACATGAGGACATCATGAACTAGATAAGGCACAAGCTCAGACTCAAGTGAAACCAAGGCCACAAAATTCAACTAGATTAATGAGCAAGGCCAAATGAAGACAACCAGTGCAACTTCAAACAGAACCAAACATGCACACATATATCGACCAAGCAGCAACCAGAGCTGCAGTTTCAAGTCCACAACAACATCGATGGAAATGGGTCAAGGAAAAAGAGCACATGTTCAACCAAGTGGCTCAACAACTCAAGCAAACAAAACCCAGACTCAAATATCAGTGGACCGAGCAGTGTAGCACAACCAAACTGCCCAGGCTCAAAGACATAAACAACAACACAAAGTGCTCAAATGTACACAGCAGTACAACAAGGTATATATGCACATACAAAAAGTGGTGGACAGGACACAAATACAACTGAAAACAATGAGGCATGAAATAAATCCAGGCACCAAGTATACATAACAAATGATCACAACAACATATATATAGACATAAATTGTATGTATGTATACAAGTGGAAATGACTAGCTTACAAAGATGCAAACTACAACAGAAGTGCAGACACATGAAGACTCCAAGCATGCAAATATAAGTTGATGAAGCAGACCATCAATCAGACTAAATGCAATCAAGCATAAACACTACATGAACTGGCTTGAAGACCAGACACAAGAAAACAATGAAACAACCAAATTATATGCAAGCAAGACTGAAAGTTCAATCATGTATACAGTGACAACAAGGGGTATAACAAGACTCAAGTGAAATAGAGTGACAAATATATATGCAAAGTCAACATGGATGCAACAAAGTGCATAAGCAGATTACAAAACACTACAAAGGATGATGATAGGTAAATGGATAGTGCAATCAAGCAGCGACCAATCCAAAGCAAATGCAAACTAGATCAAAGCAACATGGCAATGGGCTGATACAGGTGCAATGAAATTCAACAAACACATACATACACACACACAAATATATATATATATATATATATATACATATATGATGACACACTTCGAGTGGAATAAGAAAATAAGTGTGACATGCATATATGAATAAACATAGCAGTGTGGAAAAAAATTCAAAGAAGCTTTTATTTCTCAAATTGATCAAGTCGAAGAAGTCAGAGAGTAACACAACTGAACAAATCAGAGTGTCACAGTAGAAATCATTTCAAATGGCCGAAGTCAACCACGACCAAAGTCAAGTTTAAATGCCAGAGAATTCAAAGCCGTCGTGACCAAGGAATTGAGCAAGTTCAAAATCAAAGTCGTAAACACAAAATATACAAATTTGAATAAGTCAGTACAAATCACCAGCATTCAATCAAAAATCAGTGGCCGAGAAAAATCAATTGACGAATTCAAGTAAATATATTCGTACGATAATTTAGGGTTTCAACCCTATAAAACCCAATCATCGGCCTAAAGGGCATCGAGTTCAATAAAATTAACCAGTAAAGCAAAGAGCATAAAACACATACCAAATTCAGTTCGAACTCGATCAAAATGGATTGACAAAATCATATCACAACTAGAGGATCAATTATCGAAGTCAAACAGAGGAGATAATCACTATGATTGATCAGATATAGGCGGCGATTCCAATTTCACAGGAACCCTAATTTATCAAAGAGGAACGAGGCAGCTATTTCTCGAGCAAAAGAAAATGAAGCAGATATGAAAAAGAATACAGGCCGATAATTAAAAAGGAGAAGGGGATTTTTTATCACTTCCTTATTTTTAGGTCGGCATAATTCTTTTGGGCTTTAAAATTTTAAATTACGTTTTTATTATTTTAAGTTTTTATTTGTAATTTACTTTTAAATGTTTGTAATTTCTAGTCATGTGAGTAGGGGACGAACTACGGTGGTGTAGTTTGAGAATTTGCAACTCAATGACTGGGTTGTGGCAGGGTTTTGAGCGTAGAGTTAGGTTAGTCAGTTGCGGGTGTTGCGAATTTACGTGTGTAAGCGTCTGACTACTTAATTTCTAGTAGAAACCTTGGGGGCAGCATGTAGGCAGAGTTTTGCCGAAGCTGGGTAAATCTGTGTTGTTCATTTATTGTTTTTTATATTCTGCTATAATCTGTGTTGCTATTATTCTGCTATTATCAGTGCTACGATTATTTTATACTTCCGCACTAAAATTTTATAATTATTACTATCGCCCTATTCACCCTCCCTATAGGGTGAAATCGATCCGACAAAGGATGCGCCGTGATACGACAACGCTGAACAAAAATCATAGTGGCCTCCTATAAGGATAGAATTATAACGAGACACATGAGACCATTCCCAAGGTAGGATACTACCAGTTCGGGTCGCAGGGTTGGTGGTAACGCATCGTAGCCATGACCACCCATCGCGTCCATCCATACCATATCGAGTCAAAGGGAGGTCATCTTAAAACCAAGGTGCGCTAATCGAAACCAATATCAAAAGTAACATTATGGACCAACTCCAAGAAGAAAATCAAAGAACGGATGTCCGCTAAGGGTAGCTAGCTCGCTTGGCCTTGTCAAACCATCCTATTTTAGTCATTTCAAATAGGCACAAGTGCTAGGTTCTATCCACCATCGTTCTCTTTCTTCAAATCCAGCTAACGTAAACCACTTTATTCTAGAGTCTTCTCTACGTACATAGTTGTTAAAGTGGTTCCAATATTGACAGAGAGTATGCCAATAAGAGGCCCCGGTCTCTTTAACAACCAAATGTCATTTTACACACCGGTTGGTATTTTTACATTTCGAAGAAAGTTCATACTTGATATAAAAATATCATATTTGCTTCAAAAATCATATTTTCTTAAAATATCATATTTACTTTGACATGTCATTTCACTTCAAAATCATTTTCGCTCCAAAATATCATATTTACTTAAAGTATGCTATTTTTACTTCAATAATCATTTCGAATTTCAACTTATGTTATAACTTCATTTTAACCTAATTCGCATTTAAATCCACGATTTAAATGTAAATAATTCTCAACTTAACAGTTTGAACTTTCTAGAAACTTGTTTGAATAGTTTTAAATAGTTTAGTTATTAAAATAGTTTGATATACAATAGTTTGAGTATTACAATATTTTATAGTAAAATAGTTTAAAAAATCAAAATTATTTGAATTTAAAAGGATAATTTTTTTAAATAGTCTATATAAAAATAATTCTTTTTGAAATTAGTTCCAAATCAAACTGTTTCTTTCCATTTCAACAAATATGGACCCAAGTCCAAATTTCCATCAAATTGATTCAATTTCAATCTTTCAATCTCAATTTAATTCAAGTCGAATCAATTTCTATTTGAAATCAAATCAATTTCAATTTTAATTCAAATTAATTTCAATTTCGAAACGTCATTTTGACTTCAAATTCGATTCAATGATTCAATTCAATGGTTTAAATTTCAATTCGATTCTTATTTTTAAACCATTCCAATTTATATCAAATTCGAGTTTGATTTCAAAATACCGATTTAAATCACTTAAATCAAATTAAACTTCAATATTCAATCTAAGGTTCAAATCTTTTAAAATAATTCAATTCCGAGCTCAAATTTGAAATATCCATTAAATTACCTTTACTTAGATAAATTCGAAGTTCAAGTAAAATTTCAAATCTATAAACAATTTTACTGCTCTTTATTCAAGTCATGTGTTAATTTTTGCATCACATTTCAAAATAAATTCTTAAAACAATTCATTTCAACCAATTTCAATTTCAACATTCCAAGACTCTAATTCAAAATTAATTCAATCTTTATAAATTTGATTTTTATTTCTTAAAATAAAATCATTTGAATAATTTAGAATTCAAGAATTTAAAATTATTTAATTTAACCAATCTGGTGCCCGTATATAATTTTCTATCCAATGGCCAAGTGATTAGTAATTTCGATTTAATTTCAGGTATAGATATGTATCGTTTCAATCCAAAATAAATGCATTGATATATATCATTTCAACCTATTTTTTAATTTATTCAAAATAATTCAAATAACAGTTTATATGATGTCAATAATACACAGGGTGATAACAAGAATATATAAAAATAAATAAACATCTAAATCATACAAAATATCAAGTAACGACATCCATCACAATCAACATCCAAAACAGTCAATATATCATAAGAACTAACCACTTCCCAATAATCAGGAATTTTACTTGCAGTTTAATTCCTGTTTCAATTTAACTATTAATTCAAAATTTCCAAATATAATTTTCTTTGTTGATTTCCATGTCAGTTAAATTACCAAACAACAACCAAATAAGTTAAATCATTTCATGATTTCAATTTAACTAAATTAGTCATTCATGAGCATTTTAAAACATTTACCTTTTATTTGAAACTGAAAATTTTCCAACTTCAAATAAATTCCACTTCAATTTCATGTCGTAGACGACGTCGATACGATCGCAACGCGACTCGTTTCACTCGAATCGGACCTCGTACGAGAAAGAAACGATTTAATTAGCATTACGATAATTAAACGTATAATTAAAAAATTAAAATTAAAACTTAACCTCTCCCTCGAATATGTCGCTCCCGTTCACTAATCACGTGCCTAAACTGCCATGCTACGACCCAAACATGCGACTGAAGCCTAACGGCGCACGCTACCTATGATGACCGGACCACTATCCAGACCCACCACAGCGTGCGACACAACCCACTTTACCACCGCCGTAAGGCATGCTGCCTCCACCACCGTCGTTCATCCATACGAACCAAAATCCGATCGACAAACGCGAGCAAAATCTAGCGATTACAAGCCCTTTCACGTCGACCCAACCGTATAATGTGCAGATCTCGATTAGATCTACACTTTTCTTTTTGGTGGTATTTGATTTTTGTAACGACTCACCTTTTTGGACGATTTAAATCGATAGTAAATCACACATGTCAAATTCCAACCATTCAAAAGGGAGGATTGTTAATGGAGTATAGAAAAGAAGGAAAAAACAAAACAAAGAATCTCGCAACGGAATGACAAAATAAAATAATCAATTAAACAGTTCATGAAGTTGTTTTACAAATGACATTTGATTATGCTTTTACAATTAAAATTAGAGTTATACATACATTCGAAAATAAAAAATAATGTAGTGGAACACAATAAGCAGTGGAATAATAATAATAAATAGCAATAATATAATGAATCTTCATCTTCGTCCTCCAGAACATAAAATGTTCTTTACTACACTGAAAAAGCTAAGACTGGCTTGAGCATAATGAAAAACAATACATTCGAGTCAGAACTAAAAATTCCTATATAAGTCAAATCAATCTCAAATAAAAATATGAATTCAAAGGCTTCAGAGATGTTATGCTATTTTTCATCTCCTATCAAGTGTGCAACGTGAGTGCAGTAATTTACGTGATTTCAAATAATTCGAAATACCAATTTTAACCACTTAATTTAAAATAAATCTGAAGTTTAAATTAAAAACTTGAACTTTTTAAATAATTCAGTTTCAATAAATAATCCAAATTCAAGAAATTGTATGGGTAAATATCATTTCAACCCATAATCTAAATGTCTTAATCATCAAATTCTAAAATGATACAGAGGACCACTTAAATGATGTCAATAATATACAAGGTGATAACGGGGACATATTAAAATAAATAAACACCATACATCCAACCTATCAATCAATAAGCATCCATTTCAAACAACATCCAAATCAACCAGTATATTTCAACATATAATAGTTATCAATATTGGGGTTTAACTGTCAACTAAATTCCAATATAAAATTAAATGTCAATTCAGATTCAATATCAATTCAAATGTAAACATAAACCAACGAACAGAAAATAAAAAAATATCACATCATATATTTTATTTAACTTGCAATGGAATTTTAAGTATTGCGTGAGTGGGTTGAATCACTCACCCTTTTGCTTTCCCTTTTCTAGCCAGATTTGGATTTGCAACTACTTTCTCATTTTATTTTGTTTCCTTTCTATCTTAATCTTTTTTTTATAGAAAGTTTTGGAGAGAAGATTATATAGATCTGGATTTGAAGAAAAAGAATTGAAAGAAGGGAAGGTTTGAAAAAGAAAAAAAAGAATTGAAAAAAAAGAGGAAGCTTTGAAAAAGAAGAAAAGGATTTGAAGAATAAGAAGAAGAAAAGAGAAAAAACTTTGGAAAAAAAGGAAAGAAAGGAGATTTGAAGAAGAAACAAGAAAAAAAGGAATGTGGATGATGAAGAGAGACAAAAAAATGAAGCTACAGAAGATGAGATTTTAAAAAATGAAATGAAGTTACAAGAATGCAGATTGAAACTAGTGAAAGCTAATAAAGCTAAATATAAACAAAATAGGAATTGAAATAAAGTAAAAATATAAATAACCCTAAAAAAAGGGTAGGTATTAAAAGAGGTGAAGAAAAGAATTAAAAATATGAAAAGTAGGCAATGTTCACGAAATGAAAAGGCTTTAGACGATGTAAATGAAAATGAGTAATGGAACAAATGAGGAAACAATGAAAAAATGTGACAATTATTAATTAGAAAGGGAATGAATAAACCAATCCTACTCTATCAACAAACTTTTGGAATTCAAATTTCAAAACATTTGTTCACTCAATTAATTTTGTTAACCCCAAACATTCAAAATTTGACATTCATTGAAAATTTAATTACCACAACATAACTAAATTTGAACACACCAATTTACATAATGGGGACTGCCGCTACATAAAATAAAATGTGAACCATGATTTAAAAATTCAAATTTAAAAACAACATTTTTCTCGACACCTAATGTGACGACCCGAAAATCCATACCCTCTGTATCGACAATAAACCACACATGTCCGACCCAAAAAGCACAAATTGACGGAAAGTCAAAAGAAAGAAAAGAAGAGAGAAGAAGAGAAGAGAAGAAATAAGATAGAACCAACAGAACACATCGCAGCGGAAAATATATAATATCGTATCAATGATCTTTACAAAACATAAACTGTACATATATACACGTCAATTAGAGTTCAACAATCAATCAATAGTTATTAGCTTGAACAATTATAATAACTTATCCTTACAAATGCCGATAATATAAACAACTAAGCACAGCGGATAGTCAATAATCAAAACAGATACGTGTATACGAATTGAAGATCTCTAGCTCTCCTATTGAAGCTCCGAAAGCATCAAAGCATAACTTGTAGATATACTCGGTCTGACCCGAGCATTGAAAGGGAAGAACGCCCGGATCAGTCTGGTAAACCAGCATGAGAAACACACTCAACTGAATTTATTAAATTACCAAACTTTTCCTTAGTTTTCAAAACAGAAGTATCTCGTAAGATAAGTCCACACATAAACACGGACATGTTTTTACCTTATGATAACTAAAACATATCATATCAAATCTCACATTATATTATGGTAGTGTCTACTATATACAAATAATATTAATCATAGCCGAAATTGCTACATTGATTAAATTCCAGCATATAGCCTAATTGGGTAATACAATCAAAATGGCAAATACGTAGTAGAGTTTGGATTTCCATACAAATGACCAGGTGAAGAGACTACCATCCCGCAGTACATCTCTAGAAGAATGTACCGAGGACCATCACTAAGGATCCTCTACCAACACAAGACCGGGCCACCTCTATAACTAGATGGTACCGAATATATCATCCTCTGGTCGTTACCGACCTTTACCGAGGGCCCTCATAGCATACAAACCACAATAATCAGATACACGACATCGTAGCGTGTAAAGATATATCTAGAAGAGAATGATCATATCCTAATGAGAATGACCCACTTAGCCTTGCTGCATCTAACCATGTTTTGGTCATTTCCGGTTGATGAGGCTAGAGGTAACGATTACCTTTCACAAAGCACAATCACATCACTTAGAGTGCCACACAGCCATTTCTGTTGGCTACTAATTGCCTTCCACAAAAATACAACCCTTAAGCTCATACGTCTCAATGAGGGTGTTAATCTAGGAGAAGTTGCCTTCTCCACCATCACTGATGTACGTTTGTAAAAACTAATGTACGTAATCTATAGAAATGCAATGTTAGGCAAACATCCATACAAGTTGTCCAGCAACAGAACAAACCGAAGGTACTTTCCTACCACATCATGTCGGAAAATCCCTAGGATTAGTAGCGAATAGTCTTCGCATTGGATATTTCATAAATGAAGAGACCACTGCTACTGGATGTATATTGGGATTTTAACCCCAAACAATCAACAAGCAGTCCCCCACTATGAAACTCCGAAAATCAATATCATCACAAGCAACATGTACAATAGTCGCATATACATTGGTCCGTAGTGGTTTTCAGATAAATCTGATTCTGGTCTCTTCGCACCAACAACGCAAAAGCGTTTCTCAACTTCACATAGAAACTAAGTCTCATGGACTTATCACGTCTCCAACTTTCAACTTGCTATCCTTCGGGCCAAGAAGGAAGCTCGATAGATTGGAATAATACTCCGCACTATATGAATCAACATCCTCAACACAAATGAAATCAATCCTACACAGAAGGCTACGTACTAAGTTACGACTAAATAGTTCCCACATCAAGTCGAGGAACTAAAATTTGGCAAAGTTTGATAGTCGGTTATTTAACTATTAAAACAAACAAACAAATATTTAGCACTATAACATCACTATGCCCTTTTTAATTGATCTTTTATTAATTAAATTACTTGTCAAATATTCACTTCAAATTATCTTTAAGAAGGTATATTCTCATAACCATTTCAACTCTCTATATTGGAAAACATTTCCATATACTTATTTAATAATAAGTAATTCACAATTCTATTTATTTTCAACACTTAGAAAATATTACATATACTTAAATCACGATTAAGTATATATTTTATTCTTTAAGGAAAACATTCTCTTAAACACATTTATTTGGGTCAAAATGAATGTTGCGTAAAACATCATTACGACAACCCAAAACCACTAGTATAGGGATTTGAAAATAAAATAGATATATAAATCTCAAATACTGTACAAAAAAATTTCCTTTCGGAAATCATTTACTATAACATAGTGTTATAGTCCATCATTTCCTTACTTCTCGAAAACGTCTATTTCAACAATAAATGTTGAAATCTATGGTTTCGATACCTAACACATTTTTAAAACGTCTTTAAACCATTTAACTTCAATTAAAATATCACTTTCCAAAATATTTATTTAGTACATTATTCACTGTCCAAAATCGTGAATATAATTCCCTAACCAAATTTAATATTATTTCAACATTTAATTTAAAGGATAATTCACTGTCCAAAATCGTGAATATATCTCCTATACAAAATTCATTACTATTTCACATTTTTATTAAAGAATTATCTACTATCCAAAATCGTGGATATATCTTCTTTAATAAACTTCTATATTTAACTTGTCAAAATCAATGGATTTCGAATTTATAAAACAATGTTTATAAATCAAATTTATATTTTATAAAAACTTCAACTTATAAAATCACGTTATTAAGCAATTCCATTTATAACTCAATTACATGCCAAAATCCAAATTATAAGCTAAATACTTATAATTCATTTATTTACAAAATCATTTATTTTATAACTTCACAAATTATACATCTTATTACTTATAAGATTCATTTATAACTCCATTTTAACATTTATAAAAACTCCATTTAAATTCCAGTATTCTGATGTATAAAAATTCAATTTTATAAATCTTATTTACATACCGTTTATAATAAATCAAAAATCTCAATTTAAACCATTTTACAAAATCATTAACTCCATATTTCACAAAAATCATACTTCAATTATATTTTCCAAAACATCATAATTTTTATAACATAAAAATTATCACATTTATTTATTCAAAATAAATCAATTCTTAACGATTCAAAATTTCAATAAAACATTTATTTTCAAAATCACATTTAAAATTCTTTTAAATTCGAAATCGTTACTTTAACATTTTTAAAACACCAAAATAGGTCCAATGCTACAACAACACTAAATACAACAATCACGGCATCCAAAACATCATATATCATATGATAATAGAATATATAACAATATCTGTAAATAAATCAATACAGTTGAGGAATCCAGTTGGATCCCTCCAACCTGTCACCTGCAACAAATATACATATTAGAATATGTGTATAATGTCGGATTCAAGGCAGACGCGCGTACAAAGGTTCATCCGCTCATAAACGGGAACGTATAGGGTCATCTACTCCACTAGACAGGTATATGTCCAAATACCAATCAATATATCATATAACATCCAAACAATCATCAATCATCATAAATAATATTTATTCCCACTTATATAAAAATATCAGTGAGTCAGGGAGAGTGAGTTGTACTCACATTGCGTCCAATAGCAATTGTAGTGTTTTGTTTCGAATAAAATTAAACAGTCATTTAATTTTACCCAAAACTTACACTAGCTCCAATCAACTCCAAACTAGCTCCATCGCGTAGTGTTCATGAATACGAACTCAATGCAATTCGTTTCGTCAGAAACGGACCTCGTATCAAAAAGTTACGCAGTTTTAAAGTTTGAACGAATTAAAAAGATAATTGTAACGATCCTGAATTTTGAACAATTTAAAAATGAAGATATTTAATTAATTTTAAATATTTGAGATGGTTTAAATTGAATTTCCAATATAACTATGAATTGACGATTAAATTTTAGAATTTAATCTATTTAAATAGTTGAATAAATTTAAATTTGACTTGGGAGTTGAAATTGAATATTAAATTTGTAATGGAAATTCGAACTAACGGCTTAGAAGAAAATTAATAAATTTGTGGTTAGTTTCAATAACATTTTTCATTTATTTAAATAAAATAGAATAAGATTTTAAATCAATATAAAATCAATAAATAAATATACATAGTAAAAATTCAAACAACATATTTATAAAACTTTGAAAAATATAATGTAATTACATTTGAGAAAATTTAGCAACATAATTTTAAACAAAATAATTGGATTTAAAATAAGAAAGAAAATATAATATAAAAATAAATAAAAAAAAAATAAATAAATATAAAATAAGAAGTATATACTACCTTACTTCGTTCAGCTGTAAATATGCCGTGTTCCATGCCGTAAACCATACCTAAATCACGTTCTCTTCCCCATAAAACACGACACCCCTTCCTCCATCAGTTCATACGAAAAAAAAAAAATGGCGTCTTCGTCTTCCTTCAACCATTAGGGCTTCAAGGCGTTCGTCGCCGCCTCTGATTGCTCAAAGATTTCTGCTTCAATTCGATTCGTCTCTCGTTCGCCTTCACAAAATCAGGGCTTCAACCGATTTCGAGGCGCCGGCCTCGTTCTAATTTGAGTTGCTCCATTTCGATTCGGTAAAAGGTGAGTTCTTTGCTCACGATTGATTTTATTTCAAGTTTTTGAATTTGTTTGAATTGGGTTTTGGTCGCATGCTATGTTTTGGGGAGTTATTCATTATAAATTGCTCGGGTTTTTGTTGGATTTAAACTGATATGAGAAGATTTGTCACTGCCTGTTGTTCGTTGGGTGATATTGCTACCAATTGCTCTGATAATTTGTTTTAAACTGTTAAGAACAAATTCTACCCAATATTTGATATGTGTTTTAAATTGTTAAGAACAGATGCTGTTAAATTTGTTTTAAACTGTTGAGAACAGATGCTACCCAAATTTTGTTTTAAATTGATAAGAACAGATGCTGTTGATTTTATTTTTAAACTGTTGAGAACATACGCTAATTGATATTGTTTTCTTAAAACTGTTAAGAACAGATGCTATTTGGGATTTATTTTTGAACTGTTAAGAACAGATGCTATTTGGTTTTGTTTTAAATTGATAAGAACAGATGCTATCAATTTTGTTTTTTTTTTAAACTAATGAGAACAGATGCTATTAAGATTTACCTTTTTACTAGATGAGGAAAACTTTGTTGCATGAACTTGTTTTGAACCTCTGTTCATATGTGATGTACATATGTGTCTGTAAACCCCCCATGTGTTGCTGTGTATTATGCTTGCATGGATGTGAAATTGCTTCTGCATGTTTGTTTTCCATCTGAAATACCTCTGTTCCTGTCTTCATCCCTCAGTGAGTAAGCTTCTTTTAAAAAAACAGTTTTTCTTTTTAAATCAAAGTTTAACAAATTTTACAAAACACAATTTCTTATTTACATAAATCAGAAAACTACTATGTTCTTTGTTTAAAACTGTTTACCCTCAAAATGTTAGAGTTGATGTTAGCTGTGCATGTGAGTGAACTTATATGTTTAAAATCAGTTTCCTTGTAAAAATCAGAGCTAACTTATTGAACTAAGTTTTTAAAAAAAGAAATCCATCATAAACTAGTTGATATCAGTTTGGATTTGTTATAGAAATAGAAAATCTGTAGCCTTTGAACAAGTACAGCAGTCAACAAGTTCTACTACGTAAATAAGAAACTGCTCTGTGTTCTTTGTTTAACCTCAAAATGTTTTAAGTTTGTTAGCTGTGCATGTGAATATATATAGGAATAAGAATGTTGTGTGATTGTTTGTTGATGAATGTTTTTGTGTGAACATCCTATAATCTGAAAATAACAAAATTGACGAGTTTAAACCAATTGTTTGATGAAAATGATGCATGCTAAAGTTCTTGGAACCATTATGTGAATATGCATTTATGCATATGCATGTCACTGTGAGTAAACACTTACAAATTAAAGCTAAGTAGATAATTATATGGTTGATTTTAAAAATCTGTGATGATAACTGTTATGTATGTATGCATGTGAGTAAGTCTGTGTTTATTTGATAAATGCTTATTTATAGTTTCTAACTTCTCTGTTCTTAGTTCAGAAACATATGATTTTAGATCAAGTTTAAAAATCTTTGCACGTGAGTAAACTTTTTACTAAAGTTTAATTAAGTTATTAGCTGTTGCTATGAGATTGTGATGATGTTACATACATATACATATGCCACTGAAGTGTTTGCAGTTTCCCCGAGTTTTTGTGCTTCTGACCCGAAGCAGGGGATTGATTGACCCGAAGTGGTACTCGGGTGATTATGTTTTTGACTCGGAGCATAAGGTTTTAAAACCTGAGAATTTTGTGCAGGTTTTTGAGACTGTGATTTTACAGTTTTTAAAATCTTGAATGAAGCTCATATTTTAAAGATTGTAAATTGAATCAAGTGTAAGATTTAAACTGAATTCAAATGTAGTTTTGAAATTCAAAGTTTTTTTTTTAATGAAACTTTTAAATTTGAACAAGTTTTAAATTCTGTTTTAAATCAAGTTTTAAAACAAAACAGTTTCAGGTATAAAATCCTGTAGCTCTGCAATTTCTAACATTTGAATGAAATTTATATTGTTCATCAGTCCATTTTTATCTGTTCCCTATGTTGTTTGCAACTGTGTTGCACTTGTATCACTGGAATTTCCATTTGCTGTCTGCATACAGTGGCAGTTCCATATATATATATATATATATATATATATATATATATATATATGTCCATGTCACTTTTTACTTGATGCTGCACACTTGTGTTTTGCCTTGATCACCTCTGCTTGTTGATTGCATTGTTTGTACCTGGGTTATCTCACTGATCATTTGTATACACACAGTTGTGTGCTTCTCGGTTGCACTGTAGTTTGGCCTGCATCCCTTTGTTTGATCATCAGTTGTAGCTTGTTATATTGTATCTTGAAGTTATTGCCGTAAGCTCTGTTGCACTTCGATGTGATCTGGTCTTTGACCTTATATCTGCAGTGGCATTGTACTGTTTATCCATGACATGCTTAACTGTAGCTTGTATCACCTGTTCCCCTGTACTTGTTTGGCTCTGCGATTCATCGCTGTTGCCTCTGTGTTTGTTGTGTCTGCTGCTCCCTGCATTTGTTTCACTGTACTTGTTCACTGCCCTGTACACGATCCGTGTTGCATGTTGCTGCTGCATGTGTTGTTTTCTACTGTGTCGTCTCTGATGTTGTTTCATTTGTGCACTAATTCAATGCTTAGTGCATTGTGCATCTGTTTTGGACTTGCAGTTTGAATTGCATTGAGTTGAGTCGAGTTTGCAGTGATTTGTCCGATTTGCGCTTGCACGCGTGTTGGCGAGGCAGTGCACATGTGTATTAATATACGTGTGTACTGCAGCCACACGGGATTGACAGATTTTAAAATTTTAAGTTGTTAATAATGAAAATCCATAATAGATTTAAATTGATTCATTTGTTTCGTCATCTCTGTCACCATTTTATTCAGTTCATTGCAAATTTAATTACTAGAATTAAGATTAATCCTGACTCGAGTGTTTTGTGTTTTGCAATTAACGCTCGGGTCAGACCGAGTATTTTTGCAGCTTGAAGATTTTCAGGCCGCGAAGTTAGAGAGAGGGGAAAGCACTTCACTGAAGTTTTTCGAAAAAAAATTTCTTTGTACTCTAAAAGATATATATATAGATAAATTGTTCCGCTGTATAAAAAATTTAATGCATTGTACAAACTCTGATGTATGTAAGAAAAATTCATTTATGAATAATATTATGATTATTCTGTGATTCTGTGGCGGATTCTGTTTAAACTCTATAAACTGACTAACAATCCGTCATTTTGAACGTTTCTAGTTGGTTTAATTACCGACTAGAGGCGGTCAGGGCGGCGGGTCGTTACAAAAGTGGTATCAGAGCTTTGGTTTACACAAAGCTCAGTTTATGATGTTTAATATGAATAGTTACTAGAACCACTATAAAGAAAGTGCTAATTTAAAGAAGTATAAAATTGTTTTCTTTGAAATAAAAGGATATGTTAATTTGGTTATAACCAAGAGAATTATTGAATTATAACTCGAGAATTTGACTTTGAATTCTTTTGAAATTGATTTCAAATGTGATGAAGAATTATTTAGTGAATAAATGGATTATAAGTATTTAACTTATAATATGAACCTTGGGTATAAAACTGAGTTATATAAATTGAATTGAATTGAATCAATAAGAAGATTTATAAATCAAAGTTTTATAAATAGAAAGGGAATTTGTGGAGATTGTTTATAAGTTCGAAATCAATTGAATTTGTTAAGTAAATTGTTATAGCTTATTAAAGGAGATATATCCACGATTTTGGATGGTGGGTAATCCTTTAAAAATAGAAAATAAGTTGTAGAAATGATGAAATTGGTTGACAAAGTATATTCACGATTTTGGACAGTGAATATATTATTGAATAAAACGGATATGTTTTAGGGAAGAGATATTATGAAATGAAATTTAATTATTGATTTAACTGTATGAATCAAACTGAGTTTGATGTAAAGTTTATATTTCAAGTTTAAAACTATTGTCTAAAATAGTTAATATGGAAATATGGATCTAATGGAACCAATTCGATGAATAATTTACTAAAGAACTAGTTGATTATTTTTGAAATAGAAAGCAAATGTAAAGTTCAAATGAAATTTAGATTTCAAATTTGAAGTTGTCAACACGATAATCCATTATAGGTTTAAATAGATTCAGTGATGAATTTGAATTTAAACGTGCGGAAAATTAAATTAAGTGAAAAACTTAATATTGAAAAGTTTGAAATCGGTTTAAAACCAATATTGTGAAAAGAATGAGGGATTCAAACTTTGAATTAAGTTGAGGTTGAAAAGTTAATAGTTTTAAAGATGTTTTAAAATGCATTAACTATCGAATACATAGATTTCAACATTCAATTGTTGAAATAGACGTTTTCGAGAAAAATTAAGGAAATGGTAGACTATAACACTATTGTTATAGTAAATGGTTTCCGGAAGGAAATGTTGTTTATAGTATTGGGATTTATATATCTATCTTAAATCCGAATCCCTATACTAGTGATTTTGAGTTGTCGTAACGATGTTTTACGCAACATTCGTTTTAACTCAAATAAATATGTTTAAAAGAATGATTTCCTTAAAGAATGAAATATATACTTAATTTTGATTCAAGTATATTGAATATTTTCAAAGTGTTGAAAATGAAAGAATTTGTGAATTACTTATTATTGAATACGTATGGAAATGTTTTCCAATATGAAATGAAAGGTTTGAAACTTTATCTTTTAAAGATAAATTGAGAAATGAATATTTGAAATTAGTTTCAAATGGCTAAGTGTGAAAATTATATATCTTGTAAAGATATTATTTTGAGAAATTAGAACAATTAGTTCAACTTGGAAATTTTTCAAAGATTGAACCTTGAGTTAAATTGAGTTTAACTTTGACACCAAAAATAATATAAGTTCAGCTTTGAATTTTGGATAGTCGATTGGGATTGTATGTCTAACATTGTGAATTGATGACATAGCATTTGATCTCTATTAAATATATATCTGTGGTGGCGGAGAATTTATTCTTTTAGCTTAACACCCTTCTCTGAGACATACGAGCTTAGAGGTTATATATCGATAGACATCAATTATGTGTTGAGAATTGACGATGTAACGTGAAATCCAAATCGAATGTGAAGTCGATAATGAATTGGATTATGAATGTGAATTAGGTTTGAGATAACCTTAAATTTTCAAATCGATTTAGAGGAAAATTTTAAACGTAATGGAAAATTTGGAATCCTCTATTTGTTGTGAATGTGAATTGAGTTTTCGTAACTTATATATGTGAATATAATCGAAAACCATCAGTTTAGAAAGTCATTATTATGAAAGTCCTGTGTAAGTTTACATAGGTATGATAAGTACGAAATGTGAAATGAAGTACTATATGTATATGACATATGTTTTCTAAAAACTGAGGATATGGAAATGTACCTTCCAATTATTATGTGTGAAGGTGATTGGAACTCGGTGGAGTGTCCATTGAAAATCGTAGCTACGTAGAATTCCATTAGTGGAATGTCCAATGGGACTGATTTGATATCCCCCACGATGGATCATCGTGTTTGGGATTATGTGATTGATGCTGGCGTAATTCGTGGGGTGTGATGCCTACAGTTACAAGCGATTCTACTGAGATAGTAGCGCAACCGCCGAGTAAACTGCGATCTGGAAACCAAAGCGAAATTCGAGGGGCGTGACGCCTAAGGCTACGAGCGATTCTACTGAGATAGTAGCGTAACCGCCGTGTGGACCGCGATCTAAGGCGACAACCATGGCGAAATTCAGGAATGATGAGAAATCTGAGATTACAAGCGATTCTACTGAGATAGTAGCGAAACCGCCGGGTAAACTGTGATCCATGGGGGAACGGGCTTTCCATATCCATTTTTAAAAGATTTTTAAAAAAAGTATTTTCACTGGGAGTTGAAGCAAGTATGTTTAGTACTTGGAGATTTTTAGTCTTGCGCCTGGCCAGCGTATGCCTAAAGTCTGTGAGAACGACGATGGACTTGTTAAACTTCGAGTTAGCAAGTATTTTCAAACTTTAAATAGAAAATCAATAATCTGAAATTAGAATTACATAATTCTAACTTAATGAATTAAGGAAGAAGATCTTTTTGAATATCTTGAAAGTCCACAGTTTTGGAAAAGATATATTATGCAAATATTTAGCATGAAAGATTTAAAGTTTAAAAATCTGAGTTTTGTAAGTCGAAAAAATTTGATAAAAGACTTTTGTGTCTTGATGATTAAAATTGATGAACAAAACTAGTGAAATAAAATAAATGGAATGAATCCTATATTTATTTATGAGCTTGAAACTTGGTAAAATTGTGTAGGATATAAATATCGGTGAGATTTTAGCAATTGTTTTTCCAAACTTATAATTTCGGGACGAAATTCTTTTAAGTAGGGGAGATTGTAACGATCCTGAATTTTGAACAATTTAAAAATGAAGATATTTAATTAATTTTAAATATTTGAGATGGTTTAAATTGAATTTCCAATCTAACTATGAATTGACGATTAAATTTTAGAATTTAATCTATTTAAATAGTTGAATAAATTTAAATTTGACTTGGGAGTTGAAATTGAATATTAAATTTGTAATGGAAATTCGAACTAACGGCTTAGAAGAAAATTAATAAATTTGTGGTTAGTTTCAATAACATTTTTCATTTATTTAAATAAAATAGAATAAGATTTTAAATCAATATAAAATCAATAAATAAATATACATAGTAAAAATTCAAACAACATATTTATAAAACTTTGAAAAATATAATGTAATTACATTTGAGAAAATTTAACAACATAATTTTAAACAAAATAATTGGATTTAAAATAAGAAAGAAAATATAATATAAAAATAAATAAAATAAAATAAAAATATATAAAATAAGAAGTATATACTACCTTACTTCGTTCAGCTGTAAATATGCCGTGTTCCATGCCGTAAACCATACCTAAATCACGTTCTCTTCCCCATAAAACACGACACCCCTTCCTCCATCAGTTCATACGAAAAAAAAAATGGCGACTTCGTCTTCCTTCAACCATTAGGGCTTCAAGGCGTTCGTCGCCGCCTCTGATTGCTCAAAGATTTCTGCTTCAATTCGATTCGTCTCTCGTTCGCCTTCACAAAATCAGGGCTTCAACCGATTTCGAGGCGCCGGCCTCGTTCTAATTTGAGTTGCTCCATTTCGATTCGGTAAAAGGTGAGTTCTTTGCTCACGATTGATTTTATTTCAAGTTTTTGAATTTGTTTGAATTGGGTTTTGGTCGCATGCTATGTTTTGGGGAGTTATTCGTTATAAATTGCTCGGGTTTTTGTTGGATTTAAACTGATATGAGCAGATTTGTCACTGCCTGTTGTTCGTTGGGTGATATTGCTACCAATTGCTCTGATAATTTGTTTTAAACTGTTAAGAACAAATTCTACCCAATATTTGATATGTGTTTTAAATTGTTAAGAACATATGCTGTTAAATTTGTTTTAAACTGTTAAGAACAGATGCTACCCAATTTTTGTTTTAAATTGATAAGAACAGATGCTTTGTGAATTTGCGTTTAAAATTGATAAGAACAGATGCTGTTGATTTTATTTTTAAACTGTTGAGAACAGACGCTAATTGATATTGTTTTCTTAAAACTGTTAAGAACAGATGCTATTTGGGATTTATTTTTGAACTGTTAAGAACAGATGCTATTTGGTTTTGTTTTAAATTGATAAGAACAGATGCTATCAATTTTGTTTTTTTTTTTAAAACTAATGAGAACATATGCTATTAAGATTTACCTTTTTACTAGATGAGGAAAACTTTGTTGCATGAACTTGTTTTGAACCTCTGTTCATATGTGATGTACATATGTGTCTGTAAACCCCCATGTGTTGCTGTGTATTATGCTTGCATGGATGTGAAATTGCTTCTGCATGTTTGTTTTCCATCTGAAATACCTCTGTTCCTGTCTTCATCCCTCAGTGAGTAAGCTTCTTTTAAAAAAACAGTTTTTCTTTTTAAATCAAAGTTTAACAAATTTTACAAAACACAATTTCTTATTTACATAAATCAGAAAACTACTATGTTCTTTGTTTAAAACTGTTTACCCTCAAAATGTTAGAGTTGATGTTAGCTGTGCATGTGAGTGAACTTATATGTTTAAAATCAGTTTCCTTGTAAAAATCAGAGCTAACTTATTGAACTAAGTTTTTAAAAAAAGAAATCCATCATAAACTAGTTGATATCAGTTTGGATTTGTTATAGAAATAGAAAATCTGTAGCCTTTGAACAAGTACAGCAGTCAACAAGTTCTACTATGTAAATAAGAAACTGCTCTGTGTTCTTTGTTTAACCTCAAAATGTTTTAAGTTTGTTAGCTGTGCATGTGAATATATATAGGAATAAGTATGTTGTGTGATTGTTTGTTGATGAATGTTTTTGTGTGAACATCCTATAATCTGAAAATAACAAAATTGACAAGTTTAAACCAATTGTTTGATGAAAATGATGCATGCTAAAGTTCTTGGAACCATTATGTGAATATGCATTTATGCATATGCATGTCACTGTGAGTAAACACTTACAAATTAAAGCTAAGTAGATAATTATATGGTTGATTTTAAAAATCTGTGATGATAACTGTTATGTATGTATGCATGTGAGTAAGTCTGTGTTTATTTGATAAATGCTTATTTATAGTTTCTAACTTCTCTGTTCTTAGTTCAGAAACATATGATTTTAGATCAAGTTTAAAAATCTTTGCACGTGAGTAAACTTTTTACTAAAGTTTAATTAAGTTATTAGCTGTTGCTATGAGATTGTGATGATGTTACATACATATGCATATGCCACTGAAGTGTTTGCAGTTTCCCCGAGTTTTTGTGCTTCTGACCCGAAGCAGGGGATTGATTGACCCGAAGTGGTACTCGGGTGATTATGTTTTTGACTCAGAGCATAAGGTTTTAAAACCTGAGAATTTTGTGCAGGTTTTTGAGACTGTGATTTTACAGTTTTTAAAATCTTGAATGAAGCTCATATTTTAAAGATTGTAAATTGAATCAAGTGTAAGATTTAAACTGAATTCAAATGTAGTTTTGAAATTCAAAGTTTTTTTTTAATGAAACTTTTAAATTTGAACAAGTTTTAAATTCTGTTTTAAATCAAGTTTTAAAACAAAACAGTTTCAGGTATAAAATCCTGTAGCTCTGCAATTTCTAACATTTGAATGAAATTTATATTGTTCATCAGTCCATTTTTATCTGTTCCCTATGTTGTTTGCAACTGTGTTGCACTTGTATCACTGGAATTTCCATTTGCTGTCTGCATACAGTGGCAGTTCCATATATATATATATATATATATATATATATATATATATATATATATATATGTCCATGTCACTTTTTACTTGATGCTGCACACTTGTGTTTTGCCTTGATCACCTCTGCTTGTTGATTGCATTGTTTGTACCTGGGTTATCTCACTGATCATTTGTATACACACAGTTGTGTGCTTCTCGGTTGCACTGTAGTTTGGCCTGCATCCCTTTGTTTGATCATCAGTTGTAGCTTGTTATATTGTATCTTGAAGTTATTGCCGTAAGCTCTGTTGCACTTCGATGTGATCTGGTCTTTGACCTTATATCTGCAGTGGCATTGTACTGTTTATCCATGACATGCTTAACTGTAGCTTGTATCACCTGTTCCCCTGTACTTGTTTGGCTCTGCGATTCATCGTTGTTGCCTCTGTGTTTGTTGTGTCTGCTGCTCCCTGCATTTGTTTCACTGTACTTGTTCACTGCCCTGTACACGATCCGTGTTGCATGTTGCTGCTGCATGTGTTGTTTTCTACTGTGTCGTCTCTGATGTTGTTTCATTTGTGCACTAATTCAATGCTTAGTGCATTGCGCATCTGTTTTGGACTTGCAGTTTGAATTGCATTGAGTTGAGTCGAGTTTGCAGTGATTTGTCCGATTTGCGCTTGCACGCGTGTTGGCGAGGCAGTGCACATGTGTATTAATATACGTGTGTACTGCAGCCACACGGGATTGACAGATTTTAAAATTTTAAGTTGTTAATAATGAAAATCCATAATAGATTTAAATTGATTCATTTGTTTCGTCATCTCTGTCACCATTTTATTCAGTTCATTGCAAATTTAATTACTTGAATTAAGATTAATCCTGACTCGAGTGTTTTGTGTTTTGCAATTAACGCTCGGGTCAGACCGAGTATTTTTGCAGCATGAAGATTTTCAGGCCACGAAGTTAGAGAGAGGGGAAAGCACTTCACTGAAGTTTTTCGAAAAAAAATTTCTTTGTACTCTAAAAGATATATATATATATAGATAAATTGTTCCGCTGTATAAAAAATTTAATGCATTGTACAAACTCTGATGTATGTAAGAAAAATTCATTTATGAATAATATTATGATTATTCTGTGATTCTGTGGCTGATTCTGTTTAAACTCTATAAACTGACTAACAATCCGTCATTTTGAACGTTTCTAGTTGGTTTAATTACCGACTAGAGGCGGTCAGGGCGGCGGGTCGTTACAATAATTAATTTATAAACTTTTTTTTAACCTTTCTGCATCTGCCGTTGATTTTGATCCAAGCAATCCAGGCCGTGCACGATACCTTCTTCCCTACCCAGTAAAGCACGCACGCACCCAACCCATAGCCCACGTCGTTCTACATCACGTCACCATGCCATTACCGATGACCGTAAGTTGAGCCATGACCACCGATCGACGCGTCGAAGCAAGCTCTACCATCGGCACCACTCAGTTGTAGCTCGGCCTCACAAATCTCGAGAAAAACACGCATGAACTAAGAATGAACGCGGCTGTTTTTTGCCTCCAAACGACGACGATAACAAAAATTGACCGTTGGATGTGAAGTACTCAGCGTGCTCTACGTTTTGCTAGTTGGGAGTTTCTTGTGAAAGATAATGGATTGGGAGATCGGAGGGGATTAAGCTTGAAAATTTCTGGCCGTCGAAATCAAAATGGCGACTAGCCCTAATTCTTGCTTGGGTTTGTGAAAAATGGTGAAAAAGATGGCCCTATATAGAAAATTACGCGACACTATTCACCCGAATTTTTCCCGAACTCCAAACGAAACGTGCCGCCTGGCGTTATAATGTTTTACCCCTATTCCAAACATAATGGAATATATATAGACAGCCAATTCGATCGTATTTGAAAGATAAGTTTTCGAATCGAATTATTTAAATTTAAAATTTCACTTAAACTAATTTCTACGCGTTTTAGCTTGCCCTGGACAAACCGTAAATCCGATTGACACGAAATTTGAAATCTTACAGTAATATAACATTACGGGTCCAATGAAACTGGTTTCGTCGAAATCTGAGACTGTTTGAAAAATGGTTATTTTTACTCGTCAATTAAATATTAAAATATTCAAAATCAACTTTTAATTCGATTTCAAAAGTTCTCTATCATCATTCTAATTCAAATAGAATTTAATTCATCTTCATAAATCATTTTTATTCATTTTAAATCCAAATTTCAATTATTTACACAATTTCAAATATTAAACTAACAATTTAATTATCCAATTAAATCCTTATATTCGAAATGTAAACTATTCACGTCTTAAATTTACTTTTGAATATTTAAAATCAATTAAATATACGAATTTCAAATGACTGAAATTCTGGGTCATTACATTCTCCCCTACTTAAAAGAATTTCGTCCTCGAAATTACTAAGTAAGAAAAAGTCACAAAGTCCATTAACTTTTCAAAACAATTCGTTAAAACTAGATATCAAATCCAATTTAAACATTTTAAATTTTCCAAAATCCAATAGTTAAACTTATAAAAACTTTTCTAAGTTTCAAATCCATTTATAGTTATCTTTCCAAAACCAACTAATATCATTTAACTTTATAACTCAATATCAAAATTTAGTTATCATAAATTTTCCAAAAAATTTCTAACGCCTCAAATTTTCAAAAAAATTCGCCATAGCCTCCTTTGCGCGGTTCGATCCAAAAAAAATAACAGTGTATATATCACAAATATACATTTCATCATCGAGGATGAGGCATCCCGTTGGGGAAAAAGTGTAAAAGTACGATATGTAATCCGAGATATGTACCTTATATATTATTAGCGAGCATATACAGCTAATATAGCGCGAAAGCGAGCTCCAAATGCGAAGTAAGCGCCATCCGCACCTAATAAACACTCAACAACAATGAGAAACATGTATATATGAAAGTAATATCAATAAACAACATATACCACTATAATAACTATATATATCAATATAGCAAATGCAACAAAAAGCAACAAACCCAACCATCAAACAACTATCATCCAACTAACATCCATAACCAAATCAATATAAACTCATTTTCTCATTAACATTCATTGAATTGATTTTCAATTTAAATCACATTTGATTCATTAACATTGGATTTTCTATATTTATTTATTCGTATTCAATTAGTTTACATTCACTAATCACATTCAAGTTTGTTTACTTCCAAATTAAATCAAATCAATTCTATTTAAATTCACTTAACTTCCTATTTGAATTCAATTATTTAGCTTTCAATTTGATTAATTCAATTTCATATGAATTTCTATACAATCAACTAACAACCATCTAACAACCAGTGTATAACCAACATTACCAAATTAATTTTCTTTACTTCGTTAACATTCAATGTGGTTTAACACTTTTAATTTCAAATTAGTTTAACATTCAATTGACTTTCATTCAGTTATTTAATTCACGACTTCTTAACTTAAATTTTATTCAATTCTTAACGACAACATTTCTAATCCATATTTATTCCCTAATTCACTTTTACAATTATAGTTGAATTTCATAATATAACTCAAGTTCATATTTATCACTTTACTTGATTAATTCACTTTATTAATTTACTTCGATACCAAAATCAAATTTATTCAATATTACTTAAGTTATATTTCATTTCAACTTCATTTACATGTTCTTTCACTATACAACTTAAGTTCACTTCTACTTTACTTAAAATTCTATTTTATTTAACTTTTTTACTTAAGTCAATTTCATTACTTATTCAAATTAAGATTTCGTTTTTCTTAACAAAATTGTTTAACCATTTTAACAATTGGTTTTATGTACTTTTTCTCACTTTATAAGCTATACAACTATTTATTTATAATTCCATGAACATCTACCTAAGTTCAATTCCATTCACTAAACTCATTCTTTATAATTTCAAATCCAACTAAAATCCAATTTATTTAACTTTCCTTTAGTTAAATTTCAAATCATATATCTAATATGCTAACTCAAATTTCTTTCAATTTCACTAAAGTAAATTCTTACTTCATATTATAAGTCCAAAACTTATTTTACTCATATTTATCAATTTCAACTTGGATTTTTAAATCAAATTTGTTTATCACACAAAACTTCAATTTCAATATTATTGGTAGCAAATCCATCACACAGGAACTCTAAAATGATACTGATGATGCTACAGTCATCACCCTTATTATTTCCCAGCAACAGTAGTGAATTCAGTGCTTTATATTCTTTTAAAAATTCTTTTATTTATAAATTACATTTATAAACCTTTTACTTATATGATTTCACTATTTCACTTTACTATATAAGATCATTCCAAATTTATTTAGTTTACTTAGATTTATAATATAACATCTTTACTTTTGAAAAACAACTTTCAAAATCAATGGGATTCAAATTTCACAAATTCTTAGTTTAAATCCATTTTCATATACAACTTATATTTATAAATATATTCATATGGTTTCACTTCTTATATATAAGATTATTTCATAATTGTAAATCATATTAATTATAATTCCATACATATAATTCATTTGCTTATATAATTTGTTCTTTTACAATTGTTGTCATCAATTAAGATTATTCAAATATATTTTTATTAGCTCATATATATTTACATTTTCAAACAAAAAAACCATTAATTTATATACACTTTAATATTTTTTGAAAAATTATTCATATATAAAATATAATCTAGGTAAAATTATTTCATTTACCCAATTTAAAATGATATTATATCGACTTGCTTCGTTTAAACGTTTGGAAATCCCTATCGATAACATGGCATCCCACATCACGACCAGAATTCACAAACAGCTCAACGGATAAGCAAACACAATGTAAAACATTTTATATTCACTAACAAATACGCGCTCATATATACAATACACTCAAACCAATCTAGGGTGCTACTGTCCCTATCTATACCGAGTACAAATCAAAGCTTAGGAATATACGAAATCTAAGCCCTGATACCAAATGTGACGACCCGAAAATCCATACCCTCTGAATCGACAATAAACTACACATGTCCGACCCAAAAAGCTCAAACTGACGGAAAGTCAAGAGAAAGAAAAGAAGAGAGAAGAAGAGAAGAGAAGAAAGAAGATAGAACCAACAGAACAATACAGAATCTCACATCGCAGCGGAAACTATATAGTATCATATCAATGATCTTTACAATACAGAAACAGTATATATATATACATCAATCAGAGTTCAATAATCAATCAACAGTTATCAGCTTGAACAGTTATAATTACATGTCCTTACAAATGCCGATAATATAAAACAACTAAGCACATTGGATAATCAATAATCATAAAAGATATGTGTATACGAATTGAAGATCTCCAGCTTTCCTGCTGAAGCTCCAAAAGCACCAAAGCATAACCTGTAGATATACTTGGTGTAACTCGAGCATTGGAAGGGAAGAACGCCTGGATCAGTCTGGTAAACCAGCGTGAGAAACACACTCAACTGAATTTATTAAATTACCAAACTTTTTCTTAGTTTTCAAAACACAAGTATCTCGTAAGACAAGTCCACACATAAACATGGACATGTTTTTACCTTACGATAACTAAAACAGATCATATCAAATCTCATGTTATATTATGGTAGTGTCTACTATATACAAATAATATTAATCATAGCCGAAATTGTTACATTGATTAAATTCCACCATATAGCTCAATTGGGTAATAAAATCAAAATGGCAAACACGTAGTGGAGTTTGGATTTCCATACAAATGACCAGGTGAAGGGACTACCTTCCGACAGTACATCTCTAGAAGAATGTACCGAGGACCATCACAAAGGATCCTCTACCAACACAAGACCGGTCCACCTCTATAACTAGATGGTACCGAATATATCATCCTCCGGTCGTTGTCGACCTTTACCGAGGGCCCTTATAGCATACAAACCACAATAACCAAATACACGATGTCATAGCGTATAAAGATATATCTAGAAGAGGATGATCATATCCTAATGGGAATGACCCACTTACCCTGCTGCATCTAACCCTGTTTTGGTCATTTCCGGTTGATGAGACTAGAGGTAATGATTACCTTTCACAAAGCACAATCACATCACTTAGAATGCCACACGGCCATTTCCCTTGACTACTAATTGCCTTCCATAAAAATACAACCCTTAAGCTCATACGTCTCAAGGTGGGTCTTAAGCTAAGAGAAGTTGCCTTCTCCGCCGCCATTGATGTACATTTGTAAAAACAAATGTACGTAATCTATAGAAATGCAGTGTCAGACTAACATCCATACAAGTTGTCCAGAAACAGGACAAACCGAAGGTACTTTCCTACCATATCCTGTAGGGAAATCCCAAGGATTAGTAGCGAATAGTCCTCGCATTGGATATTTCATAAATGAATAGACCACTTCTATTGGATGTATATTGGGATTTTAACCCCAAACGATCAACAAGCAGTCCCCTACTATGAAACTCCGAAAATCAATATCATCACAAGCAACCTGTATAATCGTTGCATATACGTTGGTCCGAAGTGGTTTTTAGATAAATCTGATTCTGGTCTCTTTGCACCAACAACGCAAAAGCGATTCTCAACTTCACACAGAAACTAAGTCTCATAGACTTATCGCATATCAAACTTTCAACTTGCTATCCTTCGGGCCAAGAAGGAAGCTCGATGGATTGGAGTGATACTCCACACTATACGAATCAACATCCTCAACACAAATGAAATCAACCCTACACAAAAGGCTACGTACTAAGTGTACGACTAAATTGTTCCCACATCAAGTTCAGCAACTAAAATTTGGCAAAGTTTGATAGTCGGTTATTTAACTATCAGAACAAAAAAACAAACAAATAATCAACACCATAACATCACTAGGCCCTTTTTAATTAATATTTTATTAATTAAATTACTTGCCAAATATTCACTTCAAATTATCTTTAAAAAGATATATTCTCATAACCATTTCAACTTTCTATATTGGAAAACATTTCCATATACTTATTTAATAATAAGTAATTCACAATTTTATTTATTTTCAACACTTAGAAAATATTACTTATACTTAAATCACGATTAAGTATATATTTTATTTTTTAAGGAAAACATTCTCTTAAACACATTTATTTGGTTCAAAACGAATGTTGCATAAAACATCATTACGACAACCCAAAACTACTAGTATAGGGATTTGAAAATAAAATAGATATATAAATCCCAAATACTATACAAAAACATTTCGTTTCGGAAATCATTTACTATAATAACAGTGTTATAGTCCATCATTTCCTTACTTCTCGAAAACGTCTATTTCAACAATGAATGTTGAAATCTATGGTTTCGATACCTCACATTTTTAAAACGTCCTTAAACCATTTAACTTCAATTAAAATTTCACTTTCCAAAATATTTATTTAATATATTATTCACTGTCCAAAATCGTGAATATAATTCCCTAACCAAATTTAATATTATTTCAACATTTAATTTAAAGGATAATTCACTGCCCAAAATCGTGAATATATCTCATATACCAAATTCATTACTATTTCACATTTTTATTAAAGAATTATCCACTATCCAAAATCGTGGATATATCTTCTTTAATAAACTTCTATATTTAACTTGTCAAAATCAATTGATTTCGAATTTGTAAAACAAAGTTTATAAATCAAATTTATATTTTACAAAAGCTTCAAATTATAAAATCACTTTATTAAGCAATTCCATTTATAACTCAATTACATGCCAAAATCCAAATTATAAGTTAAATACATATAATTCATTTATTTACAAAATCATTTATTTTATAACTTCACAAATTATAGATCATCCTACTTATAAGATTCATTTATAACTCCATTTTAACATATATAAAAACTCCATTAAAATTCCATTATTCTGATTTATAAAAATTCAATTTTATAAATTTTATTTATAAACCGTTTATAATAAATCAAAATTTTCAATTTAAACCATTTTACAAAATCATTAACTCCATATTTCACAAAAATCGTACTTCAACCATATTTTCCAAAACATCATAATTTTTATAACATAAGAATTATCACATTTATTTATTCAAAATAAATCAATTCTTGATGTTTCAAAAATTCAATAAAACATTTATTTTCAAAATCACATTTAAAATTCTTTTAAATTCGAAATCGTTACGTTAACATTTTTAAAACTCCAAAATAGGTCCAATGCTACAACAGCACTAAATACAACAATCGTGGCATCCAAAACATCATATATCATATGATAACAGAATATATAACAATATCTGTAAATAAATCCATACGGTTGAGGAATCCAGTTGGATCCCTCCAACCTGTCACCTGCAACAAATATACATATTATAATATGTGTGCATTGTCTGTTTCAAGGCAGACGCACGTACAAAGGGTCATCCGCTCATACACGGGAACGTATAGGGTCATCTGCTCCATTAGACAGGTATATGTCCAAGTACCAATCAATATATCATATAACATCCAAAAAATCATCAATCATCATAAATAATATTTATTCTCACTTATATAAAAATATCAGTGAGTCAGAAAGAGTGAGTTGTACACACATTGCGTCCAATAGCAGTTGCAGTGTTTTGTTCCGAATAAAATTAAACAATCGTTTAATTTTATCCAAAATTTACACTTGCTCTAATCAACTCCAAATGAGCTCCATCGCATAGTGTTTGCGAATACGAAACTAACGCAATTCGTTTCGTAAGAAAAGGACCTCGTATCAAAAAGTTACGCAGTTTTAAAGTTTGAACGAATTAAAAAGATAATTAATTTATAAACTCTTTTTTAAACCTTTCTGCATCTGCCATTGATTTTGATCCAAGCAATCTAGGCCGTGCACGATACCTTCTTCCCTACCCAGTAAAGCACACATGCACCCAACCCATAGCCCACGTCATTCTACATCACGTCACCACTCCACTACCGATGACTGTAAGTTAATCCAAGACCACCGATCGACGCGCCGAAGCAAGCTCTACCATCACCCCCACTCAGGTGTAGTTCGGCCTCACAAATCTCGAGAAAAACACGCATGAACTAAGAATGAACCCGGTTGCTTTTTGCCTCCAAATGACGACGATAACAAAAATTGACTGTTAGATGTGAAGTACTTAGTGTGCTCTATGTTTTGCTAGTTGGGAGTTTCTTGTGAAAGATAATGGATTGGAAGATTGGAGGGGATTGAGCTTGGAAGTTTCTGGCCGTGGAAATCAAAATGTCGGCTAGCCCTAATTCTTGCTAGGGTTTGTGAAAAATCGTGAAAAAGATGGCCTTATGTAGAAAATTAGACGACACTATTCAGCCGAATTTTTCCCGAACTCCAAACGAAACGTGCCGCCTGGCATTTATAATGTTTTGCCTCTAGTCCGAACACAATTGAATATATATCGATAGCCAATTCGATCGTATTTGAAAGATAGGTTTTCGAATCGAATTATTCAAATTTAAATTTGCACTTAAACCGATTTCTACGCGTTTTAGCTTGCCTTGGACAAACCGTAAATCTGATTGACACGGAATTTGAAATCTTACAATAATATAACATTACGGCTCCAATGAAACTAATTTCTTCGAAATCCAAGACTGTTTGAAAAATGGCTATTTTTACTCATCAATTAAATATTAAAATACTCAATTTCTGTAAATCAACTTTTAATTTGATTTTAAAAGTTCTCTATCATCATTCTAATTCAAATAGAATTTAATTCATCTTTATAAATCATTTTTATTCATTTTAAATCCAAATTTCAATTATTTACACAATTTCAAATATTAAACTAACAATTTAATTATCCAACTAAATCCTTATATTCGAAATGTAATCTATTCAGTTTCTTAAATTTACTTTTGAATATTTAAAATCAATTAAATATACAAATTTCAAATGACAGAAATTCTGGGTCATTACACCTAATTACGAACTCAAATATTTAATTTATTTTAAATTTCAAGGTTACCAATAAAATCACTTCTGTGCACCTATGCCTGCTATTTAACTTCCGTAAAATTTTATTTTAAAAATTCAATTTTCTCTTTTTACAACGTTATATTTATATTCAGAATGGAAAGGTTCACTTTGTTTTCTTCAAACATTCTTTTATTTTCCATAAAATGCTTATTCGTTACTGGCAATTCATAAATGTGAACTTTCTTGTATTCTAAAATGATCAACTTATACAATATTAAATCCATTCTTATATTTCCAAATAATGTAAATTCCAAATGAAAACATTCTTACATTAAATTTATTATTTGCACTTTGTTTCTTTTTCCTTTTTCAATTGAAATATTTCAATAAATTTATTTCCAATTAATTTTAACCTTCCACTTCCAAACAGACCCTAATTGATAAAATCAATCAAATAAATGCGTAAAACATTTTAATCATTATTTATAGTCATGCAAACACATTTATAAAATTACAGTATACAACAAGCATTAAATTACATACTAAATAAATGTTTTTCTCTATCAATCAATATTCATTTAACTCACCATTAAAACTGATTTTATTATTCCAATTCCAGTTATTGAATTATATTCTAATACGCATTAGAACCTTCCACTTCATTGCTTCATTGTAATTTGTTGTTTTAGAATTTTATTATGGTCCAAACTTATGATCTAGTAACATAGTTGACATTTTTTTTACATTTCATTACGTTAATGTACTCCAATTTTCATCCTTTATTTGTATTAACTGCTATATTCCCATTTTATTGAATTTTCATCAATTTCACACATTAATTATAATTAAAGTCTCAATTAATTAATTTACATTGGTTTCATTCTCTTATTAAATTAATTATTACCTTACATACATAGTCAACATTGTTATATCTTCCATTACATCAATATTTTACCATTTCATCTTACCTTTCATTTACGTAACCTTTTATTTCATTGATTGTAATAAATTCACTTATTAAAATTTCCAATTATAATAAATTTGGGTAAACTGATTTCCATCTTTTTATTCAAATCAAAGGTCATACTATGATAAAAATTTACATTTGTTACATTGTATAGAATCAACCTTTTTGCCATTATCAATTAAAACTACATTGACTGCACTAATTAAAGGAATTAACTGAAATTTATTTCCGGTTAAATTTAATAGACCAAATAAGTAGGTAATATATATATAATAATTGTCACCATTTGCCTTTAATTACATTTAAAAGTTTATTACTTACAAACAAATGTTTTCATTACTTTCATAACACTAATTTTATTCAATTTCCATTAGAAATATATTATTTCATTAATGAATTCAATATTTACATTCTTCTTCCTATGTTCACTTTATAACCAAGTATAACCTTAACTATTTCAATTAATTGAAATTCCATTCAAATTGTTAATAATTAACTTTAATTAACATTGTTGCATTTCATTTTAGTATTATTCCAGTTATAAATCTTAAATTTTTAATTTCTTCCAACATTTAATTACAGAAATCTTATTAAATTTACTATTTTTAATTGTCGAAAATTATGGATCGTTACACCCTCCACCACTCTAAACTTTTTGTCCCCGAAAAGAAAAAAGAAGGAAAAAATAGGAATTAAGTAATCAATATACCTTATTTAAAATATTAAATTTGTATACAATTTATTTACATAAAAAATAATTTAAATAAAATATATTAATTTATAAAAAATTAAATCCTTTCATATTCAAATAAACAAAAGTTTGAAAAATATTTCACAAAAATTTCTAAGTCCAAAATTCACGAAAAGTTTTGGTAGAGTCTCCTTAATATGGAGAGGCTCTGGAGAAATCATAATATCAAAATAACAAAATATATCATATATTTTCAATATAATATATCCAACAGCGAGAGAAATAATATAATATCACCAGAAAACTGTAATCCGAGAATGTACCTGTTTGTCGGGCAAATAATGTTTATTTTATGAAATCAAAAGCAGTAGTAATTGTTTCCATTACCTGTATTCCAATTATATAATCCAAAGAGTTAATAATTATATAGAAGTGAAATGATTATATTGTTTTAAATTAATAAAAAACAATCAACATAACATAACAACAATCACTTTCAACCAAAAACAAACCATCATCACATAAAATCAAAATAAATCAATACAACATAAAAACAATCTTTGCAAACAAGCATACAATCTTCACAAGGGATCAAAGTAATCAACCATTTCTGAAGTTACAACCATTAAATTTAACATAGTACTCATTTAATTATTTGCTTTAATTATTTATAGTTAAAACATTAACTTAAGTTCATAATTCTTTGCTTACAATATTCACTTTCTATTTCATTTTATTAAGTAGCACTACAATTATAACTCAAGTTTATAACTGTTTCATATCAAATTTCTTATTTATAAAACTAAATTTCAATGAACGCTTTAATAGTTTTTCCTGTATAATATTCTCTTACATATCCTTATTAAACATTACAACTTTTAATATTCTAGTAAGTGTTATATATATGTTCCTAAGAATGTAATTGAAAGTTACACAAGTTTATCTTATTTCGTTTTAGTAAATAAACGTTTAATAGTTATCATTTTTTATTTTCATATCCTTTTTGTTTATAAGTTACAAATTTGAAACTCCTTGTATATTTCATTTATAACTTAGCATTTAATTTCTTACTTTCAACTTTAGAAGTTCCAATTATTAAATAGTTAAAATTTTATTCCATTATAATAATTTAAATTCTAATTTAAATTTACTTTAGTTTATTCTACTGAATTTTTTTCTTCTCATTATTTACTTTTCCATTCATTTATTTATATAGAGATCAATCACTTACATAATTTGTTTTCCATTAAGGATTTAAGTCATTAATGAATCATTTCAAAAAAATATAACTTAAGCTTCTACTCCCTTACTTAAGTTTATAACTTGATTCAGTTATTGAATAAAAATTAAGTTTTTGGTATTCGCCCTTGAAGAGAAAGGAAATATTTCAATATCTCCAAAAATTCAACTAAAACATTTAACCATATTCACTTAGTAAAATATAACATATATTTAAAAATTCCTCATAGCATTATGTAAAGGTTTTTCAAAAGTCTAAAACAATGTTAGAAATTTATATCAAAACATTATAATAAGCTTTTAAAATAAAGTTCCTTAAATCCGAAGATTTATTAGACTCGTTATTTTTAAAATAAGTATAATTATTAAACTGAAACTAATAGTATATTCAAATCTTACATTAAATTTCTAAATCAAAGTATAAAATTTCATATCTTCATAATTAATTTTGCACACTTGTTTTAAAAATGAATATTCAAATCATGGAAAAACATTTATTATGGTTTAATACAAAAATTCAAATAACAAATAAATCAATAAATTACTATTAGTATTTTGAAATCAAGTAAATATTCCAAATTATACTTCCAAAATAGAGATTTACATTTATTTGTCAAGTATATTACTATAAATAAACTTCGCAAATCAATTTTTTTTTCCATTTGCACAATATCTTTTGATTATACATTCAAAGAAACTTATATAAATTTTACTTGAAATATTCATTTGAAAGCTTCATTTGCAAATCAACCATCTTTAATACTTCAATACTTTTCAAAAAAATTCATTTGTAAAATTCCTTGCTTCATGTATAAATACCATTTAAATATTTAAATAACATCTTTATAAATATATGTAAACTATTTGAAAATAATTATCTACATCATTACTTATATTTACAAAGAAGCTATTGAAAACCTTAAACCCATTATTTATAAATTTATTAATTTTATCTCAAGATACTTTTCAAACATTATTAATAAATCAATAATCCTTTACTTTAAATATGTTTTATTTAATAAATAACTTCTCAAATATTTACAACACTAATAATTTACTATTAAACCATGTTGTACATGAATAAACGATTTTTAAACATTTTAAAGTATTTAGAGATAAAAATGATCAAAATATCCTTTATATAATGCTTTATCAAAATACTTTTATAACTCAATGTCTTAACAGGTTTATCCTCGTTCTGACGGGCTCTGGCCATGCATTGATCAAGTGCAAGACTAGAATTCTCCAAGTACTTAGTAGACCTATTTCAACACCCAGTGAAAAATTCTTAAAAATAGGCATGAGAAGTACCACTCAAAATCCAATGTCAAATGATGATAATACGATAGCAATAGCCCACTACTAATCCAGTATTCACGCAATGGACACAAAACTTTCCAGAAGATCCTTCTACCTTCCGGATTCCAGAAAAATATCATAGTCAGTTCGCAAACAAGGGACCATCGACACCTGCTGCAGTGGTATGCTGTTGATTCAATGATTTATGCAATTGACGCACTTCCTTCTCGGAAGATCCATAAGTAACAGATCCCAGGATCGAAAGCGCCTCTATTGGGCAAACTAAAGAACAATCTACCTTGGAAAAAAATCGAGGAACTCATGAGTTTTAGTCCGGACAACCATATCAGCTCGAATCCATTTCTGAATTCACCCAAGTCCATCAGTGTTTATTGGTCGAATCCATTCCTAGATTCCCCAAGTTCATCTGAGTCGAAGCATATCATACTATACTTCTTCGCGGTGGGTACTTCCTCATACCTCTTACTTCAAAATATAACATATCATATATAGTACCCTTTCAAAATCATAACTTCAAATATCACACTTATATAAATTCCATTATATATAAGATTTCATTTTCAGATAAAGTACTTTCCAAGATGAATAATCTCAAATATATCAAATCATTCTTATATAAATTCCGTTATATATAATATTTATCTCTTCAGATCGAATACCTTCCAAAATCAACATTTCAAAATCATTTGTACTTACATAAAGTCCATCTTATGCAAGAATCAAAATTTTCCATAATCAATTTCGCGGTATGGAAAGCCATATGAGATTCAATATCTTTTCTTTATAAAAGGTTTTGAATTTAGAATAGTTTCGTATATAAATTGTTTTGTGAAATAGTTTTGTATATAAAATAGTTTTGTACATAAAATAGAATAAATAGTTTGTATAAGAAAAATAAAAGAAAATAGTATGTATAAGAAAAATAAAAGAAAATAGTTTGTATAAGAAAAATAAAAGAAAATAGTTTTTGAAAAATGGTTTTAAATTAATAGTAGTTTTGCATACAAGAAAAATTCCAATTTAAATTACAAAGATATCCAACCCAACAACTTTCAATTGCAACGCCAAAGCATATCAATAATATTAGAATATAAGATGTGCATATGTCATCATTTTGCAAAATCACATTCGATCGCTCGATCGCACAAGTTCGCTTTCGAACTAGTATTGTCCATTCAACTTCCCTAATGCAGACTTCGATATGGTTTTTTGAATAGAAACCATCATTCTCCTTGCATAGCCATATACTATGATAGAGAATTCTAGAATCCAACCAAAATCCATATCAAATATTCGCCATCAAGAATCGAACGAAAAATCCTAACGCGAAATGGTGTAATTCACCTTGAACTTATGTACTCAAATCCGAATCAAATAAATTATGCGAATAAAATAATATATGCAAAATTTACGTATTTATTCCAATTCGATTCATCCCAATTATATTTCAATAAATTCATCTTTTAATCTCATTGATTAACACAAATATCACTTCATACTTTAACATTTATTTCACAGAATTTCTCCATTTAATGTAAAATATTAATATATTCATTCTCATAGTATTACTTATATTTCTCTTCAATTTAAATTACATTCATTTCTCATGTAATATTTCTCATTTAATACTATATTCATTTGCAAATCATTTCATAAGTAATTTTCTTAAGTTCATAACCAATTTATAAAAGCTTAAATTCTTTTATGTACATTATTCGGGCTTAAAGTTATCACAACTTTAATTATAACTATTTATTGCAACTTTCATTTATTTCATAAATAATTTTACAAGGCATGACTTTATTTATATTCATTTCATTTTTAGTTCACCTTTACCTTTCAATTTATTTATGATACATTTCATATATGTTAACTAAGTTCACAATTTCAATTTTTAAATATTAGTATATTGCATGCCAATAATGTATATAATAATTCTACTCAATATAATAAATTAGCCTTGTTTCACTTGCTTTCAAATTAAGGTTATCAAATTCAACTGCATAATTCAACACAATTATTGAGTTTCAACTCATATATTAATTCAAAAGTTTTGACTATTCATATATTCCATTTTATTTAAATAGTTGAAACTACCAATCAGCAAAAAATAAGTATCACAACAAAACATTTCAATTCCATGAACAAATATCCAAATTATTCATTTTATTCTCTTTAATACATCATTTTTAGTCTAGTGTTTAGTTTATTAATTCAATCAACAATAATTAGCCAATACTATTGTAACAACCCAGAATTTTGAACAATTTAAATTTTAAATATTTAATTTATTTTAAATATTTGAATGATGGTTTGGATTGAATTTTCAATATAAAATGAATTTGGCGATTAAATTATAGAATTTAATCTATGAAAAGTTGAATAAAAATTTGAATCTTCAATTTTAAGCCGATTAAAAATATTTCAAAGGCTTGTAAAATTCATATTGATAATACTGAAGATAATAGAAGCTTCAGAATTTAATTTGGAAGTGATTTGTTCAGTTTTGAAATTAAATTGTTTTAATCGATATTTAAAAATAGCCGTCCGAGGCATAGTCTCGGAATTCGACGAAACCAGTTCCATTGGGTCCGTAATATTGAATTATTGCCGGATTTCAAATTTCGTATTTTTCGGAGTTGATATGTGATCACACGGCGAGTAAACGCGTTGAAATTGAATCGGATTCAATTTAAATTTAAATTTTAAATTTGGTCAAACACAACACTGTAGCTTCCTAGATTCTAGCCTAAAAATCACGTAATCGTGTCTTCTCCTCCCTTTCAGCCTACAATCGCGCCTACAAGCACGAGATGAAATCGTGCAAACTATGCCCGGTCGTTTTTAAATATTCACGTTCTCTTCCTCTCTTCATTTTTCGTTCAAAATCAAATAAAAATGGCCGCCACTTATTCATCCCCTCTTCGTTCGAAAAATTAAACAGTCGAGCTCCCTTCTTCTTCAAAAGCAAATGAAGATTATCGGCCGAAGCCCCCTATCAGATTCAATTCGAAATATAAAAAAAATGGCGAACAAATGGGGTGTCGCGATTTATGGAGGCGGCACGAGGCGCTCGCGACGGCGACGCGACTGATGGTCGCGATGGTGGATTCGAGTGGGATGTCGAAATTTGGTGTTCGCGTATGGGATTTGAGATGGCGGCGGCTGCAGGTTGGAGGCGACGCGTGCTCACGCGTGGAGTGGGCGGCGACGTCGAGTAGCTCGCGTGCGCGCGCGAGATGAGGGGGAGCTCGATCGATTGATGCAGGCAAAGGCGGCACGCGATAGGTGGGTGCAGTGGCGCATGATTCGAAGGGCACGGCGTTCGCGAGCTCGAGGGTTGGGGGTCGACGTCGAGTTGCTGGAGGCATTCGCGTGCGAGCAGTAAGGTAATTGATTTTAATTATTGATTTAATAAACATTTACATATATATATATATATATATATTGAAAAATATATACTGTAAGTTAAAACAATTTAAATTTTTGAATTTATTTAGAAATCTGTAGATAAATATATATAAGTAAACAATTTATACAGTAAACAGTGAGAAAAAAAATTGATTAACAGTTGTTTTAATTTAAATTTAGATGTATGCAAAACTTGTTTAAATTAATTATTTTAGAAATGGTAAAAGGATATTAGTCTAAAATATAATTTTTGGTTAATTAAATTTATTAAAAATACGAATTTATTTCTAAGATTTAATAGTTGCTAATAAAGGAATTTAGTTTAAAATTTAAATTCTTAGTTAAACAAATTTATTAAAAGGGAAAGTTAGTTTGAAAGTAAAATGTTTAGTTAAATAAATTTAGTTAACAGAAATTTGGTTGAAAGGAAAATAATTTTATTTAAGAAAAATTAGTTGATTTAAAATTTATAAAAAGGAAATTTAGTTCAATTAGAAATTTCTAGTTAGAATTATTTTAAAAGGAAAATTTTGTTAATTAAATTTATTTAAGTAAATTTAGTTGAAAATTTGATTTGAATTAGACAAATTGTTAAGAGTAATATGTTTGGAATTAAAAGGAGTTAGTTTGATATAATAAGTAGGAGAAATTTATAAAAGGAAATTTAAATTTTTGTTAAATAAAATTTTAAAGAAGAAAAATTGGTTAAAAATTCAAATTAATTGATAAGATGATTTATTAAAGAAGAAACTGGTTTAAATAAAACTATCAGTTAATTTAACTATTAAAGGAGAAAACCGATGAATCAAAATTATCTAATAAAAATTTATTATTCGATTTGTTCGAATATTAATAAATTGTGTAAATATTTATACAAGGTATAAATGAAGAAAACAAGTTGAATTGGAAGTGGATTGCAAACGGGAATAAAGGTGAGAACTTCTCACTCAAAAGGATTTATTTAAATTTTAAATAGTTAGATTTAAAATTGTTAGTTGTGTTGATTGAATGCTTGTATGATGATTGTTGTATATATATATATATATATATATATATATATATATATATTAAATGTGAATAGACCCTATACGCCGTTAGTAAGCGGGGGTTATTTATTACACACATATACCGCGATATTCCACCTTGAAGTGGAATTGGTATTATATTATATATATATAGCAATATATATATATATTGGCATATGTATATATTGCAGTTGATTGATTTCCCGCATTGTATAGCGGATGGGACCCTATTGCGCCGTTATTAAGCGGATAATATTTTAAATCCCATATACCGCGATAATTCCGTACTGGAGCGGAATTGGTATTGTGCTAATGTTTGTGGATGCAGAAAAACAGGTTGGAGGGATCCAACTGAATTCCTCAACAGTATTTATTTGATTTCAGATATTTTGATATTTGATGGATTATCATATCGATATATGATATCGTTGTTGTCGTGATTGACTATTTGGTATGTAGCATCATTGGACCAAGTTTTGGAACTTTAAAAATGATTTTTTTTTAAGTGATTTTTGAAAATATATTATATGTTTGGAAATTGATTCATTTTAAATAAATAAACGTTATAATTTTTAATGTTATAAAAATTATGATTTTTGAGAAATATAGTTAAAAGTTGATTTTTTAAAATATGGGTTAATGATTTTATAAAATAGTTTAAATCGGGATTTTTGAATTTATTATAAAGCTTTAAATATAGGATTTATAAAATTTGATTATTTTATAAATCAAAATGGTGAAATTATAAAGAAGTTTAAAGATGTTTTAAAAGAATAATATAAATTGATTTATATAAAAGATTTATAAATTGATATTTATAAATTAAAATATTTGGAATTATAAAACGAGTTTTTATAAGTGTTAGAATGAATTGTGAATGAATTTCATAAACGAATGAAATTTATAGAATTATAAACGGTGAAGTTATAAATGGAATTTTATAAGCAGTAGGTTTATAAAATTTATAAAGTTATTAAAAGAATGGTTTTGGATAAATAATTGAATTTTATAAGTTATAAGATTTATAATTATGAAGTTCAAAGGAACGATTGTGCAAACAAATAAATTCTAAGTATTTAACTTATAACATGAACTTTTGTTTTACAATTGAGTTATAAATTGAGATAGGTTAATAAAGGAATTTATAAAGGAAGTTGTGGTAAAATAAATAGAAATGGAATTTATAAACGTTGTTTTATAAATCCGCAAACGACTTATTTTGATAAGTAAATTGTTGAAACCTATTTATGGAGTTATATTCACAATTTAGACAGTGAATAATACTTTAAAATAAAATGAATAAAAATGATGAAATTGTTAACGTAGTATATTCACGTTTTTGAATAGTGAATAATATGTTAAAGAAAATGTTTAGGATGTGATATTTTGAATTGAATTAAAACGATCTAACGATGTTTTAAAATGTGTTAAGATTCGAAACCATAGATTTCAACATTTATTGTTGAAATAGACGTTTTCGAGAAATAGAAGGAAATGGTGGACTATAACACTGTTGTTATAGTAAATGCTTTCCGAAAGGAAATGTTTTGTATAGTATTGGGATTTATATATCTATTTTAATTTCGAATCCCTATACTAGTGATTTTGGGTTGTCGTGACGATGTTTTACGCAACATTCGTTTTGGCCCAAATAAATATGTTAAAGAGAATGATTTCCTTAAAGAATGAAATATATACTTAATCTCGATTGAAGTATATTGAATATTTTCCAAGTGTTGAAAATAAATGGATTGAGAATTACTTAATAAGTAAGTATGGAAATGTTTTCCAATATAAAGTGAATATTTTGAGAATTTATCTTTTTGAAGATAAATTGAAAATGAATAATTGAAATCGTTTATTCATAAATATTTTGAAATATAAATTCACTATAGAATTTATGAATGAAAAGGGAAGTTGTTTAAAGAAAAATATTGATTTATTTTTGACATATTGAAATTATATATCTTGTAAAGATATTTTTGGGAAATAAATAATTTGGAAAATTATTTGGAATCTGGTGATGTGTGCATATCCATTGATAGTTCAATAACCGACTATCAATATTTACCTTTGAAAGGTATTTGTTGTGATTTGTTGAATTTGAATGCTACACTTATTTTTAAATTATTGCGCTCGTTATTCGGATTACCCATTCTGAATAGTGATACGACGTAATGGATAGCATTGATGACCGGTGTTGAAGACCGGATATTTGTGAGAGCGATAGGATGACCTATCGATTGTCTCTGCACTGAGTTGCAACGGTATAGAGACTCCCTAAGTGATGGGAAATCCGATCAGGATTGTGGATATCCAGATTGCAAGGACTTCTTTGTAAGTGCCTTCGGTTCTATTCGAGCCCGGAACAGACTTGTATGGATTGTATGTCTGACGTTACAGATTGAGATACAAAGCAGATTTCTTTCAAATATATTTCTGTTGGTGGCGGAGAATTTATTCTTTTAGCTTAACACCCTTCTCTGAGACGTACGAGCTCAGAGGTTATGTAGTTGAAGGTTATCAGCGATATATTCCCAATTTGGTAATGTGACATGCTGAGTGTTGCTGTTAAATGATCATTGTGTTGATTATTTGTGATAGGATCATTTGTTTGATCGTCTATCCTGGTGATCATTTCTATGATCATTTGTTGACCCAAAGCATGGCTTTTGTATAAAGTATGTTTTTGTGGACGTGACTTCGTCGAGCCTCACACCTCGGGAATGGTCAAAACAGGAAAGATGCGGCAAGGTTATGAGGGGTAGCGCCCTTTAGGGTATGTGCATTTCCTTCTGGAAAAGGGTGGTATCATGGTATGGAGCCCAGATACTTACTCATGTTGAAAACACTTTATGATTGTGTGAATTGATTGCGAGCGCTCGGTGAAAGGTCCCAAAGGACCGGGGGATGGCATATTCGGTCAGTTGTTACTCAGTTAGGGGTAACCCGGCCTTGTGTTGGTAGAGATCCGGTTTGGTTCTCGGGGATGTCCATCCAGAGGCATTCTCATGTGGCAATGGGAAGTTCCTTGGCCTGATCATTCGTTGGAAATCCAATTCCCAATACGAAACTTGTACGGTATTAGTTGTAGAACCTGCCATTCACTTATGGTGGTCACCACAGTTTGGATGGTAGCTATAGTAGGCATAGTTCGAAATGTCTATGTTGGCTAAGATTTATATTCTACTTTCAAAATGAATTTTTCCTACACTATGCACTAGTAATAATATAAAATGTTCTTTTTAATACGTATCAAGCATCTTTGACTATCATAAGGAGAAATCTCCTCCGATTCTGCGTTTGCATTGTGTGTGTGTGCGGGAGGCCTTATGGTAGTCTCATTCTTAAAAGCATTGCGAATTGACTTAAAAATATTCCTCTATTTTGATTTTAAAGATAAATAAACTGTTTTGAGTTCTCACACCAGTCACATGACTGACTCGGAGTTTATTGTTTTCCTTCCTAAACTCTGGGTGCCCACCAATTTGTACACGGGCAGTCAAGAGTTAAGGTTTATCAGGATATTCTGGAGTAGCTGGAGGCAAGATGGATGGCATGGCGTATTACTAGTATATAGTATTTCTTTTTCCGCTGCACTATTTGTTGTTGTTTGATGTTGTACACTCTGATGATATGATGTAATGAAATGTAATGTATAAATTGTAATAACTGATATAGTTCTTTGTTTAAAGATTATTCATTTATTATTATATGTTGTTCCGCTGCGAATTGTGAGATTCTGTTATTGTTCTGTTATTTTCTTTTCCCTCTATTCTCCTATTTTCTTTTCTCTCTATTTCCTATCTTTTCCTCTCTTGTTCTCTCTTCTTCTATCTCTTTTCTTTTCTTAAACCATAACATTTCGGGTTTCCGGCCTTCGATTTCTCGGCAGTCGATAAAGTGAGTATCGATGTTGAATTTTCGAAAGTCGAAAATTTCGGGACGTTACAACTTATAAACTAACAATAACTCAACTAATCAACAATAAATGATAATAACTAAATATTACCATTTTGTAAATCAAACACGTTACAAATAACTATATCAGTTATAAAATCTATTCCTTTATATGTATATCACATAATATTAGGAAAAATACTTTTATTTCAAAACTTATATAAAACATTTTTTATAATACTAACAAATACGCGCTCTCATATAAACACTCAGATAACTCATTCTAGGGTATTACTACCCTATCTCTAATGAGTTAACCCCAACAGGCTATGGTATGTCTAAACTAAAGCTCTGATACCATCTGTAACGACCTACCTTTTTGGACGATTTAAATCGACAATAAACCACACATGTCTAATTCAAACCATTCAAAAGTGAGGATTGTTAATGGGGTAAATAAGAAAATAGTAGAAAAGAAGGAAAAAAACAAACACAGAATCTCACAGCGGAATGACAAAATATAATAATCAAACAAACAATTCATAAACTGTTTTACAAATGACATTTGATTATACTTTTACAATTCAAATTAGAGCTATATATACATTAGAAAATAAAAAAATAATGCAGTGGTACACAATAAGCAGTGGAATAATAATAATAAATAGCAATAATATACCAATCTTCATCTTCGTCCTCCAGAACATAAAATGGTGTGACAGCCCGCAAATCCGTACCCCTTGAATCAACACTATTCTACCTCTATTAACTCAAGTGGCACAGAATTACGAACCATTAGGGTTAGAGAAGAAGAGATAGAAGAAGAAGTAACTAATCAATATCAGAATCTCACAGTCGCAGCGGAATAAAATATAATAATAAATATAGAACTTTACACAAAATGAAATCTATAACTGTTTTATACATCGCATCATCAGAGTATCCCATACATCAACAATCACAAGTCAGACATATCATACAATCATAGCAGCGGATATATTTATATAGGTACAGATAATACGAATGATACGTCTCGGACTCTAGCTCCTTTCCTGCTCCATAGCATCCTGTCCTGAACAAACAATACTCGATCTGACCCGAGCATTATAATGAAATAACACCCGAGTCCTTCTGGAATACCAGATGATAATAATGCATCCAAATTGATTATTAAAGTTTCAAAAATCCTTTGAAAATCAAAAGCATCTCGTAAGACCACGCCACAAATAAACATGTCGGGTTTTTACCTTACGATAGCTAAAACACTTTTCATAGAAATCCTCTGATATTATAATAGGGTCTATTTACAAATACTTATAAAATAGACGAAATTTTAACATTCATTAAATTCCAGCTACTAGCTACAAAAGTGGGTAATACAAACAAAACTCGTACAAGGCTCGTAGGGAGAATGGATTTCCATCAATGGCTGGGCTACTGGGGTACCACCCGTCACAGTACCTGGCCTAGATCAGAGTATCGAGGAGTACGCCCGCTCCCCTGCAACACAAGGTCGGAACCATTCCTTACTGAACAGTCCCGAACAAGACAACCCCGTGGTTGGCGCGACCAACCACCCACTAAGCCGAATATAAAGGGACATCTAAACAGGGGAAAATCTTGTCCTGCTTAGGCATGACCCACCTAACCTTGCTGCACCTCCCCTGTTTTAGCCATTCCCGGTTGATGAGGCTTGAGGTTAAACGTTACCTTAAGAACGTTTTCACTTAGAATGTCCATCGCCCACCTGACAATGTTTCGCAAGCATTCGTCCATACGAGTCTGTCCCGGGTTCGAACGGAACCGAAGGCACTACTCCTACTACATCCATTTTGGAAATATCCTCAGGATTAGTAGCGACTAGCCCTTGCACTTCACTGCTCCATCTTCGACTCCGAACACGTTTTTCACATGAAACGTACAAACCGGATCGAAGTGGTTTTCGAGAAATAAATCTCGATCCCGGTCTCTTCGAAACGATCAACGCATTTGTCCAATATTGATAGTCGGTGATTTAACTATCAATTTATATTCATAAACATCCATAAGCATCCATCACACAATAAATAATTTCCACATTATTTATTTGCCTCAAATATCTTTAAAAGATATATTTTCAAATTTTCAAAGCTCATTTGAAAACAATTTCCCAGTTCTTTCTTTACAAGGTAAATCCTTTACCATCTATTCCCATTGGAAATAACCAAGTTAAAAACATTTAGATTTAAAACAGTTAAAATACTTTATACTGAAATAAACTTTAAAATAGGTAAATTACTTCTATTTATTTACTCAAGACTATAAATTTAAAATATGTGAAGAAAAACTATTTATTAAGATATAAACTTTGATTTAAAATAAGGGTTTTGTTAAACTAAATTCAAAGGTAGTGGTTTAAAAAGATTAATACTATTTCAAATAACTTAAGTCAATACCAGCCTTTAAATAAATCTATTTGTAACAATAATTGCTAATGTATTCTCAAATCATTACTATTGCCAAATTATTAATTTGTTACTTTAAAATAACAATTTTTCTTAAACCCTAAACTTTCATTTAGTAAAATCTATTTAAATTTCCAACTTGGTTTTTCAGGGAAACTCACTCCTATTCGAACAAACCAGAAAATCCTTCTTGAAAATTTAGCCAATTGGTTCCAATTCAGATTTATGTTAAAAACATAAATTTTCTTCCCAGGGTTTCAAACAAAATACTATGGACTTTAAACACAATTTCCATAGAATTCACTTCCAGTAATCTATACTTCTCATTTATCGATTGATAAATTTTCCACAGTGTTTAAAATCCCAAATTTACCAATTTTCATTTTCCAAACAGATTCTAATTATTTTATTCTTTTAAATTCCTTATTTATTAATTTCTTAATTTCTTTTAAAACCCAATATAATTTCTTTATAATTAAAACTCCAAATTATCTTTATAATTAACATTCTGGGTTTATAGTTTATCCCACAATATCACAATGCAATTTAATTCCAAATTTATCAATCACAATATATACACAGGCATCATCATCAATTTTAAAAATAATTACTACATTGTGAGGAATCCGGTTGTATCCCTCCAACCTGTTTCCCTGCATCCACAAATATTAGCACAACAATATATATATCAATCCAGACTGATATAAATAAACATTTCAACCAATCACACAATTATTTAAATATCAACTACTTAAATCAGCTAACATTCCAGATGTGAGTGAGACTAACTCACATTGAGTTTCGGCGAGCGTTCGAAATTTAAATTAAACCGGACGGTGTCCGATTTAACCCAAATTTCTACTTGCTCGGAATGAATCCGGATCTGCACCATTACGTAGCACTCGTTTATGTGATTCCAACGCTTCCAGATTCGCCTCAATCTGATATCGTACGCAATAGTTATGAATTTTTGAAGTTTAAATACCAATTTGAAAACAAATTCGTTTAAATTTAATTTTATTATACCAAACGAAATCATAGCCATTCAACACATCTTCCCAAATGCGCATGCAAGCTCCTCTCTCTCACGAAATCAAGCGACAGTATGCACGAACCCATCATCACAAAATTAGGGCACGAAATCGCACCCTTCACGAAGCCATTCACCTCGATCGGAGGCTAACCCTACGAAGCACGCCTCCACCTCCATGTTCGACTCAACGCACGCAGAGCTCGGTTTCCACTTGGGCTCGAAAATCGAGCACGAGCCGACCCTGCATCGGGCCAAATCCTGGCCCCCACGTCGCATCGTGGACCACTCCACCGTACAGATGTGAAGAGCTCGCCATGCTCTTCCATCTTCGTGTTCGAAGTTTCTGCTATTAATGAGAGGATAAGGAGAGATTGAGAGGGGAAAATCGACGGGTTTCGGCCATGAACGATATAAGCGGCGGCCGGTGCAATTTTCTAGGGTTTTAGCCCTAACGTGAATATATATATAATATTATTAAATATTATTTTAATCCCGTTCCAATCAATTAACCACTTACGCAAACGGACTCCAATTCTCACGTACCAACAGGCGTTCCGAGGGTTTTTCCACGTTCCGGACACAATGGAACAGGTTTCGTAAGCTAATTTGATCGTATGCGCGAGTTATGGGATTAAACGATCAATTTAAAATTAAACCGATTTAAAACGATTTTGATGCGTTTCGAGCTGCCAGGGTCAAATGACAACTCCGATTGCTACGAAAATTGAAATCCGATAATAACTAACTATTACGGATCCAATGGAACTGGTTTCGTCGAATTCCGAGACTGTGCCCCGGAAGGCTATTTTAACTCGTCTATTAAATCAAGCAAATTCCAAAATTAACGAGAACGCTTAAAATTTCACTTTTAAAATTTTAATAACTTAATAATAAATCAAATAAAATTTATAAACACAAATAAAATCATTCTGGCTCGTTCCGGACCAAAATCTGATTAATTGCATTTTAATAATATTAAATTCATTTTAAATTAATATAAAATCCCAAATATTAATTTATCAACTTTAAAATTCTTCTAAAATTCCCACCATGCTATTTACACTCAAATAACTCAAAAATAAATTTTTAAAACCATTTTTATCACTATTTACATCCAGATTCTCTTTTATTTCAATTTCGAATATTTAAATTATTATTTTCCCATTATTCAAATTCAACCGGAATTACTATAATTAAAAATTATAGCTTATTTCATTGATTGAACCCGAATCCGTTTATTTCAAAATCAATTAAGAATCCACATTAAACATTTAAAACGAATTAAATTTTCAAATTCAAGGGCTTAAAAATACGGGATGTTACATTCCTCCCCTCTTATAAAAACTAAGGTAGAAAATACTCTCCAACCCATTTACTTACCCAATTAGCTTAGTTAAAAGCTTATATATTCTTCCCAAAATTCTTTAGTTAAATTCCCAAACTCGTTTGCTTTACTTATTCTAAAGCTTTAATTTTAACTTGTAAATTTCCAAGTTAATTACAAATTTCAAAATTCCCAAAAAAAAAAATTCTAACTCCCAAAATTTCTGAAAAATTTTGGCAGAGTCTCCACTGCACGGAGGAGCTTTCGCGATATCGCGATACAGATAAATATATATACATCGACCCACACGGTCGGAAACTAAAATATATCACAATATATATATTATTTTCCCAATTATATTTGCGTAGGCGTACCTTTTTAGCAAATTTTAATAGCAAGCGGCTAATATTATCGCATATACGCGCTCCAACTCTTTTGGACGCCTCGCATTCCTGCACTTACTCAACAAACTCATCAGTTTTCAAAGATATGAACACTTTACAACATTTCAAATATAAGTATAAGCCAAAACATCTCCATTTCATATCCTAACAACACTTTGCAAAATTTCATAAGTAAACCAGACTTTATAACATGCACAAAGTTCCTTTTCTAATGCCAAATTCCATTTTATTTCACACAAAAGATTTACAAACAAGTTTCGCCATTCTAATTCATACTTTATACAATTTTCGAATTGATTCACCAAGCAAGTTTTACTTCAATTTGCTACATTTGCATTTCTATTATGATTCACTTACATTTATACTCAAATCCATTTACCAAGATTTTTAACCCATTCTAATTTCATCCAAACTAACCTCATTTATTTCACTTGAATGATTTACATTCAAGTTCATTATATACCATTTATATTAATTACAACCAATTCATTTCTATTTCAACATGATTAATATATGCTTCACTAACATCAATCTATTTCAATTCAATTCCATATTGATTTACAAACCAATTTTATTTTCAATTTTGAAGCATTTTCATTTCTTTATAATTTCATTTTCATTTTGATGCAAAAAATTACTTAATAACATTTCAATCCATTCCAATTTATTCAAAACCAAATCATTTGTTGTTTAAACAACTCAATTCTGAATACACGCAAATATTCATGTCATTCAAGCCAAAACTAATCACCACTTAAACTCATAACCATTAAAATTAATTCTAGTTTAAATTTACATTAATTGTATTCCATTCTGAAACATCCATTTCAATTTTTAAATCACATTCTTATTCTCACTCCAAATTCATCATTTTATTAAGTTTATATTAATATCATTCCATCCTGGATTATTTACAACTCATACATCCTTAATTTATCACAATAATTAATTAATATCATTTCACTTGCAATTCAATTTCATTATCTAACAAATTTCATTCAAGATTACTTAATAAAGCCCATCCATCATTATTGTTTCCAATTTTCTTACGTTGTTTAAATCATACAATATTTCCATTATCTTCTTATATCAATTTTATTTTATTTTCCTTCATTTGGTTCTCATTCAATCAAATTCCAATTCCATTAAACTTGATTGGTATATTCAGCCAATTCTAGTTTATATCCAATAATTTAAATCTTTTAGTGATAATGAGGTCACTTCAAATCATTTCACACACTTCAATTTATTTACAATTCCAACCATCGCTATTATAATCCAATTCCATTTTTCATTCACACTTCATTATTTGTTATCTCAAATTTGAATCCCATGCCACAATTGGATTTTTATTTACTTTCCAAATTTTGACCAAACTGTCAAAATTACATCCATTACAGTACAAATTCCATTTAATTGTAATTCAATTTAGCCTCTAACCTAATCCATATTAGGTTCTAATTCACTTCCTCAATTCACCCTGAATTCATTTATAATATGGCTATTTTACAATTATTGCATTTAGTAAATTTAAATTTCTACCTTTCCCTTTCACTCCTTTAAATAGAATCTAAATTTCTTTCAATATTATTTATTTCACAACTGAAATTTAATTTTAGTTTCATTATCAAAACAAATTTCATTTTCCCCATACATAAGTTCAAGACTTATTTGCTAATTTAAGAACATTCACCTTTATATTCTCACTTACTTCATTACACTTTACATTTCATTTATGGTCAGGTTTTGAATTTGCCACACCAATCAACTTTTTCCATTAATGAATTACAATTTCACTTACATTCAGAGTTTAGATTGCTTACTTAAGTCCATTTCCATTTTATATTCACAAATTCAAATTATAACACTTAATAACTTAAGAATATGAACTTCTTTATGCAATTCTAAGCAATTTACATTCCACCTTATATTCAATTCAAATTCTCAATTTTAATCTCCATATACAAGTTCAAAACAGATTTACTAACTTAAGTTCATTCACTTCTTTTATATCTCACTTTACCTTATTTCAATTTACATTTTATTTGAAACTAGGTTTAAATTCACCATGCCATTTAACTATTCCCGTTATGAATTACAATCCCATTTCTATTCATAAGTTCACCAACTTATTTATTTTAAAGCTCATATTGCTCTTTTTAATCCATCTACATCATATAATCACAATTTCAAATTTTATATATATGTGTATCACTGAATACTTAAGGATACAAATTTTCTTCCAATTTAATTCTTTGCAAACTTCAAATCCACAACCTCAAATTATAAGCATAATACTTAATAGCTCATGGGTATAATTTATTTCTTAATGACCCACAATTTCAAAGCCAACTTACATTTAAATTTAATTCTAAGCTCAATTTATTTAACTTATCCAAGTTAAATTCAAATTTCCAATTCACTTCAATATATTTTATTCACTTCCATTTACTCAAATTAAGTTTTAATTCCAAGATTAAAATTCTCATTTCTTCCTTCTTATTAATATCAACTTCACTTAATTAATTCAATAGTTAATTCATTTTATTCTACACATTATTTAAATAGAATTTTCCAGAATTCTATTACCCGGTTTTATTTCAAAACCATTTGAAATAATAAATAACTCGTACACCCCTGGTATCAAATCAAATCTCCCAGTTCCAAAACACTTGGTTTTATTAAAACAAATTTCCCTTTGAAATTTATAAAACCACTTGTATACCCAACAAATCCAAACAATACCATAATCAAGTACTAGGGAAGCAATCCATCACTTTAGAAACTCGAAAATGAATTCTAATGATGTGGCCAGCATCATCAGGATTATTTTCCAGCGACTGAAGTGAGTTCAATGCTTTCTTACTTTCCCAAATTCATTTCAAAACAGTTCCTATTCAAAAATACTTCCCAAATCAATATTCCAATATTGCCTTCAAACACCTTAGCAAACATTTCAAACTTTCCCAGGATTTTTAAATTTCCAAATCCTTATTTCCATACATTTAAAATTCTTTCCAAAATTTCCGGGATTTAAATTCTGGTCCAATTCAGATTTAGTTATTCTTCCTTATATATAATTTATATTTGCATAATTTTATTTTCATTATAACTATTTCAAATTTCAGATTAAATTTTAGATTCTGATTTGATTTAGACATTAACAACCAATCATCCAAATATATATATAATAATTTCATAAAATTATTTCTTTTATATCAAAATATAATTTGGGTAAAATTATTTCATTTACCCACTTTAAAAAACAATACTATGTCGGTTTATCTTGTTTAAGAGTTTAGAAACCCCTATCGATACGGTTGTACTTCCCGCACCGACCAGAATTCATAAACACTCAACCGATAAGTCAACACAGTATAAAAACAATTTTATATGCACTAACAAGTATGCTCTCATATCTATTAATACACTCAACTCATTATAGAGTACTATTGACTCTGTTAATGAGAAATTTCCCCACCAAAGCCTAGGTTGTCGCCAACCTAAGCTTTGATACCAAGTGTGACAGCCCGCAAATTCGTACCCCTTGAATCAACCCTATTCTACCCCTATTAACTCAAGTGGCACAGAATTACGAACCATTAGGGTTAGAGAAGAAGAGATAGAAGAAGAAGTAACTAATCAATATCAGAATCTCACAGTCGCAGCGGAATAAAATATAATAATAAATATAGAACTTTACACAAAATGAAATCTATAACTGTTTTATACATCGCATCATCAGAGTATCCCATACATCAACAATCACAAGTCAGACATATCATACAATCATAGCAGCGGATATATTTATATAGGTACAGATAATACGAATGATACGTCTCGGACTCCAGCTCCTTTCCTGCTCCATAGCATCCTGTCCTGAACAAATAATACTCGGTCTGACCCGAGCATTATAATGAAATAACACCCGAGTCCTTCTGGAATACCAGCTGATAATAATGCATCCAAATTGATTATTAAAGTTTCAAAAATCCTTTGAAAATCAAAAGCATCTCGTAAGACCACGCCACAAATAAACATGTCGGGTTTTTACCTTACGATAGCTAAAACACTTTTCATAGAAATCCTTTGATATTATAATAGGGTCTATTTACAAATACTTATAAAATAGCCGAGATTGTTACATTCATTAAATCCTAGCTACTAGCCACAAAAGTGGGTAATACAAACAAAACTCGTACAAGGCTCGTAGGGAGAAGGGATTTCCATCAATGGCTGGGCTACTGGGGTACCGCCCGTCACAGTATCTGGCCTAGATCAGAGTACCGAGGAGTACGCCTGCTCCCCTGCAACACAAGGCCGGAACCATTCCTTACAGAACAGTCCCGAACGAGATAACCCCGTGGTTGGCGCGACCAACCACCCACTAAGCCGAATATAAAGGGACATCTAGACAGGGGAAAATCTTGTCCTGCTTGGGCATAACCCACCTAACCTTGCTGCACCTCCCCTGTTTTAGCCATTCTCGGTTGATGAGGCTTGAGGTTAAAAGTTATGCCCATTGCCCACCTGACAATGTTTCGCAAGCATTCGTCCATACGAGTCCGTCCCGGGTTCGAACGGAACCGAAGGCACTACTCCTACTACATTCATTTTGGAAATATCCTCAGGATTAGTAGCGACTAGCTCCATCTTCGACTCCGAACACGTTTTTCACACGAAACGTACAAACCGGATCGAAGTGGTTTTCGAAAAATAAATCTCGATCCCGGTCTCTTCGAAACGATCAACGCATTTGTCCAATATTGATAGTCGGTGATTTAACTATCAATTTATAGTCATAAACATCCATAAGCATCCATCACACAATAAATAATTTCCACATTATTTATTTGCCTCAAATATCTTTAAAAGATATATTTTCAAATTTTCAAAGCTCATTTGAAAACAATTTCCCAGTTCTTTCTTTACAAGGTAAATCCTTTACCATCTATTCCCATTGGAAATAACCAAGTTAAAAACATTTAGATTTAAAACAGTCAAAATACTTTATACTGAAATATACTTTAAAATAGGTAAATTACTTCTATTTATTTACTCAAGACTATAAATTTAAAATATGTGAAGAAAAACTATTTATTAAGATATAAACTTTGATTTAAAATAAGGGTTTTGTTAAACTAAATTCAAAGGTAGTGTTTTAAAAAGATTAATACTATTTCAAATAACTTAAGTCAATACCAGCCTTTAAATAAATCTATTTGTAACAATAATTGCTAATGTATTCTCAAATCATTACTATTGCCAAATTATTAATTTTTTACTTTAAAATAACAATTTTTCTTAACCCTAAACTTTCATTTAGTAAAATCTATTTAAAATTCCAACTTGGTTTTCCAGGGAAACTCACTCCTATTCGAACAAACCAGAAAATCCTTCTTGAAAATTTAGCCGATTGGTTCCAATTTAGATTTATGTTAAAAACATAAATTTTCTTCCCAGGGTTTCAAACAAAATCCTTTGGAGTTTAAACACAATTTCCATAGAATTCACTTCCAGTAATCTATACTTCTCATTTTTTGATTGATAAATTTTCCACAGTGTTTAAAATCCCAAATTTACCAATTTTCATTTTCCATCCAAACAGATTCTAATTATTATATTCTTTTAAATTCCTTATTTATTAATTTCTTAATTTCTTTTAAAACCCAATTTAATTTCTTTATAATTAAAACTCCAAATTTTCTTTATAATTAACATTCTGGGTTTATAGTTTATCCCACAATATCACAATGCAATTTAACTCCAAATTTATCAATCGCAATATATACACAGGCATCATCACCAATTTTAAAAATAATTACTACATTGTGAGGAATCTGGTTGGATCCCTCCAACCTGTTTCCCTGCATCCACAAATATTAGCACAACAATATATATATATATATATATATATCAATCCAGACTGATATAAATAAACATTTCAACCAATCACATAATTATTTAAATATCAACTACTTAAATCAGTTAACATTCCAAATGTGAGTGAGATTAACTCACCTTGAGTTTCGGCGAGCGTTCGAAATTTAAATTAAACCGGACGGTGTCTGATTTAACCCAAATTTTGACTTGCCCAGAATGAATCTGGATCTACACCATCACGTAGCACTCGTTTCTACGATTCCAACGCTTCCAGATTCGCCTCAATCTGATATTGTACACAATAGTTATGAATTTTTGAAGTTTAAATACCGATTTGAAAACAAATTCGTTTAAATTTAATTTTATTATACCAAACGAAATCATAGCCGTTCAACACATCTTCCCAAACGCGCACGCAAGCTCATCTCTCTCACGAAATCAAGAGACAGTATGCACGAACCCATCATCACGAAATTAGGGCACGAAATCGCACCCTCCACGAAGCCATTCACCTCGATCAGAGGCTACCCCTACGAAGCACGCCTCCACCTCCATGTTCGACTCAACGCACGCAAAGCTCGGTCTCCACTTGGGCTCGAAAATCGAGCTCGAGCCGACCCTGCATCGGCCCAAATCCTGGCCCCCACGTCGCATCGTGGACCACTCCACCGTACAGATGTGAAGAGCTCGCCATGCTCTTCCATCTTCGTGTTCGAAGTTTCTGCTATTAATGAGAGGATAAGGAGAGATTGATAGGGGAAAATCGACGCATTTCAGCCATGAACGATATAAGTGGCGGCCGGTGTAATTTTCTACGGTTTTAGCCCTAACGTGAATATATATATAATATTATTAAATATTATTTTAATCTCGTTCCAATCAATTAACCACTTACGCAAACGGACTCCAATTCTCACGTACCAACAGGCGTTCCTAGGGTTTTTCCACGTTCCGGACACAATGGAACATGTTTCGTAAGCTAATTTGATCGTATGCGCGAGTTACGGGATTAAACGATCAATTTAAAATTAAACCGATTTAAAACGATTTCGATGCGTTTCGAGCTGCCAAGGTCAAACGACAACTCCGATTGCTACGAAAATTGAAATCCAATAATAACTAACAATTACGGATCCAATGGAACTGGTTTCGTCGAATTCCGAGACTATGCCCCGGAAGGCTATTTTAACTCGTCTATTAAATCAAGCAAATTCCAAAATTAACGAGAACGCTTAAAATTCCACTTTTAAAATTTTAATAACTTAATAATAAATCAAATAAAATTTATAAACACAAATAAAATCATTCTGGCTCGTTCCGGACCAAAATCTGATTAATTGCATTTTAATAATATTAAATTCATTTTAAATTAATATAAAATCCCAAATATTAATTTATCAACTTTAAAATTCTTCTAAAATACCCACCACGCTATTTACACTCAAATAACTCAAAATTAAATTTTTAAAACCATTTTTATCACTATTTACATCCAGATTCTCTTTTATTTCAATTCCGAATATTTAAATTATTATTTTTCCATTATTCAAATTCAACCGGAATTACTATAATTAAAAATTATAGCTTATTTCATTGATTGAACCCGAATCCGTTCATTTCAAAATCAATTAAGAATCCACATTAAACATTTAAAACGAATTAAATTTTCAAATTCAAGGGATTAAAAATACGGGATGTTACAAATGGTCTTCAATGCACTGAAAAAGCTAAGACTGATCTGAGCATAATGAAAAACAATACACTCGAGTTAGAACTAAAAATTCCTATATAGTCAAATCAATCTCGAATAAAAATATGAGTGCAATGGCTTCAAAGATGTTATAGGATTTTTCATCTCCTGTCAAGTGTACAACGTGAGTGCAGTAATTTACGTGATTTCAAATAATTCGAAATACCAATTTTAACCACTTTATTTAAAATAAATCCAAAGTTTACATTGAAAATTTAAAATTTTTAAATAATTCAGTTTCAATAAATAATCCAAATTCAAGAAATTGTATGGGTATATATAATTTCAACCCATAATTTAAATGTCTTAATTATCTAATTCTAAAATGATATAGAGGACCATTTATTCTTAAATGATGTCAATAATATACAAGGTAGTAACAGGTACATAATAAAATAAATAAACTACCATACATCCAACATATCAATCAATAAGCATCCGGTTCAAACAACATCAAAATCAACCAATATATTTCAACATATAATAGTTATCAATATCGGGGTTTAACTATCAATTAAATTTCAGTTCAGATTCAATATCAATTCAAATGTCAACTTAAATCAACAAACAGCAAATAAAAAAATTATATATCACATCATATATTTTATTTAACTTGCAATGGAATTTTTAGTATTGCGTGAGTGGGTTGAATCACTCACCTTTTTCCTTTCCCTTTTCTAGCCAAATTTGGATCTGCAACTACTTTCTCATTTTATTTTGTTTCCTTGCTATCTTAATCTTTTTTTATAGAAAGTTCTGGAGAGAAGATTATATATATATCTGGATTTGAAGAAAAAGACATGGAAAGAAGAGAGGGTTTGGAAAAGAAGAAAAATTAAAGAAGAAGAAGAAGAATTAAAAAAAGGAAGCTTTGAAAAATAAGAAGAAAAAATAAGAAGAAGAAAAGAGAAATAAAACATTGAAGAAACAGAGAGAAAGGAGATTTGAAGAAGTAACATGAAAAAAAAGGAAGGAGGAAGGTGAAGAGAGACAAAAAAATGAAGCTACAGAAGATGAGATTAACAAAACTAAAATGAAGCTACAAGAACGAAGATTGAAACTAGTGAAAAGCTAATAAAGCTAAATATAAACAAAGTAGGAATTGAAATAAAGTATAAATATAAACAACCCTAAAAAAAGGTAGGTATTAAAAGAGGTGAAGGAAAGAATTAAAAATATGAAAAGTAGGCAACGTTCATGAAATGAAAAGGCTTTAGACAATGTAAATGGAAATGAGTAATTGAACAAATGAGGAAATAAAGAAAAAAGTGTGACAGTTATTATTTAGAAAGGGAATGAATGAACCAACTCTACTATACTGACAAACTTTTGGAATTCAAATTTCAAAACATTTGTTCACTCGATTAATTTTGTTAACCCCAAACATACAAAATTTGACATTCATTAAAGATTTAATTACCACAACATAACTAAATTTGAACACACCAATTTACATAACAGGGACCGCTACATAAAATAAAATATGAACCATGATTTAAAAATTCAAATTTAAAAAAAAAAAAAATTTCTCAACACGTAATTATGAACTCATATATTTAATTTATTTTAAATTTCAAGGTTAGCAATAAAATCACTTCCATGCAGCATATGCCTGCTACTTAACGACCATAAAATGTTGTTTTAAAAATTCAGTTTTCTCTTTTTTACAACGTTATATTTATATTCCGCATGGAAACGTTCACTTCATTTTCCTCAAACATTCTTTTATTTTCCTTAAAATGCTTACTCGTTACTTGCAATTCATAAATGTAATTATTCTTATATTCTAAAATGATCAACTTATACAATATTAAATCCATTCTTATATTTCCAAATGAAAACATTCTTATATTAAATTTATTAATTGCACTTTGTTTCTTTTTCCTTTATTAATTAAAAGATTTCAATAAATTTATTTCCTATTGATTTTGGTACTTCAAAACAGACCCTAATTGATGAAATCAATTAAATAAATACGTGAACATTGTAATCCTTATTTATAGTCATGCAAACACATTTATAAAATTAAAGCATCCAACAAGCATTAAATTACATACTAAATAAATGTTTTTTATATCAATCAATATTCATTTAACTCGTCATTAAAACTGACGTTCATTATTCCAATTCCAGTTATTAAATTATATTCTAATACGCGTTAGAACCTTCCACTTCATTGCTTCATGTAGTTTATTGTTTTAGAATTTTATTTATGGACCAAACTTATGATCTAATAACATAGTTAACATTTGTTTTACATTTCATTACGTTATTATACTCCAATTTTCATCCTTTATTTGTATTAACTGTTATATTTCTATTTTATTGAATTTTGGTTAATTTCACACATTAATTATAATTAAATTCCCAATTAATTTATTTACTTTGGTTTTATTCTCTTATTAAATCAATTATTATCTTACATACATAGTCAACATTGTTATATCTTCCATTACATCAATATTTTACCATTTCATCTTACTTTTCATTTACATAACCTTTTATTTCATTGATTGTAATAAATTCACTTATTAAAATTTCCAATTCCAATAAATTTGAATAAACTGATTTCCATCCTTTTATTCAAATCAAAAGTCATACTATGATAAAAATTTACATTGGTTACATTATATAGAATCAACCTTTTTGCCATTATCAATTAAAACTGCATTAACTGCACTAATTAAGAGAATTAATTGCCATTTATTTCCAAATAAATTTAATAGACCAAATAAATAAGTAATTATATAATAATTGTCACCATTTGCCTTTAATTACATTTATAAGTTCATTACTTACAAATAGATGTTACCATTTCTTTCATAACACTAATTTTATTCAATTTCCATTAACAATATATTATTTCATTAATGAATTCAATATTTACATTCTTTTTCCTATGTTCACTTTATAACCAATTATAACCTCATACTATTTCAATTAATTGGAATTCCATTCAAATTGTTAATAATTAGCTTTAATTAACGTTGTTGCATTTCATTTTAGTATTATTCTAGTGATAAATCTTAAATTTTTAATTTCTTCCAACATTTAATTAAAGAAATCTTATTAAATTTACATTTTTATTATCGAAAATTGCAGGTCGTTACTATTTTGATGAATGGATTGAGAGAAATCGAGGAGAGAAGTGAATTGATTTTCGGCCATTGAAATCACTTAAAAGAAAACGGTCGTGTTTTTTTATCTAGGGTTAAAGAACATGAGCGTGGCCTTATATAAGTTTCCGACACTATCACACATAAATTTTCCGAACTCCAAACGAAGCATGTCGCCTGGTATTCTATATGTTATACCACCATTCCAAACACAATGGAACTAATTTTGGGAGCTAATTACATCATATTCAGAAGATAGCATTTCAAAATAAAATTATTTTAATTAAAATTTTGAAAATAAATTCTACGTGTTTCAAGCTCGCATGGCCAAACTATAAGGCCGATCACTATGAAACTTAAAATCTTGAAATCCTATAATAATTCACTATTATAGATCCGATAAAAATGATTTCGTCGAAATCCAAGACGGTGCCTAAAAATGTTATTTTTACACGTTAATTAAAACAAGAAATTTCCAAAATCAATTTAATCACTTTAGATTCAATTTTAAAAGTTAACAATTTTCGTTCTTGTTTAAATAAACTTAAATCAACTTTTGACATCATTTTCACTCATATTAAATTCAGTATTCATTTATTTAAACAATTTCCAATATTAAATTTAAAAATTCAATTATCTAATAAATTACATTAATATATAATTCAACATTTATTAACAATTATTTTGTTATCATGTAAATAATTCAAAATTTATTGTTCAATTCCAACTAATGATTAATAACACATTCAATACATAAAATTCCATTTCAATACTTGTTATTGCCTAAATCGTCGAATTGGCTATTTCAAAATTTTACTCAAGTTCATATTCAATAAATTACATTATTAGTACATTAAATTTTAATTTTTAACCATTTTTATTCAATCATCGTATTAAATTCAATAATTTAAAATAGTTAGAAATATGGGTCGTTTTAAATTCAAAGTGAGAAAACATTCAAAAGGCTACAATATGTCAACAACAACAAAGATGGAAAGAGGTTGTAACAACCAATTTTCAAGAAGCAATACATTAGAAAATTAATGAATAAAGATTAATTAATTAAATGTTATTTAATATAATAAATGTGAAATTAGGAGAATGATTTGGAGTTAAATGAAAATAATTTTTATACCGATAAATATTTATTTAGTAATTTATCTAGTCACTTTAAATTCTAAAGTATAAATCAATAACCTGAAGTAAAATGGTAAATTAAATTTGTATAGTAAATAATAATTGATATATATATATAAGTTTAGAAATTATTTTAGCTATATAAAGAATTTTATTCTATAATAACATAGGTGTTTGAATTTAATTAGAAAATAAATTGAAATAAAAGTGATTAAATTAAATAAAGAATTATAGAAATAATTTATAAATAATAAATAATACTTTAGATGTTAAGAAAGTACAATATAATGTTACTTAGGATGTATTTGGGCTAGAAAGTATAAAATTAATTTCATAAATAGAGAAAAAATGAAAATGAATTAGTAATAAAAACAAGCCCAAGCCCAATTCACTTGGCCCAAAACCGAATATCCTTATTTCATGAAATGGATTCTAGATTTATCCAAATTTAAAGATTTCACTTTAGTCTATAAATATGCCACCACATTTAACTATTGGAGATCATTCTCTCCATTTTAATCTCACATTACACAACCGTTTCCCTCAAACCAATTCTCTACATTTTAATTAAAAACCTACCTCTACTCCATCACCTCTAAAATCAAAATCTATTCAAATGAAATTCTACAAATTCTCAAATTCATGTATAAGCTTCTTGACATCCTACTACACCGACAATCAAGTTGAAAATCATATTTTGATCAATATTTCTTGAAGAGAAAAACTAACAATAAAGAGCATGTAAGGTGAAAAAAGGAACTAAAATAGGAACTTGTAGTCTTCAACTTAAGATGAGTAAGCAAACTCACTTCTATGTCTAATTTAATCAGAGTATGCCTGGAATAGAATGGTTGTGTTTGTCTTCAACTTAAGATGAGTAAGCAAACTCACTTCTATGTCTAATTTAATCAGAGTATGCCTGGAATAGTATGGTTGTGTTTGTGTAATCATGGATGAATATTTATTGTCATTGAACTTTGTCTTATTGGTGATGGTCTTGAATTCTATATGATATATTAACATATTCGATAAGATGTGATTGTGGTATAGTTGAATAGAGGAGTGTGTGCCATACTAAAAAGGTGGTTAGTAAGGATCGAGGCCTGAATATGATCGAAAAATATCAAATTAGGCTTCAGTTATTGCGACACCGATAGATCCACCGGTCGACAGGTGGTGCGACCAGTGGCCCAACTAGTGTTGTGTTATAAAAAATAAATAAATAAACACAAATAAATTGTATAAAATATAAATAAAATATCTAATAATAATCATATACCCTTCACTTACTTTATATATATAAATTAATAGATTTTGATAATTATGTGAGGTAATATAATAATATTAAAATCATTTATTAATGAAATTCAGTAAATATTTGCGACACCGATAGATCCACCGGTCGACAAGTGGTGCGATCGGTGGCGCGACTAGCATTGTGTTATAAAAAATAAATGAATAAACATAAATAAATTGTACACATTATAGATAAAATATCTAATAACAATCGTATACCCTTCACTTACTTTATATATATAAATTAATAAATTTTGATAATTATATGAGGTAGTATAATAATATTAAAATGAGTTATTAATGAAATTCAGTAAATATTTATTTTAAAAATATATCGAATATATACAAATTTTATAAATTTATCAATAAGATACATTTGAACATGTTTCATAATAAAATACTATCTATATAAGTCACTAAGTTCACTAATGTGAATTATTAATCAATAAATTTATATGGGGTTAAAATAATAATTTAAAAATCCTATTCGAACTCCAATATTTAACTAAACACATTGTGATGTTTATTTGTTGAATTGAAAGTAGTATGTAGAACATAGTAAAGTATCTAAAGGAGTTGGAGTATTATGTTAAGTATTTCATTGTGATATTTTAATATAAGCTGTATCTTTTACTTATATAATTATTATAACTGCTTTCAAAGATTAATATCTAATATTTATCTACAAATGTAAAAATTTACAAATCATTTATGAGTTTCTGTATTAGGAGGAATTTGAATAAACGAAGTTGCAATACCGTCCGGTATGAGACTTTCGATAATACTTCTCTGGTTATTCATTGGGCTTGTTGTATAGAAATATAGTATGGATTGAGTGTACTTTATGAGTATTGATTGCACATACAAATAACATGTGGTGGTATAGGAAGTTGTAATGTTATTTTTTTGGTTATTCATTGTAAGTAAATATAACTCATATAGGGATTTGTGTGTATGATGGGGATTGCGCGGTGGGCAAACTTGTACGTATATAGAGCCATATATTGACAAACATATAGAGTCGTGTGTCAATATATATTTAGAGCTATGTTGTAGCCACTAGATATAGATACCATGTGTCTATATATCTTTTTCCAACTTCTTTTATGATTCAAGAGTGAACTAGACAAGGCCAGCATCTACCTTGGTGGCCTGATTGTAGGGTCGCGCGTCGAATTTGTGACACTCTATACTTATAGATATGTGTTATCACCGTGTATGTTTGCCTATGTGTTACCTAGGCTGGCAATCTGTTACTATAGAGGCATGTGTCAGGTCGCGACTGTATTGGGTCCTCGCCTAGACGAGCACATAGGTGGACATTGTCATCATTCCGTGTGGAGATAACTAAAGACTGTAGGATCATGTCGGACGGACATGTGTGTAGTCTCCTAGAGTGAATATGTGTTGTTAGTCTCTTGTCTGATTCTAATGTGTGGTGTAGATAGACATATACTAGTATATTCGTATGAGATGACTAAGCAGGATATCATGTGTCTAAAATGTAGTCAGTCCCCATATTATCCGTTTATTTCTCATGATATATTTATGCATATATATATAATCACTTATGGACATATCTTATTGCATTACCTTAGATATTATTATAGCTATTATGTCATTTCAAAATTGAATTCGCACATAATCTTATGTGTTATTTATAATACTCATGTTAGTCCAAGATATTGTAGGATCAGGTACATGGTACGTAGCTGGATTCACCAAGGTTTTTGAAAGATGGTAGTTATATTGGATGATATATTCCCTATATATTTTGTAGCCTCATAGATGTATATATTATGATCTATGTATATAATGGGCTAGAGAATATTATTTTGTAGCCCTATTAGACTTTATATTATGTGATATGTTATATTTTATCTATTGCATTCTGACTCCGTGTACTCTATTATTTTCTGAGATTATGTAGTGTAATGTCCTAGAGGCACACGTGTTTATTGCTTTGTACCGAGACCATGTACATCTGTGGTAAGTATTCTTTGATTTGAGATATGTGCCAGTGTAAGTCCAAAGAAATATTCACATTGTACCATATATAACCTCATTCTCTTTGTTATCCGACAGTATTACTTAGTAATATTTGTTTGCGCCACAATTGGTAACAAACACCTAATTGTCAATGAAAGCACCCGTTTAAAATCACTGATCACAGATAGCAAGCATGTAAAGAATATACATGTGAAGAACACTCAAAATTTAAAAAGAAAGCAGTAGAAACATATGATTTATAGTGGTTCGGCGTTGTAGCCTACGTCCACTTTGAAGAGTTACCGTTTTATTGATGATTCTCAACTGATATACAAGAGTACAATTGGTAATATTCGAATTACAATGGAGTTCGACAGAGTAACAGCGTAGAAGAGCCAAAAAGATCCCTTTTCTGAAGCTCTTTAACTGCTCTTTATAGATGTAGGCTGCAAATACTCGCTCAGATCTCGGTAGGCTCCTTCTCTTACGTGGATGGGCCCACGTGATCGATCTGTGGTCATTTCAACTCGATCCATGATCGATACGAATGAGATTCTTGGGATCGACCATGAATATTCCTGGGTTGTACGCAAGCTCCTGTGAAAATTTGGTAGCATTTGGACTTGTAGATTATAAGATATAATCGATGCAAGTTTGTGTTTGTAGCATGTTGCCGAATTTGTATCGCCTCCATTCGAATCACTTTACTTCGTAGTGATGAAATACACGTGCTAACCAGATGACGTGGTGCTATCTTCTAGGATTGATCCTTTCATGCCGAGTGACCGAGTCTTTCTCTTGGATGTGCCTCGTTCGTATCCATCAGTTTAGCCTCATTCATATTCACCCATTACACCCCAATTCGTATCGATCCATGCGTATTCTTCGTATCGTTCATCTAGTGTTGGCTTCGTATCGGTGGAAAGCGATAGTTTCATATCGATCATCTAGTTGATCAATACGAAATATACATCAACATGATTGATACAAAATAGATAAATGTAGGCTACTTCGTATTGATGAAAAGGGTTGGGTTTCGCATCGATCCTGTGTCCTCGCCATCGCATCGATCGAGTGGTCATTGTTCCATATCGATTGTTTGCTCGATCAATATGAAACATACATAATTTGGATTGATATGTAAGAAAGCACTGTGGAGGAAATAAACTTGGATTGGTCCACTTGCATTTTGCATTGATGCTCGGCTTGTAGTTTCGTATCGATCCATGGTTCATAGCCTCGTATCGATCGTTTGACTGATCGATACAGAACATATGGGTGGTTGATCGATACGAAGCTGGTGAGTGTGGAAGTAAATAGATCAATACAAAGTGCATGACAGTGATGGATCCGAAGCACATGGATACGAACTAGATGAACACGATGTTGATGGATATGAAGCAGATGATCTTTGATCGATCTGTGGCCCTGACCCGAAGCAACCATCTCCTTATCCTAAAGAAAACCACTCAGTGACTCGAAGCAGGTGCTGTGATGACTCGAAGTAGCTTGTTCCTCAAAGACCCAAGGTGAACACTTTTTGGACCCAAATTAGCTCTTTTGAAAATTCGAAGAAAACATGGAGAGGACTTAGAGAACTCTAAGCAACCTGAAGCGACTCGATCTTTGTTGAAACCATATTTTAGACATCTTGCGCTGTTTGATCGTAGACTATGCTATGTTTAGGCTTCATCATCATGTATATTATCTATGAAAACCCAACATTAATCATTATGAAGTCGAGTGGGTTAAACCCGCTTATATGTTGCCTTGTCCAAAAGGTGGGTTAACACTTGAAAGCACCAAAATGTTTGTACCAAAATTGGTCACAAACACCCAATTGTCGATGAAAGCACTCGTTTACAATCACAGATCACAGATAGCAAGCATGTAGAGAATATAAATGTGAATAACACTCAAAATTTAAGATGAAAGCTGTAGAAACACATGATTTATAATGGTTCAGCGTCGTAGCCTACGTCCACTTTGAAGAGTTGCCGTTTTATTAATGATTCTCAACTGATTTACAAGAGTACAATTGATAATATCCGAATTACAATGGAGTTCAGCAGAGGAACAGCGTAGAAGAGCCAAAAAGATCCCTTTTATAAAGTTCTTGGACTGCTATTTATAGGTGTAGGCTACAAATATCTCTCTCAGATCTCGGTAGACTCCTTCTCCCACGTGGGTGGGCCTATGTGATCGATCCCTAGTCATTTCGACTCGGTCCATGATCGATATGAATGAGATTCATATCGATCCAAATCTTCCCCAATCAAGCAAAGATCAATCATGAACATTCCTGAGGTTGAACGTAAGCTCCTGTGAAAATTTGGTAGCATTTAGACTTGTAGATTGTGAGATATGATCGATTCAAGTTTTAGTTTTTAGCATGTTGCTGAATTCGTATCACTTCCATTCGAATCGCTTTACTTTGTATCGATGAAATGCACGTGCTAACTAGATGACATGGCGCTATCTTCTAGGATCGATCTACTTTTCATGCCGAGCGACCGAGTCTGTCTCTTGGACGTGCCTCGTTCGTAACCATCAGTTTAGCCTCATTTTTATCCACCCATTACACCCATTTCGTATCGATCCATGCGTATTCTTCGTATCGTTCATCTGGTGTTGGCTTCATATCGATGCAAAGCGATAGTTTCATATCGATCTTTTAGTTGATAGATACAAAATATACATCAACATGATTGATACGAAATAGATAAATATGGGCTACTTCATAATGATGAAAAAGGTTGGGTTTCTATGTCCTTGCTTTCGTATCGATTGAGTGGTCATTGGTCTATATCGATCGCTTGGCCGATCGATACGAAACATACAAAATTTGGATTGATACGAAAGCAAGCAGTTGTGGAGGAAATAAACTTGGATTGGTCCCCTTACAGTTTGCATTGATGCTCGGCTTGTAGCTTTGTATCAATCCATGGTTCATAGCCTCGTATCGATCGTTTGACCGATCGATACGAAATACATAGGAGGTTGATCGATACGAAGCTGGTGAGTGTGGAAGTACATAGATCGATACAAAGTGCATGACGGTGATGGATCCCAAGCACATAGATATGAACTAGATGAACACGATGTTGTTGGATACGAAGCGGATGGTCTTTGATCAATCTGTGGCCCTGACCAAAAGAAACCATCCCCTTATCCCGAAGAAAACCACTCAATGACTCGAAGCAGGTGCTGCGATGACTCGAAGTAGCTTGTTCCTTAAAGACCCAAGGTGAACACTTTTTTGATCCAAAGCAGCTCTTTTGAAAATTAAAAGCAAACATGGGGAAGACTCGGAGCAGACTTTAAGCAACCAGAAGCAACCAGAAGCAACTCGATCTTTGTTGAAACCATATTTTAGACATCTTGCGCTGCTTATTCGTAAACTATGCTATGTTTTAGATTCATCATCATGTATATTATCTATGAAAATCCAACTCGATCATTATGCAGTCGAGTGAGTTAAACCCGCTTGTATGTTGCCTTGTCCATAAGGCGGGTTAACACTTGAAAGAACCAAAATGTTTGTGCCAAAATTGGTCACAAACATCCATTTGTCGATGAAAGCACCCGTTTACAATCACAGATCATAGATAGCAAGCATGTAGAGAATATAAATGTGAAGAACACTCAAAATTTAAAAGGCAAGCATTAGAAACACACGATTTATAGTGGTTCGGCGTTGTAGCCTACGTCCACTTTGAAGAGTTGTCGTTTTATTGATGATTCTCAACTGATTTATAAGAGTACAATTGATAATCTCTGAAGTACAATGGAGTTCAGCAGAGTAACGGCATAGAAGAGCCAAAAAGATCCCTTTTCTAAAGTTCTTGGACTGCTATTTATAGGTGTAGGCTACAAATATCTCGCTCAGATCTCTATAGACTCCCTGGTCGTTTCGACTCGATCCATGATCGATACGAATGAGATTCGTATCGATCCAAATCTTTTCCTATCAAGCCGAGATCAATCATGAACATTCCTGAGGTTGTAGGTAAGCTCCTGTGAAAATTTGGTAGCATTTAGACTTGTAGATTGTGAGGCATGACCGATGCACGTTTGTGTTTGTAGCATGTTGCTGAATTCATATCACTTCCATTCGAATCGCTTTACTTCGTATCAATGAAATGCACATGCTAACTATACGACATGGCGCTATCTTCAAGGATCGATCTACTTTTCCTGCCGTGCGACCGAGTCTTTCTCTTGGACGTGCCTTGTTTATATCCATCAGTTTAGCCTTATTAGTATCCACCCAATACACCCCATTTCGTATCGATCCATATGTATTCTTTGTATCGTTCATTTGGTGTTGGCTTCGTATCGATGCAAAGCGATTGTTTCATATCGATCATCTAGTTGATCGATACGAAATATACATCAACATGATCGATACAAAATAGATAAATGTGGGCTACTTGGTACTAATGAAAATGGTTGGGTTTCACATCGATCATGTGTCCCTGCTTTCGTATCGATCGAGTGGTCATTGGTCCATATCGATCGCTTGGCCGATCGATACAAAACATACACAATTTGGATTGGTACGAAGCAAGTAGTTGTGGAGGAAAAAAAACTTGGATTAGTCCCCTTGTATTTTGCACTGATGCTCGGCTTGTAGCTTCGTATCGATCTATGGTTCATAGACTCGTATCGATCGTCTGACCGATTAATACAAAACATATGGGAGGTTGATTGATACGAAGCTGGTGAGTGTGGAAGTAAACAGATTGATACAAAGTGCACGATGGTGATGGATCTGAAGCATATGGATACGAACTAGATGAACACGATGTTGATGGATACGAAGCAAATGGTCTTTGATCGATCTGTGGCCCTGACCAGAAGCAACCATCCCCTTATCCCGAAGAAAACCACTCAATGACTCAAAGCAGGTGCTGCAATGACTCGAAGTAGCTTGTTCCTCAAAGACTCAAGGTAAGCACTTTTTTGACCCGAAGCAGCTCTTTTGAAAACTCGATCCAAACATGGAGAAGACTCGTGGCAGACTCCAAGCAACCTGAAGCGACTCGATCTTTGTTGAAACAATATTTTAGACATCTTGCGCTACTTGTTCGTAGACTTTGCTATATTTTGGCTTCATTATCATGTATATTATCTGTAAAAATCCAACTTCGATCATTATGATGTCGAGTGGGTTAAACCCGTGTGTATGTTGCCTTGTCCAAAAGGCCGATTAACAATACTCTTGGATAGTATCGGTATAGAAGTAGGGTGTTTTATAGATTTTTATGAGTCATTCATACAAACAAACAAAAAAGAAAAAAGATCATAATCAAATCATTCCTACAAAATTCTCAAGTATCGTATTTGGACCCCATAAATCATGATGTTCTTCGGTTTTGTTATTGTTGATGCCACAAATGGATCAACACCCAAGATTAAGTTGTAAGGAACCTGTAAGACCTAAATCTAGCTGATAGTATTGAAAAAAAAGTAATTGAATAAGGAAACACAAGATTTTTACAATGTTTCAATAGTCTTTGGCCTAATCCCACTTTATAGTTTTTATTAATTGTTATTTGCAGAGATTTAAGATTACAAATCACTGGTACTGGGGTTTGACAGGTTCTATGCCCTAGAACTACTACGAGTGGCTGCATAAGTAACTATTGTGTGGGAGGTAAAAGATGAAGAAATGACAAAGTTTATGCTAGTGGAGAATCAGAGCCTTTTCTAGCAGCAGTTAGGTTGGCATTTATAGGGAAATAGAGGTACAATGTCAGGAGATTGCTTGCACTAAAGTCTAGAAGATAGCTCGATGTCAAACAAGTGAGCACAAAGGCCTATGACCCAAGAAAATAACTTGATACCGACTTGTATGACTTGGTACCTATCTATTCTTCTTGGTGTAAGTCGAACTATTTCACTTGTTATGCTCTTCTACCTTCTATTCAATGTGCTCCAAACTCTTTTCCATCGAGTTTGAATTGATCCATCGACCTTCCAAATAACACTTGTATTATCCTGCTCTCTTCTCGTCAACCCTTGGAATTTCTCATCTATACTTCATAAAACCACTTGTCCACAGTGGTTGGAGTGGTATATGAGATATATGGAGTTTGAGAGGAGGAATGAGGTGAGAAAACAACTCTTCATCAAGTTAAATATCTCTTTACCAACCCAAATGACTCTTCACCGAGTTATCTCCTTGGCTCTAAATTTTAGGAAAACCAGTTGCCCACAAGTGGTTGGATTAGTATATGAGATATATGGAGTTTGGAAGGAGGAATGAGGTGAGAAAACAACTCTTCACCAAGTTAAATGACTACGTATCGATTCATTTACGTAGTCCCAATTTACTTGAAATTTCTCCCAATTTGCTCTATATTTCTTCTAAGTGTGCTTCCAAGTTTCCGAGTCATTTTGTCTTCGTCTTGACCTTATGATTCTAGTTGAACTCTGCTCGGTTAAAAACCCAATTAACACTTGCCTCCCAGAGTATGCTTTCATTAAAAACAAAGTGTGCTCTGGACTAAGAAAAGTTTTGGAATGTTTTCCTTAGAATCCGGGATAATCGTTCAGGGATTCCTTCAACCTCTATGCATCTTTAGAATTCCATTCTTAATTCTTCATGCTAAGGACAAGATCTATGCTTTGGAGATCTTTCCATGCCTTAGACAAGCATGCTCTCTCTTTGTTGTGTATTGTTTTCATTTTTGCTTTTTGGTTCCCATTGAGGGCCTTGCCTTCAGGACCTTCCAATGCCGAATCCTTCAAGTCATCATCAAGTACTTTCGGCCCTGATTTCTACTAACCATCGAGTGAAATTCATCTAAGGTTGGAAGAATGGCGATTGTTGTAGCAATGGTGTTAATAAAAGTGGTGCAACCAATTTCTTCTTAGTGGAGATAGTCAAAATTTGGGTTATGCTTGACCATTGATGGATCTTAAGCTTGACTTAGCTTATATTCATGCTGCTTCGGAGACACATCTGACTCTCTGCTTTGGCTTACTCCTACCAATACACGGCCGCCCTTCTATTTCCATTTGCATTCTGGACGGTTCGCTTCAAGAATGGTCGTATTAGATGATTCCATCGCTGTGCTTTTCCTTTTGCTTCATTTCTCGTTTTCCCAATCATTTTGAGTGTAAGGTTTTCTTGCTTAGGATTCCTCATCGATCACCATGTTTCGAGTCCAGTGGTGGTATGCCTACTTCTCCTGGAGCTAGGTCCTCTACATCTCAAGCTTTTCCTTCTATTGCTTTCATGCCTAATCTGTTGATCATGCCTGAATTACAAGGCACATTTATCACTATAGAGCCATTGCTAAATCTACCTTCTCTATTAAATAAGTACATAGCCTTAAGAATGTTGGATAAAGAGGAAAGAGCATATAGGGATCTCCCACTGCTTGCTGGCCTATCGATCTTCCTTTTGGCGACATAGTTTGTCCTATCTGTTTTCACTTTAAACAGATCGTGTTCCTTTCGACCTACTATTAATCATGAAGAATCCCAGTTTCGTGCCGCTTCTTACTATCTTGGAGCAGTAGTTGGGATGTTCATCCCCTCGTTGTATGATCTTTGCCGTGAACTAAAGCCCTTTTATGGAAACTATTTTTCAAAATGCTGACTCTGGGCAGTAGTAATAGCTAAATGTTGTGGAAAAAATTACTTAATTGCCCCCAGTTTAAATGTGTTTCCAAATCCTAATTCTAGATCGGGAAAGTCCAACAGTACAAACCTTAAATTCTTAACAATTATCCTCGCCTTATCCTTGACCAAGCATATCCTGCTGGGTCGCATGTGCTGTCATTGAAATCTGGTCAGACACTAGTTTCAAACTTTAGAAACCAGCACATAAATCATTCAATTTCGATTACTCTTCCCTGAAATTACCTATTTCCAAGCAACAACAAAAATTTCGATAACTATGGTTGACACTGCAACCGTGAACCGGTTACTGTCTCCGAAAACTAGTATATTAATGACTCAATTCTGATCCTTTTGATACCGAGAGGTTCCTCTCGGCATCAAGGCCTTTTTGCTCACTATTTCCACATGTCCATCTGCTTTCTTCATCGTGATCGTGGCAAGCGGTCCCTTTTTGCCACCGATAGTCAAATGCAATGATAGCATAATTAACTTCTCATCTTGCCTCTAATTGCACACTGATAATGTTGATTCCCCAAATTACAAATGGGCATGGGTAGACCATTTGCACAGGTTCCATCGATAAGGTTCTCGAGATCTTTGCAAATTTCTAGCACCGATGGCACCATTTGACGTAGTTAGCGGCATTCTTATTGATCATCGACTAGAATATCCATCGCAAAGTACCTTCTTTGCCAACATCAGCCCCTTGCCTTCGGTGTAATCTCTGTAGCTGCTCTCATGAACTTCCATAAGGATCTTCGTTACGCTTTGAAGTAGCGGGTACAGAATCCTTAACTTTATAGTGCTCTATTTTGTATCATGAACCATGCCTCTTTTAAGAGAAGTTTCTTTCACTTATTCTTGTCACTTGGGAGAATCCCTTTGAGAAAATAGTCCTTTATGGGAACCATTCATGATTCCACTCCCTTTGTGATCTCTAGAATCCAATCTGAATACAAGTTCTAGACTCCAAGAAATAGCAGTTTAATTTTAAAATTTCGAGCATTCCTTTCTAGATGCTACCTATCTCTGGAAACAATTGAGTTCCTAAAGTTCGGGGTTAGAAATCAGGTTGTGCGCCATTTTTTATCTCCGAAAACTAGCACAATGGTGATTCTATTATGAAGATTTGCCCTTGACGTTGCCTATCTCCAAGCAATAGCTGATATCTGCAGGTTAGAATCGAATGATTTGATCGGTTCGAAAGTGAATACTTCTTCTTGACGTTGCCAATCTTCAGGCAACATAAGATTCCTGAAAATTTTACGATCACGCTGGCCCGACATTGCATATCTTTGGGTGATTCCAAGCCTTTGAATGTCATAAGACAATACCTTTCGGATGTTGCCGATCTTTGAGCAGCATCATATTCTAGAAGGTTGGCCTGAAGATTTGATCGAGCTCCAACCTCTACCTCTGAAAGCAAGCGTATTGATGGATCCTTTCTAGGGTTTTCCTTAGCATTTTCAATCTTTGAGCGTTGTCACATTCCTGGAAGTTAGGACCAAATGATCCGGTCCTTAAGTAGGTTATCAATCCTTCTAGCCATCACCATACTTTTGGTGATGACAAATAATTCCTAAAAGTCGAAGCTGATTTATCCGATCAGTTCCTTGTTTGGTTTTGAGAACCTTCTCACCATCGCCAGTCTTCAAGTAGCAACAAATTCTAGAAGGTAGATTTTGTTACCAAGTCTTCTCATCACCGTCTACTCCAGATGGCAACATATTCTTGTAGGTTAGGCACTTCTTCTCCCTATTATCACCTATCTACGAGCGATAGTGTGCTCCTGCTAGTCTTTGGGAAGCAACGACTTTTTGGAAGTTGGTTTCTCTTTCCGACGTTGCTAGGGAATGTTGGTTCGTAAAAATTAGGGGATCGAGATAACCGCCAATCCATTAGTTTCGATAGTCCTGATATTGTAGAAGCAAGGCCGGTTCTCTGTAGGCAAGGTTCGATTTGACCATCAATCGATTTTAGGCATTTTCGACGTTGCTGGAGCAGCACCTGTTCTCAAAAGGTAAGGGATCGATGTGATTGTTGACCTAATGGTTAAGACCTTCTCGACGTTACCATTCTTTAGGCAACTTCGATTTTAAAAGGTGAGGGGTCGATGTGAATGTCGACTCGGTGGTTAAAACCTTTTCGACATTGTCAGTCTTTGGGAAATGACGATTTTTAGAAGGCGAGGAGTCGGTGTTACTGTCGACCTAATGCTTAAGACTTTGTCGACATTGCTTATCTTGGGAGAATGTCGATTTTCGAAAGGTGAGGGGTTGATGGGACCATCGAATTAATGGTTAAGACCTACTCAACATTTCTATTCTTTGGATAAAGTTGGTTCTTAGATGGTTAGGGATCAATACGACCCGTCAATCCAATGGTTTATACCTTCCCGACTTTGCCGCACTTGGGATAACACCGGCTCTAAGAAAATTGGGGATCGATCAGACCTGCCGTTTCAACTGTCTAAACCTTCCCAACAATTGCCAGACTTGGTACAATGTTGGTTCTTAGAAGTTGGGGATCGATATGACCAGTCGATTCAGCGGTTTAAACTTTTCCGATGTTGCTCATCGTGGGACAATGCTGGTTCTCAGAAGGCAAGGGTCGATGTGACCATCGACCCAGTGGTTTTGATCTTCTTAACGTTGCTAGTCTTGGGGGCATGCCAGTTTTCAAAAGGCCGGGGATCGATATGATCCATCGATCTAGTGGTTTGAGTCAATTTTCCCCATTGACTTGGCAGTTATGACCTTCCCAACATTGGCATTCTTCAAACAATGCCAGGTCTTAAAAGGTTGGGAATCGGTATGGCCTGTCGATCCAACGATTCGTGAATCTACATTCCCCGTCCGTCATTCAAGGGCATAAGAGCGTTTTCTCAACTGTGCTATCGGTTGCATGCCATATGAGTTTTTCTTATAAGAACATGGCTCCATTGGTTCAAGAAGGGAATTTTATTACTGAGAAGAAGAAATGGCAAGTCCTTCCTATTTATAGCACCCCAAGTTTCCTTGGAAGGCTCTTTTGCAAAAGGAAATAAGACAAGGATGAATGAAAAAGTATTGTTTTAGGTTGCTGCTTCATTCCTGGATGATCGGATAGCTTGAAGGTTACTAGATGACCAACCTTTCGTCGGATCGCCTGTGCCTCTATCCATTGGGTCCAGGCAGTTTTCCTTGAGCAAGTTGACCCTAGGGTCCTACAGTTTCTTCGTCATTCTGCAGTTCCCTAACATATAGCGAAGCCTGTTTTTCTTTATCAACTCCTCGATCAAAAAAATTCAGATTTTGACATTTATTAGTGTTATGCCCATGGGTTTTGTGGAAGAGACAATACTTCCTAGAACGTTTATCTTATTATATTGAATCCATCAATGACAGCTTCTTATGTTGCTCAGTTTCTTGAGTGGCAAGATATATATTCTCCAGAGTGTCATTCAAGGACGTGTAATCTTCCAATCTGAAGTTCTTTGGATGTTTTGCATTCGCGTTATGCCTGTTACCAGAGTTTTGACTTTTTTTCTTTGACTGCCAGAGCTTTCATCGTTTACTGTGATGTCGCTTTAAATTACTTCCTTTGATTGTTCATCACCAGCTTTTCTTTCGGCCAGTCCTGCTTCTTCCAACTGCAGAAACTGATCCACCTTTCTATGAAATTCTTCCATGGTAGTGAGTTGCTTTGTCTTTACCCATCCATCGAAATTTGTATTCGGATGAATGCCTCAGACCAAGGCTATAAATACAAAATCCTTTTCAAATTGCCGACTTCAGTGACAACGGTATTGGCTTGATTCAGGAATGCATTCAAAGTTTCATTAGGTCCATGAGATAAGTTAAACGGAGACATAACATCCTTCGGCCTAGTAGTGTAGATTGTGAACTACTCTAGAAATTTCTTGGCTAACTCATCATAGGTCGATATGGACTTCGGTGCCAGCCTTTTGAACCACATCGAGGAAGCTCCTTCTAGGAAAATGGAAAAACATCTACACCAAAAAGCGTCTGTAGCTCTTACTCCATCCATATGCCATTCGTATTTTTATAGATCCTACCTAGGATTAGTTGTCTTATTATATGATGGCATGGTCGGCATTGTGAATTTGTAGGGGTACTTTTGTCTCAAGATGTTCTCAGTAAACAGAGTTCGGCCTCGTGCAAAACCCCAATCTTCATCATTTCCGTCCCTACATCAACCGTTTGACCATGCAGCGATATATTCTTCGCTGGTGCGGTAATATGAAGATCGACTAACATGGGCTGCATAGAGTGTTTGACTACACAAATGATCTAGGTTTGTCAGCTGATGCCTAGGTCCTTTGATCTTTGGAAGAACCACACCTTCATAATTCCACGGGCGTGTGGCTGGTTAAGTTGCAGCTTTATGAATTCCATCTTCATTTGCATCAGCGACCGGTTCAAAATCATCATCATTGAATCCTTTTCTTTGTCAGAGATTGACATAGCATCACCTTCCAAGGGGGCCATCCCCTTATTAATTTCTCTCAACATCGAAAGTAATTCTCTCGGTACAAGTTGGTTTTCATGTGAGGGGAGCACTCCTGCTTCCTCTTACAAGTCCTTCAATGGCTCCTGATTTTCCAACTTTTTGTTTTTTCTTTCTGTCTCTTATGTTTTGGCTAGAAACTGAAGAGTTTTCTTGCTGTATCACAAGGGAAGTTCCCCTTCTAATTCTCCAGGTTCTTGGAAGTTGCAAGGATAGTAAGGCATCCATCTTTTCCATTAGAGCTTTCTGGCTATCTAACATTTTCTGGTTAACTTCTTGCATCATATTATCAAGCTCTCATCTGGTAACTATTTTCTGTTAAGAAGAGGATCATGTGACTAACTACTGATTACAAACTTCAATCTGGTAAGTATTCCTATCATCACCCCCAGCTATAGCTTCTGAGGACATTTATATCTCCTTGGTGTCATGACTTTAAAGCAGCCACCTACAAGTTTTTCTTGTAGATTTTCTGGATCTAGCCACTAGATCAATCCAAATCCAAAATAGCAAGCTAAATCTACTCCGAGGGTTTAGTTTTCTCAGTGGAAGCACCAAAATGTTGATGTCAAAAATGGATCCAAACCAAATATTCAGTTGTAGGAAACCTATAAGACCTACATCTAGCATATAGTCTTGAAAATAAAACAAAATATAGAGACACGTAAGATTTTCGTAATGGTTCGACGATCTATGGCTTGCATCCATTTTATAGTTTTTATTGATTGTTGTTTACATATATTTGAGATTACAAGTCACCGGTACTATGGTTTAACATGTTCTATGGCCTACAACTGCCAAGAGCAGCAGCCTTGGTGACTATTCTAAGGGAGGTAGGAGATGAAGAAATGGCAGAGTCTATACTAGCAGAGAATCAGATCCCTTTCTAGTTGTTGTTAGGCTAGTATTTATAGGGAAACAGAGGTACAGGGTCAAGATCCTACATGCATTAAAGTCCAGAAGATAGTACGATGTTATACAAGTGGCCATGAAGGCCCTTGACTAAAGAAAATAACTCGGTACTGACGTAAATGACTTAATACTGATCTATTCTTCTAGGTGTAGTTTGAACTATTTCACTTGTTTTGCTTTCCACCTTCTATTCAATGTGTTCCAAGCCTTTTTCCATCAACTTTGAGTTGATTCTAGCGATCTTCCCAATAACACTTATATTATTCTGCTCTCTTCTCATCAATCCTTGAAATTGCTCATCTTAATTTAGAAAAACCACTTGACATGAGTGGTTGGAGTAGCATATAAGATATAGGGAGTTTGGGAGGAGGAATGAGGTGAGAAAACAACTCTTCATCGATTAAATGTCTCTTCACCAACCCAAATGACTCTTCACCGAGTCATCTCCTTAGCTCCAAACAATGGAAAAAGCACTTGCCCACGGTTAGAGTAGTATATGAGACATATGGAGTTTGGGGGAGGAATAAGGTGAGAAAATAACTCTTTATCGAGTTAAATAACTATGTACCGAGTCATTTACTTAGTCCCGATTCCTCTAAAATTTCTCCCAGTTGCCTCTATATATCTTCTAAGCATACTTCCAAGTTTTTGAGTTGTTTCGTCTTCATATTGATCTTATACTTCTGGTTAAACTTACTTGGTTAAAAACCTGGCTAACAATTATATAAGGTTGAACATTTTCCTTTTCCTATACAAATGACGTAAGAATGAGAATAAATTAACTTTAAATACATATCTAATGAAGCTTTTTGCACCTTCGCTATTTTTCGCTATATCCTCGCTTTTTCCTTGATATAACTTTTTGCACCCACCGCTAAGCACTTGAACTGCATAGATACATGCATACACACATACATACACCTATGAAATCAAAGGCACTCCCGAGCAGCCGTTGAGCACAAATTAGGTGCTATTATGAAATTTTAACGGCCAGCCTTTTTGTTATAGCGGTTTATTACGTCCTTTGTCTAAGGCGCTGCCTAAGCGCTAAGCTTTTCTTAGGGGATTAGAAAATAGACGTTTTAAGTATAAATTTATTTTTTACTTGACTAAATTAAATACACTTAAAATAAAATCATCTGGTTACTATGTTTGTTTATTACAGATCTTTCTATTTCAAGAATTTCAGTGCTTGAATCTTTTTTCTATATAATTTTTATTACAAATAATCGGTTAATAAATAGTAAAATTCTACTTTATATTTGAGAATAAAATTTGCTGTTTAGTTTTTTAATTCTTTGAAATTTGACTTTACTGATTTCTTAACTTTTTATCTTAATTGTGTTAGCCTTTTAAAAGTTATTTTTAATCAAACACAATATAACAAAATATAGATTGAAATTTATATTATTCTGTAATCTTGTATTTGAGTTTTTTAAAATTATTTCATATATAAAATTCAATTGTTGTGATGATACAAGCTTTACTAATATAAATTTTGTTGCTTCTATAAATTATAAATTTACTTGATTCATTTTTAAATTTGTTGACAAAACATTTACAAGTGTATACATACATACATACTCCTATAGTTAAAGCTCCTTAAAATCTCGGTTATAGTGCATAATGCTCTTCGATGGCTATGCTTTTTCAATATAGTGTTGTTAAATAGTAGATCCACTATAATCGCCGCTGATTTTCGCTGCACCCGCTAAATTAAGGTTTTTTACCGTTTGATTTACCAAAATTAGTATGATTTGACTAGTTCTATTTTAGACCAAAATCAATGAAGTTAAGGTAAAAACTTAATTTTAAGACATAAGTGTGCAATATAAGTTGGAAATCAATTATAGTCATCAAATTTGGACTGCATAAATCATGATTTTTTTCGGTTTTGTTATATAAGGTTAAACAATATTTTGTTTTTCTACACATATGGCATAAGATTGAGAATAAACTAACTTTAAATATTTATTTTTATATCTAATGAAACTTTTTACACCTTTTCTATTTTTCATTTTATCCCTGCTTTGTTCTCGCTATAACATTTTGCACATCTATCGCTATGGAACCGATAAACGCTTTAACTGCACAAATACATACATATATACATAAATAATACATGTATGTATGTATGTGTGTGTATATGTATATGTATCTATTTGTATTTATGTGTGTATGTATATACACCTATGTTGTCAAAGGTGCAGTCAAGGCACTGTCGAGTGCCGATTAGGTGATATTTTGCAATTTAATTCACCGCCTTTCTATTGCAATGCTTTGTTATGACCTTTGTACGAGACACCATTTGAGCAATTAGCTTTTCTTGGGGCGCCAGAAAATAAACGTTTTTATTATAAATTTATTTCTTATTTAACTAAATCAAACACACTAACAATAAAATCATCCGGTTACTATGTTTATTTAGTGTTGATCTTTGTATTACAAGAATTTGCGTGAATCATTTTTCCTATATATTTTTTAAAAGTATTCAAACAATCATTAATAAATAGTAACAAACCTTCCTTATATTTGAGAATAAAATTTACAGTTTAATTTTTTTAATTCTTTGAGATATGGCTTTGCTGATATCTTAACTTTTTTATCTTAATTGTGTTAGCCTTTTCAAAGTTAATTTAAAATAGGTTCTAAATCAAAGACAATATAACCAACTATCTATTGGAATTTATATTATTCAATGATATTATATTTGATTTTTTTAATATTATTTGGTATATAAATATTCAATTATTTCCATGATAAAAATTCTACTAATATAAATTTTGTTGCTTCTATAAATTATAAAAGTCTTGATTCATTTTTAAATTTATTGACGAAACATTTATGAGTGTATACATACATGTATATATAAATTCTTATGCAGTTAAGCGCCACAAAAGCCCCGCTGAATCCCCGTTATAGCGCATAGCGCTCTTCGACCGCTGTGCTTTTTCAATATAACATTATTAAACTAGAGATCCGATTTCATCCCCGCTATTTTCCACCGCACCCACTAAATTAAGGCTTTTTAGCGCCTGCTTTAGCAACACTAATATAAAAAGTTTGATTTGCTTAGTTCTCTCTTAAACAAAATAAACAGAGTTAGGGTAAAGACCTAATTTTAAGACATAAGTGCGCAATATAAGTTAGAAATCAATTATAGTCATCGAATCTGGACCACATAAATCATGATATTCTTCGGTTTTGTTATATAAGATAAAACAATATATTTTTCCTGCATAAATGACATAAGAATGAGAAAAATTTAATTTTAAATATTTAATTTTATATCTAGTGAAGCTTTTTGCATCTCTGTTATTTTTCGTTACATCCCTCTTTATCCCCGCTATAACTTTTTACACCTCCACCGTTGTGGAACCATTTAGTGCTTTAACTATATAGTTACATACATACATGTATGTGTGTGTATATACGCATCTATGTCGTCAAAGTTGTCGTTGAGCGTCAATTAGGCATTATTTTGCAGTTTTAACGTTCCACTATCTATTCCACTTTATTATACCTTTTATCCGAGGAGTCGTCTAAGCGTTGAGCTTTTCTTAGGGCACCAAAAAATAGACCTTTTTAGTGTGAATTTATTTTCTACTTGATTAATTTAAATATCTTTACAATAAATCATCCGATTATTGTATATCTTTGTATTTCAAGAATTTCAATGCTTGAATCATTTTTCTATATCTTTATTAAAATATAAAAACAAGTAGTTAATAAAACAATAATAACTCTTCTTTATATTTAAGAACAAAATTTACTGTTTAGTTTTTTAATTCTTTAAATTTTGGCTTTGCTGATTTCTTAATTTTTTATCTTAATTGTGTTAGCCTTTTGAAAGTTATTTTAAAATAGTTTCTAAATCAAACTCAATAACAAACTATAAATTGAAATTATATTATCTAATAATATTGTGTTTTGAGCTTTTTAAGATTATTTCATATATAAATATTCAATTTTTGTCATGATACAAACTTAACTAATATAAATTTTGTTGCTTTTATAAATTATAAAAGTACAGAATCATTTTAAAATTAACTAACAAAACATTTACAGGTGTACACATATATACATACATACCTGTGCAGTTAAAGTTACTATAAATCCTTGCTATATCGTATATCACTCTTTAACTGCCACGCTTTTTCAATATAGTACTATTAAACAGTAGGTCCACGTTGATCCCCGCTATTTTCCATTGCATCCACTAAATTAAGCTTTTTAGCGCCTGCTATAGCAACATTAATATAAAAAGACCTAATTTTAAGGCATAGGTGCGCAATATAAGTTAGAAACCAGCTATATTCACCAAATCTGGACTGCATAAATCATGATATTCTTCGATTTTGTTATATAAGATTAAATAATATTTATTTTTCCTATACAAATGACACAAAATGAGAATAAATTAATTTTAAATATTTAGTTTTATATCTAATGAAGCTTTTTGCACCTCCGTTATTTTTTGCTATATCCCCACTTTCTCCCTACTATAAATTTTTGCACCTCCACCATTATAGAACCGCTAAGAACTTTAGCTATACAGATACATACACATCTATACGTATGCATATATGTATGTGTGCACTACACACTCTTAGCGTAAAATGTATCTTTTATTCACATAATTACTATAAATGATTTCAAAGTTTAATATCTAATATTTATCCATTAATATAAATATTTTATAAAGCACTTATGAAACTGTAATTTCTATATGACAAGGAATTTGAGTAAATAAAGTTATAATACCCTATGGTATGGGGCTTTCGATAATATTTCTCGGGTTATTCATCAAACATGTTACATAGAAGTATAGTATGAACTAAATTTATTTTATAAGCATCGATTAAATATAGAAATAACATGTGGTGGTATTGTATGCCACAGTGTTATTTATTTGGTTATTTATTGTAAGTAAGTATCACTCATATGGGGATTTGTATGTATGATGGAGCTCACTATAGTAAGTAATATTTATACATTTCTTGAGCCGTGAGTCAGCAAATGTAGAGTCGTGTATCAGCATATGTTTATTTATATGTGTTAGCCAACGAGTATTGATACTACATGTCTGTCTGTCTTTTTCTAACTTCCTTTATGATTCGAGAGTGAACCGGATTAAGCCAATATCAACCCTGACGGCCTGATTGCAGGATCGCACTCGAATCTTTAACACCCTATACGTATAGTTATGTGTTATCGCTGTGTGCATTCACCTCTATGTCACATATGCCAGCAGTATGTTACCATAGGGACTTTTGTGTTTGCGCCAAAATTGGCCACAAACACCCAATAAATTGGCCGCAAACACCCAATACCGTGAAAGCACCAGTGTATGAATATAAATTAATGATATTCAAACACAAACAACAGATCTCAACATATAATAGACAGCAACCACAAAAGTAAAGAACAGAGACACAAGTTTTATAGTGGTTCGGCTATCTCCGGCCTACGTCCACTCCAATTTTTTTTTCTTTTTTATTGATTATCCTTGATGATTACAAGTGATTACAACAGTTGTAGTGACCAAATCTGAAGAAAATAGCAGAAATAATGCTATGGAATGATTTTAGCAGCGTCTGGGCTTGCTTTTCCTCTCCAAATCTTCCGACCCCTTTTCTGAATGACCAGGGGCTCTATTTATAGGCGTGGAAGGTTGAAATCCCGCCTAAAACCTGGGGAGATTGCTTGGCACGTGAGGGGGGGGGGGGGCCACAGGCCCGTGTTCTCGGAATCCGTGCCCAGTTTGGGATCGATTCGAAGTGATTTTCGAATCGATCAAGAATCCATCCAATTGAGCTGAAATTTGGTGTGAACATTCTTCAACATGTATGTAAGCTCCTGTAAAAATTTCATTGCATTTGGATCAACGGTTTGGAAGATATGATCGATCCAAGTTCTAGAATTCGTGCGTCCTGATTGGTTCGAACCCATGGTCTGTCTACTTCGAAACCATGTATTTCGAACCCACGAGGCCAACTCTCTCGAATCCATACCCTTCGAATCCATCTTCAGTCCTTCGACTCCATAACTCTCGAATCCATGCAAACTTCGAATCCATTCACCTCCTACGAATCCATCGAAACTTCGAATCCATTTACTTTCTACGAATCCATCAAAACTTCGTGTCTATTCACTTTCTACGAATCCATCAGAACTTCGAATCCATCATTTCCTACGAATCCATTAAAACTTCGATTCCATCATTTTCCACGAATCCATCAGAACTTCGAATCCATCATTTCCTACGAATCCATTAAAACTTCGTATCCATCATTTTCCACGAATCCATTAGAACTTCGAATCCATCATTTCCTACGAATCCATTAAAACTTCGTATCCATTTCCTTCTTCGAGCTTCATCATTCGAATCTACTATTTTCGAGTCCGCGTCCATCATTCGAACCCACTATCTTCTAGTCCATATCCATCATTCGAATCCATGTCCATTGCACTGAAGTCATTCCTTTCGAACCCAATCTAGTTCCCGTTGATTCGAACCTGATGGGTTCGAACCTGATGGGTTCGAACCTGATGGGTTCGAACCTGATGGGTTCAAACCTGATGGGTTCGATCCTGATGGGTTCGAAACTGATGGGTTCGAACCTGATGGGTTCGAACCTGATGGTTTCGAACCTGATGGGATCGATCCTGATGGGTTCGAACAACATTCCTCTCCCACCTTGAATCCATCATATTTCCTCCATACGAACTCCGATTAACTTGATATTTGAAACATAGCCTTTCATAGTCCTTATCGTCATTTTCAATCAATTTCATCTCGATCGGAGTTCAACAGAATTTTGACGATATCCATCGTAGCCTTTATTCCCAGTCCTGCTATCCATAATTCCTTGCCAATTTGTTGTTATTCCCGTTTTGACCATAAAATGGGGTAACAGTCTGCCCCCCAAAACATGCCTTGTGATAACAAGACGTGTTTTGAATAGTTCCGAATCCAATATTCGAAGTCCAAAGCCATATTGCCAGAGTATATCTTTCTTGACTGCTTCGAGTCGATGTCCAGTTCCATATCCAATAACCAAAGCCTTAGCCAATTCCGTATCCATTCGAAGTCGACAACCGAGTTCCAATCCATCCTTATCCAATAGCCAATAACTGAAGCCAGGACCTCTCCGGGTCAATAGCCAAATCCATAACCTCTCCGGGTTCCTGCCAAGCGCGATCCATACTTGATGTCCTTGGCCCAGTGTCCCTGGGCGTTGTAAAATGCCATGGCTTAAGTCCTAAGCCGAATCTTGATCTCTCCGGACCCTTGCCGAGCATAGTCCATACTCAACGACCTTGGCCCAGTGTCCCTGGGCGCTGTAAAATGCCATGGCTTAAGTCCTAAGCCGAATCCTGATCTCTCCGGACCCTTGCCGAGCATAGTCCATACTCGACGACCTGAAAATAATATATGATAATAGAGGGCCTAAGTCCTAGGCCGAATCCTGGTCACTCCGGACCCTTGCCGAGCATAGTACATACTCGACGACCTGAATGAGTCAACTCACCTTGTTTGGGTAAAGTGACTCACCCCTTGCCAGGCATAATCCATACCCGACGACCATTTATCAAAAACCAGATAAAAGTCCAACCAAAAATCTATTCCAAAGCCCAAAAATCCAAATCCAAAAATTCAAATCCGAAATCCAAATCTAAAATCCAAATCCAAACCCAAAAATTCAAATCCAAAACCAGAAAACCAGAAATCCAAACCAGAATCCAAAACCAAAAACAATTGTCCAAAGGAAAATCCAAATAAAAAAGCAAGAAAAACCAGGAGCCCAATCCAAGCTCCAAAACCAAATCCAAAAAGAAAAGCAATGTCCAATCTGAAAGCAAGAAATAAATTTCACAAACCATAGCGTCCCGGGTTATCATCATTCAGAGCGTGCCTAGGGGCTATCTCCGTCCCCGTACATGTGCAAATGACTTTACCGTTTGCTAACAGCTTGCTACTTATTCCATATTACCTTGGTCAATGGATGATCAATCGACGATCATCCCTGGGCCTCCCATCATCACGGCGTGAGGTGGTCGGCGGTTGCTCCTGCTCCACCGTTGCATCCCGAGTTCCAACATATTGCTGCAACTGTCCATTCCTTACATGCTCCTCGATTATATCCTTTAGGTGCCTGCAGCTGTTGGTATCGTGTCCATCCAGATCATGGAAGAGACAGTGCCTTCCTGATGTCCTTTCCCGCTCTGTTGGTTCCCTCCTAGCCGGCCTTCGGTAGGGAAGGCGATTCCGAGTTTCCAAGTATATCCGTTCCAGCGTCTCGTTCAATCCAGTGTATGTGGAAAACTTTGGGTCCTTCCATCGTTTTCTAGCGTTTCCAGAGTCGTCATCTAACTTCCTTTTTCCTTTATCCCTATCCGAACCGTTTTTGGATACCGCTCCAACCTCGATTGTGCTAACCTTTTTTGACTTTAAATCCGTACTTGCATCTTCTTGTCGAAGGAACCTTTCTGCCTCATGAAAGAATTCGTCGAGATTTCGCGGGGGATCTCGTATCAGAGATACCTTGAAATCCGAATTCTCCTTGACTCCTGATACTGCTGCCATTAAAACCATTGATGGATCAGGCCGATCCACCGAAGCGACTGCCGCGCTGAATCGAGTTAGAAAAGTTCTAAGTGATTCGTCCATTCTTTGCTTTACCGATGTTAAAGTCATCACGTTCTTTGGCCTCTTAACGTGAACCCGAAACTGTCCTAGAAACTTTTCCACTAATTCCTTCCAAGTCCTGATAGATCCTTCTCCCAGTTGCCTAAACCACATTGCAGCCAAGTCCTTCAAATACAAAGGGAAACATCGGGCCATCACTTCCTCCGATGCCCCCAGCACCTCCATGTGTCTGGTGTACCTCATTAAGTGATCTGTTGGATCCGTCTTACCATCATATACCTCCACGCTAGGTAGCTTGAACTTAGGTGGATTCCGAGCCATCCTTATCTCCCGAACGAATGGACTTCTATTCACTCCTTCCAAATCTCCGTTTGTCAACCCACCTCGCACAGTCTTCCTAATCATCTCTACTAACCCTGTATTGTCTGGTAGGGGTTGCCCCCCATGCCCCCGAGGGAACTCTGGTACATATTCCTCGTGTGGCTCACTAGCAGCAACGTTAGTTCTAGCTTGCTGAATTCCTTCCAAAGGTACTTCTGCATTGAATCCTGTGGGCCTGCCCCCAAGCCCTTGTTGATTGCCTTCTGGCTCCGTATCCTGTCCTTCATTGGGTTCCACAATCCTAGCTCCTTGTCCTGCATCCGCAGCTGCTGTAGCTGTTCCTAAGCTCTGCATTCCTGTAGCTCTCATTTGTTCCAAGAAAGTTTGCATCATTTCCTGTTGACTTTTCAACAATCTCTCCTGCAAAGAATTGGCCATAGCTTCCATTTCATCCCGAGTTATGTAGACTGAAGCCCGTCCTTCCTCACCTCCGGAGGATGCTTGCTGACTTCCTCCTTGTTGGCTTCTCTCAGCCCTTAGCCTTCTGCTATCCTGTCTAGCCATTGTCTTCCAAATCCAAATTCCTCAAACTCTTCAAATCCGATGTAGCGGGTGCTAGTTGTTCTCAGTGAAAGCACCAAAATGTTTGCGCCAAAATTGGCCACAAACACCCAATAAATTGGCCGCAAACACCCAATACCGTGAAAGCACCAGTGTATGAATATAAATTAATGATATTCAAACACAAACAACAGATCTCAACATATAATAGACAGCAACCACAAAAGTAAAGAACAGAGACACAAGTTTTATAGTGGTTCGGCTATCTCCGGCCTACGTCCACTCCAATTTTTTTTTCTTTTTTATTGATTATCCTTGATGGTTACAAGTGATTACAACAGTTGTAGTGACCAAATCTGAAGAAAATAGCAGAAATAATGCTATGGAATGATTTTAGCAGCGTCTGGGCTTGCTTTTCCTCTCCAAATCTTCCGACCCCTTTTCTGAATGACCAGGGGCTCTATTTATAGGCGTGGAAGGTTGAAATCCCGCCTAAAACCTGGGGAGATTGCTTGGCACGTGAGGGGGGGGGGCCACAGGCCCGTGTTCTCGGAATCCGTGCCCAGTTTGGGATCGATTCGAAGTGATTTTCGAATCGATCAAGAATCCATCCAATTGAGCTGAAATTTGGTGTGAACATTCTTCAACATGTATGTAAGCTCCTGTAAAAATTTCATTGCATTTGGATCAACGGTTTGGAAGATATGATCGATCCAAGTTCTAGAATTCGTGCGTCCTGATTGGTTCGAACCCATGGTCTGTCTACTTCGAAACCATGTATTTCGAACCCACGAGGCCAACTCTCTCGAATCCATACCCTTCGAATCCATCTTCAGTCCTTCGACTCCATAACTCTCGAATCCATGCAAACTTCGAATCCATTCACCTCCTACGAATCCATCGAAACTTCGAATCCATTTACTTTCTACGAATCCATCAAAACTTCGTGTCTATTCACTTTCTACGAATCCATCAGAACTTCGAATCCATCATTTCCTACGAATCCATTAAAACTTCGATTCCATCATTTTCCACGAATCCATCAGAACTTCGAATCCATCATTTCCTACGAATCCATTAAAACTTCGTATCCATCATTTTCCACGAATCCATTAGAACTTCGAATCCATCATTTCCTACGAATCCATTAAAACTTCGTATCCATTTCCTTCTTCGAGCTTCATCATTCGAATCTACTATTTTCGAGTCCGCGTCCATCATTCGAACCCACTATCTTCTAGTCCATATCCATCATTCGAATCCATGTCCATTGCACTGAAGTCATTCCTTTCGAACCCAATCTAGTTCCCGTTGATTCGAACCTGATGGGTTCGAACCTGATGGGTTCGAACCTGATGGGTTCGAACCTGATGGGTTCGAACCTGATGGGTTCGAACCTGATGGGTTCGATCCTGATGGGTTCGAAACTGATGGGTTCGAACCTGATGGGTTCGAACCTGATGGTTTCGAACCTGATGGGATCGATCCTGATGGGTTCGAACAACATTCCTCTCCCACCTTGAATCCATCATATTTCCTCCATACGAACTCCGATTAACTTGATATTTGAAACATAGCCTTTCATAGTCCTTATCGTCATTTTCAATCAATTTCATCTCGATCGGAGTTCAAGAGAATTTTGACGATATCCATCGTAGCCTTTATTCCCAGTCCTGCTATCCATAATTCCTTGCCAATTTGTTGTTATTCCCGTTTTGACCATAAAATGGGGTAACAGTCGGGTCATGACCAATTTGAGATATCGTGTAGATCAGCACGTAGGTGGACCTTGTCATGATTCTAAGTGGAGGTAACTGAAGTCTGTAGAAGCCATGTCAAATAGACACGTGTGTTGTCTCCTAGAGCGAATATTTGGTGACCGTCTCTCATCTGGTTCTGGTGTGTGTGGCAGATAGACATATATTATATATACTCTTATGAGATGTTGAGTATGACTGTGATAGAGATCATGTGTTTAAAGTGTAGTTAGTCCCCTTATTATCCATGCTTATTTCATGTTACATATATTATCACTTATGGACATGTATTATTACATTACCTTAGAAATTATTATTTCCATTATACCATTACAAAATTGAATTTGAACGTAGTTTGACCCATGTGTTATTTATAATACTCGGGTCAGTCAAAGGCAGTGCAGGATCAGGTACACGTAGGCAGTTGGATTCACCTAGGTTTTGGGAGGCTTGTAGTTATATATGATGATAGATTCACTATATATTTTGTAGTCTTATGGATGTATATATTATGATGAACTGGATGATATATGTTTTTAGTAGGCTAGAGACTATCATTTTGTAGCCCTATTGGGCTTTGTATTATGTGATATATTATATTTTACCTGTTGGTTAACTCTATGTACTCTATTATTTTCTATGGTCGTGCATTGTTCTGTCTTAGATGTACACGTGTTTATTGCTTTGTACTAAGACAATGTACATCTATTGTAATGACTCGTAATTTTATCACTTTGATTTGAAATATTTAATTATTTTAAATATTGATATATAAGTTTATTAAAACATAAATAAACACATTTTATATGATAAATAATAATGGTAATTTGTTCTAGAAAATGTTTAAAAAATATATATTCTTTGGAAAAACATTGATAATACGACCAAAAATCATTTTATCAATAAACAGCTTTATTTCGTCAGAAGTCGTACATGATTTTTTACATACACTTATTTATCTATTTAAGCAAGAATATGTAATAAAGTTATTTATTTTATTTTTTAAAATAAAATGTCTTTATGACATCATCAATGATGCCATCATTTTTAAATAATTGATGTTTGAATTTAAATTGAGTTTAAATGATTTAATAATTGTTTTAATATCAAATGAAGCCCTTTTAATTATTAATTAATAATAGATATGTCATTTTTAAATTTTGTATATATATATATATATATATATTAACTGAGATGTAAAAATATGACCAGCCATCGGATCCAGATTCATAATGGTTTAACCAGAGGAAGTTGTTCGACGTTATATGTTATATGTGACATACGTGCATGTACATATACATATATATATATATATATATATGTGTGTGTGTGTGTGTGTGTGTGTGTGTGTGTGTGTGTGTGTACCTTACATTAACATTTACATTTACTAATTACCAATGGTAAATAAAATAAATATCATGATATTTATAAAGGAGAAATCTACGTAATGATAACATATCTCCACCTTAGTCCACATAATCATCCAAATACACTTCCTTAGAGTCAAATAAAGAGGCATGAAGTGATAGAGGTGATGTCATGGAGATGGGTCATGCACATGGAGGAGGGGAGTGGAGATGATTTGATGTTCGATGAAAATATCATGATATTTTGATTTAAATTATTGCACATAAATACAAGGCATACCTCTTCACTTTCATTCATATTTCCTTCTCTAATTTCCTAAGTTTCTTCTTCTTCCTCCTCTTTATTAATGGCTTTCATGGCCTCTTAGGAAAATTTAAAAATAGAGTCGAAGTTCTGCCAAAATAAGTTATAATATATAAAGAGATATAGCACTTCTATTTCGAATCCAAATTATTATATCTTCTCTTCTTTTTCTACCTAGGTCGAGCCCATCTAACACTACTCCACCCTTACAAGCCTAACTTTGAACCCTCCTAAGAGTCCCAGAGCAGGATTTCTAAGCTCTAGTATAGGAATAATGGAGCTATAGTCGATTTCTTAGCATTTAAAGTTAGATCAGAAAAGTTATTATGTGAGAAAATCTGCTAATTTAATTTATAACATCTATGATAATATAATATAATTCTATGCTTGTTTATGATGGTTGTTTATCATGTTTGGATGTGATAAAATGTTTGCTTTAGTATGGAAATAATTCACATTAAATACACGTTGAATTTACACGAAGCAAACACTTTCTTCCTATGAATTATAAAAGTGTTACGATATAGTTAAACCTCTTTAAAATGAATAAAATGGTTTGTAAATTTTTTATAAATACTAAAACTCATTTCGGCAAACTTTCTAAAAGATATGAAATTGAAGTCAAAATAGGCGCGTCGCGTAACGATAGTTCACAATAAAGGTATAGAATGGAATATGGTTTGGAATTATTCGAAACAAGAATTTCCTGAACTCCTATAACTACTGTTTTCAAATGAAGAAAATATTTTATTTTATAAATTTTGAGATATGTCCAAATCAAGTTTCCAAAAACGATGTTTTGGCAGTTCATAAAATATGAATTTCAACTCTTTAAAGTGGATCTTTAAAATCTTTGAAAATATGAAATAAATTTCATAAATACGTTAAAATGTTGTAAAAAGATTTGATTTTTTAAAATGGACATAAGTGAAATAAATTAATTTTTAATCAAAGAAACTTTAAAAACACTATTCGCAGTGGTTTTTACAATGGTTTTGGTAACTTTTGAAAATCAAGGTTTAATCTTAATTTTCCTTCCTAAATCTTTTGTGAATGGTTATCAAATAACAAGCCAAGCATTTTAGAAGCAATCTAAGGGTCTGGAGTTGATCAAATAACTTGACTGCCGTATGGATGATAAAGAGATAGTCTTTGGACATGAGCTTGGGCAACCTGTGTCCGGGTTCTGCTCTAGCTATCCGGAAGGGATAGCTAATTTGATTTACTCAGACCACATTTTCTTAAGATAAAATACAAGAGATTCAAGGTTTTCCAAAGGTTAAACCAGATTTAAAATAATTAGTTGTTTGGTAATATAGGTAACATTCTAGTTAAATTCTGTATTAAATTCCGAGAGGGAACTCATACTATCGTATGAATTTAAAAGGTGATTTCACGTTATTTGTCGAATAATATAGTTTGAATATGGAAATTAGTCTTGAGTATAATTAGTATAATTTATATGGATCCCTTTTTGCTTAATAATGTTTTCCTATTCAATTAAAGAGAAATGCTTTTGTATTTCCTAAATCAAAAGGAGGTTTAATAATCGCGTATATGCTAAAAAGGGAGATGGTTTAAAATATATCTCTAAAGATATTTTATCGAATATAAAAATATTAATTGATTGAATAACGATCACCAATCACCCCCATACTTAACATCTTTTTGTCAATAATTGGTCTGGAGAAACCGGGATCGGATTTGGGTGATTCCTATCCGAAACCACTTCAAACTAAGGTATGCTTTCAAAGTGAAGACTTGTTGATGATAATGATTTTAACATGGAGATCTTCACGTTGTAGAGCTGCTTGCCGCTAATCTCTAGGATGATTCCCATATTATATATATGGTGGAAGTGGTGCCATCGTTCAGAAAATCTTCAATTGGCAAGGATTACTCTGTATTAATCCTAAGGGTGTTTAACATGATGTAGTAAGGGAGTGCCTTTAGTTTGTCCTGTTCCTAGACAACTTGTATGGACAAACGTCTGACACTGAACCATGTACATTGGTTTTTACAAGCATACATTTGTTTGGTGGTGTAGGAGGTAACCCATCTTATACTTAACACCCTTCCCTGAGGCATATAAACTCGAGGGTTGTACTTTTATGGAAACCAACTAGTGTGTCATTGGGAATAGCAATGTGGAATTTATAGTGAGATTTGTTAGGTGAAATGTAAAACGTTACCTCAGGGCTCACACATCGGTAATGGCAAAGACAAGAAAGATGTGGTAGGGCTAAGTATGTCGCACCCATTAGGATATGATCATCGCCTTTTTAGATCACCCTCTATATTTTGGGTTTTTTGTGTATGCTTTGGGATCCCATGATAGGTCGGGAACGAGTGGGGTGATGAGATATTCGGTACTATCTATGTAGAGGTAGGCCGGTTTTGAGTTGGTAGAGGGCAGCTGGGCTGTGCCTCGATACATTCCTCTAGAGATGTACTGTCAGAAGATAGTCCCTTACCTTGTCATTGTTAGAAATCCATTATCTCATACATGCCTTTACCATTTTGATTGTAGAACCTAGTATGTTGTAATTTAATTAATTTAATAATTTCGGCTATGATTAATATGTTATCTGAAAGGGTTTTCAAAGAATGTCATTAAAAATAATATCCCTGATTTTACGTTGCAAATTTTTTGGTGATCATAAGGTAAAAGCCCGTTTGTGTTTATGTGCAGCGTGGTCTTATGAGATACCCTTTGAATTCAAAAGTATCCATTCTTTAGAGTTTTCTCATACCAGTCTCATGACTATTCCGCAGTTTATTTTCTTTTCCCTTAAACTCTGGATGCCCTATTTTTTTGGGCAATCAAGTAGTTTGGTTTAGCTCAGAGCATTTTGAAGGAGCATGGAGCAGAAGATTCCTCTGTATATAGTTATTCATATCTATTTGTGTTGTATTATGTATAAGTATATACCAGCAACAGTGTAGGGATAGGTAGTTATAATGGTCCCTGGCTTGGTTAGCACTTGCCATAACTCAGATACATCATTTTGAGAGTGATTGTATGTACTTTCTATTTGTAAAACATTTAAGTTGCTCAATGCAATGTGAGAATCAATGTTTCTATCTTCTATCTTTATTTTCTTTTAACTCTGATCATCGTCCTCCCTGACACTTGAATTTGCTGCACGTGAATACCATGGATATATTAGTGTCAATTTTCAAAGGTCGAAAAGATGGGTCGTCACATTTGGTATCAAAGCTTACGTTAGGCGAATACCTAAGCCTTGATGCGATCGACTCTTTAGAGATATGATTAGTAACTCTCTAGAATGAGTTTAGTCAATGATAGTGCGTATTTGTAATTTTTATCCGAACAAAAATGTTCATGTATTTTATACCCATTCCCCTAGATAATCTCGTCAGTCGAAGAGGACCTGGAGGGGAAATAACAACACAACGACTACAAATGGTCGAACTCCGAATGATGCGATAATTGAAGAGGTATTAGTTCCTTTGCAACCTCAGGTTTACTTTACCGTACTTTGCAAAGACTATACCAACTTAGGAGGAAAGACATTTAAAGGCACAGAATCTATTATTGAAGTTCAAGCTTGGCTCCGATCATGTGAGAAGACCTTTAAAGGATTAAATGGTGACGATGATCGAAAAAAGGTTCTTAACCTCCAGGCAATTGAAGGACGGGACTCTGGCTTGGTGGGAGTCTATTACTCTTAATGAATCTGAAGATAATTTCTCTTGGGCAAGGTTTAAAGAAGTTTTCTAAGAATAATACATGCCTACTGCTGGAAAGTCCAACCTCTATAGAATTTTTATAGATCTGAAGCAAGGAGAAATGTCCATGGAATGTGCAAGTTTAATGAATTATTTGACTTTGGGGTTGGACTGATAGATACTCACTTGAAGGAAAATGAAATGTTTATTACTGGAATGAAGGAGCGGTTTCATGATAGGATGGCCTCTCATGTGAAAGGAACCTTTCTGGATCTGGTGGATATGGGTTTTTAGGTATGAAATTTGTGGATAAAAAGAATCTGATAGCAATTCAAGACAACAACAATAATAAGTGGAAAAAGCCATAGCAAGGCAAGACTAGTGGAGGATCCTAGAAGAACCGATTTAAGAATGTGGAGTGTTTTTAACTGTAGCAATAAAGGCCATCTTTCTAGGTTCTTTAGGAGTCCCAAAGTTTAGAAATAGCAATAGGGTCCTATCTCTCCTATAGTTCTAAAAATTCTCTGCTACAACCGCCATCAACCCAAACACCGAAAAAATGCTTGCCCACCAATGAAGAAAGGAGAGCAAGTTAAAGTTTATGCTAACAAGAACAAGCTTCAACCTATAAAGATGTAAAGGGCAAGGGAGTTCTGGAAGGTAACATCTATGTTAACAAGAATTTGGTTAAAGTATTATTTGATACTAGGGCTTCTCACAGTTTTATTGCTAACAGGTTGGTTAATAGATCAAAACTGATCACAAAAATCATAGATACCCCAAACCATGTGTCTAATCCCATAGGCTGTAAAACTAATCTTTGTATGATTTGGGAAGATGTCCAAGTTACCCACCATTCCCATAATTTTTCATGTGACCTATTTGTTCTTAACTTTATTGGGTTTGAAGTTTTACTCGGTATGGATCGGTTATCTTAGTATAAAGCTATTCTTGATTATGTTAAGAGGACGGTGACTGAATGGACCGACTTCGGGAGTTTTATTGAAATATTGTGTGAAGAACATAGTCCGATGAGGGATGGCTTCATGTATGCATTGGAATCATCCCAAAAAGGTTTTAAAATGATACCAATTATTATGGAGTTTCAAGATGTTTTTGAAGAAGTGAAAGGTTTGCCCCTACATTGGGAAATTAAGTTCAGTATCGACTTGATTCCTGGTGCAAGGCCTGTTATATACCCCATTCGAAGGATGGCTCTAAAAGAGAAGGATGAGTTGAGAATCAAGATGATGAGTTGTTAATGAAAGGGTTGATAAGAACTAGTCGCTCAAGTTGGGGTGTAGCAATAGTTTTCGTTGCAAAGTCTGATGGCTCCCTAAGGCTTTGTGTAAATATCGAAACCTGAACAAGTAGATGATTAAGAACAAGCATCATCTACCCCATGTAGATAACTTGTTTGATCAACTTCATGATGCTTGAATATTCTTGCAAATGTATTTGGCCATAGGATTCCGTCAACCAAGGATAGCAGAATATTGCATTCCATTAACCACATTCAAAGGTCTGGATTATTTGTACGAATGGTTGGTTATGCCTTCTGGACTGACCAATGTGTCCACTTATTTTGTGGATCTCATGAATAGAGTTTTTAGAGATATGCCCAACAAATTCATGTTGGTTTTTATTAACGATATTCTTATCTATTCAAAGACTAAGGAGGAACATGAAATATATTTGAAGATTGTATCGAGGATATTAAGGAGACATGTGCTTAAACCCAAATTCTCCAAATGTCATTTCTAGTTGAAAGAGGAAAGGTTCCTTGGACATGTAGCGTCAGGGGATGGAGTTTCGGTGGATCCAGGGAAGATTTCAGCTATAAAGACTAGAAGTAACCACGAACTCCAACGATGTCCATACCTTCTTAGGATTGGTAGGATATTACTAAAGGTTTATTCAGAATTTCTCCGAAATTTCCTTCTATCTACTGAAGTTAACCAAGAATAATGTTAAATTTGACTCGACATCAAAATGTGAGGAAGCATTTAATGAGCTGAAGAAAAGGTTGACCAGCACTCCAGTCTAGAATGTTGCTAATGGAAGCGGCGGTTTGACCATATATACAAGTGCTTGTAATGAAGGGGTGGGGCGGTATTAATGCAGCATGAGAAAGTTATCGCTCATGCAAGCAGACAGCTAAAGCATCATGAGCGAAATTATGCAACACATGACTTAGAACTATTAGCCATTGTGTTCGCATTAAAAATATGAAGGCATCATTTAAAGGGTGAAAAGTTCGATCTCTTCACATATCACAAATCCTTGAAATATCTTTTCACTTAGAAGGACTTAAATATGAGACAACAACGTTGGTTAGAATTTCTCGCATCGTATGATCTTGATATTTTATATAGGCTTGGGAATGCCAACGTAGTAGCAGATGCGCTATGCAAAAGGCATGATGTTATAGCTTATCTGGTGTAACTCTAACTTTTCTGGAAATAATTGCCAGCAAGTAGAGAGAAGATCAACAACTAGTGGAGTTCATTAGGGGAGTTGAAGAGAAAAGGAATTCAAGTTTCGAAGTACATAATCATGAAGAATTTACGTTTTGGATGTTGACAGTCTTAGGCAGGAAGCACTAACTGAATGCCATCAATCCAAGCTTAATATTCATCTTGGGATTTAGGATGTACAAATATGTGAAATGGACATTTTGGTGGAAGGGTATGAAGTGGGACATTTTCATTCATGTTAGCAAATATACAAATTGTTAGCAAATCAAAAGCGACCATCAAAAGACTGTTGGATTGCTTCAACCTCTTGAGATTCCAACTTGAAAGTGGGACCAGATAGTAATGGATTTCATCAATGGCTTTCCTCAAATAAGGAAATGAAATGAAGATGTTTGGGTTATCATAGACCGATTGACCAAAAGTGCACACTTTATTCCAATAAAGCCGACAAGGGCTACCTCAATCCTTGCCGATATGCCCATCAAGGAGATTGTTCGTTTGCATGGAGTTTTGAGCAGCACAATAAGTGATTGGGATCCAATTTTTACCAGTCGGTTCTAGGAAGTGGTACAGACAGCTTCAGGAATAAAGCTTAGTTTAAGCACCGCATATCATTCCCAAACTGATGGGCAAACCGAAAGAGTAAATAAAGGGTTGGAAGATCTTCTAAGAGCTTGCATGTTAGACTTTAATGGTTCGTGGGAGGATCATCTTCATCTTATGGAATTCTCTTATAATAACAGCTATCAGGTAAGTATTGGCATGGCACTATATGAAGCCTTATATGGTTGTCCATGTAGATCACCAGCATGTTAGATCGAAGCTAAAGGTCGATTAATACTTGGTCCTGATATGATTCGAGAAACCTCAGGGAAAGTGATATGATTAGGAAGAAGCTAAAGGAAGCTCAATGCAGACAAAAAAATTACGCCAATCATAGGTGTAGAAAATCAGAATTATTGGTTGGAGATTTCATATTTATGAAAATATCTTCGATGTGGGGAGTAGTAAGATTTGGAAGGGCTGGAAAATTAGCACCTCGATATATTGGACTTTTTTCCGTTCTTGAGTGGAATGTCCCACTAACCTATCAAGTAGAATTATCAGAAAGGTTTTCAGGTGTGCACAATATACTTCATGTGTCCCATTTACAAAAATATGTGCATGACATGAAACTATATTATAGAGGCAACTGCTCAGAAAGGTTTAGAAGAAGAGCTAAACTTAGCAGTTATCAAACGACCAATTCGAGTCGTTGATCATGATGGGAAGCGGTTACCGAGAAAGTTTTGGAAATTATTTAAAGTCCATTAGAGTCGTGATGCCGAAGACTTCATCTAGGAAACTGAGGATAGAACGAGAAAGGCATATCCTGAGTTTAGGATGAATGGATAGTCTCCATATATATAGTATCGATGTAATGTACTCAACGCTTTTGGTATAGTCACTTATCATATCTTTGTATATATTTCATCGAATCTAATATACTCCTTTTTGAGTTACCTCTTCTTATCTAAAATCTCGGGGATAAAATTGTTTTAAGGAGGGGAGAGAGTATGTAACAACACGTAATTTTATCACTTTAATTTGGAATATTGAATTAATTTTAGATATTTAAATATAAATCTATTAAAACATAAATAATGATGTTTTATGTTATAAATAATAATGGCGATTTTAAAAAAAAATGTTTGCAAAAATATATTCTTTGGAAAAATATCGATAATATGACCAAAAATTGTTCTATCAATAAAAAGCTTTTTTCCATCAAAAGTCGCGCACGTTTTTTTACATATGCTTATTTCTCTATTTAAGCAAGAATATATAATAAATTGATTTATTTTTTGAAAATAAAATGTCTTTATGACATCATCAATGATCTCATCATTTTTAGATAATTGATTTTTGAACTTAAATTAAGTTTAAATGATTTAATAATTGTTTTAAAATCAAATGAGGCCCTTTTAATTATTAATTAACAATAGAAATGTCATTTTTAAATTTTTTACGCACACATACACATATACATATACATACATATATTACCTAATAAGTAAAGTATGACCGAAAATCGAATTCCGAATTCATAACGATTTAGTCAGTGGAAATTTTCAGCGTTATATGTTAGATGTGACATACATGCATACATATACACTTATATACATCCATGTACACATATATACACCTTATAATTAACATTTACATTTACTAATTACTAATGGTACAAAGGAGAAAATCTAAGTAATGATGACATATCTCCACCTTAGTCCACATTATCATTCGAATAGACTTCCTTAAAGTCAAAGAAAGAGGCATGAAGTGATGGAGGTGATGGCATAGGGGTGGGCCGTGCATTGGAGGAAAGAGTGGTGGTGAGGTGGAAAGATGATGCGATCTTTGGTGAAAATTTCATGATATTTTGATTCAAACTTTGCCTATAAATACAAGGCTTACCTATTCACTTTTCATTGACACTTCCTTCTCTAATTTCCTAAACTTTCTTTATCTTCTTCTTCCACTTCATTAACGGCTTCCATGACCTTTTAGGAAAATTAAAAAATAGAGTCGAAGTTCTACCAAAATAAGTCGTAATATATAAAAAGATATACCACTTCGAGTTTGGGGCCGAGTTAGTAATCTCCTTTTCCTTTTCCACCTAAGTCGAGCCAATTTAAGCACTCCTCTACCCTTACAAACCCAAGGCCGGACCCTCTTAAGAGTCTCGTAACAGGATCCATAAGCTTCGTTATAGGAAGAGCGGAACTATAGTTGATTTCGTAGCATTTAAAGCTAGATCGGGAAAGCTATTAAGTGAGAAACACTACTAATTTATTTTATAAAATCTATGATGATACGATATGATTTCTATACTTGTTTATGATGGTTGTTTATCATGTTTGGATATGAAAATATGTTTGCTTAGTATAATTTCTATGGATCCTTTTTTGCTCAATAATGTTTTCCAATGTAATTATAGAGAAATGATTTGGTATTTCCAAAATCAAAAGGAGGTTTAACAATACCGTGTATGCTAAAAAGGGGAAATGGTTTAAAATATATCTCTAATGGTATTTTGTCGGATATAAAGATATTAATTGATTGAATAATGATCACAAATCATCCACATACTTACCATCTTTTTATCGATAATTGGTTCAGAGAAACCAGGATTAGATTTGGGTGATTCATATCCAAAAACCACTTTGAACCAATATAAGCATTCAAAAGTGAAGACTTGTTAAAGATAATGATTTTGAAGATGGAGACCATAATAATGTAGGACTGCTTTCCACTAACCACTAGGGTGATTCCCATATTATATATAGGGTGGCGGTCGTGCCTTCGTTCGAAAAAACTTCAATTGGTAAGGATAACTAGCTACTAATCCTAGGTGTGATTTCCAAAGAGGTTGTCGTTGGATGAGTGCCTTCGGTTTGTCCTATTCCTGGACAACTTGTATAGACGAATGTTTGACACTGCATTTCTAAGACCATGTACATTGGTTTTTACAAACACCTGTTTTGTGGTGTAGGATGTAACCCCTTTTATACTCAACACCCTTCCCTGAGACGTATGAACTCGTGGGTTTTATTTTTATGGAAACCAATTAGTGTGTCGTTGGGAATGGCAATGTGGCATTCAAATTGGAATTTGTCATATGAAAGGTAAAACGCTAACTCAGGCCTCACACATCGGTAATGGAAAAAACAGGGTAGATGCGGCAGGGCTAAGTGGGTCGCATCCATTATGATATGATTATCACCTTTCTAGACCACCCTCTGTATTTTGAGTTTGTTATGTATGTTTTTGGATCACACAAATAGGTCGGGAACGACCAGCGTGATGGGATATTCGGTACTATCTATGGTAGAGGTAAACCGGTTCTATGCTGGCAGTGGCTAATGTAGCTGTGCCTCGGTACATTTCTCTAGAGATGTACTAACAAAATGTAGTCCCTTACCTTACCATTGTTCGAAATCTATTCTCCAATACGTGTCTTTCCTGTTTTGATTGTAGAACCTAGTATGTTGGAATTTGATAAATGGAACAAATTCCGCTATGATTAATATATTATTTGAAAGGGTTTTTAAAGAATGTCATTAAAAATCATATCCCTAATTTTACGTAGCAAATGTTTTGATGATCATAAGGTAAAAACCCGTCTATGTTTATGTGCGGCGTAGTCTTATGAGATAGCCTTTGATTTCAAAAATATCCTTTATTTTATGTTTTCTCACACCAGTGTCGTAACTTACCCGGAATTTCTTTTCTTTTCCCTTGAACTCTGGGTGCCCTACCTTTCCAGCAGCCAAGTAGTCGGGTTCAGCTCGGAGCATTTTGGAGGAGCTTGGAGCATGGAGCAGAAGATTCCTCTATAAATAGCGATCCATTTCTATTTCCGTTGTATTTTGTATAAATGTATTGTAACGACCGGAGATTTTTGGCCGTCAAAAATCGACATTTATATGTTCACTACATAAACTGCTGAATATTCAAGTGTCGAAAATACCAGGTCATTAGGGTAAAAGAAGAAAGAGGTAGAAGAAGAAGATTAAAAAAACAACATCAGAGTCTCACAATCGTAGCGTAAAAAAGTATAATATATAATAACTGCTTTTAAATACAAAGAAACATGTAGTGTTATATATACATACCATTATTAGAGTACAACAAATCATCCATTTATTAGGATAGCTTAATGCTTGTCCTTAAATAGCGGAAATAATAACCAAGTATGGAGATACGACTCTATCATCCAGCTCGCCTCTTGAGCTCCATAACATATTATCCTGGATTTTTTCAACTCAGTCTGACCCGAGCATCATAATAAAACAACACCCGAGTCAGTTTGAAAAACCAGCATGAGAAAATCACACTCAATTGGATTATTATGTTTTTTGAAAATCCTTTGAAAATAAAGGTATCTCGTAAGACCACGCCATAAATAAGCATGCCGGGTTTTTACCTTACAATAACAAAAACATTTTTATAAAATCTGTCTGATATTATAATAGTGTCTATAGAAATTAAATAGAATATAGCTGAAATGCTTGCATCTCACGTTCCAACATAGTTGGGCACAATCAAAACCGTACGGGAGCTTAATGGAGATTGGATTCCATACAATGGCAGGGCTACTAGGGTACCGCCTGTCACAGTACCTGGTCTAGATCAGCGTACCGAGGACCACTCTTGATGCCCTGTAACACAAGACCGGAGCTACCCCTTATTGGATAGTCCAAATAAGATCACCCCGCGGTTGGGATCAGCAGCCGCCCACACAGCCAAAAAAGGGACTCTAAACAGGGGAAATCTTACACAACTTGTTTGCTACCCACTTAGCCTTGCTCCACCTCCCCTGTTTTAGCCATTTTCGGTTGATGAAGCTTGAGGCTACGATTACCTTTCAAGAACGAATCTCATTTAGAATGTTCATCATCCTCCAATGACGATGTTCTGATAGCATTCGTCCATACAAGTTGCCATGGATCTGGACAAACTGAATCACCGTCTTCATCATCTTCATGGTATTCATTCATTACATTCAAACCGAATCAAAGTGGTTTTCGGATAATTAAATCTGATCCCAGTCCCTTCGAAACGATTAGCGCATTGGCCAATATTGATAGTCGGTTATTTAACTATCATATAACATCCACAAGCAACCATCGGACCTTAAATAATTTTCCCCAAATTATTTATCTCAAAATATCTACTCAAGATATTATTTCCATATTTCAATCTTTTGAAAATATTTCTCAAATCCCTATTTATTCTCACGGAACAAATTTCAACCCTTATCGGACACTTAGAATATTTTTCCCACTTCAATTGATACTCAACACTTGAAAAATATTCGCTTATTTCCTATTTCTTTTCAAAAGAAAATCATTTGCAATTTTATTTGTAAATTCCCCACTCGTTTTCACACGAGTTCTATAAAATTCCAAAATTCCTCAGTTAATTCCCTTTAATATTTCCAATTCCACTTATGCTTATTTAAAATTCCAATTTCACTTCTATTCCCCATGTGAATTTTATTTCACCTTTTGAAGTTCGCTTATCTTATGCTTTTGAAATTTATTTAAATTTCCATAATACCATTATAAGGTCTTTTCCCTAAAATCTTATTCAATTTTAATTAACTTCACTTCCCATCTCGAGAGGATTTATAATTGAATTTTACTATATGAAATAAGAATAATGGTTTACTTTTAAAAATATGGTTTTAGGTAAACTAAAATATCAACTTCTTAAAGCATTAAAAGTTCATGTTCAGTTACTAATTAATTTACAGAGTTGATTTATAAAATTAGAATTTATTTCAATAAATATTAAGTATTAAAATAACTAACTTCGAGATATTCTAAATCCAAATAATAGTTTTAAAAGTTATATAGTATGGTAATTTAAATTTCCATTTAAAACAATTTCAATTTGCTCAACAAAAGTCTATTTTTAGAAAACTCAATATTCACCAATTCAATTCATAGATCCCTCTTGATTCATATCACATCGACCATATCTAATTTATCACCATTTCTCGCATTCGAAATATATTCCACCATTTCTTTTCAGAACAATTTTTTTCAATTACTCGATATAAGTTCACGCCATAACTTATATTTTTTTAACACACCCGCTGATCTCACTCTATCTCGTTTATAAACACCATTTATAAATTTATAAATTCCCCTGAGTTTTCCATCTATTTATAAAAACCGATTCTATTTATAATTCCATTTTAAAATTTTACCCTTTAACAAAATTCCATTTTATTTCAAATCTATTTATCGATTCCAATATCTCGTCAAAACCTTAATATATAATTTAATTTCAAGTCTTTACTTAAGCAAATTTTCAAATAGCTAAGTATAACTCAAGTTAGTTAATATATTTTTATTCTACTTAATTTCCTTTAGAATAAATCCAATTTACAGTATAAATACTTACTATTCAAATTCCCTTTTTAAATTCCTTCAATTTAATTATTTTTGGTATTTGAAATGCCATTTTAATTTCCATGCTATTTAACATTTAATAATTAAATTTATACCCAAACCATATCAATTTATCCATCATATCATATATCAATATATATATGAACAATAAATATTTTTGAGGAGTTCTGTTGGATTCCTCCTACCTGTTTTTCCCTACATCCCCGGTTGTTAGTCAACAAATAAAATACCAATCCCACTTCAAGGGGGATATCGCGGTATATATGGTCATCCGCTATTGTGCAGGGCGCATATGGTCTCATCCACTATAATATGCGGGAATGTCACTCCAATACTAATATATATATATATATATATATTATATATATATATATATATATAACATCCAATAGATTAATTATAAATTTATCAATCAAGTCAGGCATCCCGTAATTTAAATTTTAAACATTTAAATTTTAATTGTGGAAATCCAAATGAGTGAGGGAGTTCTCACCTTCGATTTTTTTTTGTTGCAACCCACTTCAATCTCGACTTGGTTTTCACGATTCTTAGACCTCGTATAGTGAGTTACGAATTTATTAATATTTGAAATAAATTGAACTGTCGTTAACATACTTAATTTAAATTTCAAAATCTTAAATTAACAAACCCATCACCTGACTGACCTCACGACCCAGAACACGGCCCTCCCAGCAGTGAGACTGTGGCTGCCACCACTCCATCCACGACCAGTCTCCGTAAGCTGCTCACCACTGTCGCCTCCGGCAAGGCCGACTCCCACACCACCCAAAGCTTCTCCCCTTTTGTCGAACATTGCCCTAGATCCACTCCCAATCGCGACCCACACTATCCATGACCCCTTCCCCCCTTTAACTCGTGCTCGCACGAGCCACTCACTTTCTAGCTTCACCTACCTCCATCGAGCGCACACCATCGCGTCCAAGTCGTGCTTGGATTTCGGCTGACCCCCCTTTTTTGTTCAAACGAAATTCGACTTCATTCATCCCTTTTTTATAAGATTGAACTAAAGAAGGAGGAAAAAGAATAGCGCGTGCATTTTTAATGGAGAAGGAGAAGAAGGAAGGGAGTTGTAGGCGATTTTATTTGGCTGGCCGTTATTTTCTTCCTTTTCTTGATTTGAACTTGAGAGGAGAGGGAGGAGGAATACGCGATTTATTACATATATGTATTTTTTGAATTCGTCTTCGTTCTAAAAGAAGAAGAAAAGGGTGCGTGATTTAAACGAAGAGAAAGGGGCATTGTTGGACTGAAAGAAAAGAAAGGGAGCAAATGTCTCGAGCACGTTTTCTAGGTCGGTTAGGAATATAGGATGGTACCACGTACAGGTTAGGACAGCTGACATTTGACCTGATTGGATAAGTCTATAAATATATGTGTGTGTGTGTTAAACATCTCGTTTTAGCAACTTAAAATTTTGATCTCCTATCGAGGCGTGCTTCTAGACGTTCATAATTTTATACCTATATTTCGAATACAATGTAAAATATTTCGGGTTCTAATTCGATCGTATGGAGAAAATAGTTTTTTGGACCCAGTTATTATATTAAATCTTCGACATAAATTTCAGCGGGTTTATATTTCGTATGACCACACGATGCCCCCAAATGCTATGAAATTTGAGATCCGGTAATAATACAATATTACGGATCCAATGAAACTGGTTTCGTCGAATCTCGAGACTGTGCCTCGGAAGGCTATTTTTAAATGTCGATTTAAACGATATATTTTTAAAACTAAACAAATCACTACTAAATTCAATTTTAACACTTTTATTAACTTTAGTATTATTAATATAAATTTTACAAGTCTTAAAATTATTTTTATCACGCTTAAAACTCCAAATTCACTATTTTAACCAGTATTCAATTATAAAATTCAACAATTTAAATTATTAAATAAATTGCTATATCTAAATTCTGAATCTATTTCTATAAATAAAAACCAATCTTTCACATTCATAAATCAATCTATAATTAAATTTTAATATTTAAAAATTCTAATATTCACAATTAACTCCAGAAAAACCTAGGTCATTGCATATATACCAGCATCTGTGTAGGGATAGACAGTTATAACTGTCCCAAACAAACAAACAAAAAAGGAAAAATATGACAATCAAATCATTCCTACGAGATTCTCAAGTATCGTGCCATATTATTCCATATCTGAAATACAAGTTCTATATATTACAAAGCTATCTCTTCCATCAACTCCTTCGGAAACACAAAGAAAACTCCATGGTAAAACATCTTCGATACACCATTCAATCCGATCAGCAAAAATTTTATCAACCAATTGTCATAATAGATTCAAGTCAAATATCTCTGAAAGCACCACTAGATTCAATCTTGACATATCCCAATATTAAATACCACCATTCAGATCATCAACAGCAAACCTGACTTCAATCCATCAGGCGTTGTTCACGTTCAACAAGTAGGCACAACTACCTATTCAAACAGTTTTTCTTCATTAACAACATTCACAGACAATCACTTAAATCACTTTCAAACAAGCTAGATTGATCATCATCAACTCAGCTTCATCAAATTGCAGCAACTACAAGTCTATGCACAACATTGCAAATCAAACGGTGTACATCACCAAACCATGAATCAAACAATACACTCATCAGAAACAACAACAAGATTTTCAGAGTTATCACAATCAAATCAATACTAGGAGTTGAGCATATCTTCATAACCTGGGAGAATTTCAGTGCATCCAAGATCAAGGCAATCGCAATTCAACATCATCCACACCAACAACCAGAATAACCTTCTTCATCATCAACAATGAGTCAAAAATCATCCCGGCCAATGACCAAACTTTTGTTACACAACTAAATCAAATTCCATTCATCTTGTCATCAAAGCCGGACTATCGTTACTCAACCCTATCAACTTGTCCTTGGCTGTAACAAATTAACAACATCCATAACCAGCAATCTCATCATAGAAAGGCGTCACTTTCAGCAAAGCATCATTACAAGTGTCAGGCAATTCTGCAGCATCTCCACATCCCATTTTATCACCAACAGGTCGTAGAAACAAGGGGCAAAGGGGCCCACATTTTTTCAGATCAACAAACGCCTTCCTCCAACTTTCGGCTGCATTTCAGGCAAAGTATTCCACGTTGGCGAGTTTTGGTTTCTTTTTAAACTTCGGCGGCAGCACAAGCAACCAAATCGACAAAGTAAATATCTGGTATCGGAGTACTGTTCAACTACGGGATCGCTTCATGGCAAAGTGGGTTTGAAGAATCGAATTTTTTTAGACCGAAGATTTTGTGGAGAAGTCGAATTTTTGAGAAGAATAACTGAATTAAGAAAAGGGTCGCGTGATTTTGAAAGGGAGTTTGTTTTTTTAAGTTAGTTTTTATTCATTTGTTTTATTTTGACGTTTTAGTTCTTGAAATTTTCTTTTTCTTTTGCTGAGCTACGTGTTTGTAGTTATAGGTTCTAATATTAGAGTATTGAGTTTTAGCGGTGTTACGATTGTGTTAACCGTCGTTATTACCACCAACCGTAACGTAATCGTTGTTGATGGTTATACATTCTTATAACATTTACAACAAATGTCTATGATGGTTAATCATATATTTTCAATTTTGAAGCATGTTGTATATATATTTTTAATTATGTGCATTATTGATAAATTCATGTAACTCGAACTATTTTTTGCAAATTTATTTATTTGTTTATAAAACGTCAATATGCAAGCACATGTTATTAGTTTATGAAGTCGCATATATTAATTTTCAAGTTATTCCTTTAACTTAAATTACTAAGTTTTATACTTTAACGTTAAATATTATACAAAACAATCATATATGGTTTGTATTATTATTAACCGCGGTTAACTAATTCTTTAATCGTTACTATAATTGTTGTCGTTACAAATGGTAATCGCACGAACGGTTGTTACGGTTGAGCGGTTGATTGTTCAACCGTAACAGCCCTATTGAGTTTAGCCAGAGTTACTAGGTATAAAATTAGTATATTCAGATTAGTTGGGAGTGCAAGTTTATATGTGTTGTAAGCGTTCGAATGGATAGTTCTAGCAGTAACTTCGGGGGCATCGGTAGGCACTAACGGGTAAGAAGCCCAAGCTAGGTATATCTATGTATTATTTATTTTTTGCATTTACATTTCTGGATTATTTATCTGTTTATCCGTGAAATATTAAATACCATATTCACCTCTCTCCCCTCTATGGTATATTGCATGATCCTAACATCTGCCTTGGTTGTGATGTCTTCATTCTAGCGCAAATTGATCCTATCATTTAGGTAGCATCCCATACCAAATCGAGTCTCGACACGAGCCTACCCTCTGTGTCCAACCAAATAAATAGGCGATTTACACGGTCCACCATGCAGTGCCTCAAACGGAGCTATCTCGATACTTGACCGGTATTGTTATCATGTGCAAACTCTACCAGATGCAAATGAACTTCCTAAGATCCCCCAAAATCTAAAATACAAGCTCTTAGCAAATCCTCGAGCACATGGTTCGCCATCTCTATTTGACCAACAGCCTGCGGGTGGTAAGCCATATTCATGCTCAACTCTGTACCCAATGCACTTTGCATTCTGCAAACTTCTCCAGAACTCACCGGTAAACAAATGGTCTCTATTGCTTACAGTATTGCTCGAAATCCATGCAAACTTACTTGTTACATCCTCCTACTCGGAGGCCCAAAACAAACGGCTATAAATGCTGCAGTCATCCATAGTTATTAATCCTCATCGACCAAATACGTCGAAGTTAGATTCATTGATACTCAGAAACACATGAATATGGAAAAAAAAATAAACTTCAAACAAAATCACATATCATTTCAAAATATTTTCAATTCATTACATAATCCCAAACTCGCAAACATCGTTTAGAGAAAATATATTTATTGCACATACGCTAAGAGTGACATATGAAGATGCCCCTTAGATAATAGAGTATGTACATGCAATATAGCAACTTTGCCCTTACAAATCAACACAACATAATCAAATGTGAAAAGACCACTAAATATCTATAATGTCTCCTGCACATCTCCGGAAGCTTATTCGTCTACCGAGGTACTTGAAAATCTCAACCCTCAGACAACTCAAAATCAATTGAGCATCCGAGAGTTTAAGGACAAAACGTAAACTTCGAGTCAGACATAAAGCCTAGTATGAATAATAATCGACCATCTCAAATGATTTAGATATCTAGTGAGACCACCCCACTTAGCGGTATGGGTTTTCCCCTCACTAGTACTCCAAACCTTTATAAAACCATATACCATACTTCTGCATCCACAATGGTTAAAACAATTCAAAACAACATAACATGATGATATGCAAAATAAATGAATCAATTATGGGTTACCCTTCTTCATTCATTATCTGTCTCAATTATAGTTTTTACGATTACTATTAACCTGTTAGTTTTTATGGGCTGACTAATAACCGGTTAAACATTTAAGGACTCCCTGCCCAATTACATAGTTTTCATGTAATCACTAAAAACCTATTGGTAACTCCAAAATCTTACTCTTATCCTAGTTTTCATGGGCGGACTATGAACTATTGGTAACTCCAATATCTTATGCTCTTACCCTAGTTTTCTGGGCTGACTAGAAACCTATTGACATTTGTCAATATTTCGATCCGGATATAGTTTTCATGGGCCAACCACAAACCTACTAGCCCCTGCCAGTATCCAACTATAGTTTTCATGGGTTACTATGAACTTGTCTTTTTGACATCTTTCTTCCTGCATCGTTTGAATGGGATAACTATGAGCATATTGGCTCCTGCCAATATCTTTTCATATACACAGTTTTCATGGGTTTACCGAGAATATATTGACCTCTGCCAATATCTTTTTTTTATTTTGGCATCCTATATTCTGGTCTCCCTGACCTTCGGGATGAAAATTCTACTCATTCAGAGGTTTTAATCAATTTATATTCACTGTTGGGTTAACCTAACTGGTTCTTCTACTCTTTATCCCAAAAATGCAGTTATAGGTTAGTTATAAAGTGAATATATTCATATTTGAAGAGGCAACATAACAGCATAGCAATACCACTCTTGTGGGTTTAATATAAAACATGGTTATTTCCTTTAACATATTACTTTCCCAAAGAAAGATTTTTCTCAAAAACATTATGAAAAATCCTTTAATTTAGCCATGGATTTTTTCTTTAAAAAAAGAGTTTGGGTCATAAAACCTTTCAATACTTTCAAAACCTAGATTTCGACATCATAGTATAACTTCATTCGAAAGCATTCAACACATTAGGCTCCTGCCTTTATAATACTTTAAAATCTACCTTTCGAAACCTTTTGAATATATTAAAGTATTATAATTTATCTTTAGAAGCTTAGCTTTGAAACCAGTTGAAAGTACCCCTTTCGACACCATTAGAAGCAACCCTTTGAAACCATTGAAAGTCCCCCCTTCGAAAGCATTGAGTTTATACTTAAAATATTATTTGGGTCAAAGTGAATGTAGTCGAAAGCAACTCTTTCAAAACCATCCTTTTACATTTATAAAAACATTAGAGAAACATGATGGCCTCGGCACCATCTCTTTCGAAAACAAAAAACATCTGGGTAAAATAGTGGATGGTTGGCGCCAAACCCCATTCGAAACCATCGCCTTCGAAACCCTTAACCCCTTTCGAAAGCTATAGGAAGTGGCTTAAACTGTATAAAACAAAGTACCTACCGACAGCATTGATATCATCAACACCATCGAAAGGCTACAGAACGGCATCAGGGTTTCGACTAGGTCGAAACCCCTTCTTTCAAAACATTCTTTCATAAGTAAAGAAACCCGGTCGAAAGCAATTATAAGTTAATGGAAGCCATTCAAAACCTTTTTAAATCCATTTTCAAAACCAAACGCTTCGACTCTGTCGAAGGCTAAATCAAAACAAAGGCTGACGCTTTCCTTTTAAAAACAAACCAAGGTTTTGACTCCCTCGAAATCTTGGCTTTCGACACTTAATATTTCGCATATCTCCAATCCACTACGTACCATCATGGTGATATCTTGTGTATTAGTTTCGGCATAGTTGGTTTCGACAAAGATGGAGGCGGAAGCTTCTGTGTCAAAAGGCACTTTCCTAACTAGGCAGAACCAAATTTCTGTGTAAACCTGGTTTAGTTCTTTATAAAGTAAACTTTTCTCTAACTAACCTGGAACATGTCAACACCAGATTAGTTGCCTTAACTTTTTCAAATTCTTTTCCGAAAATAACTGCCGCTAATCTAGATCTAAACCATGGTTAAGTTAATCAATTTAAGCTATTCCATTAAGAAAAACCAATTTTGCAAAGAAGTCCCACTTCTAAAATAATTTAATTTGCATAACTAATCACTTTAGAAAAACCTCTAAAAATTACAGAAATTCACTTTAATCATATTATCTAACGTTTCAAAATTCCAGACCTAAATTCTCAATATATTTTCCAAAATAAATTTATAAACCCAATAACCATATTTTTCTTTGAAAATTCCTAATGATCTTTCCATAGCTTAAAAATGATCAAAATTGAAACCCAACTCCAAAATCATGTTTTTATAACATAAAATTTTCCCACGGCATATAAACATCATTAAACCTCGATTTTGACATAAAACCGTTCAAAAACTCTTTTAAACAATTTTGTTTACATCAAATAAATCATGAATCAAGCATATCATAGTCCAATATATCATAAAAATGAATTTACCCTTAAATCCGAAAATATACGATTCAAAACAAAATAGAGATGGAATTATTATTAACTTTGATTTAGATAAGGAGATTGGATTGAGATTGATTTTCCCTACTCTTTATTCTCTAGCCTTTAATTTGAATTTCTTCTTCCTCTTTGTGACGATCCGTCTCTTCGATCCTCAGAAATCGACACTAATACATCCACGGTATTCACATGCCGTAAATCTAAGTACTGGGGAGGCAGATTATTAGGGGTGCAAAAGAAAATAAAGATAGAAAATAACAAACTAATAGAATCTCACATCGCATTCAACATTTTAATTATACATTAATGATCAGAGTCGAATACAAATCCAGCGGGATAGTTATAACTATCTATCCGTACACATGTTGGGAAATACATACTACATAATACAGCGGAAAATGGGTAGATATCTACATAAGGTACTTCAGCTTCATAGCTCCAAAAGGCTTCTCCAAAATGCTTCCCAACATGCTCCAAAATGCTCTAAGGTATCCTGACTACACGACTGCCTGAAAAAATAGGGCACCCAGAGTTTAAAGGGAAAAACAAACTCCAGGTCAATCATGAGACTGGTATGAGAACTCAAAGTATGATGTTTTGAAAACAAAAAGGTATCTCATAAGACCACGCCGCACATAAACACGAAATAGGTTTTAACCTTATGATAACCAAAACTCTTTATTACGTAAAATTTGGGGATATTATTTTCAATGACCTTCTTTGAAAACATTTGCAAATAAACTTATTAATCTTAGCCGAAATTGTTTCATTGATTAAATTCCAGCATAATAGGTTTACAATCAAGTCCATAGGTTCTTATTGGAGAATGGATTTCTATACAAATGACCAGGTGAAGGGACTACTTCCGATGGGCACACCTCTAGATGGATGCCCCAAGGCACAACACATTTGCCCTCTACCAACACAAGACCGGCCTACCTTTGTAACTAGGTAGTACCAAAAATGTCATCCCCCGGTCGTTACCGACCTTTATTCGAGAGCTCTCTTCACATACATCCACATTAATTTACATCCTAAACGTCATAACGGGAAAAAAATATATCTAGAAGGGGATGATCATACCCTAATTGGGAATGACCCACTTATCCTTGCCGCATCCAACCCTCTTTCGGTCATTTCCAGTTGATGAGGCTTGAGGCTACGATTAACTTTTCACATCTTCTTTCACTTTGAATGCCACATTACCATTCCACATTCACACAACTGATTCATACAAACGTATAATTTCTTAAGCTCGTATGTCTCAGGAAAGGGTGTTAAGCTAAGAGAAGGTGTCCTCTCCGCCACCGACTAATATACTTTAATAGAAACCACTCATTATGATTTGAAATGCAAGGTCAGACATTTATCCATACAAGTACGTTCCGGGACCGAACGAAACCGAAGGCACTTTCCTCGGTCATTACTAGGCGAGAAGCCCTTGTGGTTTTGAGGTTTTCATAACAAAGAGACCACTGCTACAATACAGTACATCGGGAGTTTATCCCCAATTAATCAACAAGTAGTCCCTCGTTATTATTCATCTCAATATCTTCGTCTTCAAACATCTTCATTCTTCGAACACGTAAACTGGTTCGAAGTGGTTTTCGGATAGAAATCACCCTAATCCGACCCCGATCCCTTCGAAATCCAATCATCGACAAAAATGATGTAATTAGGTGATTGTTTTTCGATTCATTCATTTTACTTTACCAATCTTCGAGAGATGTATATTTTCAAAATCTTCTTTCTAGTGAATACGGAATCATTTAAACCTCTCTTTTGAATATTTCTCAAATCATTTTTAAAGAATATCTTTTGAGAAAATAGGATTATAGAAATCATTCTACTTTTATCCAAAATCAACTTCCGTATTCAACGAGTGCTATGGGTAGAGTAACAGTGAGATCACCTTTTAAATTCCACGAATAGGACAAGTTCCCTCTTTGGATTTTAACAATGAGTATAAGAAGATTATTTCTATAAAATCCAAGTTGAGCATCCAGGCTTTCCTTTCGATATGTTCCAACCCTCGCCTAAAAGATAAAACTAAGGCCAGGTAAGTTCAGGGCATTGGTTGCTCCATTCCTAACCTTAGTTACACACCTGGTTTTCATTTTTAAATCTCACAAGCGGGACAAATGTACTAGTCGCTTCCACATACTCATTTTCCCTTTTTAAATCACTTAACTATTCGTTTAATCATCTTTGAGATAATGTTAAATTGTTCAAATTTCTTTTAAAATGCTTTATTATTTACTTAAAAACATTTAATATGGATTTGAAAAATTGTTAAGTTTCAACCTTTATTTCAAAAGTTATTGAAAAGCGTTGCAAAAGTGTTGCAAATAGTGTTACAAAATGTGCTTTAAAAGCTATATTCTTCAAAACAACGTTTATATCATTTTGAAAACCATCTTTTCAACTTAAATCACTTTTAAAACATTTTAAAAGATTTTTATAATTTATTTCACCTTTTTAAAATATAATTTCATTAATTTTCAATTTTGGTCATTTGGTGTAAAAACTTGATTTTTTTTAAAATTGATTTTGCCATATTTCAAAATATACAAGATGAAATCTTGATTTTCTTTTTTTATGAACAATATGAATATAAGGATTCGGAAAATTCTTACTTCGAAGAATTCCGAACTATATTCCACTTCGTATGTTCATTTGGACTTTTGACGCGTAAACACGAATTACCGTTACGCGATGCCTCAAATTTTAGACGTAATTTGAAATTCGTATTCCAACTTTGTCTAGATAATTTTAATAATTTAGGAATCATTTGTAAAGCATATTCAAACGTTTTTCAAAGGTATAAATGATTACATATCACATTTTATTTCTTTTGGAAAGTGATTTCTATGTGATTATACGTCGTGCAAACCCATGACTTGTTTTAATATTTTCATGCAATAAACAATATATAGAAATCAATATCATAACCCAACATCCAAACAAACATATCACAACATCACAACTAAATATATACATATAAATTAAGAGTTCTCACCTTATTTGCAAATGAACCAACTTTAAAGTGATTATAACTTTCCTAACTTCAATCGGGTGCTCAAAAATGCTTGTTTTAAGGCTTCTAGGCGGATTGGCTTGACTTGTGGAGGTCTTTAGAGCTTTGAGCCATAAGTTCAAAGGAGATTTGGGCTTCGCTTGATGGTGAAGGGGGCATAAGACATAAGAGAAGGAAGGAGGCGTTTTTAAGTGGTTCGAACGGAGTTTTTTCGATATTTTTCTTTATTTTATTTTTTGGAATATTTTGACAAAAAAATTTTAAGGTTGGAAGCCATTAAAAAGAGTGAGAAGAAGCTTGAAATTTTGAGAAGAAGAAGTGTGGAACGAAGTGAGAAAGTGAGTGTGTAATTATAGAAAATATTTGAGATTAAAATATAAATTTATGATTTTACTTAAATAACCTTCCTTAAGAGTTAAGTAAACTTATTTAATTCAAAACTTACCATCCACATCACATCACGCTGTTAAAATTCAAATACTTTAGAGTTAAGTAAAGAATAAGAAAGATTACTTTACTTTATGTCACATTTGATGTGACATGTGTTTTGTCTTTTTTAGTTTACTTTTGCTAATTACTTTCTAGAATTGTCTAAGTGTGATTACTAAAAGTAACTTTGTTTAGTTAATTGTTAACTATCTTTATAAGTTAACATATTTATTAAATTGTGTACATAAAGGTGCAACAACGCTGCGACAACTTTAAATCGACAAAACGTTGATTTTTTGACAAAATATTTTACGGTCATATTTTGACATTTTATTTAAACTATTTATTTATGTAAACCAAATTTAAAAATAAATTTGTATAATTTCATTTAAAAATATAAACACCCATAAATAAATTAAAATAATTTATGAAATCTTTTAAACTTACTTTTCTGAAATCAAGATTTTGTCACTTTTGTCGATATAAGCAAATGTTACTATTTTTATTTATATTTCTATTTTTAAATCCTATCAAATATTGTTTGATTCATAAAACCTTTTATAATTTTTTATTTAAAATCACTTTAAATATTATATTTTGAAGTGGTTAAATTTTGGGTCGTTACATTATCCCTTACTTAAATGAATTTCGTCATCAAAATTAGATAAGAAGAAAATAGCTCAAAAGGAAATATATATTTAATAAGATGGAATATATACAATAAGTGATTACGCCACATGCGCTGAGTACACTCAAATGATATATAAAGTCTATACATCGACCTTAAACTTGGGATATGCTTTTCTCATTCTATCTTCTATTTTCCGTGTGCAATCATTAGCATCCCCGGTCCATTGAACTTTTACGAACCTTACAACCTTCCCTCTTAATCATTTCTCATCTTGATCCACGATTCGAATGGGCTTTCTAATAACCGCTAAGTTTGGTTCAATCTCCAAGTCATCCTGGGCAGCTGTTTCTATGATTTATTTTGGGTCATATACATGCTTCCGTAAATGTGATACGTGAAAAACATTGTGTACACCAGACAATCTTTCAGGCAATTGTACTCGATAAGCTAGTGGGCTAATTCATTCGAGAATGGGAAAAGGTCCAATATATCAAGGTGCTAACTTTTCAGCTCTTCCTAATCTTACTACTCCTCTCATTGGGGAGACTTTCAAAAAGACTGAATCTTCAATTGAGAATTTCATATTTTTACGCCTTCGGTCTGCATAACTCTTCGTCTACTTCGGGCTTCTTTTAGCTTCTTCCTAATTATATCGACTTTTTCCTAAAGCTTCTCTTATCATTTCTAGGGCAAGCACTAACCGATCTCCGGATTCTATCTAACATGCTGGCGGTTTACGTGGACGACCATACAAAGCTTCATACGGTGCCATGTCGATACTAGCTTGATAGCTATTATTATAGGAGAACTCTAGTAAATAAAAATGACTCTTCCACGAGCCTCCAAAGTCTAGAATACATGCTCTTAAAAGATCTTCCAAAACACGGTTGACTCTTTCCGTCTGTCCATCAGTTTGGGGGTGATACGTAGTGCTTATACTCAGCTTCGTTCCCAAAGCTGTCTGTAGTGCTTCCCAAAACTGACTAGTGAAGATTGGATAACGATCGCTTACTATACTGCTCGAAACTCCATGCAATCGAACAATATCTGTCATATATATATATATCCACAAGGCTTGCTGCAGTTCTTGTTGGCTTAACTGGAATAAAATGTGCACTTTTGGTTAATCGGTCTATGATAACCCAAATGCCTTCATTTCCTTTCCTTGTTCAAGGTAAGCCATTAATGAAATCCATGGATATTTGATCCCACTTCCAAGATGGAATCTCCAAAGGTTGAAGTAATCATGCCGTCTTCTGTTGGTCACTTTTGATTCTTTGGCCTTTTTCACAACGGTTGACATATATAGATATGCCCCTCTTCATGCTTCTCCACCAAAATGTACACTTCATGTACTTGTACATCTTATTTATCCTCGGCTGAATGCTAAGTTTGGCTTTATGGCATTCAGTTAATACTTCTTGCTTAAGATTTCCAACATCTGAAACACAAATTCTTCCATTTAACCGCAATACTCCAAGGTTATCTATTTTAAAGCTTGAACTTCTTCCTCTATGTATATCTTCAATAATATCCATTAGGAATCGATGTTCTTTTTGCTTTCTATTTATGTTCTCCTAAAGAGTTGGAGTTACTATCAAATAAGAAATAGTAGCTAACTTCCTACTCAATGCATCAGCTACTACGTTGGCCTTCCCGGGTGTATATAGAATATCTAGATCATATGACGCGAGAAATTCTAGCCAGCGTTGCTATGAAGTCCTTCTGGATGAAAAGATACTTAAAGATTTGTGGTCCGTGAAGAGGTCGAATATTTCACCTAAAAGATGGAATATTATTTACTACGGTTAATTCAAAGTTTTATCGAAATAAACTATGAAAGATTCTTGCCCAGCAAATAATGTCCCCATATCTTTAAAGCGAACACAACAGCTAATAATTCTAAGCCGTGTGTTGCATAATTCTTCTCATGCGTCTTCAACTGTCTACTTGCGTAAGCAATCACCTTCCCATCTTGCATTAAAACTGCACCAACTCCTTCTCCAGAAGCATCTGTATAAACGGTCAATCCATTATTCCCATTTATAACTGCTAAAACTAGAGTGGTTGTCAACCTCTTCTTTAGTTCTTGAAATGCTTCTTCACACTTAGGAGTCTAGATAAATTTAACATCCTTCATTGTCAACTTTCTTAGGTGATACAAAATCTTAGAGAAGTCTTGAACGAATCTTCTGCAATATTCTGCCAAACCCAATAAGCTATGAATCTCTTTAGGCGTTTGAGGCTGCTTCCAATCTTGATAGCTGCAAATTTCCCTGAATCCACTGAAATTCCATACCTTGATATTATATGTCCAAGGAATCTTACCTCCTTTTTTCAAAAATGACACTTTGAGAATTTGACTTTAAGCACATTATTCCTCAATATCTCCAACACATCTCTAGATGCCTTACGTGTTCTTCTTCTGTCTTTGATTAGATGAGGATATCATCGATAAAGACTAATACGAATTTGTTTAGCACATCTCTAAACACTCTATTCATAAGGTCAACAAAATAAGCGAGTGCATTAGTCAGCCTAAAAGGCATAACCAACCACTTACAGAAAGTATTCGGACCTTTGAATACAATTAGATGGATGCAATCTTTTGCGATCCTTAACTGATGGAATCCTGTAGCTAGGTCCATTTTAGATTAAACTCGAGCTCCGTGTAACAGGTCAAACAAGTCATCTATTCGAGGTAGATGATACTTGTTCTTAATTGTTTGATTATTTAGATCTCGATAGTCTACATACAATCTCAAGATCCATTTGACTTAGCAACAAAAACTACTGTTGATCCCCAACTTGAACGACCGGGTCTTATCAAACCATTCTTTAATAGCTCTTGGGTTTGGTTATTCAACTCATCCCTTTCTTTCAAAGCCATCCTTCTGTCTTATTGTTTAATTGGCATCGCACCAGGAACTAAATCAATACGGAATTCGATTTCTCGATGTGGGGGTAAACTTTTTACTTCCTCAAAGACATCTGCAAATTCTTTAACAACGGTATTGTTTCTAATCCTGTCTGGGATGTATCTAAAGCATAAAGAAAACTATCCCTTCTTGGACTAAGACCTTCACAAGATATTTCTACGATTTTCCCAAAGACGCTTCATAAAGATATCGTTCTATTTTCGCAATCGAGCACGGCTTTGTACTTAGCCGACCAATCCATACCAAGTAAAATTTCAAGTCTGATAAAATCTAAGATGAAAAGAAAAAAAAGGAAAGTGATGTGGAGGATAGGAAATTAGGACTTTCTCATAGTGCATACAAAGATTAGTGGAACCTCCTATGGGATTCGTTACGCTAATAGGTTTGTCAACAATTTTAGGTTTGAGTTCCAATTCTTCTACAGTTGTTTTAGAAATAAAACTGTGAGAAGTTCCTGTATCAAATAATACTCTAACTAAAACATCTTTGATAAAAATATTGCCTTCCAACACTCCTTTGCCCTTCACATCTTTCGAGGTTGAAGGCTTATACTTGATAGCATAAACTTTGGCTTGTTCTCCTTTCTTCATTAAGGGACAATCCTTAATCAGGTGCCCTGGTTTATGACAATTATAGCAGAGATAATTCTGAGCCATAGGAGAGGCAACACTATGAGCTTTGGGACCCCAACAATTCTTTGCAATATGGCCTTTCTTCTTACAATTGTTACAAGCGATGTCTTTAAAGCGGTTCTCTTGAGATCCTCCTTTGGGTTTTCCCTGCCATGGCTTCTTTCCATTGAACTTCCTCTTCTTCCAGTTGTTGTTGTTTCCTTCTTGTACTATGGGTGGATCTATCTTATCAAAAGCTTCATATCTATATCCCATGTCTGTTAAGTCTACAAATGGTTCCTTCACATGCCCAGTCATTCTGTCATGGCATTGCTTCTTCATTCCAGAAATAAACTTTTCATTCTTTTTTAGGGGCGTATCTATCAATCCAAGGCCCAAAACGAGATAATTCGCTAAATTTTTTAGCATACTCCTCAAACGACATCTCCTCCTCCTGTTTAAAATCCATAAAATTTCGGTAAGGACGGGATTTCCCTGCTTCCGGCATATAGTGCTCTTCCAGAACTTCTTTGAATCATTCCCATGAGAAATAATCTTCTGACTCGTTCTCAGTAATAGATTCCCACAAAACTAGAGCTCCATCTTGTAATTGCCAAGAAGCTAAGAATCTCTTACTCATCTCCAATATTCAGCCCTTTGAAAATTCTTTCACAAGAGCGGATCCAAGCTTGTACTTCAATGATGGTTTCTGTTCCTTTGAAAGGTTTACCACCAAGGCTGGTATAGTTCTTGCCTAAAGTTGCAAAGTTAATTTGGGGCGGTACTGGAACTACTACTTCCTCGACTATTGTAGCTGCGGGAGTTTGACCATTTGTGGTGTTAGTTCTTCCCCTACCTCGTACTCTCCTTCCACTCATTTTCTACAATCTGTATATAGTAAGAAAAGGATCTTTAGGATATATAGACGAGATATCTTAGGGAATGTTATACAATATCAATATACTCATTTAAGTTAAAGTTTTAATTATGCGCTCTCTCAGTCTAAACTCATTTTAGGGAATTAGTAACCCTATCTTTAATGAGTCATACCCTAACAAAGCCAAGATTCTCACTTAACCTTCGGCTCTGATACCACGAGTGACGACCCGCCTCCTCGACCCTCAGAAATCGACATTATTACATCCACGGTATTCACATGCCGTAAATCCAAGTGCCGGGGATGCAGATTATCAGGGGTGTAAAGGAAAATAAAAATAGAAGATAACACAATAATAGAATCTTACATCGCATTCAACATTTTAATTATACATAAAAGATCAGAGTCAAATACAAATCCAGCGGGATGGTTATAACTATCTACCTATACATAATCCTGAAGAAAGCTCAAAAGCGCTGTTTGATGAGCCTGCGTAGTATTAGGTAGTTGGTCAGGTAAATGCTGGGAAATACATACTACATAACATAGCGGAAAATGGGTAGATATCTACATAAGATACTTTAGCTTCGTAGCTCAAAAAGGCTTCTCCAAAATGCTTCCCAACATGCTCTAAAATGCTCTAAGGTATCCTGACTACACGGTTGTCAAAAAAATAGGGCACCCAGAGTTTAAAGGGAAAAAAAACTCTGGGTTAGTCATGAGACTAGTGTGAGAACTCAAAGTATGATGTTTTGAAAACAAAATGTATCTTATAAGACCATGCCACACATACATGGAACGGGTTTTTATCTTATGATAACCAAAACTCTTTATTACGTAAACTTTGGAGATATTATTTTTAACGACTTTCTTTGAAAATATTTGCAAATAAACTTATTAATCTTAGCCGAAATTATTACATTGATTAAATTCCAGCATAATAGGTTTACAATCAAGTCCGTAGGTTCTTATTGGAGAATGGATTTCCATACAAATGACCAGGTGAATGAACTACCTTCCGATGGGGCCTCTAGATGGATTCCCCAAGGCACAGAACACCTGTCCTCTACCAACACATCTTTTCAACCATCTTTTCAACTCAAATCACTTTTAAAACATTTTAAAAGATTATTAATTTTTTTTACCTTTTTCAAACACTAATTTCATCAATTTCCAACTTTGGTCATTTAGTACAAAAACTGAATATTTCTTAAAAATTGATTTTGCCATATTTCAAAATATACAAGATGAAATCTTGATTTTCTTTTTTTATGAACGATATGGATATAAGGATTCGAAAAATTCTTATTTCGAAGAATTCCAAACTATATTCCACTTCGTATGTTCATTTGAACTTTTGACGTGTAAACACGAACTACCGTTACGCGACTCCTCAAATTTTAGGCATATTTTGAGATTCACATCCAAACTTTGTTGAGACAAGTTTAAACACTTAGGAATCATTTCTGAAGCATATTCAAACATTTTTCAAAGGTATAAATGATTCCATATCACATTTCATTTCTTTTGGAAAGTGATTTCCATGTGATTATACGTCGTATAAATCCATGACTTGTTTCAATATTTTCATGCAATAAACAACATATGGAAATCAATATCCTAACCCAACATCCAAACAAACATATCACATCACAACTAAATATATACATATAAATTAGGAGTTCTCACCTTTATATGTAAATGAACTAACTTTAAAGTGATTCTAACTTTCCTAACTTCAATCTGGTGCTCACAAATGCTTGTTTTAAGGCTTCTAGGTTGCTTGACTTAACTTGTGGAGGTCTTTGGAGCTTTGGGCCATGAGTTCCAAGGAGGTTTGGGCTCTGATTGATGGTGAAGGGGGGCATGAGCAATAAGAGAGGAAAGGAGGTGTTTTGAAGTGGTTCAGACGGAGTTTTGCCGATATTTTTCTTTGTTTTATTTTTTGGAATATTTTGGCATAAATTTGTTAAGGTTGGAAGCCATTAAAAAGAGCGAGAAGAAGCTTGAAATTTTGAGAAGAAGAAGTGTGGAAGGAAGTGAGAAAGTGGGTGTGTATTTATTGAAAATATTTGAGATTAAAATATAAATTTGTGTTTTTACTTAAATAACCTTCCTTAAGAATTAAGTTAACTCATTTAATTCAAAACTTATCATCCACATCACATCACACTTTTAAAATTCAAATATTTTAGAGTTAAATAAAGAATAAGAATGATTACTTTACTTTATATTATATTTGATGTGACATGTGTTTTTTTAGTTTACTCTAGCTAATTACTTTCTAGAATTGTCTAAGTGTGATTACTAAAAGTAATTTTGTTTAGTTAATTGTTAACTATCTTTATATGTGAACATATTTATTAAATTGTGTACATAAAGGTGCAACAACGCTGCGACAACTTTAAATCGACAAAACGTTTATTTTTGACAAAATGTTTTACGGTCATATTTTGACATTTTATTTAAACTGTTTATTTATGTAAACCAAATTTAAAAATAAATTGGTATAATGTCATTTAAAAATATAAACACTCGTAAATAAATTAAAATAATTTATTAAACCATTTAAACTTACTTTTTTGAAATCGGGATTTTGTCACTTTTATCGCTTTAAGTAAATGTTACTATTTTTATGTATATTTCTGTTTCCAAATCCTATCAAATATTGTTTGAGTCATAAAACCTTTTATATTTTTTATTTAAAATCACTTTAAATATTATATTTTAAAGTGGTTAAATTTTGAGTCGTTACACTCTTAATGGCCGACTGTTCCTATGCTTTTGATTTTTAGGTTAAAATGACGTGAATGGGAAGAAAATGGTAGAACGAATATACATATGGGTAAGGATTATGGGTGGCAATTCCAATTATACCCTTATGTAATTTAATTAATCAAAAACCCATTCTAAAGCCCGGTAATTATTATATTAGGCTCGACCTTAATTAATTAATTCAAGTCTTAATCTCCTTATTACTTAACATTTACATTATTCTATTTAATTTATCTAACTAAATCTCCTGAATAATGTTATCAAAAATTAGGGGTGTTACATTACTATATTCTTCATGTATAATATTGTCAAACTAGTTGCCATCCTTGTCGACTTCACCGGGTTAAAGTGGGCATTATTAGTCAGTCTATCAACTATCATCCAAATTCTTTCATTTCTCATTCCCAATCTAGGCAATCCATCAATAAAATCCATAGGCACTGATTCTCATTAATAAGTCGGTATTTCTAAAAATTGAAATAATTCGCTCTACTTCTAATGCTCATCTTTTACTTATTGACAAGTGAAGCACCTCTTCACACATTCACCAACATCTCTTTTCATCCCTTCCCAAAAAATACTCTCTTCATATCACGATACATCTTCGTTGCCTTAGGATAAATGTTAAACTTAGATCGATGACACTCTTCCAAGACCTCCTTCCAAAGATTTACTACATTTGGAATATACAGCCTTTCTTTCTTCCCAAGCTATCTAATCGAGTTTGTCTTGAACCCTTCTAGGTCCTTAACATCTACGTTCATTCCCAAACGCCTAATTATTTTTTCTATTAATGGATCTTCTCTTTGCCTAGTAGTAATTCTACCTAGAAGGGTTGGATGTACTTCCAAACTTGCTACCAATCCTGGATCTCAACTTGGAACGCATTTGTCCTATAATGCACTCCATAAAGTGCTAATGTCTTTAATGCCTTCCATTCATCAATCATGGCTAACGCTACATTTTTATGTTTTTTTACTCAAAGCATCCACAATCTTGTTCCCCTTTACTAGCGTATATTCTGTACCGAAGTCGTGTAGCTAAGAATTTTGGTTATCTTTGTTGCCTCGTATTCAACTTTTCTTGAAAGAATAAATAATTAAAGGACTTATGGTCCGTCTACAACTTGAACTGCTCTCCCAAAATATAATGTCTTCAAATCTTTTATGCAAAAACTACCGCTGCCAACTCCTAGTCATGAGTCGGATATCGAATTTTATGCGGTCTCAACTACCTTGATGTGTAAGTTATCACTCGGCCTTTTTTGCATCAACACCACTCCCAACTCGGTTCCACAACCATCCTTATAAACTCCAAGCCTGATTCCCTTCAGGTAGGATCAGAATAGAAGCATTTGTTAATGACCTTTTTAACTCCTAAAATGACCCTTCACACCTATCAGTCTACCCGAATTTCTCATTCTTTCCGATCAATTTAGTCAAGGGGGTTGTATATGCGATAAATCCTCAATGAATCTGCAATGATAACTAGCATATCCTAAGAAACTTCTTATTTCTACGATCATCTTTGGTTTCTTCCAACCGTTAATGGTTTCTATCTTTGATGGATCCACTGCTAATTCATTCTCCGACACAACATGCCTAAGAAATTTAACTCTTCATTTCCAAAAGTGACAATTTGAAAACTTCGCCTTTAATTTGTGTTGTCTCAATGTCTCCAACACCAATCTAGGATGGACTTCATGGTATCTCCCATTCTCAGATACACCAAAATGTCATTAATGAAGATCAACATAAAACTATCTAACCGATCAAATCTATCCAATCGGTCGTGAAAGATTCGGTTCATAAGATCTACGAAGAACGCGTGTGCACTATCGCTAGTCCAAACTGCAACACTAGCCACTTGTATGAGCCATATCTTATACTAAATGCGGTCAAATGAAAAGCTATCCTTCGCCACCTTTGATTGGTGGAATCTTGTTGCTAAATCTACTTGCAAGAATATTCTAGCTCCACACAACTAATTAAATAAGTCGACTATCCTAGGCGATGGATAATGATTCATTACACTGAGCTCATTCAACTTTTAATGACTCGTGTTTGACATGTTAAAGGATCGTAAAATATATTTATTTTACTCTGATGAGGTCATATGATTCTATAATTTTGGGATATGACTCTTAGGGACATAATTACACACTTATGATTTTTCATGAATTTCTATGTGACCATTTTGACCCTAGAAAACTTTTTTGATAATAAATTTTGATAGAAGCTGAATTAGGATCTCAAACCAATTCCATTGCTTCAAGATGATAGTTTTCCATTTCGTAGAGTGCTCATAATAGATAAGCAGACTTACGATTAGGGAATTATGCATGTTTTAAATTTTAAAAACTAGTGGTCAGAAATAGGGTAATTACTGAAGCCCATTAGTTACGCCAATAGTCTAATTAGATAATGCTATAAATAAAGACTGTAAAAAGTTAGACTAGAACTCTTCCCCCTTATTCCTAATTAGGTATAAACCCTAATTAGCCCTAAATCCATCCTAATTCATCCAAATTTCTCTCTATATTAAACTAGATTGTAGATTAGAGATAACCGAATTGCCTGATTTAGAGTACTTTCCTTCGTTGGATGGATTTGCTGCTCGAATTAGATCTACAGAAGTATTGGTTGATTTTGGTATTTGATAAGTGGTTAATGCTTTCTCTATACTATGCATGTTTATATGGTAGAATTATAGGATTTAACTTGTTCTGATTTGATTTTCGGCCATAAAACCTTTTCTTAATCTAATGACATGTTAAACTATGAATACGACCTAGATTGATTATAAATCACCATTTCTTATGCTCATATATTCATGTTATATGTAGATCTATGTTAGAATTTGACTTGTTTGTCTCATTTCTATGAATTACATGATTGAATGGATGGAAGTGTTTATTATTATATGTTTGGATGATATGATTTGATGTTGTTTGCTTGTGTTGTAATTGCATAGAAAGTTAGGTTGGAGAGAAAATCGAAAACAAAGTTGGTTGGAATTGGATGAAACTTGGCATATAGGCTCTAGAGTATGGAAGGAGACTACATGATAATTCGCAAGGTGTTTGGATTTAAAGTGATAACTCGACATCGAGTTAAGACTATAACTCGGTACCAAGTTAAGGGAAAGTGACCGTGGGTCGGATTTTTCTATGAGTGGATAAAGCTTGGTCAAAGGACCTTGTATGGCTTGGTGTAGAAATTCAGCTAAGTGTTAGAGTGAGAGCTGAGTTATCTCTAAAACATAGAAATAGGGCTTTAGATTGGGGGCCAAGTTATCAAAGAGGGATGATTCCGAGTCTAAGGCACCAAGAGAAGAGTACTTGAGACAAGGAAAGAGAAGATAGCCAATTATTGGATAAGTGCTTAAGTCAGTACTGAGTTAAGGGCTTAAGTCGGTACTGAGTTATCACATAAAGTGGTATAGATATGGAACTTTCAAATTAGGAAGATGGTGCTCTATAGGTCATGCTAGAGGTGTTGTCTCATTCATATCAGGTTGGATGACGATATAACAACATGATGAAAAGCGATGGTCTTAGGATGTTGGCCCATGTTGGGAGTAGGTTTTGAAGATGGCGGCTCACAAAGAAGGGAGCCATAGGATCAGGAAACATTGGTGTTGTTCCTCATGAATAATGGAAACTGGGTTGAGCAAGAAGGGCTGTGTCCAAATGGAAAAAAGGAGAGCTTGGTTATAAGTTCTAAGGAATTGTTGTCACTCGAAAAGTTTCAGTTGTACTCGAAGCATGAGTATTGTAAGTGGGAACGTTCATGGGTCAATTAAGGGACCTGTATACTTTAGACCTACAACTTTGGGTCGAGTGTTTGAAAGACGAGCTGGATAGAACTATCTCGTATTATACACATATATGGAGTCTACGCTTATTCTTCTGAGCAATGCTGTAGAACCTATGATAATGCTTATTTATTACTATTTGTTGAGACCATTTATTTGAGTTCGATCCCATTGTATAAAGTCTACTATTGGTATATAACTCTATGGATATTATACTCTGATGATGATGGTCTGTTCACATTGTTATTACTGTCTCTTTTGTTATATCTGTGATATTATATTTTATCAATGCTTGTGAGATATGACAAGTTATATTGAATTATTTCGACCTCAATGATCATTTTATACCGACAGGGCATGATAGAAGCATGCTATTTATACACTATTGGTGCCGATGGTATAGAGTGGTAGTCACATTTGATATTGGAGCTTTGGTTACAAGATTAACTGGAACTAATACCATGATCCAATAGAGATAGGGAAGGTGCCATCGTCTTAGACTGGATCATGAGTATATATCTATATGAGAGAGAGAGCGTACTTGTTATTAATTTGGTTTTCAAAACTATATATTAATATATATATATAGTATAAGTCACATGCACATGAGCACTATAGACACAGTTTTCTTTATGAGAGACTGATCATTCTTGTTACAAATAAGAATGAGCCGGTAAACAAGGAATGTTGTCAGGAATTCTGCTTAAGGAGTAGAGGAATGAATAGTAGAGGAATGAATGCGATCAGGAGCTTCTATGCATTATGTCTATGCCAAGTCCAATAATTTGATGGCAAATATGATAAGGAATGCTCCAGGGGTGGTGATAGGTGGAGGTGCTCCCATGCAAGCACCTAGGGCTGATTTCACCAAGCTAAGAAATGATTATTCTACTCTTGGAAGGAAGCCATTTCATGGGATGGAGTCAGCTATAGAAGTGCAAGATTGGCTGGACACTTACAAGTGCATCTTCAGAGATATGGAGGTGGAAGATGCTATGAAGCGGAAGTTAGCGTCTAGGCAACTTCAAGGGCGAGCTATGAACTGATGGAATGCTATTACCATTGCTACTCTAGAGGATCACTTTAGTTGTGATCAGTTTAAGATAATATTTAAGAAGAAGTTTATTCTGATTGCTCAAAAATTAATTCTTTTCAGAAAGTTTGCCAAGATGAAGCAAGGAGAGGTGTCAGTCCCAGAACATATGTTCCGGAGTTTGATGCCTTATCAAATTATGGGATGTCGTTCATCGGCACTTCATTAAGGTAGAATGAGAAGTTCATCATTGGGTTGGATGACTATCTTGGAGAAAAGCTAGTAAACCATATTGAAGAACCTTTTGAAAAGATGGCAGAGAAGGAACTTCACAATTAAAGTTTATACCCTAAGGCTAAGACTGCTATTGTTGTTTCTACTGAGAAGAAGGAGCCAAAGCCGTAGCAATGCAGTGAAGGCAAGAAGAAGTGAATGGGAAGAGAAAGTAGTCCTAGGGAGAGGTTAGTAAGAAGAAGGGTAAATGGGAACCTACTTTCTTTGGATGCAACTAAAACGGTCATTTAATTAAGGATTGCAAGGCAAGTGAGAAAGCAAAATACTATAACTGTGACCAGCTTGGGCATTTAAAGAACTATTGCCCAAAACATATGAAAGATAGGTAGGTTGTAAATGCATATGCTTTGGATGCAGTCCCAACTTCATCGAGTGCTCCCTCGACGAAGGAGATGGGGAACAGAGTCATCATCTAAGGTATGCTTTCTATTAGTGATGTTCATGTTCGAGTCTTGTTTAGTATTGGTGCTTCTCATTAATTTATCAGCAGTGACCTAGTAGATAGATTAGGATTGGAACCTGAGATGCTAGACTGACCCCTAATCACGACGAACCTTGTCGGAGGTCTACTAGTCTTTGCATGGTTTATCATGGCTTAGTTTTATCGAGTCATAAATGTTCTTTGGTTTGTGATTGTTTTATTTTGAACTTCGTTGGGTTCGGAATTATCTTGGGTATGGATTGACTTAGGAAGTATGCAGCCATAGTGGATTGCAAGAAGTTGTTGGTGATAGTCGGGGATGTGGATGGGAGAACGGTAGTGATTAGCTGCCTACTGGAGGATGGGGTAATGGTTAGCTTTCTACATTCGCTTGAGGTTCCATGCGAGGGATTATCATCAGTGCCTATCACAAGCATATCTTGATGTCTTCGAGGAAGTGACTGGATTGCCATCATATAGAGAGATTGAGTTTCGGATAGACTTAGCGAAGGAAGCCAAACCTATATTTATTCCCTTAAGGCATATGGAAACCAGAGAGTAGAAGAATTTGAGGTGCAAGTGAATGACCTATTGAGAAAAGGGTTCATTCAAAGGAGCATATCTGAGTGGGGCACACCTGTAGTATTCAAAAAGAAGGTGTATGGCTCTTTGAGGTTGTGTATGGATCCGAATAAAGTGACAATGAAGAACAAGTATGCGCTGATGATTTGTTTGATCAGCTGCATGGTGCAAAGGTGTTCTCCCAAATGGATTTAGCGATGGGATTTCACCAGTTGAGAGCAGTGAAGGAGAGTGTGCCTATTACTGCATTTCATATGCCATCGAGTTTTTATGAGTGGTTTGTAGTTCCATTTGGATTAACCAACGTTCTAGCATATTTTGTAGATCTCATGAATCGGGTTTTTAGAGACTAGGTGAATAGGTTTGTGCTTATGTTCGTGGAAGATATTATGACATACTGCAGAACTTAAGTGGAGCAATAGATGCACTTGAGGACTGTGCTAGAGATATTGAGGAAGCACAGGTTGAGAGCGAAGTTCCCTAGGTGTCACTTCTAGAGACAAGAAGTGAGATTCTGGGGCCATGTTGTGTCAGGATAGGGTATAGTCGTGGATCTCGCGATGGTGGCAACGGTCCAAGGTTGGAATCAGCCCAAGAATGCTACAGATATGGGAAGTTTCCTAGGATTAGCGAGCCATATAGACATCGTGTAAGGGACTTCTCGAGGGTAACAGCACCGTTGAATAATTTGATGAAGAGAAATCAAACCTTTGTATAGAATGCAAAGTGTGAGCATGCATTTGTGAGTCCGAAGAAGAGATCAATGGGTGCACCAGTGTTGATCGTTCCAGTGGAAATGAAGAGTTGACAGTATATGCTAATGTTAGTAGTACTGGATTTGGTGCAGTATTGATGCTAAAAAGGAAAGTCGTTACCCATGCAAGTCAACAGCTAAAGACACAAGCGAGGAATTACCCAACTCATCATTTGGAATTGGCAGAAATTATTTTGGCTTTGAAGATATGGAGGCACTATTTATTAGGAGCGAGGTTTGAGCTATTTACGGATCAAAAATCCTTGAAGTATATTTTCTCTCGGAAGGATCTCAACCTTCGTCGGTTACGGTGGTCAGATTTCTTGGCCTCTTATGATTTTGGTATTTCCTATTTTCTAGGAAAGTGAAATGTAGTCGTCGATGCATTGAGCAGAAAATATGTTGGATTAGGAGAAAATGTTAGAAGAAGATAGAATATATTGCTGAATTTGATTTCAGACCTCACAGCTATCTAGAACCTGAAATGTTGGCAAGCTTATCGATAAGACCTACTCTGGTTGAATGGATCAATCCTAGTCATATGCGGGATACTAGGGTAATGAAGATCATATAAAAGATAGAGGAAGGAGTAGAATTTGAAGATATGAAGCAGTATGAACTCGACTGAGAAAGATGGCTTCGTAAAGATGGGAGATTGTTGTTTCCAATGTTGATGGATTATGAGATGAAGTGCTAAGAGAGTGTCACCATTCCAGGTTAACCACTCATCCCGACGGTAACAAGATGTACCGAGATATGAAGCGAACCTATTATTGGGAAGGTATGAAGAGGGATGTTGGGGCATTCATATCGAAGTGTATGAACTATCAATTGGTAAAGGAAAAGCAGAAGAAACCTAGTGGACTATTGCAACCGCTTGATATCCCAGAGTGGAAATGGGATCAAGTATCGATGGATTTTATAAATGGATTGCCCAAAAATTGAGCAGGATACAATGGAATTTGGGTCATAGTAGATCGCTTGACCAAGAATGCAAGATTTATACCTATTAAGTCAAGTAGAACGACATCTAGGTTGGCGGAGTTGTATGTGAAATGGATAGTACGATTCATGGTGTTTAAAAGAGCATTATGAGTACCCGAGACCCATTATTGAGAAATGGGTTTTGGAAGATCTTACAAGAGGCGGCAGGGATCGAGCTAGATCTTAGTACAACTTATCACCCATAAATGGATGGACAAACTGAGAGAGTAAATAATATATTGGAATATCTCTAGCAAGCATGCATTATAGACTTCGGAGGATCATGGAATGATCATTTACATTTGGTGGAGTTTGTATACAACAATAGTTATCATTCGAGTGTTGGCATGGCCCCGTATGAAGCATTGTACAACCATCCATGTAACGCTCCTTTATGTTGGTGGAAATCGGGCGAGAAATTGATACTTGGTTCTGATATAATTAAAGAGACTTCGGAGAGGATTGAGGTCATTCGGCAACAAAAGAAAGTTGCTTAGGATCGGTAGGAAAGCTACATGGACAAGAGACGAAGGGAGTTAGAGTTTTCTATCAGAGATATGGTGTTTGTAAAGGTTTCTCCTTTAAAGAATTTAGTTTGATTCGGTAGAAATGGAAAGTTGACACCAAGATTCGTAGGTCCTTTTTCGATAGTCAAGAGAATCGAAAAGCTAGCATATATGGTCGACTTACCTTAGAAGATGGTGTGCATGCACAACATTTTCATGCCTCTCATCTATGAAAGTTTATGCATGACTCGGGTATGAAGATTACACCAGATCAGCTAGACAACTTAGGAGAAAGACGGTAAAGCTAGTGAAGGTACAATGGAGCAGAAGTGATGATGATTGTACATGGAAGATGGAGGAGAGCGTGAGGACTATGTGTCTGAAGCTCTTTAAATGGTAATATCCATTATTTATCGTATATCTACTTTCACCATTACATGTTATATCTAATAGATTAGTATTCTGCATGCTAGGTTAGGTCATATATACTATTGATTGCACAGCTGCAGGTTCGAGATATTTTATGGTTGCTTATGATTGATAGGCATGCAGGATAACCATGATTGCTTGTACTTTAGTTTATTTATGTATTTTGGGGGTGAAATTCCTAAAGTTGGGAGAATGTAATGGCCATATTTTATGTATCAAAGGATCATAAATATTTTTGTTTTATTCGGATGAAGTCGTATGATTCTATAATTTTTCAACACGACTCTTAGGGACATATTTCACTCCTATGATTTTTTCCAAATTTCTATCTGACCATTTTGATCCTGGAAATTTTTTGGGTTATAACTTTTGATGGAATTATAATTAGAGCGTCAATCCAATTCCATTACTTCATATTGATGGTTTCCCATTTCGTAGAGTGGTTAGAATAGGGAACCGGACTTACGGTTTGAGAGTTATGCATGTTTTAAGTTTTAAAAACTATTGGTCAGAATTAGTGTGTAATTAGTGAAGCCCATTAGTTGGCCCATTAGACTAGTTAGAGAATGCTATAAATAAGGGCTACGAAAGATTAGAACTTTTCCCTCTCATTTCGAATCAGGTCGAAACTCTAATTAGCCCTAAATCCATCCTAATTCATCAAATTTTCTCTCTAAATGAAAATAGATTATAGATTAGAGATAATCGAATTGCTTGATTTAGAGCACTTTTCTTCATGGACTGGATTGTATCTTCGCTGTCCGGATTATATCTACGCAAGTATTGGTTAAATTTGGTAATTCGTGAGTGGTCAATGCCTTCCCACTATACTATGCATGTTTATATTGTAGAATTATAGGATTTAAAATGTTCTAATTTGATTTTTGGCTATAAAAACTTTTCTAAATCTAATGACATGTTAAACTATGCATTGACCTAGATTGATTAAAAATCACCGCTTCTTGTGCTCATATATTCGTGTTATATGTAGATCTTGTTAGAAATTGACTTATGTATCTCATTTCTATGAATTGCATAATAGAATGGATAAAATTGCTTGTTACTCTATCCTTAGATGATATGATATGATGTTGATTGCTAGTGTTGTGATCGCATAGAAAGTTAGGTCAGAGAGATGAGAAAATCGAAGGCAAAGTTGGTCAAAATTGGACGAAACTTGGTAAATAGGCTTTAGAGTATGGACGGAAACTATATGATAACTCACAATTGGAGTTAAAGTGATAACTCAGCACGGAGAGGCTATAAATCGATATCGAGTTAAGGGAAAGGTGGCAATAGGTCTGTCTTTTCTATGAGTGGATAGAGCTTGGTCAAAGGAGCTCCTCTATGGCTTAAGGTAGAAATTTGGCTAAGTGTTAGAGTGAGGGCCGAGTTATCTCTAGAACTTAGAAGTAGGGCTTCGGATTGGGGCCAACTTATCAAAGAGGGATGATTCGAGGTCTATGGCACCTAGAGAAGAGTACTTGAGATAAGGAAAGAGGAGATAGCCAATTATTTCCTAAGTGCTTAGCTTAATACCGAGTTAAGCGATTAAGTCTACCGAGTTATAACATTGAGTGGTATGGATGTGGAACTTTCAAGGCAAGAAGAGGGTGCTCTATCGGTCATGCTGGAGGTGTTGGCTCATTCGTATCAGGTTGGATGACAATATAACAGCATGATGAAAAGCTATGTCTTCGGATGTTGGCTTGTGTTGGGAGCAGGTCTCGAAAATAGCGGCTCGTAAAGGAGGGAGCCATAGGATCGGGGAACTTGGGTGTTGTTCCTCATGAATAATGGAAACTGGATTGAGCAAGAAGGGCTCGACGTCCAAATAGAGCAAAGGAGAGGTCGATTATAGGTGCTAAGAATCATTGACACTCGGAGAGTTTTTAGTTGTACTCGAAGTTGGAGTATTATAAGTGGGGTTTCCTATAGGTCAATTGAGGGACCTCTATACCTTGGACTTATAGCTTTAGGTCTAGTGTTCAAATTTGGACTGCGAGATACGCATCTAGCTTTTGGCTACGAGATATGAGAGTACAATAGTGAACTGAGATTTCCATCAGTCCCTGGCTTAGTGGTTATATGAGTGGTCACATATTCAGGGCACATAGGTTAGAGTGATAGCTAGGACTGCTTGATGGGTGCTATGGTTGCTATGGTTGCTTTGGTTGCTTTCTTAGGTAGGCTATCACTCGAAGTATCATGAGAAGTAGCTATTGGGGATAAGAAATACCTAGAAGACTAATATCCATTATTTGGTTGGTAGTATATCTTTATGATATTGTAGAGTGGCATATTATAGTGTTATGTGCTAAGTCTTTGGTTGCAGGGACATGTCAGGTATGGTTCATGTACTCTTGTTCCTTACTATATTTAGTATTTAGTATTTTGAGACTCATTTAATGCTCACACTAAACTGTTGTCTAATCAAAGATTTTATGCTTTGCCTCTTATTATCATGGGTAATCTGAAATGAGTAGACTAGGTAACAGATCTAGGTGACACGATAGCTGTTCAAAGGATGAGCTATATGGAACTATCTCGTATTATATACATATATGGAGTCTGTGCTTATTCCACTGAGCAATGCCATATAGTCCGTGAAAGTGCTTACTTATTACTATTTGTTAAGATAGTTTATTTGGGTTTGTTTATGTTGTATAACTCTACTATTGATGTATAACTCTATGGATATTATCCTCTGATGATGTTGGTCTGTTCACATTATTATTACCATCTCTTATGTTATATTTGTGATGTTATATTTTATCCATGTGTTGTGAGATATGACAAGTTATATTCATTTATTTTGACCCTGATGATCGTCATATATCGGTCGGGCACGACAACAATGCACTATTTATATATTATTAGTGCCGGTGGTAAAGTGCTGTCATCACACAATGCACATACATAAAGTTTCATTCTACTTCTTCACGAATACCACGGACGTTTCCCATGACAACCCACTTGGCCTAACGAAACTTTTATGTTCAAGTTTCACCAGCTGCTTCTTCAATTCTTCCATCTCCTTGGATGGCATTCTGTCAGGTGGTCTACTAACAGGTTGTGACCCCGATATCAAGTCTATACAGAACTCAATTGCTCTTCTTGGTGGTAATCCTAGTACTGGTTCGAAAACATTTAAAAAATCTTAGACTATTTGTACTCTACTTATCTCTTTCTCCTGATCCTCCATCGTGCACAATGATAATCCTAACTTTTCATCCATCACGTGTAGCGCCATTATAATCGTTTTCCCATCATTTGGACATCATAAGATGATACTTTATCAGCACAAAAGATCCTGGTATCATTATGCATTAACCAGTTCATACTTAAAATCACCCCATACTCCACAAAGTCAAACACATATGGGTTGCAAACAAGTAAATGACCATACAAATTAAGCACAAGGCTAGTGCACCTTAATCCAAATGAGTCTCATATGCACTGATTGGATTAAGCATATGTAATGACGTGACTAAATAGGTAGTATTAACCCCAACCTATCTACTACATCTTTCAAAATGACAGAATGGGTAGCACCCCTATCAAAATGAGCTCTAACTAAAGTACCAAAGATTGAGATTATACCTTCTAGCGCAACTTTCTTTTCCTTTTCTTCAACCATTAGTCCAGCTGATGGTCCTTCCAAAGAAAAAAATCTTTGGTCGCTTTAACTTGGGATAATCTTTCTTCTTATGCCCAGGTTTGTCACTGATAAAGCATTTTATCTTTACCACCCAAACCAGCTCTAGTCACTTATTTGCATGGGGCCCTTTTGGCCTACAATTGTAGCATGTTACATCAGTAACATCCTTCCGCTCTACTTAACCCGTAGTCTTTCCTTTATGTTGTTGGTCTTTGTTGCCTTTCTGATATGGAGCAAACTTCCTTTTCTTTTTATCAGTCCGAGCCTTCTTCCCCACACCTCGCCTATAATTGTAGCATGTTATATCAATGACGACACATATTTTATGTATGAGAGGATCATAAAATAATTTTATTTAAGTCATTTGAGGTCGTATTATTCCAATATTTTGAAATATGATTATTAGTGATGTTATATACGTCCATGATTTTTCCCGAATTTCTATGTGAAAATTTTGCCATTGGAGATCCTGTTTTGGCCATAACTTTTGACAGGAGCCGAATTAGATGTTCTAACCTCGTTTATTTCTTCGGGATGGTGGTTTCCCATTCCGTAAAGTGGTCATATAGGACAATCGAATAAGTAGTTAAGAAATAATAGCATGTTTTAAGTTTTGTAAACTACGGGCCATAATTAGAAAGGGTATTGATGGATCAATTATCATGCACATTAGTCTAATATGGTTTGGCTATAAATATGAGGTGAGAGAGACCATTTGAAACCTTTTTCTCTCATTTCATATCAGCCTCCAAACTATCTCCTCTCTAATTCTCCATTCCTTGCATATATTTCATTACAAATCATCTCTAATCTCAAATGGCTAGATCTTCATTGAGGGGCTTGATCTCATTAATTAGATCGCATCTACATCATTTATACTATCCAGATCTCATCTCATTTTCATATGTTTGATTGATTTGGTGAGTGGTATGATCTCTCACTAGTCTATGATAGATAATATGTTGTAATGAGTTGATTATAAGTTAGGATTGTCACATTTAACCACAAATTGATTAGACATATGTAATTTCAGATTTAGAAACCCTAGATCAACCTAGTCAAAACATTTAATATGAATTAAATCATTGGCTAGTGTTATTTATGCATATATGGCTATGTAATTCTATGTTTTAGAATGGATCTATGCTTGTTTATGATCATTGACTGAATTAGATGACTTGAATATTTATGATTGAATGTAAAAGAATGATTTGCAATGTTTGATTCATTTTTTGTTTGAAATGATTGTTATGCTCGATTCGTTTGCTAATGTTGTGCATATTTAGAACTTAGATTGGCGATCGGAGCATATCGAGAGCAAATTTTATTGGAATCGCACGAAACTTGGAGGATAGACTCTGGAGCATGCAAGGAAGATGCCTTGAGAATTTCACGCTAATTGGAGCAAAGTTTTTGGATCGATACCGATCTAAATTTGTTGCACCAATTAACGTGAGATCTAGGGAGATGGTAGAGCATGGGTTAAAGTGATGCTCTATGAAGTTGGGTCGGAGGATAGGTCAAGTATTGAAGATTTTGTATATTTGTTTGTACCAAAATTGGACACAACACTCTTCGGATGTGTTTGAAGAGATAAAATGAAGAATTTAAATGGAAAAAGAGGAAGATCTAGCAAACACACCAATTAATAAACAATTAAATGCAAAGAACCACGTAGATTTAGAGAGGTTCGACATATGGCCAACGTCCACTATGAAATGATTGACTTCTATTAACTTTGCTTGCTGATTACAATGAGTTACAACAGTAGAATTCGAGTACAATAGTGATTTTGACAAAGTCTGGACGTAGAAGAGCCAAAAATCCCTTTTTCAGTAGGTCCAGGGCTACTATTTATAGGTGTAGGCAGCGAATATCTCGCTCAGATCTTAGAAGACCTTTTCTCTCTTGTGGGTGGGCCCACATGATCGTTCCCTGACCATTTGGAGTCAATCCATGATCGATACAAAAGCAAGTCGTATTGATCGGGATTTAGTCCAAATTAGTCGGGATCGATCATGAACATTACTGAATATGTACGTAAGCTCTGGTGAAAATTTGGTGGCATTTGGACTTGTAGATTTTGAGTTATGATTGATGCAAGTTCAGATTTGCAAAACACTGCTACCTTCGTATCGATATTGTTCATATCGATTGCTTTGTATCGATGGTTCTGCATGTGACGTTAGTTGACGTGGCGCTAACCTTTAGGATCGGTCCACTCCTTATGCCGAGTGACCGAGTCTTCCACTTGACCGCGCTTTCTTCGTATCGATCTTGTGCATTTTACATTGTATCACTTCTATTGCACTCCACTTTGTATCGATGTCCTGTGATCCACTTGGTATCGGTGCCCTGTGCTCCACTTTGTATCGATCGTCGAGTATTTGGTTTTCGCATTGATGGGAGGTATTGATTTGGTATCGATCTATGGCTGATCGATACGAAGCATGCTTAAAACTGGATCGATATGAAATGGACTATCATGCCACTACTGATGGACACAAAATGGGTGGTTGTGGATGGATACGAAGTGGGTCAATTTCAATGGATACGAAGGAAGCCAGTGTCGATGGGTTCGAATGAAACTAATGCGAATAGGATTGACCGATGGATACAAACGAGTTTATTTTCTTAGCTTGCATCGATCATATCTTGAGCATATGAACTCAGGTTGACTTGAAATTTGGAACGTTGGCTTCTGTGAATTTGCTTGTCATTTCATGTCAATTGTAGCTTAATCCGAAACCAGGAAAAATTTACTGGTATCCATAGCGAACCTGTGTATAACAGTTTTTCGAGATGAACTATCTTTGATTTCCAGTTAATTTCTTGGTGTCACGGCCTTGCCAAAAGGCGTGATAATGTTTGACCCCCAAAGTACATCTTATGAAGGCATGATGTGCTTTGAAAAGCCATAATCTTCATTCTGAAAAGTTCTACCTGACTTTTGAACGGTTGTTGTCTTTTCGTCGAAAGATATAACCTTTGACTGACCTTCGGTAATATAAATAATGAATTATTGACTGCCAATGGTTGTAATATGCACTGTTGTAACTGAGTATCGAATGATAGCAAACTGTCATCCGTTGTTGTAATTTCCACCAAGTGAGCATTCAATTCCTGTGAATTTTGAAATTGAATGTTAATTGGTTACACATAAATCATATTTTACCCTGACTCCAGTTAATGTTCGCACGCTCAAGAGTCATTGTCAATTTTCTCTTATCGAATTCTATATCGATCCTCTCCTGAATCGATGTGAAAATTGAGTTGTAACAACGCTTGGTGGTTGTTTTAAGTCCTCCCTTTGCATCGATTCTCTCCTGAATCAATTTGAGAAGCTGGGATGCATGCTTCGTATCGATGGTTATCGATACGAAGTAGTTGGCCTTTTGAGATGATTTGTATCGGTGGGTACGAGCCTTTGCAGTTTTTCTGAATGGACGGATATGAAATTGGCATTTCGTATCGATGGAAAACAAATGGTCTGAACTGGGCTTGGCAGCGGCGTTTGTATTGGTGACAGATGAGAGTGATGGCTGATGGATACGAAATGTTGTTCTTCAGACCATTTTCGCTTAATGGATACGAATAAGCTACTTCGTATCGATGATATGGGAGACCGCTTCAGGTTGTTTTTTCACAGTGACCTTCGCATCGATCTGGCTTCAGCTGTTATGACCGATCCATGCTATTGGGAGACGGATCATTTCTCCCCCTCGGTTTCGCACCTATATAAATTCAGTCAATTTTTCATATGCTTCTCACCTACTACCCAGCCTTCGTATCGATAGAAAGACTGAGAAAAAGAACCGTCTTCGTCATCAATTTGATTAACTCGTTAATTCCTCCAACCGATTGCTTAAGCTAGGTAATTAACCAATCAAAACTACCCTAAAGTGATAAGACTCGAGTTTTAATGCCAACTCATCCAACTTCATTACCTATTCTGGCGTCGTCGATGTCGGAGCTGAGTCGGAGCGAGGTTGAGGAAAGAGTAATGTCGTTTGGGCTAGTTGGAGAAGAAAGACCGATGAAGGATAATGAAGAAGTCATGTGCATCGACTCTTGGCGTTGACTTTGTATCGATGGATGAAGGAAAGGATCTCTTTCACATCGACCCAAGACAAGGAAATCACATCGATTTGGAAGGAGGAACTTCGTATCGATACGAAGCATTGGCAGTGTGATCGATACGAAGTTGAGGAACCGATGATCGATACGAAAGTGTGAACTTCTGATCGGTACAAAATATGTTCTTCTACGATCGATACGAACTAAGCTTTTGGGGATCGATTCGAATTTAAACCCTAAAGGACACGAAATCTTGGTATATTCGAACACTTGACTTCGACGAGCTTTAGCCTTGCATAATTGAACTTAACCGTTTCACTGCACATTCAGTTGTCTTTTGAAGCTCATTGATGGAACTGTAACTTGACTGAACTTAACAAACTATAACTTGGATGGGTCTCTAAAGTTTGGATGGAATGGTTGTGACGCTCAGTGATGACGGTCATTCCAGTTAAATTCCGAAGTCTTTTCATTAGAATATTTCTCAAATTCTATGGAATCTTTTAAGTATTATGTAGCACTGCACTGCACAACACATTCATGCACTTCACACTAGGGAACACACAGGCTTATTATGATGTAATGATGGTTTTCGATGAATTGATTAGTTATGGAATCTTCAAGTTCATAGCAGCAGGTACCTCAAATTTTGTCTTCTTCGATAATAGAGATGCCGGCCATTGCAGCCGCAGTAATAGGTCCAGCTCCGAACGAGCTTCCAGGAGCAATTTTTATCAAAAATCCTCAAGATTCTATGCCATCCAATATTTCCGAAGATATGTTGGGGCAAATATGCTTAATACACAGTTTACCATTAGGCGACGTTCTACTACCCGGCCCGAATGACAGTCCACACGCTCCCCCAGAAGGATTCATAGCCTTTAATCGCCATTCATACAGAGCGGGAACACTTCCTCCATTCAACCAATATATTCGAGAAGTGCTAGCTTTCTATAGAACTGCTCCATCGTAATTACATCCAAATGGACATGCATTATTGAATAGTCTATTCATCGTTTTCATGGAACATCTCCTTCGACCCTTGACTCCGAATGAAGCCAGATACTTGTTTAATGTCAAAAGTCGGGGAGACAATCCTTCATTCATGTTTCTAGAGGAAGTTAGGAATTGCTAAGTGGTGACGGGATCATGGACCAGGCTTAGTCACTTTAAGAAGGAGTGGTTTTACATTCGATGCCCTCCAGGGTTCGCCAGCCGATGGTTAGTCAGACGTAAATGTCATAATTTCTCTAGTGGCTAATGAGATAGTTATAAATGGTGCTCAGTCTAACATTCTCTTTCTTTTACAACTGTAATTCCATGACCTGAAGGTGCCCACTTCAAAGAAATAGTACGGATTCTTCAGGAAGTGTCGAGCGAGATAAGAGACATAGACTCGGTGCTCACAGATAGAAACTTGAGGATTGTCGGGCTAATCGATCGGAATCAAAGCATAAGACTTGAGGGATAGCTTAGGGCAGCCCCAGCGAGACGGGCTAAACATTGAGCGCCTGGGATAATAATAGCTAAGGAGGGAGATGAAGAGAATACGCCTACTGACGAGGAACCCGTTGTCAGGCCTGTCGAAAGTTTTCAGGATTTAGAGGAAAGGAGGAAAGGCAAGGCCGCAGCACATAAGCGTCATAAATCTTTGAGATGGAAATTCGTGGTTGTGTCCCTGCCAGTCTCCAGTTTTATAATTTCGGAGTCTCCTCCCTCGCAAATAGAGAATCCTTTTGAAGGGCTTGCCGACATTCCAATTTCGGACTATGTGTCGCTCCAACACGACACCGGATTGGAAGGGCTTCAAAGTGCCTTAGATTTAAGCGAGCCACTTCGTACAAGTATGGCTGACATATCCGGTTGGTTGGGGGGTTAAACACATACATGCATACGCTGCACGACACTATACGATTTCCAATCATTAGTTATTCATTTCTAGAGATTACTGATTTTGATTTTCCTTTTATTTTATAGATATGATGATTAGGCAAGAATCTATGTTAAGAAGCCTACGCTCTGCACGCTAGTCATCCAGTTCATACTATGATTCCCATAGGAGGGAAGTCGATAGAGACCGTGATCGTGGTTGTTCTAGTCAAGAACGTTATAGGAGGGAGAGGGATAGAGATAGAGAATACAGACATCGATTTCGATCACATTCTCCACCCCCTCGAGCTCCAACACAACCCTCCGGCCATGGAAAACAACCATTAGAGCCTCCATATCAAAAACCGTCTTCTCAAGCTCCTATGCCCGATTCACAATTTCGTAAAACCGAGGCCGAAACTCCCACTGTCGTTGAACAAATCATTACCGAGCCCACTGGGGAAGGAGCAATCAAAATCGACCAGTTGAAAAAAGATCTCCCGGACATTTTTTTGACGGCTTCATCTTCCCTCCACAATTAAAGAAAATTCCAGTTGAGGCTGAATAAACTATGCATGACTACATACACGATGTCTACAGCCAATATAGGTAGTGGGTGAAAACCGCGGATAAAGCATCGGTAGTGGCTTTTGAGCGAGCAAAAACAATTGAGAAGTTAGAAACCGACCTCGCTCAAAAGGACTGTATAATACAAGTGCTCAATAATGAAGCCGAATCTTCCTAGAAGTCAAAAATAGAGGCCAATGAGACCAATGAGGCAAATCAGTCCATGGAAAGGATGTGACAGACGCATTTTGCTTTGGTCGAGGAGATGTGCCACCAAAACACCACTGCCACAGCTGAAAGGGATGCTTCACTTAAGTAACTTAATGAGATTAAAGCCAAATTTTTTGAAATCATCAAGGAGAAGAATGATGCAAATAAAACTGCTCAGGAGGCATGCGAGCAAACTGTGGTGCTCCGGGATGAAAGGGATGCGGCAGTACTTAAAATTCGGGAGGCTGAGGCCATGGTTGCGGATGAAGTTACGATGGCGGAGACCAGGTTAGATACTGATATTAAAGACCTCCTGATCACATACAATGCTAATGTTCTAAAGCTTAGAAATCTAGCCTGGCTCGATAATTATCCAACACACCTCTATAACGCTTGGGGCCGATTAGTAGAGGATGAAAAGGCAGAACGACAAGTGGAATCAGTCGATGAGTTCGAGCTTAAGAACCAGATGTTGAATGAAGATGAAAGGAAAGTTCTCTACGATATCACGGTCGCATATGGAAAGGAGAAACTTGGCATTCATCATTCGAAAGCTGGAGAAGGTTCCGGTGTTGAACACCATGATGTAAGTTTTGAAACTCTTGCGCCAACTCAGCCTGAATCAACATCCATGGTTGATCCTCAGTCTGTTCCTGCTTATAATCACGATCAACCATGGTTATCTCTAGTTCGCAAGCACATCTATGAAGTTGCTCCACCATCCATGAGCCAAACTGAAGGTATTCTAAGCATTCCTTATGCTTACCCAAAGTTGGAAATGTTGATTAAACTAATCGCTAACTCTTTTTAGTTGTCTCTATTCAATGATAGGAGCTTCATCTACCATGCCTCCTGAACCCAAGAGTTACATCACGAGTGGGAGGCTATCATAACGGAAGAAACCACGACAACGGCTACTGCACCTACGGATAGGGTACAAGGGAGCACACTTACTTTCGATGAACAGAAGATGGAGGAACTTCTCTGTCATCATAGTGACCCCTTTGCTGCTCTGCCGTTTATCATGAGTGGCGGTGCACCTGTGACTAGCCCTTAAGGCCCAACTGTTAGTGTTCGCGGTGAGGCTCAATTAATTCATGAGGAGGAGATAATAGACGAAATTAACGTCGAGATGGAAGCAACTTCGTGGGCCAGTAGCTTTGGAGGTGGAAAGGCGGGCCCTGGTCCAACCCCTTTGCAGATGATATCCCCGGGAGGAACGGTCGTTGATACAAGTGTGCCTCCTACGCCTGCTAACATTGATCCTATCCCTCCGACTCTGCCTTCAGGAAGCATTCCTATCCACGTGAGTTTGGAGGATAAGGGTTAACATAATGGCCCCGACTAGGGATCGGCCGCCAAAAGGTAGGGGCTCGAAGAGGAAGCCAAGCGGTGAATCCAGCTGGTCAACGCTGAAGAAGAAGCCAAGAACAAAGAAAGAATAGACATGTCTTTTCGGCTCGTTTTTGGTAGATAGACAGGAATCTACTTTTTCTTTCCTTTTTATAGGTCGTGTATAGATGCGAGTTAGGCCCCTACTAGTAGGACTTTTGGTGTAGCTTTGCACTTATCCTTTTTCTTCCAAAGAATAACTAAAATAAAATTCCAATTTGTCTCTGGCTCAGTTTTTGTTTATTTGTTAAAGTGCTTTAACGCTCGAATTTCCATTCAACACACTTGTGGAGTTTTAGTCTTTAAATCGGACCCGGGTTTAGTTGCTAAGTTCTGGAGTCATGGTTTTGGGTCGCGATCGAGTGCTAAGTCAAATTTCGATATTACACTGTCTCAATCAGTGGCTGGCACTTAAGTTTTGCCCCCGGTTGCGGGGATAAGTTGAAAAGAATGGTTAACAATCGTTGATTTCCTTTAATACATCGAGCTTAACTTCACTGAAGCAGAATTGAAACAAGACGGTTCGGGTGGTCAAATCACACTTGCTTGTCTATTCGTGATCACATCCACACTATGGGGATTGCACTTGTAGATCGGTGGTCTGTCACAGCCGTACAAAGTTTTTAGATACGTCCATGCTCCGGGGACTTAAGTAATTTTATGGGCGGTCAGTCACACTCGTTTGATATTCAAAACTTCGTCCGTGCTCTGGAGACATAGATTGACTCGTGGGTGGTCAATCACACTAAGCTTGCTTTTATAATCTAATTCGCGCTCTGGGGATATAGAGTTATTCGATGTTTATACACCAGTTCACACTCTAGGAATACGAAGTTATTTAATGTTAATACTCCGATTCGCACTCTGGGAATTCGGAGTTAGTTGATGGGTGGTCAATTACAGCGGCTTGGTATTTATGTTTATACTCCAGTTCACACTTCGGGAATCTAGAGGTGGCCGAAAGATGGTCAGTCACATCTGTTTAGGCTTTAGGATTTTGTTCGCACTCCGAAAACGATGAATCTATAAGGATTATGGATAGTCGGCTCACATCCACCCTGAGTTAACAAGCGAGTTCATTAGACGGACGGATCCATCCTCCTCAAGCTTGGTTAAATACGGCCGAAGTCATTAGGTGGACGAATCCATCCTCTTCGAAACCGCATTTATAGGTTTATACTTCAGTTTGCACTCTGAGAATCTGGAGTTAGTTAGTGGATTGTCGTGTATTAATCCTTTCTTGGCTTCAGTGTGATGACTTCTCCTCTAGCTCGGGTTTCACTTAGCGAGTGACCAATCGTATCACAGTCACTCCCTATTTGAATAAATCCCACCGTATAGTGGAACATAGCTCTCCATGCATAGTGATGGTCATATGACACATTTCAAAAAATCACAGCTCTGACTCGAGGAGATTACATTTTATTGTTGAAATAAGAATATATAGCAAAGTCAGTTGCCTTATTACAAATTAGAATTTCGAAATGCACAAACAAATTGCAAATGAAAAATAGACTGAATAAATAAACAGAGCATGTTATGTGTAATAGTGACGTAGACTTTCGTTGTTCCAGGCTCTTGGCAGAATGAGACCATCAACATTCAATAATTTGAGTGTGCCATTCCGAGCTTTCGTTCAATGACATACGGTCCTTCCCACATTGGTTTCATATGTGAAGGAGCCGGGTAAATTCTCTTGAGGAAGAGATTGCCGAGTTCGAAGGTTTGCGGTTGGACCTTAGCATTGTATATCCGAGCGACTCGACTTCGATATGCAGTTGCCCTCAAATCAGCCTCTTCATGCTTCTCATCCAATAAATCCAAAGATTCGGCAAGTAATATAGCTGCAACATTCCTGATTTTGAAGCCAAATTAATTTAGTGATTAATTTGATTTTTGAATTTAATTTAGAATTAGTTGGTAATTAATATAAAATTTTGGTTTAATTTGGTTAGATTGTGAATTAATTGGGAATTAATTTGAATAATATAGAATAAAAGTAGAATTTGAAATTGGGATTCAAATTTTAATATTTTAAAAAGAAAATTGTATTTGGATTTTCTAAGATTAAATAAGATATATCTTTATTAATATAAATGGATTTTAATTAGGAATTTGATTTACAAAAATCGAGTATAAATATTTTATAAATAAATTGGATTTAAAATCTCTATATATTTGAAACTAAATAAAAAAATTGTTTTCTAATTTTAGCAAGAATGTATTTTGATGTGAAGATTTTACTTTGAATTTAACGTGGTAATTTTTTTAAATACTATTTAAAGGATAACTTCCAATATGATATTAAACAAGGTTAAATAAAAAGTTTTAAAAATATGCATACGTAAAATATTAAAATGAAAAGAGTTTAAAATAAAAATTATAAATTAAATCAAGACGAGGTTTAAAACACAATTTGTAAATAAATTAATGGAAAGAGACTTAAACATAATATTATTTATCCTTAACAAGTGTAGGATAGAGAGTTTATGAATTTTACAAGTGTAAACAAATTAAACCAAGTGGCATATTTGTTTTAATAACATATAATTAAAAGAAAAATAGGTTGCTCATTTTTTCTCTCTCCATCATTTCTAAAAAAGGAGAATATATACAAACCAGCAAAACAAAATCAAAACAGATTTAAAAGAAAATCACAAAACCTGTTTCAAGGTAAAAAACCTGGGAATCTAGGCAAAGTTTAACCTGGAAGCAACTCAATGAGAATCAGAGCATCTCAAACTTATTCAAGCAATTCCAGTTTCAGATCAATTAATAAGCAAGCTAATTTAACAATGAGAAGCAGATCAAAATCAAACCTGGGAACATCAAAGTGTAATGAAAAGAATAGGCAAGTTTAAAAGCAATTTCCGGTTTCAAATGGTTAAAGTCAGATCAAAGCAAAATGAGTTTCCAGATTTAAGTTTAAAAATAAATTTCCAGGCCTCTGTCTTCATTTATAAAGTGAGCATACTTCTTTGACCTGATCTTTGAATTGATATGATGATTATGTTTTGCATGTTGATAAATTTGGGGTTGATAAGTGTGCATGTCTGTTTACAGAGGCATAGCTCTGTTCTTGATAAAAAAAATCAAGTTTTCTACGTACATTCTCTTATAGGTTGTGAACTTCAAACAAAACATATTTGTTTAAACTCAAGTTAAGATTTAAAAATATACTTGAGTACAATAAGTTTGCAAATTATCTGAAAAATTAGGAAGACATTGGCAACTTACAAATATGAAAATTTCCAGTATCACAATTCTTTGATTTACATATATAATCTAAATTACAATCAAAAATCATGAATCTTAGCAGTTTGATCCCAATTTATAGTTTGGTATCGTGAGAGATATTTGAAGATGACCAGAAAATGTATTTTGAGAGATTTCTGGTAATGGAGGAACTTTGAGTGGTTGGGATTCTTGTCGAAGGTGACTTGGGTGTTGTAGTTTGGGGGAAAAATAGCTAGGGATTTTCTAGATGATCGACACGGTGGTGGTTCGATGTTTTAGGGTTTTGTACCCAGATATGGTCGATGAGGTTTGAGGGGGCAATTCGTCGTCAACGATGGATTAGGAGCTATCGCACCTGGGGGAAGTGTCGCGTAGGGCGGTGATGAAGTTTTATTCGTGGTAGCAAAACGTAAGATGGTCAGGATCGATGGTGAAGGGTGGTTTTGCGGATGGTGGTGGGTTCCATTTTTCAATCGAGTGTCTCGATTTTCGATTCGCTGTCGATTTTGTTAATCTGGGTTATTGAGAGGAATGGCGTAGTTGCCGATGACAAGTAGGTGGTCGTGGTGTCGATCAAGGATGGTCGGAGTGATGCTTATGCACACAAGCACGAGTTTCATTAGCGTGTCTGTTAATTTAAGCTTGAGGAAGATGAAGTAGAAGCTCGGGGGTAAAATCGAGGGAAATGTGGATGCACTCGAAGTCGTACTCGAAGGGATTTAAATTGTGGCTCGAGTTGCTTTTGTTCGTAAAACGGATTTTAAAAAATTGAATCAAAAACAAGTTTAAAATATAGAAGAGATGAGGCTTGGGTGTAAGCTTGGGGCTGAAGTGCTTTTGCTCAGGTAATTTAAGTATACCAGGTTATAAAAGAAAGAACTCAAGTTTTTCAAAGGTTACAAAGTTTAAAAGCAAAATATAAACAAATTTGCCAAGTTAAGATAATTTATAAAGTTCTAAAACAAAGTGTTTAAAAGTAAGTTTTAAAGTTTAAATGTTAAATTGAATGTTTTGAAATTGTTTTGTTTTTTAAATAATTATATAGGGATAATTGTTTAATTAAAATCTTTAAGTGTTTTCAAACGTGATCCGATGAATGTGATTTAGCAAGAAATTAAGATAAGTGATGTATCTCAAGCTAATTAAGACCCTGGGTAATTAAAGAATAATTAATTTATGATTAAATGTTGATTAATCAAGTGTTTAATGATTTATTAATTTAAAGAATAATTAATTTATGTGATTAATTAATTAAGGTAATTAATTTGAGAATAGTTAATAAATTAAAGGTTAGCTAATTAAGAAAATTAATTAAGGGATGATTAATTAATGAAGGTGACTAAGACTTAATCAATAGTAATTAATGATAATTAATCATTGATTTAAGATAATTAATGAAAGTAATTATGTGATTAATTAATTTAAACCACACGATTTATTCGTCTTAATTGAAGATGTTTGATTGTTAAAGAATGTTGTGTATTGGATTAATATCTCTGTTATGTGCTTGTGATGCTATGTAATATGAAATGCTTTGTGCTGAGCTGTTATATCTGTGATGAATATGATGTTGTATGAATATGAAAATCCCTTGGCCCGTAAAACGGCATTTGAATTTCGATGAGACAGGGATTCGGATTCCAGTTGGTTGTCTGAAACCCACATCGAATCGTAGTGGTGAATCTTTGTAATTGATAAATTTACTTTATCTGTGAATTTGTGAATAAGGATAAGCGTTGTACCTCTTATCAATATTGCTATACTTGAATCTGTGATGATTGATGTTGTTGCACTATTGTGTGTAAAACCCCTGGACTACACTATACACACACAAATATGGATTTCACGAGGAAATTGGTCAAGTCACAGATTTTTGAAATGGTTTTAAAAGTTGAATTTTGAATTCAAATGGTTTGGAAATGGAATTGGGTTAAATGTGAAAAGCTTTTGAAAAGGGGTTTTGAGGATAAAAGTTATTTTGAATAACTTGATAAAGTTTTGTAATTTAAATAATTTGATTTAAATTTGAATTCAAGATTTGAAATTAAATTCTGTGTTTTGAAATTATGGTTTAAGAACATATACAAGTTATAAAAGTGTTTATATGGGTTTTAAACCATTTTGAAAGCGTTTTGGAAATTTGAATTTAAGCCAAGTTTTATATTTGAAAAGTTTTAACTGGTGCAGATGTAATCGGATTTTTCCGAAACAAAACTATTTGTTTTCAAATAATAATAGCTTTCATATAAAGAAAAGATTTCCAATTTGTGTTGAAAAGATTTCAAGTTTGAAATAGAATGGTTTTGAAGGCTATAATTGAATTTTGTGAAAGAGGGTTTAACTTTGTTTTGAAATTGAAGAGGATTTCAAATGGTGTATCTTTTATATACAAAAGATTTGAAACGGGAATTTATTTGTAAGTTATGAGTGAATCTTTGAAAACTGTTTTGAAAGCTATGAAATGAGTCTTTGATTTAACGACCGAATAAGTTAATCCAACTTGAAATGGAATTGTTTCGAAAGGCTATGAATGAATCTTTGTTAAAGATTGGTGATCCTTGTTTTAAATTGAAAGGGGGTTTTAAAGGTAAATCATTTTTTTAAAAGATTAAAGTGTGGAAATTGTTTAAACCATTGAAGGTTTCTGAAATGAATCTTTTTGTTTAAAAGGTTGGAAATGGTAATTTGTTTAAACCATTTGAATGAAAGGTTCTGGGCTTTAAGCTGTGATTTAACTGAGACCCCAATATCCATATGTTTTTAAATATTGCGCTCGTTATTCGGTTTAGCCGGGAGAGGTCTTTGTGTCGTATAACCCATTCCAAATAATGAAACGACAATATGGATGGCATTTGAAGACCGGTGGCGAAGACCGGGTTTTTTCAAGAACGAAAGGATAAACCGTCGAATGTCTCTGCACTGAGTCGTGCTGGTATAGAGATCTCCATATGCGATGGGGAGTCCGATCGGGATTGGGAATTCTCGGATTGCAAGGGCTTCTTTGGAAGTGCCTTCGATTCTGTTCAAACCCGAAACAGACTTGTATGGATGTGTGTCTGATGTTACACTTTGAGATGTAAAGCTGGTTTCTATCAAATACATTTATGTTTGATGGCGGAGATTAGTTCTCTTAGCTTAACACCCTTCTCTCAGACGTACGAGCTCGGAGGTTATGTAGTTGATGGTTACTAGTGATACATTCCCAATTTGGTAATGTGGCATACGAAGTGTTGCTGATCATTTGTTGATCGAAGCATGGCTTTGTGAAAAAGCGTAGCTTTGTGGACGAGACTTCGTCGAGCCTCACAACCCGGAAATGGTCGAAACAGGAATGTTGCAGCAAGGTTTTTTAGGGGTCGCGCCCCTAGGGTATGTCCATTTCCTTATGGATAAGAGGCGGTATCGTGGTATGGAGCCCAGATATTTAACCTATGTGGTTACTGGAAATTTATTACTTTGTGGTTGTTGGTGTCGAGCGCTCTGATAAAGGTCGGTAACAACCGAGGATGGCATAGCTCGTGTGTTAGTTACCTAGTTACAGCTTGGTTAAAGCGTGAGGTAGCGACGACCTTGTTTAGCAGAAATCCAGTTAGGTTGTCGGGGGCGTCCTTCCAGAGGCGTTCCATTTCAGTGTGGGAAGTTCCTTTGCCTGATCATTTGTTGGAAACCCAATCATCCAATATGCGCCCTTTACGATTTCAATTGTATAACCTACCATTCTTAAATGGTAGCTATAGTAGGGATACGACGAAATGTGGTATGCTGGCTAAGATTGATATTATGCTTTCGAAATGTTTTCTGCACTATGCATTAATAATAATATCAAATGGTTTTCGCGTATCAAGCATTTTTGACTGTCATAAGGAGAAATCTCCTCCAAGTTTGCGCTTGCATTGTGTGTGTGTGGCGGGAGGCCTTATGGCAGTTTCATTTTCCAAAAAGCATTGCGGTTTTCATTGTTTCAAAATCTTTTGTTGTTGTTTTAAAGATAAACTATTTTTGTTTGCTCATACCAGTCCCACGACTGATCCGGAGTTTATTGTTCCCTTTCTAAACTCTGGGTGCCCATAATTTTCCACACGGGTAGTCTAGAGTTTGGTTTTTCATATAGTCAGATAGTAGATATCGAATTGGTAGCCTTCAGCGTTCGGTTTGGTATTCTTTGTAGTCTTTGGAGTGCATGGGCAGCACTTGCTTATCTTTGTGCAACCTTGATGGTGGTTCGAGCTAGTGGTTTGGAGTTTTGGCTTTGGAGCATTGGATTGGAGTTGCAGTTTGATATTGGAGTTATATGATATTATTCTTTTTCTTTCGCTGTGTTGTTGTACTTGATGTATTATAAGCTCCGGCGAGCCAGATTTGACGTTTGAATCTGCGGCATTCGAGTACAAGTGAAGTACGGGTGTCGATTTTCGAAGGCCGAAGGCCGGATCGTCACATTTGGTATCATAGTTGAAGGTCGAACTTTAGCTCAGGAGTATAACACATTAAGTAACTCATTAGAGATAGGATGAAGTATACACTAGAATAGTATATCCATAAGATATCCGTTCGTATGCCTCAGTAAATTCTCTTACTATCCACTGATAGTAAGTATGAGTGCAAGAAGAGGACGAGATAGGGGACAGGGGAGTACCACTACAAATGGTCAATACTTGTAACAACAATGGAAACAATCTTTTCTCTATTAATCTCTTTTGATTCAATTTCAATTCTCTGATGTCTTCGTGGAAGTTACAAGTAGGAGCTTCGGTGTGATGGTGGCCCTGAAAATCGTGTAGATAAGCTTCTATCTCATATTCTCTTCCCAATCTCTTTTTTTCTTCATCCAATTTCAATTGTTTGATGGTTCCTGGCAACTCCAGGAAGAAGCGTTGATATATTTTCATGGGACACAAACTCCAGATGGGTCAGAATTGTAAGTTTGGATGAATTGTTTGCTTTAGTTGCTTTGGTTGATAGGTATATTTTGGTTGTTTAAACTAAAAGTTTTGGATTGCATCCATATATCTGTTTATTCTGTTGGGTCCAGGTATATTCTACGAGTGGTTAGTTTTCTTTCGAAATAACCAATACCCTTGTATATTTCGTAGTTCTGGTGACCCGAGTATCTTGATTCGTTCTTTTATCCATTATTGATATTCTGATTTGGGAAGCCAAATGCAGAATAGATATTCAGTTAGATCTGGTGATTCATCTTTCTATCTTTCTATATTCTTTTGTTGTCTCCCTACTTGCAAATTTCGAGGACGAAATTTTGTAAGGGGGAATCTGTAACATTCCAGATTTTGAAGCCAAATAAATTTAGTGATTAATTTGATTTTTGAATTTAATTTAGAATTAGTTGGTAAGTAATATAAAATTTTTGTTTAATTTGGTTAGATTGTGAATTAATTGGAAATTAATTTGAATAATATAGAATAAAAGTAGAATTTGAAATTGGGATTCAAATTTTAATATTTTAAAAATAAAATTGTATTTGGATTTTCTAAGATTAAATAAATATATCTTTGTTAATATAAATGGATTTTAATTAGGAATTTGATTTACAAAATTCAAGTATAAATATTTTATAAATAAATTGGATTTAAAATCTCTATATATTTGAAACTAAATAAAAATTTTGTTTTCTAATTTTAGCAAGTATGTATTTTGATGTGAAGATTTTACATTGAATTTAAGGTGGTAAATTTTTAAATACTATTTAAACGATAACTTCCAATATGATATTATACAAGGTTAAATAAAAAGTTTAAAAATATACATATGTAAAATATTAAAATGAAAAAGTTTAAAATAAAAATTATAAATTAAATCAAGACGAGGTTTAAAACACAATTTGTAAATAAATTAATGAAAAGGGACTTAAACATAATATTATTTATCCTTAACAAGTGTAGGATAGAGAGTTTATGAATTTTACAAGTGTAAACAAAATAAACCAAGTGGCACATTTGTTTTAATAACATATAATTAAAAGATAATTTATAAAGTTCTAAAACAAAGTGTTTAAAAGTAAGTTTTAAAGTTTAAATGTTAAATTGAATGTTTTGAAATTGTTTTGTTTTTTAAATAATTATATAGGGATAATTGTTTAATTAAAATCTTTAAGTGTTTTCAAACGTGATCCGATGAATGTGATTTAGCAAGAAATTAAGATAAGTGATGTATCTCAAGCTAATTAAGACCCTGGGTAATTAAAGAATAATTAATTTATGATTAAATGTTGATTAATCAAGTGTTTAATGATTTATTAATTTAAAGAATAATTAATTTATGTGATTAATTAATTAAGGTAATTAATTTGAGAATAGTTAATAAATTAAAGGTTAGCTAATTAAGAAAATTAATTAAGGGATGATTAATTAATGAAGGTGACTAAGACTTAATCAATAGTAATTAATGATAATTAATCATTGATTTAAGATAATTAATGAAAGTAATTATGTGGTTAATTAATTTAAACCACACGATTTATTCGTCTTAATTGAAGATGTTTGATTGTTAAAGAATGTTGTGTATTGGATTAATATCTCTGTTATGTGCTTGTGATGCTATGTAATATGAAATGCTTTGTGCTGAGCTGTTATATCTGTGATGAATATGCTGTTGTATGAATATGAAAATCCCTTGGCCCGTAAAACGGCATTTGAATTTCGATGAGACAGGGAGTCGGATTCCAGTTGGTTGTCTGAAACCCACATCGAATCGTAGTGGTGAATCTTTGTAATTGATAAATTTACTTTATCTGTGAATTTGTGAATAAGGATAAGCGTTGTACCTCTTATCGATATTGCTATACTTGAATCTGTGATGATTGATGTTGTTGCACTATTGTGTGTAAAACCCCTGGACTACACTATACACACACAAATATGGATTTCACGAGGAAATTGGTTAAGTCACAGATTTTTGAAATGGTTTTAAAAGTTGAATTTTGAATTCAAATGGTTTGGAAATGGAATTGGGTTAAATGTGAAAAGCTTTTGAAAAGGGGTTTTGAGGATAAAAGTTATTTTGAATAACTTGATAAAGTTTTGTAATTTAAATAATTTGATTTAAATTTGAATTCAAGATTTGAAATTGAATTCTGTGTTTTGAAATTATGGTTTAAGAACATATACAAGTTATAAAAGTGTTTATATGGGTTTTAAACCATTTTGAAAGTGTTTTGGAAATTTGAATTTAAGCCAAGCTTTATATTTGAAAAGTTTTAACTGGTGCAGATGTAATCGGCTTTTTCCGAAACAAAACTATTTGTTTTCAAATAATAATAGCTTTCATATAAAGAAAAGATTTCCAATTTGTGTTGAAAAGATTTCAAGTTTGAAATAGAATGGTTTTGAAGGCTATAATTGAATTTTGTGAAAGAGGTTTAACTTTGTTTTGAAATTGAAGAGGATTTCAAATGGTGTATCTTTTATATACAAAAGATTTGAAACGGGAATTTATTTGTAAGTTATGAGTGAATCTTTGAAAACTGTTTTGAAAGCTATGAAATGAGTCTTTGATTTAACGACCGGATGAGTTAATCCAACTTGGAATGGAATTGTTTCGAAAGGCTATGAATGAATCTTTGTTAAAGATTGGTGATCCTTGTTTTAAATTGAAAGGGGGTTTTAAAGGTAAATCATTTTTTTAAAAGATTAAAGTGTGGAAATTGTTTAAACCATTGAAGGTTTCTGAAATGAATCTTTTTGTTTAAAAGGTTGGAAATGGTAATTTGTTTAAACCATTTGAATGAAAGGTTCTGGGCTTTAAGCTGTGATTTAACTGAGACCCCAATATCCATATGTTTTTAAATATTACGCTCGTTATTCGGTTTAGCTAGGAGAGGACTTTGTGTTGTATAACCCATTCCGAATAATGATATGACGATATGGAAGGCAATTGAAGACCGGTGGTGAAGACCGGGTGTTTTCAAGAACGAAAGGATAAACCGTCGAATGTCTCTGCACTGAGTCGTGCCGGTATAGAGATCTCCATATGTGATGGGGTGTCCGATCGGGATTGGGAATTCCCGAATTGCAAGGGATTCTTTGGAAGTGCCTTCGGTTCGGTTCGAACCCGAAACAGACTTCTATGGATGAGTGTCTGACGTTACACTTTGAGATGTAAAGCTGGTTTCTATCAAATACATTTCTGTTTGGTGGCGGAGATTTATTCTCTTAGCTTAACACCCTTCTCTGAGACGTACGAGCTCGGAGGTTATGTAGTTGATGGTTACTAGTGATACATTCCCAATTTGATAATGTGACATATGAAGTGCTGCTGATCATTTGTTGATCGAAGCATGGCTTTGTGAAAAAGCGTAGCTTTATGGACGAGACTTCGTGGAGCCTCACAACCCGGAAATGGTCGAAACAGGAATGTTGCGGCAAGGTTTTTTAGGGGTCGCCCCTAGGGTATGTCCATTTCCTTCTGGATAAGAGGTGGTATCATGGTATGAGGCCCAGATTTTTAACCTATATGGTTACTGCAAATTTATTACTTTGTGGTTGTTAGTGTCGAGCGCTCAGATAAAGGTCGGTAATGACCGGGAATGGCATAGCTCGTGTGTTAGTTTCCTAGTTACAGCTTGGTTAAAGCGTGAGGTAGCATCGACCTTGTTTAGCAGAGATCCAATTAGGTTCCCGGGGTCGTCCTTCCAGAGGCCTTCCATTTCGGTGTGGGAAGTTCCTTTGCCTGACCATTTGTTGGAACCCCAATCATCCAATACGCGCCCTTTACCATTTCAATTGTATAACCTGCCATTCTTAAATGGTAGCTATAGTAGGCATACAACGAAATATGGTATGCTGTCTAAGATTGATATTATACTTTCGAAATGTTTTCTGCACTATGCATTAATAATAATATCAAATGGTTTTCGCGTATCAAGCATTTTTTATTGTCATAAGGAGAAATATCCTCCAAATGTGCGCTTGCATTGTGTGTGTGGCGGGAGGCCTTATGGCAGTTTCATTTTGCAAAAAGCATTACGGTATTCAATGTTTTAAAATCTTTTGTTGTTGTTTTAAAGATAAATTGTTTTTGTTTGCTCATACCAGTCCCACGACTGATCCGGAGTTTATTGTTCCCTTCCTAAACTCTGGGTGCCCATAATTTTCCACACGGGCAGTCTAGAGTTTGGTTTTTCAAATAGTCAGATAGTAGAAATCAAATTGGTAGCCTTCAATGTTCTGTTTTGTTTTCTTTGGAGTGCATGGGCAGCACTTGCTTATCTTTGTGCAACCTTGATGGTGGTTCAAGCTAGTGGTTTGGAGTTTTGGCTTTGGAGCATTGGATTGGAGTTGCAGTTTGATATTGGAGTTATATGATATTATTCTTTTTCTTCCGCTATGTTGGTGTACTTAATGTGTTATAAGCTCCGGCGAGCCAGATTCGGCGTTTGAATCTGCGGCATTCGAGTACAAGTGAAGTACGGGTGCCGATTTTCAAAGGCCGAAGGCCGGACTGTCACAATAGCATTCATTTTTGGATCATAATAAGTCACACGATGAGAAGGTACTTCCATCTCGACTAGAATAATGGCTTCGGAACCGTAAGAAAGAGAGAATGGAGTGTGGTCGGTCGTAGATTTGTAGGTTGTCCGATAAGCCCGTAAAGCCACAGGAAGTTCATCGATCAATTTACCCCTGGCCTTTTCCAATCGTTTCTCTAGAATAGACTTTATAACTTTACTAACAGCTTCAACCCGTCCATTCGATTTAAGGCGTGCAACTGTGGAGAACTTCTTTTGGATATGGAACTGTTGACACAAATTCTTAAATTCAACACTGTCGAATTGGGCACCGTTGTCTGTGACGATGGTATGTGGGAGATCAAATGGACAGATAATGTTGCACACTACAAAGTTGATCACTTTCTTCGTCGTGATTATAGCAAGGGGTTCAGCTTCCACCCACTTGGTAAAGTAATCAACTGCGATGATGGTGTACTTCGCACCACCTTAGGCTAGAGGTAGAGAATAAATAATGTCAATGCCCTGTACTACAAACGGCCATGGACTGACCATCTTAGTTATTTCAGTAGGTGGGGCTCTAGGAATCCAAGCGTGTTTTTGACATCTATCACTTTTTCTGGCATAGTCCAATGCATCACGGTTTACAGTCAGCCAATAGTATCCATATAAGAGCACTTTCTTGGTAAGCGCTTGCCCCCCGGTATTATCATCGCATTCTCCTTTATGCACATCATGCAATACTCGTTTGATTTCATTGTGTGCGATACACCAGAGTAAAGGAACAGACTACCCTCTTCTATATATGACTCCATTCTGGATAGTGAATGGTGAAGCTTTTCGAGGAACTTGTCTCTTTTCATTCTTGCACTCCGGTAGGGTCCCATGCTCGAGGTAGTTTCTTAACGGAGTCATCCATGACTCCTTATCGAGAATGACCTCAAGTACCCAATCTGCTTCCATCTGATCGATGCTCGGGGAAGATAATGTTTCCACGGGAACAATTCCCATTTGTTGTGCTTCACCTAACCGGCTAACTTTGCTAACGAATCAGCTTTTTGATTGCGCTTTCAGGGTATGCAGTAGATGGCATAATAATTGAACAAGTTCAATATCTCCTGAATCCAAGCAAGGTAAGGGACCAGCCTTCGGTCTTCGGTCTTTGGCCTGGTATTCTCCCCGAACTTAACATATGACCAACTACGAATCACAATAAATCTGCAGAGCAATATTTCTTAAATCTGTGGCAAGTCTCAATCTAGCAAGTAGGGCTTCGTATTTGGCTTCGTTGATGGTCGCACGAAAATCGAATTTTAATGCATAGCATATAGATCGGGCTTTAGGAGTTTCCAGACTACTCCAGCGCCTGAGCAACGGTCATTTGATGCACCATCGGTATGGAGCTTCCTGATATACTTGGGAGATTCACTGGTTTCGAGCAAGTCCATTAGGATAGTGAATTCAACGATGAAGTCTGCCAGGACTTGTCCTTGGATAGCTCGCCTTGGTATGTAAGTAATGTCAAACTGACTTAGCTTGTTATTCCACTTAAGTAACCTACCAGACGTCCCAGGCCGCGTAAAGACCTGTAATAATGGCTGGTCGATGTAAACGGTGATAGGATGAGCCTGAAAATATGGATGGAGCTTCCTTGAGGCAATGATAAGACAATAAGCCAACTTCTCCAGCTTGGGATAATTTCTCTATGCTCTCGTTAGTCGTTTACTTATATAATAGATCGGCCATTGTATCCGGTCTTCCTCCCGAATTAAGGCAGCACTGATTGCATTCTATGACGCTACTAAGTAAATGTATAATCTCTCATGATCAATGGGCTTTGACAGAATAGGTGGTGTGGAGAGGTGTTGAATCAGTGCTCAGAATGCACCCTCGCATTCCGTAGCCCATTCAAAGTTTCGCTTCACTTTTCTGATCAGGTCGAAGAAGGGAATGCATTTGTCTATGGATTTTGAGATGAACATGCTCGGTGTTGCTTCTTTTCCGTCAAGGCTTTGGACTTGCTTTATAGTTCTTGGAATCTCAAGATTTCTGATTGTCCAGATCTTTTCGGGATTAGCTTCGATCCCACGAGCATTGACGATAAACCTAAGGAATTTTCTGGATGCAACCCCAAAGTGACATTTCAATGGGTTGAGTTTCATTCTATATTCTCGGAGGATGTTGAACATCAATTCCAGGTCTTTGATATGATCAGTGGAGAATCAAGACTTTACTAGCATGTCATCCACATATACCTCCACCGTTTTTCTGATCTGGTTAGCGAACATTCGATTAACTAATCGTTGGTAAGTTTCCCCGGCCTTCTTGAGTATGAATGGCATGACTTTGTAGCAGTAAAGTCCTAGATCGGTTATAAAGCTAGTATGCCCTGGTCAGGCAAGTGCACGGGTATTTAATTGTAGCTAGAGTACACATCCATGAAGAATAAGAGTTCATGTCCAGCTGTCGAGTCTACGAGATGATCAATACAGGGGAGTGGAAAACTATCTTTAGGGCAAGCCTTATTCAAGTCTGAGTAATAAATGCGCGTTCTCCATTTCCCGTTCGGCTTTCAGGCAAGTACAGGATTTGACACTCATTCCGGATAAAACGCATCTCGGATAAACCCGTTTGCTTGGAGTTTTTCTACCTCTTCTTTAAGGGCGGCGGATCTCTCTGGATCCATACCACGCCTTATTTGCTTGACCGAGACATGCCACGGGTCAATATTCCATGTGTGGCTTGTGATATCCGAAGAGATTCCACACATGTCGGAATGTGTCCAGGCAAACACGTCCAAGTTTTCCTGGAGAAATTCAACTAATTCCTCTTGCATTTTTTGGCTTAATTGAGATCTAATCTTTATCATTTTAGAATCGTCATCAGCGTCGACCGAAACATCGATCATCAGCTTGGTGGAAGAAGCCTGACTTTCTTTACTTTCATCTTCACTTTCGGTATCTCTAGGGTCAAGATCCCTTGGGAATTGGTTGGGGTGCCCGAGCTTTAACCCAGGCGTTAGCTGTTAATTCTCAACAAAGCGGACATAGAAAGATTCCTTTATGCCCTTTCCTTTTTCTTTTCACTGCGCCTCTCGTAGCTCAGCAACATAACAGTCTCGTCCAGCAGCCTGATCTCCATGAACAACTCCAACTCCATTGTTGGTAGGGAATTTTAAAGTCAAACACCAAGGAGCAATGGAAGCTCGAAATTCATCTAGGGCCGGTCGGCCCAAGAAAGCATTGTATGGCAAGTCTATGTCTAATACAACAAACTGTAATATTCGAACTCTTCGGCGTTCTCTAATTCCCAACTCCACTGGTAGTTCCGCCACTCCAATGGGTATAGTTGTGCTTCCATTGAAGCCATGAATACAAGATTGACAAGGGTCAAGTCCTTTGTTTCCATTTTCATCTGGTCATAGGCTTGTTTGAACAGTATGTTCACAGAACTTCCACTGTCTACCAAGATCCCCTTCATCCAAGCAGGACCTACGTGACCTACGTGAGCTGAAATAAAAAGTGGATCAATAGTTAAGGCTTCGACTCTACCGGAATCCCTGTCATGGAATATGATGTCGTCTGTCATCGTCTTTTGTTGCCTAGCCGGAGCCCCGTCTTCCAAACTACTACAACATTCAAAGCTCGCATGCCTAATGGAACTGGCATACTACTCCATTTCCTTTTAGCTTCGGTCTACTGGATGAGGATCACCACTAATAGCATTTGTCACCAACCTCTCGTCGGTACGAGCAGGTTCCTTTTGTCTTGCCTGATTTGGTATATGATTTTGATTCGATGGGCCCGCACCTCCTGACTGCGACGTCCACACAAACTGCTCCAACTTTCTCTCACATATCAACTTCTCAATGATATCCTGCAAATGGAGACACTCGTTCATTTAAAGCCATAGCTATCATGAAATCTGCAAAACTTCCCCGTTTGAATCTGTTTTTTCGATGATTGTTTCGGAGCAGCCTTCTTATACTGAATAGTATTGCAGGTCTGTAAATACACATTTCCCAGCGATATGTTTAAAGGAGTATACTTATCAAACACAAGAGCCTTACGTCATGGCCTACAATTCTAATCTCGTTTCCTGTTTTGATTTCCATTTCCTTTTGGTTTATTCTGTATGTTCAGTTGTACTTTTTCGGAGCTCTCCTCGGTTTGTTTAACAACAATATTGATCTAGATTCCTTCCACACTGGGTCCTGCGTCATCCTTCTTCCTAAATTGTTTTGCATCCTCCCATCTCAAGAACCGGGATGCCTTGGAATAGAAATGATCCAATGATGCAGGAGGTTTTCCGGCCAACCTGTTGCCGAATTCAGAATCGGGATCGATCCCTTTAGTTAATGCCATCAGAATTGAGTTATTATTAGGATTACTAATCTCAGTGCATACAGTTTAAAATCGACCCTGATAACATCTAAGTGTCTCTCCAAGAGCTTGAGTGACACTAGACAAGGTATTAACATCCTTCAGTCTTGTGACATGCATGCGGAATTGCTCAACCAAATTTGCTGCCAACTGGTCAAAACACGAGATAGATCAAGATGGCAAACGGGTCAACCACATAGTTGCTATACCCTCTAGAGAGATCGAGAAACTTTGACAATTAACTACGTCATCGGCTCGCGCAGCGTTCGTCAATCATTCGTACTTTAAGATATGCTGATTAGGATCAGAGCTCCCTTCATAGACGGGTAGAGTGGTCATCCTAAATCGCCGAGATGGTTTAGCGTAGAGTATATCATCAGTGAAAGGGGTATGACTTTGGGAGATTCCCCAGTCGTCATTAACTAGACTCGGACTTTTACATATCACCTGACGAATCATCGTCGGTATGTCCTACATCTGGATATTCTGAGCCTTTTGGGCCAAGGTGTGGTTGGGTTCCACAATGCAAGGATGGGCGATCGTGGTCGACGATCCATGTCTTGCCTCCTTGGTTCTAAGTTCTCAGGGACATATAGTTCAGGAGTGTATTCATGTTCGCAACGGTTCAGATCTATCCAGTTTCGAGCATCGACTCCCAAATCAATGGCAGTGGTGGTAGCGATCGTCAGTAGTATGATAAGGAACAGTACCTCCCCAGGATGAGGGTCCAGTCTGATGGCTAGTTACGGGCCAACCCTTGGTTTCCCAAGACTCAAGGTGCGTTGCTGTACAGTAGCTTGTGTATAGCTTCCATCCAGCCGTGGGTGCATGGATCTATGGTGGTAGTCAGAAGAGGCTGAACTCTCGGTCGATGAATAGGAAGCCTGATCCCTTCTAGACCTCCTTCGTCTTCGACGATTCAGTTGATTGGTCAATTCCACGTTGGCATGGGGTTGTTGAGTAAGCTGCTGACGGTTTTGCGTCAGCTCTTGCATTAACAATAGAAATTCTTCTTTGGTGACAGGGCTTTGAGGATTTGATGCTCTGGCAGCATTCTGATCGGTCGGAGGTAGTTGTACGGAGTTCTGCCTGTCACATCCTACTGGATCTGCAGCTGTTGAAGTAGTACTAGTGTTAAACATGATGTATATCGAAGCTCTTTCCTAGACTTGATGCAAATCTGAATAGGATGGAAGAACTTTAAACTTGGAATCTGGATCTTCTTCTTAGATTTACGCAATCCGATATTGATAGTAGATCCAACAAGTAGGAGAAAAACTGGGTTCTCTCAATGAAAGCACCAAAATGTTTGTACCAAAATTAGGCTCAACACTCTTCGGATGTGTTTGAAGAGATAAAATGAAGAGGAAGATCTAGCAAACACGCCAATTAATAAACAAGTAAATGCATAGAAACACGCAGATTTAGATTGGTTCGGCATATGGCCTACGTCCACTATGAAATGATTGACTTTTATTAACTTTTGCTTGTTGATTACAATAAGTTACAACAGTAGAATTCGAATACAACAGTGATTTCGGTAGAGTCTGGATGTAGAGGAGCCAAATATCCCTTTCTCAGTAGGTCCTGGGCTGCTATTTATAGGTGTAGGCAGCAAATATCTTGCTCAGATCTCGGAAGACCTTTTCTCTCTTGTGGGTAGGCCTACGTGATTGATCCCTGTCCGTTTGGAGTCGATCCGTGATTGATATGAACATAATTTGTATCGATCAGGATTTAGTACAATCGAGTCAGGATCGATCATGAACATTCCCGAAGATGTACGTAAGCTCCTGTGAAAATTTGGTGGCATTTGGACTTGTAGATTTTGAGTTATGATCAATGTAAGTTTAGATTTGCAAAACATTGCCGCCTTCGTATCGATGGTTCTGCACGTGACGTTAGTTGAAGTGGCACTAACCTTTAGGATCGATCCACTTTTTATGCCGAGTGATCGAGTCTTCCACTTGACCGCGTTTTCTTCTTATCGATCTTCTTCACTTTAATTCATATCACTTCTGTTGCACTACACTTTGTATCAATGTCCTGCGATCCACTTTGTATCGATGCCTTGTGCTCCATTTTGTATCGGTCGTTGAGTATTTGGTTTTCGCATCGATGGAAGGTGTTGATTTTGTATCGATCTTTGGCTGATCGATACAAAAAATGCTTGAAACTGGATCGATACGAAATGGACTACAGTGCCACTACTTATAGATACGAAATGGGTGGTTGTGGATGGATACGAAGTGGGTCAATTCCAACGGATATGAAGGAAGCCGCTATTGATGGATTCGAACAAAATCTATGCGAATAGGATTGACTAATGGATACGAATGTGTTTATTATCTTGGCTTGCATCAATCATATCTTGAGCACATGAACTCGGATTGACTTGAAATTTGGAGCGTTAGCTTCCATGACTTTGCTTGTCGTGTCATGTCAATTGTAACTTGATACGGACTCGGACAAAATTTACCAATATCCATAGTGAACCTGTGTATAATTGTTTTTCGAGATGAACTGTCTTTGATTTCCAGTTAATTTTTTGGTGTCACGGCCTTGCCAAAAGGCGGGATAGCAATATTATCTATATTGGAAAGGCTATGAAGCACAGATGGAAGGACCAAGAGGCTAAGAGGGAAAGCAAGGGGTCTATGGCATCTAGAGGAAATGTACTAGAGGATGCAGGAGAAAAGGAGCCAAAATTGGCTAAGTATAAGGATCGGTACCGATCCAAATTATTGGCTCCAATTGATGTGGTATCCGGGGTGGAGACTTTGGAGTTGTATTATATCATGCTGGAAGTTATGGTTCATTGATTGATTCTATGGTTTCGTAGTTATGGCATGATGAAGTTTTATCTCTTCGATCGAAAACATGGATAGGAGTGGGATCGAAGAAGTTGATTGACAGCTTAGGATGGAACGAGGTTGTAAGATAATGGACTGGGATTAGTAGCAGGCTTATGCCCGAAAATGGATTGGAGTTGTCGAAAGCTCGGAAGATCTAGTAGTGCCAAGGAATCGTTGATGACTTGGAGTGCTTTGGTTGTGTTCAAAGTAAGGGTGCTATACACGTGGGCACCCAAGGGCTGGTAGCGCCAGTCATATACTCTAGACCGGCAGGGTCAAGGTCAGATGGTATAGAGATGTCCAAGATACAATTGTGCTAGGTTTTTACCCGGTGAGTACGGTGAACACGATCGAGAACCAGGATTTCCATTAGTCTTTGGAAAACAAGGACGAGGCCATACGAGTTATCATATGTTCAAGGCTTTAGAAGATGCTAGCTTGGTTTTGGATTCTATGGTTGCTATGATTGCTATGTCTGCTTTTGGGTAGGCTATCAGCTATAGGAATGTTGGAGAAGGGATTGGGAATAGGGCCAATGGAAGAGCTGCTTAGATTCTTATATCATGTTCTGTTATATCCTATTTTCGTTTATTTTGAGTGGCATGTTATATCTTGTTATTATGTGCTAACTCTTTGGTTGCACGGACAGGTCAGGTATAGTTTTATGTGCTTGTCTAGTACTATATTTTCTGGTACAGATGTTGATAGTCATTTACTGCTCACACCAGACTGTTGTCTGACCCAAGGCTTTATATTTTCTCTTATCATCTTGGGTACTCTTAAATGAATAAACTAGATGACAGGTTTGGAGTCGCAGTTGTTGTACGAAGACGAGCTTGGAGAAGCTATGGCGTATTACTCTATATTTATAGTTCTTGTTGTTATATACTCTGAGGGATGTAGTGAGGAAATGTTGTATTTAGATATTGTGACATTTGTACCATAACTCATGATGTTCTAATAAAGATGTTGTCATTCATTTTTTATGGCTCACTATATTTCTATTGTATATTTTCTATATTATATTTTATCCATGCGCGGTGGGATGTGCAATAGGTTTTCTACTTTAAATTTCAACCCTGATGATTGACCCGTATCAGTCTAGCACATTTACAGCGCTCTTTTAAGTCATTTAGTGTAGTGGTATGGGGCGGTCGTCACATTTGGTTTCGGAGCTTTGGTTACGATTGACCGAAGCAAGTTGAGAGTATACGCTACAGGAGGGAGCATACTTGTTAATGACGATATTAGGCTATATAATATTATTATATATATAGTAAGCACTTGGGTACCATTAAAGCTTTTCTTGGAAAGAGGCTAATCATTCTTATTATAGATAAGGATGAATCGAAATAGAGGAAATGTTGCTAGAAATGACTCCTCTTTGGGAGTGGAAGAGGGAGCGGGAGCTGCTACACCTGATTTTCAAGCCATGTTCGATGCAATGATAGCTTCGTTGATGAAAAGGAAGATTGCTTGAAGACAACTATATATGGCCGAGCAATGAATTGGTGGAATGCTATTACCATTACTACTCCAGAAGATTAGATTTCTTGGGATCGGTTCAAAGCTAAATTTGAAGAGAAGTTCATTTCGATGGCTCAGAAGTTGGTGCTTTTCGAGATGTTTGCTATGTTTAAGCAGGAGAGATATCTGTTTCTAAGTATGTGGCATAGTTTTTTGCTTTTTTGAGGTATGTGATATCTTTTATTGATACACCTTTGAAGAAGAATGATAAGTTTATCACTGGATACGACCACTTGGGAGAGAAGCTAGTGGGCCATATCGAAGTGCATTTTGAGAAGCTTGTTAAGAAAGCCTTAGACATGAGAGTTTGTATCCGAAGAATAAGACTGCTATTGTGGTTGTTGCTGGAAAGGAGGAACCAAAATCGCAACAAGGTAGTGGGGTAAGAAGAAATGGAATGGAAAAACGAAGCAACAACAACAAGGAAAAGGGGGACAGAAGAAAAGTAAGGGTGAGGTTGTTTGTGCAGTTGTAGTGAGAAAGGTCACTATGCTAATGAATGTAAGGCGACTAAAAAGTGCTTCAACTATGACAAGCTTGGGCATATAAAGAGGAATTGTCCAAAATGGCCTAAGGGTAAGCAGATTGTGAAGGCATATGCTTTGGATGTTGTTCCAACTTCATCTTGTGTTCCTACTACTAGGGATAAAAGGAAAGGGGTCATGGTGCAAGGTATGCTTTCCATCCCAGAGTTTCCTTTAGAGTTCATTTTGACACTGGAGCTTCCATTCTTTCATCTATGGTGAATTAGTATGCAAACTAGATTTGGAACTTGAGATAGTAGACCGATGTTTGGTTGTAGGAAACCCTAATGGAGGATCTACTAGTCTTTTTATGATTTGTCGTGGTTTAGTGTTCGAGTCATGGATATTCTTTTGTTTATGATTGCTTTGTTCATAATTTTGCTAGGTTCAGAATTATTTTAGGAATGGACTAGCTTAAGAGGTATGCAGTTGTAGTGGACTGCGAGAAGCTAGAGGTGACTTGGGAATATGGAAGGGAAAACGGTAGCGATACGCTGCTTACTGGAGGATACGGTGTTAGTCAGCTTTCGTTATTCGCTTGAGACTCCATATGAAGGATTGTCATCTGTGCCTATCACTAGAGAGTATCCTGATGTCTTCGAGAAAGTGATAGGATTTTCATTGCATAGGGAGATCGACTTTTGGATCGACTTAGTGGATGGAGCCAGATCCATAGTTATGCCTTTGAGGCGTATGGCACCTAGAGAGTAGAAAGAGTTAGAGGTGCAAGTGGACGATCTACTGAAGAAAGGATTCATTCAGAGAAGAATATATGAATGAGGTGCAGTTGTTGTATTTACAACGAAGGCAGATGGTTCTCTGAGTCTATGCGTGGATTATCACGAGCTGAACAAGGCTACGAAGAAGAATAAGTACCTACTTCCATGGATTGATGACATGTTCGATCGGCTGCATGGGGCAAATGTGTTTTATTAGATGGATTTGGCAACGGGATTTCCCCAGTTGAGAGAGGCAAAATAAAGTGTGCCTCTTACTGCATTTCCAACACATTCAGGTTTCTACGAGTGGTTGGTGATGCCTTTTGGATTGACTAACGCTACGACATAGTTTGTAGATCTTATGAATAGAGTCTTCGGAGATCAGTTGAATAAGTCCATACTTGCATTCGTGGATGATATTCTGGTTTATTCCAAAACCAGGGAAGAGCACAAGATCCTCTTGAGGATTGTGCTTGAAATTTTGAGAAAGCATAAGCTAAGAGCAAAGTTCTTTATATTTCATTTCTGGAAGGAAGAAGTGAGGTTCTTGGGACATGTCTAGTTAGGACAAGGAGTTGCGGTGGATCCTGCAAAGGTGGTAGCGATCCAGGATTGGAATCAACCCAAGAATGCTATGGATATGAGAAGTTTACTTGAATTGATAGGATATTATAGGTGCTACGTAAGGGACTTCTCAAAGATTGCAGCACCATCGACTAACTTGACTAAGAAGAATCAGACTTTCACTTGGGATGAAATATAAGAGCATGCATTTGTAACTTTGAACGAAAGGTTTACGAGTGCACCTGTGTTCGTTATTTTGTGTGGGAATAAATAGATGACGGTATACACCGATGCTTGTGGTACTGATCTTGGAGTTGTGTTGATGTAGAAAGGGAGAGTTGTCGCTTACGCTAGTTGACAATTGAAACCATATGAAAGGAATTATTCAACGCATGACTTGGAACTAGTGGTGATTGTATTTACTTTGAAGATGTGGAGGCACTATTTGTTGGGAGAAAGATTTGAGCTATTAACAGACCATAAATCCTTGAAGTATCTTTTCTCTCAAATGGATCTTAACCTTCGACAGCAACGAAGGTTAGAGTTCCTAGCTTCTTATGACTTTAATATTCCCTATACTCCAGGGGAGGTAATGCAACAGATGCATTGTGTAGAAGAAATGTTGAATTGGGAGCTATGCTTTTGGAATGGAAACATATGGAGTACATAGCTGGATTTGATTTCAAGCCACGTTGTGACCTTGAACCTGAGTTGTTAGCAAGTCTATCGATTAGACCTACTCTCATTGAAAAGATTGGTCCTAGTCAGAAGCAAGATGCTAAACTAGTAGAGATCATGGAGAAGATTGAAATGGCAGTAGAATCTGAAGATTTGAGACAGATCAAGATTGACCAAGATGGTTGACATCGTAAGGATAAGAGGCTGGTTGTTCTAGATATTAATGGATTACGAGATGAAGTACTAATGGAATGCCATCATTCCAGATTAACCATTCATCCTAGTGGTAACAAAATATATAGTGATGTGAAGAGGATTTACTACTGGGAAGGAATGAAGAAGTATGTTGGAAGTTTCATCTTAAAATGTTTGAATTGCCGTTTAGTAAAGGCCGAGCAGAAGAAGCCCAGTGGATTGCTACAACCACTAGATATCCCCGAATGGAAATGTGAAAAAATTTATATAGATTTTATAGATGGATTGCAACGAACTAGAACAGGATATGTAGTATTTGGATAGTGATAGATCGATTAACCAATAGTGCAAGATTCATATCTGTCAAATCTACCAAAACGACATCCAAGTTGGCAGAATTTGTTAAGTGGATTTCTCGATTCCGTGGTGTGCCAAAGAGTATTATAAGCGAAAGAGACCCATTGTTCACTAGTGAATTCTGGAAGAGCTTACAAGAGATTGTGGGAACTAACTGCACCTGAGTACAGCTTGTCACCCACAACGGATGGCCAGACCAAGAGAGTGAATCGGATTTTGGAAGATCTTCGAGCATGCATTATAGATTTTGGAGGGTCTTGGGATGATCACTTGCATCTAGTGGAGTTCGCCTATAGCAACAATTATCAGTCAAGTATTGTTATAGCACCATATGAAGCACTATACGAACGAACTTGTAATTCACCTTAATGTTGGTGGGAAGCAGGTGAGAAGTCAATACTTTGACCAGAGATGATTAGGGGGACTTCGGAAAAGATAGAGATCATTCGGCAGTGAATGAAGACTGCTCAAGATTGTCAAAAGAGCTATACAGATAAGAGAAGAAGAGGTTTGAAATTATCAGTTGGGGACATGGTATTTGTTAAGATTTCTCCTCTGAGGAATGTTGTTCGATTTGGTAGGAAGGGAAAGTTAGGACCCAAATTTGTTGGACCTTTTCCAATTATCGAGAACTAGGAAATTAGCTTATAGGGTGGATCCACCTCCGAAGATGGCGGGTGTGCAAAATGTTTTTCATATTTTCTATCTACGGAAATTTGTGCATGACTCGGGTATTGTGGTAGCAGCGGATTAGCTAAAAGAGATAGAGGTTGTGGCAGAAGTTTCAAGACCCGTAAGCCATTTCGTGTCGTTGGGAATAACACGAATAGTTTAGAAAGAAGGTAGTTAGGTTAGTTAAGGTACAATGGAGTGAGGATGATAGCGATTGTACATGGAAGACCGAAGAGAGTATGCGGACGGCCTACCCAGAACTCTTTGAGTGGTAAGACCCATAGGTCGCATTTACTTGCACCATTGTATCTTATACTATTAGAATCTGCATGCTAGGATAGGTTTTACTTGCTTTTTTTAATTTGGCTGCTTAGTTGGATTATTAGATGGTTGCTAATGGATGGTAGGCATGCAGGATAACGGTGATTTCTTACGTTTGTTTAGTTATTTCGAGGGCGAGATTTCTAAAGGGGGGAGAATGTAACGACCCATATTTTACATATCAGATAATTTAAAATAATTCTATTTAATTAACTTAAGGTCATATCATTCTAATATTTTGAAATATGATTATCAATGATGTTTTATATGTCCATGATTTTTTCTCGAATTTCTATGTGACCATTTTTCCTTTAGAGATCTTATTTTGGCCATAACTTTTAATAGGATCCTAATAAATGTTCAAGCCTAGTTTATTTCTTTAAGATGGTGGTTTCCTATTCCGTAGGGTAGTCATATAGGAAAATCAGATAAGTAGTTAAGAAGTTATAGCATTTCTAAGTTTTGCAAACTGCTGGTCAGAATTAGAAAGGGGATTAATGGGTCAATTAGCAAGCACATTAGTCTAATTTGGTTTGGCTATAAATATATGGTGAGAGGGACCATTTGAAACCTTTGTCTCTCATTTCATATCAGCTTCCAAGCCTACCTCCTCTCTAATTCTCCATTTCTTACATAAATTTCATTCCAATTCATCTCTAATCTCGAATTAGAGGCTAAATCTTCATCGAGGGGCTTGATCTTGTAAATTGGATCATATCTAAATCTAATTTGAAACTGTCCAGATTGGATCTCCTCTCATTTTCATAGGTTTGATTGGTTTGGTGAGTGGTTATGATCTCTCAGTAGTCTATAATGGATAATATGATGTAATTAGGTGATTATAAGTTAGGATTGTTAAATTTAAACATAAATTGATTAGACATAGGTAATTTTAGATTTTAGAAACGCTAAATCAATCTAGTCAAAAACATGTAATATGGATCAAATCATTGGTTGGTGTCATTTATGTGCATATGAATATGTAATTATATGATTTAGATTGGATCTATGCTTGTTTATGATCATTGATTGAATTGGATGATTTGAATGTTTATGATTGAATGTAAATGAATGATTTGCAACGTTTGGTTCATTGTTGTGTTTGAATTTTCTTACTATGCTTGATTCGTTTGCTAGTGTTGTGCATGTTTAGGACTTAGATTGTAATCGAAGCATATCGGGTGCAAAGTTCATCGAAATCGCATGAAACTTGAAGGATAGGATCTAGAGTAAGCAAGGAAGACACCCTGAAAATTTCATGCCAATTGGAGCAAAGTTTTGAATCGGTACCGATCCGATCCAATTGGATCTGTACCGATCCAAATTTGTTGTACCAATCAACGTGAGATCCAAGGGATGGTAGGGCATGGGTTCCAGTGATGCTTTATGAAGTTGGATCGGAGGATAGGCCAAGTATTGAAGATTTTATGGATTATCTATGTTGGAACGGCTAAGAAGCATAGATGGAAGGACCAAGAGGCTAAGAGGGAAAGCTAAGGGTCTATGGAATCTAGAGGAAATGTACTAGAGAATGCAGGAGAAATGGAGCCAAAATTGGCTAAGTATACGGATCGGTACTGATCCAATCCAATTGGATCGGTACCAATCCAAATTGTTGGCTCCAATTGATGTGAGATATAGGGTGGAGTCTTTGGAGTTGTAGTAGATCATGCTGCAAGTTATGGCTCGTTGATTGCTTCTATGGTTTGGTAGTTATGGCATGATGAAGTTTTAGCTCTTCAATCAGAAACTCGGATATGAGCGGGATCGAAGAAGTAGATTGACAACTCAGGATGGAACGAGGCTATAAGATAATGGACTGGGATGAGTAGCAGGCTCACGCCTTGAAATGGATTAAAGTTGTGGAAAGCTTGCAAGACCTGATAATGCTAAGGAATCTTTGATGACTCGGAGTGTTCTGGTTATGTTCAAAGCAAGGGTACTATTTGCGGGGTCACCCGAGGGCTGGTAATGCCAGTCATGTACTCTGGACCGGCAGGGTATAGATCAGGTGGTATAGAGGTATCACAAGATTCAACCGTGCGGGGTTTTTATTCGCTGAGTATGGTGAACACGATCGAGAATCGGGATTACCATTAGTCTCTGGCGAAGCAAGGACGAGGCCATATGAGTTATCGTATGTCCAAGGCTTTAGAATATGATAGCTAGGTTTTGGATTCTATGGTTGCTATGATTGCTTTGACTACTTTTGGGTAGGCTAACATCTATAGGAATGCTGGAGAAAGGACTGGGAATAGGTCAAATGGAGGAGGCTACTTAGATTCTTCTATCCTGTTCTGTTACAGTATCCCATTGTCGTTTATTTTGAGTGGCATATTATATCTTGTTATTATGTGCTAACTCTTTGGTTACGGGGACAGGTCAGGTATGGTTTTGTGTAACTGTCTGGTACCATATTTTCCTGTATAGCTTTTGATAGTCATTTACAGCTCACACCAGACTGTTGTCTAACCCAAGGTTTTATATTTCCTCTTATCATCTTAGGAATTCTTTAATGAGTAGACTAGAGGTTTGGAGTCTAGTTGTTGTACGAAGATGAGCTTGAAAGTGCTATGGCGTATTACTCTATATTTATAGTTACCGCTATTTGTTGATATATACTCTAAGGGATGTAGTGAGAAAATGTTGTACTAACATATTATGACACTTGTACCATAACTCATGATGTTCTAGTAGAGATGTTATCATTCATTTGTTATGGCTCACTATATTTCTGTTGTATTTTTTCTATATTATATTTTATCCATGCGCGATGAGATATGCAGTCTACTTTAAATTTCAGCCTTGATGATCATCCCACATCAGCCTGGCATGTTTACAGCGCTCTTTTAGTTCATTTGATGCGGGTGGTATGGAGTAGGCATCACACATCAGCTCATATCTCCTTATCACATCTACCACTTCGTTGAATAGGAGAGCTAGATGTGTCATTGTCCAGTCACTCAATCCCGACCTTAATCCTAAGATGATCTTTTCTACCTTCTTCTTAGGAGTCCTAATCAAATTAGCTCCATACTTAGACAATGCATTAAACTTCTACATATACTCTAGCGCCGTCAAACTCCTACACATACTCTAGTACTCATAGTCTGTGTGCTAGTGGTTCCTCTATATAATTTTTCCTCCCTTCTCCCGAAGTCAAACGTCCACTTTGTAAATACATTTTCTTTCTACGTAAGCAAGTGTTTTGGAAGAAGCGTAAGTAAAAGAGAATGAAAACAATAGTAGAGGGATGGCTGTATCCACTTATGTATCTATATCAAAATGCAAGTTCATTATATATAGCATATAACCTCCCTAAGGTGTTTGTTTTCTAGTTATCTAAATTATACTTGGCTCTGTTTCACTTAAGTGTCCCATAACTAATCTCTGATACCAAGTTGAAACATCCACCACTTTAAGACTTAAAAATGAATGTTGATGATGATGTATTCATCATCAAAATTATTTTCAAGCGACAAAGTGAGTTCGGTATAAAAAAAATTCTTACAACATTAAGTAAACAAAACAGCTAAATAATTTCATCACATCAAAATGTTCTACCAATTTTATTTCATCATCATTAACCTATCTTGTTCCTATGAGATGTAAATATATAATAAGATACAAATAGAGTGACATGCCCGACATATGAGGATGTCGACATAGACACTTAACAGTTATAAATTTTATTTTCACATAGCGAAGTTTCAAAATAGCTTTTATCTGTAAAATAAATCTCATGGTTTATCTTTAAAATCTTCATTCGTTTTTTCGAAAAGCTACATGTCTATACCATAAACTCAGCCTACTCGAATGAGTACCCATGAGTTTATGGAAAATAGTAAAAATATGGATCAGGCATATTGTAACGACCCTGAATTTTCTAACCCAAAAATTCCAGATAGTTATGAAAAAGAAGAAAGAGATAGAAGAAGAAGAACAAAAACACCAAACATCTCACATTCACAGCGGATAAAATATAATAATAAATAACAACAGTTTACAAAAGAATACTATATCTGTCGATTACATTTTAATTTACATCAGAGTTTCACATATACAGACAGTCACTGAACATATACAAACAAGTATGTCTCAGAATATATATACACATCAAAAATATCTATACGCTCTTTCCATCCAGCTCGCCTCTTGAGCTCCAGAACGTACCTACCTGAAAATCTGTAATACTCGGTCTGACCCGAGCATTACACCCAAGTAACACCTGGGTCAAGCTGGAAACCAGCGTGAGTAAACCCAACTAACATGTAGTACAAAACTATACAACTCATATAAACCTGGGGTACGTATATCAATCTACAATTTTACAAGTTGCTATAGACATCACTTATTTCACACGTCAATTCCTAAGTGCCAGAACATAGATTATCTGGTCCAATTCACTTAAATCATTCCATTACAACCTATTAATTCTACATATCAATTTGTAAAGAATCAAAGTGGTTTCGGCTATTATCCAATACCCGACTCCGGTCTCTTCGAATTCAGTTCATCTTAACACGCGTTATTCAAGTGAAATGCAATTCAATTTTAAATAAAAGATGTCACCTTTACTCAACAATTCATCATTAATAAAGAATCACATTACCATTATCTAATTACTTGCATTAAGTAATTATACTTAACCACATTCCATGAATGATTATCCTTAATGTATTGCATCCATTAATCAACTCCAATTGCTCATGAACAGTAATTACCCCTCTGTAATTTCTTACTTAAGTAATTAACCCCCTTACTTAATTATTAATCCTTTTTGATTAATTACACCAAGTAATTTATCCTTAATTACTTCTACTAAGTAATTACCTTTAATTACTTTCCATTAAGTAATTCATTTTAATTTATTACACACTGTAATTATGAATTACCTCACTAAATCTCCTCAAGTATTTATATTTAATTAATCTCTAAGAGATTACCTTTAGTTAATTTACAAATTAATTTCAAGCGGGTAATCCATCCCTTAATTACCCTTAAACCCAATTGATAAATCTTAATTGCAGATTAATTAGTCTTTTAACCATTAATTAATAAACCTTAGTTATTGTTAACACAACTTAATTACAAATTAAGTATTTTTTAATTACCAGTTGATTAATCATTAGTCATTACTTAATTAAATTACTTAATTACTTAACTATTAATCATTCGCTAATTTACTTTAAGTAGTTACTTACAAATTTATTTATCAATTAATCATTAATTAATCCAAACCCTATCACAATTATAATTTGATTATTCTTAATTACTTTCTAAAATAATTAATTGAATAATTAGTCATCTTAACTAACATTTTAAAAGAAATCTTCTTAAACTTTGAAAATCAAATTATTATTAAGTACAAATCTTAAATGTTAAAATCTTTACGCTTAACTTAAGGTAATTACTTAATTAAAATATTAATTAAGAACTAAAAACATCATTAAGCATTAACTAAGATAGTTTAGAACTTGAATTAAAATCTTAACTTACTATTAAACCTTTGTTAAGTTTACAGTGCCTAAAATCTGTTGAAACAACTTCAGTTAACTTCATCTTTATAATGCAATACCTCAGTTAGAAAACCCGAGACATCCCCGGCTTTGCCCGAGTAGCACTTCGAGTTCCTCACCCAGATTCCCGAGTCCTCTCTCTTATTCTCTCGTGTACTTCTTCTTCTTTCCCTCTTTTTTCTTTTCTATTTTTGTTTTGTTAAGTTTAATTATAAACGGCAGAATACAAACCCACTCACGCACCAGGTACCCGAAGCAATCCCACTATTCCATCGAGTAATAACTCGCGTCATCCACCAACCGGAAGTTACTGACACTCACGCCACCATGCATGTGCACGGTGGTTCACCGACCCTCCGGCAACTCTCACCGCCTCCTACAAACCCCAATTCGACCCTCGACTCGAAATCAAGACCCAGTAGTTCGGAAAAAATTCAAATTTGAAAATTCGCCTGAAACTTGAACCAAGAACTCGAACTTCCTTTAGAAAAACTCCACGTTCTTCCATCACAGACCGCTGGAGGGGATGAAACTCCGTCCACGTCACGGCCCTTCTCTTCTCTACCACCTCCCAGAACCGCGAGAAACTCGATCAAATCACGGCGACAAAAATTACATTTTACAGAACGCAAAATATAACTCGAACCAAACCCTACTTTCGATTCACCCAACTAATCCTTGCATTAGAAATTTTCTTTAGCATTTTTCCTATATTGATACATCTTCAAACTTGCATCATAATAAATTTCAACTATTAAAATAAATCAAATCATCAGATGTTGGCAAAGATGTAACTTTTATTCAGATTCAATCTGTACCTCCAATAATGATCTAAAAATCCTCGTTTCTATTTGAAAAATCCTAACTTTGTATGTTACTTCAAGATATGAGAACAAATCTTCAAGCTAAAACATTCTAATTTTAGCTTTTGATTCCTTTCTTACTTCAAAACCTGTATAAACAGTTTCTAAAATTTACTGTCTTGCATGAATTCACTTCCAGGTTATAGCTTAAGTTTTAAACAACCTATTTGGTTATAAATTATGAACTTAAGAAGTTATATATAAAGATATATATGATTTTGTTTCTTTGCTCAGGATTTTCTTTTAAAAAAAACTTAAGAACATCACAAATTTAAGCTTCAAGATAGTATCTTAGAACAACATACTTACTATATATAGTAAACACAAGATTACTTCAACTAATTACCCAACTTAATTTTTTTTTTAAAAATAGTTAGTTTTCTCACTGTTAATATGTTTGAGCAGAGCTTGAAAAAAACTGCTGTATAATCAACAGAGGCATATATGTTTAAATATAAGCAGATATGCACATATTCTTCCACTTAATATTCATTAACATATGAATTTATTCATGCAAACTTATATTCACATATCACCCAAAAGACTATGCATCAGATTAATATTTAAAGAATGTAGTTTACTCACCTGTTAACGGTTGAACAGAGGGCAATTGTCTGGTTTTGAAAAGCTAACAGCCCGACCTTCTTAAATCTCCTTGCTAATTTATGTTGAATTGTAAACTTAAGTTGAGTTGTTTGGTGGTTGTTTTAAGTTTGGATAATACTTCTGATTTGCTCAGTTTGGATGAACAAAATGGAGTAAGAAAAATTGATATATATATATATATATATATATATATACAAATACACAGGCTTTGTATTACTGGTACAAATGGTCAGAGATCTTTTTTTTCCTTTCTTGTTTTGGTGGCTAAGCTCATATTACTACGGCTGAAATGATATTGTATGGTATGCTTTGTGTGCTAACATTAATTACAGTTGTCTTTATTTCATGTTTCAATACTTGTTTATAAAAATTGTTGTCTTCCTTTGCAAGCTAAGGAGGCTGAGATGATTTTATTAAATGCAATGTTCCCTTACCAGTTAACATATTATTTCATTTCATAAATATATGCATATATTTTCTTTTTAATGTACAAGATATTTTGCATTTGTGTTGTGAATAACTTATCTCTTTTGCATTTGAGAACAAAGAAAATTTGAATATGTAAATAGATTTGTCTTCTTCTTGCATACATGATTACACAGCAAATTTGTTATTATCTTTGTTATAAATTTGTACAAGTATAATTTACCAGTCATTGTTTTAGAGATGTTTGTTTTCTCTGGAATTACTTCTAGCTTTCACATATACATATATCCACTTTGGTTTATTTTATACTTTTGTTCTTACAATTTTCCTGGTTATGTGGTATACTTGCTTATTCATTTTAATCCTATTTGTATGTTGTATGTACACCACAAATTACTTAATCCTTGTTTTCTTTTATTTTCATTTCTATCTGTATTTCAACTATCGATAAGTTTTACTTACATTTAATATTTATATTTTATATGGATAGACTTTGAGTTTATTACAAACATTGTCATTCATATATATTTATTTAACATTTAATGTTAATAAGATAGCATTTTAATTCAATTATGTAAGATAAATTTATTATAAATATTATTAAGAGATTTAATTGAAATTTACAAATCAAATTTTCTTTTCAAAATACAAATCTATATAAATTATTTCTAGCAGATTTATTCATTTCAAAATGATCATTTTACATTTTATTTAATTGGATTAAGTATTTATTAAAATAATACCACTAAAATATTGGGTCGTCACATTCCTCCCCCCTTCGAATCTTTTCTTCCTCGAAAAGAAACGAAGTCAGATTTATTTAAATGTTTAAAATCAAATAAATTTTCTTTGATCATTTTTAAACTACTCTTCAAATCTATACAATATTTCTAAAATGGTTTTTATAATACTACTTTTATAACTCGATGTCTCAACCAGTCTATCCTTGTTCTCATAGAAATTCAGTCATACGTTGATCAGGCGTAGGATTGAAAATCTATAAGTACTTGGTAAACCCCTTTTTAACATCAAGTGAAAATACTTAGAAAATAATTTTATTGAAAATATTGAAACAATTTTTGAAAATAGAGGAAATATCTTTGGTGAGAATGCTCTGGAAATCATCACCCCCATCCATGGTCACAGTTACATCCAGGGTTACGTTGCCATCACAGCAAATGTCCATGCAACTGCAGGCTCTCCGCGGCCTCCCAATTACGCCATGGATCCCACACAACAGATCACAGCTACATCTAGGGTTACGTTGCCGTCACGGCAAAAGTCCATGCAACTGCAGGCTCTCTGTGGCCTCTGATCTTCGCTGTCGAAATGAAACTTCTCCACTCCAACATAGGTCGTAGTCTGCCGATATAAAATCAAACGCAGACTGTTGGCTCTCAGCGGCACACACGACCTTGCTATGTTATACCATAGGTCGCAGTCTACCGATATAAAATCAAACGCAGACTGTTGGCTCTCAACGGCACACACGACTTTCGCTATGATATACACTACTCATAATCCCCAGGAACTAGTTTTGTCCGGACTCCTCACAGGATCAACTTTAGAACCCCCCTTGGGGCTCAAGGCAGCACCACCCGGTGGCACCCCTGAGAAGTTCATTTCAAGGGAGCGCATTTTTCCCCAGAGCCATCATCAAAACATTTTATACTATACACGTATAGTATCTTCAAATCATACACCTAGTATGATCTCATACAAAGCTCCTTTACACAAAATCGATTATCCCAAAATCGATAAATTCTCAAACCACGCTTTCCAAATTCCAATATCGATTTTACCCAAAAATCAAAAGCCTTTCCAAATCCAAAGGTTCTCAAAACCTTTTCCAAAATCTTCATAAGATCCTTTACATATATATATATATATATATATATATATATATATATATATATACTGATATATATAATTTGTAAAACTTTGGATCTTTTCAAACTTGTATAAACTCCTTTTATACTTCAAACACCTTCAAAAATCATTTCCCTCTGGCAAAAGATTTAACAAATGGAGTTTCATCTTACAAAAACAAAGATATTTACTTTGTTTACTCAAAATCAGATATCCAAATTTGATTACTCCTTTCAAAATCAATTTATTCAAATCCGTACGATGTACACATATCATTCGTATGCTATACCAATATGATCGCTCACTCGATCACACAATTTCACTTCCGAGCTAGTATCGTCCACCCGACTTCCTAGTGCGGACACTGTTCTGGTTCCTTGATCAGAAACCGTTATTCTCCTTGCATAGCTATAACTATGATAGAGAATATCTAGAACCGATCAACAATCCATATCTAGGTTCACCGTCGAAAATCGAGTGAAAAATCCCAACTCGGATCGATAAACTACCTCGAAATTCTGTGTTCGAATCTGGATCAAATCACTATGCGAGAATAATATACGTACATCCTACGTATTTATTTTCATTGATCATTGGCCAAAATCAATTTCTCTTCCATTCATATTCACTTAAATTCCATTCACTTATTCACATTTACCTTAATTCCCGTTTGGATTATCACTTCAATTCTTATCTCGGTTGGGTATTAAATCCATAACAGTTTGAACTCCGACCAGTTTTTATTTAGAAAATAGCTTGAAATTTTTTTTAAAAAAAAAGATAAGTAGTCGAAAAATAATAAATAGTTTGCAAAATAGCTTTAAAATAATTAACTAATTATAGAATAGTTGAAAATAGTTAAATAGTTTCAGAAATTTTTAAATAATTGCCAAATAGTTGTAAAATAGAAATTAGTTTGTGAAATAGTTGAAAAATAGTAATTAGTTTAGAAAACCATTGAAAAATGGTTAAATAGCTCCAAAAATAATTGTAAACAAAGTATAAAGTAATTTGGCTGTAAGAAAGAAAAGTTGTATATATATTTAATAGCTTAGAAAAATAAATTTATATCAAAACAATTTATAATGAAAATAGTCAAGAGCCAACTGTTCACTTTTCCAATAATTCAATTTAAATCTCCATTTAAATTGACCCAATTCCAATTCAAATAACTCCAAATTTCATTGGACTTGATTAATCCCCAATTCAAGTTGAATCAATCTTGATTCCATCCCTAATTTAAATCAAATTCTAGTTGATTTTAATCCTGTTCGATTTTAATTATAATTTCCTATTACTCCAATCAATTTGAATTATTATCAATTTAATTTCAGAATCCAATCCAATTTTCCATTTAATTTTTTTTTTAACTTATACATCTTCAATCACCAATCCAATTACTTCAAACCAATTCAATTTTGAACTAATTCAATTCAATCTTGAATTTATACTATCTCAAATTGTAGAAATTCGAGTTAAATTCTCAAAGGTTGGTTTAACCCTTTAAACCAAGTTAACTTTTAAATCAAAGTCTTGAATCATTTTAATTTCTGAGCCCAATTTCTCAAAATCCCCATTTTAAAATATATTTTTTTTACTTATGTATTTCAAGGTTCAGTACAATTTTATTTTAAAATTTTAATATATTATTAAATTTAATCTTCCAATTTGAAGCCAGTTCTTAAACAAGTTTATTTTACAATTCAATTATTCAAACTTATTTTATTTTATTTATACAATTCCATTCTCAATTTAAAGATTTTTATTTACAATAGGATGATATCATCCAATTTATTTTAAAACGTCCATCTATTTTAAATTTTTAGATCTCAAACCCTTTCGAGATCACACAAATTCCCAATTCAAATCAACCATTTAACCTTCCAAGTTAAATTCCAATTTCATCTCGAAATTTCCAATTCTGGTTGCTTTTCTACATTTATTTAACTTTCCCAAAGTTAAATTCCAATTTACTTAATCCAATCAACCTTACTAAATTTGAATTCCCGCTTCAACTTCAAAATTCTTTCCCTCTTATAAGTTCACAACTTATATAGCTCAGGGTTTTACATCACACTTCAGGGAAAATCAAAACTCCACCACTTAGAGTTTATTTCAAAATATCTTTGATATCATGTATATCCATACATATTTACATATTTATTCCTTGGCCCTCCCAGCCATGTTTTAAAAAATTTAAACCACCCTTGGTTTTAAATTCAAATAAATTTTCAAACAACCCATTGTTTGCATCAAGTCTCAGTTATCCAAATAATACTTATTTATTATTTTTCATTACTTTGAAACAAAATTTTCAAATTCCGGGACCAGATTTAGAATTTTATTTTAAATCAATTAAATTTTAATTCGGTTGTATTTCTATTTCTACTTAATTTAATTCCAATTCAAGACTTCAACTTCAGTTTGAATCCATTTTAAACTTATCTTTATTTAATTTCAGTTTGGTTGTATTATATTACTTCTTAATTTAATTCTTAATAATTTAACAACCAATTTCTTAATTTTTATTAGAATGAAATATTGCTTTATATATCAAAATATTTTTTTATATAAAATCATTTAAAACCTTTATATAAGAAAATAACAAGTACGCGCTCATTTATATACACTCAACTCATTCTAGAGTACTTTGGACTCTATTAAATGAGTAATTCCCACCAGAGCCAAGGTTCTCACTTAACCTTTCAGCTCTGAAACTAAATGTAACGACCCGGAATTTTCTAACCCAAAAATTCCAGATAGTTATGAAAAAGAAGAAAGAGATAGAAGAAGAAGAACAAAAACACCAAACATCTCACATTCACGGCGGATAAAATATAATAATAAATAACAACAGTTTACAAAAGAATACTATATCTGTCGATTACATTTTAATTTACATCAGAGTTTCACATATATAGACAGTCACTCAACATATATAAACAAGTATGTCTCAGAATATATATATACATCGGAAATATCTATACGCTCTTGCCATCCAGCTCGCCTCTTGAGCTCCAGAACGTACCTACCTGAAAATCTGTAATACTCGGTCTGACCAGAGCATTACACCAAAGTAACACCCGGGTCAGGCTGGAAACCAGCGTGAGTAAACCCAACTAACATGTAGTACAAAAGTATACAACTCATATAAACCTGGGGTACGTATATCAATATACAATTTTACAAGTTGCTATAGACATCACTTATTTCACACGTCAATTCCTAAGTGCCAGAACTTAGATTATCTGGTCAATTCACTTAAATCATTCCATTACAACCTATTAATTCTACGTATCAATTTGTAAAGAATCGAAGTGGTTTCGGGTATTATCCAATACCCGACTCCGGTCTCTTCGAATTCAGTTCATCTTAACACACGTTATTCAAGTGAAATGCAATTCAATTTTAAATAAAAGATGTCACCTTTACTCAACAATTCATCATTAATAAAGAATCACATTACCATTATCTAATTACTTGCATTAAGTAATTATACTTAACCACATTCCATGAATGATTATCCTTAATATATTGCATCCATTAATCAACTCCAATTGCTCATGAACAGTAATTACCCCTCTATAATTTCTTACTTAAGTAATTAACCCCCTTACTTAATTATTAATCCTTTTTGATTAATTACACCAAGTAATTTATCCTTATTTACTTCTACTAAGTAATTACCTTTAATTACTTCCCATTAAGTAATTCATTTTAATTTATTACACCCTGTAATTATGAATTACCTCACCAAATCTCCTCAAGTATTTATATTTAATTAATCTCCAAGAGATTACCTTTAGTTAATTTACAAATTGATTTCAAGCGGGTAATCCATCCCTTAATTACCCTTAAACCCAATTGATAAATCTTAATTGCAGATTAATTAGTCTTTTAACCATTAATTAATAAACCTTAGTTATTGTTAACACAACTTAATTACAAATTAAGTATTTCTTAATTACCAGTTGATTAATCATTAGTCATTACTTAATTAAATTACTTAATTACTTAACTATTAATCATTCGCTAATTTACTTTAAGTAGTTACTTACAAATTTATTTATCAATTAATCATTAATTAATCCAAACCCTATCACAATTATAATTTGATTATTCTTAATTACTTTCTAAAATAATTAATTGAATAATTAGTCATCTTAACTAACATTTTAAAAGAAATCTTCTTAAACTTTGAAAATCAAATTATTATTAACTACAAATCTTAAATGTTAAAATCTTTACGCTTAACTTAAGGTAATTACTTAATTAAAATATTAATTAAGAACTAAAAACATCATTAAGCATTAACTAAGATAGTTTAGAACTTGAATTAAAATCTTAACTTACTATTAAACCTTTGTTAAGTTTACAGTGCCTAAAATCTGTTGAAACAACTTCAGTTAACTTCATCTTTATAATGCAATACCTCAGTTAGAAAACCCGAGACTTCCCCGGCTTTGCTCGAGTAGCACTTCGAGTTCCTCACCCAGATTCCCGAGTCCTCTCTCTTATTCTCTCGTGTACTTCTTCTTCTTCCCCTCTTTTTTCTTTTATATTTTTGTTTTGTTAAGTTTAATTATAAACGGCAGCATACAAACCCACTCACGCACCAGGTACCCGAAGCAATCCCACTATTCCATCGAGTAATAACTCTCGTCATCCACCAACCGGAAGTTACTGACATTCACGCCACCGTGCATGTGCACGGTGGTTCGCCGACCCTCCGGCAACTCTCACCGCCTCCTACAAACCCCAATTCGACCCTCGACTCGAAATCAAGACCCGGTAGTTCGGAAAAAATTCGAATTCGAAAATTCGCCTGAAACTTGAACCAAGAACTCGAACTTCCTTCAGAAAAACTCCACGTCATTCCATCACTGACCGCTGGAGGGGATGAAACTCCGTCCACGTCACGGCCCTTCTCTTCTCTACCACCTCCCAGAACCGCGAGAAACTCGATCAAATCACGGCGACAAAAATTACATTTTACAGAACGCAAAATATAACTCGAACCAAACCCTACTTTCGATTCACCCAACTAATCCTTGCATTAGAAATTTTCTTTAGCATTTTTCCTATATTGATACATCTTCAAACTTGCATCATAAGAAATTTCAACTATTAAAATAAATCAAATCATCAGATGTTGGTAAAGATGTAACTTTTATTCAGATTCAATCTGTACCTCCAATAACGATCTAAAAATCCTCGTTTCTATTTGAAAAATCCTGATTTTGTATGTTACATCAAGATATGAGATCAAATCTTCAAACTAAAACATTCTAATTTTAGCTTTTGATTCCTTTCTTACTTCAAAACCTGTATAAACAGTTTCTAAAATTTACCGTCTTGCTTGAATTCACTTCCAGGTTATAGCTTAAGTTTTAAACAACCTATTTGGTTATAAATTATGAACTTAAGAAGTTATATATAAAGATATATATGAGTTTGTTTCTTTGCTTAGGATTTTCTTTTAAAAAAAAACTGAAGAACATCACAAATTTAAGCTTCAAGATAATATCTTAGAACAACATACTTACTATATATAGTAAACACAAGATTACTTCAACTAATTACCCAACTTAATTTTTTTTTTAAAATAGTTAGTTTTCTCACTGTTAATATGTTTGAGCAGAGCTTGAAAAAAACTTCTGTATAATTAACAAAGGCATATATGTTTAAATATAAGCAGATATGCACATATTCTTCCACTTAATATTCATTAACATATGAATTTATTCATGCAAACTTATATTCACATATCACCCAAAAGACTATGCATCAGATTAATATTTAAAGAATGTAGTTTGCTCACCCGTTAACGGTTGAACAGAGGGCAATTGTCTGGTTTTGAAAAACTAACAGCCCGACCTTCTTAAATCTCCTTGCTAATTTACGTTGAATTGTAAACTTAAGTTGAGTTGTTTAGTGGCTGTTTTAAGTTTGGATAATACTTCTCATTTGCTCAGTTTGGATGAACAAAATGGAGTAAGAAAAATTGATATATATATATATATATATATATATATATATATATAAACAAATACACAGGCTTTGTATTACTGGTACAAATGGTCAGAGATCTTTTTTTCCTTTCCTTTCTTGTTTTGGTGGCTAAGCTCATATTACTACGGCTGAAATGATATTGTATGGTATGCTTTGTGTGTTAACATTAATTACAATTGTCTTTATTTCATGTTTCAATACTTGTTTATAAAAATTGTTGTCTTCCTTTGCAAGCTAAGGAGGCTGAGATGATTTATATTAAATGCAATGTTCCCTTACCAGTTAACATATTATTTCATTTCATAAGTATATTCATATATTTTCCTTTTAATGTACAAGATATTTTGCATTTGTGTTGTGAATAACTTATCTCTTTTGCATTTGAGAACAAAGAAAATTTGAATATGTAAATAGATTTGTCTTCTTCTTGCATACATGATTACATAGAAAATTTGTTATTATCTTTGTTATAAATTTGTACAAGTATAATTTACCAGTCATTGTTTTAGAGATGATTGTTTTCTCTGGAATTACTTCTAGCTTTCACATATACATATACCCACTTTGGTTTATTTTATACTTTTGTTCTTACAAATTTCCTGGTTATGTGGTATACTTGCTTATTCATTTTAATCCTATTTATATGTTGTATGTACACCACAAATTACTTAATGCTTGTTTTCTTTTTTTCATTTCTATTTGTATTTCAACTATCGATAAGTTTTACTTACATTTAATATTTATATTTTATATGGATAGACTTTGAGTTTATTACAAACATTATCATTCATATATATTTATTTAACATTTAATGTTAATAAGATAGCATTTTAATTCAATTATGTAAGATAAATTTATTATAAATATTATTAAGAGATTTAATTGAAATTTTCAAATCAAATTTTCTTTTCAAAATACAAATCTATATAAATTATTTCTAGCAGATTTATTCATTTCAAAATGATCAGTTTACATTTTATTTAATTGGATTAAGTATTTATTAAAATAATACCACTAAAATATCGGGTCGTCACACATATGCCTGGTAGGAATGATACTTTGCCCTAAGCAAACAATCATATAGTGAGACCATACTGCTAAAGCATGGAATGGGTTTTCCCCTTTATATTCCAACTTTATTAATTACATCATAAAATGTGATAATATTAAACCATGATCCAACGCAAATCATTATTTTCAACATTAGCGTGAGATCCCCTTCACAATATTTTCAACTAATTTTTATAGTCTGCTCATTTTTAGACTTGCCACCTAGGCCTTACTCTTATTAGTTCAAAAAGGGTGCTAGACATTTATGGTTATTATGTAGGTATTTTATCCGACATTTCCTCAAATGTATCATGAACAATTTATTAGGTTGCCACCATGGCTTTACATCACCTATCATCGAATATAATGTTGCTTTTAGACAAACAGTTGATACAAGGGCCTTACACCACCAATCATTAAATATAAAGTTTATACAAAAGGTTGCCATACAGGCTTTACTTCACCAATCATCAAGTATAATGCCATGTTTGGACAAATGTTTGCCCCACAGGCCTTGTGCCACCAATCATCAAATATAAGGTCTTGTTTAGACAAACGATTTTCATATAGGTCTTAAACAATCATCAAATACAATGTCATGAGCAGACGTGCCACAAAGTCCATATAATTACATTTTCATTCTTTAAGCAAGTTATTCATTTTTAACTTTTATTCTTTATGGTCATTTCATCTTTACAAAATTTTCAACCCTCACTTAGGAAAGATGGCTTTCCGAGTGTTACTAAAGTTCACTTATTTACTAAGAATTTCTTGGCACCTTTAGCTATCGTGGGTATCACTGCATAGCCGTTGTAGGTTAAAGGCTAATGCAAGTTAAATAAGTTTTATAGCTATTCTCCAATTGATATTAATCTATCTCCATTTGATATCTCTAGTGATATTAGCTACCTATAGTTGATGTTAGCAATCCAGTTGACATAAAGCTATAGGAAGTTGATATTAAGCTATAACAAGTTGAAACTGAGCTATAGCAAGTCCAAATTGAGTTATAGCAAGTTGAGATTAAGTTATCGCAAGTTGAGCATGAGTTATTGCAAGCTGACATTCTAATTTATTTTAGCCATCTCTAGTTGACATTAAGCTGTAGTTGTAGGAAATGCGGATTATGGATCTTAAGGCTGGATTAACACTAGAGAGGGGTGAATAGAGTTTAGTGGATTTTATGGAATTTTTGAAATCTTTTGAAATTGAGAACAAACATACAAACATTGAAACAATCACAAAATCATACATAGATGCAAATAGTAAATAAAAGCAGTAAAAGGAAAGAACAAACCGGAATTTTATACTGGTTCGGCTACCAGTCCCACACAATTTCTTGTGTAGATTTCTATTCAAATATAATGTCGATATTACAACCTCGATTTCAAGGCCACGAGATACGCCATCCTGTCTTCGAGTCCAGGGCAAACTCTCTTGATTTAACCAGATTACAAGATTACCTAATTGATTTACAGGCTACAATCACACCCAACTGATTTATAGGGCACAATCATACCGTTTCCAATATCACTTTGATAGATATTGTGACGACCCACTTCTTGTGATGACCCACATTTCAAAAGGTTTAAATCAACATTAATCTATACATGTCCAACATAAACTATTCGAAATGTAAGTCGTTACAGTTGGTATCAAAGTGAAGGTTTAGCGATAACATTGGCTTTGTGGGGTCTGACTCATTAGAGATATGGTAGTAATACCCTAGAATGAGTCTGTTTGAGCGTATATATATGAGAGAGCATGCTTAATTGTGTTATAAAATGTTTTATATTGTGTTTACTTATCCGTTGAGTTGTTTATGAATTCTGGTCGATGTGCGGGATGCCATGTTATCGATAGTGGTTTCTAAACGCTTAACGAGTCAAGTCGTCATAATATTATTTTTTTTAAAAAATAGGGTAAATTAAATAATTTTTCCTAAATTATATTATATATATAAAAGGTTAATTTTTAATGAAATTGTTATTAGGAGATGAAAATATTTAGTTACATCGATTATTAATTTAAAAAAATAAATAAAACGAATACTTAATAAATTTTATTTTAGGAAGAATTTGATAATTAAATTGAAATAAAATTAAAATAAGAATTGGTTAAAATGACCGAGTTGTAAATTAATGAAATAGTTTGGTAATAAGGCAAGGAAATTTGTACAAGTATATTTATAATATAGCTTATATATAGAAAAGATTTTTGAGAATTTTAGAATTTAAAATATTTTTGTTTTCAAAAATTGTTTTCGAAGACATTAAAATTAATATTAATATTATTTGAAAGAGTTTTGACTAGAAAAATATTTTGAAAATATTTGGATGGAAATAAAGCATTAAACTCGCTTTGATCGTCGGAAAATAATTCTGGGGATGACTGCAACATCGCCAGTGTTCATTTTTGAGTTTTTGAGTGAGAATGGCTACCAAAAGAAATTTATTTTCGATCAAAACAAGTTTTGATTGAAAAAATATATACTCTAAGTGTGATTTAATAAGTATATAAAAATAGTTTTGAACTTAAAATGGAAAATAGTGTATAAGAAATAAGTTTGTAACTTATAAATTTGAATAGAAAAATAAGTTATAACTTATAGATTTGTACAGGGAAGTGAAAAATAAATTTTAAAATGGTTAAACATTTTAATTAAGCAGATCAAAGAAACTTGAGTTCGAGAAATAAAATAAAATAATTAATTTAAGAAATGTTAAATTAATTGAGTTAGTGAAATGAAATAAATAAAATATAGTTAACTCATGAAAGCTTAAATAAAAATGAATTGCATTTGAAATTAAGTAGATAAAATAACGGAATAAAATCTTAAGAAGTTAATTTTTACAACTTATAGATTTGAGAATTAGTAAGCTAATAAAATAAATCTAAATTTGTTAAATGTGGATGATAAGAAGAGAAATTTTAGAATAAAGTTGAATAAATAGAGAAATGAATTAAAATGAAATGAAGTTTAACTTAATATTAAATAAAATGAATTAGATATTAAGTGAAACCAGGTAAATTAATAAAGTGAATTAATTTCATTTAAGCTATAAAACGAATTAATCAAATGAATATGAACTTGAATTTAAAATGAAACGCAATTTAAGTGAAAAAAATTAATGTGAGTAACTGGATTTAATTTAAAATTTGAAGAAAATAAGTTAAATAAAAATGAAATGAGTTTTAATAAATTGCATGATTTGCTAATTACATACGAAATAAGTTAATGAAACAAATTGAAGGATGGAAGTAACTTAAGAAAATTTAATGAAATAATCTGTGAATTTTGTTTACTAATATAAATCGAGTTATAAAGTAAAATTGTGCTTCAATAAATTAATAATATGAATTTGAATAAATGAAGTGAATCGATAAATAATAATAAAAATGAGTTGTGTTGTATAAAATATTTATAATAAACTTAGCTAATTTATAAATGATGTTAGTACAATAAAAAGGAGGATATACTAAGTGGAAATAAAACAAATTTAACTTAAACAAGGTTAAATGGAATAATTCTATAAAATGATTCATAAATGAATTTATATGAAATAGGTAAAAAAAAGTGAAACAAATGGAATTTCACAAACTGATTTGAATAAAACTGAATATAATGAATTTGTAACGAATGCTAATAAATTGAAAGAAATCAATGGAATGTAAATAAATTAAATGTGGATGAAACAAATGTAAATAACTGAAACAAATTGATTGAATGTAAATATATATTGAATTGTAATAAATCAAATGTGAATGAAAAATATAAAAAATATTGATTGAAAGAAAAATGGATTGAAACAAAATTAGTTGAATGTAAATCAATTAAAAGTGAATGAATATAATATGAATCCATTGTATGATTAACGAATGAATATTAATAAGTGAATATGAATCAATTTAAAATATATGGAATGTGGTATGAAATTAATTTACTTAAGTGTAATTAATTATATGTATTATTGAAATGAAATAATGGAAGTGAAGAAATAAAAATGAATGTAACTATAAACGAGTGTAAATTAATAGAATGTAAATTCATTAACGTTGATAAGTGTATGCAAATCAATTGGAAGTAATAAATTGAATGAAAAATCAATTGAACATGAGTCTAATTGAATAAAAGTAGGTTGAATGCAAATAAATTGAAATGAATCAATTAAAATGTAAATGAAATGAATGTTAATAAGAAATGAAGGGTCTAAATTTAAAACTGACATTGGATAGTGAAAATTCACATGGCTAAGAACTAATTGGATTAATTGGACGGATATTGATGATTGGATGGTTTCTTTTGTTGCAAACCATTGTTTTTACTATTTTGATTGCATGTGATTGTTGCATGTTGTGTATTTATGCTTGTAATTATTGTTTGAATTCAAAATCCATGTTATATGGTTATATTATACTTATACATGCTTCTATATCGTTTTATGTTAACTAATATTGTAAATTTGAGTTGAAATAGGTACATACGAAGACCGTTTGGGATGTATACATGGATTTATATGCTTTTGCTTGCTTAATACGAGCGAACTCACTCATATTATAAATAATAAGGTACGTATCTCGGATTACGTACCGCGATTTTATATTTTTTACCCTTCGAGGTGCCTCATTATTTAGATGAGATGTATATTTGATATCTTTTTGGTATCTTTGTGACATATATTGATATTGTAAATATTTTCGATCGAGCCGCGCAAAGCAGACTCTACCGAAATTTTTCGTAAATTCGGGATTTAGAAAAATTTTGAAGTTTTAAAATTTTTATAACTTGTTTTTATATATAAGTTATATTTTTTGTAAACCATAGCGGAATGGCATTGTAAAAGCATAGTAAAGATTTTCTAATAAGATTTTAAAGTTATAAGTGATTATTTGAGTAAAATCTATTGTATGTTCAATTCTTTACTTAACGCCTTTCCAAGGACGAAAAGTTTTGAGTGGGAGAGTATATAACGACTCGTATTTTTGGCTATTTTAAATTATTAAATTTAATGTAATTATTGGATAAATATGGGTAGAAATAAAATTTAATGATTTATTAATATTGGTTTATTAGATAATTAAATTATTTAAAACTTAATATTGGAAATTATTTGAATAATTTAATTCTAGATCTAAGATGATCCAAAATGATATCGAAAATTGATTTAAGTTTTATTTAAATATGAACGAAGATGGTTAACATTTAAAATTGGATTTAAATGTGAAAATTAGAAATTGAAATACTATATTTTAAATTGACGAGTAAAAATAACCACTTTTTCCACTGTCTCGGATTTCGATGAAATTAGTTTCACTGAATCCGTAATTGTGAGTTATTGTAGGATTTCAAGTTTCGTAGCGATCAGATTTGTCGTTTGGTCGTGCGAGCTTGACCCGCATACAAATTTATTTTGGAATTTAATTAAAATAATTGATTCTGAAAAGCTATCTTCTGCATACGATCGAATTAGACCTCGCGACTAGTTCCATCGTGTTTGTAATATGGGTAAAACATTATAAACGCCGACGACATGCTTCGCTTGGAGTACGTGACTACGCGGGTCGATCGCTTAGATATTTTCTAATTGGCATAATATAATATTAAAAAAATTTATTCAAATCCACCTTTCCCCTTTCCAGCCGAATATCCCTCTCTTCCCCTTTTTCTTCTACTCAGGATTTAAATAAAATAAAAAATCAAATCGAACGAAAAAAAATAAAGGCCAATCTATAAGAGAAAAAGATATCAATCGTGTCGATTTTTAGGGCTGCACACGATCGATTCGTGGAGGAGAGCACACACGCGCACGAGGGAAGGAAGCTCGCGAGGCTAGCGCACGAGCTCGACCATGGCGTCATTGCGTTGGGTAGCGGTCACAATTGTGTCGACCGAGGGCAGCCAAGGTTGATATAGGGGAAAGCTCACGGGTAGGCATGTGTCGGCGTTTCTGGAGGTGGTGCGGCGCACCTTAGTAGTGGCAGCGATCATTATAAAAAAATAAGGGCAGGGAAGAGCCGCATGTGACTGGGGAAGGAAGGCTGAGGCCTGTAGGGTTGCATGAACGTGATAGTGAGAGTGGGAAGGTGGATTAGCTAATTTATTTTATTATTATGTTTTTTATGTTATTAACTAAATTTTAATTATTATCGAATAATAATAAATTCGTAATTGTTGCATACGAGGTCCAGTTAGGGTAAACGAATCACATTTCGATCGTATTGAAATCGTCTACGACATGGATAGAGCAGGAATTTTTTTGAACTGAAATGAATAAGATGAGGGTTTTATACGCTCACATTTGACTATTTTATTTTTATGTTGGTATAAATTTATATCGTGAAGTAATTTAAATTTATTGATGGTTGTTGGATAAATTTAAATTGACATTTGATTGAAATCTGAATTTATTGATAGGATTTGAGTTGATAGTTAGATTGAATTAGAATTTAACTACTAGTAAAATCCCTGATTTTCAATAATTGGTTGATTGTTATGATTACTGAACATTTGGTTGATTGATTGTGATGGTGAAAATTGGTTGATATTTGATTGTTTAGATATTTAATTATTTTGGTGTATCATGTTATCATCATGTATATTATCCACAGTTTATAAAACTATAAATTGAATTATTTCGAATAAATCAAGAAATAGGTTAAAATGATATATTGGCATTTATTTTGGATTGAAATGATATATATATCCTACCCTGAAAATAAATTGAAGTAATTGATTCGCTTAGCCATAGGATAGAGAATTATATACGGACGTCGGGCTGGTTAAATTAAATGATTTTAAAATTTGGATTTGAAATCATTTTAAATGATTTGATTTAAGAACTAAAAAAATTGAATTTATGGAAATCGAATTATTTTCGAATTTGAGCTTAGAATGTTGAAATTTAAAGTTGATAAACGAAATTGTTTAAATAATCGAAGTTGAGATTTTTAAGTTAAAATCGAAATATGATTTGAATTTCAAAAATTTATTTGTTTTAAAGGATTGGACTTTTATTCGAATTTTAAATATTGCTAAGTAAAAGTGATACTAAGTGATATTTAAAATTGAGCTTAGAGTTTAATTATATTTGGAGATTTGGATTTTTAATCGAATATTGAATGTAAATTGGTTATAAGTGTTTTAATCGATATTTTTAAAGAAATCGAACTTGAAATTGATATAAATCGAAATGATTTTAATTTAGGATTGGAATTGGAATTAATTTGAAATTGGAATTTAAATTAATTTGAAGTTGGAAGTGTACTTAATTTGGAATTGGAATTTAAATTAAATTGGAATTGAAATAAAAATTCAACTTGAAATCGAAAATTGAATCGAGTAAATTGAAATGGAAATTGATTTGGGATAGGAAATTTTGGAATTGAATCTGTTTGGCTTGGAAACTCTTTTTAAATAAATTATTTTAGTATAAACTATTTCAAATCTATTTTTTTAAATATTCAAACTATTTTAATTTTCCCAACTATTTTACTAGATAAACCTTTTTTTTCTCAAACTATTTTAAATAGGTTAATACTATTTTCTAAAATTCAAACCGATCAAAGTGTGAAACGTTTATATTTAAATATTGGATTTTAATGCGAATTGGGTTAAAGTGAATTGTGACCAAAACTGTAATTCGAATCAAGTTTCCAAGTGAGATCGATATATCGAGTTGAATTGACTTTTAATGTAAAAAATGATTTTTGAAGCGAATATGATGATTTCGAAATGGGTATGATTTTTGAGTATATATGATGATTCGCAATGGATTTGATTTTTGAAATGAATATGATATATTAATATCAAGTATGAATTGTTTTTGAATTATAAAAGAACCAACCGAAGTGTAAAATGATATTTTGTTGTTAAAGAGACCGGGACCTCTTATTGGCGTACTCTCTGTCAATATTGAAACCACTTTGACAACTGTGTACGTGGTGGATGATATGCAGAATGTAATGGTTGAATTGGAAACGTTTACTGGAATGAAGTAAGAGAACGATGATGGATAGCCTTGACACTCTGTCATAATTACAATGACTAAAACAAAACCTACGTCTGGCTATTGAGGTTAGCTACCTGTAGCGACGTTGATCCCTCGTATTACTATTATTATTTCATATTCGATGGGTGCACCTTTTGTTTGTTTGGATTGATTGTCAAGGTCGGCCACGGATGGGTTATGACCGGCCAGAAAGGGTAAACTGGTAGAATCCTACATTGGGCATTGCCTCGCGTGACTTGTCATATTTATCCCTATAGGAGCCATTACGACTTTGGTTTAGAACCGTACAAATGTGTTAAGGTGGATCAATGTAAAGCCTTAGTGCTATTTCGATATTTATTTTACTGATAGACATTATCTATTATAACATATACTATTATATATAAATAGTTCAACGGATCCTTAGGAGATGGAAAATCTCGTAACATCTCTTAAGTTATTGCACTCATATTTGTGATATTGATTTGACTTACATAAGAGTATTTTAGCCTTGACTCGAGTGTTTTGTCTTTTCATTACGTTCGGGTCAGTCCTGAGTTTTTTTGCAGTACATTGAAGACTATTCTCTGGAGGGCGAAGATATAGTTTTGGTATGTTACTATTATTATTATCCCCTGCATCATGCTATTCTGCTGTATCGATTATTTATCCATGATGTATATATATAACTCTAATAAATGTGTATAGATTTAAATCAAATGTATAGTAAATAGCTTCATGAATTATTTATTTGAATATTATATTTTATCGTTTCCACTGTGAGGCTCCATGTTTTGTTTTCTTCTTCTCTTCTTATTTTTTATTATTTAACCCCATTGATTATCTACATTCCGGATTGTTTAAGTCGAACATGTGTGGATTATTGTCGATTTAAATCTTTCGAAATGTGGGTCGTCACACTTCTTTGATTACAAATGATCCTATAACTCTAAATAGCATCGAGATCTTTAAGAGTGTACGAAAGAGAATCGAACTAGAGATGATCGAGTTTGATTCACTTAGAATTTCAGCAGAGTTTTGTTAAAGCATTTGAAATATAAGAGAATATTTGAGTGGAGAAGAAGGAGTGAAGAAATGAAGAAAAGCTAACTTAAAATTCATTGAAAACAGCTGGTATTTATAGGAGAATAATGGTCATGTCCATTAATGAAAGGTTATGACGAATAGACACTTCTTTTGAAAATTTGAAATTTGAATTCTACGACTACCATGTCGACATGGGGGGTAGAGGATGTCGACAAGCCTATGCATTTTAAAAAAAAATTGATTTTTGCTTTAAAAACGAGTTCTACTCTAAAACTTGTCAAAACAATTTCTAAACTTTGTAAACTGTTTTGAATATAGTTTAAACTTATAAAAGAGTTTTAGAAAATAACATATATATATAATCTATAAATGATTAAAAATGAAGTATAGATATATTTTCTGAGATTTAAAGAAATTATATCTAGGAGATAGTTTAAAAACAAGAGATGATTTTGAAATTTAAAAATAGTTTTTGAATTAAGGCTAAAATATTTAAACAAAGAGAGATTTTTTTCAAAATAATAGTTTTGAAAAAATATTTAAAATAAATCATTTCAAAAATTTCATGGATTCCATTCCACTAGAGGAGGTCATGGGTTCCATCCTATTAAAGAGGTTGTGGGTTCCATCCCACTATTAAAGCGAGAAGGATGATTCCATTCTACAATTAAAATCCAAATAAAGATTTTAGTGCTGTTATGAAGTTTTAACATAAATCTAGACTCTATTACTTATCTTGATATCTTAAAATCTTGAACTCTTGAATCTTGAACTCTTGATACTCATGAGTCTTCAGACTTGGTTTCTTCAATCTTGAATTCGTTCGTCTGATCAGCCTTGAATCTCTATACTATACGGTCTTCATTATTCAGTGCCTGCATATATATCCTGCATATACATATATATATATAAGAATATTATCATTTATATTTTATAACAAGTTCTAAGGTTGTTGTCATCAAAACCGTCATCTTAGGAACTAACAATCTCCCACGTTTTGACGATGACAACCGTTGTTTATAAAATCTACTCCACAAAACTCTAATTCTATTCTAACTCCCCCTTACTCCAACAACTCCCCTTTAATCTACTAACTCCCCCTTACTCTAAGCCTATCTAACCTATTTTACAATTCTCCCCCTTTGTCATCAACAAAAACTAATCCTAAACTATATAACTCCCCGTAAATCGTATACTATAGTACTATATAGGACAATAATACATTATAGTAGAATATAAATGAGACAGATACTAATATGAGTAAAATATAGTAAGGTAAATGTGAGTGATGTGAAAATTTCAAACATAATCAATCAATATATTTATCAAATCACGCCATTTCAATCATATATTACATACCATGTTCAAATCAAGTCAAATCAAAAAACAATTCAAACCACATCAAACCAAATCAAATCAAAGTAAATCAAACCATACAATTCAAATCAAATATTTCTTGGAACTTCAACCCATCCTTCTATACCGAAGATAGGGTCTGCCTTTATAGCATCCCATTCTTCATTATCCTTGTTCAAAGTTCCTTCTAGATTCTCTTCGAGTTCTTCTGTATTGAAGGTTGAAAAGTCATCCATCGAATGGCATCGAAGTGCCTTTCTTGTTCCTTTATCATATGCATTTGACTTAATTCTAAGTTTCATTGATTGCGAAGAATAAAACTAAGCATGTTTTCGAAAGATTTGAGAGTTTCTTCAAGATTATCACTTAGATTATGAATAGGAGAGGTCATTTTTGATAAAATATGAAAAAATTCAATAGAAAATAAGGAGAATTGAAATATGCATTTTTCTGAAAGAAACGGGTATTTAAATAGTTAGAAAGTCATTTGAAATGAAAAGACACAAGGTAGTTGTGTCAATTTCAACTTCAAAATAAGAACAATTTTCAGGCCGTTACATGTTGACATGGGAGGTAGGGGGATGTCAGCATGTCGCTGTTAATTTTGGCAATTTGCTTTGTTTCTTTATATTATCTACAAGTGTGTGTGTGTATATATATATATAAACTTATATAATATAATAGCAAGCATTCCAAAGATATTTTAGAGCTAATAAGCAGAAATAAAAGATTTTCATTGATAAATTTAGTTAAAATTACATAAATGATACATTAAATTAACTAAGGAGAAATACAAACTAATACAACATGAAATGAAACTAGTATTAGTTAGAGAATGATGAAGATGATGATAATCCAAACTTGTGACTCACTTCCTAATGAACACGTTCATTTTGGTGGAAATCTTGTCCAACTTTTTATTAACGGATCTTTTGAGAATTCGTTGGTTTTCCTCGATACTCTTTTGATTCTTGAGAAGCGTTTTATTGGATAGGTTGTTAGGAGTGAGAGGGTGTTTGATGCTTTCCAATGAAGTCACTTTCTCCTCCTCTCCTTCTTTTTCAATTTCCATCTCCTCCCCTTCTTCCTCCTCCTCCCCATCTCTTCATGAGCTAATCTCTCATCCTTTTCGGCAAGTGTTTCATATGGTTGAAACACAAACGCAATTTTCATGAGAGAGATGTTAGCATGGTTGAGCACTTTTCTAGAAATGAAATCCTTCTTATAATCAACACCAAAGTAATTAAAAATTCGAGTGAGATAAATCCCATGATATAAAATGTTTTCACCTACCGTAAAAGATTTGGGACGAAGTTCATCCAAAATCACTTGCGCCCATTAATGTCATGCTGCCCATAAATAGCAAAAAGAGCCTTACAAACTTTTAAAGTAGGGTGATTGAAATTTCCCGATCTTGGAGTTATGGTATGTTGCAAAAGAAGGTTTACGATTCTAGCTTTAGGATAGAAATTTCGGTTTATAAACTCAAAGTTATCATCTCCTTCAAAAATGTGATGAAATGTCTCACGATCATGTTCTTCAATTTGAAAATCTGAAAGATCCATTCTTGTATACTTACAACCAAGAATGTTATCCAAAATCTCACTATTTAAAACAATATGCTTTCCTTTAACGCTACTCAACAGTTCTCCTTCATTTCCTTCATAAAAACCATGATTCAAATTTGCATAAAACATTTTGACAAGATTCGAATAACAAACAAAATCATTTTGAGAATCATCGATTAAGCTAAGAATTTGATTCTCTTCAAAAAGAACATTGACTTCATAAGAAGAAAAATCACCAAAGATAGCAAATTTTCCCGTATGGACCTTTCCAAAGCTTGCATAGCTTATGTAAGCCTTGATAGCTTCCGGATCGTTGTAGAGGAACTCTTTTATGGCCTTGGACAGTCTAATGGTGGATGGAGTGCTTGAGGAAGCCATTTTCGAAGAAAGTAGAGTGTTTGATAGTTTGAAAGAGTGTTTGAATTTTGAAATGAAAGTGAAAAGATAGGATAAATTTAAAAAGATAAATAGATATCCAAGAGCCATGTTCTCTGGTCAAGAGACATCTTTTTGGAGCTTTGGAGTTGGTGAAAAGATGGAGGGAAATTCAAAGTTTTGAATTCAAAATTGAATTTCCAATTTCTAAAGGGATGTCGACATGGGGGTAGGGTCATGTCGACATGGGTCCCTAAAATCATGTGACTTATTTTTCTTATTTTATTTAATATCTATATGTGTATATATATATCCTATAGTCTACTTTATATTTTATCTGAAATAATATTAGACATAATAACACTTTAATATTAATATATTAATATTTTAATATTAAAATATTATTAATATAATATTATTTTGAAAATCAAGATTTTAAATTCAAACAATTTCAAAACATGCAAACAATCAAACAAACAATTTTAATCAGTATAATTTAAATGCATACCTAATTTTAGATCCATATTTTCGAGATCATCAGAATCGTGAATAATTGTAAAGCCATGTTTGAATTTTCCGTCTCTCGATCTTCATCACTAGAGGATAAGTCTGAATCGTCCAATGTAGCAGTATATGCTCTCTTTCTTTTCTTTGATGAATCATTACTTGGTGGAAATTTATTCTTATCCGGATGCAGACAATCTCTTTTTAAGTGGCCTGGCTCATCACAATTGTAGCGTCTAACGTTGCTGAAAGTCACGTTATTATTTCCAGAATTCTTGTGATCATTTCTCTTGTAGTTGTTCATCCTTCTGTATTTTAGAAACTTTCTAAAATTCCTTGACATCAAGGCTATTTCTTCATCGTCGTCACTGTTTGAGTCTGAACCATCTGTTATTGCATTAAACGTCGTTGACTTCTTTTCTAAGGCCTTGCTTTCTCTCCTCCCTTTCATTTGTACTTCAAACAACATCAAATTCCCAATTAATTCTTCAATTTCTAGTGTACCGATATCATTAGCCTCTTCAATTGCTAGTGTCTTCTGATTCCATTCTAGAGTGAGTGAATTCAAGAAATTTCTAACTTGATCTTCTTCGGAAAAGTTCTTTCCTAATGCAATTAGTGAGTGCTCAATGTCCTGAAACCGACTATACATGTCTAAAATGGACTCATTTGGATTCATCTTGAATAATTGAAACTGATTGGTCAAAATGGATATTTTGGTCTGTTTAACTTTGCTTGTTCCTTCATGAATAACCTGCAAAGTTTTCCAGATCTCATATGCAGACTTACAGACAGACACCCTATTAAACACATTCCTATCATGTGAACATAATAGAATATTCATGGCTTTGGAATTGTTTTATGCAATAGTCTTTTGCTCAACGGTCCACTGTGCAAAATCTGTTGTGGGTTTAATGTACTCAGTTTGTGTGATATTCCAAGTGTCTAATCATATTGATTATAAATAGATTTTCATCTTACATGCCCAATATACATATTTACTGCCATTGAAAAGTGGCGGTCTGGCGGTAGACTGACCCTCTACAAATGAACTAGTGATAGTGCTAATATTATCAATGTTGGCAGCGATTTGAAAACTTTTCAAAAAAAATCAGATTATGAAAACTTTGAACACCAATGCTCTGATATCAAATGTAAAAAATGCAGATTATGGATCTTAAGGCTGGAATAACACTAGAGGGGGGTGAATAGTGGTTAGTGGATTTTATGGAATTTTTGAAATTGTTTGAAATTAAACACAAATAAATGCAATAATGTGCACGTAAATGTGCATATTTTTACCACCATATTTATTCTATTGAAATTAAATAAATGATCATATTGGATATTTTAACTTGTTTTAACCAAAATCCATACTAATTTCAAATTGTCACATATCCATCTTCATATAGGGGCAAAACGGTCATTCGTGTGCATATATTTCTTTGAGAAAATTTAATTGGAAATTTATATATATTTGTGTAGGAATTTGATCTCAAATAGGAGCGGTTTCATGAAGACACATGCATGCACAAAATGAATACAAAAGAATGAAGATGAAAATAATTCAAAGTGAAGAACATGGAGGACCCCACCTACCTACCTACCATAATGAACAAATTAGAGGCTAATGCACATGCTTATGGAATTAATGGCTTCATGTACACTTAAATGATGATTAGTAGAAGTTAATGATTACTTGGCCTCCACACTCTCTCAATGGTAGTTTGGGCATTTCTCAAATTACGAATTAGGGTTTCATGCTTGTATAAATAACACATTATGTTCATATAACCTCTTCTACCTTCTTTTGATCCCTCTTATGGAGGCACTATCTTCTCTTAGCTTTAGTTGAGAATAATTGTCTTTTCTTTCTTTTCATGGCTACTTAGCCATTTGTTTTTATTTTCATGTACCTTTCTTTTTCTTATGTAATTTAATTACTTGTTCATTTTACTTTCCTTGTTCATTTACTTTAATGTTGGTAGTGTATATTTACATTCATGCAAAGTAGATTGGTTTTAATACTCGTTAATTAGCTTCTCTTTTCCATTAGCTTTCATTTCCTTTCTTTTTGCTTTCATGTTGCTAGCAACATTTGTTAATCAAATGACAAATATGAGAGGCTAAACCCCTTCAATTTAGTAGTAATAAATCTCTCTAATTATGTAGCTTCAACTATTTGTTAATTCATGCTCTTTTTTTGTGCTTAATGATGATCGATGAAGTGTTTTATTTGTGTTCTTGCTCTGAATTTGATAGCTTATATTGTTGACACCAAATAGGCTATGCTTAAACAATCACTAACACAAATGCCTCTTCATAAAAATATGATTATGTCATAAGAAAATGATTTGAAGTTCAAAATTTGACGATCTATATTTTTAGTCAATAGCTAATAGACCATACTTAAAATAGATTTCATTTTCATTGTCAAGTTTCATAAAAGTTAGTAAGTGGTTTAGAGATGTGTTATATTTTGATGGCTTATATTGGCTAATAAATAGCACAAATATGTCATACTTATGATAAGCACATCAATTAAATCACTAACGACCATAAAAGAGAGATCATGATTTCATATGCATTGAACTACATGATCTAGAGAGTGGATTATTCTCTAAATTGTCACTTAACTCTTATATTTGGTTCTCTTTTCTTTTAGTTAGGTAGTTAATTCTCTAATTCTCTAGCTTAACTTTCACTTGAAATTGGTATAATTTGATTTAACTGAATTTTTAAAATCATCAATTCCATGCAGATCGATCCGTATTCACCACGTACTACAAGTGTACGTCGTGCGCTTGCGGTTATTTTCATTTCAAAATTCGTTCGGCTACTTTCTAACTCAATAGACATTTAGCCATCTGAAAAAGTTTTTGACACAATTGCTGGGGAATTAATTTGATTTTGATTTTCTATTCTTCGGGTTATTTTTCTTTGTTTGATTTTCGTGTGTTTATTTTTTATTTTGTGTGTGTTTGCAATTAAAAAAAAAAATGTGTGTGTTTGTTTTCAATTTGTTTGTGTTTGTTTTCTAGTTGCTTTGCATCTCTATTTTAAAAAAAAACATACAATTTCAAAACCAAAAGAATTATTTCATCTTCTGTTACAATATTGCATTTACATTTTTTTTACTATTGCATTTTTCTTTTTCTGTTTACATTTAACAAAAAGAAGAAAAAAACTGCTCTCTGATTTTCTTCCTCCACTGTTCTGTTTACTGCTACATGCACTGTTCTGTCCACTACTTTGTGATTTTCTTCCTCCACTGTTCTGTTTACATTCCACCACTACCTACTACAGCCTCCCCGCTAGGAGTGTCAAATGGGTTGGGTTGGATACAAATGGGTTGGGTTGAAAATTAACCCGACCCATTTAAAGAAAAAAGCACCCGACCCATTAAACCTATTTATTAATTGGGTAAACCCAACCCAACCCATAAATTTAACGGATCAATCCAGCCCAATCCGTTGAACCCATTTTGCACAAAATGGTAGCAAACACTATATAAGATAAAAAATAAATAGTGCAGAAATTGCAACAATAATTTTTCATTCCTGCAGTTTTTCATCAGCATAAAAATAATATTCAAGAACAGTTTTACATCAACCTAATATAGAAATAACAACACCATAGACTTTGTATCATTCTTGCAATCACATTGTTTGCAATCTTAAATAGTCTAGAACAGTTTTTGTTTTACATAGCAACACCATAAATAGAAATAACAACACGCAACATAAACAATAATTTCATTTCTGCAATCACATAACAGACAATGCATTCATGAACAGTTTTACTTGAAACAGCAACACCGTAGACATAGACAACAACACCATAGAAAGAAATAGAAATACGCAAGATTTTGTTTTTCTCTGATAATCTTAAGCTGATAAACTTTCTGCAATCAACCACCACTTTAACGGTAAACAATAGCAATGACAAAACAATAACTTGGTAAAAATTACAAAATGAAGGTAAAAAAAGAACTGTAGACTTACTGTACCAATAAGATAAACAAATAAGAATAGAAAGTTCTGCAATTTACGATATTTACTGTGGTTCAGCTCAAACTTGTCACCTATGTTAATTTATTCTACTATTGTCGATATCTTTACTGTATATTTCATTTACATTTGATGGCAGAGCAATAATTTAGAGCAAAACAATGGAGGGGATACATGTGTTATCTTCTTTTATTCTCTTCTTTGGAGCTACTGCCTGGTACATTTAGCCATTTAGGCTTTAAATGTAAAGATGGCTATGAATTTGCTATTACATTTTTCCCAAATTAAAAAGTTTCCAATGTATACTGCTAACAACAGGTGAATATGTTTGGGATATCTATTAAATTTGAAAATAGGAAATCATATATTACAATGATTCACATCAACTGTTTTATCATGAGTTGCTTTGCAAATGCATTTATAACATTAATTTGCATTTAGATACATTCTTAATTTAGCCGTCAGTACATCCTCTGTCTGATCAAGTAATTAACTGCCAACATACTTTAATCACTTACATATCTTTCCACATCAAATGACTAATAAGTATTATAACTAAACTGTAATACAAGATAATCAAATTAGTTGTTGAAGAGCCTAAACGAAATAATTGACACAAGGTGTTCAATAAAAGGGGACAATGTATCATACAGTCAGTCTACGGTATCAAAGAACAAGGTGGTAAAAGTGGTCTACCTTGCTGTACATGGTTGCAGTTAAAAAAGATAGAAACTCATCCTCCTAAAATAAATCAAAAGGCCATATTCGTACTCTAAATCATGACATATGAAACACAATGGTCTACCTTACTGTACCTAAGTCATTTCTTTGTTCACTTAATCATTATTGATAGTAAAACAGATAATGAATTAATGGTGAATGTAATCGAACAGTGATAAATCATAAATCCAATCACATATATAAAGTAAATACAAAAATTAATGATGCAGCCTATATTGGTTAGTGTGCTTACTTACCAAGTCTTCCCAGAAATGCCAAGAAACTATCTTTTTGAATCGTATTATCCACTTCCCTCCATCGCAATTTGCAGAATGCTGACAAATTGATCAACAGGAGCAGGCATATTGCTTAAATATTTTACTGTGGTATATTCAATATTGATTTCTTATGATGAAAAGATAGAGTTGATTTTAGTGCATAAATTTATTTTATATAAACATACAGACACCAAAGGTGCATCCGTGCATGTATATAAACATACAGACCACTAGTTTGGCATACATATACATCAGATTTAAGAAGAAATTGCCAACTCTCTATACTTACTTTGATTGAACTTACTTATCTCATTAAGTCAACCCATTTTTTTAGTAATTTGTTGACATTTTGGAATATGTTTTAGCATATTAGGTGTTCCATGCTTTTTATATAGGTTTTCATATAGTCACTTGTTTGATCTGATAGCTTAAACTTGTTACACAAATTCTGAATGTTTGTCAACTGGCAATCAATGTTCTAATGCAGACTTTTACACTGACAACATTCTGAAAATACAACTTAGCTTATTATTTTGCAGCATCTTTTTTGTTTAAATTTAATATTCTATTGTAGGCCTTTGTCTAAAACTGTGAGATTCAATGTATCGAGAGTTATTCCAGCTGGTTCTAGTGGAGGCGGAGGTGGAAAGAAAGCTTTCGTTGCAGTTTAAATCATTGTTGTTCTTTTATAGAATATGCCCAATGCATGGGTGCAAAAAAAATGTCTCACTTGTTTACCCAGATCATGGTTTCAGAGGTTGGGGCTTTATTTTAAAAAATATACCAATGTAGGATGTTTCACCTCGCTTGTTTCAACCAAGTTCGTCGAATGGGATAACTCTACACTTCATGATAAATTCAAAGGGCATTCCTTTTATATAGTCGTATTTTTGTAGCCTTTATGCCACATAAAAAAATGTTTAGAGTTGGTCTGAACCACTGACTTTGTGGATCTCTTTATTAACCAGGTTATTTCAATTTGTTGAAATTGTGCAATGACTGGAAAACAAAATATTAGCTAATCGCAATCATTGGTGAGCGCATGAACAAACTTATTAGTGGTGGACCTGCCCTAAACTGCAGAAAAAAAATATCTCAAGCATGCACACAATCCATAGAAAATAATCAATACATGTGTTTATTAGGACGACTAATTTATTCAAATTTCTTATCCATATCTCTTTAGGAATTTGTTGCAAGTCAACTTCAAATTCTGAAAAACATATACAAAAATTGTCTATAAACAAAATAAATTAGTTTATAGTGGTATTTAAGTAGGGTATAGATGCAGTAATGTATTTATTTATCCAAAACAATGTAACTTGAATGTTTATTTTAGGGGAACAATGTTAGTTTTTGCAAATCTTTGATAAATTAGTTAATATATAATAAAAGCATTTTAACTGTCTAATGATTATTATTCCTATTGAATAATCGTGGCTTAATAAACAAACAGTTTAACCTGTCTCATTTTTAAAAGCCATACTTATAAAGAAGATCATGATCAGACTTATTCTTTCTCCAAATCGTTAACAAATTTTCAGAATAACATATCTACTTCTGATAATTAAGAGATTCCGATATAGCTGAAAAGTCACTTAAGCAAAACAACATGAATCTTTGCCCAAATGTAATAAATAAATAAGAGATTAGGATATATCATTAAAGCTCAAAATATTTTGTTCTGCCAAAAATTCATCCCCGAAACAGTAAAGGAAGTATGAACCCAGAAATGATTCGCAAATCGCAATCTTGAAGCAAAAAGTAACCGCGGTAAAAATGAACTGATGAAACTTTGCCCAAATCTAGCGATTCTTAATAACATAATCAATATTAGAAATTAACCTTGGAAATAACGGTAAAGGACTACAGCATAAAATAACGCACCAACTTGATTAGATGGAAGACTGATTATAGCTCAATTACTGCAACCTAGAAATTAATGAAAAGATGGAAGACGTCGAATCATGCCCTATCAGGGAGAGGATGAGGGAATTTGAGAAAGCGAAGAACCCTAGATTTTTAGATGAGAACGTCAATTCTCTTTGGTTAAATGGGCAGTAGTGTATAAACAGGTCAGATCCACCTAACCCATTTAATTAACTGGGTTAAATGGTTTAGCCCAATAAACCAATTTATTTTAATGAGTTTGACCCAACCCACTGATTTTATGTGTAATTGGGTTGGGTAAACGGGTTGCAACCCACTTTGACAGCCCTACTCCCCGCCCCTTCTTTCCACCATTGCCTTCACTCCATAACACACCACTCACATCTTGACAACAGCCAAGACACTTACTGCCCACTTCCACTGCCTTCACTTCAACAACTTGCCAAAACCACTCATTCAAACAAGCTACTGCACCCCCTCACTTCACAACAGTACAATCAGCACAAACATCCCCTACTATCTTCAAAGCAAACCTCCTCACCACAAATACTTCAGCCTTCTGCTCAACAGCCAGCATCAACCATAAACCCATCATCTCCTCACTACCATTCTACCACATCACAAACACCCCCTGAAGACAACTTCAAAACTGCTGCTACATTAGCCTGCAAACCACTTGCCTCACTGCCTTCTCGTCCATGCTCTGCATTCACACTGCCATTCACCCACACAAAAAAAAAAAAAAAAAAAAAAAAAAAATCACAGCAACCCATTCCCCTAGTTCAACCACAACCCATAACCCTCTCCAATCTCCAAACTACAAACTGCCAGTTAACACCAAGGTTCGGCCAACCTCATGACCTATCGAAAATTCCCTTCTAACTCGAAAATAACCACCTCCGTAGCCAAAAGCAATCAACTAACCAACCTTCATCGCCTGCGAATTCACCCACATCCACTACTTCGCCACCACAATTCGAATTGATCCCCAATCAAACTTGACTGCGATCGAACGCCACGTCGCCCAATTCACGAAACCAAATGGCTAACACCCAAACTGAACGTAGAAACATCACAGTGCCATACCCACGACCTCCGCCAAAATGGCGAACCACCTCGAATCCCTTTGAACTCGCCGCAGCAATTCAACCACCCCCAATACCCAAATCTCCAACCTACAGCATATTGAATCGCAAAGCACTGTCGAATTTGAATCGCTACCACAATCGCTACCCGCTTTTTAATCGGAAGCACCGATTAAATTAGACTGTTGAATCAATTTGAAATTTGCACATTTTGATTTGAACAGAGATAAAATTTTGGTTGCATTGCTTTCTGATGGTTTGATTTTGGGGTATTGTATTGCAATTGTTTTAAAAATGGGCTGAGTTTTGTTTTGGGCCACATTGTTTGTATTAAAAGTCCTGGGTTTCTTTTAGACATATATTTTAAAAAAAATTGTTTTACCCTTCCTTTAAAAAAAAATTGTATATATATCTTTGTTTTATTTTTAGGTTGCTGAAGCAGAGACAAAAGAAAACCGTTTGCCGAAAATAATAGCTTCACTTTGCCTGCAAAAATAAAAATAAAATAAACTGCTTCTCTGCTATATCTATTGTTTTTAATTGCTTTGTATTGTTGCTTGCATTTGCATTTTATAAAAAAATTCAAAAACAAATTTCATTCGTAGTTTCATTGTTAATACACATTTAATTTCTGCTTTGCATTTCATCTTAAATTTTGATAAATAATAACGGTTAGAAATCAATAACACTTAATTGTATATTGACAATTTGTCTTTTTTCGACAATTTAGTTTCTTGGTGTATAGGTTACGGCAGAGTAATAACCATTTATAAATATTACGGTGATTCGTAATTATTATAGTGGTTGTTCCTCTGAAGGTACTTAAACCTTCGGCTGCATTGCTATGGTGATTCGTGGTGCGCCGATAACTCCTGCCCGTTACATGCCTGAAAAATATTTTTATTGATTTAAGACAGTGTGATTATACAGTTTTGAGTTAACTTAGGATAAATCATTCGTAATTAACCCTTGCATTCATTCAGTTGCATTAGTTCATGCATATTTAAAAAACAAAACAAAAATCAAAATCCAAAACTAAAAAAAAATTGTAAATATTCCTTTTCTTTGAAATTTTTAATCCTTTTCCTTTGAAATTTCAGAAATCCAAAAAAAAAACTAAAATAAAAAATCCATAAAAAAATCTTTTCAAAAACAAAAAAAATTGTAAAACCAAAATACAAAAAAAAAAATCAATTTTTCATTTTGAAAAATAATTCCTCTTTGTAAATATTTTTTTTCTTTATAAAAAAACCAAAAAAATTCTTGAAAATGTCTGAATTTCCATATTCACATGAATTTTACGATAGTTGTGAAAATCAATATAATCCATATGGCTTCACTCCAAATTCGTATGGATATTTTAACAACAACTATTGTGTAAATAATTCGAATTTGAACAACAAAATTTTCAAAACAATGACCAACCTTCGACTCTTGAACATAGCAATGAAATGATTTCATCTTTACTCGAACTCTCTACGTAACAAAATCAAGAGATAAATGATTTGTGTAAGTCTTGTTCGTGTGATAACTCAAGTCTGAAACATATATGAAACAACGTGAAAAAATAAAATCAAATTCCAACATGTGACGAGTCAAGTGATAATCCTTCTTTTACCCAAATCGACGATTTTCAAATAAAAACTTTTGAAATTGAAAATGAAAATCTTAACGAAGTTGTTGAAAACATGGTAATTGAGTTGGATTTCAATTCTTTTGAGGGCATGGAACCAAATTTTAAATTCGAGTTTCCTTTTCTCGATTTCAAAAATTTAAATACAACAACTTTGGATTTTGAACTTGACACATGTAATAAAGTTGTCAATAATTCAATAAAGGAAGTTGAATTCAATGAACACGATTTCTTTGGAATTTTCGAAAATGAGTTGTTAAATTCTGAAGGGGACGATTTACATCACCATTTTGATTTTGAAATCGATAATTTTGAAGAATTTTTCAATTATAAGTTTGAACTTCAACTTGATGAAAATAAACTTGAATTTCAATCAATTTTTTATCAACCTCAAAAATCATCGAAAATAAAACAACTCGTGCAATTTTTAATAAAATGACATTCGTTTTTCTAAATCAATGTTCAACATCGAAATCTTTTACGGTTTGGTTTTCTGAGCTTAAACTGTGTCTCGCATACTCGATGAGACAAATGAATCGGTCTTTGGAAGACCATTTTATTTACTTTTGGACGATATACTTTCTGATCTCGTGTAAATACTGTTAATTTTCATTTACATAAAGGTCATGTTTTTGTTTTTATTTTTCTCCTTCCACTTGGGTTGACTGTGGGGACACAGTCAAAATCAAGAAGGGAGACTCATCTTCATTTTTTTTTCATGGTTTATTTTTGCGTTTTCTTTTAAAATCTCAAAAAAAAAATCCAGAAACAAATATTTTTTTGATTTCTTTTTAAAGAAACACTATAGGATAAATATATGATTTTGGTTTATTAAATTAAAATCGTTGAAAATTTATTCGTCTTAACAAAAATAGAAATGAAGTTAGATTATAAATAACAATGGTTTAACTAGTATATAGGAATATTCATACGTGTTAATTATGAAATACATCCTAACTGAAAATCTTTGTTTTAAAAAGTATTGAATTTAAAGTAAAGGATATAACATTTTTTGTCTTCTAAGTTAAATGGTGCTAAGATGATTTTGCAAAACTCTCTTTTCAAAAAAAAAAGAATTTGTATATATGTAAATATTTTCTATTAACACCTACGGTCGATAGGTGTACGCACCTGTGTATACACTCGCCATGCTCTGTACCTTTCTCACATAAGCCCGAATGGCAGTGCATGAACGGTATATCTGCCTTAGTTTATCTGAGCTAGGTGTATGTATATAAAAAAAATTATTTTTAATAACGCCTACAGTCAATAAGTGTTCAAACTTGTGTGTTCGCTCGCCACGCTCTGTATTCCCCTCACATTAGTCCGTAAGGCAGTGCACGGATAATATATCTGGCCTCAGTTTATCTTAGTTAGGCATATGTAAGTATTGTTAATATCAATATAATTTTCAAAAGAAAAAAATGGAGAGAGTAAGCAAATGAAATCCAAGCACTATTTTATCTTATTTGATTTGACTTATCATTGAACAGAAATGAAAATACCACTTTGATAAACTTTGCTAATCAACTATGGATCCATTTCATAATTACACTTTGTTATCAACCTAAATAACGAGTTAAACTACTACCTATTTGTTATGATAACTTGATTTTTGTTGGAAATTTTGACAAGTAAAAGGTATTAAATTTCTTGATAATAACCAAAACATATATTTAACTTATTTGTGTTAATTTAAAAGTAAATCCTTCATTCGTAAATATTTTCAAAAACTCGCATTCATCCCTTTGTAAATAAATCTTGCATTTTGTAAATATTTTCATCCTGCATTTGGATTTTGCAGGTAGTATCCGCTGAAAAACCTCACGAGACAACACTCGTCCTACTGGTGACACGCAAAGGTTTAACGGCTTGTTGCATATACTCAATGCAATCGTGCTTTCTACGAAAACGGATTTATCTTAGTTTTTTCCTTTATTCGAGGACGAATAAAAAGACAAGTGTGGGGATATTTAATGTGCACGTAAATGTCCATATTTTTACCACCATATTTATTATATTTAAATTAAATAAATGATCATATTGGGTATTTTAACTTGTTTTAACCAAAATCCATATTAATTCCAAATTGTCACATATCCATTTTTATATAGGGGCAAAACGGTCATTCGTGTGCATATATTTCTTTGAGAAAAATTAATTGGAAATTTATATATATTTGTGTAGGAATTTGATCTCAAATAGGAGTGGTTTCATGAAGACACATGCATGCACAAAATGATTACAAAGGAATGAAGATGAAAATAATTCAAAGTGAAGAACATGGAGGACCCCACCTACCTACCTACCTTAATGAACAAATTAGAGGCTAATACACATGCTTATGGAATTAATGGCTTCATGTACACTTAAATGATGATTAGTAGAAGCTAATGATTACCTGGCCTCCACACTTTCTCAAGGGTAGTTTGGGCATTCCTCAAATTATGGATTAGGGTTTCATGCTTGTACAAATAACTCATTATGTTCATGTAACCTCTTATACCTTCTCTTAAGCTCTCTTATGGAGGCACTCTCTTCTCTTAGCTTTAATTGAGAATAATTGTTTTTTCTTTCTTTTCATGGCTACTTAGCCATTTGTTTTTATTTTCATGTAACTTTCTTTTTCTTATGCAATTTAATTACTTGTTCATTTTACTTTCCTTGTTCATTTACTTTAATGTTGGTAGTGTAGATTTACATTCACGCACAGTAGATTAGTTTTAATTCTTGTTAATTATCTTCTCTTTTCCATTAGCTTTCATTTTCCTTTTCTTTTTTTTCATGTTGCTAGCTACATTTTTTAATCAAATGACAAATATGAGAGGCTAAACCCCTTCAATTTAGAGGTAATGAAGCTCTCTAATTATGTAGCTCCAACTATTTATTAATTCATGCTCTCTTTTTGTGCTTAATGATGATAATGAAGTGTTTTATTTGTGTTCTTGTTTTGAATTTGATAGCCTATATTGTTGACACTAAATAGGCTACTTAAACAATCACTAACATAAATGTCTCTTCATCAAAATATGATTATGGCATAAGAAAGTGATTTGAAATTAAAATTTGATAGTCTATATTTTTAATCAATAATTAATAGGCCATACTTAAAATAGATTTCATTTTCATTGTCAAGTTTCATGAAAGTTAGTAAGTGGTTTAAGGGGTGTGTTATAGTTTGATAGCTTATATTGGCTACTCAATAGCACAAATATGTCATACTTATGATAAACACATCAATTAAAGCATTAATGACCATAAAAGAGAGATCATGATTTCATATGTGTTGAATTACATGATCTAGAGAGTGGATTTATTCTTTAAATTGTCACTTAACTCTTATGTTTGCTTCTTTTTTCTTTTAGTTAGTTAATTCTCTAATTTTCTAGCTTAACTTTCACTTGAAATTGGTATAATTTGATTGAAATGAATTTTTAAAATCATCAATTCCCTGTGCATCGACCCGTATTCGCCATGTACTACAAGTGTACGTCGTGCGCTTGTAGTTATTTTTATTTCAAAATTCGTTCGGCTGCTTTCTAACTCAATAGACATTTAGCCGTTCGAACATGCAATTCTCAAACACAGAAACAATCACAGAATCATGCAAAAATGCAAATAGTAAATAAAAGCAGTAAAAGGAAAGAACATACCGGAATTTTATACTGGTTCGGAGTTACCCTTCATTCAGTCCCACACAATTTCTTGTGCATATTTCTTTTCAAATATAATGTTGATGTTACAACCTTGATTTCAAGGCCACGAGATACACCGTCCTGTCTTCGAGTCCATGGAAAACTCTGTTGATTTAACCAGGCTACAAGATCACCTAATTGATTTACGGGCTACAATCACACCCAATTGATTTACAGGCCACAACCACACCATTTTCAATATCACTTTGATAGATAGAGAGACTCGATATACTTCTTTAATTACAAATAATCCTATAACTCTGAATAGCACTAAGATCTTTGAGAGTGAGTGACAGAGAATCAAACTAGAGATGATCGAGTTTGATTCACTTGGAATTTCGCAGAGTTTTGTTAAAGCATTTGAAATATAAAAGAATATTTGAGTGGAGAAGGAGTGAAAAAATGAAGAAAAACTAACTTAAACTTCATTGAAAACAGCTGATATTTATAGGAGAATAACGGTCATGTCCATTCGTGAAAGATTATGACGAATAGACACTTATTTTGAAAATTTGAAATTTGAATTCTATGGCTACCATATCGACATAGGGGGGTAGGGGGATGTCGACATGGCTATGTATTTTTTTGAAAATGGATTTTTTCTTTAAAAATGATTTCTATTCTAAAACTTGTCAAAACAATTTCTAAACTTTGTAAACCATTTTGAATATAGTTTAAACTTATAAAAGAGTTTTAGAAAATAATATATTTATATATAATCTATAAAATATTAAAAACTAAGTATAGATATATTTTTTGAGATTTAAAGCTAAAATATTAAATCCAGGAGATGGTTTAAAAACAAGTGATGATTTTGAAATTTAAAAATAGTTTTTGAATTAAGGCTAAAATATTTAAACCAAGAGAGATATCATTTCAAAAGGATAGTTTTGAAAAAATCTTTAAAATAAATCATTTTGAAAATTTCATGCATTCCATTCCACTAGAGAAGGTCGTGGGTTCCATCCCACTAAAGAGGTTGTGGGTTTCATCCCACTATTAAAGCGAGAAGGTGGATTCCGTTCCACAGTTAAAATCTGAATAAAGATTTTAGTGCTACTATGAAGTTTTAACATAAATCTAGACTCTATTACTTATCTTGACATTTTGATTATTGATATCTTGAACTCTTGATACTCATGAGTCTTCAGTCTTGGTTTCTTCAATCTTGAAGTCAGTCTAGTCAGTCTTAAATATGTATACTTTACGGTCTTCATTCTTAAGTACCTGCATATACATATATATCTAGACAAGAATATTACTATTTATATTTATAACAAGTCCTAAGTTTGTTGTCATCAAAACCATCGTCTCAGGAACTAATAGTAGCAAGTTATTATTGTGCTATAGCAAGTTGAGATTGAGATATAGCAAGTTGAGATTAACTTATAGCAAGTTGAGATGGCAATTTGGTAAATAATTTGAAAACTGTTTTATTTCCACTCAAAGGAACCACTTTTTATCTAATCCCGTTATATGTCGAATTATCATTAGTTTACTAGGGCTTTATATAGTTTTCTTTATAGAAATTAGTTACCATCTTAATTAATTAATTACTCTTTTATAATTAGCTCTTTCCATAGTCAAATAATTCATGTAAATTTGGAAATGCATTGGGAATATCTAAAAATATCACCAAAAATCCTAATTATCTTACTTTTCCTCATATAAAATTTTCAAGCCAAAATACTCAAAATAATTACTACTAATATTTTAATTATTTAATTTTCAAAATTAGGCATTTTTCAAGTTAGAAAATTCATATAAATTTCAAATAATTTTAGAAAATTAAGAAATTAAAATCCACCTCCCCATTATTATTCTATACGTCATATAAAAATTTCAATTGATTTGAAGAAGGTTAGTTTCACATTTTTCCTTAAATACTTCATAAATTGTCATCTTTATATTCCCAAACATGAAAAAAAAAAAAATATAATCATCCTAAACTTATTGATTAACATTCAAAACATCACAAATACTTTCAATTATAATCTGTATGTGTTTAGAATGTTTTAGGAAACAATTACTCACATTGGTTTGGTAAACTAGATTATTTAAGAAATAAATGCTCCTTCTCTTTTCCTTTTAGATCTTCCCATGGTCAGCATAGGTCCTAAAGTTTCTTTCTTTATTTTTTTTTAGTAAGTGGAGATGAATGAAGAGTTGGAAGGGTTAGTAATTTGGGCTTTGGGCTAAAATCGCATTCTAGCCTATTCTTAATATCCTCTAACTTCTCATTCTAAACTCATTTATTATTAAATAACTTATCTTCATTTTTTTCATCTCATAGTTTAGTTTGGTTAATCATTTATTTAATTAATTCTCATATTATAGTTCTCCAAAATATCGGGTGTTACATTGAATCTTCTATGTTCTTCTTGTCTTGTTCTTGTCCATCTTGTCTTGATTCCTATTGGTCTCCTTGACATGCTTCTTGAGTCCTTATACTGATTCGTCTTAATGTATAATTTATTTATACTTGTATATCCCAGTGATATATTTGAATTGTATAGTTGTATTTCTCGCACTATAGTCTACAAACATGAAAAATCAACATTAACAACATTTATACGGTTATTGTCATCAAAATATATACTTGTGGTACATGCATACATGTAAACACTTTTGATATGGTACTAACAACCTCTCTCTTTTTATGATGACAACCGTATAAATACTGCTTATATAAAATATAATAATAATTTGAACTCAAATTTAACTCCCCCTAAATCGATTAACTCTCCATGAGTTAATGTGTTTCGTACTCCCCTTATCTTTTTGGTCCATTATATATTTTATGGTTTATATTTTTCTATATAAATACATTTTATATAGGATAAAATAATATTGTTTTGAACTCAAATTTAACTCTGCTTGAATTGATTAATTCTCCTTGAGTTAATGTATTTTTTACTCCCTAATCTTTTTGTATAGTATATATTTATACCATTTCTTCCCCTTGTCAAAAAAATTAGGTATAAAATCTATATAAAGTTAATTAGTGTATTAATAGAAGTATAGGGTGTGTGCATCAAAATCAATTATGTATAAGATACACACACACATACATACACACATACACATTTAACGTACTACGAACTATACATACTAAGATAAAATATTATTTATTTATTTGCAAACATACATATGTTTACATATAATTATCCAACAATTACTGAAGAAACAATCAAACATAAATGTCACAATCATAAATACATACATAAGCAATCATGAATATAAAAATACTGATAATGATATTTAATCATGGGATGCCTTTGATTGCAAGGGTATGATGTACAAGTTTCCTTTCTGTTTGATAAAGTTCAAATGGGCATAGAATATGGCTTCGCTTACGCACTAAAAGTCAAAATCATCATTAGTAGTTGGATTTTTTTTTGATTTGGCCTGGTTTTTAAAGTTATCATCGCAAATAGTCTCGTTTTAAAACTAATATCAAATATAGCCCTGTTTTGGTCAGATAAGCAGTAACTGGTCAAAACGCACTGGCGACTTTTCAAAAGTCGCTAGTGTAATTTTTTTTTGGTGGCTTTCGAAAAGTCGCCAGTGGTTTTTTTTTGAAATTTTTTTTTACACTGCCGACTTTTGAAAAGTCGCTAGTGCATTTTGACCAGCTCCGCGCTGAGCTGGACAAAACAGGGCTATATTTGATATTAGTTTTAAAAATGAGCTATTTGCGATAATAAGTTTAAAAACGAGGTTAAAATGAAAAAAATCCTTTGTAATTTGTACTTCCTCTTCTTTCTCATCGTTGCCTACTAACGGGCTATGGATGACTAAATTTTCCCTTGGCTTTGGGTTTCATAATGATAACTGGATTGGATTGGTTATTGATTAGGTGTTTTGGATGTTGCAAATTATCTGTCCTTACCTTTATTTTTCTTTTTGCAAGGCAGATAAGTTTCATATTAATCTGTCCACTTTTTATGAATAAAGTAATTACAGATGTGAGGCAAAGGACAGCAACCACTTCAGTACATATGCCTACGTCGCATAATTACTCACCATGTTGCATAAGGCAATCAAACTCATAGCTCATATGACTCTGCGTACAAGCAGAACACAGTTGCAACAAAACAACATGACTAGTGCAAAAGGCATGAATGTTACAAAAATAAAAAAAAATGACAAGGAGCGCCAACAGGCTTAAACTAACAGTAATAGAAGACCTAACTACAACCGTAATAGACAATCAAACCAAAACAATTATAACACAGCCCAAAAAATAGGACAAAACTAGAACAAGCACCAACCACCAGCCACTAGAAGAATTGCAACGGTTACCAACCTCGTAACTCACCCATTGTAAACAGTCCCTTAGGATACAAAGTTAGTAAGTATAGCCAAAAGGAGAGGTAAAACTTGAATAGACTAACCAAAGGCAATAGTTACAAACTGCAACACCATCAACCCAATAGACAAAACAAAGCCAAAACATCGGCTCAGAATCACAAGCAAAATTCAGTCTTCAAGATAACAGAACGAGGCTAACCTCAAGCACTTCTTACCAAGGAGATTCTGACACTAGGAGGGCAGCTCGGTTATGTCATTAGTTGACAAGCATTCCAGCTTTGCTAGAAATCCTGCACGGTAGGCAGATGACAAGGAGAAGTTCGATGGCTAAAAATTCAAAAGAGTCACGAAGTAGAAAGCTAGGTTGAAGAACGATGATGTGAAAGTGGAAGTACATCTAGAAACATGAAAAAAAAGAAGGAGAAAAGGAGGCTATAAGAAGGAAGAATGATAGGAGGTAATGGGTGGAGCAGATATGAAATGCATAGATGAAAAGAGAAAGATATGGAAAGAATTAGGCAGTTGAAACCCTAGCCCTTACATCTCTTGTTCGTTCTTGAATATAATTCGAAGAATCTTAATTTCAGTAAGCATATTAAGTATATGTTTCATGGATTCTTCGATTTTGCCAGATTTTGAGAAGGTAAAGTCTCTAAACTATGAAGTGAAACAATGCACCATCTACGATGTCTCGATTCACTGAATAAAAGTGGATCTAATATTACAGATGCAATCGACTACAGATTATTTTAAGGTGAAATATAAAACAGATCGCATAGATAGAACTCAAAATGAAAGGAATAAAATATAATAATCAATAATGCAATCCCAAACAAATATAATAATGGAATATCAAATAGACTTAAACTACAACATCTCTTTATGCTGCTAAGGAAAACAGTCTAATGTCTAGAAATGACTAAAATAAATGGTAGATATCAAATAAATAAATTAAAACATATCTCCATTGCACCATCGCTCTTCCTAGCCGCCACCAGTCCTCTCTATCAAAGTACCAGAGTATACCAAAAAGAAGAAAACGATAAAGGGTGTCAGACATATGTATGGTGAGTAAAATACATCACATAAGTGTAAGAAGAAAATGATAGAGGGTGTCAGACATATGTATGGTGAGTAAAATGCATCACATAAGTGTATAACACTAATAAACTAGTAGAATAACACTTAAGCTTAAAACCAATGTCTTAACCTATGTCACCTGCACCTAAAAGTCAGTTAAACACAGTATAATACTATATGTATAATGGTGACCTAGTATACTAAAGTTCTACCATAATACTACCATGCCCTAATACAACGTCGAGTGTGCCCCTATCGAGGATCATACATCTTAGTAATCCATAACTAATGACATCACTACATGATTGGGTAAAGCCACAACTTTTCATCACCGAAACCATGTGCAACTTACCATTGAGAACTACATGTCTCAACCGTTATCGTCGAATCATATGAGACTCACTATTTAAGCCTACATGACTCAACCCGTTATTGTTTGATGTCATTGGTTACATTGAGAAATCATTTCCTTTGAAAAGTTTACCGTAATGCCTATGCTATCGAAATCCCCATCATTAGACATCACTAGTCGCATCGAAGAACTAATTTCCTCTAAAATGCGTACTGTTACCCCTACACTATTGAAGTCGCCATCATTAAACATTGCCTGCCACACCGAAGACTCATTTCCTATAAAATGTGCACCATGCACATTGTCATCAAATCCTGCATCGAGAACTCGGTTCCTTTGAAAAATACACGGCTACCCTGTCGTTAGATGTTACCGGTTACACCGGGATCTATTTCCTCTAAAAAATGTGCTATAATGCTTATCCTCATAATTGCCATAGTTAGACGTCAGACATCATCAATTACACTGAATAACTCATTTCCTCTGAAAAATGTACTGTGACATCTATCCTATCATAGTCTTCATCGTTAGACTTCACCGGTTACATCGAAAAACTCATTTCCACTGAAAAATGAACCATATCGCCTACCATATGCCATACTATTGGAATTGCCAGTCGAACAATGTATAACAAACCTAGCCAAATTAAGACACTTTTCTAGAGTATTTTAAAACACAACAAACATACCAATGTATTCCTCATCGTGCAAAGATCACGATGCCACAAACCGCGTAAGAAACGTAGGTCATATACAAGAGTTAAAAGAATTTAAAGTTCAAGGGTATTATCATGATTACAAAAGTATTATTATATTTTTATTTTCTACTTGTTTTTGCCATACTACATTATCACCTAAGAAAAGCTTCATCCGCCAACTCCAATTCATCACCGTCTTCGCCCACCAAAGGCCTTGCCAACCTTATCTGACACCAACAATAGTATGCCTACGTTGTGCACCACCCGAAGCCACTAGCCCAGATAACCTCCGGTCGCCCATATAACCATTGCTGCCGCCAAACTATGAGCCTAGGTCTAGGCCGCCAAGTGATGATCAAGAATGATTGGAAACCCGTGTAAGACTCTAATCAACTCCCAACTCCCTCTACACGTCCATACCCTCTAATTGTCTTATCGTCATTGTTTCACCATTAAACCTAAACATATTATCCATGTTTATACAACTTCCAATGCTTTCTCTGATAAACTCATACATCCAATCAACTAATGAATACCACCAGTGAATTCATGTCGTTAAGAACTACAATGTTCATACTTATATGGGACTCTTTTAAATTTTGCATTTTGTAGTTAGAGAGCGATTAACTTTGGTTAATTATAATCAATAAAATTTCACTTTTTAAATTATCTAACCATGGCATACTACACCATAATCCTATTTATATATAAAAAAACACTTTTTAATTTTCAATTACCTTATGTATAATGTGATTTACTACCATAAGAGAGATGAACTACGCCTTGCTACATATACCCAAATGGATGAGTCAGCTTATATATTAATCGTGCATCTTCTTTAATTTAATGTAGATTCTCCTCCACCTTTACTGTCTAGTATTCTCATACCTTTAAAACACCAAATTTCTCGATAACTTTGATTTATTTGCGAAGCTCACTTCGCGATCACCAATTTCATATATTGATTTGTTTATTTAGGTTTGACTTAGATGATTAATAAAGAAGATGATTGAGATTAGCGGTAAGGTGTTTAGATTAAAGTAGGGTTTGCACTTTTATTTATAGACTGGAAATAACACGTATTTAGCTTAAAATCCCAAAATCATTATATTACGGAATTGAAACTATGTTTGACTTCTTTTAATTTTTAACTCGTTTAACCAAGTTCATCAAGTTATACATGTTATCCAACTATAAACTGCATTATAAACACAATAGGATAGGTCTTGAAGCCTAATTCCAACTCTTGTAGAAATTTATGGTTTGCCCTCAATGTAAATTACGATTCTTAATGAGATAAACAGAATGCATGTGAACATCTGCTAACGTTTCAAGAAGCCCTACTTATGCGTGTTGACTCCCTTACTCTCTATAACATTGGTAAAAGCCCAATAGCTAGTGGCCTGACTTTCCCATATAACATGTATCAATAGCGAGTCCTTTACCTACAACATGCAACCTATTGAGAACTCTCTATACATGCCTAGCCTATGTAGTTTCCATTCGTTTGTGTATCGCACCAACTTGCACTAAGGTGCTTATAATCATATTCCGTTTAAATATAGCTCTTATTCAAATAGACATCACTACTAGCATATGTCCATCATCGGATACCTTGCAACATACTTTGTTACTTTCTTTTTCATCCTTTGTTACATACCATACTAAGCTCCTTCTTTAAATTCATAGGAACGACAACACGATACCGATGGTGACTCTTCTCTAAGTGGACTAACATTTAGGATTCTTAGGTGAACCCATTCTTCCGTCACTACTTACTTTATAGCATCACAAAGGGATGATGCTTTTTTGGCAAACACAATATTACTCCATCTAAGGAGACATAATGTAACAACCCAAGATTTTGTAAATATTTTTAAATTTAATTTATTTGAAAACTTTGATTTTTAATCATTAAAATTTGAATTTTTGGAATTTTATTTGATGTGATTGCAAATTATCTTCCAAATAGAGTGAAATAAGCAATTTCCGAAAATTGGATATTTTGGTCAAACTTTGACTTTTGTTTGAAAAGTTTAAATTTTAAATTTTTAAATTTTTATCTTTTTTATTTGAAGCAGGATATAATTTTAATATTAGTTCTGCTTTTCGTTTCGTGAAATTTCGCTTTATATTTTTTTAAATGGATAACTTTCAGTGTTTTACACGTGATAAATTTCGGTAAATATTGCCTATATATAATTCTATTTTTCTACCTTAATTTTATTTTTCTATTTTGCTTTGTCTAAAATTTATTTTATTTTGAATTTTCTTGTATGTATCTTTTATTTAATGGATAGGAAACGAATCAATTAGATGCACGTTACTTTGTTTTAATTTGGCATAGGTTACATTGGCTTTATTTATTGCCTTTATTTGCTTGGCCTATTTATTTTCCTACCATAGCCGTTCATAACCTATCCCTTAAACCCTAGCCGTTTCCTCTATTTCCAATTCATGTACAGAAACATCTCACCACATCTCATTTCATTTGTGTCCAGAGAGAAAATACTCTAAGTTTCCATGGCCTCCTCCTTCTTTCTATTTTACGTTTTCTTTTATTTTTCTTTTGTTTTCTTCATTGAGTGCTCGGCCTTCACCATAATTCCAACCAACATCTCCTCTCCTCCTCCACCATGGCCGACCATCCACTCCTCCTCACCATCCCATGCCTTGGCCTTGACCCTAAAACCTAGATCCACCATCAAAGCTTGACCAAAACCATTCCAAGCCTTCCATTTTTCACCACTTTCTTTTTATTACTCTCAGCCACAAAACCAATCACCTCCACCTTGCTTTGGCCACTATCTCCACCTCTTAGTCATGATTCAGATCTAACTTGACCAAGTTAGCACATAAGTCGAACCACCTTAGACCTAAGTCGAGCCCAAACTCCACTAGTTCCATGCTTTTTCCCATGTCTTGCTTTGCCTTCCCCTTTCCATGTCATAGCCATGCCTTATGATCCCATAACCTAGCCTAACTTGCATCTAAACTTCCTGACCGGGAAAAGATAGGGTGTGGTTGAACCTGTAGGGATGTGGCCAAGCCTACTTGTTAATTGAATCTATTTTTGTTTCAAATTTATTTATATATTTTTTTCATTATTGAAATTCATATCTTGTTTGTGTTAAACCATATATTTATATTTGTTTATTTACTTGAATACAAGATTTGAATTTGGTTGTTACTTCTTCCCAAATCTGGTCGTGCCTTCTCGTGCTTTGCGGTGTGTGGATTTTTTTTGTTTTGAATCGATCTCTAGCTTCAAAAAGGTGAGTTATTCACTCTAAACATTACTTACTTATATTATTGTGAAATGATGACAAGTGAATCTGTATAAATTGATATGTTATTCATATATGCATGTGATGTGATTATATGATGTTAAGTCATGTTTATATAATTGTTGCATCATCTGATATGAGATGTTATATTATACTGTTCATTTTATTTACTGTATCACACTGCAAGTTCCCTATCACTATGGGTTGAAATGATACATACCCGAACGGACTTTAGAATAAGAAAAAATCATTATGGGCTGAAATGTAGGCTCGGGTGATTTTTATGGTATTTGATTTACTTGGGATTGCGGGTTTGAAATGATAGAACCCGGATATTTCTTTTTAAATTACGAATTGAAATGATATATTATCCGTATCACTTGACCTAGGTCAGAAAATATTATACAGACCCGTGGTTATTTTTAAAGTATTATTTTTGAGCTATTAAGTATTTTTGGAATATTAAAATATGAAATTTTAGATTAAATTGGATTTAAATGAGAGAGAGAAATTAAAAAGTTATTTCCTATAAGTTAAATGTATAAATAAATAAATGGAAAAGTGTATTTTAAAATATGACTTAACTTGGAATTTGGGAATTTGGTTTAAATGAAAATTTTAAGTTAGGTAAATAAATGGAAAAATTATTTTATTTAAGAGATGGGCATGTCAAATAAAATATTAAGTTATTGGTTGAAATGAAAGTTAAGCAATTTATAAAGTATTGACTTAACAAATGACATTTTATTTTAAATTGGCTATTTATTAATAAAATGTTATTTTATTAAAATTTGTAAGAAATAATATCCAAATAAGAATTTTTGAAAGGTGGAATAAGTTTGATAAGTTAAAAATGAGAAAAATTGAAGATATATTGTTTTAAAGGGTATAATAAAAATTATAGCGTTTCTGAAATGGTGTGGTTAAATGAACTATGGCTTGAATTATAATAAAAAGACCTATAACAGCATTTCTAAAGTGCTGTAATTTCTAGAAATTTGAACTATGGCTGGAAATATACTAAAAAGACCTATAACAACATTTCTGAAGTGCTATAATTTTTGAAAATTGAACTATGGCTTAAATATACTAAAGAGACCTATAACAGCATTTTTGAAGTGCTATAATTTATGAAAATTTGAACAAGGTGCTGAAATTACTTAAGATACCTATTATAGCATTTCTGAAATGCTGTAATTTATGAATTTGAACTAGGTTTTGATATATACTAAATATACCTACCGCAACACTTTATGAGAGCTGCAGTTTTGAAATTTCAATGCTTTGAATCGTTGAAATTGAAGAATAAGCTTAGAAATTGCTGAAATTCTGGAAATAGAATAGTTGATTTGGAAGGGTACCTACTTTATATTAAAATGGTTTAAATGAATTATTTTGATGTGGAATATAAACCATTTTTGAAATTTATAACCGCGGGTAATAATAACGTTGGTTATTAAAGAGACCGCGATCGGATATAGGCATACTCTCTGTCGATATCGAAAACCACTTTAACAACCGTGTACGCAGTGGAGATTCCAGAATGAAGTTGGATGGTGGTGACGTTCGGTTGAGGTATGTATGTGGACCCGACTCCCATGAGTTGGCATAAGGTGGCTAAAACAGGAGTGATTCTGGATCAGTGAGGTAGCTCCTCTTATCGGACACACTTTTTCATATGCCATTCTATTGCTTTGTGATTGATTGGTGCGCACCTTTGATTTTGGGAGTATGGCTCGAGGTGGGCGGTACCTGCGCGCTATGCGTCACCACCAGCCCAGATGCGTAATTTGTATATCTACCCTGGCATTGCCTCGTTGTGTCGTGTCACCTACACTAGTAAGCCTTGTACATGTTTGGTTTTCTCCCGTAGCCCGTGGAGTATTTAAGGTAGTCTCCTGATCTGGAGATGCACTGATACTGGATGGACTACTGGGACATTTACGTGTTAATGGCTATATGGGTAATCCCTTAACGCTATTTAAAAGTAAGTTTATTTTACTATAGACATTATTATAATAGCGTATATTACTACATAGTAAATAGTTTATAGGATCCTTAGAGGATGGACGGTCCCAAGCATCATTTAAGTTACTTGTATTTTATACTACAGTTCACTTGAGTTGGTTTACATTATATAAGTATGTATGTCCTGACTCGAGTGTTTGTGTTTGTTTCTTATGCTCGGGTCAGCCTGAGTAATACAGCTTGGATCTATCTTCTAGAAGCTAGAGATTTCTGGAGTTTATTTGCTTATCAAGTTGTTGACCATTTCAGTTTCAGTATTTATTTTACAGCTATGTGTTAGGGACATATGTATTTGGGATTTTTATTATATTTGTTTCAGAACTGTATTTGTTTTTCAGACTATGTATTTTGTACTTGTTTTGAGACTGAGTTTGTAGTGGCTTCATGAACCACTATGGTTATTTTAATTCCGCTGCGAGTATTCTGATTTATCTGTGTCTGTGATTCTATGATTGGTTTTATTTGCTTCAAATTATATTACAATCTAATGTTTTGAAGTATTCATGTCAGACATGTGTGAATTTATTGTCGATTTGAATAGTCCAAAATAGTGGGTCGTTACAGTTGGTATCAGAGCTTTGGTTTTTAGGCAAACCTTAGCCTGCGGAGCAAAAACTCATTAGAGATAGGGTAGAAATACCCTAGAATGAGTGAAATCAATCCTGGAATCCTTTCTTTGTGAGAGAACGTATTTTAAAGTACAAAATAATTTTCAAAGGATTTTCAGAGTATTTTATATAAAAAACTTTCTTGCTTTGAAATCAAATGTTTCTTAACTTCTTTCGTTTCTTTATCCAACTTGTTGGAAATTTCTTTGTACGGGATATTTAATTCCCGCTAAATCTTATCTCGTTTTATCTAGTCTTGTCATTGTTTCTCATTTACCTCTGTCCTAAAATTCATTTTTGATTTTTCAGGATGAGTCATAGGAACGCAAGAGGTAGGGGACGTGGTATTGTCCTAGCTCCTGAGCCTGCTGCACCGGTCAGGTTCACTAAGCTTTACAAGGAATACTCTGAGCTTAGAGGCACCTAGTTCATCGGATCAAAGAGCATTATTGGAGCTCAACGGTGGTTGAAGGATTTGAGAGGATCTTCTCCGTTCTTGAGATTACTAACGCCCAGAAGGGTCAGTTGGCAGCTTGGCAATTGAAAGGAGCAGCTTTGGATTGGTGGGAGACTGTCACAGCTCACACAACTGAGGCTGACATCACTTGGGAACAATTTAGGTACCATCTTCTGTTGGTCTTGAATTTAATTCAATGTTTTTCCCTTTTCAAATCTCCCTTATAATTCTGTATCGCACTTTAGGGAGGCTTTTCTTGTAAAATGGATGCCCGAGGCAGAAAAGTCTCACCTGTATCGAGAATTCATGGATCTGAAGCAGGGTGATATTTCTTTTTCTGAATATGAGAGGAAGTTCAATGAGCTTTCTAAGTTTGGCCTTAATCTGATTGACACTCCTCTCAAGAAAAATGAGAAGTTTATCGCTGGTGCACGTTCAGAGTACTATGATCATCTTATAGCATATGTGCACAGTCCTTTCACCACTCTGATGGACATGGCCATTAGATATGAGAATCCTACTTCTAGGGATCCTCCTGCTGCTCAGCCCACTTCATCCTAGTCGTCTTCTGGCAATCCAAAGAAGAGAAAGCCCAACTTTCACCATAAGAAGAATCAGAACAAGACTCCAGGGTTGGGATCATCTTCTTCATCTTAGAAGCAGTCAATCGACCTATCTGCCATTAGTTGCTACAGATGTGATCAGAAGGGACAGTGTGCTAATAGTTGTCCTACCTTGGGTGATGCTATTCCTCCAGCTCAATTAACCAGGCCGGATCTCTGTCACATTTGTCTGCAGCCTGGCCATTTCAAGAAGGATTGCCCTACTCAGAAGAAAGCCAAGGCATCTGGTATTTTTGCTGTTACTTCTACATCTTCTCCAGCCCACCGCCTGCACCTGTTCCTGCTCCTTCTCCTAGTGATGACCAAGGTACACTTCAGGGTACTTTTTCTCTGTTTAATTTTCTTGTTCGTGTTCTCTTCAATACTGGAGCTTCCTATAGCTTTATCTCTATAGATCTTTGTAATAAATTTGAGCATCTCCTTTCTCCCGAGTTTGCTTCTGTGCCTTTATGTGTTTCAAATCCTGTTGGTGGTCCTACGAACCTTAGTAGGATTTGTAGAAATGTGAAACTCCTATATTTTGATCACCGTTTCAGTGGTGATTTTTATGTTTTGGGTTTTGATGCTTTTGATCTATTGCTTGGAAGTGATTGGATGAAGAGGCATGATGCCTTTATCTCTTGTAGTTCCCGAACTGTTTCTCTTATGGATGATTTTGGAAATTCCTTAGTTATTCAGTGTAGTTTGCCCTAGGATTTTGCTGGCAGCTTTGTTTATTCTCTTGACTCTTCTCCGGTGATCTCGACTCGACTCATGTGGTCTAACTCTATCCTGATGCATTTGGTGAAGTCATTTCCTTACCTCCTAAGTGGGAAATTGATTTTCTTATTGATCTTATTCCTGGGGCTCGACCTGTAGTTCTTCCACCCAAAATAATGGCACCCCGTGAGAAGGTCAAGTTGAGGAAGCAAATTCAGGACTTGTTCTCCAAGGGTCTGATCAGACCTAGCCATTCAGAATGGGGAGCAGTAGTGGTTTTCGTCACTAAGTCCATTGGTTCTTTGCGGATGTGTGTTGATTATAGGGAGCTGAACAAGCTCACTATGAAGAACAGATATTCCATGCCTTGCATCGATGATATGTTTGATCAGCTCCATGGAGCTACTGTCTTCTCTTAGCTTGATCTTGCCACAGGTTTTCACCAGCTCAGAGTTGCTGAGAAAAGTATTCCCAAGACTGCTTTCCGTATTGAGAATGGTTTTTATGAGTGGTTAGTTATGCCTTTTGGTTTGACTAACGCTCCTGCTTTCTTTGTTGATTTGATGAATCGTGTTTTTCGAGATGTGCTTAATAAGTTTGCTCTAGTCTTTATTGATGATATCCTTGTCTTCTCCAAGGCAAAAGAAGAGCATGATTCGCAATTGAAATATGTTCTAGAGACCCTTAGAAATCATCAGTTGAAAGGCTAAATTCTCTAAATGCCATTTCTGGAGAGATGAAGTCTGATTCCTCGGACATATTGTTCCTAATGATGGAGTTTCTGTTGATCCAGTCAAGATCGCTGCAATCAATGTAAGTCTTTCCTTTCTTCTCTTCATTTAATTTGATCATTCTACCTTTTATGTAGTCCTTTTTTCTCCCTATTCTGTTACAGGATTGGTAAACTCCTAGGACTCCAACAGATATTCGCAGTTTTCTGGGCCTTGCCGGTTACTATCGGAGATTCATTGAGAATTTTTCTCGGATTTCTGCACATCTCACTGCTTTAACTCGAAAGAAATCCAAGTTTATATGGGATGATAAGTGTGAAGCTGCATTCAATGAGTTGAAGTGTAAGCTTACTTCCGCACCAGTGCTTACTGTTCCGAATGGAAATGAGGGATTAACGGAATACACTGATGCTTGTCGTGAGGGTTTGGGGGCTGTTTTGATGCAAGATGGGAAGGTGATTGCTTATGCTAGTCATCGGCTGAAGACCCATCAGGATAATTATGCCGCTCATGATCTAGAATTGCTGGCTGTTGTCTTTGCTTTGAAGCTTTGTCGGCATCATCTTTTGGGTGCTAAGTTTAAGCTCTTCACTAATCACCAATCTTTGAAGTATATCAGCGGCAAGTTAGGTGGCTTGAGTTCCTTGCTTCTTATGATCTCAACATTAGCTACACCCCTGGAAAGGCTAATGTTGTGGCTGATGCTTTGAGTCGGAAGAAGGCTATGTTGTATCAGCTTGTTGTTTCTTCTACTCCTCTTTTGGATCGTATCATGGCTAAGTAGGATGAGGATGAGATGCTTAGGCATTTGAAGGGGAGTGTTCGTAGCAGGGTTGGTGGTAGTAGTCTTGATGGTAGTGGAGCTCAGATCGATGATAGAGGGATTTTAAGGATTAATAATAGGATTTGTGTCCCGAATGTTGATGGTTTGAGGCAGGAGTTACTTCGGGAACATCAACGATCCAGACTTTCTATTCATCCTGGTGTGACGAAGATGTATCAGAACATGAAGAGGCAGTATTGGTGGAAGGGTATGAAGCATGGTATCTCTATCTTTGTTAGTAGGTGTGCAACTTGTCAGCAAGTCATGGCAGATCATCAGAAGACCCTAGGTTTATTGCAGCCTCTGGAGATTCCCAATTGGAAATTGGGACAGGTTTCCATGGATTTTGTTGATGGTTTGCTGAGGTCTAGGAGAGGTAATGAGAGCATCTGGTTTATTGTGGATAGATTGACCAAATCAGTTCATTTCATTCCGATCAAATCTACTCGTTCTTCTTCCAGTCCGCTTGAGATTTATATGAGGGAGATTGTTCGTCTCCTTGGTGTTCCTATCAGCATTGTTTGTGATCGGGATCCTATCTTCACCAGTCAGTTTTGGAAAGCTTTTCAGGAATCCTTGGGTACTCTTCTGAATCTGAGCACTGCTTACCACCCGCAGACCGATGGTCAAATGGAAAAACTAAATCAGATTCTAGAGGACCTTCTTCGTGCTTGTGTTCTGGATTATGGGGGATCTTGGGAAGATCATCTCCATCTTGTTTAATTCACCTATAATAACATTTATCAGGCCAGCATTGAGATGTCTCCATTTTCTGCTCTTTACAGAAGACCTTGTAGATCCCCATCTTGCTGGATTGAATCTGGTAATCGTTTGTTTCTTGGTCCTGATATGATTTTGGAGACTTCGGAGAAGGTTGAGGAGATTAATAGGAAGTTGAGGATTTCTCAGAATAGGCAGAAGAAGTATGTCGATCGGAGTAGGAGGAGTTTGGAGGTTGCCGTTGGTGATCAAGTGTTCCTTAAGGTCTCTTCCTTAAGGAATGTGGTTCGTTTTGGTCGTAGAGGGAAGCTTGCTCCTAGGTTCATTGGTCCTTTCCTCATTATGGAAAGAGTTGGTTCCCTAGCTTATCGTCTGGATTTGCCTGAGAAATTTGCTGGAGTACATAATGTATTCCATGTATCACATCTTCGTCGCTATCCGCATGATCCATCTCTTATTTTCCAGCCTTCCGCTCTTGATAGTTTGGATATTGAGCCTAATCTGACTGTTGAGAGGAATATCGTCGATCGAGGTATGAAGCAGCTAAAAAGGAAATCTGTCAACCTGGTCAAAGTACAGTGGAGCACTGTTGATCGAGATTGTACCTGGAAGACGGAGGAGAGCATCCGTGCTTCAAATCCGGAATTGTTTGTTTCAGGTATTTTTGTTTCACTATCTTATTTTTCTTTGTTTTCCTTCTTTCGTTCCTTTTCGAGGACGAAAAGTTTTGAGTGGGTAGAGTGTAACAACCCAAGATTTTATAAATATTTTTAAATTTAATTTATTTGAAAACTTTGATTTTTAATCATTAAAATTTGAATTTTTGGAATTTTATTTGATGTGGTTGCAAATTATCTTCCAAATAGAGTGAAATAAGCAATTTCTGAAAATTGGATATTTTGGTCAAACTTTGACTTTTGTTTGAAAAGTTTAAATTTTAAATTCTCATCTTTTTTATTTGAATCGGGATATAATTTTAATATTAGTTCTGCTTTTCGTTTCGTGAAATTTCGCTTTATACTTTTTAAATTGGATAACTTTCAGTGTTTTACACGCGATAAATTTCGGTAAATATTGCCTATTTATAATTTTATTTTTCTACCTCAATTCTATTTTTCTATTTTGCTTTGTCTAAACATTATTTTATTTTGAATTTTTCTTGTATATATCTTTTATTTGTTGGCTAGGAAACGAATCAATTAGATGCACGTTACTTTGTTTTAATTTGGCATAGGTTACATTTGCTTTATTTCTTGCCTTTATTTGCTTGGCCTATTTATTTTCCTACCATAGTCGTTCATAACCTATCCCTCAAACCCTAGCCGTCTCTTCTATTTCCAATTCATATATAGAAACATCTGACCACATCTCATTTTCATTTGTATTTAGAGAGAAAATACTGTAAGTTTCCATGGCCTCCTCCTTCTTTCTATTTTACCTTTTCTTTTATTTTTCTTTTGTTTTCTTCATTAAGTGCTCGGCCTCCACCATAATTCCGACCACCATCTCCTCTCCTCCTCCACCATGACCGGCCATCCACTCCTCGTCACCATCCCATGCCTTGGTCGTGACCCTAAAACCTAGATCCACCATCAAAGCTTGACCAAAACCATTCCAAGCCTTCCATTTTTCACCACTTTCCTTTTATTAGTCTCGGCCACAACACCAATCACCTCCACCTTGCTTTGGCCGTGACTATCTCCACCTCCTAGCCATGATTCAGATCTGACTTGACCAAGTTAGCACGTAGGCCGAGCCACCTTAGACCTAAGCCGAGCCCAAACTCCACTAGATCCATGCTTTTTGTCATGTCTTCATTGCCTTCCCCTTTCCATGTCATAGCCGTGCCTTATGATCCCATAACCTAGCCTAACATGCATCTAAACTACATGGTCGGGCAAAGATAGGGTGTGGTTGAGCCTATAGGGATGTGGCCAAGCCCACTTGTTAATTGAATCTATTTTTGTTTCAAATTTATTTATATATTTTTTCATTATTGAAATTCATATCTTGTTTGTGTTAAACCATATATATATATATATATATATATATATTTGTTTATTTATTTGATTACAAGATTTGAATTTGGTTGTTACTTCTTTCCAAATCCTGTCGTGCCTTCTTGTGCTTTGCGGTATGTGGATTTTTTTTTGTTTTGAATCGATCTCTAGCTTCAAAATAGTGAGTTATTCACTCTAGACATTACGTACTTATATTATTGTGAAATGATGATAAGTGAATCTGTATAAATTGATATGTTATTCATATATTCATGTGATGTGATTATATGATGTTAAATCTTGTTTATATAATTGTTGCATCATCTGGTATGAGATGTTATATTATATTGTTCATTTTATTTACTGTATCACACTGCAAGTTCCCTATCACTATGGGTTGAAATGATACATACCCGAACGGACTTTAGAATATGGAAAAATCATTATGGGCTGAAATGATAGGCTCGAGTAATTTTTATGGTATTTGATTTACTTGGGATTGCGCGTTTGAAATGATAGAACCCGGATTTTTCTTTTTAAATTACGGATTGAAATGTTATATTATCCGTATCACTTGACCTAGGTTAGAAAATGTTATATAGACCCGTGGTTATTAGTATTATTTTTGAGGTATTAAGTATTTTTGGAATATTAAAATATGAAATTTTAGATTAAATTGGATTTAAATGAGAGAAAAAATTGTATAGTTATTTTCTATAAGTTAAATTTATAAATAAATAAATGGAAAAAGTGTATTTTAAAATATGAATTAACTTGGAATTTGGGAATTTGGTTAAATGGAAATTTTAAGTTAGGTAAATAAATGGAAATTTAATTTTATTTAAGAGATGGGCATGTTAAATGAAATATTAAGTTATTGGTTTAAATAAAAGTTAACCAATTTATAAAGTATTGACTTAACAAATGACATTTTATTTTAAATTGGATATTTATTAATAAAATGCTAGTTTATTAAAATTTATAAGAAATAATATCCAAATAAGAATTTTTGAAAGGTGAAATAAGTTTGATAAGTTAAAAATGAGAAAAATTGAAGATTTATTGTTTTAAAGGGTATAATACAAATTATAGCGTTTCTGAAATGCTGTGGTTAAATGAATTATGGCTTGAATTGTACTAAAAACACATATAACAACATTTCTAAAGTGCTGTAATTTTTTGAAATTTGAACTATGGCTAGAAATATACTAAAAAGACCTATAACAGCATTTCTAAAGTGTTGTAATTTCTGGAAATTGAACTATGGCTTAAATGTACTAAAGAGACCTACAACAGCATTTCTGAAGTGCTATAATTTCTGAAAATTTGAAGAAGGTGCTGAAATTACTTTAGATTCCTATTATAGCATTTCTGAAATGCTGTAATTTTGAATTTGAACTATGTTTTGATATATACTAAATATACCTACCGCGACACTTTATAGGTGCTGCAGTTTTGAAATTTCAATGCTTTGAATCGTTGAAATTGAACTAATTAGCTTAGAAATTGCTGAAATTTTGGAAATAGAATAATTGATTTGGAAGGATAACTACTTCATATTAAAATGGTTTAAATAAATTATTTTGATGTGGAATATAAACCATTTTTGAAATTTATAACCATGGGTAATAATAACGTTGGTTGTTAAAGAGACCATGATCGGATATGGGAATACTCTCTGTCGATACCCAAAACCACTTTAACAATCGTGTACGCGGTGGAGATTCCAAAATGAAGTATGATGGTGGCGACGTTCGGTTGAGGTATGTATGTGGACCCGACTCCCGTGAGTTGGCATAAGGTGGCTAAAACAGGAGCGATTCCGGGTCAGTGAGGTAGCTCCTCTTATCGGACATACTTCTTTGTATGTCATTCTATTACTTTGTGATTGATTGGTGTGCACCTTTGATTTTGGGAGTGTGGCTCAAGGTGGGCGGTAGCTGCGCGCTATGCGTCACCACCAGCCCGGTTGCGTAATTGGTATATCTACTCTGGCATTGCCTCGTTGTGCCGTGTCACCTACCCTAGCGACCTTATACGAGTTTGGTTTTCTCCTGCGCCCCGTGGAGTATTTAGGGTAGTCTCCCGATCTGGAGATGCGCTGATACTGGATGGACTACTGGGACTATTATGTGTTAAGGGCTATATGGGAACCCCTTAACGCTATTTAAAACTAAGTTTTTTATACTATAGACATTATTATAATTGCGTATATTACTATATAGTAATAGTTTAACGGATTCTTAGAAGATGGGCAGTCCCAAGCATCCATTAATTTACTTTTACTTTATACTACAGTTCAATTGAGTTGGTTTACATTGTATAAGTATGTATGTCCTGACTCGAGTGTTTGTGTTTATTTCTTACGCTCGGGTCAGCCTGAGTAGTACAGCTTGGATCTATCTTCTAGAAGCTAGAGATTTCTAGAGTTTATCTGCTTATCAAGTTGTTGTCTATTTCAGTTTCAGTATTTCTTTTCCAGCTATGTGTTAGAGACATATGTATTTGGAATTTCTACTATATTTATTTCAGACTTGTATTTGTTTTTCAGACTATGTATTTTGTACTTGTTTTGAGACTGAGTTTGTAGTGGCTTCATGAACCACTATGGTTATTTTAATTCCGCTGCGAGTATCCTGATTTATCCATGTCTATGATCATGTGATTGTTTTATTTGCTCCAAATTATATTACAAGCTACTGTTTTGAAGTATTCAAGTCAGACATGTGTGGATTTATTGTCGATTTGAATGGTCCAAAATAGTGGGTCATTAAACATAACCAAAAACAAGTATAATAATCCTAAAATAAAAGAAACTAATACATAAATCTATATTATTCAACCTAGTAATTAATATAAAACTCGTATACTAGGTTTTGCATTTTCACTTATTTTTCATGGGCGTTCGATGTTGAAAATATGTTGTGCACAAAAGTTGCTATTTTGGAATGTTGATTAAATAATATAGCAAAATGATAACTGAAAAGAAGTAACCTCACCTCTTTGTAAATTTTATTCAAAATCATTAAATCTCGCCTTCCTTAAAAATCGCCTTTATACCTTAATACATGCAAGTCGAGACATTTACTTTATGTCTTGAAATCATACCACACCTGATACTTCAAAATAGTACCAACTCCACATGCTTGTGAAGTCCTATAAACTAACATACGACTATAGTACCTTTATTACATTACTATACTCGAAAAACACTTTACTTATATTTTCTTGATGGTATCTTCTTTAACATAGATCCCTTGTTGACTCAATTTTAAAGTATAACATATGATGCAACCTAATATCGTAGAGTGCCTCGCTCTGATAACTTAAAAAAATAATGCTTATTCACCAAATAGCATAGCCTTCATAAACTCCACAATCTTCATATAGGAACATCGGGGAGTGGATAGATGTTCTAACATACTGAACCTGAAGTTAAAATGGTACACACCATAATGCTAAAACTATGACCCAAACATAAATGATTTCACTCTTTGGGTACTCTAACACAATCAACTCAAGTGCAATATACTTGCGGTTGTAATGACAACCCTAATATATCGTAGTATAAAAAACCCAAAAGCGTCTACTACAAAACAACAACCAATACATGGATGTACCATATGAAATCAAATGCACGTGTCTAATCATAAACCAATACATCTGTATAACGATACTCTCCATAAATAAGTATAGTCATTCTTTGTCTTGAATTGTCTCATGCAACAATATCCTATTATTCAAACTTATAAGAGAACTTTACACTCAACTTCCCTCTCATGTTTCACAACTTCTTACATGAGGGTATCCCTATTATCCTGCCTTTTGGCAAGGCCATAACACCAAGGAATTGACTGGAAATCGAAGACAACCCGTCCCGAAGATCGGTTACACACAAGTCTACTATGGATACTGGTAAATTTTGTCCAAGTCCAGATCGAGCTACAATCGGCATGATATGACAAGCGAAGCTATGAAAACCAATGTACCAAGTTACAAGTCAATCGGAGCTCGTATGCTCAAGATATGACGATCAAAATCAAGAGAGAAAGTATCGGTTCGTATCCATCATTCTACCCTACTTCTTATCCACCATCCCTATTCCATTTCATATCCATCGCGTTTACTCCACTTCCTATCCATCAACTGAAGCTAGTTCGTATTGGCCCATCCACAAAGTTTGTATCAATCGGCCAACGATCAATAGAATGTACCACCAGACGATCGATACGAAGTAGCATCTTCTATCGATACGAAACAAACCAAACATCATCGATACGAATCAGCTGCATGAATCGATACAAAACAGTCCCTAAGTACTCGATACGAAGCGGTTTCAAGCATCGATACGTAGTGAAGTGCAAATCATTGATACGAAAGGAATTAATCCAGGCCGATACGAACAAAGCACATAAAAGTGGAAAACTCTGTCATTCGGCACAAAACGTAGATCGATCCTGGAATATAGCGCCACGTCATCGATCCAAGTATGATCGATACGAATTACCATCAATTTGAGTATGATCGATACGTATGTGATTGATACGAAGACGCCAGCTAGATGAAAATCCAAACTTAGATCGATCATAAATCAACATCTACAAATCCAAATGCCTCTAATTTTTCACAGAAGCTTGCGCACCATCTTAAGAATGTCCATGATCGATCTTAGCCCAAAAGACCTCATCTTGATCGATATGACTGGTACACTTATCGATAATGGATCGATCCTGAATGACCATGGATCGATCTAGTGGGCCAACCCATGTGAGAGGAGTATTCCATGATCTAGGTCAGATATTTTCAGCCTACGCATATAAATAGCAGCCATATGCTTCCAGAAAATGGAATTTTGGATTCTGCTGCGCCGATACTCTGCCATAAATCTTTTGTAACTCAAGTGCTTGAGGGTCTACTATTGTAATCAGATTGTAAACTTCAATAATACAGCAAACTTTCCATAGTGGACATAGCCTACAACGTTGAACCACTCTAAATTCCTATGTTCTTGCATTTCTGTTTGTCTGTTTTGGCGTATTTGTTAGATTAGCTTCTTTTTTAATTTACATTCCTTATTTTAATCTTTTCAAATACGTTCGAATGTTATGCCCAATTTTGAGACAAACACTTTAGTGCTTTCACTGATAAAACCCAGTTTTTTCTCTTGCTCATTGGATCTACTACCATCATTGGATTGCATAAATCTGAGGAGAAGATCCAAATCTACCATCTAGGAGTTCGTTCCATACTATTTAGATTGCATCAGATCTAGGAAGGAATTGCATCAACCATGGTTAACACAAGGACTGCTTCTACTGCTGCTAATCCAGAAGGAAGAGATAGACAGAACCCCACCCAGCTGCCAGCTACAGGTCAGACTTCTACTGGACCCTCAGATCCGTACGGCTCTGTCACCAAGGAGGAGTTCTAGATTCTTATGCAAGAGCTTACCCAAGCCATCAGGAACTCACATAGCAGATCCGTGCTAAAACGAAGCTTGCAAATCAACCGAATAAGGAGCGCATGATCCACTCGCTGTCAATTGGATGGAAACTATGCAAAAGCCTCCGGGCATCAGCACACTTTAAACCTCGGACAAGCTAGAGATGGTCTTTCTTCATGTCAACAAGCTGGACCTTCCTCTCGAGGAGGTATGCTTTCCTACCACACCGTTCATGACCACGCAGTTGCTTTCACGGCCAATATGGAAGCTTGATTTCAGAATCAACTAAATCCAGTCTTTAATCAGCATAATCATACCCATGAACCCGACATTATTGAAGATCGAGAGCCAAGGAGGCCAGGCACGGACCGTCGACCACACCCGAACCGTCATCGCAATATGGATCATGACCATGCCTTGGCCTCGAATTTCCAAATTCCAGACAACCCAACCATGATCCGCCAAATGATCCGTGAAAGTCAAGGCCTTACCAATGACGATTGGGGATCTCCCGAAGTCATACTTCATTCACTGACAACATCCTCTATGCTGAACCACCTCACCGATTCAGGATGCCAACTTTTCATGTTTACGAAGGATGCTCGGTTCCCAATCAGCACCCTAAAGTATGAATAGCTCATGAACGCTGCTCAAGCTGACGACGTGGTCAAGTGTAAAAGCTTTCCTATTTCTCTAGGGGGCATCGCAACCATGTGGTTTACTTGTTTACCACCTCGATCCATTTTATGCTTTGATTAGTTGGCTACCAAGTTCGTTGAACAGTTTCATATGCAAGTCACGAGGCCGAAGGATGTTAACACTTTATCCAGCATCACTCAAGCTCAAGGAAAGACACTCAGACATAGTCTAGAAAGGTTTCATGTTGCCTGTGCTGAGGTTAGAAATCGGAATGACAATTCAATTTTGATGGCATTGACTAAGGGAGTCAATCTTGATTCTGAATTTAGTAATTGGTTGGCTGGGAAACCACCCACATCGTTAGATCATTTCCATGCTAAGGTGGCCTTGTTCTCAAGGAGAGAAGACGCTAGATGATCTAGGAAGCAAGACGATGCGAGTCCTATTGTCAAAGGAGTTTAAAGCAATGTTTCTATGAAACAGACTGGTGAAATTTCTGATAAAGTGCAGTTGAATATACAGAACAAGCTGAGCAAGCAGAAAGACAATGGAGGTCAAGGTAAGAAGTGAGATCAAAATCATAGACCGAGATGCAGAGCTCCCATGTTTGACCAATATACTCCCCTGAAAACATCTCAGGAGAATGTTTATCTACAGACTTGTAATACTGGGCAGTATAAGAAACCAGCTCCGAAACAGTCAACTAAGAAGCAAATTCAAACTAGAAAGTACTGCAGATTCCACGATTGCTATGGCCATAATACTAATGAGTGTTATCATTTGCAAGACATCATTGAAAAGTTGATCATAGAAAGGAAGTTGGAACAGTTCGTTCGGGCGTCGCAGGTTGAAGGTATAGGCCCATCAAACCCGAATCAAGATCAAAACCAGGCTAGACCAGAGGAACCCGCACGTACTGGCGGGAGATTTGTTATAAATACAGTTAGTGCTGGTCCTCATCTGGCTAATCGGAGCTGGAGGGAAAGGGGGTCGTATGCCAGTTCGATTAGGCATGTGGAGTTCGAATGTTGCAGTAATGTTGATGATGGGCTCCAGCGAAACAACAGAAAACATTGAAGGATAACATTGTTTTTCAGAACAGAGATGCTGATAAGGTCGAAGCCCCCACTATCGATCCACTAGTCATATCAGCTCAAATAGGTCCTGCTTGGATGAAGAGGGGATCTTTGTAGATAGTGGAAGCTCCGTGATTATTTTTTAAACACACATATGACCAGATGAAAATTGAGGTGAAGGACCTAAAGCTGTGCTAGCCTCGCATACACGGCTTTAATGGAAGTGCAACGATACCCACTGGGATGGTAGAATTGCCAGTTGAGTTGGGAATTGGAGATAACCAGAGAGTCGGAATGCTACAATTTCTTGTGTTGGATATTAATTCTCTGCATAACGCTTTCTCGGGCCAATCCGCCCTCGCTGAATTCAGGGCAGCCATCGCCCCATGGCTTTTGACTTTAAAGTTCCCTACTGATAACGGTGTAGGAGTTGTTCAAGGAGATCAGGCGGCTGGATGCACCTGTTATGTTGCTGAGCTGTTGGAGGCATAGCGGAAAGAGAAGGGCAAGAACGTGGAGGAATCTCTCTACGTCCGTTTTACTGAAAATTGACAGCTAATGCCTGGGCCTAGGCCCGGACACCACAACCAATTCCTGAAAGATCAAGATCCATGAGATAACGATAGTGAGGAGGATGTCAAAGATAGTCAGGCTTCCTCAATAGAGTTAACGATCGATGTTCCAATCAATGATAATGATGACTCCAGAATGATAAATGTCGGGTCTGAGCTAAGCCACCTGATGAGGGAGGAATTGGTTTAATTTCTCTGGGTAAACCTTGATGTGTTTGCTTGGATGCACTCAGACATGTGTGCGATCTCACCGGACATCGCAAACCATGCATTGAACATTGACCAGCAGCATGTCCCGGTGAAGCAGAAAAGGCATGGTATGGACCTAGAGAGATCTGCCGCCTTGAAAGAAGAGGTGAATAAACTCATGTCGAACGGGTTTATTCGAGATGCCTTATGCCCAGAGTGGGTATCCAACCCAATTTTAGTTAGAAAGCCCAACGGGAAATGGAGAACTTGTGTGGATTATTCGGATTTGAGTAGAGCCTACCCTAAAGACAGTTTTCCACTCCTTTGAATTAATCAGCTTGTAGATTCAACTGCCAAACACGAGCTCTTGTCTTTCATGGACGCATATTCTGGCTACAATCAAATACCAATGCATCCACCTGATCAGGAACATATTAGCTTCATCGCCGATCTAGGACTCTATTGCTATAAAGTGATGTCGTTCGGACTCAAGAACGCTAGAGCGACATATCAAAGGCTTGTGAACTGAATGTCACTAACCAGATCGGAAAGATCATGGAGGTACATGTATATGACATGCTCGTGAAGCCGTGACTATTAATCAACCATGTCAAAGACTTGGAAACAATGTTCAACATCCTCCGACAGTACCGAATGAAGCTCAACCTGTTGAAGTGTCACTTTGGAGTCGCCTCTGGAAAGTTTCTTGGATTCATTGTCAATGCTAGAGGAATTGAAGTCAATCCTGAGAAAATCTGGTTGATTCAGAATCCCGAGACTCCCATAACCATAGCAAGTACAAAGTCTCAACGGGAAGGTGGCAGCCTTAAGCAGACTCATCTTTAAATCCACAGTCAAGTGCATTCCCTTCTTCGATCTAATCAGGAAAGGAAAGAGGAATTTCGAATGGACTGAGAAGTGCCAAGGCGCATTCAGGGCACTAGTTCAACATCTGGTAATATCTCCTATCTTGTCGAAGCCAGTTGATCACAAGAGATTGTATGTCTATCTGGCGGTTTCGTTCTACGCAATCAGTGCTGCTTTGATTCGAGAAGAGGATTGGATCCAACGACCGGTCTATTATGTTTACCAAAGATTAACAGGGGCAGAAAGGAACTATCCGAAAGTAGAAAAGCTAGCTTATTATCATGTTATATCCTCGAGAAAGCTCCATCCATACTTCTAGGCTCATCTGATCACTGTATACACCGACCAGCCATTACAACAGATATTGACACGACCTAAGACGACTGGCCGATTGCTTAAATGGAATATCGAGCAGAGTCAATTTGACATTACTTATACATTAAGGTGAGCTATTTAAGGACAGGTTTTGGCAGACTTCATAGCTGAATTCACCATACCGGCGGACTTGTCCGAAACTAGTGAATTTCCCAAACACATATGGAAGCTATACATTGACGGTGCACCAAACAACCGTTGCTCGGGTACTGGAGTAGTACTCGAAACTCCAGAAGTTCGATCCATATGCTATGCATTGAAGTTCGACTTCTGTGCAACTAACAATAAGGCCGAGTATGAAGGTTTACTCGCGGGACTTAGACTTGCTAGAGATTTGGCAATTATTGCTATAGAGATCTACTGTGACTCACAGTTGGTCGTATGCCAGGTTCGGGGAGAATATCGAGCTAGAGACCGAAGGTTGGCGACTTATCTAGCTCGGGTTCAGGAAGTATTGAATCGGTTCGACTACTATGCCATCCACTAGATACCCCGAGAGAACAATCAAAAAGACGATTCATTAGCAAAGCTAGACAGCACCAGTGAAGCACAACAGATCAGACTCGTCCTCGTTGAGACACTTACCACTCCGAGTATCAATTAAGTAGAAGCAGATTGGGTTCACGACTTTCTACCCGAAAAGGAATCTTAGATGACTCCAATCAGGAATTACCTTGAGCACGGAGCATTACCTGAGCACATAAGTGAGAGAAGACAGGTTCTCTGAAAAGCTTCATGATTTTCTATCTAGAATAGAGTCCTGTACAGGAAGGGATATTCTATTCCTCTACTCAAGTGTATCTCCCACGACGAGATGAAGCGAGTGTTGCATGATGTGCATGAGAATGCGGTTATCACACTGGAGGGCAAGCCCTTGGCAAAAAGATACTAAGATATGGATATTACTGGCTAATTGTGAATCGAGACGCATCGGACTATGCCAAAAAATGTGATAGATGCCAAAAGCATGCTAAGATTCCGAGAGCTTCGCCTACTGAAATCACCCAGATGGTCAGTCAATGGTCATTCGCCACATGGGGCATCGTTATAATTGGGACTTTACCTCTGGCTAGAGGTGGTGCGAAGTATGCCATTGTTCTAGTTGACTACTTTACTAAATGGGCGGAAGCCGAGCCCCTTTTTACAATCACGACGAAGAAAGTGATCAACTTTGTTATACGCAACATTATCTATCGTTTTGGCCTCCCGCATATCATTATCACTGACAACGGAGCCCATTTCAACAGTGTTAAGTATAAGAATTTCTGTCAACGTTGTGACATCTAGAAGAAATTCTCGGTAGTTTCTCACCCTCAAGCAAATGGACAGGTCGAAGCTGTTAACAAAATTATTAAGTCCATTCTGAAGAAACGACTAGAGAAGCTGGAGGCAGATGGATTGACGAACTTCCCATGGCCTTATGGGTATATAGAACTACCCATAAGTCCACGACTGACCACAATCCATTTTCACTTTCCTACGGCTCTGAAGCCGTTATTCTAATTGAATTGGAAGTACCTTCTCATCGTGTGACATATTATGATCCAAAGACAAATGCCATATTACTTGCTGAATCTCTATATTTATTGGATGAGAAGTGCGAAGAGGCTGATTTGAGGGCGGTTGCACACCAAAATCGAGTTGTCCAATTATACAATGCTAAGGTCCAACCCAGGACCTTTGAACTTAGCGATCTCGTACTCAAGAGATTTTATCCGGTCCCTTCATATATGAAACTAACATGGAAAGGACCATACGTTATTGAACGGAGACTTGGAGATGGCACATTCAAATTATCAATTGTTGATGGTCTCACTTTGCCGAGGGCTTGGAACAGCAATAGTCTCCGGTGCTATTACACATGACAGGCTTTGTTCGTTCATTTAGTCTACTTTTCATTTGAATTTTTTTTATGCAATTTGAAATTTGAACTTGCAATAAGGCAACCGACTTTGCCTTACTTTCTTATTTCAGCAATAAAAAGCAAACTCGTCAAGCTAGAGTAGAGATTTTTGAAATGCGCCTTGCGACCATCACAATGCATAAAGAGCTAAGTTCCATCCTACGGTGGGACTTATTCAAATAGGGAGTGACTATGATACGACTAATCACTCACTAAGTGAAACCCCGAGCTTTGGGGCAAGCAACTACACAAAAGCCAAAAAGGATTGATACATGACAATCCTCCAACGAACTTCGTTTTCCAGAGTGCCAACTGGAGTATAAATGTCAAATCCAAAATATGGACTCGAGGAGGGTGGATCCGTCCACCTACGACTTTGCCATGCACAATCTAAACTCGAGGAGGATGGATCTGTCCATCCACGACCTCGTCTCCATTTTTACAAGCTCGAGGAGGATGGACTCGTCCATCTACGACTTTGCTTGCCAACTCAACGTGGATGTGATCCGACCGTCCATGTCCCTGATCAACTTCTCATTTCCGGAGTGTGAACGAGAACCTAATAATTAGGCAAATGTGACCGACCGTCTGTCAATCAACTCCAGATTCCTAGAGTGCGAATTGGATATAAACATCAACTAACTCTGGACCCGAGAGCGCACACTGGAGTATAAACACTAAAAATGGGTATGACTAACCACTCGTCAATCAACTCCAAATTCTCGGAGTGCGAACTAGATTACAGACATCAAAATAGGTGTAACTGATTACCCATCCACTCACTTTGAGTCCTAGAGTGCGGCCTGGAGAATAAACGCAAACGGATGTGAACCCATCTCCCACAAGATAACTCCAAGTCCCTAGAGTATGGACTGGATTACAAACGTAAATTGGGTGTGACCGACCACCCACAAATCAATCTATGTCCCCGAAATGCGGACGTAATTCTAAATATCAAATGGGCATGACTGATCGCCCGTAAAAGAACTTAAGTCCCTGGAGCACGGACTAATCCTTAAACATTAAGCAGGCATGCCCAATCGCCGACATACGAGTGCAACCCCAGAGTGTGGATGCAATTACCAATAAATGAGTGAGTGTGATCCGACCACTCGAACTCGTCTCGTTTCAACTTTGTTCCGACCAAGTTAAGTTCAACTTATTGAAGGCGGAAAGCGACTATCGACTGACCACTTCAATTCATCCCTAAGATTAGGGGCAAATCTCAAGTACCAACTGTTGATCGAGATAGTACAACATTGGGACTCGACTTAAAGTTTGATTATGACCTGAAGCCATGACTTCAGGACTTAACAACCGAACTCAAGTCGGATTCAAAGACTAAAGCCTCACAAGTGCATTGAATGGAAATTCAAGCACCAAAACACTAAAGCAAATAAACACAGAGTTATGCTGAAAACAAAATGAAATTTCATTTCAGCTATTCTTCGAAAGAAAAAGATAAGTACAAAAGTCATTTCAAGATTCCTATAGGCAGGGGTCAAACCCACATCTATACACGGCCTACGAAAGCAAAAAGGAAACGTTTTATGAAATTCCTATCTATCTACCAAAAAGGGAGCAAAAAGGGATGTCTACTCCTTCGGCTTCTTTTTCTTCTTCTTCCTCGACGTCGAACCACTAGAGATGCCACTCTGATGCCTCTTCGAGCTTTTACCCTTTGGTGGCTGATCTCCGGTCGGGGGGATTACCGAGGCCTCTTCCTCCAAACTCATAGGGATTGGGATACTTTCTGAAAGCAGAGCCGAAGGAACCATGGTTCTCTCAATGTTAGATGACGAGGGAGCCATGCCAGTGTCAACGATTATACCGCCAGGAGAAATCGTACGCAAGGGGACTGGACCAGGACCCTCCATGCCACCTCCAATATTACTAGCCTACATGGCTCTTTCCATTTCAGCATTGATCTCTGCCATTATCTCTTCCTCCCGAACTGCTTGGGCATCCATGGGAATGCTGCTAGTTGGGACCGAAGAGCTGCCGTAAACACACCTTCACCCATAACAAAAGTCAAGTTGCGCCGTTGTCATAGTTTCCTCCATCATAAGGGCCTCCTACTCATGATGCATCTCTTGGGTTGTAGGTGGCTCAGCCGATAAGAGAAAATATTAGCGACATCTTCTGACAATGCTCCAGCCTTCAGATAAAATTAAGAAGTGTTTAGAATACCTTCCTCGGATTGGCTCACATGCAGGGCCGGTGCGCCTTCAAAGCCATGCTCGCGTACTGGAGACAAACATGGATGATCGGGGTCATAAGAAGAAACAACTGTAGGGTCTATTAAAGAAGTAAGCTCGGGTTGAGTTGCTGCAGGCATTTCAGAGCTTGTGTCATGATGCTTAACTCTAGACCCCTCTCCAACGTCCAGATACTGGGCAGCAATTTTTTTCTTTTCAAAAGTGACAATGGCATCGTGAAGAATTTTTATCTCATCTTTGGTTAATATCCGGTTCTTTAGTGCAAAGTCATCGATAGATGTAGTGTGGTGGTCCGCCTTTTCATCCACTATCAAGAGACACCCGACATTGTATAGATGAAGCAGGTGGTCATCGAGCCAGCCTAGGTTGCGGTGTTTCAGGACATTGGCATTGTAAGTGACTAGGAGGTCTTCCATATCACCTTCCAACCTAGAATCTACCACTCTAACATCAGTTTCATATTTAGCCTCAGTTTCTTGGACATTTAGCTTGGTCGCATCCCGCTAACCCCTGAGCACCACAGCCTACTCACATGCCTCTTCAGTAGCTTTATTAGCATCATCTTTTTCTTTGATGACTTCAGCGAATTTGGCTTTAAGCTCCTCAAGCTCTTTGAGCGTGGAATCTCTTTCCGCCGTGACGGTGGCGGTTCTGTGGCCCACTTCTCGACCAAGGTTAGGTGTTCTTGCTGCATCTGTACTATCTTCTTGCATGTCTCATCGAATTTCTTTAGGGCCTCTGTTTTTGAGTTCCTTAAAGTGTCATTTTCGGTGGTAAGCACTTGCACTGCGGTCTTTTTGGGCGAGATCTTTCTTCAGATTTTCTATTGTCTTCGCCCGATCAAAAGCCACCTTGAAGCTTTCTCCGCAGCCTTAATCCGCTCTCGATACTGGTTGTAGACGTCATATACACACAATTTGTTCAGCCCCGTCGGGAATTTGCTTCAAGTTCAGGGGAAAGTGAAAGCCATCAAAGCAGATATTAGGGAAATCCCTTTTCAACTACGCTATTCAAATGACTCCCTCCCCCATGGGCTCGATAGTCGCTGATTAGTGACGACGGGAACATCTATCCCAGTTCTACCGCACTGCTTGCCAAATTTTGAAGTTTGTGGAGGCACTGGTTGGCATAAAGTTTCAGTAGTTTGTCTTCCAAAATCGGAGGGTTGTGATGGTCCTCTAGGTGGTGGAGAGCATGACCAGGAACGGTGCCTATACTGCGTCTTACTCTCCCTATCTCTTTCCCTCTCGTAACAATCCCTCTCTTGACTGGAGTTGCCGCGATCACATTCTCTTTCCGCCTCATGCCCACAAGCTTTGGAATATGAACTGGAAGAATGATGCATGGCGTGAAGGCTACTAAGCATAGACCCCTTCTTCGACATCGTATCGATAAAGGAAAAAGAGAAACAGAGTTGGTAATCTCCAGATATTAATAGCTTGTGATTAGAAGTTGTGTGGTGCCATGAAGTGTGTGCATGCATGTGCAAACCCTCCAACTAACCGATTGTAGTAGCCGTACTCGTAGGAGTTGGCTCTCCTAGATCTAAGGCGCTTTGAAGCCCCTCTAGTCCAATATCTTAGTGTAAAGGCAAGTCATCCGGGATGGGGATGTCCGCCAGTCCCTCAAAAGAACTCTCCAACTACGGAGGAGGTATCTCTTGGCTAGTAGCAGGCAATGACACTATGATGATTTTGCGCCTTACAGATTTGCGAGCGCCAGTTTTGCTTTTTCTTTTTCCCAATGCATGAGAGTCCGGCGAGCTCCCATCATCGCCTTGTTCGATTATAACAATCCTGGGAGCTCTCCTTCTCATTTGCCTCGCTGGAGCCACCCTGAGAACTCCAACAAGTCTGATGCTCTAGTCTCTATCAATTAACCCTATGGTAATTAGGTTTTCGTTTGTGAGGACTTCGTCGATTTCTCTATGTGTGGCTAGAACCTCTTGAAGAACCCTTACTATCTCCTTAAACCGAGCTCCTACGGGACATGGAATCGAAGCTATAAAAGAAGGAAAGTGTTAGACTCGACATCGATTACTATCATCTAGTTGATCAGCAAAAAGGTTGAAGCACTTACGTTTGACTAAACACCGTCTGGCGAACCCATGTGGACACCGAATGAAGAACCATTTGGTCTTAAAATAAATCATCTTGCTCCAAGCCTCAACCATGACTTAACAGTTCCTAACTGCTTCTAGGAAAGTGAAGGAAGGGTTGTCCTCGCAATTCTTTATGTTGAATAAGAATACGAACTCTTCTACAGTCGGAGGTCGGAAGAGGTGCTCTATGAAGATGACAAACTGACAATTGAGCAAGGCATACCCATTCGGGTGCAACTGAGATGGATCAATCCTAAAGAAAAGTAAAACTTCCTAGATGAACTGATTGAAAGGAGGAAGTGTCCCAGCTACACACATGAATCTGTTACCAGCTGTGCACCCCTCCCGGGGGTTGTGAGCTCTATCTTCTGGCCCCAACAATAAGACATAATTCATCATCAACCCATGCCTTAGACAAATACTGCCCAGCATGTCTTCACAAATATTAGAGCAGACAGAATCCTACAGGTTCATAATAAGACTGCTTCCGGCAACTCATCCGGAGCAGGGCTAATTACTTCAGCTGCAATAGCCAGCATTTTAATTATAGGAAGAGGCAAACTCTAAGCATCCGGCGACTGAGAACTTTCGGGTTCCATATCTATTCAACTCGGTAAAAATCACTGTTAAACGACAATAAATCCATATTCCCCCAGTGTAAACTGCATGAATGTGTTGTCCAGTGCAGTGCTATACGACACTTATGAAATTCTATGGAATTTGTGAGATGTTCAAACGACAAGACTTCGAGATTCAACCGATGTGACCGTCATCGCTGACTATCACAACTGTGCCATTCAGACTTCGAAGAACAATCCAAGCTAAAGTTCAACAAATTTGTTAAGTTATAGTTCCATCGACGAGCTTCGAAAGGCAGTCAAATATGTAGTGAAACAGTTAAGTCCAATTATGCAAGGCAGAAGCTCGTCGTAGTCAAATATTCGATTATGAAAAGGGTTTGTATCCATCAAAATGCAAGTCCGGATCGATCACCAAAAGTGCAATTCGTATTGATCAAGGAAGTCAACATCTCGTATCGATCGTCGAAAGGTCAAATCGTGTCGGTCCAGAACTCTCAACCTCGTATCGATCACTTACAACGTCTTTGTATCGAACACCAGATCCAAGTCTTCGTATCGATCTCTTTGAATCGATATGAACTCCCATCATCGATTGATAAGAAGCTTCACACTCCATCGATACGAAGTTCCATTTCCCGAATCGATACGAACTCACTCTCAATCCAGATCGATACGAACTCATCTTTCATCCATCATCGATGCGAACACGGCCTTCATGTCCCTCCACACTTCTTCTCCAAGCAAATCAAATGTTGTTCCAACCTTCCTCGGCCTTGCCCCGACCCATTTACGACCTCCTCATCACCAGAATCAGCCACGAATGCAATTGGAACGGCATGAGAATTCGGGGTCTCATCATTTTAAGCTAAATTTGGTCAATAATTTACCTAATTTCAGCAATTAGTTTGTGGGATTAGAATTTGTTTTGACTCGAAAGCAAGAGTAGTTTTCCTTTTCTTGGTTTTTCTATCGATACAAAGCCAAGGATGGAATGGAAGTAAGTAAAAAAAATTCTAAGTACAAAACCATGTTTATATGGTTCGAACTTGGGCGGAAGTCGATTCATCTCCCAGTACTAATGATCAATAGAAGCGGTTCACATATCATCGATATGAAGCAATGTTCGTATCCATCCACCCGCATCGGTCGAGAGTGCAATTGTTCGTAACCATCAACTCGATTCGATTTGAGACAAGGCTTTTTGTATCCATTGACCCATCGATACAAAGTGACAACTTCATATCCATCACTTTGAAGACCACTAGAGTTCATATCCATCAATTTGACTTCGGTTAACATACGTGCATGTATGATGGACTAACATTCAATTTTCAAAATTCACAGGAGTCGAATGCTCACCTGGTGACAATTACAATAGTGGACCACAAATTGCTAACACTCGACACTCAGTTACAACGATGCACTGCATAATCATTGGCAGTCAACGGTTCAACATTTGTACTACTGGAAATCAATCAAAGGTTGCATATTTTGACGAAAAGACGACAACTATTCAACGAATCGAATATAACTTTTCAGAATGAAGACTGTAGCTTTTCAAAGCATATCATGTTCTCACAAGACATGCTTTGGGGGGGGGGGCAAATGTTATCCTACCTTTTGGCAAGGCCGTGACACCAAGGAATTGACTGGAAACCGAAAGCAGTCCGTCCCGAAGATCGATTATACACAGGTCTATTATGAATACTGGTAAATTTTGTCCAAGTCCGGATCAAGCTACAATCAGCATGATAGGACAAGCAAAGGTATGAAAGCAATGTACCAAGTTTCAAGTCAATCGGAGTTTATATGCTTAAGATATGGAACGATCAAAATCAAGAGAGAAAGCATCGGTTCGTATCCATCATGTCTACCCTACTTTGTATCCTCCATGCCTATTCCATTTCGTGTCCATTGCGTTTACTCCACTTCGTATCCATCAATTGAAGCTAGTTCGTATTGGTTCCACCCACACAGTTTGTATCGATCGACTAATGATCGATACAAATGTACCACCAAATGATCGATACGAAGTGGCATCTTTCAACGATACGAAACAAACCAAACACCATCGATACGAAGCAGCTGCATGTAATCGATACGAAACAGTCTCTAAGTCATCGATACGAAGCAGCTTCAAGCATTAATACGAAGTGAACTGCAAACCATTGATACGAAAGGAATTAATCTAGGTCGATACGAACAAAGCACGTAAAAGTTGAAGACTCGGTCACTCGGATTAAAAAGTGGATTGATCCTGGAATATAGCGCCATGTCATCAATCTAAGTACGATCGATACGAATTACCATCGATCTGAGTATGATCGATACGAAGACGCTAGCTAGATGAAAAACCAAACTTAAATCAATCATAACTCAATATTACAAGTCCAAATGCCACAAATTTTTCACAGAAGCTTGCGTACCATCTCAAGAATGTCCATGATCGATCTCAACCCAAAAGACCTTATCTTGATCGATACGAATGGTACATGTATCGATCATGGATCAATCCCAAATGACTATGGATCAATCTAGTGGGCCCAACCACATGATAGAAGGAGTATTTCGAGATCTTTGTCAGATATTTTCAGCCTACACCTATAAATAACAGCCATATTCCTCCAAAAAATGGACTCGGATTCTTCTACGCTGATACTCTATTGGAAACCTTTTGTAACTCAAGTGCTTGAGTGTCTACTATTGTAATCGGATTGTAAACTTCAATAAAACAACAAACATTTCATAGTGGATGTAGGCTACAATGCCAAACTACTTTAAATTCCTATGTTCTTGCATTTCTGTTTGTCTGTTTTGGCATGCTTGTTAGATTAGCTTCCTTTTTTCATTTACATTCTTTATTTTAATCTCTTCAAATACGTCTGAAGAGTGTTTTGCCCAATTTTGGTACAAATAATCCCAACCCTTAATATCAACATATTATCGTTTGATTTAATGTCTTTTCTTTATAACTCTATGGCTTTACGACAAAATATTTTGGCTTGCTCTTGTCTTACTTTAAAATTTCATAAGTTTTAGCCAAATCCCATCTCCCAAGTCATCTTGTGTAAAACTCTGATAATTTAAACCATATTTGGGTAAAATAACGTAAAGGGTATTTACCCTTTATTACTACGAAAAAAATTAATTTTGATACTCTACTCATCCAACTGAACATCGATTGAAAAGGTCAGCAAATCTTTATACTAATCATTCCTTCATCCCAAATACTCCAACGCTTAACAAATCCATGATTCAATACTACCAAGTCCTTAGCACACTGAATATATTATTCTAGTAGGTTCCCCCCAAAAACTAATTAAAAATTTACAGACTTTACAATTTTTTCTAACACCAACCCAAAATTTTGAGTTCAAGTGAAAATCATAATGAAATTTTCATTATAGTTTAAATAAAAAAATAATTGAGTTTTAAATTCAATTTTTTCACAAAACTAGTAAGCTTTCAGAACTATAAAGTTCTCTGCTAATTATAGTAAATGTGTAATAAAATCATAACATATAATTTTTTTCCAAATAAAATTGTTTATATTCTTCTTAAATAAATTTTCAAAAAGCCTTATTTTAGACGTTCCATGTTTAACCATTTCATAGAAAATCATAAACAAAATTTATTTTGGTCCAATCACTTCATATCTCTTCCTATGTCTCCATATAAAACAACTAACATTTCTCAAAGCTAATTTCCTTTTAACAATTCTTAAAAGTATTAAGCTGACAAATCACCATTCTTTAAAGCTTTACCAATTCGATATTAATTACTCAAAATATAATTTGATTTGAAATAACTTTCTATTTTCTAAATACACATACTACATTTTTACAACATTATTTAATATAATGTAAAACCATTTTATTTATTTTGTGTGTGTATCTTAGTATAAATCATTTCATTTTGTAATTAACCAATTCCTAACACCTTTAAAGAATACATCATTTATATACATAGAAATATATATTTTTAATTCACTTTTGGCTACTGTAACGACCTGTGTTTTACGTATCGAAAGATTGTAAAATATATTTATTTTATTCGTATGTGGTCGTATGATTCTATAATTTTGGAATATGACTCTTAGGGATATTTTACAAACCTATGATTTTTTTTCAAATTTCCATGTGAGCATTTTGATCCTAAAAATCTTGTTTGGGCTATAACTATTGATAGGAGTCGAATTAGGGTCTCAAACCAGTTTCATTACTATAGTATGATGGTTTTGCATTTAGTAGAGTGGTCATAACAGAAAAAAAGGCTTACAGTTAGAAGGTTATGCACGTTTTAAGTTTTTAAAGTTGTTGACCAGGATTAGTGTGTAATTAATTAAGCATATTAGTGAGCCCATTAGTCTAATTAGAGAACACTATCAATAGAGGGTTGAAGAGTAAAATTAAAAAAAGTTCCCTCTAATTCTAAATCAGGTTTAAACCCTAACTAGCCCTAGATCCATTCAAATTTCATTCAAAATCACCCAAATTGCTCTCTAAATCAAACTAAATTATGGGTTAGAGATAAGATCCTCGAATTAAAGCCAAAGAAATCGATTTGATTGATTTGGAGTGCTTTTCTTTGATGGCTGGATTAGATCTACACACATATTGGTTGAATTTGATAATTGGTGAGGGGCTTATACCTTCTCACTATGCTATACATGTTTATATGGTAGAATTATAAGATTTAATATGTTTTAAATTGATTTGGCCATAAAAAAACCTTTTCTAACTTTATTTACATGTTAACCCATGCAAATGAGATCGACTGATTAAAAATCACCTTGATTTATGTTTATATATTCATTCATATGTAGATCTATGTTAGAATTTGCGTTGTTTATCTTATTTTGATGGATTGATAGTTTGACTGGATGAAACTGCTTGTTATTCTATGTCTAGATGATATAATTTGATGTTGCTTGCTAGTGTTATGCATACATATAAACATAGGTCGTAGAACTGAGCAAAACGGAAGCTATATTGGTCAGAATTGGACAAAACTTGGTAGATGTGCCATGGAGTATGATGCGAAGATACATGAGGAGTCATAATGCAAATGGTACTAAGTACATAAGTCGGCACCGAGTTATGCCTATAACTCGATATCGAGTTATGGGGAAGGATGTTATGTCCCGGTGGTTGACATGGATGGATAAAGCATGGCTAGGTGAGGTATTCAATAGCAAGATGTAGGGTATTTAGCTAAGGATTGGATGCTATATCGAGTTATCGCTAGAACTTAGAAGTGCAGCTTTGGACTGTGGGTCGAGTTACCAAAAGTGGATGAGTTGGGGTCCAAGGCACTGGAAAGAGAGTACTAGAGACATGGACGAGGAATTAGCCATTGGTTGGCTAAGTGTATAACTCGGCACCAAGTTATACCAATAGCTCAGTACCGAGTTATCATGGTGCGTGATATGGGGTTGGAACTTCTAGGGACTGTTGTTGAGGTTCTGTAAATCGTGCTATAGGTATTGGCACATTTGTATCAGGTTGGATGACGATATAATGGCATGATAAAAGGCTATGGTCATTGGATGTTGGCTCGTGTTGGGAATAGGTTCCGAAGATGGCGGCTTGTAAAGGAGGGATCCGTATGATCGGGGAATGCGGAAGGGTTTCTCATGAATTCTGGAAACTGGATTGAGCAAGAAGGACTCTGTATCCAAATGGAGCAAAGCTGGGCTCGGGTATATATGCTAAGGAATCATTGATGCTCGAAGAGCTTTAAGTTGTATTCGAACAAGGGGTATTGTAAGTGGGGACACCCATAAGGGACCTTTATACCTTAGACCTATAGCTTTAGGTCTAGTATCCAACGTTGGGCTACGAGACACATATCCAGCTTTAAACTGCGAGATACGAGAGTATAATAAAGAATCAGGATTTCCATTAGTCCTTGGCTTGGGGGTCATACGAGTTATCATATATTCATAGCATATGAAGTGATAGTTACGATTGTTGTTTGATTCTAGAGATGCTTTGGTTGTTTTCTTTAGCAGGCTATCACTCATAGGTATCAAGGGAAGCAGGTATTAGAGATAGGAATACCTAAAGACTGGTATCCTTTACCACCGCCTTTTACCATCGACATAGTAGTTAGAGTGAGTGTGTATGTGTGTATTGTGTGTTGTCCAGCCCGGTTGATACTAAACACAATGCTTTATAGCTTTACCAATTCAATATCAATTACTCAAAATATAATTTGATTTGTAATAACTTTCTATTTTCTAAAATACACATACCTCATTTTTACAACATTATTTAATATAATTTATAACCATTTTATTGTGTGTGTGTTTATATCTTAGTATAAATCATTTCATTTTGTAATTAGCCGATTCACAATGCCTTTAAAGAATACATCATGTATGTATATATATTTTTAAATTCACATTTGGCTCCTAACTATTTTCATATCAATTCTTGGAATAATTTCTAAAATATTAAACCATTAATTAATGTATATTTTCAAGGATTCATATCATAAACCCTTCGACCTCTATTTGAAAATACATATATATTAAAATAGAGGAATTCCACAATTTTACAACAATTTTTCTGTAAATCCGCTTTTTTCTTTTCAATTTAAATTCTATCCAGATGGTGCAATTTAACTTAATAGAAAGATATTTAAACATATCTTTAAATTTTACTTTTATAAATAAGAAATTTTCACAAAAGCATAAAGAAAATATAATATATATTTTTTAAAGTATGACAAAAATATTTTAAATATAAAAGACGTTCAAAAGAGGCATTTTACTTAATTTTTAGTTTACTTTCAAAAGTTTCTTTGTCAAAGGCAAAGTACATATCAAAATATAAATGCAATAATGTGCCTAGCACTAAAAAATTTACAAAATAAAACCCTTGAAATAGTTATGGAAAATTACTTTATCAAATTTTCCATGTTTGAAGCTTGAAATAAGTGGTTATTATTTTAATACATTAAACAATCTTCAACTTTTATATTTTTCCAAAAATCTCAAACACTAATGTTTTCAACTTTTTACTAAAACATTTCAAATAATTAAAATACTTTAATCAGAGTATATAAAATAACATAACTTACGCAAGCCAAACTATGTCAAGCAATCTAATAATGCTTTCATTATGCCTCACGGACACTACACTATTTTTTCGGTCTAAAAATAAGGAATTTATTCACAATGGCTAGTTGATATAAGAACCCTCTATTAGAAATTCTTTAAGGAATAAATTATAATGTATAGATTTATTTTTCACCCCAAAACTATTTTTAATCTTAATAGTAATTTAACTCATAGTTGTTTACTTCTATAAGGGATAAGTCAAAAAATACTTCTACGAGTTAAAATATATAGAGTATGGCATATAAATAAATAAAAATATATAATATAAATAATAGAAAATTACAAATACGCTCTCCTATATGCCTTAGTTCTGCAGGTAACCTAAGCTCTGATACCAAACGTAACGATCACCCTAAATGATGGTGGCTACAAATAGTAACCTCAGCTGCTTGTTTTACCGCCAGCTTCTCAACTGCCTGGGCCAATCTTTAGACTGCCTAGCCAACCCACATTATCGTGATGTGTAGGGATAAGAGACATAGCTTCTTTGTAGTTCTACGAGAACCACAGCATGCTATAATTACATGCAACCAGCTCTGGTATCAAATGAAACAACCCATCATCTACGATGTCCTGATCGATTGAATTGCACTGACATCACAAATGTCGTTGATGGTGGATCATTTTGAGGTAAAATATAAAACAGATCACGGAACTATTTATGAAAATTTACACTTTTTGAATCTCACGATAGAAGGAATAGAAAATAATAATCAATAAAACAATTTTAGATAAATAAAATAATTAAATATCAGACAGATTTCAATTGAAATATCTCTCTATGTTGTAATTAAAATAGTCTAATGTCTGGGAATAACTACAATAAATAATTAATAGCTAGATAAATAAATGCACGTCTCTGTTGCACCATCGTGCCTTTAAGCCGCCACCAGGCCACTCAATTGAATTGTCAGATTATAACTAAAAAGAGGAAAACGATAGAGGGGTTTAGACATACGCTGTGAGTGAAATACATCATATAAGAGTATAATACTAATAAACTAGTAAAACGATGCCTAAACTTGAAAACCATACCTTAACTTATGTCACCTGCAACCAAGTCAGTTAAACATAATATAGTACTTTGAGAATATTAGTCACCTAATATGCTAAGATTTTACCATAATACTAACCAATGCCTTAATACAGCGCCGAGCATTTCCCTATCGAGGATCATACTCATTTCTCAGGAATCCAAAACCAAAGTAATTACTACGTGATTAGTTAAACCCCCAACTCATTATCACACTAGTGAGAACTACATGTCTTAACCCGTTATCTCCAAATCATATGCGAGTCACTATTGAAAACAAATGCCTTAACCTGTATCTAGACATCATTGGTTACATCAAGAACTCATTTCCTCTTAAAAGTGTATTGTAATGCCTACATTATCGAAATTGCAGTCATTAGATGTCGTTGGTCACGTTGAAGAACTAATTTCTTCTAAAAAGTGTGTATTTACACCTACATTACTGAAATTGCTGTCATTAGATGTCACTGGTCACATCGAAAAACTCATTTCCTCTAAAAAGTACATTGTACTCATCATCATCAAAGAGTGTATCGAGAACTTTATTCCTCTGAAAAATGCACCGCAATGCTATCATTAGACATTATGGGTTATATCAAGAACACATTTCCTTTGAAAAATATACCATAACACATATCTTATCATAATTGTCGCATTAGACATCACCTGGTACACCGAAGAACTTATTCCTTAAAAAATGTTTCATAATGCCTATTGTATATAGTAATACTAGAATTGTATCGGAAAGTGTATAACGAACCTAACAAACTAAGACATTTTCCTAGAGTATCTTAAAACACAGCAGACAAAGTTCCAAAGCATTCCGTGTCTCACCGTAATCACGATGTCGTAACTGCATGTGAACCAAAGGTTGTATGCGGGAGTTATAAGCATTTAAAGTTCAGGGAAATTATTGTAATTACTTAACTATTAATATATTTTTCGTTTTACTACAGTACATCATCATGCATAACTAGCTTTAACCACTAACTTTAATTCCACTACTACCTCCAAGGGCCTTTCCACCCTGATTTGACATCACTAGCGACATGCTCATGACGTGCATCACCTAGAGCCACCATCCACCTTACCTCCACCCTCCCATATAAATATTATTGATCTCGAACTTATTTCCTAGATATGGGCCAACTATATAATGAGCTAGGTTGATCATAGATCGATGTGAGGCTCTAATCAACTCGCTTTACACATTCATGCCCTCCGATCGTCCTATCGTCGCTATTTCACTGTTAAACCTATACCAATAGTCCATGTGTATTGAACTTCCATGTGTTTTTGGATAAATCCATACACCCAATCGATGAACTAATAATAATAATGATTCACATCATTGAGAACTATGATTTTGATATATAATATGTCTTATTGGAACACTTTTGTATTTTATGCTTTTTAATTAGAGAGCAATTTACTTTGATTAATTACAATCAATAAAAAAATCACTTTTTTAATTATCTAGCTATGGCATACTACACCCTGATCAGGTTTTTATATAAAAAGTCACCTTTTAATTTTTAGTTTTCAATTACATCATTCATAATCGATTTACGATCATAAGAGATGAATAATATGCCTTACTAATATATACCCAATTAGGATGAGTCCCCCTCATTGATCAGTCATGCATATACTCCAATTTGATGTAGATCCTCCTCCGTCGCTATCTAGAATTCTCATGCTTTCAAAACTCCAAATTTCTTAATAACATTGATTTATTTGCTTATCTCTATTCGTAGACTGATTTCATATGTCGATTTGTTGAAATCGGATTTGATTTAGAAGAATGATAAAAAGATGATGGATATTAGTGGCAAGGCATTTGAACTAAAAGAGGATTAGAGAACGGTATTTGTACTTCTATTTTTAGGATGGAAATAACACCTATTTAGCCTAAAATCCCAAAATCGATATAGTATGAAAACAACAATAGGTTTAACTTATTCTATTTTCTAGTCTGTTTAACAAAATTTAGCTAGTTATATTTGTTTTTTTGACTATAAATGACATTCTGGATATAATGGGAGGTTCCGAAACCTAATTCCAGCTGCTGTAGAAATTTACCATTTTTTCGTTTATGTAAAACTACAATTTTACCCTTTTTGATTTACATTTTTAATTACATAAAATTATGAGGCTTTACATGAAGGCTGTTTCGTTGGTCTCTTAGAGTTGCTTGGATCCACTGGAAATTACTGTAGAAATTTTTTTCCAAAGAAAATTAGTGGAAAATGAATTTTAACAAGAAATAGACTGATTGTATAATCGATTTTTAAATTTAGAAAATGGGAGGGAAATTCATTTTTGCTGAAATGGCAGATGTTTAAACATACACGCCAACCTTATGCCAACATACTCTTGTCGATTTCCTTTTGGAATTTATGTATGTATGTATATGCACACGCTCGTGTATGTGTGTATGTGTGTGTATAATTTAATATATTTTTTCATATCTTTGGAAAATAACACATCTTTAATTCTTGTCGTAATTTAATACATATATTTTGTATTAGTGGTTTTGTTTTGTTAAAATATATGATATTTGATTTTTGGCATTTACAAATTCTAGAGTCATATTTTCTTACTTGCATTATCTCTTAGGAAAGGTGTTTTATATCTATGTGATTTTTTCTAGCATGATAAGATGGATTTTTAGACAAGTTATGGCACCTGTATAGTCATAATATATTGGTAATTGTTTTATATTTAAACCGAAATCTTTTAAAGTTTGTTGGATGATATAACTTGTGAACGTGCTAGTGCTATATATATATATATGTGTGTGTGTGTGTGTGTGTCTATACATACATACATACATATATATTCTACATCTATTATGGACAGATAGACAAAATTATATTTTTTTTCCGAACCAATATACAAGTGAATGTTCTAAAAAGTGAGGGGCTCCACTTGTATATTTTTTATCAGATTTATAACTTGCATAATCTACATCATTAAATGATATTAAATCAAATGTATCCTCTTTAGGGTAGAATAATTCATAATCTAAGGTGTTATTTACATATCTTAGAATGTGTTTTACTGCCTTTATGTGAGTTCCTTTGTTGGTGATCTTATTAAGATTCTATTTAAAATGCAACATGATGTGGCAACTACTTCAATACAAGGTATTTTTGATAGGTAACTACCCATTAACATTATCCTAGCATACTCTTAGGTAGTTCTATTTTCAGGTTTAACTATCTATTTTGTTAAGGGGCTCTTGAAAAAGAAAATTTGTATGTTATAACTTTCTTGTTATATAAATTTTCAAAATTCTCATTTTCAAATTCTCCACTATGATCATTCTTTATAGTTTTAGCTTTTAAGGGATTTTTGGCATTGAATTCCTTTATTAGAAGTTCGAAACATTTCAAATGCTTCATTTTATGTTTTAATAAAATATCCATGTATATCTCGAAAAGTTTTCCCCAATTACAAAAACATATTTATGTGGTTATTGATTGAAATTGTAATGGTCTAAAAAGATTGAGATGGAGAAGTTCTAAATTGTGTAAGGTGGAGATCATAGCCTCAATTCTAAATGATTTATTATGAAGATTTCCAATTTAACAAGCCTGCAGAGATTATTTACTTTGAAATTCATCTTTGTAAGGCCTCTCACAAGTTCATATCTAGTAATTTTTTATAGGTGTTTGAAATTCGAATGACCTAAATGCTTATGCCAAATCCAACGGTCGTTTGAATTAGTCATAAGATATAGGTTATCGTTTGATACTTTCATACTTAGCATGTATATATTTCTTTTTCTAATTCCTTCAAACATTGTCCTAGAGACTAGATCTACTATGTGATAAGTATCTTTTTCAAAATTTATCTTTAAACTTTTACCAAGTAATTGCCTTATACTAGATAGGTTATTTTTAAACTTATGACTAATAAAACATTCAAAATATTAGTAGTTTTAGAGTTACCAACGTTGTCAATGCCAATGATGTACCATTTCGAGTTATCTCTAAAATTTACTATTCCACCATCTTTACAAGTGATGTAACTTAATAGTTCTGGATTTCTAGTCATGTGTCTTGAGCATCGACTGTCCCAAATCGACTTGTCCTTCTTAATAAACATGTGGTCATTGTTCATCATGAAACATGCTTCATTATTTTCAGTATTTGAACCCGTGTTGCTTGATATTGTGTCAGAATCATCATATGTTACTATGTACGCTCGCTTTCCTTTCTTGATAGAATATGTGTTGGGAGAATGCTTTGACTTCTTTAAGGTCAAGCAATCTCTTCTCATATGTCCGAATTTATAACATTCGAAGCATTAGATTGTGCTTCCATTTCCTAAGCTGCTTCCATTGTTGTTCATTCTCTGAAATTTGTTATTTTTCCTATATTTCAAGAATTTTCAAAAATTCCTTAAAGTGATTCAATTTCATCATCAACGTTGTCTGATCCTTGATTATTTATTGTAGCAATGAAAGAAATGTATTTCTTTTCATTTGCTTGGACATTTTTTATACCCTTCAACTGTACTTTATATGACATTAAATTACCAATTAACTCTTTTACACTCATTGTGCTAGTATAATTGGCTTCTTTTATAGCCAAAAACTTTTGATCTCAATCATAGGAAAGTGAATTTAAGATCTTACGGACTTGGGCCTCTTTAGAAAAATTCTAATTAATCGTATTAGTGTATGTAATATGTCTTGAAATCTAGAATACAAGTTAGAAATAGATACAATTAACTTTATTTTGGAAAGTTGGAACTGATTAGTTAACATAGAAATCCTAATTTGTTTAACATTACCAGTGACTTGCAAAGTCCTCCAAATTTCATACTCTATTTTATAAATAAACACTCTATTGATATCATTTTTATTTAGGGCATAAAATAGAGTATTCATGGTATTTGGATTGTTGAGTGCTTGTATCTTTTGTTCATTAGTCTATTATGCAAAATTCATTGGGGCTCAGTGTATTCAGTATGTGTGATGTTCCAAATATATAAATATTGGATCGAAAATAAATTATCATTCTATAAGACGAATATGCATAATTACTATCATTAAATAATGGTGATCTAACAGTGGATTGTCCTTACACAAAAGTGTTAAAGAGAGTGTTACTATCAATTTAAACTTTTTCAAAAATCATATTATGAAATTTGAAAACTTCATGCTCTAATACTAAATATTGGGTGATGTGTGATACCCTAACCTATGCAGAATGAATCTTATAGCTATTATAACACTAGAGGAGGTACGATAATGTATTTAAACTTCTTAATACTTGACTTGAAAATTTCAACTTATAAAATTTAGAATCACAGATATAAGTAGATAAATATAAATAAATGCAATAATAAAAAGAAGTAAAGTAAAAAGAGACATTAGGAATTTTTATAGTGGTTTGGATTCCTTATCCTACATCCAGTCCCCGCACATGATTTTCACAATCACTACTTGCAATTCTGTAGGTGACAAATACTCTTATACAACTTGGTTGAGATTACGGTAGCAAATACACCTATCTTGACTTCTACGGCCGACGGAACACACCTGATCTCTTAACTTACCACGGATGGTCAAGGTCACTTATACAACCTTGATGTAATATCCCTATCTAGAGGCCCAAAGCTAAGCGCTACAGATGTTGTAGTCATATATAGTATTAACTTTCGATGAATAAATACAGCTATGTTAACGGTATCTATAATATTAGAAGCACTTAAATATAAAACAAATTACATATTTCAAAACAGCATTTTCCTTTACATTTCAAATAGATGTTTCATATCCAAATTACAAATTCAAAAACGTTTCCCAGGCAACGATCAAATATAATTATTATAAAATACGGCAAAAATGACATATAAAGATGCCCTATTGGTTGATCATAGTCATAACTAACTTAATACACATCGGAAATAAACATAAAACAAAGAACTGCGACTCCTAGATAACTATATGTTGGCCTCCTTCTCACCTCCAGTAGCTTTATTCATCATCTTACTAAAACATGAAAAACCTCAATCATCAGCCTACTCAAATCAATTTTGAGCACCCAAGAGTTTATGAGGAAAATATAAACTTCGAGTCAGACATAAAGCCTGGTGTGAATAATACTATACATTCCGGTTGTTAACGTTAAGTGAGACCATGTCGCTTAGTGGAAAAAGTTTCCCCATACTAACATTCTTTTATAATATATCTTTCACAAATCTTTTCCTACAACCAAAACTGGTTAAATACTATAAAGCATCATTATGTAAATAAACATATTAGGTAAGAACTATCTGACACTATAGTTTTGTTTGGCTTACTATTAACCTTTGGCTGACTCGGGCCTACCAAACAATATAACAAAATAATTTAACTTCTATCATACAATCCTCTTCTGAACGGTCTGTCCTCAACTATATGTTAAATACTTCTTTTCTGGATGGTCTATCCCTAACTCAACATCTCCAAAGATCTCCTGATCCTAATGGTTTTGCGGGCTCACTAATAACCTATCTGTATACAAACATATGTTCACTTCTTTATGTAATCATAATTTTTGTCTTACCTGTAATAAAGCCCTACATACTGGAATTTTGGACTAAAATTAGTTGGGCAAATAGCTAATGTATAGGGCGCGACCCTATACCAGTCCCGTCCAGTATTCTAATATCTAAGTCATTTTACTTAGGGATACTCTCCCATGATTTTACTTGAAAACCTTTTCATTTGAAATTGATTTAAAACCTTTTTAAACCAAAATGAAATAAGGAAACATTTATACTCTATGCTTTACTCAAAATCACTTTGCCATGTTATATATATATACATATACACATACTTTACTCGAACCTTAGTTGATGAAAACATTTAAACCTTTGAAAGTACCCGTTTCAAAACCATTGAAAGCATCTCTTTCAAAACCAAGTAAAACCCTTTTATTTAACCTAGGCCGAAAGGCCAAAACCTTCCTTTTGAAACCATAATCAAACCTTTTGAAACCATTAAAACTTTAGACATCATATCATAAAACACTTTAAAACATTGCCTTTAGAAACCCTTGAAAATACCTTCCAGTTCAACCCATTAGAAACCATCAGAAAACATTATCTTTCGACTCCTTCAAAACCCTTTGGGGGAATTGCCCCTTCGAAACCATTTTAAATAACTTTCAAAAGCATCAACCTTTATAAACTCAAACCTTTCAAAGGCACTTGGGTTCAAATTAAAATATGTGGACAAACACCTTTCGAAACCATTTAAATCTTCTCTTTCAAAACCATTGGGTTGTACTTCCATCAAAACAAAAAGGGTTCATAAAATCATCTAAGTCAAAAGCTTACCTTTTGAAGGCTATCCCTAAGTAGAGAAATGATGGTATCGAAACCATCCTTATGAAAGCATTGGAGAAGTGGCTAATTTTAAAAGCTAAGTATACCTTTCGAAACCATTGACTTTAAAAGGTAGAAAGGTGGCAACTAGGGGTTTCGACCCCTTTGAAAGCATTACTTAAAATAAAAGAATGCAATCCATTCGAAACATTTTCTTTAAAACACTTGGCCTGGTCGAAGGCCAACCGAGTCGAAAGCTATCCTTTCGAAAGCAAAGCAGGCGCTACTTCCAATTTAAAACAAGGCACACACCAACCCCTTTGGAACCTAGCATTTCGACTATGTACCCTTTGCCTTTATCCAGTGCGCTATGTACAAAGTAACTTGATACCATGTGTATTGGTTTCAAAACTGATGGTGGTGAAAGGTCAGGGTCGGAACCCCGTGCCGAAAGTGGCGGAACACACCAAAAACATGTTATTTTTGATTTTTAACTTAAAAGACAAACTTTTTAACTAAACTTCTATTATTTATCAAAATTTTATTGGTTGTTAAATACCTATTCAAAAATGTTGCCAATATTTTCAGAATTAAAGAATGATTTTGTTTTGCAAGATGCCCTTCTCCTTAATTAAATGTATAAAACATTTAAGTCTCATACCTTAAATAATTTTATATATTCATCAAAGCACTTAGGAAAAATTTATAGAAATTCAAAAAAATCTATTTTTATATGTTTTATAACATATATAAATTTCAGACCCAAAAAATTAATTATTTTTCCATAAATAATTGATAACCCAATAAACATTTTCCTTACTAGAAAATTAATATAAAATACACATTAATTCATAAAATTATGAAAATTGAAAACGGTCTCCAAAATATTATTTTTAATCTATATTTAAATTTGTAAGGCAATTGGATGTCATTTAGTAGGGATTTTCATATCAAACATTTCATAAAAATCTATATGAATGAGCCTAATTCATCAACACGCATATATATCATTTTATCATTCAAAAACATGGCACAACCTAGCAAATAATTCGGGTTTTACCTTAAAACCAAAAATCATTAAGAAAAGTGAGATGCAATCGTTATTCACGTTAGCTTTGTGATTAAGGATGTGAGTTTGGTCTTGATTAATTGATTTGATTCTTCTCTTGAATCCTAGCCTTTTCTTTTCTTGAGATTGTTAATGGTGGCCGACCTTAGTTTTGATGTTTTCATTTGTGATAAAATGAAATGAATGCGTGTTTTATTTCCTAAGGGTTTAGGGTTTAATTTTAATCATTTTCCTATTTTTCCCTTCCTTATTTCCTAACACTTAACTCCATAATAGTTCATTTAGTTATTCATTGACATGACACGACTACCCTTGATTATAATAAAATCTCAATTAATTAATCTTCTTACATTATTTGATTTAATTTAGCTAATTAAATATCCTAATTAATGTCACTAAAAATATAGGGTGTTACAATCTCCCATCCTTAAAGAATTTCGCCCTTGAAATTACGATAAGGTACCATCAACAATCAAAGGTAAAACATACCATCAAATAACCCAGGATAAGTGTCTCTAATCTTGCTCTCAGTCTCCCAAGTATAGTCTGTAGCATCGTTACTCCCCTGGACTTTCACTAATCTGTTTGTCTTGTTTTTCATCTTCTTCTCATCTCTCACGACTATTTGGATTGGCTCCCTAACTGTAGTCATATCTGGTTACACTACTAAATCTTATAACACTATTGGTGCTATAATAGTATCTGGATCCTAACATACTTCCTCATATGAAATACATGGAAAATATCGTGGAGTCGTGCCAAACTATTCGATAACTCTACTCTATATGCGAGTTTCTCGGTCCTTTCTAAAATAGGAAATGGTCCTACGAACCTCAGTGCTTACTTCCCTATCTTCCTGAACCTGATAACACCTTTCATCGGCGATACTTTGATGAAAACATGATCTCCAATGGTGAACTCTAAATCTTTTCATCTTTTATCTACATAGCTTTTCTGCCTGGACTGAGCTTCCTTCATTCTAATCCTTATCAGCTTAATCTTTTTTGCTGCTACTTTTACCAAATCATGACCAAGGACTAATCTATCTCCAATCTCTAACCAACAGGCAGGGGATTTGCATGGTCTTCCATACAAAGCTTCAAATTGTGTTATCCCAATACTAGTCTAAAATTGCTATTATATGAAAACTCGACTAAATGTAGATGGTCTTTCCATGATCCCTCGATACACAAGCACATAACAAGTCCTCCAAGATCTTGTTAACCCTTTATGTTTTCCCATCTATCTGTGGACGTTAAGCGGTACTCATCTTGAGCTTAGTTCCTAAACTTTCCTACAGACTCTTCCAGAACTCGCTAGTGAATAAGGAATCTCTATACTAACAATACTACTAGGAATTCTATGTAGCCTAACCACATTCTTCGTAAATAACTTATCCAATATAGGTGTTGTCCTATTTGACTTAACTGGGATGAAATGGGAACTCTTGATCAATCTGTCCGCTACGACCCATATACTTTCATTACATCTATTAGATCTCGGCAACCCATCTATGAAATCCATAAAAATAGAATCCCACTTCCATACTGGAATATCCAATGGCTAAAGAGAAACCCACTTGGCTTCTGATGCTCGGCTTTCACTTGTTGAAAGTTCAAATATAGTTTCATGCATAAGCCAACATCCCTCTTCATTCCTTCCTAGAAGAAACTTCTCATCATATCTTGATACATCTTCGTTCCTCTTGGATGAATAGTGAACTATGAGCGATTACATTCCTCCAAAACTTCTTTTCTTACATCTCCCACATTTGGAACACATAATCTACCCTTCTTTCTTAACCACCCATTCTTGTCAAGACTAAAGTTCTTCAAGTCATCGCTTTCCGTTCCATCCCTTAATTTCCTAATCCTATCAACTAATACTAGATCTGCTTCTAGTTTGTAAGCAAACTTCTCAATCAATACCAATCGGACTTCTAAACAAGACAACCTAGCAGATCCTTCACTAGACCCAGCCTTGGATCTCCATTGCACTCTGCAAGCTGTCAAGGCTTCCAATCTTTCCATTCTGCTATCATAACCAACACTGCATGATGCTTCCTACTAAGCGCATCTACAACCTTGTTACCTTTCTTTGGCATGTATTCTATTCTGAAATCATAAGCGACTAAAAACTTTAACCACATCTATTGTCTCATGTTCAGCTCCTTCTGAGAGAACACGCACTTCAATGACTTATGGTCTGTATACAGCTTGAACCTTTCTACCAAAAGGTAATGCCTCCACACCTTCAAAGCAAAAACAACTGCACCTAACTGCAAATCATGCGTTGGATATCTAACCTCATGTAGTCTAAGCTCTCTAGACGCATAGGCAATCACCTTACCCCTCTGCATTAGTACAGCTCCTAACCCAGTACCACAAGCATCTGTATAAACTATCAAATCCTGATTTCCCTCCGGAACCACTAACACAGGCACATGGGTCAAAAAGTGTTTCAAGCTCCGGAACGCTTCCTCACACTTACCGGGCCACATGAACTTCACATCCTTTCGCATTAGCATGGTCATTGGCGCTACTATCCACGATAAATCCTTAATGAACCTCCTATAATATGCAGCAAGGAAGCTTCTTATCTCATTTACCGTTTTGGTCTCTTCTAACTATTCGTTGTTTAGATCCTAGTTGGATCTACTGCCAATCCTTTTTAGGAGACTACATGAATTTCAGTTTGCAAACTTCGCCTTTAGTTGATGCTCTCTCAAAGTCTCAAGAACCACTCTAAGATGAACTTCATGCTCTTTCTCATCCTTAGAGTATATCAAAATATCATCTATGAACACCAACACAAATTTATCCAAGTGCTTTCAAAAAATTTAGTTCATCAAGTCTACAAAGAAAGCCATGGCATTAGTTAGTCCGAACGACATAACTAACCATTTGTAAGATCCATGCCTTATTCTGAACGCTGTCAAAAGTATATTATCTTATGCCACTCTAAGATGATGAAAACCTAGAGCTAAATCCAATTGAGATAATATCTTGGCTCTACTCAATTGATCGATCAAATCGTCAATTCTCAGCAATGGATAGGATATCGATTCTTTATTGTCTTTTCATTCAACTTACGATAATCGATACATAGCCCTAACGGTCCGTCCGGCTTCTTAGCAAATATGGTGGCTGCTCCCTAAGTTGAACTGCTTGGTCTAATAAAATTCTTCCCCTCCAAGACTACCAACTGAGCATTCAACTCCCTCATTTCTTTTGGTGTCATCTTGCTTGACGGCCCACTCACCGGTTTTTCCCAGTTACTAAATCTATCTGAAACTCAATGGATTATTTCGGCGGTAATCCTACTACTGGTTCGAAAACATCTGTGAGTTCTTCAACTATGAAAAATTGACTCAACTCATCTTCCAGCTCAACAACACCCAACAAAGCATTCACCTCATATCTTGGGTTATCTACGGTATAAACTATCTGTTCACTACAATCCGGGTGTGTAAGTGATATTTTCCTATCCTGGCAAAATATCCTAGCATCGTATTTACTTAACCAATCCATTCCTAATATAATTCTGAACCCTAAAAAGTCAAATACATGCAAATTACAAACAAAATTGTAACCTAGCAGTCAAACTCTAGGTGGTACACTTCATCCCAAGTGTCGCATACCCACCAATCGGATTTGTAACCCCCAAGAAGTAACTAAGTATGTGGGTTCTAGGTTAAGCTCATCTACCAAACATCGAGATATAAAAGAATGTGATGCACCAGTGTCAAACACCAATAGACATATCGTGAATCTAAAGCGTACCTTCCAATACTTCTTTTCCTTTCCCCTGCATTGTCGGCTATGAAGTGGCAGGCTCCAATGCAAATATTTGGCCCTTATCTCCTTTAGCTGGCTCTTTGCACTAGCTCTTGTAGTGCCGATCTGATCATAATTGAAGCACCTGATGTTCTTCTTTCCAATCATTTCCTTTCCTTTTCCCTTTCCAGTATGACATGCATGAGCATACAGTCCTTTCTTGTCGCACTTGTAATAAACTACTTTAGACTTCCCCTTCTTCACTGCTCCCTCCTTCTGAGCATTTTTCTTACAGAAAAACTTTCTTTTTTGGCCCTGTCCAACCTAAACCTCATTCTCCTTCTTCTTCTCCAAACAAGCTAACATCTCCTTATGTCTCAATGCCATTTCCATTACCACATCACATAGATCCCTGATGTGCGGTAAAGTAGCCCTAGCCAACTCCGACTTCAAACCTCTAATAAATTTTTCATTTCTTTTCGACACCGTGTCAACAGCGGCATACCTTATCTTGATAATTCTTCAAATCTAGTGGCATACTCCAGAACTGACATTTCTCCTTGCTCTAGCTCAGCAAACTTCCTAACCAACACAGACTGAGCCATTACTGACATGAACCTCTCCTGAAATCTTATTCTAAAGTATGCCCAAGTCATCTCCTCTTCGTTTACACCAGCCATCACGCTGTTCCACCAAAACAAAGCATCTCCTTGAAGCTGTCTTAAAGCGAGTCTTCTTTTATGCTCGTCATTGCCTTAGGTCAGCAAAAATCCTTTCGTAGTGCAGCAGCCAGTTTTCTATCTCAATAGCATCCTCAGTCCCAATAAATGGCTTTCCCCTAAGCCTAGCATAGTCTTTACTCAATTTAGCATACCGGTTGACTACTAGAGCTTCTTGAACTCCTCCTGCAACATTTCCTCCAACAACTCCGGCTGCTATTCTAATTTGCATCATGTTTATGAAAAACTGATACATGGCTCCCATATCCACTTGTGGGACCTCGGCACAAACATTCTCAGCATGAGCCTGACCTTCAATTCTTCTAACATTCGATCGGGCATTTCCAATTGTGGTGGTGTTGTCTCCTCTTAGGTTAACTCTGCCGCTTCTTCCATCCATATCTATATTCGAGCCTAGTGAGATACAGAAGAATAGCCTAACAAAGATAGGAGTCAGTTGGTAAAGCGTATACTTATATATAGCAAACATAAGTATGTTACTATAGTATTATGCCATACCCTGACCTTGACTCTAACTCATAGGGGTTATGTTTTTAAAAATCATTTTTGGTTAAAGTATTTCACATACCTATGCTCTAATACCAAGTTGTAACATCTCTATCTAAATGCCCAAAGCTAAGCGCTATAGTTGCTGTTGTCATCTATAGTATTAACTTCAGACGACTAAATACGACTATGCTAATAGTATCTATAATATCAGAAGCACTTGAATATGAAACAAAGCACATATTTCAAAATAGCATTTTCCATTACATTTCAAAATAGATGTTTCATATCCAAATTACAAAACCTAAAATGTTTCCCAAGCAACGATCAAATATAATTATCATAAAATACGCCAAGAGCGACATATGAAGATGCCCCTTGGTTGGTCAGAGTCATAACTAAATTAATACACAACGGAAATAAACACAAAATAAAGAACTACAACTCCTGGATAACTATCCGTGCCTCCTACTCTCCCCTGGTTGTTTTATTTGTCATCTTACTAAAACCTGAAAAACCTCAATCCATCATCCTACTCTGATCAATTTTGAGCACCTGAGAGTTTAAGGGAAAAAATATAAACTTCGAGTCAGATATAAAGCCTGGTGTGAATAATACTATACATCCCTGTTGTTACCGTTAAGTGAGACCACACCGCTTAGTGGAACAGGTTTCTGCTCACTAACATTCTTTTAAAATATATCTTCTACAAATCTTTTCCTACAACCAAAACTGGTTAAATACTGTAAAGCATCATTATGTAAACATACATGTTTGCACCAAAAGTGGTCATAAACACCCAATTGCCAATGAAAGCACCAAATCACAGTCACAGATCATAGATAACAAGTTATAAATAATAAAATACAAAGAATGCTCAAAAAATTCAAAGGAAAGCAGTAGAAGCACACGGTTTATAGTGGTTCGGCGTTGTAGCCTACATCCACTTTGAAGGGTTGTTGTTTTATTGATTTTTAGTTCACTGATTACAATGAGTTACAACCGATTACAATAGTACAATTGAAGTGTAATGATGTTTCCGGTAGAGTCTAGATGTAGGAGAGCCAAAAGTCCATTTTTTTGTAGGCTCTAGGATGCTATTTATAGGCGTAGGCTGCAAATATCTTGTTCAGACCTCGAGAAACCTTTTCTGGCTTATGAGTGATCCTACACGATCGATCCCATGCCATCTGCACTCGGTCCGTGATCGATACGAATGAATTTTGTATCGATCAAGATTTGATCCAATCGAGTTAAAATTTAGCATGAACATTATTTAGGTTGTACGTAAGCTCTTGTGAAAATTTCATAGACTTTAGACTAGTAGATTGCGAGTTATGATTGATGTAAGTTTGGGTCTTTCATATGTTGTTTTCTTCGTATCGATATCGTTCGCATCCCTCTGTTCGAATCGATTCAGGCACATGCCAGCAAGTTGACATGGCGCTAACTCTTCGAATTGATCCATTTTTCATGCCGAGTCAATCGAGTCTTCCCAATGTTTGTGCCTTGTTCGTATCGATCGATGTTGTCCTGTTCGTATCGATCGCCATGGCCTTGTTCGTATCGATCGATGTAGCTCTGTTCGTATCAATACTCATAGGCTATTTCGTATTGATAAAAGAGGGACTTGTTCGTATTGATAGCTAGAGGTTGCTTTATTCGTATCGATCGTTATTCGATCGATACGAACTGTGTGATTGGGATCGATGCGAATTGGCTTCAATTGATTGATACGAAGTTGAAGAAAAAAAATCTGATGGATACGAATAGATGGCTATGTGATGATGGATACGAATAGATGGCCGTGTGATGATGGATACGAACAGATGGCCGTGTGATGATGGATACGAACAGATGGTCGTGTGATGATGGATACGAACAGATGGCCGTGTGATGATGGATACAAACAGATGGTCACGTGATGGTGGATATGAACAGATGGCCACGTGATGATGGATACGAACAGATGGATGCATGTGAGTTGATTTCTTTGGATTGCATCGATCGTATCTTGAGTACACGAACTCCGATTGACTTGAAATTTGGAACGATGGTTTCTATATCTTTGTTTATCTTATCATACCAATTGTTGCTTGATCTGGACTTGGACAAAATTTGTCGACATCCATGATCGATCTGTACATAACCGGCAATCGAGGAGAACTGTCTTTGGTTTCTAGTTAATCTTTTGGTATCATAGCCTTACTATAAGGTGGGATAACACTTACCCCTCAAAACATGCCTTGTGATAGGAAGGTGTGTTTTGTAATTTCATAAGCTGTAAGTCCATATCCTGTCAATGACCAGTAAAGAGATTGATTATCTTACCTAACTGCGAATGACGATCGTTCGAGACCATATGTCATTCAAGGTGGTATGTGACCGTTCGTGGTCTGGTGTCGTTCGTGGTTAAATTTCATTCACGGTGAATTGTGATCGTTCACGATCGGGTGGCGTTCGAGGCGATATGTGACCGTTCGCGATTGGTTACCGTTCGAGGCGAGTTATGACCGTTCGTGGTCTGGTGCCATTCGAGGCGAGTTGTGACCGTTCGCGGTCGGGTGCCATTCAAGGCGAGTTGTGTGTGCCCGGGGGGACTTAGTGTCATTAATGTCAGATTTCATGTTCGAGTGAATTTCTAACTTGTTTGTTATGGCGGTTTATCGTCATCACAGAGCATGCCTAAGGGACGTTCGCGATCCCGTACATGTGTAAGTGGCTTAGCCGTTATGGAATCACAAATAGCAGATTTACTTTCAAAATGAGTCTTTCAACAAAAATGTCCAACAAAACCAAATCCAAACATGAGAAATAGAAAACAAAAGCAACGCAGAGATGTCAAAGTGCAAACACCTACACCGATGCGATTAGTAGTCGTATCAGAGTATGTCTGAGGATCGTTTGCGGTCGTGTACATGTGTAAATGACTTAATCGCGTTGATGTGGAGTTTGCTACTTATTCATCATTATTTCAATCAGTTAATGACAAGCTGACGCCTCGATCCTGAGCCATTTCCAGTTGATGCAGTTAGTGGTCGTTCTTGGATTATGGATGCTTAGCGCATGGAATAAGCAGTACTTGTCTGATTTCCTCCCATTGTTGGTCGGATCCCTTCTCATTGGCTTTCGATAAAGAACCTACCCCCTGGTGTCCTAGTAGATCCATTCCAAAGTCTCGTTCAGCTTCGTATAAGAGGTGAATCTCAGTTCTTTTCGCCTTCGTTTTGATTCTTCGTCTGTATCCTCGGCTTTTCATTTTTCTTTATCCTTGCCTGAATCTTTTCCAGGCGGATCTCCTCTTTTGACTGCATAAACATTTACTCTCTCTCCTTCTTCTCTCTCATTAGCATCCTCTAATCATAGAAATCCTTCAGCCTCATGTTAAAACTCCCCTAGATCCATGGGTGGATCCCTTGTTAGTGAATTTTTGAACTCCGTTCCATCAGATATGCCAGATACAGTTGCCATTAAGACATCTGGGCGATCCACTCATGCTGCTGTTGCATTAAATCGTGTTAAGAAGTTCCTCAAAGATTCTTCGGTCTTCTGCTTCAGTGCCGCTAGACTCATCACATTCTTGGGCCTTGAGATATGAACTCTGAAATGCCTCATGAACTTCTCAGTCAACTCGGTCCATGTTCCAACGGAGCCGCTTTCCAATTGCCTGAACCATAATGCTGCTATGTCTATCGGATACAATGGAAAAAACACCGGGCCATGACTTCCTCCGATGCTTCTAGTACTTCTATATGTCTCATGTATCTTGTCAAATGAACAGCTCGATCTGTCCTCCCATCATATGTCTCCAATGTCGGTAGCTTGAATTCTGGTGGATTCCCGGCCTACCTGATTGCGGGAGCAAAGGGGCTCTTATTAACATCTTTCAAATCTCTGTTCACTGGTCCACCTCTCATGGCTCGTTTGACCATCTCCGCCAATCTGTCACCGTCGCCAAGCTGTAGTCCTTGCCCATTGCCTCTGATCTTCCCATCGAGCTTGCGAGGGAATCCTAGAATATGCTCTCCTGTACGGGCATCCATTCCTCTATCAATGCCTTGTTGAACAGCTCCACCTAGCATTCTGCCTGAGGTTGGATCAACACGCTCCTGGGGAGTGCCCCCCAGCTCTGGGGCCACTCCTGATGGTCCCTCTCTGTTTTGGTTTCTGATTGCTCCATGCTCCTGACTCCTATCTCTAGCATCTCCTACGGCTGCGTTAGCTTAATTCTGCACTCCAGTTTGTCGGAGCAAATTTTACATCATATCCACTTGTCTTTTTAGAAGCTATTCATGCATAGCTCCCATCATCATCTCCATCTTGTCTCCGGTGACGAAGGTTGAAGCCTGATTTGCTCCTTAGGAAGCCTCCTGACTCCCTTCATGCCGACTCCTTTCAGTCCTCTATCTTCTTGCCGATTTCCTTTCAATTGCTTTCCAGATCCAAGTCCTTAAGCATTCAGATCCAAGATCCAAGCTGTAGAATCCCTGAGTTCAACTCTCAATGAAACCACCAAAATGTTTGGGCCAAAAGTGGTCACAAACACCCAATTTCCAATGAAAGCACCAAATCACAGTCACTGATCACAGATAACAAGTTATAAAGAATAAAATACGAAGAACGCTCAGAAAATTCAAAGGAAAACAGTAGAAACACATGGTTTATAGTGGTACGGCGTTATAGCCCACGTACACTTTGAAGGATTGCTACTTTATTGATTTTTTGTTCGCTGATTACAATGAATTATAACCGATTACAACAGTACAATTGAAGTGTAATGATGTTTCCGGCAGAGTTTGGACGTAGGAGAGCCAAAAATCCCTTTTTCTATAGGCTCTGGGATGCTATTTATAGGCGTAGGCTGCAAATATCTCACTCAGATCTCGGGAAACCTTTTCTGGCATGTAAGTGGGACCACATGATCGATCCCATGCCATCTGCACTCGGTCCGTGATTGATACGAACGAATTTCGTATCGATAAAGATTTGATCCAATCGAGTCAAAATTAAGCATGAACATTCTTTAGTTGTACTCCTATGAAAATTTCATAGCATTTGGACTTGTAGATTGCGAGTTATGATCGATGTAAGTTCGGGTCTTTCGTATGCTGTTTTCTTCGTATCGATATCGTTTGCATCCCTCTGTTCGGATCGATTCAAGCACGTTCCTACAAGTTGGCGTGGTGCTATCTCTTCGGATCGATCCATTTTTCATGTCGAGTCGATCGAGTCTTCCCAACGTTTGTTCCTTGCTCGTATCGATCGATGTTGTTCTGTTCGTATCGATCGCTATGGCCTTGTTTGTATCGATCAATGTAGCTCTATTCGCATCGATACTCATAGGCTATTTCATATTGATAAAAGAGGGCCTTATTCATATCGATATCTAGAGGTTGCTTTATTCGTATCGATCGTTGTTCGATTGATACGAACTGTGCGATTGGGATCGATTCGAATTGGCTTCAATTGATCAATACGAAGTTGAAAAAAATCTGATGAATACGAACAAATGGCTGTGTGATGATGGATATGAACACATGGTCATGTGATGATGGATATGAACAGATGGCCATGTGATGATGGATACTAACAGATGGCCACGTGATGATGGATACGAATAGATGGATGTGTGTGACTTGATTTCTTTGGATTGCATCGATCGTATCTTGAGCACACGAACTCCGATTGACTTGAAATTTGGAACGCTGGTTTTTGTAGCTTTGTTTATCGTGTCATATCAATTGTAGCTTAATCCGGACTCGTACAACATTTACCGACATCCATGGATGATCTGTATATAACAGGCAATAGAGGAGAACTGTCTTTGGTTTCTAGTTTATCTTTTGGTATCATGGCCTTGCTAAAAGGTGGGATAACAATACATATTAAGAATAAAAGAACTATCTGTTCAAACACTATAGTTTTGTTTGGAATACTATTAAACTTTGGCTGACTCAGGCCTACCGAACAACATAACAAAATAATCTAACATCTGTTAGACACTCCTCTTCTGGACGGTCTATCCTTAACTATCTGTTAAATACTTCTCTTTTGGATGGTCTATCCCTAACTTACTATCTCCCAAGATCTTCTAATCCTAATGGTTATGCAGGCTCACCAATTACCTATCTTTATACAAACATATATTCCTTTCTATATTTTATCATAATTTTAGTCTTACCTGTGACAAAGCCCTACACATTGGAATTTTGACTAAAATAAGCTGAGGACAATAGCTAATGTATAGGGCATAACCCTATACCAGTCTCATCTGGTATTCTAATATCTGAGTCATTTTACTTAGAGCCATAATTTTTCTTGAAAACATTTTCATCTGAAATTGATTTAAAGCCTTTTTAAACTAAACTTAAGAAAGGAAACATTTATACTCTATGATTTACTCAAAATCACCTTGCCATATTATATATATATATATATACACGCACACACACACTTTACTTGAATCTTAGTTGATGAAAAAATTTAAACTTTTGAAAGGACCCCTTTTAAATCCATTGAAAGCACCCCCTTTAAAACCATTGAAAGTATCTCCTTCGAAACCAAGTAGAACCCTTTTATTTAACTTAGGCCGAAAGGCCAAAACCTTCCTTTCGAAACCATATTCAGACCCTTTCGAAACCTTTGAAATTCTTCCTTTCGAAAGCTTTAAAACTTTAGACATCATATCATAAAACACTCTAACCCTTGAAAAAACCTTGCAGTTCAACCCTTTCGAAACCATCAGAAAACATTATCTTTCGACTCCTATGGAACCCTTTGGGGGAACCATCCCTTCGAAACTATTTTAAATATCTTATGAAAGCATCAAACCTTTATAAACTCAAACCTTTCGAAAGCACTTGGGTTCAAATTAAAATATGTGGAAAAACACCTTTTGAAACCATTTAAATCTTCTCTTTCGAAACCATTAGATTATACTTCCATCAGAACAAAAAGGGTCCACAAAATCATCTAAGTTGAAAGCTTACCTTTCGAAAGCTATCCCCAAGTAGAGAAGTGATGGTGTCGAAATCGTCCTTTCGAAAGCATTGGAGAAGTGGCTAATTTTAAAAGCTAAGTATACCTTTCGAAACCATTAACTTTGAAAGGTAGAAAGGCGACAGCTAGGGGTTTCGACCCTGTCGAAAGCAATACTTAAAATAAAAAGGCGCAACTCTTTTGAAACCTTTTCTTTAAAACACTTGACTAATTCGAAGGCCAACCGAGTTGAAAATTATCCTTTCGAAAGCAAAGCAGACGCTACTTCCAATTTAAAACAAGGCATACTCCAACCCCTTCGGAACCTAGCGTTTCAACTAAGTACCCTTTGCCTTTATCAAATGCGCTACGTGCCAAGTAGCTTGATACCATGCGCATTGGTTTCAAAACCAATGGTCGCGAAAGGTCTCGGTTGGAACCCCATGTGCCAAAAGTGGCGGAACACACTAAAAACATGTTATTTTTGTTTTTAACTTAAATGAAAAACTTTTTAACTAACCTGCTATTGTTTGTCAAAAATTCATTGGTTGCTAAATACCTTTTCCAAAAATGTTGCCAATATTTTCAAAATTAAACAATGGTTTTTTTTTTTGCAAAATACCCCTTCTCCTTAATTAAATATATAAAACATTTAAGTCTCATACCTTAAATAATTTTATATATTCACCAAAGAACTAAGGAAAAAACTATAATAATTCCATAAAATCTATTTTTATATTCTAACATACATAAATTTCAGACCCAAATAATTAATTATTTTTCCATAAATGATTTATAACCCAATAAATCATTTTCTTCACTAGAAAATTAATATAAAATCCACATTAATTTAGAAAATTATGAAAATTGAAGCCATCACCAAAATATTATTTTAGATCTATATTTAAATTCTCAAGGTAATTGGATGTCATTTAATAGGGTTTTCATATCAAATATTTCTTGAAAATCTATATGAATGAGCATAATTCATCAACAAGTATATATATATATACATCATTTTATCATTCAAAACATGGCATAATCTTGCGAATAACTCGGATTTTACATTAAAACCAAATATCATTAAGAAAAGTGAGATGTGATCGCTATTCACTCTTTTTGATTAAGAATGTGAGATTTGGTCTTGATTAATTTATTTGATTCTTCACTTGAATCCCAGCTTTTTCTTCTCTTGAGATTGCTAATGGTGGCCGACCTTAGTTTTGATGTTTTCGTTTATGATAAAATGAAACGAACGTGTGTTTTAGTTTCCTATGGGTTTACGGTTTAAGTTTAATCATCTTTCTATTTTGCCCTCCCTTATTTCCTAACACTTAACTCCATATTAGTTTATTTAGCTATTCATTAACATGGCATGGCTACCCTTGATTATAATCAAATCTCAATCCATTAATCTTATTATATTATTTTATTTAATTTAGCTAATAAAATATCCTAAATAATGTCACTAAATATATGAGGTGTTACACTTGACTTTTTATGGATGGTGGAATGCACCTTTACAATTCAAGTAGTAGAGTAATACAACTAAAAATCATAGCTTTTGAATATAAAATCATGCGGTCTTCGATGCAAAGTTTCTACATAGACCTCCAATAGCAGTTTTTCTTTGAATTCTGAGAGGAACGGGATGAGATCAAAGATAAAATGATCTGGAATTCAAGTATGAACTCTTTGACTTATGTGGCTTGCAAATCCGTGACAAATAAGAGTGCGAGAGTATGGATTCACAAAGTAATCGTAAAAGCATCGATAGATCTTTAATAGAAAAATACCAGTAATGAAAGAGAGAGATAAGAATGAGTAAATTGTTCTGAAAATTCATTTTTTAGAGCCTTTATTTAGAAGATGAAGAGAAGTGTCTTTTGATGAAAGGGTGAAAGAAAGTGTTCATTTGTTTAAATATAAAAGTCACTTTAATGGCTGGTACATCGACATATATTTTAAGTGTATGTCCATATATATTTGTCGACGTATCGTAGTTAATTTTAAAAGACACTTTATGAAACTTGTTTTAAAATTTATAAATTTTAAAATCATTAGTATACAATAATAAAAAGGTTCTAGAGATGAAAATAAATCTTGTTAAAAGTGATACTTCAAAGATATACTGTGCGGCCTTTAACAAATAATTCTAAGACTCTTATGATTCTACCCAACTGAATGTCTTATGCACTTCCATTCTTTGTTTATTGAGTCACTTGCGTCTACTTATCCTTGTTCTTGAATCTCCTATATTCTCATTGTTTTATTCTTGTCCTTCTTGCCTTGATTACTCTTAGTCTCCTTGATTTACTTTTGAGTTCTTATACTAATTCATATTAATGTATAATTTATCTCCACTTGTATATCCTTGCAATATATCCAAGTAGTACACATGTATTTCCTCTATTATAGTCTACACAACTTGATAAATCATTAGTAACAATATTTATATAGTTATTATCTTCAAAATCAATACTTGTCATACACACACGCGCATGCACGCATAAACACACACACATACATATACATACATACAAACATATATATATATATATATATATATATCACCAACGCACAACAGCTAACTTTAATCAAACAATCAATTAAATTGTCAACCAATTTATCCAATCACAACACGAATCGGTTTCATTATCCAAATGATCATGCATTCAGTTCAAGGATTTCGCAATCATTCACCATAGCATGCAATCAAGATTAAGTTATAATTTGCTATATGTTAATTACTCACATTTTAAGAGAACGAAATTAATTTAAATAAAAAGTTCAGACTTAGTTTATTTTAACCAAAATAGTTTATGCAAACCACATAATAATTTCTTTCAACCATTCATCCATAATAAACAATTATTAGTCGCATTCATATATATTTTCATCTCAAAATAAAACTTTGATACTTATTTATTTGGAATAAAAATATTTCTTTATCAATATATTTGTTGTATAAACATGGTAAGAGAGTAAAATTTAACAAATCAAACAATTAATCACCATTCATCAGTTCACTTTATTATTGGATACTTAATTCAAATCCATATTGATAATATATTAAACTAATAAAGTTTTATCATTTTATTATCAATTGTTTAACTCATGGTATTTCAAACAATTAATCCGAAACTTACGATTTAATCTAAGTTTTAGCATCCAGTACCCACGACTAAAAATGGTGGAAATACCTACGCGGTGATGTCAACGCCATGCCAACATCTTTTTTTCGGTGTCGGTGCGGGGATGGAAAAATTTCAATAATTTACTAATAATGAAATTTACCAATGTCGCACTAATGCCCTTTATTAGGTGTCAGTGCCGCGTAGGTAAGGCATCACTTCAAACTTTCTCTTTACAGCATCGTCCTGTTCTTTCCTATTTTGAAATAAAAGAAAAACCCCTACCCCACTTCGTAGTGCCAAAGAACCCTCAACCAGCTCCAAGCGTTAAAGCTTCCTCGCATTTTGCCCCCACCCCCCGCACCAACCCTTACACTAAAGTCCCCAAGCATCAAAGCTTCCACTTGCTACATCCACATCTACAAGCACCCCCTTTGTGAGTTGCATCTACAAACGTCCATGTAATATCCCATAAAAAATTAATCGAAAATTTGATAAAAGAAATTAAATTAAATATACCAAGGGAAAAAATTGAATTTCCACAAAATATATGAATTTGGCTATGAAACTTGCACCGTTGCATTAGCGATGATTTCTTGACAATTTTCATGTATAAATTTTTGTAATCGAAGCTCATGTGAAAAAGTTATTAATGTTTAAAAGTTTAGGATCGAAAATAATTAAATAATTAAATAAGTAAACAAATATTTTAAATATGGAAAGCTCCACTAGTTGACATCCTAGCTTGGACTGACCGTCCACTTGCGGTCGACCGTCCATGACCAGCGGTTAGGGTTTGGGTAGGTCGAATAACCCAGATTTATATAAACTGATATAATGGCTAATGACGATCGGTACTATTATAAATAGAAAAACCAAACACCGAGAACCCTAATTTCATACTGATTATAACGAAACTTCGTCTCTCCCAAAACTCAACCTACTTTCTCTTTGAATCAATTTTCTTCAAAAACAAAACTAAAACTAAATTCAAATGATTAAAGAAGGGGGAATCAAATAAATCAAGGACAAATCAGCGAACCAAGCAGAGGTAATTCAAAGTGAACTAAAAATGAAATAGCTTTCTAGAGGTGAGTGGGTTCATTATTATTATGTTGATTTATATGTAATTAAATTTTTTATACCTTATTTGATCTAGAACTGTTGTAATTTAATTAGGGACACTATTTATCTAATAACTGTAGTAGAATAGGAATTTGATAGTAACTTAACCCATATGAATATGATCACTATCTAATCTATATTTGGTTAAAGTAAAATTGATTGGATAAGAGTTTATTTAGGTTGAACATGCTCTTTTGTTAAATTGAATATAAATTGATATATCAATACCCTGTTGATTCTAAACCTAAAGTAATTTGAATTAATGAATAATGTAGTTATGAAATTGTGAAACGATTAGAACTGAAATTGAGAACATTGGGAATTGTAGATTAACGGATTATGGTTTACTGTAAAACAAAATCAATAAATGAAACAAAGAAAAAAACTGCAATAATTAATTTCAACAGGTTGACGAGATTACTAGACCTAATCGACAACAAGCTCAATCACTACAGTAGCCGGCGGTCGACCAATTAATGGTTTACAAGCATAGAATTAACCTTGGCCTAAGACCCAGGTTATAAGTTTATACACACACACACACAAACACACACACACACACACACACAGATATATATATATATATATATATATATATATATATATATATATATATATATATTATATGTACGAATGCTAGTATTTTAGTAGGGAAATTAGTTCTCTAAGTTTACTACTCTTAGACCTTATAGGATGGGATGGAAGTGTATGCGGGAAATCAGGCCTAGACACTATTTATTCGACAGAAGCAATTCCATCAAAAATTGTACTCACAGAAGGTTCTATAGTGTACAAGTAACACCGATGATGGTGCCTAGAGAAGTGTATGAGTTGGTACTAACAAGAGGTTCCTCGGTACATACGATAATTAGGATGTGATACCGTTGTTGGATGCCCGATTTGGGAATAAGTGGCGTAACATTACCATTAATGGACATAAATACAACGAACCCTAAGACTTCTTCAGTGCAAGTCGACATTGTGGGCTCCTCCTTATTGGCTATATACGATACATGTAGTCGTAGTTTGGGAACATAGTCCCAAGTTTGATACTGTAGGCGTTCCTATGTTGGAATTGTTAGTCATTAGCCCAATCCGTCATTTTTTAGGTTTGATTAGTTGTTCGACCCTAAGTATAAACCTTCATAAGTTGTTTAATGCAGGTGTACTTAGAACTTACCCTTTAGGTTAATGAGACCTAGCTTGGTAAGTAGTTCATAAACACAAGTAGGACACCCTACGTCATATGGAGTTTTAGTGAAGTCAATTGCATATGATCACCATATACTAATGATGTAACTCATTCACTATACTTTTGGCTAATCCTGTCCTTTTCTTTTTCCCTCACCATAAGAGGACAGGGCAGCAGGTGATCGACTCGGATCTAGGATGTAGAGAGGTGAGCTTTACATTAGCATTGTTTTTTTACTTTTCATTAGTCTCCATGTAACTACTTATCGCACTTAGTACTTATTAGTCTAATTGTTGTATTTCTATAAACTTTGGATTGTGACTATATATGTTTGGAGACTGTGTTTTCTAGGATATTTTTTCGAGATGACTATATCTTGTATTTATATTCAGCTCTGAAATTGTAGAATGTCTTAGATTTTGTCCTTATATTCTTAGTCATTGTAATGTTGATAAACTCGACAGCTTGTACTTCTTGGTACAACGTGAGTTCAAAAGTCACCTTAGTTTACAGATTAGTGTGTCGAGGGGTGAGGGTTGTCACACTTGGTATCAAAGCATAGCTTAAAATTCCTTAGGAGTTAGGTATGTATTAAGAGAATGTACTTGAAATTTTTTTGGAATTTTTTTTTCCAAATAGGGTTTTCCAAAATGGGTTTCTGAAAAGTGTATATATATATATAGATAAAAAGTTTTTCAAAGGTTTTATATATTTAAGTGTAATACAAAAAAAAACACTACCCCTTATTATTGCCAATACTATTTATGGAAAAGTTGCTAATATTTCCTAAATCACAGTTAGAGAGGACAAGCGATCCCAATGGTTGCAACTCAAGTGATGCAGTTGAGGATTCTGGTCATGAATCCTGATATGGTTCATCTAGTATCTACAAGCAACAGGACAAACTGAGCTTAAACCTAATAAGGAACCCATAGAGTGGATGCTAAGTGTAATTCTACCCATCCACCTACTACCGATTTTGCCAAGCTACGTTAGGACTTTGTAAGTCTAGGTGGGAAGCCGTATGTGGAGACCGAGTCATATGTAGACTTGAAGGCATGGATTTACACTTATAAGGGGATTTTCGGATTGATAGGTCATGGAGATGACATTAGAAGATAATTTGTTGTCTGGCATTTACCGGGAGAGGCTATGAATTGGTGGGATGTGGTAGTAGCAAAGACCGATGAGGGAGAGATGACTTAGGGAGAGTTTAGGAAACGTTTTGAGATGAACTTTCTTTCCACAGCAGAGCAGGGAGTACAGTTGGAGAAGTTCATGCATTTGCGACAAGGAGAGATGTCGGTGAAGGAATTTTGAATCATTTCAATGTGTTGATAGGTTTGGTTTGGATCTGATCAATATCTCCTATAGGAAAGCTTTGAAGTTTGTAAAGTGGCTAAATCAACCTCTTTAAGGCTTGGCCTTTATCCATATTCCCATGGGTGCGACTTATGAGGGTCTGGTGGAAATGGCCTTATTAAATATTGTTTCCAAGGAGTAGGTGAAGAGTAAGCCTACGAAGTCAAGAGGAAAAACACCCTAGCAAAATCAGCGCAAGGGCGGAATGAGGCCCCAAGGGAAGATTAAGAAGAGGAACTCAAGTGCAGGAGACATGGTAAGAGGGGACATTTTGCGAAGGAGTGCAAGACGAACATCTCAAAGATCATATGTTTCAACTGCAATCAGTTTGGGCATATGAGGAGGGAGTATCTGCACCACCAAAGACCTCCGCACAAGTTGTTTCAGCTTATGCACTAGATGTTGTTCTAAACTCGAGTGCACCTCTAGCAGTGGACAAGAGGAAGAAGGTCATATTGAAGGTGTGTTAACTTTATTTGATTTATCAACTTGTACCTAATTTGACACTGGGACATCACAGTCTTTTATCTCAAGTATACTTATATATGAGTTGCAGTTAGACACTAGCATAGTTATAGAACCAGTAGTTGTTCAAACCCTTTTGGAGGATCAACTTATTTGTTTATGATATGTAGAGGTTTGAAACTATTTATTTTGGGGCCCGAGTTCAATTGCATTGCTTTTGTCTTTGGATTTTATGGATTTTGGTTAATTGTAGGTATGGACTAGATGACCATGTATGGGGCGATCTTAGATTTTGATAGGAAGGTTGTTCATTTGTATATTTGTAGTGGAGGCAGTCTAGAGGTTTATTGTGGTCCCAGAGGTTCGGTTATATTGAATTATCTATACTCTTTAGACCGATCACACGATGACTTAGATTTAGTGCTAGTAGTTAGAGACTATTTAGATATCTTTTCTGAAGTTACCGATCTCCCACCCTAGAGAGAGATTGAGTTTTAGATTTATCTTGTGGAGAACGTCAGACTTATTTACTTACTATTAAGGCATATGGCTTGTAAAGAAAGAAGCGAACTGAATAAACAAGTGAACGAGCCATTAGAGTGGGGTTTCATTAGGAGTATTTCAAAGTAGGGAGCATCGGTTGTTTTTGCCACCAAGAAAGATGGTTCTCTAAGACTTTGCATTGGTTATCATGAGCGAATAAGCGGACAAAGAAGAATCGTTACCCGTTGCCCCATACAATCGATCTCTTTGATTAGTTGGTTGGAGTGGAAGTGTTCTCTTAGCTTGACTTGGCTATAGGATTCCATTAGCTGTGTGCGGTCAACGATAGTATTCATGAAGTCTCTTTTTGTATATTTGATGGACTTTATGAGTGGTCAGACATGCCTTGTAGACTGACCAATGTACCCACCAACTTTGTTGATATGATGAGCCGAGTATTTAGAGGGTTACTTAATCAGTTCATGGTGGTATTTGTTGATGATATATTAGTCTATTCGAGGAATGAGAAGGAGCAGGGATGCATCTAGAAGAAATGATCAATACTCTCCATGAGTATAAGTTGAAGGTGAAGTTTTCCAAAAGTTACTTTTGACATAAGGAGGTACGTTTTTGAGACACGTTGCCTCTGGGTGTGGGCTAGTGATCGATCCTAGTAATGTTGCTACAGTACGGGATTGACATGTGCTAAAGAATGCCACGAAAGTGAGGAGTTTCCTAGGTTTTGCGAGCTACTATACGAAATCATTAAGTTCTTCTCTAAAATTTTAGCCCATCCAACCTACCTAATTAGGAAGAATTTGATTTTCTTATGGGACTCAAAGTATGAGGATGCATTTATCAAGCTGAAGGAGTCGTTGACTAGTGCACATGTTCTAGTATTACCCTATGGTAAGAAAGCATTCACATTGTATATCAATGCTTTTGGTATGGGATTAGACGTAGTCTTGATGCAGGAAAAAAGGGTGGTGAACTATGCTAGTCAACGATTGAAGGTCCATGAGAGAAACAATTCTACCCATGATCTTGAGTTAGTAGCTGTTATCTTTGCACTCAAGTCATGGAGAAACTATCTTAGGAGATCGGTTTGGGCTATACACTGATCATAAGTCCCTAAAGTATAGAAGGATCTGAATTTAAGGCAATAGAGTGGATGGAGTCCCTGGCATCATCTCCTATACCTCAGGCAAGGGCAATGTCATAGTCGATGCCTTGAGTAGTAAGCTTTTGATGTTTAGTCATATGCTCTTGGAGTGGAAGCATTTGAAGTTTAGCTCTACATTCGATTTTCGACCATAGTCAGACATCACTCCAGGATTATTAGCAATTTTGGATGTGCAGCCTACACTTATGGACCACATAACGTCAAGTCAGAAGCATGATAAGGAGTTATTAGATATTTTTAGAAACTTGGTAGATGAGAGTAGTTGAGTCATTTTAGGCACTATATCATTAATTCGAAGGGATGGTTAAGGGGGGGAGGAAGATAATGTTCTTCTCATTATAGATTTGATAGATATGTACTAGCCAAGTCTCATCATTCCAGGATGACCATTTATCCTGGCAGAGACAAAATGTACCATGATATGAAGAGATCTTTTTGTTAGCATGGTATGAAAATGAAAGTGGCAGATAATGTAGCCCGATGTATGACTTTCTAGACAGCAAAAGAGAAGCAGAATTAGTTGGGAGGATTGCTGCGGCCATTAGATATACCACAGTGGAAGTGGAAGAGCATTTCTATGGATTTCATTAATGGACTATCTAGAAGTAGGAGGGAGAATGATAGTATTTGGGTCATAGTCAACCGACTGACCAAATGTTCTCATTTTATTTCAGTTAGGAGTACGAGGTATATTGCATCTTTGGTGACACTATATGCGAAGGAGATAGTTAGGTTACATAGAGTTCCTTCTAGCATTATTGGCGATCGAGATCCGCTTTCTACCAGTGAAATTTGGAGGGTCTTCAGGTGGCTTTAGGCACTGAGTTGAGTTGGAGTACCTCTTATCATCGACGGTCGAATGGACAAGTGGATAGGGTGGACTGGGTGTTGGAGGAAATATTTCGGATATGTATCTTAGATTTTGGAGGCTCTTGAGAGAATCACTTTCCACTAGTGGAGTTCACTATAATAACAGCTATCATGAAAGTATTGGGATGACACCAATTGAGGCGTTATAAGGGAGGTCTTGCCGCACATAAACACGGACGGGTTTTTACCTTATGATAATCAAAACCTTTTCTATAGAAAATCCATTGATATTACAATAATTTCTAAGGGTGAAAATAATAATACTTAAGTAGTCGTGATGCTTGCGAGTGTACATCGCAACAATACTTGGTATATAATCCAATAAAACGTGTTCGCTAATCGTGTAGGATTCTATGGAGGTGCCCTCAGTACTTCGAGTATGGTCCTCCTACATAAGGATCAAAGATATTCTTCCGAAGCAGCATATATCCTTAGTGATGTACCATAGGAAAAACATAATTGGTCGTGCTATGACCAAGTGCATTGCTCCATGCATGCATAACAACTGTAAGTAATGTTTGGGTGGAGCCGACTACAACCTATGGGTTTGCCAACCCTACCAGCCATGCCTCATATTTCTTGTTTTAGTCATTACCGCTACGAGGCAGCGTCCAGCATTCCAGTTCATGCACCGCCATCGAAATAGATCAGGGAATTCCATATGGATTTCCATACCGAAAAGGGTCTTAGAACCTTGCATGAATTCCAACATCTCAATATATCACTAAACTCCACCATAGAATCATATATGGTTTCGTTGTAGTTACGGTTTTCAAGTCATCTCTTACGAGTACACTCTTCGGCTTTCCTGGCGCTCCAAAATCCAATCATCGATTTTTTTGAATGCTCGATACTGGTTCTTTAGGAAATAATCATACAATACACAAGATCAAGGATCACCCCTAACCATATAGGCTGACGGATCTCCTCATCACTTGTCCTAGAAGAACAAAACGAGTTTATACATATAGTATAGCACCACTGATGGTAATTGTACTATATAATTCCTGTTTTTCCCCTTGATATTTCCAGAGTCAAAATCCTTCGGTGTTAAGTAAGGAATATATCAGTACCACCAAAATTAAGAAGTATTACATATTTAGGCCAAGATTTTGATATTCGGTTATTTAACTATTAAATAAACAAACATTCAAACAAAGATTTCATTTCCCATGGAAATCGCTAAGCCTCTTAGATAAATCATCTCATTAATTAAAATCACCTTATAATACTTGTATGTGTATATATACACACCTTTACAAAGATATACCCCCAAATTCCTATATTTTCAATACTTAAAAAATATCCATATACTTATCTCAACGGTAGAAATATACTCACCAAACACTGAGGAGATTTCCTTTTCACCCAATTCGAAAATCATTTATAAACTCCGTTATAATTCCTAAAGCTATTTTTTCTCAAGTTATTTATAAACCCTTTATAAAACCACGCACTCGTTAATAAACTCTTTTTATAAATATAAACCCATTTATAAAAATCCCTTTATAAATATCTAAAACTGTTTACAAAGCCCTCTTATTACATTGTAAATAATTCCTTTTAAGTCTCAAAAATGCTTTATAAAACCCTCTTATAATTCTATAAACTCATTTCTAAAATTCTTTTATAAATATATATATGTATTTATAAACTTCTTATAAAACCATTTATTATCCCAAAAACCCCTTTAACAAAACAAGTCCATCAACTAAATACTTGTCGCATAACAAGTTACCATTTAAAACACTCATTGTAAAATCCGAGTTCGTTTATAAACCTCAAAAACATTTACAAACAAATTCTTATCATTTACTTTAAAACGCTATTATAATAATAATAAGTAACAGTAAACATTATAAATAATTAGTGACTTTGGGATTATCTTACGAATAATAATTATTAATTCAAAACACTACAAATAAAACAATAATATTTAATCTTTATCACTACTATAAATAATAGTAATTTACTTCCAAAATATTACTAATAATCATTATTATTAATTTCATACCATCTAAATTATTTGAATAATTAACCTTTTTTTCAAAATAGTAAAATATTGATAAATATCTTTAAAGCCCATTAAATACAAATAAATAACTTTAAAACAATATTGATATAAATAAGTAACTTTAAAACAATATCAATATAAATAAATAATCCTTAAACAATATATTATAAAATTAAATTAACTTTAAAAAAAACATAAACTGAAGTTGATTTGAATATAACTTTTTGGATTTGAAAAGAGGTTTGTCGATCACTATGGTACTTAAATAAGCTACCGTTTTATTTTAATTAACTAACTCAGTTAATTGTTGTTATTAACATCAATCCTGGTTTAACTCGTCACTTAACAAACATTGTTAGTCATTTTCTACCACTATAGGGGTTTTGTTGAAAATATACAATGTCAAATTCAATTAGGCCAACCAATCAAGTTTTTGATATCCAATAATAATATAACAAGATTGTTATTGAAATTAAATCAACAATGATGAGGAATCCTCTTGGATCCCTCCAATCTGTCCCCCTGCATCACATACAGTATATAACCAAATATTATAAATTAACCGCTTCAAGGCGGGATTCATATACAAAGGATCATCCGCTCTTACACGGGAACATAACAGGGTCTCATCCGCTCCAGGGGCAGGAATGTATCAAAACCAATTAATAAATATAGTAAATCATCCAAACAATCATTCAATAATTTTCATCAACTATATTTCATACGAGTTAACAAAAAAGTTGAGTTAAACTCACTAAAATATCTGTTATCACCGAGACATTCTAGTTTGGAACTAAAATACATTCGATTAACAAGCTCCAAATCAAACCAATTCCATAGCGAAGATAATGTCCAGATGAGTACAACGCAATAAACGGCGTCCGAATCCGATTTTGTACGCAAAAGTTATTCATTTATAAGTTACCCAAATTAAATAATTATATTATTAATTAATTAGCATACATTAACTATTAATTACCCTTGTTAAAAATAATACCACGCCTAGTCCCCTATCCTTCTCATTCGTGCTCGACACCCAGGCCGCCTCCTTCAACTCTTCGTCGCCTCTTCCACACGCATCCAGACACCACCACACTTCGCCCATGAGCAGCCCCATCCACGAGCTTCCATCAATCGTCTCTCTCGTCTCCAGCGCCGTCGCCGTTAGCTCTCATGAACCCATTTTCATTTCCCGAATAACTTTGAATTGCCATCGCCACGATTGCCTACACCACCAAACTTGGCATGCACATAGCTGTATCCCCAACGAACGTTTCCCCTCTGACCCATCGCCCCTAAGTCCAACGGAACGCCGAAAGAGGCCTAAAATGTTTTCGCTGATCTTTGAGATTTGCCGCCACCACACATTGATCTACCCCCATTCAACCGTTGAATAGGTCCTCCTCATTGCCGCGAACACTTTCCTTATTAGAGACATTTCTTTAATGTGAACGTAATGGTTAGAATCGATGGCGATCGTTGGATTGAGAGCATTTTTATTTGAAAATTTTCTAACTTGTTTTCTCTGATACAACGTGGTTATTTAAAAAGGAGTGCATGGCAGAGATGTGGGAAGCTGAAGGCTGATGTAAGTTTGGGTATGGCCTAATATATATATATATATATATATATATATATATATATATATATATATATATTCTTTAAAATAACAAGCTATAAAATGCCCGAAAATTTCAAACTCCTATCGAGATGTGCCGACCGGGATTCCATATGTAATACCCCAGTTCTCAACACATTGGAAATAGTCTCGAGGCCTAATTCGACCATATATAGAAGATAGATTTTCAAACCCATTATTTTATATAAATTTGAGAAAATAATTTCTAAGGGTTTCGAGCTCGCATAACCAAGGGATAGGCCCGATGCCATGAAAATCGTCAGTATACAATAACTTACTATTACGGATCCAATGACACCGGTTCCATCCAAATCTGAGACAATGCCCTAGAAGGGCTATATTCACATGTTGATTAAAACGAATTATTATAAAAACCAATTTAATCACTTTAATATTATAAATAGAAGTTTTCTACCTTTATACTTATTTCAATTAGGATTTAAATCAACTTTCGAAATCATTGTTGTTCACATTAAATTCAGGATTTAATTATTTAAACAATTCCAAATATTAAATTCAACAATTTAATTCTCAAATAAATTGCTATATTTGAAGTTCAAGTTATTTAACTTATAAAATTTACTTTTCAATATTTAAAATAAATTAAATATTTAAAATTCGAATGACTGAAATTCAAGGTCATTACATTCTTCCTCCCTTAAAAGAATTTTGCCCTCAAAATTACTAAGTAAGAAAAATGCTCAGACCCACTACATTTAAAACAATTTAGTTGAAATAGATTTCCAAATTCCTTTTAAGTCCTTAACTTCATTCATAGTTACTAAATAATACCACTCCAAGTTATAACATAAACATCAAATTTTAGTTATCAAAAATTTCTTTAAAAAATCTCAAAAATTTTCTAACTCTTAGATTTACAAAAAAATTCGACAGCGTCTCCTTTGCGCAGCTAGGTCGAAACAACTATAATTAGCCACTACGGGACCAACCTAATAAAAGAAAACAAAAGCCAAATGGCTCAATCATAAAACCATCAAACCAAACAACAATATAAACATGTATCTTTTAGTCGGGCAACTGGATTTTACTTATGAAACCAAATGCATCAACTAGCTCTTGGTGTTATATATATGCATCTTATTTACCAATGATATCCAATCATATAGTTTATAATCATATTATTTTCCATTTCCAATTGTCAATATTTGCTTTACTAAAGGCCGTATGATACACATATACCATCCGTACACAAAACCAAATCTGATCACTAGCTTGATCATACAATTTTACATTCGAACTAGCATCGTTCACACAACCACTCTAGTGCGGACTTAGATCCGAGCCCTTGATTAGAAACCTCCATTCTCCTTGCATGGCCATATACTATGATGTAGAATTCCAAAATAAATTAAAAATCCATATCCAGAGTTCGCTGTCAAGAATTGAGTGAAAAATTCTAACTCGGACCGATGTAAAATATCTCGAAATTATTACCCAGATCTGGATCAAACAGTTATGCAAATAAACTAATATACGTACAACTTACGTATTTATTTCAACTGGCTTCTTATTATCCGGACTCTTTTAATTATATTCATTTATAATCATTATTCACATTCACTAATTACTTAGTATATTCTTTCAATACTAACATCACTTAAGAACTATTCCATCAAATTTTATGTTTAACAACATTAAACTCCATACAAAATTCACTTATGAATCATTTCATAAAATTTTACCCAAGTTTATAAACATTTTATACAACACTTCCAATGTTTACTATCACTTCACAGCTTAAGTCCACATCCATTTTAAATCAAATTCAATTTCATTGAACTCAACTTCTTTTTCAATTTTATCCCACAACATTCTAATCATACACAGTTCACTAATTTATTCAATTAGTTCATTTATTAGTTCATTTCGAATCAAAATCAATTCCATTTCCAAAAATCATTTCATTTAACTTAGCTAAGTTAAATTCCATTTTATTTTTTTTGCTTTTCTTAAAAATATGTGTTCATCGAATCAAAATTTTTGCATTAACTTACTAATTCCCGAAATTTATAAGTTATGAAACTTATTTTTTCATATCATAAAGCACTCAATGATAATTTTAAGAGTTTAAACACCTTGTTCTTGTTTCAAGTTATTTTGAAACAATAATATTAGTAATTTCTTTGTATTTCAAATCATAATTTTGAATTCTAAAATCAATACTATTTTTACCAAAATAAAACTCAATGGTAGCAATCCCTCTCTTGAAAACCCAAAAATGAATGTCGATGATGTTGCGGCCATGACCGAAATTATTTTCCAACGACGGAAGTGAGTTCAGTGCTTTATATTTCCTTTAAATTCCATTTTAAAATATTTCCTAATTAAAATATTTTCAAAAAAAAATACTATTATTATCCTTCTAAATCCTTTGAAAAACAATTTCCAAAATCAACGGGAATTTAAATTCTCAAATTCTTAGCTTCTAAATCCTTTTAAATTTTCAAATTAGATTTATCAGTTTTCTTTATAATTTCACTATGGTTATATAAAACCATTTCTTAACTATTTATCTTGTTTATATTATAGCAGTAACAACTTTTATTTGTACATAATCAACAAACAACAATTGATAATAATCAAATATTATTGTTCTCTAACAATCAAACACACCATATATATTATAATAATTTCTAAAAAATTATTTCTTTATATATAAAAATAATCGAGGTAAAATTATTTCAATTACCCAATTTCAAAACAATACTATGTCAAATGCTATTTTCAAGTGTTTAGAGATTCCTATCAATAACGTTAATTACTCGTATTGACCAGAATCCATAAGCCAATCAACTAACTCACCAACACAATATAAAACACTTTTATATCACTAACAAATACATGCTCATATATAAACACGCACTCAAACTCATTCTAGGGTGCTACCGACCCTTTCTATAATGAGTACCCCGCCAAAGCAAAGGTATTCGCTTAACCTTCAACTCTAATACCAGGTGTAACAGCCGAGATTTTCGACCCTCAAAAATCGACACTAATACATCCACTATATTGCATGCCGAAAAACCCGAATGTTAGGAAAAAAGAAAGAAGGAAGAAGATAAGAAGAAAACTAAACAACACAGAACCTCACAGCGGAACGAATAATCTATAATGTACAATAAATCTTTACGCAAGAAGAAACTGTAATATATGTATATACAGACATCAAGTAGAGTATACTAACCTATTTCAGCCCGGATAGTTATAACAACATGTCCTTACAATTGCTGATGGATACAACAATGAATGTAGCGGAAAATAACCATATATGTGAATACGTCCATACACCTCCAGCTCGTTTGCTGAAGCTCCAAAGCATCTAATTAAAATCTGTAAATATGCTCGGTCTGACCCGAGCGTTATAATAAAATAACATCCGAGTCAGTCTGGAAAACCAGCATGACAAAACACACCCAACTGGATTTATTAAACTTATTAAAACCTTTGAAATCAAATGTATCTCCTAAGACTATGCCGCACATAAATATGGATGGGTTTTTACCTTACGATAACCAAAACCTTTTCTATAGAAAATCTATTGATATTATAATAACATCTCAGGGTGAAAATAATAATATTTAAGTAGCTATGATGCTTGTGAGTGTACATCACAATAATACTAGGTATATTAATCAAAAACCGATAAGGCACGTTCGGTAATTGTGTAGGATTCCATGCGAGTGCCCTCAGTACTTCAAAAACGGTCATCATGTACAAGGATCAAAGATATCCTTCTGAAGCAGCATACATCCCAAGTGATGTATCATAGGAGAAACATAACTTCTCTCACTAAGACCGAGTGCCATTCCCCATGCATGCATAACGACTGTAAGTAATGTCTAGGTGGAGCCGACTACACCATATGGGTTTGCCAACCCTACTGGCTATGCCTTCTATATCTGGTTTTAGACATTACCACTTATGAGGCTATGTCCAGCATTCCAGCTCACGAACCGCCACCAAAATAGATCATGGAATCTCATGTGGATTCCCATAACCTAACGGGTCTCAGGACCACATATGAATTCCAAAATCTTAATGTATCAAGAAACTCCTCCATAGAACGTATATGGTTTTGGAGTAGTTATAGTTTTCGAGTCATATCTTACAAGTACATTCTTGGGCTTTCCTAGCACTCCAAAATCCAGTCGCCTATTTTTTGGAATACTTAATACCAATTTTTTAGAAAATAATCCGACAATACGCAAGAGTGGGGATCACCCCTAACCTTTTAGGTGGACAGATCTCCTCATCATTTGTCCTAAAAGAACAAAATGAGCTTATACGTACAGTGTAACACCACCAATGGTAATTGTACAATATAATTCTTGTGTTTCTCCTTGATATTTCTAGAGTTAAAATCCTTTGGTGTTAAGTAGGGAATATTTTTGTACCACCAAAATTAAGAAGTATTACATATTTAGGCCAAGATTTTGATATTCGGTAATTTAACTATCAAATAAACAAACATTAAAACAAAGATTTCATTTCCCATGGAAATCTCTAAGCTTCTCAGATAAATCTTCTCGTTAATTAAAATAACTTTATAATACTTGTATATATATATACACACACACACACCTTTACAAAGATATACCTACAAATTCCTATATTTTTAATACTTAAGAAAATATCCATATACTTATCTCAACAGTAGAAGTATATTCACCAAACACTGAGCATATTTCCTTTTTACCCAATTCAGAAATCATTTATAAACTCCATTATAATTTGTAAAACCATTTATAAATTATTTCTCAAGTTATTTATAAACCCTTTACAAAACCATAGATTTATTTATAAACACTTTTTATAAATCTATAAACCCATTTATAAAAGTCGCTTTATAAATATCCAAAACCATTTACAAAGCCCTCTTATTACATTGTAAATAATTCTTTTTAATTCTCCAAAATGCTTTATAAAACTCTTCTTATAATTCTATAAACTCATTTCTAAAGTTCATTTATAAATATCTATCTATTTATAAACTTCTTATAAAACCATTTATTATCCAAAAAACCCTTTAACAAAACAAGTCCATCAACTGAACACTTATCACATAACAAGTTACCATTTAAAAACACTCTTTATAAAATACAAGTTCGCTTATAAATCTATATTTATAAATCTTGAAAACATTTATGAACAAATTCTAATCATTTTCTTCTAAACACTATTATAATAATAATAAGTAATAGTGAACATTATATAATTAGTAACTTTGGGATTATCTTGCAAATAATAATTAATTTAGAATATATTTAGAATATTGTAAATAAATAAATAATGTTTAATCTTTATCACTACAATAACTGGTAGTAATTTACTTTCAAATATTACTATTAATCATTATTATTAATTTCATGCCATCTAAATTATTTGAATAGTTAACATTTTTTTCAAAATAGTAAAATATAGATAAATATCTTTAAAGCACAATAAATACTAATAAATAGCTTTAAAACAATATTTATATAAATAAGTAACTTTAAAACAATATCAATATAAATAAATAATATTTAGAAAAAATATTACAAAAATAAATTAACTTTTAAATCAACGTAAACTGAAGTTGATTTGAATATAAACTATTTGGATTTGAAAAGTGGTTTAGTGATAACTATGGTACTTAAATAAGCTTCTATTTTATTTTAACTGACTCGGTTAATTACTGTTATTAACATCAATCCTGGTTTAACTCATCACTTAACAAACATTGTTAATCATTTTCTACTACTACAGAGTTTTTTTCGACATATACAATGTCAAATTCAATTAGGCCAACCAATCAAGTTTTTGATATCCAATAATCATATGATAAGATTATTATTGAAATTAAATCAATAATGATGAGATATCCTCTTGGATAGCTCTAACCCGTCCCCCTGCATCACATATTGTATATAAACAAATATTTTAAATCAACCGCTTCGAGGCGCGATTCATATACAAAGGGTCATCCGCTCTTACAAGGGAACATACTAGGGTCTCATCTGCTCCAGGGGCAGAAATATATCCAAACCAACTAATAAATATAGTAAATTATCCAAACAATCATTCAATAATTTTCATAATTATATATCATATTAGTTAACCAAAAAGGTGCGTTAAACTCACAAAAATCTCCGTTGTCCCCGAGGCGTTTCGATTTAGAACTAAAATTGTTTGATTTTAGCATAAATTACAAAAGCTCCAAATCAAACCAAACCAATTCCATAGCGAAGTCAATGTCCATATGTGTGCAACGCAATAAACAACGTTCGAATTCGATTTCGCACGCAAAAGTTATTCGGTTTATAAGTTACCCGAATTAAATTATTGTATTATCAACTAATTACCAAACATTAACTATTAGTAACCCTATTTAAAATAATATCCCACTTAATCCCCGATCCTCCTCGTTTGTGCTCAATATCAAGGACACCTCCTTCTACTCGTCATCACCACTTCCACACGTCGCTAGACACCATGGCACTTCGCCCACGAGCAGCCTTATCCACGAGATTCCCTCCACCACCACCCTCCTCTCTAATGTCATCGCCGTCAGCTCCCATGAACCCATTTTCATTTCTCGATCAACTTTGAATCTCTGCTGCCACGACCGCTTATGCGCCACCAAAATTTGGCTACACATAGTTCTCTCCCTAACGAACGTTTCCCCTTTAGACCCCATCGCCACTAAGTCCACTAAAATGCCAGAATCTGATAAAAATGTTTCGTCGATCATCTAAGATTTTCCACCACCACACATTGATCTACCCCCATTCAATCATTGAATCAGTCCCCCTTATTGTCGCGAACACTTTCCTAGTTAGAGACATTGCCTAAATGTGATCATAGTAGTTTGAATCAATGGTGATCGTTGGAATGAGTGCATTTTTGATTTGAAAATTTTCGAACTTCTTTTCTCTGATACAACGCTGTTATTTAAAAAGGAGGGTATGGTAGAGATGTGGGAATGTATTGGCTGATGTAAGTATGGGCATGGCCTAATATATTATATATGTATTTATTCTACTTTAAAATAACAAGCTATAAAACGTCCGAAAATTTCGAACTCCTATCGAGACATGCTACCTAGCATTATATATGTAATACCTTTATTCCAAACACATTGGAACTAGACTCGAGGTCTAATTCGATCATATATAAAAGATAGCTTTTCAAATCCATTATATTATATAAATTTCAAAAATTAATTTCTAAGCGTTTTGAGCTCGCACAACCATGCGATACGCTCGATCGGCACAAAAACCGTTGGCATACAATAACTTACTATAATGGATCCAATAGCTCTGGTTTCATCCAAATCCGAGACAGTACCCCAAAAGGCTATTTACACATGTCGATTAAAATGAATTATTACAAAAACCAATTTAATCACCTTAATATTATAAATTAAAGTCTTCTATCTTTATTCTTATTCAATTGGAATTTAAATCAACTTCAAAATCATTTTTATTCACATTAAATTTAGGATTAATTATTTAAACAATCCTAAATATTAAATTCAATAATTTAATTCTCAAATAAATTGCTATATTTGAAATTCAAGTTATTTAACTTATAAAATTTACTTTTCAATATTTAAAATCAATTAAATATTTCAAATCCGAATGATTGAAATTCTAGGTTGTTACATTAGTGTAGGTGCAAACCTTGCTCCTCCTATAGGCATGAAGCCATGTTAGCGGATGAATGGAAGAAGAAATTAGAACTTATTATCAAGGTAAACTTAAATAATTGGTGGATTACTACAAGAGGTGGTTGGAGCAATCGAGTGTGAAGGTGCTCCCTCGCACGCGAAGGAAGGGGTAAAAAGAGGATGCTCTCAAATATTTTAGTAGTTTATTGGGGACTCAAAAATGAAAATGGCTGAACTAATAAAGACTTTAGAACTGATAAGAGAGACCGCAATACCTAGGATTTATGAACTTGAAGATCAACTACTAGAAGCTCGGGCTACCTCCACTGTCGTAGTTATACCCATTAATGTGCCAGGGCAAAATATAGTTGTGGACCTTAAAGAAAAGCATGGAAGGGAGAATATCATTTGTAAAATAGGGAAAATTTCTTTTCTATAGTATGTTTTAAATTATTTTTACCCTGTGCTTGATCTGAGTTTTCTCTATAATAAAAAAGGCTTTATGGTGGAGGATGACATGTTCCAACTATGATCCCAGGAAGACTTTTCGTATTAGAATGAACTAACCTTTGGCTAGCATCCCTTAGACTCGATCCTTCATAGTCATAGCAGTATTTTGGAACTTATAGTTTATAACACTTTTGTATGACTATGTTATAGTAAACATTCTTTTTGTTATGCAAAAATCTATAAGGATGTTATAGGAATTAAATTCTCTTGTAAGTGAGTATAAGTACCTCTTGAGTTGTAGCTTGTTCGCATTTGCTTTTAATTTTGTTCATCTTGATTTTCTTGATTTTCAACTTTGTTTGTGCACTTGGTACGGTCTGCACCGCTATTTGGGGGAAAACATTTTTTTACTATGAAGGTTGGTCGTGTACCTATAACCTTTTTAGTTCATGCATATGGTTTTTCGTATTGGCTCAAACCGTCCAATATCCTTACTTCCAGTGTAATTGTTTGGCTAAGAAGCCGATCATGTATGATACAACTCGGTGTTGTTCGCTATGCTAGTAAAATTAACACGGAAAGATTTTTATACTATTTTGGGGATCTAAGATCCCCAATGTCCAGTTTATTATATTACTATTTCCCATAATAATTATAATACTTGTTATTTTGCTATATAAATAACATTGCTTGTACAAAGTAAGGCCTGAGATGCTCAGGATTCTAAGCTTTCGGAACTAGTTTTCCATCAGGTCTTGAGAGTCGGTAAGCTCCATTTGCTAAGACTTCTTTTATGACAATTGAGCCTTCCCAATTTAGGCCCGGAGCACCATCTCATGGGTCCTTCGTGTTAGCCATCACTCTTCGTAATACTAGATTCCCTTTGCAGGATTTTCTCTCTTTAAGCCTAACACTATATTTCTTCGCCATCCTTTGTTGGTATCGGATTGCTGCCTTATATCTTCGTTCTTGAATAAGGTCAAGCGCTGCTCCTTTTAATTCCTTATTTTGATCTGCCACATATGATATTTTCCTATGTGTCGGAACCTTTTGTTTTGACTGGGGCCAATGGGGATTTGGATGAGGCTCTATAAGCCCATAGTACCAAAGATAACTCTTCTGTCCATTTTTCTTTAGCCTTTTGCAATCTTTTCTTGATAAGTTTCTTAATGGTTTTATTCATATCTCATTTCTTTCACAAAGCTACGTAAACTCCTTCCTCTTAAATTGGGTTCCATTATCAGAAATTATTTTATGGGGGATCCCAAACCTAGTAATTATGTTCCATACAACAAAGGTGACTATCCTTTTGTAGTGAATGTAGCTAAGGGTGATGCTTATACCCATTTGGTGAAGCATTCTACTGCCACCACAGCGTACTTTGCTCCTCCTTTAGACATATGAAGCGGTTCTATCAAATCCATGCCCCATATGTCAAACAACCATGGGTTGGCTAACAGGATGAGCTCATAAGAAGGCAGTCTTGGGATACTAGCAAATCTTTGAAATCTATCACATTTTCTTACTTATTCTTGCACATCCTGAAATGCGATTGACCGATAGTAACTATTCTTTCTTTGTTATTTTAGTTTCTCCAGAGTGATCTCCACACTACCCTTCTTGTGCTTTCCCCAAGACTCTTATCCCCTCTTATTTGGAAACACATCTAAGATAAGATGTAGAGTACCATCTCTTGTATAATATACCATCAAAGAAGGAAAAATACGGAGCATGATATCTAATTTTACGAGCGTTATTCTTGTTTAGAGGTAGGAATTTTCTTACTAAGAATTGTTTGATTAGGGTCATCCATGAGTGTTCCTCTGTATATTGAGGAAAAAGCATGGCCAGAGTTTGCTCTTAATTTTCAGCTATTCCCGAGCCTTAAGCTTCTTTGTCCGTAGCTTGTTGCACTCTTGTCAGGACCAGTATTTGTTGGCTTCAGTGATGCTCAGCTTGGTTTGATGTCCTATTTGGGACAACTTTCATTCCTTATGCTATTTTAGTGCTAGCAAGTTTGGCTAATGAGTCCGTAGAAGAATTGTTCTCACGCGGGATTTTCTCTATATTAAATTGATCAAACTACTCTAGCAACCTCTTGGATAGTTCTACATACTTGGCTAAGGTGGCTCTTTCATTTGGCAATATCCTTGCACTTGATTTACAACTAGTTGGGAATTACTATGAACTTTAATATGGGTTACTTTCATTACCTAAGCCATTCTTAAACCTACGAGGAGAACCTTATATTCTGCTATATTATTAGTAGCTTTGAACTTGTGCCGTACTACTCCATATAATTTCTTCTCATCTAGAGTAATCAATACATATCTAATCCTTACCCTATTCAACTGATGCCCTATCTACAAATAATTGCAAGAACTGTGGACTGGGCATCTCTTCCTTGGATATTGGCTCAGTAAGTAGAGTGCATTCCATAATGAAATCTACTAGTGCTTGTCATTTTATTGCGTTCCTTAGGCAATAGGGGATATCGTCCTGACTAAGTTACATTACCCATTTTAGCAAGCGTCTGGACGTCTCTAGCTTCTACAGTATTTTCTTTTGCGGTTTGGTTGTGAGGACCTTGATAGATAGCGCCATAAACTATGACTGTAATCTTCTTGCTGTAAGGATTAGGTCATAGACTAATTTTTTAATGATTGAGTAGTTGAGCTCTACCCTGGACAAGCACTTGCTTGAAGTATATAGGTCTCTAGGTCCCTTTACCTTCTCAAACCATGACAGCATTAACAGATTTATCGGTTGTAGCTAAATACACATATAAATCCTCACTTATTACCTGTTTTGATAAGATAGGAATACTGATCAAATGATCCTTTGAATTATGGAATGCAATTTTGCATTCCTCGGTCCATTCGAAATTCCATCCCTCTTTCACTTAGGCAAAGAATGGTATATATTTGTTGATTGCTTTGGAAATGAATCTGCTCAGAGAGCCTACTCTGCCGTTTAGGCTTATGATATCCTTTAGCTTTTCTAGGCCTCCCATCTTCGTTGTGTTCTCAATCTGCTTTGGGTTTGCTTCATTGTCGCGGGCACTTACTATGTACCCTAGAAATTTTGCTAACTGAATGGAAAAGTGCAGTTAAAGGGATTTAACTTCTTATCATATTGCCTTAGGACTGGAAAGGGTTCCTCTAAATCCTGCACATGGCTTGGTGCTATGTTTGACTTAACTAGCATGTCCTCTATGTATACTTTAACATTCTTACCAATTTGACTTGAGAACATCATATTGACTAACCTTTGTAGGTTGCTCCAGCATTTTTGCGTCCAAACGGCATGACCTTGTAGCAGTATAAGCCTTTGTCTATCAAAAAACCAGTATGCTCTTGATCTGGCACAAACATAGTTATCCAATTGTAACCCGAGTATGCGTTTACGAACCAAAGCAGTTCGTGTCCTTTAGTTGTATCCACCAATTGACCAATTCTAGGTAGAGAAAAACTATCCTTTGGGCAGGCCTTATTGAGGATTGTGTAGTCTACGCAAATTATCCATTTCCCATTGGACTTCTTCACAAGAACAGGGTTGGCGATCCACTTTGGGTAATACACTTTCCTAATGAACCCATTTGCCTTTAGCTTCTTAAATTCTTCATGCAAAGCAGTATACCTTTCCTGATCTAGACACTTATTCTATGTCCCAACTAGATGAGCGCCGGGATCAATGTTGAGTGCATGGAAGAAGATAGCTGGGTCTATCCCTACCATGCCTGAGTGTGCCCAAGCGAAAACATCTATTGACCTCTTGAGGAAGTCTATCAATTTTGTTTTAGTTTCTAAGCTAAGGTTTTTTCCTACCTTAAGAACCTTCGAAGGATCTTTAGGATATATCTGTATATCTTCGAGATCATCCAATGGCTTCAAATCTCTCCTTGTTTCCCATAATCTTGAATCTATTTCACTTTCTTCTTTTTCTTCAAGCTGGGAAGTGGTGGAGAAAGCCTATCTTTGACCTATTTTGGAAAAATACTGCACATAGAGTGAGTTATACTCATTAATGCTGACTATATGCATATACTTCCTCTTTTCTTCTTTACTGATGTTGTGGTCGTAGAACGACATGTTTCAACATCAATCTTGGTACTTTATACCGATGTAGTTCTTGGAATTGACTTGATTCCTTTTTCATTACCATTATCACAATTATTAGGAGAGACAACATAATAGTTCTAAACAATTTTATTGCTAGAATTAAGAAATACATTATACAGTTATCTAGCCAACAATTATTCCCCTTAGTTGACCCTATTCCAGCAGGACTATGAAACTCATATGCAAGTCATTCTGAGAAATTACTGCCTCCAAGTCAATTAATGTAGGCCTTCCCAAAGACTCATTGTACGGTGATGGTTGATTAATGATCAGGAAGCTTGCGTGGAATGATTTGTGAAGTGGGGCAGTCCCAACGGTGACGAGAAGGCGTGTTGACTGATAGGAACAGTCGTAGCATTATTGAAGCCGTAAATTGGTTCAGGGTTTGGCTTTGGTATTTCCACTGAAAGATTCATCTTGTCAAATGCAGATTTGGAAATGATGTTAGCAGTGCTCCTTGAATCCACAAAGATTTTATTCATGGTGCAGTAGGATCTACACCGTAACTATCAATGGATCTTGATATGGAAAAATCACCTCAACGGCATCAGCAGTAGTGAAGACTATTACTGTGCAGGCTTTTGTTTCATATGAAATGTAATTCTTTGCTATACTTTATCCTCTTGTATCATTCCTGTGCTTTCTTCCTTTTTCCAATGAAGTATGGTCCTCCATGGATCGAGGTTATGAGGCTGGAGGGGTTTCCTAATAGACCTTCATTTAAATCTGGAGAAAGATTCTCGGTCCTCTCCCTATTTTTTATATAGCAGCCTAAGTAGCCCTTTTGAATTAATCTCTCGAGTTCATCCTTTGAATGTCAGTAATTATAAGTATAGTGGCCACTGGCTCTGTGGAAGCAGCAATAGGCTTTGCTTTGTTCTATTCTAGCCTCTTCCTCTTGTTCGAGACACTGTACGCCAGTTCAACTCCAGTCATCTCATATATCTGACCGGGCATATGGGTCAGGAAAGTTTTAGCTATGAAGTTAAATTCTCTTTGCCGGTTCATGGGTGAATGGTATCCTTCTACCCCTCTCTTCTTCTAATTATGGGGAGAAAAGGCTTTCTTATATAAAGGCACGTCTTTGGCGCTAGCCTTTTCCATTCGTATATAGTCATTGGCTCTTTCATAGAAAGCTTTCATGTTATGGCATGGCTTCCTGTTGTTCTTATCCCACATAATGGTGTTCCTTTTGATCCCAACATGTGCTACCATTAGTAACGCTTCCTCGTAGGTCACTTCAATCCAAAGAGTCGCAGATTCGAAGCACTTTATGAAGTTGTGTAAGCTGTCATTTTCGCCCTGTTTCTTGTAGGATAAGGTATTCACATCTGGGGAAGCTTCTCTTCTAAAGTTGAACTGTTTTAAGAAATCTGCAGCAAGCTATGACCAAGAATGAACCTCCCCTGGTCCATAACTCCAGAACTATCTGGAAGCTTCCGTAACCAGATATACCAAGAAGAGCTTGCACCTCTATGCGAGCTTTCAATTGACGAATCTCATCCTCCTTAGGATCTATTTAGGAAGAGCCGTCTTTGTAGAGTGAAGTGATATCATCATTATTGGGTGCAATTCATGCTTTCTTTTTTAGCAATAATAGGCTGTAGTCCGTAGGCTTCGATTTGTTCTAGGGATTGACTTGAATTTTGCCTTTGAGCTTGGTATTTGTTTGTTTTAGACTAGACCGTTCTCATTTCTAAGATTATTGTTGTCACTAATACATTACATAGTCACTACAATCGTTCAATGATGGTGGTGAACTGCGGATGGTTGAGGGGAGATTAGTTTAAGTGCAGGACATTAGGCCATTGATCTCTCTAGTCCATCCATGCGTTGGTTTAGTTGGTTTGCAAAGGTTTGAAGAGCAGCTACCTTTACTTGGGTCACAGAGGTGAGGGGTTGCCTTTCAGTATTTTTAAGGTCGGATGAAGTTGTTCTTCATTTGGATAAGTTTTGGAATTAGTAGGATTCGTGGTGTTCTAGTGGTTTTTAAGGAAAATGAGTTTAGGTATTGCTGGATAGGGAAGTGGTGCCCTCCTTCTAGTGCTAAAAATGTTAATAAGATTTTTTGTCTTAGCAATACCCAAGTATTTTAGAAGTAATCACGATGTTGAAAGATTTCATGACCAAGAATCGGCAAGATTAAGTAATATTAAAATTGCTTTTAAAGGGAGTAATTATGTGATTGTACCGCTCACACAATTATGAGGAAATGTATTAAAAGTCTTATGAAAGTTCTCAATGCAATCCGTTAAAGCAATCCATTCCAATTTAGGCATCAAAGAGAAGCAAAAAACAAATAAAGTACTGAAAGTAATAAATGACATAAGGAATTTACATAGTTTAGATGTTAACAAATCTTACATCCATGGGGAAAATGCCCTTATTTTCTTCTTCGATTCTTAGTACAAACAAAAATGGCAGAGAGCACAGTTTTTCTTTTCAGTGCCCAAAAAAGTAAAGTAAAAGCCCTCGTTTTCTACAATAGTGCCCTATTTATTTATAGTACACAGAGATTTACACTGATCGCTAATGTCCATCTTCCGCTCATTTTTGCCTTTAGATTATGCCATGTGTCGATGATCCATCTCGCTTATTTACCGTACATGGTTTGCTAGCTGGTCTTCGAAAGGAAACTTTGATTTGGGTTGATGGATATTGAAATTGGATGGGAAGCTTGGAATTGAAGCGAGAAACCCAAATTTGAATAAGCCATGACTAGATATGATTTGCATGGGAATGATCAATATTAGCCCTTCCTTATTATGCATTATACTTATAAGGGAGAAGCTATAGTCCAGATTGTTTCTAGAACTGCTTTGGGTAGGTTCTCGAGATGTGGCTAGCTCCAAAATTGCACTGCAACCTTATTTACTAGGTTGCACGGTTTGGTTTTAATTACTCTTGGCGTTGTGCTTTGTTGTTGTTGCGAGTGGGATAGTGTGGTATGGCTTCGGGATAATTAACACAGGCTAAATGTTGTATAACATTGCTCTCTTATACAATTATGAAGATGTAGTTTCCAATGATTCATTTTTGATAGCGAAGTTATGTAGTGCTTAAAACCATGTTGTCCTTCTATGTTGGGGGCAATTTTTTATTGTGTCTTAGTTTGTGCATATGGGCAACTTGTTGCTACATTTCTTCCTTTTAGTTGTTTTATTTGTTGGATAGTATTTTTTTGGAATTGCGATAATGTTCTGTCACTTCATTATCAAATCAAAATGGTGGTGCATCCTTATTATTTCAATGTTAATATAAGATTATGGTGCAACCCTGCTACTTTAATGTTAGTTTAAGATTGCGGCACACCCTATTGTGTATAATTGCTTTAAGGATTATGACGTAGTTCTATATTAGTATTGCTAATGCAACTGTAGCACAATCTCTACATCTTATTGTTACTTAAAGATTGTGTTGTAGATTCAACTTAGTAAGGCTTACTTTTGGAAGCGCAACACAACCTTTAGATTTGGCACCTGAAGGCTATTTCGCGGTTCCGCCTATTGAAATAAGTGTCATTATTGTAGATCGGTCCCTATACTTTGTGACTAGCTAAGATTATCGGCACAGTGTTATAGCATCAATGCTATGCTCAATGGAAAGGCGCAATCCTTATGTTTTTCCATTGTCTTAAGACTTTGGTGTGGTATTATCTAGACTTTGCTCTCTCTTTCTTTTCATAGTCCAACTTCTATTTTGAGAGTATTCTTTTGACTCAGTGCTTGCATTAATTTGCCTTTGACAACGTTCTGAAAATATAGGTGTAGGCTAAGTTGGTCTACTGAGACCATAAGGAGGATGGGGAAATGGTGAGAGCCGATGGCACGTTGAAACGGGTGAGACGAGATGGATAGGTTGCATGTGGCGGTATCAAAGCTGAATCAATAATGGGCTACCTTTGGGATAGTCTCAAGCTATGATGTTCAGGAGATAGCTGAGTGAGAGATGTGAGCAAGTGGGCTGGCCTGAAGCCAGGTTGTAATTGAGACAAGGAGAGAGATGATTGGGTAATAAGAGATGGGTCGAGCTAGGCTTGTATCTTGTTTTGATGGGGAAGCTGGTCACTAGGGATGCTACATAGGAAGGCTCTTCCAGAAAAAGTCTTGATGTGCAATTAAGTAGAGGAGTCGATATAGGTCTAGGCCAGATTTGAGTTATCATTATAAATAAGAAATTCAATCAACCTGCCCTAATCATAGCTGGCTAGTGAGTTGACCTAGTCTCGGTCAACTTGGACCAGACCGGGTAAGACTAAGATGTATTTATTTTCCTACCTTCTTATGAAAAATTTGAGTGACAATTTTGACAGAACATGTCCTGATTTTGCGAAAGAACGACCTAAAGTTAGACTTGATTTCTAAATGGATTGTTTTGTCCCCATTTCCTTTGGTCGATAAGCCTTATTCAGTATGGCCAGTTATTCTAACACCTTACTATCTCGCTCATTGGATGTGTATGAAGAATCCATACGTATTTCTAACTATAATTGTTTTTGAACCTAGAAATCTAGAAAAATAGGAAAGACCAGTACCTGCAGCATTTAGTTGATGAGTTGAAAAAGATGTGGACAAAGGGTGTTGTTACGTACGATGTTAAAAAAGAGAGCTTTAGAACGTTTGCTTCTTTGTTGTGGATGATCAGTGATTTTCCTATGTACAGGATTCTTTCTAGATGTATTACTAGCAGCAAATTTGCTTGTTCTATTTGCATGGTTTGGGTAGAATAATTTTGATTTATAAATGGTCGCAAATAGTGTTGGTGGTATCGACATAATCATTTTTTGCATGTAAATATCATTTTTGATAAAAACACTTCAGACGAAATACAACTATAACTTTGGATCCACCTTCCACTTTGAGTAGTAAAGAAGTGTGCGAGCTCATTTAAAATTATCACAAAATACATGAGATAGGAAAAAAGCCCAAAATTCCTAATAAAGAAGAGTGTCATAATTGGTGTAGACAAAGTATAGTTTGGGAGTTATCATATTGAAAAAAATCATAAACTTCGACACAATTAAGACGTAATGCATAACGAGGAAAATATGTTCGAGAACTTATTTAACACGATATTGAACATGAAAGGAAACAAATATATGATTTGAAGTCAAGAAAGAATATTGCATACTGTAATTGCCCTGAGCTTAAAATATTAATAGTAAATGACCATATTTAAAAAATCATGCTTGTTACGAGTTGGAAAATAAGCATCGACAAAAACCATTAGAGTGGGTTCAAATTTTGAGATTTCCAAACGAAATTACTACTAACATGAAAAGATGTGTTGACATGAAGTATCTTCAAATGTTGGATATAAAGAGTCACAATTGTCATGTATATGTAGCGACTCTTTTCCTAATAGTACTTAAGGAGCTATTGTCGTTGAACGTGTAGATGCCTATTACTGAGCTGAATTTTTTTATAAAGAGTAATTCTCAACCACACTTAATAAAAGTAATTTGAATAAACCGGAACATATATATCTAAATTATTGTGTAAATTGAAGAAAGTATTTTCTCATGGAGTATTCAACTGCATGGAACATCTACCCCTATACCTACCATCTGAAGCTTTAATTGGAGGACCGGTGCAATACGAATGTATGCATCTTTTTGGAGCTACATAAAATATAAGTAGGTGATATATATTCGTTTTCGAAGGCACCCGCGTTCTTGCTATCTTCTCCGTGACTTCTTCCTTCGCCTCCTCCCCTTTCTTCCTGCCTCTTCCCCCTCATCTCTAATCTCCTATGCCCTTCTCTCCTCAGCCATCCTCGCTCTTCCTTTCTCCCTCGTCGACCAGATATGGTCATTTGTTCAAGGTCATTTCCTCTGGTTTCATTTCTCTGATTCCTCTATCGAACTTCGAGTTTCCTCCTCTGTTGTGTTCTAAGTAGTCCAAGCTCGTAGCTGTCGCTCGTCCTTGATCGAGTGGTGAGGATGATGTCGCAACTGCTGCCTACGAATCCCAATCGGTGGCGAATGAAGTTCCTGTCGCGTTTTCAGTCAGTAATCGACCTTTGTTTGCAACTGCTAACCGTGTTCTGCCTTTGACGCTGTCTGGTGAGTTCATCATACCTCTGATGTTGAAAATAATGCGAGTTCTAATGTGAATTCTGCTAGTGGTTTGGATAAACCTGGATTGGACGTAGTGTTTGATGATCAACGTTCTGGTCGTACGTCCGGTCGTGTTGTTGGATTAGACTCGACTTTAAATTCCGGTTTGTTCCATTGCACTCCTGTTGCTTATGCTAATGCCTCAGTGAATACTGTGAATATTGCTCCAAATTTCAGTGGTAAATCACCAAGTGAGCCCAGGCCTCTTGAATTCGTTGGTCTCCCCAATGTTGTGGAGCGACCTAGCCTATCTTCTCCGTCATCGCCTCGCCCCAAATCTTGGTCTTCTCTGTTCAAATCACTGCCACGTAATGCGGGTGTCTTCACACCTATTGATTTCGAAATTGCTTAGGATAATGGAGTGATGATCCCCCCTTCAATCGTTATGCAAGCCGGGGTGGATTTTTGGTCTGATTATTTGGTTGGCTTCTTTTTGGATCCAAATCATCGCCATCGTGATGCGTCTTCTATTTGTAGACGGGCTTGGAAACTGAGTGGTAATTTACATGTTAAGCTTATCGACTCCATGTATTATCTCAAGTTTTCCTCTTCCGAAGAACGTCGGCGTGTTCTTGAGGCTGAGCCATCTTTTTTTGATGGAAGTCCTTTTATTATTACTCCATGGTCTCCTACGGTGGCGAGAGCTCGTGAGCAAGTTCTCTCTATCCCTGTTTGGGTTTATTTTTCGCATATTCCGTTTGCACTCCAGCCTCTGATTGGGTTGAATTGGCTAGCCTATAATGATGGTAAACTGAAATGTATTGATACTAATATGGTATCACGTGATAAATTGATGTTTGCTAAGTCTCTTATTGAAATATCTCCCTCTAAGCCTCTACCTGCTTCTATTCCAGTTCAGCTTGCTGTCGGGCATGTAGAGGTTGTTCGTGTTCGTTATGGTTGGGTTCCAGATATATGCTCCACCTGTCACTCCTTTGGTCATCTTGCTATCTCCTGCCACCATTTTGTTGTGTCTACGGCTGCCCCAAAGATCCCTCTGCCACGTCCTCCGATTAGGAAATGGTTTCCTAAGGTTTCTGCCCCTCAGACTGCCCCTTCTCCTACCATTCCTCTTTCCGACCTGGGTCCTCCTCCTGATTCTAGCTCTGTTCCTAGACCTGCCCCTCCGTCTGTTCCTGTTGTCCCTTATGATGCCTCTGCAGCTCCCTTAGTTGCTCCTGTTTCTGATCTGTCGCTTTTGCCTATTATCTGGGATGAGTCCGAGAGGTGTTGGGTTGATCACATTTCCGATGTGAGATTTAACCTGGTTGCTGATTCCTACTTTAGATTTGTTTCTGATGATCATTTGGATCTTAGATGCCTTTACTACAAACCGTCAGGTGATTCCTTAGTTCTTGATATGGATGGTTTATATGCGAGTAAAAATTCCGTCATACTTGCTGGTTCTTCTTGGGACCGATCTTTCATTTACTCTTTTGATGCGATGGGTTACGATACTTGTCTTACTATCCGTTTTCGCCCCTATGTTGGTCATCGTGGGAAAGTTACTTTTGTTCCTTCCCAGGTGTCTGTGGAGGATGATGACTCTTCCTCTTTGGAGGAAACATAGTCTTGGTGATTTATTTAGTTACTGTGACATTTCTGTCACATACCTGTGTTGTATTTTCTTTTTTCTTAGTAGTTAAGGTGCTTTAACCTCACTCCTGTACTTCATTTTATTACTTTCGTAATAAAAGTGGACGGTCCACTATAAAACCGACTGGCCTTGCCAAAAAAATATATAGTAAATGTATAATTTATAACTTTTGGTAAGAAGGTAATTGGTCATCTTAAAAAAAGGTAAAATAAAAAGCATGCTTTAAATGTTCAATATGTCAAGCATGCATTGTTGAAGAAGAATCCACGTTTTTCATTTATTACTTCAAAGACCGTGTTAAGCTAAATTCTAAATACTGGTCCCCAAAATGATGATGTTATGGATGAGTCATTTGAAATTTCTCTTTTTATTTTAAAAAACATGGATGTCCTTGTAGTATATGTAAGTATAGAAGATTTCAAACACTTAAAGAGTTTGCCATAACTAGAACAAAGGTGCTTCTTAATGTGAAGAATTATTAGATCTCATTAGGTATATATATTTTTATTTACTATCACTATCGTGTTATATATGCTAATCATGTTCACCTTAATAATATTAATTGTTTTACCGTCAATTTGAGCAACAAAATCCAAGGATTCAATCAAGTAAAGTATTTGAGGCTTGGTTTCAGAAATAAGTAAGCATACATAATTGTTGAATAAAATTAGTATGAGACAGTTTAATATTATGTATACTAATATGTTCTACTTTAATGCAATAGGTTGTTGATAATGAAATTGGTGATATTTTCTTTAAAAATCTTGCATTTGGTCTAATGATGAAATACATAAAATGCCCAATTATGTACGTAAACGGCGTTAAATTTTACACAATGGAGTTGGAGTCAGTAAAACAACTTACAATAGTGGGGTATGTTTTAAAAATGATGAACATGTGATGATTTAAAATATTATTATGGAGTGTTACAAGAAATAATTGAACACACTTATTCTACGATACCAGAGCTAGACTTTTTTCCAAACGTGATTGTTTTGATGCTATTTTTGATGTAGGATTACGTCGTCTATATAAAGATTATCCTCCTGTTAATGTAAACCATAAAAGGCGATACGAAGGAAATGATTCATTTGTGCTAGCGACGCAAGCAACACAAGTCTATTATGCACCTTGTCCTACCATGAACAACAATAAGGATGACTGGTGGGCTGTCGTTAAAACAAAAGCTAGATGGTCATTCAACATGGATATGTTCATAACTGACGATCATCCATACCGAAATGATCCAAAGGAAAATGAAATAATCCAAATAACAGAAGATGCCAATGATATATGACCACTTAATAATAAAGTATTTGACGAAGTTGAATTAGATGAAGATGTCGATATTGGTGATCATGATGATGTTGTTGTTGAAGTTAACGAACATGAATATGATAATGATATTGTAAATGATGGTATTGATAAAGATGTTGACAATTGGCAGTTTTGCATAATGCATTAAAAGATTATTTTTATATATGCATGTTATTTTCATTTTTCTCTGTTTTTCTTACCAAGTAAATGCATAATTTTTTTAAATTTGCTATTTTAGTTGCATGTCACTGTAAAATACAAGTTCAAATTGCTTGTTACCCTAGTTGCATGTCATTGTAAAACACAAATTACATATCCTTTATTGTATTGTTTACATCTATATATGTATTATGATAAAATATATATTAGGTTGATGTTGACACGGTCAGGTGGCTCATCATCGGGTAAGGATGGCCTAACTTGTCAAAGCACGAGGACTTCGATGCACATATGATGTTTCCATTTATTTAGCCCACAAATGCTCTTATTAATGCTACTGGTCCATCCACTCATGTATTTTGAGATGGACTCTTCCTCTGTCCACCGACTTGATGTCTTCTAGAGAGAACGGGGATCAATGTGAGTATTTACTTGTTTGAATATCACAGTTGAAATTATACGCACACTAACATTAAAACATATACATTCGCATATATACATATACTATTGTATATACAATAATTTACTAATTAAATGCAAACACACACACATATGTAATTTCACCGATAGTGTCACATCTGATGACATCCATGATGGTTTGCTTGCATGGATCATGACATTATGGCATAGATTTGGTGACATTCCCAATGACGTGAAGAAAGTCATGTTTGAGGAATTTATGTTAAAATAATTTTATTACACAACACACTATATATATGTATGTTATTTTGTTCATAATATATTCAATTTGCATTTGCAGAGGAAATTTGCTTGGATAAAAGGCGTTTCTGAATTTAACGACCGCCCTACACCTATGGTGCAAAATGGTAGTTAAAGGAAAGAAAAAGAATAAAATGAAGAAATAGAAGAGAAAAGAATGGAAAAGAAGAAAAATGAAGCATCAAGTAACCAAATTACCTGTCGCATATCTCACATCGCATTAGAGTAAATATAATAATCAATACAGGTATAAAACAATAGAAACAGTAATAACAATGTGAAATAATCGTCTGAACAATGATCCACAAAGTTATATAACACCATAACTGAGTTTACACAACATGAAAATAAACTCAATCGGTACACTATCCATAATACTAAATCAACACTGTCAAGGCTCCAAAGTATCAGGTGGTGAAAATATAATAACGAATGCACAAATAAGTATAGATAATCGTCACCTTCAGTCAGTCCACTTGTAGAACTCCATGACCATCCACCTGCTATAAATCTGCTCATTTAAGAGTACCCGAGATACTATGAAGTAAAACATAAAATCTCGGGTCAGACAACAATCTGATATGAGTGATATCAAATCTAAATACTATTAAGTCGATAATAAACGGAACAGAGGGTATATAAACCATACCTGACACGTCTCTGCAACCACAGAGTCAACACATAAACATAAGTAATATGCTACTCTATAATATCGTAAAAAGGGTATACCATACATAGTATTAGTCAGGGTACCTTGGTATCTCCACCTGTGGTACCTACTCCATACTAAGTAAACTTCAGGTATCTAGGTATCTCCATCCATACCTACTCCACACTAAGTCAAGTCAGGGTATCTAGTATCCCTACCATAGTACCTACCTAGTGTGACATCCCTAGGGTGATAGGTAACTAGTGAGCAACCATAACAAATAAAGCAACCATCAAACAATACTAACTATCACCCAATGTGCCAGATATATGATGACGCATATGACCTTCGGAGACTATCAAGGACTAGTGGAAATCCTAGCTTTTAATTGTGCTCGCTGTACTCACCTGCTAGAAAACTATACATGGTTGTCTCTTATGACACATCTGTACCACCTGACCTAGACCTTACCGGTCTAGGGTACAGACTGCCGCTACCAGCATTTGGGTGCCTCCGCATATAGGACCCTTGCTTTGAGCACAACCAAAACACTCTGAGTCATCTACGACCCCTAGGCACAAACATATCCATCGAGCCCTATTCACTCGACACGGATCTGAACCCTACTGGTTCACTACAGTTTTCTAGGCACGAGGCTAAACACTCATCTCATCTTATTATCTACAGCATCACTCCAATCCAAGCTGCCATCCTCGATCCTGCTCACTGCCTGAGCTCTTGATCGAAGAACCCTACTATCATGCCATTCGAAGTCCGAGGTCCGGCATGATCCTTATAGCGTTGATACTATCATCTCGGAGCCTACTCCATAAATCTTCGAGTCACTATCTGTAGTATCAGACTACCAGGTCAAAGCACCACATCCCTGCCTCACCATCAAAATCACTAGGTCGAAGCACCACATCCCTGCCTCACCATCAATATCACTCGTCGTAGGGTAATAACATTCAATCTCTAAACCAATTGGATGAACAAACCATCATGTCGTGCACCATGATATCTCATCGACGTCAAAACCATGTATCGGCCAAATTGCCAATCGACAATAGTGATGGACATTGACCACTCTATTATGGTCAATACCATCCACCCTGGTCTTGTACTTAACCGAACGGTTAAGTACAAACCACACAGAAACATCCAACATCCACGCTAAAATCCAGGTCCATCGGCACATATCCAAAACACTCTTCCATAGTTCATTTCGTTCATTAGATTCCCGCATGTGTGGAAATCTAACGTACAAGATGCTATCTAAAATAAAATCACCGCCAATCGACGTTTTCAACCAAAATAGCCAAATAGCAAACAATCCAAACAGTCAAACATGCATCCATACATCCATACATCTAAATAACCATACATCCATCCAAAATGTCATACATATGACATAAATAATCCATCCATATTAATTCATGTGGGAAACAACATCAATAATAGATCTAATATAAAAATTCCCTAACTATGGAACAATGATGGAAAAATATCATATTCTTTATAAATCATTTAAAAATAATTATATATTCTTTTATAAAAATAATTATATATTCTTTTATAAAAATATAGTTGCTATATATAAATATAATAATATCACGTTTAAAAGCTAAAAATCATTCTCCAGCGTCAATACGACAATAAACAACCAACCATAGTAAAGTGAGAGACAATATCACTCACCTCCGCCAAATCTGTTCAAACCAGCGTCAAAATGTAGATCTCGTCATCACGAGCGCAACGCAAGAAACGATGTCCAAAACAGACCTCATATGCAAAAGATATGATCAAAATAAGAATCATAATTAACGAAATCATTAATTAAATAAATAAATCACTAATTATATTTTTAATCCCTAATCCATCTTCTTCCTAAACATGCCTGTACACGCACAAAGAATGGCCATGCACATCAAACCCATAGCCGCCCACTTTAAACTTCAATTTCTCCTTCGTTTCTTGATGAAATCATGAACTATTTTCGCTAAAACATCTCTCTACGTGTGCTCTCCACCTTGGGATCGAAATAATGCAGCCCGAACAAGAAATGGAAGGCGCGACCTGTACGGCCTGCATTTATCACACTTACGAATGCATTTTGCAAGGAAGGCTCGGCCATGCTCAAATTTCAGGTGAAGGTGCGCGTCGTCGAGGAGATTCCAATGGTACTTCCTGTTTCTCCTATCTCCTCCCCGATCTCCGGTGATCTCTAACCCTAGATCGGCCAAGAAGAGGTCGATCTCGGCCAACAACGACCAATCAAAATTCTGCCATGGTCATCATGTAGCTCTCGTCCATGTGATTCCAACGAATCCGGCCCCGCGATTTATCGTTGAGCTGATGTGGATATATTATTTTTTAAAGATGATCAAGAGGAAGAAGCCATGATTTTCAAGCTTCAGGGATGAATGGTGAATGGAAATTGAAAAAATGAGGGAAGATCTGGATTTGGGATTCATATAATAAAATTATATTCCATTTATTAAATTCTCAAATAAATGGTCACACGTCTCGAGTCTGTAGGATCACACGACACGTTTGATCGCCACGAAACTCGTTTGCATACACCACCTTATTTTTTTAGATCCAACGGCACTAATTGAGTATCCATCTAAGATTGCGCCTCGGAAGACTAATTTCACGCATTTTGAGACCGTTTTGGGCATCGGATTGTTCGATCTCAAAATATAGCAATTTTTATATACTCATATTGATTCGCAACATCAATTCGAACACAACGGAAGTTGTCTCGAGTCCTTATTCAGCCATATGCAAAAAATCATATTTTTGAGCCTTAATTTATTAACGATTAAATATTTAAGTATTCTATCATTAAAAATACGGGTCATTACACTGAGGACTTTGTGAGAAGGGCTTGGGAGATCGCAACATCCAAAAAATACCGGGAATGGACGTATGGTATACGTAGGAGAGGGAATAAACACTCATCCCTTCCTATGAGATATATGAGCAGTTCTGAAAGTATTGAGAGACAAATGAGTTTAAGAAGATAGCAAAATTGTTACGACCACCCTAAACCTCTGGTACCTAGTATACCTATGTAATGCGCTGTGGAGGTACCCCGTCGGTGCAGGATGTTAGCCAAGGGTTTAAAGTTAAGAAAATACAAATCACAGAACCTGTAGAACATCTCACAGCGCATAGATAAAATATAATATAACAACATAGATGTAAGACAGGCGAGATAGTGATATAATCATATGAACCAAAAATAAAAACATTAGGTTGACAGACTATACAAAAACTGAAATAAAGAGTTTATACATCCCGAATCTCCATAATAAACTCTATAATTGTCTCTAATAATACAAGTACCAACATAGCTCCTTAGTACTGCACAGCAGAATATAAGAAATAGTCAGCTCTAAGTATAGATATCTCAAACAATAGCCTCCTGCTCGTACTCCATATAGCTCCATGCGCTGTCCAGACCTGTTATTCCTAATCTACTCATTTTAGAGTACCCGAGAAGATAAAAAGCAAAACATAAAACCTTGAGTCAGACGAAAGTCTAGTATGAGCGATATATCATCTCAAAATTTTATAAAAAAATCGTATATAGTAAATAGGGTATAGGGTATGAACAGTAATATCTGGTCTGCCCCTCCATCCAAAGAGTTAGCACATAAACGCTATATATATTACAGTACTATCACAAGTGGAAAATATAGGGTATGGGGGTATCACACAACATACCAAGCACACAGTAAACATAACATCCATCACACGGCCTTGCATCTCTCACTCAAGTGCTTCACATAGATGATAACTCTCTCAGATGCACAACTCATTGCCCATAAAGATGGCTAGGAAATGGATACACATAGACCTCTAAAATATGGGTACACACAAACTACCATGTCCCGTTAATGAGCATCACAACCACAAAATTATCCATCAATCCCTTAGCATACGTGTCGATAGTAGAACTGCCTTATAAATGCTCAACTCTTGCCCACACAGATGGCTAAAGACTGGACACATGCAGACATCCAACACATGGGTACACACAAACTACCCTGGGTACATGCAGATTACCCTGTCCAACTTACAAGCATCACAACCTCTTATTCTACCCTATGAGTTATCATACAGAACTCGTCCTTTCGGTCCATCACTATATGTTATAGTCACCTGCAACCTGTGCAGTTAAAGCGCTCGGCAGATTCAACGTGGCGGAGGTGCAAAAAGTTATAGCGGGGATACAACGAGGATATAGAGGATGTCTCAAAAATAGCATATAAAACTCATACTCAATGTTTTTACAAAATATATAAATGGTAATTAAATTAAAAATTAACATTCAGTTGAGTTATAATTAATACATAAATAATTTTAAATAAAAAAATGCTCGAATATACTTGAAATAAACGTAAAATTGTTATATAACATAATTGAATTTAGTATAATATTAGAATATTTTCATTTCTGAACATATATTACAAATTGAATTAAATAAATTAATTTATATTTTTTATAATGTATAAATGTCATTTTTAAATTCATCTCTTTTAAAGAAAATATAGCGGAAATAGCGGAATATAGCGGGAAAAACGGGATATAGCGGAAATAGCAGGGATTAAAGCGGAAAGGCTATATTTGGGGCTATATAGAAAAATCATAGCGGTAGAAATCCGCAATGAGATAGCTGGGTTATAGCGGGGCATTAACTGCACAGCCCGCAACATCGAATCGTTGAAGTCATGTTACTTCATTTGGTTGCCATCCCAAAGTCATTCAGAGTTGTCCTGGGGTCTTCCACCCTTACCTCGAGCCAACCCTCAAGACCTCCAAGCAACACCACACCTTGCCACCACGTCAACAGCTTCACCCTCCATTTCGTTCGGCACCCCATTATAGCACCATTGGAACAAGCAACATCGAACAGAGTTTCCTGTTTGGCACCCCACTAGCCGCGCAAACAACCATCGAATGACATTTCCTGTTCGACTCCCCACTAGCCGAACCAACAAATATCGAATGACGTTTCTTGTTCGGCCATCTCCTCTAGCCGAGTCAACAACGTACCGAACATGAATTCCTGTTCGGACTTCCACAACCGGACCACCACATGTCGAGCCAATGCCTTCTCTTTCTGAAGTCAACCATCGAGCTAGTCAACACCGAACCAAGCCCCACCGGGCTATCCCATATAGGACCAAGCTGTACAGAATTGAAACCTGTAGCCTTTTCAGCGCTTCAACATCGTGTCGATTCTATCGCTACACTTAAAGTTTCGACCCTCATGCAAAGCATATACAACGATATGACTTTAAATGCTCTAGAACCAATTCATCAAAGTCCATCTCCATAATTCATATCTCTGGTTCACTCTGATAAGCATTTTCAACCATTCAAGCATATAAACAAACACCATACATGCACCAAATAACATTCAAACATATAAATCGCACAATCAATCATAGCAATCATCATACAAGGTGTATGCAACATAGCCTAACATCCATCAAGGCAATCACATATCCAAATAACATGCTTAAAACACCAAAACTCTATTTATTCACGTTTTACCGCAGGTTGGATTTTAAGACATCGCTAGAAACTTAATTTTGACTTTAAAAATGGATCCAAAACATATTAAAACCTATATATACATACATAATAAGGTAAGAGATGATAAATCACTCACCAAATACCCAAAAAGTGAAGATTTGCACGCAAATCAAAGCAAATCCGAGAATCAATAGCAAAATCCAATTTTCCCTCCCTAAAAAATGTAGATTTTAAAATCTCTATTGAATCCGCTTGTTAATCTACCTTAATCTATGATTTAGACTTGATTTGGAGGATAAAAGAGAAGGTTTTGGGAGAAGGTGCAAAAGTGATTTGGGGATAAAGGTCCAGCTAAATAAGATCTCCAAACCCAAAATGAATTAGTGGGCATGCGCCCAAACTCCTAATTACCCACTAAGTTGTTCTAAAAATTGAAGTCTTCAAATAGCCATATCTCATAGCTAGAAAGTCCAAATCGCTATTATGATTACGCTACCGAAAGGAAAACCATCATATCTTTCCAATGGAAGTGGTCTTGGATACAAATTCGACTTATAACAAATGATATCGATGATACAAGATTTCAGAGGTAAAATTGTCTGGAAAAATCCTAAATATAGGAAACAGGAAATTATTGTCAAGGACAAAATTTTACAGCTTTTTAGCCTTAAGGACATAACTTCAATATTTTATCCTGAAGGACAACTTTCTGTAGGTATCAGTTTTTAGTTATTGATAGCAGTTTTTAGGTATCAGTTTGTAGTTATCGGTAGCAGTTTTTAGGTATCCGTTTTAGCTCGGTAGCAGTTTTGTTGTTCTTATGAATAATTTTGGAAAATGTTTGTCCTTATGAATAATTTTTAGAAGAATGTTTGTCCTTGTGGTAAAAATATTGAGGTCGTGTCCTTGAGGCAAAAAATATACAAATCTTTGTCCTTTAAATTAATTCCCCCTATAGGAAATATCACAAATAGGCATTTTTCAAAGTTATAGAGTCATACGAGCTCATATGAATTTGAAAATAATATTTTAACATCCTACAATATGTAAAAAAAAATATGGATCGCTGCAAAAATAGAATGCCGAAGCCAAGAGTAAAAATTCTAGGCTACATAGGTAGGGATTCAGATCATGCGCTGATCATCATAACAATCTAATATATATTTATTTTTTAAATTTATTTAAAATTTTAAATAAACTAAAATAGGCTTATATGATGATGTACTTAATTCAAATTTCAGGAGGAAGAGCACTATGGTGAGCCTACATCTTATCAAGTCTATTGCAAAACTTACAAGATTGAGTCATCTGAAGACGTACTTTGGGGGGCAAATGTTATCCCGTCTTTTGGCAAGGCCGAGATACCAAGGAGCTGACTGGAAAAACAGGATCACACGTCCTCGACATTGAATGATTGCCGGACAACTACAAATACCGATGAATTTTTCCCGAGTCCGGATCGGGCTACAATTAATAAGGCACGTCAAGCAAAGCCATAGAAGCCAACGTTCCGAATTTCGAGACAATCCGAGTTCGTATGCTCAAGTTATCGCCAGTGGAAAGTGGAAGGAATAGCCTTGGTTTGACCAAGGCAAGACCAAGCCTTAGGTTCGAATCCATCATCCTTGCATTAGTTCGAACCCATGAGATGTGGCCGTGCCTCGAATCCATCAGACACGTACTGCTCCGAACCCATGAGGAGTACCTTTACTTTTACTCCATCGAGCAAGCCCTCAGATAGCCATGCGTCGAATCCATACTCGTATGCCCTAGTTCGAATCCATGAAACCATCTTCTACTTCGAATCCATCGAGGTAGAATCCGTCGAATCCATGTAAGTGGAGAGGCTTCGACTCCGTTCCCTGCTTGTCTTCGAATCCCTATGTTGAGACAACTTCGAATCGATCCACGGTAACATATTTTGATCGATTCGAATGAGTACCGGTTCCATCGATTCGAAGGTAACGAACCTTTGAATCCAACACCTCGAATCCAACAAGTAAACGCGGCTAAAACCTAGGATTCGACCCAGTAAACTCGGAGAAACAAGAGGATCAACCTGGGAAATTCGCGCCATGTCGTCATTCTCACGCGCAGGAGCATGGATTCGACCCTATGGCTTCGAACCATATCGATTCGGACGAATCCATAGGACGAGGAGCACCATCTTGAATTGATCATAACTTGAGATCTACAAGCCCAAATGCTATGAAATTTTTACAGGAGCTTGCGTATACATAGAAGAATGTCCATGCCAAGTTTCATCACGATTGGACACTTTATTGATCGATTCGAACCAAGGGTCGATTTGATCCCAAAGTGGGCCCGGATCTCCAGAATTCGGCCGTATGGCCCCCCTCACGTACCAGAAGCGTTCTTCCCAGATTTTAGGTGAAATATCCGCCTCCTACACCTATAAATAGAGCCCCTGGTCATTCAGAAAGGGGATCGGAGAATTTCTAGAGAAAAAGCATGCCCGGACGCTGCCAGAATCACTCCATATCGTCTTCACTGTTGCTGATTTCGAATTTAAGCCTATTATCTGCTGTATATCGCTCTAAAACATTTGTAATCTTCAAATATTAAGCAATAAAGTGATAAAACTTCATAGTGGACGTAGGAAAACCACCGAACCACTCTAAATTACTGTCTTCCGTGTAATTTACTTTTCTGCGATTTGGAGTTTTTGTTAGATAATCCTCATTTTCAATTTAATTCCTTCATTTATTATCTCTTCAAAAACTTCCGAAGGGTGTTGCCCAATTTTGGTGCAAACACTTTATGTTATCCCGCCTTTTGGCTAGGCCGAGATACCAAGGAGCTGACTGGAAAAACAGGATCACATGTCCTCGACATTGAATGATTGCCTGACAACTACAAATAACGATGAATTTTGCCCGAGTCCGGATCGGGCTACAATTGATAAGGCGCGTCAAGCAAAGCCATAGAAGCCAACCTTCCGAATTTCGAGACAATCCGAGTTCGTGTGTTCAAGTTATTGCCAGTGGAAAGTGGAAGGAATAGCCTTGGTTCGACCAAGGCAGGACCAAGCCTTAGGTTCGAATCCATCATCCTTGCATTAGTTCGAACCCATGAGATATGGCCGTGCCTCGAATCTATCAGACACGTATTGCTCCGAACCCATGAGGAGTACCTTTACTTCGACTCCATCGAGCAAGCCCTCAGATAGCCATGCTCGAATCCATACTCGTATGCCCTAGTTCGAATCCATGAAACCACCTTCTACTTCGAATCCATCGAGGTAGAATCCGTCGAATCCATGCAAGTGGAGAGGCTTCGACTCCGTTCCCTTCTTGTCTTCGAAACCCTATGTTGAGACAACTTCGAATCGATCCACAGTAACATATTTTGATCGATTCGAATGAGTATCGGTTCCATCGATTCGAAGGTAACGAACCTTCGAATCCAACACCTCGAATCCACCAAGTAAACGCGGATAAAACCTAGGATTCAACCCAGTAAACTCGGAGAAACAAGAGGATCAACCCGAGAAATTCGCGCCACGTCGTCATTCTCACGCGCAGGAGCATGGATTCAACCCTATGGATTCGAACCATATCGATTCAGACGAATCCATAGGACGAGGAGCACCATATTGAATTGATCATAACTTGAGATCTACAAACCCAAATGTTATGAAATTTTTACCGGAGCTTGCGTATACATAGAAGAATGTCCACGCCAAGTTTCATCACGATTGGACACTTTCTTGATCGATTCGAAACAAGGGTCGAATCGATCCCAAAGTGGGCCCGGATCTCCAGAATTCGGCCGTATGGGCCCCCTCACATGCCAGAAGCGTTCTTCCCGGATTTTAGGCAAAATATCCGCCTCCTACACCTATAAATAGAGCCCCTGGTCATTCAGAAAGGGGATCAGAGAATTTCAAGAGAAAAAGCACGCCCGGACGCTGCCAGAATCACTCCATATCGTCTTCACTGTTGCTGATTTCGAATTTAAGTCTATTATCTGCTGTACATCGCTCTAAAACATTTGTAATCTTCAAGTATTAAGCAATAAAGTGATAAAACTTCATAGTGGACGTAGGCAAAATGCCGAACCACTCTAAATTACTGTCTTCCGTGCAATTTACTTTTCTATGATTTGGAGTTTTTGTTAGATAATCCTCATTTTCAATTTAATTCCTTCATTTATTATCTCTTCAAAAACTTCCGAAGGGTGTTTCCCAATTTTGGTGCAAACACTTTGGTGTTTTCACTGAGAAAACCCAGATTTTCTCCTGCTCTTTGGATCTGTCATCGATACCGGATTGGATAAATCTAAGAGAAAGATCCAGATTAACAAGTCTAAGTTCCTTCCCATCTATTCAGATTTGCATAAAGTCTAGGAAAGGATCTAACTTTCAAAATGGTTAGTACAAGAACCACCTCAAATGCCATCAATCAAGAAGAGCAGGATCGACAGAATCCTGTGCCGCCACCTCCATATAATCAGGATGCTACTGGGCATTCCGAACCGTCAGGTCCGGTTACCCGACAAGAGTTGCAGTTGCTACTCCAAGAGCTGACCCAGAGTCGGCAACAACTAGAAGAACAGCTACGCGCTAACGCTGAGCTAATCAACAAGCTAGATCGCCAGAAGCGAAAGAGGTCCAAGAGAGACCACGCTTCTCGCTCCTCCAGCGAGAGTTCTTCATCTTCTGATTACCACAATCGATCACCACGGCCCCGACTAGATGGGAGTCGCATGCCAGTCACTGGAAATCAACCGGCACTGACCATTGGACAATTGAGAGTTGGTCCGTCAGCCAGTTTTCAAACCGGACCCTCCTCCCGAGGAGGTGTCGTTCCTCACCGCACCGCAGAATACCGCACCACTAACGTTGCGGCTGAACCAGGGGTCGACGCCCAAGATCAGTCGGACCTGGACCATCATCATAGCGGACGTACTCCTGAACCGTACGTCCCAGAGGACTATGAGCCAAGGAGGCAAGAATTGGACCGTCGACAATATCCGGTCCAACCCCAAAGAATGGAACGTAATCATACTCCGGTGCAGGCCGCACAAAACGCGCAGATGCCGGACCTTTCAACTATGATACGTCGGATGATCCGTGAGAGCCAGGGATTCACAAATGACGATTGGGGAGTTTCTCGAAGTCACACTCCCTTTACGGACGATGTTCTTACTGCTGAACCCCCACGGCGATTCAGGATGCCAACTCTACCCATGTATGAAGGAAACTCCGACCCCAACCAACATATTCTAAAATATGAATGGTCAATGACCGCTTCCAGAGCCGAAAATGCAGTGAAGTGTCGTAGTTTCCCCATATCCTTAGGGGGAATCGCTACCATGTGGTTCACTCGATTGCAACCTCGATCCATCTCTTCATTCGACCAGTTAGCCACGAAATTCGTTGAGCAATTCCGCATGCACGTCGCAAGGCCAAAAGATGTCAATACTTTATCTAGTGCCACTCAAGCCCCAGGAGAGACACTCAGACACTACTTAGAAAGATTCCATACTGCATGTGCGGAGATCAGCAATCCAAACGATAACTCCATCCTTATGGCGTTGATTAAGGGGATCGACCCCGATTCTGAGTTTGGCAACTGGTTAGCTGGGAAACCACCTGCATCGTTGGACCGTTTCCATGCCAAAGCAACTCAATTCCTGAGACGGGAAGATGCGAAACAGTCTAGGAAGCAAACTGATGCAGGACCAAGTACGGAAGGGATCCAAAGCAATGTTGTAATCAAACAGTCCAGTGAGAGATCCGAAAAAGTCCAGTTGAACAATAAAAATAAACAAGCTCGGCGGAGAGAGAGCGTGAATCAAACCAGAAAAAGAGATCAAAATCCTGACCCATGGCGCAAGAATCCAACGTTTGACAGTTACACTCCTCTGAATACATCACTAGAGGACCTATATTTACAAACCCGTGATACAATTCAGTATCAAAAACCTGCACCAAGACCGTCGTCAGAGAAGCAAATCCAGACGGGAAAGTTTTGTCGGTTCCATGAAAGCTACGGGCACAATACAAACGAGTGTCATCACGTACAAGATCTTGTTGAAAAATTGATCAGAGAAAAGAAGCTGGAACAGTTTGTTACGCCACAGCCGGGAGAAGCGGGCCCATCAAATCAAAGTAATGAAACCAATTATCTGATGCAGAGAGACTCCACCCCCACCGGCTGGAGGTTGGTAGTAAATGCTGTTGGAGGTATCCCTCATCCAACAAGGCGGAGCTGGGATGAGATAAAGTCATATGCCAGCCCTACTAGGCATGCGGATGCTGTAGACATTTGAGAGATAGAGTTCAGATCAAACGACAAAAGGCAATGACCGACAACATCGTATTTCAGTGTAGTGATAATGACAGAATCATAGTCCTGACTACCGATCCACTAGTCATATCAGCTCAGGTAGGCCATGTGTGGATGAAAAGGATTCTGGTTGACAGCGGAAGTTCCGTGAATATAATATTTAAGCGAGCCTACGATCAAATGAATCTGAATACCAAAAACTTGAAACCATGCCAATCCAGTATTCGTGGCTTTGACGGGAGCGCGGCCATACCCGTCGGAGAACTAGAAATACCAACAGAGTTGGGAACATGACAGTGCTGCAGAATCTGGACGTTGCGATTCGTGGTGATGGACATAGATTCACCATACAATGCTTTCTTGGGCCGACCAGCCCTTGCTGAATTCAGGGCTGTTATCGCCCCATGGTGCCTAACCTTAAAATTCCCCACTGACAAAGGAGTTGGTGTTGTTATGGGAGACCAGGCCGACTTAAGGACCATCATACTCCGAAAGCGAGTTTCCTGGTCGCATGATGTCAATAATCAACCCCAAACCTTCAAAATTGGTGATTTCGTCTACAGAAGAGTACATTCAACACCACCGCACGTGAAACCAACGTGGGAAGGGCCATGTGTAATTGAACAGAAATTCGGGGATGACATGTTCTTGTTGACGACATTGGGCGGTCCTATTTTGCCAAGAGCCTGGAGAAGCAAGGACCTTCGTCATTGCTACACATGACAGGCTTTATTTGATCTATGAATGCTTTGCAGTTTCCTTTACATTCTGAAATTTGAATTTGTAATAAGGCACTGACTTTGCCGTATTTTCTTATTTCAGCAATAAAATACTATCTCTTCAAGCCTGAGCTGTGATTCATCGAATACAACATTCAATAATCACGACACACGAAGAACTAAGTTCCATCAAACAATGGAATTTATTCAAATAGCGAGTGACTGTGATACGACCGGCCACTCACTAAGTGAAACCCCAGCTCGGGGGCAAGTCAACACATCAAAAGGCGGTATGTTGTCCATAAAATTCCATTTACATAATATTTAGGTATCGTACATGTATAAAATTCTAATGAATATGTAAAGTGCAAAATAGGTAAAACACTAAACTTGGATTGAGGAGCTTCAAAGTCAAGGTGTGGAGATAACAAGAGAAGTGGATGAAAATGTATTTCACACACTCATTAGACCTACTGTCAAAAGGGCGGATCATAAGTTCAACCATGGAAATATTCCAAAGTTGAACTTATACATATGTTATATACATATGATATTAAATATTTATGTATGCAAAACCTTATACATATATATATATATGTTTAGTATGCAATATGTATGTATATATTTAGAACATTCATCTAAAGCACGATATCTCTATCCACTTGAGCTAGAGGTCCTTGACATAAATTAAACAAATATATAACTAAGTTAAATTATAAATTTTGTTTCAATAACTTAAGCAAGTTTATTTGAGTTAAAATATGGATCTTGTTAAATCACCCAATAAATTTAAACAAATATAGAAGTTAAATCACTCAATAAATTAAATAAAAATATAATTAAGTTAAATTATAATTTTTTGTTTCAATAAATTAAACAAGTTTATTAGAGTTAAAATATAAACCTTTTTGAATCACCCAATAAATGAGATAAATATATAAGTTAAGTCACTTAATAATATATCATTAAGTTAAATTATAAATTTTGTTCAATAAACTAGACAAGTTTGTTTAAGTGAAAATATAGATATTGTCAAATCACCCAATAAATTAAATAAATATATTATTAAATTAAATTATAGATTTTGTTTCAATAAATTAAACAAGATTATTTGAGTGAAAATATAGATTTTGGCAAACCACCCAATAATTAAATCACACAATAAATTAAATAAATATATAATTAATTAAATTATAAATTTTATTTCAATAAATTAAGAGTTTATATGTCATAAAATATAGAATTTATTAAATACATAAATAAAATATTTGAAATAAAAATTTACTTATTATTAACACAAAATTTGATTAAAATTTAGATATCATCGTTAGATAGAGGTGCAACATTTAATACTGATGTAGAAGATGAAAATCGACGGTTGAAGTCACATGTCGGTAAGTAGGAGAAGAAGCTTGGTAAGCTTACCGATGCATTTATGCGACAGTTTCTGGATGATGAAATTTCTTCTTCTTTTAATGATGGCAATGGTGGGCAGGGTTCGAGCGAGTGGGTAGTATCTGTGTTGGTGATGATGATGGTGGTGGTGGTTTGTATTTGTTGGATAATTTTTATGTTCGACATCTATATGTATATATGCAGACTTGTGGTTGGATATTTATGTTTACAAATGTGTATTTGTATTGGTTGGACCTCTGGTTGGATATTTATGTTTACAAATGTGTATTTATGTTGGTTGAGCCTTTGTGTTGGTTGCATTTATGCGATGTGTAATGGTAGGCATTTGTGCTGGTTGTATAATTTTGATGTTGGATGATATGGTTTGTTTATATATGCATATTTACAATGTTGGATAATAATTATGGTAAATGACTTTGTGATTTATGAATTTATTATACTATTGTGTAATATTAATGTGATTTTATGTGATACACACACACACACACAGATATATATATATATATATATATATATATATATATATATATGAATTTGTGATTGAGGTTGGAAATTTAGCAGAAATGCTGTCAAAATGTTTCAGCAAATGCATCGGTATGGTGTCAGAAAGTCTAATTTTAGCATTTTAAATAGGTATTGGCATAACATTGGAACGACGTTGGCAAATCCAATTTTAATATTTTAACCAGGCGTTGGCACAAGTCGGTATGGTGTCGGACGAAAAACATCGGTATATGACGTCGATAAGTACCCCACGGAAGATGTCTTCATGTCATCAAAAACTATTTTCTGACTCCGCTTTTGTCGACGTAATATAAAGCATCAGCGCTGCATCGAAAATTGGCCTACTGGTGTTTCGCCGATGCCTTTTTGGCCTCAATAAATGGAGTAACTTTTGTAGTGACCATCAATTGCCATCTATAAAAGTGCATGTATAGCATGAAATTTGCAAGTAAAATGCTAGTTGATAAATTTCACTCAAATGATTTAAAAAATAATAGCATGCATAGTAATTTCATATTGAATAAATATAAGGAATGTATTGTTTGAGTTTAAAGATATTTACTCACCAAATTTAATTTTCAATCTTGATAATCATCTCCGACCTCGACCTCACCACCAAAGAAATAGTCGTGCTATCCTTTTCCTTCCAAGATCCGTGCGCACAAATGGTCGCGCCATCGCAGTCGTGATGAGCTCCAATGCTTGGACACACACAACATCAGTCGTGATCCGCACTTACTTAGGCACAACACCGCCATCACCAATAGCGTTGCCACTATTAGATCATGCAACTCCCCTGACTTGTTCTCCTCCATTCGGCCATGCTAGAACATGCACCTCCCTAATTGTGTCAAACTTTCCATGCACGTCCTCAGCCCAAGCTTTCCCTTTGTTTGCTATATTTTTAAATGTTGAAATCAGTTTGAGATTCAGGGATCATATAGTAGGAGAATAAAATTAGACTGGGCCTTCTACCGAAGGGAAAGATGGATTAACATGTTTTATTTGTCCAGTGTTCACATTGCCCTTATGAAATTAAAAATCCTTTTATATCTTTTATTTACATTTTGAACTCTCTTTTTCAAATCATATACCAACAACTCAATCATTTATTTAAATACATTCTCATTCAACTTAAACTTTCGACTGCACGTTTTACATAATATATTATGATAACTTATACAACAGATTTAAATTCTATAATCATTTAACTTTGTTCAGCTATGGATTAATCCATATCAAATAATACTCATTCTATTTGTTTTAAAATATTAATCAAATCATCTTTTGAATTTATTTTAAAATTCATTCATTATATATAGTTTCATATTTGACTCCAATAAATATAATAAACGATTTAAATACCATCGACTATTTTCACAAAAATAATTGACATTAATAGATTATAACTCCATTTACCAGTTCATTTATTTTTATTTATCAAATACGAAATTCTCATTTTCGTTCATTGCAACCATAAACAAATTTATTTACAAAACATAACTATTTTAAATGAGTTAGGATCCATAGCACCCTATATTAGCACATCACCTAGCCCCTTGATATCAGCCACATGTTTATATTTAAATAATCCATCTTTCTCTCTCCTTTCACATGGATGGATTATAAACATAAATATGTGGTTGATATCAAAGGGCTCATGATGATGCTAAATAATGGGGTTGTAGATCCTAGCTCATTTTAAATTCGTTATTATTTTTATTCGAGCTCATTTTATTTTCAAAAAGGAATTACTTAATTCAAATTATTCAAACAAAATTTCTTATTTCAAGAGATTTTAACTCTATAAAATAGTTTTAAAATTAATTTTCATTTCAAAACTCAACCCGATTATTTCATTATGGTAAAAATTAGTTTAATACAGTATACCGAGAGTTAGGTCGTAAACAAAATTATTACACTCCACCTTTTTCCTTTTGTCCCTCAATTCAATTCAAAAATATCATATCCTTCTTAAACCACATTCAATGGTAACATGATTTTTTCAATGTGGTTCTTCCACAAACCTCACTCACCCGAACTTGGTTATTGCACGAACCACACTCAATTTAAGTGTGATTATAACACGACCTCGCTTGGTTCAAGCGGTTTTTACACGGAATTTACACGATTTGGGTTTGTTTTCGTTGTTGCCCATTGAGTCACATTTCTCGTGTCCTGTCGTGGTTTGAAAAAAAAATTCAATTCCTTTTCTTCAACAGATGTGCCATTGAATAATTCTGTTTCTTTTACATCAAGCACTTTACTTCTTGATGTACTGCAAAATTGTAAAATTTTGGATACCTGATTTTTATGTCATGAATAGTTTTATCTTTATTGTCTCTAATACCAGGAAATTATGAAAAAAGTTTGTGAATAAGCAAAAGCTCATAAACAAATGAAGAAAATAAAAAATTCCTTAGAAAACACAACAGAATTACGCCCAAGATAAAAATTTAAGCCAACATATTATAAAAACGACTGAAAAGGCAAGAGTACCTGAATTCCTCTGATACCAAGAGATGCAGGTAATGCTAGAACTGCTTCAATACTGCTCCAATGAACTTGTTTTTGATATGTCTAAAAGGCGAAATTTAGTCAATCGGTTTTCAGTTCAAATATTCATAGTTTTTAGTTCAGAATTACTCTAAATGTTCAAGTCCAGAAATACACAGTTTAAAAGGTTTCGAATGGCCAGATTGCCATAGTAATTTTGGCCTTACGGCAGTGTTTTTTTGGATTTTTCAAGAGGAAAAAGTTATCCAAAGTAAATTTTTACACGATATTTATATCTAAGCACACTTTTATTATTTCATAGATATAGAAACATCACACTCTTCATAAATGGCACACATACTTCTTCTTAATAATACAAACTCAAAATCAATTTTTTATTACACACATATAATATTTTCATGGAAACTTTGGTGCTCTTCTAATACTAAACCTCTCCTTTTATTGTTGGAGATTCCAACTTTCCTTGCATGCATAAATTGTTGAGCGAGTGAGAATAGGGACAAGTAGGTAATTGTGAGTGGAGCTTAGGCTATGATGTGATTTATTTTTTTGGGTAGAAAATGCTGAGAACTAGGTTGGTTGAATTTTTTTAGAGTAGCGAGGTGTAATATATAGGTAACTATTTGCTGAAAACATTATAGGCTTCTATTCTCCAATTTCGTTTTCAAAGGCTACGATTTCTTCTTCAGTAAGCGTGTCATTTCCTCCCATTTGGCATTGGAAGTATTATTCGCTTTATCCTTCTAAACAAAATATTCTTCTTGGCACTGAGTTTTGATTGGTCCAAGTTAAAGAGACTATAAAAAAATTTTGACCATTGTCATTTTGTTGGTATAACTTTCATATTGAGAAAGGAAGTCATATAACAAGGTTGTCTTATCTTCATGAATTGAACAACAAATTCCAATATTACCTGCTTTAATAAAAAATTCATCACCGGCCTGATGTATTTCATTTCCTTCTGAAAATTTCATTTTATCAAATATTCAAATTCGCGTTGAGGTGATTTGATGAACTTGTGAAGTTCCCCAATTTGGACTAATGAATAAAAACAGATATATTGTCTTTCTTCCTAAATGCTCCGAATTCTAAATAAAAATATATTTTGAAACTTATTTGCATGTTTAAGACTTTCATCTTGCAGATCTCGGGGATGTGGTCTGAAAAGTCTTCAGGACAATTTGTATTTACATATATTTCATGAACCAAACCCTTTTGAAAATGTTCTTATATTTGAAAATGTCATTAAAACGTGCTAAAATCCTTGGTCTTCCATTTTTGTTTTTAATTAGATGCTCCTTTCAATGAGCTTAGTAATCTCTATATCTTCAAGTTGGTTAAAAAACAAAAGTAACCGGCTTTCACCAATAATTTGTTGTTCATATAAAGAGATCATTTCTCGAACTTTTTCTCCAGCATCAATTTCTTATGTTTTTTTATTTCAACCTTGCATGGTTTTAGTAATTCAAGAAAATCTTTAATTATTAAATTTAGAAGGTCATTTGTCTCTATTCGGGACATTTTTTAATTTCTTTTCTTCAACATATGTGTCGTTGAATAATTCTACTTCTTTTACATCAAGCGCTTTACTTCTTGATGTATTGCAAAATTGTAAAAGTTTGGCTACCCGATTTTTTATGTCATGAATATTTTTATCCCTATTAGCTCCATATTGTTTTGCGTCCCAAAATGATTTCTTAAGTTGAGAAAGCCAAAAATTTACCGCCCTTTGATCCCCTGATTGAACAGTTTTGAAACAGCCATTGAACTTGTCATATAATTCTGTGTCTCCTCCTTTCATTTGCATATTGTACCCATCTTTAAAATTGTTTAACATAAGATTGTTGTTGTACTCCCGTAGGAGTAAAAACATTTTCTTTGTTTTGAACGTATTTATTCATTTGCATCAATTTGTTTCGAAAAGTTGGAGTTGTCCGTTGAATAATTTCCTTTCCTTTGCTGATGTAGATGTTTTGATGGAGACTTGCTTTTTATCCGATCTTGAAGTCTCTATGGAGACTTGTTTTCCCTTGGTGATGTAACTTGATAAAAGGCTTGTTCTCTTTTCATTTCATCTATGATAACATCAATTTTGTGCATAAATCAAGCTCTGGTAAGATAATCGGCTGCAAAATTAGTGTAGGCAGGAATATATTTAACATCATAATTATATATTTCTAAATACAGTGCTATTCTAATTCTTCTAAGGTTTTCTTATGGATTATTTATCGTCCACTTTTTTAAGAGCTGGACAATAGATTTATTATCTATTTCAATAACAAAATGTCTATGTAATAAATAAATTTTCAACTTTTAATTGCTAACTTGATAGGAAGTAATTCCTTATCATATGTAGCATATTTCATTGGGTCTTATCAAACATACCAAATGCATAACATATTATTTCTTTTTGTTTTACAATTAATACTCCTGCTAAAAAATTATATGAAGCATCTGTTTGTAAAGCGACTAATTCATCATCAAAAGAAAATTAAAGAATTTTTTGGTCTTTTACCATATCTTTAATTTTTTTTACTTTCATCAAATTCTTGCTTTTATACTGTAATTGAAATTTTATCGGTGTTCCATCTTCTTAGTTGTTCACCACTTGTTTGTTTGTATTTTTCTTGCTCTTCAGCAAGTTTCTTTTGTAGGTATTGAACTTTGGAAAATAAATTTGGTATAAATTTTCTTCCATAATTTAGTAATCCCAAAATACTTTGAAGTTCCTTTAGTGTAGTAAAGGTTGGAAAATCTTTTATTTTTGCATAAATATGTTGCTATAACTCTATTTGTCCACTCCTAATATATTTTTTCCATGAAAATAAATTTCTATTTTAAACAATTCTATTTTTTTGGGGCTTAGAATTACATAATTTTTGATTAATATTTTTATTACAATTAAAAGATGTTATTTATGTTCTCCTGCTGTATTTGAAAATACTAACATATCATCAATGTATATTACAATAAATGGTAAATGTCCAAACATAGAGTTCATCCATCTTTAGAATATTTAAGAAGTATTTTTTAGTCCAAAAGGCAAAACAAGCCATTCAAAACGCTCTTTTGGACTACTAAAAGTTGTTAATTCAATTGATTTTTTATCTTTTAGTTTTATTTTCCAAAAACCCGATTTGGCATCAAATTTGCTACGGTATTTTGCTCCTTGAATTTACTTAATTAAATTTTCTATAGGAGAAAGAAAGCACCCATCAAATTTTTGTGTAACTATTTAATTTTCTATAATTTATTATCATTCCAGCCTTTCCTCTTTTAACCTCAACATGCTTTCTTACTAAGAATGCTGGAGAAGAATGAGGACTAAAACTCTTTTGGATTAGTTTAAGATATAATAATTCTTTAGTTTGTTTTGAAAACTCCTCTTTATCGATGTAACCATAACACTATTAACTCTTATCTTAGAATCTTTATATTGTTACATCAATTCAATCTTATAATATCTTGGTGCTTCGTCAAATAGCTTCAACGGATTATCAAAATAGAGTGGTTCTACATATTATGTATTAAAACTTCAAATTCATTTGTAGTTGGTATATTATAAGTGTAAATTTTTGGTTGTAATTTGCTATGCATTTATGTACTAACCCTTTCAATTAAGGTAGTAGCCTTTTCACTATTTAGTACAATCGGATTATAGTGGGATGCAATTGTAACAGGTAATGGAATTCTTGGAACTAAGGTATCATCAAATCCAAAAAAATATTTATTAAAAGGTGGTAGATGATGGAGATTATCCATTCCTAAAATATAATCATTGTCAAATTCTCGTGGTAATAAGGCAAAATCATAATAATATGCTTTATTATTATTATATATATCAGGTATTTGAACTTGTAACTCTTTTATTTTATTGTTTACTAGGACTTCTCTTCCCATAAAGTCATTTAGCATTCCTTTTTAATCCAAAGGTGTAGGGAATTGTTTTGGTATGAATACTTCTTGTAATAGGCCGACTTCAGCACAAGAATCTAGTAAAGCATGTATTGTGAATTCGCGATATTTATATTGTCAATGGAATATATATATGTAATTATGCTTTTTTTTAAAATCTATGGATCTAATAATGAATTTTTATATTAGATAATGAAATCTTTACAACCATTCTGTTCGATTCCCATTCTTTTTGTTTTTCCAAGATTTTTAGTGTTCTTCCTGCAACTGGGCATTCATGTCAAAAACTCATTCTATAGTTAATTCCTTTTATAACATCAGGTATCGGTTCAACATCTGCTAACTCATGAATTAATTGTGCTCTTTGTAATATATTTGAAAAGGAGTTTTTTTGTAATTGTGGAAATAGTTTTCCTGATGCTGGGAAATATTCTACCGGCATATGTATTTTTGGTTTGAAAGATTTTACAAAAACTTGTATTTCATTGTCGAACTTCAAATGTCTTATGTTAACTAATTTTGGTTGGATTGTTTTTCCTAATCCAACTTCATATAGTTTAATAAATTCTTTAGGTGTTATTGTTTTTGAATGTGGATGTGTTATTTAAAGCCATACAATGTTCACATTGTATCCCTAAGATTTTAGGACCTGGTAGGAGTTCAATATTTTGTAGATTAACTGATAACGTACAAGCTTTATCTATATTTTGATCTTCAAGACTAATACAAAATCAGGATCTTTGTTTACCCCAAATAATCTATTTTTTAGGTTAGATTTTTCTCCTCCAATAATACTATTAAAAAGATTATTTGTAACTCTTTCATCTATCACGACCCACTTTTCCGTATAGTTCGAACGGACACTTTACAACACTTGTCCAGTCCAAATTGAATAGAAAGGCGGATAGTAGGAAAAGAAAGTAGGAAGAAGATAGAAAGAAAATAGAAAAACATAGAATCTCACAGCGGAAACGAATAATCTATAATATTAAACAAGTCTTTACATAAAACAAAACTGTATCTTAAATATACACAGACATCAATCCGAGTATACTACCTATTCAACATGGATAGTTATAACCACATGTCCTTATAATTTCTGATATACACAACTAAATGCAATGGAATATAACCGTCTATGTGAATACGACTCTGGGCTCAAGCTCCTCTCCTAAACCTCCAATCTTACAGCTAAACCTGGAAATATGCTTGGTCTGACCCGAGCAAATAGGACAATCCACGCTTGGGTCAGTCTGGTGAAACCAGCGTGAGAATTTAAATCATAAGGAATTTTATTCGTTATAACTTTCAAAATCCTTTTAAAATCAAAGGTATCCCATAAGACCATGCCACACATAAACACGAAGGGTTTTTCCCTTACGTAACCAAAACACTTGAATAGAAAATCTAATGATATTATAATATTGTATAAGCACAAATACTTATTCAAATAGCTGAAATTGTTACATTAATTAAATTCCAGTATACCAGGCTCTATAACCAAAACCGTAAAAGTACATATTTGTAACGACCCGATATTTTCAACCATTCGCATCCGCACATGTCGGACTTGAATTGTTCAAAATAACGCGTTGTAAATAAAATTTGGCAAAACTCAGAATATGCAGTAAATAAATCAAAGAATCACAGACAAGGATATCAGAAAACTCGCAGCGGAATTTAAAATACTTAGTGGTTCATGAAGCCACTACAAATAGTCTCAACAAATACAAATTACAAAGTCTTTCATCCCAAATATAGTTTAAATCATCAAATAGAAAATCCAAAAATCCCAAAGTCTTGATTTCATAAATAAGATAATGGACAGAAAGAAGCCAGCAGCTTGAAAGGATCTACAGAAGTCCTAGCTCCGGGATGATGACTGAACTGCAACTCAGGCTGACCCGAGCGTAAAATAAAACATAAACACTCGAGTCAGGACATACATACTTATATAGTGTAAGCTAATTCAAGTGTACAGTAATATAGAGCAAGTAACTTAAAGGATGCTTGGGACCGCCCATCCTCTAAGGATCCGTTAAACTATTTACTATGTAGTAATATTCGATATTATAATAATGTCTATTAGTAAAATAAACTTACTTTTAAATAGCGTTAAGGCTTTACATTTTCCACCTTAACACGTAATATATTCCCATAGTCTATACAGTACCGTAATCTCCCCCGTACTGGGCGTCATCAGAGGGCACTCCATAGGTATGGTACAAAACCAAAATCGTATAAGGCGCGCTAGGGTAGGTGACACGGCACAACTAGGCAATGCCAGGGTAGATATACCAATTACGCTTCTGGACCGATGGAAACGCGCAGCGCGCAGCTGCCGCCCACCTCGAACAACACTCCCAAATCAAAGGTGCGCACCAAACAATCACAAAAGCAATAGAATGGAATACGAAGAAGTGCGTCCGATCAGAGGTGCTACCTCATTAATCCGTCAATCGCTCCTGTTTTAGCCACCTTATGCCAACTCACGGGAGTCGGGTCCACGTATTTACCTCAAGAAAACGTCACCACCATCCTAATTCATTCTGGAATCTCCACCGCGTACACGGTTGTCAAAGTGGTTTTCGGTATCGACAGAGAGTATGCCAAATATCTGATCCCAGTCTCTTTAACAACCAAACGTTATTATAACCCGTGGTTACAGCTTTTTAAAAAAATGGTATTTATACTTTAAAAATCAAAATAAATTTCAAATACATTTCAATATCATAATATCCTTTCAAACATCATTTATTTAAACATCAGTCATTTCATTTAATATAAAATACCATTTAAATCTATTCAATTTATTTAGGAATTAATTGCCTTTCAACTCACATTTAAAAGTTAAATTCTTCCATTTAAAACCATTTAAAGTCAATTCCTTATTCTTATTTATTCATATTATATTCCAAAATTTAAGCCTTTTTTTCCAAAGATTATTTCCATAAATTTTATTAAAACAATCAAAATTCAGTTTCCGTAGCACTTATAAAATGTTACCTAAAGTTATAGGTTAAAACAGTCTGTTTACAAAAGACAGCATTTAAGTGCTGTAATTTATTAACTTAACCATTAAGTTTTAAATTCCCAAAATAAAACTTAATATCAATTATTTTACTTAACTAAAATCTCACTTTTAACAAAAATTCAGAATTTTCCAAAATAAGTTATACTCCAAAATTATACATAAACATTCATTTATTTAACATTTGACTCATTCAAAAATCATTATAAATAAATAAATAAATAAATCCTTCAAATACATTTAAACCAGAAAATTATAAACTTTCTATTCAAAATTTTTTTTTTAAAACATTTCATAAAATATTATATAAACCATGGGTCTGTATATAGTTTTCTAGCCTAGGTCAAGTGATACAGATATATATCATTTCAATCCGCAATTTACAACAAACCCCGGGTTCTATCATTTCAAACCCGCAATCCCAAGTTAAATATTTAAAATTAAACAATTAAATAAATGAATGAATAAATAATTATCGTACATGCCTATCATTTCAACCTATAACGATCTCAAATTTACAGGGAACTTGCAGTGATGATTTAACAGTAAATAAGCATTAAATAGTATAACTGCAATAATATAAAATAAATAAACAACTGATGATGTGTCAATTAATAATGGGGTTTAACATCATACGCTTATATCATAGGCAGATAAAATTTAAATAAAAGTTTACAATTACACTTGTGATAAATTCACAGATATATAGGTATGTTTGTCTGGTGAGAAATACTCACCTGAATGCTGTAGAAAGTTTGATTTCCAACGATGGTAACACTTGGAAAAAAGAAAACGCACAGAAGCACGATCAAACTGATGCAGAGGCTGCGACCAGATTTATATTTTGAAAAGGGAACGAATCAAAACTAAGAAAATTTTTAACCCGAAATTCTCAAAACAAAAGGGAACGAATGGAAATAAATTCGCCCCATAGGCTCGACTACTCCACCACACGGTTAGACTTTCTCAAATCTCGGTTCAAAAATTTGCGCGTTACTTACTTTCACCCCTTTTTATTTCTACAAGTGGCGGAAACACTAATAATTTAAATCTAATTCTCGGCATCATAAAAGAATTTTATGCGCATAACGTTGATAATACATATACACTCACAATACTAATTATATGAACACTTCTTCACTAGTACAAAAACCCTCCTACAGCCGATTCTTATATTTGCTTATTCAATTATTATTATTAATTTTTTTCCTTCTCTAACTACTGTTGCAACCTAGTTTGGACACTTATGACCCACACGCATACTTTCTCCTCCATTCATATTTTTTTTATTCTACTCTATTATATTTTGGGTAAAGTTCAAATTTTATTTCTAAAATAAATTAGTCAAATTCACTACTGAAAATCTTGAAGGATGGCTAGATGACATAAAACCTTAGTTATCAGTTTATGAAAAAATTTCGTGCAATTTTATTTGGAGGAGAGGCTGACATCAGTGGTAAAGGAGGAGGGCAGGGATATAGTGGTGAAGGAAGAGTCATAGCCTAAGGTGGTGGAGTTTTAAGCCTTTGCGTGAACAAAAAAAGAGAAAAAATGGAAATAAAGAAGAAGAAAGCAAAGGAGGAAGAAGGAAAAATATAAACATAGGCCATACCTGATGCTGCATGCGAGAAGAAGCTGAGATGAAATGAAAAATTATGTGAGGCTTGAATTTATAGGAGCATATTGGGTTGCTTTGTATGCAAGGAAATGGTGAATGAGATCAGGGAACAAATATATGCAGAGGTTATTGATTTTTCCAGAGGAGATTTTTTTTTCCGTGAATTAAGTGTAGATAAATGGTAAGGTAGGATAAATTTCGAAGCTAAAATGCACATTCTTTTTGATTTCTTATCAGAGGATATTTGTGTGATTTAAGGTGAACAAAAATAGGAAGGAAATAAATTTTTAAATTAACTGCACGGTGGCTTGGATTTACACAAAGAAACAGACAGGAATATTAGGCAACATTTGTACACGTTTCTTTTCTCCTTTAAAAATTTTGGAAATAATTACGTTTATTAAAAAAGAAGAAACGGTAAAGTTTTGGCAAAGATTTTATGACAAATTTAAACAGATATTGAATGCGTTGATAAATTTTTGGCAAAGATAAAATTTTGATTTGAACGTGTAAAAGAAGGAAGCTGCATGATTTTCTTTGATTTTCAGAAATCTCGTTCTACAGGTGAGGAAATAAATTTCTTTCATTGATTGCAAACGTTTCCGGTGGCAAGCGTTTTATTTTGTATATGCATTCTTACGTGCACGAATTTAGGAAGAGGAAAAACAAAATATGTAGGAAATATTTGCTCTTGCTTTAAATAAGAAATAAATGTGACTGGGATGGAGAAACAACAAGAATTTATTGCTGAGAATGGTAAAAGGAAATCACAGATTATATACCTATTAACCAAATGAAGTTGTACATGGATTTGAAATTTTTATAATCAGCATTGATTTATTATCAATACGTTTTCCTATATACGTTATTTATACCATTAAATATCGTACCCTCTTAAATGCGAAATTATCAGTTTATTAATATGCTATAAATTCTTAACATTTATTACTAAATTAAAAAGGTAAAACTTTGGTTAAATCTCTCTCTGATTCTTATTACCATTAAAAGGCGAGTTATTATCCAAATGGACCAAATATTACAAATTTTTAAAGCAAGTATATATAATCCAATTTTTTTTTTTAAATTCCCATTTAGAGTTATCCTTAAACAAAGTGAAACTTTCATTTATTATTTAGCATTTTGGAAATGATTTGATCAAATTAAAATATATATAAATTGGGAATTAAATTTTACTGGAAAGAGAAAAATAACGTAAGAAATATGGGTAAAGAGAAAAACGCATATGAAATAAGCAAGCAGATAGGAGAATGGATACTGCGCATGACTGAGATTTAGGAGAAAATTGTGTTTTGAAAAATGCAGGAAATAAATTTTGTTGAATGGAAAAAAATCTATGGAAATCAAAATTTTAAAGCAATGCGTTGAATTTAGAGGCAACATACTTGATTTGAACGCTAGAATATTCCTTCCCTCTAAAAATACATGCCACTGATAAATTTAATCATTTACACTAAGGTCATATTTTTAAGAATGTGTACCATAGCCATAATATTTTATACCCAAAATATACCGAAATAACAGATTAAAATTCTATACGTTTTCTTATATATATATATATATATATATATATATATATATATATATATATATATATACGGTATTTATTCCCTCAATTTACGCGCCCTTTAAACGCGTAATTACCCAGTTCATTTATACACTATAAAAATTTAAAATTTACTACTTAAATGGAATAAAATTTATTTACATTTTTTTCTTCTGATCTATTTACCATTGACAAAGAAATGTATTATTCAAAATATTACTTAACTTTAAAAGGTAGATAATCCATTTTATAGCTAAAGTAAAAATTATTGTGTTGTTTTAACAGTCCAGAAAAATAGAAAATTGGCGAACGTTTATAAAATTGAACAAAGAAAAGTGTTGATTCTTAGAGTAAAGAAACGGAAAAGAATATTTGATTTGAACGTTATTGAAAAATCAATGGGTTTTATTTATTAAATAAGTGGAGTCAACGGAAAGAAAATTTATTCCATTCCCACTTAAAATGCATGTATACTGATTTATTTGATTATTTATATCTAAGGTAATAAATTTAGACGCGTGAAAAACCGATGCAAAACACGCGCCCAGTTTCATAATAAGAGTGACGCTTCTTAAATTTACGCGTTCTCTTATGTAGTAAATATACGTTAAAAATATTCCATCAATAACACGCATTTTAAACGCGTAATTAAATAGTTTATTTATACACTAATTTTTTTTCAAATCTTATTTCTTAATCAAAACTTGATTTTGCTAGAAATTAAGTTATTTACCATCTTTGACAAAAACCCCAAATTTCCAATTAAAGTTAATTCTTAACCACGTCAAAATATCAGAGATCTTATTATTTAATTAAAAATTTGGTGAATTGTTTTTTTATATAATCACTTTAAAATTTAGATTTTTATATAATAAACCCCAAAGTTTTAAAAATACAAGTGAAAAATACTTGTTAGAATTTTGGGCTGTTACACTCTCCCCCACTCAGAACTTTTCATCCTCGAAAAGGAAGAAGGTAGGGTAATAGAAACAACCTGAAAGAAAACTAAATTGAAACTTAAATTAGAATCATTAATCTAAACAATAAAAATTCAATTTTAAATTAATCATTGATTTCATCTATTTATACTTAAAATTTTAACATTTATTTATTTACATATTTACTTGTATAATATCCCTACACTTAAAAAATCATTTTTTTTATCCAAATTTTACACAAGGTATTATAACATTCTAATTTAAAATGTTTAATTTTAATCCAAATTTGAAATGGTAATTTAACTTAATTGTTAAAGTAAATTTAACATTTCCCAAAATAAACTAAATTCCCCATTTAGTTTCTTCTTTATTCCAAACTATAATTAAATTTATTTCTCTCAATATATTTTTCTCATCTATGTCAAATATGTTTACACTTATTACAACTGTTTAAATTTATTCTTAACATCATTTTATATTGAAAATTATTCCATTACCCTTTTATTTTATTTACCTCTGTTAATCTTTTTATAACTAGAATATAAGTGTATAACATTTATTATAACCACTCAAATTTTATTTATAAATCTTTTTATATTGTATATTATCCAATTACATTGTTAACTTCTGAAAATCAAGGTAGGTTATATTGAAATGAAATTGAGTATTATACAAATAAAACTTTCAAATTCAATTATCTCAAGTTGGAATTATTTATTCAAAAATTTGATTTTTTTTTAAAATTGAAATTATTCCTCAAGATAAAATTTAGTAATTAAATTTCTAATTCCCTTCAACCCATTTAGAGATAAATAAATATATGTACATAATATGCCAAATCAAATTTAAATCATATATATCTATATATTATAAATCAAGTCATATTTAGAGATTCAAATCAATTAAATTCTCAAGGTAACACTGTAGCAAGACTACAGAATGGTCTTTTCACTTCGAAACTCAAAAATGAATGTCGATGATGTTGCTGTCATCACCGAAATTATTTCCTAGCGACAAGGAGAAGAGAACTGATTTTTAAACCTTTAAAATTCTTTGGAAACAAATTTTTATTCGAAAATATTTTAAATAAGGGGTTTTTAGGCTCAAGGAAAAAGTTAGAGAAAAATTTAGTCTCAGGGACAAGAAGTTTGATTTTTAGGTTGAAGGACAATTTTTAGTGTAATTCACAGAATGATAGTTGTAACTATCATTCTCAGTTTACACTAAAATGCGTCCTTCAAACTAAAACGCAAACTTGTTGTCCCTGAGACTAATTTTTTTTGCAACCTCTTCCTTGTGCCTAATTACCTGTTTAAATAATATCTCCCTTTAAAATTTTAAACACAATGTTTGAAACCATCGAAAATTGAATTCTCAAGTTCTGGTTTTAAATTCATTTCTGTTTCCAAATTAATTTATAACCATTTGTTTATATTCAATTATTTATATTAGACAAAACACATGGTCTATAAAACCATAAATAAAATCAAAACTATTATCTCTTGACAACTAGTTAAATTAATTATAAAATTCTGAAAATTATACTTATATATAATATTAGATTTTTCCCAAATATAGGAATAAATTTTCAAAACAAGGATAGAGATTCAAATTTGATGGATTCAAATCAAAGAGAATTTTGATTTAAAGATAAATTGGAATCAGAAGATCCGATGATTAAATAACAGAATAAGGAACTAGATAAGTTTATATAAATCGCGGGCAACCTTAACCTGGTCAACCGTGACTTAAAGAGTCAGATCGAATGTAGATTTACCATTCGATCCGAAGAGATAGAGTTTGGAATAACCAAAGATACTAGCATCTAAACCGAGGTTAAATATAAATATCTGGTGAATCAATGCTAATTGTAAAGGAGTTTCACCCCTTTATTAGAATATTGGCGAGACCGCCAATTCACTATAAAGATCATCCGAAATGGAGTTATGGGATACTCTAGAAATCGAAAGAAGATGAACAGTGAGGGACACGAATGAACTTTAGAACCGTAGGGAACGTTCCAAAATTCAAAGGAAATCGAATCAAAAGGAAGAGATTCAAGCTCGAATGAAAGTGATTCTGTAAATCAAATTTACCATACATTCTAAGTTTTGCCTAGAGCCAAAGCTCTGATACTAAATGTAACGACCCGATATTTTCAACCATTCGCATCCGCACATGTCGGACTTGAATTGTTCAAAATACCGCGTTGTAAATAAAATTTGGCAAAACTCAGAATATGTAGTAAATAAATCAAAGAATCACAGACAAGGATATCAGAAAACTCGCAGTGGAATTTAAAATACTTAGTGGTTCATGAAGCCACTACAAATAGTCTCAACAAATACAAATTACAAAGTCTTTCATCCCAAATATAGTTTAAATCATCAAATAGAAAATCCAAAAATCCCAAAGTCTTGATTTCATAAATAAGATAACGGACAGAAAGAAGCCAGAAGCTTGAAAGGATCTACAGAAGTCCTAGCTCCGGGATGATGACTGAACTGCAACTCAGGCTGACCCGAGCATAAAATAAAACATAAACACTCGAGTCAGGACATACATACTTATATAGTGTAAGCTAATTCAAGTGTACAGTAATATAGAGCAAGTAACTTAAAGGATGCTTGGGACCGCCCATCCTCTAAGGATCCGTTAAACTATTTACTATGTAGTAATATTCGATATTATAATAATGTCGATTAGTAAAATAAACTTACTTTTAAATAGCGTTAAGGCTTTACATTTTCCACCTTAACACGTAATATATTCCCATAGTCTATACAGTACCGTAATCTCCCCCGTACTGGGCGTCGTCAGAGGGCACTCCATAGGTATGGTACAAAACCAAAATCGTATAAGGCGCGCTAGGGTAGGTGACACGGCACAACTAGGCAATGCCAGGGTAGATATACCAATTACGCTTCTGGACCGATGAAAACGCGCAGCGCGCAGCTGTCGCCCACCTCGAACAACACTCCCAAATCAAAGGTGCGCACCAAACATCACAAAAGCAATAGAATGGCATACGAAGAAGTGCGTCCGATCAGAGGTGCTACCTCATTAATCCATCAATCGCTCCTGTTTTAGCCACCTTATGCCAACTCACGGGAGTCGGGTCCACGTATTTACCTCAAGAAAACGTCACCACCATCCTAATTCATTCTGGAATCTCCACCGCGTACACGGTTGTCAAAGTGGTTTTCGGTATCGACAGAGAGTATGCCAGATATCAGATCCCGGTCTCTTTAACAACCAAACGTTATTATAACCCGTGGTTACAACTTTTAAAAAAAATGGTATTTATACTTTAAAAATCAAAATAAATTTCAAATACATTTCAATATCATAATATCCTTTCAAACATCATTTATTTAAACATCAGTCATTTCATTTAATATAAAATACCAATTAAATCTATTCAATTTATTTAGGAATTAATTGCCTTTCAACTCACATTTAAAAGTTAAATTCTTCCATTTAAAACCATTTAAAGTCAATTCCTTATTCTTATTTATTCATATTATATTCCAAAATTTAAGCCTTTTTTTCCAAAGATTATTTCCATAAATTTTATTAAAACAATCAAAATTCAGTTTTCGTAGCACTTATAAAATGTTACCTAAAGTTATATGTTAAAACAGTCTGTTTACAAAAGACAGCATTTAAGTGCTGTAATTTATTAACTTAACCATTAAGTTTTAAATTCCCAAAATAAAACTTAATATCAATTATTTTACTTAACTAAAATCTCACTTTTAACAAAAATTCAGAATTTTCCAAAATAAGTTATACTCCAAAATTTTACATAAACATTCATTTATTTAACATTTGACTCATTCAAAAATCATTATAAATAAATAAATCCTTCAAATACATTTAAACCAGAAAATTATAAACTTTCTATTTAAAAATATATTTTTTAAAACATTTCATAAAATATTATATAAACCACGGGTCTGTATATAGTTTTCTAGCCTAGGTCAAGTGATACAGATATATATCATTTTAATCCGCAATTTACAAAAACCCCGGGTTCTATCATTTCAAACCCGCAATCCCAAGTTAAATATTTAAAATTAAACAATTAAATAAATAATTGAATAAATAATTATCGTACAGGCCTATCATTTTAGCCTATAACGATCTCAAATTTACAGGGAACTTGCAGTGATGATTTAACAGTAAATAAGCATTAAATAGTATAACTGCAATAATATAAAATAAATAAACAACTGATGATGTGTCAATTAATAATGGGGTTTAACATCATACGCTTATATCACAGGCAGATAAAATTTAAATAAAAGTTTACAATTACACTTGTGATAAATTCACAGATATATAGGTATGTTTGTCTGGTGAGAAATACTCACCTGAATGCTGCAGAAAGTTTGATTTCCAACGATGGTAACACTTGGAAAAAAGAAAACGCACAGAAGCACGATCAAACTGATGCAGAGGCTGCGACCAGATTTATATTTTGAAAAGGGAACGAATCAAAACTAAGAAAAATTTTAACCCGAAATTCTCAAAACAAAAGGGAACGAATGGAAATAAATTCGCCCCATAGGCTCGACTACTCCACCACACGGTTAGACTACGTTCTCAAAGCTCGGTTCAAAATTTTGCCCGTTACTTACTTTCACCCCTTTTTATTTCTACAAGTGGCGGAAACACTAATAATTTAAATCTAATTCTCGGCATCATAAAAGAATTTTATGCGCATAACGTTGATAATACATATACACTCACAATACTAATTATATGAACACTTCTTCACTAGTACAAAAACCCTCCTACAGCCGATTCTTATATTTGCTTATTCAATTATTATTATTAATTTTTTTCCTTCTCTAACTACTGTTGCAACCTAGTTTGGACACTTATGACCCACACGCATACTTTCTCCTCCATTCATATTTTTTTTATTCTACTCTATTATATTTTGGGTAAAGTTTAAATTTTATTTCTAAAATAAATTGGTCAAATTCACTACTGAAAATCTTGAAGGATGGCTAGATGACATTAAACCTTAGTTATCAATTTATGAAAAAATTTCGTGCAATTTTATTTGGAGGAGAGGCTGACATCAGTGGTAAAGGAGGAGGGCAGGGATATAGTGGTGAAGGAGGAGTCATAGCCTAAGGTGGTGGAGTTTTAAGCCTTTGCGTGAACAAAAAAAGAGAAAAAAATGGAAATAAAGAAGAAGAAAGCAAAGGAGGAAGAAGGAAAAATATAAACATAGGCCATACCTGATGCTGCATGCGAGAAGAAGCTGAGATGAAATGAAAAATTATATGAGGCTTGAATTTATAGGAGCATATTGGGTTGCTTTGTATGCAAGGAAATGGTGAATGAGATCAGGGAACAAATATATGCAGAGGTTATTGATTTTTCCAGAGGAGATTTTTTTTTCCGTGAATTAAGTGTAGATAAATGGTAAGGTAGGATAAATTTCAAAGCTAAAATGCACATTCTTTTTGATTTCTTCTCAGAGGATATTTGCATGATTTAAGGTGAACAAAAATAGGAAGGAAATAAATTTTTAAATTAACTGCACGGTGGCTTGGATTTACACAAAGAAACAGACAGGAATATTAGGCAACATTTGTACACGTTTCTTTTCTCCTTTAAAAATTTTGGAAATAATTACGTTTATTAAAAAAGAAGAAACGGTAAAGTTTTGGCAAAGATTTTATGACAAATTTAAACAGATATTGAATGCGTTGATAAATTTTTGGCAAAGATAAAATTTTGATTTGAACGTGTAAAAGAAGGAAGCTGCATGATTTTCTTTGATTTTCAGAAATCTCGTTCTACAGGTGAGGAAATAAATTTCTTTCATTGATTGCAAACGTTTCCGGTGGCAAGCGTTTTATTTTGTATATGCATTCTTACGTGCACGAATTTAGGAAGAGGAAAAACAAAATATGTAGGAAATATTTGCTCTTGCTTTAAATAAGAAATAAATGTGACTGGGATGGAGAAACAACAAGAATTTATTGCTGAGAATGGTAAAAGGAAATCACAGATTATATACCTATTAACCAAATGAAGTTGTACATGGATTTGAAATTTTTATAATCAGCATTGATTTATTATCAATACGTTTCCTATATACGTTATTTATACCATTAAATATCGTACCCTCTTAAATGCGAAATTATCAGTTTATTAATATGCTATAAATTCTTAACATTTATTACTAAATTAAAAAGGTAAAACTTTGGTTACATCTCTCTCTGATTCTTATTACCATTAAGAGGCGATTTATTATCCAAATGGACCAAATATTACAAATTTTTAAAGCAAGTATATAATCCAATTTATTTTTTTTAAATTCCCATTTAGAGTTATCCTTAAACAAAGTGAAACTTTCATTTATGATTTAGCATTTTGGAAATGATTTGATCAAATTAAAATATATATAAATTGGGAATTAAATTTTACTGGAAAGAGAAAAATAACGTAAGAAATATGGGTAAAGAGAAAAACGCATATGAAATAGGCAAGCAGATAGGAGAATGGATACTGCGCATGACTGAGATTTAGGAGAAAATTGTGTTTTGAAAAATGCAGGAAATAAATTTTGTTGAATGGAAAAAAAATCTATGGAAATCAAATTTTTAAAGCAATGCGTTGAATTTAGAGGCAACATACTTGATTTGAATGCTAGAATATTCCTTCCCTCTAAAAACACATGCCACTGATAAATTTAATCATTTACACTAAGGTCATATTTTTAAGAATGTGTACCATAGCCATAATATTTTATGCCCAAAATATACCGAAATAACAGATTAAAATCCTATACGTTTTCTTATATATATATATATACACACACACACACACACGGTATTTATTCCCTCAATTTACGCGCCCTTTAAACGCGTAATTACCCAGTTCATTTATAGACTATAAAAATTTAAAATTTACTACTTAAATGGAATAAAATTTGTTTACATTTTTTTCTTCTGATCTATTTACCATTGACAAAGAAATGTATTATTCAAAATATTACTTAACTTTAAAAGGTAGATAATCCATTTTATAGCTAAGGTAAAAATTATTGTGTTGTTTTAACAGTCCAGAAAAATAGAAAATTGGCGAACGTTTATAAAATTGAACAAAGAAAAGTGTTGATTCTTAGAGTAAAGAAACGGAAAAGAATATTTGATTTGAACGTTATTGAAAAATCAATGGGTTTTATTTATTAAATAAGTGGAGTCAACGGAAAGAAAATTTATTCCATTCCCACTTAAAATGCATGTATACTGATTTATTTGATTATTTATATCCAAAGTAATAAATTTAAACGCGTGAAAAACCGATGCAAAACACGCGCCCAGTTTCATAATAAGAGTGAAGCTTTTTAAATTTACGCGTTCTCTTATGTAGTAAATATAAGTTAAAAATATTCCATCAATAACATGCATTTTAAACGCGTAATTAAATAGTTTATTTATACACTAAATTTTTTCAAATCTTATTTCTTAATCAAAACTTGATTTTGCTAGAAATTAAGTTATTTACCATCTTTGGCAAAAACCTCAAATTTTCAATTAAAGTTAATTCTTAACCACGTCAAAATTTCAGAGATCTTATTATTTAATTAAAAATTTGGTCAATTGTTTTTTTTTTATATAATCACTTTAAAATTTAGATTTTTATATAATAAACCCTAAAGTTTTAAAAATATAAGTGAAAAATACTTGTTAAAATTTTGGGTTGTTACAATATTGGAGAATAGATTCCATACGAATGACTAGGCATTGGGGTACCACCTACCAAAGTACACGTCTATAAAAATATACTGAGCACCACGCCTGGATCCCTTGCAACCTAAGACCGGACTACCCCTAACCTGGATAGACCGAATATGCTATCATCTCGGGTGTTTCCACCTTTTTTGAGCTCTTCCATGTATCGTAGTAATAAAATGATATCCGAGGGTATCTAGAAAGGTGATAAGCATACCCTAATTAGGTGCGACCCACTTAGCCTTGCTGCATCCCCCCTAATTTTCAGTCATTCCCGGTTGATGAGGCTAGAGGCTACAATTACCTTTTAAAGGAAGTTTTCACTTAGAATGCTCATTGTCCACCAATGACAATGTACTGATAGCATTCGTCCATACAAGTCTGTTCTGGGTCTAAACGTAACCAAATGCACTATTCCCACAACATCTGTTTGGAATCATCCACAGGATTAGTAGCAATTTGCCCTTGCACTTCACTGCTCCATATTCAACTCCGTGCTCTTGTTTTCTCTTTGAAAAAGTAATCGTTGGATCGAAGTGGTTTTCGGATAACTTATCCAATCCCGGTCTCTTCGAAACAACATCTGATATTCCCGGTAAACTCAACCCCGATTCTTTAGGAAATGAACCGACGAAAATAAGATCAGAGATCACCTCCTAACCATTAGTGGATGATAACAGTACCACATAATTCATGTGTTTCTTCTAGATATTCCCAAAGTTATGCTTTTTTGTCCAGAACTGGTAGTCGGTTATTTAACTATCCATTATACAATCGTCCAAATAAAGATTTCATTTCCCATTGAAAACATTAAGCCTTATTAATTTAAATTTCAATAGATTTAAATTACTTAATCAAAATAGCAAATGCTTATTTCACCGGATAAGTACATTCACAAACCATTCATTTCAAAATATTTGAAACCCTTTTAAAATAAACTTGGAAAGCACTACTACGGTATCAACCATAGATTCACAGCTCAATGGCTACGTCTCTATCCCAGAGAAATCCAAGACTTAATTGCAGGCACTCTCTGCCTCTGAGTTCACCATGAAAGTATACCAATACTTTTCGAAAAATTTATTTAAATTTTTTTAAAATAATGCTTATAAGATTTCAATATAAAATTTCAAAGTTCTAATTTAGTAAAATACTCTTTTATAAAAGTTTACTTTATAATATATTATTTTTAAAACATTATTAATATTTAATAAGTTTATCTTTGGAATAAATATACTTTAATGCTAATTAATCCTTAAGTAATAATTAACTTTAGCAATCACTATAAAATAACTTTAATTAATAATTAATATACTTTAAACAATTTAGATAATTAAATAACTTTGAAACAATAATTAATACCCTTTATAAAATTTTCAAGAATAATAAAATAATTACTTTAAATCCTTATCAAAATATTTACCAATTAACTTTAAAACATCATTTATAAATAACAATCATCTTTAAACAATTTTGGTTCAAAAGTCAACCTCCAAATCGAAAAAAGACATACAAATTTCAATGGTACTCGATCAAATTACCATTCGTTCCATAACAGTCCAGAATAACAAATATGGATATTCACATCAATCTGTTTTTAACAATCAATTCAACATCATATTGTCCAATATAATTATCAAAATAATAAATAGATGTTCGTACAAATATAATAGCAGAATAGGGTTTTATTTCTGCTAGTAAATATTCACAAAATAGATATATTCGGTAATAATGGCAGAACAGTGATTATGCTACCAACAGGGGTCCATTTTAATAGAATTAGCGGAATGGTGTTTTATTTCGCTAAATAGATGTCAAAATATTGCAATTAATTTAAATAAACTCATCACAATTTTTATCCAGAAAAATCACTTCATCAGACGAGTCATATAAATTAATGTTGATATTTATTTTTAAATCGGTATTTAAAATTTGCCCTTTTCAAAATACCGAAAAATTCAACTAGTTCAAATTCTGCACCAAGTTGTAAGACGACATAGCATTCGTCGATATGAATCCACCGCAATCAGTTTTGCGTCGAACGGATTTCGTTGCATCGACTATATCATTTTAAATTCACATAATATATATACATTTAAACATTAAATTTAAAAACCCCTTTTCACAATTTTGTTAGGGCCGAAGCCCTATTCAAATAGCAGCAGAAGAAAAAAGACCCGCTGTCCCTTTTCTTCCCCTCCTCCCTTCCTTCCCAATTAGCAGTTAAACAAGAATGCAGCAATCCAACCCCATTCAATTCGACCTGACCCAATCCACCACACACTCGATTGGCCTGCGCGTGCCCACTCTTCCTTTCCTGAACCGAACCGAAACTCTTCTTGCCCAATTTCCAGTTGCCATGGCTGTCCTTCATGTGCACGCTCGTTCTGACGCTGGCATCATCACCGTGACACCCTTAATCCACTCCACTCCAAGCCTTGAACTCACTCATCACCTCATCGACACTCCAGCGCTTATGGTCAAGGATCGAACCTCCACACCGCAATCAACCAAGAAAACCACCGCCATAAATTTTGAACTGCTCCCTATCCTTCCCATCATTTCGTCGGCCACCACCACCATTTGAAGCCTCATTCCCTCGAGTACGTTCACTCCAAATGCGGCAAAGCTCGGCGCCACCTCGTGCCCACCGTTCGCCGCATTCCAGAGCCGCATCCAAACCCAACATAAACCCTAAAACCACCGCGCCTCGTCAAAATAAATCCTAATTCAAAAATTCGCTATGGGGAACCTATCCCCCTCGTCGTAATGCCCCTCCTCGGCCAATCTGCACCACCCCTTACTTCCCCAATTGCCGGATATTAATTTTCAATCGAATTTTTATCATCTCTCGATTGCTCGCGACATAAGCTACTAAAAATTACAATTTCTTCACTAAAATTCCTATTACCATATGACGATCATGATTATATTCACGAATCAATAGTTTATGGATATTGAAATTTGATAAAATATTGATCGCTTGCTGTAATTTCACTCTATCTCTATACATACCTCATGAAATACAACCAAACTATTTTTAGCATATTCTAGACTTGGAAACGAAAGTTTCATCAATTCACATCATTTACCAATTCAAATCGAGCAAGGAGATATTGATTTTTGAAAAGAATTATATATAGAATTTTTTCTCTGTTTTGAACATGATAGAGAATTTTTTTGAACATTCCAGGCGTCCAAATTTTAAATGCTCACCTTCCATATGCTTGAAACCTTTGAAATCTCCCGCTTGATCTCCAGTCTATGATTTGAAATCTTGCCTTGCTTTGAATAGAATACTTCTTTTTGTTTAATGTGTTTGGTTTATAGAGCTTTGATATTATTTTGTTTCGCTTACAGAGTATATTTACAGGCTTTTTAAAAAATGAGGATAAACACACATATATACTAACCTATATAAATACACGTTTATACTAGTATGTGATGATGCATTTGTACAATGTTTTATGATGGATGGATTGAAATGATTTTGGAGTGATATGTTGCCTTGGTTTGAAAAGCAGTTAAAACCAATGCTTCGGTCTTTGTTTTTTTTGATCAGACAATGCTCATGTGTGCATATATATGCTTTCACTATTATTTGTACATTTTGTTGCTAGCAATGTATATACTTTTTCTAGTTTTTGGTTGCATATAATTTTTTCCTTTCTTACCACGCAAATGTTTATTATAACTTTGTTTTACCTTTTTACTAGTTTAACTTTTATTTGTTATCTTCATGCTTCTACTCTTTATTTACTTTTTACTTTCATTTGATTTTAATATGCTTTCATATGTATATTTTGAAAACAAGATGTAAGGTGGTTTTGAATAGACCATTTAAGTCTTTATACACACACACACACACACACACACACACACACACATATATATACATATTTATTAAACATATAACTCAAGGCATTTCAAGTTATGTTTTACACTTCTTTTATATTTTAAAAATGTATATCTCTCATTTCTATCATCATGTATTTTCAAATATATCTCTTCTTTCATTCTATTTTCTGTAATATATATAAATATACATTATTTTTAACAAAATATATTTATTTTTTTCATATATATATATATATATTACTTGCCATTACATATATTGTTTTCATATAGTGTTTTTATTTAGTTTTTAGCACACAATATTTATTTATTTATAAATACTATAATTTTCCTTTGCAAACTTATATTTATATATGTATGCATTCTTCTTAACTAATATTTGTGTGTATATATATCTATAAGAAAATCCAATTTTAAACTCTTTCCAATTATAATACACTGTATCGTTCATAAACCATACACATTTCTATTTATAATATATGCTTTTTATTCTGTTACATTTATTTGCTATGAATCTGTTTCCAAATTATATATAAATTCTGTTGTTCTGAATATGTGTATATGTAAGAAATTCCAATTGAATCAATTTCCTATTTTATAAATAAAAATATGGAAATTCAAATATTATCTTGGTTTGAAAAAAAGGGTATATTATTACCAATTGTTATTTAAAGGGGATTTTTGTTTGATTAAAATTCCGTATTATTGAATATTAAAAATTAATATTCAAAACTCGAGACGACAAAAATTCTGGATTGTTACATCATCTGTGCAAACAACTATTATCGGAGTATCAATACCGGATCCAAAAAGACCAATTATTTTTAGTTGTATTAGGTCTATATGTAGATATTTCATTCTTGAATATTTTTGTTTTAATTTTTTCTTTATTTAAAAGACTTATTGAAGTTAAATCTTCTTCCCTTTTTAATTCTATATTTTCTTACATACCTTCAAATATGTAAGTATGTTGATTAAGAATTCTTGATTTAAAAGATATAGGTTTGTAGATTTCTTTTTTATCGGAATGAGGAATTGTTTCTTTTAATTTTTATAGACCTTCATCTGTGATAACAAATTGTTCGCTGGTACTGTCTAATATATTAGGATTTGTAATTTCTTCAGATGTAAATGTGCTAATATAAATACGGTATTCATGATATGTTTCTTTATTTCTTGAAGTTTAAGATAAAGAAGCACCTGATAGAGTACATATTTCTTGGTCATAATATTCCTCTTTTGTAACTGGAATATCTTCGTGTTTATGTATCACAAGTAATCCAATTAGATCTCCTTGTCCAATCGTGTAATATTTATCTTCCAAACTAGTACTTTTCAAGAAACTAGAAATATTAGTTCTCGAATGTGGTTCTATTAGACCATTTGTTATAAAAATATTTTCTCTTGCATGCTTAGGAATATTATGAATTAATCCTTAGTATCCTAATGTATTTTTATTGTTAAGTCCAAATAAACCTCTGTTGTATGATATCTTTTTAGATTAATACTCCTTCGTGCATAAAATGTATATCTTAGAGAGTTCATATTTTCCTTTTTTGGGAGAATTGCATCATTGGTTAATTATATGATTTTAATTTGATTATGTATTTGATTAATTGTTATCATACTAATTTAAAAAAATTTGAATGATGGGTTAATTATCTCATCTTATGAATTATTTTCTTCGGAACCATTTGATATTTATGAATAAATTGATTCAATTTCATAAATTGAGGAATTATCTTCACTTGTTATATCTCCGATAGTACCAACATTTATACCATATTCTTTCATGTCAGTTAAGATTATACTTTTATATTTGTTGGACATTCATTAGCTTCTTTATTTTACATTAGTAACATTTACAACCTATTTTAAATTTCTTTTTAATAAATTTCTTTCTATAGAATTTATTTTCTTTCTTTTACATTTTGGTTTCCATTTCTTTCTTATTATGCTAAATTTTGGTTTCTTTTTTTGTTTATAATATTTATATTTCTTTCCATATTCTAGAGGGCAGCCAAATCTTACATTTAATATCTTCTGCATATTTAAAACAACAAGCAAATCCATGTTTAGAATTTTTTGTTTTCTTCATTTGTTTATGAGCTTTTGCTTGTTCATAAACTTTTTTCATAGGTTCCATGTAAGTTTTCTTGGTAAACCTACACTATGGTTATTGTCTACCTAGAAACCTCTAAGGATATCGAATCTTTCTTTTATAATATTATCCCATGGGTAAGGAATTTTTGTGAAAAATTATTTTAACCAAAAAATCTTTTGTTCATTAGTTATTAGACTGTATATTAGTCCTATATATTTGGCAGTAAAATCTTCCAACATGCAAATATGATAAAACTATATCTTTGGTAAATGTTTTTCTCAATTTTCATCTTCTGTTAGTATTTCACCAGTAAAGTCTACTAGTAGTAATTTTGGTAAGCCTGCAAGGGCTTCTTGTTTCGAACCTTCCTTTTTTTTACTTGTTGTAAATATTTTGAAATTATTTTTTCAATATTTCTTAGCCATACTAAGGCATCCTGTTAGCTGGGGTTTTACCCAAGCAGGAATCCAAATGAGTTAGAACATCTAAGCCAAGCTAAAACAACTCAAGATTCGACCAAAAAGACCAGAGGAATAGGCCAAGAGGGACTCAAGAAGAATTACCCAAAAATACGCCAAGGGGATGGATCACGATCCATCACCTATGGATCGCTAGTGATCCATAAGGAAGCTCAGGGGTTGTCAAAGCCTCTTGCATCATGATTTACTACCTCTTCTAAGAATACCTACCAAGTTTCATAGCAATCAAAGCAGCATAGTTCAAGAAGTAAAGACTCATCTAATTCAAGCTGTTTTGACCAAAGCAGATAGCTTAAACTGGACCTACAGAAGTCATACAAAGTTGGATTGACTTGAAATTTTGGGAGCACATTTAGAAAACATAAAAGAAGGCTCACAAAAAAACGAGATCATTTGGAGTTGATTTGATGGATCACTAGAGACCTAACTAGATGGATCGCTACTGACCATCTAGAATGAGCGCCACCATCTCAAATTTTTATGGTGGGTCCTGATACCCTCTAGAGTGTTCTTGCAAAGTTTTGTTCGATTTCGTTAAGATCTAAGCGAGTTATGAATGATTCATCTAAACTAGATGATCAATGAAGGCGGATGATCAAGCTAACTCCAAATGACTTAATATTTGGACAAGGCACTTAAATAGAAGATATGAAGACAATCAAACAAAGATCACTCAAAAATATGCTAAGTGGATGGATATCTAGCGATCCCCTATGGATAGCTAGCGATCCATCAAGATAGGTCAGATCGCCCTCAAACTTTTCGAGCTCCTTCATAGCACTAAGTAAAGGCTTCTAGTAGAAAAATATGCTAAGTGGATGGATAGCTAGTGATCCATCCCCTATGAATAGCTAGCGATCCATTAAGATAGGTCGGATCGCCCTCAAACTTTCCGAGCTCCTTTGTAGCACTAAGTAAAGGCTTCAGGTAGAAAAATAGGCAAGTTGATGGACAGTTAGTGATCCATTCCCAATGGATAGCTGGCGATCCATCCTTTATGGATAGCCAGTGATCCATCAAGATAGGTCGGATCGCTCTCAAACCTTCTAAGCTCCTTCATAGCACTAATAAAGGATTCTGGTAGAAAAATATGTTAAGTTGATGGATTGCTAGTGATCTATCTCCTATGGATCTCTAGGGATCCATCCCTTATGGATAGCTAGCGATCCATAGAAATTACTCAGATTGATTTGAGATTTTCGACGATGACTCGGCATAACAACTGGACTCTTATGCACTTGAAATTCTGGCCTAATACTCAACAAATTCTCCTAGAAATACTCACCTATCAGCAACATAAAGAGGATATTCGAGAATGACTGCTGAAACTCTGTAGAAACTATTCTTCACTCTTCTTCCCTCACACAACAGTCATCCAAAGTGTTCATTATGATTCTCCAGTGAACTCTAACACCGGTGACTTGTTCTAACTTATAAGATCCAACTAAATTGTAATCAGATTCAACTTGTAATTGTAGTCAGTCAATAACAAAAGTTATAAGTGGATGTAGGCTTCGTTAACATCCGAACCACTATAAACATCTTTTGTCTCTTTACTTTATCTGCAAGTTATTATTCCGTGTTTCTATTTTATTTGCCTTGATAAACCGGGCTGGTGCTTTCACACTCACTCTAGGGTGTCTATCCATTTTTTGTGTTAACATTTTGGTGTTTTCACTAAGAACCTAACTCAGGCTTATATCTAGCTACCTACTTTGGATCGGATAAGTTCAGAAGTTAGATTCTAAATCGCTGATTAGAAGATTCGTTGTTGAGAATCAATGGCACTAGGAAGAGAGAGAGCTACCTTCAGAAGATTCATATGAGCTACCATTGTTAGAGAAGAAAAAACCCTCAGCAAATTGAAGTCAAAAACCCCAACAACCTTCTGTTAGGAGGAAACTCTGGAGATCAGGTTCCAGGATCCTCCAGATAGCATGAAGTTGTAATTAAGGGAGAATTGAACAAGATGGTCGATGAAATTAACCATAAAGTAGCAACCAGTTAAAAGGCTCTTATAGAAAAGATAGATGCTCTCTTAGCGCTCCAATCACAAACTACTCCTAGAAGGTGGTTGAATCTGTGGCTGCTACGAAGAAAGAGCTTTTTTCTTTTTCTAGCTTGAATGGAAGAAATAGATGGCAAAAGCAAAAGGAGGCAATGGATGGAGCTCCAAGAATCATGATGGAAGAAAATGTTAACACTCTACCTACTACAAAAGCACCTGTAACAAACCCGAATTTAGGAGTGAAAACCCCACGGGACGATATAACGATGGCTCTCTCTGGCTTTGAAGATGACAATCAATTTGGGGAAGATAAATTGAATGAATATGCCAACGTGAAAAATGCTAGAACAAGCTCTAAAACCCATGCCGCAACACAGTGCTAAGCAATGGATGAGGAACTGCTACTCAAACGTTATTCCTAGAGGCAGGAAAACCAAGAAGATATGATACAAACCAAGATCGATTACAAGGCCAAGCTCCTGTGGTCAATTATGACCACTCCCAACTGACCAGCTTCCAATCCCTTCATGAAGTTTCCATTGTCCAATCATGAATGGTCATTGTCGAAAATCATCAAAATTGTCAAAATGGTCGTTGAAAAACTTACTTCAGAGTTGACTCGAAGTCGAACTCAGGTAATCGTCTATTTGAATTGAAGCAAATTCTGGAAGTACCGACTCAAAGTCAAACTCGGGTAATCACCCATTTGACCTAGGAAATTCTGGCCCGAAATCAGACTAAGGTAAAACTAAGATTTTCACCAAGCAAATAAGCATATGGCTCCAAGCAACATTTGTCACCTAACTAGCACTTCAAATTCTATGATTCCAAGCGAATCATGTGCTGACTCCAAGAAAATGGCATATTCTTGGGTCAGACTCCAAGTAAAATACTACTAATCCATCAATGTCGATCCATCTTCTTTTGCCTATAACTCGAACATGCGAACTTCGAATGCCTTGAAACTTGGAATGCAACCATATAGGGCCTTCTTGGTCACCCCAGAATGACCTCACCTAGTTTGAATTTTTTGGAGATCGTCACTGATCCATGACCCCATCATAAGTGATTTGTCATTCAATCGGCATTCCCAATCACTCAAGCATAGATAATCATGCATATGTCGTTCTTAAGCATTATAAACAGCCGTAATGTAAAGGACGGGATTTTTGACTCACGAAAGTCGACATTAATACGTCCACGGTATCAACTGCCGAGCAATCGAAGGCCGGAAAACCATACCATTAGGGTTAAAGAAAAGGTAGAAGATAGAAGAAGTAAGAAAGAAGAAGCAACAGAACAATATCATAATCTCACAATCGCAGCGGAACAACATATAATAGATAAATGAATATCTTTAAAAACAAAGAACTATATCAGTTATTACATTACATCACATTATCGTTACATTATCAGAGTGTACAACAACAAACAGCGGAAAACAAATACCATATACTAGTTGATACGCCATGCCATCCAGCTTGCCTCTAGATCTCCACAGCAACTCCTGAATTCTAGAATATCCTGATCACCAAACTCAAGACTGCCCGTGTTAAAATTGGTTGGCACCCGGAGTTTAGGAAGGAAACAATAAACTCTAGGTCAGTCATGAACTTAAAACAATTATTCTTTTAAAACAAACAAAGAAATATTTTAAAGTCAATTTGCAAAGCTTTTAGAAAATGTAACTACCATAAGGCCTCCCGCCACACACACAATGCAAACGCGGAACTTGGAGGAGATTTCTCCTTATGATAGTCAAAGATGCTTACTACGCAGAGAATTTCTTTGATATTATTACTATAAGTGCAAAATGTGGAAAACCATTTCGAAAGTAGAATATAAATCTTAGCCAGCATAGGTACCATTATATTATGCCTGCTATAGCTACCTCCTGAGGAGGAAGGTTATACAATTTGCAATCGTAAAGGGTTCGTATCATTTCTTTGGATTTCCAACAAATGGTCAGGCCAAGGAACTTCCCATTGCCACATGGAAACGCCTCTGGAAGGACGCCCCGAGAACCTAACCGGATCTCTGCCAACACAAGGCCGGGTTACCCCTAGCTGGGTAACTACTGACATGAATATGTCATCCCCCGGTCGTAACCGACCTAAATCCCGGGATTCACCAACAACCACAAATATAATAAGTTTGCAGCAACAACATAGGTTAAGTATCAGGGCTCCATACCATAATACCACCTCTATCCAGAAGGAATGACATACGCTAAGGGGGCGTTATCCCCTAATAATCTTGCCGCATCTTTCTTGTTTTGACCATTTTCGGGGTGTGAGGTCCGACGAAGCCTCGTCCACAAAGCAACGCTTTATACAAAAGCTATGCTTTGATCAACAAATGCTCAGCATCACTTTGTATGCCACATTACCAAATTGGGAATGTATCACTAGTAACCATCAACTACATAACCTCTGAGCTCGTACGTCTCAGAGAAGGATGTTAAGCTAAGAGAATAAATTCTCCGCCACCAACAGAAATATATTTGATAGAAACCAGCTTTACATCTCAAATTGTAACATCAGACACACAACCATACAAGTCCGTTCCGGTATCGAACGAAACCGAAGGCACTTCCAAAAGAAGCCCTTGAAATCCGGATATTCACTAGTCACGACCGGAATTCCCATCACAAAGGGTGATAAAATCTCTATATCGGAGATCAGCTGATGCAGAGACATTCGACGGTAATCCTTTTGTTTTCGAAAATACCCGGTCTTCAACACCGCTCTTCAAATGCTATCCATTACGACGTATCACTATTCGGAATGGGATTCATGACCCAAAGGTCCTCTCCCGGCTAAACCGCATAACGAGCGCTTATTTTAAAAATAAGTGTAGCATTCAAATTCAAGCAAATCACAATAAATACCCATTTAAAGGTAAATATTGACAGTCGGTTATTTAACTATCAATAGATATGCACAATCATCACCAAATTCCAAATAATTTCCCAAATTATTTATTTTCAAAAAATATCTTTACAAGATATATAATTTTCCACACTTCAAAAATAAATCAATGTTTATTTTTTTTAAAACAATTTTCCCTTTCCTTTATAAATTCCATGGTGAATTCACATTTCCAAAATATCTACTAATATACGATTCTCAAATCGATTTCAAATATTCACTTTCAATTTATCTTTAAAAGATAAAATCTTCAAACATTTCACTTCATATTGGCAAACATTTCCATACTTATTTAACAATAAGTAATTCACAAATCTATTTATTTTCAATACTTAGAAAATATTCAATATACTTAAAACACGATTAAGTATATATTTTATTCTTTTAAGGAAAACATTCTTTTAAACACATTCATTTGAGTCAAAACTAATGTTGCGTAAAACATCGTTACGACAACCCAAAATCACTAGTATAGGGATTCGAAATTTAGATAGATATATAAACCCCAATACTATACAAAAAAAACATTTCCTTTCGAAAATCATTTACTATGACAACAGTGTTATAGTCCATCTTTTCCTTATTCCTCGAAAACGTCCATTTCAACAATGAATGTTGAAATCTATGGTTTCGATCCTTAAAACATTTTAAAACAACTTCAAATCGTTTTAATTCTCTTTAAAAGATCACTTCCTAAACATTTCTTTAATATATTATTCACTGTCCAAAATTGTGAATATAAATCGTTTACCAAATTCAACGTTTCTACGCATTTTATTTTTAAAGGATTATCCACTGTCCAAAATCGTGGATAATCTCCTTTAATAATCTAAAATAATTGACTTATCAAAATAAGTCGATTTCGAATTTATAAAACAACGTTTATAAATTCACATCTATATATATAATTTTATAAAAACTTCAACTTCTAAAATCCCTTAATTTACAAATTCTATTTAAATCTCATTTAAATGCCAAAATCCGATTTATAAGTTAATTACTTATAAATATTGTAATATCCCAGAATTTTTAACAATATCAATTTAATAATCTGTATTAAAAATAAAATTGATATTGATATTTTGTTAATAATAATTCAAATTGATTTAATAATCTTCTTTAATAAATATTCAATTAGTTATTTTATCTTTTAAAAATAATAGATTGATTTCTATTTTTCAATATAAATATATGGTTTATATTTTAAATAGATTGGCATTGTTTTAATTTTAATAGGTAAAGCATATTTTCTAATTTTAATATTTGTAGTAATTTTGAAAAATTTGTTTTATTTAATATTAGCTTTTTAAAGTTATTGAATAAATGATTTTGGTTTAAATTTAATAATTGAATCATGTTTTAAAATTCTAATATATACATTTTTATTTGGAAATTTTAATACAAATTAGTATTGAGTTTTTAAAAAAAAACTATTTCATAAATAAATATATGATTTTAAAATTGATAAGAAAAAAAATTAAAATGTTTAAATTAAATTGGCTTGATTTTTAAATTTAGAATAAATTCAACAAAAAGGTTTTATGGCTAAATAAAATAGATATTTTATTAATAAAAATATAATTTCTTTTAAAATGAATTTAATTTAATAATAAGATATTTATGAAAACAATATTAATAATATATTGTCTTTATAAATAAGTTTTGAATTAAATTTGCAATTTGTTATTTCAAATTGAATTTATATATAACTTGATTTGAAAATATTTGATTTTGAATTTAATTTCAATTTAAATTCCAAAGTATAAATCTCAATTGTTTTAAATTTCTATATGTATAAGTTTTATTTTATAAACATGATTTGTTTTTATTTCTTTTATAAATTTATACACATATTTAAAAATAAACTAACAAATTTAAAACTAAGCTAATACACACATTTGTTTGTAAATTAGATACTAATCATTTTTAAAGTGACAAGTGTTATTTCTTAATTTCATTCATTTGACAAGTGTTCAAAAACTAATATACAAATTGACAAACATGTAAAATTTGTACAAGTGTTTTATTTTAATTTTTCTTTTTAAATTAAATCTGAAAATACATCTAGTTTAGCTTGCATCTCATTCATATTGCTTTTTCATTTTCCTTAATCAAAAGAGAAATTATAAACTCTTCTTCAAAATTTCTAAAATCAGTAACACTCTTCAAAAATCAAAATCATCTTCATATTAACAATCAAGCCTGCATATTCAAAACCATGTTCAAACCTGCATATCAATTCAACATGAAGAAAAAAATGATCAAGCCTGATTTGAAACATGTTCAAGCATCTGCATGCAAGCATTTTAGTCAGGGAACATAAGCAAATCTGCATATCAATTCAACATGAAGTAAGAAGAGAGTCAAGCCTGCATTTTGGATGTCTTCTGCAAATTTCAAAAAAAAAAAGAACAAACAGAGCTCTGCATTTAAGCAAAGGTGAGTAACTTTAAATCTAAAAAAAAAAAAAGTTGCATGTTAAATGTTGGATATAATTTAGTAATGTTTGTGTGATTATAAAGTCAGATGTAAATATGTTGTGTATGCATGTTGTTTAAGCATCTGCTGTGTTCCCAGATCAATATCTAACCTCTGCATTTTTAACATCAAAGCTCTGCATTTAAACAAATGTGAGTAACTTTAAATCTTAAATTTTTAAATAGGATTGCATGCTAGATTGTTTGATATAAACAAGCATTGCTGTGTATAAATGCAATGTGTATAGGCTGTTGTTTTATTTACTTGTTCTGTTTTCTTGATTTTCAGGCAAATTTTTATCAAAACCTTATCTTTTAATTTTAGTTTCTGATATGTTTAGATTTATAAAGTAAGGTTATTAACTATCTTAAGTTATCTTTTAAAGTTTTAAGTAAGTTTAAGAAAAAAAATATAGTTTTCTGGAAATACAGGCAGTATCGGTGCAAGAAAATTTTAACCCAAATTTAAACATGTTACTTTTAAAAATTCAGTATAATAAACTAAATGCATTTACAAAAACTTGATTTTTAAATCAAGTATTAGGATTTTTAGGTGTAAGATTTAGTTGCAGTTTGTTCTTGAACTAAAAATGAAATTTATGCAATTTCTTGTGATCTGTGACTTGAGAAAACTCGGAATTCTTCTGAGTTGTAGAGGAAGGTTTATAGATTCTTGCAAAAATCATGAATGATGTTGTAATTAAACGAGGGAGATGCAGTTTGAATTTTAATTTTTAAAACCTAAATTTTTAACGAGGCTGAGCTTTCGATTCGTTCATCCTCTCGGTTTGATCGAGTGCTACGCGATCTTGAGGGGAGGTAGGGGGAATGTCGACGAGGTGATGGCCAGAAATTTAGCGTCTCTAATGGCCGGGGTTGAGAGTTTGGCGCATTTTCCAGGTTTGGGTGGACATTCATGTTGTCTTTCCAGGTTTCTATTTGATCTCATTTTCGGTTTCGAGTGATGAACAGAGCTTTGGGTGGTCGGAGCTTGGTTAGTAGGTTATCGTCACGTCGACTTGTTCGCGTTGTAGCGTCGACCGGAGGGAAGCATCGGAGCTGTGCACGTGAACGATGCACTATCTTATGGTGATCTGGAAATATTGTGAAGTCTGTGTGGAAGATGGTTGGATCGTGTAGTTGACTCGAGTTGTTCGAGTGTTTTTCTTGCGGGATTTTCAGTTTGACTCGAAGAAGTATAGTAGCATGGGTTTGTGTGTTGTACAGGGTTTTATCTGTTTGTTCTGAAATTTTAAAATTTAGTTTCAAATTTTAAACAAAGATAGCCGAGTTTCTATATCCAGGTTTAACTAAAAATTCAGTTCAGTTTGAAAGCTTGGCTTGGAAAATAAAGTTTTTTTTATCTTAAAATTGTTTAATAACTTAAAAATGGTTATGTATTTAAGTGTATATATAAAAAGAGAAAACGTAAAATTGGAATGGAAGTCGAATTGTAGGGAAAATTCAAAACAAAGATTAAATCTAAATTTGGAAGCCTGGACTTAAATATATTTTGAATTCCAAATTTGAATTAAATTGAGCTTTATAAATTTAAATATTTTAAATAAGTTTAAATATTTTGAATTTAAAGGAAATTTGATTTAAAATTCTATCACATCAAAGAATTGCTTTAATATGTAATATAAAGGTTTTATAAGTTAGTTTTAAAAATTTATTTAAAGATCAATTAATATTCATTTTAAACTTGAAATTTAAAATGAAATTTCAAAGGAAAATTTGGAATAAATGATTCAACCATATTTGTAGTGGAATCCAAATTAATGATAAGAATAAGTTTACTTTAAGTAATAAAGATTTATGATTTAAATTCATTAACCGTTAAGATAATTAGAACGGCTAATTGATGATTTGTAATTATTAAATTAGTAGTTATAAGTTTTAATGTATTATTTAAAGTTTTAAACATTGAATTAAGTAATGTATATGTAATCAAGAACCATAGATTAGATTTTAATTAATTTATGAATTATTAATGGTTAATCAAATTTATGAGTAATAATAATTAATGTAAGTTAATTACCTTAGAAAAGTAATTAAAGAAATGTTAATGAAGGTCATTAGCTAGATTATTTTATAATTAATTAATGTGATTGATATTTTTAGAATTAATTAGATTAATTAATTTAATGGTATCAATTGTAAATTGTTTAAGAGAAATTGCTTAATGGAAGTAATTAAGGAATTAATTACTCATTGTAATTAATTGAGCTAATTTGATTAATTTGAGTTAATTAATTAAGTTTAATTAATTTGGATTAATCACTTGATGGTTTGGGGAATATAATTACTTAAAGAAGTAATTGATTAGTAATTACAGGTTGTAATTAATTAATGACGTTTAAGAATGAAGTAATTTGGAATTAATTATTTAGTAATTAATCAAGTAATTAATTGAGGAATTAATTAAAGGATAATTAATTTGGTTTAATATAGTAATTAAGTTAGTTAATTACTTAGGGTAATTAATTAAGGAATAATTAAAGATCATTAATTATTTTAATTACTGATGTAATTAAAGATGATTAACTATGATTAATTAATCAATGATAAGTAATCAAAGGTAATTAATTAATGTAATTAATTATGATTAATTAATTTATTAAAGTAATTAAAGGTTAATTACTGTTTGGTTGAGAATAATTAATTTGTGAAATTAATTAAGGATAATTACATGAATGTAATTAAGGGTAATTAATCAAGAGTGATTAATTAAGGTAATTTATTTTGAATGATTAATTAATTGATTGTAATCAATTAAATGATTGAGTAAGCAAGATTTATATCGGTGAAGATATTAATTTAATTTATTTTAAATTAATTAAGGATGAAGTAATTAATTTAATTAATTTTAAATTAATTAGAGATGGAGATAGTTAATTTAATTCGTTTTAAATTAATTATATTGTGATGAGTAAATCATTGCTTATATATATTTATGGATGACATTGATTGCCTTGGATGTTTTGTGATCTCAGTAATGAGATAAGTAGGGTTGTGTGATATGAATGCTTGGTTTCATTGTAATGATAACATAGATTATCAATTGGGATGTTGATATATGAATTATCTATTTTGATACTGATAATGTGGATTACCTGTTATTTGATAATGTTGATTATCAATTATGATATATGAATTATCTATCTGTGTGTATATAGATACTATATTGAATTATTTTAAACTTTAAAACAACTTGGACTTAAAAGACACGCTTTGGATTTCGATGAGACCGGGATCGGGTTTCCATATTTGGATATCTGAAAACCACATCGATCCAAATTAACGATAGGTCGTGAATCTTATGAGAAGAGTGAAGACTCGAGGTGTAAGGACTGTACGTCAGTATAACTCTGGGGGTGATTCCGTGATGAGTTTGACGGAACTAGTTCTTATAGGTTCGAGATGGTGGTTCAGAGTGCAAGGGTTAACGTCGTTAACTCTGAGGGTGATTCCAATATGAGTGCAACGAGATAGTGCCTTCGGTTTCGTTCGAACCCGGAACGAACTTGTATGGATTGAATTCTTTCAGAACATCGTCAGGTGGACGATGAGCATTCTAAGTGATGTGTCCTATAAAGGTAATCGTAGCCTCAAGCCTCATCAACCGGAAATGGCTAAAATAGGGGAGGTGCAGCAAGGCTTCGTGGGTAGCCCCCACTTGAGAATGAGATTTACCCCTGTCTAGATGTCCCTTTTTATTTCGGCTGTGTGGGCGATTGCTAGCTAGAATCGTCGGGGTTGTCTTGTTCGGAACTGTTCAGTAAGGAATGGGTCTGGCCATGTGTTGCAGGAGAGTTAGGGTGGCTCCTCGGTACAGCGATCTAGGCCACGTACTGTAACGGGCGGTACCCCAGTAGCCCTGCCATTGTATGGAATCCAAAATCCATTAAGTGCCAACGGTTTTGATTGTATTACCCACTTTTGTGGCTAGTAGATGGAATTTAATAGATGTAACAATTTCGGCTATTTCTTATTTATTTGAAACCCTAGACACTATTATAATATCACTGGATTTCCAATCAAATATTTTGGTTAGCGTAAGGTAAAAACTTTTCCATGTTTATGTGTGGGAAGTCTTACGTGATACCTTTCTTTCAAAAGGTTTTTAAAAGTTAAGCAACTTTAACCTGTTACTCACACCAGACCCATGTCTGACTTGGAGTTTATGTTCTGTTTTCTTAAACTCTTGGGTACTCAAATTTTTACGAGTAGCCAAGGGATTCAGGTTAGGATTCAGGTTAGCTTTGACAATTTGTGGAGGAGCAAATGGAGCAGGAGGCTTCTGCGTGTAGATATATATATATATAGTATTCCGCTGTGTAGTTTTCTCTGAGTTGTTTCTTGTACTGTATTGAGTTGTATAACTAGACAGGTATTTTTAACTGTCTAGTATGTGACGTATATCTGTGTAACTCTGATAATGATTGTAAACTATGTAATATTTATGTTATTAATATAATTTATTCGTTCCGCTGTTTAGATTCTGATGTTGTTTCTTTCTTCTCTTCTTTCTATTCTCTTTTCTATCCCTTTCTTTCTTAAAAATGATGCGATTTTCTGTGGTAAGAAAGTCGGGTCGTTTCAAATATTTTATTTTACAAAATCTATTCATTTTATAACTTCACAATTTATAAATCTATAAATTTCATTCACTTATGAAATCCATTTATACTTCATTTTAACACTTATAAAAACTCATTTTTATAATTCCCATATTTTAATTTATAAATATCAATTTTTATAAATCTTTTATATAAACCATTTATAATAATTCAAAAATCCCAATTTAAACCATTTTACAAATTAATCAACCACTTATTTCAAAAATCACATTTCAGTTATATTTCACAAAAATCATAATTTTGTAACATAAAATTTTTAACGTTTATTTATTTAAAAATGAATCAATTCCCAAATTCAATAAAAAGTATACTTTCAAAAATTACTTGAAAATCCTTTTAAATTCAAAATCGTTATTTTAACATTTATAAAAACTCCAAAAATAGGCCCAATGCTGCAACAACATTAAATATAACAATCACGGCATCCAAAACATCATATATCGATATGATAACAGAATATATCACAATATCTGTTAATAAATAAATACGGGTGAGGAATCCAGTTGGATCCCTCCAACCTATTTTCCCTGCATCCACAGATGTTAGTACAATACCAATCCCGTGTCAATACGGAATATCGCGGTATATGGGTTTATAAAAAATATTATCCGCTATTATGCGGTGCAACAGGGTCTCATCTGCTATATAATGCGGGAAAATCAACTTCAAGTACATATATAATACCAATTCCACTTCAAGATGGAATATCGCGGTATATGTTTTTAATAAATAACATCCGCTTAATATACGGCGTATAGGGTCTATTTCAAAGCTATAGATAATTATTTATCATTCAATCACACAATCAAGAAATTTTAAATCTAACTATTTAAAATTTAAATCGAAACAATTTCGATTGAGTGAGAAGTTCTCACCTTGTTTCAAATAACAGTTTCAGTGTTTTATTTCGAATAAAATTAAACGCGCGTTTAATTTTACCCAAAATTTTCACTAGCTCCAATCAATCCCAATCCAGCTCCATCGCGTAGTGTTCGCGAATACGAACCCAATGCAATTTGTTTCGTCTTTTTTCGACCTCGTATGAACAAGATATGGTATTTTAAACATCTATAAATTTATAATATAAAACAATTCATATTTTCTTTTTATTTTAAACCTTCTTCCAATCTCTGCCGTTGATTCCTTTCCCCAAAATCTTGGTCGTCCCCCTTTTCTTCTCCCCTCATCAGTAAACACGCACGGACACACAACCCACGGCCGCCATCTCCATCAAATTATCGCGGCCTCCATCGATCACTTCAACTCGATCGAACACCGTCACTACGAAGCACGACCCAAACTCCATGCTCGGACAGAGCATAGGCAAGCTCGCCCCCCCCCCATCATCGTGAAAAACGTGCACAAACCAACCCCGAACGCGAGCCCCTAGCCTCCACGTCGAGCCTCCATTTTCAATCACAACCGTTGGATTTATAGTTCTTGACGTTGTCTATAATATTGTAGTTGAGAGTTTCTTGTAAAAGTTTACGGATTGGAAGATAATTGAGGGAGAAGAAGGAATATTTTTGTCCATTGAAATGTTAATGGCGGCTAGGGCTGAAGGAATTAGGGTTTTGAGCAAAATGAAATAATAGAGGGCCTTATATAGAAAATTACGCGACACTATTCACCCGAAATTTTTCCGAACTCCAAATGAAGCGTGCCGCCTGGCGTTTATAATGTTTTACCCCCATTTCGAACGCAATGGAACATATATCGGGAGCCAATTCGATCAAATTTGAAAGATAGGTTTTTGAATCGAATTATTTAAATTCAAAATTCACTCGAATCGATTTCTGTGCGTTTTAGCTTGCCCCGGACAAACCGTAAATCCGATTGACACGAAATTTGAAACCATACAATAATATAACATTACGGATCCGATGAAACTGGTTTCGTCGAAATCCGAGACTGTTTGAAAAAATGGCTATTTTTACTCGTCAATTAAATATTAAAATATTCAATTTCTGCAAATTAACTTTTAACTCGATTTAAAAGGTTCTATAACATCATTCTAACTCCAATATGATTTAATACAACTTTATAAATCAAATTTAATCATTTTAAACCCAATTTCCAATTATTTCAGTAATTTCAAATATAAAAATTATCGATTTAATTATCCAATTAAATCCAGATATTAAAAATAAATTTTATTCGACTTACAAATTTTACTTGTTAATATTTAAAATCAATTAAATATACGAATTTCAACTGACAGAAATTCTGGGTCGTTACAAACTTCCCCCTTAAAGAATTTCGTCCTTGAAATTACCAAGTAAGAAAAAGTTACAAAATCCATTCAAATTAGATTTCAAATTCACTTAAGTGTTTAACTTTCCCAAAATCCATAGTTAAACTTCTTACAATAACTTTACTAAGTTTTTAAATCATACTTAGTTATCTTTTCAAAATTTCCCATTTTTCTCAAAAATATTCTAACGCCTTAAATTTTCAGAAAATTCACCATGGTCTCCTTTGCGCGGCTCGGTCCGAAAAAAATAGCAATATATATATCGCAAATATACATCTCATCAAGTAGTGAGGCATCCCGCAGGGAAAAAAGTGTAAAAGTACGATATGTAATCCGAGATATGTACCTTATATATTATTAGCGAGCATATACGGCTAATATAGCGTGAAAGCGAGCTCCAAATGCGAAGCAAGCGCAATCCACACCTACTAAACACTCAACAACAATGAGAAACATGTATATAGAAAATAATATCGATATACAACATATACCACTACAACAACTACATATGCCAATATAGCAAATGCAACAAAAGCAACAAATCCAACCATCAACCAACTAGCATTCAACTAACATCCATAACCAAATCAATACACATTCACTTCTCATTAACATTCAATGAATTTGTTTTCCAATTTACATTACATTTGATTCCTTATGTAACGACCCGAAAATTTCGATCCCGAAATTTCCAGATAGTTAACAAAAGAAGAAAGAGATAGAAGAAGAACAGAAAAAAAACACAATCTCACATTCGCAGCGGATAAAATATAATATCACTTAAATAATAGTTTTACAAGAAGAACTATATCATTACACTTATATCTTTATACATCAGAGTTACATCATTAAACAAATACCAGACAGTTAAAAATTAACCTGTTCCAGATAAATACAGCGAAACTCCTCATACGTTTCTGCCATCTAGCTCGCCTCCTGAGCTCCAGAACGTCCTTACCTGAAAATCTGTAATACTCGGTCTGACCCGAGCATTACATCAAAGTAACACCCGGGTCAGGCTGGAAATCAGCGTGAGTATACTCATCAAACAAGGAATATGAAAGCATACAACTTATATAAACCCGGGTAACTCGTTATTTACTACGAACTCACATCTTACTATAGTCAACACATATTCCCACAAGCAATCCCTAAGTACCTTTACTTAGTTACACCTAGTCGAGTCATTTAAATCATTTCAATTCAGCCTGTTGATTTCACATATCAACCCATAAACATCATTATAGGTTACCAATCGAAGTGGGTTCGGGTATTACTGATACCCGATCCCGGTCTCTTCGAATACAATATCATCTTAACACAAGTTATTCAAGTGTAATAGAATTAAATTTCAAAAAGGATGTTACTTCTTACACTGCAATTTATCATCGATAGATAACTACATTATCACTTTTTAAACCAATCATCTCATATCACATAGCATTACAAATCACATATCAGAGATATCCACTAATCTCCGGCATACAATATTATTCAATCGTTCATAAGCAAGATAAATCAGTTTATGCCATTCTAATTAATTTAAACAAATTAAATTAATTACACCAATCATCCTTAATCCTGCTTATTTAATATTACTTAACCACAATTCCAATTTATTTATCATTCCTTAATCCATCAATCTCAATTAATCATCCTTGACTAATTAATCTTTAATTATCACACATATTAATTAGCCTAACCATTCTTATTAATTATCTTTGAATTAATCTCCTAAATCAATTAACAAAATTTATTTCCCCGATCCTTAATTAATTACTCTAATTAATTATCCTGTACTTACTTACATTGATCAATTGTTCCTTTATTAATCACATAAGATAATCAACTAGCCCTTTAATTTTCTTTCTTAGCTAAATCATACTTCCTAATTACACTAAATAATTACTTCTCGATTACCAATATTTAAGTAGTTATCACATTTTAGTAATCTCTATATATTTCCTTCCTTAATAAATAACATTAAGCAATTATACTTTAATTTCTTTCATACTCATTAATCAATTTTATTAAGTAAATTATACCTAATCAATAACCAAGTGACTTCACTCACACGTCAGCAATCCACCTTCCTACCGATTCCGATCAACCATACGCCACCACCTGATCCAAATCAAAATCGAGGTATCACAGTCGAACTTGAACCGTAACTTCACCAGAAAGAACCCCCCCCCTTCACCACGATTCTGACCATCGATCGCTTCGAAACTTCGGCCACATCACCGCGAGGTCTCCACGCAGCTATTCCCAAAATCACTCGCAACTCGATCCACTCCTCAATTCCCAGTTACGAAATTTCGAACGCGACCCAAAAACTCTATGCTAAACCCTACTATCCCCAAATTCTAATCCCTCGATGATCGGTTACCTCCTCCTCTATCTTTCTTGGGATCACCGATCATAACACCCGCTCCAATCCAATCCACGAACTTCGAAATCCACCCAGTCGCCAGTACTTGCCCAAAAACTACTTTCAGGTCATCACTGAAATACTCCACCATTACCCATCTAAAATTTGAATGTTTAGTTCTAAAAATCAAGTCTTCCATTGGGGATTTAGATTATAAAGTTAAGTTTATAAATTAAGGTCATTGAAATTTAACATAAATTGATGATCCACTGTATTTTTATTTTCTTCCAGCAAATGTTTTATTTTTAAAACTTAAAAACATTTTCAAATTTTAGTTTTAAACTTAAACAAACATATTTTGTATAAGAATCATAGTTCAACAGTGATAATATCAAAGAAAAATGAATATATTTTTTCAATCTGTATTCTGCACACATTTTATTCAAATCAGAGTTGCATTTTGATAATTTATTCACATGAAAGCAGATTTAAAATAAATAAACTTAGTTCATCAACATGCAAACAATTTTATCACCAAGAAACTAGTTATGCAACCAAATTTTAGTTAAAACCAGTTAGTGTTTACTCACTTGTTTAATAATGCACAGTGTTGAAAGTAAGCTTTGATCTGGGTTTTATTAAAATCTAACTCTTACAAGTTATAATCCAAACATGCAAAGTTAAAGATAATCAGTATTAAAGTGGTAACTAGGTCTGTTATGACCAGACAGAGACATACACAAAAGTATCTACAGCAAAAATCAAATCCTATACTCAGGCAATCCATGCAAACAACTATATCGAGACACTTATCGACCATCAATTGTAGACAGCTATAAACCAGAAACTTGGCTTTAAGAAGGCAGATTTACTCACCTTTATGATGAACAGGGAAGCACACAGCTTGAAACTGAAACTGCCAACTTGATTTAGATCTGATCACTGATCTTGATTCAGTTTGTTTTAAATTTCCAGTTTTGATCAGGACTTAGCTACTTTGATGATGAATTGAAATCTGATCTTATTTTGAGCTTCCAGATTTTCGATTGTAATGGTTTTTAGAAAGAATTGCTACTCAAGTTTCTATTTTTTTTCTTTTCTAGTTTGTAAAATTTTCTTGCTTCAATTCCTATATCTGGTTTTAAATTGTTTTACAGGCTTTTGGGTTCTTAGATTTTGAAAATGAAGATGGAAAGAAAAAGAAATGAGAAGTCGGAAGGACATATATTTTGATTTATGATTAAAAGAAAAATAAAAGAAAATGAATGTAAAATTGTGACACTTGTTATTGTCATGGCAAATCCACTCAACACTTGTTAATTCTTAAGTTAAGATTGTTACACTTGTAATTTTCTTTTTCATATTAATGTCTTTGATAAAATTTGATATTATATTTTATTTTTGGTTTACACTTATGTAAAAATTTTATTTTTATTTTTTAAAGAAAAAAATATCTTTGTATTTGTCTTTCATTTAGTTAATGCATTTTCTTATTTTGTAAATATATGTTTTAATTTATATAATAAATCCCTTTAAAAAGAAAATACTATAAAAAAAATTGCGTTCTTAATAAAATTAAATAAAGTACATTATAAAACCAAAGTATGATTTAAGATGTATATGACTATCTTTTGAATTTCAATCTAAATAACCAAATTCAAATTAAGTTTCAAATTCAATTAAAATTTCAGATTTAATTTGATATATACATATATTTAAACAAATACAAATTTCAACTTGTATATAATAATTCTTATTTAAAAAAACCTATGTATATATATATATATATATACATAACACAATTACAAATATAAATATCCATTCGATCAGCTTCATTTGCTTAATTTATAAATTCAGTATTTCTACTAATTAACCCAATCATATTATCAATTATAATGCCCAGAAATTCGGGTTATCACATTCCTCCCCCCTTTGAATCTTTTCGTCCACGAAAAGGAACGAAAATAGATTTTATTAAATATTTTGAAACCAGTTAAAATATTCTTTGATCATTTTTAAAATACTTTTTAAAAAATCTATATATAGTACTATCAAAGTAGTTTTATAAAAATATCATTCTATAACTTGATGTTTCAATAAGTCCATCTTCGTTCTCACAGAAATTCGGTCATATGTTGATCAGGCGTAGGACTGAAAATCTATAACTACTTAGCAGACCCATTTTCAACACCCAGTGAAAATACTTTGGAAAATGATTTTATTGAAAATATTGAAAACGGTTTTTTTTGAAAATAGAGGATATATCTTTGGTGAGAATGCTCTGGAAATCATCACCCCCATCCATGGTCACAGTTACATTCCAGGGTTACGTTGCCGTCGCAGCAAAAGTCCATGTAACTGCAGGCTCTCTGCGGCCTCTCGATTACGCCATGGAACCCACACAACAGATCACAGTTACATCTAGGGTTACGTTGTCATCGCAGCAAAAGTCCATGTAACTGCAGGCTCTCAACGGCCTCTGATTTTCGCTGTCGAAATGAAACTCCTCCATTCCTACATAGGTCGCAGTCCGTCGATATAAAATCAAACGCAGACTGTTGGCTCTCAGTGGCACACACAACTTTCGCTATGTTATACCATAGGTCGCAGTCTACCGATATAAAATCAAACGCAGACTGTTGGCTCTCAGCGACACACACGACTTTCGCTATGGTATACTCTACCCATAATCCCCAGGAACTAGTTTTGTCCGGACTCCTCACAGGATCAACTTTAGAACCCCCCCCCTTGGGGCTCAAGGCAGCACCACCCGGTGGTACTCCTGAGAAGTTCATTTCAAGGGAGCACCTTTTTCCCCAGAGCCATCATCAAAACATTTTATACTATACAATATAGTATCTTTAAATCATACACCTAGTATGATCTCATACAAAGCTCCTTTACACAAAATCGATTATTCCAAAATCGATAATTCTCAAACTAGGCTTTCCAAAAATCAATATTGATTTTACCCAAAAATCTAAAGCCTTTCCAAATCCAAAGGTTCCCAAAACCCTTTTTCCAAAATCCTCATAAGATCCTTTATATATATACAGATATATATAATTTTTAAAAGCTTGAATCATCTCAAATTTGTATAAAACTCCTTTTATACTTCAAACACTTTCAAAAACCCTTTTTCTTCTGGCAAAAGATTCAACAAGGGAAGTTTTATTTTATAAAACAAAGATATTTACTTTGTTTACTCAAAATCAGATATTCAAATTTGATTACTCCTTACAAAACCACTTACCATATCACCTACTTCCATAAACAAAATTTCAACCATAGAAATATCCAATTTCTATTTTATTTCCTCATATATTTCACAAAATATATTTTCACTTCAAAAACCATTTCAAATTTCTTATCCACAAACTTCAATATCAATTTCATTCCAGTCTGTACGATTTACACATATCATCCGTACGCTATACCAATCTGATCGCTCACTCGATCACACAATTTCACTTCCGAAATAGTATAGTCCACCCGACTTCCTAGTGCGGACACAGATCTGGTTTCTTGATCAGAAACCGTTATTCTCCTTGCATAGCCATAACTATGATAGAGAATATCCAGAACCAATCAACAATCCATATCCAGGTTCGCCGTTGAAAATCGAGTGAAAAATCCCACTCGGATCAATATAACTATCTCGAAATTCTGTGCTCGAATCTGGATCAAATCACTATGCGAATAGAATAACATACGTACACCCTACGTATTTATCTTTATTGGTTATTAGCCAAATCAATTCTCTTTCTATTCATATTCACTTTAATTTTCATTCACTTACTCACAATTGCCTTAATCCACATTTGGATTATTCCTTAAATTCTTATCTAGATTGGGTATTTAACCAATAACAGTTTGAACTCTGTCCTGTTTAAATTTAAAAAATAGCTTGAAAAGTTAAAAATAGATAAGTAGTTGGAAAATAATTACTAGTTTGTAAAATAGGAGTAAAATAGTTAGAAAATAGTTAAAATAATTATAGAAATTTTAAATAATTGCAAAATAATAGTAAGATAGTAATTAGTTTTGTAAATTAGTTGAAATATAGTAATTAGTTTATAAATAGTTAGAAAATTGTTAAACAGTTTCAAAAATAATTGTAAAACGAATATAAGATAGTTTGGCTTTTAAAAGAAAAGTTATATATATAATAAATAGCTTGGAAAAATAGGTTTATATTAAAACAATTTATATTAAAAATAGTCCAGAGTCAAAACTGTTCACTTCCCAATCTCCATTCTCATTAATTCAATTTAAATTTCCATTTAAATTGAACCAACTCCAATTTAAATAACTTCAATTTCCATTAAAATCCAATTCAAGATCAATTCGGACTAATTTCAAATTGAACCCACTTCAATTTCAAATTGTTTCAAATTAATCCAACTCAAATTTTCCATTTGAACTTTATACTTATACATCTTTCAATAACAATTTCAATTAATTCAAATCAAATTCAATTTGAACTAATTTCAATTCAAATTCCAGATTTAAACCATCTCGTATTATATAAATTCGAGTTAATACTTCAAATATTGGTTCAATTCCTTTAAATCAATTTATCTTTAAAGTTTTAAACAATTCAATTCACAGTTCAGACCTAACATATTATACCACAAATCAAATTAGCCTTTATTTTAAAAACATCCATCCATTTCCAATTTCGGATTTCAAACCCATTTTGAGATCACTCAAACTTCTTAATTCAAATCAACCATTTAACTTTCCAAGTTAAATCTTAATTTCATCTTGAAATTTTCAAATCAGGTTGATCATTCCAACTTATTTAACTTTTTCCCAAGTTAAACTCAATTCACTTAATCCCGTCAACCTTACCCAATTTGAACTTCCATTTCAAATTTTAAACTTAACATAAATAATCTTCCCACGTATTAAGTTCAAAAACTTATCACCTTGGGTATCACATCTTATTCCAAACTCAAAACTCACCATTTAGAGTTTATTTCCAACCACCCTTGATATTATGTATATCCACATGTATACATATTTATTTCTTGGCTCACCAAGCCAAAATTTAAAAATCTAAACCACCTTTGGTTTCACTTCAAAACAAATTCTCATTAAAATTTTCAAACAACTCTTGTTTGAAATAGGACCCCTTTATTAAATATTATTATTTATTATTTCCATATCACTTTGAAACAATTTTCAAATTCTGGACCCAGATTTAAATCTTTACAATTCAGATCATTTTCAATTCCAATTTATAAGTCGTACTTACCTAAATGTTTTATTTCCTTAAAACATTTCATTTTTCTTTCTTATTAATACACACTTTATTATTAAATACAACAACCATTTATGATAATAACCAAGCTTATCATATCTGGAAACCAACTCATAATCATCTTATTCTAAAACCCCTTCTCTAATTCAAGATTTTGATTTTAGTTTGAATCCATTTCAAACTTATCTTTATTTAATTTCAATTCGGTTGTATTTCTATTGCCCTTTAATCTAGTTTCAATAATTTAACAACCGATTACCTTAGTATTTATTAGAAAGAAATATTGCTTTATATATCAAAATATATTTTATATAAAATCATTTAAAAAATTTATGTAAGAAAATAACAAGTACGCTCTCTCATAAATATATACACTCAACTCATTCTAGGGTACCATTGACCCTTTCCTTAATGAGTAATCCCACCAGAGCCAAGGTTCTCTCTTAATCCTTTGCTCTGATACCAAAATGTAACGACCCGAAAATTTCGATCCCGAAATTTCCATATAGTTAAGAAAAGAAGAAAAAGAAAGAAGAAAGAGATAGAAGAAGAACAGAAAAAAACACACAATCTCACATTCGCAGCGGATAAAATATAATATCACATAAATAATAGTTTTACAAGGAACTATATCATTACACTTATATCTTTATACATTAGAGTTACACATTACACAAATACCAGACAGTTAAAAATTAACTTGTTCCAGATAAATACAGCGAAACTCCTCATACGTTTCTGCCATCTAGCTCGCCTCCTGAGCTCCAGAACGTCCTTACCTGAAAATCTGTAATACTCGGTCTGACATGAGCATTACATCAAAGTAACACACGGGTCAGGCTGGAAACCAGTGTGAGTAAACTCATCAAACAAGGAATACGAAAGCATATAACTTATATAAACCCGGGTGACTCGTTATTTACTACAAACTCACATCTTACTATAATCAACACATATTCCCACAAGCAATCCCTAAGTACCTTTACTTAGTTACACCTAGTCGAGTCATTTAAATCATTTCAATTCAGCCTGTTGATTTCACATATCAACCCATAAACATCATTATAGGTTACCAATCGAAGTGGGTTCGCGTATTACTGATACCCGATCCCGGTCTCTTCGAATACAATATCATCTTAACCCAAGTTATTCAAGTGTAATAGAATTAAATTTCAAAAAGGATGTTACTTCTTACACTGCAATTTATCATCGATAGATAACTACATTATCACTTTTTAAACCAATCATCTTATATCACATCGCATTACAAATCACATATCAGAGATATCCACTAATCTCCGGCATACAATATTATTCAATCGTTCATAAGCAAGATAAATCAGTTTATGCCATTCTAATTAATTTAAACAAATTAAATTAATTACACCAATCATCCTTAATCCTGCTTATTTAATATTACTTAACCACAATTCCAATTTATTTATCATTCCTTCATTCATCAATCTTAATTAATCATCCTTGACTAATTAATCTTTAATTATCACACATATTAATTAGCCTAACCATTCTTATTAATTATCTTTGAATTAATCTCCTAAATCAATTAACAAATTTTATTTCCCTGATTCTTAATTAATTACTCTAATTAATTATCCTGTACTTACTTACATTGATCAATTGTTCCTTTATTAATCACATAAGATAATTAACTAGCCCTTTAATTTTCTTTCTTAGCTAAATCATACTTCCTAATTACACTAAATAATTACTTCTCGATTACCAATATTTAAGTGGTTATCACATTTTAGTAATCTCTATATATTTCCTTCCTTAATAAATAACATTAAGCAATTATACTTTAATTTCTTTCATACTCATTAATCAATTTCATTAGGTAAATTATACTTAATCAATAACCAAGTGACTATCTTTACTTAATTAACAAATTAATTAATCATATTTTTTTCTTATTAATTACAACTGGTAATTTATCCATTCATTACCCTGTAAACAAATTAATTAATCTTTAATTATTAATTGATAAATATCAATTATCAATCAATTTCCTTCAACATGATGTAATTAATTCTTAATTAATTTATAATTCAATTATTTAACCTTTAATTTTCTGATTAATTATTCATTAACTAAAACTCAATTATTTAACAACCCTGATTACAAACAAATTAACTCATAATGATCAATTTAACCATCCCTTTTTAACTTATTATGGATTAATTATCCCTTATCATATATTAATTAAATAAAGTAATTATACCTAAACTTCTTCCTAACACAAACTTCTAATAAACAATTTCCTACTCGTGCTACAGGACAAACCCGATGTCCACTCAGGTCTAACCCGAGTTCACTTCCCTTTCACATTTAGTTTAAGTTTGAGATGATAACCTGTAACCAACTATTATCAGGTTTAAAAACATTCGGCATTAACTCGAGTTTAAACTCGAGCGATCAATCCACTATCTCGTGTTACTCCCTAAGTTACATCATCTTCCCATCATCTCCCATACTAAGACAAATCCACTGATACTCTTGCATGTGCATATGCACCGGCAATCAACGCCGCCGCGATCATCACCAAGACCCCCCACACGTCAGCAATCCACCTTCCTACCGATTCCGATCAACCATACGCCACCACCTGATCCAAATCAAAATCGAGGTATCACAGTCGAACTTGAACCGTAACTTCACTAGAAAAAACCCCCCCTTCACCACGATTCTGACCATCGATCGCTTCGAAACTTCGGCCACATCACCGCGAGGTCTCCACGCAGCTATTCCCAAAATCACTCGCAACTCGATCCACTCCTCAATTCCCAGTTACGAAATTTCGAACGCGACCCAAAAACTCTATGCTAAACCCTACTATCCCCAAATTCTAATCCCTCGATGATCGGTTACCTCCTCCTCTATTTTTCTTGGGATCACCGATCATAACACCCGCTCCAATCCAATCCACGAACTTCGAAATCCACCCAGTCGCTAGTACTTGCCCAAAAACTACTTTCAGGTCATCACTGAAATACTCCACCATTACCCATCTAAAATTTGAATGTTTAGTTCTAAAAATCAAGTCTTCCATTGGGGATTTAGATTATAAAGTTAAGTTTATAAATTAAGGTCATTGAAATTTAACATAAATTGATGATCCACTGTATTTTTATTTTCCTCCAGCAAATGTTTTATTTTTAAAACTTAAAAACATTTTCAAATTTTAGTTTTAAACTTAAACAAACATATTTTGTATAAGAATCATAGTTCAATAGTGATAATATCAAAGAAAAATGAATATATTTTTTCAATCTATATTCTGCACACATTTTATTCAAAACAGAGTTGCATTTTGATAATTTATTCACATGAAAGCAGATTTAAAATAAATAAACTTAGTTCATCAACATGCAAACAATTTTATCACCAAGCAACTAGTTATGCAACCAAATTTTAGTTAAAACCAGTTAGTGTTTACTCACTTGTTTAATAATGCACAGTGTTGAAAGTAAGCTTTGATCTGGGTTTTATTAAAATCTAACTCTTACAAGTTATAATCCAAACATGCATAGTTAAAGATAATCAGTATTAAAGTGGTAACTAGGTCTGTTATGACCAGACAGAGACATACACAAAAGTATCTACAACAAAAATCAAACCCTATACTCAGGCAACCCATGCAAACAACTATATCGAGACACTTATCGACCATCAATTGTAGACAGATATAAACCAGAAACTTGGCTTTAAGAAGGCAGATTTACTCACCTTTATGATGAACAGGGAAGCACACAGCTTGAAACTGAAACTGCCAACTTGATTTAGATCTGATCACTGATCTTGATTCAGTTTGTTTTAAATTTCCAGTTTTGATCAGGACTTAGCTGCTTTGATGATGAATTGAAATCTGATCTTATTTTGAGCTTCCACATTTTCGATTGTAATGGTTTGTAGAAAGAATTGCTGCTCAAGTTTCTATTTTTTTTCTTTTCTATTTTGTAAAATTTTCTCGCTTCAATTCCTATACCTGGTTTTAAATTGTTTTACAGGCTTTTGGGTTCTTAGATTTTGAAAATGAAGATGGAAAGAAAAAGAAATGAGAAGTGGGAAGAACATATATTTTAGTTTATGATTAAAAGAAAAATAAAAGAAAATGAATGTAAAATTGTGACACTTGTTATTGTCATGACAAATCCACTCAACACTTGTTAATTCTTAAGTTAAGATTGTTACACTTGTAATTTTATTTTTCATATTAATGTCTTTGATAAAATTTGATATTATATTTTAGTTTTGGTTTACACTTATATAAAATTTTTGTTTTATTTTTTTAAAGAAAAAAAAATCTTTGTATTCATCTTTCATCTAGTTAATGCATTTTCTTAATTTATAAATATATGTTTTAATTTATATAATAAATCCCTTTAAAAAGAAAATACTATAAAACAATTTGTGTTCTTAATAAAATTAAATAAAGTACATTATAAAACCAAAGTATGATTTAAGATGTATATGACTATCTTTTGAATTTCAATCTAAATAACCAAATTCAAATTAAGTTTCAAATTCAATTAAAATTTCAGATTTAATTTGATATATACATATATTTAAACAAATACAAATTTCAACTTGTATATAATAATTCTTATTTAAAAAAAACTATGTATGTATATATACACATAACACAATTACAAATATAAATATCCATTCGATCAGCTTCATTTGTTTAATTTATAAATTCAGTATTTCTACTAATTAACCCAATCATAGTATCAATTATAATGCCCAGAAATTCGGGTTATCACACCTTAACATTGGACTTTACTAACATTCGTTTAATTCATATTTCAATTAGTTTGCATTCACTAATTTACATTCAAGTTGGTGCACTTCCAAATCAAATTCAATTCTATTTAAGATTCACTTAATTTCCAATTTGATTTCAATTACTTTAGCTTTCAATTTCATATGGATTTCTATACAATCAACTAACCATCATCTAACAAACAATGTATATCCAACATTACCAAATTTCTTTACTTTGCTTACATTAATTCAATTTGGTTCATCACTTTTAATTAGCTTTAATGAATTAACACTTACATCCATTATTCTATATCAATTCTTTTACATCCAATTGATTTACATTCAATTCATTCATTAATTCAATTGCTAATTCATTTAACAAATAAAGTTGAATTTCATTTATATAACTCAAGTTCACTTCACTTTAATAATTTACTTCGATACCAAAATCAACTTCATTCAACATCACTTAAGTTATATTCCATTTCAAACATCATTTGTTTAACTTAACTTAAATTTCCACTTATAAATCCAATTCAGATTCCAATTCTAAAGTAAATTCCATTTACTTTTCCTATAATTAAATTCCAAAACATATATTTACTATACTAACCCAAATTCTTTATTCTTTACCAAAGCCAAATTTATTATTTCATATCATAAGTCCACAACTCGTTTCACTTATATTCAACAATTTTAATTCATAGTTCAAATTCATTTTTATTTACAACTCATATTTATAAATATATTCATATAGTTTCACTTCTTATATATAAGATTATTTCACAATTGTATATCACATTAATTATAACTCCATACTTAAAAATTCATTTGCTTATGCAATTTTTCTTTTAATTAACTTATATATATATTCTTACATTTTCAACAACCAAACAATCAATTTATATACACTTTAATAATTCTGAAAAATTATTTCCTTTATATATATATATATATATATATATATATATATAATAGCTTTGGGTAAAATTATTTCATTTACCCTATTTTAAAACAATACTATGTCAGTTTATCTTGTTTAAGAGTTTAGAAACCCCTATCGAAACAGTTGGCCAGACTGCACCGACCAGAATCTATAAACAATCAACCGATAAGTCAACACAATACAAAACAAATTTCATATTCACTAACAAATACGCGCTCATATCTATTATTACACTCACACTCATTCTAGAGTACTACTGACTCTATCTCTAATGAGTAATTCCCAACAGACCCAAGGTTGTCACTTAACCATATGCTCTGATACCAAATGTAAAGGACGGGATTTTCGACTCACGTAAGTCGACATTAATACGTCTACTGTATCAACTGCCGAGCAATCGAAGGCTGGAAAACCGTACCGTTAGGGTTAAAGAAGAGGTAGAAGATAGAAGAAGTAAGAAAGAAGAAGTAACAGAACAATATCAAAATCTCACAATCGCAGCGGAACAACATATAATACATAAATGAATATCTTAAAAAACAAAGAACTGATACTACAAACTGGCACCCGAAACTTGCTTTTACGGCCAGCCTTTCGACTGTCACGGGTTACGCCTAACCAACCTCGGCAAGCTTGGCCCCCTATCATCGTGAAAAACGTGCACGAAACGACCCCGAACGCGAGCCCCTAGCCTCCACGTCGAGCCTCTATTTCCAATCACAACCGTTGGATTTATAGTTCTTGACGTTGTCTACAATATTGTAGTTGAGAGTTTCTTGTAAAAGTTTACGGATTGGAAGATAATTGAGGGAGAAGAAGGAATATTTTCGGCCATTGAAATGTTAATGGCGGCTAGGGCTGAAGGAATTAGGGTTTGAGCAAAATGAAATAATAGAGGGCCTTATATAGAAAAGTACACGACACTATTCACCCAAAAAATTTTCGAACTCCAAACGAAGCGTGCCGCCTGGCCTTTATAATGTTTTACCCCCATTCCGAACGCAATGGAATATATATCGGGAGCCAATTCGATCAAATTTGAAAGATAGGTTTTTGAATCGGATTATTTAAATTCAAAATTCACTCGAATCGATTTCTGTGCGTTTTAGCTTTCCCCGGACAAACCGTAAATCTGATTGACACGAAATTTGTAACCATACAATAATATAACATTATGGATCCGATTAAACTGGTTTCGTTGAAATCCGAGACTATTTAAAAAAATGGCTAATTTTATTCGTCAATTAAATATTAAAATATTCAATTTCTGCAAATTAACTTTTAATTCGATTTAAAAGGTTCTATAACATCATTCTAACTCCAATATGATTTAATACAACTTTATAAATCAAATTTAATCATTTCAAACCCAATTTCCAATTATTTCAGTAATTTCAAATATAAAAATTATCGATTTAATTATCCAATTAAATCCAGATATTAAAAATAAATTTTATTCGACTTTCAAATTTTACTTGTTAATATTTAAAATCAATTAAACATACAAATTTCAATTAACAGAAATTTTGGGTCGTTACACGTAACTTGAAAATGGACTGATCTGATAATGATTAGAGTATCTTTCCCAATCAAAACCCATTCACCGAAGTCGTTCAACATATAGAATATCCAAAGAAGTTTATCATGCCAACTATACCTCTTGTACAACTATACAACTGATTCAAAATTGTTTTTTACAGGCACATTAACATATGGAAGAAGCGAGGGCAACAGATGCAGTCTACTACAAGGCCTTCAGGAATCATTAAAGGATGAAACAACCTACTATCATAGAAGAATTCTATGGGAAGGCAAACAGGTTCTAAAGATTGGAAGTAGTGCGATTGGAAGAAGGCGAACCCGATAATTTGCCAAAGAACATACCAAACTGTGAAGGAGCTATAGGACCTTAGGGATCTTCTGCCTAACCAAGGCTATTAAGACCCAGTAGAAAAGTCCCCAACTAACTGACGAAATCAGCTGAAATGATGATTATCAAATAACACTCTAGCTGGCTAGCAACTAATGTATAGGGCGGTAACCTAAAGTGATGCCTTCTCATCCATCCTTGTCTACTTTCCTTTTCTAAATGAGCTATACCGGGACATTGGGGGCATTGCAGACGACATGGCGAAAGAAATGCTTCTATACCCTCAACGAGTCATGTCGATCCCCTTTTGAGAATCAGCTTTCTTCTGGTAGCATCGAGAGGCCTTGTCCAAAGGATCGTCTAATAAATAGATCCAACCCCTTAGTCTCCAAGAACCAATAAAACTGTGTTCCTCGCGAGCTGAATCCTAAAAATTCCTCTTAAAGTCGTTGAATCATCGCTTTAGTACCATTGGGCCATCAGACACACGACTTGGAACTCTTCTTGGAGTCGATGAATTATCGCTCCAAGGCCGTTTGGTTGTCGGACATCCGACCAAAATTCCTTCCAGAATCGATAAATTATCATTCTAAGGTCGTCTGGTCATTGGACATCTGACCACAAAAACTTCTTCACGAATTGAAGCATCGTGAAGGTCTTCCACGAACTAAAGCATCATGAAGGCGAACAGGTAGATAGTAATCATTTGATTCAAAAAACCCTTCACGGATGTGAAGGTCTTCACGAACTAAAGCATCGTGAAAGAGAACCGGTAGATCAGGGGTCATTTGATCCAAAAAGCCTGAAACACCCCACAGCCCTTAATATACCCAAAAGGACACATTAAAAGGCGTGGTGCATTGTAGCTGTATCTGAAACTATGAGAGACTAAGATTCATATGACAAAAATAGGTAAACACAGTGGAAATTAAAATAATAACTTATTTAAAACAAAAACTTCTTAATTGCTTCATAAACAAAACAAGTCAAATACCAAGTACAACATACATGTCTCAAAATCTAATATGTCTCATGATACAAAAACTCATAGTCTCAAAAATCAGAGTACATAATATCACTCATAATAAGCCGGTACATAGAAAGAACCAAAAGCTGAAAGAAAAGAAATTCGCTCTGGAACGTTCGAACAAACGAACGTTCGTTTGTTCATAATTAAGGGAGGCGGGTCGACCGGGCGGTCGACCTGCCTTACATAAATATATATATATATATATATATATATATATATATATATATATACATACATACATACATATATTTCTGCTTATTTTGTATCTTGGTCATATTAGCTCGGTTTCTGACATTCTATATATGGAAATTGACCAGAAATTACCACGAACACAATGGTGCAATTCCTGTGGCTCGGTTTTGATAATTTCACAAAGTTATTTTATTATTTAATTAATTAACGAATTAATTATTATGAGTCAAATTTTGAGTTTTTATAAAACCCTTCATGAATGTGAAGGTCTTTCACAAAGTAAAGCATCGTGAAAGCGGACCAGTAGATCAGTGGTCATCTGAACCAAAAAATTCTTCACAAATGTGAAGGCCTTCCATGAAATAAAGCATCGTGAAAGCAAACCGGTGGATCAGTGGTCATCTGATTCAAAAAACCCTTCACAAATATGAAAGTCTTTCACAAACTAAAGCATCGTGAAGGTAAATCGGTAAATCAGCGGTAACAACCCTTTGCGAACGAGAAGGTCTCTCACGAACTAAAGCATCGTGAAGGCGAACCGATAGATCAGTGAAATTTATATACGGCTGATATCCATAAAGATGGACTGGAAGATCAGTAGTCATCTGATCCAGAGCCCCATGAAGTCAACGAAGTCATGCTCCAGGGCCACAAATCGACAATCATATCAATCACTCCACATAATTAAGGGAATCATTTCCAACGGCCGATGAAACAAATAATGCTGAACTCCAGAGCTTTAATGTCTCTAAAAGGAACTAAGCCAAAACTGAACCGACCTTATGGTTAATTAGAGGCTGACTCGAATCAAGCCAAGACTTAGAGCTCGGGAGAACCGCACCCACTGGACTAGGGGCAACCAGACGAGTTGTGGAGAGACCTTAGGTACACTTCAAGTGCGCCAATAGCCCTTTGGCATAGAGGGCACCACACTCACTTGAATAACCATAAAGAAGGCCGAGACTAATCATACCACAGTTCTGTTATGTCAGGTCAAAAATTCGGGAATTCTAACAATTGCAAACTTAACGACCTAGCTAGTGCAACAAATGAAATAAAAGCATAATACTTGCTTGCTTCTTCCTAACTCCTCCTTTATCACCCTTGGTAGCCAGATCCTTTTCCTCTTAAACTACATGCTAGTTGAAGACCAATTCACTAAAGGCAGTTTGGACCAAAAACTATGAGTCTTGCCCCAAACTCCCATAAACTCTTTCTTTGGAACAAAAACTATGAGTCTTTCCCCAAACTCCCATAAGCTCTTTCTTCGTAACCGTCTCCATGCAGTCGGTTGTAGATCTCTCCACTATGGCAACCTTATCTGGTTAGCCTTACACATCTTCCCAAAATACGAGAGGATCGTCCAAGCCACGATTACCCAATCCAAAATCCAATTATGTCTTAGAACTGACAAAATCATGTTCCAGCGAAGTCAAATCGCTAGATTGATGGGAAAACTCGATCCTTTCCTTCTAAGAACTAGCATCGCTCCTCCAGCACCGGGAAGGCTTAAACCATTGCACGCATTTCACAAGCCGTGAACTCTTAAAAGTCGCGCATTTCGTAGGCCACGCAGTCTTAAAAGCCATGCACTTCATAAGCCATGCACTCTCAAAAGCCACACATTTCGTAAGTTGTGCACTTCGTAATCTGCCCATTCTTAAAAGCCACGCATTTCACAAGCCATACAAGCACTGCTTTATGTTGCTCAAGCATCATCAGCAATCCGTTAAAATTTTCTAAGTATCGTTGTTGTCCTGACAACACCGGGAAACCTGTATATTCCAAGATTAACAGGGATCGACTCCTGCCACCCGAGAAACTGACATTGCTCCAGTAGAGCCACAAAGTTCACAACCAAGAAGTCGAAAAAGAATTTTGATCTTTGACTAAGGTTAATATACAAAATGTCCCAATTTAACACATCTAAGTCACGAGTTCCTAGATATAGGAGCTACAACATACCATTGACTTGGGGCATCCAGGGAGCCACTCAGAAATTCAAGTCTCACATTAATTTTTTGGAATAATCAGCCTTGTGGACTGAGGAGCACATAACACATTAACACTTGGTTAGGATAGAAAATTGCTTCAACTTGCAATAAAAGGAGGAATTTACCATCGTCTAGAGATAGACGATGGTAGAGGGCATTTCTAGAATCGAATCATCAACGCATCAGTTTCAAAACCCAACTTGTTGAAAACCAGCTATTATCTGAAGATAGACAACAACATGGGAGAACGCTCAAAATCGAGCAGCTAAACCATTGATTCCCGAAGATTTGAACCAACGAATAAGGCAGATATCTGCAACAACGTCAATGCCCTAGCAGAGCACATATGACATGGAACAAGCGAAGTTAATTGTCGTAGACTCAAGACAAACATTACCAAACTCTTCCGATCCATGATTACGATAGGAAGAGTGCAAGCACACTGGGGGGCAATATAACAACTTGCCCCACAACAGCTAATCTTCTATAAGTGCTTGGAATTTAGCATTTGGGAATAATGAGTTCCACAAATGGAAGTTAGTTTGAAACAAAAATCGACCGAAGGAAATTTGATCCTACACAAGAACAACCGTGGAAATGGTTAGACGATGACCCTGTACTGCCAAAGGGAGCACTTGATGGTTATAAACAAAGTAGAGTAACAGAGACACATGGACTCTCATCCTTTCAGAAAATGGCGTATCTCGGAGTTAAGCAACGTTAAGAAAACAACCACAGTGGGTTAGAAGGAATCTACTCAACTCTATAGGATTAGACGAATGATTCAATCCTTACCAACATGTCTTTAACACTGCCCAAAGATAGGCAACACTAAGAAAAGACTTCTACAATCTAATAATCAAAGTGCTAGTTTTCGAAGACCGAAACCTGTACCCAACAGGATCAAAAGCACCGCCGAGTCGATGGGAAAAATCAATACCAACATCCTAAGTGTCAGTGTTGCCCCCGCAATGCCAATGCTTTTTCTCACTTCCCATATACCGATGTTACCCCGACAACATTGGGAAACTTTCTATTTCCTAAGTACTGGTGTTTCCCTGATAGCCTTAGGAAACTTTATATTCCTTAATTACCAACATTGCCTCGACAATGCCGAGAAATTTGTTATTCACTAAGTACCGGTGTTGCCCCGGTAAGGCCAGAAAAACTTTAATCTATAGGGTTAGTAAGAAACACTCACCATAGTGAACCATCAATGCACTAACTTCTAGAGATAGAAGTTGGTTCTCATCAGAGTTCTACTCTTTTTTTGGAAAACTACTATTACCCGAAGATAGGCAACGACAGGAAGACATAACCTTTCATAGGTCAATCAGATGGTTCAACCTGACATCACAGGAATCAACCACTGCACGAGAATAGAGCTGCATAGAAAGAAATCCCAGGATTGAATAGCCCATGTGCTAATTTTTAAGGATGAAAGCTAATGGACAATTGAATTTCCAAAATTCAACTTAGAAAGAATTTAGATATAACAAAAGATAGGCAGCCCAGAGGAAATATTGCTTGGAACCAAATAGCTAGGTTATCAATTCCGAAGACATGAACTGACATAGGAATAGAACTTCCGTGACGACAACAATCAAGCAAAGCATGCACAACTAAGGAAATGTAGGGACAATCACGAAAATTCAGAATTAAAACCATCGGACTTCTGCAATCCTAAAATAGGATTGAGAAGCAGACCAGAGGCAACCGAATCATTTGTCCCAAACCACTCTATATCTTACAATCGCCCAAATACAAGCATTCGAAATAGCTTGTCCCTCGAGCAGGGATACACACACAAATACTCGATCGAAAGAAATGTTGCAAAGTCCAAACATGAATAACCGTGAGGTTAGTTAGATAACGGTGCTGTATGGAAAAACAGAGCATTTTGGCAACAAATTCACCAACAAAGGAAATGAAGGATTTAACTTCCAAAAATCAACTGTCGCCACAGTCTGGCGATAACGACAAGGAATGATGACTTACTTATGGCCTAACTAGATCATTTATTTCCAACTAGCAGGAATATGTCATTACTTAAAGTTTGGTGATGCTAAGAAGAAACCCCTAGAATGAAACTATCGACACATCGGCTTTCGAAAGCAGAAGCAAGAGTTTGATTGAATCTTTAGCCCTACCTTCTAGCATCTCATGCTATTTGGGGATTCACAACATCAAGGAAAAATCCACAGAGTTGACTCATCCGCGCATGAGTTTCTGGAGATAGAAACTGAAACATGATTAGGGTCTCAACACTGGACTTAGAAGAATTCACTCTAGCAAAAGAAGACAGCGACACGTCTTTCCAGCACATGTACGCAGAATGACATTAGATGACGATGTAAACTTAGAGGAATTCAATTACAATAAGGAAACATACATCATTGAAAGAATCAAAGCTTGGAATAAAGTAGCAAAGTCCATAGTCTCTAGAGATAAGATCTACCGTATCAATCAAACTGAGGTAATCGAACGTATTGCCCAAGAATCTAGTCTCTCGAAAACATATAGACTTTGCATTCAGAGAAATCAGTCCTATAGACTAGGGTAGATACACCAACACTTTATTGAAACAAACTCAATTGAGCAAAAGTAGGGATTAGCTATAGAACTGGCTAGACCAAGCTAATTCATAGTTCTGAATAAAGCTATGAGATAGAATATGTCGAAATGACCGTAGAAGTATTACTTACATGTATAGAATTATAGTAAATGAGTATGCTACACATGAACACAAGAGGTGCAATAGCAAAAAAAAGCAATGCTCAAAATTGAGCAATTGAACCAATAGTCCCCGGAGACAGAGGCTGGTGTGCAGGTTGAATTTCGAAAAATGCAAAGGAAAGATAATTGCAATCGAGCAACACATGCTAGTTTTCGAAGACTAAAACGGTGCCTGATCAAACTTCAACCACAATTCTTCAAGAGCAACCGTGCCTTGTAATTTAACTATAATCAATCATCCCAATATGATAGGAATAATAAGTGAAACCTAAATTGCGAAGGACCTAGCCTTTGGAGGAGTGGAAGATCCACCAATAGACTAAAGATTGGGTGACCATTAAGTCATTCTCAATAACAAAACTTGACATTCAACCTTGTCAGGTATGTTTTACTTTAAATAATATCCTCATATAACCAACACTCGGAATTCCAAGGGAAGTAGGTGTATGTTGACCAGTCGGGTTCTGGCTTTGACCAGGGATAGATGCAGTGTGTTATCTACATTAAAAGAGTCCAGTATCCTGAATACTACAAACAAACAATCTAGTGTGGATAGCTTGCTTATATTTGAAAAACAATCCATATCATCCTTTGAAATAATCTCTTCCACACTTACCCGTTATCGATCAACGATCGATAACGGAGCTGTTATCCAACGCGACGCAGGAAGCTTTTCTTTTCAGGATCACTAGAATACAGAAATGGGAAGAGCGATACGGTTGAATCATCCACTATATCTGATTTTGGAATAAATTGTCGCATTGGAATTCAAAAACATCGACGAGAACTTTCATGTTCTCGAAAAGAAAAGTTAAAGACAAAAAGCAAGACTTCGCTTCAAAACAACGTGCAATCGTTTGAGACAAAACAGAGCTTCACCGCCGATCGAGTTAAAAATATATAGGACGACTCCAAACCTACGTCATGCACCCATTTACCGATCTAAACCCTTGCGTAAACTATAGAGCACAAATTGCATCGTCTATACCAGAAATTGAAATTCAGATCGAAATCAAAAAACGAATGGCTATCAGAAATCAGTCAATTGGAAACAACATCTTGAGATTGTCCATGATTCACATCGAAAATTCAATAGACGGTTGAATAGTCAAGGCTAAATTTGCATGGTAACCTCAACACGATCAACTAGATTTCACAAAATGAAAACTCAAAAGCAATTACTTCTAGAGCACACTTTGTTTCCAACGAAGGCATACTCGAGGGTGGGGGGGGGGGGCAAATGTTAACTGGGTTTTTACCCAAGCAGGAATCCAAATGAGTTAGAACATCTAAGCCAAGCTAAAACAACCCAAGATTTGACCAAAAAGACCTAAGGGACTCAAGAAGAATTACCCAAAAATCCACTAAGGGGATGGATTGCTAGTGATCCATCACCTATGGATCGCTAGCGATCCATAAGGAAGCTTTATGGGATGTCAAAGCCTTTGCATCATGATCTATTACCTCTTCTAGGAATACCTACCAAGTTTCATAACAATCCAAGCAGCGTAGTTCAAGAAGTGAAGACTCATCTGATTCAAGCTGTTTTGACCAAAGCAGCTAGCTTAAACTGGACCTACAGAACTCATACAAAGTCGGATTGACTTGAAATTTTGGGATCACATTTATAAAACATAGAAGAAGGCTCATAAAAGAATGAAATCATTTGGAGTTGATTGGATGGATCGCTAGCAACCTAATTAGATTGATCGCTAGCGATCCATCTAGGATAGGCCCCACTACCTCAAAATTTTATGGTGAGTCACTGACACTCTCTCGAATGTTCCTGTAAAGTTTCACTCAATTTTGTTAAGATTTGTGCGAGTTATGAATGATTCTTCTAGACCAGATGACCCATGAAGACGAATGATCAAGCTAACTCCAAATGACTTTATATTTGGACAAGGCACTTAAATAGAAGATAAGAAGACAACTAAACAAAGATCACTCAAAAATATGCTAAGTGGATGGATAGGCTTCTGGTAGAAAAATATGCTAAGTGGATGGATAGCCAGCGATCCATCCCCTGTGGATAGCTAGCGATCCATCAAGATACGTCGGATCACCCTCAAACTTTCCAAGCTCCTTTTTAGCACTAAGTAAAGACTTCTGGTAGAAAAATATGCTAAGTAGATGGATAACTAGCGATCCATCCCCTATGGATAGTCAGCGATCCATCAAGATAGGTCAGATCACCCTCAAACTTTCCGAGCTCCATCGTAGCACTAAGTAAAGGCTTCTAGTAGAAAAATATGCTAAGTTGATGGATAGCTAGCAATCCATCCCCTATGAATAGCTAGCGATCCACCCTCTATGGATAGCTAGTGATTCATCAAGATAGGTCGGATCGTCCTCAAACTTTCCAAGCTCGTTCGTAGCACTAAGTAAAGGATTCTGGTAGAAAAATATGCTAAGTTGATGGATAGCTAGCGATCCATCCCCTATGGATAACTAGCGATCCATAGAAATTACTCAGATTGATTTTAGATTTTCGGCAATGACTCGGCATAACAACTGGACTCTTCTGCACTTGAACTTCTGGCCTAATACTCACTGAATTCTCCTAGAAATACTCACCTATGAGCAACATAATGAGGATCTTCGAGACTAGCTGCTGAAACTCTACAGAAACTATTCTTCACTCTTCTTCTCTCATACAACAGTCATCTAAAGGGTTCACTGTAATTCTCCAGTGAACTCTAACACCAATGACTTGATCTAACTTAAAAGATCGATCCAAATTGTAATCAAATTCAACTTATAATTGCAGTCAGTCAATAACAAAAGTTATAAAGTAGATGTAGGCTTCGTTAACAGTCGAACCACTATAAACATCTTTTGTCTCTTTACTTTATATGCAAGTTATCATTCCTTGTTTCTATTTTATTTGCCTTGATAAACAGGGTTGGTGCTTTTGCACTCACTCCAAGATGTTGATCCATTGTTTAGGTTAACACATCTCCTGTCCAATTGCATAATGTAAAAATTCAACAGTATTCATTATTAGTGGTAATATATATACTACTCCTTCCATATGTTGTAACCATGTATTGACGTATTTTTTTAATTTTCCTATGTGTGATTCTATCTATATTAAATGTTAAATTATGATCTGTAGAGGAATGATCTTCATAGAAATCTTTCAATTTTCTTCGTGAAGAATGATATCTAATCCAATCGGCCTTTGTACCATGTATAAGAATTTTAAGGTAAGGATCATTATGAGCTTCTTCATAATTGTTATTATAAACACTATCTTCATGGTCAGACATATTTATCGTTGATTGAAAATCTAGAGTTCTTAAAGCTAAAGAACTTTCTGTTTAATTAGTATTAATTTTATAATTATCTTCTTCTGATTCATCAAAATCCTTCGACTCAAAATAGTTAATTGCCAAAGCATATTTTTCATAATAAGAATAAATTTCTGTACTTTCAATTTCTCGTGTTATTTCTTTTTCTTGAAGAGTAAGAATATTTTTGTAACGTATTGGATCAAAATCTTCAACACCTATCTTATTTTTTTCTCCAGTTGAACATTTGACCGTTTTTATAGTATTCACCCAGTGGATTACTGGACTTTTTTGACTAAAACCCATAGATTTTATTTCTTTTTCTTCTTTATTCAGTTTTTTCTAATTTCTTTTATTTCAAGGTTTATTTCTTGCAAAAGGTCTATAATATAAATGTAAATTTCATTTTTGGAATTTTCTTGTGTAGGAAGATGAACAATATGCTCATATTGTTCATCTTTTAAATTAAAATGACAATTGTGATTGTTTGGAATAATAATTTTATTTTCACTCATGTTTAAATTCTTGAACATAATTCTATTGGTTTGTTTTTAAAAAAATACTTTTTATCAAAAACTATCCTTTTAAATCTTAGTTAATTTTGACCTAAAAAATAGCGGCTAAACACGGTACCCTTTTTCGCACTTACGATAACTGTGGTTTTCTAGTAGGATTAAGATTCGAATCTACAACCACTAGCTTATACCGTTGCTTCACAAATTAGAGCACAACATTGGTTCATTTCATACTCCATGCGTAATAACTAAGAAAAAAACAATGACATAATCGATAAAAAAATTCCTTAGAAAACACAACCGAATTACGTCCAAGATAAAAATTTAAGCTATCATATTATGCAAACAACTAAAAGGCAAAAGTACTTGAATGGCTCTGATACCAAGAGATGCAGACGATGTTAGAATCACAACAATCCTGTTCCAATGAACTCGTTTTTGATCTGTCTAAAGGTCCAAATTTAGCTCAATCGGTTTTCGGTTCAAATATCCAAAGTTTTCGATTCAGAATTATACCAGATGTTCAAGCCCGTAAATATGTAGTTTAAAAGATTTCGAATGGCCAAATTGCTACAATAATTTTGGTCTTGCTACAGTGTTATTATTATTTTATTTTTGGAAGAACACACGATTTGAGTTTGTTTTTGCTGTTGCCCATCGAATCTCGTTTCTTGTGTTCTGTCGTGGTTTGGACATTGTACACAATTTCGAAATATTTGGAAAATAATAAAATTGCCGGATGTCAATTGGGAAATGAGGAGAGAACAAAAGTAGCCAAACAGTGCTTCTGTTGCTACATGCCATTTAGTACATTAATTATTTTATTATATTATTATTAGAAATTTAATTTAACCCTTCTCATCGAAATATCTAACAATACAAAAAAACAAAGTACGAGTCGTTTGCGATTAGAAACGCTCCAGCAGCGAAGATGCTCCAGGCTCCTAACTTATTTAAAACTTTATGCACATAAACTATTTGTCACATGTAGAAAACTTTTGTTTTAAATTTGCAAGAAACCGGAATTTTTAATTACAGGTGGGATAAGAAGTGACAGATTGCTCTCTTCTCCTCCTGACCGTCCAAGCTGTCACCTACTGTGTTTTCTTGGCTCCACCACCACGCTATGAAACAACGCTCCTTTTTCCTTAATCGTCTTCTTTTGTCAATTTAATCAACAAAATCAATTTTCACACTCTTCAAATTATTTCTCCTCTGTTTCTTCATCACCTTCATTGTTTACTTGCAAAGATAATTTAGTATATAACTACTATTGGGAGATGAGTTTTAGAGGAGATGAAAGCGGAAGCGAAGATGGAAGCGTGCGGAAGCCGTTTCTGCACACTGGTAGTTGGTACAAAATGGGAATGGGTTCTCGTCAATCAAGCCTTATGGATAAACTTGGGTCGTCTGGATCCGTCATCAGAGATTCTTCTGTTTCCGTGCTACTTTGTGTTCTTATCGTTGCTCTCGGTCCGATCCAGTTTGGATTTACCGGTGGCTTTTCCTCTCCGACTCAGGATGCTATGATTAGAGATTTAGGTCTCTCACTTTCCGAGGTATACTTATCGATTTTAAGTTTATTTTCCGAGTTACCATGATTGTCCATCCCTTGATATGGATTTGTTGTTTGTAAATAGTTTTCAGTCTTTGGATCTCTTTCAAACGTTGGTGCTATGGTTGGTGCCATTTCCAGTGGCCAGATTGCAGAGTATGTTGGGAGAAAAGGGGTATGAATTTTTGTATTATATGTTAAGTACAATTTTTTAGTTATATTATATAATACATTTTGTTATTGAAGGGATCGGATAGATGTAAAATGCACTAGGACAAATCCAAATTGAATAGATCATAAAGCTAGTCTAATGTTATGTGTGTGTGTGTATATATATATAACATTACTCTGAAGCCAAAGAATATGTTAACACGTTAATAAAACAAACTGATACATTGACAGTGGGATATAATAAAGATGCTTTTGCAAACAAAGTGGATAATGTATTATGCTTAACGACTAATACTATAATAGCAACGTTAACACAAGTACATGATAGACTAGACTTGATGGACAAACAAATTATAAATCTAGACAGAAAATTAAATAAGTTAGACAAATCTACACAAGAAAAAGATTATGATATCAATCAACTAATCGAAAAGATATCAAATCTAAATCTAGGACCAGTAGACACAGATAAAGGTAAAAAGACCAAAATAAGTTTTCTAACATTTAAAACATTAGATAACATATGATAAATAGAAGATCTTTTACAGGAACATCCAAAACTTTAATGGACAAACCCCACAGAAAGCAATAGCTTAGCCACAAATACTTGGATAGATAGCATTCTAAGGAGATCTGTGAGTTCACAATCCCAACTAGAAGAAATAATAAATATAGAAAATGACATAGAAGTATTTTCAAACAACCAACTAAATATCCTAAATCCAAGAGAACTGTATAGAATATGCATATTTGCAATAAACACAGGATTATATAGACATCATAGGGAAGAGATTCTCTCCTTAACCGTTGGAAATCAACAGGTTATTAATTTAATGTCCAATGAAGCCATTAAACAATTAAGAATACAAAATTATAAATGAATCCACCTAGGACTTATTGTTATAGGAATAAGAGGATTAGTCGGACAAAAGATAAGAGCTAAATTACTAATAGTTCTAATAGATGACAGACATCAAGATTTAGACAAAGTTATATTTGAAATAATAGAAGTTGATATGAACAATAACATTGATATGTTTATATATCGTCAAATTTTACAATGATATTACAAGATTTTTATAAACATATAAAAGTAGTAGTCCAAACCAAAGGATTTGAAAATTTTAATGGTAAAAACATAATACTAGACATAACATTTTTGGAAAAATGTATGACAAAATTTATTCCTAAGATAAAAGACAAACTTGATGAAGTAATAAAAACACTAACATCCACTGGTATTAACTTTTCAAGACCAATGGAATTAGACTCATCTATATTGGCGGGACATGAATGAAATATTCAAAATCCTAATGAAAACAGAGACACACTAAAACCAAATGATGTTGTGACTTATACAAATCCTAATTGGACATTGTCCTTAAGGTTTAAAGATTATGGACCCTCTAACCAAAAAGACATAGACACTGATGATGAATCTAATTCTGAACTCCAAAGAAATTTATAATGAATAAGATAATTTACCCCAAGGAGCTAGGAATGGTTCTTGAACCATTCGAGATATATGAATTAGAACAACTTAGAAAGAATAACCAAATAGATAATAACACATTTGTCCATATAGATGATGAAAATAATGCTAGGATTAAAAAAATACATACATTAGAAACCTTTTTGAAAGATTCTAATGAAGTACTCAGACAAAAAAACCAATAAACAAAAGATTCTAACACAATTAAAGAACTAGATAGTGAATACACTTATCATATAGAGCCAATGGAAGGACAAGGGGAAAGTTCAACATTAACTTATCCTAAAGAACCCCCACATAAGATGGATTATCCTTTAGGACACGCACCAAGAATAAATGTAAACACTTACACTAATGAGAATAAAAATTTGAGAACTATAGGAAAAAATAGAATACCTATTGAAAAAACATTTTTTGGAAAAGATTCTGTAATACTTAACGTTACAGAATGTCATCTGCAACTGTTAGATACATATCTAGAACAATGGACTGCTGCAATAGCCAGAGACTATTCGGCCAAGCATACAAACATAATAACTGGAGAGGAAATGGTTAGAATAGTAGAAAATTATTTAGGTGATACAGCTAAAGGAATGTGGGAAGCTTATAAAAGCAATTTTCCAGACGAAGTAGCCTCCTTGGTTACACAAGGTGGTAATATATAACTTTGCATATGTAATACGTAGGATAATAACTGGTTGAGAAGTAAATACAGGATTAACACTTAGACTACAAGAAGCCATGAGATATCTAGAACAAATACAACTACTAGATTGGAAACATATAATAAAATTTCTAAGAATTTTTATACTACGCAACCATATCTGGAAACTATTACTCAAAAGAAATAGGTGATAAATTATTTTCTAAATTACCCGAAGACTTAGGGAAAGAAACACATAAATCCTGGAATGAAACATATTCCAATATCCCTAAAACGTATGACAATATAGGAATTAGACTAACTTATATAATTTCTGAACTCAAAAAGAAGTGTACGTATATACAAATAAAAAGAGAATTGAAACAGAAAAATTATGGGTTCTGTTCACAAATATATACACCTCAACAATACGGATCCAAAGAAACTATTAACACAAAACCTAAACCTAAAAAACAATATACCAAGAAATATTACTTAAGAAGATCCAATGCTAAAAAACCTTATTTGAATAAAAACAAACATGTTAGGAAGTATAATCCTAGAAAAACGTATACAAACACGATTACATGTTTTGCATGTAATGAGAAAGGACACTTGTCATCTACTTGTCCAAAAAAACATAATTTATATACTAGAGAATCAAATGTAGTAGACTTTGTTAAAGAAGACATACTAGAAGTAGCCTCGGATGTCTCTGTGACTTCTACAATATATTCTATTGTATCATTAGAAGGTTTAAAAGAGCAAGAAAAAACTTCTAGCTCAGATTACTCCCCAATAAAAGAATTAACAAACAGTCAAATAAGATCAACAGATTTTAGAAATATCCCTACAAAACAATTTCTAAACTTAATGGATTATGAAGAATGCATCCATGAGTTTAAATATAAAATGGGAACTGATACAACGAAATGTTATTTTTGTCCTTGGTATCCTGCCTTTGACAAAAGATTCAAATGTATAAAATGCATTACAGAAGTATGTTACAAATGTGCAGAAAAGTATTTTAACTTGAAAACCCCAACTGAAAGTAAATTACAATATACTGATAAAAACAAAATTAATGAAGAAAGAATAACAATATTGGAAATAAAATAAATAATTTTGAAATTGAAATAAATGAAATAAAAAGAAAATTATTTGAAAATGGCAAAGGAAAACATATTACAGATATAGAAGAAAACAATCTTAATAATACAGACGAAGCAATACAGGTACCTTTAATCTGTAATCCTGAACACTTAAGAAAATTAAGGATACCAACCTTAATAAATATCAAAGGATTATAAATAAAATTATCAGCATTTATAGACACTGGAGCTACCAGCTCAACGGTAAACTCAGAATTAACACCTCATTATTTCATAACAAAAGCTAATAAACCTATACAAAGTACACAATTTGATGGAACGACTAATATAATAACTGATGTAATTATAAATGTACAATTAAGATTTCACACTACATGTGATGAGCGGTCACAACACTATAACTTGAAACAAATATGGATTACAAAATTAAATTTAGGAAATATAAATTTAATACTGGGCCTAGACTTTTTATTAAGTGACAATGGAAGTTTTTCATTTAACAAAGATTACCTACAAATAGCTAAGAAAACAACACTAACCCCCCTCATATCAGAGTTTACGCCTGACAAGCGTGGTGGAGACACAACCCAAAAAACAAATTGCACTTGCGAAATTCCTGGCCAATGCCATAGACAAGATAATGATAACCAACATAGTAATAGTCTTACTATAACAGAAGAACAACCCTTAGGTTATGAAAATAAAAATATATATGAAATAAATAATACTGACTTTGAGATAGAAACAAATTTTATCCAACCAAATAAACTAAGTAATATTCTATTAACAACTGATGACATAAACTAAATTGTCAATAAACTCGAAAAACTAGAAATTATAGGAGAAAAACCATTAAAATACTGGGAAAAGACTCTATATACTGTAAATTGGACATAATTAACCCTGACATTACAATCAAAACCAGATTATCCAAATATGATAATTGGATGATTGAAGAATTTAAAATGCATCTAGATATTTTGAATAAGTTAGGAATTATCAGAAAAAACAGACTCAAGACATAGAACGCCAGTTTTTGTAGTACAAAAAGAATCAGAACGTAAGAGAGGATAAAGTAGAATGGTCATGGATTATACGCGACTAAATGACAATACAAACGAAGATGGGTATTGTATCCCAGACAAAGAAGCATTGATCAATAAAATACAAAATAATTATTGGCATTCAAAATTTGATCTAAAATTAGGATTCTGGCAAATAAAAATGCATGTAGAATTAATACCCTGGACATCTTTTACTTGTTCAGAAGGACATTACGAATGGCTTTTTATGACATTTGGATTTGAAAAATGCTCCACAAATATTCCAAAGAAAAATGGATAACATATTTAGGCACTGCAGTAAATTTACATGCGTATACATAGATGATATACTAGTCTTCTTAAAAACAAAAAAGAACATATTTCACACTTATATATTGTATTTAAGCTTTTTGAAACACATGGATTAATAATCTCCAAAAAGAAAATCGAACTGTTTAAAAATACTATTGATTTTCTAGGAGTAAAAATAGTAAAAGGACAAATAGAATTACAACCTCATATATTCAGAAAAATATTAGAATTTCCAGATAAAATATAAAATTTAAAACAATTGCAATCATTTCTAGGATTAATAAATTATGCTAGATCTTTTATACAAAATTTATCTAAATACACTAGACCCTTATATAATAAAGCAAGCTTCAAAGACAAAAGAGAATTTAATAATAAAGATATAAAACAAATCCAAAAAATAAAAGAACTAGCTAAAAACTTAAAACCATTAACTTTGCCACCGTCTACTGACTACTTCATCATACAAACTGATGGTTCCTCCTTAGGATGGGGAGGAATATTATTAAGTAAAAAAAGATAAAATCGATCCTAAATCTACTGAAAAAATATGTAGATATACTTCAAGAACATATAAAGAAAAAGGCTATACGACTTCATTAGACTACGAAATTTTAGCTATAATATGTATCTTAGATTCTTTTAGACTTTTTATAATATCACAAAAAGAAATGACAATAAGAACAAATTGTGAATCTATAGTAAAATATGCAAATAAAAAAAAACATAATAAATAACATACGATAGAAAGTCAAAAATGCAATCCTAAATTGTGGTACTAAAATTATATGCGAACATATCAAAGGAAAATCAAATATATTATCAGATAAATTATCAAAACAATTTATCGACTCCTTATTAGATTGTAGCCTTATCAATAGAGAAGAAGTAATAGATATATCTGCCATAAATCAGTTGACAAACAGCAGGAAATTCCCGAAGACATATGCATAAAATAGATTTGTTACAAATGCACAACTAACCGAAGAACAACAAATGATCCTAGACAACATATGAAATTTATCCACAGCAGCACAAGACAATAAATAAAAACTCAACATATTATATACACTTGTTGAGATTTTCACAAATACAGAATCAACAAAGAAATTCACACACTATTGTTTATTCAATGGACCTGGTGCTGATAAGTGGTATATATCTCTCTTGGGAAGAAATGGTTCCTAAGTTAAAAGAACTTGAACAAAACCCCAGGTATGGAAGACCATACTACAAAGGATATTACACATATGAGAGACAGTTAAAATTGCTATAGAAAACATTCTTGGCTAAGATTACATAGTCTCAAACACCATCAAATAAATACAAACCATATCCTCAGGTGTAAAAATAAAAGAGGAAACAACAAATGCCACAGAAATAAACTTAAGGTCCAAAACAACTTTTGCGGCAATCACTACAAAGGAAGCCCAAAAAGAAAATAGCAAAATTATTGATAAGAGTAAAGTGTATGAAGGTAATTCAAAATAAAAATGCTAAAGTTAAATTTAATATCCACTTGGCGGTTGTTTGAGATTGATTAGGAATACTACAAGTCGAATATACAAAGTTATGATTCAAATATTGTGCTTGACTAGATGATCCTCCAAAAATTCGCTACATCTATTTAATAAATATATAAACTCTCTACAAAAATGAGTTGTCATATAAAAAAGAACTACCAAATGTTGTGTTTATTGAAATTGTGTTATCGGTATATACTCTACCACTGATAATGTGGAATGTTGTGTTTCTACAACATTAACAAGTTTTGTTTTCATAATAAAAATTTCTATCACTTTCATTCCAACCGAAAATGTGAAATTAATATCATCGTCATATTCAGTGGATGAACCATCATCTCTGACCAATTTTGCTACTATTTTTAAATCATTCTCAAGTGCATTGATTCTTGTCACTTCAAGTGTGTGTTGTTTAAGCTTTCTTAAATAATAATGCTTTTTAATTATCATTTGTTTTTGTTTACCACCAATGTATATTGGTTTATCATCTTCATAAACCAACAATTATCTATCGTGGTAGAATATAATTGAAACCGTTGACATTATATATAAAAACAAATAAGTTTTCATATCTCAAAAAATAATACTAGAAAAAACAATAATTATAACTTACGTAAACTAAACTTAACAACTTAATCTACTCTAACTCAGCTAAATAATATTATGGAAAAAACCCTAAATTATTTGTAGATTAATACCTTGATTTGAGAAGAATATGTTATGTCTTTGGAGAATCTTCAAACTACTTTTATTTCAAAGAAATCTTTGCATATGATAAACATGAAGATTAAAAGAAATTTGGGTGAAAGGAAATTAGGTTTTGTGTGCTTAAAGTGGGAAGGGAGGGAATGAGGAATAAAAAGGGGCTCTGTTTTTCTTAACCGCAGAATTGTACTTGCGTAATCCAAAATTGTGCAAGTACAGTTTTTTTTTAAATAAATAAATTTATAGCTTGCGAAAATTTAAAATTGCACGAGCTATAATAACAATTTAAAACTTGTGCAATTAAAAATTGCTCAAGCTATAAAAAACTAGGTTTGTTTTTACAATTAGTTTTTAGGGGAGCTTATTACTACAATATGTCATTTTTGAAGGCTCGTATCAAAAATTTGTCTTTTTAGATTATTATGCTACTTTGTAGTAATATTTTATGAATTGTAATAATGTTTTTTAATGAATTAAATGCATATATTAGCTCATTAAACTATTTACATGTCGTATTTTTAAATGAAGTCTTTTCACTTCAACTTTCTAGTAGCATTTTATGATTTTTTATAAGTAAAATGTTTTTTAATTTATTTTTAAAAATTTATAAAGCTGTTTTTCATAAATTATTTTATAATGCTACTGCACGGTAGTACTTTTGTATTTGCAGAATTGACTAAAAATTTGGCATATATTTTTCAATTCTTCCATGTCAATGGTATGTTTAAATGCTACTACTTAGTTGCATTTTGTATTTACTGAATCAAAAAACAAAAATAACGATTATTATTTTTTTATCTTGTGGTAGTGTTTCATGTTTAGATGTTACGACATAGTAGCACTTTGTATTTATTATATAAGGGTCTAGTGTATTTTTTGTATAAAAGATCTAGTATAATTTATTAATCCTAGAAATGATTGCAATTGTTTTAAATTTTATATTTTATCTGGAAGTTCTAATATTTTTATGGATATATGAGGTTGTAATTCTATTTGTCCTTTTACTATTTTTACTCCTAGAAAATCAATAGTATTTTTAAACAGTTCAATTTTCTTTTTGGAGATTATTAATCCATGTGTTTTAAAAAGCTTGAATACAATATATAAGTGTGAAATATGTTCTTTTTCGTTTTTGAGAAGACTAGTATATCATCTATGTATACGCATATAAATTTACTGCAGTTTCTAAATATGTTATCCATTTTTCTTTTGAATATTTGTGGAGAATTTTTTAATCCAAATGACATAACAGTCCATTCGTAATGTCCTTCTGAACAAGTAAAAGCTGTCTAGGGTATTGATGTGCATTTTTATTTACCAGAATCATAATTTTAGATCAAATTTTGAACACCAATAATTATTTTGTATTTTATTGATCAATACTTTGTATGGATACAATATCCATCTTCGTTTGTATTGTCATCTAGTCGCGTATAATCCATGTCCATTCCACTTTGTCCTATCTTACGTTCAGATTCTTTTTGTACTATAAAAGCCGACGTTCCATGTCTAGAGTCTGTTTTTCTGATAATTCCTAACTTATTCAAAATATTTATATGCATTTTAAATTCTTCAATTATGATAAATGTCAGGGTTAATTATGTCCAGTTTATAGTATATAGAGTTTTTTCCCAGTATTTTAATAATTTTTCTCCTATAATTTCTAGTTTCTCAAGTTTACTGACAATTTTGTTTATGTCATCTGTTGTTAGTAGAATATTACTTAGTTTTGTACATATAAGAGCTAAGAACAATAACATAACAAGAAATGAGGAAAAATCTTCACTTTGTGTTTTAAAATGTCCCAACTTTATTTTCCTATTTGTGACATTTGATGCCATACTCGTTTTGGATGCTAACATTGGTTTCAGTTGCCAAAGTGATAAAGTATTCCATCCAGGTGAAAGTTGGAATTTATAACGTAAAACTACTTAGGTCAAATGCTGACGTTGCGAACTGAAGTTCAACAGACTCAGCTAAATTTTGTGCGCTCATGCGAGGTTAAACAAATCACAACTATTTATCAGGGAGTGTCTATGATATACTCAAAGTCAGATGGACCGCATGATTTAGCATTGTACCCCCTTCCCTGTGACCCTCGGTTTTTTTAGGAGGGGTGTGTTAGTGGGTCCGACGTTCAATTCAAATGTTATTGTCTTTCAATTTAATACCATGTCAAACAATATTAAAACAAGACATTATCATCATAATTTTAAAATTTGCATTGTAGTTATCAATGTTACAATCGTAGTTGCTCACTTGCCCGTCGATCGAATTGTTATATATTGAATGCAAATCATACGCTATGTACAATAACCTAGTTGTATGCTCGTTTTACTATACCTTCATAGTAACATTCTCAAATAGTAAACCAAGGCGTGGTCAATGAAATGTTGATCATATGATATATACTATTATAGATCAATTTGATCAACGAGATTTTGATGAATTACATTATATTGTATTTGCATATGTAGTTTTAAATTATTGTACCGCATTTGTAGTTTTCATCAAGTAATGAGTTTTATCGTTATCCTTTTGTTGTTTATTTAGCCACATAAAGAATCATAGTGCAATTAAAGAAATAAAAAAATATTCTTCGCTTGCCTACTATTCAATGCTCAAATACACAAGAACACTGTACGTCATTCTAACATTCTCCGCTAGTATCTACCACTATTAGTCAGTGAAAATACCACTCAAATTACCCTGCTTAAATACTCCGTTTACATTCACCCCAAATGCATCCAAATTTGCACCTTAATGTGTTGTAAGTGGTCACAACTTGCAAGCAATCATTTAGCAAGTTATGACAAATCTTTCATTTTTTTTATGTAAACAATCTTATGCTAACAAAATTTCCAACACACTAAACTTCTCATTTGTAACTTAATAAAGCGTAAAGTGTATTAAATAAGATGAATGTTGACATGTGCCTTTAGAAACATGTACAATAATTTCTAAATACTCTTTTCATTGCACTTTAGTACGTAAATTTTAAGAGCATTAATTGTATTTATAAAGAAAAATGATTTCTAATGTACATTAGAACATAGAAGACTATTGTTGTACAATGGTACTAGATACACGTTGGGAAACGATCAATAGTTCCTATATATTACAAAGTATTATATCAGTTTCAATATTAACCACTCAATATTGATTCTAATCCCTATCGTCTATTTGAAATATATAGTGTTAGGTGTAAATCAAAATTAACCTTTTATTTTATAATATCATTTTCATATGATACATACATATCTTTACTTCTATCAAAAGACCAAGCAGTTAGTATAATCTTAGAATTGATTTTGTTGATATATTTACGCGAGTACTGCATATATGAGTATATCTAACTTTGAAAGGGATCAACATATTAATTAGTGATCAAAATAAATCTTCAGTTGGATTTTTTCATAAATGTAGTTATAATTATTAGATTGAATTACACGGAAGGTTTTTTTTAAAAGGTTTAAATAATTTTTTAGTAAAGAAACATACAAAATTTCCTAGGGAATAGTTGAAAAATATATACAAGGATTTCGGAAATACGGGGAAAAAAGAAAGAAAGAAAAAGGGTTTACTAGGGAATAATTGATCAATTTGCAATTTATTGAAATTATTTGTAAAATATAGCAATATTACATTTAATTGTAAGATCATTGGATTTATTTACAAAACATAAATGTTATCTTAACAAACGTCTTTTATTTCTCAAGGCATTGGATGAATAGAGTTATTGCTATATTTTCCGGAAGTTGAAATATATTTATTAATTTTTTTATATCGATCAATTCGATAAAGCACAGGTAACAAAATTTATTAAATATTTTTGTGTATAGTGCAAAATTTTACTTGTTATAAATAATAAATGAACAATACAACGTTGAATCTGTAAAAGTAAAATATACGAATTACTATTTTTAAAGTTTTTTTAATTTTCGTACGATGTTTCTCGTCTCTCTTCGAGATCTCATCTAATATCTTGTTTTTTTCATTTGGACAAGACGAAATATCAAATTGAACATATCTCGTTAAGCCTTCATTTCAAGTATTAAATTTTTAACTAAAATTTGAGTTGAGTTCAAAATTCAAGATCCAAAGCATATGCTTTTCTTTAGCATAACTTTCCGCATTTTGAGTGGATCCAAAATAAATTATTCAGTCCTATTACGATTGCTGACAGTCAAATCCATCTTCTTAACCCCTATTAATTAACGACAAAAAGACTAATTTTTTTCATTGTTGAAACCAGGGTTTGAAACTTTGGTCTTCGTTTTCGTCTTGGAATCATGGAAATTCTATTCCAATTCAACTTTCAAATTTCGATACCTTTCGATACTTTTTTCATTGTAAGTAATAAATATTATAAAAAAGTGTGTATTGTTTTTATGTGGAAATTATAAATGAAATTTACTAGATAATTATCTGTGAATTTTTATTTTGAGACACGTTTTTTAACATGTTTTGTTAGTGTAAATTGAGGATTTTTGAGGTACATTTTAAGGATGTTGGAGTGCTAGGTCGAAAATAGTACATTGGTATATTCTTTTCTTACTTTATTTTTCTATGAATCCCTCTTCTTTATTGGCATTGCACAGTGTATAAAATTATTTGATCCAACTGTTTTGAAACATTAGTTGTTAAAGTTGAGTTTGAGTTTATTAAATTCAAATAAATTGGTTCGAGCTTGGTTTTTATATTTGAATGATGTACATTCCGAATCCTGTTTCTCTTCCCAGATTCATAGTTGTGTCAGTCCTGCCTTGCCTCGTCTGCTTCAAAATCCGCACCCTTTATTGGATTGCGATTTCCCGATCACCTCCCAAAACCGTGTGCCCCATCAGTCTGAAACCACAACTCCATCTTAACCCGCAACTGCACTTAACCTTAAATCCCGATGTGACTTCCTGATATGCCCACACGCATCAAACCCATACACGTATCCAAATCTCTAGCTATCTGACAAGCAACAAATTTTTTTGCAAGCTGCAAAACCAATCCCTTGCAGTGAAGGTGATTTGGGTTTTTGTGGCAAGGAGATTTGGGTTTTTGTTGTAGGGAGTTGGGATTGCGTAATAAGCGTTTGATGAGATTTTGAAAGAAGCACTAGCATTTGTAAAGAACTAGTTCTGCGAGTTTTGGATGCTCAAATCAGATTCTTTTAAGAGAATTTTGGCAACCCGAGGCTAAAATTTCTTGCAGTGGGAGTTTCTTTTGTATATTTTGTCTGTGTATCATTTTTATAAAAAATCTTATGATTTAAATTTTGCTTCAGACGGGGTTGGTCTCTTTCTCGTTGCGATTCGTTATAGAATTTGATTCAGATTTAGTTAACTCTGCAATTTAGGAAAAAAAAAATCCTTCAATCCATATTGACATATTTAACATACTTTTTTGGTTCCAAGTTCCACCAATGGTTTTTAAACAAAATAAACACGGAACAAGAGAAAAAACTGATTTTTGGGTTCATATGGAAGTTCAAACATTAAAATTAGTTTCTAAGTGTGTACAAAGTTTAAAACTTAGAATTTTTGAATCTGTGAGTTCAACTCGAGGCAAAATTTAATCTTTTTGCTTTTTCAAAATTTAGTCTTTTTGCTTATTCAAAATTCAAAAAGATTGAATTTTGAAGCAAAATGATTAAACTTGTTCTTTCAAGATTTAAGGGAAAAACTCGAGGCCAAAAAGTTTAAATCAAAGCAAAAAGATTTAGGGATTATAATAAACTTAAAATGAAGCAAAACAATTTGTTGCATAGCCAAACAAAATACTTAAAAAAAAATATATGCGATACATTAGGTACAAAAGAGGGAAAAAAGCTATTTATCGATTTGTTAAAAATAGAGAGTAACGTGTGATTTGGAACAAATAAAATGCATAAAAGATTTTGAATAATAATATATTAGTAAAAGATGTAGATATATTAAACAGATAGAAAGAGCATTTTGAAGTCCGAACAATTACTCAGTAAAGAAAACCCTACAGACGAAGTAGAACAAGCAAAAATGAGTTGGTGTACAAAATAGAAAATGAAAAGTTGATGACACAATTAGAAGAATGAGAAAAAAAATAAACGCAGTAACCTAGTTTATATACCTATAAAGATGTGAAAACCATTAGGAAATAAGTGAATTGAATGACTTACAACTTTCTATAGTAAAATATCAATGGAATGTAAAATGCCAAATGGATGGAGGAAAAGTACGTTAATACAAATTTTTAAAAATAAGAGAGGCACAAAGAACTATGGTAATTATAAGGGAATTAAACTAATCGGTCACACAATGAAACCGTGGGAAAAAGCGATAGAACCAAGGTTTGAGAACTCTGTTTTTTCAGTTATTTGATTTTTTTTCTTAGTTTCGGTAAATTTCAGAAATTTCGAAAGTTTTGGTCCCAGCTTTAGATTATATATTTTTAAATAAAATAGTAATAAGTAAATTAAATGTTGTTATACATCCTTACGATATTCAGTAACTAAAATGATAAAATAAATATTATTATAATATATATATATATATATATTTAATATATCTGTATTTAATAAAACAAAACATTAAACTAAATACACAAAACTTAAACCCAACAAGCCCAAACCAGAGATAACCCTACCATGTTATAACCCTAATTAGTCGTCTTCCCTTCTATTTCCATCTTGCGCATGCGCGAGAGAAAGAGGGAAAAGAAAAACATATTTTTTAGTAAAAAATGGACTCGCAGAAGCCGATTCAGGGCTGTAGATCGTAATTCGTTCCAATCTCCATATTCGAGATATTCGTTGATGCTCGAATTCAAATTTAAGATGAGTTTTCATTTCGATTTTGAGATTTGGTTGCTTTTCTATTTAATTTTGTGTCTATTAGCACTTCACCACTTCTATTACAAACTGATTTTTATTCTTTGGATTTTTTTATCTTTAGCGAGCGAGACAGGTTATTACTCTTGATTTTGCTGTATGCTTTTGATTTCAATTTTTTTTAACCCTAACCAGAATTGAATTTTATGCTCGGTTCGGTTAGTGTCGATTCTGGTACAATACCACTGAAATTTTAGTGTACCATCTGATACCTCAAACCTCGAATAGAACAACAATTAAGAAGTGGACCATCGGTATCGGTAACCAATTTTGTTTTATGGCGGACCGATCTACAATATAAGTTATACACTTAATTAGACGATTAATTAGTAGTGTAAGAGTAAACAAAAAAATACACAAATGGTTTTCGTAGATCTAGATAAAGCGTATGATAGAGTAGTAAAGGATTTATTTTGGTGGGTGCTAAGCAAGAAACAAGTTTCAACACTTGATAAAGTTAATTCAAGATATGTATGGAAACTCCAAGATGAGCATATACAACTATTTGTGGAGAGGCAAATGAGTTCTTGGTAAAAATGAGATTAAATTAAGGATCGGTTTTGAATTCATATCTGTTTGCGTTAGTTTTGTATGAAATAACAAATGAAATTCAATTCAGGAATATAAACCATGGTGTTTGCTAATGATGTGTTAATGGTAAGTATCTAAATTATGAATGGTACGTAGGAATTCTAGCCATTTCAGTCCAATTGCGACGACGACCAACCGGAATTTCATTAAAAATCTGTTTGGTTTCAAATGAAAATAAATAGTGCTATGGAATTCACACGATAAATCATAATAAAACTGAAAATAATACACATAATTTAGAAGGAAAACCTCCTTTTCTCTTCTTCTACATGGTAATTTGAGGAATTTGAAGTAGCAACCACGGTGGTCTTCATTTGAGATTGCCCGGTCTTCAATTTAGGATCTCGACCTCAGTCAGCAGTTTAAAACGCATGAATATTTCTTCGCTCCCTTGTGAATTTTGGGAGTTGCACAAATTAGGGCAAAATGGTAATAAAGGCTTTCATAATTGGGAATATGTTCTATTTGGATAATTGGGTTGGGTTCTTAGGCATGTTGATGTTTATTTTATTATATTAAATTAAATTTTGGATAATGGGTCAAATTTGGTGTGTGTTCAATTATATTAAATTAAACTAAGCTTATACTTTGTGAAATTTTAAATATTTAATCAAATGTAGGTTAATAATGGTAGTTTATTTAAATAATTTGAGGTCATAACAAGATAAATTTGTATAAACCATGCTTTACATTTAATAGTAAATATTTTAATAAATAAATAAAAAATTATTGGAGTTTACAAATTGGAATTAAAGCAGAATCTTCAAAATAGAAAAAATTTCCTATGAGATGGAAACGGAAAACAAAAATTCAAACTTGGTTAATCAATACCTCAAAAGAGAAAGTAGAACTAAATTTGAAAAATGGAGAAGTGCAAATGACTTAAATATATTAGAACTAAAACGTAGTATATAAGTCATGCAATTTTAATAAAGAAAATATGGAAAATAGTATGATAAAAATACAAGATCAATTAATCAACAAAAAAGACATGTTTAAATATTTAAGAAAATGGAGATATAAAGTAAGGTTGTAAAAATAGCTAGACAAACGATACACGATAAACATAAATCGAGAATTAATCATTTAGATGGGGATTAATCAATAATTAGTCATAGTTAGGTGCTTTTGATTATCCATGTATTTTGGATAAAATTTTATTATTTGACTTAGTATTAATTGATCCAAATTAAAAATTTGGAATTTCAGATGGGTATAGGAGCACCCAAGAAGGCAAAAGCACATAAATTATTATACGTGACATCGAGCCTCAAATAGTGTCTAACCAGTGCTTACATATTTAGATTTTTAGATGATGCGATAAATTTTGCATAGGCGGGCCTAGGCGGACGGTTAGGCGATAAGCCTCGCTTAGCGCCTAGATGTCGCCTAAGCGGAGACTTAGAATCTGTTTCCACTAGAGATAGAAAGAGGAACAATAAATCGAATAAACATAGGTTGGATAAAATAGAGACATGCTAGTGTCATTTTATGTCGTAGAGTATAACAAAGACTTTTTAGGATAGAAGTGGTACTTTATTTAAGTAGAGTAATTATTTTTGACATCTTGATGGTTCGAGCCTAAGACCTCTAGAATCTCAGTTCAGAGTGTATTCTCATTTGTTACCTGAGCTAGTGGCCATTGATGAATAATAAAGAAACTAAAATAGAAAATTTTGTCGAATAACGATTAGACCCGTTGTCTTGCATGGAGTGGAATATTGGTCATTAAAAAGAATCAAAAAATTAAATGCAGGGAAATGTGAATGTTAGGAGTAATGATTGGAATTGCTGGAAAAAATAGTTAAGAGAGAAATTAGAAGTGATACATATAAATGAGAAAGTTAAAGAAACTAGGTTTAAATGGTATGAGCATATTCAAAGAGGACAAGTTGATGCACTTGTAAAAAGGTATAATACTAAATAATACCAACAAATTTTCCAATCATCAAATTGACTCAAATCGATGATAAAAGTACATAATGAAAAATGATGGATGTTGGTCAAAATCGCATCCAAATCCGAGTTATTGAGACCAAGATATCGTCGTTTGATGATACATCATTCGTTTTTTCTAGCTGGGACCATCTTGGAGAAATTTTTAGATATTTAGAAGATGGACAACAGAGTGTGTTGAGATGTTATATATGATGATACAAATATGAACGGTTTAAACCGTGTACGCATCCGACTTGTATGAAAAAAAATTGCGAATGGATCTTCATTTCTCTCTCTAGTCGGTTCTTATCCGATAAACCCCAATTGATGCGTGCCACCTCTTAGACGATCGTCGAATGAAGCAATGGAGAGTGAAGCAATGGAGAGTGCTTGAGTGTTCTACACGATGATTTATGTCACGACCCGAAATCCAGCGTTCAGAAATCGACATCAAATACCTCACTTGTATTCGATTACCGGAGATTCAAACGTTGAACTCCAGTTCGAATGGAGCTTATAACAGCATTAAATGAATATAAACAGCGGAAACAAAATGTGATCTCATTTATCACAACACAGATACAACATTGATACAATATTTGATTATAACAATTATCTCTAACATCAGAGTGCTACACATATGACACAACAACAAAATGGTAACACCACAGCGGAACAACAGAGCTAACATAACTTCAAGAGAGTCTTCAAAAGAAAGAGAGCGAGAATCCCAACAAAGCACCTTCAATCCAAAAGCTCCAAAAACTCCAAAAACTCCAAACACTTCAAAAAGTTTCCAAAGCCAAAAACTTTCCAAAATCTGACAGCTTCCAAAAGACTACAAATCCAAGCTAGCTCCAAAACAAGGATAACCTGTTTCTAGGCTGCCCGTGTGGAAATTATGGGCATCCATAGTTTAGGAAGGAACAATAAACTTCGGGTCAGTTATGAGACTGGTATGAGTAAACAAAAACAGTTGTTTGAACAAAAACAGTTTATAAAAGAAATCCGTTATGCTTTTGAAAAATGAAACTACCATAAGGCCTCCCCGCACACACACAATGCAATCGCACAATTGGAGGAGATTTCTCCTTATGATAGTCAAACATGCTTGATACAAGAAAACTCTTTTGATATTATTATTAGTGCATAGTGTGAAAACATTTCGAAAGTATAATATTAATCTTACCCAGTATAGGTACCATTATACTATGCCTACTATAGCTACCACCTGAGGTGGCAGGTTATACAATTGCAATCGTAAAGGGTTCGTATTGTTTGATTGGATTTTCAACAATGGTCAGACTAAGGAACTTTCTTTCCGATTGGAACGCCTCTGGAGGGACGTCCTCAAGAACCAAATTGGATCTCTGCCAGCACAAGGCCGGGTTACCTCTGTAACTATGTAACACCTACAAGTAAGCCATCTCCGGTCGTTATCGACCTTTATCCGAGGGCTCTCAACACCAACAACCACAAATCAATAAGTTTGCAGCAACCACATAGGTTAAATATCTGAGCTTCATGCCATGATACCACCTCTTATCCAGAAGAAAATGGAAATACCCTAGGGGCGCGACCCCAAAAAACCTTGCCGCAATATTTCTGTTTCGACCATTTCCGGGTTGTGAGGCTCGACGAAGTCTCGTCCACAAAGCTACGCTTTTCACAAAAGCCATGCTTCGATCAACAAATGATCAGCAACACTCAGCATGCCACACTACCAAATTGGGAGTATATCACTGATAACCATCAACTACATAACCTCTGAGCTCGTACGTCTTAGAGAAGGGTGTTAAGCTAAGAGAATGAATTCACCGCCACCAACAGAAATGTATTTGAAAGAAATCAGCTTTATATCTCAAAGTGTAATGTCAGACATAAAACCATACAAGTCTGTTCCGGGTTCGAACAGAACCGAAGACACTTCGTCCAATAAAGGAAGAAGCCCTTGCAATCCGGGCATCCACAATCTCGATCGGACTCCCCATCACATACGGAGATCTCTATACTGGAGCAACTCAGTGCAGAGTCATTTGACAGGTTATCCTATCGTTCTCGAAGACACCCGGTCTTCACCACCATCTTCAATTGCTATCCATTTCGTCGTATCACTATTCGGAATGGGTTATATGACACAAAGTCCTCTTTCGGCTAAACCGAATAGTGAGCGCTTAATTTAAAAACACGTGGATATATCATTCACAAAGATTCATCATTAAGGTTCGATGTGAGTTTCGAATAACCAACTAGAATCCGACTCCCTGTCGCATCGAAATTCAAATGTCGTTTTACGGACCAATGGGTTTTCACATTCACACAGAAATACATAACAGATATCACAGCTCAGGACAAAGCAATTCATATCACATGGTATCACAATCATATATCAGAGATATAAATCAACACAAAGCATTCAACAATAATCAATCATCTATAATTAAGATGAATTAATCGTGTGATTATAACTAATCACATAATTATTTTCATTGATTATCCTTAATTAATGATTAATCATCTTTAATTATTAATAAATTAATCCTTAATTATTAATTAATTAAATCTTAAATCTTAATTATTAATTAATTAAATCTTAATTATTAATTAATTAAATCTTAATTACCTTCATCAATTAATTATTCCTTAATTAATTAACCTTAGTTATAAATTAATTAACTTAAATTAACAATTAATTAACCTTGATTATATAATTAGTTAACCTTTAATTAAGTAATTATTCTTTAATTATTAAATAATTATAAATTATTTAACTTAAGGATCATTTAAACTTTAATTAACAAAACTTGTAATTAGTTAACATTAACACAAAGATTAACTCAAAATATTTAGGTTAATTAATGATTTAAAAACATTTCTTATAATTAACTCTTTAATTTCATTATTTATTTAAAATAATTTTTAAGAATTAATTTATAAATGGTGATCACATAATTAAATAAAATTTAATTACTTCTTCGCTAACTTTAAACTTAAATCAAAACAACTAATTAAAGAATGAGTTAAAATTTAAAAAATTTAAATTTGGTTTAAAGTCGAAAAATTTGTTTTTAGATCGAACCCGAGATCTCCCCGAGCATCACCCGAGTCGAAGAGCCATATGCTTCGAGTCTTTTTCAAAACCCACCCGTAAGTTTCTTTTTCAAACTTAAATTTTGTTTAAGTGTTAAAACCCGATACGCATATGTAAATGCAAGAGCTCGAACTTGAACCAACATGCAAACTTCCCGAGGGTTTTTTCGAGTCAACCCCCAACACAAACCCACAGACACACACACACATTGCCGTGCACATGCACTGACGATCTACGCCGCCGTGACCATCGCCGACACCTCCCACACGTCGACGATCATCCCTACCGTCCATCCCGACCATCAATTCAACACCACAAAGACCAAATCGAAATCGAGATACTTAGTGGAAACAGGAACAAAAACCCATTGCCAGAATCTTCCTTGAACTCACGTTCCCGACCACCGGAACACCTGAATCTCCGGTCATGCCTTCGCCAGTCTTCTACGCTGCTTTCCCCAAATCCTGAGCAACTCGAATCACCAGAGATGAGATATCCGACCTCAACTCATTTTAGGGCTTAGACCCTTCACCGATCAAATTACGACGCCACAGACTAAGAAAGTCACTAGTCATTTTTCCTAGCCTCGACAGCTCCCCAACCACCTCCAGGCAAAACCCCGACTACCCTAAATGCCTCGATCGCCAGCAACGCCTCAAAATCCATTTTTTGATCATCGTTGAAATGCTCACTTTATACCGAATTTAAAATCTTGATTTTAATTTTAAAAATAAATGGTTTTGAAGACGTTTTAGGTTACATAATCAAATTAAATAAATAAAGAAATTAAATTTTTACCATGAATTGAGTTTGCTGTATTTCCTTGTTCGAGACCACTGCTACTTGTTGTTTGTCTCTGAAAATATTTTTAAAATTAAGCTTTTATGAATTTGAATGCATTTTATTTTGACATCCTAATCTAACAACAATTAGAAGCAGAGATTTGGGATTTTTGGACAGGTTTTTGGAAACCTGGAATTTGTAACAGGGATGAATATCCATGTATATCAACATGCACATGGAATATATACATACATATCTTTTGTAATTTGCATGTTAAAAATGCATTAAAAACTTAACACTTGTCTTTTGTATTTTATATTGATTTTTAAATTGCATTTTCTATTTTTATAAACACATTCTTCTTTATTTATATATATACAATTTAAAAGAAAATGGTTCAAAACTAATTACACATTAAATAAATCACATACATACCATTTTAAATTCAAATTGTTTTACTAAGATATTTAAAATTTAAATTCAAATTTAAATCAAATTCAAATTAAATTTCAGAAATTCAAATTAATTACTAATTTTAAATTGAAAAATTGGGGATGTTACAATTTAAGACGAATAGATCAAATCTCGAGAGAATCCAACTTAAAATGAAGGAGTTATGTATCGATCATTCTTTTTCTTCCTAGTTGGTTTTGATGGAGCCTCGATTCATCACATCGAACCATAAGGATGGATCACTATCGATCCATACTAGTTAGTTCAACATTTCACCTATTCTTCAACCTGTTTGTCATCCGACATTTTACCCAAATGACATTTCTGTGAAATTGGACTACGAAATGATGAAAAAATGGACTCCTAGACTTGAATACAATCGCCTACAAAGAGTAAACGAAGGAATGAGGGAAATTTGGCCAAGGCTAGGGAGGATGAATCGATACCGATCCATCAAAATGTCTAAATTGCCTCCAAAGTTCAAGCTATATGAATATCTAGCCAACTCGATGAAAAAGACGGGTATTGGGCATGGATGATGGATCGACGCCGATTCATCATAAAAATTATTTTGCGTTTGAAATTCACAAACATTGAAAAGTAAGGCATTTCGAAGCGAAACACAGCATTTCGAATTAAGACTAATCCATCAAATCTTAAGATTTGGTCCAGATTTGAATCGATCTTTCCCTAATATTCATGAACGGATTAATTGAATCATCCAAACAAGATCTGACGAATCTGAAGGCCTGGAGTAACCCAATTCAACTATAAATAAGTTATCATCTCTTATAAGAAAGAGTTTTCGATCAATTCCTTTATGCCAAAGCTCCTTTTTCACCAAATTCTACCAAAAAACGAAACAAAACAGATCTGAAAATCATTTTATCTCTTATTATTGTAATAAAACCTCAGTAATAGAAGATCAAAGTGGATGTAAGCCAGAGATTTGGTTAATTACTATAAATATTATGTTGTTTCTTTTCTTTTTCTCTCCTTTTCTTCTCTACTTTGCATGATTTGTTGTGAGAGCGATAGATATTGCATTCTCACTATTTATGTACTATTATTCATCAACATTATATCATATATATCTTCGCTGTTTCTTTTTGCTAAAAAAAGAAAGATCCATGAGAACACTTGTAGGATCATAAGAACGCCAGTTCAAAATCACATTCAATGACTTGGATTCTCTTAGATATTGATATTTGGGATGTTGGGCATTTTTTGGACTAACAATTTTGATGTTTTTGCCAAGAACAACTCAGGTCTAATCCGCTAAAAATAAAGAAGCCAACTAATAGGAAAGCTATAGCCAGTGCGAACCAATCAGAGCATGGGGCAGCTAGGAAGCGTCCTCCGGTTCAAACCTTCAAGCTTTGTGACCAGATATGAGACCAGACAACTGATAATAAACATACGGACGATGTTATTAGCTTGACAGGAGGTGATATATAACTATTTTTTCCCAACGAATGAAGCAATAATGGACGATTGAAGTACCTAGAGACCAAGGCCAAAGGAGGCTATAAAGTAGAAATGATCAGAGCTCTTGAAATGGGTTTGATCAGACAAGAGAGACCCTTGAGGATAAGGACGATTGAACATCCCTTATCGATCAATACCGATCGATCCTTGAGGATGAGTATCGATCCATCCAAAACAATCATGCAGGGTTGGATCAGAGCTCTATCCAAATGAGTACATCACAAGACATAACATATGATACGAATTTGGTTTTAATATTGAAATGGGATGTTAATTGAATACATTATCCTCTATATCTCATATGTAAACTGATAGGTTATTGTTCCCCCGACCAGAGAGACGAGGATATGAACCTCGAAATTCAAGTCCCCTCGCCGAAGAGTGAGTGGATAAACTTGTTTAAGCAAGTCCACGAAGAATGAGTGGATGTACTTGTCTTAAACATTGGATCCCCTCGCCAGAGAGTGAGCGGATGAGCTCAATGCAGATTTATGATTATCTTATATTGGTAGATTAAAACTTAACTTCAAGGTATAAACATCTTCTTATTTGGAATGAATTGATTATGATTATTAAATGACTAATAGGTATTAGTTCCTTGATCCGATTGAACATACTTATAACGGGATGCTAAGAGATACTAGACGATTTATAAATAATGTTCAACTGGGGCAATATGATAACATCACATATTGAAACATGATATATGATAACTCATCGAATATGCTTTTATTTGATTGAACATGTTTGTAATGGATGTTGGGAGGTATCAACCATTTTGTAAGCCATGACCCGACCAGGGGCAAAACTATGACTTCACACACCGACACATGATTTATACTGCATGATAGCAAGATATATGATTTATGTATTATATATAAACCCTGAGAGAACGCGAGAACATGATGTTTTGTGGCTAAGCTTACAAGAATACGAATTATTAATCTCGATGTTTTGGAGTGAACTTTGATTTATAGGTTAATACAAGGAAACTGGATAATTCACCACAACTGATTTGATGGAAGATTCGAGGATACCATTGATAATTTGCTAATATCAATGCATGCTCTTGATCAAAGCACGCTTTGTATTCACAAAAGCATACTTTGAGGGGGCAAGTGTTATCGGCAAATTTTCTACTGCCTCATGATTGAATCAAATCAATGGAAACACATCCGCATTGGAAAATAATGGATGTCGGTCGAAACCACATTCAAATCCGAGTTGTTGAGACCATAGTTATCAAGTGTTACAGCGCCTTTCCACTCGTCGAGGCGCCTCCGCTACTGGAGGCGCAAAAAAGCGCATTAAACGTGCCTTTTGACGAGTCGTCGAAATGCAATAAAACGCACCTCGAGTAGGCGACAGTGTTTTTGTAGGCCAACCCAACAAGTAGACCTAAACTATTTTTTTTGTCGATATTAAAATCGACTTAGTGGATTTAATTTTAGGGTTTCGAAAGGTAGACTGAACCTAAAATGAGCCATTGCCATCTGCTCCTACTGCTGCCGCCATCCTCGTTTGCCTTCGTCGTCGTTGCTACTGCTGTCTAGTCACTGTCGCCTTCTACTGTCGTTGCTTCGCTGTTATCAAAAGTGCACAAAAAAGCTTGAGACGCAAAAAAGTCCAAGCCGCATGCCTTGCACCTTAACTACTTTGATTGAGACTAAGACATCGTAGTTTGACGATGGATCGTTTGTTTTTTCTAGTTAGGCGCACTTTGGAGAAGCTCCTCATAGTTAGAAGATAAGGCTGCAAGTTGAGATGTCTATATGATGATACAATATTAACGGCTCAACCACGTGCAATTCCGACATTTTATGAAGAAGTTATGAATGTATTGTTTTATCCCTTTCTAGTTTGTTTTTATCGATCAACCCCGATAGGCATGCCATCTTCAACAAGTACCTTAGATGATCATCGAATGAAGTAATGAAGAGTGCTGGAGTGTTTTACACGATGATACATGATGAATGGTTTAAATCTCGGGAGAATTCAACTTAAAACGAATGAGCCATGTATCAATCATCATTTTCTATCTAGTCAGTTCTGATGGATCAACCTCGATCCATAGGGATGGATCACCACCGATCTGTACTCACCAAGTCAGCATTTCACATATTCTTCAATCTGTTTGTTACCCAACATTTTACCCAAGCAACATTTCAGTGGTATTGGAATATAAAATGATGAAGGAATTGACTTTGGACTTGAAGACGATCTCGACTACAAAAATAAAAAGTTATAAGGAAAATTTGGCTAAGCCCATGGATTGGTATTGGTCCACCAGAATGTCCAAATTTCCCTCAAAATGCAAATACAATGGATCTCTAGGCAAGTTGAAAAAAAACAAGGTTTGATTATGGATGATGGATCGGTAAAACCATTTTGTCAGCATGCAAAATAAGGTATTTTGAAGCAAAACACATCATTTTGGACCAAGATCATTGATCGGTATTGATCCATGGATGAATTAGTACCGATCCATCAAGCTTCGAGATCTGGTAGAGATTTAACTAAGTTAAGTAAAATTTAAGTTGGTATTTTAAAAATAAACTAGTGTTAAAATCTAAATTTAAGTTAAATAAAAGTTAGCTTAAATTTTATTTTTTTAATTTAAGTTAGTGATTAAAAGTAACTAATTTAATTATAATTATATTTTTTTTATTAAACTTTAATTCAAAGTTCAGTTACTTTTAACGTTAATTTAATTTTGATTTTGATTTTAATTAAGTTCAATTTCAATTTAAAGTTTAGTTAAATCTAATTTAAAGTGGAAATTATGGACACATTTTTTTTAGTTTGTTTCACATCCTTTCCTTTTAAAAAACTATGTTATACATCTCTATTTTTTATAATTCTTTTTTTTTATATCTTTCGTTTTCATATTTAAGTGTGGCTAATAAGGCATGAAAAACGATAATAACACGTTGAAGTTACTATAAGGATGTAGTATGTCAAAATTTCCCTAATTTTAATTTAATTGATCTAAAGTTTAGTTACTGTTAATTTAATATTAAATTTAAATTTCATTAATTTGAATTTAAAGATTATTTAATTTTAGTTTTAATTTAAAGTTTCGTTAGTTTAAAGTTTAGTTAATGTTAATTTAATTCTAATTTTAGTTAATTTTAGTATGAATGAAAAGTTTAGTTAAATTGAAATTTGGATATTAGCGATTAGAAGTTGAATTAAATTTGAAGTGTTATGTTAAACACATGAACTGGTTATCTCTATGATTCTAGTTTTTTGCTTTAATTTCTTTGTTTTGGTGTTGACTTGAATTTGACATCGTTTTGGTCGAGCTTATCATTTGTTACTTCGTATCTAGTAGCTAGTGCTTTCTTATCTGCAAACAATTGTTTGTAAACATGTTTTATCCATACTATTAGGTATCGGTCGATACCCTCAAGTTTCAAGGGTACCGTACCAGTGCTGATCTAAAGCGAGCCAAAAATGGTTGAAAGTATCGGTTTCGGTTATGCTTAAGAAAAAAAGAAACAAAAGAGTGTCTAAACTAAACTCGCTAAACCGTAAATTGAAGGAATTAATTGAGAAAAAGTCAAAAGGCCCAAAACAACTCGAATATAATTTCAAATCAGCATCAAAAGTTACATAACGTGATTGTACGCTGATTTTTCGCCTAAAATGTTCGATTTTTTACATCTATAAATACAATTGAAATCGAAATAAGAATACCCGAGCAAGATCGACCTCAGTTTAGCACTAGCCTTTGTCTTCGGCGTTGGTGCGATAACGATTTTGTGTGGCAGTGAAGGATTGCGCTTCGATGAAGGATTTGTGCGGTGGTGAAGGGAATCGACAGTTGATAGTAGCGAAGCTTTTTTTTCCCGTTATGCTCTAGATTTCACGATGTGCGCGGCAAGAAGCAAATGAAATGCGACAAAAATAATTTGTTTAAGCGGCTTAAGTTGTGTGGGATGTACTTTGTTTTGGGCTTTATGTATATTAGAGATCATCCGTCCTAACTTATTATTGTTAAGTCTATAAGATATTACTTGGCTTAATGTATATTGGCTTTATGTTTAAGGGGCTTAAGTAAGAACATGTGAAATTAAATTATATTGGCGTAATGTATTGTATTATTCTTAAGTATAATTTGGTGTTAATATGGCTAATATAGCGTTAAGTTTGATATGGTGTTAAGTTAAATTTAATTTGAAATTGTTTAATTTAATTTAATTTATTATTGTTAAGTTTAATTTTGATTAGAATTTAGTATAATTTGTTATTAGTTTGATGTAGTGTTAAGTTTTAATTTACTTTAACTGTAAGTTTAATCTAATTAGGATTTAATATAATTTAATCTAATTGTTAAGTGTAATTTGATTTAACTGTTGTAATCTCGGGTACATCATGGAGAATCAAATAAACATTACATAGATTAGTTGGAATTACGACAGTCCAATTGACAACAATGTTCGGAAAATAAAATGTAGTTTCTATGATAAACAAATCAACGGAGACAGTGTAACACATTCAAAAGAACATTTGCCAGTTGTAGACGGCAGTGGAGTAGCATGTTCAAAAGTTTCTCAAGATGTTAAAAATTTGTACGAGGTCATATTATTGGGAAGAAAAATGATCGAAATAAAGGAAAACTAGAGAAGTGACGCATGTAATAAGAACTAATGAATAGACCTCAACAACATCCAACAGTGAAGATGATGAAACCGAAGATAATATGGATGTTCGTCGTGCCATGCAAGACAGTAGAGATACATTTAGAGAACATGAGTGTGCAGATCTTACAGATAATCAGGATCGGTTCTTGTCAGATAGAGCGAAATGTACGTGAAAGATCTGCGAGAGTACTAAATGGTGGTTTTGAAACTCGTGCCGTTGCAAGAATCGATTCATACATGCAAAAAAAGAGGTATTTGCCAACCTTTTATCAAATATGCAAAAGGGCATTAAAAATGCTAAAAAGCACGTAGAACGAGCAATTGTTAATTTTTTTAGTTATTTTAACCATATTTTGCATAACGTTACCAATAGTTCTTATCATGCAACGATGGTCGATGCAAGATGCGGTTGTGGAATTGGTCCACCTACCATATATGAGTTATCACATTCAAACTTGAAAATAAAATTAGATGAAGTACGTACGTATGTTTAACACTTTTCGTAATCTCTGAGATGAATATGGTTGTACACTAATGTGATGGTTGGAGTACTCAGAATTGATACAAATTGTAATTCTTCTTGCCTTGAGTCGATATTTTTCAAATCTATAGATGTTACTATGAATTTCGGAGTGGGGAATATATATGCTGATTGACGAATGAAGTCTAGAGTACATTGGAGAAAATAGAGTAGTACAAGTAGTGATAGATAATGGAGCCAACCATAAAAATGTTGGTCAATCATTGATGCAGAAAAAAAAACAATTATATTGGACACAATGTGTGACACATTGCATTGATCTAATTTTAGAAGATATATCAAAAGATTCAGAGGTAACAATTGTTATCATAAATTGTCAATTACTAATGACACATATACAATTATGGTTGATTACTTGTCATAATGAAAAAAGAGACAAATGACAAAGAATTGATTAGACCGACAACAAGGTTTGTCACCCATTTCATTACATTAGATCTATTTATAAACACAAAGACGACTTGAGAAGAATGAGTGCTACAAAAGACTGATCTAGACTCAGTACTAAGACAAAAGAACAACCAATGTCACCGATCTAACTTACGATAATACTTTCTGGACCGTTGATGCTTTCATCATTTTTGTATTTGATCCACAAGTTAAAGTTTTAAGAATGGTGGATAATGACGATAAAATAGATATGGATTATCTTTATGAAGCGATGAATCTAGCGAAAGAGTCAATTAGAAAAAAATGTTGGCTTAAGACAATCAAAAAAATGGTGGAACATTGTAGATGAAAGATGGAAAAAACAACCATATCGACCAATTTATATTGAAGATATTTTAAATTATTGTATAAATAGTCAAAATTCAACTTCGCATTCATGCTTACACTGTTTAAAATAATCTATCATTCGGTATGAAGATGCGATAAACGATAATGAAGCATTAAACGGATTTAGCAACATTATTGAAAGAATGATCCCAAATATATTAACACAAATTGAGGTTTGGAAAGAGGTAAATTACATTAAATATTTTGTTCAAAACATACATCAAATAATTTCTAAGATGAATATGGTTGTACACTAATATGTGATGATTGAAGTACTCAGAATTGACAAAAATTGGTAGAGATGATGCTCCAAATTTAACATGTTTAGTAATGCACATTTTAAGTTGGTGCATTTAGATCCTCAAAAGCAAAAACAACTATAAATACATGTTCTCTTGCTCAATGATGGTTAATAATTGATAGAGATGATGCTTTAAATCTAATATGTTTAGCAATGTATATTTTAAGTCAAATAGTTTTTTCATTAAACCGTGAAAGAAATTGGACTATATTTTCCATGATCCATGCAAATTGAGAAATATAATAAAAATGGAAAATTCAGAAAAAGTAGCGTACCACAATATGAGATTAAGAGCAATTTTTTTTTAAACGTGTGATACAAATGATCAATCAATTGATCTGAAGAATATTTTTTATGAGTAGGATCCATGGACATAATAGACTGTTGAAGTTGAGCAATGGTTGCTTGACGGCGATCATTTGATGGTTAATACAATGTATGATGTTGCAGCTGCAGTTGATGATGTACCTGAACGAATAACAAGTCAAGAATTGAAAACAGTAGCGACTCCTCAAATGACGATCATGGAAATACCGGTGATAGCTGTATCGGTTTAATGAGTAATCATGTCATCGTTTCCAGTGGTGGTTCACGTAGGTCAACTATACTCTATGTAAGAAGGAGAGATGTGATGGACAATCGTGACAGAAGAGGCAGTAATTTGAATGTTGAATATTAACAACAATAAAATTACGATTAATCTAATATTCCTTGTACTTAAAATGATCAATATAACTATTGACATTCTACTTCTGGCTATACTGAAAACTATTATCACAGAGCCAACGAGACGTATAATAGTGACATCTCAAGTGATTAAAATAGTCAAGCTACATATATATAACACGTAATGACGAACTCCCCCATTTAATGACATGATGTCAACATTTTTAGGTCCAGGGCAAACACAATATGATTTTCCCCATAACATACAAGATCGTGAGACGAATTTCTTCGTAAGATATTTGATACCAGAATAATTGACTCTCAACCATAAAGTGTTGACTACTTTTCAAACTCTCCCGTTGATTAGATTCCCCGTCATGTGTTTCGCATCTGGCTTTCGGTTTCTGATTCCACTCAAAAACCTCTCCGAGCCGTTCCCATTGCACGGACTACTCGAAGGAGGACTCACAAAGAGTTGAACCATCAACTTAAGCCAATCAATGATTCAATCGCAGATTGATACTAGACCAGACAATTTAACCGTTTATCGGCAGAGTGTAACCGTTGCTTGTTCCTGCCAGGGCCAACCAAAAAAGAAAAGAAAGAAGGTATTCCGGTTGTTCTGGTTATTCCTATTCTCTTGGTTGGAGGTAACCAGATTGGGCCAGGCCATACCATAGGGCATCCGATTCAGAATCAATTCAGCCGGAGTGGCAAAACACATGAGAACTTCTCGCCTCGATGAAAACAATGAAATCAAAATTTGTTGGAAGTAAGTCGCGCGCCCTCGTTAAAAAGAAGTGGGACGAGGCCAAGTATATTAATCCGGGCGGCATGTATGTATGAAACCCTCGCCAGACAGGCTAAGGCCCAATGAGAATGAATGGCCAAAACAGAGCGATCACCTCTAACTGGTCGTTACGTCAATCCTACCTTCACCGATACATGAGTCGGGGAGGATTGGATCAACTACTGAAATTGGAGCATTCCGGTAATCGCTACGCACCTCGGGTTAAGAATGGGAAAGAACCTATGTTTCCATCATAGTAAGAACCGTAGCAGCTATCCCCACAGCTGCTTCTCTAAGACATTTGGCATCTGTCTTATCTGTCTCCGCCGCGGGCGGTGTGCGCGAGAAATGGCGCGCTAGTATACATGAAGTAGGCTAAGGTGTATTCTTAAGTTAGAGTCTTGTCTTGACTGAGTCTTTTGTTATCGAGAGGCTCGCCTGCTACAGAAAGAAAAGAACCTGGCACGATCAAGATACTTTCGTCTTCTTGGATGAGGAGGTTCTTTCGACATAAGGAACATGATGAACAAGAAAATCTCTCGGCAATCGATTTCGGACCGGAAGAGGATGAGTATGAAGATGATGGCCAGTATATTAGGGGTATTACGACATCTAATATTTCCTGAGGGTATATACCAGAGTACGCGACTCGGAACCAGAGAAGAGCCCTGAGGTGCGTAGCGAGATTTGTGATACTGGGAGAGGTACTCTGGATCTTTTGATGGAGTACTTTTAAGACGTCACTCAGGAAAAAGGTTCATACATTGTACCGTACCTTTCTGTGTCAACAACCGTAACTCGAGCGCATCCGACTGCTATCAACCTACTCTGATTGCTTACTCTGGAAGTCTTGCAGGCCCTGAACGGGTCTAAAATAGAAGGCCCCTTTTTGTGATGAGATTCCGTGGTAGAGATTGTTTTCCGCTACGACTTCCCCGTTCTGCTAGCTGGTTTCGGCTTTGACTTGACATACGCCTATGACTTCTATCAGGCTCATGACCTGAAGACTGCAGGCCAGTCACCCAAGAAATGGGGCTAAGAATGTCTTCTAGAAGCACAGTGTACTATCTACTGTTCCTTCTTTCTTTAGTTATGGAGTAGACGGTTTTGAACGGAGAATGCAGAATAGAATCATCATCAGAATTGTATGATGCTATTCCATCTAGCTGGGGTTGGCTTTCTCTCACCAGGAAAGGGGGAGACCAAATAAAGCAGATTCATGGGGGAGCAATATTAATACCTTGCACGGACACCATTCCGAAGCAATGGAAAGAAGGCACCACAACGTAGTCAACTAGAAGAACAGGCAAGGAAGCGGCACTCTAGAGGGGAAGGAACTGTCTAAAAATTCGCTCATTCAAGAATCTCCTATTAGAGACAATGAATCTGAGGAAGGAATAGTAAGATATGACTCAGTAGTCAGTTCCCCTGTGCAGGCCACAAGCGAACTGAGTTTACTGACTCGCTAAGAGTTGGTCTTCCATAGTAGCGGGCTCGATGTACAGCAGGTCACTCGTTGAAGAGTGAGGAACGAACAGATATTGAGTCATCAATTTCTTTGCTGCCATTTCACAATAAACTCTGGTGTTCACTATGTGAATACTGATGAATAGAAGACTTGCTGGTTCAATCACAAAGTAAGCCCACCGTCGAGTAGTCCGAAATGGGAACGGCTCGGATTACCGCGTCACTGAAGCATTCATTGATCACAGCTTGCACCAGTATACTTAGGGCATCCACCGTCCCCACAGCTGCTTCTCTAAGACATTTGGCATCTGTCTTATCTGTCTCCGCCGCGGGCGGTGTGCGCGAGAAAGGGCGCGCTAGTATACATGAAGTAGGCTAAGGTGTATTCTTAAGTTAGAGTCTTGTCTTGACTGAGTCTTTTGTTATCGAGAGGCTCGCCTGCTACAGAAAGAAAAGAACCTGGCACGATCAAGATACTTTCGTCTTCTTGGATGAGGAGGTTCTTTCGACATAAGGAACATGATGAACAAGAAAATCTCTCGGCAATCGATTTCGGACCGGAAGAGGATGAGTATGAAGATGATGGCCAGTATATTAGGGGTATTACGACATCTAATATTTCCTGAGGGTATATACCAGAGTACGCGACTCGGAACCAGAGAAGAGCCCTGAGGTGCGTAGCGAGATTTGTGATACTGGGAGAGGTACTCTGGATCTTTTGATGGAGTACTTTTAAGACGTCACTCAGGAAAAAGGTTCATACATTGTACCGTACCTTTCTGTGTCAACAACCGTAACTCGAGCGCATCCGACTGCTATCAACCTACTCTGATTGCTTACTCTGGAAGTCTTGCAGGCCCTGAACGGGTCTAAAATAGAAGGCCCCTTTTTGTGATGAGATTCCGTGGTAGAGATTGTTTTCCGCTACGACTTCCCCGTTCTGCTAGCTGGTTTCGGCTTTGACTTGACATACGCCTATGACTTCTATCAGGCTCATGACCTGAAGACTGCAGGCCAGTCACCCAAGAAATGGGGCTAAGAATGTCTTCTAGAAGCACAGTGTACTATCTACTGTTCCTTCTTTCTTTAGTTATGGAGTAGACGGTTTTGAACGGAGAATGCAGAATAGAATCATCATCAGAATTGTATGATGCTATTCCATCTAGCTGGGGTTGGCTTTCTCTCACCAGGAAAGGGGGAGACAAAATAAAGCAGATTCATGGGGGAGCAATATTAATACCTTGCACGGACACCATTCCGAAGCAATGGAAAGAAGGCACCACAACGTAGTCAACTAGAAGAACAGGCAAGGAAGCGGCACTCTAGAGGGGAAGGAACTGTCTAAAAATTCGCTCATTCAAGAATCTCCTATTAGAGACAATGAATCTGAGGAAGGAATAGTAAGATATGACTCAGTAGTCGGTTCCCCTGTGCAGGCCACAAGCGAACCGTTAATCTACATGTAGCTCCAATAAATAGTTTTTGGATATAATAAATTAATAATATTGTATGTTGTATTCTATTTCTCTATAGACTGTATTTTATATTTTATTTACAACGACCATTATTACAAGTTTATTAATAAATCATTGAAAACCAAAACCGAAACTTTCAAAATTTCCAATATTATCTAAAACTAACGAAATTTCGGATGACCGAAACTGAGACCAAAACCATGTTTTCGAACCTTGGTTTTAACACTAAAATTATCATTTTTAATATTAATATATAATTCTGTTTTTTAGAACAGAAAAAGTGCAAAGTTGTATGAAAATTGTAAGCAAAGGCTCAAGCTTGGCGCCCTATCGCCTTAACCACCTTGGCGTCATGCACACTCAAGTAGACAACAAATGAAAACAGAGACGACATAAGCAAGTTAACATAGAAGAGTTTAGATTTTGAGAAGCTGATGATAGGGCTTGCTAGCATTTTCTGTATATGCTCATTGATTTTTATAGATACTTTTATAAAGATTTATTGTAAGTTATTTATCTTGCTGTTTATGTACGTAAAACATCAAATGTTCAAACTAAGTCATTATTGAAGTTCAGTTAAAGTTTAAACATACAATCCAAACAAATTGTCATGGTTGCATATTTTTAATAATACAATGACTTTTAAGAACTAAAATATACAATGGCTTCCAAATACATAGAACCACATGCTCTTTCTCCAGGAACCTTCTTTTTCAGTTGTTTTCAAGCAAGAGCATCAAATTTCACTTCTACCAAAGATTAAGTTTTTGGAGGTTTTTTCATTTAAACGACAACCATTAGCTTAGTTACGGAACTAATCAAATTTGTGACAAATGTAAAGTTTGAAAAACCTTAATAGAAAAAAAATAACCATTTGAAATTAATGGACTGGTTTACGAATCAATATTCAGCTGATCAAACTTAACCAAGGTTTACATTTCTCCTCTTAATAATCGAACTAACCAAATGATATCCAGTGCCACTAACACCCTTCAAATTCAACTTATGTTTGTCAATTTTCTTTTTCAGTCTTAATAATTTTTGACATACATAGACTGCATTAGTGTTCTTAAATGAGAACATGAATAGTTTTGTGCAATTTGGGCATTTCAAAAATCATTTTCAAAAATATATTTCTTATGGTTTGCAGTCATTGATGATTGCTTCTATTCCGAACATCATTGGTTGGCTTGCCATATCTTTTGCAAAGGTAGACCCCCTTAAATTTTTATTTACTATTATTTTTGTCTCATGTACTAACTTTAGCTATTTCAACATTTTATTGCTCAAGGACTCCTCATTTCTGTATATGGGTCGGTTGCTTGAAGGATTTGGAGTGGGTGTTATCTCATATGTGGTTGGTTACTGTTGATATTTGCTTGGCTTACCATAATATGTGATTTGTTACGTAATTTCTTTGCTGTATGTCATATGTTACTCCCAGGTACCTGTATATATTGCAGAGATAGCTCCTCAGAACATGAGAGGAGGACTTGGTTCCGTGAATCAGGTTGGTTTAAGCTTCTTAGTGTCAACTATCAATTTAGGAATTCAAATAGCTTCCGTGTTAACCTGGTTTCCTTTTACAGCTTTCTGTCACCATTGGTATAATGCTTGCATATATTTTCGGCATGTTTCTTCCATGGAGAGTGTTAGCTGTTATGGGTATTTTACGAAACCTTGAGCACCATGCAGTATATATGATTAATTAGTTTACGTTTATGTTTACTGACCCTGAACATAGTTTAGAGCAAAATGAACTATTTTGACAAAACTAAAGTAACATGCAAATTGTACTTTTCATTACTTGAAGCTATATGATTTGGCACTATCAGTAGTCAACTAGCTTATCTCTAACTTTGAATTATGTGGTCTAGCTAATAAATTGGTGATGCCAATCATTGTTTTTGGTATACAGGGGGATAACATCATATAGATCATGTTGATAAAATCTGATATGCCAATCTATTTACATTTTGTAGGATCCCTACCATGCATAGTCTTGATTCCTGGTTTGTTTTTCATCCCCGAATCTCCAAGATGGCTGGTATTGTCTATAAAATAATTGCCCATCAACTTGAAGAAATATGTACTTAGCAGGTGTTTAATGGCTGTTCTTTTATACAAGGCTAAAATGGGCATGATGGAAGATTTTGAAGCTTCGCTGCAAGTATTGAGGGGATTCGATACTGACATTAGTGCTGAAGTGAATGAAATTAAGGTATTGAAAGCATCCTATGCCAAATTCAGGTTTTAATCGTCCAATGCCAAAATTAGATTTGGTCATGTGTGATGTGCTAACCCTTTTACATTATTACGTGCACCGTGTTCACTGTATAATTTTAATGAAAACATAAATGCTAAATACTTTAATTTTGGCAAGCAGTTTGACATAAATCCTTTGTTTATTTGCCTTATTATCCTTTTTTATAAAAACTTTTCAGAGGTCAGTGCAATCAGGTCCAAGGAGGACTGCAATTCGGTTTTCAGATCTCAAGCAGAGAAGATACAGACTTCCTCTTTTTGTACTATTCTCCTCCTTTTACTTTAGAGAACATGGATACTTCTAATTTATGTTCATAATTTTACCATGATTTTATTCTGTAGCTTATATGAACTGCTATTCTACAGATTGGAATCGGTCTGCTTGTGTTGCAGCAACTTAGTGGAATAAACGCTATCCTATTTTATGCCAACAACATTTTTAAGGCAGCTGGTAAGTCAATATGTTCCTCAGCCACTGTTGTTTATTTTTATTCTGTAGAGTTGCTTTCTGGCAGCTCTTCACACTATCTTATTATTTTCCCAAAATGGTTATTACATATATTAATATATACTATATTTTAGATGAAAGTATTATGTTATGAATTGATCCCTCATCATGTAACAGCAGCACATAAATAACACTCTTATTAGTTTGTATTAATTCCTCTTTTAAGACATTTGACGGACCATCATACCAAGAACGACACCTGTTATCATAGGTGGATACACCATAGGACGCAGGACCTTCAAAAGTAGAATTGCTACTATTGATCCCATTCTTTTTAGACGATGGCATTGATAAGTTTTATTTTATTCAATGTCTGAAACTGTATTCTCTCTCCCAAAATAAGTCCTTCGATGATTCCATTTTCGCTCACCTTCCCGTGCCTCGCTGCAGCCTCGGACAGCTTAATACATCCTTCGACAATTCCATGGTAACCCTATTTTTTCACCACAAGTACAATTTAATTTTACCGGGGTACAATTTAATTTTACCGGGATTTGTTATAGATATAAACTGGATCACCTAAATATATATTGAACACCACTTGAAGAAAAATTTGATGTTTTTAAATTCTGAATTAATATTTTAAATAGTATGGAATTCTTTTAAAAAAAAAAAAAATCAATGTTCATCAAATGGTGAAATAATATATTACAGTGCATGCTGCAGTCCACAAATTGCATCTAAATTGTTAGTTTATGCAACTGTAAGAATGATATCAAGTGGACCACATCTTTGTGTCACCTAACAATACATAAATCAAAGGACTGACTCAAAAGTGGGGTCTATTTTTTTAGTCTACACGGTTGATAGTTGCTACAAGTTTCAAATTTGGTTGACAGCAGTTGCCTCTCTCTAAAAGAAAATATCGGCAGGCTCATATGTTGTTTCTGAAGTAGAATAAACAGATAGACTTATGGTTGAATTTTTTGTGTCTTTAACAGGTGTATCATCAAGTAATGCTGCCACTTGTGGACTTGGTGCAATTCAGGTTATCTTCACTTAATTTTTTATTAATGTTTAATTTGTTGTTACAGTTACAAAATAATTGAGTAAATTTTATAGGTTGTTGCTACTGGAGTTACCACATGGTTGCTTGACAGGGCTGGACGTCGACTATTCCTTATCGTGCGTGTTTTGAGTGACTAATTTTTACGAACTTGTATTCCATCTGCGGTTAAAACGGTATAGCTGATAATACAGAAATCTACCTTTAAATGCAGATTTCTAGTGCTGGAATGACCCTCAGCCTTCTCCTTGTTGCCGTTGCATTTTTTTTGAAGGTAAGTTGCAACTCTCTGAAGATGTCATTAGTTCTATTTATTACTATTATACGAAGATGTCCTGAAATTTTTTTGAGGGAGTTACTGTTTTCTATCCTGTTCTTATTATATAACTTTAAATGGATGCAGGAAGCTATTCCAAACGATTCTGAATTCTTTTCCATACTGGGAGTGATGTCATTGGTTGGATTAGTGGTATGTCTATGTTTGTTGAACACATTTTTCAGGCTTTTGTTTGTTGCTTTCCACATAAATGATGTCTTTTAAATTGTGTTCTTAGGCATTTGTTATTTCGTTCTCTCTTGGAATTGGAGCTATTCCATGGATCATAATGTCAGAGGTATGTGGAAGTAAATTTTTGTGATTTCTTAGTCGATATAATTTTCCCCTTCGTTTACAATGAACTTGCATCCCATTTTGTCGTATATCTCTACTATACTCGACGATTAATAAAGGCAACTGATTGTACATGATTCACGGGTGTGTGCATCATTTCAACCGTTGTCAAAGCTCCTTTCAATTATACACATTCTAGTGCATCTCCACTTCACTTGCATGCACCCGTACATCATGCGTGTTGCACACTAGTATGAATAGAGAGGATAACCAGTAACCTTTTCATTGTTGTAGCAACTTGTGCACATACACTGATTTCTCTCTTGATAAATGACTGTTTTGGCCATTGTTATTGGGTGTCTACACTTTGAATGGAAGATAAACAAATTGAAGATATAACTTCAAAATCAAAGTGATTTGTAGCAAAGCGTGCACTCACACAGAGAGTAATGTAATCAACAAATAAGCGGTTATATTATAATAATCCTTCTGTTTGACTACTGACATAGAGAAAGGGGCTACATGGTTACTTTTGCAATATATGTATACCAGTTACCAGTAATTCCTTTATCTTGTTATTAAAGAGTACTCATCATTATAGTTTAGTCTGATACATCTGAAGTGATAGCGTGTAAATTGGAGAGTAGTCAACAAATTGGAGAGTGTAAAATTACAGAGTAGTTAACAAATTAGTTTGATAGTGTGTATGCTTGTCTGAAGTGATAGTGTAAAATTATAGAGTAGTCAACAAATAAGCATTTATGTGTATGCTTGTGGGTTCCAAGCACTGTTATGAAAGGCGCGCTACGGTGCACGCCATGGCGCAAGACGCGGCGTGGCGTTTACGTCTTTCTTCCGTATGACGTGATGCACATGAAGAGGCACAATGAATGACGAAAATGGCATGCGATGCAAAAATGGCACACTTTTTTGTTATTTTATTGTATTTCTTTTTATTTATTTTTCATTTTTCACAATCCAAACTAATTTTCAACAATAGTTGAATGTATTATATATTTTTTATACAATATGATTATACTTCGAACTAATTTCTAACAGATTTTAAACTATTTAATCATACTAGTATGGGCCCATGCTTCGCACACGAGCTATTTGTATTATTATATACGTTGATATTTTGTTAGAGTATAAAACATGTAAACGGAATGCAAAGACATTTTTGGAATTTCAAAAAGACACCAAGTAAATTAGTTCAACCAATTTTCTTTATTAGTAGTAGAGATTAGCCATTAGAACTGAGATTTGCAAATCTGAGCCAAACCAATCCAAATTCGACTTGAACCCGATAGGTTTCGAGTCGGGTCTATGTGATGAAAATAACATGAAGAATCGATATGATCCATATGATTATGCAAATATATATACATATATATATATACACACACATACACATATACACACACACACACATACATATATATATACGCACACACACACACACACACACACACACACACACACACACACACACACACACACACACACATATATATATATGAATTTTTAGTGTTATTAACCAATCGGACCTGAACTGACTTGAACCGAATCAAATCTCGAGTCGGATCAAGATTTTAAAATATACAAGTTAGACTCGATAAATGCCCGACTAAAATCGAGACCCATCGAGTTGGGTTCAGATCCAACCCGACGCGTCTAATTATCATCCCTACACCGAATAAATAATTTCGAATGGTGCATTCTTCGAATTAATCTTTAATGAACTATTTGCTTTACTTATTACTGCACCGAACAACTAATTTTGAATGGATGTTTTTTCAAATTAATCTCCAACAAACTTCGAAATGTGTGTTCCTATTACGGTCGCACCGAATAAATTGTCAGTCGATACGAGACAGACGGGGAAGATCTGAAGCTTATGAATTTGATGATGCAAACATTGATTTAGAAAATATGATTGTTGATTCGGATTTCTAGTTATAAGTAAAATGTATAATTACCTTGGATTTTGGCTTTTGAAGACTATTTATTAAGTTTGAAATTTTATGCGAATGATATTATATTTTTATGATGTTTTTTGCCAAATGTCAAAAAAATCTTTGTTACATAGGTTTTCAATAAAAGAAATATATAAATTATATCTAACTTTTTAAATACACACACAAATTAAAAATGCGTGCGTTTTTTGCTATGCCATACGTCAAGGCTCCGGGGATGTGTCTTTGATATAAATCACCTAACCTTTTATGTGCATTAGCTTGAGCAGTGTGTATCATGATCACACCAGGAGTAGACCGTATAGCATAATATTGGCTGTTTCCTCTACTTGTTTAGGGCGACTATTTCAGTTCATAGTAATAACTAAATCACGATACCATAGGTGGCTATGTTGCTGTTTTCAATGAATTTAATATCACATATGAACGTAAGGACAAGCTAAAATCAAACATAAGGATATCATTTAAGGGGTCAATTAATCATAACAATGCAGGTGACGTGTTATTATATCTCTGTCTTTTCTTGAACCATTTTATTTTCTTATCACAGTTAGTGAATTTGTTTGCTACTGCCTATTGTAGAACTTAAAATTTTGTGAGCTTTATGAATCCAAATCTTACAACTTTAGATGTTGCGTGAAATCACATCTAATTTGATCTTTCAGTACTAAATATAAACATAATATAATGCAAATACAATATAGTTTCCATCATGTTTGCATACTGTTGTAGTCTTGATTTTCATAGATACTATAAAGTGACTGTATTCTATACAAGTAGTTTCAACATTGTCTGTAATATTAAATATGCAACAGTTTGCACTTATTTGTCCCTGACTTCATGTTCTTGTAATGTAGATTCTCCCGGTGAACATTAAGAGTCTTGCTGGCAGTGTTGCAACTCTTGCCAATTGGTTGACTGCCTGGGTGATCACGATGACTGCCAATTTGCTTTTAACTTGGAGCAGCGGAGGTTCTTTCCCATACTTGTGCACAAACACACTCACTCACACACACACACACACACACACACACTCACTTTGGTTTACGGACTTGGTGTAGAATATGTGCTTAAAATACACATGAATGCTGTACATACAATATAATTTCTCTGCGGTCAGGCTCCCGCTCCTTAATGTCAAAAATTACAATTCCCGGTTTGAGGAAACGTAATTTCTCTTCCACATTCTTTTCACCAAAACCACAAATAGAAGTTTTCTAAGACATTTTCTGCCATTCTTTATTGTTCAAAATAAAATTGTTGGTTTTATGCAAGAAATTCACCTGCTGAATTGTTCCCAGATAAATTTTTGTTTAGCAGAAAACATACTATCTATTGTAAAACTAAAAATATATTCACATGTGGTATTTCAATTTTTAAATGGTGTGCAAATACAATAGATTGCGATATGAAAGTACCATCCTTCTCCAGGTGACTAGCAAAAGGCAATGCGATCTTGTTCACACTCATTGTATGAGCCTATTAATAAATGGTTCCTTTCCATCAGTTTGGTTTATCAAGAAATCATGGTTGGAGTAATTTTTACCTTCATAAAAAAAGTGCACAAAATTAATCTCAAAGGTAAATGATAGTAGTCTTAACAAACCATCATCGTGCTAACTGCTGAACTTGGTTTATTATTTTTGTACAATATAATGGGGAAACTGTTGAAAAAGATAAAATATTGCACATATAGTATATAGAAGGAAAAGTGATCTCTGTAAGAAATCAAAGGAATGTTTTGTATTTGAAAGACTTCGTATTATCATGATGAACTAGGATAGGATGATTTTCGTCGAATTTAATACGGAAATTACCCAGGAAATAGTAAAATATGTTGAACCTAAAAAATCGTAGCTTCTGTCTTAGAAGGCAATGCTTGAACTACAATCCCCGTATCTTTTTTATGTTACACGGGTTTTGTATATTTGAACATGGTATTGATTCTTTGCTCTATCTTTTTCTAATCAGGAACGTTTACATTGTACACCATTGTGAGTGCATTTTGCCTAGTATTTGTGATCATATGGGTTCCCGAGACAAAAGGAAGAACACTTGAGGAAATTCAATGGTCATTCCGATGAATCACAGAGCTCACAAAATAAATCTGAGATGTGTATCAACATATATCTTATTCTTTAAAAGTGACTGTTGGAGTGTCAATTTACTTCAGCTATTTGCTTCTGGTTGGGACAAAATTGACATCAAATTCCGTCTGTGATTATTCTACAAATTGGCAACCCTTTTCGTATGCTGTAATATTGTAGTTTGAAATTTTGTTTGATTTTTTTGGTACATTGCACCAGGACCGCAATGTTTTTCAAATAAGTAATTATCACCAATGCTGTTGCTATGATAATTATTCTCTTTTCAAAGCATATAGCACCGCAAGCGGCCTATTGTGCCACTAAAATTATCCGAAATATTTTATTTTAGATTTGACTATTATAATATATGAAAATCATGAAGTGAATATGCTTGTATGTTGTTTTGTTTAGTCCCACATCGAGAGATAATTTCAATACTTAGCTCTGAAGCCTTTATGATTACTGATCTCTAAAGAATAAATAATATTTCTTCAGCCTCTTTTTTTAATTGCTTATGCTTTTATTTTTTTATGGTGTATTGTTATTTTTTTATAGCGTATTATCAGCACGATCTTAAAATGATCTATGAACCGAAGAAGATTCATATATTTAAAATGATTGTCATGGTCAGTGGTTATGGTGGACAAATACAGGTAAGCCTTCCATTCTTATCTTATTCAGTATTTGAATTAATCTTCATGTAGGTTTCCTTCTTATTTCCTTCCGTTCCAATTTTCTTTTATAATTGCTTTATATTCAAAGCAATGTTTATTGATCAAAGCATAGCAAAAATGTTCTCTGTCATGTGTGATATCCACATCACGTGGCAACTGGGCTGTAAAATTTGAGAATAACCATTCCCTTAATTAGTACTAGAACAAGCTATTCTTAATTAAAAAAAAAACATTTTAACATTTGATTACAACCCAAATGATTTTCGTCCCTACATAATTGTTGTCTGCACAACAAACAACTCACCCAGATTATGTATTTGTCAATCCACTGTATGAACGAGAATTGAAAGCACCATCATCTACAGCAGCTACTACAACCAATCCCCCTAAAAGAATTGAAAACTACTGCATATGTTAGATGACTACAATGATCATGTAGTATCTGTTTATCAGAATTTACTTGGGGCACTACTATCCAAAAATTCATGATCAAACTCAGAAGGATAAAGCAAAATTTAAAAGACGGGAACAAAACAAGGCCAAAAGATAATGCAGACTTGACTATTTTAGAACAACAATATAATGACAAATTATTAGCTGTTGATAGTCATCCTGAAGATGCATATGAATATGATGATCTTCTACATGCTGGAAATTTACTAAAACACAGAATGCATGGGAGATATATTTTTAATCTCCAGCAATCAAAAGTCCATTGGTTAATTGAGGGGATGCCAATTCTAGGTTTTACTATGCTAAAATGTCAAAAACGAAATGTAGGAACAATATATCAGCTCTTTGCAACAAAAATGGACAACTTATCTAAGATGAATTCCTTATCAAGCAATAAGCAGTTCAATACTGTCAAGATCTTTATAATGGAGATGCAACAGAAGTACATAGGCCTACAGATGTTAACTGTCGAGATGTTATCGATGATATGGAAAGAGCATTTTTACTGCAAACAGCAATAGTGGAAGAAACAAAATTAGCCATCTACTCAACTAAAGACGAAAAATCATTAGGACATGTTGAAAACAAATCAACTTCTGCTGAGTCATATACTTAGTCACTGTCTTGAAGACGGCGTTTTGTTCAGAAGTGCAAGCAGTCAAACAAACGTCGCCGTCTCTAGGATAAAACAACCTCTTTTTTTGGACTTTTAGTATCTATCCGTTTGCACAAACAGAATCGACTCAGTTGCACTAAAAAAAATCACTGCTTGAATTTTTGAAAAAACTATTTCGTGGAGAAGAAGATAGGTTTGCAAAAAAAAAAAAAAAAAAAACATCATTCTGCTGTTTCAAATCATCTAGTTTGATTCACTAAAAATTTGTGTAAGTACAATCTTGACCACCCACATGCTTGAAAGCTATAGCAAATTTCTCCTCCAAGATCTGTTAGGTATTTTTCCTTTTCTCCTGTGAAAGTTTTCATTCCAGTTATATGTACGTACGATTCAATCTCCACATTTGGTTAAACCATTGCACATTGTATACACTGTTGGTTCGACCAAAACTTGAATCACAATGGAATACTTGGTGTTGAACAACAAAAAGTGATTCTTACTCGAGCACTACTCGGCTGCCCTGTGCAAAAATGCATATTTTTATGCTTACAAGAAAACCTTGGTCATGTAATGTATGCACATTGTCTTAATAAGTTTGCACAAAACATTTCATGTGCAAGTGCATAGTTTGTACTCAAACGCACACAACTTGCAACATGTGCTTCAATTGATTTTTTTTCCATAACACTCCGGAAGTGATGGTTATAAAATAATCCCAGAAGAGATAAAATATCCTTGTATAGCACTATAAAAGGATTGCCTATGAGACATTTTCAAACATGATAGAGTGATTCAAAAAGTGATTTGGCAATAAATAACCTAACGAATTTGTAAATCAAAGGTACAAGATACATTTGTAAATTTCAATTGTCCATTGTCATGGACCTGCAGCTCCATTAGACAAATTTAAAAGTAAACAGCGATCCATGATCTATTACCTTTCAAAATTTACTATGAATTAAATAAAATGCATAACCTTGAAGATATCTTTAAATATTCTCCTAAAGAGGTAGTCTATATGTCATATCATACGTCATGAAAGATATAAATACTGTCTTAAGAGATCTGTATGTGTAACTAATAAAACTTAACAACTTGAAGTTGTATATATAATTTATTTGAATTAGAAGTTCAGTATGGTTCCAAACCAGATGTTTTGAACATTATCATGCAGTTTTGAAGGATTCACATTGACATTGATCTATAAACAAAAATTAATAGTTTGAATCCTTATAATAGTTTGTTCTAAAAAATCACTAATTCAAATGAGAAAGAATATGAAAATATATAACATAGATGTAATACGTGGACGCACGTATATATCCATATATGTAAATATTCATCTAACAACCTGAAGTTTGTTATGAGCTCATCTTATAGATTATATATAGATATTATTTAGTGATTTAAATCAACATAAATGTTGGATGACCTGAAGTCGTGTATGTATTTAAATGATCTATACAATAAGTAAATTCCTCCAATTGACTAGATCAATGAACGAGAACAAACTCTAATAAACAATATTAATTAATGCATCTTATTAACTAATAAAAAAATTATGCTCCTATTATTAATATGCATGGTGTATTTGGTAGTAGCAATATCATAATGGATCAAAATGAGAATCCAAAGATGATTATTATTTAATGTGACAATGTTCGTAACATTGAGAGGGTGGATAAATGGATACACGTTCATTTTGATCATCAGTGTTAAATGTTTGTTAAAATATACAATGATGCAAAATATTGAGTAACTTGAATAAATTATCAATAATATCCCTAGTAGAATTTCTTCAATATAGCTTTGAATCCCTAAAGGATCAGAAGGTATGAACCACATCTGAAATGTGGTACAGAAGTCAGTTCGAATATTTTTGAAGAAGTAATAAAAATGTCAAATAAAGAAGGTGAATGTTCTTAAAGAAACACTCAAGGGTGCTCTAAAAGAGATTCATAACATGATTGTCAAATAACCCTTGAAGTGGTTTAGGTACCTAAAACATGATAATAAAGAGATCTCAATAAATCATATGCATAGGTCACAATAAATAATTATCGAAGATAAATTTGTAAATAATAAAACACTTATGTTTATAAATGGATTAAAGATTATGGATTAGAGAAAAAACATGATTGACCATCATGAAATTTTCCTTAATGAGAAATGTGGACTATAGTCCATAAATTATAATTAAAAACATGCATATAAAATACACTAAAATTACTAAAGCACATATAGTGTCAACGACACGTTAAGTGCCATGAGCATGATATTTTCAGAGATAATTGAATTGATTGAAGTAGTGAAAGTGTTTGAAACACTTTAAATACCCCGAAGGTATAAACATTGTTTAAATCATACATAACGATGAAAGTATAAAAATCCTGAAGAATATAAATAACTTTGGTAGTTATAAAGAAGGTAAATAACAAGGAGCGTAGATTACAACTTCTTTTGAGTATTGTTATAATGAAAATCTTGATATACTTCAAGATGAGTAGATTACTTTCTGCTTTTTAGTATTGTTGTATTGATTTTTTTTTTAATATTTTTCAAAAATGTATACTTGCAATACGCAAAACTGATTCGAAGCACAAAAATAAAAGCACATGAATTGTTTTTCATAAAAGTAGCATGCAAAATGCATAAAATGCAAATTATATTTGGAAGAAACTATCTTGAAAATTTTGGTTGTATTATTAATGAGATACATATTTATGGATCCAGAATTATCTATAATCAATTTGAGTTATCGAAAGACGAATACGAATTCAGAGGAAACTTCTAAGTCAGGGGTAGCATCCATATATTTTTATAATGCGCTCTTTTTCCTTAACTAATATTTTTTCCACCGGGTTTTTCTTACTAAGGTTTTAACGATGCATTATCCTGATATAGAAGAATCAAATGTCTTTTCAAGATATAACATCTCAAATATGTTATTTTAAGTTAAATTGTATTTTTTTTATGCTTCACTAAGATTTTTCCCATAAGGTTCTTTCTTAGTAAGGTTTTAACGAGACATTAGTTTGATCTTGAAGTATCAAACTTCATTTGATGAAATGATATAATAAAATATGTCATTGTACTCTTTTTCCTTCACTAAGATTTTTCCCATTGTGTTTTTCTTAGTAAGGTTTTAATGAGGCATTGTTTAGATCCTGAAGTATCAAACCTTTCAGAAAGAATGTTAATATGATTTTACAAATTGCACTCTTTTCCTCATTCAAGGTTTTTCCCACTAGATTTTCCTAACAGAGGTTTTTAACGAGGTAACTGACAATATCTATATCGACTGAATGGATAAATGTAAGCAAGATAATAATGAGGGGGAGCAATCACATACACGTTTCAAAATGAGACAATTTCAAGTTATCGGAGCATTCAAGATTTTGAAGATGCATATTCAAGGGGAGTGTTATAATATATGTAAATCATGAAGTGAATATGCTTGTATATTGTTTTGTTTAGTCCGACATCGTGGGATAATTTCAATCCTTAGCTCTGAAGCCTTTATATAAAGTAGGCTGTGCAATGTAAATAGATTACTGATCTCTGAAGAATAAATAATATTTCTTCAGCCTCTTTCTCTAATTGATTCTGCTTTTTTTTATAGCGTATTGTTATTTGTTTATAACATTGACTGCATTCTTGTTCCGGTTATGAATACTCAGTCTACTATTTTCAATGATAAAAATTTGCATCTGTAGCACTGATGTTTATGGTTTTGTGTTGTGATTATTCTAGCTACATTCTCCATTAAGATAGAGCACCATGGGTCGATCGTGTATATTTTGGCATACGCCATGTAGTCTTTCATTTTTCATTTTAATACTGATTGCGATTTGATTCCAATACAAAAGTAAATAGATGGATTCTATTCCTTAGCATCCTTATTTTCTATACAAAAAGTCATACTTAACCACATGTTAAGACTGCGCTTGGTGCTTTTTTTAATACCGGTTCTGATTGATTTTGGATGTATCCACTTTTTCAGTGTTGGTAAAACCTGTTTTGGACGGTATTGTTTTCCAGTTGTTGATAAAACCTATGTTTGTAAGGTTTTCTTAGTGTCGGTTTTTGTTATTGATAAAACAGTCGAAATCGATGTAGCGATGTAGTGTGATTTTGTTGATAATTTTCAATTCATCAAATTGGTGTCTCTTTAGGGTTTTAACTTTTTCCATCAACTATACCCATGCTAATCTCACAAAACTAGATAATAAATGTAATGATGTGTGTGTATATATGAATATGTATATGTATGCGTGTCTCTGTGTATGTGGGTATGTATGTATATGTGTGCGTGTCTCTGTATTTGTGGGTATGCATGTGCGTAACACGTTAATTTAGTGAAAAAATCTTTAAATCGATGTATATTAATATCTTAAACATATATTGACCGGCTATAATAGCACATCATATAAACCAATTAAAACTGCTATGATCATTTATGATCAAAACTAATAATTTTAGCCCCTCATAATCGGTACTATATAACTCCCAAAAGTATCATGTTTATATTTTAGTATTGTTTTGATTTATCTGCATATCAACTCAAACGTTACAAAAATGTATTTTTCGTTCGAAATATTAAGTTGAAATTTTATTTCCAGTATTACATCGATTTGATAGTCTTTCCAACGAGATTCATATCATATGTGTTTCAGTGAAGTTTTATGTATTTCAAATATTTGCTAAAATTATTGTATGCACGAACTGTAAACATTTTCTGTTTATATTCTAGTGCAAATATTTGCACATTATTATTATTATTAAACTCAACATTCAATAAGAATTTAGTTTTCACTATTTAAGAGCAAGTTGCATGATCATCCCGAATAACGTTCATATGTTATATGGTTCGGAAATTTTTATTAGTGCAACATTTATCTTTCAAAGTAGAAATTTCGAATGTTTCCAATTGTCTTCATTTTGTATGTAGTTTGAATCAAAAAGTGCAAACGTTCACAATTTACCTGCTCTTTCAAATAATTTTTAATCACAACACATGAAACATTCAGTTGGAATTCCAATTTTACTATTATATCACAACAAATTATATATACTCTTCCTAATAAAATCCATGTGACGTATACTTCAGTATAATTTTGTTGACACACACACGTAAGTACATAAACACACACACACACACACATATATATGTGTGTATGCGCGCGCATGCGAGGTATTTTGTTTAAAAGACAAATTGGTAACAAACTTTGGTCCCTTGGCCATTACATTTAGAAATTAGCCACAAAGACTAACTAATTTTTTTATATTTTTTGTTCACCAAACCACCTTTCTTAAACCGTTGGCATTCACTATCGCATTTACAACTGTCGTACCAGAAACAAGCAATCCACGCTATTGCCGCCACATCTGCCATGGCCACAACTCTACCAGCGACCCTAGCCACAACCTAAACCCTGAAGTTTTAGTCTTGACTTTATTACACCTATTCAAGCCCTAACTCTATCAAACAAACACATGTCATTTTAATCTAATCTTGCTCATCAATCATTAATTACAACAAAAAATAATAGCATATACAAATGATAGTACAATATATCATTATATTAAAAAAATAAGTAAAAAAATAACAGATACAAAACGATAATACACGGTATCATTATATCACAAAATTATGTAAACAAATAATATTACGTACAGAATGATACTACATAATATCATAATGAAAAAATAACACCAAAAATTAATAGTAGGTATAAAAAGATACTATGCACAGTCACATTATATAAAAAATTATGTAAAAAAAATGATAGTAGGTATAAATGATACTTATTAATATGTAAATGATACTTATAACATATTAAAAATAATGTAAAAATAGTGGCATGTACAAAAAGATATTGCACGATATCATTAAATTAAAAAGTTATATAAAAAAATAATAGGAAGTACGGAATGATACTAAGCCAAATCATTTAAACATAAAATGTTACTACAATGTAAGATAAAAAATAATGTTATATTTTTCATCAATAAATACAAAGTGCTACTATATTGTAACATCTAAACATGAAATACTACCACAAGGTAAAATAATAATAATCGTTATTTTTGATTTTGATTCAGTAAATACAAAATGCTACTAAGTAGTAGCATTTAAACATATCATTGGTGGAAGAATTGAAAAATATATGCCAAGTTTTTAGTCAATTCTGCAAATACAAAAGTACTACCATGCAATAGCATTATAAAATAATTTATGAAAAATAGCTTTATAAAATTTTGAAAAATAAATTAAAAAACATATTGCTTTTAGAAAAATCATAAAGTGCTACTAGAAAGTTGAAGTGAAAGGACTTCATTTAAAAATACTACATGTAAATTGCTTAATGAGCTAATATATGCATTTAATTCATTAAAAACATTACTACAATTCAGAAAATGTTACTACAAAGTAGCATTATAATCTAAAAAGATAAATTTTTGATACGAGCCTTCAAAAATAACCTATTGTAGTAATAAGCTACCCTGAAAATTAATTGTAAAAACAAACCTAGTTTTTTATAGCCTGAGCAATTTTTAATTGCATAAGTTTTAAACTGTTATTATAGCTTGTGCAATTTTAAATTTTTGCAAGCTATAAATTTATTTATTTAAAAAAAATTATACTTGCACAATTTTGGATTACGCAAGTACAATTCTGCGGTTAAGAAAAACAGAGCCCTTTTTTATTCCTCATTCCCTCCCTTCCCTCTTTAAGCACAAAAAACCTAATTTCCTTTCACCCAAATTTCTTTTAATCTTCATGTTTATCATAAGCATAGATTTCTTTAAAATAAAAGTAGTTTTTGGTTGAAGATTCTCTAAAGACATAACATCTTCTTCTCAAATCAAGGTATTAATCTACAAATAATTTAGGGTTTTCCCATAATATTATTTAGCTAAGTTAGAATAGGTCAAGTTGTTTAGTTTAGTTTACGTAAGTTATAATTATTGTTTTTTCTAGTATTATTTTTTGAGATATGTAAACTGATTTGTTTTTGTATATACAATGCCAATGGTTCCAATTATATTCTACCATGATAGATAATTGTTGGTTTATGAAGATGATAAACCAATACATTGGTGGTAAACAAAAAAGAATGATAATTAAAAAGTACTATAGTCTAAGAAAGCTAAAACAACACACACTTGAAGTGACAAGAATCAATGCACCTGAGAATGATTTAAAAATAGTAGCAATATTGGTCAGAGAAGATGGTTCATCCGCTGAATATGACGATGATATTAATTCCATATTTTCGGTTGGAATGAAAGTGATAGAATTTTTGTTATGAAAACAAAACTTGTTAATGTTGTTGAAACACAATATTCCACATTATCAGTGGTAGAGTATATACCTATAACACAATTTCAATAAACACAACATTTGGTACTTCTTTTTTATATGAAAACTCTTTTTGGTAGAGAGTTTATAAATTTATTAAAAAGATGTAATGACTTTTTGGAGGATCATCTAGTCAAGCACAATATTTGAATCATAACTTTGTATGTTCGACTTGTAGTATTCCAAATCAATCTCAAACAACCGCCAAGTGGATATTGAATTTAACTTTAGCATTTTTATTTTGAATTACCTTCATACACTTTACTCTTACATTGAATGCAAATAATAACAAGGTGCAATTGGATAGCATTCATGTCTCTTGTGTGGATAATGTAGATACAACTTGGGTTGATAACATAGAAGTTAACAATGAAACTGTCATGTATAAAAATAATCAACTGGTTGATGATCTAAATGCCGATAAAGATAAAATCATATATTCAAATTCGTTAGCCGATGATCCACGTACTGCAACAATGATGTAAAAATCTATTATGGATAATTTTCAGTTAGAAGTGAAAGTGTTCAAAAGAGAATGTGCTAAAAAAGGACCTTTCATTGGATTAATTTTTTAAACTAAAGAGAAACCCATTGAAAAATTATGTAAATGAGCAAATAAATGTTCAGTTTCTTTTTACATAGTGAATTCACATGCAAATCAATATACAATTTGGTGTGACATGGATGAAAAATGTCTTTGGAGAGTGCATGATAGTCTGTCTACAAGAAAACTAAAAATTAACAGAAAATAAAAACATATAGAGGGGATTACACTTGTATAAATACAACCATCAACTCAAATCAACGGCAAATAATAACAAAGTTTATATGTAGCAAAATACTTTCCTTAATCAAATCTGAGACAAATATGATTGTAAGAAAACTCAAGAGACAGTGTCGAATATGTTTCGTACAAAGTTAGTTATTCTCGAGCTTGGTAAGGGCTAAAAAAGGCAATTGGAATAATACATGAATACTGAGAATCATCGCATGCATAATTACAAAATACCTTAAACCATTGCAAAGCAGCAAACCTGGAACTGTATATGATGTTTTGACACTCGTGGTATTTTTGATAGTGTTTTTGGGGATTTTGGACCATTAAAGGTTTTGCATGCTATCGTCATGTACTTTCTATTGATGATACTCATCTGTGTGGTTACTTATAGCTACTGCTGTAGAAGCATGTCACGGTCTATTTCCATAGTTTATTGCTATTGTGCAGACAGAGTCATGACAGACATAGATTTCGTTTGTTTGTTGTTTGTGGAATTATATTCCTCCCTTACGTAATCGTTGCATTACATTTATCTCAGATCCTATAAAAGAATTCCACGTGCGCATGTATTGTTTTTTTATGAAAATAGAGAGCTGGTTCTTCATTACAACGTACAAAAAATAACATATACCATTACATAATACCAATAAATAGCATAAAAACTACAACCATGTAAATAAACTTCAACATTGCATATCATACCAACATAACAAGACAAAACAAATCTAGTGTTTAACATAACATAACATAACATAACATAATAATTCAATCCTTAAACCTTCTAATTTCAAGCGGTGTGTTTTTTATCTTATTTCTTTGTAAGTGATTGGTCGTGAACTTTGCGATTAATCGTGAATTGTTGGAGGATGTTGTTGTTCTTGAGTAGGACCAAATATTAACTCTTCTTGTTGTTTCTTTATGGCCATTAGGTGGAAGGAAGAACTTATTCACCATATGCAAATCATAGTCCATCTTTATTCCATTAAGGCCATGTGTCCTTATGCACCTTGTGTCTCTCCTTGTTCTCCTCATGTCTCTTCTCTTATTGAGCTGTGTGTTTCTTATGCCTCCACTTTTGCGTATGTAATGACCCGCAAATCCGTACACCTTGAGTCGACTTTATTCTCTCTCAATCAACTCGAGATGTACGGAAATACGAACCATGATGGTTAAAGAAGAAGAGGTAGAAGAAGAGAAAACAAATGACACAGAATCTTACCATCGCAGCGGAATAAAATATAATAAATAATAACAGATCTTTACACAAAAGAAACTACATCTGTTTTATACATACGTCACCAGAATATATCATCAAAGTTCAACAACATCAATAATATACAACCGGACAATCATATAAACTTTTCCTCAAAACTGAATACACATCGGAATTAATAATCAAGTACGTTTCCTGAGTTCCACAGCGTCATATCCTGTAACCCATAATACTAGGTCTGACCCGAGCATTATAGTCAAATAACACTCGAGTTAATCTGGAATACCAGCGTGAGAAATCACACTCAATTGGATTATTAAAGTTTCAAAATCATTTGAAAATCAAAAGCATCTCGTAATACCACGCCACAAATAAACATGTCGGGTTTTTACCTTACGATAGCTAAAACATTTCTTATCAAAATCCTCCGATATTATAATAGTGTATATATACAAATACTTATTCAAATAGCTGAAATTGTTATATGATTAAATTCCAGCATATTAGCCACAAAGTGGGTTCTACAAACAAAAACCGTAAAAGGCGCGTAGGGAGAATGGATTTCCAACTAATGACTAGGCACTGGGGTACCACCTATCACAGTACGTGGTCTAGATCAGCGTACCTAGGATTACTCCCAATCCCCTGCAACACAAGACCGGGACTACCCCTTACTGGATAATCCCGAGTAAGATCACCCCACGGTTGGGATCAGCAACCACACCACTAAGCCGAATAAGAAGGGACATCTAGACAGGGATGACCTCATCCGAAGGGGTGCTACCCACTTAGCCTTGCTGCATAACCCTTGATTTTCAATTGTTCCCGGTTGATGAGGCTCGAGGCTAAGCGTTACCTTTTAGAACATTTCACTTAGAACGCCCATCGTCCACCTGGCGATGTTTCGAAAGCATTTATCCATACAAGCCCATCCTGGGTTCGAACGGAATCGAAGGCACTACTCCTACTACATCCATTTTGGAACCATCCTCAGGATTAGTAGCGACTAGCCCTTGCACTTCACTGCTCCATCTTCGACTCCGAACGTTTTTCCATGAAAACATACAAACCAGATCGAAGTGGTTTTCAGGAAATAAATCCTGATCCCGGTCTCTTCGAAACGATCAGCGCATTGTCCAATATTGATAGTCGATTATTTAACTATGAATTAACATTCACAAACAACCATCAAACAATAAATAATCTCCCAAACTATTTAGAGGTTTTTAGGCTCAAGGAAAAAGTTCGAGAAAAATTTAGTTTGAGGGACAAGAAGTTTTATTTTTAGGCTGAAGGACACTTTTTAGTATAAATCACAGAATGATTGTTGTAACTATCATTTTCAGTTTACACTAAAAAGTGTCCTTCAGACTAAAAAATAAACTTGTTGTCCCTGAGACTAATTGTTTTTGTAACTTCTTCCTTGTTCCTATTTACCTGAATTATTTATTATCCTAAAAATATCTTCATCAAGATATATTTCCATTTTCAACCCTTTTTGAAAATAGTTTTTCAAACCCTACTCTTCTCATGGGATAAATTCCCAACTATTTATTTCCTCTGTAAGCACCAAGTACAAAGCTTTGGATTTTTAAAATAATTTAAGAACACTTTATTATAAAATATACTTTAACATTTAAATTGAAAACTACTTCAATACTTTATTAAAAATATATACTTTAGGAATATTTAAAATGAGGTTACTTTATAAAATATAAAACTAGATTTTCTCCTTTAAAAAAAATACCAAGTCACCTTTAAATAATTACTACGATAATAGATTTGAAAAATACTTACTTTAGAATTTAAACATTTAGAAATAATAAATTTTCTGAAACATGCTTTTTTTAAAACAACATTAAAACCTTTAACTTATATTTAAAAATTTGCTTTGAAAACGTACTTGGCTATCTAGGGGAAATACGCTTCTCTTTCACATCTTTTAAAAATAAATCACCATTTATTTTTAAACAAATTTACTCATTTCCTTAATAAATTCCCACCGTGAATTTATTCTTTCAAATATCCACTGGTATATCACTTCGCTTTTATAAACCCAGTTTATAAATTTCAAGTCTCGCTTCTCTTTTAAAAATCTCGATTTTACACACTTAAATCAATCCTCAAATTGATTTCCAATTTACTCCACCTTCAAAATAAATTTCCTTACTTACTCCATTATTCCAAAATCCATTAACTTCAGATTTTATTTCTTCATTATGATTTAAAATCTTTTAACTGAAAGTACCAAATTTCCTAAATTTCTTCTTTATCCTTTAAAATAAATTCAAACCTTGAATTTCAAAATAAATTCTTTATTTCTTGAAATAATATCACTTGAGTTTAAAAATAAAATCACTTATTCCCATTTATTCAAAATCTCATTTCCCGCACTTGGAATTTTATTTATTAGAATTCAAAAATCACTTTTTATTCTTTTCCAATTCATTTTTAATTTATTCAAATTTCTATGATTATTTTACTCAAAATTCACTCTTTTATTTTCTTTTCAGAAATCCCATTTCTATAGATTTTGATAACTCAATTTACCGAAATATTTTAAATCAACCATAATATCCAACATTTTCAATTATCAATATAATTCATCACAAGATAGCAAATAATTATATCACAGAATATTTTAACAAATCTAAATATTTTAAGGAATCCAGTTGGATCCCTCCAACCTGTTTCCTACATCCACAGATGTTAGCACAATAAAATACCAATTCCACTTCGAGGTGGAATATCACGATATATGTGTTTTAAATATAATATCATCCACTATTATGCGGCATATAGGGTCTCATCCGGTATAAAATGCAGGAAATCAATCACTCCAATATATACTATATATTACTATATATAATATAGCACATCAAACCAATTCATTCATTCAACCAATTATTTAAATTTAACCATTTAATTTTAAATAAAGCCTAGATGAGTGAGATTAACTCACCTTTGATTTTTGTTTTGCAATCCGACCCAAACCGGCAATTTCCTTCACGATTTTTTTGGACCTTGTACAAACATTGTATGGTTTATTAATATTTCAACTAACCGAAAAATCAATTAACTTTTTCTTAACTTGATAATTAATTTTAAACAAGTTTTCCTGAGACAAATAATTTCAAGTAACTAAAATAATTTAATAAGTTAATAAAACAAGTCAATCACCACAATACATTTTTCTAAAATCAATTAGTAGGTTTAATATGTGTATAAGTAGATTTATCTTTTCTATAAAATATTTATATACGTAAAAATAAATAAATAAAATCTGTTTTTTTAGAAATTCTTCCTATACACGCAACCATATTTCACTGTATATAAATTTATTTTTTTCCTTTTTCATTAAAAACCAAAAATAAAAATTTATTTTACTGTTAACAAAATTTTCTGGAATAAAAATGATTATCCTAGCGCACAACTACCAAAAGAAAATCTCGAACCTGACAGTGGCAAGCCTTGGCCATGCATCGAGCATCGCCCTCCGATCATCTACCCTCTGCTGAGCAAAACGAGGATCCAGAGGCATCGCTCCTCATCCCAATGCCTCGACTTCGCCTTCCTTGAATGCCGACCTCCCTCGCACAAATGTCAAAGCGTCGAGCCAACCTCGAGTCGTTGCCACGAATGCACCTCCAATCCGCCCTAACCAAGCCACACACTCCTTCATTCGCCGCTGCCTCGCACCTGATATCACGACGAAGTCGACTCCCCTTCTTCACTGGTGGCATCGCACGCGAGCCCAACTCTTACGCGACCAGATCTGGATGCTGCTGTGAGCATCAAATCGAAGATGAACTGTTCGTTGGACGAGGCTTCGAATCAAATCATTTTAAGTTGAGGAGCGAATTTTTGTTTGAGTTGAATACGACTGTTTTGGTTTCATTTTGATTTGAGGAAGAAAGGGAATTAGAGGTAATTGTTTGAATTAAGGGATGGAGTATCTGAACTTTAGTTTGGCCTTCATTATTATAACTTTTCTGAGCTTGGATTGATTTTGGTTAGATTTTATTTTTGAAAGGAAGGAAAGAAGACAGTATGTGATATAAAGGTGAAGTGTGGCGTATATCATAAGGTTACTATAGTGATGGAAGTGAAAGTAAAAAGGTCTAACGTGAAATTATTTCGGCTGAAGGTTGACTGATATATGAATATATATTATTAAAAATTTCATCGTCTCGAAAACATAGCTTAAAATCTCGACCTCCTATCGTTGCATGCCGCTAGGCGTTTATAATGTTATACCCCTATTTCGAATGCAATGGAAAATGTTTCGAGTCCTAATTCGATTGTATGGAGAAGATAGCTTTTTGGATCAGCTATTATATTGAATTTTCGATATAAAATTTCAGCGCGTTTATATATCGTTTGCACACACAACTACTCCAATCACTACGAAAATTAAAATCCGATAATAATACAATATTACGGATCCAATGGAACTGGTTTCGTCGAAATCTGAGACTGTACCTTGAAAGGCTATTTTTGGACATCAATTTAAACGATGTATTTTTAAAATTGAACAAACTACCGTTAAATTCAATTTTACCCCATCTATTACTTTCGGTATTATCAATATAAATTTTATAAGCCTTTGAAAATATTTTTGACAGGCTTATAACTCAAGATTAAATATTTTACTCGATCTTCAATTATTGAATTGAATAATTATATTATTCAACAAATTGCTGTATCTACATTCTGAATGGATAAGTCCAAGTTTTCCATATTCAAAACCAATTTATAATTCAATTTTTATGTTTAAAACTATCTAAATATTCCAGATTCAACGCTGAAAAATCTAGGTCATTACAACATATGTTTCTTGAGCCTTGCTATCTATAGTTACCAAAGGTTTAGATAGTCGATGCAACTTGTTTCTACATAAAATGAGTTGAGCTATGTCGTAAGTCAATATACTTACTTTTCACCTTCTTCGAGTTAAAATGATTATCTTAAATATCATTGACCACTCCTAAAGCATTATATATTCTGCTTACATTAAAAAAGTCAAATTTAATAATTCATACGCTAAGTGAAAAAAGTGAAAATTATCAAATTTTGTAGACTAAAGTAATAACCACACCATGCTCTAGTGGAGCTCGAGGAATGTAGCAACCAACCTTTTAGAAATTATTTCAAGATATACCAATGAGTTATTTGCTAATACCAAAATCGATACACACTTAATAACGTAGGAATATTATGTTCTTGAACAACATGATCGAATCTTCATTCAACTGCACTGTACTTTCATTTAGCGAAGATCTCCAATCAAATCTTGATTTATTTGAACAATAGGATAAGGAATGTGTTGACGAGTAAATCCAAATTGTCTCATCATGCTATCTAGAGCAAAATTTTCAAAATTACACAGTAGTATTGATCGACACATAAAAATCCAACTCAGAAAGAGAGAATTTATAACATGACCATTAAACGCATTAAGCGATGAATATGATTCCTAAGTCACGACATCATCCAGTAGTAAATTTAACTCATTGCTATAAATTGCACATTTTTAGGAGTTTTAGGCCAATTCCCAGCATAATTCCATCTATAACTGTATGGAAGTTAACGATCCAGATAGGCAAGGATCTTTGTATTAGCATATGAGACCAAGAGCATAACTGCAACAATATCATATCACCTGATAAAGTTAGGGTATGCCTTAGGGGCAATTATGTAATTTGTTATATATATACAACTCGATAATCAACATTGCTCAAAATAAAAGGTATTTTCTTTCTATTATATACTTATTAAATTGTGATATATTTAATTAAGTAATTAATTTAGAGTATATTAAATTAAGTTATGGATAGTAATTACAATATGTTGTAATCATGAAAATTTTATCATGCTGAAAATAACATATTATTTTAAATATTCTTAGTCAAGATGTTTTGAGAAAGGGTATTGATTCTTCCATGGGACCAGAGTACTTAACGCTCTCCAAATGTTGGATAGTTTATTACTCATGGTCGTTGGAAGACACCAATGGGTTACGTACTGATAGTTATTGGATAACTATAGAATGACTCACTCGATAGTTCTCGATTGGTTAATATAGTTAAGGTCGGAATAACAATCTCGAAGTGATGATGCTACATAGTTCCCTTGACTCAAGAACCATAGAACTTCAATGTAGATATTCCATTTTTATTATAGTTAAGTCATGGCACGACTTCTAGTGAATGATGATAGTTGAGTCTGAGTTGAAACATCGGAAGTGAAACACAATTAAAAAGATAGTTCGTCTCCTCAGTTATATGAGGTTAGTATCACGGTCAGCTATAGTCAACTCAAAGTCAAAATTCCTGACCAAAGAAATACGATCAATAATAATTATTATTATTAAATCAAAAATTTTATGTTTGGATATACAAAGCTGAATGTGAACGATGCTGCAATTTTAACTAAAATCAATTTCATAAGTCCTAATGTGATATAGTTTTGACGAAGAAAATTGGTTTAAATTATCATCATTAAAGATGCCGCTTAAGTGATTATAAAATTTGATTTTACCGAAAAGACCTGTAAGCGATGAATTCGATCAAACTTTTCTAAGGTGACGTGTGCACATCGATATTTGAGTTGTTTAATATAATCGCTGACCGAATTCACATATCTGAGTCGCACAATGCATTTGTGTATTCTCCAAAATCAACACAATTTAATTAATTTCTAAATGTTATAAATTAATTAAATTAATTAATATTTATGAAATTTTAAATTATGATTTATTTATTGTTTTGAATGTTATTGGTAATTATTTAAATGCATATATAAAAGTTATATTGCATATATCAATATATACTATCGGTTCACTTTTAAATAAAAGTTAAAATATTACATAAGGGTTTTTTTTGGTAAATTTGCACATAAGGGAGTATTTGTAGGGCCATCCCTATCTTTCATACTATAGAAAATAAATTAATTGAATTGATTGAAATTTAAAAAGGTATCAAAGAAGGAAGTTTTAATAAGGAGAATACGAAAGGTTTCTTTAATTCTACTAAAACTAAATCTCCTCATGATTTCTTTAACAAAGCATAATTTTTCTTCCTCTTCTCCGTCATCTCATAGTTGAAAATTCTTCACAAAAAACCCTCAAAAGAATGAAGGATGGTTCATCCTTCTCTTGCAAGTTGGGATGCCGATTTGCTTGAAATATGTGGAGAAGCCACAAATCAAGAAGTAATGAAGGGAAAGGTTTATTGGGTAACTTTATAATTCATTTGTGATGTTTAAAATAAGTTTTCACATATATGTAAATTTTAACCACTTATTAAGATCGGTTTTAACATTATTCTATGTACCATGGTTGACTGTGAGTTCTATTTGTGTATGGTTTTGGATGTAAATGATTTAATTGGATCTGAAATAACTAATTGCTGTGGAATTGATTTGTTGAATTCTTTTACTATCATAATTAATTAATGATTTGTCTAAACAAATAGCTTATGTTTTATTTCATTTGAGATTTGAAATAAATCCTCTTGTTTATTAATCTATTGCATGTTATTATAATCTTCATTGTTTCAATAAATTACTCTTGCTGTCACATTTTTTTCTGTTAATCATAGATCGAATTTTAGTAGGTTGAATCATGAAATTTTATGTGTGCGTATGTATTTATATACACATTGTGTGTGCATATATATATATATATAGATATATATACATTAATCAATTATTCTTTATACCTTGAAAGTGTAAACCAATATTAAAACTAAATTCTACTTGGTTGATTTATTTTAGTTTATGTTTTAAAATTAAATTTTAATTTTTCACATATATGATGTTGCTAAATATATGTAAAAGTTATGTTTCAGATCCAATTATGTTACTAGGGTCAATAAATTAAATTATAAATTTTTTAGTTTTCTTTATGTTAATTATATGTCTTTTTAGATTTAGATATAACATAAACTTCTTTTGTATTTAAATAGTTTGGTTATTTGCTATAATTAAGTTTGAAATTCAATATGGTATTAAATTAATTGTTGAATTGGTGGTTGTAGAATAAAAATAAACTTGAATTACAATGCAAGATAATTTCCTTTTTAACTTAGATTTGATTAAATCTTAGTGCAACATATATTACCTTTCCATCTCCACCCTTCTTATTCACTCTTACTTTAATTGTCTACTTTATATGAATTATTTTCATAACTTTATATATATGTATATATAAAATATAAGTAGCAACAAGGATTATATGTATGTATGTATATGTCTAAACTATATATATGTGGTACTATCAATACCATATACATATATTGTGGTATACTAAAACATATGTGTATACTTAAGCATTTGTTTTTCGATATGCATGTAAGAATGTAATATGTATATGTAAGTATAATATATCCTATATATATATATCCCAATATCTAAATGCACTTACATATACTTATACACATGTTTATATTAGTTCATTTATGTTGTTATATTTTTGAATGTATATTGATGCATCTCCATGAAACATTTAGTTGAAATGTTAACATCATTAGTTAATAAATATATAAGGAGATTAAATAAAATATGATTTTATTTTAAATTGGATTGGATCTATTATAAACTCATTGGACTTCATAGGCCCAATAGGTCCAAAACAGGATTAGTTTTTGAAATCTACCTATTTCACCCGCTTTTGACTTGCCTTGTTCTTTCAACGGTATCAAAACCTAATAGCCTATGCAGTCCAAAATTAGCAATGTTATGGCTAACTGGTTAAATCCTACCCATTTAGTGTTAGAGTTAGAGGTATGCCCTTGAGGAAATTCTGCAATTCATTGTAAATTAGTTAACTTTATAACTAAATCTTGTTTGTAGTAAAGTTATTTTCTTTGTGTTATATATTATATTGTGTTATGAATAATTAATGCTTAATTACAATAAATTTAACAGAAAAATCCATAAATGATATGTTTGTGATAGTAATTACAAATAGTCGTAAACAAAAGTATCGTATTACAATATAATAAATACATCATTTTAGATATTTCTATTCAAAATGCATCGAGACTAGATATTGATGCATCCATTGAGTCTGGAGTATGCAATGCTCTCTAAATGTTGCGCAGTGTATTATTCATGACTACTGAGGGCACCAAGGAGATACGTATTGACAATTATTGGTTAACTGTTGAATGATTCACTTGATAGTTTTCTTTTGGTTAATATTATTAAGGTCAAATAGAAAATATCGATATGACTATTTACATAGTTCAGATGACTTGAGAATACTGTCAATCTTCAATATAAAAGCTATGCTTTGGTTATGGTCAAATCATAGCACGACATCATCGAGTGACTATAATTGGGTCGGTTGAAAGTATTGGAAGTGAAACACTATTCAAGAGAGGATAATAGTAATTATTATTGAACCAAAAACTTTGTGGTTTGACCATTACCGAATTCAATAAGTTCAATGTGATACAGTTTTGGCGAGCAGAATTGGTAGAAATAATAATCATTACCGAGCAATGCTTAACAAAGTAAAATTGGAATTTAATGAAACCAAGTAAGCGATAAATTTAGCCAAAATTTCACACTGCCTGCTAAATGACGAGTGAACGTTAATATTCGATATTAATCACTAACCCAATTTACCCTTATGAATCACACAACCGAAACATTGAATACTCCTTTGATCACATGATTTAATTAATTTATAATTGTTATATATTATTGAATCAATTAATATTTATGAAATATTAATCATAATTTTTTTATTTAATATGTTGAACAATATTAAAAATTATGTATATAATAGTCATAAATATATTAATCGATGTAGGATATCGATGAAGGTTTAATTGGATTTAAATGAAATAAATATTATTTGGGCTTAAAGTGGGTTTGATAGCTATATGGGGGACTACTATTAGATTATGGTATTGCCGGCCATATAATAGCCTTAAGGGTAGGGTTTTTATGTATTAAAAGATAGAAAATGAGTAGGAGAAAAATGAGGATCTAGATCCTACATTTTCTCTCCAGTCTCTCCTCTATATAAGAGTTATAAGCCTTATCCTAAAATGAGTTTTTTAGAGACTCCATTCTTACCTTTTACTGGCTGAAAACATACCCATCCCTCCTTAAAATTTCAAGCATCGAAGCAAATAAAATCAAAGGTCGGTAGTCAGCATTTTCAAAGCTACACCTTCTGGATTGTGATAAGATTCAAGGAGATTATTACAACTCCTCGACCTGTGAACCCTAGGCTTTGGTGATAGGTATTCGTCTTGTTTATCGATTCATTTATATCATAATCAATTATTATATTATATTGTATGTTGTTAGATACTACGAATCTATTATATCCATGTTCTATCACATATTAAATGGTTGAATATGTTGGTGCATATATATATATACACACACACACATAAATGTATAATTTTTTTGTATGTTTGTTGGTATTAAGCTCATAGCCAAAGAAAAAAAAACTTTTTTTGTAATTTAAAAATATTATATATGATTTTATTAATTTATAAATTATATCTTAAAGATTTAAATCATATAATTAACTTTTAAAAATTTATTAATTTTTGCTTTTGCATAATAATAATTCGGCAGCAAAGATTACTTATTTTAATATATATTATATCTATTACATCTTAAATATTAATAAAACTATTTATTTAACTAGAACTTGATTATACATATATATAAATGTATATATTTAATAAAATTTGAAATTTAGTACAAAATTTTATATAATAACATTACATAATTTTAAAATTTCAAAAATGACTTTTAATGATTTTAATAAATAATTTTGAACATTTTTAAATTATTTAATATTTGTTTATTTAAAAATTGATTTCTAAATCTCAAAAAATTTTATGTCAGGAGCTTAGTCAATTTGCATCCATTTTATAAATTATATATACATACATGCATACGGACGCACGCACATACACAAATACATACATATATATATTTGTGTGCGTATATGTGCATGCGCGCATATATGTTTATAAAAAATTAATTTTGTTCTCGAGTTTGCAGCAAACAATTAATTGTTTAAAATTATTATATAGTAATTATTGAATGTTTTCATCATCTAATATTAGTGAAAATTTGAATAAATACACTTTAAATATTTTATATAAATTATTATTTCCATATACACACATATACAAACATATATATATATATATATATGTATGTATGTATGTATGTATATATATGATTGTATTTTACATATGTATACTTTTATACAAATATACATATTACATTTAATGCACAAACAAACACACACACACATATCACACGACACACAAAATACTAGAGAAGCTAACATGTCCATTGGAGTGTAAATTCTAGCACATATACATGGGAATGTTAAATTATGAACACTTTATGTTGCATGTGCACGTACAAATATATGTGTACATGATACACTTATTCAAACATAATACAAAATAATATAAAGTAAAACTTCATCTATAAAATAAAATAATGATTTTATTTAAAAAAATTAGAAAATTTCTAAATGTATTAGACTTCATAGGCCAAATAAAGATCCAATTTTTTTTTTGAAATTCGTCCATTTCTTCCTCTGCAAGCTGGCTAGTTCAAAAAATGTTATCAGAATCCAAAGCCTATATGGTCTAAATTAGCCATGTTAGCGTTAATTAATTATGCTCATAGCCAAATAGTAGGGTGTCTAGAAAGGCAACGTCGAAGAATTGGGTTTGGGTAATCAAATATTCTACATTACCAACCTGCCATCCTTGTACGAACAGATATGTTTGCCTAAAGGTTGCCCCTAATAGGAAAGACTTAATTTGAATTTGGCCTTGGGCCAATTTTCAAATATATTTGAAAATTTAAAATATTTTTAATTTTAAAGTTAAATTTAAAATTATAATATATTATAAAAGTTATAATATAGTAAAAAAATTCAAAAAATTTGAAAACTAATATAAGTTAATTTCAAAATTAAATTTTAGTAATAATATTAATAAAAGAATTGAATTAATTAAATAAGTTAATTAAACAATATACATATATGCATGTATAATATATGGTGATGCATGTTATGTTGTCTTGAAATGTTTAAGGTAACATAAATATTCACGTATGTATATAAAAAAGTTTTTAAAAAATAATAAAAATAAATCAAAAGTGCTTAATTAAATAAATTAATTAAAAGTGTTTAATTAAGTAAATTAATTAAAAGTGTTTAATTAAATAAATTAATTAAAAGTTAATTAATAAAATTAAAATACATACATACATATGATATATGTGTATTATCATAAAGGTTATATTATGTAAATATTCAATATAATATGTTAAAATTGAATAATAAACAATTAATTAAAGACTTAATTAATTAAATTAATTAAAATTGATTTAGTGAATATAATGTTATACATGATATTATTATATAAGACAGTTAAAATATTAATGTTATCTAATAATAAAACTCATATAGTATGAATGTATAAAATAAAGGTGGAACATTAATAAAGCCTAAATAAACCTAAAGAATAATACATACGTAATGTATGTATACTGTGATTCCTGAGGTATCCGACACTTGAAACAAGGATATTTCATAAGAAATACATTATTGCACAAGTCGATATACTTAATATAATATATTGAAGATATTGATTTTCAATATAAGGTTGTCCTCTACCATATATCTATTAATAATTTACTCATAATTGTTGAGCAAACTTAGGCTAGAGATGTCATGTGTAGTATTATTAATATATTAAATACGTAAGATAACTATATGTATTTATTGAGCAAACTCAAGGTACGTACACTGTACTTAGGCCGTCGCAATATGACAGGTGTAAGTGAATAATTTCATTTTGATCCGTTGAGCAGGCTCAAGGTCGAAGTGATATTAGGTCAAGGTACCACGAGTTAGGAGTTATATATGATACAACCGATAAGGAGTTATCCATTGTTCGTGAAGCTATAACTTGTTGAGCAAACTCAGTGTAGGAATTCTAAGACGGATGAGTCCTAACATCTACTAGTGAAGTCGAAAGACTTCTATGTTTTGACTTAGCATTTGGCGAAACATAAAAGACTATTAGGAGCTTATTACTAAAATGAAACATGGAATTTAACCTTACTAATATTATAAGGACATTTACTATGATATTGTCCTAATAATCTACTAGTTAAACTTGAAAAAATAAATCTCCTAAACTATTTTTCGAAGGTGGTAAGCTTACCAGACCAAAATATATCGATTGGCTAAGAGCGATTAGGGTAGAGTTGACTTATGAATGTCTTTTGTCGCTATTACATGCGAACCCATAAAACAACCCGCTGATGATGCAGACCCCGAACTTAAACTTGCTTATGAGAAATGGGTTTCAGATCTGGAGATCGCTCAAATTTTCATGCTATTTATGTTAGACAATCTTTTGTAGAGGCAATACGAAAACATGTATGTCCATGAGAATTTTGATAGTATCAAGGTCCTATTTGGTGAACGGTCACATTCTACAATGTATGAGCTTACAAAGTAGCTGTTCAATACCAAAATAACTAAAGAATAGAAGGTAGACAATTTCATACTAATGATGAAGGGCTATATTGACAGACTTTCGTAATTGGACACACGGATAAGCAATGAATTACAAGTTGATTTTTTCATTAGTTCATTTACACCTCAATACAATCCATTTATACTGAATTACAATATGAACCAATTGAATGTGAATCTCGTGGTGCTCCTCAATCTGTTGAGTCTTTCGAGTCTACATCTAAGGATCAAAGGGTTGTGCTTACTATAAAGGATGGCGCATCATCTTCAAAAGATTCGAAGAAGAAGAAAGAGAAGGTAAGAAGAATAAGAACAGTAAGGAGGTCGATGACAAGGGTAAATGTCACCACTGCCACAAAAAAGGTCATTGGAAAAGAAACTATCCTGATTACTTAAAGATTGTTAGAGAAAGTAAGCATATTAGCTCTGTAGCTCCGTTAGGTACATTTACGATTCAAAATTATTTTATAATAAATAAAATGTCTTGGGTTTTAGATACTAGATCTAGAACTCATATATATACTATGTTACAAGGGCTTAGGAACTGGCATCGCTTGGAAAAAGGAGAGATAAGGCTCGAAGTTGCTGATGGATCTATCATAGATGAAATGGCAGTATGAGATTATCATTTATGTTTTCCTAATGGAGTAGTATTGATATTGAGTGATAATTATTTTATAAAAGGCTTTATTTATGGAATCATTTCATTTTTGAGAATGTATAAGACTGTATCTATATTTCGTTGTGGGAATAATGCTATGAACATTAATTGAATGGAAATAAAGTCCGCGGCAGTGTTCTTGAAAATGACGTTTATGTGATCAATACTAATTATGTATGTTCTGTGAATAATTCTTCTAACAATATAAATGATAATTTTCTTTGGCATTGTAGGATGTGTCATATAAGTGAGAAATGACTATACAAATCGAAAACTAAAGGTTTTGTCCTGTCATTTGATTCAGAATCATTTGACATGTATGAGTCATGTCTCTTAGGTAATATGACCAAGCACTCATTCAGTGGGAGAAATGAAAGGGTTGATGAACTCTTAGGGTTAGTACATGATGATGTATGTTACCCAATACCTATAATCATCAAGGATAATGGTTTTTTACTTTGTTGTCTTCACTGATGATTTCTCGAGACTAGGATATGGGTATATTATGAAGAACAAATCCGACTTCCATGAGAAATTTGTTGAGAATAAAAATATAGTGGAAAACAAAATGGACCATAAGATTAAGATTCATAGATCTGATCGAGGAGGTGAGTATGTTGGACAGGAATTCCAATAGTATTTAAAAGATAATGAGATTATCTTCCAAATTACTTCACCCTATATTCTGCAAAACAATAGTGTGTTAGAGCGAAGGAACCAAATCCTATTAGATATAGTTCGTTCTATGATGAGTAAAATTGAGCTAACTCTGTCCTATTGGGGATATGTGCTAGATACTGTAGTGTATATGTTGAACTTGTTGCCCACTAAATTTGTGTCTAAAACACCATATGAGATGTGGTAAGGTAAGAAATCCCAACTCAAGTATTTGAAGGTGTTGGTTTGTCCAACGTTGTTAAGAATGTTAATCCGAATAAATTAGAGGCAAGGTCGATGCTATAACAATCTGCTCCTAAACATGCCTAATTTTCAACCTAGAAAAGGCCCATCGAACCTTGGGATGATTCCAAAATTGGCTGTTGGTTAGTAAAATTCATAGAAAGAACAAAACACAGAGCTATTTATTTACACATTCAGCACCTCACAATGGAAGGATAAAATATAATATCAAAAACACTACCTATCTTATTAAAAAATTAAACGTCAGAAACATACTACACAATACAATAGAATAATGTAAAATATCCATAGTACAATACCATAAAATACAGACTCATGTACAAATGGGTACATCATAAATAAAAACAATATAAGTTGATAGATAAATAACTACCACAAGTTTTCGTCTCCTCCTCATATTCGAAATCTGCATCATATTCTCCATCCTATATTGTAACGAGGAGGGAGTCAGACAACAATTTCCGATGAATAAAATCTCTAGCCTTTCTATAGTAGTACTTGGGTAGTTTAATTTAAATTAAAATATGTCTTATGCATCCAAACTATATTCTATGTAAATTTCTCCAATTACAAGCCCATCTATATAACCTATACCCTTTCCAATCCAACTCACCAACCTATCTTTACCCATATGCCAAAGGCTTTTCCCAGTCCCATGCATCTACCATCAATAATATTCTAACAATGTAAGAGATAGTACCCAAGTCACTTAGTTCCTTTTCTATTGGAACTAGGCAGACTTTGACCATTTAATACGTCATTTTTGGCAGGTCCTCGTCATTTACTACCTATCCCAATACGGACTCCTCTCCAATATTATCAACTGATGATATTTGGGTTTTTAACCTAATAGAAACCTATAGAAAACAAAACAACCTTTTGGGGACATGATGGTTTAGGACGTAACCAGAAAAGCCAAGAAAAGGGATCAACAAAGGCCAAGTGATACGACTAAGACAACGAATGGGATCAACGAAGCCAAGAGATCAGCATTCCTTTAATCCAATCAGTAGCTGAACGTAAATAGCTGATGAAACATCTCCAATTTCATACTCCAAAAAAATCCTAAGTGCTTAATCATTAGCAACCCATGCCTCTGCTCAAAGCATCAAATAAACTGTCTATGGAATACAAAGAAAAGAGGCTAGATATTGGCTTGCAAACGAGCCATAGGCCATGGGTCACCAGCGACCCATGGTATTGACTCATTTTGCGAGCCCAAACTTCCCTAGGTCGTCTACTACTTACCTGTGACCTAATGAAGGCATGGCCTGGCTGAGAAGCTCCACGATCTCTTAAATACCATCCTACCTGCAAAATAAACAGGATCTTTCTCGAATTGGTGGCGGAAGCTTTGCTGGAATTATTCTTCACTCTTTACCTCCCACACAACAATCCCCAAAGGAATACACTATGAATCTCTAGTGAATTCCAACTCTGGAGATTCAATCTAGCTAGAAAATAATCAAGGCCTTGTAATCAAATATATATTGTAACAATATCCAGTCTATAATAAAACTATAAAGTAGACGTAGGCTTCATTAACAGCCGAACCACTATAAAAAATCTCCATCTACTTTCTTTTACTGTTCTTTCCTTATATCTATGATCTGTGATATTGCTCTGTTAGAACAGGGCTGGTGCTTTCAGACTCTAATTAGGGTGTTAGTTCATTTTTTGGGTCAATATTTTGGTGCTTTCACTGAGAACCCAACTCAGGATCCAGATCTAGCTATCTACTTTGGATCCCATAGGTTTAGAAGTTAGATCCACAATTTTTCTTGAGGAACTCATTGTTTTAGGACCAATGGCTCTTGGAAGAAGAATAACTGCCTTTGAAAATCCATAGGGCCCATAATAGCTGGAGAAGTAGCTAGTCTCCAATAAGCGGAAGTAAATGGTGCTAACTTAGGAAACTAGACACCAGCATCCTCGAGTCAGCATGAAGTTGTCACCAGGGACGAGCTGAATAAGATTACTGAGTGGATCAATCAGAAAATGAAAAATAGTCAAAAGGCTTCATTCTAGCTAGAAAATAATCAAGAACTTGTAATCAAACATCTATTGTAACAGCAATCAGTCTATAATAAAACTATAAAGTGGACGTAGGCTTCATTAACAGCCGAACCACTATAAAAATTCTCTATCTACTTTCTTTTACTGTTCTTTCCTTATATCTATTATATGTGATATTGCTCTGTTAGAAGAACAGGCACTACACCACTTCGGCTATTAGACAGTGCTTAGGACCGTATCGAATACAATTAGGCACGGCCATAAGCCGTATCAAAATAAAGCGTGTTTAATATTTAGATACGGCCCAAGACCGTATCTATTTCTCCAATTAGATACGGCCATGGACCGTATCTATTTGTCCAGTTAGATACGGTCATGGGCCGTATCTAATGGGAGAGTTAGATACGGCCATGGACCGTATCTATTTCTTCACTTAGATATGGCCATGGGCCCGTATCTAAGTGGAGAAATAGATACGGTCCATGGCCGTATCTAAGTGGAGAAATAGATACAGTCCTGGGCCGTTTCTAATTGAAAAAATAGATACGTTCACTGGCCGTATCTATTTCTCCAATTAGAAACGGCCCATGACCGTGTCTAGTTCGTATACTGAGCACATGAATTAGATATTTGTAACTTGTCATCTAGAGTTATAACCGACAGCAGTAAATTAATGATAAAAAATTCAGATGTCTACATACAGCCAAACATAGCCAATCCAAACAAGCTTCAATAACATAGTTTATGAATGATAAAATAAAAGGAGACATCACAAACAAGCTGGAGACATACAACAATAAGAAAATTATTCAAGAAAAGAAAGCCAAAGCAAAGACATTATTCAATGGCCAACACAACCTAAAATATATATGTAAATATATAAATACATGCTACATAATGCCTGTATTAATACAAGTAGCTAGCAAGATATTTCCATTAGTTCTCCCTTTTTGCATTGGTGGTTCATCTAGTAGTTCTCGATTTTAAGCTTCATCTCCTGTGAAGAATGACAGAAGTAATCAGGCACAAAACATATGGTGGCAAAATGCAATACAAAATATTAGTATAAAAATCTAGCAGTCTCATTATATATATGTAATGTAAAATAGTCAAACAATGTGATAAATCTTGAATTTTTTTAGATCAAAAGGTAACCACAAACGTCGACCCTCGAAGTTTAACAATGTGTACAAATAGAAGTATAAAGCTAATAAATGTTTTCTGGTGAAAAGGAATTTGTATGGTTTTGGGTGGAAGCATGGAACAGAGGAACTGTTGTTGGAAGGTGATTGACTGGTGGTTGTAGTTTGGGTGAAGCAGTGTTGTTAAGAAGGTTGAAGTGTGGATGTAATAAGGAGTGGTGAGGGTGGGTTTGCTGGTCAGTGATGGTGAGAGGATGTTTTAGTGAAGTAGGAGTTTATGTTTTTGAAAAAGAGCAGTGAGGTTGAAGTTGCAGGCAGAGGAGGTTCTGATTGGAGTTTGGTAGTGGAGACAGTGTGAACAATGGGAAACAAAACAATCGAATGCTAAAGGTAAATGCAAATTCTGTAGCATAGAATTGCAATAGCAAATAAAAATGTATTTGTAAATGTAATATAATTTTTTTAGACAAAATGCAAATGATGTAGCAAAAGTTTGTATAGAAATGAAAATGGTTGACAAGGAACGAAGGCTGAAGTGAATAAGCAAATGCAATGAAAACCAACAGTGAAGCCTGAAATGAAATCAATGTAATAGTGAATAACACAAAAATCAATGTAGCGCAAGATTAAATTCAATCTAAGTGAACTTATTCTAAAGATAAAAGCAAATAAAAGAAAATTAATTTGAAGAATAAAATTAAAATCAAATTGTTATCTCCGAAAATGGCATCAAAAACTTGTTGAAACGATGGATTTTCCATCAATTAGAAAAACATAGGTCTTAGATAGTATTATGCATTTACATTACTACTGTAATGAGAAGGTATGCAATGTTAGCTTGATCAGAGATGAATATGAAAATTGAGATACTGCATTTTATGCCGTAGATAACAATTAATAGTTCATATTTGTGGTTCATTATTAAAGTGATAATGTTAAAAATCAAATGAAGAAGTAATATTTTGATCGGCCTAATGCTGCAGGAAGAAAGTAAGTGTTGCGCTTAAAAACTTAGTTAATCGAGTTTTGTGCACAAAATATATTTTAGACTGACATATTTTGTAAACAATGTTAATCCTATTTTGCATTATCTTACCTTGATATTAAAATATGAAATATAATTTGAAAAATGTTCTTAATTTGAGATTTATGTATCCTTGCACCATACTTGTAAGAAAGATATATTGGATATGGACATACACTTTGCTACTAAGGAATGGCATGTTAACGATAAATAATTTTTGGATGAGCTCACATACTTGCTAAAGATATCGAATCATAATCTTCGGATGGCACACATACCCACCCACTCCAACATCAACAAACGTCTCTGCAAATTGATGATTTATTTTGTTGGTTCCCTCATCTGATAGCAGTATATTGTCCAAAACCAATTTTTCATGTGTGGATGGTACAGATTTCCCATGGATTTTGGACGATGTAGAATCTCGACATACAGTACCTATTGCAATAAAATTTATTGTCTAGATCTATCCAACAAAATAACTGCATCGAAAACAAGTAAGAATAAAAAGCAACTAATAAATGCCTGTTGCTATTATGTCTAGATCAGAGTTGAGGATTTCACATTTTTGATTGTTCACCACATTGGTCGTATCCTGGGATTGAGAAACAACGAATTTAGAAGCATTGAGTTGTGTGTTGCGTTCTCCTTGTTCTATGTTTCCCACATGTTGATCAGAAGCTCCATTTACCCAGACAAATTTCCTACTATACTCTCCAAACTTCCCACCGTACCCTCCAAACTTCCCATCCTCATTTTCAACTCAGCATTGTCTCCACAAACATGTTTCAATCGTTTATGTGCAATAGCAGAAGCCTTAATATTAGTCTTTGGTATGACGGTCCCAACACCGCGGCTCCTACCCCTTGTATCCTTTCCCATCACTTGTGATACGATATCTTCATCCACTGTCAATTTTTCTTCATCACTATCGGTGATCTTTTCCTTCAAATTCGCAATTTGATCCTGAGATTGCATAATACTTATATGGACATATAGTGCATAAAAGAAAGAAAACTGCTCATGTTTAACTTTAGGAGCAGAAATAACGTACGAAGTACGAAGAATAGACATCTGATATGCTACCATCTTTTATCGTGTGTGTCTTCTCCCATACATGACGACGGTTGATATTTGCAGATGGATTTGCAACGGTCTGCAATATATAAAATACGTTAGTTGTGATTTTTACCATTTTTGACAAAAAAATCAATATAACTTACCATTTCGTGTTCTATTCTAGCGTGACTTTTATGGCCTGCATGGCGAGCATAACTGAGCAATGATCTATTTTTTTTGGCTAACTCCCTTCTTCCGCTCGCTTCAGGCGTTGCTTCATTTTTTATGAACTCGTTCCAATCTTCTTGAGCAATTGTAGGTGGACAATTTTTCATTCGTTCTTCGTCATTGTCGAAAGTGTCATAAAAACTTGCTCTCAAGTTTTTTTTGTGTCTCCTAAAAGCCTCGGACATTCTTTTTAAAAAAATTTCCTTTGAAAGCGGGTCGAGCGCATACATTTTCTGCAAAAAGCAAAATAGATAAACAAGTTAATCAATTCTATCAGACTTAAAACGGGTTTCAGAAACCGACTGTAACAGGTAGTGCATATACATTGCAAAATAGAGTGACTGACCATAAATATTTTTTAAATATCGTCAGAAATGAATCAAAGTAAAAACTTACCACCAATTGGTTCCAAACATCATCCTTATATGTACCGGGTACTTTGTTCCAACTTATGTATGATATCGGCACATGAGCTCTTACTAGTTTACCCAGCATAGTGGTGATTTTTCCAGCATTTTCTGAGACTGGAATACCAAATAAGTTTTGATCAACTATTTTTTCTTCTGAACATGATGAATGTGATGATGCTGGATTTTGTGACATAACTGTAAAATGCTGGATTTTCTGAATACCAAATAAGTTTTGATCAACTCAGCTGTCCTGAAATAAAAATGAAATCAACATCACTGTAAAATTTGTTGTTTAGCCAATAAAAGCGTTCTCATCAACCATCAATTCATGGCAATAACAAAAGTAAAAAAGCAATAACAACAGAAGAACTACTTGGATTTCAAATTTGACTACAATCAACTAATGAAAATGGTTTAAATTTGTAATTTCGATTCCACGTTTAGTTTTAAAAATAAATCCCCTTTTATCTACAAGTCTATAAAAAACATACTATCATGAAACTTTTCAATATAACAGAAACCAACAACAATATAGATATTTTAAGAAACCTTCTCTTTATGTGAATTTTTGTTTGGTTCAATGATATCTCACACTCCTACTACCCCAAGGAATAGGAATTCAAACGAGAAATGAAGCATTTAACAATTCATCATTTAACAAATGGTTTTGGTAAGGTCTTCTAATTTTTCATTATATTCAAAAGATGATTGATAGACGGTAGGAAACTCAATGTCATCCACATTTGTAGTCAACCGTTTTGGTGTATGCAAAACCACAGACCAACCGTAATTTTTTAAATCTGTTGAGTAGAACACTTGACTCGCTTCTGATGCAAGAATAAATGGCTCATCATTCACGCTATCTTTGCTCTTCAGTTTCCCTAAATTAACCATGATCAAGTTTGAAACAGGATCTATTTTGCAACCATTGATCTTATCCTCGACCTTTACCCAATCACAATAAAAAAACTATTTGTTTGAAGTCAGTGTAATCCAACTCAAGTATCTGCTGAATGACTCCGTAATACGTTGTTTCTGCTTCCTTATAATTTTTATCTTTACCACTCACTCTAAATTTTGTAATTGCTTTCATGCATACACCGCTATCTTGTGTTACTATACGATTTTCGTACATTTTCGTGGAAAATAAAAAACCATTCACTTGGTACTTAGTATAACTAAGCGCCGTGAACTTCGGCCCATGCACTAGCCGCCAGAGAGTTGGATCAACATCGATGCACTTCAACAACTACATAAAATACAATAAATAAAACAAAACATGGTCACGAAGGTGTATTGCCAACTTATAAACACGTGAACTACTTAAGATGCTGTAATACCTCGTTGCATAACCATAGAGTAAAACTTTGAATGACTTCGACAGTTGTACCTCTGCCTCGTGATTGAAACCTAGTACTTTTCGCATAGGAGTTATACCTCCTACGGAAAACACATATCAAAACGAATACATAAATTGAATTAAAAAATGGAAATTCAAAACAAAGTTGTGAACTTACTTCTTCCATTCATCCAATCCATCATACTTACTAAGGACCCATCTACGCACTTGTTCAAACTGCACTTGAGTTAACGTTATATCTTTACCATTATCTAAAGGTATCTCACCAGCAAACTCATCGTCCTCGTCTAAAAACGCTTCGCGGGTATGTTTATGATTGCCATCACCTCTGTTTGGCATATATTCCATGCAGTAAAGGCTAGCTTCTTGTACGATATATTCTTCTGCAATACAACCTTCAATGTATCTTTTGTTGCGCACATATCCTTTATATGTTTTCATCAACCTGTGAATGTGATCAATTATATATTGTACATAATAGCTATTTCTATCAAATAATAATGTAAATAACTGAAATTAGTTATTTACCGTTCAAAGGGATACATCCATCTATATCTGACAGGACCACAAATTAATGCTTCATCGGCTAAATGAACCATAAGATGGATACTGATATCAAAAAATGCAGGTGGAAAATGTTTTTCAAAAACACACATTGCTTCTACCAAACTAGCCTTTGCTTTTATAAAGTGTTCCCTATTGATCACCTTTGAGCACAAAATGTTAAAGAATAGACTAATACGATGAATAACATTTCGCAGATCCTTATGTTGTGGATAAGAATGTTGAAGCAATACCGGAAGCAAATGTTGCATTATGACGTGGTAATCATGTGACTTCATATTTCTTAGTTCGGGAGGATTGATGCTCACATTGTTGTGGAAGTTTGAAGGGAATTTGTTGGGCACTTTCAGGTTTTTCAAAACGGTGCAAAACCGTATCTTTTCTTCTTTGCTCAAATTGAAAGTTGCCTTTGGTATGATTATTTTATTTGTTTCAGGATCTTCCATCACCACAACTTTTGTTTTATACCCATGATTTTCAAATCCTTGCGTGCATTGATGCCATCTTTTGACTTATCTTTATGGTCCATAATGGTGCTGATGAGATGCTCTGTGACATTTTTCTCCGTATGCATGACATCAATGTTATGGCGAATCATATTTGCTTTCCAATATGGTAAATCAAAAAAGATAGACCTCCTGTACCATGCAGAAACATTGTCAATTTCTTCATAAATTGACTTTTTCCATTTTCGACTAATTTCTTCTTTTTGTTTACCAACTTTCATTTTGATATTCGCTACTTTCTTTTCAACTTCAAAACCAGTCAATGTCTGTTTAGGACGTTGAAATTCTTGTTTGCTTTTGAAATTTGTCTTGTCGTATCGAAACTTGTGTTCTTTAGGAAGAAACATTCGATGTCCCATGTAACACACCTTCTTACTTTCAGGAAGATGATAAGAACAAGTGTTTTCCTTACAAACCGGACATGCAAAATAACCGTGAGTTGTACATCTCGATAAAGTCCCAAGAGCAGGGTGATCATGGATTGCCCACAATACCCTAGCTCTCATTGTGAATTCGGATTTATTTAATGAATCATATGTAACGACTCCTTCCCATAACTGCTTTAACTCGTCTATCAACGGCTGTAAATAAACATCAATATCCTTCCCTGGTTGTTTTGGCCCAGAAATCAACAGTGTTAACATTGAAAACTCTCGTTTCATGCACATAGACGGAGGAAGATTATATGGTACTACAATTACTGGCCAACAACTGTAAGGGTTAGATAGAGAAGCATGTGGACAGAAACCATCTGTTGCTATTCCAAATGTGACATTTCGTGGCTCGACAGCAAACGTTTGGTCAAAATAATCCACGGCTTTCCATTGAGAAGTATCACATGGATGACGCATTACGGTTGGATCAGACTTGGCACGACCATGCCAGTTCATTGCATCTTCTATCCATGGTACACTATACAATCTCTTCAATCTAGAAATTAAAGGAAAATGTCTTAATGTCTTTCGAGGTACTTTGATGCCTTTTCTTTCTTCGTTGAATGATGTCATATATCTTGGTTCGTTGCAGTTTGTACACGAAACTCTATTCGCATCATCTTTTCAGTATAATATGCAATCATTGATGCATGCATCATAAGTTTTGTAATTCATCCTAACTTGCTTAATTAACTTCTTCACGTCGGAATACTTTGTCGGCAGCGTGTTACCTTCGGGGAGTAACTCCTTTATTAGTTCGAGGAGTGCAGTCACACTATTATTTGAAAAGCCGTATTGGGTCTTCAAGCTATTCAGTTTCACAATGGCATACAGCTTCGTCAACCCTTTTGAACATGAAGGATACGGTGGCTCTTTTGCGCTACCAAAAAGTGATTTATACTTCTTACTTTCATTGGCCTGCCAACTGCCATCAACCGTAGACGGCTCTCCAACATTAGCATGATCAGACAACGGATTTTCAAGTTGAAAATGATGAAATCTATCTGCATCATTGACTAGATCTTCCATCATAATAGGTTCAGACTCGTCGGTACTTGTGGCATGACTAACTGGTTGTTGTTTTTCCTTCTCTACCCTTTTTTTCCCATGAAAATACCATACGGTATATGATTGGATAAAACCCCATCTAAGCAAATGAAAATGAATGTCATCTAATTTGATCGTCTTCATATTTCTGCAACGAGTGCAAGGGCATAAATACACACCTTTCTTACCACCATTTTCATCAACAAAACTAATAAACTTCTTCACCCCGTCTATATAGTATGTAGATCTTTGATCAGATTCATTTATCCACTTTTTGTCTATACTGAAAGACATATTGCACTCCTATATCATATACATTAGAACATTAGACTTAAATATAATATATATATATATATATGAGTGTATATATAGGACGTACTCTAAAAGTCCCAAGTTTGATTTCATTGGCCTTAATTTTTAAGTGCGTTTATCTGTGTCCATTGGCCTTAATTTTTGATTATTTTCTTTGCCAAGTTATATTATGAATTTATAAGTTAATTTTATGGGAGCGTCTCCTTTATTTACTTGAAACATTTTTTGATTTTCTTATTTTTGTTCATTTTAATTTCCATGGTGCTATATAGGGGCAAGCAGTAGTTGAACCAACTGGTCGCTAGTTTTATGTATCAAATATCAAGTAAACGGTAGATGTTCATGAGTCCATAAGTCTGCAAATATATGAGTGCATTTTTATGCAAACCTTTGTTGGACATCTACTAAAATGTTTTTTGTTATATAGTAACTATCAGCTAACGAGTTGAAGACCAAAGGCTTTGGGGTCTATTAGATAAAATTAATAAGAGGCTAGACTCTTGCAGCAGCAGATTTTCGAGCACAAGTGGAAGATTGAAACTTATTAAAATAGTAAATATACCATGTTATATAGTTCTTGATGCAAATCTGCCAAGTCCTTAAAACTATTCTTCACAAAATTTAATAGATTTGTGTAAATTTCCCTTGGCAAGGTAAACATCACAAAATTAGCTGGCCAGTGTATGTAAACCAAAATGCAAAGAGGCTTAGGCTTAAGAAAGTTGGAGGAACTAGAGGAGGCATATGCTATCAAACTAAGTTGGATATATTTACAGCAAGATTCCATATGGGCAAGGTGGTTTAATTACATAATAAATATTGTTCTAATTTAATGGACATACTAAAGTCTGTCTATCTATTTATTCCCTTGGCTAAAAAGGTTAACCCGCTATTCATGATTCTTGTATGGTTTTGTTATTCATGGTTAGGCATCATCCACATGATTTACTAAGGTTAGTAATACCAGTTATTTATGGTCAGTCACAGACTCTTGATGGTGTAACTTCATATAGTAACCTGCATGTACTTATAACAACATATCATTGTTTATATGTATTTATGTCTGTGTGTAAGTATGTATGTGCACACATAAGGGGATGTCACAGGTAGTTTAACTTAATAAATAGAAAACTAATTTATGTTGTACGAAAGAAATCAAACTTTATGGTGGTTGGCAGATAGTAGTACACAAATGATCAAATAAAAAAATAAAAAAAAATCAAAATCAAAACTACACGATACATTTCAAAATATCAAAAATCTGGACCTTTGTAGAGTGAACTGGACCTCTATGCAAAGAAATAAAAAATTAAGTTGCTCCTACTTAAGATATACCAAATCCTAGACTGGCTTCAATAATCCACACAACCCAATATAAATAAAGATAAATCTGTTAATGACAATCAAATATTAATATGAAACTGGTACAGAATGAAGCCTGAATTCATATACCTTGCCATCAATGTAAAGTTTATCTGAAACGGTTAAGGGTTTGCCCTTAAATTTTCCATCCAAACAAAAATGCGTACGAGGCATGTATTTTGAAAAAACAACCAATTTGAAAAATAAAGTTGACGTAAGAAATAGAAACAAATTTATTTTGTTTTCCGTGTTTCAAAAAATAACAAAAGCATAGAAAACAATACACCATCTCCATTGTCTCTTCATCGTTGTAATGGCTTAGATTTTCAAATCTTCTCATCTGTTTTGTAACGCATACTAAAAACACAAAATGCTAAACTCAAAATGTAACCAAATGAATACTAATGTTTTGATGTTAACATCGATATCATAATCATAATATAAATAAATAGCTAATATAGATTCTGATATGAAATGTTTGAAAATAAATAAGTACTATCACAAGATGAAACATATAATCAAGTGAAAGAAAATGGCAAGATAAAATTTAATCAATTAATTATCCCACTCGTCTAACATAATCATAAGAGCCAAACCATTAATTTGTAGAAATGGGGGAAATTTAAGGGGATTCAGTAGTATGATATTGTAAATTATTATTCCTAGAATTTGTGCAAGTCTTACAAAATTGAGAACTTCGGTGTGAAAGTTCCCTTATTATTATTATTATTATTATTATTATTTAAGAATAGTCGATGTATCAGGGATAAACAATCAAATAAATCAAATATAAGCAAACAATCAGTGTTTGCAGATATTGAAAATTAAACAGCCCTGATGGAGTCAAAAAGATCATGGCCAAAATTCGTGAGGAGCTTTCTTGGTATGGGCAAATACGAGCCCTTTAATATCTTTCTATTTGTCAATCTCCATTGTTGTTTGTCTCCTAGTTTTGTCCTAGGCAACACACAAATGCTTTTTGTTATATAGAATCTAACAGCAAAATTTAATCAACAAATGATCAGATGAATGCAAAGCACACCTGCTATATTAGGAGATTATATTATATATATTAAACAAAACTTTAAACTGTTAGTACATAACTGCAAATTTCATATCTTTGAATCAACCTACAAAATTCCATATGTGTAAGAAATCACCTTAAATCACAAATTTGATTTCGAGGTTTTCAATTTGAGATTCAAATCACTAATATTAAATATCAAATTTTAAATCAAGGATGGAATTAATTCATGAATCTTAGATTCAAAGCTTCATGTTTTATCAAGTGTATACTTCTATGCTATAAAATAATCTCTATGTAGGTTATTAAATGGCATTTAATTATGTCAAAGCGTCATTTTTTTCCATAATTATAATATATAAATTTTATATTTATTTTGATGCTTGAGCTTCCTACCATTGAACCTAAAACTTAATTTTCTTTGTTGTTATTATTTTGTTTTGAAAATAATAAAATTCGAATTTAGATTCAAATACTTATCTTAAATTTTTTATATTTCCATATGGATTGAATAAATATTATTTTTTACCTCTGATTTTACTTTCACAGACTCACCGGACTCCCCCTTGGGATGGGCATGGTAGAGAGACTAGATCAACTAATAATTGTACATAGCATTGAACTCATTGCCTATACCGTCGACCAATCAAAGTGAGCAAAACCACACTCTGCCTAAAGGGAAGCAACCAGAAATAGAGGAGAACTAAATTGATGAAGTGCAGTGTGGAACCGTCGTTGCTCGCCTAAAATGTCCTAAACAACCTATTTTGCAAGTATTAATAGGTTACTGACCTAAAAAAAAGAAGAAGAAGAAGAACAAGATGATAAACCAGTGGTAAGAAGAAGATGATAAACGAGTGGTTCACTGTACATGATCCATCGTATGTGCTATGTAACTTGGAAAACGAGTCAAACAACCACCAGTTCCTCAACTATAGTTACTAAAATATAGGTTTACCTAGTCTTGAAGCAATAAAAATTCGATTCCAAATGGCAAACACCAAATTGTTTCCAAAAAATTTGTCATTACAACGGCGCTATTTTGTGGCACCGGAGTAATGTCTATGCATTACCCCTCTCCTGATACTTGGCTTGCCCCATTAACAATAATTCTATCCACTTATACAACAATATCAAAACCATATATAATGTCAGAACCATATACAATATTAGCACCAAGCTGTAAATTATGCAAGGATAAAAAAATCCAATCATATTACTTATCCAAAATGTACTTTTGCTGACCACGTTCATTTGAAGATTACAGCAGAACCTACTATTGAAGAAGCCACTACATAATATTCTACCTCTACCAAGTTACATGGTTAATCTACGACTTTATTGAAGAAGCCACTTGGTTTTGTTATAATGAATATACCAACGAATTTTTACTTCAAGGACGACTGGGACAGTTCATTTGATTGTAAATTCATCTTTTCAAGATATTAAACACTTAAAGAAAGATCGATCATTGCAAGAAGAACTAATTTTTACTGCACAAATATTATTAGGAGTCACACATCTATTCCCATTAAGTTCGTACTTTAACATCCATGTTCATCTAAAATAAAATCATTGAACTCTCATATGAAATCATTTCTGTCTACAAATAATATCTAGAAGAAAGTTTAAATACTAGGAATGACCATGACTTGAACATTTTGCTTCCAATGGCAGGACATTATCTCTACATAGAGGACATGTTGTCCACCCAAAATCAAGCCAACTATCTAGACACTGTCTATGGAAACTATGCTTACAATTCATATCTCTGATCCAAAATTTGGTAGGCAATCATCAACCAGATAGTGCACTTGTATTTGTGCAACATAGCGCATAAATAGTTAATACCATAATAATCATTAAAACATTGGAGTTGCTATACCTTCATACATATATCCATGTGTTTCCCACTACGAACACAGAAGATGAATATTCCCAATTGATAATCACAAATCGCATTACCAAAATCACAGTATAAACTGAAAGACATTGATGTTTACCTCGACACCCTTGAACCGCGAACCGATTCACGCGAACCCACCCAAATCCAAATTGAATAGCCACGCCCAAAATTCGTTTCCTCCAATCCTCTGAACCAACCGCAGACGAAGCTTAAATTCCCTAAATATATTCACGAATTCTTGCTTTGGAGGTTGCGTACAGTGGAATTCATTTGGAGGGTGAAACAGAACGGTGGTCTCGAAAAGGAACGGTGAAAATGAAAGCGCTAGAAATAAAAAAAGGAGGGAGGGTGTACGTTTTGGGGAAAATTTTCCCACGAAAAGAGGCACGGAATTTGATACGGCTACAAGCCGTGTCAAGTATTAATACGGCTTAAAGCCGTATTAAACAATATAGATACGGCTATAAGCCTTATTAAAATTTGATACGGCTTATAGCCGTATCAAATGTGTCGCCTAAGGCAGCGCCAAAATCCTATCTATGGTGTAGTGAGGGCTGGTGCTTTCAAACTCTAACTAGGGTGTTGGTCCATTTTGTAACGGCCCTAAATTTTGAACAATTTAAATTGTGAATATTTAATTAATTTTAAATATTTGAATGATAATTTAAATTGAATTTCCAATATAACAATGAAATTGGTGATTAAATTTTAAAATTTAATCTATAAAGAGTTGAATAAAAATTTAAATTTGACTTTGGAGTTGAGATTGAATATTAAATTTATATTTAAAAATTCGGACTAATGACTTAGAAAAATAATTTGGATTTAAGGATTATTACTTACGTAAATAAAAAATTGAATTAAATTTTGATTTGAAGACTGTGAAGTAATTTGAATTGTTCGAGTTTAATATGAAAAACATAATGTAACTATATTGGAGAAATTTTAATAACATAATTTAAACAAGATTTACAAAACAAAGTAAAGAAAATAAATTACACAAAACAAATTGGATTTAAAATGAAAGAAGAAAAAAAAATATAATAGAAAAATAAACATAGAATGAAAGAAGAAAAATATATAAAAATAAAATAAAATAATAAGAATAAAATAAACATAAAATAAAGAAGAAAAGAACCACTGCCTTTATTTTCAACCCGATACCCGATTCCCTTTATTTCACTTTACCATTTCCATTTTTTAAACCGTAAGCAAAAAAATCACGAAGAGAAAAAAAAAATGGCGGCCACGAATCCTCTTTCGTTCCTTTCCGAAAACTAGGGCTTGCGATCTGATGTGGGGCTTCAATCTTCGCTTCAATCTTCGTTCAACTTGGCTCATTACTCTCTTCGGCTGTTTCGATTTTGTTAAGGTGAGTTTTCTCACGATTAATTTTGATTCAAGTTTTTAAATTTGTTTGAATTGGTTGCTTGGTTGCATGATATGAATTGGTGTTATTTGGCTTTCATTTGCTCGGTTAATTTGCAATAAAAAAAAAACTGATAAGAACAGATAAGTCTCTGCATGTATGGTTGTTGGTGTTATTTACTATCGTTTGCTTTGATAATTCGATTTAAAACTGATAAGAACAGATACTATGTGAAATTTGTTTTTCTTTTACTAATAAGAAAAGATACTATGTGAAATTTGTTTTTCTTTTACTAATAAGAACAGATGCTACTTGATAATTTGTTTTAAATTGATAAGAACAGATGCTATATCAAAAACCTTGCTTGTTTGTTGTTGCTGCATGTGATGGATTTTAAATCTAGATGAGGAAAATTTTGTTGCATGTGCTTGTTTGAGCTTCTGTTCATGTGTATTGAATGTATGTGTCTGTAAAACCCCTATTTCTGCTTGTGGTGTTCTTTGTTGTTGCTGTGTGTTATGTTGCATGCCAAATGTGAATAATTTCAGTTTAAAGGTCTGAGTAACCCAGTTTTGAACCCCTGTAAAATATTCTACATTTGGAAAATAACAAAATTTACAAGCTTGAAACTATTCTTTGATGAATCTGATGTGCTACTATAACCCTTGAATCCATTGTGTGATGCTTGAATGTTGTTTAGGTATGGAATTGAAAGTATACATGTGAATATATGTTTATGCATTTACATGTTACTGTGTGTATGAAGTTATCTCTCTGTTGTAAAATGAACAGCAAAGAAAAAGGAGAAAAAAAAACTGTTATGGATTGAACTACAGTGTTTCATTTTCTTTTTAAGTAAGATTATCAAACATCTTTAATTATTCAATCAAGTTAAAACTTGAATGCATGTTTAAAAAAAAAACATGAATATTAAAACAAGTATCACATTTTTTTTAAATCATCTGAGGAGTTAGTGTTTAAGGTCTGATTTAACAATAAGACCAAATTCCAATTTTTGAAGTTCTTGTTTTGAATTGGTAATCTGGTTCTAAATTGTGAATGATGAATTTTGTAGTTGCATTCCATCCTGTTGCATTTGGTTTATTTTGTTTGCACGCTTTCATCATTGCTACCTGGTCGACTTGATTTTCTGCACTTGCATTGAGGACCTGTTGCTTGAGTCACTTTCATTGGTCCATTGCTTTACTGACTTGATTCACTTCATGTTTGATGCCAGTTTACCTTGTATCACTACTTCCATTCTGTACATGGTGTATGTATTGTGCATTTTCACTTTATGTTGCAGCTGGTTCTTGCAGTTGTAACTGTTATATCACTTCGAATTGCATTCATTTGTTTGTACTTGTGTTCTGGTCATTCCTTCTGTTTGTTACTGCATTCCTATGCAGCTGCTGTTGGTCTGACTTTGTTTCCATTGCTGTTGGCATGTGCATTTGGTTCATTTGAGTTGTCTGCAGTCCATGTTGCATGCATGTTGTCTTCATGTAGTTTGCTAGGTGTAGTGGTTATTGCCAGTTGCCTCTAGTTACTTGATTTTTGCTGTCTGCATGCAGTGGCAGTTCCATATATATATGTCCATGCACTTGAAACAACTATTTGATGCTGCACACTTGTGCTTTGCCTTGATCACTTCTGCTGTGTCACTTTTGCAGTTGGTCCTGCATTTGTTATTGTTTATGCCTTCATGTCTTTGGCATTTCTGAGCCTCTGCCTTGATTGCCTGCTTTGACATTGCTGTTTGTATTGCTTTGTCTGATGTCTTCATGATTCCTTTGTCTGTGCATTGGCCTTGTTTCGATCTGATAGCCGTGTTTTTGTTTGGTGCACACGTGTTGGCGAGGCAGTGCACATGTGTGCAAATATACGTGTGTACTGCAGCCACACAGGATTGACAGATTTTAAAATTTGAAGTTGTTAATGTGAAAATCCATAATAGATTTAAATTGATTCATGTGATTCGTCATCTCTGTTACCATTTTATTTCAATTCATTGCAAATTTATTTACTTGAATTAAGATTAATCCTGACTCGAGTGTTTTTGTGTTTTGCAATAAACGCTCGGGTCAGATCCGAGTATTTTTACAGCTTGAAGATTTTCTCGCAGCGAAGTTAAATTCGAGGGGGATTAAAGCACTCCACTAAAGCTTTTCAGAAATTTCTTTTTTTGTACTTAATAAAATAAATTGTTTCCGCTGTATAAAATGTAATGTATTGTATAACTCTGATATTTGTATACAAAAGAAAAGTTTATTTATAAAATATATTATTGTTTCTGTGATTCTGTGACTGATTCTGTTTAAATGTTATAAACTAAATAACAATCTGTCATTTTGAACGTTTCTAGTTGGTTTAATTACCGACTAGAGGTGGTCAGAACGGCGGGTCGTTACAAAGTGGTATCAGAGCTTTGGTTTACACAAAGCTTAGTTTATGGCGTTTAATATGAATAGTTACTAGAACCACTTCAAAGAAAGTGTTTTCAAATCTAAAGAAGTTTAAAATTGTTTTCTTTAAAATAAAAAGTATTTTGAAAATTAGAATTATTTTGAAGATTCCCCTCTCTAAATTTAGGTTTGCGACCGTTTCTCTTCGGTGAGGTCTCGTTAGACTTGAGTTTCGATCATTCGAAAACTCATTATCGAATTTTTGAGAGTTATGGAAAATGAAATATGAGTTAAGTGAATTAATGAATTGGTCTAAATTGGTTTAAATCAAATTAGTAAAGGAGATTATAAATCGAAGTTTTATAAATAGAAATGGAATTTCTAAAGATGTTTGTAAATTCCGCAAACGACTTATTTTGATAAGTAAATTATTGTAACTTATTAAAGGTGTTATATCTATGGTTTTGGATAATAAATGAGATATAAAAAGAGATATGAATCTAATGAAAATTTATAAGAGATTTAAATTGATGCAATGAAGAATTTGAATTTGAATGAGCATGGAAATAAGTTAAGTGGAAAACTTAATATTGGAAATTTGAAGTTGGTTTAAAACCAATATTTTGAAATGTATGCAGAATTCAAACTATGAATTAAGTTGAAGTTGAAAAACTTAAATGGGAATGTTTTTGGGTAGCAACACTATGAAATGAAGTAAATTCATTTTAAGTTGTTTTGAAATGTGTTTAAAAGAATGATTTCTTTTAAGAATGAAATATATATTTGATTTTGGTTTAAGTATATCAAATATTTTCAAAATGTTGAAAATAAATGGATTTGTAAATTACTTATTATTGAATAAGTATGGAAATATTTTCCAATATGAAATAAAAGGTTTGAAATTTTATCTTTTCAAGATAAAGTGAAAAGTGAATGTTTTGAGATTTTATCTTTTAAAGATAAATTGAAAAGTGAATATTTGAATTTGTTTCAAATGGTTAAGTGTGAAAAATTTTATATCTTGTAAAGATATTATTTTTGGGAAATTTGAACACTTAGTTCAACTTGGAAAATTTTCAAAGTGATTGAATTTTGAGTTAAATTGAGTTTAACTTTGACACACAAAAACAATGTAAGTTGAACTTTGAATTTTAAATGGATGATTTGGATTGTATGTCTAACGTCGTGAATTGACGACATATCAATTGATCTCTATTAAATATATATCTGTTGGTGGCGGAGAATTTATTCTCTTAGCTTAACACCCTTCTCTGAGACGTACGAGCTCAGAGGTTATATATCGATAGACATCAATTATGTGTTGAGGATTGACGATGTAACGTGAAATCCAATTCGAGTGTGAAGTCGATAATAAATTGGATTATGAATGTGAATTAGGTTTGAGATAACCTTAAATTTCCAAATCGGCTTAGAGGAAAATTTTAAATGGATAATGAAATGGAAAATTTGTGAATCCTCTATTTGTTATGGGTATGAAATGTTGTGGTTTTCATAACGTATATGTGTGAATACGATTAATTCGAAAACCAATTAGTTTGGAAAAGTAATGGTTGTGGAAAACTTATGTAAGTACATGAGTATGATATGTACAAAAATGTGAAATGAAATATTATATATGTATGTATGATATTATGTTTTCCAAATTGAGGATATGGAAAAGTACCTTCCATTTAAACATTTGTGAAGGTTGTTGGAACTCGAGATGAGTGTCCATTTGAAAATCGTAGCTACGTAGTATTTCCATTAGTTGGAATGACCATTTGTATTTCCATTAGTTGGAGTGACCTTTTGTATTTCCATTAGTTGGAATGTCCTTTTGGACTGGTATAGTGTGCTAGCGTAATTCGAGGGGCGAGATGCCTACGGTTACAAGCGATTCCACTGGGATAGTGGCGTAACCGCCGTGTATACCGCGATCTAGTTACACTCGGGTGGTAGCGTAATTTGAGGGGCGTGATGCCTACAGTTACAAGCGATTCTACTGGGATAGTGGCGTAACCGCTGTGTAAACTGCAATCTACAAACCAAAGCGTAATTCGAGGGGCGAGATGCCTACGGTCACGAGCGATTCTACTAGGATAGTAGCGTAACCGCCGTGTGAACCGCGATCTTTGGCAACAACCATGGCGAAATTCAAGGGATGAGATATCCACATTTACAAGCGACTCTACTGGGATAGTAGTGGAACCGCCGAGTAAACTGTGATCCATGGGGGAATGTGCTTTCCATATCCATTTTTAAAAGAATTTTTAAAAAGGTATTTTCACTGGGAATTGAAGCAAGTATATTTAGTACTTGGAGATTGTTAGACTTGCGCCTGGCCAGCGTATGCCTAATGTCTTTAAGAACGACAATAGACTTGTTAAATTTCGAGTTAGCAAGTATTTTCAAACTTTAAATAGAAAATCAATTATCTGAAATTAAAGTGATATAAATTCCAACCTAATAAATTAAGGAAGAGGATTTTTGGAATGTTTTGAAAAGTCCACAGCTTTGGAAAAGTTATACTATGTAAATTTCTTAAATGAAGAAGTTCAAATTTAAAATTTGGGTTTTGTAAGTTGGAAACTTTAGTAAAGATTTTTGTGTCTTGATTGTAGAAAATAATAGACAAATGAGTTAATTAACAAAGCTAGTGAGATAAAACAAATAGAATGAATCCTATACTTACTTATTTATTTTTAATAGGTTTCAAACTTGATTAATTTGAGTAGGGTATAAATATTGGTGAAATTTTAACAATCATTTTTCCTTACTTGTAATTTCGGGACGAAATTCTTTTAAGGAGGGGAGATTGTAACGGCCCTAAATTTTGAACAATTTAAATTGTGAATATTTAATTAATTTTAAATATTTGAATGATAATTTAAATTGAATTTCCAATATAACAATGAAATTGGTGATTAAATTTTAAAATTTAATCTATAAAGAGTTGAATAAAAATTTAAATTTGACTTTGGAGTTGAGATTGAATATTAAATTTATATTTAAAAATTCGGACTAATGACTTAGAAAAATAATTTGGATTTAAGGATTATTACTTACGTAAATAAAAAATTGAATTAAATTTTAATTTGAAGACTGTGAAGTAATTTGAATTGTTCGAGTTTAATATGAAAAACATAATGTAACTATATTGGAGAAATTTTAATAACATAATTTAAACAAGATTTACAAAACAAAGTAAAGAAAATAAATTACACAAAACAAATTGGATTTAAAATGAAAGAAGAAAAAAAAATATAATAGAAAAATAAACATAGAATGAAAGAAGAAAAATATATAAAAATAAAATAAAATAATAAGAATAAAATAAACATAAAATAAAGAAGAAAAGAACCACTGCCTTTACTTTCAACCCGATACCCGATTCCCTTTATTTCACTTTACCATTTCCATTTTTTAAACCCTAAGCAAAAAAATCACGAAGAGAAAAAAAAAATGGCGGCCACGAATCCTCTTTCGTTCCTTTCCGAAAACTAGGGCTTGCGATCTGATGTGGGGCTTCAATCTTCGCTTCAATCTTCGTTCAACTTGGCTCATTACTCTCTTCGGCTGTTTCGATTTTGTTAAGGTGAGTTTTCTCACGATTAATTTTGATTCAAGTTTTTAAATTTGTTTGAATTGGTTGCTTGGTTGCATGATATGAATTGGTGTTATTTGGCTTTCATTTGCTCGGTTAATTTGCAATAAAAAAAAAACTGATAAGAACAGATAAGTCTCTGCATGTATGGTTGTTGGTGTTATTTACTATCGTTTGCTTTGATAATTCGATTTAAAACTGATAAGAACAGATACTATGTGAAATTTGTTTTTCTTTTACTAATAAGAACAGATACTATGTGAAATTTGTTTTTCTTTTACTAATAAGAACAGATGCTACTTGATAATTTGTTTTAAATTGATAAGAACAGATGCTATATCAAAAACCTTGCTTGTTTGTTGTTGCTGCATGTGATGGATTTTAAATCTAGATGAGGAAAATTTTGTTGCATGTGCTTGTTTGAGCTTCTGTTCATGTGTATTGAATGTATGTGTCTGTAAAACCCCTATTTCTGCTTGTGGTGTTCTTTGTTGTTGCTGTGTGTTATGTTGCATGCCAAATGTGAATAATTTCAGTTTAAAGGTCTGAGTAACCCAGTTTTGAACCCCTGTAAAATATTCTACATTTGGAAAATAACAAAATTTACAAGCTTGAAACTATTCTTTGATGAATCTGATGTGCTACTATAACCCTTGAATCCATTGTGTGATGCTTGAATGTTGTTTAGGTATGGAATTGAAAGTATACATGTGAATATATGTTTATGCATTTACATGTTACTGTGTGTATGAAGTTATCTCTCTGTTGTAAAATGAACAGCAAAGAAAAAGGAGAAAAAAAAACTGTTATGGATTGAACTACAGTGTTTCATTTTCTTTTTAAGTAAGATTATCAAACATCTTTAATTATTCAATCAAGTTAAAACTTGAATGCATGTTTAAAAAAAAACATGAATATTAAAACAAGTATCACATTTTTTTTTAAATCATCTGAGGAGTTAGTGTTTAAGGTCTGATTTAACAATAAGACCAAATTCCAATTTTTGAAGTTCTTGTTTTGAATTGGTAATCTGGTTCTAAATTGTGAATGATGAATTTTGTAGTTGCATTCCATCCTGTTGCATTTGGTTTATTTTGTTTGCACGCTTTCATCATTGCTACCTGGTCGACTTGATTTTCTGCACTTGCATTGAGGACCTGTTGCTTGAGTCACTTTCATTGGTCCATTGCTTTACTGACTTGATTCACTTCATGTTTGATGCCAGTTTACCTTGTATCACTACTTCCATTCTGTACATGGTGTATGTATTGTGCATTTTCACTTTATGTTGCAGCTGGTTCTTGCAGTTGTAACTGTTATATCACTTCGAATTGCATTCATTTGTTTGTACTTGTGTTCTGGTCATTCCTTCTGTTTGTTACTGCATTCCTATGCAGCTGCTGTTGGTCTGACTTTGTTTCCATTGCTGTTGGCATGTGCATTTGGTTCATTTGAGTTGTCTGCAGTCCATGTTGCATGCATGTTGTCTTCATGTAGTTTGCTAGGTGTAGTGGTTATTGCCAGTTGCCTCTAGTTACTTGATTTTTGCTGTCTGCATGCAGTGGCAGTTCCATATATATATGTCCATGCACTTGAAACAACTATTTGATGCTGCACACTTGTGCTTTGCCTTGATCACTTCTGCTGTGTCACTTTTGCAGTTGGTCCTGCATTTGTTATTGTTTATGCCTTCATGTCTTTGGCATTTCTGAGCCTCTGCCTTGATTGCCTGCTTTGACATTGCTGTTTGTATTGCTTTGTCTGATGTCTTCATGATTCCTTTGTCTGTGCATTGGCCTTGTTTCGATCTGATAGCCGTGTTTTTGTTTGGTGCACACGTGTTGGCGAGGCAGTGCACATGTGTGCAAATATACGTGTGTACTGCAGCCACACAGGATTGACAGATTTTAAAATTTGAAGTTGTTAATGTGAAAATCCATAATAGATTTAAATTGATTCATGTGATTCGTCATCTCTGTTACCATTTTATTTCAATTCATTGCAAATTTATTTACTTGAATTAAGATTAATCCTGACTCGAGTGTTTTTGTGTTTTGCAATAAACGCTCGGGTCAGATCCGAGTATTTTTACAGCTTGAAGATTTTCTCGCAGCGAAGTTAAATTCGAGGGGGATTAAAGCACTCCACTAAAGCTTTTCAGAAATTTCTTTTTTTGTACTTAATAAAATAAATTGTTTCCGCTGTATAAAATGTAATGTATTGTATAACTCTGATATTTGTATACAAAAGAAAAGTTTATTTATAAAATATATTATTGTTTCTGTGATTCTGTGACTGATTCTGTTTAAATGTTATAAACTAAATAACAATCTGTCATTTTGAACGTTTCTAGTTGGTTTAATTACCGACTAGAGGTGGTCAGAACGGCGGGTCGTTACACATTTTCTGGGTCAACAGCTATCATCGCATGGAATATTATCATGCCACTTAATACTACTTTGTAGAAGAGGCAGACCCTATAATAGCTACTTAATACCTTAAACCTAAAGTGGCCCTTCCTGAGATATCCACTATCGTGTCTAATTGCTAACCCAAACGATTTTATACTTCCTAAATAGGGAGGAGGTGGGCCCTCAATCAGCCACTTACTACCTTCGAACACAATGCAGGTCCTACGTAATATGATCCATAATCCAAACCGTGATATCTCACATTAATATGACTATTTGTAGGTATTGGTAGCCAAATTAGCTAGGCAGGTTTACCCGACATAATTTGGGACTAACCCCATCTAACTACCTACCTCGGAACATGCCCAAAATTCCAATCCAGAAAATCCCCATCGAAACTTAGACTCATTCTAAAGCCGGCTATTGGTTGGTACAGAATAACAAAACAAAGCTATCTATCTATTCTTTCGAAACTCATAGCGGAAGGAATAGAATATAATAACAATGATAGTACCCATTAATTTCAAATCATTTCAAATGCCATAAAACATTACATAATATCAACCGTCACAACATTTGTTCAAAAATATATATCATGGGTACAATAGAAAATAACATGAAAAGATAGATAATAACCGCCACAAGCTTCACTCTCGCCATCTTTTAAGAATCATCAACTCCTTCTTTAATCTATGTTGTAATGAGGAGGGAGTCAGAACAATAAGTATATGGTGAATAAAAATCTCAAGTCTTACCGTTTCAATAGTTGGGTGGTATATTTCAAAATAAGAATATGTCTTACATACATGAAACCATTTAATACTTCTTATAAGGAAAGGAGGTAGGGGCCACAATCAGTTGCTTAATACCTTCTATTCCCCAAGCAAGTTTCTAAATCTCATAACCCATATTCCACATCATAAATATCTAATAATGTGAGAGATAGTACCCAAGCCACTTAGTACCTTTTATTGGAAAATAGGCAGATTTTGGCTATTTAAGACCTCAATTGAGGCATACCCCATCATTTAATACCTATTTCCAAGGCAGATTCCTCATTGGTAACTATCTAGCTGACATCATATAGAATATCTCAAGCCACTTTATATCTATGGAAAGGCGGACCCTCAATCAGTCATTTAATACCTTACCCTAAGCAGACCCCTGTCGAGATACCACCTATCATGCCTAATAACTAGCCCTTTGGCCATTTAATACTTCATTTGGGGAAAGGATGCGGGCCCTCAAACAACCACTTAATACCTTATGACCCCGAAGCAAGCCTTCGTATTATGACCCATACCCATAATGGCGTCTCACATTAGTCCGACTATTCGCTGAAACTAGCAGCCGGATTAGCTAGGCATATTTACCTTACAGATTTGGGACCAACCTTGCGTCATCATAAATATGTATCATAAAAGGTGTCTCACATCAGTCCCAAAGTCATACTGCTACAGCCAGATTAACTAGGTAGACTTCTACGTCTTTTGACTGACCTCGTATCCCTATGACTCAGCCATAATTTAAACACTCTCCATATATATAATACTCATCTCACCATTTCATAATTAAGGCTTTACAAGGAATCTTCCTTATTACGCCTTAAAATTTTAATTACCTTCTTAAGGGAGAATAAATGAAAATTATTACTTAATTATCTACGCAATTATATGCTATAATTATACATTTACCACGCTTATAGAAATAAATATATTATCACATCTAATAACGTCTAAGCATCAGGTTCATAAGCCCTAAACCAAATCTAAATATCATTCCCTTTAAACATAATACTAATACAATTCCTTTCCCTTTAGATTTTCAAGATTTGTATATCCATACAAGGATTAAATATTCATATCAAAAACTACAATAAATAGACTCGTAAATAGAAATAGAAAGCCAATTTGTTACACTAATTCATTAGAATGTCCTAAACAATAGGAATTGCAATCCTAACTTCATATTTTATTCAACTCCTCTATTATACAAAAATAAATGAATGAATTTTGTATGGAATAAGTTCTATAAACTACGAATAGATTTGTACTCTATATCCTTATTTCACAATTGAAAACTCACAATTTGAATCAAAGAAGGAGGATAAGTGTAATAGACTATGAAATCGTTAAAATTTGCAGAAACAATATAAATTTCATCAAATTGACATAATAATTGAGATTCTCCATTTAGAATTGACATTTCGAAATAAAAATGAATTTTGAGGGATTTTATGTATTTTGTTTTTGCAATCCAAAAATCCCTAAGGCATATTCAAATCCACAGATATATATTAATTAATTATTGAAGTAAAAAAATTAAAGTTTCCACTCATAGTTGGTCCTTAGCTTTGCATCTCTTTGGATTTGCAGCGTCCATTATAATATCCTCCAGATCTTTTCTTTTTGACATGTACAACAAAGGATTTGTATATATATTAGACTAAGAAAGGTAAAAGGAGAAGAGGTTTAGAAATTATATCATAAACAAAGATAGGTATATAGCATTTCTTACCAAAAACCCTAATGGATTTTTCTGAATCTAAGAAGAGATAAACTGACAGACTTCGCTGATGTTCTCAAAATATTTATGAATAAAGGTGATGGGGTCTAAAGTCTTATGTATAGTGGTTGAAATGCACAGAACTGTAGGATGAAACTAGGTAAACAAAGGATCAATCTGGAACCTTTAATATTGAAAAACCCTAGCCGTTGTTTTGTAGTAGAAGTCGACTGCCTATACTTGACTAGTTGGCTACTAAAGGCTAACCGGTTGGGTTGTAACGGTCAACGACACCTCTTATTTTAGGGTGTTTGATTATTTCTTTACCGGTTTATTTTATTCCCTAATTAACTTTTAATGTTAATTATTAATTGTAACGTTTACTTAACCCTTAAGTCTAATCACTGTTAATTTTCAAAATTCAAATTTTAAATTTAATACCTCATTTGAATTCGAATTCGAATTAAACTAATTTAAAACTGAATACTTCAAACACCCATAACTCTTTGTTTGAGCTCCATTTTAAGCATATTATATGTAGAAATAGATCTGAATTTCACCATAAGCACAATGAAATAACTTTCATGGTTAAACTCCAACTTTTATAAAATTTCCATTTTTTATCCCTACCCTAAATAATTGAATTTCTCTTAATTTACTTATTTAATTAGGGTTGATTTTATGGGGTGTTACATTCTCCTCGCTTAAAAAAGATTTCGTCTTGAAATCTTTCAAGGGGCGAACAGTGTAACGCGTAATAACTTCCATGTTATACAACTAATTTATCTACATAACCATGCACTCAATCCAAAGTGCAATGTGATGATGTACTATAGACATATTATAAATGAGCTCAATCCTAGTGTGAGTGTGTGATTGTGCAATGTAGATACGTATGCAAATATCCTAAACATGCATAAAAGTACTATACACGTGTAAATTAATGGTGAAAAAGTATGGCAACCATTTCCTACCATCAAATCTAGCAATAGCGATGCAACCAAAATCCTAATTTTGGATAGAAAATTTATCAGAGAAAGGCTTAGGATGAGATGTGTAACGACCCGTATTTTACGTGTCGATAAATCGTAAAATGGTTATATTAGGTCGTTAGTATTGTTTGAGTCAACCTGAGTTAGTTCGTGTTGTGGTGTTTAAGTCGTAGGAAGCTTGGGTCGTGTGGCCGAGTTAAGGTAGTGACCGACCTATAGTGCCTGACCTACTCAAGGAAGTTGCCGAGTTATAGAAGTTAACTTGTGTAGAGGCTTAGGTCGTGGTGTAGCTTAGGTCGTATGGTGGCTTAGGCAAGCGGCTTAAGATATGGAGCGACTTAAGTTGGGACAGGTTAGCGACCTAGTAGTGTAGTGAGTGTTAGCTCGTGCAGATTTTGGCTCGTATGATGTTTAGGTCGAGGGGAGCGACTTATAGGATTAGCGACCTATAGGATGGGAGCGACCTAAGGCAGATATCCGACCTATAGGAATGAGTGACTTAGGGTTAACGACCTAACAGTTAGCCGAGTTAACAAGATAAGTGATAGGTCGTATACGAGTTATGGTTTCTGACCGACCTAAGTATCGACCGAGTTAAGGAGAAGCGACCCAGTAGTTAGCTGACCTAAGAGTTAAACGACCTATAAGAATGGACTGACTTAAGGGTGTTTACGACCTAAGGAAGTTGGTCATGTTAGTTAGGTCGTAGACGACCTAAGTTAGGACGGCAGGGTATTTAGGTCGCGTGAGTTTAGGTCTGCACATGCTAAGTCGTTAGCGACTTAGTGATGAGTCGTAGCTCGTGTTGCTGTTAGGTCGGGGAGGTGGCTAGACCGTTAGGTCGAGTTTCCATTGAGTCATAGGTCGTTGGGAATGGTAGGTCGGCAATAGTTAGGTCGCTGGGTAGTTATGTGGTGCAGTTAGGTCGATTAGACGACCTAAGGTAGGTTGCATAGATTGTTAGGTCGCGCGCTTATGTTTTTAGGTAGCGTACATACTGTGGGTCTTAGGTCGTAGTATAGTTAGGTCGAGACTTTTTAGGTCGGCAACGACCTAATAGCGAGCCTACGAGTTAAGATCTGGGCGACCTAAGGGTGATTTCAGCCTATAAATAGAGGGGTTTGGCTCACTTTTTGGCACCGGTTTTTGAAGCGACGAAGTGCTGCCATTTTGAGAGCTCGACTACAACATTTCTTCATCTTCTTTTCTCCATTCCAATCTAGTTCTAACATCCATCCAAGATCGAAGATCGAGATTGAAGATCCAAGAGCCAAAGTTGAAGATCTTCATCCAACGAAGCTAGATTTCATCGTTTCAAGCGAGATTTCGGCAAAACAAGCTTGAATCCTTGCTGTCCAGATCTGAAGTGATTAGTTTTTGAGGTGTTTGGGTGATTCGGTGAGTGGTAGTTATCTCTCACGCGGACCCAAAGGAGTATATTGGATTGGTGGTTTGTTTGGGTGTTAAAAATAGTGATTTCATGCATTTTTCTTAGATCCAAGTCTAGATCCATTTCTTATGAAGATATTTACTTATGCAAGTTCATTTATCAAGTTAGAGAAACAAAACCCATGATTTATATTTGTTAGATCTATGATAGAAACCCATGATTCGTGTATGTTAGACTTATGCTCATTTATTTACGAAATTGCCACTATAGTTAATATTGCTTATTAGATCTTGTTTGAATGCTTGATTGTTTGGATGTATGATTGATTTGATTGTTTCAAGTTAGCTAGTGGTTGATTTGGAACAAGATGGTTGAGGATGATTCAAAAGCTAAGTGGAAAGGCTCTTGAATGGTGAAAGCTGCTTGTGGCATATGAAGCGGATGTTGAAGCTCATATGTATGGATTAGATGATGTTGAGATAGGACTTTGCCATGATGCGATGAGGCAAGCCATGATGTTGAGATGAGACTTCGCTATGATGCGATAAAGCGAAGCATGATGTGAGATAGCCTTGGTTTAATCCAGACGGGATCATCCCAAGCATGTTGATAACTCGATGATGCGATGCGAGTTGGTTGATAATGGTTAGCTTGAGAGGCGCTTGAGCTAGTATGGAAATAGTCGTCGAGGAGGATGACTAGGAGGCTGAGATCTCATCGTTGTTGAAGGTTCTAGCATGCTCAAAGCAAGAGTACGTTGGAACGGGCTGCGACGACGTTCCAAGCACGGGCTGCGACGACGTGCTAGTACTCTGGGTAGTTGCGAAAATTCCTAGGCACGGGCTGCGACGATGTGTGGAGTTATGTCTAGAACCGGGGTTACCATTAGCCCTTGACAGGTGGTCATTCAACTAACGGTGAAATCAAGGCAATGATAACAGTGATAGCCAGTGTCATGGATGTTTAGACGTTTGGTTGTATCATCATTCGGTCTCAAGAGCGGTGTTTTTTCTGGGTGCTTATCTGATCTTGGTTTAGGCCTTGGGGGTTTGTATTTGGAAAACATCGATCTTGACTCGAGTGATTATTGCTTTACCTTAATCATCTGTTATGCTATGCTTGCTTCTCCTTAGTGTGTGTCTGGGGCTATCACTGTAGAAAGAGGTGGAGTGGGATGGTTTGGTTCCTATTCCTTTTATCCCTTATGCTCTTTTGGTATGTTTGATAGTTGATTTACTGCTCACTAAGACTTTGTCTGACTCAAGGTTTTATGTCTCCTCTTATTACCTTGGGCTGTTCATCCATGTTGGGATGGGCAGACTAGGTAGCAGGTGACAGGTGCTGTTCTTGAAGATCTACGTTGATGATGACGAAGACGAGCAGGAGGCTTTTGCATATTATTTTCATATTATATGTACTAGGTGTTCCGCTGCTGTATTTGTTTGAGTGTTATGTAGTGAGGCTTTGATGTATGGATGATTCATATGTTTGTACAAAAACTATTATGATGCTTATATGATGATGTCCTGTTCTATAGAGCTTCACTATATTATATTTCTCTATTGTATTTATCCATGCGCTGTGAGTTGTTCGATGGATTCTGCGATGTTTATTCTACCTTGACGGTCACCCATGGCTGCCTGGCACACCTTCAGCGCACCATTCTCTTGTTTCTGTGCAGGAGTCATGGGCGGTCGTCACATTTGGTATCAGAGCTTTGGTTAATCGATTTTAGCCAACGCTCGCTAACGTAACTGCGTATGAGAGACGTAATTGTATTTTGATGAATGATTACTATATATAATATAGTAGTTTAGAAGGATTTGAACTCCTTATGCAGTTGTTTCTCAAGGTGTTCTAAGTCATTCCTTTTTGTAGATATTAAGGATGAGTCGAAGGGGGAGACCAGCTGCTAGGGAAGGCCGTGCTGCTAGGGAAGCTGTTGATTATGCTCCTATGTTTGAGGCCATGATGACTTCGATCAGGAGAAGGATACCAGCTTCAGGGCCATCAGTGGATGTTGGAGTTCAAGTTCAAGCTCCAAGACCGGTGGATTTTGCTAAGCTTTGTAAGGACTATACTGCTCTTGGAGGGAAGGTTTTCTTGGGAACGGAATCGACCATTGAAGTCCAAAGATGGATAGATGCTTGTAGAAGGATCTTTGGAGATTTGGGGATTGAGGATGCAACTAAGAGGAAGCTTGCATCAAGACAGCTTCATGGGAGAGCTTCTGATTGGTGGAACTCTATCACCATCGATACTCCAGAGGAAGAGATTACTTGGGAGCAATTCCAAGTCAGATTTGAAGCTAAGTTCATCTCTACGGCTCAGAAATCTGTCTTGTTTAAAAAGTTTATGGAGCTCAAGCAAGGTGGAAGACCCGTTCTTGAGTATGTTTCTGAGTTTGAAGCTTTGTCCAAGTATGCCAGATCGTATATTGATTCTCCCTATCAGAAGAATGAGAAGTTTGTGACCGGTTTGGATGCTTATCTTGGAAGACAGTTGGTGGATCATCTGGATGATCCGTTTGAGAAGCTTGTGGAGAAAGCTCTCAGGCATGAGAATTTGTTTCCTAGGGAGAGTTCTGTTGTTGCTGTAACCAAGGAAGGGTTTAAGCCACAGAAGGGTGGAAACAAGAAGAGAAAGCAACAGCAACAGAAGGGTAAGGATGGCCAGAAGAAGCCGAAGGGCGAAATGACTTGCTATAATTGCCAGCAGAAGGGCCATCTCTCCAAGGATTGTAGGAATCCAAAGGCGCCGGCGAAATGCCACAACTGTGACAAGCCAGGGCATTTCAGGAAAGATTGTCTAGAACCGAGGAAGGACAGGCAGATTGTGCAAGCTTATGCTTTGGGAGCTGTGCCGTCATTTTCAAAAGCTCTTACTGCTGAAGAGAAAGGGAAGAGTGTGGTGGTTCAAGGTACTCTTTCCATTTGTGGTGTTCCAGTTAGGGTGTTGTTTGATAGTGGAGCGTCGCATTCTTTTGTTTGTAATGATCTTGTAGGCCGGTTAGGTTTGGAACCGGATATTGTTGATAGGCCATTGGTTGTGACTAATCCAGTTGGGGGTTCGTCATGTTTGTGTATGATATGCCGTGGTCTAGTTGTGTCGAGTCATGATTGCTCTTTTGTTTGTGATTGTTTTGTTCTGAACTTTGCGGGGTTCAGAATTATTTTGGGTATGGACTGGCTTAGGAAGTATGCGGCAAGGATTGATTGTGAGAGGCTAGAGGTGAAAGTCGGGAATGTGGAAGGGCGAAAGGTTGTGATACGATGTAAGCATGAGGAAGGCGTCTTCATGAGCTTCATGTATTCGCTGGTTGTTCCACGGGATGGACTGTCATCGGTGCCTATTGTGAATGGATTTGAGGATGTCTTTGACGAAGTCAAAGGATTACCGTCGCATAGGGAGATCGAGTTTCGTATCGATCTAGTTGAGGGAGCCAGACCTGTTGTAATGCCTCTTAGGCGGATGGCGCCTAGGGAGCAACAAGAGTTGAAGGTGCAAGTTGATGACCTTTTGCGGAAAGGATTCATTCGGCGTAGTGTGTCCGAATGGGGTGCACCAGTTGTGTTCGCAACCAAAGTGGATGGATCGTTGAGGTTGTGTGGATTATCGTGAGCTGAATAAGGTGACTAAGAAGAACAAGTATCCATTGCCGAGAATAGATGACTTGTTTGATCAGCTTCACGAGGCTAAGGTGTTTTCTCAGATGGATTTGGCAACGGGATTTCACCAATTAAGAGTGGCGAAGGATAGTGTGCCGAAGACTGCTTTTAGGACACCATCCGGTTTTTATGAGTGGCTGGTAATGCCGTTTGGACTGACTAACGCACCATCATATTTTGTGGATCTTATGAATAGAGTATTCAGAGATCAGTTGAACAAGTTCGTACTTGTGTTCGTGGATGATATTCTGATTTATTCCAGAACTGGAGAAGAGCACAAGACGCACTTGCGTTTGGTTTTGGAAATCTTGCGGAAACATCAGCTGAAGGCTAAGTTTTCGAAGTGTCACTTCTGGAAGAATGAAGTGAGATTCTTAGGCCATGTTATTTCTGGAAATGGGATAGCAGTCGATCCCGCTAAGGTGGCAGCGATCCAGGATTGGGTTAGACCTAAGAATGCATCCGATGTGAGAAGTTTCCTTGGATTAGTAGGATATTATCGTCGGTTTATCAAAGACTTTTCCAAGATAGCTGCACCATTGACAGGATTGACGAAAAAGAATCAAGTGTTTAGATGGGATGATAAGTGTGAGCAAGCTTTCGTAATCCTGAAAGAGCGACTGACGAGTGCTCCTGTTTTGACTATTCCAAGTGGGAATGATGAGATGGTGGTTTACACCGATGCATGTGGTACTGGACTTGGAGCAGTGCTAATGCAAAAGGATAGAGTTGTTGCGTATGCAAGTCGACAACTAAAGCCGCATGAAAGGAATTACCCGACTCATGATTTGGAGTTGGCGGCGATTGTGTTTGCTCTGAAGATGTGGAGACATTATCTATTGGGAGTTCGATTCGAGTTGTTTACGGATCATAAGTCGTTGAAGTATCTTTTCTCCCAAAAGGATTTGAATCTTCGGCAGCAACGGTGGTTAGAGTTTTTGGCATCATATGATTTTGGTATAGCTTATACTCCGGGAAAAGGTAACGCAGTAGTTGATGCGTTGAGTCAAAGACATGCCGGATTGGGAGCCATGTTTTCGGAATGGAAGAGCCTCGAGTATTTGGCTGGATTTGATTTCAGGCCCAGATGTGAATTGGAACCTGAGATGTTGGCAAACTTATCGATAAGGCCTACTCTGGTGGAGAAAATTGGTGAGAGCCAAAAACGAGACGATAAGCTTGTCAAGATTATCCGAGTTTTGGAATCTGGATTGGACCCAGAAAAGGATAAAGGATTCGAAGTCGATCGAGAGGGTTGACTTCGGAAGCAAGGACGACTAGTTGTTCCCGATGTAGATGGATTGAGAGATGGAGTTCTTAGAGAAAGTCATCATTCGAAGTTGACAATTCATCCAGGTGGAAATAAGATGTATCGGGATATGAAGAGAACCTATTACTGGGAAGGTATGAAGAAGGATATTGGAAATTTTATTTCCAAATGTATGAACTGTCAGTTGGTAAAAGCTGAACAGAAGAAGCCAAGTGGATTGCTTCAGCCATTAGAAGTTCCTACATGGAAGTGGGATCAGATATCGATGGATTTTATCGATGGTCTACCTAGGACGAGAGCGGGAAATGAAGGGATTTGGGTGATTGTAGATTGTTTGACCAAAAGTGCGAGATTCATTCCTGTTCGATCAACTAGGACGGCATCGAAGTTGGCTGAGTTGTATGTAAAGTGGATAGTTCGATTCCATGGTATTCCGAAGAGTATAGTGAGCGATCGAGATCCATTGTTCACTAGTGGATTTTGGAAGAGCTTTCAGGAAGTTTTGGGAACCGAGTTGTGTTTGAGTACAGCTTATCATCCCCAAACAGATGGTCAGACTGAGAGAGTCAACCGAGTTTTGGAAGATCTTCTCAGAGCTTATGTTTTGGACTTCGGAGGATCATGGGAAGATCATCTTCATTTGGTCGGAATTTGCTTATAACAACAGTTATCAGTCGAGTATTGGTATGGCACCATTTGAGGCATTGTATGGAAGACCGTGTAACTCTCCGACATGTTGGTTGGAAACTGGAGAAAAACTGATACTTGGGCCGGAGATGATTCGACAGGCTTCGGATTGTATAGGGATCATTCGGCAACGAATGAAGGCAGCCCAAGATCGTCAGAAAAGTTATGCCGATAATCGTCGTAAGGATTTGGAATTCGACGTAGGTGATGTGGTCTTTGTGAAGATTTCTCCTCTGAAGAATGTTATTCGATTTGGGAAGAAAGGAAAGTTAACTCTGAGATTTGTTGGACCATTTCCGATTATCGAGCGAATTGGAAAGCTCGCTTATAGATTGGAGTTACCGGAGAAGATGGCGGGTGTGCACAATGTCTTTCATGTATCTTATCTACGGAAGTATGTGCATGACTCGAATATGGTGGTTTCTGCTGATAGCTGTGAAGACTTGGAGGTTGATCCGGTGGTTACGAGACCTCGTAAGCCGCTTCGTGTTGTTGAAACCGACACGAAACAGCTTAGGAGGAAGACGATTACGTTGCTCAAGATACAATGGAGTGGTGATGTTAACGACTGTACGTGGGAGGAGGAAGAGTGGATGAAGGCAGCTCATCCTGAACTCTTCGAGGTATGGCCCTAAGGTGTCGTGACATCTCATGAATTTGTAGCTTGTTCTAGTCTTGGAATTCTGCATGCTAGGTTAGTAATTGGATGCATGGTTTGTTGATTGCTATGGATGGTAGGCATGCGGAATAATTTTGATTGCTCTTGTTTGTTTGGAATTTCGGGGGCGAAATTCCTAAGGGGGAGAGAATGTAACGACCCGTATTTTACGTGTCGATAAATCGTAAAATGGTTATATTAGGTCGTTAGTATTGTTTGAGTCAACCTGAGTTAGTTCGTGTTGTGGTGTTTAAGTCGTAGGAAGCTTGGGTCGTGTGGCCGAGTTAAGGTAGTGACCGACCTATAGTGCCTGACCTACTCAAGGAAGTTGCCGAGTTATAGAAGTTAACTTGTGTAGAGGCTTAGGTCGTGGTGTAGCTTAGGTCGTATGGTGGCTTAGGCAAGCGGCTTAAGATATGGAGCGACTTAAGTTGGGACAGGTTAGCGACCTAGTAGTGTAGTGAGTGTTAGCTCGTGCAGATTTTGGCTCGTATGATGTTTAGGTCGAGGGGAGCGACTTATAGGATTAGCGACCTATAGGATGGGAGCGACCTAAGGCAGATATCCGACCTATAGGAATGAGTGACTTAGGGTTAACGACCTAACAGTTAGCCGAGTTAACAAGATAAGTGATAGGTCGTATACGAGTTATGGTTTCTGACCGACCTAAGTATCGACCGAGTTAAGGAGAAGCGACCCAGTAGTTAGCTGACCTAAGAGTTAAACGACCTATAAGAATGGACTGACTTAAGGGTGTTTACGACCTAAGGAAGTTGGTCATGTTAGTTAGGTCGTAGACGACCTAAGTTAGGACGGCAGGGTATTTAGGTCGCGTGAGTTTAGGTCTGCACATGCTAAGTCGTTAGCGACTTAGTGATGAGTCGTAGCTCGTGTTGCTGTTAGGTCGGGGAGGTGGCTAGACCGTTAGGTCGAGTTTCCATTGAGTCATAGGTCGTTGGGAATGGTAGGTCGGCAATAGTTAGGTCGCTGGGTAGTTATGTGGTGCAGTTAGGTCGATTAGACGACCTAAGGTAGGTTGCATAGATTGTTAGGTCGCGCGCTTATGTTTTTAGGTAGCGTACATACTGTGGGTCTTAGGTCGTAGTATAGTTAGGTCGAGACTTTTTAGGCCGGCAACGACCTAATAGCGAGCCTACGAGTTAAGATCTGGGCGACCTAAGGGTGATTTCAGCCTATAAATAGAGGGGTTTGGCTCACTTTTTGGCACCGGTTTTTGAAGCAACGAAGTGCTGCCATTTTGAGAGCTCGACTACAACATTTCTTCATCTTCTTTTCTCCATTCCAATCTAGTTCTAACATCCATCCAAGATCGAAGATCGAGATTGAAGATCCAAGAGCCAAAGTTGAAGATCTTCATCCAACGAAGCTAGATTTCATCGTTTCAAGCGAGATTTCGACAAATCAAGCTTGAATCCTTGCTGTCCAGATCTGAAGTGATTAGTTTTTGAGGTGTTTGGGTGATTCGGTGAGTGGTAGTTATCTCTCACGCGGACCCAAAGGAGTATATTGGATTGGTGGTTTGTTTGGGTGTTAAAAATAGTGATTTCATGCATTTTTCTTAGATCCAAGTCTAGATCCATTTCTTATGAAGATATTTACTTATGCAAGTTCATTTATCAAGTTAGAGAAACAAAACCCATGATTTATATTTGTTAGATCTATGATAGAAACCCATGATTCGTGTATGTTAGACTTATGCTCATTTATTTACGAAATTGCCACTATAGTTAATATTGCTTATTAGATCTTGTTTGAATGCTTGATTGTTTGGATGTATGATTGATTTGATTGTTTCAAGTTAGCTAGTGGTTGATTTGGAACAAGATGGTTGAGGATGATTCAAAAGCTAAGTGGAAAGGCTCTTGAATGGTGAAAGCTGCTTGTGGCATATGAAGCGGATGTTGAAGCTCATATGTATGGATTAGATGATGTTGAGATGGGACTTTGCCATGATGCGATGAGGCAAGCCATGATGTTGAGATGAGACTTCGCTATGATGCGATAAAGCGAAGCATGATGTGAGATAGCCTTGGTTTAATCCAGACGGGATCATCCCAAGCATGTTGATAACTCGATGATGCGATGCGAGTTGGTTGATAATGGTTAGCTTGAGAGGCGCTTGAGCTAGTATGGAAATAGTCGTCGAGGAGGATGACTAGGAGGCTGAGATCTCATCGTTGTTGAAGGTTCTAGCATGCTCAAAGCAAGAGTACGTTGGAATGGGCTGCGACGACGTTCCAAGCACGGGCTGCGACGACGTGCTAGTACTCTGGGTAGTTGCGAAAATTCCTAGGCACGGGCTGCGACGACGTGTGGAGTTATGTCTAGAACCGGGGTTACCATTAGCCCTTGACAGGTGGTCATTCAACTAACGGTGAAATCAAGGCAATGATAACAGTGATAGCCAGTGTCATGGATGTTTAGACGTTTAGTTGTATCATCATTCGGTCTCAAGAGCGGTGTTTTTTCTGGGTGCTTATCTGATCTTGGTTTAGGCCTTGGGGGTTTGTATTTGGAAAACATCGATCTTGACTCGAGTGATTATTGCTTTACCTTAATCATCTGTTATGCTATGCTTGCTTCTCCTTAGTGTGTGTCTGGGGCTATCACTGTAGAAAGAGGTGGAGTGGGATGGTTTGGTTCCTATTCCTTTTATCCCTTATGCTCTTTTGGTATGTTTGATAGTTGATTTACTGCTCACTAAGACTTTGTCTGACTCAAGGTTTTATGTCTCCTCTTATTACCTTGGGCTGTTCATCCATGTTGGGATGGGCAGACTAGGTAACAGGTGACAGGTGCTGTTCTTGAAGATCTACGTTGATGATGACGAAGACGAGCAGGAGGCTTTTGCATATTATTTTCATATTATATGTACTGGGTGTTCCGCTGCTGTATTTGTTTGAGTGTTATGTAGTGAGGCTTTGATGTATGGATGATTCATATGTTTGTACAAAAACTATTATGATGCTTATATGATGATGTCCTGTTCTATAGAGCTTCACTATATTATATTTCTCTATTGTATTTATCCATGCGCTGTGAGTTGTTCGATGGATTCTGCGATGTTTATTCTACCTTGACGGTCACCCATGGCTGCCTGGCACACCTTCAGCGCACCATTCTCTTGTTTCCGTGCAGGAGTCATGGGCGGTCGTCACAAGATGTCCTCTTGCCTTCCATTGGATTTTCTTCCCATTGTACTCAGACCAATCTAATTTCTTTATTGCGGAGCTTCCTAATTCCATGCTCCACAATGCATGCAGTGGCAGATGACGCTATTGGCTCCATCTTAAAATCCCCTAATTGATTAGGCTCTACTGCAACTGCTATGCTATGAAGGTATTCCTTCAAATGAAAAATGTCAAAAATATCATGGACTCCAACCAACTTATAAGTTTTCTTTTTACTCCCCATATTGGGAAAGGCCCAATCTATCTTGGTGCAAACTTTTCCGATTATCCAAATCTTACGACCTTCACATGCTGCCTAATCAACTTTGGCTTTCCAAAGTCCCGCAATCCAAATCTGGTTCAAGTAGAATTTATTGGTGGTTTCCCACCCACAACTTGGCAATATTTATGGCCTCCAAAAAATTGCTTCAAGGTTACCATACTAACCATCTATTGTGATTACTATAATACGCGAATTCTGCTAAGGGTAAGTGCTTCTCCTAATGTCCTCCAAAGTCCAAGATGCAAGCTCTTAACAAATCCTCCAAGTTCTTATTCATTCATTCACTCGTTTTTTCTGTACATCTTCAACTGGTAAGAGATTGTCAAATTTTCTTAAGCTACTAGCAAATTCCTCCAAAATTTGCTAATATATTAAGGGTCCCAGTCACTAACCATGCAAACCACAATTCCATGAAGTCGTGTTAGAAACGATGAAGTTTTGTTTGCTTCTAACAGAAAATCCTTGCCACCTTCTTCCTCATCCTTGATCAGTAGGAAATTTTCTTTACATTCCTACCGAATTTAACTTTTCCTTGAATGGTGAGAGTCTGTGAGCTAAATTTTATTTTTCCCAAAATCCAAAAATTTTAGATTGAAATATTTATTCACTTTAAGCAGTTAACCTAATTTCCTAATAACTTCCAGTCTTACTATGGATATCGCTAGTTGAGTTCCCCATAAAATTTCCTTTGCTTCTCAACATATACTCAACATACTATAGGGATATATCTTCTGCCGCATCATACATTTTCCCAATGACTACAGGAGACAACTAGCGAGTACAATCCAAGTAATCTAAAAGAAAATTTTGCTGGAAGCTGTCATTTATTATTAGCTTATTTTAGTGGTGCTGAGGTTCGAATATTTCCTAATAAATTAAGAAGGATATTTCTAATATGTCATTCACAATTACTCGTTCTCCTTAATTTTCCTTTTCGGTTTCTAATAAATTTGCTCCATCCATTGCTTCAATTAATATCCATAGCAGCTAATCATTACTGTAAAAGTTGGACCATTTCCAATTAATCCTTCTTCGGTCCTTTTAACCTTCTTCAGGTTTCCAAAATCCATTCATTACTCAAATTTCTTTCTTCTATAATGCCATATCAAGTTTCCTTAATCAGTCCTCATTTAATTTCTTTTTCCCCTCATTAATTACAAATTTATTTCCCACTAAATTTGTAACTAATGTCCATAAATTATAATCCATCAATTACCAACTAAAGCGCACATAGTCATAATTTATGCTATATATATGTATATATATTCTAGTTGTTAAACGTGGCTATACCAACACACATGTCTAGCTACTAATTTCTACAACTAGAATACTCATTTCCATATTATCATTTATCGAAGCTATCTTCTAAAAAGAATACCGTCATAAATTCTCATAAATTAACCACAAGTGAGATTTTTTATTTATTTGAAATTACAAGGAATTTTTTTATTGAAATAGACAGTGTAAATTATGGAAAAGGATATCCCTCTCTTACACATCTCTTTCCATTTTAGTTTATTCCTTGTTACTTCAAACAACACACTTTTATATATAATTTGGAATCGGATAATTTATGGAAATTACACGAAAACTACTCCAAAGTTGAAATATAGAAATTCATAATCCAGGGGCAACCTAATTTACAACCCAACTATAGATTTGGAACATCCTTACACTTTACCAATTTCTTCAAATAGTGGTTTGAGACTGATTACAAATATCCAGATCAGGTTGTACTTTCTGTTCCTATTTTTTCCATATCCTAAGAACCTTAGTCTCTCCTAATTAGGTTGTAATCCCTATCTACTCCATATAAACTATTCTTTGTTAAATGCAAATTTTAGCAATCATACAAAATAGTTTTAAATAAACTATTTTCATACAAGTAAACGTATTTCAAAGTTAGCATTTGTTACCTCATTTCTTGTAAAACTTAAAATTTCACAAATATGAAGTACCAAACTCAAAATCTCCATCTTTGAAAATAGTTAGAAACATTTACCAAGAATTCAAAATTTCTTAGTTCCAAATAGGAGCAAAATAATTTGTCTTTTTAAAACTTTCTTCATCAAAGATTTGTCTCTTTAAAAGTTAGACTTTCAACCCATAGAATTCAAGAACTGCTTGGTTTTTAAAAAGGAACTACGCAAAACTTCCATTTTTAATGACTTATTAAAATAAAGACTTACTCCTTTTAAAAATAGGACCTTTAAAACAAAACATTCAAAATTCAATTATCATTATAAAATAATAAATTGGACCTCCAAAATAATAGTTTTTATTTAATTATCATTTCAAAAATAACATTATATAATTCTAAAATAATAAATTAATATCTACTGCCTTATTACTCAAAATATACCATTATTTGACAAAATACCATTGTAACTTTGTTCAAAACTCTTAAAATCCCTTGCAATCCTTTTCTTATCAATTCCAGTAATATTCTGAGTATAAAAATTCTAAATTTGAATTAGGAAAGATGCATATATAAATTCTCTTATTTGCATAATTGCATTTCCAAAAATATCAAACACTTTTGTTAATGACCATTATTTAAATTGCTAAAAACACCTTATACATAGCTTTAGACGATGGAGAAATGGAGTAGACGAATATAACTCCTATCTTATTCCTATTACTCCTCTTCTATATCATTTAGTACTGGATCAGAATTCCCAATTCTGTCACTACCTAAATTCAACTATCTTTCTTTTCATTTCCTTCTACAGGAATGTTCCTTCTACCTACCTTATCGGACATTTTTATCCTTTTATTCTTTCTTTCCTATGTTGATCAAGTGGCTTTTCCGTTTGTACACCCTTTCAAAAGAAATTTAAGGAAAAGAACCTCTAATTTTATATGGTAGGAAAAATCATGCATTCCCAAAAAATGAAATCCCTTATTTAAAATCTTCGGACCAAAACCTTTTGGCTCAATATATTTAAACTAAGAAATTTAAGAACGCAACATCCTTTTAAGTTAGAACTTTCCAACTCAACTATTTATAAATTATAAATCTTCAAATTTTCTTGCTCTTTTCAAAATAACATCTTTCAAATTCATAAAGCAAAAGAATTCATAACAATGGAAGAATACAAAAACAAAGAATCCAAAAGTTGAAAACTTTTAGTTCAATAAATTTTAAATTGTAAAGTTGATAAATGAGAGCCTTCTCTTTTTTTGATCAAATTTTCAAGTAATTAAAAATCATCTACTATTTTTTTTAAAATGTTTCACCACCTCTTTCTTAACATTTTACAATTGGTTGTATATTTTCAAAACTGTCAAAAATTACTTTCTATTAAAAATATTCAACTTACAACACATAAGATTTCACTTATTAATCTTTTGATAAATCTCTTTCAAAACATTGAAGGAGTTTTCAAAACCTTTTTACCACTTTCTTTATCAAGAGGTAGGATTTTAAAAATTGGCTTTGATTGTTCTTCCTTCTGAACTCCCTACTCGATCATCTTAAATATCTAGTTATCTTCTTGTGGTGATTAATGCTCACCTTCTTACGGAAGCTTGTTTCACTATTATATTCCTTGCTTCCATATAAAAACTATGCCTTATAATATCTAACTATTACCTAACATTTATATTTACTACTCTCATAAATGCCACTTTGTCCATATCAAACGGTTATTATCTTAATGGACGTTTCTTAAAGACATTTATTTTCTTATTCAATTTTACCTAATCAACTTCTTCTTTATCTTCCCATGACTACTTTAATAGTCTCATAAATCTATTTAATTTATTGTAACTCTTTACTTAATGCTCATTCATTATGCATTAACTTTTGGAGTAACAACCTTTCCTTCTATGATTCCTATCCCTATTATTTAATATGCTTATAGGGTTCATAATGATAAGAGAAGTCTAGGTCCAACAAAGAAGTATAAATTTAACTCTATTTATTTTTCCAACTCATAGCTGCTTCGTCTGCCATTTTGGAATATAGTAGCAACTACCTCTATAGTCGGAATTTATAAAGTCAGACATAAATTCAAAATAAGTATATATATATAATATATGTAAATAAATAATATATATATATATAGTAGGATTTTTGAAAAATATCTTTGAAAATAACAAATACGCCACTCACACATATATATATTTTCCCCATTGATCGAGTAACCTAAGCTCCAATACCAAATGTAATAACCCACCTCGGAACAGGCCTTAATTCCAACTGAGAAAAGGCCTATTGAAACTCAGGCTCATTCTAATGTTGGATGTTGGTTGGTCAAAAATAACAAAACAAGGCCATTTATCTATTATTTCAGAGCTTATAGCAAAAGGAATAAAATATAAGAACAATAATAGCATCTATTTATTTCAAATCATTTCAGATGTCATAAAACATTACATACTGTCAGCCATTATAACATTTGTTTACAAAAAATATTATGTATATAATAAAAATAACATGAAATGGTAAATAATAACTACAACAAGCATCACTCTCGCCTTCTTCAAGCATCATCAACTCTGTCTCTAACCTTTATTGTAATGAGGAGGAGTTTGAAAAATAAGTGTCAAGTGAATAAAAACCAAGAGTCTCACCATTTCAGTACTTGATTAGTATATGTAACATCCCTTACTTGGAGGCTCAAAACTAACGGTTAGGGATGCTGCAGTCATCCATAATTATTAATCATCGGCGACCAAATATGGCGACGTTAGGTTCATTGATACACATAAACACATGAATATGGAAAAAAAATTAAAACTTCAAATAAGATCACATTTAATTTCAAACATTTCCAATTCATTATAATCCCACATCGTAACTACGTTCAGAGAAATTATATTTATTACAACATACGCCATGAGCGACATATGAAGCTGCTGTAACGACCCAGAATTTCGAAAATTTGAAATTCGTATATTTAATTTATTTTAAATATGCACAAGTAAGTTTAGAAGCTGAATATATTATATTTCGAATATAAGGATTTAATTGGATAATTAAATTATTAGTTTAATATTTGAAATTATGTAAATAATTGGAATTTGGATTTAAAATGAATAAAAATGTTGTACGAAGTTGAATTAAATTCTATTTGAATTAGAATGATGTTAGAGAACTTATAAAATTGAATTAAAAGTTAATTTCTTGAAATTGAATATTTTAATATTTAATTGACGAGTAAAAATAGCCATTTTTCAAACAGTCTCGGATTTCAACGAAACCAGTTTCATTGGAGCCGTAACGTTAAATTATTGTATGAGTTCAAATTTCATGTTAATCGGATTTATGGTTTGTTCCAGGCAAGCTAAAACGCGTAGAAATTCGTTTAAGTGAATTTTAAATTAAAATAATTCGATTTGAAAACCTATCTTTCAAATAAGATCTAATTGGCTCCCAATATATATTCTATTGCGTTCGGAATGGGGGTAAAACATTATAAATGCCAGGCGGCACACTTTGTTTCGTGTTCGGAAAATTTCCGGATGAATATTGTCGTAGAATTTTCTATAAAAGGACGTTATAAATCTCTTTTTTTTCACTCAGAAACCCTAGCTAGGGCTGGCCGCCAGTTTTATATTCAATGGCCGAAATGCTTCTATCTTCTTCCTCGATCATTTCTTAATCTATACATTTTCGAGCTTCGACTTCTAAATGAAGCTTGTAGAGCACGTTGTGAACTTTAAATCCAACAGTGGATTTGCGTTGAAGCGCCTTCGATTTGCCAGAATTTGGCGATAAAAGGAGGATGTTCGCGCATGCTTTTCAACGCCCTGGGGAGGCCGAGCTCGATGATAATCAAGGCGGTGATGGAGTCGACGTTGGGCTACGTCGTGGCGTTATCCGATCGTCGTGAACCTCGAGGTAAAAGTCGCGCGCTTAGGCACATTTTTCGAAGCCTATTGATGACCAAGCTCGACATGCTCTTGGCTGAAGGTGAAGCTCGCTATGGTCGTTCGAACGGCGGTCTCTAATGTGGCTCCGATGATCTCTAGTGGCCGCGTTAATTCAAGCCAAAATGGCGGCTATGGGTTTGTAACGCACGGGATTCATACGAGAAGAAGAAGAAGAAAAAACTCGTGGCCAGATGTTAATTTATGAAAACATGCGGCTCTGATCAAAGGTTTATAAAATAAAAAGAAAATTGTGGAATTAATTTATGTATTAATTTGTGTAATGTTTAAAACACTATATCTTTGTCGTACGAGGTCCGTTTCGCACGAAATAAATTGCGTTGGGTCCGTATTGATGAACACTACAGTATGGAGCTGGTTTGGAGCTGATTAGAGCTAGTGTGAATTTTGGGTAAAATTCAACGGTTGTTTAATTTTATTCAAAATAAAATACTGAAACTGCTATTGGACGCAATGTGAGTACAACTCACTCTTTCTACCTCACTGATATTTTTATATAAGTGAGAAATAATTTATTATTGATGGTTGATGATTGTTTGGATGATATATGATATATTGATTGATATTTGGATGTATACTACCTAGTGGCGTAGATGACCCTATACGTTCCCGTGTATAAGCGGATGACCCTTTGTACGCGCGTCTACCTTGAAGCGGACATTGTACACATATTCTAATATGTATATTTGTTGCAGGTGACAGGTTGGAGGGATCCAACTGGATTCCTCACCAGTATCGATTTATTTACAAATATTGATATATATATATATATATATATATTCTGTTATCATATGATATATGATGTTTTGGATGTCGTGATTGTTGTATTTAGTGCTGTTGCTGCATTTGGCCTATTTTGGGAATTTAAAAATGTTAAAGTGATGATTTCCAAATTTAAAAGGATTTTAAAGTGATTTTGGAAATAAACGTTTTATTAATTTTTGAATCATTAAGAATTGATTTATTTTGGATAAATCAATGTGATAATTTTATGTTGTAAAAATTATGATGTTTTGGGAAATAAATAGAAATTATGATTTTTGTGAAATAAAACTAGAATATGATTTTTGGAATGTGAAGTTAACTATTTTGTAAAATGGTTTAAATTGTGATTTTTGATTTATTATAAATGGTTTATATAGAAGATTTATAAAATTGGTATTTTATAAATTAAAATATTGGAATTATAAAACAAGTTTTTATAAGTGTTAAAATGAAGTATAAATGGATTTCATAAGTGAATGAAATTTATAGATTTATAAATTGTGAAGTTATAAAATGAATAGATTTTGTAAAATAAATGATTTATAAGTAATTGACTTATAAATTGGATTTGGCATATGAATGAGATGAATGGAATTGGTTAATAAAAGAGATTTATAAATTGAAGTTTTTGTAAAATAGAAATGGAAATTATAAACATTGTTTTATAAATCCAAAATAAATTTAATTTGATAAGTTAAATATGGAAGTTTATTAAAGGAGATATATCCACGATTTTGGACAGTGGATAATCCTTTAATGAATATATAGAATCAAAGATTTGGTAAAAGAACTATATCCACGATTTTGGACAGTGGATAATTCTTTTAATAAAATATGTAGAAGTATTGAATTTGGTAAATGATTTATATTCACAATTTTGGACAGTGAATAATATATTAAAGAAATGTTTTGGGAAGTGATATTTTAAATGGAATTAAAATGATTTAAAGTTGTTTTAAAATGTGATGAGTATCGAATACATAGATTTCAACATTTATTGTTGAAATAGACGTTTTCGAGAAATAAGGAAATGATGGACTATAGCACTGTTGTTATAGTAAATAATTTTCGAAAGGAAATGTTTTTGTATAGTATTGGGGTTTATATATCTACCTTATTTCGAATCCCTATACTATTGATTTTGGGTTGTCGTAACAATGTTTTACACAACATTCGTTTTGACCCAAATAAATGTGTTTAAGAGAATGTTTTCCTTAAAGAATAAAATATATACTTAATCGTGATTTAAGTATATGTAATATTTTGTAAGTGTTGAAAATAAATTGAATTGTGAATTACTTATTATTAAATAAGTATTTGGAAATGTTTTCCAATATAAAGTGAAATGTTTTGAGATTATATCATTTTAAAGATAAATTGAAGTGAATATTTGGCAATGATTTAATAAAAAGAAAAGATTAATAAAATGGGCCTAGTGATTGTTATGGTGCTGAATATTTGTTTGTTTGCTTTGATAGTTAAATAACCGACTATCAAACTTGGCCAAATTTTTGTTCCTCGACTTGACATGGGAACTATTTAGTCGTACACTTAGTACGTAGCCTTCTGTGTAGGCTTGATTATCGTTTGTGTTGAGGATGTTGATTCGTATAGTGTGGAGTATTACTCCAATCTATCTAGCTTCCTTCTTGGCCTGAAGGATAGCAAGTTGAAAGTTGGAAACGTGATAAGTCTATGAGACTTAGTTGCCGTGTGAGGTTGAGAAATGCTTTTGCGTTGTTGGTGCGAAGAGACTAGGATCAGATTAATCTGAAAACCATTTTGGACCAACGTATATGCGACGATTGTGCAGATTGCTTGTGATGGTATTGATGTTTCGGAGTGGGGGACTGCTTGTTGATCATTTGGGTTTAAAATCCTAATATACATCCAGTAGCAGTGGTCTCTTCATTATGAAATATCCAATGCAAGGACTATTCGCTACTAATCCTAGGGGTTTCCCAATAGGATGTGGTAGGAAATCGGTTTGTCTTGTTCCTGTACAACTTGTATGGATGTTTGTCTGACATTGCATTTCTATAGATTACGTACATTGGTTTTTACAAACGTACATCAGTGGTGGCGGAGAAGGCAACTTCTCTTAGCTTAACACCCTCCTTGAGACATATGAGCTTAAGGGTTGTATTTTTGTGGAAGGCAATTAGTAGTCAACGGAAATGGTCATGTGGCATTCTAAGTGATGTGATTGTGCTTTGTGAAAGGTAATCGTTACCTCTAGACTCATCAACCGGAAATGACCAAAACAGGGTTAGATGCGGCAGGGCTAAGTGGGTCATTTCTAAGTTGGATATGTTCATCCTCTTCTAGATATATCTTTGCACGCTATGATGTCGTGTATATGATTATGTGGTTTGTATGCTATGAGGGCCCTCGGTAAAGGTCGGTAACGACCAGAGGATGACATATTCGGTACCATCTAGTTATAGAGGTGGGCCGGTCTTGTGTTGGTAGAGGGCAAATGTTCCATGCCTTAGGACATCCATCTAGAGGTGTACCCCTTCGGAAGGTAGTCCCTTTACCTGGTCATTTGTATGGAAATCCAAGCTCCACTACGTGCTTGCCATTTTGATTGTATTACCCAATTGGGCTATATGTTGGAATTTAATCAATGTAACAATTTCGGCTATGATTAATATTATTTGTATATAGTAGACAATACTATAATATAACATGAGATTTGATATGATATGTTTTGGTTATCATAAGGTAAAAACATGTCCGTGTTTATGTGTGGACTTGTCTTACGAGATACTTTTGTTTTGAAAACTAAGGAAAAGTTTGGTAATTTAATAAATTCAGTTGAGTGTGTTTCTCACGCTGGTTTACCAGACTGGTCCGGATGTTCTTCCCTTTTAATGCTCGAGTTAGACTAAGAATATTTACAGGTTCAGATTTGGTGCTTTTGGATCTTCAATAGGAGAGCTGGAGATCTTCATTTCGTATACACGTATCTGTTTTGATTATTTATTATTCGCTGTGCTTTGTTAGTTGTTGTTTATCATCGAAAATTGTTAGGACAGGTTATTATAACTGTTCAAGGTAATAACTATTGATTCATTGTTAAACTCTGATTGATGTGTGTGTATATATATGCAGTTTCTGTTTTATAAAGATCATTGATATGATATTATATATTTTCCGCTGCGATGTGAGATTCTGTATTGTTCTATTTTGTTCCATCTTCTCTCTTTCTTCTCTTCTCTTCTTCTCTCTTCTTTTCTTTCTCTTGACTTTCCATCAGTCGGTGCTTTTTGGGTTGGACATGTGTGGATTATTGTCGATTCAAAGGGTATGGATTTTCGGGTCGTCACATGTGGTATCAGAGCTTAGATTTTGTATATTCCTAAGCTTTGATTTGTACTCAGTATAGATAGGGACAGTAGCACCCTAGATTGAGTTTGAGTGTATTATATATGAGCGTGTATTTGTTAGTGATATAAAATGTTTTGTATTGTGTTTACTTATCCGTTGAGCTATTTGCGAATTCTGGTCCGTATGTGGGACGCCATATCATCGATAGGGATTTCCAAACACTTAAACGAGGCAAGTCGACATGGTATTATTTTAAATTGGGTAAAGAAATAATTTTACCTCAATTATATTTTATATATAAAGGAAATAATTTTTCAGGAATTATTAAAGTGTATATAAATTGATTGTTTGGTTGTTTGAAAATATAATTATATATAGGTTAATGAAAGATGTTTGAATAATCTAAATAGAAACAACAATTGTAGAAAGAATAAATTATATAAGCAAATGAATTATAAGTGTGGAATTATAACTAATATGATTTACAATTTTGAAATAATCTTATATATAAGAAATGAAACTATACGAACGTATTTATAAACATGAGTTATAAACAAAAATGGATTTAGACTAATTATTTGTGAAATTTGAATCCCGTTTATTTTGAAAGTTATTTTTCAAAAATAAAGTGGTTATATTATTATAAATAGAAAATAAGTGAAATTATATAAGTATAGATTTATAAATGTGATTTATAAATAAAAAGAAAATTTTAAAAGTATATAAAGCACTGAATTCACTACTGTTACTGGGAAATAATAAGGGTGATGACTGCAGCATCATCAGTATCATTTTCGAGTTTCTGTGTGATAGATTTGCTACCAAAGTAAATTGAAATTGAAGTTTTATTTTGATAAACAAATTTGATTCGAAATCCAAGTTGAAATTAATAAATATGAGTAAAATAAGTTTTGGACTTATAATATGAAGTAAGAATTTGCTTTAGTAAAGTTGAAAGAAATTTGAGTTAGTAAGTGAATTATATGATTTGAAATTTAACTAAGGAAGGTTAAATTAAATGGGATATGAATTTGACTTAACTAAGAGTTAAATAAAATAGAATTTGAATTAAAATAGAAGTGAACCTAAGTTGTATAGTGAAAGAACATGTAAATGAAGTTGAAATGAAATACAACTTAAGTAATATTGAATAAAGTTGATTTTGGTATCGAAGTAAATTAATAAAGTGAATTAGACGAATATGGACTTGAGATACATGAAGAAATTCAACATGAAATGTATAGTGAATCAGCATTAGAAATGTTGTTGTTAAGAAGTTGTGAATTGAATAGAATTGAATTAATTGAATTGGAAGTGAACAAATTGGAATATGAATTAGTGAATGTAAACTAATTGAAAATGAATGAATTTTAATAAAATTCCAATGTTAATTAGTCAAATTTGAATAAATTGAAAACCAATTTAGTAAATATTAATGAGAAGTGAATTTATATTGATTTGGTTATGGAGTTGTTGGATGTTAGTTGGATGATAGTTGGTTGATGGTTGGATTTGTTGTTTTTGTTGCATTTGCTATATTGACATATGTAGTTATTGGTATATGTTGTATATTAATATTACTTTCATATATACATGTTTCTCATTGTTGTTGAGTGTTTAGTAGGAGCGGATGGCGCTTGTTTCGCATTTGGAGCTTGCTTTCGTGTTATATTAGCCGTATATGCTTGCTAATAATATATAAGGTACATATCTCGGATTACATATCGTACTTTTACACTTTTTTCCCTTCGGGATGCCTCATCCTTGATGATGAGATGTATATTTGTGATATATATATATATATATATATTGTTATTTTTTTCTGGATCGAACCGCTCAAAGGAGACTATGGCGAATTTTTTTGAAAATTAAAGGCGTTAGAAATTTTTTGAGAAATTTTGGAATAATTTTTGACAAGTGAAATTTGAATTTTGAGTTGAAGGTTAAACGATATAGTTGGTTTTGAAAATGATAACTATGAATGGATTTGAAAACTTAGTAAAGTTTTACAAGAAGTTTAACTAAATGATTTTGGGAAAGCTAAACATTTAAATGATTTTGGTAAATCTAGTTTTAACGAATTGTTTTGAAAAGTTAATAGATTTTGTGACTTTTTCTTACTTGGTAATTTCGAGGACGAAATTCTTTTAAGTAGGGGTGAATGTAACGACCCAGAATTTTGGACATTTTAAATTCGTATATTTAATTGATTTTAAATATGCACAAGTAAGTTTAGAAGCTGAGTAAATTATATTTCGAATTTAAGGATTTAATTGGATAATTAAATTGTTAGTTTAATATTTGAAATTGTGTAAATAATTGGAATTTGGATTTAAAATGAATAAAAATGTTGTATAAAGTTGAATTAAATTCTATTTGAATTAGAATGATGTTAGAGAACTTTTAAAATTGAATTAAAAGTTAATTTCTAGAAATTGAATATTTTAATATTTAATTGACGAGTAAAAATAGCCATTTTTCAAACAGTCTCGGATTTCGACAAAACTAGTTTCATTGGATCCGTAATGTAAAATTATTGTAAGATTTCAAATTTCGTGTCAATAAGATTTACGGTTTGTTTGTGGCAAGCTAAAACACGTAGAAATTCATTTAAGTGACTTTTAAATTTAAATAATTCGATTTGAAAATCTATCTTTCAAATACGATCGAATTGGCTCCTAATATATATTCCATTGCGTTCGGAATATGAGTAAAACATTATAAACTCCAGGCGGTACGCTTTGTTTTGAGTTCGGAAAATATCCGGATGAATAGTGTTGCATAATTTTCTATAAAAGGACGTTATAAATCTCATTTTTTCACTCAGAAACCCTAGCTAGGGCTGGCCGCCAGTTTTATATTCAATGGCCGAAATGCTTCAATCTTCTTCCTCGATCATTCTTAATCTATACATTTTCGAGCTTCGACTTCTAAATGAAACTTGTAGAGCACGTTGTGAACTTTAAATCCAACGGTGGATTTGCGTTGAAGCGCCTTCGATTTGCTAGAATTTGGCGATAAAAGGAGGATGTTCGCGCATGCTTTTCAACGCCCTGGGGAGGCCGATCTCGATGATAATCAAGGCGGTGATGGAGTCGATGTTGGGCTATGTCGTGGCGTTATCCGATCGTTGTGAATCTCGAGGCAAAAGTCGTGCGCTTAGGCACGTTTTTCGAAGCCTATTGATGACCGAGCTCGGCATGCTCTTGGCTGAAAGTGAAGCTCGCTATAGCCGTTCGAACGACGATCTCTGATGTGGCTCCGATGATCTCTAGTGGTCGCGTTAGTTCAAGCCAAAATGGAGGCTATGGGTTTGTAACGGGATTCATACAAGAAGAAGAAGAAAAAAAACTCATAGCCAGATGTTAATTTATGAAAACGTGCGGCTCTGATCAAAGGTTTATAAAATAAAAAGAAAATTGTGCAATTAATTTATGTATTAATTTGTGTAATGTTTAAAACGCTATATCTTTGTCGTACGAGATCCGTTTCGCTCGAAACAAATTGCGTTGAGTCCGTATTGACGAGCACTACAATATGGAGCTGGTTTGGAGCTGATTGGAGCTAGTGTGAATTTTGTATAAAATTAAACGGTTGTTTAATTTTATTCGGTATAAAACACTGGAACTGCTATTGGGGGTAATGTGAGTACAACTCGCTCTTTCTGCCTCGCTGATATATTTGTATAAGTGAGAAATAATTTATTATATGATGATTGATGATTGTTGGATGATATATGATATATTGATTGATATTTGGATATATACCTGCCTAGTGGAGCAGATGACCTATATGTTCCCGTGTATGACCGGATGACCATTTGTACGCGCGTCTGCCTTGATGCGGACATTGTATACATATTCTAATATGTATATTTGTTGCAGGTGACAGGTTGGAGGGACCCAACTGGATTCCTCACCAGTATCGATTTATTTACAGATATTGATATATATTCTGTTATCATATGATGCATGATGTTTTGGATGTCGTGATTGTTGTATTTAGTGCTGTTGCAGCATTGGGCCTATTTTGGGAATTTGAAAATGTTAAAGTGATGATTTCCAAATTTAAAAGGATTTTAAAGTGATTTTGGAAATAAACGTTTTATTGATTTTTGAATCATTAAAAATTGATTTATTTTGAATAAATAAATGTGATAATTTTTATGTTATAAAAACTATGATGTTTTGGGAAATAAATAGAAATTATGATTTTTGTGAAATAAATAAATAAATGGTTTAAAAATGTAATTTAAATATGATTTAACTTGAGAATTGAAATTTAGTTTTCAATATGGAAATTTTAAGCTTAACTTAGTAAACAGAATATTTTATTTATGAAATGGGAAATTTTAAATAAAGTATTAAGTCATTTGTTAAGATAAAAGTTAAGTAAAATAATGTACGTTTGACTTAATAAATGAATTATAATTTAATTTGGATAATTATTTATAAAAATTTATTTTATTTAACCATAAGTTAAATGATATTCAAATAAATATTTTGGAAAGTGCGATATGTTTTATAAGTCAAAAATGGTGAAAAATTGAAATTATAATGTCCCTGAAATGGTATAATAAACCATAGTTTTGTATTGACAGCATTTTCAAAATGCTATGGTTTTAAGGTAGCATTTACTAAGTGCTACCATTTCTGAAATTAAACTATGTTCTGAAATAATAGTATACCTACTGTAGCACTTTATAAGTGTTGTTGTTTCTGAAATTGAACTGTTTTGAAATACTAATTTATCTACTGTAGCACTTTATAAGTGCTGCTGTTTCTGAAATTGAACTTTTTTGAAATACTAATTTTATCTACTGTAGCACTTTATAAGTGCTGCTGTTTCTGAAATTGAACTGTTTTGAAATACTAATATACCTACTGTAACATTTTATAAGTTCTGCTGTTTCTGAAATTGAACTGTTTTTGAAATACTAATTCTATCTACTGTAGAACTTTATAAGTGCTGCTGTTTCTGAAATTGAACTGTTTTGAAATACAAATATATCTACTGTAACACTTTATAAGTGCTGCTGTTTTTGAAAAATACAATGTTTTGAAATTGTTGTAATTGAACGAATGAACTTAGAAATGCTACAATTCTGGGAATTGAATATTTAATTTGAAAGGATAACGACTTCGTATTTAAATGGTTTAAATGAATTATTTTGATTTGGAATATAAACCACTATTTTTTTGAAATTTATAACCATGGGTTATAACAACGGCTGGTTGTTAAAGAGACTGGGATCGGATATGGGCATACTCTCTGTCGATACGTAAAACCACTTTAACAACCGTGTACGCGGTGGATGTTCCAGAATGAAGTAGAATGGTGGCGACGTTCTATTGAGGTATGTACGTGGACCCGACTCTCGTGAGTTGGCATCAGGTGGCTAAAATAGGAGCAATCGACGGGCTAATGAGGTCGCTCCTCTTATAGGACATACTTCTTCGTATGCCATTCTATTACTTTGTGATTGATTCGTGCGCACCTTTGATTTTTGGGAATGTGGCTCGAGGTGGGTGGTAGTGGCTGCTACGCGTTACCACCGGTCCGGAAGTGCAATTGGTATATCTACCCTGGCATTGCCTCGTTGTGCCGTGTCACCTACCCTAGCGCGCTTTATACGATTTTGTTTTGTACCATAACTATGGAGTGCCCTCTGACGACGCCCAGTACGGGGGAGATTACGATACTGTATAGACTATGAAAAAATATAAAATGTGTTAAGGGGGATATTGGGTAACTCATTAACAATATTTTTAGATATATTATACTTTACTGTAGACACTATTATAATAGTGTATATTACTACATTAGAAATAGTTTAACAGATCCTTAAAGGATGGGCGGTTGCAAGCATCCTTTAAGTTACTTATGCATTTACATTACAGTTCACTTGAGTTGGTTTACATTGTATAAGTATGTATGTCCTGACTCGAGTGTTTGTGTTTATTTTCTTACGCTCGGGTCAGCCTAAGTATCAGCTTTGGATTTTACCTTCTGGAGCTAAGATTGTTGGAGATCATCTATCTATCTAGTTGTTATCTATTTCTATTCAGTATTTCTATTCAGCTTATGTACTAGTGGACATTTATATATTTGGATTTCTATTGTATTTACTTTTCAGACTATGGTATTTTGTACTTGTTTTGAGACTCTATGTTGTAGTAGCTTCATGAACTACTATGGTTATTTTATTTCCGCTGCGAGTTACTCTGATATATCCGTGTTTGTGATTCTATGATTGGTTGTATTTGCTCCATATTATATTACAATCTATTGTTTTGAATTATTCAAGTTAGTCATGTGTGGTTTTATTGTCGATTTGAATGGTCCAAAATAGTGGGTCGTTACATTTGGTGCCGGAGCGAGGTTTTAGGCAAACCTTAGCCTGTAGTGCAAGACTCATTAGAGATAGGGTAGAAATATCCTAGAATGAGTCAAATTAATCTTGGAATTCTTTCTATGTGAGAGAACGTATTTTAAAGTATAAAATGATTTTCAAATGATTTTCAAAGGATTTTCAAAGAGTATTTTGATACAAAAACTTCTCTTGTTTGAAATTAAAATTTTCTTAACTTTTCTTTTCCTTGTCCACCTTGTTAGTAATCTATTTGTTCGTGATATTCAATTCTAGTTGAATCTAATCTTATCTAATCTTGTCTTTTGTTCTTTATACCTTTGTCCTAAAAAATAAGTCTTAATTTCAGGATGAATCGAGGGAATGGTAGAGGTAGGGGTCGTGGAGTTGCCCCAGTTCTTGAGACTGCTGCACTAGTTAGGTTCACTAAACTCTATGAGGAATACATTGAGCTTGGTGGCGCCAAGTTCATCGGATCTAAGAGAATTATTGAGTCTCAGCAGTGGTTGAAGGATTTGGAGAGGATTTTCTCCGGTCTTGAGATCACTAATGGCCAGCAGCGTCAGTTGGCAGTTTGGCAGTTGAAGGGAGCAACCTTGGATTGGTGGGAGTCTGTCACAGCTCACACTGCTGAGGCTGACATTTCATGGGAGCAGTTTAGGCATCATCTTCTGTTTGTTTTGAATTTGGTTCAGTTTCTCTCTTTTGAAATCTGTCTTGTATTTCTTTATCGTGCTTTAGGGATGCTTTTGTTGTGAAGTGGATGCCCAAGGCAGGGAAGTCTCAACTGTATCGGGAATTCATGGATCTCAAACAAGGTGTTATGTCTTTTGCTGAATATGAGAGGAAGTTCAATGAACTTCCCTAATCTGATTGAAACTCCTCTCAAGAAGAATGAGAAGCTCATTTCTGGTGCCCGTCCGGAGTATTATGACCATCTCATCGCTCATGTGCATAGTCCTTTCACTAGTCTGATGGATATGGCCATTAGATATGAGAATCCTACGTCTAAGGATCCTCGTTCTGCTTCATCCCAGTCTTTCTGCTGGTAACCCGAAGAAGAGAAAGCCTAATTTCCATCATCAAAAGAAGAAGAATTGGAACAAGACTCCAGTTTTGGGATCTTCTTTTTCTCAGAGGCAGCCCATCGACCTATCTTCAGTTACTTGCTTCAGGTGTGATCAGAAGGGACACTATGCTAATAATTGCCCTACTTTAGTTGGTGCTGCCGTTCCTCCCACTCAGTTGACAGGCATGATCTTTGTCATATTTGTCTGTTACCTGGCCATTTCAAGAACAATTTACCCACTCAGTAGAAGGGCAAGTCTTTTGGAATGTTTGTTGTTACCTCTACATCTTCACCAGCTCCACCACCTGCACCTGTTCTTGCTCCTAGCGATAACCAAGATAAACTTCAGGGTACTTTTTCTCTGTTTTATTTTCCTGTGCGTGTTCCATTTGATACTGAAGCTTCCCATAGCTTTATTTCTGTGGACCTTTGTGATAAATTTGAGCATCTCCTTTCTCCCAAGTTTGCTCCTATGCCTTTGTGTGTTTCAAATCCGATTGGTGGTTCTGCGAAACTTAGTAGGATTTGTAGAAATGTGAAACTCTTCTATTTTGGTTATCGGTTTTCTGGTGATTTATATGTTCTGGGTTATAATTCTTTTGATCTATTACTTGGAGGTGATTGGTTGAAGAGGCATGATGCCGTTATCCCTTGTAATACCCAAACTGTTTCTCTAGTTGGTGATAAAGGTGATTCGGTGTTGCATGCCTCAGAATTATGCCGGTAGTTTTATTTATTCTCTTGACTCTTCCCTGGATGATCTTGATTCTACTTCTATGGTCAGACTCTATCCCGATGTATTTGATGAAGTCACTTCCTTACCTCCTAAGCGGGAAATTGATTTTCGTATTGATCTTATTCTTGGAGCTCGACCTGTAGCTCTTTCTTCTAGAAGAATGACACCCCGTGAGAAGGTTAAGTTGAGGAAGCAAATTAAGGACTTGTTCTCCAAAGGTCTGATCAGACCTAGCCTTTCAGAATGGAGAGCATCAGTGGTTTTCATCACCAAGTCCGATGGTTCATTGAGGATGTATGTTGATTATAGGTAGCTGAACAAGTTCACTATAAGGAACAGATATATTATGCCTCGCATCAATGATATGTTTGATCAGCTCCATGGAGCTACAGTTTTCTCTCAGATTGATCTTGCTACCGGTTTTCACCAGCCCAGAGTTGCTGAGGAAAGTATTCCTAAGACCGCTTTCCGTACCGAGAATGGTTTCTATAAATGGCTAGTTATGCCTTTTGGTTTGACTAATGCTCCTGCTTTCTTTGTTGATTTGATGAATCGTGTTTTTCGTGATGTGTTTAATAAATTTGTTATAGTCTTTGTTGATGATATTTTGGTTTTCTCTAAGTTTGAGGAAGAGCATAAATCCCATTTGAGCTTTGTTCTGGGAACTCTTATGAGTCATCAGTTGAAAGCTAAATTCTTGAAATGCCATTTCTGGAAGGATGAAGTCCGATTTCTCGGGAATATTGGTTCTAGTAATGGAGTTTCTGTTGATCCAGTCAAGATCCCTACGATCAATGTAAGTCTTTTCTTTTTTCTTTTCTGTAATTTGATCATTCTATCTTTTCTGTGGTCCTTATTTCTCCCTATTCTATTATAGGATTGGGAAACTCCTAGGACTCTATCTGATATTCATAGTTTTGGCCTTGCGGTTATTATCGGAGATTCATTGAGAATTTTGCTTGGATTGCTGCACCTCTCACTGCTTTGACTCGAAAGAATGTTAAGTTTATATGGAGTGATAAGTGTAAAGCTACATTCAATGAGTTGAAGCGTAAGCTTACTTCCACATCAGTGCTTACCGTTCTAAATGGAAATGAGGGATTAACGACATACACCGATGCCAATTGTGAGGGTTTGTGAGCTGTTTTGATGCAGGATGGGAAGGTGGTTGCTTATGCTAGTTACCAGTTGAAGACCAATGAGGCCAATTATGCGGCTCATGATTTGGAATTTCTTGCTATGGTTTTTTCTTTGAAGCTTTGGAGGCATCATCTTTTGGGTGTAGAGTTTGAGCTCTTTATTGATCATCAGTCTTTGAGGTATATCTTCACCCAGAAGGATTTGAATCAACGGTAGGTTAGGTGGCTTGAGTTTCTTGCTTTTTATGACCTTGACATTAACTATACACCTGGGAAGGCTAATGTTGTGGCTGATGCTTTGAGTTGGAAGAAGGTTATGTTGTGTCATCTTGTTGTTTCCTCTTCTCCTCTTTTGGACCGTATCATTTCTAAGCAGGATGAGGATGAGATGCTTAGTGTATGAAGGAGAGTGTTCGGGGTAGAGTTCGTTGTAGTAGTCCTGACGGTAGTAGAGCTCAGATCGATGATAGAGGTATTTTGAGGATTAATAATCAGATTTTTGTCCCGAATGTTGATGGATTAAGGTAAGAGTTACTCTGGGAGAATCATTGATCCAGACTTTCTATTCATCCTGGCGTGACGAAGATGTACTAGGATATGAAGAAGCTTTATTGGTGGAGAGGCATGAGGCGAGATATCTCTATCTTTGTTCGTAGGTGTGCGACTCGTCAGCAAGTCAAGGAAGACCATCAGAAGACCCTTGGTTTGCTCTAGCCCTTTGAGGTTCCTAATTGGAAATGGGAATAGGTTTCCATGGATTTTATTGATGGTTTACCGAGGACTTGGAGGGGTAATGAGAGTATCTGGGTTATTGTTGATAGATTGACCAAATCAGCTCATTTCATTCTAGTCAAATCTACCCGTTCCGCTTCCAGTCTAGCTGAGATCTATATGAGGGAGATTGTTTGTCTCCATGGTGTTCCTCTCAGTATTGTTTGTGATCGAGATCCTATCTTTACCAGTCAATTTTGGAAAAAAATTCAGAAATCATTGGGTACTCATATGAATCTGGGCACTGCTTACAATCCGTAGAATGACAGTCAAACGGAAAGAGTGAATCAGATTCTCGAGGATCTTCTTCGTGCCTGTGTTCTTGATTATGTGGGATCTTGGGAAGATCATCTCCATCTTGTTGATTTCACTTTTAACAACAGTTATCAGGTATATTTTTACTCTTCCATTTTAACCTTATCTTAATCTTTTATCTATCTCATTTCGTCTTTGAATTCAGGCTAGTATTGAAATGTCTCCGTTTGCTGCGCTTTACGGGAGACCTTGTAGATCTCCATCTTGCTGGATTGAATCCAGTGATCGTTTGTTTCTTAGTCCTGATGTGATTTTGGAGGCTTCTGAGAAGGTTGAGGAAATTAAGAGGAAGATGAGGATTGCTCAGGATAGGCAGAAGAAGTATGCTGATCGGCGTAGGAGGAGTTTGGAGTTCTCTGTTGGTGATCTGGTTTTCCTTAAGGTCTCTCCCTTAAGGAATGTGATTCGGTTTTGTCGGAGAGGGAAGCTTGATCCTAGGTTTGTTGGTCCTTTCCGTATCTCGGAAAGGATTGGTTCTTTAGCTTATCATCTGGATTTTCCTGATAAATTTTCTGGAGTGTATAATGTATTCCATGTTTCGCATCTTCGTCGATATCTACATGATCCATCTTTGATTGTCCAGCCTTCTGCTCTCGAGAGTTTGGATATTGAGCCTAATCTTACCGTCGAGAGGAAGTCACTTCGTATTGTCGATAAAGGTATGAAGCAGCTAAGAAGGAAATCTGTAAACCTGGTCAAAGTGCAGTGGAGTACGGATGATCGGGACTGTACCTGGGAGACGGAGGAGAGTTTGCGTGCTTCGAATCCGGAATTGTTTGTTTTAGGTACTATTTGATTTTCTATCTCATCTTTCTCTGCTATCATGTCTCGTTCCTTTTCAAGTACGAAAAGATTTGAGTGGGGGAAAGTGTAACAACCCATATTTTTTAACAAATACTTTTAAATAGAATTTATTTCAAACTTTGATTTTAAATCATTTAAAATTTGAAATTTTGGAATTTTCCAATGTAATTTTGGATGTTGTTTATAATTTATTTTCCACATACAATAAAATAAATATTTTCTAAAATTTTTATATTTTGGACAACTGTGGTCAAACTTTGACTTTCAATTGAAAATTTTAAATTTCTAATCTTTTTCCTTGATGTTGAATTTGATTCTGATATTGGTTCTGCTTTTCATTTCGTAAAATTCTGTTTTATACTTTTAAAATTTGGTAAATTTCAGCGTTTTCCACGCAATTATTTTCGGTATTTTTAGTTTATTTTCTGTTTTATATTATCTATGTTATTCAATTTTCTATATTTTTATTTTGTTATTTTTCATTATTTACTTTCTATTTTCTTTTATTTGATTATTGGCTTGGAAATTCAAGAGACTTTGGTTTCTTTTTCTTTAATTTTTAACTTTTCCTTTCCTAGCCTTTACATCTCCTAGCCGTTCAAACCTATAGCCGTACAAACTCCCACCTCCTCACTTCTTAATTCACGTACAAACATCTCAATCTCATCCCTTCTCATTTTTATTTCCTACACAAAAATATTTACAGTAAGTTTCTATGTCTTCTTCTTCCTCTTTTACATTTTCTTTTCTATTTTGTTTGCCACAAGCTTGCTCGGCCATCACCATAATCTCCTATGGCCGGCCACATCTCCTCCTCCACCACCTTCCATGGCCAGCAACTCCTCACCATGATCTGATCTGACCAAGCCGTGACCACTTGATCAAGCAACACCACTTCATCCAATCTCTATTCACTAGCCTAGGCCACCACTTTTTCCACCACCTTTTCCTTGCTTTGTCGTGACCATCCCCATCTCCCAGCCCATCCAAATGTGACCAGATCTGATCCAAGAAAAACTAACCCCAAGCCGAGCCACATAGCTATAGGTCGATTTCAAAACATCGCTTGATCCATGCCTTTTGCCTTCCTAATGCTTGCACCCTACCATCACTTCATAGTCTACACCATAGTCGTGCCTTTGCTTGCTTTGGCAAAGCCTAGGTGCTCCAAAAACAATCATGACCGAGCCATGTGATGATGGTCAAGCCATGTATGAAGGTGGCCGAGCCCATTCGTAGTGGTTAAAATTTTTTGCTTCAATTTTGATTCATTCATTTTGTACACTGTTTTGATTTAAAATCTTGTGTTGAATTTTATACTTATGTATGTTTGTATTTATTTGTTCACAAGATTTGAATTTGGCTCTTCATCCACTGAAATCTAAGTCGTGCTTTGTCGTTCTTTCCGAAGTTTATTCGTTTGTCTTGAATTGTTAACTCCGGCTCTAGATAGTGAGTTTATCACTCTCGACATTCATACTTAAATAATTGTGAAACAATGGCATGTGAATTGTAGCTGATGACATGATATTAATTTATATATGCCTATGATACGATATTTCATGATGTTATAACCTGATATTTAATTTTTACATCACCTGATATGATATGCCATATTTTACTGCTTATTTACTGCTTCTCACACTGCAAGTTCCCTATAGAATAGAATCACTATGGGTTGAAATGATACATACCCGAACGGACATTAAATAAGGAAAAATCATTATGAGCTGACATGATAGGCTTAAGCGGTTTATATTTATTTATTTTGACTTTGGATTGCGGGTTTGAAATGATAGAACCCCGATTTTTATTTTTAAATTACGGATTGAAATGATACATAACCGTATCACTGTACCTAGGTTAGAAAATTATATACAGACCCGTGGTAAATTTTAAACATTTTCTAATTTTTTAAGTATTTTGAAATTTAAAAATATGAAATTTTAACCTAAATTGGATTTAAATGATTTAAATAAATGTTATAGTGATTTTCTATAAGTTAAAATGTATAAGTAAATAAATAGTTTAAAAATGTTATTTAAATATGACTTAACTTGAGAATTGAAATTTAGTTCTCAAAATGGAAATTTTAGGCTTAACTTAGTAAAAAGAATATTTATTTACGAAATGAGAAATTTTGAATAAAGTATTAAGTCATTTGTTAAGATAAAAGTTAAGTAAAATAATGTACATTTGACTTAATAAATGAAATTATAGATTAATTATTTATAAAAATTTATTTTATTTAACCATAAGTTAAATGATATCCAAATAAATATTTTGGAAAGTGAGATATGTTTTATAAGTCAAAAATGGTGAAAAATTGAAATTATAATGTCTCTGAAATGTTATAATACACCATAGTTTTGAATTAGCAGCATTCTCAAAATGCTGTGGTTTTAAGGTAGCATTTGCTAAGTGCTACCATTTCTGAAATTAAACTATGTTCTAAAATAATAATGTACCTACTGTAGCACTTTATAAGTGTGAGAAATGCAGATTAAGGATCTTAAGGCTAGGATAAACACTAGAGGGGGTGAATAGTGTTTATGAGAATTGTTAAATCTTTTTGAGTTTTTGTTAATTTAAACACAAATGTATGCAATATTCAGACACAGATATGATCACAGAATCAAACATAGATGCAAAAATGAAGTAAAAACAGTAAAGGAAAGAACACATCGGATTTTATACTGGTTCGGAGTTACCCTATATCCAGCCCCGCACTCAAGTACGGATTTCCTTTCAAAAAATAATCTTTACAATTACACCCTCGATTTCAAGGCAACGAGGTACACCCTCCAGATTCACAATCCTCTGGGTAGAGATACTTGATTTCCCGGACAACAAGTTCACCCAATTGATTTCCAAGGCTACAAACACACCTTATCTCGCTCGATTGATTTCCAAGGCCACGATCACACCTTTTCTCGCTAAGTTGATTATAAAAAGCCTATAACTCTGAATAGCACTGAGGATCTTGTTGAGATAGTGATAGAGAATCAAACCAGAGTTAATCTAGTTAGATTCAATGTTGATTTCGGCAGAGTAATGGTAAGAATTTGTATATAGAAATATGGAAGAAGAAGAGGAGTGAAAAACCAGAAAAACTATTTTTAAATTCGTTGAAAACATCCCCTATTTATAGAATAACAATAGCCATGTCCATTCGTGAAGAGATATGACGAATAAACACTTCTTTTGAAATTTAAATTTTGAATTCAACTGACACTATGTCGACATAGGGTGCATGGGCATGTCGGCATCCCAAAGGATATTTTGGTGATTTGATTTTCTTTGAAAATAACTTCTATCTTATATTAAAATAATTTTTAACTTTATACATATACTTGACTATAGTTAGAATACATAAGTAAATATACAGAATAATATATACAAATTTTGCTACAATTTTATATTTAAATCTAAGTATAAATATTTAAAAATTAAATATATTATGATTAAATATAGTTAAAACCAGGATAATTTGATTTTGAAATTAAAGATTATTTTGAGGCTAAAAGTACTTGAAATCAGGACAGATGTTTTTGATGCTTTTAAAAGGAAGGTTTTGAAAACAAGATATAATTTTGTAAAAACCATTTTGAATAAAAAATTAGTGGATACAAAACAATGTTCCACTAGATTTTCATAGGTTCCATCCTACTTAGGGTTCCATCCCTTTAACAGGCTCGAAGTGGATTCCATTCCAAGAATAAATTTGATTTTAGGATGCCAGTGCTTTTCTAGGAGTATTAACGAAATTTCTAATTAAAAGATAAATTACTTGAACTCTTGAACTCTTGATAATCTTGATACTCATGAGTCTCCAGTCTTGATATCTTGAATCTCTATACTGTACAGTCTTCATTCTTGGTACCTACATGGTTAAATCCTGCATATACATATATCTAAACTTATACTATTAGTATTTATATTTTATAATCTATTCTAAGGTTGTTGTCATCAAAACCATCATCTCAAGGACTAACAATCTCTCCTCTTTTGATGATGACAACCTTTTTTTTATAAAATATTACTTCTACCCAATAATTGCCCCTTAATCTATGTCTAACTACCCTATTTTATACTTCTCCCCCTTTGTCATCAGCAAAAAAAACCATCTCCAAACTATATAACTCTCCCTCATTGTTTGATCATTGTGGACATTAGTTTGAAATGAATAGACATATGGTAGTTATTCAAATTTCAAATTCGAAATGAAGTGTCATTTCTGACAAGTACATGTCGACATGGTCATAGGGGGTATGTCGACATAGGGCAGTGAATTTTTGTGACTTATTTTGATTTTATGAATAATTATGTGTGTGTGTGTGTGTGTGTGTGTGTGTATTTATATAATATACTAACATTTATTCTGGAGATAAGATAAGATAGATAACAGAAAAGAAATTCCATTTCATTTCATACTAAGATGATACAACGATTAATCATAAAGAACTTCACGAACATTCAAATCAAAATAAACTAAAACAAATACAAAGATACGAAATGGTAGAACTAGTTAGAGGATGATGACGATGAAGATAATCCAAGCTGCTTACTGACTTTGGAAATAAACTTGTCCATCTTGGATGAAATTTTGTCCAACTTCTTATTAACAGAACGTTTAAGAATCCGTTGATTCTCAACAATGGTGTTTTGGTTTTTGAGAAGGGTTTTGTTGGATGGATTAGGAGGATAGTTGATGCTTTCCAAAGAAGTTTCACCTTCTTCTTCTTCAATTTTCATTTCATTCCAATCTTCTTCTTCTTCTTCTTCCTCCTTTTCCTCTTCTTCCATCTCCTCATGAGCCAAACGCTCTTCCTTTTCGGCAAAAGTCTCATAAGGTTGAAAAACAAATGGAATTTTCATAAGCAAAATGTTGGAATGGTTGAAAACTTTTCTAGAAACAAATTCTTCTCCTTTGAAATCCACTCCAAAATAGTTAAAAATCCGAGTGAGATAAATTCCATGATACAAAATATTCTCACCCATTTCAAGATTTTTGGGACGAAGTTCATCCAAAATAACTTGCGTCCAATTAATGTCATAATTTCCAAAAATAGCAAAAAGTGCTGTGCAAACTTTTGAAGTAGGATTATAAAAATTCCCCGACCTTGGGGTCAAAGTATGCTACAAAATAAGATTGATAATTCTTGCTTTTGGTCGAAAATTTCGATTTTTGAATTCAAAATTTTCATTCCCTTCGAAAATGTGATGAAATGTCTCACGATCATTTTCATCGATTTTAAAATTAGAAAGATCCATTCCCGTACTTTTGCAGTTGAGAATGGTACCCAAAAGATCACAATTCAAAACAATTCTAGTGCCTTTGACACTACTCTAAATTTCATCATCATTTCCAATATAAAATCCATGGTTTAAATTTGCATAGAAAATTTGAACAAGATTTGGATAACAAACAAAATCATTTTGAGAAGCATCAACAAAACTAATAATTTGATTGTTTGCAAAAGAGAATCAATTTCATAAGAAGAAAAATCTTGAAAGATAGCAAACTTTCTAAGATGGACTTTTGCATAGTTAGCATAATTGATATATGCTTTAATTTCCTCCGGATCATTGAAGAGTTGCTCTTTTATCTTTCTGCAAATTCTCATGGTGGAGGGGTTGCTTGAAGAAGCCATTAAAGTAGAGAGTAGAGGGCTTGAATTTTTGAAGAGAGAGTTTGAATTTGAAAATGAGAGTGAAAAGATATGATAAAAGATAGTGAATAAATAGATTCTCAAAGGACATGTTCTCTGGTCAAAAGATGCATTTTCAGAGAATTGAATGAAGTGAAAAGATGGAGGGAAATTCAACCATTTGAATTCAAATTATGGTACCCATGTCGACATCATGGTAGGGACCATGTCGACATGTGCCTATGAATTTCTATGATTTATTTTTCCTAAATACTCTAATATATATATATATATATATATATATATATATATATATACACACACACACTTATTATTTTTAATGTCTATATATCTGGAATATTATTAGAATTATAGTATTTTCAATAATATATTATTATACTAATAATATTAATAATAAAAACAATAATTAAAATATTAATAAAAATAAAAAGTTTTAAAATTAAAATAACACACCAATTCAAAATCAATCAATCAAACATCTACTTCTAAGCATGCAATTTCAACCAAATATATTGTAAATGTGTACCCTTTTCTGAGTCCGTTTCTCTGATTTCGTCGGAATCGTGAACTGTCGTGAAACACAAATTTGAATTATCTGTCTTCTGATCATCATCGCTTGAGGACGAGTCTGAGTCATCTAGAATAGCAGTAAATGCACGCTTCCGTTTCTTTACTGAATCATTGTTTATAGGAGGATTTTGTCTATCTAGATACGGGCAGTCTCTTTTGATATGCCCTGGTTCATCACAGTTGAAACATTTGACATTGTTTGGCACTATATTTTGATTTCCAAAGTTCTTACAGTTGTTTCTTTTGAGATTATTCATCTTTCTGTATTTCAGAAATTTTCGAAAATTCCTGGTCATAAAGGCTATCTCTTCACCATTATCACTGTTTGAGTCTGATCCATCAGTTAATGCATTAAATGCCATTGATTTCTTTTCAGATGCTTTGCTTTCTCTTCTCCCGATCATTTGAAATCCAAACGACATTAGATTTCCAATTAATTCTTCTATCTTTAAAGTACTGATGTCATTTGCCTCTTCGATCGCCAGTGTCTTTTGATCCTATTCCGGAGTAAGAGAATTTAGAATTTTACTGATTTGATCTTCTTTCGAAAATTCCTTTCCCAAGGATATTAGAGAATGCACAATATCCTAAAATCTACTATACATACTGAAATAGACTCGTTAGAATTCATTTTAAATAATTGAAACTGATTTATGAGCATGGAAATCTTGGTCTGTTTAACTTTGCTTGTTCCTACATGAGTCACTTGTAAAGTTTTCCAGATTTCATATGCATACTTACAAACTGACACTCTATTAAATTGATTTCTATCAAGTGAACAAAACAGAGTATTCATTGTTTTAGAATTATTTTGTGCAACAGTATTTTGCTCAGCGGTCCACTGTGCAAAATCAGTTGTGGGTTCAGAATATTCAGTTTGTGTGATATTCCAAGTATCTAATCCTACAACTATAAATATATTTTCATCCTACACGCCCAATATGCATAGTTACTGCCATTAAAAAGTGGTGGTCTGATGGTAGATTGACCTTCTACAATTGAACTAGTGACAGGGATACTAGTGTTAGTAACAATACCAATGTTGGTAGCCATTTTGAAAACTTTTCCAAAAATCAGATTATGAAACTTTGAAAACCTTGCTCTGATACCAAATGTGAGAAATGCGGATTAAGGATCTTAAGGCTAGGATAAACACTGGGGGGGGGGGTTGAATAATGTTTATGAGAATTGTTAAATCTTTTTGAGTTTTTATTAATTTAATCACAAATGTATGCAATATTCAGACATAGATATGATCACAGAATCAAACACAGATGCAAAAATAAAGTAAAAGCAGTAAAGGAAAGAACACATCAGATTTTATGCTGGTTCAGAGTTACCCCACGTCCAGTCCCGCACACAAGTACGGATTTCCTTTCAAAAATAATCATTATAATTACACCCTCGATTTCAAGGCAAGGAGGTACACCCTCCAGATCCACAATCCTCTACGTAGAGATACTTGATTTCCCGGGCAACAAGTTCACCCAATTGATTTCCAAGGCCACAATCACACCTTATCTCGCTTGATTGATTTCCAAGGCCACAATCACACCTTTTCTCGCTAAGTTGATTATAAAAACCTATCACTCTCAATAGCACTGAGGATCTTGTTGAGATAGTGATAGAGAATCAAACCAGAGATAATCTAGTTAGATTCAATGTTGATTTCGGCAGAGTAATGGTAAGAATATGTATATAGAAATGTGGAAGAAGAAGAGGAGTAAAAAACCAGAAAACTATTTTTAAATTCGTTGAAAACACCCCCTATTTATAGAAGAACAACAGTCATGTCCATTCGTGAAGACATATGACGAATAAACACTTCTTTTCAAATTTAAATGTTGAATTCAACTGACACTATGTCGACATAGGGTACAAGGGCATGTCAACATCCCAAAGAATATTTTGGTGATTTGATTTTCTTTGAAAATAACTTTTATCTTATATTAAAACAATTTTTAACTTTATAAATATACTTGACTATAGTTAAAATACATAAGTAAATATATAGAATAATATATACAAAATTTTACTATAATTTTATATTTAAATCTAAGTATAAATATTTAAAAATTAAATATAATATTATTAAAGATAGTTAAAACCACGGATAATTTGATTTTGAAATTAAAGATTATTTTGAGGCTAAAAGTATTTGAAATCAGGATAGATGTTTATGATGCTTTTAAAAGGAAGGTTTTGAAAACATTTTGAAAATAAGATATAATTTTGTAGAAATCATTTTGAATAAAAATTAGCGGATACAAAACAATGTTCCACTAGATTTTTCATAGGTTCCATCCTACTTAGGGTTCCATCCCTTTAACAGGCTCGAAGTGGATTCCATCCACGAATATATTGGATTTTAAGATGCCAATGCTTTTCTAGGAGTTTTAACAAAATTTCTAATTAAAAGATAAATTACTTGAACTCTTGATAATCTTGATAATCTTGATACTCATGAGTCTACAATCTTGATATCTTGTATCTCTATATTGTACAGTCTTCATTCTTGGTACCTGCATGGTTAAATCCTGCATATACATATATATCTAAACTTATACTGTTAGTATTTATATTTTATAATCTATTCTAAGGTTGTTGTCATCAAAACCATCATCTTAAGGACTAACAATAAGTGATAGTGTTTCTGAAATTGAACTGTTTTGGAATACTAATTTTATCTACTATAGCACTTTATAAGTGCTGCTGTTTCTGAGATTGGACTGTTTTGAAATACTAATTTTATCTACTGTAGCACTTTATAAGTGCTGTTGTTTTCTGAAATTGAACTGTTTTGAAATACTAATATACCTACTGCAATATTTTATAAGTGCTGCTATTTTTGAAATTGAACTATTTTTGAAACACTAATTCCATCTACTGTAGCACTTTATAAGTGCTGCTGTTTCTGAAATTGAACTGTTTTGAAATACTAATATATCTACTGTAACACTTCATAAGTGCTGCTGTTTCTGAAAAATACAATGTTTTGAAATTGTTGTAATTGAACGAATGAACATAAAAATGCTACAATTCTAGAAATTGAATATTTGATTTGAAAGGATAACGACTTCATATTTAAATAGTTTAAATGAATTATTTTGATTTGGAATATAAACCTTTTTTTTTGAAATTTATAACCATGAGTTATAATAACGGTTGGTTGTTAAAGAGACTGGTATCGGATATGAGCATACTCTCTATCGATACCGAAAACCACTTTAACAAACATGTACGCGGTGGAGGTTCCAGAATGAAGTAGGATGGTGGCGATGTTCTATTGAGGTATGTACATGGACCCGACTCCCGTGAGTTCGCATAAGTTGGCTAAAACAGGAGCAATCGATGGGCTAATGAGGTTGCTCCTCTTATCGGACACACTTCTTCGTATGCCATACTATTACTTTGTGATTGATTGGTGTGCACCTTTGATTTTTGGGAGTGTGGCTTGAGGTGGGCAGTAGTGGCTGCTACGCGTTACCACTGGTCCGGAAGTGCAATTGGTATATCGACCCTGGCATTGCCTTGTTGTGCCGTATCGCCTACCCTAGCACGCCTTATACGATTTTTTTTAATACCATATCTATGGAGTGCCCTCTAATGACGTCCAGTACATTGGAGATTACGGTACTGTATAGACTATGGGAATATATAAAATGTGTTAAGGGGGATATTGGGTAACTCCTTAACGCTATTTTTAAATATATTATACTTTGCTGTAGACACTATTATAATAGCGTATATTACTAAATAGTATATAATTTAACGGATCCTTAAAGGATGGGCGGTCCCAAGCATCCTTTAAGTTACTTGTGCATTTATATTACAGTTCACTTGAGTTAGTTTACATTGTATAAGTATATATGTCCTGACTCGAGTGTTTGTGTTTATTTTCTTACGCTTGGGTCAGCCTGGGTATCAGCTTTGGATTTCACCTTCTGGAGCTAGGATTGTTGGAGATCATCTATCTAGTTGGTATCTATTTCTATTCAGTATTTATGTTCAGCTTGTGTACTAGTGGACATTTATGTATTGGGATTTCTATTGTATTTACTGTTCAGACTTTGGTATTTTGTACTTGTTATGAGACTCTGTGTTGTAGTAGCTTCATGAACTACTATGGTTGTTTTATTTCCGCTGCGAGTTACTCTAATATATCTATGCCTGTGATTCTGTGATTGGTTGTATTTGCTTCATATTATATTACAATCTACTGTTTTGAATTATTCAAGTCAGACATGCGTGGTTTTATTGTTGATTTGAATGGTCCAAATAGTGGGTCGTTACATATATATATTGCATCTAATAACTACTATGCATATGGCTCATGCGTCCTAAACTAGCGTTAAATGTGAATTCCTTATCGTAGTACTAATACAAGTCTTTACCCTTCAGATTTCCAAGATTTCAATATCCATACAAGGATTAAATATTCATATCCAAAATTATAATAAATAGCTTGTAAATAGAAATAGAAACCCAATTTATTACACCAATCTAATTGAATATCCTAAACAATAGGAATTGCAACCCTAACTTTATATTTTATTCAACTCCTCTTTTATATAGAAATAAAAGAAGGAATTTTGTGCGCTACCTATGATGTAAATTACGAACAAGATTCGTGCTTTGCACCCTTATTTCATTGTTGAAAACTTACAATTTGAATCAAAGGAGGGGAAGCGGAATAGACTATGAAATTATCAAAATTTGCAGAAGCAATATAAATTCCATTGAATTAACATAATAATCAAGAATCTCCTCTAGAATTGACATTTCGAAATAAAAAGGAATTTTTGGGGATTTTATCTATTTTGTTTTCGTAATCACAAAATCCTGAAGGCATATTCAAATCCATAGATATATACTAATCAATTACTAAAATAAAAATACTATGGTTTCTACTCATAGTTAGTCCTCAGCTTTGCTTCTCTTTGGATTTGCAAGTTCATTATAATTTCCTTTAGATCTCTTCCTTCTGATATATACAACAAGGGACTTGTATTTATATTAGATTCAGAAAGGTTGGAGGAGAAGAGGCTAAGTAATTAAATCATAGACAAAGATAGGCATATATGATTTCTAACCTGAAATCCTAATGGAGTTTGCTAAATTTAAGAAGAGATAAATTGAAAGAGCTTTGCTAATGTTTCCAGAATATGTGTGAATAAAAGCGAGGGGGTTTTAGGTTCCTATATATAGTGATTGAAACGTACCAAAACCGTATAATGAAAATAGGTCAAAACGAAAAAATTAGGAATATTTAATGTTGAAAAACCATAGCTGTCACTGTATAGTAGTGGTTGACTGCCTGTTCTCGACCGGTCGACTGCAATAGGTTGACTAGTTGTGTTGCTGTAACGACCCGCTATTTTGGACTATTCGCATCCGCACATGTCGGACTTGACTAATTCAAAATACCGAATTGTTAATTTATATTTGACAAAACTAAGATATACAGTAAATAAATAGTCACAGAATCACAGAGTAATAATATGCAGCGGAAATAAAAAAATAGTAGTTCATGAAGCTACTATATAACATATAAGACACCTCAGAGTTAAACCAGATACAACGGAAGAGTAACACGATACCTCAGTTACCAATCAGAATACATCACTGAAATCATCGAATACTGAAAGCAAAATAGATGGCTGGATCTTCAAGCAAAGCTCCAACTCCCAAGGTGAGTCTCAAATAATGGTACACTCAGTCTGACCCGAGCGTAAAGCAAAACACAAAACACTCGAGTCAGGATTAATATTCTTATATCAATAAATCCAACTCAAGTGAAATAGCAATCGAAATACAAGTGACTCAAAGGACGTTGGAATAATCATCCTCTAAGGATCCGTTAAACTATCTACTATGTAGTATAATACGCTATTATAATATGTCTACAGTAAAGTAAAGTATTAAAATAGCGTTAAGGCGTTACCATAATCCCCCTTAACACATTTTTATAATGCCATAGTCTATACAGCACCGTAAGCCCCACCGTAAACTGGTGGTTATCAGAGGGTACCCCATAGGTATAACACAAAACAAAACGTAGTGGTCGCGAATAGGATAATCAGTATGACAAGGTACATGAGGCGATACCAACTAGGATACTAGTAGTTGCATGATCCGGACTGATGTTGAGCATAGCCAACAGCTACCTCAACACCGCGAAACAACACTCCCAAACCGAGGGGTGCACCCAAATCGAATCACAAAAGTAATAGATATGGTATCGAAGAAGTGTGTCCGCTAGAGATGGCGAACCTCAATGGCCCGGCGCGGCTCCTGTTTTAGTCACGTCAAGGGTCATCCAATATCGTTCTCTTTCTTCAGTCAACGCGTTCACCAAACCATCCACTTCATTCTGGATCAACTCTCCTCGTATAATAGTTATTAAAGTGGTTTTCGGTATCGACAGAGAGTATGTCCATATCCGATCCCGGTCTCTTTAATAACTACGTATTTATTACACCGATTGGTCGTTTAATATATTTCATAATAATCAATTTCAATTTCAATTAGAATTCGTAATAACATTCCATTTGCCTTTCTATATCAATTTCCGTAATTTACATTTCAAAACTTCCAAATTACCATTTCAAAATCTTATAATTCAATTTCAAATTATATTTAAACAATTCAAATATTGATTAAAGTTCGTACAAGAGTTTCATTCCGAAATTATTTAAATTAATTAAATTTAATATTCAAATCAATTTAAATTTATTTATCAATTTTATTCAATATTCGTTAAGTTAATTTAACCTCCAAAACAATTCTTTTTAATTTCCAAGTCATTAAATCAATCACTTAAGTTAATTTCATTATATCAAAACTTACAAATTTAATTAAATTAAATTTGTCAAATCAAATTCCTTAAATTACAATTCTTACATTAATTTCAATAAAACACCTCTATGTCTTGTTAAGAAATTCAATTTCACTTATTCTTTACATAGTTACAAATTTCAAAACTCAATTAATAAAGAAACTAAATTTCATATCTTCGAGAAATCAAATTTTCACTTCAACTTACTTAAATAATCTTTCCAAACTTAAAAGAAACCTAACTTCATTTATTAACGGAGTGCAAATTCACTTATTCAACAGTTAAATCTCTTTTCAAGAATTCAATTTTTATTCACGTATCAAATACTTCAATCTTATTCAATTATCAAATAATTCCAACTTAATTATTAATAATTTCAAAACTTAATAATTTTCAACTTAATTATAAATTCAAATTTAATTATTAAATCATTTCCACTTAATTAAATGAATAATTCCTAATTTTATTGTCAATAATTAATTTTAAAACAACGCTCTTTCAGCAACTACTATGTAAATATTCGTTTCAGATTTTAAATATTAACATTTTCCTTTCATTAAATTCAAATTCCTATTTTTATTTCAAAACCTTATTCTTTACTCAAATAAAATCATTATTTTATTTTAAATCAAATTATTGACCAATTGTGTTTTTATTTAATTTTCTATCCTAAGTCAAGTTCATTTGGGTATTTATCATTTGAACCCGATTCCATTTCAATTCAAAATCAAAGCATATCAAAGGGAACTTGCAGTGTGATAACATGGATGGTGTCAAAGTAAATAAACAGCAATAACAACAATCAACAACAATTCAATAATCAATTCAAATAACACCGAAATAATCGTATTAATTCACATTGTCATTTGTGCAAATTAATATAATTATTTCTAGAATCTATACTATCATTTCATGTAGATTTAAGGTTATTCACTTATTATTCTATGCAATTCTACACTTTACATTAATTATTCAATTTCATACTTAATCAATTAATACAATATACATTCAACGGTTCAAGTTGTACATAATCAAATTCTACGCGTCAATTAATTAAAAGTTTACAGGGGTCATATTATACAAATTTAACTAGTCAAATTCAACACCTATGTCGATTCAAAATTTTAACTATCCTACGCCGAATTCAATTGCATAATATTTACCATTTTATACATTACAATTTAGCATCCAATATAAGCAACAAACAATCAATCAATTATCAATCAAACAGGATCATCACCGTAAAATTAACAGATAATGGTGTCAGATGTCACAGGTGAACTGGTACAGGTAATAGCATATATTTAACAGTGTAAATAACTAGCAGCAGCACATTTCAATTGTCGTTTCAATTGAAATCAAATTTAATAAATAAAAGAACATTAATCGTGAGTGATTGCTCACCTTTCGAAGCTGGAGAATGCAGAGGATGACACTGATACGCACACTGATGCGGACATTGAAGTTTGAATGATAAATCGAAACAAGCGAAATCGGCACGAATTCAACGGTCATAGCTGATAAATTGGAAATCAAGAACTACGATCAGCTTAATATAGATAGAACGGAATAAATATAAAATTTTATTATTATTATTATTATTATTATAACATATATCCAAAATAAGATATACATATATACGAAAATTTCAGATTAAAATTTAGCTTTGCATCCTATACGATAAAATCTATATGCATGCTTTAGAACCCAACTCATGTAACTTATATGTATAAAACTGTTATAGTACATACACATTAATATATTATACAAACCAAAGGACGAAACACTCTCCCTCTGCTTATGAAAATCATATTATACAGACATATGTACTACAGATTTAAACGTTAAAAATATATATATTGAAAGGCGTACAATTCTTATACTTTGTAATTGTAAATAGATATATAATATGATAGATTTTATATAGAGAACGACAAATAGATTTTATATAGAGAAATATATAGAGATCTTAGTTTAGTTTTTTTTTCTTTCTCTTTCTTTGGTGAGCGGATAACCTTCTATATTTATAAATCTTTATAACTTAGCAATCAATCCTTTAATAAACAACATCGCCTTTAATATAAAACTGCAATCAAACTCGACTGTATGTATATCAAAGTGTATATAAGACTTATATACATAAAATGAAATTAACAGAGATGAGGAGCGTCATCTCAGCCAAAACGTGTACACTCTTTAAATCTTAAACCCAATATTTGATTGAACACACCCAGTAAAACTCCAAACTACCACATATGTATACTGAAATGTTCAAAGCCAATCTCTTTTTAATTATAATATCAACCGGTCACAACAATTTATAACACTAGAAAGTAACAAAAATATATATCATATAATCAGAAAATCCCATAGTTATATACTTCCCTATAATAAATAATAAATATCAGTACCAAATCATAGGAAACTTGTATATAGTTTACTGTAAGATATTCCCTTTCTTCTTTGTAACCATCACAGGTTTTATAATATATATAACTTTCATAAACTTGTATATATAACATCACTTATATATATAAACACTAACGTATACTAACCTATTACTTAAATATAATGCGCGGCATAGGCGGCATGCGGAGGCAGAAGGGGCGGAGGCCGACTGGGCTGTTACGTGCCAAAAGAAAGAAGAGGGAAGGAGGAGCACGGTGACCGAGGAGAAAGTGCGGCGTTGCTAGTTGTAGCCAAGGCCGGAGAGAGGATGGGCGAGAGCGCGAGGTGAGGGGACGATGTAGGAAGGCGGAGGCTCGGTGATTTGTCAGGCCGGGCATGATGGCCAGGTTCGGTATGCCAGAGGTGGTTCAGGCGGGGCGAGGCGTGGGTGGAACGGCGGGTTTCTACGGTATTGGGTGATGGGATGGCGGCGGTTCTACTGGCGAACGTATGGTTGGTGATGAGTGGGTTCGGCCATTTTTGAGGAGGAGAATGGTTTGGATCTTGAAAGGCTCGGCTACGCGAGCTCGGCGGAGGTGGCTGTGGGGTGGGAGGTGGCTGTGGGGTGAGTTGGTTGTGCTATTAGGTGAAGGGGTAGAAACAAGAAATGACGTGCAGGCTATCTCAAAAGGAAAATGAATGCAAACATTTCATATATAAACTTTATATTTCTTAGAACCAAAATAAAGTAAGAAAGAGAAGAAATAGGCAAGGAGCTGCTTTCCCAGGCAAAAGAAATGACCTATAAAGCAGTGAGCAATAAATGAGGGCAGAGCAATTAATGCAGGCAGAGGGTAGCAGATAGATTTAGAGTCCCATTCCAATGCAATGATTCATCTGTAAATGTGATGGCTATTAGGTTTCTGAAGGGTCAAGGCTCCTAGAATTTTGAACGTTGGAAAGTTGGGTACCGGTTTGCGCTGCGTAACGGACCAGTTTGTACTCCGTTAACCAATTATAATTTGCAACGCCGAACTCCAATTGACACAAATAAATATACCGTTTTGGTCAGCGCGATGAGGCGGACACAACGGTATGAAGATATTAGTGAATCGATTGAATTATAAAATTCGAAATTTTCTACTGAAGGAAAACGCAGTAAAACGTCGAAAAATAAGAACGACGGAGCTAAAAAAGTCCGAATTTGGAAAAACGAAAAATGACGTCTTACTCAGAAGACGATTTAGAATTTTTCTATGTAAAAATATTTAGGTTTCGGAAACGGTTTATTTTCATCGATTACTAACTGATTTAGATTGAAGTAAATTTACGCACGAAATGAACTTTCATATTTCCGGACGAAAATTTACCAGTTGCTATGTTTAATTAGACGCATTCCAAATATGAAGTTTGAATAGTATCGGAATTTGTTTGTGAAAATTTGAAATTCTACACTAAACAAGCAATTTTAAAATTTTTGACTGGGTCTGAATTTCAGGGTCGTTACAGTTGCACTGGCCGACCACTCCTCTTATTTTGGGAGCATTTGATTGCTTCCATTGCTTATTTATATTATTCCCTAATTCACTTTTAACAATAATTATTAACTTTAATGTTTACTTAACCCTCAAGTCTAATCACAGTTAATTTTTGAAATTCAAACTTTAAATTTAATATTCATTTGAATTTGATTTCGAATTAACTAATTTAAATCTGAAAACTTCATTACCCATAACTTCTTTGTTTGAGCTCCATTTTTAGCATATTATATATGGAAATAGAGTAGAATTTCTCCACTAGCGCAAGTAATAACTTTCATGGTCAAATTCAAACTTTTATAAAATTTCCATTTTGTTCCTACCATATTTATTGAATTTATCTTAATTTGCTTATTTAATATAGTTGATTTGATGAGGTGTTACACCTTGAGTCCTCTATAGGTACTTGTTATAGCTAATGCCTCACATCAGCCCCAAAGTCATACTACTGGTAGTCAGATTAGTAGGGCGGACTTTCATGTGCTTTTGACCGACCTCACATCCCTATAACTTAGTTATAATCTAGACTCTCTTAACAAACTGTCATACACCTCACCGCATTCCCTATTTTGGTCTTATAAGGAAAACTTTCATTTCCCCTTGACTATCAATTCTTTCCTAAGGGTGATTTAATACCAATTTATCCTATTTACTACGCATTTAATACGCTATTAATTATACATTACTTATATATGCATATACATATACATATATATATGTATGTATATGTGTATATATATGTGTGTATGTATGTATATGTATGTATGTGTATATATGCACACGTGCTATTCTAAGCGTGCGAAGATTACGTCCTATGCTAATCGTTTAAATATCCAAACTTTAAATTTACATAAGTCCAGCTCCATATCGGCAAACATAACAAATATTTAGCATTCTTAGTTCAACACAGACTTGTATAAAAATAGAATCCATATCAAACTTATTTTATACTAAAATAGTACAATCAATATATTACAATTCAAATCCTATTACGCTCTATTTAACTTCTACATATACAATTAAGAAAAGGAATTCTCATTTAAATTGCTGAAATAGGTAGTGCAGACTACGAATAAAGAGAATCTGTACCTTACACCCCATTTCGTAACTTATTTTTTTCAAAAACCCTTAATTAGATCCAAAGAAAAAGATGAGAAGTGGAATAGAATGTGATACGTTAAAATTGCAATAACTATACAATTCCACTATTTTAATATAGAATAATTAAGATTCTAACATAAAAATTGACATTTTTCTTAGGGGAATTTTGGGGTTCTAGTTTGATGTTTTCATGAACAAAATTCTGCTAGGCATATATAAAATCCAAATTATACTATACAATTACTAAAATAAGAAAAACTAAGATTTCCACGCATAAAAGTACTTAGCTCTTCCTTTTGGATTAGATTCAGAAATTTAGCGGTTTGAGGAGAATATGATTAGAAATTGAATATTAAACACCTAAAATTTATTACCTGCAACCTTAGAGAAATTTCTAAATCTTTGAAGTGAGAGACCGATGGAGTTTCGCTAAGTCCCTAAATAATTTGAGAATAAAAATAACGGGGATAAGCTCTTATTTATAGTTGTTAGAAAAAACAAAACCGTCAGATATTAGTTGGTTTAAAATTATTAAATTTAGACTGTTCACAGTGTTTAAAACCCTAGCAACTACTAGATCCCCAGTCGACCGCTCCTACATAGGCCGTCAACCGGTTAACGTATATTGGGAATGTTTATCTGTTGCCTTTTTAATTATTAGTTCCTTAATTAATATTAACGTTAACTTTTATTTTAGTGTTTACTTAATCTCCAACTCTAATTACAGTTAATTTTTGAGTTTAAAACTTTAGCATTATTTATTTATTTAAATTTGAATTCCTTTTGTATTGGTTTTAATCCAAAAACTTCAAATGCCAATTTTTTTTGCTTGAGCTCCAATTTCAAAACTTTAAATATGGCAATTGATCAGAAAATTACCACAAATGCAACGACACAACTTTCGTAGCTGAATTTCGACATTTATTTTTTTATTCTTAGCCTTATTATTAATTTACTACTTAATTATTTTCTTATTAGTTACTTTCTTATTAAATTTTACGGGTGTTACATTATCCCCCTTAAAAAGGATTTCGTCTCTGAAATCCCTGTGGGATGGATAGCAATAACACGCACTAAGCATCCATGTTATACAACCAAGTTATATATGTTTTTACCAAAATTGGGCACAACATTCTTCGGACGTGTTTGAAGAGATAAAATGAAGAAAGTAAACGTAAAATGAGGCAGATCTAACAAACACACCAATCAACAGGTAAGATAAAGTACAGAGACACATGAATTTAAAGTGGTTCGACATATGGTCTACGTCCACTACAAAGTGATTGATGTTTATTGATTATAACTCGCTGGTTACAAGTGGGTTACAATAGTACAATCAAAGTATAGCAGCAATTTCGGCAGAGTATCAACGTAGAAAGGCCAAAAGTCCATTTTCTGTAGGTCAAGGGTCACTATTTATAGGCATAGGCAGCAAATATCTCACCCTGATCTCGGAGGACTTCTTATCTCATGTGGGTGGGCCTATGCGATCGAGTTCAGGTGATTTCGGCTCGTTATCAAAGCGATACAAATGGAATTTGTATCGATCAAGAATTGATCCTTTTTGGCTGAAATTGATCTGGTACATTCTTGACGTTGTAGGCAAGCTCTTGTGAAAATTTGGTGACATTTAGACTTGTAGATCTCAAGTTATGATCGATGTAAGTTTGGATTTTCAATGTGCCGTCGAACTCGTATCGATACGATTCATATCGTTCTGATTTGTATCCATGCATCATGTGTCGATCAGATGAGATGACGCTATCTTCTAGGATCAATCCTCTTTTCATGCCGAACAACCAAGTCTTCCTCTTGATTGTGCCTCATTTGTATCCATTGGCATGGTCTCATTCGTATCCATCGACCATACCTCACCTTTTATCGATAGTTTTGTATCGAGTCCACTTCGTATCGATACTCTATTGATTATTTCGTATCGATATGAACTTACGTGTCTCGTATCGATGACTCATGCTTTTTCATGTTGATCACCTTGCATCTTATTCGTATCGACTCTGTCAATGGATGCTTCGTATCAATAGTTCCGACCGGTACAAACTAAGTTGGAATGGAGATCGATACAAATAGGGAAGGAGGAGATTGATACGAAATAGGGAAGTACAAGATCGATACGAAATGCACTTGTTTGATGGATACGGGATGAAGTAAACATGATAGGTTCGAATGAGGATTTTGCTTGGCCGAAATGGATGGGCACAAACGAGGTTGGTTTCCTTGATTTTGGTGGATATGAATTGTTTTGGTACAAATTACACTTTCCTTTTATGAAACTTCTTCGATCCATAACTTGAGCATACGAAGTCCGATTGACCTGAAATTTGAAAAGTTGGCTTTCATAGCTTCGCTTGTCATGTCATATCGATTGTAGCTCGATCCGGACTCGAGAAAAATTTATCAATATCCATAGTGAACCTTGTAGGTTATCGATCTTTGGGACAGACTGTCCTTGGTTTCTAGCCGGGGTCTTGGTGTCACAGCCTTGTCAAAAGGAGGGATTACATTTTCCCTCCAAAGTACATCTTGTGTGGACATGGAATTCTTTGAAAAAAATTCAATCTTCAGTCTGAAAGTTCTATCTGATTTGATGTATAGTTGTTGTCTCTTCGTCAAGAGATGTAACCTCTGATTGTTCCTTGGCAATATAAATACTGAATTGATGACTGCCAATGATTGTACCATGCATTGTTGTAACTAAGTATTAAGTGCTAGAGATCTGTCGTTCATTATTTTGATTGTCACCAGGTGAGCATTCAATTCCTGTGAATTTTGATAGTTGAATGTTAATTCATCACACACATAAATGCATGTTAACCTGACTCCCGTCAACGTTCATATGTTCACAATTCGTTGTCCGTTTTCTTTTACCGAATTTCAATCAATCCACTCCTAAATCGATGTGAAATTCAAGATGTAACAATGCTTGATGGTTGTGTTAGAGTATCTCTTCATATTGATCCTCTCCTGGATCGATGTGAAAAGTTGAAAAATTGTTTTCACATTGATGGAAATCGATATGAATTTGGTTGGTGTTTCAATGTCATTCATATCGATGGATACGAATCTTAGGATCTTCAAATAGAGAGATACAAACTACATTCCGTATCGATGGGGTTAACTAGGCTAAACAGGAGTTGGTAGCGGTGTTCGTATCGATAGGATCCAAGGGATACGAACTTGTTGGATACACTTGAGCTGATGGATACAAAGCTTAGCATTCGTATCATGGAGGTTGACATTGCTTCGGTTAGTCACATGATATGAATTGGTTTGCATAGCATTGCCTATAAGCGATATTGAATTGTTACGAAGGGTTCTTCTTCGTATCTACTGGAAAAGGACTGGTCTTAACCGGTTACCTAACTGGGAGATGAATGGTCGTTCCTCTAGGTATAAATATCCACCACTTATAATTTTTTCAACTTTCTTGCTATCATCTACTTCTGCCATTCGTATCGCTAAACAACCTGAGAAAGGAAAACCGATTTCGTCCCTTAACTCAAATTAATCCATCAATCCCTTGAATTACTTGTTCAAATTATGCAATTGATCTGAAAAATCAGCTTAAGACGATGGGACTCGAACTCTAGTCCTAAATTTTCCTTAGCCATGGCCGATTGCGGTGATGGCGATGCCTGAGTGGGTCGGAGCAAGGTCAAGGGAGGAAGGAAATCATGTTTATGTCATTGGGGAAGAAGGAAAGAGGACGGATACGAAGGACTTGTGGAAGGTTTTTTGGCCTTGAACTCGTATCGGTGGGAGAAGGGGGTGTAAGGCATGTTCGTATCGTTCTACTAAGGAGGATTCGTACTGATTGGTAACTAAAGTTTATAAGGAGGGAATACGTATCACTTCTAGATTCACGCTGTTTTGTATCGATCATCTTCCATTGTCTAGGTCGATACGAAGCGATACAAAGGTGATCAATACGAAAATGGTTTAGGTGATCAATACGTAACCCCATAAGGTGATCGATACGAACTTGGGTTTTTTGATCGACACGAATTAAAGCATAAATGATCGATACAAACTGCTTTTTCCTCTCATCCATACGAGTGGCCTACGTGGAGATCGATCTAAGTTTGAACTTGATGGAGATGAAACCCTTTGCATATTCGAACATCTGACTTCGACGAGCTTCTACCTTACATAATTGGACCTAGTCGTTTCACCATATATTTGACTGCCTTTCAAAGCTCGTCGATGGAACTGTAACTTGACAACATTTAATGAATCTCAACTTGGATCGAAGGCTAAATTTTGGATGGCATGGTTGTGATGGTCAACGATAATGGTCACTTTGGTTGAATTCTGAAGTCTTGTCGTTCGAATACTTTGTTAATCTTCGTAGAATTTTCTTAAGCAACTCACAGCATTTCACTACACAGCACATTCATGCATTTCACACTGGAGAGCACATGGGATTATTGTCACATAACGATGGTTTTTGACGATTTGATTAGGAACTCGAGAGTTCATAACAACAAGAGGCTCAAAGTTCACCTCCTTTGGTAATAGAGATGCCGACCATCGCGGCCGAAGTCATAAGTCCAGATCCAGACGAGCTACTAGGAGCAACCTTCATTGGGAATCCACAAGACTCTGTACCATCCAATGTTTTTGAAGATATGTTGGGGAGAATTTGTTTGCGACATGAGCTATCGTTGAATGATGTCCTGCTACCAGGGCCGAACGACAGTCCACATACTCCTTCGGAAGGGTACGCTGCTTTTAATCGATTTTCCTGCACAGCCAGGATGCTCCCACCATTCAATCAATTTATTTGGAAGGTGTTATCTTATTTAGAGATGCCCTATCATAATTACATCCGAACGAGTATGCTCTACTGAACAGTGTTCATCACCTTCATGGAGCACCTTTATCTGCCCCCAACTCCAAAGGAAGTCAGATTCTTATTCGACGTAAAGAGTCGGGGAGATAACTCCTCTTTCACATTTTTAGAGGAGTTAGAAATTGTCAAATTGTGATCGGGACTTGGACCAAACTTAGCAACTTCAAAACCGAGTGGTTCTGTGTTCGGTTTCCGCCAAGATTCGCTAGACGGTGGTTAGTTAGACATAAATGTTGCAATTTCTCTGGTGACTAATTAGTTAATCTCCATTGATACTGAGTTTAATGTTATTTTCTCTTTATAGCTTAATTCCTTGACCTGAAGGCAATCAATTTAGGGAAATCGTTAGGATTCTTCAGGAGGTGCTAGGCAAGATTAGAGAAATCGAAGCGGTGCGTACGGATGAAAATTTAAGGGCCTTTGGGCTGATTGACAAAGATCAGAGCATAGGGCTTGAAGGATCTCTCATGGCAGCTTCGGCATGACAAGCTAGGTGTCGAATGCTCGAAATTGTAATCACTGAACAGGGTGGCAAAGAGGATATGCCCACTGAAGATGAAGCCATAGCCGGGCCCTCAGATAATCCTTAACATTTAGAAGAAAAAAGGAAAGGCAATGCGGTTGCTCATAAGCTTCGCAAGTCTACGAGACAGAAATCTGTGGCCATGTCTTTGCCAGCCGCCGGTGTTATAATTTCGGCAGCTCCTCCTTCACACATGGAGAACCCCTTCGAAGGACTTGTAGACATTCCGATCAATAACTATGTGTCGCTCCAACAAGATACTGGATTAGAAGGGCTTCAGAGCGCTTTAGATCTAGACGAATCAATTCCGTTGGTTGGGGGTTTGCACATGCATAAACACACTTCACGACACCACATAATTTCTAATCACAAGCTATTCATCTCTGGAGATTACCAACTCTATTTCTATTTTTATTTTACAGATAAGATGTCGAGGCGGGAATCTATGCTTGGCAGCCTTCATTCTGTACGTCATTCATCCATCTCATACTTTGAGTCTCGCAGGCATGAGGCCGATAGAAACTGCGATTGTGGCTATTCTAATCAGGAGAGGGAGCACTACAAGAGAAAAAGGGAAGGGGAGAGGGAAAGTGAGTATATGCACCATTCCCAATCATGCTCTCCACCACCTGGAGGTCCAACACAACCTTTTTTTGGCAAATAATCCCTTAAATCTTCACGTCAAATACCACCTCCTCAAGTAGCTAGGTTTCACCAATAGTGTCAGAGGGTTGAAATCGAGGCTCATGTTGCCACTGAACAAGCCGTCACAGAACCTACCGGGGAAGGAGCGATTAGAATTACTAAGTTGAAAAAGGATTTTCCAAATATCTATTTTGATGGCCTCATATTTCCCCCGCACTTAAAGCGAATTCCCAATGAGGCAGAACAGATGATGCACGACTATATACACGATTTTTATGGATAATATCCAGAATGGATGAAGACCATAGATAAAGTATCAGTAGTGGCATTTGAGCGGGCGAAGACAACGAGAAACTAGGATATGATCTCGCTCAGAAGGACGGCATAATTTAGGCGCTTAACAATGAAAATGAGTCAGTGAGAAATTCAGAAATGGAGGCTAATAAAAGAGCCGATGAGGCAACCCGGGAGATAGGAGATGAGGCAAACACACTTAGCCCTAGTCGAGGAAATGAGGCACCAAACCACCATAGTCATGGCTGAAAGAGATGCAGCGTTAAAAGAGTTTGAGTAGCTTAAAGCTAAATTTGCCAAAGTCGTCAAAGAAAAAGATGATGCAAATAAAGCCACTCAGGAAGCAAGCGAGAAGGCTGTGGCACTTAGGGACGAGAGGGATGTAGCAATGCTAAAGATTCAGGAAGCCAAAGCAAGGGTTGAGGATGAAGTGAGAGTAGCAGAGGCCAGGTTGGAGGGTGACATTGAAGATCTTCTCATTACGTATAATGCCAACGTTCTGAAGCATACAAATCTGCTGGCTTGAAGATTATCCATCACATCTATACAATGCCTTGTGCCGCTTAGTTGAAGATGAAAAAGCAGAGCACCACACTGAATCGATCGATGAGTTCGAATTATAGAATCAGGTGCTGAATTGGGATGAGAGAAGAGTTCTCCACAACGTCACTATCACATTCGAGAAAGAGAGACTCGACACTCAGCTTCCAATGGCTAGAGAGGGTTCTGGCATTGAGCATCTTGATGCGGGCTCCAAAATTCCTATGCCAACCCAGTCTGAATCTACTCCTATGGTTGATCCTCTATTTGTGCCTACTTTTAGTCAGGATCTACTGCAGTTGTCTCCAGCTCATGTGCATGTCCGTGAAGTTGCTTCGGCTCCACCCACGAGCTATTATACGGAAGGTATCCAACACGTTTTTCGCATTTATTAAAAGTCAGGAGCATTGTTTGAAGTAGTCACTAACACCTTTTCTTTTAACTCTATTCAGCGATAGGAGCTGCATAGGCCATGCCCCTACAACTCAAGGGCCGCATCATGAGAAGGACGCCTTTATGACGGAGGCGACCACAACAACGACCGCTACACTAACTGACGGAGTGCAGGAGAGCACTTTTACTTTGGAAAAGCATATGATGGAGGAACACCTCGGTCATCAAAGTGACCCACTTACCGACTTGCCATTCATCATGGGTAGAGGTGCATTCATGGTCAGCATTTTAGGCCCAACTGGCAGCATCCCTGTGGATGCCCAAACAATTCATGAAGAAGAGATCATAGCGGAGATTAACGCCAAGATGGAAGCAGCACATGCCAGTGGTATTGGAGGTGGTATGGCGGGTCTTCGCCAGCTCCTCTGCGAATGATTTCTCTCGACACTACAATTGTCGACACTGGCGTACCTCTTTCATCTTCCAACATCGAGAGCGTTCCTATCCCTATGCCTCCGTGTTTAGAGTTATCCAATTCCTATGAGTTCGGTGGAAGAGGTCACCATAATTCCGCTGGCTGGAGATCAACCATCAAAAGGCAACGGCTCGAAGAGGCACCCGAGCGGTAGCTCCAGTTGGTCAATGTCGAAGAAGAAGAAGAAATCGAGAGAATAAACATGTCTTCTTACTTCCTTTTTTGGTAGACAGATAGGAATTTCCATTTCTTTCCTGTAGACCGTGTATAGTTGCAGGTTCGGCCCCTGCTAGTAGGATTTCTTAGAATGATTTTTGTACTTATTCTTCTTTTACGAAGAATAGTTAAAATTAAATTCCATTTTGTTTCTAGCACAGTTTCATGTTTATTTGCTTAAGTGTTTTAGCTCTCGAACTTCCATTCAATGTACTTGTGTAGCCTTAGTCTCTGAACCCGACCTGAGTTTAGTTGTTAAGTCCCAAAGTCATGGCTTTGGGTAATAATTGAAAGTTAATTTGAGTCTCAATATTGTAATGTTTCAATCAGTAGCTGGTACTTGAGCTTTAGGAGGTCGTTTTCCGTCTCCGATAAATTGAGTTTAACTTAACCGAAATGAAGTTGAAACGAGATGATTTCGAGTGGTCGGATCACACCCGCTCATCTATTGATACTTGTATCCGTACTCAAGGGATTGCACTTGCATGTCGTCGGTCGGTCGCGCTCATTTAATGTTCAAAGATATGTCCGTGCTCCAGGCACTTAAGTTATTTTACGGGCGATCAGTCACACCCGTTTGATATTTAGAATTTCGTCTGCATTCTAGGAATCTAGATTGATTCGTGGGTGATCAATCACACTCATTTTGTGTTTGTACTCTATTCCGCACTCCGTGGACTCGGAGTTGTCTCACGGGTGGTCGGTACACACCCGGTTTGTGTTTATATTCCAACCCACGCTCTAGGGACTTGAAGTTAGCCGATGGGTGGTCGATGGCACCCATTTTGATGTTTATACTCCAGTTCATGCTTTGTGAATCTGTAGTTGGTTAATAAACGGTCAATCACATTTGTTTTGAGTTTTAGAATTTCGTTCGTACTCTAGGAACGATAGATTTATTAGGATCGTGGACGGTCGAGTAACATCCACCTTGATTTAACAAGTGAGGTCGTTAGATGGACGGATCCATCCTCCTAGGACTTGGTTTAAACATGGGCGAAGTCGTTAAGTGGACGGATCCACCCTCTTCAAACCTGCATTCATAAGTTTATACTCCAGCTCGCACTCTGGAAGCCGAGATCAGTTAGAGGATTGTCGTGTATCAATCCTTTTTTGGCTTCAGTGTGATGGCTTGCCCCTGAGCTCGAGTTTCACTTAGCGAGTGACCTGTCGTATCATAGTCACTCCCTGTTTGAATAAGCCTCACTGTAGGGTGCAACTTAGCTCTCCATGCATTGTGATAGTCGCATGATGTATTTTAAGAATCACAGCTCTGGCTCGAAGAGATTGCATTTTATTGCTGAAATAAGAAGTTTAAGAAAAAGTCAGTTGCCCTGTTACAAATTCAAATTTCGAAATGCATAAACAAATCGAAAATGAAAAGCAGACTGAATGAACAAATAATTCCTGTTATGTGTAGTAACGACGAAGTCTCTTGCTATTCCAGGCTCTTGGCAAAGTGAGACCATCAACGGTCGATAATTTAAATGTGCCATCTCTGAGTCTTCGTTCAATAACATACGGTCCGCTCCATGTTGGTTTCATATGCGAAGGGACCGGGTAAATTCTCTTGAGGATGAGATTGCCGAGTTCAAAGGTTTAGGGTCGGACCTTAGCATTGTACAATCGGGCGACTCGACATTGGTGCGAGGTTGCCCTCAAATCAGCCTCTTCTCGCTTCTCATCCAATAAGTCCAGAGATTCGGCAAGTAATATAGCGTTTGTCTTTGGGTCGTAATATGTCACACGATGGGAAGGTACTTCCAACTCAATCAGAATAACGGCTACTGAGCCATAGGAAAGTGAAAATGGAGTGTGACAGGTCGCGGACTTGCGGGTTGTTTGATAAGCCCATAGAGCCATAGGAAGTTCATTGACCCATTTCTCTTAGCCTTTTCCAATCATTTGTTCAGAATGAACTTTATAACTTTATTAAGAGCATCGGCCTGTCCATTCGCTTGAGGGTACGCAACTGTAGAGAATTTCTTCTGAATATGGAATCGTTGACAGAAATTCTTGAACTCGACACTATCGAATTGGGCTACATTGTCAGTGATGGTGGTATGTGGGAGATCAAATCGATAGATAATGTTGCGTACAACAAAGTTGATCACTTTCTTCATAGTGATAGTGGCAATGGGCTCGGCTTCCGCCCATTTGGTAAAGTAATCAACTGCAACAATGATGTTCTATGCGCCACCTTTGGCTAGAGGTAGAGACCCAATAATGTCGATGCCCTATACTGCGAACAACCATGGACTGACCATCTGAGTTATTCGATAGGCAGGGCTCTTGGAATCCGAGCATGTTTCTGACATCTGTCGCATTTCCTAGCATAATCTGATTCGTGTTGATATACAATCGGCCAATAATAACCATTTTGGAGCACTCTCTTAGCAAGATCTTACCCTTTGGTGTGATTGCCATATTCTCCTTCGTGTACATCATGCAATAAGTGATTGATTTCGTCATGGGCGATACATCGGCATAAAGGAACAGAGTCCCCTCTTCTATACATAACTCTATTCTGAATAATGAACCATAAAGCCTTTCAAAGAACTCGTCTTTTTTCACTCCTACGCTGTGACAGGGTCCCATGCTCAAGATAGTTTCTTAACAGAGTCATCCATGACTCCTTATCGGTTATGACTTTAAGTACCTAGTCTGTCTCTATTTGATCAATACTCGGGGAAGATAATGTCTTAACGGGAACGAGTCACATTTGTTGTGCCTCACCGGTACTGGCTGACTTTTCCAAGAAATCGGCCTTCTGATTGTGTTCTCGAGGTATGCAATATATGGCATAATAATTGAACTGTTTCAACATTCCCTAAACCCGAGCGAGATAAGCGGCCAGTCTCCAGTCTTTAGCTTGGTACTCCCCCGAACTTGGCACACGACCAATTATGAATTGTAGTAAATCTCCACAGCAACAATTCTTAAATCTCTGGCAAGCCTTAGTCCAACAAGCAGGGCTTCGTAATCGACCTTTTTGTTGGTCGCACGGAAATCGAACTTCAAAGCATAGCGTATAGATTGGCCTTAGGGAGTTTAAAGTTCAACCCCGGTTCCCGAGCAACGGTCATTCGATGCACCATCAGTATGTAGCTTCCAGATATACTTGGAAGATCCATTGGTTTCGGAAGTCCTCCGAAATAGTGAATTCAGCAATGAATTTTGCTAAGACTTTCCCTTGAATAGCTCGCCTTCGTGTTTAAGTGATGTCGAACTGACTTAGCTCAATATTCCATTTGAGTTACCTACCAGACTTCTCAAGCCGCGTAAGGACCTGTCGAAACGGCTGGTCGTTATAGATACTGATAGGGTGAGCCTAAAAATACGGACAGAGCTTTCTCGAGGCAAAGACAAGACTGCAAGCTAACTTCTCCAACTTTGAATAATTTCTCTCTGCTCCAATCAGCCATTTGCTGGTGTAATAGACTGGCTGTTGTATCGGGTCCTCCTCCCGAACTAAAGCAGCACTAATTGCGTTTTCTAACACCGCAAAGTAGATGTACAACCTCTTGTGATCAATCGGTTTTGACAAAATGGGTGGTGTGGACAGGTGTTGAACCAGTGCTCGGAATGCGCCCTCACACTCTGTATTCCATTCAAAGTTCCGTTTCCCTTTTCTGATTAGATCGAAGAAGGGAATGCATTTGTCGGTGAATTTTGAAATAAACCTGCTCAGTGCTGCTACCTTCCCATTGAGGCTCTGAACTTTCTTTATAGTCTTTGGAGCCTCAAGATTTCTATTTGCCTAGATTTTTTTGGGATTGGCTTCGATTCCTTGAGCATTAACGACGAATCCAAGGAATTTTCCTAACGCGGTCCCAAAATGACACTTCAACGGGTTGAGTTTCATTCTGTACTCTCGAAGGATGTTGAACATCATTTCCAAATCTTTAATATGACTGGTGAAGTATCGTTACTTCACAAGCATGTCATCCACATGTACCTCCATGGTTTTCCCGATCTAGTTAGCGAACACTCGATTGACAAGTCTTTGATAGGTTGCTTGGCGTTCTTTTGTCTGAACAACATCACTTTATAACAATAGAGCCCCAAATCAATAATAAAGTTGGTAAGCTTCTTATTGGGTAAGTGCATCAGTATCTGATTGGTAGCCAGAATATGCGTCCATGAAGGATAAGAGTTCGTGTCCGGCCGTTGAGTCTACGAGCTGATCGATCCGGGGAAGTGGAAAGCTGTCTTTACGGCAAGATTTTTTCTAGTCTAAGTAGTCAACGCAATTTCTCCATTTCCCGTTAGGTTTCCTGATAATTACAGGATTAGACACCTATTCTAGATATAACGCATCTTGGATAAACACATTTGACTTGAGTTTATCCACCTCTTCCTTAAAGGCAGATCTCTGTGGATCCATACCACATATTTTTTGCTTGACTGGGACACGTCGCGGATCAATATTCAATGTGTGGCTCGCAATGTTCGGCGAGAACCCACATGTGTCGGAATGCGTCCAGGCAAACACGTCGAGGTTTTCTCGGAGAAACTCAACCAATTCCTTCTTCATCTATTGGCTTAGCAGGGATCCAATCTTTACCATTTTAGAATTGTCATCGCTATCGGTAGGAACATCGATCGTCAGCTCTGCCGAAGAGGCCTGACTGTCTTTGACTTCGTCCTCGCTTTCAGTATCTCCCGATCTAGGTCTCTTGGGAATTGGTCGTGGCGCCCAGGCATGGGCCTAGGCATTAACTGTCAATTATCCGCAATGCGAACATAGAGAAATTCCTCTATACCCTTTCCTTTCTCTTTTCGCTGCGCCTCCCGCAGATCAATGACATAACAAGCTCATCCAGCAGGTTGGTCTCCCTGAATGACTCCGACTCCATTATCGGTAGGGAATTTCAAAGTTAGACACCAAGGGGCGATAGCAGCCCTAAACTCAGCTAGGGCCGGTCGGCCCAAGAAAGCGTTGTATGGTGAGTCAATATCTAATAAAATAAAATGCAATATCCAGAATCTCCGATGCTCTCCAACTCCCAACTCCATTGGTAGCTCCATGATGCTAGTGGGTATAGTTGCACTTCCATTAAAGCCATGAATACGAGACTGAAAAGGCTTCAGATCTTTCGCTTCCATATTCGTTTGATCATAGGCTCGCTTAAAGAGTATGTTCACCGAACTTCCACTGTCCACTAAGATCCTTTTCATCCAAGCAAGACCAATCTGAGATGAAATGACTAGTGGATCAACGGTTGGGGCTTTGACTCTGTCGGCATCCCTATCTCTAAATACAATGTCATCTGGCTTCGTTTTCTGTTGCTTGACCGGAGCCCCGTCATCCAAGTCACTGCAACATTCGAAGCTCGCATGCCTAATAGAGCTAGCATACGACTCCATTTCCCTCCATCTCCAATCCACTGGATAAGGACCACCACTAACAGCATTAATCACTAACCTCTCGCCGGTATGAGCAGGTTCCTCCAGTCTAACCTGATTAGGTATTTGGTTTTGATTTGATGGGCCTACACCTCCAGTCTGCGGCACCCGAACAAATAGCTCCAACCTTCTTTCTCGGATCAACGTCTCGATACTATCCTGTAAATGATAACACTCATTCGTGTTGTGGCCATAACTATCGTGAAATCTACAAAACTTCCCCATTTGAATCAGTTTCTCTTACGATTGCTTTGGAGCAGGTTTCTTATATTGGATAGTATTATAAGTTTGCAAGCACACATTTTCCAGAGACATATTTAAATGAGTATATGTGTCAAACATGGAAGCCCTATGTCGTGGTCTGTGATTCTGAGCTTGCTTCCTACCTTGATTTCCATCAGCTTTCCACTGATTCTGCTCATTCTGTATGTCTAACTGCACCTTTCCAGAACTCTCCTCGGTTTGTTTTACAACGACTTTACTTTGGATTCCTTCCACACTCCCTACGTCATCCTTTTTCCTAGACTGTTTCGCATCCTCTCTTCTGGAGAACTAAGCTGCCCTGGAAGAAAAATATTCTAATGGAGCAGAGTGTTTTCCAGCCAAACATTTTCCAAATTCGAAATTGGGATCGATTCCCTTAGTCAGTGCCATCATAATGGAAGTGTCATTAGGATTACAAATCTCAGTGCACGCGATGTGAAACCTCTCCAAATAATGTCTGAGTGTCTCTCGGGGAGCTTGGGTGACGCCGGACAAGGTATTAACATCTTTGAGTCTTGTGACATGCATGCAAAAATGTTCAACAAACTTTGTTGCCAGCTGGTCGAAACATGAGATAGATCGGGGTGGTAGGCGAGTAAACCACATAGTTGCGATGCCCCTTAGGGAAATTGGGAAACTTCGACACTTGACCACATCATCAGCACGTGTGGCGTTCATTAACCTTTCATACTTTAAAATGTGTTGGCTAGGGTCAGAGATCCCTTCATTAACAGGTAGAGTTGGCATTCTGAATCGTCGAGGCGGTTCAGTATAGAGGATGTCGTCGGTGAAAGGGGTATGACTTCAGAAGATTCCCATTCATCATTGGTGAGGTCTTGGCTTTCATGGGTCATCCGACGGATCATTGTTGGGATGTTTGGCATCTGGAAATTCTGCACATGCTGAGCCAAGGTGTGGTCGGGTTCCACAATGCGAGGATGGGCCGGTCACGGTCGTCGGTCCATATCTCACCTCCTTGGCTCTAGGTCTTCACGAATGTAAGGCTCCAGAGTATACTCACGCTGGCGATGGTTCAGTTTTGTTCGGTTTCGAGTGTCAACTCCCAACTCAGTAGCAGCGGCAGCAACACAGTTCTCAGTAGTATGATAAGGAGCCGTCCCTCCTCAGGATGGGGGTCCAGTCCGGTGGCTGGTTGATGGGCCAACTCTCGTTGCACAAGATTCAAAGTGCGCCGATGCTCGGTAGCCTATGTATAGCTTCCATCCAGCCATAGGCGCATGGATCTATGATTGTAATCAAAAGAAGATAAACTTTCAATGGATAAGTAGGAAGCCTAATCCCTTCTGGATCTCCTTCGTCTTTAATGGTTCAGCCGATTGGTTAACTCCGCATTGGCATGGAGATGCTGGGTAAGCTATTGGCGACTTTGAGTCAGCTCTTGCATCAGTTGCTGGAACTCCTCCCTGGTGATAGGGCCTTGTGGATTCGAAGGTCAGGAAACATTCTGGTCCGCAAAGGGAAGTTATATGGAGTTCTGCCTATCCCGTCCTTCTGGATCTACAGCGGTTAAGAAATCCTGGTAGCGACCATGGTGAATAGTCAAGTTCTCTTCTAGAATTGGTGCAAATCTGAATAGGACGGAAGAACATCCAGGCTTGAGATCTGGATCTTCTCCTTAGATTCTCGTAATCCAATATCGGTGGAAGATCCAATAAGCAAGAGAAAAGCTGGGTTTTCTTAGTGAAATCACCAAAGTGTTTGTATCAAAATTGGGCACAACACACTTCGTATGTATTTGAAGAGATAATATGAAGAAAGTAAATGTAAAATGAGGCAAATCTAGCAAACACACCAACCAATAGGTAAGAAAAATTACAGAAACACATGAATTTAGAGTGGTTCGGCGTATGGCCTATGTCCACTATGAAATGGTTGATGTTTATTGATTATAACTTGCTAGTTACAAGTGGGTTACAACAATACAATCAAAGTATAGTAGAAATTTTGGTAGAGTATGGACGTAGACAGGCCAAAAGTCCATTTTCTGTAGGTCTAGGGTCACTTTTTATAGGCGTAGGCAGCAAATATCTTGCCTAGATCCCGAAGAACTTCTTCTCTCACATGGGTGGGCCCATGGGATCAAGTTCAGGTGATTTTGAATAGATATCAGAGCAATAGGAATGGAATTCATATCGATCAAGAATTGATCCTTTTTGGCTGAAATTGATGCTACATTATTGACGTTATCAGTAAACTCCTATGAAACTTTGGTGGCATTTAGACTTGTAGATCTCGAGTTATGATTGATGCAAGTTTGGATTTTCAATGTGCCATCGAACTCGTATCGATACGATTCATATCGTTCTGATTCGTATCCATGATCACGTCTCGATCAGATGACATGGCGCTATCTTCTAGGATTGATCCTCTTTTAATGCCGAACGACTGAGTCTTCCTCTTGATTGTGCCTCGTTCATATCAATAAGTATGGTTTCATTCATATTCATCAACCATACCTCACCTTTTATCGATAGTTTCGTATTGAGTCCACTTCGTATCGATACTCTGTTGATCATTTCATATCGATATGAACTTACGTGTCCCGTATTATTGACTCAAGATTTTTCATGTCGATCACCTCGCATCTTCTTCATATCGACTCTGTTAATGGAGTGCTTTTTATCGATACTCCGATGGATACGAACTAAGTTGGAATGGAGATCGATACGAAATAGGGAAGGACGAGATCGATACGAAATGCACTTGTTGATGGATACGGGATAAAGTAAACATGATGGATTCAAATGAGGTTGTTGCTTGGCCGTGGTTATAAAATGGATGGACACAAATGAGTTTGGTTTCCTTGATTTTGGTGGATACGAATTGTTTTGGTACGAATTACACTTACCTTTCATGAAATTTCATCGATCCATAACTTGAGCATACGAACTCTGGTTGACCTGAAATTTGAAAGTTGCTTTCATAGCTTCGCTTGTCATGTCATATCGATTGTAGCTCGATCCGGACTCGAGAAAAATTTATCAGTATCCATAGTGAACCTTGTAGATAATCAATCTTTGAAACAGACTGTCCTTGGTTTCTAGTCGGGTTCTTGGTGTCACGGCCTTGCCACAAGGAGGGATAACAATCCATACAACCATCTACTCAACCAAAAGTGCTACATGATTATGTATACATACTATAAGTAAGCTTAATCCTTGCATGAATGCAAGTGTCATGACATATAGACATGTATGCAAACATCCTAGATATTCAATAAGTTTTCTATATTAGTGCAAAAGTGACAGTAAAAGTGTGGCAACCATCTCCTACCATCCAATCTAGCAATCATGATGCAACAAAAATGTAATTTTGGAAAGAGAAAGTTCAACTGTGAAATGCTCAAGATAAGAAGTTCTCATCTTCTCTTCAGTTTCCCATATGATTTCCATTGGATTATCTTCCCATCGTACTCGAACCACCCTAGTTTCTTTATTATGGAGCTTCGTAGTTTAGCGCTCTATAGTGCGTGCGGTGGCACGGGATGCTATCAGCTTTATCTCAGTATCTCTCAGTCGATCAGGCTCTACCACGGTGGTTGTGTTATGAAGGCATTTCCTCAAGCGCAAAACGTGAAAAAATTATGGACTCCTGCCAACTTATCCGATAGCTCCACATGACAAGCAAGTCTTCTCATCGTTTCTAAAATTTGGAAAGGCCCAACAAATCTTGGAGCCAACTTTCCCAACTTCACAAATCTCACATGTTTCCTAAGAGAGGAAACTATAACAAACACCTTGTCCTTTACTTCGAACTCCAACTCCTTCATTTCCTTATCCGTATAGGATTTCTAGAGATCTTGTGCAGCCTTCATTCACTGCCTAATCAATTCCACCTTGTTCGAAGCCTTGCGAACTAAATCCTGTCTGAGTAGAAAATGTTCGATGGTTTTCCACCAACAACTGGGCGATTTGCATGGCCTCCTATAAAGCGCTTCAAAGGGTGCCATGCCAATCGTCACTTGGTGACTATTATTATATGTGAATTTGACTGAAGGTAAATGATGTCCCCAATGCCCTCGAAAGTTCATAATGTGAGCTCCCATAAAATCGTCTAAGATCAACCCTTTCAGTTTGTCTATCGGCCTATGGGCGATAAGCGGTTCTAAGATTCAACAAGGTTCCTAAAGCTATCTACAAACTCCCCAAAATTTGCCAGCAAATAAGGGTCTCTATCACTAATAATGCTAACTAGAATTCCATGAAGTAAAACCACCTCCTTAATATAAATTTGCGCCAGAGACACTGCGGTCCTATTGCTTTTAATGAGAATAAGATGAGCACATTTAGTGAGTCTATCCACTATGACCCAAATTGCTTCATTGCCACTTTAGCTAAGGCAACCCATCTTTGAAGTCCATTGATATATGCTCCCATTTGCAAGTTGGAATCTCTAATGATAATAACAATCCTCCGGGATTTCCTTGCTCATCTTTTATCCTTTGGTATGTCAGATATTTGAAAACAAATTCAGCAATCCTCTTCTTCATTCCTGGCCAATAAAAATTCACTTCATATCCCTATATATCTTACCTCCTCTGAGGTGAATGATCATCCTTGAAAGGTGACATTCTACAAGCTCTTCCTCTAACATATTATCAATCTCAAAAACACAAAGGCATCCATCCCTCCTTAAGCATTCTTTTTCGTTAACTACATATCTACAGATGTGGGGAAAATGTCCTTCTCTGCTCAGCTTACCTAATATATCTACTATCTCCTCATCTACCTTTTTCTCAAATCTAATGCGATCCATTAATGCTGGCCATACCTCAATTGCTGCTAAATAGCCTAAAGTGGGTTCTGTCGGCGGTTGAAAGTTGAAATTCGAGAGGAACTCCAACCGCTTTTACTCATATATAGCACCTAAGGTTGCATTCCTTCGGCTAAGGGCGTCGGTGATGACATTCCCCGTTTTGGGGCTATCCGTATCCTAAAGTAATATGATGGTATAAACTTCATCCACCTCTGCTATCTAAGATTTAAATCATTTTAGGAAAATAGGTATTTTGCGATTTGTGATCCATGAACAATTCAAACCTCTCTCCCAAAAGATAGTGCCTCTACATCTTTAAGGAAAAAACTGGTGGCCGCTAACTCAATGTCACGAGTTGGGTATTCCTTCTCATGATCCTATAATTGCCTACTAGCATAAGCTATCACCATTCCTTCTTACATAAGGACTACTCCTTATCCTGTGCCACATGCATCCATGTAAACTTTAAAAGGCTTCGTCCCATCAGGAATGGTAAGTACTGGTGCACTTGTTAATAGTTCCTTTGACTTCTCGAATGCTTCCGTGCATCTTTCATCCCATGCATGGACTAGATACTTCTTGATCATGGGAGTTAAAGGGACTACCTTTTTTAGCAAAGTTCTTTATGAATTTCCTATGATAATCTTCAAAACCGAGAAAAATCTTAAACTCTATGGCATTCTTCAGAATCTTCGAATCTTGAATATCTTCCACTTTTATGGGGTCTACTGATAATCCCTTTTCGAAAACCATATGTCCATGAAATCTCACCTCCTCCTTCGAAAAGTGGAACTTTAAGAATTTGGCTTTAAGTTGGTGCCTTCTCAAAGTCCCTATTATCTCCCTTAAGTGATTTTCATGCTCTTGTTCATTTTTGGAGAATGGTAATATATCATTAACAAACACTACAATAGATTTATTTAATTGTCCCTTTAATACTCTACTCATCGAATCTACGAAGTACACATGGGCATTCATTAATCCAAAAAGTACCACTTCCCATTTATAAAGTCCATCCGAAGTGTGAAATGCGGTCTTCGATTTGCTATTCTCTACTATCCTTAACTGATGAAATCCGCTGGCCAAGTCCATTTGGGAGAATATTTTGGCTCCCATAAGCTGATCAAATAAGTCGTTTATTTTAGGTAAGACATACTTTTTCTTCTTAGCCAACTTATTGAGTTCTCTATAATCGATGTGTATCCTTAATAAACCATCTTCCTTAGTGTCAAGGACAATATGGGCTACCCATTATTAATCAAAAGAATGAATCTTTTGCAACAACTCTAAGATCTTCTTATCTAACTCTCACATTTGCGATGTGCCTTAATTGCAAAATGACTTGTTTAGCATCTTTCTTCAAATCAACCGTAAGTTCGATCTCCCTATGGGGTAGGAGACCCAAGATTTTCTTTGAAAAAGTAGGGAAATTCTCAAACTACGAGTATAGATGAGAGCTCATCTTGTGGTAGGCACAATGAATATAAATAGTTTAACTCGACTAAGTTTTAGTGTATACAATGAACATCTATATCTTGTCCCCTACAACTCTTTAATCATACAGCCCTCCTATCATAAGTAAGATAATCCCATAGCACGACAACCAATCCATCCCTAAGATAAGTCGACACCCCTCAAAATTAAGAACATACACATTATAAATGAAATCGATATTACATATGTTCACAACTAGGTCTTTTCAAATTAGAGAAAGATGTGTCGACCCTCCAATAGGATTAGATACCAATATTGGGTTGGTGATGATTTGAGTTTTTAGACTTAAGGAGTCAACTACATCCCTAACTATGAATGAATGTGATGCCTCAGAGTCAAATAGGGTACAAATAGTGTTCCTAGAAATAAGGGTTGTATCTTCAATTATAGCCTTTCCTTGATCTCTAGGGAAGGTCTACTCAAGATAAGAATAGCCTTATTGGCATAGGCTTTCCCGCTCCACCCTTCCTTCGCAAGCTTCTGACATTGATCCTTGAAGTGTGTCACCTCGTGGCAGTGGTAGCACTTCCCCTTAAAAGCTTCCTTCAACAGGCTCATCCTATAATCCTTAGCAATATGTTCTTTCTTTTGGCATATCCGACATACTATACCCTCCTTCTTGAACATTCCTTTCAACTTTTGGTTTACCTAAAGACCTCCCTTCATAGCTCCTCCTTGACTTAGAGTAGGTCTCGCCTTCTTTTTCTCTTTCTTCTTCTTCTTCGAGCTAACCAACTGAAGCAGAGCCATCTTAACCAACGTCTCATACGTAGCGTTATTGGATACTTGTGTCAAAAGTAATTCCCTAAGTGGGGAGTTACTTCCATTGGCAAATTTTATGGTCTTTTTCGTGGGGGTATTAATCAAACTCATCCCAAACTTACCTAGTTCTATGAATATATTAATATACTCCTTCAAAGTGGAGTCTCCCAGTCTAAACTGTATAAATCTCTCCAATTGCAAATTCACCTCGTTAGTCGGCATAAATTGTGACTCAAATCAATTTTTGAACTCATCCTAAGTAATAATGCTATCAATATTATTCTTAGCCAAAATTGTCCACCAATCTGAGGCCTCTCCTTAAAGGTGCCATGCTGCCATTCTCTACTTAATCTGGTCCTCCCTACCATGCTCCTAGAATTTTCTCTCGCATTCGTTTTTCCAAGCTTTTATCTCCATGAAACCTTCTAATCCCGTATATACCTTTCCGCCCATGTTTTGGAAATCCTTGCATATCTTGGTGAAGTCTATGGGCGGGGTGCTGCTTCAGCAGGTGAGGCAGTGGGTGCCGCTTGTGCTACTAGTGTAGCTAGTTGAGGAATGGAAACTTGCCCTGCATGCCATATATATAGTCGGAACCATTCAGCCGTCCCTTGGATAGTGGTATCTCTTGGGAAGGATTTCCAGTCTTAGAAGAATGATTTTCGGCTGTAATTTACTATCCGTAGGTTAAACTTTTAGTTATGGTTTCCTTAGGTAGCATTATAAGTTAAAATAAAGAGTTTCCTAGCATGTTAGCAAATGTAAAAAATTAATACATACACACACACACACACACACATATATATATATAAAGTAGGGTTTTTTAAAAATACTTTCAAAAATAACAAGTACGCCACTTATACGTATACCTATCCTCAATGATCAGGAAACCTATGCTCCAATACCAAATGTAACAAGCCGCCCCAAAACGGACCTATTTTTGATCCAGAAAAGGGCCATTGAACCTTAAACCTATTCCAAAGCTGGCTATTGGTTAGGAAAATTGATACAAAGAACGACGCACAGAGCTATCTATCTGCACATTCAGAATCTCATAACGGAAGGATAAATATAATATTAGAAACATTTCCCATCTTTTAAAAATTAAAATGTAGAAACATGCAACACAATACCACATAATAACACCAAGTATCCTTAGTACAATAACACAAAATACATTAATATGTCTAAATGGGTACATTAGAAATAAAAAAACATAAGTAAATAAATAAATAACCGCCATAAGTTTCTATCTCCACCACCATCTCTGAATCTGCATTATCTTCTCTAACCTGTGTTATAATGAGGAGAGAGTTAGAACAACAATATATGGTGAATAAAAATTTCGAGCCTTGCTATAGAAGTACTTGGAAATATAATTTAAATGAAAATATGTCTTATGCATCCTAATTATATTCTATTTAAATTTATCCAACTGCAAGTCCATCTTTATAACCTATACCCTTTCTAATCCTACTCACTAACCTATGTTTATCCGTAGGCCAAAGGTCATTCCCAGTCTCATGCACTACGATCAATAATGTCCTAACAATGTAAGAGATAAAACCTAAGTCACTTAATGCCTTTACAATGGGAACTAGCAGACTCTAACCATTTAATACCTCATTTAGGCATACTGCCGTCATTTTCTACCTACCCCCAAGCGGACTTCTCTCCAATACTATCTAGCTGACATTGCATGGAATCTCATCAGGTCACTTATTATTTCTTTTTAGGAGAGGCATGTCCTATAATAGCTACTTAATACCTCAAAATTAAGGTAGACCCTTCCTGAGATATCCATTACCATGCCTAACTACTAGCCCCGACCATTTAATACATCATAAATATGGAGGAGGTGGGCCCTCAATCAGCCACTTACTATCTTCGACCCCAAAGCAGGTCCTACGTATTATGACCCGTAACCCAAACTATGACGTCTTACATTAGTCCAACTATTATTAGGTACTGCTAGCCAGAGTAGCTGCGCAAGTTTACCCTATAGAATTTAGGACTAACCATGCCTCCTCCGTGGGTACTTATTATAGTGATGTCTCACATTAGTCTCAAAGTCACACTACTAGTTGCTAGATTAGCTAGGCAGACTTCCATATTCTTTTGTCCGACCACGCATCCCTATAACTTAGTCATAACCTGCCCTCTCCTAACATATGATCATACACCTAACTGCATTCCTTATTAAATCCTTATTTCGACTTAACCATCAATTTCTTTCTTAAGAGGTATTTTATACTAATTACTAACCAATTTACTATGCAATTAATATGCTATTAATTTACTTTAATTATACACCCGATATATATATTGTTATCCAGCCTTTTGATTAGGCAATATTCGGATAGATTGGACGAGTCGAACTTGGTGTTATAAAGGCAAAAATCCCAGAGAGATAGCTCAAGAATCTAGGAGCCAAGCATAAACTGAGCCAAAGGACCAATACTAAACTAACCTAAGATGAAAAAGAGAAGTATCTACCTAAGTGGTGGATCAATACCGATCCAACCCCTGGATCGGTATCGATCCAACATTTCTCCTCCAAATTTGCCCAATTTCTGCATACATATTATTTTTTATGTTAGAAGCCCATTCCATGTGTTGTTCTGTTATTCCAATGCAATTCTCTGTCAATATCCACGAGCACTCAAATCAGCAACCCTGTTCTTTCATGGATCCATCATTTGGGGCTCAAAAACAAGCAAATATTGATGCAAATAAACTTGGAATCATGAAATTAACCATCAATCGAGGAAAAACAAAGAGTTCAAGACAACCAAATTGGCCATCTCTTGGATCGATACCTATCCAAACCCATGGATCTTTATCGGTCCACATAAACACATGAGGTGTCCCCCTATTTCTTTTGAGAAATGGTCCATGGAATGGAAAACGATGTGGAGATCTTCTAGGCAAGATTTTAGGCTTCGTACGTCTATAAATAGAGAGGCAGGGCTCATTTCCAGTGATTTTTGGCTCGTGCTTTCCCTAACACTAATTTCTTGTAATTACTGTCGAATTTTTATTGATATATAAGAACTCTTTGTAATCAGCAAGATAATCAGTAAAATCACTAAATGGACATATGCCAAGATTAGCCAATAACTATAAATTGCTTTGTGTTCTTTCCTACTCATTTTTGTCACTATTTACTTTCTACTTAATCTTCTAGGTGTTTGTGCCTTTTTGGTTCAAACATTTTGGTGCTTTCACTGAGAGATCCTATTCTTAGGCTACTTGGATCCATATTCTACTATTGGGTTTCATAGATCTAAGAGATAGATCCAAATTTCCAACCTTAGAATTCTACTATTCAGATTTTCAATAATCTAAGAGAAGTTATTCACCATGGCCCTATCAAGGAGAGAATGTGATGACCCAGAATTTTAGGCAATATCAATTTAATAATTTGTATAAAAAGTTAAATTGATTTAATAATTTTCTTTTATAATTTAAATTTAAATTGGAAAATTATTCTTTTAAAAAGCAAATAAATATTTAAATTGATATTTTAAAACTAATAAAAGGTTTTCTATTTATAGCGTATATATACATTTGTATATATTGTAAATAGAAAAACTTTGGTGAATTTAATAAATAAAATCATGTTTTCAAATTCTAAAATATATTTGGCAATTTGGAAATTCTGATTAATTTAACATAAAACCTTTTCAAGTTATTTAAAGATTAATTTTATAGTTTATAATATTTAAGGAAAATGTTTAATTATTTAAAATAGATTTTTGCTTAAGTATAAATTTTAAATAAGATTAATTAAAAAGGTTTGTTTTATTTTCATTTTTAAATATTACTTGATAAATATAATTTAGAATTATATATAAAAGTTTAAAATATATTTTTACAAATGATACTTTAATTTATTTAAGTAATATAAGTAACTCATACTAAAGAGATAAAATTCTTTTATAAATTATTTAAAATCGACAAATTTGTTACTTTTAAACAATAATAATATGTATTGTTTTTATATAGATATAGATAGATTTTAATAAAAATAGAATTATTATTTCAAATTGAGTGTGTTGTTATAACTTGATTTTTGATTAGATTTTTTAAATTTAATTTGAATTGAATTTAATTTTGAAAATTCAAAAGGTAGATATTTAAAAATATTTTGGATTTTAATTATATGAATAAGCTTTTATTTGTATAAAATTTGTTTTATTTTATTTTCTTCAAAAAGAAATTCATATATATATTTATATAATTAGGTAAGAATCAGTAAATTTAATATAAAAACCTCTTATTAACATTTAAAATAAATAAAATAATACATATGACATGTGTTAATATATTAAGTAACCATAGTAAAATGTGTTAAGTAATAAACTAGGGTATATGACAAATGTTGAAATATTAACAAGTGTCATTTTAAAATTTTAATTTTCTTTATTTTTAATAAACCATAATTTCATTTATATAAACACATTGTTTTCTCATCTTCATTTCTTTTCTATTTTCTTACTCAAAGCCAAGAAGAAATTAAAACCAAATCCCTTCAAAAACAAATCCGTAATCAGTACTTTCTCTAACCAAATCAAAATTCAATTATCTGTAATCATCTTCAAACCAAAACTTGTTCATTTTCAAAAATCAAGCCTAAACATCTTCTTTAAATCTGAGATTTTCAAAAAGCTAATCTAAAATTCACATTCCTCAAACCATTACTCCAAAACAATCTGTAATCAATTCAATAAATTGCATATTATTTGCAAAACAAATCATCAAACAGTAATTTCATTTTCAATATCAAAATCAGCCTGCAAGCATTCTTCAGCAGTTTCAATAACAAGTTTCCAAAATCCAGCAACAAGCATGCAGTTTTAAATCAAAACATTTTCCAGCAATAAAGGATTTTCAGTTTCAATAGCATGCAACTGCAATTTTTAAATCAGGATACATTCAAGTTTTAAAGTATCAAAGGCTATTTCAAAATCAAAAAAAGTGCTCTGTTCTTTATTGTGTGCAGGTGAGTAACATCATTTTTTAAAAAAAAGCTTAAGTATAGATATCTGTTGAATGTTAATCTCTGTGATAGGTATGTATTGTGTGGATGTATATGATTGAATTTATTGTGTGTGTGTGAATATATAGATATATGCTTGTAGTTGTCTCTGTGCTTCACTGTACTTAGTTTTAGAAGCTAAGATTTGTTCAAAATCCATTATCACTTGATCTGTTCCTTGTTAGGATTTAAGATTCAAACAAAAGTTGTTTGTTTCAGTATAGATTAATGTTCAAAAATTATAATTAAGTTAAAATAAATTTAAATGCCTCTGGAAAACCAAAAGAACAGGCTAGTATTAGTGATGTCAAAAATGTAATCATTCTAATCTATTGTTTCGGGCATATAATCTAAAACCTTATTTAAAAATATGATTTTATAAAAATAAAATCATGATTTTTAGTATTAGGATGTGGAAGCAGTTCGAGTCGATCAGTATTGGGAATTTTGGGTTGTCTCTGGCAATCTAAGTGACCCGAATGGCCGTGATTCTCACCGGAGGTAGAGGAATGTTGGGGAAGGTCGGCAAAAATAGCAGAAGTGATGGATGGTCACTGTAGCGGCGGTTGGAGATCGAATTAGTCTGTAACCCTTGTTTGGCTAGGTTGAGGAATTCTGTTCATCTAGATGCCTCTGGTGGATCGAGCTTCACCAAACTCAAGAGATCGGTAGCATGGGGTATTAGCGAGGTGTGGCCGGAAGTTCTGACATTCTGGTGGTCAGAGGAGCGAGCACGAGGGAGTTCCAGGTTTTGGTCTTTGTCCATATTTGTGCAGTGTTATTCGATTTTGGCTTTGAGGGTAAATCGATGATCTGATGGTCGGATTAGGGTGCGAAGATGATTGTCGACTTGTAAGGGTCATCATGGATGATCGGAAAAGGATGGTTGGTCAGTGCATGTGCACGGTGCACATTTGGTTCATGGTGAGGTCTGGAATGGAAGGAGAAAGGGTACTCGAGTTTACTCGAGACAGTTGCGTGAAATACTCAAAGTCATGTGGCGGTTGACTCGGGGATTCTAAGGTCTGGCTCGGGTCATTTATTTGGTTGCATGTTTTAAAACCTGTCTTTATTTTAAATTTTAAAAAGAATTTGAAAATTTAAGGCAAGACTTTAAATAAGGTTTTAAATCAAGTTTAAGTATGGGATCAAATCAACTTTTGTATCCTAGTTTAAAATAAATTTTATAAATTCAAATATTTAAACAAAATTTAAGGTTTAAAGTATATTTGTAAGTAAAATAGCTTTCCAATAAAATGTTTAAAACTTTATTTAAATAAAATTCTTTTATAAAAGTTTTCTTTAATATTGAATGGAAAGTTATATAAATTTGTTTAACCTAAATATGCAAGATAAATGATTAAGTTATTTTTAAAGCTTGATTTTAAAATACAATAAATTAGTTTAAACCTTCCGTTATATAAGCTTCTTTTATAAATGATGAATGTTCTTTACTTTTGTTCAAGAGGTTTGTAAATTGTCTTAAATTTTGATAAGCTAAATCATTTTTAAATCTTAGTTAAAATGGAACTTAAAAGTTGATTAAAGGTGTAAATTGTTTTTAAATATACTTGTTAATGATAATTAAGTTATTTATAAAGAAATGATTTATCTTAAACATAATTTAGGTTTTAATGATAAATGATTAATTTAGTTAATTAATTAATGACTTAGTATTAATTAATTAAGTAATTAAGGCTTAAATTAATTAATTGAAGGCTAATTAATTTGAAATTAAGGATTATTAATTAAATATAGATTAATAATTAAGTATTAATTAGTCAAGTAATTAAAGATTAATTAAATTACAGTTAAGCATTTATTAATTAAGTAATTAGAGGTTAATTAATTGGTAATTAAGACTTAATTGATTTGTAATTGATAATGGTTAATTAAAGTTTAATTACTTAAGAAAGTAATTGAAGAATTAATAATAGTTAATGAAGATCATTAACTAAGGATTATTAGATAATTAATTAATGTGATTAATTTTAATAATTAATTATATTAATTAATTAAAGATAATCATTTGTGAAATTGTTTAAGTATAATTACTTAATGTAAGTAATTAAAGGGATTAATTACTCAGTGTAATTAATTAAATTAATGTGATTAGTTTGAGTTAATTAATTTGTTTGATTAATTTAAAATAATCATTTGATAATGGGTTAAGTATAATTACTTAGTAAAAATTTATAAAGTATAATTACTTAATAAAGTAATTAGTGGGTAATTACTGGATGAATTTAATTGAAGAATGATAGGGGCTTGGGTTTAATTACTTTGTGTATTTGAAGAATAATTAATTAGTGAAAGTAATTAATAATTAATTACTTAGTGTAATTAATTTAAGAATTGATAAATAAAGTTATTTGAAGTTAACTAAGTGATGTAATTAATTAAGGATGATTAATTACTGAACGGGATTAATCAAGGTTGATTAATAAATAAATATTAATTAAGAATTAATTATTAAATGTGATTAATTAGAACAACAATTAATTTAAAAAATAATTAAGAATCATTAATTAATGATGTAATTAAGGATTGATTAATTAATGGGTAATTAATCAATAATAAGTGATTAAATAATTGTAATTAATTAAGGATTAATGTTATTAATTATAGTTAATTAATCATTGAGAGCAATTATAGGTTAATTACTGTAAATGGTTAAGGATAATTAATTTGTGTAATTAATTAAAGACTAATTACTTAAAGTAATTAGAGAATGATTAATCAAGGGTGAATAATTAAGATGAATACTTAGAGGATGATTAATTAATCTGTAATTAATTAATGGTTAAGTAAGCAAGATTTATAGTGATGAAAGTAATTAATTCAATTCATTTTAAATTAATTAGAGATGAAGTAATTAATTTACTTCATTTTAAATTAATTATAGATGGTGTGATAGATCTTTGCTTATAGATGGCTTATTGATATTGAATGCCTTGATTGTTTGATATCACCGATAAGATATGTGTTGATATGTGGCATGAGTTTCTTTGTTGAATGGTGATGATATGAATTATCTATTTGTGATGATGTGAATTATCTATATGTGCGAATATAGATAATGAATTGAATTGTTTTTACTTTAAAACAATTTGGACTTAAAAGATAGCGTTTTGGATTTCGATGAGACCGGGATCGGGTTTCCAGATTTGGATATCCGAAAACCACAACGATCCAAATTAACGATGGGTTGTGAATCTCAAGTGAAGATGAAGATTCAAAGTGCAAGGGTTATTGTCATTAACTCGGAGGGTGATTCCAAAATGAGTGTAACAAGATAATGCCTTGGTTTCGTTCGAACCTGGAACGAACTTGTATGGATTGAATGCTTTCAGAACATTGTCAGGTGGACGATGAGCATTCTAAGATAGACGTGTTTTATAAAGGTAATCGTAGCCTCAAGCCTCATCAACCGGGAGTGGCTAAAATAGGGGATGTGCAGCAAGGCTAAGTAGGTAGCACCTAAGTAGGACAAGATCTTCCCTTGTCTAGAAGTCCCTTTATATTCGGCTGTGTGGGCAGTTGGTTGCAAATAAATGCGGGGTTGTCTTGTTCGGGACTATCCAGTAAGGGATGGTTCCGGCCTCGTGTCGCAGGGGATTGGGAGTAATCCTCGGTATAGTGATCTAGGCCACGTACTGTGATGGGCGGAACCCCAGTAACCCTTCCATTGATGGAAATCCATTCTTCCTACGTGCCCTTATGGTTCTGATTGTATTACCCACTTTGTGGCTAGTATGCTGAAATTTAATCATGCAACAATTTCAGCTATTTCTTATTTAATTGAAAACCCTAGACCCTATTATAATATCACTGTATTTCCTATCAAATGTTTTGGTCAGCGTAAAGTAAAAACTTGCCCATGTTTTTGTGTGGGGAGTCTTATGTGATACCTTTCTTTTCAAAGGTTTTTTAAAGTTAAGCAACTTTAACCTGTTACTCACACCAGATCCATGTCTGACTCGGAGTTTGTCTTCTGTTTTCCTAAACTCTTGGGTACTCAATTTTTTACGAGTAGCCAAGGGATTCAGGTTAGCTTTGACGAATTCTGGAGGAGCAATGGAATAGGAGGCTTCACGTTTGTGTGTGTATATACATACATACATACATACATACATACATATATATATATATATAGTGTTCCACTGTGTTGATCTTTGAGTCGTTGCTTGAGTTGTATTTTGAGTTGTAATAACTAGACAGGTGTTTATAACTGTCTAGTATGTGGTGTATAAGCTGTGTAACTCTGATAGATGTTGTATACTATGTAATATCTTATGTGATTAATATAATTTATTCATTCTTCTATTGAGATTCTGGTGTTGTTTCTTTCTTTCTTCTCTATCTTTCTCTTTTCTATCCCTTTCATTCTTAATGATGATGCGTCTTTTAGGGAGAGAAAGGAGGGTCATCTCATTTGGTATCAGAGCGCTAGGTTGAGTGAATACCTAGGCTTTGGAGTGATTTCTTTCTTGAGAGCGCGTATTTGTATTTTTAATATATATATATATATATATATATATATATATCTATTTCTACCTATTTGTTGGGTCACCTGTTCGGGTTTTCCAACATAAGTTCTAAAGGTAGATAGGGTAGTGATGTGTGTAGCACGACTACCAATGGATGGAGTCCGAGTGTCGAGGTTGGAAGTGTATTTGCCGAGACGATAGACCCAATACCGTCTCGAGTGAGTTCTGTAGTGTTGTAAGGATTCCACCTAACTCTGAAGGAAGCCTTTTTAAGGTTTGGAGTTTATCTTTGAAGTGCAAGTTTAGATGAGTAGGATTTGGATTTTTCGAATGAGCAAAAGCGAGTGATGGTATTTTGGCAACTTCAGGAAGGAGCAACCACGTGGTGTGACGCAGTGACTTTGGTTGTTTCTGAAGATGTTTCTTTTGGAGCAATTTTAAGGAAGTGTGTCTGCTTCGGTAGTGAGGCTGAGTTTAGTAGGGTGTTTGTGTTTAGTTTGAGGCCCGAGTTTCTCGAGGAGCTTATGGATTAAGGAGTCTTTGGCATCAGTGGCAGCGTTGTAGCTCAGATTGTTCTGTGTGCCAGCAGGAAGGTCATCTGGCTAAGCGGTTTTCTAGAGGTGGAGTTCAGAAGCAGCTGAGTGGATCCATTCCTTCGATGGATTGGTTAGTCAAGCATAAGTTGTTTTGATTGGTAAAGAGAGAACAGTTTCTTTGAAAATTAGGCTGGTTGACTTGCGATAGTTGAGTGTTCTCTTGGGTTATCTTTTTCTTGGAATCGAGGCATCTCCAGGGATTGGAAGTTGTCAGAGATCTTTCTGGATGTCTTCGTAGATGTCGAGGTTTGCCCTAGCATCTAGAGATTGAGTTTTCATATCGATTAGGATTGATACCAGTGGTTCAGCTAGTAGAAGGATGGTTTCTAGAGAGAAGGGTTTGGTGAGGCAGCTCAGGATTAGGTGGTACTTCTAAGTTTTCTCTTTATGGATCTGTTGAACCGTGTCCTTCGGGTTATGCCGGACAAGTTTGTGCTCGTGGTCATCATCAGCATTCTCATCTTCTTTAGATCAGAGTTGTGCAACGGAAGCTAGGTAGTAGCTGTTCTAGAATGGAAGCAACCGGGAAGTTTTAATGTTTTGGATTAAAGGGTTTCTACAGGAATTTTTCAGGATCTGATGGCGAGATTGGCAAGTGCTCCTGTTTGACTTGTCCGAATAAGAGAAGTCAGTCTTCAACTGATGATAGTAGAATTGGTGTTCTTGATTTTGGTTAATTTTGGGAGAATCATTATGTTGGTTTGTTTTGGTTCAGTTAATTTCTTGAGGCATCAACGAAGGCTGAGCCGATCGGGAAGGATGAAGGCAGCCCAGGATCGTCAGAAGAGTTTTATGGATAAGAGACGGAGGAATTTGAATTCCGAGGTCGGAGATTTGATTTTGGATGAGTTTTCTTCGGTCAAAGGAGCTATAAGAATTGGTAAGACCAGAAAGCTAGCTCCAAGGTATTGGATCTCTTCTATGTTCTGGCAAGATAAGTGATTTGGTCTACAGGGTTGAATTTCCAGTTTGGAAGACTGGGATTCATTATGTTTCACATATCTCTGAGGGAGTACTTGTGTGATCCATCTCTGGTTATGGAATTTGCAGTTATGGAGGATTTGGTAGTTAAGTCAGACTTGTCTGTGGCCCAATATCCTGTTCAGTTTTCTAGATCTAGATGAGTAGGAGCTCAATAGCTTAGTAGTATAGATTATTTGGGTTCGGTAGAGCGAGTAACCAAGTGTTTATACCTGGGAAACTCTAGATGGTGTTAGGAAGACCTATCTTGATTTGTGTCAGGATCATTAGATTTGTTTGATTGAGTGAATTGGATGCTATGGTTGATAGCATATGCTTGATATTATATGCTTGTCGTTTAAAATTAAAATCTTTGAAGGGTTATTAAATTATCTTTGATTTTAAATTTCGGGAAAGAAATTCTTTTAAGGGGGGAGGAATGTGACGACCTAGAATTTTGGGCAATATCAATTTAATAATCTGTATAAAAAATTAAATTGATTTAATAATTGTCTTTTATAATTTAAATTTAAATTGGCAAATTATTCTTTTAAAAAGCAAATAAATATTTAAATTGATATTTCAAAGCTAATAAAAGGTTTTCTATTTATAATGTATATGCATTTGTATATATTGTAAACTGAAAAGCTATGGTGAATTTAATAAATAAGATCATGTTTTCAAATTCTAAAATATATTTGGCAATTTGGAAATTCTGATTAACTTAATATAAAACTTTTTCAAGTTAATTAAAGATTAATTTTACAGTTTAAAAATATTTAAGGAAAATGTGTAATTATTTAAAATAGATTTTACCTTAAGTACAAATTTTAAATAAGATTAATTAAAAAGGTTTGTTTTATTTTCATTTTTAAATATTATTTGATAAATATAATTTGGAATTATACAAAAGTTTAAAATGCAATTTTATAAATGATACATTAATTTATTTAAGTAATATAAGTAATTCATAAAAAAGAGATAAAATTCTTGTATAAATTATTTAAAATTGACAAATTTGTTACTTTTAAACAATAATAATATGTATTGTTTTTATATAGATATAGATAGATTTTAATCAAAATAGAATTATTATTTCAAATTGAATGTGTCGTTATAACTTGATTTTTAATTAGATTTTTTAAATTTAATTTGAATTTGAATTTAATTTTGAAAATTCAAAAGGTAGATATTTAAAAATATTTTGGATTTTAACTATATGAATAAGCTTTTATTTGTATATAATTTGTTTTATTTTATTTTCTTTGAAAGAAATTCACATATATAAAATTGGGTAAGAATTAGTAAATTTAATATAAAAACCTCTTATTAACATTTACAATAAATAAAATAATACATATGACATGTGTTAATATATTAAGTAACCATAGTAACATGTGTTAAGTAATAAACTAGGGTATATGACAAATGTTGAAGTATTAACAAGTGTCATTTTAAAATTTTAATTTTCTTTATTTTTAATAAAATAGATTTTCATTTATATAAACACATTGTTTTCTCATCTTCATTTCTTTTCTAGTTTCTTACTCAAAGCCAAGAAGAAATTCGAACCAAATCCCCTAAAAAACAAAACTGTAATCAGTACTTCCTCTAACAGAATCAAAATTCAATTATCTGTAATCATCTTCAAACCAGAACTTGTTCATTTTCAAAAATCAAGCCTAAACTTCTTCTTCATATCTGAGATTTTCAAAAATCAAATCTGAAATTCACATTCCTCAAACCATTACTCCAAAACAATCTGTAATCAATTCAATAAACTGAAAATTATTTGCAAAACAAATCATCAACCTGTAATCTTATTTTCAATATCAAAATCAGCCTGCAAGCATTCTTCAGTTGTTTCAATAACAAGTTTTCAAACTCCAGCAACAAGCATGTAGTTTTAAATCAAAACATTTTCCAGCAACAATGGATTACCAGTTTCAATAGCATGCAACTGTAGTTTTTAAATTAGAAGGCATTCAAGTTTTAAAGTATCAAAGGCTATTTCAAAATTAAAAAAAGTGCTTTGTTCTTCATTGTGTGCAGGTGAGTAACATCATTTTTTTAAAAAAGCTTAAGTATGGATATCTGTTGAATGTTAATCTCTGTGATAGGTATGTATTGTGTGGATGTATATGATTGAATTTTCTATGTGTATGTGAATGTATAGATATATGCTTGCAGTTGTCTCTGTGCTTCACTGTACTTAGTTTTAGAAGCTAATCCATTATCACTTCATCAGTTTTGCCAGGATCTAAGATTCAAACAAAAGTTGTTTGCTTCAGTATAGATTAATGTTCAAAAATTATGACTAAGTTAAATAAATTTAAATGCCTCTGGAAAACCAAAAGAACGGGCTAGTATTAGTTATGCCAAAAATTTAAACATTCTAATCTATTGTTTCAGGCATATAATCTGAAACCTTATTCAAAAATATGATTTTTTAAAAATAAAATCATGATTTTTAGTATTAGGATATGGAAGCAGTTTGAGCCGATCAGTATTGGGAATTTTAGATTGTCTCTGGCAATCTAAGTGACCGGAATGGCCGTGGTTCTCACCGGAGGTAGAGGAATGTTGGGGAAGGTCTGAAAAAATAGAAGAAGTGATGTATGGTCACTATAGCGGTGGTTGGGGATCGAATTAGTCTGTAACCCTAGTTTGGCTAGGTTAAGGAATTCTGTTCATCTAGATGCCTCTGGTGGATCGAGCTTCACCAAACTCAGGGGATCGGTAGCATGGGGTATTGGCGAGGTGTGGCCGGTAGTTTTGACATTCTGGTGGTCGGAGGAGGGAGCACGAGGGAGTTCCAGGTTTTGGTCTTTGTCCAGATTTGTTCAATGTTATTCGAATTTGTCTTTGAGGGTAAATCGATGATCTGATGGTCGGATTAGGGTGCGAAGATGATTGTCGACTTGTAAGGGCCATCATGGATGATCGGAAAAGGGTGGTTGGTCAGTGCATGTGCATGGTACATATTTGGTTCATGGTGAGTTCTGGAATGGAAGGAGAAAGGGTACTTGAGTTTACTCGAGATAGTTGCGTGGAATACTCGAAGTTATGTAGTGTTTGACTTAGGGATTCTAAGGTCTGGCTCGGGTCATTTATTTGGTTACAGGTTTTAAAACCTGTCTGTGTTTTAAATTTTAAAATGAATTTTAAAATTTAAGGCAAGATTTTAAATAAGGTTTTAAATAAGGTTTAAATATGGGATCAAATTAACTTTTGTATCCTAGTTTAAAATAAATTTTATAAATTCAAATGTTTAAACAAAATTTAAGGTTTAAAGTATATTTGTAAATAAAATAGTTTTCCAATAAAATGTTTAAAACTTTATTTAAATAAAATTATTTTACAAAAGTTTTCTTTATTATTGAATGGGAAGTTATATAAAAACCTAATATGCAAGATAAATGATTAAGTTATTTTTAAAGCTTGATTTTAAAATATAATAAATTAGTTTAAACCTTCCTTTATATAAGCTTCTCTTATAAATGATGAATGTTCTTTACTTTTGTTCAAAAGGTTTGTAAATTGTCTTAAATTTTGATAAGTTAAATCATTTTTAAATCTTAGTTAAAATGGAACTTAAAAGTGGATTAAAGGTGTAAATTGATTTTAAATACACTTGTTAATGATAATTAAGTTATTTATAAAGAAATGATTTATCTTAAAGATAATTCAGGTTTTAATGATAAATGATTAATTTAGTTAATTAATTATTGACTTAGTATTAATTAATTAAGTAATTAAGGGTTAAATTAATTATTTGAAGGCTAATTAATTTGAAATTAAGGATTATTAATTAAAGTATAGATTAATAATTAAGTATTAATTAGTCAAGTAATTAAAGATTAATTTATTTACAATTAAGCATTTATTAATTAAGTAATTAGAGGTTAATTAATTGGTAATTAAGACTTAATTGATTTGTAATTGATAATGGTTAATTAAAGTTTAATTACTTAAGGAAAGTACTTAAAGAATTAATAATAGTTAATGAAGATCATTAACTAAGGATTTTTAGATAATTAATTAATGTGATTAATTTTAATAATTAATTATATTAATTAACTAAAGATAATCATTTGTGAAATTGTTTAAGTATAATTACTTAATGAAAGTAATTAAAGGGATTAATTACACAGTGTAATTAATTAAATTAACGTGATTAGTTTGAGTTAGTTAATTTGTTTGATTAATTTAAAATAATCATTTGATAATGGGTTAAGTATAATTACTTAGTGAAATTTATAAAGTATAATTACTTAATAAGTAATTAGTGGGTAACTACTGGACGAATTTAATTGAAGAATGATAGTAGCTTGGGTTTAATTACTTTGTGTAATTAATTTGAAGAATAATTAATTAGTGAAAGTAGTTAATAATTAATTACTTAGTGTAACTAATTTAAGAATTGATAAATAAAGTTATTTGAAGTTAATTAAGTGATCTAATTAATTAAGGATGATAAATTACTGAATGGGATTAGTCAAGGTTGATTAATAAATAAAGATTAACTGAGGATTAATTATTAAATGTGACTACTTAGAAAAATAATCAATTTAAGAAATAATTAAGGGTCATTCATTAATGTAATTAATTTGTATAATTAATTAAAGGCTAATTACTTAGAGTAATTAGAGAATGATTAATCAATGGTGATTAATTATGATGAATACTTAGAGGATGATTAATTAATTTGTAATTAACTAATGGTTAGGTAAGCAAGATTTATAGTGACGAAAGTAATTAATTTAATGTATTTTAAATTAATTAGATATGAAGTAATTAATTTAATTCATTTTAAATTAATTATAGATGGTGTGATAGATCTTTGCTTATGGATGGCTTATTGATATTGAATGCCTTGATTGTTTGATACCTCTGATGAGATATGTGTTGATATGTGGTATGAGATGCTTTGTTGAATGGTGATGATATGAATTATCTATTTGTGATGATGTGAATTATCTATTTGTGTGAATATAGAAAATGAGTTGTTTTAACTTTAAAACAATTTGGACATAAAAGATGGTGTTTTGGATTTCGATGAGACCGGGATTGGGTTTCCAGAGTTGGATATCCGAAAACCACATCGATCCAAATTAACAATGGGTCATGAATCTCAAGTGAAGATGAATATTTAGAGTGCAAGGGTTATTATCGTTAAATCTGAAGGTCATTCCAAAATGAGTGTAACGAGATAATGCCTTCGGTTTCGTTTGAACCCGAACGTATTTGTATGGATTGAATGCTTTCAGAACATCGTCAGGTGGACGATGAGCATTCTAAGATAGATGTGTTCTATAAAGGTAATCGTAGCCTCAAGCCTCATTAACCGGGAATGGCTAAAACATGGGAGGTGCAACAAGGCTAAGTGGGTAGCACCCAAGTAGGACAAGATCTTCCCCTGTCCAAAAATCCCTTTATATTCGGCTGTGTGGGCAGTTGGTTGCAAACAACTGCGGGGTTGTCTTGTTCGGGACTGTCTGGTAAGGGATGGTTCCGGCCTCGTGTTGCAAGGGATTGGGAGTAATCGTCGGTACCGTGATCTAGGCCATGTACTGTGACGGGCGGTACCCCAGTTGTAACAACCCGCATATTTAACGATTATATATTTAAATATAGCGTCGTTAGTCGGATTTTGGTCCGAAATGTTACTTTCTGCAAATGGCCGAATTGGAACTCGAAACTACCTCCATTGGTTCCGAAATGGCGTTTGCGATCTTTTTGAGTATAATCTTTGGTATGTTTGGAGTTTGTGAAATTTTGGCTACTTTTTCTATTGGGTTTGGGTTCAGCCCACTAGCTTAATTAACCCTCTAACTCAACCCCTTCTCTTCATTTCATCTTCTTTCATTTTCATTTCTCAAGTAAAACTGAAAATGGTGGAAGGGAAGAGGAAATAGAAATTGCATGCCCTAGTTTCTCCTTTGTAACTTGATTTCTTGCTCCAAAATCATAGAGAAGCCATAGGTAAGTCTCTCTTCTTCTTCTTCTTCAACTCTTTTTCCTTCAATTTCAGAAAGTTTTCCTAAACCTAACTTAGGAAAATACTTGTTTGTTCTTAGATTGAAGCTTGTTGGGTTGAAATAGTGATTAGTTGGTCTTCTCCTTGTGTTTTAGCTCCTTCATCTTCTTTGTTTGTGAGGTTAAAATGTGAGTTTTGAACTCACATCTACCTCTCTTGATATCATAGATGTTGGGTATGAATTCCTAACACCTTGTTCGTATGCACTTGCTTTTGGTTTGGATTGAATTGGTGAATATCCAAATTTTTAGTGTTTGGGTTCAATTCCTTAAAGATCCTAACTTCGATATTGGAACATGTTTTTGGTTGCGAATCGGAGAGCTAATGGAGCTGGGGTATCTATTGGCTAAGGCTCCTTAACTCCATTGCTCGAACGGTCGCATTTTGGAAGAACTTGCATTTCATTGGAAAAAGGGCAGAAACTGCAAATTTATGCAGTTCGGCCGACCGAGCCCTGTAGCCGGTCGACCGACCTGCTCATGTCGAGTTTTTTTTTATTTCCTGCATCTGGCCAGCCGACCGAGCCCTGCAACCGATCGACCGACCTGCTCATGTTTTGCCTGTTTTGCCTATTTTTGCATATTTTGATTTGTTTTCCAAATTTTATCGATTCAAGTTGCTTCTTAGTGGTTGTTATTGCCTCTTTGACTTTGATAGCTTATTTTTGACTTTATCCACAGGTTTTTATAAAATAATCTTTCTAATCATATTAAAAGCTCGTTTCTCCAATTTATAAATTCTATTTAAACACACGCACAATTTCACACTTCGAGCGAAGTGGAAGGGTGATCAAATGGTTGGGCAAAACATGGACCATGAATCTGTGCGTTTATCTTTCCGATTATTCCCCGACCTATTCAATTGATCGTTTTGACCTTCGGGTTTGGTTTACTGCGGATATGAGGTGAACTTTGTACTGCTTCGAGTGTGAAATTAACTAATGGATAGTAAACCGTTTAGTGCGAACGGGTGGTTATGGGACTCACGTTACCACTTTTCGGATTCCTCTCTGGGAGTTTGTGACACATGCTGCCTTTGGGATAGTGTCTTCGGACTGTCTCCTCTGGCTTGTTGCCTTTAATATCGCTTTTGGAGTTGGTCCTTTGCCCTGACTCGAAAGATATTTGGGGTTGTCGGTTACCTTTAGTATTGCTTTCAGAGTGGTTTCTTCACCACCGCTCAAGAGATATTGGAGTGGTTTCTTCACCACTACCGCTCAAGAGATATCGGAGTGGTTTCTTCACCACCGCTCAAGAGATATCGGAGTGGTTTCTTCACCACCGCTCATGATGTTTCATTTATATGTATATTCCCTAGGTATTGCTTTTCTGTATTGGTTCTTTGGAGCCACACGAAATATAGCGTTTACCTTGTGGAACTCGTATTTATCGGTATTTGTTGTTTGCCTTTATGGCTTTCTTTGGGATATTCTTATCCTTTGTTTCTATATGTTGCCGATGATATGAGGCTTGTTCTATATGATTCATCTTTTGTTAGATGATTGTGTTATCTCTTTTAGAGATATCTATTATGCTTTGTAACCTTACAGGTTTATTGTTGATCAGTTTATCTAACTGATTTGTTTAGCTAGACTGATCCGTGTATTTTATACTCGGGTCAGACCGAGTTGTTTCAGGTTAGGTGCTTTTGGATTTAGCCTATTTTGCTTCCGCATGGACTACTCCGCTAGCTTCTTTTTGTCATAGCTTTTTGTGTAGTCCCATTTTGTAGTAACTCTGATATGTATTCATCTGGAACTCGTCTGTATATTGTGGTTTGCTATACCGCTCGACATGTATTATTTTGTATACTCTGCAATGTATCAGTATATGTGTATATGATGATTTACTGTTCTGTGATGTATATTACATTTGAGTTGTCATATTCTGTTTTGATAGATCCTTCAACCACCTATGGTTTTGTTTTAAGTATTCATTGGGTATGTCGACCTGCTTGGTATGTTTATTGTCGATGTATTCAATAGATAATTAGAGAAAGGCTATAGATGGTCGCTCCCAACCAGCCTTATTCTCCGTGTTAGTTGACGGCATTACTTTGTAGTGTCCTTGGCTAGCGTGGGTATAGAGGTGGGGCGTCACAGCGTGGTATCAGAGCTGAGTTCAGGAAAAAATATGATAAACACAGAATAGATGCACATATTATGGTACATCAAAGTGTACAAGTGATACAAACCTTTGAATCATCGTGTCTCTTTATTCCATCAAGGTTAGATAGAATTTGGGGAATACGTCTAGGAATGCATTTTATTCCGTAGTATTCCGTAATGAAGTATCTACCTTGTGAATAATTTTGTTCTTATCTTACTTTCAGCTTATGGCTGGAAGAGGCAGGGGACGACGTTCGGATGCTGGGCAATCCAGTGGCTCACATCCGGATGGCGTTTATATGTCTGCTGATCAGTTTATGGAATTGTTTAGGAGCACTCAACCTCCAATTCTTCCTCGAGTATCTCCACCTCGCAAGTCTGCCTTTGCACGTCAGTGCAGTGATTTTTCTTATCTTGGAGGAAAGCCGTTTAAGGGCTCCGAGTCTGTTCTTGAAGTCCAAGCTTGGCTTCGCACGTGCGAGCATATCTTCTCTCACATGGATCTTTCTGACCATGATAGAGTTCTTGTAACTTCTAGCTTATTACAAGAGCGTGCTCTTGATTGGTATGAGCTTTTTGTAGCCGAAATTGATGAGTCTACTCTTTCTTGGACTCAGTTTCGGGGACGATTTGAACTCAAGTTCGTTCCTGAATTTGAAAAAGTTTTATTGCCCTGTCGCTTCCTTGAGTTGAAGCAAGGGAAATCTTCTGTTTCTGAGTATGTTGCATCATTCGAGGCTTTATCTAAGTATGGTCTTGAATTCATCAGCACTTCTTATATGAAGAATTTGAAGTTTCTCTCTGGTCTTAAGAAATATCTCAAGAAGTCCTTGTTGCTCCAGCTTAAGCTTTCTTTAGAGGAGTTGGTTGATTCGACACTTCACCTCGAGACTATCGAGAAGGAGTGTGATAGTGATGTTGATGTTGAGGTTTCCAAGAACCCCAACAAGAGGCCGTTTCCAATTCAGAAGAAGCCTTTTCCTTCTAAGAAGAAGAAGACTGGTGGTCCTAGTTCTCAGCCTCTGTCTTCCGGAACACTTTTCGTTCGAAAGTGTTTTAATTGTGGTTCTCCGGATCATATTATTCGAGCTTGTCCTAAGCCTCTCTTCTGCCGTTATTGCAAGAGGGAAGGTCATCGTAGTTCCACTTGTCCCATTGCTCCGAATAATTCTTCATCTGGCAAGTTAAATGTAGCGAATGCTTCTGGAGGTCCTTCTCAATCTAAAGGTATATCTCCATCTATTTTGGAAGGTTCTATTTTATTTTATGACCATAGTATACGAGTTCTTTTCGATACGGGTGCTTCACATTCTTTTGTATCGAAAAAGCTCGTTGATGATTTATCTTTGGATGTTTCTTGTATGGTTACTTCTTTAAGGATTGCGAATCCTATTGGGGGATCCGCGACCCTTAGTTTGCTGTGTGATGATGTTGAGATTGTTTTATGTGGCTTTTCTTTCCGTGCGAATCTGCACGTTATTTCTTGTCTGGGATTTGATATGATTTTGGGAATGGACTGGCTAGTGAGATATGATGCCAGGATTATTTGTTCGTAGAGGATTTTATATCTTCGACATCCGGATTCGCATACTCAGTTATCTCTTATTCTTCGGGATGTGGATAATTCCGAAATGGCTTTTTATTCTCTTGACTCGCGAGATGATGATGATATATCTCGTATTCCTGTTGCTTGTGACTTTTCTGATGTTTTTGAGCCTGTATCGGGTTTGCCACCCAAACGGGTAATTGAGTTCCGCATTGATCTCATTCCAGGCGCGCAGCCAGTTAGTCGTCCTCCCACGAGGATGTCTACAAAGGAAAATGAGGAACTCAAGAAGCAGCTTTTAGAGCTTGAGTCCAAGCAGTTGATTCAGTCCAGTTTTTCTCCGTGGGGATCCGCGGTTGTCTTTGTGAAGAAGTCTGATGGAACTCTTAGGCTTTGCATTGACTATCGCAAGCTTAACGAGTTGACCATTAGAAATAGGTATCCATTGCCTAGGATCGATGATATGTTCGATCTATTGAGTGGTGCTAAGGTCTTTTCTCAGCTTGACCTTGCCACAGGTTTTCATAAGTTACGAGTCGCGGAGGATAGCATACCTCTTACAGCTTTCCGCACTCGATATGGTTCTTTTGAGTGGCTCGTTATGCCGTTCGGTTTGACGAACGCTCCTGCTTTCTTTGTTGATCTCATGAATCGGGTATTTCAGGAATATCTCGACAAGTTCGTCCTTGTGTTCATTGATGATATCCTTATTTATTCTAAATCTGAAGCCGAGCATGCTAATCACTTGAGAATTGTCTTGAGTACTCTTCGTCGTCATCAACTTAGAGCCAAATTCTCCAAGTGCCACTTTTTGGAGAATAGGGTTAAGTTCTTAGGCCATGTTGTATCTTCCGATGGCATTTCTCTCGATCCCTCAAAGATCGAAGCCATCCAGAATTGGAAGAGGCCTGAGAATGTGCATGAGATTCGTAGTTTTCTTGGATTGGCGGGTTATTACCGTCGGTTCATTAAGGATTTTTTCCGTATTGTGCTTCCTCTCACTTGCCTTACTCGGAAAGGCATTCGTTTTGATTGGTCCGACAAGTGTGAAGCTTCCTTTCTGGCATTGAAGGAACTTCTCACTAATGCTCCTATTATTGTGGTTCCCGAGGGGAATCATGATCTTGTTGTCTACATCGATGCTTGTGGTAGTGGTCTCGGTGCTGTTCTTATGTAGAAGGATCGGGTAGTTGCTTATGCTTCTTGGCAACTGCGTCCGAATGAAGTTCGCTATGCCACTCATGATCTTGAGCTTGCCGCCATTGTCTTTGCCTTGAAGATTTGGCGACATTATTTATTGGGCAAGCGCTTCATTCTCTATACTGATCATAAGTCTTTGAAGTATTTGTTCACTCAGAAGGAACTCAATATGAGGCAACAGCGTTGGCTCGAGTTTCTTGCTTCTTATGACTTTGATATCCAGTATACCCCTGGTAAGGGTAATCGTGTTGCAGATGCGCTTAGTCGCAAACATTCGGCTGTTATTTCTATGATGCTTGCCGAATGGAATGTTCTTGAGACTCTATCTTTTTGTGAAATTCGTGATCGAGGTTCATCTTCTGATTCTCCTATTCTATTATTTAGTTTGGGAGCTCGACCTATTTTATTGGATCGTATTGCCAATGGTCAGCGGCGTGATCCTGAATTGTTGCATCTTATTCAGCTTTGTGAGTCTGGATCTTGTGATGAGGCGTTGCAAAATTTCAGCATTGATTCTCATGGGTGTCTTCGCAAGAAGAACCGTCTTCTTGTGCCTTTTGATTTTGCACTTAGGTATGACATTCTTGATGACTGTCACCGTTCTAAGTATACCATTCATCCCGGTAGTAGTAAGATGTATGCGGATATGCGTCGTCTTTATTATTGGGAAGGCATGAAGCGCAATGTGGCGAGTTATGTGAGCAATTGCATAACTTGTCAGCGTTTCAAGGCCGAGCAATAGCGTCCTTCAGGTCTTCTTCAGCCCCTTGAGATTCCATTGTGGAAATGGGATCAGATATCTATGGATTTCATTGACGGCCTACCTCGTTCGAGATCAGGCCATTCTAGCATTTGGGTTATTGTTGATCGACTTACCAAGTCTGCTCATTTTGTCCCTATTAGGTCTAATAGAATAGCTTCGCATTTGGCTAAGTTATATGTCAAGGAAATCGCGAGATTGCACGGTGTTCCTAGTTCTATTGTGAGTGACCGTGATCCTTTATTCACGAGTCATTTTTGGAAGAGTCTTTAGCAAGCTTTGGGAACAAAGCTTAATTTTTCTACAGCTTATCATCCGCAGTCCGATGGACAGACTAAACGGGTGAATTGTATCTTGGAAGATCTTCTCCGTATTTGTATTTTTGATTTTGGTGGTAGTTGGGAAGATCACCTACCTCTTGTAGAGTTCTCCTACAACAATAGTTTTCAGTCTAGTATCGGTATGGCTCCTTTCGAAGCCTTATACGGAAGACCATGTCGATCACCTTCTTGTTGGTTAGAATCTGGGGAGAAGCTTATTCTTGGCCCGGATTTTGTTCGTCATTCTTCCGAGAAGATTGATCTTATCCGGTTGAGAATGAAAGAGGCACAGAGTCGCCAGAAATCCTAGGCGGACAACCGTAGGAAGCCTCTCGAGTTCTCGATCGGCGATCTTGTTTTTATTCGTGTTTCTCCTTTGAAGGGGGTTATGCGTTTCAGTACGACTGGGAAATTGGCTCCTCGCTTTATAGGACCATTTTCTATTACTGAACGTATTGGCCCTGTGGCTTATAGAGTTTCACTTCCAGCTCATTTATCTGGCATTCATGACGTGTTTCACGTCTCGCAACTTCGGAAGTGTCTTCGGGAGTCGGATTCTGTTATTACTTCTCCTGATTTGCAAGAGCTTGAGATCTCACCGGACTTATCTATTGTACAGCAACCTATTCGCGTGCTTGACATGGAGGTACGACACCTTCGGAACAAGGACGTGCCGCTCGTTAAAGTTCAATGGTCCGCTAATCCCAATGACTGTACTTGGGAAACCAGGGAATTTATTGAGCGATCTTATCCAGGTTTTCTTTCTTAGCTTGTAAACGGTAAGTATGTTTTTTTTCATCTCGAGCTTATTTCCTTTTCTTTTGAATTTTGTATGTATGTAGTTGTTACAAATATCGTCTCTAGGAATTGCGGGGACGCAATTTTATAAGAAGGGAAGATCTGTAACAACCCGCATATTTAACGATTATATATTTAAATATAGCGTCGTTAGTCAGATTTTGGTCCGAAATGTTACTTTCTGCAAATGGCCGAATTGGAACTCGAAACTACCTCCATTGGTTCCAAAATGGCGTTTGCGATCTTTTTGAGTATAATCTTTGATATGTTTGGAGTTTGTGAAATTTTGGCTACTTTTTCTATTGGATTTGGGTTTGGGTTCAGCCCACTAGCTTAATTAACCCTCTAACTCAACCCCTTCTCTTCATTTCATCTTCTTTCATTTTCATTTCTCAAGTAAAACTGAAAATGGTGGAAGGGAAGAGGAAATAGAAATTGCATGCCCTAGTTTCTCCTTTGTAACTTGATTTCTTGCTCCAAAATCATAGAGAAGCCATAGGTAAGTCTCTCTTCTTCTTCTTCTTCAACTCTTTCTCCTTCAATTTCAGAAAGTTTTCCTAAACCTAACTTAGGAAAATACTTGTTTGTTCTTAGATTGAAGCTTGTTGGGTTGAAATAGTGATTAGTTGGTCTTCTCCTTGTGTTTTAGCTCCTTCATCTTCTTTGTTTGTGAGGTTAAAATGTGAGTTTTGAACTCACATCTACCTCTCTTGATATCATAGATGTTGGGTATGAATTCCTAACACCTTGTTCGTATGCACTTGCTTTTGGTTTGGATTGAATTGGTGAATATCCAAATTTTTAGTGTTTGGGTTCAATTCCTTAAAGATCCTAACTTCGATATTGGAACATGTTTTTGGTTGCGAATCGGAGAGCTAATGGAGCTGGGGTATCTATTGGCTAAGGCTCCTTAACTCCATTGCTCGAACGGTCGCATTTTGGAAGAACTTGCATTTCATTAGAAAAAGGGCAGAAACTGCAAATTTATGCAGTTCGGCCGACCGAGCCCTGTAGCCGGTCGACCGACCTGCTCATGTCGAGTTTTTTTTATTTCCTGCATCTGGCCAGCCGACCGAGCCCTGCAACCGGTCGACCGACCTGCTCATGTTTTGCCTGTTTTGCCTATTTTTGCATATTTTGATTTGTTTTCCAAATTTTATCGATTCAAGTTGCTTCTTAGTGGTTGTTATTGCCTCTTTGACTTTGATAACTTATTTTTGACTTCATCCATGGGTTTTTATAAAATAATCTTTCTAATCATATTAAAAGCTCGTTTCTCCAATTTATAAATTCTATTTACTGTTCTGTGATGTATATTACATTCGAGTTGTCATATTCTGTTTTGATAGATCCTTCAACCACCTATGGTTTTGATTTAAGTATTCATTGGGTATGTCGACCTACTTGGTATGTTTATTGTCGATGTATTCAATAGATAATTAGAGAAAGGCTATAGATGGTCGCTCCCAACCAGCCTTATTCTCCGTGTTAGTTGACGGCATTACTTTGTAGTGTCCTTGGCTAGCGTGGATATAGAGGTGGGGCGTCACACCAGTAGCCCTGCCATTGATGGAAACTTATTCTTCCTACGTGCCCTTATGGTTTTGATTATATTACCCACTTTGTGGCTAGTATGCCGGAATTTAATCATGCTATAATTTCAGCTATCTCTTATTTACTTGAAAACCCTAGACCCTATTATAATATCACTGGATTTCCTATCAAATGTTTTGGTTAGCGTAAGCTAAAAACTTGCCTATGTTTATGTGTGGGGAGTCTTACGTGATACCTTTCTTTTCAAAGGTTTTTTTAAAGTTAAGCAACTTTAACCTGTTACTCACACCAGACCCATGTCTGACCTGGAGTTTATCTTCTGTTTTCCTAAACTCTTGGGTACTCAAATTTTTACAAGTAGCTAAGGGATTCAGGTTAGCTTTGATGAATTCTGGAGGAGCAATGGAGCAGGAGGCTTCAGCGTTTGTAGATATATATAGTGTTCCACTGTGTTGATCTTTGAGTCGTTGCTTGAGTTGTATTTTGAGTTGTAATAACTAGACAGGTGTTTATAACTGTCTAGTATGTGATGTATAAGCTGTGTAACTCTGATAGATGTTGTATACTATGCACTATCTTATGTAATTAATATAATTTATTCATTCCGCTATTGAGATTCTGGTGTTCTTTCTTTCTTTCTTCTCTATCTTTCTCTTTTCTATCCCTTTCATTCTTAATGGTGATGCGTCTTTTTAGGGAGAGAAAGGCGGGTCGTCTCATTTGGTATCAGAGCGCTAGGTTGAGTGAATACCTAGGCGTTGGGGTGATTTCTTTCTTGAGAGAGCGTATTTCGTATTTGTATTTTTAATATATATATATATATATATATATATATATATATATATATTTCTACCTATTTGTTGGGTTACCTGTTTGGTTTTCCTGCGTAAGTTCTAAAGGTAGATAGGGTAGTGGTGTGTGGAGCACGACTACCAATGGATGGAGTCCGAGTGTTGAGGTTGGAAGTGTATCTACCGAGACTGTAGAACCAATACCATCTCGAGTGAGTTCTGTAGTGGTGTAAGGATTCCAGCAAACTCTGAAGGAAGCCTTTTTAAGGTTCGAAGTTTATCTTTGAAGTGCAAGTTTAGATGAGTAGGATTTGGATCTACCGGATGAGAAAAAGCGAGTGATGGTATTTTGGAAACTTCAAGGAGCAGCAACTGCGTGGTGTGATGCAGTGACTTTGGATGTTTCGAAGATGTTTCTTTTGGAGCAAGTTTAAGAAAGTTTGTCTGCTTCGGTAATGAGGCTGAGTTTAGCAGGGTGTTTGTGTTTGGTTTGAGGCCCGAGTTTCTCGAGGAGCTTATGGATTAAGAAGTCTTTGGCATCAGTGGCAGCGTTGCATGTCAGATTGTTCTGTGTGCCAGTAGGAAGGTCATATGGCTAAGCGGTTTTCTAGAGGTGGAGTTCAGAAGCAGATGAGTGGATTCATTCCTTCGATGAATTGGTTAGTCAAGCATAAGATGTTCTAATTGGTAAAGAGAGAACAGTTTCTTTGGAAATTAGGCTTGGTGACTTGCGATAGTTGAGTGTTCTCTTGGGTTATCTTTTTCTTGGGATCGAGGCATCTCCAGGGATTGGAAGTTGTCAGAGATCTTTTCAGATGTCTTCGTAGATGTCGAGGTTTGCCCTAGCATCTGGAGACTGAGTTTTCATATCGATTGGATTTCCGGAGTGGTACCAGTGGTTCAGCTAGTAGAAGGATGGTTTCTAGAGAGATGGGTTTGGTGAGGCGGCTCAGAATTCGGTGGTACTTCTAAGTTTTCTCTTTATGGATCTGTTGAACCGTGTCTTCCGGGTTGTGCCGGATAAGTTTGTGCTCGTGTTCACCATCAGCATTCTCATCTTCTTCAGTTCAGAGTTGTGTAGCAAAAGCGAGGTAGTAGCTGTTCTAGAATGGAAGCAACTTGGAAGTTGTATTGTTTTGGATTAAAGGGTTTCTACAGGAATTTTTCAGGATCTGATGGCGAGATTGGCAAGTGCTCCTGTTTGACTTTTCCGGATAAGAGAAGTCAGTTTTCTACTGATGATAGTAGAGTTGGTGTTCTTGATTTTGGTTAATTTTGGGAGGATCATTCTGTTGGTTTGTTTTGGTTCAGTTTGTTTCTTGAGGCATCAGCGAAGGTTGAGCTGATCAGGAAGGATGAAGGCAGCCCAGGATCGTCAGAAGAGTTTATGGATAAGAGACAGAGGAATTTGGATTCCGAGGCCGGAGATTTGATTTTGGATGAGTTTTCTCCGGTCAAAGGAGCTATAAGAATTGGTAAGACTAGAAAGCTAGCTCCGAGGTATTGGATCTCTTTTTTGTTCTGGCAGGATAAGTGATTTGGTCTACCAGGTTGAATTGCCAGTTTGGAAGACTGGGATTCGTTATGTTTCATGTATCTCTGAGGGAGTACTTGAGTGATCCATCTCTGGTTATGGAATATGCAGTTATGGAGGATTTGGTAGTTAAGTCAGACTTGTCTGTAGTCCGATATCCTGTTCATTTTTGTTGATCTAGATGCGTAGGAGCTCTGTAGTAGTAGTATAGATTATTTGGGTTCAGTAGAGCGAGTACCCAAGTGTTTATACCTGGGAAACTCTAGATGATGTTAGGAAGACATATCTTGATTTGTGTCAGGATCATTAGATTTGTTTGGTTGAGTGAATTGGATGCTATGGTTGATAGCATATGGTTGATATTATATGCTTATGGTTTAAAATTAAAATTTTTGAAGGGTTATTAAATTACCTTTGCTTTCAAATTTCGCGGGCGAAATTCTTTTAAGGGGGGAGGAATGTGATGACCCGAAATTTTGGGCAATATCAATTTAATAATCTGTATAAAAAATTAAATTGATTTAATAATTGTCTTTTATAATTTAAATTGGCAAATTATTCTTTTAAAAAGCAAATAAATATTTAAATCCATATTTTAAAGCTAATGAAAGGTTTTCTATTTATAATGTATATGCATTTGTATATATGTAAATAGAAAAGCTTTAGTGAATTTAATAAATAAAATCATGTTTTCGAATTCTAAAATATATTTGGCAATTTGGAAATTCTGATTAATTTAATATAAAACTTTTTCAAGTTACTTAAAGAATAATTTTATAGTTTTAAAATATTGAAGGAAAATGTGTAATTATTTAAAATAGATTTTTGTTTAAGTATAAATTTTAAATAAGATTAATTAAAAAGGTTTGTTTTATTTTCATTTTTAAATATTACTTGATAAATATAATTTGGAATTATATATAAAAGTTTAAAATACAGTTTTACAAATGATACATTAATTTATTTAAGTAATATAAGTAATTCATAATAAAGAGATAAAATTCTTTTACAAATTATTTAAATTTGACAAATTTCTTACTTTTAAACAATAATAATATGTATTTTTTTATATAGATATAGGTAGATTTTAATAAAAATAGAATTATTATGCAAATTGAATGTGTCGTTATAACTTGATTTTTAATTAGATTTTCTAAATTTAATTTGAATTTGAATTTAATTTTGAAAATTCAAAAGGTAGATATTTGAAAATATTTTGGATTTTAACTATATAAATAAGCTTTTATTTGTATATAATTTGGTTTATTTTATTTTCTTTAAAAAGTAATTCATATATATATAATTAGGTAAGAATTAGTAAATTTAATATAAAAACCTCTTATTAACATTTAAAATAAATAAAATAATACATATGACATGTGTTAATATATTAAGTAACCATAGTAACATGTGTTAAGTAATAAACTAGGGTATATGACAAATGTTGAAGTACAAACAAGTGTCATTTTAAAATTTTAATTTTCTTTATTTTTAATAAACCACATTTTCATTTATATAAACACATTGTTTTCTCATCTTCATTTCTTTTCTAGTTTCTTACTTAAAGCCAAGAAGAAATTAAAACCAAATCCCCTCAAAAACAAATCTGCAATTAGTACTTCCTCTAACCAAATCAAAATTTAATTATCTGTAATCATCTTCAAACCAGAACTTGTTCATTTTCGAAAATCAAGCCTAAACTTCTTCTTCAAATATAAGATTTTCAAATAGCAAATCTAAAATTCACATTCCTCAAACCATTACTCCAAAATAATCCGTAATCAATTCAATAAACATCAAATTATTTGCAAAACAAATCATCAGCCTGTAATTTCATTTTCAATATCAAAATCAGCCTGCAAGCATTCTTCAGCAGTTTCAATAACAAGTTTTCAAAATCCAACAACAAGCATGCAGTTTTAAATCAAAACATTTTCCACCAACAAAGGATTTCCAGCTTAAATAGCACGCAACTGCAGTTTTTAAATCAGGAGGCATTCAATTTTAAAGTATCAAAGGCTATTTCAAAATTAAAAAAGTTGCTCTGTTCTTCATTGTGTGCAGGTGAGTAACATCATTTTTTTTAAAAAAGCTTAAGTTTGGATATCTATTGAATGTTAATCTCTGTGATAGGTATGTATTGTGTGGATGTATATGATTGAATTTTCTGTGTGTATGTGAATGTATAGATATATGCTTGTAGTTGTCTCTATGCTTCACTGTACTTAGTTTAAAAGCTAATCCATTATCACTTGATCTGTTCCTTGTTTGTATTTAAGATTCAAACAAAAGTTGTTTGTTTTAGTATAGATTAATGTTCAAAAATTATAATTAAGTTAAAATAAATTTAAATGCCTCTGGAAAACCAAAAGAACAGGCTAGTATTACTTATGTCAAAAATTTAAACATTCTAATCTATTGTTTCAGGCATATACTCTGAAACCTTATTCAAAAATATGATTTTTAAAAAATAAAATCATGATTTTTAGTATTAGGATGTGGAAGCAGTTCGAGTCGATCAGTATTGGGAATTTTGGGTTGTCTCTAGAAATCTAAGTGATTGAAATGGCCGTGATTCTCACTGGAGGTAGAGGAATGTTGGGGAAGGTCGGCAAAAATAGCAGAATTGATGGATGGTCACTGTAGCGGTGGTTGGAGATCAAATTAGTCCGTAACCATAGTTTGGCTAGGTTGAGGAATTCTGCTCATCTAGATGCCTATGGTGGATCAAGCTCCACCAAACTCACGGGATCGGTAGCATGGGGTATTGGCGAGGTGTGGTCGGAAGATCTGACATTCTGGTGGTCGGAGGAGTAAGCACGAGGGAGTTCCAGGTTTTGGTCTTTGTCTAGATTTGTGCAGTGTTATTCAATTTTGGTTTTAAGGGTAAATCGATGATCTGATGGTCGGATTAGGGTGTGAAGATGATTGTCGACTTGTAAGGGTCATCGTGGATGATCGAAAAAGGGTGGTTGGTCAGTGCATGTGCACGGTGCATATTTGGTTCATGGTGAGGTCTGGAATGGAAGGAGAAAAGGGTACTCGAGTTTACTCGAGACAGTTGCATGGAATACTCGAACTCATGTAGCGTATGATAATTAATTACTTAGTGAAAGTAATTAATAATTAATTACTTAGTGTAATTAATTTAAGAATTGATAAATAAAGTTATCTGAAGTTAATTAAGTGATGTAATTAATTAAGGATGATTAATTACTGAATGGGATTAATCAAGGTTGTTTAATAAATAAAGATTAATTATTAAATGTGATTAATTAGAACAATAATTAATTTAAGAAATAATTAAGGATCATTAATTAATGTAATTAATGATGTAATTAAGGATTGATTAACTAAAGGGTAATTAATCAATAATAAGTGATTATAAAGTAATTAATTGTAATTAATTAAGGATTATGTAATTAATTATATTTAATTAATTATTGAGAGTATTTATAGGTTAATTACTGTAAATGGTTAAGGATAATTAATTTGTGTAATTAATTAAAGGCTAATTACTTAAAGTAATTAGAGAATGATTAATCAAGGGTGATTATTAAGATGAATACTTAGAGGATGATTAATTAAGTTGTAATTAATTAATGGTTAAGTAAGCAAGATTTATAGTGATGAAAGTAATCAATTTAATTTATTTTAAATTAATTAGAGATGAAATAATTAATTTAGTTCATTTTAAATTAATTATAGATGGTGTGATAGATCTTTGCTTATGGATGGCTGATTGATATTGAATGCCTTGATTATTTGATATCTTTGATGATATATGTGTTGATATGTGGCATGAGATGTTTTATTGAATGGTGATGGTATGAATTATCTATTTGTGATGACGTGAATTATCTATCTGTGTGAATATAGATAATGAATTGAATTGTTTTAACTTTAAAACAACTTGGACTTAAAAGATGGCGTTTTGGATTTCGATGAGAACGGGATCGGGTTTCCAGATTTGGATATCCGAAAACCACATCGATCCAAATTAACGATAGGTCGTGAATCTCAAGTGAAGATGAAGATTCAGAGTGCAAGGGTTATTGTCGCTAACTCTGAGGGTGATTCCAAAATGAGTGTAACGAGATAATGCCTTCGGTTTCGTTCGAACCTGGAGCGAACTTGTATGGATTGAATGCTTTCAGAACATCGTTAGGTGGGCGATGAGCATTCTTAGATAGATGTATTCTATAAAGGTAATCGTAGCCTCAAGCCTCATCAACCGGGAATGGCAAAAACATGGGAGGTGCAGCAAGGCTAAGTGGGTAGCATCCAAGTAGGACAAGATCTTCCCCTGTCTAGAAGTCCCTTTATATTCGGCTATGTGGGCAGTTGGTTGCAAACAATTGCAGGGTTGTCTTGTTCGGGACTGTCCAGTAACGGATGATTCCGACCTTATGTTGCAGAGGATTGAGAGTAATCCTCGGTACGGTGATCTAGGCCACGTACTGTGATGGACTGTACCCCAGTAGCCCTGCCATTGATGGAATCCCATTCTTCCTACGTGCCCTTACGGTTTTGATTATATTACCCACTTTGTGGCTAGTATGCTGGAATTTAATCATGTAACAATTTCAGTTATTTCTTATTTACTTGAAAACCCTAGACCCTATTATAATATCACTGGATTTCCTATTAAATGTTTTGATTAGCGTAAGGTAAAAACTTGCCCATGTTTATATATGGGGAGTCTTACGTGTTACCTTTCTTTTAAAAGGTTTTTTAAAGTTAAGCAACTTTAACCTGTTACTCACACCAAATCCATGTTTGACCCGGAGTTTATCTTCTGTTTTCTTAAACTCTTAGGTACTCAAATTTTTACAAGTAGCCAAGGGATTCGGGTTAGCTTTGATTAATTCTAGAGGAGCAATGGAGCAGGAGGCTTCAGCGTTTGTAGATATACATAGTGTTCCGCTGTGTTGATCTCTGAGTCATTGTTTGAGTTGTAATAACTAGACAGGTGTTTATAACCGTCTAGTATGTGATGTATAAGCTGTGTAACTCTAATAGATGTTGTATACTATGTAAATCTTATGTGATTAATATAATTTATTCATTCCGCTGTTGAGATTCTGGTGTTGTTTCTTTCTTTCTTCTCTATCTTTCTCTTTTCTATCCCTTTCTTTCTTAATGATGATGCGTCTTTCTGGGGAGAGAAAGGCGGGTTGTCTCAGAGAATGTGCTACCACTTCTAAAGCTACTAATGATGCTGAGAATCAAGACATTCACCAAGTGGATGGAGCTGGCCAAATAGAATAACCAGAGATCCATAATCCTGCTGATGCCATGATTAGAGTGGAAATGGATCAGATGATGAAATAAATGAAGGATAGATTTCGGGAGATTCATAACCAAATGAGCCAGCAGAGCTTGAGAGCATTGAATGAACTAACCCAAAATATCCGAAGGAGGAGCAGGAGGGATTCAAGTTCAAAATCTGAAAGTTTCTCATCGTCTGACTAGAGATGGAGGGATATAAAGTAGAAGAAGTGTCAAAACACTATTGGGACGTCATATCAAGGAAGAATACAAACTTGGGACATGATTTTTTGGATCAGTACCTATACTAGAGGACGGATTGATACCGATCCAACTGATGGTGAGCCCAGTGCTCGCCCTTTGGATGGTGGCATGGATGTAACTTTAGGATGCCCCGTGGATGATCAGAATGTTGAATACAGAACCATTATGTAACATCTCCTATCTGAAGGCCAGAAACTAAGTGCTACAGATGCCGCAATCATCCATAGACCAAATACGGCAATGTTAATGCTATCCCTAAAATCAGAAGCAATTGAATATGAAATAAAATCATTACAGATTAAAACACCTTTTTGGTTACATTTCAAAACAACATTTAATATCCTAGTTACATAACCCCAATTGTTCCCAGGTTCAGATCAAATATAATTATTACAAAATACACCAATAGTGACATATGAAGATGCCCCATGGACGACTAGAGTACTAAATAGACGTAACTGACTTAATACAACACAGTGGAAATAAAACAAAACAAATCCTAAGTAGCTAACTTCAGCCTTCTGCTCGTCTTCATAAGCTTTATTCATCCACCTACTATAACTTGTAAATCCTCAACCCTCAGCCTACATAAATCAATTTCGAGCACCTAGTTTAAGGGGAAAAACTTAAACTTCGAGTTAAACATAAAGTCTGGTGTGAATGATACTATACATCTTGGTTATTTGATATTAAGTGAGACCACGTCGCTTAGTGGAACGGGTTTTCCCTCACTAATATCCTTTTAAAACATATCTTTTGCAAATCTTAATCCTGCAACCAAAACTAGTTTTAAAAAATAGAATTATGTACAATACAAATCAAGTAATAAATATATTATTTTTCCAAACACTTTAGTTTTGTTTGGCTAACTACTAACCTTTGGCTGACTCAGACCTACTAGACAAAATAAACAAATAATCTAACTTCTGTTAGATACTCCTCTTTTGGAAGGTCTATCTTAACTTGCTTCTCCCAAGGTCTACTGATCCTAATGGTTTTGTGGGCTCACCAATAACCGATCCTCACTCTGTATATTCCTTTTTGTGTGTAACATAATTTTAGTCTTACTTATGACAAAACCCTACACATTGGAATTTTGGACTAAATTAGCTAGGGGCTAATAGCTAATATATAGGGTGCGACCATATGCTAGTCCCATCTGGTATTCTAATATCCGAGTCTTTGTACTTAGGGTCATCTGCCCATAAAATTTTCCTTGAAAATATTCTCTCTCAAATTGATTTAATCCTTTAAATCATACTTTAAACAATGAAAATATACTCTATGCTTTACTCAAAACACCTTGCCATGTTATATATATGAGTTACATAAAACATTACTGATGAAAACACTTAAACCTTTGAAAGTAACCCTTTCGAAACCATTGAAAGTAACCCTTTTGAAGCCAAGTAAAACCTTAGGCCAAAATGCCAAAACATACCTTTCGAAACCATTCTTAATAAACCTTTTGAAAAAATTAAAAGACCTTCCTTTCGAAACCTTAGACATCCTCTTATCAAAACATTATAAACACTGCCTTTCGAATACATTGGAACCTTCCATTTAAAACCATTCGAAACCATTGGGTAACCACCCCTTCGAATCCTTTATTCACCTTTGCTTTGTGATTAAGTTAGCTTGGATTTAATCTAAAACCAAGATCAATTAAAAACATGAGATGTAGTTATTATTCACCTTTTCTTTGTGATTAAGGAGTTGAGATTTGATCTTAGATTAAGTTGATTTAGCTTCCTCTTGATTCTTGCTTCATCTTCTACTTGATTTTCCTTAACAGTAGCCGCCCTCTCTTCTATTTAGTTTTTGTTTCGAATGTATAAAATGAATGTGGTTTAAGGGTTTAGGGTGTAAGTTCATTACATATTTCTATATTGCCCTTGTCTACTACCCTAACTTAATTCATTTTAATTTTCTTAGCTCATTAGTTCAAAAAGGCATGGCTACCCTTCTATTAATCACTAATCTCAATCCCCTAACCATCACATTATTTAATTTAATTTAACTAATTAAATATCCTAAATAATGTTAGTCAAAATTAGGGTCATTACAGACTTCCCTCCTTAAAGAATTTCATCCTTGAAATTAAGATAAGACACTCAATAAATCAATCAAAAAGGTAAAGCATACCATCAATCAAATTAGGATAAGCATCTCTAATCCTTCTCTCAACCTCCTAAGTATAATCTTTCTCATCGTCGTTCAACTGGACTAACAAATCTGACTGTCTTATTCCTTAGCCTCTTCTCATCTCTCACGACTATACAAACTGGCTTTCTAACTATAGTCAAATTCAGCTCTACTACTAAGCCCTCTAACATAGTCGGTGCTATAGTAGTCTCTAGGTCTCGAACACTCCATCTTAAATGAGAAATATGAAAAACACTATGGACTCCTACCAAACTATTCAGTAACTCTACTCTATAAGTGAATTTCTCGATCCTTTCTATAATAGGAAATGGTCCTAAAAATCTTGGTGCCAATTTACCTAATTTCATGAATTGAATTACACCTTTCATTGATGATACCTTAATGAAAACATGATCTTCAATAGAGAATTCTAGGTCTTTCCTTCTTCTATCAGCATAATTCTTCTGCCTAGACCGAGCTTTCTTCATTCTCTCTCGAATCAACTCAATCTTCTCTACGGCTTCTCGAACTAAATCCGGACCAAGAACCAACCACTCCCCAGTCTCTAACCAACAAATTGGAGATTTGCATGGTCTTCCATATAAAACTTCAAATGGTGTCATCCCTATACTAGCTTGATAACTGTTATTATATGAAAATTCGACTAAGTGTTGATGGTCTTTTCATGATCCCCCAAAATCTAGCACATAAGCTCGTAACAAATCCTCCAAGGCTTTGTTAACTCTTTCCATTTGCCCATCATTCTGTGGATGGTAAGCGGTATACATTTTGAGCTTGGTACTTAAAGTATCCTGTAGACTCTTCCAAAACTCGTTAGTAAATAAGGAATCTCTATCACTTACTATGCCACTAGGAATTCCATGAAGTCAAACTATATTCTTCACAAAAAACTTGGCCAAAATAGGCGTCGTCCTGATTGACTTAACTGGAGTGAAATGGGAAATCTTGGTCAATCTATCTACTACAACACATTTACTTTCATTTCCCCGATTTGATCTTGGCAACCACCTATAAAGTCCATAGAAATAGAATCCCACTTTCATACTGGAATATCAAACGACTGAAGTAACCCACTTGGTTTCTAATGTTCCGCTTTTACCTGTTGATAGTTCAAACAATGCTTCACCCATAAGCCTATATCCCTTTTCACACCTTTCAAGAAGAAACTTCTCAGCTCCAGATACATCTTTGTTCCACCTGGATGGATGGTCAACTTCGAACGATGGCATTCCTCAAGAACTTCTTTCCTAACGTCACCCACATTCAGAACACATAATTTTCCTTTCTTTATATACAACCCATTTTGGTCAAGACTGAAATTGTAACATCCCCCGAATTAGAGGCCCAAAACTAGCGGCTACAGATGCTGCAATCATCCCTAGTTATTAATCCTCGACGACCAATTACGGCGGTGATAGATTCATTGATACACAGAAACATATGAATACGGAAAAAATTTAAACTTCAAACAAAATCACATTCCATATCAAAATATTTCCAATTCGTTACATAATCCTACGATCGTAAATCACATTTAGAGAAAATATAGTTATTACAATATACGCCAAGAGCGACGTATGAAGGTGCCTCATTGGATGAGTAGAGTATATACAGGTAATATAAAAACTTCGCCATTACAAACAACACAACGGAAACAAATAAAAGAAAACTCTATATAGATATCATGCCACCTTTACGTCTTCAGATGCTTTGTTTGTCTACAAGGTACCTGAAAACCACAACTTTCAAACTACTCAAATAAATTGATTACTCGAGAGTTTAAGGGGAAAACATAAACTTCGAGTCAGACATAAAGCCTGGTATGAATAATAATCTACCATGTCAAATCATTTAGATATCTAGTGAGACCATGCCACTTAGAGGAACAAGTTTTCCCCTTACTAGTGTCTCAAAACCTTTATAAAACCATATATTGTGCTCCTACATCCACAATGGTTTAAACATAGTCATTTCAAAATATTATGATGATATGCAAATATGTTAAAACATAATGGATTTCGCATCCTCTAGTTAATTGACTCCCTGACATATTTATAGTTTCTAGGGTCATTATTAACCTATTAGTTTTCATGGGCTTAATAATAACTTTTTCATATTATATGGACTCCCTGTCCTATTTCATAGTTTTCATGGGCACATTATGAACATTTTGGCCTCTGCCAATTAACTTAATTAATTCATGGATTCCTCTGAACCTATTGGCCCTTAAATACCTTTTCTTCTTATCTTAGTTTTCATAGGCTAACTAGGAACCTATTGACATCTCTCAATAATTTAATTCGGACATAGTTTTCATGGGATCACTATGAACCAATTGGTAACTCCAATAACTTCCTAATTATAGTTTTCATGGGATCACTACGAACCTGTCTTCCTAACAACTTCCATATTTAGAAATCCTGTAGTTTAATCAATTTATATTCACAACTGGGTAAACCTAGTTGGTTCTTACCCTTCTTTCAAAAGTATTATTTCATAAGTAAAGGAATCCATTCGAAAGCAAACTTATGTTAATGGAAACCCTTTCGTAACCTTTTAAAACCTCTTTTAAAACCATATGCTTCGACTTGTTCGAAGGCGTAAACAAAACAAAGGCTGGCGCTTCTCTTTTAAAACAAACCAAGGTAGCAGCTCCTTCGGAAGCCTTAATTTCGACACCTAACCTTTCGCCTTTCTCCAATCTGCTACGTACCATCTTTGTGATACCTTGTGTATTAGTTTCGGCTTAATGGGTTGAAGGCGAATGCTCTATATTGAAAGATACTTCTAAGGAAGGCGGAACCAAAATTTCTAAGTAAACCTGCTTTAATACTATTTAAAGCAAGCCTTTTTCAAATTCTTTACTAAAATAACTATCGCTAATTCTAGATCTAAACCATGGTCAAGTTAATCAAGTAAGCCTTCCATTAATCGAAACTATTATCGCAAAGAAGTCCCTCTTCTAAAATAATTTAATTTGCGTAGTAAATTACTTTGGAAAAATCCTTAAAAACTCCAAAAATTCACTTTAATCATGTTATCTAACATAGCAAAATTTCAAACCAAATTCTCAACATATTTTTCGAAATAAATTCATAAAACCAAATAATCATACTTTCCTTTGAAAAATTCAAAACAATATTTCCATAGCTTGGAAAATTATCAAAATTAAAACCCATCTACACATTCATGTTTAATACAATTTTTCCATTACCGTGTATAATGCCATTTAAACAATCTTGTTTAAATTAAAAAAAAATCAATATTCAAGCATATCATCATCCAATTCATCAGAAAAATGAATTTACCCTTAAATCCGAAAATATACGATTCAAAACAAAATAGAGATGGAATTATTATTCACCTTGATTAAGGTAAGGAGATTGGATTGAGATTGATTTCTCCTAAGCTCTAATTTCTAGCTTTTAATTGAAATCCTTTTCTCTTAATGGCCCACCCTTCCTTAAGCTTTTGGTTTGTGTTTCAGAATGACGTTAATGGAAGTGAAATGGTAGGAATGAAAATATATATAAGGATAAAGGTTATGAGCTGCAAATTCCTAATATGCCCTTGTGTAATTTGATTAACAAAAAGAAACCATTCTTAAGCCCATTTGATAATTTTATTAAGCACAGCCTTAGTTAAATTTATTCAAATCTCAACCCCTTAACACTTAACATTTACATTATTCTATTTAATTTATCTAATTAAATCTCCTGAATAATGTTATAAAAAATTAGGGGTGTTACAGCCTCCCCTGCTTAAAGAATTTCATTCTTGAAACATAGTAAGGACTAAACACCAAACATAATAATCATCTGTAACGACTCCTAACAACCGTACTAGTCTACCTGACTAGGGATTATCTATAAAAATATAATATAGACATACCCTCAAAGCAGATCAGGATAAGTATCTCGAATCTTATCCTCTGTTTTCCAAGTACAGTCCTTCTCATTTTCGCTCCACTGAACTTTCACTAACTTGACTGTCTTGTTCCTCAATATTTTCTCATCTCTCACTACAACCGAATTGGTTCTCTAACAAAAGTCAAATTAGGCACTACTACTAGATCTTCCAACCCTGCTGGAGGAATAGTGACATTTGGATCATGCACATACTTGTAGAGAAGAGACACATGAAATACATTTTGGACACCTACCATACTGCTTGACAACTCTACTCTGCATGCGAGCTTTCCAGTTCTTTCTATAATCTGGAATGGACCAACATATCTCGATGCCAGTTTCCCTGACTTCCTCAACCATTCCACACCCTTCATTAGTGATACCTTAATGAAAACCTTGTCTCCCATTGAGAACCTTGGGTCTTTACACCTCTTATCTGCGTAACTCTTTTGTCTGGATTGAGCATCCTTCATCCTTTCTCGAATCAACTCAATCTTCTCCGATGCCTCCTTAACCAATCAGGACCTAAAAACAATATGTCTCCAGTTTCCAACCAACATGCTAGTGATTTGCATGGTCTTCCATAAAAATATTCAAAAGGCGCCATTCCTATACTAGTCTAGTAACTATTATTGTAGGAAAACTCAATTAAATGTAGGCGATCTTCCTAAGACCCACCAAAGTCCAACACCCAAGCTCTCAACAAATCCTCGAGTACCTTATTGACTCTCTCTGTCTGCCCATCCATCCGAGGGTGATATGCGGTACTCATCTTGAGCTTAGTGCCTAACACATCCTATTGGCTTTTCTAGAATTTGCTAGTGAATAAAGCATCTCTATCGCTGACTATGCTACAAGGATCTCCATGAAGTCTAACTATGTTCTTCATGAACAACTTCTTCAAAACATGTGTCGTCCTAGTCGACTTTACTGAAATGAAATGGGCACTCTTGGTCAATCCATCCACTATAACCCATATACTTTCATTTTCTCTGCTTGACCTTGGCAACCTATCTATAAAATCCATGGATATCGAATCCCTTTTCAAACCGGAATCTCTAGAGGCTAAAGTAACCCACTCGACTTCTGATGTTTAGCTTTCACTTGTTGATAATTTATACACTGTCAAACCCACAAGCCAACGTCCTTCTTCATGCCTTCCCAATAGAAGCTCCTCTGTATATCCTGATACATCTTGGTCTTTCCAGGATGAATCGTAAACTTGGATCAATGGCATTCCTCAAGATATTCTCTCCTCAAGTTCTCAACATCTGGAACACATAATCGCCCTTTCTTACTCAACCATCCTCTCCGATCAAGAAAAAAATCTTTCAAATCATCAATCAGTCCAGCCTCATGCCTCCTAATCTTCTTGGCTAATAATGGATCCTCCTTCTGTTTATAAGAAATTCTCTCGATCAACACTGGTCGGACTTCTAAACAGGACAACATGGCAGTACTCTGACTAGAACTAGCAATCGATCATAACTGCACACTGCAATTGGCCAAAGGTTCTAGATCCTTCCATTCCACTAAGATAACCAACACCACATTCTGATGTCTTCCGCTAAGAGCATCAGCTACTTTATTACCTTTCTTTAGGGTATATTCTGTACCAAAATCATAAGCAGCCAAAAACTCCACCCACATTTGCTGCCTCATATTCAACTCATTCTGAAAGAATAAATATCTTAAAGACTTATGACCGGTATATAACTCAAATCTCTCCCCTAAGAGATAATGCCTCCAAATCTTCAGTGCGAAGATCACCGCAGCCGACTCCAAATCATGAGTAGGATATCTCACCTCATGTGGTCTAAGTTGCCTAGTTGCATCGGCAATAACTTTACCCTTTTGCATCAACACAACTCCCAATCCAGTCCCACATGCATCAGTATATACCACCAACCCATGTTTTCCATCTAGAACTACTAACACTAACACGTTGGCCAACAAATGCTTTAACTTGAGGAATACTTCCTCATATTTGTCAAACCAAACAAATTTCACCTCCTTCGTGGTAATCTTAGTCAAAGGCATTGCTATCCGTTAGAAATCCTTGATGAATTTTCGATAGTAGCCAACAAGTCTAAGAACTCGGTCATCGTCTGTAGTCTCTTCTAATTATTCACAGCTTCGATCTTATTTGGATTGACTGACAACCCTTTCTCTGAAACCACATTACCAAGAAACTTAAACTCTTTCTTCCAAAAATAACACTTGAAAAACTTAACCTCCAGGTGATTCTGCCTCTGCATTTCAAGCACAACTCTAAGATGATCTTCTTGCTCCCTCTCATCCTTAGAGTATACCAAAATGTCATCTATAAACTCTAACACGAATGTATCCAAATACTCTTAGAAGATTCAGTTTATTAAACCAATAAAGAAAGCAGGTGCATTCATTAATCCAAATGGCATTACCAACCACTCATATGAACCATACCAAGTTACAAATGTTGTCAAAGGAATGCTGTCCTCTATCACTCTTAACTGATGGAACCCTGTAGCCAAATCCAACTGGGAAAACACTCTGACTCCACTCAACTGGTCAAATAGATCATCAGTTCGCGGTAAAGAATACATATTCTTTATCGTCCTTTCATTCAACTTACGATAGTCGATACACATCCTCAACGACCCATTTGGTTTCTTCACGAATACCGCGGCCGCTCCCAAAAGAAAACTATTTGGTCTAATAAAATTTCTTCCGTAGATCCAGTAGCTGCACCTTCAATTCCTTCATCTCGGTCATTGTTATCCTGCTAGGTGGTATACTTACAGGTTCATCTCCTGGCACAAGATCTATTCAAAACTCAACAACTCATCTCGGTAATAGTCCCATGACTGGCTCAAAGACATCTACAAACTCTTTTTCTATTCAAACCTGACTTGGATCTTCTCCTACTTCCATTGTGCTTAACAAAGTACTACTACTCCGGTCAGAATTCTCTACTGAGAATATAATTCAGTTAGGACTATCAGGTTGTCTTAATGATACCTCCTCATCTGTGCAAAATATCCTAGCCTCCTACCTTGTCAACCAATCCATACTCAAAATGATTCTAAAATCTATGAAATCGAAAACATACAAACTGCATGTAAACTTATGACCTAACAAATCAAATTCTAATTGGTCACATCTCATCGCACAGTTACATACCCTCCTATTGGATTCACAACCCTTAAGGAAGTAACAAGGTATATATGTAGGTTCTAAGAATAACCTATCAACTAAATACTATGATATAAATGAATGTGATGCACCGGTATCAAATAGTATCCTAACTGGTATACTCTGAATCAAAAATGTACCTTCCATCACTGTCTTTCCTTTATCAGCTTTAGTTGGCTTAGCAGATGATCTAATAGAAAAAACTTTCCCCTTGTCCGCACTGACCGGCTTTGAACACCGGTTCTTATAATGCCCAACTTGATCACAGTTAAAGCACTTCACATTCTTCTTATCTGCAGCCTTCTTCCCCTTGCCTGACCTACACTCATGAACATAATGACCCTTCTTGTCACACTTGAAGCACACTAAATTAGCCTTTTCCTTCTTGGTAGCATCCCCTTTTGGGCTTCCTTTTTCTTAAAGAATTTCCTCTTCTATCCCTAACGACCCTGAGATTCAACTGGCTTCTCTCTAGCACAACCAGCCAACATTTCTTCATGGTGAATGGCCATCTCCACCACCACGTTACAAGGTTCTTGGATATGGGTCACGGTCATTCTAGCAAGCTTGGGTCTCAGTCCTCGAATGAACCTCTTATTCCTTCTGATGTTAGTGTCAACCATAACATATCGATAACGAGACAGCTTATCGAACTTAGCAGCGTACTCAATTACCGACGTTTCTCCCTGAACTAAATCCATGAACTTCCTCAACAATGCCTACTTAGCAACCTTTGATAGAAACCTTCGCTCAAACCTTCTTTTGAAATCGGCCTATGTCAGTTCTTCCTCTGGAACTCCGACAATCATACTATTCCACTAATGAAGCGCTACCCCTTGCAACTGCCTAGAAGACGGCCTCCTCTTCTGCCCATCATCCATTCCTAGATCAGTAAAGATAATTTCATAGTGCAATAGCCAATTCTCAACCTCAATAGCGCCCTTCGCTCCAAAAAACGGCGTTCCACCCAGGCTGGTGTAGTCTCTGCTCAACTTAGCATAGTTATTCCTAACTAGATCCGTATGATTAGCTCCTCCAACATTACCAGCAACCACAGCTTGCAAAAGGTTGGCTAACAACTGATACACCATCTCCACATCTACTGGTGGATTTCCAGCACCCACATTAGCTTCAGTAATTGGGCTAATATTAGCCTGTCGACCTTGGTTCCTCCTGGAATTAGGTCGAGCATTTCCATTGGTTGTGGTGCTTCCTCTACCTGGATTTCCTCTTCTATTTCCTGCTTCCATATCCTCTTTCTCATAAATCTGCATACGAGCCTTAATAAGATACAAAAGAATGACCTAAGAGAGAGAGGAACACGTACTTATATATATATATATATATATATATATCAGTTACAAGTACGTTACTATAGTGTTAACCTAAACCCCGATCATATTTCTTATTCATTGGAATTATGTTTCAAAAATTTTATTTTTATCTTTCCTTTTAAAGTTCCATAAACCTATGCTCTGATACCAACTTGTAACATGTCCCTAATTGCAGGCCCAAAACTAACAGCTACTGATACTATAGTCGTCCATAGTTGTTAATCCTCGGCGACAAATACGGCGGTGTTAGATTCATTGATACATAGAAACATATGAATATGGAAAAAAAATTAAACTTCTAAAAAATTATATTCCGTTTCAAAATATTTCCTATCCTTTACACAATCCCACAATCGCGAATCACGTTGAGAGAAAATATATTTATACAATGTACACCAAGAGCGATATATAAAGATGCCCCCTTTGATGATTAGAGTATATACAGCAATAACAACTTTTCCATTACAAACAACACAGTAGAAACAAATAAAAGAAAACTCTATATAGCTTTCATGCCTCTTGCACGTCTCTAGAAGCTTTATTCGTCTAATGAGGCACCTGAAAACCTAACTTCTCAAATACTCAAAATCAATTGAGTACCTGAGAGTTTAAGGGGAAAACATAAACTTCGAGTCAGACATAAAGCCTAATATGAATAATAATTTACAATCTCAAATCATTTAGATATCTATTGAGACCATGCCGCTCAACGGAACGGGTTTCCCCTTGCTCCTACATCCACAGTGGTTAAAACATATTCATTTCAAAATATTATGATGATATGCAAACATGTTAAAACATATTTCCATCCTCTATTTAGTTGACTCCCTATCATATTTATAGTTTTTAGGATCATTATTAACCTATTAGTTTTCACGGGCTTACTAATAACCTTTTCATATTATATGGACTCCCTGTTCTATTTCATAGTTTTCATGGGCGCACTATGAACCTATTGGCCCCTGCCAATTAACTTAATTAATTCATGATTTCCCTTGAACCTGTTGGCCCCTGCCAATACCTTTTCTTCTTATCCAAGTTTTCATGGGCTAGGTACCTATTGACATCTATCAATAACTTAATTCGAATATATTTTTCATGGGATCACTATGAACCAATAGGTAACTCCAATAACATCCTAATCTTATTTTTCATGGTATCACTATGAACCTGTCTTCTTGACAACTTCCATATTTAGGCATCCGATATTCCGGTCTCCCTGACCTCTTGGATGAATTCTAATCATCCAGGAGTTTAATCAATTTATATTCACAACTTGGTTAACCTAGCTGATTCTTCTATCCTTTATCCTCAAAATACAGATATGGACCCATAATAATGTAAATATATTTATAATTGAAGAAGTAAACATAATTACAAAATAATACCACTCATGTGGGTTTAACGTCCTTGAAACACTTTTCATATAAAACATGGTAAATCCCTTTAACTTATAATTTTTATCAAGGATAGCTTCTTCTTAAAATCACTTTAAAAATTCTTTAATTTAGCCATGGGTTTTTCCTTTAAAAATGAGTTTGGGTTACGAAACCTTTTGATACCTTTCGGTACCTTAGAAACCTTCCTTTCGATTTCATAGGATGACCTTCCTCGAAAGCATTAAAATCTATCTTCTAAGCATTAGGCTCCTGCCTCTCCAATACTTTATAACCTTCCTTACGAAACCCTTTGATTGTATTAAAGTATTAACATTTAACTTTAGAAGAATAGCTTCGATACCATTTGAAGGTACCCCTTTCGAAACCATTGGAAGTAACCCTTTCGAATTCATTGAAAGTCCCTCTTTTGAAACCATTGGGTTTATGCTTAAAATATTTATTTAGGTCAAAGTGAATATAATTGAAAGTATCTCTTTCAAAACCATCCTTTATAATATTAAAATGTTGGGGAAAACATGTTGGCATCGGCACCATCTGTTTCGAAAGCTTCAAACCATTTAAACAAAATATTAAAGGATAGTGTCGAAACCCCTTTTGAAGCCATTGCCTTCGAAGCCATTGGACCATTTCGAAAGCATTTAGGAAGTGACTTAAAGCATCCTTAAAACAAACTCTACCTTTTGAAAGCATTGATGACTTCAATACCTTCGAAAGGCTAAAGAACGGTAGTAGGGCGGTCGGAACCCCTTGTTTCGAAAGTATTATTTCATAAGCAAAGGAACCCATTCAAAAGCAAACTTATGTTAATGGCAACCCTTTTGAAACCTTTTAAACCTCTTTCAAAACCATATGCTTTGACTCCTTCGAAGGGTTAAACAAATCAAAGGTAGGCGCTTCTCTTTAAAAAAAAAACCAAAGTAGAAACTCCTTTGGAAGCCATGCTTTCGACACCTAACCTATTCACATTTCTCCAATCCACTACATATCATCTTTGTGATACATTGTGTATTGGTTTCGGCTTAATGATTTATGACTGGGTTGAAGGTGAATGCTCTGTGTCGAAAGGTACATCTAAAGTAGGCGGAACCAACTTTTCTGAGTAAACCTGGTTTAATACTACTTAAAGCCACCTTTTTTAACAAACCTGCCACATGTCAACGCCAAATTGGTTACTTTAACTTTTTCAAATTCCTTACTAAAATAACTGCTGTTAATTCCAGATCTAAACCATTGTTAAGTTAATCCAATATGCCCTTCCATTAAGCAAACTATTATTGTAAAGAAGTCCCTCTTCTAAAATAATTTTATTTGCATAGCAAATTACTTTGGAAAAATCCCAAAAAATTCCAGAAATTCACTTTAATCATGTTATCTTACATATCAAAATTTCAGACCAAATTATCAGTGTATTTTATTAAATAAATTTATAAACCCAAATAACCATACTTTCCTTTGAAAATTCATAACAATATTTCCATAGCTTGGACAATCATCAAAATTAAAACCCAACTCCAAATTCATGTTTTGTACAACTTTTCCATGGCATTTAAACATCAATATAAATCGCTTTTACCCTAAAACCATGTATAATCCCATTTAAATAATCTTGTTTAAATTAAACAAATTAATATCAAGCATATCATTATCCAATTCATCATAAAAATGAATTTACCCTTAAATTCAAAAACGTATGATTCAAAACAAAACAGAGATGAAATTATTATTTGCCTTAATTAAGATAAGGAGATTGGATTGAGATTGATTTCTCTTAAGCTTGAATTTCTAGCTTTTAATTGAATTCCTTTTCTCTTAATGGCCGGCCTTTTGTTAAGGTTTTAGTTTGCATTTCAAAATGACGTGAATGGAAATGAAATTGTAGGAATGTAAAAAATATATAAGGGTAAGGGTTATGGGCGGCAAATTCCTAATATACCTTTATGTAATTTAATTAAAAAAAAACCATTCTTAATCCCATTTGATTATTTTATTAGGCACGACCTTAATTAAATTTAATCAAATCTCAACTCCCTTATCACTTAACGTTTACATTATTCTATTTAATTTATCTAATTAAATCTCCTGAACAATGTTATCCAAATTTGAGGTGTTACCATCCTTCAAGTCGTCACTCTCTGTTCCATCCCTTAACCTTCTTATCTGCTCAGCTAATACTGGTTTCTGTACTTGCTTAGAAGCAATCCTTTCGATCATAACTAGTTGGACTTATAAATATGACAATATAATAGTCTCCATACTAGACCCACTCTGAGATCTCCACTGTATTATACATGTCGTCAACTCTTCTAAAACCTTCCACTCAGCTATCATTGCTAACACTGCATTCTGATGTTTTCTACTAAGTGCGTCCATAATCTTGTTTCCTTTTCCTAGTGTCTACTCAATTCCAAAGTCATATCTAGCTATAAATTCCAACATCTGTGTTGTCTCATGTTCAACTCCTTCTGAGAGAATAAATACTTTAATGACTTATGATATGCATATAACTCAAATCTTTCTCCTAGAAGGTAATGTTTCCATACCTTCAGGGCAAAAATCATTGCAGCCAATTCCAAATCATAAGTTGGGTACCTAAACTCATGAAGTCGAAGCCGTCGAGAAGCATAGGTAATCATTTTACCACTTTGCATTAACACATCTCCTAAACCAGTTCCACAAGCATCTGTATACACTACCAAGTCCTGTTTCCCTTCCATAACAACTAACACAGGTGCATTAGTCAATAAGTGTTTCAAGCTCTGGAATGCTTCCTCATACTTATCGGTCCAAACAAACTTCACATCTTTTCACGTTAGCTTGGCCATCTGTGCTGTTATTCGCGAGAAATCCTTTATGAACCTCCGAATACCAAGCTAATCCAAGACAATTCTTTATCTCAATCACTGTCTCTGATCTCTTTCAATTATTCACTACTTCGATCTTAGTTGGATCTACGACAACCCTTTCTCTCAGACTACATGATCAAGAAATTTCAATTTGTTCTTCCAGAAATGACACTTCAAAAACTTCGCCTTCAGCTGATGCTGCCTCAGCGTCTCAAGCACCACTCTAAGATGAAATTCATGCTCCTTTAATCCTTAAAGCATATCAAAATATCATCTACAAACACAAACATGAACCTATCCAAGTGCTCTCGGAAGATTTGATTTATTAAATCTACAAAGAATGTTGGTGCATTAGTTAGTCTGAACGACATCACTAACCATTCATACGGCTTATATCTAGTTCTAAACGCCATTATAGTAATACTATCCTCTGCTAGCCTAAGCTGATGGAAACCTGTTGCTAAATCCAATTGAGAAAATACTTTGGCTCCACTCAACTGATCGAACAAATCATCAATTATAGCCAACATATATCGATTCTTTATCGTCATCTCATTCAACTTACGATAATCGATACAATAACCTTAATGATCCGTCCGGCTTCTTTGCAAATACTATGGCTACTCCCCAACGAGAATTACTTGGTCTGTAAAATTATTGCCTTCCAAATCCACCAACCGCGCCTTCAACTCCCTCATCTCGGTAGGCATCATTCTACTTGGCGGTCTACTCACTGGTTCGGCTCTTGATTCCAAATATATCCGAAACTCAATGACTCATTTCGACGGTAATCCTGGTTCGAAGACATCTGTGAATTCTCTAACAATGAAAATTTGACTCAACCTATCTTCTACCTCCACAACACCCAATAATGCATTGACCTCACAACTGGGGGTTTATATGAAGTATATTATCCGACCTCTATAGTCAGGATGTCTAAGTGATATTACCCTATCATGGAAAAACATCCTAGCATCATATTTACTTAACCAATTCTTACCCAAAATAATTCTGTACCCTATGAAATCAAACACATGTAAACTGTGAATATAGATATGACCTAACAAATTAAACTTTAGGTGGCCACACTTCATCCCATGTGTTGCATACCCTCCTATCAGATTTGCAACCCTTAAGGAAGTAGCTAGGTATGGGAGTTCTAGGTTAGTCTTAAATACCAAACAATGTGATATAAAAGAATGCGATGCACCGGTATCAAACAAAACACTAACTTGGCATACCATGAATCAGAAGCGTACCACCCAACATAGCCTTTCCTTTTTCCTCTGCTGTTGGACTCGAGGTAGCTTGTTCCAATGCAAACACCTTTCCTTTACCAACCTTAGCTAGCTCTTTGCACTGGTTCTTATAATGTCCAATTTGATTATAGTTGAGCACCTGATATTTTTCTTTCCGACCACCTTCTTTCCATCACTCGACCGACATTCGTTAGCAAAATTCCCTTTCTTATCACACTTGTTGTAGACAACCTCCAACTTCCCCTTCTTAGCAGCTCTACCCTTCTGAGCTCCTTTCTTATGGAAGAACTTTCTTTTTTAACTCTACCCCACTTGAACTTCCTTTGCCTTATTCCTTGCCTGAAAAGCAAGCATTTATTCATTCCTCAAAGCCATTTCCACTACAACATCACATGATCCCTGATATGTGGTGACATAGCCCTAGAAAGCACAGGATTCAACCACCTGATAAACTTTTCATTCTTCTTAATCACAGGATATATAGTGGCATAGCTATATCTTGCTAGCTCCTCAAACCTCGTCGCATACTCCATCATAGTCATGTCTCCCTACTCTAACTCAACAAACTTCCTAAGCAGAGCAGACTTAGCAATTTCTGACATAAACCTCTCTCCAAATATCCTTTTGAACTCAACCCATGTTATGGTATCCTCATGAAATTCAACTGTAACATTGTTCCACCAGTACAGTGCTGCTCCCTGAAGCTATCTAGAAGCAAGTCTTCTCTTCTACTCATCATTGAACCCTAAGTAGACAAAAATCCTCTCACAATGAAGCAACCAATTATCTACTTTGATTGCATCTTTAGTGCCAATAATGGCTTTCCTTCCAACAAAGCATAATCTCTACTTAAAATAGCTTAATTGTTGACCACTTGAGCATCTTGATTTCCTCCTCCAACTACTCCAGCAGCAACTCACGCTTTCATCATGTTAATAAAGTACTGATACATTGCTTCCATGTTAACTTGCAGGACTCGCGCACCCACATTTCCGTCTTGTGCCTGACCTTGGTTTCTCCTCGTATTTGGTCTGGCATTTCCATTTATTGTAGTGCCATCCCCTCCAAAGTTAACTTTTCCACTTCTAGCATCCATATCTATAATCAAGCCTCGTAAGATATAGAAGAATGGCCTAAGAGAGATGAGAGAATACAGATATAGCGTATACTTATATATAGCAAATACAAGTGAGTTACTATAGAGTTATTCGTACCATAATCTTATCTCTAATTCCTTAGGATTATGTTTTCAAAAATCATTTTAGTTTAAAGTTTTTCATAAACCTATGCTCTGCTACCAAGTCATAACATCTCCTATCTGGAGTCCCAAAGCTAAGCGCTACAGATGCTGTAGTCATCCATGGTATTAACTTTCAATGACCGAACACGGTAATGTTAATGGTATCCATAATATCAGAAGCACTTGAATATGAAATAAAATCATTACAGATTAAAATATTTTTCTGAATACATCTCATAACAATATTTCATATCCAAGTTATATAATCCCAAATGTTTCGTAGGTTCCGATCAAATATTATTATTATAAAATACGCCAAGAGCGACATATGAAAATGCCCTCTTGGATGAGCAGAATACTAAATAGTCATAACTAACTTGATACAAAATAGTGGAAATAAAACAAAACAACTCCTAAATAGCTAACTTCAGCCTCCTGCTCATCTTCGGAAGCTTTATTCGTCCACCTACAAAAACCTGTAAATCCTCAACCCTCGGCCTACTTGAATCAATTTTGAGCACCTGAGAGTTTAAGGGTAAAAACATAAACTTCGAGTCAAACATAAAACCTGGTGTGAATAATCTTATACATCTCGGTTATTTGAAATTAAGTGAGACCACATCGCTTAGCGAGATGGGTTTTCCCTCACTAATATTCTTTTAAAACATATCTTTTGCAAATCTTAATCCTGCAACCAAAACTAGTTAAAATAATAAAGCAATATCATGTACACAAACATATCAGGTAATGAATGCACAATCTGTCTGAACACTATAGTTTCGTTTGGCTAAGTACTAACCTTTGGCTGACTTAGACCTACCAGACAAAATAAACAAATAATCTAACTTTTGTTAGATATTCCTCTTCTAGATGGGTTGTCCCTAACTTACTTCTCCAAGGGTCAACTGATCCTAATGGTTTTGAAGGCTCACCAATAACCTATCCTCAGTATATATATTCCTTTCATTATGCAACATCATTTTAGTCTTACCTGCGAAAAAGCCCTACACATTGGAATTTTGGACTAAGTAAGCAAGGGGCTAATAGCTAATGTATAGGGCACGACCTTACACAGTCTCATTTGGTATTCTAATATCCGAATTATTGTACTTATGGTCATCTGCCCATAAAATTTTCCTAGAAAATATTTGCTCTCAAATTGATTCAAACCTTCCAATCATACTTTAAATAAGGAAAAGATACTCTATGCTATACCAAACCTTGTTATGTTATATATATACTTTACACAAAACTTTATTGATGAAAACACTTAAATATTTGAAAGTTCTCCTTTCAAAACCATTGAAAGTACCCCTTTTGAAACCAAGTAAAACCTTAGGCCGAAAGGCCGAAACGTACCTTTCAAAACCATTCTTAATAAACCTTTCGAAAACATTGAAAGACCTTCCTTTCAAAAGCTTTAAAACCTTAGACATCCTCTTATGGAATCAAACCTTTGGAAAACATTCGGGTTTAAATGAAACATATGGTATAACCTTTTGAAACCATTTAAAACTATTCCTTTCAAAACCGGTTGGGTTTAACTTTCAATAGCACGAAGGGTCATAAAGAAACAAAATTGAAAGCACTCTTCCGAAATCTATTTCCTAAGTAAAGAGGTGATGGTGTCGAAACCAACCCTTTGAAAGCATTGGACAAGTGGCTGAATGTTAAAAAATATAACTCTTTCGAAACTATTAGCTTTTAAAGGTGGAAAGCAACAGCAATGGGTTTCAACCTTCTTCGAAAGCATTTACTTAAATAAGAGGTGCAACCTCTTTCGAAACCATTCCTTAAAACCATGTAACCAAGTCGAAAGCTAATTAAGTCAAAAGCATCCTTTTAGAAAGAAAAGCAGGCGCATTTTCTTTCAAAAATAAAGTAAGGCTTCAACCCCTTCGGAATCCCATGCTTCGACTACTTACCTTTCACATATGCCCAATTCGTTGCATACCAAGTCTTTGATACCATGCACATTAGTTTCGATAGTGATGAAGGTGAAAGTACTTAGTCGAAAGCTTGGTGCCAAAAGTGGCGAAAAATGTAAAAAGCATGTAAAATCTAATTTTTAACATTTTAAAGTAATTCTTTTCAACTAACCTGCCTTGTTTGTCGAAATATGATTGGTTGCAATTTCTTTTCTAAAAGTACTATCGCAAATTCAAAAATAAACAAATTAAATTATTTACAAAATGCCCCTTCTCCTTTTATAAATATATAAAACATGTAAGTCCCATACCTTAAATAATTTTACATACCTATTAAAATACTTAGGAAAAATCTATGAAAATTCCCATAAATCATTTTCAAAATGTTTTCTAACATATATTATTTTGACCCAAAACATATACATGTTAGCCGTAATTAATTTTAAACCCCAATAACCAATTTCTTTACTAGAAAATTAATATTAAATTCACATTAATTCAGAAAATTATGGAAATTGAAACCCATCTCTTAAATATCATTTCAAATCATATACTAAAATCGCAAGGCATTCAGATGTTATTTGATAGGGTTTTTGCACTAAATCTTATCATAAAATCCATACGGAATAGCATAAATCATCAACAAGCATTTATCTCAATTCATTCAAAATATGGCAAAATATTTGCAAGTTAGCTTGGATTTAATCTAAACCAAAATCAATTAAAAACATGAGATGTAGTTATTATTCACCTTTCCTTTGTGATTAAGGAGTTGAGATTTGATCTTACATTAAGTTGATTTAACTTTCGCTTGATTCTTGCTTTATCTTCCAATTGATTTTCCCTAACGGTATCCAACCTCTCTTCTATTTAGTTTTTTTTTTAACGTATAAAACGAATGTGGTTTAAGGGTTTAGGGTATAAGTTTATTACATATTCCAATATTGCCCTTGTCTACTACCCTAACTTAATTCATTTTAATTTTCTTAGCTCATTAGCTCAAATAGGCACGGCTACCCTTCTATTAACCACAAATCTCAATCCCCTTATCATTACATTATTTTATTTTATTTAACTAATTAAATATCTTTAATAATGTTAGTCAAAATTAGGATCGTTACAAACTGTCAATGATACAACTCACGAAAACCAAATAAGGGGGACTATTGGATGAACAGATTTCCCAAAGTCTGGAGAAACTAGGTATGAGAGTATGAGCGAGAGTGTTTATTGAGCCGAACAGTTGGAATAGATCTCGATCACCACCTTTCAGCTGAAATTGTGGACTCGGAGTACTTGGAAGATATGGTCAGGAGACTTATGAGCGAAAACCTATTCAGAAATAATGATGAATGGTGTACTTCTCCTAGTCGGATTTCGTTTACTAAGAATATTATGAATGATAAGTATCGATGAAGATTTGTAATGCTAAAGATGCCGCTATATGGTGGAAAGATGGATCCAAGGCAACCTTGATGAAGTACGAATGACATATAGACCCTTCCAGAGCTTCTATTGCCATGAGATGTCTTTGGTTTTCAATTTTCCTAAAGGAAGTAGCGACGATGCAGTTCACTTGGGTCCCACCAAGATCTGTATTGTCTATCGTTGGATTGTCAGAATTTTTTTTGAAGTAATTCCTTTTATACACTGCACGTCTGAATGAAACGACGTCATTATCTAACTTCTTCCAAGGAGCCGGAGAGTCATTAAAAGATTTCTTGAATCGGTTCCATATATTTGTGACGGAAGTAACAAATCCCAATTATGATATAGCATTTATGGCGCTGATTAGGAGGATTCATCCCGAGATGGAATTTGGGGAATGGTTGGAGAGTAAATCCCCATCGATGATGGATGCTTTCTATAGAAATGCTAATCAGTACTTATGCTTGGAAGATGCGCGCAATTGTCCCTGAAGAAGCGGTGCTAGAAATTCAGATGAAGTTATAGAAAGCAACATTACTATAAAGCATTGGGAGGAGGTTCTAGAAAAGTGGATGTGAATATTGGCAACAAGAATGATAGCCTGAAAAAGCGCAATAATGGGGCCAAGAAACGAAAGCCAGATAATAGGAATCATCCTAGGATTCCTAAATACAATAATTATACTTAACTGAATAATTCAATCGAGAACATCTATTTGGCAACTCAAGGTACCAAATAGAATAGGTAGCTAGCTTCGAGAGAGTCGATCGAGAAGGTGAAGGGATCTGGAAAGTTTTGCAGGTTTCATGAGATACATAGTCATAATACCAATAAATAGAAGCACTTGTGCGATATGTTTGAGAATCTGATTCGAAATACAAAATTGCAATAGTTTATGAAAGCCTTGAAAAATGGCAGGCAAGGGAATTCTAATCCCTTTGGATCAACATCTCAATGGGGGTAAGCTTGGCATCGTGGTGAGAAGCATATGTGACTTGAAAAATGTTTGTTGATAAATACAATCATTGGTGGGACACATCCAACTAACAAGAGTTTGAATGAGATGGACATTTATGTTAGTGCTTTGAAGTATACCAAGTATAAGAGTTATTTGGAGTTGGTGATGGAGCTCCAACAAAATAATTCAGAACCATGATAGACGACATTGTTTTCCAGAACAGAGACGCTGATAGGGTTGAAGCCTCGACGATTAACATGTTACTGTTATAGCGGCAATGATTGGCCCTGCTATTGTACGAAAGGTGCTAGTTGACTATGGGAGATCGGTTAAAATCCTATTCAAAAATCCTATGACTAGATGCTTCTAGAGGGCAATGACATGAAACCATGTAAATCTCGGATCTAGGGATTTAACGGGACAGCTACGGAACCAATCGGATATGTGAAATTGCCGGTGGTTCTTAGAGTGACCATATGCGAGTGCGGGTCTTGCTTTTTTGTGCTGGATATTTACTCTACTTAAGATGCATTTTTAGGTCGACCGACCCTTGCCGAGTTTAGAGCAGCTATAGCTTATTGGTGTTTAACACTTAAATTTCCTATGGAGAACGGTGTTGGAGTAGTGCAAGGAGACCAAGGGCTTGGCCGTGAATGTTATGTCACCAAGCTAAGGGAGTGAGGTGAAGAGAAAAAGGAAAAGGTGTAAAGAGGACTATCTACATTAAGGATTTGAACGCATAGCAACTAATGCTTGAGCCTTGGCTCGAGCAACATAGTCGGTTCCATAAGGATATAGATCCTTGAAAAGAGCCATTTGATGGAAGAGCAGCTCTAGCCAAGCTAAAGATTAATATCCCGATTAGCCGGGATGACCCAACATGGATCCTGAAAGTCGGATCACAGGCTGGTGTCAGGATGATGAAGGAGTTGATTGATTTTCTCCGAGGGAACCCGGATGTGTTCGCCTGGACGCACTCTGATATGTGTGAGATCTTACCAAAGATAGAGAGTCATCCATTGAACATAAACCCCAAATGCATTCATGTGAAACAGAAGCGCCTTAGTCTGGGTTCGGAGAGACCCACTGCACTTAAAGAAGTGGAGAAACTGAAGGATAATGGTTTTATCTATGATGCCTTACACGTAGATGGGTATCCAATCTAGTCTAGGTGAAGAAGGCTAACGAGAAATGGAGGATGTGCACCGATTATTCTGACTTGAATAAGACGTGCCTGAAGGACAACTTCCCACTTTCAAGGATTGATCAGTTGGTGGACTCAACAGTTGGACATGAATTACTTTCATTTATGGATGCATACTCTGGATACTACCAGATTCCAATGCACATCCCGAATCAGGAACATACAAGCTTAATTACCAACCTGGGACTATATTTCTATCTGGTTATGCCATTTAGATTGAAGAGTGCTAGAGCAACCTACCAAAGACTGGTAAATAGGATGTTCAAAGATCAGATTGGAATCTCGATGGATGTTTATATAGATGACCTGCTTGTGAAGTCATGTTGTTTGTGAAACCACATTCGACGTTCTAAGAAAATTTAAGATGAATCTAAACCCTTTGAAATGCACTTTTGGCATTGCGTCAGGGAAATTCTTAGGCTCCATTGTGAACTCCCATAGGATTGAAGCCAATCCAAAAAAGATAAAGGCATTAAGGGACATGGAGGCCTTAAAAACAGTCAAGGAGGTCCAAAGTTTAAATTGAAAGGTCGCCGCCTTAAATTGATTCATCTTCAAAGCCATCGACAAATGCATCCTTTTCTTTGACGTGATTAAGAAGGGTAAAATTCCAAAGGGAAAAAGAAATTTCGCCTGGATATTGGTGAGTGTATACGCATTCCAGGCTCTGGTGGATCAATTGGAGAGACCCCCATCCTTTTGAAGTCGATGGATGATGAGGACTTATTTATATATCTGGCAGTGCTGGTGCATGCTTTTAGCACCGCACTCGTACATGTGGAATCCTACATCCAAGGACTAGTTTATTACATCAGTAAGCGATTGACAGGAGTGGAAAGAAATTTCTCAAAGTTGGAAAAGCTTGCATACTCCCAATTGATTGCTTCAAGGAGGCTTCGCCCTTATGTTCAAGCTCATCTGATCAAAGTCATACCGACAGCCTTTGCGACGAGTCTTGCAACAACTTGATACTTCTATAATGCTGTTGAAATGGAACATTGAATTGAGCCAATATGGTATAACCTATCACCCTTGGGAGAGCTATCCAAGGTCAAGCTTTGGTATATTTCGTAGCTGAATTCATTGCACGAGATGATACTCCAGAGAGTAGTGGTGAGAAAATGCTAGGTGGAAGATGTACATAGATGGTGCATCAAACGAATGTTGTTCCAGTGTTTGAGTTGTGCTTGTTACTCCTGAGGAATGTTCAATCTATCATGCCCTTAGAGCAGTCCTATATCTAAACCGAGTCATTGAGTTGATTGGTGGTATTGAGTATTATATGATAACACATGTTTCCAGAGAGGAAAATGTGAAGGCCGACTCACTAGCTAAGCTGGCTAGTGCCGAAAATGCGTGGCTCATGAGTATGGTCCTAGTGGAAATATTGTAAGCATCGAGCATCGACTAGATGGATGTCGATTAGATTTTGGAGGATGTACCTAAAAGCGAGTCATGGATGATTCCAATAAAAGACTACTTACAAAGAGAAATCCTTCTCGACAAGAGTAATGAGCGATGGAAACTCCTTTACCAAAGGCTGTATAGGAAGGGTGTTTCTATCCCTATGCTTCATTGAATCACTCATGATGATGCCAAACAAGTCCTGAGAGAAGTGCATGAAGGTGCTTGTGGTGACTACATTGGGGGATAAACCCTAGTGAAGAAGATTCTTCGCTATGGGTGCTTTTGGTCAACTGTCAATCGAGATGCAGCTGATTACAATAGAAAGTGTGACAAATGCTAGAGGTTTTCTAAGATTCTAAGAGCCCTGCTGATGGAGATTACTCAAATGGATAGTCCATGGCTGTTTGCAGTTTGGGGGATTGATACTATCTGTGTGTTGCCGATATCTAAAGGTGACGTGAAATACGCCATCGTCATGGTTGATTACTTCACCAAATAGGCTGAAGTGGAGCCACTAGCTACAATTACCATAAAGAAAGTGATCAACTTTGTAGTCTGAAATATTGTCCATCATTTTGGAGTTCCACATGCGATCTTTACCGATAACGAAACCTAATTCGACTGCACCAATTTTAAGGATTTCTGCTGTTGACATCGCATAGAGAGGAGATTTGCTACGGTGGCACATCCCCAGGTGAATGAATATGTTAAAGATGTAAACAAGATCATCAGGTCCATTTTTAAGATGCGATTGGAAAAGGCTAAGGCCAAGCAGGTCGATGAACTTTTATTGGCACTTCGGGCTTATCGAATGACCGATATGTCAGTGATTTGCCATTCTCCATTCACCCTGGCCTACGGATTGGAGGCTATGATTCTAGTTGAACTAGAAGTACCTTCTAATTGGGTAATTAATTACAACCCATAAACAAATAAACAAGTCCTTCTGGAATCTCTTGACATGATTGACAAAAACGAGACAAAGCTTACTTGAGAGCAGCTGCACACCGCAACCAAGTCACCCAGTATTACAATGCCAAAGTCAGGAATCAGACCTTTGAAATCAGTGACCTAATTCTCAAATAAATCTTCTCAAGCCTTCGAAACTTGGCCCCAACTTGGGAAGGTCGGTATGCAATAGAACAAAAGCTTGGAGATAACACTTTCAGGCTTGTAATGGTTGATGGGATTTCACTCCCGAAGGCATGGAATAGTAAGCATTTACCATAATATTTCACTTTGAAATAAATTTTTTTGAATGGAGCCATATAATAAGAAATAATATGCCATTTCCCGTTTTCAATAAATGGCTTTCTGAAACTGTCTTTACATTGCTTAAGAGTTGTGAAATATGATTGACTCAAATGAATCTGCATGCGTATAGTGTAGGTGTGCAGGTACCCAAAGATAGGTGCCAACAAAACTTCCACAATCCCTGATTAAACCCTTGAAGTTCAATCGCTCTCGGTGTTCGAAGATTGATACCAGCTAACTCTTGCTCATGACATGTAGATAAGTGTATAAACTCGAAACGGATGTGATATGACCACCCATACGCTAACTTTTGCCCATAATATAAAGGCAGGAGTATAAATCGAAAGGAATGAGATTCAATCGTTCATCACTCAACTCTCGTTCTTGGATTGCAGACAGGAGTATAAACTTAAGTGGACGTGATTTGATCATTGATCCGCTAACTCTTTCCCTTGATGTGGGTGTGGGAGTGTAAACTAAATAGGACGTGATTTGATCGTCCGCCAAAGCTCTTGTCTTTGTAACAGTGGCATGAGTATAAACCCAAAAAGGACATGATTTGACTATCCATTAGCAAACTCTTGCCCTTAATATACAGGCAGGAATATAATTCAGAATGGATGTGACACAACCATCCAATCACTAATACTTCACCCAAAGTAGGAAAGACGAAAGATCTATGCCTGGTGTAAGGTGGGATCTTACCTATAAACTTTGATCTACGCCCAATGTTAGGTCTGATTGAAAATAAACATTCTGGATGAGGATGTGAAAACTACGATCTTAAGTAGTTGGCTCAAACCAGCGCCCAGAGCTTGGCACGATCAGGTGTTGTTATCCTAGAAAAGGATACCTGAACTGTTACATTGAATGGTTTACCCCAATCGAAGTCCAGAGCTAGGCATTTCAACTATTACCTTGCATTCACTAAAACCATAAAAGGCCGGCAAATCACAAAACGGAACAATGATTTAGCTTTATAATGACCATGGAAAGAGATGGATCACGAGTCCATATAATGGAAAGCATATTTCTTAAGTACTTGGACAGATATGCATAAAGATTTAGCAAAACAAAAGTCTTTATTATTCAAAGTCAGAATAAGACTTACAATTAAGCTAACGAAGCAAAAGCGGAGGTTAAGTCCGCGCAAATTACGGCTAAGAAAATAGAAGCAGGCAATCAAAAAGAGCCTAAGTGCTGCTATAAGATTGGAAAACAAAAGGAAGATGGATGATTACTTCATGATCCTGTTCTTTCTTTCTTTCCTCTCCTTTTTCTCTACAGAAGATGGCTCAATGGATCTTCCGGTTGCTTCCTTATCTTTCTCCCGGTCCTTTGCCTTTGGATGGAGTGCTATGCGATGATCTAGCAAGCATGCTCTAGGTGCTTTCGGGTGAAGGAAGGGTGATGGGAGAAAAGATAATCTGATTCGACGGAGCTATGGATAGCGGTGGAGAAAAAGTCTTTATCTTTAATAGCTCGATCTTTTTGGTTAAGACTAGTTCTTTCTCAAGGGTACTTATGGTGGGATCCTACGAAGGCTCGACGGACCTAGTAATAATTACATCATCATTAGTCTGAGCTCCTTGGAGCTTCCCGGTCCCTTCATCCTAAAAAGCATATATCATTTGCTCGCCAGGCCCAGGAGTCTCACTAATTAGGATAATTGGCATCATATCAAAGTAGCCATGGTCACCGATACTGTTGTAATATCTTGTTGACTTGACTAGAGACCTTTTGTAGGGAAAAGGGATGACCTGAGGCTGACCTGAAACTTAAGAGATATAAAAAGAGAGATTAGAGATGTCAATCAGCGACATATGAACTCTTTGAAATGTAGGTAAAGTCAATGAGATACCTCCTTCAGTTTCGGTCTCCATATGGGCCGGAGTGCCGCCAGAGTTCCCCTCTAAAATAGGAGAGAGAATAGCATGCATAATCATTTGAGGCTAATCTGGATTGTATCCTAGGACCAAAGATGGCCTAGGAGTAGTTTTGGGCATGGGGGTGTCCCTAACAGCAACATCTTGAGATAACGATCCAGAGCCATCACTTAAATCTTTTTGCACCTATCGGCTAGCTACAGATAGAGAATAAACTAAACTTCTTTCAGAATCTTAGGCTCATCTCTTACCAGATATCCTTCTCAAGCTATGCCAGATCACCTCACCACCGTTAAGAAATTCCTTTTCTTCCTTGATAATTTGCTCCCAAGCAAGGGAAAGAATTATGGGTTAATTATTGTTGAACCACTCCAAGTTACTTAATTTGAGCATGTTGGCGTTGTAATTGATAAGAAATGGTTAGAATTCCTCCATATCTGATGTTTCGTAGCTTTAACCTCCTTCTTGACAAGTGCATCCACGACTTTAGCACATTTAAATGCCTTGTCTCTTTCACCACGAGAAGCAAGAAGCTTTTCACAATAGTCCTCAGCTTGTTTAAGAGCATTATTCTTCTCTTTTGTCTCACTTTCAAGTTTGGTCGACAGTTAATAACCTACTTATGTAAGGCGTCTTTGTCTAGCACTAAGGCATGATTCTAATGATGTGCAGTCTCAATCTAAACAAAATGCTTGTTTCTCTCATCTTCAAGCACCTTCGTGGTGTCCTTGGCTTTCTTCTCACCTTTAGCTTATTCTTTCCTTAAGTTTTCAACCTTGGCATCGAGAAGGGCAATGATTCTTTTGCACCACACTGTAATGTGATTCAGATTATCAATCTCGAGTTGCCTTTCTATTGAGACCTTGGAAATTCTCTCGGCTACCCGTGCCCATTCACTATATTGATTATAAGCATTAGTTACATAAGCGATGGTTATACCTTTGATCTTAAGTGGAATTCTCTTCAAGTTAGGTACGAACATGAATCCGTCAAAGCAAACATCTAAAAATTGTTCTCTTAGTTTGACCATACGAGCATCGATGGCATATTGTTACTCCAAAGTGATGACTGGAGCTTTGATCGATTGTTTGTTAGCTTTATAGTGGGAAGTCTTAGAGCTAATTTGATGGCACCTATGGTTGGAGGATTGACTGGAGTGAGAGCGTGCCAAGTGCCGCACATTAATGAAAGCTGGTGGAGGTGCGTGAGAAACATCTCCCGGTGGTAAGTTGTCATGGCAATCAAAATGCTTAACTAAGCCTCTCGGTGGAGGTGACCTGGACCTGGAACGATGTTTAAAAGCGGAGTCATGTGGTGGATAATCTCTATCGTAATTTCCTTTGTCATAAATGCCACTATCATGGCTAGATCGATAACTAGACTCAAAATCTCGACCACTGCCTTGATGGTATGTGCTTGGACGGAGCTTATGCAGTCGAGACACATTTTCCTCCAAAGATTGATACACACACACTTACTCTATGGATCCTGTAAATGAAATAAGAATGAATTAGTTTCGACTAGAAAGGATGGGAGTCAAATGCAATGTAGCACCATGAGGTCCACGTGTGCATGAATGTCCTAGTGTCCCCTCTACGGACCATGTTCTAGCGTTTTTCTCATGATCTCCTCCATGATGATGGGAGGAATGTCATCTTTAAAATAGATAAGGGAGTCAAGACCCTCGAGGCTCTTGTCACCGATGCCAAAGGAGATGAATTTGATAGGAATCGATCAAAACTTAGAGATTGTATCCGTGGAAGGAAGAGGAGTTTTTTTTAGAAGCCATAATGGATGGAGGCTATGTAGAAGTCCGTGCCTTAGAAATTTTCACAACTAAAATTTTCCTCGGAGCAGACTGTTAATCATTTATGGATTATTCAACCAAGGACTCATGGCCCACATCAGTGCCTTCATGGCCAGTTCATCATCTCCACCTACAATTTCGCCTTCCTCGGTGTATTCTTCCCTTTCTTCAATATTTTCTTCTACTTCTTCCCTTGGACTCAGGACCAGGGGAACATATGGATTAGCTGCACCTCCTCCAAGCGAGTCATTATCGTCGTCGTCGTCACTAGCGTCCACTTGGACTATACTAGTTTTGCAACCCACTTCTAATAGATTATAGGCTAGGAAATTCTCGTTGGAGAGAAGAACTCAAATTCTCTACTCCTCCAAGTGCCATGAGAACTCAAACAGCATCCGTAGGAGCCGTGCCGCTGGGTCTTGTCGGAACGTCTGAATGACAGAAAGAATATGAGTTAAGCTTGACAATTAACCAGACGAACTCATAACAAATGAATGAGGTAGTACTTATGTTCAGATATCCATTTTTGTGCAAATCCAAGTGGACAGTGTACGTAAAACCGTTTGCTTTTGAAATAGATAAACTTGTTCCATGTGCCAATGACAAATCTGTAATTCTTCGCTAGCTTTAAGTGTAGGATCGATTTTACCCTAGAGGGAGGTGAATAGGGTGATGCTATCAATTATAAAAATTTATTCCAGAAGTATGTATAAAATTATTTCAATGCAAATATATTAGAATAATAACAGCACATATAATAGCAGAATAATAAATGCAGAAATAGAATGACACAGAATTTACCCAGCTTCAGCAAAAACCCTACCTACGTGCTGCCCTTAAGGTTTATACTAGAAATTAAGCAGTTAGATGCTTACACACGTAAACTCACGACACCCGCTATTGACTAGCCTTAACTCTATGCTCAAAACCGTGCCACAACTCAGCCACTAAGTTGCGAATTCTCGAACTACACCACCACAGTTCGTAACCTAGTCACACGACTAGACATTACAATATTTGAAAGATAAAAATACAAATTTAAAAACAATTATAAAACAAAACCCTAATTTTAAATATTAAAGCCCAAATATTATAGAGTCGGCCCAAAGCACTAAAATTAAGCTCATTTTCTCTTTTTATTTGTTCGGCCCAATATTTGAAAATGGCTTTTTGCTTTTCTTTCTTCTGTGCGAAAACAAGGGATTTGCTAAATTGAAGAGGCCGACTTTTATTGATCGATTACAATTACCGTTCTTCTGATTTGCTTCGGCAATCGATCGTCTCCTCGAGTTGCACTCAGTTGCTTCAATTCGTCGAGGTTGAATGACTTTGAATTTGGTACGTTTGTCCTCTTTTCGATTTATATTACCCTCAACTTTTATTCAAGTTCCTAATTGATTCTATGCACTTTGATATTGCTGGAACTCGAATGGATTTTCGACCGGTGATGATTTGGGTTTATATAGGGTTTGATTCCCTATAATTTTGTTCGAATTAATTTTCGAATTCGTTTGATAATTTTTGTGCTTGGCCGTTGATCTTTGTATGGATGCTTGTAATGATTTCTGACTTTGTCAATTTCATATATTTGTTACTTGATTCCCACAGTGTTGATTTTTGACTTGGTTCGATTTCTTGGCCACCATGATTTGCTGGCCTTTGACTACGGTCAATTGCTCATGGCTTCAACTTAATCTCTAATTGCCTTCGTGGTTGAACTTGCTACTGTTTGGTTTCTACAACTTTGTTGACTTCGATATGGGCTTTGATAATTTGAAATTCCTGATGCAAGCTACTTTTTCTGACTTCACTCTGCTGACATCAACATGACCATGGTTTAGATTTTGGTTTGAAACTGTTGCCTCGAATTGTCATTTTTAAATTTGACTTTGGTATATACAAAAAATTGTCTTTGGCTTGTTTCATTTGAAATTTCTAAAACTTTCGTCATTTGGAAATTTCTTTGAGATATTGTTTTGTTTGCATCATTGATATGCACTTGCTGTGGACTTCTTGTAGCTTGTCTGATCTTTGTAGATGCTCTGTCTTTGTTTGAAACTGCTACGTAAAAATGTTCGACTTGAACTGTTTGCATATGAACTGATATGTGCTTGTGCACATATTCTATTTGTCACTATTGCATTTCATATATATGTTTCTTGGTCGTACAGTCCACCTGAGTTCATATGCAATAATGCTGGTTTTCATGTATTCCATTTGAAGTGATCTATTTCCATATGATATGGTTCACTGAGTCATTTGGTCAACACAATTCAAGTAGACTGTAGTTTGGTCTGGTCATCTCCTTACTCTAATGCATTCCACCATGCCTGATTCTCATGTAAACCCATAGTTGTACATTCATATATGTACTTGCATATGTACGTATGATGTGTTAGTCATGTTGTTCATTCTTGTAGCATTTTCACCTTGATGTATTGTTCACTATATTTCATGTTGTCCGGTCTTGTTTGCATTGTTGGTTCATCACTTGTGTCTAATGCTAACATGTACATATATGCACTTGATTTTGAGGCCGTTACACAATTGCTTGATTTTGACTCAGCATTGAACACTGCATCCCTGAATATGTATGTGTATTTGGTGTTGTTTCACTGGTCTGGTTGCATGCCATTATTGTCATGAAGTCTGGTTCAGTCTCGATTTCTTGCATATTGATGTCGAGCCACTGTTTCACCGGCGCATCACTTGTTGTTGCCTTTTACTTGTGTACCATCAGGAGCTTGCTGTATATATTTTATATGCTGGCTTGAGTTGCTTTGATGTTTCATGGTTTCGCCATTGTTTGAGTTTATCATGGTGTCGGTACATCCATGTTTCCAGTTGACATTTCTAGTTTGTTCGTAAGTCCGCACTATGCCTTAAACTTGTGAGCATGATGAACTTCTAGCTTGTGCCTGGTCTGGTGCAGTTTCATTATGTGTCGAGTCATTGAACTTATATCTGTTTCTTTGATGTTGTGTTGCATTGAGCTCATGTGGTCTAGGTTGCATATCATATTGATTGAGTCGCTGTCTTGAATCGAACTATTCTGGTTCATGTGTACACTTTGACTGGCTTGCTCCTAACCATTTTATTAAACTTGAATATTCGAACTGCACCTGTGTTGAATCCAGCTTGCAGCTCGGATTTGACCTTGTGCTTGTGTCGTGACTTTATTTGTATTGCACTTGAGTTGAACCCGGATTTTCATTTGGGTTTGAGCTGTGCTCACCTGTCCCTGTAATTTTATCAAGTGTATATCGGTGTGCACAGTCTTGTGGCATGTACAGTGATAGACTGTGCATGTCATAAGCTGTTCGTGTATGATGAATTCAAATTTAAATGATGACGAACAACCCAAATAACCGAGGCAAATAATATTTTCAAAATTACATTTTATTTTATACTGCAAAAATATTTCTTTTCAATTTTACTGCGTCGATATTTATTTTTGCAAATTGCTCGGATGCTGGATTCAAATTGAAGATAAAATACGAGTGAATGAGTGAATTGTAGTAAGGTGCATTTGTAAATGATAAATTGTGATGTAATTGAATTTTTATTGTCATTGAATTTGTATATATATAGTGAGAGCTCAAATTTGTACTATTCAAATTTGTAATAAATATTTGTTTGAATAAAATATCTGTTTGAATATAAATACTGTGTTATTCATTTTATTCAACAAACATTTATTTAATTATGTGAAAAATAAAATAGTACATTAACAAATACATTTAAATGAATATATATATGTTTATCATCATCAAACAAAAATCATATACTCGCATATTCAACATTCTCCCCCTTTTGATGAAAAAACATATATTTAAGATGTTGAATTTGTTAAATGTATTTGATCATTCAATTTGCTCTCCTTATTTGAATGCTCCCTTTCTACCCAAAGATCCCCTTTCATATATGCATGTGAATAAAAATGCAAATAAGCCTAGAAAATATTTGACCTTTATTTGTCAAAATCTTAACTTTTCTCTCCCCCTTTTATTATCAGCAAAAGAGTAATAGTGTTATAAAAATAGAGATAAAGTGGTAGACATTAATACAACATTAATTACCTAATCAAGTATAAATATTAAATTTCAATAAAAAATCAAACAAAAATAAAAAATACTCTGTTAGGTGCATATTCTACTTTAGAATGATAGAGATGATGTTATCATATAAAATCATATAGTTGTATCTATTTGTGGTATATTTATTTCAGGAATTTGAATATCTACTAACTATGCATAACCGTTAGGACATTTAAATGAGATCAGTAGTATTCCAATTTATTTTAAAAAATGAATTCAAGTATCTTCTAACCACATGTAACCATGAGCACTTTTAAATGGGATCAGAATCAACTTGTCTATTTAATAAATCAATTTTGATATGTGTTTCATATATGCATAACCGTGAGAACTTTTAAATGAGCATGGAAGCACATAATCAAAAATTCCAAGTAATTCGCTCATGCATAACCGTGAGGACTTTTAAATGAGAGTGAATACTTTGGATTTTTTTTAAAATATAAAATGAAAAATGAATGATTCCTGTTTGAAGTACCACATATTGACAAACCATATTAAATTTTGATGAGTGATGATCGATAGAAATATGATAGAAATAGAGATGGTCATGGAATTTTTACCAACAAAAAGTTTTTATAACTCTTGTTCAAATGTCTAAAGAAATTTACTAAATATACCATCTCAAGTTATAATATATGATTAATATCGACACTCATCAATTTTTCAATCACTATTTATCTTTTCGATAAGTAGTAGGGAGTCAAATTAGTCAATGCAATCATTTAAGATCAAATCCAAAAATAATTATAAAATTAATTTTTTAAAATGACCAATCTGAAAAAAAGGTCAACTATTCTCTGAAGGGGTTTTATGAGAATAATGTCTGCTATTTGAAAATTATTTAAAACGAGAAACATGCAGATATTTTCTTTGAAAAATGATGCATTACTAAATGTCTCAACATAAATCACGTTCCGCCAGTAATTCTTCTATCAACTAGATTACCAGTGTATCTGCATCTGAATTTTTCTTTCACTCGAAATTATTATTAATTGAATGTCATAGACCAGATCATGAAATTTGCAACGATTCCTTGAAATCCTTTTTTAACCTTTTAAATGAAATTCTTTTGGATTTTAATTGAAGCCGTGTCAAAATCATGAATATAGAGTCAACCGTAAATAAACAAAGGTATTATCACCAGCCAATAAAACACTATCATTTATCAAAACTAATATATATGAAGTAGTTCAAAGACGCTAGATTTTTTTATAGTGTACTCGGCATAAGAATATAATTGGCCAACAATTTTGGAAAAGTCAGAATCATTATCAATATTCATTTCATCATCACATTACTGGCTGATTTAATTTCAAATTATGGTGTAGATTATCACTTTTAATATATCGTTCAAAATAAATATACCATTACCTATTTTACCTTTGTCAAAAATATTTTGTTGTAGCCTATTGTGATTCTGCTACCTTTGTACTAGGCTAAGGACTGTGATTTGTCGCCCATTATGTTCTTGGAACAGCCAGAATCCAAGTAACACAGTAGTTGTTCCTTAGCCTGCCACCATACCTACACAATGAAAGATTTTTGTGACCTATTTGTTTTTATAGGTCCCTGATTGTTAGTGGCAAATGATTTTAAAAAATATGTTTGTGGAGACCCAAAACTATTTATATATGTTCCTTTCGGCACCCAAATTTGTTTAAATTTGACGGATTTTATATTCGTGCCTTTTGGAACCTAAATTGTTATGGTTTTCACATTTTTGTGTCTGTACCAACAAGTATTGTGATTGTGTCCAAATTTTCTACAAATTGTGCACATGGAATTGACTTGTTTAATTTCACCTCTATCACATTCTGATTGATTATATCCAAGTTCTTGTCCATATGTATTAACAGTTTGTTTTCTTAAAAGCATATTTAACGATCTTTCACTTTTCGAAAATTTTCCTATAGTCGTAGATAATTGTTGGACTTGTGTTTTGAGGGTACATTTTCATTCAGTAACACCTTTTAATAGTTATTTCTCTTCGAGTATTTTCACTTTCTTTCAAAATCAGAATTTCATTTTCAAGCGATTTAATTTTGATTTTTGATTTTTTATTTCTTCTTCAAATGTTGGACACTTATCACACTTAGGGATCTTGCTTTGATAGTTTTTAACCAATTTATGAAACTGTTTATTTAAATCTATCAAAGTATCTCTTTGTGATTCAAGTTTAGCGTATTTCTCCCTAATTCGTTCGAAACATCCATTTACTTCGTGGAAATATATGAGTAATTCTGAGTGAGTAAGTTTTGATACCTCGCTTGGCTCATCATCATCGCTATCGGTTATATCACCTCGAAGGCACAGATCTGCTTTTTCACTCTCACTGCTGTTGCTTTTATAATTATTATCGCTTTTATTCCACATGGCTGTAGAATTTCTCCTTTTAATTTCTTTTCTTGGCCATGTTGATTTCGAGGATAATTGGGATTGATATGACCGGGATTGTTGCACTTGTGATAAATGATCATGTGTTCTTCTGAGTTGTCTAGTGCTTTGATTATTCTACTTTTCAATTGTTGATTTGGAGCTGGATTTCCGTTTTGTGATTCCACTTTTTGAATCTCTTTATTAGTAGCGCCAGCTCAGCTGCTTCATCATCATCCTCATCACTACTGCTTTTTACCAATCCTATTAAGCACATTTCTTCAACTGAGTCGGTTATGGAGGATTTCCCATTGCTATTGATTTTTGCACCATATATTGCATTGAAAGTATTCCATACTTCCTATGCATTTTCACAATGAGAGATAAAGTTAAAATTATCTTGATTAATACGAGAATATAATATATGCATAGCAAGAGCATTAATCGAGATAATTTTCTCGTCTATTATATCACACCCAATTTCAATAATATCCCAACATTTAACATCAACAGATTTTAAATAAAATTCCATTTTCAATTTCCAATTCAAAATATCTATTCCATCAAAAATAGAAGGGATAATACTAGACCGACCCTCAGCAAAAGTAGCTAGTTTAAAAATTCAAATTTGTAAAAAATTGGTCTTTGAAAAATCAAAATTTTAAAACAAAAATGACTTTTGCTCCTAGCTCTGATACCACTTGTAGGATCGATTTCACCATAGAGGGGGTGAATAGGGTGATGCTATCAATTATAAAAATTTATCGCGGAAGTCTGTATAAAATTATTTCAATGCAGATATATCAAAATAATGACAGCACATATAATAGAAGAATAATAATGCAGAAATAGAACGACGCAGAATTTACCCAGCTTCGGCAAAAACCCTGCCTACGTGCCACCCTCAAGGTTTCTACTTGAAATCAAGCAGTCAGACGCTTACACATGTAAACTCACGACACACGCTATCGACTAGCCTTAACTCTACGCTCAAAACCCTACCACAATTCAGCCATTGAGTTGCGAATTCTCGAACTACACCACCACAGTTCGTACCCTAGTCACACGACAAGAAATTACAATATTTGAAAGAGAAAAATACAAATTTAAAAACAATTATAAAACAAAACCCTAATTTTTAATATTAAAGCCCAACTATTATAGAGCCGGCCCAAAGCACTAAAATTAATCTCCTTTTCTCTTTTTATTTGTTCGGCCCGTTCTGTCTTCGTTTGTGAAAATGGCTTCTTGCTTTCTTTTTTCTATGCAAAAACTAGGGATTTGCTTAATTGAAGAGGCCGACTTTTATTGATTGATTGCAATTGCTGTTCTACTGATTTGCTTCAGCAATCGATCGTCTCCTCGAGTTGCACTCGGCTGCTTCAATTCGTCGAGGTTGAATGACTTTGAATTTGGTACGTTTGTCCTCCTTTCTATTTATATTACCCTCGACTTTGATTCGAGTTCCTAATTGATTCTATGACTTTGATATTGCTGGAACTCGAATGGATTTTCGGCAGGGGATGATTTGGATTTATATAGGGTTTGATTCCCTATAATTTCGTTCGAATTAATTTTCGAATTCGTCTGATAACTTTTGTGCTTGGCCGTTGATCTTCGTATGGATGCTTGTAATGATTTTTGACTTTGTCAATTTCATATATTTTTTACTTGATTCCCACGGTGTTGATTTCTGACTTTGTTCGATTTCTTGGCCACCACGGTTTGCTGGGCTTTGACTACGGTCAATTGCTCACGGATCGACTTGATTTCTAATTGCCTTCGTGGTTGAACTTGCTACTGTTTGGTTTTTGGAACTTTGTTGACTTCGGTCTTGACTTTGATAATTTGAAATTCCTGATGCAAGCTACCTTTTTCTGACTTCACTCTGTTGACATCGGTATGACCATGGTTTAGATTTTGGTTTGAAACTGCTGCTTTGAATTGTCATTTTTAAATTTGACTTTGGTATAAAAAAAAATTGTCTTTGGCTTGTTTCAATTGAAATTTCTGAAATTTCTGTCAGTTGGAAATTTCTTTGAGATATTATTTTCTTTGCATCATTGATATGCACTTGCTGTGGACTTCATGTAGCTTGTCCAATCTTTGTAAAAGCTCTGTCTTTGTTTGAAACTGGTACGTAAAAATTCGAACTGTTTGCATATGAACTGATATGTGCTTGTGCACATATTCTATTTGTCACTATTGCATTTCACTTATATGTTTCTTGGTCGTACTGTCACTTGAGTTCATATCCATTGAAGCTGGTTTTCATGTATGTCATTTGAAGTGATCTATTTCCATATGGTCTGGTTCACTGAGTCGTTTGGTCGACACACTTCAAGTAGTCTGTAGTTTGGTCTGGTTATCTTCTTACTCTAATGCATTCCACCATGCCTGATTCTCATGTAAACCCGTAGCTGTACATTCACACATGTACTTGCATATGTATGTATGATGTGTTATTCATGTTTTTCATTCTTGTAGCATTTTCAATGTGATGCATTGTTCACTGTATTTCATGTTGTCTGATCTTGCTTGCATTATTGGTTCATCCCTTGTGTCCACTGCTAACATATACATATATGCACTTGATTTTGAGGCTGCTGCACTATTGCTTGATTTTGACTCAGCCTTGAACAATGCATCCCTGAATATGTATGTGTATTCGGTGTTGTTTCACTGGTCTGGTTGCATGCCATTACTGTCGTGAAGTCTGGTTCAGTCTTTCTTGCATATTGATGCTGAGCCACTGTTTCACTGATGCATCACTTGTTGTATATATTTTATATGCTGGCTTGAGTTGCTTTGTTGTTCCATTGTTTTGCAATTGTTTGAGTTTATCATGGTGTCTATACATTCATGTTTTCAGTTTTCATTTCTAGTGTGTTCGTATGTCTGCACTGTGCCTTAAACTTGTGAGCATGATGAGCTTCTAGCTTGTGCCTGGTCTGGTGCAGTTTCATTGTGTGTCGAGTCATTGAACTCGTATCTGTTTCTTTGATGTTGTGTTGCATTGAGCTCATGTGGTTTAGGTTGCATATCATATTGATTGATTCGCTATCTTGAATCGAACTATTCTGATTCATGTGCACACTTTGACTGGCTTGCTCCTGACCATTTTATTAAACTTGTATATTCGAACTGCACCTGTGTTGAATCTAGCTTGCAACTCGGGTTTGACCTTGTGCTCGTGTCATGACTTATTTGTATTGCACTTGTGTTGAACCCGGCTTTTTATTTGGGTTTGACCTGTGCTCACCTGTCCTTGTAATTTTATCAAGTGTATATCGGTGTGCACGGCCTTGTGGCATGTACAGCGATAGACTGTGCATGTCACAAGCTGTTCGTGTATGATGAATTCAAATTTAAATGATGACGAACAACCCAAATAACTGAGGAAAATAATGTTTTCAAAATTACATTTTATTTTATATAACAAAAATATTTTCTTTTCAATTTTACTGCGTTAGTATATATTTTTGTAGATTGTTCAGATGCTGGATTCAAGTTGAAGATAAAATACGAGTGAATGAGTGAATTGTCGTGAGGTGCACTTGTAAATGATAAATTGTGATGTAATCGAATTTGTATTGTCATTGAATTTGTATATATGTAGTGAGAGCTCAAATTTTTACTATTCAAAATTGTAATAAATATTTGTTTGAATAAAATATCTTTTTGAATTTAAATACTGTGTTATTTATTTTATTCAGCAAACATTTATTTAATTATGTGAAAAATAAAATAGTACATTAACAAATACATTTAAATGAATAGATATGTGTTTATTATCATCAAACAAAAATCATATACTCGCATATTCAACACCAAGTACGTCAAGGAAGAACTTCCCTTTCGGCTCTTAAAACTATGTATGTATCAGATGTCCTTTCACTAGGCACTCGGTGCAAATATTGAATGAAAACAATGTATGTGTCTAGAAGGAAGGCGTCGCTATTCGGTTGTAACTGCGTAGGAGCTAATCTCATGATATTTAGAAATCAACGAATGAATGGGTTGAATGGTGGAACACATCTCTCCAGATACAAATATCTATTGCAAGCAGTGTAACCTTCAGGGCGATTATGAGCTTTCTGACGGTGAGAAGGGACTAGTACGTCATCGAATGAAATTTCTCGCTTATCACAAATTCTATAAAGAGACCCCTCATTGATTTTTGAAATAATGGAATCGACAGGATGATCTAAAAGAGCAGCATCTTCGAGAGTATCAGGAGCAGGTTTGACCTCCAGCCCTTCCGTGAGGTCTTCAGGATTTTAAGGAACTTATTGTTCAACCTATGGATTTTCGTGTTGATGTGCATGGTATGCTTGAGTTTGTTGTACAAGTAGAGTAATAGTTGAACTTGACTCAACATCAGATTAAATGTATTTGGAAGTAGATGGACCCACAACTAAGATGGAAAAACGCTCAGAACGCCTGTGCTCCATTTCTATAAAAACTCAACATGCAGTCAATATCAAGATAACTACAAGCTGTAACCCCATTCTAAAATGGAATCTAGTGCGGTGTGGTGCAGTTCTTCTTTTTGATATTATATTACATATATTTTTAAAATTTGGAATATTGCTCGAAGTGATGTAATATCCCCCACTTGGAGGCCCAAAACTAATAGTTATGGATACTGCTGTCACCCATAGTTATTAACTCTCGGTGACCGAATGCAATAATGTTAGATGCATTGATATGACAGAAACACATGGATATGGAATTTTTCTAAAACCATTAAGCAAATTTCTCATTCCATTTCAAAACATATTTCAAATTCATTACATAATTCCAAATTCAAGAATCACGTTTAGAGAAATAAAATTATTACAAAACACGCCAAGAGAGACATATGAAGATGCTCCCTTGGACGATCAGAGTCTAAACATAGACAATTAAACAACTTTGCCCTTACAACCAAAACACAGTGGAATCAAATAGAAAAGAACTCCTAATAGCTAGCTTGCCTCCTGCACGTCTTCGGAAGCTTATTCGTATAAAGGAGTACCTAAAAACCTCAACTCTCAAGCTACTCAGAATTAATTGAGCCCGAGAGTTTAATGGAAAAACATGAACTTCGAGTCAGACATAAAGTCTGCTTTGTACAATAACCTACCATCTCGAACCATTTAGATATCTAGTGAGATCATCCCACTTAGCGAAACGGGTTTTCCTCTCACTAGTATCTTAACCAAAAAATTATAATAACCATATACTGTGCTCTTGCATCCATAATGACTAAAAACATTGCAATTTAAAATATCATGATGACATGCAAACAAGCAAAATATCCTGGATTTCCCATCCCCATTCATTTCACTATCTTCCCAGTTATAGTTTCTAGGGTCACTATAAACCTTTTAGTTTTCATGGGCTACTAATAACCTGCTCAAAGCTTATGGACTATCTGCTTGGTTCCATAGTTTTTATAGGATCACTAAAAACCTATTGGTCAAAGCCAATAACTTCAGTATTTCATGGGTTCTCTCTGAACCTATTGGTATCTCTAATAACTTCTCTTCTATTATAGTTTTCACGGGTTGACTATAAACATATCGACTTCTGTCAATACTTTATCCTGATATAATTTCCATGAAATTACTATGAAACTATTGGCCCCTGCCAATAACTCTCTCCAAATATAGTTTTCATGAGTTTACTATAAACCCCTCTAAACTGACAACTTCTTGATCAGACTTTGGGCATCCTGTGTTCTGGTCTACCTGACCTCTTGGATGCAACTCTACTCATTTAGGAGTTAACTTAATTTATATTCATTGTTGGTCAATCTAGCTAGTTATTCTGCCCTTTCACCCCAAAATACAGTTATGGGTCTGTTATACAATGAATATATGGATAGAAGAAACAAATACAATAACATAGCAATACCAATATTTATGGTCTAATATCCTTGAAATCATTTCCACATGAAATATGGTTAATCCCTTTATTTGCATCAAGGAATGCATCTTTAAAAATTCCAAAATTTAAAGCCAATTTCAAAGTTCTTTTATATTGCCATGGGTTCTCCTTCAAATGTAAGATTAAGTTCTTTGTTTTGAAAACTAAGTCTTTCGAAACCTTAGACCTTGACTTTCGAAACGATTAAAATATATCTTTTGAAAGCATTCAAACCTTCTTTTAAAAACACATAAACATATGCCTTTTGAAGCACCTAAAATATCTCTTTTGGAAGCATGAAAACCTTCCTTTCGAAACCATCAATACATCCTTTTGGAAGCATTAAAGCATACCTTTCCAACTTATAGAAGCATAGCTCTGAAACCATTTGAAAGTACCTCTTTCGAAACCATTGGGTTTAATCTTAAATATAATTTTTGGAGCAAAGTGAACATAAGTTAAAGTACCCCAACCTTCAAGTAAAAGTTTAGGGAAAATAGATGGCTTCGGAACCATCCTTTCGAAAGCTTTAGTCTTTTAAAAAAAAACAATTGGAATAAGGCTTCGAAACACCTTTAGAAGCCTTTATTTTAAATGGCTACTGGAGCCCTTTCGAAAGCATTGAGAAGCAGCTTGTTATATTTATAAAACAAAAGCTTTCTTTTCGAACTCATCGAAAACTTTCAACCTATTTAAAAGGTATGAAGACGGCAATAAGGTTTCGACTTGTTTCAAAACTACCCTTTCGGAAGATTCTCTTTAAAACATAATATACGACAACTCATTCGAGAGCTACCCTTTAAACAAAGAGGCGGCAACCCCTTCAAAAGTTATATAAAAGTAATTCAACCCTTTTGAAAGCATCTATTAAAAGCTAGGCAAGTGACATCTCTTTTGAAAGCAAAACTAAAGCTATTTAAAATGGCCTTGACCCTTCCGAAAGCATGGTTTCGACTTTATACCTTCCGCCTTTCTCCAGTTCACCACATACCAAAGTATTGATACCATGTGTATTTGTTTCGACATGGTTAGGGCCGGAAGTATGGGGTAGAAAGTTGGAAAACGAAAGTGGTGAAGTAGTAAATCTGTAGAAAACAATTTTTTTTTTGTCTTTTTAAGTAAATGATTTTCAACAAACTTGCCTATTTGTAGAAAATATAATTAGTTTCCATAAAATTACCGAAATCTTTTCTAAAAGACTACCGAATTCATCCAGAATTAATTAAAAATAATTAACAAAGAAGTCATTCCCTTTAACAAAACAATTAAGACATTTAAGTCCTTCAACTTTATTAAATTAATTTCAATAGTAAATCACTTAGGAATAATCCCTAATAATCATCATAGTTCACTTTTAATATGTTATCTAACATATAAAATTTTCAGACCCAAAATCCTTTATATAATTGCCGAAATAAAATTGTAAACCCAATTATTTATTTGTTCCTTAAAAAATTCATAATAAATTATCCACAGCTTGGATAGTTATAAAAATTTAAACACATCTCCAAAATATTGTTTTACATCACGTATTAAATCGTCATGGCATTCAAAACCCAATATATACGATTTTAACCTTAGAATTGAATCAAACATTCTTGTTTAATCAAATATGGCATATAACCCGAGCATATCATCATAAAAATCATCAAAACAAATTTAAATATAAAACCCAAAACCAAGTGTTCATGAAAACAAAAACGAGATGGTTTTGATTATTATTCACCTTGCTTTGGATAAGGAACTTGAGATTTCATCTTACTTAATCCTCCTTTGCTCGAATCCTACGCTTTAGTAAAAAATTTATCCCCTTTTCCCCTTGGTTATGGCAGGCTTTGAGCTCCTCTTTTCTTATGTTGTCGAATTATGAAAGTATGGAATGAAAATGGGAATAAAGGTTTAGGGTTAAGGGTTATGGTGGATGGCTATTTCCCATAATGCCCTTGCCTTGTTCACTTATTAGTTAACTTATGAAACCATTTCCATAAACTCATTCTTTTAATTTTATTTAAGTAAGCACGACCTCTATTTAACTTCCAAAACTCAATCCCCTTATCACTCTAATATTTACATTATTTTATTTTATTTATCTAATTAAATCTCCTGAATAATGTTATTTAAAATTAGGGGTGTTACAAGCTCCCCTCCTTAAAGAATTTCTCCCTCGAAATTCAAATTAAGGACTAAATACTAAGCATGGCAATCATATGTAACAGCTCATATCTACCATACTAGCCTACTTGATTAGCTATAGTTTATAAAAAGCAAATATAGAACATACCCTCGTAGCAGATCAGGATAAGTATCTTTAATCTTGTCTTTTGTCTCCCAAGTACAGTCCTTTTTTTTGTCGCTCCACTGAAATTTCACTAACTTGACCGTCTTGTTTCTTAACCTCTTCTGATCTCTCATTACAACCCGAACTAGTTGTCTAATAAAAATCAAATTCGGTTCTATTATCAAATCTTCCAATGTTTTTAGAGGAATAATGATCTTGGATTATGCACATACTTATGAAAATAGGGCACATGAAACACATTTTGGATACCTGCCATGCTGCTCGGCAACTCTACTCTACATGTGAGCTTTATGATCGTCTCTATAATTTGGAATGAACCAACATATCTTGGTGCCAGTTTCCCTAACTTTACGAATCGTACCACACCCTTTGTTCGTGATACTTTAATGAAGACACTATCTCCAACTGAGAATTCAAGATCTTTACGCCTCTTATCTACATAACTTTTATGTCTAGACCGAGCTTCCTTCATCCTTTTTTGGATCAACTCAATCTTCTTTGTCACCTCTTTAACCAGATCTAGACCTAAGACTAATCTGTCTCTAGTCTCCAACCAACATTTTGGTGATTTGCATGGCCTTCCATACAGAGCTTCAAATGGAGCCATTCCTATAAAAGTATAATAACTGTTATTATAGGAAAACTCGACTAAGTGTAGGTGATCTACCCATGATCCACCAAAGTCCAACACACAAGCTCTTAACAAATCCTCGAGTACCTTATTAACTCTATTGGTCCATCCATCCGTCTGAGGGTGATATGCAGTACTCATCTTGATCTTGGTACCCAAAATCTCCTGTAGACTCTTCTAAAACTCGCTAGTGAATAAGGAATCTCTATCACTTACTATACTACTAGGAATTCCATGCAGCCTAACTATGTTCTCCATGAACAACTTAGCTAAAACAGGTGTCATCCTGGTTAACTTAACTGGAATAAAATGGGCACTCTTTGTCAACATGTCCATTATGATGCATATACTTTCATTTCCTTTATTCGACCTTGGCAACCCGTCGATAACATCCATGGATATCAAATCCCATTTCCAAATTGGTATTTCCAAAGGTTGAAGCAATCCACTCGGCTTCTGCTGTTTGGCCTTCACTTGTTGACAGTTCACACACTGCAGAATCCATAAGCTAACATCCTTCTTCATACCTTCCTAGTAGAAGATCCTCTTCATATCTTAATATATCTTGGTTCCTCTAGGATGAATTGTAAATTTGGATCGATGACATTCCATAGGAACCTCATTCCTTAAGTCCTCAACATTCAGAACACACAACCATCCCTTCTTTCTCAACAATCCCCTCTGGTCAAGACTAAAACCTTTTGAATCATCGATCTCCGACCCAACCTCAAGCCTTTTAATCTTCTCGGCTAATAATAGATCTTCTTTCTGCTTAGAAGCTATCCTTTCGATCAACACCGGTCAAACTTCTAAATAGGACAACCTGGATGTGCTCTGACTAGAATTAATAGTCATTTTTAACTGCACACTACAAGTAGTCAAAGCTTCTAAATCTTTCCATTTTACTAATATGGCTAACACTACATTTTGATGTTTACTGCTAAGAGCATCCACTACTTTATTTCCTTTTCTAGGTGTATACTCTGTACCAAAATCATAAGCTGGTAAAAACTCCAACAACCTCTGCTATCTCATATTCAACTCCTTCTGATGGAATAAATATCTTAAGGACTTATGATCTATGTATAACTCAAATCTCTGCCCTAAGAGATAATGTCTCTATATCTTAAATGCAAAGATCACCATAGCCAACTTCAAATCATGAGTTGGACATCTTACTTCAGGGGTCTAAGCTGTCGTAAAGCATAGGCAATGACTTTACCCTTTTGCATTAACACGACTCCTAATCCAGTTACGCATGCATCGGCATACACGATCAACCCTTGGTTTCAATCTGGAACCACTAACGTAGGCGCGTTGGTCAACAAATCCTTTAATTGAAGGAAGGCTTCTTCACATTTGTCAGATCAAATAAACTTCACATCCTTCCTGGTTAACTTAGTCAAAGGCACTGCTATCCGTGAGAAATCCTTAACGAATCTCTGATAATAGCCAGCAAGTCCAAGAAGATTTCTAATCTTAGTCATCGTCTCTGGTCTCTTCCAGCTATTAGTAGCTTTGATCTTATCTGGATCGACTGACAAACCCTTCTTTGAAACCACGTGACCAAGAAAATTAACATCTTTCTTCTAAAAATGACACTTGGAAAACTTCGCTTTCAGCTGATGCTGCCTTAGGTCTGAAGTACTACTCTAAGATGATCTTCATGCTCTCTTTCATCTCTAGAGTATTCTAAAAGGTCATTTATGAATACCAACACAAACATATCCAAGTATTCTCAAAAAAATAGGTTCATCAAATTCACGAAGAAAGTTGGTGCATCATTAACCCGAATGACATTACTAACCACTATTACAAACCATACCTAGTCCCAAATGATATCAACGGAAAACTATCCTCTGCCATCCTTAACTGGTGGAACCCTGTTGCCAAATCCAAATTGGGAAATGCTCTGGCTCTATACAACTCATCAAATAGATCATCGATTCTCGACAAGAGATAATTATTCTTAATCGCCTTCTCGTTCAACTTATGATAGTCAATGCATGGCCTTAACAACCCATCCAGTTTCTTCATGAACACGTGGTCGTACCCCAATGAGAATTTCTTGATCTAACAAAAAAAATTGCCCTCTAAATCCACTAGTTGAACCTTCAATTCCTTCATCTCGATCAACGTCATCCTGCTATATGGTCTACTTATAGGTTCAGCTCCTAATATAAGATCTATCCGAAACTCAACGGCTCATTTCAGTGGTAATTTTAACACCCCTTATTTTTATAACATTATTTATGATATTCAATTGGTTAGGTTAAATAAAATAATGTGAAGACTATTAGGTTGAGATTTGATCAAAATAAGGGTAGCCGTGCCATGTTAGTGTGTAAATTAAAATGAGAAAACATAAACTAATGTGTTAGAAAATGAGAAAGGGCGCTATAGGAAATAGGAAAAGCTTATATCCTAAACCCTTAGGAATTGAAACTCGCATTCATTTCATTTTATTCAAACTAAAAACATCTCAGGCCGGCCACCATTATTGTTCTCAAGAGGAAGATAACGCTAGGATTCAAGAGAAGGAAGGTAACCAATTAATTCAACATCAAATCTCACATTTTTTAATCTTAAAGCTAAGGTGAATAATTACCGCATCCCACTCCTTTATAGTTTTCGGTTTTAAGATTAGATCTGAAATGTTTTTGTAAGTATATGCCATGTTTTGATGATTATAGTTATATATTTGTTTGTTGGTGAATTATGCATGTTCATATTAGTATTTATGAAATGTTTGATATGAAAATTCTATTAAATGACATCCAAATGCCTTAAATTTCTAAATATTGGTCAGAAATGATATTTTAGAGATGATTTTCAATTTTTATAATTTTCTAAATTTTGTGGATTTTATATTAACTTTCTAGTGAATTGGGTTATAAATAATTTACGGCTAAATAAATAATTATTTGGATTTGAAATTTTTATATGTTGGAAAACATAATAAAATAGATTTTTCAGAATTTTCTAGATTTTTCCTTAGTGTTTTATGCATATACAAAATTACTTAAGGTATGGGACTTAATTGTATATATATAATTAAGAAGAAGGGGTATTTTATAAAATAAAATTATTATTCAATTCTGGAATTAGTGGGAGCACTTTTTTGAAAAGTATTTATAATAGTGAGAATTTGAAAAATAAAGGCAGGTTAGTTAAAAAGTTATATTTTTAAGTTAAAAACAAGAAAATCACGCTTTTAGCATGTTTCAGCTATTTTAAGCCTCAAACCTTCCGACCCAAACCTTTCGAAAAATTTGAAAGGTTATAGCTTTTGACAAGGTTAAAGTTCAATGCATAAGGTATCAAGTTACTTGGTACGTATTGAATTGAACAAGGTCGAAGGGTACTTAGTCGAAAGGTTGGTTTCCAAAGAGGTTGAGGTATGTTTATTTTATAAACCAAAAGCTTACACCTGCTTGCTTTCGAAAAGGAGCTTTCGACTTGGTTGCTTTCGACCAGGTCAATTGTTTAAAATAAAGGTTTTGAACCATTTGACAAAGTTGAAAGGTTATTGTCGCTTTATCATTGTTTTGTTTTGAACCTTCCGACAAAGTCAAAAGGTTTACTTATTTCTAAAACCAGCCTCTTCTCAATACTTTCGAAAGGTATCAAAGCTTCCAACTTAGATTGTTTTACCTGACTTTTCTAGTTAAAGTATAGCCCAAAGCTTTCGAAGGAGTGTTTTAAAGGCAGGGGACTATTGTTTTAAATGATGTGTTTTAATTCATTTGAAGAAGAGCTTACGACAAAGTTGAAAGGTAGCTTCCAATGAAATCAAAAGGTTTTCAAAAGAAGATTTTCCACATGTTTTAAATTGAATTTATTAAGCTCTCAAAAGGTTTATGTTTTAAAAGGTTGAATGCTTTCGAAAGGTTTTAGTACAATGGTTTCGAAAGGTTTGAGTTTAATGATTTCGAAAGGTTTTAATTCAATGGTTTTGAAAAGTTTGGGTTAAGGTTGGTTTCGAAAGGTTTTAGTACAATGATTTCGAAAGGTTTGCTTTGAAAGATTTCTAAAGGTTTAAATGGAAGGTTTTCTAAAGCAATGTTTTAAGTTATTTTTAAAGTAGGATGTCTAAAGTTTTATTAGTTTCGAAAGGAATGGTTTCAATAGTTTCGAAAGGCTTGATGTTTGGTTTCGAAAGGTAAGGTTTTGGCCTTTTGGCTTAGAAAATTAAAGGTTTTCACTTGGATTTGAAAGGGATGTTTTCATAGGTTTAGTAATAGGTACTTTCAAATGTTTAAATATTTTCATCAACTAAGGTTTATGTAAAGAAGATATACATGACATGGTAAAGTGATTTTGAGTAAAGCATAAAGATTATATATTATCCTTGTTTGAGTTTGATTTAAAGGTTTTAAATCATTTTGAAAATGTTTTCAAGGAAAATTATGGGAGGGGGATCCTTAAGTGAAAGTGACTAAGTATTAGAATAGTAGATGGGACTCGTATAGGGTCTCACCCTATACATTAGCTATTAGCCCCAGCTAATTGTTGTCCAAAACTTCAGTATGTAGTGCTTGGTCACAGGTAGACTAAAATTATGAATACACACCAAAGGGAATATATGTTTGTATATAGATATGTTACTGGTGAGCCCAAAAAACCATTAGGATCAGGAAGACGTGGGAGATGATTAAGTTAGGGACAGACCTTCCAGAAGTGAAGTATTTAATAGATTGTTAAGGATAGGTAATCGAGAAGAAGAATAACTAAGGGGTGTTAGATTAACTTTGATTATATTTTCTGGTAGGCCCAAGTCAGCCAAAGGTTAAAAGTTATCCAAACAATACTTATGTGTTTGAACAGATAGTTCATTATTACCTGATGTTTATGTATGTTTACATAATAAATTGCTTTACAGTATTTAACCAGATTTGCTTCTAGGAAAAGGTTTTGCAAAGATATGTTTTAAAAGGATGTTAGTGAGAGGAAACCCGTTCCACTGAGCAGCGTGGTCTCACTTAACATAGTAGACCGGTGTGTGTAATATTATTCATACCAGGCTTTTTGTATGACTCGAAGTCTATGTTTTTCCCTTAAACTCTATGGTGCTAAAAATTAATTTGAGTAGGCTGAAGGGTTAAGGTCTTTTTTAGGTTTAGTGGGATGGCGAATAAGGCTACCAGAGGCATGTAGTAGGCAAATGGATAACTACTTAGGAGTTGTAGTTTTATGTTTTCTTGTATTTTCGCTTTCTTTGTATTAAGTCTATTATGACTATATGACTCTGATCATCCAAGGGATTGTCTTTATATATCGCTCTTGGTGTATTTTGTATTAAGTATATTTTATTTGTGCCTGGGAACACATTGGGATAATGTATTATGAATATGGAACATCTGCTTTGAATATAATGAAGAAAATGCTGTTTTGAAATATGTGTTTTGGTTCATATTCAAGTGCTTCTGATGTTGTAGATACAATAAACATAGCCGTATTTAATCACCGAAAGCTAATACTATAGATGACAACAACATCTGTAGTGCTTAGTTCTGGGCCTCTAGATAGGGGATGTTACAGTATTCTTGTAACCGGCCTAAAAACGTCTACAAATTACCTTGCTGCTCAAAGCTGACTACTATTTTTCTACTTCCATAGTGCTTAACAGAGCACAAGCACCCCGGCTAGAATCCTCCACTGAGAATATTATTTGGTTATGACCATCAGGGTGTCTCGACAATATTTCCCTATCATGGCAAAATATCATAGCCTCGTATTTACAAACCGATTCTGAAGTCTACGAAGTCTAAAACATACAAACTACATGCAAACCTATGACCAAACAAATCAAGTTCTAAATGGTCACATCTCATTTCCAAAGTTGCATACCCTCCTATCAGATTTGCAACCTTAAGGATGTAACAAAGTATATGGGTTCTAAATATAACCTATCAACCAAACACTGAGATATAAATAAATGTGAAGCACCGGTATCAAATAGTACCCTAACTGATGTAGTTCGCATCAAAAGCTTACCTTCCATCACAGTCTTTTCTTTCTCAGCAGCAATTGGCTTAGTAAACGATGGTCCAACAAAAAAACTTTTCCATTGTCCGCACAGACTAGTTCCGGACACCGATTCTTATAATGCCCAACCTGGTCATAGTTAAAGCACTTCGCACTCTTCTTGTCAGCGACCTTCTTCCCCTTACCAGCTCGGCATTCATGAGCATTATGACTCTTCTTATCGCACTTAAAGCAAACTAGCTTAGCCTTTTCCTTCTTGGCAGCTTCTTCCTTCTACGTTCACTTCTTCTTGAAGAACTTCCTCTTCTTGCTAAAAGACCTCTGGGTTTCAACATGTTTCTCCTTCCCATAAGTATAAGCATGTCCACATATCGGATTGCCATTTCCATAACAACATTACAAGGATCACGAAGATGTGGCAGGGTCTCCCTAGCAATCTCGGGTCTCAATCCTCGAATAAACTTCTCATTCCTCTTGATGACAATGTCAATGGTAGTAGGTCCATATCTAGATAGCTCATCAAATTTCATGGCATACTCAATCACTGACATCTTGCCTTGCACCAAGTCCACGAACTTCCTCAACAATGCTGACTTGACAACTTCAGACAAATAACTTTCCTCCAATCTCCTCCGAAATTCCACCCAAGTCAACTCTTACTCAGGAACTCCAGTAGTAACACTATACCACTAATGAATCACCGCTCTCTGCAACTGTCTAGAAGCAAGCCTCCTTCTCTGCTCATCATTTAATTCCAAGTTAGTGAAGATCCTTTCACAGAGCAAAAGCCAATTCTCAACTTCTATAGTATTCTCCCTTTCTAAAACGGTTTTCCATTAAGACTGGTAACCACGGGATTAACTCCTCCAACATTCCCAGCTGCTCCAACTTGCATCAGATTAATGAAGAACTGATATCTTATACCCATATCTACCGATAGATTTCTAGCACCTACGCTGGCATTTGCATTTGGATTAGCATTTGCTTATCGACCCTGGTTTCTCTTGTTGGGTCGAGCATTTCCATTTGTTGTGGTGCTTCCTCTATTGAGATTTCCTCTTTCGTTTCCTACCTCTATGTCTTCCTTTCTCTTAACTCTACATACGAGCCTTAGTAAGATACAGAAGAACGGTTTAAGAGAGAGAGAGAGGAATACGTACTTATATATATATATATATCAAATGAAAGTACGTTATTATAGTGTTAAGTCAAACCCCGATCTTGTTTTCTGATTCATTGGATTATGTTTCGAAAAATCATTTTAAGGTTAAATTTATTTTAAGTTTTCATAAACCTATACTCAGATACGAACTTGTAAAATCCCCTACTTGGAAGTCCAAAACTAACGGCTACAGATGCTGCAGTCATTCATAGTTATTAATTCTCGATGATCAAATGCGGTAATGTTAGATACATAGAAATGACAGAAACATATGGATATGGAAATTTTTTAAAACCATTGAACAAATTTCTTATTCCATTTCATATCATATTTCAAATTCATTACATAATCCTAAATCCGAGAATCACATTCAAAAAAATATAATTATTACAAAATATGCCAAGAGCGACATATGAAGATGCCCCTCTGGATGATCAGAGTCTAAACATAGGCAATTAAATAACTTTGCCTTTACAACCAAAACACGGTGGAATCTAATAGAAATAAACTCCTAACAGCTAGCTTGCCTCCTCCACGTCTTCGAAAGCTTATTTGTCTAAAGGAGAACCTGAAAACCTAAACTCTCAAACTACTCAAAATTAATTGAGCACCAGAGAGTTTAAGGGGAAAACATGGACTTCGAGTCAGACATAAAGCCTGATATGAATAATAACCCGCTATCTCGAACCATTTATATATCTAGTGAGATCACGCCGCTCAGCGAAATGAATTTTCCCCTCGCTTGTATCTTGCCTAAAAATTTATAATAACCATATACTGTGCTAAAAAATATTGCAATGTAAAATATCATGATGATATGCAAACAAGTAAAATATCCTGGATTTCACATCCCCATTCATTTGACTATCTATCTTAATCATAGTTTCTAGGGTCATTATTAACCTATTGCTTTTCATGAGCTGACTAATAACCTGTTCAAAGCTTATGGACTATCTGTCCAGTTTCATAGTTTTCATGGGATCGCCAAGAAGCTATTGGCCCCTGCCAATAACTTCAGTATTTCATGGGTTGTCTCTGAACCTATTGGTATCTCGAATAACTTCTCTTATATCATAGTTCATGGGTTAACTATGAATATACTGATTTCTATCAATACTTTATTTGGATATAGTTTTCATGGGATCACTATGAACCTATTGGCCCCTGCCAATAACTATCTTCAAACATAGTTTTCATGAGTTTACTATGAACCTGTCTAAACTGACAACTTCTTGATCAGTCTTTAGGCATCCTATGTTCTGGTCTACCAGACCTCCTGGATGCAACTCTACTCATTCAGGAGTTAACTCAATTTACATCCACTACTATGTCAACCTTGCTAGTTATTCTGCTCTTTCTCCCTATAAATATAGTTATGGGTCTATTATACAGTGAATATGTTATATAGAAGAAGCAGATACAATAACACAACATACCAACATTTATGGTTTATTATCCTTAAAATCATTTCCACATGAAATATGGTTAATCCCTTTATTTTCACCAAGGAATGCTTCATCAAAAACTCAAAATTAAAATCTATTTCAAAGCCCTTTTACATTGCCATGGGGTTTCCTTTAAAAATGAGATTAGGTTCTTTTGAAAACTAAGGCTTTTGAAACCTTAGACCTTGACTTTTGAAACCATTAGAATATATCTTTCAAAAGCATTCAAACCTTCTTTTCAAAGAACTTCAACATATGTCTTTCAAAACAATTAAAGTATATCTTTCAAAATCATCAAAACCTTACTTTCGAAACCATCAAAACATTCCTTTCGAAAGTATTAAAGCATATCTTTCCAACTTATAGAAGCATAGCTTCGAAACCATTTGAAAGTAACTCTTTTGAAACCATTGGGTTTAGTCTTAAATATAACTTTTGGGTCAAAGTGAACATAAGTGAAAGTACCCCTTTCGAAACTATTAACCTTCAAGTAAAATAGTTTGGGGAAAACAGATGGCTTCGGTACCATCCTTTAGAAATCTTTAATCTTTTAAGTAAAATAATTGGAAGGATAGCTTTGAAACACATTTCAAAGCCATTACCTTTAAAACCTTTAGTTTAAATTGCTACCGGATCCCTTTCGAAAGCATTAGGAAGCAGCTGTTATATTTGTAAAACAAAAGCTTTCCTTTCGAACTCATTGAACACTTTTAACATATTTGAATTGTATGAAGATGGCAGTAAGGTTTCGAGTTGTTTCAAAACTATCATTTCGAAAGTTTATCTTTCAAACATAATATACGATAACTCATTTGATAGCTACCCTTTAAACAAAGAGGAAGAAACCCATTCAAAGCTATATAAAAGTAATTCATCCCTTTCAAAAGTATCTATTAAATGCTAGGCAAGCGGCGTCTCTTTTGAAAGTAAAACAAAGAACCTCAAAAGCTATTGAAAAGGCCTCGAACCCTTCGAAAGCATGGTTTCGACTCTATACCTACCGCCTTTCTCCAATTCACTATGTACCAAAGCATTGATGACATATGTATTGGTTTCGACTTAGTTAGAGGCGGAAGTATAGGGTCGAAAGGTGGCAAACGAAAGTGGCAAAGTAGTAAATCTGTACAAATATGTTTTGTTGCCTTTTTAAGTAAATGCTTTTCAACTAACTTTCCTATTTGTAAAAATATAATTGGTTGCCATAAAATTTACCAAAATATTGAAGACTATCGAGTTTATCCAGAATTAACTAAAAATAAGTAACAAAGTAGCCATTCCCTTTAACAAAACAATTAAGACATTTAAGTCCCTCAACTTAATTAAATTAATTTCGATAGCAAATCACTTAGGAAGAAACTTCAAAAATCATCATAATTCACATTTAATATGTTATCTAACATATAAAAATTTTAGATCCAAAATTCTTTATACAATTGTCAAATACATTTTTAAACCTAACTATTTATTTCTTCCTTCAAAAATGCATAGTAATTACCCATAGCTTTGATAGTTATGAAAATATTAACTCTTCTCCAAAAAAATGTTTTACATAACATGTTAAATCCTCATGGCATTCAAAATGCAATATATATAATTTTAACCTAAAATCGAATCAAACATTTACCAAACATTCTTGTTTAAATCAAGTATGGCATATAACCCAAGCATGTCATCATTAAAATCATCAAAACGGAATTAAGTATAAAACCCAAAACCAAATGTTCATGAAAACAAAAATGAGATGGTTTTGATTATTATTCACCTTGCTTTGGATAAGGAACTTGAGACTTGATCTTGCTTAATCCTCCTTTGCTTGAATCCCGAGCTTTAGTAAATATTTAATCTCCTTTTCCCTAGGTTATGGTCGGCTTTGAGCTCCTCTCTTCTTATGTTTTTGAATTATGAACGTATAGAATGAAAATGGAAATAAGGGTTTAAGGGTTATGCAGGATGGCTATTTCCTATAATGCCCATGCCCTTTTCTCTTATTAGTTAACTTATGAAACCATTGCCATAAGCTCATTATTTTCATTTTATTTAATTAAGCATGGCTTCTATTTAATTTCCAAATCTTAATGCTCTTATCATTCTAATCTTTGTATTGTTCTATTTAATTTATCTAATTAAATCTTTTGAATAATGTTATTTGAAATTAGGGGTGTTACAAGTGACCATCGTCGCTGACCGTCCCGACAAGCTTTACGTTATCAGTCCTGCTTTGGAAATGCTTTGAGATTAAGGAGGGATTTGACATAGGTCCACAAGGAGAAGTTCACTTTTAAACTTGGAGTTCATGAATCCATCCAAGAGTTGGATTTATGCCGATCCAACCCATAGAAAAATTTCTATCTCTTCCTCCTTTATCTCCTCCATTCCCAAACTATAACCATTGACAGCAACCTCATCCATGTCCATGTTCAACTCGGCCACGTACCTAGAGATGATCGACAAGTAAACCTAATTCATGGAACTAAGGCTTAGGGTTTGGATCAGGTGTGGACCTAAAGGCAAGCAGAGTCGTGAAGCAATAGGGTTGGAACGGCATGAGGGTTTTCAAGGTGGAGATACTAGCTGTTGATGATCGAAGGCAAGGGTAAGTTTGAATCCTAGGCAAGAGATTTTAATGGCAATGTTATAGCTTAGATCAGGAGTAACTAAAGAAAATGAAGAAGAAGACTAAAGGGGACAGGTTATAAAACCTAGGAACCACCTTTCCAGGCACCAAAATTGGAAAATTTTCTCCAATTTTAGATCAGTATTAATCCAAGAAAATGGATTGGTACCGAGGCACGATTCTTTTTTTGAAAGGATGGCAGATATACTATATATACACACACCTATATGGTAGCATACATTGAATAATAAAGCTACGCAAGAATTCACATATGTGTGCGTGTATGTGTACTTATCTAGAACCCATGACTAGAATCAAAGGCAATTAGATTCTAATATGGAAAATTCATGAAAGGAACCGGTTCAAAGCTCTCAAGCTTGGAATGAAAAATCACGAGAACATACTCTGGATCTATAATATTAAATGCTAATAAAGCGTCGCAACGACTGATTATGGACATAACTTTTCACAAAATCGATTTGAAGGAAGGATAAAGACCATCTAAAGCACAGAATGAAATCCTTGAAAATAGTCCTGACTTTTCTTGATTCACAGCATATCACATTTGAAACAAGATTTACTTTGGAGGCAAAGTGTTATCGAGCCTTTTAACCATGCGATATTCGAACAGACTGGACGAGTTGAACTTGGAGTTATCAAGGTAGAAAGCCCAGAGAGATAGCACAAGAATCCATGAACCAATCACAAACAGAGCCACGGGACAAATAGTAAACCAACCCAATGAACAAGAGAAAGATCCACCTAAGTGGTGGATCAGTACTGATCCAACCCCTGGGTCAGTACCAATCCAACATTTCTCCTCCAAATTTGCCCAACTTATACCTACTTTTTCTATTTGATGTTAGAAACCCATTCCATGTGTTTTTTTTGTTGTTCCAATGCAATTTTCTATCAATCTCCATAAGCACTCGAATTAGCAACTTTTTTCCTCCACGGATCCATCATTTGGACTCGAAAATAAGCAAATATTGATGCTGACAAACTTGGAATCATAAGGTTAACCACTAATCGTGGCAAGGCAAAGATTTCAAGACAACCAAATTGGCCATCTCTTGGATCGGTACTGATCCAACCCCATAGATCATTATCGATCCATATAAATTGATGAGGTGTCCCTCTATTTCTTTAGAGAAATGGTCCATGGCATGGAATAAGATATGGAGATCCTCTTGGTGAGATTCTAGGCTTCCTACATCTATAAATAAAGGGGCATGGATCATTTCTAAGGATTTTTTGGCTCGTTCTTTCCCTATCTCTAATTTTTTGTAATCGCTATAGGATCTACACCGTGTGAGAAATGCAGATTACGGATCTTAAGGCTGGAATAACACTAGAGGGGGTTGAATAGTGTTTTATGGATTTTCTAAATCTTTTTGAAACTTATGTTATTTAATCATTGACAAATGCAATTCAAAGACACAGATATAATCATAGAATTAGACACAGATGCAAATACTAAAAAAATCAGTAAAAGAAAGAACACACTAGGATTTTTGACTTTACTTGTTCCTTCATGAGTAACTTGCAACGTTTTCCAGAAATCATATGCAGATTTACAAACAGATACTCTACTCTAGTGAATTCATTCTTATAAAGTGAACAAAATAAAATATTCACGGCTTTGGAATTATTTTGTGCAATAGTCTTTTACTCAGCAGTCCACTGTGCAAAACTAGCCGTGGGTTCAGAATATTCATGCTGTGTGATATTCCAAGTGTCTAATCTTATTGTAAATATATTTTCATTCTACATGCCCAATACGCATAGTTACTGCCATTAAAAGGTGGTGGTCTGGCAATACTGAGCCACTACAAATGAACTAGTGATAGCGTTAACAAAACCAATGTTTGTAGCCATTTTTAAAACTTTTCAAAATTCAGATTATGAAAACTTTGAAAATCTGGCTCTGATACCAAATGTGAGAAATGCAGATTACGAATCTTAAGGCTGGAATAACACCAAGGGGTGAATAGTGTTTTATGGATTTTCTAAATCTTTTTGAAACTTATGTAATTTAGTCATCAACAAATGCAATTCACAGACACAAATATAATCACAGAATCAGACGCAAATGCAAATACTAAATAAAAGCTGTAAAGGAAAGAACACGCCAGGACTTTATACTAGTTTGGAGTTACCCTACATCCAGTCCCATACAATTGTACAGATTTCTTATCAATATAATCTCCCAGTTTACACCCTATGTTCAAGGCTACGAGGTACACCCTCTGGTATTCGAGTCCAAGGCAAACTCTCTTGATTTAACCAGGCTACGAGGTCACCTAATTGATTTCCAAGGATACAATCACACCCAATTGATTTCAAAGCTCAACCACACCTTTTACTCAACAGTTTTGATTTACAAAAGATTTATAACTCTGAATAGCACTGAGATCTTATGGAGAGAGTGGCAGAGAATCAAACAAGAGATAATAAAGTTTGATTCACTTGGTATTTCGGTAGAGTATAGTTTAGAATTCTTTAGAATAAATGTGGAAGATGAAGAATGAAAGTGTGTTATGGATCATGTAATATGGATATATAATGATACAGAGTATAGTGATGATAGTTATACTATAAATGGTGTGGAATATAAAAGTTGTATAGTAAAATGAAACTAGAGATTTTTATACTGGTACGGAGCACCGTCCTACTTCCAGTCCCAGACTCCTTTTGGAATTTCACTAAAACAAAAACCCTCACTTAACCCGATGAACATGTCTATATACCCCTGAGCAGCCGAATAAGGACCTGAGCAGCAAAATAGGATTTCGCCTCAATAGCTGAAGAGGACTTCACTCGCCAGAGCAGTAGAACAGGACTTCAACTAATACAGAAAATAGGTTTTACTAATGTGTGTTATGATAACACGGATTTATCACTTGTAGTACACCCTTCCTATATTCTTCTCCTCGAGTATAAATAAATATATTTGAAGTATATGAAGAATAGAAAGGTATAGTATTGCTTTAATGCAGAATAATTGAAAGTATGATAGCAAATAGATTTCAGAAAGTTAGATCAGAGAATAAGAGAATTCGATTATGATTAAGTGATTTGAAATCAAGTTGGAGTTTGTATTTATAAAGGTTAGAAAGCAACGACTTTTGGTGAAGAATTTCGATTGAAGTTTTGTGTCCGAATCTTTTCTTTAGAGGTTCGTAAATCTTCATAAAAGTCGTGTCTTTTCGAAAAGTGGCTGTTTTAGAAATTCAGTCAAATGAGCCTCTGGGTCAGTCGACTGAATATTCATAGTAATTTTTAAATTTAAATTCGTATATCTATGTATCTATGCATGCTGCATAAAATTTCCAGTGTCAGTCGACTGGTTCAGGGGGTCAGTCGACTGACCTGGTCAAAATTGTGCAGTATGCACAATTTACGTAGGTATATTACTTTTTATAACTTAAAATTACTTTTATAATTTAAATGTATCCTTATATATATAAAAAATATTTGGTAAATATAATGATTAAACATATAAGCTAATATAGACGTAATCAAGGATAGATTTAACAATATTGACCTAAGACTCAAAAACAAAATACCATAGTTGACGCACTGGTTTTTAAAGTCTCGTCTCCTTGTCTCTTTTTGTTGTAGCAATCGTCAAATCTGTTTGTCGTAGTGATAGCTTCGTGTCATGAATCAAAACCAAGTCTCAACATTCTTCCCCTTTTTGATTGATGACAACCTGTAAATATGTATAGATTTCGACTGTATACATATATATATATATAACATAAATACTTACTCCCCCTGAATCTTTGACGCTCTACATCTTGCATTCTTATTGTTAGCAACAATAATTCTCCCCCTTTTTCAACGATAAAAAGGAATAAGTAATATGAAGTCTTAATGTAGAGAAATATTACTACAAAAAGACAATCATCCATACATTAATACTTCCATAATCAAGAGTGTTTGAAATGAATAAAACAGAGTGGCTATTTATTACAAGCCATACGAAATGAAAACTAATGTTTTAATAAACCAAAAAGCAATCTCAAGCCATCGATTGCTTACCCCTACCACTACCACTATCACCTTCATCTCCATCATCGTCACTGCTACTTGCTTGATCGTTGGAAGAAGAAGACCAAGTGAAGACGGGTTGCTTTCCCGGATTGCCTATAGTAGCCGTAGATATCTCAGAAGAACATGAAATAGCTTGCCATAATTTTTAAAAAAAACCTTTGACCTTATCAAGATTTTTATCAACTTTATTGATATGAGAGTGAAGAACTTGTTGATTATGGCATATCATTGAGATTGATTCGTGTGGAGGAAGGCCCGGATTCGAAATCAAAATTTCGTCTTGTTGACGACAAGGTGATCTTTGGCGAGATGGACCTTGAGATGGTTCGCCATGTTGTTGTGGTTGGTCTTGAGCTATTTGCCTTTGGGTCCAGTCTTCAAAGGATATGATATGAGGGGGTCTAGCAATCGGTAGTTTCATCAACGCTAAAGTCCGAGAGTTTAAACATCCAACGGTAGAAATCGGTGAGTCTGGTTCTGAAATCTCATAAGCTTTGAGAAGATGCATAATTTATTCTTCGTAGTAGATTTCATTCATTCTACAGTTGTGGAAGCTTAGAAATTCGTTAAGAGTTAGACGGAGCCAGTTGACTTTAATGTTGCCAAAAATAGCATATAAAGCTTTAAAGTTATGTTCGTAGACAAGTTCATAACTCCCGATTCTAGGAGTTATGGTTTTCATTAGAGCACGATGAATAATTCGATCTTTTGGTCGTAGAGACATGGATTTTAGTTGACGCATGTCGTCCTCTAAAAACAAATGGCTTACATTGTCTCGAACAACCAAGTCACAATCAATAGTAGCCAATTCCTCATCATCATTTTCTGTTTGCAAAATATGAGCCATGCAATCTAGAGAGAAAAAGTGGGGTTTCCCACATACTAAACTCCATATAAAGTCTTGTTGATTTGGAGTATTTTGGTGACCCAAATTTAGGTTTGCATAGAACAATTTCACCATTATTTGGTTGATTTTGTGCTTGTTATCATCAATGTTAAATAACGATTCCAAATTACTCCTTCTAGCTAACTCTTGGAAGTAATATGGAGAGAAATCAGAAAATTTAACAAATGAACCTTCAAAAATCCTTGAGTCTTGCATTCGTCTCCACCTCCTGATCATGGTGTCATCAAACAACCATCGTTGAATTTGTTCGTTTGATGGAGGTCGAGATGATGAGGAAGCTTGTCCCTTATGTTTAGAAGCCATTATTTATAATTTTGAGGAAAAAATGGAGTTTGGATAGTCTAGGGTTTTGAAAAATTTGGAAATCTAAAATGGTAATGTTGGAAAGAAGGTAAAGTGGAAGATAAAAGGAGTAAAGTGGGTAGGTTAAAAGTTAAAAAGTGACTCAGATCTACAGCTCAGTCGACTGGCTCAGAGCTTCAGTCGACTGAAGCTGAAGGTCGACATTTTTCTACCTTCTGGTCCAGTCGATTGAGGCTCTAGGATGGTCGACTGGCTATGTATAAAAAATTTAACTTGGTGTGTCAGTCGACTGACCTCCTGGTTCAGTCGACTGACCTGGAGTATTTTTTTGCAGTGGATTTATTTGTTGTGAAATGTATATATATTTTAGATATATGTGAATGTTGTAAGCTTTTTATTTAATATCAATAATTGTCATATTGATTCATGAACAAGAAATGAATTTATTCCAAACAATATGCATACGTAGAGAATTTAGCCAGAAAATACAACAAAAGAAAATGACAACTACGATTATTTCGAGGGCTAGGCGTCTTGTATTCTTTCAGTTGCTTACGATGAGCATTCGATTCTTCATCGCGATCCCATAAATTCGGTGAGTATGATGGTCGCGGTGGAGATGAAGTCGACGGTTGTCTGATAGGCGAAATAGCATGTTCGTCTATCGGATGTGACGATGCCTCGCAAAATTTCATAGCGATATGCTCAATGATTCCTATCCATCTGGAGTTTATTTTTGGTTCGTAATACGTTTCTATTTGTAACATTAATGATTCTTGCTGATAATGGTGCAGATCATCTATCTTTTGCTTTGTGTTCGAAGAAATATCAATCGTCTTCTTTCCCTTCTTCTTATCTGGAGTATATCCGGTGTGATAGACAGATGATGGTGAATTTTTATGATCTAGAGTTTTTAGATAATTATTCGAGGCAATGATTTCGATAGAGTCTGTGGAGGAGTTTGACATTGTTGAAAAGTACTTGTTGGAATGAACACAAATGAAAGTTTATTATGTTAACATGGTTTAATTGTAAGAGGATAAAGTACGCACCTATTTATAACCTAAGTCTAGAAAAAATGGGTTGGAATTTGGTGGTTTATATTAATCTTAGCCAAGAAGTATGGTGGAACAATAGCTTTTCTGTTGGCCGAGTTATTTTGTATAATTTTAATGTTTATCAAAAATAGAAATTTATATTTATAAAGTTAAATGTGACATGGATTATAGTATATACTGATTTGACATTATAACAAAATGCCCGTGCTAGACTATAACAGAAAAAATCAATAGCCTAGGTGGTTAAGACACTTGGGCTATTCATAGCAAGTCACGGGTTTGAGTCTCAGCGTGGTCAGAATTTCGAATTTTTTGTAAAATTTTTATTTTTGAGTTTTTAGTTAAAAAAATTATATTTTATTTATGTATCTTTAATTGACATTATACCAAGCTCACGATGCAATTTTATAAACGTATTTTGTAACAGTGGTTTAGTAAAAATATCGGCTAATTGATTTTTTGATGGTACGTAGTCCAGATTGATCACTTCTTTTTCTATATTATCATGTAAAAATGATGCCTAATATCTATATGTTTAGTTCTTGAGTGGTTTACTGGATTTTTAGATAAATTTATTGCACTAGAATTATCGCAGTAAATTGTTGATTTTGATAGATTGATTTCAAAATCTTTAAGTGTCTGTTTCATATAAATTACTTGTGTGCATGCTAATGCTGCAAAAATATATTCTGCTTCACAAGTTAATAGAGAGACATGGTTTTGTTTCTTACTAAACCATGATATTAAAGATTTACCAATGAAGTGACACGTACCGCTTGTACTTTTTCTATCTGTTCGTGATCCTCCGAAATCAGCATCGCTGTATGATACTAATTCGAACGAACATTCTTTCGGATAAAAAACTCCGAAATATGTAGTTTTAATAAGATAGCACGTTTTATCACACGTAAATTTGATTTTTTTCGGGTCTGCTTGAAATCGTGCACATAAGCATACTCTCATCGTAATATCGGGTCTACTTGCTGCTAGATAATGTAGTGATCCTATCATACTACGATATAGTTTTTGGTCTGCACTTTTGTCATTTTCATCTTTATCAAGATGTGATGTAGTGCTTATAGGTGTTGGTTTGGCAGAAGTGTTTTCCATTCCAAAACGTTTGATAAGATTATTACAGTATTTTTCTTGATTAATAAATATTCCATTTGAAACTTGTTTTATTTGAATTCCTAGAAAATATGATAATTCTCCCATATGGGGCATTTAAAATTCTCTTGTCATTATTTCAGAAAATTCATTACATAGTTCATTATTAGTTGAGCCAAATATAATGTCATCGACATATATTTGAACTATTAATATATCATTTTTAGAATGTTTTATAAATAAGGTTTGATCTACTTTTCCTCTTTCGAATCCAGACTCAATTAGATAGCTTTTATGGCGTTCATCCAAGCACGTGGTGCTTGCTTTAAACCATATAAAGTTTTCTTAAGTTTATATACATGATCTGGATATTTTTCATGAATAAATAAAGGAGGTTGTTTGACATTAATGTTTTCTTTAATGTATCCATTTAAAAAAGCACTTTTAACATCCATTTGATAGAGTTTAAAGTTATTAAAACATGTGTACACTAATAAGATTTGTATTGCTTCTAGGCTAGAAACTGGAGCAAACGTTTCTTCGTAGTTTATTCCTTCTTCCTAGTTTTATCCTTGTGCCACTAGTCTTGCTTTGTTTCTAGTTATATTTCCTAATTCGTTTGCTTTATTTTTATAAAGCCATTTAGTTCCAATAACAGTCTGATCGATTGGTCTAGATACTAGTTTCCAAATTTCATTTCATTCAAACAGATTTAATTCTTCTTGCATAACAATAATTCAATTTTCATCAGATGATGCTTCCTTGGTATTTTTAGGTTCTATAGTAGAGAGAAAAGCTACATTAACCATTTAATTTAATTGATTTCTTATTCGAACATTTGAATTTATTTCTCCAATTATATTTTCTGTAGGATGATTTCGCAAGACTCTTCGAGGAGATCTTATTGTATTAGTAGTATTTCTATTTTCCAAATTATTAACAATGTTTTCATCTTCTCTAGAATTATAAACAATATCGTCATCATCTCTTGAATTGTTTATTATTATATTTGTTTTACATTTATTAAGTAAGTTATTGTCATTAATTGTATTAGAAACAAATTTAGAGTTTTCATCAAAAGATACATGGAGTGATTCTTCGATAGTATTTGTTCGTTTATTAAGAATTCGATAAACTTTGTTTCGATTCGCATATCTGAGAAATATTCCTCCGTCACATATTTGAATCAAATTTGCCAAGTTGATCTTTGGTATTTAATATAAAACATTTTGATCCAAATATTTTAAAATAAGATATGTTTGGTTTTCTACCGTTAAAAAGTTCATAAGGAGTATTTTTGGTGAGAGGTCTAATAGACACACGATTCAAAACATAACAAGCAGTTGCAACAGCTTCTGCCCAAAATTGTTTTGGTAACGTGCTTTCATTTAGTAAAGTTCTTGCACATTCTTGTAGAGTTTGATTCTTTCATACTACAACTCCATTTTGTTGTGGTGTTCTAGAAAACGAAAAGTTATGTAATATTCCTTTCTTTTTACAATAGTTATCAAACTATATATTTCCAAATTCACCTCTGTGATCACTTCTAATATTTATAATTTTAATACCTTTTAAAGTTTGAATTTGTTTAACAAATTTTTTGAATTTTTCAAAGGTATCACTTTTATTTTTCATAAAGATAGTCCATGTATATCTAGAAAAATCATCAACTATTACAAATACATACTTATTATGATTTATGGATTGAATTTGGGTAGGGCCAAATAAATCCATATGAAGTAACTCGAGCGGTTTTAATGTCGAGATAACTTTCTTAGATTTAAGTGAGGATTTAGTTAGTTTACCTAATTGACATTAGTCACATATATTATTAACTTTGAAATCCATATTTGGTAATCCTTTTACAAGATTATTTTTAGAGTTTTATTTATATTTTTGAAATTGATATGACAGAATCATTTGTGCCATACTCAGAGATTATTTTCTTTAGCTATTAAACACATATATGAGTTATGATTAATTTTCATATTTAAAACGTAAATGTTTTTATCTCTATTTCCTTCGAAAATAAGATTTTGATTCTGATCAAGAATACTACACTTATTTTCCAAAAATAACATTTTAAAACCTTTATCGCATAATTTACTTATACTTAATAGATTATGTTTTAAATTCTTAACTAATAAAACATTTGTAATAAGAGGTAAATTAGATGTACTGTAATTGCTCACATCGCCTCTGCCGATGATATATCCCTTGGAATTATCTCCGAAAGTAATAGAACCTCCATCTGAGTATGTAATATTTATCAGCATATCTTTGTCTCCTGTCATGTGTTTTGAGCAACCACTGTCGAGTATCCATTTTTCTCTTTTATTGAGTGGGACCTGCAAAAAATATAAGATGACGTTGATACCCACCTTTTTAATAGGGTCCTAAGAGTTAGGTCTTAGGAAACCAAACCCAAGTGGGTTTAGTATCCCTTTTATAAATATAATTTTTATTATAATGAACATCTTTTGTAAATGAACTAATATACTTTTTCCTTATTAGTTTGTTATTAGCTCTAGGTACCCATATACTTATAGTTTTAGAAACTAATCGATTTGAAGATGTGGATATTTGATTATACTTAACTTTCTTCGATAGGAATAATGTATTAGCTCTAGGTACCCATATACTTATAGGACTCTTTAACTTTCTTCTTATATCCTAAACCATTTTTATTACTAACAGATTGTGAATTCTCAATAATTCTAGATAATTTTTCTCTTCCTTTATTGAAATTTTAAATATTTTTAGTGATTCCATCTAATTTGGTTTTTAGACTTGAATTTTCTAGTTCTACCTTTTTAATATTAGTTTTTAAAGCATGGTTTTCAAAAACAAGATTATCATTCTTTTCTTTTTGAGTTTCAGTTTCTTGACTCAATAATATAAGTTGAGAATTAACATTTGAAAGAGATTCTTGAGTTTTCTCAAGTTCTTCTTCCAATATTTTCTTCTCGTTTTTAAGCACATCTCTTTCGAATTCTGCCTTGTTCTGATTTTCTACAGCCTCTTTATATTTTCTTTTGAGACTTTCAAAAGTATCTAATAGTTTAGAATTTATTTTTATCATATCATCAAAAGTAAAATCACTAACCTCGTTAGCTTTATCCATAAAACATACGTTAGCCTGTTCATTATCGCTGTCACTTTCACTTCCCAAAGAAGAAGTGGAATCTGAATCATCCCATGTGACTGAAAATGCTTTTCTTTTGAATTAGTCCTTCCTTTCATTTTGATATTCTTTCTTTTGATCTGGACGGTCCTTCTACATATGCCCCTTTTTTGTGACAATTAAAACATTCCATAACTGATAAAGATGGTGGTTTATTGCTGCTTGAGCTTCACTTGCCATTATTTCCGTTTCCTTTTCTATTTTCAAGAATTTCTTGAAATTCTTGGCAATAAAGGCTAGGTCGTCTTTGTTTGAATCTGATCCTTCTTATTCTGCATGAAATGCTATATTCTTTTTATCTTGAGCTTGAATTCTTTTTTCCTGCAAATTCACTTCATAAGACATTAGATTTCCTATTGACCCTTCCGGAGTTATTTTGGAAATATCGTTCGCTTTTTCAATAGCGAGAACTTTTCTTTATCATTATTCCATTAAAGAGTTAAGGACTTTGGATACAATATCAAAGTCTGAATATTTTTCTCCTAGTCCTACTAATGAATGATAGATATCCTGAAATCTTGAGTACATGTCATTTATAGATTCATTTTCTTTCATTCTAAAGTTTTGAAACTGACTTTTGAGCATGGATATTTTGCTTTGTTTAACCTTGTTGGTTCCTTCGTGTGTAACTTTGAGTGTATGCCATATTTCATATGAAATATTGCACATTCTAACACGGTTAAACTCATTTTTATCTAAGGCACAAAACAACATATTCATAGCTTTTGCATTAGCTGTGGCATCTAGTTTTTTTATATTTGACCAAGTGGAATATTCTTCGATAGGAATAATGTATTCAGTTTGAGTTATATTCCATAAATCAAAACCATTTGTTGCATATATATTCTCATTCGTGTGGCCCAATAGTTATAATTCTTTGCCATTAGATAGTGGTGGACGTGCAGTGGATTGTCCTTCAATGAAGCTAGTGTTATTGCTAGTGTTAGTGTCCATATTATTAGATTATCAGATAACTGTATTACGGTTATATGATGACCTTGCTCTGATAGCAAATGAAAATAGCTATGCTTAGATTATTAGAATAATTGAAAGTTTGATAGCAAACAGATTTTAGAAAGTTAGATCAGAGAATAAGAGAATTCGATTGTGATTAAGTGATTTGGAATCAAGTTGGAGTTTGTATTTATAAAGGTTAGAAAGCAGCGACTGTTGGTGAAGAGTTTCGATTGAAGTGTTGCATCCGAATCTTTTCGTTAGAGGTTCGCAACTCTTCACAAAACTCGTGTCTTTTCAAAATAGGCTATTATAGAAATTCAATCAACTGAGCCTCTGGGTCAGTTGATTGAATATTCAAAGTAATTTTAAAATATAAATTCATATATATCTATGTATCTGTGAATGCTGCACAAAATCCACAGTGTCAGTCTACTGGTTCAGATGGTTAGTCGACTGACCTGGTTAAAATTGTGCAGTATGCACAATTTACATAGGTATATTAATTTTTATAACTTAAAATCACTTTTGAAATTTCAAAGTATGCTTATATATATATAATATTTGGTAAATATAATGATTAAATATATAAGCTAATGTAGATGTAATCGAGGAGAGATTTAACGATATTGACCTAAGACTCAAAATCAAAATACCATAGTTTATGCACTGGTTTTTAAAGTCTCATCTCCTTGTCTCCTTTTGTCATAGCAGTCGTCAAATCCGTATGTCGTAGTGATAGCTTTGTGTCATGAATCAAAACCAAGTCTCAACAAAGAACAGAGAAAATAAATGAAAGCTGGTAAAAAATTTGTTTAGAACTTACTGGTATTTATATTAAAGCAGCAGCTGTATCTATTCGTGAATGGATACAACGAATAGACACTTCTTTTGAAAATTGAAATTTGAAAACAACGGATACTATGTTGATGGGGGTTGAGGGATGTCGACATGCTCAAGGCAAAATGTTTTGATTTTCTTATTGAAATTGGTTTCTATAAAAACAATTTCTAAACTTTACAAATATATTTGAATATAGTTTAAACATGTAAAAGAGTTTAGTAAGTAATTTTTAATATATATAATCTTAATCTATAAAGTGATTTAAAATCTGAGTATATAAATATTTTAAAGCTAAATATTTAAAACAAGAGATGGTTTAAAAACAAGGACAACAAAATATTAAAAATGATAAAAATAGTTTTGAGGCTATAATATTTAAAATCAAGAGAGATGTCTTTTTGGAATGAAAGTTTTTGAAAATATTTTTTAAAAATAGGTGATATATTTTTTGAAAAGCATTTTTATAAAATTAGGGGATATCAAAATAGGACCACTATATGTTCCACTAGATATTGTCGTGAGTTTCATCCCACCAGGGTTCCATCCCTTTAACAGCCTTGAAGTGGATTCCATTCCACGAATAAATTTCGAATAAAAATGTAAATGCTTTAAAAAAGTTTTAACATAATTCTAGACTCAATACTTATCTTATACTATTGAAATATTGAACTCTTGATATCTTGATACTCATGAGTCTTCAATCTTGATATCTTCAATCTGGAATCTCTATACTGTACAGTCTTCATTCTTGGTACCTGCATGTTTATATCCTGCATATACATATATATCTCTATAATGTTAGTATTTATATTTTATAACAAGTCCTAAGGTTGTTGTCATCAAAACCATCATCTCAAGGACTAATAATCTCCCCTTTTTTGATGATGACAACCTATGTTTATAACATATACTTCTCCTTCACAATAACTCCCCTTGAAACTAATAATCCCTCTTAATCCAAGCCTAACTACTCTAACTACTATATTTTATATTTCTTCCCATTTGGCATCAACAAAAAAAACTTTTCCTAGACTAATATAACTCCCCTTTAGTGTTATACTAGAGTACCTATGACAAATTATGATGTAGTGTGTGTGTATATATATCTAATAACATGAGTTAACAATAAAGACATGACAAATATGAAAGTTTAAATCCAATAACTATATATTGTACTTCATATAATGTTATACAATCCATTCAAACCAAATTAATTCTAATCAAATCAAATCAAACCACACAATTCAAAAATAAGCAATTCAAACCATAAGGAGATCAAATATTTCTAGGAACTTCAACCCATCTTTCTTTTCCAAAGATAGGCTCCTTTTTAATAACTTCCCAATCTTCATTATCTTGAATCAAAGTTCCTATAGGATTTGCATCGAGATCATCTTTGTTGAGGGTAGAAATCATCCAACCCAGGACATCAAAATGCTTCTCTTGTTCTTTTATCATTTGCATTTGACTTAGTTCTTAGTGCCTTTGGTTGCAGAGAATAAAAGTAAGTATATTCTTGAATGAATTGAGAGTTTCTTCAAGATTATCACTTAGAGTTTGAGAAGTGGAAACCTTTTTTGATAAGTAATGAAGAGATGCAAATAGAGATAAGTAGAAATGAAAAGATTACAAATTTCTGGAAGAAACAGGTGTTTAAATAGGTATAAATTCTTTTAAAATGAATAGACACGAGTTAGTTTAATTTCAAAATTTAAAAAATAACCAAATTTGACAGTTATACTCGACATAGGGGGGTAGAGGCATGTCGATATGGGTCTGTTAATTAATGCGTCTTACTTATTTTGTGAATAAGTATGTGTGTATATATATATATATAAACTTATATACTATACTAACATTTATTCCAGAGAAAACGATAAGGTAGAAAAACATAAGATAGATGATTTTTATAAATAGATGAGATGATACATAAGATACTACATAATACGATAAAAAGAACAATACAAGCTCACACAAAACAAACTAATACATCACAACCTAGTTCTTAGAATGTGCTAGAGGATGAGAAGGATGATGATAAGCCAAGTTTCCGACCAACTTTAGCAAAGGATTTGTTAATATTAGTGGACATTTTATCCAATTTCTTACAAATGGATCTTTTGAGAATCCGTTGATTTTCCATTATAATCTTTTGATTTTTGAGGAGAGTTTTTGTTGGAAGGATTGCTAGTATTGGTAGGATATTCAATACTTACCAAGGAGGTTTCTTCATTATTTTCTTCAATTTACATTTTCTCCCCTTCTTTTTCTTCTTCATCTTCTTCCTCCATATCTTCTTGTGCTAATCTTTCATCCTTTTCGGCAAGAGATTCATATTGTTGAAATATGAAAGGAATTTTCATAAGAGATATGTTGGCATGATTAAACACTTTTCTTGAAACAAATTCTTCGCTTTTGTAATCAACGCTAAAATAATTAAAAATCCGAGTGAGATAGGTTCCATGATACAAGGTATTCTAAAATATTTCCAAATTCTTAGGAAGAAGTTCATCCATAATCACTTGTGCCTAATTAATGTTGTAATGATCAAAGATAGCAAAATGAGCTTTACAAAATTTAAAGTCGGATTATTGAAATTTTCCAATCTAGGAGTGATAGTATGTTGCAAAAGAAGATTCATAAACGTGCTTTCAGACGAAAATTACGATTTTTAAATTCAAAGTTGTCATATCCTTTGAAAATGTGATGAAATATCTCGCGATCATATTCATTACTATTAAAAGTAGAAAGATCTATTCCCGAATTCTTGCGATTGAGAATATCGCCCAAAATTTCACAATTTAGAACAATTTTAGTGCCTATAACACTACTCCAAATTTCTTCTTCATTTCCTTCATAAAACCGTGATTCAAAATTGCATAAAACATTTTAACAAGATTTGGGTAACAAGCAAAATCATTTTGAGATTTGTCAAAAAGACTAAGGATATGATTATCTTCAAGAAGAGTATTGATTTCATATGTAGAGAAATCGCAAGCTTTCTCATATGAACTTTTTAGAAATTAGCATAGCTTATATGAGCCTTGATTGCTTCCGGATCATTATAAAGATACTATTTAATGGTTTTAGACAGCCTCATTATGGATGGAGTGCTTGAAGAAGCCATTTTTGAAGAGAGTGGAAAGTTTGAAAGAGTGAAAGAGAGTTTGAATTTTAAAATGAAAGTGAAAAGGTATGATAAGATAATGGAAATAAATAGATATTCAATAGACATGTTCTCTGGTCAAGAGGTACCTTTCCAGAACATTGGATTTGGTGAAAAGGTGAAGGGAAATTCGAAGATTTGAATTTAAAATTTTTGATAGGGATGTCGATGTCATGGGCAGGGCCATGTCGACATAGGTCAGAGAATTCATGTGACTTATATTTTCCTTTATACTTTAATATCTATATACATATATTATTTTAATGTCTATATATTTTCTGGAGTAATATTAAATATAATAGTACGCTTATAATAAAAAATATTAAAAATAAAAATAAACATAATGATAAAAAAATTAAAATTCAAACAACACATAATTTCAAAAATAATCAAACAATTTTAAGCAAACAATTTCAACCAATATATTATAAACATATACCTTTTTCTAGGTTCGTATCTCCGAGATCATCGGAATTATGAATAGCAGTAAAGCACATATTTGAATTTTCCGTCTTCTGATCATCATCGCTTGAGGATGAGTCTGAGTCTGAATCGTCTAGTGTAGCGGTATACGCTCTTTTTCTTTTCTTTGTATTATCCTTGCTTGCAGGAAACTTTTTATTATCAGGATGCGGACAGTCTCTTTTGAGATGCCTGGTTTGTCATAGTTGACACATTTGATGTGGTTTGGTACTTCATTATGATTTCCATAATTCCTGTAATCATTCTTTTTGAATTTGTTCATCTTTCTGTATTTCATAAACTTACGAAAATTCCTTGTCATGATAGTTGTTTCTTCATCATCACTTCTCGAGTCTGATCCATTTGTTAATGCATTGAATGCAATTGACTTCTTTTTGAATGCCTTGCTATCTCTTTACCCTTTCATTTGTACTTTGAATGACATTATATTTCTAATCAATTTTTCAATCTTTAAAGTACTGATATCATTTTCTTCTTCGATTGCAAGAGTTTTCTGATCTCATTCCAAAGTAAGAGAATTTAGAATTTTCTGACTTGATCTTCTTCGAAAAAACTTTTCCCAATGATATTAAAGAATGCAAAATATCCTGAGCTCTACTATACATATCTGATATGGACTCATTAGAATTCATTTTGAATAATTGAAACTGATTTGTGAGTATGGATATTTTGGTCTATTTGAATTTGCTTGTTCTTTCATGAGTAACTTGCAAAGTTTTCCAGATATCATATGCAGACTTACAAATAGATACTCTATTGAATTCGTTCCTATCAAGTGAACAAAATAAAATATTCATGGCGTTGGAATTATTTTGTCCAATAGTCTTTTGATCAAATGTCCACTGTGTAAAACTAGTTATGGGTTCAAAATATTCAGTTTATGTGATATTCCAAGTGTCTAATCCTATTATCTATAAATATATTTTCCTTCTACATGCCCAATATGCATAGTTACTGCCATTAAAAAGTGGTGGTCTGGCAGTAGACCGACCCTCTACAAATGAACTAGTGATAGTGTTAACAGAACCAGTAATGGTAGCCATTTTTAAAAATTTTCAAAATTCAGATTATGAAAACTTTGAAAACCTGGCTCTGATACCAAATGTGAGAAATGTGGATTACGGACCTTAAAGCTAGAATAACACTAGAATGGGGTGAATAGTGTTTTATGGATTTTCTAAATATTTTTGAAACTTATGCAATTTAATCATCAACAAATGCAATTCACAGAAACAGATATAATCAAAGAATCAAACACAGATGCAAATACTAAATAAAAGCAGTAAAGGAAAGAACACGCAAAGATTTTACACTGGTTCGGAGTTACCCTACATCTAGTCTCGTATAATGTATGGATTTATTATCAAAATAATATCCCAGATTACACCTTTGGTGCAAAGGCTACGAGGTACACCCTCCTGTATTCGAGTATAAGGAAAACTCTATTGATTTAACTAGGCTACAAGATCACCTAATTGATTTCCGGGGCTACAATCACAACCAATTGATTACAAGGCTCAACCACACCTTTTACTCAACGGTTTGATTTACAAAAGTTTCTATAACTCTGAATAGCACTGATATGTTATGGAAAGAGTGGCAGAGAATCAGATAAGAGATAATTAAGTTTGATTCACTTGGTATTTCGGCAGAGTACAGTTTAGGATACGTTAGAATACATGTGGAAGATGAAGAGGACAGAAAATAAATGAAATCTGGTACAAAAAATCATTTAGAACTTACTGGTATTTATAGTAGAGCAACAACCATATCTATTCGTGAATGGATACGACGAATACACACTTCTTTTGAAAATTGAAATTTGAAAATAATGGACACTATGTCGACATGGGGGATTGAGGGATGTCGACATTCTCAAGGCAAAATTGATGTTTTGATTTTCTTATTAAAATTGGTTTCTATAATTTGTCAAAACAATTTCTAAACATTGTAAATATATTTGAATATAGTTTAAACATATAAAAGAGTTTAGAAAGTAATTTTTAATATATATAATCTTAATCTATAAAGTGATTTAAAATCCGAGTATATAAATATTTTAAAGCTAAATATTTGAAACAAGAGATGGTTTAAAAACAAGGACAATTTTGAAATCAAAATATTAAAAATGATAAAAATAGTTTTGAGGCTAAAATATTTAAAACCAAGAGAGATGTCTTTTTGAAAAGAAAGTTTTTGAAAACATTTTTTAAAAAACAAAAGACATATTTTTTTGAAAAGCATTTTTATAAAATTAGTGGATATCTAAATAGGACCACTATATGTTCCACTAGATATTGTTGTTGGTTCCATCCCACTAGGGTTCCATCCCTTTAACAGGCTCGAAGTGGATTCCATTCCACGATTAAATTTCGAATAAAGATGTAAGTGCTTTCAAGAAGTTTTAACGTAACTCTAGACTCAATATTTATCTTGTTCTATTGAAATCTTGAACTCTTGATGTCTTGATACTCATGGGTCTTCAATCTCGAATCTCTATACTGTACAGTCTTCATTCTTGGTACCTGCATGTTTATATCCTGCATACACATATATATCTCTATAATGTTAGTATTTATATTTTATAACATGTCCTAAGGTTGTTGTCATCAAAACCATCATCTCAAGGACTAACACATCGATTTGTAAGAACTTCTGCTTGCAATCAACAAGATAATTAATAAAATCACTAAGCATCAGAACCGTCAGATTTAAGTCGGTTCAAAATAATAAAATCCGGAATGTTCAAGGTGTTAAAAACCCTAACCCTTACTATGACCACCGGTCAACTGCTCCTACCTAGGTGATCGACTGGCCCTAGGTAGCGATCTACCGGTCAACGTATTTTAAGAACATTTATTTGCTGTCGTTTTATTTATTATTTAATTTCTTAATTAATATTAACATTAATTTTTATTTTAAGGTTTACTTAACCTCTAAGTCTAACTACCATTAATTTTTGAATTTAAAATTTTAGTATTATTTATTTATTTAAATTTGAATTTCATTTAAATTAATTTGAATTTGAAAACCTCAAACGTTAATAACTTTATTGTTTCAACTCCCATTTCAAAAGTTAATATATGGAAATTGATCAAAAAATCGCCACGAACGCAATAATACAACTTCCATGGTTAAGTTCTAACATTTATAAAATTCCTATTTTTAGCCTTATTATTAATTTATGTTTTTCTTTTTAGTTAATTTCTTTTTATTTTTTACGGGATGTTACATATATTGTGTAAATTTATAGGATAACCCAAAAAATCAATGGGATATATATATATATAGTCTATAATACCGAGGAACAGAATGTTATTGTCTCTCGACACGGTGTCTTTATATATATATATATATATATATATATATATATATGAGATCCCTTTTATACCGATTCCTTTATGCCGATCCCTTTTGATAGGTGAGATAATTTGCCCATAAATTGATCATACGAACTCCAAATGACTTGAAACTTGGAATGTAGTCTCATGGGGCATTCCTTATCGCTATATATCGATCTTACCAAGTTTGAAACATTAATTGAGGATATATATCAATCCCCTAAGGAAAGGGATAGGCATTGAACCCTCGCCTAAGGGAGGCATTTTTGTATATTAGAATATTCTAGAGAATCTATCCGTTGGCCTCGGTTGATTGTTGCTTCATATCATTTTCTGCACTTGATCTCTGAGCTTAGTAATCATCTCTTCGGGCTATCTTCCTCAATGATCATCTAGTCTAACTTTTCCAGTCAGCCTGAATATACCCTGGCCAAAAGGCCATATAACAGATCAGATCCAAGAAATTAATATTGAGGCTGAACTAGTGGGAGATCCAAGTTCACCCATATATGAAAACAAGTTATTTATTAAAGTTTCTAGTAAGGAATCTCTCACATCAATGAGATTCTAGGGTTTTCTCATGGATGGCGAGAAGGAAGACTGTGTCATAGTTGTAGACACTCCTCTATCATTCTAATAAGCACTGTAGAGTAAACACTCTATACTTGGGCTTGGTGTAATGAAATATGGGATGGATTCCATATTCGAAAACAAAGTATGGACTTTGTCGGACATATCGAAGGGATACAACTCATCGACTGCAAATGGATTTTTGAGGAAAAAAATAAATGAAGATGGGGAAGTAGAGAGTTATAAGGCAAAGCTAGTTGCAAAAGGATTTTGTCAAATTCAAGATGTTTATTATGACGAGACCTTTTAGCCCGTAGCCATGCTTAAGTCCATTTAGATTAATTCTAGCCATTTCTACATCTATGACTATGAAATATGGAAAAAGGATGTAAAGACAACATTTCTAGATGGTGATTTAGAAGGAACTATCTATATTTCACAGCTTTAGGGGTTTTCTGGTCAGTTGGAGTGAGGGCAAGGATTGCAAGTTGTTAAAGTCCATTTATGGACTTAAACAAGCTTCAGGAAGTTGGAATAAGTGTTTTGATAAGGTAATCAATGTTGGGTTTTTATCAAAACATGGAGGAACAATGCGTATATAGAAAAGAATAGGGGAACACTATCGTAATCTTAGTGCTATATATCAACGACCTTCTATTGATTAGCAATGACATTTCATTGTTGCAATTAGTGAAACCTTGGCTTTCTACGAACTTCTACATGAAGGATTTGGAAGAAGCATCCTATATATAAGATATAAAGATTTACATAGATAGATATAAGTGGTCTGTTGGATTTGTCCCCATCCCTGTACACAGATACCATATTGAAGAAGTTCAATATGGAGAATTCCAAACATGAAAACATTCCAACTTAGTCTGGAAGCGTCCCTTTTAAGAAGGAGGCTCCGCATACCAATGAGGAGACAGGGTGTATGAATAGGATTCCCTATGCTTCAGCCACAGGATTCATAGTGTACGCTATACTATGTACTAGACTGGATGCGGCATATACAATAAAGTCCGTGAGTCAACACCGGTCTAATCCTGGAGAAAAGCATTAGATGATTGTAAAATGTATATTAAAGTATTTAAGAAGTACTCGGGGTTTATTCCTCATGTATGTGAATGGAGACCCCTTTCTAAAGGGGTATATAGATTTGTGCTTCAGATTGATATTGATGATAGTAAATTAGTATATGTTCATGTGTTTATGCTTAATGGTGGAGACATCAGTTGAAAAAGTTACGAACAAGAGACAATAGCTGATTTGATGATGGAGGCCGAGTATATCACCCTTAATGTAGTGCTAAATAGGCAGTATGGATGCATAATTTTTTGATTGACTTCGAGTGATTCCAAATGCCGAATATCTTATTGTAATGTTTATGATAACAATGGACTAATTCAGATCATAGAGGAGCCTATAGCACATAAGAAGTCATGACATAGTCTTTGAAAGTTCCACCTCATTAGATAATTCATTGAGAAGAAAGAGGCCATGATAAAAAGGTTTGGTACCAAAGGCAACATAGCAGATTCATTCACTAAAGGACTAGCTCAGTCAGCTCTTGAGAATCTGATTGAAGGCATGGGATTGAGATTCTATAATTGGCCCTAAGTGTAAATGGATGATCAATAGAGATATGGGTATGCCCTAGGGGCAATTCTATAATTTACTGTAAATTATTAATTTTATAATCAACTCTAGTTTGTAATAAAGGTGTTTTCTTTCTGTTACATATTTATTGTAATGTGTTGTAAATAGTTAATGCTTAGTTAAAATATGTTTAACAGAAAATCTATAAATGGTGTGTTTGTGATAGTAATTACAAATAGTTGTAATCATGAATATTGTATCACTATATAATAAATATTTCATTTAAATATTCCTAGTTAAGATGCATCGAGACTGGATATTGATGCATTCGTTGAGACTAGAGTAATACTCTCCAAATATTGGGCAGTGTATTACTCATGGCTGTTAGGGGGCACCGGGGGTCACATACTGATATTTATTTAATACCAATTTAATGACTCAGTCGATAGTTTTCTATTGGTTAATATTATTAAGGTCATACAGAAAATATTGATTTGACTAACTTACACGGTTCTCTTGACTTGAGAATACTATTGATCCTTCATATGAAAGCTCTGCTTTGATTATGGTTAAATCATGGCATGCATCCATCGAGTAACTATGGTTGGGTCGAGTGAATGTAGTGGAAGTGGAACACTATTCAAAAGGGAATTTGTCTCCTCGGTTCTATATGGTTAGTATCATGGTTAACTGAAATCAATTCAAAGTCAAAATCTCAGGCTAGAGTAGTTCGGCTAATAAAAATTATTGTTATTGAACCAAGGACTTTGTGTTTGGGATATAGAGTTAAATATGAACAATACTTTTATTTTGACCATTACCAAATTCCATAAGTTCAAAGTGATATAGTTTTGAAGAACAGATATGGTGTATAATCGTCGCTGCCGGATAATGCTTAACAAAGAAAAATTGGACTTTGCCGAAACCAAGTAAGTGATAAATTTGGCCAAAATGTCATACCACCATCTAAGTGACCTGTGAACGTTAATATTTGGATAGTTTGGTTTTGATCGCTGGCCAAATTTGTGCCTATGAGTCACACAACCGAAACGATGAATACTCCTTTGACTACATGATTTAGTTAATTATAATTGGTATAAATTAATTGAATTAATTAACATCTATGAAATATTAATTATAAAGTTTTTATTTGATATGTTAAACACTATTAAAAATTATGTTTATAATAGTTATAAATATATTAATCGATATAGGATATGGACATGTGTTTAAATTGGATTTAAATAAAATAAATATTGTTTGGGCTTAAAGCGATTTTGAAGCCCGTACAGGGCTTGAGATATTCGGTCAGGATTAGATCATCATATGGCTAGCCGTATTATGGCCTTAAGGGTATAGTTTTCATGCGCTAAAAGGTAGAGAATAAGTAGGAGAAAAATAAGGATCTAGATCCTACATTTTCTCTCTAGTCTCTCCTATATATAAGGATCATAACCTTCATTCTGAAATGTAATTTTTAGAGCCTCCATTCTTACCTTTTGCTAGTCGAAACATACCCATCCTTGCTCTAAAATTTCAAGCATCAAATAAAATAAAATAAAAAATAAACGATAGTCGGTAGTCGGCAATTCGAAGCTAGCTCCTTCTATACTGTGATCAGATTCAAGGAGATCAATTCAATGCCCCAATGTGTGAACCCTAGGCTTTGGTGAAAGGTATTCATCTTGTTTCTTGATTCATTTATATTATAATCAATTATTGTATTATATTGTAGGTTGTCAGATTTTATTACGAACACTATATCGATGTTCTGTTACATATTAGATGGTTGAATGCATTGGTGCATCTATATATATATATAACTGTGTGTGTGTCAAAAAAAATATGCTTGACGGTATTAAAACCACGGCTAATAAAATAAATTTTCTATAAATAAATAATATTATATATGATTTTATTTATTTATAAATTATGTACTAAAGGCAAAAATCATATAATAAACCTTTAAAAAATTTAAAATTTTTGATTTTGCGTAATAAAAATTCGACAACAAAGATTATTTTAATTTAATATATTTAATTATTAATGTAACTATTTATTTAACTAGATAATTATTATATATATAAATAAATATAGACATACTTAATAAAGATTTTAATTAAGTATAAAATTTTGTATAGTAACACTACATAATTTTCGATTTCGAAAATGGTTTTTTAATACTTTTAGTAATTAATTTTGAACATTTTTAAATTAATAAAATTGTTTGTCTAAATATTTATTTATAAATTCGGAAATAATAATAATTTTTCTGTGCATGAGCTTAAAGTTGGTTTGAATCAGTTTTATTATATATTTATATATGTTTCCCCCCATGTGCCTATATATTTATAAATATTAGTAATTATATGAAAAAAGGTTACTTTTGCTCTCGAGTTTGTAGCAGCAGTAATTTTTTATATTAATTATTAAAGGTTTTGTAATTTATTACAAATGAACATTTGAATAAGTACACCTTAATTAGTTTATGTAATTATTATAATTATTATTTCCACAGATACATGTATATAATAATATTATATATATATGTATGTATATTTTTGATGCATATACATATATATTGTGACAACCCGCAAATCTGTACCCTTTGAATCGACAATAATCCACACATGTCCGACCAAAAAAGCACAGACTGACGGAAAGTCAAGAGAAAGAGAAGAAGAGAGAAGAAGAGAAGAGAAGAAAGAGAGAAGATAGAACCAAACAGAACAATACACAATCTCACATCGCAGCGGAAAATATATAATATCATAACAATGATCTTTACAAAACAGAAACTGTATGTATATACACATCAATCAGAGTTCAACAATCAATCAATAGTTATCAGCCTGAACAGTTCTAATAACCCATCCTTACAAATGCCGGTAATTTAAAAAAACGAAGCAATGCAACGGATAATCAAGCAAATATGGATGTACGAAAATGAAGATCTTCAGCTTTCCTGCTGAAGCTCCAAAAGCACCAAATCTAAACCTGTAAATATACTAGGTCTGACCCGAGCATTGAAAGGGAAGAACGTCCGGATCAGTCTGGTAAACCAGCGTAAGAAACACACTCAACTAAATTTATTAAATTACCAAAAAAAATTCCTTTATCAAAACAAAAGTATCTCGTAAGACAAGTCCCCACAAAAACACGGACATGTTTTTACCTTACGATAACTAAATCATTTCATATCAAACTCATATGATATTATATTAGTGTCTAGTATACAAATAATATTCAAAATAGCCGAAATTGTTACCATTATTAAATTCCAGCATACTAGGCTCTACAAATAAAATGGCAGGTACGTAATGGAGTTTGGATTTCCATACAATTGACCAAGTGAAGGGACTACCTTCTGGCATTACATCTCTAGAAGAATGCACCAAGAAACCATCACAAAGCTTCTTTACCAACACAAGATCGGCCCACCTCTATAACTAGATGGTACCGAATATGTCATCCTCCGGTCATTACCGACCTTTACCGAGGGCCCTCTAGCATACAAACCACAATAATCAGATGCACGACATCATAACATGCAAAGATATATCTAGAAGAGGATGATCGTATCCTATTTGGGAATGACCCACTTAGCCTTGCCGCATCAAACCCTATTTTGGTCATTTCCGGTTGATGAGGCCTGTTGAGGTAACGATTACCTTTCACAATCACATATCACATAGAATGCCACATAGCCATTTCCATTGATACTAACTGCCTTCCACAAAAAAACAAACCTTAAGCTCATACGTCTCGAGGAGGGTGTTAAGCTAAGAGAAGTTGCCTTCTCCGCCGCCACTGATGTACGTTTGTAAAAACCAATGTACGTAATCTTTAGAAATGCAATGTCAGACAAACATCCATACAAGTTGTCCAGGAACAGGACAAACCGAATGTACTTTCCTACCACATCCTTTTGGGAAATCCCTAGGACTAGTAGCGAATAATCCTTGCATTGGATATTTCATAATAAAGAGACCACTGCTACTGGATGTATATTGGGAACCCCGACGATCAACAAGAAATCCCCTACTATGAAACTCCGGAATATCAATATCATCACAAGTAACCTACACAATCGTCACATATACGTTGGTCCGAAGTGGTTTTCAGATAAATCTGATCCCGGTCTCTTCGCACCAACAACGCAAAAGCGTTTCTCAATCTCACACAGCAACTAAATCTCATAGACTTATCACGTCTCCAACTTTTAACTTGCTATCCTTCGGGCCAAGAAGGAAGCTCGATAGATTGGAGTAATACTCCGCACTATACGAATCATCATCCTCAACACAAACGATAATCAAGCCTACACAGAAGGCTACGTACTAAGTGTACGACTAAATAGTTCCCACATCAAGTCGAGGAACTGAAATTTTGGCCAAGTCTGACAGTCGGTTATTTAACTATCAAAGCAAACAAACAAATATTCAGCACCATAACAATCACTAAGCCCTTTTAATAAATCTTTTATTAATTAAATCACTTGGCAAATATTCACTTCAATTTATCTTTAAAAAGGTATATTCTCAAACCATTTCAACTTTTTAACATTGGAAAACATTTCCATACGCTTGTTTAATAATAAGTAATTCACAAATCAACTTATTTTCAACACTTAGAAAATATTTCATATACATAAATCAGGATTAATTATATATTTTACTCTATAAGGAAAACATTCTCTTTAAAAATATTTATTGGGTCAAAACGAATGTTGCGTAAAACATCGTTAGGACAACCCAAAATCACTAGTATAGGGATTCGAAAATAAGATAGATATATAAATCCCATATACTATATAAAAACATTTCCTTTCAGAAATTATTTACTATGACAACAGTGTTATAGTTCATCATTTCCTTATTCTTTTTGAAAACGTCTATTTCAACAATGAATGTTGAAACCTATGTATTCGATATTTAATACATTTAAAACAACTATAAACCATTTAAATCCATTTAAATATCATTTTTTTAAAACATTTTTTTAATATATTATTCACTGTCCAAAATCGTGAATATAAATCATTAACCAAATTAAATCTTCTATACATTTAATTCAGAATTATCCACTATCCAAAATTGTGGATATAGACCTCTAACCAAATTCAACACTTCTTCATATTTAATTAAAGGATTATCCACTGTCCAAAATCGTGGATATATCTCCTTTAATAATTTCTATATTTACTTATCAAATTAAATTGATTTTGGATTTATAAAACAATGTTCATAAATCAAATTTATATTTTATAAAAATTTCAATATACAAAATTCCTTTATTAAACAATTCCATTTATAACTCAATTATACACAAAAATCCAAATTATAAGCTAAATACTTATAATTCATTTGTTTATAAAATTCATTCATTTATAACTTCACAAAAATATAAATCTTATTTATTTATAAAATCCAATTATAACTTCATTTTGAACACTTATAAATCCGTTTTATAATTCCAATATTTTAATTTATAAAATATCAATTTTATAAATTTTCTATATAAACTATGTATAATAAATCGAAAATCTTAATTTAAACCATTTTACAAAATAGTTAACTTCACATTCCAAAAATCATATTCTCGTTTTATTTCACAAAAACCATAATTTTTATAACATAAAAACTATAACGTTTATTTATTTAAAATGAATCAATTCCAAAATTCAATAAAACGTATACATTCAAAAATCACTTTAAAATCCTTTTAAATTTGGAAATCATAACTTTAACATTTTAAAAATTACCAAAATAGGCCCAATGCTGCAACAGCACCAAATACATCAATCACGGTAATCAAAACATCATATATCATATGATAATAGTATATATCACAATATCTGTAAATAAATCAATACTGTTGAGGAATCCAGTTGGATCCCTCCAACCTATCACATGCAACAGATATACATATTAGAATATGTGTACAATGTCCGCTTCGAGGCAGACACGCGTACAAAGGATCATCCGCTAATACACGGGAACGTATAGGGCCATCTGCTCCACAAGGCAGGTATATATATCCAAATATCAATCAATATATCATATATCATCCAAACAATCATCAATCATCCTATAATAAAGTATTTCTCACTTATATAAAAATATTAGTGAGTCAGAAAGAGTGAGTTGTACTGACATTGCGTCCAATAGCAGTTGTAGTGTTTTATTACGAATAAAATTAAACGCGCGTTTAATTTTACCCAAAATTCACACTAGCTCCAATCAGCTCCAAACTAGCTCCATCGCGTAGTGCTCAAAAAAACGAACCTAAAGCAATTCGTTTCATGTGAAACAGACCTTGTATGAAAAAGTTGTAGCTTTTTAAACATTGTACGAGTCTAAATATAGATTAATTCCAAATTTTACTTTATTTTCTTACTTCACTAAATCTGGGCCATAGATTTCATAAGGCAAGATCGTGGCCGCGTCTCTTTTCTTGTCCTCCGTTCGTTCTTTCACGTATGCAAAACCCATCGTGGCTGCCATTTTAAATCGAATTTTCATGACCAAACGAACGTCGTAACAACGATCAGAGAACTCCCCCACCTTCGCGTACACGTGAGCCACCCACGGCTGTAATCATGAAAAACTCGGTCAACTATAGGCTTCGAAAAATGTGCTGAAACGTGTTGCGTTCGAATGCAAATTGCCGTTGATTCGCCTCGTTTTAAACGATCTCCAACGCTGATTAGTTAGGTCTTACCACGATCTTCTTTTTCGTAGTTGATAGTTTCTGGTAATTGTGGATGGATCGTGAGTTATCAAGGAGGGAAGTTTGATAATTTTCGGCCAAAGAAAATGAAAGTGGCGGCCTGACCTAGGTTGGTTAGGGTTTTGGCAAAATGAAAGTGTTGAGGTCCTTTTATATAAAATTGCAAAACACTATTCATCTCGAATTTTTTTGAAATCCAAACGGAGCATGCCGCCTAGAGTTTATAAGGTTTTACCCCTATTTCGAACGTAATGGAATATATATCGGGAGCCAATTCGATCGTATTTAAGATATGTTTTCAAATCGACTAATTTAAATTTAAAATTTAGTTAAACAGATTTCTACGCGTTTTAGCTTGCCTCGGACAAACCAAAAATCCGATTGACCCAAAATTTGAAATCTTACAATAATTTAACATTACGGATCCAATGAAACTAGTTTCGTCGAAATCCGAAACTATTTGAAAAATGGCTATTTTTACTCGTCAATTAAAAATTAAATATTCAATTTCTACAAATCAACTTTTAATTCGATTTCAAAAGTTCTCTAACATCATTCTAATTCAAATAAAATTTATTTCAACTTTTTAAATCATTTTCATTCACATTAAATCCAAATTTCCAATTATTTACGAAATTTCAAATATTAAATTAACAATTTAATTATCCAATTAAATCCTATATTCAAAATATTATTTATTCAGCTTATAAACTTTACTTTTAAATATTTAAAATCAATTAAAGATACGAATTTCAAACGACGAAAATTCTGGGTTGTTACATTCTCCCCTACATAAAAGAATTTCGTCCCCGAAATTATCAAGTAATAAAAAGTCACAGAATCAATTTACTTTTCAAAACATTTCATTCAATTTTGATTTACCAAAATCACTTAAATGTTTAACTTTCCCAAAATCCTTTAGTTAAACTTATTATAAAAACTTCTAAGTTTTCAAATCCTTTCACAATTATCTTTTCAAAACCAACTAATATCGTTTAACTTTTATAACTCAAAATCCAAATTTAGTTTTCACAAATTTTCCCAATTTTCTCAAAATTTTCTAACGCCTTAAATTTTCAAAAAAATTCGCCAGCGTCTCCTTTGCGCGGTTCGATCCAAAAAAAATAACAATATATATCACAAATATACATCTCATCTCAGTGATGAGGTATCCCGCAGGGAAAATGTGTAAAAGTACGATATGTAATCCGAGATATGTACCTTATCTAATATTAGCAAGCATATATGGCTAATATAGCGCGAAAGCGAGCTCCAAATGCGAAGCAAGCGCCATCCGCACCTATTAAACACTCAACAAACAAATGAGAAACATAATATCAATATACAACATATACCAACACAACAACTATATATGCCAATATAGCGAATGCAATCACCACAACAAGTCCACCATCAACCAACTATCATCCAACAAACCATATCTATCCAATCAATCCATAACCAAATCAATACAAATTCACTTCTCATTAATATTCATTGAATTAGTTTTCAATTTAATCACATTTGATTCATTTACATTGGATTTCACTAACATTCGTTCATTCATATTCAATTAGTTTACATTCACTAATTCATATTCCAATTTGGATTCAATGATTTATAGCTTTCAATTTCATTGATTCAATTCTATATGAATTTTTTATACAATTAATTAACATCCATCTAACAACCAATGTATAACCAACATAACCCAATTCATTTAATTTACTTCGTTTACCTTCAATTTGGTTTAACACTTTTAATTTCAATTGGTTTAACATTCAATTGACTTCCATTCAATTATTTAATTCTCAATTTCATTATCTTTTTATGAATTAACACTTGCATCCACTATTCCATATCAATTCATTTACATTCAATGATTAACATTCAATTCATTCATTAATTTCAATTGCTAATTCATTTTACATTTAGAGTTGAATTTTTATATAACTCAAATTCACATTCATTTAGTTACTTTATTAGTTTACTTCGATACCAAAATCAACTTCATTTAACCTTACTTAAGTTATCTTTCATTTAAATTTCATTTTATTTCACTTAAGTCAAAATCATACCACCATTCAAATTCAAATTTTTGTTTTGCCTAACCAAAAGTGTTTAACCATTTTAACAATTGGTTTTACTTACATTTTCTCATTTTATAAGTTATACAAATTAATTATTCATAATTCCATGAACATCTACCAAAGTTCACTTCCATTCACTAAACTCATTCTTTATAATTTCAAATCCAATTCACTTTATTAACTTTCCTTTAGTTAAATTTCAAATCATATATTTATTATGCTAACTCACACATTTATTTCAACTGTACCAAAGCTAAAATTTTATTATCACATATATTATAAGTCCAAAAATCGTTTCACTTGTTTTTATCGATAAAACTTGAATTTTAAATCAAATTTGTTTATCATAACAAAATTTCAATTTTAATTTACTATTGGTAGCAAATCCATCACATAAAAACTCGAAAATGATACTGACGATGCTGTAGTCATCACCCTTATGATTTCCCAGTAACAATAGTGAATTCAGTGCTTTATATTCTTTTATATTTACAAATCACATTTATAAATATTTTTACTTATATAAGATCATTTCAAATTTATTTATCTTACTTAGATTCATAATAATATAATATCTCTTTAACTTTTGAAAGATATCTTTCAAAATAAACAAGATTCGAATTTTCAAATTCTTAGTTTAGATTCATTTTTATTTACCACTCATATTTATACATATACTCGGGTTGTTCCATTTCTTATATATAAGATTATTTCACTATTGTAAATCACTTTAATTATACTTCCATACTTTATAATTCATTTTCTCAAAAAAAATTCATTCTTTTACAATTGTTGCTTTTATTTAGATTATTCAAACAGCTTTCATTCACTTATATATATTTACATTTTCAAATAACCAAACAATCAGTTTATGTACATTTTAATAATTTTGAAAAAATGTTTTCTTTATATATAAAATATAATAGAGGTAAAACTATTTCATTTAGCCAATTTAAAATAATACTATGTCGACTTGCCTCGTTTAAATGTTTGGAAATCCTTATCGATAATATGGCACCCCACATACCGACTAGAATTCACAAACAGCTCAACGGATAAGCAAACACAACATAAAACATTTTATATTCAATAACAAATATGCGCACATATATATAATACACTCAAACTCAATCTAGGGTGCTACTGTCCCTATCTATACTGAGTACAAATCAAAGCTTAGGAATATACAAAATCTAAGCTCTGATACCAACTGTGACGACCCGCAAATCCGTACCCTTTGAATCGACAATATCCACACATGTCCGACCAAAAAAGCACAGACTGACGGAAAGTCAAGAGAAAGAAAAGAAGAGAGAAGAAGAGAAGAGAAGAAAGTAAGAAGACAGAACCAAATAGAACAATACAGAATCTCACATCGCAGCGGAAAATATATAATATCATAACAACGATCTTTATAAAACGGAAACTGTATATATACACATCAATCAGAGTTCAACAATCAATCAATAGTTTTCAGCCTAAATAGTTATAATAACCCGTCCTTACAAATGCCGATAATTTAAAATAACGAAGCAATGCAGCGGATAATCAAGCAAATACGGATGTACGAAAATGAAGATCTCCAGCTCTCCTGCTGAAGCTCCAAAAGCACCAAATCTAAACCTGTAAATATACTAGGTCTGACCCGAGCATTAAAAGGAAAGAATGCCCGGATCAGTCTGGTAAACCAGCGTGAGAAACACACTCAACTGGATTTATTAAATTACCAAAAAAATTCCTTTATTCAAAACAAAAGTACCTCGTAAGACAAGTCCACACATAAACACGGACATGTTTTTACCTTACGGTAACTAAATCATTTCATATCAAACTCATATGATATTATACCGGTGCCTAGTATATAAATAATATTCAAAATAGCCGAAATTGTTACCATTATTAAATTCCAGCATACTAGGCTCCACAAATAAAATGGTAGGTGCGTAGTGGAGTTTGGATTTCCATACAAATGACCAGGTGAAGGGACTACCTTTCGGCAGTACATCTCTAGAAGAATGCACCTATAAACCATCACAAAGTTTCTCTACCAACACAAGACCGGCCCACCTCAATAACTAGATGGTACCGAATATGTCATCCTCCGGTCATTACCGACCTTTACCGAGGGCCCTCTAGCATACAAACCACAATAATCAGAAACATGACGCCATGGCATGCAAAGATATATCTAGAAGAGGATGGTCATATCCTACTTGGGAATGAACCACTTAGCCTTGCCGCATCTATCCCTATTTTGGCCATTTTCGGTTGATGAGGCCTGATGAGGTAACGATTACCTTTCACAATCACATATCACATCACTTAGAATGCCACATGGCCATTTCCGTTGACTACTAATTGCCTTCCACAAAAATAAAACCCTTAAGCTCATACGTCTCAAGGAGGGTGTTAAGCTAAGAGAAGTTACCTTCTCCGCCACCACTGTTGTATGTTTGTAAAAACCAATGTACGTAATCTTTAGAAATGCAATGTCAGACAAACATCCATACAAGTTGTCCAGGAACAAGACAAACCGAAGGTACTTTCCTACCACATCCTGTCGCGGAATCCCTATGATTAGTAGTGAATAGTCCTTGCATTGCATATTTCATAATGAAGAGACCATTGCTACTGGATGTATATTGGGATTTTAACCCCAAACGATCAACAAGCAGTCACCCACTATGAAACTCCGGAATATCAATATCATCACAAGAAACCTGCACAATCATCGCATATACGTTGGTCCGAAGTGGTTTTCAGATAAATCTGATCCCGTTCTCTTCGCACCAACAACGCAAAAGCGTTTCTCAACCTCACACAGCAACTAAGTCTCATAGACTTATCACGTCTCCAACTTTCAACTTGCTATCCTTCGAGCCAAGAAGGAAGCTCGATAGATTGGAGTAATACTCCACACTATACGAATCATCATCCTTAACGCAAACGATAATCAAGCTTAAGCAGAAGGCTACGTACTAAGTGTACGACTAAATAGCTCCCACATCAAGTCGAGGAACTAAAATTTTGGCCAAATTTGATAGTCGGTTATTTAACTATCAAAGCAAACAAACAAATATTCGGCACCATAACAATCACTGGGCCCTTTAATAAATCTTTTATTAATTAACCCACTTGCCAAATATTCACTTCAGTTTATCTTTGAAATGATATATTCTCAAACCATTTCAACTTTTCAACATTAGAAAACATTTCCATATACTTATTTAATAATAAGTAATTCACAAATCAATTTATTTTCGACACTTAGAAAATATTTCATATACTTAAACCAGGATTAAGTATATATTTTACTCTATAAGGAAAACATTCACTTTAAACATATTTATTGGGTCAAAACGAATGTTGCGTAAAATATCGTTACGACAACCCAAAATCACTAGTATAGGGATTCGAAAATAAGATAGTTATGTTAAATCCCATATACTATATAAAAACATTTCCTTTCGGAAATCATTTACTATAACCACAGTGTTATAGTTCATCATTTCCTTTTTTTTTTGAAAACGTCTATTTCAACAATGAATGTTGAAATCTATGTATTCGATAATTAATACATTTAAAACAACTTTAAACCATTTGAATCCATTTAAATATCACTTTTTAAAAAAACATTTATTTAATATATTATTCACTATCCAACATCGTGAATATAAATCATTAACCAAATTAAAGCCTCTACACATTTAATTCAGAATTATCCACTGTCCAAAATCATGGATATTAATCTCTAACCAAATTCAACATTTCTTCATATTTAATTAAAGGATTACCCACACCCCAAAATCGTGGATATATCTCCTTTAATGATTTCTATATTTACTTATCAAATTCAATTGATTTTGGATTTATAAAACAGTGGTTATAAATCAAATTTATATTATATAAAAACTTCAATATACAAAATTATTTATTAACCAATTACATTTATAACTCAATTATATATCAAAAATCCAAATTATAAGTTAAATACTTATTATTCATTTGTTTATAAAATTCATTCATTTATAACTTCACAAAAATATAATTCTTATTTATTTATAAAATCCAATTATAACTTCATTTTGAACACTTATAAAACTCGTTTTATAATTCCAATATTTTAATTTATAAAATATCAATTTTATAAATTTTCTATACAAAATATTTATAATAAATCAAAAATCTCAATTTAAACCATTTTACAAAATAGTTAACTTCACATTCCATAAATCATATTCTGGTTTCATTTTACGAAAACCATAATTTTTATAACATAAAAATTATAATGCTTATTTATTTAAAATGAATCAATTCCAAAATTCAATAAAACGTATACATTCAAAAATCACTTTAAAATCCTTTTAAATTTGGAAATCATCACTTCAACATTTTAAAAATTACCAAAATAGTCCTGATGCTGCAACAGCACCAAATACATCAATCTCGGCAATTAAAATATCATATATCATATGATAACAACATATATCACAATATCTATAAATAAACCAATACTATTGAGGAATCCAGTTGGATCCCTCCAACCCGTCACCTGCAACAAATAAACATATTAGAATATGTGTACAATGTCTGCTGCGAGGCAGACGCGCACACAAAGGGTCATCCGCTCATACAGGGGAATGTATAGGGTCATCTGCTCCACTAGGCAGCTATATATATCCAAATATCAACCAATATATTATATACCATCCAAACAATCATCAATCATTATATAATAAAGTATTTCTCACTTATATATAAATATTAGTGAGTCAGAAAGAGTGAGTTGTACTCACATTGCGTCCAATAGCAGTTGTAGTGTTTTATTCCGAATAAAATTAAACGCGCGTTTAATTTTGCCTAAAATTCACTAGTTCCAATCAGCTCCAAACCAGCTCCATCGCGTAGTGCTCGACAAAATGAACCCAACGTAATTCGTTTCGTGTGAAACGAACATCGTATGAAAAAGTTGTAGCTTTTTAACATTGTACGAATTTAAATATAAATTAATACCATTTTTTTTTACTTCACTGAATTTGGGCCGTAGATTTCATAAGGCAAGATTGTGGCCGCATCTCTTTTCTTCTCCTCCGTTCGTTCTTTCACTTACGCAAAACCCATCGTGGCTGCCATTTTAAATCAAATTTTCACGACCAAAACGAACGTTGTGACAACGATCAGAGAACTCCCCCAACTTCGCGTACACGTGAGCCACCCACGGCTGTAACCACGACAAACTCGATCAACTATAGGCTCGAAAAACATGCTGAAATGTGTTGCGTTTGAATGCAACTTGCGGTTGATTCACCTCGTTTTAAACGATCTCCGCGTTTGATTAGTTAGGTCTTGCTACGATCTTCATCTTTGTAGTTGATAGTTTCTGGTAATTGTAAATGGATCATGAGTTATCGAGGAGGGAAGTTTGATGATTTTTGGCCAAGAAAACGAAAGTGGCGGCCTGACCTAGGGTTTTGGCAAAATGAAAGTGTTGAGGTCCTTTTATATAAAATTACAAAACACTATTGATCTCGAATATTTTCGAACTCCAAGCGGAGCATGCCGCCTGACATTTATAAGGTTTTACCCCTATTCCGAATGCAATGGAATATATATCGAGAGCTAATTCGATCGTATTTGGAAGATTCGACTAACTTAAATTTAAAATTCAATTAAATCAATTTCTACGCGTTTTAGTTTGCCCCGGACAAACCGTAAATCCGATTGATACGAAATTTAAAATCTTACAATAATTTGACATTGCGGATCTAATAAATCTAGTTTCGTCAAAATCCGAAACTGTTTGAAAAATGGCTATTTTTACCCGTCAATTAAATATTAAAATATTCAATTTCTAAACTTTTAATTCGATTTCAAAAGCTCTCTGACATCATTCTAATTCAAATAAAATTTATTTCAACTTTATAAATCATTTTCATTCACATTAAATCCAAATTTCCAATTATTTACGAAATTTCAGATATTAAATTAATAATTTAATTATCCAATTAAATCCTATATTCAAAATATTATTTATTCGGCTTATAAAATTTACTTTTAAATATTTAAAATCAATTAAATATATGAATTTCAAATGATGGAAATTCTGGTTCGTTACATATATACTCGTTTAGATGGCACATTGACCAATATTGGGGCTAACATGTTTGTTGCACTTAAATCTTAGCATTTATATATAGGCTTATCAAACCATGCACATTTTATTATGTTGCACATGCACGTACACACAAGTGTATATGATACCTCAAACATAATAAAATAATATATTGTAAAACTTTATTTATAAAATTAAATAAAATAACAATTTTATTAAAAGAAAATTTAGAAAAGTTTTAAATGCTTTAGACGTAATATGCCCAATAAAGGACCAAAATGCTTTTTTTTTAAATTACTCATTTCTTCCACTTTGGGTTGGCCCAGTTTCAAATTTAGTTGGGCGTTTGAAAGGTAATATCGAAGGTTAGGTTTGGGTAATTAAGTACTTTGCCCTACTTGGTTATTGTGCTCTCCTGGAAGCTGAAGTGAACCCCAAAGGTTGTCCTAATGTTAATACCCTAATTGAATTTGGGCCTTTATCTAATTTTTGAAATACATTTGAAACATTAAAAGATATTTAAAATTTAAATGTTAAGTTTAAAATAAAATGTAAAATTTTATAAATTTAATAAAACGCATTCAAAATTTTCAAAACTGTTTGAGAAATTAATAATTAATTTTTAAAATATGAAGATTAAAATTTAGTTAATTGAATAATTAAATTAAATTAAATAATTAATTAAAAGTTAATTGATTGAACCATTTATATTATTATTTGTCTATAACTATAATTGTTGTAGATTTTTATTTATCTTAAAACTGTTTATGATAAATTAAATTAAAATTTCAAATTAATTGAAATATTTAATTAAATCGTTTAATTAAATAAAATTAATTAAAAATAAATAAATTAATTAAAATGTTTACATATACTGATATGTAGTGTAACACCTTGTAAAATTTAATAAGAAATTAAATGTTAAAACAAGGCTAAAAATGCAAATTCTATAAATGTTAGAATTTGGTCAAATAAGTTGCACAATTGCGTCCGTGGTAATATTCTGATCAGTTTTCATATATAAAGTTTTATAATCGGAGTTCAAACAGAGAAGTTATAGACCTTTGAAGTTTTCGGGTTTAAAATAATTCAAACGAGTTTAAATTTGAAATTTTGAATTTGAAATTGAAAAGTTAACATAGGCTTAATTTTTAAGTAAAATTTAAAGCTAACATTTAACATTAAGTTAATTAAGTTAATAAATTAAGTAATAAAAATTAGGAAACAGGAGAAAACAATACATTTCACAAACAAAGACCGGTCGATCGCCCATAGGCAAGCAGTCGACCGCTTATGGTGAGCAGTCGACTAGCTATTGGTGATGGCGGCTAGGTTGTGAGGCCCTGAATGGCCTAGATTTATTATTTTCAATCCGACGGTTCTGGGTCCTTCTTATCTCTATAAGTAGTCCTAGACCCTTCACTTTTCTTCATAAAATTTTAGTGACAACAATGATGCTCCGCCAAATTCCTTCTTCTCTAGGTTTTAGAATCATGTAAGATTTTCAGGTAAGAGGTTTAGACGTTTTAAATATTTGATTTCTAATTCTATTCCTCTCTAGTTTTAGATTATGACTCAAATCTCATTGTACAATTCGCTTGTTGTATATTCCAAAAGAATGAGATCTGAAAGAGGAAATAGGAACAGTGCGATCAAATCTAATTTAGAAGCAGTCAATTATCTATGGATGGATTTTTCGATTTTCCTAATTTAGTAATCGTGTAGTATTGGTTTAGATCTAATATATGCTTTGGAAAATTTTGGTAATAAAACATAACACTAAAACCCCCAGAATTTCCTTAAGTAAATGTCAATCTTCGAATCTATTGGAATTTCATTTGTTTTGTATTAATATAGTTGAATCTGATCTATATGTGAGATTTAACTTATAATCTATTCCACTTCATCTCTTTTGATTTCTCTTGTAGAATTAAAGGACTAAAAATAAATAAAGTTAGAAATGGTGTGCGAAATACGAATTTGACAACTTGTAGTTTGCACCGCCTATTTGTGTATGTTAAAGAAGTATGAATCCCTTTTTCACTCCAAGGTGGTAATTAAAAAGTTTAGTAGAATATAAAAGGTTTAAATTGTAAGCTTTCTTCCTTAATATAAACGAATTAATTCTATTTGTTTTAATGTATGGTAAGTTTGGTATAATTCCATTTTTATACAAGTATAGTTGTAGTGGTTAAGGATATTCGCTATTTTTGTTTAGAGTTTGGGACTTATATGAGTTTGAAATTTTAATTAATTTAAGTAAGTGAATTTTTTACATGTCGTTAGGAATATTTATTTGAACCTTTGATATTGTGCACATATACTTATAAATATATTATTAATGTATTGATAATAGCATATTGATCTTATTAAATATAACTAATAGGTTGTAAATAGCATTAAATACCTTAGAAAGGAAGTTAATGACAATTATGGGAATTTATCCATGATTAAAGGCATAGTAAGACATTTCCCTTGTATGGCCTTAAGTATTAATTGTGGCAAGATAGTACATATACAATTAGTATAATTGTATGTTAAGGAACATGAAGTATGACTAAGTTATAGGGATGCGGGGTCAGCCTAAAGTACACAGAAGTCGGCGTAGTTAAATATGACGACAAGCAGTGTAACTTTGGGGACTGACGCGATATATCACCTATAATAAATTTCCCTGGTGGACGTGAGGTTAGTCCCAGTTCTGTAGGGTGAGTCTGCCTAGCTAATCTAGCTACCAGTACCTATGAATTGTTAATCAGAAATGTCATAGTTTGGGTTATGGGTCATAGTCACGTGTTGGTCATGGTAGGTTGGAGATCTTTGGAGAGGTCCGCTTCTGGTTTAAGGGTATTAAGTGACTATTGTAGGATATGCCTCTTTACCATATAAGAAGTATCAACCTGTGGGATTTCTTACGATGTCGGATAGGGAGAACCATAGAAGGACCCATCTTGGGTTAGGTATTAAATGACGAGGACCTGCCTATTTTAGGGGCATTAATAATCTACCTAATTCCCATTAAAAGATATTAAGTGGTTTAGATGATTTCTCTTGCATTGTTAATGATAGTTATGTTAGAGCTTTGCAATCAGACGAGAAAGCTTTTGGGCTTATAGTTGCAGGTTTTGGTATGGCATAATTTTAAATACGTAATACATATTACTTATCAAAACGATACAACCCAAATACTATTATGGTAAAGCTTGAGGTATTCATTCGCTAGAAGTTTTTTATTTTAACTCCCTTATCATTATAACACACAGGTTAGAGGAGATCATGTTGATTTAGGAGATAAAGGTGGAGATAAAGATTTGTGGAAATTATCTATCTACTTATGCTTTTTAAATATTTTAGTGTCCTAGTTCAGACAATTATGTTATTTTGAATATTGTACTATGGACATTTTATGCAGACAAATTGTGATATTGGTGGTAACTATTAAGTTTTTGAAATGGTTTTCTTTTATGAAATAGGTACTTTTTCTAATATTATAATTTATTCTATTCTGCTATGAGATTTTGAGAGTACAGTTAGATAGTTCTGTATGTTGTGTATTGCTTCAACTTTATCGACACAACATCTTGTTTTGAAATGGGCCTAAGGTTCGATGGACTTTCATTTGATCGAAATTAGGTCCATTTCGGGACGTGCTGTCATATTTGGTATCAAAGCTTAGATTACCCGATCAATGGGGATATGTATACGTATAAGTGGCGTATTTATTATTTTTGAATGTATTTTTCAAAAGCCCTACTATGTATAAATATGTATATATACTTAGTTTGAATTTACTCTATAAATTCCGCCTATAGAAGAGTCACGACCATGTTCCAAAAGGATGATTGAAGCTACTATAGCTTGGAAAAATAAATAGGGTTAAAATTATGCTCCAATCCCAATTACCAATGTTGTGGAGGTCGTATCATAAGAAGTGTAGGCAGAAGATAATAACTCTAGAACTAATAGGACAATAAATGAGCGATGCCTAGGGAGTTATAGAAATTTAAAAAGGATATTATTAAACTGATTAAGAGATTATTGGAGTAATTATGAAGAGATAAGGAAGTCATAATAGGAAAAATTGGAATGAATAAATAATTGTCTTTAGAAATTATCTGCTTAGAATAATAATCATTTATTACAGACGATCAACATTTATAGAAATATCGAATAAACATGTTGGGTAATAATTAGATATTATAAACAGTATAGTTGTGAGCAAATGGAAGTAAGGGATGATAGAAGCAAGTTGTAATAAGAAAGTGTACGTTAATCACCACGAGAAGATTACTAGGTTTTATAAATACTAAGTAGGAAAGAAAAATTTGATAAAAAGATTTTTGGAAACTTCCTTCAAATGATTTGAATGGTTTTTCAAAGGATCTATTGAAAAGTTCTTATTTAGAAAATATAAGAAAATTTGTAAATATATAATTTAAAAAAAATTAAGTCAAAAGTTTGTAAATAAATGGATTTAGGAAAGTTTTTCACTATTGAAATTCTTAGTTTAAAAAAATAGTTGGGTCAAATTTTTCGGTTTAAAGATTTTCGATAAAGGTATTTTTGTAAATAAATGTAAAATAGAGCATAGGTTGGGCTATATGATTTTTCATTTTTGAAATAATAAATTCTCCTTTTAAAGGGGTTAGATGGAAATGGAACTTGATTGAAATAGGGTTAGTAATCTTGTTAGAGATAATATAAAAAGAAGTGATAAGAATAGGACAGGACGACGATAGGATAGAAGTTTATCTTGTCTACTCCACTCTTCATCATTTAAAGTTATAGAAGATGTCTTTGACTATTTTGAAAGTTAGTTGAGTTTATGAATCAAAAGTCTAACTTTTAAAAGAATAAATCTATGATGAAAAAAGTTTTTGAAAAAGAGAATTTATTTTTCTTCTTTTCAAAATTAAGCAATTATTGAATTTTAGATTTAATGGTAATTTCATTTAATAATTGAGTTTTAATATTTTGGGTTAAAAACCTTGCTTTTAAAGGAGTAAGTCCTTTAAGAAAAAGTATTTGAAAAGGGAAATTATCGTACTAAGAAATTTTTGGAATTTGGGGTTAAGAATAAAGCGATAAATGTATTGTAAATTGTGAAAAGTTGGGTTCAAATATTTGGGAAAGTTTTTTTCAAATATTTAATAAAAATAGAATAGATACATAGAATAGAATAAAATATGACGTTTAGATGCTTTTAGGAATTCAATTCCCAAAACAGTTTTTGCAAGATGGAAATTCTTTTGGGAAGTATGCTTAAAGGTTTTCTTTCAAGATATTGAAATTATTTTGCAAGTTTGCATTTCAAATATCACATACTACCGTAATGTGGGTTTCTAAGTTTATATTGTATGAAGTAGATAGGGATCACTATCTCGGTAAGAAAGGTTAAAGGTTTCAGGATATGGATAAAATAAGAATAGTATGTACATCTGAACTGGAAATTTGAAATTAGTCCCAGGCATTTATTTGTAGAATGTTGGTAAAGTTGTAAAGATATTCCGGATCTTCAATTTGGTTATAAGATTAGTTTGTCCTAGATGACTTGGATTATGAATCTTTATGTTTAATTAATTTTAAACATGTTTCCTGTAATTTCGGTAAATTATCCAATCCCAAAATATGTATAAAAATGTGTTGTTTGAATTGACAAGAGATATACCAAAAAAGTAAAGAGATGTGAAAGATACGGATATCCTTCCCGTAGCTTAATTTATCTATTTCAATAAAAGAAAAGGAAATAGTTCCTTGTAATTTCAAACAAAGCAAAAATATTACTAGTGCTTTATTTATGGAAAATTGCAATGGTAATCCTATTTAGAAGGATAACTTTTATAAAATAAAATACGTAAAGGAATACTCTAGTTTAGAAATTAATAATTAGAAAATATAAATAGCGTAGTTTACAACCGTATTCATACTAATTAAACAACGTAGTAATTATAGGACTGAGAATTATGGACATTAATTACAGACTTAATGGACAGTAAATTTGTAATTTATAGAGAATTAAAAGGAATTAAATATGAAACTGATTAAGCAATCTAATATGGTATTTGTGGAAGAGTTAAATAGGCATAATTGACGGACTTTACTGGTGATAGATAAAAAAATGTGGATTGATTAGAGACTGTCAATTTTAACACTAATGAGAAATTATTGCGGGTGATGGAGATTTACTAGAACTAAGAAGAAGAATTAAGGAAGACGAATGGTGGTTGAATGACATTCTAGGAATGTTTGTCTTAATTTAGCAAGAAGCATTAAGAACCTAAGATCATTAACACCCGTTGATGATGGATGGTAGCTTCCAGTAATTTTTTTAAAGTTTGGGTTGTAATCGCTCATTTTCTCCTTTAGGAAAAGTGTTCGATATGGTATAAGGCATGTTCATGTTTTATCACTGTGTTGGTTTTATGAATGAGATTAGACCGCTAAATAAGTATATGCATATTAAGGAACATCATAAATAGGGAAATTTCATAAGGACACTTAACTTGCAATAAATCGAAGGTAAGACTGAAAGTTGGTGAGGAAATTAGGTTAGAATTCTTCAAAAACCAAAGCTTGCAGAGCATCATCATTCACCTGAAGGAGATAAGATGTATATGGATAAAAAGAGAATTTTCTATTAGTCCAGTAGAGACGGGGTGGGGCCTGTAGCTCAAAGGATTAGAGCATGTAGCTACGAACCACGGTATCGAGAGTTCGAATCCCTCCTCTCCCACAACCGGCCCAAAAGGGAAGGACCTTTCCCTCTAGGGGGTAAGAAAATCATGATCGGGATAGCGGACGCAAAGCTATTGAACTTGGGTATGGTCTTTTATCGAAATGGAATGGCCTTACTTTTTATTCATTTTATCGTGAAGGCTTTTTAAGTACATATAGTAACCATACTTGAATTCGCATATTTGTGTTTTACTCCCCGTAACTGATGAAGGAAGAGTCGCTGAATTTGTTTTTAGATATATGACGTGCCAAAGGACTAAGACTGGGCAAGGAAAACCCGAAGGATTGTTTTTACTATTGGAGGTCCCGACCAAGAAATAAGAGCACATATTGATGGACGTTACAAATGGGTTGCCTAGGAATCAAAAGGACAATTATATTATTTAGGTTATAGTAGGTTTGCCCCTGTTTATTCCTGTTAGAAGTAATAGGGCAACAGCATCACTAACACAGAGTTATGTCAAGGAAGTGATGTAGCTTCATGGAGTTCCAACTAGCATTGTTAGTGATAGAGACCATTTGTTTACTAATGAATTTTGAGGGGTTTGCAATCTGCTTTGGGAAAGATTTTAGATCTTAGCACTGCTTACCTCTCGCAGACCGAAAGTCATACAAAAAGGGTGAAAATTATTTTAGAAGATTTTTTGGGAGCTTGCATCATAGATTTTGGAGGACCTTGGAGAAGATAGACGTGTTTAGGTGATGAATGAAGGCTGCACATGACCGTTAGGAGTCCTATGCTGACATACGAAGAAAAGAATTGGAGTTTAGAATTAAGGTATGGTATTCGTTAAGGTTTCCCTTCTTAGAAAGACTATGAGGTTTAGTGCATCTGGCAAGTTGGCACCAAGGTTCGTTGGACTTTTTCCATTTATAAAGAGTGTATGGAACCTCATTTATTGGGTGGAGCTTCTAGACAAGTTAGCGGGCATCCATGACGTCTTTCATGTTTCACACTTAAGGGAATGTTTGCATAATAGTGCCACTATAGTAGAGCCTGATCGGTTAACAAATATTGAGATGGAGCTGACAGCCCCCAATGCACCACGTGCATAGTGGTGCCCGGTATTAAGAAGCTTCATAATAAAGAAATTAGGTTGGTCCGAGTACAATGGAGAGATAATCTAGTAGAAAGCACATGAGAAACCAAATAAATGATGAGGGTCCCTCATCCCGAGCGTTTCTCTGGCAAACTTTTTCTCCAAAATTTTGATATTTGGTTGCATTATTGTTGCTACACTTTTTATTGTTATTTCCACACTCATATAAAATTTCATGTATATTTAGGATGCTTGTATACATACCTGTATGTCATGATCTTGCATCCACGCTAGGATTGAGCTCCCCTATAGCATGTTGCATACATAATCATATTGCATTTTTGGTTGAGTAGATGGTTTTATAGATAACTTGGTTGTATAACATGGTTAATGAGCGCACAGTACACTATTTTCCCTTGGGTATTTAAGGGTGAAATCCATTTTAAGGGGGCAGAATGTAACGCACCGTTAAATTTAATAAGAAATTAAATAATCAAAATAAAGCTAAAAATGGAAATTCTATTAATATTGGAATTTGGTCATGGAAGTTATACGGTTGCATCGACGATGATTTTTTGATCGATTTTCATGTATAAAATTTTGTAATCGAAGTTTAAACGGAGAAGTTATGGACATTTGAAGTTTTTAGGTTTAGAATAATTCAAACGAGTTAAATCTGAAACATTGAATTTGCGATTGAAAAGTTAACAGAGGTTTAATGTCCAAATAAATGGTAAAGGTAAAATTTGATGTTAAATTAATTAAGTTAATATATTAAGTAATAAATATAAGAAAATGGAAGAAAATAATACAAGGTCACAAATGAAGACCGGACGACCAAGGCAAGCGGTCGACCAGTTATTGGTGACGACAGCTAGGTTTGTAAGGCCCTGCACTGCCTAGATTTATTATTTTTAATCTGACGGTTCTAGTTCCTTCTTATATTTATAAATAATCCCTATACGCCTCACTTTTCTTCATAAAATTTCGGGGATGGAAGCGAAACTCTGCCGGATTCCTTTTCTCTATATTTCAGAATCACTTAAGATTTTCAAGTAAGATGTATAGATGTCTAAATATTTGATTTCAAATTCTATTCCTCTCTAGTTTTTGATTCTAAAACCAATCTCTAAATACAATCCACTTGTTGTACATTCCAAAAGAAGGAGATCCGAAAGAGGAAATAGGAATGGTGTGAATCAAATCCAATTTAGAAGCAGGCAATTATCCGTGAGTGGAAATTATAGTTTTTTCCATTTTAGTATTTGCGTAGTATTTGTTTAGATTTGATAAATGCCTTGGGAAATTTTGGGACGTACACTAAAAGCTCCAAAATTTCCTCATGTAAATGTCAATCTTTAAATCTGTTGGAATTTCATTTGTTTTGTAATAATATAGTAGAATCAGATCTGTGTTTAGCTTATAATCTATTCCACTTATTCTCTTTTTATTTCTGTTGTAATGTTAAAGGATTCTAAAAATAAATAAAGTTATAAATGGTGGGCAAAATATGAATTTGACTATTTTTAGTTTGCACCGTCTATTTTTGTAAGTTAAACAAGTATGAATCCATTTTTCACTCTAAGGTGGTAATTTCAAAAGTTGAATAGAATATAAAAGGTTTAAATTATAAGATTTGTTCCTTGAACTAGAGGAATTAATTCTATTTGTTTAAATACAAGATAAACTTGGTATTATTCCATTTTTATACATGTCTAGTTATGATGGCTAAGGATATTAGCTATTTTTGTTTGGAGTTTGGGACTTGTATGAGTTTTAGTTTTAATTAAGTTGAGTAAGCTAATTTATTTATGTGTGATTAGGAATATTTATCTGAACCTTAGGTCTCATGTGTGTATACTTATAAATATATTATTAACGTATTGATAAAAGCATATTGATCGTATTAAATATGATTAAAAGGTTGTAAATAAATTAAATTCCTTAGAAAGGAAGTTAATGACAATTACAAGGATTAATCCTTTATTAAAGGCGTAATAAGGCATTTTCTTTTTATGGCCTTATGTAGTAATTGTGGCAGGATAGTATATATACAATTAGTATATATATAATAGTATGTTAAGGAAAATGAAGCGTGACAACATTATAAGGATGCGAGGTCAGTCAAAAGTATATAGAAGTCTGCCCAGTTAAATCTGGCTGTCAGCAATGTAACTTTCGAGACGGATGTGAAACATTGTCTATGATAAATAACCTCGATGGACACAAGGTTAGTCCCAATTCTATAGGGTAAATCTGCCCAGCTAATCGGCTACTAGTACCTACGAATTGTCGTACCAATCTCAGACGTCGCAGTTTGAATTATGGGTCATAGTCACGTTTTGGATACGATAGGTTGGAGATCTTTAGAGGATTTCGCTTCTGTTTTGGGGGTATTAAGTGACTATTGTAGAATCCACCTTTTTTCGTATAAAGTATTAAGTGATCTATGGAATTTCTTACAATGTCAGCTAAGGAAAACCATAGAGGGGCTCGCATTGGGTTAGGTATTAAATGATGCAGACTTACCTATTTTATAGGTATTTTGTAACGATCTGAAATTTTTAACGTTTCAAATGAGAATATTTGTAACGACCTGGGATTATGGCCATATTATTTTAATAAATATTTAATCCAATTAAATAAAATGTAAACTCATCATTTTAAAAAGATAGGACTTTTGGAATATTTGCCATTTATTTATATACATATGTATTTTGAAAAGGAAACTTTGATTTGAAAATTTAAAATAAAATCTCTTAAAAATTGTAATCTGGTAGCATGGAAGAAAGAAGTTGGTTTAATGTGCATGTGTATTAGTGTGCACATAAGCAAAGCCAGCAATATCAGAAACTAATATCAGAAGCCCATTTCCCTTTAGGCCCATTATGTGCGTACTGGCCATAATTTATCCACATATGTTTTTCCTCTTATTTTAAAAACAAGTGACAATGTATTGCTTTTGATAACTATGGAATAATTCAAATCCATGGCGTCTGATATAAATGTTTACATATTATTTCATATTCATATCTGATTACATGGTATCAGAGCAATCGATCTAGGGTTTTGGTAGCGTCAGATCTAAATGTATTCTCTCTATTCAACCAACTGGTTCGATTTGGTGTTCTTCTTTGTGAATCATGGAAGAAACTAAGGGAGTTGATGTAATGTCGATGATGCCGAAAATTACAGATCGAAAATTGAATAGTTCTAATTATCTTGATTGGAACAAGACAATCCGTCTGTATATTCGAAGTATGGATAAGGATGATCACTTGATTCGAGAACCACCTCAATCAGATTCAAAAGATAGAGAAGATCAGATCTGGCTTTGTTATCACGCTCGCCTATTTCTACAAATTCGAAACTCGGTAGAAAATGAAGTAATTGGATTGACTAATCATTGTGAAACGGTGAAAGAATTAATGGATTATCTCAAGTTTCTCTATTCTGGTAAAGGAAACTTAACAAGAATGTATGATGTGTGTCAAGCATTTTATAGAGCAGAGAAGAAGGATATGAATTTGATGAATTACTTCATGGCATTTAAACAAACGTATGAAGAATTTAATCTCCTGTTACCAATGAGTACTCATATCAAAGTTAGCAAAGACAAAGAGAACAGATGGCCATCATGAGTTTTATGGCTGGTCTCTCATCTGAATATGAAAGTGCTAAATCACAGATCCTTGCAAATCCTGAAATAACTTCACTTCATGACGTGTTTAGTCGTATTCTTCGAACTGAAAATGTGCCAAATACTGGTAACACAAGTGCTAATACAAGTAATAGCGCATTCATTGGTAGTAGTGGGAATGCTGCTTCCAATTATCAATCTGATACTGAAAAATTTAGTGCACAACCACAAGCACAAGCTTAGAGACCACCAAGACCTTCCACTGCACAAACATGGAGACCACATGCATAATCTTGGAGACCACCCAAGCAACATGGAAGATGACAAAGATCATCATGGAGGCCATCAATGAATCAAAACAAGTTTTGCAATTATTGTAAACGAATTGGCCATGTAATATCTGAATGTAGAAGTCTGCAGTGGAATCAAAGAAATACAAATCCATCTAACATCAAAACTGTGCTTATGACAGCAGAAGAATTCAACAAGTATTCAAAATTTCAAAACTCCTTACACAGTAGCTCACTAGAATTGACAAATACATTAGCAACAACTTCAGTGGTAAATACCAGTGCTGGATCATCAACTTCTAAATGGATAATTGACTCAGGTTCCTCAAACCACATGACAAGTAACCAACATTTGTTTACAAATTTAAAAGCAAGTCGAATTCCTCACAGAGTTACATTAGCAGATGGATCTCAATCTTTAGTTAAAGGGAAGGGTGAAGTAATATCAAACTCACAAATGCCTATGACATCAGTATTATACTTACCTTCTCTATCATTTAATTTGCTCTCTGTGAGTCAAATCACACACAATCTCAATTGCAGCATCACATTCTTTCCTAACCACTGTGTGTTCCAGGATCTTTTGATGAAGCAGATTATTGGTATAGGAAGTGAATCTGGTGGCTTATACACGCTTGACACAATTTCTGAACCTATAGCTTGTTCTATCATGGATCCAACATTCAAATTTCATTGCCAACTTGGTCATCCTTCTCTCTCATTATTCAAACAACTCTGCCCTAAGTATAGCAACTTATCGTTAATAAATTGTGAAGCATGTCAATATGCAAAACATCATAGAAGTAGCTCTCAACGTAGAATTAATAAACATGCAAGTAGTCCCTTTTCTTTAATACATTCTGATATTTGGAAACCTTTTTCAGTTGTTTCTAAACCTGGTTATAGGTACTTTGTAACTTTTATTGATGATTACACTCGTATTACTTGGTTGTTTTTGATGAAGTCACGTGCTGAATTATTCTCTATATTTTGTAAGTTCCATGCTGAGATTAAAACACAGTTCAATACCACTATACAAACATTACGTAGTGACAATGCTAAGGAGTATATGTCTACTGAGTTTGATAATTATCTTGCTCAAAATGGCATTCTTCATGAAACTTCATGTGTTGATACTTCTTCACAAAATGGTGTGGCTGAGAGAAAGAATCGACATTTATTAGAAACTGCTAGAGCATTATTATTTTAAATGAATGTACCAAAAACATTCTGGGCAGATGATGTGTCCACTGCATGCTTCCTTATTAACAGAATGCCATCAACTGTCCTTAACAATGAGATTCCTTATCAAATTCTACAACCTTACAAGAGTATGTTCCCAGTTAAACCAAAGGAGTTTGGATGCACATGCTTTGTGAGAGATGTTAATCAGCAGCTAAGTAAACTTGACCACAAATCCTTGAAGTGCATTTTTGTTGGTTATTCTAGACTCCAGAAAGGTTACCAATGCTTTTGTCCAAGCTTGCAGAAATGCATTGTATCAATAGATGTAACTTTTATTGAGGATACACCTTTTACCAAACAAGTACACCTCATGTACAAGAAGATAAAGAAGAGTTTTTGATATATTCTACTATACCTAGTGAGTCTCCTCAAGTGAATAATACAAATTATATACATATAGAGGATACACATGCTGATAAGACTCAACAAACTGAAGCAGAGTCAAGTCTGGACCTACCTATTGCGATCAAAAAAGGGAAGAGAAAATGCACTTACCCTATTTCTTCCTTTGTGACATACAATAAGCTACCACATTTATCACATGTTTTCATTTCACTATTAGATTCTATTACTATCCAAAGACTGTAGGGGCAGCTATAGCCTCACCAGAATGGTATTGTAACAGCCCGCAAATCCGTACCCTTGAGTCAACACCATTCTATAACAATCAACTCAAGTTGCACAGAAATACGAACCATTTGGGTTAAAGAAGAAGAGGTAGAAGAAGAAAATCGAAAAACAATAACAGAATCTAACCATCGCAGCGGAATAAAATATAATAGATAATAAATGATCTTTACTCAAATCAAATATGTCTGTTTATATATTACATCATCAGAGTACATCAATCACGGCTCAACATCAATATCATACAATGAATACACAACAACTCATCACAGCAACTCAAAACACAGCGGAATAATATATATATATACAAATACGGGAGTACGTATCGCCATCTTGCTCGTCTCCTGAGCTCCACAGCATCATATCCTGTATATCCTATAATACTCGGTCTGACCCGAGCATTACAGTTAAATAACATCCGAGTCAGTCTGGAATACCAGCGTGAGAAAATCACACCCAATTTGATTATTAAAGTTTCAAAAATCCTTTGAAAACAAAAGCATCTCGTGACACCACGCCACAAATAAACATGTCGGGTTTTTACCTTACGATAGCTAAAATGATTTTTATAGAAATCCTCTAATATTATAATAGGGTCTATATACAAATACTTATAAAATAGCCGAAATTGATACATGATTAAATTCCAGCTACTAGCCACAGAGTGGGTAATACAAACAAAACTTGTACAAGGCTCGTAGGGAGAATGGATTTCCAACCAATGACTAGGCACTGGGGTACCACCTGTCACAGTACGGGGCCTAGATCACCGTACCGAGGAGTACGCCCGCTCCCCTGCAACACAAGGCCGGGACTACTCCTTACTGGATAATCCCGAGTGAGATCACCCCGCGGTTGGGATCAGCAACCGCCCACTAAGCCGAAATAATAAGGGACATCTAGACTGGAATGACCTCACCCTGCTTGGGTGCTACCCACCTAGCCTTGCTGCATAACCCCTGATTTTCAGTCATTCCTATTTGATGAGGTTTGAGGCTAAGCGTTACCTTTTTAGAATATATCCCTTAGAATGCCCATCGTCCACCTGACGATGTTTCCGCAAGCATTCATCCATACAAGTCCATCTCGGGCTCGAACGGAACCGAAGACACTATTCCTACTACATCCATTTTGGAAATATCCTCAGGATTAGTAGCGACTAGTCCTTGCACTCCAATGCTCCATCTTCGAATCCAAATCGTTTACACGAAACGTACAAACCGGATCGAAGTGGTTTTCGAGAAATAAATCTCGATCCCGGTCTCTTCGAAACGATCAACGCATTTGTCCAATATTGATAATCGGTTATTTAACTATCAATTAATATTCACAAAACAACCATCAACCAATAAATAATTTTTCAAATTATTTATTAATCTCCAAAAATATCTTCACAAGATATATTTCTATTTTCCATCCTTTGAAAACAGTTTCAAAACCATCTTTCTTTTCAGAATCAACTTTCCCAAATATTTTCTATCTCCTCTGAAATCACCAAGCACAAAAATGGATTTTTAAAATAATTTAAAACATTTTACTTTGAAATTTATACTTTAAAACATTTTTTTTTCAAAACTACTTCAATGATTTTGTTAAAAATACATACTATATGAATATTTGAAAATAAGGTTACTAATAAAATATAAAACTAGATTTTTTTTCTTTTAAAAAAAAAATATATACTAAGTCACTCTTTAAATGATTATTGCTATAATAGATTAAAAGGAAATACTTACTTTAGAATTCAAAAACTTAGAAATAGTAAATTTTTCAAAAACATAATTCTTTAAACAACTTTAAACTTTTTAATTTATATTTAAAAGTTACTTTGAAAACGTACTTGGTTATTCAGAGAGAAATTTCCAATCTCAATTACTTAAATCAATTTTCCAAATTGATTTCCAATTTATTCCATTTGAATAAATTTCTTTACTTATCAGTTAATTTCAAATTTCATTAATTATGGACTTTATTATTATTTTCAGTTTGATTTTTAAATCCTTTAGCTGAAATATACAAATTTCAGGTTATTTCCATTTTTTCTTTATTCTTTTAAATAATTTAAAATCCTAAATTTAAAATAAATGTTTGTTCTTTTAAACAATAACATTGAAGTTTAAGTTTCATTAACTTTTTGTTTATTTAAATTTTCCTTCCCATACTCAAGGTTTATTTATTAAATTTTTAAAGTCACTTTATTTCCTTTCCAGTTCATTCATAAATTTATTCAACTTTTCTATAATTATTTTACTTACAATTTCACTTCTTTTATTTTCATTCCCAAACTCAAATTATATATTTGGTAATTCATTATTGCCCGATTATAACAATCAAGCCATAACATCCAATATTTCCACATAATTCATTACAGGATATCAAATATTCAGAACATAGATTATTAAATAATTAAATAAAGTTGAGGGGTCCAGTTGGATCCCTCCAACCTGTTTTCCCTGCATCCACAGACATTAGCATTACATAATATGCCAATTTCAAATTATATTATACTATATCACATAAATCAATTCAACCATACAATCAATCATTTAAATTTAAATTTAAACTGAGTGAGATTAACTCACCTTTTGCTTTTATTTGCAATCCATTTCCATTACTTTTCCTTTCCAGCCTGTTTCTCGATTTTAGACCTTGTATAAATATTTACGGTTTATTAATATTCGGGTCAATTGAGCGATTTTAAATTCCCATTTGATAATTAAATTAACCATCAATTTCATTTTAAACATTTAAATTTAAATTTAACTAATTCCTTTTTTTTAACTGATTATCTTAACAGCTAATTAATTTAATAAGTAAATGAAATAAATTACTTTCCAAAAATACACTATTTAAAAATAACCTAGTAAATTATGAACGTGTACAAGTAAATTCATTTCCTTTTTGAACGGCATAATACCAAGGGTCCACAGTGATTCCGAACCAATTTTTTTTTTTAACCTAGCTTGCTGTAATCACATAAATTTTCTTGTACATATGTGTATGTGTATATATAAACTTTAGGATTTTAAAACTAGACAGTAAACCCATTTTTTTTCTGAACAAATTCACAAAAATCAAATTAAAATCCAAAATAGATTCACTTACTGTAATTCATTATAAATTTGCTGCTTGTATTTAAATGGATAAGAGAATCATATATGTATTCAAAATAAATTTATTAACAGCAAAAGTCTCACCATCACGCGCCTGAAGTCATCGCGAAGAACCCCACCACATTCAGCGACCACACCCCATATTCATCTTCACTCGCGAGGAGCTCGAACTCGCCAAGATCACGACCGGCCTCTCAATGCTGCCCAAAACTCGAATTTCACGAAACCCTAGTCGGCATCGTCGCGCTCGAGATATGAGTCTCCTCGTCATTCAACACGTGCCACTGAAGTCGCGCGACTTCGACCGTGAATGCAAGATCGACCGAACCCTAACTCCATTTACGAAATCGAATCGCGAGCAGGATGAAAAGTTCGATCCCCCCTTCTTTTTTACTGAGGGTTTTGATTTGGAGGAATTTAGGCTTCGGCACTTTTTTTTATAAGCTAAGGTTTAAATTTTTCGTAATTGAAGAGGGAAGAGAAATCAAACCGAAGGTCGAATGAAAGAGGGGAGGAGGAGAAAGGAAAGGTTCGGCTTCGATTTTGCAAATGGATGAGAGCGGCCATTAGCTTGGATTCAAAACGAAGAAAGAAAGAGAGGCTTCGTTTTGTTTCCAGAACGAAGAAAAATATCTACCCCTTTTTATTTATTAAACGAAGAAGCGTAACAGAGAAGCTTGACCATTTAAATTAAATATCATTAGATTATTATCAATAAATTCTCAGCGCGTTTATATATCGTACACTCACACACTGACTCCGATAAATACGAAATTTGAAATCCGATAATAATTCAATATTACGGACCTAATGGAACTGGTTTCGTCTAATTCCGAGACTGTGCCTCGGAGGCTATTTTTAAATTCAATTTAAACGATAAAATTTCAAAACTTAACAAACCATCCTTAAATTTGATTTCAATACTTCTATTCTCTTCAGTATTATCAATATAAATTTTATTAGCCTTCATAATATTTTTAACAGGCTTAAAACTCTAGATTCAATAATTTACCCAACTTCAAATTATTTAGTTCAATGGTTTAATTATCAAATAATTGATGATATTTGAATTCATGTTAAAATTTAACATTTAAATATTCAAAATCAATTGAATATTCCAATTTCAATTGCTCAAAAATTTCGGGTCGTCACATTCCTCCCCCCTTAAATGAATTTCGTCCTCGAAATTACTAATTAGGAAGAATGGTCCAATACCCGTTACTATTTTCCAAACCAAACAGTTTAATTAACTTGCCATATATCTTTTATTATAGACCCACTATCATTCTTACTAACTTCCCAAAATCTTCCATAGTTTGCAAACAATCTTATTTGCCCAAACATTCAAGTTCTAATCATAAAACCAAATTTTGAATTATCAAAATTTTCTCAAAAATTTTTCTAACTCTCTAAATTTCCGAAAATTTTTGCCAACGTCTCCTTTGCGCGGCTAGCTCGGTACTACTACAAAAATGGCTCTGCGGCCTCCCAAATCCAAAAAGAAAAGAAAAGGCCAAGTGGCTCAATCCAAATCCCAATCAAATTTCATACCAAATTTAAATACATACCTTTTGTCGGCAATTCAATTTATCATCTGAAATCAAAACCAATTTTCCTTTCCCTGTATAATACCTGCATATTCTACTAGACAATAATATCCTATCCAATCACAATATTCCAAAAACATTTTATCGACTTTCTCACAAAATGCCAATATCTATTCATTCTAATATTATCTTAGATTATATTTGTAGTTTCAATCTTCCATTTAAGAATTCATCATTCCTTCTTAAGTTAACATAAGCAATTTATATGTTTCTTATATTCATTTTCATCTCACCACTTTAGTTTATATCCATTTCTATCCACATCGATTCTTTCATTTCCATACGAATTCAACTTATCTTTAACTCTGAATATTTGAATTTTATTTTTCATTAATAACTAATTCATAACATTACTTCAAATTGGTTTCCTTTACTGATTTATTTTAGTTTCAAATTTGGATTTGATAGTCGTTAACACAATTTTCCAAAATTTTCAAAAATTTTCTAACTCCCAAAATTTCTGAAATTTTTTGGCAGAGTCTCCTTTGTACGGAGGAGCTTTTGCAATTTGACAAAAGAGATAAATATATATGTACATCGACCCACACGGTCGGAAAAACAAAAAAACAGTTCATATTTCCTATTTTTATTGCGTAGGCGTACCTTATTTAGCATTTTAAGCAAGCGGCTTATTATTTAGCAGTTAATGCAACCCAAATCCAGCCACACGGCTTCCAAAAACCTGTACTTACTCAATTTAAACATGTAAGTGACAAATATACAAAGTTTATAGCATTTCACTTAATTTCGGTAGTTAAACACATGTATAATATAAACAATATACACTAAACACTTCCAAAAGCAAATTAATAAAGTTCTGATACAAATTTAGTAGTTTACAACTAAATCACCCATCAATTTCATTCCATTTAAATAGTTTACACTTCATTTCTCACATTCTATTCATTTTAATCCAAACGAACACATATTTATCTCAATTGATTGAAAAATCAATTTCATTACTTATACTAACTCATGGATTTTTATACAATCTCATTTGCGTCGGCGACGACCATTTTTATGCAAATTCAATGATGTTCACTTAATAGAATATCCATTCTACTTTATAACTACTTAAGATTAATACCGATTCAATTTTTACTTTATTCTGTTTCATTTCCAATGTTCCAACATAATTCTTAATTGTTGACAACCAATTCATATATCGTTGCACTTAATCCGAATGGTTAACAACTCACAAACTTACATTAAATTTATTATTAAGCAATCTGAACTCATATTTAATTCAATTGCTCTCAAAGTCAAATTTTATTTTACTCCCATCAATTCATAGCATCTTAATTACTTCCATTTACATCCAATGACAATTTATTCTATGCAATTTTACGAGATCTATGTGAATAAATATGTATTTATGTTTATAACCAATTTAAATTGATTTCAACCCAATTATTACTTAATTCTATTCCATTTCCAATTTATTCACAACCCATATACTCTCATTTTCATTGCATATCAAATTTGAATCCATTCATTTGCATTTCATTTTATTATCCAAACTAGTTTATTCAAAACCATTAACAGCTTAGGTTCATCTTCATTTCCAATTAAATTTCCTTTTTATTTTAATTCATTCACAACTATTTATTTAACTCGACACATTCCATTTAAATTTTATTCACAATCCATTCATTTACATTCCATTCCATATTTGTTTATTCCAAACTATTTTATTTGCTCAAAGACAATCTAAGCTATTTTATTCAATAACCATTTCAATTTTTTTCTTATAGTCTCTAAGTTATTACAATTTCTTCACAATTTAAATGGTTTTACAATTATTTATTTAAATATTTCATTCCGTTAAATATTATCTGCAACTCACCGAATTCTATTTCGATTTAAATTTATCTTCACTGGATTTAAATCCAACCCAATATCATTAAACTTAATTCAAGTTGATTTAAATTCAACTCTCTTCCATCTATTCAGCTTAAGTCGATTTATTTCAATTTATTCAAATTTTATTCTTAAGCTCATTTTCATTTTACCAGCAAATTTTACTCCTTTATACTCAACTTAACTCAGTTGATTCCAAGGCCATATCCAATTTATTTCCACTTATTGGATTTCATTTACACATTCAAACCATTACTATATTAATCCATTAACATTTTTCACCAATTTCATGGATTCACAATTCAATCACATTCTCTTATTGACAACTCAAGTCGAATTCAATTTATGACTTGAGTTTTATTTTCCAAACTTCATTATTATCTCACAATTCAGCTTTTTATTTAACTGCATTGGGTTCTCATTACATATTTCATTATCTAATTATTATCTAAATAGTCTTTCCCCAACTTATAATCTAAAACTTGATTTTAATCTCAACATCTCTTCATTTAAATTTTCTTAAGTTCAAATTTATTTTATAATTCAAGTTTGGATTTTCTTTTCATTATCCAAAACATCAAACAATGTTTATTTTGAATTTTCTATTCCACTTTCAAAATTTACAAGCCACAACTTATTATTTACACAATTCCATCCATTATAGGCTTGAATATATTCATCTTTTATTTTTAACTCAAGCCTTCTATTTATTTATAGCCCAAGCACATTTTATTTCTATGGATCTTTAATTCTCTTACAAGTTATTCTAATTTATTTATTTCAATCCCAATCCCTATTCAATTTATTTTTCATTTATTTAAGTAAGAATATAATTCCATTCATAGTTCAATTGAATTCTTATTCCAATTCAATTTTACTTTCACTCAAATTTATTCAACCCAATTCAATTTCAACTTGATTCGAATACAACTGGATATTATTCCAGCCTATTTAAATAAACTTTCAATCCAGTTAAATCTTATTCCCCAATCCAAGTTAATTTCATTTTTAACTTTTTCCTTTAAATTTAGATCCCAACATTCAAAGCTTATACTTCCTTCCCTGATTTAAAAATCATCTCAATTTATAAGCTTATAACCCATTCTATCAGGATTTTTTTTTAAACTCCCGGCTTTGGTTTAGAATCATCTTGAAATCTCCAACATCTCAAATCTCATTTCTCAAAAACTTTAAACCAATCCTGGCTTTTATTCCCAACAAATTTCCTTTGAAATTTCAAAAACAACTAGCTTTTCTGAACGAATAAATTTTTGGCAGCAATCTGTCACCTAGTAATTCGAAAATGAATACTGATGATGCGGCCGTCATCATCAGAATTATTTTCCAATAATCCAAGTGATTTCAATGCTATATCACTTTCAAAATCCCTTTAAAACAATTTCCTTTCAGAAATATCTCCAAAACAATTGTGCTATTATTTATTTTCAAAACACTTCCAAAATCTCCGGAATTTAAATTTTCAAATCCTGCTTAATTCAATTTTACTACAATTCATTTGCATAGCTTATGCTCATACAAATTCTTATTTGATTATATTTCAATTCATAAATTACATTTATAATTCATATTTATAAATTTCATTTTATAATTAAATTATTCCTTCAAACTTTGATTATATTTTCAATTTCTAGTTAAATTTTCACTTAACAATGATAATACTTTAATATTATCATTTCTAACATCCAAGCAACCATATATTAGCTAAGATGGTTTACAAAACTTTTATTTATATCAAAATATATTTTGGGTAAAATTATTTCATTTACCCATATTTAAAACAATACCGTGTCGATTGTTCTATTCAAGTGTTTAGAAACCCCTTCAATACAGTTGCGCAGACTGTGTCGACGAAGGTTCATATGCCAATCAATAAATCAATCAATGAAGTATTAAAACAATTTATATTCACTAACAAATACGTGCTCATATCTATCAATACGCTCAAACTCATTATAGAGTACAACAGACTCTAATTTAAATGAGTAATTCCCACCAGAGCCAAGGTTATCACCAACCTATGCTGTGATACCAACTGTAACAGACCGCAAATCCATACCCCTTGAGTCAACACCATTCTACAACAATCAACTTAAGTTGCACAGAAATACGAACCATTTGGGTTAAAGAAGAAGAGGTAGAAGAAGAAAATCGAAAAACAATAACAGAATCTAACCATCGCAGCGGAATAAAATATAATAGATAATAAATGATCTTTACTCAAATCAAATATGTCTGTTTATAATTACATCATCAGAGTACATCAATCACGGCTCAACATCAATATCATACAATGAATACACAACAACTCATCACAGCAACTCAAAACACAGCGGAATAATATATATATATATACAAATACGGGAGTACGTATCGCCATCTTGCTCGTCTCCTGAGCTCCACAACATCATATCCTGTATATCCTATAATACTCGGTCTGACCCGAGCATTACAGTTAAATAACACCCGAGTCAGTCTGGAATACCAGCGTGAGAAAATCACACCCAATTTGATTATTAAAGTTTCAAAAATCCTTTGAAAACAAAAGCATCTCATAAGACCACGCCACAAATAAACATCTCGGGTTTTTACCTTACGATAGCTAAAACAATTTTTATAGAAATCCTCTGATATTATGATAGGGTCTATATACAAATACTTATAAAATAGCTGAAATTGTTACATGATTAAATTCCAGCTACTAGCCACAGAGTGGGTAATACAAACAAAACTCGTACAAGGCTCGTAGGGAGAATGGATTTCCAACCAATGACTAGGCACTAGGGTACCACCTGTCACAGTACGGGGCCTAGATCACCGTACCGAGGAGTACGCCTGCTCCCCTGCAACACAAGGCCGGGACTACCCCTTACTGGATAATCCCGAGTGAGATCACCCCGCGGTTGGGATCAGCAACCGCCCACTAAGCCGAAATAATAAGGGACATCTAGACTGGAATGACCTCACCCTGCTTGGGTGCTACCCACCTAGCTTTGCTGCATAACCCCTGATTTTCAGTCATTCCCATTTGATGAGGCTTGAGGCTAAGCGTTACCTTTTTAGAATATATCCCTTAAAATGCCCATCGTCCACCTGACGATGTTTCCGCAAGCATTCATCCATACAAGTCCGTCCCGGGTTCGAACGGAACCGAAGACACTATTCCTACTACATCCATTTTGGAAATATCCTCAGGATTAGTAGCTACTAGCCCTTGCACTCCAATGCTTCATCTTCGAATCCAAATCGTTTACACGAAACGTACAAACCGGATCGAAGTGGTTTTCGAGAAATAAATCTCGATCCCGGTCTCTTCGAAACGATCAACGCATTTGTCCAATATTGATAGTCGGTTATTTAACTATCAATTAATATTCACAAAACAACCATCAACCAATAAATAATTTTCCAAATTATTTACTAATCTCCAAAAATATCTTCACAAGATATATTTCTATTTTCCATCCTTTGAAAACAGTTTCAAAACCATCTTTCTTTTCAGAATCAACTTTCCCAAATATTTTCTATCTCCTCTGAAATCACCAAGCTCAAAAATGGATTTTTAAAATAATTTAAAACACTTTACTTTGAAATTTATACTTTAAAACATTTTTTTTTCAAAACTACTTCAATGATTTTGTTAAAAATACATACTATATGAATATTTGAAAATAAGGTTACTAAATAAAATATAAAACTAGATTTTTTTTCTTTTAAAAAAAATATACTAAGTCACTCTTTAAATAATTATTGCTATAATAGATTAAAAGGAAATACTTACTTTAGAATTCAAATACTTAGAAATAGTAAATTTTTCAAAAACATAATTCCTAAAACAACTTTAAACTTTTTAATTTATATTTAAAAAGTTACTTTTGAAAACGTACTTGGTTATTCAGAGAGAAATTTCCAATCTCAATTACTTAAATCAATTTTCCAAATTGATTTCCAATTTATTCCATTTGAATAAATTTCTTTACTTATCAGTTAATTTCAAATTTCATTAATTATGGACTTTATTATTATTTTCAGTTTGATTTTTAAATCCTTTAGCTGAAATATACAAATTTCATGTTATTTCCAATTTTTCTTTATTCTTCTTAAATAATTTAAAATCCTAAATTTAAAATAAATGTTTGTTCTTTTAAACAATAACATTGAAGTTTAAGTTTCATTAACTTTCTGTTTATTTAAATTTTCCTTCCCATACTCAAGGTTTATTTATTAAATTTTTAAAGTCACTTTATTTCCTTTCCAGTTCATTCATAAATTTATTCAACTTTTCTATAATTATTTTACTTACAATTTCACTTCTTTAATTTTCATTCCCAATCTCAAATTATATATTTGGTAATTCATTATTGCCCGATTATAACAATCAAGCCATAGCATCCAATATTTCCACATAATTCATTACAGGATATCAAATATTCAGAACATAGATTATTAAATAATTAAATAAAGTTGAGGGGTCCAGTTGGATCCCTCCAACCTGTTTTCCCTGCATCCACAGACATTAGCATTACATAATATGCCAATTTCAAATTATATTATACTATATCACATAAATCAATTCAACCATACAATCAATCATTTAAATTTAAATTTAAACTGAGTGAGATTAACTCACCTTTTTCTTTTATTTGCAATCCATTTCCATTACTTTTCCATTCCAGCCTGTTTCTCGATTTTAGACCTTGTATAAATATTTATGGTTTATTAATATTCGAGTTAATTGAGCGATTTTAAATTCCCATTTGATAATTAAATTAACCATCAATTTCATTTTAAACATTTAAATTTAACTAATTCCTTTTTTTTAACAGATTATCTTAACAACTAATTAATTTAATAAGTAAATGAAATAAATTACTTTCCAAAATACACTATTTAAAAATAACCTAGTAAATTATGAACGTGTACGAGTAAATTCATTTCCTTTTTGAACGACATAATACCAAGGGTCCACAGTGATTCCAAACCAAATTTTTTTTTTTTAACCTAGCTTGCTGTAATCACATAAATTTTCTTGTACACATGTGTATGTATATATATATAAACTTTAGGGTTTTAAAACTAGACAGTAAACCCCTTTTTTTTCTTTTTTTTTCATAAAAATAAAATTAAAATCCAAAATAGATTCACTTACTGTAATTCATTATAAATTTGCTGCTTGTATTTAAATGGATAAGAGAATCATATATGTATTCAAAATAAATTTATTAACAGCAAAAGTCTCACCTTCACGCGCACGAAGTCATCGCGAAGAACCCCACCACATTCAGCGACCACACCCCATATTCGTCTTCACTCGCGAGGAGCTCGAACTTGCCAAGATCACGACCGGCCTCTCAATGCTGCCCAAAACTCGAATTTCACGAAACCCTAGTCGGCATCGTCGCGCTCGAGATATGAGTCTCCTCGTCATTCAACACGTGCCACTGAAGTCGCGCGACTTCGACCATGAATGCAAGCTCGACCGAACCCTAACTCCATTTACGAAATCGAATCGCGAGCAGGATGAAAAGCTCGATCCCCCCTTCTTTTTTACTGAGGGTTTTGATTTGGAGGAATTTAGGCTTCGGCACTTTTTTTTTATAAGCTGAGGTTTCGATTTTTCGAAATTGAAGAGGGAAGAGAAATCAAACCGAAGGTCGAATGAAAGAGGGGAGGAGGAGAAAGGAAAGGCTCAGCTTCGATTTTGCAAATGGATGGGAGCGGCCATTAGCTTGGATTCAAAACGAAGAAAGAAAGAGAGGCTTCGTTTTGTTTCCAGAACGAAGAAAAATATCTACCCCTTTTTATTTATTAAACGAAGAAGTGTAACAGGGAAGCTTGACCATTTAAATTAAATATCATTAGATTATTATCAATAAATTCTCAGCGCGTTTATATATCGTACACTCACACACTGACTCCGATAAATACGAAATTTGAAATCCGATAATAATTCAATATTACGGACCCAATGGAACTGGTTTCGTCTAATTCTGAGACTGTGCCTCGGAGGCTATTTTTAAATTCAATTTAAACGATAAAATTTCAAAACTTAACAAACCATCCTTAAATTTAATTTCAATACTTCTATTCACTTCAATATTATCAATATAAATTTTATTAGCCTTCATAATATTTTTAACAGGCTTAAAACTCTAGATTCAACAATTTACCCAACTTCAAATTATTTAATTCAATGGTTTAATTATCAAATAATTGATGATATTTGAATTCGAGTTAAAATTTAACATTTAAATATTCAAAATCAATTGAATATTCCAATTTCAATTGCTCAAAAATTTCAGGTCGTCACAGGTATGAAGCAATGGTGGAAGAAATGAAGGCACTGGAACAAAGCAAAACATGGAACTTGGTAACACTACCAAAAATAAGAAAGCAATAAGATGTAAATGGATATTCTATGCCAAGATGAATATTGATGGAACAGTGGCAAGACTAAAAGCTCGTTTGGTTGCTAAAGGCTATGCTCAAACAAATGGTATTGATTACTCTGAAACTTTTTCACCTGTGGCTAAAATGACATCTATTAGGCTGGTTATTTCCATGGCAGCCAGATACAATTGGAAGCTTCATCAACTGGATATTAAAAATGCTTTCTTACATGGAGATCTTTCTGAAGAGGTGTATATGGAGCAACCGCCTGGCTTTGTTGCTCAGGGGGAGACAAGTTTGGTTTGCAGACTTAAAAAATCATTGTATGGACTCAAGCAAAGTCCAAGGGCATGGTTTGGTAAATTTAGTTTAGCCATAGAGAGATTTGGAATCACAATAAGTAAATCTGATCATTCGGTCTTCTATAAGAATTTTGACAAAGGAATAATATTGTTAGTAGTCTATGTAGATGATATAGTTATCACAGGAAATGATGAAGCTGGTATTAGTGATCTCAAACACTTTATCTATACTCAGTTCCACACTAAAGACCTAGGTGAACTCAAGTACTTCCTCGGTGTTGAAATTACAAGAAGTAATGAGGGGATATGTTTGTCACAGAGAAAATATACAGTTGATTTATTGAGTGAAACAGGAAAGTTTGCTGCTAAGCCATGTAGTACTCCTATGATGCCTAACAACAGTTTAAGTGAAGATGGTGAACTTATGCATGATCTAGAAAGGTACAGGCGCTTAGTAGGTAAATTGAACTGCTTATGTGTAACAAGACCCGACATAGCATATTCAGTGAGTGTTGTGAGTCAGTTCATGTCTAAACCCACTGTACATCATTGGGCTGCTCTTGAGCAAATATTGTGTTACCTTAAAGGTACTATAGGTCAGGGTCTTATGTATATGAATCATGGTCATATGAACATTGAGAGCTTTAGTGATGCTGACTGGGCAGGTTCAAAAATAGATAGACGATCCACTTCAGGGTATTGTGTATTTGTTGGAGGCAATCTGATATCTTGGAAAAGAAAGAAACAATCAGTGGTTTCTCGTTCAAGTGCAGAATCAGAGTACAGAGCAATGGCTAATGCAGTGTGAAATAATGTGGATAACCCACTTAACGAAGGAGTTTAATATGAAGCTAAAGTGGCCAGCAAAGTTGTGGTGCGAAAACCAGGCAGAAATTCACATTGCCTCAAACCCTGTATTTCATGAGCGAACAAATCATATTGAGGTAGATTACCATTTTATTAGAGAGAAGATTCAAGAAGGAATTTTTGAAACTGCGTTTGTTCGAATAGGAGAGCAGTATGCAGACATTTTCACAAAAGCTTTGAATGGTGCACGTGTGGAGTTTTTATGCAGCAAGTTGGGAATGAGAAATATATATTCTCCAACTTGAGGGGGAGTGTAATCTGGTAGCATGGAAGAAAGAAGATGGTTTAATGTGCATGTGTATTAGCGTGGGCATAACCAAAGCCAGCAATATCAGAAACTAATATCAGAATCCCATTTCCCTTTAGGCCCATTATGTGCGTACAGGCCACAATTTATCTACATATGTTTTCCCTCTTATTTTAAAAACAAGTGACAATGTATTGTTTTTTATAAGTATGGAATAACTCAAATCCATGGCGTCTGATATAAATGTTTACATATTATTTCATATTCATATCTGATTACAAAAATATTTACAATAAAATCTATCTTATATAATCGAATTAAAATGCTCTACCTTATGAACATTTGGTATAAATATATATATGGATAATAATGTTTAAAATAAAATCAAATCTTATCAATATTAAATATAAGTATTAAATATAATTATAAAAACATATGAATACAAATTAAATATTGATAGTTAAAATAGAAATAAAAATAACTATAATAATTTTTATATTAAGCACAAAGGTAAAGCAAAACCAGACAAAATGTATGTATGTGAATGCAAAGCAAATACAATATCTATGTACATAAGAAAACAAAATATCTACCTGCAAGTGTCTACGTACATATAAAATAAAATAAAAAATATAATAAGTATGTAAACTTAGAAGGAAACAATTACATTAAATGCTATCATCTCAGCCCAAAATACAGTCATTTCAAATATTTACAAATCTTTTCATTTCAGAAAAGAAAAGAAAAATCTCTGATCAAAACAAAAGAAGGAAACTAAACCAGTTAAAGCCTACCCTGTACAAACTGTTTGCTTTATATATACATCTACTCTATTCCAGTTCTTTCAATAACTAAGCAAAACCAGAAAGAAAAAAAAATAAGTATCATTATTTTACAAACTCAAACCATCATTCAATTCAACAAAACAAAACAGGATTCAAAGGCAAATTCAAACTGCAGTTTTCAAAACAACAGAAGTGCTCTCTTTCAGAATATTTTCAGGTGAGTAAACATAGATTTTAAAGTTTTAAGTTTAATTAAAACAGTACAGGTGATTCATTGATAATATGGTGTTGTATGTGTTTTATTTTTGAATATAATTCTGTGTTATATATAGGTTGTTCTATGAATATTGAATATACTATACTTCTCTGTTTATTGTTACAGAGTTTAATATTTATTTAAAACTCAAAATATTTTCATCTAATCATTGTTAAGCTTAGATTTTTAGAACAAACAAGAAGTTGAAGCCTCAATCAAGATTTTTAAATCTGTTTTAAAACATGTTAGTGAAATATATCAAGTGGAAACTTGTTTTACAGTACAACATATAATTATATGTTGAATTTGAGTGTCTTAAAAAGCAATTCAATTTCATTACTTGAATCCACACTGCAAAATAGGATTTTTAAAACAAAAATGGTAATTTTTAGTTTAGTATTTTACGAGCAGTTCATATTTGAACAAAATATGCTTTTTAACCATTTTCTGATGATCGATCCAATATTGGATGTTGAAATTTTGCGCGAAGCAGGTTTGATATCGATGATTCCAAGACAAATGTCAAATAATTTTTTTGTTGCACAAATTGAAGGAACGAGGTGAATTTAGGGTTTGTGTTCGAGTTTTGGACATGTCTGGAAACGAAGTGATTTCGTCACCTCTGATGCATCGAGTTGTGTGGTATTCTAGGGGATGGTAGAATGGGGTGTTGACGTGGTGTGGACGGAGTTGGAGCATCTCCGGTGGTCTGAGCAACTGGGGCTAGGTGTTTTGCTGAGGGGAGTTAAGTTTCAGGTTTTCGAACGAAGGGCTTAATCTCGATTTGGAAATTTTGGTGTCAAATCGAGCTTTGATTTAGTATGTAAGGGTGATTCGCGACTTGCCGAAGATTGTGGAGTTCGCCGGAGCGACGCCGAGACACCGTGCACGTGTACGGCGTAGGTATGTGTCAGAGTGTTAGGTGGAGAGCGACTCGAGTTGTTACTCGAGTAAACGAAGAGTTTGCTTCGGGTTGGACACGAAATTCTCGAGCCTGGACTAGTTTATTAAGTTTAAACTTAAGTTTTAAATAAAAAGAAGAGGAAGAAGAAACGTATGGAGGAACGAGATAATGACTCGGGAAAATGGTGGGAGAACTCGAATGTTTACTCGAGTGGACCTGGGGGAAATTCCTCGGGTTGGGTTTCAAAGATTTTAGCTGAAATAAAACCTATGTTATTTCATCTTAAACAAAGTTTAAGTACTGATGACCTAATTAATGAGTTCATTTAAGCTTTAATTAACTAAGTAAATACGTAAGAAGTTTTTAAATCTTAATTAATACTTTAATTAAGTAGTTAATTGAAGATAAGTGTTGAAATTTAATAATTTGTTTTCAAAGTTCTTAAGGGAGATTTTAAATTTTAATTAAGATAAATAATTATTATTAATTAATTTTTTGAAAGGGGAATTAAGAATGATTAATTAATAATTATAATTAACTAAGTAATTAGGGATTTATATTTGTATTAAAGATTGGTTAATTAATAATTAAGTGTCTAATTAATTTGTAATTAAGAATTGTTAATTAGATAATTAAAGTTAATGAATTTATAATTAGTTGTTAATTAAATAAATAATTAAGGATTAATTAATTTAAAATTAAATTTTATTAATTAATAATTAGGTTATTAATCAATAATTAGGGTAATTAATTAAGTCATTAAGGTTTAATAAATTTATTAAGAAATGATTAATTAATTAAATGATTTGAAATAGAATAGTTAATTAATTGATGATTAATTAAACAGGATTAAGTGATTAATTCTCAAATAATTAATTTAAATTGAATTAATCATAATAAGAATTTAAGATGCTTGCTTATGGATGATTGTATAAGTAGAATATCTCAATTTATGATATTTATTTGGTGATATTCTGTGATACTCTATGATATGCCTTGATATATCTATGATGATTATGTATGATTTATCTGTGATAAATGTTATGTGAATTCAAAGTGTTGAATTGAATTCTTTAAACTACTAAACAACTTGACCTTTAAAATGGCGTTTGGATTTCGATGAGACCGGGATCGAGTGTCAGTTATGATTATCCGAAAACCACATCGATCCAAATTAAACATTACGTCGTACATTTCCAAGTGAAGATCGAGATGGTATTTCATATTGCAAGGGTTGTTGTCCTTAATTCTGAGGGTGATTCCAAAATAAGTGTAACAAGATAACGCCTTCGGTTTCGTTCGAACCCGGAACGAACTTGTATGGATTGAATGCTTTCAGAACATCGTTTAGGTGGACGATGATCATTCTAAGAGATATGTTCTATAAAGGTAATCGCAGCCTCAAGCCTCATCAACGGGGAATGGCTAAAACAGGGGATGTGCAGCAAGGTTAGGTGGGTAGCACCCAAGCAAGACGAGATATACCCCTGTCTAGATATCCCTTTTATTTTGGCTGTGTGGGCGGTTGCTAGCTACAACCGCGGGGTTATCTTTTTCGGAACTATTCAGTAAGGAATGGTTCCGGCCTTATGTTGTAGGGGGTCGGAAGTGATCCTCAGTACGGTGATCTAGGCCTCGTACTATGACGAGCGGTACCCCAGTAGCCCTACCATTGTATGGAATCCAATCTCCAATAAGTGTCGTACGTTTTGATTGTTCCTAACTATGTTGGAATGTGAGATGTAAGCATTTCAGCTATTTCTGTATTTTAATTGAAAACCCTAGACACTATTATAATATCACTGGATTTCCTATTAAATTGTTTTGGTCAGCGCAAGGTAAAAACTTACCCGTGTTTATGTGTGGGGAGTCTTACGTGATACCTTTATTTCAAATGTTTTCATAGTTAAACAACTTTAAACCGTTTACTCATACTAGACCCATGTCTGACCCGGAGTTTATTTCTGTTATTCATAAACTCTTGGGTACTCATATTTTTATGAGTAGCCAAGCGATAGATTTTGGATTGTTGAGTTCTGGAGGAGCATGGAGCAGGAGTCCAGACTTATATATCTATCTAGTTTCGCTGTGTTAGTTAATGTATGTTGTATTTTGGGATATATGTAGTAGTAGATGTATATATGACTGTCATGTGTATGATGTTGTGTAACTCTGATATATGTAAACTATGTAATAGTTATGTAATGTATTATATTTTGTTCCGTTTCCGCTGTGAGATTCTGATGTAGTTATTCTTTCTTTCTATCTTTTCTATTTCTATCTCTTTCTTTTCTTATTGATGTTACGTCTTTCTATGAGTAGAAAGGCGGGTCGTCACAGTTGGTATCAGAGCATAAGTTGAGATTATACCTAGGCTTTGGAATAATATCTATCTTGAGAGTGCATATTTGTATTTTCATATAATTATATACCTATCTAAATTTGTTGAGTTGCCTGTTCAGGTGGCCAACATGAGTTTTGGAAGGAGAGGCAGAGGTAGGGGCAGTGCCTCGACTGATAATGGACGAAGTCAAACTGCTAGTGAGGCTGTAGATCCAGTACCGCCTCAGGTTAGTTTTGCTGCTTTATGCAAGGACTTCACCAACCTTGGGGGTAAACCATTTAAAGGGTCAGAGACTATAATTGAGGTCCAAGCTTGGCTACGCTCTTGTGAGCGCATCTTTAAGAGTATGAAGTTGTCTGATGAGCGGAAAAGGGAAATTGCTTCATGGCAATTGCAGGAAGGCACTACAGCCTGGTGGGATGCAGCGATAGCAAACATCTCTGAGGACGACATTTCTTGGGAAAGATTTAAGGAGTTGTTTGAGGAGAAATTCATGCCAACGGTAGGAAAAACTCATCTGTATCGGGATTTTCTGAATTTGAGGCAGGGAAGCATGACTATAGTGGAGTATGAGGCCAAATTCAATGAACTTTCTTGCTACGGACTTGGACTCATAGACACTGCCCTAAAAACGAATGAAATGTTTGTGCAAGGATTGATGCCAGAATTTCATGCAAAGATGACGGAGCATTTGAAAGGATCTTTTATTTAGTTAATTGATATGGCTCCGAGATATGAGGATTTGATGAATAAGAGGAAGTTCAATCCCAAATGGAGGAAGGAGAACAAGAAGAAGACTGGAAGTAACAACGGAACTCGCAAATGCTATATATGTCAACAAGAAGGTCACTTGGCGAATAAGTGTCCCAAGAAAGGATTTCAGTAACAGTAGCAGTCGCATCAGAGTGGACCGGGTTTGGCTTTGGCTCAGAGATCTCTATGCTTTAATTGCCACCAACCAGGTCATATGATCAAGGATTGCCTGCTTCTTTATAAAGCTCGGTAGAATAAGGTATTTGCTTTGTAAGATGCACCATCTACTTCATCTAAAGGCAAGGGAGTATTGGAAGGTACATTACTTTTAGATGGCAAGTTTATTAAAGTTTTGTTTGATTCGGATGCTTCTTTGAGTTTTATTTCTCTAAAATCTGTAGAAAAGTTCTTTCTTACCCCTAGTACTGTAGACTGTCCCATCTTTGTATCTAATCCTATAGGAGGGGTAACCAAATTAGATATGATCTGTAAGGATTTGAGGATTTTCTATCTGTCCCATAGTTTTTCTTGTGACCCTTATGTGTTGAATTTTAAAGGGTTTGACCTTATATTGGGGATGGATTGGCTTGATAAATATAAGGCTGTTCTAAATTGTGATGAGAGAATAGTTTCGTTGGAAACCAATCTGGATAGAATTGCTAGAGTGACATGTGATAATTCTGGAACTCACTTGAGTAGTCTTTTACATGGAGTTGAGACTTCTGAAGAGAAGGTTGAAGATATCGATGTGGTCCAAGATTTCCCTGATGTATTCGAGGAAGTCAAGTGTATGCCTCCACACCGAGAGATAGAGTTTCGCATTGATTTGATTCCAGAAGCAGTGCCGGTGATTCAGCCTAGTAGGAGGATGGCTCCTAGAGAGAGGGAGGAGTTAGTTAAGCAGACTCAATATCTTTTGGAGAAGGGATTGATTAGGCCCGGTTTTTCTTGTTGGGATTCCGCTGCGGTGTTTGTCACTAAGTCAGATGGATCGCTAAGGTTCTGTGTTGATTATAGAGAACTGAACAAAGTGACCATCCGTAGTAAATATCCTCTTCCTCGTATTGATAATCTTTTTGACTAGCTGCATGGAGCTTCTGTCTTTTCTCAACTGGATTTAGCTTCAGGTTTCCATCAGTTAAGGGTAGCTGAGGACAGTATCCCTTTAACTGCATTTAGGGGACCAAATTGTTTCTATGAATGGTTGGTTATGCCTTTCGGGGTAACCAACGCTCCTGCTTACTTTGTTGATCTGATGAACCGAGCCTTTTGAGATTTATTGAATACGTTTGTTCTAGTGTTCATCGATGATATTCTAGTCTACTCTAAGTCTGAAGAAGAGCACAAGTAGCATTTGAGAATAGTGTTGGAGACACCGAAGAGGCATGCTTTGAAGGCGAAATTCTATAAGTGCCATTTTTGAAAATCAGAAGTCAAATTTTTGGGGCATATAGTTTCTGGTGAAGGTATCTCTATAAATCCAGGGAAGGTTGAGACTATTCTGGAATGGAAGCAACCGAAGACACCGATTGAAGTTCGTAGTTTTCTAGGATTAGCTGGCTACTACAGGAAGTTTATCAAGGACTATTCCAAGATTTCTTCACATCTGACCAAGATGATAGGGAAGGGTGCTAAATTTAAATGGACACTCCAGTTTGAGGAGGCTTTCTAGGAATTGAACACGAGGCTAACCAGTGCACCTGAACTAGCTGTTCCGGATGGGAAGAGCAAATTTGAAGTTTATACAGATGCCTGTACAATTGGACTGGGAGCAGTTTTGATGCAGAGTGGAAGAGTTGCATATGCGAGTCGGCAATTAAAGCCACATGAAAGGAACTACACGCACGATCTTGAGTTGTTATCCATTGTTTTTACTTTGAAGATCTGAGGCATTATCTTTTGGGAGAGAAGTTCGAGCTATTCACGGATCACAAACCGTTGAAATATCTTTTCTCTCAAAAGGATCTTAAACTGAGGCGGCAGCGGTGGGTCGAGTTTCTGACATCATATGATTTGGATATTCTGTATACCCCGAGAAAGGCGAATGTTGTGGCTGATGCTCTTAGCAGGAATGCAGTTCTGTCTCTTTTGGAAGTTATTCCGTCTCTCCAGGAAAGAACCATAAGCATGCAAATTGAGGATAGATCTTTTGAGGAACAGATTCTTGGAACCAAGGATGGTCGATATTCGGATTTCAAGGTGGACGATCAAGGTGCTTTGAGGATTAATGGTCGTTTGTGTGTACCTAATATAGATGGATTGAGGCAAGAAGTCTTAGCTGAGTGTCATCGCTCCAGACTGAATATTCACCCAGGAATATCTAAGATGTATAAAGATATGAGAAGAGTTTTCTGGTGGCCGAGCATGAAGAGGGATGTAGCTACTTTCGTTAATAGTTGTGCTATCTGTCAGCAGGTTAAAGGAGATCAACAGAAGTCGGCGGGTTTATTGCAGCCTTTGGAAGTTCCAAATGGAAGTGGGAGATGATTTCGATGGATTTCATTGACGGTTTTCTTAGAACCAAGAAAGGAAATGAAAGAATATGGGTGATTGTGGATCGTCTAACTAAAAGCGCCCATTTTATACCAGTTAAGGCAACCCGTAAAGCAGCTTCTCTGGTAGAGATTTTCTTGAGGAAGATAATTAGATTGCATGGTGTTCCTGTTAGCATAGCAAGTGATCGTGATCCTATCTTCCCCAGCAAATTCTAGGAGGCTCTGCAATCAGCTACGGGAACGAGTTTGAGATTGAGTACAGCCTATCATCCTCAGACAGATGGGCAGACGGAGAGGCTGAATCGTATTCTAGAGGATATGCTGCGAGCTTGTGTTTTGGATTTTGGATTTTGGTGGATCTTGGGAAGATCATCTTCATTTGGTAGAATTCTCCTATAATAACAGTTACCAGATGAGTATTAAGATGGCTCCTTATGAAGCTTTGCATGGAAGACTGTATGGATCCCCATCCTGTTGGATAGAGTCAAGAGATTGTCATGTGCTTGGACTAGATTTGATCCATGAAGCATCTTCGAAAGTTGAGCTTATCAAGAAGAGAATGAGAGCTGCTCAAGACCGTCAAAAGAAGTATGCAGATAAAAGGCGAAGACAATTGGAATTTGATATTGATGATTTAGTCTTTGTCAAAGTTTCCTCGATCAAAGGAACTATTAGATTCGGAAAGACGGGAAAACTTACCCCGAGATATATTGGTCCATTTCGGGTATTGGAAAGAATTGGTGTTGTAGCTTACAGAATTGAATTGCCAGAATGGATGTCTGGAATTCATAATGTATTTCATGTATCCCATCTAAGGAAGTTTGTTCATGATCCATCACTGGTTGTGGAACCAGTAGTCCAGGAAGATTTGGAGGTCGAGCCAAATTTGACTGTGGTCAGGAATCCAGTTCGGATTGTTGATCAAGACGAGAAGCAACTCAGGAGCAAAGTAGTGAAGCTCGTCAAAGTGCAAAGGAGTGAGGATCCCAGAGATTGTACCTGGGAAACTTTGGATAGCTTTAGGAAAGCCTATCCGAATTTGTGTCCAGATAGCTAGTGATGTTGGTTAGGATAGATTGTTTGGTTGTTTGCTAATGTATGTATGATATGTATGCTTGGATGGTTGATATAAAAGTTTCTGAATTATCTTTTATTTTAAAATTTCGAGGACGAAATTCTTTTAAGGGGGGAGGAATGTAACGACCCGGGATTTTGGCCATGTTATTTTAATAAATATTTAATCCAATTAAATAAAATGTAAACTTGTCATTTTAAAAAGATAGGACTTTTGGAATATTTTCCATTTATTTATATACATATGTATTTTGAAAAGGACACTTTGATTTGAAAATTTAAAATAAAATCTCTTAAAAATATTTACAATAAAATCTATCTTATATAATTGAATTAAAATGTTCTACCTTATTAACATTTGGTATATATATATATATACAGATAATAATGTTTCAAATAAAATCAAATCCTATCAATATTAAATATAAGTATAAAATATAATTATAAAAACATATGAACATAAATTAAATGTTGATAGTTAAAGTAGAAATAAAAATAACTGTAATAATTTTTATATTAAGCACAAAGGTAAAGCAAAACCAGACAAAATGTATGTATGTGAATGCAAGGCAAATACAATATCTATGTACATAAGAAAACAAAATATCTACCTGCAAGTGTCTGTGTACATATAAAAAAAAAAATAAGTATGTAAACTTAGAAGGAAACAATTACATTAAATGCTATCATCTCAGCCCAAAATACAGTCATTTCAAATATTTACAAATCTTTTCATTTCAGAAAAGAAAAAAGTTCTCTTATCAAAACAAAAGAAGGAAACTGAACCAGTTAAAGCCTACCCTGTACAAACTGTTTGCTTTATATATACATCTACTATATTCTAGTTCGTTCAACAACTAAGCAAAACCAGAAAGAAAAAGAAAATAAGTATCATTATTTTACAAACTCAAAACATCATTCAATTCAACAAAAACAAAATAGGATTCAAAGGCAGATTCAAACTGCAGTTTTCAAAACAACAGAAGTGCTCTCTGTTCAGAAATATTTTCAGGTGAGTAAACATAGATTTTAAAGTTTTAAGTTTAATTAAAACAGTACAGGTGATTCATTGATAATATGGTGTTGTATGTGTTTTATTTTTGAATATAATTCTGTGTTATATATAGGTTGTTCTATGAATATTGAATATACTGTTCTTCTTTGTTTATTGTTACAGAGTTGAATATTTGTTTAAAACTCAAAATATTTTCATCTAATCATTGTTAAGCTTAGATTTTTCGAACAAACAAGAAGTTGAAGCCTCAATCAAGATTTTTAAATCTGTTTTAAAACATGTTAGTGAAATATATCAAGTGGAAACTTGTTTTACAGTACAACATATAATTATATGTTGAATTTGAGTGTCTTAAAAAGCTAATTCAATTTCATTACTTGAATCCACACTGTAAAATAGGATTTTTAAAACAAAAATGGTAATTTTTAGTTTAGTATTTTACGAGCAGTTCATACTTGAACAAAATATGATTTTTAACCATTTTCTGATGATCGATCCAGTATTGGATGTTGAAATTTTGCGCGAAGCAGGTTTGAATATCGATGATTATAGGACAATTGTCAAATAATTTTTCTATTGCACAAATTGAAGGAACGAGGTGAATTTAGGGTTTGTGTTCGAGCTTTGGACATGTCTGGAAACGAGGTGATTTCGTCACCTCTGATGCATCGAGTTGCTTGGTATTCTAGGGGATGGTAGAATGGGGTGTTGACGTGGTGTGGACGGAGTTGGAGCATCTCCGGTGGTCTGAGCAACTGGGGCTAGGTGTTTTGCTGAGGGGAGTTGAGTTTCAGGTTTTCAAACGAAGGGCTTAATCTTGATTTGGAAATTTTGGTGTCAAATCGAGCTTTAATTTCGTATGTAGGTGAGGTTCGCGACTTGCCGAAGATTTTGGAGTTCGCCAGAGCGACGGTGAGACACCGTGCACGTGTACGGCGTAGGTATGTGTCAGAGTATTAGGTGGAGAGCGACTCGAGTTGTTACTCGAGTAAACGAAGAGTTTTGCTTTGGGTTGGACGCGAAATTCTGGAGCCTGGAACATTTTATTAAGTTTAAACTTAAGTTTTAAATAAAAAGAAGAGGAAGAAGAAACGTATGGAGGAACGAGATAATGACTCGGGAAAATGGTGGGAGAACTCGAGTGTTTACTCGAGTGGACCTGAGGGAAATTCCACGGGTTGGGTTTCAAAGTTTTTAGCTAAATTAAAACCTATGTTATTTCATCTTAAACAAAATTTAAGTACTGATGACCTAATTAATGAGTTCATTTAAGCTTTAATTAACCAAGTAAATACGTAAGAATGTTTTTAAATCTTAAATAATACTTTAATTAAGCAGTTAATTGAAGATAAGTGTTGAAATTTAATAATTTGTTTTCAAAGTTCTTAAGGGAGATTTTAAACGTTAATTAAGATAAATAATTATTATTAATTAATTGTTTGAAAAGGGAATTAAGAATGATTAATTAATAATTATAATTAACTAAGTAATTAGGGATTTATATTTGTAATTAAAGATTGGTTAATTAATAATTAAGTGTCTAATTAATTTGTAATTAAGAATTATTAATTAGATAATTAAAGTTAATTAATTTATAATTAGTAGTTAATTATTTAATTAAGGATTAATTAATTTGAAATTAAGTTATATTAATTAATAATTAGGTTATTAATTAATAATTAAGGGTAATTAATTAAGTCATTAAGGTTTAATAAATTTATTAAGAAATGATTAATTAATTAAATGATTTGAAATAGAATAATTAATTAATTGATGATTAATTAAACAGGATTAAGTGATTTATTCACAAGTAATTAATTTAAATTGAATTATTTATAATAAGAATTTAAGATGCTTGGTTAAGGATGATTGTATAAGTAGAATATTTGGACTTGTGATATTTATTTGATGATATTCTGTGATACTCTATGATATGCCTTGGTATATCTATGATGATTGTGTATGATTTATCTGTGATAAATGCTATGTGAATTCAAAGTGTTGAATTAAATTATTTAAACTATTAAACAACTTGACCTTTAAAATGGCGTTTGGATTTCGATGAGACCGGGATCGGGTGTTAGTTATGATTATCCGAAAACCACATCGATCCAAATTAAACGTTAGGTCGTAAATTTCCAAGTGAAGAACGAGATGGTGTTTCAGAATGCAAGGGTTATTGTCGTTAACTCTTAGGGTGATTCCTGAGTGTAACGAGATAATGCCTTCAATTTCGTTCAAACCCGAAACGAACTTGTATGGAATGAATGCTTTCAGAACATCGTCGTATGGACGATGAGCATTCTAAGAGATATGTTCTATAAAGGTAATCACAGCCTCAAGCCTCTTCAACTGGAAATGGCTAAAACAGGGGATGTGCAGCAAGGTTAGGTGGGTAGAACCCAAGCAGGACGAGATATACCCCTTTCTAGATGTCCCTTTTATTTCGGCTATGTAGGCGGTTTCTAGCTACAACCGCGGGGTTATCTTGTTCGGAACTGTTTAGTAAGGAATGGTTCCAGCCTTGTGTTGTAGGGGGTCGGGAGTGATCCTCGGTACGGTGATCTAGGCCCCGTACTGTGACGGGCGGTACCCCAATAACCCTGCCATTGTATGGAATCCAATCTCCAATTAGCGCCGTACATTTTGATTGTGCCCAACTATGTTGGAATGTGAGATGTAAGCATTTCAGCTATTTCTGTATTTTACTTGAAAACCCTAGACACTAAATATCACTGGATTTCCTATTGAATTGTTTTGGTTAGCGTAAGGTAAAAACTTACTCGTGTTTATGTGTGGGGAGTCTTACGTGATACCTTTATTTCAAATGTTTTCAAAGTTAAACAACTTTAAACCGTTTACTTATACCAGACCCAAGTCTGACCCAGAGTTTATTTCTGTTTTTCATAAACTCTTAGGTACTCGATTTTTTATGAGTGGCCAAGTGATAGGTTTTGGATTGTTGAGTTCTAGAGGAGCTTGGAGCAGGAGTCCAGACGTATATATCTATCTAGTTCCGGTGTGTTAGTTAATGTATGTTGTATTTTGGGATGTGTGTAGTAGCAGATGTATATATGACTGTCATGTGTATGATGTTGTGTAACTCTGATATATGTAAACTATGTAATAGTTATGTGATGTATTAAATTTTGTTCCATTTCCGCTGTGAGATTTTGATGTTGTTATTCTTTCTTTCTATCTTTTCTATTTCTATCTTTTTCTTTTCTTATTGATGATACGTCTTTTTGTGAGTAGAAAGGCGGGTTGTCACAATATTTAATCTATTTAAACATTCAAATTTGATTCGAATGTGATAAATAATAAGAAAATCGATTGTTAATAAAACGACTTGATTTTTAATGACTTATTTTTAGATGAATTTATAAAAAAATTCACTAATTTTTAATTAGGAAAATATTTAACTTATTGTTTGATGTATTTGCGGCAAACATTGGTATTTTTGAAATTTCATTGAATAAGATAACCAGCGTTTTTATTGTTATTTAGGATTTTGTTGTAGTAATTTATTTCTATTGTTCGTGATTCGTACACGAACAAAATTCTGTGTAGCGAGGTGCTAGAAATTACAAAATAAACAAAACCCAACACTTAGCAGTTTTCAACTTTCCTCATCCTCCCACTTTTATTTACATTGCATGTAGCTTATAAACCTAGCCACCATAACTAAAATTCAAAATCTCAAGCCACGATTAATGAAAATTAAAACTGATAGATTCTTTGAACTCGTGTAGTCAAGAGATTCAAATCCATACAACTAATATCGTGTGCAGTCATATATGGTAAGGTCGAATTACTGTAGCCGAATTAGGGTTTCTATTGATGGGTGGTCGAGGTAATGATAGGCGAGGTGGTGAATTTAGTTGTGCTTCGCTTACGAAGATGAGTGGGTTAGGGTTGGTTTGGGAAGGTGTGGTTCGACTTTATGAAACGCGATAATTTGGAACAGTAAAAGTGGAGTAGTGGTCACATTTTGAACAGGTTCATTGAGCTTGATGATCTAATGAGGGATGCTGAGCTCGCATGAAGAGGGGTTCGTCAAATGCGATGTTTCATTATTTCATGCACTGGAGGGAGAGAAATCCAGGATAGAAGGAGGGCATGAGTGGGTATATGTGTGCATCGTGCATGGGCAAATTTATTTTAGGAGAAGAGGAATTTGGGGGAAAATATTTAGGTTAATTAAGTAATTTAAGTTAATTGATTAATTAATATTTTAATAAGCATTCTTATAAAATTCACAACTTCTCCATACGACGTCCAATCGAGATGCAGTCGTTTGCATTGCGCTCGTAGGAATGTTATCTATGTGCCAGAATAGATTTCACTGAGTTTGGAGCAAGTGGCATTTTGAGCAAAAATTGAACGTTGAACAGAAACGCGTAAGCATCAGTTGGAATTTAGATGAGTTATCTTACCACTACACCAAAATAGTGATTTTGCAACATTTTCTATTTGTTAGTTTCCAACACTTATAAATGTTACATCTTACTGATAATAAAAAGTGTCAGGATACCTAAAAAAATGTTGGAAAATATAAATAATGTTTTTTATAAACTTTCTAACACATCAGTTATAATTTACAACACAAAAAAGTGTTAGAACAGTTGATAAATTTGTAAATAACTCACTAAAAATTGGACCCTTGTGTAATCTTGCATATGTTGCATTTTCCAACGCTTCCCCCTTCCATCACCACTGTCGGCCGCATAATTTTTTATTAGATTAGGGTTGCCCTTCGCACATTCCATTGCCATTTTCTAACGCTTTCCCATTGCCATTCCATCACCAGCTTCGACAGATCAAAACTTTGGTCATTTGCGCATCCTCCAAGCTACCAGACATCTAACATCGAGCGATTTAATTTAAGACTAGGGTTCCCCTTTTCAGTTGGCGCGTCATCTCCAAGCAACATCAACCGGAGGCTCTTGTGACTTCAGGCTTTACCGACCAGACCTAACATCGACGTCATCTCTCCAGGCGACTTTGGCATCTTAGGTTCGATTTTGATTTTGATTTTTTATATTGGTTTTGTTCATAGTAATGACCTAGAGATGCGTTATGTTCAATGTGTTATATATTGGTTAGGTTCAATGTTCAGGCATAATTTTTAATTGATTTTTTATATTGGTTAGGTTCAATGCGTTATGTTCAGGCATAATTTTTAATTGATTAGGCTATCTATACATTCTCATGCTTTAATATGTAAATGCGAAAGAGAGGAAATTTGTTTCTAAAATCCAAAATATATCCCTTTCTAATTTTTCTCGGGCCAAGCGCAATATGGAGATCAAAAATTAGTTGCCTCTGGGAGTAATACATGGCACCAGTACTAATAAAACATATAAAAACACAAAAAACTAATTTAGTATTGTATGGGTTAAGGTCTATCGGGTGTAATTCTGGTTGAAGTTAATCTATGGGGAAAAAATGTATGGATGATAATGGGGAAGTGTAAACCTATTTTGCAGAGAATGATATATCTAATAATGAATAGAAGAATACCTTTTTAGCTATTATACAGTAATTGGCCACCAAAAAATGTAACATTGATGGGTTTGTTGTAAAAAAAAGAAGCAAGACCAGTTTTTTTTTAAATTCATACAGAGCAGAAACATTGAAGTTGATGTTGCTATAATGCAGCTGTATGCTGGCTACTGCAATATGCGTCAGTTGAAAAAAAAAGTTAGATATAATAAAATTTGTTTTTATTATTATATTAAGTTCACACAAAGAAAAACTTGAAGTGTTTTAAACTTAAAGATAAACATGAATAATTTTGTGATATCGACTATTGAAAATTTGTTAGAAAATTGGAAATTAAAGATGCGATGTTTGTTGTTTAGTTTAATGAATGTGAATGCGTTGCTTATATATATATATATATATATATATATATATATATATATATGTATATGTATATATATATATATATATATATATATGTATGTATGTATGTATGTATGTATGTATGTATATGTATGATCTTATATGGTTTGTTTGAGTTAAGCATATATACAAGAATTATATTGGTTAAGTTTGTATGAAAAAATCTAAAAACTATTTTTTTTTTTGAAAATACAAAAATAAAGGATTGGAAAGAAATGGAAAGTTAGGAATTTGATTTTCTTTGTTTTTTTCATAAAAAAAAGAAGCTAGCAACAGTTTTCCATTAAATGGAATTGTGGTTCCATGTTGCATGAAATATCCCTAAGAGTTATTTTGAATGAAATCTGCATTACTATCAACAAATCGGTTAAAAATAAACACAACTAATTCTTATAAACATGGTCTAAAATTCATCGGTGAACTTACCACAAAATATATACCACTATGATTTGTTAGTTTTGCTTTGGAACATCTATTTTTGAATTGATCTTAATCATATACAATAATAATGATAATGAACGTGATACACTATTTGCATATATTTTTACTTAGCAATTGCAAACCAAATTCTATAACTATACATATTGCTGTTATATTACAAACCAAATTAAAAGTTTGCTGTTACACAAAATTAAAAGTTCTTCATAGTCTAAATATAATATGGATTCAGTTCTTCTAAAAAGTTACTAAAGGTCCAACAATGAGTACTTTGAAACATAAAAAAGCTAAAACATTTTGAAAGTTGTTATTTATTTATTAGGTATATAATATTTATACATGTTATTTATTTGTGGTGTATATGCATGAAATTGTGCTCATATTTCTGTTGTGAACTTTTTATTTTCTCTTCACTTTTGATGGCTTATTCTGGTTTAATTAGTTTACCATGTTACTTTTATGGTACATGTTAAAGATATAATTACCATTATTTTCTTTGTAATCACTAATCTATGGATAACCACTTAGGAAGCATAGAAAATTAAGTGTAAGCAGTCAGGTATGTAAACCTAAGGCGTACATATTTCTATGTGCTACATTTACTCTAGATTTGTTTTTTTTTCTAACAATGGGTATTGCTTCTATATTGATAGTTTAGATTTGTTTATTGCATTGTCATGCTGACTGTTTGAAGGTAGATAAAATGTTTTCTCGTCTTGAAAAGTTTTCCATGCTAACTGCTCAGTTTTCCAACGGTAGAACCGCAATTCATTCAAAACTATGCACCGGCACTCGTTTCAACACCTACCTGTTCACTATTCCAACAACAGTCCACAATTTTGAAGTTATAGGTTGCAATTTCTCATAGTTGCTCCAATAGATTACAATCAACACCACTGCATATGTCCTACACTTATGGCCATAACACCCTTAGACTACATTCATTTTGAATTTAAGTCTTATTGATTTCAATTTCAATCTTGTTAAGAAAAATATATGCAAATAATTCTTTTGTAGTACTTTGTTAAGTAAAAAATGTACTGTTCAACGCAAAGTGACAGTAAAACAAGAAAGGTTTGTCAACACAAGCCAATGGGAATTTAATGGACTAGGCTTTGAATGTAACAGATAAAGTTTTACTAGTTTTGATATTTACACAAGAAGTTAGGCAGCCGTAAAGGCATTAACTGTAACAGCTTCATCAAGCAGACTTGTAACATTTTAGATTCAATTTTTTTGGAACAATGAAGTTTTTCCTTCACGACAAGACATTTCGGTTGCTTCTATTATATGTTTCATATTAAAGTCTATAAATTTAGTGTTTAACATTATTAGCACCATTAACTATTTACTTCAAAGGTTATAAAGGAAAAACAAGACGTGTGTTAAAATTAGTGAATTGATTTGGACATGTGTTAAGTTTAATGAATTGATTTTTTGATTTGGGGGATTTTTCGAGAGAGGTGGTTGTTATTGAATATTTCTAAATAATTATTGATGATACAATCAACAATTGTTTATAACTGTTACTCAATACAAACTACGGGTGATATGTATGTTTTGATTTTTGTGTTTCAGTGGATTTTAGGAATGAGAAGCGCTGACTTTGAATTTTAGTATCTTGCATTAATATTGTATTAAGTAGCATGCTGACTCTCTTCTATCCCTAGGTTTTATTTATATTTATTGTATAAAAATATTGGCTTAGAATAGGTTGCAGTTAGATTCATTCTGTTAATGTTTTCCGGTTTAGTAGGTTGTTGGCTATCTATTAATAAGTATGATAGGCGTAAATACACTTATATTGACTTTATTAGATTTTGTTTTAGAAATTAAACAATCATGTGCTTATTGCAAATATTATCAGTTTTTGATTTTAATTATTAGTAACATATGTTGTTTATTACAGCGAGTACATTTAAGTTGCTCATTTTGCAAAACTCTAAACCAACTAAAGAAGAAATACTCTAATTTTAACTCCATAATATAAACAAAATTTAATCAACTACAGCGAAGACATGCTGATTAGTCAGTAATAATTACATGAGCATAATATAAACATTAACGAAATTCAACATACAATAAGAAACTTACTTAACAAGCTTAATTTGATCTTAAAGGTATCTATTAATAAGATATTTTCTTCTTAAGGGTAACATTATATCTTCCTCATGGCAGCAACATATTTCATGGGTTGTTATATTTTCGTCTCTTTTAATGTTGCTTCTAAACACCTTGCTTCTACTTTTGTATTTTATTTGCTTGCTTGCTTAGCTATTGCTTATAGATAATATGTGTTAATTGGTAAGTGGAAAATCTTATTGATCTGCACTGAATGCCAATTCTGTAAACTGACAAGCAACAAACAGGTTTTTTTGGTTTTTTATCCCATCTTTCTGTTTTCACAAAAAAATATTAACTAAATTTTTTTTGAAAAAGGGACAGAAAGAAAGAAAGAAAGAAAAGAATTTCCTTGAAACATTCGTCCATCTTGGATAGTTTAGGATATAATGTAAAGATATAATCAGTAATCACTCTCTTTGCCGGGAGTTTGACAACAAGGGTTGGACGATAAACTATGGGTTGAGACCATTGTAGAAGATGGCTTGTATTATCCTTTGAATCTACTATAAGTAGAAAATATAAGCATACTTAAAAACTTATTTGTTTATTTACTACAACTATATGTGGACTTTTTATTTCCATGAACTCATTGCAAATACGATTACAAACAATTGCAATTGAAAATACGTTGGATTTAATTGACACACTGCTCATGCATTTTTCTTTGCAAATCTATATTGCACTAACGTAATATTATATATTATTTTAGTTATGACAGAACAAATGTCAAGAGGGTAGATTAAAAATCCACGTAGAAATGAGGATGAATATAAGCAAGGTGTTCAGAACTTCATCAACTTTGTAAAGCAACACTCACCACAAGATATCCAGGTATGTGTGTGTCATTGTAAGAAGTGTAAAAACTCAAAAAATCTCAATAGAAACGTTGAGAAACACTTGATATTTTTTGGTATGCTTCCGACATATGATGTGTGGTTCTTTGATGGAGAGAGAAATAATGCTACAGTACAAATGACTCGTACATCAGATTCCGCCCAAGAGTTTCCCATTCAAAACCAAATGCAAGTAGAAGAGCCTATTGAGGGCGCTCTAGGAAATCTCGTTAATGATGCATTTAGAGTTCATGATATGCCACAGGCTAGCGGTGAAGTGAACTTTGAAGAGTTACATGTTCAGAAAATGTACCATGAATACAGAAGCAAAGCAAATGAGAAAATATATCCTTCTTGTGAAGATGGACTTACAACTTTAGGTGTAATGGTTGAGCTTCATAACTTGAAAAAAGAATTTAACTGGTCAGGAAATAGCATGACGGAATTGTTGAAATTATTTAAAAAATGTCTTCCAAAAGAAAATACATTACCCGACAAGTATCCTACCATGAAAAAAATGTTAAAAGATTTGGGAATGAAGGTAAAAAGCATTCATGCCTGCGAAAACGATGGCATGTTATTTTGGAAAGAGAACGTTAACATAGTAGAATGTCCTCATTGTCATACACCAAGATTTAAAGATAAGGCAAATGCGTTAGGCATAAAAAATATGACAACCCAACCGAGGAAAGTTCTAAGCCATTTCCCTATAATTCCAAGGCTGACTAGATTATACACTATACCGTGGATAGCTCGTAAAATGCAGTGGCATAAGCATGCTGATCCTTCTTGGAATTTCATGCGCCATCCCGTTGACTCGGCCGAATGGAGATCAATCAAATGTAAGTGGCCAGAATTTGCAAGTGAAGGACGTAATATATGGCTCGATATCGCTAGTGATGGATTTAATCCGAACGGGGTTCTCTCCAATAGTTACAGTGTTGGCCCGTATATATGATTCCTTATAACCTACCCCCTTCGTTATGCATGAAATCACAATTTTGAATGCTAAGTTTATTAATTCCTGGACCGAAAGCACCAAGTCAAGACACTGATGTATACTTAGAACCTCTTGTTGATGAGTTGAAGAAATTTTGGATAGAAGGAGTGGATTTTTTGACATGGACAAGGGAGAAATGTTTACAATGAAGGCAATAATATTATGGGGAATCCATGACTTACCAGCATTTGGAAATTTATCTGGTTGCACGACACATGATTATAAAGAATGTCCAGTTTGTGCTATGGAGACCGAGTCAGAGTACATTAGTAACAAGGTTGTTTATCCAAAGTATAGAAGATTTTTGAAGGATGACTATCCATAAAGATTAGTAAAACATGGATGGTATAAGGATACCGAAGATAAAGAACCGCCAACAAGGTTAAGGGGACCATCCCTTTTGGAAAAGCTTAATTGAATAAAATATTTTCCTGGAAAATTACTAAATAATAAGAAGCCAACGATATATGAAGCTACCGATAAAAGTTTCTTTACAATTGGAGATGGTGATATAGAAAAATTGTCTTGGTATAAGAAGTCAATTTTCTATGACTTAATTTATTGGAGTAGTCATAAAGTGTGACATACTATTGATGTGATGCATACGGAGAAGAATGTTGCAGAGCATCTTATCAACTTAATGTTTGACAAGGGAAATCAATCATCTAAATTTGCATGGGACAAGATGCATAAAATGAAATGTTGTCAAGTTCTAAAAGATGCCAAACTTCCATTGTGTCTTGGGACAAGATTTGGTAGCCTTGTTACTATTCAACCACCTACTTTGCACATATAAAAACATATGAGTATCATATTTTTATGCAATACTTGCTTCCTATAATGGTTCAACATGCATATCCAAAGCTTCGTGAGTTACGTTGAGATATTTTACAAGTGAGTTTGTATTTTAACATAATATGCTCGAAAGTTTTAGTTCGAGAACATGTTCAAGCCGCCAAAGATATTATTTCTGAGGCATTGTGTGTGCTAGCACATTATTTTCCTACAGACTTCTTTGATACAAGTGTTCGTCTTATGGTGCATTTAGTTGGCCAAGCTTTGCTATGCGGACCTACAAACTATATATGGATGCATCCATTTAAAAGGTGAGATATTATTTTTAAAAGGTTTGTAAACATTATTTCAAAATGACAATTTATAAATATATGTGCATGTGTACATGTGTGTAGGGCTATGAAAGAATGCAAAAATATACCTAGTAATAAATGCTATATAGAAGGATCAATCGCTGAAGCAATCTTGTTTCAGAATCAGTTAGATATGCAATGGAATATATGCCGAACCCACATGATGGAAATCATAGTTCTACACAAGCATCCTTTTTAGGTGATGGTGATGATATATATGAACGCCCCATCATTGAAGGCAAATATATTAAGCCAACTAGGATGCAACGTGTTCAAATTCGAAGGTGGATACTTTTCAGAATTGATGTTCACGAGAGAGATGAATATTATAGGTATGAATTTTCTCCATATTATGATAAATACCGATAACATAAAATAGTGAATATATTCACATTATAATATCTAATTTGTAGTGCATATCGCTCTTCTTTAGAAGGTGTGTCTCGTGTAAAAGAAAAGTTACCACAATGGCAGAAGTAGTTGTACAAACTGAATTTATTGATTTGTTGCACAAAAAAGTAAGTTATTTCAACATGAAAATTGTAGGTTTTGTTCTTTTTATGTTAGTCATGCAAATTTGTTTGTTCCCGATAGCTACTAGAAGAAAAATGCATGAACACAATGTTGTGGCAATATGTTAGTGGTCCAAAGTGGGAAGCTAAAAGCTATCCAAGTATAGAGTGAATGGATATATATTCTCGCCTCAATGTTATGACGACACTCTTTTGACCCAAGATAGCGGTGTTTGCGTGGATGCAATCACCACATTTGTTGCAAGTGCAAAAGATATAAATCCTACAGATGATGACACTACTTGGTATGGTAACATTAAAGATATCATAGAAGTCGATTATTATGATTATCAACATGTAGTATTCTATTGTGACTGGATAAACATCGCGGATAAGAAAAATGGTTGTAAGATTTGTACCGATTCACATTTGTTGATGGTGAACTTGAAAAAGCTTAAAAATTCTAATGGAGAGTATGATGAGCCAGCTATTCTAGAAACCGAAGCAGGTCAAGTTTTCTATGTAAAAGACACTCAAAATCCTGATTGGTCCATTGTTCGACGTTCTCCAAAGCGCATGACAGACAACATAGATGACTACACAATACCGACCAATTTTCAGTCTGTTATGAAAGAACAAGCCAACTTAGACCATTATTGAAATGTGTTGAAATGAAATAGATATCATTTTGAAATGAATATTTGTGTTGATTGATATACTTGGTACTTTGTAAACTGGCATATGAGTTTATGAACGTACATGCTCATGTTATTTGATATATTTTTATTCAGTGTTTACTCCAAAACAGTCAAGGCCATGATTGAAATGACATTTTAAGTTTCATTGTATATTAAAATCTTTTTTATGAAGGTCTAAATGTCGAACAATTGCAATGCTAGTGCATCTAAAGGTACAAATGTAGAGCTTGATGCATATAATCCTCCTCATGCAAGTGATAAAAATACTTAATAACTGTTGATCTTGAGGGTGTTAAAGGTAAAGATGAAGCTAAATGGAGCTCCAGACGCGGAGCTCTAATTCGTTGTCATATACCGATTGGCTATGATGAGTGGAAAAATGTAGATGATTATTACAAGAACATTTTGTGGCAAGAGCTATTGGTATGTCACGAATTCAACTTATTTAGTCATTTATGTTTTGCACAAGATTTATCCTTAGTAATAAAATTTCTTTGTTACACAGAATGAATTTGACATGGATATAGATCCCGATCTAGCTCGGCCAATTTTAGAAAAAACTTTTCCACGATACTATCGTACGGTAAAGTCTACTTTGCGGAATAAATTGCTCAGAGTCAGAGGAACCGGTATACCCAAGAATATTGCTATTACTAAATGTCCCGCGGACATTGACAGAGTATGGTGGGAAAAGTTTATAGATAATGAATATTCAAATAAAAAAAAAGAGCAATGTATGAAAAACGCCGAAGCCAAAGCTAAAAAAACTATCACTCATACACTAGGAAGAAAATCATACCGTAGAGTTTACGACGAAATGGTAAGAAATAGTATAAAAAAGATTTCTTGTAAATATTAATATTGAATAGTTAATTAGTTTTAAAATATTTGTTCTTGCAGGTCAAGGAAAATCCGAAAGAGAAAGTTACGCGGACAATGGTTTGGAAGGCGGGACATATAAATAAGAAATCTGAACAAGTTCTTCCATCTGCGGCAAAAGCCTATGTAAGTATTTTTACTTTGGTATGAATTACTAATCAATTTGATTGCCATAAACACAAACTGCAATATTGAAGTACAATTTTGACAGTACAATTCATTTAGCATATTTTGATAGTACAATTTGATTGCCATAAATAAGAACTGCAATATTGAAGTTTTTCTTGTTAAATATGAACTATCAACCTAGGTTGTTAAATATGAGCAGTGCGTGACCTCCTTGTTGTTAAATATGAGCAGTGCGTGCAACTCCTTGTTAAATATGCATCATGTTGTTTAATTGTGTGATACCATCTCTGTATTTGATTTGCAATTTCGAATCAGTAGAGTTTTGACTGAGCATATTATATAGGTGGTCATTTTCTTTTCTTTGATTGTTACATTACCTATCAAAATTTGGTTTGAAACGTTGCCAAGTTCTTAAAACCATCTTAGTTGCCTTCAACTTCTACATGAAATTGAAGAGAGGATGGCCAAAAAATTGACATTGAAAATTTAGATCAGCTTGTACCCTTCCTGTAAGCTCCATGCTTTGTTATATCTGAAGGGCTTCTGTTTGAACAAAACCTTCACAAAACTATTACATGAATAAAAATGTTAGTACAAAGTTTAATAACAACTCTGGATGTTTTACTTCAGATGTAGGTAGTTACAGTTATGAGTAACTGTTTTGCCTTGAGTTGGATTTACTATGAATGTGCTGATCTGCATAACCTATATTTATATTCTATTTTTCAGCACAGTCAAGAATGGGAAATTCAACTGTTTTACTGTTTTTCTTGTTTTGCCTTGAGTTACAATCAAGAATAAGTAACTGTTTCCATAACTTTTACTGTTTTTCTTGTTTTGCCTTGAGTTAGATTTACTGTTTTTCTTGTTTTGCCTTGAGTTACAGTCAAGAATGGGTATATACAGTAACAGTCATGCAGCCGTATATTCACTTTGCGGGCATATTCATGTTAATAATATTGGTTTCTCTTCTTCTGTTTTTCTTTTTTTGCAATGTGTAAAATATTATAGTTCAAGAATTGCAAACGAATTGAAAACACTATAATTAGGAGAACAAACTTCAGGACCTTGAGTTTCATAAAGTAACCAAGTCAAGAATGAGTAACTGTTTCCATAAAGTTCAAGAACTTCATAAAGTTCAAGGATTTCTTGTTTTGCCTTGAGTTACAGTCAAGAATGAGTTACTGTTTCCATAACTTTTACTGTTTTTCTTGTTTTTCTTGTTTTGCCTTGAGTTGGATTTACTGTTTTTCTTGTTTTGCCTTGAGTTACAGTCAAGAATGAGTAACTGTTTCCATAACTTTTTTTTTAAATTTTAGGAGGAAAATTATCGACTGCTATACAGTAACAGTCATGCAGCCGTATGTTCACTTTGAGGGCGCATTTATGTTAATAATATTGGTTTCTCTTCTTTGTTTTTCATTTTTTGCAATGTGTAAAATATTACAGTTCAAGAATTGCAAACGAATTGTAAACACTATAATTTGATTTAAACATAGCATCTCACATTGTAGATATGCGTATCTCAAGTTGTAACAGCATATAGTTAGTTGAACCACTTGCATGGTAGGTTCACATATGGAATTTGACAAAAATTATTCCAATCTATACATGAATGTACATCTGTAGTTTGGTTTATAGCTTGAAAGTACAATGATGTTTCCAAATTCTCAAAATCTACATCTGTAGTTTGGTTTATAGTTTGGTTTATAGCTTGAAAGTACAATCTGTAGGCAAATATGTAGATTTTAGTTGAAATGTAGCAGTACATCTTCTTCTGTAGTCATTTTACATTTCTAGTTATATACACTGATTGTTTCATCTTCTGCACGTATTGAATGCAGGCACTTATGGAGGAAAAGGAAGAAAAAAAGAAGTTGGAATGTAGCGGTAACGAGGAAGCAAACACATACGACCTTGGCAATGATCACATCTCTAAATTTTTTGGCTCCGATAGAAAGAAAAACAATTGTCGTGCAATTAGCTCCACTTCCTCTGCAAAACAAGTAAGTTGATGCAAGCTTCAAAAGCAATTGCCGATAGGAATAAAAAGAAAGATTTTCATCAATGGTCATCGGAATTACAAAACCAAGTGGCAAATCAAGTTGCAAATCAAGTGGCGAATCAAGTGTTGAGCCAAATCAATAAGGCTCTTAAATCATTTGCTTCATCTTTCTTAACTATGGTACCGGGGTTACAACATAACCTTAATGATGGTAATGTGACGCCTATGACTGAAACTGCTTCTAACTTGAATAAATCTCCTTCGAATACTGGAATTGCTAATATTCCGTCAAATGATGTTGGATCATCTACAAGAGGTAAAAAATTTGTAATGCTACTATCACAGGATACGAAGAAGAATGTAGCAAAATCTTATATTGGAACACAAACTATGTATCATTTCAGAGAGATAGTTCCAAATGTTGAGAAAGTTGTTTAGAAAACAGAGGTTTTAGAACCGAAAGCACCAATTTACGATGGTCCTCAAAATGGGCACCACAAGCTTTGTGATATGGCCTGTGTTTCGTCTTCGCAATATCTAAAATTCTATTTATTAGTATATCGCATTATATTGGATATTAAAATTAGATATGAAATTGCTTTTTTATAATTTGGATATGATATTGTGGTATTTTGAAATTGGAAAGTTTGTAACTCATATTATACTATTATCTAAATATGATATTGTTGCATTTGAGATATGGAAGCATTTTAGACTTCATATTGAATTGGTATGATGAATTATATATGATATGGACATCATTATTTATGAGATATTATATTCATTTGTTTTAAGAATTTAATATTAATTGTGTATAAAATAGTGTAAAAACATAATTTCAATTAGTAACACATATAAATGTTACCAATATTTTGGATAACAACACTTATCCACGTTACAAACCTAAATGATAAGAAAAGCATTTTATGTGTAACAACACAGATATGTGTGACTAAATTATCATTTTCCAACACTTATAAGCGTTACCGCATATTTCCGTACCAACACTTATAAGCGTTACCGTATATTTCTGTACCAACACTTATAAGCGTTACCATATATTTAGATACCAACACTTATAAGTGTTAGTAATACGTACGTTCGTAACACTTATAAGTGTTACAAATTTGGCCGCTTCATTCCTCATAGTCCATTAGTAACACTTAAAAAGTGTTACTAAAATTATTTGTAACACTTACAAATGTTAAGATTTGCCTGTTTTGGTGTAGTGTACCTTTGGATGAATATTATATGATATATAGTAGATATAAATTATTGTTTTTTGTAGAGGAATCTGGATTCCTCGTTAAAATCAAGTTTAATTTAAGTTATTTACCTATTGTATAAATTGTTGATTGCTAAAAGTTTGGTAGTTGGCCATATTGGATGTGATATTGATATGTTAAAAGTTGAACCTTTTTAGTGGTAACAGTAGTAATAGCATCAGTTAAGTGCTATGGTAGCTATTGGCCACATTATAGTATTTTGAAATAAAATTATTTGTTGTTTGGATTTGTAAAATGGTTTTGATTTTGATGATGATTTTAAAAGTGAATTCGGGAATTTTCTATGGCCTTTTATTTATAAATGGTTTTTGAACTTCTTTATTTTGTTTCAACCATTTTGTTGATCTTTTTTAATTTAAATGAAAATGATTTAAAACTATTCCAAGAAGTATTAATTGTACAGGAAAGTTCAAATAATAATGAACGTTTATTTTAAAGGAAAATAAAGGGGAATTTATCCTTTATAACAAAGTAATTCCATTTTAAAGGAAGATATTAATATTTTGGAAAAAATATTAGTGAAACATTTTATATAAATTGTTGTATATAAGAGAGACTTATAAATAGTATTCTATAAATAGATGAATTGAATTATAAATTATATTTTATAAAAAGGGAATCAATATAAATTTGGTAAATTGTAATAATAATCGCAGTTGTGAATTTATGATAATATATGAAATGGTCGTTTTATGGAAAGTATTCAGTCCGATCTTGAAATTAAAGATTTGTGATAGTTATATGAGATTTGGAAAAAAAGATTTATAAAAGAAGTTTTATAAATAGAAATAGAATTTATAAAAGGATTTTTATAATAATATTTGGAGATTTATAAAAGTAGTTTTGTAAATATGAAAGAGATTTATAAAAGAAGATTTGTAAATATAAAAGTGATTTATAAAAGAAGTTTTGTAAATATAAAAGGGATTTATAAAATAAGTTTTTGTATATAAAAATGAGATTTATAAATGGATTTTTGTAAGAGATTCATAAAAAGGAGATTTATAGAAGAAATGGGATTTGATTACCATATATGATCATTTTAAATTATGGTGGTATTGAAAGTATTATTTCATACTTAACACAAAATTTTACGGTAGGGAAACTCATCCCTATTTTGAAAATTAAGAATGTATGTCGAGGCAAGGATAAAGCACAAAGTTGTCTGATTACATTATTGATCGAGGGATAATGCATGTTTGAAATTAGAAAGTGTGAATAAGTATATTGGGTTTTGATTTCCATACAATCCATTTACTTACACCACATGGAAAGTGGTTTGGGTTTTCAGTAACCTAAAGAAGTATGGTTATGGAAGTTAAATCTTTCTTAGGGTGTTGTGAATATACTTGTACCATTGAGATAAATATATGGTTACATTTTCTAAGTATTGAAAGTGTAGTGGTTTGTGAATATACTTATACCGATGATATAAGTATATGGATATTTTTTCCAAGCAATGAAACAGTATGAATGAGTAGTGAGTGAGTAATATATTTGTGTACATCTTTTGTAAAAGTATTTTAATACAAGAATTTACAAGGTAATTCTTAATTAATTAAAGGATTAATTAAAAAGGCTTAGTCTTTGCTTATGTGCTTAACCATGCTTAGTTTCCATATATAGTTAAATCCATGATTAGAGTGTTGCTAATTGATAGCTAAAAAATAGACCGTCAAATCTTTACCAGTTTTGAAAATATTGGTTGTCACTTCAGAGAGACCACTATCGGATATGTTGTTTGAAAATCACTTTGAACTAACATAAGTTTTGAATTGAAGATGATGAAATTGAAGACGGAGTTCTTTAAAGTGCAAGGACTGCTTGCTACTAATCCTGAGGATGTAGTAGAAGGAGTGCCTTCAGTTTTTTCAGATCTTAAACAACTTGTATGAATGAATGCTGGCATTTCATTGTTGCTCAAAGGGCGGTGTTAGCATTCCAAGTGGGATTTGCTAAAAAGGTAAAAATATAGCCTCTGACCTCACATGCGATAATGACTAAAATAAAGGATATGCTTCTGGGCTATATGGTTGCTACCATTATGATATGATCATCACATGTACCTAGATTGATATTCTTAGATTATGTATGATTGTGGCCACGAAAATGTTTTTTTGGAGACAATTGAGGTGATGACATATTCGATACTATCCAGGAAGGTGTAGGCGGGTCCTAACTCGCACGGGATCCATGTGAGGCCATATGTATATTTTTCTAGAGGTAGACTGTGGCAGGCGGTACACCAATAGCCTTGTCATTGTATGGAATCCATTTTCCAATACATGCCTTTATGGACTTAGTTGTATACTATGTATGTTATCAAATGTAATTAACGTAACCATTCTAGCTATGATTCAATATTTATTTTTAACGCTAGACATTATTATAGTATCGTTGGATTACCTATAAAATAGTTTGGTCGTCGTAAGGTAAAAACCCACTCGAATTTATATGCGGCGTGGTCTTACAAGATACATTTGTTTTGAAAGGTTTTATAATATTAAAAATCTATATGATTTGTGTTTCTCGCGTAGGTTTACCAAACTGATCCGAATGTTATTTTCCTATAATGCTCGGGTCGACCGGGGTAAAATTTCAGACTTAGTTATGTATGTTTTGGAGCTTCAAGAGACGAGTCGGATGCCTCCAAGACATATTCACATATCTTTTATTTTCGCTGCATTTATTATTTTGTATTTATCAGCATTTGTGAGGACAGGTTGTTATAACTGTCCTGGTTGATGATACGCTAGTATACCCAGATTGATGAATGTATATTTTTTTACAAAGATCTGTTGTATATTCGGTATTATTCGTCATGATATGAGATTTAGTTTTGCCTTTTCTTTTTCTTTCACCCCAATAATCTGTCTTTTCGATATTTGGATGTTTGGCACATGAATACTATGGATATATTAGCGTCAACTTTAGTGTCGAAAAGGCAGGTCATCACACGTTGTATCAGAGCTTATGTTGAGTGGACACCTAGGCTTTGGTGGGGTAAACTAATTAGAGATAGAGTTAGCAACATCCTTGAATGAGTTTGAGTGTTTGTGTGCGAGTGTGTCTATATGTATATATGAGTGCATATTTGTTAATACTATAAAAAAATTATATTGTGTTGATTGATTTATTGAGTGGTTTATGAATTTTGGTCGATACGGAAGGAACAACTGCATCGACAGGAATTTCTAAATACTTGAACAAGGCAAACCGACACAATATTGGTTCTAAATTTGGTAAAAGAAGTATGTTTACCTAGATTTTATCTTTTATATATAAAAGAATAATTTCAAAAAAATTGATATAGTTATTTATGGAGTGTTTGTTTGTTCAAAAATGATAATACTTAATGACTATCAGTTATTATCTGATTAGTTTTGCTCGGCCATTCATGGGCATTCATTATTTGATCAAATTTAATACGAATACCTTGTGAATTCAGTTTCTGTTACCCGATATACTGACCCAGCTATACTGAATTGATTGCATAGGATAGATTCGGCTGTTATAAAAAATGATGACTATGAAGCAATGGTTGTAGGACCCATAAGTAAAGTACATATGGTTATATGAAGCCAGAATTGAACGAAACTGGTAGATAAACGATGTAGGATGCTTGAAATATGGATTTTAGCTTATACAAGCAAGGGATCAACATGCTTAGTAGTACCATAGGGATCAACATGATTGGATAGACAAGGGGTAGGCATGGTCGAAGCAAAAGAGGCTCGGCATAGAAGAAGGCAGGTGGATTAACATAGTTTATTGGTTTGGAAAGTTATACTTCAAATCACGAGGCATGGATCGACATAGCGTATAAAAGGGATCAACAAGGCTTGATAGTTTGGAAGGGATCTGCGAGGCTTAATAGTTAGCAAAAGGATCTACAAGACTTGATTGTGAGGAAGGGATCGGCATAGCATATAAAATGGATCGATATGGCTTGATAATTAGCAAGGGATCGGCATACGTAAGTCCACCGGGAGGGATCGGCATATGTCAGAATCGAGTTTATTCTTAATTCTAAGGATCAATATCTTGGGATCTAGAAGTCCAAAGCAAATGAAACTTGGAGAGCAAGGTATATACACCCTAGGATTGCCCTAGGGATCGCATGTCAAATGGCCAAAGAATGAGGGATTAGCATACGACTACTTGAAGGTTCGGTAGAAAATAGCTTACAAGTGGAGTTGAACCAAAGATCAATCAATAGCATGAGCTCTACTAGTCCAAATAACATGATGTTTGAAGAGCCAACATAACTAAGCATGAAGAAGAAACTAGAGGGATCGTGCCTAAGAATCCACCAATGAAGGGATCGGTATCAATCCATTTTTATCAGGGTTTAGGCTGAGCTATCCCTCTAGTGGGCCCATATGGATTAGAAGGTCTTATAGCCGAAGTCTCAGAAAGATTGGTGGTCACCTTTACATATAAAATACTGGCCTAGAGGGTCATTCTGATGATCTTTACGCTGCTGGTTGCATTAGCCTTTATTGTAATCAAGTTTTTTTTATTTCTTCTTGCAGCTTGCTGCTATAATCAAAATATTAGTGAATCAATAAATATAATCTTAAAGTGGACGAAGGCATACAACACCGGTGTTCTTGATTATTGCTCTGATTTGTCTGCTAGTTTATTTTATTCCTCGGTTTTAATTTTTCTTTCTTCATTTACTTCTCTACATAAATCTATTTTTGGTTGTTTGTGACCAATTTGGTTGTTAACATTTTAGTGTTTTCACTGAGAACCTGATTCTTAGCTTGTTAGGATCCCCTTTGTTGCTACTGGATTGGGCAAATCCCCCAAAGAAGATCCATAGTTATCTTTATAAAGTTGCATATATTATCTCAAAATGTGGATGGAAATAAGACTGCTAGCATTCAACAAGGAGCCCCAAGTAATCAACCTACAAATTTTAATGTTGATCCAGTTGAAGTTCAGAACTCTACTGATTCTATGATCGGAGTTAAATTTCATAACCTAATGAGAGAGTTGATAGAAAGTCATCGACAACTAAATAGGAAAATTTGGACGAATATTAACCTGACGAACCAGATTACTCAACACAACATAAGAAGGCCAGAAGGGATCCCACTCCTCACAAGACATCGGAAAGCTCGAGCTCATCGGATGAATACCATAGGGATAGGTGTCGTAGGTTCTAGGGAGATCATGCAGAAACGTCAGAGCACCGCTTGGTAGAACAATATCGTCTGCGAAGACCGACCGGTGTCGATCCCTCCTCCAGAGGAGGGATTCCCTATTACACTTGTGGAATCACGTTGAAATTATTCCCGGAAGCTTAGGTGGTGGAGTTTGATCGAATGCTGACCAAGTACCCCGTCGGAATGACGATGAGATAAATGTTTAAGGTGCACATCAAGAGGATGGTGACCCAAGAAGGCGTGAAGTGGCCCATAGACATCGAACAAATCATTCAAGTGAGGTGGAGCGCGAGCACTACTTAGCGCCGCCTATCTAAGTGTTAGACTTGTTAACGATGGTCAGACGATTGGTGAGAGAGAACCAAGGCTTGACTAATGATGACTAGGAAATTTCGAGAAACCATATCCCTTTCACTGAGAATGTTCTACATGCAGAATATCTGAGAAGGTTCATCATGCCATCAATGCCTGCCTTCGAGGGAAAAACCAACCCCAATTAGCATATTATGAGATAGGAATGGCTGATGGATTTTGCAAGAGCCAATGGCGCGACCAAGTGTAGATGCTTTCTTATAACTCTTTTCGGCATAACAACAATGTGGTTCATGAGACTACCTCCGCGGTCAATTTCGAGATTCGATGAGTGGGAAACCAAGTTTGTAGAGCAATTCTGAATGCAGATGACTTATCCTAAAGACGGGATATCCCTTTCTAGCATGATCCAGTCTCTAGGGGAATCGTTGAAGGATTACTTGGAGTAATTTTATACCACCAACATGGAGGTCAATAATCCAAATGATCATGCTATACTTATGGACATGACGAGAGGGATTGATTCAGAATTTGAGTTTGGTGATTGGCTGGCTGGAAAACCGCCTGCCACTTTAGAGTACTTCTATTCAAAAGCAGCTCAGCTTTTATAGAAGGAGGAAGCCAGACCCTTTAGGAAAAAGAATGTTGCAAGGTCGAGTGGAGAAGCAGTACAGAGTAATATTGCAATAAAACAGTCGGATGACAGTTTTTGGAAAGTACAAGTGAAAGTTTAGAATAAGTCGAATCAACAAAAGTGAGTTGGAGATAGGAATCAAGAGAATAAGAGGAGTTTGGGAGACTAAAGCCTAGGATTCCAATGTATGACAATTACATGCCCCTAAACATGTCCCTGGAGAACATTTATCTATCCATTTGTAATACCATGCAATATAGGAAGCCGCCACCAAAGGAGTCAAAAGAAACGTAGAAGCAAACTGGGAAATATTGTTGGTTTCATGCTTGTTATGAGCACAATAAGAATGAATGTAGGCATCTCCAGGATGTCATATAAAAGTAAATTCGGGAAAGGAAATTGCAGCAGTTTGTGAAAACTTCACAGGATGGCGGACATGGGATATCTAACCTAAATCGAGGATAAGCTCCACATAGGGCTGAGGAGCTTGCACGAACAGGTGGAAGACTGGTGATAAATATGATAATTGAGTAGGATTATTTTCACCTTAGAGGGAGGGAGGGATGAATAGGGTGATACTAACAATAACAAAAATTTAATGCGGAAACAAAAGCAATAATAGAAAATAACGCGTGATCGCACACAAATTTACCCAGCTTCGGCCAAACCCTGCTAAGGTGTTGCCCCCAAGGTTTCTACTAGAAATTAAGTAGTCAGATGCTTACACATGTACACTTGCGACATCGCTACTTGACTAAACTAACTCTGCGCTCAAATCCCTACCACAACTCATCCACTGAGTTGCGAATTCTCAAACTACGTCTCGTATTTGTACCTAGTCACACGACTAGAAAATTACACAATTTCAAAAGAAAAAATTACTAATGAAAATTAAAAATAAAACAAAATCCTAATTTTTAAATAAAGCCCAAAAATAAATTCAGCCCAAATACTAATTAAAAGAGAAGAATGATCGGTCGTTCTTTTTTGAGTAGAGTTTTTAACTAAAGCCCAATATACTATATTCTCCTTTTCTTTTGAGTAGAATGTTCGGTCGTTCCCTTTTATTTCTCTTCCGCAATTTAGGGTTTTTGGTAAATTGAAGTCATCGCTTTTTGTTGTGATCGATTGTAGTATGCTTCTGCTTCTGTTGCTTCATCAATCGATTTTCTTGAGTTGCTCTCGGTAGCTTCAATTTGATTCGAGTTCAAATGACATAAAGTTGATATGCGATTTACGCTTTTGTTTTACTTATTGATTTGCTTGAACTCGAATGATTCTGTTGTCGACGATGATATGAGAATTTATAGGGAATTAAAACCCTATTTTATTATTTATATAATTTGGTTTGAATTCTTTAAAAAATTTGTTTGGCCATTCGATTTTGCTTGAATGCTTATGATGTTTCTGACTTCGTTCTATCTCTGATATATTCGAATTTCCTTGCGTTGGTTCCATTATTTGCTCATTTGATTTTGGCATTTGAATTTGTTGAATTTTTCCACTGTATACGAATTAACCTAGGAATTCAAAATTCTCCGTTCTTTTCGCATTTGACTTCGGCATTTAAAATTGTGATAAACTTTTGTTCATTTTGAAATCCCCTTGACTTGGTCATTGACTCACAGCTTCATGTAAATTGCTAACACTTGTTTTTCGAACTGCAATGATTAAACTGGGTTGATCATGCTTTGCTTGATTTTGTTCGATCTTCTTTCATGTTAATAACTATAAACATATAAACCTGCTTCCGTTCATGCCTGAGTTTTAGTTATGCCTGGTTTCATTTGAATGCTTGTTGCTCGGGTTAATCTATGTTGAGTCAGGATTACTATAGTTGCTCTGTTCACTTCAGTGCTTGGATTCAGGCATATGTATATATTTTATCATGTTATATATATATATATATATATATATATATATTATCGGGTTGATTGGTTGGCCTTCTCTGCACTTTGGTTTTTCATGCCTCTGAACTGATATATGTGTTCACGCATTTGAATCTTCATGTTGCCTTGATGTCTTTGTACATTTGTTTTCATATTGTCATCTCTGTTGCATTGTGTCTGGTTCAAATGTGTGTGGTGGTGTATTTGATGTCTTCATGTCAACTGGATTGCATTTTCATTTTGTATGGCTTTCTTGTCCACTTGAAGTGCTTGAACATGGTTTGTTTAGACTTGTTATTTTGATCCTGTACACTTAAGCATGTTTTTTTTCTTTGTATCAGACCATGCCCAAATTTGTGTTCACTCAAAGTCTGGTCGTATACATATTCATTCTCGTCCCAACTTAATTCTGTATTCAGATAGTCCAAAACTTTTCTTTGTTTTAGGATTTAATGGCTCGGAATCAACATGCAAGATGAATTTTAAATTGACATTATCACATCCATTGTTATGTACTCCAGCTGAAGGTTTAGCCAAAACACTTTGGAGTCGATTCTTCTGATTGCTTTGATTCAAACTTGCTTTATCCTTGTGCACATTGTGGTCTGGGTTCATTAGTGACCTACTTCTTGGTTACATGTGCTTGCTGCTGTCCTTATGCACTTGTGTTGAGGCTGTGTTGTTTGTCACCATACTTATTGTTTGTTGTGTGTACTTGTATCAACTCATATTGTATTCACCTCTTGTTCACTTCGAATGCAATTAGAGATTTAACTCAAAGTACAAATGTAGACAATTATAATAGTGTTCAAGTCTCAACCAAAACAATGTCCACATCAAAACAAGGTATGAACAACCAAAGTGTAGAGAATGACAGTCCAGTTCAACAAGGCTCGGTACAAAACAGAAGCGTGGATGAGCATGATGAACTAAACCAGATCACATGTTCAAAGTGTTAAAATATACACATTAGACTCTAGAGAATGATGACATATATCAGGCATCACAACATGCGTTATTTAAATGAGGACCAGAACACAGATGAACATGAGCATGCAACACAGTCTGGACCAAAACAACAAATCAGTTCAGGTCAAACTAGCACCAAAACAAAATTTATTCAAAGTAGGCTTCAAGATATACCAGATCAAAATCAAACGGTGGTGAACCCAATGGAGCATAAGCACATTTGAACCAGACTACAACATTAAAGGCAAAACCACACTAGTTTTATACATTTGTACAGAGGCCAGAAATTCAGTGCAGACCAACCAAATGTACAAAGGCATGTATAGAGAATCAAGTGCAAACTCGTCTACAAAACTCAACTAGACCAAAACATACACAAGGAAAGCATAAACATGCTTAGGTAAAATAAACATGATAGCAGTTCACAAATGGAACCAGACTATCATAACTCAATTTTATTCGAATCAGATTTTAAATAACATAACATGCTCACAAGTTCAAGACAAGTGCACCATGTATATACACAAACAACCAGAATTGATACCAAAGCCATCACACACATATATACATACATACATGTATGTATGTATGTATGTATGTATGTATGTATGTATGTATGTATGTATGTATGTATGTATGTATATGGAGACATCAATGCATTGGAACTAAACATTGGAAGCAAGGACTCGAAGTGGATAGAGCAAGAGCAAGGAACAGAATAAGGTACACAAGAAAAGAAAACGCATACAACAAAAGAAATAAAAAAATCAATGAAGCAGTGTACATTTTACAAAAATCTGGGTAGCGGTTTAAACCAAGTCAATCATCTCAAAAATTCAAAGTGTCGAAATCAGAGATGTCAACAGAGAAAAGAACGGAACCAAAGCCAAACCAAATGCAAGCCGTGATAATCAAGCAAAGAAATATTCAAAGTGAACCAGTCTAAAGAAATCACATGTATTCATGCAAAGTTGAACGGTAGAGCAAAAAGTAACAGATGAATTCAAAAGATATATTCGAATGATAATGTAGGGAACTAAACCGTATAAATACCATTAACATCATCAACATTCAGATAATCAAGTTCAAGCATATCAACGAGAGTAATAAAGGAAATCACACACCAATTCAATTTGAACTTGCCAAATTGAAGCAGCCAAGTGAAGTCAAAGCAAGATAATCGATCGAGCAAGCAATCAACGTGAAAACATCTATTCGATCGATCAACCAAAATCGTCGTAATCAATTTCCAGAAGCCCTAACTTTTAGAAAGAAAGAGGACCATTTTTGTAAAGCAAGGATATGGTCCGAAGAAATAAACAAAGAAAAGGGGAATTAATTTTTATTATAGTTTTTTTCTTTAGGCCAACTTATGATTTCCTTTGGGCTTTTAAGTTTAAAATTAGGGTTTTATTGCTTTGAGTTGTTTTTATTTGTAATTTACTTTTAAAACCTTTATAAAAGTCTAGTCGTGTGGCTAGGGGACGAATTAAGATGGTGTAATTCGAGAATTCGCAACTCAGTGGCAGAGTTGTGGCAAGGTTTTGAGCGTAGAGTTAGGTCAGTCAATAGCGGGTATTGCAAGTTTACGTGTGTAAACATCCAACTACTTAATTTCTAGTAGAAACCTTGTGGCAGCACGTAGGCAGGGTTTTGCGGGAGCTAGGTAAATATGTGTTGTTCTATTTCTGCTTTTATTATTATGCTATTATCTTTGCTGCAATTATTTTATATATTTCTGCATTGAATTATTATTATTATTATTAGTATCACCATATTCACTCCCCCTCTATGGTGAAATCGATCCTACAAGTGGTATCAAAATCTAGGAACAAAAGTCAATTTTTCTTTTAAAAATTTGATTTTTCAAAAACAAATTATTGTTTTAAAATTTTGATTTTTTAAAATGGCTTCCTTTAATAATGTTTTTGCTGAAGGTCAGTACATAGTTAGACCACCTATGTTCAATGGTGAATATGTTTATTGGAAAAATAGAATGAAATTTTTTCTAAAAACCATTGATGCTTATAATATTGTTGAGACAAGATATAGGACACCAACTATAGTGGTAGATAATCAGGAAATTGAAAAACCGATGGATCAGTAGACAGATCATGAAAATAAACTACAAAATGGTAATGCTAAAGCTATGAATTCATTTATCTGTTCATTAGATTAAATTTAATTTAAACGTGCCTCACATTGTCTAACTGCGCAGGAAATCTGCCACACACTTGAAGTGACTCACGAAGGAACATCTCAAGTCAAAGAATCTTTCCTTGCCATGCTTAGTAGCGAATACGAGAACTTCACAATGGCCAAGGATGAAAATGTCAAAGAGATGTATGGACGACTTTCCAATCTCATGTACAAATCAAAAGCTCTTGGAAAACCATACCCAGAATTGGAAATACACCGAAAAATCCTCAGAATCCTTCCATGAAATTTTGAAGTGAAAGTTACAGACATTCAAGAATTAAAAGATCTAAAACAAATCAAAGTCGAAGAACTCATCAGAATTCTCACCACTTATGAGCTAGAAATCAAATTCAAGAAAGAATGTGAAGGAGGTGGTACACGAAAGAAATCAATAGCTCTCAAAGGAACAACGGACAGTGATGGTGATGATGATGTTGATGGAGCAGCTGAATTGGCCTATAACAAAGAGATACAAAAAGTGGAACCGTAAATGGGGGAATCCAGCTGTAAATCAACAACTGAAAAGTAGAATAGTCAAAGTTCTATAAAACCCAGAAGAGCAAGAGATCATTTGTCACAAGTGCAATAAACCCGGCCATATCTAGCCTAATTGTCCTCAGAATCGACTAAGCCATGGAAAGAAACAGAAAAGGAGGAGTTTTACAGCCACTTGGGATGAAACTTAAGAAGTTGATAAAAGCACTGGCAATGAGAGTGAAAAAGGAAATATGTGCCTCCGAGGTGATATAACTGACAGTGATGACGATGTGCCAAGCGAGGTATCAAAACTTACTCACTCAGAATTACATAGATATTTTTTATGAAGTAAATGGCTGTTTTGAATGACTTAAAGAGAAATACGCTAAAATTGAATCACAAAGAGATAGTTTTATATAATTAAATAAATAACTTGATCAATTGTTTAAAAACAATCGAAACAAGAGCCCTAAGTGTGACAAGAGTCCATCATTCGAAGAAGAAATTAGAAAATCGGAAATTAAATTAAAACACTTGAAAATGAAATTCTGATTTTGAAAGAAAGTGAAAATACTAGGAGAGAAAATTATATTAAGAAGCGCACGTTGTTATTGAACGAAAATGAATCCCTCAAAACACAAGCCCAACAATTGTGTACGACTTTAGGAAAATTTTCAAAAGGAAAACGATTGCTAAATAAGTTATTAGGGAAACAAACTGTTAATACTGTTAAACAAGGACTTGGGTATAATCAATCTAAACGTGTTAGAAGTGAAATTAATCAAGTCAATTCCAAGTGCACAATTTGTGGAAAAACTGCATACAATCACAACAATTGTTGGTATAGACCCAAAAACGTGAAAAAAATTCCAATTTGGGTTCCAAAGGCACGAATATGAAATCTCTTAAAGTCAAACAGATCTACGTGCCAAAAGGAACAAACATAAATAGTCTTGGGTCTACACAAAATGTTTTGCCACTAACAACCATGGACCTATAAAAACAAATATATCACAAAAATCTTTTCTTGTGTAGGTTTGGTGGCTGGCTAAGGAACAACAATGGAGTTACCCAAATTCTGGCTATTTCAAGTACACGACAGACAACAAATCAAAGTTCCTTAGCCTAGTATAAAGGTGGCAGAATCACAATAAGTAACAACAAAAAATTTATCGTGAAGGTAAAATAGATAATGGTATATTTGTCATGAACGATTTATTAAATGTGAAAATCTGCACCATAATCCGATTTAAATCAGCCAGTTATATGATAATGAATGTTGATTATGATTCTGATTTATGCAAAATTGCTGGCCAATTATATTTTTATGCCGAGAACACTATAATTATCTCTAGAGTCTTTGAACTAGTTCATATAGATTAGTTTGGACTAATTATGTTGTTTTATTGGTTGATGATTACTCTAGATACATGTGGATATATTTGTTCATCTTATTGCTTCTAGATCTCACATTATGCTCACTATTTGTTTATTGGAATAATTTAGATCCAAAAGAATTTCATTTGAAAGCTGTAAAATGATTTTAAAGTATGTGTTGCAACTTCATGGTTTGGTCTTAGGTATTCGACTAATGATAACTTTGAATTAAAAGGATATTTGGATGCCGATTATGTTGGAAGTCTAGTTGATAGAAAAGTACTAGTGGAACGCGTTTTATGTTAGGACATTCGTTAGTTGCATAGTCAAGTAGAAAACAGAGTTGTATTGCATTATCCACCACTAAGGCAAAGTATATTGCTCTAAATGGTTGGTCTGCTCAAATTTTATGGATGATAAATACTTTGCAAGACTATGGTCTAAATTTTAAAGGTGTACCATTAATATGTGATAGAAAAAGTGCAATTGATCTCACAAATAATCCTATACATCACTCACAGACAAAACATATAGATGTTAGACATCATTTTATTAAAGATCATATTTCCAAAGAAAATATCTGCATAAATTTCATTTCAACCAATTCTCAATTGGTAGACATTTTTACAAAACCCCTTCTAGAAAATAGTTTTTGTCGACTTCATCTCAGTTTAGTCATTTTAGAAATTTGATTCTATATATTTGATTTTTATCTTAAATGCCTATGTTAACTAATCTGACTCCCTGATGATTATCAAAAGATAAATAGTGACTTAAATATAAGTGATGAGTGTTGATATTGATCATATTTATGACTTGAGACAGTATATTTAGTAAATTCTTTAAAAGTTTGAACAAGATTTATGATAACTTTTGTTGGTAAAAATTCCATGACCATCTCTATTTCTGTCATATTTCTAATGACCATCACTCGTCAAAATCCAATATAGTATGTAAATATGTGGTATTTTTAAAAGGGAAATTATTCGTTTTTATTTTATTTTATTGCAATAAAAACATCCAAAGTATCCGCTCTCATTTAAAAGTCCTCACAGTTATGCATGGGTGAATTACTTGGAATTTTTTATTATGTGCTTTCATGCTCATTTAAAAGTCCTCACGGTTATGCATGTATGGAACACATATCAAAATTGATTTTTAAATAGACAAGTTGATTTTAATCCAATTTAAAAGACCTCACGGTTATGCATGGTTAGAAGACGCTTGAAATTCAATTTTTATAAAAATTAGGAATACTACTAATCTCATTTAAAGTCCTAACGGTTATGCATGGTTAGTGGATATTCAAATTCTGGATATAAATATACTACAAATAGACACATATATGGTTTCTGACATAATTCCTATCATTCTAAAGTGGAATATGTGCCTAATAGAGTATTTGTGATTATTGTTTGATTTTTTTATTGAAATATAATATTTATACTCGAGTGGGTGTTAAAGTTGTATTAATGTGTATCACTTTATCTTTGTTTTTCTAACACTATTACTCTTCTGCTGATAACAGAAGGGGGAGAGAAAAGTTAAGATTTTGGCAAATAAAGGTCAAATATTTTATTTTTTAGTTACATATTTCCATCTAGGGACATTTGCATATTTTATTTATTTTCATGCATATATGAAGGGGGAGCTTTGTTGTAGAGAGGGAGCATTCAAATAGGAGGAGCAAATAGGGTTCATCAATGATCAAATACATTTACTAAATTCAAAATCTTAAATATATGTTTGTTATCATCAAAAGGGGAGATTGTTGAATATGCTAGTTTATGATTTTTGTTTGATGATAATAAACATATATATATATATATATATATTCATTAAAATGTATTTGTTATTGTACTATTTTATTTTCACATAATTGAATAAATGTTCGTTGAATAAATAAATAACACATAATTAAAATTCAAACGGATATTTTATTTAAACAAATATTTTATTACAATTTTTGAATAGTACAAAATTTGACCTCTCACTATACACACAATTTCCAGTACAATACAATTTCACATTATAATACAATTTTTCACTATACATACATTTGCACCTCACTACATATCACTCGTTCACTCGTATTTGTTCTTCAACCATATTCCAATTTGTATCCATTATTTGAATTATCTGTAAAATAAACATTGACGCGGTAAAATTGAAAAAGAAATATCTTTGCAGTGTAAAATAAAATGTGTTTTTGAAAATATTATTTCCTCAGTTATTTGGGTTGTTCGTCATCATTTATTTTGAATTCATCTACACGAACAACTTGTGACATGCACAGTACATGCCACATGGCTGTGTGCACCGATATACACTTGATAAAATTACAAGGACGGGTAAGCTCAAGGTCAAACCCAAGCCGGGGTCGGATTCAACTTAGGTGCAATACAAATACATCACAAAATTGTCGAGTACAAGTTCTCATGCAACAAGAAGCCAAAACTAGACCTTGCTAACAAGTGCACAAATGTGTACACATGGGAATGGACTCAATAGTGGAGTCGTGAAACCAGAATAAAATGTACAAACCACTAGTGAATTGATGAATACATATACAAGTGCACCATAACCGGATCAGTTTCCAAAATCAAAGCAACATGTGCAGTGCAAAGCAACATAATCAACTGGAAATAGTGAGGCGAAAACACAATGTAGTAAAGCTCTGAAACAAAATCAAAGGCAACTAGATCATGGAAAAGTCTCAACATACATATATACATGAATACACATGTATACATACATACATACATAATATATATATATATATATATATGTATATGTATGTATATGTATATGTGTGTGTGTGTGTGTGTGTGTGTGTGTGTGTGTGTGTGTATGCAGACAACAGCTCAAATGAGCAATTTCAGATAAGATCAAGTCTTGAACAAAAGGAACACAGGCATGAACAAACATCGAATGCAACTGGACATTTAACCCGAAGTACAAATGCAGACAATTACAATAGAGTTCAAGTATCGACCAAATCAATGTCCACATCAAAACAAGGTATGAACAACCAAAGTATAGAGAATGATAGACCGATTCAACAAGGCTCGGTACAAAACAAAAGCATGGATGAGCATAATGAATGAAACCAGATCACATGTTCAAAGTGTTCAAATATACACACCATACTCTAGAGAATGATGACATACATCAGGCATCACAACATGCATCATTTACATGAGGATCAGAACACAAATGAACATGAGCATGCAACACAGTCTCGAACAAAACAACAAATCAGTTCAGGTCAAACCAGCACCAAGACAAAATATATTCACAAGTAGACTTCAAGATGAACCAGATCAAAATCACGGTGGTGAACCCAATGGAGCATAAGCACACTTGAACCAGACTACAACATTAAAGGCAAAACCACACTAGTTCTATACATTTGAACAAAGGCCGGAAAAATCAGTGCAGACCAACCAAATGTACAAAGACATGTACAGAGAATCAAGTGTAGACTATACATGTACAAAACTCAACTAGATCAGAACATACACAAGGAAAGCTATAAATATGCTTAGGTCAAATAAGCATGACAGCATCTCACAAATGGAACCTGACTATCATAACTCAGTTTTACTCGAATCAGATTTTAAATAACAACATAACATGCTCACAAGTTCAAGAAAAGTGCACCATGTATATACACAAACAACCAGAATTGATATCGGAGCCATTACACACATATATACATACATAGATGTATGTATGTATGTATGTATATACATGGAGACATCAATGCATTGGAGCTGAACATTGGAACCAAGTACTCGAAGTGGACAGAGCAAGAGCAAGGTACAGAATAAGGTACACAAGAAAAGCACACGCATACAACAAAAGAAATCAAAAAATATCAATGAAGCATTGTACAGTTTTACAAAAATCAAGTTAGCGGTTTTAAAACCAAGTCAGTTATGTCAAAAATTCAAAGTGCAGAAATCAAAGATGTCAACAGAGAAAAGAACGGAACCAAATCCAAAGCAAACGCAAGCCGTGATAATCAAGCATAGAAATATTCGAATTGAACTAGTCTAAACAAATCACACGTATTCATACAAAATCGAACAGCAGAGAAAAAAGTAACAGACGAACTCAAAAGATATATTCGAACGATAATTTAGGGAATTAAACCCTATAAATACCATTAACATCATCGGCATACAGATCATCAAGTTCATGCATATCAACAAGAGTAATAAAGGAAATCACATACCAATTCAATTCAAACTCGCCAAATTGATTTAGCCAAGTGAAGTCAAAGCAAGACGAATGATTGACAAAGAAATCAACGCGAAAACATCTATTTGATCGATCAATTGAAATTGGTGTATTCAATTTCCAAAAGCTTTAATTTTTGAAAAGAAAGAGGAACAATTGGGCAACCATTTTCACAAAGCAAGGATACAGGTGGAAGAAGTAAACAAAGAAAAAAGGAACTAATTTTTATAGTATTTTTCTTTGGGCCAACTTATAATTTCCTTTGGGCTTTTAATTTTAAAATTAGGGTTTTATTTCTTTGAGTTTTTTATTTGTAATTTACGTTTAAAACATTTATAAAAGTCTTGTCGTGTGACTAGGGTACGAACTACAATGGTGTAGTTCAAGAATTCGCAACTCAGTGGCTGGGTTGTGGCATGGTTTTGAGAATATAGTTAGGTTAGTCGATAGCGGGTATCGCAAGTTTACATGTGTAAGCGTCTGACTATTAATTTCCAGTAGAAACCTTGGAGCTGCACATAGGTAGGTTTTTGCCGAAGCTGGGTAAATCTGTGTTGTTCTATTTCTGCTTTTATTATTCCGCTATTATCTGTGCTGCAATTATTTTATATATTTCTATATTAAATTTTTATTACTAGTAGTATCACCCTATTCACACCCCCCCCCCTCTAGGGAGAAATCGATCCTATAGGGGTCCGGTCCTCTTGTTCATGTAAGCATCTTTGCCTAGTGTGTCTGAAGCTCAACTTTGTACATGTGTTGATGAAGTCTTTGCACTTGTGTTGAATCTAGCCTTTGCTTGGGTTTGACCTTGTACTCACTTGTTCCTGCAGTTTTAATCAGCAAGTGTATATCGGTGTGCACGGCCTTGTGACATGTACAGTGATACACTATGCATGTTACAAGCTGTTCATGTAAGTTGAATACAAAATAAATGATGACGAACAACCAAAATAACTAAGGCAAACATTATTTTCAAACACATACTTCATTTTACACTACAAAATATTTCTGTTTCAATTTTACTGCGTCGCTGTTTATTTTGCAGATAGTTCAGATGCTGCATACAAGCTGGAAAACGTTGAAGATCAAAATAAGAGTGATGACTGAAGTATGTAGTGAGGTGTATAATGTATGTAAAAACTGTATAGTGAAAATTATGTTGTAATTTGAAATTGTATTGTAATTGAAAATGTGAAAATATAGTGAGTGCTCAAATTTGTACTATTTGACTTTGTAATAAAATATTTGTTTTAATATGAATTTTGAGTTATTTAGTTTTTTCAACAAATATTTATTTAATTATGTGAAAAATAAAATAATACAACAACAAATTCATTTAAACGAATATAAATATATATGTTTATTATTATCAAACAAAAATCATAGGCTATTGTATTCTACAATCTCCCCCTTTTGATGATAATAAACGTATATTAAGATTTTGACTCTATTGAATGTATTTGGTTTTGATGAATTCTATTAGTTCTCCCTATTTGAATGCTCCCCCTACAACGAAACTCCTCCTTCACCTATGTATGAAAATAAAAAATATGCAAATAAAAAATATACAATGTAATGAGCCTAGATGTGAACTGATGAGAATATGCAACAATAAAACATTTGAATTTATTTGCCAAAATCTTAACTTCTCTCTCCTTCTTTTGTTATCAGCAAAAGAGTAACAGTGTTAGAAAAATAGATAAAAAGTGATAAACATTAATACAAAATTAATACCTAATTGAGTAGATATATTAAATTTTAACAAAAAATCAAACAAAAATCATAAATACTCTGTTAGGTGCATATTCCATTTTAGAGTGATAGGCTGATGTCGGTATAAAAGACCATGTAGTTGTGTTTATTTATCGTAGATCTATAGCAGGAACTTGAATACTTACTAACCATGCATATCCTTTAGGACTTTTAAATGAGATTAGTAGTATTCCCAATTTTTATTAAAAAAATTTAATTTCAAGTATCTTCTAACCACGCATAACCGTGAGGACTTTTAAATGGCATTATAATCAACTCAACTATTTAATAATCAATTTTGATATGTGTTCCATACATGCATAACCGTGAGGACTTTTAAACGAGAGTGAGTACTTTTTGATAATTTTTATTGCTAATTAATTAAAAAATGAATATTTTCCCGCTTAAATACCACATTTTGACATACTATATTGCTTTTTGATGAGTGATGGTCATTAGAAATATGATAGAAATAGATATGGCTATGGAATTTTTACCAATCAAAGTTATTACAAATTTTGTTTAAATTTTTAAGAAATTTACTACATATACGTCTCAAGTCCTAATGTATGATTACTATTAACATTCTTCGCATTTTTTCAGTCACTATTTTCCTTTTAGATAATCTGCAGGGAGTCAGATTAGTTAATGTAGTCATTTAAGATCAAATCCAAAAATATAAAATCAAATTTCTAAAATCAAATTTCTAAAACCCCAAACTAAGATAAAATCGACAAAAACTATTTTCTAGAGGGGGGTTTTGTAAATATGTTTGCCCATTGAAAATCAGTTGAAATGAAATTTATGCATATATTTTCTATGAAAATGTGATGCAACCAATGAATGTCTCAACATAAAACACGTTCCACTAATACTTTTTTTATCAACTAGACTACCAGCATAATCTGCATCTGAATACCCCGTTAAACCAAAGTTATCATAAGTTGGATACCAGAGACCAAACCGTGGTGAGGCAACAGATATCTTATGATCCTTTTACAGCTTTTAAAATGATATTCTTTGGGATTTGATTGAAACCATGTACACAATCAAGCAGAGAGCATAATGTCTATAAGCAGTAAGATAAAGAAGTATGCCAACCTGTATCCAGAGTAATCATCAACCAATATAGAACAATATCTCTTACCACAGTGCATGAAAAGATGATTTAAAAAATTTCTCATTTGATCACTGGCTGATTGAAATCAGATTATGGTTCAGATAATACATCGTTTTTGTCTATTGTGACTCTGCCACCGTTGTATTTCTTTAGTCTATGGAACTTTTTGTCGCCCGTCGTGTGTCTGAAACAGCCAAAATCTAGTACCACTCTTGTTGTTCCTTAGCCTGCCACCACAGCTACACGAGAGAAGATTTTTGCGACCTATTTTTTTTTATAGGTCCATGATTGTTAGTGACAAAAGATTTTGAGAAACAAGTTTGTGTAGAACCAAAGTAGTCTATATTTGTTCCTTTTCGTACCCAGATTTTTTTGACATTCAGAGATTTGACATTCATGTCTTTAAGAACCCAAATTGGTATGGTTTTTACGTGTTTGGGTCTATACCAGAAATTATTGTGATTGTGTCTAATTTTTGCGCAAATTGTGCACTTGGTGTTGACTTGATTAATTCTCTTCTACCTTTTTCAGATTGAGTACACCCAAGTCCTCGTCTAACAATATTAACAATTTTTTTCCCTAATAGCATATTTAGTGATTTTTCTCCTTTGGAGAATTTCCTTAAAGTTGTAGACAATTGTGGGAGTTGTGTATTGAGAGATTCATTTTCAATCAATAACAGAGTGCACTTTCTAATAGAATTTTCTCTCCTCGTATTTTCACTTTCTTTCAAAATCAGAATTTCATTCTCAAGCGATTTAATTTTAATTTTGGTTTTTTTATTTTCTCTTCGAATGATGGATACTTACCACACTTAGGGCTCTCATTTTGATTGTTTTCAAACAATTGATCAAGCTATTTATTTAGTTCTATCAAACTATCTCTTTGTGATTCAATTTTAGGGTACTTCTCCCTAAGTAGTTCAAAACAGCCATTTACTTCGTGAAAATATATAAGTAATTGTGAGTAAGTAAATTTTGGTACCTCGCTTGGCTCGTCATCATCTGCGTCACTTGTTTCTCCTTGAAGACACAGATTTGCTCTTTCACTCTCACTACCAATGCTTTTATCAACTTCATCACTTTCATCCCAAGTAGCTGCAAAACTTCTCCCTTTTGGTTTCTTTTTTTTGCTGAATTGATTTTGAGGACTATTTGGGTTATGTGGCCAGGTCTATTACAGTTGTGAAAAATGGTCTCCTGCTCTTCTGAGTCGTCTAGAACTTTGACTATTCTGATTTTAATTGTTGATTTAGAGCTGGATTCCGTATTTGTGGCTCCACCTTTTGAATTCCTCTATTATCAGTGCCATTTCAGTTGCTCCATCATCATCATCACTTTCTATTGTTCCACTGAGAGCTATTCATTTCATTCGAGTATCTCCTCCATCACATGCTCCCTTGAATTTTATTTCCATCTCATAAGCGGTGAGATTTCCAATAAGTTTTTCAACGTTAATCTGTTTCAAATCCTTTGTTTCTTGAATGGCAGTCACTCTCGCTTTCGTGGGAGAATTATGAGGATTTTTCGTACAATTTCCAGCTCTGTGTATGGTCTTCCAAGGGATTTTGATTTATATACAAGATTTAAAAGTCATCCATACATTTCTCTGACACTTTCATCATTTGCCATTGTGGGTTCTTGTACTCGCTACTAAGCATGGCAAGGCGAGATTCTTTGACTCGAGAGGTTTCTTCATGAGTCACTTCAAGTGTGTGCCAGATTTTCTCTGCAGTTAGACAATGTGAGACATGATTAAATTCAATTTCATCTAATAAACAAATGATAGAATTCATAGATTTATCATAAGCATTCTGTAAAAAATTTCTAGATCGGTCCATTAATCCATAGGTTTTTCAGTTTCTTAATTATCTACCATAATTGTTGGTATCCTATATCACATTTCAACAATATTCCATGCATCTATGGTTTTATAAAAAATTTCATCCCGGTTTTCCGATATGCTTTACTCACCACTGAACATCAGTGGCCTAACTAGGGACTGACCCTCAGCAAAAGCATTATTGAAAGAAGCCATTTTAAAAAATATGATGTTTTTTAAAACAAAAAAATGATTTTTGTTCCAAGCTCTGATACCAATTGTAAGACCGTTTTCACCCTAGAGGTGGGGTGAATATGGTGATGCTAATAATAATAAAAATTTAATGTGGAAATAAAAGCAATAACATAAAATAATGCAAAAGAGATCACACACAAATTTACCCAGCTTCGGCAAAACCCTGCCTACGTGTTGCCCACAAGGTTTCTACTAGAAATTAAGTAGTCAGACGCTTTCACACGTAAACTCGCAACACCCGCTACTTGACTAACCTAACTCTACGCTCAAAACCCTGCCAAACTCAGCCACTGAGTTGCGAATTCTCAAACTACGCCCCATATTTTGTACCTAGTCACACGAATAGAAAATTTCACAATTTTAAAAAGAAAAAATTACAAATGAAAATTAAAACTAAAACAAAATCCTAATTTTTGAATAAAGCCCAAAGATAAATTCGGCCTAAATACTAATTAAAAGAGAAGAATGATCGACCATTCCCTTTTGATAGAGTTTTTAACTGAAGCCCAATATACTATATTCTCCTTTTCTTTTGCGTAGAATGTTCGATCGTTCCCTTTATTTCTCTTCAATAATTTAGGGTTTTTGGAAAATTGAAGTCGCCGCCCTTTTGTTGTGATCGATTGAAGTATGCTTCCACTTCTGGTTGCATCTTCAATCGATTTGCTTGAGTTGTTCTCGGTTGTTTCAATTTGATTCGAGTTCGACACAAAATTGGTATGTGATTTATGCTTTTGTTTTACTTGTGGCTTTGCTTAAACTCAAATGATTCTATTACCGATGATGATGTCGGAATTTATAGGGATTAAATACTATTTTATCGTTCGTATGATTTGGTATGAATTCTTCAAAAAAATTGTTTGGCCATTCGATTTTGCTTGAATGCTTGTGATGTTTCTGACTTCTTTCTATCTCTGGTATATTCGAATTTCTTTACGTTGGTTCCGTTATTTGCTCCTTTGATTTTGGCATTTGAAATTTTTTTACTTTTTCCATCGTATACGAATTAATCCATGAATTCTAATTTCTCCGTTCTTTTTCCATTTGGCTTTGGCATTTAAAATTGTGATAAACTTTTCTTCATTTTGAAATCACCTTGAGTTGTTCATTGACTCACGGCTTCATGTAAATTTCTAACACTTGTTTTTCGAACTACAATGATTAAACTAGGTCGATCGAACTCATGCTTTCCTTGATTTTGTTTGAACTACTTTCATGTTAATAACTGTAAATGTATAAACATGCTTCTGTTCATGCCTAAGTTTTCATTGTGTCTGGTTTCATTTGAATGCTTGTTGCTCGAGTTAATCTGTGTTGAGTCTGGATTACTATAGTTGCTCTATCCACTTCTGTGCTTGCATTCTTGGGATCTACACTTTGGTTGTTCATGCTTCTGAACTAATATATGTGTTCATACATTTGAATCTTCACGTTGCCTTGATGTCTTTTTACATTTGTTTGCATGTTGTCACTTTTGTTGCATTGTGTCTGGTGTAAGTGTATGTGGTGGTGTATTTGATGCCTTAATGTTGACTGGATTGTATTTTCCTGTTGCATTGCTTTCTTGGTCCACTTGAAGTGATTGGACATAGTTTTTTTAGACTTGTTGTTGTGATTCATATACACTTGAGCATGTTGTTTTCATTTGAACCAGACCATGCCTGAACTTGTGTAGACTCTAAGTCTTGTTGTATACATATGCATTCTCATCCCAACTTACTTCTATATTCAGATAGTCCAGAACTTATCTTTGTTTTAAGATTTAATAGCTTGGAATTAACATGCAAGATGAGTTTGAGTTGACATTATCACATCCATTGTTATGTACTCCAGCTAAAGGTTTAGTCAAAACACTTTGGAGTCGATTCTTCTGATTGCTTTGAGTCAAACTTGCTTTATCCTTGTGCACATTGTGGTCTGGATTCATTGATGACCTCCTTCTTGGTTACATGTGCTTGCCGTTGTCCTTGTGCACTTGAGTGTTAAGGCTATGTTGTTTGTCACCATACTTGTTGTTTGTTGTGTACTTGTATCTATTCATGTTATATTCACCTCTGGTTCACTTTGTTGTTGTAGTCAAGTCATGTATACATTTGTTTGCATGTAAAGTATAGCCTTGTTTATTTAAGTCTGCACTGGTTCTAAAACTTGTGAGCATGTTTTTGCTCTGATTTGATGCACTTGATTCTGGTCTCCTCTGTAATGCATTTATGGTTGGGGTATGGTCCTCTTGTTCATGTAAGCATGTTTGTCTGGTGCGTTTGAAGCATAACTTTATACATGAGCTGATGAAGTCTTTGCACCTGTGTTGAATCCAGCCTCGGCTCGGGTTTGACCTTGTACTCACCTATTCCTATAGTTTTACCAAGCAAGTGTATATCGGTATGCATAGCCTTGTGACATGTATAGTGATACACTGTGCATTTTACAAGCTATTCGTGTAAGTTGAATTCAAAATACTTAATGATGAACAACCCAAATAACCGAGGCAAACAATATTTTCAAATACACACTTCGTTGTGCAGTGCAAAATATTTGTTTTTCAATTTTACCGCATCAGTGTTTATTTTGCAGATAGTTTAGATGCTGGATATAAGCTGGAAAAAAGTTGAAGATCAAAACACGAGTGATGAGTGAATTATGTAGTGAGGTGTACAATGTATGTAAAAACTATATAATGAAAATTATGTTGTAATTTGAAATTGTATTATAATTGAAAATGTGAAAATGTAATGAGAGCACAAATTGTATTATTTGAATTTGTAATAAAATATTTGTTTGAATATGAATTCTGAGTTATTTATTTTATTCAACAAATATTTATTTAACTATGTGAAAAATAAAATAGTACAACAACAATTACATTTAAACGAATATATATATATATATATATATGTTTATTATTATCAAACAAAAATCATAGGTTATTGTATTCTACAAATTGGAGGACTACACCCTAGGGACAGGAGTTGGCAAGAGATGGAGCATTATGCTATCGCAATAATGCATGTAGATTTTGAATGCTATTCAAATACGGAAGATGGAGCTCTGGCAAAACAGCAGTGCACCATGGCAGATGATATTGTGTTTTAGAAACAGAGATGCAGACAAAGTAGAGGCTCCAACAATTGACCCGATGTTAATTTCAACTATGATTGGCCCTTCATTATTGAGAAGGATTTTGATTGATTATGGAAGTTCAGTGAATATAATCTTCAAAACTCCATATGATCAGATGAGAATGAAAGCCAAAGACTTAAAACCATCTAAAGCTCGTATTCATGGTTCTAATAGCGTTGCAACTGAGGATGTTGGATACGTGAAGTTACCTATTGAATTGAGAGAAGGTGAAAGATGGAGAGTGCGATCTTATTGTTTATTATTTTGGATGTTGACTTTTCGTATAATGTTTTTCTGGATCGACTGGCCTTGGCTGAATTCCAAAAGTCTCTAGCCCCATGGTGTTTAACTTTAAAGTTTCTGACGGATGACGATGTGGGAGTTGTTTATGGCGATCAGGTGAATGACATGCCTATTATGTAGCTGAGATGAGGGAGGCTCAATGCAAAGAAAAAGGAAAGGGTGTGGACAAGATTGTCTACATCCAAGCTACCGAAGATTGACAATCAGCGCCAAAGCCTTGGCTAGGGCGCCATAATCGGTTCTATAAAGATATAAATCTGAGAGATGATGAGGAGGAGCCCAAAGAGACCAAAGTTGCATAGGCGTGGTAACAATTGTTATCACGGTCAGCCACGATGACCCATCATGAGTCATGAAGATTGGGTCATAGCTCAGCCCTTCGATAATGAATGAACTTGTTGGTTTTCTATGTGCGAACCTAGATGTATTCACTTGGACTCACTCTGATATGTGTGGAATCTCGGCTGCCGTTGCGATCAATGCATTGAATATTGATCCGAAGTATGTTTCAGTGAAGAAAAAATGACGAGGCATGGATCCGGAGAGATCTGGCGCTCTTAAAGAAGAGGTAGATAAACTAAAAGTCAACTGGTTTATCCGCGACACCCTCTATCAGTAATGGATATCTATCTCATACTTATGAAGAAGGCGATTGGAAAATGGGAACGTACATTGATTACTCAAATTTGAATAAAGCGTGTCCAAATGACAGTTTTCCCTTCCAAGGATTGACTAGCTAGTTGATTCAACTACGGGACACGAATTACTATCTTTTATGGATGCGTACTCGGGATATAACCAAATCTCGATGCATATCCCCAATCATAAGCACACCAGTTTTATTATGGATGTTTGATTTTATTGTTATGTAGTAATTTCGTTTAGATTGAAGAATGCTAGAGAAATCTATCAACGCTTAGATAACAGGATGTTTAAAGTTCAATATTGGAAAAATAATTGAAGTGTATGTGGATGATATGCTTGTGAAGTCATGACGATCAAGCGACTATATCAGAGACATGGCATAAATGTTTGACATTCTTCGATATTACAAGATGAAAATGTATCCTCTGAAGTGTTCATTTAGTGTTGCATCAGGAAAGTTCTTGGGCTTTATTGCCAATGCTCGTGGAATAGAAGCTAAGCCAGAGAAGATTCAGGCTATCCGTGATATCCAAGCGCCAATGACCATTAAATAAGTCCAGAGTCTAAATGGAAAGTTGCGACTTTAAGTCAATTTATCTCCAAAGCTACCGACAAATGCATTCCTTTCTTTGATTTGACTAGTAAGGGAAAAAGAAACTTCGAATGGATGCAAGATTGTAAAGACGCGTTCCAAGCTTTCGTGAATCATTTGGAGGGACCCCTTTCTTGTCAAAGTCGGTAGATCATGAGGAGCTATATATTTATTTAGTTGTATCAACACACGCTATAAGTGCCGCTTTGATTCGTGAGGAGAACTGGATCCAGAGGCTGGTGTATTACGTCAGTAAATGATTAACAGGAGCATAAGGGAACTATTTGAAAATAGAGAAATTGGCATATTACTTATTAATCGCATCATGGAAGCTCGTCCTTATTTTTAGGCGCATCCGATCAATGTTTCACCGACGAGCCATTACGATGGGTCCTACAGCGACCTTAGACATCTGGAAGGTTAATCAAATGGAATATTGAGCTCAACCAATTTGACATTACATATCTTCCTCGAAGAGATATCCAAGATAAGGCATTGGCGAACTTTATAGCGGAGTTTACTTTGCAAGATGAACTTCCAGAAAGTAATGAAATCCCTACTATATGATGGAGATTGTATACTGATGAGCATCTGATGATCATTATTTTGGAGATGGGGTTGTGCATGTAACCCCTAAAAACTGATCGTTTTGTTATGCTTTGGAGCTTGATTTCCCAGCAACAAGCAACGAGGTTGATTATGAAGCTTTGATTGCTAGACTTAAGCTTGCTAGAGAACTTGGAGTTAAATCTTTTGAGATCTTTTGCGATTCGCAGTTGGTGGTGTATCAAGTTAGGGGAGACTATCATGCTAAGGGACAAAGGCTTTCCCCGGACCTTACCCGAGTTCAGGAGTTATTGACGGAATTTGAATACTATAACATTTCACGTATCTCCCGCGATCAAAATAGAAAGGCTGATTCGTTGGCAAAGTATGCTAGTACCATTGATGCACATGAGATGGGTTTGGTTTTGGACGAAGTATCAGATACCCCTAGTATAAACATGATGAAAATCGATCAAACACTGTAGGAAAAATCTGAAAGGGAATCATGGATGACTCCAATTAAAGAGTATTTACTACACGAAGTCCTGCCAGATAAAAGAAATGAAAAGCGATAGGTCCTTCGCAAAGCTTCATGATATATTATGTAAGGAGGAGTTATGTATAGGAGTGGTTTCTCAGTCCCTTTATTCCGGTGTATCACTCATAGTGGCATAAATCGTGTTTTAAAAGAAGTCATGAAAGAGATTGTGGCGATCACACTGGGGGGCAAACTCTGGCAAATAAAATACTCAATTATGGGTATTATTGGCCAACTGTAAATCGAGATGCCACTGGTTATGTAAGATGATGAAATAAATGCCAGATATATGCAAAAGTCTGGAGAGCTCCGCCAATAAAAATCACGCAACTGGTCAACCCATGGCTGTTCGCCATGTGGGTATAGACATTATCGGTTCATTACATATCTCTAAAGATGGCAAGAAGCAACAAAGCATCCATTTAGTGAGAGAAACATAAGAGCTGGTGAACTCTTCAGATTAGTATAAAAAGATGTATGCAGTTAAAAGTCCAATGATACAAAATTGTTCCACATGTCTCGTTTAATTCACAAATGAATTATCATAAAATAAACACATGTATTTGATTCACAAGTAATGTATTTGTGATAAGTTCATCTAATAGAAAATGGTAGTATATTATGTAATGTGCAAAGGAAATAAAAAAAAATTCAATTTGATTGAACATGTGAGTATATAGGAAAATGGTTCCAAAAGTACCTAACAACAAATAAGATTCAATCTCAAAATTCGCTCCTTTCTGTAATACATAATGATGTATTGATAAGGAGTAATCATACTTTGTTGACAAACTACGATTGATAATGATCAAAGTTAACAACTTTCTTCGAGGTCAAGTTTTCATCTAAGACAAAGTTCATAAGAGACCCGTACATATCCTAGGTTAAGGAGTTGACGGGTTATGTACGTCGAAAGACAATGCACGTAATATTTATTCATGAGGGATCTTGTGTGGACCATCCCACAGGAGTTTGAGACCAATCAATATTGATTGACCAATTTATGTTATGAACATAAATTAAGTAAACTTTGAAACCAAATCGGTTATATATTATATATATAGGCAATTAATGAAATGCTTATGAATATATGTTCCGTTATATTGAAAAACAACTGTTGTTTCAAGTGTTGGAACTAGACCAGCCCGTAGCGAAAGTTATGGGTGAATTTCCAAGTGAATTCCCTTATTGGATCTATATTGGGCCTATGAAGTCTAATATTTTATTTAAATAAAATATCTCATTTTATTTAAATTTATAGATCATATAATTTTATTTAATTTATATATGTATGTATGTATGTATACATGCATGCATGCATGTATGTATGTATCATATGCATATATGTAGGTGTGTGCATGTGTAACATGTCAACCTGTGCAAGGTATAACAGCCGGTGTATATATGTCGGGATTTATATCGCGACGTACATGTTAACTCATCCGATATGCGGTGTATGTTGTCCAAATATATGTATGTATACAAACTATTGCTTATGTATAAATATCATATGCATATAAATGTATATGTTAGGTTTGTTTAAATAATTTTATGTAAAGGTAAAATTATTTAAATAAATGAATATATATATATGTGTGTATGTATGTATATATGTATGTATGTATGTATGTATATAAAATTTATAAATAAAATATCAATAATGTAAATATGCAAATTATTATAATATATCCATTTAAAAGTAAATAAATTATCTAAATATAAAAATTAAATATATAATAAAATGCGAATAATATATGTACCAATATACATAATGATAAAATAATATTTTATGAAAAGTATTATACACACACACACAAATATATGCACAAAAGTATATTTATAATATATAAATATATATTGATATATATATATATCGATTAACAAAATTAAAAAAATTATAAATTTTGGATCGTGTGTACAACATAATTTTTTTTACTATTAATTTAATTATTTTAAATATATTTTAATTGAATATTCATTTGAAATTACCATAAATATATTTTAAAAATTATTTTCGAAACATTTTTAAAATTTTAAATTCCCAATAAATCATATATAATATTTTGAGGTTTAAAATTTTTTTCCTTATTATTTTCGGTTAAATTTAATTTTTAATTAATCTATTAATTTCCGATCGATTTGAATAATAATTCTAAAAATAACAAAATTAATTTTTTAATTTTAATGTTCTAGATGAGAGCCTATCTGATTTTATAATAATTTAATAAAAGTGAAAATTAGCCACAAGGGCCTCTTTAGCATGTGCAATTAGTTTCTAGGACACACAACTGAAATAATTACTTTTAAGGACAAAATGCAAAATAATTAGTTTTTAAGGCCTAAAAACCTATGAAATTATGTCCTTGAAAGTAATTAGACTGTAGTCTTTGTCCTTAAAAGTAATTATTCTACTGACTTTGGCCTTGAAATTAATTTCTATGGATGTGTGTCCTAGAAACTAATTGGACTGCAAAGTTTATCCTTCTAGTGAAATGCCCCTTAATAAAATATAAATAATTATTTTCATTATATATAATATATGTTATATACTATATTGATTTATATATTAATAAATAATAACAAATAATTATAAAAATTCTTTTCTTACTGTCGAAAATTACTATTTCTATAACTTATATGTATAAAATATATGATAATTTTAACCATAGTATGATATCATAATTAAATATAAACCATATATTTATAATTAAATAATATATATAATTTAATTAATATAAATATATATTTTATATATAATTTAATAAAATATTAATATATATATATATATATATCAGGCGATTATACTGATCTGATTTGTATATAAAAATTGATTTTTTTAATTTAAAGGTATATACATACATAAAACCAAACTAATTTATGACAATATTAATACATATCAAAATCATCACATAAGTGACAGTATATATAATATAAATATATGTGTGATAAATTATTATTCAGAAGATTATGAAATATAATTTGATAAAAATCATACCTAAGTACCAAAGCCTTGAAGCACACCTTGAAAGGATGAACTATCCCTTTTGAAACCTTTTCCGATTCGGCAAATTGCTAGTCCTTGAATCATTGACCTTTAACTATCAGATAGCAATGGACTTTGAGTCAATTTCAGCTGTATATAATGGAGCACCTATGGTATATTTTTAGCCAGTAATGGACGGAAGAAAAGGCAACAAAATATCATTTGCGATTGGGGTTAGGGATGCTTAAATAATGGATAGTAAAGAGAAAATGGTGGATCTCATCTCATACTAATTCTCCCTCAATTTGAGCTATCCGGAATCTAGCATCTCTTCCTCATTTTAATACCCCATATGTCCATACTGCAGCCAAAAGTCTCACCACCATAATAGGCCAAAAACCCACTTATTCCTAAAGTAGATATTATTTAGTTAAATCCAATTTACTCACTTATCGATATCATATATTGATTGATACATTTATAACTATTTTAAATATATTTAATAATATTTAATCCTTAAATCATAATCAAAGTTCTATAATTAATATTTCACCAATATTTATTTATTTATTTTATTTAACTAATTTATAATAATTATAAACTAATTAAATCGTTTGGTCAAAGGAGAATTCATTATTTCGGTTGTGTGACTCGTCAGGTGCAATTTGGTTAGTGATTAATATCGAACTATTCGAATATTAACTTTACATGTCACTTAGTAGGTGGTGTGACATTTTGATCAAATTTATCGCTTGCTTGGTTTTGGTAAAATCCAATTTCACTTTGTGAAGTGTTACTCGGTCGTGACTTTTTATTTACACCAATTCTCTTCGTCAAAACTAAATCACTTTGGACCCATGGAATTTGGTAATGGTCAAAAGACTAATATCGTCCATATTCAATTCTATAGTCCAAACACAAAGTCCTTAGCTCAATTAAAAAAATTATTACTAATCGATATGCTCTAGTCAGAAATTTTGACTTTGAGTTAACTTAAGTTGAGCATTGTACTAACCTCATATAACCGAGGAGATGAATCCTCCCTTGAATAGTTTTTCACTTCCAATACTTCCACTCGATCCAACTATAGTCACTCAATGGATAATGTGCTGTAATTTGATTACAATCAAAGCAAGCTTTCATATTGAAGATCGATAGCTCACAAGTCGAGAGAATTGTGTAAGTTAGTCATATTGATATTTTCTGTTTGACCTTAGTTATATTAACCAATAGAAAATTATCAAGAGAGTCGTTCCATAGTTATATAATAACTATCAGTATGTAACCTCTTAGTGCCCCAAATAGTCATGACTAATACACTGCCAAACATTTGAAGAACGTTACGTACTCTAGTCTTAACAGATACATTAATATCCAATCTCGATACGTTTTGACTACGAACATTTAAAATAGTATATTTTATACCAAAATTGGGCACAAAACTCTTTGGAAGTATTTGAAGAGATAAAATGAAGAAAATAAATGGAAAAAGAGGATTACCTAACAAACACTTCAAAACAGATCAGATCAACAAATAGAAACACGGTGATTTAGAGTGGTTCGACGTATAGCCTACGTCCACTATGAAATTGATGACTTTATTAATGTTTTCTTTCTACTTACAACTGATTACATTGATCTACAAAAGTAATTTTTGAGTACAACAGTGGTCTTGGAATTCAAAGATGAATTGGGCAGAGATTGGACGTCGGAGAGCCAAAAGTCATCTTTCTGTAGGCTCTAGGGTGCTATTTATAGGCGTACGTTGGAAATATCTCGCTCAAATCTCAGGAGACCTCTTCTGGCACGTGGGTGGGCCTACATGATCGGTCCTATGTGATTTACACTCGGTCCGCGATTGATACGAACCAATAACGCATCGAGTCGAAATTTGGCATGAACATTTTTTAAGTTGTACGTAAGCTCCTGTGAAAATTTCATAGCATTTAGACTTGTAGATTGTGAGTTATGATCGACATAAGTCTAGGTTTTATGTCGACTGTCTCGTTCGAATGGATCCCTTCGTATCGATCAGTTCGAATCGATATTGAGCACGTGCCTATAAGTTGTCGTTGCACTTGATTTTAGGATCGATTCGAAGATCTTGCTGAATTGACCAAGTCTCCCCTATGCACGTGCCTTGTTCGAATCGATCTTACTTGTTCTTGTTCGAATAGATCGAAGCTACTCTATTCGTATTAAGTGTCGTGGCTTTGTTCGTATCGATCTAAGTTGAACTATTCATATCGATTGTGTAGTCTTGTTCGTATTGATTGAAGTTGTTCCAACTTGATGGATATGAACAACGGATAATGTGATGGATACAAGCAGACGGACGCACATGGGTTGATGGATACGAATAACCAGTAATTTGATGGATACGAATAAGGCCTCGCTGGATCGATACGAACACGATGGACACGAGGTGAAGTCACTCTGATCGATACGAACATAATGGATGTGAACAGCGCAGTCAGGGATGGATTCGAACAGATCGACTCGATCAAGGCTCTTTGATGGATACGAACGACTTGTTTACTTGAGTTGCATCGATCATATCTCGAGCATACAAACTCCGATTGAGTTGATATTTGAAACGTTGACTTTCATAGCTTTTCTTGTCATTTCTTGTCAATTTTAGCTTGATCCGGACTCGCATAAAATTTATCGATATCCATAGCGAGCCTGCGTATAACCGACCTTCGAGAGGACTGTCATTGGTTTCCAGTCAAGTTCTTGGTATCGCAGCCTTGCCAAAAGGCGGGATAAAATTTACCCCCCAAAGTACGTCCTGTGAGAACATGACGTGCTTTGAAAAGCTGTAAACTTCATTCTGAATAGTTGCATCTGACTTGTTAAACGGTTATTGTCTTTTCGTCGAAAGATATAACCTATGACCGATTATTCAGTAATATGAACTGTTGACCGCCAACTGTTGTATTATGAACTGTTTTAAATGATTATTGTATGATATTGATCGGTTATTTATTGTTGTAATTTCTCATCAAGTGGGCATTCGACCTGTGAATTTTGAAAACTGAAAATTAGTCCGACATACATGCATATATGTTAACCTGACTCTCGTCAACGTTTGCATGTTTATAAGTCGTTGTCAGTTCTCTCGTATCGAATCTCATAACGATCCTTTCCTGAATCGATGTGAAATTCGAGCTGTAATAAAAATTGATGGTTGTTTTAGAATGTCCCTGCATATCGATCCTCTCTTGGATCAATGTAATTCGCATTGATGGATACGAAATAAACATTTCATGTCGATGGATATGAGCTTCGATGGATATGAAACTGTCATTTTGTCTCGATAGATTTTAGTAGCTCCAACAGGCCTTTGCGGTTTCTTTTGTATCAATGGTTATGAATCCTTGCAATCTTTCAAAATGATGGATATGAACTAGTGATTTCGTATCGATAAACCAATGAGGGATACGAATAGAGCAACTAGTCCCCCGTTTATTATTCGTATCGATGAATACGGGCCTTTATGGGTTGTATTTTGATGGATGAACAGTGCATTTCGTATCTATGCGTCTTGAATGGAGTCAAAAATAATGGATATGAACAAGTGCTTCGTATCAATGGAATGCAATGTTTAAGAAAAGTCTTCGTTGCACATTTGGTAACGATAAAGTTCGAGCTGTTGGATACGAATAGCCAAATCGTAGTGATCCAAGGTGAAACCGGTTGGAATTGGTCAATAAAAATGAATGAGACGAATCATTTCTCCTCTTTCTCTGGGTCCGTATAAATACCATTTCATACTTAGAATAATTTTATTTGCTCATTTTTCCTTTGCTTTCGTATCGATTGGAAAATTTGAAAATAGAATCTTAACTTTACTTTCGAACTGCACCAAGCTCTGAACCCCTAAAACCGATCATTGAAACTAGGTAACTAATTAATGAATTTGTGTTAAAAGCGATGAGACTTGATGTTTGCGTGCCAATCCACTTATTTCCATGACTGATTCTGCTGAAATAGAGACATAGATGGTCGGAGTGAGGTCGAGGAAAGTCGGAGTGACATTTGTGCTGTTTGGAGAAGAAGGATTGATGGACACAAAGGGATTGCTCGTACCAGTTGAAGAGGAGTGATTTGCATCGATCGCAAAATGATCAAAGTTTGTATCGATTGGAGAAGAAGAGGTGTTAAGGAAGCGACTTCATATTGATAGGAGACGGTGAAAGTTTGTATCAATCCGGAGCGATCGATACGAAAAGCTAGCCGCATGATCGATACAAAGTAGCGACCCTATTTATCAATATAAAGGTGAAGGGCTTGCTGATCGATATGAACTGGAACCTCGGGTGATCCATAAGAAGTTTCTTGCTCCATGAACGATACGAATTGAACCTCTGGTAATCGATCCAAGTCCTGACCTTGATGGATATGAATATTTTGATCGATCGAACATTTAACTTCGGCGAGCTTCAGTATGGCATAATTGGACTTGACCGTTGAACAACATATTTGACTATCCTTCGAAGGTCATCGATGGAACAATAAATTAACAAACCTTAAACAAATTTTAACTTGGATCAGTCTTTAAAGTATGGATGGCATGATTGTGAGGGTCAGCGATGACGGTCACTCCAGTTGAATCTCGAAGTCTTGTCGTTTTAACATTTATTCAAACTCTATAGAATTTCTCAAGTAATTTGTAGCACTGCACTGCACAACATATTCACGCACTTCACACTGGGGAATGCATGGGCTTATTATCATCTAATTATGATTTTTCATAAGTTAATTAGTTATGGAGTCTACAAGTTCACAGCAGCTGGAGCTTTAGGGTGCATCCCCCTTAGTAATAGAATTACTGGCCATTGCGGCTGAAATCATCGACCCTGTTCCGGATGAGCTACCAGGTGCTATTTTCATCGAAAACCCACAAGATTCGGTTTTGTCAAACATCTTTGAAGGTATGTTGGGACAGATATGTCTGAGACATGGCTTGTCGCTAGATGACGTACAATTACCGAGACCGAATGATAGACCGCATGCTCCCCCAGAGGGGTTTACTGCCTTCAATCGCCATGCATGTAAAGTAGGAACACTTCCTCCATTTAACCAATACATTAGGGAAGTGTTATCTTTCTTCGGAATTGCTCCATCATAGCTACATCTGAATGGATATGCTTTGCTGAACAACCTATTCATTATATTTATAGAGCATCTTTTTCGGCCACCGACCCCGATAGAGATCAGATACTTACTCAATGTCAAGATTCGGGGGGATAGTTCCTCGTTCACATTCCTAGAGTCAGTCACGAATTCTCAAATTGTCATCGGGTCCTAGAGCAGGCTGGGTTATTTTAAAACGGAGTGGTTTTACGTCCGATGCCCTCCAGCATTTTCCAGCCGACGGTTATTCAAACGTAAGTGTTGCGATCTTTTCAAGTAGTTAATGAGATGATCATAGCTGGTATCAACACTAATATCTTCTTTCATATACAGTTGTAATTCCACGACTCGAGAGCGCAAACTTTAAAGAGATAGTTCGTATCCTTCAAGAAGTGCCGAATGAGATGAGGGAAATAAAGTCAGTGTTAACATACCGAAACTTGAGGATAGTTGGGCTAATCGAGCAAAATCAGAGCATAAGACTCGAAGGGACACTGAGGGCAGTCCCGATTAGATGGTTGAAGCGTAAGACACCCAGGGTTGTAATAGCTGAAGAAGGTGATGATGAAGATACACCCACCAATGATGAACCCATTGCCGGGCATTCCAATGCCTTTCAAGATTCCAAGGGAAGGAGAAAAGGCATCGACGCTGGCCTTCGAGCAGGCGGCAACCATAAAGAAATTAGAAAATGAGCTCTCTCAGAAGGTTCAAATCATCCAAGTGCTCAATGACGAAGCCAAATCCTCCCAAAAGTCAGAAATAGAGGCTGCTCAAAAGGTCGACGAGGCGAACTTGGCCATGGAGAGGATGGGCTGACACACTTCCCCCTGGTGAAGGAGATGGGCCATCGGAACACCATTGTCACTACCGAACGGGATGCGGCTCTCAAAGAACTTAACAAGCTTAAAGTCGAATTCTCTGATATTATTAAGGAAAGGGATGATGCAAATTGCGTAGCCTAAGAGGCATGTGATCAAGCCGTAGTACTCCAAGGTGAATGGGATGCGGCAATGGCTAAATTCTGTGTGGTGGAGATCAAGGTCGAGGAGAGGGTACGAATGGCGAAGTCCAGGCTAGAGGCTGACATTGAAGATCTCCTCATCACCTATAATGCCAATATCTAGAAAAATAGGAACCTAGCATGGCTTGAAAACTATCCGACACACTTATACAACGCATGGGGCTGTCTAGTTAAGGATAAGAAAGCTGCCCATCAGGGCGAATCGGTGGATGAATTGGAGCTTGAGAGCCGAGTACTAAACGAAGACGAAAGGAAAGTTCTCCATGATGCTATGATTTCATATGAGAAGGAGAACCTTGGCGCTCAGCATTCGGAGGTTGGAGAAGGTTATGGTATCGAGCATCGTGATACAAGTCCTGAAACCCTTGTGCCGACTCAGCCTGAACTGACCTCTGCGATTGAATCTCAATCCGCTCATACATACAATGCGGATCAACCGCAGATACCTCAAGTTAGCGAGCAACTTCCTGAGACCGTTCAACCGACAATAAGTCAAACTGAGGAAGGTATTCTGAACGTTTGATATACTTGTTCACGATTAGAAGCTTCACTTGAGATACTTAATAACAGCTTCCCTTGTTTCTTTCCAGTGATTAGAGCTACATCAGCTGCACCTCCTGCCACCACTCAAGAATCGCACCATGCGTTGGAGGCTATCGTAACTGAAGCGGTCACTACAAAACTACCACATCTAATAGCGAAACGTAGGGGAGCTCACTTTCCTTTGATGAGCAGATGATGGAGGAACTTCTCGGTCGTCACAGTGACCCCTTCGTGGATCTGCCATTTGTCATGAGCAGAAGCGTACCAGCTACTAGTTCTTCAAGTTTAGCTGCAGACATTCCTAGTGCTATGAAAATACTTCATGAGGAGGAGATTATAGCTGAGATAAATGCCGAATTGGAAGCAGCGGCTCAAACCAGCAGCTTTGGAGGTGGAATGGCTGGACTTGGCCCGTCTCCGTTAAGGATGATATCTCCTGGTGCTACGGTTTTTTATACCGGCATACCTATCCCTACTCCTACAGTTGATCTGATCCCTCTGACTCCGACTTCTAGTAGCATTCCCATACATGTGAGTTCAGAGGAGGAGGTGGACATAATGCCACCCACTAGAGATCAGCTGGCGAAAGGGAAAGGCTCGAAGAGGAAAACCACTAGCAGCTCCAGTGGGTCCACGCCGAAAAAGAAGCCGAGGAAGAAGAAAGAGTAGATAGGCCTCTTTGGCTCGTTTTTGAGTAGATAGGAACTCGCTTTTGTTTTTTCTTGTATAGGCCGTGTAAGATGCAGGTTCGGCTCTCGCTAGTAGGATTTTGGAAATAACTTGTACATAAATTTCTTTTACAATAGTTGAAATGAAATTTCTATTTTGGCTTCAACTCAATTACTGAGTATTTGCTTAACTGTTCCAACATTTGAATTTTGTTCAGTGCACTTGTGAAGTTTCAACATTTGAGTTGAGTTTGTGTTTACTTATCAAGTCTCGAAATTACGGACATGAGTCATAGCCGGAGATTAAGTTCAATTTGGATGTTGCAGCTTCAGTTAATGGTTGACACTTAAGTTCTACTCCCAGTTTCGGGGATGAGTTGTAACAACTAGCCAGCGATTGCATTTCGCCTTCATTTCATCGAGCTTGACATTGTTGAATCGATGTTGAAACAAGTGAGAGTTGAGTGGTCGAATCACACTCGCTCACTTATTAATGATCACATCCGCACTTTAGCGAACTGCATTTGTAAATCGACGGTCGATCACGCCTATTTAAGTTTTAAGTATGTGTCCATGCTCTAGGAATTTAAGTTAGTTATGGTCATTCACACCCCAGTTATGTTTATACTCTGACTACACTCTAGGGACTCAGAGTTATTTGCGGACGATACTCCGGTTTGAACTTTGGGAATCCAGAGATAGTTGACATATGTACTCCAGTTCGCGCTCCGGGAACTCGAAGTTGGTTGATGTTTATACTCCAACTCACACTCTGGGAATTTGGAGTCAATGTTTATAGTCCGAACCACACTCTGGGAATTTGGAGTTGGCCGATAGATGGTCAGTCACATCTGTTTATGATTTTAGGATTCCATTTGCACTTCGAGAACGTTGGATTTATCAAGATCGTGGACGGTCGATTCACATCCACTCCGAGTTAACAAGTGAGGTCGTTAGATGGACGGGCCTTCCTCCTCGAACTTGGTTGGGATATGGTCGAAGTCGTTAGGTAGACGGATCCACCCTCTTCGAAACCGCATTCATAAGTTTATACTCCAACTCGCACTCTGGGAAACTGGAGTTGGTTAAAGGATTGTCGTGTGCCAATCCTTCTTTGGCTTCAGTGTGGTGGCTTGCCCCCGAGCTCGGGTTTCACTTAGTGAGTGGTTGGTCGTATCGCAGTCACTCCCTATTTGAATAAATCTCACCGTATGATGGAACTTAGCTCTTCGTGCATTGTGATGGTTGTATGACACATTCAATAAATCATAGCTATGGCTCGAAGAGATGACATTTTATTGCTGAAATGAGAAAATACGTCAAAATCTGTTGCCTTATTATAAATTCAAATTTCGAATGCAGAAACAAATTGCAGATGAAAAATAGATTAAATAAATAAAGCCTGTCATGTGTAGTAGTGACGGAGACTCTCGCTGTTCCAAGCTCTTGGAAAGGTAAGACCGTCAACAGTCGATAACTTAAATATGCCATCTCCAAGCTTTTGTTCAATCACATACGGTCCTTTCCAAGTCGGTTTCATGTGCGAAGGAACTGGGTAGATTATTTTGAGGACGATATCGCCGAGTTCAAAGGTTCGAGGTCGGACCTTGGCATTGTATAATCGGGCGACTGGACTTGGGTATGCGGCTGCCCTCAGATCAGCCTCTTCGCGCTTTCCATCAAACAAATCCAAGGATTCAGCAAGTAATATGGCATTCGTCTTTGGATCATAATAAGTCACACGGTGAGAAGGTACTTCCATCTTGACTGGAATAATGGCTTCTGAGCTGTAGGAAAGAGAGAATGGACTGTGTCCGATCGCGGACTTGTGGGTTGTTTGGTAAGACCATAAAGCCATAGAAATTTCATCAACCCACTTGCCTATGGCCTTTTCCAGTCGTTTATTTAGAATTACTTGATAACCTTATTGATAGCTTCAACATGGACATTTGCTTAAGGGTGTGCAACTGAAGAGAATTTCTTTTGAATGTGGATTCGTTTGCAGAAATCCTTGAATTCAACACTGTCGAATTGGGTTCCGTTATCAGTGATGATGGTATGTGGGAGACCAAATCGGCAGATAATGTTGTGGACTACAAAGTTGATCACCTTCTTCGTTGTGATTGTAGCAAAAGGTTCAGCTTCGGCCCACTTGGTAAAGTAATCAACTGCGATGATGGTGTATTTTGCACCACCTTTAGCCAGAGGTAGAGAGCCAATGATATCGATGCCCCATACTGCAAATGGCCATGGACTGACTATTTGGGTTATCCCAATAGGTGGGGCTTTAGGGATTCGAGCATGCTTTTGACATTTATCACATTTCCTGGCGTAATCTATTGCATCGTGGTTTATAGTCGGCCAATAATATCCGTAACGGAGTACTTTATTATCAAGAGCTTGCCCCCCGGTGTGATCGCCACATTCTTCTTCATGTACATCGTGTAACACTCGCTTAATTTCATCGTGGGCGATAACCGGAGTAGAGGAACAGAGCACCCTCTTCTATACATGACTCCATTCAAAATAGTGAACCGCACAGCTTTTCGAAGAATCCATCTCTTCTCTCTCCTGCGCTCAGGTAGCGTTCCATGCTCAAGGTAATTTCGAAATGGAGTCATCCACGACTCCTTATCGGAAGTGATTTCAAATATCAAGTCTGTCCCCATCTAATCAATGCTTGAGGAAGATAATGTTTCCTCAGGAACGAGTCCCATTTTTTTTGCTTCGCCCATACTTGCTTACTTTGCTAATGAATAAGCCTTTTGATTGCACTCGCGGGGTATGTAGAAGATGGCGTAATAATCGAACTGATTAAGTATCTCCTGGACTCGAGCTAGATAAGCAGCCAATCTTTGATCTTTTTCTTGATATTCACCCCGAACTTGACATACAACCAGTTTTGAATCACAATAAATTTTCACAGCGATGATTTTCAAATCTCGAACGAGCTTCAATCCGGCAAGCAAGGCTTTATACTCGGCTTCATTATTGGTCGCACAAAAATCAAATTTTAGAGTATAATATATGGATTGATCTTCGGGGGTTTCAAGTACAACTCCAGCACTCGAGCATCGGTCGTTTGATGCACCATCAGTATGCAGCTTCCAGATATACTCGGGAGATTCACTGGTTTCAGGCAAGTCCTCTAGGATGGTAAATTCGGTTATGAAATCCGCTAGGACTTATCCTTAAATAGCTCGCCTCGGAGTGTAAGTAATATCAAAATGGCTCAGTTCAATATTCCATTTGAGTAACCTACCAGACGTCTCAGGCCGTGTAAGGACCTGTCGTTACGGCTGATCGGTGTAAACTGTGATAGGATGAGCCAGGAAATACGGAAGGAGCTTCCTTAAGGCAATAACAAGACAATAAGCTAAGTTCTCTAGATTTGGATAATTTCTCTCAGCTCCGGTTAGTTATTTACTAATATAGTAGACTATTTTTTGCACTCGGTCTTCCTTCCAAACTAAGGAAGCATTGATTGTGTTTGCTGATACTACCAAGTAAAGGTACAATTGCTCGTGATTGATAGGCTTCGACAAAATAGGCGGTGTGGAGAGGTGTTGAATTAATGCTCAAAATGCGCCCTCACATTTCGTGGTCCATTCAAAATTCTGTTTCCCTTTTTGGATCAAATCAAAGAAAGGGATGCATTGGTCGGTGGACATTAAAATGAACCTGCTCAATGCTGCTACTTTCCCGCTGAGGTTCTGGACTTGCTTTATGGTTCTTGGAGTCTCAAGATTTATGATCACCCAGATCTTTTCGGGATTTGCTTCGATCCCTCGAGCATTGACGATAAACCTAAGGAATTTTTCGAATGCGACCCCAAAGTAACATTTTAATGGATTGAGCTTTATCCTGTATTCTCGAAGGATACTAAACATCGATTCCAAGTCTTTAATATGATCAATGGAGAATCGTGACTTCACCAGCATTTCATCTACATATACTTCCATGGTCTTTTCGATCTGGTTAGTGAACATTCGATTGACTAGTCGTTTGTATGTTGCCCCGGCATTCTTGAGTCCAAAAGGCATGACTTTGTAGCAGTAGAGTCTCGGATCTGTTATGAATCTGGTATGTTCTTGGTTAGGTAAGTGCATGGATATCTGGTTGTAACCAGAATATGCATCCATAAAGAATAATAATTCGTGCCCAGCCGTTGAATCTACGAGCTGATCAATTCGAGGAAGTAGAAAACAGTCTTTCGGGCAAGCTTTTTTCAAGTCCGAGTAGCCAACACACGTTCTCCATTTCTCATTTGGCTTTCGGACAAGTACGGGATTGGATACCCACTCCGGGTATAAGGCGTCTTGAATAAACCCATTTGATTTTAACTATCGACCTCTTCTTTAAGAGTGGCATGTCTCTCTGGATCCATACCATGCCTTTTTTGCTTGACCAGGATGTATCGCGGGTCAATATTCAACGTCTGGCTCGCGATGTCTGGTGAGATTCCACACATGTCAGAATGCGTCCAGGCAAACACGTTGAGGTTTACTCGAATAAATTCAACCAATTCCCCTTGCATTTTTTGGCTTAACTGAAACCCAATCTTTAAAATTCTAGAATCGTTGTTATCGTCAATTGGGACATCAATTGTCAGTTCAGCCGGAGAATCTTGACTATCTCTACTTTCATCTTCACTTTCGTTATCTCTCGGATCGAGATCTCTTTAGAATTGGTTGGGGTGCCCAGGCCTGGGCCTAGGCACCAATTGTCAATTATCAACAAAACGTTCGTAGAGAGATTCCTCTATGTTGTTTCCTTTCTCCTATCGCTACGCCCCACGCAGCTCGGCGACATAACAGGCTCGTCCAACAGCCTGATCTCCTTGAATGACTCCAACTCCATGATCGGTGGGGAATTTTAGAGTCAAACACCATTGGGCAATGGCTGCCCTGACTTCAGCTAGGGTCGGTCGGCTCAAGAAAGCATTATACGGCGAATCTATGTCCAAAAAACCAAAATGCAGTATCCGGACTCTCCAGCATTCTCCAACTCCCAACTCCACTGGTAGTTCCACTACTCCAGTGGGTATAATAGCACTTCTATTGAAACCATTAATTCGAGACTGGTAAGATTTCAAATCTTTAGCCTCCATCTTCATTTGGTCATAGATTCGTTTGAACAGTATATTAACAGAACTTCCATTGTCCACCAGGATCCTCTTCATCCAAGTAGGACCTACCTGAGCTGATATGACAGTGGACCAATAGTGGGGGCTTTGACATTGTAGCCTCTCTATTTTGAAACACGATGTCATCAGCCATCGTCTTCTATTGTTTGACCAGATCCCCATCCTCAAAACTACTACAACACTCGAAGTCTGCATGTCTAATAGAGCTTGCATACGACTCTATTTCCCTCCATCTTCAGTCTGCCGGAAGAGGACCACCACTTATTGTATTTATCACTAGCCTCCTGCCGGTACGAACGGGTTCCTCCTGTCATGCCTGATTAGGTACATTATTTTGATTCGATGGGGCTGCACCTCCTGACTGTGGTGCCCACATAAACTGTTCCCACTTCCTCTCTCTAATCAACTTCTCAACGAGCTCTTGCAAACGGCGACACTCATTTATATTGTGGCCGTAGCTTTCGTGAAATCTACAAAATTTTCCAGTTTGGATCTGCCTCTCCGATGATGGCTTCGGAGCAGGCTTCTTGTACTGGATAGTATTACAAGTTTGTAGATACACATTCTCCAACGATATATTCAGAGGAGTGCAATTATCGAACATAGGAGCTCTACGCCATGGACCACGGTTCTGATCCCACTTTCTACTTTGATTCCCATTGCCTTTTTGCTAAGTCTGTTTATTCTGAATATTCAATTGCACTTTCCCTGAGCTCTCCTTGAACTGTTTAACTGCAACATTACTTTGGATTCCTTCATTGCTCGGCCCTGCATCATCCTGCTTCCTAGACTGTTTCACATCCTCCCTTCTCAATAATTGGGCTGCCTTAGAACAGAAACGGTCTAATGACGCAGGTGGTTTTCCAGCCAACCAGCTGCCGAATTCAGAATCGGGGTCATTCCCCTTAGTCAGTGCCATAAGTGTGGAGTTATCATTAGGGTTGCTAATCTCAGTACACGCAGCATGGAATCTCTCTAAATAACGTTTGAGTGTCCCTCCAGGAGCTTGAGTGACACTAGATAGAGTTTTAACATCCTTCGGCCTTACAACATGCAAGCGGAATTGTTCAACAAACTTTGTTGTCAATTGATCTAAACAAGAAATAGATCGAGGTGGCAAACGAGTGAACCACATAGCATTTATACTCCCCGAAGAGATCGGGAAGCTTCGGCATTTAACTACATCGCTAGCCTATGCAGCATTCATCAATCACTCATACTTCAGGATGTGTTGGTTTGGATCAGAACTTCCTTCATTGACTGGTAAAGGCGGCATCCTGAATTGTCGAGGTGGTTCAGCATAGAGTATTTCATCAATAAAGGGAGTATGGCTACGTGAGATTCCCTGGTCGTCATTTATAAGGCCTTGACTCTCTCGAATCATCTGACGGATCATTGTGGGGATGTATGGCATTTGTACATTTTATGTACGCTGGGCCAAGGTGTGGTCAGGTTCCACAATGCGAGGTTGGACCGACCGCGGTCGACGGTCCATATCTCGCCTCCTTGGCTCGAAGTTCTCTGGAACATAGGGTTCTGGAGTATGTCCATATTGAAGATGGTTCATGCTTCAACTTCTGGTTTAATAGCAGCGGTGGTAGTGTGGTTGTCTGTGGTATAATGAGGAACTATACCTCCCCGGGAGGAGGGTCCAGTCTGGTAGCTGGTTGATGAGCCAACTTTGGGTTTCCCAATGTTCAACGTAGGTTGATGTCTGGTAGCCTGAGTGTAACCTCCGTCTAGCCGTAGGCACGTAGATCTATGATGGTAATCTAAAGGGGACGAATTCTCTGTAGATGAGTAGGAGACCTGATCCCTACTGGATCTCCTATGCCTTTGGTGATTTAGCTGACTAGTCAATTCTTTGTTTGCACGCAACTGTTGAGTGAGTTACTGATGGGTCTGAGTCGGCTATTGCATAAGCATTTTGAATTCTTCCCTGGTAACAGAGCCTGACGGATCTAATGGTCCGACAACATTCTGATTGGGTAGAGGAAGCTATACGGGATTCTGTTTGTCCCGTCCTTCTTGATCTGTTCCTTGTACTAGCCATGATGGATGATGAAGTTCTTTCCTAGATCTGATGCAAATCTGAATAGGATGGAAGAACTCTGAACTTGAGATCTGGATCTTCTTCTCAGATATATGCAATCTGATATCGATAGTAGATCCAAAGAGCCAGAGAAACACTGTGTTTTCTCGATGAAAGCACCAAAGTGTTTGTACAAAATTTGGCACAACACTCTTTGGAGGTATTTGAAGAGATAAAATGAAGAAAATAAATGGAAAAGGAGGATTATCTAACAAACACTTCAAAAACAGATCAGATCAATACACAGAAACATAGTGATTTAGAGTGGTTCGACGTATAGCCTACGTCCACTATGAAATTGATGTCTTTATTGATGTTTTCTTACGGGTTACAACTGATTACAATGATCTACAATAGTAATTTTCGAGTACAACAGTGGTCTTGGAGTGCAAAGATAAATTCGGCAAAGTCTGGACGTCGGAGAGCCAAATGTCATCTTTTTGTAGGCTCTGGGGTGCTATTTATAGGCGTAGGCTGCAAATATCTCACTCAGATCTCGAGAAACCTCTTCTGGCACCTGGGATGTCCCACGCGATCGATCCCATCTGATTTGCACTCAGTCCGTGATCGATACGAACCAATTTCATATCGATCAAAATTTGGCCTAATCGAGTCGAAATTTGGCATGAACATTCTTTAGGTTTACGTAAGCTCCTATGAAAATTTCATAGCATTTGGACTTGCAGATTATGAGTTATGATCGATGCAAGTTTTGGTTTTGTGTCGGCTGTCTCGTTCGAATCGATCCCTTTGTATTGATCAGTTCGAATCCATATTGAGCACGTGCCTACAAGTTGTCGTCGTGCTTGATTTTAAGATCGATCCAAAGATCATGCCGAATCGATTGAGTCTCCCCTATGCACGTGCCTTGTTCGAATCGATCTTACTTGTTCTTGTTCGAATCGATCGAAGCTACTCTGTTCGTATCGAGTGTCGTGGCTTTGTCTGTATCGATCTAAGTTGAACTATTCGTATTGATTGTGTAGTCTTGTTCGTATCGATTGAAGTTGTTCCAACTTAATGGATACGAACAATGGATAATGTGATGGATACGAATAGATGGACGCGTATGGGTTGATGGATACGAATAGATGGACGCGTATGGGTTGATGGACACGAACAACAGATAATTTGATGGATACAAAAAAGACCTCATTGGATCGATACGAACATGATGGATATGAGGAGAAGTCACTCTGATCGATACGAACATAATGGATGTGAACAACGCGGTCATGGATGGATTCGAACAGATCAACTCGATTATGGCTTTTTGATGGATACGAATGGCTTGATTACTTGAGTTGCATCGATCATATCTCGAGCATACGAACTCCGATTAACTTGAAATTTGGAACGTTGGCTTTCATAAATTTGCTTGTCATGTCTTGTCAATTGTAGCTTGATCCGGAATCGGACAAAATTTATCGATATCCATAGCGAGCCTGCGTATAACCGACCTTCGAGATGGACTGTCCTTGGTTTCCAGTCAAGTTCTTGGTATCACGGCCTTGCCAAAAGGCGGGATAACAAATATATTTATTTTCATTACGATAAATTACTCACAGTTACAACACTTTGTGACTACTGTCACAAAACATATCATTTATTGAAAAATATACTTTTAATTAAATTAATTAATTAACATAACACATTATATCAGGTATATAATAGAAAGAAAATGCCTTTTACTTCGGACAAGGTTCGTTATTGAGTTATATATATGTTAGAAATTACATAATTACCTTTAGGGCATACCCCTAACTCTATCATAAGGAATTCCCAACTTCATGACAAAGGAATTTCTTTTATAAATTATTGATTATAAAATGGATTTAGATACAATCCAAAGATAAAAGTGATTACAATGGACGAAATGAAATTAACGAAACCAAATAGACATGACACATTAGAATGCCAATAATTAGTCTCACACATTATAAAGAAAGTATGATTTTTTTAATGTCGAGACTAGAATATTCTCAGTTGTCAACAAGTTGTTAAGAGTATCGACTTTACCATATGTTTGATGTGCACATCCTGAACAAATTCCATGTACAATATCAAAATATGATTTTGATAGTTGTACCCGAAGGGATATAATCCATCGAAAACATCTTCGAGAAGAAGAATAATGTAGTTGGAATATGGTAAGCAATGTTGGTAAAATACAACGTAAGTTTCAATGTTGAAACTAGTGTAACAAATTCGTCGTTCAACGTGGTTCGGTTAATTAAGATTTCACTCACAAAATTATCATTCGATATGATTTTGGGTTTTGGTATAAGAAATATAAATCTAAGTAATGTTTTAGAATGTGTCGCTTACCTTAATAATCAAAGTATCTCGAAGTCAATGGGAGAAATTTTAAGTTTATGGTTTGAATATAATTCAAGAAATGGTAATAAGTATCAAAGAAGAGGCAAGTATTTTGATAGAGAAATCAAATAGTTAGATTGTCAAAATGTAGAGTAAGCATGTGTCTATAAGAAATAATATTAAAGGTACAAAATTATTTTTAAAACCATAAGCCAACAACATACTGCTGATTATTAACGACGTACTGAAGAGAAAATAATGGTAATTTGATTGTTTAACACTCAAAATTGGATTTGAAAATGACATCTTTTATAATCAGTATAAAAGGATATTGAGATTGTCCTAGATCACATAGCCAGACGCGATATTAATTTTTAACATGGAGCATGTAAGATGGATTGCTTATGCACTGACAATAGGAATTATCATATACATTATACTATCTACAATATCATACTTCGCTTATGTATTTAATATAGATAGAAAGTATCTGAATTAAGGTTATTATATGAAAATTGAGAGTGTTCTCGAGTATTTACAAAATAATAGAGAATTATTTACTGAAATAACGAACTCCTTATGAAGGAGTGTGCAGACTCTAACTTAGTAAGTGATATCAAGTATCGTGTATAAATCCAAAGTTCATGTTCAATCTAAAGTTAAGAACTTTAAGCTGGAAATGTTCCAAACAATAAGTAGTGACCGATTTAACCAGAAATTAAGTACATCACTTTGAATAGCACTACAGTAGAAGAAGTATAAATAAATGCATAGATTTTTAACCGAGCTAGGGGTGATTCCAAATGTTAAGATCTCATGACATTGTTATATGATAATAAGGCTATGATACAGTTCGTAATAGAAACTAGAGCTTACTAAAAGCCGAGAGACATACTTCGAATAATTTTACATGATAAATGTAGTTTATCAGCGAAGAAGAGTGTTGATTGAAAGAGTAAGTAATAATACAAAATAACATATTCATTTACTAAGGGACTAAGTTGATTAGTTTTAAGAAAACCGACCGAAGAAGTTGGAATAAGATTCCATAATTGATCCTAAGTGCAAGTGGGAGATTGATAGAGTTAGGGGTATGACGTAAGGGCAATTATGTAATTTTTTGCACATATCTAACTCTAAACATTTTTTTGAAAATAAAAGGTGTTTCCCTTCTATTATATACTTGTTATATTGTGATACAATTAATGAAGTAATTAATTTAAAATATATTAAATAAAAAAATTCTTAAATGATATGTTATGTGATAGTAAATAGTAAATATAACTTGCTGTAATCATGAGAATTACCAAATTGAAAATAACACATTGCTTTAAATATTCATAGTTAAGATGTTTCGAGAAAGGACATCGATTCATTCATTAAGACTAGAGTATGTAACACTCTCCAAATGTTGGATAATGTATTACTCATGACTATTGGAGGGTACTGTCTCGACTTATATTTTTTAAGGAAAAGATTTTTAAATAATTTATTTAAATATAAATCATTAATTTATTTGAAGGTCCTTAAATACGATTTTTCGTATATGACCGAATCAGCACTTGAGATCACTTCCATTGATTCTGGATCCACGTCGCAAAAGAAAATGAGTATAAACATCAATATGTTTCGTTTGACGGATTTTGAGTTAATGGCTTGCATTCGATTCATAGATCGATCCAAAAGGCCAACTTTTTCATACAATGGAACTAGGTCCTAAAACCTGTTCCATTGAGCCAAGAGTACGGGTATTTTGCTATAAATGATAGTAAGCATGCTTCATTTGGAGTTGCGGATTTTCCAATGGATATTTACGAACGATGCGTGAAAAATTAATCAATCAGGGAGCAGTCTTGGATGGTGTCGTATTTTATACCATCAAGACCAAAAAAATGTGTAGAGTCACACGGTTCGAGAACCGTCTCAATCGTAGTTTTCTACAACTCGTACGAGAGTAAAATGTTTAAATTAATTATTAGATTAGTGAATTTATGGGTATATAGCCATTCATTATAGAGCATCCTACGCTTTTTCTCCGCCCGTTCTCTCTCTCTCTCTCTCTCTCTCTCTCAGACGATGTGAAACCAACGGATGCCGTCAATTTGGCCTCTGATCTCCTCCAATAAGGTGTTTCAAGAGGTGATGCCTGAAGGAAAAAATAAGCCCCTTACTCAGGCGAGTTCATATACGGTGACGGTTAGGGTACAATGTGACATAATGGCGTGGGTGATTGATAGAATCATCGTAATTTGAGGCCAAGCAATCAGACTTGTCTCAACTGAAGCGTTAGGCTCAGGAGGCTTAGATGATGGCATGGATAAATCTCTGGTAAAGTCTAAAGGTGTTGTTGTGGTTTCAAAGTTCAACGTCGATTTCAACTAGGATGGTCTCAATTAGGGTATGCTTAATTAAAGTGATTAAGAGTAATTAATCACTTATTTAATTATTTATTATGTTAAATGTTCTAAAAACCATAACTCACTCATACGAGGTCGGATTCGAACGCGGTTACTTACGTTGTGCTCATAATGGAGAGCTCTATGATTTAATGTTAGATTGGATGGCTTTTGTTGAGGTGAGTGATTGTTTCTCATCATATTATGATTGTTTATATAGTATTAAAACAATGTTTTGAAATGATTTCTAACCTCAAAACATGATTTCTAATATATTTAAACCTACATCCTATATTTTATAAAAGAATTTAAAAGTGTTTAAAAATAGTTTTATGTTAAATATCACATTTTTTCTATTGATGCACCATTTTGATGATATTGCTAGATTTATGCCATTTTGATATTAATCCCACATTAGTTGCTTTAGATGTATTGTATTCGTTGTATGTGCGTTATTGCAGATGCATGTAGGCTATTATAGATGTTTATATGCTATTGGTTGCATGTGTGTTTGTTTGCCTAGTTTAGTTGAAAACGCCGATCAAAGGCATTATCATATTAGAAAATATCCCATAGGATAGGGTTTCGTGCACAGAGTTTCGTACATGTCGAATGGATCTGAAGATGGAAGATGGAAGATGGATTTGAAGATGTGCTTTGGATTCTTAGATAAATGTCAGACAATTTCATTTGGTTTGTACTTCACCATTTTTAGTTAAGTGCACGACCAAAGTGGTCGTTATCGACTACTCTAGAGTAGGCAATATATACCATTATTGATAATGGTCGATTTGGCCAATTTTAACATGGACGATGGAGAGACTTCGAGGAGCATGATTCGGTGGTTCATTCATTCGTTTATTCAACGTTCGGTTTTGGTGTTGCTGCCCTTCAAGGTGTGGTTTTGGCGATGAAGAGAAGGTGCAATGCTTCGACACGATAACTTCATGATTCGACGATGATGATTCCATGATGGGAAATGATGGCTTCGACAATGGATAGCTACACTTGGGGATGCAAAGTAGTCGGATGGAAGGAACTGTTGGAGGAAGTTTAGTGGATGAACGATGAAATTCTATGACAAACAATGGCTATCCATGATAGTTCCCAACCGCGATGACTTCAAACTGGAGTTGTGGGAATAATTCTGGGATGAGCTCTGGTATGGATGATTTGTGCAAAGGGATCGTTGATATTTGTAGGTATTGATGTGTACTTGTAAAGCAGGGATATATGTGATGGTATCCAATAGGTTACGGAGTGGGCCCTGAATACATCACATAAGGTTGCTGATCGTGCCCTATATCACATGATGTTTCGATCTATTACCCTGAAATGTTACGGAGTATGCAGTCTAGTTCCTGGCCTACTAAGTTGCATGGATTTGAGCATCGAGAAACTGAGATATTGAGTAGTCATTGACTATTGCGATAGGGTCATACGAGTATCATATATCCACCGCATTGAGTAAGTGAATATGATGGCGGATTATGGATGCTATGTTTGCTTGATTGTTTATCACCTTATGGATGTCACATGATGTAGATATTATCGATGCAGATATCTAGACACCCTTAATCCTTGATGTATAATACACTGTTAGCGTATATTCGATGTCATGTGCTAACTCTATGAATGCAAGAAGAGGTCAGGTATGATTTTTCATACCTTCTGTTCCATATACTACATTGATTTTTGTAGTGCTTTGAGATTATTTATCGCTCACACCAGAATGTTGTCTGACTTAAGGTTTTATGCTTTACTTCTTATTACCTTAGGTACTCTTAAATGGGTAGATAAGAAAGCAAGTGTGATCGATACATGGAGTTCTACAAATGGACTAGCAGGAGACGATGCTTTCTCATACTTATATTTTTGGGCTTAGTATTATATATTCCACTGTGTGACACCGTGAAGTTTTGATAGTGTTTGACTTACTATTATTAATGATTGTTTATCAGTTGAATTTATTTATCATTTGTATAAACTCTTTTACTATTTTGTATAACTGTATGAGTTTGTGCACTCTGATTCTGTGGTTTATGTAGTTATTACTATCTCGCCTGTTTTATATCTATGATGACTATAATATTTTATCTGATGCACTGTGAGATATACAACAAGTTATGTGATTGTGTGATGTTTTCTTTCTTTTCTCTTCTCTTCGATTTCCCTTCTTCACTTCTATTTTTTCCCTTGACAATCATCCTACGTCAGCCGAATGCTCCAGCAGCACACTGTTAAGTTATGTAAGCATCAAAGGTGTAGGGCAATCGTCACATTTGGTATCGGAGATTAGGTTACGTTATTTATATGATTTGATACCATGATCAAGTAGAGATAGTGTAACAATCCATCCTTATAATACCCAAAAGTTGATGCCTTACATCATCGCATGACTTTTGAATACCATAAAAGACAAACCATTGGGGTAAAATTAGAATAAAACAATAAACCAAGATATCGATAAGATCTCACAGCGGAATGACAACATATAATATATTGAATATACATGAACAAAGTAGAATAACAATATATAAGAGACCACACTAGTGGAAGCAATTAATAAATAAATATCAGTATAGAATAGTCAGAATACATCATGTCCAAAACCACGAAGTTTTGAATCAATACTGATATAAAAATCTTGTATGTAAATAATATGTATGTCATGTACAATAAAATAACAGGTACATATATCTCAAAACATCGATGCCACGCCTCCAAAATGCTCCAACTACGCACTCTACTAGTGTATTCCCAAAAGCTCCTGAATCCCAAACTATTCAGTCGAGTACCCAAGAATTGTCATGACATAAGCAGACAAAGAAAAAATGCAGATCAGGCATAAAGCCTGGTGTGAAAGGATCTATCACATAATACTCTATATTAAAACTATATACAAATAAACAGGAACAACAAAATCACAGCCAGCCCTCTCTGCAAACGAGGCTCAGGGATAATCTGAACTGCCTATAAACACGTATAGTAAACCCATCTCAAAAGTAGGGGATCATAGCATAACATGCTCTTCTAACATAACAATAATTTAGCACAATATCTTCTATTGCACTAGACTAGCCCAAAACTACTAATAATATAGTACAAATATACCATGATCAAACTATGATCTCAAGTAATGATCACTATTGCTAAGATCGATAAGATACGCCCCAATGCATATGGTCACTACTGTGAAGACTGAATAGATATGCCATAGCATGTATGGTACTGTTAAGACTGGATAGGTATGCCACAATACGTATGGCCACTACTGCTAAGACCGAATAGGTATGCCCCAATGAGCATGGTCAGTACTACTAAGACCGAATAGGTACACTACAACGCATATGGTCACTGCTCATAAGACCAAACCTTCGTAATATTACAAACGTGGGACCCAAAACGTCCAACTGATCATAATCAAGATAAAGCTATTCATGGTCCCTCTAAGATCATGTTGAGTGTGTCATGGCCATCAACAACATTTTAGTACACCACAATAGGGTCAATACCTAGGTAGGTCATCTTGGTCCAAACCCTATGTAGGCCGTATAAGTCCATAAACTTAGTGTGTCACAACAAGTCAACATCAAACGAATCGTAAATTACTCTAAGGTAAAAATCTTAGAGTACGGACTCACTCTGTATATAACTTATGGAATCTCCATGCACTGCTCCAGTCGCCACGGCCTAAAAACTCACTGGATAACTCTAACCAAACCCCATACTAACCTAAATCACATTCCAAATGGAACATATGACCTCAACGTCATAATACTCTTTTCGGTATACCCTTCCGGTCTATCTCAAAATGTAAGGTTTTCGAATACGTGCCGAGGTGGATTCCACATGGACCCCAAAATCAAAATACTCTAAAACCTACCAAAAATTTATAGCTTGTAACCCTTGAGAAACGATGAACAATGGTCTAAACCGCGCCTCAATTCGAGTTCGTATGCAAATGATATCACATTTTGAAATATCGGTCGATCATCAACAAAATTCAAGCAGCAGGTGTCTAGACATCTGAAACGTTATTCATACATCTGAATTTTTAATGCCAGATCTTCGAATAGTGTTTTAGACATTCAAAACCCCTCAAAAATGTACTAATTCGATTATTTTTCCCCCTAGGACTATTCCAGACGTCTGGCTACTAAAATCGTTGTCTGAATGTCTTTCATGGGCATGAGCAACCTTCAAACATCCATAACTTCCAATTTGTAGTTCTGAACGACTCATCATTTCCTTCATTGTGACTGTGGAAAAATCTTCTTCAGTCTAGAAACTTCAAATCATGGATTTATATAATTTAAATTTTCTTCTTTCCTTTGAGTGCTTTGACGTACGGCTCGTATCACCAAGATACGTTGCACAATCATCGTCCAACTAGACTTCATGTGTAGAGTTCAATGGAAGATTCTAGCAACCCGGACCTCCAACATACCTAACCTCTTTTCCTTGTATGCAGCTCATACAATTGTCAATACTCTCATTCGTGCAAGCTTATGCACACACATTCACGCAAACACACATTAACTTCAGAATTCACATTTCGAACTTCACCGGAGCGATTACTCAACCTGGTGCAACTTAGTGCACATGATAGTCACTATGGCTGTGTGAAATTCCTGCAGTGAACTTGTATTCAATAATTCATCTATGTAATTAAACAATTGCATACCTATATAAAAAGAAAACACACAACAATTCTAACTACAATTTAACATCGTTTTGATTATTACATATCTTCAAATACACGTATATGTAAACTTTCCCATACTCATATACATATACGTATATTTAATAAGTAATTCATTTATTAATTAATAAAATCTTACCTCTGTTTATTAACTCTTTTCAATAAAAGTCTAATATGGTTTCATACTATTTTATAAAATCTACAACTATTTTATAAAATATATTAATAGATTATAAATCAATTTTTAAGCCTTTAAATACTTTATTGCCTCAATAAAATTAAGTATACTTTATATTATTATTTTATAAAATATCATCTTTACTTACAAAAACCATTCCTCTACTTAAACAATATTTATACATACTAATTAAGTTTCACTAACCCTTTAATCACTTTAATACTAAGTGTAGAGTTCAAAACTCACTTAATTAGCATACTAACTTTTCCAAAACCATTTCAGTTTGTTTATTTATAGCCAACTAATGACATGCCCTTAGTTATAACATGTAATTAGTCTCTAATCTATCACCATATCACTTATAAACATCCAATTAACCTAAAATCAATTTCTTATGTTATTAACAAAATAGTTATTATAGTCTTAAAAGTTTAAGTATGTATAAATATAAGCCAAAATCAACTCAAATAATCTTCAAATCACTTCATATAATTCTATAATCATCAATAATAATAAAAATATGAAGTAATACATAAATTAGTAAGGAGAATCACCCCACTCACCTTACTTAAACCAAAGCCAAGCCCTAATCACCAAAAACCAAAATTTTGCTTTCTTTAAATTTCAAATTGCACGCTGATACTCCGGTTCAAGTCAATTCCTTCATGGGTTTTGCAAATAATTGGAAGAGAGAAATTATGGTGACTTTTATTTGATTTTAGAAAATTTATTTAATGGATTTAGGGTTTGGAGATTAAGGAGGTGATTATGGGGTAACTAGGGAAGCATTAAAGGAGAGGAAGGACAATGAAAGTAAGAATGAAAATATGAAGGGGTTTAGCATTATATAGGCCAGGCAAATGGACTTAGCCTAAATTCATCTCTTTTCCCACAATCACTATTCATCTTCGAAAATTATCGACTCCGAACATAGACAAGTTTATACTCATTTTACTTGTGTCGAAAAAACAAACTTAAACATGGATTTATTGAGTCCTGATTCGCTCGTTTATAAAAATCAAATATAAGAGGCATTCCATCGCTTAACGATTAAACATTTAAATTGATCATTTAAATATTCGATCGTTGAAATTACAAAGTGTTATAGATAGGGTAGGAGTTGTCGCCTTAGACTGGATCTAGACTATACTTATGTACGAAAGAGTGTGTATTTGTTATATATTTTTATTTTCAAAACTATGTAGTAGTATATGTAGTATAGAAGTTTTATTGCACACGCAAGTGCCATTAATGCAGTATTTCTCTATGAGAGATTGATCATTCTCATCATATAATAGGAATGATCTGGCATACAAGAAATGTTGCTATTAATCCTGCCCCTGGAGTAGAGAAGTGGGTAGGATCGAGGCTACTAACCCTAATTTATAGAATATGTTCGCTGGGATGGTGCAGAATATTATTCTAGAATGCCCAAGTTGCTCTAAATGATCATGGTGCTCTAGTGAAAATATTAGGAGTCAACTTTGCCAAGTTGTATAAAGACTACATGAATCTAGTAGGCGGACTGTTCCTAAACTGGAGTCGGTTATGGACATGTAAGATGGGATGAATACTTGCAAAAGGATCTTCGATGATTTGGAGTTATATGATGCAATGAGGTAGACTTTGACCTCTAGATGACTCCAGGGACGAACAATGAACTAATGGAGTGTTCTTATAGCTTTGATTCCCGAAGATAATTTTATTTGGAATCAGTTCATAGTTCGCATTGGAGAGAAATTTATCTCGACTTTTCAAAAGTAGATGTTGTTTAGGAAGTTTGTCGACTTGAAGTTAGGCGATATTTCTATGGAAAAGTATGTGGCTGAATTCGATGTTTTTTGAAGTACAGTTTATCTTCCATCGATATTCCACTCGGAAAGAATGATGAAATTATCATTAGGTTGAGTGATCATCTTGGAATAATTGATTGGTCATATTGACGAGAGCTTCGAGAAGTTGGTCGAGAAGCATTATCATGTGAGAGCATGTACCCAGTGTTGAAGAATATTCCCGAATAAGTTGAGTGAGGACAAACTGTGGAAGCATATGCATTGAATGCTGTTTCGATTTCATCGAGGGCTCCATTGGCGAAAGAGAAGGGAAATAGCATAAGCAGTTGAAGTATGCTTTCCATTTCTAGCATTCCATGCATGTTTTATTTGGCTTCAAGGTTTTAAATTCCTACACATTTAGTGATTTGATAGATAGATTAGAATGGAGGCTCGAGATAGTTAACCGATCTTTAAACTATGATGAACCTTATTGGGGATCAACCAGCCGGTAAATGGTTTGTCGAGACTTAGCCTTATCGTGTCATGGATGTTTGTTTGTTTGTTATTGAATTGTTTTTGTATTTAATTAGGTTTTGATATTATAGCTTTGGAATTGATTGGCTGAAGGGGTACGAAATAATAGTGGGTTGTAAGAGACCATATGTGACTTTAGGGACTGATGATGAGCAGAAGGTAGTGTTCAGCTGCCCACCTGATGATGAGGTGATGGTTAGTTTTTTATATTCGCTCGATTTCCCATATAATGAGTTGTCATCTGTACCTATAGCTAGAGCGCGTCCAGACACATTCGATGAGGTGACCAGATTACTACCATATAGGTACTGAGTTCCATATCGATCTGATCGGAGGCGCTAGACCATAGTTATGCCTTTAAGGCATATGATGTCCAAAGAGCAGAGGAAACTAAAGGTGCAAACAGATGACCTATTGTGGTGAGGTTTATTTGTAGGAGCATATTTGATTAGGTTGCACCTACAGTATTCGTAACTAAGGCGAATGGCTCTTTAAGGTTATATATTAATTGTCATGAGCTGAATGAAACGACTAACAAGTATCCACTCCAACTTATTGATGGCCTTTTTCGTTCAGCTCTATGGCACGATGGTGTTCTCTTAGTTAGACCTTGCGATAATATTTCATCCATTTAGAGTATCTAGAAAGATTGTGCCAAACATAATGTTTCGTACGTTAACTTGATTTTTGATTGGTTGGTTACGTTGTTTGTGCTAAATAATGCATCGGCATGGTTTGTTGATATCTTGGACCGTGTTTTGAGGGATAAGTTGAGTAAATCTATGCTTGTGCTCCTTGATGATACTTTCGTATACTCATAAACGAAAGAGGAGCACAAGACATGATCGATGATTGATGTGCACGTAAATGTGCATATTTTTACTTTCATATTTAATCTATTTTTATTTAAATAATGATCATATTAGGGTATTTTCACTTTTTTTTATCAAAATCCATATGTCATCAAATCATCATTCATTCGTCTTCATTTAGGGGAAAAACCGAGATTTTGTGCATAATTTAAAAATTTATTTGCACATTTTTATTTTTATTTTGTAGGAATTTGGATTCAACATGGAAGAGACTTCATATATGTATGCATGCACAAAGGATGGAAGCACAAAGGAATGAAAAAATAAATCAATTCATGCGACATGGACAACCCTACCTAACCACTTACCATGATTTTCAATTAGGAGCTAATGCACATGCTAGTAGAGATTAGAAGCGTATGCACATTTAATGGATGATTAATTACATGCTAATGATAACTTGGTGGCCACACTTTCTCAGAGGCAATTTGGATAGTCCCCTAAAATATGATTAGGGTTTCAAACATGTATAAATACCCCTTATGCTTCATGTAATGAGCTATTAGCATCACCTTCTAGTTAGTTTAGTGGTAACCACAAATATAAACAAAATCTCTCTTTCTCTTTTTAATGGCTTCTTAGCCTTTTCTTTAAGTGTTTTATTTATATGCAATTTTAATTCATGCACTTTTAATTCTTCTTTTTTCTTGTTTGTTTCTTCTTATGTTAGTAGTTTAGATCTTTTTCTTTTATGCAAGTAGATTAGCTTTTAATTTATCACAATTAGCTCTCTTTTTCCTTTTGTTTATGTTTATGTTGTAATCTACATTTGTTGAAATGATAACAAATATGAGAAGCTAAATCCCTTCAATTTAGGAGTAATGATGCTCTCTTAATCTTGTAGATACAACATATTTGTTAATTTTTGATCTCTTTTTATGCTTCATGGAATTTTTGATGTGGTAAAATTTTGTTATTTAACTTTAAATTTGATAGCCTATGTTGTTGACACTAGATAGGCTATGCTTAAACAAACATAAACACAAATTACCTCTTCATCTACATATGATGTTGGTAATAAAGTGATTTTAGAACCAAAATTTGATGGTCTATATTACTAATAAATAGTAAATAGATAATGCTTAGAATATATTTTATTTTTAACTTCATTATCATTTTCATGAGAGTTAACAAATGGTTTAGATGGTGTGTTAAAGTTTGATGGTTTATGTAGGGCTAATTAATAGCACAAATAGACCATACTTATGATAAACACATCGACTAAATTCATAAATGACCAAAAAGAGATATCATAATTTCATTATGTTGATTTATGTGATCTTAAGAAGTGATTTGTCTCTAAATTGCCTTCTACTCTCATATTTTTATTCACTTTGTTTAGCTACTTTTTTTTTTTTTACATTTTTAGCTTAAAACAACTTCAAATCTTGGTTTAATTTGATCGAGTAGAATTTTAAATCACTTCAATTCCCTACGGATCGACCATACCCGTCACGCACTAAAATTGTACGTCGTGCGTTTGTAGTTATTTTTATTACAATTTTTCGACAATTTTCTAATCGATAGAAAACCGTCGATTCAATAATTTTTGGCGATGTTGCAGGAGAATAGAATTGATTTTTAATTTTACTCTTCGAATTATTTTGTTTGATTTTTTTATTGTGTGGTTGTTTTGTGTGTTAATTTGCCTTTTTTTAAAAAAAATATTTTGTATTGTGCGTTTGTCGTGTAACTTGTGCTTTCATTTGATTTGAGCGTTTGTTGCTTTTCTAGTTGCATTTGCATTTGCATATTTTTAAAAAAAAACAAAAAATAAATACACAAGTTCATTTAAAAGGAAAGAAAATATATTCCATTTCAATTTTTTTACGATACATTTACAACTTTTCTTTTTACAAATTTCATTTGCAATACATTTTAAAACTGTTATACTGCTGCACATTTAAGTGTGCATCTTGAACTGTGCTCACACCAGTGCACAAACCAGTCACCAACCCATAACATTACTGTTCTACCTTATCACTGCTTACTCAACCAACATCACCACTACATTGCTCCACCACCACAAGATTTTAATTTCATCCACCGTTGTCAACCTCAGCCACATATACAAATTGCTCATTCTTCAACAATACAACTTCCTGCCACCATCCTCTAGTACCAACAACCCATCTGCACATCTGCCCTGTGCACTATGCACTGCACCATCAACCCATCTACAAGGTCATTTCCTCCATCACCAGAACTGCTGCAGCTTCATTTTCCTCAAAAAATAACTCTCCAGTTCATCACCATACCACCAGTCAACCTCCAACAACTCAACTACACTTCACTTCATCAACCACCTACACCACTGCAACACTCTGCAACACTCCCCCAACTTTAACTTCACCATCACCACAACCATATACTACCATCCACAACCAAGAAAACCAACTACCCACCGTCATCATCAACACCTTACTGCCACAATAAGACCCATATCCAGTTTCATACAACCTGCACCATCCCCACTGGCAACTGCTCATCCCCGTCCTCACTGTAACATTCCCCTTTTGCCTATTCACTCCTCCAATCTGCCACTCAAACTTCAACTGCCTCAAATACTACTACCATAACCACACTGCCACTATCAACCTTCATCACCCGTACCACACCGCATCTCAACTAAACCATACAACTACACCATACATCTAAACCATCATCATTCCATTTTCCAACTTGAAAACCACTCCAACACCATCACCAAGCAATACCATTACACCACTTACTTGCTGCCACTCACCACATCATCACTGCAAATTCAAAACTCCCAGATTCAACATATCATTAAACCACCTCCTGCCACTTCATCATCAACTTCAACATCTCAACTGCCACCCTGCATCAGCACATCACCTGATTCCATCCCACAGTCTACTGCCTCTTCACCACCTTCCTGCCATCACCTGACTGCGTCAACATCCCCTGCACAAACTTCCTCCCAACCTTGCCTTTCATGGTTGCCTCATAGCATATCACTTCCTTCAACACTTCTACAACCTCCACTGCTTCATACAAAATACAATTCACAACATACTTCCCGACCTCCACATCACCTCTGCCACTCAAACAAAACTGCAAAATTAAACCAAAGCAAAACTGCCTCCAGACCAATTCTTCGACATCCACACATCAGTAACAACCTTACCAACCATCCAATGCAAACTACTTCCAGACCCTCCTTGCCATAGCAAACAATCCTTACCACAGCCTCATCACCCATCTCCTCAAACTCTTTTCGTAATCGCACACTACATCACTACAACCTCGACTTCACTCCACACTGCAACCACGCTCAATTATTTCTACAAAACTGCAAAATCTCAATCACTTCTGCCTTCAAAACTTTTTCAGCAAAGCGAAGCCACCAATACGTTGCCAAATCAACATCAACGACCGCAAACAAACTACAACCTGAATCACCTACCGCAAAGCATCAACACCTTAACCCAAATCATCATTGCAACTTAACAAACTCCACACATCAATCGCCATCAACCTCCTCGAACCACCAAAACACCTCGTCATCTCCCGCGACATTCCAATTGAACTCACAAATCCAATTTGGCTTTGGATTATATTTTGATTTTGTTTTGAATTTAATTTCAAAGTATAAGCAGAACTTTTTTTTTTCTTTCTTTCGATTTTGTTGTGTTGGACTGTGTTTAAGAAAAAAAGAAAGAAAAAAATAAATAAATAACGTTGAAGTTGCTTTGGATTTGGGCTTATGGGATTTTCTCCTATTGGGTTGTGAAAGAATTTAATTTTTTTTTGCCTTTGCCTTTATCTTACAAATTTATATGAAAAAACATATATATTTTTTTTTTGGTTTCTGCTTTATCAGATTGCAGGAAATCAAGTGGACAAAAATTGCTAGCTAAAAGACTGCTTGCTTGCTAAAATTTTTTTGCTTACTTATATAAAAAAAAATTGCCGCTTTAAAATAAATTGCTAATAATTTTGCAAGCTCTGGTATTGTGCTCTCATCTCTTATTTTTATTTTAATTGCATTGTTGGTTGCTTGCACTTTAAAAAAAATCGAAAATCCAAAAATTCAAAAACAAAATCAAACTTCATTCGTAGTTGCATTATTAGATCATGTTTAATTTCTATTTTGCATTCATACCATTTTATTTTATTTTCTAAGGGCAATACAGGGATTTCAGCACCCCTCTCTTGGCCCACAAATTGCATTTCTCTTTAGAATTTTTACTAATAATAACGGTTAGACATTTGACTTAAGGGTGTCGCAAGCTCACCTGGGGCTTAATTATATCTTGACAATTATCTTCTTTGAATAATTTTATTTCTTGATGTCTAGGCTATGACAAAGCAATAATCAGTTATAAATATTACAGTGATTCGTAAATATTATATGATTATTTCTTTGAAGGTACTTAAAGCTCGGCTGCATTGTCACGGTGATTCGTGGTGCACCGATAACTCATACCCGTTACCGGGCTAAGAAATATTTTGTTGGATTAAGACAAAGTGTAATTATACAATTTTGGATTAAGAGCCCCTACGGACAGAAAATTTATAATTTAGTCCTTGCATTCATTTAGTTGCATTAGTTCATGCATATCTTAAGAAAAATTCAAAATTCGAAACCAAAAAAAATGTAAATTTGTCTTAACTTAGCTTTTTTTAAAAAAATCATTTAAAAAATTTTCCTTTGAAAATTTTCACTTAAATCAAAAAAACAAATATTGAGTTAGTTTTTTTAGAAAACAATATAATTTTCAAAAAAAAAAAAAACAAAAAAACAAAAAAATATAAAAAAAGAAGAAATTTTAAAAATCCAAAAAACAAAACAAAAATCAAATCTCCCTTTTGAAAAATAAACTCTCTTTGGTAAATACTTCTCCTTTAAAAAAGGAAAAGAAAAAAAACATTTTTAAAAATGTTTGAGTTTTCCTACTCGCAAGAATTTTATAATAGTTGTGAAAATCAATATAATCCATACAGTTTCAGATCAAACTCTTATGGATATTTTAATAACAACTATTAAACAAACAATTCAAATTTTGCACCATAATGTTTTCAAAATGATGACCAACCCCCAACTCTTGAAAATAGTATTAAAACAATTTGGTTTTTACTTAAACAACGAAATCAAATGATAAATAAGTTGAAAAATCTGTGCAATAACTCAAGTTAAAGATTTCAAAATAATCAAAATTTGAATTCACTTCAAAATTCAAATGATTTCGGTTATAACTCATGCCAATACAATTTTTAACTTCAGAATGAATTTCAAAATCAAAATGGACATGTGAACCACTTTTTAAACGATTTTGGCAATAGGAGTAGTTTCAACTACGACGCGATTGACAGTTTTTGTTCTCAACAATTTCAAATTGAAAATTCTCAAGTTAATAATTATGAATTTGACTTTGTTGACCAAATGGACGGATTTCACAAAAATACATGGATTTGTTGTCTGAAAGATATATGAAACAACATGAGCAACAAAATCAAATCCCAACATGTGACGAGTCAAATAGTAATTCACATTTTACCAAAATTGACGACTTTCACATAACAGCTTTTGAAACCGAAAACGACAATCTTAAAGAAGTTGTTGAAAATGTGGTAATCGAGTTGGATTTCAATTCATTTGAGAGTGTGGAACCAAATTTATATTCAATCTTCCTTTTACCGATGTTGAAAAATTGAATGCAATAATTTTAGATTTTGAAATTGATACATGCAATAAGTTGTGAATAATTCAACAAAGGAAGATGAATTTTGTGAACATAAATTCTTTGGACTTTTCAAAGATGAGTTGTTGAATTCTGAAGGGATATATTTAAATCACTATTTTGATTTTAAAATCAATAATTTTAAAGAATTCACTAATGAGCTTGAATTTCAAATTGGTGAAAATAAACTTGAACTTCAACCAATTATTCTATCTACCATAAAACTCATCGAAAATAAAACAACTTGTACGATTTTTAATAAAACGACATTCGTTTTTCCAAATCAACATTCAACTTGAGATCCTTTATGGTTTGGTTTTCTATGCTTAAGCTACATCTCTCATACTTGACAAGATAAATAAATTGATCTTTGACAGACCGTTTCATTTACTCATTAACGGTGTATTTTATGATGTCATATAAATAATAATCGTTTCATTTTCATGTAAATATAGGTCATATTTTTATTTTATTTTCTTCTCCTTTCACTTGGGTTGACCGTGGGGACACAGTCAAAGTCAAGTGTGATGGGAGTCTCATATCATTTTTTGATTTTTCATGGTTTACTTTTTGCATTTTCTTTCCAAAACTTCAAAAAAAATCTCAAACAATTTTTCTTTATAGCATTTTGATTTATTTTAGAAGAAACACTCAGGATAAATAAAGGTTTTTGGTAATAAAATTGAAATTTTTGAAAATATATTTGTCTCAACAAAAATAAAAATAAAGTTTGATTACAAGTAACGATGGTTTAACTAGTATATAGGAAGGGTCATGGGTGATAATTATGAAGTACATCCTAATTGAAACATTTGTTTGATAAGTGGTTGTTTTAAAGTAAAGATGATAATATTTTTGATCTTCTAAGTTAAGTGGTGCCAAGATGATATCGTAAAACTCTCTCTTCATATATATATATATATATATATATATTATTAACACCTAAAGTCATGTGTTCACATGCAAGTGTGTATACTCGCCATGCTTTATACCATTCTCATGCAAACTCAAAAGGCAGTGCATAGTCGGTATATTTGGCCTTAGTTTATCCGAGTTAGGTGTACGTATATAAAAATTCTTTCATTAATAACGCCTATAGTCGACAGGTGTATATACTTGTACAGTCGCCATGCTCTGTATTCTGCTTAGCCCAAAAGCCATGATGGGTGGTATATCTGGCCTCAGTTTATCTGAGTTAGGCATATGTAAATATTGTTAATATCAATAAAATTTCAAATAAATAGTGAGTAAGCAATTGAAATCCAAACACTATATTCAATTATTTGATTTGACTTGTTTTCAAAAGAAATGAAAATATCACTTTGAAAAAACTTTGATAATCAACGAAGGATCCATTTCATAGTTACACTATGTTATCGACCGAAACAACTAGCTAAAATAGAGTCTAATTTTAATGATAACTTAATTTTTGTTGGAAGTTTTGACGAGTAAAATGTCTAAAATTTCATGATAATGACCAGAACTTATATTTAACTTTTTCATGTCAATTTAAAAGTAAATTCTTCATTTGTAAATATTTTCAAAAATTTGCATCCATATCTTTGTAAATAAATCTTCCATTTAGGAATTTTTCACGTTGCATTTGGATTTTGTCGGTAGTATCCGCTGAAACACCCTCACGAGACAACACTCGACCGACTAGGGACACCTAGAGGTTTAACAGCTTGTTGCATCGTTCAATGCAATCGTGTTTCCTATAAAAACGGATTTATCTTAATTTATTTCATTCGAGGACGAATGAAAAGATAAGTGTGGGGGTATTTGATGTGCATGCAAATGTGCATATTTTTACTTCCTTATTCAATCTACTTTTATTTAAATAATGATCATATTAGGGTATTTTCACATGTTTTTACCAGAATCCAGATGTCATCAAATCAACATTCATTCATCTTCATTTAGAGGCAAAATTATGATTTTGTGCATATTTAATTCGAGAAAATTTACTTGCACATTTTATGTTGTTTTGTAGGAATTTGGATTCAACATGGAAGAGGCTTCATATATGTATGCATGCATAAAAGATGGAAGAACAAAGGAACGAAGAAATACATCAATTCATGTAACGTGGAGGACCCTACCTACCCACTTACCATGATCTCCAATTATGAGCTAAAGCGCATGTTAGTGGAGATTAGAAGCACATGCACATTTAATGGATGATTAATTACATGCTAATGGTATCTTGATGGTCATACTTCCTCAAGGGCAATTTGGATAGTCCCCTAAAATATGATTAGGGTTTAAAACATGTGTAAATACCCCTTATGTCTCATGTAATGAACTCCTTGAACCACCTTCAAATTAGTTTAGTAGTAGCCACAAATATGAATAAAATCTCTCTTCCTCTTTTTAATGTCTTCTTAGCCTTTTCTTTATGTATTTTATTTATATATAATTTTAATTCATGCACTTTTAATTCTTGTTCTTTTCTTGTTTGTTTCTTCTTATGTTAGTAGTTTAGATTTCTTTATCTTATGAAAGTAGCTTAGCTTTTAGTTTATTTCAGTTAGCTCTCTTTTTCCTCTTGTTTATATTTATGTTGCAATCGACATTTGTTGAAATGATAACAAATATGAGAAGCTAAACCCCTTCAACACATTAGTTACTTTTTACTCTCTTTATGCTTCATAGAATTTTTGATGTGGTAAAATTTTGTTGTGGTAAAATTTTGTTGTTTAATTTTGAATTTGATAGCCTGTGTCAACACCAAATAGGCTATATTTAAACAAACATAAACACAAATTACCTCTTCATCTACATATGATGTTGGTAATGAAGTGAATTTTAGAATCAAAATCTGATGATCTATATTACTAATCAATAATAAATAAATCATGCTTAGAATAGATTTTATTTTTAACTTCATTATCATTTTCAGGAGAGTTGACAAGTGGTTTAGATGGTGTGTTAAAGTTTGATGGTTTATGTTGGACTAATTAATAGCACAAATAGACAATACTTATGATAAACCTTCAACTAAATTCATAAATGATCAAAAAGAGAGATCATAATTTCATTCCGTTAATTTATGTGATCTTAAGAAGGGATTTGCCTCTAAATTGCTTCTACTCTCATATTTTTGTTCACTTTGTTTAGCTAGTTTTTTTAATACATTTTTAGCTTAAAACAACTTCAAATCTTAGTTTAATTTGATTAAGTAGGATTTTAAATCACTTCAATTCCCTGTGCATCAACCCGTCTCGCACTAAAATTATACGCCGTGCACTTGCGTTGTTTTTATTACAATTTTTCGACGATCTTCTAACCAATAAAAAACCAACGATTCAACAATGATTGTATTGTGGTTGTTGACAAAACACTGATTGATGAAGAAATTTTCAAAGTATCACTTCTGGAGGAAATAAACGAGATGTTTGGGTTACGTTGTTTTGAAGAAGACATCGCCTATAGATCATATGAATGTTACGGCAGTCCACGATTTGAATATACCCGAGAGTGCAACTGATTCGAAATTTTCCTAGATAGACGAGATGTTATATACGCTTTACCAAGGACTTCTTTTAGATAACGACACCATTAATTGATTTGATGAGAAGAATCAGACCTTTATTTAGGTGTGAGATGTAGACATGAATTTGTGAGTCTGACAGAGGGATTGACAAGTACACCGACACTACTCATTACGAGCGAGAATAAGGAGTCGATAATACACGCATGCTTGTGGTACTTAACTTGGTGCAGCATTGATGTTGAAAGGTAGAGATGTCGCATATGTTAGTCAACAACTGAAACCATGTGAGAGGAAGTATTCAACTCATGATTGTAATTGGCAGCTATAATATTTTGCTTTGAAGATTTGAAGGCGCTATCTATTAGGAGATGAGTTCGAGTTGTTCATTGATCTTACATCGTTATAGCATCTCTTGTTCGCGAAGAACCTTAACCTTCACCGATAGTGATGATTGGAATTTTTAGCCTCCTATAATTTTGACATTTCCTGTACGCTCGTAAAGGAAACACATTCGTTAATGCTTTAAATGGAAGACATACCAGTTTAGGAGTAATATTCCTGAAGTGGGTATTGCTCGAGTTTATAATTGGTTATGACTTCAGAATTCGATGTGAGCCGGTGCCAAGATGATGGCCACTTTGACTATCAAACCTATTTTGATTTAGCGGATCGATTCCAGTCAAAGAGGTGAAGCTAGACTAGCGGAGATCATGGCTAAATTAGAGGAACGAGTAGTGTTTATAGAGGTGAGACAATGCGGCTCGACCGAGACGGCCTGCTCCGTATGGAGGAGATATTTTTTGTTCCTGATGTTGTTGGCCTGAGGAATTAGGTACTATTAGAATGCTCTCATTCGAGATTGACTATACATTCTGATGATAATAAAATAAACCATGATATAAGGAAGACATTTTATTGGAAAGGGGTGAAGAAGGACGTCGGGCATTCATTTTGCGATGAATGAATTATCAGCTAATAAATGTTGAACAGAAGAAGCCAAGTAATTACTGCAACTTCTTGAGATCCCTAGGTGGAAATGGGAATACCTATTAATGGATTTCATTGATAGAATGCCATGGACTAGAAGAGAATATGTAACATTCCTGGATTTCAGCTAAAACTAATTTGATAATTAATTTAACCTTTGGAATTAAACTTTGGAACATTTGGTAATTAATATAAAATTTAGGAATAAAATATATATTGTATTTGGATTTTCCAAATTAATAAGATGAATGTTCAATTATTTATATAAATGGATTATAATTTGAATTGATTTTGAAATTTAATAAGTATATTGAAAGTGAATATTTTTGATTTGAAATTTAAATAGAAATATATTGCAAACAAATTGGATTTATTTGTGAATTAATTGAAAATTAATTTAAACATTTGGAATAAATATATAAGGAAACTGTGAAAGTAAATGTGGATTGGAATTCAAAAATAAGTATTTTATAAATGCATTGGATTTAAAATCTCTATATATTTGAAAACTAAATAAGTTTAACAAAAAGGTTTTAAACACAATTTAAACACATTTGACAAGTGTTTAACAATAATTTTAACAAGTGTAAGAAGTAAAATAATATAATTTACAAGTGTAGTAACTTTGATATGCAAGAATACCAAGTGGCAAAAATATTTCTTTTGAAATGATCAAAATGTTAAAAACCAGGCTAAGGTCTTTCATCTTCATTTTTTAGAAAATGAAAATCTAAGAGAAAATGATCAGGTTATTCTTACCTTTCTCATAAACTTGAAAGAAGAAACAAATCTGAAAATGTAACCATGAAATCAAAATCAGTAAAACAAAATCATCTCAAACCAGAAATATTTTTCTCCACAAACCTGAAAAGAATCCAACACAAAATCAAGGATCAAACAATTTTCAAAAGCTGGAAATAAATACAGGCTTCAGTTTCAAAACAGAGGGAAAGAATTAAAAAGCTGCAGATCTGAGGCAACTAGATCAAATGAAAAGGTCAAACTTAGTAAATCAGAAACAAAAGCATTTCAACCTAGAAAACAAAGTAAAACCAGAAAACAAATTTTCAAGCCTGGAACAAAATTTAAGTTATGGATTTAAAAGCAAATCAAAACAAAAACATGCAGTAAAGCTTAGCATCAAGCAAAACAGTTCAAGTCAGGAAAATTCAAATCAAAAGTAAAGCCAAAATAATTCATCATCAAGTAAAAACTCAGGAAACAAAATCAAAGAAGGTTTTCAAATTCCAGTTCCAGGCCCAAAGTGTATTCATCTGTTCTCTGTTTCTTCAATCATGACTGGTGAGCAACTTATTCTATCTTATGATGTTGGATCTGAATGTGAAATATGTGTTGATATAATTGTGTGAATATTCCGCATATATGTGTATATATATATAAACACAACATAGAATAATTGAAGCATGTATGTGTATACCCAGAGGTATCTCCCTGTTTTAAAATTCACATACTAACAAAATATTTAAAAGAATCAATCCCTTCACCTCTAATAAGATTTAAACTATGATTTCTAGATGAAAAATGTTTGTAATGATGAAAATTTATTTTTAAAAATAGTTTCAAGCATTGGTATTAAACAATTAATTCTGAAATAAGAAAACTCGGTAATAAACAAACATTAGTCAAAAATTCGAAGAGTATAATTTCACATTTTGATTTCAAAACTTGATTAGCATTTGAAAATAAGGATTTTTGATGATAATATTATGATTTTTAAACAAGTGATGGCCGTGAATTTTTAAGTTGATCAGAATTGGTATTATTGGCAATTTCCGTCGATCGGCGAAGCTATACTCGTCGAAATTTTGGCCAGAGGTAGCGTGAGGTCTGTGGATCATTAGAAAAATAGTGAATGATTTTTTAGTTCATCGGTGAAGTCAGCCGATGTGGATTTAGGGTTTAACTACCCAGATTTGCGGATGGAGTAAATGGAGGTGATTAGTTGTGGTCGAGGCAATTCAGGTCATCGGACCTGGGGGAATGGAAGGAGGAAATTGTTGCGGCGGTTCAAGCAAAATCGTGCAATCTCTGGAGGTCAGTGGTGACGGCGAGGGGTGGTTTTCTAATCGAAGTTTGGGTTTCCAGGTTGAGCTCGATAGCTCATTTTGATTTTTTGGTGAATTCATCGATACTGGGTGATGGATTGGGTTAAGGAGGTAAATGACGACTTGATGATAGCATCGGCGATGATCGGAAGTGGCCAGACCATCGGTGCACGTGCATGCGTAAGTGGGTGTGCCTGTGTTGTTTTGTGATGATGGGGAAGACGAAGTTGTCTCGAAGTCGTACTAGTGAAATCGTGATGTTGGCTCGAAGGAAACATCGGGTTGCTTTTGTTTATAAACCAAGCTTTAAAATTTAAAATAAAAAAAACAAGTTTCAAAATATAGAAGGAGGAACTCGGGTAAAGCTCGGGGATGAAGTGTTTTGGCTCAAGTTCTTCCTCGGGTACTTATTTTACCAGTTTTGGAAAATACAAATAAAGTTTTCTTTAAGTTTTAAACTATTTTCTCTATATATAAAATGCTGTTTAACTTTAATTAATCAAGTTAATTTTTACGTTTAAATAAGTAATTTAAAGATAATGGTTTTTAATTAACTTAAGTATTTTAAGTTAACCTATATGTTAATGATAAATTATTTTAAGGGTTAATTATTTAATGATTAGAGATTTAATTAATTTATAATTAAGATTGATTAATTAATAATTTAAGATAAATTTATTATTATTAGTTAATTAATTAAAATAATTTGTAATTAATTAATGTAATTAAGGTAATTAATTTAAGAATAATTAATTAATTAAAGGTTAGTTAATTAATGAAAGTAATTAGGGATAATTTATTTAATGGTTAAAGTTGATTAATTAAATGATTAATTTGAGGATAATTAATTAATATGGTTAATTAATCAAAGTAATTAATTTAAAGATAATTAATTAAAGGCTAATTAATTAATGAAAGTAATTAAGGAATGATTATTAATTAAGGATTAATTAATTAATTATTACAATTAATTAAGGATAATTAATCAAAGAATTAATTAATAATTAAAGGTTAATTATTAAGTAATTAAAGGTAAATTGATCTATTAATTAAGGTTAATTAATTAATAATAAAATGTTAATTAATTTATTATTAAAGGATAATTAATGAAAATAGTTTAAAATTAATCAATGGTAATTAACCTTGATAAGTAATTTATCCGATTTCAATTCATCAAATGATCAATTAACCTTACTTATGAATGTTTGAATTATATGCAATGCCGTGAATTGTTTGTTATCTCTACTATGTGATGCTTTGTGATTTAAATTATTTTAATTCCAGCTGTGATGAATGTATGTTATTTATGTGTGAATCTGTGAATGGAGATAAGCGTTATAGGGATATACCGCTTATCGATATTATTATGATGGAATGATTGATGTTGTTGCACTATTCTGTAAAACCCCTGGACTACACCATACACACACAAATATAGATTGCATGAGGAAATTGGTTAATCACAGATTTTTGAAATGGTTTTAAAAGTTGAATTGTTTTGAATCCAAATGGTTTTGGAAATGGAATTGAAAGCTTTTGAAAAGGAGTTTTAAAGATAAAAGTTATTTTGAATAACTTAATAAAGTTTTGAAATTTAAATAATTTGATTTGAATTTGAATTTGAATTCAATATTTGAAATTGAATCCTATGTTTTGGAAACTATGGTTTGAAAAGGTTATACAAGTTATAAATGTATTTATATGGGTTTTAAACCATTTAAAAAGTATTGTTTTGAGAATTTGAATTTAAACCAAGCTTTATACTTGAAGGGCTTTAACTTGTATAAATGTAATCGTATTTTTCGAAACGAAAACTATTTGTTATCAAACAATACTAGCTTTCATATAAAGAAAGGATTTCCAATTTGTGTCGAAAGATTTTAAGTTTGAAATGAAATTGTGAATTGTTTTTGAAAGCTATGAATTAATCTTTGAAAAGATTGTTGAACTTTGTTTGAAATCAAAGAGGATTTTAAATGGTATATCTCTTATATAAAAGATTTGAATTGGAAATGGTTTTGAAAGCGATAAATTGAATCTTTGATTTACAGATTGGAGGAGTTAATCCAATTTGGAAAGGAAATTATTTTGAAAGGATATGAATGAATCTTTGTGAAAGATTGGTGAACTTTTTTAAATGAATCTTTTTGTTTAAAGATTTGAAAATAGTAATTGATTAAACCATTTGAAAGAAAGGTTTTGGACTTTAAGTTGTGACTTAACTAAGATCCCAATATCCATATATTTTTTAATATTGTGCTCATTATTCGGTTTAGCCGGGAGTGGACCTTTATGTCATATAACCCATTCCGAATAATGATACGACGTTGTGGATAGCATTTGAAGACCGACGGTGAAGACCGGGTATTTCCAAGAACGAAAGGATAACCCGTCGATTGTCTCTGCACTGAGTCGCGCCGGTATAGAGATCTCCATATGTGATGGGGAGTCCGATCGGGATTGATAATTCTCGGATTTGCAAGGGCTTCTTTGGAAGTGCCTTCGGTTCTGTTCAAACCCGGAACAGACTTGTATGGATGTGTGTCTGACATTACACTTTGAGATGTAAGCTGGTTTCTATCAAATACATTTCTGTTTGGTGGCGGACAATTTATTCTCTTAGCTTAACACCCTTCTCTGAGACGTACGAGTTCAGCGGTTATGTAGTTGATGGTTACCAGTGATACATTCCCAATTTGGTAATGTGGCATACAAAGTGTTGTTAATCATTTGTTGATCAAAGCTTGGATTTTGTGAAAAGCATAGCTTTGTGGACGTGACTTCATCGAGCCTCACAACCCGGTAATGGTCGAAACAGGATCGTTGCAGCAACGTTATTTGAGGGTGGCTCCCCCTGAGGGTATATCCATTTCCTTCTGGATAAAAAAGTGATATCATGGTATGAAGCCCAGATATTTACTTATGTTGATTTTGAAAGTGGTATCATGGTATGGAACCCAGATACTTTACTGTGTGGTTGTTGGATTGAGGGACCTCGGATAAAGGTCGGTAACGACCGGGGGATGGCATGCTCGTGTCAGTAGTTACTTCCGGACAGGAGTAACCCGGCCTTGTGTAGCAGAGATCCGGTTAGGTTCTCGGGGACGTCCCTCCAGAGGCGTTCCATTTTGTGCGGGAAGTTCCTTTGCCTGACCATTTGTTGGAAATCCAAACAAAACAATACGAGCCCTGTATGGTTTTAATTGTATAACCTGTCATGGAATGTGGCGGCAACCTGCTATTGAACATGGTAGCTATAGTAGGCATATGACAAAATGTTGTATGTTGGCTAAGATTAATATTATACTTTCGAAATGTTTTCCACTATGCACTAATAATAATATCAAATGGTTTTCGCGCATCAAGCATTTTTGACTATCATAAAAAGAAATCTCCTCCAAGTTTGCGCTTGCATTGTGTGTGTGGCGGGAGGCCTTATGGCAGTTTCATTTTCCAAAAAGCATTGTGGATTTCAACTTTAAATTCTTTTGTTTGTTTTTAAAGATAAACTGTTTTTGTTTGCTCACACCAATCCCACGACTGACCCAGAGTTTATTGTTCCTTTCCTAAACTCTGGATGCCCACAGTTTTCCACACTGGCAGTCTAGAGTTTGGTTTTTCAGATAATCAAATAGTAGGTGTAGATTCGGTAGATTTCAGTCTTTGGGAATCTTCTTCAATCTTTGGATGACTGACCTTACTTAAGTCGTCGATGATGGTGGTTCGAGCTATCTTTGGATTAGAGACTTGTGATGGAGTTGCAGATTTTGGGTTTACTCTTCATCAAAGATCATATTTGAGTTATCTCTTCCGTCGTTATCATATCCCACTGTGTATATTTGTCTTCGATATTGTTGTATCATATTATATTAGATATTGTATTCATTGTTATATCAACGATATATTATTCATTTTCTTCCGCTGTGTTGTTATACATAATGTGTTATAAGCTCCGGCGAGCCGGATTCGACGTTTGAATCTACGGCATTTGAGTACAAGTAAAGTACGGGTGCCAATTTTCGAAGGTCGAGTCAGGGTCATTATAATTGGTATCAGAGCTGAAGGTTGAAACTTTAGCTCAGGTGTATAATACATTAAGCAACTCACTAGAGATAGGGTGAAGTATACCCTAGAATGAGTATATCCCTAAGATATCTGTTCGTGTGCCCCAGTAAATTCTCTTACTATCCATTAATAGTGAGTATGAGTGTAAGAAGAGGAAGAGATAGGGGACAGGGAAATCCTAGTACAAATGGTCAATACCCTGCAACAACGGAAACAACTTTTTCTATCAATCTCCTTTGATCCGATTTCAATTTCTTTAATGGCTTCGTGGCAGCTTGAGGGAGAAGCTTTGGTGCGATGGTGGCACTGCGAATCGTTATTGATAAGTTTCTATTTTGTATTCTCTTCATCAAATTTCTATCACCTTTTCATTTTAACTTTTACGAAATTGAAATTTTATTGGAATAAATTGGCTAATTAAAATATAGAGTTGAAATTTATTTGTACCAATAAAATGATATCGATTAAAACCAAATTTGAAATTTTATTGTGATTTCTTGTGGGTATCAAAGTCCGAAGAGGGACAAGTTAATATATACTTTGGGGTATTCCGACCTAAGTTTGGAATCCATACCTAGTGTTTGAGAATTATGGAAGATTAAATCCAATTATCTATTGTTTGGGTCTCGATATATTCTACGAACGGATAGTTATCCCTTCGAACTGACCAATGCCTTGCTTATATTCGTAGATCTAGATGACCAGAGTAATTCGCGTAGTATCAAATAAGTTTGTTCTCGTATTTTTAATATTCTAATTTGGTAAGCCAAATGCAGAACAGATATTCATTTTGACCTGGTAAATCAATTTTCTATATTCTTTGTGGTCTCCCTGTTTTCAAATTTTGGGGAGGAAATTTTTTTAATGGGGAGAATCTGTAACATTCTTGGATTTTAGCTAAAAATAATTTGATAATTAATTTTACCTTTGGAATTAAACTTTGGAATAATTGGTAATTAATATAAAATTTTGGGAATAAAATATATATTATATTTGGATTTTCCAAATTAATAAGATGAATGTTTAATTATTTATATAAATGGATTATAATTTGAATTGATTTTGAAATTTAATAAGTATACTAAAAGTGAATATTTTTGATTTCAAATCAAATAGAAATATATTATAAAAAAATTGGATTTATTTGTGAATTAATTAAAAATTAATTTGAACATTTGGAATAAATATATATGGAAATTATGAAAGTAAATGTGGATTGGAATTCAAAAATAAGTATTTTATAAATGCATTGGATTTAAAATCTCTATATATTTGAAAATTAAATAATTTTAACGAAATGGTTTTAAACACAATTTAAACACATTTGACAAGTGTTTAACAAGTAATAATAATTTTAACAAGTGTAAGAAGTAAAATAATATAATTTACAAGTGTAGTAACTTTGATATGCAAGAATAACAAGTGGCAAAAATGTTTCTTTTGAAATGATCAAAATGTTAAAAACCAGGCTAAGGTCTTTCATCTTCATTTTCAGGAAAATGAAAATCTGAGAGAAAATGATCAGGTTATTCTTACCTTTCTCAAAAACTTGAAAAAAGAAACAAATCTGAAAATGAAACCATGAAATCAAAATCAGTAAAACAAAAATCATCTCAAACAAGAAACATTTTTCTCCACAAACCTGAAAAGATCCAAAACAAAATCAAGGATCAAACAATTTTCAAAAGCTAGAAATAAATACAGGCTTCAGTTTCAAAATAGAGGGGAAGAATTAAAAAGCTGCAGATCTGAGGCAACTAGATCAAATAAAAAGGTCAAACTTAGTAAATCAGAAACAAAAGTATTTCAACCTGGAAAACAAAGTCAAACCAGAAAGCAAATTTTCAAGCCTGGAACAACAATTTAAGCTATGGATTTAAAAGCAAATCAAAACAAAAACATGCAGTAAAGTTTAGTAGCAAGCAAAACAGTTCAAGTCAGGCAAATTCAAATCAAAAGTAAAGCCAAAACAATTCATCATCAAGTAAAAACTCAGGAAACAAAATCAAAGAAGGTTTTCAAATTCCAATTCTAGGCCCAAAGTGTATTCATGTGTTCTCTGTTTCTTCAATCATGACCGGTAAGCAAACTTGTCCTTATTCTATCTTATGATGTTGGATCTAAATGTGAAATATGTGTTGATATAATTGTGTGAATATTCTGCATGTGTGTGTGTGTGTATAAACACAACATAGAATAATTGAAGCATGTCTGTGTATACCCAAAGGCATCTCCCTGTTTTAAAATTCACAGGCTAACAAAATATTTAAAAAAAAATCAATCCCTTCACCTCTAATAAGATTTAAACTATGATTTCTAAATGAAAAATGTTTGCAATGGTGAAAAATTATTTTTTAAAATAGTTTCAAGCATTGGTGTTAAACAATTAATTCGAAAATAAGAAAACTCAGTAATAAACAAGCATTAGTCAAAAATTAGAAGAGTACAATTTCATGTTTTGATTTCATAACTTGATTATCATTTGAAAATATGGATTTTTGATGATAATATTTTGATTTTTAAACAAGTGATGGTCGTGAATTTTTAAGTGGATCGGAATTGGTATTATTGGCAATTTCCGTCGATCGGCGAAGCTATACTCGTCGAAATTTGGGCCAGAGGTAGCGTGAGGTCTGTGGATCATTAGAAAAATGGTGAATGATTTTTTAGTTCATCGGTGAAGTCAGCCGATGTGGATTTAGGGTTTAACAGCCCAGATTTGCCGATGGAGTAAATGGAGGTGATTAGTTGTGGTCGAGGCGATTCAGGTCATCGGACCTGGGGGAATGGATTGAGGAAATTGTGGCGGTGGTTCAGACGAAATCGCGCAATCTCTGGAGGTCAGCGGTGACGGCGAGGGGTGGTTTTTCGATCGAAGTTTGGGTTTCCAGGTTGAGCTTGATAGCTCATTTTGATTTTTTGGTGAATACGTCGATACTGGGTGATGGATTCGGTTGAGGAGGTCGATGACGACTTGATGATAGCATCGGCGATGATCGGAAGTGGCTAGACCATCGATGCACATGCACGTGTAAGTGTGTGTGTCTATGTTATTTTGTGATGATGGGGAAGACAAATTTGTCTCGAAGTCGTGCTAGTGAAATCTGATGTTGGCTCGAAGGAAACGTCGGGTTGCTTTTGTTTATAAACCAGGCTTTAAAATTTAAAATCAAAAGAAAAACAAGTTTTAAAATATAGAAGAAAGTACTCGAGTATAAGCTCGGGGATGAAGTTTTTTGGCTCGAGTTCTTCCTCGGGTACTTGTTTTACCAGTTTTGGGAAATACAAATAAAGTTTTCTTTAAGTTTTAAACTATTTTCTATATGTATAAAATGTTGTTTAACTTTAATTAATCAAGTTAATTTTTACGTTTAACTAAGTAATTTAAAGATAATGGTTTTTAATTAACTTAAGTATTTTATGTTAACCCACATGTTGATGATAAATTATTTTAAGGTTTAATTATTTAATGATTAGAGATTTAATTAATTTATAATTAAGATTGATTAATTAATAATTTAAGATAAATTTATTATTATTAGTTAATTAATTAAAATAACTTGTAATTAATTAATGTAATTAAGGTAATTAATTTAAGAATAATTAATTAATTAAAGGTTAGTTAATTAATGAAAGTAATTAGGGATAATTTATTTAATGATTAAAGTTGATTAATTAAATGATTAATTTGAGGATAATTAATTAATATGGTTAACTAATCAAAGTAATTAATTTAAAGATAATTAATTAAAGGCTAATTAATTAATGAAAGTAATTAAGGAATGATTATTAATTAAGGATTAATTAATTAATTATTGCAATTAATTAAGGATAATTAATCAAAGAATTAATTAATAATTAAAGGTTAATTATTAAGTAATTAAAGGTAAATTGATCTATTAATTAAGGTTAATTAATTAATAATAAAAGGTTAATTAATTTATTATTAAAGGATTAATGAAAATAGTTTAAAATTAATCAATGGTAATTAACCTGGATAAGTAATTTATCCGATTTCAATTAATCAAATGATTAATTAACCTTACTTATAGATGTTTGAATTATATGTAATGCTGTGAATTGTTTGTTATCTCTACTGTGTGATGCTTTGTGATTTGAATTATTTAATTCCAGCTGCGATGAATGTAATTTATTTATGTGTGATGAATGTATGTTATTTATGTGTGAATCAGTGAATGGAGATAAGCGTTATAGGGATATACCGCTTATCGATATTATTATGATGGAATGATTGATGTTGTTGCACTATTGTGTAAAACCCCTGAACTACACCATACACACACAAATATGGATTGCATGAGGAAATTGGTTACGTCACAGATTTTTGAAATGGTTTTAAAAGTTGAATTGTTTTGAATCAAATGGTTTTGGAAATGGAATTGAAAGCTTTTGAAAAGGAGTTTTAAAGATAAAAGTTATTTTGAATAACTTAATAAAGTTTTGAAATTTGAATAATTTGATTTGAATTTGAATTCAATATTTGAAATTGAATTCTATGTTTTGGAAACTATGGTTTAAAAAGGTTATACAAGTTAGAAATGTATTTATATGGGTTTTAAACCATTTAAAAAGTATTGTTTTGGGAATTTGAATTTAAACCAAGCTTTATACTTAAAGGGCTTTAACTTGTATAAATCTAATCGGATTTTTCCGAAACGAATTCTATTTGTTTTCAAATAATAATAGCTTTCATATAAAGAAAGGATTTCCAATTTGTATCGAAAGATTTTAAGTTTGAAATGAAATTGTGAGTTGTTTTTGAAAGCCATGAATTAATCTTTGTAAAAGATTGTTGAACCTTGTTTGAAATCAAAGAGTATTTTAAATGGTGTATCTTTTATATAAAAGATTTGAATTGGAAATGGTTTTGAAAGCGATAAATTGAATCTTTGATTTAAAGATTGGAGGAGTTAATCCAATTTGGAAAGGAAATTGTTTTGAAAGGATATGAATGAATCTTTGTGAAAGATTGGTGAACTTTGTGAAATGAATCTTTTTGTTTAAAGATTTGAAAATGGTAATTGATTAAACCATTTGAAAGAAAGGTTTTGGACTTTAAGTTGTGACTTAACTAAGATCCCAATATCCATATGTTTTTTAAATATTGCGCTCATTATTCGGTTTAGCCAGGAGAGGACCTTTGTGTCATATAACCCATTTCGTATAATGATACAATGTTATGGATAGCATTTGAAGATCGGTGGTGAAGACCGGGTATTTCCAAGAACGAAAGGATAACCCGTCAATTGTCTCTGCACCGAGTCGCGCCAATATAGAGATCTCCATATGTGATGGGAAGTCCGATCGGGATTGAGAATTCTCAGATTTGCAAGGGCTTCTCCGGAAGTGCCTTCGGTTCTGTTCAAACCCGGAACAGACTTGTATGGATGTGTGTCTGACATTGCACTTTGAGATGTAAAGCTGGTTTCTATCAAATACATTTCTGTTTGATGGCGGAGAATTTATTCTCTTAGCTTGACACCCTTCTCTGAGACGTACGAGCTCATAGGTTATGTAGTTTATGGTTACTAGTGATACATTCCCAATTTGGTAATGTGGCATACGAAGTGTTGCTGGTCATTTGTTGATCAAAGCATGGCTTTTGTGAAAAGCGTAGCTTTGTGGACGTGACTTCGTCGAGCCTCACAACCCGGTAATGGTCGAAACAGGATCGTTGCAGTAAGGTTATTTGGGGGTAGCTCCCCCTGAGGGTATGTCCATTCCCTTCTGGATAAAAAAAGTGATATCATGGTATGGAGCCCAGATATTTACTTATGTTGAGTATGGAGCCCAGATACTTTAATGTATGGTTGTTGGATTGAGGGCCCTCGGATAAAGGTCGGTAATGACATGGGATGGCATGCTCGTGTCAGTAGTTACTTCCGGGAAGAGGTAACCCGGCCTTGTGTAGCAGAGATCCGGTTAGGTTCTCGGGGACGTCCCTCCAGAGGTGTTCTATTTTGTGTGGGAAGTTCCTTTGCCTGACCATTTGCTGGAAATCCAAACAAAACAATACGAGCCCTGTACGGTTTTAGTTGCATAACCTGCTTTGGAATGTGGCGGTAACCTTCTATTGAACATGGTAGCTATAGTAGGCATACGACGAAATGTTGTATGTTGGCTAAGATTAATATTATACTTTTGAAATGTTTTCCACTATGCACTAATAATAATATCAAATGGTTTTTGCGTATATAGCATTTGTGACTGTCATAAGGAGAAATCTCCTTCAAGTTTGTGCTTGCATTATGTGTGTGGCGGGAGGCCTTATGGAAGCTTCATTTTCCAAAAAGCATTGTTGATTTCAACTTTTAAATTCTTTGTTTGTTTTTAAAGATAAACTGTTTTTGTTAGCTCACATATGTCCCATGACTGACCCGAAATTTATTGTTCCTTTCCTAAACTCCGGATGCCCATAATTTTCCACACGGGGAGTTTAGAGTTGGGTTTTTCGATAATCAAATAGTAGGTGTAGATTCGGCAGCTTTCAATCTTTGGGAATCTTCTTCAATCATTGGATGACTGGCCTTGCTTATTTCATCGATGATGGTGGTTCGAGCTATCTTTGGATTAGAAACTTGTGATGGAGTTGCAGATTTTGGGTTCACTCTTCATCGAAGATCATATTTGAGTTATCTCTTCCGTTGTTATCATATCCCGCCGTGTATATTTGTCTCTGATATTGTTATATCATATTGTATCAGATATTGTATTCATTGTTGTATCAATTATATATTTTTTATTTTCTTCCGCTGTGTTATTATACTTAATGTGTTATAAGATCCGACGAGCCAGTTTCGATGTTTGAATCTGCGGCATTCGATTACAAGTGAAATACGTGTGCCGATTTTCGAAGGTCGAGTCAGGATCGTTATAATTAATTTATTATTAAAGGATAATTAATGAAAATAGTTTAAAATTAATTAATGGTAATTAACCTGGATTAGTGATTAATCTGGTTCAAATTAATCAGATGATCAATTAACCTTACTTATGGATGTTTGAATTGTATGAGCTGCTTTGAATTGTTTGATTTTAATGAGTAAACAAATTATGTTTAAAATAATAAGATATAGGTTTTAAAAATATTTTTAAGTTGAATTAAAAAGGTTTTCTTTTACTGGAAGAAGTTAATACAGTAAAGTCTTCTTAAAAAAAAATCAGAGTTCATAATTTTCTGATTTAATTATATAATCTGATTCGTACATGTAAATAATGATTTTTGAGGCAGGTCTCATGATTTATAAGTAAATAAATAATGTGAAATCTCGAGTTAAATGGAAATGGAACTTTGTTCTTATTTCGGCGATCAACGAATTGTGGTGGATCGGGTTTGATGTCAGAGGAAGTGTGAAGGAAGGGGAACACAGGAAAAATAGTAGTTGGATTTATTAATGGCCGAGGTGTCGTATCAGCGACATGTAGGGGTAAGAGCCTCCCGTTCGCCACCAAACGCAAAGCGAGAACCCCCTATCACGTTGTATTAAGCAAGATCAGTCATCCAAAGGTTGAAGAAGATTCCCAAAGGACCTTAGCCTGGTTTTTAACATTTTGATCATTTCAAAAGAAACATTTTTGCCACTTGTTATTCTTGCATATAAAAGTTACTACACTTGTAAATTATATTATTTTACTTCTTACACTTGTTAAAATTATTATTACTTGTTAAAAACTTGTCAAATGTCTTTAAATTGTGTTTAAAACCTTTTTGTTAAACTTATTTAGTTTTCAAATATATAGAGATTTTAAATCCAATGCATTTATAAAATACTTATTTTTGAATTCCAATCCACATTTACTTTCACAATTTACTTATATATTTATTCCAAATGTTCAAATTAATGTTCAATTAATTCACAAATAAATCTAATTTGTTTGCAATATGTTTCTATTTAAATTTCAAATCAAAAATATTCACTTTCAATATACTTATTAAATTTCAAAATCAATTCAAATTATAATCCATTTATATAAATAATTAAACATTCATCTTATTAATTTGGAAAATCCAAATCCAATATATTTTATTCCCAAAATTTTATATTAATTTCCAAATATTCTAAAGTTTAATTCCAAAGGTTAAATTAATTATCAAATTATTTTTAGCTAAAATCCAGGAATGTTACAGAATATAATAGCATTTGAGTCATTTTCGATAGAATGACGAAGAATGCTCGATTTATATTCTTTAAGTCCAGTAGAACGACATTCAAATTCGTCGAGTTATATGTGGAATGGATAGTGTGATCCACAATGTGTCAAAGAGCATAGTAAGTGGTCGAAGTCCATTGTTCACTAGTGGGTTTTGGGACAACTTACAAAAGGCATTGGAAAATTTGGCACCAAATTGACTATTGATATCGAGACTGAACCAGGAATTTCGATACCTCGTAGGCCTATTTGTACCGACAGACGTGATATGAAATGATTTAGGAGGAAGGTGGGGGAGTAGTAAAAGTTCAGTTGTGTGAAAGCGAAGGCCATTACATATGAGAGACCGATGAGAGCATTAGAACGCTTGTCCGGAGCTCTTCACTTGGTGAGATTTCAATTTTCATTAGCTTTATTGCACTAAATAGTTTAATATTCTACATACTAAGATAAGCCGGATATTACTTTTTTGATGTTTGATTTTATATATGCATGTACGATGCTTAATTGTTGGCATTTGATATGATAGCTTATGCTTGTATGGTTATTAGACATGCAAGATAGTTATGGCTTGATATAGTGTACTTATTTAAGGCGATTGCCATATATATGATCTGGTATCATTAAATACATAATGATGTGACTATTGTGTTTAATACTCTTTGTTGAGTACATATTCAGGTACATGGAAGGAAGTGTTGGCTATTTGGATGCTTACTCGCTTTTATTCGCATCTAGATGGTATGCTCTTGCTATAAAAGAGGTACGTAACATCTATAATGTAGATTTGGGTATATAAGCATGGTTTGAAAGTCTATGTGAGTGGATCATATATGATATATATATATATATGCAAGTATGAACAACTAACTATATAATATAATTTGATAGAGAATAATAGCAAAGTAAATTAAAATAATCACACCAGGATTTTATATTGGTTTGAACCTCCCGTCCTATGTCCAGTCCCGAAGCTCCTCTTCGGAATTTCCTTTCAACTAACCCTCACTTGACCCGAAGGAAAGGTTTACAATAGCAGAGTTTCTTTGTCAAGATTGTGTTCTATAACACCGATGTTGACTATTGAGTACAAGTGCTTCCAATATATATATATATATATAGAGAGAGAGAGAGAGAGAGAGAGAGAGAATATTGAATGAGGAGTTCTGAATATATGGAAGAGTTAAATACAAGTAATTGATTGCTAGAGAACAGGTATAAATCAGAGTATAGGAATAAAGAGAATAAGTAAGCAAGGTAAGGATTCTCTTCGCATTCCTGATGCTATTTATAATGATGAAGAGTTTTCTTGTATAGTTGCATCTGTTGTAATCTCCCTAAAGTCGCTTCTGATAGTGATGAAGAGTTGCAGCAGAGAGAAGCGGATGTGTCCTTTCGAATGTGACAGTTGGTCTTTGAAATTACTCGGTTGAGTTCAAAATCAAACGCATGGAGGAATGTTTCAGACATCTGGTCTTCATATATTTTTTGTGTCTGGTTGCTATTCAGACGTCTGAGTTTATTATCTGACGTCTGTTTCCTTCTGAGTTGTGAACCAGAGAGTTTAACCAGACGTCTGAGCATTGCAAACCAGAGAAAACATTCAGACGTCTGGCTAGTGCACTCAGACGTCTGAAAATGTGCATGATGCTTTATTTGTGTCTGTGCCATTCCTTTTCAACTTCTACCGATTTGAAGTCTTTTAATACTTCTCTCGAGTCTTGTTTTTGTCTCTTTGGTGATGTTACTCTATCTTTTACTTGTAAATATAGATATATATGTACAATCGATTTCCATTGTATAGTTGTTATCATCGAAACCATAGAATTGATTTCCTAACAATCTCCCCCTTTTTGATGATGACTACTATTCAATGTACTCATATATAGATTAGAAATCTCCCCCTGAATATGTGCTTATTTTTATTGTTTATGATTATACTTATATTTCTCCCCCTTTGACATTATAAAAAAGAATTCGTAATAATTGAGCCAGTCGTCAAAAAAGAAAATTTTCATTAATAGCAGGAAGGAGTTACATTCAAGGATTTATACAAAAAATTACAAACAACTACAATTCCTAAATTTTAGATTTCCTTTGGAGAAGCTTGATTTGGATCTCTTGCTTTGGTGAAGCTTGATTTGGATCATCTTCTTTTAGTTCTTCTTTATCAGAAGTGCCAGCCTTTGAAGGAGATGTCAAAGCTTCCTTTGGAGGTTCATCCTCAAATAATTTGGAATGTTTTGCAGGAGGAGAAGGTACAGGGGTTGCCCAATCCTCAAAGGGTGGTGTTGGACCACGAACTTGTTGTAAAACTTCTTTAAGAACCGATAAAACAGTCAAAAGAGATTCTTCAACTGTGGTAGTCGTGCAGCAAATGAACTTTCAAATTTGTCAATTCGCCTAGCCAAATATTTTTGATTTAGGGATAATGTATGTTGGTTTCGAAGTGTGAGATCTCAAATACTTTCATTTGGATTTGTTTCCAATCGGGTCTCTATAATGTCATCCTGTCCCGGATAATCAAATGGTGCGGGAGGAGGAGGAGTGACTTCTCGATGTTGTTCTTCTTTTGGGACGGAACAAAGTGTGGTTGAGGAGGAGGCTCAACTCTTTGAGATTGATGATTATGCGTCCAATCTTCGAAGGACATAATATCTGGAGGGATTTCTGGTAGGTGCATCAAAGAAAAGAATTTTGTGGAAGCATATTTTGGCGAAATTTCTTCGAACGTCGATAGATAGGAGGGAATATTATGTGCACGAAGAAGTCTCATAATATAGGTAGATAGATGATCGAAGCCCTTGATCGAGTCCAAAAGTGTTTGAGCTCGTCGAAGATGAATTTTGCCCAATTTACTCTTGTCCTACTAAATAGAGCATATAATGCTTTATGTTCCAATTCAGTAATTTGCTCATGACTACCCATACGTAGAATAATTGAATTAATTATCATCCGTGTTAGGAGTCGAGCTTTCGGACGCAAATATTTCGAAGCGAACTTCGGCATTTCGTCTTCCCAGATTTGATGAGTAATAGTATTCCGAGGCTTGAATCTCATATCTGGTATGTTGTGTAAGTCTTCCCCGGTGTCGGAGCAACCCAGTGTTCATCCTATTAAACCCGGAATCAATCGAATCGTATTCCCGTATATTCTAGACCAAAGCCAATTGTCCTTATCCTCAGTGTTCCATACTGAGGTACTATCTAGATTCGCATGAAATAGAAAAATGGCTAATTGGTCTATTTGGATATCATTTGATGTAAAGGTGATTAGGGTCTCTAATCCGGCATTTTCACATAACTCATCTAATTCATACATAGGAAATTTTAAGAGATTGTAGAATGGTCCTATGTGAAGTTTATTTTTTCGGATATCTTCATACCTTTTTATAGAATGCAGAGCTCTATTCATCCACCGTTTGATTTGGTCGTCAAAGCAAACCTGGGGATTTGAAGATGTAGTGGGTTGATGTTGTTTTCTTTTCGACATTTTAGGATTCTAAGTGCGAGGTGGCATCTTGATTATATTTGCAGAGTTGATGATTTGGAGCGAAAATTGTCTTTGAGAAAATCGTAGGAGGCAATAATTTTGGGATAGAAGAATAAAAGTGACGTTATCTGATCGAATTTAAATGGTCGATTGGGAATCAGACGTCTGGATTAGAAGTCAAACGTCTGGTTTGCCCTAATTTTTGTCCAGAAAATGAAGTTAGACGTCTGCTTTTTGAACAAGACGTCTGGTTTCGAGCATAGTTATGAAATTGTAGATACAGAGAGATTTTTTAGACGTTTGGAATTTGAAAACAAACGTCTGTTTTAGTTTAATTTCGAGACAGAGAACTAAGGCAGACGTCTGGGTCTTATTTCAGACGTCTGGAATGTTCTGAATCTTATTTGGGGAAGGCAGAACAACATTTCATACGTCTGGGGGGTATATCAGACGTCTGATGTATGCACACTTCTAAATTTTGAATAGTATATCCTTGTGTCAGACGTCTGGAAGTTGTAGGTAGACGTCTGAAAATTGCAGTTTGGCTAAAAATGACTTAAAGTTTGATGATTTCACTTATATATCGAATGTAGATAACAAATATCTTTATTGTTGTAAAAATATAGTAACACATAAGTTTAGATATATTCAATTATTAATACAATTTATTTATTTAGATGGAGACGGAATTTTAGGATTTCTTGACTCATTATCATTCCATGGTCTAAGTGGAGACCATATATTTCCACGTTCGTGGGTCCGTGGAGAGCCAGAATATCGTCTTGGTGAGGGATCTGAAGGAGTACGATACGAAGAAGATGGATCCAATAAACTACAAGGTTTTGGTAGCGGTTCATGAACATCTTTCTTTCGTGACGAACAAAACTTCATCGCCACTTGCTCGAGAAAGCTTAACCTTCGTGCTGTAACTTTTTGTTCGAAATAAAGTTCTTGTTGAAGATCCATCTGTTGTTTTTGGTAATGATGAATTTCATCAATTTTCTCCTTTGTGTTAGGAGAAGTAAACAGAGATCTTTTAGTTTTCTTATTATCCGGAGTAAAACCCATATGATACGAAGACCACCTATATGTTGGCTCTTGCTTTGGTGTAGGCGTCGGAAATCGTTGTGGTGTGTCAACCGAGCTATCCGTTGTTAGTGTTGATATGGAGATAGATATATAGGAAACTTCTGACGACATTGTTATATTTTGTTTCTTCTTTAAAAAAATTCTAATTGTTTGAATGTAGTTTTTTTTGTGTGGCTATATTTATATACTGAAAATAGACAAACTAATTTTCTAAAAGTTTAAAGGTGCGGAAATCAATAATATAGTTTGTGGTGATTACTTTGGTGACTAATTTTAGCCTAAAAAATTATTATTATATATATATATATATATATATATTTAAGGAAGAAGGTCATTTAGTGAGAAAATGCCTAAACTTCGTCGGAGTTTAGAGAAAGTTTGTTCATTTAATGGTTTTGTAAAGGTATCGGCTACTTGATTTTCGGTATTTACGTATTCTAATGAAATGGTTCCTTTTTCAACATTGTCTCATAGAAAATGATGTTGTATATCTATATGTTTGGTTCGTGAGTGGTTAACAGGGTTTTTTGACAAACTAATTGCACTTGTGTTATCACAATAAATTGGAGATTTGTTGATAGTTTTACCGAAATCCGTTAGTGTTTGTTGCATGTATATTACTTGCGCACGTGCTAGAGCAGTGGAGATGTATTCAGCTTCGCAAGTAGATAGAGAAACACAATATTTCTTCTTACTAAACCATGAAACTAAAGATTGTCCGATAAAATGACAAGTTCCACTAGTACTCTTACGATCTGTTCTACATCCACCGAAATTCGCATCGCTATACGACACTAGTTCAAACGATGATCCTTTAGGGTAAAATAAACCATAATCTCTAGTACTAGATAGATAACGTAAAATACGCTTAACAGCTCTTAGATAAGATTCTTTTGGTTGTGCTTGAAATCGGGCATAAAGGCATACACTCATCATAATATCGGGTCGACTGGCCGTTAAATAAAGTAAAGAACCAATCATACTTCGATATAACTTTTCATCAAAATCTTTACCATTTTCATCCTTTTCTAAGTGAACAGCGGTGCTCATTGGTGTTGGTTTGCTTGATGTTTTATCCATTTCAAATCATTGTAATAAATCGTTACAATATTTTTCTTGGTGAATAAAGATTCCATTTTCGAGTTGTTTTATTTGTAAACCTAAGAAGAAATTTAATTCTCCCATGTGTGACATTTCAAATTCATTTTTCATAATATTATAAAATTGATTACATAGTTTTTCGTTGGTTGAACCAAAGATGATATCATCAACATAGATTTGTACAACCAAAATATCGTTATTTTCTCTTTTAGTAAATAAAGTTGTATCTATTTTTCCTATGTGAAAGCCAGATGTTATTAAGTGATTTTTAAGACGTTCGTACCATGCACGAGGTGCTTATTTTAATCCATATAGTGCTTTATGTAATTTTAAAATATGATCGGGATATTTTTCATGAACAAATAGTGGTGGTTGTTCGACATGTACATTTTCCTTAATAAAACCATTAAAAAAGGCACTTTTGACATCCATTTGAAATAGTTTAAAATTGTTATGAGTTGCAAAGGCGTGTAATGTATGAATGGCTTCTAATCTTGCTACTGGAGCAAACGTTTCATCGTAATCTATGCTTTCTTCTTGATTATAGCCTTGAGCAACTAAACATGCTTTATTTCTAACAATATTTCCATTCTCGTCTGCTTTGTTTTTAAATACCCATTTTGTTCCTATTACCGATTGATCTTCAGGTCTTGGTACTAATTCCCATACGTTATTACGTTCAAATTGATTTAATTCTTCTTGCATAGCTATTATCCAAAAATTATCAATTGAGACTTCTTATAATTTTTTGGTTCAAAGTTTGACACAAACGCTATATGGCTTATATGATTGAGTTGATTTCTAGTTACTCTTGAATTAAGATCTCCAATATTATTATCTATTGGATGATTCTTAAGAATTCTAGGAGGTGATATCAAAGTGTTATTTTGAATATTTGTTTCATTACTAATAGAATTCATTGAATTTGTTAGTGGAATAATTTCTTCTTCATCATTAGTATTATGTTTAAAAAGATTTTCGTCGAACGAGACATGTAAGCTTTCTTCAATAGTATTATTTCGTTTATTAAATAAAGACACCTTCATCGGCTTTTGGATCAAATTTTCCTAAATTATCTTTTGTATTTAATATAAAACATTTTGAACCAAAAGTTTTAAAGTATGATACTTTAGATTTTTTACCAAAAAATATTTCAAAACTCCGACTTCTGAGTTTATTATCCGACGTATGTTTCCTTCTGAGTTGTGAACCAGAGAGTTTAACCAGACGTCTAACCATATTAACCAGACATCTGATTCTATCTGATTTACAAACCAGAGAAAACATTCAGACGTCTGGCTAGTGCACTCAGACGTCTGAAAATGTGCATGATGCTTTATTTGTGTCTGTGCCATTCCTTTTCAACTTCTACCGATTTGAAGTCTTTTGATACTTCTCTTGAGTCTTGTTTTTGTCTCTTTGGTGATGTTACTCTATCTTCTACCTGTAAATATAGATATATATGTACATTCGATTTCCATTGTATAGTTGTTATCATCGAAACCATAGAATTGATTTCCTAACAATCTTCCCCTTTTTGATGATGACAACTATTCAATGTACTTATATATAGATTAGAAATCTCCCCCTGAATATGTGCTTATTTTTATCGTTTTATGATTATACTTATATTTCTATTGTTACTCGATTTAATACATAACAAGATGTTGCAATAGCTTCAGCCCAAAAGTGTTTTGGTAATCCACTACTATTTAGTAATGTTCGTGCACATTCTTGTAATGCACGATTTTTTTCTTTCTACGACACCATTTTGTTGAGGTGTACGAGGAAAAGAAAAATTATGAGTTATTCCTTTCTTATTGCAAAAGTTTGTAAAAAGATCATTTTGAACTCTCCTCCATGATCACTTCCAATATTTTTAATTTTCAAATTCATTTGATTTTTAATTCTTTTAGCAAATATTTTAAACATACCAAAAGTATCGCTTTTATGTTTTAAAAATAAAGTCCATGTATATCTCGAAAAATCATCGACTATTACGAACACATATTTGTTGTGATTTATAGATCTTATTTGCTTTGGACCAAATAAATCTAAATGTAACAATTCTAATGGTTGTTTTGTAGAAATATTATTTTTAGATTTAAACGAGCTTTTCTTTAGTTTTCCAATTCGACAATCGTCGCATAAGTTTTCTACTTTATAATTCATTTTAGGTAATCCTCTAACCAACTCATATTTTGCTAACTTATTAATATTCTTAAAATTGATATGACAAAATCGTTTATGCCATAACCATGGATCATCATGTTTGGCGGTTAAACATAAATTTGAATTTTTATTTATATTCATATTTGACACATAAATATTTTTGTTTCTAAAACCTTCAAAAATGAGTTGTTTGTTATTATCTAAAATATTACATCTATTTTTTTCAAAATTTATTTGAAAACCTTTATCACATAATTGACTAATGCTTAGCAAGTTATGTTTTAAATTTTCTACAAATAAAACATTTGTAATAATATGAGAGTTAGAGATACCAGAGTTGATGACTTCTCCAATGCCTATGACATATCTTTTGAATTGTCTCCAAAGGTTACTGTTCCACCATCGATGCATGTTATATTTGTTAACATTTTTGAATTTCCGGTCATATGTTTGGAGCAACCGCTATCTAGTATCCATTTCTCCTTATGTTTTATTTTGGGTACCTGCAAAATAAGAAATGTTTTAATTGGTACCCATATATTTTATTAGGGTCCTAATTGTTAGAGAAAGGTAGCCATACCCAAGATGGTTTGGTACCTTTATAAATATAATTTTTATTATAGACTACATTCTCTAAGTAATTATTAATATGCTTTTGTCTAATCAAATTATTATTTGTTTTAGGAATCCAAATTTTCATATTATTGGTATTCAATTTAGTCTTAGACAAACTTCTAGTTTTTATACGTCTACTATTTTTAGCATTATTTCCTTTTTGTTTAAAAGATTTTTTGAATCCTATTCCATTTCTATTACCTGAAGGTTTTGAAATTTTGATAAGATTCTTCAAATGTTGTTTTCCTTTATTAAATTTTGACACATTGTTGGTAATTTTATCTAATTTTTCGCTTAACTCTATATTTTCAATTTTCAATTTCAATACTTCAATACTATTTTTAAAGTCAATATTTTCTTTTAGAAAATTTTCTTTTGCTATAGAAATATTCTCACTTTCTATCATATTATTTTTGATTTTTTCTTGAGATATTTCAAGTTCTTCTTCTAGAATAATTTTTTCATCTTTCAACATTCCTACCTCAAATTCTAATCTATTTATTTTGACTATATATTCTTTGTTCAATTTTTTTATTTGTCTAAATTTGTCATCTAGTTCCATGCTAAGTTCTAATAGTTTATTATAGCTAAGTTCAGGGCATACCTCTTCAGTTTGTGCCATAAAACACACATTAGCTCGTTCTCCATCACTATCGCTATCACTTTCAGAAGATGAAGAGTCCAAGTCATCCAAACTTATTTTGAAAGCCTTCTTCTTCTTGAATTTTTGAATTTTGTTGTTCTTTTTATCATTATTGAGTTTAGGGCAATCCTTCTTCATATGTCCGTATTGATCACATTCATAGCACTTGATTTGAGATAGGTTTGTTGTGTTGAACTTCCCTTCTTTTTGAAATTTTGTCATCTTTCTAAATTTCTTGAATCTATTATAATTCTTGGCAATAAAGACTATTTCTTCTTCATCTAGATCAAAGTCATCATTTTTTGTTGCTGGAAATGCTATATTCTTTTTCTCCGAATTTAGTTCTTTTCGTGCCTGCAAGTTAGCTTCATAGGACATTAAATTTCCTATCAACTCTTCAACTTTGAGAGTAGAAAGATCATTAGCTTCTTCTATAGCTAAAACCTTCCTTTCCCAATCTGACGTCAAAGAGTTGAGTATTCGAGATATTAAATCAAAATCAGTGAATTTAACTCCTAATGCCATAAGATCATGTTGAATAGTTTAAAATCTAGAATACATGTCAACAGTAGTTTCATTTTGAATGAAGAAAATTGGTTTTGCAAAATCGAGTTTGTTTGACCTTTGTTGTACCTTCATGTGTGATTTGTAAGGTGCGCCAAATATCAAATGCAGTGGTGCATAACATGACACGTGAAAATTCATTTTTGTCTAAAGAGCAAAATAAAACGTTCATAGCTTTAGCATTATTTGATGCTAAGGTCTTTTGTGCATCGGTCCAAGTGTTCATAGCAATAGTAGGTACTTCATATCTATCTTGTGTGGCTGACCAAATTTCAAGACCATTAGCTTCCATAAAAATTCTCATACATGTTGACCAATATGCATAGTTAGATCCAGTAAAAAGTGGTGGTCGTGCAGTGGATTGTCCTTCTTGAAAAATACTTGCCATATTAAAGTGATTCAAAAAACGTGTTACTGTTATTAGATCAAAACCTCGCTCTGATACCAATTGAAAGTCTATGTGAGTGGATCGTATATGATATATATGCAAGTATGAACAACTAACTATATAATATAATTTGATAGATAATAATAGCAAAGTAAATTAAAATAATCACACCAAGATTTTATACTGGTTCAAACCTCTCGTCCTACGTCCAGTCCCGAAGCTCCTCTTCGAAATTTCCTTTCAACTAACCCTCACTTGACCCGGAGGAACAGGTTTACAATAGCAGAGTTTCTTTGTCAAGATTGTGTTCTATAACACGGATGTTGACTATTGAGTACAAGTGCTTCCAATATATATATATATATATATATATATATATCTAGAGAATATTGAATGAGGAGTTCTGAATATATGGAAGAGTTAAATACAAGTAGTTGATTGCTAGAGAACAGGTATAAATCAGAGTATAGGAATAAAGAGCATAAGTAAGCAAGTTAAGGATTCTCTTCGCATTCCTGATGCTATTTATAGTGATGAAGAGTTTTCTTGTATAGTTGCATCTGTTGTAATCTCCCTAAAGTCGCTTCTGATAGTGATGAAGAGTTGCAGCAGAGAGAAGCGGATGTGTCCTTTCGAATGTGACAGTTGGTCTTTGAAATTACTTAGTCGAGTTCAAAATCAGACGTCTGGAGGAATGTTTCAGACGTCTGGTCTTCGTATATTTTTTGTGTCTAGTTGCTATTCAGACGTCTGAGTTTATTATCAAACGTCTGTTTCCTTCTGAGTTGTAAACCAAAGAGTTTAACCAGACGTCTGAGCATATTAACCAGACGTCTGATTCTATCTGATTTGCAAACCAGAGAAAACATTCATACGTCTGGCTAGTGCACTCAGACGTCTGAAAATGTGCAAGATGCTTTATTTGTGTCTATGCCATTCCTTTTCAACTTCTACTGATTTGAAGTCTTTTGATACTTCTCTTGAGTCTTGTTTTTGTCTCTTTGGTGATGTTACTCTATCTTCTACCTGTAAATATAGATATATATGTACGTTCGATTTCCATCGTTTAGTTGTTATCATCGAAACCATAGAATTGATTTCCTAACATGGTTGTCCTTGGAAACGAGATGCCTCAGATATAAGATGTATATATATCTGTGTTGTATCGGATTTTTTTAGACCTAGCCCGCAAAGAAGGTGTTGTCGAATTTTTTTGAAACGTGAAAGGCTTTGAAAGCCTTTATGTTAGAAGACATTTCCTTACTTTAGGAATTTCGAGGATGAAATACCTTAAGGAGCGAAGAATTTAACGATATGTGATAAGATATTTAAATGATTGACTTAAATATTGAATAATTGATTTATTTAAAGATCCCAAAATATGATTTTTCACATATGATCGAATCAAGACTCTATATTACTTCAGTTGAGTCCGCATTGATATCGTGAATTAAAATGTGTATAAACATCAATATGTTTTGTCTAAAGAATTTTGATTTAGTAGTTTACGTTCAATTCATAGATCGGTCCAAAAGGCTAACCTTTGCATACGATGAAATTAAGTCAAGAAACCTATTCCATTGAGTTTTAAATATGAGTGTTTAGCTATCGATGATAGTGAGCATGTTTCATTTGGAGTTATAGATTTTCAACAGATATTTGTGAATGAACAATCCGAAATTAGTCGTCCAGGGAGCAGTCTTGTATGATGTCATATTTTATACCATTGGGATAGGAAAAATACGTGGAGTCGTGCGATTCGAGAATTGTCTCAATCAGTGTTTTTTACAACTGGTATGAGAGTAAAATGTGTAAAGTAATTATTAGATTAATTAATTTAAGGGTATATAGAAATTCATTATAGGGCACCCTGCCCTTATTCTCTATCTCGTTCCCTCTCTCAGCCGATGTGAAACCAATGGCCGCCTCAATTTGTCCTTCGATCTCTACAGACAAGGCTTTGCCTGAAAGGACAAATGAGTGCCTTGCTCAAGCGAGTTCATCCACAGCGGTTATTGGGGTCCGGTGCGATGTGGTAGAATGGGTGATCGTTAGAAGCATCGACGCTTGAGGCGTCAACTCTCGGCGACGGCAAAGCTTCAAGCGACCATATTTGTCTCGATTGAAGTACTAGGCTTAGGCGGCTCAGGCGATGGCGTGGATCAGTCTCCAGCCAACTCTAGAAGCGTTGACGTAGTTTTGAAGTACAACATCAATTTGAGAAAGGTCGGCCTTGATTAGGGTATGCTTAATTAAAGTGATTAAGAGTAATTAATTAATTAATTAGTGTATTAAATATTCTAAAAATCATAACTCTCTCGTACGAGGTTGGATTCAAATGTGGTTTACTGCATTGCGCTCACAATGGATAGCTCGATTTAACATTGGATTGGACAGCTTTTGTTGAGATGAGTGATATTGTCTCTCACCATACTATGATTGTAAGTATAGTATTAAAATGACATTTTGAAATGATTTCTAACCTTAAAACGTGATTTTTGATATATTTTAACCTACATCTTATTTTATAAAGGAATTTAAAAGTGTTTTAAAATGGTTTTAAATTAAATATCACATTTTTTATTGAAGCACTATTTGATGATACTGCTAGTTAGGCTATTTTGATATTAATACCACATTGGTTGCTTTAGATGTATTGTATTCGTTGTATGTGTGTTATTATAGATGCATATTGGTTATTATCGATGTTTGTATGCTTTTTGGTTGCATGTATGTTTGTTGCTTAGTTTGGTTAAAAGCGCCAATAGAATGCGATACAGTATTAGAAAATATCACATCGGATATGATTTCGTGCACATATTTCATGCATGTCTTGAGATGTGCTTCGGATTTTGGGATAGATGCCGAACATTTTTATTTGGTTTGTACTTAACCATTTTGATTAAGTAGACGACCAAAGTGGTTGTTATCGACTACTCTGGAGTGGTCGATATGTACTACTATTGATGATGGCCAATTTGACCAATTTTGCCGTGGACGATGGAGAGGCTTCGAGGAGCATGATGTGAAGGTTCATTCATTCGTTCGATGTTCGGTTTTGGTGTTGGTGCTTTTCGACGAGTTGTTTTGGTGGTGATGTGAAGATGTGACACTTCAACGTGATGACTTTATTGTTCGACGCTGATGATTCAATGATGGGAAGTGATGGATTCGACAATGGATAACTACACTTTAGAATGCAGAGTAATTGGATGGAAGGAACAATTAGAGGAAGCTTATGGGTTGCATGATGACATTTCATGACTAACGATGGCTGTCCAGGATAGTTCCCAATCGCGATGACTTCAGACAAGAGTTGTAGGGATAGTTCCGAGATGAGCTCTGGTATAGATGACATGTGCAAAGGGATCGTTGATATTCATAGGTTTTGATGTGTACTCGTAAAACAAGTGTATATGTGATTATATCCGTTGGGTTACGGAGTATGCCCTGGATACATCACATGAGGTTACAGAGTATGCCCCAGATTACACAAAGTTTCAACCTGTTTACCCTGGACTATTATGGAGCATGTAGTTTAGTTCCTAGCCTACCAAATGACATGGATTCGAGCATTGAGAAACCAAAAACGTTGAGTAGTCCTTGACTTTTTCCAAGTTGTCATACAAGTATCATATATCCAATGCACCGAGTAAGTGAATGTGAGGGTGAATGATGGATGTATGTTTTCTTGATTGTTTATCACCTTAGGAATGTCACACGACATAGATATTATCGATGCAGATAGTTGTACACCCTTAGTACTTTGATGTATAATGCATCCATGATGATTATGATGTAGAGTATCATATATTCGATGTCATGTGCTAATTCTGTGGATGCAAGGAAAGATCATATATGATTCTCCATACCCTCTGTTCCGTATGTTATATCGACTTTTGTCGCTCACACCAGACTGTTGTATGACTCGAGGTTTTATGCATTACTTCATATTACCTTAGGTACTCTTAGAAAGCTGGTGCAACTGATACATGGAGTTCTACCGATGGACTACCGAAAGACGATACTTTCTCATGCTTATATTTCAGGCTTATTATTGTATATTCTGTTGTGGGATACTATGAATTCTTGACAGTGATTGACTTATTATTATTAGAAACAGTTTATTAGTTGAGCTTATTTATCATTTATGTAAAATCTATTATTATTTTTCATAACTATATGAGCCTATGTACTTTGATTCTACAGTTCATGTAGTTATTACCGCCTCACATGTTTTATATCTATGATGACTATTATATTTTATCGGATGCGTTATGAGATATATGAAAGGTTATATGATTGTGTGATATTTTCTTTCTCTTCTCTCCTCTCCTCTTCTCTTCTATATCTCTTCTTCATTTCTATTTTTATCCTTGACAATCGTACTACGTCGACATGTTCCAGCAATGCGTCGGAGGTGTAGGGTGGTCCTTACTCGTACTAAGGAATTATGTAGTGATAGTTATTTGATAACCATGAAATGACTCAGTTGGTAGTTCTCTGTTTGTTATTACTCATTTCAAAACTTGTTAGATGTGCAAAATATAAATTCAGTGTCAACCATTAAAACAAGCTTCAATTTGAAATATTATTTGAAATGTTTTATGATTATATAAACAGGCTAAATTTAGTAGCGACGATCTAGAAGCATGTAAGAACATATCCACATATTTGTGTTTGATTTTGAAATGTGAAACTTGAAAAACCGTAGAGGTGTAGATGAAGTGTAGCGGAACAACATACTTGAGTAGCTTGAACTAGAAATTGAAAATATGTCCTATTTATGTAAAACTTTTCTCTATCATTGATGTTATTGAAATAAAGTGTATAAAATTATGTTTGTAATGTGAAAATGAATTTTTATTTAGGTTTTTATGCTAAATGATATTTATGATTTACTATACGGCAAGCTAAAAAAGAATGAAATCTTTGTCGATGACCGTTAGGGTGCGTTCCTGTTTGAAGCGAAATGGGCACACGAAATATGTATATGAAAACGACACGAAAAGAAAAGGATCCGCGAAAGAAGATTGCGTTTTTATACACGAAAGGAATACATGAAATAGGTACATGAAAATGAATGAAAAGGATGTGAAAGAGTTGCATGCATCTAAACGGTTTGAAGCCAACCACCGATTTTTCAATGGTTGGCTCAAATGATACAATTAGTGGGTCTCATGTTAGACATGTCTAAAACGTCCAAATGGACGCAAAGTTTGAAGGAAAAAAAAATATAACTTTTTCCAAATAATCGAAGAGCAATATCATACTCCAACAATAATACAAAATCACATCATAGTTACAGATCCTCCGCATCCCTATATAGGTGCAAACACAAAACTGTGATTTGTTCCTTAGCAATTACCACCTAGTTTTATTATAACGACGTCCCGGAACGTTGTTAGTTTATTATCTTGAAAGGGACCGAACAATGCATATGATAGAAGCATTGCTCCGAACAAGATATATTGAAGGTGGCAGTGATACTACTACAGCTACTCGCTCCGCACAAACATCAGCTACAACCAATTTTGACACATCACGACATTTACGTTGTTGGCATATTCCAATAATATTCCATGGTATTATCTTGATTTACCCAATCGACGAGAATGAGCATATCCAGATATCCACATGTTTATATACTACTCTTTGTTTTCTTCGCCTTTGTTTCAGCGATCCACTCCAGCTTTCTTGCCGATGCCAAATGTGCATATTTGCGCGCGGATAATATTCTCTTAATATTCTTCTCTCCCTCTCCTTATTTTTTTTTGAAGAAAATTGAAGACTGCATCAATTAGTCCTCGTTCAATTTGCTTTTTCACCCCCAGCTTAAATTAAAAAAAAACAAGATTTCCTCATTTGTCCTCTTCACATTTCATGCGGTGGCATGTTTTATTTCTTTTTAATCTCAACTTTCAATGAAAGAGTGATTAAACATTTCATATTTATATGTAATTCCCTTGAATAGAACCCATTTGAAGATAATTTCAATCTATTTCAACAAATTCCAGTAATTTTAAAAACATTAAGATTATTTTAAATTTAAAACCCAATGGAAGTGTTTTATTATTGACGTAACTTTTGACTTCTTTACAATATCCATTTTGGCAAGATTTTGATGATAAAAAATTATAAGTATTAGCTTCAATTTTCATGAATTGAATTGGGAAAAAAAACACAAATGATGAAATGAATATTTTTTTTTCACAATGCACAAATCTTTTTTTTAGAGCAGATCTTCACACCTTTTAAAAATATAAATATTTGCATTTAGGCTAAACAAAGTTTTTTTAAAACAAGAAAATAGGCATAAAATTACAAAAAAAATTAGTCTCAAGAACAGTAAGTTTGTTTTTTAGTCTGAATGACACTTTATAGTGTAAATATAAAATGATAGCTACATCATCATTCTGTGATTACACTACAAAGTGTCATTCAGACTAAAAAACAAACCTGCCGTCCCTCAGACTAAATTTTTTTGCAACTTCTTCTCTATGCCTAAAAACTCATAGACTAAAAGACACTTTGTATTGTAAATCACAGAATGATAGTTGCAAATATCGTGTTTTGTTTACACTAAAAAGTGTCATTTAGACTAAAAAAAACTTGTTGTCCTTGCAACTTTTTTCTTATGCCTATTTTCTTGTTCAAAAAAAACTTTGTTTAGCCTAAATGCAAATATTTATATTTTTAAAAGGGGGGGTTTTTAGGCATAGAGAAGAAGTTGCAAAAAAATTAAGTCTGAGGGACGGCAGGTTTGTTTTTTAGTCTGAATGACATTTTGTAGTGTAAATCACAGAATGATAGATGTAGCTATCATTTTCTATTTACACTATAAAGTGTCCTTCAGACAAAAAAAACAAACTTACCATCCTTTAGACTAAAATTTTTTGTAACTTTTTCCTTGTGCCTATTTTTCTGTTTTTTAAAACTTGTTTTTTAAAAAGTGAGGGTTGTTTAATTTGAAATTTAAAAATGTGAATGTTTTTATGAAAAGTTGAGATGATAGGTAAATATCTTATTCATGTTATCAATATCTTAAACATATTATCCGACTTCCGGTTCTACCATATAAATAGCAAGCCACGCACAACTGCTTTGACATGCCCCAAAGTGCTGAAAACCAAGAATATCCAACTCAATGTGTACTGAGAACTACGACCCCTGCTATCCAGACCAACCTGTAGTCGATCGGTACCTTCCAGTATGGTCGAACCTCCCAGCCTTCAACTCCAAACCCGCGTTCATATGGGCCAACCCGACTCCATCATCCACTTCTTTGTCATCCATCACCTACACCGACCTCAATTCCTCCGTCCAACTCATCGCAGACAAACTCCTCTCCACCCTCAAAAGACGCGACACGGTCCTCATTCTCTGCCCTCCCGGCCTACACCTGGTTAAGATCATATTTGCCTGCCAGCGTGCTGGACTTGTAGCTGTACCCATCATACCCCCAACCATCTCCGACTTCACAAAAAAATCCTCCACGTACCATCACTTGTTAACAGCCATCGCCCAAACTAACCCAAAAGCTGCCTTAGCCGATCACCAATACATATCCATGCTCACCACCTTCAACATCCCAAGAATCGTTCGCTGCCTTTCTGTAGACGATTCAACTGATCAGATTATACGCACACATTCTGACCAGTACCTAGGCTGCAAGCCAGACGAGCCATACCTGATACAGTACACATCAGGCTCCACCGGGCCACCAAAGCCCGTGCTCATCACCGCCGGAGCTGCTGCACATAATGTCAGGGCCGCACGTAAGGCTTATGATCTGACCCCAAGCAGCGTGATTGTGTCATGGCTGCCTCAGTACCATGACTGCGGACTCATGTTCTTGCTCCTCACAGTCGTGTCCGGAGCCACTTGCGTGCTGTCCTCTCCTTCTTCCTTCGTAGCCCGGCCCAGTTCCTGGCTCGAACTCATCACCGAGTTTCATGCCACCTGCACGCCCGTGCCTTCCTTCGCACTTCCACTTGCAATAAGAAGATGTGATGAAAGGAAGCTGCCTCTGATCGATCTGAGCAGCGTTCGCAACCTCGTACTAGTAAACGGACCCATGTACAAATCACAGGTGGATGATTTCGTGGACCGATTCAAGTCAGCTGGGCTTGATCCTTCCTCAATCTGTCCATCTTACGGGCTCGCTGAGAACTGCACGTTCGTTTCCACAGCAGCAGATGAAAATATGCCAGTGCACAGGAAGCTGCTTCCGTCGGGAAGACTAGGAAGGAAAGCAGATTTGGACATGGAAATAGTAGTGGTGGATGAAGAAAGCTGTGAAATCGTGGATGATGGAGTGGAAGGGGAGATATGGATCCATTCACCAAGTAATGGATCGGGTTACTCGAACGATTTACATACTACATGTGAAGTGTTTCATGCAAGGGTGAAGGGAATGGGGGGACGGTGCTTTTTGAGGACTGGGGATAGGGGAGTTGTGAAAGGAAAGGAGAGATATCTTTATGTCATGGGTCGTTGTTCTGACATGGTGAAAGTGAATAGGGGTAATGGTATGGTACATCCTCACTATATTGAAGCAGTGGCATACAATAGCAACGTGGGATGTTTAAGAGGCGGATGTGTTGCAGCGTTTGGTTTGGATGGAAACGTTGTGGTTGTTGTAGCAGAGTTGCAGAAGGGGAGAGGGGAAGGGGTTTGGTGTTACGAGGATGTTTGTAGGAGGATAGGAGGAGTGGTGAAGGAAGAAGGGATGAGGATAGGGATATTGAAGATGATGCTGGTGGAGAGCGGGAGTGTACCGAAGACGACTTCGGGTAAGTTGAGAAGGTTTATGGCCAAGGATATGTTTGTGGAACGCAGGTTTCGGGTTGTTTTTCAGGTTGATTTAGATATGTGTTCGATGATGTACGGGAGGAAAGTAGGTGAGAATGAAGTTGGAAAAGCTGATGCGCGTCAGCTGCTGGCGCTGAGATCGTTCATGTGAATCCACCAGTGTATTATTTTACTGTTGATCAGGCTTTTATTTCGATACGGACTTTAAAAAAAAAAAAACAATTATCATCAAAATAAACTTCTTGAGAACTTGTTACATCACATCCTCAGATCATAATTAGTACTCCGTACCCCACTTGTGTTCCATCTGCCACAATAACATTAGTGTTATCCAGCATTTTTAGCAGGCAGTATTCGAACAAAGTTAAACAATCGAATCAGACGAACGAGCGATGGAGAAATGAACAAACTTAAACAATTGAATCAGACGAAAGAGTGAAAAATGTTGAAAATTTGATAGTTCAAGTTTTTGAAAGAACCAATGCGAAGCAAACCCACAAAATCCTCTGGTCAAGCTCGAGACAGAACATACTTGAGAATTCCACGAGTCAGATCTGAAACAATCCATAAAAACCCCAAATGCGACCCAAAGTGAACTCGGCACCGACCTTTGGACTTGACTCGATACCAACTCCTAATGACTCGGAGAAACACTTAAAAATCTCGGGTCTGACTGCAAACAGTCAAAGGAAAACTTATAACACGAAAATCTCAGGTCAAGCCTCAAGTAAACACTCGGATTTCTCGACTCGGACTCCAAGCTGACACAGCTCAAGCCAAGACGAATCCAAAATTGCCCAAGTTAGGGATCGGTACCGAACCCACTCTATGGCCGGTACCGACTTCCAATTCCAACTTGGATGGACCATATCTTCTGCCTACATGCCTAACTCGATGTTAAAAGCTGACTGCAAAGGTCGCTTTGTTGATTCAATGCGATTCTCATTCTATCTCCACGAACACTTGAAGCTGCAACTCTATTCTTCCACAACTCCGTCATTCAAACTTAGAAACAAGCTATTATTGATACAAACAACTATGGAATCATGAAGCTAACTACAAGACGAACCGAGGTGGAAGGTTGAAGGCATTTATTTTGGCTATTTTAGGAGTTGATATCGACCTCTACTCTTAGAGTTGTACCAACCCATCCAACCCGATAACGTGGTGCTCCATGTTCATGGAGAACTGGTCTTTAGCATGTATATTTTGTGCGAGATGTTAGGCTCCCTACCTCTATAAATAGAGGGGTAGGGCTCATATTTTACGATTTTTTTGACTCTAGTTCTATTCTATCTTATATTCTTATAATTTTGAAAATCAAGTGCTAGAGTTATACCGACTCCTAAAAACTTCTACCTCCACGTCAGAAATCAACAATAAAGTATTAACGTGGACATAGGTCTTGCTTTGTCAAACCACTATAAACCCCACGTGTTCATTATTTACTTGTTTCTCACTCATTTTTCCTATAATTCCACATTTTTATTCTCTACTTAAATCTTTGAGCGTCTGTGCCCTTTTTGGTTCAAAATGGTGTTTTCACTGCGAAACTTGATTCTCAGTCTATTTGATTCCTTGTTAATATTGGATTGTCTAAAATCCAAGGAAGAGATCCAGTTTCTTCTCGGCTAGTTTCCCTACTACTCAAATTTGGAAAAAGTCTACAGGAAGCTATCTTCAATGACCCTTAGGAAAGACAAAGCTGTTGCCTCCTCAAGAGCTATTGATGAAATAGAAAATGCTAACCTTCACATCCTAGATGAAGATGCATACCAAGAAGCTGTTAATGTACAAAATCCTTTAGACGTTATCAATAGGATTGATTTTGAGCGTATAATGAAAGAGCTAGTGGATAGCCGTGGAGAGTTAAATCGGAAAATCAAAGAAAATAGAAACTTGATGACCCAGCTGACTACACACCGTAGGAAGACTAGGAGAGAGCAGACTCCTCTATATTAAGACTCTAGAAGTTCCTCATCATCTAACCATTACCGGAGGAACAGAAGGCAAAAGACAAAGGCATATGAAGTATGAATCTCTAGGCGGGAATATGCGACCGTTCCTCACCAAGGCACAGGTATCTTTACCGATCCCATCAAGAGGTCAATACCGAACCCACTCGCCAAGGGTCGGGACTCGGAGCTGGTGATGGCATGCAGTATGGGTGCACTGTTATTGACAAGGGCGTTGGAAGTTGAGAGTTTGTTGCTGAATTGCATCCAAGGAATGAATATGGAGCTGTTGAGGAAACAATTCTTCCAGAGTTAGGAGAATCTAGGCGACGAGGCATGAACTAGTATCATTTACTAAGCCATGCGCAAGGAAATAGAAATTACCAACATCTATTTATGTTACTATTTTTTTATTGCTCACACTTATTTCTATTGGAATTATGAAATTTGCAGCTGGTATATATGTTGCAAAATGCACATTTCTAACACCTATTTCTGTTGGAAGATCGAATTCAGTAATAGATATATTCGTTGCGAAAATCCTATTACCAATGCTTATAACCATTGGGAATAAATATTTACCAATGCCGATAAACGTTGGCAGGTAGAATTCGGTAATAGATATAAGTGTTACAAATAAACGCTCATGTCCCTGTAACAACACATATAAATGTTACTAAAACTACTATCAACGGTTATACTCGTTTGGTGTCCTCTGTTTTGGTGTAGTGGAAGACATATCGCTTCTAATGCTGACGAATCTAGGCGATCTGAAAGAAGATTGATTATAAACTAGACTACTGATGGTCATTTTCTAGCCAAGAAGGGCTAGAACAAGGTGGAATGGCGAGCGCGATGGCATTATTTCATCTTAGAATAAAACTTATGCTTAATTTCTTAGAACTATCTAATCAGACAAACTCTATTACTTTTCATTTTCAATAAAATCGATTTCCAATCACGCAACCTTCAGAGTGCTGCTATAGATCGTATATGAAATATAATCTAAGTTACCTACTAGTGCAGAATATGAATAAAAAAAGTAAATAGTAAAGTAAATGACACCAGGGATTTTTATACTGGTTCGAACTCCCGTTTTATGTCCAGTCCTAGACTTCTTCTAGAATTCTATTATCAACCCTCACTTAATCTGGAGGAACATGTATTACACCGCCTAAGCAACCGAACATGACTTCTACCGCCTAGACAAACGAACTGGACTTCTACCGCCTGAGCAACCAAATAGGACTTCTACAATACAGAAAGTTTTCTTGACTGAATATGCTCTGTAAAAGCACGGATGAGTCTTTAGAGTACACTCTCCTATAATCTTCTCCTTTGTGGTATATAGTATTGTACGTGAAGATTGGAAGCAATCGTAACCACAAATAGATTTGTGCTTGAATGCATAAGTGATTTTAAAGCGTTTATGAAAGAAAACGTCAGAAAATAGTTTGCAAGAATATAGAATAGAATAAGGAATAATGTTGTGTTGTGCAATCTAAAATCGAGGCTATTTATAGTGTTAAAAAGTTGTAATTATTCGTGAAAAGATTCGGTCAAGAGATATGGAAACAAATGTAGAATCAACAAATGTTTATGTTCATTGAAATGTGGTGGCCGTTCAGAAAAATAACCATTATGAATATTAAGTCGATTGAAAAATATAGATTAAGTTGACTAAACATTCAAACGATTTTGAATTTTGAATTTTATAATGAAAAGACACTTTATTCAGTCGACTGAACCAAGGTGTTTAGTTGACTGAATGTTCAAACAATTTTGTGCATGTGTGCACGTTTCAATCGACTGGCTACCCTAGTTCAATCGACCGAAATGTCACTTTTTACCTGTTTAACTTAGTTTTAAAAGCAAGTTGTTTTATAAATTTATATAATCAAAACTTAATAAATTAATTTGAATATAATTTAAAAGCATATGTGCATGCATGTACTACTTAGGAGAGATTTTAACAAATATTAACTGCTAAGTAGGCTATAGACAAACCAATTGTAAATACTGAAACTTGTCTTCGAAATTTTTTGGTCTTCAATCTACTATCAAGTAGAATAGTATCTTTTCCTGTAATTTTGGTTAGTTCATATATAATATATACTTATATAGTTGTCACGATCAAAACATCGAAATACAAGGTTCTAACATTCTCTCCTTTTTTGATGATGACAACTATGTAAGTTCAAGAGAGTAAAATGCTTATAAAAAATAAAACATTAAAACTCCCCTCGAATCAATGAACTACCTTTTTATATTCATATTTCTCCATCTTTGTCATCGATAAAAAGGAATATTAGATGTATAATCACTTGAGTGATATTGATTATGAATATTTTTATTAAATGAAGGCATGTAAAATAAACAAGACATAGATGTTGTAGACAACAGTTGAAAGGGAAATAATATTGAATTAATCATAACATAAGCAAAATAAACATTGATGTTCATGGATACAAATTACTAAAACAAACAGAAAACAAAATATAAGCTTTAAAAAAAATTAGACTACAGTTCATCACTTTTGGATTCTCCCTCTTCCTTTTCTTCCTATTCGGATGTTGTCCAGGAGAAAGAAGCGGGAGGATTCTCGTCTATACTAGTGGAAGTTGAGCCGGTGCATGAGATATTTTCCTAAATCTTATTCAAGAAGCCCTTGATTGAGTTGAGCTTCTTGTTGGTCTTGACTACGTTATTTTCAACGTTGACCAAACGTTGATTAAGCTCTCATGATTTTTAGAGAAGGTGATTAGACCTTCTATGGAAGGAAAATCACCATGGAGTTCAACTATCTCATCATCTTCTTCTTCCTCGGCTTGTCGGAAAGGTTGAGAGGATGAGGAGCCAATGTGAGGCACATGGGGTTGCGGGATTTCTTGAGCTTGATTAGCCGCCCATTGTTGGAAGTTAATAATATCTTCTGGCGATGGGCGTTTTGGCAAGCCCATAAGACTTAGTGTCTTAGAATTAAGCCCACTGATGGTGTTGAAGTTGGCGTCGGGAATTTGGACACCAAAGTTTTGGAGAATCCGGGATGTGCTCCGTAGAAGATCATCATGGAGCTCCTTTTGTGATTTACGGTGAGGAACCCATCAAGTATGACATTGGCCTAATTGATTTGTTGGAAAAAGTAGATGGCATAAAGCGCTTGGAAGTCATGCTTGTAAAATTTCTCGTAGCTTTTGGTACGAGGTCGGATTGAGCGAATTAGGGCACGGTGTAGGATTTGTGCCTTTGATCGCAAGGCAACGGACTTAAACACGGTCATATCATCAGAAAGGAACTGATCAGAGACCTCATCCCTATTATCCATGTTGACTTGTAAATCGTTGATGTCGAGGCCTTCGGATGGACAACGAATAATGAATCTAAGTCTTTGGAGTGGATGGAATATTGGAATGCCACATACTAGAGTTCATATGCAGCCGTTTTTATTCCTTGGATTTTGATGATCCAAGTTCATATTTGCAGAGAAAAGTTTAATAAGAAGAGGATAGATCTTGATGTTGTTAGCACCCAAACCTATCAAGTTCTCAAGAGCACTTGCCTCCACCGTCTCTCGAATTCCATAAGCACTGTAATCTGTGTAGTTGGGAAAGGAGTTGTCAAAAATTTGAGAGCTATGCATCGATTTAAAGCGATGACGACTGTTTCACCTGTAACCAAGACCGTATTTGGCTTTTCGAAGGTCCGACATTTGATTGACGTGGTCGTTTAGTTCTTGAAGCCATGGAAATTGATCGGAATTTGGAGTAGAAAATTTGATTTGGAAAATTTAGGGGCTAGGGTTTATTTCTGAGGTGGGGTAGAATTTGGGTTAGAAGATGATGCATTATAGGGTAGCTAGAAAGGTGTCTTGGAATTTGTGCAAAAAGCTTTTGGAAAACCAGAAAACAAATATACAGTCGGCTAGATTGTAGGGGTAGTCGACTGAAAATGATAGGGTTTCAATCCTAAAGTATTTAGCCTAAAAAATGGTTAATTCAGCTAATTTAGATTGTTGGTTCAGTCGATTGTAATCTGGAAAAATTTCAGGTGGTATGAATTTTCAGTCGACTGAAAATATAACTCAGTCGACTAAAAAACACAGGAAATCAACCCGTGTCTAATAGCCAAAAAAATGGCTCAATTCAGTCGGCAGAATTGCAATGTCAGTCGACTAACTTATGTATATTAAAAAAGAAAATTTTGAACATTTAGTCGACGAATAGCAAGGACCAGTTGATTGTTCTTGTGCCTGGAAGTCCGTTTTGCTTATGAAGCAATGATTTTTGCAAATAAATTTCTTAAATTTTAAAAGTTTATTAATAGCTATAACCATTATATTAAAAACATTATAAATTCATAGAAACAAACATAGAAACAATATAAAAATTAATTTTCCGAAGAGTGAGAGTCATCGGAGGGTGGTTCAATCTTCGTGATTTCTCGTAATGGATGGATTGGGAACAAACCATTTCCGCGTTCCTAGGAGTTTGGTGACACCTAAGGACGTTATGGAATTTTTTCCAAGGATTTGTGGAGCTTGAGAACGGATAGACAAAGGTTGATGAACAGTCTCCTTGGATGAAGACCAGCAGAATTTCAACGTGGCCTGTTCTAGAAAACTTAAACGCTTAGCATTTACTTTTTGTTCGGAGTAGAGCTCACATTGTAATTCCAAAGTCTCTCTCTGGTAGTGATGTATATCCTCGATTTTCTCTTTAGTAGATGGAGAACCAAAATGTAGAGTACGTTTGGTTCTCTTCCCTTGTGCTGTATATCCTGTGTGATGAGTCAGAGATGGTGTGATTTTTACAGGAATATAAACCATGGTAGGTGTGTTGGAATGGATCGACGATGATGAGGTAGGTGTGTGAAAGCTAATAGATGATTAATTTGAATCATTTTGTGAGGCCATGTTGATTTTTGAGAGAGTAAATAATATTTTAAACTTTGAATTTTTTTTTGAAGATGATGAGAAAAAAATGAACGAGTAAAACTCCTTATATATAAGAAATGATGCTAAAATAAGGTAAAGAAATCCGTGGCTCTAAAGGTTGGATAAATAATAGCCAGAAAGCATTTTGAGGTGATAAATTAATAGGATTATTGACCGTTCATTAGGTGTGAGATAGATAGTTTGAAGTGTAGCAAGTAACACAATAGCAAAATGGAAAAGCATAAAACTTCCTCACTAGTGAACCAAGTTCGAGTGCCAGCAGCAACAGTTTTCATAAAATTTTATTTTTCTAAAAATTGAAAAATTAAAGTTATAAATCATGTAAAGATATAATACCTAATTCTCGACATAATTTTATAAAAATATTTCATTTAAAGGTTTTGTAAATATGTCAGCTGTCTGATTTTCTGAAGAAACAAATTCTAGTGAAATATTTCCTTTTTCTATATTATCTCTAAGAAAATGATGTCTTATATCTATATGCTTAGTTCTAGAATGATTTGTTGGATTTGTAGACAAATTTATAGCACTTGTGTTATCACAGTAACTTGTTGATTTTGAAATATTAAGTCCAAAATCTTGTAGTGTTTGCTGCATGTAGATTACTTAAGCACATGCCAAAGCAGTAGAGGTATTTTCTGCTTCACATGTTGAAAGTGAAACACAATTTGTTTCTTACTGAACCAAGATACTAAAGATTGTCCAATAAGTGACAAGTACCACTAGTACTCTTTCGATCCGTTAACATCCTCCAAAATCAGCATTACTATAGGATACTAACTCAAAAGAACATTCTTTTGGATAAAAGAGACCGTAGTCATTAGTATTGCTTAAGTATCGCAAAATTCGTTTCACTACCCGCAAATGTGATTCTTTGGGATTTGCTTGAAATCGTGCACACAAACAAACATTCATCATTATATCAGATCTTTAAATAGAGTAAAGAACCAATCATACTATGATATAGTTTTTGTTCAACACTTTTGCCATTTTCATCTACATCGAGATGAAATGTAGTACTCATAAGAGTAGGTTTAGCAGAAGTATTTTCATACTAAATCGTTTTATGAGATTATTACAATATTTTTCTTGATTAATAAAAACTCCATTTTTTAATTGTTTAATTTGTAATCCAAAAAAATATGAAAGTTCTACCATGTGAGACATTTCAAATTCTCTTGACTTAATTTTCCGTTTGTTGAACCAAAAATAATGTCATCTACAAAAATTTGAATTATTAAAATATCATTTTTATCCTATTTTATAAAAAGAGTCTAATCTACTTTACCAATTTTAAAACCATAATTTAGCAAATAACTTTGAAGACGGTCATACCAAGCACAAGGTGCCTGTTTTAGGCCTTTTTTAATTTGTAAACATGATCTAGATATTTTTCATGTGTGACTAAAGGAGGTTGTTTTATATATACATTTTCTTTTATAAAACTATTTAAGAAAGAACTTTTTACATCCATTTGATAAAATTTAAAATTATTAAAACAAGCATATGCTAATAAAATATGTATAGCTTCTAAGCGAGCTACGAATGCAAATGATTCATTATAGTCTAATCCTTCTTCTTGATTATAACCTTGAGTTATTAATCTAGAATTTCTAATTATATTTCCTTGCTCATAAGCTTTATTTTTATAAACCCATATTGTACTGATAACATCTTGGTTGCTTGGTTTAGGAACTAAGTCCTAAACATCATTACGTTCAAATTGATTTAATTCTTCTTGCATAGCTATTATCCAATAATCATCTATTGAAGCTTCTTTTGGATTTTTAGGTTCAATATTCGAAAGAAAAGCTACGTAACCTAATTTAATTTAATTGATTACGAGTTCTTACGTTGGTATGAATTTCTCCAATTATATTTTCAGTTGGATGATTTCTTAAAGTCTTAATGGTGATCTTATATCATAATTATTTAAAAAATTATTTTATATATTATTTTTAGAATTATCAAGATCATCATATGAGTCATTAGATTTAGAATTTTTTTTCTTTAATTTCCATATTGTGATTATTTCTGAAATTTTCATCGAATGATACATGAAGTGTTTCTTCGGTAACTTTAGTTCTTTTATTATAAATTCTGTCAGCTTTGCTTCAATCCGAATAACCAATGAAAATTCCTTCATCGGATTTTGGATCGAATTTGTCAAGCTTATCTTTTGTATTTAATATAAAACATTTTGGTCCAAAAAATTTAAAATAGGAAATATTTGGTTTTCTTTCATTAAAAAGCCCATAAGGAGTATGTTTAGTTAATGATCTTATGGAAACTCTATTTTGAAACATAACAAACAGTTGCTATAGCTTCTGCCCAAAAATGTTTTTGTAGAGTACTTCCATTTAATAAAGTTCTAGCACATTCTTGAAGAGCTCTATTTTTTCTTTCTACAACTCCATTTTGTTGTGGAGTTCTAGGAAATGAAAAATTATGAACAATTCCTTTCTTATCATAATAATTTTCAAAAGTCTCATTTTCGAATTCTCCACCATGATCACTTCGAAAAATTTTAATTTTTTAATTTTTACTATTTTGAATTCTTTTAGCAATATTTTAAAATTTTCCAAAATATCACTTTTATTTTTCAGAAATATTGTACAGGTATATCTTGAAAAATCATCTACTATTACAAAAACATATCTATTATATAGATTGAGTTTGAGTTGGTCCAAAAAGGTCCAAATGTAATAGCTCAAGTGGTTGTAAAGTAGAAATCATTTTCTTTGATTTAAAAGAAGATTTAGTTAATTTTGCTAACTGACAAGCATCACAAATTTTTTTCAACTTTAAATTCATTTTTTGTTAATCCTCTAACTAAATTATTCTTAGATAGTTTGTTAATAGCTTTAAAATTCATGTGACAAAATCTTTTGTGCCATAATCAAGGATTATTATCTTTGGCTACTAGACGCATATTTGTGTTATAATTGACTTTTGTATTTAATATGTAAATATTTCTTTCTCTTGTTCCTTCAAAAATAAGGTTTTTATTTTGATAAAAATTATTGCATTTATTTTCAAAAAGGTTATATTAAAACCTTTATCACATAGCTGACTTATGCTAAGTAAATTATGTTTTAAATTTCGAATTAATAAAACATTTGTAATAAAAGGTAATTAGATGTACCGTCATTGCTCACATCGCCTTTGCCGATGATATATCCTTTGGAGTTATCTCCAAATGTGACAGATCCTCCATCAGAGTAGATAATATTTGTTAACATATCTTCATTTCCTATCATATGTTTTGAGCAACCACAATCTTGTATCCATTTTTTCTTTTCTTAGTCGGTACCTGTGAAAAATATATAAATACGTTGGCACCCACCTTTTATTAAGGTCCTAAGAGTTAGATCTTAGGAAGCCAAACCCATGAGGGTTTAGAATTCCGTTTATAAATAAAAAAATTATTTTTATGAACAGTAGGTATAAAAGATTTTATATACTTATTTCTGATTAGATTATTGTTAGTTTTTGGCACCCAAATTTTTATAGTACTAGATTTCTTAACTTCTTTCTTTTAAGTGACAACCTTTTTCTTTGATTTTGATTTCACAAAATTATTATGTAAATTATAATTTTTATAAGAAATATTATTCTTCTTTGGTTTTGAGAATTGTTTATATCCTAATCCATTTTTATTATCAATAGACTAAGAATTACTAATAATTTTAGAAAGATTTTCTCTTCCTTTGTTGAATTTTGTCACATACTTAGTAATACTCTGTAACTCAACAAGAATTTTGACATTTGATTTTAAATCATGATTTTATGATGCTAGTGTCATATTCTTTTCTTTTTGCACTTCTACTTCATTTGATAGCATAGTGAGTTGAGAAGAAACATTAGATAAAGATTCTTGTGTATTAACAAGTTCTTCTTTTAAAATTTTATTTTCATCTCTTAGCATTTCAACTTCTATTTCTGAATCTTTATACTTTCTTTTAAATTCCTTGAGTTTATCAAATAATTCTAAGTTTATGTCAATTAAATCATCAAAAGATAAATCACTTCATTGTCAGTTGAAGCCATAAAGCGGACATTAGCATGTTTAGAATCACTGTCTGTGTTATTGTCTGATGATGACGACGACTTTGAATCATCCCATGTTACTGAGAATACCCGTTTCTTCTTGTATTTGTCCTATTTATTTTTGAGTCTATCCCTCTTTCTATCAGGACAGTCTTTCTTCATGTGGCCCTTCTTATGACTTTCGTAGCATTCAAGGTTTGAGACTGGCAGTTTGCTGATGTTGTCTTTTCTATTGTTTCCAAATTTCATGTTCTTACTGAATTTAAAAAAAAATTTAAATTTTTTGCGATCATTGCCATGTCATATTCCTTTGAATTTGAGTCTTCTTGTTCATCTTTGAATGCAGTATTTCTTTCACTTGGTGCTTGATCTCGCTTAGCCTGCAAATTTACTTCATATGACATCGGATTTCCAATTAACTCTTCAGGTTTGATGGTAGAAATGTAATTAGCTTCTTCAATGGCTAAGACCTTCATTCCCATTCATCCATTAAAGAGTTTAGAATTTTAGAAACAATATCAAAATCTAAATTTTTTTCTCCTAATGCCAATAGTGAATGATGTATTTCTTGAAATGTAGAGTACATGTCATTTATGGTTTCATTTGGTCTCATTCTGAAATTTTGGAATTGATTTTTTAGCATAGAAATCTTGCTTTGTTTAACTTTTTTAGTTCCTTCATGTTTTATTTTAAGAGTTTTCCAAGTTTCATAGGCAGTTGTATACATGCTAACTCTATTAAATTCATTTTTATCTAATGCACAAAATAACATATTAATAGCTTTTGCATTTGATGTAGCATCAATCTTTTGTGTATTTGACCATTCTGCAAATGGTATAGTGGGTATAATGTATTCATTTTGAGTAATATTCCAAGTACCATATCCATTTGCTTGCATGAAAATTCTCATTTTAGTTGACAATTATAGTTCAAACCATTAAATAATGATGGTCGTGCCATGGATTGACCTTCAACAAAACTTATGTTAGCATTATTTTCCATATTAACAATGTATCAAATAACTATGTTACGGTTATAAGTTGACCTAAGCTCTGATACCAAATGAAAGTGTTGCTATGGATTATAATATGGAATATAGTCTAGGTTATCTACTAGTGTGGAATATGAATATAAAAAGTAAATAATAAAGAAAACGACACCAGAGATTTTTATACTAGTTCGAACTCCCGTTCTACATCTAGTCTTGGACTCCTTTTGGAACTCTACTATCAACCCTCACTTAACTCGGAGGAACGGGTATTACACCGCCTGAGCAACCGATCAAGAATTATATCACCTAGAAAACCGAATAGGACTTCTACCACATGAGCAACCGAACAGGACTTCTACAATACAGAAAGTTTTCTTGACTGAATGTTCTCTGTAAATAGCATGGATGAGTCTTTAGAGTACACCCTTCCTATAATCTTCTCCTTTATGGAATATAGTGTTCTACGTGAAGATTGGATGTAATTGTAATCACAAATAGATTTGTGCTTGAATGTGCAAGTGATTTGAAAGCGTTTATAACAACAAATGGCAGAAAATAGTTTGTAAGAATATAGAATAAAATTAGAGAATAATGTTGTATTTTACAATCTGAAATAAAGGGTACTTATAGTGTTAAATTTTTTTAATTATTCGTGAAAAGATTCGGTCAAGGATACGTAAATAACTGTTGAATTAACAGATGTTTTCGTTCATTAAATGTGGTGACCATTCAGAAAAATAGCCGTTATGAATATTAAGTCGACTGAAAATATAGACCAAGTCGACTGAACATTCAAATGATTTTGAATTTCAAATTTTATGATGAGAAGACATTTTATTAAATTGACCAAAAGAGGATGTTTAGCCGATTGAATGTTCAAACAATTTTGTGCATGTGTGCATGTTTCAGTCGATTGGCTACCCTAGCTCAGTCGACTGAAACTAACAAGATGATCATTCAAGTTCAAAGCTTATCGGTAGTGCCTCAGTTTCATAGCAGAGAAATGAAATATAGTAAAAGACAAAATGAGCCTATATCCGCCCTCATCAAACATTATTCTTTCTATTAAGAAAAAATATAGCCGACCGTTTTCTTGGGTTAAGAGATTTGGGCAAGAAATCCCAAGAACTTGCCTGTATATCAATTGGGAGACTGCACTCACTTTTTGCCTGTTTAACTTAGTTTTGAAAGCAAGCTGTTTTATAAATTTTTATACTAAAAACTTAAATTTGTTTAAATTAATTTGAATATAATTTAAAAGCATATGTGCATGGATATACCACTTAGGAGAGATTTTAACAAATATTAAATACTAACTAGACTATAGACAAACCAATTGTAAATATTGAAACTTGTGTTCGAAATCTTTTGGTCTTCAATCTACTGTCGAGTAGAATAGTATCTTCTCCTGCAATTTTGGTTAGTTCATATATAATATATACTTATAAAGTTGCCACGATCAATACATAAAAATATAAGGTTCTAATAAACTTTGTCTTTGCATGCCATAGAGCATGAAACACGAACGACTCGAATGAAACTTTGCATGGACACTGCAGGTGTGCAAGTACCCAATGTTAGGTGCCCACCAAATCTCCATGGCCCATGAACAGAACCGTGGAACTCTACCGAGATGAGTATGATTCGACTGCTTATCAGCCAACTCTTTCCCTTGACTCGGATGCAAAACCGTGATCCAAAATAGGATGTGACACAACCATTCATTCTTAAGTTCGTGCCTAGAGTTTTCTAGAACACTTACGCCTTACTTGGAGCTCGGCAAGCTTCGAATCTAATATAAAGTGGACGAGACATGATCATCCATGCACTAACTCTCGTCGCCGACACAGGGCCCAAAACGTAATTCAAGATGGATGTGATATGACCATCCATTGACCCACTCTATCCCACGATCTGACGGAAGAAGTGAAAATCCAATATGGGCATGATCCGATTGTCCATGCCGAACCTAGAGTGGATGTGATCGACCATCCGTCTGCTAACTCTTTCCCATGATCTGATGAGGGGAGTTTTAACTCAATTTGGACATGATCCAATCGTCCATCGCTGTACTTAGAGCGGATGTGATCTGACCATCTGTCTTCTAACTCTTTCCCTTGACTCGGTAGGGGAGTATAAATCACAAAAGGATGTGACTTGACCGTCCAATACGATATGGATATGACCCAAGTATCCATAAACTAACTCTGTTGCACGATTCGACAGGGGAGTATTAAACCACCTAGGACGCGACCGATCTCCAACCCACGGTGGATGTGACTTGACCATCCATCGGTTAATTCCTACCTACGACCCATTAAGGGGAGTAGAAACTTAGGATGGACATGGCCCGACTACCCATTCACTAGCTCAAACCTTAGACCTGGTAGGAGGAGTATAACTTCATAAGGAAGAGGTTCGACTGTTCATGCACTAACTTCGCTAACCTAAGACTGGGGGTAGGAGTATAGCTGCCCAAAAGATGAATACGATAGGTTAACACCGTGACTCTTATCTAGTATTTAAAAGACAAAAAAACTTGTGATTACAATTTTATGGAACTTGACAAAGTCCTATCCACATATGAACATGCTTGGGAGCCAATGGCAAAAGTATGCGCATGGACGTACGAGTTCTTGTAATACTCGACATGCAATTTCCTGAATCAATAGGAATTGAATTCTTACCTGGGACTCTTAGGAAAGAAACTACTTCAGATAACTGAGGCCTACTAGTTCAGTCAATTAGCTCAACGGAATCTAGAATAAACATTTACTGAGAGAATACACTTCGATTTTATAATGTCAGATATCGACCAAGCATTGCTACAGACAGTTAGAGATACGAACTCCTTGTAAAAGCCACCCGATGGAAGAATAATGACAATTTGAGGTACCGAGTGAAATCCATTCCAGTAATCCCAATTTGTCTCAATTCAAAGCACATCATGTTTTCAACAAGATGTACTTTGGGGGCAAATGTTATTTAGCCTTTTGGCCAGACAGTATTCAAATACACTTAAACAATCAGATTGAACGAGAAAACAATGGAGAAATGACCCAAGGGCTTTGGAATAGCATAAAATGGTAAGTGAAAGGAAATATAAAAAAGGAGCGAAAAAAGTTAAAAATTTGAAAGTTCAATTTATTGGAAGAACCGACTCGAAGCAAACCCACAAATTCCTAGGTCAGATTCAAAGCAGAATAGACTCGAGAATTCCCTAAGTCAGACCTAAAGCAATCCATAAAAAACCCCAAGCGTGAACCATAGTGGACACGGTACCATACCTTGGCCTTGACTTGGTACCAAACCCCTAATGACTTGGAGAAAACACTCAAAAATCTCGAGTCCGACTCCAAGTAGATGAAGGAAGACTCGGAACACGAAAATCTCAGAAAATATCTTGTCAAGCTCCAAGCAAGCACTTGAATTTCTCAAGTCAGACTCCAAGAAAACGCATCTCAAACCAAGACGAACCCAAAATTGCCCAAGCTAGGGATCAGTACTGAACCCACTCTATGACTCGGTACCGACTCCCAATTCCACCTTGGTGGACCTTATTTTCATGCCTACATCCCTAACCTAATGCTAAAAGCTTATTTCGAAGGCTGCTTTGGTGATTCAATGCAATTCTCCTTCAATCTCCACGAACACTTGAAGTTGCAACTCTATTCTTCCACAACTTCATCATTTGGACTTGGAAACAAGCTATTATTATTGTAAAAAACTATGGAACCACGAAGCTAACCACAAGACTAACCGATTTTGAAGGTTGAAGGCAGCCATTTTGGCCATTTTATGGGTCAGAACCGATCCCTACCCTTGGAGTTGTACCGACCAATCCAACCTGATGACATGACTCTCTATTTTCATAGAGAACTAGTTTATCGCATGAGTAATGGCTTGAAGATAATTTATGCTAAATGTTAGGCTTCCTACCTTTGTAAATAGAAGGGTATGGCTTATTTTCAAGCTCTCTTTTACTCTTGTTCTATTCAATGTTATATCTAAATGTTGCATTGTACCGTCTCCTAAGAACTTCTGCCTCCAAGTCATAAATCAACAATAAAGTATTAAAGTAGACGTAGGCCCTGCTTTGTCGAACCATTATAAACCTCATGTGTTTATTTTCTTACTCATTTTTCATTTAATTCTTCACTATTATTTTCTACTTAAATATTTGGGTGTTTGTTCCATTTTTTGTTCAAACACTTAAGTCATTCATTTTTTGTATAATTAGCAACTCATCATATATGGTGGATTTCACTATCTTATTAATTTACTGTGATGAATAGTTGAGATTTTTTCAAAATTAAGAGGTAGAGAAATTTAACTCATTTTATGTCTATTACATTTATGTTTCTAACATAGCACTAAATTTTCTTTACAAATCTATATTTAAAATTTATCTTTTATTAATTCAAACCATGCCCTAAGATATAATATTATATTGGCGTTAATAGTTTAACTTAAACTATAACTACTTATAGTGAAAATTTTATCCAACTCATGATCTATTAACTAATAAAGCATTTTCACGATTGTGTTACATGAGATTAAAACCTTAATATTCTACTTTAAAATATTAACTAAGCTATCTAGTATAAATGAAAATATAACACATTTTGAATGCTTTTTTTTAGAATAAAGGTGGAAATTGACTTAAGTAAAGCATTCTTTTTGATATTTCGAGTGTTCAAACTAGTGAACTCTAGAATCTCAATCTAAAGGGTCATACCTGTCACGTTCCAAATTTCAGCATTCGAAAATCGACACCTGTACTCCACTTGTACTTGAATGCCACAGATCCAAACGTCGAAATTTGACTCGTGCCGGAGCTTATAACACATTAAGTACAACAACACAGCGAAAGAAATGAGATAATATCAATGATACACAACATTTGATACAATGTTCAGATACAATGATGATACAATAGCATGATACAATAGATATCAATACTATCAGAGATATAAGAAATAGCATCGAAAAGATAATATATTCAATGCCAAAGCTCCAAAGAATACCAAAGAGAAAGCTGAAAGCTGCCAAATCGATATCTACTATCTAACTATCTGAAAACCTAACTCTAGACTGCCCGTGTGAAAAACTGTGGGCACCCAGAGTTTAGGAAAGGAACAATAAAATCTAGGTCAGTCGTGGGACTGGTATGAGCAAATGAAAACAGTTTATCTTTAAAAACAAACAAAAGAATTTAAATTGAAATCCACAATGCTTTTCGAAAAATGAAACTATCATAAGGCCTCCCGGCACACACACCATGCAATCACACACATGGGGGAGATTTCTCCTTATGATAGTCAAATGCTTAATACGAGAGAACTCTTTGATATTATACTAGTGCATAGTGGAAAACATTTCAAAAGTATAATATTAATCTTAGCCAGCATAGGTACCATTATACTATGCCTACTATAGCTACCACCACCTGAGGTGGTAGGTAATACAACTGCAATCGTAAAGGGCTCGTATTGTTTGATTGGATTTCCAACAAATGGTCTGGCTAAGGAACTTCCTATTGCCACATGGGAACGCCTCTGGAGGGACGCCCCGAGAACCTACCCGGATCTCTACCAACACAAGGCCGGTTACCCCCTTCCCGGGAAGTAGAACCTAACATATGCCACTCCCGGTCGTTTGCGACCTTTATCCGAGGATCCTCTACACCAACATCATCATACAGTAATAAATATACTATAGTGCCCACATGAGTCAGTATCTGGGCTCCATACCATGATACTACCCTTTTCCAATAGGAATGGACATACCCTATGGGAGCTACCCCTAAAACCTGGCCGCATCTTTCTTGTTTCGACCATTACCGGTTTGTGAGGCTCGATGAGGTCTCGTCCATAAAGCTACACTTTTTCACAAAGTCATGCTTTGATCAACAAATGATCAGCGCACTTCGTATGCTACATTACCAAATTGGGAATGTATCACTAGTAACCATCAACTACATAACCTCTGAGCTCGTACGTCTTAGAGAAGGGTGTTAAGCTAAGAGAATGAATCTCCGCCACCAAACAGAAATGTATTTGATAGAAACCAGTTTTACATCTCAAAATGTAATGTCAGACACACATCCATACAAGTCTGTTCCGGGTTCGAACAGAACCGAAGGCACTTCCGAAGAAGCTCTTGCAAATCCGGGTATTCACAATCCTGATCGGACTTCCCTCTCTATACCGGCGCAACTCAGTGTAGAGACAATCGACGGGTTATCCTTTCGTTCTCGAAAATACCCGGTCTTCACCACCGGTCTTCAAATGCTGTCCATAATGACGTATCATTATTTGGAATGGGTTATACGACACAAGGTCCTCTCCTGGCTAAACCGAATAATGAGCGCAATATTTAAAAACATATGGATATAGGATTTCAGTTAAGTCATAACTTATTATCCAAACCCTTTCTTTAAATGGTTTAAAACAAATTACCATTTCAAATCTTTTAAACAAAAAGGTTCATCTCACAAAATTCACCAATTTTCCACAAAGGTTCATTCACGGCTTTTCAAAACAATTTCATTTCAAATTGAATTAACTTATCCAATCTTTAAGTCAAAGATTTAATTCACAACTCTTCAAACCATTTCCCATTCAAATCTTTTATATGAAAAATACAAGGTTTAATAATCTTTCATAAAGGTTAATTCATAGTTTTTCCAATCTATCTACAATTTCACTTAAAACTTGAAATCTTTCGATACAAATTGGAAATCCTTTCTTTTTATGAAAGCTAGTATTATTTGAAACAAATAGTTTTCGTTTTGGGAAAAACTGATTAGAATTTACATAAGTAAAAGCCATTCAAGTATAAAACGTGGATTTAGATTTAAATTTCCAAAACCATACTTTTTAAATGGTTAAAAACCCATATAAACATCTTTATAATGTAACGACCCTGGATTTTGGCCCCGGTTATTTTAATAAATATTTAATCTAATTAAATAAAATGTGAACTGATCATATTAAAATGAATATGATTTGGGAATACTGCCAATTTATTTATTTAAATTATATTTTTAAAAGGGAATTAGACTTTAGGAATTCAAAATAAAATCTTTTGATAATATTATAATAAAATCTATTTTATATAATTGAATTAAAACACTTTATTTTGTTTACATCTGATAAATATACATATGAATAATAATGTTTGAAATTTAAATAAATTTCTTTATAATATTTATTTTATACCATCAAATTAAAATACTTTCTTTTGTTAACATTTGATAGAAATATCTACAGATGATAATGTTTAAAATTTAAAATCAAATTCTAGTAATATAAAATATAAATGTAAAATATGAGTCAACTTATGTATATAATTTGAATAAATTATCATTGGAAATAAATATAAAAATAAGTATTAAATATAAGTCAACCTTAAGAATATAATGTAAATATTGATAATCAAAATATAAAATATAAATATAAATAAATGAGCCTATGAATATCATTTAAATATTTTAGCTAAAATACAAATAAAAATAAAAATGAGTAAGTAAATTTATGAAATGTAACTTAAATGTTGATAGTTAAATACAAATAAGAAATAAAAATGTAACTACAAACAAGTATAAAAGTACAAAATACATAATAAAATTTAAGAGAAAAGTATATGATAAAATGAAGCATGAACACAAATATTTATAAAACAAATATCTTCATTCAAAAACTACATATCTATCTGCAAATGTACTTTTCATACAACAAAATCTTTATATACAACAACATGTCTTCCTATGCAACCCATAAGCTACCTGCTAAAGTACATATCTTACATACAATATCTTTAAGCAGCCGACCATAATTATATTGTGTAAACATAATTAGCAACCTAAGCATTTAATTTCCATCTTTCCAGTACATTATTTTGTCAATTCATATGTTTACAAATCTGTACATCTCAGAATAAAATCTGCCATATAAAAAAGAAAGAAAACAACCTTACCAGATATTGCCTCCCCTATACAACTATTGTCTTCTACATATACCTATTTGTGTCTTACCTTTCAGTTCGTTTAGAAAGCATATAAGAAAACTGAGAAAAAAAGAAAGGCAAACCACAATTATATGCAAGCTAAAAACAGTTTAATTGTAGTTCAAAACAGAGAAGAGCTAAAGACTGTTTCAAACTTCAGTCTCAAAGTAACAAGATTTCAAAACATCAGTGTTTTTTCTGATTCAAGGGATTTACGGTGAGTAAACTTAATACTTAAATGTTTCAAGTTAATTTAAGTAGTTCAAACTCACTTGATAAACTGATTGAATATACTTCTGTTTGCATATGTGTTGTGATATTCTGTGTCTCTGAAATGGGTACAGGTCTCATATTTAGGTCTAAACTCAAGTATTCTTATTTAGAGCTTTGATAAATTATGATTACTCAGCAAACATGATGCAAAAATTAAACTAAGAATTTAAAGGGGGGGAATCACAGTCATTTTTATCACACTTCACCGTAATATTGAAGAACAGGTGATCCAAGTGATAATTTGTGATATTTGATTGTTGCATATTACTGATTCAAGATTGCATACTGAATCTACACAGCGAATCATGATTTTTAAAGCAAAAGGATGGATTTTTAAATAAGAAATTCGAGAGTAGTATGAAGATGAATGAACTTTGCATTTTTCTAAATTCCCGGAAATTGAATCAATAACAATTAGTGAAACTCGTCTTGAAGCAAGTTTGTAATGTTGGGAAAAATGTTAAATAATTTTTCTAATTCATGAATTAATCAAACGAACATAAAATAGGGTTTTAGTTCAAAGTTTCCTGTAAACTGTAAATTTTTGATTTCGGCATCATAGTGAGATCGAGCTTCCTGTGCTTCGAGGAGGTAGTTGTTGAGGGATAGGACTTGGCGTGGGTGATGTGGCTTAGCCTCTGGCAAGGTGGGATGGAAGGACGGGGTGGTTTTCGGTGAGGTGCTGTGTTTCGAGTTCAAGTTTCAGGTGATATTTCGATTTTGTCCTTATTTCGAATTTCTGGGTTTCAATTATGGGTGAGGAGCGGAATCGTGGTTTGTGGGTGCTAACGACGGCTGCTAGAGGTACGGCGAACCACCGTGCACGTGCACGGTGGCATTGGGGTGGGGGTGTCGTGTCGGTGATGACGTGAAGGGGTCTGCCTCGTGTCGTGCTCGAGTGAAAATGGGTTTGTCCTCGAGTTTCCCTGTTGTTCGCGCGGAGTTTCCTGATGCTTAACCTTTAATTTGGTTTTAACTTACAGAAATTAAAGAAAATAAGAAAGAGGGAAGAAGAAGGGTGTGCGTACAGGAAGGGCACGGTGATTTTGAGGATAACTCAAAGTAATACTTGAGTTTAAGAAAGGGGAGTCTCGGGTTTAATAAAATACAGTTTTGCATTAGTGTTGAAGTTAATTAAAGTTTATTTTCCATAAAAAATTTTTTTAGTATTGTGAAGACTTTGGATTTAGGTTATGATGATTTTATTTAATACATAACGATGTTTTGAGACACTTAATTATTATTTTAATTAAGCACTTAATCTAATTTAAGTATAAGATAATTAACTTTTAAGTGGTGTAGTTAATAATAAATTGATTTTCAAGTTAAGAAAAATTTCTTTTTAAATGTTAATTAAGATGAATAATTGATATTAATTAATTATTTTTGGAAAGTGGTTGAGAGTAATTACTTTATAATCAGAGATCGAGTTATAATTAAGAAAAGGGGTAAATTTGAAATTAATTACTTAAAGTCAATTTTATGAATGATTAATAGTTAATTAATCGATTAATTTAATTAAGAATAAATAAATGGTTAAGTAAGTAATTAGCAGTAATTAAATTGGTAATTATGTTTTATTAATAATTAAGACTATTAATTAAATGATTAATTAATGTAAATAACTGGGTTAAGAAGTAATTAAGTAATTGATAGTGTGAAATAAAATAATTATGTAATTAAGACCTAATGATTAATTAAGAAATCATTAATTAAACAATTTGAAATGAAATAAGTAATTAATTGTTAATTAATGATTAATTAAACAGAGTTAAGTGGTTAACTCTCAAGTAATTAAATCTAAATTAAATTAATTACAAATAAGAATTAGAGATGATTGCTTATGTATTGTGTGTAGAATATCTGATTTGTGATATTTATTTGATGATATTCTGTGATGTTATGTGATATGCTGAGATATATCTATAATGATTGTGTATGATTCATCTGTGATAAATGCTATGTTAATTCAATTGTTAAATTTAAATTATTCAAACTGTTAAGTTAATTAGACAACTTGGCCTTAAAACGGCGTTTGGATTTGATGAGACCGGGATCGGGTATCCAATTGATATTCCAAAAACCACATCGATCTAATTTAAACGATAGGTCGTGAATTCTGAAATGAAGATTGAGATGGTGTTTTCAGAATGCAAGGGTTATCGTCGTTGACTTTGAGGGTGATTCCAAAATGAGTGTGACGAGATAATGCCTTCGGTTTCGTTCGAACCCGGAACGAACTTGTATGGATTGAATGCTTTCAGCACATCGTCAGGCGGACGATGAGCATTCTAAGAAATATGTTCGGCAAAGGTAATCGCAGCCTCAAGCCTCATCAACCGGGAATGGCTAAAACAGGGGAGATGTAGCAAGGTTAGGTGGGTCATGCCCAAGCAGGATAAGATATTTCCCCTATCTAGATGTCCATTTTTATTCCGGCTGTGTGGGTGGTTGCTAGCTACAACCGCGGGGTTTATCTTGTTCGGGACTGTTCAGTAAGGAATGGTTCCGGCCTTGTGTTGTAGGGGGTCGGGAGTGATCCTCGGTACGGTGATCTTGGCCCCGTACTGTGACGGGCGGTACCCCAGTAGCCCTGCCATTGTTGGAAATCCATTTTCCCTACGAGACCCTACGGTTTTGATTTGTATTACCCACTTTTGTGGCTAGTAGCTGGAATTTAATAGATGTAACAATTTCGGCTATTTTCTATTTACTTGAAAACCCTAGACACTATTATAATATCACTGGATTTCCTATAAAATGTTTTGGTTAGCGTAAGGTAAAAACTTACCCGTATTTATTTGTGGGGAGTCTTACGTGATACCTTTATTTTCAAATGTTTTTCAAAGTTAAACAATTTAAACCGTTTACTCATACCGGACCCATGTCTGACCCGGAGTTTATATTTTGTTTTTCATCAACTCTTGGGTACTCAAATTTTTATGAGTAGCCAAGTGATAGGTTTTGGACCTTGATTTCTGGAGAGCTTGGAGCAGGAGTTTCGAGACGTATGTAGCTATTTATCTAGTGCCGCTGTGTTAGTTGATGTGTATTGTATCTCTGATGTATATAGTGATAGATGAATGTATAACTGTCATGTGTATTGATATAGTATAACTCTGATATATGTAAAACTATGTAATATTTATCTGATATATTATGTTTTGTTCCGTTTCGCTGTGAGATTCTGATTTTGTTGTTCTTTCTTTCTCTTTCTTTTCTATTTCTATCCCTTTCTTTCTTAATGATGATACGTCTTTCTGGTAATAGAAAGGTGGGTCGTCACATATAACTTGTATAATCTTTTTAGACCAAAATTTCCAAATCATTGAATTCAATTTCAAATATTGAATTCAAATTTAAATCAAATTATTTAAATTTCAAGTTTTATTTAGTTATTTAAAATAACTTTTATTTTTGAAACTCATTTTCAAAAACTTTCAATCCCAATTTCAAAACTATTTTGGACTCAAGGATTCAATCTTTAAAATTGTTAAAAATCTTTGACTTAACCGATTTCCTCGTGCAATCCATATTTGTGTGTGTATAGTGTAGTCTAGGGGTTTTACACAATAGTGCAACATCATCAATCATCATATCACATATTTAATTAATTACCATTTAAATAATTATTCTTAATTAATTACAATAAGTGATTATCCCTAATCACTTAATCAACTTTAATTAATCAATACTTAATTGACCTTAATTATGTAATTAATTAACCTTAATCATGAAACTGATTATCTTTAATTATCCAAACACCTATAAGTAATTATCCTTTCATTTATCACTAACTATTATTAAAAATATTTAATTAACCAGTTTTTTAATTAATTATCATTAACAATTCTTAATTACAAATAAATTAGACACTTAATTATTAATTTACCAATCTTTAATTACAAATTGATAAACCCCTAATTTCTTAATTAATTACAATTATAAATTAATTAACCATTCTTAATTGCCCTTTTTGAACAATTAATTAATAATAATTATTTATCTTAATTAACATTTTAAAAATCTTCTTTAAACTTTGAAATCAAATTATCACTCACTACAAAACTTTAATGTTAATTTAATTTAATACTTAACTTAAATTATCTATTTAATTAAAATATTAATTAAGATTTTAGAAAACGTTGTTAAGTATTTTCTTAAATAATTAAGTCGTAATAAAGTCTTAACTTCAATTTGTCAAACATTAATTGTCAACATTACATAAAATTGTTTAAAAAGTTTGCTTAACTTACTTTTTATTTATACTGCAAGTTTGGTGAATCAACATGAGTAATCCTCCTGTTGTCTCGAGTAAATACTTGAGTTCTCCCACAACTTCCCCGAGTACTCCTGCTCTTTCTCTTGTGCTTTCTTCTTCTTCTTTTTTTCTTCCAGTTAAAGTTTAAGTCAAAGTTAAATCAACGAGATCAGGTAAACACACTCACACACTCGAGTTCCATCCTGAAGTAGCGCATCCATTTTCTCGTGTACCAACTCGAGTTGCTTGCAGTTGACTTCCTGACACCACTTCATTGCCGTGCACGTGCACGACACTTCGCCGGCGTACTAGCGAACCGTGCCACCTCCAGCAAGTCATAAAATGACGTGACCCTCGATCACCATTGACGATTCGACTCAACAACCCCCAAATCGAAAATCGAGTTCCAGTCCGAAACTCGAACTTACACCTTCATCCAAAACCGCTTCGACACGACCATCTAGACCATCGGAACCACCGCGCCTCCGTCCATGTCTCCTTCTATGTCTCACGTACGCCCCCTCCAAATCTGGCCACGCTCGATACATCAGAGGTGACGAAATCACCTTGTTTCCAGACCATAACAAAACCTCTGTTAAACCCTAAATCTTCCTCGTTCCCTCAATTCTTGCCATAGAAAATTTATTTAGCAATTTTCCTGAATTCAACAATGGTCCAGCAAGCTTCATGCAAGATTTCAACATTCAAAATTTCTTTGCTCGCCAGAAATTTATAAAAATGCAATTCCAGTTCATCTTTGAACTGCTCGAAGCATACTTAACTAAAATTTCCATTTTTGTTTCAAAAATCCTATTTTTGAATGTAGTTTCATATTATGTAATTGAATTAGCAATTTATCACATTCGAATTTTAACAAAATAATACATGTTGCCTGTGGAACAAGATTCCTAGTAGTGATACTTCACCAACAGGTTTAATTTTTTTTTTAAAAGTTTGATTTACGTTTAAACAACCTATTTTGTTTTAAATTCAGAGCCTAATAAGGGCTAGATGAAAATATTTTAAATTTTGAATAACTATTCCACTCAGTAACAAAAAAAGAAAATAGAGAAGAACCAGAATATTAAAGTTTCACAAAACGATTCGTATAGATATAGAAAGTTATATATGCAAACACAAATTCATACATAAATCACCTGCGCAAATTTTAATCATACCTAATTCTTTTAGAAATATGTTTACTCACCGAGCAAATTTTGGACAGAGAGCAAATTTCTGGTCTTGATCAAAGAACACAGCCTACTTTGATTTGAAAAGTTATCAGCTTGGATTTGCTCTTCCTTTCTTGCCCTTTTTTTTTCTTTTCTTCCTGTTGATTAGTTGCAGTTAAGTTTTAGTTGTAGAATTAATTTCTGAGTTGCAAAGTTGTGGTGAGCGAATGGAACTAAAAGATGTATATATAGACATAAAGGTGTGTACAGGGTTTGGTTTACTGGTACAAATATTTCTTAAGCTTGGTCAGAATTTTTTTTCTCTCTTATGGAGGCTGATATGATTCGAATACATTTTAAAATGACTCTATTGTGTGCTAGCATTAATTACAATTGTCTTGTTTCATGTTTCATGTTTATTCTTTTTTCTTTTCACATTTCTTTTCATATACATATTGCTATAGTTTAACTATCAAGTTACAGGTTTGTTTTCTACCCTAAGCCTTCTATAAAGTTTGCTATATCCTTTTTTTGTCAGTTTTAACTTATGTTGTACACCCAAGAATCACTTATATATTTTTATATCTACTTCTAGTATAAGTACTTATTTATATTTCTTTGTTTTAAAGTTTAACTATCAAACATTTAATTCATATTAATATACCTTTATGCTTTTAAAACTAACTACCCATAAATTAATTTACATAAATAATATTTTTAAACCCAAATCATTTTTCTAAGTCATTTATTTAAAATTTAAATTCAAATACAAATTCAATATTCAAATTCTAAAGTGAAATTCAAATTTACTCATATATACATATACATATGTATTTCAAATTCAAATTAATTCCAAAATTTACATTAACTATTAATTTAAAATTAATTCAAAATTGGGATCGTTACAATACCACTTACCACTTGAGCTAGTAGTCCTTCGTCGGAATGCTCCATTATATACCGCACTTTCACTTTATTACCTTCTATTTCCTAAAAGACTTACAATCCCTGGCAAACTAGTAGCCTAGTTTCAGTGTTAGGTTGTCTAAGGGAACAAAAATTGTGACCTCCATGGAGTGGAAATAATTAAGGAAGATAGAGTAGCAACAATAAAAGATATATCGATATCTTAACATTGAAATGCTTCATAGTCTAATGAACAAGGTGATGCTAGTCTGAATTTTGAACTATTTCATCATAATAGAATAACTTATTAATTTACTTTTACCATATTCTTTATTCTTTTTTGACATTTTTTCACTCTCTTCTTTATTTTTAATACTTTATGTCATATTCAAATTTGAAATGTGTTTGTGGTGATACTGCAACTTTTAATTACCATGTTTGCATTCAAAATTATTATAATTTTTGATAGGAGTGGGCCTCTAAATGAGGAGTGCACACTTCCAAAATTTTGATTAGTTTGCTGAAGGAACGAAACCAGTCAAAAGCAGATGAAATGACTAGATTTTAATTTTTTCCCCTATTTTGGATCAATTAGGCATATAAGTCTAAAGATTTTATTAGATCCGATTTACTATTGTTTAAAAAAAATCTCATTTTATTTAAATTGTTTAAAAAGTTTCATTTTAATTAATCATACTATAATGAGCGTATCAAATACACTCATATATGTATCGTGCAAGTGCAACATGCAAACAATGTACATGATTAATGTGTACATTTATTGATGCTGAGATTTAATAGAGTTAGGGGTATGCCCTAGGGGTAATTATGTAATTTGTAACATATATCTAACAGATAACCAATCTTGTTCAAAATAAAATGTGATTTCTTTGTTTATATACTTGTTGTATTATTGGTATAATTACTTAAGTGATTAATTTAAAGAATATCAAATAGAAATTTTTTGAATGGTATGTTATGTGATAGTAATTACAATGAGTTGTAATCATGGAAAATTTATCTCATTAAAAATAACATACTATTTTAAATATTCTTTGTCAAGATATTTTGAGGCAAGATATCGTACGTTGTTGAGGTTAGAATGTGTAATGTTCTCTAAAAGTTGGACAACATATTACTCATGGCTATTGAGGCCATTAAGGGATTACGTACTGATAGTTACTATATAACTATAGAATGACTCACTCTAGAGTTTTCTGTTAGTTAATATAACTAAAGTCAAATAGATAATCTCAAACTAATGATGTTACATAGTTTTCTCGATTGATAATATAGTTGATCTTTAGTATGGACACTCCACTTTGATTATAGTTAAATTATGGTACGAGTAGTTGGGTTTGAGTTGAACCATGGAAAGTAAAATGCCATTCAATAGAGAATTCATTTCCTCGGTTATATGGGACTAGTATCACGGTCAACTATAGTTAACCTAACGTCAAAGTCTCTGGCCAAAGTAGCATGATTAATAATAAACGTTGTTATTAAACCAAAGATTGTATGTTTGGACCAATCAAATTTAATATGAATGGTGTTGGAATTTTGACCAAGACCAAATTTCATAAGTCCTAGTTTGATATACTATCGACGAAGAGAATTAGTGTAAATAATCGTTTCTATCGAAATTATAATAATTAAATTAGATTTTATAAAAAAGCTGTATCGGTAATGCCAAAATATCATACCACTAGCTAAGGTGACGTGTGAATGTTAATATTCGAATGGTTGGATATCAGTCGCTGACCGAATTCACCTTTGATTCAAAGAACTATAATGATGAATGCTTTGAAAAACCATACGATTTATTTAATTCATAATCTATTGTCCAACTTTTGAACCAAGCTATATCTAGACAAGATGGAACTATTGAATGATTGGGAAGTGAACCAAAATCCTAAATTCTGGCTTTAGATACCATAATGTAGTAAAAGACCAAAGAGTCATTGTAAAACCTTGCTTGCCACTTGAAGACGACTTGTCATTTTCCAAAAGAACCAAGTGGTGAAAAGAAAAGTTGCTGAACATAATTTAAAGTTTTAATTCAGTACCTAGTTGAACCCCTTAACTCGGTACCAATTCATGAAATTTACTTAGCACAAGTACTTCAAGGAGATCAAATACTGTACTAAAGATAAAGAAAAGTATAGAGCTTACGGAGATGGGCCATCGCATTAAATCAAAAGAATGATGAAATAAAAACTAGATACTTGTAAAATTGGAGAATCTATGACTTAATATCGAGTTGCAAGGCACAATTCGATACCTAGTTGACCACTAAGATGATGATCTGGCCACGATCTCCCTCCTGAACCTCATGCTGAACGTGGATAGTAATTATCGGAGCCAAATTCATTAATATACATCTATATATAAGAGGAGAGGAGCACTAAAACAGGAATTTTTTTCTTTATTTTTTGACTTATCTATTTTACCCCGAGGCTATATTAGATTCTTTTCAACTTATAAACAACCAAGTTTTAAAATGATAGTTGTAAAGAATATTAGAATTCATTAACAAAGTTTAAGTGGACATAGGCCAGAGTGTTTGCTGACCCAGTATAAATTCTTATGTGTTATTTACATCGCTTTCCATTTATTTCTTCATCGATCTCTTCTTATAATCTGATTGGGTCTTTGTTCAACTTTTGGCGCAAATGTTTTAGTACTTTCATTAAGAAATCTCCAAATTCTCACACTTTAGATCTATATTCAACTTCTCGATTGTTATAATCTAGAAGTTAGATCTAAAAATTATGGAGACCCTTTATTACTTAGATTTCCATAAAGTCTATCATTGGATCCAAGAAAGCCATGAAACCCAGAAATCCCAAAGAGAAGTCAATTACTTATAGACCTATCAATGATGTTGATAATGAGGGACCTCAACATGGGGAAGAGGCAAATCAACCTGTTATTGCAGAAATCCTACATGCATCTGAAATGGTAATTAAGGTTAATTTGGAGAGAATGATGATGGAAATGAACATGAATTAATGGAGAGAAAGAATGTTATGCTGAAGCATATGCAGGAAAACATGGATTTGATGAATCATCTATCATGGAGACAAATGAGGAGTAGAAAGGAGTAATCATCTTCTGGTTCGAAAGAAGAGAGTTCACCCTCGTCGAACTGAAACCATAGAGATGGAAAATAGAAAATGAAGAAAAGGAAAGTTGGGATTTCAAATATGGGAGTTGCTTTGTTGCAGAAGATAAATCTTCAAAAAAAAATAAAGTTGATGACTAATGATATAGGGTTCAAAAATAGTGATGATGATATAGAAGTGCTGACGCTCACGCCTTGGTGATTATAACCACGATTGGGCCTGCTACTGTAAAGGGAGTTCTCACTGATTGTGGGAGCTCAAACAATATTTTATTTAAGAAAACCTATAACCAGATGAGGATAAATAAGTAGGATCTGAATCCACGTAAATCCTACAACCAAGGATTTACTGATGAGGTTTTACATAGCCTGTTAGATTTGTTGATTTGCCGATGGAGCTTGGAGTAGGTGACCGTAAGTGAGTGTAGGTGCAAAGCTTTATTGTGATTAATACGTACTATTCTTACAATATTTTCTAGGATCGGCCGGCCTTTGCTAGGCCCTAGCCCATTATGCTTGATGATGAAGTTCCAACCTAAGAAAGCGGTAGGAGCCATTCAAGGAGATCAGAGTACGAGACATGAGTGCTACATTATAGAAATGATAAAGCCAAATTAATGCTAGAAGGGAAAAGGTGAAGAAAGTACCTTTTGCATCAAATCATTTGATTCATGGTAACCACCATCTATGCCATAGCTCGGAAAGCATAGTAAAATTTATAAATCTATGAATCCAAGATAAGAGACAAAGGATGCAAAGGTGGCCCCAGCAAAGCTGACGATTAATATCCTAGTCGATCAGGATAATCCCACTTGGGTCTTAAAGGTTGGATCTTGGTTTAGCGTGATGATAAAGAAGAAGTTGGTAGGGTTCCTCCGGGAAAACTAGGATGAGTTTTCTTGGATGCATTTTTCGTTATGTTTGGAATATCATCGGAGATAGCATATCATACATTGAGTGTGAACCCACGATATCCTCTTATAGAACAGAAAAGGCAGGGCCTGGGTCCGAAGAAATCTACTGCATGGAAGAGAAAGTGAATAAACTAAAGGCTAATGGCTTCATCTGTGATGTTATTCACTCCAAATGGGTGTTGAATCCAGTACCAGTCAAGAAGCCGAATGGAAAATGGCGGAAATGCATTGAGTATTCTGACCTGAATAAAGCATGCCAAAATGATAACTTCCGACAACTAGATATTGACCAGCTAGTGGACTCAACTGCAGAACATCAGTTGATATCCTTTATAAATGCTTATTCTGGTTACAATCAAACACCGATGCATATTACAGAACAAGAGCACACTGGCTTTATTACATATATGAGGCTGGTGTTATTATTGATTAACTTTTTCGTCCTTCATCTCCTCGATTGCATGCAAAGTAATTAACTCTCTAATTACCTTATCAAGTTTGAATTAGCAAAACTAAGTAATCTTAATTTTTCCATAAAGTGGTGATTATGCAGCTGAATGCTTACACATTCAAGTAGTTAAACTTTATCTGTTTGTTAAAACGTCAATTCTGTCTAGTGTATAATTAAAGTACACGTAAGATAAAATATAGGATTAAACTAATCAAGGAAATTGCAAAAAATTGTACATGACACTTGGGATTTACGTGGTTCAGATTTTAAGAAATCCTATGTCCATATGGAAAGCTTCTCTTTCTTTCTTTTTCATTGGTTTTGGTATAGAATTTCATGGTAGAAGGTACAGTTGAACCTCAAAGGTTTCCAAAAAAGAGAAAATATGTTCAAAGAAAAAGGGTCTCCTTCACGCTACAGTGCCTTTTTATTTATAGTCACGAACGGCACGTGAATTACTGGAATTTCTTTCTCGCCATAATGTCTCAACCCTTGGATTCTGTCAGATATCTTCTATCCATATTGTTTATTTGACATTATGGGATTACTTTGGTTATAAGTTTGAATTGATGCAAGAATTCCCAAAGTAGAGTAGGAATATTTGAAATTATGGTAGAAGAATCCAAATTTGAATTATATTTTCTCGCGGTTCTCCTAAGAGACATTTGTTGTTACTCGTCGACCTCGTTGTGTCTGTGCTGACCAGTATATGGTGTTGATGCGTATGAAGAGGTATAGTGGTGAATATTTCCTGATGCCCAAGTCATGCTGTTTTGCCAATACATTTGCCGTCTTTGTTGGACTTGACATCATGTTGGGTTGAAATAGAGTAGTATTTCCCATTCTGCTATGAGAGTTGACTTGGCATATGCCTGGAATGTGTTTGAGGCTATTTTTGATTTGAGTTGGGTGCAGCATGAGTTAAGTGCAGCTTCACATTTGTCGTTCACCTGTAAGTATGGTTCTACGTTGAAGCATACCCTTAGTGACCCTGTATACAACCCCTCCGAGCACTTTTGGCCTCGTACGGGACTGGCTAAGTTGCCCACAGCATGTGCTGGTACAGACTTGTTTCGTAAGCTTTGACCATATATGGACTTCGGAGATGCGGTCAGCTTAATGTGGTATGTCCTACCCCAGGCTTCGGTGAGTATTCTCTTATTGCGGTTCCTATAGTTGCATGACTCGAGTCGAGTCTGGTATTTTGACTTCAAGCACTACCCATTTTCCTTTATAGTAGTTCATGGTAAGAACGAGTATGACCCTTGCCCTCCAAGTCTGCTGCGATCATAGGTCATGGTTGCCCTACATACCCGATATGCTTATCTTGTCATTTTTGCCAGACTTCTCTCTTTCTCTCCCCCTTTTTTGTTTCGGCTATTTGGGATGTAAACCTTTTATGCTCCGACCTGTGTTTAGACATTTATATTTGATTTAATACTATTTTTATCATTTCTAAGATTGTCGTAATCACTTGTATATGGTGTTGTTAGTGCTATCACCGAGTGATGGCGATGGGTTATGTGTTTGGTATAATATGCCCTTTTTATTTTGGGTGTACTGTCCTTTGGCTGTATGTTTGTTATGACCTACCCCCTCGTTTAGAGGTTTAATATCCTTGGCCGTGCACTGAGTATGACCTGACCTTGTGTTTAGATGGTAATGTCATATGCATGCTGAGCCATATTGTGGTCTAGCGTCACCGTTCTCAGTTCTAAGATTGTCGTTGCAACTTGTAGATTGCATTGCAATTGTGGAATGATGGTGGTGGGCTACAAAGATTTATTGCGTTTGGCATGGTCCCCACACTGTTTGGAGGAGGACTATAAGAAGATTTGACCGAGAAGTCAGGTCGTGTATATACAACCCCTATCGCATGCGCATGGCTTTTTTGTACTGGTTCTGTCCATCTAATATCCATACGTTCAGTGTGCTCTAGTTAATTAGCTAACATAGAGGTTTTATACTAGTTCAAGCAGTCTAATATCCCTACGACTAGCTTTATATGGTTTTTACCATAGAATATTCATACTGGGTAAAGAGATGGACTTGCGTTAATGCAAGTCCAAGTGTGAAGGACCAGTATCACCGTTCTCAGTGTTGAGATTGCCATTTTCACCTACTGACTTTGCATTTTGCTAAATCAATAACTACTGATGGTGACCTATGAATGTGCATTCGGTTTTTCTACAGAGAATACAAATATTTTTATTTTGGTTTGGGCTGTATAATATCCCTACATCCAGTTTACAGTATTGTTACTTCTTTATAATATTACAATGTACATCACGTAAGCAATGTAAGTTAGACAAAGTAAGGTCTGAGATGCTCTGAGTTCCAAGTTCTTGGAACTAGGTTGCCATCGGGTCTAGATAATCGATTATGCTCTATTCGCTAAAGCCACTATTATAATAACACCAAATCCCCTTTGCAAAAGTATCTTTCTTTGAGCCTCACATTATAATTCTTTTCCATCCTTATGTCGATATGTGGCTACTACTATTGCTGCCTCGTCTCTTCTTTCTTAGATGGGATCTAGAGCATCTTCTTTTAGTTTCTTATTCTTTTCTATGGTATATGATATTCTTCTATGTGATGGGATTTATACTTCGACAGGTAGTATTGCTTTATATCCGGAGGTTAGTAAAAATGGAGTGTGACCTGTAGAGGATCTGTTTGAAGTTCATTAGCCCATAATACTAGTGAGAGTTCCTGACCCAATTTACCTTAGCCTTTTGTAAGCCTTTTATTCAATAGTTTTTTTGGTGGTTTTTTTCGTACCTTTGACCTATCCATTTTCCTATGGATGAGCGACTGCGGAAAAAAGATTTTTATTATGTCGTTCTTCTCACAAAGCTCCGTAAATTCCTTGCTTTCAAACTGGGTGCCATTGTCAGAAATAATTTTTTGAAGTGTCCTTTATCTGGTGGTTATATTTCTTACTACGAAGGTGACTATCTTCTTCGTGGTAATCGTGGTTGGGTGTCTACCTCTACTTATGTCCACGATGGCGTATTTGGCTTCTCCTTTCGTTATTGGAAGTGATCCTATCAGATCTATCCACCATATATCAAACGGTTATGGACTTGAAATTGGGATGAGCTCATGGTATAGTTTTCTAAGGATACCAGCTAATGTTTAACATTTTTTCACACTGCCTCACGAATTCCTTTGCGTCCTAGAGTGCAGTGTGCCAATAATAGCCATGTCTTAGCACCTTCTTTGCTATTTTGTTTCCTCCAGAGTGATTTTCACATTGTCCGTCGTATACCTCCCTCATAACTTGTGCACCCTTTCCATTGGAAATGCACATAAGATAAGTGGTAGAAACCCTCTCTTGCATAACGTTCCATCAAATAAGGAGTAGTACGAAGCCCGATATCTTATCTTTCGAGCCTCATTTTTATTTAGAGGCAAGATTCTATTTAGGAGGAACTGTTTGATAGGAGTCGTCCAGTTGTTGTCCTCAGTTTATTGAGGCGTTGATTCCACGGCGGGTTGCCCTTGATTTTTCGCTGTCTCCTAGCTTTGTATGCCTTCAATGGCAGTCCCCTAGGCTCGGGTCAGGACCATTATTTTATTTGATTCTGTTATATTTGGCTTTTCTTGATGGCAAATTGGTACTGCTTTTATTTCATTGGCCACTTTGGTACTAGCTAGTTTTGCTAAAGGGTTGGCGGGTGAGTTGCTCCCATAGGGGATTTGTTATATCTTAGATTACTTGAACTGCCATAGTAATTTCTTAGATAGCTCAACATAGTTGGCCAAGGTTGGCTTCTTTGTTTGGTAATTGCCCTGCATTTGTTTCACAATTAACTTAAAATCACTGTGAATTTAATTTAAGTTAACTTCATTAACTGGGCTATTTGTAGGCCTAAGAGGAGGGCCTCATATTCTGCCACGTTGTTAGTTGCTTTGGAACCAAGCTATACTGCTCCATGCTACTTCTGCCCATTTAGGGTGATCAACACATATCCAATTCTTTCTCGTTGTTCATTTGATGCTCCATCTATGAACATGTGCGAGAATCATGTGGCATTTCTTTCTTCTTCTGAATGAGATTTGGCTGTTAAGGTGCACTCTATAATAAAATCAGCAAGCGCTTGACCTTTGATCGCCTTTCTGGGTAGTAGGTGATATTGTATAGGCTAAGCTTCATTGCCTACTTTTAACAGGCAACCTGATATCTCTGGCTTCCACTGTATTTTTCTAAGTGGTTTGTCTATGAGGACTTTGATGGGATATGCCTGAAAATTAGGCTGCAGCTTTCTCGCTGTAAGGAGCAGGTTATACGCAAGCTTTTCGACCTAAGTAGTTTAGCTCTACCCCTGACGGTTACTTTCTCATGAAATAGATGGGTTTTTGTGTCTCTTAATCCTTTTGCATCACTACAGTGCTATTAGCTTGATTATTTACAGCTAAGAAAATGTACGAGTTCTCGTCTCTCATCGGTTTTAATAGTATAGGAGTATTGACCAAATTATCTTTTAGGTTTTGGAATGCTGCCTCATGCTCCTCAGTCCATTCGAAGTTTCACCTCTTCTTTACTTCATCGAAGAAAGGGATACACTTGTCCGTTACTTTGGATAGGAATCTGCTTAGGGCTACTACTTTTCCATTTAGACTCATCAGATCCTATGGTTTCTTTGAGATTTCCATTCATCTTATAGCATTAATCTTTTCAGGGTTTGCCTCGATTTCCCATGCACTTACTATGTACCCTAGGAACTTGCCTGAATGGGTAGCGAAGGTGCATTTCTAGGGATTTAGTTTCATATGGTATTGCTCGAGGATTGCAAAGGTCTGTTCAAGTCTTTAACAGGTGTGATGTGGCTTTTGTTTTGACTAGCATGCCATCCACATATACTTCTATATTTTTGTTGATCTGTTCGACAAACATCATACTGACTAGCATTTGATAGGTTGCCCCTGCATTCTTGAGTCCGAATGACACGATCTTATAGAAGTATAATCCTTTGCCTATTATGAAGCTGGTTTTTTTTGGTCTGATTCGAACATAGCTCTCTGATTATACCCTGAATATGCATCTATGAATGAGAGCAATTCGTGCCCATTGGTTTCATCTACCAACATGTCAATCCTCGGTAAGAGAAAACTGTCCTTCGAGCAAGCCTCGTTAAGATCGGTAAAATCTATAAAGGTACTCCATTTTCATTAAGCTTTCTCACCAGTTCTGGGTTGGAAGTCCACTTTGGATAATATACCTCCCTAATGAACCCGTTTTCCTTTAATTTCTTAACCTCTTCATGTAGAGTGTTGTATCTTTCCTAGTCTAGGTTTCTACACTTCTTCCTGATTGGATGCACGTCTAGGTTGATGTTTAGTGCATGGCAAATGATGACTGGGTCTATTCCTACAATGTTTGAGTGAGTCTAGGCAAACACATCTACTAACTGTTTTAGTAAATATATTAATTCATCTCGGTCCTTTTAACTAAGGTTTTTCCCTATTTGAGCATCCTTGTAGGGTCTTTGGGATCTATTTGTATGTCTTCTGTATTATGCACTGGCTTTAATTCTTTCTTTGTCTCCCCTAACCTTGGATTTATCTCTCTCTCTGGTTCCTTCTCTAGTGGTGAGTTTATAGAAGGCGCCTGTTTTTAGGGTTCCTCGGAGAAATACTATGCGTAAACTGAGTTGTGTTCATCAGTGCCAATCATGTGCATGTATATTCTCTTCTCTTTTGGATTTCGACGGCATAGGATTACTTGCCTTAGCATCAGTATGGATGTCCGGTACCCAGTTTTATGCTTTGACTTAACTTCACTCTTATTGTTACGAATATCAGCAAAGACAATAAAATAGTTTGGATTTCAAGACTAGAGTTAAGGGTTACATTGTATAGCTCTCTAGCTAAAAATTGTTCCCCTTAACGATCCTATTCCAGTTGGATTATTTGCAATATCCCTTATTCTGAGGTCCGAAAATAAATGCTACTGATGCTACAGTCATCCGTAGTATCGTTCTTCAGTGATAAAATGATATCGGTTAATAGTATCATTAACATAAAAAACATAGGAATATGAAATTTTTTAAAACACATTTCATTAATAATTTCCATTTTCATTACATAATCCCAAAATGTTGCCTAGATTTTGAAAAAATATAATTATTACAAAATACTCCAAGAGTGACATATGAAGATGCCGCCTTAGTTGATCAGAGTTTACTACATGACAGGTACAACTTCTGCCACTACATACATTCAAATAAAATAATAACAACAATGGATATAAATAAACTCCTATATAGCTAGCTCTTCCTTCTACATATCTTTATAAGCTTTATTTGTCAAATATAAAACCTAAAAACCTTACACTTGAAGTACTCAAATGAGCACCTAAGAGTTAAAGGAAAAAAAAAGCTACAGGTTAGACAAGACGCCTGGTGTGAATAATAATACACCATCTCGATAATAGATATCTAATAAGAACACGCCACTAAGCGGAATGGGTTGTCCCCTCACTAGTATCCTCCAATAATAGGTCTATCACAATCATGATCCTGTAATCACAATGGTTACATAACACAAGATAATTGAATGCATGCATGCTACACGGGTAATCCTGACGAATTTGTCTTAATTAACTGACAGTCTGTCTTTACTTCATAGTTTTTCCAGGGTTACTACAAAACCTATACAGTTGACTCAAGCCTGCTAGATATACCAAAATTCTCTAACTCACCATTAGAAAGAAACTAGACTGTCCGTCCAAATACAATCATCTTGGTGTTAACTTGACTATTTGTCAATCTCATAGTTTTGCTAGGCTTACTATGAACGTAATGGGTTTTGCAAGCCAACCAATAACCTAAGTTATAGATTAAATTCCATAGTTTTTTTAGGCTCACTATGAATGTAATGATTTTGTAGGCCAACCAATAACCTAAGCTATAGATTCCTTTCAGTGCGTAACCTACTTTAGTTTTACCCTTAACAAAGCACTACGCATTGGAATTGTGGACTAATATCAACTAGGGATTAACAGTTGAATCATAGGGTGCTACCCTACACCAGTCTCATTAGTTTCTATTCTATAATCCTTAAGTCAATTCATCCTATCATAATTTACCTAAGGTGATAGGAACAATAACTATCTAGTAAAATCCTGGGCTAAATACTTTATTTTTTTTCCTTGAAACCAACTTATTTATAAATGATTTAACCCTTGAAATCATATTTAAAAATAAAGAAATTATAGCCCATTACTTTTCTCATAATTTCATGCCAAGATGTATATGCTTTTATAAAATAGCTTTGGTGAAATTCAAAACCATTCAAAGGTTGTCGCACCTTAAAACCTTAGGCTATGAAGACATATATGATAAAACCATTTGAATTGACAAAATGCAGCATTAATATAGCCGCCGTGGGTTGTTGCACCCCTCTATGTCGCTATTATGTTAAAGCATCTGATTTAATAAAGAATAAGGCCATACGGCCAAAATCATTTATGTCACATAACATAAATATATAGATTTCCCAATAAAAGCTGCATAGTCTTTGGTTTGTATAATATAAAGCTTTAAAACTTGGAAATATGATAATGTCGACATTGATGACCTTTGGCATCAACATCATAGAGTCATTAATATCATTTATGTTGATATATAAAATAGGCGGCATCATTGTCATTTATATCGATGTCAAAAGTAAGGTTTAGATGCGACATTGCTTTCTAGAGTAATAATGCCGAAATTATATATATGCGGCATCATGCTCTTTAATATTAATGTCGAAAATGTGGCATTACTGCCTAATAAAATTGATGTTGGTATACAAACATGCAGTATAGAATACATGCGATATAGAAAATATGCGGCACAGGAAAACATGAGGTATAGAAAACTTGAGGCATCATTGATAGCTATGGCATAGATGGATGTCGCATTGATTAGTAATGACATGGCAATCTCGTAATTAACATAAAAACTATTTTATTTATTTAAAAAGTAATTTCTTTTCACTAACTCCAATTCTTTGTCAAATTTCTATTGGATAATAAACTCCTTTATCAAATCCTTTTCAGAAAACTACTATGAACAGAATTATCGTTCCCAAAATAATTTGCAACCATTAAACTTATATCATTATTTTAATATAATTATTAAGCCTTTCTAGCCTAGTAAATTCATATAAAATCATAAACATTTTCGAAAAATCCATAAAAATCACAACAAATCAAAATTAACGTATTCTTTAACGTATAAAAATTTTAAGACCAAAAACATCATTACATTATTTTTCATAATTAAAACTTGAAATAAATCATTTTCCACATTTAGGAAATTTATGAAATTAAAAACCCACTTCTAAAATAATATCATGAACATCATATCCAAATTTCAAGTCAATTGGATATCGCAAAACTAGGTTTTCACTCTTAAAACCTATTAAATAATTCCATGATAAATTCAATAAATTATCAATAAGCATATAATCATCATTCATTCACAACATGGCATAATAATAAGATTCAAGGTTAATCATAAAACCGAAAATAAGCAAGCATACTTGAGATGGGTAATCACTATTCACCATGATTTTGATGAAAAGAAATGAGATTTGAGTTAAAATTTGATTTCCCCTAAACTTTCCTCTTGTTTTCTAGACTTTTCTTCTCTTGAGTTCCTCGATAATCGTTGGCCTTGAGTTTGATAGTGTCTGAGTGAATGTAAATGAGAGGAAAGAAAACGTATGGGTCTATGTTTAGGAAATATGGCCTATTCCGATTTTGCCCTTCTCTTGTATTTCTCCTTCTTATTTAAGTTATAACCAACCTGATTAACTTATTAATTTAGGCATGACCTCTTTTAATCATCAAATCTCATTCTTCTTATCATTATACATTACTTTATTTTATTTATCTAATTAAATATTCTAAATAATGGTAATTAAAATTAGGGGTTCTACGGACTCCCCTTCTTAAAGAATTTCATGCTCGAAATTATGATAAGTTATACAAAAGATATATAACATAGGTATAAAATGTACCATCAAAACAAATCGAAAGCCCGTCCTCTGTTTCCCAAGTATAGTCTTTCTCATTGTCACTCTATTGGATCTTTACTAGTCTTACTGTCTTGTTCCTTAGCTTGTTCTCATCGCTTGCTACAACATGAACTTGTTGCCTAACAAAAGTTAGATCTGATACTATGCTAAATCTTCCAAAGAAGTCAGAGCAATAGTAGTCTCTAATCATGAACACTCTTCCTAAGATGAAAACATGAAAAGCTTTGTGGATTCCCGCCAAACTGCTCTGTAACTCTATCCGATAAGCGAGTTTTCTAATCCTTTCTACAAAAGGAAATGGTCTAATATACCTTGGTTGCCAATTTCCCTGACATCCCAAACCGAATAACACCCTTCATTAGTGACACTTTACAAAAGCATAATCTCCAACTGAGAACTTAAGTCCTTATGCCTCTTATCTGCGTAACTTATCTAACTCGGCTGAGTTTCCTTCATCCTAGCCTTGATTAGCTCAATCTTTTCTATAGATTCTCCTACCATATCTAGATCAAGAACTAATCTACCTCTGGTCTCTAACCAACATAAGAGTGATTTGCATGGCCTTCCATAAAAAGCTTCAAAAGGTGCCATCTCTATACTAGTTTGATAACTATTGTTATAGGAAAATTCGACTAAGTGTAGATGGTCTTCCCACGATCCTTCAAAATCTAACACACAAGCTCTTAACAAATCTTCTAAGACTTTGTTAACTCTTTCTATTTTTCATTTTGCTGTAGATGGTAAGCGGTACTCATCTTGAGCTTAGTGCCTAAAACCTCTTATAGACTTCCATAATTCGCTAGTAAATAAAGAATCTTTATCACTGACTATACTACTAGAAATCCAATGCAGTCTACAATATACTTCATAAATAACTTGGCCGAAACAGGTGTCATCCTTTTCGAATTAACGGGAATTAAATGTGCACTCTAGTCAGTATATCCACTATAACCTACATACTCTCATTTCCCCTATTTGACCTTGGAAATCCGTCAGTGAAATCTATAGATATAAAATCCCATTTTCATATTGGTATATTTAAAGGCTGAAGCAAACCACTTGGCATCTGATGCTCGACTTTCACTAGTTGGCAATTTAAACATTGCTTTACCCTTAAGCCTACTTCCCTTTTCATACCTTCCCAAAAGAAACTTCTCTTCATGTCCTGGTACATCATTGTTCCTTCAGGATGAATGATAATCTTTGATCAATGACACTCCCTAAGAATTTCCTTCGTTAAGTCTCCCTATCTGGAACATACAATCATCCCTTCTTTCACAGCCATCCATTATGTTCAAGATAAAAATCCTTTAAATCATCAATCTAAGCTCCATCTTCGAGTTTTTTGATTCGTTTGGCTAATAACGGATTACTTCTCTGTTTAGAAGAAAACCTTATGATCATTGCCGATTGAACTTTTAAACAAGAAAACGTAGTATATTCTGACTAGAACTAGCCATTGACCATTATTGCACACTATAAGTAGTCAGTGCTTCTAAATCTTTTTACTCCACTAACATTGCTAATACAACATTCTGATGTTTTCCGCTAAGTGCATCAGCTACTTTGTTTCCTTTCCCTTGCATATACTCAATACCAAAATAATAAGCTGTTATGAACTCTAACCACCTCTATTGTCATATTCCGCTCCTTTTGAGGGTACAAATATTTCTAAGACTAGTGATCCGTAAACAACTAGAATTTTTATCCTAAAAGATAGTGTCTCTACACCTTTAAAGCCATGTTTACAGCTATCAACTCCAAATTGTGAGTCAGATATCTAACTTCATGTGGTATGAGCTGTTAGAAGCATAGGAAATCACTTTACTTATTTGCATCAACACAGCTCCTAATCCTGTTCCACACACATCTATATACACTACCAAATCCTGATTACCATCTGGTACAACTAACATGGGCGCATTGGTCAAAAATTGTTTTAGCTTTAGGAATGTCTCCTTACATTTATCGATCCAAACATACTTCATGTCCTTTCTTGTTAATTTATTCAGAGAGAAATCCTTGATGTATCTCCGGTAATCGCTAGCTTCCTATCCGTGTTTTTAACCCAGTAGGATCCAAGAGAAGCTGGAACAACTTGATCTAGTCAGGATAGCTCAATAACCAACCAAAGGGACCAGAGTAAGAAGCCAAAGGAGGCCAGAGAAAAAGAATGAGAAAATACACAAAGGACATAAATTGCTAGTGATCCATGATCTATGGATTGCTAGAGATCCATGGTATTAACTCAGGAGTTTTTCGAGTCTCTTACATCATGATTCAATCCATATTATAGAAGCAATGACCAAGTTTGATGAGATTCTGAGTTAGTTAAATCAAGAGACAAGCATTTGTATAGCCTAATCAACAGCTAAATACAACTACCAAATAAACGATCATCAAAACAAGATGACATGCAACAAGACTACATGAACAACATCGATACAAGATGACAATGGCACTTCAGACACCAAAGTCCAAAAATAGGCTAAGTGTATGGATCACTAGCGATGCATACACTATGGATCGCCAATGATCCATACATCATCATAGGATCACTGCGAATAATACGAAACAAAGCAGAGGGTAAATGCTAAGAGGTTGGCTCGCATTCGAGCATAGACTATGGATTTCTAGTGATCCATAGACTATGGATCGCCAGAGATCCATGGTTTCGGCTCGGGTTCGCGAGGCAAGCTCCAGTGCACCTTCCTGTGATCTTCTTCAAGTAGTTGGCGAATAGGCTTGGCTAAATAGCTCCTTAATCTCTATAAATACTCTCCCGTCTGCAACATAAACGAGATCTTTCGGACTGGTTACTGAAACTCTACAGAAGGCTTTCTTCACTCTTCTCCTTCCTTACAACGGTCATCCAAAGGATCCACTATGATTCTCCATTGAACTCTAACATTAGGGACTTAATCTAGCTAGGGATATTCAAGAACTTTGTATTCCTATTAACTTTGTAACAGTAATCAGTCAATAATAAAAACTATAGAGTGGATGTAGGCATCATTAATAGCCAAACCACTATATAAATATTCTTTTCTTCTTTCTAATTCTACTCTTTTGCATTTTATGCCCTATATTATTGCTATATAAGAACAGGGCTGGTGCTTTCACACTCAATCAGAGTGTTGATCCATTTTTTGGGTTAACATTTTGGTGCTTTCACTAAGAACCCAACTCAGGGTTCAGATCTAGCTATCTACTTTGGATCAGATAGGTCCAAAAGTTAGATCCTCAATCTTTTCTTGAAAAATTTGTTGCTTGGAATAAATGGCTTCAGGAAGGATGAAAACTGCCTTTGGAAGGTCCATAGGAGCAGTAGTAGGTGGAGAAGATATAAATTATCAGCAAAAATTGGAGATTTAGTGCCAACGTCTTCCAACCAACGTGAAGTCGTTACAAGAGACAAGTTAAACAAGATGGTTAACGAAATCAACCAAAAAATGGAATGCAATTAGAGAGCTCTGATGGATAAGCTCAATGCTCTTTTAACCTTACAGTCAAATCCTGCTCCTAGAACTATGGATGAACCCATGGCTGTCATAGAACAACAAAATTCTTCTGTTTCTAGCCTAAATAGAAGAAACATGAAGCAGTGGCAAAGAAGGGTGACAGTGGGAATTATAGGAATCAACACAGAAGGAAATACAAGTACTCCGCTCGCCGCAAGGCAACCAACTTTGAACTTGAACCAAGGGAAAACCATGGACCTCTCCGACTCAGAAAACGGAGAACAATTCAATAGTAATAAGTAGGAAGAAAATGCCAATGCACTCAATAATGTTGGAAATATCCAAACTTCCCTAGTTAGGCTAACCGCAAGCCAACGGGATCCCGAGGGAGTGGTTTTCCCAAAGACTGGAGAACCTAGGTTTCAGCCGACTCCCTAAGACCGTTTGCAAATCCAAACACTTAGTGTAGTGACTGACAACCGTCCCCAGGACAACTTGATATCATACGCATTTATTGCGGATATGGTTAAGCGATTGATGGATAGGAATAAAAATAGAAGAGACGATGAATGGGGATCTGCACCAAGTTAGACTTCCTTTACTGAAAAGATCCTGAATGAGTGATGTTCGAAAAAGTTCATGATGCCAACTATTCCATCCTATGATGGGACAAAAGACCCAAAACTCCATTTATACAAGTACAGTTGGTACATGGACGGAGCGAATGCTTCAAAGGCTGTTCTGTGTATATGTATTCCCATCTTTCTGGAAGGAATTTCTTCCATGTGGTTCACTAGGCTTCTGCCGAGATCCATCTCCACTTTCGACCAACTAGAAACAAGATTCCTCAATTAGTTCAGGGTCCATACTGCACAATCCAAAGACGTGATGTCCATATCTCGACTATTTCAGGGACGAAAGGAATCCCTAAAGTCTTTCATGAACCAGTTCAATACCACAGTGACATATGTGAGCAAACCAAATGAGGACACGGTTTTCATGGCCTTGGTCCGTGCCATTTATCCCAAAACTGAATTCAGGAAGTGGATCAAAATGAGGCAACCCACTACAAGGAAGGATTTGAATCACAAAGCAAAGTCAATACTTGATATTGGAGGAGGCATAGGACCTAGATAAGGATGTCTACTGGCATGTAACCGATGAACGCCGGGCAGAGTGACTTGGTCTGGAACTGCTAAAGAAATCGCAGGGAATGATGGATATTTAGGATCGTTTTCACTCTAGAGGAAGGGGGTGATACTAATAATAATAAAAATTAATGTGAAAATAAAAGCAATTATAGATAATAATGTAGTAAAGATCACATACAAATTTACTCAGCTTTTGCAAAACCCTGCCTACGTGCCGCCCCTAAGGTTTCTACTAGAAATTAAGTAGTCAGACGCTTATACTCGTAAATTTTGTGACACCCGCTAATGAATAACCTAACTCTACGCTCAAAACTCTGCCACAACTTAGCTATTGAGTTGCGAATTCTCGAACTACACCACCGTAGTTCGTAACCTAGTTACAAAACTAGACAGTTACACAATTTAAAAAGAGAAATTACAAAATAAAACTCAAAAACAAATTGAAACCCTAATTAAAAAAATAAGCCCAATAAAATATAAAGGACGATCCAAATAAGTTACTACTTAAGAAAAAGTAAACGTCTTCCCTTCTCTTTTGTTATACTCCCTTCGGTCATTCCTTTCTATCTGCTCTTCACAAATTAGGGTTCTTCAAATTGAAGCTCCACCTGTGATAACGATCAATTGAAGTGTGCTATTGCGTTGGTTGGCTTTGTCAATTGATCCCTTGGCTTTGATAGTGTTGCGGCTACTCCAATTGCCGAGCTCGAATGCGGTATGTGATTTTTCGATTTGATTATGCTCGACTTCGACTGGTTCGAGTTTTGGATATATTTTTTGATTTGTTCTAAGTAGGTATGCTCACTAATTATAGTCTCGAACTCGAATAAATGATTTTCCAGTGATGATAATTGGGTAATTTATAGGGTTCGAATCCCTTAATTGTCGTTCCTATATTTCTATTTGAATTGTTCAGTGAGTTTTTCTTAGCCATGATTTTTTAATCGAACGATGGTATTTATTTTGACTTGTTTATTTCATACTCTAGATTTGGTTCCCTTTTTTTTGCATTTGAATTTTTGATATTTGAATCTTGACTTCTTAAATTCAAACTTGTTATCCTTGTTCCATTCTTACTGGCTTTGACTTTGGCATGCCATGTTCATTTTGAAATACATTGACACTGTTTGAAAACTTGAATTAGAGATTTTTTTTTTGGTGACATTATCCAAACCGCTTCCTTTAGAATTACTTTCAGGTTGACTTTGTGTCCATTGCTCTATTGCATTGCATCATGTACCGCCTTGTATCTGACCATATGCATATGTTGCGTGTCACTACATATATATGTACACATGTGTGTATACATATGTATATATATGTATGGTAGTTTGATACTGAATCTGGTTGTATTGTAATTTGGTCTGGACTTCAGATTAATCTACATATCTCTAGTCTGGTTGGTTCAAATCCTTGTTAGCCTTGCATTGTATTCTTTGTTTGTTGAGTCTGCATTGTTATGTGATCTTGTTTGTGGCTTTGAACTTCAAGTGCTCATGCTTCAAGTTTGTGCATATGAGCTTTGAGGCTATGTTGTTTGTCACCATACTTGCTGCTTGTTGTGTGTATCAATTCATGTTGAATTCACCTCTGGTTCACTTTATTGTTGTAGTCATGATGTATACATATTTTCTCTTGGAGTCTGGTTCTACATGATGTTTGATCTAAAGCTTGATCTATGTTGCATTGGAGTCTTGTTGTATGTTGTAGCTGATGTTGTATTCCACACATGCATATATGGTTCACTGGAAGTCTAGTCATGTGTGTGCATAACTTTAAGTCATTTCATGGTTTTGTGTGAAGAACTGGTCTTGTGTCCATTGATATGCATTTTTGTGATCTGGTCTTATATGGACTAGACATTGGTCTGGTCTGAACTGTTCATTTGTAGGGAGTTCACTCATGTTGAACTTGAAATCTTGATCGAGGCTTCACTTCCATGCTTTAATCTAGTAATTGAAGTTGTACATTAATGGCCTTGAAGTCATTTCCACTGGTGTGAGTCTGGTGTAGTTGCATTCATGTTGACTTGAGTCCTTCACTTGTGCACCAGTCTTGTTACATGTCAAGTTGCATTCATATGCATTCATGTTGCTTTGAGTTGTAGTCATGTGGTCTAAATCTTTTTTTCATATGCACTTTGTATATTTAGAGTTGAACTCTCTGTTTCATCACTATTGTTTTGCATTACAGTTTTTCTTGTGCACTTGAACTCGAGAGCCGAATATATTCGAATTGCTTGCTTCTGAATTGATGTGTGTTTTCATGCATATCCATATATATTCGAACATGTTCACTTTGTTGCTTTCTGAACTGAATTTTGTTCTGTATTTTGGGTTGCACCTGCGTTGAATCCACCATTTGGTTGGGTTTGACTTTGTGCTCACCTGTTCAAGTAGTTTTAACATACAAGTTTATATCGATGTGCGCGGCCTTATGACATGTACAGTGATACTCTCGTTTTGACTTTCCTAATGTATGGAAAGGAAAAGTATCCATCCTGGTTAGCTAACTTCTCTTGTTAGAAATGAAGCAGACCGCATTTTCCTATTCGATACCGTCGTAGGTTATTAAAACTTCTTATATAGGGAAGAGGCAGATCCAACAACCTTTTAATATCTTCTACCACTAAGTAAACCCCTGGACATCCCTAAAGGTACCGAGCCATTCAATACTTCAAATTTGAGGCAAAATCTTGGTATAGTTTACCACATCTATACGAAAACATAATCACTTCCCCACGAGTCCTATTGTTGGAGATGTCCCACATCGATGGTATGTATACACAACTACTGGTAGCCTCTAGATAAAGGGCAGACTTTTGTTGTGTAACTTTACTAACCTCGCATCTTAACCCATTCTAAACCAAACCAATTATCCTAGGCCTAAATATTGGGCTAGGCCCATTAATTTCACAATTGTCCTATATGTATTATTGAGGCTATATAGATACAACAAAATTGTACCCACAACTCTCCCAACAAATTAAAACATAAAAGTTCACATTTCAAGTCAAATTAGGGCATATCCAAATCATTACTAATTATTTGCAACCCAATCACCATAAACATGGAATAAATCTTGCAATCTGATCAACATTCGGCTTTAAAATTTAGGAATTGATTTCCAAATTCCCGGATTATGGTGTAAATATCATTCTTATTCTAACTACCTAACTTATAGAATATTTAGGTGATATTTCAAGTGAATGCATTCTTTCTAAGCATATAATCTGCATAGGCATAATAATTAAATAAAACTCAATGATATAAATTTCATTGTTATATAAAAATAATATAATTTACCACTCATTTTCATGCTTTTCAATCCTCCCAAATCTGAATTCACCCCTTTAATCGACTCCTTTTTCATTTTCAATCCAAAAATATGTATAACAGGATATATATACATACCAATTAGAATTACAGATCTGAGAGCCGATTTAAATTAAGTGAAATATAGATTTATAATTGTAAAATTTACCTTTTTCTATAGAATTGATTCACTCCTTCTCTTCTTCTTTACTCAAAATAAACCTTTTAAAAACATTGATTACAAGTAAAAGCTTGTGGAACACAGTTTCGAAACCATTTAAAACCATTCCATTCGGAACCTATGGGTTTATTTTTCAATCGAACAAAGCATCTTAAAATAACTAGGGCGAAAGAAAAACTTTCGAAAGTAATTTCCTAAGTAAAAAAAAGTAGGTGGTTTTGACACCAACCCCTTCGAAAGCATGGAGAAGCGGCTTCTTGTTTAAAAGCGAAAGACCCCTTTCGAAACCAATGTTTAAGGGTAAAGCAGCCTCAATTGGGTCGAAAGGTAGAATGCGACAACGAATGTTTCGACCATGTCGAAAACTTGTTGAAAACAAAAGGCGGCAGCCTTTGTCAAAAGCCCTATTAAAACCCCTTCGAAAACAATCTTTGGAAAGCAAAGTAAGCGACTTTTATTTTGAAAGCAAAACAAGGTCTCGACCCCTACGAAAGCACGCTTTAACCTTATACTTTTCGGCTAGTACCAATTCACTACGTACCAATGCATTAATACGATGTGTATTGGTTTCGACCATGATGGAGGTGGGGTATGAAGTCGAAAGGTAGCTGCCGATAGTGGAGAAACATCAAACCCTTACAATAAAAACCATTTTCTTTCTTTATAAAGTAATATCTTTTTAACTAACTTGCTTATTTGTCATCATATAACAGGTTGCAAATTTCTTTTCCAATTTTTTTCTCTAAAAGTGCTACCGAATTTAGTATTTTATAATTTAAACATTTAGCAAATGGCCTCTTCTCCTATTTTAAACATATAAAACATTCAAGTCCCATATCTTAAATAATTTTATATACTTAATAAAACACTTAGGAAAATTCTTTTAAATTTCCCATTAATCAGTTTTAATATGTTTTCTAACATATTTAAATTTATGACCTAAAGCTAACATAGAATAGCCATAATTAATTTTAAATCCTATATACCATTTTCTTTACTAGAAAATTCATAATAAATCCATAGTAATTCAGAAAATTATGAAACTTAATACCCATCTCTAAAATAATATTACTGACCTTATCAAAAAAGCGCAAGTCATTCGGATGTCATCTAATAGGTTTTCCAAATCAAATCTTATCATAAAATCTATATGAAATAACCTAAATCATCAACAAGCATATATGTCCATTTAAACAATCAAAACATGGCAAAATCATTTGTGAAATAACACGGATCTTATCTAGAAATCGAAAATTATAAAAATGAGATGTAATCTATTATTCACCTTTTTCTTGTGTTAAAGAGGTTGAGATTTTCTCTAGAACTAATTTGACTAAGCTTCCTCCTTGAAATCTTGCTTATCTTCTCATTGTTATCTTCTAATGGTGGCCGGCCTAGCTTGATATTAAGTTTTACTTTGTGAATGTTGCAAATGAGAGTGGGTTAAGGGTTTATGGTATAAGAATATAATCTATTCCTATTCCTATTTTGCCCTTATCTTATTATCTTTAATTTTCATTTGATTATTCATTAGGGCATGGTTACCCTAATACTTTATAAATCTCAATCTCTTAACCACTTAATCTTTACATTATTCTATTTAGTTTATCTAATTAAATCTCTTGAAAAATATTATTTAAAATTAAGGGTGTTACAGAATCCCTTCTTTAAAGAATTTTGTCCTCGAAATTACGATAAGGTACTCATAAAATCAATCATAAAGGTAAAACATACCATGAACAAATCAGGATAAGTGTCCCTATTCCTGGTCTCAGTTTCCTAAGTACGGTCTCTCTTGTCGTCACTCTATTGGTCTTTAACTAATCTGATTATTTTGTTCCTCAGCCTCTTCTCATCCCTCATAACTATACGAACTGGTTTTCTAACTATAGTCATATCAGTTTCCACTACTAAGTAATCTAAGACAGTCGGTGCTATAGTAGTATTTGGATCTTAGATACACTTTCTTAAATGAGAAAAATGAAAAACATCGTGGACTCCTGAAAAACTGTTCGATGACTCTACTCTAAATGCGATTTTCTCGATCCTTTCTACAATAGGAAGTGGTCCAACAAATCTCGATGCCAACTTTCCCAGTTTTCCAAATCTGATAACACCTTTCATTGGTGATACCTAAAACATGATCTCCGACCAAGAACTCTAAGTCTTTCTGTCGCTTATCAGCATAGCTCTTCTATCTAGACCGAGCCTCCTTTATTCTAGCTTGAATTAACTCAATCTTTTCTGCAGCTTCCCTAAAAAAATCTTGACCAACAACTAACCTATCCCCAGTCTCTAACCAACAAACGGGAGATTTTCATAGCCGTCCAATAAAGCTTCAAATGGTGCCATCCCTATGCTAGTCTGATAACCGTTGTTATACAAAAACTAGACTAAGTGTAGATGGTCTTCCCATGACCCCCCAAAGTCTAGTACACAAGCTCATAATAAATCTTCTAAGACTTTGTTAATCCTTTTCATTTTCCTATCTGCCTGTGGATGGTAAGCGGTACTCATCTTGAGCTTGGTACCTAAGGTATCCTGTAGACTCTTACAGAATTCGCTAGTGAATAAGTAATCTCTTTCACTTACTACACTATTAGGAATTCCATGAAGTCTAACTATATTCTTCATGAATAACTTAGCCAAAATAGGTGCCGTCCTGGTTGACTTAACTTGGATGAATTGGGCACTCTTGGTCAACCTGTCCATTATGACCCATATGCTTTCATTTCCTCTATTTGACTTTTGCATACCGTCTATAAAATCCACTGACATAGAATCCCACTTCCATACTAGAACAGCTAAAGGCTGAAGTAGCCTACTTGGTTTTTGATGTCTGCTTTTACTTGTTGACAGTTTAAACATTGTTTCACCCCTAAGCCTACAACCCTCTTCATACCTTCCCAGAAGAAACTTCTTTTCATATTCTGGTACATCTTAGTTCCTCCCGGATGAATAGCAAACCTCAAAAGATGGCATTCTTCTAGAACTTCCTTCTTAATGTTTCCCACATTCAGAACACATAGTCTATCTTTCTTTCTTAACCACCCATTCTGGTTAAGACTGAAATGTTTCAAGTCATCGCTCTCCATTCTGTCCCTTAACTTTATGATGCGCTCAACTAATAATGGATCCTCCTTCTGCTTAGAAGCAATCTTTTCGATCATCAACGGTCGAACTTCTAAACTTGACAGCATAGCAGTATCTGTACCAAAGCCACTCTGAGATCTTCATTGTACTCTGCATGTAGTCAATGCTTCCAAATCTTTCCACTCCGTTATTAGTGCCAATATTGCATTATGATGTTTTTTGATAAGTGCATCTACAACCTTGTTGCCTTTTCTGGTCTGTACTCAATACCAAAATCATATGTGGCTAAAAACTCTAACCACCTCTGATGTTTCATATTCAACTCCTTCTGAGAGAATAAATACCTCAACGACTTATGATCCGTATAGAACTTGAATCTTTCTCCCAACAGGAAATGTCTCCACGCCTTCAATGCAAAAATCACTGTAGCCAATTCCAAATCATGAGTCGGATACATAACCTCATGCGATTTGAGCTGTCAAGAAGCGTAGGCAATCACTTCACCTCTTTGCATTAACACATCTCCTAACCCTATTCCACATGCATCCGTATAAACCATTAAATCCTGATTCCTCTCTGAAACAACTAACACAGGTGCATTCATCAATAAGTGTTTCAGCTTCTGCAATGCATCCTCACACTTCAGTCCATATGAATTTCACATCTTTCTAAGTTAACTTAGTCATCGATGCTGCTATCCGCGAGAAATCCTTAATGAATCTTCGACAATATCCGGCTAACACAAGAAAACTCTTTATGTCAGTCACAGTCTCAGGTCTCTTCCAATTACTTTCCGCCTCGATCTTAGCTATATCTACAGATAACCCTTTTCTAAGTCTACATGACCAAGAAACTTCACTTCTATCTTCTAAAAATGACACTTCAAAATTTTCACCTTCAATTAATGCTGTCTTAGTGTCTCAAGCACCACTCTAAGATGAAATTCATGCTCTATTTCATCTTTAGGATATATCAAAATATCATTTATGAATACGAATCTATCCAAGTGTTCTTGGAAAATTCAGTTCATCAAATCTACAAAAGAATGCTGGTGCATTGTTAGTCCGAACGACATTACTAACCATTTGTATGATCCATATCTGGTTCTAAATGCCATCAAAGGAATACTATCCTTTGCCACTCTAAGCCGATGAAACCATATTTCCAAATCCAACTAGGAAAATACTTTGGCTCCACTCAACTGGTCTAACAAATTATCAATTCTAGGTAACAGATATCAATTCTTTATCGTCCTTTCGTTCAACGAACGATAATCGATACATAACCTTAACAATCCATACGGCTTCTTTACAAACACTCCACAAGACGAGTTGCTTGGTTTGATAAAACTCTTTCCTTCCAAATCCACCAATTGCACCTTCAAATCCTTCATCTCGGTAGGTGTCATTCTACTTGGCGTTCTACTCATCGGTTCTGCTCAGGATACTCATTCTATCCGAAACTCAATGGCTCGTTTTGGTGGTAGTCCTACTACAAGTTCGAAAACATCTGCGAATACTATAACAACGGAAACTCGATTCAACTCGTCTTCTGCCTCCATAACACCAATAATGCATTAACCACACATCTAGGGTTTTCTACGGAGTATACCATCCGATCACTATAGTCACGGTGTCTAAGTGATATTTTCCTATCATGGCAATATATCATAGTGTCTTATTTGCTTAACCAATCCGTACCTAAAATAATTCCGAACCCTATGAAATCAAATACATGCAAACTGCAAAGCAAACATATTATCTAACAATCCAAACTCTAAGTGGTCACATCTCATCCCAAGAGTCTCATTACCTCCTATCAGATTTGCAACCCTTAAGGAAGTGACTAGGTATGAGGGTTCTAGGTTAAGCTTATCTACTAAACAACGAGACATAAAAGAATGGGATGCAAAATTATCAAATAGAACTCTAACTGACATATCATGAATTAAAAGCGTAACTCCCAACACAGCTTTTCCTTTCTCCTCTGCTATTGGTCTCGAGGTAGCTGGCTCTAATGCAAACACTTTGCCTTTCCTATCCTTGGCTGGCTCCTAGCACTGGTTCTTATAATGTCCAATTTGATTGCAGTTGAAGCATTTGATATTCTTCTTCCCATCTTCCGAGCGACATTCATTAGTAAAATGCCCTTTCTTGTCACATTTGTAGCAGATAACCTCCACCTTTCCCTTCTTGGTAGTCCACTCTTCTAAGCTCCCTTCTTATGAAAAAACTTCCTCTTCTGGGTTTTTCCTCCACGAGCTCCACCTATCTTGTTACCTTAAAGAAAAGCTAGCATCTCTTCCTACCTCATAACCATTTCATAACTACATCACATGGATCCTTAATGTGCGACGATGTGGCCTTAGCAAGTTCAGGCTTCAATCCACGAATGAACTTCTCATTCCTCTTAATAGTAGTATCAACCATAGCATACCCACATCTTGATAGCTCTTCAAAACTGGTTCCATACTCAAGAACTGTTATATCTCCCTGCTCCATTTCAGCAAACTTCTTGAGCAGTGTAGACATACAAATCTTCGACAAAAATCTTACTTCAAACCTACTCCTGAACTTAGCCCATGTCATAGTCTCCTCATCGACTCTGGCTATACCACAGTTCCACCAGTATAGTGCTGCTCCTAGTAACTGCCTTGAAGAAAGTCTCCTCTTATGCTCGTCATTGAGCCCCAAATCAGCAAATATTCTCTCGCAATGAAGTAACTAATTCTCCACTTCAATTGCATCTTCAGTCCCAATGAACGGCTTTCCTTCCAGCCTGGCATAATCCCTACTTAGCACAAACGGCTTTCCTTCCAGCCTGGCATAATCCCTACTTAGCACAACATAGTTATTGATCACCGGCGCTTCTCGATTTCCTCTAACTAATCCTGCATCAGCTCCTACATCAATCATGTCAACATAGAACTGATACGTTGCTCCTATATCAGCTTACGACATTCCAACACCTACATTAGCAGCTTGTGCCTGACCTGGATTCCTTATGGTGTCTGGTCTGGCATTTCCATTGGTTATGGTGCTTCATCCACCTAGGTTAACTCTTCTAGCATCCATATCTTACGTCCGTAAAATCTTCATTTGAGTCTTTGTAAGATATGGAAGAATAGCCCAAGAGAGATAGGAGAATAGAGATATAGCGTATATTTATATATAGCAAATACAAGTATGTTACTATAGCGTTATCCCATAGCCCAGTCTTTTCTCTAATTCCTTAGGATTATGTTTTCAAAAATCATTTTAATTTTGAAACTCTTTTATGTTTTTCATAAACCTATGCCTTGATACCAAGTTGTAACATCCTTTATCTTGAGGCCCGAAGCTAAGCGCTACAGATGCTGCAGCCATCCATAGTATTAACTTTCGGTGGCAAATTATGGTAATGTTAATGGTATCCATAATATCAGAAGCACTTGATATGAAATAAAAATAGCATAGACTAAAACAACTTTTCTAATTACATTTCAAAGCAGTATTTCATATTTAATTACACAATCCCATAATTGATTCCTAGGTTTTGACCAAATATAAGTATTACTAACTATGCCAAGAGCGACATATGAAGATGCCCCCTTAGATGATCAGAGTACTAAATAGACATATCAGCGAAAATAAAACTAAATAGCTTCTATATATAGCTAGCATTGCCTCCTGCACGTCTTCGGAAGCTTTATTTGTCCAACCTAGTAAACCTGTAAAACTCAACTCCTAATATACTCAAATCATATTTTGAGCACCCAAGACTTTAAGAGGAAAACATAAACTTCGAGTTTGTCATAAAGCTTGGTGTGAATAACACTATACACCTCAATTATTTGATATTAAGTGAGACCAGCCGCTTAGCGGAATGGGTTTCCCCTCACTAATATCCTTTTAAAACATATCTTTTACAAATAAAAATCCTACAATCAAACTGATTAAAGCAATCATAGCAATATCATATATGCATAGAAATCGGGTAATAAATGGACTGTCTGTCCGAACAATATAGTTTTGTTCGGCTAACTACTAACCTTTGGCTGACTCGGGCCAACCAGATATAACAAATAATATAACTTCTATACTATTGGATGATCAACTTACTTCTCTCAAGGTCAACTGATCCTAATGGTTTTGCGGGCTCACCAATAACCTATCTTTTGATGTATATTCCTTTCTGTGTGTAACATCATTTTAGTCTTTCCTATGACAAAGCCCTACACACTGGAATTTTGGACTTATATTAGCGAGGGGCTACTGTGTAAAGTATACGGCGTGACCCTATACCACTCCCATATGGTATTCTAGTATATAAGTCATTTACTTAGGGTCAACTATCCCATAAAAATTTTCCTTGAAAAAATTCTTGCAAATTGATTTAACTCTTTAAATCATATTTAAACAAGGAAAATATACTCTTTGCTTACTCAAACCTCTTTGCCATGTTTTATATAATTTACTCAAAAAAATGTTGATGAGATATATTAAGGGTTATCTATCGCTCCAAAGTAAGTTAAAATCCTTTTTTTAACTTAAAAGATCTTAGGCCATAAAGCCAAAGTAAACCATTCGAGACCTTTGATTAAAAACTTTAACCAACCCTTTGGAAACCATTGAAAGTACTCCTTTCAAAATATATTAACTACTATACCTTGAAACAATAAGCCGAAAGGCCGAAACATACCTTTCGAACCTTTATAACAATCTTTTTAAATCGTTGAAGGTATCCCTTCGAAACCTTAGACATCTTCTTTTCAAAACTCTTTAAAATTTCCTTTCGAAAGCATTGGAAACCTTTATGTACCTTTCTAAACCATTGGGGAACCTCCCCTTTGAAACCTTCATTTAATCCTTTCGAAAACATTAAAGTTCTTTACTCAAAATAAACCTTTTGAAAGCATTAGGTTCAAGTAAAAGCTTGTGGAACATAGTTTCAAAACCATTTAAAACCATTCCATTTGAAACCTATGGGTTTATCTAAGAACAAAGGGTTTTAAAATAACTAGGTCGAAAGCAGCACTTTCAAAAGAAATTTCCTAAGTAAAAGAAAGTAGATGGTTTCGACACCAACCCTTTCGAAAGCATAGAGAAGTGGCTTCTTGTTTAAAAGCGAAAGCACCCTTTCAAAATCAATGTTTAAAGGCAAAGCAGCCTCAATTGGGTCAAAAGGTAGAATGCAGCAACGAGTGTTTCGATCCTGTCGAATGTTTGTTTAAAACAAAAGGCGACAACCTCTGTCGAAAGTCATATTAAAACCCTTATGAAACCAATCTTTGGAAAGCAAAGCAAGCGACTTTTCTTTTGAAAGCAAAATAAGGTCTTTACCTCTTTGAAAGCTTTCAACCTTATACCTTTCGCCTAACTCCAATCCACTACGTTCCAGGACATTGATACCATGTGTATTAGTTTCGACCATGATGGAGGTAGGGTATGAAGTCAAAAGATAGCTGTCGTTAGTGGCAAAACAACAAACCCTTACAAAAAAACCATTTACTTTCTTCATAAAGTAATATCTTTCTAACTAACTTGCTTATTTGCCATCACATAATTGGTTGCCAATTTCTTTTTCAAAAAATCTTTCTAAAATTGCTACCGAATTTAGTATTTTATAATTTTAAACATTTAGCAAATTGCCCGTTCTCCTATTTTAAACATATAAAATATTTAAGTCCTATATCTTAAATAATTTTATATTCTTAATAAAACACTTAGGAAAATTCTCCAAAAATTCCCATAAATCTTTTAATATGTTTTCTCACATATTTACGCAAAGATAAATATAATAGCCATTATTAATTTTAAACCCAATATATCATTTTATCTACTAGAAAATTCATAATAAATCCACAATAATTCAAAAAATTATAACACTTAAAACCCATCTCTAAAATAAAATTTCTGACATTATCACAGAAACGCAAGTCATTTGGATGTCATCCAATACATTTTCCAACTCAAATCTTATCATAAAATCTATATGAAATAACCTAAATCATTATCAAGCATATATGTCCATTTAAAATATCAAAAATGGCAAAATCATTTGCAAAATAACATGGGTCTTATCTACAAACTGAAAACTATATAAATGAGATGTAATATATTATTTACCTTTAGCTTATGTTAAAGAGGTTGAGATTTGCTTTAGAACTAATTTGATTAAGCTTCCTTCTTGAAAATTTCTTATCTTCTCCTTGTTATCTTCTAATGGCGGCCGACCAAGCTTGATATTAAGTTTTAGTTCATGAATGTTGCAAATGAAAGTGGGTTAAGGGTTTAGAGTATAAGAATATAGCCTATTCCTACTTTGCACTTATGTTATTATCTTTAATTTTCATTTGCTTATTCATTAGGGCATGGCTATCCTAATACTTTGCAAATCTCAATCTCTTAACCACTTAATCTTTACATTATTTTATTTAGTTTATCCGATTAAATCTCTTGAATAATGTTATTTAAGATTTGATGTGTTATATGTAGTCTGTATAGATACTGCCTGGTCAAAAGGTTGGATAATAGTTTCCCTCTAAAGTACATCTTGTTTACAACATGATCTGCTTTGAATCAAGACAAGTAATTATTGCTATATCACACTCCAATCCATGCTATGATTAGTTGATATCCTCTCTCCAGACCTTTCAGTAAAGTGTTGTGTCTATAGAAATTTGTTATGATGCTTTGGGACTATAAAACCGAAACATGTTCTCACAATCTGTCATTTCAAGCTTGGTAATTTTAAGTTGATTTCCTTTCTGGATCTTTCAGGTTTGAATCTATTCTCTTTCGATTCCAGTTTTAGGACATTGAACACACGTGCACACATGTGCTCTGATTCCATGTACACACATCTACGTGAAACACCAAATGTACATGAATACACACATGTTATACATTTTTTACATTATCTTTCTGTACTGATCCATGGCTATGGATCACTACCGAATCAAGCCTTAAATTGAGGTGATTCGCCTGCCTATAAACACTGGTCTGGGGTATTATATACCCTTTCATCTTCCACTCTCATCCTCACTTCACTTTGTTATTCGAGATTGAGCTTCTTCCGACCATTAAAGAAATGCATCTCCCAATTGAACTACCATTGCCCAATCATTGAACTGCCATCGCTGCTCTAAGATATCCAAACAACCACCACCTCCCTCTAGTCAAACCTACCATCGATCGAATTCATAGGAATAGGTCCAATCCATCTTGTATTCAAACCGAACCTTGATCCAAGCCTTGAAATGGTTACCTTCTTGAACCCTGACATCCATAGGTAGGTGGCAATGGTGACAGAGAGGTTGGAGATGATTCATTTCAATGTTCATGCTTGCGATGGGGAGAAGTAATAAAAAACGGCCAAAATCCATCCAAGGGGATGGATCGGTATTGATCCAACGCTCGATGGAATTTGTATCTCTTTTCACTTGGAGCTTTCTAATGTTATCGCATTTGACTTTTCACAAGCACTATCTTTTAATTTCTAAAACATACTGAATGTATAGATGTTGATGTGAAGCCCGTTGGGATGGTCAACGATGACAGTCACTTTAGATAAACTCCAAACTTTTAAATGCATAGTTTCACAACATCGGAAATTGATACTGCACAACGCTACATGACACTACACTTGACTTTCACTTTAGCATAGGGAACTACTTTTAATCAATCTGATATCAGTTATGACTTAAGTTTTGATAGCTATGGGTCATAGACGTTCCGAGCATTTATCCACTCAAGCTGTAGGTCTGTCAACTTCTAGATATGCTGAGTCAAGCTGGACTCTGGTCCCATCTGCTCAACAAAATCTAATGCAGCTTGTGCCTTAACCTGAAAATCCACAAGCAGAACAACCTTTTTGGAAGTTTCAATATAGCCTGTAGAAGGCCTAGAAGTTGAAGTTGCTCCTGACACTCTTGATGATGCCATCATATTAGATGATCCTGCCGACTTCGCCACTTCAAAGATTGAGGAAGGATCACTTGGGAGAATTTGTGAGAAGCACGGAATCCCATTTGGGGACGTGCTGGTTCTGACATGCCATCAGAGAGCACACCATCCATCAGATGGGCACACAACGTGCAACGAGTATATGTGCTTGGTAGGATGTGTCCACCATTCAATCAGTTCACCTGGCGAGTTCTTCATTTTATGAGACTTTCTCTAGCTCAACTCCATTCGAATAGCTATGCATTCCTTTATAGCTTATTTATAATCCTCGCTCGATATTTCGATTGAGTCCCTAGCAATCAAGAGATCTGATATCTATTCAGCTTCAAGCATCGTAAGGGAAATCCTTCCCTCATTTTCTTAGAGCCGTCTAGGGGTTGTCGAATAGTGATTGGCACCTAAAATAAATTTATTTATTTCAAGGATGAATTCTTTTTCATTCTCTATCCTCCTGGATTTGCATAGTGATGGTTGTCTCCGCGTAAGTTCTTTTCCTATCCCTTTCATAAAAGTCCAGTTTACAGTTCTACTGCCGTTGTACATCTTTTTCGTCCTTTGTAGATGTACCACATAGGCCCGGTAATGCAACTCTAGTAGAATCCCTCTGACAACTTTATCAAATCCCAGAGGAAGAGATATAGGCTAAAACCCACTTAGTGATGAGAATCTATGAGCATATAAATTGTTGAACTAGGATCGTAGCGTCGGTCTTGCATAGGAAACTACTGATAGTGATGAGGACAGTTCTTTATCTGCAGATAATGGAGACCACTCAAGGATGCCTCCATTTCTAAGTCTAGTAGTTGAGACTGGCGATATAAAGAAGCATACCGAAGAAGGTGGAGTTAGAGGTGAAAGGAGGTGGTAATGGAGGAAAAGAAGGATAAGCTGGTACATATTAGGGCCATGATCCATTTGTTGACAAAGATGATGAAGACTAGCAACCTCTTCAAAGAAGAGGCCTTAAGAAAATTATAAAAAGGCAGACACCAATTTCACCTCCTTTGATCAGGACTGCTTTTGAAACTCCGGTATATACGTCGAAGGATCCTTATGCTGGTATTGTGCCGATTCTGAATAATATCCCTTAATATAGTTTTGGCAATATGAGCATCGATGAGGTTGGATCCCCATTTTCTTCCAAGAAAATATGCCTTTGACTAAAGCATGGGAGATTAGCCTACTCAGAAAAATTCAAACCCACACTCCATCAGGGACACACTTGCATGTGCACACACATGCACTGCACTTTGCTCAGCTTTTGTCGTGTTCCTGTCTATTCAAAATTGATTTGTTTTCTTTTCATTCGTTGGTTCTGTGAGATGACATGGATTTATAAAGATCTTTAGGATCAGATGAGATACAAACCGAGGCGCCAACCGAGCGTGCACCACTACAAGTCTATCCATGATTCTAGCTCTAGCCAGTGCTCGAGTCATGATCAAGGAAGTAGAGAAATTTAGGCCACATGATTCGTCATCTAAGCATCAATCTTGATCTCGGTCACCCCTATTTAGGGGTTCAGAAAACATTCTAGTCACGATGATGATGTTCTTTATGATGACCCTTCTCATGCTTGCCTCTCTACCAAAAAACAGTGCCGTCTCATACTTCTTCTTAGCACACTCGCCATCTACAGAAATCTGTGGCCTCAGTTTCCTCTTAACATGGAGCTAATAAAGCGCCTATTTAGCAGCCTATCGAACAACCTATTATCAAAACAGAGCAGTCGATCGCTTTAAATCCTCAAATAGGTGACTTCCAACATCACTTTTTGAAGATTAATTTTAAAGGGATCGAATTTGTTCCAAATCTGAAAGATATTCCTTCATATATTAATAATTAGATGGTAGCATACATTGGGGATGTGTATGATCAATACTTTATCTGGAAAAGGTTGGCTGAGCAGATCTTGGAATATGTCGAGAGTTTAGAGACTGAGATTGCTAGACTTTAATTGATAGTAGGTCAGAATGATGAGGTCATTGCCAATATTGATGCTAAGGATGCTGAGCTGAAGAAGGCATAGTGGTTGTCGATCAAAAGCCAGGGACTTAATTGAGACTATCGAGTAAGAAAGAAAAAAATCACCTTAGACAAGTTGAGTCCATTCACCACAGAAATCATGAATTGACCGAAAAGGCAAAGGTTCTGAAAGGAGGAAGATGAGTCCCTCTAAACAGCTCAATAGTACTACAAAGAAACTGTCGAAGCTCGTAAGTGGAGAGGCGATGCGTTGGAAAAGGCCAAGAAATTGGATGAGTTGGTGGCACATGTAGAGAGGCAGGATAAGGATAGTTTTGATCCAGTCATCACCAACTACAACACCAACGTTCTTAAGTTTAGAGACTTAGAGTGGCTTAGCAAAGGCTGTCCTTGCTCTATAGCGATGGTATGGGAGAAGATCGTGCGGAATTAGCGACAACATTCACAAGGAGGTGTAGTAGATTTGATAGGATTGGAGAGTGAGATTCTAAGTAGAGAGGAAATCGAGGCGCTCAGAGTAGATGAGCTTATTTTACACCAGGAGTTGGTTGCTACAGTTTAGAAAGACCAAGTCGAAGGCTCCAGCACTACTCCTTAGGATATCACTATAGGCCTTACTTCCGGACCTCCAGCCGCATCTGTTGCTCCATTCGTTCTTTCGTACAATCCGAACATGCCACAAATGCATAAAACAAGAATGTTGTTCCCATTCAAGAAGGAACTTAGATGGTATGCTCACCTATACAGAATCTCAATCTGGCGTAGGTATATCATTGACCTTACCCATATTTAAGAAGGCACACATGACACCAGTTGATGTTGCTAATCTCTCCTTTCATCTTTCTTAAATTTTAGGTCAGCGTGCAATTTCTAATCTCCTGAAAGAGAGCTTCTAATCCAAATAACAAGACATAATGAGAAATTTAACCATTGTGACTATTTCTAGGATAACTTCGAGCATTCCAGTTGGCGACACATTGGGTCCTGGTGTGCAAATGATTCATGCTTTGCAAGAAGAGGACCTGGTGACCTCCCTAGTACGCACGTTGGTGATGGTCAGAACACTAGGTTGACTGATCTTGGTCAAGGAATTTCATGAGCTAGCTTTTTGAATAACAATTCAAATCTGCTACGAAAATTATACATGAGCGGGTCAACTTTTTTCCTCCTCCTCTGTTAATAGCTTTGCTCGACGAGACCATTTTTGCTTCAGTCATGCTACCTATGACCGAAAGCACTCAAAGCATGTATGTTGCCTTGTTGCTTAGCTCGCCTTCAAAGGGCAAAGAAAGTGGAGGAAGAATAAGGAAGAAACTAAAGGGGTCCGATGCGCCGTCGTCTACAGAGGAGAAGAAAAAGAAAAAAAATCCAAGAAATGATCATCTATCAACTTTATGTTTTTAGTTGTATAGCTGTAGGACCTGTTTCACTTTTTGTTCATGCCAGCTTTGTGCGGGTTTGGCCTCTACTTTTACTTTTAATTTAGATGTCAATAACACTTGTATTTCTCTTCTAAGTTTTATTTCGGCTGTAAGTAATATAGGCCTTTTTTTCACTCGAATCTTGTGTGCATTTGACGAAGTGTTTGAAAAATCTGCTTTATATTAAACATGTTTGCGATCCACTTCTCATCATCGTTATCGGACTAAATTATTAGTTTACTTTATTGTCTAGGCTAGCAAGGGATGATTATCAAAGCGTCTATCCGCACATGACCGCATATAACCCTGTCCAACTCTGAATTTGGCCGAATTCCGATAGCCTAGGGAAATAACTAAAACATTCCTTTTAAGGATGTTTTGAGTGCGATCGCGCCTAACTCTGGGCATCAATCGAAACGATTCATTTTTGGATAGCAATTTGGACATCTTACTTTTAGATGCATACTTTGACTACGCCAAAGTCTGGGCGTTGGTTGAGAGTTAACCACTTATGATAGTGGTTTGAACTCTCTATCCAGGATGTCTGAGTGCAATCGTGGCTAACTCTGGGAATCGATCAAAGTCTGTTGGAGATCCAGCCTAACTCTAGGCCTAGACCTTTCATCTTCCCTACTTTGGGTAAGGTATGGATGCTCAGCCAAACTCTGGGCACGACTGTAATGGCGAATATCTCTTTCAACCTTTGAATGTTTATACTCCTGCACATGAGTCATGGGTTAGAGGAGTTGCTGGGTATCTATCTCCAAATACCAAGTATGGTCGATCTTCGTATGTCCAGTTATGTATTGTAGAAGCTTAGTTGGCACCTATCTCTGAGTACTTGCACACCTACATTTTGCACATGTAGGCTCATTTAAACAAACACTGTTCATAGTGTAAATTGGGCATAGACATATTCAGGTGCTCCGGAAGTCACTTCTTTTACAAAGATTAGAAATGACAAATTCTGTCTGGCTATAAAGCTTTGATTAAAAATGTATAAATTTACATTCAAGTGAAATAGCATCGTAAGTGTTCATTATTCCATGCCCATGGGAGTGAGATCCCATCAATCATTGCTAGCTTGAACGTGTTGTCTCCAAGCTTTTGCTAAAACGCATATGGATCTTCCCAACTTGGACCCAAGTTCCCAGCATCTATGAAGATTCCTTTGAGAATGAGGTAACCAATCTCAAAGGTTCAAACCCTGACCTTGGTGTTGTAGTATTGGACGGCTTGGCTCCAATATGTAGCCTTCCTCAATTCAGCTTCATCATGCTTCTTATCGATCATATCGAGAGACTCCAGCAGGAGCTCCTTATTTGTCCATAGATTATTGTGAGTCACTAGATGAGAAGGTACTTCAAGTTCAGCTAGGATCATAGCCTCTGACCCGTAAGCCAGGGCGAATGAAGAGTGGTCGATCGTGGACTTGTGGGTCGTCGATAAGCCCAAAGTGCTAATGGAAGTTCATCGACCACTTGTCCTTGGCCTTCTCCAATCGCTTCTTAAGAATGGATTTGATAATCTTATTCATTGCCTCGACCTGTCCATTCACCTGGGGGTGTGCCACCGCTGCAAATCTCTTCTTATTGTGGTGCCTATGGTAGAAATCCTTAAATTCAACACTGTCCAATTAGGTCCCATTATAAAAAATAATCATTTTTGGAACCCCAAAACGATAAACGATGTTTCTAACCACAAAGTTGATTACTTTCTTCATGGTAATTGCGCTAATGGCTTTACCTCAGCACATTAGTTAAGAAAACAATAGTGATGATGGCGTACTTCATGCCACCTTTGGATATCAGCAGCACACCAATGATGTTGTTTCCCCAAACTGCAAATGGTCAGGTATTGATCATTTGAGTAATCATCGTCGGTGGGGCTCTTGGAATCATAGCAAATCTCTAGCACTTGTCACACTTTCTGGTGTGGTTTGCTGCATTTTGGTTGACATTTAACTGGAAATACCCATAATGAAGTATCTTCTTCGCTAGGCTTTGCCGCCCGATATGGTTGCCATAGGCTCCTTTGTGTACTTCTCTCAAGACTTTCTTGGCCTCATCGTTAGCGAAACATGAAGCATAGAAACAGAGAAACCTTTCCTGTAAAGTACTCCCTCTTGCATGATGAATCTTGATGGTTTATGAAGGAGTTGACATTGTTCATTCTTTCTATCTAGAAGGATTCCTCTATAAACATAATTTATATTGGATTCATCCATGATTCATACCTTCGGCCTCCAAGATCCGATCGACATCCATCTGGTCAATGCTCAGAGTTGATAGCACTTCCATCGGAACTAGGCCCACTAGATTCTCATCTCCAGAACTGGTAACTTAGGCAATGAGCCAGCTTTTGCATTTTCCTCTAAATGAATATGCATTATGGTATAATTTTAATTTCATTAAGCATATCAAGGGCTCGGTTAAGATAAGGAGCTAGCCTTGCTCCCTTAGCTCGAAACTCTTTTCTCACTTGGCATACCACTAGTTGGGAATTATAGAAGATATACAAGGTTCTAACTCTCGGTTCCTTGGCGATCTTGCAATCAAGGCCTCATACTCTTCTTTATTGTTTGCTACAGGAAGTCCAAGTTTCAAGGCATAACAAACTAAACATTCCTTAGGAATTACTTGTAAGACGCCATCATTGGAACAACGTCCACTGGATGCACCATCCATGTACATTTTCCATCTGGCATTTCGTTCTCCACCGCTCTCCGGAGTATCATCTCATGCAGTATATTAAGCAATGAAATCCGCCAAAGCCTAACCCTGTATCGCTCTTTGAGGGTGATAGGTTATGTCATACTGGCTCAATTCAATATTCCATTTCAACAGCCTTACAGAAGTCTCAGGATGTTGCAGGACCTGTCTCAAAGGCTAGTCCATTAGAACTTTGATCGGATGAGCCTGAAAGTAGTAACAGGCAGTATGCAAGCTTTTCCAGTTTTGGGTAGTTTCTTTCTGCTCCTGTCAACTGCTTACTAATATAGTACACTGGCCTCTGGATTTCAGCTTCCTAATGTATGAATGCAATGCTCAAGGCGCACACTGACATTTCCAGATAAATAAACAAGTCTTTAAAATCTAGCGACTTTGATAGAATGAGGGGTCTCTCTAAGTGATCCACCAGAGCTGGAAATGCGTCAATACATTCTTACATCCAAGTGAGATTCCTCTTTCCCTTCTTGATCACTTCAAAGAAAGGGATGAATTGTTAGTGGCTTTGGAGATGAATCAACTCTGGGCAGCAACCTTCCCATTCAAGCTCTGAACATCTTTGACCATTTTTAGGGCTTTGACGTTCTTCAGTGCTTCAATCTTCTCCGTATTGGCTTCGATTTCACAAGAGTTCATGATGAAGTCTAAGAATTTTCCAAACGCAACACCAAATAATCATTTCAAAAGGTTAAGCTTCATCTTGTACTTCTAGAGAACGTTGAACATCTCTACTAAGTCATCAACATGGTTCATCAATCGCCGTGACTTCACAAGCATATCATCCACATAGACCTCCATCAAGTGTTTGATCTGATCTTTAAACATCTTGTTCACCAACCTCTAGTAAGTTACTCCGGCGTTCTTCAATCCAAAGGGCATGACAAGATAGCAGTATAGTCCCAGATCCTTTGTAAAGCTGGTGCGTTCCTTGTCCAAGATATGCATCGAAATCTGATTGTATTCAAAGTATACTTCCTTGAATGAGAGCAATTCATGTCCTATTGTTGAGACTACTGGTCTGTCGATCCGTGGGGGCGGGAAGTTATCCATTGGGCATGCCTTATTCAGGTAAAAATAGTCGACGCATGTCCTCCACTTCTCGGTTGACTTTTTTCCAAGACTGGATATGATACCAACTTTGGGTATAGGGCGTTGTGGATGAAGCCTTTATCTTTCAGCTTCTCCACTTTTTCTTTGAACATAGTGGATCTCTACAGACCTAGGCTGTGGCATTTCTGATTCAGAAGAACACATTTAGGTTTTATATTCAATATTTGGATCTCTACCTCCGGTGATGTTCCACACATGTCTGTGTGAGTCTAGGAAAACACATCTTGGTTTGCCCAGCGATAACCTACCATCTCTTTCATCATTTCACATTGAGCCATGATTCGACCTTTATGTCCCATGTAGGATCATCCTGATTGATCGATATGCTAATTATTAACAAGACTGGCATTTCTCTTTCGTTCTCCATCTCCTTTCATGGATCCATATCCTAATGGAACCGACTGTGCCACCTGAGCCAGGGCTCAGACAGTGGTGGCTATACGTCCTGAGCCTCGATACAGAGAGTTCCATATACACCATTTCCTTTCGCCCTTCATCTCGCTTCTTTCAGTTCAGCAACGTAACATTCGTGGCCAAGCGCCTGATCTCCTTGAACAATCATCATTAAGAACCAAGGAACGCTAGCCGTTTAAATTTCAACAAGGGCTGATTGACCTAAAAAAGCATTCTAAGCAGAGTAAATGTCCAACTACAATAAAAGAAATGACCTGCACTCTCTTGCGATGGCCCACTCCAAGTACCACGGGTAGATCCACACATCCCATAGGTTCAATAACGGTCCTGTTAAATCCTTGGATCCGAGATTTACAAGGCTTTAAGTCCTTGGCCTCCAAAAGCATCAGGTCATGGGCTTTATTGAATAAAATATTGACTGAGCTCCCATAGTCAACCAACACTTTCCTCACAACAACTGCACCGATCATGGCCGATATCGCAAACGGATCAATCGTCGGGGACTCTATCCTGCCAACATCTCTGTTTCGGAACAAGATATCAATTATCATAGTTCTGAGTGGCTTTGCTGGAGCATCATCCTCGATGGAAAAACAGCTCTCATTCACTGCGTGTTTCCGCGCTCCAACATACTATTTCGGCTCTTCTCATTTAGACGTCATCCTCTGATAATAATATTGATTACGAATCGCTTCTCAAGTGGCCTGGGCTCACTAACACCGAGCCCGGCTTGCAATGGCTATGGGTTTGAAGTTTCTTGCCGGCCATTATGTGGGGTTTGCATAAACTTTTGTAATTTCTTCTTATGAATCAATTTACGATCACATCACACAAATGTCTACATTCGTTGGTGTTGTGACCATATGTCCCATGAAATCTGCAAAACTTATCAAATTTATTTTCCTTCTTAGTCGAATCCCTGGGAGATGGCTTTTAAAATTGCATTTTGCCCTGATAGCCAAATATATATTCTCATCGAGTTGTTCAATGGGATATAGCTGTCAAACTTTGGGATTCTCGGATGTTGCCTTGAATACAACTTCTTATCTTTAACCCCATCATTGTTTTTTCTCTGTCGACCACTTTGATTCTACACATTGATATCAACATTATCGAAATACCCTCCGGGTGGTTTCATAGCAACATTACTTTGTATTACCTCTACCGACTGTCCAACATAGCCTTTTCGATGTTAGCAATTTCCTCTTCCAAGCATAAGAACTGATTCGCCTTTCTATAAAACACGTCCATCATCGATAGGAGTTTCATCTTCAACCACCTCTTTAAATCGATCTCGAGATAAATCCCCCTAATCAGTGCCGTCAATACGATACCCTCTTGAATGTTGCTTACTTCAGTCAATGCAGTGTTAATATGTGCAAGAAATCCTTCAAGGCTCTCCCACTCCCTAAAAGAGGTTGGAAAGTGACATGACATACTTTGGATGAGTTGTGTGCATACAGAATTGCTCAATGAATCTCCACAACAATTGCTGAAAGGAGATATGGATTTCGATGGCAGCTAGGTGAATGACATCATCACCACTCCCACCAGAAATCGGGGAATAACGCCATCGTACAACATCTATAGCCCTGGCCGAATCCATTTACTGATCATACTTCATCAAGTATTACCTCAGGTCTATCTTTATGACGACGTCATTGGCATCACAAATCTCCTTTGGTATTACTCACATAAAATGCCTTTCATGAACGGATTCCAGCTCGAGGAGGAACCCCAATCATCATTAGTCTGATGTTGGCTCTCACTTATAGTCTTATGACCATTTCAGTCAAATCCGACTCAGGTAGATCTACTGAACAGTAGTAATCATGATCAGCCTTAAGGGTTTGGCCCGAATAACACTCCCAGTTTATTTCGTGATACATGAGCTCCCCTAAATTCAAGAGAACCATTTGTTTAGCAGTTTGATGTATTCTTCGTGGTAGATCTACAGCAGGCGCTTAATTTCTAGCATTGTGGCCATCTACAACACGACTAAAAGCCAAGTCAACATCGTCATTCAAAAATCAAGCACCAAAACTGTAACAACCTTCCATTTCGACCTTTAAAAGTTGACACTTAATATATCCACGGTATTCAAATACCAAACATCCAAGTGCCGAAAAAGTAGATTGTTAGGGTAAAAAGTTAAAGAAAAAGAGCAAGGGGAAACAAAATCTCATAGCGCAGTGACAACCTATAATGTAACAAAGACGATAAAAGTTATCACTCTAAAATACATAGTATACCAAAGTTAAAGACAAACCTCAGTGGCTTGGATAGTTATAAATTCCTAATCTTAAAATTGTTGATGGCTATATATATTAAAACCGCAGAAATAAAAATACTACGGTAGGTGAACATCCAGCTCTACTTCATGTGCTTTGTGTCTCACCAACGATAACTGGAAAAGTACTTGGTATGACCTAAGCATTATAATAAATTAACACCCGAATCAGTCTGGAAAACCAACGTAAGAAAGCTCAAGTAATGTGGTGAACATGTAATAACTTTGTAAGATCGCGTCGCTAAACACGAAATGTGTTTTATCTCAGAAGAACCACTTGGACCATGTAAGAGTGGAAACAAATTTGAAAAAAAGCCAAACTTGAAAAAATAGGTATAAACAAGATCAAAATCCAAACCTAAAGAATGGACACAAATAATTAAACATCAAGAAGAGCTTTGGTCACTTCTCAATGCAATTAAGAAAACAATTCAAAATTTGAATCAAACACAAGGAAAATGATTTTTTCAACAATGACTAGGAGGGTGCACTTCCCTCACCGAAAGTATACCTTAAGAAAATATACTTAGGAGAGTCATATACTCTAGAATCCTCTTAGAAACCTCCAAGCCAACCCCACCAACCTTACCGAGAAGCCGAGTACGTGCGCATACCACCAAAACCAATCTAGAGTAGATGTGAAAATACCCGAATGTGAGCAACTCCACATAACTTGGACCCCACTCGCACTTTCGTTTTAGTCATTTTCGACAAAAATTATCCACACTCAAATGAGCAACGAATCGTCTTAAGTTGACACAAACAAGAAAGCTAAATTGATATTTAATAAATCAACTATCGAAAATAATCAAAATGATCGTGTATGGAAATTAAATCTCATACTCTTACCGCTGCTTGTCGATTTTAGATTTGTACCATCTCTCGGTTGAAAATGAAGCTGGGCAGGTTAAGGTAGTATTACCTTTAGACGTTTACTTGACAATAATTTTAACCTTCGAGATAGAAACGAGTTTTCACACCTCGACGTTTAGTGCTAAGAGAATGACTAAATCCTTCCCATATAAACGATACTGCTTATGGAAATTAAATTTCTTATCCTTTCCATAACCGAATCAAACCTTTTAAACTTTTAAAACTGAACTTCTGCGATAATATTCGTTCTAAAGATAAAATTATGTATTTATGCATATTAAAAAGTAGGGTAAAAAAACAAATGTCATTAAAACATTTTTCACTATAAACCCAAAACAATTTATACTTAGCTTTATTTTTTTAAACAACTCTTTCTAAAAGATTTCCTCATTTTAAACTAGTACTTATAAATTTTCAAATGACAATTATTATCCAGGAAGATAATAAATCAATTAAAATCCTTTTATAAATTTGAAATAATGTTAATCATCCTGAAAGATGATTGATATAATTCTCTTATAAATTTAAAACCACATTAATAATCCCAAGACACAACTAATCAAACATATAACTCCTTTAATAAAACAATTAATTAATTTTAAACAGCTTTATTAAATCAATTTATTAACTTTAATCACTTTTATTAAATCAGTTAAGTAGCTTTATTCGCTTTTATTAAGCCAGTTAATTAACTCTAAAATACTTTAGTTAAGTTATTTAATAACTTTAAACATTATAAATAATTATTTTTTAACTTTATTATAGTTAAATAATAGTTAAGAATAAAATTAAACCTTCAATTCTTTCCAAATACTCATATAATCCCTGCAAACCCACCTGAAAAGAATTTACAAAATATTTAAGCTAAATAACCTTTGTAAATTTAAACAATGTTAATTATCTTGAAAGATAATTAAATCCAATTTATAACATTATATAAATTTAAAAATGACATTAATTATCTCGAAAGACAATCAATCAAGTTTATAATTCCTTTACCAATTTAGAACAGCATTGATTATTCCAAAGGTAATAGAATATATATTCCATTTATAAATTTTAATCAACACTTATCCTTTATTTTTAAAATCTGCAAAATACTTGAAATATAGTTAAACAACTTTCAAAGTGCAAAACACGACCAAACATTTATTTTGTAAAAATACAAGCTCAATTTCAACACACCACAAAAATTTAAGGAGATGATATTTTATATAGCATGTTATAAATATTTCAACCTAACAACAATATAAGCAACATAAGGATGTAAGTAAGATGTATATAACAGTAAATTAATAATGGAGAGAAACCCCCTTGGGGTCTCTCTACTTTGGGTCCCCTAAAAAACAATGTTATCTATGCAGTTTGCCTTTCAAGCGGGAATTCAAATCCAAAAAAACAACCGAACAAAATATCTACCATATTATTTTTGACAATTAGCAATCATTAGCTAACATATCATTTATTAATTAATCCATATTAATTAACTTCAAAAATAATTTTTTACTACGCAAACACAGAATGGTGATTTATTCTACTCATTAGATGTCCAATATAATCTAATCAATTTAATTATAGTAGACGGTGTTTTATTCTGCTAATAGATATCACAAATAAAGTATAACTAATTTAACCATGTTAAACGTAATTAAATTAAAGCGCTATAATTTGATTATTAATTTATCTTCATTAAAACTATCAACCATCATCCAAGCATTCAATAATAATCCATAGCAACAAAGATATCATATAGTTTATTTAGAGGTGAGTAAACTTATTGAAATATCAGGTGACACTTTCGCATGCCAGTTTGGTCAAAAATCGAACGACAATCGAATGTAGCCTAAAATTTCACTTGCTTCGAATTCGACGAAACTAGTTCCAGTGCGTAGCTAACGTTCCTACGAGTCCAATGGAATTGACTGCATCCAAATCCAATCGCGTACAAGCAAGATATCGATTATATGAGGATTCCAAATTAATTAAATAGATAAATTCACTAATCACTTTGTTAATAATCAAATTAAATGCTAACTCTTTTTTCTCCACAAATTCAAAACAAGGTCGCCTCCTCTTGATACTCGTGCATAGCAAATTCATGTCTTTTTATTTATTCGGACCAACTATTATCGTAAATAAATTTTCTAAATGAGTTCACCATTATTATTTATTTATTAAAAGGAATTACATAAAGCTATTAAATTCATTTAATTAATATTCAATCAATAATGTAATTATTTAAATAATTCCTAAATTAGAATTTAAGTTATTAAAATTTTAAAACCAATTATTTAAAATTAATTAAATATTTTAAATTAAAACGATAAAATTGCAGGATGTTATATTCTCCCTCCTTAAAAGAATTTCGTCCTCGAAATTCACCGAGGAAGAAACTATTTCCAAACCCTCAAAGTTTTAAAAATTATTAATTAAAATGAGTTATCAAGCTTTTAAATTTCTTTCTGTTATTGAAAATTTCAGCAGCACTTCCCGTGCGCAGCTGATTCGGGAAAACTACAACTTGCCACTACTGGCCCACCTCAAAGAAAAACAAAAGTCAGGTGGCCTTCCATATCTAAGGCTTAAAATCATCAATCAATTACTAATCTCTAAATCTACTACATAACTCTTTTTCATTTGATTTTTATTTTTGCAAGCAACTCGCTATCTTGATGCAAATGCAGATGCGTAAGAACTCAAATAGAAATCTCTTGCTTCCTTGTAATTATCTTGTATTTACATAGTACAAAAGAGAATCATGTTGATAAGAGCAATACACTAGCTATTTCTATCATAAGCAATAGCAACATAAATAATATAACAACCATATGCAACAAAAGTACAAAGTATACTTTGTAATAAAATACTAAGCATCCAATCTTTTCAAAAGGTAAATTTAAAACTAAATGCCTAGATTTTATATTCAAGATATGTTTCCAAATGCCTCCAAAGAGAAATAAACCAGAACCAAAATTAATTATGGCAAGGAGAGGGCTCCTCCTATCAAAGCATGATAAAAATCTAGAATCAAATAACATAGAGTATCAAAGTGGTATACCAATTTCTCCTAAAACAATAACTAGAGCAAACAAATATACCTGGCAAGTCGTCCAAATAAGAAAACTCCCAATCCCCCAACTTTAGTCATAACCAAAATATTTGAGAAATCACTTCACAAAAACTCCTTTCAAATATCCTAAAGTAATAATACTTTAACAAAATTTCCAAAATAATTTTATTAATATCTCTTTCATAAATTCTTTTAAAATCACTTTTTCAAAAGCACTGGGATTTAAGTCCTAATAAGGAAAAACTTTATAAACCGTAGCCCATAAATCACACTATTAATCAAATCATATTCCATAAGGGAATAAACAAACACTTAACATTATTTAAAATCTTAAATAACTAACAAGCAATGCTTAGGTTTACAACATTCTTGATCATCGAAGGATATAGATAATTTTTTCTTAGTGTACCATTACACTCATCAGCCTTTGGTTATTTCTTAGAAGATTATCTAAGCTCCCTCAAAAAAAATTGAAAGTCACTTCCTAAAATTTCCTAAGCAACCAAACATAGTATACAAATACACTTAAACCCGTATGTCATAAGTCATCCATACGCGATATATGATCCAGCGACTTGCTCAGATACACAGACTTTACTTCTAAACTCGTATCGCTCACATGACCTCCTTAGTGCAGACTCCGATTAAGGTCCTTGATAAGAAACCTCCATTCTCCTTACGTAGCCACATACTATGGTAGAAAACCTCGGTATCATATCGAGAATCCGAATCAAATCTTCAATGATAAAAATCAAGTGAGTGATTCTTTTTCGGACAGGGGTGAATCTCCCCGATGTTATGTATTCAAGAATCGTGTGAACAAAATGATTTACATACAACTTACATATTTAATATGATTGATTTCTTAATTACATCAATCTCTTTCTGAATCATTTTCAATTTTATTTCTAGTATCTCATTCAATACTAAAATTATTTATGAATCATTTCATAAATTCACTTATGTTTCTCGTTCTGCGGTGGTCTTTAGAATCCAGTCGACATCCATCTCGTCTATACTTAGGGCATTCAGAGTCTCAATCGGGATTATTCCCAACGATTGAGCTTCTTTGTAGCTTGCTGGTTTACCTAAGTAGTCAGCCTTGGTGTTTTGCTCACGTGAAATGTGAGTTATGGTATAATGCTCGATGTCGCTCAACAACTCTTGTACTTTAGATAGATACGGGGTAAGGTTCTCCCCTCGAGCTTGGTACTCGCCTTTTACTTGTCAGATGGCTAGCTGGAGTCACTGTAGATGTTGATGGATTTTACTCTGAGTTCTTTCATAACTTTTTAGCTTTTCTATCAGTACTTCGCATTCCACTTCGTTGTTTGTCGCAGGGAATTCTAAGCGTAAGGCGTAGCAAATGGCTCATCCTTCGGGGGTTTCAAGCACTACTCCCACCCTTATATAGAGGTTGTTAGATGTGACATCAACAAAAAGTTTACATTATTACTCTACTTCCAATGGTGTTTCTTCTTCGTCATCCGGTATGGTAAACTCAGTGATGGAATCTGCCGGTGCTTTCCCTTTGATAGCCTTCCTTGGATGGTAAGCAATATCGTACTGGCTTAGATCGATGTTTCATTTGAGAAGTCATCCGAAGGTTTCGGGTCAGTATAGTACTTCCTTCAAAGGCTGATCAGTCAGTACTTTGATTGGATGTGATTGGAAATATGGTCGTAACTTCCTAGACGAGATCAGGAGGAAATACGCTAGCTTTTCCAACTTTGAGTGATTTTTCTGGACACCGATAAACCGCTTGCTAATGTAGTATATGCGTTGCTGGATTTTCGCTTCTTCACGCAAAAGGGCAGCACTCCACTCATGAGGTGAGATTGCTAGGTAAATAAATAGGTGCTTTCCGTCCACTGGCTTTGATAGGATTGGCGGGGCCTCCATGTGTCGCAGCAATTCTTCAAATGCAGTTTGACATGCATCACTCCATTCGAAGTTTTTCTTTCTTTTCTTTAATGCATTAAAGAACAGTATGCACTTGTCGTTGGCTTTCGAGATAAATCGGCTTAATGCTGCTACCTTCCCATTCAAGCTTTGCAATTCTTTCTCGTTCTTTGGGGCTTGAACTTCTCGTAGGGCAGTTATTTGCTATGCATTTGCTTCAATGCCCCTGACACTTACTATGAATCATAAGAACTTTCTGAAGGCTACTCTGAAGTGACATTTAAGTGGATTGAGTTTCATTCCATACTTTCGGAGTATTTCAAACATTTCAGCGAGATTATCCAAGTGATTGACAACTAATCGCGATTTGAGCAACATGTCGTCCACATAAACCTCCATGGTTTTCTCGATTTGGCTCTTGAACATGGTATTTACCAACCTTTGATAAGTTACCCTAGCGTTCTTTAAACCGAATGGCATTACTTTGTAGTAGTATAGTCCTAGATCGGCGATGAAGCCGGTCTTCTCTTGATCAGGTTCGTGCATCAGGATCTGGTTATACCCTGAGTATGTGTCCATGAATGATAGCAGTTCATGTCCTGTCGTTTCGTCTACAAGCTGGTCTATTCTGGATAGAGAGAAGTTATCTTTCGGGCAAGCTTTGTTTTAAGTCCGGTTAGTCGATGCATGCCACTTCCAATTGGGATTTTTGATTAAGACCGGGTTAGATACCCATTCAAGATAAGTTGCATCATGGATAAAACCATTGGCCATTAGCTTGTCCACCTCTTCTCTTAACGCCTTGGATCATTTTGGACCAGGCTGCTCCACTTTTTCTTTACTGGCATGAACTTAGGGTCAATATTGAGTATGTGGCATGCGATTTCTGGTGACAACCCATACATATTGGAATACGTCCATGTGAACACATCCAAGTTGGCGAAGAAATTTAGTAAGTTCTAACCGCATCTTTTTTCCAAGATGCGATCCAATTTTCAAGACTCTTGTTGGGTCATTCATATGGATAGGGATAAACACCGTCGATTCTGTCGGTGCTGTCCAATCCTCCCCTAAACTCTTCTTTCTATGGTCTAAAGCCTTATCGAATCGGCTATGGTCTTTGAGCCAGGGGCGGCTCTATAGTTGCTATTCAGAAGGTTTATGAATGTAGAGAGTTCTCCCTATATCCTTTCCCTTTTCCTTTCTTTTTAATTCATGTAACTCTGCAATGTAACATTCTCTTGTGGCGCATTGATCTCCTTTGACCATCCCGATTCCATTTGCAATTGGGAACTTCATGATAAGGCACCATCGGGCAAGCGACTCAGAAGTCAGCTAAGGCGGGTCATCCCAAGAAGGCGTTGTACATAGAAGTTTCGTCCACAATTACGAAGGTTTAAATGAGGGAAACTCTTCGATCCCTCTCTCTAAGCTCCACTGGCAAGTCAATTTCTATCGGTTTTTTGGGTTCGCTAGTAAACCTTGGATTTTTGTTTGGTGTGCAGATACACTTTACATGCCAATCTTCATTTGGCCAATGGTACGTTTGAAAAGTATATTGATAGAACTACCGCTATTGGCCAATACTCATCGGAACACAATGAGTCCAATTCCTACTACCATCGCCATTGGATCACGAGTTGGAGCTTCGATCCCTTTGGTATCTCGGTTTCTAAATATAATATCATTATTCAAAGTTTTTTACTGCTTGGTTGGCACCCATTTTTTATTGTGAGACATGATTCCTTCGGAGCATGCTTTAACGAACTTGCATACCACTCCATCTCTCCCTAACTTCTCTATGCAGGATGTGGTCTCCAGTTATCATTCCAATAATGAGTCTCTGTTCAGTCTGCTTTGATCCCTTTTTGCTGGTTCCAGCTTGTTAGTCTGCTTTGATCCCTGTTCGCTGGTTCCAGCTTGTTTCTTTGGTTCCTAGTGGCTTAAGTTGTAGCTGGGTGGTCAAGATTCCATGAATTTCTAACATATTGTGAAGCTTGTTTTCCCGAATCAACTCTTCAATCAAGTTCTTTAGGTGGCGGCATTAGTTTGTGTTGTGACCATGCGTCTTGTGGAAGGGGCAAAACTTCCCTGAGCGCTTTTGTTTTTCAGTTGCTTCCTTCTAAGGGGGTTCTTTATATTCCTCAATCCCTTGTGTCGGGAGATAAATTTTTTCTGGAGTTTCGTTGAGAGGGGTGTAATCTTCAGGCCTGAAGCCTTTAAGGCATTTATTGTTTCCACTTTTCTTATTGGAATTCTGATTCTTCCTTTTCGATTTCCTGTAGAATATGTTAGTATATGATTATTTTTTTATGATATTAAACATATATATTCGTTTAAATGTATTTATTATTGTACTATTTTACATAATTAAATAAATATTTGTTGAATAAAGTAAATAACTCAGAATTTTATTCAAACAAATATTTTATTACAAATTAGAATAGTACAAATTTAAGCTCTCACTATACAATTACACATTGTCAATTATAATATAATTTCGATTGCATCATAAATTTTTAATTTACAATTTTGACCTCATTACATATTCACTCAACAATCGTATTTTTATCTTTAACTTTGTTCCAGTTTGAATCCAACATCTGAGCTATCTGCAAAATAAACATTAACGTAGTAAAATTGAAAGAGAAAATATTTTGCAATACAAAATAAAGTGTGTGTTTCGAAAATGTTATTTTCCCCGGTTATTTGGGTTGTTCATCATTTATTCTTTTGAATTTATCTACACAGACAACTCGTAACATGCACAGTTTATCGCTGTACATGTCACAAGGCCGTGCACACCAATATACACTTGTGTGTTAAAACTATATGGACAGGTGAGCACAAGGTCAAACCCAACCAAATGGTGGATTCAACATAGGTGCAATCCAAAATACAAAAAAATTCAGTTCAAAAAGCAACAAAGTGAACATATTCGAATATACATGGATATGCATGAAAACACACAACAATTCAGAAGCAAGCAATTTGAATATATCACGCTCTCGAGTTCAAGTACATAAGCAAAACCATAATGCAAAACAATATTGATGCAACAGAGAGTTCAACTCCAAATATAGAAAGTGCATATGCAAAAAGCTTTAGACCACATGACTACAACTCAAAGCAACATGAATGCATATGAATGCAACCTGACATGTAACAAGACCAGTGCACAATTGAAGAACTCAAGTCAACATGAATGCAAGTACACCAGACTCACACACTAGTGGAAAAGACTTCAAGACCGCTAATGTAAAACTTCAATTACTAGACTAAAGCATGGAAGTGAAGCCTCAATCAAGATTTCAAGTTCAACATGAATGAATTTCCAACAAATGAACAATTCAGACCAGAACAATGTCTAGTCCATATAAGACTAGATCAGAAAAATGCATATCAATGAACACAAAACCAATTCTACATACAAAACCATGAAATGACTCGAAGCTATGCACACACATGACCAGACTTCTAGTGGAACCATATACGTATGTGTGGAATACAACATCTGCTACAACATACAATAAGACTCAAATGCAACATATATCAAGCTTTAGATCAAACATCATGTGGAACCAGACTTTAAGTGAAAATATGTTTACATGACCTGACTATAACAAAAAGTGAACCAGAGGTGATTTCAACATGAATAGATGCAAGTACACACAACAAGCAGCAAGTATGGTGACAAACAACACGGCCTTAAAGCTTATATGCACAGACTCAAAGCATGAGCACTTGAAGTTCAAAGCGGCAAACAAGATCACATAACAAGGCAGACTCAACAAATAAAGAATACAATGCAAGCCTAACAAGGATTGGAACCGACCAAACTAGAGAGATGTAAATTAATATGAAGTCCAGACCAAATTACAATACAACCAGATTTAGTATCAAACTACCACACATATGTATACATATGTATGCACACATGTATACATATATAAGTAGTGACACATAACATATGCATATGGTCAGATACAAGGCAATACATGATGCAATGCAATAGAGTAGTGGACACGAAGCCAACCTGAAAGAAATTCAAAAGGAAGCAGTTTGAATAATGTCACACAAAAAAATAACTCTAATTCATGTTTTCAAACAAAATTAATGTATTTCAAAATGAACATGTTATGCCAAAGTTAAAGCCAGCAAGAATGGAACAAAGGTAATAAGTTCGAATTTAACAAGTCAAGATTCAAAGTCCAAAGTATCAAATTCAAGTGACAGAAAAGAACATAACCAAATCCAATCGAGTATGAAATGAACAAGTCAAAAGTAAATACCATCGTTCGATTAAAAAATCACGGCCAAGCAAAACTCACTGGACAATTCAAATAGAAATATAGGAACGATAATTAAAAATTTCAACCCCTATAAATTAACCAATTATCGTCACTGGCAAATCATTGATTCGAGTTTGAGACTAAAATCAATGAGCATACATACTTAGAATAAATCAGAGAATATACCCAAGACTTGAATCAGTCGAAGTCGAGCATAATCAAATCGAAAAATCATGTACCACATTCGAGCTTGACAATTGGAGTAGTCGCAATAATATAAAAGCCAAGGGATCAATTGACGAAGCCAATCAATGCAATAGCACACTTAAATCGATCATTATCACAATCGGAGCTTCAATTTGAAGAACCCTAATTTGTGAAGTGCATAGAAAGGAACGGCTGAAGAGAGTATGACAAAAGATAAGGGAAGACGTCTACTATTTCTTACGTGATAATTTATTTGCGCCATTCTCTATATTATATTGGGCTTATTTATTTAATTAGGGTTTCAGTTTGTTTTTGAGTTTTATTTTGTAACTTCTTTTTTTAAATTGTGTAACTGTCTAGTTTTGTAACTAAGTTACGAACTACGATGGTGTTGTTCGAGAATTTGCAACTCTGTGGCTGAGTTGTGGCAGGGTTTTGAGCGTAGAGTTAGGTTAGTTATTAGCAGGTGTTGTAAGTTTACGTGTGTAAGCGTCTAACTACTTAATTTCTAGTAGAAACCTTGGGGGTAGCATGTAGGCAGGGTTTTGCCGAAGTTGGGTAAATTTGCATGTGATCTTTACTGCATTATTATTTACGATTGTTTTTATTTCTGCATTTATTTTTAATATTATTAGTATCACTCTATTCACCCGCCATCAAGGGTGAAATCGATCCTATAAGTGGCATCAGAGCCAGTTCAAAAACCATATTTTGTTTTGAAAATTTGATTTTTTAAATGGCTTCTTTTAGTAATGCTTTTACTGAGGGTCAGTCCATAGTTAGACCACCATGTTCAATGGTGAATATGCTTACTGGAAAAATAGAATGAAAACTTTTTTGAAAACCATAGACGCATGGAATGTTGTTGTGACGGGATATAGGACACCAACTATAGTGGTAGATAATCAAGAAATTGAAAAAAGATGGACCAATGGACAGATCTTGATAATATACTACAGAATGCTAAAGCTAAAGCTATAAATTCTATTATTTGTTCGTTAGATCAAACTGAATTTAATCATGTCTCATACTGTCTAACTGCACAGGAAATTTGTCATACATTTGAAGTGACTCAGGAAGAAACCTCCCAAGTCAAAGAATCTCACCTTTCCATGCTCAATAGCATGAAAACTTCATAATGGCAAATGATGAAAGTGTTAAAGAAATGTATGGACAACTTTCTAATCTCGTACACAAATCAAAAGCTCTAGGAAGACCATACATAGAAATGGAAATAGTCCGAAAAATGCTCAGATTTCTTCCACGAAATTTTGAAGCAAAAGTGACTGCAATTCAAGAACCAAAAGATTTGAAACAAGTTAAAGTTGAAGAACTCATTGGAAATCTCACCACTTATGAGCTAAAAATGAAATTCAAGGAAGAACATGAAGGAAGTGATACTTGAAAGAAATCATGGCTCTCAAAGGAACAATTGAAAGTGAAGATGATGATGGTGCAGCAGAACTGGCACTGATAATAAAGAAATTCAAAAGGTAAAATCACAAATATGGAAATCCAGCTCTAAATCAACAATTGAAAAGCAGAATGGTTAAAGTACTAGACAACTTAGAAGAGCGGAGTCATTTGTCACAAGTGCAATAAACCTGGTCACATCAAGCCAAATTGTCCTTAGAATCGACTTAGCCAAGGAAAGAAATCAAAACAAAGAAGTTTTGCAGCCACTTGGAATAAAAGTGACGATGATAATAAAAGCACTAGTAGTGAGAGTGAAAAAGCAGATCTGTGTCTTCGAAGTGATACAACTGACAGCGATGATGATGAACCAAGCGAGGTATCAAAACTTACTCATTTCGAATTACTTATATATTTTCATGAGGTAAATGGTTGTTTTGAAAGATTTAGGGAGAAGTACGCTAAAACTGAATCACAAAGAGATAGTTTGATAGAACTAAATAAGAATCTTGATGAATTAGTTAAAACTATCAAAATAAGTACCCTAAGTGTGATAAGTGTCCATCAATTGAAGAAGAAATTAAAAAATCAGAAAATAAAATTAAATCTTTTGAAAATGAAAATTTGATTTTGAAAGAAAGTGAAAATACTAGGAGAGAAAATGCTATTAAAAAAATGCACCATATTATTAAGTGAAAATGAATCACTTAAGTCGCAAGTCCAACAATTGTCTACAACTTTAGAAAAAATTTCCAAAGCAAAAGGATCTTTAAAAATGTTATTAGGGAAACAAAAGGTTAATACAGTTAGACAAGAACTTGGGTACACTCAATCTGAAGGAATTAGAAGTAAAACTAATCATGTCAAATCCGAGTGCACAATTTGTAGAAAAATTGGATACAATCAAAAGAATTGTTGGCATAGGCCCAAGCACATGAAAACCATACCAATTTGGGTTGCTAAAGGCACAAATATAAAATCCCTTAAAGTCAAACAAATCTGGGTGCCAAAAGGAATAAACATAAACTTTCTTGGTTCTACACAAACTTGTTCTTCAAAATATTTTGTCGCTAATAATCATGGACCTATAAAAACAAATAGATCACAAAAATCTTTCCTCGTGTAGGTGTGTTGACAGGCTAAGAAACAACAAGAGGGGTACTTGGATTCTGGTTGTTCTAGGTACATGACAAGCGACAAATCAAAGTTTCTTAGCCTGGTACAATGATGGCAAAATCACGATGGGCAAAATTATCAGTAAAGGTAAAATAGGAAACGGTACATTTATCTTGAACGATATATTATATATTGAAAATGTGCACCATAATCTGATTTAAATTAGCCAGTTATGTGATAATGAAATGAATGTTGATTTTGATTCTGATTTACACAAAAATATTGACCAATCGCCTTTTCATGACATTGTGAGTACCTCTAGAGTCTTTGAACTAATTGGTATAAATTTGTTTGGACTAACGATATTACAAGTTTAGGTGGTAAGAAATGTTGTTTTGTATTGTTTGATGATTACTCAAGATACATGTGGATATAATTGTTTAGTTTACTAATTATAGACCTGACATTATGCTCACTGTTTGTTCATATGCACGGTTTCAATTCAAATCCAAAAGAATTTCATATAAAAGCTGTAAAAAGGATTTTAAGGTATTTGTTGCACACTCCATGATTTGGTCTTTGGTATCCAGCGAATGATAACTTTGAGTTAAAGGGATATTCAGATGCAAATTATGTTGGTAGTTTAGTTGATAGATAAAATACTAGTGGAACATGTTGTATGTTGGGATATTCGTTAGTTGCATGGTCAAGCCAAAAACAAATTTTAAATGAGTTCTGCTTATGATCTCACAAATAATCTTGTACATCATTCTTTCACCATGCATATATATTAGAGATCATATTTTCAAAGAAAATATCTTCATAAATTTCATTTTGACTTTTTTTCAATTGGCAGATATTTCTTACAAAACCCTGTTAGTCCTTGAGAAGGATGGTTTTGATGACAACAACCTTAGGACTTGTTACAAAATATAAATACTAACATTATGGTTTAGATATATATGTATATGCAGGATATAAACATGCGGGTATCAAGAATGAAGATTGTACAGTATAGAGATTTAAGACTGAAGATATCAAGATTGAAGACTCATGAGTATCAAGATATCAAGAGCTCGAGGTTCAATAGTACAAGATAGGTGTTGAGTCCATAAAACTTCTTGAAAGCACCAAAAACTTTATTCTAAATTTATTCGTGGAATGGAATACACTTCGAGCTTGTTAAAGGGATGGAACCCTAGTGGGATGGAACCCACGACAATATCTAGTGGAACATATAGTGGTCCTATTTTGATATCCATTAATTTTATAAAAATGATTTTCGAAAATATATTTCTTATTTTTAAAAATGTTTTCAAAACTTTCTTTTCAAAAAAGACATCTCTCTTGGTTTTAAATATTTTAGCCTCAAAACTATTTTTATCATTTTTAATATTTTGACTTCAAAATTGTCCTTGATTTTTAACTATATCTTGTTTTAAATATTTAGCTGTAAAATATTTATATACTCATATTTTAAATCACTTTATAAATTAAGATTATATATATTACAAATTACCCTCTAAACTCTTTTATGTGTTAAAACTATATTCAAATATATTTACAAAGTTTAGAAATTGTTTTGACAAATGATAGAAACCAATTTTAAAATGAAAAAAACAAAACATCAAATTTGCCTTGAGCATGTCGACATACCCCTACCTCCTATGTCGACATGATGTCCGTTAATTTCAAATTTCAATTTTTAAAAGAAGTGTCTATTCGTAGTATCCTTTTACGAATAGATATGGTTGTTGATCTCTATAAATACTAGTAAGTTCTAAATGAATTTTTACCCGATTTTCATTCACTTTCTCCCCTCCTCATCTTCCACATTTATTCTAAAGAATCCCAAACTATACTGTGCCAAAATACCAAGTGAATCAAACTTGATTATCTCTTGTTTGATTCTCTGCCACTCACTCCAATAAGATCTCAGTGCTATTCAGAGTTATATGATTATTTGTAAATCAAACTATTGAATAAAAGGTACGGTTAAGCCTTGAAATCAATTGGGTGTGATTGCTGCCTCGGAAATCAATTAGGTGATCTTGTGGCCAGACTCGAATACAGGAGGATGTACCTTGTGGCCTTGAAATCGAGGGTGTAATCTGGGAGATTATTTTGAAAAGAAATCCATAAAATTGTACGGGACTGGATGTAGGGTAACTCCGAACCAGTATAAAATTTTGGAGTGTTCTTTTTTTATTGCTTTTATTTAGTATTTGCATATGTGTTTTACTCTATGATTATATTTGTGTCTGTGAATTGCATTTGTTGGTATTAAATTACATAAGTTTCAAAAAGATTTAGAAAATCCACAAAACACTATTGACCTCCCTCTAGTGTTATTCTTGCCTTAAGATCCGTAATCCGCATTTCTAACATTTGGTATCAGAGCAAGGTTTTCAAAATCTGAATTTTGAAAAATTTTAAAATGGCAATTTTTTATATAAAATTATTAACACATTTTCATATGAATATGTCATAGAATCTTCATGATATTTTTGTTTAAAACTATATTTAATTATTTTGAAAAGTCACTTGATTCTTTAAAAAGTTATGTTGTTTTGCAAGAGAATAGTTATGTCTAATGACTACTGGTTAAAAGATACCAGATAATCATTCATCGATCAAGAAGAACAAATGGATATATAATGGTAATCGACAATGAAATGGGTACCAGATCAATACAAAGATTTTGGTTCTCATCTACAATTTGACTTGATATTATACTTCTCTCCATCTGCTTTGAAATGCCACTGGTTTCGTGCGAATCCGTCAAGAAATGACCAAGTTATGGCCAAATGAAGTTTTGGTGAACAAAGAGAAAAAGAAAGCAAAACTATTAAGGGAATTCTTCAAATTGCATCTAGAGATTTGAGTATTTTGTCCCAACTCATTTTCCAGATTGTAGTTCTTGTTCCCATGGTCTTTTTGAGGGGTGGATCATCAAATTCCGATTAAAATTGAGTGGGATATAACAGTTTGAAGTTGGCTATCCAAAACTGAAAACTATGTACGAGATTTTCTACATTTCTCCTACTGTTCAGCCTGTTGCACCATAATACCATCCAAATTCGTCACCAAACTACTACTAGATCGTAGCCCTTGCCTTCATCTTTGATTTGCCGCTGCTTTCATCCAATTTCGTTAAGAAACGAAGGAGATATGACTTCTAGAAGTTTGATAGTAAATAGAAAAACGGGAAGAAGATGAAGAAGAGGAACTTTTATGAAAAGTGGTGACTTTTGAGCCTATTTATAGTGGTTGAAGTGTCCATTCATTCAAAATTCAAATTCAAAGTTTTGGCGCCAAGTTGGTCTATCTACTAAATCATCTGCATCTATCTCCTATGGTCTTCAAATTCAGAAAATGAATATACTACGCTGATAAAAAAACGAGCCCGTCGCAATAGAACAGATCTTGTCGTCAAATTCTGAAAGATATAAATGTATGGTTCACGACAATGGAAGAACAACAAAGCTAGAAAGATGGAGGAGTGCAAAAAGTGGTACGCTTTACTATTATTTCATCTTTATTGTTGCATTTAGGAATATATACTTATGCATTTAGTTAGGTATAGAAATTTATCTCTTTTATAAGTTTTGACATTTTGAACCATATATCGACACAACATAGTATACTTATTTTTTTAAGTCTTTTAAAATGTGTTCTTTTCAAATAAAATCTTGCTACTAATTTATTACAATTGTACTAAGTAGGAAAGCAACATTTCTAGTGTGACGACCCGGGTTTCTCTTCTTAGAAAGTCGCATCATCTTGAAGAAAGAAAGGGACAAAAAAGAGAAAAGATAGAGAAGAAGAAGAAACAACATCAGAATCTAAATAGCGGAATATATTAATCACATAAATATTACATAGTATCATATACATCAGAGTTACACAGCTTATACAAATATGCTAGACAGTTATAAACGCCTATCTAGTTATACAACCCTAGATATAACACAGATATCAATATAGAGATCAACACATTGGAACTACAAATATATCTACAAACGCTGAAGCCTCCTGCTACATTGCCCCTCTAGAATTCATCAAAGCTAACCTAAATCCCTTGGATACTCGTAAAAATTTGAGTACCCAAGAGTTTAAGAAAATAGAAGATAATTTCGGGTCAGACATAGGTCTAGTGTGAGAAACAGGTTAAAGTTGCTTAACTTTGAAAACCTTTGAAATAAAAAGTATCACGTAAGACTTCCCACACATAAACATGGGTAAGTTTTTACCTTACGCTAACCAAAACAATTGATTGGAAATCTAGTGATATTATAATAGAGTCTAGGATTTTCAAGTAAAATATAGAAATAGCTGGAATGCTTACATCTCACGTTCCAACATAGTTAGGCACAATTAATACGTACGACATCTATTGGAGATTGGATTCCATACAATAGCAGGGCTTGTAACAACCCGCATATTTATCGATTTTATATTTAAATATTTTGTCGTTAATCGGATATTGGTCCGAAAAGCTACTTTTTGCAAACGGTCAAATTAGGACTCGAGACCACTTCCATTGAGTTCGAAATGCCGTTTACAACCTTTTTAAGTATAAACATTGATAGGTTTGGAGTTAGTGGAATTTCACTAACTTTTCCCGCTTTGGACTTTGGGTTAGTTTAGCCTATTAAGCCCAAATTCCAACCCCCTTCTCCTCACTCTTCATAAATTTCCTAACTAACTCAAGCTTTGGCATTAATGGTGAAGAGAATGGGAAATTAAAACTCCAAGCACAAATTCAATTGCAAATCCAACATTCAACTCCAAATTCAAGTAGAAGATATTGGATTCAAGCTTTGGATTGCTTCTCCTTGCTTTCAAGCTTCATCTTCATAAATTTTAGTGCAAAGGTGAGATTTTTATCTCACAATTCTAGTCTATAACTATATTGGACTGTTGGGAATGATTCCCCATCACTTTAGCATGTAATTTGCATTTGGTTTGGATTGGATTGGCGAAAAACTCTAATTTTTAGTGTTTTTGGTGAAAAACTGCACTTAGGTCGTTCTGCCTATGTTAGGTCATTCGCATTGAAAAGTCACTCAGAGAATAGCTCGTTTCTGGCCTTAAAACCGTTCGCACGTGTTAGGTCGTTCTGCCTATGTTAGGTCGTTCGCATTGAAAAGTCACTCAGAGAATAGCTCGTTTCTGGCCTTAAAACCGTTCGCACATGTTAGGTCGTTCGCCTCGGAATTAGGTCGTTGGGTCTTAAGTCGTTAGGTCGCTCGCGACCTAACCCTTAGGTCGCTCGCGAGTTAAGTCTTAGGTCGTTTGGCCTTTATAACGTTAGGTCGCTCGCGTGTTAAAACTTTAGGTCGCGCTGGCCTTAAGTCGTAGGTCGTCTCCGACCTAATATTGCCTCTTCTATTTCACTAGGTCGCGCGGGCCTTAGGTCGTGAGTCTCCTAGCTCGTAGGTCGCTCGGTCCTACTTCTGTCCCAAAGTCGCGTAACCCCATCACCTTTAGGTCGTTGGGTCTTAAGTCGTTAGGTTGCTCGCGACCTAACCCTTAGGTCGCTCGCGAGTTAAGCCTTAAGCCGAAGGTCGTTCGCGAGTTAAGTCTTAGGTCGTGTGGCTTCGAATTCCTTAGGTCGTAACACCGATAGGTCGCGTGCCTCTTTACTTCGATAGTTCGCTCGGCCTTGCCTTCCATTTTTAGGTCGCAACACTGCTAGGTCGCCTGACCTATATACCGTTAGGCCTTAGGTCGTTGGACCTATAACCCGTAAGTCGTTAGACCGTTAACCCACTAGGTCGTATGACCTATAAACCGTTAGGTCGCGTGACTTTTGCGCCTTTGTTCCATTAGGTCGCGTACCCCCTTAGGTCGCTCGATCCTATCCTCCCTTTGGTCTTCACTAGGTCTTCACTAGGTCGTACCCGCCTTTGGACCCCCGCGACCTGACCGGGCAGGTCGAACCCCGTAAGCGGTGGCGTTGCCCCCGCACCCCCACCTTGGGGGGTTGCCAGCCCCCTCCATAGGGGATCTTATCTGAAAAACATTGAGCTGATTTCCTTGGATTTTATTCACATCTCCATATGCGATTTTTGTGACCGATTGTTTCTACAATTGCTTCTGTGTTCTGTCACTTTATAATATAAAGGTTTCAATACTAGTAGTAAATATCAAAACTCTTTTAACAAACAATTTCAACTCTATTTTTAATAACAAAGCTCTTTCCTTAAACCGTTTTCCAATCTATTAGTATATACAAACCTTTACCTCACTCGGATGAGAAATCTAATTAAACGACTTAGTAAAACAAGTGGTATGAAACGCTTGCGTTCACTTCGTCGGTTAATTCTTGGACTTGTTCGATTGAACCTCTTGTGACAATTTTATTAGTGAATTACAGTTTGTTCGTAAATATTTAAGTTAAGCAAGTGGTTATGGGACATGAAGCTAAACTTCTATATTTACTAGCTTAGTGTAATTGACACTTCTCGTTGATCATGACGATCATTCTGATGATTTAGACTAGCAACTGTGCGATGTCTCTTGTTGCGAGGTTAGACTAGACACCACTTGTGTGATTCCACTCACACATACCTTTTTTCTTTTTGGTTAGTCTGGACCTTAATCTGTGTGATTCCATTCACACATGCGGGGTAGCTCCCCTTGGTCTTCGGACCGTCATGTGATAGGCCTCTTTCTCTTTTCTATGATTTCTGGACTTCTTGCATTGATTTCTAGAATTTATGTCATTGACTTGTTATGAGTACAAGTTTGGGGTATGATGCCCTTTCCGAATCTTTGAGAAGATTCTTGTTATATTGATTATCTCTTATTGATTGATCTTCTGTTGATCATTATTTACATACTTATAGTGGTATGTCATTATGGATATTTTATGCTTATGCCATATCTTTTATGTTATATCATGTGATCTGATATTTATAGCTAGACTGACCCGTTTATTATTTTCTTAAATAATACTCGGGTCAGACCGAGATGTTACAGGTGCTTCTGCTTGACTTCTTCCCAGGGATTCATCACTCTGACTTTTGGCTAACTGTTTAGATTAGCAGTTTTTTGTTGTATACACTTGAGATATAGACTCATAGTTGTATTCTTTTGTATAGCACATGTTGCTATTCTTTTGTATTATTGTGGATCTTTTGAGCACTACTCTGATGTACACTTTCATGTGTTAGTTATATATTCATATCTTCTTCCGCCTTTGTGATATGGATGTCTGTGACTGATTTGCGTTATGCTTATTTCTATGTTTGTTTCCGAAGATTATTTATAGCCACCGTGTGATAAGCAATTACATGGATGGTCGCTCCTCAACAGCCTTATTCTCCGTGCTAGTTGACAGCACTACTCCGTAGTGTTCTTGGCTAGCGTGGGTATAGAGGTGGGGCGTCACGGGGCTATTGGGAACTGTCCGTCACAGTACGTGGCCTAGATCAACATACCGAGGATCTACCCTAAATCCCCTGCAAAGTAAGGCTGGAACCACCCCTTACTGGACAGTTCCGAACAAGACAACCCCGATAGTTGGAGCTCACAACTGCCCACACAGCCGAATAAAAAGGGACCTCTACACAGGGGAAAATCTCGTCCTACTTGGGAATGACCCCCTTAACATTGCTGCACCTCCCCTGTTTTAGCCATTCCCGGTTGATGAGGCATGAGGCTACGATTACCTTTATAGAACACATCTATCTTAGAATGCTCATCGTTCACCTGACGATGTTCTGAAAGCATTCAATCCATACAAGTTCGTTCCGGGTTCGAACGAAACTAAAGGCATTATCTCGTTACACTCATTTTGGAATCACCCTCAGAGTTAATGACAATAACCTTTGCACTCTGAATCTTCATCTTCGCTTGAGATTCACGACTATCGTTAATTTGGATCGATGTGGTTTTCGGATATCCAAATCTGGAAACCCGATCCCAGTCTCATCAAAATCCAAAATGCCATCTTTTAGGTCCAAGTTGTTTTAAAGTTAAAACAATTTCAATTCTATTATCTATATACACACAGATAGATAATTCACATATAACAATAGATAATCAACATTATCATCATAAACAGATAATCCATATTATCATGACAAACAGATAATTCATATTATCATCACAATGCAACCAAAGCATCCATATCCCAAGTTCCTCCAAAGTCCAAAATGCACATCCGTAGCAAATCCTCAACCACTCTATTCACTCTCTCCGTTTAGCCATCCGTCTGTAGATGATAGGCCGTACTTAATCTAAGTTGTATCCCTAAAGCTTCCTGTAATCTTCTTCAAAACTCACCAGTGAAAATAGATCTCTATCACTCACCATGCTAGAAGGGACTCCGTGAAGTCGGACTATCTCTCGAATATAAAGGGATGTCAAATATGATGTCGTGCGCTTACCCTTAACTGGGATGAAGTGGGCACCCTTGGTCAATCGATCAACAATCACCTAAATGCTAGTATTCCCCTTCCTAGAACGGGGCAAACCATCTATAAATCAATAGAAATACTATCCCACTTCCATCTTGATACATCTAAGGACTGAAGTAATCGTCGGGCATCTGCTGCTCTGCTTTTACTCTTTGAAAAATAAGGCATTTAGCTACGAACTCCACCACGTCCTTCTTCATGCTATTCCAATAGAACATCCTCTTCATATCCCCATACATATTGTCACCACCCGGATGAATAGTGATATGGAAATGGTGTGCCTCCTCCAAAACCACTCTCAACAAATCACTGGTGTGGGGAAAACAAAGCCTCCCATCTCTCCTAAGCCATCCTTTGCTATCAATGGAATAACATTGGAGATCTAGGGACCTCTTCTCAGCTAATCCTATCCATCAGATCCATAAGCTCTGTATCCTCTCGTTGCCTTGAGCCAATCTGACCCATAAGGGTAGGCCTCACCTCTAATGCCGCTAACAATTCAGGGGTAATGTTCATAGAGGGATTAAAATCAAAAGCAGAAATGAACTCCAAGCTCCTCCACTCTACGAACAAAGGGACAAGGGTTGCTTTCTTTCTATTCAATGCATCTCTAACCATATTACCCTTGCCAGGGGTATAAGCTATCTCAAAATCATATGAAGCTAAAAACTCCATCCATATTTGTTGCCTCAAGTTCAAGTCCTTCTACGAGAATAGGTACTTTAGTGACTTGTAGTCAGTGAAAAGCTCGAACCTCTCTCCAAGCAAATAGTGCCTCCAAGACTTGAGTGCAAAAACTATGGCAGCCAACTCCAAATCGTGGGTAGGGTAGTTCTTCTCATGCATCCTCAACTGCCTACTACCATAACATACCACGCTCCCTTCTTGCATCAACACCGCTCCTAGGTTCCTCCCACATGCATCAATGTATACGGTAAAAGGCTTAGCTCCATTGGATAGTACTAACACTAGTGCACTAGTAAGGGCCCTCTTAAGCTTTGTGAAGGAATCCTCACAATCCATGTCCTACACGAAAGCTTTATTCTTCTTAGTAAGGCACATGAGTGGTCCAGAAATCTTAGCAAAGTCTCTAATGAACTTTATATAATAGCCAACCAATCCTAGGAAGCTCCTAACCTCGGTGACATTTTGGGGACCTTCCAATCTTGTACTATAATAACTTGGCATGGTATACAACCAAACCTTCCTTCGAGACCACGTCCCCTAAGAAACTTACCTCATCTTTCCAAAAGTGACACTTCGAAAACTTAGCTCTCAAATGGTGACTACGAAGTGTGGAAGAACTTCCTCAAAATGAATAGCATGCACCTCCATATTATAGGAAAATACCAAGATGTTATCCACGAATACCACTACGAATTTATTTAGGACTTCCCTAAAGACACGGCTCATCAAATCAATAAAGTAGGCTGGGGCATTGGTTAGCCCAAAAGGCATAACCAACCACTCATAAAGTCTGTTTGGAACCCTAAATGCAGTCTTGTCTATGCTCGTCGGCGACTCTAAGCTGATGGAATCCCGTGGCCAAATCAAGATGGGAGAATACCAAAGAGCTAACTAACTGGTCAAAAAGATCATCAATACTAGGGAGTGGATATCAATTCTTCTTTGTGAGCTTATTTAACTCTCTATAATCAATGCAAAGTCAAAGAGAACCATCTGCCTTAGTAGCGAAGACGATCGGTGCTCCCCATTCTGGTATGCTCCTTCTTACGAATCCCTTCTCCAAAAGCTCATGGCTTAGCATTCTCGGTCAAATAAATCCTGAAGTCAATCTCTCTCTTCGGAGGTAGTCCCATAACCTCCTCAAAGATGTCCAAAAAAATCTCGAGGACAGGAACCGAATCAAGCACTACTGAAGATGAATCGAGGAATAAAGAAAACTCAACATGATTGACCCTTGCGGGTCACAAGATACCTCGAGAGTCCTACCACCGAATGTCTCTAATCTAACGACTCTCCTCTCGTAGTCTATAGCTCCATAGGTAAATAGCCAATCTATACCCAAGATCATCCCATACCCCAAGAATCCTAAAAAATAGGCGTCACAGTCAAATTCTACTCCTAGGATATAAATTTTCAAACCCCTACAAACAAGTGTGTCGATCCACCTACAGGGTTTGAAACAACAATAGGGTATGCCACTAAAGAAATGTTTAAGTTCAAACAATCCATAAGAGAACTAGAGATAAAAGAGTGTGATGCTCTCGATTTGAATAAAGTCTGAATGGGAAAATTGGATATAGAAATCAAACCTTCAACTGTGACTTTCTTACCTCTATCTAGAATGTTGCCCGAAGGTGCTGCATCTAATGCCTGCATCTGCATGACTTGTGCACTAGTCCCCTGCCCTGCTCTCTGGCGACAATTCCTACGCAAGTGACCAGACTGTCTGCAATTAAAGCACTTTCCCTTCGTCTTCTCCCTTCTGCGATCCTTAGCAACATGTCCAACAATCACACAGTTACCGCACTTAAAACCTTTCTTAATCTACTTTTGAGGGCCATCACTTTCTTCTTCTCCTTATTTTTTTTCCACCACTTCTTCTTCGAACCTTCTGAGTTATCCATTTCTTTAGACTCTCTTTCCTTGACTGCATCAGACATAAGCACCATCTTAACCAAAGACTCTTTAATGGCTCCCATCGGTACGTGAGTCAACAATAATCTCTGAAGGGGTTGATTCAATCCCTTTGCAAACTTCATAGCTTTCTTGTGCGGTATGTTCACCAATTCCATAACAAATCGGGATAGCTCATTAAATTGATTGATGTATTCCTTAACAGACAAAATCCCTTGCTTTAAATTGATAAATCTCTCTAACTGAACACTCTCTTCTGCTTGAGATAAAACTTCCTCTCAAACCTCTGCCTAAACACATTTCAACAGAATTCTCTTCCTTCCAACTTAACAACCTCCCACCAATAAGAAGCCTCCTCTTTCAGCTGCCAAGAGGCTAGCTGAACCCGCTGCTGGTCCTCTAATCCCAATAAACCAAATATCCTCTCGGTCTCCCTAAGCCAAGCTCTCGTCTCCACAAAAGTCTCCTTGCCAGAATAAGTCTTTGGTCTAAACTCGCAAAATCCTTACAAAGCATAGAGAAATTGATGGCGGCAGGTGGGTTGATGGGGTTCCCATCTGCTGGTGCAAGATTGGGCACTGGCCCGTGCACCTTTGGAGTCGTGGCTTGTAAGTTCCAACGAAACCAAGCTGGGACTGGAATGCCCTCGGGAAGGTTCGGGGCATCCGCCATTCTACGAAAAGAAAAAGATAGATCAAAATGGGTCAAAGGGAGATTGAGCTGGACTTACAAGGGGATTTTTATTAAAAATCTTTTATATTTAAAAACATTTTTAATATTTTTTTTTTTTTGAAAAATACTTTTAAGACAAATTTTTAAGGAACCTATAATCGTAGGCTCTGATACCAAGTGAAACACCCCACACCCCTTAATATACCCAAAAGGACACATTAAAAGGTGTGGTGTGTTATAGCTATAACTGAAACTAGCAGAAACTAAGACTCACAAGACAAAATAGGTAAAAACAGTGGAAACTAGATAATAACTTATTTAAAACAAGACTTTCATAATTGTTTCACAAATAAAATAAGCCAAATACCAAATACGCATACATGTCTCAAAACCCAATATGTCTCATAAAAACTCATAGTCTCAAAAACAGAGTACATAATATCCCTCATAATAAGCCAGTACACAGAAAAAGCTAAAGCTAGAATAAAAGAAATACATGGTAGAAATCTTCTCTAAGAACCCTCTAAGTAACCCTGATCTACAGTTCTCTCCCTTGATTTCCTGGAGGGAAGGGGAAAATAGAGGATTGGGTCAGACTAAAAGTCTGGCGAATGATAGTAATTACTACAACCTTTAAGCACAGTAAAAGTAATAGACTTTACAACAGTTCTAGTATATAAAAGGAAACAAAGGAATATAAAAGAGAGAAACTTGAAATAAATACGAATAAACTATTATACAATTAGTAAGATAGGTTAACTTTGATTGTTTGCACTTGTCATTGATAGCTTCTTTGATTAGGCTGAATTCCTAATTCTACCCTTTGATCGGTCTGCTACTCCATAGAATCTACTATGGACCGGACATTTCCCTACACAGTAGACTTTGGTGTCTACGAAAGACACACTTACTAAGCGATTGGAACTCATAGCGATTACTGAGCACTGAAATGGAAGTCGCACATGTAACTGCCACCATGTCCATGCTACATGTTGCTCCCTCTTTTGATCTTTTATTTACCCTAGCCAACATAAGCGTGCCCCTCGCCTCAATTCAGGATTATGTGAAGCACCTCATCTCACTTTAGGGTTATGTGAAACACTGTGTCCATTGAAAAATAGGGGAAATGCTATTGGTACTGGTCCTCATCAAACAATAATCTAGTTGCGCCCCTTGTTCAAACCCCCTTGATTTGAACTATCATAGATTGACCGTTTACTACCACTATAAGCATAAGCGTACCCCTCGCCTCACTTCAGGATTATGTGAAGCACCTTGTCTCACCAAAGGCATTATGTGAAACACTGTAACCATACTAATATTAGGGAAAGGCTATTTGGAATAGGTCCTACTCTTATCATCGCTTATTAACTTAGATAAATTATTTAAATAAGCCTTTATTATCAGTTACTATTATTGCTTATTAATTTATCCTAAGTCTTAAAATAAGCGCCATAGTTTCCATAGTTTACCATAGTTTATCAATTTATAACTTATGTTATAATCATGATTATTGCTTAGCCCAAGGTCTAAGAGTGAAAATAGGCTTCTTTCTTCTTTTATTCTTTTTAGTTATAGGTTTAAGTTATAATTAGGCCAATCTTCTTAATTCAGTCCAATTAATATCATAGTTTGGCATAATTTCAGTCCCATTCCAATTATATTACAGTCTTCTTGATTTACATCTCATAATCCATTATTTCAAATTTATTATAATTTAATCCAATTTCGCGTTAATTCTATTATAATTCATACACGAAGAAGAAGAAGGAGAAATAAAAGAAAACTGAAACTAGAAGGAAATACAACGCGTAGGAAGAAGCTGTAAATAACGCATAAATAATAGTAAATGAATTAAAATACTGTAAATGAACTGTAATTAAATGGAAAAAGCTATAATTAATAGAAATAAACTAAAATTAAATGAAAAGAATAGCTAAAAGTAATAGACTGAAAATAAATTTAAAAACTGTAAATAAATTACTAAAAAGGTTACTCCAAAAATCGAGTTAAACTATAATTATTGGAAACCCTATTATTTTAAATTACTTAAATAAATTTAAAATAATTACAATCACTCACCTCTAGTCCTTAGCTCTTCCCCTTAGGCCTTCACGGATCCACTTGAGGCATTAAAATATTTTTATTAAAAAGATTCTCTCCTTGGAAAATTATTCCTTTTAGGGTCCTTCTTGAAAAGGCGAACACAAGCAGAGAAAATCTGGAATGAGAAAAAGCATTAGGCCTAGGGTTCTATTTATAGGTGCAGAGGTGGATCTTGTGCCATTGGATTTGAGGATTGAATTGGATGCAACCGCGTCATAGACTGAATAGGAGCCATCGGATGCAAGAATAGAAGGACCAGATCAGTCTAAACAATGCAAATTACGTGCTCAACTTTCGAACGAACGAATGTTTGTTCGTTCATGAAACAAGCAGGCAGGTCGCCCGGGCAGCCGACCGCCCTTGTGCTCAGGTCAACCGACCGATCGACCTGGCATATATATATATATATATATATATATATATATTCGTTGCATTGATTATTTTGTCCCTTGCTCATATTAACTCAGATTATGACGTTTCATATATGAAAATTGACCAAAAAATTACCACTAACACAATGGTACGACTCCTGTGGCCCAATTCTGATAATGTCATAAAATTATTTTATTATTTAATTAATTAACGAATTAATTATTATGGGTTAAATTTCGAGTTATTATAGAAACTCATCTGGATGTCAGTCGATAGGTTTTCCAATCTAAAGATACCATAAAATTCTCATTAAATCTCCTTAAATCATCAACTTAGACATACAATCATTTAATCACTATAACATGGCATATACTTGCAAAAGAAAACAAGTTTATCTTTAAACCGTAAATCATTCATCAAAATAGAGATGTAAACTAATTATTCACCTTGGTTTGATTAAGAGTGTTGAGATTTGGATCAAGGTTGATTTCCTAAGCTCTTGATCTTGATTATCCTAGATTTAATCTTTGACTTCCCTTCTCTTTATTAGCCAGTCACCCCTTTAGGTTTTAGTTTAGTTTATAGATGTAAATGAATGAATGAAGTGGAGAGTGGGAGGGTTTTAGATATAAAATAAGGCTCTTCCTATTTTGCCCTTCTAATTTTCCTCTTCCATATCTTATGTTTTAGTTACTTATTTTAGTTCATTCATACGACATGGCTCAAGTTTAAATATCAAATCTCAATCCTTTAACTATCTACATTATTTCATTTAGTGTATTCAACTAAAATTTCTAAATAATGTAAGTCAAAATTAGGATCATTACAGACTCCTCTCTTGAAATAATTTCATCCTCGAAATTATGATAAGGTACCCACCACAATCAAACATAAAGGTAAATTTACCATCAAAAAAGTCAGGATAAGTGTCTCTAATCCTGCTCTTGGTTTCCTAAGTACAGTCTCTCTCATCGTCAGTCCACCAGAATTTGACTAATCTGACTGTCTTGTTCCTTAATCTCTTCTCATCTCTCACAACCATATGAAATGGTTTTCTAGCTATAGTCATATCTGGTTCCACTACTAGATCCTCTAACACAAATGGTGTAATAGTAGTCTTTGGATCTTGAATACACTTCCTTAGATGAGAATATGGAAAACATTATGGACTCTTGCCAAACAAGTTAGTAACTCTACCCTATACACGAGTCTCCCAGTCCTTTCTATAATAGGAAATAGTCCAATGAATCTCGGTGCAAATTTTGCTGATTTTTCAAATCTGGTCACTCCTTTCATTGGTGATACATTGACGAAAACGTGATCTCCAGGTGAGAACCCTAAGTCTTTTCGTATCTTATCATCATAACTCTTCTGCCTATACGAGCTTCCTTTATTCTGGCCCGAATTAACTCAATATTTTCTACAGCTTCTTCAACCAAATTCGGATAAAGAATTAATCTGTCCCCGATCTCTAACCAACAAACGGTTGATTTGCTTAGTCTTCCATATAGAGCTTCAAACGATGTCATCCCTATACTAGTCTGATAACTATTGTCATATGAAAACTCGACCAAGTGTAGATGGACTTCCCATGGTCCTCTGAAATCTAGCACGTAAGCTCTTAACAAATCCTCTAAGACTTTTCTAACTCTCTCCATCTGCCCATCTGTCTATGGATGGTAAGCTGTACTCAACTTGAGCTTGGTACCTAATGTCTCATGTAGACACTTCCAGAATTCATTAGTAAATAAGGAATCTTTGTCGCTGTAATGTCCCGCTTTTGAGGCCCAAAACTAACCATTATTGATGCTGCAGTCATCAGTTGTTATTTCTTGGCGGCCAAATGTGGCATAGTAAATATTGATACATTGGAACACAAGAATATGAAAAATTTTAAACTTCCAATAAACAGAATTTCTCACTTTATGCAAATTACAATTTAAGATTTAATTACACAATCCCAAACATTAACCATTTTCAGATCACACATACATGTACAAAATACAATAAAAGCGACATATGAAGATGTCCTCTCAAATTGATCAGAGAACTAATAAATATGAACTTTACAGTTCTTAGTACATCACAGTGGAAAACACAAAATAGCTCCTATATAGCTAACACTGCCTCCTGCTTGTCTCTGGAAGCTTATTCTCCAAAAACCTGAAAGTCACCCACTCTCAGACTACTCAAATTAATTTTTAAGTACCCGAGAGTTTGTGGAGAAGCACAAACTTCAAGGCAGACAATAAGTCTAGTATGAATAATCCCCTATCATCTCTTATCATAAATAGATAGCTAGTGAGATCACACCGCTTAGTGGAACAGGTTTTCCCCTCACTAGTATCCAAAACAAAACATGCGAATCATTAACTATACCCCTGCATCCAAAATGATTAGTCTTAACATAATATGAAATAAAGCCATAAGTCATATACATTGGTTATCCCATCCATTCATTTATTAGATATCTCATCTAAAAGCAATAAATTAGATTTCCCATCTAAAATCAATTTATTAAAGTTACCCTCTAAAATCTTTAAAATGATTATCTATCATAATTTAATAGGACTATCAATCCCAAATCCATTTAAAATTAATGCCGATTACCCATTATACATTGTTTTATAAAAGTTGGTGTGGGCTATCCACCGTACACTCCAAAATTTTCCTAGGATGACTACGAACACTTAGGTTCCAAATCCTGAAGCTAACCACCACTGGAAAAACATTCTTTAATTTAGAAATTAGATGTTGGCTATCCACCGGACATTCCATGGTTTTCCTAGGTTAACCAAGAACCCAACACTTGGCAAATTAAAATATCATGATCCTCATGATTACGTATAAGAATTCATGATCCCCATGATTATTTATTTTCCCTAGATATACCACCTGTTTAACCTATTCCCATTGGTAGCCCTAATTAGGTTAAATTAAATAAAAACGCATTGATAGCCACAACGTATATTTTTGAAAGCATATTTCTATTTATAACCCCAAACTATGTATTGAAAACATTAAAATCACCCCGGTGTCCCCAAGGTTTATTTACATCCAATTTATATAAGGATCTCCTTTACCTATTCAAACAAAATAAGTATTTAATGCTATAACCCTTTGAAGTAACCCATTCAAATTAGCAAAATTTTACATAAGGAAAAATGACTAAAACAACCCTTTAAACCCCTGAATGAAGCCCTATATGAAAGCAAGTAAACATCCAAAGTTAGCCCCTTCAGAAGCCTTCCATTTGAAAGCATCACAAAATCATACCTTTCGACCTTGTCGAAAGGTCCTACCTTTCGTCCTTGTCGAAAGGTTCCTTATCGACCTCGTCAAAAGGTTCCACCTTTCGACTTTGTCGAAAGCCTGGGTTATCCCCCTTATAAAACCATTTATAAACCTTTCAAAAGCAGTGAAACTCAAAATCTTTCGAAATCATTGTAGGTAACCATTTCAAAACCTTTCAAAACCAAAACCTTTCGAAACCAAAACCTTTCGAAACCAAAACCTTTCGAAGTCAAAACCTTTTGAAGTTAAAACCCTTCGAAATAATTCAAAAACAACGAAGTATTGGTGTTGGAGCCAACCCTTCGAAATCAATGGAGAGAGGCGGTAAGTTTTGTAAAACAAAAGATAACCTTTAACTACATCTGGGTCGAAAGATTTAGAAGCGGAAACTATGCTTCCGAACCTGTCGAAAGCTAACCTTTAGGCTTTGTTGAAAGGTTTCATTTAAACAAGAAACCAAACCAATCGAAACCTTATTCTTTTAAACCAATTGAAAATGTTGAATGCTCTTTGTCGAAAGCTAGTAAGTGTATTTTATTTAAAAACAAAAAAACTTCATCTCTTCGAATGCTCTAACCTTTCGTCCCTAACCTTTCGGCTTCATCTAATTCACTATGTACCAGTTGCCTGATGCCACGTGTATTGGTATTTAACATTGTCGAAAGGTTTGATACCTTTCGACCTTGTCGGAAGGTTGTCGAATGATGGTGGAAGCTCTTACCGAAAGAGTTGAAACAGTGAAAATATTATTTAAAATAGTTCTTTTGTACTCCACCTTCCTTGTTTTTCTAAATCTGATTGGTTGTCAGAATTCTATATTCAAAATTACTCCCGGCTTTCCTTCTTTTGAAATTTAAATAAATTTGAAAAAGCCCTTTTCTCCTTTATAATTATACAAAACATTTAAGTCTCATACCTTAAATGATTTTATATGACTATTAAAACATCATGAAAAATCCTGGAAAAATTCCAAAAAATCAATTAATACGTTCTCTGTAACATATTAAAATTTCAATGCATATGAAGATCAAAACAATTCAATATTTAATCAAAACCGAATAAAACATGTTAACCCCTTTACGTTTTAAAAACACCTATGTCATATCGAAACAAAGGTTTAAATAGTTATCCAAACCAAAACATACACATGGATCAGATATATGCCCATAGCCAAACCAAACGTTGAAAATGAGATGATAAACATGAATATTCACCTTGATTAGTTGATTGGAGAAGGAGATAATTTCCTAGCTTTAATTCCTTAGTTTTATCTTCAATTTATGCTCTTCTTTAAGCTTTTAATGGTCGTTGGGAAGTTGGTGAGGAATTATGAATGAAAAGGTGAGAATTTATTATGGTGGAGGAAGAGATTTATACTAAGAAACGTAGCACCATTTCCAAGTTGACACCTTATGAAAATTCCTCCTTCTAAATTCAGTTAAGTCTTATTTAGTTCATTTATTAAGACATGGTCATTTGATTTATTAATCTTATCTCCCTAATTATGCACATTATTTTATTTAATTTATCTAATTAAATATCACGAATAATGTTAATTAAAATTTAGGGGCATTATAGACTCCTCCCCTTAAAGAATTTCGTCCCCAAAATTTCAGTAAGGACACAACAACAAGCATATAGCCCATGCAAGCAAAGCTAGTATAACCTACCAGCCAAATTCTAAATAAACCCTATATAGAACATACCATCTAAAACAACTCAGGAAAAGATGCCTTAATCCCGTCTTTTGTCTCCCAAGTATAGTCCTTTACGTTGTCGCTCCACTGAACTTTCACCAACCTGACTGTCTTGTTCCTTAGCCTTTTCTCATCTTTTGCCACAACACGAACTGGTTGCCTCACAAAAGTCATATCCGGTTCCACTACTAAATCTTCTAGTATCTTCGGAGTGATAGTAGTTTCTGGATCGTGAACATGCTTCCTAAGATGAGAAACATGAAACACATTGTGGACCCTGGCCAAACTTCTCTGTAAATCCACTCGGTACGCGAGTCTCGCAATCCTCTCTGATATAGGAAATGGTCCAACATATCTAGGTGCTATCTTTTCGGTCTTCCCAAACCGAACCACACATTTCATTGGCAATTCCTTGATGAAAACTCTATCTCCAACTGAGAACTCTAGATCCTTATGCCTCCTGTCTATGTTACTCTTCTGCCTAGACTGAGCTTCCTTCAACCTTTCCCGTATCAACTCGATCTTTTCCGTCGCCTCTATCACCAAATCTGGACCAAGGACCAATCTGTCTCTAGTCTCTAACCAACATGCTAGTAATTTGCATGGCCTTCCATACAAAGCTTCAAAAGGTGCCATTCCTATAGTAGTCTGATAACTATTATTATAGGACAACTCCACTAAGTGCAAGTGACCTTCCTAAGAACGACTAAAATCCAACACACAAGCCCTCAACAGATCTTCCAGTACCTTGTTGACTCTCTCTGTCTGCCCATCCGTCTAAGGATGATATGCGGCACTCATCTTTAGCTTAGTGCCTAACACACTCTGTAGGCTCTTCCAGAACTCGCTAGTAAACAAAGCATCTCTATCACTGTCGATACTACTAGGAATTCCATGCAATTTAATGATGTTCTTCATGAACAACTTAGCCAAAACAGGTGTCGTCCTAGTTAACCTAACTGGAATGAAATGGGCACTCTTGCTCAATCTTTCCACTATGACTCGTATACTTTCATTACCCTTGTTTGATCTTAGCAACCCATCAATAAAATCCATGGATATCGAGTCCCACTTCCAAACTGGAACATCTAAAGGCTGAAGCAAACCACTTGGCTTCTGATGTTCGGCTTTTACATGCAGACAGTTCAAACACTGTTTCACCCATAAGCCAACTCCCCTCTTCATTCCTTCCTAGAAGAAATTTCTCTTCACATCCTGATATATCTTGGTTCCCCCAGGATGAATCATAAACTTCGATCAATGACATTCCCTAAGAACTTCCTATAGTTTCCAACATCCAGAACATGTAACCGTTAATTCTTTCTCAACCAACCTCTGCGGTCAAGAATAAAATCTTTTAAATCATCAACCTCAGTTCCAGTTCTAAACTTCTAATCCTCTTGGCTAACATTGGATCTTCTTTCTGCCTAGAAGCAAATTGTTCGATCAGAATTGGTCGAACTTCCAAACAAGACATTATGGTGATATTCCGACTAGATCTGGTGATCAACCTCAACTACACACTGCAAGCAGCTAGTGCTTCCAAGTTCTTCCATTCCGCCAACATAGCTAACACCACATTATGATGTTCCTGCTAAGTGCTTCTGCCACCTTGTTTCCTTTTCCACGTGTATATTTGATGCTAAAATCAAAAGCTGCAACAAACTCCAGCCATCAATGATGTCTCATGTTCAGATCCTTCTGAGAGAATAAATATCGTAGAGACTTATGATCTGTTAATAGCTCAAATCTTTCTCCTAAAAGATAATGTCTCCACACTTTTAATGCAAAGATTACTGCTGCCAACTCCAAATTATGAGTGGGGTATCTCACTTCATGCGGTCTAAGCTGTCTAGAAGCATAGGCAATAACCTTTCCATTCTATATTAGCACAACACCTAACCCAGTACCATATGCATTGGTGTAGACTACCAACCCATGATTCCTATCTGGAACTACTAACACTGGTGCATTGGCTAACAAATGTTTCAACTTAAGGAATGCCTCCTCACATTTGTCAGACCAAACAAACTTCACATCCTTCTTGGTTAGCCTGGTCAAGGATGCCGCTAGCTGCGAGAAATCCTTAATGAATCTTCGGTAGTATCCTGCAAGACCAAGAAAACTTCTAATCTCACTTACCGTTTCTGGTCTCTTGCAATTGTTAACAGCTTCGATCTTATTTGGATCAACTACTAAACCTTCCTTGGAAACTACAAGACCAAGGAACTTCACTTCCTTCTTCCAAAAATGACACTTAGAGAACTTTGCTTTCAACTGATGTTGCCTTAGCATCTCCAAGACTATTCTAAGATGATCTGCATGGTCCTTCTCATTCTTAGAATATACCAAAATATCATCAATAAAAACCAACATGAACCTATCCAAGTGCTCTAAGAAAACCCGATTCATCAAATCCACAAAGAAAACTGGCGCATTAGTAAGCACGAATGGCATAACCAACCATTCATAAGACCCATATATGGTCCCAAACGCTGTCAAAGGAATACTATCCTCTTCCACTATTAGCTGATGGAAACCTATTGCCAAATCCAGCTAGGAAAACACTCTGGCTCCACTCAACGGATCGAATAAGTCGTCGATTCTCAACAAAGGATGCGTATTCTTGACCGTCCTCTCATTCAGCATACGATAGTCGATACACATCCTTAATGATCAATCTGGCTTCTTCATGAATACCATGGCCGTTCCGCAAGGCGAACTTCTTGACTGAATGAAATTCTTTTTTTCCAATTCCACTAGTTGCACTTCAATTCCTTTGTCTCGGTTTGTGTCATCCTGCTAGGTGGTCTACTTACAAGTTCAGCTTCCAGTATGAGATATATTCGAAAATCGATTGCCCCTTTCAACGGCAAGCCCGAAACTAGTTCAAACACATCCGCACACGCTCTTGCAACACAAACCTGCTTCAACTCTGCTTTTGTTCCCATGGCACCCAATAACACATAAGAATTTCTATCTGAACTCCTTACTGAGTAAATATCTCAGCTACGGCTATTAGGGTGCTTCAATGATATTTCCCTCTCCTAGCAAAATATCCTAGCATCATATCTATCTATCCAATTCATACCCAATATGATAACGATACCCATGAAATTAAAAACATATAAACTGAATGCAAACATATGACCTAACAAATCAAGTTCTAACTGGTCATATCTCATTCCCAGAGTTGCATACCCTCCTGTAAGATTCGCAACCCTTAAAGGAGTAATAAGGTATAAAGGTTCCAAATATAAGCAATCTATCAAATACTGAGATATAAATGAGTGCGATGCACCAGTATCAAATAGTATCCTAACTGGAGTACTATGAATCAAAAGCATACCTTCCATCACATCTTTTCCTTTCCCAAAGCTGTTGGTCTCGAGGATGATGGTTCCACGCAAAGACCTTTCCCTTTTTAGCCTTAGCAGCCTCGAGACACCTGTCCTTATAATGCCCTATCTGGCTACAGTTGTAGCACTTCACATTCGACCTCACTGCAACTGCTCTTCCATCACCCAAGCGACACTCATTAGCATAGTGCCCCTTCTTGTCACACTTGTAACAAACAATATCACCCTTGATCTTCTTAGCTGCTACCCCTGACTGGGCACCATTTTCTTGAAGAACTTCCGCTTCTTACATTGAAAGTTCTAAACCTCGGCTGGTTTCCCCTTTCCAAAAGTAGAAAGCATCCCTTCATTCTGAATAGCTGTCTCGACAACAATATAACATGGATCCTGAAGGTTTGGCATGGTTGCTCTGGCGATCTCAGGATTCAACCCTCTGATAAACTTTTCATTCCTCCGAATGACTGTAGTATACTCAATCACCAATTTATCACCCTGGACTAAATCTGCAAACTTCCTTAGCAGCGCTGACTTGGCAACTTCAGATAGAAATCTATCTTCGAACCTCCTTCGAAAATCAGTCCAAGCCAGGACTTCCTCTGGCTCTCCCACGGTAATTCTGTTGCACCAAAACAATGTTGCTCCCTACACTTGCCTTGAAGCAAGTCTTCTCTTCTGCATATCTAACAAGCTGAGATCTACAAATATCCTCTCACAATGCAATAGCTAGTTTTTCACTCCTACTGCATCCTCGGTTCCCAGAAAAGGCTTCCCTCCAAGACTAGTGTAATACCTGCTCAACTTGGCATAATTATTGCCAACTGGGGCTATCCGGATTAGCTCCTCTAGCATTCCTTACAGCCACTCACGCAGCTGCTCCAGCTTGCATCATATTCACGAAGAATTGATACATTATCCCCATATCAACCAACAGAATTTTGGCATCAACATTAGCATTTGCATCTGGGTTTGCATTTTCCTTTCAACCTTATTTGCTTCTAGTATTGGGTCAAACATTTACATTTGTTATGGTGCGTTTTCCACCCTGATTCACTCTTCCGTCTCCTGCCTCCATATCAAACTTGCCTACTACCTGAAATCCAATCTTTGTAAGATACAAAGAAACGATCTAAGATAGTGGGGAAAACATACTTAGGTATTTATAGCAAAGTACACATATGTTATTGTAATGCTTACCCAAGCCCAACCATATTTTAGATTCATTAGATTATGCATTAAAAATCTTTTAAGGTTTAAATTTCTTTTAAGGACATAAACCATGCTTTGATACCAACTTGTAACATCCCACATTCTTAGGCCCAAAACTAACTGCTAATGATGTTGTAGTCATCTATAGTTGTTATTTCTTGGCGATCGAATGCAGCAGAGTAAATATTGATAACCGGAACACATGAATATGAAAAATTTTAAACTTCCAATAAACAGAATTTCCCATTTCATGCAAATTACAATTTAGGATTTAATTATATAATCCCAGACAATAACTAAATTCAGATCACATATACATGAAAAAAAAATAATGAGCGACATATGAAGATGTCCCCTTATGATGATTAGAGAACCAATAAATATGAACTTTATAGTTCTTAGTACACAACAACGGAAGACACAAAATAGCTCCTACATAGCTAACACTGCCTCCTGCACGTCTTCGGAAGCTTATTCGTCCAAAAACCTGAAAGTCTCCCACTCTCAGACTACTCAAATTAATTTTTGAGTACCTTAGAGTTTGTGGAGAAATCTAAACTTCGAGTTAGACAATAAATCTGGTAAGAATAATCCCCTATCTTCTCTTATCATACTTAGATAGCTAGTGAGATCACGCCGCTTAGCGGAACAGATATTTCTCTCACTGGTATCCAAAACAAAATATGCAAATCATTTACTATGCCTTTGCACCCAAAATGATTAGTCATAACATAATATGAAATAGAGCCATAATCATATACATTGGATATCCCATCTACCCATTTATTAGATATCCCATTTAAAAGCAATATATTAGATTTCCCATCTAAAATCAATTTATTAGAGTTCCCTTCTAGAATCTCTAAAATTTACTATCCGTCATAATTTAATAGGACTATCCATCCTAAATCCATATAAAATAAAGGCAGATTATCCATCGTACATTGTTTTATAAAAGTTGGTGTGGGCTATCCACCGCACACTCCATAGTTTTCCTAGGATGACTATGAACCCTTGGGTGCCAAATCCCAAGGCTAACCACCTCTGGCAAAACTTTCTTTACTTTAGAAATTTGACGTGGGCTATCCACCGCACATTCCATGATTTTCTTAAGTTAACCAAGAACCCAACACTTGGCCAATTAAAATATCATGATCCCCATGATTATGTATAAAAATTCATGATCCCCATGATTATTTATTTTCCCTAGGTATACCACCTGTTTAACCTATTCCCATAGGTAGCGCCAATTAGGTTAAATTAAATAAAAAAACACATTGATAGCCCCAATATATATTTTCGAAAGCATATTTCTGTTTGTCACTCCAAACTATGTATAAAAAACATTAATCCCACCCCAGTGTCCCCAAGGTTTATTTACATCCAATTTGTATGAGGATCCCCCTTACATATTCAAACAAAGATAAGTATTTTATGTTATAACCCTTCAAAGTAACCCCTTCAAATTAGCAATATATTACTTAAGTAAAAATGGTGAAAACAGCCCTTTAAACCTCTTCGAGTGAAGCCCCGTTCGAAAGCAAATAAACATCCAAGGTTAGCCCTTTCGGAAGCCTTCATTTTGAAAGCATCACAAAATCATACCTTTCGACCTTGTCGAAAAGTTTTTTTTCAACCTAGTCGAAAGGTTCTACCTTTCGACTTTGTCAAAAGCCTAGGTTATCCCTCTTATAAAACCATTCATAAACTTTTAGAAAGTAATGAAACTCAAAATCTTTCGAAATCATTGAAACTCAAAACCTTTTGAAATCATTGAAGATAACCCCTTCGAAATCAAAACCTTTCGAAATCATTGAAGTCAAAATCTTTCGAAACTAAAACCTTTTAAAGTCAAAACCCTTCGAGACCATTCAAAAATAGTGAAGTGTTGGTGTTAGAACCAACCCTTTGAAATCAATGGAGAGATGCGGCAAGTTTTATAAAACAAAAGATAATCTTTGACTCCATCTGGGTCGAAAGCTATGGAAGCGGCAACTATGCTTCTGATCCTGTTGAAAGCTAATCATTTGACTTTGTCGAAAGGTTTTATTTAAAACAAAAAATAAAACTAATCGAAACTTTTTTCTTTTAAACCATTTGATAATGTCGAAAGCTCTTTGTCGAAAGCTAGCAGGCGTATTTTCTTTAAAACCAAAATAAAACTTCATCTCTTTCGAAAGCTCTAAGCTTTCATCCCTAACCTTTCGACTTCTTCTAATTCACTACGTACCAGTTGCTTGATACCATGTGCATTGGTAATTGACATTGTCGAAAGGTTTGATACCTTTCATCCTCGTCGGAAAGTTTCGAATGAAGGCGGAAGCTCTTACCGAAAGAGTTGAAACAGTGTAAATACTGTTTAAAATAGTTCTTTTGTACTCCACCTGCCTTATTTGTCTAAATCTGATTGGTTGCTTGAATTTTATATTCAAAATTGTTGCCGACTTTCCTTATTTGGAAATTTAAATAAATTTACAAAAGCTCCTTTCTCCTTTATAATTATACAAAACATTTAAGTCCCATACCTTAAATAATTTTATATAACTATTAAAAAATCATGAAACTTCTAGAAAAATTCCAGAAAATTAATTAATATGTTCTTTTTAACACATTAAAATTTCAAAGCATATGAAGATTAAAAATATTTGGAATTTAACCAAAACTGAATAAAACATGTTACTTTGCCCCTTTACGTTTTAAAAACACCTATGTCTTATCCAAACAAAGGTTTAAATAGTTATATCCTAACCGAAACATACACACGGATCGGATATATGCCCACAGCCAAACCAAACATAGAAAATAGGATGATAAACATGATTATTCATCTTGATTAGTTGATTGAAGAATGAGATAATTTTCTACCTTTAATTCCTTAGCTTTTTCTTCAGTTTATGCTCTTTTCTATGCTTTTAATGGCTGGCCGAAAGTTGGCGAGGAGTTATTAATGAGAAGGTGAGAATTTATTAAGGTGGAGAAAGAGATTTATATTAAGAAATGTTGCCCCATTTTCAAGTTTACCCTTAGGAAAATTCCTCCTTCTAAATTTAGTTACGTCTTATTTTAGTACATTCGTTAAGACACGGCCATTTGATTTATTAATCTCATCTCCCTAATTATGCACATTATTATATTTAATTTATCCAATTAAATATCCCAAATAAAGTTAATTAAAATTCAGGGGCATTACAGTCGCTTACTATACAACTAGCAATTCCATGCGATCTAACTATATTCTCCATAAAAAATTTAGCTAAAACAGATATGTCCTGATTAACTTAACGGTATAAAGTGTACACTCTTAGTCAATCGGTCCATTATAACACAGATATTCTCATTTTCTCTATGCGACCTTGCCAAGCCGTTTATGAAATCCATTAAGATAGAATCCCATTTCCAGACTTGAACATCCTAAGGCTGAAGTAACCCACTCAGTTTCTGATGTTCGTTTTACTTGTTGACAGTTCAAACGCCGCCCTACCCATAAGTGTACATCTCTCTTCATATCTTCCTAGTAGAAATTCCTCTTCATATCATGATACATCTTCATCCCCTTAGGATGAATCGTAAATTTTGATCGATGACATTCTCTAAGGACCTTCTTCCTTAGGTTTTCCATATTATGGACACACAATCATCCCTTCTTTCTCAATCACCCTCTCTGGTCAAGACTAAAATCCTTCAGATCATCAATCTCGATTCTAGCCTCTAGCCTTCTAATCTTCTTAGCTAATACAAGATCATCTTTCTACTTAGATGCAATCCTTTCGATCATCATTGATTGAACTTCAAAACATGATAAATGGCGGTTATTCGACTAGAACTAGCCTCAAATCTCCATTGTACTCCATATGTAGTCAATGCTTCTACATCTTTCCACTCAGCTATCATTGCCAATATTGCATTTTGATGTTTTCTGCCAACTGCATCTGCAACTTTATTTCGTTTTACTAGTGTGTACTCAATACGAAAGTCGTATGTAACTATGAACTCTAGCCATCGCTGCTATCTCATATTCAACTCCTTCTGAGAGACTAAATATCTTTGTGACTTATGATCTATAATAACTCGAATCTTTCTCCCAAAAGGTAATTTTTGCACACCTTCAATGCAAAAATTACTGCAGCTAATTCTAAATCATGATTTGGATATCTAACTTCATGTGGTTTGAGCTGTTGAGAAGCACATGTAATCAATTTACCTCTCTGCATTAACATAGCTCCTAATCCTATTCCACATGCGTTCGTGTATACCACTAAGTCCCGATTCCCCTCTGGAACAACTAGCATGGGTGCATTAGTCAATAAATGTTTCGGTTTCTAAAATGCCTCCTCACACTTATCCGTCCAAACAAACTTCACGTCTTTCCGAGTTAGCTTAGTCATCGGTGCAGCTATCTACGGGAAATTCTTAATGAATCTCCGGTATTAGCCAACTTACCTAAGAGAAATCTTTATCTCAGTCATTGTCTCGGGTATTTTCCAATTACTCATTGCCTTGATCTTAGTCGGATCTGCTAATATTCTTTTCTTTGAGACTACATGACCCAGAAACTTCACCTACTTCTTCCAAAAGTGACCCTTCGAGAAATTTGTCTTCAATTGATACTGTCTCAATGTCTCAAGCACTATCCTAAGATGAACTTCATGATGTCTTTCATCTTTGGAATTTATCAAAATTTGGTTTATGAAAACTAGTACAAATCTATCCAAATGCTCTCGAAAGATTCTGTTCATCAAGCCCACAAAGAATGCCGGCGCATTAGTTAGACCAAATGGCAACACTTACCATTCTACGATCCATATTTGGTTCTAAATGCCGTCAAAGGAATCTATCTTCCGCTACTCTAAGTTGATGGAACCATGTTGTCAAATCCAACTGGGAAAATACTTTGGCTCCACTTAACTGTTTGAACAAATCATCAATCCTAGGTAACAGATATCATCTCTTTATCATCTTCCCATTCAGCTTACGATAATCGATACACAACCTCAATGATCTGTCCGATTTCTTAACAAATACTATGGCTTCTTCCCACGGCGAACTGCTTGGTCTGATAAAATTCTTACCTTCTAGATCCACCAAATGCACCTTTAGCTCCTTCATCTCGATAGGTGTCATTCTACTTGGCGGTCTACTCACAAGTTCAGCTCCTGGAACTAAATCTATCCTAAAATCAGTGGCTCGTTACGATGGTAATCCTATCAAAGGTTCAAAGACATCTATGAATTTTCTAACAAAAAAACTCAATTCAACTCATCTTCTTCGTCCATAACACCCAACAAAGCACTAACCCCAAAACTAGGGTTTTCTACAGAGTATATAATCTGGTCACTACAACTAGGGTGTTTAAGTGATATTTTCCTATCATGGGAAAATATCCTAGCATCATACTTACTTAAGCAATCCATACCCAATTAATTCCGAAACCTAAGAAATCAAACACATGCAAACCGTGAGAAAATGTACAACCTAACAATTCAATATCTAAGTGGTCACATCTCATCCCAAGATTCGCATACCCTCCTATTTGATTTGCAACCCTTAAGGATGTAACTAGGTATGAAGGTTCTAGGTTAAGATTATTTACCAAATAATGAGATATAAAAGAATTTGATGCACCAACATCAAATAGAACTCTATTTGACACACCCTGAATTAAAAGCATACCTCCCATCGTAGCTTTCCCTTTCCCCCATGTTGTTGGTCCTGAGGTAGTTGGTTCCAATGCAAACACTTTTCCCTTTCTATCCTTGGTCGGATCCTTGCACTAGTTCTTATAATGTCTAATCTGATTACAGCTGAATCATTTGATATTCTTCTTCCCGGTCACTTTCTTTCCATCTCCTGAGCGACGTTCGTTAGCAGAATGCCTTTTCTTACCACACTTGTAGCAGATAATTTCCGCCTTTCCTTTCTTGGCATCTCCACTCTTTTGTGCTCCCTTCTTATGAAAAACTTTCTCTTTTGGTTCTTCCCACCTTGAGTTTCCACTTCTTCATTACCATTAAAGAAAGCGAGCATCTCCTCATTCCTCAAAGCTATCTCAACAACTTCATCACACAGATCCCAAATATGTGGTACAATTGCTTTAGCAAGCTCAGGTCTCAATCCGTGGATGTACTTCTAATTCCATTTGATCATCATATCAACCATATCACATTCGTATCTAAATAATTCCTCAAATATAGTAGCATACTCAATCACTGTCATGTCTCCCTACACCAACTCAGCAAACATCCTAAGTAGAGTTGACTTTGCGATATCCAACATGAATCTTTCCATAAACCTCCTTTTGAATTTTTCCCAAGTCATAGCTTTTCAGCTACTCCTACAGTAACATTATTCCACCAGTACAGTGCTGCTTTTTGCAACTGTTTAAATGCCAATCTCCTTTTCTGTCTATTTTTAAGTCCTAAATAAGAAAAAATCGTCTCGCAATGAAGCCACCAATTCTCCACTTTAATTGCGCCCACAATGCCGATAAACTACTTTCCTCCAAGCCTAGCATAGTCTCTGCTTAGTACAACATTATTTTTTACCACTGAAGCTCCCTAATTTCCTTCTCCGACATTTCCTCCAACTAATCCCATAACAGCTCTAGCTTGCATCATATTGACGAAGAACAGATACATAGCCCCCATATCAACTTGCGGTGCTCCAACACCTACATTAGCAGCTTGTGTCCGACCTGGATTCCTTCTAATGTTTGGTCTAGCATTTCCATCGGTTATGGTGCTTCCTCCACCATTGTTAACTCTTCCATTGCTGGCATCCATATCTTACTTCCTTAAAATTAGCATTCGAGCCTTTATAAGGTACAAAAGAATAGCCTAAGAGAGATGGAAGATCAGAGATAAAGCACATACTTATGTATAGAAAATACAAGTGTGTTACTACAATGTTATCCAATACCCCAATATTTTCTCTGATTCCTTAGGATTATGTTTTTCAAAATCATTTTAAGTTTAAAATTTTCTTTTAAGTTTTCATAAACCTATGCTCTGATACCAAGTTGTAAGATCCCATATTTTGAGGCCCGAAGCTAAGCGCTACATATGCTGCAGTCATCTATAGTATTAACTTTTAGTGACAAAATATGGTAATGTTAATGGTATACATAATATCAGGAGTACATGAATATAAAATATAATCGACATAGATTTCAAAAACAGCTTTTTTGATTACCTTCCAAATCAAAATTTCTTATTCAATTACATAATCCTAAAATGATTTCCAGGTTTTGATCCAATATAACTATTATAAATGACGCCAAGAGCGACATATGAAGATGTCTCCTTAGATTTTCAGAGTACTAGATATATAGACATATCATTCATAAATACATCATAGCGAAAACAATACTAAATAACTCATACATAGCTAGCCTTGCCTTCTGTACATCTTCGAAAGCTTATTCATCCAACCTACTAAACCTGGAAAGTCCTTAACTCTCAATCTACTCAAATTTAATTTTAAGCACCCTCGAGTTTAAGGGGAAAACATAAACTTTGAGCCAGACATAAAGCTTGGTGTGAATAATTCTATTACATCTCAGTTTACTGATATTAAATGAGACCATGCTGCTTAGCGCAACGGGTTTCCCCTTACTAATATCCTTTAAAAATCATACCTTCTGCAAGTCAAAATACCGCAATCAAATTGATTTAACAACAAAAGCAATAACATATACACATATAAATCAAGTAATCAATGGACTATCTATCCGAACAATATAGTTTTGTCAGCCTAACTATTAACCACCGGCTGACTCGGCCGACTAGACATAATAAGTATTCTAACTTCTGTTAGATACAATGCTATATGATATGTCCTTAACTTCCTTCTTCAACGGTCAACTGATCCTAATAGTTTTGCAGGCTCACCAATAACCTACCTTTACTTTGTGTACTTCTATCCGTGTCTAACATCATTTTAGTCTTACTCGTGATAAAGCCTACATACTAGAATTTTGGACTTATATTAGCTAGAGGCTACTAGCTAAAGTATATGGCGCGACCCCACACTAGTTCCATCTGGTTTTCTATTATCTGAGTCATATACTTAAGGTTAACACCCTATCCAATTTTCCTTGAAAACAATTTTTTTAAATTGATGTAATCCTTCTAAATCATACTTTAACAAGGAAAGCATGCTCACTGCTTTACTCATAATATCTATGCCATTGTGTATGCTTTACACAAAACAATATTGATGAAATCTAAATAATCGGGATTATCTACCCTTTAAAATAAGTTAAAGCCTCTTTTTAACTTAGAAACTTTAGGTTATAAAGCAGAAGCAGCACCTTCGAAACTATTGCTTAAAGCCTAAAACAATTCCTTTCAAAAACATTGAAAGCATCCCTTTCGAAATCATTGTTTAAAACCTTAGACATCCTTTTTCGAAACCATTATACATATCTTTCAAAAGCATTGGAAACTTCAACAACCTATAAAATTTTAATAATTTAATTTGTTAAGTTAGTAAGTTTTGGTAATTTAATATTAAAAAAACCTTATTAATTTAAAATTGAATGATGGTAATTAGAACTAATTAGCAAAAATTGAAATGAAATTACAATTTAGTGAAGTAACGAAAATTGGTATACTTGGCTATAAATTAATGTAAGAAAAAACTAATGCAAACATTTAAATTTATAGAAGGAATAATATGAAATAAATGATTCTTGAATAAAGATTAATGATAACATTTGTTGTGAGCAATGAAATCACAAGTGTGAATGTTGAATCATTAATAAGATAATATATGATTAATATAAATTGAAGTAAATCAATATTAATTAAGTAATGTAACAATTAACTTGTAAATAATAATGAATTCATTAATGTGACTTAAAGTAATAGTAACGGTGGTAAGTTACTATTTAATTGGCCTATTAATTTAGTTGTAACTGTTATATTTGAGTATAAATTTGAATATAAGTAAATAAGGGTAAGTGGTGTATAAATAAATGAATTAGTATAATTAATAGTAGTTGAATGAATTCAATATTAGGTAGGTAATTATAATAATTAGTTGAATATGATAAACTTAAGTGTAAATTAAAGGGTAATGGTAACAGCTATTATATGTTGCCTATTTAGTCTATAAAATAAATAGGAAATCTTTAATGTCATTAATGAGAATTAATGCTGTAACGAGAGGTGTGAATGTATGAATTAAATAGAAATGTAAGCTTATTTATAAAGTAATAAATTGATAACTGGAATGGAACTAGTTAAATTAATTAATTGATTTTAAACCTTAATTAATGTGTACAATTGACAAGATTTCACATTTAGAAATGTAACATTTAGTACAAATTTAAGATGAAAATAGGAGCAGACTAGTGTAATGGAATATAAAACTAATGTAACTAGGTATACAGGGTAATGATGGACCTAGTATAAAGATGGCAATTAAACCAAATCAAATTATTGGAAGCAATTTTTATTTAATTGGAATGTAATCTATAATAAAATGGACTATCGTAGGTAAATGAAATTAATTACTATGTAAATTAAAATTTGGATGAATTGGGAAGTTATTAATGTATTAGTATATAAACCAAAGTTAATATTACCCATAAAAGGATAAGTTAATGGTTGATTCAATAACAAAATTGAATATATTTATTTGATTTTTGATTGATTTTATTTTTAATAATAGCTTAGAAATTTCAAGAGATATAGGTTACTTGTTTTGTTTATTTGTTGCCTTTTTCTTTTCCCTTGCCTTTCCATTTGCATAGCCAATTACTTCCCACATTCATAACCGTGAATTCTTCTCTTAATTCAAGTACATATTGTTCCTCAAGCTCCTCTTTTCATTACATGCAAACAAAGAAAAAAAAATACATCGAGTTATTTGTTGCCTTTTTATTTCCCAAACCATTCAAACTCCTGCCTTTTATTGCCTAGCCTCTTTATTTATTGCCATTTCTTTCTTTTGGACGTGTACTTACTAAAACCTAGCCGCCATCTATTTTTTTCACGCGCAAAGTTTCTCATCTCCTCATCTTATTCATTTGCATGAAGATAAAATATATATACAAGATCTAAAGTCATGGATTCCTTCTTCTTTCTCCTCCTTTTTTCATTTTGTTTTCTTTGTCTTTCTTCAAGTTAGGCTTGGCCTCCATCTTCTCCTAGCATACGTCCAACCATCATGACCAAGCAACACAAGATGATGGTAGAACCCATATGTGTTATAGCCAAGCCATTGATTGATTAAGGCAAGTTATGCCACTTTGATTCGTTATTTTTTCATTGTTTTAACCTCTATTCTTTTGTATTGAATCATATTCTTATGTATGTAATATTTGTTTGCATACAAGATTTGGATCTGACTCTTCATCCACTCAAGTTTGCATTGTGCTTTGTCGTGATTTTTCGTACTTTGCGGAGTTTGGATTTTTATTCTGAATTTGTCAATTCTAGCTTTTAAAAGGTCAGTTATCACTCTAGACTTACATACTTATATTATTGTGAAATGATGACAAGTGAATTGTATAAATTAATATGCTATGTTCATACATGCCTGTGACATATTTATATGATGTTTAATGTTGTTTGTATAATTGTTACATCATCTGATATGATATGTTATATTGTATTGTTCATTTTATTTACTGTATCACTGCATGTTCCCTATCACTATCGGTTGAAATGATACATACCCGAACGAACTTTAGAATAAGGAAAATCAATATAGGATGAAATGATAGGCTCGAGTAATTTTATTAATTTTTATTGAATTATTTTACCTAGGATTGTGGGTTTGAAATGATAGAATCTGGATTTTCTTTTAAATTACGGATTGAAATGATATATATCCGTATCACTTGACCTAGGTTAGAAAATATTATACATGCACATGGGTAATATTTTAAAGTAATATTTTCCTAAAAAAATTTATTAAGTATTTTGAATATTTAGAAAATATGAAATTTTACCTTGAAATTTGATTTAATGATTTAAAACATAAAAAGATATTGGTTTTCAGCAAGTTAAAATTTTATAAGTTGATGATTGGTTTAGATTGTAATTTAAAAATATTTATTTGGTTTTAATGATAATTTAAAGAGCTTTAATTATGATAAATAACTTAATAATTAAAGTTAATTAATATGGAATTTCAAACTCTAGCCTGGTAAATTGCAATCAATTTTTTATTTTATGAAATGAATATGTTTGTAAAATAAATAATGTCCTTCGAATTGATAAAATGAAATACAGTTTTAATTGTACATTTTGTAATAAATGAATTTAGCCTGAAATCATAGTTTAATTGATGCCTAAATGAACAAATTTGCAAAGAAATTGATCGTTATATTTGCTATGATAAATTACTTTATTTGTGAAATGGAAATGTTTGGATATTGAATAATTATGATTTAAGTGGAAAAGTGTATTTTCAAAATATGACTTAACTTGATAATTGGAAATTTGGTTTTATTGGAAATTGTTAAGCTAAGTATATAAATGGAATTTATTCTTGCTTATGAAGTGGGTATTTTAAAATAAAGTGGTAAGTTATTTATTTAAATAAAATAAGTAAAGAATGTGTTTTTGACTTAATAAATGAATTATAGTTTAATTTGGATATTTGTTAATAAAATTTTATTTTATTAAATCATGAGTTAAATGATATCCAAATGAATATTTTGAAGTGGGAAATATGATTTTTATAAGTTAAAATGGCTAAGAATTGAAATTTTAATGTGGATGAAATATACAATGTCTTTGGAAATTTATAATTGAATGAATAAACTTAGAAATTTTACAACTTTAAAATGAATATTATTTTACATTGAATTTAAATGGTTTAAATGATGGTCATTTCAAGTGTTATGATTTTTTTAAGTATTATGATTTGCAAAAGAATAACATTTCCAAAGTGTTGTGATTTTAAGTAGTATGATTTCCAAATGATAACATTTCTAAATTGTTATGATTTCAGAGTATTATGATTCCAAAGTATTTTGGTTGGAGTTGTTATAACTTTGGAAGAACTATGGTTTTGGAACTGAAATTGTTTGAAGTTATATATTTAATTAAGAATTATCTTTGAACGCATAAATTTGAAACCTACTGAAATTGAAGATTTAAGAATATGACTTTATAAAGTGGTTTGGGTTAAGATGATATTTAAAGTTAATAAATGGAAGGAAATATTCAGTGATTTAGAAATTTGGGTTTTATTTAAAGGATATATTATTACTTTGGTTTTGAAATGGAAATGATATATTGATTTGGTTTTGAAATGAATTAAGATAGTATTTAGTTTTGAAATGGATATTATTTTGGAAAGTAATGGTATTTAATTTAAATAGTTTTGGAATAGAAATGATTTTGAAATAAATATCCATGGGTAATAATAACGTTGGGTTGTTAAAGAGTCCAGGATCGGGAGTTGTCGTACTCTCTGCCAACCCCGAAAACCACTTTAACAACCATGTACGCGGTGGAGATTCCATAATGAAGTAGGATAGTGGCGGCGTTCCTTTGAGGTATATACGTGGACCCGACTCTTGTGAGTTGGCTTAAGGTGTCTAAAACAGGAGCGCTTACAGGCCAGTGAGGTAGCCCCTCTTATCGAACGCACTCCTTCGATACCATTCTATTACTTTGTGATTCATTGAGGCCCTTTGATTTTTTTTGGGTATGGTTCGAGGTAGGCGGTAGCTACGCGCTATGCGTCACCATCATCCCGGATGCGTAATTGGTATATCTACCCTGGCATTGCCTCATTGTGACGTGTCACCTACCCTAGCGCGTCTTGTACGAGTTTGATTTGTGCCATACTTATGGAGTATCCTTTTGTAGCCGCCCGATCAGGAAGTATTATGGTACTGTATAGACTATTGACACTATTACGTGTTAAGGTGGAAAATGTAAATCCTTAATGCTATTTAAAAGTCAGTTTATTTTACTATTAGACATTATTATAATAGCGAAATATTACTACATAGTAAATAGTTTAATGGATCCTTAGAGGATGGGCGGTCTCAAGCATCCTTTAAGTTACTTGTATCTTATTTTACAGTTCACTTGAGTTGGTTTGCACTGTATAAGTATGTATGTCCTAACTCGAGTGCTTTGTGTTTTGCTTTACGCTCGGGTCAGACTGAGTGATACATCATTAGAGACTCATCTTTGGGGTTAGGGCTTTGCTTGAAGATCCAGCCATCTATTTCACTCTCAGTTATCCAGTTGATTCCAGTGTTGTATTCAGCTTTGTACTTGATTATCATCTTGTTATTTCTGTTGTATTTTGTCTAACTCTGATGTACATGTATAGTAGCTTCATGAACTACTATTTCTTTACTTCCGCTGCATTATATTACTCTGTGTCTGTGATCTGTGATTTATTTATTTACTGTATATTCTGAGTTTTTCTAAATATATTTTAAAATTCGGTATTTTGAATTATTCAAGTCCAACATGTGCGGAAGCGAATGGTTGAAAATATCGGGTCCTTATAGTTGGCATCAGAGCTTTGGCTCTAGGCAAAACTTAGCATATATGGTAAATTCATTTACAGAATCACTTTCATTCAAGTGTGAATCTCTTCCTTTTTGACTCGATTCCTTTTGAATTTTGAAACGTTCTCTGTGGTTCCGAAATACATTATTATCCCTCACTATTCGCATTCTTCTAAATTCTAAAACATCCCCTAGCACCACTGAATGACTTGTAAAGGGGTGAAGCTCCTTTACAATAGGCATTGATTCATCGGAGATTTCTATATCCTCGGTTTATATGCTTATATCTTTTGTTATCCCAAATTTTACCTCTTGAGAACGAATGTAGATTTGTCTTAGAATTCCGCATCGATCTTATTCTTGAAGTCGCGGTTGCTCACGATTTATATAAGCTTATCCATTTCCTTATTTGGTTAGTTAATCATCTTGTTTTTTTGTTTCAACTTATCCTTAAATCAAAATTTTCTTTGATTTGAATTAATCAAATTTGAATCTCTATGCTTGCTTTGAAAATCTATTCCTGTATAGTGTATTTGTAAATCTATATTTAAAATGTTTTATATAGTGTGTTGTTTGAGTTGTTGATGTTGATTTGGGTTTTCGATCGATTCATCTGATCAACGCTATCGATAGGATCTCCAAAACACTTAAACAGAGCAAGCAGACACAGTATTGTTTTCAAATTTAGTAAATGAAACAAATTTTGTATAATTATATTATATATGCATAAGTATGATTTTCTAAATTTCGATAGTTAATTGACTTGGATATTAAATGAATTTAAAAAAAGAAACTAAGAATTTAATTTTCGATGGTTTCAGACTTTGTGTTTAAAGCTTTAAGGGTGTATTATTTAAGTATTTCAAGTAGAAATTGTTTCAAGGAATTTTAATTTGTAAATCAGTGCTCTTTTCTCTGTCGCTGGAAAATAATTTCGGTGATGACTGCAGCATCATCGACTTTCATTTTCGATTTTCGAAGTGAAGAGACCATTCTGTAGTTTTGCTACCGTCTTGCTTTGGAGAATTAGATGGATTTGGATTTCTAAAATTTGATTTGATATGTACTGTGTATATTTATTTATCTCTAAAATCGTTTGAATTTAATCGAAAATCTAATTCTTAAACTTTATCTTAAAGGATAATGTCAAATATACAATGAAACCAAAAAATTTGAACAAATATTTAAGCTTGAGATAATTGAATTAGAAAATTTTATTCGTATAATATTCTATAACATTCCAATATAACACCTTAATTATTAGAAGTTAACAATGTAATTGGATAATATACAATATAAAAGAGATTTTTATAAATAAAATTTGAGTACTTATAATAAATGTTATAAACTTAAATTTTAGTTGTAAAAAGGATTAATTGAGGTAAATAGAATAAAAGGTTAATTGAATAACTCACAACATAAAATGGTGTTAAAGGAATTTATAAATAAATCGGTATGTTTTATTCAAATTAATTAATTTTGTAAAATTATTTGTTTATAAAGTTAGTATTTTGAATAAGATATATTGATTACTTAATTCTTTCTTTTCCCTTCTTTTCCTTTTCGAGGACGAAAAATTTTGAGTGGGGGAGAGTGTAACGACCCGTAAAATTTTTAATAATTTAATTTGTTAAGTTAATAAGTTTTGATAATTTAATATGAAAAAAAAAACTTATTAATTTAGAATTGAACGATGGTAATTAAAACTAATTAGCAACAATTGAAATGAATTTACAATTTAGTGAAGTAACATTTGTTGAATAAAAGGAATAATATGAAATAAATGACTCTTGAATAAAGATTAGGTATATAAGAATGGTAACATTTGTTGTAAACAATGAAATCACAAGTGTGAATGTTGAATCATTAATGAGATAACATATGCTTAATATAAATTGAAGTAAATCGGTGTTAATTAAGTAATTGTAACAACATTACTGTGACTTAAAGTAATAGTAATGGTTGTAAGTTACTATTTAATTGGCCTATTAATTTAGTTGTAACTGTTATATTTGAGTATAAATTTGAATATAAGTAAATAAGGGTAAGTGGTGTATAAATAAATGAATCGGTATAATTAATAGTAATTGAATGAATTCAATATTAGATACGTAATTATAGTAACTAGTTGAATATAATAAACTTAAGTGCAAATTAAAGGGTAATGGTAACAACTATTATAAGTTGCCTATTTAGTCTATAAAATAATAGGAAATCTTTAATGTCATTAATGAGAATTAATGCAGTAACGGGAGGTGTGAATGTATGAATTAAATAAAAACGTTAGTTTATTTACAAAGTAATAAATTGGTAAATGGAATGGAACTAAGTTAAATTAATCAATTGGTTTTAAACCTTAATTAATGTGTGCAGTTGACAAGATTTCACATTTAGAAATGTAACATTTAGTACAAAATTAAGATGAAAATAGGAGTAGACTAGTGTAATGGAATATAAAACTAATGTAACTAGGTATATAGGGTAATAATGGACCTAGTATAAAGATGACAATTAAACCAAATCAAATTACTGGAAGCAATTTTTATTTAATTGGAATGTAATCTATAATAAAATGGATTATTGTAGGTAAATGAAATTAATTACTATGTAAATTGAAATTTGGATGAATTTAGAAGTTATTAATGATTAGTATATAAACCAATGTTAATGTTACTCATAAAAGGATAAGTTAATAGTTGATTCGATAATAAAATTGAGAAATCAAATATATGGATTTATTGGGGATTTAAACTTATACTTTTTAAATTAGATAAAATGCAGTGTTTACATGCAATGACTTTTTATATTTTATTTCCCTGTGTTTGTTTCTCTAATTTTTGTTTTCTATTTTATTTGTATAAACTTTGAATATATTTATTTGATTTTTGATTGATTTTATTTATAATAATAGCTTAGAAATTTCAAGAGATATAGGTTACTTGTTTTGTTTATTGGTTGCCTTTTTCTTTTCCTTTGTCTTTCCATTTGCATAGCCAATTACTTCCCACATTCATAGCCGTGAATTCTTCTCATAATTTACGTACATATTGTTCCTCAAACTCTTCTTTTCATTGCGTGCAAAAAAAAGGAAAAAAAATTAGTAAATACATCAAGTTATTTGTTGCCTTTTTATTTCCCAAACCATTCAAACTCTTTCCTTTTATTGCCTAGCCTCTTTATTTCTTGCCGTTTCTTTCTTTTGGATGTGTATTTACTAAAACCTAGCCGCCATCTTTTTTTTCACTTACAAAGTTTCTTATCTCCTCATCTTATTCATTTGCGTGAAGAAAAAAATACAAGATCTAAAGTCATGGCTTCCTTCTTCTTTCTCCCCTTTTTTTCATTTTGTTTTCTGTCTTCCTTCAATTTAAGCTCGGCCTCCATCTTCTCCTAGCACACCTCTAACCATCATGACCAAGCAACATAAGATGATGGTTGAACTCATATGTGGTGTAGCCAAGCCATTGATTGATTAAGGCAAGTTATGCCACTTTGATTCGTTATTTTTCCATTGTTTTAACCTCTATTCTTTTGTTTGAATCGTATTCTTATGTATGTAATATTTGTTTGCATACAAGATTTGAATCTGACTCTTCATCCACTCAAGTTTGCATTGTGCTTTGTCGTGCTTTTTTGTACTTTGCGGAGTTTGGATTTTCATTCTGAATTTGTCAATTCTAACTTTTAAAAGGTGAGGTATCACTCTAGACTTACATACTTATATTATTGTGAAATGATGACAAGCGAATTGTATAAATTAATATGCTATGTTCATACATTCCTGTGACATATTTATATGATTTTAAATGCTGTTTGTATAACTGTTACATCATCTGATATGATATATTATATTGTACTGTTCATTTTATTTACTGTATCACTGCATGTTCCTTATCACTATGGGTTAAAATGATACATATCCAAATGGACTGTAGAATAAGGAAAATCACTATGGGCTGGAATGATAGGCTCGAGTGATTTTATTGATTTTTATTGTATTTATTTTACTTGGGATTACGGATTTGAAATGATAGAACCCGAATTTTCTTTTAAATTACGGATTGAAATGATATATATCCGTATCACTTGACCTAGGTTAAAAAATATTATACAGGCCCATGGTTAATATTTTTAAGGTAATATTTTCCTAAAAATTTTATTAATTATTTTGAATATTTAGAAAATATGAAATTTTACCTTGAAATTTAATTTAATGATTTAAAATATAAAGAGATATTGGCTTTCAGAAAGTTAAAATTTTATAAGTTAATGATTGGTTTAGATTGTAATTTAAAAATCTTTATTTGGTTTTAATGGTTTTAAAGAGATTTAATTGTGATAAATAACTTAAGAATTAAAGTTAATTAATATGGAATTTCAAAGTCTAGCCTAGTAAATTGCAATCAATTTTTTATGTTATGAAATGTGTATGTTTGTAAAATAAATGATGTCCTTTGAATTGATAAAATAAAATATAGTTTTAATTGTACATTTTGTAATAAATGTATTTAGCCTGAAATCATAGTTTAATTGATGCCTAAATGAATAAATTTGCAAAGAAATTGATCGTTATATTTACTACGATAAATTACTTTATTTATGAAATGGAAATGTTTGGAAATTGAATAATTATGATTTAAGTGGAAGACTGTATTTTCAAAATATGAATTAACTTGATAATTGGAAATTTGGTTTTAATTGGAAATTGTTAAGTTAAGTATAAAAATGGAATTTAGTCTTGCTTATGAAGTGGGTATTTTAAAATAAAGTGGTAAGTTATTTGTTGAAACAAAAGAAGTAAAAGAATGTGTTTTTGACTTAATAAATGAATTATAGTATAATTTGGATATTTATTGATAAAATTTTATTTTATTAAATCATAAGTTAAATGATATCCAAATGAATATTTTGAAGTGGGAAATATGATTTATGTAAGTTAAAATGGCTAAAAATTGAAATTTTAATGTGGCCGAAGTATACGATATCTTTGGAAAGTTTATAATTGAATGAATAAACTTAAAAATGTTACAACTTTAAAATGAATATTATTTTACATTGAATTTAAATGGTTTAAATGAAGGTCATTTTAAGTGTTAGGGTTTTTCTAAGTATTATGATTTGCAAAAGAATAACATTTCCAAAGTGTTGTGATTTTAAGTAGTATGATTTTCAAATGAGAACATTTCTAAATTGTTATGATTTCAAAGTATTATGATTCCAAAGTATTTTGGTTGGAGTTATTAAGCACTATGGTTTTGGAAATGAAATTATTTGAAGTTGTATATTTAATTAAGAATTGTCTTTAAATGCATAAATTTGAAACCTATTGAAATTGAAGATTAAGAATATGACTTTATAAAGTGTTTTGGGTTAAGATGATATTTCAAGTAAATAAATGGAAGGAAATATTCAGTAATTTGGAAATTTGGGTTTTATTTAAAGGATATATTATTACTTTGGTTTTGAAATGGAAATGATATATTGATTTGGTTTTGAAATGAAATAAGATAGTAATTAATTTTGAAATGGATATTATTTTGGAAAGTAATGGTATTTGATTTAAATGGTTTTGGAATAGAAAGGATTTTGAAATAAATATCCATGGGTAATAATAATGTTGGGTTGTTAAAGAGTCCAGGATCGGGAGTTGTCGTACTCTCTGCCAACCCTCAAAAGCACTTTAACAACCATGTACGCGGTGCAGATTCCAGAATGAAGTAGGTTGGTGGCGGTGTTCCTTTGAGGTATACACGTGGACCCGACTCCCGTGAGTTGGCTTAAGGTGGCTAAAATAGGAGCGCTTACATGCCAGTAAGGTAGCCTCTCTTATCGGACACACTCCTTCGATAACATTCTATTACTTTGTGATTGATTGGGGCCCTTTGATTTTTTTTCAAATGTGGCTCGAGGTAGGCGTTAGCTGCACGCTATGCGTTACCATCAGCCCGGATGCGTAATTGGTATATCTGCCCTGGCATTGCCTCGTTGTGTCGTGTCACCTACCCTAGTGCGCCTTGTACGAGTTTTATTTTTGCCATACCTATGGATTATCCTCTGGTAGCCTCCCGATCATGAGGTATTACGGTACTGGATAGACTACTGGCACTATTACGTGTTAAGGTGGAAAATTTAAAGCCTTAACGCTATTTAAAAGTAAGTTTATTTTATCTTTAGACATTATTATAATAGCGAAATATTACTACATAGTAAATAGTTTAACAGATCCTTAGAGGATAGGCAGTCCCAAGCATCCTTTAAGTTACTTGTACCTTATACTACAGTTCACTTGAGCTGATTTACATTGTATAAGTATGTATGTCCTGACTCGAGTGTTTTGTGTTTTGCTTTATGCTCGGGTCAGACTGAATGATACAGCATTAGAGACTCAACTTCGGAGTTGGAGCTTTGCTTGAAGATCCAGCCATCTATTTCACTCTTAGTTATCCAGTTTATTTCAGTGTTGTATTCAGCTTTGTATTTGATTATCAACTTGTTATATCTGTTGTATCTTGTCTAACTCTGATGTACATGTATAGTAGCTTTATGAACTACTATTTCTTTACTTCCGCTGCATTATAGTACTCTGTGTCTGTGATTTATTTATTTACTGTATATTCTGAGTTTTGCCAAATTTATTTTACAATTCGGTATTTTGAACAATTCAAGTCCGGCATGTGCGGATGCAAATGGTTGAAAATACCAGGTCGTTACAGAAACATTCCCTTAGAAACACTTAAATATATACCTTTCGAAAGCATTGGGCTTAAGTAAGAATTTGTGAAGCATGGCTTCAAAACCATTTAAAAGTATTTCTTTTGAATCATCGGGTTCAACATTTAATATAAATATAGGGTCAAAGAGAATAGAAGTGAAAGCATCCATTTCAAAAGCATTGATCTCAAGCAAAAGAATTGAGGGAGAGAATAACTTTGAAACTACCCTTATGAAACCATTTCCTTCGAAACTATTAGTAAAAGTGGCTAAGACACCCCCTTTGAAAGCATTAGGAAGACAGCCTCAAAATTAAGAAGACGCAAGCCTTCCTTTCGAATGCATTGTTTTAAGGTTATAAAGAAAAGAGGCCTCTAACTAACACGAAAGGTATAAAAGCAGCAACGAGGATATCGAAGGGGTTCAAAAGCGACAACCCTTTTGAAAGCTTCTTTTAAAAACAAAGGCAAGTTAATGGATTCGAAAGCTAATAAAAGTGGCTTTGACCCTTTTGAAAGCATATTTTCGATATCGTCCTTTACTTCCATCTTTCTCATATACATTGTATACCAATTGTTTGATACCATGTGCATTGGTTTCGAATGGATGCAAAAGGTTTACTGGGTATGGTGTCGGAAGAAAGCAATGGATGTAGCGAAGTTATAATTCGAAATAAACTGATTTTATGCTTTTTAAAGTAATTCCTTTTCACCTAACTTACATAATTCGCCAAAATATGATTGGTTGCCAGTTCTTTTATCAAAAAAATTTCAAAAAATCCGATGAATACAACATTTAACAATTGAAACATTTTAAGAAAATAATCCCTTCTCCTTAATAAAACATTTAAGTCCTCTAACTTAAATAATTTAATAACCATAGTAAAATACATAAGAAAAATCCCCAAAAATCACAATAACTCACTTTAAATATGTTTTCTAACATATATAAATTTCAGATCCGAAAGCATTGTTTAATTGTCTTAAATAATTTAAACCAAAAATTAACTATTTTCTCTCATAGAAAATTCATAATAAATCCATAATCACTTAAAAAATTATGAAACTTGAAACTTACTTCTAAAATAATGTTTTTGACCATATATCAAAAAAGAAACTCATTTGGATTTCATTTGATAAGTTTTATAATCTAAACATATCATAAAATTCTTATTAAATCTCCATCAATCATCAACTTAAAACATATAATAATTAATCACTATAACATGGCATATTTGCAAAAGAAAACAAGTTTACCTTTAAACCGAAATCATTCATCAAAAATAGAGATGCAAAACTAATTAGTCACCTTGGTTTGATTAACAATGTTGAGATTTAGATTAAGGTTGTTTTCCTAAGTTCTTAACCTTGAATCTCCTAGCTTTACTCTTTGGTTTCCCTACTCTTTAATAGCTAGCCACCCCTAGTTTAATTTGTAGATGCAAATGAATGAATGAAGTAGAGAATGAGAGGGATTTAGGATATTAAATAAGGCTCTTCCTATTTTTCCTTTCTAAATGTCCTCCCCCGTGTCTTAAATTTTAATTACTTATTTTAGTTCATTCATAATGCACGGCTTAGGTTTAATTATCAAATCCCAATCCCTTAACTATCTACATTATTGCATTTGATTTATCAAACTAAAAATTCTAAATAATGTAAGTCAAAACTAGGGTCATTGCAATATTGAACTAGAAGCTTCGAGACCTTTTAGGCCGGGTCGTATTGTCGAACGCGATACAAATTTTTTTAGGAGGAAGACAGTGGGATTAGTGACGGTTCAATAGGGCGATAGTGAAGGCGACTGCATATGGAAAATCAAAAAGAGCATGAGGGCTGCATATCCGAAGCTCTTCGCATTATACGATCTACTATTTACCATACTTACTTTCCCCTTTGATATCATATAGGATAGTTTAGTATCTCCCATGTTAGGATAGGTTCGTCTATTATATTGATTGCATGGTTGCCTGTTTGATATGTTTGATAGTTGCATATGATTGTTAGGTAATTGAGGTAACTTTGGTTAACTATTCTTTGATTAGTTCGAGAATTTCGACGGAGGGGGGAATGAGGGGAATTCCTATGGAGGAAGAGTGTAACGAATCGTACTTTACATATTGGAGGATCATAAAATATTTTTATTTAATTCATATGAGGTTGTATGACTCAAAAACTTTGGAAAATGGCTTTTTGGGACTTTTTTTTCAAATTTACGGTTTTATTGAATTTCTATGTGACCATCCCGACCTTGAAAATTTGTATACAATATAACTTTTGATATAAGCCTAATTAAGGCTTAAACAACTTCTCTTGCTTCAATATGATGGTTTTATATTCCATATAGTGGTCATAATAGTAAGACGAGCTTACTATTTAAAAGTTATGGCTATTTTAAATTTTGGTTTTTGTTGTCCAGTATTAGTAGGTAATTAATTAGGTCCAAACCTAATCCCATTAACTAATTTTAATGTTTTCACCAAATTAGGACTGATGGAACATCTCCAATCATATTTCCCACCTTCCAATATAATCCCAAACCTCCATTAACCCTAATTTCATCAAAAAATTCATTTTTTCCTTACTGATCATAGTCAGATTCATCATTAAGGATTAATTAACAAAGGGGATCACAAATTCATCATTTTTTGGTTCTTTAATATTGGATTAGCTACTGTTCACATCAGATCTATGGGTTTAAGGTGGTAAATTAAGTATTAGGTGAGTGGTTCTTGACCTCTCACTATCATATGCATGTTTTTTAGTTAAAGTTGATGTTTTCAACATATAAAACGTTTTCCAACTTTAATCTCACCTCTATACATATTTATGGCTGAAATTAAAATGATTTAAAATGGTTTTACAATCCCTTTTGATCGTATTGACATACTAATGTAAAAGTTAGATCTAGGTTGGATTTGTACGATAATCATGTCTTAATGAATTATATGTGTGTATGGATGTATATGGATGATATTTCAGTTTGGTTTATTGTACTTTAATATGGTTTGCTAGAGGTTGTCGAATTTGGTAAATCGAAGGCAAAAATGGTCTAAATTGGATGAAACTTGAGGGGAGATTCTGGAGTAAGGGACAATCCCATGGTTCAAGTTGCATCAAAATTGCGTCAGTGGAAAGGGGTCGCAAGAATCTAATTCAGGTCAATGGAAATTAACACGTTAGGATTTGGTCTAACTCGTGCTTCGGGTTAGGTGTTGGAAGGACTCGTGCTTACAAAGGAGAAACATGGAGTTGACTTTGGGTCAAGGAAAAAAGGGGTTAGAGCTTCAAGTCGGTGGATTTTAACTTAGGGACATACTTCAGGATAAGGTAGAGGGTGCTTCAGACTTGGCTCAAGACAAAGTTAAGTGGAGTAGGGAAATTGAAGGCCAAATTTTGGCTAAGTGTTCAGGTCATTACCGATCTAAATCATGAAGGGTTGGACTAGTGTTTTGGCTTGGGGACTTTAGAAAGAAGAAGAGAAGTTCAACTAAAGGACAAAGACAAATGATGGGTTCAAAAGCTCGGCTCGATAAAGACTACTTCAATTTAGTACCAATTTGAAAATTTGGCTTAGGTTTGGGCCAAACTTATAGGAGCGGGAAATAGGGTCTCATAAGTCGTGCTAAAGGCATTGGTTCATTTGGTGTTCGTTTAGATGTTATGTCATGATGAAAACTGGTGGTTATGGAACAAAGCAATATTGGAGTGCTTCAATGCGATAGCTTCAGAACTGCGATGATGATAACTCAATAGTGCATGGTATTAGGTTTCGATGATAGTGGCTTAACAATTGCAGTCGAAGCTATGATCCAAAAAGGGCCAGTTCAATGAGGGGAGCTCATGGGCGGAATTATGATTGCGTTCCACTGTGGCTACAAGTAGAATGGAATTATGACTGTTGTCCAATATGAAGACGAGTGTAAAGGGATAATAGATACTCGGAGGTTTCTTATGTGCATATGTAGAAGGGGTATGCCGAGACGCCCACCTAGGTTATGACTGTAACGACCTAGAATTTCAATCATTTGTAATCACATATTTAATTGATTCAAGAGTTAATTTTATAAGTTGAATAACTTATATTTAAAATATAGTGATTTAATTGGATAATTAAATTATTAATTTAATATTTGAAATTGTGTAAATAATTGGAATTTGGATTTAATGTGAATAAAAATGATTTATGAAGTTGAATTAAGTTCTATTTGAAATTGAATTAAAAGTAAATTTATAGAAATCAAATATTTTAATATTTAATTAATGTGTAAAAATAGCCATTTTTCATATAGTCTCGAATTTTAACGAAACTAGTTTCATTGGATCTATAATGTTATATTATTGTAGGATTTCAAATTTCGTATCAATTGGATTTACGGTTTAGTCATGGCAAGCTGAAACGCGTAGAATTTTTTTTAAGTAAATTTTAATTTAAAATAAGTCGATTCGAAAACCTATCTTCCAAATACGATCGAATTGCTATCGATATATATATATATTCGATTATGTTCGGATAGGGGTAAAATATTATAAATGCCAGGTGACACGTTTCGTTTGGAGTTCGGAAAATTTTCGGATGAATAGTGCGTGAAAATTTTCTGTAAAAGGCCACAACATTTTATAATTTTCACTCAAACCCTAATTGTTCATGCCCTAGCTGCCACCCTATTTCAATGGCCAATTTTTTTTGATTTTATTCTCCATAAATCTCTCAATCTATCGAGAATTAGTAAAAACATTCAACTACAACATTGAAGAGCTCAATGAGAGCTCTAATCTGAATGGTGGTGATCATGATTGGCGTAATGAGGGGAAAGGAATCAGCTTGCATTTGGCAACCCTTCATGGGGATTTTTGAGGCACAATGTAGGGTCGAGCTTGCCGTGCTCAAAGGCGATAGCGCACGTGGGCGTGGGTGTTCAAGCGGTGGTACCTGATCGGCAAGCAGGCGATCGTAGATGGCGCGATAGTTGGTGGAAGGAGGGCGACTATGGGTTTGTTTGGTTGGGAAAAAATGCGTGGGAGAAGAAAACACGCACGGCTAGATCTCATTTGATGAAAACCGAAGGCCCGATTTAAAAGGTTTTAAAGATGAAAATAAATGTGTAAATTAATTTATATATTAATTCGTATAAACTTCTAAATGCTCTAACTTCTTCATACGAAATCCATTTTTGATAAAACAAGTTGTGTTGGGTCTGTATTGACGAGTACTACATTTTAGAGCTGGTTTGAAGTTAATTGGAGTTAGTATAAATTTTGGATAAAATTAAACGCTCGTTTAATTTTATTATGAATAAAACGCTGCAACTGAGTGAGTACAACGCACTCTTTCTGACTCGCTGATATTTCTATATAAGTGAAAAAAAATTATTTATGCTAATTGATGATTGTTTGGAAGATAGATGATATATTTTATATATTGATTGGTATTTGGATATATTCCTGCCTATTGGAGCAGATGAGACCCTATGTGTTCCCGTGTATGAGCGGATAACCCTTTGTACGTGCATCTGCCCCGAAGCAGACATTGTATATATTTTCTAATATGTACATTTGTTACAGGTGACATATTGGAGAGATCCAACTGGATTCCTCATCGTTGTTGATTTTATTTACAAATACTATGATATATGCTGTTATCATATGATATATGAAGTTTGGTTGTCGTGATTGATGTATTTAGTGTTGCAGATTAGGCCTATTTTTGATAATTTAAAAATGTTAAAGTGATGATTTAATTTAAAAGGGATTTCAAAGTAATTTTGAAAATATATATTCTTGAATTGTTAAGGAAATGAATCTATTTTAAATAAGTAAATGTTATAATTTTTATGTTATAAAAATTATGGTTTTGTGAAATATATCAAAATGTGGTTTTTGAAATATGAAGTGAACTATTTGGTGAAATAGTCAAATTTAGATTTTTGATTTATTATAAATGGTTTATATATAAGATTTATAAAATTGAATTTTTATAAATCAAAATAATGGAATTATAAAGGATTTTTATAAGTGTTAAAATGAAGTATAAGTGAATCTTATAAGTGAATAAGATTTATAAATTTTGTGAAGTTGTAGAAAGGATGAATTTGTAAACAAGGGAATTAAGTGAATTAACTTATAATTTGGATTTTTGGCATGTAAATGATATATATATATATGGAATTGGTAAATAAAGGAATTTTATAAAATGAAGTTTTTATAAATATAAATATAATTTACAAACATCGTTTTATAAATCTGAAATCAATTTAACTTGATAAGTTAAGTATGGAAATTTATTAAAGGAATTTCATCCATGATTTTGGACAGTGGATAATCCTTAAAATAAATGTGTAGAAACAATGAATTTGGTAAAGAAAATGTATTCACGATTTTGGACAGTGAATTATCTTTTAAATTAAATGTGCAATAGTAATGAATTTGGTAAGAGCATTGTGTTCACGATTTTGGACAGTGATTAATCTTTTAGATTAAATAAATGTTTTGAAAAGTGATATTTTTAATGAACTTAAATGGTTTGAAGTTGTTTTAAAATGTGTTAAGTATCGAACCATAGATTTCAACATTCATTGTTAAAATAGACGCTTTCGAGAAGGAAATGATGAACTATAACATTGTTGTTATTGTAAATGATTTTCGAAAGGAGTTGTTTTGTATAGTTTATGGGATTTATATATCTATCTAATTATCGAATACATATACTAATGATTTTGGGTTGTCGTAATGATGTTTTACGCAACATTCGTTTTAACCCAAAAAAATATGTTTAAGAGAATGTTTCCTTAAAGAATAAAATATATGCTTAATCGTGATTTAAGTATATGTAATATTTTCTAAGTGTTGAAAATAAAGAGATTTGTGAATATGCTATACTGTTGATATAAGTATATAGAAATGTTTTCCAATATTGAAATGGTTTTTGAATTATATCTTTTTCAAAGATAAATTGAAGTGAATATTTGGGAAGTAATTAAATTAATGAAAGATTAATTAAAAGAGCCTAGTGATTGGTGATGACACTAAATATTTGTTTGTTACTTTGATAGTTAAATAACCGACTGTCAAATTTGGCCATTTTAGTTACTCGACTTGATGTGGGAACTATTTAGTCGTACATTTAGTATGTAGCCATCTAAGTAGGATTAATTATCATTTGTATTGAGGATGTTGATTCATGTAGTGCGGAGTATTACTCCAATCTATCGAGCTTTCTTCTTGGCCGAAGGATAGCAAGTTGAAAGTTGGAGACATGATAAGTCTATGAGACTTAGTTTCTGTGTGAGGATGAGGAACGCTTTTGCATTGTTGGTGCGAAGTGACCGGGATCAAAGTTATCTGAAAACCACTTTGGATCAACATTTATGCGTTCGATTGTGCAGATTGTGATGATATTGATATTCAGGATTTTTCATAGTGGAGAACTGCTTGTTGATCGTTTGGGGTTAAAATTCCAATATACATATAGTAGTAGTGGTCACTTCATTATGAAATATCCAATGCAAGGACTATTCGCTACTAATCCTAGGGATTTCCCGACAGGATGTGGTAAGAAAGTACCTTCGGTTTGTCCTGTTCTTGGACAACTTGTATGGATGTTTGTCTGACATTGCATTTCGAAAGATTATGTACACTGGTTTTTAAAAACGTACATCAGTTGTAACAGCCTGATATTTTCAACAATTCGCATCCACACTTGCCGGATTTGAATTGCTCAAAATACAAGATTGTTAATTTATATTTGGCAAAACTCAGCATATATAGTAAATAAATAAATCACAGAATCACAAACACAGAGTAATATAACAATAATGCAACGGAAACAAGAGAATAGTAGTTCATGAAGCTACTATGTATACATATAACAAAGTTAAATAAGATACAACAGAAGTCTCGAATACAATAGTTAAATACAAGATCAGAATACATCACTAGAATCAACTGAATATCTGAAAGCTGGATAGATAGCTGGATCTCCAAGCGAAGCTCCAGCTCCAAAGGTGAGTCTCAAAAGCTGAACCTCTCAGTCTGACCCAAGCATAAAGCAAAACACAAAACACTCAAGTCAGGATTAACATTATTATATCAATAAATCCAACTCAAGTGAAATAACAACTGAAATACAAGTAACTCAAAAGACGTTTGGGATAACCATCCTCCAAGGATCCGTTAAACTATCTGCTATGTGGTAATATATGCTACTATAATAATGTCTAAAGTAAGTATAATATATTTAGAAATAGCGTTAAGGCGTTACCCATATCCCCATTAACTCATTTTATAGTGCCAATAGTCTATACAGTACCGTAGTCCCTCCTGATCGGGAAGCCACCAGATGAAACTCCATAGGTACGACACAAAGAAAACTCATAGTAAAGCACGCTAGGGTAGGCGACACGGCACAACTAGGCAATGCCAGGGTAGATATACCAATTACGCATTCGAACTGGCGGTAATGCACAGCAACAGCTACTGCCCACCTCGAGCCACACTCCAAAAATCAAAAATCAAAAGTGGCCACCAAGTTAATCATAAAATCAGAATATAGTATCGAAGGAGTGTTTTCGATCAAAAGAGCTACCTCATTGGCCCGGAATCGCTCCTGTTTTTTCCACCTTATGCCAACTCACAAGATTCGGGTCCATGTATATACCTCAATAGGACGTCGCCACCATCCTACTTCATTCTGGAATCTCCACCGTGTACCTAGTTGTTAATGTGGTTTTCGAAGTTGGCAGAGAGTATGAAAACTTTCGATCCAGGTCTCTTTAACAACCAAACGTTACTAAAACACCACTGTCATTTTCAAAATAGTATATACTTCAAAACCGAAATATCATTGCCATTTCAAAACCATATCAGTACGATATCATTTCCATTTCAAAACCAAATACGATATCATTTCCATGTCAAATATATCCATTTTTCAGAATCATAACCTTTTCAAAGTTATAACACTTTCGAAACCAAAACACTTTGAAATTATAACACATTCAAAACATAATACTTTGGAATTCATACTTTGAAAACATAATTTCCACCACTTAAACAGTTTAGATATTAAAATAGTATATATATAATAAAATAGCTTATGAAGTAAAATAATCTATATAAAAGGTTATAAGTTAAAGTAGTTTATATTAAAATAGTTAGTATATTAAAATAGTTTATTTTAAAATAATTTATATTAAAATGATTTATATTAAAAAAGTTTATATTCAAATAATTTATATGGTAAAATATAAAGTAGTTTTATATATAAAATACTTTATATAATAAAATAGCTTCCTCAAATTCACAAATCAGTTCCAAATCAACTCGAATTCCAAATTCAAATTTAATCAAATCTCAAATATTTAATTCCAATTCAATTCAGTTTCTAAATAAACCATTTCAAATAATCGATTTAAAATACAGATTTGAACCACAAAATAAACCGTTTCAATATCAATATACTTCAAAGCTTTAAATATTCCACAACTTCAAAACTAAATTTGCTAATTACATACATACATACATACATACATACATATATATATATATATATTAAATTCACTTTGCTATTATTTAGTTTTTAAATATTTACATAATAAATCCAATATCATTTACGTAAAATAAAAATTACAAATTTAAATAAAACTAAATATAACGCTTCAATTTATGTAAATTTGAAATATTCATTTAAATAAATTTAATCAAAATCAAGTATAAAATCAGATCTTCAAAATCCAAATTTAATAAATATCAAATCAAACTTATTTGAGTATAATTCTTAAATAAATTCAATTTCAAAATGTAACGACCCGTAAATTTCGATAATTAAATTGGTTAATTTAATAAGATTTTTGTAATTAAATTTAGAAAGAAATAAAAAATTTATAATTTATAATGAAGTGAATGTTAAGAATGACTTGTAGCAGTGGTTGTTAAAACTAATTGTTAACAAATGAAGTGAAATCACAATAATAATGAAAATATGTAAATTGTTGCACTTAGGTATAAAATTGAAAATAAGTAAATAAAAGTAAGCATTGAATTAACCAATGAAATAATATATTGATTAATAATAGACATAATAAAAGAGTTGAATTGAATCAATTAATTTATTGAAACTAATTAATTGGTATTCAAATTTATAATAAACGGGTTTATTGTAAGAACTTGAAATTAGATACTACGGTAAATTAGAATTAAGATGAAATTGGGATTATTAGTGCAATAGAAATAAACCCATGTTGACATCACCTTTAAGATGGTACGTTAATAATTAATTCATAATAAGATTAAAAATCAAATAAATGGATTTATTGGAATTGCAATTGATAATTAATGAATTTATTAAAATTGAAAGTTAAACACTGTAGTTGTGAATTGATTAACTTTAAATTGATATGGAAATTGGTTATAAAGGATTATAAATTACTAAAGTAATCCATGATGATAAAATTTATGAATTATAGAATTTGAATTTAATGGTGACTTAATTAATTCAATATTAATTTAATTAATTGGAAAATAGCCATTTTGTCCACTAACTCGGATTTCGACGAAACCTATTTCATTGGATCCATAATGGTGATTTATTTTAGGATTTCAAGTTTCATGGCGATCGGACTTGTCGTTTGATCGTACGGACTCAAAACGCCTAGAAATCAATTAAATTGAAATCAATTGAAATCAATTTGAAATAACTTAATTTTTGCATAACTTCTTCATACGATGGAATTTGGACCCGAAACCTATTCCGTTGCGTTTAAAATATTTAAAAACATCTATTTTAATAAATGGGTTGACTTATTTTCGTTCCGTAGTCAGAACGGGCTTTTCGGGCCGTTTGACGTTCAACTTTCAATCCAAATCAATCCGGTCAATTATAATTCCAGATTTGCCTATAAATACTTCGTTATAAACCCTAGCCACTTCTTATTCTCATTTGTCTGTACGTACAATTTTATCACCTCCTCCTCATTTCAATGGCAGACAAACCCTAAATTCTCAATTCCAAATCCAATTGCAATTCAAAATCAAATCAAAAATTTAGTCTCCTCAAACCATATCGAATTATATATCGATTTGAAGCTCTCGACGAGCGCATCTCAATTCTGTGATTCGTTTTTCAATTCGATGCACCATTGACCTTGAAATCGATGAAGCAGTGCCAGCCGTTCGTTTGTGAAAGTCGAAGTGTGTGGTGGATCGTCGATTATATGACGATCGGGGTACGCCAATGGGTAGAGGGGGAGAGTTTTTGGTCGATCGGCACGACTCGTTCATGCCGTAGGTCGAAAAATTTGCCGATTTTGGCGTTTGAAGACTGTGGCGACGCGTTGGCCAGAGAACATCGGACGGCGGTGCGTGGAAGCCTGAAGCGCGCCTTGGCCTGGCGATGATGTCGACGACGTCAGATCTTGACGTGGGCAGTTGTGGTAGTAGCAAAAATTCGTGGATGTCTGGTGGCAGGTGTTCGAGCGTGTCTCTGGTGGCCTAGGGTTTCGATGTGAAAAGAGAGCGAGGTGACGTGTATTTATTATATTATTTTAATTTAATTTTAAAAAAATTGTGTGATTTTCTAATGTCGATAACTTTCACACGAGGTCCGTTTTGGATGCGGTTTCTTGTATTAGGATCTTATTGAAATTTCGGAAATTATGGCACTGGTTTGGACGGATTCTAAGATAGTTTGAATTTTGGGTTTGAATTGGATTTAAATTCAATTTAAATTCAAAATGTGAGTGTTTTAACCCACTCACAACTTCTAAAATTTCGTGTGTTTATTAAATTGATTTATGATGTGATTAGAAATTTATTTATGACTTTATGGCATATTTTGAATCATCATCTCAGTTTATTTGAATTTATTTGGATAAAATAGTTATTTAATTTATTACTGAATATAAACTGCCAGTAAATACTTGTTATTTGTTATATGTTCTATGTTGATGTTATTGATTAAATTGGATGATGATTGTGATAAATGTTTGAGGTTGATATTGGATGAATGGATGTTGTATTTTATATTGTTATAAACTGCAAGTTGTTATGGATTTTTATTTTATTTCGGGATTGCGGTTTGAAATGATATATAACCGCATTTATAATTTAAATTACGGATTTAAATGATAAATATCTGTATCACTTGACCATAGGATAGAAAATTATATACAGACACCTTGGTCTATATATAAAATATTTTGAAATGATTTTGTGACAACCCGGTATTTTCAGCCATTCGCATCCGCACATGTCGGATTTGAATTGCTCAAAATACCGCATTGTAAATAAATTTGGAGAAAATGAAAACAATCACAGAATCACAAACACAGAGCATATCAGAATCACTCGCAGCGGAAAAATAAAACCATAGTAGTTCATGAAGATACTATTACAAACTCTCAAACATAATGCATAATATCAGTTTCAAAACAGCAGTATAATAGAAATCCAGATACATAGAGGTTTACTAATACATCAAATAAGCAGAACAGCTGAAATAGAAGTAGATATATAAGCAGATAGGCAGGTAAAATCTCCAGCAAAGACCAGCTCCAGAAAAGATTCCAAGCTGTAAATACTCAGACTGACCCGAGCGCAAAGTAAAACACAAAAAACTCGAGTCAGGACAATATATACTTATATAACGTAAACCAACTCAATTGAACTGTAGTAGAAATGCACAATAACTTAAAGGATGCTTGGGATCGCCCATCCTTTAAGGATCAGATAAACTATAAATTAAATACATCCCATGGTTAAAATTTCAAAATAGTATTTTATACTTTGAAATCAAATATCATTTCAAAATTCATTATCATTCAAAATTCCATTTCAAAATATCAAAATATCATATTTCAAAATAGTTTATATTTCGAAACAAATTACTTCATTTTTAAATCATAAAAATGAAGTTATTATACTTAATAATTAAATTATTAAATTTCCAAAATTTGAATCTTTCAAAGTCCATTCGTTAACTTAAATTAATTAAAACAATGAAAATTCAACTTTCGCAGCATTTAGAAAATGCTACGGAAAGTCACATTTAAAAAAGTTCAATTTAACAAAAGACAGCATTTAAAATGCTGTAATAGGGTCACATTAGTTTCAAATAAAGTTAATTAAATTCAACTATTATAACATTTACAAAAAATGCTATAATAGCCTTTAATTAAATTTAGCCATTTGGTTCATTATTATCAACTACAACATTTACAAATGTTGTATTATCATTTACATTAGAATTAATAACATTTCAGAAATGCTACTAATTAACTTCAAGTAATCGGTATAATTTCACAAACAACTATAATTTTTATATAAATCATTTTTAACTTATAAAATCATATAATTTCATTTTTAAAACAATCATTCAAATACCCTTATATTCATGATTTTATAAGTTAAACCTCCATTCAAAAAATCAAAATTTAATAATAATTTACTTATTAAATTCCAATATAAATTTTAAATTCATTAAATTAAATTAACTTAACACTTAAGTTTAAATTTTCAAATATAACTTAATCCCATTTTTATTTACTTGACTTAAAATTCACTTTTAACCAAATTCATAAATTTCCAATTTTAGTTATATTTCAAAATTTCAACTCAAATATTCATTTCTTTCACATTTTAACTTTATTCAAAATCATTAATATAATATAAAAATCATTTAAATTCACTTTAATCCAAATTATCATGAATTTATCACATTTCATATTTAATTTAAATTCCAATTATCACCCAATTAAAATTTTCCAAAGTAACTTACATTTCAAATTTTCTAATTTTACCATTAATTTATTTCACTTATAACTTTTCAGAAAATCAATAATGCTTTACAAAAATCATTTTTATTTAGTTTAAATCAAAATATTATAATATTTACATTTCTAAAATATTTTTAGTTTTTATAAATACATATTTTAACAATGGGTTTGTATTTCATTTTCTAGCCTAGGTAAAGCGATACGGGTAATATATCATTTTAACCCGTAATTTACAAAGAAAACCTGGGTTTGATCATTTCAAACCCACAATCCCAAGTGAATGAAAAGTAATTGAAAATCATTCAGGCCTATCATTTCAGCCCATAACGATTTTCCCCTATTCTAAAGTCCGTTCTGGTATGTATCATTTCAACCCATAGTGATTCTAATCTAAATGGAACTTACAGTGTGATAAACTGATATAAATAATAGAACAACATAATATAACAGTAACATATAATATAACAGGTGTTTAAGCATGGGTGAACATCATAACATAGCAAGTGCAACATGATAATGCATTTTACAGATTCAAATGTGGTCAATTCGCGAGTTATATATGTACATATTCTCTGGTGAGAATAACTCATAGTACAGCTAGAGATGACAACAATGAATGCACAATTGATATCTACATAAGCATGAAAGCACGACACTGATTCGAGTGGGAGAGCCAAGGATTAATTTCCTTGAATACAAATCAAACAAACAATATAAATAACATGAGTTTTCAAATTCAAATACGATAAAATAAGATAGAATCAATTGCACAAATCAAAGCAGAATTTCTTTGCAGTTGCTTCCAGCACACATTAGGCTCAGCCATAAGTGTAGTACAAGGCTAAAGGAAGGTTTTTGGATCAGGTTTGGGTTGGATATGGTCGACCTACATAGGTTGGAGATGGTGCAAAGGTGGACATGCTTGAAACAACACTACACAACAATATACATGGATTTTCAAAGCACTACAAGGCTCGGTCAAGGCCACCATGGGTACGGCCATCTCTGGTGGAGTTAGGGGATGACATGGAAGAGGTGTCAGGTCAGGTTAGAGGTGGTGGTGATGGTGTAGGTGGCGGCCAAGGGGAAGAATTTGAGGCGGTGATGCATTGATGGCTCGGCTAGGTCATATAGTTGGAGTTTGGAGTATTTGGTAATGGATCTATCACCAAGGGTGGCACGGATTGGGATGGCCAGTGAGGAGGAGGTGGTGGTGGCATGTTCAGGTGGTGGTGGAGGTGGCAAGGCTTATGTAGTGGTGGGGCCGAACCTAGAAGTGAAGGAAGCAAGAGCAAAATTACATGAAAACCAGTATAAAACAATGGAAAGAGAATAGAATTTTACCAAAGTTTCTCACAAAGAAGAGGCCGAACTTTTTGATGTGTTGAGAAGAAAAATTCACGTGAAAATGAGAGGGAGACGGTGGTCGGCTGAAAGAAATGAGGAGTTAAGTCAAAAGAAATGAAGAGTTGTGAGGAAAATGAAGAGGTGGAATTCACAAAGTCAAATGGTAATTCAAAAGTCCAAACCCTTTCATATTTCTTTGTTTAGTTTTTATAACTTATATTTCTGGTAATAATAATAATTCCAGACAAAATTTCGAAATTTTTTCAAAATATAAAAATATATATAATATTTATTAATTATATAAAGTTAAATTAAGGAAAATTGCTAAAAATAGTAAACTAGTCTAGAAAATTTGGAATTAAATGGAATAAATTTTAGAAAATTCATCTGAGCTTGTAAAATATTTTTAAACATAAATAATAACATAAAATAAAAATTCATTCACAAAATAAATATATAAAATTTAATTTAAATAAAATTTTAATGAAGAAAATAGCACAAAATAAGAAAACAACCTTTAAAAATAGGAAATCAACACAGTAAACTTTGGAAAAATTATAACATCACTTTGTAAATGTTTTAAAATAAAATATATATCTAACATGTCATATAAAACATATTAGAACATGATTTGACAAATAAAATATTGTTTATATAAATTAAAATAGATGATTTTATTAAATAAATCAATTTACATACAATATGGTAAAAAGCATAACTTTCATAATATAAATCGGATTTCAACGAACGAAAAGCAGTATTCTTGAAATTAAATTTATTTTCATAGTAAAAGATAAAATTAAAGAATTAAATTATTTAAATTTTAAATTTAAAAGTCAAAGTTTGATCAGATTGACCAAAAATCCACTTTTCGGGAAAATATTCAATTTATACCAGTTTGAAATTATAATTCACATAATAATCAACATTTATATTTAAAATGAAATGTTCGAAATAAAAGAAGTTTGAAATTACTACAAAATAAAAATAAAGTCAAAATTAAAAATATATATAAAAAAATCTAGGGTTGTTACAGATTTCTATGGTTTTGTAAAGAAATATATGGTTTTAGATAAATGTTGATTTTAGATAATATAAAAATGTTATTTTATCCTTGATTTTAAGCTATGTATAATTTGTTTTAATAAAGAATAATCGTAACTATAAGTTTGATTTTTACTGAAAATAATATGGTTAAGTATTTAAATTATATTTTAATATAGAGTTTATAATGACTTGAATAAATTAAGGTTGGAAGATAAATTTGAGATTTATTTGAAATTGAATTTATTTAAGAATTAAACTCAAATGATTTTGATGTGAAATTTATTAAATTCGAAATTTTAGAAGGTATGATTTTATAACTTGATTTTGGTTTAAGGTGAATTAAATGACTATTTCAAGGATAAATAAATTGAAATAAATATTTAGTGATTTGAAATTTTGAGTTTTATTTAAATGATAATGGATTTATTAAGTAAAATATATCGAAACTAAATAATAGAAAATTGAATTGTTGAACCTTAATTACCAAACTTAGTTTTGAAATTGTTGGATACTTAAAGTTTGAAATATGTTGAATTTAAAATGGCTTATTTTGTGGATCAAATCTGTTTTGAAATCAATAAAATTTGGAATGGTTTATTTAGAAACTGAATCGAATTAAAATTTATGATTTGGGATTTGGTTAAATATAAATATGTAGAAGTTCGATTTGTTTTGGAATTGATTTGTGAAATTGAAGAAACTATTGTATTATATAAAGTATTTTAAATTTTTAAATCGTTTTAAGTAGTGGAAGTTGTGTTTCAAAGTTATGAGTTTCAAAGTATTATGATTTGGAAGGGTTATATTTTAAGTGTTTTGATTTCAAAGCGTTATGACTTAGAAAGTGCAATGATTTTTGGATAAAGGATATATTTGAAATAAAAATGATATCATATTGATTTGGTTTTTGAAACGAAAATGGTATCGTATTTATATGGTTTTGAAATGGATATTATATTCTAGTTTTGAAGTATGATTATTTTGAAATGACCGCGGTGTTATAATAACGTTTGTTTGTTAAAGAGACCGGGATCGGAAGTTGTCATACTCTCTGCCAACTCCGAAAACCACTTTAACAGCCGTGTATGCGGTGGAGATTCCAGAATGAAGTAGGATGGTGGCGGCGTTCCTTTGAGGTATATACGTGGACCCGACTCCCATGAGTTGGCATAAGGTAGTTAAAACAGGAGCGCTTACAGGCCAGCGAGATAGCCCCTCTTATCGGACACACTCCTTCTATACGATTCTATTACTTTGTGATTGATTAGGGCCCTTTAGTTTTTGGGGGTATGGCTTGTGGTGGGCGGTAGCTGCATGCTATGCATCACCATCAGTCTGGATGCGTAATTGGTATATCTACCCTGGCATTGCCTCATTTTGCCGTGTCGCCTACCCTAGCGCGTCTCACACGAGTTTAGTTTTCTCCCGTAGCTCATGGAGTATTTAGGGTAGTCTCCCGATCTGGAGATGCACTGATACTGGATGGACTATTGGGACTATTACGTTTTAAGGGTTATATGGGTAACCGCTTAATGATATTTAAAAGTAATTTTATTTTACTAATAGACATTATTATAATAGCGTATAGTACTACATAGTAGATAGTTTAACGGATCCTTAGGAGATGTGAATCCCGAGCATCTCTTAAGTTATTGCACTCACGTTAGATACTGGATAGGAGATGTCAAACCTCGTAAACATCTCCGACGCCGTACCACTCATATTTTACCATTGATTTAACTTACATAAGATCTTTTAGTTCTAACTCGAGTGTTTTGTCTTTTCAATTCGCTCGGGTCAGCTTGAGCATTTCAGGATTCGAAGACCTTATTGTTGGAGGACAATGACGAAGATTTTATTATTATTATTTATCATATTTCATTGCATCATGTATTCCGCTGCATTATTTATTATTCGTTGGTATGTGTAACTCTGATATGTATTGTATAAGTAAAATCAAATGTTTTCTAAAACAACTTCATGAATTGTTTATTTGATTATTATATTTTATCGTTCCGTTGCAAGATTCTATTTTGTTTTATTGTCTTTCTCAGCTTTTTCTTATTTACTACATAACAATCCGCCCTTCTATATGGTTTGAATTGGCACGTGTCTCTGCTTAAGCGTAAAAAAAGGCGGGATATTACATTTGGTATCAGAGCTTTGGTTTAGTGGAAACCTTAGCTTTGTGGGATCTGACTCTTTATTAATAGGGTAGTAATACCCCATGATGAGTCGTTGAGTGTATATATATGAGAGAGCGTATTTGTTAGTGTTATAAAAAGGTTTAGATATTGTGTTAATTTGTTCCGTTTTGTATTTATAAATTCCGGTCGGTGCGTAGCACGCTATGACATTGATAGGAATTTCTAAACACTTAATAGGACAGACCGACACAATATTTGTTTTGAAATATAGGTAAATGAAATAATTTTGCCTATTGTATTTTCTGTGTATAAAGTAATAAATTTTATAAAGATTATATTTGGTTGTAATATATTGGTTGTTAGGTAGTGAAATTTATAAATATTGATTGGAAACAAGATTTGAAGAAAATAAAATATAGGAAAATTAGAAATTTTGGAACTTAAGTTTCGGAATTTTTGAAAATTGCTTCGAAAGGATTTTGGAATATAATAATATTGTTCTTAAGTATTTTCTTATATAGATATTTTAATATAATTTGAAAGAATTGTTTTAAAGAAATTTTGGAAAGAAATAAGTTCTGTAATCCCCTCTCTGTAACTGGAAAATAATTTCGGTTCACGTATCATCGACATTCATTTTCGAGTTTCAAAGTGGGAAGGCCACTGTAGTAGTTTTACTACAGATTTATTTAGATAAACAAATATAAATTTTTAATTGTTTTAAATATATTTTGATATATAAATTTTAAGTGTATACATTTATCTATTATTTTTAAAATGATTTGAAATTTAACCCGGTATTTAGTTCTTAAGTTTCCGTTAATTAATAGTTTCAATTATTGCAGTGAAACAGAATGTTACTAATTAATAATTGGAACCTCTAATTAAAGTAAGAGATCAAATGCTAGGTATAAATGAAATAATAAGAAAATTGAAATTGTAACCTATAAAACAAAGGATATGATTATTGAACATTAAATGTAATAGGATATGATACAAGTAAAACTTGAAGTAATATATAAATGTATAACTTTCAATTACATTCTTAAAAAGGATATATATATATATATATACACACACACACACACACACATATAACTTACCAAAAGATTTACAAGTTGTAATTTTTAATAAGAAAATGTAATAGGATATGATACAAGTAAAACTTGAAGTAATGAAAGTATTCAATGAAATTCTTTAATAAATAAGAATTTGATGTTGTAATTGTTATAAACTTAAGTTATAATTGAAATCTTACTATAATAAAATATGATAGAAGGTAAATGTTGTAAGAAAGTAATTATAGACCAAAGTAAATGTTGAAGTTATTTATTATAAAAATAAGTAGGAAGATGAATATGGTAAGCGAAAGACTATAAACTTAAGTTAATGTTTGAAGCTGTGTATAACTAAAGGTAAATAAATGAAAATTTCCAAGAAATAAATGTAAATTAAAAAGATAAATCATTTTATGAATGAAAAGGAAATCAAACAACAAATGTTATGAAATAAAATTGATATATAAATGAACTTGATCTATTGTTTGGAATTGTTGTCTGTTTGGTCCATGGTTGTTTGGGCAAGGATAATTTGAAATTGTTTGGATGTATGATTTATCTAGTCCCATCTAAGACTGTTGAGTAAATGGTGCACTTAATAGTTTATCTTCCATTTTGTACAATTTAAAGTTTTGAACCCGAACAACTATTTGTTTTGTTTGATACGGATGGATAATTGAATTGTGTTGATTCTGTATGATTGTAACAACCCTATATTTTCAGCCATTCGCCTCCATACATGTCGGACTTGAATTGCTCAAAATACCGCGTTGTAAATAAATTTGGAGAAAATGAAATCAAATATACAGAACCACAGACACGGAACAATCAGAATAAATCACAACAGGAATTAAAATACCATAGCATATCATGAAGCTACTATAACAAAATCTCAAAACAAATACATAATATCAATCTAAAAAACATATACAATAGAAATCTCAAATACATAGAAGTTTATAAATACCAGAACTGAAATAAAACAACTGAAACTGAAAGTGAATAAATAACTAGACAAGCAGAATCTCCAGTGATTCCTAGCTCCAGAAAAGAAATCCAAAGCTAAGATGTAAATACTCAGGCTGACCCGAGCGTAAAGTAAAACACAAAACACTCGAGTCAGGACATACATACTTATATAATGTAAACCAACTCAAGTGAACTGTAGTAGCAATGCACAATAACTTAAAGGATGCTTGGGATCGCCCATCCTCTAAGGATCCTTTAAACCATAAATTATATACATCCCGTGGTTAATATTCCAAAATGGTATTTTATACTTCGTAAACCAAAAAGCATTTCCAAATTCAATATCATTTCAAATTCATTTCAAAATATGACAATATCATTTCATTCAAATCTCATTCATTTCTATTTAAATTTAAATACCATTTCAAATCACATTTCAAATGGTTTTATGTTTCAAATCAAAATACTCCATTTAAACCATTTAAAAATGAAGTTATTATATTGAATAATCAAGTATTTAATTCCCAAAATTTTAGTCTTTTCAGAGTTCAATTTATTCACTTAAATTTATTTAAACAGTGAAATTTTAACTTTCGTAGCACTTAGAAAATGCTACGGAAAATTTCATTTGAAAACAATTTAATTTAACAAAGACAGCATTTACAAATATGCTGTAATAGTTCAAGTTTCGAATAAAAGCGTTAGTTAAATTCTACATTACAGCACTTACAAAGTGATGTAATAGCCATTAGTTCAATTTAGTCTTTCAGTTCATTAGAATCAACTACAGCACTTAGAAATGCTGTAATATCCTCTACTTATGAAATGATAGCATTTCAAAATACGGTTAATTAAATTCCAAGTATTCAATATAATTTCATAAACAATTAAACTTTAATTTCAGCCATTTTTAACTTATAAAAAATCATATTTTCTCACTTTAAAAATGATCATTTAAATACCTTTAAATTTATGATTTTTATGAAGTGCAGTTTCACAAATAATTATCAAATTTTAATAATTCACTTATAAAAATCGCTGTACAATTTTATAATATTTCATTTACTTTTATATTTAAATTTAATTTACCATTTCATAAATTAAATTTAAATTCCATTTTATTTTTCTTAACTTTTATTTTTAAAACACATTTCACATTTTCCAAGTTAACTTATATACCAATTTCAATTTTAAACATTTATTTATTTAACTATTTTTAATTTATAGAAAATCAATAACAATTTATAAAATCATTTTAAATTCAAATTAAAATCAATTTATCATATTTTCTTACTTAACTTAAACTTCATTTATAAACAAAATCACAAATTCCAAAATTAACTTATATTTCAAAATTCTACTTTACCATTTGTTTATTTCACTTATTTAACTTATATAAAATTACTAATATTTTGTTAAAATCATTTTTAATTAAATTTAAATCAAAATATCATAATATTTACTTTTTTAAAATATTTTAAAAATTTTAGAAAAATATGTTAACACGGGTCTGTATATAAAATTTTCTAACCAAAGTCATATGGTACGGATAATTTATCATTTCAATCCGTAATTTACAAAGAAAAAAATCCGGGTTCTATTATTTAAAACCCGCAATCCCAAGTAAAATGAAATAAATAAAAATCGCTCAGGCCTATCATTTCAGCCCATAACGATTTTGCCTATTTTAAAGTCCGTTCGGGTATGTATCATTTCAACCCATAGTGATTCTATTCTACAGGGTACTTGCAGTGTGATAAACTGATATAAATAAAAGAATAGCATCTATTACTTAAATAGGAACGCAGAATCCACTTGCTATTTATCTGACACGTGTCTTAAATTTGAGATTTCCCAATATTTCCCTGTCCATTTCAGTTCTCAGTCCCTTTTATTCATCACGAAGCAACGGTTATTACACCTAATTCTAACCTCTCTTCCCTTCCGAATGCGGATATCCACTTTACTTTCGATCTTTGTAAATCTCTAAAACTTCCAACGAAATTATTTGCTGAAAACTGCTCCGTTGAACAAACAATATCGGCCCTCTCTTCTCTATCATTATACTCATGCCTCTCTTTTCATTTCCTTTAAGCCCACTGCAAAATATTTGATTTACTTTTTCCGATTCTGATTGTCAATTTTTTTCTTTGCAGTAGACGGATTGTTATGCTGGTGGATTTATTGATATAATTGGGGATTAATTCTTTGCGGCATCATATAAACATAAATTCGATGGGTTTGTGTTCCATGAATTTATATGTTTATTTCAGGTATAATTTTTAAATTCGCATGGGTGGTATATAAATTTCAACGTCAATGCTAAATTGTTTTTTGTGTTGACTTTCTGAACAGATATTGTATTCCCATATTCAACAATCACATCTTACAGTTAAAATCTTATGCGTCCCCTGTTTTTTAAGCGATTTAACGCATAAAACTCTAACCCACATTGCAAATATGAATCTACACCATGTTGATCATATCTGTCTTAATTTTCTCATGGGCATAGTAACATAACTATTACCTAGGAATATTTGACATTGGTTCACAATTTTATATACTAGGATCCCTATACCTACTAGGATCCCTATACCTATAATTTGGTTTCTGTATAAAGATCTGTATTTTTCAACAGAAAATTACATTAGGTCTTTGCCTATTGGATAACAAAACTGGTTGACTGTGATGAGTAACCTATGCACTAATGCAGCTATGCATGTGCAAACCTGTGTTGTCTGTAACCAGTGATTGTTTCTTATTATTCAACCTTATTTCAGGTGTTTTCCATATTTCTGAGTTATAAATGGATTTCTAAAGGAGTGCACTATGAGGGTGCTCACACATTTGAGATATTTTAATTATATTACTGGGGTCATTTTTTGATGTATGTACCCTCAAATTGGTGAACCACAACTAACAGTACGATTTATTACACAAATCAGAGTATCATTCATGGTATCATAAAACAAACATACAAATGTTAGATATCTCACATAACAAAATTAGACTGACTAAACATGAATAAGGAATTGCATTGGTACTGTGCAAAGGCAAACACCACTAAAATATTTATATATTATTGTTAGGAAAAAAATTGCACGTGAGCTGCAAAACAGAATGATATGAACAAGCTTAAAGAAATCACAACTAAGATCATGTGCTTATTTCATATTTGCATAAAAATGGTGCTAGCACTGAATTCAGTACAAATTATAGATATACCTACTGTAGCACTGAAACATGCGTGAGCTTATTTGAAAATACTAGCTTTCAAATGTTATTGATAACTTATGCTGTTATTTTTTTCTTTTCATTTTTCTATATTAGAATAGAAACCTGGATGATAATTATGCAAGAGAAAAAAATGACAAAACACAGGAGAGGGAAGACACAGAAGTTAATTATGTTTGATTATATTTAATCTATTGAGTTAATAACCTAAATTTTATGCTTTGTCATAGTTTTCTTAGTGAATTATATATTTATGTACATGATAGTCTTATGTTTACTCATGTATATTAATTAATAGCACTTTGTTGATTCTTCTTCCAAACTCATTTGACTGTCAGTTCAATCTTTTGGAGGTTAATAACTATTTTATTGACTAAAATGTATGAATTTGAGTGTGAGTCAAGTTCAGCATAAATATTGAAGAACAGTGGATAGAAGTTATTAATGAAGAAGTGTATTATAGAGCTTGAAGTCAATATGTAAATATATTTATCAAGTTGGTTGTTCTTAAAATTTAAATATGTGGTTTAAAAATATTATGAAATAATCATCTAAAGCATGTTCAGATCATATGCAAGGAGAAATTAAATATAACAGAGACTATTAACATCAACACAAGGCCACATTGAAAGCATGTATTAATGCAATCAAAATATTAAAATGTGTGTGATCATAATTAAAGTTTGACAAGCAAGTAATTGCTCCAAGCTTGGCAAGGAATTTGTTACCAGCTAACCGCACTATTCCTGTACCAACATGAAATGTTCATTTTTGATGTTTTTTGCATAGGAATTTTTGGTTACATGTAGAAAACGATACAATTTCGGTCGGTCTACTATATATTCAAAATATATACATTAACTAAGATAAGATGTTATAAGGTATATGATTTGTAATATAAAGACCATTTTCCTTGATTTTTAGTAGGGTGATTACTCTTTTTCCATTGCTTTTTATGCTAAATATTTTCCCTTTGAGAAACAAATAGAAAATGGGAAAATTTTTCAAAGAATCTTAACTGTTGTACAAACGTATTTTCTCATATGAAACTTTATGGTTTCATATTTTATACTTCCGACTAGTACGATGAGAAGTGTTTAAATATTCCCATACTTATTTCTGAATTTTAAAAATCCACAATGGTGCACTACGATTTCCCACTTCAGCTTTTAGCTCTTGGTGGTGCATCACAATAATACTGTGTATATTATTAAAAAAATAAAACACCATCTTCTAAAACAACAAACCGTAACCTCTTCATCCTTAATAAGGTTAAGAAAACTATACTTCTGATCCTGGATAATAATAATAACGGGATATCCACCTACATTATGCAAGTGGTTTATTCTGAGTGGGTTCAAGAGAACTTAGACTAATTTCGACAACTGAGTCGCTAGGTAGTTGTGTATAACCAACTTCTATAGAACGATCCATAATATATTTAGCAAACTTCAATTCTACTTTCTGTTTTTCTGCATATATACGTTTTGATTTGTTAGATGGTTGCTTCTCATTCCATTGGCTGTATATATGAAACAATAATGTTTACAACTTCTACTATTTACCTTAACTCATCTTTGAATATTTGAATATGTGGTTTAAACATTTTATGAAATGATCTTTGGTAATCATTTAAAGCATGTTCAAATCATATGCAAGGAGAAATTAAATACAATAGAGATTACTCTGAGCTTGGTGCAATCAAAATACCAAAGTGTATGTGACCGCAATTAAAGTTTGACAAGCAAGTAATTACTCTGAGCTTGGTGCATGTAATCTGGTAATATGCATTTATAGCTACTAAAGTGTGTATGATATTTTATTAGCAACAAAAAACTTTCGCATGCCTGTGGTGTATATAATTAGGTGATTACTCTAGGTAGAGTTTTACATAACTGGTAACGAAAGTTGAAATTTGGCAGCCGTGTAGAGGATGATGCAGACAATGGCAAAGAGCACGCAATTCCCTTAAACTGTAGGTAATGATGGTATACTATTAGGGTTGTTATGGCTTTTGCACAAATAACTACAAACATCAGGGACACACTATTGCTACTGTATAATGTGACCGCAGACAGTGAACTAAGGAACGTGACAGTGTGATGTGGAAAAAGAGGTGCGCCATTGGAGTGATCATAGCTTACGTGACAAAGCAGTGGAGAGAGGGAGAGAGCTTCGTTCAGACTTCAAGATGATAGAAAGTGCACTGACCAGAAAAGGAAGCGCATTGATGAAACTAGCAAAGAGTGCAAAAGGCTTGGATCCTGCCATAGAAACATTTCCGAAAGCATTGACGGAGCATCATAATCAGAAAATGCTAAAAAAACTAAACGATGCAGAGAGAGCAAAGAAGGAACTTGAACAACATGAATACTTTGACCCTCAGCTGGCAGATGAAGAGCGTGAGAAAGGTACAATTTTGTTTGTGCTCAATGTAAATATGTTGATGCTACCTATTGATGGGCCAGTGAGCGAGTGAGAGCAAAAATGATAAATGCTTACTTTATTATTTCAGGCAATGAATATTTCAAGCAGATGAAATATCCAGAAGCGGTGTAACACTACGTGTAGGAACTAAAGAGGAACTCACGAGACCTAAGGGTATATAAGCAAATCTCAAGCCTGTTATTTGTATTATACTAGCTACCAAAGGCTTTTTTAAATTATAATTTTAGAAACTCCAATGATATACATGTGCAGGTTTACAGCAACAGAGCTGCCTACTACATAAAGTTAGGAGCTCTTCCCGAAGGTTTGAAGGACGCTGAGAAGTGCATAGAATTGGACCTGACATTCACAAAGGGATACACAAGAAAAGGTGCAGTCCACTACTTCATGAAAGAGTATGACAAAGCTCTAGAAACATATCAAGAGGGTCTCAAATACAATGCTAATAACCAAGATGATCGAAGCTCTTATTTAGACAGTAGTAGAGAACATGAACAATAATGAAATATAATGAAAGATGATCGAAACTCTTATTTAGATAGTAGTAGAAAATACATCTCATGTGTGATTGTGAAATGGACAAGTGTATAGAACAGATCAACAAGGCAAACAGAGTGATATTAGTCCTGAAGAACTAAAAGAAAGACAAGTTATTTATCCTTCCTTATTGTGTATTATGTTTGTCCTTGAAGACTTTTTTGCACTGTTATTTAGCTCTGTTTTTGAATGAATGTGCAGGCGAAGGCAATGCTGGATCCAGAAATCCAGAATATATTATCCAACCCTGTGATGCAACAGGTAAACTCTTTGCTTCTCTATTATATTTAGGTTTTGTATGACATATATCTATCACTGTATTAATGTATTAAAATGTTATTTTAGGTGTTGGTAGACTTCCAATAAAATCCAATGAGTGCTCAGAATTATTTAAAAAACCCACAAGTACAACATAAGATTCAGAAGCTTATCAGTGCAGGCATTGTGCAAAGTGAGATAATAAGATAAACACAGACTCTGATATTTTCTTTATAATTAGGTCGTAAGCTCTTGCATTTGTGAATGTAATCCATTATAGTGTGATGTAGACAATAGAGGTGTGCCATTGGAGTGACCATAGCTTACGCGATGAACCATGAATCTGATGGGAACTGTATTGTCTTTTTATGGTGAGACTAAATTGAAGAATCTCTTTACTGCATGGTTCTCAAGGAACTAGCAGGGATAATTGAGAAGACTTTTGTGTTGGAGAACTCAATTGTCTTACTGGCCAAGCAGTCGAACTGTTTCAACTAATGGACGGTAAGCCTACGAGTTGGACTGAAATGCGCTACAATAGCTAAGGAAAGAAATAATGTTGTACACTGAATTATGACTATATGCGTTATTCTAATTCTTTCTTCATATAATGGTCAAAAATGAGAGAATACAAGGTTTGGACTACAAAATGGGCTGGACTGTAACTTTTGTGAGCAGACCTTGGTCAGAGTTGCATTAGCTGGCTAAGATTGGTAGACAAAAGCAAGCATGGCTCGACTTAAACCATTATCTGCAACAAATGGATGGAATTGGGGGAATATGCTGAGATCATTTGTATTACATCTGTTTTGTAATTGTAATAACATAATTATACTTTTTCATTTTTATTACTTACTATCGTTAATGTTATTTGTTTTATTACATTAGTGTTTGGAAATTAATGTTAGTTACTGGTTAGCATAATATTATTTTCTATTATTTGTGTGAAACGATTTACATATTTTACTTGAAAAAATTTGTTGATAAATAATACGTTTTAAAGATATTTGTCATTGTAGAGGAAGGTTCAATGGGTTCACAGCTGTGTGTGTCAATGAATTATTATAACTATTATTGTATTTTGAAAAAATATGTTTATAAGTTTATTTTTTCATGTCTAAAATAATTATTTTTACTCTCCGTTATTTTAATTTATCTTTTAATAAATATAATAATAATTGATTGAGAAATTAACCAGAAGATGTTAATCCGAGTTAAAAAATAGTTATTAACAAGAAAATAGAACATGGACTCCTTTCCGAAGTCCACAACATCTGATGTACCAAATGTAGGAAGTTGGGTACAAAATTCATGCCAAGGAATCCTTAGCATAAACGGATTGGACTTACTTTAATAAATACTTTAGAATTTGTACAAGTTACAACATGTATTTATTATTTTCCATACTTTACCTCATATGATTCCCAATTCAATATCTACAAAAGCCCAGAGGTCTGATTTTATAGAGAAAGTTATATTATGTGTTAAATATTTAGCACCATTTAGATGACAAAATTATCAGGATATAACCTTACATGTATAATTAATACATTCAGTCTTCAACAGATTATTCATTTAATCCTAGATTCTTATCTGTTACTGATCGCTCTAAACTATTTGCTAAAAGTATATGCACAAACCCACTTATTAAGACAACAGTTATTAAGAAAACCATTGATCTGAGTTTCGAATTTTTAATAGTACCTTAAACTTTGAAGAAGTTTATAGGTTATTGATAGAGCAATGAACTACATGGTCTGATGTTATTTGATTGTTTTGGCTAAAAAGTGCTATACGGTGCAGGATGCATAAACAATCCTGCACCAACAATAACTATCATGCGTCATTTTAAGTTTAACATGATTACAATAGCATTAAATATGAACCACGACCTACTATTGTTACAAAATACATGAACAGTTATATATTATGGGTATTCATACCATCAGTAATTCAAATTACACAACAGCCCGTGTGCGTAGCACGGGCCACACACTAGTTATATAACAGTAACAGATGATATGACAGGTGTATAAATATGGTGATCATCATATAAATAATATCATAAGCAGTTATAACATAAAAATATAATCTACAGATTCAAATGGTGTTAATTTACTAATTATATAAGTACAGAATGTCTGGTGAGAAATACTTGTACGAGCAGGAGATGACAACCAAATACAAAAAAAGATCTTCAAAAGCACGAAAGCACGCTACGATTTGAGTGTGGGAAAGCCAAATCTAATTGCCTTGTCACATAACAAACAAACAAAGTACAACATAAATTTCAAACCAAATATTATTAAACAATGCTAGAAATATATGCACAACAGATAGCCAAAATATTTTGCACTTGCATTCAACAATCATATGCTCAGCCATGGGATGGAAATGCACTGCCAATGTGTGGATTTGGATCAGGTTTTGGGTACAAAAGATCGGCCGTAACATAATTATAAAGGAGTAGAAGGATATATGCAAGAATTTACAAAACAAAAGCAACAAAAGTGGGTTTTTATGCCACCACAACCAGCTGCTACCCCCTCCTTTTCACTGCCCATCCATAGTCGTGGCCACCTTGTTGAAGATCCACCAAAAATATTAAGCAAACTACACCTTTATATGCTAGTCGAGCTCAACCTTTGCTCCACCACCTCACCCACCACTTTGGCCAACCCTTACACCACTTCCTCCAGCCACTTGCTGACTCAACTACCTCTGCCACACCGAATTTTAACCACGGGATGTATATGATTTATGGTTCAAAGGATCCTTAGAGGATGGACGATCCCAAGCATCCTTTAAGTTATTGTGCATTACTACTACAGTTCACTTGAGTTGGTTTACATTATATAAGTATGTATGTCCTGACTCGAGTGTTTTGTGTTTTACTTTACGCTCAGGTCAGCCTGAGTATTTACAGCTTAGCTTTGGATTTCTTTTCTGGAGCTAGGAATCGCTGGAGATTCTGCATGTCTAGTTATCTATTCTCTTTCAGTTTCAGTTGTTTTATTTCAGTTCTGGTATTTATAAACTTCTGTGTATTTGAGATTTCTATTATATATGTTTTTCAGACTGATATTATGTATTTGTTTTGAGATTTTGTTATAGTAGTTTCATGAACTACTATGGTATTTTAATTTCCGCTGTGAGTTATTCTAATTTTTCTATGTCTATGATTCTATGTATTTGATTTCATTTGCTCCAAATTTATTTACAACGCGGTATTTTGAGCAATTCAAGTCCGACATATGTGGAGGCGAATGACTGAAAATATGGGGTTGTTACAATGATGATTGGATGTTGTGGTTGCAAGTGATTGTTGTTGTTTGACATTGATTTTTTTGCTAGTGGATGAAACAAAATCAATATTTCATTCTATATAATTATTAACTCTTTTAGATTATATAAGTGAAATGCAGGTTATGGAAGCAATCGCTACTGCTTTTGGTTTCATAATTAAGCGTTAATTGCCCGACAAATATATATGTCCTCGGATTACAGTTTTATAGCGTTATTATATTGTTTTTTTCCGTTGTTGGGATATATTATTTTGTGATATTGTAATATATATTGTTATATTTGATATTATATTTTCTGCCGAGCCTTTCTGTACAAAGAAGACTCTGCCGAAATTTTCCGTAAATTTTGGACTTAGAAAATTTTTGAAAATATTTTCCAAACTTTATTAATTTGAGTATAAAAAGATTTAACGGTTATAAATTGGTATACTTTATTTAAATTAATTAACTTTGTAAATTTATTTGTTTATAAAGTTAATATTTTTGAATATGATGTATTGTTTACTCAATTCTTTCTTTTCCCCTCTTTTCCCTTTTCGAGGACGAAATTTTTTGAGTGGGAGACAGCGTAACGACCCATAAATTTCGATAATTAAATTGGTTAATTTAAGAAGATTTTTTTGTTAAATTTAGAAATAAATAAAAAATTTATAATTTATAATTAAGTGAATGTTATTGTAGCAATGGTTATTAAAACTAATTATTGACAATTGAAGTGAAATCACAAAATAATGAAATAGTGTAAATTTTTGCACTTGGGTATAAAATTTAAAATAAGTAAATAAAACTAAGCATTGAATTAACCAATGAAATAATATATTGTTTAATAATATACTTAATAAAAGAGTTGAATTGAATCAATCAATTTATTTGAAACTAATTAATTGGTATTCAAATTTATAGTAAATGGGTTTATTGTAAGAAATTGAAATTAGATACTACGGTAAATTGGAATTAAGATGAAATTGGGGATATTAGTGTAATAGATATAAACCCATGTTGACATCACCTTTAAGATGGTAAGTTTATTATTGATTCATAATAAGATTAAAAATCAAATAAATGGATTTATTGGAATAGCAATTGATAATTAATGAATCTATTAAATTGTTTAAACACTGTAGTTGTGAATTGATTAACTTTAAATTGATATGGAAATTGATTATAAAGGATAATAAATTACTAAAGTAATCCAAGATGATAAAAATTTATGAATTATAGAATTTGAATTCAAGTGTGATTTAATTAATTTAATATTAATTTATTTAATTAACTGGAAAATAACCATTTTGGCCACTGACTCGGATTTCGATGAAACTTGTTTCATCGGATCCGTAACGGTGAATTGTTGTAGGATTTCAAGTTTCGTAGGGATCGGACTTATTGTTTGATCGTACGGACTCGAAACGCCTACAAATCATTTAAATTGAAAACAATTGAAATCAATTTGAAATAACCTTATTTTTGCACAACTTCTTTATGCAATGGAATTTAGACTTGAAACATGTTCCGTTGCGTTTAAAATATTTAAAAACATCTATTTTGATATATGGGTTGACTTATTTTCGTTCCGTGGTCAGAACGGGCTTTTTGGGCCATTTGTCGTTCAACTTTCAATACAAAGCAATCCGGTCCATTCTAATTTCAACTTTACCTATAAATACCTCGTTATAAACCCTAGCCACTCCTTATTCTCATTTGTCTATACGTGCAATTCTATCACCTCCTCCTTATTTCAATGGCAGACAAACCCTAAATTCTGAATTCAAAATCCAATTGCAATTCAAAATCAAATCAAAAATTTAATCTCCTCAAACTATATCGAATTATATATCGATTTGAAGCTCTCGACGATCGCATCTTGATTATGTGATTCGTTTTTCAGTTCGATGCACCGTTCACCCAGAAATCGATGAAGCAGTGTCATCCGTTCGTTTGTGAAAGTCGAAGAGTGTGGTGGATCGTCGGTTGTATGACGACCGGGGTACGCCGATGGGTAGAGGGGAGAGTTTCTGGTCGATCGGCATGACTCGTTCGTGCTGCAGGTCGAAAATTCTTCGACTTTGGAGTTTGAAGACTGCAGCGGTGGTGTTGGCCAGAGAACATCGGACGGCGGCGCATAGAGGCCTAAAGCACGCCTTGGCCTGGCGATGATGTCGACAACGTCAGATCTTGACGTAGGCAGTTGTGGTAGCAGCAAAAATTCGTGGATGTATGGCGGCCGGTATTCGAGCGTGTCTCTGGTAGCCTAGGGTTTCGATGTGAAAAGAGAGCAAGGTGACATGTATTTATTATATTATTTTAATTTAATTAAAAAAATGTGATGTTCTAATGTCGATAACTTTCACATACGAGGTTCATTTTGGGTGTTGTTTCTTGCTTTAAGATCGTATTGGAATTTCGGACATTATGGCATAGGTTTAGACAGATTCTGATACTGTTTGAATTTTGAGTTTAAATTGGCTCGAATTTAATTTAAATTCAAAAGGTGAGTATTTTAACCCACTCATAACTTCTAATATTTCTTATGTTCGTTAAATTGATTTATGATGTGATTAGAAATTTATTTATGACTGTTTGGCATATTTTGAATCATCATCTCAGTTTATTTGAACTTATTTGGATAAAATATTTATTTAATTTATTATTGAATATAAACTGCTAGTAAATACCTGTTATTTATTATCTGTTCAATATTGATGTTATTGATTGAATTGGATGATGATTGTGATAAATGTTTGATGATTGATATTGGATGAATGGATGTTGCATTTATATTGTTATAAACTGCAAGTTGTTAAGGATTTTACTTCGTTTTGGGATTGCGGTTTGAAATGATATATAATCGTATTTATAATTTAAATTATGGATTGAAATGATAAATATTTGTATCACTTGACCATAGGATAGAAAATTATATACAGACTCTGTGGTCTATATGTATAAAATATTTTGAAATGATTTCTATGGTTTTGTAAAGAAATTTATGGTTTTAGATAAATATTGATCTTAGATAATATAAAAATGTTATTTTATCCTTGATTTTAAGCAATGTAATTTTATTTAATATAGAATAAGCTTAACCATAAGATTGATTTTTATTGAAGATAACATGGTTAAGTATTTAAATTATATTTTAATATAGAGTTTATAATGACTTAAATAAACTAAGGTTGGAAAATAAACTTGAGATTTATTTGAAATTAAATTTATTTAAGAATTAAACTCAAATAAGTTTGATGTGAAATTTATTAAATTTGAAATTTTAGAAGGTATGATTTTATAACTTGATTTTGGTTTAAGGTGAATTAAATGACTATTTCAAGGATAAATAAATTGAAGGAAATATTTAGTTATTTGAAATTTGAGTTTTATTTAAATGATAATGGATTTAATAAGTAAAATATTTCAAAAATAAATAATAGAAAATTGAATTGTTGAATCGTAATTTCCAATCTTAGTTTTGAAATTGTTGAATACTTAAAGTTAGGAATATGTTGAATTTGAAATGGCTTATTTTGTGGATCAAAGCTGTTTTGAAATCGATAAAACTTGGAATCGTTTATTTGGAAACTGAATCAAATTGAAATTTATGATTTGGGATTTGGTTAAATATAAAAATGTAGAAATTTGAGTTGTTTTGGAATTGATTTGTGAAATTGAAGAAGCCATTGTATTATATAAAGTATTTTAAATTTTTAAATCCTTTTAAGTGGTGGAAGTTATGTTTCAAAGTTATGAGTTTCAAAGTATTATGATTTGAAAGGGTTATATTTCAAGTGTTTTGATTTCGAAGCGTTATGCCTTTGAAAGTGCAATGATTTTTGGAAAAAGGATATATTTGAAATAAAAATGATTTCATATTGATTTGTTTTTGAAACGAAAATGATATCGTATTTATATGGTTTCAAAATGGATATTATATTCTGGTTTTGAAGTATAATTATTTTGAAATGACCGTGGTGTTGTAGTAACGTTTGGTTGTTAAAGAGACCGGGATCGGAAGTTGTCATACTCTTTGCCAACTCCAAAAACCACTTTAACAACCATGTATGCGGTGGAGATTCCACAATGAAGTAGGATGGTGGTGGCGTTCCTTTGAGGTATATACGTGGACCCGACTACCGTGAGTTGGCGTAAGGTGGCTAAAACAGGAGCGCTTACGGGCCAGTAAGGTAGCCTGTCTTATCGGACACACTCCTTCGGTACCATTCTATTACTTTGTGATTGATTGGGGCCTTTGGATTTTTGGGGTGTGGCTCGAGGTGGGCAGTAATTGCACGCTATGCGTCACCATCAGTCCGGATGCGTAATTGGTATATCTACCCTGACATTGCCTCATCGTGTCGGGTCGCCTATCCTAACGTGCCTCGTACGAGTTTGGTTTTCTCCCATAGCCCGTGGAGTATTTAGGGTAGTCTCCCGATTTGGAGATGCGCTGATACTGGATGGACTACTGGAATTATTACATGTTAAGGGCTATATGGTTAACCCCTTAATGCTATTTAAAAGTAAGCTTATTTTGCTAATAGACATTATTATAATAGCGTATATTACTACATAGTAGAGTGTTTAACGGATCCTTAGGAGATGTGAATCCCGAGCAACTCTTAAGTTACTGCACTTACATTAGATACTGTATAGAAGATGTCAAACCCTATAAACATCTCCGACGCCGTTCTACTCATATTTTACCATTGATTTAACTTACATAAGATCTTTTAGTTCTGACTCGAGTGTTTTGCCTTTTCAATTCGCTCGGGTCAGGCTGAGCATTTCAAGCTTCAAAGACCTTATTGCTCGAGGACGAAGACGAAGATTTTATTATTATTATTTATCATATTTCACTGCATCATGTATTCCGCTGCATTATTTATTATTCACCGGTTTGTGCAACTCTGATATGTATTGTATAAGTAAAATCAAATGTTTTGTAAAAAAACTTCATGAACTGTTTATTTGATTATTATATTTTATCGTTCCGCTGCAAGATTCTATTTTGTTTTTTTCTTTCTCTGCTTTTTCTTATTTACCCCGTAACAATCCGCCCTTCTGTATGGTTTGAATTGGCATGTGTGTCTGCTTAAGCGTACAAAAAGGTGGGATGTTACACAAAACCTAGGAAATCTTTTCAAAATATATATATACTCTGACCAACGGTATCTATATGTAATTTTCTATCCTATGGTCAAGTGCTATAGATATTTATCATTTCAATCCGTAATTTAAATATATACGGATATATATCATTTCAACCCGTAATCCCAAATTCAATTCAATGAAATTCGCTTGGGTCTATCATTTCAACCCATAACGATTTTCTCCTATTCTACAGATCGTTCGGGTATGTATCATTTCGACCCATAGTGATTTCTATACTAACAGGGAACATGCAGAGTGATAGCAGATATGATATCAATATAACAGGCATATATCATCAATATAAATGACAGATGTAACGACCCGCCTTTTTGGACAGTTTAAACCGACGATCAAATACACATGCCGGTTCCAAACCATTAAAAAAGGCAGATGGTTATTGGGGTAATTAAGAAAAGAAAAGAAATAAAGGAAATGAAACAACACAGAATCTCGCAGCGGAACGATAAAATATAATAGTCAAATAAACAGTTCATGAAGCTGTTTACTATACTTAGACAAATATTTATACAACATTTATCAGAGTTATACATATACAACAGAACAAATAAATAATGCAGCAGACAACATGATGCACAGATAATAATAGTAATAGTATACCAAATCTTCGTCTTCGTCCTCCAGAATAGATCTTCAAAAATCTGAAAACTCAGGACTGACCCGAGCGTAATGAAAAGACAAAACACTCGAGTCAGGACTAAAATATCCCTATGAAAGTTAAATCAATCGTAAATAAATATGAGTGTGACGGCGTCAGAGATGTTTACGGGGTTTGACATCTCATATCCAGTGTCAATGTGCATGCAATAACTTAAGAGATGTTACGGGATTTTCCACCTTTCAAGGATCCGTTAAACTATCTACTAGGTAGTAATGTACGCTAAGTAGATAATGTCTATCAGTAATATAAAGTATCAAAATAGCGTTAAGGCGTTACCATAATCCCCCTTAACACATTTTATATTCCCAAAAGCATATACAAGACCGTAGTTTCCCCAAAACCGGAAGTCACCAGAGGGCAATCCATGTACTCAAGGTACAAACCAAAACGTAGTGGTCGCGAATAGGATAATCAGTATGACAAGGTACATGAGGCGATACCAACTAGGATACTAGTAGTTGCGTGATCCGGACTGATGTTGAGCATAGCAGCTACTACCTCAACACCACGAAACAACACTCCCAAATCAAGGGGTGCACCCAAATCAAATCACAAATGTAATAGATATGGTATCGAAGAAGTGTGTCCGCTAGAGGTGGCGAACCTCAATGGCCCGGCGCGGCTCCTGTTTTAGTCATGTCAGGGGTCATCCAATATCGTTCTCTTTCTTCAGTCAACGCGTCACCAAAACCATCCACTTCATTCTGGATCAACACTCCGCATATAATAGTTATTAAAGTGGTTTTCGGTATCGACAGAGAGTATGTCCATATCCGATCCCGGTCTCTTTAATAACTACGTATTATTACACTGATGGCTCTTTTATATTTCAAATTGATTCATGATTGATAACAAAATATCATATTCTCTTTAAAATCAAATCCATTTCAAAATCATCATATATTCAAAATTATCAATTTTGTCCGATAAATCAATTTCACTTCAAAATTTGATTCGAATTCAATTTAGGTTATAATCTCTACTTTAACCTAGTTCGTATTTAAACCAAAGGTGTAAATATAAACATTTCCGTCTCTTTAACCAGTTTGAATTTAAGAAAATAGTTTAAATAGTTTAAAATAGTTAAATAATTCAAAATAGTTTAATAGAAAATATTTAAATAGTTTAATCGAAAATAATTTGAATATAAAATGGTTTATATATAAAATAGTTTGGAAAAAATCAAAAATTATTTGATAAATAATTCCAAAGTCAAACTGGTCAACTTCCCAAATTTCCTATCCAAATCAAATCCAAATTCCATTTCGATTTAATCGATTTATTCCAATTTCAACTTGAATAAATTTCTATTCCACGTAAATTTCGATTTCAATTCACAAATTTCTTTAAATTTCAATTCAATTCCAAATTAATTTAAATATAAATTTCAAATAAATTTTCAATTCCAAACTCAAACTTGAAATATCATTTCATATCAATTTTCTTAGAAATATTCAGAGTTCGATTAAAAGTCCAATCTTTTAAAACAAATCAACTTTCAAAAATTTACACCGTATTTCAATTTTCAGTTTAAATCTAAACTTCGATTTTATTTAATAATTTCGTTTACCAAGTTTAAATTCTAACATTTCGAGCTCCAATTCAAAATAATTCAATTTCCATAAATTGGATTTTATTCTGAAAATCAATTCATTTAAATAATTTCAAAACAACTTTTAAAATCATATAATTTATCCAACTCGGTGTCCGTATATAATTTTCTAACCTATGGCCAAGTGATTAGTTATTACAATTAAATGTCAGGGATGAATATATCATTTAAATCAATCACAGTGTCATATGTATGCATAGCAGGATATATATAAACAAATAAACATCCAAACATTTAAATATCAACCAATAACATCCATCGAAATACATCATCCAATAGGCAATACAATTCACGGCAATTTCATATTTATCAATGTCAGGTAATTTAATCGCAATTCAATTTTAATTTAAATTTAACTGTCAATTTAATTTTTTTAATGGTGAATTCAAATGACAATCAATATGATAATTAAATTTTATCAAACAACAACAAATAAAAATCATAACTATGCATAATGTCAAATTTAACTAGCATAAAGATATTCAGTACGTTGTGAGCGTTATAAAACACTCACCTTGATTTTACGATTTTAAATCAAATCGAACGACGTTCGATTTAACATAAAATTTTAATGAGCTCCAAACACTTTCGAATCTGCACTGCAGCGCAGCTCTCATCTCCGTGATTCCGGCGCTTCTTCCCCAACGTGAAATTCACGTATGCAAACCCATTAGCCGCCGATCTTCAAGCAATTTTCATGACCACCTCGTCGACTTTCAGAAATATCAGCTAGCGCCACCACGAAGCCCTTCCCCAGAGCCACCTACGCGCCAAGTTTCATCCCGTCATTCGCCGTCGTTTGCACGCAATCCAAGGAAATACATACACACTTCCAAGTCAGATCTGGACGAATCCATGAAAAATTAGCATACATCAACCGTATGGATTTGAAGAGCTCGTCGAGATTTACACTTTTGCTTTTGGAATTTTTCGATTTCGTCGAACGGATTGAGAGATATTAAGGAAAGAAGATCGGCAATTTCTGGCCATGGAATAGGTGGCGGCCATGATTTAGAATTAGGGTTTCTGGATTAAAATAATAATAAAACTGTCTCGGTTTGCGTGCGTATTTATATAGGTAGGTCCAAAATCATCCGAACTCCAATCGAGACGTGCCGCCAGGCGTTTATAAGGTTTTACCCCATTCCGGACGCAATGGAACTAGTTTCAAGGCCTAATTCGATCATATCTGGAAGATAGCTTTTCGAAGTCGATTATTTTAATTAAATTCGAAATTAAATTTCTACGCGTTTCAAGCTCGCACGGCCAAACGACAAGTCCAATTGCTACGAAAATTGAAATCCTACCATAATTTACTATTACGGATCCGATGAAATAAGTTTCGTCGAAATCCGAGACTGTTTGAAAAATGGCTATTTTAACTCGTCAATTAAATATTAAAATATTCAATTTTCACAAATTTACTTTTAATTCGATTTTAAAAGTTCTACAACATCATTCTAACTTTAATATGATAAAATAGCATTTTACAAATCATTTTTAATCATATTAAATCCGTTATCCAATTATTCAAATAATTTCAAATATTAAATTATTCAACAAATTACATTAATAATCATTTTCCTTCAATAATCACCTTAAATTTTCTAATTAAAATAGCTAAAAATACGGGTCGTTACAACAGATATTGGTGTCAGATGTCACAGATGAACAGATACATATAATAGCATAAATAAAGAAATGTAATTAACTAATAGCAGCATATTTCAATTGTTGTTTCAATTGAAATCAAATTTAATAAATAAAAGAACGTTAATTGTGAGTGATTGCTCATCTTTCGAGGCTAGAGAGTTTTGACAACAGAACAAGCTACAAACCCTGAAGCAAAGCTTGTTGGACACGATTCAACGAATAAAGCTGATAGATATGAATTAACGAAGTCAAACCAGAACGGCATCGATGAAGATAAATGGTATCAATGAACTTATATGTATAACTATATAAACTATTTATATAAAAATCATATTTTAAATTTCAAACACATATTAAATTAAATATGTATATGTACTTCAAAACCCATTTTTAAATCAAACACATATATTAAAAATTAATATATATACATAACACATATTCTGAAATAAATACTTATGTAGATATACAAACATATCCCTTTATATATATATATATATATATATATATATATATATATATATATGCGTGTGTGTGCGTGTACACTACATAAAACCACAACATATATAGCCCTTTGATTTAGATCTATCTATTTCAAAATTAAAATAACCATATATGTAGAAATGTACTCAGACATACATTATATGGCATATGACTGTTATACTCAACAAGTATACATAGTACACATAAAATAGAACATATGCACATAAATATGTACTTTGGCTAGAGCCAACAATTCAAGCAAAGCACAGAGCTACACTTAAACAACTTATTTTTACATCAGACTTTTATAGAAACCATACATACATAATATATAATACAATATGTATAAAACATATAACTTACATAACCCGCTGTAATATATAGTTAAGAATATATACAAAACATTGTATCCAAACGTTGTATACTAACATATGTTGTGTGTATAACTGTTTCTAACAAGATACAATATTGTAACAACTGTAATATAAAATATATTCACGGTATAAACTAACATATGTAGAGAATATATGACTAACATAATATAATATTATATACGTATAGTGTATGTGTGTGTGTGTATATATATATATAATATATATATATATGCTGGATAAAATCATATTTCAACAATTTCTCTGATACACTATATATATTCATTACATTTCGAAACTGCATAAAGTTTGAAAGCACAACAGATTATAAAAATCCTTTCCTTCGGAACTGCAAGATAGAAAAGCAAAGCAATTATATGCTTTAACCAGTAGCCTTGCTATTAAAATATACACATGCATTTTCAAATATAACCAAGCTATTCAATACAGGCATGATGACTTACACCACACATAAACTAGTTTATAAAATACTTTTATATATTGAATTAAATGTACCGAATATATATATATATATATAAGAAACTATTATATATACTTATCTATAAAAGAAATCTGCAAACAAAATTACATAAACTATATACATATACTCGCTGACAAATCAGAGGTCTGCAAGGGAAGGGCGAAGCGAGAAATGGCGGCAGCGGGAAAGGAAAGGGAGGAGGGAAGATGTGGCCAGTGGGTGACGCTGACAGGGACAAGGGAAAGAACAGAGAGGAAAAACATTGACAAACTGAGGAGGGGAGTAGATCTTGAGCTATGGTTTGCGGAAGGATGCGCCTACTGTTCGCCGAAGATTGTGCTTCCTTGAGAAGGATGAGGCTCTGGTTACAGCAAAGAAAAATATGGAGGAGAAGAGTAGTGGAGTGAAGATGATTTTGTGGTGGATATTTTAATTCTTTGAAAAGCAAGTTAGAAGTTCAGATAAAAATAATGCACATGAACCGATTAAAAAAATTGAAACCAAAATGTTTGAAAGTCAAATTATTCAATTTTCTAGGAATATAAAAAGGAAAGTGGCAATACAGTTTAAACGGTGGAATATTGGAAGTTACAGAAACAAAAAAGGCATCAAAAATTGAAAATGATACGTTTCACGAATTCCACTGTGTATCGGGCTTCAAAACACAAAATTGAATCTACCGTAGAGATCAGTATGATGAGACGATTAAAATGGTATAAAGATATCAGTGGCACGATCATCCTATCAAAAGTTGATAATCGGTACCGAAAATGCTGTTAATTTGCAGAAATAAGATAGACAGAGCAACAACAGTCCGAATTTGAAGAAAACAAACATAACGTCTCACTCAGAAGATGATTTACAAAGTTTCTATAGAAAAATATTCAGGTTTGGTAAAACATTTTATTATCATCAATTCTTAATTGATTTGAATTTAAATGAAATTACACAATAAAATAAACTTCCGTATTTTTAGATGAAAATTTACCATTTGCTATGTCTAAATAGATGTATTTCAAATATCAAATTCATTTCACAAAATTCCAATTAAATAAATAAGTAGAACCGCTAAAATTTATGGGTCGTCACATCAGTGGTGGCGGAGAAGGCAACTTCTCTTAACATAACACCCTCATTGAGATGTATGAGCTTAAGGGCTGTATTTTTGTGAAAGGCAATTAGTACTCAACGGAAATGGCTGTGTGGCATTCAAAGTGATGTGATATGTGATATGTGAAAGGTAATCGTTACCTCAGGCCTCATTGACCAGAAATGACCGAAACAGGGTTAGATGCAGCAGAGCTAAGTTGGTTATTTCCAATTAGGATATGATCATCCTCTTCTAAATATATTTCTTTCCACTATGACGTTCGGGATGTAAATTATTATGGTTTGTATGCTATGAGGGCTCTTGGAAAAAGTCGGTAACGATTGAATGATGACATATTTGGTACTACCTAGTTATAGAGGTAGCTCGGTCTTGTGTTGGTAGGGGGTAGATGTTCTGTTCCTCGGGACATCCATCTAGAGGTGTACCCATCGGAAGGTTGTCCCTTCACCTGGTCATTTGTATGGAAATCCAAACTCCATTACAGACCTGCCATTTTGATTGTATTACCCATTTTGGGCTATATGATAGAATTTAATCAATGTAACAATTTCGGCTATGATTAATATTATTTTTGCAATAGACACTATTATAATATAAGAGGATTGGATATGAAATGTTTTAGCTATCGTAAGATAAAAACATGTTCGTGTTTATGTGAGGACGTATCTTACGAGATACTTTTTTTGAAAGGAAAAGTTTGGTAATTTAATAAATTCAATTGGATATGTTTCTCACGCTGGTTTACCAGAACGATCCGGATGTTCTTCCCTTTCAATGCTCGGGTCAGGCCGAGTATATTTACAGGTCAGATTTGGTGCTTTTGGAGCTTCATCAAGAGAGCTAGAGATCTTCATTTTCGTATACACGTATCTGTTTTGATTATCCGCTTTGCGAATTGTTGTTTTATATTATCAGCAATTGTAAGGAAAGTTTATTATAACTGTTCAGGCTGATAACTAGTGATTGATTGTTGAACACTGATTGAGGTATGTGTATACAATTTCTATTTTGTAAAGATCATTGATAAGATATTATATGTTATTCTGCTGCGATGTGAGATTCTGTGTTGTTTTGTTTGGTTTTATCTCTTTCTTCTCTTTTCTTCCTCTTTTTTTTTATTTCTCATGACTTTTCATCAATCCATGCTTTTTGGGTCGAACACGTGTGGTTTATAGTCGATTTAAAGGGTATCGGATTTGCGGGTCGTCACATTTGGTATCAGATCTTAGATTTTGTATATTCCTATGCTTTGATGTGTACTCAGTATAGATAGGGATAGTAGCAACCAAGATTGAGTTCGAGTGTATTATATATACATAAGTGCGTATTTTTTAGTGATTATAAAATGTTTTATATTATGTTTACTTATCCTTGAGTTGTTTGTGGATTCTTGTTAGTATGTGTGATGCCATATTATCGATAGGGATCTCTAAACACTTAAACGAGACAAGTCGACATAGTTTCATTTTAGATCGGGTAAATGCAATAATTTTACCTCTATTATATTTTGTATACAAAGGAAATAATTTTTCAGAAATTATTAAAGTGTATATAAATTAATTGTTTGGTTATTTGAAAATGTGAATATATATAAGTCAATTAAAAAGCCGTTTGAATAAACTAAATTAAAACAACAATTATAAAAGAATAAATTATATAAGCAAATGAAATATAAAGATGGAATCATAATTAATATGATTTACAATTGTGAAATAATCTTATATATAAGAAGTTGAAATTGATGAATATATTTATAAATATGAGTTATAAATAAAAATGAATTTGAACTAAGAATTTGAAATTTTGATTCCCATTGATTTTGAAAGTTATTTTTCAAAATTTTAAAGAGATTATATTATTATAAATCTAAATAAGATAAGTAAATTTGGAATGATCGTATATAAGTAAAGTGAAAGTGAATAGTGAAATTATATAAGTAAGAAGATTTATAAATGCGATTTATAATAATAAAAGGATTTTTTTAAAAGAATATAAAGCACTGAATTCACTACTGTTGTTGGGAATAATAAGGGTGATGACTGCAACATCATCAATATCATTTTTGAGTTTCTATGTGATTGATTTGCTACCAGTAGTAAATTGAAAATTGAAATTTTGTTGTGATAAACAAATTTGAAATTAAAATCCAACTGGAAATTGATAAATATGAGTGAATTGAGTTTTGGATTTATAATATGGGATAATAAATTTAACTTAGTAAAGTTGAAATAAATTTGAGTTAGCATAATAAACATATGATTTGAAATTTAACTAAAGGAAGGTTAAATAATTTGAACTGGATTAGATAAATTATTGAAATGAAATTTAAACTTAAGAGGTAAACTGATTATATAATGTGAATTTGGAATTGTAAATAAATAAGTTCTATAACTTATAAAATGGAAGGTAAGTAAAACCAAATATTAAAATTGTTAAACAATTTTGTTAAGTAAAACAAAATCTGAATTTGAATAGTGATATGAAATTTGACTTAAGTAAAAGTTAAAAAAATGACTTTAGAAAATAAATCTAAGTTAAGTTAAAAGGGAACGATTTTTAAAAATGGAATTTTAACTCAAGTAAAGAAAAAGAGATAAGCTAATGAACAAAAGTCAAATAAAATAGAATTTGAATTAAATTAGAGATGAACTTAAGTTGTATAGTGAAAGTAAATGTAAATGAAGTTGAAATGAAACATAACTTAAGTAATGTTGAATAAAATGAATATGAACTTGAGTTATATTATGAAATTCAATTATTAAAATGAATTGTCAATCGAATATAAATAAATTGATATGGAATGATGGATGTTAGTTGATTGTACAGAGATTTATATGGAATTGAATTAATGAAATTAAAAGCTAAATAATTGAATTCAAATTGGAAGTAAGTGAATTTAAATAGAATTGAATTTAATTTGAATTGGAAGTGAACAAACTTGAATGTGAATTAGTGAATGTAAACTAATTGAATTTTAATAAATGAATGTTAGTAAAATCAAATGTTAATGAATCAAATGTGATTAAATTGAAAATCAAGTCAATGAATATTAATAAGGAGTGAATTTATATTGATTTGGTTATGGATTTGTTGGATAGATATTGGTCTGTTCGATGATAGTTGTATGATGGTTGGATTTGTTGCTTTTGATTGCATTTTTATATTGGCATATATAGTGGCTGTATAAGTATATGTTGTATATTGATATTACTTTCTATATACATGTTTCTCATTTGTTTGTTGAGTATTTAATACGTGCGGATGGCACTTGCTTCGTATTTGGAGCTCGCTTTTGTGCTATATTAGCGTACATGCTCACTAATGATATATAAGGTACATATCTCGAATTACATATCATACTTTTGTATTTTTTAACCTACGGGATGCCTCATCCTCGAAGATGAGATTTATATTTGTGATATATATATATATATATTGTCATTTTTTATTTTCGAATCGAGCCCCGCAAAGGAGGCTATGGCGAATTTTTCTGAAAATTTAAGGCATTGGAAACTTTTTGATTTTTGAGTTAAAATTTGAAACAATATTTGATGGTTTGAAAAAAAATAACTAAGTATGGATTTGAAAACTTAGAAATTTTTTTGTGAGAATTTTAACTAAATGATTTTGGAAAAGTGAAAAGGTTTACATAATGTTGATATCTAGTTTTAACAAATTGTTTTTGAAAAGTTAATGGATTTTGTGACTTTTTCTTACTTGGTAATTTCGAGGACGAATTTCTTTTAAGTAGGAGAGAATACAGCAACCCAGAATTTCAATCCTTGAAATTCATATATTTATTGATTCAAGAGTTAATTTTGTAATTTGAATAACTTATACTTGAAATATAGGGATTTAATTGGATAATTAAATTGTTAATTTAATATTTCAAATCGTGTAAATAATTAGAATTTGGATTTATTGTGAATAAAAATAATTTATAATGTTGAATTAAGTTCAATTTGAATTAGAATGATGTTAGAGAACTTTTGAAATTGAATTAAAAGTAAGTTTATAGAAATTGAATATTTTAATATTTAATTAACGTGTAAAAATAGCCATTTTTCATACAGTCTCAGATTTTGACGAAACTAGTTTCATTGGATCCGTAATATTATATTATTGTAGGATTTCAAATTTCGTGTCTATCGGATTTATGGTTCGGTCATGGCAAACTGAAACGCGTAGAAATTTGTATAAATAAAATTTCATTTAAAATAGGTCGATTCGAAAACCTATCTTCCAAATACGATCGAATTAGCTCTCAATATATATTTCGCTATGCTCGGAATAGGGGTAAAACATTATAAACGCTAGGTGGCATGCTTCGTTTGGAGTTTGAAAAATTTTCGGATAAATAATGCGCAAAATTTTTCTATAAAAGGCCACAACATTTTATAATTTTCACTCAAACCCTAATTGTTCATGACCTAGCCGCCACCCTATTTTCAGTGGCCAGAATTTGTTGATTTTATTCTCCAAAAAGATCTCAATCCATCGAGAATTAATAAAAACATTCAACTACAACGTTGAAGAGCTCGACGAGAGCTATAATCTGAGCGGTGGTGATCGTGATTGGCGCAACGAGGAGGAGGAATTGGCTCGTGTTTGGCTGCCATTCATAGGGATTTTCGAGGCACAATGTAGGGCCGAGCTTGCCAAGCACAAGGGCGATAGTGCACATGGGCATTCGAGTGGTGGTACCTGATCGGTGAGTAGGCGATCGTAGATGGCGCGATAATTAGTGGAAGGAGGGTGGCTATGAGTTTGTTCAGCTGGGGAACAAATGCGAAGGAGAAGAAAACACGCACGGCCAGGTCTCATTTGGTCAAAATCAACGGCCCGATTTAAAAGGTTTTAAAAATAATAATAAAATGTGTAAATTAATTTATATGTTAATCCGTATAAACTTCTAAATGTTATAACTTCTTCATACGAGGTCCATTTTTGACGAAACAAGTTGCGTTGGGTCCATCTTAACGAGCATTACATTGGAGAGCTGATTTAGAGTTGATTGGAGCTAGTGTAAATTTTGGGTAAAACTAAACGCTCGTTTAATTTTATTCGGAATAAAACGCTGCAACTGCTATTGGAACCAAAGTGAGTACAACTCACTCTTTCTGATTCACTGATATTTTTATATAAATGGAAATAAATTTATTTATGCTGATTGATGATTGTTTGGATGATATATGATATATTTTATATATTGATTGGTATTTGGATATATTTCTTCCTATTGGAGTAGATGAGACCCTATACATTGCCGTGATGAGCGGATGACCCTGTGACGACCCAGGATTTTAGCAATATTATTTTAATAAGTATTTAATCTAATTTATTAAAATACAACTTATCGTCTTAAAAACAAATAAGACTTTTAGACATCTACCACTTATTTATATATCTGTGTGTATTTTTGGAAGGAATTATGATTTGAAAATTTAAAATAAAGTCTTCCAAAAATATTTAAATTAAAATCTATCTTATTCATGTTACTAAAGTAAAGCTCTACCTTATTAACTTTTGATCTAAATATGTATATATGGACGTAATCTAGTTAATAGTGTTTGGAATAAAATCAATCTTACCAATATTAATTATAAGTACAAATATATATATATATATATATATATATATATACACACACACAAGAATATAGATTAAGCATTGTTTACTTAAATTTAAAATACATGTGTAAAAGAATGGAAGTAAAAGTGTAGTGGTTATTTGTGTGTATGCAACCTAAGTTAAAATTTATAACAATAACTATAACAACTTTATAGTAAGCACATAAGGCATAGAGTAAAACAATGCTAGGCAAGGGAATGTATGTTTCCTGTGAAATAGATGCAAGGCAAGAAGAAGAAAAATATAATCTATGTACATAAAAAAATGGGATAAGGATGTAAACATGAAGAACACTTGCATTTAATGCAATCAACTCAAGCTCAAACCAGGTCATTTCGAAATGTATATGAATCATTTCATTTCCTATAAAATGTTGGCTGTCAAAGAAGGGGGCAACAAAGAAAAAAAATCTCTGACCCAAACAAGATATATTTTATACCAGCAAACACCTCTCCCTGTAAATACCTTTTCTCTCTATATATGTACATCCAGCTTGTTCTAGTTCATTCACAAAACTTTGCATACCAGAGAATAATCTCACAACTGAAACTTAAAACAACAACTAAACCCACAAGGAAAAAACAAGCAAGAAGATTTAGGAAGAGGATCAGGCTAACAGCTTTTCAAACAAAATTGCTCTCTGTTCAAATTTGTTCTCAGGTGAGTATTCCAACCTGGTTTCCTCTGTTTATTTTTGAAATGCCTGTGAGTAACATTATTTTAAAAAGCTTAGATACTTGAATAACTGGGTTGCATGCTAGTTTTTCTGAGATGAAGTTTAAATTGTGAGTATATATTTGAAATTTCCTGTGTATATATGAATGAATAGATGATGTTTGCTGTTGAATCTTGTTTCTGCCTGTTCTTAGTTTGAAATTAGATTCTAAACAAAAGAATTCAATATCTTTTGATCTAGTTACTGTTAGCACCTAGTGTGACTCCCCACCTCTACACCTACGCTAGCCAAGGACAGTACATAGTATGCCGTTAACTAACACGGAGAATAAGGCTAGTTGGGAGCGACCATCTATAGCCTTGCTCTAACTATCTATTGAATACATCGACAATAAACATACCAATAAGGTCGACATACCCAATGATACTTAAAACAAAACCATATGTGGTTGGATCTATCAGAACAGAATATAACAACTCAAATGTAATATACATCACAGAACAGTAAATCATCATATACACATATATTGATACATAACAGAGTATACAAAATAATACATATCAAGTGGTATAGAAAACCACAATATACAGACGAATCCCAAAAGAATACATATATCAGAGTTACAATAAAAAGGACTACACAAAAAGCTTTAACAAAAAGGAACAAGCTGAATAGTCCATGCGGAAGCAAAATAGGCTAAGTCCAAAAGCGCCTAACCTGAAACATCTCGGTCTGACCCGAGTATAAAATACATGGGTCAGTCTAGGTAAACAAATCAGTTAGATAAACTGAACAACAATTAACCTGCAAGGTTACAAGGCATAAGAAATATCTCTAAAGGAGATAACACAATCATCTAACAAAAGATGAATCATATGATAACAAGCCTCATATCATCGGCAACACATAGAAACAAAGGATAAGAATATCCCAAAGCAAGCCATAAAGGCAAATAACAAATACCCATAAGGTATACAAGTTCTACAAGGTAAACGCTACGCATCATCCGGCTCAAAAAGACCAACACCGAAGGGCGATACCAAGGGAATATACATATGAATGAAACATCAGAAAATTTGCTCGTGCTCAGTACTGTACAAACAAGGATCCATGATCCCGAAGACTCCAAACCCAATATCACCCATGCGGCTCATAACGACCAACATCGGAAGCGATACTAAAGGGTAACCCAATATCACCCATGCGGCTCATAACGACCAACATCGGAAGCGATACAAAAAGGCAACAAACCCGAAGGCACATAACCAAAGGAAACAAACCGTAGTGGTAAAGGTCAGAGAGCCAGTACTGGACATCACTAACTGGCGGAATGTGTCATAACTCTCAAAAAGGAATCCGAAAAGTGGTAACGCGAGTCCCATAACCACTCGTTCGCACTAAATGGTTTACTATCCGTTAGTTAATTTCACACTCAAAGCAGTACAAAGTCACCTCATATCATCGGTAAACCAAACCCGAAAGTTAAAACGATCAATTGAATAGGTCAGGAATTAATCGGAAGGATAAACGCACAGATTCATGGTCTGTGTTTTGCCCAACCATTTAATCACCCTTCCACTTCGCTCGAAGTGCGAAATTGTGCGTGTGTATTAAATAGAATTTATAAATCGGAGAAGCGAACTTTTAATACGATTTGAAGAAATCATTTATAAAACCCGTGAATAAATTCAAAAAGGAATCATCACGGTCAAATATGCATAAAAAACTAATTGGAATCAATATACATCGATTAAATTTGGAAAACTAAACGAACAAGGCAAGTTTGGCAAAAACAGCATATTCAGACGTCTAAAAGAAGGGATTCAGACGTCTGAATCTGGAATTCAATTTCTTTTTCAAAAGAGAAATCATACGTCTGAACCCAAATTTTCAGACGTCTGAAAGGCATTTTTTGGCCTATTTCCTTTCTGGTTGAAAATTAGCCAATTCAGACGTCTGGAATATAAATTCAGACGTCTGAATCTGGGGATGAAAATGTTCCCCAGAACAATATTCAGACGTCTGAAATTATGGTTTCAGACGTCTGAAACTCAATGTTCAGGCATTTCCTGAACCTGGGCCCTTATGGCCAAACAAATCGAAAGCAATCGAATGCGTGTTGATTATGGGCTTACGTCAAACGACTACCCAAGCTTAACAACACACCCAAACACTCCGAACAACATAAACATCATCCATATAAGGATTTTCAAAGATTTGGCTTCAAAATCATAATTTGGTAATTTCACCGAATCAACCCAAATCAAAAGCAAAAGAACATATGAACAATTGTTAGGAATTCATGCCTAACATCAATGATATCAAAAGAAGTAGATGTGAGTTCAAACTCACCTTATGTCACAAAACAAAGAAGAAGGAGTTCAATTTGCAAGGAGAAGACCAACAAATCTCCACTTATACTCTACTAGCTTTAATCTAAGATCAAAACAAGTATTTTCCTAAGTTAGGTTTAGGAATTTCTGATATTGAAGAGAGAAAGAGATAGAGAAGATGAAGAGGAGCTTACCTATGTCTTCTCTTTGATATTGGAGCAAGAATCAAGTTACAAGGAAGAACTAGGGCTTGCAAATTTATATTGCTCTTTCCCTTCCACCATTTTCAGTTTTCTTAAGCTAAGAAATGAAATGAGGGTGAATGGATGAAGAGAGGGCTGAGTTAGGGGTTTAAACTAACAAATGGGCTAAACCCAAACCCAAAACCCAAATAGAAAAGTTGCAAAAATTCACAAACTCCAAACATATCGAAGCTTACACTTAAAAAGATCGCAAACGCCATTTTGGAACCAATGGAGGTGGTTTCGAGTTCCAATTCGGCCAATTGCGGAAAGTAACATTTCGGACCTAAAAATCTGACTAACGATGCTATATATAAACAAAACATTTAAATATATAATCGTTAAATATGCGGGTTGTTACACCTAGGATTTAAACAAGATTTGTTTGTTTGATTTTAAGATTTAGGTTTAAATTTTATTTAAGTTAAAATAAAATACGAATTGCTCTGGAAACCAAAAAGGAACAGGGAAGTTTGAATTTGTGTAAAATTCAAATATGAAAATTTAAAAATTCAGTAATTTAACTGAAACCCTAAATTAAATCATGATTTTTAAGATCTAAATCACCATTTTTAGATTAGAAATGTAAGTGCATTTCCGGGTTGTCCTGTTTTGGGGAATTTGGGAAATTCTGATGATCTCGATGGATTGGGAGGTCGTATTTCTTCCTGGAGGTGGAGGAGTGATCAGAGTAGCTGGGAAAAATATTGGGTTGGTGCTCCAGGCACGGTGGAGATGGTGGCTGGTTTATGAAGTCTGTAAACCTAGTTTTGACTAGGTCAGGTTGTTTTGATCGTCTCGAGGCCTATGGTGTATCGAGTTCGTCTGAACTCTGGAAAATGGAAGATGGTGTGTGGTCGAAGACGTGGCTGAAGTCTCGGCCGATCTGGTGGGCGGAGATGCTTTGGCGAGGCGTTGCCAGGTTTTGAGGAGTTGGTTCCAGTTTTTTTTCAGGTTTGGGTATGAGCCTCGATTTGGATTCCGAGGTCATGGTGACGATCTGATGATCATGGGTTGTGTGGTGATGGTTGCCAACGTGGTGAAGCCATCATGGATGGCCGGAGTTGACCAGAGCATGGTGCATGTGCACCGTGCATTTTTGGTTTCTGATGTATGCTGGGTTGAAGAGGTGGGAAGACTCGAGTTTTCTCGAGTAATTTCTGTGTTTTTCTCGAAGCAATTTAAGTTTGGACTTGAAGCAAATTTTGGGTTGCTCGGGTAGTTTGCTTTTGTTACGAGTTTTTAATAAAACCTGTCTGTTGAGTTTAAATAGAATTTAAATTTTGAAAACCTGATTCTAAACAAAGTTTAAAATCAGAATTTGAAATATTGATTCAAATCTATTTTTGTATCCTAATTTGAAATTAAAGAAAATTTTGTAAAATTTAAATATTTAAACAACTATAAAGGGTTAAAGTATATTTTAAATTGTTTTGAATTTAAAATGAAATTGGATTAAAAACTCGTATAAATTTCTTTATATGATAATTGTTCTTTAACATTTGATTTTAAAAGAGTTTTAACTTGGTTTAATTTGTTAAAGTTAAATTACTAGTTATTTCAAATCTTTAATTTGAAATAGAATTTGAAAGTTAAAATGTTTTCAAATATGGCTTGAAAATGATAATTAAATCATTAATGAAAATGATGTTTTATCTTAAAGGTAATTAATGATTTGTAATTCATTAAAATTTTAAGGTGATTAAATGGTTAAATTAATAAGTTAATTAATTTATGATTGAATTAATTAAGTTATTAAAGGTTTAATTAATAAATTAAGGTTAAATTAATTTGTAATTAAAAAACATTAATTAGATAATTTTAGATTATTAACTAATGATTAGGGATTAATTTATCAGGTAATTACAGTTAATTAAGTTAAGATTTAGAAATTAATTATGAAATTAGAAATTAATTAATTTGTAATTAAGAATTGATTAATTATAAATGATTAATTAAAGTTAATTGCTTAGAGAAGCAATTAAAGTATTGGTTAATGAATATAGTTAATGAAAGGTCATCAATTAAGAATTATCAAATGACTAATTAATGGAATTAATTTAAGATAATTAATTTTATTAATTAATTAACAGATTATTTAATATGATGAGTGAAGGCTAATTAATTTGTGGAATTAATTAAGAATTAATTACTTTTTGTAATTAAAGGATAATTAATCAAGGATGTTAAGATGGATAATTAAAATGTGATTAAATAAATTGATTAAATTAATATTAAGTAAAGGTAATCCAAGGGATTAAAGGTTAGTAATTAATTTAATTAGAGAAAATTAAATTAATTTTGGAAGTGATAAATCCTATTGTGAAATGCCTTAAATTGGTTGATATCTCTGATATGAAATGTTCTATGATATGACTTGTTTGAGTGGACAGTAATAAATATGGTTATCTATCAATGATGAATTGCTGTGATAAAAAGTAACATCATATATGTTAAGTTTTAATTGATTTTTCATTTGAATAACTTGAGATAAGATGACATTGGGTTCGAAGAGATCGGAGTCAGGTATTAGTAAATACCCAAAACCACTTCGATTCTTTATAGATTGATATGTGAAATAAATAAGTTGGAATGGAATGATCTAAGTGAATTCGACCTTTTAATCTAAGTTTTTTAAACTTAGAAATTGATGTGTGAAATAAATGATGTTAATAACAACTTGTGAAGTTGTAAATTTATACAAATACTCCGGGTTTATATAAGTTGTATGTTTTTGTGTTACATGTTGATGGGTTTACTCACGCTGGTTTCCAGCCTGACCCGGGTGTTACTTTGATGTAATGCTCGGGTCAGACCGGGTATTATAGATTTTCAGGTAAGGACGTTCTGGAGCTCAGGAGGCGAGCCGAATGGCAAGAACATATGGAGTGCTTCCGCTGTATTAGTGTTGTATATATCTGTGACCTGTTGATTCATATATGTCCTGTGTTTGTATATATGTTGTAACTCTGATGTATTAACGTGAAATTTGACAGGTACAGTTTTTCCTTTGTATAAATGTTATTATTTTTTATTATATTTTATCCGCTGCGAATGTGAGATGTTGGTGTTTCTATTTCTTCTTTTCTTCTATCTCTTTCTTCTTGTCCTAACTATCTGGAATTTTCAAGATCAAAAACTCTGGGTCGTTACAGTTGGTATCAGAGCTGAAGGTTAAGCGAGAACCTTAGCTCTGGTGGGATTACTCATTAAGAATAGGGTCAATGGTACCTTAAAATGAATTGAGTATATATATATATATATATGAGAGCTTACTTGTTATTTCTTATATAAAAATTTTAAATGATTTTATATGAGAATATATTTCGATATATACAAAAAGCAATATTTCTTTCTAATAAATATTAAGGTAATTGGTTGTTAAATTATTGGAATTAAGTTAAGTGGTTATAAAAATACAATCAAATTGAAACTAAATAAAGGTAAGTTTGAAATGGATTCAAACTGAAATTAAAGTCTTGAATTTAAAAAGAATTTCTGAATAAGATAATAATGAATTAGTTTTTAGATACGATAATCTTGGGTGTTATCGTAAATGAACAAGATGTGTATTAATGAGTAAGCAAAATGAAATGTTTTGTGGAAGTTAAACATTTAGGTAAATACGACTTATAAATTCGAACTGAGGATGATCTAAATTGTGAAGTTTTAAATCTGGTCCAGAATTTGAAATTGTTTCAAAGTGATAAAGGAATAATAAATAATATTATATATTTGAATGAAAGGGTCCTATTTCAAACAAGAATTTTTTGAAAATTTAAAGGAATTTGATTTGAATTGAAACCAGGGTGGTTTAAAATTTTAAGTGTAACATGGTGTTAAAGGAAATTAATATATATGAGGAGACGTAATATCAAGGATGGTTTGCAATAAACTCTAAATGTTGAGTTTTAAATTTGGAATGAGATGTGATATCCCAAGATGATAAGTTTTTGAACTTATAAAATTATTAATGTGAATTTTAAAATTTGAAATGGGAATTAAAATTAGGTAAGGTTGACTGGATTAAGTAAATTGAATTTAACTTGGGAGAAGTTAAATAAGTTTGAATGAACAACTTAAATTGGAAATTTCAAGATGGAATTGGAATTTAACTTGGAAAGTTAATGGTTAATTTGAATTGGGAGTTTGTGTGATCTCAAAATGGGTTTGAGATCTAGAAATTTAAAATATATGGATGTTTTAAAATAAATTGGATGATATCATCCTATTGTTATTAAAAATCTTTAAATTGTGGATCAGATTTGTTTAAATGAATGAGAAATAAAATGTGGTAATATATCCATTATTGAGATGAAAGGAAAATTAAACTTTAATTTGAAATTAAGGATAAGGAATTATTTTGAAATGAAAATTTGAATAATTGCATTTGAAAATTAAAATTTGTTTAAAGAACTGGAAGACAAAATTGAGTAATAAATTCAAATTTTAAGATAAAATTGTTTTGAACTCTTATTTGAACTTGGGAAAAAGTTAAGTAAAGATAATTTAAAATGGAATTTTGAGAATTTGATTCAAAATTAAATTGTTTAAAAATTTAGGTTATTGATTTAAAAATAAAGGTTAATTTGATTTAAGGGGTTAAATCGACATTTGGAAATTTAACTCAAATTTATATAATTCGAGATGGTTTAAAGTTGAGATTTAGATTTCGTTAGTTCAAACTGAAATTATTTGAATTAATTAGAATTGAAGATGGATAAGTATAAATTGAAATGATTTGAAATTGAAGTGGATTCAATTGGAAAGTAGTCTAAATTAATTTGAATAATTTGGAATTGTAGTTAAAGTGAATATGTTTAAAATCAAATGGAATTTGATTTGAATTTTAAAAGAAATTGGGGTTAATTCTACTTGAATTGAGAATAAATCAAGTTCAAGGGAAATTGAAGTTATTCAAGTTACAATTGAGTCAATTTAAATTGAATCGAAGGGAAGCGAACAGTTTTGACTCTGGACTATTTTCAATATAAATTGTTTTAATATAAACTTATTTTTCCAAGCTATTCAATATATACAACCATTCTTTTTAAAGCCAAATTATTTTATATTTATTTTACAATTATTTTTGGAGCTATTTAACAAATTTTCAACTGTTTTACAAACTAATCACTATTCAACTATTTTACAAATTAATTATTATTTTACAACTATTTTGCAATTATCTAAAATTTCTGAAACTATTTGACTATTTTCCCACTATTTTACAATTAGTTAACTATTTTACGGCTATTTTGCAAACTAATAATTATTTTTTTACGACTTATTTATTTTAAACTTTTCAAGTTATTTTCTATATTAAAGCCGGTCAGAGTGCAAACTGTTTATGATTAAATTACCCAATTGAGATAAGGATTAAAGTGATGATCCAAATGGGATTGAAGCGATTGTAAATAAGTGAATGAAAATTTAAAGCGAATGTGAACAGAAAAGAAATTGATTTGGTTAATAATCAATGAAGATAAATACATAGGATGTACGTATATTAATCTATTCGCATAGTGACTGATCCAGATTCGGGCATAGAATTTCGAGATAGTTATATCGATTCGAGTTTGGATTTTTCACTCGATTTTCGACGGCGAACCTGGATATGGATTGTTGATTGGTTCTGGATATTCTCTATTATACTTATGGCTATGCAAGGAAAATGACGGTTTCTGATCAAGAAACCAGATCTGTGTCCGCATTAGGTAGTCGGGTGAACGATACTAGTTCAGGAGTGAAATTGTGTGATCGAGTGAGCGGTCAGATTGGTATAGCGTACGGATGATATTTATACATCGTACGAGTTTAAATGAAAATGATATTGAAAATTTATGAATAAGAAATGCGAAATGATTTCTTTTGAAATGGAAGTATATTTTGTGAAATATACAATTGATAAAAGTGAAAGTTAGCAATTTCTATGGTAAAAGTGACTTTAAAGAGTAATCACATTTGAATATTTGATTTTGAATGAATAAAGTTATATATCTTTATTATATAAGATAAATCTCCCCTTGTTGAATCTATTGCTGGAAGAAAAGGATTTTGAAAGTGTTTGAAGTATCAAAGGAGTTTTATACAAGTTTGAAATGATCCAAAGTTTTTTTTAAAAAATTAATTATATATATATATATATATATATATATATAAAGGATCTTATGAGAATTTTGGAAAAAGGTTTTGGGAACCGTTGGATTTGGAAAGGCTTTTGATATTTGGGTAAAATCGATATTGGAATTTGAAAAGCCTAGTTTGAGAATTATCGATTTTGGGATAATCGATTTTGAGAAAAGGAGATTTATATGAGATTCATACTAGGTGTATGATTTGGAAGATACTATATGTGTATAGTATAAAGTGTTTTGATAATGGCTCTAGTGAAAAAGGCGCTCCCTTGAAATGAACTTCTCAGGAGTGCCACCGGGTGGTACTACCTTGAAACCTAAGGGGGGTTCTAAAGTTGATCCTGTGAGGAGTCCAAAAAAACTAGTTCCTAAGGATTATGAGTAGTGTGTAGCGAAATTCGAGGGGCGCTGATGCCTACAGAGATATTTGGGTTATGCTGAGATGACAGTGTAACTCGATGTCACTGCGATCTACTGCAGACCATAGCGAAAGTCGTGTGTGCCGCTGAGAGCCAACAGTCTACGTTTGATTTTATATCGGTAGACTGCAACCTATGGTAACATAGCGAAAGTCGTGTGTGCCATTGAGAGCCAACAGTCTGCGTTTGATTTTATATCGGTAGACTGCGACCTCTGTAGGAGTGGAGAAGTTTCGTTTTGACAGCGACAATTGAGGGAGCTGCTGCCTACAGTTACATGGACTTTGCTGCGACGGCAATGTAACCCTGGAATGTAATTGCGATCTATTGTGGTTCCATGGCTTAATCGAGGGGTGCGGAGTGCCTACAATTACATGGACTTTTGCTGCGATGGCAACGTAACCCTGGAATGTAACTGCGACCATGGATGGGGGTGATGATTTCCAGAGCATTCTCACCAAACATATATCCTCTATTTCCAAAATTTTTTTTCTATATTTTCAATAAAATTATTTTCCCAAGTATTTTCACTGGGTTTTGAAACGGGTTTACCAAGTACTTATCGATTTCCAGTCCTACGTCTGATTAACGTATGACCGAATTTCTGTGAGAACAAGGATGGACTTGTCGAAAAATCGAGTTATAAAAGTATTTTTATAAAAACTATTTTAGTAATATTATATATATTTTTAAAGTAGTTTAAAAATGGTCAGAGAAAAATTTTCTGATTTTAAGCATTTTAATGATTCTGGCTTCGTTCCTTTTCGAGGATGAAAAGATTCAAAGGGGGGAAGAATGTGACGACCCAGAATTTTGGAAATATTATTCTAATAAGTATTTAATCTAATTTATTAAAATACAACTTATCATCTTAAAAAAAGACTTTTGGACATTTACGACTTATTTATATATGTGTGTGTATTTTTGGAAGGAATTATGATTTGAAAATTTAAAATAAAGTCTTCCAAAAATATTTAAATTAAAATCTATCTTATTCACGTTAAATTAAAGTAAAGCTCTACCTTATTAACTTTTGATCTAAATATGTATATATGGACGTAATTTAGTTAATAATGTTTGGAATAAAATCAATCTTATCAATATTAAATATAAGTATAAATATATATATACACAAGAATATAGTTAAGCATTGATTACTTAAATTTAAAATACATGTGTAAAAGAATGGAAGTAAAAGTGTAGTGGTTATTTGTGTGTATGCAACCTAAGTTAAAATTTATAACAATAACTATAACAACTTTATAGTAAGCACATAAGGCATAAAGTAAAATAATTCTAGGCAAGGGAATGTATGTTGCCTGTGAAATAGATGCAAGGAAAGAAGAAAAAAATATAATCTATGTACATAAAAAAATGGGATAAGGATGTAGACATGAAGAACACTTGCATTTAATGCAATCAACTCAAGCTCAAACCAGGTCATTTCGAAATGTATATGAATCATTTCATTTCCTATAAAATGTTAGTTGGTCAAAGAAGGAGGCAACAAAGAAAAAAAAATCTCTGACCCAAACAAGATATATTTTGTACAAGCAAACACCTCTCCCTATAAACACCTTTTCTCTCTATATATGTACATCCAGCTTGTTCCAATTCGTTCACAAAACTTTGCATACCAGAGAATAATCTCACAACTGAAACTTAAAACAACAACTTTACCAACAAGGAAAAAAACAAGCAAGAAGATTTAGGAAGAGGATCAAGCTAACAGCTTTTCAAACAAAATTGCTCCCCGTTCAAATCTGTTCTCAGGTGAGTATCCAACCTGGTTTCCTCTGTTTATTTTTGAAATGCCTGTGAGTAACACTATTTTAAAAAGCTTAGATATTTGAATAATTGGGTTGCAAGCTAGTTTTTTTGAGATGAAGTTTAAATTGTGAGTATATATTTGAAATTTCATGTGTATATATGAATGAATAGATGATGTTTGCTGTTGAATCTTGTTTCTGCCTGTTCTTAGTTTGAAATTAGATTCTAAACAAAAGAATTCAATATCTTTTGATCTAGTAATTGTTAGTACCTAGGATTTAAACAAGATTTGTTTGTTTGATTTTAAGATTTAGATTTAAATTTTATTTAAGTTAAAATAAAATAGGGATTGCTCTGGAAACCAAAAAGGAACAGGGAAGTTTGAATTTGTGTAAAATTCAAATATGAAAATTTAAAAATTCAGTAATATAAACTGAAACCCTAAACTAAATCATGATTTTTAAGATCTAAATCACCATTTTTACATTAGAAACGTAAGTGCATTTCTGGATTGCACTGTTTTGGGGAATTTGGGAAATTCTGATGATCTCGATGGATTGGGAGGTCGTGTTTCTTCCTGGAGGTGGAGGAGTGATCGGAATAGCTGGGAAAAATATTAGGTTGGTGCTCCAGGCACGGTGGAGATGGTGGCTGGTTTATGAAGTCTGTAAACCTAGTTTTGACTAGCTCAGGTTGTTTTGATCGTCTCGAGGCCTATGGTGTATCGAGTTCGTCTGAACTCTGGGAAATGAAAGATGGAATGTGGTCGAAGACGTGGCTGAAGTCTTGGTTGATCTGGTGGTCGGAGATGCTTTGGAAAGGCGTTGCCAGGTTTTGAGGAGTTGGTTCCAGTTTTTTTAAGGTTTGGGTTTGAGCCTCGATTTGGATTTGGAGGTCATGGTGACGATCTGTTGATCGTGGGTTGGTGCGGTGAAGGTTGCCGACGTGGTGAAGCCATCATGGATGGCCGGAGTTAACCAGAGCACGGTGCATGTGCACCATGCATTTTTTATTTCTGATGTATGCTGGGTTGAAGAGGTGGGAAGATTCGAGTTTTCTCGAGTAATTTTTGTGTTTTGCTCGAAGCAATTTAAGTTTGGACTCAAAGCAAATTTTGGGTTGCTCGGGTAGTTTGCTTTTGTTACAAGTTTTTTAATAAAACCTGTCTGTTGAGTTTAAACAAAATTTAAATTTTGAAAACCTGATTTTAAACAAAGTTTAAAACCATATTTTGAAATAGGGATTCAAATCTATTTTTGTATCCTAATTTGAAATTAAAGAAAGTTTTGTAAAATTTAAATATTTAAACAACTATAAAGGGTTAAAGTATATTTTAAATTGTTTTGAATTTAAAATGAATTTGGTTTAAAAACTCATATAAATTTCTTTATATGATAATTGTTCTTTAACATTTGATTTTAAAAGATTTTAACTTGGTTTAATTTGTTAAAGTTAAATTAGTAGTTATTTCAAATCTTTAATTTGAAATAGAATTTGAAAGTTAAAATGTTTTCAAATACGATTTGAAAATGATAATTAAATCATCAATGAAATTGATGTTTTATCTTAAAGTTAATTAATGATTTGTAATTCATTAAAATTTTAAGGTGATTAAATGGTTAAATTAATAAGTTAATTAATTTATGATTGAATTAATTAAGTTATTAAAGGTTAATTAATAAATTAGGGTTAAATTAATTTGTAATTAAGAAACATTAATTAGATAATTTTAGATTATTAACTAACGATTAGGGATTAATCTATCAGGTAATTAAAGATTAATTATGTTAAGATTTAGAAATTAATTATGAAATTAGAAATTAATTAATTTGTAATTAAGAATTGATTAATTATAAATGATTAATTAAAGTTAATTACTTAGAGAAGTAATTAAAGTATTGGTTAATGAATATAGTTAATGAAAGGTCATGAATTAAGAATTGTCAAATGGTTAATTAATGGAATTAATTTTAGATAATTAATTTTATTAATTAATTAACGGATTATTTAATATGATGAGTGAAGGCTAATTAATTTGTGGAATTAATTAAGAACTAATTACTTGTTGTAATTAAAGGATAATTAATCAAGGATGATTAATTAAGATGGATAATTAAAAGGTGATTAAATAATTTGATTAAATTAATATTAAGTAAAGGTAATCCAAGGGATTAAAGGTTAGTAATTAATTTAATTAGAGAAAATTAAATTAATTTTGGGAGTGATAAATCCTGTTGTGAAATGCCTTAAATTGGTTGATATCTCTGATATGAAATGTTTTGTGATATGATTTGTTTGAGTAGACAGTAATAAATGTGGTTATCTATCAATGATGAATTGTTGTAATAAAATGTAACATCATATATTTTAAGTTTGAATTGATTTTTCATTTGAATAACTTGAGATAAGATGACATTGGGTTCAAAGAGACTGAAGTCGGGTATAAGTAAATACCCGAAACCACTTCGATTCTTTATAGATTGATATGTGAAATCAATAAGCTGGAATGGAATGATCTAAGTGAATTGGACCTTTTAATCTAAGTTTTGATACTTAGAAATTGATATGTGAAATAAATGATGTTAATAACAACTTGTGAAGTTGTAAATTTATACAAATACCCCGGGTTTATATAAGTTGTATGTTTTTGTGTTCCATGTTGATGGGTTTACTCATGCTGGTTTCCAGCCTGACGTGGGTGTTACTTTGATGTAATGCTCGGGTCAGACCAAGTATTACAGATTTTCAAGTAAGGACGATCTGGAGCTCAGGAGGCGAGCCGGATGGCAAGAATGTATGCAGTGTTTCCGCTGTATTATTGTTGTATATATCTGTGACCTATTGATTTATATGTCCTGTGTTTGTATATATGTTGTAACTCTGATGTACTAAAGTGAAATTTGACAGGCACGGTTTTTCCTTTGTATAACTGTTATTATCTGTTATTATATTTTATCCACTGCGAATGTGAGATGTTGGTGTTTATGTTTCTTCTATCTCTTTCTTCTTATCCTAACTATCTGGAATTTTCGGGATTAAAAACTCCGTGTCGTTGCAGACCCTTTGTACGTGCATCTGTCTCAAAGCGAACATTGTACATATTTTCTAATATGTACATTTGCTACAGGTGACAGGTTGGAGGGATCCAGCTGGATTCCTCATCAGCATTTATTTTATTTATAGATATTGTGATATATGCTGTTATCATATGATATATGATGTTTGGTTGCCGTGATTGATGTATTTAGTGTTGTTGTAGCATTGTGCCTATTTTTGATAATTTTAAAACTTTAAAGTGATGATTTTAATTTAAAAATGATTTCAAAGTAATTTTGGAAACATATATTCTTAAAATTAAGGAAATGGATCTATTTTAAATAAGTAAATGTTATAATTTTTATGTTATAAAAATTATGGTTTTGTGAAATATATCAAAATGTGGTTATTGAAATATGAAGTGAGCTATTTGGTGAAATACTTTAAATTGAGATTTTTGATTTATTATAAATGGTTTATATATAAGATTTATGGAATTGAATTTTTGTAAATCAAAATAATGGAATCGTAAAAGAGTTTTATAAGTGTTCAAATGAAGTACATGTGAATCTTATAAGTGAATAAGATTTATAAAATTTGTAAAGTTATAGAAAGAATGAATTTGTAAATAAGAGAATTATATGTGAATTAGCTTATAATTTGGATTTTTGGCATGTAATTGAGATATATATGGAATTGGTAAATAAAGGAATTTTATAAATTGAAGTTTTTATAAATATAAATGGATTTATAAACATTTTTTTTATAAATTCAAAATCAATTTAATTTGATAAGTTAAATATGGAAGTTTATTAAAGGAATTTCATCCATGATTTTGGACAGTGGATAATCCTTAAAATAAATGTGTAGAAACATTGAATTTGGTCAATGAATTGTATTCACGATTTTGGATAGTGAATTATCCTTTAAATTAAATGTGCAATAGTAGTGAATTTGGTAAGAGTATTGTATTCACGATTTTGGACAGTGAATAATCTTTTAAATTAAATAAATATTTTGACAAGTGATCTTTTAAATGGAGTTAAATGGTTTGAAGATGTTTTAAAATGTGTTAAGTATCGAAACCATAGATTTCAACATTCATTGTTGAAATAGATGTTTTCGAGAAGGAAATGATGGGCTATAACATTGTTGTTATGGTAAATGATTTTCGAAAGGAGATGTTTTGTATAATATATGGGATTTATATATCTATCTAATTATCGAATCCCTATATTAATGATTTTGGGTTGTCGTAACAATGTTTTACGCAACATTCGTTATGACCCAAAATAAATATGTTTAAGAGAATGTTTTCCATAAAGAATAAAATATATGCTTAATTGTGATTTAAGTATGTGTAATATTTTCGAAGTGTTGAACATAATGAGATCTGGGAATATGCTTATAATGTTGATATAAGTATATGGAAATGTTTTCCAATATTGAAATGGTTTTGGAATTATATCTTTTTAATTAATAAATTGAAGTGAATATTTGGAAAGTGATTTAATTAATGAAAGATTAATTAAAAGATCCTAGTGATTGCTTATGGCGCTAAATATTTGTTTATTGCTTTGATAGTTAAATAACCGACTATCAAATTTCGCCATTTAAATACCATAACTTGATGCGGGAACTATTTAGTCGTACACTTAGTAAGTAGCCTTTTGTGTAGGCTTGATTATCGTTTGTGTTGAGGATGTTGATTCATGTAGTGCGGAGTATTACTCCAATCTATCAAGCTTCCTTCTTCGCTGAAGGATAACAAGTTGAAAGTTGGAGACGTGGTAAGTAAATGAGACTTAGTTTCGATGAGGTTGAGAAACGCTTTTGCGTTATTGGTGCGAAGAGATTGGGATCAGATTTATCTGAAAACCACTTCAGACCAACATTTACCATTCTATTGTGAAGATTGTGATGATATTGATATTCAGGATTTTCATAGTGGAGGATTGTATGTTGATCATTTGGGTATAAAATCCCAATATACATATAGTAGAAATGGTCTCTTCATTATGAAATATCCAATGCAAGGACTATTCGCTACTAATCTTAGGGATTCCCCGACCGGATGTGGTAGGAAAGTACCTACGGTTTGTCCTGTTCCCACATAACTTGTATGGATGTTTATCTGACATTGCATTTCTAAAGATTATGTGCATTGGTTTTTACAAACGTACATCAGGGGTGGCGGAGAAGGCAACTTCTCTTGGCTTAACACCCTCCTTGAGACGTATGAGCTCAAGGGTTGTTTTTTGTGAAAGGCAATTAGTAGTCAACGGAAATGGCCATGTAGCATTCAAAGTGATGTGATATGTGATATGTGAACGGTAATCGTTACCTCAGGCCTCATCAACCAGAAATGACCGAAATAGGGTTAGATGCAGTAGGGCTAAGTAGGTCATTCCTAATTAGGATATGATCATCCTCTTCTAGATATATTTCTTCCTGCTATGACATTCGGGATGTAAGTTATTGTGGTTTGTATGCTATGAGGGCCCTTGGAAAAGGTCGGTAACGACTGAAGGACGACATATTCGGTACTACCAAGTTATAGAGGTCGACTGGTCTTGTGTTGGTGGAGGATAGATGTTTTGTGCCTCAAGACATCCATCTAGAGGTGTACCCTTTGGAAGGTAGTCCCTTCACCTGGTCATTTGTATGGAAATCCAAAATCCACTACGTGCCTGCCATTTTGATAATATTAACCATTTTGGGCTATATGCTGGAATTTAATCAATGTAACAATTTTGGCTATGATTAGTATTATTTGTGCAATAGACACTATTATAATATTATAGGATTTGATATGTAATGTTTTAGTTATCGTAAGGTAAAACATGTATGTTTTTGTGTGTCGGTGTGTCTTACGAGATACCTTTGTTTTGAAAGGAAAAGTTTGGTAATTTAATAAATTCAGTTGGGTGTGTTTCTCACATTGGTTTATCAGACTGATCCAGATGTTTTTTCCTTTCAATGCTCGGGTCAGACCGAGTATATTTACAGAATCAGATTTGATGCTTTTGGAGTTTAAACAGGAGAGCTGGATATCTTCATTTTCGTATCACGTATCTATTTTGATTATCCGCTTTGCACATTGTTGTTTTACATTATCGCAATTGTAAATACAGGTTATTATAACTATTCAAGCTGATAACTAGTGATTGATTGTTGAACTCTGATTGAGGTATATATATACATTTTCTGTTTTGTAAAGATCATTGAGATGTTATTATATGTTATTCCGCTGCGATGTGAGATTCTATATTGTTCTGTTTGGTTCTCTTTTCTCTCTTTTCTCTCTTTCTTCTCTTCTCTTCTTCTCTCTTCTTTTCATTCTCATGACTTTCTGTCAGTCTATGCTTTTTGGGTTCGACACGTGTGGTTTATTATCGATTCAAAGGGTATCAGATTTGTGGGTCGTCATAGTGACCGTATCCGGATCTTATGACCGTAGATGACCCTAGACCTTATGATTGTTGGTCTATTTCCTGGCCTCACGAAGTGGCATGGGTTTGGCATTGTGGAATCGAGATTTGATTGGGTGTCCAGCTTATGGCTATGTTGATTTGTCTTATATCCAAGAACATTGAGTGACAATGAGGATTGTTTCCCCCATAGTTCATCATTCTAGGATGTCACATAAGGTAGGTATAGTGGATAAGGATACCTGGACACATGTTGTTGTACTTATGATGTAATACGTCTTTATGATAACTATAGAGTAGCATATTATAATGTTATGTGCTAACTCTTTTGTTGTAGGAACAGGCTAAGGATGGTTCGTATACTCTTGTTCCTTACTATACTGACTTGTATAGTATTTTTAAATTCATGTATCACTCACATAAGACTTTTGTCTTACTTGAAGTTTTATGTTTTGCTTCTTATTATCTCGGGTGCTCTTAAATGAGTAGACTAAATAACAGGACTAGGTGTACGCGGTGGTAGTGTAGAGGATTAGCAAAATGGAGTTTTCTCGTATTATATATGGATATTGTGTTTGTTCTGCTGCGCAACATCATGGAGCCTAGATAGTGTTTACTTCACTACTATAAGATAGTTTATTTGACTTTATTTCCACTTTGCATAAATTTTATTACTATTTGTATAATTTCGTGGATTCGTGCTTTGATATTTATTTCACTTAGTTTTATTGTCTTCCCTATTTTATATCTGTGGTGTAAATTTTTTTTCTATACGTTGTGTTATATACAACAGGTTTTATGATGTTTTCTTTCTTTTCAATCCTTGACATTCGTCCTGCATTAGTCGAACATGAAAGAGCGCACTACTTAGTTATATTAGGTGCCAATGGTATAGGGCGGTTGTCACACAGTAGAGCTCTGGATGAAGGAAAAGGATTGGGTTTTGTCGAATAACGATCCATGCTTATGGGCAAAGAAGAGAGAGCCATGTGTTGTATAGGAGATGTCCCACCTGACCCTCTGTAACAGTCATCTCGGTGCTTATAATCTCTTTCTAGGCTTTCTCTCTCTTTTCTATGATGCCTATTTGAATCGGATTCATGCGATGACTCATGGTGTCAGCGTGAGGAATCAGGCTTATGGTAGCCAACAGAATAATCTTGAAGTTCATCAGAAAGGTGTTGATGTTCCGTTGAACTTGAAAACAAAACACAGTCAAGTTAAGATTTGGAAATCAAGGGACACCACTTGCAGTGTAAACATGTGATGACTTTAAGTTTTGTAAGGTGTTAATGTGTCCTAGTGCACCACAAAAACCATGCACTTGAAGTCTACTAACAGGAGTTATCTCCCCTATGGCGGTTGTAAGCTCATGAATAGTCCGACAGATAGGAGAACCTAAAGCTAACTTTGCCATGGCTATAAGAAAGGATTTTGTCTAATATGCTCCCAAGAAAGCCATAGATGTCCCCAATCGGAGGAGCCAACATTTCTTTTCAATCGAAGTCTGATGTGGATGTGCAGTCTAATGGGGTGAGATAATCTTTAACTTTTGGTGATGATGAATAAATGGTATTTGATTGTCACCACCCATCCCTCTAGCGGACTCATGGCTGAGGCTTATACCCTCACCATTACCCCGTCCTCATCGTTGTCATCATCATCACCATCTCCTTATTTTGCGATGTCATCATTACCATCTGCATCCATATTCTCTTCTTGATTAATAGGAAGATCTTGAATAGGAGGGATCTCTGGGTTCTCTTTAGCTTGAGGATTGACTTAGCCTCTTGAGCGGGCCGAGAACCTTCATAAACATTTGGCATGTTGCCAAAACTACAGTCGTTATGCAATAGATTGATGTGCCAAATCCTTTCATTCGTTAAAAGAAATCTCATTTCTCATTGTTCGATGGGTATAACTTGTAAATCTTGGAGACTACGTGCTAGATTTGCATTACTATGCCTCGTTGGAATATTTGAAAATTTATGAAATAAAAGAATTATAAATTTGAATGGATTAGCCTTTAAAAATGAAATATGATTATAGAACCTATGTCCTTACAACCATTTCTATGCAAAGTCGGGCGGGCAATGCACAATAATCGAGTTTGTCCCAAAGATCATGATAATGCAGTAGCCCTTTGATGGTTCCAAATAAGTAAGAGAAGGAATCTCTTTCCGTCTTTTGAAGGCATATAGATAATGGATCTCCTCCAATGACAGCACCTTGCCTAAATGATGAAGACAAACCATATACATGCTATTTAATAGGTGTAGCTATCTGGATGAAGCTGATTTGGGGCAAGCTTCATAAACTGGAGCACAATGTCAGATAAAGTGATCGAAAGGAGGAATGCATCTGGAAAGACACATATATTAATTGCATGCACTATAGCCCTTAGGCGATCTATGGGCCTGGTTAAAAGGCTTTGGAACCAAAATGTCTTTGAAAGGCATGTTGTTCCTTTCAAAAATGATTTTATCCCATGCTTCATCTACCATGGACGTCGGAGAATCTAGAGGATTATCCAAAAAGATAGCAGCTTCAAAATTAATATCAGGGTCAACCATCGCGAACTCTTCATTTGCCATCACAAATGGAACTACCTTTGGATATTAACTCATCGAATGACAAGGTGATTGAGGCCGGAAGGATGATGAAGTAGACGTTGCAAAAGAGGTTGAAACAGAATCTAACTCTATTATAGGTGAAACTAACTTTGATGACGATTGACTCTCACCCATCACAAAGATGCACAAGGAGCGTCTATGATCCATAACTACTTAGAACTCCATAGATGAGCATACTCAGGTTCAATTAGACTTTGACCTTCATGCTGAATAAAACCTTGTGTGGCCGATGTATAAGATCCAACGGATGTCAAAGTGTATTGACCAATTGGATCATATACACTGATAAGGGCAATAATATACAATTCAATTTATGCAGTGTGCATCTTGGGTCCATGGTACGGTGAATGCGAATGCTTTGAGTAGATAGCTCGCTCGGGCTTACAAATGGGTATCATCATACAATAAAACCGTGTGTTAGATTTTACTTATTATCGTATGTTTGGAACAACAGCACCGTTGTTTGAAGCGACATGGAACTCATCTTCGTAGGGACGCCCGAGTGAAGTATCATATTTAATGCAATGACGAAAAAGTCAATGTCGGAGTGCGTTAAGTGCGACTGTTATCTAAAACCATCCCATCGGGGCTTGACTATCGACCAATACTCTTCCTTGGACCACAAAAGTTAATCATCTCCTCTTTAGACTTGAAATTATTGTTCAAATGTAAAGAAACTTCACAACCATGGAATGACTCAGGTCTGGGCTAAGGGTAAGTCGATGTAAACCCTAAAGTAGATGAAAGTACATTAAGAATTAGGTCAATCCCGTGTCTACTTTGAGATCTCTTTGGGTCATCCTCGAAACCACTCCAAATAATTTTTTGGCCATGAGTCAAAGCAAGGAGGAGATGAAACCATAGTAGTCGAGTGCCAGTAGATGACATTAAGCAAGCCTGCACCATCTCAGATCATCTACGACCTACTTAGGATAAAAGAAGATGTGAGAGGCGATGGTGAAGTCAAGGAGGTTGAGATATATTTTAAATTAAGTTGGGATAGTTATAGTTGAATCATTAATGAGATAGCTAAATAGACATCGGTGATGGCGGCAATAGATTGTCATAGATGATGGAGTTATAAAGAGACTGTGGATGTTGAAGTCAATTTAAGGATGGGTGATGGGTTCAGTTTCCTAAATCATAGAAGCAACTAAACATGATAAAGTAAAAGTGAGAAGGAAGAAGAAACAAATACTTTAAGTATTTACATAAGCGTGGGATTCACCACAGAAGTCGACACCGAATCATACTTCTTAACTTGGTATCAACTTGTAAAAAAAGAGAAGAAAGAAGGAAAAGAAAATAATCAATGCAAGAGGAAGGCACGCTTTGGGAATTGAAATCCTACACGACCAATTAAAAGAAAGAACTTCCAAACTTGCCAAAATCCAAATGAAAAACTGAAACAACACACTCCAGTTCTTATACCATCCAAAGGATATGAACCCACAGCTATTCAAAGTGATGTGACGATCCATAGAAGATGCACTGCTTTGTGAAAATAGCTCAAAGAACAAAAACCTATACTCAAGTATGGGTTTAAAGTAGATGGCTTATCTCAATCCAAAGCAAACCCTGTTAACACAAGGTATACTTTAGGGGCAAGTGTTATCTAGCTTTTGAACCAAACTGTTAACTCCTCAATTTTCTGGCTCACCGACCTAATGAAGCAGCGACCTACTTATTTAATGGGCCTGGTGACCTAACAGCCCAAGTGACCTAACGAGTTAGCCTATTAACGACCTAAAGCATGACCGAGTTAAGAAACACAGCGACCTAACGACTTAAGTACTCTACGACCTAAGAAGACCAGCGACCTAACTGTTGAAGTGGAGTACAGACTTAAAAGGTATCGCGACCTAACGGCTTAACCTGTTAAGGGATCAGATGGTCTAGCGACCTACGACTCAACGAGTTAACGACCTAATACTCAAGCGACCTAGCATCTTCCACGAGCTACAACTTGAATCACACGACCACTAGGTCGCTCGCGACCCAGTCCCTTCCACTAAGTCGCTCGCAACCTAAGGATGTCAGAGCAACTTCTTTATTCCGTATTTGATAGGTCGCATCTCTCTCTCCTTCCATCCCATAAGTCGCCCACGGCCTAAATTATAGCCGACCACTAGGTCGCCCAACCCGTTAGCTCGCTCAAGGAGGATCAGGAGCTACGACCTATCCCTAGGTCGCCCCTCAACCTATGACCTAACTCCGAGCTCACCCTATAAAATAGCACTAACCCCAACATAAAGGGGACTTTTGGATCATTCTCCGAAGCATCAACACTCTGCCATTTTCTCAACTCAAACAACACTTCAAGCACCCCAAGCACCAAGGACACTACGACAAACTTCAAGAGAGAATCTACATCATTCAATATGAACTCAAAAGATTATTCTACATCGAAGTTTGAGCTACTAGTCTAAAGTGTGTTGTAATTGAAGAAAGTTGTATAAGTTGTACTTAAGTCAGTAATAAAGAGAACTAAAGTGGACGTAGGCTTGTCTATAAGCCGAACCACTATAAAAACTGTGTCTTTTACTGCTTTTCTGTAATTTTCTGCTTATCTCTAATTCCCGTATCGACGGGTGGTGGTTTCACATTTACTCTACGTACACCGGGGTGTTAGCGTCTAATTTTTACGTTAACATTTTTGGTGCTTTCACTGAGAACTGAACTCAGGATACTGTCATCATAGCTTTACAGAAGTTTGTGGAAAGAATCTCTCTAACAACCAGAAGTCTATCAAAAATAATGGCTCCTGGAAGAAAGCGCAAGTCTGTTAGATCCGACGATGTTCGCGAGACTACTGCCACTTCTCCTTCTTTAAGTCAAACAACTCCAACTGTCGGAGTTACGTGAGCAGAGTTGGATGTTGCGGTTTCAGGGTTATATCAGCAAATGGAAGCCCAAAACAATCTGATGTTGGAAAGGTTGAACGCTTTGCTCGGAGCTAACCGTCAACCGGCGAATAACGAACCAAACTTTGCTGATAATGTTCATTGTGTTGAAGAGAGAGATGCTCCTCAAAGGGCAGCTGGCCCAGTCAAAGAGACACCTCCCCAAGTGGGAGGATCGGGACAACAGCCAACTTTCCATGAGTGCCTGTCAAGGCAAACTTCTGAGAGAATGGCCGATGCCTGTCCTCCTGAGCCCCTTAATAATGAGGAATATTTTCAAGAATGGTTCGACAAATCATGAAGGAAAGTACGCAAAGGGAAGAAGACGAAAAAGAATGGGGGTTCGCTCCAAGCAAGACTCCGTTCACTGAAAGGATTTTGAAAGCAGAATTTCCAAGGAAGTTCGTTCCTCCTACCATACCGACTTATAAGGGGACGAGCGACCCTAATGAATTCCTGTACAAGTATGATTAGCACATGACTGGTGCCAGAGCATCTGATGAGATCAAATGCCGGTATTTTTCGGTATACTTGGAAGGTGTAGCTCTACTTTGGTTTACAAAGCTGCCGGTCCGATCTATAGACCAGTTTTCTGATTTGGCTCGAAAGTTCAAGGAACAATTCAGATTGTATGCTTCGAAGGCGAAAGATATAATGTCGTTATCCAGCTTGAAGCAGAATCCTGGGGAACCTATTAGATCTTTCTTGAATCGCTTCAATATAGCTTTGGCTGAAGTAGACAACGCAGAGCCGAGAATGATCTTGACATACTTGATGAAGGCTATTGACAAGACAAGTGAGTTTGGAAAGTGGTTGAAAATGAAGGAGCCGAATTCGCTTGACAAATTTTATAAGAAAGATGATGAATTCATGCACTTGGAAAGCCTTCAAGCACCAGCCAAAGTGGTATCGACAGAAGCTGGAAACAATAATGCTGCTTCGAGTAAGAAGGAATCTGGCACTTAGAAGAGGGGAAACGATGGTGGAAAGAAGCAAGGAGATGCGAAGAGAAACCGTCCCTTCAACTTCACTTCCTTGACTGATACACCAGAAAACATCTTCTTTGCAACTAAGGACATTGTCGAATACCCCACACCAGCTAAACAAAGGGTTAGTAAGAAAGCTGAGAAGAATGGAAGATTCTGCCGATTTCACAACCAACCCGGGATACTAATGAGTGCCGCCACTTGAAGGAGTTAATTGAGGAACTATTGAAAGAAAACAAACTCCAGCAGTATGTGAAAAGGAGTAGAAATGGCCCAAATCCATCATCCCAAGGACAACAGGCTCCTCTTCATCATCATCCTAGCTTAAGTGAAAAGGGAGTAGCTCATGAATCGGAGAGGCCCATTATTAATGTGATTACGGGAGGACCTCACCCAACAGGCAGAAGCTGGGGTGAGATGGAACGATACGCTCGTGCCTTGAAGTATGCACCAGCAGAAGAAAGTGTTTTTGTGTTGGAGGATGCTGCACCTTTGAAGCAGCAAAAAACTTTTAATGATGACATTGTCTTCAGAGTCAGGGATTCTATGGGTGTTGAAGCCCCTACCATAGATCCCTTGGTTATTTCTGCAGGCATTGGACTGGCTATCGTGAGAAGAGTACTTGTTGATTGTGGTGCTTCTTGCAATATTCTTTTCAAAAAGACCTTCGATCAGATGAAGATTCCAATGGCTGATGTTCAAGCTTCGTCACAAAAGATTGTTGGGTTTACTGGGGAACCCAGGCAGCCGATTGGGACTGTTGACCTGTTTGTTGAACTTGGAGAGGGGCAGAAAAAGGTGGTCCGAAGGCAGACTTTTGTAATTGTTGATGAATTTTCTGCTTACAACGCCTTCCTAGGTCGGCCAACTCTCGCAGCTTTTAAAGCAATTCTCGCCCCGTGGTGCCCTACCATGAAATTCCCTACAGACAATGGAGTTGGTGTTGTGAAAGGGGATCAGAATGCGGGACGAGAATTTTATTTGATAGAACTACATGAAGCAAGGAAGAGAGAAATGGGAAAAGATGCAGCGGCCCCAGTCCGCATCAAGGAACAAACCTTGTAGCAATTACAGGGTGGACCCCGTACTGGCGAATGTAGTAGTGCATGAAGAGAAATGGATCCCAGAAAGGCCAGTGCAGAGGAAAATAGAGTGGTACCAGTGGAAGTAACGGTGCCAGTACCTGTTGATCCGAAAAATCCGAATAAAGTGCTGAATGTGGGTTTGCAACTTAGTGTAATGGTTCAAAATTCTTTGATAGCATTCTTGAAAGAAAATCTGGACGTATTCGCTTGGACTCATGCTGATATGTGTGGAATATCCCTAGAAGTTGCAGTACATACTCTGAATATTGATTCGAAGTTTACACCTGTAAAGCAGAAAAGAAGAACCCAGGGTCCCGAGAGGTCAGCAGCATTGAAAGAAGAGGTAGATCGGCTCATGGAGAATGGCTTTATTAGAGAATCTACTTATCCGAATTGGGTTTCAAATCCAGTACTGGTTAAGAAAGCTAACGGGAAGTGGAGAGTATGCATTGACTTTTCAGATTTAAACAATGCCTGCCCCAAAGACTGCTTTCCATTACCCAGGATTGATCAGTTAGTTGATGGAACAACGGGGCATGAATTGTTATCTTTCATGGATGCTTACTCCGGATATAACCAGATCATGATGCATGAGCCCGATCAAGAGGACACGAGCTTCATCACCCATGTTGGTCTTTACTGCTACAGAGTCATGCCCTTTGGACTGAAGAATGCAGGGGCAACTTACCAAAGACTTGTTAATACGATGTTCAAACCACAAATTGGAAAGACTATGGAAGTTTATGTCGACGATATGTTGGTGAAATCAAAGAAAGCAGTAGACCATATCGAACATTTGGCAGAAATGTTCGCAATACTCTGGAAGTACGGGATGAAGCTTAATCCTTTTAAATGTTCATTTGGGGTGGAGTCCGGAAAGTTCTTGGGTTTCATTGTGAGTGCTAGGGGCATTGAAGCTAATCCTGCTCAGATCACTGCCTTAAGGGAAGTCAAAGCTCCTAGAACAAAGAAGGAATTGCAAAGTCTTAATGGAAAAGTTGCTACCTTGAGTCGATTCATTTCCCAAGCTACTGATAAATGCATTCCATTCTTTGATGCTCTAAAGAAAGGAAGGAAAAACTTTGATTGGACTCCTGAATGCCAGAAAGCTTTTGATGAGTTGCTTCGTCATATGGAAACGCCTCTAATACTTTCTAAGCCCGACAATGGTGAAGATCTTTTTGTATATCTGGTAATCTCATCTCATGCCCTCAGTGCAGCTTTGGTACGGGAAGACGCGAAAGTTCAGCGTACAGTCTACAACATCAGCAAGAGATTCACTGGGGCAGAGATGAACTGTTCAAAATTGAAAAATCCCGCCTATTGTCTACTGATTGCATCAAGAAAACTGAGGCCTTATTTCCAAGCTCACCCCATCAAAGTCCTCACCGATCAACCTCTGAAGCAAGTCCTGTTTCGCCCTGAAACTTCGGGTCGTCTTCTAAAGTGGAATATTAAACTCAGCCAATACGACATCACTTATCATCCCCGAAGAGCAATTAATGGACAAGCTTTGGCAGATTTCATCGCAGAATGTACAGACAAAGGTGATGGTGAGGAAGTGGTGGTTGATAACACCCCAATTCAATGGAAGTTGTATGTGGATGGCGCGAGGAATGATTACTGTTCTGGAGCTAGTGTTGTTCTTAAGACCCCTGAAGGATGGTCATTGTATTATGCATTGAGATTAGAATTTCCTTCGACCAATAATGAAGCAGAATATGAAGCTCTTATTGCCGGCCTGAAGATTGCTAAAGAACTGAACATCAAGTCATTGCAGATCTTCAGTGATTCTCAGCTTATTGTGTGCCAAGTTAAGAAAGAGTTTCAAGCTAAAGGGGGAAATCTGCCTGCTTACTTGTCAAAGACCTGGGAGCTTCTTGGTGATTTTGACCACTATACAATAAGCCATATATCCCGCGAAGAGAACGGGAAGGCAGACTCTCTTGCAAAGTATTCCAGTACTGGTGAAGCTCAATTATTGGGATTAGCTCCTGTGGAAGTCTTGTCAACTCCTAGCATTGATGAAATGGATATTGACTGGATCATGACCGTATCTCAAGAGCAAGAGTCATGGATGACCCCGATAAAGGAATATCTTCTCAACAGTTCACTGCCAGAAAATCCGAGAGAATGCCAGAAACTGTTAAGAAAAGCTTCGAGATACATAATTCAAGATGGCCGATTGTAAAGACGAGGATTTTCAATGCCATTACTCTGATGTGTAACCAAGGAAGAAGCTAAGACAATTCTAGCCGAAGTACACGGAGGTGAGTGTGGAGATCATGCAGGTGGCCAAACTTTAGCAAAGAAAATTCTCCGTTATGGATATTTTTGGCCGGATATCAATCGAGACGCTGCCGACTATTCCCGAAAGTGTGACAAATGCCAAAGATTTGCCAAAATCCCTAGAGCACCTTCCATCGAGCTAACGCAGATGGTCAGCCCATAGCCATTTGCTATTTGGGGGATAGATCTTATCGGGCCTTTACCGACTGCCAAATCCGGAATCAAATATGCTATTGTTGCTGTTGATTATTTTACTAAATGGGCTGAAGCTGAACCACTAGCTACTATTACCTCTAAAAAGATGATAAATTTTATGACTAAAAATATCATTGCAGGTATGGTGTGCCTCAGAAGATAATCACAGACAATGGTACCCAATTCGAAAGTGAAGAATTCCAGGATTTTTGCAAACGATTCAAGATCCGGAAAAGCTTCTCAGTAGCGGCTCATCCGCAAGAAAACGGGCAAGTGGAAGCAGTGAACAAAATTATCAAGTCAACCATCAAAAAACAGCTTAAGGTTGTTGGATCGATAAGCTGCCACTAGCACTATGGGCATACAGAACTACCTACAAAACTGCAACTAGTCACACTCCATTTTCACCGGCATATGGATCAGAGGCAATGATTCTGGTGGAAACAGAGGTCCCTTCACATAGAAGAATCCATTTCGATCAAGCTGAAAATGAAAAGCTGCAAATTGAAGCCCTTGACTTCCTTAATGAAAGAAGGAAAGAGGCTGAGCTCAGAATTGCGGCTCATCAGCAAAGAATAGCCAGGCACTTCAATTCTAAAGTTCGCCAACGCAGCTTTGAAGTTGGGGATCTAATCTTGAAAAGAATTATGACAGCTACAGGCGTGTTTGGGCCGAACTGGGAAGGGTCGTATGTCATAGGCCAAAAACTTCTTGATGGCACATTCAAACTCACAACTGTCGAAGGAGACCCAATTCCAAGGGCTTGGAACAGCAATCACTTGCGTCCATATTATACTTAAAAGCTTTGCTGAAATGTTGTAAAAGAATTGAATGTTTGATTCTTGTAATGAAAGCCATTGTAAAAGCTAGTGAAAGTGAATAATAAGAACCATAAAGTGGAAGTAGGCCCAGTTTTTGGCCGAACCACTATAAATCTTGTGTTCTCTACTATTATAGAATGTCTGTTTTATTTCGATATATAAAGTACTTTGAATGTATTGCTAAAATGTCGATTTAACGTTGCAGGCAATGAAAAACAAAGCTTACCCATCTCGAGAATAAACGATCCCTGACATCACTCAACAAGAAAATGCTAAGCCATTCAAAATCTCCATACTCAAATCCTACATAAGAAGTGCTTCAAGCAAAAAAGTTAGTGATTCTGCTGGAGGTGGGCCCTTGCTAACTAATTGTGGTTGTTTGTACATACAAGCATCCGATTAAATAGCCTGTGTCTGCCCCTGCGAACTCACTTAACTATGAAGTACACTTCTCTGGATAAAGTAAATTACCGGCAATAAAAAGGGAGGTGTGCTTGGAAAAGATAACGGGGATCGCTGATATGAATAAATGGCGAAAAGACATGGGCGAGCAGGCATCAAACAGCCAAAGACCTCTTCAGAGACACAAGCTCTCTTCGGAGGCACAACTCTTTGGAGGATAAAGACCTCAAACGGGGCATGCCAGAAAACGAAAGTTGTCTTTCTCAACAAAAAAGATTGGTATGGAATGACTGGAAGCACCTTCCCAACTGGAAGGCAAGGCGCTTGTTCACTAGCTGAGACAGTTTGCGCAAAAAAACGTCCAAGTAACTTGCGCCCGCCCCGTGAGTCCATGTGATGACCGGAGGCACCTTTCCAAGTGGAAGGCACAAGGCGTCTGTTCACTAGCTGAGACAGTTTGCACAAATAAACGTTCAAGTAACTTGCGTCCGCCCCGTGAATCCAGCCAACCATGAGAAAGTAACTTCCAGGCATATTCGGAGGCACACATCTCACCGAGATCTGAAATAAAACTTCACAAGAGTTGAGATGTGAAAAGCCCTCTTCGGAGGCCCATTTCACCGGGAGTTGAAGTAATTCACCGGAGCTGAAATGATAACAAGACCTCTTCGGAGGCACACATCTCACCGAGATCTGAAATAAAACTTCACAAGAGTTGAGATGTGAAAAGACCTCTTCGGAGGCACATTTCACCGGGAGTTGAAATGATAAAAGGCCTCTTTGGGGGTCCATTTCACCAGAGCTGAAATGCAACAAAGCCCTTTCCCAAAGGCACCACAAGACCTCTTCGGAGGCACCAGCCTTCTCCAAAGGCACACCCGCCCTCTCCGAAAATAGAAAGCCCTCCAATGAGGCACAACAAATATATATATATATATATATATGTGTGTGTGTGTGTGTGTGTGTGTGTGTGTGTGTAAAAAAGCCCTCTTCGGAGGCATACTTCTACTCTTGAGAGAAGATCAATCTCTCTATAATGAAAATATCCTTCTCTTGGAGTTGAAGTACCAAATCAAAGCCTTCTTTTGAAGCCCACTTCATCGAACTGGAAAATTCACTACTTTCTTAAAAAAAAAGGGAGTGATCATCTCCAAAAGTTGAAGTGTAAAAAAAAAGGAGGGAGGGAATAACTTCTCCAACACAGGGTACATTCTGCTAAATAAGAGGAATATTTCGTGCAAAAGGAAAAAATTATTCTTTTTTTTTTAAAAAGTACGAATGTAAGCCTCTCCAAGATGGAAAAGTCATTCTCCAAAGAAAGAATACGAGTCTTCTCGAAGCAGAAGAGTCGTTCTCCAAAATTTTGACAAAGTGAAAGAAGTTGCAACAATCCGTGGTATGGGGGCAATATAATATAGTTACATTCATAAAAGCAATGCTCAAATAACATACCATAGGCTTATTACAACTTCACATAAAGAAAATAAAGAAACTTGCATAAAGGCGGAAAATAATCAAATACAGACTGAAGTTTGTGAAAGTAAAAGAGTCATTTTATTCCATACTATGAGAATTTTATACATGTGCAGGTTTCCAAATAAAAGAAGGCAGGGACCGGTACCCGCACAATCTCCAGTCAACGCAAGTTTATATATACAAGCAAAAAGCAAGAAGCGAGATAAAAAGCATAAGGCCAAAGCCATCATTTCTTCTTCCTTCCACCTTTCGAGCCTGCGCCTGGCCAGATGATCAACTTCTTAGGCCGGCTTGTAAGAGTAGGGGAAGAAGGAGAAAGGGGCACAATTGGACTTTCCTCTGCTTTTTCTTCGCCGGCTGAACCTTCCTTCTTCTTCTTCGAGACTCCACTTTTCCCCCTCTTCTTAGAAGAAGACCCACTGCCTAGAGTAAAAAGAGTGGATAACGCTATATCATCAGAAGCAGTTCGTTCCGGAGTCTTCTCACCTTCTTCAGGTTCCTCTCCCCTCGGTTCTTGAGAAGCAATGGGATCATCCAAACCGCGGAGAGCTTCTATCTGCTCCTCTTGTGATCCCGGCTGAGAGGCAAAAGGAGGAGTCACCTGAAGAGACGGAGGAGGAATAACTGGAGGAGGGGAAGTCTGAATAATGCTCGGTGCTTTCTCTACAGAAGAAAAGAAGTTAAAGTCAGTATCTCTCATAAAGAGAGGAGTTAGTGGCGCGTCGAGATTTAAAAAATAATCAAGAAGTTCATCAAACTCATGTGAAGCGAACGAGCAGTCCACTTGAGCAAGATCAGCAGTAAGGTGACCTGGCGAAGCAGGCTTTACTATGTCAACTTCAAAGCCCCGCTCGTCACCGCTCCCTTGACTCTCATCTCCGTTGTGAGCGGTTGCACCCTCAGTGATGGCTTTAGTAGGAGGCGGAGAATGGGAACCGGAACCAACAATGTCGATATCGGCCGAAACCGAAGGTTGAACTGGGTCGATTAAAGTTGCCTTCCCTACATGTTCTCCTTCTTCCATTTCGGCTCTCTCTTTGGCAAGTTGCTCCTTTCCCCTGGCAAGAGCGGCGCGTGCATGGTCATCAAGATAGTTTGCCTCTAAATCCGCCTTAGCATAGCCAGCACTGCCGAGCATGTCAAGTATGGCCTCCCACACTTCGGCCAGAGTTATTTCATATTTGGGGCCTATAAAGGAGAGACTACCGTGCCCCAGGACGCTATGCAAGTAGAAGTCAAATAATGTTGAGCTGATATTGGCCTTCGTTGCCTCATGAGACTCTTTAGCTATAATTTTTTGCCGGCAACAGCCTCATCACGCTCTCTTTCAGCTTTAGAAAGTCGAATCTTTAGCGTTTCGATCTCCACGTCCTGAGAGCTAGTCTTCTTGCGCAGCTCTACAATATCCGTGCGATAGCCTTCCATAATTTTCTCCTGACTCTCGAGCCTAGCTTCGGCATCTCTTTGAGCGGCATGAGCATCTCGCACTTGTTGTTGAAGCACTTTCTCCTTTTGAGAATAGGAAGTGGAGGAAGTGACAAGCTCTTCTTTAAGTTTTTCAACTTCCGCTTCGAGCTTCTCATTATAAGTAGCGATGCTCCTCATTTCCGCATCATGCAACTCAAGGGTTTTCTGCCATTCAGACTTGTCGTTTTCCATTGTTAGCATGGCCTCAAGGTTTGCACGGTTTACCCTCTGAAGCTCGTCGACAAGCTTTTGCCAACCCGACATTCTCTCAATATCAAGTTTGACAGCATCGAGATTGCGCAACATTGCCTGCTTGTCGATCGAGGCTAGGTCAAGATCAAAGCGCACTCGCTTTAAGCACCAGTTCGGAAATCGACTCCGAAGAGTAGCCAGGCTTGGTCCGACCTAATATGGGGGCCTGCCAATGATTGTTTGAATATCAGTATGTTCTAGGGCAGGAGATTGGGATTGCATAGGAGCAGCGGGCTTTTCGGAAATTTCGGATGCCAGCCCTTCGCCATGTTTGGCCCTTTTACTCATCTCTTCAGCAACGTGACTTTTCCCTTTATCGTCACGGGATTTTCGCTTGTGAGAATCGTCTTCCCTCTGGGAAGAATCATGTCGCTCATCCTGTCTCTCATGATGTTCTTCGTAGGCACGCCTTTAACGAGCTTTCCGCACAGCTCTTTCTTCGTCAGTCTCCCTATAGGAAGGAAGATATCTCTTGGGATCAAAGGAGTCACGCCTTCCGTAGCTCTGGAAGTCGTCATAGTAAGAGCTGCGTCGCCCCATTGAAGAACCTGAAAATGAGAAACATGCAAAACTTGAGAATCTCTGAAGTAAAGAGGCAAAGTGCGTATGAGTTCTGAAAAATCCTAAGTGTGTGTAACGTGCAAACTACACGCATCAAACTACGAACCACTCCTCCGTTGCAGGGAAATGATGGGTTTTACAGATAGCATCAACTCTTGGGCCGACGGAGTTTGTTGTAAAATAGATGTTGCTTCAACTGCTGAAGAAATCACTCTAGGGGTAACAGGGCCGTCTTTAAAGAGCTCATGGGAAGTGATCATCAGGTCGCTCAAGCCCTCAAAAATGTCATCCCCACTCTGCTTGGCAGGACTCGCTCTCTCGGTTCCCTCATCACCGGATTTCCCTGAATGATGAAAAGGCTCTTCCTCTTCGATGATCGGGGCAAGTGTAAGTTTGTTAGATGGCCCCGCAAGATCAGTTGAAGTAGAGCACTTCACCAGTAAAGCCTCAGAAGTAGGTTCCTTCAGTATAGGTTCCTCAGCAGAAACTGGGGCATCTGGCGACTTGGCCGGAGAATCGGGAACTTCATGAGGTTGAGTAGAGCGAGAAGAGTGAAGAAGTCCGAATTGATGCAGAAATTCATCTCTCAGCAAAAATTTGATACTTCTCTCCTCAGCCGCCACAGCATTTAACCTTTCAAAAGTGGGCATATGGCTGGGGTCTCTAGAAGGAGGAGGAAGTGCTAAAAAAGTAGAGAATGAAGTTAACACTTAGCAAATTCAGATCTCGAAAAAACTCAGAAAAGAGAAGAATGGGGATGAGCAATCTTACTTCCTACTCTCCAAATAGAATAAATTCCTGGGAGGAAACGAACAAAGAAGAATTGGTTCAAAAAACCATGAGCGCTTTCGGACAAATCAGTAATAAGCTTGCGGTTTCTAGCGCTTCTCACAAGTATAATGGAAGGATGATCTTTATTTTTCGCAAATGTGCACAAGTGGCAAATTTCTTCGAAACTCGAAAGACGGTCAAGTATCCTCCTAAATAGAACACATAATCCCATCGAGATGGCATAGCCATTGGGATGCACTTGGAAGGGAGAGATGGTCAACCGAAGAAGGAGTTGTTGAAGAAATTCGTTGAAGGGAGGAATAGCACCGCACAGGCACATCTGGCGATTGACAGCAACAAAACCAAGAGGTGGCCTGTCAGCAGTGTCATTTCGCCCAGGAAGTAAAGCTTCTGTTTCAGCAATGCCGAACTGGATGCGTAGCTGATTGAATACCCGATAACTCAGGGTGGTTGGAGTCCTTTCTGGAGGCTATCCAGTGGAATGGCTATTGGGAAGGCCTCTCTAGCTTGCTCTATTATTTCTTCTTGAGAAGCCATTCTACACAAGGAACTGGATATTCAATGTGAAGGTGCATGTTTCCTAAATGTGTGAAGTGCTGTGTAAAACTAACAAAGTGACAAGCAAGTATAACTGGAATTAAATTAATAAACATGAGTCAATTGTAAAATTTCAGGACTTGTTACTTTAAGTCCAAATAAAGGTGCAGTATTGATGCAAACAAATCGGCTTTAGTTGATTGACATTACTTTACTACTTCACTTGAATTTGTTGATTCGCAGCATTTCATATAATTTTTTTAAGTTGATCATGTTTTATCGACTAATCTATCATTCGATGTGGACGATCAGTGGCAGTATATTCGTCCCATTTTTTTGCAAATGTTGTGTTTAACAGGTTGTTAGCATTAAAGTTAGTGTAATCTGTAAAGAAGTGCAGCAAAGATCAAACAATTCCAAGTTCAGGCAGTCCATTCCGGCAATTCAAGTTGTAAATTCAAGTCGGAATTATGCTTCAAGACAGGCAAAACATTTCTTAGCTAAGTGTTAGCTCGTCCATGACCTAAAGGATGTGCTGCGAGTTAAGTTAAGTCGTTAGTTCTTTAAGTCGTGATGCATATTTTAAAAAAAAGGGTCTCGGGTCAGAGTGATGTAAAATCGTCCAAGTCCTAGCTCGGCTACGACCTAACTCTAATGCCGTTGATAGTTGAGTCGTTATAAACTAAGGTCATTTTACTTTAAGCCCTACGATGACCAAGCATGATAAGTCGCAAGCGAATCGGGTCGCAGGAAACGCTGGATCGCATGGTCCACATTCAAACTTTTGAGCCGTAAGTCGTTCGACAGCTCTCCTCAACCTGTTAGCTTTTCTCCACCTATCAAATCGCTTAACAAACCCATTAACCCGATAACCATCCATCGCCTACGTTAATCATCTTCCCAGTGAAAAACATCATCTTTCGACACCACTAAATCACCCAAAACCGGATTAGATCACCTTAGATCCATCAAACATCCAATGTGTTACCGTGTTCTTGTGAATTAAAACGTCCTATGGCGATTAAGGACCGATTGTGACATAATTCATGGCAAAGCGCGGCACATAAAAATGGATTAAGGCTGGAGAGAGGGTAATTCATGTTTCGGTGATGGCTATGTTTGGGTATCGATCAGAATTACTTACACAAAATAATGGTAGAGATGAGTCGACGGTTGAGTAGGTCAAATTCGCCTTTGAAAGATTGAAGCTTCGTTAATTGGCGGATTCGAATAAAGGAATAAGTAATGAGAAGAAAGAAGAAAATGGGCGACTTATACATTGAGATGGAAGAACCTGAAATGGCACGAACGACCTAACCAAGGCTTTAGGTCGTTTGCGACCTAGCGACTCAGAAGGGAATGGGTTAAAAGATATCGAAGCACACGACCTACGATCTAAGGCATGTACTTCGAGGGGCAAGTGTTAACTCCTCAATTTTCTGGCTCACCGACCTAATGAAGCAGCGACCTAATTACGTAAAGGGCCTGGCGACCTAACAGCCCAAGCGACCTAACGAGTTAGCCTATTAATGACCTAAAGCATGACCGAGTTAAGAAACACAGCGACCTAATGACTTAAGTACTCTGCGACCTAAGAAGACCAACGACCTAACTGCTGAAGTGGAGTACCGACTTAAAAGGTATCGCGACCTAACGGATTAACCTGTTAAGGGATCAGATGGTCTAGCGACCTACGACTCAACGAGTTAACGGCCTAATACTCAAGAGACCTAGCATCTTCCACGAGCTACAACTTGAATCACACGACCACTAGGTCGCTCGCGACCCAGTCCCTTCCACTAAGTCGCTCGCGGCCTAAGGATGTCAGAGCAACTTCTTTATGCCGTATTTGATAGGTCGCATCTCTCTCTCTTGCCATCCCATAGGTCGCCCATGACCTAAATTATAGCCGACCACTAGGTCGCCCAACCCGTTAGCTCGCTCAAGGAGGATCAGGAGCTACTCTGTTAAGCCGAGGCCTTAGGTCGTTCCTGACCTATCCCTAGGTCGCCCCTCGACCTACGACCTAACTCCGAGCTCACCCTATAAATATAGAACTAACCCCAACATAAAGGGGACTTTTGAATCATTCTCCGAAGCATCAACACTCTGCCATTTTCTCAACTCAAACAACACTTCAAGCACCCCAAGCACCAAGGACACTACGACAAACTTCAAAAGAGAATCTACATCATTCAATATGAATTCAAAAGAGTATTCTACATCGAAGTTTGAGCTACTAGTCTAAAGTGTGTTGTAATTGAAGAAAGTTGTATAAGTTGTACTTAAGTCAGTAATAAAGAGAACTAAAGTGGATGTAGGCTTGTCTATAAGCTGAACCACTATAAAAACTGTGTCTTTTACTGCTTTTTTGTAATTTTCTGCTTATCTCTAATTCCCGTATTGACGGGTGGTGCTTTCACATTTACTCTACATACACCGGGGTGTTAGCGTTTGATTTTTACGTTAACACAAACTATAGTTGGACAAGATGAAACCATTGAATGATCGGGAAGTGAACCAAAAATCATGAATCCTAACTTTGGAAATTAAAATGCAGTCAAAGGCCAAAGAGTCAATTCATAACCTTACTTTCCACTTGAAGACGAATAGTCATTTAAATGAGAACCTAGTGATGAAGGGAAAATTTTCCAAGCACGATCTAAATTGTCCACTTGATACTGAGTTGAACCCATCAACTCGGTACTAAGTCGTGAAATTGGCTTAGCATAAATACTTTAAAGAGATTGAAGACCGAATTAAAGATAGAGCAAAGTATAATCTTAGGGAGATGGATCTAAGATCTCTTTGAGCTTCATAAGCCTAATAAATCCAAATATTGGAATTTTTTTGAAATCTACCTACTTAACCCGCTTCCGACTAACCTGATTCCTTCAAGATTTGCACTGGAATGTACACATTTATCTCTTTATATATGCATTTGTTGTCTATGATTTTTCCTAAAATTGTATTAAATAACTATTGTATATACATATATAATAATATACATATATAACAATAATATATAACTTCAACTATAGATATAAGTGACAATAACAATGGCAAAGCCAAACCCTAGCCCCTTCCCTTCCTAGCCACCATCTCGTTCCCCCAAGCCTCCAAGGTCCTATATCATCCAATCAAAATTCTTGGCTAGAGAATGATGGCTTCATCCCAGTAATCGGTAGGCAATCCTAGAAAATACTTCAAGCCTAGGAAAATTCAGATACCTCTTCAAACAGACTTCCACCTAGAAATTTTAGTGCAGCTCCACGTATATCTAATCCCAATCCGAATCAGTTGAATTTTCCTCCACTTCGTCCATATTGGCCCCTTATCGACTAGCTTCCGAGCCCAAACAGCCTTAGCCTGGTACTTCGAGCATTCAAAAATCTACAGGTAAAGCACAAAATGCATTTATCATAGTTGGGAGGATCACTATCGCAACCTCTTAAAATTCTACATCCCAGTGATTTTATCCACAGGCGATGTGCTAGAATGACAGATACAATGCTAGACTAAGCTAGAAGGTATTGGGATAACTCTAAAGCGATTTATATGGTTAGATGTCATTCTTATTACCACTATTTTAAAGCATAGATTGAGAGGGTATGGAAACCCATGGGATATTTACGTTCGCATCAAAGGCAATTATTTTTATGTTATCAAGTTTGAAAACAAGTATGATTATACTTGAATATTGAAAGCCGATCCTTATTTTGATGATAAACGACTAATGATGATGAAGGTTTTGGTGCCAGATCTAAATTTAAATAAGGAATTCTTACAAACTATACCAATATGGATTAGGTTCCCAAGTTTGAAGTTGAGTTTCTGGTCAGAGGATGGCATTACTACAATTACCTCTTTACTTGGTAACCCAATAAGAATGGATCACTTTACAAAAGGTATAATTAAGATTTATTTTGCATGAGTTTTGATTGAAATTAATAGCGACTTAGATTTTCCTAACGAAATGGAAATAGTAAAAGTTAATAATGAAATGTTTATACAACTAATAGAATATGAATGGAAGCCAAATGTTTGTCGAAATTGCAACTGCTTTGGTCATCCAAATAGATATTGCTCTTTTGAAAAAGTTTGGATTCCAAAAGCAAATGCTAGTGCAAATACTAGTTGCATGGACATAGATAACCATAATAATGAAAATCATACATAGCATTATGGTAAGCAGTGAAAGGGTTTTACATCAATTAATAGGCAACAAAATCCAACTGTTACTTTTGGCAATGATGAAATTTCTGCTCTTAATGGTATAAACTGCTCTAATGAAATTAACAAGGGAATAGATTTTATTTTATTTATTATTATTTTATTGATTAATATATATATATATATATATATATATATATATATATATATATGTTACTTAATTTGATTATATGACCTACATTAAATTATATAATTATATCATGTAATAGTTGAACTTATATTTCATAAATGCATGTTTACATTAATTATAATTTTCTATGATAGTAAATAATTTTTAACAATTGTCTGATATATTTATTTTTATTTAAATCAATATACTAATTAAAATTTCATACAAAATAAATTATGCTTCGAAAAGTTAGATTTCAAATTTTAAAAAGTTATTTTTTCACCATAGGAACTCTTAGCCAGAAAATCAAAATTTTTAAATAATTTTTTATATTTTTGAAAAACAGGAAAATAGGCACAAGGACAAACTTAGAAAAAATTTAGGCTGAAGGACATATTTTTTTTGGGCTGAAGGACAATGCTAGTTATAACTAGCATTTTGTATAGTGTAAAACTCAATATAATGCTAGATATAACTAGCACTTTGTATAGTGTAATTGTATAGTGTAAAATTGAATATAATGCTAGATATAACTAGCATTTTGTATAGTGTAAAAGTTGAATATAATGCTAAGTATAACTAGCATTTGTCCTTTGGCCTAAAATGAAACTTGGTATCTTTCAGCCTAATTCTTTTTCAAAGTTTGTCCTTTTCCCTAATTCCCTCTTTGAAAAATCATTTTATATTTTGGTCGAAACTATTAAATTAATAAAAATAATATTTTAACTGTTATGTTATTATTTCCCATACCTTAAAATATCATCCCTGATTTTCTTAAAGTTTAAAATTCAAAAAAATATTATAAAAATATGTTTTATCATTAATTTATTATTGTTTGACTATTTAATTCATATTTTTTTAATGTAATATAATTTTGGTTCGGTTGTGTATTCAATTTGGAATAATTTAATAAGTAACTAAAATTTAATTTTATAATATATATGTATATTATATATACAAATATTTATATTTAAATATTACATATATACTTATATATATGTTTATATACAATTTAAAAATATATGTGTGTGTGTGTATATAAATATAATTATGTGACTATAATACACATGTATATTTTATAATAAACAAAAAACTTATATATTATATATATATGTTATATATGTTTACTTAATATTTAATATAATAATACTTACATACATATAAATCATTAATATTTTCTCACAATATATATATATATATATATATATTTACATACTTTAATATTTATAAATACAAGTATAAGTACATACATATATTTAGACAACATACAATGCATATATGATGAGCCAACACGTCCGTTGTGATGAAAATCCCAACATTTATATATGATTATGTTATACCTTACACGGATTATTATGTTACACATGTACACACATACATATATGTATATGATGCATATATGTACTGTTATTTTTAATTGAATATAAATTAAGTAAATTTATGTCTATAGCTTACAAATTTAAATGAAATAAGAGATTTTATTTAAATTAAAATTAGAAATTTTCTAAATAAATTAGACTTCGTAGGCCTAGTATAGATCCAATAAAGAATTCTTTTGGAAATTCACTCGTATCTTCCATTGTGGGCTAGCCTAGTTCTAAAAATAAGTTCACATTTTGACCCTCGTTTCTAATTCTGGCAGTCCTATTCCTGGTATCCCAGATTTATCAAAACCCAAGTTGACCATGCCTCGTGACAATTACTGTCAACACTGACCTGTTTGGATAGGTCGGTTTCGAGTTGTTGTGTATCCGGGGATTTGGTCCAATTTGCTCTGATCTGTTTCCCGATGCTCCTACATCGCTATCTAGCCTTCGATTCTAATTTCTAACTGCTTTGACTGTCCTTTTCTACTCAATCCTTTAGAAGAACCCATTCATCATTTCCTCGTGCTGAGCCACAAATCACTCTTGCATCCTTATCATCATCCCCCTTATCTCTTCCCAGTCACATAGATAGAAGGCAAGTTTGAATTTGAAGACACCTCCTGACTGCTCCATGCTTCAATTGGCTTGGTCTAGCAATGGCTCTTATGGTAGGTCTCTTCATCTTCCCCAATTCATCTCAAGTCTCTCTTAGTGAAAGTACCAAAAATTTTGAGGAAAAATTGACACAACACCACAATATAATAAGAATCCAAATCAAACAACATAAAAGTGTAGAAAACAAAGAGTAAGAAGACAAAACACAAAGTTTTTTCTAATGATTCGAAAAAATCTCCAACCTACATCTACTTAATCTTTTTATTGATGGATTTTCCCAATAATACAACAATTTACATCAATTTCTGACTGCGATCTCGAAGATATCGAATTTTCTTAGAAAGTAATAAACAAAATAGATGTAGATCGATCAAAAGTAAGGAGTGCCAATTAAAACCATCTGCTATTTAGTTGAAGATGCCTTTCTACTTATAGAAAAATCTTAGCATGATTCTTGTCATTCTCGACTTCAACGAGTCTTTTTTCCTCGGATCTGAAAATCTAATACAAAGAACAGGTTACCAAGAGCACAACAACTTGGTACCGGCCATAATAGGTAGGTACCGACCTATTTTATTCATCTACTTTTCAAGCTTTGTCCCATGGTGGGGTCCCAGTCCTATTTGCATGCAATTAAAGAATACAATCAAGTCAGTACCAATCAAGGAAACTTGGTTCCAAGTTGTTTCCATAACTGATTTTGGCAAGCTTTCTTCACATTCAAGTACCTAAATCCTAATGCATGCAAATAAATGAAGCAAATAATGATCGGTATCGGTTAAACCACTTAGTACCAAGTTGTTTTGTTTGGCCCAGCGACGGTCAATTTTCATGTACTTCTTCATTTTTTCCATTCTTAGTAGGCTCCGAATTTCTAAATCCATCTCTTTAGTATTATATGATCTAGTTTATCTATTTGAATCTACCATAAGACTAGAAAATTTGCCGAAAATAACCTTTACAGACAACACCAAAGGTTATGTGATTGGCAAATGAAATGTTTCCATTGATGGAATATCTTACCTCCTATTATTACTAATGTCCCAGTAGATAAAATTTAAGACATAATTTATTAAGTGCAAGCTAGTTATGAGATAAAGGTTTTATAATTTCTTTTGAAAAAGATAATGTAATATTTATGATCAAAATAAAGAATTAATTTTTAAAGACATATTATAGAGAGAAATATTTAAGTTTTAAATATGAAAATTAATTATAATAATGATATGTGTCTCTTGGCAAATTATAATGATCCATGGATTTGGCACAAATGGTTTTGTCATATTAATGTTAAATATATAAATAAACTTTCTAAACATGATTTAGTAAAAGATTTACCAAAATTAGTTGTAAACCTATTAATTTATGTGAAGCAAGCCAAATAGGAAAACTTAGCAAATCCTCTTTTAAATCTAAAAAGTTGATTTCTAATTTAAAACCATTTGAATTAATTCACTTGGACCTGTTTGGACAAATCCAAGTAAGGTCACTAAATAATAACAAATATGTTTTTTTATAGTGGATCGTTTTTCAAGATACACTTGGACTCTATTTTTGAAACATAAAAGCGATACTTTTGAAGTTTTTAAAGAAATTTCAAAAAGAATTTCTAATTTTGAAAATTAAAATATTAGAAGTGATCATGGTTGTGAATTTGATTATGAGCTAATTAATTTTTTTTAATAAAAAGTGTATTAGTCGTTATTTTTTTATAAAACCCTATGAAAAATGGGTTCGTAGAAAGAAAAAATAGGACCTTGCAGTAATGCGCAAGGACACTATTAAGTAGTAGTCAATTACCTAAAAAAATTGGGTTGAAGATAGGGGTGTGGTTAAACCAAATAAACCAACCAAACCAATTCATGTCGATCGATTCGGTTTGGTTTTGAAACTAGATGGTTTATAATCGGTCCGTAAAGAAATTAATTTGGTTATCATTTATCATATTAACCGAACTTTTATTATATTTTAAAATTACTAATATTATAATAATTTTTTAGATTAGTTTGGTGATCTAAATAAAATTTATTTATCATATATGTGCCAAAGTTACTATTAGAAAGCATAAAAATGCTAAATAAGAATACTTTAATAGTATATTTAGGGACTTATTTCAAATTACAATAAATATTCTAAACATAAAATGTGAATTATTTTTAGTTCGTTTAAATCGGATAAACAACCGAACCAACCAAACTTAATTTGATTATTTTTAGTTCGTTTAAATCGGATAAACAACCGAACCAACCAAACTTAATTTGGTTAGTTTTGTTTGGTTTGGTTTTCATTTTTATTGGTTTTAGTTAAGTTCAACAATTTCATCATCAGATAAACCAAGCTAACTAAACGCATACCCCTAGTTGAAGCTATGTGTAACGACCCAGAATTTTGAACAATTTAATTTGAAAATATTTAATTAAATTTAAATGTTTGAATGATGGTTTGACTTGAATTTTAAATTATCAGAATGAATTTGGCGATTAAATTATAAATTTACTCTATTGAAGTTGAATAAAAATTTGATTTTTCAATTTTAAGCTGATTAAAAATATTTTAAAGGATTGTAAAATCATATTGATAATACTGAAGATAATAGAAGCTTCATAATTTAATTTGAAAGTGAATCGTTCGGTTTTGAAATTTCTATTGTTGAATCGATATTTAAAAATAGCCGTCCGAGGCACAGTCTCGGAATTCGACAAAACAAGTTCCATTGGGTCCGTAATATTGAATTATTACCGGATTTCAAATTTCGTATTATTCGGAGTTGTTATGTGAGCACACGGTGAGTAAACGCGTTGAAATTAAATCGAATTCAACTTGAATTTAAAATTTAAATTTGCATTTTAGTCAAACATCAGCACGTTGCCTCCTTCAATCATGCCTAAAATCACGCCCAAAAATCACGGAATAGATCGTGGAAAGCATGCTTCATTCGATTGTAAATATCACGTCTCCTCCCTTTCTAGATTTTTCAAATCGAAGAAAATCAAAATGGCCGCCTTCTTCCAACAAAATCAATTTGTTCCCAAAATAAATTAAAATTCAAAAAAAATCAAACTCCCCTCTCTCAGTTTATAAATGGCGCCATTAAAAAAATCGCGAGCCCTTCGTTCAACTCGAAATCGAGTTTCGTTCTTCGACGCGTGGCGATAGAGGAGCAGAGCAGGCAAATCGTGACTGCGGGATGGAGGCGCAGGCGCACGCGCGCATGCTCGCGTGTGGGAGAAGGCGGCGATGTCGCGATGGATCTGGGTGCCGCGCGATGTCTGGAGGAGGCTGCGGGGAGTCGCGAAGCATTTGTCGAAGTCGAGCGACATAGTGGCGTACTCAATTCGAGATGGGAACGCGGCAGCCGAGGCAAGGGGTGGCGATATTTGTTGAGTTCGTCGTGACCGTTTTGGGCAGGGGCTGGTAGGGGTTCCGAGGTAATCTTTGGCCTATATATTTTTGCATAATAAATTTTGAGAAAAAAATGTTGATCGTAAAATAGAGATAATAGTGAGAGTGAATATAAGAATATTTGGAAAACGAAAAAAAAGTGCATATAGGAATTTATATAAATGTTTACTATAATAATCTTTATGCAGTGACTAAAGAAGTATAATATATGCAGGTTTATATATTTACAGAAAACGCTGAAAGGATTACAGTCTGCTTATTTTTAAATTTAGATTTAAATAATTAGTTAATTAAATCTATTAAACGATAATTGGTGATTTGAATTTTTCGAATATTAATAAAATCATTGGCTAATTTAATTTACCTAATAAGAATTTAATTTATTGGATAAAATGATTTATTTAAAGGGAATTTAGATTAAAACTTAATTTTTTATAATTATTTAAAAGAAACTGATTTAAAAAGAAAATCACCGATGAATCAAAATTATCAAATGAAAATTTATTATTCGATCTGTTCGAATATTAATAAATTGTGTAAATATTTATACAAGGTATAAATCAAGAAAATCGAGTTAAGGAAATGGGTTGCAAATAAAAAGCAAAGGTGAGAACTTCTCACTCAAAAATTTATAAGTTGGATTTGGTTATTGATTGATTGCTATTTGGTTGTGATATTAGATATAGTAGGATATATCTATATGTATAACAATATATATATATATATATATGTATGTATATATTGGCATATGTATATATTGGAGTTGTTGATTTCCCGTATTGTATAGCGGATGAGACCCTATTGCGCCGCCTATTAAGCGGATAATATTTTATAAATCCCATATACCGCGATATTCCGTCTTGAAGCGGAATTGGTATTGTGCTAATGTCTGTGGATGCAGGGAAACAGGTTGGAGGGATCCAACTGGATTCCTCACAAATATTTATTTGATTTCAAATATTGTGATATTTGATTTCAGATATTGTGATATTTGATTGATTATCATATCGATATATGATGTTTTGGAAGTTGTGATTGACTATATGGTGCGTTGCATCATCGAATCCATTTTTGGAGTTTTTAAAAATGTTAAAGTAATGATTTTGAATTTAAAAGGATTTTTAAAGTGATTTTTGAAAGTATACGTTTTATTAAATTTTTGAATTAATTCATTTTAGATAATTAAAACGTTATAATTTTAATGTTATAAAAATTATGATTTTTGAGAAATACAGTTAAAAGTTGATTTTTGAAAATATGGGATTAATGATTTTATAAAATAGTTTAAATTGGGATTTCTGAATTTATTATAAAAAGTTTAAAAATAGGATTTATAAAATTTGATTATTTTATAAATCAAAATGATGAAATTATAAAGGAGTTTAAAGACGTTTTAAAAGAATAATATAAATTGATCCATATAAAAGATTTATAAATTGATATTTACAAATTAAAAATATTGGAATTGTAAAACAAGCTTTTATAAGTGTTAGAATGAATTGCGAATGAATTTCATAAGTGAATGAAATTTATAGAATTATAAACGGTGAAGTTATAAATGGAATTTTATAAGCAGTAGGTTTATAAAATTTATAAAGTTCTTTAAAGAATAGATTTGGATAAATAAATGAATCTTATAAGTTATAAGATTTATAATTACGAAGTTTAAAAGAACGTTTTTGTAAACAAATAAATTATAAGTATTTAACTTATAATATGAACTTTTAGTATATCAGAGATATGAGATTGAATAGATTAATAAAGGAGATTTATAAAAGGAAGTTGTTATAAAATAGATAGAAATGGAATTTATAAACATTGTTTTATAAATCCGTAATCAAATAAATTTGATAAGTAAACATATAAATTATTAAAGGAATTATATCCACGATTTAGGACTGTGGGAAATCTTTGATAAATATGTAGAAACATTGAATTTGGAAAATAAGGCATATTCACGATTTTGAACAGTGAATATATTATTGAATAAAACGGGTATGATTTGGAGAAGTGAAATTTTAAAATGAAGTTATTTTTTTTAGAAGATATTTTAAAATGTATTTACTATCGAAACCATAGATTTCAACATTCATTGTTGAGATAGACGATTTCGAGAAATAGAAGGAAATGGTAGATTATAACATTGTTGTTATAATAGATGATTTAAGAAAGGAAATATTTTATATAGTATTGGGATTTATATATCTATTTAATTTCGAATCCCTATACTGGAGATTTTGGGTCGTCGTAACAATGTTTTACGCAACATTTGTTTGGACTCAAATAAAAGTGTTAAAGAAAATATTTTCTTTAAAGAATGAAATATATACTTAATTCCAATTTAAGTATATTGAATATTTTCCGAATGTTGAAAATAAATAGATTTGTGTAATACTTATTATTAAATAAGTAGGAAAATGGTTTCCAATATGAAATGAATGTTTTGAGAATTTTCTTTTTAAAAGATAAATTGAAAATGAATAATTGAAACCGTGTATTCATAAATAATTTGGGAATTGAAAATTCACTATGGAATTTATAAATGAAAAGGGGAATCTGTTTAAAAATTAATATTGATTTATTTTTAAAGTATGGAAATTATATATATCTTGTAAAGATATTTTTGGGAAATAAATAATTTGGAAAATTATTTGGAATCTGGTGATGTTGTGCATATCCATTGATAGTTCAATAACCGACTATCAATATTTACCTTTGAATGGGTATTTGTTGTGATTTGCTTGAATTTGAATGCCATGCTTATTTTTTTTAAAATAAGCGCTCACTATTCGGGTTAACCGGGAAAGGACTTTGGGGTCGTATAACCCATTCCGAATATGTGATACGTCGTTATGAATTGCATTTGAAGACCAGTGTTGAAGAGCGGATATTTTCGAAAACGAAAGGGTTTCTTGTCGATTGTCTCTGCACTGGCTGATCCCCGGTATAGAGATCTCCATATGTGATGGGAAATCCGGACGTGATTAGAGATTATCCGGATTGCAAGGACTTCTTTGTAAGTGCTTTCGGTTCTGTTCGATCCCGGAACAGACTTGTATGGATTGTATGTCTGACATTACAAATTGAGATATAAAGCCGATTTTTTTTCAAATATATTTCTGTTGGTGGGGGAGAATTTATTCTCTTAGCTTAACACCCTTCTCTGAGACGTACGAGTTCAGAGGTTATGTGTTGAAGGTTATCAGTGATATATTCCCAATTTGGTAATGTGACATGCTGAGTGTTGCTGTGAAATGATCATTGTTTGATTATTTGTGATATGATCATTTGTTTGATCACTTATCTTTGTGATCATTTCTATGATCATTTTTTGACCCAAAGCATAGCTTTTGTATAAAGCGTGGCTTTGTGGACGAGACTTCGTCGAGCCTCACACCTCGGAATGGTCAAAACAGGAAAGATGCGGCAAGGTTATGAGGGGTAGCTCCCTTTAGGGTATGTGCATTTCCTTATGGAAAAGGGTGGTATCATGGTATGGAGCCCAGATACTTACTCATGTTGAAACACTTGTTATTTTGGTGTGATGTTGATTACAAGCGCTCGGATAAAGGTCCCAAAGGACCGGGGGATGGCATACTCGTGTCAGTAGTTACCCAGTTAGGGGTAACCCGGCCTTGTGTTGGCAGAGATCCGGTTAGGTTCTCGGGGACGTCCTTCCAGAGGCGTTCTCATGTGGCAATGGGAAGTTCCTTGGCCTGATCATTTGTTGGAAATCCAAAGAAACAATACGATCTTGTACGGTTTTAGTTGTATAACCTGCCATGCAATGTGGCGGTAACCTGCTATTGAACATGGTAGCTATAGTAGGCATAAGTGCGAAATGTCTATGCTGGCTAAGATTTATATCTTTAATTTCGAAATGTTTCCTACACTATGCACTAGTAATAATATCAAATGTTTCTTTTTAATACGTATCAAGCATCTTTGACTATCATAAGGAGAAATCTCCTCTGATTCTGCGTTTGCATTGTGTGTGTGTGCGGGAGGCCTTATGGTAGTCTCATTTTTAAAAGCATTGCGAATTGACCTTAAAAATATTCCTCTATTTTATTTCGAAGATAAATAAACTGTTTGGAGTTCTCACACCAGTCACATGACTGACTCGGAGTTTATTGTTTTCCTTCCTAAACTCTGGGTGCCCACCAATTTCCACACGGGCAGTGAAGAGTTAAGGTTTATCAGGATATTCTGGAATTCAGGAGTTGCTGAAGGCAAGCTGGATGGCATGGCGTATTACTAGTATATAGTATTTCTTTTCCGCTATTTGTTTGTTGTTGTTGTACACTCTGATGATGTAATGTAATGTAATAACTGATATAGTTCTTTGTTTAAAGATTATTCATTTATCTATTATATGTTGTTCCGCTGCGAATTGTGAGATTCTGATATTGTTCTGTTGTTTTCTTTCTATTCTGTTCTATTTTTCTCTCTTCTTCTACCTTTTTCTTTTTCTTAAACACTGAGAATTCGTATTTCCGTTCATCTTGAGTTAATCTATGGAGATCAGTGTATATTCAAGGAGTACGGATTTGCGGGTCTTCACACTATGGCTGTCGTTTGATATGTTCTTAATCGTGTCTCTATAAGGCCCTTAACTAAGTATATCCCGTATAAGGTTTTTAATGGAAGAAAACCAAATTTTTTTCTACTTTAGAATTTTTGGTTCAAATGTTTTTCACTTAACAGTAAAGATCAATTAGTTAAATTTGATCCAAAAGCCAAACAAAGGCATCTTTATTGGATCTTTGGAAAGAAGTAAGCCTATAGAATTTTTAACAAGAGAACAAACATTATTGAAGAAACATTACACGTCTTTAGATGAAAATTTTTAAGTCGACAATGATGATGAAGAATTTTTTTTTGATAAACAAGCTAGTGTCTTCTGTAATCCCCACATGAGGATATTAACATTAATAATAATTTCAAATCTCCAATACGTATTTTAAAAGATCATCCTATTGATAATGATATTGGGGAAATAAATATTAGAGTTAAAACTAGAAGTCAATTTAATCAAATGGGTCACGTTGATTTCATTTAAAATATAGAACCAAATAGTTGTAAAGAAGCTTCAAATGATGATTTTTGGGTTATTGCAATGCAATAAGAGTTAAATCAATTTGAATGGAATAACATTTGAGAATTGGTTCCGTGACCAAATAATCAAACCGTTATTGATACAAAATGGATTTAAAAAAATAAGGTTGATGAATAAAGTGAAATAATTAGAAATAAAGCTAGATTAATAACACATATATATAATCAAAAAGAAGGAGGAGATTATACAAAGACTTTTTCCATATAGATTATTTAAAGCAATAATTTTTTTACTAGCTTTTGCGTTTTACTATAATTTTAAACTTTTTCAAATGGACTAAAAGTGCATTCTTAAATGATTTTATAAAAGTAAATGTTTATGTAGAACAAACCGTACTCTTTTTACACGAAAATTTTCCAAACCACGTTTATAAACTTAAAAAACTCTTGATGTACTCAAACAAAAACACCACGTGCTTGGTACGAATGAATAAAGGGTCACCTTCTAAACTCTAGTTTTGAAATTAACAAGGCTGATTCTACTCTTTTTATTAAAAAGGAAAATAATGTAATTTTAGTGGTCCAAATTTATGTAAAAGATATACTATTTGGTTCAACTAAAGAAAATCTATGGAACGAGTTTTCTAACCATATGAAAAGTGAATTTAAAATGTCCATATGCGTGAACTTACTAATTTTCTAGGTTTGCAAAGTAGACAACTTAAAGATGGTATTTTTCTTCATCCAGAAAAATATTATCTTAATGGTTTACTTAAAAAAATTAGAATGGAAAATACCTTCTACTACACTGATCTTCATCTAGATATAGTTGAATATGGTAAATACATGGGTCAAAAACTATATAGAAGTATGAAAGGATCTTTATTAGATATAGTTGAATATGGTAAATACATGGGTCAAAAACTATATAGAACTATAAAAGGATCTTTACTTTATTTAACGGCTAGTAGATCGGATATAACAATGAGTGTTTGTTTGTCTGCTAGATTTTAAGCAAATCTCAAAGAATCACACCTGCGAGCTATGAAACGGATTTTATGCTACTTAAAAAACACTAGAGACTACAAACTATCAGACTGGTTTTCCTTTAGAAATATTGTCATAGATGCTGATTTTGGAGCATGCAAATAGCACGAGTGATGCTTATCATTTTATCGGACAATCTCCGATTTCGTAGTTTAGTAAGAAGCAAAGTTGTATTTTCTTTCGACATGCGATGAGGAGTTCTGTTGCTTTGGCTTATGCTCTAGTCATATGCATGTGATAAACATTTCAGTATTTTATATAAAATTAATTAAATCACTTATATTCTGTGATAAGCAGTACTATCAATTTGTCTTAAAATCCTATTATTCACTCTAGAACAAATCACATTTACATTAAACCTCAAATTTTAAAAGATAATGTAGAAAAGGCTTCGTATCATTAGATTTTGTAAATTTAGAAAATCAATTTGCTGATACTCTTACAAAACCATTATGTGAAAATACATTTTTAAAATTAAGAAGGAACATAGGAATTTGGTCATCAAAAGATTTTATTTAAAACATTTATATATCTTACTCTTAAAATTAATAAATATTATATACACAATTTTTATATATATTATTTTATTGGATTTTAATTAAAAGTACTTTTTTATTCTGCCAAAACAAACATCTAACAATGATAATCAAACATTTAGAAATAGATGTCTAAAGTCATAAGTCGGACGTCTAGATGCCTATAGCTTTGGTTTTTACATATATATCGACTGAATCATTTAGACGTCTAAAATACATTATTAACGCCTGGATCAATATTCAAATAATTGATTAATATTTTCAGACATTTGATAGTAGTAAATTTTGAACTATTTTCTTTTGGTTTGAATTTCCTGAAAAACTAGACATCTAAATAAAATTTTCAGACGTCTGATCATTTGATTGACTGAATTTTCTCCAGTCAAAGCACGCTTTTCAAAAGTTTTCTTATTTATTTTTTTTGTTAATCATTCATTCTTATTTACTTCTCCTTTATATTTTCAATCAAAAGTTTCATTACAGACCTTAGCCCCTAGATTAATTTCAAATATTAAAAATAATGACGTCCAAAACCGCTTCAAAGAAAAGCAGATCGGGAGAAGCTCCATCTACTCAATCTATGATCATATCTCAAGAAAAGTAAAGTAGTGGCTTTATAATGAAAAAAACAATGAGAGGCTCAAGGTGTTAGATTCCATGAAATATTTTAATGGATCTTTTTATAAAGCGGACGATTTCCCTAGCTCTAACCTGGAAATCTAACCGACAATGCCAAAATCGTCTCCCTTCTTGAATTTATACCCAACAATGTCAAAACTGCTGCATTGGAAGTTAAATTTTTTACGTCAAAATTAAATAGGAGATTTATTAATTTTTATATGATGAAGGTTGTATTTGGCCTAATGTTTATGGAAATGTAATCAAACTCCACTTTAATCTTGTTGAAAAAATCCTTGAAATTGGCCATCATAGAATGAAATTAAGTGATGTAGAAATTCATAATAGAAATAGAGATAAAATTAGTCATTACCTATAGGTTGACATAGTCAATAAGGAAATTCGAAAGATCTAAGACCAAAACCAAGACTTCTTGAAAGAATGATTATAAACACCCTCATCCCTAGAACCAGTAGCCATGAGTTAGCTTATGATAAAGACTATCATGCCTTATATGTTATTTGGAAAATATAAGATAAATGGGCTAAGTTTGTAAAAGTTGAACTTCCATCCTTCTTTTATCGCATTGGAAAAACTATTTTTCATTTCCCACATATCATACACCTTATACTAATAATCAAGTTCTGATACTTGAGGATGTGGAACAAATTTAGGTTGATGAAACTTCCTCAAAGAGTTCCTTCATACATTTCTTTTGAAGAATATTACCGAAAAATAAAAGAAGTACAAGCTTAAAAATCAAATGCCCCTTACAAATTGGACCATCCTCTTCTACTACTTTGGACAATAAAATAATGTTACAGAATATGAACAAGAAGAGAGTAGCGATGAAGAAAAAGAGCACAATGAAGGCTGGGAGAGTAGTTTTTAAGTTATATCTAGAAAAATCTTCAAATTTGGATGACCTCAAGCATGCTCAGCCGCTAGAGTAACTTCTCCAAATTAAAAGTGTCTAGAAAAAAAATTGAGAAAAAGCACAGGATCTCTGGAGGCCAGATTGGATAAATTTGAAAATAAGGTGGATGGTATAAAATCCCTTCATGGAAAGATCTGGAAAAATACTAGTGGGAAATCTAGGTCTGTCTCACCTACCACTCCTCCAATTACACAAAATCCTTCATATGTACAAGACAGTAATTACTTTGCATTTAAGAATTAAGATATTGAAACGGATACTCATAGAAGAAGTGAAAGGGTCGAGGATTAGGCATCATGGGATTAAGGTACAATTTTTTTCTAAAATATTATTCCAAAATAATCATATAGTATTTCTTTTGCATTTATCATTCTCAGATATTTTGGATTCTATTACATATTGTGTTTTTGTGTGCAAGTTTGAGTACCATGGTTTACAAAGATATTGTGAAGACTACATTTGTATTGATAACATTTGTGATTGTGTTGTAATATGCGCAATACTTTTGGTTTTCATTTTTAAATTATTAATAATAGTTGATTAATACTTGTGTGATATGCGCTTGTGGTTAATTTTGAGTGACTTTTGTGATATAATATGCATTTGTGTGATATGTCTCTTTTTTTCTCCCTTGGGTTGTAATTTTTTTCCAGATTTTACTTTTTACTAATGATAAAAGGGAAGAAAAACCAGGCATATCAATAGGGGAGTGATAGGTATGTATGTATGTCTCTCTCTATGTGTGTGTGTATAATATACTTGACATCATCAAAAAGGAGGCAAATGTTAGATTCTAACTTTTTAAGTTTTGAATGAGACAACTATACATTTCAGTATATGTTGTACAAGATTTTTCAAGAACAATAAATTTATGGAGGGTAAGAAGAACTGTAACAACCTACACCTTAATAGGCGAGAATTTCTACAAAATCGAAACCCAAGTCCATTAGGATATAGATTGTTGGTTTTAATAACCTGTAATAAAAATAAGTATATCAAAGATCTATCTGCATAAACTCACAACGGAAGAGAAAAATATAATAGAACATATATTATGGATAAAGCTACTACCTTGGAATCAATATTATTCTTTTAATGTCTGATTTCCTTGTCAGCATTGAGCATGAATGAAAAAATTTCACCATCCACAGCTCCTTCCTTGCACTAGTAGCATGTCTCTTTAAATCTATCATGTGGGTTGTAATAAGGAGGGGGTCTGAACAACGTTCTGGTGATTGGAAAATTACATATTTTACCCATCACACTATTTTATGCCAACAAATTTCTATTTAAATGTCATGTCCATTATTCACAGCTATTCTGTGGAATTCTATATTACTAAAACTTCTCAAAGATTCATCTAAGGGTTAATTAATCCATCATTGACAAAAAATAACTAACTAATTAAACTTTAAGGCTTGTGCATATACCATACAGATTCTACACTAATAGGAAGCGAAATCTGTCATGGCATAACCCAAGTCTTTACTAACAATTGCTTGGGACCGGTGTTATTCATGGCCTATATGCCAGCCCAATCACTAAATTCCAGTACAACAATGCCAACATAGTCCTCCGACCTCCTACGATCGAAATCCCATTTAGACTAACCTAATGTATGTCAAGGAAAATGCACATTCTAGTTACTTAATACCTCTTGTTAGTAATGCAGCAGACCCGATTACCCTATTAAGTACCGTTGTAGGTTATTTAAGACTTCTTATATGGGGAGGAGGAAAACATATCGTCCTTTTAATACCTTCTACCCTAAAGTAAACCCCTTCACATCCCTACAGGTACTGAGCCAATTAATACTTCAAATCTGATGCGAACCTTCGGTATATTTTCCTTTACCTATTTGCAAATGTATATATCTTTCCCATAGATCCAGTGGTTGGAGATGTCCCACGCCATTAGTAAGTATACACAACTACTGATAGCCTCAGGTGAATGATAGACTTCTGTTGTGTAACTCTACTGACCTCGTATGCCAACCCATACTAAACCAAACCAATTATACTAAGCTTAAACATTGGGCTAGGTCTACTAATTCACATTTGTCCTAGACATATTATTAAGACTACAACATTTTCTACTATGAAAATCATACTACCTCCTAGTATTTGATTCCTATCTTATATGCTTATCATGTATATTGTCTATTTCCCTCTTACGTCCTATAAATTTCAAATGTTCGTAATAAAGAGTCATTATTATTCAAATTGGACGATCACTACTGACATTTATTTATCTCTAATTTGATCCATTATGCATGTTTCATTTCCTCATAAATGCCATATTAAACTCTTTAATCAATCCCATTAACCGCATTTATATCCCCATTCAATTCATGTAACTCCCTATTAGATGCACATTTATTGCCCTACTAATTTTGGAATTACTATCTCTTTGCCATCTACACCTCCTAGTCCTATAATTTACTATGCTATTAAAAATTAGTTGTCCAAATTTAACAAACATGAATATCGTCGTATATTACGCTATATAAATATATATTTATTTTTAAATCAATAAGCGCGGTTATTCGCATGCACGTGTGTATTCTTATTTCTAACCCATTTATTCCTACACTTAGGAATTCCAGAGCATACACTTATATGTACATTCTGCAAGGAACATTTATTGCTACATTTTAATATATTAGAGTCATCCTATCGAAAAGGGATTACCATTATAACTTTCCATAAATTACCCAAAAGCGATTCTTTTTCTTCATTTGAAATTATAAGTAATTATTTTTTTATTGAAATAGAAAATGCAAACTATGAAGGAGGGCATTAGTAATTTTCACATCCCTTTCCTATTTGATATATTTCTTATTATTTCAAACGATGCACTTTTTATAAATCGTTGTGGAATTTAGATAATTTATGGGCATTACAAGGAAATAGGTACAATTAACTGTGCCTATAACGCTCCTAATAATTTAAAATGTAGAAATTTACATTCCAAGTCAAAATTATTGGCTTATCAAATTATCTATCAAGCCATGAAAAAGTTTCAACAAAAGACGGAAATAAATCCACTATCCATTTTACGTCAAGTAATACGTGCACTTTATTGGTTGATAGAGAACCAAAGTTGACTTACCAATACTTATTTCTTTTTAAAGGCAATATATATTTATACTACTAATATACAATCCAATTATCATAAATCTGTAATAAAATTTTCGATCTTATCAACATTCTATTTTAATAACTTTAGGAACCAATTTTCAAATTTCTAGATTATGGTGTAAATACCATTCCTATAATAATTGCCTGGCTTACAGAATATGTAGACGAGATTCAATTGTATACATTCTTTCTAAACTTATAACTCCATACTTCTTGCAAAAGCATAATACTTAAACTAAACTCAGTGGTATTAATTTCAGTGTTATAAATAAATCATATAATTTCCCACTAACATTTAAAGCTTTCCAAATCTCCTAAATTCGAATTCATCACTTTAATTAATTCCTTTTCCATTCTAATCCAAAACAATATAAATAACAAGATATATACATACTATTAGAATTACAGATCTAAGAAGAGCACAAGGGTTAAGGGGAATGTAGATTTATAATTACGAAATTTACCTTTTTTTGCAACATCAATTCGATTCTTCTTTATTTGTTGCCCTTCTCTTATATATATATATATATATAATATTTCATCATTAACAAAAATGGTGGAGAAAGGAAAATGGCAGAGCCCGTTTACTTTGATTAGAAAATATGAGAAGAGAAGTAAGAAGCCATCTTGTATTTATAGGTGCTCAAATCAATCTTATCCGTCAGATTTAAATTAATAAATTTTGGATCATTCGGCCAAGGTTAAACCCTAGCCACGGCCTTCACAACCGGTCGACGACTCCCTATAGGTGGTCGACCGCTAGTAGTCGACTGGCCCAATGAGATGGCCAACCGATGGGGGTCCACATGGTTAATATAATTTATTTCTTTTTTAAAATTCCAATGCAATTACTTTTGTTTCGAAAACTTCAAAAGCTAATAAATTCTTTGTTTGAACTCCGATTGTAAAACTCTAAATATGAAAGTTGCTTAGAAATCATCACGAAGACAATGGTGCAAATTTCATGGTCAAATTCCAACATTTTCTCAAATTCCATTTTTAAGCTTTAATAACCATTTATTAAATATTGTTAATTTTGTGAGGTGTTACACAAACTACTAAAGCAAGATTACCAGATGGTGGAAGATCTAGGTAAGCTAAGCCGCATGTGTTGTAAGTTTCATAAATACTTATACAATTTCCATTGATGACAACACACACAACAATTTATATTTGAACAATTTACTTAAATTGTTTTTAACTAGAAAAGTTTTTAAATCATTTTTTACTTCAAAATTTCGAAAGTTTATTTCTGTTTTTTGTAGAGAGTCAGATGTTCGAGCAAGTGATTTAGACATCTGAACTAAAAATCTGTAAGTAAAAGACATATAAAAATAATTTTTAGAGTTTAAATAAAAATGCAGACATTAAAATATATGTCTATAAACATGTTTTCCAATTCTATTTGAAGACGCTGATTTTCAAACATCTGAAAGACTTATCCGAACGTCTGATTGAAAATTTAGAAGTCTGGATAAATTATCTAGATACCTAAATATAACTATTTTTGAAATGAATTTTTTACATTTAAAGACAATATAATTTTGGACGTCCAAGGTCTGAATTTAGATGTTTGAATTCCTATAACGACTATTCATCTATTCTAAATAGAAATTTATTTTGAAAGGTTATCTTCTTCACAAATAGTAGCATCTTTACTAGTAGCTATTTCTCTTCAAATAGAGCCTTTCAAACACTATAACGAAATATATTTTTTTGAACCTTTGATCTCATCTAATCTATCTTTTCTTCATATACTATGCATTTTATATGACCCCAAAAGCATTTAAAACAACTTTTTACTTTCTAAAATTTGCACTTTCAAATTACAAACATCAAAGAAGATTATAAAAGGGTGTACAAAAAGTGACTTATTAGTTCACAACAAAGTCAAAGACAAGTTTTAACCTTTTAGTTAAGGCTAGTATGAGATCTTCAGGAAAGATGTTGAAGTCATGTTTGGTTGTTCATACAATCTTGTAGAAACTCATTCCTTCGGATAAAGTGGGGGTAGTTTAGTGAAATTCCAAAAGAATTCTGAGACTGGACATAGGATGAGAAATCCAAACTAGTACAAAAATCGCTGGTATAATCTTTTATTTGCTATTTTTATTTAGCTTGCTTATATAATTTGTTTCACTTATCTTATTCATATTACTAGAACCTTAGGTGCACTTTCAATGGTAGCTGCCAAGAGGACACCCCTGTAATTTTATCCTAGGAACAGATCGCCTCGTTAACTGGTGACCTTAGCGGATCGCCTGTTGAAGCAGCTTTAGAGATCGACAAGCGAACGACTCACGATGACGACAGTCAAGTCATCGGATCTTTACCCTTTGTGCCTTGGAATGTATGGCAATCTTTTTGCTTCCCTCTTGTAGTATTGTTTTCTTGGTTGGGTGAGGTCTACTTTTTAATGACAAGCTTTATGTAATGAAAATTGCAATTCGACTTTGACTATTTGTCACTATATTATGTATTGTTTCTTTTACTTCTCTATTAGTAATTTACATATACATTTGTCTCTTAAGCTAACATATTTCATGATTATTTTTTTATGTCAAACGCATCATGTGGCCCCGGACATTACTAAAAAATATGTAGGATTGTGCATTTATGCATAATATAACAAGCAAGTAAATAAAAGAAAAAAAGAATAAGTAAACCAAATAGACTTATGTTTTGCCGAGGCAGATGTCCCTGATTAGCATGTATGGGCGGACATGAGTTTGTGGTAGGGCATCCTTAAGCAAGCACAAGGCACTCATGTTGGTTCGCCTTCCTTGTATCGGTGAGACACTAAGGGAATCAGTTTTTCTATGATGGATATCTTGAATGTTTGTCATGACCAGCACTACGAACGCCAGATTTAGATTTATGTCATGGATAATTATGCCCATCTTAGCACAAGTACCCCACTCTACTAAAGGGATGGACATCATCATGGGAAAATGAAACAGGACCAAGACAAGCGTGATCATGCCATCTATTCATTGATGCCTCCAGCTCAAAAGGGAGCATTGAGTGCCATGTGAAAGAAGCTATGCGGTAGGATCGTGTAATATGGAATAACGGAATAATCTAGGTAGATAAAATAAGTAAAAGCAAGGAGACACCAGGATTTTATACTGGTTCGGACCTCTAGTCCTACGTCCAGTCCCTAAGCTTCACATAGGAATTTCACTAACTAACACCCTCACTTAACCCGAAAGAATAGGTTTACAACTTACCCGAACAACCGAACGGGATTTCTTGCCTCAAACACCGAAGAGGACTTCAACTCAATTATAAAAACAACATTCGACTCGTTGTGTTCTTATCAACACTACCGAGTCTAATGTAGTACAATATTCCTATAATCTTATCCTCGAGAGTATGAAATGTGTTTGTGAAGATTTAGGAAATGTGAATTGCTATGAATCAAAAGAATGTTGAAAACAAAGCAGTGATTCAAGCAATAGATTAGTGAGTGCTTTGAGAATTTCTAGACAATATGTTCAAGAAGATAGTAAGATTAAAGCAAGAGAATTCGGTAAATTGAAGATGTTAGAATTATGTATTTATACTTGTAAAAGAGGTGCATCTATTGGCTACAAGAGATGCTTCCATTTCCATTGGTGAATGGTTGCAACTCTTGGGAGGAAGAAGGTGTCTATTCATAGAAAATCCACAGGTTCAAATTCAGTCGACTGAACAGAGAATTCAGTCAACTGAAAATATGAAGTAAAATTTTCAGGAACAAATTCAGTCGACTAAGCAGCGTGTTTCAGTCGACTGAAACTGTACATGTTTGTATATGTGTAACAGGTTCAGTCGACTGGTCATCCCTGTTCAGTCGACTGAACTATTAAGCTATGCACTGTGAATGTGTATTAAGAAATGAAATTTATAACATGTGTTCTAGTGTTTGTGCAAGCCTCTTGAGGATAGATTTTAACAATAAATCTAAACTAAGACCTATATAAAAATCATGCTTATGTTTATTCTTGGTCTTCATCGTTCTTTCTTTAGCTTTGCACATATCTCTTCCTTTTTGTTGAAGCACATTGTCATTGATCAAAATCTTAGCGTATCAACATTCTCCTCCTTTTGATTGATGACAATACTCATGTGTGTAGAGATTATTTTCTCCCCCTGAGTATATGCACTATCTTCTCTACAAAAATAAGGTTAGTAACATAGATTTCTCCCCCTTTGTCATCGACAAAAAGGAAGTAATAATCACAGAAGTATATTGTCAAAGCAATCACTGATATACATGTCTATCGTTTAAGAATGTAGCATAGAATATAGCATAAAAATATAGCATGAGAAATAAAATATAGAATGTTGCATGAATGAATAAAACATAAAATGTAGCATGAATGAAACATAAAAGGCTATTTATACAAGCCTTGTGATACTTCAAAGAATAAAAAGCCACAAAAGAGTTTATTCATCTTTGTCCCAATCATATGAGGCTTCTCTCCCTCCCCTTGGTTCGCGGATAACGGATCAACCTGTGGGAGGTCTATAACTTCCTCCTCGACCACCACTAGCGCCACTCGTGCTCCTGCTTGTATGTTCTTTGGAAGATGTCCATGTGAAAGTAGGTGCAAGACGCTTACCGCGTGATGTTGAAGCAGTAGTGGAAGTTGAGCGTGAGATGACATCCCATAATTTATTGAAGAATCCTTTAATTTTATCGAGTTTGTGATCTACCTTCTTGAGGCGATTATCAAGAATTTGTTGATTTCTTGATAAAATTCCTAACGATTGATTGGTAGTAAATCTTGGCTCAATGATACGAATTTCATCTTCTTGGTCGAAGTGTTCTTCATTTGCAGCTTGTGGAGGTTGTTGCGCTTGTGGAGGTTGTTGTTGTTCTTGATGCCTAGCTTCCCATTCGGCTAGAGATATAATGCGAGGAGGTCTATTCGGGAGTTGCATAAGGCTTATTGTCCGTTGGTTAATTTGATGGACCATTGTATTTTCGGACTCGGGTAATGGCATATCAACATTGAGGAGAAGTCTCATGATATATTCTCCAAAATATATAGTTCGCATTTTTCCATTATTAAATGTGAGAAACTCATCAAGGATTAGTTGGAGCCAATTGACTTGAATATTGCCCGAAATAGTGTATAAAGCTCGATAATTGATTGGGTACATATGAACCCGTTCGTGGAGTAATAGTTCTTATAAGAGCTTTGTGAAGGATTCTAGCTCTAGGTCGTAGGGAAGTGGACTTAATATCTCTAATGTTAACATTATCATCCAGAAATTGATTATTTATGTTATCACGAATTTGTGGATTGAATTCTACCTCATCAAGCTTTCTCCCTACGTTAGGTGATCCTAAGATGTGTGTCATTCGATCTAAGGAGAACCAAACTTTCTTCCCACACACCATACTCCAAACACTATCATTTGGATTTCTCGGAGTTTGGTGACCAAGATTAAGATTTGCATAAAATAATTTGACCATGATATGGTTTATTGCACGATCATTTCTTTTCAAATCCAAAAGAGAAGTTAAACCTACCCGATCCGTTAATGCTTGAATGTTGTATGTCTGAAGGCTTTGAAAATCAACGGAGTGCTCGAAAATGCGAGAATTCTTCATTTTATTCCACCTTGTTACAACCACGCCATCATAGAGCCATTGTGCAATTTGAGCATCAATTGGCTCGGAGGATGAAGAAGAAGAAGCTCTTGATCTTTTTGGGGCGATTTGTTGTGAGTTTTGAGAGTAATTTGTGAATTGGGGGCTAGGGTTTTGGAAATCAATAGGGAAGAGAACTTTTGGAAGGTAAAAAGTGAAGGTAAAAGGGTAAAAACAGGTTGATAAAAGGGAAAAAGTTGCCTGGGAATTGACGTTCAGTCGACTGAAAAAGTCTGTTCAGTCGAGTGAATTTTTGGCCGAAATTTTCTTTGTTAAATTCAGTCGACTGAACAGAATTTTTAGTCGACTGAACTATTGTATATTTGTTTTCTGCCTAGTGTTCAGTCGACTGAGTAGGAAGGTTCAGTCGAATGAACCTTGAGTTTTTGGAATTCTAAATTTTTAAAATAAATTTCAATAAATGATTACAATAGTATAGATATAATATGATATAATAACATGATTTGGCCACCGAAATAATCATTTCTTTGGAGATGGACTATTCTGTAGGATCTAGATTAACCCTAGAGGGGGGGTGAATAGGGTTATAGCAAATTTTCTCGATTTAAACACATAAATAAACTGCAGAAATAAATATGCTGAAAAGTAAATCACACACAAAATTTACCCAGCTTCGGCAACCCCTCCTACTGTTGCATTCCCAGATTTCTATTAGAATTAAACAGTGTCGTGCTTACAAACACTCTACTAGACTCGCAGACCCTTTTGCTCCCGCTCACAAACACTCTACTAGACTCGCAAACATTTGCTCCCTCTCACAAACATTCTACTAGACTCGCAAACATTTGCTCCCGCTCACAAACACTCTACTAGACTCGCACACCCTGCTCCCGCCTATAGAGTTTTGTTTACTCGCAAACTCTGCTCCTGCCTACAATAGAACTTTGATTACTCGCAAACTCTGCTCCCGCCTATAGAGCTTTGATTACTCGCAAACACTGCTCCCGCCTATAGAGCTCTGCAAACTCGCACACCCTGCTCACTGAACTAATTCTAACTAGACAATCTGACACTACGTAAACCCTAGGTGGTGATTTACAAAGTTTTGATTCGAAAAAATAAAAAAAACAATTAAAAACAAATAATTAACACTATAAACCCTAATTAAAAATAAAGCCCTTTTAACCAAAAAACGGCCTCTTTTATTTATTCTAGCCCGTTCTCTTCTTTATTTTGCTCTGTAGAAAATAATGTCGGCCTGGTTCCTTCTTTCGTTCAATCCTCTTGGCTCTTGAAATTAGGGCTTTGGTAAAATCGAAGGCGTCGCTTGAATGTAGATCTACTACAGTAGCTACTTCTTTGTTTTGATTCGGTAATCGACCCTCTAGCTCTGTTTAGCTTTCGACTTCCCCAATTTTTGATCGAGTTCAACTCTGATGCATCGGTATGTAATTTCCCTTTTTGCTTTTACAATTTTGGCTTACTCGAACTCGATGGATTTGAGATTGCCGATGATGATGGTTTATATAGGGTTTGTAACCCTAGATTTGCGTTCGTATAAGTTGATTTGAATTTCTCTACTGATATTGCTTTGGCCATTCGATTAATCTTGGATGCTCGTGATTTCACTGACTTTTTCAATTTCGTGTTTTTGATGCTTGGCACACACGGTTTTGATTTGTGACGTGGTCAATTTGCTTCGTCAATACGGTTTTGAATTGTGATGATCACGGCTTGATTTTTAACTTCGTCAATTACCTTTGCTACCTTGATTTTGACTTATTCATTATATGACTTCGGTCATTTTACTGTTGACTTTGGCTTCTTGAATTTCTGGCCCCTGCGTAATTCAGCTCTGATATATATACATTTGTCACTGTCTTGTGTTCCCTGTTGCACTTTCACCTGTTTATTACTCTGAATTTGCTTCTCTGTTGAACTTATGCCTGGTTTGCGTTGCAGTCCATGTTTGTTGTGACATTGCATTACTGTGCATTTGGGATTTAACTTGAGCTTTGTACATCCACTCTTGATACTGCACTGTTCACTGTTGCACTCGATCATATTGACTTCAGTTGTACTTTGGTGAAGTGATTTTTGCCTCTGTACAATTGTTGCTCCCCTGACCTGTTGTAGTTGTTCATATGCCGGTTAGCTTGCATCTTCTTGCTGTTGCTTTGTATTTCCCTGTGCTGTTGACTTTGGTTTTCATGCACTTGTACATGCTTTACTTGGTCTTTGATGTTGTACACTGTCATGTACACTTGTGTTCATACCTGTTGTACATGCAGCTGAATCATGCCTGAAGTTGTTGCCTGGTTTTACTGTCCACCTGTATCTTGGCTTTGCTTGCATTGACATGTTGAGTTGTTTGCTTATGTTGGTGGCAATCTTCAAGTCAGTTTGCATAAGTGAATTGAGTCTTGATAGCTTGCATGATTTACTTGCATTGTGGCATTGTGTTCTGGTCATTTGCACTTGCAGTTGGTTCATTTGCTTTGGCTTCTCTCTTAGTATACTTCATATGCACTGTCCATTCATGATGTTATGTGTTTGTTGTATAATTTGATTTTGGTATCACTGTGCATTGCCCACATTTCTGTTGTTGCTTGGATATTGAACTGCTTCATGTTGGCTTCGGCCTTTGCAGTTTGTAGCTGCCGTGTGCATGCAGTTTTGTAGGCTTGGAGTCTTTGTTCATTGATGATTTTGGTCGTTGCATTTGCTGGGTACACAGTCCTGACCTGTTGCAGTATGGTCCATTGAGTTTAATCTTCTGTTGTAGCCTGACTTGGTCTTGTTTCATGTTGGCTTGAGTCTGGGCATGTGTACTCCCAACCATTTTATTGCATTTGAATTGATTTTTGAATTTGCACCTGTGTTGAATCCAGTTTCACAACTCGGGTTTGACCTTGTGCTCGTGTCGTGATTTTGAATATATTGCACCTGAGTTGAACCTGTCTTTATATTTGGGTTTGACCTTGTGCTCACCTGTCCCTGTAGCATTATCAAGTGTATATATCGGTGTGCACGGCCTTGTGGCATATACAGTGATACACTGTGTATGTCACAATGTTCGTGTATGATGAATTCAAATTTAAATGATGACGAACAACCCAAATAACTGAGGCAAATCATATTTTCAAAAATCATATTTCATTTTATATTGCAAAAATATTTCTTTTTCAATTTTACTGTGTTAGTGTATATTTTTGCAGATTGCTCAGATGCTGGATTCAAACTGGAATGCAGTTGAAGATAAAATACGAGTGTGAGTGATATGTAGTGAGGTTATTAATGTAAATATAAAATCGTGATGTATTCAAAATTGTATATGTATAGTGAGAGCATGAAATTGTACTATTCAAAATTGTAATCAATATTTATTTGAATAAAATATCTGTTTGAATTCAAATTCTATGTAATTTATTTTATTCAACAAATATTTATTTAAACTGTGAAAAATAGAATAGTATATTAACAAATACATCTAAATGAATGTATATATGTTTATTATCATCAAACAAAAATCATATAAGCGCATATTCAACAATCTCCCCCTTTTGATGCTAACAAACATATATTTAAGATTTTGAATGTATTAAATGTATTTGATCGTTCAATTTGCTCCCCCTATTTGAATGCTCCTCTCTACATAATACTCCCCCTACATATATGCATACAAATAGAAATATATAAATGAGCATATATGCAAAGTGAAAATTATTTGACCTTTGCTTGATTCTATTTGACAAAATCTTAACTTTTCTCTCCCCCTTTTGTTATCAGCAAAAGAATAACAGTGTTATAAAAATAGGGACGAAGTGACAGACATGAATCAAACATTTAACTCAATTGAATATAAATATCAAATTTCAATAAAACTCAAACAAAAATCATAATTACCCTTGTCAGGCGCATATTCCACTTTCAGAAGTGATGGGGATAAAATCATCAAAAATCACACAGTTCTGTCTATTTGTGGTATATTTATTTTAGGAAATTTGAATATCTACTAACCATACATAACCGTTAGGACTTTTAAATGAGATTAGTAGTATTCACAATTTTTATTTAAAAAAAATGAAATCAAGTATCTTCTAACCACGCATGACCGTGAGGACTTTTAAATGGGATTAGAATCAACTTGTCTATTTAAATCAATTAATTTTGATATGCGTTCCATACATGCATAACCGTGAGGACTTTTAAATGAGCATGGAAGCACATAATCAAAAATCCAAGTAATTCATCCATGCATAACCGTGAGGACTTTTAAATGAGAGTGAATACTTTGGATATTTATTTTTATTGCCAAATATAATAAATTGAAGCACAAATAATTTCCTTCACAAATTTAAAGATATTGAAGAACGAATGATTTCCTTTGTAAACTACCACAAATTTACATATTGTGTGTAATTTTGATGAGTGATGGTCGATAGAAAGATGATAGAAATAGAAATGATCATGGAATTTTCACCCAACAAAATGTTTTTATAACTCTTGTTATGAAATTCTAAAGAAATTTTTAAATATATTATCTTGAGTAATGTATGACAAATATCGACACTCATCACTTTTTCAATCATTGTTGATCCTTTCGATAATTGTTAGGAAGTTAGATTAGTCAAAATTTGTCATTTAAAATCAAATTCAAAAATTATAAAATCAATTTTTCAAAAAATGACTAATCTGTAAATATGGTCAAACATGATTTTCTCGAGGGGGTTTTATAATAAAAAGTTTCTACTATTTGAAAATTATTTCAAGTGAAAAATATGCAGATATTTTCTTTGAAAAACGATGCAGCAAATGAATGTTTCAAAAATTAATCACGTTCCACTAGTAATTTTTCTATCAACTATATTACCAGTGTAATCTGCATCTGAATTTAAATTTCACTCAATATTCACTCGTTGGATGTCAAAGACCAGATTGTGAAATTTTAAAAGCTATCTCAGAATGAAATTTGAAATGAAGCCATGATAACACTCAAACAAATATCATAGTGTTAATTTCAGAAACCGTAGGATAAACAGTTATATTCATGAGTAATCAACAGTCAATCAACATCATAATTATTTCAAAAACAATTTCTTGAAGTTTCAACAATTTCATAAAGTTTCAACAATTTCAAAAAATCCTTTTTAACAGCTTTCACATGAAATTTGAAATCGTGCAAATTTATAAGCAGTGACCAAAATATCAAAACAAATATATCTACGTGTAGCATGAGTAACCATCATTTGACCGAACAAACTTATATGGATTAGTTCAAAGTTGAAAATTTGATTGATCATCATTTAAGCACAAATCAAGGTCATAAATAAGAACAAGTCATGTAGAATCATATCAAGTAAGTCCGAATCAGTCAACCATCATAATTACTCCAAGAAATTCTATTTAAAGATGATTGGTCAATATTTTGAAAAAGTCATAGAATCAAAATCATCATCTTTTGTTCATCTCAATATTGGCTGATTTTAATTTAGAGTATGGTGCAGATAATCACATTTAATATATCATTAAAAATAATTTTACCTGTTTTACCTTTACGATAATTTTTCGTTGTTCTCCATTGTGATTCTGTCACCTTTATACTAGGCTAAGGAACTTTGCTTTGTCGCCCGTTGTGTTTCTGGAACAGCCAAAATCCAGAGAACACTGTTGTTGTTCCTTAGCCTGCCACCACACCTATACGATAAAAGATTTATGTGACCTATTTGTTTTTATAGATCCATTGTTGTTAGTGGCAGAATATGAAAAATATGTTTTTGGAGACCCAAAATTATTTACATATGTTCCTTTTGGCACCCAAATTTGTTTGACTTTCAAAGATTTTATATTTGTGCCTTTTGGAACCCAAATTGGTATAGTTTTCACATGTTTGGGTCTATACCGACAATTATTTTGATTGTGTCCAAATTTTCTACAAATTGTGCACATTGAATTTTCTTGATTAATCTCATTTCTAACATATTCAGAATGAGTATATCCAAGTCCTTGTCTATCAATATTGACAGTTTGTTTTCCTATTAACATATTCAACGATTTTTGTAACATTCCTGAGAATTTATCAAGTTTAATTTGGCAATCAGATTTATTTTGAAAATAAATTGTGAATTGTTTTAGGTATTTCTAGAATAAATGAATAATTTTTGATTATAAATAGAAGTTTAATTAGGAATTTAAGTATAAGTGGTTTACAAATAAATATTGGATTTAGGAAAATATAATGTATTAAAAATAAAAATAGAAATTAAAAGCTTGAGATTAATAAAAAGGTAATGATAGTTGTTTTCTAAAATATTAAATATATTTGGAAGATGTATTTATTTCCAAAATATTATTTTGAAGTTAAATTTTCATATATGAATAAAGGTGATTGATTGTTAATATGAAATTTTTACATTCTTCTTTTCTTTTAAAGTTGTACAAAAGTAAATAATAATAAGATGTATGGATGAAAATTGTGTAAATATAAATATGAAGGAAAATGTAAACAATTTTGAAATGAAGGCATATGTATACATGCATATACCAATGAATTAAAGTTATGTTTATTTATAAAAGAATATGATACAAAATTTATTTTTAAAAATTCTTTTATCTTTGAAAATTACAAATGTAAACATACATAGAAGAGATAAGTGAAAGCAAATCAACATAACATACCTTAAAGATCTTACACATCTATACATATATACAAATGGCATCATTAACTTTTTTTTAATGAAATTTAAAATTACAAGAAACTTCACATCTTCCCATATGCCATCATATAGTATCTTAGAAAATCTGAACAAAATAGTAGAAAAAGGATTTGCTTCACATCTTTCAAAACCACAAAGCAGTTCAAAGCATAAATATCAGAAAGGGAAAAAAACAACTCAGTTTTAAACCACAGAAGGAAAAGAGATCAATGCAAATGCAAATTTCAGTTTTTATATTTAAAAACAAAAGCCTGGAAATCAATTTTTTTTGATTCAAACTGAAAACCTGATTCACAAGCAATTCAATAAGATCAAGCAATAGCTTCAAGCAACTACATTTTCTTAAATATGGGAATGGGCTCTGCATGCAACCTGGAAACAAAGGAAAATCAACCTGAAGCTAGCCAGAGTTTTCAATCCTGAGATGATCAAGTTCGAACTTAAATTGCAAATCAAATAGCAGATCAACATCAAGTTTGAAGCTTCAGAAAATTTAAGATAATGCAGAAAACTGAGGCAACTAGAATAAATGCAAAGATCAATCTCAGGTAAGTTTAACTTTAAAGCTTAATGGATTTGAAATTTCAAAATCAAGTTTTTAACCAAAAAAAAAAAAAACCAATTCAGCTTGAATAAGCAAATCTGGTGTCAAGTTCAGACTCAGGTTCAAACCTTCAGGCTTGAGTTCTCTGTTTCAAACAAGCACAGGTGGGCAAACTTTACTTTCTTCGTTTTGAATTGCCTATGAGTAAATACTTTTCTTAAAGATTTAAGTAAAGTAAATCTGTTGCATGTGAATTGTCTAGCTTATATTATGCTTGCATGTCTAAATATAAATGATTCCAGAAAAAAAATCAGAGAACCCCAGTTTTAAACCTCTGTATACATCCTACTTCTAGAAAATAACAAAAATTTACAAGTTTAAAACAATTGTTGATGAATCTGATGCATTGCTGTAATTCTTGAATCCATTATGTGATGCTTGAATGTTTGTTTAGGTATGAAGTTAAAAATATATGTGTGAATATGAATGTTTGCATGTGTGATTTGAAGATTGAATGCATATTTATTTAGCAATTTGAATGCCTGTAGACATGAAAGTTTTTAAACTCTGTTCTTATTCATATTCCAAATTTATAAAAAAATTCCTATCTCCCAAGTTAATCACTATTAATCAATGATCATTGAAGGGAATTTGAACACAATGAAGTAATCTTGTGTTTAAAAATAAATTTAAATATTTATATTTAACAAATATACCGTAAATTTTAGATTTACAGTGAAAAATCAAAATTTGATAAAAAATCAATCTCAATAATTTAGTTTTCTGATCATATGACCTGAATTGAAATACAAAATCATGAATTTTAACATGAATTTGGGAATTTTTAATTTGGTATTCAAAGAGAAATTGAGTATTGTTTGAAATTGTATTTTGGGTCGATTGCTGTTGATCAGAGTCGAAGGAGATGTCGAGTTTTGGTAAGGGGGTGGCCATGGTACCTAGGAATGCAGGAAAAATGGTGGATAATTTTTTAGATCGTCGTGGAGAATGAGGGAGCTGGATTTAGGGTTTAAGCTGTACGATTGTAGGTGGTAGTCACGAGTTACTCGCGTCATTGATGTTGCGATTCAGCCAATCGCACATGAGGGAATCGAAAGGGGGCAGTGTGAGGCAGTGGTAGGTGGTTCGGCGTGGGTCCCAGTGGGCACGTTCGCCGTGGCGAGGAGTTTTCCCGATGGGTGGGTTAGTTCCAGTTAGCACGTGAAGGCTCGATTTCGACTTATGGGCAACTTCGAAATTCTGGGTGTTTGGGAAGCTCAGGGGAGGCAACGTTGACTTGTTGGTGGGTGGCGCGTTGATCGGTGATGGCTAGGTTCGTATGCATCGTGCACGCCGTGTGTTGTGTATCAGGAATTGGAGGAGGAAGAAGAAGGGTAGAACTGGGTAAAGGATCGAAGTCGAACTCGAAGCATTTATCGTGCGTGAGGGATTCCAACTCGAGTTATAACTCGAGTAATTTATTCGCGTGTCGTTGTAGAAGTAATTAGAAAATTTCTTGTTGGAAAACGTGGCTCTTGGGTCGTTCTGGAAAAAAAAAACTCGAAGTAGAGTTCGTGAATTGAAGGGTTAGGCTCGAGTAAAATAAGAAAGGGGTTGGTGTTGATCGGTTACCAGGTTTCAAAATTTTAAAAAGGAAGAAGTTAAAAAGTAAATTTTTATTTAAAATAAAGTTTCAAAGTAGATTTAAACTAAATAAGGTTCAAAGAAAATATAAACAAGTTTTCAAAATTTTAAACAAGTTTTAAAGAAGATTTTAAAGGTTTAAAATTAAAGTTAAATGGTATTTAAAGGTTTTTGGAATAAAATATTTTAAAATTAGTTAAGTTTAAATTGTTTTAAACTTATATTTTAGAAGAGTTTGTTTTAAATAAATCTTAACACTGTAATTAAGGAGTCAATCAAGTATTTTTAATTGTTAACTTAAAGGTTAAGTTAATTTATATTGTCAATGATAATTAGCTGATTAGTTATTAATTAAAAGGTTGATTAATTTATAGTTAGGATTAATTAATTTAAGTAATAAATTAAAGGTTGGTAAATTAATTAATTAATTAGAGGATCATTAAATAATTTAAGGTTAATTATTTAAATGATAAAAGGTTGTTTTATTTATAAATCATGGTTAACTAATTAATAAATGTGATTAAGGAATGATCATTAATTAATTGGATTAATTAATTAGATGGTAAGTAATTAAAGGTTCATTAATTAGTTAAGAGCAATGATTAGGGGTTAATTATTAATGATTAGGGATTGATTTATTATTAATTAAAGTTGATTTATTTATAAATAAGGGTTAATTAATTAATTAAAGATAGTTAATGAATGGTATAAGAAAAAAAATCAATTATTTAATAATTGAAGGTTGGTTAATTTATTATTAAAGTTTAATAAATAAAGGTTAGTTAATTTATTAAAAGTAATTAATTGATGATAAATGTTAATTGAGTAATTAAGGACAATTACTTATTTCAAATCAATTGGGATTAATTAATTAAATGATAATTAATTAAGGGTTAAATCAATGACCAATTAATTGACGATGATTAATTAAGGTTAATTAATTAAGATTATTTCTTTGATAATTAAAGGATGATGAATTAAAAATTAAAAGTTAATTAATTTATTTTTAATTGTTAATTAGTAATTGATTAAAGAAAAATTGATCAAAATGATTGTAATAAATTTATATTAATTAACCAGGATTAGTAATTCATAAGTAATTAATCGGATTCGAATTAATCAGATAATTAATCGACCTTACTTACGTATGTTTGGATTCTATTGGATGATTGAATTGTTTGTTATCCCTGATTGTGATGCTCTGTTTGATTTGAGCTATGTTACCGTGATTTCTTATCTGTGATATATACCTATGATCTCTGAATGAAAGATAAGCGTTACAATTGTACCGCTTATCAAATATAAGTGTTATAGTTTATACCGCTTATTAAATATATTGTTGTATTTGAATCTGTGCTGATTAATGATGTGGCACTTTTACTGTGTAAAACCCCTGGACCACACTTATACACACACAAATATGGATTGCACGTGGAAATGGGTTAAGCCATAGATTTTGGAATAGTTTTAAAGATTGAATTTTTGAATCTAAATTAGTTTTGGAATTAGAATTGAAAGCTTTTGAAAATGAATTTTAAAAATTATTTGGAATAACTTGATTGAGTTTTGAAATTCAAATAATTTGATTTAAATTTGAATTCAATATTTGAAATTGAATTCTATGATTTGAGAACTAGAGTTTAAAAAGGTTATCCAACTTGTAAATATGTTTATATGGGTTTTTAAACCATTTTTTAAAGAGTTGGTTTGGGAATTTAAATTTAACCCAAAGATTTAACTTGTATAAATGAAATCGGATTTTTCCAAAATGAAAATTATTTGTTTCCAAAATAATAAAATCTTTCACATAAGAAATGAACTTCCAATTCGTGGTAAAAAGGGATTCAAGTTTGAAATGAAAATAAGTTTCCAAGTTATGAATAAAACTTTGGAAATGAGTTTGAAAGCTATAAATTAAATCTTTAATTTAAAGGTTTCATTGTGTTAATCCAAGTGAAATGGAAATTGTTTTGGAAATCTATAAATAGATCTTTGTGAAACTGAGTGAACTTTGTGGAATAAATCTTTTTGTTTAAAGATTTAGAATGGTAATTTGTTTAACCATTTAAAAGAAAGTTTTGGATTTTATAAGTTGTGACTTAACTGAAATCCCATATCCATATGTTTTAAAATATGGCGCTCATTATTCGGTTTAGCCGGGAGAGGACCTTGTGTCATATAACCCATTTCGAATAGTGATACGACGTTATGGATTGCAATTGAAGACCGGTGTTGAAGACCGGGTGTCTTCGAGAACGGTAGGATAACCTGTCGATTGACTCTACACTGAGTTGCTCCGGTATAGAGTTCTCCCTAAGTGATGGGAAGTCCGATCGGGATTGTGGACACCCGGATTGGCAAGGGCTTCTTCGGAAGTGCCTTCGGTTCTGTTCGAACCCATAACAGACTTGTATGGTTGTATGTCTGACACTACACTTTGAGATATTAAACTGATTCCTATCAAATACATTTCTGCTTGGTGGTGGAGAATTTATTCTCTTAGCTTAACACCCTTCTCTGAGACGTACGAGCTCAGAGGTTATGCAGTTGATATTTATCAGTGATATACTCCCAATTTGGTAGTGTGGCATGCTAAGTGCTGCTGTGTGTTGATGATCATTTTTGATCATTTGTGATCAAAGCATGGCTTTTGGATAAAGCGTAGCTTTGTGGACGAGACTGCATCAGGACCTCACTCTCCGGAAATGGTCGAAACAGGAAAGATGCGGCAAGGTTATGAGGGTCGCGCCCTTTAGGGTTTGTCATTCCCTTCTGGTAAAGGATGGTATCATGGTATGGAGCCCAGATACTAACTCATGTGGTTGCTCCAATCTCATTTACTGTGTGGTTGTTGCTTAGAGGTACCTCGGATAAAGGTCCCAAAGGACCGGGGGATGGCACGCTCGTGTAGTAGTTACCTAGTTACAGAGGTAACCCGGCCTTGTGTTGGCAGAGATCTAACCGTAACGTTAGGTTCTCGGGACGTCCCGCCAGAGGCGATCCCATTGACAGTAGGAAGTTCCTTAGCCTGACCATTTGTTGGAAATCCAATCAAAACAATACGCGCCCTGTACGGTTTTAGTTGTATAACCTGCCATGGAATGTGGCGGTAACCTGCTATTGAACATGGTAGCTATAGTAGGCATACGACGAAATGTCGTATGCTGGCTAGGATTTATATTTTACTTTCGAAAGGTTTTCCACTTTGCACTTATAGTAATAATATCAAATAAATTTTCTCGTATCAAGCATATTTGACTATCATAAGGAGAAATCTCCTCCAATTCTGCGTTTGCATTGTGTGTGTGGCGGGAGGCCTTATGGTAGTTTCATTTTCTAAAAAGCATTGCGGATTTATTTTAAATTCTTTGTTTGTTTTAAAGACCAAATATTTTTGTTTGCTCATACCAGTCCCATGACTGACCTGGAGTTTATTGTTCCTTTCCTAAACTCTGGGTGCCCACTATTTTCCCACACGGGCAGTCTAGAGTTGAGGTTTTCAGATAATCAATAGTAGGTGTAGATTCAATAGCTTTCAGCCTAGGATTTGGCAATCCTTTGCGGATGAGACTTGCTCTTCTTTGTGTATTGTGATTGGGAGTTCGAGCTATTGCTAGATTGGTGTTTTGAAGATGGAGTTCTTTCTTGAAGACTATATTGGAGATTTTTGTTCCGCCGTTAGTGTTGTCTTTTCTTTCCGCTGCTATTTCTTGTATCTCTGATGTATATTAATATTTATTATATCATTCTGTTGTATCAAATATTGTATCAATGTTGTATATTGATATGTGCTATTCATTTCCTTCCGTTGTGTTGTACTTAATGTGTTATAAGCTCCGGCACGACTCGAATTTCAACGTTTGAATCTGCGGCATTCCAGTACAGTGGAGTACGGATGTCGATTTACGAACGCTGGAATTTGGATCGTGACAATTTTTCACTTTTGGAAAATTTTTCTAAAGTCGCTGACAATTGTTGGACTTGTATTTTGAGAGATTCATTTTCGTTTAACAATTGTGTGCACTTTTTAATAGAATTCTCTCTTCTAGTACTTTCAATTTTAAAAATCAGAATTTCATTTTCAAGTGATTTCATTTTAATTTCTGATTTCTTAATTTCTTCTTCAAATGTTGGACACTTATCACACTTAGGGACCCTACTTTGATAGGTTTTAACTAATTGGTCAAGTTGTTCATTTAATTCTATCAAAGTGTCTTTTTGTGATTCAAGTTTAGCATATTTTTCCCTAAGTCGTTCAAAACAGCCATTTACTTCGTGGAAATAAATAAGTAATTCAGACTGAGTAAGTTTTGATACCTCGCTTGGCTCGTCATCATCGCTATCAGTTATATTCCCATGAAGGCACATATCTGCTTTCTCACTTTCACTGTTATCGCTTTTATTCCACATGGCTGCAAATTTCCTTTTTGAATTCTTCATTAGTAATGCCAGCTCGGCTGCTCCATCATCATCATCCTCATCACAACTGCTATTTACCAATCCTGTTAAGCATATTTCTTTATCTAAGTCGGTTGTGGAGGACTTCTCATTGCTGTTGACTTTTGCACCATATATTGCATCGAGAATTTTCCAAATTTTCTGTGCATTTTCACAATGAGAGACGAAATAAAAATTATCACGATTAATATGAGAATATAATATATGCATAGCAAGAGCATTAATCGAGATAATTTCCTTATTTGATATATCACACCCATTTTCAATAATATCCCAACATTTAATATTAACAGATTTTAAATAAAATTCCATTTTCAATTTCCAATTCAAAAAATCTGTTCCATCGAAAATAGAAGGAATAATATTGAAACGACCCTCATTAACAATATTATTTGGTGGATTCATGACTCTAGAGTTAAAAACAAAATACCAGGCTCTGATACCACTTGTAGGATCTAGATTAACCCTAGAGGGGGGTGAATAGGGTTATAGCAAATTTTCTCGATTTAAACACAGAAATAAATATGCTGAAAAGTAAATCACACAAAAAATTTATCCAGCTTCGGCAACCCCTGCCTACTGCTGCATTCCCAGATTTCAATTAGAATTAAACAGTATCACGCTTACAAACACTCTACTAGACTCGCAGACCCTTTTGCTCCCGCTCACAAACACTCTACTAGACTCGCAAACATTTGCTCCCGCTCACAAACATTCTACTAGACTCGCAAACATTTGCTCCCGCTCACAAATACTCTACTAGACTCGGACACCCTGCTCCCGCCTATAGAGTTTCGTTTACTCGCAAACTCTGCTCCCGCCTACAATAGAACTTTGATTACTCGCAAACTCTGCTCCCGCCTATAGAGCTTTGATTACTCGCAAACATTGCTCCCGCCTATAGAGCTCTGCAAACTCGCACACCCTGCTCACTGAACTAGTTCTAACTAGACAATCTGACACTATCTAAACCCTAGGTGGTGATTTACAAAGTTTTGATTCGAAAAAATAAAAACAACAATTAAAAACAAATAATTAACACTTAAACCCTAATTAAAAATAAAGCCCTTTTAACCAAAAAATGGCCCCTTTTATTTCTTCTAGCCCGTTCTCTTCTTTATTTTTCTCTGTAGAAAATAATGTCGGCCTGGTTCCTTCTTTCATTCATTCCTCTTGGCTCTTGAAATTAGGGCTTTGGTAAAATCGAAGGCGCCGCTTGAATGTAGATCGACTACAATAGCTACTTCTTTGTTTTGAATCGATAATCGACCCTCTAGCTCTGTTTAGCTTTCGACTTCCCCAATTTTTGATCGATTTCAACTTTGATGCATCGGTATGTAATTTCCCTTTTTGCTTTTACAATTTTGGCTTACTCGAACTCGATGGATTTGAGATTGCCGATGATGATGGTTTATATAGGGTTTGTAACCCTAGATTTGCGTTCGTATAAGTTGATTTGAATTTCTCTACTGATATTGCTTTGGCCATTCGATTATTCTTGGATGCTCGTGATTTCACTGACTTTTTCAATTTCGTGTTTTTGATGCTTGGCACACACGGTTTTGATTTGTGACGTGGTCAATTTGCTTGGTCAATACGGTTTTGAATTGTGATTATCACGGCTTGATTTTTAACTTCGTCAATTACCTTTGCTACCTCGAATTTGACTTGTTCATTATATGACTTCGGTCATTTTACTGTTGACTTTGGCTTCTTGAATTTCTGGCCCCTGCGTAATTCAGCTCTGATATATATACATTTGTCACTGTCTTGTGTTCCCTGTTGCACTTTCACCTGTTTATTACTCTGAATTTGCTTCTCTGTTGAACTTATGCCTGGTTTGCGTTGCAGTCCATGTTTGTTGTGACATTGCATTACTGTGCATTTGGGATTTAACTTAAGCTTTGTACATCCACTCTTGATACTGCACTGTTCACTGTTGCACTCGATCATATTGACTTCAGTTGTACTTTGGTGAAGTGATTTTTGCCTCTGTACAATTGTTGCTCCCCTGACCTGTTGTAGTTGTTCATATGCCGGTTAGCTTGCATCTGCTTGCTGTTGCTTTGTATTTCCCTGTGCTGTTGACTTTGGTTTTCATGCACTTGTACATGCTTTACTTGTTCCTTGATGTTGTACACTGTCATGTACACTTGTGTTCATACCTGTTGTACATGCAGCTGAATCATGCCTGAAGTCGTTGCCTGGTTTTACTGTCCACCTGTATCTTGGCTTTGCTTGCATTGACATGTTGAGTTGTTTGCTTATGTTGGTGGCAATCTTCAAGTCGGTTTGCATAAGTGAATTGAGTCTTGATAGCTTGCACGATTTACTTGCATTGTGGCATTGTGTTCTGGTCATTTGCACTTGCAGTTGGTTCATTTGCTTTGGCTTCTCTCTTAGTATACTTCATATGCACTGTCCATTCATGATGCTATATGTTTGTTGTATAATTTGATTTTGGTATCACTGTGCATTGCCCACATTTCTGTTGTTGCTTGGATATTGAACTGCTTCATGTTGGCTTCGGCTTTGCAGTTTGTAGCTGCCGTGTGCATGCAGTTTTGTAGGCTTGGAGTCTTTGTTCATTGATGATTTTGGTCGTTGCATTTGCTGGGTACACAGTCCTGACCTGTTGCAGTATGGTCCATTGAGTTTAATCTTCTGTTGTAGCCTGACTTGGTCTTGTTTCATGTTGGCTTGAGTCTGGGCATGTGTACTCCCGACCATTTTATTGCATTTGAATTGATTTTTGAATTTGCACCTGTATTGAATCCAGTTTCACAACTCGGGTTTGACCTTGTGCTCGTGTCGTGATTTTGAATATATTGCACCTGAGTTGAACCTGTCTGTATATTTGGGTTTGACCTTGTGCTCACCTGTCCCTGTAGCATTATCAAGTGTATATATCGGTGTGCACGGCCTTGTGACATATACAGTGATACACTGTGTATGTCACAATGTTCGTGTATGATGAATTCAAATTTAAATGATGACGAACAACCCAAATAACTGAGGCAAATCATATTTTCAAAAATCATATTTCATTTTATATTGCAAAAATATTTCTTTTTCAATTTTACTGCGTTAGTGTATATTTTTGCAGATTGCTCAGATGCTGGATTCAAACTGGAATGCAGTTGAAGATAAAATACGAGTGTGAGTGATATGTAGTGAGGTTATTAATGTAAATATAAAATCGTGATGTATTCAAAATTGTATATGTATAGTGAGAGCATGAAATTGTACTATTCAAAATTGTAATAAATATTTATTTGAATAAAATATCTGTTTGAATTCAAGTTCTGTGTAATTTATTTTATTCAACAAATATTTATTTAAACTATGAAAAATAGAATAGTATATTAACAAATACATTTAAATAAATGTATATATGTTTATTATCATCAAACAAAAATCATATAAGCGCATATTCAACATATTCTTCTTTTTGCATCCTTCATTCTCTATATAGTTTATATCCCATGAGTTTGGACTATACTGAGGAGTATTTGGTGACATCCAAGGATTCACGGGATCGGATGGTGTACGGTATGACGAAGATGGATCATACGAACTAACTGGCCGAGGAAGAGGCTCAGTCACTTCGTTTTTCTTTGAGCCACAAAAATGTAAACCGATTTGCTCTTGGAAGCTTAATCGTCTCGCCGTTACTTTTTGTTCGAAATATAATTCTCATTGGAGATCTATTTGTTGTTGTTGAAAGTGATGAATCTCATCAATTTTTCTTTTCGTATCTAGTGAGATAAAAAGACCACGTTTAGCCTTCTTCGATTCCGGTGTGTATCCAGTTCGATAATTGTCTCATTTATAGACAGGCTCATGCTTTGGTGTTGGACTAGGAAGTTTTGGTGATGTTGGTGAGTTATCGTTCGAAGAGGTGATGTTGATTGGGGAGTATGAGTTGTTTGAGGACATTTTTATGTCTTTTCATTCTTTTGCAAGTGAAAATGAGATGTGAAAATGAAAATAAGTTAAACATGTATTTATAGGATTAACATTCTAAAAATATTGTGGTGATAATTTATCAAAGTTTTTAAACCAAACAAAAATTTAATGGTTAAAATAAATCAGTTAGAAATGTATGGATTAGAGATAACTCTTATATTATTATTTATAATATATCATTATTTTGAAATGCAAATTGAAAGTCATAGTTTTCTTTACTCAGTCGACTGAACATATAGATTTAGTCAATTGAATTGTAAAAATTTTGATAACTTTCTATAAAATCTCTTTAAAAGAGATTATTCCTAATTCTCGTCGTAACTTTATAAAGGAGTTTTCTAATAAAGGTTTAGTAAATATATCGGCAATTTGATTTTCGGTAGAAATATGTTCTAAATTTATGATTCCTTTTTCGATATTGTCTCGTAGAAAATGGTGACGAATGTCTATATGTTCTGTACGAGAGTGATTAACCGGATTTTTAGATAAATTTATTGTACTTGTATTATCGCAATATATTGTAGAGTTTGTTAAATTTATATTAAAATCCTTAAGTGTTTGTTGCATGTAAATAACTTGAGTACATGCTAAGGCGGCTGATATATATTTCGCTTCACGCGTGGAAAGTGAAACACAATTTTGTTCCTTACTAAACCAAGATACAAGTGATTTTCCGATGAAATGGCACGTACCACTTGTACTTTTTCTATCTGTTCGAGATCCATCAAAATCAGCATCACTGAACGATACTAACTCAAATGGACACTCTTTTAGATAGAAAAGACCAAAATCTTTAGTATTATTAAGGTATCGCATAATTCGTTTTACCGCTCTTAAGTGTGATTCTTTAGGATTAGATTGAAAACGTGCACACAAACATACAGTCATCATTATGTCTGGTCTACTAGCGGTTAAGTAGAGTAAGGAACCTATCATACTTCTAAATAATTTTTGATCTATACTTTTGCCATTTTCATCTCGATCGAGATGAGTAGTGGTACTCATAGGAGTAGGTTTAGCAGAAGTGTTTTCCATTCCGAAACGTTTAATTAGATTAGCACAATATTTTTCTTGGTTTATAAAAATTCCATTTGTTAATTGTTTAATTTGAAGTCCGAGAAATATGATAATTCTCCCATATGAGACATTTCGAATTCCTTAGTCATTATATTTGAAAATTCTTTACATAAATTTTCATTTGTCGAACCAAATATAATATCATCTACGTATACTTGAATTATTAAAATATCTTTAGTAGTATTTTTAATGAAAAGCGTTTGATCAACTTTTCCAATTTGAAATTCCGAGTTTAGTAAGTAACTTTTAAGTCTTTCATACCAAGCACGAGGTGCTTGTTTAAGACCATATAGTGCTTTCTTTAATTTATATACATGATCTGGATATTTTTCATGTATAAATAAAGGAGGTTGTTCTACGTATACATTTTCTTTTATAAAACCATTTAAAAATGCACTTTTAACATCCATTTGATAAAGTTTAAAATTGTTAAAACATGCAAAAGCTAATAGAATTGCTTCAAATCTTGCAACGGGAGCAAAAGTTTCTTCAAAATCAATACCTTCTTCTTGATTATATCCTTGTGCTACTAGTCTAGCTTTATTCCTAGTTATATTACCTTGTTCATCTATTTTATTTTTGTAAACCCATTTTGTTCCTATAACAGATTGATTATCCGGACGGGGAACTAATTCCCAAACATCGTTACGTTCAAATTGATTTAATTCTTCTTGCATTGCAATAATCCAGTAATCGTTTGTTGATGCTTATTTAGGATTTTTAGGTTCTACTGTAGAAATGAAGGCTACATGTCCCATTTGATTTAATTGATTTCTTGTCTTAACTTGAGAATTGATTTCACCTATTATGTTTTGAGTAGGGTGATCTCGTAATATTCTTGGTGACGATCTTAGTTCATTATTACAATTTTCAAGATTTGTATCTTCTATATTTATAAATTCTTCATCATCTTTTATACTGAATTCTTTGTTGAAATTCTCATCAAAAGATACATGTAAGGTCTCTTTTACTACATTTGTTCATTTATTAAATACTCGATATGCCTTACTTCGTTCTGAATATCCTACAAAAATTCCTTCGTCGGCTTTTGGATCAAATTTACTTAGTTGATCTTTTGTATTTAAAATAAAACATTTTGATTCAAATATTTTGAAATAAGATATATTTGGCTTTTCGTTGTTGAATAGTTCATATGAAGTATTTTTAGTTAATGGTCTAATTGATATTCTATTCAATACATAGCATGCAGTAGCTACGGCTTCTGCCTAAAAATGTTTTGGTAGAAAACTTTCATTTAATAATGTCCTAGCGCATTCTTGTAATGTTCTATTCTTTCTTTCTACAACTCCATTTTGTTGAGGAATTCTAGGAAATGAAAAATTATGATTTATTCCTTTCTTTTTACAGAATGTTTCAAAGCTTCATTTTCGAATTCGCCTCCATGATCACTTCGTATATTTTTAACCTTCAAATCTTTAGTGTTTTGAATTCTTTTGAAAAATGTTTTAAAATGCTCAAAAGTATCACTTTTATTTTTTATAAAAATAGTCCATGTATGTCTTTAGAAATCATCAACTATTACAAACATGTATCGATTATGATTAATGGATTGAACTTGTGTTGGTCCAAATAAATCCATATGTAGCAATTCTAATGGTTGTAAAGTCGAAATATTTTTCTTAGATTTGAAAGATGATTTCGTTAATTTTCCTTTTTGACATTCATCACAAAGATTTTTTATTTTAAAGTTTATCTTGGGTAAACCTCTTACGAATTCATTTTTGGAAAGTTTTCTAATAGTTTTAAAATTTATATGACAAAATCTTTTGTGCCATAACCAAGGATCATTATCTTTGGCTAATAAACACATACTTGTATTATGATTAATATTCATATTTAGAACGTAAATATTCCTATCTCTTTTTCGTTCAAAAACAAGATTTTGGTTTTGATCAAAAATACTACATTTATTTTTCGAAAAAGTTATTTTAAAGCCTTTGTCACAAAGTTGACTTATGCTAAGTAGATTATGTTTTAGATTTTCAACTAATGAAACATTTGTTATAAAAGGTAAATTTGATGTACCATAATTGCTCACATCTCCTTTGCCAATGATATAGCCTTTTGAATTGTCTCTGAAGGTAACCGAGCCACCATCAAAGTATGTGATGTTTGTAAGCATATCTTTGTCTCCGGTCATGTGTTTTGAGCAACCACTGTCTAGTATCCATTTCTTCCTTTTAAGTGGGACCTGAAAATAAATACAAAATTATTGGTACCCACTTTTTAATAGGGTCCTAAAACGTTAGAGCTTAGGAAGCCAAACCTAATTTGGTTTAGTATCCTTTTTTATAAATATAGTTTTTATTATAGTGAACACTATTCATAAATGTTTTAATATATTTATTCCTAATTAAAATATTGTTAGTCTTTGGAACCCAAATTTTGACTATCTTGGTTTCTATTTTTGTTTTAATAGGTTCTCTTAATAACATTTGTTGTTTTGATTCAATATTCCTCTTGAAATTTGTATTTTTCTTTTTAGAAATTTTTGACTTCTTTTTATATCCTAATCCATGTTTATTTGAAGAAGATTGAGAACTTTCTAAAAGTTTTGATAAATTTTCTCTTCCTTTGTTAAAGTTAGAAATATTTTTAGTGATACTATCTAATCTAGCTTGAAGACTATTATTTTCTAACTCAACTTGCCTAATCTTAGTTTTTAACTCATAATTTTCAAAAACAATTATATCATTCTTTGTCTTTTGAGTTTCAATTTCTTGACTTAAAAGTGGTAATTGAGTTTTCGAATTTGAATAAGATTCTTGAACTTTTTCAAGTTCTTCTTCTAAAATTTTCTTTTCATCTTTTAACATATCCCTTTCAAATTCAGCTTTGTTTTGATTTTCACGAGTTTCTTTGAGTTTCTTTTTAAGAGTTTTTATTGTGTTCAAAAGTTCAGTGTTTACTTCAATTAAATCATCGAAAGTTAAATTACGTACATCAGATTCTTGAGCCATGAAGCATACATTTGCCTGTTTATTGTCGCTATCATTTTCACTTTCGGATGAAGATGAATCCGAAGCATCCCATGTTACAGAGAATGCCTTCTTTTTGAATTTCTCTCTCTTGTGTTTGTTGTTGAGAGCTTTTTGATTCTCCTTCTTTTGATCTGGGCAATCCTTGTGCATGTGGCCTTTCTTGTGACAGTTGAAACATTCTATATTCGAGGATGTAGATTTGTTCAAGAAATTCTTATTGAATCCATTTTTGTTTCCTTTTCTATATCTTAAGAATTTCTTGAAATTTTTGGCTATGAATGCTAAATCCTCATCTTTAGACTCTGATTCTTCCTTTTCCGCATGAAAAGCAACATTCTTTCTTTCTTGAGCTTGATCTTTCTTAGCTTGCATATTTACTTCATATGACATAAGATTTCCAATCAATTCCTCTGGTTTCATTGTAGGTAGATCATTTGCTTCCTCGATTACTAGTACTTTTCTCTCCCATTCATCAGTGAGTGAATTTAGAACTTTAGACACAATGTCAAAATCCGTGTTTTTTTCTCCTAGTCCGATTAAACCATGATGAATGTCTTGAAATCTTGAGTACATGTCATTGATGGATTCATTTTGTCGCATTCTAAAGTTTTGGAATTGATTCTTCAGCATGGATATCTTTGTTTGTTTAACCTTATTTGTGCCTTCATGTATGACTTTAAGTGTTTCCCAAATTTGATATGCAGTAGTACCTATGCTAACACGGTTGAATTCATTTCTATCCAGGGCGCAAAATAGCATATTCATATCTTTGGCATTTGCACTAGCTTCATTCTTTTGAATTTGTGTCCATGTAGGATAATCAGTTGTAGGTACAATGAACTCTGCTTGAGTAGCATTCCAGGCTTCGAAACATGTTGCTTGCATATAAATTCTCATCCTTGTAGCTCAATGGTTATAGTTTAGTCCATCGAATAGAGGAGGTCTTTGGGTAGATTGTCCTTCCGCAAATGTAGAACTATAGGTAGATGTTGTGCTTGTACTTGCGTTATTTTCCATATTATCAATATGTTTAATAACAGTGTTATGGTTATAGGACGGCTAAGCTCTGATACCAATTGAAAGAGGCTATGCGGTAGGATCGTGTAATATGGAATAACGGAATAGTCTAGGTAGATAAAATAAGTAAAAGCAAGGAGACACCAGGATTTTATACTGGTTCGGACCTCTAGTCCTACGTCCAGTCCCTAAGCTTCACTAAGGAATTTCACTAACTAACACCCTCACTAAACCTGGAGGAATAGGTTTACAACTTACCCGAACAACCGAACGGGATTTCTTGCCTCAAACACCGAAGAGGACTTCAACTCAATTACAAAAACAATATTCGACTTGTTGTGTTCTTATCAACACTATTGAGTCTAATGTAGTACAATATTCCTATAATCTTATCCTCGAGAGTATGCAATGTGTTTGTGAAGATTTAGGAAATGTGAATTGCTATGAATCAAAAGAATGTTGAAAACAAAGCAGTGATTCAAGCAATAGATTTGTGAGTGCTTTGAGAATTTCTAGATAATATGTTCAAGAAGATAGTAAGATTAAAGCAAGAGAATTCGGTAAATTGAAGATGTTAGAATTATGTATTTATACTTGTAAAAGAGGTGCATCTGTTGGCTAAGGTTGCAGACAAGAGATGCTTCCATTTCCATTGGTGAATGGTTGTAACTCTTGGGAGGAAGAAGGTGTCTATTCATAAAAAATTCGCAGGTTCAAATTCAGTTGACTGAACAGAGAATTCAGTCAAATGAAAATATGAAGTAAAATTTTCAGGAACAAATTCATTCGACTGAGTAGGGTGTTTCAGTCGACGGAAACTGTACATGTTTGTATATGTGTAACAGGTTCAGTTGACTGGTCATCCCTGTTCAGTCGACTGAACAATTAAGCTGTGCACAGTGAATGTGTATTAAAAAATGAAATTTATAACATGTGTTCTAGTATTTGTGCAAGCCTCTTGAGGATAGATTTTAACAATAAATCTAAACTAAGACCTATATAAAAATCATACTTATGTTTATTCTTGGTCTTCATCGTTCTTTCTTTACCTTTGCACATATCTCTTCCTTTTTGTTGAAGCACATTGTCATTGATCAAAATCTTAGCAGATCAACACCATGTGCATCCTTATAGAGAAATACATCACAGATGCAGGAATCGAAACCATAGCGTGGGTGATCATGACATACTTATGATGGTGACCCCTGCACGAAAGTAGCGTTGATTGGCTCATGCATCCTCATGGGGTTGCACTATATATTCCGAATTCGAGATTATTTTGAGGGTAATCATGCTTGTTTGAATAAAAAATGACATGAACATCCAATAGATTAAGTAGAGAATAAGAAACGAAGAACATAAATGAAAAATGAGTAAGAAAGTACACATAGAGTTTATAGTGGTTCCGCTAATCTTGGCCTATCAGACGACCCGACTTTCTCACCACAGAAAATCGCATCAATCTTGAAGAAAGAAAGGGATAGAAAAGAGAGAAAAAAGAAGAGAAAGAAGAAACAACATCAGAATCTCAACAGCGGAACGAATAAATTATATTAATAACATAAATATTTCATAGTTTACAACAATTATCAGAGTTACACAGATTACACATCACATACTAGACAGTTATAAACACCTATCTAGTTATACAACTCAATACAATACAAGAAAACTACTCAGCGAAACCAACACATCAGAAAACTATATATCTACACACAGAAGCCTCCTGCTCCATTGCTCCTCCACAATTCATCAAAGCTAACCTGAATCCCTTGGCTACTCGTAAAAATTTGAGTACCCAAGAGTTTAAGAAAACAGAAGATAAACTCCAGGTCAGACATGGGTCTGGTGTGAGTAACAGGTTAAGGTTGCTTAATTTCAAATACCTTTTGGAAAGAAAGGTATCACGTAAGACTTCCCACACATAAACATGGAAAAGTTTTTATCTTACGCTAACCAAAACATTTGATAGGAAATCCGATGATATTATAATAGGTCTAGGGTTTTCAAATAAATATGAAATAGCCGAAATTGTTACATTTATTACATTCCAGCTACTAGCCACAAAAGTGGGTAATACAATCAAATCCAATGGCACTTATTGGTTTTTGGATTCCATACAATGGCAGGGCTATCGGGGTACCGCCCGTCACAGTACGTGGCCTAGATCAGCGTACCGAGGATCACTCCCAATCTCCTACAACACAAAGCCGGAACCATCCTTCACTGGAAAGCCCCGAACAAGACAACCCCGACAGTTGGAGCTCATAACCGTCCACACAGCCGAAATAAAAGGGACCTCTAGACAGGGAAAAATCTCGTCCTACTTGGGCATGACCCACTTAGCCTTGCTGCACCTCCCCTGTTTTAGCCATTCTCGGTTGATGAGGCTTGAGGCTACGATTACCTTTAGTGAACACATTACTTAGAATGCTCATCGTCCATCTGATGATGTTCTGAAAGCATTCAATCCATACAAGTTTGTTCCAGGTTCGAACGAAACCGAAGGATTTATCTCGTTACACTCATTTTGGAATCGCCCTCAGAGTTAACGACGATAACCCTTGCACTCTGAATCTTCATCTTCACTTGAGATTCACGACCTACCGTTAATTTGGATCGATGTGGTTTTCAGATATCCAAATATGGAAACCTGATCCCGGTCTCATCGAAATCCAAACGTGTCTTTTAGGTCCAAGTTGTTTTAAAGTTTAAAACAATTCAATTAACTGTATATACACAGATAGATAACTCACCAATCACAATAGATAATCAACATTATCATAATAAACAGATGATCCATATTATCATCAAAATGGGTAATCCATATCATCATCACAATAGATAATCTATATTATCATCACAATGCAACCAAAGCATTCATACCATATAGCCATACTTATCTCATTTCTGAGATCACAACCATTCAAGGCAATCAATATCATCCATTCATACATAAGCAAAGATTTACTTAATCACAATATAATTAATTTAAAATGAATTAAATTAATTACATCCATCTCTAATTAATTTAAAGTGAATTAAATTAATTACATTACCTTTAATTAATTTAAAATGAATTAAATTAATTACTTCACCATCTTAAATCTTGCTTACATAACCATTAATTGATTACAAATCAATTAATTAATCATTCAAATTAATCACCTTAATTAATCATCCTTGATTAATTATCCTTTAATTACATTCAAGTAATTGTCCTTTAATTAATTTCAAAAAAATTAATTACCCTTAACCAACGCAGTAATTAACCTTTAATTACTTTATTAATTAATTAACCATAATTAATTACATTAATCCTTAATTAATTACATTAATTAATTACCTTTAATTACTTATCATTGATTAATTAATCTTAACTAATCAACTTTAGTTACATCATTAATTATATTAATTAATGGTCCTTAATTATATTTTTAATTAATTACTTTATTTTAATTAATTAGAATAAGTAATTAATCTTAATTAAACCACAATTATTAATCACTCCTGATTAATCATATTCAGTAATTAACTGCCCTTAATTACTTCATTAAAATAAATAAATTATTCCTTAATTAATTTTTTAATTAATCCCTTGTTTAATTACTAAGTAATTTAATCCAAATTACTTACATTATCAAAACATCTTCCATTAATTTCATCTTGTAATTCCCAATTAATTACTTCACTAAGTAATTTCCAATCCATTAATTACATTAAGTAATTATCTTCAAATCATTCAGTGTTAAGATTAACTAAACTTAATTAATCAATTTAAACAAGAGGGAATTAGGCTGAAGGAAAAACCTGAGAACACTTTTAGTCTGAAGGACAGAAGTTTTAAAATTTAGCCTGAAGGACAAAAAATGATATATTCATATAGCATTACACATCCATAATGCTATATTCATATAGCATTACACATCTATAATGTTATATACAACACAATTTTATAAGTTTCTGCGTACACAAACAAGCAGCTGTGTAATGCTATATGAATATAGCATTATGGATGTGCAATGCTATATGAATATATCATTTTTTGTCCTTCAGGCTAAATTTTAAAACTTCTGTCCTTCAGACTAAAAGTGTTCTCAGGTTTTTCCTTCAGCCTAATTCCCTGTTTAAACAATTACATTAAACTAAATTAATTACATTAAGCAATTAATTCCTTAATTACTTTCATTAAGTAATTACACTTAAACAATTCACAAATGATTATCTTTAATTAATTATTAAAATTAATCACTTTAATTGATTATTAAATAATCCTAGAATGACCTTCATTAACTATTCTTTGATTACTTCATTAAGTAATTAACTTAGATTAACCATTGTTAATTGCAATTTAATTTATCTTAAATAATCCATTAATTATTCTCTAATTATTTAATTAATTAAGTGTTAACTGTAACTTAATTAATCCTTAATTATTTAATTAATTAACCTTGATTATAACTTAATTTCTTAATTAATAAATCATCAATCATTAATTAATAATCTAATTAATGATCTTAATTACCAATTGATTAACCCTTATTCACTTATTTATTAATCCCTGATCATAATTAAATTAAATAATTACTTCTTAATTATCTCATTAATTTAATTAATTTCAAAATATTAAATCTTAATTTAACTTTAAGATAAAACATTTCTTAATTATGACTAAAGTGTCATTAACAAAATATTTGAAACCAATTTTACTTTTGAACTTACTTTAAAATTCCATTTCAAATATAAGATTTAAAATGAATATAATTTAACTTAACAAAGTTTAAACAATTTTAAACCCTTTTTAATTATATGACAAAGAAGTACTTGTCTTATAAAAGTAAATTTATAAGTGTTTACACCAAATTCATTTTTAAGTTCAAATAAATTTTTAAATTTTCACTTAACATTCAAAGTTGTTTAAATCTTTTAAATTTAAAACTTCTTTTAATTTCATAAAACTAAAATTCAAATTTAATCTTTGATTTCCAAATTAAAACCTCACTTTAAACTTGCTCATATTTTAAAACTTTCAGTTTTTAAAATTACAACTACTTACTATTTTAAAATAGTTTAACAATTTCAAGTTTAATTTTATTATATTTTCACTTTTATTTAAAACTGAGATTTTAAATTTAAACTTGAATTCTAAAATTTCAAACATGGATTTAAACTAGGTTTAAAACCATTTTTTACATTTAAAAGCTTCAGGTTTTAAAAAAAAATTATACAAACTGGGTACAGGTTTGTCAAAACCTGTAACATCTCCTAAAACTCGAGACACCCCAATATCTCTTCGAGTCTACAACACATCTTCCCTGAGTAAACTGCCCAACATCTTCGAGCAAACTCATAAATCTTCTCGAGCATAAACCAACACCTTAACAAACTTCATCAGATAACAGGCTCTGTGCACATGCACGTCTCCCCCAGTCACCTCCGATCATCGGTGGTGATCGTTCCTCATCCAAAACCACTTCATCATCCCAACTCGATCATCAGGTTAACTTCGCCCCAACTCGAATTCAAATTTGAGTTTCAATCAAAACCTGGAACAAAACATCAGAGTCAAAGCTTCAACCTGTAAATTTGCCTCGCCAGCACAATCCCGACCATCGGAGTTGTTGAAACTCCGGCCAACCCTTCTTCTACTTCCCAACATTCATCACCAAAAAGGCTGAAACACTCGATCCACCCTAGAACCCGTTATTGATCGAATTCCTAATCCTAACTAAAACTAGGGTTTAAAAAGAAGAACCACCACCGCAACTTCCACAATGCTTTCCATCACCAACAATGATTTTTCCTGGCTTCTACTAACCCTCCTCCATCATCTGGAAGAACCTCGATCCTCCACGATTCATAGATCACCAGAAAATCAAATAATCCCCTTTCCAGACAATATCCAAACTGCAACTTAACCTCTTTACTAAAAATTCTAATTCCAGTGTTAAAAATCATATTTCAATTGATGTTTTCGATTTATAGTACTGGATTTACAAATCATACAGTATGAATTTTAATTCATATCAACATGCATTGATGTTTTTATATGTTTCCAGAGACATCAGGTTTGAATTTGACTTGATCAAAATTTTAACAGTAATCTAAGTTAAACCAACACAAATTTTAAAAAAAAATCAGTCCCTAACAACAACTAAATTAAAAGGTCAGGGATTTAAATTAAAAAAAAAAAAAAAAACTGGAATCAAGCAGAGCACACAATTCATATACATAGCATGCATACACATAAGAATTCACATCAGATATTTTCTTATAAACACATGCGATACTTATTCATCTCAGCATACAAACATGCAACCAATTTTTAAAACTTTAAATTTTAAAAAGTTACTCACCTGATCTGATATGAAGAATAGAGCACCCAGATAAAATGCTTTTGAACTTGAAGAAGAAAACATTTGAAAACCAAAATGCTGAAGCTTGAAAAACAAGGCTAGATACAGGTTGAAGCTTTAATTCTACAGATTGCATTGATAACCCAGATTTCATTATGACACTTGATTTCTTTTGATAATCCAGGTTGCTCTTGAAAATGTAGGTTTGTTTGCAGAACAAATTTTCCAGATTACAGAAAATGGTGCAGGCTACAGATTTTCAAATTTTGCTTTTGTTTTGGAATGTATAGGCTACTGATATGATATGAGGAGTTACAGGGACTTGGAATCTTGATCTGAAGAGTTTGTAACAGATTTGTTTTTTTTTGAAGATTGTTTACAGATTTTGGAAAAATGAGGGGAATTACTGATTGCATGTGAACAGATTTGAGAATTTACAGGGAAGTAATTTTGGTTTTGAAGATTTGATTTTGAATCTGAAAATAGGTTTGCATGTTTTTTTCCAGATTTGTGTATAGTTTAAGCCTTTGAATTTCTTAACTTTGATTAGGAAATGAGAAAAAGCAAGTAGGAGTGAAGGATGTACGTTTATATAGGCAAAATTTCAAATTTTATAAAATAAAATAAAAACTAATTTAAATGAGGCCACTTGTAAAAAAAATCAACATTTGTCAACTTAATATGTTAATCTTTTAACATTTGGTTATAAGAGGCTTAAGAATACAACACTTGTCTTTGTAAAATAATTTGTATTTAATTTACATGTTAATATATATGTTAAGCCTAATTTTTGAAGGAAACAATTATGCTTATAAATAAAAGCTTATGCATATAAAAATTAAAACAATTAAAATTTTATACTTTAGATTTTTAAACTTTATATTCAATCAATTTCTAAAATCTAATATTTAAAAATCAAGTTGTATATATACAAATTAAATTTGAAATAACAAAGCTATTTTTATTCAGAATTCAATTATAAAAACAATACATTATTAATATTGTTTTTAGAAATAACTTATTATCAAACTGAAATAGTTATAAAAGAAATTATTTCTTTTTTTAATAAATTACTCATTTTATTTAAGCTATATTTTAAAAAGAAAACAAAACAACCCTTTTTGTTAATTCATTTAAATTTAAAACTTAAGCAAAAATCATTTTTAAACATTAAAACATATTTCTTGACAATTTAAAATCATATACTTATTTATTTAATGGCTTTGAAAAAACTTAATATTAAATTAAATCAGAATTTCCAAATTATTAAATATATATACAAGAATTTGAAACCAAGATTCATTTATTTAATAATTTTGAAAAGCTTATTAAATAAAGACAAATTTCCAAATTACTAAAAATATTAGAATTAGAAAATATGCTTTATTTATTAAATTTAAAACAAAGCTAATCTATTTACAATATAAACCATATATTTATATTATAAATAGAAACCAATTTATTAGTTTTAAAAGATAAAATCTACCAATTTAATATTTATTAAAGAAGATTATTAAATCAATTTGAATTATTATTAACAAAATTATCAATATCAATTTAATTTTTTAATAAAGATTATTAAATTGATATTGTTAAAAATTCTGGGATATTACAGCCTACGTCCACATAATGATTTTTATTGCTTATGTTTTGACTTGAGGGAAGAAGTTCTTACGGTTCGGTACAACTCCGACAGAGATTACAAAAAATTAGGGAAAGGAGAGTAAGAGCCAAAAGATCTTGAAAAATGAGCCATATCCCTCTGTTTATAAAGGTAGGGAGCTTAAAAGATCGCCCAGATGATCTCCACCTCATTTTCCATGCCGTAGACTGTTTCTCCAAGAAAATAGGTGCCATCTTAGCAATTTGCATGGGTCGATACGACTCCAAGGGCTTGGGGTCAATCTGGTCATCTTGAACTCTTCATTTTGGCCCATCTTGTGGCCAGCTTCATGATTTCATAGTTGTTTGCACTAATATTAACTTATTTTAGAGTCCAAATGATGGAGTCGCGGAAGAATAGAGTTGCCGATTCAAGAGTTCGTGGAGATCGCTAGAGAATTGCATTGGATCAACAAAACAACAATAGGAATATGTTTTTAACATCAAATGGGGGATGTTGGCAGAAGTTGGACTCCATTAATGGGGTATGTATTGAAGGAACTGGGCCAGCCCGCAGCAGAAGAAATAAGTGAATGTCAAATTTTAACCATTTTGGATTATTAATGATCCTATGAAGTCTAAATTCATTTGAAACTTTTCCAAGTTTCTTTTAAATAAAATTAATATTTTATTTAACTTCGTAAATAAAGTTTCACTTTAATTTAATGTGTATGTAAGTAAAAGTATATTAAATATAATCTTATATACAAATTTGTGTGTAACGTTTACTTTTCAAATTTATTCAGAGAAGGAAATGTTGCATTTCTTTTGTCTTGACTTAATCAATTAATGAGAGGGCGTAAATTTATACATAGAAGGAAACCTTTCACTTCCTTTCTGATTAAATTATTCAAGTAATGAGGGATCGTAAATTTAGTTAGAGAAGGAAACTTTTCAAATTTATCCAAAGAAGAAAATATTTCATTTCCTTTCTCTTAAGTTATTCAATTAATAAGTGGGCATAAATTTATTTAGAGAATGAAACTATTCATTTCCATTCTCTTAAATTATTCAATTATTGAGGGATCGTAAATTTAGTTATAGAAGTAAACTTTTCATTTCCTTCTCATAGTTAAATAAAAAATTAATGACGACTAATCTAAATATAACTTGAATTGTAAATATATTCACGGTAAATATTGTGCAAGTGCAACATATAGGGAGTGTTCATAGTCAGTGGTAATTGATATGTATACATAAAATAAACACAAATAATTTGAGTGGTTATTACATATGAATTGAAATGGAAACAAATAAGAGATGACAAGGGTGATTGATATAGTTTCCCTTTTAGTAAACCCAATTAATGCAACATATTAATGACAACCAATACGTACAAAACTGTAAGAATATAGAAGGTAAACAATGAATTGTATGTATACGTTATCGTCTTAAGTAAAAAGGAGAAATGATTTTATACTATGACAATGTATGTAAAGAAAAATAAATTCTATATGAACACATATAAGTAGATCCAAACATGGAATTCAATCAAAGCTTTCTAATAATATAAATTAGATAGTTATTAAAGTCAATTTCAAAACTTCGATTTGTTGTCAAAATCTCTTTTATTTGTATGTAAATATCTAATGCAATAAAAGGTGCAAGTAATACATGCATGCATGCACACATACATACATGTATTAACAATCAAAATTAAAATTGCACTTTGTTATGAAAGATTAAAACTGTGACGACACACCTTTTTGGGCGGTTTAAGTTAACAATAAACCACAAAAGTCTAACTCAAACCATTCAAAAGGGTAGATTATCAATGGGGTTTAATAAGTAAATAAGAGAAAAGAAGGGAAGCAATACATAGATTCTCGTAGTGGAATGACAAAATATAATAATCAAATAAAAAGTTCATGAAGTTGTTTTACAATATACATTTGATTACACAATTTTTACAACATAATCGGAGTACAATCAACGAACATACCAACATAATGTAGTGGAATAATAATAGTAAATATGGTCTAGCAAACTCCATCTTCATCTTCAAGGAATAATGTTTTCAAACACTGAAATATCCAGGCTGATCTGAGTGTAATGAAAAGATAAAACACTCGAGTTGGAACTAAAAGTTCTAATGTAAATTAAATTAATTAAAAGTAAGTATGAGTGTAATAGCTTTAGAGATGTTTAAGGGATTTTCCATCTCCTATCATGTGTACAACAAGACTGCAATAACTAAGAGATGTTATGAGATTTTCCATCTCCTATGGATCCATTAAACTACATATATGTTGTAAGATACGCTATATATGTAGTGTCTATCAGTAAAATAAAGTAACAAAATAGCGTTAAGGCTTTACATTAATCCCTCTTAACACATTCTTATGTAGGTAGTCTTTGCAGGTCCTGTACCACAACTAGTAACGTATGTAGCCAGTGAGTCCCCTATAGGTATCATACTAAAACAAAATCGTAGTGGGTGCGTATAAGGATAAAAGTATGACAAGACATATGAGACAATGCCCAAGGCAGGATACTACCAATTCGAGTCGCCTGACTGGTGGTAATCCCTAACGGCCCACCACGAACATCCATCCCATAATCAAATCAAGATGCACCAATCAAGTCAAAATTAATATAGTAATATGAAGAACAGGCTAGAGGTAGCTAGCCTCAATGGTCAGGACAAGTTGTCATGTTTTAGTCATCTCCAATAGACACAGGTGTCGAGGTCTATCCATCATCGTTCGCTTTCTTCAAATCCAGCAAATGTTCACCAAAACCAGCTAATTCATTTTCAATTATCCATCGGGTACACAGTTGTTAAAGTGGTTTTGGTATTAACAAAGAGTATGCCAATATTTGGTCCCGATCTCTTTAACAACCAAATGTTATTTTACACATCGATTGGTTATTTTAAATTTCGAGAACAAGTCATATTTCATATCAAAATATCATATTCACTTCCAAACCATTTCGAATTCAAAATAGGTTATACCTTCATATCAAAACATTTATATGTAAATTAAAGATTTAAATCTAAATAGTTCCCTTTTTAAAACAGTTTGAATACTGAAAATGGGTTTGAATAAAAATAGTTTGAATATTGAAAATAATTTTGATAATTAAAAATAGTTTTGAATATTGAAAATAGTTTGGATAATTAAAATAGTTTTAATATTCGAAAATAGCTTGGATAATTAAAATAGTTTTAAAAATTGAAAGTAGTTAGAATAATTAAAATAGTTATATATTAAAATAGTTTATATTAAAACCATTTCTTCTTCCACAACAATTTGAACTCAGGTTCAAATTCCAAATCAAAACGATTCAATTTTTCAACTTCCAATTCTAATCAACTTCACCAATAAAATGTTAATTTAAATCAGCCTCAATTCAAAGCGATTTCAACTTTACTTCGAATTCAATTTAAACGGTTCTATTCAAATGACCTAAAGTTTCAATTCAATTTCTCATTTTTAAACAATTTTGTTTAAATCCATTTCACATCCAAAACTTGGAAACACCAATTTAAACCATTTTATTTAAAGTAAATTCAAAGTTTAAATTAAAGTTTAAACCTTTAAAATAATTCACTTTCAGTAAATTCAAAAATATCCCAATTTCCACTTTAGGATTTCAAATTAAATCCTTAAACAGTTTCATTTAAACAGTTTCAATTTCAACCTTTCAAAGCTCGAATTAGAAAATAATTAAATTCATATAAAAGCAAATTCAAGATTTTAAAACTATTTACTTTTACCAAATCCGGTGTCCGTACATAATTTCTACCATATGATTAAGTTATCATTTATTTCAGTTTTAGTTACATGGATGGATATATATCATTTCGATCCATATTTGAATGGCATAGGTATATATCATTTCAATCTATTTCTTAGTTCATTTTAAATATTACTAGTGATAATTTATATAATGTCAATAATAAATAGCGTAATAACAGGGACATATATAAATAAATACATCCAACATAAATCAATAGGCATACAATAACAATCAACATCCAAATCAACCAACATATCGCAACAGTCATTAATTATCAATTTTCGGTGTTCAACTAGCAATTAAATTCAATATAAAATTAAAATTAATTTAAATATCAATTTAAACTACCAAACAATAACCAATAAAATATTACCACTTCAAAATTTTAATTCAACCAACATAAGAAAATCTAGTATTGCGTAAGTGGGTTAAATCACTCACATTTGATTTATAGCACATTAAAAATCCAACAAAAGTCCTAAATTTTAATAGTCTCCAAATTCAACCAAATCTATTTCATAATGTGTGGAAGTTCAATACGAATCCAACGAAAGAAACCACGCGTCAATCGGAGTTCGTATGCAAAAGTTATTCAAGTTATAATATTAAAATATTCATAGTTACACGTTTAATATTATAATAATCAACATTATAACTTACTGATTTTGCACGAACAACACCCAATTTTGCACGGACAGCCCCACGTAATAACACCAATGCCCTACAACTTTGACCGTACATTACTCTTAGCTTAGACCACCTGAAGCCGCTTAACCACTTGCAATCGAAAGTACATATCCTCCTTCCCCTACGTTGTAACAAGCCGCATATTTATCGATTGTATATTTAAATATTTTATTTAAATATTTTATCGTTCATCGGATTTTGGTCCGAGAAGCTACTTTATGCAAACAGTCGAATTGGGACTCGAGACCCCTTCCATTGAGTTCAAAATGCCGTTTGCAACCTTTTTGAGTATAAGCTTCGATATGTTTGGAGTAAGTTGATTTTTGCCACTTTTTCACTTAGGGTTATGGTTTGGACTGAACCCTCTTACTAACTCAGTCCCAACCCCCTCTCCTCTTCATTACTTCATTCATCATTTCCTAACACTTCAAGCTAGAGCAAAAATGGGGGAAGGAAGAGGAAACTAAAACTCCAAGCCCTAGTCTTCATTAGCAAATCCAACTTCTAGCTCCAAATTCAAGAGAACACATTGGTAAACATCTCCTTCTTCTTCTCCAACTCATTCTCCTTTCAATTTCAGAATTTCCTAAACCTAATTTGGAAAATATTTCTCTTTTAAGCTTAGAATCAAGCTTCTTGAGTTGGGATTGAAGGTGGTTGATCCTCCTTTATTTTCAAGCTTCTCAATCTTGTGCTTTTGGGTTTAAAGGTGAGATTTTTATCTCACATCTTAGTCTATAATTATCTTCGATTGTTAGGTATGAATTCCTAATATTTATTCTTATGCAATTGATTTTGGTTTGGATTGATTTGGTGTATATTCCAATTTTTGGTGTTTTGAAATCAAAATCTATGAAAATCCTTTTATGGATATTTGGACATTGATATTTGAGGCGTATCGGAGAGCCGTTAAGGCTGGGTTGTCGCTCGACGTAAATCCTTAGTCGTCGTTTGCTCGTCCGAATCGCTTCCGATATTCGTTTGGCCATTTTTGGCATAGGTTCAGGGAATGCCCTGAACCCAGGTTTCAGACGTCTAAAACGTTGATTTCAGACATCCGAATATTGTACTGGGAATTTTTATTCCCCATTATTCAGACGTCTGAATCTATATTTCAGACGTCTGAATTGGTTCGTTTGGAACCAGAAAGGAAATAGGCTAAAAAGTGTCTATTTCAGACGTCTGAATTCAAGGATTCAGACGTCTGAATTCTGTTCTGGAAAACTTTTGGTTTTCCAGATTCAGACGTCTGAATCCTTGATTTCAGACGTCTGAATCTGCACTCTTTTTGCCTATTCGCTTGAGAATTCCAACTTTAATCGATTCGTGTTGATTCCCTTTTGTTATTATCACTTATTATCGACTTTGATGACATTTTCTTCGTGATTTTTGGGAATATCCATTTCGATAGATTCGATAATCGATTTCTTTGGATTTTATTCATGTCTTCGAATGTGAATTTTGATGATTGATTGTTTCTACAATCCTTTCTATGATTTGTCACTTTAAAAATATAAAGGTTTCAATACTAGTAGTAAATATCAAAACTCTTTCTTCAAATGATTTCAACACTATTTTATTACAAAGCTCGTTTTCTCAAACCGATTTCCAATCTATTAGTATATACAAACCTTTACCTCACTCATATGAGAAATCTAATTAAACGACTTAGTAAAACAAGTGGTATGAAACGCTTGCGTTTACTTCGTCAGTTAATTCTTGGACTTGTTCGATTGAATCTCTTATGACAATTTTCTAGTGAAGATCTACAATTTGTTCGTAAATGTTTAAGTTAAGCTAGTGGTTATGGGACATGAAGCTAAGCTCATATATTTACTAGCTTACTGTAATTGACACTTCTTGATGATCATGACGGTTATTTTTATGATTTAGACTAGCAATTGTGCGATGTATCTTTGTCTGTGAGGCTAGACTAGACACCATCTGTGTGATTTCGACTCACACATACCTCTTTGTTTGCAAGGTTAGTCTAGACCTCATCTATGTGATTTCGACTCACACATGTCTCTTTGACCACGTGGAGGACTGTACCTCATTTTTATTGAGCTTCGGCTCAAAGTCCGCAATGGGGGACTATACCCTGTCAGGAGGAGTTTTGACTCACCAGGAGGAGCTTCGGCTCAAAGTCCGCAATGGGGGACTATACCCTATCATGAGGAGCTTCGGCTCACCAGGAGGAGCTTTGGCTCAAAGTCCGCAATGGGGGACTATACCCTGTCTGGAGGAGCTCCGGCTCATTTTTCTGGGATTGGCCATCCTTTTCTTGTGATTTCTGGATTTCTAATTATTGATTTCTGGAATTTATGTTTCACCAACTTTTACGATTGGCAATGATATGTATGTCATTTACTGTGGCTTGGTGAATGAAATAAAGAATATGATATTCTTTTTGGTGCTGTGAGATTCTTGAGATATTTGTATGATTTTCCTTTGTTGATTTTTCTATGTATACTTGTCGCAGTATGACATTTTTGGTTATCATATGTTTTTACTACATCTCTTCTTATATCTCATTTTATCTGATAATTACAGCTAGACTGATCCGTTTATTATTTTCTTCTTAAATAATACTCGGGTCAGACTGAGATATTGCAGGTGCTTCCTCATGATTTCCCATCTGGAACCATCTTCTGACTTATGTTTAACTACTTTAGTCTAGAAGTTTTTGTTGTATACATTTGACATGTAGACTCCTTGATGTATACATATTATTTTTGCCTAGCACTTGTATCTATTCTTTTTGATATTGTGGATCTTGTTTGACCACTACTCTTATGTACACTTTTATGTGTAATATTCATATCTATTTCCGCCTTTGTTATATGAATTTCCTGTGACTCATTTGTGTTATGTTTATTTCTATATTTGTTTCCGAAGATTATATATAGCCACTGTGTAGTAGCTTTGAGTTTGCGTCGGTATGTCGGATTTCCTCTTGAGATGAAATGCATGTTATATTTTATCTGGCATATCGGTGCTCGCACAAAGCAATTACACGGATGGTCTCTCCTCAACAGCCTTATTCTCCGTGCTAGTTGACGGCATTACTCCGTAGTGTCCTTGGCTAGCGTGGGTATAGAGATGGGGCATCACAGCTTGGTATCAAAGCCAAACTTCGGAAAAATGTAGAATAACTTAGCAAGGATCATGTCCTAAGTCTTTCTTAGGAGTTGTTCCTTAGGATTTAATTCGAGTCTTCGTACCGATTCATCCTATTTTCTTTATGATTCCTTGTTTTATCTATCAAGATTGCTTGATATTCATTTCGTGAATAACCTTCTTCTTCCTTCTTTCTTTCTTAAGAAAGAGAAATGGTTAGACCTGGCCGTCCCAGCGCCAGTCAATCTAGTGCTACTCCTCAGGATGGAGTATTCATGTCTGCTCAGCAGCTTTTAGATCTCGTGAAGAATGCTCAAGCTGCAGGACCCAATCCAGAGCCTATTCATCCTAGATCTGGTTTTGCACGCTTGTGCAGAGACTATACCGATTTGGGTGGAAGGCCATTCAAAGGATCCGAGAGCATTATAGAAATTCAGGCTTGGCTCAGATCATGTGATCGCATATTTTCTCGCATGAACCTTATTGATCTACATCGAGTCCATGTGGCTTCTAGCATGCTCCAAGAAAGAGCATTAGATTGGTATGGGATTTTAATTTCTGTGAAATCGTTGAAGCGGATCTCACTTGGGAGCAATTCCGAGAAAGATTCGAATTGAAATTCGTGCCGGAGGCTGAAAAGGTAACTTTAGCACGGTGTTTTATTGACCTTGTTCAAGGTGGATCTTCTATGACAGACTATGTCGCATCTTTCGAATCTCTTTCCAAATACGGGGTTGAATACATTAACACCCCATTGAAGAAAAATCAGAGATTTGTCTATGGCTTGAATAAGAATCTTAAGAAGCCATTACTCCTAAAACTTGAGGTTTCATTTGATCAGCTTATTGATATCGCTCTTCGTCTTGAAGAGGCCGATAGAGAAAGCGATGTCGAGGTTGGGAGTGCCAAACCGAACTCCAACAACAATAAGAAGAGGCATCCCTTTATTAGGTTCGAAAGTCCTAATCCTAACAAGAGGGCGAAGCAAGAGACTTCTACAGCAAATACTCCCATACCTAATCGCGGAGAATGCTACAATTGTGGCTCTAGGGACCACTATATAAATAGGTGTCCAAGGCCTATTTCTTGCCGCTATTGCAAAAGTGCGGATCATTATATATCTTCGTGTACCAAGCGCCAAAGCAAGAGAGAAGGAAAGCTGCAAACCCCTAGCAACTCTTCTCTTAGTCAAGGTATTTTACATTCAATACTTGATGGCGTTATTTTATTTCGTGATCTTCTTATTCGAGTTCTTTTTGATATGAGTTTCATCTCATTAATTTTATATCAAAAGAACTTGTTGATTATTTTCCTTTAAACATTTTTGGGCTTGATTGACTTCTTTGAGGATTGCGGATCCTGATAGTAGATCCGCAACACTCAACTTGATTTTTATTGATGTCGAAATTATTTTATGTGACTTTTCTTTCCGAGCCGATATTTTTTACTTAGGCTTCGGAATTAATTTTTGTAAGGATTGGCTTAATCGTTGTGAAGCCCACATCCTATTTTCCGTGTGGATTATTCATCTTTGATATTTTCAATCTGTTAAGTAGATTTCTATTTTTTCTTGTGATTCCGATTTCAAATTTTTGAAGGCATCGTTTTATTCTTTAAGCCCTCAAGATGAGAAAAGTGTTATTTCTCTTATCTAAATAATTTGTGAAACTTTTCCAGTATTTATGAGTTTGTCTTAGGATTATCACCTAAGAAATCTTTTGTGTGGTGTTAAGGTCTTTCTAGTTTGACCTTGCCACCGATTTTCGTTTGGCTACGAGTCGCGGGAGCTCGCATTCCACTTACTGCATTCCGCACTCGTTACGATTCTTATGAATGACTTATTTTGTCATTCAGTTTGTCCAGCTTATTTCATCCATTTTATAAATCGAATATTCTTGGAATATTTCGATGAGACCATTCATATATTTATTGATTTTGGATGAAAATAGCAATTTAAAAATTTTTGCAAATCTTTTTCATAAGATTTATTTATAAGTATAAATAGGATTTCTGTTTTTAGAACGAACAAATTCAAAAAGATTTTAGAAACATGTTTATCCTATAAAAGATGATTTTGTGATTGTATTGCCCATTTAGTGTTTTAAGAATTTTGGTCGATGCGCTTGATCAACGTTATCGATAGGAATTTCCTAAACGCTTTAATGAGACAATCAGACACGATATATTGACTTGTAAAATGTAAATTTTTCTAGAAAGATTTTTACATTGAGATAATAGTGATTTTGAAAGTTTTAGCTTTTCGGGAAAGAAAATTATTTAAAAGAAGTTCTTTCTTTTCGATACTCTTATTCTTGTGATTCCCGTGGGGAACCAAGACTTTATCTTTTGTACCAATGCTAATCGTATTGGTTTATGCCTGTAACAACCCGGTATTTTGCGTCAATTATAATCAACAATTTAAACGATTAATATTGACACAAACTTCTATTTGAAGTTTTTAAATTTTGAATTAAAATTGATTTATAAATTGATAAAAGAAATTTAGGACTTTAAATAAAAGTTTTCTTTTTATTTTTAGTTTTTTTTTATTTACTTATTTGGCCTTACTTTTTATTTTGGGCCGTGAAAAATTTTAACTACCCAATCTCCCATTCTTCTTTTATTCGTTTGCAACCCGATCCCCCCTTTCATTTTTGATTCGCGTGCCCTAATCGATCGAGAGAAGATTAATGGCGGCATCATCTCGTTGTTCGCTCGTCTTCCCTCCGTTGCTCTAGCGTCGCGCGTCTCTGTGATGCTCGACTGCCTCGATTCGTCGACAAGGTGAGTGAACTATCACTCACATCTACTTCATTCTTAGGTCGTTCGTGTTTATTTCGATGTTGATGATTTTGTTATCTGTCTTGGTTCGATTTCGTGTTTTCTTGGTTGTGATTTTCCTGATTTGTACTTTGCTCAAATTAATACATTTTCATGTTACTTGGTTAACTCGATTTTGGTTTCGAGCTGTTTAATATCTCGCGACCATCACCGTATTGATTTCTTGCTTCCTGGTTAGCACGGCACCGTTTGTCTTTGCTGCGAATATGTGATTTTTGTTTCGGTGATCGATGTTTTTGACTGGATTTGTTTTAGTGTTTTCTGGGTTATCTTGGCACTGCTTGGTTTCGTAGATACCGGGGCTTGATATACATTCGACTTCGGCCACTTCGTTTGTGTATGTGATTCCCTGACTTTACATTATTTTCGGCCATCGTCATTGCTTAGATATCGAGTTGCAATTTTATACTGGGAAATCAATATATTCTATTCGGGTACATGCTCGGCCCAATTCCGCTACACTGTATATATACACGATGCACTTGATTTACTTGCTGCCTTGACCGTGTCACTGAGTTCATTGTGTTGCTCTTTGTGCGTATTGTTTCGACCTATGTAGTGTTGGTGCAATGGTGATCTGGAGTTGTTTCTTTGTTTCAGTTTTCTCTTGTTGGTTTTCTTCTGGCTTTTGGTCTGGAGTACATTGGTTCATTCTTTCGACCATGTGACTGCTGAGTTCATCAGTTGTTATATCATGTGCTCGAGCTCTATCCCTTCTTGCACACTGATTCATTCGAGTAGTACACATATATGTATTCTTGTGTATACTTGTTGGTGTTTTGTTGGTCTGTAGCTTTATACTGCCACCTCTAATTCAATTAGTGCTTGGGCATTTATCAACTAATTGGAGCTTGTTATATTTTCACATGTGCACTGCAGTCACTTTGATGCATTTTCATGTTGTCTTCGAGTTCTGTCCACTATTGCATTCATTGTTTGCAAAATTAGTTTCACTGCATCTCCACATACCTGTTACACTTGTAGTGTACCATGTTGGTTCATTGTATTTTGATGTGGGTTTGAGCACCACTGATCTGATAACACTTGCATCAGTCAATGTTGTAGCATTGTGAACAGGTGTCCTTATTGATGCATATACTTTTTCCACTGGTTGTTCGCTTCGGTTCTGCTGCGTTAGGCAGTGGCCTTATTTGCTGTGCATGTCACTGCTGAGAGTATGCTACTCTGAAGTCTGATTTTCATGTCTTGCTCTTGTGTTTTAGTGATGCACTTGTCTCCACAACTATTTCTTGCATGTCGCCACCTACATTGTATTTGTATCCATGCATGAATTTGATTGGATAGTGAACTTTACCCTTTAGTCAGAGCTGCTGCAGTCTCCAACCTATACCCTTTCAAACTGATTCATTGCATTGATGCATTGTATTCATTTGCATTTGATCACTATATTTCAGTGGTGACATTATTCTTAATTAAAGCTGTTTTGTGTCTTTTACGGCCATGTTGAATTTGGGAACATTGAGGTTGAGTTTGTTGTTGCATTAAATCTGGACTTCCTTTGATTCAATTATTGTTGCCATATTGTTTGTTTTGCCTCCATTCTGCAGTATCTTCATGTTGGACCACTGCCTTTGTGTACTTGGTCATTCGAGTTGAGTCAATTTACAGTTGTGTTGAGTCATGATAGACATGACTTGACCTCTGCAGTATTGATTTGCTGTCAATAGTTGGAGTTATGATGACGTCTTGTACTGTAGTGGCAAGGCAGTGCACGCAAGCGTGAACTGCAGCCACGCGGTATTGAGCTTTTGGGTACATCATCACTGTAGTGGCAAGGCAGTGCACGCAAGCGTGAACTGCAGCCACACGGTATGGCGTGTATGATATTCTTTTTGTTTTGACTTATGGATCTTTTTGCGTATTCCATATTCTGTAGTGGCGAGGCAGTGCACGCGTGCGTGTACTGCAGCCCTACTTGAATTAATATTTTAATTGATATTTCAATGGTTTGAACTGTTTGTTCATTTCAGTTCGATATTCTGAATTGCATTCTGATTTGGTTTAATTACTATCGTCTATTCATTATTTAATTATTATTGCTTCTGTGCATTAATAACTGAGTTTGAATTAGACTGACCCGAGTATTATTTTCTTTTGAATTTAATACTCGGGTCAGACCGAGTATTTCAGGTTGTAGATATTCTGCTTTGGGTTGCTGCTAGAGCTATGAAGTTCTTTCATATCTTTTGGAGTAGTCGTCGTTATTTGTAGTAGTCTGTAAAATTGTATTGGAAGATATGTGTTCATGTATATTAAATACGTTAATGTACTTGTATATGTAACTTCCTGAGTCGACTGTTGTAGTTGTATCATATGTACCGTGTGAATGTATTGTAACTGACATCAGTTATTATATATATATGAGACTTTCTGTTTCATCTGTGTTCCGCATTTTTATTCTCTGTGTTATTATTTTATATTTTGTCCTAGACTATTATAGCCACCGTGTAGTAGCTTTGAGTTTGCATCGGCATGTCGGATTTCCTCCTGAAATGAAATGCATGTTTTTACTATCTGACATATCGGTGCTCGCACAAAGCAATTACACGGATGGTCGCTCCTCAACAGCCTTATTCTCCGTGCTAGTTGACAGCACTACACCGTAGTGTTCTTGGCTAGCGTGGGTATAGAGGTGGGGCGTCACAGCTTGGTATCAGAGCTTGGGGTTTAGAACAAATATAAAACATAACTTAGATAGTACATGTGTTACAACTATTTGTCGATGTTTTATTTCACATCTTTATCTTAAGATCATCTTTGATTTGTTAGGAATGAATTCCTAACGCTTATTCGTGAGCATTGCTGCTATTCTCTGTCGCACTTGCTCACTTGAGTTTACACTTCTAAGTATCAGTGTATATATGCTCTATCAAGTTGCATATTGCTGCAACTAGTACCCACTTCGATTTGAACTCGCATTGTTTATTCGAACTGCTATATATATATGCATTCTTATCTCTGATTCGTGTACTTAATGCAGTTTCCATACAATTGGGTTTTGGGTATCAATCTTTGAGACAAATTGCATTCCAATTGTCGACTCTGTCTGTTTATCCATGGTTTGTTGGTTTCCATGTGCCTCTCTCTGATAGTTTTAAAATTTCTTTGGTATAAAAGAAATTGTCTTGGTCTTTGCCTTGTCGATATCGACGTTGACTTGACTTTTACTTTTGCTAAAGTCATTCAAGCATTTATGCTCGTTCTGCTTTGTTTTTCCAATTGTTGATCGATTCTTCTTTTCCGGTTAGTTGTTATCACCTTTGTCGACTTTGATAACTTCTATTTCAGGAATTTTGGGTATTCCTACTTTGATGAATTCGGTATCGATTTCTTTGGATTCTATTCACGTCTTCGTATGTGAATTCTTGTGATTGATTGTTTCTACAATCATTTTTGTGATTTGTCACTTTAAAAATATAAAGGTTTCAATACTGGTAGTAAATATCAAAAACTCTTTTATCAAAATGTTTTCAACTCTATTTTCAATACCAAACTCGTTTTTGAAACTGTTTTCCAATCTATTAGTATATACAAATCTTTATTTCACTCGTATGAGAAATCTAATTAAACGGCTTAGTAAAACAAGTGGTATGAAACGCTTGCGTTTACTTCGTCGGTTAATTGTTGGACTTGTTCGATTGAACCTCTAGTGACAAATTTTATTAGTGAAGATTTACAGTTTGTTCGTAAATATTTAAGTTAAGTAAGTGGTTATGGGACATGATGCTAAACTTTTACATTTACTGACTTAGTGTAATTGACACTTCTCGTTGATCATGACGATCATTTTTACGGTTAGACTAGGCCTCATCGGTGTGATTTCGTCTCACACACATATCTCTTGGGCTTTGAGGATTGTCTGGACACCACTTGTGTGATTTCATTCACACATACTTTTCTTTTGATTGTGAGGTTAGACTAGACACCACTTGTGTGATTCCACTCACACATACCTCTTTTGATTTTTGGTTAGTCTGGACCTCAATCTGTGTGATTTCGACTCACACATGTGGGGTAGCGCCCCACGGTCTTCGGGCCATTCGTGTGTCAAAATTTATGGCTTGCAACCATGAGATAGCGTCTCGTTATGCGTTGCACGTGTTGATGATTTTTCATGCTCGCGGGTAGGTGAGATTCCGTGCTCCCGTTCTCGCTTTGCGTTGCACGTGTTGATGATTTTTCATGCTCGCGTGTAGGTGAGATTCCGTGCTCCCGTTCTCGCTTTGCGTTGCCCGTGTTGGTGATTTTCATGCTCACGTGTAGGTGAGATTCTGTGCTCCCGTTCTCGCTTTGCATTGCACGTGTTGGTGAGTTTTCATGCTCGCATGTAGGTGAGTTTTCGTGCTCCCGTTCTCGTTATGCGTTGCACGTGTTGATGATTTTTCATGCTCGCGGGTAGGTGAGATTCCGTGCTCCCGTTCTCGCTTTGCGTTGCACGTGTTGATGATTTTTCATGCTCGCGTGTAGGTGAGATTCCGTGCTCCCGTTCTCGCTTTGCGTTGCCCGTGTTGGTGATTTTCATGCTCACGTGTAGGTGAGATTCCGTGCTCCCGTTCTCGCATTGCGTTACATGTGTTGATGAATTTTCATGCTCGCGTGTTGGTGAGTTTCCATACTCTCCTTTGAGTTTTCATACTCCGTTTGAGTTTTCATACTCTGTTCGAGTTTTCATACTCCGTTTGAGTTTTCATACTCCGTTCGAGTTTTCATACTCCGTTTGAGTTTTCATACTCTGTTCGAGATTTCATACTCCGTTTGAGTTTTCATACTCCGTTCGAGTTTTCATACTCCGTTTGAGTTTTCATACTCTGTTCGAGTTTTCATACTCCGTTTGAGTTTTCATACTCTGTTCGAGTTTTCATACTCCGTTTGAGTTTTCATACTCCGTTTGAGTTTTCATACTCCGTTTGAGTTTTCATACTCTGTTCGAGTTTTTATACTCCGTTTGAGTTTCCATACTCTCCTTCGAGTTTTCATACTCCGTTCGAGTTTTCATACTCGCGTTCGAGTTTTCATACTCCGGTTCGAGTTTTCATACTCGCGTTCGAGTTCTCATACTCTTAGCTTGTGTTTTCTGGATTTCTTGTGAGGATTTCTAGAATTTGTGCTTCACCAATTTTCGTGATTTCTATTGATAAGTTTTATCAATTCTTGTGCATTGGTGAATTCGTGTGTTATTGACTTGTTATGAATACAAGTTTAGGGTATGATATCCCTTTCTATCTTTGAGAAGATTCTTGTGACACTTTTGATGAACGAAAATTCATTGGTATTATATTTTGATGCCAATTATTTCGATGAAATTTTGACGTATGTCGAAGTTGCTACTGACATTGCTATTTTAATCACGTGTTTTAAAAATTTGTTATTCTTCAAAATATTTCAAAATATAAATCAAAATTGTTTTCAAAATCTTTACGATTTGCGCTTTCAAAAGAATGAGGAAGCGAATTAAACGTTTCAGAAAAATCGAGGACTATGACCCCTTTCTTTTACTGATTCGCTTAATTCCGGACTTGTCCGTTTGAGAACGTAAAATGTTATTTATTTAAAATACACAATTTAACACTTTCAAGGAAACGATGAAGTGAATTAAACGATTTAGTAAAACTCGTGGTTATGAGTCATGTGCGTTTGCTATTTCGGTTAATTTCGGACTCGTTAATTGAAAAATTTGTAATTTGAAATTTGATTACCGTTGTGGTAATTTCTGATTATCGTTTTGATAATTGGATGTTTATGATTTCTGATTTATCATTTTTGATAATCAGATATTTATTGTTTCTAATTATCTATTGATAATTAGATATTTGGGGTTTGATTATCGTTTGTGATAATTAAACATTTGATATTTGAGATTTAATTATCGCTTGTGATAATTAGATATTTGAGATTTAATTATCGTTTGTGATAATTAAATATTTGTGATTTAAGATTGATTTTCGATTTTTGATAATCGAATACTTGTTGATTTGATTATCGTTTTTGATAATCGAATATTTGTGATTTGAGATTTCTGAATTATCTATTGATAATTAGATTTTGTTGAGAATTTGAGAATTTCTTTTATGAAATTAAAAGCTTACCTTCTCATGCTCTTATGGTTGTTACCTTTTGTCCATTTATTCCTTAGGATTGCGTGGACGCAATTTCTTTAAGGAGGGGAGTCTGTAACAACCCGGTATTTTGCGTCAATTATAATCAACAATTTAAACGATTAATATTGACACAAACTTCTATTTGAAGTTTTTAAATTTTGAATTAAAATTGATTTATAAATTGATAAAAGAAATTTAGGACTTTAAATAAAAGTTTTCTTTTTATTTTTAGTTTTTTTTTATTTACTTATTTGGCCTTACTTTTTATTTTGGGCCGTGAAAAATTTTAACTACCCAATCTCCCATTCTTCTTTTATTCGTTTGCAACCCGATCCCCCCTTTCATTTTTGATTCGCGTGCCCTAATCGATCGAGAGAAGATTAATGGCGGCATCATCTCGTTGTTCGCTCGTCTTCCCTCCGTTGCTCTAGCGTCGCGCGTCTCTGTGATGCTCGACTGCCTCGATTCGTCGACAAGGTGAGTGAACTATCACTCACATCTACTTCATTCTTAGGTCGTTCGTGTTTATTTCGATGTTGATGATTTTGTTATCTGTCTTGGTTCGATTTCGTGTTTTCTTGGTTGTGATTTTCCTGATTTGTACTTTGCTCAAATTAATGCATTTTCATGTTACTTGGTTAACTCGATTTTGGTTTCGAGCTGTTTAATATCTCGCGACCATCACCGTATTGATTTCTTGCTTCCTGGTTAGCACGGCACCGTTTGTCTTTGCTGCGAATATGTGATTTTTGTTTCGGTGATCGATGTTTTTGACTGGATTTGTTTTAGTGTTTTCTGGGTTATCTTGGCACTGCTTGGTTTCGTAGATACCGGGGCTTGATATACATTCGACTTCGGCCACTTCGTTTGTGTATGTGATTCCCTGACTTTACATTATTTTCGGCCATCGTCATTGCTTAGATATCGAGTTGCAATTTTATACTGGGAAATCAATATATTCTATTCGGGTACATGCTCGGCCCAATTCAGCTACACTGTATATATACACGATGCACTTGATTTACTTGCTGCCTTGACCGTGTCACTGAGTTCATTGTGTTGCTCTTTGTGCGTATTGTTTCGACCTATGTAGTGTTGGTGCAATGGTGATCTGGAGTTGTTTCTTTGTTTCAGTTTTCTCTTGTTGGTTTTCTTCTGGCTTTTGGTCTGGAGTACATTGGTTCATTCTTTCGACCATGTGACTGCTGAGTTCATCAGTTGTTATATCATGTGCTCGAGCTCTATCCCTTCTTGCACACTGATTCATTCGAGTAGTACACATATATGTATTCTTGTGTATACTTGTTGGTGTTTTGTTGGTCTGTAGCTTTATACTGCCACCTCTAATTCAATTAGTGCTTGGGCATTTATCAACTAATTGGAGCTTGTTATATTTTCACATGTGCACTGCAGTCACTTTGATGCATTTTCATGTTGTCTTCGAGTTCTGTCCACTATTGCATTCATTGTTTGCAAAATTAGTTTCACTGCATCTCCACATACCTGTTACACTTGTAGTGTACCATGTTGGTTCATTGTATTTTGATGTGGGTTTGAGCACCACTGATCTGATAACACTTGCATCAGTCAATGTTGTAGCATTGTGAACAGGTGTCCTTATTGATGCATATACTTTTTCCACTGGTTGTTCGCTTCGGTTCTGCTGCGTTAGGCAGTGGCCTTATTTGCTGTGCATGTCACTGCTGAGAGTATGCTACTCTGAAGTCTGATTTTCATGTCTTGCTCTTGTGTTTTAGTGATGCACTTGTCTCCACAACTATTTCTTGCATGTCGCCACCTACATTGTATTTGTATCCATGCATGAATTTGATTGGATAGTGAACTTTACCCTTTAGTCAGAGCTGCTGCAGTCTCCAACCTATACCCTTTCAAACTGATTCATTGCATTGATGCATTGTATTCATTTGCATTTGATCACTATATTTCAGTGGTGACATTATTCTTAATTAAAGCTGTTTTGTGTCTTTTACGGCCATGTTGAATTTGGGAACATTGAGGTTGAGTTTGTTGTTGCATTAAATCTGGACTTCCTTTGATTCAATTATTGTTGCCATATTGTTTGTTTTGCCTCCATTCTGCAGTATCTTCATGTTGGACCACTGCCTTTGTGTACTTGGTCATTCGAGTTGAGTCAATTTACAGTTGTGTTGAGTCATGATAGACATGACTTGACCTCTGCAGTATTGATTTGCTGTCAATAGTTGGAGTTATGATGACGTCTTGTACTGTAGTGGCAAGGCAGTGCACGCAAGCGTGAACTGCAGCCACGCGGTATTGAGCTTTTGGGTACATCATCACTGTAGTGGCAAGGCAGTGCACGCAAGCGTGAACTGCAGCCACACGGTATGGCGTGTATGATATTCTTTTTGTTTTGACTTATGGATCTTTTTGCGTATTCCATATTCTGTAGTGGCGAGGCAGTGCACGCGTGCGTGTACTGCAGCCCTACTTGAATTAATATTTTAATTGATATTTCAATGGTTTGAACTGTTTGTTCATTTCAGTTCGATATTCTGAATTGCATTCTGATTTGGTTTAATTACTATCGTCTATTCATTATTTAATTATTATTGCTTCTGTGCATTAATAACTGAGTTTGAATTAGACTGACCCGAGTATTATTTTCTTTTGAATTTAATACTCGGGTCAGACCGAGTATTTCAGGTTGTAGATATTCTGCTTTGGGTTGCTGCTAGAGCTATGAAGTTCTTTCATATCTTTTGGAGTAGTCGTCATTATTTGTAGTAGTCTGTAAAATTGTATTGGAAGATATGTGTTCATGTATATTAAATACGTTAATGTACTTGTATATGTAACTTCCTGAGTCGACTGTTGTAGTTGTATCATATGTACCGTGTGAATGTATTGTAACTGACATCAGTTATTATATATATATGAGACTTTCTGTTTCATCTGTGTTCCGCATTTTTATTCTCTGTGTTATTATTTTATATTTTGTCCTAGACTATTATAGCCACCGTGTAGTAGCTTTGAGTTTGCATCGGCATGTCGGATTTCCTCCTGAAATGAAATGCATGTTTTTACTATCTGACATATCGGTGCTCGCACAAAGCAATTACACGGATGGTCGCTCCTCAACAGCCTTATTCTCCGTGCTAGTTGACAGCACTACACCGTAGTGTTCTTGGCTAGCGTGGGTATAGAGGTGGGGCGTCACAGCTTGGTATCAGAGCTTGGGGTTTAGAACAAATATAAAACATAACTTAGATAGTACATGTGTTACAACTATGTGTCGATGTTTTATTTCACATCTTTATCTTAAGATCATCTTTGATTTGTTAGGAATGAATTCCTAACGCTTATTCGTGAGCATTGCTGCTATTCTCTGTCGCACTTGCTCACTTGAGTTTACACTTCTAAGTATCAGTGTATATATGCTCTATCAAGTTGCATATTGCTGCAACTAGTACCCACTTCGATTTGAACTCGCATTGTTTATTCGAACTGCTATATATATATGCATTCTTATCTCTGATTCGTGTACTTAATGCAGTTTCCATACAATTGGGTTTTGGGTATCAATCTTTGAGACAAATTGCATTCCAATTGTCGACTCTGTCTGTTTATCCATGGTTTGTTGGTTTCCATGTGCCTCTCTCTGATAGTTTTAAAATTTCTTTGGTATAAAAGAAATTGTCTTGGTCTTTGCCTTGTCGATATCGACGTTGACTTGACTTTTACTTTTGCTAAAGTCATTCAAGCATTTATGCTCGTTCTGCTTTGTTTTTCCAATTGTTGATCGATTCTTCTTTTCCGGTTAGTTGTTATCACCTTTGTCGACTTTGATAACTTCTATTTCAGGAATTTTGGGTATTCCTACTTTGATGAATTCGGTATCGATTTCTTTGGATTCTATTCACGTCTTCGTATGTGAATTCTTGTGATTGATTGTTTCTACAATCATTTTTGTGATTTGTCACTTTAAAAATATAAAGGTTTCAATACTGGTAGTAAATATCAAAAACTCTTTTATCAAAATGTTTTCAACTCTATTTTCAATACCAAACTCGTTTTTGAAACTGTTTTCCAATCTATTAGTATATACAAATCTTTATTTCACTCGTATGAGAAATCTAATTAAACGGCTTAGTAAAACAAGTGGTATGAAACGCTTGCGTTTACTTCGTCGGTTAATTGTTGGACTTGTTCGATTGAACCTCTAGTGACAAATTTTATTAGTGAAGATTTACAGTTTGTTCGTAAATATTTAAGTTAAGTAAGTGGTTATGGGACATGATGCTAAACTTTTACATTTACTGACTTAGTGTAATTGACACTTCTCGTTGATCATGACGATCATTTTTACGGTTAGACTAGGCCTCATCGGTGTGATTTCGTCTCACACACATATCTCTTGGGCTTTGAGGATTGTCTGGACACCACTTGTGTGATTTCATTCACACATACTTTTCTTTTGATTGTGAGGTTAGACTAGACACCACTTGTGTGATTCCACTCACACATACCTCTTTTGATTTTTGGTTAGTCTGGACCTCAATCTGTGTGATTTCGACTCACACATGTGGGGTAGCGCCCCACGGTCTTCGGGCCATTCGTGTGTCAAAATTTATGGCTTGCAACCATGAGATAGCGTCTCGTTATGCGTTGCACGTGTTGATGATTTTTCATGCTCGCGGGTAGGTGAGATTCCGTGCTCCCGTTCTCGCTTTGCGTTGCACGTGTTGATGATTTTTCATGCTCGCGTGTAGGTGAGATTCCGTGCTCCCGTTCTCGCTTTGCGTTGCCCGTGTTGGTGATTTTCATGCTCACGTGTAGGTGAGATTCTGTGCTCCCGTTCTCGCTTTGCATTGCACGTGTTGGTGAGTTTTCATGCTCGCATGTAGGTGAGTTTTCGTGCTCCCGTTCTCGTTATGCGTTGCACGTGTTGATGATTTTTCATGCTCGCGGGTAGGTGAGATTCCGTGCTCCCGTTCTCGCTTTGCGTTGCACGTGTTGATGATTTTTCATGCTCGCGTGTAGGTGAGATTCCGTGCTCCCGTTCTCGCTTTGCGTTGCCCGTGTTGGTGATTTTCATGCTCACGTGTAGGTGAGATTCCGTGCTCCCGTTCTCGCATTGCGTTACATGTGTTGATGAATTTTCATGCTCGCGTGTTGGTGAGTTTCCATACTCTCCTTTGAGTTTTCATACTCCGTTTGAGTTTTCATACTCTGTTCGAGTTTTCATACTCCGTTTGAGTTTTCATACTCCGTTCGAGTTTTCATACTCCGTTTGAGTTTTCATACTCTGTTCGAGATTTCATACTCCGTTTGAGTTTTCATACTCCGTTCGAGTTTTCATACTCCGTTTGAGTTTTCATACTCTGTTCGAGTTTTCATACTCCGTTTGAGTTTTCATACTCTGTTCGAGTTTTCATACTCCGTTTGAGTTTTCATACTCCGTTTGAGTTTTCATACTCCGTTTGAGTTTTCATACTCCGTTTGAGTTTTCATACTCTGTTCGAGTTTTTATACTCCGTTTGAGTTTCCATACTCTCCTTCGAGTTTTCATACTCCGTTCGAGTTTTCATACTCGCGTTCGAGTTTTCATACTCCGGTTCGAGTTTTCATACTCGCGTTCGAGTTCTCATACTCTTAGCTTGTGTTTTCTGGATTTCTTGTGAGGATTTCTAGAATTTGTGCTTCACCAATTTTCGTGATTTCTATTGATAAGTTTTATCAATTCTTGTGCATTGGTGAATTCGTGTGTTATTGACTTGTTATGAATACAAGTTTAGGGTATGATATCCCTTTCTATCTTTGAGAAGATTCTTGTGACACTTTTGATGAACGAAAATTCATTGGTATTATATTTTGATGCCAATTATTTCGATGAAATTTTGACGTATGTCGAAGTTGCTACTGACATTGCTATTTTAATCACGTGTTTTAAAAATTTGTTATTCTTCAAAATATTTCAAAATATAAATCAAAATTGTTTTCAAAATCTTTACGATTTGCGCTTTCAAAAGAATGAGGAAGCGAATTAAACGTTTCAGAAAAATCGAGGACTATGACCCCTTTCTTTTACTGATTCGCTTAATTCCGGACTTGTCCGTTTGAGAACGTAAAATGTTATTTATTTAAAATACACAATTTAACACTTTCAAGGAAACGATGAAGTGAATTAAACGATTTAGTAAAACTCGTGGTTATGAGTCATGTGCGTTTGCTATTTCGGTTAATTTCGGACTCGTTAATTGAAAAATTTGTAATTTGAAATTTGATTACCGTTGTGGTAATTTCTGATTATCGTTTTGATAATTGGATGTTTATGATTTCTGATTTATCATTTTTGATAATCAGATATTTATTGTTTCTAATTATCTATTGATAATTAGATATTTGGGGTTTGATTATCGTTTGTGATAATTAAACATTTGATATTTGAGATTTAATTATCGCTTGTGATAATTAGATATTTGAGATTTAATTATCGTTTGTGATAATTAAATATTTGTGATTTAAGATTGATTTTCGATTTTTGATAATCGAATACTTGTTGATTTGATTATCGTTTTTGATAATCGAATATTTGTGATTTGAGATTTCTGAATTATCTATTGATAATTAGATTTTGTTGAGAATTTGAGAATTTCTTTTATGAAATTAAAAGCTTACCTTCTCATGCTCTTATGGTTGTTACCTTTTGTCCATTTATTCCTTAGGATTGCGTGGACGCAATTTCTTTAAGGAGGGGAGTCTGTAACAACCCGGTATTTTGCGTCAATTATAATCAACAATTTAAACGATTAATATTGACACAAACTTCTATTTGAAGTTTTTAAATTTTGAATTAAAATTGATTTATAAATTGATAAAAGAAATTTAGGACTTTAAATAAAAGTTTTCTTTTTATTTTTAGTTTTTTTTTATTTACTTATTTGGCCTTACTTTTTATTTTGGGCCGTGAAAAATTTTAACTACCCAATCTCCCATTCTTCTTTTATTCGTTTGCAACCCGATCCCCCCTTTCATTTTTGATTCGCGTGCCCTAATCGATCGAGAGAAGATTAATGGCGGCATCATCTCGTTGTTCGCTCGTCTTCCCTCCGTTGCTCTAGCGTCGCGCGTCTCTGTGATGCTCGACTGCCTCGATTCGTCGACAAGGTGAGTGAACTATCACTCACATCTACTTCATTCTTAGGTCGTTCGTGTTTATTTCGATGTTGATGATTTTGTTATCTGTCTTGGTTCGATTTCGTGTTTTCTTGGTTGTGATTTTCCTGATTTGTACTTTGCTCAAATTAATACATTTTCATGTTACTTGGTTAACTCGATTTTGGTTTCGAGCTGTTTAATATCTCGCGACCATCACCGTATTGATTTCTTGCTTCCTGGTTAGCACGGCACCGTTTGTCTTTGCTGCGAATATGTGATTTTTGTTTCGGTGATCGATGTTTTTGACTGGATTTGTTTTAGTGTTTTCTGGGTTATCTTGGCACTGCTTGGTTTCGTAGATACCGGGGCTTGATATACATTCGACTTCGGCCACTTCGTTTGTGTATGTGATTCCCTGACTTTACATTATTTTCGGCCATCGTCATTGCTTAGATATCGAGTTGCAATTTTATACTGGGAAATCAATATATTCTATTCGGGTACATGCTCGGCCCAATTCCGCTACACTGTATATATACACGATGCACTTGATTTACTTGCTGCCTTGACCGTGTCACTGAGTTCATTGTGTTGCTCTTTGTGCGTATTGTTTCGACCTATGTAGTGTTGGTGCAATGGTGATCTGGAGTTGTTTCTTTGTTTCAGTTTTCTCTTGTTGGTTTTCTTCTGGCTTTTGGTCTGGAGTACATTGGTTCATTCTTTCGACCATGTGACTGCTGAGTTCATCAGTTGTTATATCATGTGCTCGAGCTCTATCCCTTCTTGCACACTGATTCATTCGAGTAGTACACATATATGTATTCTTGTGTATACTTGTTGGTGTTTTGTTGGTCTGTAGCTTTATACTGCCACCTCTAATTCAATTAGTGCTTGGGCATTTATCAACTAATTGGAGCTTGTTATATTTTCACATGTGCACTGCAGTCACTTTGATGCATTTTCATGTTGTCTTCGAGTTCTGTCCACTATTGCATTCATTGTTTGCAAAAATAGTTTCACTGCATCTCCACATACCTGTTACACTTGTAGTGTACCATGTTGGTTCATTGTATTTTGATGTGGGTTTGAGCACCACTGATCTGATAACACTTGCATCAGTCAATGTTGTAGCATTGTGAACAGGTGTCCTTATTGATGCATATACTTTTTCCACTGGTTGTTCGCTTCGGTTCTGCTGCGTTAGGCAGTGGCCTTATTTGCTGTGCATGTCACTGCTGAGAGTATGCTACTCTGAAGTCTGATTTTCATGTCTTGCTCTTGTGTTTTAGTGATGCACTTGTCTCCACAACTATTTCTTGCATGTCGCCACCTACATTGTATTTGTATCCATGCATGAATTTGATTGGATAGTGAACTTTACCCTTTAGTCAGAGCTGCTGCAGTCTCCAACCTATACCCTTTCAAACTGATTCATTGCATTGATGCATTGTATTCATTTGCATTTGATCACTATATTTCAGTGGTGACATTATTCTTAATTAAAGCTGTTTTGTGTCTTTTACGGCCATGTTGAATTTGGGAACATTGAGGTTGAGTTTGTTGTTGCATTAAATCTGGACTTCCTTTGATTCAATTATTGTTGCCATATTGTTTGTTTTGCCTCCATTCTGCAGTATCTTCATGTTGGACCACTGCCTTTGTGTACTTGGTCATTCGAGTTGAGTCAATTTACAGTTGTGTTGAGTCATGATAGACATGACTTGACCTCTGCAGTATTGATTTGCTGTCAATAGTTGGAGTTATGATGACGTCTTGTACTGTAGTGGCAAGGCAGTGCACGCAAGCGTGAACTGCAGCCACGCGGTATTGAGCTTTTGGGTACATCATCACTGTAGTGGCAAGGCAGTGCACGCAAGCGTGAACTGCAGCCACACGGTATGGCGTGTATGATATTCTTTTTGTTTTGACTTATGGATCTTTTTGCGTATTCCATATTCTGTAGTGGCGAGGCAGTGCACGCGTGCGTGTACTGCAGCCCTACTTGAATTAATATTTTAATTGATATTTCAATGGTTTGAACTGTTTGTTCATTTCAGTTCGATATTCTGAATTGCATTCTGATTTGGTTTAATTACTATCGTCTATTCATTATTTAATTATTATTGCTTCTGTGCATTAATAACTGAGTTTGAATTAGACTGACCCGAGTATTATTTTCTTTTGAATTTAATACTCGGGTCAGACCGAGTATTTCAGGTTGTAGATATTCTGCTTTGGGTTGCTGCTAGAGCTATGAAGTTCTTTCATATCTTTTGGAGTAGTCGTCGTTATTTGTAGTAGTCTGTAAAATTGTATTGGAAGATATGTGTTCATGTATATTAAATACGTTAATGTACTTGTATATGTAACTTCCTGAGTCGACTGTTGTAGTTGTATCATATGTACCGTGTGAATGTATTGTAACTGACATCAGTTATTATATATATATGAGACTTTCTGTTTCATCTGTGTTCCGCATTTTTATTCTCTGTGTTATTATTTTATATTTTGTCCTAGACTATTATAGCCACCGTGTAGTAGCTTTGAGTTTGCATCGGCATGTCGGATTTCCTCCTGAAATGAAATGCATGTTTTTACTATCTGACATATCGGTGCTCGCACAAAGCAATTACACGGATGGTCGCTCCTCAACAGCCTTATTCTCCGTGCTAGTTGACAGCACTACACCGTAGTGTTCTTGGCTAGCGTGGGTATAGAGGTGGGGCGTCACAATGCCGCTCTCTTGCAAATGAGAACGTGTTATCACTTGTGCTTCTAAATCGTTATAGCTTATCGAGACTAGATATGCCGCTCATGATCTAGTGCTCGCGGCTATTGTTTTTACTTTTAGAATTTGGCATCATCATTTTGGATGAGAAATTTGTTCGCTACCCCGATCATAAATATTTGGAATACTTATTTTCTCATAAGGAACTTAATGTTGGCTAGAGATCCTTGCATCTTATGATCTTGATATTCTTTCCCGGAAGGGAAATCGTGTTGCCAAATGCGCTTAGTCGTAAGCAACAAGTGGTTGATTCTTTGATGATGTTTGAATGGAATTATCTTTTTATCAAGTTCATCGGACATTTTGATATACTTCATTTTATTGAGCTTTATCCCATTTCTTTTATGGACTAGCGTCCGATGTTCTTTTATGGTGTTCGGTTCATTGGACGTACCGTTTTTGTACTACGTCGGCGTTCCGAATTATTTGAATTTCGGATCATTGGACGTACCGTTTTGTACTACGTCGGTGTTTCGAAATTATTCAAGCTTTCGATCATCTGGCGTACCGTTATTGTACCACGCCGTTGCACTGGCTCAATTTTCTGCTAATTCTTGACGTTTTCTACGTCTTTTAACTATGGAAATGCTTTTAGGTTTCCTATTTTTATTCTTGAGCCCGGTGATATTGAAGAAAGTGAAGTTTCACCAGATTTGACTTATGAGCAACATTCCATTCGCATCATTGCTTCGGAGGTTGGGCACCTTCGGAATAAAGATGTTCTTCTTGTGAAAGTTCAATAGTTCTCAGATCCTAAGGATTGCTCTTGGGAATCCTGGGAATTCATCGAGCGATCCCGTTCAGGCTTACTCTTTCATGCTCTCTATGGTGAACTTCCTATTTCAAATTTCTTTTGTGTTGATATGCTTTTATGGTTGTTACTCTTTATTTTCTTCTTAAGTATTGCGAGGATGCAATTTCTTTAAGGAGGGGAGTCTGTAACAACCCGCATATTTATCGATTGTATATTTAAATATTTTATCGTTCATCGGATTTTGGTCCGAGAAGCTACTTTTTGCAAACAGACGAATTGGGACTCGAGACCCCTTCCATTGAGTTCAAAATGCCGTTTGCAACCTTTTTGAGTATAAGCTTCGATATGTTTGGAGTAAGTTGATTTTTGCCACTTTTTCACTTAGGGTTTTGGTTTGGACTGAACCCTCTTACTAACTCAGTCCCAACCCCCTGTCCTCTTCATTACTTCATTATTCATTTCCTAACACTTCAAGCTAAAGCAAAAATGGGGGAAGGAAGAGGAAACTAAAACTCCAAGCCCTAGTCTTCATTAGCAAATCCAACTTCTAGCTCCAAATTCAAGAGAACCCATTGGTAAGCATCTCCTTCTTCTTCTCCAACTCATTCTCCTTCCAATTTCAGAATTTCCTAAACCTAATTTGGGAAATATTTCTCTTTTAAGCTTAGAATCAAGCTTCTTGAGTTGGGATTGAAGGTGGTAGATCCTCCTTTGTTTTCAAGCTTCTCAATCTTGTGCTTTTGGGTCTAAAGGTGAGATTTTTATCTCACATCTTAGTCTATAATTATCTTCAATTGTTAGGTATGAATTCCTAACATTTATTATTGTGCAATTGATTTTGGTTTGGATTGATTTGGTGTATATTCCAATTTTTGGTGTTTTGAAATCAAAATCTATGAAAATCCTTTTATGGATATTTGGACATTGATATTTGAGGCATATCGGAGAGCCGTTAAGGCTGGGCTGTCGCTCGACGTAAATCCTTAGTCGTCGTTTGCTCGTCCGAATCGCTTCCGATATTCGTTTGGCCATTTTTGGCATAGGTTCAGGGAATGCTATGAACCCAGGTTTCAGACGTCTGAAACATTGATTTCAGACGTCTGAATATTGTACTGGGAATTTTTATTCCCCAGTATTCAGATGTCTGAATCTATATTTCAGACGTCTGAATTGGTTCATTTGGAACCAGAAAGGAAATACGCTAAAAAGTGCCTATTTCAGACGTCTAAATTCAAGGATTCAGACGTCTGAATTCTGTTCTGGAAAACTTTTGGTTTTCCAGATTCAGACGTCTGAATCCTTGATTTCAGACGTCTGAATCTGCACTCTTTTTGCCTATTCGCTTGAGAATTCCAACTTTAATCGATTCGTGTTGATTCCCTTTTGTTATTATCACTTATTATCGACTTTGATGACATTTTCTTCGTGATTTTTGGGAATATCCATTTCGATAGATTCGATAATCGATTTCTTTGGATTTTATTCACGTCTTCGAATGTGAATTTTGATGATTGATTATTTCTACAATCCTTTCTATGATTTGTCACTTTAAAAATATAAAGGTTTCAATACTAGTAGTAAATATCAAAACTCTTTCTTCAAATGATTTCAACACAATTTTATTACAAAGCTCGTTTTCTCAAACCGATTTCCAATCTATTAGTATATACAAACCTTTACCTCACTCATATGAGAAATCTAATTAAACGACTTAGTAAAACAAGTGGTATGAAACGCTTGCGTTTACTTCGTCGGTTAATTCTTGGACTTGTTCGATTGAATCTCTTATGACAATTTTCTAGCGAAGATCTACAATTTGTTCGTAAATGTTTAAGTTAAGCTAGTGGTTATGGGACATGAAGCTAAGCTCATATATTTACTAGCTTACTGTAATTGACACTTCTTGATGATCATGACGGTTATTTTTATGATTTAGACTAGCAATTGTGCGATGTCTCTTTGTCTGTGAGGCTAGACTAGACATCATCTGTGTGATTTCGACTCACACATACCTCTTTGTTTGCAAGGTTAGTCTCTCCTCAACAGCCTTATTCTCCGTTCTAGTTGACGGCATTACTCCGTAGTGTCCTTGGCTAGCGTGGGTATAGAGGTGGGGCGTCACATACGCCAACCAGCGAGTTGTCCAGATCGCGGTCGTTGGCCTCAAATTTGCTGGCAAATCCTATGAAACCTTGACCTTTGGGTCAATTCCCACCACCTCGTTGCTATGTTCATCAAATCGAAACAAGATCTGGACTCCACTCGTTGAGCACTACTGTTTTGCACCGTTGATTGCATCAATCGCTCATCGAGTAAGAAACCCCCAAATCCATGTATTAGGGTTTCAAAATTCTAGATTTTGATCGAACTTTCTGGTTGACTCGGGCCTCTACTCAAAAAACAAAAACTAGATGTTGATTCCATTCGTCGAGAGCTTCATGATGATAGATTATATGATAGGATTTGAGCAATTCGAATTTTTGGATTTGATTTGAAATCAGTTGGATACCGACCATTGAGAAGGAGCAGATTAGAACTGAAAAGTACATACAGAAAATAGAATAAAAGGCTGCAAGGGTTTCATAATAGTATAAATATAGTCATGAATGGATAGGAATGGATGGAACAGATATATATTGGTCCAAAACGATAACAATGACCCGAAAAGCCCGTTTCATCCCCGAAACGAAAGTAGGTCATCCTATATGTCGAGATATAGGTTTTCAATATTTTTAAACTCAAAGGAACTAATTTCAAACATTAATTATATTGTATATAGAAGTTAGCTTTAAAACTCAAATTATATTTATATTTATGCGTTAATTAAAACGACTTATTATTAAACTGATTTAATCACCTTTAAATTCTAAATTAAAAGTTTTATATCATCATCCTTGATTAAACAGAATTTAATAATCTTTTGAAATACAATTTTCCATGTTAAATATAAGATTTAGATATTAAATTAATTTCGATATTTAATTACAAATGTAATAAATTTCGTTCATTATATTCTAATTTCAAACAAATTCTTTTACCCTGATTTAAAAGTCCTTTATATTAAATCAACAATTTTCATATGTGGCTTATTAACATAGTTTCCATCTATGATACTCATTAGTCTACAGTTAACATATTAAATATTAATTGAGATATTATAACTACATTTAATTTTCCATTGATTACCAAATTAATTTCAAAACAGATTAAATAATAAGATGAGCAATAAAATAATTGTTACATTAGTAATTCATATCTATTAACTTATTGTTTACAAACAAGGATTAAAAATTACTTACCACAAAACTGATTTCATATTCATATTGGAACCAATTTCAATTAAATTGTATATGATTCCACCATTTGATACATCATTTATTTTATTCCTTATTTACCTTTGTTATTACAATTGATTGAAATTGCATTAAAACAGTTGTCAATTACATTCAAACAATATTATTAACTAATATTCAAATAGCGTTACCGTCTTCCATTTCATTAGAATTAGTTGTTTTAGGATTTTATTTTAGGGTCATAATTTATAATCTTATTTAATTCACGTCAATAAATTTTAAATTTATGACAATATTAAATTCCAAAGTCTTATTTAATTAGATATTTTTAATTATCAAAAATACGGGTCAGTACAAAAACATTGATCGATAATTGAAACATTGTATTGATCCTATATAAATTTCATTTTTAACTTTAAATATAATTCAATCAATCAACATGAAATTGTAAATTTCCAAATTCAAAGAAATGGAATTTAAATTAAATGTTAAAAACATAGAAATAAATTAAACATTGTATTTTAAAATATATGGATTTAGTTTCAATTTTAACAAAGTAAAGAAAAGCAGCTAAACAATTCGAACATGTGAACATTCAGATCTGAAGAATTACACTTTAATTAGAATGTTTAAAAATGTAGATCTACACTTAAATGTTATTTAAAATGTAAACAAAATTAATTTTGATCTATTAAATGAATACTCAATCATATCATCAACAAATAATTCAATCTTTATAAAAAAAATTAAGTAAGCAAGACAGTACGACATCATACAAATTATGAAAGTCAAATTAAATTTCCATCAAACATTGCAAAATCACTATCAATATATAGAAAATGACATACCTTGCGACCAATCCTTAGAACAAACATAGTTGATGTTGCCTTTAATTTGCACCTTGAATGGAAAATGCTTCTAGATCCAATTGAATCACCTTTGGATGTTGTTTAAAAATCACACCTTAAATAATGATATCTTCTCGGATCTTCAAGATCCACATCATATCCTTGCAAGAGATGGATGAACTACTTTTTTTTATTTTATTTGATCTTTTTATTTGGAGTTGAAATTTTTTGGAAATTCGTTTTCCTTTTTTGTTTCTGCCATGAAAAGTTAGGAGGGAGAGAGAGAGAGAGAGAAAGAATGAATTGTTCGTAGAGAATGAATTAGAGAAATATGTTCTATGTGAAAGAATGAAACTTTTTCCATTCTTTAATTAAAACTTCCCTAATTAATTCCATTAATCGTTTCTCTCTCTCCAATCCTTTCTTTACATGTATGTCATCAAATGATATAAAATTTTCACAAATCATGTTATCAAATGACATAAAATTTCCTTAAATCATGTCATCGAATGACATAAAATTTTCATAATTCATTTCATGCAATTATCTTTAAATTACATCGGTATTGTATATCAATGCGCGCAAATATAAATTTTATAAATGCATTAAAGTAATTACAAAAAAAACTTCCAAACATCAAATAAGTAATGATTAACATTTCTCAAATATTAATTAATTTAGTCTATTCACAACATTTTATAAATTAATTAAATCATGTGGGTTTTCAGCGAACTCAGCATTATAGTAGTACGACTCATAAGTGTAAATTCAGACAGTAATTAATATCGAACAATTCGAATATTAACGTTCACACATCACTTAGCAGGTGGTGTGACATATTGGCCGAATTTATCGCTTACACATCTTTTGGCAAAATCTAATTTAACTTATTATAAGCGGTACCTAATAGTGATAATTATTTACACAAATTATCATCGTCAAAACTATATCATTTTGGATTTATGGAATATGATAATGGTCAGAATTCCGATATCATCCACATTCAACTTATAATCCAAAACATAAAGTCTTTGGTTCAATAATAACAATTATTATTACTCGAAATGCTCTGGCCAGAGACTTTGACTTTGAATTTGAGTTGACTACAGTTGACTGTGATACTAACCTCATATAATTGAGGAGACGAGTCCTCTCTTGAATAGTGTTTCACTTTCAATGCTTTCACTCGACCTAACTACAGTCGTTCGATGGACGCTGCGCCACGATTTAACTATAATCAAAGTGGAGCTTCTACATTGAAGATCAATAGTATTCTCAAGTAGAGGGAGCTGTGTAAACTAGTCACATCGATATTCTCTGCTCGACCGTAGTTATATTAACCAACAGAAAACTATCTAATGAATCATTTTATAGTTATCCAGTAACTATCAGTAAGTAACCCCTTGGTGCCCCCAACAGTCATGAATCCTACACTGTCCAACATTTGGAGAGCGTTACATATTCTAATATCAAGGGATACATCGATATCCAGTCTCGATGCACCTTGAATAGGAACATTTAAAATGGTGTGTTTGTTTCATTGTGATAAGTTGCTCACGGTTTCAACACTTTGTAACTACTATCACAAAACATACAATTTGTGGATTTTATATTAAATATACTTTTAATTAAATTGATTAATTAATATAACCACATTATATCAAGTATATAATAAAAAGAAAATACCTTTATTTCAAACAAGATTGATCAACGAGTTAGATATATGTAACAAATTACATAATTGCCCTAGGACATACCCCTAACTCTATCAGTCTCCCACTTGCACTTGGGGTCAATTATGGAATCTTATAACTTCTCCAATCGGTTTTTCATAACCAATTCGGTCTATCCCCTTATGAACAAGTATGCTATTATATTTTGATTATCTACTCTGTCAATCAACTCTCTCCGATGGTAACAAACTGTTTTATCATGTGGAACAATTCGGAGTATGTCTCTCGACTTCAGGTGAGCTATAAGTTCTGTTATGAACTACAATATGACATTGTTATCATATAACCATGTCATGAGGTTCTCAACTTTTGGAGTTGGCTCAGTAATAAATTTGTGCGCTTATATTTTTATATACATTGTTTTTATTGTGGCGCTATTCAAGGCGATGTACCTAGCCTTTTTCCATTGAACCAATCATGGTCTTTCATTTGGAACATTTCCAACTTAAAGATCTGTTATTGACATATTATACTCAATATTACTTGTGTAAGTTTGAGTCTGAACATTCCTTCATAAGGTATTTATTGTTTACAGTTTGGATATGACATTTGCTTCATGTATCAAATACATAAACAAATCATGATATAGTAGATAACATAACATGTATGATAATTCTTATTGCCAATGCCAAGTAATCGATCTTACATGTTCCGCATTAAACATTTTATTAAGGTGTCCTTGCATATCATTTGGGACATTCCCGAAATCTTTTATACTTACAATAAAAGACATCATTTATTAATCCAATGTTGAGTATTAAAACAACTAAGGCCGATTTTGACATAAGTACATCGTTAAAATCAATAACGTGTTGTTTACTTATAGTTAGAAATATCAATATACCTTTTAACGTTCTTTCTTATGAACACATGCTTCCTCTGCACTTTGATTGAAAATCAAACTATTTGATATTTCTATTAAAATACTTATTCAATCCTGATGCTTATAAAATGATAGTCTCATATCATTTCTTGGATCATATCCAAAGACTCACATACTCAATATCGCTCCCACTGACTTCGAGATATTTTTGGTTAATATGTGTAAATAGCTTTCTCTAAATCGTTAGATAGAATTTTCTATTTTAATACATATGTACCATAAAACTAAGTCTTATCAAGCAATAATTTTGCGAGTAAATATGAATTGACTTGAGCATGTTCAATACTGAATCTATTATGATATTTTCAACAATTGAAATTTGCGATATTATTCTTATTGACATAGGTCATTTAATTCCAACTGCATTAGTCTTGATCACAAAGACATAATCGTTATCGATGGATACATCCCTTCTGTTACGACCACCAAAATCATATTTTGATAACGTATTTGGAATTCTTTCGCATTTGCGCATTATACCATATAGAGTCAACACTTTAATGGTTTAATAAACAACCGAGGATTATATATTTTCGACATTGATAAGAATAGTTTCTCTTTAATGTGCGAGAATACTTATTAAACACTCTAATGCGTTGTGTCCATTTAGGTTAGTTAATTTCATTTCACCTCTTCTAATCAATGTTATTTATGGATTGTATCCAATTCCATTTTACCACCAGTAATTCCTCAAAGAATTTTTTTCATAATGAAGTTGGTATTTCTTGAAAAAACAATTGTTTCTTGGTGCAACATAATAGGTATTCATAAATGTTTTATGAATTTCTTTATTTATAAAACTGATTTGTTTTTAGTTCATAAAACTTATGTTCAAATCATAAATATGTCATCCAGTGATAGCCTTTCAAAAATTATTTTTGAGAGATTCATACAAGATCCCTTACGAACAATTATTACGTGCAATCTTTCGATTCGCACAACCTGCCAACTCCTTGGCCTAGGATATGTTTGAGTTTCTTATAAACCCTTATCTTATAAAATTCTGTAAACTGATTTTCAGATGAAATAATATTAACCTTGTGTGTTACCCTAAGTACATTATCTTATAAAAAGAAACTAACTCAACTTCACTCACAATTAATCATATATAGTCGAAAAAAGTTCGATTACTCCATATCGATGCATCATTATGTATCACATGGAGGAGTAATTTGGAGATTGAATCTTTATTCGTTTTAGGTAAATTTGGAATATTTTTCAATATACTCGCTCATTCGATCAAATCAAATCATTTCTATCGCATGTTATTTTATTTACTTCTGTTTTATATTTTATAAGTTTACCATAGAAATACTACATGTGTATCGAATACACATGTCCATGTCGACGATAACTTATCCGTAAATATGACAAAGTACGCGGAACTGTTTTGGTATTTATAGAATTAAGATTGTATACATCTTTATGTATTAATCTGAAGTGTTCATCAACTCTTATGATACTCCCACTAAATGGGTGCATAGCCCTTTATTGTTTGAGATATAATTAACAAGTATCATATGGTTCAAAATCATACAATAAAATTATTTCTCAAAACTACGGCTTAGTCTATCATTCCAAAACAACTGTAAATAATAGTAGATACTTTTATATTTTTCAGTGCATCACTTTTTTTATAAAAATAATACCACATTATAGTTTTATTTCACAAAGAATATTCATAATTCATATTGAAATATAGCTATGTCTATATATTTTTCTCGGTCGATGCCGAAAAGTGATCATTATTTCATAAACAATGTATGGTAAATTTTATGAAAACAATTTTCGTACTATGATGCAATTATAAGTGCTTTATGGCATGCTCCTACTATTTTCACCATTACTATAATAGTGTACTAAATTCGGAGGTCCATCATTCACTTAATACAATTTTTTTATTTCATACACTGCAACTACTTACAGTGGAGAGTTTGTTGATCAAATATCTTGGGCTCAAAGAAATGAATCTCACAGGAAATAATTTTCCATACGAAAATTGTAACAGCCCGGAATTTTCGATCCCGAAAATTCCAGATGGTTAGGAAAAAGAAGAAAGAGATAGAAGAAGAAAACGAAACACCACAAAGATTCTCACATTCGCAACGGATGAAAATATAATATCAAACAATAACAGTTTACAAAAGAATTATGTATCTGTCAATTACATTTAGAGTACATCAAAGTTACACATATATACAGACAATCATCATGTCTCAGATATACAATAATATAATACAGTGGAAATATGCCATACGTTCTTGCCATCCAGCTCGCCTCCTGAGCTTCAGAACGTCCTTACCTGAAAATCTATAATACTTGGTCTGACCCGAGCATTACATCAAAGTAATACCCCGGTCAGGCTGGAAACCAGCTTGTGTAAACCCATCCAACATGGAATACAAAGCATACAACTTATAGAAAACCCGGGGTAACTCGTATCAATTTACAAATTCACAATTTGTTATAGACTTCTCTAATTTCACACATCAATATCTAAGTACCAAAACTTAGATTAAGTAGTCCAATCCACTTAAATCATTACATTCCAGCCTATTGATTTCACACATCAATCTATAAAAATTCGAAGTGGTTTCAGGTATTTTCTAATACCCGCCTCCGGTCCCTTCGAGTCTCATATGTCCGCCCAAACATATGATACTACAAAACATTTCCTATCAAGGATATCAACTCATCCAAGGCATCCAATACCATTCAATCACCCATAAGCAAACTTGATCACATCCAAAATAAATTTAATCACTTCTAATTGAATTACTAACTTCAATCACATAGATTCCTTCACTTGACATTAATTAATTTCAAATCAATTAATTAATCATCCCTTAATTATCCATCTTAATTAATCTTCCTGGATTAATTATCCTTCAATTACATTCAAGTAATTATCTTTAATTAATTTCACAAATTAATTATTCTTAACCAAAATCAATAACTAATCCTTAATTACTTCACAAATTAATTAACTATAATTAATTACATTAATCCTTAATTACCTATATTAGTCAATTTCTCATAAATCACTTACCATTTTAATTTATACTAATCTAAATTAATTAATTAAACCATAATATTAATCACTCTTGATTAATCTCAACCTGCAATTAACTATCTTTTTATTTACTTCATTAAATAAATTAATTACTCATTTTATAAAGGAAGTTTAAAGGAATTTAGAACCAAATTCATTTTTAAATTCAAATCAATTTAAAAATGCACTTTAACATTCAAGTTGTTAAAAAAATTTAAATTTAAAATTTTTATTTGTTTAAAAACTGAGATTCACTAACTTGAATTCCAGATTTAATTTTTGATTTAAAACTTGTTTTAAATCTCCACTTTACAATTTAACTTCAGTTTTAAAAATCACTTTTATTTCTTTCCAATTCATTCTTATTTTTAATCTATAATTATTTCACTTCCAAAATTTAGTCTTATATTTTTTCCAAAAAAAATCCAATTCAATATTCCAATTATCAACATAATTCATCCCAGAATATCAAACATTCATAACACAGAATATTAAACAGTCTAAATAATTTTGAGGAATCCAGTTGGATCCCTCCAACCTGTTTTCCTGCATCCACAGATGTTAGCACAATACCAATTCCACTTCAAGGTGGAATATCGCGGTATATGGGATTTATATAATATCATCCGCTATTATACAGCGCATAGGGTCTCATCCGCTATATAATGCGGGAAATCAATCACCCAATATATACTATATACTACTATATATAATACAGCACATCAATTCAATTCAACCATCCAACCAATTATTTAAATTTAACCATTTAAATTTAAATAAAAATCCAGAAGAGTGAGATTAACTCACCATTGACCTTTAATTTGCAATCCGATCCAAACCAGCTATTTTCTTCATGATTCAGACCTTGTATAAATATTTATACAATTTATTAATATCCGAAATAATCGAACAATCAATTTCCTTTTTAATGGATTAAATTAACTAACAATTTTTTTAACCAAATAATCTCTCCCTTTTAAAATCTTTTAATACTAAAATAAATTAAATAAGTAAATAAATCAGGTTAATCACCCTAATACTTAACTAAAATAACTATTAAATTTGAAATGTATATATGTATATCTATTATTTTCCCTTGAAACTACATATACTAAAATTACCCTATATGCATAAAAAAATCTAACTTTTTTATAATCCCTATAACAATTTTTAAATTCCTATTCTATCAAACTTTGCCAGTATAAACTAATTTTCTACTCATATACATTCAATCTAATAAAATCCCTTCATTTCAATATCTTACCTATCTACAAATTTCTGTTATACTATATATGCCTACATTAAATAAAATAAATTTTCTTTCAACTTATATGTATGTGTATATAAAATCTTAAAACAGAATTGCGTTTGATACCATTTTGTAAAAATATTATTCTGATTTCAGTGTATAAAAAAAATCTGTAGGAATATACCTCAATTCCAAACTCAGCATCTCACGAATCCTATCTGCAAATTTCTCGAACGTCGTCAACAAAATCACGGCACTGCCCTGCTCGAGTACGAGCCACCCTCGTACATCCTCGATCCATCCACGTCACGTGAAGTTCGATGCGATTTCGAAATCGCAGCCAAACATCCCTCCTTCAACACACTCGCGCCCCAACATCGGCGACCTCGGTTCCCAAATCTCCTTCCTCTCATCTACTACGTAAACCCATAACAAGCAAAACCAAGCCCTAGCGATCTCTCGCTTCGCGCGTGCATCCCCAGTAGATCTCAACTGGATAGTCGAGCAAATTGTAGGAGCTTCAGGTTTGAACTCGACTAGAACCCTGACGTGGTCATTCAATATCGTTGATATCGAATTAGGGAAGGAAGAGAAGTAAATGGACGAGAAGACTTTGGCCATTTTTCTTTCTTTTTTTGCTTATGTTTTGTTCGAATTGATTTTACTGAAGGAAAAGGGGAGACTTGATTTAAACGGTAAAAGAAAGATTGCGTGTTTAAAGGAAGAAAACTGGCGTATTTGAGAAGGAACAATAGTTGACTGGTCAATGCGTATATAAACAAATAAGTTTCCAAAATATTTCGATATAAATTTCAACGCGTTTACACATCGTACACTCCCACAACAACTCCAAACACTACAAAAATTGAAATCCGATAAAATACAACATTACGGATCCAATGGAACTGGTTTCGTCGAATTTCGAGACTGTGCCTAGGAAGGCTATTTTTAAATATCGATTTAAACGATATATTTTCAAAATTGAACAAATCACCTTTAAACTCAAATTTAAAACTTTTGTTATCCTCGGTATTATTAATATGAATTTTACAAGCCTTCAAATTATTTTTAACAGGCTTAAAACTCCAGATTCAAAATTTTACCCAACTTCAAATTATTTAATTCAATAATTTAATTATCAAATAAATGGTGATATTTGAGTTCAAGTTAAAATTTAACGTTTAAATATTTAAAATCAATTGAATATTCCAGTTTCAAATGCTCAAAAATTCCGGGTCATCACATTCCTCCCCCCTAAAAGAATTTCGTCCCCGAAATTGCTAGTTAAGAAGAATGGTCCAAAACTCATTTACTTTTCCCCAAAACCAAATAGTTCCAAACAATCCTCAAAACAAACTTTTTATTAAAGACACACTAACCCTTTTCTATCTTTCCAAACTTATCCATAAGTCCCAATAATATTATTTACTTAACAATTCAAATTTGAATTTAAATCCAAATTTAAATTATCAAAACTTTCTCAAATTTTTTCTAACTCTCTAAATTTTTGAAATTTTTTGCCAGTGTCTCCTTTGTACGGCTAGCTCGGTACAACTACAGAATGCCTCTACGGGCCCCCAAATTCCAAAAGAAAACAAAAATCCAAGTGGCTAGATCAAAAACCCAATCAAATTTCATACAGAAATTTAAACACATACCTTTTTAGTCGGGCAATTCAAATTATCCCCTGAAATCAAAACCAATTTTCCTTTCCCTTTATAATACCTGCACATCCTACTTAGCAATAATATCCAATCATAGCTTTTTAAAATCATTTTATACATTTCCTTACAGAAGTTTTCATATCTACTTCTATTCAAATTAGTTCCCATTTCCATATGAATTCAATTTATCTTCAACTCAAAATATTGAATTTTATCTTCCATTTATAACTGATTCATATCATTATTTTATATTAGTTTCATCCATTAATTTATTTCAATTTCCAATTTGAAATCGTTTTTTCGCTAACAAAAAATTTCCAAAAATTTTCAAAATTTTCTAACTCCCAAAATTCCCGGAAAATTTTGACAGAGTCTCCTTTGTACGAAGGAGCTTTTGCAATTTGACAAGAGATATAAATATATATACACCGACCCACACGGTCGGAAAAACAAAAACAGTTCATATTTCCTATTTTTATTGCGTAGGTGTACCTTTATTTAGCATTTTAAGCAAGCGGCTTATCATTTTAGCAATCAGTGCAACCAAATCCAGCCAAACGGCTTTCCAGTACCTGTACTTACTCAATTCAAATATGTAAGTGCCAAAATCATGTAACTTAACAACATTTTACATATTTAACTAGTAAACATATGAGTTTCTATAAGCAATGTAGGTTAAACAATATTTAAAAGCAACTTGTAGGTTCCGACATTAATTTTAATTGTTTACAACCAATTCGTATACAACTTTATTCAATTCAAATGGTTTACAACTCAATTGCTTACATTCAATTCATTTTTAAGCAAAACAAACTCATATTCACTTCAATTGATCTTAAAACCCATTTATTTAATCTTTATCAACTCATAGAATTTTAATTACCTTCGTTTACGTTAAATGACAATTCATTCTATGCAATTTGATGTTATCCATGTGAATAAATAATTACGTAAGTTTTATAACCAATATAAATTGATTCCGACTCAATTTATTTCAATTCCTTCCATTTTAATTTATTCACAACCATTTAATTAATTACAAGACCATTTTCAATTTATTTCTACCTCCTTGATCTTAAATTGCAATTCAAACCATTTCTGTTTCAATCCAACTTTCTTTTATTCGACAATATTTCAATTGTATTCAATTTACTAACAATTCAAATCAAATTTAATTTATAACTCATGTTTTCATTTCAATTCTTTTAACTTACTTCAAATCCAACTCATTATTATTAACTTACAATCCATTTTATTTAACCGAGTTAAATTTTATTAACGTACTCTATCAAATAATTTATTTAGCTAATTAGCTTACTTCCAACCTTTATATCAATATTTGATTTTATTACAAAATAACACTTCATTAAATTTTCTTGAGTTCAATTTTTTTTCATAATTCCAGTTTGGATTTCTTTCATTTTCCAAAATTCCAACACTTCTATTTTAAAATTTTAGAAATACTTTTAAACTCACATAATACTATTAAAATAGCTTTTTATAAAAATACTTCTTATAACTCGATGTCTCCACCAGTCCATCCTTGTTCTTACAGAAATTAGATCATACGTTGATCAGGCGTAGGACTGAAAATCTATATGTACTTGGTAAACCCGTTTCAACACCCGGTAAAAATACTTGGAAAATAATTTTGTTGAAAATATAGAAAATGGTTTTTTTTTTTAAAATAGTGGAAATATCTTTGGTGAGAATGCTCTGGAAATCATCACCCCCATCCATGGTCGCAGTTACATCCTGGGTTACGTGGCCATCGCAGCAAAAGTCCATGTAACTGTAGGCTACCCACGCCCCTCGATTACGCCATGGAACCCACAACAAATCGCAGTTACATTCCAGGGTTACGTTGCCATCGCAACAAAAGTCCATGTAACTGTAGGCATCAGCGCCCTCGATTTTCGCTGTCAAAAATGAAACTCCTCCACTCCGACATAGGTCGCATTCTACCGATATAAAATCAAATGTAGACTGTTGGTTCTCAGCGGCATACACGACTTTCGCTATGTTACCATAGGTCGCAGTCTACCGATATAAAATCAAACGTTGACTGTTGGCTCTCAGCGGCACACACGACTTTCGCTATGGTCTGTAGTAGATCGCAGTGACATCGAGTTACATTATCGTCATAGCATAACCCAAACGTCTCTGTAGGCATCAACGCCCTTGATTTTTTCTACACACTACTTATAATCCTCAGGAACTAGTTTTGTCCGAACTCCTCACAGGATCAACTTTAGAACCCCACCTTAGGGTTCAAGGCAGTACCACCCGGTGGCACTCCTGAGAAGTTCATTTCAAGGGAGCGCCTTTTTCCCCAGAGCCATTATCAAAACACTTTATACTATAAACATAGTATCTTCCAAATCATACACCTAGTATGTATCTCATATAAATCTCCTTTTCTCAAAATCGATTATCCCAAAATCGATAATTCTCAAACTAGGCTTTCTAAATTTCAATAATACCCAAAAATCAAAAGCCTTTCCAAATCCATAGGTTCCCAAAACCTTTTTCCAAAATCCTCATAAGATCCTTTATATATATATATATAATTTTTTTTGAAAACTTTGGATCATTTCAAACTTTTATACTTCAAACACTTTCAAAATCCTTTTCTTCCGGCAATAGATTCAACAAGGGGAGATTTATCTTATATAACAAAGATATATAACTTTGTTTATTTAAAATCAAATATTCAAATTTGATTACTCTTTTTTTTCATAAAGTTGTTTCCATCTTACTTATCATCATAAAAATATCCAATTTTCACTTTTATCATAGAAATTTCCAATATCAGTTTCATTCAAACCCATATGATGTACACATATCATCCATACGCTATATTAATCTGATTGCTCGCTCGATCACGCAATTTCACTTCCGAACTAGTATCGTCCACCCGACTTCCTAGTGCGGACTCAGGTCTGGTTTCTTGATCAGAAACCGTCATTCTCCTTGCATAGCCATAACTATGACAGAGAATATCCAGAACCAATCAACAATCCATATCCAGGTTCGCCGTCGAAAATTGATCGAAAAATCCCAACTTGGATCGATATATCTATCTCGAAATTTTATGCTCGAATCTGGATCAAATCACTATGCGAATAGAATAATATACGTACATCCTACGTATTTATTTTCATTGATTATTAACTAAATCAATTTCTCTTTCTATTCATATTTCCTTTGAATTCTATCCACATAATCACAATTACCTTAATCCCTTTTTGGATTATCACTTCAATTCTTACCTCTGTTGGGTATTTAATCAATGACAGTTTGAACTCCGACCAGTTTATATTTAGAAAATAGCTTGAAAATTTTAAAAATAGATAAGTAGTTGAAAAATAATTATTAGTTTGCAAAATAGCTGTAAAATAGTTAATTAATTGTAAAATAGTTGGAAAATAGTCAAAAAGTTTCAGAAATTTTAGATAATTGGAAAATAGTTGTAAAATAATAATTAATTTGTAAAATAGTTAAAAAAAATAGTAATTAGTTTATAAAACATTTGAAAAAATGTTAAATAGTTCCAAAAATAATTGTAAAACAAATATAAAATAACTTGGCTTCAAAAAGAAAGGTTGTATATATTAAATAGCTTGAAAAAATAAGTTTATATTAAAACAATTTATATTGAAAATAGTCCAGAGTCAAAACGGTTCACTTCCCCATCAATTCAATTTAAATTTCCATTTCCATTTAAATTGACTCAATTCCAATTTGAATAACTTCAATTTCCATTGAAATTGATTTAACCACAATTCAAGTTGAATCAATCTTGATTTCTTTCCAAATTGAAATCAAATTTCATTTGATTTTTAACCTATTCAACTTTAGTTACAATTCCAAATTATTCCAATCAATTTGGACTAATATCAATTGAATCCACTTCAATTTCAAATCATTTCAATTAAATCCAATTTAATTTTCCATTTAAATTTTTAAACTTATACATCTTCAATCACAAATTCAATTAATTTAAATCAGATTCAATTTGAACAAATTCAATTCAAATTTAAACGATCCCGAATTATATAAATTCGAGCTAAATTTTTAAATGTTGATTTAATCCTTTAAATCAAATCAACTTATCTCTATAAACCATTTAATTTTGAATCCATTTCAAACTTATCTTCATTTAATTTTAATTTGGTTGTATTTCTATTACCACTTAATTCTCATTATTAAATGTTCAATTAATATAACAACCAATTACCTTAATATTTATTAGAAAGAAATATTGCTTTATATATCAAAATATATTCTTATATAAAATCATTTAAAACCTTTATATAAGAAAATAACAAGTACGCGCTCATATATATATGTGTGTGTGTGTAATCAACTCATTCTAGGGTACCATTGACCCTATCCTTAATGAGTAATCCCAACAGAGCCAAGGTTCTCGCTTAACCTTCAGCTCTGATACCAACTATAACAGTCTGGAATTTTTGGGATCGAAAATTCCAGGCTGTTACAAAAATCATTATGGAATAGAAATCATATTTCTTTTTCAAATAATAAGTATAATTATTATTACAATTCCTATTTTCAATGTTTCTTTATGAAGTAGAAGTGATTATTCATTCTCTTCATCCCAACCCTACCTTAAATTACATCCATCCTTATACATTCATTTTCCTTTCAAATGGTCAAATTATTCAAAAGAAAACCTTACTATAATATCATAACAAATTCTTTAGAAAAACACATTCGATTATCCTTAACATTTAAGGACATCAAATATGTTGCACTTTACGTAAATCGATCAAAATGACATTTCAGCGATCGATTTCTTAGATCTATCTGATTTTATGTTACATTAACACAATATGATCCCTTTTGTAACGAGTCAGATTGAATACTCGATCTCCCACTAAGGTTTATTTGTTTTTCCGGATGAATTGATTTCATCGAAATATTATACATTACAAACTTTGATTGTTCACCACATAACATATTTATGCAATTGTATATATATCAAACATCCATAGTCTTGTATTACTTTTGGTTTGGAGTTAGAAATTCATAGATGCAATACATGGTCTTGACCAAATAAATGTGCAAGTTACCAAACCATGAATGTATTCGGTAGTTGTAAAATCAAGCACTTGCATGGGTGTTAAAATGTTGACATGCAATAGAAATTTCACAGTGGGTATTATATTTCCATTTGTGAACTTTTAATTCAGTTTGGTTGTATATGTTAATTGATAAACATTTATCAATCATATTAAATGCAAAAATTTATCATCGTATATAATTATAACATTATTTAGCATATGTTCTTACAATATTAGAAAGGTTAAATGTTATCATTTCATTTTTCTAATAAGGCTCCCGCTAGTTTTTTATGTTTCTCCAAACGATAAGATGAAACATAGAAGTCTTTCGACTTTATTAGCGGGTGTTAGGACTCGCCTTTCTTGGTATTCTGACATTAAGTTCGCTCAACAAATCATAGCCCCACAATGTGGATAACTCCTTATCAATTGTATAACATACAACTCCTGACCCATTTTTCCTTGTCCTAATCTTATTTCGACCTTGAGTTTGCTCAAAAAATCGAAAGAGATTATTCACTCGTACCCACCATATCATGATGGCCTAAGTATAGTATTATACCTTGAGTTTGCTCAACAAATACATATAGTTGTCTTACCTCATCTGTTCAATATACTAATAATACTACACTTAACATCCCCAGCTTGAGTTTGCTCAACAACTAAGGAGTATGCAAGTAATTTATTAATATATATATGGTAGAGGACAATATTATACTGAAGATTCATAACCTTCAATATATTATATTATGTGATATCGACCTATGGAATTATGTATTTTTTATGAAATACCCTCGTGATTCAAGTGTCAGGCATATCAGAAAACATAGTATGCGTACATTTACGTATGTATTTATTCCTTAATTCTATTTGGGTTTATTTAATGTTCCATCTTTAGTTTATACATTCATATCATATAAGTTTTATTGTTATATGAATTTTATTTTTCATATTACTTAGATGATAGTCTTATGTATGATATTTTATTAATTAACTCTTTAATTAATTTTAAATTAGTATTCCAGTACAACTTTTATATTTTTCATATCTACTATAACCTTTATAGTAAGACACATATATCTTATATATGCATATTTATAGTTATTTAACTGACCTTTAATCACTTTATTGATTAAACAACTTCAAATTAATTATATTAGTTTCAAAAATTTATCTTATATACATACATGTATGCTTATGTTATCTTAAACAATTTAAAATAACATACCATATATTAATATATATGATACATGCATATCAGTATTAACTAGTTAACTTATTTAATTAATTTATATTATTAATCTTGTTCATAATTTTAAATTCCAAAATTAATACTTACATAGTTTCAAAAATTTTAAACCTTTCAATACGTTTTTAAAATTTTGAAAATTTATGTCATATATAACCTTTTATAATAAACATGCTTTTATTTCAAATTTAAAATTCTTAATTTTCAAAACTATTTTGAAAATTAGCCTAATACCCAATTCAAATTGGGAATTTTCTGTTAAGGGCAACCTTTGAGATATATCACCTTTTAGCCCAAGCAGGTAACCAGGTAGGACAGAGTACCTGATTACCTAATTTCAATCCTCAATAACAACTTTCTAGATACCGTACTAAGTACACAAGATTAATTGGTTAGCCCTAACATGATTAATTTAGACCGCATAGGTTGTTGGGCTACGATACCATTGAAGGAATTGGGCCAGCCTGCGACAGAATAAATGAGTGAATTTCAAAAAAAATTAGCCATTTCGGATTTTGAATCGACCTATGAAGTCTAAATTCATTTGGAACTTTTCCAATTTTCTTTTAAATAAAATCAATATTTTATTTAACTTCATAAATAAAGTTTTACTTTACTTTAATATGTATGTAAGTTAGAGTATATCAAATATACTCTTATATATAAATTTATGTGTAACGTTTACTTTCAAATTTATTTAGCGAAGGAAATATTTCATTTCCTTTCCCTTAACTTATTCAATTAATGAGGGGGCATAAATTTATTTAGAGAATGAAACTTCTCATTTCCTTTTGTTAAATTATTCAATTAATGAGGGATCATAAATTTAGTTAGAGAAGGAAACTTTTTCAAATTTATCCACAGAAGGAAATATTTCATTTCCTTTCTCTTAACTTATTCAATTAATGAGGGTGTATAAATTTATTTTGAGAATGAAACGTTTTATTTCCATTCTCTTAAATTATTCATTTAATGAGGGATCATAAATTTAGTTAGAGAATGAAACTTTTCGTTTCTTTCTCTTAGTTAAATAAATAATTGTTTAATAAAATAACATTAATGATTAATCTACATATGACATGAATTGTAAATATATTCACAGTAAATATTATGCAAGTGCAACATATAGGGAGTGTGCATAGTCAGTGTTAATTGATATGTATACATAAAATAAACAAAAACAATTTGAACGGTTATTACATTGGAATTGAAATGGAAATAAAAAAGGGATGATAAGCATGATTGATACAGTTTCCCTTTTAGTAAACTTAATTAATGCAACATATTAATGACAGCCAATAGGTACAAAATTGTAAGAATATAGAAGGTAAACAATGAGGTGTATGTATACATTATTGTCTTAATTAAAAAAGAGAAATGATTTTATACTATAACAATAAATGTAAAGAAAAATAAATTCTATATGAATACATATAAGTAGATCTAAATATGTATATATGGAATTCAATCAAAACTTTCTAATAATATAAATGAGATAGTAATTGCAGTCAATTTCAAAACTGATTTGTTGTTAAAATTCCTTTTATTCATATGTAAATATCTAATGCAATAAAAGGTGCAAGTAATGCATGCATGCATACATACATAAATATATTAACATACAAAACTAAAATTACACTTTGTTATGAAAGACTAAAACATAGATCTACAATTGGAACGTTGTATTGATTCCATATAAATTTCATTTTTAGCTTTAAATATAATTCAAGCAATCAACATGAAATTGTAAATTCCAGATTTAAAGAAATAGAACTTAAATTAGATGTTAAAAACATAGAATTAAAATAAAACATTCTATTTTAAAATATATAGATTTAGTTTCAATTTAACAAAGTAAAGAAAAGCAAATAAATAATTCCAACATGTAAACATTCAGATCTGAAGAATTACACTTTAATTAGAATGTTTAAAAACACAGATCTGCATTTAAATATTATTTTAAAACGTAAACAAATTTAATTTTGATCTATCAGATGAAAACTGAATCATATCATCCAAAAAATAATTCAATCTTCAAAAACAATTTTTTAATTAAGCAATACAGTAAGACATCATACAAATTATGAAGGTCAAATTAAATTTTCATCAAACATTGCAAAATCACTATTTATATATAGGAAACGACATACCTTACTACCCAATCCTTAAAACACACCTTGTTGATGTTGCCATTGATTTGCACCTTAAATGAAGAATGCTTCCAGATCCGATTGAATCACCTTAGGATGTTGCCTAGAAATCACACCTTGAATGATGATATCTCCTCAATCTTCAAGATCCACATCCTATCCTTGCAAGAGATGGATGAACCACTTCTTTTATTTTATTTGATCTTTTTATTTGGAGTTGAAAGATTTTGGAAATTCGTTTTCCTTTTTTTTTTGCCATGAAAAGTTAGGGGAGAGAGAGAAAGAATGAATTTTTGTATAGAATGAATTAGACAAATATATTTTATTTGAAAGAATGAAACTTTTTCCATTCTTTTATTAAAACTTCTCTAATTAATTCCGTTGATTGTGTCTCTCTCTCCAATCCTTTCTTTACACGTTGTCATCAAATGATATAAAATTTCCATAAATCATGTTATCAAATGACATAAAATTTCCACAAATCATGTCGTCAAATGACATAAAATTTTCATAAATCATTTCATGCAATTATCTTTAATTACATTGATATCGTATATCAATGGGCGCAAATATAACTTTTATAAATGCATTAAAATAATTACAAAATAAGCTTCCAAACATCAAATAAATAATAATTAATATTTCTCAAATATCAGTTAATTTAATCAATTTACAACATTTTATAAATTAATTAAATCATGTGGTTTTTCAGAGAATTCAACATTACGGTTGTGCGACTCATAGGTGTAAATTCGATCGGCGGTTAATATCGAACTATTTGAATATTAACGTTTACACGTCACTTAGCAGGTGGTGTGACATTTTGGCCGAATTTATCGCCTACACATCTTTTGGTAAAATCCAATTTTACTTATTATAAGTCGTACCCAATGGTGACAATTATTTACGCCAATTCTCTTCATCAAGACAATATCAATTTGGATTTATGGAATTTGGTAATTGTCAAAATTCTCATTTCATCTGCTTTCAACTTTATAGTCCAAACACAAAGTTTTTGGTTCAATAATAACAATTATTATTAACCGAAATGCTCTGGCCAATGACTTTGAGTTGACTTCAGTTGATCGTGATACTAATCTCACATAAACGAGGAGACAAATCCTCTCTTGAATAGTTTTTCACTTCAAATGTTTCCACTCGACCAAACTATAGTCGTTCGATAAACGCCATGCCACGATTTAACTATAATCAAAGCGGAGCTTCCACATTAAATATCAATAGTATTCTCAATTCGAGAGAACCGTGTAAATTAGTCACGTTGATATTCTCTGCTTGACCTTAGTTATATTAACCAACAAAAAACTATCTAGTGAGTCATTCTATAGTTATCTAGACAATCAGTACGTAACCCCTTGCAACCAACAGTCATGAGTAATACACTGCCCAACATTTGGAGAGTGTTACATACTTTAGTCTCGATAGATACATCAATATCCAGTCTCGATGCATCTTGACTAGGAACATTTAAAATGGCATATTTGTTTCATTGTGATAAATTACTTGTAATTACAACACTTTGTAACTACTATCACAAAGCATACCAATTGTGGATTTTATATTAAATATACTTTTAATTAAATTGATTAATTAATATAACCACATTATATCAAGTATATAATAGAAAGAACATACCTTTATTTTCAACAAGATTGGTCAATGAGTTAGATGTATGTAACAAATTACATAATTCCCCCTAAGGCATACCCCTAACTCTATCAATCTCCCACTTGCACTTGAGGTCAACTATGGAATCTTATAACTTCTCCAATTGGTTTTCTCAAAACCAACTGGGTCGGTCCCTTTGTGAACAGGTATGCTATTATGTTTTAATTATCCACTTTGTTAATTAACTCTCTCCGGTGGTGATAAACTATTTTATCATTTGGAACAATTTGGAGTATGTCTCTCAACTTTAATTGAGCATAAGTTCTGTTGCGAACTATATTATAACATTGTTATCATATAACTATGTCATGAGGTTCTCAACTTTTGGAGTCGGATCGGTAATAAATTTGTGCACTTATATTTTTATATACATTATTTTAGTGCGGCGCTATTCAAGGCAATGTACCTAGCTTTTTTCCATTGAATCAGCCATGGTCTTTCATTTGGAACATTTCCAACTTAAAGATTTGTTATTGACATATCATACTCAATATTACTCGAGAAAGTTTGAGTCCGAGAATTCCTTTATAAGGAATTTATTATTTTTGTAAACAGTTCTCTAGTATTTCATAAATACATGAGAACACTTCAAACAACCATTTAGTGATATCAATTTGGATTTGATATTTTCTTCATGTACCAAATACATAGACAAATTATGATATCATAGACAACATAACTTGTATGATAATTCCTATTGCCAATGCCCAAAAATCAATCGTACATGTTCCATATTAAACATAAGGTGTCCTTACATATCATTTGGGACATTCTCGAAACCTTTTATACCTACTATAAAAGACATCATTTATTAATCCAATATTGAGTACTAAAACAACTAAGGCTGATTTTGACACAAGTAAATCGTTAAAATGAACAACATGTTGTTTACTTATAGTTTAGAAATATTATTATACCCTTTAACGTTATTTCTTATGAACACACGCTTCCTCTGCCCTTTGATTGAAAATCAAACTATTTGATATTTCTTTCAAAATACTTATTCGATCCCGATAGTTATAAAACGATATTCTCGTATCATTTCTTGGTTCATATCCAAAGTCTCACAGACTCAATATCGCTCACACTGACTTCGAGATATTTTTGGTTAATATGTGTAAATAGCTTTCTCTAAATCGTTATAAAGAATTTTCTATTTTAATACATATGTACCATAAAACTAAGTCTTATCAAGCAATAATTTTGCGAGTAAATATGAATTGACTTGAGCATGTTGAATATTGAATCTATTATGCTATTTTCAACAATTGAAATTTGCAATATTATTCTTATTGACATAGCTCATTTAATTCCAACAGCATTAGTCTGGATCGCAAAGACATAATCGCTATCGATGGATACATCCCTTCGGTTACGACCACCAAAATCATATTTTGATAACGTACTTGGAATTCTTTCGCATTTGCGCATTATACCATATAGAGTCAACACTTTTAATGGTTTAATAAACAACCGAGGGTTGTATATTTTTGGCATTGATAAGAATAGTTTCTCTTCAATGTGCGAGAATACTTATTAGGCGCTCTAATGCGTTGTGTTTGTTTAGGTTAGTTAATTTCATATTATCTCATCTAATCAATATTATTTATGGATTGTATCCAATTCCATTTTACCACCAGTAATTCCTCAAAGAAATTTCTTCATAATGAAGTAAGTATTTCTTGAAAACACAATTTCTTCTCGGTGCAACATAATAGCTATTCATAAATGTTTTGTGAATTTCATTATTTATAAAAATGGTTTGGTCTTAGCTTACAAAATTATGTTCAAAACATAAATATGTCATCCAATGACAGCCTTTCAAAAATTATTTTTGAGAGATCCATACAAGATCCCTTACGAACAATTATTACGTGCAATCTTTCGATTCACAAAACCTGCTAACCCTTGACCTATGATATGTTGGAGTTTCTTATAAACCCTTATCTTGTAAAATTCTATGAACTGTTTTTTAGATGAAATAATATTAACCTTGTGTACTACCCTTAAGTATATTATCTTATAGAAAGTAACTAACCCAACTTCACTCAAATTAATCATACATCGTCAAACAAAGTTCGATTACTCCATATCGATGCATCAGTATGTATCACATGGAGGAGTAATTTTGAGATTGAATCTTTATTCATTTTAAGTACTTTCAGAACATTTTCCCATTTCCAATGTTTCTCTATGAAGTAGCAGTGACTATTCATTCTCTTTATCCCAATTGTACCTTAAATTACATCTATTCTTATACATTTGTTTTCCTTTCAAATGGTCAAATTATTCAAAAGAAAACCTAACTACAATACCATAACAAACTCTTTACGAAGGCGTATTCGACTATCCTTAACATTTGAGGACATTAAATATGTAGCACTTTAAGTAAACCGATCAAAATGACATTTCAGCGATCAAGTTCTTATATCTATCTTGTGATTTTTGGTCTTGTGCTACATTAAAAAATAAGATCTCTTTTGTAATCAATCATATTGAATAATCGATCTTGCACCAAGGTTTATTTGGTTTCTCGAATGAACTAATTTCATCGAAATATTGTACATTACAAACTTTGACGTTCACCATATAACCTTTATATGCAATTGTATATGGATCAAATATCCATAGCCCAGCATTTCTTTTAGAGTTTGAAACTCATAGAATGCAATACATGGTCTTGCCAAATAAATGATCAAGTGACCAAACCACTCATATATTCAGTAGTTGTAAAATCAAGCACTTGCATGGGTGTTAAAACATTAACATGCAATAGGAATTTCATAGTGGGCATTATAATTTCATTTGTCAACTCTCGATTCAGTTCGTTTGTATGTGTTAGTTGATAAACATTTTATCAATCATATTAAATGCACAAATTTAACATTGTAAATAATTATAACATTATTTGGCATATGTTCTTACAATATTAGAAAGGTTAAATGTTACCATTTCATTTGTTTAATAAGGCTCCCACTAGTCTTTTATGTTTCACCAATCCCTAAGATGAGACATAGAAGTCTTTCAACTTTACTAGTGGGTGTTAGGACTCATTAGTCTTGGTATTCTGACCTTGAGTTTCCCCAACAAATCATAGCCCCACAAACAATGGAAACTCCTTATCGTATCACATACAACTCTTGACCCATTTTTCCTTATCCTAGTCTTATTTCGATCTTGAGTTTGCTCAACAAATCGAAAAAATTATTCACTCGTACCTACCATGTTGTGATGACCTAAGTATAGTATATGTACCTTGAGTTTTCTCAACAAATTCATATATATCTTACCTCATCTATTCAATATATTAATAATACTACACATCACATCCTCGGCTTGAGTTTGCTCAACAATTAAGGAGTATTCAAGTAATTTATTGATATATATATGGTAGAGGACAACATTATACTGAAGATTCACAATCTTCAATATATTATATTGAGTGATACCGACTTATGCAATAATGTATTTCTTTTGAAATACCATTGTGATTCAAGTTTCAAACATATCAAAAATCACAGTATACGTACATTTACGTATGTATTTATTCCATAAGTCTATTTGGGTTTTTTTTAATGTTCCATTTTTAGTTTATACATTCATACCGTATAAGTTTTATTTTTGTATAAATTTTGAATTTCATATTACTTATATGATTGTCTTATGTATGATATTTTATTAATTAATTCTAGTTAATTAACACTTTAATTAATTTTAAATTAGGATTCCAATACAGCTTTTATATCGGACATATCTACTATAACCTTTATCGTAAGGCATGTATATCTTATATATGCATATTTTTAGTTAACTAACTAACCTTTAATTACTTTATTAATCAAACAATTTTAATTAAATTATATTAATTTCGAAAATTTATCTTATATACATACATGTATGCTTATGTTCTCTTTTAAAATAACATAACATTTATCAACATATATAATACATGCATATAAGTATTATTTAATTAACTCATTTAATTAATTTATATTATTAATAATTTTAAATTTCAAAATTAATACTTATGTAGTTTCAAACATTTTGAACTTTTCATTACATTTTCAAACATTTTGAAAATTTATGTTATATTATAACCTTTTGTAGTAAACATGTTTTTATTTTAATTTAAAATCATGTCTTTATCTTCAAAACTATTTTGAAAATTAGCCCAAGGTCCAATTCAAATTAGGCCTTTTCTATTAGGGGCAACCTTTGGGATCACATCACCTTTTAGGCCAGGCAGATAACCACATGGGAGAGGGTACTTGATTACCAATTCCAATCCTCGACATCACCTTTCTAGACATCATACTATTGCCCAAGCTTAATAAGTTAGCCCTAACATGATTAATTTAGACCGCATAGGCTATTGGGCTCCAATACCATTGAAGGAACTGGGTCAGCCTGCTGCGGAAGAAATGAGTGAATTTCAAAAAAAATTAGTCATTTCAGATCTTTAATGGGCCTATGAAGTCTGAATTCATTTGGAACTTTTTCAAATTTCTTTTAAATAATATTTTATTTAACGTCATAAATAAAGTTTCACTTTACTTTGATGTGTATGTAAGTTAGAGTATATTAAATGTACTCTTATAAACAAATTTATGTGTAACTTTTACTTTTCAAATTTATTCAGAGAAGGAAATATTTCGTTTCCTTTCTCTTAACTTATTCAATTAATGAGGGGGGTTAAGTTTGTCTAGAGAATGAAACTTTTCATTTCTTTTCTGTTAAATTAAATTATTTAATTAACGAGGGACCATAAATTTAGTTATAGAAGGAAACTTTTTCAAATTTATCCAGAGAAGGAAATACTTCATTTCCTTTCTCTTAACTTATTCAATTAATGAGGGAGCATAAATTATTTAGAGAATGAAAACTTTTCATTTCCATTCTCTTAAATTATTCAATTATTGAGGGATCGTAAATTTAGTTAGAGACGTAAGTTTTTATTTCCTTCTCTTAATTAAATTACATAATTGATTAATAAAATAACATCAATGACTAATCTAAATATAACATGAATTGTAATATATTCGTAGTAAATATTATGCAAGTGAAACATATAGGGAGTGTGCATAGTCAGTGGTAATTGATGTGTATACATAAAATAAACAAAAACAATTTGAATGGTTATTACATAGAAATTGAAATGAAAATAAATAAGGGATGACAGGGGTGATTGACACAGTTTCCCTTTTAGTAAGCTTAATTAATGCAACATATTAATGACAACCAATAGGTACAAAATTGTAAGAATATAGAAGGTAAACAATGAATTATATGTGTACATTATTGTCTTAATTAAAATAAAGAAATGATTTATATAATGATAATATATGTAAAGAAAAATAAATTCTATATGACCACATACAAGTAGATCTAAATATGTATATATGGAATTCAATTAAAGCTATGTAATAATATAAATTAGATAGTAATTGCAGTCAATTTCAAAACTTTGATTTGTTGTTAAAATTCCTTTTGTTCATAAATGTAAATATCTAATGTAATAAAAGGTGCAAGTAATACATGTATGCAAACATACATACATATATTAACATTCAAAACTAAAATTACACTTTGTTATAAAAGATTAAAACAAAGATTTACAATTGAAACATTGTATTGATTCCATTTAAATTTCATTTTTAACTTTAAATATAATTTAAGCGATCGGCAAGAAATTGTAAATTTCCAGATTTAAAGAAATGGAATTTAAATTAGATGTTAAAAACATAGAATTAAAATAAAACATTCTATTTTAAAATATATTGATTTATTTTCAATTTAACAAAGTAAAGAAAAGCAAATAAACAATTCGAACGTGTAAACATTCAGATCTGAAGAATAACACTTTAATTAGAATGATTAAAAACACTGACCTAAATTTATATATTATTTTAAAACGTAAACAAATTTAACTTTGATCTACCAAATGAAAACTGAATCATATCATTCAACAAATAATTCAATCTTCATAAATATTTTTTTAATTAAACAATACAGTAAGACATCATACAAATTATGAAAGTCAAATTAAATTTCCATCAAACATTGCAAAATCACCATCTATATATTGAAAATGACATACCTTGCTACCCAATCCTTAAAATACACCTTGTTGATGTTTCCTTTGATTTGCACCTTGAATGAAGAATGCTTCTTGATCCGATTGAATCACCTTAGGATGCTGCATAGAAATCACACCTTAAATGATGATATCTCCTCAGATCTTCAAGATCCACATCCTATCCTTGCAAGGGATGAATGAAACACTTTTATTATTATTTTCTTTGATCTTTTTATTTGAATTTGAAAGATTTGAAAATTCATTTTTCTTTTTTTCTGCCATGAAAAGTAGGGGAGAGAGAGAAAGAATGAATCGTTCATACAGAATGAATTAGAGAAATATGTTTTATTTGAAGGAATGAAACTTTTTCCATTTTTAATTAAAACTTCCCTAATTAATTCTTATGATTATTTCTCCCTCTCCAATCCATTCTTTACACATATGTCATGAAATGACATAAGATTTCCACAAATCATGCCATCAAATGACATAAAATTTCCATAAATCATGTCATCAAATGACATAAAAATTCCAAAAATCATTTCATGCAATTATCTTTAAATTACATCGATATTATATATCACTGCACGCAAATATAAATTTTATATGTGCATTAAAATAATTATAAAAAAACTTCCAAACATCAAATATATAGTAATTAATATTTCTCAAATATCAATTAATTTAATAAATTTACAACATTTTATAAATTAAATCATGTGGTTTTTCAAAGAATTCGTCATTATGATTGTGCGACTCATAGGTGTAAATTCAGTTAGGGGTTAATATTGAATTATTCGAATATTAACGTTCACACGTCAGTTAGCAGGTGGTGTGACATTCTAGCTGAATTTATCGCTCACACAACTTTTAGTAAAATCCAATTTTACTTATTATAAGTGGTACCTAAAAGGAAAATTACACCAATTCTCCTCATTAAAACTATATCCCTTTTGAATTATGGAATTTGGTAATGGTCAAAAATCCAATATCATCCACAATCAATTTTATAGTCCAAACACAATGTATTTGGTTCAATAATAACAATTGTCATTAACCAAAATACTCTAGCCAGAGACATTGACTTGAGTTGACTTCAGTTGGCCATGATACTAACCTCATATAACCGAAGAGACGCATCCTCTCTTAAATAGTGTTTTACTTCCTATTCTTCCACTCGATCCAACTATAGTCGTTCGATGGACGTCGTGCCACGATTTAAGTATAATCAAAGTGGAGCTTCCACATTGAAGATCAACGGTATTCTCAAGTCAAGAGTGTTGTATAAATTAGTTACATCGATATTCTATGCTTGACCTAGTTATATTAACCAACAGAAAACTATCTAGTGATTTATTCTATATTTATTTAATAACTATCAGTATGTAACCCCTTAGTGCCCTCCCAACGTCGGGAGACACTACCCAATTGGAGAGCATTACATACTCTAGTCTCAACGGATACATCGATATACAATCTCGATGCATCTTGACTAGGAACATTTAAAATGATATATTTGTTTCATTGTGATAAATTACTCACGGTTATAATACTTTGTAACTACTATCACAAAACATACCATTTGTGGATTTTCTATTAAATATACTTTTAATTAAATTGATTAATTAATATAACCACATTATATCAAGTATATAATAGAAAGAAGATACATTTATTTCGAACAAGATTGGCCAACGAGTTAGATATATGTAAAAACTTACATAATTATCCCTATGGCATTCCCTTAACTCTATCATATATTGGTCGGTACTGACCCATTGTGATGGGTCGATACTGAGCCAGCACTTATGGACATCGGGTCTTTGGAACCTTATGGTGGATTTGTATTTGCCTAGTGACCTAGGTTGTGTTTGAGTTTTGGGATTTGTGTTCATATCTCTGGGCGTTTTGCCTTGATAACTTTAAAGTTTGACTTGTCGGATTCATCTATGTACTGCTTAGTCGAAAGGCGGGGTAACACTTGCCCTATAAAGCACGCCTTACGAATGGAAGGTGTGCTTTTGGTAAGAACAAATGTGATATCAACAGAATATAATTGAGCTCTCTAGCTACTTCAATCTTGATTAATCGTCAAGTTCCTTTGGACTCTTTTGTAAATCAAAGATCTTTCCAAACCTATTGCAACCTAAGACTCTAAACTCTATCTATGTGTAGTCTATGCATCATCACAATTCCGATTTCACTCGGATTAATTATTCATATATCTAAACTGTCCCGTGTTCACATGGGATTTGTCAATTCTATTCTAATTACAAGGCGTTCAAATCCTTTTGTCAAATCCGTCTTTGTTCTTAGGATCGATCTTTCTGGATCATTTTATATTCAGTTTGGTGCACGATCTCATAGGATCAGTAATCAAATTAGTGGACACTTAGGACCAATAGTTAAATCCATGCTCTCTCTGGGTCGTTAATCAAATATATGGTCATTCAAGGTCGATAATCAAATCCGTGATCATTTTGGATCGTTCAATCAAATTCATGGTTGTTTGGGACTGATAAGCAAATCCGCGGTCTCTCCAGACCCTTACTTAGCTAATCTTCTCATTCTTCGACAAGGGGACTTAGTGGAAAGTAAGCCCATCCACTTACTCTCCAGGACCTACTCCCTGCACTTCGGTCCCAACTCTCCGGTTGGGACACATATCGATTAGATCCATGGTTACTACAGATCCTTGCTGAGTCCAATCCGGTCGCTCTCCAATGAGGAGACACAATGACAAGTAAGTCCATCCACTTATCATCCGACAAGATAACTTACTTCTATCACTCTGGTCTGCCTTTCTGAACGCGACTTAAAGTGATCCATATCATACAAGTCCATTCGCTTGCACTACGACAAGCGGACTTGCATATTGCACATCGGTCTCATCGCTCCGGACGGGAGTTTGAAGCGATTAATAACATCATCACATTCAATATGGATTATCAAGTTTGCATTCTCAACACGCCCTCAACTCCATGACGGAATTATGGACAAACACCTCCGGTGGTGCTTTTATTCTGATTTGCATTTATACACTCTACATCATCTCCAAGATGCGTATCGTTCCTTCTTAGGCTAGGACAACCCATGCCCCCGAGCTTTTGTGGCATACCAAACCATGGATGTAGGTCGGTACCGACCTGTATGTTTAGCTTGAGGTTTTTCCTAGGTCGTTCTATTCTGCTTCCAGTTACCTATGCTTTGGATTCTGGCCTTTGATTTCGATTTGCAGTAGCTTCGATTATTCCTATCTGTCTCATTCTCCAGAATAAATTCTCCATTATCTCTTCCCAACGCGCAATCGTCCTATTCTGCATTCATTCATCATGGTTTTCATCTCATTCCTGGTCATGTAGATTGATGAGGGGGTTAGCTCCAAAGGATACCTCTTTGCTGCACCCTTGTTGGTTTCCTCCAGTAGCGACCTTTCCATTTGATTATCTAGTCATTCTAAATCTATTTCAAATCCCAAATCAATGATTCTAGTGATTTCTTAGTGAAAGCACCAAAATGTCTGAACCCAAAATGATAAACACCCAATAGATTGAGTAGAGAATAAAAAGTAAATAAAATAAATGAAAAACGATTAAAAAAGTGCACATGGAGTTTATAGTGGTTCGGCTAATCTTTGCCTATGTTCACTTAATGATTTTTATTGCTTATATTTTGACTTGAGGGCAGAAGTTCTTACAAGCTGATACAACTCCGACAAAGATTAAAGAAATTAGAGAAAGGAGAGTAAGAGCTAAAAGATCCTAAAAGTGAGCCCCATCTCTCTATTAGAGGTACGGAGCCAAAAATCTCACCCAGAAGGCTCCCCTTCATTTTCCATGCTGCAGACTGTTTCTCCAAAAAAAATAAGGCGCCGCCTCAGAAATTTTCGTAGGTCAGTATGACTCCAAAGGCTTGGGTCGGTACGACTCCAAGGGCTTGGGTCGGTACGACTCCAAGGGCTTGGGTCGGTACGACTCCATCAGATAGCCAATATAGTCATCTTGAACTCTTCAATTTGGCTCGTTTTGTGGGTAGCTTCATGATTATATAGTTGTTTGCACCAATATTAACTTATTTTGGAGTCCAAATGAAAGAGTTGTGGAAGAACAGAGTTAGATTCAAGAGTTCATAGAGATCAATAGAGAATTTCATTAGATTAACAAAACAACATTGGAAATAGGCTACTAACATCAAGTGGGTGTGTAGGCTGAAGATAGACTCCAATGGCGGGGTATATATGGGTCGGTACTGACCTATGGTGTTGTGTCGATATTGACCCAACACTTGTGGACTTTGGGTCTTTGGAATCTTATGGTGGATTTGTATTTAACAAGTGACCTTGGTTATGTTTGAGTTTTAGGCTTTATGGTCATCTCTCCACGCGTCTTGCCTTGATAACTTTGAAGTTTGACTTGTCGGATTCATCTGTATACTACTTGGTCAAAAGGCAGGATAATGATGCTCATCATAGCACCAATGCCCCCACACTATTGGAGATGGACAACATCATGAGTGAATGAATTGGGGCTACGATGTGATTGGTCCCATCATCTATTCATCGATCCCTCTAGCACGGAAGGAGTATTGATTGGTTCGCACATCTACATGGAGTAGTACACCACGGACGTAGGAATCCAAAGCATGATGTGGGTGGTCGTGCCATCCTTGCGATGGTGTCCCCACATGGAAGGGAGTGTTGATTGGCTTGCACATCCTCATAGGGACATTTAGATATTCCCCTGTAAGGTAAGCAGCATTTCTTAGCTTGACCTTATCGGATAGCGCCTTAGTTGATGGCATTCCCTAGCCAAGAAGAGAACGTTGTGTGGTTCATCCTTATCAAATATTGCTTTTTTCATTTGCGTTGAATGCTTGGGAAGCGCTGCTTTCATGCTATATAAAGATTGACTATTACAAAAAGTCATTCATCTTATGATTGTAGCTTAAAAAAATTCGTATATAGTATGCTCGAAGGTGTTTTATATTCTAGGTGTATGGGTGTGAGAGGTGGTATGCTGCGTTGAACGGCTTAACTATACGGGCGTTCCTAGTTTTCCCCCCAATACTCCCTCATTCAAGTTTGTTGTATTTTCCAATACTTAACATAAAACTAGGTCACCCAGGATGAATTGGCAAAGCTTCACCCTAGGATTGTGATGCATGGCTATCTTTCTCTTATATGCCTCGGTGCAGAGCTCTACCTCTGCTACCCTTTCTTTTAAAGCATCAATCCCAAGCCTTAGTAATTCTTTGTTTTACTCGGGGTCATGAGTAAGGCACCAAAGGGATAGGAATTCGATGGGAAATTGGCTTTAAACCCCTAAAGTAAGAAGAACAGAGAGTGCCTAATTGAGGTTCGACGTGAGGGCTGATATAACCAAAGCACGAGTGAGAGGTTTTTGGCCTAATTTCCTTTTCTTAGTGAAATGCTTCTTTAATGTCAATTTGTTAGTCTTATTCAGGGCCTTAGCCTGCCTGTTTGCATGTAGACAAATGACTGAGGAGAAATACCTTTCGATCCCATTTCTTATGTAGAAACCTTATTGTATCCCACTTTCGAACAGTGTGCCGTTATTTGTGATGATCTTCTTTAGCAGTCTAAAGTGGAATACGATGTTCTTGGTTACAAAATTCACGATTTTGGGCACGGTGACCTAGTAAGGGGCTCCGTCTTAACCTATTTTATGAAGTAGTTGATGGCGATGTGGCATGATTATACCCCTTTTAGCATTAGGATACTCTCTAATTTTGTCAGTCCCATAGGTTTCCAATGACCAAGGGGATGTCATGGTGGTTAGAAGATTCCGTGAAGCTTTAGGGATTTTGGCGAATAGCTGGCATCATTTGCACTATAGTCTATCGTGTCTTTGATCATTGTCGTTCAATAGCAGCCTCGATGAGCAGTCTTCTTTGACAAGATTTTCCCCCTACATAACCCTTGAAGAAAATGTGGTTCTTTTAGTACTTGATAGGCTTGTTACACACCACTAAAGGGGAGTAGAGTGCCCTCAATGATATAGCTTGCATCCATTATCATGTAATGTGGTGCCTGATAAAGAACTTCCCAAGCTTCTTTCCTATCGATTGGAAATTTACTGCCCATGAGATATTTTAGCAATAGGATCATCTTGGTAGTGGTCTGTACCTTATAAGCATCCACTTTGGTTGTCCCCAACTCATAGCCAAAGGCGGTTTAAACTTCCAACGGGACCCAAATTATGTTCTCTTTAAGGTCACTTGTTGCCTTTGCTAGCTAGTTGGCCTTGGAGTTCTTCTCGTATGGAATCTATTCGTTTGAAGTTAGAGAATGTATTGATGTGTTTCTTAGCTTCTGCAACATATAAGGCAATGTTTAGCCTTTAATCTTGAATTGTCCTCCAATCTAGTTGACGATTAGTGATGAACCACTAAACATGTGTAGAGAGTCAGCTCATAATTTTTTAGCCATTGAGGGACTAGCCTGGATGGCCTCATAGTCGGCTTCGTTTTTGGTGACCTTGAAACAAAAGTGTATGAAAAAAAATAAAGTTCCTTCCCTTCTAGAATGACTAGGACCATGCCGGCCCTAGCTCCTTTCCCATTCGGCACATTGTCCACATATGATTTCTAAGCTTATTAGCTGATGATTATTTTTTCTTCACCATTATACGAGCTTGAGCATTCTACTATAAAATTGGCCATAATTTGGCCTTTGATAGAAGTGTGGGGATGAGAGGTAACATGGTGTTTTCCTGAGTTCTCGGACCCTTCAAGTGTTTTCTCGCTGTATCAGGCCGGCTCGGTACTTATTTCAATTACTTCTTGGTGTGGACCTTTATAGGGCGAGCTTGGAAATGTAGTACATCAGCTGTTGGATTTTCTTTTCATCTCGAACCAAGACAGCACTAATTGCATGGTCAGCAACCTCGAGGTACAGATACAGGTCTTATCCTTTCACTGGGTTGGAAAGTATGAAGGGCGTGGAAAGAAGCTGCTTCAGGTCTTTAAAGGCCTTGGTGAAATTCTTCGTTCTAGAAAAATGATTTTCCTGTTTTATTGAGGCTAAAACAGGTATAAACTAATCCATTGCCTTCAAAAAAATGGCTAAGTGCCACGACCATCCTATTTAGACTCTACACTTATTTGATGGCATATGGATCTGAATATCCTTGATTACTTGAATCCTATCAAGATTGGCCTCTATCTCTTTGGCACTCACTACTATCCCAAGAACTTCCTAGAACGGATGATGAAGGAGAACTTCTTAGGGTTGAGTTTCATATCATATTTGTGGAGGATGTTGAAAGTCTTGGCTAGATTCTTTATATGTTCCCTGGCCCTTTCAAGCTATGATAGAATTCCATCCGCATATACCTCCATACCACTCGTTAGTAGATCATGCATGCACTGTGAAGCTAAAACAATATAGCTCTATAGCAGTAGAGTCATGCATTTGTAATGAAAGAGATGCGTTCTTGGTTTGAACCATGCATAGCGATCCTGTTATACCTCAGTAAGCATTCGTGAATGCGAGAAGCTCATGTTTGTCGGTCGCCTCCACAAGCTAATCGATGTAGGGCATTAGCAAACTATCTTTCGGGTATGCCTTGTTAAGATCCGAGAAATCAATACAGGTTTTCATGGCCCCACTTGGCTTGTAGACCAAAACTGGGTTAGCAACCCAGAGTGGATACTCAGCTTCATAAATGAAACCATTTACAAGGTTCTTTTCTACTTCTTCCTTGAGTGCTCTGTATCTTTCGGGATTGAGGGGTTATCTTTTTTGTCGGACGAGGTGAGCTTTTGGGTCGATGTTGAGGACGTGGTAGATGATAGACGAACCTATGTCGATCATGCCATGATGCTTCTAAGCGAACATATATTTTATTTTCTTTAAGAAGCATATCTGCTTATCTCTTATTTACAAATTCTATTCTATTCTAATCTAGATGATTTTGCTAGGACCTATATTATCAAGTGATATCACTTCAAGCCAGATTATCGGCCCTCTGTTAGGGTTTCAATCATCCATACGAGGGTCGAGAGGATCATCATAATTTACCTCCGTGCGCATCTCAAGATTACATTGGTCCAACATGTGTATCATTCACTCAAGGACTTCTATAGTCATGATGGATATCCATGCTCAAGCCAAAGGGCTATGGTTTGCCCTGCCCTCATGTATGAGTCCATCGACGTTTAGAGAGGTATTATGGTGTCGGTTACTCCTACTTTCCAGTAGAAGTGAACCTACTCATCTCATGTTTTATAAGCTTCTTTGTCTTACATAGGCTGGTTAGGGAAAGATGGTTCTGGACAAGCATGTTGTCTTCATGGCCCCTGGAACGAATATGGGGGTTGATTGGATCCCACGTTCTCTTCGGGGTAGTAGTTGATGACACTTTGATGACTTTATTACTACGGGCGACATTGACATGAACATGAGCATTGCCTGACTCAAGCACTCTCTCTAGTTCACCGTCGTGTAGAATGACTAGCTCTTGTTGTAACCTCTATTGTAAAAATCCTTCTAGCCTCCCACCCATGCCCCTTCTAGGCACTAGGCTAGTATTACCGTCTAGGTTTTCGCCTAGTCCACCTAGATGAGACTTACTACATTATCTAAGCATGTAAATAGGTTTATAGGCACCATATATGCACAAATTTAGGCTTGATTCCTCTTATATGCATCAAAATGTTGGTTTCAAGCTATTTTGTCTCCATGGTTGCTTCTAAACCCGTCTAAATCCATGATATCCCATTATGGATCAGTTAGTATTAAACAAATAATTTAATTTTATCCAAAATGCATGAGTTTATCGAAAACACCTAGTTCTGATTAGTCCTCGATTAATCCCCTAGGCGAATAATTCATGTTCCACGCTTACCACCTAGCATCCACCTAGCAATTTTTACAACCTTGGCTACAACATGAGAACCCCGTTCTTTGCTTGTCATAATGGTATGTAGTAGTCTCTGGTGTCCTACTGGTTGTTGCGAATACATATTATTCCTTTCTTAATTGTGAACTTCATCGTAAACTACTGATAGGATATGATAACATCCTGATCCACCATTTCTCGCACCCGTCAATATATTATAAGCAGATGGGCAGTCTACTACCATGAAGTTTACCTTAATTTTAGCTGCAAAGGTTTTTCTCCCCAAAAAATGGCTATGTATGAGGTTTTCCCTAGGCATATTATGCCAACACCCCCCGAACACATAATGGTAGTGCATATGGAGTGAGGCTAGAGGCGGGAACCTTCATTTTATAGGATACCCACTTGAACATCACATTGATCAAGCTGCCTCCATCGATGAAGACCTGGTGAACTTTTTTAATGGCCAGATTGACTTAGAATGCCATAGGATTATGGTAGGGAAATCCTACTCCTATCTTGTCCTTGATGGTGAAGATGATGTCTATTTCTTCTGCTTTAACCTTGGGAGCCTTTAGAACCCTGACCAAGACTGTTTATATTTGGTAACTTAGGTCAAGTTCTCTTCTATAGTGGATTTGTGCTCTACTACTTCTTCTGAGACATGCTTTACCCGGAAATGGATAATATTTCAGTATTGAAGGTTGCTATGTTGTTGTATCCAATCGATGTGGTAAAGCAAGTGGATTAGCTTTAGTCACACTTTGCTTAACTTGCTACCTTTCATACTATACTAGAATGCCCTTGCGGCTTAACCACTCTATTTCATCCTTGAAGTGCTGACACTCCTTGGTGAAGTGAATATTGAACTAGTGAATCTCACTGTACTTCCCATTACCCTTGGGCTCCTCCCAAATCAAAAGGGAGGCGATTTTTGAAACGACGTGCGGTCTTGCATAACAAGATACATGGTTTTTAAATCACATTTTAAAGTGGCATAGTTCATGAACCTGGGTTTGAAGTGTGAAACGTCTTTCGAGATCTTCATACTACTTTCCCTTAAATCGTTCCTTCGATGGTTATTGTCTTCCCTTGTGATATTTTGTTGCCTCGCCTACCCTTCTCATAACTATCGGAGAGGACACCCTATTCCATCCTCATTATGTCATATCTCATTGGAGGAAATTAGTCAAGGACGATGCTAGTTATTTTTGCATTTCTTTCCACATTCTAGACCGATACCTTACCCTAAAATAAAGGGCAACTACCAAGTTATTCTTGTCTGCTCCTCTTGCATGAGCTGACTCCTTATTGAAGCGGATCATATATGAGTGGAGAGACTTGTTAGGGCCTTATCGGATGTTTCTTTGCTCGCCTGCCATCTTGATTCTAGTTCTTGATGTGAATAAGCGAGTCTTGAAGTCAGCGCATGGCTGGGCACATAGGTGCATGCTACCATCCTAGAGGTGAAGGAACCAGCGAGGCGTCAGTCTAGTGAGGGTGGAAGGAAACATAAGGCACTTGGAATGGTTGGAAAGCTAGACATTATGGGTTACTGTGTTGAAAGAAATAATGTAGCTAGACATGTCTACACTCACGTTATAATTTTCAATAAAAGGTAAAGCATGCCTTCGGTCAGTGTAGGTGTTCAGATTTTCTTCAAAGAAAGGTTCTTCATTTTCTTCATCCGACATTCCCTTGCTTTCGATGATTTTGTTTTGGATCCCATGCACTTACTGGTGCAAGGCTGCCATTTCTTCTCAAAGAACAGCCTTCGCATGCTTTAGGATATAGTTGGGGATGGGGATTTTTGACAATAGTAAGGCGAGGGGAACGATAATAGCAAACCAATGAAGGGGATCTGTTTTTATTAACCAGGGGTGATCTAGATGAATGGGCCTGCCTCTCATGGAATCTAGCCCGGGGTGCCTACCTCTAATTTTGAAAGTCGATTGATAGTTTTATGGTTTTCATGATCCCTGACTCGCCCTCCAACATTAAGATAGGCAAACCACAAACTGTCCCCCCTTCACTGCTTAAAGGCGGTTAAACATGGGCAATCTTTTCGTAGAGGGCGAACGACAGTATGCTTAGACTTCCCAATACATAATCATTTATGTTTTGGGGTCCTTATAGGCATACCTTGCTCGTGGGTCATATGCATGTCTTTGTTATAGGCAAGAGCATCACCAATGGGAGTTTCCAATACGAGCATCTCATCGGCATCGTGCATTATACTACATGTGCTAGGTGTGGTAGGCTGGATAAGGGTCCGGTTAGTCGTTGGTGGGTCTATCGGGCATGGTTGTTTGAGCATTCATCATAGCCCTGAGATCATTCACATAACGAGCAAGCTTCCCTATATTGGTCAGACCATTTATCATGCCAAGCCATATGTAATAACTCAATCCTAGGATAGGGCAGAGATATTTCGTTGGTGTTATGACCATAGGAATTATCAACTTCATTCTCACTATGATTTTGCATGTTGTGAACGCAAAATGAGTTTGTAGAGAAGAAAAGTGAAGAAATATGAGAGCTTTTAGGGGAGGCCCTCCTTTTATCCCTAAACTTTTGATAAATAATTTAGCCAACCTCAAAATTATTTATGATTAAGAGTTGATATTAGCAAAGGTTACTCATTAATATCTTATTTTTAAAAAATAAAATAAGGAAATAAAAGGTTTAATAATTAAAGAGACATAAGGTTTAGAGTGGTTTGATCTAAGTTGATCTTTGTCCACTATGAGGGTTTTCTTTTTTACTTTGCTTCTCTTACGATAGCTTGGATTGCAAGAGACAACAATAAGAAAACAAATGTTTGAGATGTTCAACCCTAGTTTAATTGCATGGCTTGATGTATTTATAAAAGATGGAATTTGATTCGGATAGTCGAGATTGCACTACAAAGGAATGGGAATTGCTCTCGGCTGTTGATTTAGCTGTTTTTTGATGGGTATGGCAGCTAGGATGCCAGCTGGACTGTGTGCTTGAGGTTAGCTTGCTATCCACATTTAAGCACACCATGGTCAAGAGTAGGCAAAAAGGGATTTGGGAGTAGTTATGCAAGCGCTTTGCTAGGGTGATAACTAAGGATAAGGAATAGTTACCATAGTGTTGCTTCTATTAGGTGAATAGCGGCTTATGAGCCAGTCTTTTAAGAGAAATTGCAGATTACGGTCTTTTTGTAGGGTTTGTTAGGTACATATGGCCAAAGCCTACCATGTTAAGACAAGAGGGCTTAAGAAGGTGTGGGCTATTATGGTAAAAGACGAGCAAAGGACCTTGTTGGGGAATGGGACATTGTTCGGGCTACTTGACTATTGAGAATCATTTGCATGTTGGACCACTATCTGGTACCATCGCCCGTTGATGACCACATGCTTTTTCTTGGTTTGTACATACACTAGTGTTGGATCGGTCGCTTTATTGGGAAAACAACCCATTCGAGTCGGGTACGGGCTTTATGAAATGGGCGATCCAAGGTATCATCTTTTGGAAAAGCACGAGTCAAAGTGCAGCCAATGTATGTACTAGGATGGGGGCCGAGATGTTTGTTGTTAGAACTATGTGGGTCGGTAGAACTTTGTGGGTCAACCTATTGTACGCTTGTGAGAAAATCGGGCAACATGTTTGATATGTTCCAAGTCTTTATAAGTCGTTGATTTCTTTAGGCTAATTGACATCCATGGAATGCAAGGTGACTATTGAAAGTGATAGCTTGAAGGTTTCGAGGGGTGCGCTAGTTCTAATGAAAAGTGAGATGTTTTGGAATCTGTATCCCCTGGAAAGAACCGCCATACTTAGGGAGTTTTGTGTTGGAGTTAACTGTTCTTGTGCTTTGGATGCCACCAGGCTTTAGTATCTCAGATTGGACCATATTTAAGAGAAAAACTTAAATTTCTTCATAGATAAAAGATGACCAAAGGAGAAAGCTTTGAGGTGTTAAACTTCTGCCAGAAATGTGTGTCGTTAAGTTAGGCAAAGGTATCTTTTGGTGTTGGACTTCAAACTTTGAAAAGGATACTTGATTATATGCATACATATGTCTATGGACTAGTATCTACTTCTTGCATTAGGGGAGTGAAATTTTTTCCTTCGTTGAAGATTTTTCTTAAAAATTTAGGTGTTTCTGATGAAGGCCAAATCAGAAAGCTTTGAAATGTTTAAGGCTTGGAAGGAACTAGTTGAAAACCAATTTGGTTGTAAGTTGATTTAGATCTAATAATGGCGGTAAATTTTCCTTTAGGGGGTTTCTCAATTTCTATAAGCAGCATGATATATAGAGACATTTCACTACACTTAGAGATCCGCAATTTAATAAAATTGCTAAAGGATGATCTGGATTCTACTTGGGAAGATTTGTTGCTTGAGATTGACTATGGGCTTACCTAGAGGATTTTAGGCAAAAGGCTTTATTAACTGTAGAACGCATCATAATCGAATTTCATGCTCAGCCATAGATGGGTAGATTACAGAAGAAAAGTAGAGAGGTAAAGCAGTGTATCTTGGTTATCTTGATATTTTTGGTTTCCCTATGTATATTCAGCATACAAGTAATGATAAGTTAGAAGCAAGAGCATACACAGACATATTTACGGGATATATGAATGGAGTCAAAGGGTATCGTATTTGGAACCCAATGATTATGAAGATTGTACATATCAAACATATTACATTTGATAAGTCTGCAATATTTAAGCCTAATGAAGATTTACCGACCACATCGGTTTTAGATTTTGATAGGCCAAAAAGATTGATGAGGTTCCCACATTCAGCTTAGAAGTAGGGTTATAATTGAATATAAGATAGGCGAAAATGCAGTTGATGAAACGCCATGGGGTAGTCCACAAATGCCTTCTAACAATGGTCATGATGTACATGAAGCTGGAAGAAGTTCAGTTCAAGGTGAAGCTAAAAGAAAGTTTAAGGACGTTATACTTGAGCCGGTCGTAGGATTACTAGGCCGCATAAGAGGTGTGGAGATTGGAAGTATGCAAATATGAGCCTTGATGACTAGTTTGATTATGAACCTATATGTGGTTCATGACCTTGAAGAAGTCATGAATTCAAATGATAGCTCAAAGTGAATATGATCTGGGGAAGATGAGTTAGAGCCTTTGAAGAAGAACAAGGCTTGAAATATGAAACCGCCACCTTAGGAAAGTCGAGCCATAAATTGCAAGTGGATGTTAAAAGTGAAGAATAATGGAGATACAAGGGCAGATTAGTTGCTAAATGATTTTCATAGAGAAAGACAATATAGTCTGATGAGATTTTCTCTCCATTAGTGAGACATACTGTGAGAAATGCGGATTATGAATCTTACGGCTGGAATAACACTAGAAGGGGTGAATAGTGTTTTATGGATTTTTTAAATCTTTTTAAAACTTATGTAATTTAATCACCAACAAATGTAATTCATAAACACAGATATATTCACAGAATCAGACAAAGATTCAAATACTAAATAAAAGTAGTAAAGGAAAGAACACACCAGGATTTTGTACTAGTTTGGAGTTACCCTACATCTAGTCCCGTACAAGCGTACGGATTTCTTTTCAAAATAATCTCCCAGATTACAGCATCGGTTTCAAGGCTACAAGGTACACCCTCCTATATTCGAGTTCAGGGCAACTCTCTTGATTTAACCGGGCTACAAAATCACCTAATTGATTTTCGGGGCTACAATCACACCCAATTGATTTCAAGGCTCAACCGCACCTTTTACTCAACAGTTAGATTTACAAAAGATCCTATAACTCTGAATAGCACCGAGATCTTATGGAGAGAGTGGCAGAGAGTCAAACAAGAGATAATCAAGTTTGATTCACTTGGTATTTCGACAGAGTATAGTTTGGAATTCTTTAGAAGAAACGTGGAAGATGAAAAGGAAAGAAAACAAGTGAAATCTGATTAAAAATTCATTTAGAACTACTGGTACTTATAGAAGATCAATAACCATATCTATTTGTGAAAGGATACGACAAATAGACATTTCTTTTGAAAAATTGAATTTTGAATTTAACGGGCACCATGTCGACATGGGGGTTGAAGGATGTCGGCATGCTCTAGGCAAAATTGGTGATTTTGATTTTCTTATTAAAATTGGTTTCTATAATTTGTTAAAACAATTTCTAAACTTTGTAAATATATTTGAACATAGTTTAGACATATAAAAGTAATTTTTAATATATAATCTTAATCTATAAAGTGATTTAAAATCCGAGTATATAAATATTTTAAAGCTAAATATTTAAAACAAGAGATAGTTTAAAATCAAGGACAATTTTGAAATCAAAATATTAAAAATGATAAAGATAATTTTGAGGCTAAAATATTTCAAACAAGTGAGATATCTTTCTGAGAAAAAGGTTTTGAAAACATTTAAAATAAGAGATATATTTTTGAAATGCATTTCATAAAATTAGTGGATATCAAAATAGGACCAATATATGTTCCACTAGATATTGTCGTGGGTTGCATCCCTTTAATAGGCTCGAAATGGAATTCCACGAATAAATTTCAAATAAAGATGTAAGTGCTTTCAAGAAGTTTTAACAGAATTCTAGGCTCGATACTTATCTTTTATTCTTGAAATCTTGAACTCTTGATATCTTGATACTCATGAGTCTTCAACCTTGATATCTTCAGTCTTGAATCTTTATACTGTACAGTCTTCATTCTTGGTACCAGCATTTTATATCCTGCATATACATATATATATCTAAACCATAATGTTAGCATTTATATTTTATAACAAGTCCTAAGGTTGTTGTCATCAAAACCATCATCTCAAGGATTAACAATCTCCCCCTTTATGATGATGACAACCTGTGTTTATAAAATATACTTCTCCTTCTCAATAACTCCCCCTAAAACTAATAACTTCCCCTTAATCTAAGCCTAACTACTATATTTTGTATTTCTCCCCCTTTGTCATCAACAAAAAAAACTAATCCTAAACTGATATAACCCCCCCTTAGCTTATACTGGTGTACCTGTGACAAATTATGATAGAGTATATATAAAATAACATGAGTTAATAATAAAGACATGATAAATATGAAAGTTTAAACCCAATATATATTATGTTTCATATGATGTTATACAAATCATTCAAACCAAATCAATTTTAATCAAAGCAAATCAAATCAAATCAAACAATTCAAAAACAAGCAATTCAAATCATAAGGAGATCAAATATTTCTAGGAACTTCAACCCATCATTCTTCTCCAAAGATAGGATCCTTTTTAATATCTTTCCAAACTTCATTATCTTAAACCAAAGTTCCTACAGGATTTGCATCGAGATCATCTTTGTTTAGGAAAGAAATCATCCAACAGAGGGCATTGAAATGCTTCTCTTGTTCTTTTATCATCTGCATTTGACTTAGTTCTAAGTGCCTTGATTACGGAGAATAAAAGTAAGTATATTCTTGAATGAATTGAGAGTTTCTTCAAGATTATCACTTAGAGTTCGAAAGGAGGAAGCCATTTTTGATAAGTAGTTAGGAGATGCAAATAAAGATAATTAGAAATAAAGAGATTATAAGTTTCTGAAAGAAACAGGTGTTTAAATAGGCAGAAAATCGTTTAAAATGAACGGACGCAAGTTAGTTATTTTAATTTCAAAAACTAAAAAATAACCAAATCTGGTAGTTATATGTCGACAAAGGGGGTAGAGGTATATCGACATGGGTATGTTAATCTATGTGTCTTATTTATTTTGTGAATAAGTATGTATATATATAAACTTATATACCGTACTTTTATTCCAAAGACACGATAAAGTAGAAAAACATAAGATAGATGATTTTTATTAATAGTTGAGGTGATACATAAGATATTACATAATATGATAAAAAATAATACAAGCTCACATAAAATAAACTAATATATCACAACCTAGTTCTTAGAATGTGCTAGAGGATGAGGAGGATGATGATAAGCCAAGTTTCCGACCAACTTTAGCAAAGAATTTGTTCATATTAGTGCACATTTTATCCAATTTCTTACCAACGGATCTTTTGAGAATTCGTTGATTTTTCACTATTATCTTTTGATTCTTAAGGAGTGTTTTGTTGGAAGAATTGTTAGTATTGGTAGGATATTCAATACTTTCCAAGGAGGTATCTTCATTTTCTTCTTCAATTTCCATTTCCTCCCCTTCTTCTTCTTCTTCCTCATTTTCTTCCTTCATATCTTCATGTGCCAATCATTCATCCTTTTCGGCAAGAGATTCATATTGTTGAAATATAAAAGGAATTTTCATGAGAGAAATATTATCATGATTAAACACTTTTCTTGAAACAAATTCTTCCCTTTTGTAATCAACACCAAGATAATTAAAAATTCGAGTGAGATAGATTCCATGATACAAAGTATTCTCACCCATTTCCAAATTCTTAGGACGAAGTTCATCCATAATCACTTGCGCCCAATTAATGTCATAATGACTAAAAATAGAAAAAAGAGCCTTACAAACTTTTAAAGTCGGGTTATTGAAATTTCTCGATCTAGGAGTAATAGTATGTTGCAAAAGAAGATTGATAATACATGCTTTCGAACGAAAGTAACGATTACTAAATTCAAAGTTGTCATCTCCTTCGAAAATGTGATGAAATGTCTCTCGATCATGTTCATCAATATTAAAAGTAGAAAGATCCATTGTCTAATTCTTGCAATTGAGAATGTTACCCAAAATTTCACAATTTAAAACAATTTTAATGCCTTTAACACAACTCCAAATTTCATTTTCATTTCCTTCATAAAAACCACGATTCAAATTCGCATAAAACATTTTAACAAGATTTAGGTAACAAACAAAATCATTTTCAGAATTGTCAAAAAGACTAAGAATATGGTTCTCTTCAAGAAGAGTATTGATTTCATATGTAGGGAAATCGCTAAAGATAACAAACTTTCCCGTATGAACTTTTCCTAAATAGCATTGCTTAGATAAGCTTTGATTGCTTCCGGATCATTATAGAGTTACTCCTTAATGGTTTTAGACAGCCTCATTGTGGATGGAGTGCTTGAAGAAGCCATTTTGAAGAGAGTAGAAAGTTTGAAAGAGTGAAAGAGAGTTTGAATTTTTTAAAATGAAATTGAAAAGTTATGATAAGATAATGGAAATAAATAGATATTCAATAGTCATGTTCTCTAGTCAAGAGGTACCTTTCCAGATCATTGGATTTGGTGAAAAGATGGAGGAAAGTTCAAAGATTTGAATTCAAATTCAAATTTCAAATTTATGGTCGGGATGTCAACATCATGGGTAGGACCATGTCGACATGGGTCAGGGAATTCATGAGACTTATCTTTTCTTATATACTTTAATATATATATATATATAATGTTTATATATTTTCTGAAGTATTCATATAATAATACTCTTTTAAAAAATATTATAATATTAAAAATAAAAATAAATATAATAATAAAAAATTTAAAATTCAAACAACATATAATTTCAAAAACAATCAAACAATTTTAAGCAAAACAATTTCAACCAATATATTGTAAAACGTGTACCTTTTTCTAGATTCGTATCTTCGAGATCAACGAAATCATGAATAGTCGTAAAGCACATATTTGAATTTTCCGTCTTCTGATCATCATCTCTTGAGGATGAGCCTAAGTCTGACTCGTCTTGTAACAACCCTATATTTTTGTATATTATTTAAATTGGACTTTCTTTTATTTTTAAAATTATTTTAAATTTGTTTTATTTCAAACATTTCATTTTTAAATATAAATGATGATTATTAAATGATTTATAGTTCAAACCAGTATAATTTGAATATTTTACTGTAAATTGGATTTCTGGTCAAGCTATTCAAACTGTGACTTTTAAAATTAAAATTACCATTATTTAAAATCTTAAATTTTATCTTTTATTATGAAAATATATGTAATAACTTTAACACTGCTTTTTGTTTCGTTGAAAACGGAGTTAAACTGTAAAAGTTATGTACATTTCAATCTTGAGTGTAATTCGATTTATTTAACAATTTTGTCTATTATAAATTAAAAAAAGTTTCTTTTTCATATTTATTTTAATATGTTATTGTATGTATTTTTTGTATTATAATAATTTTAAAATGAAGTAAACAATTTTTCAAAGTCAATGGTGATTTATTTGTAATTTCTGGACACTGTTTTGGATTTTTAAGCAATTTCTTTAAATCCTTTTCTATTTTATTTAAATTTAATATATATTTTTATATGTGTTAATATGTTATTCAGGTATATTTTGTCTTTTAAACGTTTTTAAAGTGATGTTTGAATTTTTCCAAAGCTTATTGAATCTATTTTCAAATTTTAAAGCCTAGTTTCCATTTTTCTGCTATTTTCTTTATTTAAATTATATTTAAATTTAAATATTATATATTTATTTTTGAATGCATTTTATTTTATGTTATTATCTTTGTTATAAATATTTTTACAAGTCCATATAAATTTTCCAAAGCTCATTCTGTTTATTTTTCATTTTTCTAGACTAGTTTGCAAATTTGTGCTATTTCCTATTTTAACCTTATATAATTAATAAATATTTATATATATTTTATATTTGGTTATATTTTCAAAATTTTGACTGGAATTATTATTACTTTCAGTAATGTAAACTTATATGAATAAATTAAGGAAATTTGAAAGGTTTTAAAAGCTTTTGAAACGTAAAGTCGTTTCACCTCCTAAGTCGTTTTTTTACCGTTTCTTCATTTACTCTTTGGCAATTTTTTATTTATTAGTCACATCTTTAAGATACATACTCTATTTCCTATTCATTTACATTCATTTTTATTTTTGAAACAAAAAAATTTCAGCCATGGCTGTTGAGAAGAGTTTGGGTAATGATTTTTCAACTTTTCTTATTCTTCTTCCTTGTTTACATTGATTTTTGCACTTGTTCTCATCTAGATTTGATTGGCTCCTCCTCCTCCAGCTCTGAACTGACCTCCACCACCCCCTTCCTCTGACCATCACCCATCCTACTACCTCTCCATTTCAGGCCGAGTCAATCCAAGGTGAAGATCGACACTAAAATCCACAAATACATCACCTATTCACACAAACCGAGCCTAGTTTCCTAGCACCACCTTTACCTTCCTTTAGCCGCCACTTCCACCACCAGCCCAGATCTGACCACCACCCTCTGCCACAGCACTCATAACCATCTGGGCACCTGGCCATGCCCCTATAGCTTGAGGGCCGAACCCTATGGTGCAACAAAAGCCACCATTTGCCTTAGAACCCTTTGTATTCCATTGCCTTCTCTACTTGTAACTCCCACTCACCATTCAAACCCATGTGTAGGCCGACCCTATAGGGACCCAAACTAGACCTAAATCCATGTCTTGGCTGTGCTATTTCAGTTCATAACTAAAGTATGTGAAGTTGAGAACAAGTGCAATTCATTCGATGTTTTTTTGGGCTTTGAATTCTAATGTTATTTGATGTTTAAATCGTGTTGAAACTTACGTATATTTGTATTGTTTTGTGTAAATGTTTGAACAAGTCAAATTTCTTTGGCTCTCCACTCTCAAGTCATATCCATGTCATCGTGCCTTCATTGTGTTGCGTTGTGTGCTTTGGTAGATATCTCCAGCTTTGAACATGTGAGTTATTCTCACCAGACAGTTTGTACATATATAACTAGTAAATTGACCGCTTTTGAATCTGTAAAATGCATTATCATGTTACACCTACTATATTACGATTTTATGATGTTCACCCATGCTTAAACACCTGTTATAGCATTTGTTACTATTATATTATGTTGTTTTGCTATTTTTATCAGTCTATCACACTGCAAGCTCCCTTTAGATTAGAATCACTATGGGTTGAAATGATACATACCCGAACGGACTTTAGAATGGGCGAAAATTGTTATGGGCTGAAATGATAGGCCTGAACGATTTTCAACTTATTTTACTTACTTGGGACTGTGGGTTTGAAATGATAAAACCCGGATTTTTCTTTGTAAATTACGGGTTGAAATGATATATTACCCGTATCACTTTACCTAGCGTAGAAAATTATATACAGGCCCGTAGTTAAAATATGTTTTCTAAAAAATTTAAAATATTTTAGAAATTTAATTATTATAATATTTTGATTTAAAATGAAATAAAAATATAATTTTTGTAAAGTATTATTGATTTTTTGGAAATCTATAAGTTAAATAAATTATGGAAAAGTTAAAAAATCCGAATGTAAGTTATTTTGAAAATTTTGATTTAATTTTTAATGGAATTTAAATTAAGTTTGAATATATGATTATGATATTTTGAATTTAAATTAATTTAAAATGATTTTTATAACATATTAATGATTTTTGAATAAAGTTAAAATGTTAATGAGTGAATATTGAGTTGAATTTGGAAATATAACTTAAATTGGAATTTATGAATTTGGTTTAAAGGTAAAAATTTAAGTTAAGTTAAACAAAATGGAATTAAGTTATATTTGAAATTTTAAACTTAAGTGTTAAGTTGAAATTTAATGTAATGAATTTAAATTTGAATGTTGAAATTTAATAAGCGAATTATTAATAAATATTGATTTTTGAAAGGAAACTTAACTTTATAAAATCATGAATTTAAGGAAAATTAAATGATGCTTATAAATGTGAAAATGTATGATTTTATAATTTAAAAATGATTTAAATAAAAAAAATAAGTGTTTGTGAAATTCTATTGAATATTTGAAGTTAATTAACAGCATTTTTAGATGTTGTCTTTTGTTAAATTAAATTGATTTGAATGTAACTTTCTGTAGCATTTTCCAAATGCTGCGAAACTCGAATTTTCGTTGTTTTAATAAATTTAAGTGCATAAATGAACATTGAAAAGTTTAAATTTTTGGAATTTAATAATTTAATTATTAAATGTAATAACTTCATTTTTATGATTTAAAATGAAGTAATATGTTTTGAAATATAACTATTTGATATATTAAAATGAATGAAATGTGGTTTCGAAAAGATATGACATTTTGATATATTAAAATGATTTAAAATGTGGTACTGAAAGATATGATATTTTGGTATATTGAAATGATTTGAAAGGTGGTTTTGAAAAAAATACAGCTATTTTGATATATTAAAATGATTTGAAATGTGGTTTTGAAAAGATATGATATTTTGATATATTAAAATGATTTGAAACGAAGTTTTGAAAGATATGATATTTTGATATTAAAATGATTTGAAAAGAAGTTCTGAAAGATATGATATTTTGAAAATCAAGCTTTGAAAGGTTATGATATTTTGATATATTAAAATGATTTGAAAGGAAGTTTTGAAAGGATATGATAATTTAATATATTGAAATGATTAGAAATGACTTGATATTTATTTTGATAAATATTTGAATTGAAAGATATGGTATGATGATATATTGAAATGGTTTGGAAATGATTTAATCTTTATTTTGATAAAGATTTGGGTTGAAATGATATTTTATTTTGAAGTATAAAATATTGTTTTAAAGTTATAACTACGGGTTATAATAACAATTGGTTGTTAAAGAAACCGGGATCGGATATTGTCTTATAGCCGGCCAATACCGAAAACCACTTTAACAACTGTGTACACGGTGGAGATTCCAGAATGAAGTAGGATGGTGGCGACGTTCTCGAGGTACATTACATGGACCCAACTCCTATGAGTTGGCATAAATGACTAAAACAGGAGCTATACCGGGCTACACAAAGGGTCGCACCCTTTCATTGAGCATGCTTCTTCGGAAACCATTCTATTACTTTTGTGATTCGATATGTGGCGCCACTTTGATTCGGGGGTATATCTCGAGGTGGGCGGAAGTTGCTGGCTTGCCGTCACCACCAGTCCGAGAGTGCAAACGGTGTATCCACCCTGGCATTGCCTCGCGTGCCGTGTCATCTCCTTATAGCGAGCCCACTACGATTTTGGTTTTAAAGACCGACCGCGTTAAGGTTCACCATCCCCTTAACGCTATTTTCTATATGATTATACGTTACTAATTAGACACTACTGTATATAGCGCAATATACTACATAGTAAATAGTTTAACAGATCCTTAGAGGATGGACGGTCCCAAGCATCTTCTAAGTTACTTGTACCTTTACTACAGTTCACTTGAGTTGGTTTACATTGTATAAGTATGTATGTCCTGACTCGAGTGTTTGTATTTTTTATTTACGCTCGGGTCAGCCTGAGTATTCACAAATTTGAATTTTCACTTTCTGGAGATTGGAATCGCTGGAGATTATTTACTTGTCAAGTTTTATCTTTTGCAGTCTGTTGGTCCTTTCCAGCTATTGTATTAGTAGATTTCTATATATTGAGACTTCTTTTGTACTTTATTTCTGTTGTTGTATCTTATGTAACTCTGATATATTTATATAGTAGCTTCATGAACTACTATCTCTTTTACTTCCGCTGCATTATTATTACTCTGTGTCTGTGGTCTGTGATTTTATTTACTGTATATTCTGAGATTTGCCAAATTCTTATTTACAACGCGGTATTTTGAGCAATTCAATTCCGGCATGAGTGTCTACCTATACACTTATAATGGATGCGAATGGTTGAAAATATCGGGTCGTTACAGTTGGTATCAGAGCTTTGGTAGCACTAGGCAAAACTCAGCATATGTAGTGAATGTATTTACAGAATCACCTTCATTCGAGTTTGAATCTCTTCCTTTTTGACTCGATTCCTTTGAATTTTGGAACGTTCCCTACGGTTCCAAAATCCATTCGTATCCCTCACTATTCATCGTCTTTTGACTCTGGAGTATTCCATAACTCCGCTTCGAATGATCTTTCTAGTGAGTCGGTGGTCACGCCAATTTCAAATTGAATTGTAAAGGGGTGAAACGTCTTTACAATTAGCATCGATTCACCAGAGATTTATATCTATCCTTGGTTTAGATGCTAATATATTTTGTTATTCCAAACTTTATCTATTGGGATTGAATGTAGATTTACCCCAGAAAATCCACATCGATCTTATTATTTAAGTCATAGTTGAACCGGTTAAGGTTGCCCGCGATTTATTTAAGCCTACCTACCTCCCTACTCTGTTATTTAACCATCTTGTCTTTTGTTTCCAATCTATTCTTCCAAACATTTTGAATTGTATTTGTATATCTAAGTTTTGTTTTATATACTGTGTTGTTTGGGTTGTTGATGTTGATTTGGGTTTCCGATCGATTCGTCTGATCAACGCTATCGATAGGATTTCTAAAACATATTGACAGAACAAACTGACACGATATTATTTTAAAATTTGTTAATGAAATAAAATTTTGATATATAAGTAAATTTATGGAACTTAATAAATTGATTTAAAATTGATTATTTGAAATGATAACACTTAATTTATCATTTATTGTTCTATAAATGAATTTATAGATAGTTGTTTATAAATTTATTTGGGAACTGAAATGAATTTAAAACAAGAAATTTGAGAATTTAATTTCCGATGGTTTCAAACCTTGTGTTTAAAGTACTAAAGGGTTATATTATTTAAAGTATTTTCGAATAGAAATTTGTTTCCAAAGAACTTTAAAAATTAGTGCTCTTCTCTTTGTCGCTGGAAAATAACTTCGGTGATGACTGCAGCATCATCGACATTCATTTTCGAGTTTCGAAGTGAAGAGACCGCTCTGTAGTCTTGCTACAGCTTTGTTTTGGAAATCAATTTGATTTGAATTTCTAAAATATGATTTGATCTATAATATATATAGACATATGATTTAAATTTGATTTGATAAACTATGTACATACCTTTAGTTGTCTCTAAATGGTTTGAAGAAATCGAAAGTTTAATTCTTAAATTTTATTTTTAAGAATAATTTCAATTATAAAAAGAAAATAAAATTTTTGGATGAATATTCAAGCATGAAATGATTTAGTTGTATAATACAATTGCATTCAATACAACTTACCTTAATTTTTCAAATGTTAAAAATGTAACTGGATAATATACAATATAAAAAGATTTTATAAATAAAATTTGAGTGGTTACAATAAATGTTATACACTTAAATTTTAATTATAAAATGATTAACAGAGGTAAATATAATAAAGGGTAATTGAATAACTTACAATAAAATAATGTTAAAAGAACTAAGAATAAAAGAAAGCAGTTATAATAAGTGTAAGCATATTTAACATAAGTGATAAATATATTGAGAGGAATAAATTTAATTTTAATTAGGAATAAAGAAGAATTAAATTTATTAAGTACATTGTGAGTGTAATAAATGATTATTTTTCAAACCCATGGTTTTAAAAATTGTTAATTTAAGATGATTGGATAATAAGATAATGAAATTCGGGATAGTTAAGATTTATTTAACTTGTGTAAAGATTTATTCTCTATTTAAGATGAAATTTCCATGCTTTCAAATCTATTTCCTTATTTTGTTTTTCAAACTATCTTTTGGTTGTCCTTATCATCCTTATCTTGCTATAGACTGGTATAGGCATCTTTCTATAATCTTTATGTTCAAAAATCTTTCTATAATCTTTGATTTTTTGCACCTTGCGAAACTTACCTATAACAACAGTTATCAGGTATAATTTTCAATCTTCTTGTCATCTTATCTTAATCCTATTTCACTCTATCTTTTTCTGTGCTTTTCCGTACCTCATCCCATTTCGAGGACGAAAAGTTTTGAGTGGGGAAGAGTGTAACAACCCTAGATTTTTGTATATTATTTAAATTGGACTTTCTTTTATTTTTAAAATTATTTTAAATTTGTTTTATTTCAAACATTTCATTTTTAAATATAAATGATGATTATTAAATGATTTATAGTTCAAACCAGTATAACTTGAATATTTTACTGTAAAGTGGATTTCTGGTCAAGCTGTTCAAACTGTGACTTTTAAAATTAAATTTAAATTATTTAAAATCTTAAATTTTATATTTTATTATGAAAATAGATGTAATAACTTGAACACTGATTTTCGTTTTATTGAAAATGGAGTTAAACTGTAAAAGTTATGTACATTTCAATTTTGAGTGTAATTTGATTTATTTAACAATTTTGTCTATTATAAATTATAAAAAAAATTCTTTGTCATATTCATTTTAATATGTTATTGTATGTATATTTTTGTATTATAATAATTTTAAAATGAAGTAAACAATTTTTTAAAGTCAATGGTGATTTATTTGTAATTTCTGGACACTGTTTTGGATTTTTGAGCAATTTCTTTAAATCCTTTTCTATTTTCTTTAAATTTAATATATTTTTTTATATGTGTTAATATGTTATTTTAGGTATATTTTGACTTATAAATGTTTCTAAAATGATGTTTGAATTTTTTCAAAGCTTATTGAATCTATTTCCAAATTTTGAAGCCTAGTTTCCATTTTTCTGCTATTTTCTTTATTTAAATTATATTTATTTTTAAATATTATATATTTATTTGTGAATGAATTTTATTTTATGTTATTATCTTTGTTATAAATATTTTTACAAGTCCATATAAATTTTTCAAAGCTCATTCTGTTTATTTTTCATTTTTCTAGACTAGTTTGCAAATTTGTGCTATTTTCTTATTTTAACCTTATATAATTAATAAATATTTATATATATTTTATATTTGGTTATATTTTCGAAATTTTGACTGGAATTATTATTACTTTCAGTAATGTAAACTTATATGAATAAATTAAGGAAATTTGAAAGGTTTTAAAAGCTTTTGAAACGTAAAGTCGTTTCACCTCCTAAGTCGTTTCTTTTACCGTTTCTTCATTTACTCTTTGGCCTTTTTTTATTTATTAGCCACATCTTTCAGCTACATACTCTATTTCCTATTCACTTACATTCATTTTTACTTCTGAAACAAAAAAAAATTCGGCCATGGCTATTGAGAAGAGTTTGGGTAATGATTTTTCAACTTTTCTTATTCTTCTTCCTTATTTACATTGATTTTTGCACTTGTTCTCATCTAGATGTGATTGGCTCCTCCTCCTCCAGCTCTGACCTGACCTCCACCACCCCCTTCCTCTGACCATCACCCATCCTACTACCTCTCTATTTCAGTCCGAGCCAATCCAAGGTGAAGATCATCACTAAAATCAACAAATACATCACATATTCACACAAACCGAGCCTAGTTTGCTAGCACCACCTTCACCTTCCTTTAGCCGCCACTTCCACCACCAGCCCAGATCTGACCACCACCCTCTGCCACATCACTCATCACCATCTGGACACCTGGCCATGCCCCTATAGCTTGAGGGCCGAACCCTATGGTGCAACAAAAGCCACCATTTGCCTTAGAACCCTTTGTATTCCATTGCCTTCTCTACTTGTAACTCCCACTCACCATTCAAACCCATGTGTAGGCCGACCCTATAGGGACCCAAACTAGACCTAAATCCATGCCTTGGCTGTGCTATTTCAGTTCATAACTGAAGTATGTGAAGTTGAGAACAAATGCTATTCATTCGATGTTGTTTTGGGCTTTGAATTCTAATGTTATTTGATGTTTAAATCGTGTTGAAACTTACATATATTTGTATTGTTTTGTGTAAATGTTTGAACAAGTCAAATTGCTTTGGCTCTCCACTCTCAAGTCATATCCATGTCATTGTGCCTTCATTGTGTTGCGTTGTGTGCTTTGGTAGATATCTCCAGCTTTGAACATGTGAGTTATTCTCACCAGACAGTATGTACATATATAACTAGTAAATTGACCCCTTTTGAATCTGTAAAATGCATTATCATGTTACACCTGCTATATTATGATTTTATGATGTTCACCCATGCTTAAACACCTGTTATAACATTTGTTACTGTTATATTATATTGTTTTTCTATTTTTATCAGTCTATCACACTGCAAGTTCCCTTTAGATTAGAGTCACTATGGGTTGAAATGATACATACCCGAACGGACTTTAGAATAGGCGAAAATTGTTATGGGCTGAAATGATAGGCCTGAACGATTTTCAAATTATTTTATTTACTTGGGACTGCGGGTTTGAAATGATAAAACCCGGATTTTTGTTTGTAAATTACGGGTTGAAATGATATATTACCCGTATCACTTTACCTAGCGTAGAAAATTATATACAGGCCCGTAGTTAAAATATGTTTTCTAAAAATTTTAAAATATTTTAGAAATTTAATTATTATAGTATTTTGATTTAAAATTAAATAAAAATATACTTTTTGTAAAGTATTATTGATTTTTTGGAAATCTATAAGTTAAATAAATTATGGAAAAGTTAGAAAATCTGAATGTAAGTTATTTTGGAAATTTTGATTTAATGTTTAATGGAATTTAAATTAACTTTAAATATATGATAAATTTATGATATTTTGAATTTAAATTAATTTAAAATGATTTTTATAACATATTAATGATTTTTGAGTAAAGTTAAAATGTTAATGAGTGAATATTGAGTTGAATTTGGAAATATAAATTAAATTGGAATTTATGAATTTGGTTTAAAGGTAAAATTTTAAGTTAAGTTAAACAAAATGGAATTAAGTTATATTTGAAATTTTAAACTTAAGTGTTAAGTTGAAATTTAATGTAATGAATTTAAATTTGAATGTTGAAATTTAATAAGCGAATTATTAATAAATATTGATTTTTGAAAGGAAACTTAACTTTATAAAATCATGAATTTAAGGAAAATTAAATGATGCTTATAAATGTGAAAATGTATGATTTTATAAGTTAAAAATGATTTAAATAAAAAAATAAGTGTTTGTGAAATTCTATTGAATATTTGAAGTTAATTAACAGCATTTTTAAATGCTGTCTTTTGTTAAATTGAATTGTTTTGAATGTAACTTTCTGTAGCATTTTCCAAATGCTGCGAAACTTGAATTTTCATTGTTTTAATAAATTTAAGTGCATAAATGAACATTGAAAAGTTTAAATTTTTGGAATTTAATTATTAAATGTAAGAACTTCATTTTTATGATTTAAAATGAAGTAATTTGTTTTGAAATATAACTATTTGATATATTAAAATGATTGAAATGTGTTTCGAAAAGATATGATATTTTGATATATTAAAATGATTTAAAATGTGGTACTGAAAGATATGATATTTTGGTATATTGAAATGATTTGAAAGGTGGTTTTGAAAAAAATATAGCTATTTTGATATATTAAAATGATTTGAAATGTGGTTTTGAAAAGATATGATATTTTGATATATTAAAATGATTTGAAACGAAGTTTTGAAAGATATGATATTTTGATATTAAAATGATTTGAAAAGAAGTTATGAAAGATATGATATTTTGGAAATCAAGCTTTGAAAGGTTATGATATTTTGATATATTAAAATGATTTGAAAGGAAGTTTTGAAAGGATATGATAATTTAATATATTGAAATGGTTAGAAATGACTTGATATTTATTTTGATAAATATTTGAATTGAAAGATATGGTATGATGATATATTGAAATGGTTTGAAAATGATTTAATCTTTATTTTGATAAAGATTTGGGTTGAAATGATATTTTATTTTGAAGTATAAAATATTGTTTTAAAGTTATAACTGCGGGTTATAATAACGATTGGTTGTTAAAGAGACCGGGATCGGATATTGTCTTATAGCCGGCCAATACCGAAAACCACTATAACAACTGTGTACGCGGTGGAGATTCCAGAATGAAGTAGGATGGTGGCGACGTTCTCGAGGTATATTACGTGGACCCAACTCCCGTGAGTTGGCATAAATGACTAAAACAGGAGCTATACCGGGCTACACAAAGGGTTGCACCCTTTCATCGAGCATGCTTCTTTGGAAACCATTCTATTACTTTTATGATTCGATATGTGGCGCTACTTTGATTCGGGGGTATGTATCGAGGTGGGCGGAAGCTGCTGGCTTACCGTCACCACCAGTCCGGGAGTGCAAACGGTGTATCCACCCTGGCATTGCCTCGTGTGTCGTGTCATCTCCTTATAGCAATCCCACTACGATTTTGGTTTTAAAGATCCGACCGCGTTAAGGTTCACCATCCCCTTAATACTATTTTCTATATGATTATACTTTACTGATTAGACACTACTGTATACAGCGCAATATGCTACATAGTAAATAGTTTAACGGATCCTTAGAGGATGGACGGTCCCAAGCATCTTCTAAGTTGCTTGTACCTTTACTACAGTTCACTTGAGTTGGTTTACATTGTATAAGTATGTATGTCCTGACTCGAGTGTTTGTATTTTTTATTTACACTCGGGTCAGCCTGAGTATTCACAGATTTGGATTTCCACTTTCTGGAGATTGGAATCGCTGAAGATTATCTACTTGTCAAGTTTTATCTTTTACAGTCTGTTGGTCCTTTCCAGCTATTGTATTAGTAGATTTCTATATATTGAGACTTCTTTTGTACTTTATTTCTTTTGTTGTATCTTATGTAACTCTGGTATATTTATATAGTAGCTTCATGAACTACTATCTCTTTTACTTCCGCTGCATTATTATTATTGTGTCTGTGATCTGTGATTTTATTTACTGTATATTCTGATATTTGCCAAATTCTTATTTACAACGCGGTATTTTGAGCAATTCAATTCCGACATGAATGTCTACCTATACACTTATAATGGATGCGAATGGTTGAAAATATCGGGTCGTTAGACGTCTAGTGTAGCAGCATATGCTCTTTTTCTTTTCTTTGCATAATCATTGCTTGTAGGAAACTTTTGCTTATCAGGTTGCAGACAGTCTCTTTTGAGATGGCCTGGTTCATCACAGTTGAAACATTTTACGTGGTTTGGTACTTCATTATGATTTTCAGAATTTCTGTGATCATTCTTTTTGAAGTTGTTCATCTTTTTGTATTTCAAAAACTTTCGAAAATTCTTTGTCATGAAGACTATTTCTTCATCATCATCACTTCCCGAGTCTGATCCATCTGTCAGTGCATTGAACGCAATTGACTTCTTTTCGAATGCCTTATTGTCTCTTTTCCCTTGCATTTGTACTTCGAACGACATTAGATTTCCAATCAATTCTTCAATCTTTAAAGTACTGATATCATTTGCTTCTTCGATAGCAAGAGTTTTCTGGTCGCATTCCGGAGTAAGAGAATTTAGAATTTTTCTGACTTAATCTTCTTCGGAAAAACTTTTTCCCAATGATATTAGAGAATGCACAATATCCTAAAATTTACTATACATATCAGAAATGGACTCATTAGAATTCATATTGAATAATTGAAACTGATTTGTGAGTATGGATATTTTGGTCTGCTTGACTTTGTTTTTTCCTTCATGAGTGACTTGTGAAGTTTTCCAGATATCATATGCAGACTTATAAACAGATACTCTATCGAATTCATTCCCATCAAGTGAACAAAATATTCATGGCTTTGGAATTATTCTGTGCAATAGTCTTTTGCTCTACAGTCCACTGTGCAAAACTAGTTGTGGGTTCAGAATATTCAGTTTGTGTGATATTCCAAGTGTCTAATCCTATTGACTGTAAATATGTTTTCATTCTACATGCCCAATTTGCATATTTACTGCCATTAAAAAGTGGTGGTCTGACAGTACACCGACGCTCTACAAATGAACTATTGATAGTGTTAACAGAACCGGTATTGGTAGCCATTTTTAAAACTTTTCAAAATTCAGATTATGATAACTTTGAAAATTAATGCTTTGATACCAAATGTGAGAAATGCGGATTAGGAATCTTAAGGCTGGAATAACACTAGGGGGTGAATAGTGTTTTATGGATTTTCCAAATATTTTTGAAACTTGTGTAATTTAATCACCAACAAATGCAATTCACAAACACAGATATAATCACAATCAGACACGGATGCAAATACTAAATAAAAGCAATAAAGGAAAGAACACGTCAGGATTTTATATTTATTCGGAGTTACCCTACGTCAAGTCCCGTACAAGCGTACAGATTTCTTTTCAAAATAATCTCTCAGACTACACCCTCGGTTTCGAGGCTATGAGGTACACCCTCCTGTATTCGAGTTTAGGGCAAATCTCTTAATTTAACCAGGCTAAAAGATCACCTAATTGATTTCCGGGGCTACAATCACACCCAATTGATTTCAAAGCTCAACTGCACCTTTTACTCAACAGTTTGATTTACAAAAGATCCTATAACTCTGAATAACACTGAGATCTTATGGAGAGAGTGGTAGAGAGTCAAACAAGAGATAATCAAATTTGATTCACTTGGTACTTCAGCGGAGTATAGTTTGAAATTCTTTAGAATAAATGTGGAAGATGAAGAGGAAAGAAAACAAGTGAAATCTGATTAAAAATTCATTTAGAACAACTGGTATTTATAGAAGATCAACAGCCATATCTATTCATAAAAAGATAAAACGTAGACACTTCTTTTGAAAATTTGAATTTTGAATTTAACGGGCACCATGCCGACATGGGGGGTTGAAGGATGTCGGCATGCTCTAAGCAAAATTGGTGATTTTGATTTTCTTATTAAAATTGGTTTCTATAATTTGTTGAAACAATTTCTAAACTTTGTAAATATATTTGAATATATTTTAAACATGTTATCCTGCCTTTTGGCAAGGCCGTGACACCAAGAACTCGGCTAGAAACCAAGGACGGTTCGTCTTGAAGATCAGTTATACATAGGTCTACTATGGATGTCGGTAAATTTTTTTCAAATCCGGATCGATCTACAATATATATGACATGACAAGCAAAGCTGAGAAAGCCAATGTTCCAAATTTCAAGTCAATCGGAGTTCGTATGCTCAAGATATTGATGGATCACGGTTGAGAAATCCAAAATTGCATCGATCATAACTTGAGATCTACAAGTCCAAATGCCACCAAATTTGGACAGAAGCCAACTGGCAACCTAAGGAATGTTCACGCCAAATTTCAGCTCAATCGGATGAGTTCTTGATCGATTCGAACTTGCTTCGTATCGATCACGGACCAACTTGCATCGATCATATCTCGAGATCTATAAGTCCAAATGCTATTAAATTTTCACAGTAGCTTACTGCCAACATGAGGAATGTTCATGCCAAATTTTAGCTCAATCGGATTAATTCTTGATCGATTCGAAGTTGAGTTCGAATCGATCCCGGACCGAAAAACTCCAACTTGCATCCATCATAACTCGAGATCTACATGTCCAAATGCTATGAAATTTTCACAGTAGCTTACTGCCAATATGAGCAATGTTCATACAAAATTTCAGCTCAATCTGATCAAATCTTGATCGATTTGAACCCGAGTTCAAATCGATCCCAAAGTGGGCCCGGATTTCCAGAATCTAGGCCTGTGGGCCCCCTCACATGCCAGAAGCGGTCTCCCCGAATTTTAGGCGAAATACCAGCCTCCAGCACTTATAAATAGAGCCCCTGGTCATTCAGAAAAGGGATGGAAGAATTTTGGAGATAAAGCACGCCCGGACGCTGCCAGAATCACTCCATATCGTCGTCCCTGCTATTGATCTCGAATTTAAGCTTATTATCTGCTGTACTTCGCTCTAAAAAACTTGTAATCTTCAAGAATCAAGCAATAAAGTGATAAAACTTCATAGTGGACGTAGGCCATACGCCGAACCACTCTAAAACTCTGTGTTTCTATGCATTTTCTTATATGTTTATTGGTGTGTTTATTAGATCTGCTTCATTTTACAAATTTTCTCTTCATTTTATCTCTTCAAACACATCCGAAGAGTGTTGTGCCCAATTTTGGTACAAACAAAACATATAAAAGTAATTCTTAATATATAATCTTAATCTATAAAGTGATTTAAAATCTGAGTATATAAATATTTTAAAGCTAAATATTTAAAACAAGGATAGTTAAAACCAAGGACAACTTTGAAATCAAAATATTAAAAATGATAAAGATAATTTTGAGGCTTAAATATTTCAAACAATAGAGATGTCTTTTTGAAAAGAATGTTTTGAAAACATTTAAAATAAGAGATATATTTTTGAAAAGAATTTTCATAAAATTAGTGGATATCAAAATAGGACCACTATATGGTCCACTACATATTGTCGTAGGTTCCATCCCACTTGGGTTCCATCCCTTTAACAAGCTCGAAGTGGATTCCATTCCACGAATAAATTTCGAATAAAGATGTAAATGCTTTCAAGAAGTTTTAACATAATTCTAAACTCAATACTTATCTTGTATTATTGAAATCTTGAACTCTTGATATCTTGATGCTCATAAGTTTTTAATCTTGATATCTTCAGTCTTGAATCTCTATACTGTACAGTCTTCATTCTTGGTACCTGCATGTTTATACCCTACACACACACACACATATAAACCATAATATTAGTATTTATATTTTATAACAAGTCCTATGGTTGTTGTCATCAAAACCATCATCTCAAGGACTAACACATACCTCGGTGCGGATATGTTGTCATAATTCCCACTCATGACTTGGAGTTAGAGGAATTTGATTTGAAAACCGCTTTCTTACATAGTGACTTGGAGGAGAGCATTTACAATAAGAAAGCATAAGGATTTGTTGTAAATGGAAATGAAGATTGGATTTTCAAGTTGAAGATATCACTTTGTGGACTAAAGCAGTCGTCTAAATAATGGTACAAGAGGTTCAATTGTTTTATGCTTTCACTTGGTTTTGATCGTAGTATTAAAACACATGCGTTTATTTTAAGCATTTAATGAATGATAACCGAGTTTATGTGCTCTTGTATGTGGATGACATATTGATTGCTTTCAAGGAAAAAGCTAAAATTGATGGATTGAAGTTGAAACGAAAAGTGTAACTTGAGTGAAAGACCATGGGGAAGCAAGAGGATTTCGAGTATGGAAATCCAGAAAGATAGAAAGTTTGACTTTTAAGACTCGCTAAAAAGGAATACATTCAGAAGGTGCTTACGTAATTTAGCTTGGAGGAAGCAAAGGCAATCGGTACACTCATGCCTTTGCACATATAACTTTCTAGTAAAGGCTCTTCATTCTTAGAGAAGGACAAGACATACATAGAAAATGTGCCTTATATTGCAAGCTCATTGAATGTAATATGTTTAACACTATAGGCGTTGCATTGCAATTGTGCTTGATTTATGCTATGGTGTATGATGTATGCTATGTCTGATCTCAAAGAGGAAAGAGAAGGGAAAGTGTGGTCGATAGTTGTGCAGTTAAAGCGCTCTGTAGATTCAATGCCGCGGAGGTGCAAAAAGTCATAGCAGGATACAGAGAGGATATAGCGGGATATAGCGGATGACTCTAAAATAGCATATAAACTCATACTTAATGTTTTTACAAGTATATAAATGGTAATTAAATGAAAATTTAACATTCAATTGAACTATAATTAATACATAAATAATCTTAAATAAAACATGTGCAAATATAATGTAAATAAAAGTAAAACTGTTATATAACATAATTGAATTTAATATAATATTAGAGTATTTTCGTTTCTGAAAATATATTAAAATTCAATTAAATAAATTAATTCATAATTTTTATAATGTATAAATATTATTTTTCAATTCATTTCTTTTAAAGAGGATATAACGGAAATAACGAATATAACGGGAATAACGGGATCGATATAGCGAAAATAGCGGAGGTCAAAGCGGAAATGCTGTATTTGGAGCTATATGGAAAAATCGTAGCGGTAGAAATCTGCTATGAGATATAGTGGGATAATAGCGGTGCATTAACTGCACAGATCGGTAGTTTGATGTACGCTTTGGTGTGCACTAGACTTGACATTGCATAGCTTGTTGTATTAGTTGGTAGATATATGATAAATCCAAGGAAAACACATTGAGAGTGAAGCAAATATTCAAATACTTTAAAGGAATCTTAGGTAATAGGCTTGTTTTTAGTGACAGAGATAGAGGTTTAAGCATGGTTGGATTTTGTGATTCTAATTGTGTCGGATATAAAGGTCGAAGGAAATCAACTTCGAGTTATGTGTTTAGTCTTAAAGGAGCAGCTATTGGTTGGACAATAAGGTTGTAGATGGTAATTGTTTTGTCTACGTTGAGGCAGCTAAGGAAGCACTCTACTTGAATGGTTGATGCGTTATTTGACTTTCAATATGATGAGATATTGGTGAGTTTTGATAGTCAAGTGCAATCCACTTAGCTCAAAGTATGACTTTTAGCTCAAGGACGAAGCATATAGAGGAGAGAGTCTTTTCTTGTCTTGGTGAATGAAGAAAAGCTAGTTCATTGTTTTAAAAGTTCGTACAATGGAGAATGCAGCGATATGTTATCAAGTCCTTGCCTGCTGCAAAAGTTCGAGCGTTGTTCGAAATTGATCCACTTATTGAGATGCTTAGTACCACATGAGGAGAGTAATTTGGTTGATGTAGACATTTATTTTCATTATGAAATTGAAGATTGATATGTTTTAATTACATAATTATGGTAATTTTGACATTTTCTTGGTAGATGGTGGCCTTGCCAGAGTTCTTCAACAAAGCGGATGATGGCTGTGCCCAAGTTCATTAAGGAAGTATCAATGGCGTCATGTCTTAGACTGCTTGGAGTATGAAGTTGTATTTGAAGTTTGAACAGCTTGTATGAAAATATAATATCAAGGCGGATATTGTTAGAATTGTGGGTGCTATGTTTTCAGATCGTAAATTCAGTGTATGAGATTTTCTTAGTGTGTTTAAGATATTATTTTATTTTTTATTTTTAACCATGTCCCTGCTAGGTGGCTTTATATTCACTTAGAATCTCACCGAAGTGGGATTGGCTGAATTGTCAATCCAAGAGATTGCACGACGAAATTTTATTTTTAACCATGTTAAAGTACGGACAGCACGGGTTACGGGTAATCAATAATAAAAGCAAATGATAAAAGAGAACATGCGGCTACATCATAAATTCATGTGCCACGTCTCCCGAATCTCAAACCGCTATCGTCTCCAAATTCAACACCTGTCGCATCCACATAACTTGCATAAATCAACTTTGCAGGTATCTTCTCCACTTCAAATGATTAGCATAAAGTTTAATTAAGAAAAAAAAGGAAGGGCGGACGAAGAAAAAAGAAGAAGCAAATCAAAATGGGAAGGAGGGGACAAATAAAAAGTTACTATTTTGTTGCAATCATCATACTGATAATATGGAAATCGAGCGATGGAACGACAATGGAGAATGCGAAGGAGAGGGTGAATCTTGCAGCGGACGAAGTGAAAGGGAAAGCATCAGAGAACATGCAAGATGCCAAGGACATGTCTGATTCTTGGGCTGATTGGGCCCTCGACAAATTAGCGTATGTTCCTTTTTGTTCCGTTATTTTCCTCTCCTTTGTAAATCAACTTATCATGAGTATCATCATATCTCTATGGCAAATGCAAGTATAGCTCACTTCTTTCTTCTTGCTCCAAGTTCTACAGTTTGAAGTTGTATGAGACACAGTTGATTACAAGACTACGATACTTCAGTTAGCGTTTGTTTGTTTATGCCGAATTCCGAATTCTGAATGGAATGTAGAAAGTCATTTATTTTCATTTTGTAACTTTTAGATAAGAGCTTACTAAATAAAATATATCCTTTTTAACTCACATACAAAGGATGCGATGTAATGGAATATATCCTTCTCATTTTGTAACTTTTAGTTTGCAATTTTGGACACCCCATTACTCAATTAGCATTAACAAAAATATAAACAAGTAAAACCACGAGTACAAGCTTTACATTACCTCATCAAACTATATCAGTTTCAACTACTGATACTTGATGAGTATTGGAAGCATGCACTGGAGGTGATGAGATAATTGGTACAGCTAATGCCTAATGGTGACTACAATCTACAACTTGTCGAAGGAAAGCTAAACTTGATACAAATGGATGGATTTATAGATGCATCAAGTGAGAGAGAAACCACTGAAATGGTGAAAAAGGAAAACATAATCTTTTTTTAGAATCGCTGATTTATAGGATCTTATTTGGAATACTAATTCAAAACAAACGACTTCGATATTTTGGAATTCTGATTTTTATATATATCCAGCGACATCTCGATAAAACCAAACAGACCCTCAATAAAATGTGGAAAACTTGTTTTCTTATCATGTGTACGTTTCATGCTTTCAAAATAGGGTGAGCATGCATTAGGCCTATCGATAGATAAACGTAGACCGATAGTGTTATATCTCCATCTCTATCCAAAATCACATGTACTTTGAAAAGAGAGTTAAAAGTGCTTTAAATTCCATGAGGAAAACGAAAGGGGTCGGCTATGTGTATTGGTTTGATGTTTAACTACTCACATATAGATTAGGTTAGACACTCGGCTAGGCTCATGGATCGTTGGATCGATACGATGGAATATAGATCAAGTTGGTATTCGGGTCGAATTGATGTTTTCTCAAGGCTAGCTTCGGGTCAAGCAAGTAAAAACCCAGAGCTTGCTTTGAGTCAAGCTGCAAGTTTCCTTGAGAAGCTATTTACGCGGTCCCCTCAACTTTGGACTACCCAAGTCACATTAGCTAGATTTCAAAAATTCCATTTAAATGTCTGTTTGTTCCTACTATGTTGAAGCAAATCAATAAACGAAAAAAATCCAAAGAAAAGGCAGAAAATTTTGCATGGAAAGAACTCATTAATATTTAAAAAGTTCGAACAAGGATCACATCGACTCGGAGAAAGCTAAGTGTATGTATCAGCTCGACCCAAGTTTGATGGATATTGGAATTTCATCTATATGCAACAATCTGTAAATTTTATTAAATAAATACAAAATTCTAGCTCAACGTTAAATCGTTTAGTACTAATGGTTATAAAATGCAAAGTATAAAAATATGATGATAAAAATTATTTTGAACTGATAATATGCATTTATATACATATAACATAAATAATTACTCGATAAAACTGGATTTACTAATTATTCATTGGAATAAAATGCACATAATTATAAACTATCATCTTGATGAAAATCAAATTGATAATATTTGAATGCATATGCTATCATATTCTCATATATTCCGAATACCGAATGTTTCACATTTTTTAGATATAAATGCAGATGAATTATTGATCTTCGAGTGTGTTGGTAGGCCTACTAAGCGTAAAGTTGTTATTGACCGTATCTCCTTGGCTAAGAAGAACCAAACTTTATGCAGGTTTCACTATTTTCGTTACTAGTTTGAGTATTTGTGAATACTTTGAGTATGTACTAAACCACAATACGTACATAGGGTTATTAGCAAACTTTGGCCTAACTCGTATCCTTTACTGGGAAAACTCAGGTTTTATGTTTGTATCCTTTACGGAGAATGTAACTCATGACCTTTGATCATTTTAATATTTCTCACAAAAATTTAATATGAAATTTCCATAGAATTGTCAAGGACCTCTCCTCAAGTGGTTAGAGGCATTGTTGTCAAAAATCTTACGATTTAAATCCCGATTCAGATCGGATCTCTTCTTTAACGATTCGATTTACATTACGATTCAAACTTGGCTAAAATCACAATAAAAAACATACTCAACCCATAGTAACATATTTAATATACTTATTTAGATTCACAATTCCATTATAAACATACTTATTTAGATTCACAATTCCATTATAATGTTTATAAAAATGGAATATGAGAAGAAAAAAATTAAGTGTTAAGTTTAATTGTAGAAGTTCAAACATCAAAACCAGTCTCAAAGTGCATACAAATCTTAAAATGTGGATATTTTGAATCTACGATTTACGATTTAAATTCTGCTTTGATTTAAAATTTAAATCTTGCAATTTATGATTTAAATTCCATTTTGAAAACCTTGGTCAGATGTATACCGCTTTAGATAAAAGTTTTAAAGGTCATGGGTTCGAGCCTCAGATACATCGTAACGAGTGCTCTGCTTCAACAAAGTATCACTTTAAAGTTCAAAATTTCATCTGATGGATCAAATTTGCAATGATTTTATCCTAGTTTTCACCAGGACTAGGATGAGACTTAGAGGAAATTCCAGTTTCAGTATCAACCATAAAACAGAAAATAAGTCATGTATTATCAAAGACAAAAATCAACATAAACATTAATGCCTTTGAAACTTACATGATAAATAATATTTCATCATTGAAATATAGAAATCGAGAGTGATCAAATATTTTTGCAATCAACCAGACTCAAATTCATTTTTTTAAATGCGTGCCCATATAGTTAGATTTAATGATTGAGTCAACCTTGCAATACCTATAGAATAAGAGATTCAATGGACAAACAAAAGCAAGAAAGTAAAAAAATGTCAACTTATGTTAATTGATACTAAACAATCAATTATTATAAAAAGAGCATACCTCACAATAAAATTATATTAACACAACATACATAAAAAATTCAAAACAACATCAAAATAAATGCACTTAATGTATCATCTAACTATTTCATTTATGATTCTTCTATAATTACATTATACATTTTGGTTATAATATTCATTAATGTACTTATGCAAAATAGATTAGAAGTCACCAAAATTCAAAACCAAAACTAGAATGGAATTTTTCGATGTGAACTGAAATATCATATGTTTTGAATGATCGAAACAGAATCGAAAACTAAAAATTTAAACCTTTTGTCACATAGAAGCAGGTTTAAGGATGCGAGAGAATACAAAATCCCACAATTACCACGATTATGTTGACGTCGCTTTACTTGCAACTCCCCAATAATCCAAGCAAGAATTAATGGGAGTTAAAGCCTTGTTATAAGGCTTAATATGAAACGATGTTAGACATATTAAATGAATTCAGCTTTAATAATTGTGGAGAATTTGCACTAAACTTTTTCAGTTCAGTTGAAATATACATAACATCCATGGTTTCTTTTGCTATGCGTTTGAGCGGAGTTAAGAATGCGAGTGCGAACAGAAGTGATATGAACAAAGCAAATTGTTTGCAGTCATTTAAACCAAATAAAAATGTTGATGTGAGCTAGCATAATTAATTTGTTACGTATTCTAGTATTCGCATGTATGTATCAACTTAATAAAATACACAATATAATCAAAAAACAATATTAAGATCATTCGCTGTGAATCTTTTTGAATAGTAAGATGTGTATTCTAATGAATAATACCTTTTGAATTGAAACAAAAGAGGAATATATACTTAGTAATGGCTTCTTTGATGTGGACCTAGTTATTGATCTCTTCATGCATGCTGTCCTACTTTCCATTGCTTCTCTTCTGCATATAGTGGGTTAACTTCTACAAAAAAATTCACCAAATGTTAGTCCCCCTATGTTTTGATACGTTTTTATATATTTTGATATGGATGCCAACCCATCTACTACTTTCTCATCGTCCTCTCCCATTCTCTTTCTTTCTTGCATCAGTGTTACAGTTTTTAAAGATTTCATCTCTACTCACACCGACTGTGAAAGTTTTTGAATTTACTGCAGATAGAACTTTTGGTCTCTCTGTGTATATTTGATGAAAAAGCTATTGTTTTCTCCTTAGAAAATCTCAAACTATTTTATCAGTTTAGCATCTACACCATATGTGCATAGGATTCTTCAACTTCTTGCCATCTTTTGGTTGGCACTTTTTATCCAATAACAGCTTATTCCCTTTTTCCATCTACTATCTTCAGCTCAATAAACTTCCACTTTTACTTCTTATTTGATTGATCAAACTTTCATCCGGATTAATTTTCGAGTTAACAACTTCCACAGATTCACTTCTTGTTTGAACCTATTCACTTTCTTATTTGACCACCAGTATATGCACCAGACGTACCATTGGAGCCGATTAATACTGGGATATGTGTTTGTCAAGTTTTTCAAAATTGATGATGCACTAACACACAAGGATTGACCTACCAGTCAATTCTAGTTTCTCTTGCCTTGTAGCAATGTAATATTTTTATTTCATTTCCGAAAAATTAATAATTGATGTTCTTGTTCGAACAAGAAACAGCTAAGATCCATGCACTAGAGCCCTTATCATTTTACTGCCGGTCCTCACCAGTTCTGTAATGTATATTAATATAAATTTTTGGCATTACTAGCTTAGTGCGCCAGCAATGAATAACTATAATACGATGTAAATTTTGTAGGGGTTTTGGAATAGGGATGGATGGTAATGGAGAAGAGGCAATGCATAAAGCAGGAGACATTGCTATGAAAACTAAAGATCAGGTCTCTAACATGGCATCTGGTACGTATACTATTTCTTGTATTTATTTTTTTACAACTATAGCAAACAGTAATACTATACGCTTTTAAGTCCATGAATTCTAACTCTCTATTATAGTTATAGTGATGGAAGGAGCACATTCAACTTGTTCCAACTGCATATAACAACTTTGTGGGTTTTGTGGTTCTCTCCCTTTACCCTTTTTTTTTTTTTTCTGTTTGGAGGGGTTGGGGGGGTGGGGTAGGGGTTGTGGGGGAGGTGGTGGTAGCTTCGTGTTTGGCAAATTGGTGATTTTGTTTTTCATTATTGTTATGGTTACAGCTGAGCACAGTGGTCCATTGTTGGTAAATGTATTTACTTAATCACCTATGCTTCAATAATTTTCCTTAATCGTCACAATGCAGTTGAGCATTGTATTATTGACATAGATTTATCACCTTATCAATAAACTCGACCTAGAAATAAATTTTTTGTTGAAGAAATTCGATTAAATTATATGATATTATCACTTAAAATTAATTGCCTTTTAAAACAATAAAGCTATTTATATAATAATTGCCCGTCAATTTGGCTGTGTTACTGCTGACACTAACAGAATGAACAAGGGGCACTGAATTTTTGGACATTTTGCTTTGGTCATAATTTGTATAGGCATTTATTCAACATTATATCTGGAAACCTTAAAATTTTCGCATATTCCTGATCTTCTCTTTGTTTTCATTCCTCTCTTGTCGTATTTCAGTACATTTGATGGACCGAAAAAATGTAGAACAAAAATGTTGATGATTAATCTTTGTTGAATAAATTCCACTATTGATATTAACTATGGTCACAACGTCAAAAAATGAATGATCTTTCTGCTTCACTTGAAATTTAAACAAACGTTTCAAAGTTATATGATTTTATATTCTTAATTGAGATGAATAATATTCTTTATTTAAATGTTGGAAGAAATTGTATGAATGTTGATAATAATTTATAGTTACCAAAAATTTACTTTATTCGATCAGCTAACCAAAGCTTTTTTGTCGAAAAATAGTGAACACCTCGTTTGTAAACTTAATATTACAAAACAATTAGCTTTTTTGTCGAAAAATAATGAACACCTCGTTTGTAAACTTAATATTACAAAACGAGGTGGTATAACACAATTTCATCCAAGTTTACAAACAAGACTTGATTCCATGATTATTAGAAAGACCTATGTAATATTAAGTTGTTTTCCTAGTAATTTGTACAGCTAAAGCGTTTAGCAGTTCTATAGCTATATGGGTGAAAAAAGCATAGTGGGGATACATCGCAAAATAGCGAAGGTGTAAAAAAAATTGTTGGACATAAAATCCGATCTTCATAGTTGATTTATTCTTATTTTCACATTATCTATGTAGAAAAGGAAACATTCATCCCTATAGAATAAAACTGAAAAATATCATGATCCATGCAGTCATACTTGTTAAATAGAACCAAGTTTTAATTTATGTTGGGCGCTTAGAATTTGAACTTGGACCTATATCTAATATCTAGAATTTGAATCTGGACATATATCCTAAATTGTTGATTTAGTTTATAAAAGAACTGGTCAAATTAACATTTTTATATTAAAGTTGCTAAAGCGGGTATTAAAAACCCTTAATTTAGCAAACACAACGGAAAATAATGGGGGTTTAAGCGAATCTACCATATAATAGCACTAAATTAAGAAGTATAGCAGGTGATGCATTAGCAAGACTTTAACGGAGCTTTAATTACGTACCTGGTAATGTAACGTTATTTGTAGGGACCAAAATCAAATACTCCATTAAAATATATGACAGAACATGAACTACAAAAATGACAATGTCATGAACTAAACTCTTAACCTCTTAATTATCGCCATCTTATACAAGCTACATGGACATTTTTCTAGTTTTAAAGCTTATTGGCTATATAACCATATTAATATATGCAAAAATATTTTTTATTTCTTGTTTATGGGCATGGTGAGCTGGTCCGCCCTGATCAGGAATACTTTTATAAAATTGATGGAGCCACATACACTTTAGATCACATCCAATAAGAGATGGTTGTTATTTGACAACTGTAACATCCTCATTTTGAAACCCAAAGATGAAACTTCAATGCACTACAGTCATCTTAAAATTATCTTTCGGTGATCAGAATGAGTTTGGTATATAAAAATTTCTACAGTTTAACAAAGCAACTAAATAAATGTCATCGGACATAATTGTCTTTAAAATTTCAAATCCAAAATCATGACCATGCAGGGTAAAATATAAATCATTACATAGTAGCATCAAAGATTTTACATATGAAGATGTCGAACTCTCGCAATCTCCTAGACTTGAAAAATATTTACATTACATAGTGGAATCAAAGCCATTGCAATACAAGAAGATGATAGTGTGTCCATCTTCGTCTTCAGTAAAGTCTCGATAAATGCCCTAACTTCGGCAATATATGTAATCTGAATCTTTATAAATTTAACCTACTTAAATGAGTACCTGTGAGTTTATAGGAGAAAAACAATAAACACACAAGTTAAATTTGGTATAAATAATATCATCGTCGATAAACTTCCTCTGCTAGTAGGACCACACCTCCCTCTCTACAGCAGTCTCGGTTACACATTATGTATGTTGAATTTGATACCTGAAATTCCAACTCTAAGGAACAGGCGGAGGAGGAAGTCATGGGGCTGGAAACCCTAGCTGGAACAACATTGAAGAGGACCGAACCAAGATGGTGGTTCGGCGTTGTCCATTCGGTGGAGCTAGGGTTTGGTCCAGTGAAGATTTGAGGATCTCGTTTGGGGTTTGGAGCGGTATAAAGGTAAGAGGTTTTGGTTCGATAATTTGGTGAAGGAGAAGTATGGAGCGGTGTTGGATTTGGAGAAGACCGAACAGAATTTTTCGTTTGGTAGTTCGAGAATGTCGCTTGATTTGGAACGGTGGTGTTTGTGTGATGCCGAACCAAAAATATTTTTGGTTCGGGATTGTGTCGCTTCAGTTTGCTTACTGGGCCAGATTTGAGACGCTGAAGGTCGAACCAAATATTTAGTTCGGTGTTAGAGCATGCGGATCTAAATCATATCGGACAAAACCATGTGTGTTGTTCACCGGACCAGATGCATCCTGAACCAAGCAGCGTCGCTCCAAATGTTTGGTTCGGGAATTAGGAGATGCCGATCTAGACTTGAAGTGCACTGTGCCGAACCAGATAGATATGGGCTTTGCCGTCCAGATGGATGTCGAACCATTTTTGGTGTTTGCCGGACCAAACCTCAGGGCTGCTATATAGCAGCTATCCCTCCTCATATCTTCACTTTATAAATAGTGGAGCTTCTGCACATCAATGACAGCCATCCTAGAGAGCCGAAATTATACAGAATTTTGTCCGTATTGTTAATTCTTATGTATAGCCTTCAAGGGTGAATCAATCTTGTAAATCTAATCTTTCAGTGATTAATAAAATCTCCTCTACTCAAGTGAACGTATATTGTCTCGCGTTAGTAGAACTACTATAAATACCGGTGTATTTTTTTTCTACATTACATAGATCTGTGACTGTTTGTTCTGGTATTTATCTCTGTTTGTTTCGTCTCACTACAATCACGATCCAGTTATTATCCGCTGTATTGGGTTTTTATTCCCTTGGACTGATCATCTGAAGGGCTTTTCCCCATAAGTCTAGTATCGGAGCTGCAAGCTTTATTGAGGAGTGTTAGACGCTATGGCAGGAGATGAAGCGACTCTAGTTGTTAGAAGACTCTATACTAGAGGAATGTATATAACGTCAGGATCACAGTTGGTAATTGAGAAATGGAATGGGGATAAAGACTTCAAGAAGTGGTAATAGAAGATGAAGGTTGTTCTAATGAAGAATGAAGTCCATCTAGTACTGTTTGCCCCTGAGGAGTTGACGGCTGACATCTCAGTCGTGGAAAGGTAGAAGATGGAGAAATGAACGTTTACTACTTTACAGCTAGATATGGGAGAGAATGTCATCTTAGAGATTAGCAGTGAGACCACTGCTAGAGGCATTTGGACCAAGCTGAAAAATCTCTACTTGAAGAAATCTCTGACTAACCGTCTAATAATACTGAAGGTATTTATCACCATGCGGATGAGAGAGGGTACTTCAGTAAAAGAACATTTTAATTTCTTTGATGATCTCGTGATGAAGAAGAAAACTGTTGACTTGAAGATGGATGAGGAGAAAATGACTATGATTCTTTTGTATTCTCTTTCGGAGTGATACACAGTTTCGCTAATAGCCTTATCTTCGCTAGAGACACATTGACCGTGAAAGATATGAAGTCAGACCTTCTATTTGAGGGATCGAGAGATCATATGAAGAAGATAAGTAAAGGAAGTTGATGTGTAAGTAGTTATCATGGCTTGTCTATTGAAAGAGGTAGAGAAGATAAGAAGAATTGACACTTCAGATGGCATTCCAAGTCCAGAAAGCCCGATAATGGCAGAAGAGGAATGTCCAAGGATGGAAAGTGCTTTAACTGCAAGAAACCTGGTCATTGAAAAAAGGATTGTCTAGATTTGAAGAAGGAAAAAGATGGATCTTCATCAGTTGCGGTGGAGAACTCTGTATCTGACAATGTGTTGTCTGCAGCAGTATCAGATTATCAGACCATTGGGTGCTGGACTTAGGGGCGTCTTTCCATATGATGCCTAATAAGGATTACTTCAGTTTTTTCGTTGGACGGGAGGGAAGTTGTATTCTTATGGGTAATAATACTAGCTGTAAAGCAATGAGTGAAGGAACAGTGAGGATCAGGATGTTTGATGGATGATACGCACTTTGACAGATGTTCGGTATGTTTCAGGTCTTCAAAAGTCCTTAATTTCTTTAGGGACAATTGGCATTTTTGGGATGCAAGGTAACTATCAAGAAGGATAGTCTGAAGGTTTCGAGAGATGCGCTAGTTCTTATGAAAGAAGATGTATTTCAAAATCTGTATTTGCTGAAAGGAACCACAGTTTTTGGAGAGTCGTGTGTTGGAGTAGACAATTTTCGTGCATTGGATGCCACAAAGCTTTGGCATCTCAGGTTAGGTCATATTTCAGAGAAGGGCTTGGAGTTGCTTCGACACGATGAACTTTTTCCAAGAGTGTGTGTGTGTGTTAGGCATGCAAAATAGTATCTTTTGGAGTTGGACTCCATATATCAAGGTGAGTACTTGAGTACGTGCATACAGATGTTTGAGGACCGATTGCTACTCCTTCTCTTGAAGGAGCAAAGTATTTATCTCTTTCATTGATGATTTTTCTCGAAAAGTATGGGTGTATGTGATGAAGATCAAATCAAAGAGTTTTGAAAAGTTCAAAGACTGAGAAGCGCTTGTTAAGAACCAATCTAGTTCTAGGTTGAAGGTGCTGAGATCTGATAACGACGGAAATTCCTCGATTTTTGTAAACAGTATGGCATTCAGAAACATTTCACTATATCAGTGATCCACAATCTAATGATGTTGCAGAAAGGACGAACATGACTCTACTGGAGAATGCTCGTTGCTTGAGATTGTCTGAAGGCTTTTGGGCTAAGGCATTATCAACTGCGGCGCATATCATAAATCGAATTTCGTGCTCAGCCATAGATGAGAAGATTGCAGAGGAGAAGTAGAGAGGTAAAGCAGTGTATCTTGGTTACTTTCAAATTTTTGGTTGTCTTGTGTACGTTCACCATACAAGTGATGACAAGTTGGAGGCTAGAGCATACAATGGCATACTAATGCGATACACCTATGGTATCAAAGGGTATCGAATTTGGAACCATGTTGATCGGAAGATTGTTCATTCCAAACATGTTACTTTTGATGAGTCTCCTATGTTCAATCCAAAGGAGGAGCTACATACCACATCATAAGATTCTGATAGGCCTAAGAAGATGGAAGAAGCTTCCGTGTTTCAGCCAAATAGTAGAGTTGTTGTTGATGTTGTCGAGGAAAACGTAGTTGATGAAACATCACAGGATAGTGCATAGGTTCCTTCTAGTAGTGTTGTTGATGTGCATGAATCTAGAGAAAGTTCAGTTCAAGGTGGAGCTGAAAGGAGTTTTGGCGAAGCAGTACCTGCGCGGGTCAGTCGTAGGACTATAAGGCGTCCCGAAAGGTATGGTGATTGGCAGTTTGCGAACCATAGCATTGGTGATCAGTTTAACTATGCCCTACATGTGGTTTCTGAGGAGCCGCTTGACCTTGATGAAGCTTTGAAGTCATGTGATAGTTCAAAGTGGATATGCACTATGAAAGAGGAGTTAGAGTCGTTGAAGAAGAACAAGACTTGAGATTTGGTACCACATCCTCAAGTAAGCCGGGCCATAGTTTGCAGGTGGTGTTCAAGGTGAAGAATGATGGAAGACACAAGGCTAGACTAGTTGTTAAATGGTTTTACAAATAATGAGATTAGAGTATAATGAGATATTCTCTCTACTAGTGATGCATACGTCCATCTAAATTTTGCTTGCTATCGTCGCAGCTCATGGCTTGGAGCTGGAACAACTGGACGTGAACACCGCTTTCATGCACGGAGACTTGGATGAGACCATCTACATGAAGCAGCCAGAAGGATTTGTTGTAGATGGAAAAGAAAATTGGGTTTGCAAATTGAGAAGTCTTTGTATGGATTTAAACAGTCGCCTAGACGATGGTACAAGAGGTTTGGCTCTTTTATGCTTTCACTTGATTTTGATCGTAGCATCAAAGACGGTTGTGTGTACTTCAAGCATTTAAAGAATGATAGATGAGTGTACCTACTCTTGTATGTGGATGATATATTGATTGCTTCCAAAAAAAGGCCGAAATCGATAGTTTGTAGCGAAAGCTAAAAGCAGAGTTCGAAACGAAAGACTATGAAGAAGCAAGAAAACTTTTGTTATGGAAATCCAATGTGATAGAAAGTTAGAACTTTTGAGCCTCACTCAAAAGGGGTACATTCAAAAGGTGTTTGCTCGATTTAGCATGGAAAGGACAAAGGCAATCAACACACTCATGCCTTTATACATACAGCTTTCTAGCGAAGGCTCTCCGATCTCAAAAAAGGACATGACCTACATAGAGAAGCTCCCTTATGCAAGTACAGTTAGCGGCTTGATGTATGCTATAGTCTGCACTAGGCTTGACATTGCACAGGCTGTTGGATTGGTCAGTAGATTCATGGCGAATCTAGGAAAGACGCATTGAGAAACAGTGAAATGTATCTTCAGATACCTTGGAGGAACTCCAAACCATGGACTTGTCTTTAGTGGTAGAGAAAGAGATTTCAGCTTCGTTGGATTTTGTGATTCCGACTATGCCGATGATAGAGATCGAGACAAGTCAATCTCCAGATATGTGTTCACCTTTGGTGGGACAGCGATTAGTTGGAGAGCGAAGTTGCAGATGATTGTGGCTTTGTCTACTACAGCTCATAGCTGCTGTTGAAGCAGCTAAGGAGGCGCTTTATTTGAGACAGAGTATTATGTGTTTTAGGCTTCACATATAAAGGAGTGAATGTGCATTGTGACAGTCAAAGTGTAATTCGCTTAGCTGAAAATCAGGCCTTCAGCTCGAGGACAAAGCATATTGAGGTGAGAGAATCGTTCCTTATCTCGATGAATGAAGAGAAACTTGTTCGTTTTCAGAAAGTTCACACAAAGGAGAATGCAACAGATATGTTTACCAAGTCGTTGTTTGTTGCCGTGTTCGAGCATTGCTCGAACTTGATTAATGAAGTGCTAGGTGCTACAGGATGGCACAGTGAAGGAGTTGAGATGTTTCATGAAGACATTTGTTTTCATAGTGGAGACTGATAGGTGTACTTCGAACACTTTGTTAACGGGCGGTGACTTTGCCGTTATTCGTTAACAGAGTGTAATGGGTGATGGCATTACCGAAGCTCATTGAATAAGTATTCATTGCTTGGAGCATGAAGATGTAGATAGAGTTGAAAGGCTTATATAGAATTCGATATCAAGGTGGAGATTGTTGAATTTGATACCTGAAATTCCAACTCGAATGAAGAGGCGGAGGAGGAAGTCACGGGGTTGGAAACCCTAGCTGGAACGGCATTGAGGAGGACCGAACCAGGATGGTGGTTCGGTGGTGTCCGTTCGGTGGAGCTAGGATTTGGTCTGGTGAGGATGTGAGGATCGTTTGGGGTTTGGAGAGCTATAAAGGTAAGAGGTTTTGGTTCGATGATTTGGTGAAGGAGAAGTATGGTGCGGTGTTGAATTTGGAGAAGATCGAACAATTTTTTGCCCGGTAGTTCAAGAATGCCGCTCCATTTGGAGCGGTGGTGTTTGTGCGATGCCGAACCAAATTTTTGGTTCGGTATTGTGCCGCTCCAGTTTGGTTATCGTCCAGATTTGAGTCGCTGAAAGTCGAACCAAATATTTGGTTTAATGTTAGAGCATACCGGTCTAAATCATACCAGACGAAACCATGTGTACTGTTTACCAGACCAGATGCATGCCGAACCAAGTAGTGCCACTCTAGATGTTTGGTTTGCGAATTGGAAGATATCGATCCAGACTTGAAGTGCACTATGCCGAGCCAGATTGATGCAGAACCATTTTTGGTGTTTGTTGAACCAAAGCTTAGGGCTGCTATATAGCAGCTACCCCTCCTCATAGCTTCACTCTATAAATAGTGGAGCTTTTGGACAGCAATTGCAACCATACTAGAGAGCTGAAATTCTGTAGAATTTTGTCTATATTGTTAATTCTTTTTATGTATATCCAAATGTGAATCAATGTTGTAACTCTATTCTTTTAGCGATTAATAAAATCTACTCTCCCCAAGTGGACATACATTTCCTCGCGGTAGTGGAGCCACTATAAATACTGGTGTTATTTATTTTTCTACATTGCATAGATTTGTGACTGTCTGTTCTGGTGTTTATCTCTGTTTGTTTCGTCTCACTAAAAGCACGATCTAGTTGTTTTCCATTGCGTTGGGTTTTTTATTTTCTTAATGACTGATCAGCTGAAGAATTTTTTTCCAACAATGTAATCTATCAAGTCATAAATCTCAGCAAATTATTTGTTAGCTTACATAGATAACGTGTCTCAAATGAACTACACCCGATACTATCTTGAGTATAAGGTCTTGGGACAATATTAAACCTGTAATCATAAACAGGTTTTAGTTATACTGCTTACAAACTATCTTTCGTTTGTTATTTCTCTTGTACCGTGAGGTACAATCCCAAACAATTTTGGTAATTTCTTGTTTAACTTTATACCATAACATATCTCCCTTATGGTCTCATCAATTCATTTATCAATTATATACTGCAAGATACATCCCCAAGCTGTCTTAGTTTGATCTTTATATTTAGTTTAATCTGTAAGGTACATCCCCAGCAGTCTTTGTTCATAGATTTTTATTTCACAAGGCACATTCCCAAATAGTTTAGGAAATCCCAATTTTTAGCATAACCTCGTAAGCATGGTTTGAGATTCCGTCCGAAATTCCGACTGTTCTAATCCGGTTCCACCAGTGACTGGAACGGAATCCAACAGAAATTCTAGTTTCGGATGTTTTAAAATAAAAATTGATTAAAATCAATAAACAAAAGGAAGAGAAGTAGATAGATTGACCCTAATTTGCCAGTTTCATAAACGGAAATTGAAATTAATAAACATGTATCATTGTAATAAATACAAAGAAGAAAATAATCACCTTTCTCTCATCGAATGAGATGCAGTTGTGGACAAAATAAATTAATGAAGAAGAGCAAGTCATCCAAAAAATAAATCGCTGAACAAAGGAAGTTGTCAGTAAAATAAATGGTTGAATACAAGGAAATCGAATGAGATGAAGCATTTTTGTTTTGTCGAGAGTTTATTTCTTTTTCTTACTGTTTGACTTAGGTTTGAGAAATGAGGGAGAAGAACGTGGTAGAAGGGTTCGTTGGTGGGCTGGGCTCTGTGACTTGTCATGAGGTAATGCTACATTGTATAGAATAAATTGTATATATATTTACATGATTGACATAATTTGATTAACAAATGGTTTGAAATAATTTGTATAAATGAAACAACCATAATCTATATTTGAATTAGAGATTTAATAGTATTCAGTTATTTAAACGTAAAAACTATCGGAATTTGCAAACCGGAAATAAAACGGAATTCTCAGAATTTCCAAAACGAAACCGAATTTTCAAAAATTATCAATGACTGTAACGGAAATGAAAAGCGAAGTTTCAAACCTTGCTCGTAAGAGAGTTATTTCCAATCTTGCGAAAGTGTGCATCCCACATGGACGTCACACTTAACTTTCCTTTAGAAATCGTATGTCGAACCCTAGCCTCTAAAGCATATGCTTACAACTGAACGTCTCACTTAGCGTATAGCCCTTTCAAACCCATATTACATAGTGGGTTCTCATTCTAACCATTTAGTTATCTTTGGTTTCAATATTTCACTTGATTGTTCATTAATTGTGTTTTGGCTTTAGCTATTTATTAAGCTTCGTTAGGCTCCCAGCCTGCATTCAACCCTCTTAAAACTATCTTTGCAGTACTTCTAGCTTCTCAAAACTTAAGTACTCCTTTTGACCATCCTAAGCTTCGAATCTCGTCATTAACTCTCCTCCAAAAGTTAATAGTTCTCATTGCTAACTTTCCACCGATGGTCAAATAGTCTAGGTATTAACTTTCCATCGAAAGTTAACTAGTCTAGGCAAATCACTGCCATCAGGTTTGCAGTAGGGAAGCCTAGTTTAATATACTTCTCGTTACAAATGCTTTCTCGGCCATCACCTTCGGCGTTCGTCTTTAACTGGCACCCTCGTTTGGACCCTTCATCCCTTGTCTTGGACTGCGTATTTTTCGTAGTTCATTTACTTTGAACGTTTTCTTAGTCTTTAGTTTATTTTATCTTTCGGTTTTGGACCGGCCGTTCTTTAGCAAATACTCTTGTGCTTTGCCACCTCAACTCTGTTGCCTGCGCCAAAGCCTGCCATCTGTATGCACCTGCCACTGTTTTACACGTGCCGTCACTACATTCATTTCTCCTTCACTTTTAGTTGGCGACAATACTTTTCCTAGTATTTTTCAGTGCTCTACCAAATCATGTCCCCTAACCTGTAAATATATTTTTATATTCGGTGGACATATTTTAAGCTTTGGGCTTCTTAGTTTTTAGTTTTAGCAGACTAATATTTTATTTAGGAAATTTAGTTTCAGAAAAACTATAAATGTTTTTCTAGGTATCTCTTTGCTAAAACATAATTACTTTAGCTATTTTCTCACAATTTTCGAAAATATTGGATTCTTTAAGTTCCTAACTAATTATTTGAACATGAGAAAATCCTTAAAATTAAAATTTGTCTTTAAAAATTTATTTAAAATATCATATTAAATTAAACATCACTTCGAAAATTTTAGAGTAGGGGATCATAGCTAAACATTCTCTAGTATAGCCATTTTTTCCAAAACATTCATCAAAATGTTATTTTCCATTTCCACACATTAAACACATGATCTTTATCATAAAAATCATAGCTGTGTTCCATGAAAATGGCTAAAATATGAATGATATTACTCACCTAAACCTTTTTGATTAGCTTGATCTTTAAGTGCTTTAAGTTTTTCTGGACTTTAATCTTCTTCTTCCTCCTTTTTTCCTTTTTCTAGGCCGCGGCCATTTATGACTTTTAGAGCTCCTCCTTTTGTTTTGTGAGTGGGTGAATGGAATAAGTGGAAGTCATGTTATTTTCATTATCCCCTACAATAATGAGTTGAGCCATTGGTCCTTTAACCGTTTTCCCACTTAATCCATTTCATTAAGTTTTTCATGAAGTTGCAACATGATATGTATGCTGAAAATCCTAGTTTCTTTCAAAATTGATTGGTCCCACAAAATCAAATTTACATGCCTTTGAATAGCACATGTCTCCCTCAATCAATTACCGGTACTTGTAAAACATATATTGGAATTTGGAGTCTGATCTAATTTTTCTCCAAAAGAAGATGCTACTTGGGTTAGAAACTTCACTCAAGGTGAGTCAGCAAACACCGACTGAGCAAAGTAAATTTCAACAATTTGCCAAATGTTCAATGCGAAACAATACTGACAGAAGTAGGTTAGAGAAAGAGGGCAGTGGATGAATAGAAAAGTTATAGTAGACAAACAACATAAATATTTTTATAAGAAGTTTTCAAAGAGATCTAAAGTTGAAATAAACTTTTCTGCCGGTTTTAATAGTAAAATTTATCCTCCTAAAAATCCACAAATAATCGTTGATTGGTTGAAAACGGAATGAAAAATGATAAATGCGGTTGCAAAAATGGAGAAAAAAATCCACTTCTCCTGTCATTGAACTACTAAGATTTTGTTAATAATTTATGATCTGAAGCTAAAATTATTTGAATGAATGATTTATACTTTCATTTCTGACTCATTATTTTTTTTTGTTTTATTTTATGTCTTTTTAGTGGTTTTACTAAAGTTCGAAATCTGTACTTATTCAAAAATGCTACTGCTAACTGATTTTGAATGTTCTATTTGCAATTCTAGTATAATGCTATTAATGATTTAGGTCTTTTTTGGTTTGCCCTTTTTAGTTTTGAATTTTCATCTAAATAAAAATGCGGACAAACACATGTACTTTTTTAAAAACAACCGATTTGGAAAATGAAGTTAATATACGAAATAGATGACAACTTTATTTTGTTTTCCATGTATTGAAAAATACATCACTTCCGTTGTCCCTTGGTCGTCTTAATGATTTAGAATTTTATATCTTTTTTCTGCTTTTTTCATATTTTGTAATGCGTGTTGAAAACACAAAATGAAACCAAACAGACTTACAGTTTTGCACCTATGCATTTCTGGATTTGGCTACCTTGCATAGAATATCATAGATGTTATGACTGATCTTTGAACTTTGAAATTTTATTTAGAGTAGTTGTATCATATGTGTGGTGGTTATTTTGTATCATGTATCATATGCACTGATGATTGAGTGAGAAAAAAAACATACTTAACATAAGTTTTAGTTTTAGGGAAACATGCAACGAAAATTCTGCATTATATTTAGATTGATACATAAAGGAACAAAGTAAATATAAATACAACAATCATCTTATGTCGTATGTTTGCTTGAGATTGCATTCCACACATGTAAGCATGTACAGTATCCTATCATCTTATGCTACATGTGGTAATTATATAGAAAAATATAAGCTATTATTTTTACAGGTGTGGATGTTACACAATCTGACCTAACTTAGCACTTCTGGGCTTCACATGGTTTAAAAAAAGACGATGATGATTCGTCATTCGTACCTAGCTAATATATAGGCGTGCATTGGAGTCTTAGAATTACAACATGATTTAGTATCTTTGAACTATAGAAATGTAAAGTAGGTAATTAGGAGGAGAAAAAGAATCCTTTTAGATCAACTAAAAATGCTGTAGACAGTAAATGTAATTCTCCATACTGTTCATCAAATGATTGAGTTGAGCTTCAAAATACAGGAGCGACAGATAAAGCAGGAGAAGCAAAAGATGCAATGATGGATAATGCAGCAGGATATGGAGAAATTATAAAAGACAAAGCAAGTCAGGCTTCTGGATCATCATCCATGGATGACGTAGAGAGCAGGTATGAAGAAGCAAAGCAGAAAGTAGGTGAAGCTTATCAGACTGCTAAAGATACAATGAGCAAGAGCGCCAAGAGGAACTACGAAGCAGCAAAGGAAAAGGCTTCTCAAGCTACAGGTGACTTTGGAGTTCACATGAGCCATGGAGTAGAGGAACTTTGAAAACTTAATTCTATTTTCATCAGTTATTTTTTATATTTTCAATGCTAGAAGATCCAACCATGTTTGATTTGTTGTTATTTGCTGATTATTGTCATGTTAGTAAAAACTTGTGTATTGTATATTAAGAAGTTGTATGCTATGTTATGGGATGTTACTAACCAGGGTAGTTGTTACAATAATTGTAGTTGCTGAGGGCTATAATAAAAATTAAATTAAACTTTTATCGGAACAGTTAACGATAGCAATGGTTGTATTTTCAAATTTAAAACTTTTTATACATATTTTAATAATTAGATTACATGGATTGCTTGTTCAAAATAAACCATGTAAGCTTGTTATTATTGCATGAATAACATATATCATTAATGTACAAGTTATTTCAACTTGTATTACTAAAGTGCATACAATTTACAGTTTACCGCAGTTACTATAATAGATGGTAACTTTAACTCCAACAGCTCTACAGCTTTTCATGTTTTCAATGCATTTGTAGTTAGACAGAAATACAACGAGTTTTTCAAATACCAGTGGACACTAGACATGAGAGATTTGAAAATTCCATTTGATTATCATAAGATATTTCATGTGTACAGCAACGTTTCTTCATATAGAACGGTTTACAGAGTTGCAGTGCCTTCAGTAGATTTAAGAGCAAGGAAATTAAACATGTAAATATATTAAGCGCATACTATATTTACATATATCATATACTGAGCGCAGTTGCGCACACATTATACATGCATATAACTGCTCCCACTTGGTATTTAAATATCTATAGTCTATGGATACGCAGGTCCCAGTTGGCTCCTGCTTTCTTGATACATCTGCTGCAATTTTGGGTACCTAAGCACGAAAAATGTACACTACACAGGGTTAAAAGAAGCATGAACAAATAAATATCCATACGGTATATTCTTTCCGGTTTGCTGAACAAAAGATGTACCACATAAAAGTTGTACGCATGCACTGTGGAACTGAAAACATACAATATATTTTCATTTAAGTCCATCGATATAATAACTAATTTCTTGATTTTCATATTATACCGTGTTTCTAAACCTCTGGCGTGCAGAGCGTTTGTATTAAAAATTAGTTCAAATGAACCAAATTAGATATATTTGAGTTCGAAGCTAGGGGCATATTGGGTCTTGACATGATACTTTGGTCTAGCTTGCCAGAGAATAAATAGTTAGCCTTTTCTAAAGTGTCGTTGATACTTGATGCTTGTAACAAAAATCCAAAATTGCAGTTTGGATAACTGCATAGTTAATGTATACCGTCAGGCCCCATGAACATCATCGTGTGCACAGGATTAATTAAACAACAAACATAGAAACAAGCTAACAAGTTAAACCAACTTGACAATATGCTTAAAAGCCAATGAAAGCAACTGCTTTATCTTAAGAACCCCCTCTTACTTTGAATAACATAAAAAAAAAAAGAGCATCACTTAATAAGTTGTCATGGTTTTTTATGCGTCTTTTTAAACTTGCAAAATCATAGTAAAAGGATCTTAAAAGCTACTAGACATGTTGTATGCACTCGCTCACTGTTTCCTAAAAGCTTACTACTTTAAAGCGGCAAGATAAGAAAATAAAACTGTGAAAACGAATGAAAGCATGGGCGGAGATGTGACCATCAATCGATTAATCATTGTTAGCTCATAACATACGTACAAATAAATGCAGTGGTTACTGTATATTCAGATATGAAAGTAAAAAATGTAATGAAGAGAGTAAAAAGGAGAGCATTTAGGCGAGCTACCTGAGCTCCTATTGAGAGCCAGAAGAGGAACGGTAGTTGGGGTAAGGAATGCGCCCAGCTTCAATCTGTTTGATATCATCTTCCAGAAGCTTATAGTGCTGTTTCACTTCTTCAGCGGTCTTCCCACCAACCGCACGAGCCACATTTTCCCATCTGTTAGGGCTGTCTTTGTCAAACACTGCCAGGGCCCTTTCAAACAGCTTGTTTTGCTTTGCAGACCATGATGAAGATGCCATTTCTTAATTTTGATTTCACTGTAAGACAATGGGTCTGGTATTCAGGCTTCAATGTAGGAGTAAGGAGAGCCAAATGCTGTGCTCTTTATATACAGGAGAATCATAGTGGGCAACCCAGTTGGCAATGGAATATAGATGACTTGTATGAATGTGATCAACACACAATTTAGAAGAAGAATATTCAGGGTTCTATTCAATTCTCTTCAGCTGTATACCATATACGCACTTATGGACTAGTGTCATTTTTTAATGCAAGGAAAGTGAAGTTAAGATTATCAAAGACTATCACATGAACATTTAACGATGTGCAATGTGCATCAATCCGATCTTTGCTGACCTCAACTCATTACCAGTTCTTACCATGTGCAACGTGCATCAGTTCACTCTTCGCCTCATTACCAATTCCTCCGTCCATCTCACAGCACCTGGGGCCACTATTCCTCCCTGTCAAGTCATTCTCGTTTGTATCTTATTTAATTTGCCTCCTTTTTCAAATTTTGTTATTTATCAGAGGTACTAGTCTACTTCAAAAACATAGGAATAATGTGTTGTAATGGGCATTCGTAATCGGATTTTTACACAAGGGTTATGTTCATACTTGTTCAAGATGATACACGCGCACTTTATCGAAATGTGTTGATGAATTTTGTTGGACTTACGATGTGCATGTTTATCATTGTTGAGAATTAGACAAGAAACATGGTTTAAATTAAATGTGAAGGTGTAAATTTTGATCAAGGTTCGAGAACTCGGTTTCGGTCATTTGAAAATTTATTGGTTTCAGTCAATTTCGGAAGTTTCGGTCTTTGTTTCGGTTTCGGTCATGATATCGCATTTCTGTGTTTTTTTATGAAGAAGTAATGACAAACGTTGCGAATAAAATACAAAATATAATTTGTAAAGAGATAATAATATAACATACAATACTATTAAATAAATAAACACATACGAATATTTGATTTTGCCTAAACGACCCTAAATTAAAAATAAGTTAACCCTAAATGAAAATAAGTTGATTCTAATATAAATTATCCAGTCCAATATCAATTACCATTTTCTTTTAAACTTACAAATTAAAGGCCCAAACTAAATCACCAAGCCCATTATCATTCACCTCATTCCAACCCTAACCCAGATACTATTACGTCCAATACTCATCCTCGAAGCCCAAAAAAACACGAGAAAATGAAAAAAAAAACAAGGAAGAAAAACAAAATTATGCTCGAAATCGAGGTCAATGTTCGAAGTCGAGTCGTATCACACAAATTTTTGATCTAGATTCTCAAGTGTCGAAGTTGAAAGATGCTCAAGTGTCGAAGTCGAGTCAACGTAAATTCAGTGCAACTTCAAAATTCAGTTCTATGATTGGAAAAGATGAAGTTTGTGTTGGAATCAGCGTACAGTATTTACCGATCTAAAAAGAAGACGCTATGATCACGTGGTGAGAGACTGCACAACTTTTGGAGCAGCAAAGAAGTGGCAATGAAGAGAGGAAAGAGGGGATGAGCGACAAAAGTATGTAGCAAAAGCTATAAAATTCCAGTCGACTGGCAGTGTCTACCAGTCGACTGTTTTATTGATGAATTTCAACCCAAGCACACACCTGTGCTCAAAGCTGACTGGAAATATTTTCCACTCGACTGGAAAAAAAAAATTCCAACCGACTTGATTGGTTTTTTTGGGGAAATTGAAGTTCAAGATTTTAGGGGTATTTTCGTCTTTTTTGGATGTTTTGGAGTTTCTACATTAGATTTTTGCAGAGTTTTGATCCAATGACATAGATTATATCAAAGAACTGTAAGCAAACCTAGCTATGAGTTATTGATTTATTGTAGGTATCCTCAATCCGATAAAAAAAATATGTATTTTTATCTTCTTATTTAGGGTTAACTTTATCGGTATTTTAGTTCTTTTCTTTTTTGAAAGTAACGAAAATCGTTATCCCCAAAGTGAATGTACACTATTTTGCGATAGTGAAACCACTATAAATCTGATGACTTCATTTTCTGCTTATTGCATATGTGATCTATGATTTGAGATGTTAGTTTTCTGTTTGTTCTACTTCATCATTAACACAATCTAAAATTTAACTTTTTGTGGTGTTTGAGGTTGAAATTGCATAATATTTTTTTTTCCAACAATCTAGTACCAAAGCTATTTAGTTGTTTGTAGAAGGTGTTAGATAGTATAGCAGGAAATGGAAGTACTCACTTGTAGCAAAACCCTAAGTTAGAGTATCTTTTTTAGCACTAGGATCTCAGTTGAGAATTGAAAGTGTAATGAAAATAATGACTACGAAAAGTGGCATTGGTACGTGAAGACTTTTTTTAAGGAGAAATATGTTTCATCATCGTCATGTGGTATTTAATATTGAGAAAATTGCCTACTGGTATTTCAGTCATGGAGGAGGAGATGGAAGAATGCATTTTTACTACTCTACAACTTAAGATGAGAGAAAATGTTATCTCGGAAATTAGCAGTGAAACCACGACTAAAGAAATTAGATCAGGCTTAAAAATCTCTACATGATGAAATCGCTTAGAAACCATCCGATTTTGCTGAAGATGTTTTTCACTATGAAGATGTGAGAAGATACTTCGGTTAAGGCATATTTGAGTGTTTTGACGATCTTTCAATGAAGATAAAGACTATGGACTTGAAGATAGTTGAAAAACAGAAGGCGGCGGTGTTCATGTGTTCCCTTCTGTAGCGATACACATGTTTCGTTAACAATGTGATAAATGAAAGCGAAATTTTGACGGTAGAAAATGTGAAGTTAGGTCCTCTATTTGAATACTTGAGAGATCATATAAAGGAGACGAGTGAAGATAGAGATACAGAGAGTTGTCAAGGCTTATTTATTGAAAGAGAAAGAGATAAGAAGAAGCATTGGAGTGGGGGTATGGGTGTTTTAGATCTAGGAAGCTCAAAAATGGCTGGAAAGGAAAGTCTAAAAATGGAAAGTGTCACCATTGTAATAAACCATGTCATTGTAAGAAATATCGTTCGGACTTGAAGTAAAATACTAAAGAAGATGGATCATGGATCTTATTATGGTGGAAAAGACTGTATCTGATGATAGCTGTCCGCAAAAGTATCCAATATATCAAACCATTGGATGTTTGTTTTAAAGGCATCATTTCACATGACGTCAAATATGGATTGTTTCTGGTTTTTTTGGTTATGAAAGAGGTGCAATCCTAATAGGAAATGATGCTACTTGTAAAATCATAAAAGATGGTACATTGATGATTCACATCTTTGATAGAGTGATTCGCACTTTGACAGATGTTCGTTATGTTTCATATCTTCGCAAGCCATTGATTTCCTTGGGTTATTCGACATCCATAGAATGCAATACGACTATTGAGAAGGATTGCTTGAAGGTTTCGCGAGATGTGCTAGTTCTAATGAAGCGTGATATGTTCTAGAAGCTGTATCTATTGAAAGAACCACTGCCCTTTGGGAGTCTTATGTTGAAGTTGACAGTGCTTGTGCTTCGAAGGCATCAAGTTTTGACATCTTAGATTGTGTCATATTTCGAAGAAGAGCTTAGAGTTTCTTCGTGGACGGAAAATGATCAAAAAAGAAAACTTCGACGAGTTAGATTTCAGCTATCAAGGTTCGAAATTCCGATCGGCATGTCGGAATCCCGGCTATTTCAGTCCGGTTCCGCCGATGACTGGGCCAGAATTCATTGAAACTACCGGGTCCGCTGTCAAGGCATAAAAAAACGAAATTTTTGTATAGAAAAAGTAACTCAAAATTTTAACAAAGAATTCAAAGGAATAGTACTAAGCACCATAGAAAAAGAAAAATCAAAGAATAAAATAAAAGAAAACCAACAAAATTAATACCCGAGAAGTGATTTAGGGCTTAGGGGCTTCGATGTTTGCACCAATTGGGTCATCGATGTTTTGAGTAATTAGATCTTTGGTTTATTTTCATTATTGCACTTTGATTTACATATTCAAATCAGGACATATGCTATCGTTGTTTCAAGAAAATCTAAGGATTTAAAGAAGAAGAAAGATTATATTGTTTAATGAGATTCTTGCTGGAGCATATTGAGTGCATATTATCTGTTAACTGGGTCATACTTGGACTTTAGGGCATCAGTATTGTAAAGGGAAAAAGATGGCTGGATTGTGCAGCCCCAACATTTCAATTTTGTTAAATTACAATTAGTAGCAGCCCACTTGCAGCTAGGTTATATACATCTATACAATAGGTTTATCAATGTATTTTTTACACAATGAAATCCAAAACCGGAATTGAAACGAAATATCTGGAAATTCCGAAATGGAACCGAAACTTTAAAAATATCAAACTACCCGAACGGAATCGAAAACCGAAATTTCAAACCTTGTCTGCTACGAGTGCGTGTTGAAAAAAAAAAGAATGTATCTATTGGTGTAGGACTTAATAGTTTAAAGAGATTGCTTGATTATGTGCACAAATATGTCTCTTGATCACGTGCATACATGTCTGGAGACCAGTACCTATTGCTTCCATTAGGGAAGCGAAATAATATATTACCTTCATTGATGGTTTTTTAGGAAAGTTTGGGTATGTGATGGAATCCAAATAAGAAAGCTCTGAAATGTTTAAGGCATGTAAGACACTAGTTGAAAACCAATACGTTGTAAGTTAAAGGTGTTTAGGTCTGACAAGGACGGTGAAATTGTTTCTACGAAATTCCTCGACTTTTTAAGCAGCGTGGTATATAGAAATATTTTACTACACCTAAGGATCCACAATCCAATGAGGTTGCTGAAAAGATGAATCAGACTCTAATTAAAAAGTATGTTGCTTGAGATTGACTACAAACATATCTAGAGGCTTTTGGACTCGGATTTTATCGACTGCAGAGCACATCATAAATCGAATTCCATGCCCAGTCATGGATAAGAAGATTACAAAGAAAAAGTGGAGAGGTAAATTAGTGTATCTTGAGTATTTTCGTGTTTTTGGTTGTCCTGTGTATATTCAATATATAGGTGATGATAAATTGAAGACTAGAGCATATACGGGCATACTTATGAGATAAACGGATGGAGTCATAAGGTATCTTATTTTGAACTCTATGCATAGGAAGATTGTATATTCCAAACATGTTACGTTTGACGAGTCTACAATGCTCAAGCATGAGGAAGATTTACCCACCACGTCAGATTCAAATCTTATGGGCCGAAGAAAATGGATGAGATTCCCATATTTCAGCTTGAAAGTAGAGTCACAACTACAAATGTGATAAGTGAAAATGCAATTGATGAAACATCATAAGGTAGTCTACAAAATACAAATGTCTTTTAGGAGTGTTGGTGATGTACATGAAGCTGGAGGAAGTTCAATTCAAAGAGCTAAAATAAGTTCAGACGATGTTGTACCTGCTCGAGCCGGTCGTAAGACTATTAGATTGCATGATAAGTATGGAGATTGACGATATACCAATATGAACCTTGATGATAAGTTTGATCATGACCTCATATGTGGTTCATGGTGAACCATCATCCCTAGAAGAAACCACAAAGTCAAGTGATAGCTCGAAATGGATTTAGGTTATGGAAAAGGAGTTAGATTTAACAAGACTTGAGATTTGGTACCACCACATCAGAGAAGCCGTGTCATAGGTTGCAAACGGTATTTAGCTGACATATGACGGGAGATACGAAGTCTAATTAGTTCATAAAGGGTTTCCACGGAGAAAGGGAATGACGTATAATGAGTTGCTCCGTAGTCAGTCATATCTCCATATGGATTTTACTTGTTATAATTGTTATTTTGAAATTGGAGCAACCTGGTGTGAAGACCACTTTATTGCATGGTAACTTGAAGGAGACCATTTACAAAGTAGTCAGAATTATTTGTTGTAAGACGGAAAAAACATTGAGTTTGCAAATTTAAAAAGCTTTTTTACAGACTTAAACAGTCGCTTAGACGTAGTACAAGAAGTTTGATTCTTTTATGCTTTCATTTGGTTTTGATCGTAGCATCAACAATGCATTTAAAGAATGATAATTATATGTATTTGCTCTTTTATATGGATGAAATGTTGATTGCTTCCAGAACAGCTAAAATTGATAAATTAAAGTAGAAATTAAAAAGTGAATTCAAGATGGAAGACCTTGGGAAAGAAAATTCGGGGATGGAAAACCAAAGAGATGGAATGCTTGAATTTTTGAGACTTATTCAAAAGGAATATACTCAGAAGGTGCTAGCTCGGGCTCGGTTTAGCATGAGGAAGCAAAGACAATTAGTACACTCATGCCAATGAACATACCGCTTTCTAGCAAAGGCGCTTCGAACTCAGAGAATGACAAGACGTGCATGGATAAGGTGCCCTATGCAAGTGCAGTTGATAATTTGATGTATGCTTGCACTAGCCATGACATGCACAATTTGTTGGATTAATTAGTAGATATATGAAAAATGAAAAAATTGCATTGGAAGGCATTGCAATATATTTTTCAGATATCATAGAGGAACAATAGACCATGGACTTGTTTTTGACGACAAATATAGATATTTCTGCTTAGTTGGATTTTGTGATTCCGACTATGTCGAAAATAGACATCGAACGAAGTCAACCTCAGGTTATGTGCTTACTCTTGAAGGAACATCTATTAGTTGAAAAGTAGGGTTGTAAAGCTGCTTTGTCCGCTAAAAAGGCAGAATTGATAGCGATTCTTGAAGCAGTTAAGGAAGCACTCTACTTAAAAAGGTTGATGTATGAGTTGGGCTTTGCATACAATGAGATATCGATGAGTTATAATAGTTAAAGCGCAATTCACTCGACTAAAAATCCGACTCAAGGACGAAGCATATGGCGGTGCAAGAGTATTGTTTCGATGAACGAAGAGAAGCTAGTTCGTCTTCAGAATGTTCACATAACAAATAATACAATAGATATGTTCATAAAGTCCTTACCTAGTGCAAAGTTCAACATTGCTTGAACTTCATCCGCTTATTGAGATGCTATGTGGCACATTGTGGCACGGTGAGGAGAGTGAGCTGATTGACGAAGATATTTGTTTCCATTGTGATATTGAAGATAGATATGTCCTACTTTTAATACTTTATCGACGGGCAGTAATCTTGTCAGAGTTCATCGACAAAGTGCAAAGAGTAAAGACTATGTCAAAGCTCATTAGAAAAACATCTGCGGTATTATGTCCGCGATTGCTTGGAGTATGAATGTGTAGGTGGAGTTCGGATGACTTGTATGAAAATATAGTGTCAATGTGGAGATTGTTGGAATTAATGATACAATATTTTCAAATCGAAGAAGAAGACGATCTAATCACGTAGGAGAAGATGGTGTATCGTTTAGAGTAGTAAAAAAGCAGCGACGAAGAGACGAAGGAGAGGATGGAGTGAAGCTACAGACTTCTATTCAACTGGTAGGGTCTACCAGTCGACCGCTAGGGTTTACCAGTCGACCAGTAGCCCTATCAGTCTACTGCTTTTTTGATGAATTTCAACCCGAGCACACTTCTTGCTCGAAGTCGATTGGAAAATATTTCCAATTTACTTGATCGTTTTTTTTAAGAAACTGGAATTCGAGATTCCTGGGGTATTTTCGTCTTTTTCGGGTGTTTGCAGTTTCTATTATAGATTTCAGCAAAGTTTTGATCTAACAACAGAAATTATATCAGAGCACTGTAAAGAGTGTACTGTATTTTTCCCAGCAGTTCGAATGCGGAATTGAGCTTTAAGCTAATTAAATGAATAAATTAGGATGTGTTCACTCAGTTCTCACATCTAATGTATCACTTGCATCTCCTTTCCTCTATAAACCACTCCAAATCCTAACTTTTTCAACCCCTCATCTCTCCAAATTCGAAATTCAAGCAATCACCCGACTCAGATTGATCTTGTTTTTATGTGTTTTTCTATTTATCCAACTTTCATTTTGTATGTGTGTTACATAGACATGATGAAAGTTATAAAAGATGAAAAGTGATACTCATCGTTGGAAAAACGATCACTTGGATCTTATAGATAGTTTGAGAGGTCGGTATGTGAAATATTTTATGCGAGTTTTTCACCGTGATGCCCCTAAAAATTAATGTATTTTTCTTTTTCATATGTAGCCGTCTTGGTTTATGCTTAACATACTTTCGAATATTTTCCCTTTAATTCATGAATATCACAACTAGTTTTTCGTATTAATTTTATTTTAATAACAATGAGTAAAAAGGCATAATCACTAATAACAAATATTTATTAAAAAACTTCTTTTCCCAACCTTTTCCAAATAATGAAATTGTAACTCCTCTTTTCTTTTGCAACCATTTTCTAAACACCTTTCATTCGTCTCTTTCATCTGCCTCTTTCATTCGTCAATATGCACATTTGGTTAAAGATTTGGCTTGATTCTGAATCAAATCTAATGTTAAGAGACAATTACTTTGCATATACGTAAATCAAACTACTCATTTGTTATATATATTCAAACTAATACCATAAACTCAGAGTGTCGCAACAAAAGCACGGTGAGCCCACAACCCATGGGTCACAGGACCGAAACCTAGTTTTGATAGCTTAGTTTTGATCTAAACAATATGAAAATAAAGGGGAAAAAATGACTGCTTCTCCTTTTCTTCTACATAGTTCCTCTGATTTTGTATGCTATTCTTCTTAGCATCCTATTAACCTCATCATAATCATGATCCTTATTTAATCTCAAATTCCCAACAAGGGTTTAAATCACATATACGCAATGTTTAAATGGAAAATAATTTTAGTGCTTTAATTTGCATTACCGTCAAAAAAAAAATCATAATTCTTTTATTTTTGATAATGATGTCGGTTTAAATATTAAAGCAACTATCAGTGATGATGAAAATCTATACTTTACCTTGAAATCCATAAAGTTCCTTCAATTGAAGAATCATTGTTTTCACTGTGGTATAAGGAATCAGCTTGTAAGAAATTGTTGAAGTGCTACCAAATATTTCAAATGCAAGTCTGCAGGAGATATGGACATCGGTTTAAGGATTTGTCTAGATCTATAAATGATGGAAGAGGGTAATTGAAATAAGTTATGATGGAAGAAGTTATGATGATGAGAACGAGATTATTAGACGGTTTAAAGAGATGCAAGTCAAAGATAAAATCGATATGGGGTCAGATAAATCTAATTTGAAAGATGAAGTGGGAGAAAACATTGTTCAAGAAAAAGTCAATGTAGATATGGATGACAATATGATTTCTGTAAGTCTAGACAACTCAAATCCAGTCTGAAAATTATATAAACAATGTAAAAAGTATGTGATTATTATTATTTTCTTGAAAAATTTAGGTAGTGTTCGGTTTAAAAACGAATTTTATGTTTTCGGTTTTCAATATATATGTCAAATATGAGAAGAATGAAAGGACGACGAAGGGGATGAAAGAAAGGCAGATGGGAGGACGAAGGGGATAAAGGGACGACGGAAGAATAGATTGTTTCACGTGCTTATGCTATTTTTCAAAACATGGAAAATAAAAAAAATGTTTTCTATTTTGCATGTTAACTTCGTTTTTTAAATTGGTCGTTTTTGGCAATATACATGCATCGTGTGCATTTTTGTATGGACGAAAACCTAAAACTAAAAAACCAAACACTGCCTTGCTATTCAAGAAATTACGTATCTACTTACGCTTCTATTTGGTAAACAAACATAACTCAAAAAATAATAAGTATCATCATGAATTTAAGATAACATTTTAAAATTTTAATCCAACTCTAGACGCCACCTAAAGAAAGGTTATTAAGCATAATAGAACATCAATTTGTCTTAGAGTCTAAAGTTTGTTTGGTGTTGGAAAATGCAATAAAAGAATATGGTTTCACCTAAAATTTTATCCAATATTTGTTGGCATATGGATGTTTTATCAATTGCTTTTTGGAGTTTCGATATTGTAATGAGTGTCAACAAAGAAGGGTTTAAATTTTGATTACTCATATCTGGGTGTTGAAATTGAAATAAATTCTACTTCAATTGAAGTTAGAGGTCGTTTCTATAAAATTGATACAAGTTGCACAAAAGAAAATAAGCTTAACTTTAAAACATGGAGTGAAATGAAATTTAGTAGTCGTACGGGGAAGCACCAGACGAAGAATGTAGTAACAAACAATGAAGTAGACTTCGAGGTTAGTTCTGATAATGTTTATAATGTGAAGGAAGAAATACTTAATATCGATAATAGGTGGACGAAGGTCAATTTGTTAGTGAACATATTTGGAATTACCAAAAATGTCTATGAATGTTGTGTAGAATAGTCAAGTGCCTAACAATGAATTTGACTATGATCAAGTAACTGCGGTAGATACCGTTACTACTTCGATGATGGTACGGTGGTTATTGGCTCAAAGGTATTGAATGATTACCTTATATTAATGCAATAGAAAAAGCCTAATGTTGAGATAAATGAAGATGATAATATTCGGATCATTGAGAAATAAGCCATTTTAGTAGATACCCATGATGACTCTATGAGTGATTATGAGCTTACAGAAGCTAACAGATGTAGCAACCCATAATATTATAAGTAACACAATGATTTAATTACTTAATTAATTATAATACATCTGATTAAATTTATGATTTTTGAACCATAGGGATCATGACCCGAACTGCAACTCATTTCATTGCATAATTTTTTTGAATATGTGTAAAACCATAAATGTATTAGATTTGAAGTTATGGTTTGTAGAGATTTCAAGTAGAATGAGCCTAATGTTTGGTCAAGGAGAGGTTTGATAGGGGCACAGGCCGAACCATGTGAAAAACAGGATCGATCACTCCAAAACTTCAAAGCTTGCGATCACTTCGTGAATGTGCAGGATCTTGGAAGTGGAGCAACACATGGGAAAATCATCACATTACTTTGGGGCGATCATTTGAATGCCTTGGGGCTTTACGATGTGCAAAGTTTGGCCATGTGTGTCGAACTACATATAAGGATCGACTTCATTTGGACTTCGGTGTTTGGCTAGAGCTAATCCGGGTATTCTCTTAGGAGGAACCTAGGATACGAACTCCAATAAAATCAATAATTTCTTCGTTTTAACTTTGTTTTCGATGCGAGTTCAACCCAGTGTTCATGAATCATTACGAGCTACATTTCATGCAGCTTGATCGGGTTTTAAATAAGCCTATCAATGGTACGAGTTTCAGCCCACAGGCCCAAACCTGCCCTATTAGTGTGGATGCGGGTTTTGACTTTTACTACCCAAGCCCGACCCGATTACCATTAGAGTTGGGTACGGTTTTATCAAAACCCAGTCTGGTTATGGTCCAACCTGACTATTAGTTTTTCATTGTATCAAAACATAAGTGTGTTTGTTATTTGTTTGCAATTTTATTTGTTTACGTGTATATGTTTTTGCATGCTTTTGTTGTAAACTTAACTACATCACCATCCAATTTATATGTTAACATTGTTTGTACACAAATTTTTACCAAAGTTGCAATTTTAAAGCATGATTTTAACGCAAATATTCTGAGTTAGGTATACAGATATTACCCAGCGGGCTTAAAAAGCCCGATGAGCTAGACTTGGGTATTGGTTTGAAATACCCTGCGGGTTCGGATCGGACTCGGATTTTAATTATTGTAATCAGACCCGGGTCCGAGTTTTATGATACTCGAACCAAACCCGACCCATTGACATGCCTAGTTTTAAAGGGTTTGAGATCGATGTCATTTAAGCAGTTGATCAAGTGTTCTATAAAGGACGATATTTGTGCATTAATGATCATGTGTCATGGATCGATGTTAGTACGCAACAACTATATAGTAGTTGTAGGAACTTGTAGTCGATCAAAAGTGAAGTTTTGAGATTGGAAACATATGAGCCGGTAGTTAAAGCACACCATTAGTTAACTATGCATAGTTAGTACAAGTTCCAAGGCTAAACATGTAGTAGTTGCAAGTAGGGACATGACATTATGGAATAATGGTTGATGTTGACAAAAACCTGAAAGCGGTTATAAGAAGTGCTAGATTGCTTGGAAAGGAAGATAACATCTAGGTTTTAAATCTCGAATTTAGATCACATTAGAGACTCAATTACATATCCGACAAGATCTCGAATGATAAATGTATCTTCGGTGTCCATCTCAGATTACAACTTGGATCCTAAAGTTCATCTTGCGGTTATCTTGGAATATACGGTATGATTAGTATAGATTTGCACACAATTATACTTGCTTGATTTTCAATAATTTTGGAACTCAACTTTCTCCCAATCCAAATACTAATTACTCTTCAGTATTAGAACATCTCTTCTAATTATATAAAAATAGCAAATCCTTATCAACAATTGTATGTTATTATATAATCATATCTTGATTTATTTGGATCGCATGTTTTTTCATTCCACTTCCATGAAAGACACCATTGCTTCAACATCCAAAATCTAAACTTCTAGCCTTGTGATACGGGTCATCAATACCCAACAAAAATATGCATATGTACAATTAATGAGATCCACGCACTGACACACATAAGTAGTCATAAGCTTATACAAATGAAAGTTTGTACATGGTCATTTTATATTGTCTATGATTCAACTACCTTGAAAAATCTTAGTCAGATTCAGTTTTTACCCAAAATCATTAACATCATAACATGCCTAGTTGATTCTTCTTCATAGATGAAAGTAGTAATGATCCATAAAAAAGCATCCAGTAACTTTGTTTTTTTTTCTCCCAAATGAAGCCCAGTCTGGTTGATGTAATTTCCCAAATATTGTAATCAAAATTATCAAATATTTCTACAAACTCCCTCCTATAAATAATACTCGCCCAAAATAAGCGGACCTACGTAAATTATGTGTTTTTTTTTTTGTTATTGCAAATTATGCTTTTCACGGTTTACTGCCATTAGTAATTGGTAGCCAAACTAGAATTTTTTTTGGTGATTGTTTTGTTAATTTACCAACCTCATGGTAAATTTTAAGCAAGTTTTTGTAATTTAAAAGATAATATTTATCAAAGAAATCTCTAACAAAATTGTAATGAATAAACACTATAATCAGGCATTACATATTCCAATGTGATTTAATAGAAATCAAGGTTGAAGATAACGGTTGAACTCCCATAATTCGATCATCTCAGATTGATTTCAGCCATAATCGAGATGAAATTGAGGAACGGATTCAAACTGGTATAACAAATCACATAATATAAAATACACATCTGAAACAAGTTAGAGTGAACAAATTTGTAATTTATTGAGCATCTATTCTTTTCTTTGTCGGAGAATAGCCAAATCCCCTATTTATTTTTTGCCGTTGTGAAATGGGAGGAGAATAGAATAAGGTTATGTTATAAAATTTGTTTGATAATGGATTTGGTTTGATTGGGTTTCGAACTAGCATATGTGTTGGTTAATTTGTTTAAACATATTTATCTTTCATAACATTTGTAATACATCTTATATCACACTTTTTTGGCGTAAATTTATAATTTCCAAAATCTCAAAATTCCCTTAGTATCCTAATGAAATAATGAGTTCGAATCTCAATTTCAACCAACATTATTCCTAATGTTTGGTTGAATAAATAGCATTCAATTGAACCCACAGATTCAAATTTCAATTGTAACAAAAATTTAGATCTTTCTTTCTCCAGATTTACAGTTTATTTATATTTACTGTATTTTTCCATACTAATGCATCATTCTCTTAAAATATTCATTGTGTGCGCGCACGCATTCATACATTTCATGCTTTTATATATATTTTTTGGTTTGTATTCAATTTTTTTCGATCAGAAGCTATATGAAAAACTATGTTCTGTTTACTTGACTAATTATATTTCCATCAAAGTATTTTTATGTAATCATGCATTGCTAAAGTACTAGTGTTTTATTATTAAGTTTTACGTGTAATCATGCTGTAAAATTATCTTTTTAAAAACTAGTTGTATTAAATCTACTTTTACTGAAAACTAAAATACTTATTTTTTATTAATGTAATTTTGTATAAATGAAATTCTGAAGAAAGGTATCAGAATCCAGAATAAAAATAGAAATGGAATCTTTTGGAACTGACATAAATTTTGAATATCTCGACAGACCAAAATTGAGAGCTTCAACACTACAGATATCAGCACAGGAAACCCTGAAATCAGAGGAATTAGATAAAAGAAACAATTTTCACAGGCAAGGTGCCAAAGGTAGAAAATCACCTTCAGACTCTTTCCAAGAAATTCAACTCAGATTTAAGTGTGTAAATGTTACAAAATTTGAAGCAGGAATATAAATCGGCCAGGCACTTCCCAGAAACCAATTAGATTATAAGTATTTTCAACTTTCAAGATTTAATGCCAAAAGATATCCTAAGTTAAATTTTTCCAAATAGCTGATATGTCTTTTAACTCTGTACCAATACTGTAAACAAATAGTTCCAAGGACATCAGTAGAAGAATATAAAGGCATAAATGTAAAAGAGGATGCATTGCTACTCTTTTTTTCGTCATTTTTAGCCATAAACAAATTCTGCAGAGAAACGGACACAATTTATTGTAATTTATCAATTTAGTATATTTGTTTTGGGTTCTGTGTCATTTTCTTTTCTGTCTACTTTAGCATCAAACAGCTTATTTTGTAGATTGTAAACAACAAGTAGCGTATATAACTTTTGTTTTAATAGTTATTACCATCAAAATAAATCAAAAGTTTTCTGTCATGATGATATCAAGTCCTGAAAACAGGGCAGGAAATGAAATACACAACTTCCTACTTCAAATATTACAAAAACATAGGGTAACTAAAAGTTGTATGTTAGCTTACAGTGAAACTTGTATTAATGTTACTGGATTTTCCATCATGTCTTCCTGTCAAACTTTCTTTTCAATGGATTCGGGACTATTATTCATGCTAATAGCCCTGCAGGAAAAATCAAGTGAAGAACGCGAACATTGATATCCATAATTTTTTCTTTCTCGGTAGCAATTACACGAGTTGCTAAGACAATCCTAGTTACTCATACAAAATTCTCTGTGGTAACAAAACAAGACATTAAAATTTGTTGCTTGTACTTGCAAAAAATTTGTACCAATGTACGATGATAATAGTCTCGGGAAGAACAATATAATGCGACCTATATAAATATTAATAGTTCACACTTCATGTTCCCGACTGGTTGATAACAAAGCGTTTTTCCAATATGACATCAGTACGCATCACTAAAAATAATTGCATGCTTGTTTGGTTCAATATATATGTCACACGTAAAAAGCGCGTTGGTGTCATGTCGAGGGAACAATACAATGAGACATATATACATATGCACGTGTGCGCGCGCACATACATACACACGCAAACATATATACGTGTGTGTGTGTTAAGAGCTTGCTTTTGTCATTGTCAATTAATTTTGTAAAAATAATTGGTTTCCATATCAAAGGGTAAGTCGTCATTTTCTTATTAGTAGATATATTAAATAAAATTTAGAAACACAAACATCTGGACATCAAGCATGCACTCAAGCCAGATAACATTAAATTTACTGAGTAAGAAACTTAGCAACTTTCAACACATTCATAGGAGTTTATATAATTATAAATCTTTAACAAGGGTTCAAAATGACTTTCACTGTAGAGCTTTCATGTCATCATATGCAATACCTTTTTGAATTTCCTTGTTACTTATATGTTAGTCATATGTTAGCTAATCTAAAGCCGCTCTACTCAATTAAATTGGATATGGCACTTAAATAGCAACTAATACAAAAACAAGTCAGAGTACTTTCAGAAGCTCTATAGGGAGTGGAAGAGTGGAACCACATACCTTGGTCTAAGCTGGTCCTCTTCCTATTAGTATCCGTCCCTACCTGTAGAGCTCATGGAAATGGATCCTGTGGAAATAATAAATAAGAATCGCTTACTTTAGAATCAACACAAACAATTGGGGCACTGAAAGTAAATGGTGCAGCACATCAGGCTATCAGTTAGTATTACGTGGCTTGTTATGTAGCTCCCATATGAGTTGAAATTATAAACATTTCTATATGCATCTGATTTCCTAGAATACAAAGTATTCATGTTATTTATCGCTTCATGTAATTATAAATGACAATTACATGATTCCTATTGCAGCCACCCTGCACCTTCAAACCAACATTTCAATTTCCTAGCATGCAATACATACACACACACACACACACACACACACACACATACACACACATACATATACATACACACACATGTGCATGCTTGTATGCATGCATATGTGTGTCTATATATAGCCAATAGAGTTATAGAAGCGTGAATGTTATTAAAATGTTTGAGATATAATTATAAACTAATTAGTTAATGATCACAAGTCAAAAATGAGAGTCAATTTACAATATTTGATTGACTGTATATGTCTATGATATAAACATATATCTGCATGTAAAGTGAAATGCAAAAGCTAATCAAATTCTGAAAAAAAAATTGGCTTTAGGCCACTTCGCCAAAATTGCAACACCTAAAAAGTTTCCAAAATAAACTACTTGAAAAAAGTGTAATATATACTAGAGTGAATTGAAATCGCTGTTAAATAAATCAATACAAACTGATGTGACTAATTGTTGTAGTTCAATTGGCCAAAAAAATTGTAATTTGAAATCGCTGTTAAATAAATCAATACAAACTGATGTGACTAATTGTTGTAGTTCAATTGGCCAAAAAAAAAAATGTAATTAGTTTGAAAAGATGTATACTGTTTTCAGTTAGTTTTTTAAGTGGTCAGTAATGGGAAAAAAGGAAAAAAAGAAATCATATTACACGATGTGGCAGTTCAGGATCCATATCAAGAACATCCCATACAAAAGGACGTTTCTCCACTTGGAGCACAAAATATCCTACTCCAACCCCATTTTTCCATCACTTGTCATTTAACCACCCATTATCTTCTTTTGAAATTAAAATAAAGGATCTGACTAAAACATAATATTGCATAAAAGTTGAAGAAGGAAAAAAAATCAAATAACCCCCTTATATATGACAAACATCAATCACCAAGGGTTGGAGCATATATTTTGAAGGCCGAGCATCAAAAAGTTACCCACACAAAAACAGTAGTTCATTTGAAGGAAATATATTGTACTAAAAATTAATTTTCAAGATAGAGATTCCAACTACACTTAGAATCCAATGTATATCTCCATGTACCAGCTACAATGATTTGATTCACTTCTCTTTTGATTTTCATAGGTTAGTGTAATTTTCGTATACGTTGCCATTACTTATTAGCTGGAGAAATTTATGACAGTTCTGGCATCTATCTGATTGGAATATCCACAGCTGATAGCAAGATCCACTATGTTATATGAAATCAAATTAACATGAAAAGGTGAAATACATTCAACCAAAAGGCTGGAATTGAAAATTCTACTATCCATACAACCTTTTTAGAGAACCTTGTTACTGACAAAGACGTATTTAAACATTTGACCTACTAAAGGAGGAGTGATAAGATTTTCCATAAATATATACGATGGTCATTTAATAGCATTGAGATTTATATGAGCCAGATATTGAGAATCTTTCAATCCTGTCTTTTGGAAAGTGTTTTCTTTCTGCGCAATAAGTTATATAGCCAAAAAGTTTGAGAATATTGAAAAATCGTACAGTCAATGATGAAGAATTTGTGGCTTGCATAGGTTGAACGAACTATGATGTGATACTAGCTTATAGAAAAAGGAAAAAGGTTGAGAATATTAAATAATTAAAATGTACAGTTAACTGATGATGAATCTGTGGTTTGTATAGGTTGAACGAGTTAAGATATGATGATCGCGAAGATATGATGCCAAGAATAAACTTGGGCCTGTCAACGAAAAAGAATTGCAGGATGCATTATACCACTTTGTAGCGATGGAAAAGAAAGCCTGGAAAATATTTTGTTCTTCGACGGTCATAGTTATGAAAGGCACGATAAGGCGCGCATCATAGCACAAAGCGCATGCAGCATTTGCGCCTTTCTTCTCTATGGCACAGTGTACATGAAAAGGTGCAGCGAATAACGCAAACAGTGCGCCTTTTCGTTATTTTATTGCTTTTTTACATCTTTTTTATTTACTTTTAATTTTTCACAATTCAAACTGCATAAAGATTAGCATTTATCGTATTACTGTGTTTGCTAATTTTTGATTTGGTATTAGTTCCCGTATGATTTGGTATTTGTTGAATACTATCGAGCATTGAAAAGAATGTACAACATCCATGACACTATTGATCTAATATCTTTGAAAGATACCGATGATTGAATGAATGGTTAGTAGGAAATATGGATGATGCATCTAATGCTGAAAATGAGCTTGTATTTGATGATGATGGTGATGATTTGACCTGGGGTATTGCTGCTCGAGTAGTAGGAGTGAAGGAAGCTAGATATTCAAGTAGAAGAACATCCACATCGAGAGGTTTTTCAACACCCGCTTTAGCTCATTTACATCTTCATGAAGAAGAAGCAAATCTAAAAGAGACAGATGAAGAAAATATTGAAGCGTATGAGTCTGATGATACAGATATTGATTTGAAAAATATAATTGTTAAATCGGATTCAAATTTCTAATTTATCAGTAATATGCACTATTATATTGGATTTTGACTTTTGAAAACTACAATGGTTGAAATTGTATGCTTATGATATTATATTTGATATTATATTTGATGATGTATTTTGCAAAATGTCAAAAAAATCTTGTTACATATGTTTTAGTAAAAAACGTATAAATTACATTGAATTTTTTAAATTAATCGTCATACATATATTAAATTCATATAAAAAAATCAAAAATGCACAGTGAATTAAAAAGGTGCGCGCCATTTGCCACGTCGTATGCCAAGGCTCCGGGGAGATTTCGTGCCCTTTTGCACCGTGCACAATTAATAAATATGTCGACAGTCAAGGATAAAGAATGCAATCATTTGAGTTAAGTTCTTCCTATTTAATCCAGATGGTTTATACTTCTGCGAAAGAATTGGTGGAAGTAACAAGAAAGCCATTAGAAAATTTCAATTAGTACTCTTGATGTTTGTACATCATAAAGCTAACCTATATGCGTCTGAATCAATATTGCTTTATACTACAATCTGTTTGTCTCAGAAACTAATATTCAGGGTATCTGATAACCAAAGTGCTCTGGACAATCCTTAGCGTGGTATATAAATGTGATATAGAAATGCACAAGTAATGAACACATCCTAACAACTGGTATATGCATGAAGAAATGGATCAATGGTGGAAACAGCAACTACATCTTCCTAAGTAATAAATATAAATATGAACTTTTCAGTATTAAATTTTCTTCAGCTTAAACCACAATTGTGACATCATGGCTGTTTGCATGAAAAGGAAAGTAATACCTGGTACTAGATCATTGTGTGCTGGAGTGTGTGCATCAGAGGAAGTGATCTCAGAACCCTTGTTTAGTCATGAGGACGGCGTCAAATCCACATTTTCATCAGAAAAGAATGACATTTCGACTGCCTACTGCGACCAAATCTGACAAAACCCTACTTAATTTTGATTGAAATTCACGTTCTCTTTCAGAATTCAAAAGCATCAGCAACAAGGTGAAGGTATCTTTGGTTAAATTGTGTTTTAGTTCTCCAAAGAATATTTGCATTTTTCGCAAAATAACCTGTACATGCTACCGACTGCGGAAGTAATGGCCACCAACGTGAAGAGGATTTTGTCGAAGCTGAAGAATGCAACGATCGAAATCAGAGTAATGTCACTGGATCATATTCATAATGTTATCATCAACTTAACCGCCCTAATCAGCTATAATAATCAAAACATTCCGTATCACAAACACGTTTTAATAAATACAACTATGAATCAGGAAATTCGAATGGAATTAACCTACCGATGGTTGCATAACTCACATTGCACTCAAACTAGGGTTTCGACTGCAAACGAGGATTGATGAACAAGGAAAAAAGAGGAACTGTTAAAAGCAAAATTTTAAAATTTCACGGCGGTGTTAAGATTAAATTTCAGCGGACTCCTGCGGAACTGAAGTTGCTATGGGTCAAATGCAGAGTGGTGCCTTAAACCATGGCCACGCCTTGTCCACTTCATTTTACCATGGCATTTTTTGGGCAATTTCTTCTTCTGTCCACCATTGTAGTTTTAATAGAAACGAATTTTTTGTATATACTTCTGTCCACCACTATCATATTACTTCACTCGGTATAAACGATCGTTTGTATCAGCAGTTTTGGTGGTTTAACGTTACACGGTCATTCGCGACCGAACCATATTTATGGAAAACGGCTGGAGGTGGCCAAACAGTATTTCGGTCCTTTGTAGCCGATCCGTGTGCTGCTTGATTTATAGAAAAATAATCGGTGTTAAGAAGAGAAAAGCACGTTATTTTAGAGTGACCTTCAGTCTAGGTGGCCAGAAGAGGAAGTTGGGGTGTGAACAGCAATACATTTTCTTTTATGCTACCCACACATTTGTCTCTTCATTTCCACGTCTATTTTTCATTTTACCCTCGTTTTTCTTTTCCTTTCACCACATTAATCTTCAAACACTGCTCGCGTCATGCCTCCTCAAAGAAAGCTTGTTGTCTCAAAGAAGAAGATGAAGGCAACATCTTCGACTCCAACTTCATCGTAGCCAGGTTTAATTTTCAAATTATCGTTGATTTTTTTCTCAGATTTTTTCAAACACAATAGTTCGAATATGGTTATATTAAGAAATTACTCTGAAGATCATCGTTTAAAAATCATCGAGCTATACATTTCAAAATTAATCGAAAACCCTAATTTTTTTAATCCGTTGCGATTCGGCAATATGAAATATTCGTTAGTATTTTTGGTACATGTTTCACGCCGCATAAGGATTCTGAATTATAATGTTTTGTTTCGTACGACAGTTCAAATTTAGTTGAATATGATGAGCGGTTGCCTTTGTCTACCGTATGAAACGCTTCTATTTTTTTAGTATGGTGCTAAGGTGACTACACTTTGTGCATGGGGATTTCGCTTTTCAACGCGGTCGGTGGCTGTCAATTGACTTAAGTTTAAAAAAATTCTAATTGGTCGTTAGACGATTAAACTGGTAGCATCAAACATAAATCATGGTGCATTTAACACTGTTCATTTTAAATTTGTTGCAATTCGATGGTATGAATCATAAATATTTTATAACAAACGATTCTAAACTGTTATGTTTTATTTCATATGGTGGTGAAAATTTAGTTGCAGGTGTTGAAAGGTCGATTTTGTACTACCATATGAATTGCACTTTTTTTGGTAAAGGACCTTTGGTTTGATTTTACGTTGGCAAACATATTTATTTGGTTGAATAATGCCATGCTGATGAACATGGAAAGAGATCAATGATAGCATCTTATAAGCGTGAGTTGCAAAAGGCTACAGCAACAAATAAAGACGTGGCAAAGATACTAAAAATGGGTACTGATTGTGGTGATTCTCCTAATGAATCTAAAAGCGATGAAGAGATCTAAATGTCAGACGATCATGACGATGAAGGTAATCCAGATGGTGAAAGATCGAGTGAAGAAGGATTAGAGTCATTATCCCAGGATGATGATGTTCGTTTGAGGCAACCGAGCTAGCTGATTTAGGAAATAGAGGTCCAGAATCAAATGTGTTATTGAAAAGTTTTGATACTCGCATTGCAAAGAAAATATGGTAAATGAATAGCTGAAAAGATTAGTGTGGACCACTTAAACATGTATCTTATCGGCGAAAAATGACAGAGTGAAATTTAAAAGATGAGCCAGCATCGGTAGTTAAAAGAGTAAAAAATTCTAGCTTTTATCATATAATTGAACATTCATATAGGTGAATGGACACAACTACGATACCAGCTTTTGTAGAGCAATGGTGATGCAGCGCGAGATAAGAACTAAACAAATTACCTTAAGTCGCGGCCGCTTCCTTGAATCGCGAAGCCCTAGGTCGCGTCGCGAAATTCTTCCAGTAGGTCGCGAGCATTCCTATGTCACTCCAGCAATGTCGTGAGGCAAATCTGGTATGTCGCGAACAACCTATGCCGCTCGAGTTTCCAGTTAGGTCGCGAAGCCTAAGTCGCGAGCTTCCAGTAGGTCGCTGAAGTCTTATGTTAGGTCGCGAACAACATCCATTAGGCCGCGAAGCTCCAATTAGGTCGTTGTCGTGCTTCTCCTTAGGTCGTTGATTGAACGCCGCTTGTTGTTGAGTCGTTTTGATGTAAGTTGTAACATGTTCTTTTATGTCGCTTTGTTTAAGTCGTTAGGTCGTAACGATATGTTGTGTTAGATCGTATATTGTGTGATGTAAGTGTGGATGTGTGTGTTGTTGTAACCCTATAAATAGAGATGGTGGTGTCATTGGTAACGGTTGTTGATTTTTGAATAAAAATTGATTTGTGCTTTGTGCCTCCATTAAAATTGGTAGTTGAGTGTTATCTCCTATCTCCACTTTCATCATTCGAGTGCGCTCGAATCGACGATTGTTGAAGCCAATTCATGAAATCAAGTGCGCTTGATCAACGTTCAAAGAATTGTAGATCTTCTTTCATGGTATCGTGTGCGATCAACGTGCCGACGATTGGTAGAATCCGGTATCTTCGTGATCAATGGATTTGGGCATTTGGGTATTCTTCAATTCACCGATTTATCATCGATTCACCGATTATTTCCGCTAATCGTGTGAGATCCTGGACGGATTCGATTTACATCGTCGAATTCGCTTCTTTGGCTGCATCAGTTTGGTATCAGAGCTAGATCGCAAGGAGTTTGCGTCATTTAAAGTTTGGAGATCGGATTTGCAATTGTTGAGAAGTTTGTGTTTGAATTAAGTTGAAGATTGTTGTTGAAGATCATGCCGCCGAGAAGAGCTAACTGTCATCAAAACATTGCAGATGTGTATAGAAGAGAAGATGCTTAACAAATGGAGCAACGCATTAGTGATAAATTCAATGAAAAGTTAGATGAAGGAATTGGTAGATTGGAGAGGCTCATGATGAATATGAACCCAACTCGACAAAGAACATCACCAGTGTCAAATCAGGGTGGAAACCGGGTTTCGCCGTCGGTTTCGGGTGAACGAAGAATATCGCCACAGTCTTATAGAGAAAGAAGAGAGCCATCCATTTCGAGAGAAAGAGACATGCGTGGAAGTAGAAATATTGATGGACGGGATCGACATCGACATATGTCAGATTTGGAAGAAGATAGTGATTATGAAAGTAGATCTTGTCGAAATCATGGCCAAGGGAGAAATCGAGTTAGGGAATATGAAGATGATCGTCGATGGGAGTCGGGGATGAAAATGGAAATTCCAGAATTTAAAGGTGGAATGGTTGCGGAAGAGTTTTTGGATTGGGTTTCAAACGTTGAAGAAATTTTTGACTTCAAAGAAGTTCCCGAGAATCGTAGAGTGAAGTTGGTTGCTACAAGATTGAGAGGGAGAGCTATGGCGTGGTGGCAGCAGACTAAACTTACACGGGAGAGAATGGGGAAGTCAAAGATTATTACACGGGAGAAGATGAAGAAGTTAATGAAAGCTACTTTCTTACCTTACAATTATCAGTCTCTAATGTACCAACGTTTGTAGAACCTGAGGCAGGGGACAAAGACTGTTAATGATTATGCTGATGAGTTTTATCAACTGATTGCTCGAAATGACATCATGGAGACGGAAGAACAGTTGACCGCTAGATTTGTTGGGGTTGAGGATCCAGATCCAGGACATGGTAAATATGTTTGACCCTAGATCTGTGGATGAAGCGCACCAGAAAGCGTTGGCTTAGGAGAAGCAGGGAAGACGAGGAGGTGGTGTGTTTACAAATTCCAACAATCAAGTGAAGGGAGCTAGTAGCAATACTACTGTTACAAAGGCTGTTACTAAATCAGTTGTCAATGAGGTAGCAAAGACCAAGGTCAACAATAGTATCAAGTGCTTTAATTGTCAAAAATTTGGCCACAAGAGCAATGAATGTTCGAAACCGAAGAGGCGAGCTACGGTTGCTGAAGTGGAAGGTGAGGATGTTGATGAAGGTTATTCTAGTCCAATTAAGAAGGATGAACATGATATCGTGTCAGGAGATGAAGGATGTAATCTAATGTTGAGGATATCATGTTTGACACCGAAGCAGGAAGAGGAGGCTAGTTGGTTGAGGAGTAATATCTTTCAATCGACATGCACTATACTGGGGAAGGTGTGTAAATTTATGATTGACGCGGGAAGTTGTGACAATATCATTTCTACCGAAGCTGTGAGAAAGTTGAAGTTGAAGACGGAGAAGCATCCAAATCCTTACAAGTTAGCGTGGTTAAGGAAAGGAGGAGAAGTGAAGGTGTATAGGCGAGTTCATTTTCCATTTTCGATTGGGAAGAAGTATAAAGATGAGATCTGGTGTGATGTGGTGGAGATGGATGTTTGTCACTTGCTTTTGGAAAGACCATGACAGTATGATCGAGCAATGCAGCATGATGGTCGAACCAATAGCTACATCTTTATGTTTGAGGGTACTAAGATCATTTTAGTTCCGAAGAAGAGACAGCAAGGAGAGAGCAAGTCAGAAGAGATTGAGGAGCTGAAGACTTTGTTGACTTTGAAAGAGTTCGTTGAAGAAGTAGAGGAAAGTCCTGAAGTGTTCTTGTTGATTGGACATAAAGCTACTGAATCTGTTGAAGTTCCAAAGGGAGTAAAGCCAGTATTGGAAGAATTCAGAGATGTGTTTCCTGAAGAGTTGCCAAAGGAGTTACCACCATTGAGAGATATTCAGCATCAGATTGATCTTGTGTCAGGGGCGGCATTACCTCACAGGCCACATTACAGGATGAGTCCTAAGGAGCATGAGGAACTAAAAAGGCAGGTGGAGGAGTTGTTAGAACAAGGGCGTGTTCAGGAGAGCTTGAATCCTTGTGCAGTGCCAGCCTTATTGGTACCGAAGAAGGATGAGACTTGGCGGATGTGTACGGACAGTCGGGCTCTAAACAAGATCACTGTGAGATACAGGTTTTCTATGCCGAGGTTCGATGATTTGATTGATCAGTTAAGTGGGGCTGTTGTGTTCTCAAAGATTGACTTGAAGAGTGGATATCATCAGATTCGTATTAGACCGGGTGATGAGTGGAAGACTGCTTTTAAAACTAGGGAGGGTCTATACGAATGGCTGGTTATGCCGTTTGGCTTGTCAAATGCTCCTAGTACTTTTATGAGAGTGACGAACCAGATTTTCAGACCATTCATTGGGAAGTTTGTAGTAGTTTACGTTGACGATATTTTGATCTATAGTGGGAATATAGAAGAGCATATCTAGCATTTGCGAGAGGTATTGTTGATTCTATGATAGGAGCAATTCTATGCAGCAACGAAGAAATGCGTGTTCATGACGTGCGGTGTTTTGTTTTTGGGATATGTTCTGTCGAAGGAAGGTGTTCAAGTGGATGAAAGCAAAGTGGAAGCTGTCAGGAGTTGGCCACAACCCAAAACAATTACTGAAGTAAGGAGCTTTCGTGGGTTGGTATCTTTTTATCGAAGATTCATTCCACATTTTAGCAGTGTGATGGCACCTGTAACCGATTGCATGAAAGGAAAGAAGTTTGCATGGTCAGAGGAAGCAGGGGTTGCTTTTGAGCGAATCAAAGAACTTTTAACGTCAGCACCAATTCTAGTTTTGCCAGATTTTCAGATATTGTTCGAGTTACACACTGATGCTTCGAAGGTTGGGATTGGTGGAGCTTTGAGTCAGAATGGAAGACCAGTTGCTTATGTCAGTGAGAAATTGTCTGGAGCCAAGTTGAGATATAGCACCTATGATGTGGAGTTTTACGCGATTGTTCAAGCTGTGAAGCACTGGAGACATTATCTGTTTCAGAAGGAGTTTGTTCTTTATACGGATCATGAAGCTTTGAAACATTTGCAAGGGCAGGACAAAATTTCAGCCATACACGCTTCATGGGTCGCATATCTACAGCAGTTTACTTTTGTTGTAAAGCACAAATCAGAGGTGACGAATCGTGTAGCTGATGCCTTGAGCAGAAGGAATCATTTGCTGACGACGGTGAAGGTTGAAGTGACAGGATTTGAACTATTTCTAGAGTTGTTTGAAGCAGATCCTTACTTTACGAAGATTGTTGAGAAAGTCAAGGATGAGAGTACTGATGAGTTTGTGTTGGTAGGTAGATTCTTATTCAAGGGAAATCGATTGTGCGTACCAGATTGCAGCTTGAGAATGAAAATTGTAAAAGAGTTGCATGAAGAAGGACATGTTGGCCGGGATCGCACATTGCAATTGATTTCTCAGACTTATTATTGGCCCTCGATGAAACAGGAAGTTGAAAAGTTTGTTCGTAGATGTCATGTTTGTCAAGTTTCGAAAGGGACAGCCACAAATGCGGGTTTATATATGCCTTTACCTGTTCCGACAAAATCGTGGGTTGATGTAAGTATGGATTTTGTGTTGGGCTTATCGAGGACTCAATGGGGAAATGACTCTATATATGTTGTAGTGGACCGTTTCTCGAAGATGGTACATTTTGTTGCTTGTAAGAAGATGGCAGATGCAGTCCATGTGGCACAGTTGTTCTTTAGAGAGATCTATCGCTTGCATGGTCTACCAGAAACTATAGTTTCAGATAGGGATACTAGATTTCTGAGTCATTTTTGGCTAAGTTTGTGGAAGATAGTGGGAATCAAGCTGAAATTTAGTAGCGCTTATCATCCACAAACAGATGGAAAAACCGAGGTTGTGAACAGATCGCTGGGAAATTTATTGCGGTGTCTCGTGAAGGATAATCTGAAGAGCTGGGATGTGAAGTTATGTCAAGCGGAGTTTGCTCATAATCATGCTATCAACCGTAGTACGGGTTTCATTCCATTTCAGATTGTATATTCAAGCTTGCCAAAGGGGCCATTGGATTTAACAATAGTACCACAACCGAAGGGGGTAGTAAAGCAGGCTGCTGATTTTGTTGATGGATTGTCAGAATGCCATAGAATCGTTCAAGAAAGATTGGAGAATACGAATGAGAAATATAAACAATCCATAGATATTAAACGACGACATGTTGACTTCAAAGAAGGAGACTTTGTATACGCAGTATTGACCAAGGATCGTTTTCCTGTTGGTACTTACAATAAACTAGCTGCTAGGAAGATTGGTCCTTTAGAAATCATAAAGAAGATCAATGATAATGCGTATCAGTTAAGGTTGCCGGAAAGTAGTCATACTTCTGATTTTTTCAATGCCAAACACTTAATTCCGTATTATGGGAAGAAGCTTGTCGAAGAAGAGGAAAATGTGAATTCAGGACGAATTCTTTTCAACCAGGGGAGAATGATGTAGTGTGAGATAAGAACTAAACAAATTACCTTAAGTCGCGGCCTCTTCCTTGAATTGCGAATCCCTAGGTCGCGAAGCCATAGGTCGCGGAGCCTAGGTCGCGAAATTCTTCCAGTAGGTCGCGAGCATTCCTATGTCACTCCATCAATGTCGCGAGGCAAATCTGGTATGTCGCGAACAACCTATGCCGCTCAAGTTTCCAGTTAGGCCGCGAAGCCTAAGTCGCGAGATTCCAGTAGGTCGCTGAAGTCTTATGTTAGGTCGCGAATAACATCCATTAGGTCGCGAAGCTCCAATTAGGTCGTTGTCGTGCTTCTCCTTAGGTCGTTGATTGAATGCCGCTTGTTGTTGAGTCGTTTTGATGTAAGTTGTAACATGTTCTTCTTATGTCGCTTTGTTTAAGTCGTTAGGTCGTAACGATATGTTGTGTTAGGTCGTATATTGTGTGATGTAAGTGTGGATGTGTGTGTTGTTGTAAACCTATAAATAGAGATGGTGGTGTCATTGGTAACGGTTGTTGATTTTTGAATAAAAATTGATTTGTGCTTTGTGCCTCCATTAAAATTGGTAGTTGAGTGTTATCTCCTATCTCCACTTTCGTCATTCGAGTGCGCTCGAATCGACGATTGTTGAAGCCAATTCACGGAATCAAGTGTGCTTGATCAACGTTCGAAGAATTGTAGATCTTCTTTCACGGTATCGTGCGTGATCAACGTGTCGAAGATTGCTATCCGGTATCTTCATGATCAACGGATTTGGGCATTTGGGTATTCTTCAATTCACCGACTAATCATCGATTCACCGATTATTTCCGCTAATCGTGTGAGATCCTGGACGGATTCGATTTACATCGTCGAATTTGCTTCTTTGGCTGCATCAAATGGCAACCTGAAACAAATGCCTTTCATATACCGTTTGGAGAGATGATCATGACATTAAAAAATGTTTGAAATTTTTTGGAGTACCGATAACGGGTATATGTATTTACAAGGAAAATGGTGGTCGGGATCTTGAGTATGCTGATGCTATTCAACTTGTAGTAGATCGTTTAGGAATTGAAGATGACAAAGTTAGAATAGAGACTGATGGTACGTGTGGAATATGTATGCACTGGATCATGGAGAGTTGTTAAGGTAAAGCATCGATGGAGGGAGCTAGTAATGAAGATTGTGATAGAGTTGCACGTGCATATCTATTGTACATGTTGGGTTGTACGATTTTTTCTGATAAGTCGAAGACGAGAACATTGATCTACTATCTTGATTGTTTATTGGATTTGCATACCTTAAATGATCAAGCTTAGGGAATGGCCATACTAGCTTATTTATATCCTTAACTGGGGTTTGCTTCTCGATTGGGTATGAAGCAAATAAGTGGTTGTTTATCTCTACTCATAGTAATGCAATTTACTTACTGTCTTTTCTCTTATATACATGTATTTTAAATTAAATATTAATTACGATATTATATATTTTTCAGGCTTGGATATATGACTATTTTTCGATCATACAAACATCGTCACTTAATAAATCTTTTCGACCAAATGAACCATTGTTGGCAAAATGAAAGGTCGTTAAATTCGGTGGCGATCCTGTATAATCTATGGATAATATAGGTCTCCTAACAAACTCAGGTTCAAGCACTGCATTGTACACACTTCTCGTAAAAAATGGTATCCGAGGATTATAGGTGCCATGAGTTGAAGCGGATATGCACAACTTAATTCTACTCGAAAGTTTACCGTTCGTCGGGTTCTTCTGAGTATAATTAAAAAAAACTGATGATGTAAGTTGATTTAAAGATTTTATTTTACAATTTGCTTAATTAGAAAAATTCATGGTCAAGTGACATATGTTCATAGGTTTTTTGGGATTTGTTTAAGGTATGTTTTGACATAGTCGAACTATATTATCCAAATAAGGTTCTCCATCAATTTGGTCGGATTCAATGTATACCAAAAGCTCCAATGACTCCCCTATCCTGAATGAGAGGATCACATGTGAATCGGTATAGAATTCGAAATGATAATGGCTAATGGTATGCGTAGAATTGGCCAGATCATGTGCTTCATGCAGATTCGCGTTCATCTGCTATTATAAAAGCATGGGATTGCATCGATACTACTTATATTAGTTTCGTCAAATTTCTCACCCATATGTTCATAGTCCAAATATGATGTTAATTTTGTGTACGTTTTAATTTTTTTCATTTATAATTTCTAGAAGAAGGCAATGAGATTGGCCATAGACATGCTTGACAAAATCACTGCTGGGAAGAGCAAAATGTAGAAGCACTACATGCAATGGATGTGAAAGCTAAACATATTTTCTTATTGGCCTTGAAAGAGCAGAGTTCTTAGAAAGCAGAGCCGACAACCAAGCATAAGCTGATCCCAGACTTAACAGATCAATGATTGAAGGTAACTGATAGATGATATGTGCTACTTATTTTGTTGTCTATTATATTTTTCTGTATGTTAGATGTAAAATGGTTTGGATTGTGTAATGTATGTTGTATTTTGGTGTATGGTGGTGTACATTGTGTTGACAAACTATGTAACGAACTATGTTGGATAGATGTTGATGATTTATTTTTGTGTATTTTGGTTAAATTGCTTTTTTTTATATTGATATAAGGGAAAATTAGGTTAAAGGGCTTCTTATTTCAGGGAATAAGTTTAAGGACAATAATTTTGAATGATTAGTGTTAAGGACAATTTACAGAGAAATTATAAATTCATTTATCTTTTTAAGTTATACAGGAAAAAGATAAATTCATTTATTATTATTTTTGTAAAACTGAAAATGATAACTTCATTTATCTATTACCTGTAATTTGTTCTTAAAACTAATTTTTCAGAATAATTGCCCTTAAAACTTATTACTCTGCACAAAGAAGCCCTTCGAGTGAAAAATCCCTTGATAGAATATATGTCGTATTTTGATGTATGTTTTGATGTTATAAACTATGATGATGCATGTTGATGGTTGATAGATGATATGTTGTATGTTGATGGTTGATAGATGATATGTTATATGGTGATGCATGTTGATGGTTGATGGATGGTATGTGTACTTTGTTTTGTAAAAAAATTGATTTACAATTCATACGGTAGTATAGAGTTAGTGTCCTCTTTGTATTACGTGGTTCCATAAAACCATTTGGTGATATACAACCGAACAAAAGACTTGGCAAAAAATCATGTTTCTGTCCTGTTTCAGACGGCATAATAGAGTTCTTGACTTCTTTGAACCGTATGGCTCCATACCACCATCCGATAATATAAGTCATAATTCCCGCTTATTTAATTTTATACAAAATACTTAGTTCATACAGCTGTAGAAACCATGTCTAAATTAAAGAGAGTACGGTTCCTACTCACGTCTGGTAATACTAAACCAAACAAACGTCTTGGAAAAAAAAAATCAGGTTTATGTCTTGTTGCATACGTTAGTATAGAGTCAGCGTATTGTTTGTATTATACAACCTCATCCTACCATCTAGTAGTGTACTTCCGAATAGTCTTAAAGTAAAAAATTCAAACTTCTTGTCTTACTCATTTGGTAATATAGAGTTTGTGTATTGTTTGTATTATATGACGTCATATTACCATTCCATTATCGGACAATTTATTCACTACAAACGTTCTTGTGTACAAAAAAATTCTTTTGACTCGTCAACGTAGATAACAGCATCCAACTTATGCCAATGCTCATCAGTCATGTCAATTAGTATAGGAAGTTCATCGGTATATAGTATATGCAATTGATGGGATCAAGGTAGACTACATATGGTTCTATTCAAATGATCACATTCAAATTTAGCATAGTCTCTACCTCTATCATAATCTGATCCATAGCAAAAGATGAGACCCGATATCGAAGGTATGTGAATAATGGAATTTAATGGTTATGTTTTACCATCCCTAAACATTTCTCAAATGTTTCTTATGTCTTTGTATGTCGCAATAATAATAAATTGACCACTTTTTTCAAAAAATTTGCAAACATTACTTGTGACGTTCTGAAATATTTTTTGTGCTACATGTGAGAAGATTAAGGTCTATTTGACGTTGTATTATTACAATGCTTCACTTTATTCATCCATGAGAAAGTAAATTTTTCCTTAAGAGGCAACCAATTCTCTAGAATATAATTAACTTGATAAGGATATTTTTTCCAATCATTCAGAAATATCTTGAAAAACTCATTAAAATTATTCTTTAGATGAAGACCGAACAACATGCATCCCGTTTGCAGCAAGAAAACTCATACAATTCGTTTGTTTGGAATTATGGTTTGCAATACACTTTAACACTATTTGCTAATAATCACAAAGCAATATTTAGGAAAGCAACACTCAATGCATCAACCAATAATTCTCCATATCCATAATTACTACTTGGGGGAATTTGTTTGGGAGGTATAAATGGTTTCTAGTTTTTAGTACCCATCGATAACTATCTTCCCGCTCTTTAGACAAAAAAATAAGCTATAATAAAAGATCTAATAATCGAAGTCATATTAATCATCTCCAACAAAGGCATTTTATATTGATTTTTTTTGTACATTTAGTCAAGTAGTAAAATCGAAGGAAAGCATTTGAATAATGTATCGATTCGAGATGTGCCCACATCAAATTAGTAATTCTATCAACCATTTTACCTTTTGTAATTCAACATGCATAATGGTTTTCCCCTAAAAATTTCATAAATTGTTGAACTACCAATCGACCTTCCATCTCGGATATAATCATTTTCACTTTCACATCATATATTGTCTACAACGTTGAAACATTTTCAAGAAAAGTCTTATTTGTATTAACAAGAACATCTCTAGCTCTAATCCTTGCAACACTCATATCCATCATTATTATTTTTCTTCTTCTTTGACAACCTTCTGGCATAAGCATGACCTATAATGTGTTAGGTAATTTATGGTTATAGGTATCATTAACTACTTCAACACACCATCTACAAAACCTTAGTAGGAATCTTTAATGAGAAATGGACATTCACATTTTTTGTGGCACTACACGAATGTTTCTTTTGATCTTTTAGCACTTCATCTTCGGTTGGCTTATTCTTTTAATATTTCCTTGTTCTCTCATAAGTTAAATGAATTCTTGGTTTTTCTAGACCCACCAAATTTATCAAAATTACTAACGACGAGTACAGTATTGATAGTCTTCACCTTCTATTTCCAATGTATAAATGCGTTTTAAGATGTGTGTGTCTAAAAAATCATCCTATACTAAGTAACCATGATCTACATGTAAATCATGGATAATGAAAAATAAATAGCAATCCTCATCCGTAATAAAATTATCTTTCACGTTAATGAATATTTGTTGCACGACTTTTTGTTTTACTTCATCTTGTGCATCTTCTATACTTCCACTATCTTGGTTACATTGCGGTTCACTCAATTGAAGGAAATCCTACGATATATACAAACATATTAACATAGCTCATGTTACAAATTAAAATTAAAAACACTTTTATACCTCATTTACATCAACTTGAACATTATCAAGTTAAATTCCATCATCTTTATTAGTGGAGATCACCAGTTGAGAATCAAAGTGCAGCTCCAATTAAAAAAATTGAAAATAAACATAACCATCAAAACACCGGAGATATTGCAATATACATATAATAAATAATAGCTTAATAAAGAATAAAACAAAAACAATACGAGAATTGAGATTAATGGCATTAAATTATAAAACATATCATATATTCCTTATGTACCTCAGCTATGGATAAACCCAAAACCCTATAATTGCCAATATCATGGGTAAGTTAAAAAAAAAAGCCTACATACATTTTGTTTAGCAATAGAAGTCCAGTATCGAATGGTATCCTACGCCAACCGGGTTTAAATTAAAAAAAAATTCAAATAATCCTGGATTGGTTTACGAACTACTGGACAGTAGTATACTATCGAATGATCAAGGTAATTTATGGATTGTCGAAGACGTAAATTACAAATTTTAGTTATGGATTATCAAAGATGTAAAAGTGGTGACGGCTGAAGAGCGTAAAAGTTTTTTGTACAGTTAGGGGTTGTCGAAGTTATAATACGGTTAGAGACCGTCGAATTTAAAATTTGACCTTGGTCCTATAATTGCAAACAATTTGGTGGTTTACTACTATTTTGTATATCGTAGTATGGTTAGGGGTTGTCAAATTTTTTATTGTTGTGTTAATTTTTTCAATGAGGGATTAACACAAACAAATTTTATTCAGTGCTCTGCCCTTTTTTAGTTTTTTAACAGTTAGGGGTTGTCAATGTTATGATTATGTTGTTAATTCTTTTGTACGTAATAAGCTAGAAACATTTTCTTCGGCGATGCTCTATCGTTTTCGTGTTTTCACAGTTATGGGTTGTTATTTTCATATTGTGTAGCATGGTATTACCTTGTCGGATTATATATGGTTGTTATGTTAACATACTTCAATGATGGTTTGCAGTATACAGTCCACTTTTGTATCAACGATTGTTTACAAAGTACATTGATTAGTCAGAGATTAGCAATGGAAAGACAAAAGAATGTGTTTAAGTAAGCATCAAATAAGCAATCTGATTCGGATCAAAATATAAGTGACAAACCAAATGAATCAAAATGTAGTGATGGGGAAGATAACGAATCGAATGAATTTGAACAACAAGTTAATGAAAATCAAAATTCAAGTGATAGTAATGGACATAGCAGGGAAGAAAGCAGGATGTTGATGAGTGCGACAACGAAGATTATTTTGAAGAGGACGATGAAGAGGTAGAGACAGAAGTAGACAAACGATCAAAGGCAAAAAATTAGGAAAATAAAAAATAAGCAAGACATCATTGAAATACCAACATTTGGAGTTACATCATCATTATTTCTAGGATTTGAAAATCATATCATGTATCAAATTTGAAACTCTAAAGTAAATATATGTCAGACTAATATAATCAAATTTGAAATAACACACTTTTATATATTGATTAGTGTTGTCCTAACTTAGGCAACAAGGAGGGAAGCTAGACTTGTTAGGGTTCATAGTCATGTGGGTACACAAAGATTATGAGATCTTAGTAAAGAAGTGGTTTCATAAAGGATGTAATTCATTTGTCCAGTTTTGCATTATTAGTATCACATAGCCAAGAAATACTTGATAAAGTTATGATCAAGGTATTTGTTAAAAGATTTATCCTGATGCAAACACATTCACTCCAAAACAAGCGAATTTATCGAAGAAATAAAGGCATCGGCAAGGCATCAGTAAATGATTTTCCAACCCCATGCCGATGCCTTATAGGGCCTCGGTAAAAATATTATCAGAAAATCATTTTAGATGCTCCTAAGATGCACATTTTTTTAAAAAAAAATTTATTATTTGTTATATTTATTGAAATCTTTTTGTAATTTAAATCAATTTCTTTAATTTATTAAGTAATTTAGCTCATATATTTGTTTAATTTATTGTGCGATTTAAAAAAAAAATATTTCAACTCGAATAAACTCTTGTTTAATTTATTAAAACTAAATTTATGATTTAAAATAATTATATATTCGTTAATTTTATTGAGTGACTTAACTTATATATTTAATTCAAACTCAAATTATTTCTAAAATGACAATTTTTAACATCTACTACAAAATGATGATTATGTAACTAAGCATTCATTTAAAATACATATATACTTGTGGTTCTTGAAATTTAAAACTAATATATAAATGTAAATGGTTTTGCATACATACATACTTAATAACTCTCTTACACATGTGCACGTGCATGCGCACTGATATATACATTGAATGTTTAAGCTATTACGTACCCTTGGAATATATTGTCATAGGTGGGCTTACAGTCCACCCTTTTGCAGCAGCTCCAATGAGTATATGGAATACATCTTCATCCGCTTCTCTTATTGTCTCCACACCTTGACTCTTAAGCTCCTCAATCCTAACCCAGTATTTCGTCTATTTTGCATTTTACATATTCATTAGAATTTTGTACATGTATATATTATGTAAATGATTTTTTTATAGATAACATACTTCAAATTCAATTGAAGCATCATTTACCTAACTATTGGTAGTGGACCCATCAGATGACTCAATTTTGTGAGCCTTACAATAGAATTGTCAAAATATAGGCTCATTAATCACTATGCTTCTCGTCGTACGGAAATTTGATTTAAGTAAACTATCATGTAATGACCCATATTTTACATATTGGAGGATCGTAAAATAATACTATTTAATTCATTTGAGGTCGTATCATTCTAATACTTTGAAATATGATTCTTAGGGATGTTTTACACGTCCATGATTTTTTCTGAATTTCTATGTGGCCATTTTGCCCTTGAAGATCTTATTGTGGACATAACTTTTGATAGAAGCCGAATTAGATGTTCTAACCTGGTTCATTACTTTGGGTTGGTAATTTTCCATTTTGTAGAGTGGTCAAATAGGAAAATCGGGTAAGTGGTTAGGAAGTTATAGTAGTTTTAAGTTTTGAAAATTGCTGGCCAGAGTTAGAAAGGGGATTAATGGGTCAATTAGCAATCCCATTAGTCTAATCAGGTTTGGCTATAAATATGAGGTGAGTGAGACCATTTGAAATCTTTATCTCTCATTTCTTAGCCTCAAAACTTACATCCTCTCTAATTCTCCGTTCTTTGCACTGATTTCATCTCAAATCGTCTTTAAAATTAATCAAGGACTAGATCTTTATCGAGAGGCTTGATCTTATCGATTGGATCATATCTGTAATGACCCTCATTTTTGGCAATTAAAAATATTCAACTTAATAAGGCTTTGGAATTTAATATTGTCGGAAATTAAAATTTATGATTTATCAATGACAAAAATTATTATAATGTAATTTAATAATATTGATAGCTGTTTTAATGTAATTCCAATCAATTGTAAGTTTAATAAGGAATAAAATAAATGATGTATTAATGGTGAAATTATATGTTATTTAATTGAATTATTTTTAATATAGAATATGAAATCAATTAATTTGTACGTAAATTCATAATCCTTGTTGTAAAAAATAAGTTAATAGATATGAATTATTAATATAAATATTGTTTTATTTCTCATCTTATTATTTAATCTGTTGGAAATTAATTTGGAAATCAATGAAATTAAATATAATTGAAATATTGTGCACGTTAACTATTGAGCGATGAGTGTAATAAATGAAAATTCATGATTGATAAACACATAAGGTATTTGTTGAGTTAATAATAAGAATTTAAATAAAATTAAAGAATTTGTTTGTAATATAAATCATAATGAACTAGATTTATTACAGTTATAATTAAACAATGAAATTAATTTATAATTTAAATCTTGGATTTAATATGGAAAATTTATTTGTTAAATCTAAATGATGATATAAAACTATTAATTTAGAATCTAAGGAGATTAAATTGATTTTTAAAATAAATTTTTTTAATTAACGCGTAAAATTAGTGTTTTTGGGCATTGTATCGGATTTCGACGAAAATAGTCTCACGGATCCATAATAGTGAATTATTATAGGATTTCAAGTTTCGTAGCAACCTGACTTATAGTTTGATCGTGCGAGCTCGAAACGCGTAGAAATCAATTAAAGAAATTTCAATTAAAATAATTTGATTTTAAAAGCTAACTTTTGTATACAATAGGATTAGAGTTTGAAATTAGTTTCTTGATTTAAAAATGTTGAAAACCTATATTTCAATATATAGGATGACCTATTTTCCTTTCGGGAACGAAGTAGGCTTTTCGGTTCTTTGTTATCGCTTCGACCCAATTCGATATGTTCCATCCATTCTTATCCATCTTTGCCTACATATATATTGTTATAAACCCTAGCAGTCTTTTATTCTATTTTCTGTACATACAATTCCTATCTCATTTGTTCGTTCTCAATGGCGGATATCTTAAAACCCTACGTTACAGTTCCAAATCAAATCAAAAATTCAAACCGCTCAATTTCTATCATATATTACATCATGTGAAGCTCTCGACGAACGTAATCTACATTTCCAATTTATTTTTTGATTAGAGGCTCCGTTTGTCCAGAATTGGGTAAAACATTCTTGGTTGTCCATTGTAGGGTTTGCAAATCAACGGTGGATCGTTGACCCAACTGACGATCGAAGGGCACTGCATTGTAAAGGACGATGAGATGTGCGCATCCATCGGCTTGGATCGTTGCATGGGCGCACGAGTTTTCCAAAATTAGCAAGGAAGTTGCTTCAGTGGTGGAGCCTAGGGAGGAGGCCGGAGGGCGTCTCGACTTCATGGATGGGTCGATCTGAGGTAGTGGTCATAGCGGCGTGCTCAGATCTGGTCGAAGGTGATGGACATGGCGGCGATCAGAGGTAGAAGGTGGGGGCTGTTAATGATGGTCGTTGTCTGTAGGGTTTCGACCGCATGACGTTAGGGTTCGAGAAAGTAACACAAATTACATTTTTACTACTGAATTTATTTTTAATTTAATTTAAATTTAAAATTTCAAACTTCTAACTTAAATAACTTTTGCATACGAACTCGGATTCACATGCGGTTTCTTTCTTTGGGTTTGTATCAAAATTCCAGACGAAATGAAACCTTTTGGTTGAATTTGGAGACTGTTGGAATTTTGGGCTTTTATTGGATTTTTAGTCGGCTATAAATCAAAGGTGAGTGATTTAGTTAACCCACTCACGCAATAATAAATCTTCTTATATTAGTTTAATTAAATTCATGAAGTGATAAGAATGTTACTGGTTACTGTTTGATAGTTAAAGTTAACATTTTAATTGAAATTGAATTTTATTGAATTAAATTGCCATTTAAATTAATATTGAAATCGAATTGCTAGTTAAATACCTGATATTGATAACCAGTTAATTGTTGTGATTTATTGGCTGGTTTGGATGTTGATTCTGATGGATGTCTATTTGTTGACATTTTGGATGATTGGATGTTTATTTATTTTTGTATACCCTGTTATCACTTTGTATATTAAGTGACAGCATATAGACTGTTAGTTGAATTATTATGTATGAATTAAGAAATATGTTGAAATGATATATACGAATAACACTTTGATTTGGATTGAAAAAAATATATATATCCATCCATGAAATTAAAATTTGAAATAACTATTCACTTGGCCATAGGATAGAAAATTACATACGGATACAAAATTGGTTAAATTAAATGGTTTTAAAATCTTGAATTTGGATTTTTGTTAAAGGATTTTGTATTAAGAAAATAAATTATGGATTTATATGAATTGAATTATTTCTAATTCAAGCTTTAAAATGTTGGAATTGAAATTGGTTAAAAGAAATTATTTTAAGGAGTTAGAATTGAAATGTGAAGTTATAACGATATATGACTTTAATTTTGAAAATTGATTATTTTTAAGTTTGAACCTTAAATTGAACAATGAAGTTTAAATTGATTTAAGGGGTTTGAATCAGTAAATTGAAATTGGACATGTAATAGATATGAATTAAAATGGTTTAAAACAAGAATTGAACTGGAATTTTAAATCATTGAATTGATTTGTTGAATCGAATTTGAAGTTAAAAATTAATCTTTCAAAAATTTAAGTTAGTTCTAATTGAAATTGAAATCATGTTGATTTGAAACTAAATTGAAATTGAGTTAATTGAATTGAAAAATTGGAAAATGAGTCTTGTTGATTTGAAATTTCGACATGAGTCCAGATTTGTTGAAATGGAAGAAAACGGTTTAATTTGATACTATTTTCAAAATAAATTATTTTACTATAAACTGTTTAAAATCTATCTTTTCAATATCCAAATTATTTAGATTTTCTAAGCTATTTTACTATGTAATCCACTTTCAATACTCAAACCGTTTTATATCAAACTGTTTTAAATCTTTAATCTATTTTAAACTATTAAACTATTCAAACTTTTTTCTAAAAATTCAAACTGTGCAAAGTTGGAATATTTATATTTAAATCGTTGATTTAAATGTGAATGTAGTTAAATGAGGTTACAACCTAAGTTGGAATTTGAAATGATATTTTTAAGTGAATATGACATATTTGAGTAAATATGGTATTTTGGAATGAAATGGTATTTTCGAATGAATTGATATTTTTGATGTGAATATGATATTTTGATATCAAATATGAATCATTCGAAATGTCAAAGAACCAATCAGTGTGAAAAATGACGTTTGGTTGTTAAAAATACAGGGGTCTCTTATTGATATACTCTCTATTAATATTGGAACCACTTTAACAGCTATATACGTGATGGATGTTATCCAAAGTGAAGTGGTTGAATTGGAGGCGTTTGCTGGATTTGAAGGAAGATAACGATGATGGATGGCCACGGCACTTGTGCCGATTTTAAATGACTAAAACAGGATGGCTTATCAGGGCCATGTGGGCTAGCTACCCCTAGCGGACACACTTCTTTGTATTACTATATTGATGTTGGCTTGATCGGTGCATCTTGATTTGATTATGGGAGTGTTGGACGTAGTGGGCAGTCGTGGCTACGATGCGTTACCCTAGCCCTACGACCCGAACTGGTAGTATCCTACCTTGGCATTGACTCATGTGTCGTGCCCTACTTTTATCCTTATGCGTGCCCACTGCGACTTTATTTTAGTATGGTACCTACAGGGGACTCACTAGCTACCAACGCTACTGGTTGTGTTACAAGACCTGCATAGACTACCTGCTTAAAAATGTGTTAAGGAGGATTAATGTAAAGCTTTAACACTATTTTAATATTTATTTTATTGATATACACTATATATATAGCGTGTCTTACTACATATAGATAGTTTAACGGATCCTTAGGAGATGGAAAATCCCGTAACATCTCTTAAGTTATTGCACTCACGTTATATACTGGATAGAAGATGTAAAATTCCGTAAACATCTATGAAGCTATTACACTCATATTTTCTTGTCGTTGGTTTAACTTACATAAGAACTTTTAGTTCTGACTTGAGTGTTTTGTCTTTTCATTACCTTTGGGTTAGACTGAGCATTTAAGTGTTTGAAGACATTATTTGTAGAGGACGAAGACAAAGTTTGATATATTGTATTATTAGTATTATTCCCCGCTCATCATTATTGGTATGTTGTGTTTGTACTCTGATTATATTGTAAAAATTGTGTAATCAAATGTATATTGTAAAACAGCTTCATGGACAGTTTATTTGATTATTATATTTTGTCAACAAGCTGCGAGATTCTGTGTTTTGTTTTTTCTTCTTCTTTTCTCTTATTTTCTTATTTACCCCATTGATAGTCTCCCGATTTAAATGGGTTGAGTTAGACATGTGTGGTTTATTGTCGATTTAAACCATTCCAAAAAGGTGGGTCGTCACAACATCTCCATCCAATTTTCTATTGTCCGGATTGGGTTTCCTCTCATTTTCGTAGGTTTGATTGGTTTGGAGAGTGGTTATGATCTCGCACTAGTCTATGATGGATTGTATTGTGTAATTAGGTGATTATAAGTTAGGACTGTTAAATTAAACTATAAGTTGATTAGACATAGGTAATTTCAGATTTAAAAACACTATATAACCTAATTAAAACATGTAATTTGGATTAAATCATTGGCTAGTGTCATTTATGCATATATGGCTATGTAATTCTATGATTTAGATTGGATCCATGCTTTTTTATGATCATTGATTGAATTGGATGACTTGAATGCTTATGATTGGATTTAACTGAATAGTTTGCTATGTTTGATTCATTGTTATGTTTGAAATTACTTGCTATGCTTGGTTCGTTTGCTAGTGTTGTGCGTGTTCAGGACTTAGCTTGGTGATTGGAGCATATCAGGATCAAAGTTCGCTGGAATCACTTGAAACTTGGAGGATGGGCTTTGAAGCATGCAAGGAAGATGCCTTGAAGATTTCATGACGATTGGAGGAAAGAATTTGGATCTGTACCGATCCGAATTTTTTGCACCAATCAACGTGAGATCCAAGGGGATGGTAGTGCATGGGTTCCAGTGATGCTCTATGAAATTGGATTGGAGGAGAGGCCAAGTATCGAGGATTTGATCGATCATCAATGTTCAATCGGCTATAGAACATAAATGGAAGGACCAAGGGACTAAGAGGGAAAGCTTGGGGTCCATGGATCTAGAGGAAGTGATTGGAGGATGCAAGAAAAGCGAAGCCAAAATTGGTTAAATATTCGAATCGGTACCGATCTGATCCTATTGGATCATTATCGATCTAAATTATAGGCCCAAAGTTGATGAGATCTAGATGGTAGATTGTTATGGATCATGCTAGAAGTTATGGCTCACTGATTGCTTCAATGGTTTGGAAGTTATATAGCATGATGAAGTTTTGGCTCTTCGGTCGGAGGCTCGGATGAGGAGTAGGATCGAAGGAGTTGATAGAAAACTCGGGATGGAACGAGGCTATGGTATAATGGACTGGGTTGAGTGGTAGGACTCGTGCCCGAAAATGGTTTGGAATTGTGAATGCTCGGAAGATTTTGGAGTGCCAAGGAATAGTTGATAACTCGAAGTGTTCTGGTTGTGTTCAAGCAAGGGTACTACATGTAGGGGGACCCAAGGGCTGGTAGCACCAGTCATGTACCCTAGACCGCTCCGAGAGGGTCTAGTTCAGGTGGTGTAGAGGTATCAAAAGAGACAACCGTATGGGGTTTTGAACTTGAAAGTACGGTGGAACACAATCGAGAACCAGGATTTCCATTAGTCTCTAGCAAAGCGAGAACGAGGCCATAAGAGTTATCATATGTTCATGGTTTTAGAAGATGATAGCTAGGTTTTGGATTTTATAGTTGCTATGATTGTTATGTCTGCTTTTGGGTAGGCTATCATCTATAAGAATGCTAGAGAAGGGATTGGGAATAGGGCCAATGGAAGAGGCTGCTTAGATTCTTCTATCCTATTTTGTTACAGTATCCTATTATCATTTATTTTGAGTGGCATATTATATCATATTATTATATGCTAACTCTTTCATTGCAAGGACATGTGAAGTACAGTTTTGTGTACCTGTCTAGTACCATATTTTCTAGTATAGCTTTTGATAGCCATTTACCACTCACACCAGACTATTGTCTGATCCAAGGTTTTATGTTTCCTCTTATCATCTTGGATACTCTTAAATGAGTAGGCTAGGCGACATGTTTGGAGTCGCAGTTTCTATATAAAGACGAGCTTGGGGGAGCTATGGCGTATTGCTCTATATTTCTGGTTTCCACTGTTTGTTGTTATATACTCTGAAGGATGTAGTGAGGAAATGTTGTACTGAGCTATTATGACATTTGTACCATACCTCATGATGTTCTAGTAGAGATGTTATCTTTCATTTGTTACGTCTCACTATATTTCTGTTATATATTTTCTATATTATATTTTTTCCATACGCTATGAGATATGCAATAGGTTTTTTGCTTTAAATTTCAACCTTGATGATCATTCCATATCAGCCTGGCACGTTTACAGTGCTCTTTTAGGTCATTTGGTGCGAGTGGTATGGGGCGGTCGTGACATAGCATATAGTCTATTTTAGTTTATTAAAATGTTAAATAAATTTAACAATAAATTTGTACCAAATCATTACGATGATCTGCATATGGTCCGGTGTCACCGATATGCAGTATGGGGTTTCTATGCCTACTTTTCGCATTCCATTTTTCTGTTTTCTTGAATTCCTCTATCTTCTAGTGCTGCAAGAACTGCTTGTATATCTCCTAAGAAGGGATGGATACTTCTTGCCACAACTATGCATATCATACATCCACTCATGGTATTTTTTGGATGCTGTGGTTGCCTAAGGCCATCTCACTAGCTCTTTATGAACGTCCTCTTTCCAAGAGATTTTCCTCTGTAAATGCAAATTGAATATATTAATTATGAACAAAATGATATACTTATTTATATAGTGTGTTGTGTAATATAATTATTTTACCATAAATTCTTCGAACATGGTTTTCTTCAATTCACCAGGAATGCTACTAATTGTTGGCCAAAATGGCTTGATATATACAAGCAAACCATCGTAGATGGCCTCGAGTTGGTGAAATAAGACCTTTACATATAATTAGTAAATTATTGTGTACATGCATATATGTTTGTATTTATATGTGAGTGTGAGTGTATATGTATAGGCTTACGTGTGTATATGTGTGTGTGACTATATGTGTGCGAAATTAAGTCGGTGGACATAATTGGAAGAGTCTTTCTCAAAGACACGAGTGGATGGACTGATAACATAAATGGAGACATCATATGCGCATTGATGTCTTCATCCTCGGATGAGTGGGAGCCATCCTGACCTAATGATGATGAGCCACCATGGCTATGTTGGCTACATCAACTAGACATATATGTTATAATGATACATATACAGATGTATACAATGTAATAAAGAATGACAACTCCATCTTTATATTATAGGTGGTTGATAATTAACTGATTTTTACATTCAATATCCTCATCGAATTCAACAGAATATTTCCAACCTAGAGAAAACAATACACATATTTTTCAATTTTATGATCAATAATTCATGCTTGTATCTTCTTTCAATTTTGAGAACATCCCTATTTTATTCTTTAATTTGCAGGAAAGAGACAAAAATAGAATGTTGGTTCTACTATTTCAAAAGGATGTATTGTTCTTTCTTTGGACTAGAAATACTTTATTGGACGTAAACCATATATGAGTTGGGGATATATGTGTAAAAATCGATTGATTATCAACCAACTATATTATGAAGATGATGATATGAATGCATAAGATCTAACATATGATTATCTCCAACTAAATCAATGTGTATAAGTAAAAAATTTGTGCATTTACGTGTCACGACAAATAGAGAAAAATGAAATTAACGTGAATACATAAAAACAGTATTTTAATAAATTATACATAAGCTATCAATTATCAACATCATTATCGATACCAACGTTTACAATATCATCGTCATATTCATGTTTATTTGTTTTGACATCATCTTTATCATCATCAACCTTGGCATTTTCATCTAATTCAACTCCATCAAATACTTCATTGTAAGTGGTCCTATACCATCAGCACTTTCTGTAATATCCCGGAATTTAGGACAATTTAAATTTAATAATCTGAGTTTAAATTTAAATTGAATTGATGATTTGTTGATAAATTTGATTTGATTTAATAATCTTCTTTATTTAAATATTTAATTTGTGAAATTATTTTTAATAGGTTAATAAATTGTTTTCTATTTAATAATGTATATGTATTTGTATATATTTTAAATAGACGAGTTGTTAAATTAGCATAGCATAATTTTAAATGTTTTGAAAAAGGAATTGAGATTTATTTTTGAATTTAAGCTTTTCAAAAATATTTAATAAAATACTATATGATTTTTAAATATAAGAAAAATGTTTTAATTTGTTTAAAATTCATTTTGATTCAAGTTTGAATTTTAAAATAAGTTACAAAAATGTTGTGTTATTCTTTTTAAAATATTTATAAAAGGTGATTTGGAAATTTAAAATACAATTTAAAATGCGAACATGTATTCATGTAAGTTATTGTAAACTCTTATATAAATTTATTTTAATTATTTAAAAGTATAAGAACTAATTAATTTAATTTAAACATTCATTAACACTAATTAAATAACTAATTACTTGAAAAGAGGCATGTGTATATAATTTAAAATTTAAGTAACATGTGTTAAAAATTTATGTAAGTAAATTAACATGTGTCCATTCTTTTTACATGTGTCAATTTTGTTTTTCTTTAATTTTAAATTAAATCAAAACATTGTTATAAAAGCTTGCATTCTTTCTTCCTTTGCCTTTTTCTCATTTTCATCTCTTAACTAAAAGAAAAACATTCTCAGCTGAAAATTTCTTCATACCAAAATTTAAATCCCTGTAACATCACTTTGAATCAGAACCCATACATTTCATTTCCAAAAGCCTGTAACTCCTCTTTAAAACCTGTAAGATCAAAAATCATTACCCTGCATTGCATTCAACTCCTCAACATACAAACCTGCATTTCCCCAAAATACAAAAGCCTGCATGTGTGTAAACTAAAGCATGCATTCACTTTTCAAAACTCTGAAACATGCAATTGAATCTGGGAAAAAGCATGAGGCCTGCATGCTTTCTAAAATCTGCAAAATGCAAACATGCACTCCAATTTCAAGCAACATGCATGAATCTTCAAACTGGAAGCATGTATAAAACAAAAGATTAGAAAGCATTAAAACAAAGGCCTGCATTTCAATTTTAATCAAATGAAGCCTGCATGTATTCAAAAAGCAACCTGGGGGGAATTTGCATCTGCATTCAAGCTACTTCATGCTAAAATCTGGGGTCTGCATCATTTTACAGGTTAGTAACTTAACCCTTAAAAATTAAGTAGATAAAAGTTGTTCATACTTTTATTTAGAAATGACTTAACATTTTAATTTGCTGTGTATATGTTTATATGAGTTGAATTCCGTTTCACTTAGGTTCTGGCTATTACAATGTATGTTCTAGCTGATAGAAATCTCTTTTATTTTGATTTGTTTGCTGTTGTGTTTTAATCTATGAATGAAACTTGCTTATTTCTAAATAAAGTAAGCATTAAAAATTATATAGGTTAAAATAAAATTCTGTTTTACCTGAAAGTAATATAACAGAGTAAAAATTTATATTAAGTAAAAAATTCAAATTATAGGAATTCATGTTTCAGGTTTACTAATAGAAACAGTAAGTGAATTCAAGAATTTTAAAACAAAAATTTTAATTTATTGTGTTGTAAATATAGTGCAGTTTCAAAAACACTGTATTTTACATTTTGGTCAAGATCAATTGAAGCTTGTATTAGATTTGTGTGAATTTGATTATGGAGATAGTATAGCTATCATAGGTTATGGGAAAATTATTGGATTGAGTTGGAATTGGGTTTGATGTTGTAATTTGGGGTTTCCAAGTTTAGAACCCTAGGTTTCTGGGCTGTAAAGATTTGAACTTTACTGCATTTGTAATGGATCGAGTTCAAAGCTCTTTTGGGTATGGATAGAGGATGTGTTGATGGAGTTGTCGCCAGAGTTTGGAGGGTGACGGTGGTCGGAGATGATGGGTTGAAGCGTTGACAGGCTAGGCACTGGAAAGGGAAAACTATTCCAGGTTTTAGTTTTTAAACTTGAATTTAAATTCAAGTGGAATTTTGGGAATTTGAGGTTTGAGGAGAGCTGTGGGTTTACTGGTCGATAGGGGATGGCCATTGACGATGGTCAAAGGTGGCCGGAGTTGGTTTAAGGGTGCACAGTGAGGTTGTGTGCAGGTGGTGATGTTTTTGTTTGCAGGGTTTTGTTGCACGGGTTGGTCTCGGGTAATTGACAAGGTGACTCGAAGCAAGAAGATAATTTACTCGAAGTAAATTATAGGATAGCTCGAGTGAAGTATTGTTTCAGGTTTTTAGTTTTGGTCAGAAAAATTGTTTCCAGTTTTATAAAGTTGAAGTAAAAAGTAAATTGCAAAACAAAAATCTGAAGTAAGACTTGAACTTGAAATTGAATTTGTATTCAGTAAGTTTTAAACTTTAGATCTTTGAATTAAATTGGAAATGCTTTTAAATCCAAGTTTGGTTTTAAAACTAAAAACAGAAACAGTCTTTCTGTTTTAAAAATTTAAAAGCAAAATTTCAAAATAATAAGTTGAAGTTCAAACTGGAAGTTTAAACCTGGGAATTAAATTTGAAGTAAATAGTTTAATTCTTGAATTTGAAACATTTTTGAATTCTAGAATATAATATGTTTTAACTAAAACAAGAAAACTGTTTTCTGTTTTTATATTTTAAATTGAAAGCAAATTTTAAAATGAAATTGAAAATTTAAAACGGTTTAAAATCTGGGAAAAACAGAAATATGCAACCTGTGTTTGAATTTAATTTAAATCTGGAATTTAAATTTAGATTTCAAACTTTTTAAAGTATAAAGTAACATTGGTTTGTATTTAAAACTATAAGTTTTAAATTTATGAAATAAGGTTTAAATAAGTTTAAATTCAGTTTTGAAAATCTGGAATTTGACTTTAATGTCCGTTTTTAAAATTTAAATAAGTTTTTAAATTTAAATTTGTTTTAACTATTTTAGGAAAGGTTATATGATTTGAATTCAAAAATGGAGATGGAAAAGTAAGTAATGATTTAAATTTTTAAGTTTGAATCTTGGATGAAATTTGAATCTTGTTTCAGTTTGAAATTTAAAAAAAGAAATTTTTAAATTTGAATTTTTGTTTGAAATAAAGAGTTTAAAATACTTTTGTATAAAGAAGAATGTTTCTTAATTTTGAACTTAAGAAATTGGTTTCATTTAAAATTATTTAATTAATTTAAATGGAATATTAATTATTTAATTAAATAATAATGTGGATGTTTAATTAAGTAATTAATGATTTTAAGTTAAATAATTAAGATTTAAGATTAATTAATTAAGGTTAATTAATCTATAATTATGGATGATTAATTAAATTTTAATTTATGATTAAGATTTACTTAATCAAGTTATTAATGATAATTAAGATTTTAATTAATTAATAATTAGAGATTAATTAAATGATAATTAAAGATTAATTAATAATGATTAATTGAAGTTAATTCTTAATTATGTAATTAAGAAATGTTAATGAAGGTCATTAACTTAAGATTATTTAACAATTAATTAATGTGATTAATTTTTGATAATTAATTAGATTAATTAATTAATAATAATCAATTGTTTATGATTAATTACATAATGAAGGTAATTAATGAATTTAATTACTTGGTGTAATTAATTTAATTGAGGTGATTAGTTTAGATTAATTAAGTTAAATTAATTTAAACATTTGAGGATTGATTGATAACTACTTAGTAATTTATGAATTTGTAATTACTTAGAGAAGTAATTAATTAATAATTACTGAATGAAATTAAGGATATTTATTATAGAAGTAATTTGGATTTAAATTACTTTGAAAATTTATCACATGATTAATGAAGATAATTAATTAAGAGTAATTAATTATGGGATGAGTAATTAAAGTAGTTAATTACTAATGGTTATTAATCACGGGTGATTAATATATATATATGGTTTAAATGGAAGATTAATTACTTATGTAATTAATTTATATTAATCAGAAATCATTAATTAATTAATGATGTAAATTTAGAATTGATTAATTAAGGTATAATTAATATTAAATACTAATTACTTACTGTAATTAGAGATAGTTAATCAGTAATGGTTAATTAAAATGAATACTGAGATGATGATTTATAAATTGATTTGTAATCAATTGAAGATTAAGATAAGCAGGATTTTGATGATGAAGTAATTAATTTAATTTATTTTAAATTAATTAGAGATTTAGTAATTAATTTAATTCATTTTAAATTAATTATAAATAGTATGATCATTAGATCATTGCTTATGTTTAATGAATGGTATTGGTTGTCTGGTATGGTTTGTAATCTCAGTTATGAGATGACAAATGATTATTGATATGGATGCATTGGTTGCTTTGGATGATAGTATGGATATCTGATTATGATATGAACTACCTGTTGATAATGATAAGGTTGATTATCTATTGTGTTGTGAATTATCTATCTGTGTATATTTAGATAATATAATTGAATTGTTTTAAACTTGAAACAACTTGGACCCTAAAAGACACGCTTTGGATTTCGATGAGACCGGGATCGGGTTCTCATATTTGGGATCCGAAAACCACATCGATTCCAAATAACATTAGGTTGTTAATCCAAGTAGAGCGAGTGAAGACTCGAGGTGTAAGGGCTATACGTCAGTATAACTCTGTGGGTGATTTCGTAATGAGTTTGACGGAATAGTGCTTATAGATTCGAGATGGTGATTCAGAGTGCAAGGGTTATTGTCGTTAACTCTGAGGGTGATTCCAAAACGAGTGTAACGAGATAATGCCTTCGGTTTCGTTCGAACCCGGAACGAACTTGTATGGATTGAATGCTTTCAAAACATCGTCAGGTGGACGATGAGCATTCTAAGTGATATGTCCTATAAAGGTAATCGTAGCCTCAAGCCTCATCAACCGGGAAAGGATAAAACAGGGGAGGTGCAACAAGGCTTCGTGGGTCGCAACCACTGGAGAGCAATATTGATCCCTGTCTAGAGGTCCCTTTATTTTCGGCTTAGTGGTGCGGTTGCTGATCACAACTGCGGGGTTGTCTTGTTTGGAACTGTTCGGTAAGGAACGGGTCCGGCTTTGTGTTGCAGGGGATTGGGAGTAATCCTCGGTACGGTGATCTAGGCCACGTACTGTGACGGGCAGTACCCCAGTAGCCCAGCCATTGTATGGAATCCAAAATCCAATAAGTGCCAACGGTTTTGATTGTATACCTATGTAGATGGAATTTAATAAATGTAACAATTTCGGCTATTTCTTATTTACTTGAAAACCCTAGACACTATTATAATATCATCGGATTTCCTATCTAATGTTTTGGTTAGCGTAAGGTAAAAACTTTTCCATGTTTATGTGTGGGAAGTCTTACGTGATACCTTTTCTTTTCAAAGGTTTTTCAAAGTTAAACAACTTTAACCTGTTACTCACACTAGACCCATGTCTGACCCGGAGTTATTTTTGTTTTTCTATAACTCTTGGGTACTCAAATTTTAACGAGTAGCCAAGAGAATTCAGGTTAAGATTCAGGTTAGCTTTGACGAATTGTGAAGGAGCAATGGAGCAGGAGGCTTCTGCGTATAGTTATATAGTTTTCCGTTGTGTTGGTATCTCTGAGTGTTTGTCTGATATGTATTGAGTTGTAATAACTAGACAGGTGTTTATAACTGTCTAGTATGTGTTGTATATGTCTGTGTACTCTGATATTCGATCTATACTATGTAATACTTATGTTATTAATATAATTTATTCGTTCCGCTGTTGAGATTCTTGTGTTGTTTCTTCTTTCTCTCCTTTCTTTTCTCTTTTCTATCCCTTTCTTTCTTAAAGATGATGCGATTTTCCGGGAGTGGAAAGTGGGTCGTCACACTTGGTATCAGAGCATTAGGTTGAGTGAATACCTAGTCTCTGTAGTGGTGTCTATCTTGAGAGAGCGTATTTGTATTTTTAATATATATATATATATATATATAATTAATTCTACCTATTTGTTGGATTACCTGTTCAGGTTTTCCAATGTAAGTTATGAAGGTAGATGAGGTAGAAGTGTGTGTAACACGACTACCGTTGGTTGGAGTTTGAATGGATAAGGTTGGAAGTGTATTTGTCGAGACTGTAGACCTAATACCGTCTCGAGTAAGTTTTTCTTGGTGAAAGTACTTCATCGATCTCTGAAGGTAACCTGTAAAGGTTCGGATTTCATCTTTAAAGTATAGAATTGAGTTTGGATCTGTCGGTAGGGCAGAAGCAAGTAAGTGAGTGATGATATTTTGATATCTCAGGAAGTAGTAGCTGCGTGATGAGATGCAGTGACTATGGATATTTCCGAAGATGTTTCTTTGGAGTAAGAGTAAGAAGTGAGTCAGCTCGGTGATGTGGTTGAGTTTAGCAGAGTGTTCTGAGTTGGTAGGAGTCTTCTGGCTGAGTAGTTTTTCTGAAGTGGAGTTCAGAAGCAACAGAGTGGATTTTTCTCTGGTAAGTTGGCTAGGCCAGCATAAGCTGTTCTGTTTGTATGAGAGAGAGCAGTTTTCTTTGGATTTAGGCTGAGATGATCGCAAAAGTGACTTGCGATAACATGTTCTTTTGGATTGTTGGAGATTGTCCGGATTTTCTTCCAGGAAGTCAGAGTTTGTCTGCATCTGGAGATCGAGTTTCTTTCCAGGAATGGAACTGGTGGTTCAGAGAGTAGATGGATGGCTCCTTGAGATAGAAGTTGGTGAAGTAGCTCAGGTTTGGGAGGAACATCTGAGTTTTCTTATGGATATGTGGAACCATATTTTTGTGCTGGGTTGTCTAGTCTGTGCTTGTGCTGTTCTTCGGCATTTTCTTCTGTTTCGGATCAGAGTTGTGCAGCGGAAGCAGTTTGGGAGTGTTTCTGTTTTTCTTTTCCGGATAAGAGAAGTTTGTTCTGTCTTCTGTTGTTAAGAAGCAGGGAGTGTGTTCTTGGTTTTGGATTGGTCTTGAGGAGATCATTGGATTGTTTTGATCCAGTCTGTTTCTAGTGGAATCAGCAAGAGTTAAGCTGATCAGGATGGATGTTGGAAGCCCAGGATCGTCCGAAGAGTTTTTATGGATAAGAAACGGAGAAATTTGGATTCTGGAATCGGAGATTTGTTTGGGATAAGTTTTTCTCTGATCCAGGGAGCTTTAAGTTTGGGAAGCTAGCTCTATAGTGTTTTGGTTTCTTCTGTGTTGGGTTAGATCAGTGTTTGGTTTTCTGGAGTTGAATTGCCAGTTTGGATAACTGGGATTCAGAGTGTTATCACGTATCTCTGAGGGAGTACGTGTTTGATATTTCTGGTTGTTGAACCAGTAATTTAGGATTGATTGCTGAGTCAGACTCGTTTGTAGTCTGATATTCTGTATAGAATTGTTGTTAGGAGCTCTATAGCTTAGTAGTATTGATTGATTGGATTCTATAGAGCGAGTATCCCAAATTACTTTTGGATAATTAGATTTGTCCTGATTGTGTGAATTGGTTGCTTTGGTTGTTAGCATATGATTATCATATGTTGTGTTTTTAAAATAAAATCTGTAAATAGATTATTAAATTACATTTGTTTTAAATTTCGGGGACGAAATTCTTTTAAGGGGGGAGGATTGTAATATCCCGGAATTTAGGACAATTTAAATTTAATAATCTGAGTTTAAATTTAAATTGAATTGATGATTTGTTGATAAATTTGATTTGATTTAATAATCTTCTTTATTTAAATATTTAATTTGTGAAATTATTTTTAATAGGTTAATAAATTGTTTTCTATTTAATAATGTATATGTATTTGTATATATTTTAAATAGATGAGTTGTTAAATTAGCATAGCATAATTTTAAATGTTTTGAAAAAGGAATTGAGATTTATTTTTGAATTTAAGCTTTTCAAAAATATTTAATAAAATACTATATGATTTTTAAATATAAGAAAAATGTTTTAATTTGTTTAAAATTCATTTTGATTCAAGTTTGAATTTTAAAATAAGTTACAAAAATGTTGTGTTATTCTTTTTAAAATATTTATAAAAGGTGATTTGGAAATTTAAAATACAATTTAAAATGCGAACATGTATTCATGTAAGTTATTGTAAACTTTTATATAAATTTATTTTAATTGTTTAAAAGTATAAGAACTAATTAATTTAATTAAACATTCATTAACACTTAATTAAATAACTAACTACTTGAAAAGAGGCATGTGTATATAATTTAAAATTTAAGTAACATGTGTTAAAAATTTATGTAAGTAAATTAACATGTGTCCATTCTTTTTACATGTGTCAATTTTGTTTTTCTTTAATTTTAAATTAAATCAAAACATTGTTATAAAAGCTTGCATTCTTTCTTCCTTTGCCTTTTTCTCATTTTCATCTCTTAACTAAAAGAAAAACATTCTCAGCTGAAAATTTCTTCATACCAAAATTTAAATCCCTGTAACATCTCTTTGAATCAGAACCCATACATTTCATTTCCAAAAGCCTGTAACTCCTCTTTAAAACCTGTAAGATCAAAAATCATTACCCTGCATTGCATTCAACTCCTCAACATACAAACCTGCATTTCCCCAAAATACAAAAGCCTGCATGTGTGTAAACTAAAGCATGCATTCACTTTTCAAAACTCTGAAACATGCAATTGAATCTGGGAAAAAGCATGAGGCCTGCATGCTTTCTAAAATCTGCAAAATGCAAACATGCACTCCAATTTCAAGCAACATGCATGAATCTTCAAACTGGAAGCATGTATAAAACAAAAGATTAGAAAGCATTAAAACAAAGGCCTGCATTTCAATTTTAATCAAATGAAGCCCGCATGTATTCAAAAAGCAACCTGGGGGGAATTTGCATCTGCATTCAAGCTACTGCATGCTAAAATCTGGGGTCTGCATCATTTTACAGGTTAGTAACTTAACCCTTAAAAATTAAGTAGATAAAAGTTGTTCATACTTTTATTTAGAAATGACTTAACATTTTAATTTGCTGTGTATATGTTTATATGAGTTGAATTCCGTTTCACTTAGGTTCTGGCTATTACAATGTATGTTCTAGCTGATAGAAATCTCTTTTATTTTGATTTGTTTGCTGTTGTGTTTTAATCTATGAATGAAACTTGCTTATTTCTAAATAAAGTAAGCATTAAAAATTATATAGGTTAAAATAAAATTCTGTTTTACCTGAAAGTAATATAACAGAGTAAAAATTTATATTAAGTAAAAAATTCAAATTATAGGAATTCATGTTTCAGGTTTACTAATAGAAACAGTAAGTGAATTCAAGAATTTTAAAACAAAAATTTTAATTTATTGTGTTGTAAATATAGTGCAGTTTCAAAAACACTGTATTTTACATTTTGGTCAAGATCAATTGAAGCTTGTATTAGATTTGTGTGAATTTGATTATGGAGATAGTATAGCTATCATAGGTTATGGGAAAATTATTGGATTGAGTTGGAATTGGGTTTGATGTTGTAATTTGGGGTTTCCAAGTTTAGAACCCTAGGTTTTTGGGCTGTAAAGATTTGAACTTTACTGCATTTGTAATGGATCGAGTTCAAAGCTCTTTTGGGTATGGATAGAGGATGTGTTGATGGAGTTGTCGCCGGAGTTTGGAGGGTGACGGTGGTCGGAGATGATGGGTTGAAGCGTTGACAGGCTAGGCACTGGAAAGGGAAAACTGTTCCAGGTTTTAGTTTTTAAACTTGAATTTAAATTCAAGTGGAATTTTGGGAATTTGAGGTTTGAGGGGAGCTGTGGGTTTACTGGTCGATAGGGGATGGCCATTGACGATGGTCAAAGGTGGCCGGAGTTGGTTTAAGGGTGCACAGTGAGGTTGTGTGCAGGTGGTGATGTTTTGTTTGCAGGGTTTTGTTGCACGGGTTGGTCTCGGGTAATTGACAAGGTGACTCGAAGCAAGAAGGTAATTTACTCGAAGTAAATTATAGGATAGCTCGAGTGAAGTATTGTTTCAGGTTTTTAGTTTTGGTCAGAAAAATTGTTTCCAGTTTTATAAAGTTGAAGTAAAAAGTAAATTGCAAAACAAAAATCTGAAGTAAGACTTGAACTTGAAATTGAATTTGTATTCAGTAAGTTTTAAACTTTAGATCTTTGAATTAAATTGGAAATGCTTTTAAATCCAAATTTGGTTTTAAAACTAAAAACAGAAACAGTCTTTCTGTTTTAAAAATTTAAAAGCAAAATTTCAAAATAATAAGTTGAAGTTCAAACTGGAAGTTTAAACCTTGGAGTTAAATTTGAAGTAAATAGTTTAATTCTTGAATTTGAAACATTTTTGAATTCTAGAATATAATATGTTTTAACTAAAACAGGAAAACTGTTTTCTGTTTTTATATTTTAAATTGAAAGCAAATTTTAAAATGAAATTGAAAATTTAAAACAGTTTAAAATCTGGGAAAAACAGAAATATGGAACCTGTGTTTGAATTTAATTTAAATCTGGAATTTAAATTTAGATTTCAAACTTTTTAAAGTATAAAGTAACATTGGTTTGTATTTAAAACTATAAGTTTTAAATTTATGAAATAAGGTTTAAATAAGTTTAAATTCAGTTTTGAAAATCTGGAATTTGACTTTAATGTCCGTTTTTAAAATTTAAATAAGTTTTTAAATTTAAATTTGTTTTAACTATTTTAGGAAAGGTTATATGATTTGAATTCAAAAATGGAGATGGAAAAGTAAGTAATGATTTAAATTTTTAAGTTTGAATCTTGAATGAAATTTGAATCTTGTTTCAGTTTGAAATTTAAAAAAAGAAATTTTTAAATTTGAATTTTTGTTTGAAATAAAGAGTTTAAAATACTTTTGTATAAAGAAGAATGTTTCTTAATTTTGAACTTAAGAAATTGGTTTCATTTAAAATTATTTAATTAATTTAAATGGAATATTAATTATTTAATTAAATAATAATGTGGATGTTTAATTAAGTAATTAATGATTTTAAGTTAAATAATTAAGATTTAAGATTAATTAATTAAGGTTAATTAATCTATAATTATGGATGATTAATTAAATTTTAATTTATGATTAAGATTTACTTAATCAAGTTATTAATGATAATTAAGATTTTAATTAATTAATAATTAGAGATTAATTAAATGATAATTAAAGATTAATTAATAATGATTAATTGAAGTTAATTCTTAATTATGTAATTAAGAAATGTTAATGAAGGTCATTAACTTAAGATTATTTAACAATTAATTAATGTGATTAATTTTTGATAATTAATTAGATTAATTAATTAATAATAATCAATTGTTTATGATTAATTACTTAATGAAGGTAATTAATGAATTTAATTACTTGGTGTAGTTAATTTAATTGAGGTGATTAGTTTAGATTAATTAAGTTAAATTAATTTAAACATTTGAGGATTGATTGATAACTACTTAGTAATTTATGAATTTGTAATTACTTAGAGAAGTAATTAATTAATAATTACTGAATGAAATTAAGGATATTTATTATAGAAGTAATTTGGATTTAAATTACTTTGAAAATTTATCAAGTGATTAATGAAGATAATTAATTAAGAGTAATTAATTATGGGATGAGTAATTAAAGTAGTTAATTACTAATGGTTATTAATCATGGGTGATTAATATATATATATATGGTTTAAATGGAAGATTAATTACTTATGTAATTAATTTATATTAATCAGAAATCATTAATTAATTAATGATGTAAATTTGGAATTGATTAATTAAGGTATAATTAATATTAAATACTAATTACTTACTGTAATTAGAGATAGTTAATCAGTAATGGTTAATTAAAATGAATACTGAGATGATGATTTATAAATTGATTTGTAATCAATTGAAGATTAAGATAAGCAGGATTTTGATGATGAAGTAATTAATTTAATTTATTTTAAATTAATTAGAGATTTAGTAATTAATTTAATTCATTTTAAATTAATTATAAATAGTATGATCATTAGATCATTGCTTATGTTTAATGAATGGTATTGGTTGTCTGGTATGGTTTGTAATCTCAGTTATGAGATGACAAATGATTATTGATATGGATGCATTGGTTGCTTTGGATGATAGTATGGATATCTGATTATGATATGAACTACCTGTTGATAATGATAAGGTTGATTATCTATTGTGTTGTGAATTATCTATCTGTGTATATTTAGATAATATAATTGAATTGTTTTAAACTTGAAACAACTTGGACCCTAAAAGACACGCTTTGGATTTCGATGAGACCGGGATCGGGTTCCCATATTTGGGATCCGAAAACCACATCGATTCCAAATAACATTAGGTCGTTAATCCAAGTAGAGCGAGTGAAGACTCGAGGTGTAAGGGCTATACGTCAGTATAACTCTGTGGGTGATTTCGTAATGAGTTTGACGGAATAGTGCTTATAGATTCGAGATGGTGATTCAGAGTGCAAGGGTTATTGTCGTTAACTCTGAGGGTGATTCCAAAACGAGTGTAACGAGATAATGCCTTCGGTTTCGTTCGAACCCGGAACGAACTTGTATGGATTGAATGCTTTCAAAACATCGTCAGGTGGACGATGAGCATTCTAAGTGATATGTCCTATAAAGGTAATCGTAGCCTCAAGCCTCATCAACCGGGAAAGGATAAAACAGGGGAGGTGCAACAAGGCTTCGTGGGTCGCACCCACTGGAGAGAAATATTGATCCCTGTCTAGAGGTCCCTTTATTTTCGGCTTAGTGGTGCGGTTGCTGATCACAACTGCGGGGTTGTCTTGTTTGGAACTGTTCGGTAAGGAACGGGTCCGGCTTTGTGTTGCAGGGGATTGGGAGTAATCCTCGGTACGGTGATCTAGGCCACGTACTGTGACGGGCAGTACCCCAGTAGCCCAGCCATTGTATGGAATCCAAAATCCAATAAGTGCCAACGGTTTTGATTGTATACCTATGTAGATGGAATTTAATAAATGTAACAATTTCGGCTATTTCTTATTTACTTGAAAACCCTAGACACTATTATAATATCATCGGATTTCCTATCTAATGTTTTGGTTAGCGTAAGGTAAAAACTTTTCCATGTTTATGTGTGGGAAGTCTTACGTGATACCTTTTCTTTTCAAAGGTTTTTCAAAGTTAAACAACTTTAACCTGTTACTCACACTACACCCATGTCTGACCCGGAGTTATTTTTGGTTTTCTATAACTCTTTGGTACTCAAATTTTAACGAGTAGCCAAGAGAATTCAGGTTAAGATTCAGGTTAGCTTTGACGAATTGTGAAGGAGCAATGGAGCAGGAGGCTTCTGCGTATAGTTATATAGTTTTCCGTTGTGTTGGTATCTCTGAGTGTTTGTCTGATATGTATTGAGTTGTAATAACTAGATAGGTGTTTATAACTGTCTAGTATGTGTTGTATATGTCTGTGTACTCTGATATTCGATCTATACTATGTAATACTTATGTTATTAATATAATTTATTCGTTCCGCTGTTGAGATTCTTGTGTTGTTTCTTCTTTCTCTCCTTTCTTTTCTCTTTTCTATCCCTTTCTTTCTTAAAGATGATGCGATTTTCCGGGAGTGGAAAGTGGGTCGTCACACTTGGTATCAGAGCATTAGGTTGAGTGAATACCTAGTCTCTGTAGTGGTGTCTATCTTGAGAGAGCGTATTTGTATTTTTAATATATATATATATATATATATATATATATATATATAATTAATTCTACCTATTTGTTGGATTACCTGTTCAGGTTTTCCAATGTAAGTTATGAAGGTAGATGAGGTAGAAGTGTGTGTAACACGACTACCGTTGGTTGGAGTTTGAATGGATAAGGTTGGAAGTGTATTTGTCGAGACTGTAGACCTAATACCGTCTCGAGTAAGTTTTTCTTGGTGAAAGTACTTCATCGATCTCTGAAGGTAACCTGTAAAGGTTCGGATTTCATCTTTAAAGTATAGAATTGAGTTTGGATCTGTCGGTAGGGCAGAAGCAAGTAAGTGAGTGATGATATTTTGATATCTCAGGAAGTAGTAGCTGCGTGATGAGATGCAGTGACTATGGATATTTCCGAAGATGTTTCTTTGGAGTAAGAGTAAGAAGTGAGTCAGCTCGGTGATGTGGTTGAGTTTAGCAGAGTGTTCTGAGTTGGTAGGAGTCTTCTGGCTGAGTAGTTTTTCTGAAGTGGAGTTCAGAAGCAACAGAGTGGATTTTTCTTTGGTAAGTTGGCTAGGCCAGCATAAGCTGTTCTGTTTGTATGAGAGAGAGCAGTTTTCTTTGGATTTAGGCTGAGATGATCGCAAAAGTGACTTGCGATAACATGTTCTTTTGGATTGTTGGAGATTGTCCGGATTTTCTTCCAGGAAGTCAGAGTTTGTCTGCATCTGGAGATCGAGTTTCTTTCCAGGAATGGAACTGGTGGTTCAGAGAGTAGATGGATGGCTCCTTGAGATAGAAGTTGGTGAAGTAGCTCAGGTTTGGGAGGAACATCTGAGTTTTCTTATGGATATGTGGAACCATATTTTTTTGCTGGGTTGTCTAGTCTGTGCTTGTGCTGTTCTTCGGCATTTTCTTCTGTTTCGGATCAGAGTTGTGCAGCGGAAGCAGTTTGGGAGTGTTTCTGTTTTTCTTTTCTGGATAAGAGAAGTTTGTTCTGTCTTCTGTTGTTAAGAAGCAGGGAGTGTGTTCTTGGTTTTGGATTGGTCTTGAGGAGATCATTGGATTGTTTTGATCCAGTCTGTTTCTAGTGGAATCAGCAAGAGTTAAGCTGATCAGGATGGATGTTGGAAGCCCAGGATCGTCCGAAGAGTTTTTATGGATAAGAAACGGAGAAATTTGGATTCTGGAATCGGAGATTTGTTTGGGATAAGTTTTTCCCTGATCCAGGGAGCCTTAAGTTTGGGAAGCTAGCTCTATAGTGTTTTGGTTTCTTCTGTGTTGGGTTAGATCAGTGTTTGGTTTTCTGGAGTTGAATTGCCAGTTTGGATAACTGGGATTCAGAGTGTTATCACGTATCTCTGAGGGAGTACGTGTTTGATATTTCTGGTTGTTGAACCAGTAATTTAGGATTGATTGCTGAGTCAGACTCGTTTGTAGTCTGATATTCTGTATAGAATTGTTGTTAGGAGCTCTATAGCTTAGTAGTATTGATTGATTGGATTCTATAGAGCGAGTATCCCAACATATATATATATATATATATATATATATATATGTATGTATGTATATATACCGGGGAAACTCGTGAAGGTTTATCCAAAATTCTTTTGGATAATTAGATTTGTCCTGATTGTGTGAATTGGTTGCTTTGGTTGTTAGCATATGATTATCATATGCTGTGTTTTTAAAATAAAATCTGTAAATAGATTATTAAATTACATTTGTTTTAAATTTCGGGGACGAAATTCTTTTAAGGGGGGAGGATTGTAATATCCCGGAATTTAGGACAATTTAAATTTAATAATCTGAGTTTAAATTTAAATTGAATTGATGATTTGTTGATAAATTTGATTTGATTTAATAATCTTCTTTATTTAAATATTTAATTTATGAAATTATTTTTAATAGGTTAATAAATTGTTTTCTATTTAATAATGTATATATATTTGTATATATTTTAAATAGATGAGTTGTTAAATTAGCATAGCATAATTTTAAATGTTTTGAAAAAGGAATTGAGATTTATTTTTGAATTTAAGCTTTTCAAAAATATTTAATAAAATACTATATGATTTTTAAATATAAGAAAAATGTTTTAATTTGTTTAAAATTCAATTTGATTCAAGTTTGAATTTTAAAATAAGTTACAAAAATGTTGTGTTATTCTTTTTAAAATATTTATAAAAGGTGATTTGGAAATTTAAAATACAATTTAAAATGCGAACATGTATTCATGTAAGTTATTGTAAACTCTTATATAAATTTATTTTAATTGTTTAAAAGTATAAGAACTAATTAATTTAATTTAAACATTCATTAACACTTAATTAAATAACTAATTACTTGAAAAGAGGCATGTGTATATAATTTAAAATTTAAGTAACATGTGTTAAAAATTTATGTAAGTAAATTAACATGTGTCCATTCTTTTTACATGTGTCAATTTTGTTTTTCTTTAATTTTAAATTAAACCAAAACATTGTTATAAAAGCTTGCATTCTTTCTTCCTTTGCCTTTCTCTCATTTTCATCTCTTAACTAAAAGAAAAACATTCTCAGCTGAAAATTTCTTCATACCAAAATTTAAATCCCTGTAACATCTCTTTGAATCAGAACCCATACATTTCATTTCCAAAAGCCTGTAACTCCTCTTTAAAACCTGTAAGATCAAAAATCATTACCCTGCATTGCATTCAACTCCTCAACATACAAACCTGCATTTCCCCAAAATAAAAAAGCCTGATGTGTGTAAACTAAAGCATGCATTCACTTTTCAAAACTCTGAACATGCAATTGAATCTGGGAAAAAGCATGAGGCCTGCATGCTTTCTAAAATCTGCAAAATGCAAACATGCACTCCAATTTCAAGCAACATGCATGAATCTTCAAACTGGAAGCATGTATAAAACAAAAGATTAGAAAGCATTAAAACAAAGGCCTGCATTTCAATTTTAATCAAATGAAGCCTGCATGTATTCAAAAAGCAACCTGGGGGGAATTTGCATCTGCATTCAAGCTACTGCATGCTAAAATCTGGGGTCTGCATCATTTTACAGGTGAGTAACTTAACCCTTAAAAATTAAGTAGATAAAAGTTGTTCATACTTTTATTTAGAAATGACTTAACATTTTAATTTGCTGTGTATATGTTTATATGAGTTGAATTCCGTTTCACTTAAGTTCTGGCTATTACAATGTATGTTCTAGCTGATAGAAATCTCTTTTATTTTGATTTGTTTGCTGTTGTGTTTTAATCTATAAATGAAACTTGCTTATTTCTAAATAAAGTAAGCATTAAAAATTATATAGGTTAAAATAAAATTCTGTTTTACCTGAAAGTAATATAACAGAGTAAAAATTTATATTAAGTAAAAAATTCAAATTATAGGAATTCATGTTTCAGGTTTACTAATAGAAACAGTAAGTGAATTCAAGAATTTTAAAACAAAAATTTTAATTTATTGTGTTGTAAATATAGTGCAGTTTCAAAAACACTGTATTTTACATTTTGGTCAAGATCAATTGAAGCTTGTATTAGATTTGTGTGAATTTGATTATGGAGATAGTATAGCTATCATAGGTTATGGGAAAATTATTGGATTGAGTTGGAATTGGGTTTGATGTTGTAATTTGGGGTTTCCAAGTTTAGAACCCTAGGTTTCTGGGCTGTAAAGATTTGAACTTTACTGCATTTGTAATGGATCGAGTTCAAAGCTCTTTTGGGTATGGATAGAGGATGTGTTGATGGAGTTGTCGCCGGAGTTTGGAGGGTGACGGTGGTCGGAGATGATGGGTTGAAGCGTTGACAGGCTAGGCACTGGAAAGGGAAAACTGTTCCAGGTTTTAGTTTTTAAACTTGAATTTAAATTCAAGTGGAATTTTGGGAATTTGAGGTTTGAGGGGAGCTGTGGGTTTACTGGTCGATAGGGGATGGCCATTGACGATGGTCAAAGGTGGCCGGAGTTGGTTTAAGGGTGCACAGTGAGGTTGTGTGCAGGTGGTGATGTTTTTGTTTGCAGGGTTTTGTTGCACGGGTTGGTCTCGGGTAATTGACAAGGTGACTCGAAGCAAGAAGGTAATTTACTCGAAGTAAATTATAGGATAGCTCGAGTGAAGTATTGTTTCAGGTTTTTAGTTTTGGTCAGAAAAATTGTTTCCAGTTTTATAAAGTTGAAGTAAAAAGTAAATTGCAAAACAAAAATCTGAAGTAAGACTTGAACTTGAAATTGAATTTGTATTCAGTAAGTTTTAAACTTTAGATCTTTGAATTAAATTGGAAATGCTTTTAAATCCAAGTTTGGTTTTAAAACTAAAAACAGAAACAGTCTTTCTGTTTTAAAAATTTAAAAGCAAAATTTCAAAATAATAAGTTGAAGTTCAAACTGGAAGTTTAAACCTGGGAATTAAATTTGAAGTAAATAGTTTAATTCTTGAATTTGAAACATTTTTGAATTCTAGAATATAATATGTTTTAACTAAAACAAGAAAACTGTTTTCTGTTTTTATATTTTAAATTGAAAGCAAATTTTAAAATGAAATTGAAAATTTAAAACAGTTTAAAATCTGGGAAAAACAGAAATATGGAACCTGTGTTTGAATTTAATTTAAATCTGGAATTTAAATTTAGATTTCAAACTTTTTAAAGTATAAAGTAACATTGGTTTGTATTTAAAACTATAAGTTTTAAATTTATGAAATAAGGTTTAAATAAGTTTAAATTCAGTTTTGAAAATCTGGAATCTGACTTTAATGTCCGTTTTTAAAATTTAAATAAGTTTTTAAATTTAAATTTGTTTTAACTATTTTAGGAAAGGTTATATGATTTGAATTCAAAAATGGAGATGGAAAAGTAAGTAATGATTTAAATTTTTAAGTTTGAATCTCGGATGAAATTTGAATCTTGTTTCAGTTTGAAATTTAAAAAAAGAAATTTTTAAATTTGAATTTTTGTTTGAAATAAAGAGTTTAAAATACTTTTGTATAAAGAAGAATGTTTCTTAATTTTGAACTTAAGAAATTGGTTTCATTTAAAATTATTTAATTAATTTAAATGGAATATTAATTATTTAATTAAATAATAATGTGGATGTTTAATTAAGTAATTAATGATTTTAAGTTAAATAATTAAGATTTAAGATTAATTAATTAAGGTTAATTAATCTATAATTATGGATGATTAATTAAATTTTAATTTATGATTAAGATTTACTTAATCAAGTTATTAATGATAATTAAGATTTTAATTAATTAATAATTAGAGATTAATTAAATGATAATTAAAGATTAATTAATAATGATTAATTGAAGTTAATTCTTAATTATGTAATTAAGAAATGTTAATGAAGGTCATTAACTTAAGATTATTTAACAATTAATTAATGTGATTAATTTTTGATAATTAATTAGATTAATTAATTAATAATAATTAATTGTTTATGATTAATTACTTAATGAAGGTAATTAATGAATTTAATTACTTGGAGTAAATAATTTAATTGAGGTGATTAGTTTAGATTAATTAAGTTAAATTAATTTAAACATTTGAGGATTGATTGATAACTACTTAGTAATTTATGAATTTGTAATTACTTAGAGAAGTAATTAATTAATAATTACTGAATGAAATTAAGGATATTTATTATAGAAGTAATTTGGATTTAAATTACTTTGAAAATTTATCAAGTGATTAATGAAGATAATTAATTAAGAGTAATTAATTATGGGATGAGTAATTAAAGTAGTTAATTACTAATGGTTATTAATCATGGGTGATTAATATATATATATGGTTTAAATGGAAGATTAATTACTTATGTAATTAACTTATATTAATCAGAAATCATTAATTAATTAATGATGTAAATTTGGAATTGATTAATTAAGGTATAATTAATATTAAATACTAATTACTTACTGTAATTAGAGATAGTTAATCAGTAATGGTTAATTAAAATGAATACTGAGATGATGATTTATAAATTGATTTGTAATCAATTGAAGATTAAGATAAGCAGGATTTTGATGATGAAGTAATTAATTTAATTTATTTTAAATTAATTAGAGATTTAGTAATTAATTTAATTCATTTTAAATTAATTATAAATAGTATGATCATTAGATCATTGCTTATGTTTAATGAATGGTATTGGTTGTCTGGTATGGTTTGTAATCTCAGTTATGAGATGACAAATGATTATTGATATGGATGCATTGGTTGCTTTGGATGATAGTATGGATATCTGATTATGATATGAACTACCTGTTGATAATGATAAGGTTGATTATCTATTGTGTTGTGAATTATCTATCTGTGTATATTTAGATAATATAATTGAATTGTTTTAAACTTGAAACAACTTGGACCCTAAAAGACACGCTTTGGATTTCGATGAGACCGGGATCGGGTTCTCATATTTGGGATCCGAAAACCACATCGATTCCAAATAACATTAGGTTGTTAATCCAAGTAGAGCGAGTGAAGACTCGAGGTGTAAGGGCTATACGTCAGTATAACTCTGTGGGTGATTTCGTAATGAGTTTGACGGAATAGTGCTTATAGATTCGAGATGGTGATTCAGAGTGCAAGGGTTATTGTCGTTAACTCTGAGGGTGATTCCAAAACGAGTGTAACGAGATAATGCCTTCGGTTTCGTTCGAACCCGGAACGAACTTGTATGGATTGAATGCTTTCAAAACATCGTCAGGTGGACGATGAGCATTCTAAGTGATATGTCCTATAAAGGTAATCGTAGCCTCAAGCCTCATCAACCGGGAAAGGATAAAACAGGGGAGGTGCAACAAGGCTTCGTGGGTCGCAACCACTGGAGAGCAATATTGATCCCTGTCTAGAGGTCCCTTTATTTTCGGCTTAGTGGTGCGGTTGCTGATCACAACTGCGGGGTTGTCTTGTTTGGAACTGTTCGGTAAGGAACGGGTCCGGCTTTGTGTTGCAGGGGATTGGGAGTAATCCTCGGTACGGTGATCTAGGCCACGTACTGTGACGGGCAGTACCCCAGTAGCCCAGCCATTGTATGGAATCCAAAATCCAATAAGTGCCAACGGTTTTGATTGTATACCTATGTAGATGGAATTTAATAAATGTAACAATTTCGGCTATTTCTTATTTACTTGAAAACCCTAGACACTATTATAATATCATCGGATTTCCTATCTAATGTTTTGGTTAGCGTAAGGTAAAAACTTTTCCATGTTTATGTGTGGGAAGTCTTACGTGATACCTTTTCTTTTCAAAGGTTTTTCAAAGTTAAACAACTTTAACCTGTTACTCACACTAGACCCATGTCTGACCCGGAGTTATTTTTGTTTTTCTATAACTCTTGGGTACTCAAATTTTAACGAGTAGCCAAGAGAATTCAGGTTAAGATTCAGGTTAGCTTTGACGAATTGTGAAGGAGCAATGGAGCAGGAGGCTTCTGCGTATAGTTATATAGTTTTCCGTTGTGTTGGTATCTCTGAGTGTTTGTCTGATATGTATTGAGTTGTAATAACTAGACAGGTGTTTATAACTGTCTAGTATGTGTTGTATATGTCTGTGTACTCTGATATTCGATCTATACTATGTAATACTTATGTTATTAATATAATTTATTCGTTCCGCTGTTGAGATTCTTGTGTTGTTTCTTCTTTCTCTCCTTTCTTTTCTCTTTTCTATCCCTTTCTTTCTTAAAGATGATGCGATTTTCCGGGAGTGGAAAGTGGGTCGTCACACTTGGTATCAGAGCATTAGGTTGAGTGAATACCTAGTCTCTGTAGTGGTGTCTATCTTGAGAGAGCGTATTTGTATTTTTAATATATATATATATATATATATATATAATTAATTCTACCTATTTGTTGGATTACCTGTTCAGGTTTTCCAATGTAAGTTATGAAGGTAGATGAGGTAGAAGTGTGTGTAACACGACTACCGTTGGTTGGAGTTTGAATGGATAAGGTTGGAAGTGTATTTGTCGAGACTGTAGACCTAATACCGTCTCGAGTAAGTTTTTCTTGGTGAAAGTACTTCATCGATCTCTGAAGGTAACCTGTAAAGGTTCGGATTTCATCTTTAAAGTATAGAATTGAGTTTGGATCTGTCGGTAGGGCAGAAGCAAGTAAGTGAGTGATGATATTTTGATATCTCAGGAAGTAGTAGCTGCGTGATGAGATGCAGTGACTATGGATATTTCCGAAGATGTTTCTTTGGAGTAAGAGTAAGAAGTGAGTCAGCTCGGTGATGTGGTTGAGTTTAGCAGAGTGTTCTGAGTTGGTAGGAGTCTTCTGGCTGAGTAGTTTTTCTGAAGTGGAGTTCAGAAGCAACAGAGTGGATTTTTCTCTGGTAAGTTGGCTAGGCCAGCATAAGCTGTTCTGTTTGTATGAGAGAGAGCAGTTTTCTTTGGATTTAGGCTGAGATGATCGCAAAAGTGACTTGCGATAACATGTTCTTTTGGATTGTTGGAGATTGTCCGGATTTTCTTCCAGGAAGTCAGAGTTTGTCTGCATCTGGAGATCGAGTTTCTTTCCAGGAATGGAACTGGTGGTTCAGAGAGTAGATGGATGGCTCCTTGAGATAGAAGTTGGTGAAGTAGCTCAGGTTTGGGAGGAACATCTGAGTTTTCTTATGGATATGTGGAACCATATTTTTGTGCTGGGTTGTCTAGTCTGTGCTTGTGCTGTTCTTCGGCATTTTCTTCTGTTTCGGATCAGAGTTGTGCAGCGGAAGCAGTTTGGGAGTGTTTCTGTTTTTCTTTTCCGGATAAGAGAAGTTTGTTCTGTCTTCTGTTGTTAAGAAGCAGGGAGTGTGTTCTTGGTTTTGGATTGGTCTTGAGGAGATCATTGGATTGTTTTGATCCAGTCTGTTTCTAGTGGAATCAGCAAGAGTTAAGCTGATCAGGATGGATGTTGGAAGCCCAGGATCGTCCGAAGAGTTTTTATGGATAAGAAACGGAGAAATTTGGATTCTGGAATCGGAGATTTGTTTGGGATAAGTTTTTCTCTGATCCAGGGAGCTTTAAGTTTGGGAAGCTAGCTCTATAGTGTTTTGGTTTCTTCTATGTTGGGTTAGATCAGTGTTTGGTTTTCTGGAGTTGAATTGCCAGTTTGGATAACTGGGATTCAGAGTGTTATCACGTATCTCTGAGGGAGTACGTGTTTGATATTTCTGGTTGTTGAACCAGTAATTTAGGATTGATTGCTGAGTCAAACTCGTTTGTAGTCTGATATTCTGTATAGAATTGTTGTTAGGAGCTCTATAGCTTAGTAGTATTGATTGATTGGATTCTATAGAGCGAGTATCCCAAATTACTTTTGGATAATTAGATTTGTCCTGATTGTGTGAATTGGTTGCTTTGGTTGTTAGCATATGATTATCATATGTTGTGTTTTTAAAATAAAATCTGTAAATAGATTATTAAATTACATTTGTTTTAAATTTCGGGGACGAAATTCTTTTAAGGGGGGAGGATTGTAATATCCCGGAATTTAGGACAATTTAAATTTAATAATCTGAGTTTAAATTTAAATTGAATTGATGATTTGTTGATAAATTTGATTTGATTTAATAATCTTCTTTATTTAAATATTTAATTTGTGAAATTATTTTTAATAGGTTAATAAATTGTTTTCTATTTAATAATGTATATGTATTTGTATATATTTTAAATAGATGAGTTGTTAAATTAGCATAGCATAATTTTAAATGTTTTGAAAAAGGAATTGAGATTTATTTTTGAATTTAAGCTTTTCAAAAATATTTAATAAAATACTATATGATTTTTAAATATAAGAAAAATGTTTTAATTTGTTTAAAATTCATTTTGATTCAAGTTTGAATTTTAAAATAAGTTACAAAAATGTTGTGTTATTCTTTTTAAAATATTTATAAAAGGTGATTTGGAAATTTAAAATACAATTTAAAATGCGAACATGTATTCATGTAAGTTATTGTAAACTTTTATATAAATTTATTTTAATTGTTTAAAAGTATAAGAACTAATTAATTTAATTAAACATTCATTAACACTTAATTAAATAACTAACTACTTGAAAAGAGGCATGTGTATATAATTTAAAATTTAAGTAACATGTGTTAAAAATTTATGTAAGTAAATTAACATGTGTCCATTCTTTTTACATGTGTCAATTTTGTTTTTCTTTAATTTTAAATTAAATCAAAACATTGTTATAAAAGCTTGCATTCTTTCTTCCTTTGCCTTTTTCTCATTTTCATCTCTTAACTAAAAGAAAAACATTCTCAGCTGAAAATTTCTTCATACCAAAATTTAAATCCCTGTAACATCTCTTTGAATCAGAACCCATACATTTCATTTCCAAAAGCCTGTAACTCCTCTTTAAAACCTGTAAGATCAAAAATCATTACCCTGCATTGCATTCAACTCCTCAACATACAAACCTGCATTTCCCCAAAATACAAAAGCCTGCATGTGTGTAAACTAAAGCATGCATTCACTTTTCAAAACTCTGAAACATGCAATTGAATCTGGGAAAAAGCATGAGGCCTGCATGCTTTCTAAAATCTGCAAAATGCAAACATGCACTCCAATTTCAAGCAACATGCATGAATCTTCAAACTGGAAGCATGTATAAAACAAAAGATTAGAAAGCATTAAAACAAAGGCCTGCATTTCAATTTTAATCAAATGAAGCCCGCATGTATTCAAAAAGCAACCTGGGGGGAATTTGCATCTGCATTCAAGCTACTGCATGCTAAAATCTGGGGTCTGCATCATTTTACAGGTTAGTAACTTAACCCTTAAAAATTAAGTAGATAAAAGTTGTTCATACTTTTATTTAGAAATGACTTAACATTTTAATTTGCTGTGTATATGTTTATATGAGTTGAATTCCGTTTCACTTAGGTTCTGGCTATTACAATGTATGTTCTAGCTGATAGAAATCTCTTTTATTTTGATTTGTTTGCTGTTATGTTTTAATCTATGAATGAAACTTGCTTATTTCTAAATAAAGTAAGCATTAAAAATTATATAGGTTAAAATAAAATTCTGTTTTACCTGAAAGTAATATAACAGAGTAAAAATTTATATTAAGTAAAAAATTCAAATTATAGGAATTCATGTTTCAGGTTTACTAATAGAAACAGTAAGTGAATTCAAGAATTTTAAAACAAAAATTTTAATTTATTGTGTTGTAAATATAGTGCAGTTTCAAAAACACTGTATTTTACATTTTGGTCAAGATCAATTGAAGCTTGTATTAGATTTGTGTGAATTTGATTATGGAGATAGTATAGCTATCATAGGTTATGGGAAAATTATTGGATTGAGTTGGAATTGGGTTTGATGTTGTAATTTGGGGTTTCCAAGTTTAGAACCCTAGGTTTCTGGGCTGTAAAGATTTGAACTTTACTGCATTTGTAATGGATCGAGTTCAAAGCTCTTTTGGGTATGGATAGAGGATGTGTTGATGGAGTTGTCGCCGGAGTTTGGAGGGTGACGGTGGTCGGAGATGATGGGTTGAAGCGTTGACAGGCTAGGCACTGGAAAGGGAAAACTGTTCCAGGTTTTAGTTTTTAAACTTGAATTTAAATTCAAGTGGAATTTTGGGAATTTGAGGTTTGAGGGGAGCTATGGGTTTACTGGTCGATAGGGGATGGCCATTGACGATGGTCAAAGGTGGTCGGAGTTGGTTTAAGGGTGCACAGTGAGGTTGTGTGCAGGTGGTGATGTTTTTGTTTGCAGGGTTTTGTTGCACGGGTTGGTCTCGGGTAATTGACAAGGTGACTCGAAGCAAGAAGGTAATTTACTCGAAGTAAATTATAGGATAGCTCGAGTGAAGTATTGTTTCAGGTTTTTAGTTTTGGTCAGAAAAATTGTTTCCAGTTTTATAAAGTTGAAGTAAAAAGTAAATTGCAAAACAAAAATCTGAAGTAAGACTTGAACTTGAAATTGAATTTGTATTCAGTAAGTTTTAAACTTTAGATCTTTGAATTAAATTGGAAATGCTTTTAAATCCAAGTTTGGTTTTAAAACTAAAAACAGAAACAGTCTTTCTGTTTTAAAAATTTAAAAGCAAAATTTCAAAATAATAAGTTGAAGTTCAAACTGGAAGTTTAAACCTGGGAATTAAATTTGAAGTAAATAGTTTAATTCTTGAATTTGAAACATTTTTGAATTCTAGAATATAATATGTTTTAACTAAAACAAGAAAACTGTTTTCTGTTTTTATATTTTAAATTGAAAGCAAATTTTAAAATGAAATTGAAAATTTAAAACAGTTTAAAATCTGGGAAAAACAGAAATATGGAACCTGTGTTTGAATTTAATTTAAATCTGGAATTTAAATTTAGATTTCAAACTTTTTAAAGTATAAAGTAACACTGGTTTGTATTTAAAACTATAAGTTTTAAATTTATGAAATAAGGTTTAAATAAGTTTAAATTCAGTTTTGAAAATCTGGAATTTGACTTTAATGTCCGTTTTTAAAATTTAAATAAGTTTTTAAATTTAAATTTGTTTTAACTATTTTAGGAAAGGTTATATGATTTGAATTCAAAAATGGAGATGGAAAAGTAAGTAATGATTTAAATTTTTAAGTTTGAATCTTGGATGAAATTTGAATCTTGTTTCAGTTTGAAATTTAAAAAAAGAAATTTTTAAATTTGAATTTTTGTTTGAAATAAAGAGTTTAAAATACTTTTGTATAAAGAAGAATGTTTCTTAATTTTGAACTTAAGAAATTGGTTTCATTTAAAATTATTTAATTAATTTAAATGGAATATTAATTATTTAATTAAATAATAATGTGGATGTTTAATTAAGTAATTAATGATTTTAAGTTAAATAATTAAGATTTAAGATTAATTAATTAAGGTTAATTAATCTATAATTATGGATGATTAATTAAATTTTAATTTATGATTAAGATTTACTTAATCAAGTTATTAATGATAATTAAGATTTTAATTAATTAATAATTAGAGATTAATTAAATGATAATTAAAGATTAATTAATAATGATTAATTGAAGTTAATTCTTAATTATGTAATTAAGAAATGTTAATGAAGGTCATTAACTTAAGATTATTTAACAATTAATTAATGTGATTAATTTTTGATAATTAATTAGATTAATTAATTAATAATAATCAATTGTTTATGATTAATTACTTAATGAAGGTAATTAATGAATTTAATTACTTGGTGTAATTAATTTAATTGAGGTGATTAGTTTAGATTAATTAAGTTAAATTAATTTAAACATTTGAGGATTGATTGATAACTACTTAGTAATTTATGAATTTGTAATTACTTAGAGAAGTAATTAATTAATAATTACTGAATGAAATTAAGGATATTTATTATAGAAGTAATTTGGATTTAAATTACTTTGAAAATTTATCAAGTGATTAATGAAGATAATTAATTAAGAGTAATTAATTATGGGATGAGTAATTAAAGTAGTTAATTACTAATGGTTATTAATCATGGGTGATTAATATATATATATGGTTTAAATGGAAGATTAATTACTTATGTAATTAATTTATATTAATCAGAAATCATTAATTAATTAATGATGTAAATTTGGAATTGATTAATTAAGGTATAATTAATATTAAATACTAATTACTTACTGTAATTAGAGATAGTTAATCAGTAATGGTTAATTAAAATGAATACTGAGATGATGATTTATAAATTGATTTGTAATCAATTGAAGATTAAGATAAGCAGGATTTTGATGATGAAGTAATTAATTTAATTTATTTTAAATTAATTAGAGATTTAGTAATTAATTTAATTCATTTTAAATTAATTATAAATAGTATGATCATTAGATCATTGCTTATGTTTAATGAATGGTATTGGTTGTCTGGTATGGTTTGTAATCTCAGTTATGAGATGACAAATGATTATTGATATGGATGCATTGGTTGCTTTGGATGATAGTATGGATATCTGATTATGATATGAACTACCTCTTGATAATGATAAGGTTGATTATCTATTGTGTTGTGAATTATCTATCTGTGTATATTTAGATAATATAATTGAATTGTTTTAAACTTGAAACAACTTGGACCCTAAAAGACACGCTTTGGATTTCGATGAGACCGGGATCGGGTTCCCATATTTGGGATCCGAAAACCACATCGATTCCAAATAACATTAGGTCGTTAATCCAAGTAGAGCGAGTGAAGACTCGAGGTGTAAGGGCTATACGTCAGTATAACTCTGTGGGTGATTTCGTAATGAGTTTGACGGAATAGTGCTTATAGATTCGAGATGGTGATTCAGAGTGCAAGGGTTATTGTCGTTAACTCTGAGGGTGATTCCAAAACGAGTGTAACGAGATAATGCCTTCGGTTTCGTTCGAACCCGGAACGAACTTGTATGGATTGAATGCTTTCAAAACATCGTCAGGTGGACGATGAGCATTCTAAGTGATATGTCCTATAAAGGTAATCGTAGCCTCAAGCCTCATCAACCGGGAAAGGATAAAACAGGGGAGGTGCAACAAGGCTTCGTGGGTCGCAACCACTGGAGAGCAATATTGATCCCTGTCTAGAGGTCCCTTTATTTTCGGCTTAGTGGTGCGGTTGCTGATCACAACTGCGGGGTTGTCTTGTTTGGAACTGTTCGGTAAGGAACGGGTCCGGCTTTGTGTTGCAGGGGATTGGGAGTAATCCTCGGTACGGTGATCTAGGCCACGTACTGTGACGGGCAGTACCCCAGTAGCCCAGCCATTGTATGGAATCCAAAATCCAATAAGTGCCAACGGTTTTGATTGTATACCTATGTAGATGGAATTTAATAAATGTAACAATTTCGGCTATTTCTTATTTACTTGAAAACCCTAGACACTATTATAATATCATCGGATTTCCTATCTAATGTTTTGGTTAGCGTAAGGTAAAAACTTTTCCATGTTTATGTGTGGGAAGTCTTACGTGATACCTTTTCTTTTCAAAGGTTTTTCAAAGTTAAACAACTTTAACCTGTTACTCACACTACACCCATGTCTGACCCGGAGTTATTTTTGGTTTTCTATAACTCTTTGGTACTCAAATTTTAACGAGTAGCCAAGAGAATTCAGGTTAAGATTCAGGTTAGCTTTGACGAATTGTGAAGGAGCAATGGAGCAGGAGGCTTCTGCGTATAGTTATATAGTTTTCCGTTGTGTTGGTATCTCTGAGTGTTTGTTTGATATGTATTGAGTTGTAATAACTAGACAGGTGTTTATAACTGTCTAGTATGTGTTGTATATGTCTGTGTACTCTGATATTCGATCTATACTATGTAATACTTATGTTATTAATATAATTTATTCGTTCCGCTGTTGAGATTCTTGTGTTGTTTCTTCTTTCTCTCCTTTCTTTTCTCTTTTCTATCCCTTTCTTTCTTAAAGATGATGCGATTTTCCGGGAGTGGAAAGTGGGTCGTCACACTTGGTATCAGAGCATTAGGTTGAGTGAATACCTAGTCTCTGTAGTGGTGTCTATCTTGAGAGAGCGTATTTGTATTTTTAATATATATATATATATATATATATATATATAATTAATTCTACCTATTTGTTGGATTACCTGTTCAGGTTTTCCAATGTAAGTTATGAAGGTAGATGAGGTAGAAGTGTGTGTAACACGACTACCGTTGGTTGGAGTTTGAATGGATAAGGTTGGAAGTGTATTTGTCGAGACTGTAGACCTAATACCGTCTCGAGTAAGTTTTTCTTGGTGAAAGTACTTCATCGATCTCTGAAGGTAACCTGTAAAGGTTCGGATTTCATCTTTAAAGTATAGAATTGAGTTTGGATCTGTCGGTAGGGCAGAAGCAAGTAAGTGAGTGATGATATTTTGATATCTCAGGAAGTAGTAGCTGCGTGATGAGATGCAGTGACTATGGATATTTCCGAAGATGTTTCTTTGGAGTAAGAGTAAGAAGTGAGTCAGCTCGGTGATGTGGTTGAGTTTAGCAGAGTGTTCTGAGTTGGTAGGAGTCTTCTGGCTGAGTAGTTTTTCTGAAGTGGAGTTCAGAAGCAACAGAGTGGATTTTTCTCTGGTAAGTTGGCTAGGCCAGCATAAGCTGTTCTGTTTGTATGAGAGAGAGCAGTTTTCTTTGGATTTAGGCTGAGATGATCGCAAAAGTGACTTGCGATAACATGTTCTTTTGGATTGTTGGAGATTGTCCGGATTTTCTTCCAGGAAGTCAGAGTTTGTCTGCATCTGGAGATCGAGTTTCTTTCCAGGAATGGAACTAGTGGTTCAGAGAGTAGATGGATGGCTCCTTGAGATAGAAGTTGGTGAAGTAGCTCAGGTTTGGGAGGAACATCTGAGTTTTCTTATGGATATGTGGAACCATATTTTTGTGCTGGGTTGTCTAGTCTGTGCTTGTGCTGTTCTTCGGCATTTTCTTCTGTTTCGGATCAGAGTTGTGCAGCGGAAGCAGTTTGGGAGTGTTTCTGTTTTTCTTTTCCGGATAAGAGAAGTTTGTTCTGTCTTCTGTTGTTAAGAAGCAGGGAGTGTGTTCTTGGTTTTGGATTGGTCTTGAGGAGATCATTGGATTGTTTTGATCCAGTCTGTTTCTAGTGGAATCAGAAAGAGTTAAGCTGATCAGGATGGATGTTGGAAGCCCAGGATCGTCCGAAGTGTTTTTATGGATAAGAAACGGAGAAATTTGGATTCTGGAATTGGAGATTTGTTTGGGATAAGTTTTTCTCTGATCCAGGGAGCTTTAAGTTTGGGAAGCTAGCTCTATAGTGTTTTGGTTTCTTCTGTGTTGGGTTAGATCAGTGTTTGGTTTTCTGGAGTTGAATTGCCAGTTTGGATAACTGGGATTCAGAGTGTTATCACGTATCTCTGAGGGAGTACGTGTTTGATATTTCTGGTTGTTGAACCAGTAATTTAGGATTGATTGCTGAGTCAGACTCGTTTGTAGTCTGATATTCTGTATAGAATTGTTGTTAGGAGCTCTATAGCTTAGTAGTATTGATTGATTGGATTCTATAGAGCGAGTATCCCAACATATATATATATATATATATATATATATATATATATATATATATATATGTATGTATGTATATATACCGGGGAAACTCGTGAAGGTTTATCCAAAATTCTTTTGGATAATTAGATTTGTCCTGATTGTGTGAATTGGTTGCTTTGGTTGTTAGCATATGATTATCATATGCTGTGTTTTTAAAATAAAATCTGTAAATAGATTATTAAATTACATTTGTTTTAAATTTCGGGGACGAAATTCTTTTAAAGGGGGAGGATTGTAATATCCCGGAATTTAGGACAATTTAAATTTAATAATCTGAGTTTAAATTTAAATTGAATTGATGATTTGTTGATAAATTTGATTTGATTTAATAATCTTCTTTATTTAAATATTTAATTTGTGAAATTATTTTTAATAGGTTAATAAATTGTTTTCTATTTAATAATGTATATGTATTTGTATATATTTTAAATAGATGAGTTGTTAAATTAGCATAGCATAATTTTAAATGTTTTGAAAAAGGAATTGAGATTTATTTTTGAATTTAAGCTTTTCAAAAATATTTAATAAAATACTATATGATTTTTAAATATAAGAAAAATGTTTTAATTTGTTTAAAATTCATTTTGATTCAAGTTTGAATTTTAAAATAAGTTACAAAAATGTTGTGTTATTCTTTTTAAAATATTTATAAAAGGTGATTTGGAAATTTAAAATACAATTTAAAATGCGAACATGTATTCATCTCTTAACTAAAAGAAAAACATTCTCAGCTGAAAATTTCTTCATACCAAAATTTAAATCCCTGTAACATCTCTTTGAATCAGAACCCATACATTTCATTTCCAAAATCCTGTAACTCCTCTTTAAAACCTGTAAGATCAAAAATCATTACTCTGCATTGCATTCAACTCCTCAACATACAAACCTGCATTTCCCCAAAATACAAAAGCCTGATGTGTGTAAACTAAAGCATGCATTCACTTTTCAAAACTCTGAACACGCAATTGAATCTGGGAAAAAGCATGAGGCCTGCATGCTTTCTAAAATCTGCAAAATGCAAACATGCACTCCAATTTCAAGCAACATGCATGAATCTTCAAACTGGAAGCATGTATAAAACAAAAGATTAGAAAGCATTAAAACAAAGGCCTGCATTTCAATTTTAATCAAATGAAGCCTGCATGTATTCAAAAAGCAACCTGGGGGGAATTTGCATCTGCATTCAAGCTACTGCATGCTAAAATCTGGGGTCTGCATCATTTTACAGGTGAGTAACTTAACCCTTAAAAATTAAGTAGATAAAAGTTGTTCATACTTTTATTTAGAAATGACTTAACATTTTAGTTTGCTGTGTATATATTTATATGAGTTGAATTCCGTTTCACTTAGGTTCTGGCTATTGCAATGTATGTTCTAGCTGATAGAAATCTCTTTTATTTTGATTTGTTTGCTGTTGTGTTTTAATCTATAAATGAAACTTGCTTATTTCTAAATAAAGTAAGCATTAAAAATTATATAGGTTAAAATAAAATTCTGTTTTACCTGAAAGTAATATAACAGAGTAAAAATTTATATTAAGTAAAAAATTCAAATTATAGGAATTCATGTTTCAGGTTTACTAATAGAAACAGTAAGTGAATTCAAGAATTTTAAAACAAAAATTTTAATTTATTGTGTTGTAAATATAGTGCAGTTTCAAAAACACTGTATTTTACATTTTGGTCAAGATCAATTGAAGCTTGTATTAGATTTGTGTGAATTTGATTATGGAGATAGTATAGCTATCATAGGTTATGGGAAAATTATTGGATTGAGTTGGAATTGGGTTTGATGTTGTAATTTGGGGTTTCCAAGTTTAGAACCCTAGGTTTCTGGGCTGTAAAGATTTGAACTTTACTGCATTTGTAATGGATCGAGTTCAAAGCTCTTTTGGGTATGGATAGAGGATGTGTTGATGGAGTTGTCGCCGGAGTTTGGAGGGTGACGGTGGTCGGAGATGATGGGTTGAAGCGTTGACAGGCTAGGCACTGGAAAGGGAAAACTGTTCCAGGTTTTAGTTTTTAAACTTGAATTTAAATTCAAGTGGAATTTTGGGAATTTGAGGTTTGAGGGGAGCTGTGGGTTTACTGGTCGATAGGGGATGGCCATTGACGATGGTCAAAGGTGGCCGGAGTTGGTTTAAGGGTGCACAGTGAGGTTGTGTGCAGGTGGTGATGTTTTTGTTTGCAGGGTTTTGTTGCACGGGTTGGTCTCGGGTAATTGACAAGGTGACTCGAAGCAAGAAGGTAATTTACTCGAAGTAAATTATAGGATAGCTCGAGTGAAGTATTGTTTCAGGTTTTTAGTTTTGGTCAGAAAAATTGTTTCCAGTTTTATAAAGTTGAAGTAAAAAGTAAATTGCAAAACAAAAATCTGAAGTAAGACTTGAACTTGAAATTGAATTTGTATTCAGTAAGTTTTAAACTTTAGATCTTTGAATTAAATTGGAAATGCTTTTAAATCCAAATTTGGTTTTAAAACTAAAAACAGAAACAGTCTTTCTGTTTTAAAAATTTAAAAGCAAAATTTCAAAATAATAAGTTGAAGTTCAAACTGGAAGTTTAAACCTTGGAGTTAAATTTGAAGTAAATAGTTTAATTCTTGAATTTGAAACATTTTTGAATTCTAGAATATAATATGTTTTAACTAAAACAGGAAAACTGTTTTCTGTTTTTATATTTTAAATTGAAAGCAAATTTTAAAATGAAATTGAAAATTTAAAACAGTTTAAAATCTGGGAAAAACAGAAATATGGAACCTGTGTTTGAATTTAATTTAAATCTGGAATTTAAATTTAGATTTCAAACTTTTTAAAGTATAAAGTAACATTGGTTTGTATTTAAAATTATAAGTTTTAAATTTATGAAATAAGGTTTAAATAAGTTTAAATTCAGTTTTGAAAATCTGGAATTTGACTTTAATGTTGCAGGGGATTGGGAGTAATCCTCGGTACGATGATCTAGGCCACGTACTGTGACGGGCGGTACCCCAGTAGCTCAGCCATTGTATGGAATCCAAAATCCAATAAGTGCCAACGGTTTTGATTGTATACCTATGTAGCTGGAATTTAATAAATGTAACAATTTCGGCTATTTCTTATTTACTTGAAAACCCTAGACACTATTATAATATCATCGGATTTCCTATCTAATGTTTTGGTTAGCGTAAGGTAAAAACTTTTCCATGTTTATGTGTGGGAAGTCTTACGTGATACCTTTTCTTTTCAAAGGTTTTTCAAAGTTAAACAACTTTAACCTGTTACTCACACCAGACCCATGTCTGACCCGGAGTTATTTTTGTTTTTCTATAACTCTTGGGTACTCAAATTTTTACGAGTAGCCAAGAGAATTCAGGTTAGGATTCAGGTTAGCGTTGACGAATTGTGAAGAAGCAAAGGAGCAGGAGGCTTCTGCGTATAGTTATATAGTTTTCCGCTGTGTTGGTATCTCTGAGTGTTTGTCTGATATGTATTGAGTTGTAATAACTAAACAGGTGTTTATAACTGTCTAGTATGTGTTGTATATGTCTGTGTACTCTGATATTCGATGTATACTATGTAGTACTTATGTTATTAATATAATTTATTCGTTCCGCTGTTGAGATTCTTGTGTTGTTTCTTCTTTCTCTCCTTTCTTTTCTCTTTTCTATCTCTTTCTTTCTTAAAGATGATGCGATTTTCCAGGAGTGGAAAGTCGGGTCGTCACATTTTCTGTTATTTGTAGTATTTCATTGTCCTCTGGATCATCTTGGTATGTTATTATGATCATTTCCCTGTTGAATGACCATCTAGGTTTAGTTTTAACGACGACCCACCAATCGTCCTTGTTGTTGCTTATGGTAGGATAAAGCGCATAACAAAATTGTGTTGCTTGCATCGTTAGCACAAATGGATCATTTTCTTATATTACCTTTTATGGTTCCCACAACAATAGGATAATCTTTATGTATACGACTTCTTCCTACATTATAAGTGGTATCGAAGGAGCTGCATTTGAATAAAAATGTTTTAAGCTCCAATATTGCAGAATAAGCGAATTTAATTTAAATAACATTATTAATTTTATAATTACGTTTATTAACATTAGTAATTTTATTATTGATTTCAGTAACATTATTAATTTTATTATTATATTTATTGATATTATCAATTTTATTATTAAATTAATAACATAGTAAAATTCATTTTTTATTTAAATAACATTATTAATATTATTCACATTCAATAATATTATTAATTTAAACAACATTATTAATTTTAATATTGCATGAAATATAACTTAGTGACATCTGCACATTTTTAGACAGCTGGCCATCCTACTTCGTATTACAGACGCTAGGATATTTACGTTTCGTAAATCATTTCAAATCTAACAATTATCAAAATTTTGGCAGCACTTCTCTCATTACACTAGGAATAAAAAGGAAGTACCATCAAAATTCCATTGACCATTCGATTTGAAATACCGATCTATGAACCATGAATATCATTGCAACTATGACTTGTCCAATAATAGGACAAATCCGATGAGTAACGCATCAGATGAATATTGATTTCCATTCTATTTAACAAATAAATATCTATATAACAATCATGTATGGTACTTCTAAGACCGAGCCAAATTAAACATCTAAGGGGTTCCATTAATAATACCATATCGATAAGAACGAATCTGTCGATAACTTCACAACAATACATTTGATCAAATCATAAATGAGTTATCATACCAACAAATCTATATCAATGACCATATACCAGTGAATTTAACTTAACCACCAAATCTATGGCATATATGAACCTAATCAAATTAGAGCATTGAATAAAAATGAATCATATAATTAAATTGTACTGATTGAAGGCTGCGATGTGACTAGCTTGTGGCATGGCTTGGATATGGCAGTGGTGCCTGCAGTAGAGCTTGGGAGGTGGTGCTTGTGGTAATGGCATAGTACATGTGGCTTTCGATGTGGAATGTCCTGGTATAGGCTGTTGTTTACTTGGGAGAGGTGGCAACTTGGGTCTAGAGATGCCAACGTCGGTATACATGCGGTCACTACACAAACAACCCATTTTGTAACACTTTTCCGCTTTCAATTTACAACGCTAATAACCGTTACAAATTTCTAACGGTTATATCCGTTACAGCCATTTACAACAGTTATTATCGTTAGTAAATATGGTAATTTCGTAAATAACGAATAACAGCGAGGATAAGATTGTAAATTTATCTTTCAACAACAGTTATCTCATTTCTCACGATAATTTCATTTCTCCCTATCATGTTTTACTTCTCTTTCATTCCTATGCGGTTTCATCTGCCACCGACTCCACTGTCTACCACCACCTCCACCGTCTGCCACCGCCTTACTGTCTGCCACAACCTCCGTCTTCTGCCACCGCCTCCTCCCTTTTTCCTATCAAATCGACAAAGATGAAGGAAAATCTAGATTGTGAACTACAAATCTAGGGTTTTGCTTTTCTACCTCCATCTACTCAGGTATGAACACTTTTGTATCAGGTAACAATTTCGTTGTACATACTTTTTGATCTGTTGTTTGTTTGTATCACCTTCTTTTCATTTGAGTAATTTCAATATTGGAGCATATAACAATTTGTTTTAGGTCGATTACTAAATAGTAAGCGATTGAATAGTAATTTTTCAGAAAGAAATAGGAATTCTTAATAATTTGAAAGGTGGGCAGCGAATTCATTCGCTAGGAATAGAGAGAGATAACTTACGTGAACATCGATGTCTGTTTATTTTATTTTTCAAATCACTTTAATGGTAATTTTTGCTATAAAACCATGTCTATGATTCCTTCTTAAACAACTATTATCTTCAGGCTGTTTAATATAGCATGTGTCATAGTGTCCGGAAATATGAGTTTGATAATTTCAATTCTGAAAAAAATGAATGTACATATATTATTCCTCTTTATCATGATAAAAGAATATGCGGTCTACTTGGATTGAGGGTCTAGCATGGTCTTTCTGCTAAGGCACACCCTTGTATTTAAATTAGGCAGTTCAAACAAAAAGGAAGGTGACAGCAAAAAATTAAAACGGTTTATGACACAAATAAAAATGCCTAATGCAAGAATTTATTACGCAACTCAAGCAGTTTGGCTATGTCAGATTCTTGGCATTTCACATAACAAAACAAAAGGAGTTCTGCAATAATCTTTTGAGATTATAAACCAGTAATAAAGAATAATACATGGTCTGATTTCCAACAAAATGCATACAACCAATTGATGTTTTGTACCTACCTTAAATTATCACAACCAAGGAAAAAGGTTTTCTTCTCTCTAGATATGGATAAACCAATATGTAACCATAATATCAAGCTATCATGAGATATACTACTGCTCCAAGCAAGTCATACTAGAAAGAGGATAATATTTAAATGGTCATGAGAATAGCTATATGCATTACACTGATGATATGTTTGTTCCCAAATGATGAGTTTTTTAAGGATATCAATTAGTAATGCACTAAAGTAGAAATCTTCATGGGTTACCTTGGCAGCAATCATGAGCAATGAAATAAATATATTCTCCCCTAAAGAAGGATATTTTTGTAAAAATTTCCATAAAATGGAGCATTGTCGTTGCATGACCCACGGAGACAGTGAACGGGATCAGGCGATTTCAAGGTTATTTCAACCAGCTCGTAAGTTTGTGGTTACTGTTTATTGTCATGCCAGGTATATAGTTTGTAAGCAGTTCATATCTAATTGTTTACTGAATACAGTTTAGTCGGTTACTAGGGAAATTACATGTCTGTCCTTCAATTCTTTTTCAACTTGTAGACAAATATGTTTTGTGTGCCCACTTGTATGTTTCATTCAACGTATGATTTCCATCTTGTTTCAGGTTTGGTTGCAGTGCTGATTATGTTCATAAGGCTTATCATATCAGTTACTAAAAAGCTTTTTCTTCTAATGTGCAAGAATGAGTAATGAAGTAAATGGTATGTTAAGGTATGATTTTAAATTGTTTTTTGTTTAGGGAAAAAACCATTTCTTTTTCTAATACATCTATTTTCTTTCTTAGTTCTGCTCAAAATGCACCAGGGATATGCTGACATATACCTTCCTAATTAACAGCAAAAATAGATCGACTTTGCTTGTGACTGGGTTATCACATTTGGTACTCGGTATCAGAGTTCTGTATTGTACTTATAATTTCACTAAATGAAAGAAGAGATGATGATAACACCCATATGAAAACTTGGTGTTGTTCCAATTAATTTTTACCATCGTAGATTTATAGCTATTGCTTTGTTTTATATAAATATGACAGAGTCTAAGAAGGTGGTTGTTTTTTTATTCGCTTGCGCGAGTGCTAAATAAAAAGTTTATCGGATAATGCAAAATGCCCTATAAAATTGCATTTTTTTTTGCATATTACTTGAAATTAAGTTATTTTCAAATAAAATCAGGGATTGAATGCCCAATAAAATTGCATTTGATTATTTTGTTTGCATATTACTTGAAATTAAGTTATGTTTAAATAACATTAGGAAGCAAAAAAAAAACCTTGGTCAACCATACATGACTTTGTTACGATTTTTGTTGTTTTTGTTTTTATCATATTAAAAGGAAACGATTTATATTTCATTGAAGTAAATTTGTAAGTATCTTTTTTAAGAACATATTTTTTGTAATATTTGGTTTTTAAAATTTTGACAGAGAGTGTCTGTAATGACCCACAAATCCGTACCCCTTGAGTCAACACTATTCTACAACAATCAACTCAAGTTGCACAGAAATACAAACCGTTTGGGTTAAAGAAGAAGAGGTAGAAAAAAAATAGAAAACAACATCAGAATCTAACCGTCGCAGGGGAATAAAATATAATTGATATTAACATATCTTTACATCAAAACAAATATATCTGTTTATATATTACATCATCAGAGTACATCAATCACAACCCAACATCAATATCATACAACTGGATACACAACTATAAAACACAGCGGAATATATATATAAACAAGTACAGGAGTACGCATCGTCATCCAGCTCGTCTCCCGAGCTCCACAACATCGTACCTTGTATCCTATAATACTCGGTCTGACCCGAGCATTATAGTTAAAAAAAACCCGAGTCAGTTTGGAATACCAGCATGAGAAAATCACACTCAATTGATTATTAAAGTTTCAAGAATCCTTTGAAAACAAAAGCATCTCGTAAGACCACGCCACAAATAAACATGTCGGGTTTTTACCTTACGATAGCTAAAACATTTTTTTTATAGAAATCCTCTGATATTATAGTAGGGTCTATATACAAATACTTATAAAATAGCCGAAATTGTCACATTCATTAAATTCCAGCTACTAGCCACAGAGTGGGTAATACAAACAAAACTCGTATAAGGCTCGTAGGGAGAATGCATTTCCAACTAAGGACTAGGCACTGGGGTACCACCTGTCACAATATGTGGCCTAAATCACAGTACCGAGGAGTACGCCCGCTCCCCTACAACACAAGACCAGGACTACCCCTTACTGGATAATCCCGAGTGAGATCACCCCACGGTTGGGATCAGCAACCGCCCACTAAGCCGATATAAAAGGGACATCTAGACAGGGATGACCTCACCCTGCTTGGGTGCTACCCACCTAGCCTAGCTTCATAACCCCTGATTTTCAGTCATTCCCGATTGATGAGGCTTGAGGCTAAGCATTACCTTTTTAGAACATATCCCTTAGAATGCCCATCGCCCACCCGACGATGTTCCGAAAGCATTCATCCATACAAGTCCGTCCCGGGTTCGAACGGAACCGAAGGCACTATTCCTACTACATCCATTTTGGAAATATCCTTAGGATTAGTAGCGACTAGCCCTTACACTTCACTGCTCCAACTTCGAATCCACAATCGTTTTCCACGAAACGTACAAACCGGATCGAAGTGGTTTTCGAGAAATAAATCTCAATCCCGGTCTCATCGAAATGATCGGCGCATTTGGCCAAATATTGACAGCCGGTGATTTAACTATCAATTAATATTCATAAGCAACCATCGACCAATAAATAATTTCCCAAATTATTTATTAATTTCGAAAATATCTTCACAAGATATATTTTCACTTTTCAAACCCCCTTGAAAAACAGTTTACAAAACTATCTTCCTTTTCTGAATAAATTTCCCAAATATTTTCTATTTCTTCTGAAATCACCAAGTACAACACTTAGATTTTAAATGATTTAAAACACATTATTAGAAAATATACTTTTAGATATTTAAATTAAAAAAACTACTTTAATGCTTTATTAAATATATATATATATATATATATATATATATTAAAAATAATTAAAGTAAAGCTATTTAGAATATAGAACTAAATTTCTCTTTTTAAAACAAAATACCAAGTTACCTTAAATAATTACTACGATAATAGATTTGAAAAATATTTACTTTAAGATTTAAACATTTAGAAATAATAAATTTTCTAAAACATGCTTTTTAAAACAACATTAAACTTTTGTCTTATATTTAAAAACTTACTTTGAAAAGGTACTTGGCTATCCAGAGAAATATACTTCTCTTCACATTCTTTTTCAAAATTACCAATTTCAAACACTTGAATCAATTTTCAAATTGATTTCCAATTTACTCCCCTTTTTCCAAAATCCATTAATTTCAGATTTAAATCCTTAATTATGATTTAAAATACTTTTTAACTGAAAATTCCAATTTTTAGGTTTCTCAATTACTTCTTTATACTTTTAAATAAATTTAAACTTTGAATTTTAAAATAATTCTTTATTCCTTTAATTGATATAACTTAAGTTTACAATTCATTAATTTCGTTTTATTCAAAATTCTTTTTCTTTTCATATTCGAAGTTATTTATTATTATTTTCATATTACTTCTATTTCTTTTCAATTCATTCTTAATTTATTCAAGTTTTCTATAATTATTTCGCTTACAAATTTACTTCCTTTTATTTTTTCCCAACAATCCAATTTATATATTTTGGTAATTCATTATACCCAAATATATCCAATCAAACCATAACATTCAATATTCCAATATAACTCATCATAGAATATTAAATAATCACAACGTTTATTTAAATAATTTGAGTAAATGTTGAGGGGTCCAGTTGGATCCCTCCAACCTGTTTTTCCTACATCCACAGACGTTAGCACAATATAAAATACCAATTCCAAAATATACCATACTATAGCACATCAATCAATTCAGCCATTTAAACAATTATTTAAATTTAATCATTTAAATTTAAATTTAACCGAGTGAGACTAACTCACCTTTGATTTTTCCGTTTGCAACCCACTTCATTCTCGATTTGATTCTAGGATTTTCAGACCTTGTATAAACATTAGGTGTTTTATTAATGGTCGAGTCAATTGAACAATTAAATTCCCATTTGATAATTCAATTAACCACATATTTTATTATCTCTGACAAAATTAAATTTACTAATAATTTAATTTTTAAACCAATTTCTTTTTAAATAATTTCTTAGCAATTAAAATAAATTAGATAAGTTAATTAAATAAATTAATCACCTTAATATATTATTTTAGAAACAACTAGTAAGTTTAAATGTGAATATGTATATTTGTTTTATTTTTATTAAACTACATATTTACTTGTCGAAATAAATTACAGATCTTAAAAATCTAATTTTATATAACTTCCTATATTTTCCAAATCTTATCTACATACATATTTACAATTTACTTATATATATATATATTTTTTAAATCTATCTTCTTGTAAATTCTACCATAAATATCCTCATTTTAAATTAAATTTATTGGCAGAATAAACTCTAAATTTCCTTAACTGTAATTATTTTTTTCACAAATTAAACAAGAAGTTTAGGCTTGCTTATCGTTAATTTAAATGTTAAAATACCGAATTACCTTAAGACATTTCTTTTCCAAATCTAACAGTAAGTTAAAATATACATACACTTATAACTTTCTACCTCACATATTTTCAAAAATAAATTGACTAACTACCAAAATTAGCCAGCTAAGTGATTACAAGAAGGGATAAAACAATACCCTGACGAGCACCTGTTGTCAAACGAACCATCCCCATCTTAGTTCGACCACATCGGCCTCAGGCTTATTGAAGGCAACGCATCGAGCTCGTGCTCGACCCTGGATGACATCACGAAACGAGAATTCCATCACGAAATCAACATGCGACAACCCTCATCACCACCGACGAGCTGCAACTCCTGCTCCATAGAAAACACGAGCTTCCTCTTCCACTCGAGCATTAGATTCCACTCAACGTGCCCACACATGCCTAAACACGACGCCCCTTCCAGCCTTCACTGTCACATGCGCTCTCCCGCGCGTGCGCGCGAGCGACGTAGGCCATCGCCTTGCGACTCGATTGCCTCTAAATGATTTTTTTTTCGCGATTCTGAAAAGAAATAGGGATCTAGAGATTTGAAATGAAGGCATGGATTTCTTTCGTGATTTCGAAAAGAAGTAAACGAAATATAAAACGTGAAAAGGAAGGCTGCTATGACTTGATAGAAAACAGCTGACTTAGACGTGGAAAAGAAAGTGGAGTGTTAGAATAACCTTTCCCCCCTTTTTTAAACCAAATTTCCTATTTTGGTAAATTACCTTTTAGATGTGCTACCGAGAGGTGTCGCTAGCCATATGTCCCTATTCTGAATGCAGCTGGAAAAGGTTTAAGTCCAAATCCGATCGACTATTAAAGTTAATTCAATTAATTTCCTAGGCGTTTATATCCCGTATGATCACACTATAACTCCGATAGCTACGAAAATTGAAATTCGATAATAATATAATATTATGGATCCAACGGAACTGGTTTTGTCGAAATCCGAAACTGTGTCTCGGAAGGCTATTTTTAAATTAAATTTAAAACGATAAAATTTCAAAACTGAACAAATCACTATTAAATTCAATTTTAACACTTTTATTATTATCAGTGTTATCAATATAAATTTTACAGGCCCTTCAAATTATATTTTAACAGGCTCAGAACTCCAGATTTACATTTTACCCAACTTCCAATTTATTTAATTTAATAATTTAATCATCAAATAAATTGTGATATTTGAATTCAAGTTAAAAATTAAACTTTTAAATATTTAAAATCAATTAAATATTCCGATATTAAATGCTCGAAAATTCCGGGTCGTCACATTCCTCCCCCTTAAAAGAATTTCGTCCCCGAAATTACTAGTTAGGAAGAATGGTCCAATACCCGTTTACTTTTTCCCAAAACCAAACAATTCAACGTTTAACCAACTATCTTTTCATAAAAGACCCATTATTATTCTTATTAACTTCTCAACTCCCTCATAGTTTTCAAATATTATTACTTGCTCAATCATTCAAATTTCAATTTGAAACCAAATTTTGAATTATCAAAATTTTCTCAAAAATTTTCTAACTCTCTAAATTTTCGAAATTTTTTGCCAGTGTCTACTTTGCGCGGCTAGCTCAGTACAACTACAAAAGGCCTCTATGGGCTCCCAAATTCCAAAAGAAATCAAAAAGCCAAGTGGCTCGAATCAAAAACCCAATCAAATTTCATACCGAAATTTAAATACATACCTTTTTGTCGAGTAATTCAAATTTATCTTCTGGAATAAAACCCATTTTTCTTTTCCTTTATAATACCTGTATATTCCACTTAGCAATAATATCCAATCACAGCATTTCAAAACATTTTATTGACTTCCTTACCAAATGTCAATCTCTATTCATCCAAATATTAATTTAGAATATATTTGTAATACCAAATTTCAATTTCCCATTTAAGAATTTACCGTTCCCTTCTTAAGTTTAGCATAAACATTTTATATTTCCTTTATTTATTTTCACTTTACCACTTTAGTTGATATCTATTTCTATTCAAATTGATTATTTCATTTCCATATGAATTCAATTTATCTTTACCTCTGAATATTTGAATTTTATTTTCCATTTATAACCAATTCATGTCATTATTTTAAATTAGTTTCATTCACTAATTTATTTCAATTTCCAGTTTGAAATCGTTTGTCATTAACAAAAAAATTTCCCAAAAAATTTCAAAAAATTTTCTAGCTCCCAAAATTTCTGAAATTTTTTGGCAGAGTCTCCTTTGTACGGAGGAGCTTTTGCAATTTGACAAAAGATATAAATATATATACATCGACGCACACGGTCGGAAAAACCAAAAACGGTTCATATTTCCTATTTTTATTGCCTAGGCGTACCTTATTTAGCATTTTAAGCAAGCGGCTAATATTTTTAGCATCTAGCGTGACCAAAATCCAGCCAATCGGCTTCCCTGTACCTGTACTTACTCAATTTAAACATATAAGTACTATATTATGCAATTTAATAATATTTCACTTATATTCAAATAGCTAACACATAGATTTCATAAGTAACGCATGTGATATACATTCATAAGTACATATGCAAGGTTTCGACACTAGTTTTAATTTGTTTGCATCCAAATTACCTACCATTCCATTCAATTCATTTTTAACCAAAATGAACGCATATTCATTTCAATAGATGCCACAATCAATTTATTAAACTGCTATTGATTCATATAATTTTGTTTACTTCCGTTTACGTAGAACGACTCATTTACTAATGCAATTCGACAATATCAATGTGAATAAATAGTAACATAAGCTTTATAACCAATTTAAATTGATTCCAACTCAATTTACACTTAATCCCATCCCATTTTAATTTTATTCACAAATTTTCACTGTATTTTCTTTCATATCCAAAAAGATTTGATTCCAAACCATTTTATTATACTCGACATCATCCCATGCTTCTATAAATTTTAAACTTAAGTTAATTTACTTCAATTCACTACCATTTCATAACTTAAGTTCATTCCCATTTTTTTTAATTTATTCATACTCGAATTGGATTTATTTTCATCTCCAATCGTATTTATTTTAATGCAATTCCACACAAACCAAGCTTTATTTCCAAACTCTATTACCTATTCACAATCTTTGATTCGATTCTCCTTTGATCAAATCCCAACCATTTCACTAATTTATTCGAGTAGTTTATTCTTTTATCCATTTCAAAATTTAATTTACATTAACAATTTGTTGTTGAATTTATTAATAATAAGGCCATTCAATTTATGCTTGAATTGGATTTGTTTATATTTCACACCATATCCATTCTAATCCAATCCAATTTTCATTCAACAACACTTCCAATTATAATCCCATACTTGATTTCCTTTTTTCATTTATCTTGAAAATCATTTTTTTTGATTTCCTTGAGTTCAATCTTATTTTATATCCAAGTTTGGATTCTTATCTCATACAATATTTTTATTCCGACTTATTTATTCTCTTTTTAAAAAATTTTATAAACTACTCACTTATTAATATTCACTCTTCCCCAACTATTTACAATCAATTATATTCATATTTTAATTTTAACTAGGGGTTATATATAAATATTTTCCCAACGCTTTTCAATTCTTTTATAAACTTCCGAAGCTTATTTATTCTAATTCAATATTTTCTTAATTTACATTTATTTGTTTGAGTAGAATTTTATTCCATTCAATATTATCTATAATTCGACCGAATTCATTTAAATTCAGTTATATTCCAACTCAACTTCAGTTAAATCTAGTTACATATCATTCTTTTAAGATTTATTAAGCAAAGACTTGATTCCATGTAATAACATTCATGACACAACTGACTTTTGATTCAATTCAATCCAAATTCAACTAGATTGTATTTCTCAATATATGAGTTCAAAACTTATTTATTTATTTAAAAGCTTATATTTCTCATTTGAGTCATTTCATCTTATAACCAAATTCCATATTATATATATCACTTACTAGCTTAAGGTATAAATTTTCATTTCACAATTATAATCACTTTTACCTTTCAACTTTATATCCAATTTAATTCAATTTCAATTTCAATTTTATTTGACTTATCTCAAGTTAAATTCAAATATTTTTTTCACTTTCATTCACATTATTGAATTTTAATTTCCAGATTAACATTTCCAATTTCTTCTTATTAATATCAACTTTATTTTATAAGTTCAATGGTTGATTCATTTATTCATTCACAAATTCATTTTCAACCAATAAATTTTATTTCCAAACATTAATTATTTTTAGTCCATTTGAAATTATTCTACACCTTATTTTACATATTTAAATCAAGCATCATCCAATATTGAATTTCATTTCATTTGCATACCATAGTAACTAATCAGCTACTTATAAATTTCAATCTTAAAACTTGTTTATTTACCCAACTTAAATATTATTTTTTTCAAACTTAAGTTCAACACTCAATTTTGAAAACATATATATCTAACCAAACTGTTCCTTTGCATTTTCAAAATCACCAAATTTCTCTAAAACATTAATCCAAAACATCCTGGTAGCAATCCCTCTTTTGGAAACTCGAAAATGAATATCAATGATGCTGCAGTCATCACCGAAGTTATTTTCCAACGACCGTAAGAGTTCAATGCTTTTCTCTCTTTTAAAACTCTTCAAATATTTTAATTTCCAAATCTCTCTAGATTTCAAATCTGATTCAGAAATGTTTCTCTCATATATATTATTTTTACCAACTTTCGGGAATCGATTCCAAATTCAAAGGAATTTAAATTTCCAAATTCCAAATCCAAATCCTTTGAATTTATTTTCAAACATTACTTTGGAATTTATCTTAATTTAATTATTAATCTCACTATAATTTACATTTAGTTCATCTTTACAAATTTCATTTACATACAAATTGATTTCTTAGTTTTTAATTATGGTTTCAATATCTTATTCAATTATGAATCACATTTACAAATTTCATTCATTTTATTAATTTCTTCCTTAATCTTTAGTTATTATTTCAATTTTTTATCAATTCTCATACAATAATGATGATAATTTAATATTATTACTCCTAACATCCAAGCACCCATATATAACTATAATGATTTACGAAAAATTATTCCTTTTATATACAAAATAATTTTGGGTAAAATTATTTCATTTACCCTATTTAAAACAATACTGTGTCGGTTTACCTTGTTCAAGAGTTTAGAAATTCCTATCGATAACATGGCGCCCCATATATCGACCAGAATCCATAAACACTCAACAGACAAATCAACGCAATATAAAAACAATTTTATATTCACTAACAAATATGCACTCATATCTGTTAATACTCTCAAACTCATTCTAGAGTACTATGGACTCTGTTTTATGAGTAATTCCCACCAGAGCCATGGTTATCACTAACCAAAGCTCTGATACCAAGTGTAACGACCTGCAAATCTATACCCCTTGAGTCAACACTATTCTACAACGATCAACTCAAGCTGCATAGAAATACGAACCGTTTTGGTTAAATAAGAAGAGGTAGAAAAAGAAAATAGAAAACAACATCAGAATCTAACCATCGCAGCGGAATAAAATATAATAGATTTTAACATATCTTTACATCAAAACAAATATATCTATTCATATATTACATCATCAGAGTACATTAATCACAACCCAACATCAATATCATACAAAAAGATACAAAACTATACAACACAGCAGAATATATATATATATATATATATATATATATAAACATGTACGGGAGAACGTATCGTCATCCAGCCCGTCTTCTGAGCTCCACAGCATCGTACCTTGTATCCTATAATACTCGGTCTGACCCGAGCATTATAGTTAAATAACACCCGAGTCAGTCAAGAATACCAGCGTGAGAAAATCACACTCAATTGATTATTAAAGCTTCAAAAATCCTTTGAAAACAAAAGCATCTCGTAAGACCACGCCACAGATAAACATGTAGGGTTTTTACCTTACGATAGCTAAAACATTTTTTTATAGAAATCCTCTGATATTATAGTAGGGTCTATATACAAATACTTATAAAACAGCTGAAATTGTTACATTCATTAAATTTCAGCTACTAGCCACAGAGAGGGTAATACAAACAAAACTCGTACAAGGGTTGTAGGGAGAATGGATTTCCAACTAATGACTAGGCACTGGGGTACCACCTGTCACAGTACGTGGCCTAGATCACAGTACCGAGGAGTACGCCCGCTCCCCTACTACACAAGACCGGGACTACCCCTTACTGGATAATCCCGAGTGAGATCACCCCGCGGTTGGGATCAGCAACTGCCCACTAAGCCGATATAAAAGGGACATCTAGACAGGGATGACCTCACCCAGCTTGGGTGCTACCCAACTAGCCTTACTGCATAACCCCTGATTTTCAGTCATTCCCGGTTGATGAGGCATGAGGCTAAGCGTTACCTTTTTAGAACATATCCCTTAGAATTCCCATCGCCCACCCGATGATGTTCCGAAAGCATTCATCCATACAAGTCCGTCTCGGGTTCGAACGGAACCGAAGGCACTATTCCTACTACATCCATTTTGGAAATATCCTCAGGATTAGTAGCGACTAGCCCTTGCACTTCACTGCTCCAACTTCGAATCCAAAATCATTTTCCATGAAATGTACAAACCGGATCGAAGTGGTTTTCGAGAAATAAATTTCGATCCCGGTCCCTTCGAAACGGTCGGCGCATTTTGCCAAATATTGATAGTCGGTGATTTAACTATCAATTAATATTCACAAACAACCATAAACCAATAAATAATTTCTCAAATTATTTATTAATTTCGAAAATATCTTCACAAGATATATTTTCACTTTTCAAACCCCCTTGAAAAACAGTTTACAAAACTATCTTCCTTTTCTGAATAAATTTCCCAAATATTTTCTATTTCTTCTGAAATCACCAAGTATAAAACTTAGATTTTAAAATGATTTAAAACACCTTATTATAAAATGTACTTTTAAATATTTAAATTAAAAACTACTTTAATGCTTTATTAAATATATATATATTTTTTAAAAATAATTAAAGTAAAGCTACTTTTTAGAATATAGAACTAAATTTCTCTTTTTAAAACAAAATACCAAGTTACCTTAAATAATTACTACGATAATAGATTTGAAAAATATTTACTCTGAGATTTAAACATTTAGAAATAATAAATTTTCTAAAACATGCTTTTTAAAACAACATTAAACTTTTATCTTATATTTAAAAGCTTACTTTGAAAACGTACTTGGCTATCCAGAGAAATATACTTCTCTTCACATTCTTTTTTAAATTACCAATTTCAAACATTTGAATTAATTTTCAAATTGATTTCCAATTTACTCTCCTTTTTCCAAAATCCATTAATTTCAGATTTAAATCCTTAATTATGATTTAAAATACTTTTTAACTGAAAATTAAAATTTTTAGGTTTCTCAATTACTTCTTTATCCTTTTAAATAAATTTAAAATTTGAATTTTAAAATAATTCTTTATTCCTTTAATTGATATAACTTAAGTTTACAATTCATTAATTTCGTTTTATTCAAAATTCTTTTTATTTTCATACTCGAAGTTATTTATTATTATTTTCATATTACTTATATTTCTTCTTAATTCATTCTTAATTTATTCAAGTTTTCTATAATTATTTCTCTTACAAATTTACTTCCTTTTGTTTTTTCCCAACAATCCAATTTATATATTTTGGTAATTCATTATACCCAAATATATCCAATCAAACCATAACATTCAACATTCCAATATAACTCATCATAGAATATCAAATAATCACAACAGTGAATATTAAATTATTTAAATAAATGTTGAGGGGTCCAGTTGGATCCTTCCAACCTGTTTTCCCTGCATCCACAGACGTTAGCACAATATAAAATACAAATTCCAAAATATACCATACTATAGCACATCAATCAATTCATCCATTTAAACAATTATTTAAATTTAATAATTTAAATTTAACTGAGTGAGATTAACTCACCGTTGATTTTGCCTTTTGCAACCCACTTCATTCTCGATTTGATTCCAGGATTTTCAGACCTTGTATAAACATTAGGTGTTTTATTAATATTCGAGTCAATTAAACAATTAAATTCCCATTTGATAATTCAATTAACCACATATTTTATTATCTCTGACAAAATTTAATTTACTAATAATTTAATTTTTAAACCAATTTCTTTTTAAATAATTTCTTAGCAATTAAAATAAATTATATAAGTTAATTAAATAAATTAATCACCTTAATATATTATTTTAGAAACAACTAGTAAGTTTAAATGTGAATATGTATATTTGTTTTATTTTTATTAAACTACATATTTACTTGTCGAAATGAATTACAGATCTCAAAAATCTAATTTTAGATAACTTTCTATTTTTCCAAATCTTATCTACATACATATTTACAATTTACTTATACATAATTTTTTTTAAATCTATCTTCTTATAAACTCTACCATAAATATCCTCGTTTTAAATTAAATTTATTGGCAGAATAAACTCTAAATTTCCTTCACTGTAATTATTTTTTTTCCATAAATTAAACAAGAAGTTTAGGCTTGCTTATCGTTAATTTAAATGTTAAAATACTGAATTACCTTAAGACACTTCTTTTCCAAATCTAACGGTAAGTTAAAATATACATATACTTATAACTTCCTACCTTACATATTTTCAAAAATAAATTGACTAACTACCAAAATTAGCCAGCTAAGTGATTACAAGAAGGGATAAAACAATACCCTGACGAGCATCTGCTGTCGAACTAACCATCCCCATCTTAGTTCGACCACATCGGCCTCAGGCTTATCGAAGGCAATGCATCGAGCTCGTGCTCGACTCTGGATGACATCACGAAACGAGAATTCCATCACGAAATCAACACGCGACAACCCTCATCACCACCGACGAACTGCAAGTCCTGCTCCAGAGAAAACACGAGCTTCCTCTTCCACTCGAGCACTAGATTCCACTCAACTTGCCCACACATGCCTAAACACGACGCCCCTTCCAGCCTTCACTGTCACATGCGCCCTCCCACGCGTACGCGTGAGCGACCTAGCCCATCGCATTGCGATTCGATTGCCTCTACGCGACGATTTTTTTTTCGTGATTCTGAAAAGAAATAGGGATCTAGGGATTTGAAATGAAGGCATGGATTTCTTTCGTGATTTCGAAAAGAAGTAAACGAAATATAAAACGTGAAAAGGAAGGCTGCTATGACTTGATAGAAAACGGCTGACTTAGACGTGGAAAAGAAAGTGGAGTGTTAGAATAACCTTTCCCCCCTTTTTTAAACCAAATTTCCTATTTTGGTAAATTACCTTTTAGATGTGCTACCGAGAGGTGTCGCTAGCCATATGTCCCTATTCTGAATGCAACTGGAAAAGGTTTAAGTCCAAATCCGATCGACTATTAAAATTAATTCAATTAATTTCCTAGGCGTTTATATCCCGTATGATCACACTATAACTCCGATAGCTACGAAAATTGAAATTCGATAATAATATAATATTATGGATCCAACGGAACTGGTTTTGTCGAAATCCGAAACTGTGTCTCGGAAGGCTATTTTTAAATTAAATTTAAAATGATAAAATTTCAAAACTAAACAAATCACTGTTAAATTCAATTTTAACACTTTTATTATTATCAGTGTTATCAATATAATTTTATAGGCCCTTCAAATTATATTTTAACAGGCTCAGAACTCGAGATTGACATTTTACCCAACTTCCAATTTATTTAATTTAATAATTTAATCATCAAATAAATTGTGATATTTGAATTCAAGTTAAAAATTAAACTTTTAAATATTTAAGATCAATTAAATATTCCGATTTTAAATGCTCGAAAATTCCGTGTCGTCGCAGTGTCCGTTTCTAGAATGATGCAAGTTTATACTAAATTATACGTTTTGAACAAAACAACCACGACAAATCTTTTTTGTAATATTTTTGCTTATATTTATAACTTTTTTATTTATGCCATTACTCATTGTTCTGTTGGGTTTTTGTTTTAAAAATATGTTACATAAACTATTAAAACAAAGGGGAGGAGCCGCTCTGCCATTGAGAAACTCTGGTGCCTACCCTAATGATTTCCAAACATATAACAAAGTAATAATTACAAATTTGGGGTTTGGTTAGGAAAGTGTGTGTCGTGGTAGAAGTCAGGTCAGTTTTCGTTAATTTTTTTTTCTTTTCATGTAGGACATTTATTTTGTCAAGTACATTTAACCATTCATGCCAAGTTTACAAACAAAAGCAAGAAACACAGTGACATAGTTGTGGAATCCATGGTGGATTTAAAATTGTTGGTCATGGCCAGGTATTTAACTATATAATTATTTAGATTTTTAGGAACTTGCATTTTGTTCCTGTACATTTCGTAATCTGCTTAATATTTTTCATTTCAGTTGATTGCTTTGTTCGATTAGTTTAAGGTTATAATTTAACAACTGCGATTTGTACAAGGTAGAGGTAAATAATTTATCAACAAAAAATAGTTTCAATGGATTAATTTACATGGAAACTATCTTGGTACGTTTACTTCATTTTTAACAATATAAATTTACAGTAAGCACGTTTATCAAAACAAGCAGTAGTTATTTTACATGCAACTATACTTGCGTATTGGTATATGCAGTTGTAAAAGCATTTCAATATACCTCACTTACAAGCATGGGACCACTCAACTCTTTCATCATACCATGGAGTATAATTCTAACACGGTTCTTTTTAAGGACAAGATACTCTTTATGGCTACTCTTAGGTGCATTTATTTGTGTGTTGGGTCTGGTCTTAATTGTTCTTTCAGATGCCGGAGAATCTTCTAATGGAGGCAAGTACTCTTACTTCTTCTGACTAATTTTGATCTTACTATTTAAAACCGATGTATCTGATCATATAGATTTGCATGTAGGTAACATGTATCCTATTCTTGGTGACGTACGAGTTATATCAGGGATGTTTTGTTTTGCATTAAGCAATGTTGGAAAGGTAAAATATCACAAAACCTTTTAAATTTACACACACACACACATATCCTCTTGTTTAAGGACGACAAAAGTTTTACATAGAAGTCATTTTTCCCAAAGTTCATTACTCTAGTATTTAAAAGCTGTTAGACTAGAACACTTATCGATATTGTTTTTACAGTTATACTGTATACCTAATATTTAAGCAGGAATTCTGCATTAAAAAGAAAGACCTAGTTGAACTGATGGCTATGCTTGGCATGTTTGGCGTGCTAGTTAGTGCTTGTGAGGCGTATCCTTTCATTCTTATCATTTTCATTTTATCCTTCTAAATATTTTTCTGTTTTTGTGTGTGTGAATTAGATTGATAATGTACGTTAAATTTGCCATGGTTTGTCATAACTAAATGTACTTTAGATTGTTATTTGAGAGAGAAGAGCTTTTAATAGTCACTTGGAGCCGAAGTATTTTATGTACTCTTTGACTGAATATATACATATTTACTTTATGGTTATGTGTAATTACTATTTGATTATAATATAGCAAATTAAATTACTATGGTATGATTCTTTGGATTAAAGACCAATAATCTTAGAAATTTAATGGTTCACAAAATTCGTATGTAATTTCAGATCCTTCCCTTCACTGGTTATGCTGCATCAGCAGTTCTTTTCTACGCTATGATCCCTTTTTCCCTCAAGGTTTTATACTTCTTACACTCTTCCACTCTAAGTACTTTAAACTTTAACGTCTCAAGTATTGTATGTACTCTTCTACGAGAGAAACAACCAGTAACACTATTGTCAGTAGATTTGACGGAAGTAGCAAAAGGACACATTGGGACGCAAAAGATATGTCATGGTAGAAAGGTGGTTGAAGGAGAGCAAGTTGTTTGGGTGGAGAGTGTTTACGATCCAGAAGCTTCAATTTATGAATCACCACAGAATGGCCATTACATGCTATTCGAATTAGTTGAAGGGGGTTTTGTGATTTTGCCCGAGTATCGTTTGCGTTATTAGTAAGTTACTAAACACTATGTAGTCATATTCTAAAACTATGTTTTAAAGTTTGTTATATATACTATGCTATAATTTGTAGTGTTGGTATGAAGTATCCTTTGTGGTGTTTGTATAAAACATAAATGTTTGGTGTTGTTCTAATTATTGATCGTATGTTTTCTTAATGTTAATACTATATATTTTTTGTATAGATTGTTTGTAGCTAATATTGGTGCTATATAATTTGTTTGATATTGTTTTAGTTATCACGGTTATAAGTGTTAGAAAATAACCTTTCGTAATGGTTATAACTGTGATACAATTTGCATTTTTCACGGTTATAAGTGTTAGAGTTTCCTTTTTGGTAATGGTTATAAATGTTAGAAACTATTGTTCTGTCACGGTTATAAGTGTGATACTATCTAAATTTTCCACGGTTATGAGCGTTAGTAATAACCATTTTATCACGATTATAACCATGAGTAAATACTGTTCTATCACGGTTATAAGTGTGATAATATCTAAATTTATAACGGTTATAAGCTTGAGAAATTACTATTTTTATCACGGTTATAACCGTGCAAAAGTGTGACTGAATTTGCCTAGGGTACCTATTTTCACGATTATAACCGTAACAAATTAGTTTTGTCACGCTTATAACCATGAGGAAATTGCATTTCTGGTGTTGTGGATAGTGAAAATTTAGAAAGGGGCTAGGCAACGGTGGCACTTTTTAATTAGTCGATTGTAATATGATGGAGGAAGCATCAACCTAGGAGCATATGGTTGGGCCCGATGCCAAACCAACGCCCCACCGTAGCCATTTGGTAGGCATCAGCAAGGGGTCGATAAATAGTCATAGGCGTTATTTTATAAACACCATACTAACCACATTCCAGTGCCTTCTATTTGGCATCAACGGGGATTCAGTAGTATCAGCTAGGTAATTCTTTTTTTATAGTAGTGATTTCGTCTTCCCTTTGGTGGAATGTCTATAACCATAGTGTAACTCCCCCATATTTTTGAGAGTCGTAATATGGGGCAGAATAATATAAATTATTAAGAAAATTTGATTGAAAGAATTACTAAAGGGGATCTGAATGAAAAAATGTAAGGCACTTAAATATAGGTAATTTAATGGAATAAGAGTAATTAGAGCAATTATAATCTCCTAGTATAAGGAAGTAAAATTGAGTAAATAAATGAGGAGGATTCGTATATAGGAAAATAAGAGCATATACCCTTAACCATATTTTTCTCTTTCTTGACATTTCATTTTCACTCACATTAAACAAATTAAAGGAAGGTCAGTCACTATTTCGAAAGAGAAGAAGAAAATCAAATATAAAGAAGAAGTTTTCATCTCTAAGAAGAAAAGGATAATTTTATCAAATTATGCAAACCTATATGAGTAATATTCACTCTAATTACCTCCAAAACCTATGTGAGTTTGGGTTTGATGTGTTTTATAGGTTTTAATGATGATAAATACAATTGGATGGAAACATATGATTTTGTATATGGTTAGGCAATTGAATGGATGAGTTTTAAGACTAGTTTTAAAAAAATGCATAAAAATTCTCCAAATGCTTTTAAATTTTATTATGAAGTTTCTAACAGTAAATTAGAAGTGGGCTTTGATTTTCATAATTTTCACATGATGTGATGATTAGCAAAGAATTTTCTAAGTGGAAGCAGGCATTTTAGGTTTATTTTAGTATTTAAAAATATTAAATTTTAATATTTTGATGTGAAAACTTTACTATAGGTAAATATAGCCATCTTTGAAATTTTGTGAATTTATCGGAATTCCTTTAGTAATTTCGATTTAGTATGAATTTCCTAGCCTAAGGGAAAGTTAATTATAAGCAGTGGAGTAATTAATTAATTAAGAGATCAATTAACATTTTAGGGTAAGAGAAACTACATCTATTATTTTATGAAAAAATTTCTATAGGGATTCCACAACCAGTGAAAATTCGACATATAGTAAGATTAGGTAGAAAGTAATTATTTTTGATGGAAATAAAACAGTTTTCAAAATAATTACAAATTGCTAAGATGACATGCGATAGGTTAGCATATGATAACTTAACGTTATATGGATTTATAATATGATATGTGATAGCTTGGCATGTGATAACTTGGCATGCAATAACTTAACCTTCGATAAGTTTAGTATGTGATAAGCTATAGCTTGACATGCGATAGTTTGGTATACGATAGGTTAGCATGCGATAACTTTACCTTTGATAGCATTAGATGATGGCATGCGATAACTTGACCTTCGATAGCACCAAATTGTGATATGTGATAGCTCTTAGGGCTTGGCCCTCGATATCTCTAGGTTGTGACATTCGATTGCTCTAGCTTATGACATGCAATAGCTTGGCCTTCAATTTCTTTAACTTGTGATTCATAATAGCTTAATTTATGACATGTGATAGCAACATCTAAAGTTTGATCTTCGATTGCTCTATAACATGACATGCAATAGCATTTAAATTAGGCCTATGATAGCTATGCAATGTAACTTGTGATAGCAAGTGGTACTAAATTTTTGAAGTAGAATAAGTGAAATTGAACAGCACTTTGGAAGCCAATTTCCAAAGTGATGATTAGGAATTTCATAGAGTTAAAACTACCATAGAGAAAAATAAGTTAAAATCTGAAGACTTGTTAAAAATGGAAAGATGGATATATGATCAAAGAAGCTAAGGTTAAGTAATAACCTTTGAAATGATGAAGAGGACTTCGGTGTGAGGGAAAGTTTATCCATAAAAAATGATGTGAACTTCAATGTGATGCCTTAAGTGGCATCAGAAAGCCTATCCATGATAAATAGCAAGAACTTTGGTCTAAGGCCATACATGGCATCCATAAGTCCATTCACGACAAAATACGAGAACTTTAGCATGAGGCCATAAGTGGCATCCACATTTCTATTTACGACAACGTGAGAACTTCGGTATAAGGCTATAAGTCGTATCCGATAGTCTATTAACGATAGATAGTGCGAACTTTGGTATAAAACCATAAGTGCAACCGAATGTTTATTTATGACATAAACTCAAAAAGGATGGTGTAAGACCAAACCAATAGTCTTTTCACAACATGATTCCTAAACGATAAATATAACCCAAAAATAAAAATTGAATGAATTGATTAAAGAACTAAGTTAGAATATTGCAAGTAAGTGAGGGGAACTTATAAATGTAGTGAAGGTTATAATTATGACTGTGTAAAGATCTTCACTCTTATTGTTATGTTTATGTTTAATAGTGAAGGGAAAACTCATTCCATGTTTTAGCGAAAATGGTCTTACAATATGATATGTTTAAGGTAAAGTATCACTCATACCGGACTTTATGCCCAACCTATGTTGTTGTCTAATAGTTAATATCAAATATTATCGTTGATATATCGAATATAACTGCTTAGCCGATATTTTTACGAAAATGTCACTTAAAATATCGTTACCAATGTATAATCCGATATTTTTTGATATATTGCTCTGATATTTAGTTCAAAATACTTGATATTTTTAAGAATTTGATCATTATACGTTTCCATACTTGTTCCATTACTTTATTCTTTTATTACTTTATATTTTTTATTTTAAGTGAACACTTTACATTAAAAATAAAATCATTCAATTGCCACTTCTCCTTTTAGATTAATATTTCTAGTCTAAGCTATGTTATGAAGAAAAAATTGTTTTGGTTATTATCTTACACTAATAACTAAAAGTTCAAGAGTAATAATGATATATAATTGACATATCGATAAAGAACACGTTGGAAAAAGTAATCAATATCAAATCAACATTATTTGTTCGATAATAACAAAAAACTATAAATATGAATTTTTTTTCAAAAAATAGTGATCATTAAATTATTGCAAAAACAAAGAATATGATATAAAAATAAAGAAAACAATAAAGATGTATATTATATGAATTTCTTGGTTTTTGTGAGCCTATTTCATGACTTCCATGTAATAGAATGTCGCAATAGACATATTGTAATCTATAATTATATACAATTGGTCTTTAGCAGTAATTTGGTTACATGGATCCACGTAATTAAAAAAAATAACTTCATTATAACATTATAACATAGTAGAATATCGTTTATAATATATTCTAGACATATCCTATATTCTATTATTATTATTCGATGTTGCCACGATATTTTAAAATATATCATATCGATACATGACTGGTACATACCCAATACTGATATGAACTACTTAGATGTTATGTGATGATAATTACAAGGAGTTGTAATCATGGAAAAACTATCATCGTGTAAAATAACTTATTACTTTTAAATGTTTCTGGTCAAGATATTTCGAGAAAGGATATTGATACATCCTTTGAGATCAAAGTGCATAACGTTATCTAAATGTTGGACAATGTATTACTCATGGCTGCTAGGTGCACCAGGGGTTATATACTCGTAGTCATTGGATAACTATAGATTGACTCATCCAAGAGTTTCTTGTTAGTTAATAGCAACTGGATAAAACATGAAATCTCACGGTGATGATGTTACATTGTTTCTTCGACTTGAGAACAATATGGAACTTTAATGTGAGTACTCCACTTTGATCATAGTTAAATCATGGTATAGCGATCCATCGAGCAATTATAGTGGGTCTAAGTTGAAGCATTGGAAGTGAAGCATTATATAATAGAGAATTCTCTCCTTAATTGTATAAGATAAGTATATGGCCAACTATAGTCAACTCAGAGTAAAAATAATCTGGCCAAAGTAGTATGGTTTATAATAAATGCTATTATTCAACAAAACCTTTTTAGTGGACTAACTAAGTTGAATAAGGATGATATTGAAATTTTGACCAAAACCAAATTCCATAAATCATAGTGTGATATAATATTGATGAAAATGTAAATTTGGACTTTTCTCGAAATATCTATAAGCAATGAATTCGGCTAAACTATCACACCACTACCTAAGGTGACCTACGACTGCTAATATTTGATTTGCTCAAAATTGATCACCAACTGAATCCACACCTTTGAGTCTCACAACTGTATTTGTGAATTCTCCATAAATCTATATGATTTACTTAGTTTATAAAATATTGCAAATTAGTTAACATTTAAGAAATATTAATTATTTTATAATATATATAAATTATAAGGGTGAATATGCTAAATAATATATGCATATTATCGTTACATTCATTCGTCACCTCGAGTTTGTACATAGAGCTCTACGTATTGTATTGTACTGTATATAATAAAAATGAATGAAATACTTTCTCTTTCTATAATGGCTTCTTATCTCCTTTTTTTACAATCGTGGCTTCTTATATCCTTTTTTTATAATATGTTATTAGCACGATCCCAAAAGAATAAGCAATTTTTAAGATCTCCTAATGTTGATCTTATTTTTTAAAATATCATCCTATCATAGATCTAATTTTTCTGACCTTATTCCACCATAAACTTAAGTATTTTATTCTTATATTTCAAATCTGATTCTTTTATAGATATTATTATTCAATTCTTAATTTTCTAATCTTATTATAGTATGGATCTTGGTATCACGCTCAAATGAATTATCTCTGTGATATGTACATGTTTTAAAAGTAAAATGTTGAATATAAAGAATTTTGAATTTGGGATTAACTTGGTTTAAAACTTGTTTTTTTGTATGCTTTTGAGTTCATTTATTTTGGAAAGTAAGTTTTTGAATTGGTAATTTTTTGTTATTGATTTAAGTAAATTGATTGAATTTGATTGCGTTTTGTTTGTGATATTGATCCAAGTAATCTAAATATGTTTGATAAACGAAGTTTTCAATTTGAAAACTTTTTGTTTTGGATTTTGGTTTAAAGGAAAGTTGTGGAGAAGATTTGAGATATGATTTATATTTCTAAAGAAATATTTCTTTATTCCTCGAAGAAATATACACACACATATATATATACACATACACACATAAATAATATGTATTTAGAAGATCATAACAAAGTTTAAATTTAATATCTTGATTTAGCAAAACTAAGGTGAATGGAAACATTAATGAAAGCATACATAATAAGCTTTATTAGCATTTGAAAAAAGGGCGGAGAGGCTATGATTCTTATAAAGCTAAAAAGATGAGTTTCCATGAATTCTTAAATTTTAAGTTTTTTCATAATAAAGAACTAGAATTTCCAATAAAAAAATAATCAAAAATTTGAATTATTAAAAGGACATATATATATATAGTATTTGGATATATTATTAGATATTTACCCTTTCATCCATGTGCCTATTTCGATAAAAATGAGTGATACTCCGAGTGAAGGAGAGCACTCTTATAATTTTATTTCAGACTTAAAAATGAAGCTACTAACAAGTCTAGTTGGTGGCTATTTGTAACACCCCTAACTTTAAATAGCATTATTCCAGTGATTTAATTAGATAATTTAAGTAGAATAATGTAGGGACTAGAGTGATAAGGGAATTGAGATTTGAAAACTAACTAGGCTCGTGTCTTAACTAAATGGAATTATAAAAATGGTTTATTAGTTAAATACTTAAGAGAATAATGCAAGGGCAATATGGGAATATCCGAATCCTATAACACTTTAAACCTTTACAACCTTTTTATTCTCATTAAATTCTTACAAAAAGAAAAATATAAACAAAAGAAAACAAGACGGGCCATAACCCTAAGAAGAAGAAGAGCAAAATCTAATTAGAAGCTAAGATTCAAGCTAGGAAGATTAAAGCAAGAACAAATCTCAAGTTCCTTATCCAAACAAGGTGAATAATGATCTAAATCATCTTATATAAGTCATCTTGAATGATTTAATTCGGGTTTAAGGTTTAATACTATATGATTCGATGAATGATGATATGCTTTGATTTATATGTCATGTTATAATTTAAATAAGGAATTTTGTAGGATAATATAATTTGATTTTAAGGTTAAAATCATGCAAATTGATTTCCAAATGCCATGATGTTTGAATGTATTATATAAAACATTATTTTTGAGATCGGTTTAAATTTTCATAGAATTCCAAGCTATGGATAATTTATTATGAATTTTCAATGAAAAGAAATAGTTAATTTTGGATTTAAATTATTTAAGACAATTAAGTGATGTTTCCGGGTCAGAAATTTATGTATGTTAGAAAACATATTAAAAATGCATAATTGTGATTTTTGGAGATTTTTTCCTAAGCGCTTTACTATGGTTTTTAAATTATTTAAGTTATATGACTTAAATGTTTTATTTTTATTTTTTTTGTTAAGGAGAAGGGCTATTTACAAAACAGTTCCAATTGTTAATGGTTGAATTCGAAAGCCTTTTTAGAAAAGAATTTTGATACAGAGTTGGCAACCAATTATATTTTGACTGATTGGGGAAGTTAGTTAAAAAGGAATTACTTTAAAAGGAAAAAAAATTAGATTTTTGTTTTGAATTACAACTTCACTACTTTTATTTGCTTGTTTTTGTCACCATCCCTAGTGGGCCTTCTGCAACCATTCAAACCAATGCACATGGTATCAAGCAATTGATACGTAGTGTATTGGAGAAAAGCAGAAGGAACTGTGTCGAAGGCATGCTTTTGAAGGGGTTGAAGCCATTCTTATAAGCTTTCGAACCCATTACTTGCCTATTTTTAAAAGATGCTTTCGAAGGGGTTCTTCGAATAAATTAACTTTCCTTTGTTTTTAAAAGAAGTGTCCGAAATAGTTTCTGCATTTGGACCTATTCGATACATAACTGTTGCATTCATACCTTTCGAATCAGTTAGAGGATGCTTTTCTTTATAGCATTTGAAAGGGAAGCTTTCGTCCTTTCAAATTTTAAAGCCGCTTCCTCAATGCTTTCAAATTTAATAAGAGTTTTGAAGGAAATTTCGAAGCTATCCTCTTCACCAATTCTTTTATTTAAGATTAGTGCTTTTGGAAGGGTTACTTTCGCTTCTGTTCTCTTTGACCCTATAGTTATAATAAATTTTAAACCCAACTTTTTCGAAAGGAATATTTTAAATTGTTTCGAAGCTATGTTTCCATGAACTCTTACTTGAACCCAATGCTTTCAAAGGGTATGCTTAAGTATTGTGAATGGTATATTTTTTGGTGTTTCGAAAGGTATATTTTTTAGTGTTTCGAAAGCTAGATTGGATGGTTTTGAAAGAGAACATCTAATATTTTAAGTAATTATACAAAGGATATAATCGAAAGCCTTAGTTTTCAAATTTGAGATCCTAATCCCATTTTTAGAGCAAATATATTGCAATATGAAAGAATTTTGACATGACATTTAACTATGGAATTATTGCGGAAGCTTTCCTTGATAAAGATAGTGGGTTAAGGGTATTAACCATATTTCATTAGAAAAATGATCACTAGGAATTTAACCATGGATGTTTATATTATTATGCTATTTGATCGTTCCCAGTTATAGAGAGGATCGGAAAGCCCGCATATAGAGTAGAGTTGCCGAGCAGTTTAGTAGGTATCCATAATGTGTTTCATGTGTCTCATCGTCGTAAGTATGTGCATGATCTAATGACTACTATCCCTCGAACTGCATTAGAAGACTTGATAGTAGAACCAGATTTGACTTTTGTTAGGCGACCAGTTCGTGTTGTAGCAAGAGATGACAAGAGGTTAAGAAACAAGATAGTCAAGTTGGTGAAATTTCAATAGAGCAACGAGGCATACCAAAGGCATGATTAGAGATACTTATCCTGATCTATTGTAAGGGTATGGTTTATATATGTTATATATATAGACTGTTTTCTAGTCAGGTAGGCTAGTATGATAGTTACAAACGATTTATATGCTAGGTATTTAGTCCTTACTAAATTTCAAGGATGAAATTATTTAAGGAGGGGAGCCTGCAACACTCCTAATTTTTAATAGCATTATTTAGGTGATTTAATTAGATAAATTGAATAGAATACTGTAGAGACTAGAGTGATAAGGGAATTGATATTTACAAACTAATTAGGGTCGCACCTTAACTAAATGGATTTATAAAAATGGTTTATAAGTTAAATACTTAAGAGAATAATGCAAGAGTAATATGGGAATAACCGAATCCCATAGCCCCTAAAACCCCTACAACCTTTTCATTCTCATTACTTTCCTACAAAAGCAAAATATAAACAGAAGGAAAACAAGGCCAGTTATAATCTTAAGAAGAAGAAGAGTAAAATCCAATTAAAAGCTAAAATTCAAGCTAGGAAGATTAAAGCAAGAGCAAATCTCAAGTTCCTTATCGAAATAAGGTGAATAATAATCTAAACCATCTCATATAAGTCATCTTGAATGTTTTCATTCAGGTTTAAGGTTTAAAAATCGTATGATTGGATGGATGATGATATGCTTTGATTTATATGCTATGTTATAATTAAACATGGATTTTGTAGGATAATATAATTCGATTTTAAGGTTAAAATCGTGCAAATTGATTTCCAAATGCCATGATGTTTGAATATATTATGTAAAATATGATTTTGAGATGGGTTTAAATTTTCATAATATTCCAAGTTATGGATAATTTATTATGACTTTTCAATACAAGGAAATAGTTAATTTTGGTTTAGATTATTTAAGGCAATTAAGTATTGTTTTCGGGTCATAAATTTATATTCGTTAGAAAACATATTAAAAATGATTAATTGTGATTTTTGAGTATTTTTCCTAAGTGTTTTGCTATGGTTTTTAAATTTTTAGGTTAGAGGACTTAAATGTTTTAATTGTTTTGTTAAGGAGAAAGGTTTATTTGCTAAAACAATTTTCTTTGTTAATGGTTGAATTTGGCGGCCTTTTTAGAAAACAATTTTGATAAAGAATTGAAAATCAATCATATTTTGACAAATTGGGCAAGTTAGGTGAAAAGGAATTCCTTTAAAAGGAAAAAAAATAAGTTTTGTTCGAATTACAACTTCACCACTTCCATTTGCTTGCTTCCGTCACCATGCCCAGTAGGTCTTTTCGCACCCATTCGTAACTAATGCACATGGTATCAAACAATTGATATATAGTGTATTAGAGAGAGGCAAAAGGCACTGTGTCAAAGGCATTCTTTCGGAGGAGTTGAAAATATCCTTATAAGCTTTCGAACCCATTACATGCCTTGTTTTTAAAAGATGCTTTCGAAGAGGATGAAGCTATTTTTATTAGCCTTCGTATCAATCAACTTGCCATTGTTTTTAAAAGAAGCTTTCGAAATATTTCCTTTTTTGAACCTATTCGACACCTAACTGCCGCATTCATACCTTTTGAATAAGTTAGAGGCTGCTTTTCTTTATAGTGTTCAAAAGGGAAGCTTTTGTCCTTTTAAATTTCAAAGTCGCTTCCTCAATGCTTTCAAAAGGGTTGTTTTAGCCACTTTTAATAAGAGTTTCGGAGGCAATGGTTTAGAAGGTTGGTTTCGAAGCTATCCTCTTCTAATTCTTTAATTTGAGATCATTGATTTTGAAAGGATTACTTTCGCTTTTGTTCTCTGTGAATCTATAGTTATAATAAACGTTAAACCCAATGGTTTCAAAAGGCATACTTTTAAATGGTTTCAAAGCTATGTTTCCACAAACTCTTACTTTAACTCAAGATCTTTCGAAAGATATGCTTTAAGTATTTTGAAAGGTATATTTTTCAGTGTTTTGAAAGGAATGGTTCCAAGTATTCAAAAGAAATGTTGGATGGTTTCGAAAGAGAACATCTAAGATTTTAAGCAATGATACAAAGGATATAGTAAAAAGCCTTAGTTTTCAAATTTGTGAACTCAATCTCATTTTAAAGTAAATATATGGCAATATGAAAGAGTTTTGAAATGGCATTTAACTATATAATTTTTTAGGAAGCTTTGCTTGATAAAGATAGTGGGTTAAGGGAATTAACCATATTTCATTAGTAAAATGATTACAAGGAATTTAACAATGGACATTTATATTGTTATGGTATTTGAGCAGTAACCATTAATGCTTACGCAAATATATTTAATTCATTTATAGCCTATAACTGCATCTTAGGGTAAGGGAAGAATAACAAGCTAGGTTGGCCCAATAGTGAATATGTATGTATTGAATTTAACTCCTATGTGAGTAGAATTGCATCCAGAAGATCAAACAAACCAGAATATAGGATTCCCAAGACTGATCAAAGGATTATTGGTAGATAGGTTCTTAGTAAGCCTGTAAAAACTATGTTATGGAAATTGTTATTGGCAGGGGCTAATAGGTTCTTAGTGGTCCCATGAAAATCATGTTTGGAATAAGTTATTGAAAGAGATCAATAGGTTCATATTGATCCCATGAAAACTATGATTGGATTATAGTATTGGTAGAAATCAATTGGTTCATAGTGATCCCATGAAAACTATGATTGGATCATTTGGTAGAAATCAATTGTTTCATGTTAACCCAAAAAATGGATCAACACCTGATGAACGTATTTTTTTGCATTTTAAATCGTTTGTTTCATATATTTTTATTTTAATAAAGCGGTATTTTACAGGTAATTTGTTGTGGTTTTGCAGATTATAGATTCCGAAGTGCAACGTTGAAATTAATCGGTTGTGTCGCCCAGTGGTTCAAATGACACGCAAAAAAAAGAGTGCGACATTTTGAGTACCGAATAATTCGAAGAGAAAGTACATACCGTTCATGAAGAAATGAATCTCACGTCACCAACATGTGTACTATTCATGCAAGATGGCAAATGAAAATATTGAAAATACACTTTCAAAGATTAGCCTGAAAATCTCTCAAAGCAAGGCCACTTATTAATCAAATAACAAAGCAAAGACCAATTAAAAGTGAGGTGGCCTTATTTTTCTCCAAATATCAAGCACATGGACCTAAATAGTAGGGTTATTTGTGGAGGCTGAAGTCTTTAAACAGAGAGAGCAATGCGGATGGAAAATGACCTCTTACCCCATCACTCTTCTTCAAGTTTAATTTTAAATTCAGCAGTGTTTTTATTTTCGAACAGAATACGTAGGATTGTTGAATAGATTTAGCAATTTATTTATTCTGTTCTTAGTTATTGCACTCTTTTCAGTTAGTTAATAAATATTTCAATTGTTTGCTCTGTTATTTTCTTTTCCGCAATTTCAATTTCTGTTCTGAATTTTACAATTTTATATTTTGGTTGCAATTTCGATTAGTTTCGGAATCGATTCGGTGTATATTATTGTTTTTATTTCTTGTTCAAGATCCACCATTGAATTTGTTTAACACGCCTAATATTTAAATAGGGATTTCAAATATTTTAAAACACAATTCCCTATGTTCGACCTGCATACTACACGCCTGTGCGCTTGCAGAATTTATTAAAATTTGTGCTTTTCTAATCAATAGAAAGGTCGCAACAAGTTTTTGGCGCCGTTGCCGTGGTATTGCTATTTTGAAAATTTTCGATTTTTCTATTTTTTAGTCTATTCGTGTTAAATTATTTTTTCTGTTATTTGAAAAAAAATATCGTTTTTTTTCTTTTTCCAGTTCCTTTCACAAAAGTAGCGTTACTTAAAAAAATCGCTTTTTTTCGTTTTCCAGTAGCATTTTACTTAAAAAAAGAAAAAAAAATCGTTTTTTTCCTTTTCCAGTTCCTTTCACTTAAAAAAATCGTTTTTTTCTTTCGCTTCATGTTTTCAAGTTTCACATTTGTTTAGTTTCAGTTTCAATTGCTTTTCACGCTGCATTCATCTACAACATTTTCGTTTTTTTTCTAGTGATTACAGGTAGCACAACTAAGTAATCTCAACCATTCAACAACAAGGATCTAGGGATCAAGCTATTACAAACAGTGGAGTTTGAATCGCTAGTGCTACTCAGTTGCATTGGACGGACTGCCATACCCCTCTGTAAGTAATTTTCTACTCTACGGGTCTCCAACTGAAAGCTGTTTAAATTTACTTTTGGCTATTACCCTTGATTTGTTTATGCGCGTTTGGGCAAGAAATAATTTTAATCGTTTAGAAAGCCAAAATATCTCATTAAACAAATCAACAGAAATTTCAAATCAAACAAACATGAGCAATCACGGTTCACAACACAGTTCACCTAAATCGTCACCTAAATCACATGTTGGAAATAATGAATTTCATGAGAACCGACCATTATCCCTTAGAGACCGATGCTATCCAACTAGGACCATTCAACCTTCGATTATTTCATTTCCACCTGTCGAAGGAATTAATTTAGAGCTAAAACATTCTTTTATCCAAGGGGTACCAAAATTGACTGGGTCTGAAAATGCATATGAATCTCTTAGTGAATTTGAGTTATACGCTTCCACAACTAAAATGCAACAACTTTCTGATGAATCAATCAAGTTAAGACTTATTCCATTCGCGCTTCTAGAAAGTACGAAAATATGGCTTAATTCTCTTTCTAAAAATTCAATTAAAAGTTGGGACAATTTCGTTACTATATTTTTGAAAAAGTTTTTTCCCTTCCACAAAAACCTTAAAATTCGAACTGAAATCAACCAATTCGCTCAGAATGAAGGAGAAACTTTTTTAAAACAATTTGAAAGGTTCAATCAATTGTTATATAGTTGCCCACATCATGCAATCCCTAAACATGTTTTGTGCCAAATCGTTTATGAAGAGCTTAACTATCAAACAAGATCCCAACTCGAATCAATGTGCGGAGGAGAATTCATGGCAAAAACAGACGAGGAAGCTTTGGAATTTTTAGAAGAGTATTCGGAAAAAAATATGCAATGGGAAACAATTCGTGTTCCAATTCGTGCTCCAAACAGAGGAGTACATGCCATTGACCCATCACATCTTTCTATAGATTCCCAAGTTCCTCAAGAAGGAGAAGGACTACCTCATTACTACACACAAGACCAAATCAATGCTATAGCTCAAAACAGTCCTTATTCATCCACATACAACCCTAACTGGAAGCATCATCCAAATTTTTCGTGGTCAAATCCTAACAATGTGGCTAATCCATCGCATATGTATCTGATGATACCAAATCCGAATTAATCAAGCCCCAACATCTAATGCTCAAAATTCATAACCAACTCCTCAAACAAAACCTTCAAATCAACCATACAGGCATCCTAATTTCAATCCATCAACCCAACCTTCTCAGCCTTCACAAGAAATTGCTCGATTGGAAAAACAACTCTCTAAACAAAATAAACAATTCACTAACCAAGATGCAAGAATTGAGCAAATCACCAAACAAAATGAACAAATGTTGATAATGATGAAGGATCTCATGAAAATCAATGAGAAAGGTAAATTGCCTAGTCAAACTGAAGTGAATTCAAAGTATAACTCTCGAGTAAATCTTTGTGAGGACGAAGATGTAAATCTGGTTAATGCTGTCACCACATTAAGGTCTAGAAAGAAGGTAGACAACCATGTCGGCAACCCTGACATCCTTCTTAAATCTTCCCATGTTCAAAATTCTGAAACTCAGTCGGCAACCACGGTTGTCAATCCAAATGACTCTAATTCTTCATCTAAGGTTGGCAATCCCGACCACTCTTCACCTTCTGATGTTGGCAACCCCAACATTCCAGCTCCCTTATCTTTACCCTCTAATATAACACCTTCTTCTTCGAATGAAAAAACTTCCGAACGAGTCTATAATCCCATTGCTCCATTTCCCCATAGACTCAACAAAAAGAAGAAGCCCGCTAATTTTGACCAAATTCTTGAAATCTTTAAACAAGTTCGAATCAATATTCCACTTCTTGATACCATCGAGCAAATTCCTCAATATGCCAAATGTATGAAAGAGCTATGCACTCAAAAACGTGTCGCTAACGTTCCTAAGACTGCATTTCTAACTGCAAACACATGCTCTGTTCTTTCAAATCCCTCCCCAATCAAGTATAAGGACCCCAGTTGTCCTACAATCGGCTGTAAAATAGGTAACGCTCACACTAGTCATGCCTTATTCAATCTTGGAGCGGGTGTGAATATTTTGTCTTATACTGTGTACTGTTAACTTGGACTAGGGGAATTAAAACCTACAAACATCACAATTCAACTAGCTGATCGATCTATCAAAAAACCATTGGGCTCAGTTGAAGATGTTTTGATACAAATCAAGCAATTCTATTTCCCGGTCGATTTCATAGTCCTAGAGACCGCACCTGTCTCAAATCCTAATGGTTAGATTCCCTTGATATTTGGTCGTCCATTTTTAGCAACATCAAATGCTATCATAAATTGTAGGAATGGTCAACTCCGACTTTCCTTTAGGCACCTAACCATTCAACTAAATATATTCAATCTTAACAAACAACCAATGGATCTTGAAATAGAAGAAGTTGACATGATCCAAACAATTGTAGAAAATGATTTTAGTGATAATACAGAGTCTCTTAACATGTGCCTAGATCATTTTAATTCTAATTTAAATGAAGATGAATACATTTATGAATTAAATGATATGCTCTGCTCTTCTCATAATTCACTAGAATTCAATCAGTTGATGTCTGCTGAAGCCTCAAAAGAAGAACGCCCTAAATTAGATCTCAAACCTCTTCCAAACAATCTTAAGTATGCACGCTGAGATTCTTCTGAAATTTCCCTGTAATCTTGGCATTCGATCTCCTTAAGGACCAAGAAGAACAACTTTTGAAAATTTTAAGGGAAAATAAAGAGGCATTCGGATGGGTAATCGCTGACATTAAGGGAATTAGTCCATTAATCATCGAACATCGAATACATTTAGTCGACGAGGCTAAACCCACCCGTGAAGCTCAAAGGCGATTAAACCCTAATATGAGAGAAGTGGTAAAGGAAGAAATTATCATATGTTTAGACAATAACATTATCTACCCTATCTTTGACAGTACTTGGATAAGTCCAGTACAAGTTGTACCAAAGAAGTCTGGAATCACTGTGACCACAAATGAGAATAATGAACTTGTTCCGACAAAGGTCAAAACAAAATGGCGCATTTGCATCGATTATTAAAAACTCAATGCAGCAACAAGAAAAGATCATTTTCCCCTCCCTTTCATTGATCAAATGCTCGAACGCTTAGCCGGTCATGTATATTATTGTTTTCTTGATGGTTACTCCGGTTATAATCAAATTCCCATTGCTCTAGAGGATCAACACAAAACGACGTTGACATGTCCCTTCGGAACTTTTGCTTATCGTCGCATGCCCTTCGGTCTTTGTAATGCTCCCGCTACCTTTCAGAGATGTATGATGAGTATATTTTTTGATACGGTAGAAGATTTCTTAGAAATATTCATGGATGATTTTTCAATCTATGGGTCATCTTTTGATCAATGCCTCCTTCGTTTAGAACGTGTCTTAAAGCGATGTAAGGAGAAATCTCTTGTTCTTAATTGGGAAAAATGTCATTTTATGGTTAAGCGAGGAATAGTCTTAGGTCATGTTGTCTCTGAACATGGCCTAGAAGTTGACAAATCTAAAGTTGATCTTATTGTTGGCCTTCCTCCTCCAATGTCCATAAAGGACATTCGCTCGTTTCTCGGCCATGCAGGATTTTATAGGAGGTTCATTAAAGATTTTTTAAAAATTTCAAAACCTCTTTTGAATCTTCTGGCTAAAGACGTTAAATTTGAATTTTCCAATGAATGTAAAATTTCTTTTGAAACCCTCAAATCGATCTTGACCACTGCACCTATCACCCATCCTCCAAATTGGACTTTGCCTTTCGAATTAATGTGTGACGCTTCTGATTATGCCATTGGAGCCATCTTAGGTCAACGAATCGATAAACTTCCTCGAGTCATCTATTATGCTAGCAAAACTCTTAACGAAGCTCAATTGAATCACTCAACCATAGAAAAAGAGTTTTTAGCAGTTATCTTTGCCCTCGATAAGTTTAGATCATATCTCGTAGGATCTAAGGTCATAGTTTACACCGATCATGCCGCCTTACGGTATTTACTCACGAAAAAGGATACCAAACCCCGCTTAATCCAATGGATTCTCCTTCTTCAAGAGTTTGACCTAGAAATACGCGATAAAAAGGGTTCTGAAAATGTCATAGTTGATCATCTTTCTCGTATTGTTCATGAAAACTACGATAACTCTCAAATCAACGATCATTTTCCCGATGAACAAATTCTTTCCCTCTCCAATGCACCATAGTATGCAGACATCGTAAATTATCTTGTCACAAATGAAACACCTTCCCATTGGTCAAAACTAGATAAACAAAAATTTCTCTCCAATGTTCGAAACTTTTACTGGGACGATCCTTATCTCTTCAAATATTGCACCGATCAAATCATACATAGATGTTTCACCGAACATGAATTCCATAGCATCCTCTCTTTTTCACATAATCAAGCATGTGGAGGACATTTTGGAGCAAAGAAAGCTGCCGCCAAGGTGTTACAGTGCGGTTTTTATCGGCCTTCTCTTTTTCGTGATGCCCACGAATTTTGCTCCAAATGCGCTAGATGTCAACAAACAGGTCGTATCTCCAAACGTAACATGATTCCCCTAAACCCAATCCTTGTCAATGAAATTTTTGATGTTTGGGGCATCGATTTCATGGGTCATTTTCCTAATTCTTTTGGAAATCTCTACATCCTACTTGCAGTAGATTACGTGTCTAAATGGGTTGAGGCCATTCCCACCAGAACAAATGATAATAAAGTTGTTGTCAAATTTTTGAAAGAAAACATATTTTCCCATTTTGGAACACCTCGAGCCATTAGCCATTATAAGTGATAACGGTTCTTATTTTTGTAATCATGCTTTTGAATCTCTTCTTAAGAAATACTCTATCACTCATAAACTATCTACTCCATATCATCCATAGACCAACGGTCAAGTCGAGATTTCCAATAGACAAATTAAACAAATTCTTGAAAAGACGGTTAACTCCAACAGAAAAGATTGGTCATCTAAATTGATAGACGCCCTTTGGGATTTTCACACAGCTTATAAAACCAATCTAGGAATGTCACCATACCGATTAGTCTTCAGAGAAGCATGCCATTTACCCGTTGAGCTCGAGCACCGTGCACTTTGGGCAATCAAATACCTTGATTTTGACGTAGAAAAAGCCGGATCGCATCGTAAATTACAATTTTTATAATTAAAAGAATTAAGAAATGAAGCAAATGCAAAGATTTATAAAGAGAAAAATAAATTTTATCATGATAAATCCATACTTCGTAAGACATTCGAAGTAGGACAGAAAGTTCTCTTATATAATTCCAGACTTCATTTATTTCCGGGCAAATTGAGATCTCGATGGACAGGTCCATATATTGTGAAAATAGTATACCCTTATGGTGCAGTTGAAATTGAAAATCCTAGGGATGGTTCCATTTCAAAGGTCAATGGTCAGCGCTTGAAGCCATTTCTAGAGTTTGAATAACACGAGGACGACGAGTTCGTGGATCTCCATGAACCTAGCTACTCAGCATAAGCCACTCACTATCTTGTACATATCAGGTTGTATTTTTTATTTTATTTTTCTGTTTTGCATTTGCATTCCATTTGACAGTTGGGACACTGTCCCATTCTAGTGTGGAGGGACGCATATCTCATTCTGTTTGTTCATATTTCATAGTGTGGCATCATTTAAAAAAAATAAAATCATCTCATTATTTGTTTTCAAATTTCCTTTCAATTTTTTTCTCATTTCCCATTATTTTCAGGACTTCAATTTAATTTTATTCAGTCAAGACAAAGTAAGTAAGCAGTTGAAGTTAATTGATGAAATTTTTTGTGAATCACTAATTTCAAATGTAAAATATAATGAAAAGTTGAATTACAAGCGATAATAGTGAGGTTAGTATATAGGGGGATTCGTAGGTGATGGTTATGAAATCCTTTCTAAACTATAGTCTTTGTTTAAAAAAAAGTGGCAGATTTGATGTACATGCGTTGACATTTCAAATCATTGAAGTTAAGTGATGCTAAGTTGATTTGCATAACTCTCTTTAGTCTTTAGTTAATTTCAAAAAAAAAAATAAGAAACACCTAGAGTCGGTAGGTGTGCACACTTATAAAAGTGTGTGCACTCGCCACGCTCTGTACTCTTCTCACGTAAGCCCGCAAGGCAGTGCATGGATGGTATATCTGGCCTCAGCATTCTGAGTTAGGTGTATAAATAATTAAATAAATAATCACCCAAGGATTACTGACCTTTTCTGACATAGTCAGCGTCGGTTTGCACAATCCGCCAAGGTCTGTCCCAACTCTCACGTAAGCCCGCGAGGCAGTGCATGGGTGGTATACCTTGGTCCAAAGGTTAGGTGTAAAAAAAAATTAGTAAAGAGAGACTAAGATTTGAAACCCAAACACTTCTTGACTTTGTTGGTTTGACTTCTTATACAAATGGAAATGAAAAATACATTTTGCAAAAAACTGTGATTAACAGTGAAGAATTTATTTCATGGCTGCACTATGTTATCGACCGAAACAACTGGCCAAACTAGAATCTAATGTATGAAAACTTGAGTTATATTGAAATCTGTGTTTAGTGAGGAACCAAAAATTTCTAAAAATTAACTAAAACTGATATACATTATTTTGTTGCAATTATTATGAAGTAAATCGAGTCTCCATTTTTTTAAAATTTTGCATTCATGTAGTACATTAGAATCATCACATACTGCATTTGGATTTTGTGGGTAGTATCCGCTGAAAACCCTCATGAGACACCACTCGTCCTACTGGGGAAACCTAGAGGTTTAACGGCTTGTTGCATACGCTCAATGCAATCGTATTTCTTACGAAAAAGGATTTAGTTAGTTTTATTTTCTTGCTTATTCGAGGACGAATGAAGTTCTAGTGTGGGGGTATTTGATGAACGTATTTTTCTGCATTTTAAATGGTTTGTTTCATATATTTTGATTTTAATAAAGCGGTATTATACAGGTATTTTGTTGTGGTTTTGCAGATTATAGATTCCAAAGTGCAACGTTGAAATTAATTGGTTGTGTCGTCCAATGGTTCAAATGACACGCAAAAAAAAAAGAGTGCAACATTTTGAGTATCGAATAATTCAAAGAGAAAGTACATATCGTTCATGAAGAAATGAATCTCACATCACCAACATGTGTGCTATTCATGCAAGAAGGCCAATGCAAATATTGAAAATACACTTTCAAAGATTAGCCTGCAAATCTCTCAAAGCAAGGCCACTTGTTAATCAAATAACAAAGCAAAGACCAATTCAAAGTGAGGTGGCCTTATTTTTCTCTAAATATCAAGCACATGGACCTAAATAGTAGGGTTATTTACGGTGGCTGAAGTCTTTAAATAGAGAGAGCAATGCAGATGGAAAATGATCTCTTACCCCAACACTCTTCTTCAAGTTTAATTTTAAATTCAGCAGTTTTTTATTTTCGAACGGAATACGTAGGATTGTTGATTAGATTTAGCAATTTATTTATTTTGTTCTTAGTTATTGCACACTTTTCAGTTAGTTAATAAATATTTCAATTGTTTGCTTTGTTATTTTCTTTTCCATAATTTCAGTTTCTGTTCTGAATTTTACAATTTTATATTTTGGTTGCCATTTCGATTAGTTTTGGAATCGATTCAGAGTATATTATTGTTTTTATTTCCTGTTCAAGATCCACCATCGAATTTGTTTAACACGCCCAAGATTTAAATAGGGATTTCAAATATTTTAAAACACAATTCTCTATTTTCGACCTGCATACTACACGCCTGTACGCTTGCAGAATTTTTTAAAATTTGTGCTTAATCAATAGAAAAGTCGCAAGAACACCCTGGATCAAGTGTGAAAGTACCAGTGTAGATAATCAGTAGCACAAACCTCAGATAAATAACAAATAAAGAGCAGAAGTAAGAAAAGAGACACATAATTTTTATAGTGGTTCGGCTGACTTTGGACTACATCCACTTTAATCAATCTTTATTAGGATTATACTAGTTGAATCTCTCTAGATATCAACTAGTTAGTCCTTATATCAGTTACAATGAGTTAGAATAAGTCACAATTTCAAGGGTTGACTAGAGAATCATAGTAACATAGTAACCCCCTTGATGGGTTGTGAGGGAGAAGAAAGTTGAAGAAGTAAAGGAGTTCTAGTAGAGTAACGATGGCTCTCTCTTCGAAAAAGATCCATCTCTAGTTGTAGGTCGGTGAGTATTTATAGGGAAGTTCAGTGAGTAAGGTCCAAAAGTCCAAGTGCAGAATAGTCCAGTTGTTATGCCAAGTCATCATCAAAAATCTCAAATCAATATGAATCATTTCTATGGATCGCTAGCTATCCATAGAGGATAGACTGCTAACTATCCATTAACTTAGCATACTTTTCTACTAGAAGTCTTTACTTAGTGCTACAAAGGAGCTTGAAAAGTTTGAGGGCATTCCGACCTATCTAGATGGATCGCTAGCTATTCATAGGGGATGGTTCGTTAGCCATTCGTAGGGGATGGATAGCTAGCTGTCCATCCACTTAACATATTTTTAAGTGATCTTTGTTTGGTTTTCTTCCTATCTGCTATTTAAATGCCTTGTCCAAATATCAGTCGTTTGGAGTTACTTTGATCATCCGTCTTCAAGGGTCATCTGGTCCAGAATAATCATCCATAACTCGCTCAAATCATAAGGAAATAGAACGAGACTTTGCAGGAACACTCTAGAGGATGTTAGAGACCCACCATAAAATTTTGAGGTGGTGAGGACCACTCTAGATGGGTGGCTATACCCAAATGTAATCTATACATCATAATCATTCTGATTTCATTCGAAGTTATTACATCACATATCTCTAATTAAATCACATGCTTCCAATTACATCACATATTTCCAATTACATTACACATCTCCATTTACATCACATATCTCTAATTGTCCCATGTTCATTCAGGATTTACATCATTACCATTTTTCTTCTCATTCAGGGTTGCCATGTCATATATCAAAATCACATATATAAAAATCACAACATATATCATAATTGCATTATATATCGAGATCATCCTGTGTTCATCCAGGATTTATCAGTTTTTTCTATTTATAGGGCATTCAAATCCTTTTATTAAATTAATTTTTTTAAGGCTCAATCTCTCCTGATCGTTTAATTTTAATGCGCGATCTCTCTAGATAGTTTAATGTTTTAAGTAAAGGGGATGATCTCTCCAGATTGTTTGTTTATTAAGTTAAGGTGGATTAAGTAAGCCCATCTACTCAATCTTCGGTGAGGGGACTTACTTCTTGCACTCTAGTCCTGTCTTTCAGGTCAGGACTCTATGGCGATCAATATCGTACAAGTCCAACCATTTGCTCCCTGGTAAGGGAACTTAGTACTCTAAGGCGATCAATATCAATCTTCATAATTAATGTGGATTTTTCAAAATTCAAATATTCAAATCAAAAAATAAGAAAAAACCAAACAAGTAGAAATCCTAAATGTTCACCTTGGAGATCCGGCTCAAAGCATGCTTAGATACCAATTTGGATCTCATACACGTGTAAGCGGTCCAAGGTTATTATTATCCTAAATATTCATCTTAGGCATCCGACTCACAGCGTGCCAAGGGATCGTTCGGGATCCCATACACATGTAAGCAGCTTGAGATTATTATTGTCCTAAATAGTCACTTTAAACATCTGACTCAGAGCGTACCTAGAGACCGTTCGAGATCCATTACACGTGTCAGCGGCCTGAGATTATTGAGGGTGGAAAAAGCAGAAGATAGAGAGTAACGAACGAACCTGCCCCCGTTCCAACTGTGGGCTTATGGTTTCGGCTTATGCAGTCATGTATTCGTACTCTGATTTGCTATTCTAGCTCCAACATCACATGTTCCAAGTGTTAAAGCTCATCCTAGATCTAAATCTATTTTCCCCCTAAGTTATGTGGCATTATTTCAGTTTTTTTGCTCTAACTTGAGATGCTTCTGCATTTGGTCCTATTATTGATTCCAGCGTTACCCCCAAGTATCGGTTGCTCTGGGCATGGGGCAAGACTTGATCTTGTTCCAATCCAGTTTTGGCTGCTCCTGTGTTGTTTTATGGAGTTTGATTCCAATTCCCTACAGATCTAGCCATCCCTTTCTGCTCCATTCTCTGGAAGAAGCTATCCATCATCTCTTGTTGCCTAGACATGATCCCATCTTGGATCTCATTTATCATCCTTTTCATTTCTTCTCTAATCACATAAATGGGTTGATGAGAAATTGATGACACCTCTTGGCTCCCCTAGGCTTCGGTTGACTTACTATAGCTCTAGATCTAGTATTAGGCCTACTATTCTCTCCAAATCTTAGATTCAAACTTCAATTCTTCAGATATCTTTCAAGGTTCTAAGTGAAAGCACCAAAATGGTATATTCATAATAAAGATTGATTAAAGTGGACGTAGGCTTGGGTCAGCCGAACCACTATAAAAATTGTGTTCGTCTCTTTTCTTACTTCTGCTCTTTATTTCTTGTTTATCTGAGATTGGTGCTGCTGATTATTTACACTGGTGCTTTCACACTTGATCTAGGATGTTGATCCAATTTTTGGGTTAACAGTTCATATTGATCCCATGAAAACTATGATTGGATGATAGTTTTTGCAGAAACCAATAGGTTCATAGAAATCCATGAAAACTATGAAAGTGGATACGAAATCCATAAAGAATTAAACAGGTTAATAGTTAGCCCATGAAAAATATTAGGTTAATAGTGACCCTAGAATATATAACTTGAGACAAATAGTCAGGTAAATAAGGATGGAAAATCTAGAGCATATTGCATGTTTGCATATCATCATGACACATTTTATAGTGTTATGTATTAACCATTGTGAGTGTCTTAACCATTGTGGATGTAGGTGCACGGTATATGGTTATTATAAGTTGGGTTAAGGTACTAGTGAAGGGAAAACTCATTCCACTATGCGGCGTGGTCTCACGAGATATCTATATGGTTCGAGATGGTAGGTTACTATTCGCACCAAACTTTTTGTCTGACTCAAAGTTTATGTTTTTCCCTTAGTCTCTTGGGTGCTCAGTTAATTTTGAGTAGTTTGAGAGTTAAGGTTATCAGCTTCTCCTTCAAACAAATAATCTTTCGGAGATGTGCATGAGGCAAGTCAGCTATTAGGAGTTCTTTCTATTTGATTCCACTATGTTATTTGATGCAATGGAAAAGTTATTTAGTCCCTACACTTAGACTTTGATCAACCAAAGGGGCATTTTCATATGTCGCTCTTGGCGTATTTTGTAGTAAATTATAATTTCTTTGAACTTGGCTTACGTATGAGATTATGTAATGAAACTGAAATGAAATAGAATTTATTTTTTAAATTGAATTTAATTTTTTTCATATTCATGTATTTTCGATTATCAATGTATCTAACATTACTACATTTGGTCATCGAGAATTAACTATGGATGACTGCAGCAACTATAGTAGTTAGTTTTGGGCCTTTAAATAGGGGATATGACACTATTCCCTATGAATTAGTATAAAACAAATAAATATACAAATAAACCCTCCCCAGAAAACTAGGAAAGTACTAAAAAGCATATATAAAAAAAAGCAACAGAAGCTCATCGTCCGAATGCATCATCGGAGATGAGGCCTCAATGAGAGAGAGACCTTCTCAACTATCCAAAAGAAGCTGTAGAGGACCTAGCGGAAAATCGATACTCAACATACCAGTAGATGAGGATGCCTGATCTATTATCTAATTCTAAGGCTAAAACCGAAAAAACATAACAAAAAATATGAGGCTTGAACATATATTTGTATATAAGTCACCTATATACATATATATGCAAGAGGAGAATAAACATGTACTAAAATAGATGTAAGACTACAACCTATAAACTACAGAAATTTAAGAGGATAAAGGACAAAAAACTTTAATCAAGAGCTAGTTATCTAATAAAGTTAGAGGGTCAGGGTGATAATGTGGATAATCATCTACTTGGAAGACGCTTATGGCATTAATATTTCTGTTATTAGTGATAATTCTCTGATGTAAAGCTTTAGTATAAGACTTTACCTTTTTAAGAAATTCCTTAAAGCCGTTAATATTAGCTATTTTAAAGGTTTCGCTCAAAATCTAATTAAAAACTAAATAAAGCTTTTATATAGGTCAAGTTATATGTAATTGAAGTATTACTATTGTTGAAAAGTCTTTGATTTCTTTCAAACCAAATGTACTAAGCAACGATAGTAAAAATAGTGTCTAGTAAGAATCGTCTATCGAGGGAAAGATATAATCTCGACCAAGCCCAATAAGAGTCATAGCCAAGAATGATAAAAGAGATATTAAAATCGAAAATTTTAGGAATCTCTAAAAGTGTGAACTTAGTAAATTAAAAATCATAGTACAGGTGCGCATTTGTTTCTAGGTTCATGTTATAGGAAACACATTTTTTGATGTGCATAGTCTTCCTTTTTTGAAAGTTCAATAACATTATGTTTTCCATATAATAATAAACACATGTAACTTAGATTTAGGGGTTGCATTCGCAACCATATAGATTTAAAATATTATATTTAACTTCTGAAAGAATATAGAAATTTTTGAAAAGAATTAGATGTAAAGTTGTTAGACCTATCCCAACACCAAATTTTAATATCTTTGTTATCATCAATATTGTATAATTCTAATTTGGCACATAGAAGGGTAAATTGGTAGAAAGTAGTTCCTTCTAATAATCGATTACAAGTGAACTCCTAAGGAAAGTTCGCGTTGGATCTATAGATTCTGAAATTGATATGTTTTAAAATTGCAATATTGTACAGATTAGTAAATTCTACCTTAAGAGGAATACCAGACATCCAGCAATTATGCCAAAAGGAGGTGTCATTCCCAAGGCGTACAATGTTACTGATACCTAGTTTAATGTTCAAGCCTTTTAAAATTGATTTCCAAAAGTGTGACAAATTATTGTGATTGTTAGATGTTAATTGATGTAGGTTATGAAAGCCACCATAAGATAGCTAGAAATTAGATCGTTCTAGATTAGGTTATCATTAGTAGTATTGAACTTCCCTAACCATTTCCCTAATAAAGAAACTTTGAGATTGCATTGATTAATTATTCCTAACCATCCCTCGATTTTAGGTTTACAAAGTTTATCCCATTTAACTAGTCACCTTAACTACTGTTGGGGTTATCCCTAGCCCATAGAACATCTCTCATAATCTTATCTATTTTATCTTTTACCCATTTTGGAAAGAGATAGAATAACATCTAATAAATGGGCAAACCTGACAAAATAGAGTTGATTAGAACAATTCTACTCACACTTGATAAAAAAATCCACCGTTCCATCTACATAGTCCTTTGTTAATTTCATTAATTATAATTAGTCCGACATCGTGCTTATGTTTGGTTGGTCTTATTAAAAAACCTTAGTAGTCTATAGGAAAGTTCATAGTTTTATAGTTTAATGTACCGGCAACTTGATTTTGTATGTTACCTATGTCATTTAGCACTAAAAATGAACTTTTATCAAAATTTATTTTTAGGCCCGATAGAAGCTCAAAGATGCACAAAATGAATTTAAGGGATACAATCTGATGAGGCAAATGCAAAGAAAAGAGCATGATGTCATCTGCATACTGGAGGGTGGAGAGACCATAACCCACAATCTCATTTCCAACCCATTGAAGAAATAATTTGGGCAAAGACGTCGGTCGCTAAGTTGAATGATAGAGGTGATAAAGGCTCACGTTGCCTAGGCCCACATTTAGATTGAATTTTATTTCCAACCCTATCATCCATACGATTTACTATTCATATTTCTACGTATGACATAGTTAGATGATTTTGAAAAGGTTGTCCATTTCTTGGTCAAATAGTACCATTTATTCACTGGTTACCATCCTTCTATTCTTTTACATTAATGTCTATTACTACCGTTTCATTTATTATATAAAAATAAAATAAATGAATTAATACTAATATGAAGGCCTTTAAGTTCGTGGTGCTACAAGTACTCAACAAATACAGTCCCATTATTTTTCTATTTTTTTTAATATTTATTACCACCGTTTCATTTGCTATGTAAGAAAATAAATAAATGAATTAATTTTATTATGAAGGTCTTTTACTTCATTACAATGTTATAAGTACTGGAAAGTTGAAGCCCCGCTATATTCGTAAGCTCTGGCATTGATATTTATTAATCATGTTTTATTTGTAATATAAGAAAAATAAATAAATGAGTTAAGGCTAATATGACTTTGCATCACATTTCACATGCAAGGTTCACTTTTGGTTATGTATGATTTTAATTTGAATTAGAAATAAGACATCAAATATAACTATGAATTGTTTAATTTTAAATTAAGAAATATCTAATATAACTCGAACTAAAGGTTTGAGTGAGTACTACCAAAAAATATCAGTAGATTTGATTTTTACTAATTATAAGATGTTATCAAAACCTGAAGTTTTGATAAACTAGTTACTGTACAAATGCATAGTTATTTTGTTAAAGAAATATATTGGAAGAGATGACCCATCAGACATACTATTCATGTTTATGAATGTGCACACATACACACACACAGATATATACATATATATACACACACACATATATACATACATACATACATACATATATATATATATTAGTCTCTTAAAGAAATCATATAAAGTTTTTTTTTATATATTCACATTGCATAATCTAACATCCTAGAAGACATGTTTTAGAGTTTTTTTTGTTCTTGTTTTTGTTTTTGTCTAATTGCATTTCCTTTAAAAATAATGATAGACCTCCTGAAGGGACATCATATAAATCTCGAGATGCAATGCCAACAACTTATCTCTAAAAGAGATTATAGAACAATATTACACTCTAAAGCACAAATTTTATCTTTCACGTCTAACTTTTATTGATAATATCTTATTTTTCTATTGTTTGTATATTTAATATGAAATTTCAGAATTAGTGACAATAAGTATGTGAGATTATTTATGCTACTTTGAATGTAGTAATTATGAAATATATGTAGAAAAAATATTGTATATCAATATGACATTCCAAAAGTTGTGCATATAATATATCACTGCAAGATATATGTAACATTCCAAAAGTAGTGATGGTAAAATATCTCTAGAAGAGACTTATAAAATATCCCTTAAAGAGAAAATGTATATTACTATAATACTCTACATATAGACTATTGACATAGTAATTTCAGTATCACACTCAAAAAGTAGTGGTTATAAAATATTAATGTGACGACCACCACCTCGACCCTTAGAAATCGGTACTAATAAGTCCTCGGTATTTACATGCCATAAATCCAAGCACCGGAGAGGCAGATCATCACGGGGTAAAAGAAAATAAAGAAAGAAGATAGAACAGTCACAGAGTATCACTTCGTATTTAACAAGTGGAAATCATGAAGTAGTACATATAATCACTCTCAAAGTGAGATATTAGAGTCATGATAAGTAGCAACCCAGCTAGGAAAATTATAACAGCCTATCTCTATAGGTGCTGGTAGAAACATATTCATAATACAAACATAGTGAAAAGTGGTGATGATAACAAAAGGATCCAATTTGCTTCATGCTTCAGGCTTCATGCTCCATATGCTCCATATACTCTAAAATGCTCCAAAATGCGGCTAACTACTCGGCTGCGTAGGGAAAATTAGGACATCCAGAGTTCAAGGGAAAAGAAAATAAACTTCGGTCGGTCATGGGACTGGTGTGAGAAACTCAAAACATGCATTTTGAAAACAAAGGTATCTCATAAGGCCATGTCATACATAAACACGTAACGGGATTAACCTTGTGATAACCAAAATATTTGCTATGAAAAATCATTGGGAATTATTTTAAATGACATCCTTTGAAAAACACTTTTCAAGTAAATATATTCACATAGCCGAAATTGTTACATCGTTTAAATTTAACGGAATAATAGGTTTACAATCAAGTCCGTAGGCACTTATTGGAGAATGGATTTCCATACAATGGCTGGTAAGGGGCTGCGTTTTATACAATACCTCTCTAGAGGAATGTACCGAGGATATAAAAACAATTCTCCATATCTGGCAAGACTGACCTATCCTTATTTGGCACCCATACATGTCCTGGATAGAACCGAATATGACATCACCCCGGTCTTTACCGACCTATCCGAGAGCTCTCTTAGCATACATAACATACCTGATATATAGTGGACTATCTAGAAAGGTGATGACCTTACCTTAATGGTTGTGTACCACATAGCCTTGCAGTGTACCATGTTTAAGCCATTACCGTTTGATGAGGCCTACAATACCGATTAACTTTCTCATAGTACATCCCATTTTGAATGCAACATTGCCATCCCATAGTCACACAACTGATTTCTACAAACGTATAACTGCTGAGCTCATACATCTCGGCAAAGGGTGTCAAGCTAAGAGAAGTTGTCTTCTCCACCACCAAATAGATGATACGTTCATAGAGATCAATTTATGTAACTATAAATGCAACGTCAAACATTCATCCATACAAGTTGCCCAGGAACATTCTTTCTGGTGTTTATTTCCAAAGCATTCTTTCTGGTATATAAGGAATCACTAAACCTTTCATATCAAATCCTTTGATTATTTAAAACCTTTTTAAAACCAGGACTAATTAGAAATCATTTCATTTTTCATTTGGGTAAATAGTTTGAAATCATTTCCTTTAAATCTTAACATAAATTTCTTAATTCAAAACTCAAATTTTGATTAAGTTAAAACCATGTTATCTAGGATGTTAATCCAAAACCAATAAACATTAAGTGATCAGATTCTACAGAAATCATCTAGTTCTACTTAGTATCAGTTCCCTTATTTAACAAATACTATGGGTGGAATAACGGTGAACTCACCTTTTAAATTTCACGAGTAGTATGAGTTCCCTCTTTGGGCGTTAACATCAAGTACAAAAAGACTATCTCCATAAAATCCAAGTTATTTATGTTTGGGAAGACATTTCTTTTCTATTTTGGAAAATTTTGATCAAAGCAAATCAAATTCACTATCTCATTCGTTGGGCTAATCCGGATAGCTAAGGAGAGTAGGAAACTGGTTTTCCAAACTCAAGTCTAGACGCTATCTCTCTGACACCCAAAAAGCCCTCAAGTTATTTAATCAACTCTAAATAATTTAACGTTTAATCATTCCATAAATCCTTTAAAACATCTTTAATATACTTCATAAATCATTTGGAAACATTTACAAAAGATTTGGAAAAGAACAGTTGCGTTTAAAGTTATATTTCAAAAGTTATAGAAAAGTGCTGCGGAAAGTGCTTTTTAAACTATATTGTTCAAAACTACTTTTTATCATTTGGAAACTTATTTTCATCATTTAGAATTTATTTCTTATTTTTAAACAATTTTAAAGAGGTTTAACATCCCATATACGCCAATTCATTTAATAAAGGAAAGTGCTTTCCTTTGTGCCTATCGATGTGTATTTCCGTGACTTGTATATATATTTAACATTCATATTTAACAATCATCATCAATAATCATAATCAAACATATATAACATCTAATACAATTTAATATTATAGTTAAGGAGTTTCTCATCTTGGGTTTAAACGATAAACTAAAAATTGGATATAGCTTTGCTATTTGGATTTTAAAGCTCAAGATCACTTGGACTTTTGACTTTGGAGTGCTCGGCCTTGGTTAGGAGGCTTATGGCCTTGGTTGTATGGGAGGGATGGATCGGCCTTCAAGGGAAGATGGTGATGGCCGTGAAAGATATGAAAGAAAGGTAGAGTTTTGGAATTGTTTTGAGGTGCTTAAGTGTATGTAATTATATATTATAATTTTAAATTCTTTTTTTGGAATAAAATTGGCATAATTTCTTTTAGGATGGAAGCCACTAAAAAGGTAAAGAAGGATTAGAAAAATGAAGAAGGATATGAAATGAAAACAAAGAAGAGGAGGGGTGGTATTTTTAGGGAAAGAAGAAGAGAAAAATATCTAAGACATTTTACACATATGCATCATTATCCATCACATCAACATGCACCATCTACATCACCTTTATGGTCGAAATGACTACCCCCATGTGCATACTTAAGTGCTTGTACTATGTTGGACTTTGAGCTAGCTTAGGAAGGAAGGAAAAAGAAATATCTTGGATATTTTATACACATATGTTATTATATTTATTTGTATATATGTGCATGTATGAATGATCATGTGCACGGGAATATATATTCATTTATGCACATGTATCTCCATAACGTTGCACAACTTTATACATTGTTTCGTTATGAATCCCGTTTCAATTTTCGATCTTATTTTCACTTTTAATTAATATATAAATATTTGTAAGTAAAATTTAAAAATAATTCTCTAGTCATTTTTAACTAATTTAAATGATCATATTTCATTTATAAAACCATACAAAACTAATATTAATAATTGTTTACAAAAATTTTATTATTTTGATAAAGCGAAAAAAAAATTCTTATGATTTCAAATTAAGTATACATGTTTATAAAATTTATAATACGATCTTACTCTATAACTATTTAAAACGAGTTATCAAAATCACTGTAAAAATTATTAAATCATTTTAATCTCAAATCAATTCAATTAAATGAATTTATTAAAGTGAAATATTTGTGGGTAGTTATATACTCCTCCTTAAAAGAATTTTGTCCTCGAGTTTGAGGATAAGAAGAAGGTAACTCGAAAACAAATATATATAACAAAGCGATACATACACACACACACACACACACACACACACACACACACACACACACACATATATATATATATAAGATATAGCAAGTAATATCACCACAGGTCGGCGAGTACACTATACAACATACAACTATCTATCCATTTTGAATTCAGGATAGAATTTGCACATTCTCTCTTCTATCTCCCATGTGTAATCTACTACATCTCCACTCCATTGGACTTTAACTAGTCTTACAACTTTCCTCTTTATTCTCCTCTTATCACGATCCACGATTTGCATTAGTCGCGTGATAACTGCCGAAATAGTTCAACTTCTAAATCTTCTTGAGCGGCTATTTCGATAATTTACTCTGGGTCGTGCATATATTTTCATAGTTGAGATATTTGAAAGACATTGTGCGCACCAGACAACCTTTCGGCTAGTTCCACTCGATAAGCTAATGGGCCAATCCGCTCGAGAATGGGAAACGGTCCAATAAATCGAGGTGCCAATTTTCCAATTCTCCCAAATCTCACCACTCCTCTCATAAGGGTAACCTTTAGAAATACGTAACCTCCTACTAAGAATTCCAATTTCTACGCCTCTTGTCTGTTGAATATGCGCTTTGCGCTATATGATTTTTGTTTGATGATAATAAACATATATACATTCATATAAATGTATTTGGTAATGTACTATTTTATTTTTCATAGTTTAAATAAATATTTGTTGAATAAAATTAAATTTCACAGAATTTGAATTTGAATTCAAACAAAACAAGTTAAACAGATTTTGAATTCAAACAGAAATTTTATTCAAACAAATATTTTGTATAGTATGTATTTGGTTAAATAAATATCTGTTGAATAAAATAAATTACACAGAATTTGAATTTGAATTCAAACAGAACAAGTTACACAGTTTTTGAATTCAAACGAATATTTTATTCAAACGAATATTTATTACAAACTTGAATAGTACAAATTCATGCTCTCACTATACATATACATTTCTGATTACATCACGATTACATCACAAATATTTTTACATTGATAACCTCACTACATATCACTCACACTCGTATTTTTGTCTTCAACTGCATTCCGGTTTGAATCCAGCATCTGAGCAATCTGCAAAAATATAAACTAACGCAGTAAAATTGAAAAAGAAATATTTTTGCAATTCAAAAATAAAATATGGTTTTTGAAAATAATATTTGCCTCAGTTATTTGGGTTGTTCGTCATCATTTAAATTTGAATTCATCATACACAAACAACTTGTGACATACACAGTATATTACTGTATATGCCACAAGGCCGTGCACGCCGATATATACACTTGATAGATATTACAGAGACAGGTAACCATAAGTGGCTGCAATACACACGTGTACATTCATACACGTGTGTACTGCCTCGCCAACTCGTATGCGCAGCCAACAAGAGCAAGTGTACAACAGTGTCAAGTTGCAAACAGTCAAAGTACAGGTGCAAGTGTACATAAGAGAAGTACAAAATGACCAAACAGCAACAGTGAATGGGGCAAAGCACAAAAGTGCACAACGACACAGTGGCAACATGCTCGAAGACTACACAAATAACCAAGTACAGGTGAAGTAAATCATGTCAAAGAAAATGCATGAAAGCTACAAACTGCAACATGGCGAAGACTACAAGCAACTGACACAAACAACTCAAATGCACACATGAAGCATGCAAAGAGCTCGAGCACAAGAACATGACAGCAAACAGGAAGTGCAATTCCAAGTGAAGAACCAGACTCAAGTTAGTGCACAGTGCATATATGATGCATACAAGTTCAGCCATAAACATGCCACAATATCGAGTACATGAAGATGGCATCCAACAATATTCAAACAACAGCAGTATGCAAATGCATACATAATAGAGGCAGTAAAGAACAAGCTACATGAAGGGAACAGGAAGTAATGATTGTAATGCAACACAGTGCAATGAACAATGAACAGAGAACATGACATGAACAATGCAACTGATCAAAGCTCGGCCAACATAATGCAACTATGTTCAAACATGACAGAAACATGATCAAAGCTACAAGTGATGCAGCATCAATCAAAAAGTGATATGGTGAAGCACTGACTCAAATACAACTACAAGGCATGAAACCATAGTGAAACAGTTCAAGTGGACAGTGAAGGCAGTACAGGCCAGTGAACATAGAAGAGAATGACTCGAAGCAGTTGTGAACAAATGTACAAATGCTTAAGACCATCAGTACACAGTGTAGTTGCAGACTCCAAGAATATACACATGAACAAGTGTATCATCTGTTACAGTAAAAAGCCTAAGTCAAGATGAAGTTACAACAATGCATCAGTGAGGAACACAACTGACATGAATACATCAATAAACCAAGTAGCAGTATGAAGCAATTTGAAGCAAAGGTGAACCTGAACAGGTACACAAGTATGAAAGCTACATGATACACAGTGATGCATAGCAACTGCACAGCAGCTACACAACAAAGCAATGACCAGAACACAAGTACAAGCAAATAAATGCAACAGGAAGTGATATAACAGCAACTACAGGTACTCAACAAGGTGAAATCAAAGTGTGCAACTCGAAAATGGATACAAGTGACTCAGACCAAATGCAGTAACATACTGCAACAACCAAAACCAGTTCAACAAGTATGAACCAGTCAAGGCAACTTGAAGCATACAAGCTCAATGAAGATTGCAGCAATACACAGATGAACAAAATAACCAAGTGCAACATCAAACAGAATGAAATGCACAATGTCATAGCAAACTGGCACCAGCTAGAAGATCAACTCGAAGCAATTGACCACAAACAACAATTTAGCTCGAAGAAGTGACAGTAGACAAGTCAAAGAATAACATTGCAGACTCAAATTATCAACTAATCAACAGTCGAAAATATACGAAATTGACAAAGTCAAATATCACAAATCACGAATTCAATTCAAAGCCGTGACCAACCAAGCAAGAAATATGAACAAGTCAACATCAAAGCCGTGGGACGCAAGAAACAAAAATATGCATATGAAAAAGTCAGAATCAATCTCAATCATTCAAGCATCATCAAGTGGCCGAGATAAAGAATTTGACAAATTCAATCAAATTTATACGAACGCAAATATAGGAATTCATCGTATTAAAACCCTAATCATCATCGGCATTTAGATCGATCGAGTTCAAGTATCAATTTAGAAAAGCAAAAGGACACAGTACATACCGAATTCACAAGCAACGAACTCGATCGAGCAACTGCAAAACATCCAATAGCCAACCATCACAGAAGCAGACATATCACAGATCAATTGAAGAAACCGAAGCCAACAAAGAGCCGAAGCCCTAACTGGAACAAAAGGGAACGAAGCCCTAATCAGTAAGAGGCCGCCATTTTTCTTCTCAAAAGAAAGTGGATCGGGTTAATAAAAACAAGGGGCCGGTTTTGTTTTATAAAAGGGCTAAAGTTTTATTTAGGGTCAAGTAAAAAAGGGTTTTTGTTTATAAGGCTTTATTAATATTGTTTTAGGGTTATTGTTTTTAATTTATTGTTTTTTATTTTACGAACCAAAAAGTTAGTAAATCACCACCTAGGTTAGGTAGTGTCAGATTGTCTATTTAGAATTAGTTCAGTGAGCAGGGAGTGCGAGTTTGCAAAGCTCGATAGGCGGGAGTAGTGTTTGCGAGTGAGTGAAACTCTATAGGCGGGAGCAGGGTGTGCGAGTCTAGTAGAGTGTTTGTGAGCGGGAGCAAAAGGGTCTGCGAGTCTAGTAGAGTTGTTGTAAGCGTGATACTGTTTAATTCTAATAGAAATCTGTGAATGCAGCAGTAGGCAGGGGTTGCCGAAGCTGGGTAAATTTTGTGTGTGATTTACTTTTCAGCATATTTATTTCTGCAGTTTATTTCTGTGTTTAAATCGAGAAAATTTGCTATAACCCTATTCACCCCCCCTCTAGGGTTAATCTAGATCCTACAAGTGGTATCAGAGCCCGGTTTATAATTTTTTTTAACTCTAGAGTCATGAGTCTACAAAATAATGCTTTTTCTGAGGGGCAATCTATTGCTAGGCCACCCATGTTTAACGGGAACGATTATGCTTATTGGAAAGTTAGGATGAGTATTTATCTTAGTTCCGTTGATTATGATGTTTGGGATATTATTGAAACTGGCTATAAACCTCCCACTATAATCGTTGGTGGTACTGAGATTCCTAAACCTAAGGATAGGTGGGATGCAAACGATAAGAAATTGAAAACGACAAATGCTAAAGCCATGAATGCTTTGATATGTGCTCTTGATAAAAATGAATTTAATAGAATTTCTCATTGTACAACAGCACAGGAAATATGGCATACTTTGGAGGTGACACACGAAGGAACTTCTCAAGTCAAGGAGTCTCGGCTAGCCCTATTCAGCAATGAATACGAAAACTTTGTGATGGACAAAGACGAGAGCATAAAGGATATGTTTGGACGCTTTTCAACCTTGGTATACAATGCTAGAGCACTTGGGAAGGTATTCACTGAGGTAGAGCTTGTGCGGAAGATACTACGAGTTTTACCAATGAACTTTGAGGCAAAAGTCACAGCAATCCAAGAATCAAAAGATCTGAGCAAACTAAGCATGGAGGAGTTGATTGGCAACTTGATGACATATGAGCTTGAGTTAAAAGCAAAGGAAGAACGCAACAACTCCGAACCAAAGAAGAAGACGATTGCCTTAAAAAGTAAAGAAGAAAGCGATGAAGAAGATCCAATTGAAGAGCTTGCAATGGCTGTCAATAATCTTAGAAGATGGTCTAGATTCAAGCCACGCAAGAAGAAAACAAAGGGCAATAGGTCAAAAGATTCCGAAAATTCCGATAATGAACTGATATGTTATAACTGCAACAAGCCTGGCCACATCAAACCAAAATGCCCACTTCTCAAAAACAACAAAGAAAAGAAAAAGGCGAAGAAGGTATTTGCAGCGACTTGGGATGATGAAGAAGGAGAGGAAGCTTCGGATAGCAGCCCAGAGGAGGCTAACTTGTGTTGCATGGCAAAATCAGAATCAGAAGCAACCTCCGACAAATCTAGTGAGGCAGGTGAGTTTTCTTATAAAGAACTTGTTTTTATGTGTTCTGATCTTACTAAGGTAGTGGATACTCTTGAATCTAAAATTGAAAAACTGAAATCTGATAGGAGAGAATTTGCTCGTGAAAATTTTAGGTTAAAAACTGAACTTGAAAATATTCAAAACCTAGAATGTAAAAAATGTAAGATTTTAGATTCAGAATTATCAAAACTGAGGAATAACTTTGAAAGTCTTGAAAATGAAAACTTGAATCTTAAGGAAACCAGCGACACTAGGAGAAAGGATTTTATTAATCGATGCACCTCACTTGTCACTGAAAATTCAACATTAAAAACCAAAGTCCAAAATCTTGAGAAATCTTTGAATAACTTTTCAAGAGGCGAAAAATCTTTCAACATGCTATTGGGAAATCAAATTTTTGCTAACAATAGAAAAGGACTAGGTTTTGAAAAATCACAAGATGATGATAAAGGTAAAAGTGCTGCTCGATCTGAAATAATTGGAAATCATGTTGAAAATCATAGTCATAGGAACACAAAATTTAATCAAGTCAATTTAATGAGCACGTTTTGTAGAGAATTTGGACATAATCGAAATAATTGTTGGTATAGACCCAAACACGTGAAAACTATACCAATTTGGGTTCCAAAAGGCACAAATATAAAATCTTTGAAAGTCAAACAAATTTGGGTGCCAAAAGGAACATGTATAAATAGTTTTGAGTCTCCAAAAACATATTTTTCATATTCTGCCACTAACAACAATGGACCTATAAAAACAAATAGGTCACATAAATCTTTTATCGTGTAGGTGTGGTGGCAGGCTAAGGAACAACAACAGTGTTCTCTGGATTTCGGCTGTTCCAGAAGCACAACGGGTGACAAAACAAAGTTCCTTAGCCTAGTATAAAGGTGACAGAATCACAATGGGCAATCACGAAAAATTATCGTAAAGGTAAAACAGGTAATTGTTTTTTAAATATCTGCACCATACTCTAAATTAAAATCAGCCAATATTGAGATGAAAAAAAGATGATGATTTTGATGCTATGATTTTTTTTTAAAAAAAAAATGACTAACCATCTTTAAATAGAATTACTTGGAGTAATTATGATGGTTGACTGATTCGGACTTAATTGATATGATTTTTTGACTTGTTCTTATTTATGACATTAATTTGTGCTTAATTGATGACCAACCAGATTTTAAATTTTTGAACTAATTTATATAAATTTGTTCAGTCAAATGCTGGTTACTCATGCTACACGTAGATATATTGGTTCTGACATTTTGATCACTGCTTGTAAATTTGCACGATTTCAAATTCATGAGAAAAAGGATTTTAAGAAATTGTTTTTGAAATAATTATGATGTTGATTGACTGTTGATTACTCATGAAAATAATTGTTTATCCTCTGGTTTCTGAATTTAACATCATGATATTTATTTTGAGTGTTAACACGGCTTAAATTCAAAATTCAAAAGAATGATGTTTTGAAATTTTTGGTGCACATCTCATGGTTTGATTCAACAAGTGAATATTGGGTGAAATTTAAATTCAGATGCGGATTACACTGGTAATATAGTTGATAGAAAAATTATTAGTGTAACGTGATTAATTTGTGAAACATTTATTTGCTGCATCGTTTTTTTTTAAAAGAAAATATCTGCATATTTTTCACTTGAAATAATTTTCAAATAGCAGAAAATTTTCTTATAAAACTCCCCTCAAGAAATCATGTTTGACCATATTTACAGCTTAAGTATTTTTGAAAAATTGATTTTATAATTTTTAATTTGATTTTAAATGACAAATTTGATTAATCTGACTCCCTTTGATTATCGAAAAGATAAATAGTGATTGAAAAAGAGATAAGTGTTGATATTTATCATATATTATAACTCGAGAAAGTATAATTAAAAATTTCTTTAGAATTTCATAACAAGAGTTATAAAAACTTTTTGTTGGATAATAATTCCATGACCATTTCTATTTGTATCATCTTTCTATCGAACATCACTCATCAAAATCATATTTAATATGTAAATTTGTGGTAGTTTACAAAGGAAATCATTTGTTCTTCAATATCTTTAAATCGGTGAAGGAAATTATTTGTGCTTCAATTTCTTATATTCAGCAATTAAAAATAAATATCCAAAGTATTCACTCTCATTTAAAAGTCCTCACGGTCATGCATGGGTGAATTACTTGGATTTTTGATTATGTGCTTCCATGCTCATTTAAAAGTCCTCACGGTTATGCATGTATGGAACGCATATTAAAAATAATTGATTTAATAGACAAGTTGATTCTAATCCCATTTAAAAGTCCTCACGGTCATGCGTGGTTAGAAGATACTTGATTTCATTTTTTAAATTAAATTGGAATACTACTAATCTCATTTAAAAGTCCTAACGGTTATGCATGGTTAGTAGATATTCAAATTTCCAGAAATAAATATACCACAAATAGACATATCTATATGAATTTTTGATGATTCTATCTCCATCACTTCTGAAAGTGGAATATGCGTTTGACAAGGGTAATTATGATTTTTGTTTGAGTTTTATTGAAATTTGATATTTATATTTAATTGAGTTAAATGTTTGATTCATGTCTATCACTTCATCCCTATTTTTATAACACTGTTATTCTTTTGCTGATAACAAAAGGGGGAGAGAAAAGTTAAGATTTTGTCAAATAGAATCAAGCAAAGGTGTCAAATAGAATCAAGCAAAGGTCAAATAACTTTCAATTTGCATATAGGCTCATTTACATATTTTTATTTGTATGCATATATGTAGGGGGAGCCATATATGTAGGGGGAGTATCACATATAAAGGAAGCATTCAAATAGGGGGAGCAAATGAAATTATCAAATACATTTAATATATTCAAAATCTTAAATATATGTTTGTTATCATCAAAAGGGGGAGATTGTTGAATATGCGCTTTGCGCTATATGATTTTTGTTTGATGATAATAAACATATATACATTCATATAAATGTATTTGGTAATGTACTATTTTATTTTTCATAGTTTAAATAAATATTTGTTGAATAAAATTAAATTTCACAGAATTTGAATTTGAATTCAAACAAAACAAGTTAAACAGATTTTGAATTCAAACAGAAATTTTATTCAAACAAATATTTTGTATAGTATGTATTTGGTTGAATAAATATCTGTTGAATAAAATAAATTACACAGAATTTGAATTTGAATTCAAACAGAACAAGTTACACAGTTTTTGAATTCAAACGAATATTTTATTCAAACGAATATTTATTACAAACTTGAATAGTACAAATTCATGCTCTCACTATACATATACATTTCTGATTACATCACGATTGCATCACAAATATTTTTACATTGATAACCTCACTACATATCACTCACACTCGTATTTTTGTCTTCAACTGCATTCCGGTTTGAATCCAGCATCTGAGCAATCTGCAAAAATATAAACTAACGTAGTAAAATTGAAAAAGAAATATTTTTGCAATTCAAAAATAAAATATGGTTTTTGAAAATAATATTTGCCTCAGTTATTTGGGTTGTTCGTCATCATTTAAATTTGAATTCATCATACACAAACAACTTGTGACATACACAGTATATTACTGTATATGCCACAAGGCCGTGCACACCGATATATACACTTGATAGATATTACAGAGACAGGTAACCATAAGTGGCTGCAATACACACGTGTACATTCATGCACGTGTGTACTGCCTCGCCAACTCGTATGCGCAGCCAACAAGAGCAAGTGTACAACAGTGTCAAGTTGCAAACAGTCAAAGTACAGGTGCAAGTGTACATAAGAGAAGTACAAAATGACCAAACAGCAACAGTGAATGGGGCAAAGCACAAAAGTGCACAACGACACAGTGGCAACATGCTCGAAGACTACACAAATAACCAAGTACAGGTGAAGTAAATCATGTCAAAGAAAATGCATGAAAGCTGCAAACTGCAACATGGCGAAGACTACAAGCAACTGACACAAACAACTCAAATGCACACATGAAGCATGCAAAGAGCTCGAGCACAAGAACATGACAGCAAACAGGAAGTGCAATTCCAAGTGAAGAACCAGACTCAAGTTAGTGCACAGTGCATATATGATGCATACAAGTTCAGCCACAAACATGCCACAATATCGAGTACATGAAGATGGCATCCAACAATATTCAAACAACAGCAGTATGCAAATGCATACATAATAGAGGCAGTAAAGAACAAGCTACATGAAGGGAACAGGAAGTAATGATTGTAATGCAACACAGTGCAATGAACAATGAACAGAGAACATGACATGAACAATGCAACTGATCAAAGCTCGGCCAACATAATGCAACTATGTTCAAACATGACAGAAACATGATCAAAGCTACAAGTGATGCAGCATCAATCAAAAAGTGATATGGTGAAGCACTGACTCAAATACAACTACAAGGCATGAAACCATAGTGAAACAGTTCAAGTGGACAGTGAAGGCAGTACAGGCCAGTGAACATAGAAGAGAATGACTCGAAGCAGTTGTGAACAAATGTACAAATGCTTAAGACCATCAGTACACAGTGTAGTTGCAGACTCCAAGAATATACACATGAACAAGTGTATCATCTGTTACAGTAAAAAGCCTAAGTCAAGATGAAGTTACAACAATGCATCAGTGAGGAACACAACTGACATGAATACATCAATAAACCAAGTAGCAGTATGAAGCAATTTGAAGCAAAGGTGAACCTGAACAGGTACACAAGTATGAAAGCTACATGATACACAGTGATGCATAGCAACTGCATAGCAGCTACACAACAAAGCAATGACCAGAACACAAGTACAAGCAAATAAATGCAACAGGAAGTGATATAACAGCAACTACAGGTACTCAACAAGGTGAAATCAAAGTGTGCAACTCGAAAATGGATACAAGTGACTCAGACCAAATGCAGTAACATACTGCAACAACCAAAACCAGTTCAACAAGTATGAACCAGTCAAGGCAACTTGAAGCATACAAGCTCAATGAAGATTGCAGCAATACACACAGATGAACAAAATAACCAAGTGCAACATCAAACAGAATGAAATGCACAATGTCACATCAAACTGGCACCAGCTAGAAGATCAACTCGAAGCAATTGACCACAAACAACAATTTAGCTCGAAGAAGTGACAGTAGACAAGTCAAAGAATAACATTGCAGACTCAAATTATCAACTAATCAACAGTCGAAAATATACGAAATTGACAAAGTCAAATATCACAAATCACGAATTCAATTCAAAGCCGTGACCAACCAAGCAAGAAATATGAACAAGTCAACATCAAAGCCGTGGGACGCAAGAAACAAAAATACGCATATGAAAAAGTCAGAATCGATCTCAATCATTCAAGCATCATCAAGTGGCCGAGATAAAGAATTTGACAAATTCAATCAAATTTATACGAACGCAAATATAGGAATTCATCCTATTAAAACCCTAATCATCATCGGCATTTAGATCGATCGAGTTCAAGTATCAATTTAGAAAAGAAAAAGGACACAGTACATACCGAATTCACAAGCAACGAACTCGATCGAGCAACTGCAAAACATCCAATAGCCAACCATCACAGAAGCAGACATATCACAGATCAATTGAAGAAACCGAAGCCAACAAAGAGCCGAAGCCCTAACTGGAACAAAAGGGAACGAAGCCCTAATCAGAAAGAGGCCGCCATTTTTCTTCTCAAAAGAAAGTGGATCGGGTTAATAAAAACAAGGGGCCGGTTTTGTTTTATAAAAGGGCTAAAGTTTTATTTAGGGTCAAGTAAAAAAGGGTTTTTGTTTATAAGGCTTTATTAATATTGTTTTAGGGTTATTGTTTTTAATTTATTGTTTTTTATTTTACGAACCAAAAAGTTAGTAAATCACCACCTAGGTTAGGTAGTGTCAGATTGTCTATTTAGAATTAGTTCAGTGAGCAGGGAGTGCGAGTTTGCAAAGCTCGATAGGCGGGAGCAGTGTTTGCGAGTGAGCGAAACTCTATAGGCGGGAGCAGGGTGTGCGAGTCTAGTAGAGTGTTTGTGAGCGGGAGCAAAAGGGTCTGCGAGTCTAGTAGAGTTGTTGTAAGCGTGATACTGTTTAATTCTAATAGAAATCTGTGAATGCAGCAGTAGGCAGGGGTTGCCGAAGCTGGGTAAATTTTGTGTGTGATTTACTTTTCAGCATATTTATTTCTGCAGTTTATTTCTGTGTTTAAATCGAGAAAATTTGCTATAACCCTATTCACCCCCCCCCCTCTAGGGTTAATCTAGATCCTACATTGTCCGCATAACTCTTTTGCCTGCTCTGGGCTTCTCCAATATTTTTCTTGATCGTGTCAACCTTTTTCGAAGCTTCACTCATCATGTCGGGGTCAAGTACCAATCGATCTCTGGCCTCGATCCAACATAATGGGGATCTACACGAATGACCATATAAAGCTTCGTATAGGTCCATGCTAATACTAGCCTAATAACTGTTATTATAAGATAATTCTATCAAATGAAGGTAGATTTCCCATGAACCTCCAAAATATAAGATACAAGCTCTTCAAAGATCCTCCAATCCTCGATTTACCCTTTCAGTTTGTCCATCGGTCTGAAGGTGATATGCAGTGCTAATGTTTAGCTTTGTTCCAAGGCTGACTGCAATGCTTCCCAGAACATATTGGTAAAGATTGGGTCTCTATCACTAACTATGTTATTAGGGACACCATGCAGTCGAACTATTTCCTTCGTATATACTTCCGCAAGGCTTGCAACAGTTTTTGTTGGCTTTACAGGGATGAAGTGCACACTTTTGGTTAGTCGATCTATAATAACCCAAATGCCTTCATTCCCCTTTCTTGGTCGAGGCAAACTGTCTATGAAATCCATTAATATCTGGTCCCATTTCCAAGTGGAAATTTAAGAGGTTGGAGTAGCCCAGCAGTCTTTTGTTGATCACTCTTGATCTGTTGACAATTTGCACATTTACCCATATGGATGGAAATGTCTCTCTCGATACCTCCCTACCAGAAATCTTTTTCATGTCCCTATACATCCGTGTCACTCCGAGATGTAATATGAGTGTAGAATTGTGACATTCAGTTAAAACTTCTTGTCTAATCCCGTCGACATTGAGGAAACATATCCTTCCATTCATATTCAAGATTCCCTGCTTATCCACTTTGAAACCTTCCCATCTTCCAGGTATCATACTCTTTTCTAATTCCCTTGCTATTTTTTCCATGATCGGGTCCTTTAGTTGACTCTCCTTTATTCGAAAAATCAACGCTGGACGCACCACTAAATGAAGTATAAAGGCCTGCTTTCTACTCAGAGCATCAGTCACAACATTGGCCTTTCCTGGTGTATATTAAATATCCAAATCATATGAGGTGAGGAATTCCAAACAACGTTGCTGCCTCATATTTAAGTCCTTCTAAGTGAAAATATATTTCAAAGGTTTGTGGTATGTGAAGAGCTCAAACTATCATGTATTTAAAGAAGGAATATAATTTACTAGGGTCAATCAAAAAATTTATTCAAAATATACTATAATGAATTCTTACCCAGTAGATAATGTCTCCACATTTTTAATGCATACACAATGGCTGATAACTTTAAGTCATGTGTTGCATAATTCCTTTCGTGGATCTTTAGTTGTCTACTTGCATAAGCAATGAGCTTTCCATGCTACATTAGAACAAACACCAACCCCTCCACACGAGCATCTATATATACACTATAAATCCACTGTTTTCATCCACTGCTGCTAATATAGGAGCAATGGTTAATCTTTTCTTAAGCACTTGAAAAGCTTCTTCACATTTTCGTTTTCACTCAAACTTCACATCTTTCATAATCAGCTTTGTTAAGTGAGAGGAAACCATGGAGAAGTCTTGAATGAATCTCCGATAGTATCCTGCTAATCTTAAGAAACTGCGAATATCCTTCGGAGTTTTTGGTTGTTTCCAGTCTAGAGTAGCCGTAATCTTTAATGGATCAACTGTAATTCCTTCCCTTGACACCATGTGTCTAAGGAACCTTGCTTCTTTTGCCAGATGTGGAATTTTGAGAATTTAGCTCTCAGCATATTTCTCCTTAATATTTTTAGTATGATCTCAAGATGCCCTTCATGTTCTTCCTCATCCTTTGAACATATCAAAATGTCATCGAAAAAGACTAGTACGAATTTATTGAGTACTTTTCTAAGTACCTTATCATAAGGTCAATGAAATAGGCGAGAGGATTTATTAGCCTAAAGGGCATAACCAGCCATTCATAGAATTCAGTTGAGCTTCTGAATGCGTTAAAGGAATGCAATCTTCTACTATTATTAGCTGATGGAATCCGGTGGCTAAGTCCATCTTTGAGAATACCTTAGCCCCATGTGATTGGTCAAACATATCATCGATACGGGGTAGAGGAGTTTTTATTTTATTTTATTTTTTAGATCTCTATAGTCCATACCCAGCCTTAGCGAGCCATCAGACCTTGCAACAAAGACCACTGCTTCCCCCCAACTTGAGTGACTAGGTCTTATCAATACCTTCTTCAACTACTCATCGGTTTGTTTTCTTAATTCTTTCTTTTCTTTAGGAGTCATCTTCCGAATTAGGTGAACAACTGGACTTGTGTTGGGAAGTCAACCTATGCGGAATTCAATTTCTCAATGGGTAGCAGACTTTTTACTTCTTCAAAATCATTAAAAAATTCCCTTACTATATGTATTTCTTCAAGATGTTTTTGGAATAAATTAAGCGTGTATGTATAATTCTCCTTTACTGGACTAGGGTTCTTGCATTTTATCACAAAAGGCCTACCTCGTCTATTTTGTAATAGCACTGTACTTTTATTACAATCAAGAATAGCTTTATATTTGGATGACCAGTGCATATGGAGTAAAATTTCAAATTCATCAAAGTTAAGGACTATTGGATTGCATGGAAAAATCTAGGATAAGTAGGTAACTTGGATTCCTTCACAAATCATTACAAGATTTTCTGTTTTGCCTATTGGATTAGACACATATATGGAAATATTTAATACTTGTGGTTTTAGTTTAAGTCTATCAACTAGTTTCTTGGAAATAAAGCGGCGGGAAGCCCCGGTATCAAACAACACTCTAACTAATATGTCATCAATATCAATTTTACCTTCAAGAACTCCCTTTCCCTTTGCATCTGTTGAGGTTTATCTTTAGTAGGAAACACTATAGCTTGATCTCCTTTCTTTATTAAGGGACATTCCACTATCCTATGTCCTGGCTTATGGCAATTGTTCAGGTTCCCCTTTGTCTCTTAGGATTTTTGTAGGTTGTGCAAAGGTTTCCTTTCGCTGGAAATTATAACAGCTTACATCTTTCAAACGATCTATCTCCAGCTTGGCTTGCTCTGGTTTCTTCCAATTGTTTTTGCCATTGCTTTGAGTTGCAGGTGGGTCTTTCTTGTCTAGGGATTCGTATCGAAAACCCATATCCACAAAATCCATGAAAGTCCCCTTCACATGCATTGTCATTCTTCTTGATATTGTTTCTTCATTCTAGTAATAAATATTTCATTCTTTTTCAAAGGTGTGTCAATTAGATCAGGTCCAAATCATGACAATTCATTGAATTTGTTAGTATATTCTTCTATTGACATTTCCCCTTGTTTCAATCCATAAAGCTTTGGTAAAGGCATGCTTTTCAAGATGCAGGCGTATACTTCTCTGCCAAAATTTATTTGAATCGTGCCCAAGAAAAATTATCTTAAGATTCAGTCAAAGTAATGGACTCCCACCAGGCGAGAGCTCCATCCTGCAATTGCTAAGATGCCAAGAATCTCTTCTACTCATCTTAGCCTTTTGAAAATCCTTTCGCATGAATGGATCCATGCTTGAATTTCTATGATGGATTATGTTCCCTTGAAGGTTTTCCTTCCATACTAGTATAGTATTTTCATAATGTGGCAAAGTTGATTTGGGGTTGTACCCGAAAGTTTCTTCCTCGATTATTGTGGCCATGGGAGTTCGACCATCTGTATTTGTGGTACCACTACCTCCCCTTCCCCTACCTTGTCCTCTTCTTCCACTCATTTCCTACTATCTGCATGTACTAAGGAAATATCTTTATAGATTATATAGACAATATATCTTAGGAAATTATCGTAAAGCTTGAATATACTTTTTCGAATTTTTTTAGTGTGCGCTCTCTCAGACTAAACTCATTTTTGGGAAGTACTAACCCTATATCTAATGAGTTGACCCCAATAAGGCTTGGGCATTCACTCAAACATAAGCTTTGATATAAAATGTGACGACCCACCTCCTCGACCCTTAGAAATCGACACTAACATGTCCTCCATATTCACATGCTGCAAATCCAAGCACCGGAGAGGCAGATCATCATGTGGTAAAAGAAAATAAAGATAAATGATAGAACAATAACAGATTCTCACATCATATTTATCAAGTGGAAATCATAAAGGTAGTACATGTAATCACTCCCAAAGTGAGATATCAGAGTCATGATACGTACTAACTCAGTTGGGATAGTTATAATGACATATCCCTACAGGTGCTAGTAGAAACATATTCAAAATACAAACACGGCGAAAAGTGGTGATCATAACAAAAAGATCCAAATTGCTTCATGCTTCAGGCTTTATGCTCCAAATACTCCAAAATGCTCCTAATCAGCTAACTAGTTGGCTGATTGGGAAAAACTAGGGCACCCAGAGTTCAAGGGAAAAGAAAATAAACTCTAGGTCAGTCATAGAACTGGTGTAAGAAACTCAAAATATGCATTTTGAAAACAAAGGTATCTCATAAGACCACGCCGTACATAGCCACATAACGGGTTTTTACCTTATAATAACTAAAATATTTGCCACGTAAAATCATTGGGAATTATTTTTAATGACATCCTTTGAAAAACACTTTTCACATAAACATATTTAAATAGCCGAAATTGTTACATTTGTTAAATTTAACGGCATAATAGGTTTATAATCAAGTCGTACGCACTTATTGGAGAATGGATTTCCGTATAATAGCAGGTAAGGGGCTACCTTTCATACGATACATCTCTAGAGGATTGTATAGAGGATACAAAAACAATCCCCCACATCTAGCAAGACTGGACTATCCAAATTTGACACTCATACATGTCCTAGATAGAACCGAATATGACATCACCCGGTCGTTACCGACCTATCCGAGAGCTCTCTTAGAATACACACATACCTGATATATAGTGGGTTATCTAGTAAGGTATGACCATACCCTGATGGTTGTAGACTACATAGCCATGCGGCGTACCCTGTTTAAGCCATTACCAGTTGATGAGGCCTGCAGTAGCGATTACCTTTCTCATAGCGCATCCTACTTTGAATGCTACATTGCCATCCCATGATCACACGACTGATTTCTACAAACTTATAACTCTTAAGCTCATATGTCTCGGGAAAGGGTGTTAATCTAAGAGAAGTTGCCATCTCCGCCGCCAAATAGATTAAACGTTCATAGAAATCAATTTATGTAACTAGAAATGCAAAGTATGACATTCGTCCATACAAGTTGCCCACTCTCCTACCATACCCTGTCGTAATTTACCTCAAGGATAAGTAGACAAAAATCCTTGCATCAAAGATCTTAAATAAAGAACTACTGCCACACAATATGATATGGGAATTTCCCCCGAGGGTCAGTGATAAGCAACCCTCATTCCATCTTCAAATTCATAACCATGTCTTCACTTCGAATATGTAAATTGGTTCGAAGTGGTTTTCGAATAGGAATTACCCAAATCCGACCTCGGTTCCCTCGAACAAATCATCAATAAAAGATGTTCTATGAATAGGGAATCATTCTTTAATTGATGAAGTTCATTTTGTCAAAATATCTTTTAGAGATGTATATTTCCAAAACATTCTTTCTGCTATAAACGGAATCATTAAACCTTTCTTATCAAATCCTTTGATTACTTAAAACCTTTTTAAAACCGAGACTAATCCAAAATCATTTCATTCTTCATTTAGGAAAATATTTTGAAATCATTTCCTTTAAACTTTAACATAAATTTCTTAATTCAAAACTCAAATTTTGATTGAGTTAAAACCATGTTATTTAGGACGTTGATCCAAAACCAGTAAATATTAAGTGAGCAGAATCTGTAGAAATCATCAAATTCTACTCAATATCAATTCCTGTATTCAACAAACACTATGGGTGGAATAATAGTGAAATCACCTTTTAAATTCCATGAATAGTATAGGTTCTCTCTTTGGCTTTAGCATCGGGTACAAGAGGATTATCTCCATAAAATCCAAGTTATTTATATTTGAGAAAATAATTTCTTTTCTATTTTGGAAAATTTAATCTGAGTAAACCAAATTCACTATCCCATTCGTCAGGGCAATCTGGATAGCCCAGGAGAGTAGGAAACTGGTTTTCCAAACTCAAGCCTAGACACTATCTCTTTGATGCCCATAAGGCAGTTAAGTTATTTGACCGACTATAAATCATTTAACATTTACCCATTCCATAAATCCTTCAAAACGTCTTTAAAATACTTTATAAATCATTTGGAAACATTTACAAAAGATTTGAAAAAGAACGGCTGCGTTTAAAATTATATTTCAAAAGTTATTGAAAAGTGCCGCGGAAAGTGCTTTTTAAGCTATACTGATCAAAATGACTTTATCATTTACAAATTTATTTTTATAACTCAAATAACCTTTGAAACATTTTGTAAGATTTTTAGAACTTATTTCTTATTTTTAAACAAATTTAAAGAGGTTTAACATCCCATATACACCAATTTATTTAATAACATAAAGTGATTTCTTTTGTGCTCATCGACGTGTATTTCCGTGACTTGCATATGTATTCAACATTTGTATTTAAAAACCATCATCAATAATCAAAATAAAATATATATAAAATCCAATACAATATAATACTATTATTTAGGAGTTTCTCAACTTGGGTTTAAATGCTTAACTAAAATTTGGCTATAGCTTTGCTATTTGGATTTTGAAGCCAACAATCACTTGGGCTTTTGACTTTGGAGTGATTGGCCTTGACTAGGAGGCCTACGACCATGGTTGTAGGGGAGGGATGGCTCGACCTTCAATGTAAGATGGTAGTGGTCATGAAAGATATGGAAGAAAGGTGGAGTTTTGGAATCGTTTTGAGGTGCTTAAGCGTATGTAATTATATATTATAATTCTAAATTCAATGTTGGAATAAAATTGGACATAATTTCTTTTAGGGTGGAAGCCATTAAAGAGGAGGAGAATGCTTAGAAAAATAAAGAAGGAGATGAAATGAAAATGAAGAGGAGGAGGGGTGGTATTTATAGGGAAAGAAGAGGAGAAAAATATCTAAGATATTTTGGACAGATGCAACAGTATCAATCACATCGACATGCACCATCTACATCACCTTTATGGCTGAAATGACTACCCCCATGTGCCTACTTGAGTGCTTGTACTATGGTGGACTTTTGGTTAGCTTAGGAAGGGAGGAAAAATAAATATCTTTGATATTTTATACATATATGTTATTATATTTATATGTATATCTGTGCATGTATGAATGATCATGTGCATGAGAATATATCTTCATGGATGCATAGGTATATGTGCACATGTTTCTCCATAACGTTGCACAACTTTTATACTTGTTTCGTTTTGAATATCGATTTCGGGTCATATTTTCACTTTTTAGTTAATATGTAAATATTTGTAAATAAAATTCAAAAATAAATCTCTAATCATTTTTAACTAATTAAAATGATCATATTTCATTTATATAACCATATAAATTAATATTAATAATTTTTTACAAAATTGCTATTATATCGATAAAGCGAAATAAATTTTGCTTATGATTTCAAATTAAGTATATATGTTTATAAAATTTATAATTAATTATTACTCTATAATTATTTAAAATGAATTATCAAAATCATTGTAGATTTTATTAAAACATTTTAATCTCAAATTATTTCAAATAAATTAATTTATTAAAGTGATATATTTGTGGGTCGTTACAATTTCTAGAAGGGATATTATATCCTCATAGCACTCTCAAAGCATTGCTTATGAAATATTTTCAATTATGTTACAACACTTTAACAAGTGATATGGACATAAATAACCTAAAGAATTTGTCAACCATAATAATATCAATAATAGTGGGTACAAAATATATCAACAAATTAAAATCAACTATTTTCATGAATTCGTAGCTCCATTAGACAAACGTAAGAGTCAAATAGTAATATATAATATATTACATTCTAAAAACTTACTATGAATTGAATATAATATGCATAATATTATAGAAGAAATAATTTTATATATTCTTCCGAAGACATAATTTAAATGTCATATCATGCTTTTCATGAAAGCTACAAATACGGTCTAGAAGAAATCTGTATATATAACCTAATATAATTGCATACTTCTACAGTGTTTCAATTTTGTTGCAAATATATCACTTTTATTGAATTCTCCGGAAAAGGTGTCTATGTATAATCCAAACCATATATCATTCCCTAATAAATAATTATAAATAATGTTCAAATGAAATGTATTGAAGAATAAACCTTAAAGACTTGAAGTTGTTTATAAAATTTATTTGAACCAGAAGTTCAACATGGTCTGGAGCATAATTCTTCAAGGTATTTTTAAAGTATTAATTCGAAGGATGTTGTTCTTTAGCATATTCAAATGAAAAAACGTGGTAAATTTCAATTGTATTATATATCCACGTAGATTCTTATATTTAAGTGGACAAAGCTGAACATAAAATTCAAAATATTCAAGATCAGTCACAAATATGATACTAGAAATAAAAAAAAAAGTTTATAGCTAAAAGTACCAACAAAGGATTTTGATTAATAAAAAATATGGAACTGGAAGTTATATGAAATATTGTAAATTTTATTATCAAACTAGAAGTTTGATAATAATTAAATAGAAAATTTTGACATCAATATTAAACTATTGAGTTTGGACAAAACATAAAACTAAGATCTTAAAGATCTTTGTTATTGATAAGTCAAATGGTAACTAGAAGTTTAAATATATTCAACAACTAGAAGTTATAATATATTCAATATCTTGAAGTTGTTGTTGATAAGTCAAATTTGATGCATATGTATATTTAAACTAAACGTTTTGAACATTTTCATGCGATATTTAAGGACACACATTGACATCAACTGGTAAACAAAAGTTGCTAGTTTGGATCCTCATAATAATTTGTTCTTAAATCACTAACTCAAACAGGTAAGAATAGGAAAATCTAATATACAAACACACACAAACACACACGCACGCGCACACACATACACATATAATACGTGGATACACATGTATATCTATATATGCAGATATTTAACTAATGAAATGAAGAGTATTTAACTAAATATACATAAACCCATCTTATAAATTATGCCTATGTATTCATTTAAAGATTTAAAGTCAATTAACATAAATGTTGAACAAACCAAAGTCATATGTGTATTCAAATGATCTATGTAATAATTAAATTCTTCAAACTGGCTTGAACAATAGGTACGAACAAACTATAAAAGCAAGCAATATTACTTAAATGCAGCTTATCAACTGATATATGAAATATACTCCTAGAATCGGTATATATAATATATTTAATAGTAGAAACATTTTAATGGATCAAAATGAGAATCCAAAGAAGATTATTCTTTAAAGTGATAATGTTCTTCTCAACATTGATGAGGAGAAAAGGAATACATGTTCATCTTGATTATCAAGATTAATTAGTTATTAGCATAAATAGTAATGAAAAATATTTAGCAACTTGAATAACAAATTGATAATATCCCTAGTACATTTGCTCGATCACAAGTTGAAATCCTTGAAGAATAATAGAGAAACCAGTCTGAAATAGTTTTAGAGTAAGTAATAAAGATGCCAAATAAAGAAGGCAAGTGCTCTTGAAGAAACATCGAAGGGTACTCTAAAAGAGACTTATGACATAATTATCAAATAATCATGGAAGTGTGTAACATCTCCTATCTTGAGGCCCGAAGTTACGCGCTACATATGCTGCAGTCATCCACAATATTAATTTCCGGGGATAAAACATGGTAATGTTAACGGTATCCATAATATCAGAAGCACTTGAATATGAAATAAAAATAGAACAGATTAAGACAACTTCTTTGATTACATTTCAGAGCAATATTTCACATTCAAATTACATAATCCCATAATTGATTCCCAGATTTTGATCAAATATAATTATTACAAACTACGCCAAGAACGACATATGAAGATGCACCCTTGAATGATTAGAGTACTAAATAGACATATCAGTCTTGATACATAACAACGGATATAAAACTAAATAGCTTCTATATATAGCTGCATTGCCTCCTACATGTCTTCGAAAGCTTTATTCATTAAACCTACTAAACCTGTAAAACCTCAACTCTTAATCTACTCAAGTCATATTTTGAGTATCTAAGATTTTAAGGGAAAAACATAAACTTTGAGTTAGACATAAAGCCTGGTGTGAGTAATACCATTACATCTCTTATTACTGATATTAAGTGAGACCATGCCACTTAGTGGAATGGGTTTCCCTCACTAATATCCCTTTAAAACATATCTTTTTGCAAATCATAATCCTACAATCAAACTGATTAAAAGAATAATAGCAATATCATATATGCTCATAAATCAGGTAATAAATGGACTATATGTCCGAACAATGTAGTGTTGATTGGCTAACTACTAAACATTGGTTGACTTGGGCCTACCAAACAAGATATATAATCTAACATCCTTTAGACACACTTCTGGAAGGTCCTTCCTTAACTTACTTCTCCTAAGATCACCTGATCCTAATGGTTTTTGCAGGCTCACCAATAACCTATCCTCCTTCTCTGTATATATTCCTTTCTATGTGTAACATCATTTATGTCTTACATGTGACTAAGCCCCACACATTGGAACTTTGGACTAAATTAGCTAAAGGCTATAGCTAATATGTAGGGCGCGACCCTACACCAGTCTCATCTGGTATACAAATATTTGAGTCATTAACTTAGGGTTAACTGCCCATTAAATTTTCCTTGAAAACATCTTTCAAGTTGATTTAATTTTTTTAAATCATACTTAAACAAGGAAAACATACTATTTGCTTTATTCAAATCTCTTTTCCATGGTATATGCTTTACTCAAAACATTGCTGATGAAAACATTCGAAATCTTTGTTTAAAAGCTTTAAAAAACCTCTCTCAAAACCCTTGAAAGTACCCCTTTCGAAACCTTTAAAAGTGCCTTTTTCAAAACAAGTTAACTACTTTACTTTGAGACCTTTGGCCACAAGGCCAAAACATACCTTTCAAAACCATTTGCATTAGACCTTTCAAAAATATTAAAGTGTCCCTTTTGAAAGCTTTATAAAACCTTATACATCCTATTTCAAAATGCTTTAAACATGCCTTTCGAAAACAATGGAAACCCTTCCTTTAAACACTATAGGTAAACCTTTCAAAAACGTTGGGGAACCATCCCTTCGAAATCTTTATCATATACCTTTCAATAGCATTAAGTCCTTTACATAAATCAAAACTTTCAAAAGCATTGGGTTCAAGTAAAAGTACATGGAACAAAGTTTTGAAACCTTTAAAACCATTCCTTTCAAAACCTTTGGGTTAGCTTTCAAAATATAAAAAGGGTCTTAAAAGAACTAAGTCAAAACAAACTCTTTCGAAAAAAAATTCCTAAATAAAAGAAGTGGATGGTGCCAAAACCAATTCCTTCGAAAGTGTCGGAGAAGCGGCTCTAAGTTTAAAGCAAATGAACCCTTTCGAAGACAATGATTTGAAAGGTAGAATACGACAGCAGGGGTTTCGACCTCAACGAAAGCTTCTTTTCAAAATAAAGGCGACAACCTCTTTCGAAAGCTTTTTTCTTTAAAACAATTGACCATGTCGAAAGCCATCTCATTTGAAAACCTCATTTACAATCAAAATAGTTCTAAATTTTCAGAAGCTACTTCAACTCCTTTGAAAGCCCTGTTTCGACTCTATACTTTTGCCCAACTCCAATCCACTACGTACCAAAGCTGATACCATGTGTATTAGTTAACTAGACACTACTATCCTCTGATATTCAAATCTCAATTCCCTTAACCATTTATATTATTGCATTTAATTTATCTACTTAAATGTCCTAAATAATGTTAGTCAAAATTAGGGTCGTTATAGACTCCCATCCTTAAAAGAATTTCGTACTTGAAATTACGATAAAGTACTCATTAAATCAATCATAAAAGTAAAACATACCATAAAACAAGTCAAGATAAGTATCTCTAATCCTTCTCTCAATTTCCCAAGTACAGTCTGTCTCGTCGTCACTCCACTGGACTTTGACTAAACTGACTGTTTTGTTCCTTATTCTCTTCTCATCTCTCGTGACTATATGAACTGGTTTTCTAACTATGGTCAAATTCGGCTATGCTACTAATTCATCTAACACAGTTGGTGCTATAATAGTCTTTGAATCTCTAACACACTTCCTTAGATGAGAAATATGAAAAACATTGTGGACTCCTGCCAAACTGTTAGGTAATTCTACTCTACATGCGAGTTTCTCTATCCTCTCTATAATAGGAGATGGTCCAACGAACCTCGGTGCCAACTTTCCCATTTCCTTGAAGAAAACATGATCCCCAACTGAGAACTCTAAGTCTTTTCGTATCTTATCAGCATAGCTCTTCTGCCTAAATTAAGCTTTCTTCATTCCGCTTCAAATTTACTCAATCTTTTTTGCAACTTCTCCAACCAAATCTGGATCAAGAACTAACCTATCCCCGGTCTCTAACCAACAAATTAGAGATTTGTATGGCCTTCCATATAAAGCTTCAAATGGTGCCATCCCTATTCTAGTCTGATAAATATTGTTATATGAAAACTCAATTAAGTGTAGATGGTCTTCCCATGATCCCCTAAACTCTAGCACGAAGTTCTTAACAAATCTTCTAAGGTTTTGTTAACTCTTTTCGTTTTCCCATCTGTATGCGGATGGTAAGCTGTACTGATCTTGCGCTTGGTACCTAAAGTAGCTTATAGACTCTTCTAGAACTCGCTAGTGAATAAGGAATCTCTATCACTTAAATATACTCCTAGGAATTCCAAACAGTCTAACTATATTCTTCATAAATAAATAAGCCAAAACAGGTGTTGTTCTGGTTGATTTAATTGAAAGAAAATGGACACTTTTGGTCAATCTATCCACCATGATCCATATAATTTCATTTTCTTAATTTGACCTTAGAAACCCGTTATAAAATCCATTTAGATGGAATCTAATTTCCATACCGGAACATTTAAATGCTAAAGTAACCCACTTGGGTTCTGATGTTCGGCTTTTACTTGTTGACGGTTCAAACACTATTTCACCCATAAGCCTACATCTCTCTTCATACCTTCCTAGAAGAAACTGCTTTTCATACCCTGATACATCTTAGTTCCCCTGGATGAATGGTGGACTTCAAACGATGGCCTTCTTCAAGCACTTCCTTCCTAATATTTCCCACATTCAGACAAAGAGTCTTCCTTCCTTTCTCAACCACCCATTTCAATCAAGACTGAAGCCTTTCAAGTCATCGCTCTCTATTCCATTTCTTAACTTCATAATCTGCTCGGCTAATACCGGATCCTCTCCTTTCTTAGAAGCAATCCTTTCGACCATCCTCGGTTGAACTTCTAAACATGACAACATATCAGTTTTTGTACTTGAACTACTCTTAGATCTTCACTGTTCTTTGCGTGCAGTCAGTGCTTCTAAATCTTTCCACTCAGCTATCACTGCCAATGTTGCATTCTGATGTTTTCTGCGAAGTGTATTTGCAAACTTACTGCCTTTCCCAGTGTGTACCCAATACCAAAGTCATTAGCAGCTAAAAACTCTAACCACCTCCGTTGTCTCATATTCAACTCCTTCTGAGAGAGAAAATACATCAGTGACTTATGATCCATATACAACTCGAATCTTTCTCCCAACTGGTAATGTCTCCACATCTTCAATGCAAAAATAATTATAGCCAATTCCAAGTCGTGAGACAGGTACCTAACCTCATGCAGTCTGAGCTGTCGAGAAGCATATGCAATCACTTTACCTCTTTGCATTAATAGAGCCTTAACCCTATTCCACATGCATCCGTATACACCACTAAGTCCTAATTCCTCTCTGGAACAACTAACATGAGTGCATTTGTCAATAAGTGTTTCAGCTTCTGGAATGCATCCTCACACCTATCAGTCTAGACAAACTTCACATCTTTCTGAGTTAGCTTAGTCATCGGTGCCGCTATCCGTGAGAAATTCGTAACGAATCTCCAATAATAACCAGCTAATCCAAGACAACTATTCATCTCAGTCAATGTCTTGGGTCTCTTCCTACTACTCACCACCTCGATCTTAGCTGGATCTACACATAACCCTTTTCCTAAGACTACATGACTAAGAAACTTCACTTCTCTCTTCCATTAATGACACTTTGAAAATTTCACCTTCAGTTGATGCTATCTCAGCGTCTTAAGCACCACCCAAAGATGAACTTCATGCTCCCTTTCTTCCTTAGAGTATATCAAAATGTCATCTATGAATACAAACATGAACTTATCCAAGTTCTCTAAGAAAATTCGGTTTATCAAACCAACAAAAATTGTTGGCGCATTAGTCAGTCCGAACGGCATCACTAAGCAATCATAGATCCGTATTTGGTCCTAAACGCCACTAAAAGAATACTATCCTATGCCACTCTAAGCTGATGGAATGCCGTCGCTAAATCCAACCAGAGAAATACTTTGGCTCCACTCAAATAGTCAAACAAACTGTCAATTCCAAGTAATGGATGTCAATTTTTATCATCTTCTCATTCAGCTTATGATAATCGATACATAACCTTAACGATCTCTCCAGTTTCTTTACAAATACTACGACTGCTGTCCAAGGCAAACTTCTTGGTTTGATAAAGTTTTTACATTCCAAACCACCAACTATACCTTTAACTCCCTCATCTCGGTAGATGTCATTCTGCTTGGTTGTCTACTCACCAGTTCTGCTACTGGTATTAATCTATCTGAAACACAATAACTCATTTCTGCGCAATCCTACTACAGGTTCAAAGACATCTACGAATTCTCTAACAAAGAAAACTCGATTCAACTCGTCTTATGCCTCCATAACACCCAATAAAGCATTAACCTGTAACATTCCTATTTTTAAACAAATTTAAAATTGTAATAAATTTGATTCCTAGATTAAATTAAGAATTAATTTGGTAAATTAATATAAAATTTTGATAAATTATGAATTGATTTAAAAATTGTATAAGTACAAAACAAATTGTGGTCTTAAAATTTAATAAATATCTTGAATTCAAAATTCCTATGTATTTGAAACTAATAAAATCTTGTTCCTTAATTTTTGTAAATGTGCATTTTGATGTGAAAGATAAAGTTTGAAAGATGATTAAATTATGAATAAAATATGTATTTGTAAAAAAGATATTGTTTGATTGCCTATTAATTTTTGAAGTTGAAATTTAAAAATAAAAGCTTTGAATATATATATATATATATATATATATTGGATTTGAAAAGCTCTATTTCAAAAATTGATAGAAATTTGTTTTCTAAATTATTTAAACAGGCATTTTGGTTTGACAATGATATTTTGAAATTGATATAATAAATATTTCAAAAGTTAATTAAGAACTAAATTTTAAAATATTTGTTCATGTATAATTAAATTTTTAAAACCCATTTTCTTTAAAAGATTATATAAATAATAAATAAATAAAATGTATTTATTCGGTAGGAAATATAATATAAAGTCATATTTTAAATATTATTTAAATGTTTAGGATATAAACATAAAAGAGTTAAGCAATTTATAAAACTAAAAGGGGTTTAAAACAAAGTTTTAAATTGAATAAAGTAAGGGCTTTAAAACATATTTATAAACAAATTAAAGAAAAAGGTTTAAAACATAAATATTTGAATCGATCATTTGTGAGATTATTAAAATTATGTACTAACATTTGTAGGCTTTGCATGCCATACAATTAACAAGTGGCATCATTTTAATTTGAAAATTTAAATGAAAGAAAAAGAAAGAAAGAAAAGGAAACTACTATTCTCAGTTCACAATTCTCAGACTTGAAGATGTTCAAAACAGAAAAAAAATCTAAGCCAGGTTCAAAGTTGAAAACCAAAATCATCTCAAACATCAAAACCAGAGATCAAGAGATGATCAGAACCTAATCAAGGCAACCAAATTAAAATAGAAACAAATCATCTTAGCAACAAACCTGGTAATCAAGATAGCTTGAAATCAAAACCTGAAAAGCAAGATTTTCAGCCTGAAGAAAATTAAAATATGGATTCGAGTTCAAGCCTGGAAAGCAAAGTATTGATTAAACAATCAAATCAAAAACTGCAGATTCAATGAACCAAGGACCAAATTCAAATTCCAGTTTAAATTCAGGTTCTCTGTCAACATAATTTACAGGTGAGCAACTACCCTCCTTCTAATATCTTGATTTTGTGTGATAAATTAAACATGCTTGTGATTAAAATCTGGTGGTATGGATGTCATTGCATGTCTACAAGTAGGCAAAGGATCTGTGTATATTTGAGTGCTTGTGATACAGGTACCTTCTCTGTTAATAATAGGAAAAGAAAGAAAAAAAGAAATCCAAGAAAATTTATATCTTGAAATCTAATAGGAATTAGGAAATAATCTTTAAGAAAAGTATTTGTATTGACCCGATTTAAATTTTAAAAATAGATTCGAATGATAAACATTTAGTAGACATTTAAAAGAATGATAAATACAGTGAACTGTCAAAAATCAGAAAAATTGATGTTTGTAATTTTGTGAATTGATCCCATAATTGAGTTTACATTAGGAAATGATGATTTTAGGAAATTGTTACAAAAATTTTAAGCTTATATTCAGTGAGAAATTTTTAGTTAACTAGAGATTGCTTTTTCACCAATTACTGTCGATCGGCAGAGAGAGGTGGTTCGAAATTTATGTTGAAGGTGGAGTGATGGGTATGGATCGTTGGAAAAATGCTCAGGTTTTTATTAACCATGGTAGTGAGGTTGCGGTAGTGATTTAGGGTTTTAATGCCCAGTTTGGCTGGCGTAATTCTTGGGTTAGTACATGGGCAGGGGAGGATCGAGTGCTACCGCACCTGGGGGGATCGGTGCAGTGAACTTCGACGAGGGTTTGGATGCAGTAGCGGTGCGTCACATCGATGTTGGTGGTGATGTGTGACGTTTTGGGTCGATGAGTTTCGTCTTGTCAGGTTCCAAAACTTTTTATTTTGATTGATGGATTTTTTTTCACGAGTTTGGGTGGTCGCGAGGCTCGAGAGCATCGTTGTTGACTTGCTGGTGATCACGACAGTGATCGGAGGCGATCGTAGTCAGTGTACACGTGCACGCGTGGGATCGTGTACCTGGTTGTTAAAGTTGGGGAAGAAGAAGTCATCTCGGGGTTGTCTCGAAGTAAATAAGGGTTTGGCTTGGAAAACTTGCTTTGGGCTCGAGTTCGATATCGAGGCGTTGCGTGAGTAAATTAGTGTATCGGATTTTGAGAAAAAAAGAGGAAGGCTCGAAGCCAACTTCGGGGAAAGTGGTACCTGGCTCGGGTAAGAACTCGAGTCACCTCAGGGTTGAAAATTTTACCGTTCAAAAAAAAATTAAAAATAAAACAAGTTTTAATCCAAATTTAATTAAATCAAGTTGAATCTTTTTCTGATCCATCCTTGAAGTAAACTAAATGTTTTGATTTAGTTTTGGGATTAAGATTGGAATAAATTATTTTAAAACTAATTGAGTTCAAGTTTAATTAAGAAGTTAAAATAAATTTTAAAGGAAGAAAAAATAATGATGATGCTTAAAATTATTATCTGGCTTTAAAGTTTCAAGTCGTTTTATGAAATACACACACACACACACACACACACACACACACACACACACATACACTTTGTTTCAAAGATTAAAGGTTTAAGGATTAAATGTTTTAAAGATTAGTTGATTTAAAAAGATAATCACTTTGTGTAATTCAATTAAGATTAATAAATTTAAGATTAAATAGGAGAAAAAATAGTTAATTAATTCCTTAATTGATGTTTGCAAATAATAATTAATTACTTAAGGATGGTTACTTAATGAAAGTGATTAAGGATTGTTACTTGATGATTAAAAATTGATTTAAGCAAGTATTTAAAGGTTAATTAATTTTAAGAATAATTAATTTAAAGAATAATAATTAATTAAAGAATAATTAGTTTATGTGATTAGGTGATTAATTTGAGAATAATTGATTAATTAAGGGTTAATTAACTAAAGAATTTAACTAAAGGCTAATTAATAAATTAATAATTAAAGGTGGATTTATTTCTAATTTGTTAAGGTAATTAATTAAGGTAAATTAATTGCTAGTTAATTTATGGTTAATGATGACTAAATGATTAAGAATAATCACTTATTTAATTAAGGGTAATTAAATAATGTGATGAATTAATAAAGGTTAATTAATTAAAGAAGGTGATTAGGGGATGATTATTTATTAAGGGTTAATTAATTATTGTAATTCATTAAGGATAGTTATTTGTAATTAATTAAAATTAATTAACCAAGATTAATGACTAGTCTGATTTAAATTAATCAGATAATTAATTATATTACTTATGGATGTTTGGATTGGATGATTGAATTGTTTGATATTTCTGATATGTGATGCTTTGTGATATATCCTGATTTATGTTGTTATCTGTAATGTAATTAATAATCTGTGATGTAATTTATTATCTGTGATATATATATCTGTGATCTGTATATGAATGATAAGCGTTATAGTTTATACCGCTTATCAAATATATTGTTGTATTTTAATCTGTCATGATTGAATGATGTTCCACTATTGTGTAAAACCCCTGGACTACACCATACACACATAAATATGGATTGCACGAGGAAATTGGTTAAGCCACAGATTTATGAAATAATTTTTAAAAAATTGAATTTTTAAATCCAAATAGTTTTGGTTATGGATTGGGTTTAAAGCGAAAGACTTCTGAAAACGAATTTTCAAATATAAAAGTTATTTTTGAATAACTTAATTTAGTTTTGGAATTTGATAAAAATTTGAATTCAAAATTTGAAATTGAATTCTATGTTGAGAATTTATGATGTAAAAGGTTATACAAACTATAAATGTGTTCATATGGGGTTTTAAACCATTTTAAAGGTATGATTTTGAGAATTTGAATTTAACCCAAGTTTATTTTCGAAAGGCCTTAATTTGTGCAAATATAATCGGGTTTTGCGAAACGGAAACAAGTGGTTTCAAATAATAATAGCTTTTATATAAGGAAAGAATTTCCAAAAATTTTGACGAAAAGATCTTAAGTTCGAAATAGAATGATTCTTGAAAGTTATGAATGAATCTTTGGAAATGATTTTTGAAAGCTATGAATGGAATTTTTGATTGGATGAGTTAATCCAACTTGAAATGGAATTGTTTTGAAAGGCTATAAATGAATCTTTGTTAAAGATTGGTGAACCTCGTTTTAAATTGAAAGGGGGTTTAAAGATAAATCTTTGTTTAAAAGATTAAAGTGTAGAAATTGTTTAAACCATTGAAAGGTTTCTGGAAGTAAATCTTTTTTGTCAAAAGGATTTGTAAATGGTAATTTGTTTAACCATTTGAAAGAATAGTTTTGGGTAATAAATTGTGACTTAACTGAGATCCTATATCCATATGTTTTTAAATATTGCGCTCATTATTCGGTTTAGCTAGGAGAGGACCTTTGTGTCGTATAACCCATTCTGAATAATGATACGATGTTAGCACCAAAATTGGTCACTAACACCCTTAGAAAGATTGTGTAGAGAGATTAATGAAGAAAGTAAATTAAAACAGAGAATAGAGTGTAAATTTAAATGCGGAGAACAAGAACACCAAATTTATAGTGGTTCGGCGTAACTGCCTACATCCATTTTGGGGTTGATTTCCACTGATTTCCTTGATGGGTGATTACAGATACAATCCGTTTTTAGTTACTAGAATACAATTGTAAAGTAAAAGAAATAAGTCTGGTATGAGTCTTGAAAATGGCAGAGTCTCCCTAGTGTTCTCTAAAATCTCTTCCCTTTTTCTATGCCCCTGCCCCTCTATTTATAGGCGAAGGTGGGTTGGACATCACTGTTGGGCCTGGTGGCTGAATATCTTGGCCCGAGTGAAGTGGTCTCTGTGCGCCGAACAAGAGAGGCCGAATGCCAAACGTCCAAATGCCTAACGTACCCCTCCATGCCGAACAATCTCCTTTGGCCGAGCACACTAAATGACGTGGGGAGCGCTTGTGTCGAACGATGCTAGGAGCCGAACCAAAGCCATGTCATGGCCGAATGATTGCTAGGCCGAACGAGATGAGGCCGAATGCTATGAGTGCCGAACACTTCCCAATGCCGAACAAGGTATGGATGCCGATCGATATGGAACGCCGGACGTCACTTGATGTCGACCAATGTCCTTGGTCGAACGTGACTTGTATGTTGAACAATGTCTTATGCCGGTGTAACGACCCGCCCTTCTGACCGCCCCTAGTCGGTAATTAAACCAACTTGAAACATTCAAAATGACATATTGTTATTCGGTTTGTAGAGTTTAAACAGAATCAGCCACAGAAAACACAGAATAATTATATTTCACATAAATGAATTTTTGTACATATATCAGAGTTTATACAATGAATTAAATTTATACAGCGGAATATTTCTTTAAGTACAAAAATCGCCGAAAAGCTAAAGTAAAGCATTATCCCCCTCTCTCTAACTTCGCTGCCCGAAATTCTTCAAGCTGCAAAATACTGGGTCTGACCCGAGTATTACATTCAAAAGAAAATAATGCACGGGTCAGTCTAATTCAAACTCAATTATTAGTGCATAGAGGCAATAATAATCAAATAACAATTAGACGACAGTCAAATATAAATTCACCTATCCGATCCTTTAACAAGAAATCGGATAACGGTAAATATAACACTTAACAGTGTTAACAATAAATCAGCTAATTCAAATTATTAACGAAGATAGATGAAGGGATTATTAATGAAGATAATTTAGAAAAACAATCAAAATTGCCTAAACGGCAAATAACCACAAAATCATCAAATTTAACCAAATCAAAATGCGATTTCAAATATATTAAATTGAATAAACGAAATAGTTCAAACATTTGAAAAATCAATTAAAACATCAACTCGAGTAGGGTTGCAGTACACGCACGCGTGTACGGCCTCGCCACATTTAAAACGTTAATTCTGTGTGGCTGCAGTTCACGCTTGCGTGCACTACCTTGCCATTACCGTATATGGAATATGCAAAAGATCATAAATCTAAACAAAATAGGATGTCAATAAAAGCCATGCCGTGTGGCTGCAGTTCACGCTTGCGCGCACTGCCTTGCCACTATAGTGATGATGTACCTAAAAGATCAACGAACCGAAATTTATGAAAAATCAAATATCGATGCAACGCAAACCGACAAGGCAACTGCATAAACGAATCCCAAGGCAAACTGCACAATAAACTGCAGCCACCACAATATCAAATGAACATGCAATAAAGGAGGCAACAAGTGATGTACACATGAATGCAACAGTGGTCAATACAAGTGCGGACATGATGAAGTCAGTGCCAACAACGAATGACAGCAACTCAATCAATATGATTTACAACCTGGACCACTTGAACTCCATATATACATGAATACTATGATCACAGTATACATATACACACGTCGACCAGGCAACAAACAAAATCAACAATGGAAATGCGAATTTTCTCAAAGAATGATACCAGTATCCAAGTGCAGGAAGACTACAACAAGTACAAAATTCCCAAACACTCAAGACTGCACACTTCCATAAGCACAAAACTTTGTATAAAATGAAACTGCAAAGCCAAACCATTAACAAGAATGCAAAGGTCAAGTCAGTGACTCAACGCAACTGCAACACCAAAGCACAAAGCAGTGGTACAACAATTCAATGAACAAGTAAACGTAAAAGCTATAGGTTCGACTCCACCAGACAGTGGCGCAAACACACAAACACATATATAGGCAGTGAACGTGTGAAAATCAGGCTACAGGAGCAAACCAGTATCAAATACCATCAAGTAAACAAGACTCTAGATAGTACAAATCCATTAATATATGCATACACACATACAAATATATGTATGCCTATATATATGCAGACTTGAACAAACGGGTGACAGATCAAAGCCACCATTTAAAACAAATTGACGCAACAATAATGATTCAAGTTCGAATATACAAGTATAGCTAGCCAAATCAAAATGGACAGCGGCTACTGCACAAATGCAAGAAGGTCAAGCCACTTGACTCAACACAACTGCAACGTAAAGAAAACTGCAATCACCACAAATATTCAAGGGCAGAACTGCAACAAAAATGCAGCCACCACATGAGTTCAAGGGTAAAGCAAATATACAACTACCACTACAAGGGGAGTGATAATATATGATGAATCTAAGGCCACATTGGCACTACACATGACAAAGAATACAAGTGCACTAGCAAAATAGAAATAAGGAGTACTGCTGCAGATTAACAAATACCATATAAAACTCGAACACAGTGAAGCCAACATTTAAATGGTGCAAGAAAATGACCAGAAGCAATAGCAACTATATATATACATACATGAATGCATATATATATATATACACCTAATAATGGAAAGACACATATATGTACAAATGAAGACACAACAAGGCTACATGAACCCCAAATTTTCACAGAGCAATGTAAAGCACTCTGAATCAAATGCCAGCAGATAATCAAAGCACGTAAAGGCGTCGGGAAATACGCAACCTGATCATCTAAGTGCAGACAAAACGAAGTCAAGGCCAACAGTAATGGCAACAACTCCATCAAGTCGTGGTTCAAACCCAAAATGCAAGAAAAATCAAAACCAGGGAATGCGCTACTGCTACATAAACGCATAGGCAACTACGTGAAAAACTAGCAGTAAGCAGTGCCAAAGAACAACAACCTAACTGTACGATTTTTTTTTCCATAAACCAGAACAAGTGGCAGAAGACACGGAGGTCGAAATCAATGACCAATTCAAAACGAGTCAACGACATAATGCCAGAATCATAAGACAGCGAGATACAAGTGAGTGTATCTGTAAAATCCAAGTAAACTCAAGTAAAATGTAAATGTACAGAGACTTCAAGACTGCAGCATTTCAAACTCAAAGCAACTCTCACATGCAAATTTCAACTACCAAAAATGTATGCACATAGTCAGGCCAACTAAAGCACAAAACAAAACAAGTCGATATAATGTGATCAACTGCAGGTCAAAAATATTGAACAAAATCAAGTTAAAGCCGAGGCTATGGAACAACAAAGTGATCCACCAAGTTCGAACAATATCCAGCATGTTAAGAAATCAAAATGGCCAAAGTCATGAAACCCCATACTGAAAAACAAGACCGAAGTCACAGTTCAAAAATCATCAAACTCAAAAATCAAAACCAAAGGTATCAATCATTCAACAACGAAAATCACAGATTTGAACAAGCTAAAAATCAAGTAACAAAATTTTTACTAATTTGAATTAGATGCGAGTGATAGAATCACTCACCTTTGTGGAAACGAGGAGCACGTACGATCGACGCAAAAAAGAAACAGCCACGAGCGAGGTGTAGAATCGAACGAGCAAATTGAAGCCGGCGCCTTCAAATTAATCAAGCCCTAGATTTTGGAGACGATCGAAGAGGAAGACGAACGAAGATAGGCCGCCATTAATTTATTTTTTTTCATTTGATTTTGAAGTGATGAAGGAAGGGGTATCGGGTATTTTATGAGGAAGGGGGAAAAGGACACGAGTTACTTACTAATTTGTCTTCGGCCATACCTGCACGATTGATCTCGTGATTTTAGGCGTGATAATTGGGATGCTGGTGAAAAGATTTTTATTTTATATTTTTTTCATTTTCAATCCAATTTTTTTTCTCAACATCAATTTTTATCAACGCGTTTATACGTCGTATGCTCACAAAACAACTCAAATAAATACGAAATTTGAAATCCAGTAATAATTCAACATTATGGACCTAATGGAACTGGTTTCGTCAAATTCCGAGACTGTGCCTCGGAAGGCTATTTTTAAATTCAATTTAAACGATAAAATTTCAAAACTGTATGAATCACTTTCAAATTCAATTCTGAAGCTTCTATTATCTTCAGTCCTATCAATGTGAATTTTCTAAGCTTTTAAATATTTTTAATCAGCTTAACATTGAAGATTCAAATTTTTATTCAACTTTCAATAGATTAAATTCTAAAATTTAATCGCCAAATTCATTCTAATAATTTGAAATTTAAGTCAAACCATCATTCAAATATTTAAAATTAATTAAATATTTTCAATTTAAATTTTTCAAAATTCAGGGCTTTTACAATCTTCCCCCTTAAAAGAATTTTGTCCCGAAATTATAAGTTAGGAGAAACGATTGTTAAAATCTCACCGATATTTATACCCTACACAATTTTTTTACCAAATTCGAATCTTATTAAAATAAATAAATTTAGGATTCATTCCATTTATTTTATCTCCCTAGCTTTGTTCATTATTTTCTAAAATCAAGACGTAAAAGTCTTTTACCAAAAATTTTTGACTTAGAAAACTCAAATTTAAACTTGAAATTCTTCATGCTAGAGATTTGCATATCATATATTTTTTCAAAGCTATGGACTTTCAAGATAGTTTAAAGATCTTCTTCTTTAATTCAATTAGGTTGGAATTATATAATTTTAATTTCAGACTATTGATTTGCTATCTAAAGTTTTGAAAATACTTGCTAACTCGAAGTTTAACAAGTCTATCGTCATTCTCATAGACATTAGGCATACGCTGGCCAGGCGCGGGACTAAAAATCTCCAAGTACTAATATACTTGCTTCAACTCCCAGTGAAAATACTTTTAAAAATTCTTTTAAAAATGGATATGGAAAGCACGTTCCCCCATGGATCACAGTTTTACCCGGCGGTTACGCTACTATCCCAGTATAAACGCTTGTAATCTGTAGATTTCACATCTCTTGAATTTCGCCATGGTTGTTGCCATAGATCGCGGTTCACACGGTGGTTACGCTACTATCCCAGTAGAATCGCTTGTGACCGTAGGCATCTCGCCCCTCAAATTACGCTTTGGCCTCTAGATCACAGTTTACGTGGCGGTTGCGCCACTATCCCAGTGGAATTGCTTGTAACTGTAGGCATCACGCCCCACGAATTACGCTAGCATACATCATCATCAATTCACATGATCCCATCACGATGATCCATCATGAGGGATTCTAATCCAAATGGACATTCTAACTTATGGAAATTCTACGTAGCTACGAATTTCAAATGGATACTCACACCGAGTTCCAACACCTTCACAAATTTTAAATGGAAGGTACTTGTCCATATCCCCAGTTTAGAAAACATAATGTCATATACATATAGTACATCATTTCACATTTCGTACATATCATACCTATGTAAACTTACATAGGATTTTCATAATAATGACTTTCCAAACTGATGGTTTTCGAATTATTACATTCACATATATAAGTTCCGAAAACCATAATATCCCATACCCATAACAAATAGAGGATTTCTAAATTTTCCATCTCGTTACCGATTTAAAATTTTCCTCTAAATCGATTTGAAAATTTAAGGTTATCTCAAACCCAATTCACATTCATAATCCAATTCATTATCGACTTCACATTCGATTTGGATTTCACGTTACATCGTCAATTCTCAACACATAATTGATGTCTACCGATATATAACCTCTAAGCTCGTACATCTCAGAGAAGGGTGTATATAGATAAAAGAATAAATTCTCCGCCCACCAAACAGATATATATTTAATAGAGATCAATTGCTATGTCATTAATTCACAATGTTAGACATACAATCCCAATCGACTATCCGAAATTCAAAGCTCAACTTATATTGTTTTTGGTGTCGAAGTTAAACTCAATTTAACTCAAAATTCAATCTTTTTTTGAAAAAAAATTCAAGTTGAACTATTTGTTCAAATTTTCCAAAAACATCTTTACAAGATGTATATAATTTTCCACACTTAAACATTTGAAACAAATTTCAAATATTCACTTTTCAGTTTATCTTTAAAAGATAGAATTTCAAACTTTCCATTTCATATTGGAAAACATTTCCATACTTATTTAATAGTAAGTAATTCACAAATCCATTTGTTTTCAACACTTGAAAAATATTCAATATACTTAAATCATAATCAAGTACATATTCCATTCTTTAAGGAAAGCGTTCTTTTAAATACATTTATTTGAGTCAAAACGAATGTTGCGTAAAACATCGTTACGACAACTCAAAATCACTATTATAGGGATTCGAATTTAAGATAGATATGTAAGTCCCAATACTATATGAACCATTTCCTTTCGGAAAACATTTACTATAACAACAGTGTTATAGTCCACGATTTCCTTATTTCTCGAAAACGTCTATTTCAACAATGAATGTTTAAATCTATGTATTCGATAGTTAATACATTTTAAAACATCTTTTAAAACAATTAACTTCATTCTTTTAAATTTCACTTCTCCAAATCATACCCGTTTATTCAATAATATATTCAGTGTCCATAATCGTGAATATACTTTGTGTACCAAATTCAACACTTGGACTTATTTCATAGTTTGAATTCCGCATACTTTTCACAATATTGGTTTTAAACCGATTTCAAACTTTTCAATATTAAGTTTTTCACTTACTTAATTCTTTGATGTTCAAATTCAGATTCATCACTGAATCTATTAAACCTATTATGGATTATCATGTTGACAACTTCAAATTTTAAATCTAAATTCCATTTGAATTTTGCATTTGCTTTCTATTTCCAAATTAATCAACTAATTCTTTAGTAAGCCATTCATTGACTTGGTTTCATTAGATTCATATCTCCACATGAACTATTTTAGGCATTAGTTTACACTTGAAATATAAGCTTTACATCAAAACTAGTTCGATTCATACAGTTAAGTCAACAAATAAATTTCCTTCCTAAGATGCTATTTTATTAAAATACTTCATTCCGTACAACTATCCATAGCTTAATACCTTTAAAATACGTACATAAAAGATTTTGGATTACAAAAGATAGTATTACAAAATATATTGATTGGTTTAAGATTCAGAATTATTGAGGACTATCGAATTCCTGTCTGGTAGTACGCATCTTTGACAAACTTCCCTCCTCGGTTTACACTATTTCAAGTTGTATTAAAGGAGGATTAACACATTCAAAATCTACATGCCTCCAATTCCTACAGTTCCCGCAAAAATATGAGATGTTTCCATCCTTATCTATCACCCTTACACTTTTCGCTCTAGCTGATCGGGCTATAGCTTGCTTTCCATGTTGTCTTTCGGTGCAGTTTCTGTCTATATGTACAGTCTGGCGACAATGGTAGCAGATTGTCAATCTGTCGACGGGTAAATCGAGTACGCGCTTCTTCCTTTTCACTTTAGGGCAATGATTAAGAAAATGCCCTTTCCCCTGACATTTAAAACACACAATCTCAGGACGAGCGAACCAGACATTCACATTCCTTTTCTTTCTTTTCTCTCGGCGCATAACGGCATAATGTCCCTTTTTATGACATCGATAACAGGATAACACCATCATAGGGACCAGGTGCTTGCCTTTCATTTATTTTCCTTTCGATTTACGCACGTGCCACTGCTGCTTCTCTACGGGCAATTTCTCTTTGTTCACGGCGTGCTGCTTTTTGTGCTTCGGTTTTCGCCATTTTAATTAACAAGATATTTTTGAAGTTTCCTATTAAAATTTAAATCATTATTAGCAAAGGTTGGATTATTCAATCATTCCCCCAAGAGAATTTGCAAATTTACATTATCTTGATATATAAGATTATTATTCAACCAAACTTGAGATTCAACTCCGGATTTTATTTCAAACATTTGAAATCAATTTTCAAAAGAATTCAAAAATCAAATTCCCAAGTTATAGTTTAATGATCCTCTTGGCTATACTAAATTGACATGTCATTTTATTTCACAATTATTACTTTGGAGATATTCAAAATATTTGATTCAAACCAATTCATTAATTCACTCAACTTATATTTTATTTTTCATAAATCTCAACAATCCAATAATGGTTTTCGAATGATCGGGACTCAAATCTAAGGAGACCTTACCGAAGAGAAACTATCGCAAACCTAAATTTAGAGAGGGGAATTTCCGAAAAAGATTTGAATTTTCAAAATAGATTCTATTAAAAAAACAATTTTATACTTCTTTAGATTTGAAAAACGTTTTCTTTAAAATGATTCTAGTAACTATTCATATTAAACATCATAAACTGAGCTTTGTATTAACCAAAGCTCTGATACCACTTTTGTAACGACCCGCCCTTCTGACCGCCCCTAGTCGGTAATTAAACCAACTTGAAACGTTCAAAATGATGGATTGTTATTCAGTTTATAGAGTTTAAACAGAATCAGCCACAGAAAACACAGAATAATTATATTTCACATAAATGAATTTTTGTACATATATCAGAGTTTATACAATGAATCAAATTTATACAGCGGAATATTTCTTTAAGTACAAAAATCCCTGAAAAGCTAAAGTGAAGTGTTATCCCCCTCTCTCCCTAACTTCGCTGCCCAAAAATCTTCAAGCTGCAAAATACTGGGTCTGACCCGAGTATTACATTCAAAAGAAAATAACATACGGGTCAGTCTAATTCAAACTCAGTTATTAGTGCATAGAGGCAATAAAAATCAAATAACAATTAGACGACAGTCAAATATAAATTCACCTATCTGATCCTTTCACAAGAAATCGGATAACGGTAAATATAATACTTAACAGTGTTAACAATAAATCAGCTAATTCAAATTATTAACGAAGATAGATGAAGGGATTATTAATGAAGATAATTTAGAAAGACAATCAAAATTGCCTAAACGGCAAATAACCACAAAATCATCAAATTTAACCAAATCAAAATGCAATTCCAAATATATTAAATTGAATAAACGAAATAGTTCAAACAATTGAAAAATCAATTAAAACATCAACCCGAGTAGGGCTGCAGTACACGCACGCGTGTACGGCCTCGCCACATTTAAAACGTTAATTCTGTGTGGCTACAGTTCACGCTTGCGTGCACTGCCTCGCCACTACCATATATGGAATATGCAAAAGATCATAAATCAAAACAAAATAGGATATCAATAAAAGTCATGCCGTGTGGCTGCAGTTCACGCTTGCGTGCACTGCCTTGCCACTATAGTGGTGATGTACCCAAAAGATCAACGAACCGAAATTTATGAAAAATCAAATATCGATGCAACGCAAACCGACAAGGCAACTCCATAAACGAATCCCAGGGCAAACTGCACAATAAACTGCAGCCACCACAATATCAAATGAACAGGCAATAAAGGAGGCAACAAGTGATGTACACATGAATGCAACAGTGGTCAATACAAGTGCGGACATGATGAAGTCAGTGCCAACAGCGAATGACAGCAACTCAATCAATATGATTTACAACCTGGACCACTTGAACTTCATATATGCATGAATACTATGATCACAGCATACATATACACACGTCAACCAGGCAACAAACAAAATCAACAATGGCAATGCGATTTTTCTCAAAGAATGATACCAGTATCCAAGTGCAGGAAGACTACAACAAGTACAAAATTCCCAAACACTCAAGACTGCACATTTCCATAAGTACAAAACTTTATATAAAATGAAACTACAAAGCCAAACCATTAATAAGAATGCAAAGGTCAAGTCAGTGACTCAACGCAACTGCAACACCAAAGCACAAAGCAGTGGTACAACAATTCAATGAACAAGTAAACGTAAAAGCTACAGGTTCGACACTACCAAATAGTGGCGCAAACACACTAACACATATATTGGCAGTGAACATGTGAAAATCAGGCTACAGGAGCAAACCAATATCAAATACCATCAAAAAAACAAGACTCTAGATAGTACAAATCCATTAATATATGCATACACACATACAAATATATGTATGCCTATATATATATGCAGACTTGAACAAACATGTGACAGATCAAAGCCACCATTTAAAACAAATTGACGCAGCAATAATGATTCAAGTTCGAATATACAAGTATAGCTAGCCAAATCAAAATGGACAACGGCTACTACACAAATGCAAGAAGGTCAAGCCACTTGACTCAACACAACTGCAACGTAAAGAAAACTGCGATCACCACAAATATTCAAGGGCAGAACTACAACAAAAATGCAGCCACCACATGAGTTCAAGGGTAAAGCAAATATGCAACTACCACTACAAGGGGAGTGATAATATATGATGAATCTGAGGCCACAGTGGCACTACACATGACAAAGAATACAAGTGCACTAGCAAAATAGAAATAAGGCGTACTGCTGTAGATTAACAAATACCATATAAAACTCGAACACAGTGAAGCCAACATTTAAATGGTGCAAGAAAATGACCAGAAGCAATAGCAACTATATATATACATACATGAATGCATATATATACACACCTGATAATGGAAAGACACATATATGTACAAATGAAGACACAGCAAGGCTACATGAGCCCTAAATTTTCACAGAGCAATGTAAAGCACTCTGAATCAAATGCCAGCAGATAATCAAAGCACGTAAAGGCGTCGGGAAATACGCAACCTGATCATCTAAGTGCAGACAAAACGAAGTCAAGGCCAACAGTAATGGCAACAACTCCATCAAGTCGTGGTTCAAACCCAAAATGCAAGAAAAATCAAAACCAGGGAATGCGCTACTGCTACATAAACGCATAGGCAACTACGTGAAAAACTAGCAGTAAGCAGTGCCAAAGAACAACAACCTAACTGTACGATTTTTTTTTCCATAAACCAGAACAAGTGGCAGAAGACACGGAGGTCGAAATCAATGACCAATTCAAAACGAGTCAACGACATAATGCCAGAATCATAAGACAGCGAGATACAAGTGAGTGTATCTGTAAAATCCAAGTAAACTCAAGTAAAATGTAAATGTACAGAGACTTCAAGACTGCAGCATTTCAAACTCAAAGCAACTCTCACATGCAAATTTCAACTACCAAAAATGTATGCACATAGTCAGGCCAACTAAAGCACAAAACAAAACAAGTCGATATAATGTGATCAACTGCAGGTCAAAAATATTGAACAAAATCAAGTTAAAGCCGAGGCTATGGAACAACAAAGTGATCCACCAAGTTCGAACAATATCCAGCATGTTAAGAAATCAAAATGGCCAAAGTCATGAAACCCCATACTCAAAAACAAGACCGAAGTCACAGTTCAAAAATCATCAAACTCAAAAATCAAAACCAAGGGTATCAATCATTCAACAACGAAAATCACAGATTTGAACAAGCTAAAAATCAAGTAACAAATTTTTTACTAATTTGAATTAGATGCGAGTTATAGAATCACTCACCTTTGTCGAAACGAGGAGCACGTACGATCGACGCAAAGAAGAAACAGCCACGAGCGAGGCGTAGAACCGAACGAGCAAATTGAAGCCGACGCCTTCAAATTAATCAAGCCCTAGATTTTGGAGACGATCGAAGAGGAAGACGAACGAAGATAGGCCACCATTAATTTTTTTTTCGTTTGATTTTGAAGTGATGAAGGAAGGGGTATCGGGTATTTTATGAGGAAGGGGGAAAATGACACGAGTTACTTACTAATTTGTCTTCGGCCATACCTGCACGACTGATCTCGTGATTTTAGGCGTGATAATTGGGATGCTGGTGAAAAGATTTTTATTTTATATTTTTTTCATTTTCAATCCAATTTTTTTTTCTCAACATCATTTTTTATCAACGCGTTTATACGTCGTATGCTCACAAAACAACTCAAATAAATACGAAATTTGAAATCCGATAATAATTCAACATTACGGACCTAATGGAACTGGTTTCGTCAAATTTCACGACTGTGCCTCGGAAGGCTATTTTTAAATTCAATTTAAACGATAAAATTTCAAAACTGTACGGATCACTTTCAAATTCAATTCCGAAGCTTCCATTATCTTCAGTACTATCAATGTGAATTTTCTAAGCTTTTAAAATATTTTTAATCAGCTTAAAATTGAAGATTCAAATTTTTATTCAACTTTCAATAGATTAAATTCTAAAATTTAATCGCCAAATTCATTCTGATAATTTGAAATTTAAGTCAAACCATCATTCAAATATTTAAAATTAATTAAATATTTTCAATTTAAATTGTTCAAAATTCAGGGTTGTTATAGCCGGACCATTCTGCTGTGCCGAGCATGCTTGGATGCCGAGCGTTATGGCGCCGAACTGCTTAAAGGTCGAGCGAGGTTTCTGGCCGGACGATGCCTTCGGCCGAACGATATCTTAGGCCGAGCGTTCTTCTTCGGCCGGAAGGTATTCAATACCGGGTGCTTCTTAATGCCGAACGCTCCATCTTGGACCGAACGATAGGGGAGGCCGAGTACTAAGTTGCCCGGTCAATTTCCTGGAAAACACTTGCACCCCAAAGTGTATCGCGTGACCGAACGTTATATGTTTTGGATTACATACCTTCATGCTTCGCTTCGAACCTTGGTTCATCATTCTTGGGGGTTGCATAATTCTCCTGTGCCGAACGCAGTGCAAAATGCTGAACGCCCCAGTTGAAACCGAACACTCCTCGTGTGCCGAACGTAATGCAAGGGTCGGACCGAACGGTGCGGCTTTGACCGGTTTCACCCGAAATAGCCTCTTCATCTTCTTCCTCTTCTCTATAAAGTCCAGCACCCTCCTCCGTCTCCTCTTTTCACATTTTATCACCGCCGCCTTGTACTTGCTGATTTTTTCAGTTAACAAACTTTAGTGATCCATTAATCCTTTTCAAGTCTTCATCCTACTGACTGGGTATCGACTCTAGTTCCTTCCCATAACTTAAAAGGGCTTGATGCTCGAGTTTCGTAATCGATAGGGTGAATCAAGCCTAGGTTTAGATATTCTAAGGGTTTTCAGTGTTAAATGATGAGGGTGGAAGGAGGAGTGAATAGAGACGAACCTTCTAGGAAGCTGTTGGGAGATGTGTTAGGGTTCGACATAATTCCCTCATGTTGAACGAGATGGGAGGAAGAAAGGATGGAGGAGGAGCAGGAGGTAGTTGGGATGCCGAATGGCATGTCCTTGTACGATTTGCCGAACGATCGGCCCTTGTTGCTCGGTCGAGGATGGTGGAAAAGTGGGAAGGATTTTAGATTGGATTGCCGAACGTTGGAGCTCGGCATAATTCTAGTTCGGTGTGACTCATCACATGCTGGACAGTAGGAGGGATGGTTTGGGAGGAGTCATGAGTTAGAGGAGAGGATGTTGGGAGTTGTTTCGGCCGAATGGGATTTTGGCCGACCGATACTCTGCCGAGTGCTAACTAGTTCGAACTGTAGTTAGGCCGAACGTGAGTTTTAGGCCGATCGATAACTTCGCCGAGCGACAGCTTAGTCAAACAAACGTAAAGGCCGAACCATACATGTTGAGCGATATTTAGCCGAACAACACATAAATGCCGAACTAAACATGCCGAACGGTCATAAAGCAAGAACAATGACTCCAACATTCCAGCATATCGAACCGACTTGGACTAATAACCTTCTATTTTCAGTAGCTATAAATCTGACCTTTACTTGACATAATCAGATAACTTCCTTTAACGTTCCCTGAACTTTAGACTGTAATCCCCATAAGGAAGGCTTTTGGAGACGGTCAGCGATGACGGTCTTCGAAAGTGAAGATTTTTAAGCTTAGTTTTTATATTAGTAACCTTGCGACTCTCGAACTTCCAATGCTTATACATGATTGATTGCACTAGTTCACACACCACGTGGGGGGAATATTCGTGTTGTTAATTCTAACGTCGATCATTTTTCAAGTATAGTTCACACATGTGTTCTGTCAGATCTTCTATTTATTGAAGATGTCTAAAAGGTCCAGTTCCGCCACATTCTCGGACAGACCCGGGCCGTCTTCCAAACAAGGGGACGTAGACACTTTTAACCCGTCGACCTCCCCCACTCATAATTTAGCTCCTAATGCCCTGGAGTCATCTATTCTTTTAGATAATCCGATCAATTCACTGGCTTCGAAGATTAACGAAGTCGCCCTTCGACGAATATGCTCTATCCACGGCATCCCTTTTGCCGATATGTTGGTTCCGTCGAGGCATGATCGTCCACACCTGCCCCCAGTCGGATACATCGCATGCAATAAGTTTATGTGCTGGGTGGGCAGCGTGCCTCCATTCAATTTATTTCTCCGGGACGTGTTGCAATACATAGACGTCGCCCCATCGCAGCTGCACCCAAACGGTCATGCGTTCATTTATAGGACCTACCTCCTTTTCATAGCTGTCTTCTCCAGGCCTCCAACTCCCGGTGACATCAGATACATTTATATGATCAAGAAGCGGAGAGATAGCCCCTCCTTCGTGTTCCTCGAGCCGCATCACAAGTGCCAAATTCTAACCGGAGCGTGGAGCAAATTTTCCCTGTACAAACAGGAATGGTTCTACGTGCGCTGCCCTCCTGGTTTCGCGAGGAGATGGGTTGAAGGAAGTAAGTCTTCTTCTTGGAGCGATGCTCATGTTTCGGTCGAGGCGATACTTTTTCTAACTCTTGTTTCATTTTTTCCAGATATCAATCCACGTCTTGAGGGCGGTGGCTATTCTTAGGCTGTTGAGGCCATTAGAGCTCTTCCTACCGAGGAACGAGACATCCGAACCCGTGGCTATTCTGAGGCTGTTGAGGTTATTAAAGCTCTTCCCGTCGAGGAACGAGACATCCGAATCCTCATTTCAAATGAGTCACTGTCAAGGTTCGGGCTGTTAGCAGAAGGTCGTCGGGTGAGCCTTCCTGAGGGCGTCTCCATCCCCAAGCCCGCATCCGATAAAGGGAAGAAGTTGGCTGAATCGTCGTCACGCCCCACCCCCGGTGCACAGGAGGAGGGGAGATTAAAGAGGGCGAGGCTCCTGAAACACAAGGTGAGAATGTGGGTGTTACTCAGTATCCGCCGTCGAAGTGCATGATATTGAAACGTCATCTTCCCCTTAGAAGGGGAAAAAGACGTTGACATATAAGATTAGAAAGGAGAAGGTTGGTGGAACTTCCAAAGTTACGCTCATCCCGACAGAGAAGGAGGCTTCTTCACAGCACGTTGAAAGTTCGCTAAAGAGCCTTTCGAACCTCTCCATTCCGGAAGATCTGCTCAACTATGATTTCAATGATCCGGAGGCATTCAAGTTTCATTCGCCCGTCAGAGGAGATGCAGGCATCTTATCCCACAGCTAAGGAGAGAAAACTCCTGTTTGCAAAGCGACTGGTCCGTCGGGGGGACACACATTAGGACACAAACACAAAACACTCATACTTCCATTTTCACTTTTTCGTTGTCACACTATCTCTTCGCTAATTCCCTGTTATTTAAATTCTGTGCAGGTGACATGGGGCGCTCACATGGATTCGGTCGTCTTCGCGGTTTGTCCATTTTTCATCAACCAGCACGAGATTCGGGTTACGAAAGACGTCGAGATGGAGGTGGCGATGGCGATAAAGACTACCATTCCTGGGACTCCTCATCCCGGAGGAAAACTTACTATCAGCCAAGGCACCACCAGGAAACTTTGTCTCACGCGGAGCACAGCAAAGACAAGCATGGCCATAAGAGGTCGCAACCCGACGCTCCCCGAGACCAACACTCTAACTCCTCTTCTACTCGACAGACCCGAGGTTCTCACCGGAGGGACGAACTTTCAAAGTCGTCACCCCCTGCTCCTGCGACAGACCCGACAGTGTCGGAGAAGCTGTCCAAGCTTAAAGATAAATTTCCAATAATCTGCTTTGATGGCCTGAAATTCCTTCCGGCGATTCATCCTATTCCCAGTCATGTTAAACAGAGCGCTCTTGCCTGTACGAATAACGTCTATGTTCAACATGACGCATTTGTTCACCAAGCTGAGAAACTTTCCGAAGTCTCTGTGGAGCGCCAGCATGAGATAGACCGTTTGAAGCTTGAGGCTATCCACGATAGAAACATCATTAAGGCCCAAGACGAAAAAATCGCCACTTATAAGTCTGAACTCGAGGTCGCCCATCGGAGTGCCAGGTATACTGCTGAGGCCGTTACTCGCTTGTAATCAACTCATAAGAAAGAGCTTGACGAGGCGGTTCAATGATGTGGGGCTTTGGCCTTAGAGAAGGACTCCATTCAAAAGGAGAGGGATGTGTTCAGCACCTGGGTCAAGGAACTTGAGGAGCTTCTCCGTAGAGAGAAAGAGGAGAAAACGGCTGCCCAAGAAGAGTCACAGCGATATTGTGACGAGATTGTCGCCACCCGACTTTTAAAAGAACAACTCGAGGGCGAGCTCTCCAGGGTTGAGATGTTAAAGAGCGAGGCCCGTGAAGAGGGCAAAAAGATGGCGTTGACGGACATCGATTCCCGTCTTGAGGCATCCAGGGAAGAAGTCAAGAAGAGATCAAAACCGCGTTCGACCCACTCATTGCCGAATTCAACGCCCGCGTGCTCATGCACCGTGACTTAACTTTTTTGGGCGATGGCTATCTTGAATCATTGCTCGAGGCATGGGAAACCTTAATTCAGATCAGGAAGGCCGAGCGCGGTGTCGAGGAGGTTGACGAGGGGGATTTGATAAAAGAATTTCTGAAGGGAAATGAGCCTTCGGACCTATCAGCGGCCAAGGCCCTTTACTGCAAAGGCTCCCCCTCGAGGAAAGGGAAAGAAGTTGTCGTCGGTCCATCCGGGGCCGAGTCTCCTTTTCACGTGCCTTCCCAACCAGCCGGTCGGCCGATACTCGATCCCTTTGAACAACATATTGGCTATGATCCGGAAGCCCTCGGCCTAGGCGTTCATGTTTTGTCTCCTATCCCGGAGGGCGAAACCCCTTTGACAGCAGAGAGTTTGCCAGGGCCTGGTAGATAACCTTTCACTTTGAGATTTTGAAAGTCGTCATTCTTTGTGAAGTACTATTTCATTCTAATGCTCATCTTTTCTAATTTTGTGCAGGTCGTTCCAATCCCGATCCCACTCCGAGGAGTGATGTCGCCAAGGAGGTGGAAAAGACTGGTGGGGCTTCTCATGCTGGTGAAGTTCCTGGGCTAGATGCTCAAGTGATCGGGGAGCTTGATGAAGGCAAGTCTGATTCCTCCTCTGGGAGTTATGAAGTAGAAGTCACAGGTGCCTGTGAGCATACATCTGAATTGAGCATGAAGGAGCGCTCGAGAAAGAGAAAAGAGATACAACCAAGGTCAAGGTTGAGCCGCGTGAAGTGGACCTGGACGATCCCTTGAACAAGCCATTGAAGGTCATCCTTCCTGGCAGGTCCAAGCCCTTGGATGTGCCCCCTACTATTCAGTTGTTACTCCTCCATCGAGGAAAGGTTCCAAGGGTAAATGCTCTGGGGAAGAGTCGTCCGGGAAGAAGTTGAAGAAGCACAAGAAATGACTACTGTCCTCGTTCAAAGAGAGACAATTTAAGTCGTGTAATAATTTTTTGTAATTTTTGTAGATAGACCGTTGACTCCGGATTTTGGAGTGCTTGTAGTAGAAAACTTTTCCTGAGTAGAGTTTAGTTTCCTTTTCTACCTTTTCAAAAGATTTTTATTATTCGGTTTTCTTTGCGATTGTGATTCGAGTCCATGCTATTGTGTGTAACATAGACTTCTTGGTTTGTCTTCACATGGCTCGTTCATTCTCTGAGAGTTATTCATTTTCCTCCCATGCTTCAAGCACTTAGAACATTTTTTAGTCTGTACAACGGGAACTTAGAATATTCCAGTCCGTATTGTGGAGACTTGAAGAATTTTTACCGTTTATACTTGAGCTCACACTCCGGGGACTTCGAGTACTCCAGTCCGCACTCCGGGGACTTGGAGATTTTGAGTCATTTATACTCGAGTCCGTGCTCCGGGGACATAGAGTACTCCAGTCCGCACTCCGGGGACTGGAGACTTTTAGCTGTTTATATTCGGGTTCGAGCTCCAGGGACATAGAGTACTCCAGTCCGCACTTCGGGGACATGGATATTTTTATTCGTTTATACTCGAGTCCGCGCTCCGGGGACATAGAGTACTCCAGTCCGCACTCCGGGGACTTGGAGATTTTTATTCGTTTATACTCGAGTCCGCGCTCCGGGGACATAGAGTACTCCAGTCCGCACTTCGGGGACATGGAGATTTTTAGTCATTTATACTCGAGTCCGCGCTCTGGGTACTTAGAGTACTCCAGTCCGCACTTCGGGGACCTGGAGATTTTTAGTCGTTTATACTCGAGTCCACGCTCCAGGGACTTAGAGTACTCCAGTCCGCACTCCGAGGACATGGAGATTTTTATTCGTTTATACTCGAGTCCACGCTCCGGGGACATAGAGTACTCCAGTCCGCACTCCAGGGACTTGGAAATTTTTATTCGTTTATACTCGAGTCCGCGCTCCGAGGACATAGAGTACTCCAGTCCACAATCCGGGGACTTGGAGATTTTTAGTCATTTATACTCGAGTCCGTGCTCCGGGGACATAGAGTACTCCAGTCCGCACTCCGGGGACATGGAGATTTTTATTCGTTTATACTCGAGTCCGCGCTCCGGGGACATAGAGTAGTCCGCACTCCGCAGACACGAAGATTTTTATTCGTTTATACTCGACTCCGCGCTCTGGGGACTTAGAGTACTCCAGTCCGCGGCTCAAGTCCGCGCTCCGAGGACTTCGAGTACACCAGTCCGCACTCCGGGAACATGGAGATTTTTATTCGTTTATACTCGAGTCCACGCTCTAGGGACTTAGAGTACTCCAGTCTGCACTCCGGGGACATGGAGATTTTTAATTGTTTATACTCGAGTATGCGCTCCGGGGACATAGAGTACTCCAGTCCGCACTCCGGGGACTTGGAGATTTTGAGTCGTTTATACTCGAGTCCGCGCTCCGGGGACTTCGAGTACTCCAGTCTGCACTCCGGGGACTTAGAGATTTTTTTAAGTGTCTGTGCGCGTTCGTACGTTATCCGGGATAACATATTTTATTTTCCCGTCACAGGATCATCATTTGTAGAGACATTAATAATTCATGGGAAAGATGGCTTCAAGCCTTTATTAATAAGAGCAAGCTAAATCGCTTTATTACATGCCAAGAATTAGAAATAAAAGCATACTGGAAATAAGTGCGACTAATACGTGAAAGAAATAGGCTAAGTATAATAACGCCGCAACTGCTCGCTGTTCCATGCTCGAGGGAGTGTCGCACCATCGACGGTCGCTAGTTTGAAAGTTCCTTCTCCAAGCTTCCGTTCGATGACGTATGGACCTTCCCATGCGGGATTCATATGAGACAAGATCGGGAAAACCCGTTTCAACACGAGGTCTCCTACACTAAACATTCTTGGTCGGACCTTCTCGTTATAATATTTAGCGACTCTGTGTCTGTATGCGGCCGCTCTCAAATTGGCTTCTTCGCGTTTTTCATCAATTAAGTCCAACGATTCCAATAAAAGATTCTGCTTCAACTCAGGGTCGTAATAAGTTACCCGATGTGATGAGACCTCAAGTTCCATGGGTATGACAGCTTCCATGCCATACGCCAACGCGAATGGAGTGTGGCAAGTCGCGGTCTTGTGGGTGGTCCTGTAGGCCCAAAGTGCTATTGGAAGTTCATCTACCCACTTGCCTCTAGCCTTTTCCAAATTCTTTTTCAATATGGACTTGATTATTTTGTTTACGGCTTCTACCTGTCCATTTGCTTTCGGGTGAGCAATGCTGCAAACCTTTTCTCAATGCCATATTTCTGACAAAATTCATTGAACTTCTTGCTTTCAAATTGAGTTCCATTGTCTGTTATGATGATCCGGGGAAGGCCAAAATGGCATAGGATATTTCATACAATGAAATTAATGACTTTCTTAGCAGTGATCGTGGCCAAAGGATCCGCCTCTACCCACTTGGTGAAGTAATCGACCGCAACTATTTCATATTTCGCGCCTCCTTTGGCTATGGGTAGAGATCCGATTAGGTCAATCCCCCATATTGAAAATGGCCAGGGACTAACCATTTGTGAGAGTTCCATCGGCGGTGCTCTTGGAATTTTTGCGTATATCTTGCATTTGTCACATTTTCTCACATAGTCTGCAGCGTCCCGATTCACGGTTGGCCAATAGTATCCATAGCGGAGGATTTTCTTTGCTAATGTTTGCCCTCCAGTATGGTCGCCGCACTCTCCTTCATGGACTTCCTCCAGGACTCGTTTTACCTCATCATGGGCAATGCATCGGAGTAGTGTGGTCGAGAATCCCCTTCGATACATTATTCCATCCCGTATTACATAACGTGAAGCTTTACGAAGGACTTGGCGTCTTTCGCTCCTCCTCTCAGGCAAATTCCCTTGTAGCAGGTACTGCTTGATTGGGGTCAGCCACGATTCCTTCTCAAGTTTGATTTCTAACGCGAAATCTGTCCCCATTACGTCTATACTTGGAGCATAGAGGGCCTCAACAGAGAACAATCCCATTTGCTGAGCATCGCCAGTGCTTGCAAATTTTGCCAACGAATCGGCTTCTCTGTTTTGTTCGCGTGGGACATGCGAGATGTCGTAGTATTCTAGATTCGCCCGCAGCTCTCGAACCCAAGAAAGGTAAGGAGCAAGTCTCTGTCCCTTCGCTTGATAGTCTCCCCGCACCTGATATACTACCAGCTGTGAGTCACAGAAGATTTCGATTGACTTCAATCCTAGTTCGGTAACAAGTCTCGAGCCAGCAATCAATGCTTCATATTCGGCTTCGTTATTTGTTGCTGCAAACTCGAGCTTTAAAGCGTAGCAGATTGATCGGTCTTCAAGAGTTACGAGGATTATATCTACACCCGAGCAACGGTCGTTAGATGCCCTAGCGGTGTACATCTTCCATCGAACGGGGGGTATGGTTCTGTGGTTGCTTGGTTCATCTAGCGCGGTGAATTCAGCAATGAAGTCGACTAGTGCTTGTCCTTGTATGGCCCTCCACGGCAAATAGGTAATATCGAACTGACTTAACTCAATATTCCATTTCAGCATCCTTCCGGAAGTTTCCGGTCGTTGGAGTACCTGTCGCAAGGGTTGGTCAGTGTAGACACGGATTGAGTGTGCCTGAAAGTAGGGGCGAAGCTTGCGTGATGCGATCACCAAGCAATAGGCTAGTTTTTCAATCTTTAGATAATTTTTTTCCGCCACGGTCAAGCGTTTACTGACGTAGTAAACCGACTTTTGAATCCGGTCCTCCTCGCGGACTAAGGCTGTACTGATAGCGTGCTGGGATACCGCCAAGTATACATACAATATTTCATGGTCTATCGACTTGGACAGTATAGGGGGACTTTCCAAGTGCCTTACCAGAGCCCGGAATGCTTCCTCATAGTCGGATGTCCATTCGAAGTTTCTATTTCCTTTCTTTATAATGTCGAAGAAGGGAATACACTTGTTTGTAGCCCTGGATATGAATCGACTTAGCGTAGCCACTTTTCCATTCAGGCTTTGCACCTGCTTTATGGTTCTGGGTACTTGTATATCTCGGATAGCCTGGATCTTTTCTGGGTTAGCCTCGATTCCCCGGGCATTCACAATGAATCCCAGAAACTTTCCTGATGCTACGACGAATGAACACTTCAACGGATTAATCTTCATTCCATAATGCCTGACTATGTCAAACATCTCCACTAGGTCTCGGATGTGGTCGTTTGACTGCCGTGATTTCACTAGCATGTCATCCACATAGACTTCCATTGTTTTACCAATCTGGTCTCTAAACATTCGATTCACCAGGCGTTGATAAGTCGCTCCTACGTTCTTCAATCCAAATGGCATTACTACATAGCAACACAATCCCACGTTTGTGACAAAGCTGGCGTGTTCTTGGTCCGGGATGTGCATCGGAATTTGATTGTAACCAGAGTATGTGTCCATAAATGATAGTAACTCATGTCCGGCAGTTGAGTCGACGAGTTGGTCATTCCTTGGCAATGGGAAACTATCCTTCGGGCATGCCTTGTTTAAATCGGAGTAATCAACACAAGTCCTCCATTTTCCATTTGCTTTCTTTACTAACACCGGGTTAGATACCCATTTAGGGTAGAGGGCGTCGTGGACGAACCCGTTGGTTTTGAGTTTGTCCACCTCCTCTCTGAGAGCCGCGGACCTTTCCGGGTCGATGCCTCTCCTTTTTTGTTTTACAGGAACATGTCTCGGGTCTATGTTCAACATATGACTCATGATTGCAGGAGAAATCCCGCACATATCAGAATGCGTCCAAGCAAAAACATCAACATTCGCTCGGAGGAAGTCAGTAAGGTTCTCAGCTGCCACGGGGTCGAGCTGTGATCCTATTTTAAGAACTCATGATGGGTCACTACGGCTAATTGAGATGTCGATGGTTAGTTCAGCCGGTGACGCATTTGTTTCCCTGGGTTCCCCATCATCGTCTCTCGGGTCTATGTCTCTATGGATCCAAGAATGCCGCCCGAGCCAGCGATCGGGTGCTAGTTGTCAATTGTCAGAACCTTGGATGCAGACAGAGCTGTCCGCAACCTTTCCTTTCTCCCTACGCCGTGCCTCCCTGAGCTCAGCTACATAGCATGCATGGTCGGTCGCTTGGTCGCCGTGTACCACTCCAACCCCTTTGTCTGTTGGAAATTTTAACATCAAACACCAAGGGGCCAAAGCTGCCCTAAATTCTGCCAGGGCTGGACGACCTAGAAATACATTGTACGAGGAATCAATGTCCAGTACTATGAATGGTAAGATTTGTACCCTTCTGCATTCACCTTGTCCCAGTTCAACTGGTAATTCCATATATCCCACTGCATCAATCGTTATGCCATTAAAGCCATGGATTCTGCCTTTGGATGGCTTCAAATCTTTGGTCTCCAGCTTCATTTGGTCATATGCCTTCCGGAAGATTATGTTAACGGAACTTCCGCAATCAATTAGAATTCTCTTTAAGAATGCCGCCCCGATGGTCGTAGATATGACCATTGGGTCAATGGTAGGAGCCTCTACCTTATCCGCATCTCTGTTCCTGACTACGATATCATCATTCATCATGCGCTGCTGCTTTGCAGGAGTCCCATCCTCCACGTTCGAATAACACTCGTACTCTGCATGTCTTAAGGAGTTAGCTTATCGCTCCATCTCCTGCCAATTCTTGTCTGCAGGATGAGGTCCGCCAGCAATCGTGTTAATAACCAATCTACCCACAATTCGAGTAGGTTGTTCCGGTTGGTGTGGGGCAGGCCCGTGTCCAGGGTCTGATGTTTCTTGCCTCCCGTCCTATGGGTCTTTGACAAATTCCTGCAGCTTTTTCTGTCTAATTAATTTTTCTATGGCATCATGGAGGTGTCTGCACTCCTTCGTGTTATGCCCATAAGACTCGTGAAAACGACAATACTTCCCGTTCTACTTCTGTTCTTCTGTCGATTCCTTTGGATGTGGCTTTCTATATTGGAAAGTGTTGCAAGTTGATAGATAGATGTTTTCAAGAGATGCGTTCAATGGGGTGTATTCATTGTATGTTGGGATCCTTGATTTCCATTTCCCTGTTTCATTTTTCTTTCCAGGATTTCCACCTCCGGATCCTTTAGAGTGCCCGGGCTTGTTCTGGACGTTAACTTGAGTTTTTCCAGAAGTATCTCCGGTTTGTTTCACGGCGATGTTACTTTTCACAAACTCTTGAACGGGCCCTGTTGCCTTGTCTCGCCTTGTCCACCGAGCTTCCTCCCTTCTTATGAACTGATGAGCTTTCAAATAAAAACGTTCCAGCGTAGCTGGGGGCTTCCTCGCCAACCAATCTCCAAATTCAGAATCCGGATCCACTCCACGCATTACTGCCATCAAAATCGCGTGGTCGTTAGGATTGCTCACCTCGGTAGCAGCAACATGAAATCTTTGCAAGTATGCTTTCAATGACTCTCCTGGAGTTTGAGTTACACTTGATAAGGACATCACGTCCTTTGGACAAGTGGTGTGTATCCTAAATTGTTCTACGAATTTCATTGCTAACTCGTCGAAGCTGGATATGGATCGTGGTGGGAGTCGAGTGAACCACATGGTGGCAATCCCGGAAAAGGTGATTGGGAAACACCTACACTTGGTTGCGTCATTAGCTCTTGCAGAATCCATCATCCATCCGTACCTCATCACATGCTGCCTGCGATCAGTCTTCCCTTCGTAGGCTGGAATAGCGGGCATGCTGAACATTCTTGGGTATTCGGCCCGCAGAATGGTATCCGTGAAGGGAGTATGACTCTTAGACACTCCCCAGTCTTCATTAGTTAGACCTTGGTTTTCTTTCATCAACTGCCTGACCATAACCGTCAAATCCGGGGTTTGTATGGAAGATGGAAGGTTGGGTTCCGTTCTACGGGACCGTGCAGGTTGATGTCCCGTCCGATTTGGGTCTTGGTTTCTAGTAGATCGATCAGTAGCACATGCATGCGCATCTTCATCCTTACGGCGTCTACGCCTAGGAGGTTCATCAGTAGAAGTCGAACTATCATCTTTAGAGTAAGGGACAGGGCTACCTCCAGCATTCTGATGCTGCTGCTGAGTAAGCTGAGTCACGAGGTCAGCGTTGGCTTGCATTTGCTCAGCAAGTTGCCATCTACTTTCCTTAAGTTCTCTGATCAACTCATTGAATTCTGCCAAGGAAACAACTTCTGCTTGGTTTTGGTTGGAGGGCCCTGCACCTCGAATCGCTTGTTGATTGCTAGTTCCCAGTTGTTGCACACTAGCGGTTTCGTGGGCATCTGCATTTTGAGAGGTTGATCTAGTTCGTGGTCATCCCATGGTAGAGTTGTTGGTTGTAACTCTAAGTAGAATCAACAGATGCCTTCTAGATGATTATGGATCTCCTTCGGGGGATTTATGCAATCCAGTAGCTGCAAAGTAGATCCTAATAGCCTGAGAATTCAAATTCTCAGTAAAAACACCAAAATGTTAACACCAAAATTGGTCACTAACACCCTTAGAAACATTGTGCAGAGAGATTAATGAAGAAAGTAAATTAAAACAGAGAATAGAGTGTAAATTTAAATGCAGAGAACAAGAACACCAAATTTATAGTGGTTCGGCGTAACTGCCTACATCCACTTTGGGGTTGATTTCCATTGATTTTCTTGATGGGTGATTACAGATACAATCTGTTTTTAGTTACTAGAATACAATTGCAAAGTTAAAGAAATAAGTCTGGAATGAGTCTTGAAAATGGCAGAGTCTCCCCAGTGTTCTCTAAAATCTCTTCCCTTTTTCCATGCCCCTACCCCTCTATTTATAGGTGAAGGTGGGTTGGACATCACTGGTGGGCCTGTTGGCTGAATATCTTGGCCCAAATGAAGTGGTATCTGTGCGTCGAACAAGAGAGCCGAATTCCAAACGTCCAAATGCCGAACGTACCCGTCCATACTGAACAATCTCCTTTGGCCGAGCGGGTTAAGGCCAAACACACTGAATGTCGTGGGGAGCGCTTGTGCCGAACGATGCTAGGAGCCGAACCAGTGCCATGTCATGGCCGAACAATTGCTAGGCCGAACGAGATGAGGCCGAATACTCTTAGTGCCGAACATTTCCCAATGCCGAACAAGGTATGGATGCCGATCGATATGGAATGTCGGACGTCACTTGATGCCAATGTCCTTGGCCGAACGTGACTTGTATGCCGAACAATGTCTTACGCCGGACCATTCTGCCGTGCCGAGCATGTTTGGATGCTGAGCGTTATGGCGCTGAACCACTTAAAGGCCGAGCGAGGTTTCTGGCCGGACGATGCCTTTGGACGAACGATATCTTAGGCCAAGCGTTCTTCTTCGGCCGGAAGGTATTCAATATCGGGTGCTTCTTAACGCCGAATGCTCCATCTTGGACCGAACGATAGGGGAGGCCGAGTACTAAGTTGCCCGGTCAATTCCCTGGGAAACATACGACGTTATGGATAGCAATTGAAGACCGGTGGTGAAGACCGGATATTTTCGAAAACGAAAGGATTTCTTGTCGAATGTCTCTGCATCGGCTGATCCCCGGTATAGAGATTTGAGCACCCATTGTGGTGGGAAGTCCGGACGTGATTAGAGATTATCTGGATTTGCAAGGGCTTCTTCGAAAGTGCCTTTGGTTTTGTTCGAACCCGGAACAGACTTGTATGGATGTGTGTCTGACGTTACACTTTGAGATGTAAAGCTGATTTCTATCAAATACATTTCTGTTTGGTGGCAGAGATTTATTCTCTTAGCTTAACACCCTTCTCTGATACGTACGGGCTCAGGGGTTATGTAGTTGATGGTTACTAGTGATACATTCCCAATTTGGTAATGTGGCATACGAAGTGCTGCTGAACATTTGTTGATCAGAGCATGGCTTTTGTGAAAAGCGTAGCTTTGTCGACAAGACTTCGTCGAGCCTCACACCCCGGATTGGTCAAAACTGGAAGAATGCAGCAAGGTTTCAGTGGTAGCTCCCCTAGGGTATGACCATTCCTTCTGGAAAAAGGTAGTATCATGGTATGAAGCCCAGATACTTACTCATTTGCGCACTGTAGCATATTTATTATTACTGTGTGATGTACAGTGCTGCACCTTGTAGCTGTCTAGAAGCAAGTCTCCTTTTCTGCTCATCACTGAGCCCCAAATCAACGAAAATCCTCTCGCAATGAAGTAACCAATTCTCCACTTCGATTGCGTCTTCGATACCTATAAACGTCTTTCCTCCCATCCAAGCATGATCTCTACTCAAAACTGCATAGTCATTAACCACTCGAGCTCCTTGATTTCCTCCTTCAGCATTCCTACTAAACCCATAACAACTCCTGCTTGTGTCATGTTAATGAAGAACTGATACATTGCTTCTATATTGACATGCAGGACTCCAGCACCCATATTTGCAGCTTGTGCTCGACCTGAGTTCCTTTTGGTGTTTGGTCTGGCATTTCTGTTGGTTATGGTGCTTTCCCACTAATGTTAACTCTTCCTCCTATGGCATCCATATCTTATGTCCATAAATTTGCATTTTAGTATTTGTAAGATATAGAATTATAACCTAAGAGGGATAGAGATAAAGCACATACTTGTACATGACAAATACAAGTACGTTACTATAGCGTTATCCCATACCCAATCTTATCTCTAATGCCTTAGGATTATGTTTTCAAAATCATTTTAAGTGTGAAATTTATTTTATGTTTTTCATAAACCTGGCTCTGATACCAAATTGTAACATCCCCTATCTTGAGGTCCAAAGCTAAGCGCTACAGATGTTGTAGCCATCCATAGTATAAACCTCCGGTGATAAAATACGATAATGGGGTATTCGTAATATCAGAAGCACTTGAATATGAAATAAAAACAACATAGATTAAAACAACTTCTCTGATTATATGTCAAAGCAATATTTCATAATCAAATTACATAATACCATAATTGATTCTGAGGTTTTTGATCAAATATAATTATTACAAGCTGTGCCAAGAGAGACATATGAAGATGTCTCCTTGGGTAATTAGAGTATTAAATAGACATATCAATCTTGATACGTAATAGCGGAAACAAAACTATAGCTTCTATATATAGCTAGCATTTCCTCCTACACGCCTTCGAAAGCTTTATTCGTCTAACCTACTAAACCTGTAAAACCTACTCTCAATCTACTCAAATCATATTTTGAAAGTTTAAAGGAAAAAACATAAACTTTGAGTCAAATGTAAAGCGTGGTATGAATAATACTATTACATCTCGGTTTAATGATATTAAGTGAGACCATATCACTTAGTGGAAGAAGTTTCCCCTCACTAACATCCCTTTAAAACAAATCTTTTTGCAAATCAGAATCTTGCAATCAAACTAATTTGAAAGAATAATAACAATATCATATATGCTCATAAACCAGGTAATAAATGGACTATCTGTTCGAACAATATAGTTTTGTTTGGCTAACTACTAACCATTGGCTAACTCAGGCCTAGCTGAAAAAATAAATAATCTAACATCTGCAAGACACACTTTTGGACGGTCTGTCCTTAACTTACTTCTCCCAGGGTCACGATTCTAATGGTTTTGCGGGCTCACCAATAACATATCCTCCTTCTCTATATATATTCCTTGGTATGCATACATAATTTAAGTCTTACCTGTGACTAAGCCCTACACACTGGAATTTTGGACTAAATTAGCTAGGGGCTATAGCTAATGTATAGGGTGCGACCATATTTCCCTTCTGGTATACAAATATCCGATTCATTTATTTATGGTTAACTACCCATTAAATTTTCCTTGAAAACATCTTTCAAATTGATTTAATCCTTTAAATCATACTTAAACAAGGAAAACATACTATTTTCTTTACTCAAATCTCTTTGCTATGATATATGCTTTACTCAAAAGATTATTGATGAAAACATCCGAAATCTTTGTTTAAAAGCTTTAAACAACCTGTTTCAAAACCTTTGAAAGTACTACTTTTGAAACCATTGAAATCACCTCTTTCAAAACAAGTTAACACTTTACTTTAAGACCTTGGGACGTAAGGCCAAAATATATCTTTCAAAACCATTTACATTAAACCTTTTGAAAACATTGAAAGTGTCCCTTTCAAAGCTTTATAAAACCTTAGAAATCCTCTTTTAAAACAATTTAAACATGCTTTTCGAAAACATTGGAAACCCTCCCTTTAAACACTGTAGGTAAACCTTTCGAAAACATTGGGGAACCACCCCTTCGAAACCTTTATCATATACCTTTCGAAAGCATGCAGTCCTTTACATAAATGAAACCTTTTGAAAGCATTGGGTTTAAGTAAAAGTACAAGGAACATAGTTTCAAAACCTTTAAAACCATTCCTTCCGAAACCTCTGGGTTTAGCTTTCAAAATATAAAAGGGTTGTTAAAAGAACTAAGTCGAAAACAATTCTTTCGAAAATCTCCTAACTAAATGAAGTGGATAGTGTCAAAATCAATCCCTTCAAAAGCATTGGAGAAGCGACTCTAAGTTTTAAGCAAATGAACCCTTTCGAAGGCAATACTTCGAAAGGTGGAATGAGGCAGCAGGGGTTTCGACACTATCAAAAAATTCTTTTCAAAATAAAGGAAGCAACCTTTTGCAAAGCTCTTTTCTTTAAAATAATTGACCAAGTCGAAAGCCATCTCATTCGAAAGCCTTATTTACAACTAAAATAATACTATGTTTTCAGAAGCTACTTCAACCCTTTCGAAATCCCTGTTTAGACTCCATACCTTTATCCTAACCTCAATCCACTACGTACTACAAGAAAATTTACATTTGGTTGCATTCATTAGCACCGTTTGAAATGTAAGTGTACCTATTGTTATTTCACACTTTTATTTAACGTCTATATTTTTTTTTATTTATCGCTGCAAAAATTTAGTGCCTTCCCCGCCAATAAAACATTTATCGTGTTTTTTCCTCTTATTCCCAAATCTGCTTCTTTTTCCTCTCCACTTCAAATTTTTTTGTCTTGTCTCACATATTTCCTTCATCATCGCGCTACTCCTCTCTATGGCTCTACTCCTCTCTACTCCATTAATTCACTCCTCCATTGATCTGCTCTTATTTCCACACAAATCCTTAGTCGATCTCCTCTCAATAACCTTAAGTCAACCAATTCCTTTACAAGCCCTAAGCATGGAAGAATAAGATTATGGAGTGAAGCTTCACTTGCTTCCCAATCTGCAATACCATCGACCTCGTCATTTTCCATTATACACTCAACGTTCTTCTAGTAAGTATCACATAATTAATAAATTTTGATGATCTATTATTTAGTTGGTTGAGTTTATGTTGTAAATTAGTATTTTGGACAGAAATTAAAGTAATTCTGGACTAAAGTTTGCATAGCTTGGAGGAATTATATCTCCAGTTAGTGGGTGGAGTGTAAATGTAAATAATTCCATATGAAGTGTGGATTGGTGTTTGGTAATTTGGATTGTAGATTAGAATTAAACTTCTAACTGAGACATAACTACAAGATGATTGTGTTTGTAGGATTTTAAATCTGGATTGGTATTTGATAAGGCTGGATTCATGAGGTATCAAGACTGGAAAGTGACTTGTCTATGGATACAAACTGTCAACTACAGCTACTAAGCTTTTGATTCATTTTCCTTTTATTGTGATGAAAATACTTTGTGATTGCAAGAAAAGTTCTATGTCGAGTTTCTTCCAAATTAGCAACGTTAAGTGAAAAGCCACCATATTTGACATTTCCTTTTTATTGATTGAAAATAAGCAAACTTAATAGTAAGCCCAAACCTAATCATTGGCATTACATATGAAAGAAAATTTATACAATCAAATCATAGCTTTAAATCAACGAAAGAACCATTTGTTTCAAAGTTATTAAGCAAGTGCAATGTATATAGGAAGTATAGTTAACAAGTTCACATTGATCTAGTAAGTGTTCATTCTTAATTAAGTTCATGAATATAATGGATAGTTTCTTGATTAAAAACGCACCTTGAAATTGTTCTATTTCACATTTTAGCTAGTAATGAAATAAAATCCAAAAAGATATGGGTGTTTACATGTTAAGTAAACTTAAGATTGGATAACTTAGTGTTTGTAGGTGTCCCTTGATAATTTTTTCTCTAAATAATTATTTTTGTTTCAAATGATATTTCTTTCAAAAATTCACTGTCTTATGAATGTCCCTTGAAATTATACAAAACTAGACATATTACTGGTAATATTTATTTCTAATGTTGATTAACTAATTGTATTAATTCCGTTGTTTGATACTGACCCAAAAATGCCTCAAATAACTTCCTTTTGTTTGATGAATATCCCTAGTATTTTTGATTTGATATTTATGTTTTTTATTAATAGGATTTCACAGGAGTTCCAACAGTTGTTGATCTTGCTATAATGCGAGATAAAATGAACAATCTTGGTAGCGATTTAATAAAATTAATCCACTGATGAGTTATTTAGAATTTGGGTCAATGAATGAATGCACGAGTAAAAAAAACTTGCAAGAATACCAACAAATTTGCTTCCATGTACTTTAGTGTTTGACATAAATCTACTATCAAATAATTTATCTCTACTTTATATGTTAAAGTAATTGGAAGTATACCAATCTTAAAGTCTTATTGCTCTTATTCCTATTAGCTAGAATTTGACAAAAATTCCTCCCTAGTTTTTTGGCTATTGATGTTACCTATAATTTAATATTTGCAAAAAGATATAATTGATTTTATAGCAGAAAAATGTGTGGTGGTTACAATGCATACTTACTCAAATTTACAAACCTACTATTTGGTTCTTTGGATCTTAAAACAAGACTGAAAATAATAATTACATATTCAGTTATCACTTGTATGCACCAATGATGTATTTCTCTAAAAGGGATCTGTAAGTAACAATAGTTTTCTTCTATGTACTTCTATAAGAAAATAATGTCCTTTTAGCTTGAGATGGATGTTATATTATATATTACAATGGAAATGAATGAAAAATGGTTTGTAGGTTCATGTGGATCTAGTTATCGACTACTTAGTTCAAGTGGATGTAGCAAGATCATAAAATGCAGTTCAAACTAGCATGGAACTTGAACATAAATGCAACAAGGAGACATTTGTATTTTGGAAATGGAGAGCCAGCGCTTTCTGTAACATGCTTGTTATTCCACCAGGATCTAATATTGTTCATGAGGCAATCATTTCTAGTCGATTCTTTTTACAGAAAAACCACTTTAGTCAAAATTGAAACAACAATTTTACAGATGATTTGCAATTGTGAAATAATAAGTTGTTGGTTTCAAGTTAATCCCGAATACCTAGGAATTTTTTTAATAATAAAGGGCTGCTTTATCCTGACAGTGTGGTTGGCACACTCAATGATGATTAATGGGTTTGGCATTACTGGTTGGGGAGTGCGTAGAATTGAACTAGAAGATGCGATGCTTAGTCAGGTGTTTCTTTTAATTTTCTCCGCACTTCTCTCATACTCTACATGATACTATTCTTCTTACTTGAATGTTGATGTTTCCCCATAATGATAAACCCTGTTATGCTCTTGGACTTTTTCACTGATTTATTAGAGATAAAACTTCTATTTATTCCTATTTTGATAACAATTAGCAAAAATACGTAGTATTCAAACTATTTGCAAATATTGGATAGGATAGTTTTTGATATCTTAGTCATTTGATTCTCCTTTTAGCTTTTGAAAGAAAAAAAAGTATGTGTGCAAATGCCAGTTGAGCTCATACAGAAACACACAAATGCATGTGCTAGTTGTGGTAACATAATTTATTTTCTTTTTGTATTGGTTCAATTGATTATAACATTCATGCATTTTTGTATTGGAGTAATTTAGACTTGCACATTTATATACCCCAAAAAAATGATAAATGCATAACTAAATTGTAAATGGCTATACAAAAAATACATACCATCATCATTCCAATATTTGGCTATACAAAAAGTAACACACTTATAATAATACACAAAAGAGTGACTATAGACTGATTCCTAAGATAGAAGATGATATTCCACCCGTTTCGCTATATATCAACGTAACCACTATATATTCCACTAAATATCTTTCAAAAATAGCAGCAGTAGTGAAGTATCCTACCACGTTCTTCAGCTACACATTGCTGTCTTCATTTTTCATGAAACATATATAATCATGTCTCTATCTGATGCCAATGTGGTTGGAGTTACACTTTGATAAATATTAGTGGTCTACAGTTAAAGGAATAACGTATACTTGATAAAAATACTCAAGTGTAAGGTAATGTTTACTATGTTTATCTTAATGTTGAATAAACAATACTCTATTCATAAACTTTTGAGTGACACATATAATTCCATTTAAAAATCGTTTTGAAATGCTCAGGCGTAAGGCAATGTATACTTATCCACGAACTTAAGATTTGATTCATGCAGGTTCCTTGTTTACTCTATTCACTGGTACAACTTTGACACATTGATAAAATAAAACAAGTTAATAGCTTCAGTTTTAAAGGTACGCAAATATGGAAAATCCAAAAGTTAAACTAATACAGTAAAATCACACAACATGAGGCATATAAATGCAGAAAATAGATAGAATAAGAACATGCACACCATATATATCAGATATGTGCACATTATGAAATATATGGTGGAATAGGCTTAAGGTCAAGAGAAACTATAATTGAATATAGCGATAATTAATAATTGCAAGTATGAATTATCATGGACTGGGAAATAAAATTGTTCCTTAGCAGTTTATTCTCCAGTAACCAAATAAATCAATATGAAAATTTGTTTGCTTCTCTCTTAGCTCAAACATCATAATGATCCTAGTCCATATGCTTAAACCCAGAAGAAAGTTTCGGTGAAGCTGATAGATTATTCTCTAATATTAAAAACGTATAAAAGAAAAATAATACAGTGGCCTAAGCAGTTGGGTCATAAATAAAGAAAATCATACTTTTAATGGTTTTAATTATTGTTGTTTCCTGTTTAGTAAAACAAAGCCTCCTGAACAAAAAAGAAGAAATAAAAAAATAAAGGTATGTTTAATCTCCATGTGAATAGAAATAAACCGATCCGAGTCATTTCTACAACCACAAACTGTACTTAAACGCAAGTGGCTCCATTTTGATGACTCATTTCCCATGCTCTTTTTTTATTGACGTAAGATGGCGGTGCCTACTTGGCCTACACCATGTTATTCTTTTTTTTCAACTTATTAAATTACTAGTCGTGCACAATATCCAAATAAATTATTGCTTTCAAAATTCAAATATTAGAATTGAAAAATTACATGCACTTTATTGTTTAATATCTTAAAATTTTCAACCATATTTTAGCAGATAAAATGCTGCCATATGTAAACGAATTATATTATTGTTTCTAAGTTTTCCAAATTATCCTATGATATAATGAGCGTAAATCATGAATGAATAATGAGTACGTTTAAAAATAAGAGTTAATGTCACTGCCTCTTAATCATATGCTAGTATTTTAAGTTGTCCTTGAAAAAAAATAAACCAAAACAAAAGAAGAGAAATTACTATACTGTTTAGAACAATGGCATGTGATTATACATCTATATCTTGAAGGCATTATTCAGACCTCAATCATTTTATATATTTAACATTCAATAATATTTCAACTTTTAAATTAATATTATAATACTCTAAAGCAGAAAAAGGTAGTTTAGTAAAACACAATATTACGATTGGGTCAGATCAACCTTTAAAGCACTGAACCAATTACAAAATAACGACCAGACATTTTTACATACTGACATCTTTTCAACTTGCACACCACAGTTTTCTTAGTTTGCTTATGATTGTGATAGGGTCCATTGTTCCTACCACTGTTAGCTTTTGTTCTGCAATGTTCATCTCCAATGAGTCGTTCTTGCGCTCATGTTCAAGAAATGCATATGAATCTGATAAATACATATGATAGTAGAGATCAAGAATATAATCACGATCAGATTCTGATGAATTTACTTAATGGATTAAAATAAAAATAAAAAATTTGTTCTGATGATGTTGTTTATAGCTGGTTGAAGTACATATAGCATTATGTCCCAAAAAACAAAGAATGGTAATGATGATTATACATATTTTTACATATAATAAAATATGAGAACCTTTTGTAATTTAGCAAGGTAAGATTATAATATGTGAGAATCCAAATCCTGCACGACATACCTCAGTTATGACAATCACATAAGTAATACATGTACCTTCTTTAGTGATGAATATTTCATGTTCCGTAGAGAAAATTGATTAAAAAGAACATATGTTTATATGCTATGAAAATATTGAGAATATGATGGTGTTTCTTATTTTTAGCTTCAATTCTTGTGCATTGGCGTACATGATCACTTATGGGTTAGGCGCTGCTATAAGGTAAATTAAGTTACTATATAAAACATTCATCATGAGTACCTTAAGCTTTTCTTGGTTTTTGTTTCGCAACAAATTTTGCATACAGTGTATCCGTGTCAATGAGCTAGGATGTGAAAATCCAAAAGCTGCTTGACTAGCAGTAATTGTGAATGTATGTATGACCCTTGTAGAAGGCATTATTATGGGCATTGTTTTGATACTTACACATAAACCATGGCGGACATGCTTTTAGTACTAAAGTCGAAGTTGTTGATACTATGGCCGATATGATTCCCTTGCTTGCACTGGCACATTTGTTGGATGGTATGCAGTGCGTACTTGTTGGTACTACTCTATTCTTCAATCCACATTTTTATTTTCTTAAGTTGAGGTAAATGGAAATATGCATTATTAACAAGATAAATACCTTGAATAACTAAAAAGAAATATATGTCGCTATTATGATTTTTTGCATTTCAATCTTACCGATTACTGTAAATCAATAATTAAGGTAGTTAGCAGCCTATATCATTTACATTGGACAAAACTATGTATGTTACAAGCATATGATATAACACACATATTGAATACATGTTTTATTACTGTTTTCATTTTCTTTGTTATTGTAACCTTACTAGTAGTATTTTAACTATATAGAAACTGGTAGAGGTTGTGGTTGGCAAAAGTTAGGTAATGATATTCATGCAGCTCTTATTGCTAATTTGCTGTTTATAAAAGGGTGGTTTCTATTAGTATATTGAAATAAAAATACCATAAGCATGCTTTACTTTATATGTTATTTTCTTCAAATTTACTAGCATGAAATTGGTTAAAAATTATTAAAACTTTCCTTGACTTTATTAGATTTTATATATGTTCCTTGGTCTGATACTATCGATCATTTCCACAAAATGGTAATAGAGCATGGAGGAACCTTCTCAACGAATCTTAATAAAGAAGTTACGCACTATGTTAAAGCTGAGAAAAAATGTACTATAATTGATAATGGTTATTTAGAAATCACTAAGCTATGGACTGAAAATTATAGCCAATTTTGACTGGGATCAAATATCAGGCAGCCGTATGTCATGGAGACGTTATTCATGTTTCTCGGGTCTTGAAATGTTGTTCACAAAAGAAACTCGTACGTTTACAGCCTAATTAGTTTTAGATTATTATTTTGTGTTGTTTAACATAAATTCTTTGAGCTTCAATTACCCATCATTTACTATTAATTTTTGTTGAAGGTATTTTCTATTTCTAGCTGAATCTTCAAGAAATAAATTCCAAGAAGAGATTGACTTATTTTCTGATTATTACTGTATGGATCTCGATATCATAGACTTGAAGCAGGTAATTTAGGTTTATTTAAAATGAGCTCAATATTTATATCCATTTGTGTCACATGTGATAATTAACACATGCCAAATTTCAGTATGTACTATTTTGTATATTAAAAAGCAAACTCCTATTTTTCTATTGATTTGTGTGCTTGTTAACAAAAGTGTACATATTATGACTTTTTCTCCTACATTTGTCAATAGCACTGAGCACAATTTTCCCGATAGCCCATTTGCATCTTTTACCAAAGCTTCTCCTATCGCCAATAGTCCACATTTTTTGATGTGAACAGACTGATTGAGCTGGATCCCTCATCAGATGTATGCCGAAACCTATAGGCTTGTTTGAAAACTCAACTGGTACTCTTCCTTTTTCTGTTATCACACTACAAGTTTTGAGTTCAATTAGCATGTATACATTTGGCTAGTCTATATTAAATATTTCTTACAACATTAGTAACAATGATTACCAATCCTGTCCCACTGAAAGAATACACTTCTTACAAATCAAGTTGCTGCAAAAATTGCTTACCCGACAAAACAGGAGTTCGTGGCTAATTTTTGGCATCAAATATTCGACAACATGCTCAACATTATATCTATAAAAACATAGCAACATCATCACTATGGTTATACAAGAAAATGAAAAACAAGATGAAATAATTGTGAAAAATGATAAGACGTACCTTTTTTGTGAAGACCAGATCCCAATGTCAAACTTTTCAAAACAGAATTTTATGAAACCATTGCAAAATGGCCTCTTAAATACTGAGATTAAAAAAATGAGTAGTCGTTCGTCAGCATTCAATAAAATAGAACTGGAATCACAACATTATTTACTACTGCACTTACCTGCTTTGCCTCTAATTCTCATTCTTTCCCTATGCAAGTTATGAATATCAGAGACAATGTCAACAAGCAGTCCATTTACATCAAGTACGAGAAGCTTTCTTCTTTTTAAAACAATCAACTTCCTTTCAGTCTTGATGATATTAGCATCTGATAACTTATCTTGGCTTGCCAAATCTGAACCATTCTTCTCAGAAGTATTTGTAGATTGAGACTTAACTATACTCTCAAAGCCAATAGAATCTTCAATTTCATTATTAGAAATCACATTATTTGGATGAATCGTAGATTCAAGAGTCTCGGAGTGATTATTAGACACCTCAGCTGTTTTAGTTTCATCCGTGGCTTAAAATGAAAAGCATCCTTCTTTCTCTAATGACTTTTTCAAACTTTGGTCACAGGTTTCATTCAAAGAATGGGAATCATGGATTACTCCTCTAATCGGTGAAGGATGCTCTCTGCATTTTGAAGAAAGCACTTTCAAGTTTTCATCCATAGAACCGTGAGAAGCTTCATGAACCATTTGGCTATCACTGCTGCTTAAGGTACCATCTTTGCACTTTGTTGCACCATTATCTTCTTTTGTTTTGTAATTTTCTTCCATTGCTTTCAAGTTTCCTTTTGCAGAACCCTCAGAAGCTCCTAGAACCATCTGACGATCAGAGCGTAAGGTACCATCTTTGCACTTTGTGACACCATTATCCTCTTTTTCTCTGAAAGTCTCTTTGGATCCTTTTGAGTTTCTTTATGCACAATCACTGAAAGCTTCTAAAATCATTTTGACTATCATTAGTGCATAAGATACACTTTTTGCACTTTGTTGCATGATTATCTTCTTTTGCTTTGGAATTCTCTTTGATTGCGTCATCATTAGCAATATGCATAGTATCTTCTTTGTATTAACTAAGTATTATAAAACTAACAAGTTTATAATAATCGTAGTAATAATAATAAATTAAGTTTATGAAATATAAATTTGAGATAATTTATAATAATTGACCAAGTTAATAAAATTTAAGTTTGAGACAATTTATTAGTTTAAGTTTATTAAAATATAAGTCATGAAATTTAAGTTTTACTAATTGAGATAATTTATAAGATCGAGTTAATATATATATATATATATATATATATTTATATTTATAAATAAGTTAACCGAGCTATATAAAATTTTAACTAATTTTTAAAAAAAATTAAACAAAATTTTAAAAATTAACTAAGAGTCGTATATTTTGACTACGTTTTATAAAAATTAAATAAATTTATGCAAATTAATTAAGTTTTATTAGAATTTAACCACGTAAATAAGTTTTAAAAATTAAACAAGTTTTTTATAAAAATTAACTAAGTTTTATAAAAATTTAACTAACTTTTATTTAAATTAGTTAAATTTAAGAAAAGTTCAACTAATGATGTTTGATTACTCTAAACATGAAACAATTTCACAACCATTTGTTGATTGTTAAACTTGTCTATATGTAATTAGCTTTTTAGGAGTAAAGACCGGCTGCGGCAAAGGATTGTGGTAATCAAGTAATGAACATGTCTTTAATTGTTATATATACTATAACAATTTGTTAGTACTTGTGTAAACTTGTTTATGAATGGTTATGGATTCTATGTGAATTTGTTCGGTTTGTCAAGAAATTATTATCGAAATGGTTATGGAGATTATATTTGACTAAGTGATTAACGTGCTTTTTATAATTGTTTGAATACGATGAATATGTAATTGATTGTTTGATTGTTTGTATATGAGGATTATGTGATTGATTGCTGTTTGTAATAAGACTATTATTTGAGCAATCGCTGAAAATGTACAGTCTATTAACATGAAATAGTGGCATGTACAATATGTTACAAAACAGTTAATAACTTTTAGCAGCGTTTAAAAAATGCTACTAAAATAAATGTAAATAGAGGCGATACGACTTTTGAAGCGATGAAAAAACGCTACAAAAACTTTTACTAGCATTTCGATAAATGCTTTGATACGACATGCAACTAAAAGTCTGAAAGTTTTTGTAGCGTTTCTAGAACTCTACAGTAGGTCAACTTTTGGTAGCGTTTTCTACAACGCTAAAAAAGTTTCAGACTTTTAGTTGCATGTCATATCGCAGTGTTTATCGAAACACTACTGAAAGTTTTGCTAGCGTTTTTTCAACGCCACAAAAGGCCTTTTCTGGTGCAGTATACTCAAGCTAATGCCATGTGTTTTAGTTTCGACTTAGATGGAGGAGGCTACAAGGCCGAAAGGTAGCCGTCGTAAGTGGCGGAAAAGCAAACCTTTACAAAAACTGATTTTTGACTTTATAAGTAATTTCTTTTTAACCAACCTACTTTGTTTGTCAACATATGACTGGTTGCCAATAATTCTCTGAAATCTTTTCTAAAAATGCTGCCAAATTTCATAGATTAACCATTTAAAACATTTATAATTTTCCTATTCTCCTTTTATAAACATATAAATCATTTAAGTCCTATACCTTAAATAATTTTATATACTTATTAGGAAAGTTCTCCAAAAATTCCCATAAAACAATATTAATTTGTTTTCTAACATATATAAATTTCTGACCCAAAGCTAACATATAATAGCCACAATTAATTATAAACCTAATTTAACCATTTTCTTCACTTGAAAATTTATAATAAATCCACAATAATTCAAAAAATTATGAAAAGTGAAACCCATCTCTATAATGATATCTCTGACCTTATATCAAAATCGCAAGATATTTGAATGTCATTTAATAGGTTTTTTAATCCTAACTTATTATAAAAATCTATATGAATAACTAAAATTCATCAACAAGCATATATTATCATTCAAAACATGGCATAATACTTTGCAAGACATATTCGGGTCTAATCTAGAACTAAAAATAAGAAAATATAAGACGTCACATATTATTCACCTTAGCTTGATGTTAATGATTTGAGATTCGCTCTCGAATTAAATTGATTAAGCTCCTTCCTCTTGATTTTAGCTTATCTTCATCTTACTTATCTAATGGCGGCTGGCCTTCATATACTTTAATTTTGTTTATGAACGTGTAAATTAAAGTAACATTAGGGTTTAGGGTATGAGAATATAACCTATTCCTGTTTTGTCCTTATTTATTATTGTAACATCACCCTACTTGGAGGCTCAAAACTAACCGCTATAGATGCTGCAGTTATCCATAGTTATTAATCATCGATAACCAAATAAGGCGATATTAGATACGTTGATACACAGAAACACATGAATATGGAAAAAAATTTGACAACAGACAAATTCAGTTTTCATTTCAAAATAATTCAAATTCATTACATATCCTAGTACGCAGATCACGTTCAAGTAACATATATTTATACAAAATGCGCCAAGATCGAAATATGAAGATGCTCCATTGGTTGAACAGAGTATATAATAAGGCAATAAAACAAGTTTGCCTTTACATCAAAAACAAACACAGCGGAAATAAATAATTCTAAATAGCTAGCAAGCCTCCTTCTCACCTTCGGAAGCTTTATTCGTCTAAAAAGAGAACCTGGAAACCATAAACCAAACTACTCAAAATCAATTGAGTATCCGAGAGTTTAAGGGAAAAATAAAAACTTTTGAGTCAGATATAAAGCCTTGTATGAATAATAATCTACCATCTCAAAACACTTAGATATGTAGTGAGACCACGCCGCTTAGCGGAACGGGCTTTTCCCTTACTAATATCTCAAAAACATTATAAAACCATATCTATGCTCCTGCATCCACAATGGTTATAACAATTCAAAATAACACGATGATATGCAAATAAGTGAATCAAATTTGGATTACCCATCCACATTCATTCTGACCAACTCTCTTTTTATAATTTCTAGGTTTTCGTTTAACCTATTAGTTTTCATGAGCTTACTAATAACCTGTTAAGTATTTATGGACTCCCTTTCGATTTCATAGTTTTCATGGGAATACTAAGAACATATTGGTAATCCATTATCTTTACCGTTTAATGGGTTCTCCCTCAACCTAGTGGTAACTCCAATAACCTTTCTTACCCCAGTTTTCATGGTCTGACTAGGAACCTAAGAACTTCTGTCAATATCTTATCCGGATAAAGTTATCATAAGCTAATTATAAACCTATTGGCCTCTACCAATATCTAATTATAGTTTTCATGGGTTAACTATAAACCTATCTTTCTTACATCTTCATTCTTGCATATTTTTCACGAGTTTACTATGAACCTATTGGCCCTTACCAATATCTTTTCCTGTACACAGCGTTCTTGAGATTACTATGAACCTATTGGCCCCTACCAATATCTTCTATTAAATTTATTTTATTCACTGCTTGGTCAACCTAACTTATTATTCTACCCTTCCCCAAGGTACCATTATGGGTTCATTATTATGTGAATAAATACAAGAAGAAGCAATCATAATAATACTACCAACTCCTGTGGTTTTTATATACTTGAAATCATTCTATATATAGCTTGGTTAAAACCTTTAACCTATTAATCAAGGAAAACTTCTTCTCTTTTAAAAGTCTTAGTTATGCCATGATATTTCCTTTAAAATGAGAATGGATTAAATGTTTTGAAACTTATAACATCACCTTCGAAACCCTGGTTAACCCCTTTCGAAAGCATATAAAACTCATTTTCAAAATATTAAAATATACCTTTCAAAACCCTATAATTCATCTCTTTCGAAACCAAAACATACCTTTCGATAGTATTAAAAATTACATTAAAACATAGCTTCGAAAGTTATGAAAGTATCCCTTTCGAAATTATTGGGTTTTACCTTTAAAACATCTTTTGGCTCAAAATGGTTACTACGAAAGTATCTCTTTCAAAACCTTTAATAACATGTGTTTTGGGAAAATTTTGATGGCATCGAAACCATCTATTCGAGAGCTCAAAGCCTGAGTTAAAAATTTAAAGGATAGCATCAAAATCCCCTTTTCGACACCATTGCCTTAGAAACCTCTGGACCCTTTCGAAATCATTTAAGAATGGACTTCTTATAAGTTTAAAACAAAGGAACCCTTCGAAAGCATTGATGACTTCAATGCACACGAAAGGTACACGAACGACAGCTAAGTTTCGAGTAGGTCAGAACCATCAATTTCGAAAGCCACTTTTTAGAAATGAAGGATCCCATTTAAAAGCTATGGGGTATCGATTTGGTCGAAAGCACCCTTCAAAAACAAGGCGGGCACTTATCTTTTAAAAGTAAACTTTGGACTCATCCCTAATGAAAGCAATGCTTTCGACACCCTGCCTTCTGCTATTTACCAATTCACTTCATACCACCATGTGCATTGGTTTCGACGCTAGTGGTTTCGACTGAGTTGATGCGGAGGCAAAGGAGTCGAAAGGTACTTTTGAAATAGACGGAACCACCTTTTTTTGAAAACACTGTATCAATGCTTATTATGGAAATCACTTTATAACTAACCGGCCTGTTTGTAATTCCTTGATTGGTTACTTTAAAACTTTTCAAATCCTTTACAAAAATAACTGTCGCATTTATCAAATGTAAATCAAGGGAAAATTAATGTTTAAGCCCTTCCATTAAGCAAAACCATTATTACAAATAAGTCCTTTTTTAAAAATATTTTCCATAGCAATTCAATTAGGAAAAATCCCCAAAATTTGTAGAAATTCACTTTCGTCGTATTATCAGACATTAAAATTTCAGACCTCATTTCTTCTTGAAATAATCAAAATTTATTTTAAACCCAATATACATGTTTTCCTTTAGAAATTCATAATAAATTTTTTATAGCTTGAAAAATTACAAAAATTGAAAGCCATCTCCAAATTCATATTTTACCTAACATATAATTTTTTCTGGCATTCTAAAATCATAAATTATCGGTTTATGCCCTAAAACTGTGCAAATTGATATGTAAGTGAATTAGTTTAAATCAAACGTAATATGGATCAAGCATATCATCATCCATAACACGATAAACGGGTTTAATCTTAAATTCGAAAATATATGATTATAAAAATAAAATAGAGATGGAATGAATTATTATTCACCTTGGATTAGATAAGGAACTTGAGATATGTTGTTGATTAATCATTCCTAGCTTTAACCCTTGGCTTTTGATTAATTTTCCTCTTTTCTTCCATGTTAATGGTTGGTTCTAGTATTTTTTATTTGCATTTTAAAAAATGAAAATAGACATGGGAAAATAAAGAGGGACGTGAATGTGAAGGGCCGTAATTCATAAGGTGAGTCTATTTACTAATATTCCCATGTCTAAATTAATTAGCTTATAAACCAACTTAATCCCATTGAAAGTAAATTAAGCATGGCCTTCTTATAGTGTTTATTCAAATCTCAATCCCCTTATCATCATTATTCTATTTAATTTATCTAACTAAATCTTCTGAATAATGTAATCAAAAATTAGGGATGTTACAGCTATCCCCCTTAACGAATTTCGTTCTCGAAATTTAGTAAGGACTAAATACTAAACATAGCATTTATCTTTAACAACTCCAAACAACCATACTAGCCTACCCGACTAGCAACTACCGATATAAATCTAATACAGTCGTGCCCTCAAAGTAGATTATGATAAGTATCTCTAATCCTGTCTTCTGTCTCCCAAGTAGAGTCTTTCTTGTTGTCGCTTCACTAAACTTTCACCAACCTGACTGTTTTGTTCCTTAATCTTTTCTCAGCTCTCACTACAACCCGAACTGGTTGTCAAACAAAAGTCAAAGTAGGCTCTACTATCAAATATTTCAACCCTGTCAGAGGAATAGTAGTGTCTGGATTATGCACATACTTGCGAGGATGAGACACATGAGATACATTATGGATGCCTGCTATACTACTTGGCAACCCAACTCTGTATGTGAGCTTCCCGATCCTCTTTACAATCTGGAATAGGTCAATATATCTCGGGGCTAACTTCCCAAATCGTACCACACCCTTTATTAGTGATACTTAATGAAAACCTTGTTCCAACTGAGAACTTTAGGTATTTCTACCTCTTATATGCGTAACTCTTCTTTCTGGACCGAGCTTCCTTCATCCTTCCTGGGATCATCTTAATCTTTTCTAACGCATCTCTAACCAAATCTGGACTCAAAACTAACCTATCCCCAGTCTCCAACCAACATGTTGGTGATTTTCATCTCCTTCCATACAAAGCTTCAAATGACGCCATTCCTACACTAGTCTGATAACTATTATTATTAGAAAACTCAACCAAATGTAGATAATTATCCCAAGATCCACCAAATTTCAATACGCAAGCTCTCAATAGGTCCTCGAGTACCTTATTGACTCTCTCTGTCTGCCTATCTATCTGAGTGTGACATGTAGTACTCATATTAAGCTTGGTACCTAATACTTCCTATAGACCCTTCTAGAATTCACTAGTGAACAAAACATCTCTGTCAGTGATTATACTAACAGAAACTCCATGTAGTCTAACTATGTGTTTCATAAACAACTTAGCTAACACAGGTGTCGTCCTGGTTGACTTAACTAGAATGAAATGGGCACTCTTGATCAGTCTGCCCACTATATCCTATATGCTTTCATTTCCTCTATTTGACCTTGGCAATCCATCTATAAAATCCATGGATATAGAATCCCATTTCCAAATAGGAATCTCTAAAGGCTGAAGCCACCCACTCGGCTTTTGATTTTCAGCTTTCACTTATTGACAGTTTGCACACAGCCTAACCCACAACCAACATCCCACTTCATTCCTTCCCAATAGAAGCTTCTTTTCATATCTTGATACATCTTAGTCTCTCTAGGAAGAATTGTAAACTTGGACCGATGACATTCTCGAACAATTTTTTTCTTAAATCCTCTACATTCAGAACACATAACAGTACATTCTTGCTCAACCATCTCTTTGGTCAAGGCTAAAATCCTTTAGATCATGGATCTCATTTCCGACTTTAATCTTCTCGGCCAATATTGGATCCTCCTTCTGCTTAGAAGCAATTCTTTCGATCAAAAGTGGTCAAACTTCCAAACAGAATAACATGGATGTACTCTGACTGGAACTAGAAGTCGGTCTTAACTGCTCACCACAATTGGCTAAAGCTTCAAAATCCTTCCATTTTTCCAACATAGCTAACACCACATTCTGATGTTTTTTGCTAAGAGCATCTGTTACCTTATTACCTTTCCTTGGTGTATACTCTACACCAAAATCATAAGCAGCTAAAAACTCTAGCCAACTCTGTTGTCTCATATTCAACTCATTCTGAGAGAATAAATACCTTAAAGACTTATGATTGGTACAGAGCTCAATCCTCTCCCCTAAGAGATAATGTCTCCAAATCTTTAATGCGAGATCACTGCAACCAACTCCAAATCATGAGTAGGATTCTAACTTCATGCGGTATAAGTTGTCAAGAAGCGTTGGCAATAACTTTACCCTTCTACATCAGCATTGCTCCCAATCCAATTCTGCATGCATCATTAGACACCACCAACCCATGGTTTTCGTTTGGGACTACTAACAACGGTGCATTGGTCAACAAATGCTTTAACTTAAGGAATGGTTCCTCACATTTGTTGGACCAGACAAACTTCACCTCCTTCCTGGTTAACTTAGTTAAAGGTGCTGGTATCCGCAAGAAATCCTTAATGAATCTTCGGTAGTAGCCAACAAGTCCAAGAAAACTTCTAATCCCAGTCACTATCTCTGGTCTCTTCCAATTGTTCACTACGTCGATCTTATCTGGATCGATTGACAAGCCTTTCTATGAAACCATGTGATCAAGAAACTTGACCTCTTTCTTTCAAAAATGATACTCGGTAAACTTCATCTTTATCAGATTCTGCCTTAAGTCTCAAGCACTATTCTAAGACGAACTTCATGTTCTCTTTCATCCTTAGAGTATACTAAAATTTAATCTATAAACACCGGCATAAACCTATCTAAGAAGTCATAGAAAACTCGATTCATCAAATCCATGAAGAAAGTAGGTATATTCGTTAATCCAAATGGCATCACTAACCACTCATACGAACCATGCCTAGTCTGAAATGCTATCAAAGGAATACTGTCCTCTGCCACCCTTAATTGATGGAAACCTATCGCTAAATCCAACTGGGAAAACACTCTGGCTCCACACAACTAATCGAATAGATCACCTATTCTAGGAAAGTGATACTTATTCTTAATCATCCTTTCGTTCAACTTATGATAATCGATATACATCCTTAATGACCCATATGGTTTCTTTATGAACATTGCGATCGCTCCCTAAGGCGAATTGCTTAGCCTAATAAATTTCCTTCCTTCTAGATCCACTAGCCGCACCTTAAATTCCTTCATCTCAGTCGGTGTCATCCTGCTAGGTGGTCTACTCACATGTTCGCCTCCAGTTATAAGATCTATACAAAACTCAACAGTCATTTCGGTGGTAGTCCCATGAATAGCTCAAAGACTTTCGCAAACTCCCTCGCTACCTGAACTTGACTTAACTCATCTCCTATCTCCATAGCACTAAGAAAAGCATTAACACTTTGGTCAGAATTCTCCACTGAGAAATCACTTAGTTATGACTAGAAGGGTGTCTTAGTGATATTTTCCTATCCTGGAAAAAGATTCTAGCCTTATGCCTACCCAACCAATTCATACCTAACATGATATTGAAATCTATGAAATAAATAACATACAAATTGCATGCAAATTTATGACCTAACAAATCAAGTTCTAACTGGTCACATCTGAACCCTAGAATTGCATATCCTCCTATTGGATTCACAACCATTAAGGAAGTAAGAAGGTAGGTGGGTTCTAAGTATAATCTATCAACTAAACACTGAGATATAAATGAATGTGATGCACCGATCTCAAAAAGTACTCTACCTGGTATACTCATAATAAAATACGTACATTCCATATTAGTCTTACCTTTATCAACTAAGGCAGGCCTAGCTGATGCTGATCCAATAGCAAAAACCTTCCCTTTATCCACCCGAGACGGTTCTTGGACACTAATTCTTATAGTGCCCCACTTGATCGTAGTTGAAGTACTTTACATTCTTCTTATCTGCAACCTTCTTTCCCTTGCCTGACCGGCACTCACTTGCATAATGACCCTTCTTGTCACATCTAAAAGCAAACCAAATCAGCCTTTGCCTTCTTGGCATCATCTCCCTTTTAGGCCCCTTTCTTCTTAGAGAAATTTCTTTTCTTTCCTTGAGAACCTTGGTCTCCATTGTCTTCTCTCTGGCACAAATAATCAAGCATCTCCTCTGGCAGATTGCCTTCTCCATAACTAAATTACTAGGATCACAAAGATGTGGCAGAGTCGCCCTAGCAACCTCGGGCCTCAGTCCCTTGATAAACTTCTCGTTCCTCCTGACGAGGATGTTTATAGTATTATATACATAACAAGACAACTCTTAAACTTAGTAGCATACTCAACATTGACATCTCTCCCGGCTCTAGATCCATAAACTTCCTCATCATTGCTAATTTAGCAACTTCAGACATAAACTTTTGCTCAAATCTCCTTCTAAAATTAGCCCTAGTCAACTAGTCCTCCGAAACTCCAGCAGTAACACTGTTCCACCGGTGAAGCGCTAACCCTTGCAACTTCCTAAAGGCCAACCTTCTCTTTTTCCCATTATCCAAACCTAAATCAGCAAAAATACATTCACAATGCAACAACCAATTCTCTACCTTGATGGCATTTCCATCCACATGAATGGCTTTCCACCCAAACTGGTGTAGTCTCTATTTAGTGTAGCATAATGATTCCGGACTGGAGCCAAAGCATTAGCTCCTCCTATATTTCCAGCAATACCAATAACAACACCTCCTTCTTGCATCATATAGACGAAGAACCGATACATTGCCCCCATATCTACAGATGGATTTGCTGCATCCACATTGGCATCAACATTCTGGTTATTAGCATCAGTCGACCTAGGTTTCTCATAGTGGTGGGTTGAGCATTTCGTTAGTTATGTTGCTTCCTCTACCGAGATAGCTTCCTCTACCGAGATATCCTCTTTCATTTCTTGCTTCCATATCTCCATTCTGGTAAATCTGCATACGATCCTTAGTGAGATACAAAAGAAGCGTCAAAGAGAGCGGGGAATACATACTTACATATATATATAACTACATATCAAATACAAGCATGTTACTACAACGTTAACCCAAACCCCAATTTACTATCTAATTCATTGGATTATGTTTGAAAAATCATTTAGGTTTAAATTTCTTTTAAAGTTTCATAAGCCTATGCTCTGATAACAACTTGTAACATCCCCCTACTTAGAGGCCTAAAACTAACGGCTATGAATCTTGCAGTCATTCGTAGTTATTAGTCCTCGGTGACTAAATAAGGCGATATTAGGTACATTGATATACATAAACACATGAATATGAAAAAAATTAATAGCAAAAAAAATTCCACTTTCCGTTTCAAAATATTTCAAATTCATTACATAATCCCAATTCGCAGATCATGTTTAGATAATATATAACTAATACAAAATACACCAAGAGCGACATATGAAGATGCACTCTTGGTTAAACATAGTATATAATAAGGCAATAAAACAAGTTTGCCTTTACATCCAAAACACATACATTGAAAATAAATAATTCAGAATAGCTAGCACGCCTCCTTCTCGCCTCCAGAAGCTTTATTCATCTAAAAGTGAACATGGAAACCCTAAACCTCAAACTATTCAAAATCAATTGAGTACCCGAGAGTTTAAGGGGAAAAAACTTCGAGTCAAACATAAATTCTGGTATGAATTATAATTTATCATCTTAAACCATTCAGATATCTAGTGAGACCACGCCGCTTAGTGGAATGGTTTTTCCCTACACTAGTATCTCAAAAACTTTATAAAACCATATACTGTGCTTCTGCATCCACAAGGGTTATAACAATTCGAAATAACATTATAATATGCAAACAAGTGAATTAAATTTGGATTACTAATCCCCATTCATTCCGACTAACCTTTTCTTTTTATAATTTCTAGGTTTTCGGTTAACCTATTAGTTTTCATGGGCCTATTAATAACTAATTAAGTATTTATGGACTCCTTATTCGATTTCATAGTTTTCATGGGATTACTATGAACCTACTGGAAACTATAATATCTTTACTATTCAATAGATTCTCCCTGAACTTATTGGTGACTGCAATATCTTTTTCCCACTTCCTAGTTTTCATGGGCTGACTAGGAAACTGTAAACTTCTGTCAGTATCTTATCTAGATAAAGTTTTCATAGTCTAACTTTAAACCTATCAACGCCTACCAATATCCAATCATAGTTATTTGGGTTAAATATGAACCTATCTATCAGACATCTTCGTTCTTACATAGTTTTCACGAGTTTACTATGAAGCCATTGTCCCCTACCAATATCTTTTCTATGCACAGTTTTCTTGGGCTTACAGTGAACCTATTCGCCCCTGCCAATATCTTTCATTAAATTTAATTTATTCACTACTGGGTCAACCTAACTTGTTATTCTTCCCCTCCTTAAGATAACGTTATGGGTTCATTATAATGTGAATAAATACAAGAAGAAGTAATCATAATAATACTAAGAACCCATGTGGTTTTAATATCCTTGAAATCATTTTATATAAAGCTTAGTTAAACCCTTTATCCTAACCAAAGAAAACTTCTTCTATTTTAAAATTCTTTTAAGTTATGCCATGGTATTTCCTTTAAAATGAGAATGGGTTAATTTATTTGAAACCTTATAACATCACCTTCGAAACCTTTGTTGATCCCCTTCGAAAGCATATAAAACTCCTTCCCAAAGCATTAATATATATATTTCAAAACCCTATAATTTATCTCTTTCGAAATCAAAACATACCTTTCGAAAGTGTCAAAACATTACATTAGAACATAGCTTCGAGACTCATGAAAGTATCCCTTTTGAAAGTACTGGTTTTTACCTTTAAAACATCTTTTGGGTTAAAGTGGTTACATACGAAAGTAACTCTTTTGAAACCTTTAATAAAATGTGTTTTGGGGAAAATTGATGGCATCGAAACCATCTATTCGAAATCTCAAATCCTTTGAGTCAAAACTTTTAAGGATAGCATCGAAACCCCCCTTTTGACACCATTGCCTTCGAAACTCTGTACCTTTTCAAAAGCATTTAAGAATAGACTTCCTATAAGTTTAAAACAAAGGCACCCTTCGAAAGCATTGATGAATTCAATACACTCGCAAGGTACATGGACTACAGCCAGGTTTCGACTAGGTTGGAACCAATAATTTTGAAACCCTCTTTTTAGAAATAAAGGATCCCATTAAAAAGCTATGGGGAATCGACTTGGTCGAAAGCACCCTTCAAAAATGAGGCAGGTGCTTATCTTTTAAAAGTAAAGTTTAGTCTCGACCCTAATGAAAACAATGCTTTCGACACCCTACCTTCTGTTATTTACTAATTCACTTCATACCAATCCCATTGATACCATGTGCGTTGGTTTCGACTGAGTTGATGTGAAGGTAAATGAGCAGAAAGGTACTTTCGAAATAGGTCGAACCATCTTTTTATGAAAATGCTATATTAATGTTTATAATGGCAATCATTTTATAACTAACCGGCTCATTTGTAATTCCTTGATTGGTTACGTTAGAACTTTCCAGATCCTTTACAAGAAAAACTAACCCATTTATTTGATATAAATCAAGGGAAAATTAATGTTCAAGCCCTTCCATTAAGAAAAAACTAATATTACAAATAAGTCCATCTTTTAAAACAATTTATTTTCCATAGAAATTCAATTTGGAGAAATCCCCAAAAATAATAGAAATTCACTTTAACCATATTATCAAACATATTAAAATTTTAGACCTAGCATCTTCCTAAAATAATCAAAATTTATTCTAAACCCAATTATATCATATTTTCCTTTAGAAATTCATAATAAATTTTCTATAGCTTGAAAAATTAAAAAAATTGAAATTCATCTTCAAAATCATGTTTTACCTAACATATAATTTTTCCATGACATTCTAAAATCATAAACTATCAGTTTTTCCCTAAACTCGTGCAAATTCATATGTAAATGAATTAATTTAAATTAAACAGAATATAGCTCAAGCATATCATCAGCCCTAACGCCATAAGACAGGTTTAATATTAAATCTAAAAATATATGATTATAAAAACAAATTATAGATGGAAATAAAGTCTTCTGAAATCTTTAACGATTCACAGTTGGTAGTATACCAAGTCAGTGGAGATTATCAAGCTAAAGGACAAGGCTTGCTCCATACCTTAACCAAGTCCAAGATTTATTGACTGAATTTGAGTACTATGATATTTCGCATATTCCACGGATGAAAATAGAGAGTCTGACTAACTGGTAAAGTTTGCTAGCATCAGCGGCGCACAATAGATGGGCTTGATTCCAGTTGAAGTATTAAATGCCCCAAGTATAAACCTAATAGAAATCGATTAGACACTAGAAGCGGAGATTGAGAGAAAATCGTGGATGACTCCAATTAAAGACAATTTGCTACATGGAGTCCTACCAGATTAAAGGGATGAAAGTGATAAGTCCTTCATAAAGCTTCACGATATGTCATGCAAGGAGGAATTATGTATAGAAAAGATTTCTCTATTCCCCTACTCTGATGTGTCGCTCATGATGAGATAAAATGAATCCTAAAAGAAGTTCACGAAAGGGAATGCGGCGATCACATTAGGGAGCAAACTCTAGCAAAGAAAATACTCTGTTATGGGTATTATTGGCCATCTGCCAATCGAGATACCACAGACTATGTACGACGATGCAATAAGTACTAGATATATGCAAAATTTTCAAGAGCTCCACCGATGAAAATCATGTAAATGGTCTGCCCATGGTCATTTCTATGTGGGGTATAGATATTATCCGTACCTTATCGATCTCTAACGGTGGTGCAAAGTATGTTATCGTCGCAGTTGATTACTTCACCAAACAGGTCGAAGCAGAACCTTTAACTATGATCACAACCAAGAGAGTAATCAACTTCATTGTCTGGAACATCATACGTCGTTTCGATCTTCCACGAACTATTGTAATAGATAATGTGACTCAATTCGACAGTGCGAAATTCAAAGACTTCTATTGGAGGTATCATATTGAAAAGAGGTTTGCAGCTGTCGCTTACCCTCAAGCAAAAGAATAGGTTGAAGTTATGGACAAAATTATAAAGTCCATTCTGAAGAATCATTTGGAAAAGGCTAGAGGTAAGTGGATGGATAACTCCCGATAGCATTGTGGGCTTACAGGACCACATAAATCCACGACTGACCATACTCCATTCGCCCTTGCTTACGGTTTCAAAGCCGTCATTCCTGTTGAGCTTGAAGTTTCTTCTCATCAATTGACTTACAACGATCCCAAAACGACTAAAGATCTCCTCTTGGAGTTTCTCGACTTTATAGATGATAAGTGCGAGGAAGTCAATCTGAGGCCAGCTGCACATCGATAACGAGTCGCCTAATATTTCAACATTAAAGTCTGACCTAGAGCCTTTGAAGTCGACGATCTCATCTTAAAACGGGTTTTCCTACCCCATCGCACATGAATCCAATTTGGAAAGGACCGTATGCCATTGAATAGAGGCATGGAGATGGAACTTTCAAGCTAGCGACTTTTGATGGCAGCATAATCCTAAGGGCATGAAATAGCGAGCATTTACATTGCTACTTCACTTAGTTTATTTCTTTTTCATTCAGTTGTATTTACTTGAGGTATTTGCCTTAGCATTTCACTTTCCAAATATGTAATAAGATAGATTATGTCATTCTTTTCCATTTAGCAATAAAGTTTTGAACTTCCTTTATATTTATGTTTGACGTAGCATTATGAATTAGTTACATGACGAAACTAATTGATGTCCATATGTCCGAACATGCTCTTTGATTTTGGAATTAATTAACTAGGCTAGTTTCCAATGGGACTAAATAAGATAAGCTTGGTTTGATTGTTCATTTGATAACTCTCACTCATAATCCAATAGATGGTATACACAATAAAGAGTGGATGTGACTCGACCATCTGATGATCGAATAAATCCTTCCGAACGATGGGACTCAAATAAAATAAGAGTGACCGTGACATGACCGATCGCTTGCTAACTCAAACCCCAAACCCTGGGGTCAAATCAATCAATTATGGAAAGTATGAGCCGATTGCTCTTCGAAATAACACTAAGTCCCCAAAGTGTGGACTGGAGTATAAACATAAATCGGTTGTGAATCAACCATGCACTAAATATCTCTAAGTCCCTAGAGTGTGGATTGGAGTATAAACATAAATCGAGCATGAATCGACTACCCGTGAAATAATTATAAGTCCAAGGGTACAGACTAGAGTATAAACATAAATCGGGTGTGAATCGACCACTCGTGAAATAACTTTAGGTCCCAAGAGTGCGGACTGGAGTATAAACATAAATTGAGTGCGATTCAACTACCCATCGGCCGACTCTTACCCTTGGAATGTGGATATGAGTATAAATAGATAAATGAGTAAGGTTCGACCATTCACTATTTGATAAACTTCGGCCTGAAATCGACAAGAAGAGTATAAACCCATAAAGGATGGAGTTCGATTATCCAATGTCTAACCCTACTAACCTAAGGCTGGGCAAGAGTATAATTACTCAAACCATTGAATTCGACGGTGTAATAGTAAGGCTTGAGCCTAATGTTTGATGTGACTCAAGGCCACGACCTTATGGAGGCCGTAAGATAGAGCTAGTGGATTATTACCATAATTAATAAACAACAAATTACAAGTACATTAAATGGAAAGTAATAGTTCAACTACTTAACTATCATCTCATACGAGAGCTCAATAGAAAATAAAAACTTTTATTCACATGAAAAGTTTCAAAATTATGGTATAAGTTATTTCAAAAAACCGAGAGTCATACCCGTACAACCACAACTAATAAAAATACGACAAACAAACAACAACTATGCAAACTATGTACACACGAAGCGGAAACGACGATTATTTCTTCGATATTCTCTCCTTTTTGGGTTTTTCGAGAATGGCACTATCTAAACTTCTGCTTGTTCTCTTCCTTGATCCCTTACCACCTTTGGTGGGAGAGTGTTTCCTTTACCGAATAACGCTAAATTGTCAAAATATCAAAGCCTTGCGGTGGCAAGGTCTAGGGGTTCATTTCCACGAAGGATCTCCTACACTAATTTTTCTTTGTCTAACTTGGCATCGCCCAGCTCCCTCTTTTTCATCTTAATTATATACTCCCAGGCTCCGACGGGTGACTCGAGATAACCTTTGCTAAGAAATCTTAAGTCGCGATGGATGAGGACTTTGGTGTTGTATTTGATGATCAATGTATCAAACGTGTCCTTAATTTCATTCCGTCCGGACTCTTTAGCATCTTCTACTTTGGTCTCAATTTGTTCCATCATCTCCTTGCAGCCTTCCTTTTGTGCCTCCTCTTTATGGGCTTCTATTTTGGCAAATTGCTCATCAAGTTTGATTTTCAATCTTCTGGCTTCAACAGTCTCTTCGCAATACTTTTGTGATTCTTTTCGAGCCTCAATCTTCTCTTCCCTTTCTTTTTTAAGGAGCTCTTCAAGGTCCTCAATGCGGTGGGCGAAGATGTCTTTCTCATTTTGCAAGGAATACTTTTCTAGAGCGAATGCACCGCTGTGATTGAGGGCAGCATGAGTTCCTTCTTATATGAAGCTTTCAAAGGACACACTGGCTCCGACCTTTCCTTAGCACTCTTTTCTATCTCAGCAAGTTTTGTTGTCAACTATGATAGATCATTATCTTGGTGCTTGATTATGTCTTTATTGTGGATCACCTCTAGCTTAAGATGATATATTTCATATTGTCATTCAATTGACACTTCAGAGATTTTTTCCGCTAAGTGCTGGAATGACTCATGCTACATGGAAATGTCATTAACACATGTGAGACAACTTGCTTTGGCATGCCCTAGGATCATATGAATTGTGGGAAGGAATTTCAGCCTGTCAAAACATATTTTCAAGAATGTGACTTTACATTTAGCCAATTTCTCAGCTGTAGAAATGTCAGGAGTAGTGGTCGGCAAGGATGGATCAGAAGTGACAATTGGATGCTTGCTCCATCTATGGTCATGAGATTTCCTAGAGCTAGAAGAATCAAAGTGCTGCTCATGTGATATGGAAATTTGAGGGTCATGGAAAGAAGGCTGGTCTTTTCTATTAACAGGAAGATTGGGCCGGTCTCCCTAGCAAGATGACTGCAATTAGGACTTATGCTCGGAAGAAGAAGATTCCCTTGAATGATAGCTTCTTCCCCATCCGTCTTTTTTTACCTACACCTACCAGATTCTAAGCTACGACTAGATCCATAATGTGTTGAAGAAACCCTTAGGTGATCAAAAGACCAAGACTAAGTATTGCACCTGCAAAGACCAAATGAGAGCATTTAAGTAACCATTATGCAAATGATTGATGAAGAGCGTGTAGTGAAGTGCACGTGGTTGTGAGTGTCCTAATGTTTCCTCTGGTAGACCAATAGCTATAGCCTTGCTTATAGATGTTTTCTCTCCTCTGTTGGTAGGAATGCCTTCACCACTCCTATTAGGAGAATTGAGCCCCTCGATATTGATGTTTGAAAAGTCATAGGCAATAATGTCATCTGGAATCTGGAGATTTGAAAATCCTTTCAGTGAACTTTCCAATTGGGAAGATGATTCTTCATCCATAGAAGTGATGACAAATTCTCCATCTGCAGTAGTTTTTCTTCTACGAAGTTTATATGCCAGCTTCTTCCTTGGTTAGCATTTGGGATTGCACGCCTTATGACGGTTCGACCATAGGCGCCTTGCCTGGGCCTGCATCAGCATCATCGGGTTCAATGGCCTGGGAATCCCTAATCTCGCCTTCTTCAATGTCATCCTAAGTCCCCTTGCCTGGGGGCATAATAAGATTGTTGACATCCCTTTCTTGCTCTAAGATGTTTCACGGTAATGCTGCACTTTTAGGAAGTCCAATGCTGCGACCCTCTTCCAACAGCCCAAATAAAGATAGTAACTCATCGATTACGAGAAGTTTAATGTCTTTGTCTTCGATATGGTAGCATGCATAACAAAGATCGCTCTTGAAAAATTAATTCCCTTAGGATGTGGGTGGACATCTATAGAAATTCGAGATGTTAGTGGATTCAAAAATATGACTTGGATTGATGGACTTAAGAATGAAGTGAAGAGAACACTTACATCCTTCCAACCATCGCCTTGCGCAGCCTGACAGACACCGAAAATAGAACCACTCGTGTTTTAAAAGGGAAAGTTTATTCCAAGCACCCTTTTAGACATAGCAGTTAGGTAATGGCTCAAGGAAGACATAGAAGGACATCTTGATCATCGTCTAAAGTTGTAAATGAATCTTATGTCCTCGGGAGATGGTGGCACTACACCACAAATAGGATTTTTGCGCAACCGTAGGCGGGGCATTTGATACGGCTATAAGCCGTATCAAATTTAATACGGCTTATAGCCATATCTATATTATTTAATACGGCTGTAAGCCGTATTAACATTTGATACGGCTTATAGCCGTATCAAAATCTGTGCCTCTTTTCGTGGGAAACTTTTCCCCAAAACGCACACCCTCTCCCTCCTTTTTTTTATTTCCAGATTTCCTTTTTTCCCCGTGTTTACTTACGGTTAAATAGCCAGAGCATCCACCTCGATCGCCAGAGCTTTGACGTCGTCCATCAGAGCCTTCCACGTCTTCCGCCCCTTCCATGTCCAGGTAATTTTGTTATGAAATTGCGTGCTTAATTCCGTTGTTTTTGTTATGAAATTGCGTGGTTAATTTTGACGTTGGAGTTCAAACTACGGATTATATTGTTGTTTATTCGACTTGCACCTTTGGCGCTTGCTATATTTACCATCTGTTTTGCAGTCTCGGTATTGGAAATTATAGTAAATAATAATAATAATATATTGTAATAACGTATAAGTTTTAGTTCACGAAGTACAACATATTTATGGGATACAGGAGTTCGCTGTGGCATCTAGGTTGAACCAACGACTTTTGGTTTGTGAGTTCAGTTTGTTTCAACAAAATTTTGATGTTGAATGATATGTTTGGTGAATTAATTGAAGCAGACGGTCTAGTTGATGGAACCTACTCAAGCAGTTAATATATATAATTTTGCTTCAAGTTACTCAAATAAGTAAAAGTGTTGCTTGATTTCCCATCACGACAGCTTGCTGTAAGTCAATAATTAATTCTGTTTGTAGGTATATTATGCTATTTTGTAATATTTTGATCTCCTTGCATAATTTACAGCTTGGTGCTAATGTTGTATATGGTTCTGACCTTGTATATGGTTTTGACATTGTTGTATAAGTGGATAGAATTATTGTTAATGGCGCAAGCCAAGTATCAGGAGAGGGATAATGCATATACATTACTCCGGTGCTACAAAATAGCGCCGTTGTAATGACAAATTTTTTGGAAACAGTTTGGTGCTAATGTTGTATATTGTTCTGACATTGTTGTATAAGTGGATAAAATTGTTGTTAATGGCGCAAGCTAAGTATCAGGAGAGAGGTAATGCATAGACATTACTCCGGTGCTACAAAATGATGCCGTTGTAATGGCAAATTTTTGGTAACAGTTTGGTGCTAATGTTTAAAATAAACCCTATATTTTGAGTTCCATTTATTGAAATTTAAATAGTCCATATATTTTAACTATTTAAAATTAATTAAATGTCTATGCATTACCCCTCAATGAATGTCCACGTGTTTTGCTGATGATGCCGAACAACTCATCAACATACATTATATTTATATATATTATGCCAAACAACTCATTGTCGTACATTATATTTGGTAGTACTTGCACCATATTAGAACTAATAAGAAGCATCAAATTTATTGAAACAAACATATGGATTATAATAATTATACTTATTTTTAAGCATCATCATCATCAGAACTTTCCAATGGAAAGTTAGTAAAAACATAAGTTGACAATCTGGCTTAGTATAACTAATAGTTTGAAAACCGAACAATTGCACTTATTTACAAATGGAGCAAATGCACGATTGGTTAAAAGTCGAGGATAAGGTCAATGGTTGCAAAATAGATCCCATTTCAAACCTCATCATGGTAAATTTAGAGAAATTGAAGAACAAAAATAACGTGAATGACAAGCCATTTATTCTTGCATCAGAAGCGAGTCAAGTTTTCTACTCAAAAGATTTAAAAAATAACGGATGGTCTGTGGTCTTGCATACACCAAAACAGTTGACTACAAATGTGGATGACTTTGAGTTCCCTACCGTCTATCAATCAGCTTTTGAAGACAATGAAAAATTAGAAGACCTTACCAAATCCATATGTTAACTTATTAGTATTCGTACATCACATGATTGTGTGTCTGTATATTTTTAATTGCATGATTGTGTGTATGTATGTTTTGAATATTTTATCCATTCCAATCCAATTCCAGGTGTTGTCACTTAATAATTTTGTATGTGCAAGTGTGTTATATTATGGAGTGTTGACATTGATACATTGATACATCTATAATTATTATCGTGACTTATTAAAATAATTCGTAATATTATATTTTGCAGAAAACTATGTCACAAAATCCACCATCTTCACATTCGTCATGTTCAGAGGCGAAGAAAGTTGATCAAAACTTACTTGGTATTCCGGTCCCAGATAACGCTGGAAAAATCGCTACTACGCTCGGTAAACTAGTAAGAGCTCATGTGCCGATATCATATATAAGTTGGAATAAAGTACCTGCAATATACAAGGACAATGTTTGGAACGAATTGGTGGTATATCCTTATCTGTTTGACAACAACTATTTCATTCAATAGCCTTACGGTTTCAACTCTTTTCACAACATTTAATATAATATATTTTTTGCAGAAAATTTATGAGCTCGATCCGCTTTCAAAGGAAATGTTTTTAAGGGGAATGGACGAGGCTTTTAGGAGATACAAGAAAAACTTGAGAGTAGTTTATTATGACCCTTTCAACATTGACGAAGAACGGTTGAAAAATTGCCCACCTACAGTTGCTCAAGAAGATTGGGCAGAGTTCGTAAAAAATGAAGCAACGCCTGAAGCGAGCGGAAGAAGGGAGGTAGGCAAAAAGAATAGAGCGTTGCTCAGTTATGCTCATCATGCAGGACGTAAAAGTCACGCTAAAATAGAACAAGAAATAGTAATTTATATTCATTTTCATTCAAATGATTTACACATTGTGATTGGATATTCATGTCGTTGCATCAACTTGTATTGCAGATCGTTGCTAGTCCATCAACAAATATCAGTCGTCGTCAAGTATGGGAGAAGACACACAGGAAAAAAGGTGGTAGCATATCAGATGCCACTTCTCCATACTTTGTAAGTTAAACAAATATTAACTTGCATATTCTTTAAAATTCCTTATTCATGTAAGTATTATCATATTATAGGATCAAATTGCGAAAGCGAAGGAAAAGATCACTGATAGTGATGAAGAAAAATTGACAGTGGATGAAGACATCTTATCATAAGTGCTTGGTAAGGATGCAAGGGGTAGGAGCCGCGGTGTTGGGACTGTTATACCAAAGACTAAAGTTAAGGCTTGTGCCATTGCACAGAAACGACTCCGACATGTTCATGGCGAGCAGGATGAGTTGAAAATGAGGGTGGGAAGTTTGGAGAGTACGGTGGGAAATTTGTCTGGGAAAATGGAGGTTTTGATCAAATGGTGGGAAATATTGAACATGGAATTCGTGCACCGGTCAATTCTTCTGATGGAGGACGTGCCACACAATTCAATGCTCCTGAATTCATTGCTTCGCAGTTCCAGGATTCGACCAATGTTACGAACAATCAAAAATGTGAAATCCTCAACTCTGATTTAGAATTAATAGGAACATGTACTATATGCCGAGATTCTACATTGTCCAACATCCATGGGAAATCTGTACCATCCGCACATGAAAAAGTGGTGTTGGACAGTATACTGCTACCAGATGAGAGAACCAGCAAAATGAATCATCAATTTGCAGAGACCTTTGCTGATGTTGGAGTGAGTGGATATGTGTGCCATCCGAAGTGTCTTATTCGATATCTCTAGATGATGGAGCAGGTATATTTGGCAGGAGAAATAAAAAATGGTTCATGAATCATATGGCAGGAGTAAATTAGAGAAAATAAGAAATGGTTCACGAACACCGAAACTTCACTTATCACATATATCATAATATCAATTTGTTCTTAACTTTAGAATTTGCTTATAACAGTCCAATTTATTCTTCATCTTACACATATGTATATAGATAGTTCTTTGATCACATAATGAAAGTCTACATGCGTCTCTGTTTCACCTCCTTAAAATAGCAAGAAAAATAAATACTTGTACATAACTACATCTTATACACTGGTTTTACCTAGATATAAGATGTAAATTTTACTTGTACATAACATCAAGATATGTTGAGTTAGCAATTCATGACTAACTCAACATATAATCGTCTATGTTTTCAACAATTTCATGCTCTGCATGTAGGATATTTTGTTATAGTGATATATGGAAGAAATTCTTTATAACTATTAATAAGCACCATTGAAATGATTTTATATGTATAATTACAACAAGAGATCGATCTAAAATCACTAATATTATTACGACTGTTAGTTTTTAGAAGTAGAGTTATGAAAGTATTGTTAAAGCTTTCAAGTAACTTTTCATTTTCTATGAATTCATTTACCACTTTTACTACATTTCCTTAATATTATCTCAATGAGTTTTATAAAATTTAGAGTTGAACTCATCCGGGCCAGGACTCTATAGTCATTTGAATTAAAGTAATTTGCTTCACTTCTAATTCATTGAATCTCTCCATTAATTTTTTTAAAAGCAACATAATTTACTTTCTTTTCTACATATAATATGAGTGCTTTCAGAGAAACCGCTTTGATTGTTAATAATTCTTCATAATATGTAATTGCATCCTTTGCAATTTTCATAATACAGTATTAAAGTCGCCTAGTAAAACTCATGGAATATTACATTTTTTACCAATCTCTATAAGTTTAATCCAAAGGTTATCCCTTTCAGATTCAAAAATACAGGCATAAATATAAGTTTAATCCACAAGAAGACATTTTATGTGTGTGCATTTAAAAAAATATATTGCGTGTTTGTTCTGTTTGATTTTTGTGTGTGCTTATTTTGTGTGTGCGCATTTTAGAAAAAAAAATATTGTGTGTTTGTTCAATTTTTGTGTGCATTTTGTTGTGTGCTTGTTTTCCTTGTTTGTTTTTGCATTGGCATTTGCATATTTTGTTATATAAAAAAAATTCGCACAATCTCAATTCAAAAATAAAAAAAACTCATTCCAAATACACTTGCATTTTTCTTCTTTACATATTTTTACACTTGCATTGTTTCAAATACTCCTATGTGCAAATACACTGCATACCACTCACAACAACATCCATAAACAACTCTCTGTTAACCATCTGCCTGACCACCTGACACTGCCCTATCTCCAACAATGAGCTTCCAGTCATCACCTTCTCCCCATTTCAATACCAAACAACTGCTTTCTCATAGCAACCAAGCAGCTTACCTCCCCACCCTCCTCTAACCATTTTCTCAAACACACAATCATACCATCTCCTGTTCAACACTTCTGCCTGTGCCATCATCCCTCCTCTAATCATACAATCTAGATTAGTGCTAGATTAGTGCTTAATTTCTCATTGTTAAGATTATGTTGAAGTAATTGCTTGCAATCATGTATAATAAGCATGCTTCAGACTTGAACAGGAAGTTCAATACCTTTGAATACATGATTATTCCTTTCGCACCAAATATGCCAGATTAGGGTAGTAAAAACAATATTATTGATTTTAATAAGAAATTGATTACTATTTTGATTTTGACACGGAATTTCCAGAATTTGATTAAAGTCAGTAGCATGTTCGATTGTAATTTGGGACTTTCGCATGAATTCATTTAGAATCTGGTTCGAATAAGGACAATTGAAAAATAGGTGATCCCTATCTTCATGTTGATTTTGACATAACATACAAGACTGGTCAACAATGTTAGTCCATCTACTGATTCTATCCTTAGTGCTGAGTCTGTTAAGTTTAATTAGGAGAGCACAAATAGACATTTTTGGTGCACAATCTTTATGCCAGATAATTTTAGCCCAGTTAAATTCGATATTTTTGACTCTTATGCAGTTCCAAGCTATTTTTGAACTGAACCGACCGTCCTTTCTAGGAATCCAATGCTAAAAGTCTTTTTGTTTTTGAGCATGAGTTGTGATATTATGTATAGTGTTATGAATTTGAATAGGCACATATTCTAGGCGATTTTTCCAATTGTTACCTGCTATAAGAGTAGACACTTTCCTATTTCTGCCATCCATATTTTCCATTGTGTTCCACCCATGACTGTCTACCAGTGAGTACCCATTTATCCATGGGTCTGCCCAGATTTCAGTGTGTTCCCCATTCACTATTTTCCTGTCAATTGCACCTTTACACCATTGCCTTTCTTTTAACAAATATTTCCAAGTGTATGAAGCATTATTATTCAATGCAGCTGTCCAAAAATTTGATTTACTATAGTATTTATAATGCATCCAAATAGCCCAAGTTGATTTACCTTGAATAAAATGCCAAATCAATTTAATTGCTATTGTTTTTGCAAACTCCTTCATTACCCCCTTAACCACCTACAGTTCATTACCATTTCCAACTACTTGCTCCTTGCCTCATTTCCTTATCCATTAACATCTGCACTACTTCATTCAATTCCACTACATCCCCTTCGAGCTTGCCTCTACATCACCAAACCAACAAACAAGTTCCTTTCACAAACGTCGCTGCTCTCTGATCATTCTGCCTCAAACTTCCGATCACATAACACCCATCTCTGTTCTAGTCAGCACACCCACCTGACTACTACTGCACATCAAATATTTCAACATCAACACCAGTGCATATGGCCTCTGCACAACTACCATCACTTCAAACCCAAAATTAAAACCCAAAAATTTCGTCGACAACAACCGTGCTTACTTCACTGCCCACTCCCATTACTTCAACTACAACAGCGCCTCGCTACAAACCTGTTCCACAACAGTTCAACCAGCCATATCAACATACACTATTCAGACCATCTTCCTTTGCACTTCACTGCCTGCCGAACCTCATACTTCACTGATAAACCATCCTCATCTACCTGTCTTTTGTACTACCATATATTACACACAATATACTTCTCAAACTGTCTTTTGTACTACTATAATTTATACCCATTTTTATGTTTGCAGGTTGAATCAGGAATGGTCTTTATGCAATCTTTGGTGCTAGCTAATTTTATTTGGTTTAGCAAAAAGTGTAGCAAGAGACTTGGAGTAATTCATTTGCAAAAGGTTAAGCCAGAGACACTGTTATAGATGTTATACTCTGGGTTCTATTGAACATCTTAAGGTCTTGTATTGATATTGTGACTTGTGTAACTCTTGTTTTGAGCTTAACTTCATATTTGTACTAAATGCTAGTATGTACTATTTTTCGTGTTATGTAATGATATTGTTAAGTTATTATGCACTGCAATGCGGATTATTGAATCATTTGAATGTGCACTGTCTATAATATTATTTGTTTTCTAATATCATTTGAGTGCGGAATATTGTATATGTATGTGTAATTGACTACTTAGATACGACCAATTAGATACAGATAATTGATACATTAGATACGGCTACTAGCCGTATCTAATGGGACAATTAGATACGGCCTCTGCCCGTATCTAACTGGCTCATTAGATACGGCTAATAACCGTATCTAATGTATCAATTAGATACGGTTTCAGGCCGTATCTAATTGTCTCATTAGATACGGCCTTTGGCCGTATCTAACAGGCTCATTAGATACGGCTAATAACCGTATCTAATTGTCTCATTAGATACGGCTAATAGCCGTATCAAATTGATAAGCTCGCCAAATTTTGATACGGCTAAAAGCCATATCTAGTCTTAATAGATACGGCTTTTAGTCGTACCAAAATTTGGTTTATGGTGTAGTGTGGGCGAAATAGAACCCTCATGAATAGTAGAAAAGTTCCATGGAGGAAGGTATAGTTTTCAGGTGAATTAAGTGGGAGCCATTCCAAGATATCCTAACATTTCTCGAATAAACAAATTAAAGGTGGTACGCATTTGGTCCAGCATAAAAATTTATTGCATGCTGTGTACCCTTCCGGGGGCAAATGAGTCCTATCGTTTACGAAGGAACCAGGATGTCTACGAATGGAATTCTATGTATGGAACATAACATGCGAAGGATATCCTTATAAATTTGGGAGGTTTGAGAATATATCGGGTAATCTAAGAGAATGGCACCTTCTACTGCATCGGGAGCAAGAATTACATCCTCCGCCGAGAGGACCGAAACATCTAAAAAATGGTTGATCGACGGGGTAGAAACTTTCATTTGTTCAGCTTGATGAGTAGGAGAAAGCCTACCCAATATAGTTGCTGAGCTCGATTTTGCTTCAGGATCACTATGTTGTGGAGCCAGTTTAGCAGACATTGCAGATAAACAATCTGAGCGTCTGAACTCCATATTAGCTACGCTCAGTACACAATCGAGATTAGAAAAAGTTAGCTGTTCCCCCTATGCTAAATGTGAACTAATGCAGTTTAGTGTTGTGTTTAACAAAGATAAATAACTTTAAACAAGAGAATGAAGTTAAACTACGAGACTTTGGATTCTGACTAGAGTGACCGTCATCATTGATCGTCTTAATTGGCAAGGAGATTAATCGGTTATGAAAGCTTTGGGATCGACTATCGGCATATCAAAGTGCATAATCTATCATTCAACTCCATGTGCTACATTTAAGTTCATGTTGAAAGTTCTAGGAATTTGATTGTTCGAATCCCAAGTTTGATGGCGAATATGCAAGTTCTATTGTTCACTGTCATCATATAGTTAAGTTTGTTGAGGTGAGCTGGTAGTAATTGTTCAAACAAGTCAGTTTGGATTAGGCTTTGAATTCAGAGAGTATGTATGCTGATCCCTATATGCTAAACACTTTATACCGATCCCTATCCTAGCGTTTCATCCGATCCCTCTTTATAGCATAATGGTACTGATCCCTTCACTTATACAAATCCCACCGATCCCTCTCTCACAATAGACACTACCGGTCCCTAATCCTGCCGATCCCTCTACTTCACCCTCTAACATCAAGCCTCCAACACTAATCCCTCAAAAGCTCTATCTTCTTTTTCCTTCCGCCTTCTACGCTCTGTTGAACTCCTCCATGCCCAACGTTTCATCTCTCCCAAACAAATTCGATCGTGGTTCCATCATTACGCCAAACTCCGAAATCCTTTGTCTCATCATGTAACCAAAAGATAAAGGCAAGAAGGCTTAACTATATGAGTATTTGACTTAGAATGAGGGCGAGTATTTGAAGATGTATGAAGTGGAAGAGGAGAAGAGGTAAGTTCGTGGGATAAGCAAGATTGTAGATGGATTTCAAGTTGAGGATTGGAGGGTTTGATTTTGTGAATGGAGGAAGATGGTTCAGCACAATGTTAGAAATTAGGAAAGTTGGATAAATGAAGTAAGAAAGTTAAAGTGTTGGCTTATATATAGGAAGAAGAGGTCGACACGGTGTAAAGAAAAGAAAGTTCGGCCTATAGTTGTTAGCAAAGAAAAAAGGGATCAGCTATCAATATACCGATCCCTATGAGCATAAGGCGTTAACAAAAGGGATCAGCAAGAGGTATGCCGATCCCTATAGATATAAGAAATGGAAGGGAGGGATCGACTCAGCATACACCGATTCCTGCAAACACTTTAAAAAAATGAAAAAAAATAGTGAATGATAGGGATCGAGTGTAGGTATGCACGCAAATAAATATAGGCTTAGAAATTATTAGAAGCATGTACATACAAAACGCCTTGAAATTTAGAGAAGATCCATGAGTGTATAAACACGCCCGAGAGCCAACAATAAAAATGTATATACGAGCATGCACGTGTATGACCTAAAAGTTCGAATTTTAGAATCGATATAAATTGAAATAAAACCTAAAATCTCTAAGTTTGAGGCCGGACCATATAATAAAACCACAATATTCTCATGGAACCAGATTTATATATTAATTGATGAAAAATATCCCTGGATTTATACAAAGGGAATCGACCAAGCGTCATGACGATTAATGAGAAATTTAGAACCTTGAAAAAACAATTTGACAAGGGAGTAGCAACCATTCAAGAAGTTAAAGGGACCTCTTCTTGACGATTCAAAGCACTTCATGTTCATTACAAGACATACTTTAGGGGGTAAGTGTTACCCAGCATTCTAGCCCGGTTATATTAAACTAATTGCACGAGTTAGCTTCGACAGCCATTAAGGCTGAGGACTCTAGAGTGATGATTGTGGGGTCCAGAAGTTGCATATAGATGGTATATGAAATCAAGATTGAACAGAATTGATAGATGCACAACGTAGAATGTTCAAAGTATGAATTATGGTTCAATGAATTGGAGGGATCAACATAGTTTGGCTCCAACATGAGGGATCGACATACATCAAAGTACATGAACATTCTTGTAAAGAACAATCAATATCTCGAGATCTACAAGTCCAAAGCATATGAAATTTAAGGATAAAGACATAAGGATCCTAGGGCAACCTACCCTAGGTATCGCACATCAAAAGGACAAAATAGAAGGGATCAGTATACATCCCTTGGAGGGATCGACAGAAGGCAACATTCAAGTCATTTTGAATCAAAGGTCAATCAACAACTTGAGTTTAAATGGTCCAAATGACAAGAAAATTGGAGGCTAAACATCTTTTCTCATAAGGAAACCACTATAGGGATCGCTCCCTAAAATTTGACCAATGAAGGGATCGGCACCGATCCCTCCTCTTTGGGAATTAGGCCAAACGATCCCTGTAGTGGGCCCATGTGGATTTGAAGGTCCTTCAGCCAATATTTTAGGGAGATACATGGTCTTCTATAACTATAAATACTAGCCTGATGGGTCATTTTGGGGATCATTAACTTGTTTGTTACTCTAGAATCCATTGTAATCAAACATTTGCTATTTTCTGCCGCTGTAATCAAATTTATAAGTGATTAATAAAGAAAAACTTCGAAGTGGACATAGGCATACAACATCGAGCCACTATAAAATTTCATGTCTTTGATTATAGCTCATTCTACGTAAATTATTCCTAGGTGTTTGTGACCAATTTAGCTACACACATTTTAGTGCTTTCATTGAGAAACTTGATTTTTCAATTTATTAGGATCCCTTTATTGATACTAGATTAGATAAATCCCCCAACTAGCTTAGTAAAGCTATATGTGAAGATTGTGGTAAGATTCATGGGATTTCGAACAATATTATTAGTGATAAAAACTCACTATTAACCAGCGAGTTCTAGAAAAATTCGCAGAGTACATTGGGTACAAAATTGAATATTATCATGACTTACCATCCATAGATAGATAGTCAAATAGAAGCGAACCATGCGCTAGAGGATTTACTAAGTGTTTGAATTTTAGATTTTGGAGGATCTTAAGAAGGTCATTTACATTTAGCGGACTTTTCCTATAATAATACTCGCTAATCGAATATTGGAAAGTCCCCATCTAAGGTGCTTTATGGTAGACCGCCTAAGTAACTGATGTGTTGATTGGACATGGGTATAGGCTCATGTTAGGTAACGACTTCATAAGATATGTCACTAAGAAAGTGGAGTCAATTCATGCCAGAATGAAGGTTGCATAATCAAGGCGGAAGAGTTATGCCAACAAGAGGAGAAAAGAACTAGAGTTTGTTGTAGGTGATCATATGTTTGTGACATTTTCATCGATGCAAGGTGTTATGCACTTTAAATTGACACCTAAATATGTAGGTCCGTTTACAGTGATTAAGAGGATCGGTAAATTTTCTTATCTAGTCGAGTTACCATGTAGTTTGGAGGGTGTGCATAATTTTTCACATATCACATTTGAGGAAATGTGTGCATGACCCAAATACGATAATGGAACCAAGGAAGATTGAGGATTTATCTATAGAGCCGGATTTGACTTATATTAGACGACCAAAGTGATAATGGGTCGAGATATAAGGAATTATGATACAAGTTGTTAGACTTGTTCGCATCCAGTAGAGGGACGATGTAGATGATTGTAGCAAGGAGGTAGAGGATAAGATAATAAGATTAGGAGTATCTATCTCGAGTTATTTTGACCTGTACGATCAGACATTTATGTTTTATTTCATAAATTAGTTCTTACACTTGTATGATTTTGTGCTATGATATTATTATGTTTTATTACTGGTGATAATGCATTATGATTTATGATGGGCAATTACCTTAGTGAGGAGCTAGTGTAAAGTTGTACTATGCACGACAACTATGGTCATTGTCCATCTTATCTGAATTTTAATTCCCATAAGGAGGGGAGATTATAACACCCCATATTTTGAAGATCCATAATATGGGAAAGATAACTAATAATATAATTTATTAAAAAATAAACAAGAGAATTTGATTACAAGAATTACGAATGGGGATTAGAATGAACAAGTGGGGCGTTTAACTTTGGGTAATTTAATGGAATAAGAGGAACATTAATTGGCCATATTAGTACAAAGGAGTAAAATTAAATAATTAAATGAAAAGGATCGATATTAAGGGATATAAGAGTATATACCATATTTTCCTCTTTGTTCACAATTCATTTCCACTCAAGATCGAACACCGTTTATAAAGAGAAGAAGAAGATCAAATCTAAAGGAAAATTTTTCATCTCTAAGAAGAAAAATGAGGATTTTCAACAATTTTTACAAACCCAGGTGAGTAATATTCACTCTAAGTTCCTTGAATCTATTTGGGTTTGGTTTTAATGTGTTCCATTGGTTTTAATGATGATAAGCACATTTGGACGAAAGTGTACAATTTTGTAAATGGTAGGGCAATTGGATAGATGAATTATTGGACCAATTTTGGGGAAAATGTGTATTAATCTTCTCTAGATGCTTTCAATTTTAATATGATGTTTCCAATAGTAAATTAGAAGTAGGATTTATTTTTTTGGACGAAGGGATAATTAATTGCAAATTTTCTCAGCCAAAAATGGGCATTTTCGGGTTTAATTTTAACATTAAAAAAAAAATCAAATTTTAATATTTTGAATCAAAATTTTTACTATAGTTAAACTGTTTATTTTTAAATTTCTGTGAGTTTTCTGGGAAGTTTCCCCATAATTTTTGATTTAGTATGGATTTCCTAGCCCGAATAAAAGTCAGTTATAAGTAATTAATTAATTAATTAACTATAGGATTAATTAACATTTGGGGTTAGAGAAATACATCTCCGATCATTTGAAAAGATAGCTATAAGGATTCAACAAACAGATGAAAAATTGACACATAGTAAAATTATGTAGAACTTATACCTTTAATGGAGATAAAATAGTTTTCAAAATATTTACAAAACTGCCAAGATGAAACGTAATAGGTTGGCATGGTATGATTCAACCTTTGATAGCTTTTGAATGTGACATGCGGTAGGTTGGCATGCAATAGCTAAACCTTTGAAAGCTTTAGAATGTAGCATGCGATAGCTTGACATGCGATAGGAAATTTTCTATTTTGGTTATGTTAGTCCTTGGGAACTTTGATATTAATAAGGTGATGGATAATTTAGAATCAACATAGGATAGGTCCAACATTGGGGACAAATTAATAGATAATGCTATTTTCTTGTATTTCACATTTTTACTTCTATGAAATAAAAGTGGGAGTAAGTTGTACTGGAGGGTCGAAACCATGCGATAGCTTAACCTTCGATAGCTTTAGATCATGACATGAGATAGCTTGTCCTTCGATAGCACTAGGTTATGACCTGCGATAGTCCTAAGTCTTGACCTTGATAGATATTAGTTGTGACATTCGATAACTCTAGATTATGATACGTCGGCATGCAACAGCTTAGCCTTCGATAGCTCTAAGTTATAACTCGTGATAGTTTTATGTTGAGATACATGATAATACATAAATTTTGGATTGGGATAGCACTATATCATGACGATGAAATAACTTTTAGACTAGGCCTATAATAGGCATGCAACGTATCTTGTGATGGCTAGTAATGCTAAATTTCCTAAGTAGAATAAATAAATTTTAGTTGGCACTTTGGAAGCCAATTTCAAAAGTGGTGATTAATAATTTCATATGGTTGAAATTACCACAGAGAATAATTAGTTAAAATATTGAGATTTACTAAAAATGGAATGATATGAAACTAAGCTTAGAGAAGCTAAGTAAGGGTAAGTAATAATCTTTGAAATGATGACAAGAACTTCAGTGTAAAAGTATAAGTCGCATACAAAAGTCTATTTATGACAAATGACTAGAGCTTCGATGTTAGGCCATAAGTGACATTCGAAAGTGTATTCACAACAAACGACGAGAACTTCGATGCGAGTCCAAAAGTGGTATCTGAAACTCTACAAACATGGGAACTTCGTTACAAGACTATAAGTGGCATACGAAAGTTTATTCATGATAGATAGCAGAAACTTCGGTATAAGGCTATAAGTGGCATCCAAAAGTCTATTTACAAAATGAAAACGAAAGGGGCGGTGTAAGGTCATAAGTGGCAACCAAAAGTCTTTTCATGACATGATTCCTAAATGATAGAAATAGCCCAAATAAGAAAATTGAAAGAATTGACTAAAGAACTAGGTTAGGATATTGCACGTAAGTGACGGGACACTTGTAAATGTACTGATGGTTATAATTGTGAATGCGTGAAGATGTTCATTTTTCTTTACGTTTATGCTTAATAGTAAAGAGAAAATTTGATGTGCACGTAACTGTGCATATTTTTACCACCGTATTTAATCTATTTAAATTAAATAAATGATCATGTTAGGTATTTTAACTTGTTTGAACCAAAATTCAAATTACTTCAAATTATCACATATTCATCTTCATACGGGGGTAAAATGGTCATTTTTGTGCATATATTAATTTTCTAAAATTTAATTGGAAATTTCTATGTTATTTTGTAGGAATTTAAATTCAAATTCAAGTGGCTTCATGAAGATATATGCATGGACAAGAGTGAATATAAAGGAATGAAGTTGAAAATAATTCATTTCATGGATCATGGTGGAACTCACCTACCCACATACCTTTATGTACAAATTAGTGGGTAATGTACATGCTAATAGAGTTTAAAGCTTCATGCACATCTAAATGAGGATTATTTGAAGCTAATGATAACCTGGTCTCCACACTTGCTAAGAGGGTATTTTAGGCATTCCTCAAAAAGTGTATTAGGGTTTCATATATGTATAAATACCCCTTATTCCTCATGTAACCTCTCTCCCTCTTAGATAGTTTTAGTTTAGGAACAAAAATAAACAAAGCTCTTCTCTTTTCTTTTTCATCGCTACTTAGCCATTTTTTATTTCATGTAATTTTTCTTTTTATGCAATATTAGTTAATGTCCTTTTACATTTACATGCTCTCTTTCTTATTTTGTTAGTGGCTTAGTTTACTTTTCATGCAAGTGGATTAGTTTTTCTTTCATTTACCTTTCTTTCCCTCTTTGTTTTTTCTATGTTGTAAGCTATATTTATTGATATGATAACAAATATGAGAGGCTAAACCCCTTCAATTTAGGAGTAATGAAGCTCTCTAATCATGTAGCTTCAACATAATTTGATGTTTATGCTCTCTTTTTGTGCTTAATGAGAATGGTTGAAGTGGTTTAACTTGTTGTTTTTGCTTTGAATTTGAAAGCTTATATTGTTGACACCAAAAAGACTATGCTTAAACAATTAATAAACAACAATTACTTCTTCATCTACATATGATGATGGTAATGAAGAGAATGTTTAAATCAAAATTCGATGGTCTATATTTCTAATCAATAGCTAATAGGCCATACTCAAAATAGATTTTGCTTTCAACTTTGTTTTCATGAGAGTAAAAAGTAGTTTAAATGGTGTGTTATAGTTGATGACTTATGTTGAGCTAATTAATAGCACAAGTAGGTCATATTTATGATAAGCACATCAATTAAACTTGCTAACGATCAAAAAAGAGGGATCATAATTTCATGTTCTGTTGAACTATGTGATTTAGAGAGTGGATTTATCTCTAAATTGACTTTCTACTCTCATATTTTTATCACTTTCTTTTTGTCATTTTTATTAAATTTTTAGCTAATCATCCTCAAATTTGATTTAATTTGATTGAATAGGGATTTAAAATCTAATAATTCCCTACTGATCTGTTGAATATGCGATTATATGATTTTTGTTTGATGATAATAAACATATATATATATTCGTGTAAATGTATTTGTTAATGTACTATTTTACTTTTCATAGATTAAATATATATTTTGTGAATAAAAATAAATCACACAAAATTTGAATTTAAACAGAAATTTTATTCAAACAAATATTTATTACAATCCTTGAATAGTACAAAGTTCAAGCTCTCATTATACATATACAATTTCAATTACAGTATAATTTTGATTACATCACGATTCACATTTACATTTGACCTCCTCACTACACATCACTCATTCACTCAACTCGTATTTTATCTTCTACTTCACTCCAAATTGAATCCACCGTCTGAGCAATCGGCAAAAATAAATATTGACGCAGTAAAATTGAAAAGGAAATATTTTTGCATTATAAAACAAAATGTGAATTTTGAAAATAATATTTACCTCGGTTATTTGGGTTGTTCGTCATCGTTTAATTTTCAATTCATCATACACGAACAGCTTGTGACATACGCAGTATATCACTGTATATGCCACAAGGCCGTGCACACCGATATATATACTTGATAAATTTACAGGGACAAGTGAGCACAGGTCAAACCCAAAATATCAGATTCAACTCAAGTGCAATGATATAATGTCACAACTTTCAGCATAAGATCAAATCCGAGCTACAAGCTGGATTCAACTCAAGTGTAATTCGAAAAACAAATTCAAATGCATATCAGACAATGTCATGAGACTCAGCATGTACATGATGGCAGCTTAAACAAGATCAAGTCCAGCTACAAAATGTGTATACATGAATCGTGCACTGCAACTAGTAGAGTATATCCAAACAACACAAGTGCACCAAAGATATGGCAAGAACCAAAATAAAAAATGCAAATACAAGGGAAGCAATACATGAAGCAACACGTGAAACCAATACAGACACAACAGAATGAAGGTGAAAGCAAACAGAGGTGGCAACATGAAACTGCACCAAACCGAACGAATGCAACTGATTTCAAGTGAATGGAAACAGGTGAAGCATCGGTGAAACAATTCAACAAATGCATATAACATCAATGTGCACACATGTACACAATGCTACAACAATGTTGAACGAAACTGCAGTGGACCAAATCATGAATAAAAATGCATACAAATGAACATAGTGAAGTACAACATTAAGATCAAATGCCACCTGGCAACAGAACGTAACATCATGAAGTCTAAGTCAAACTACAAATGCAACCGAACAGTTCAACATGATATCAACCCAATGCAAACAACATGAATGGTCATAGGCCTGAACACAGGAATACATATATGCAGTAGACAAAATCAAAGCAAAATCAAGATACACGTTTCGAACAAGTCAAGTATGCTACAAGGATGAACACGTTGGCCAAAGTCAATTTTTTTTCTCACAATCGATACACAAAATCATACGATCGAAGTCAAATGCAAACCAAGTCGTGGTGGTCACGAAATTCAAAGGTGCCATGATAACCAAGCAATTAAGGAATCGAATTAAGTCAGAGTTCAAAACCGTTTTATTCAAGTGAATTGAAAAAGTCAGAGAAATCATCAACATCCAAACGAAATCAAATGGCTAAAGCACAATGTTGAAAAATTCAGACGAATGCAAATAAAGTAGATCGAATCTATATATAAACCAAATCATCATCGGCAACAAATCAATCAAGTTCAAGCATTCAATTAGAAAGTAAAAGGAACAAAAAATTACTTACCGAAGCCATATCTCGAACTCGATCAATTTCAAAGAGCCGTGAGCAAATCAGAGAAACGTGCGATCATCAAAGCAAACGACATGATAAATCATTCAGTTGATCGAGCAACTAAAGTCGGCATCTTCGAAATTACGAAAACCCTAATTTTTGAAAGAAGAGGAACGAACAACAGAGCCGCCATTATCACAAAGGAATGGGCCAATAGAAGATAAAGAGAAAAGATAATTTGGGCCGACCTTTAGTTTAGCTTTGGGGTTTTAAAATTATAATAAGGCTCATAATTATAATTAGGGTTTAGTTTTAATTTTAATTGTTTTAAATTTGTATTTCTCTTTTTAAACCATTGTAAATTCTAGTCGTGTGACTAGGGGACAAACTACGTGACGTAGTTTGAGAATTCGCAACTCAGTGACTTAGTTGTGGCAGGGTTTTGAGCGTAGAGTTAGGTTAGTCAGTAGCGGGTGTTGCGAGTTTACGTGCGTAAGCGTGTGACTACTTAATTTCTAGTAGAAACCTTGGAGGTAGCACGTAGGCAGGGTTTTGCCGAAGCTGGGTAAATTCGGTGTCGTTCTATTTCTACATTTATTATTCTTCTACTATCTGTGCGGCTATAATTCTGATTTATCCATGTTGAAATGATTTTATAAGCTTCCACAATTAACTTTTATAATTAATAGCACCACCCTATTCACCCCCCCTCTAGGGTGAAATCGATCCTACAAGTGGTATCAGAGCAAGGTACAAAAGCCATTTTTGTTTTAAATTTTTTTGATTTTCTCAAAAACCAATTTTTGTTTTTAAAAATTTGAATTTTTAAAATGGCTACTTTTGTTGAGGGTCATTCCAATATTATTCCTTCTATTTTCAATGGAACAGATTTTTTGAGTTGGAAATTGAAAATGGAATTTTATTTAAAATCTGTTAATGTTAAATGTTGGGATATTATTGAAAATGAGTGTGATATAACAGATAAGAAAATTATCTAGATTAATGCTCTGGCTATGCATTTATTATATTCTCATATTACTCAAGATAATTCTAATTTCATCTCTCATTGTGAAAATGCGCAGGAAATTTGGAATACTTTAAATGCAATATATGGTGCAAAAGTCAAAAGCAATGAGAAATCCTCCACAACCAACTCAGTTAAAGAAATATGCTTAATAGAATTGGAAAAAAGCAGTTGAGATGAGGATGATGGAGCAGCTGAGCTGGTGCTACTAATAAAGAGATTCAATAAGTGGAATCATAAATACGGAAATCCAGCCTCAAATCAACAATTGAAAAGAAGAATAATTAAAGCACCAGACAACTCAGAAGAACACGAGATCATTCATAACAAACCTGGTGATATCAAGCCCAATTATCCTCGAATTCAACACGGCCAAGAAAAGAAATTAAAAAGGAGAAATTATGCAGCCACGTGGAATACAAGTGATGAAGATAATCAATGTTCTAGCAGTGAGAGTGAGAAAGCAGATATGTGCCTTCAAGGAAATATAACTGATAGTGACGATGATGAGCCAAGCGAGGTATCAAAACTCACTCACTCAGAATTACTTATATATTTTCACGAAGTAAATGGCTGTTTTGAACGACTTAGGGAGAAGTACGCCAAACTTGAATCACAAAAAGATACTTTGATAGAATTAAATGAACAACTTGACCAATTAGTTAAAAACTATTAAAGTAGGATCCCTAAGTGTGATAAGTGTCCAACATTCGAAGAAGAAATTAAAAAATCAGAAGTTAATATAAAATCACTTGAAAATGAAATTCTGATTTTGAAAGAGAGTGAAAATACTAGGAGAGAAAATTCTATTAAAAAGTGCACACAATTGTTAAACGAAAATGAATCTCTCAAAACACAAGTCCAACAATTGTCAACGACTTTAGATAAATTTTAAAAAAGTGAAAAATCGTTAAATATTCTATTAGGAAAGCAAACTGTTAATACAGTTAGACAAGGACTTGGATATAATCAATCTAAAAATGTTGAAAGCAATATTTATCAAGTTAATTCTATGCGCACAATAACAATAATTGTTGGTATAGACCCAAACATGTGAAAACTATACCGATTTGGGTTCCAAAAGGCACAAATATAAAATCTCTCAAAGTTAAACAAATTTGGGTGCCGAATGGAACAATTATAAATAGTTTTGGGTCTCCACAAAATTTTTTTTCTAAATATTCTGCCACTAATAACCATGGACCTATAAAAACAAATAGGTCACAAAAATCTTTTCCCGTGTAGGTGTGGTGGCAGGCTAAGGAACAACAATAGTGCCACTTGGATTCTGGCTGTTCCAAGGACACACCGAGCGACAAGGCAAAGTTCTTTAGCCTAGTATAAAGGCGACAGAATCACAATAGACAACAACGAAAAATATCGTAAAGGTAAAACAGGTAATGGTATATTTATTTGAACGATATATTAAATGTGATAATCTGCACCGTAATCTAAGTTAAATCAGCCAATAATGAGATGATGAAATAATGAAGATTTTGATACTCACTTATTCAAAATTGTTGGCCAATTATATTCTTATGCCAAAACACTATAAAAATCTCTAGATTCTTTGAATTACTTCATATATATTAGTTTGGATTAAAAATAGTGTTTTGTTGGATGATAATACATTTGGTTAAAATACGGCTAACCCTATATTCACGGTTTCTGATTATTTACCCGGCTTCAAATTCAAATTCAAGAGAATGTCATTTAAATTGCTGTTAAAATTGAGTTTGAAATTTTAGGTGAGCACTTCATGGTCTATCAAATTCAATTAGTGATAATTTGGAGTGAAAGAGAAATTCAGATGCAGATTACACTGGTAATCTAGTTGATAGAAAACTTACTAGTTGAATGTGATTTTTGTAGAAACATTTAGTAACTGCAACATTTTTTTAAGAAAATATCTGCATATTTTTCAAATCAAATAATTTTCAAATAGCAGAAAATTTTCTCACATAACCCCTTCGAGAAAATTAGTTTTGACCAAATTTTCAGATCAGTCATTTTTGAAAAATTGATTTTTATTGAATTTGATTTTAAATGACTATTTTGACTAATATGACTCTCTAATAATTATCGAAAAGATAAATAGTGATTGAAAAAGTAATGAATATTGATATTTATCATATATTATGACTCGAGACGGTATAATTAATAAATTTCTTTAGAAATTTAAACAAGAGTTATAAAACTTCTGTTGGTAAAAATTCCATGACCATGTCTATTTCTATCATATTTCTAATGACCATCACTCATCAAAATTCTATATAGTTTGTCAATACATGGTACTTTAAATAGGAATCATTCGTTTTTCATTTTACATTTTTTTATAAAATAATAGAAAAATTTATATAGTAGATAAAATAATAATAAAATAAAATAAAATAAAATCCAAAGTATTCACTCTCATTTAAATGTCCTTATGGTTATGCATGGGTGAATTACTTGGAATTTGTTATGTGCTTCCATGCTCATTTAAAAGTCCTCACGGTTATGCATGTATGGAACGCATATCAAAATTGATTTTCAAAATAAACAAGTTGATTCTAATCCCATTTAAAAGTCCTCACGGTTATGCGTGGTTAGAAGATACTTGAATTGATTTTTTAAATTAAAATTGGAATACTACTAATCTCATTTAAAAGTCCTAACGGTTATGCATGGTTAGTAGATATTCAAATTCCTGATATAAATATACGATAAATAGACACAACCATATGGTTTTATATGATGACATCATATCCATCACTCCGAAAATGGAATATGCGCCTAACAAGTATTTATTTTGTTTGTTTTATTTTTTATTGAAATTTAATATTTATATTCAATTGTGTTCTAATGTTGGATTAGTATCCATCACTTTATCTCTATTTTCTCTAACACTATTACTCTTTTGCTGATAACAAAAGGGGGAGAGAAAAGTTAAGATTTTGTCAAATAAAATCAAGTAAAGGTCAAATATTTTCCATTTACATCTAGGCTCATTTGCATATTTTTATGCATATATGTAGGGGGAGCTTTGTGTAGAGAGGAAGCACTTAAATAGGGGGAGAAATTAGAGTATATCTATGATCAAATACATTTAACATATTCAAAATCTTAAATATATGTTTGTTATCATCAAAAGAGGGAGATTGTGGAATATGCGATTATATGATTTTTGTTTGATGATAATAAACATATATATATTCGTGTTAATGTATTTGTTAATGTACTATTTCATTTTTCATAGATTAAATAAATATTTGCTGAATAAAAATGAATCACACAGAATTTGAATTCAAACAGAAATTTATTCAAACAAATTTTATTACAATCCTCGAATAGTACAAAGTTCAAGCTCTCACTATATATATACAATTTCAATTGCAGTATAATTTTGATTACATCATGATTCACATGTACATTTGACCTCCTCACTACACATCACTCATTCACTCAACTCGTATTTTATCTTCAACCTCACTCCAAATAGAATTCAGCATCTGAGCAATCTGCAAAAAATAAATATCGACGCAGTAAAATTGAAAAGGAAATATTTTTGCAGTATAAAACAAAATGTGAATTTTGAAAATAATATTTGCCTCAGTTATTTGGGTTGTCCGTCATCATTTAATTTTCAATTCATCATACACGAACAGCTTGTGACATACACAGTATATCACTGTATACGCCACAAGGCCGTGCACACCGATATATGCACTTGATAAATTTACAGGGACATGTGAGCACAGGTCAAATCCAAAATACCGGATTCAACTCAAGTGCAATAATATAATGTCACAATTTCCCGCACAAGATCAAATCCGAGCTACAAGCTGGATTCAATTCAAGTGTAATTCAAAAAACAAATTCAAATGCATATCAGACAATGTCATGAGACTCAGCACGTACATGATGGCAGCTGAAACAAGATCAAGTCCAGCTACAAAATGTGTATACATGAATCATGCACTGCAACTAGTAGAGCAAATCCAAACAACACAAGTGCACCAAAGATATGGCCAGAACCAAACAACTAAAAATTGCGAATACAAGGGCAACAATACATGAAGCAACACATGAAACCAATACAGAGACACAACAGAATGAAGGTGAAAGCAAACAGAGGTGGCAACATGAAACTGCACCAAACCGAACGAATGCAACAGATTTCAAGTGAATGGCAACAAGTGATGCATCAGTGAAACAATTCAAAAATTGCATATAACATCAATGTGCACACATGTACACAATGCTACTACAATGATGAATGAAGCTGCAGCGGACCAAATCATGAATAAAAGTGCAGACAAATGAACACAGTGAAGTACAACATCAAGATCAAATGCCACCAGACAACAGAACGTAACATCATGAAGTCTAAGTCAAACTACAAATGCAACCAAACAGTTCAACATGATATCAACCCAATGCAAACAACAAGAATGGTCACCGGCATGAACATATGAGTACATATATGCAGCAGAGACAAAATCAAAGCAAAATCAAGATACACGTTTCGAACAAGTCAAATATGCTACAAGGATGAACACGTTGGCCAAAGTCAATTTTTTTCTCACAGCCGATACACAAAATCATATGACCGAAGTCAAATGCAAACCAAGCCATGGTGGCCACGAAATTCAACGGTGTCGTGATAACCAAGCAATTAAGGAATCGAACCAAGTCAGATTTCAAAACCGTGTTATTTAAGTGAATTGAAAAGGTCAGAGGAATCATCAACATCCAAATGAAATCAAATGGCCGAAGCACAATGTTGTAAAAATCAGACGAACGCAAATAAAGGAGATCAAATCCATATATAAACCAAATCATCATCGGCAACAAATCAATCGAGTTCAAGCATTCAATCAGAAGTAAAAAGAACAAAAAATTACTTACCGAAGCCATATCTCGAACTCGATCAATTTCAAGGAGCCGTGAGCAAATCAGAGAAACGTGCGATCGACAAAGCAAACGACGTGATAAATCATTCAGTTGATCGAGCAACTAAAGTCGGCATCTTCGAAATTACGAAAGCCCTAATTTTTGAAGGAAGAGGAACGAACAACAGAGCCGCCATTATCACAAAGGAACGGGCCGATAGAAGATAAAGAGAAAAGATAATTTGGGCCGACCTTTAGTTTAACTTTGGGGTTTTAAAATTATAATAAGGCTCATAATTATAATTAGGGTTTAGTTTTAATTTTAATTGTTTTAATTTGTATTTCTCTTTTTAAACCGTTGTAAATTCTAGTCGTGTGACTAGAAGCAAACTACGTGGCGTAGTTTGAGAATTCGCAACTCAGTGACTGAGTTGTGGCAGAGTTTTGAGTGTAGAGTTAGGTTAATCAGTAGCGGGTGTCGCGAGTTTACGTGTGTAAGCGTGTGACTACTTAATTTCGAGTAGAAACCTTGGGGGCAGCACGTAGGCAGAATTTTGCCGAAGCTGGGTAAATTCCGTGTCGTTCTATTTCTGTATTTATTATTCTGCTATTATCTGTGCTGCTATAATTCTGATTTATCTGTGTTGAAATAATTTTATAAGCTTCCGCAATTAACTTTTATAATTAATAGCATCACCCTATTCACCCCCTTCTAGGGTGAAATCGATCATATAGGATCGACACGTAATCTCTACGTACTACGATTGTACACCGTGCGCTTGCGGTTATGTTTATTTCAAAATTCATCGGCGATTTTCTTATCCGATAGAAAATTCGTCGTTAAACAAGTTTTTGACGTCGTTGCCGGAGAATAGTTTTGATTTCAGTTTTCTATTTTTCGAATTATTTTTGTTTGATTTTTGTGTGATTTTATTTTGTTTGTTTGTTTGCATTGAAAAAAATTTCGTATGTATATTTGTTGTGTGATTTGATTTTGTGTGCTTGTTTCTTGCCATTTCAATTAGCCTTTGCATTTGCATATATTTAAAATAAAAAAACACACAAAATTTCTTTAAAAAAAAAATATTTTATTACATTTACATTTTGCACCTATACTTTTACATTTACATTTTTGCGTTTTCTTCTTCTTTTTTGTTTTACATTTACAAAACCAAAAAAAAACTACACTACAAACTGGCATTTGCCTGCACATCTTTCAATCACCATAACTTCTCCACAAACAACATCATCACATACCAGCACTTGCCGTATCCCCTCCCAAACTGCTGTATCACATTTGCCCCGATCACCTGACCGCCTAACTGCTGCTCTACATTTTCATTAACAACATACCATCCCTTTGCAAGTTACTGTCTACCACCATATATCTGCATTTCCACCTTGCTGCACTGAAACCACTCCCAACTATCTTGCTCCCCCACTTCACCACAAACAACCATACTCATGATCAAACGGTCTCCTCTGTCACACCTTGCTCCTCTTCACAACATCCCATCACCCCGCTTACAAAACAACTATCGCATACAAAACCCACTGTGCCTATTGCTGCTACTGTGCTTCACATCACTTCCCTTTCAACCCAATACGACCAACAGCAAGCAAGATCCGCCACTGAACAAACCCACAACCGCCTGAACAAATCACCTATGTCCATCATCTCTTCCCCAAACAGCCCCACTTACCTTGAATTGCTCCATCTAACTGCATTCAATACCTTATTGTCTTCAATTTCAAATTCCACTACGTTTCAACCACAAATGATATCTACTACATTGCTACCCCTTGTAATACCTGCCACTGCTCCTCTACAACCATCACTACAACATAACACTGCCACCTTCTCCATACATTATACTGCCTCTTGTGTTATCTCCCCAAAACCACAAAACTACCAGAAACGTTTCATAACAGTCGCCAATATCACGCCATCTTTGCTAACATCCAAGCACATCCGCCCTCACACCTGTTGCTCGACCATCCACATAGCAACACTGCTAAAAAACACTTCCAACACCTGACAGTCAGCAGTATACACAATCTCCTCCTCCATAACAGCATATACAGTCAACAGCATATACAAACACCTGGCCACCCACCACGAGAAACCCCACACCCTCCTCTGTACAACCTGCTACCTCCCACTTCTCAACATAAACCATCCCTATCATCTACCAGACTAAATCACCAACACGTACTTCCCTCTGCCTGGCCTTCGTCAGCTCATCACAATTCCTCTGAGCATTTTCCATTGCCTTCATCTCCTAAACACACTTTCTCGATCACTGCCCTGACATTATCGTACAAACTTTCTGCCCCTGCCAAACTTCGCAACATCAACCTGACACACTGCCCTTCCCAGTTAACATCCACCCACATATCGCCAGAACTTCTACACATCACCTGCTCCTCACATCTCCACCACCGCCTTTAATCGAGAAGTCTGAATCACTGTACCATCGCCATTCAAATTGCGTACGAGTTCTTCCCTTCCATCTCCTAGCAGTGTTCACCCAACTAGAACAAGTTTTTGCGACACAACATTTCCAACAACAGTCACTACAAACTACAATATCCAATGTCCTACCACCAACCACGATCCAAGCCTCAGCAACCACCGAATCGCAGAAATCACTCTGCATACACAATTATACTTCCAACCACAGTGACCAAACCACCCAGAAGCACGTACGAACCTAGCATCATCACTGCCCTACACGGTTCACTTCAACTCAAGTCTCCACTTCATAGATCAATCCCCTGCACCTACCGATCGAACTAACCATTGTAGTCTCCAGTTCGCCGCAAATCCCCAAATCAACCTCGACAGAATTCGACTTGCCTCAAATCGCGACACAACCGCAACCATCGCGACACAACCGCAACCATCGCGACCCAATCGAGCTAACCACTGGCCCCAATCAACTGCAGCGAGCGAAACTGACCACGAACAAGTTTTTGGATTTTCTGGAAGTCGAGATTCTTTGGATTTTCAATTTTTTTTTTTAAACTTCAATTGTTTAACCGTGTTTGTGAAATTTTTATTGAATGGATTGTTTTTTTTTATTTCTTTGGGTCGGGTTTGTTTCGATAGTTGTGTGGGCTGTCTCGTTTTAGTTTGGTGCATTTGCTTTTATTTTTAATTGCTTTTGTTTGGTCTTTGCGGGCTTAGCTCGTGTGGCCTGTTTCAGTTGATATGTACTTTAGTTATCTTTGTTTTGTTTAGTTCTAAAAAGAAAAAGAAAAGGAAAAAAAAAGAGTTTGTGTTGGCTTTATTTGATTAGTGAATTTTGGTTTTGGCAATTAGCTTTGAGTTCCAAAATTTGGCAATTTGTTTGGTTTCAACTTTTTCTTAGTTCCTTTAATGAAAAAAAGAAAGAAAAAGAAAAAAAAAGTTTTAATTGTTTTATTTTGTTTTGTGGTGTTTTCATTTGTTTTATTTTGTTTTGCTTTGTTTTCTTTTTTCATTTCAAAAAAAACTTGTATATATAGCTTGTTTTTATTTTCAGGTTGCCAAAGCAAATATAAAGAGTTGCTTGCTTCGCACCACTTGTCAAAAAAAAAAAAAAACCCTGCTTTGCTTGCCATAAAAAATTACCGCTTTGAAATAATTGCTCAATAATTTTGCACATTCTAGTAGTGTGCTTTCATTTCTTTTTTCTCCTTGCATTGTTGATTGCTTACATTTTCATTTGTATATTAAAAAAAATTCAAAAATCCTAATTTTTTTTTCAAAAAACAAAAACAAAAATCCATTCGTAGTTGCATTATCAATACATGTTTAATTTTCTGCTTTGCATTTCATCATAGAAATTTGGTTAATAATAACGGTTAGACACTGATAACACTTAATTGTATATTGATATGTTTTCTTCTTTTAACAATTTAATTTCTTGGTGTCTAGGCTATAGTACAGCAATAATCAGTTATAAATATTACGGTGACTCGTAAATATTATACCGAATTGTTTTTCTGAAGGTACTTAAACCTTCGGCTGCATTGCTACGGTAATTCGTGGTGCACCGTTAAATCCTGTCTGCTACCTGGCCGAAAACTATCTTGTTGATTTAAGACAAAGTGTGATTATACAATTTTGGGTTAGGATAAATAATTCGTAATTAACCTTGCATTCATTTAGTTGCATTAGTTCATGCATATTTAAAAAAACAAAGAAAAAATCAAAATCCAAAACTAAAAAAATTGTAAATATTTCTTAAATTAGTTTTTTTTTTAAATCCTTTCTTTTGAAATTTATTTTTCAATCAAAATTCAAAAAAAAAATATTTGAGTTAGTTTTCTTATAAAAAAATCAAAAAAATAAAATAAAATAAAACCTTATCATAAAAGCCAAAAAAATATATTTGAAAATCCAAAAACAAAACAAAAAAAAAAAATCAGTTTTCCATTTTGAAAAATAAATTCTATTTGTAAATATTTTTCTTTATAAAAAAAATCCTAAAACATTCTTGAAAATGTCTGAATTTACATATTCACATGAATTTTACGACAGTTGTGAAAATCATGTAATCTATATAATTCACTTCAAATTCTTATGGATATTTCAACAACAATTATTGTTTAAATGATTCGAGTTTTGAACCACAAAATTTTCAAAATGATGAACAATCCTTGAATCTCGAAAATAGCATTTCATCTCTACTTGAAATCTCTACACAACAAAATCAAATGATAAATAATATGTGTAATTCTTATTTTTGTGATAACTCATGTCAAAAATTTCAAAATAATCAAAATTTAAATTCACTTCAAAATTCAAATTACTTTGAGTATAGCCCATGCCAATTCAATTTTGAACTCCAAAATGAATTTCAAAATCAAAACGAAAATGTGATCCACTTTTCAAAGAATTTTGGCAATTAGAATGATCTCGATTATGACACGGGTGAATTTTTTTGTTCTCAACAAATCCTAAAGTCAATAATTATAAGTTGGATTTTGTTGAACAAATGAACGAAATTAACATGATCACATGGATTTATTGATCGAAAAATACAAAAAATTACATCAACAACAAAATCAAATCCCAACAGGTGATGAGTCAAATAGTAATCCAATTTTTACCACAATTGACGATTTTCGAACAATAACTTTTGAAATTGAAAATGATGATCTTAATGAAGATGTTGAAAATACGGTAACTGAATTGGATTTCAATTCTTTTTAGGGTGAGAAACTTGATTTGAGATTCAATCTTTCTTTCTTCGATTTTGAAAATTTGAATACGACAACTTTGAATTTCGAACAAGATATACGCAATGAAGTTGTTGATATCCAACAAAGCAAGACCAATTTAATGAACACGAATTTTGTGGACTTTTCAAAGACGAGTTGTTGAAATCCGAAGGGGAAGATTTAAATCACCATTTTGATTTTAAAGTCGATAATTCAGAAGAATTTTTCGACGAAGAGCTTGGATTTTAATTTGGTGAAAATAAACTTGAACTTCAACCAATTGTTTTATCGATCCCAAAAATCAACGAAAATAAAACAATTCGTATGATTTTTAATAAAACGACATTCGTTTTCCCAAATCAACATTCAACTTTGAAATCTTTTATGGTTTGGTTCTTCGAGCTTGAGCCATGTCTCACATACTTGACGAGACAAATGAATCTGTCATTGAAAGACCGTTTCATTTACGTTTTGATGATATACTTTCTGAACTCTTGTAAATAATAATTTTTTCGTTTTCATGTAAATATAGGTCATCTTTTTATTTTTTTTATTTTTCTTCTACCACTTGAGTTGAATGTAGGGACACAGTCAAAATCAAGTGTGGGGGGAGACTCATCTTCTTTTTGATTTTTCATGATTAATTTTTCATTTTTTTCCAAAACTCAAGAAAAAAAATATATAAATTTTTTTATTCAAAAACAATTTTTTAACCATTTTGATTTATTTTAAAGAAACACTATAAGATAAACATACGGTTTTGGTTAATTAAATTAAATTTTTTGAAAATTTATTTGTCTTAACAAAAATAAAAATGGAGTTTGATTACAAATAATGATAGTTGAACTAGTATATAGGAAGGCTCATACGTGATGATTACGAAATATATCCTAATTGAAAATCTTTGTTTGAAAAAATGGTTGATTTAAAGTAAAGTTATAACATTTTTTTGTCTTCTAAGTTAAATGGTGCTAAGATGATAGTGCGAAACTCTCTCTTCTAAAAAAAACAAAAAAAAACAATTTTTTTTATATATGTATATAATTTTTATTAACACCTAGAGTCATGTGTTCACTCGCCATGCTCCGTACCCTTTTCATGTAAGCCCGGAAGGTAGTGCACGATCTGTATATTCGGTCTCAGTTTATCTGAGTTAAGTATGTGTGTGTATAAATTTTTTTTTTATTAATAACACCTACATTTGATAAGTATTCACACTTGTGTGTTCACTCGCCATACTCTGTATTCCCCTCACATAAGTCCGAAAGGCAGTGCATGGGTAATATATCTGGCATCAACCTATCTGAGTTTGGCATATGTAAATATTTTTTATAACCATCAAATTTTCAAAAAAAAATAAGAGAGAGTAAGCAACTGAAATTTAAGCACTACTTTAGCCTGTTTGATTTGACTTGTTATTGAAAAGAAATGAAAATACCACTTTGATAAACTTTGATGATCGACTAAGAACCTATTTCATAGTTACACTGTATTATCGACTGAAATAACGAGTTAATCTATTGTCTATTTGTTATGATAACTTGATTTTTGTTGGAAATTTTGATGAGTAAATAATTTTCAAGATAATGACCAAAACTTATATTTAACTTATTTGTGTCTATTTAAAAGTAAATCTTTCATTTGTGAATATTTCCAGAAACTCGCATTCATCTCTTTGTAAATAAATCTTGCATTTTCTAAATATTTTCATCCTGCATTTGGATTTTGTGGGTAGTATCCGCTGAAAACCCTCACGAGATAACACTCGACCTAATGGGGACACTCAGAGGTTTAACGGCTTGTTGCATACGCTCAATGCATTCGTGCTCCATACGAAAACAGATTTATTTTAGTTTTCTTTTTTCGAGGACGAATAAAAAGATAAGTGTGGGGTTATTTGATGTGCACGTAAATATGCATATTTTTACCACCATATTTAATCTATTTGAATTAAATAAATGATCATATTGGGTATTTTAACTTGTTTAAACCAAAATTCAGATTATTTCAAATCATCACATATTCATCTTCATCCAAGGGTAAAATGGTCATTTTTGTGCATATATTAATTTTCTAAAATTTAATTGAAAATTTCTATATTACTTTGTAGGAATTTAAATTTAAATACAAGTGGCTTCATGAAGATATATGCATGTACAAGAGTGAATACAAAGGAATAAAGATGGAAATAATTCATTTCATGGATCATGGAGGACCCCACCTACCCACAAACCTTTATGAACAAATTAGAGGCTAATGCACATGCTAATAGAGTTTAAAACTTCATGAACATCTAAACGAGGATTATTTGATGCTAATGATAACTTGGCCTCAATACTTCCTAAGAGGGTATTTTGGGCATTCCCCAAAAAAGTGTATTAGATTTTTATACATGTATAAATACCCCTTATGCTTCATGTAACCTCTCTCCCTCTTAGTTAGTTTTAGTTTAGAAACAAAAATAAATAAAGCTCTTCTCTTTCCTTTTTTATGGCTATTTAGCTTTTTTTTATTTCACGTAATTTTTCTTTTTATGCAATGTTAGTGAATGTCCTTTTACATTTACATGCTCTCTTTCTTATTTTTTTAGTGGCTTAGTTTACTTTTCATGCAAGTAGATTAGTTTTTCTTTCATTTAGCTCTCTTTTCCTCTTTGTTTTGTTCTATGTTGCAAGCTATATTTGTTGATATGATAACAAATATGAGAGGCTAAACCCTTTCAATTTAGGGGTAATGAGGCTCTCGAATCATGTAGCTTCAACATAATTTGATGTTTATGCTCTCTTTTTATGCTTAATGAGAATGACTAAAGTGGTTTAACTTGTTTTTTTTGCTTTGAGTTTTATAGCCTATATTGTTGACACCAAATAGGCTATGGTTAAACAATCACTAAACAATAATTACCTCTTCATCTACATATGATGATGGTAATGAAGTGAATGTTTAAATCAAAATTTGATGGTCCATATTTCTAATTAATTGTTAATAGGCCATACTTAAAATAGATTTCGCTTTCAACTTTGTTGTCATATTCGTGAGAGTAAAAAGTAGTTTAAATGGTATGTTATAGTTTGATGGCTTATGTTGAGCTAATTAATAGCACAAATAGGATATACTTATGATAAAAACATCAATTAAACTTACTAGTGATCAAAAAAGAGAGATTATAATTTCATGTTATGTTGAACTATGTGATCTAGAGAGTGGATTTATCTCTAAATTGACTTTCTATCTCATATTTTTATCATTTTCTTTTTGTCATTTTTTACATTTTAGCTAATCACTTTCAACTTTGGTTTAATTTGATTGAATAGAGATTTAAAATCTAATAATTCCCAATGGATCGAACCGTACTCGCTACGATAGTACGCCGTGTGCGTGCGGTTTTTCTTATTTCAAAATTTATCGACGATTTTCTAATCTGATAGAAAATTCGTCGTTAAAAAAATTGTTTCACACTTTAGCGATGTGGTCTCACTATATGATATGTTTGAAGTATTACTCATACCGGACTTTATATTTAACCTATGTTTTTTGTTATTGTTTTCCACATAAACTTACAGGTGCTTGTTCGAGTAGGCTGAGTTCGTGGATTAGACGAGTTTCTTATAGATAAGGACTCTAAAGATGAATCAGGAGGCTTATAGTTAATAAAAGGTTATCTATACACTGCTATTGTAAAATAAGAGTATACAAATGGTTAATTATTCATGTCAGCATCTTCATATGTCGAGTATGACACTACTATTTGTTAGTTCCTGAGATGATGGCAATGAAAACAACCTTAGGACTTGTTATAAAATATAAGTACTAATATTCTTGTCTAGATGTATATGTATATGCAATATATATATATATATATATATATATGCAGGTATTGAGAATGATGACTGTAGGTATTGAGAATGATGACTGTAAAGTATAAAGATTCAAGATTGAGTATAGAGATCCAAGACTGACGAATTCAAGATTGAAGAAATCAAGAATGAAGATTCATGAGTATTAATAGTTCAAGAGTTCAAGATATCAAGATAAGTAATAGAGTCTAGATTTATATTAAAACTTCATAATAGCACTAAAATCTTTATTCGGATTTTAATTGTGGAATGTAATCCATCTTCTCGCTTTAATAGTGGGATGGAACCCACAACCTCTTTAGTGGGACGGAACCTATGACCTTCTCCAGTGGAATGGAATCCACAAAATTTTCAAAATCATTAATTTTTTCAAAACTATCTTTTCAAAGTCATCTCTATCAATTTAAATATTTTAGCCTTAATTCAAAAACTATTTCTAATCGTATTAATTTCAAAATCATCTCTTGTTTTTTAAACCATCTCTTGATTTTAATATTTTAGCTTTAATATATTTTAAAGAAATCTATACTTAGTTTTAGTATTAATTTTTAATATTACTTTTATATTATAGATTATTATTACCTCGCCTTTTGGTCAAGGCCGAGATATCAACGTATTGGCTGGAAAGGATGGATATCAGGATTGGCGGTCGATTGAAAACAAAGCTATGATCGATACCATCAAAATTTGACTGAGCTCCAATTGAGACTGGATCGATTGGGGATGATGAACAAGGCTTGGAAAGGCCACATTTTGAATTTTAGGTCAATCTGAGATCATACGCTCGAGTTATGGATGGATCAATGTTAAAGAGAAAAGGTTAGCATCAATACCATTCATACCGATCAACGTAGAAGACTTCGAATCAATGGATGTCGTTCGAATCAATGCTGTTCGTATCGATCAACGTCGATTACTTCAGACCAATGGATGTCTTTCGTATCAATATGGTTCGTTTAGATCGAGAGTTGTTAGCAGATGGATGCGAATATGGACAAAACACATGGATTTGGACCGATAGTAGTTCGTATCATCAGGGATGGACTAAGCATCGACGATTTCGTATTGATCAATATGAGCTTGAATAAGGGAAATGCAATTGGAACTACGTCATAGTGCATATCGAACACATTCATGATCGATATGAAATGCTACGCCTGGGATAGATATGAACAAGGAAGCAACCGATGGGTACGAAGAAGCAAAGTTCGGATCGATGCGAAGGATAAATATGAACAACATGGATACGAAGCAGTAGTGGATAAGAAGGCTCTGTACTTCGTGTGATGAATACTAAGGGAGCAGTCGAAGTGGAGTGGAAGATATGGATCAGAGAACGTGAAGTTCTGATCGATACGAATTAAGGAGCAATTGATGGATAGGAAATCCATGGATACGAACGCGACGGCTGACTTAAAAACTACAACTTGCATCGATCATAACTCAAAATTTACAGGTCCCGGTGCTATGAAATTTTAAAAGGAGCTTCCTGATGCACTCGAGAACCTCAATAGTTGATCTCAGCCCGATTGGACCACTTTTTGATCGATACGAATTGAACGCCCATCGATCCCAAATCGCTCTGGATCGATCTGGAGGGCCCACTTGCGCAAGGAAGAGGTGTTCCAGGTTTGGTGGTGAATATTTTCGGATCTACGCATATAAATAGAAGTGTTTTGGCAACTAAAAGAGGATCTTCTTCGGCTCTACCAGGGGAAACTCTGCCATTTTTACTATTGATTTTCAAAAGCTTGTAACTGTAATCACAGTATAAGAGGAATAAAAGGATTGATTCAAAGTGGAGGTAGGCCAGATATTTTCGAACCACTATAAACCTTGTGTTTTTTCTTGCTTTCTTCCATTTTAATTTTACCGTTTCTTAATTTTTATTCTCTACTTTATCTAGACCTGAGATCTGTGTTGTAACATTGTGAATCTATGTATAAACACTGGTGCTTTCACTACTTCTGGGATTTGTGATCAATTTTGGCACAAATACTTTGGTGCTTTCATTGAGAATGATTGGCACCCGCTATACCTGGAGTTCAGATTTGGAGAGCTAAAGGATCAGATCTAAAAGGAACTAGGATAATGTAATCAATAAGGAGACAAAGAACCGAGAGAAGTCAGAATGAAGGAAGCCAGGAAGCATCTTCAGGAGCTAATCAGACTTCGGCCTTCATCACCAGAGACGAGATGGAGATGATGATAGGAGCTATGCATGAAGAGCTTCTAAAAAGACAGGAGGAAATGATGCAGAACCTTATCAAACAATTTGGACTGGCAGGAACAGCTGGAGCTGCTGGAGTTTAGATCCACGGAACTGGAAGGGAAGGACTCAACAGACAATCGGATGGAGCAGCTCAACAGGGAGCAGCCCCTAATCAGCACACAACTGTTAATATAGAGGGATCCATGCTCGATGGCGCACCACCTGGCAACAATGGACCGATTAACGAAGGAATTCCAGGTGACACCATACAACAAAATGCTGACACGAATACAAGAGTACGTACCAGAATTCCCTCTGGGACTCGGGGGAAAACCCTTGGTGGACAATGCTGGATTAGCTGAGATTATCAGGTGAACTATGCGTGGAGGTTTAGCAAATAGAGATCTGGAAGGAGTAAACATTAGTCCATTCACCCATGAAATTAGAATGGCCCAGAATCCACCAGAGTTCAAGCTGCTTACTCTAGAGGTATACAATGGCAAGGGTGATCCTCCCGATCATCTGATGCAATACACGAGATACATGGAGGTGTTAGGGGCATCGAAGGGAGATATGGCCCGATGTTTCTCCCTGTACTTGACAGATATAGATGTTATGTGGTTTAGGTAGTTAGAAGAGGGATCTATCAGGACATGGATGGAATTAGCGGATAAGTTCTTAAAGCAGTTTCGGGTTCATATCAAAAGGCCGAAGAACGTATGATGCTAACATTGGTGAAGCAAAGGATATGTGATTCGCTTAAGGCATTCTTGACTCGGTTCAATGCAACGGTCGCTTTGGTGGATTGACCGGATTCATTGATGGTTTTGATGGTGGTAGTGTGGGGAGTCAGGGATAGCTTGGATTTCAAAGTATCATTGATACGAGATCCTCCAATGGATCTCGGGGAGTTCTTTCATAAGGCCGAAAGATTTCATCGACAAGGAGGTGCATATTCGAAAGTGAAGTTGAAGGAAATAAACGCGGCCGAGGATTGAGAACCTCCGACGGAAGCTTGGGTAAAGATAAAGAAAAGAGGAAGTTGGATGACGAATTTGGAAAAGCGAGGAAGCGATGGAGAGAGCCGACGTTCTCCACTTACACAGGATTGAACAAGCCATTAGAACTGGTATTCATGGAGACTCGGAATCACCTTCCTTATCGAAGGCCAGTTAGGAGGGAACCCTCGGAACGCGAGAGGGCATCCAGAAGGCACTGTATCTTTCACGACCGGGACGGGCATGATACCAACAGCTGCAGGCATTTAAAGGATATCATTGAGAAGCATGTAAGGAGTGGTCAGTCGCGACAATATGTCGAAACTCGAAATGCGGCAGTGGAACGAGAGCAGCCACCTCTACCTCAAACGACGATGGCACGAGGCACAGGAATGATGGTCGATTGGTTATCGACTGACAGGAATGATATGGAATAAGTAGCAAACTCTGGGAAAACGGCCAAGTCACTTACTCATGTATGGGAACGTTGATAGCCCCTAGGCATGCTCTGAGATGATGATGAACTGCGACGCTATAGTTTGTGAAATCTGTTTTTTTTTTGGATTTGGACATTTGCTTTTTGCTGGTTTGGTTTCGGAGTTTTTTTTGAACTCCCGATTGTGTTTGTTTTCTGGTTTGGACTTTAATTTGGATGGTTGTTTTCAGGTTTGGATATTGGTTTGAATTTCTGGTATGAATTTTTGTCTTTTCGATCTAATCTGGATTTCGGATCGGATATCGACTGGATTTTTTTGTCTCGCTCTTGGTAAAGGGTTGTCGAGTATGGATTATGCCTGATAAAGGGTAACTCGCTTCATCTGGGCATGGAAAATCGACTTATTTAGGTCGTCGAGTATGGACTATACTCAGCAATGGTCAGGAGTGACAAGGATTCGACCTAGGACTTAAGCCCTATATTACCGGTTACTATTTCAAGCTGTCGAGAATGGACTATACTCGGCAAGGATCCAAAGAGACCAGGATTCGGCTTAAGACCTAAGCCATGGCATTACGCAACATTCAGGGACACTAAGCCAAGAACTCCAAGGCATTGTTTAATACAGGTCGTAGAGTGTGGATCTCGCTTGACAAGAACCCAGAGAGGTTATGAATTTGGATATCGACTCGGAGCAGTCATAGATTTGGATGATGATATGGATATGGCACTCGGATAGGATAACTTGGTAATGGATGGAATATGGATTTCATATGTCGGATTTGGAGCTATTCAACACATGCCTTCTTACCACAAGGCATGTTTTGGTGGGAAAATGTTACCCCCTTTTGGTCAAGGCCGGGATATCAACATATTGGTTGGACAGGATGGATATCAGGATTGGAGGTCGATTGGAAACAAGGCTATGATCGACGTCGTCAAAATTTGACCAAGCTCCGTTTGAGATGGGATCGAGTGGAAATGATGAACAAGGCTAGAAAAGGCCATGTTTCGAATTTCAGGTCAATCGGAGGTCGTACGCTCAAGTTATGGACGGATCAATGTTGTAGAGAAATAGTTAGCATTGATACGGCTCGTATCGATCAACGTGGAAGACTTCGAGTCGATAGATGTCATTCGAATTGATGCTGTTCGTATCGATCAATGTGGATTACTTCGGACCCATGGATGTCATTCGTATCGATATGATTTGTATCGATTGAGAGGTGTCAGTAGATGGATGCGAATATGGATAACACACATGGATTTGGACCGATAGTAGTTCGCATCGGTCAGGGATGGACTAAGCATCGACGGTTTCATATCGATCAATATGAGCTTGAATAAGGGAAATGCAATTGGAACTTAGTTACAGTGCATATCGAACACATCCTGATCGATACGAAATGCTATGCCTGGGATCCATACGAACAAGGGAGCAACCGATGGGTACGAAGAAGCAAAGTTCAGATCGATGCAAAGGATAAATATGAACAACATGGATAGAAGCAGTGGTGGATACTAAGGCTCTTTACTTCGTGTTGATGAATACTAAGGAAGCGGTGGAGGTGGAGCGAAAGATATGGATCAGAGCGCGTGAAGTTCTAATCGATATGAATTAAAGAGCAATTGATGGATACAGAATCCATGGATATGAACGCGACAGCCGACTTAAATACTACAACTTGCATCGATCATAACTAAACATCTACAGGTCCAGGTGCTATGAAATTTTCAAAGGAGCTTCCAGATGCACTCGAGAACCTCCATGGTCGATCTCAGCCTGATTGGACCGCTTTTTGATCGATACAAATTGAACATGCATCGATCCCAAATCAATCTGGATCGATCTAGAGGGCCCACTTGCGCAAGAGAAGAGGTGTTCCAGGTTTTGGGGCAGATATTTTCACATCTACACCTATAAATAGCAGTGCTATGGAAACTAAAAGAGGATCTTCTTCGGCTCTATTAGGGGTAACTCTGCCATTTTTACTATTGATTTTCAAAAGCTTGTAACTGTAATTGCAGTATAAAAGGAATAAAAGAATTGATTCAAAGTGGAGGTAGGCCGAAGATTTCCAAACCACGATAAACCTTGTGTTATTTCTTGCTTTCTTCCATTTTAATTTTACCGTTTCTTCATTTTTATTCTATACCTTATCTGGATCCGAGATCTGTGTTGAAATATTGTGAATCTGCGTATAAACACTGGTGCTTTCACTACTTTTGGGGTTTGTGACCAATTTTGGCGCAAACAAATATATATTTTAAGATTACTTTCTAAAACTCTTTTATAAGTTTAAACTATATTCAAAATAGTTTACAAAGTTTAGAAATTTTTTTGACAAGTTTTACAATAGAAATCATTTTAAAGCAAATCCTATTTTTAAAAATAACGTAGGCATGTCGACATCCCTCATCCCCCTATGTCGACATGGTAGCCGTAGAATTTAAATTTTAAATTTTCAAAAGAAGTGTCTATTCGTCATAACCTTTAGCGAATGGACATGGCCATTGTTCTATTATAAATACTAGTTGTTTTCAATGAATTTTAAATTGGTTTTCCTTCATTTCTTCACTCCTTCTCCATTCAAATATTCTCTTATATTTCAAATGCTTTAACAAAATTTCTATCTAAATCCTAAGTGAATCAAACTTGATCGTTTCTAGTTTGATTCTCTGCCACACTTTCTCAAAGATCTCCATGCTATTCAGAGTTATAAGATCATTTGTAATCAAAGATCAAAAGATCAAAGTGTATCGAGTCTCTCTCTATCAAAGTGTGATAAAAAATGGTGTTGTTGTGGCTTGTAAATCAATTGGGTGTGATTGTAGCTCGTAAATAAATTAAGTGATCTTGTAGCTTGGTTAAATCAAAAGAGTTTGCCCTCGACTTGGAGACAGGAGGGTGTATCTTGTGGCCTTGAAATCGAGGTTGTAATATCGATATTATGTTTGAAAAGAAATCTGGACAAGAAATTGTGTAGGACTGGATGTAGGGTAAACTCCAAACCAGTACAAAATTCCGATGTATTCTTTCCTTTACTACTTTTATTTACAATTTACATCTATGTCTGATTCTGTGATTATCTCTATGTTTGTGAAATTGCATCTGTATGTGTTTAATTTGAAAAGATTTCAAAAATTCCATAAAATCCATTAAACACTATTCACCCCCCTCCAGTGTTAGTTCCGCCTTAAGATCCGTAATCTGCATTTCCTACATTTGGTATTAGAGCATTGGTTTTCAAAGTTATCATGGTTTGAATTTTGAAAAAAGTTTAAAATAACAATTTTGGAGGTTTTGTTAACACTAATTCAAAACTGTCCAAATCATCATTGTCTCATAAGACTGCATATTGTTATTATAGAAAATCAAGATATCTACTGAATTGGTGTGTTGTGTAGGAACAAATGTGTTATATGGCTTTTGAAGAATCAACACTCAATGGACAGATTGTGCAAATCAAGAGAAACAAATGTATACTTTATAGTGGATGTTCAAGATACACAACTAGTAATCCGGAGGTAATGAATGACATAATTTATGAAAATGGAGGAATGGTCAACTTTGGCAATTCAAAAGGATATGTGATTGGCTAATACAAGTGACCCTTGGATTTGGCATAAAAGAGTTGGGCATTTGAATTTCAAACTCTTATCTAGACTTTTAAAACTTGATCTAGTAAGTGGTCTCCCTAAAATGGATTTTAAAGTAGATAGTATATGTGATGTTGTCAATTAGGATAACTTAGAAAGAGTTCATTCAAACTGAAAGATATGATTTCAACTTCAAAGCCTCTTAAGTTACTTCATTTAGATCTGTTTGATCCATCTCAAATTCAGTCAATAAATCATAGTAAATATGCTTTTGTAATTATAGATGTTATTTTAGATTTACATGGACAATTATTTTGAAACATAAAAGTGATGCTTTTGATTTATTTAAAACTTTTGCAAAAAGAATTCAAAATCAAATTTCTTTAAAAATCAAAACTATTTATAGTGATCATGGTGGAGAATTTGAAAATGAAAATTCTAAGAATTTTTGTAATAAAAAAGGAATAACTCATAATTTTTCCTTTCTAAGAACTACATAACAAAATGGAGTGGTAGAGCGTAAAAATAGGACGATTCAAGAGTGTGCAAGAACTATGCTTTCAGATAGTAGATTACCAAGAAATTTTTGGGCGGAAGCAGTTGCTACAGCTTGTTACATTTTGAATAGGATTTTAATTAGACCTATAACCAATAAAACACCATATGAACTTATTTTCACTAAGAAACTAAAGGTATCTTATTTTAAAGTTTTTGGAAGTAAATGCTTTATTCTAAATACAAAGGACAATATGGATAAATTTGATCCTAAATCCGAAAAAGGAATCTTTATCAGATATTCTACTAGAAGTAAATCATACAAATTTTTTAGTTTAAAAACTAACACCATTGAAGAAACAATACATGTATCTTTTGATAAAAATTTCAAAGATTTTGTTTAAATAAATGATGAAGATGATTTTGTTACTTTAAATAATGAATGAAATGAAACAAATTGTGAAACTGTTAATCCTAATAAAAGGATCAGACTTTTAAAAAGGTCATCCTATAGAAAATATACTAGGAAATATCGAATCTGTCGTTAGAACTTGAAACCAACTAAACAAGATGAGAAATGTAACTTTTATATTAACTATTGAACCCAAAAATCCAAAGGAAGCATCATCTAATGATTCATGGATTCTTGGTATGCAAGAAGAACTGAATCAATTCACCAGAAATGATGTATTAGAACTTGTTCCTAGACCTAAGGACAAAATTATAATAGGAACTAAATGGATTTATAAAAATAAAATGAATGAACAAGGTGAGGTCGTTAGAAATAAAGCTCGGTTAGTCACACAAGGTTATTGTCAAGAAGAAGAAACAGACTATAATGAAACCTTTGCATCCGTGGCAATATTAGAAGCCATTAGAATTCTACTTGCTTTTGCAAATCAAAACAATTTCAAATTATTTCAAATGATGTCAATAGTGCCTTGTTTAAATGATTTTGTTAAAAAGGATGTTTATGTTGAAAAACCTCCACTTTTTGAAGAAGAAAAGTTTCCAAATCATGTTTACAAATTAAAGAAAACTTAATATGGTCTGAAACAAGCTCCTAGAGCCTGGTATGACAGACTAAGATCTTACCTATTACAATCAAATTTTGAAATTGGTAAAGTAGATAATACTCCTTTTATTAAAAGAAACAAAAATGATATCTAATTAGTACAGATTTATATAAATGATATAATTTTTGGATCAATAAACAATGAAATAAACAAAGAGTTTGAGATGAGTCATATGGGTGAACTTACTTTCTTTTTAGGATTGCAAATAAAGTAATTAGGTAGTGATATTTTCATTAATCAAGAAAAGTATGCTAGGGATCTAGTTAGTAAGTTTGGTATGACCACTGCGAGTGGAAAACGCACTCCTATGGAAACCCATGAAACCTTAAATAAATAAGACATGTCAAAAGATGTTGATCAAAAACTATACAAGGAAATGATTGGATCGCTACTTTATATAACTGCAAGTAGGCCTGATATCATGCATAGTGTCTGTCTCTGTGCAAGATACCAATATCAACCCAAAGAAACCCATTTAAAAGCTGTTAAACGTATCCTAAGATATTTTAAACACACTTTAGAATATAGCCTATTTTATCCTAATATTAATTCATTTGATTTAATCTCATATTATAGTGCTGACTATGCTGGTTGTAAATCAAACTGAATAAGCACAAGTGGAACTTGTCGCTTTTTAGGACATTATCTAGTTTTCTGGTTTAGTAAAAAGAAAAATACTATCTCACTATCAACAACTGAAGCAAAATATATCTCTGCTGCTTTGGCTTGTTCTCAAGTTATCTATATGCAACAGACCCTAAAGAATTTTGGATTAAATATTCAAAATCATCAATTTATTGTGGCAATATAAGTGCAAAAAATTTATCCAAAAATCCTACTTATCATGCCAGAACCAAACATATTGATATCAGACATCATTTTCTTAGAGTCAGAAGTAAAGAGATTATTTCTCTTGAATTTGTCAACATTGAGAATCAAATAGCTAATATTCTAACCAAACTCTTGAATTAACCAACCATTATTAAATTAAGAAGAGAAGCAGGTATTTGTTCTATAACTGAGATATAGAATATAGATATAATAACATGTATATTTAAATAAATAAACAAAACAAAATCGTTAAAATCTTCAAAGGGACGTCAATATGCCTTTACCTCCTATGTCGACATACAACGGTAAAATTTGAAATTTTGATATTCCCTCTAAAATCAGTTTGGTGGTTATATAATCACAACAGTTCAAATTTTTTCCGTCTTACTTCATTTTCTCTATAATAAACTTCTGAAAATATAAAATAATGGCCTCCTCTATGGCCTCCTCTTCAAAATCAAACCAAAATGCAACTTTTCCTTCCCTTCTCCTAGTTCTGGTCCATTTCAACAAACTACATTGGCTCGAGTAATGAAGATCGAGGAAATTATAAATGATTCTGTGCAAATGCCGACTGAATTACAAGTCATGCAAATAAGGATGGAAAAGGAACAAGATAAACAAGGCAAGATTCTTAGAAATTTGTAAAAATTTCTAATGGATAATCATGCAGACCTTGTTATGAGTAAAGATGATTCCTCTAACATTTGTATTCATAATCCATTAGAGGACGATGAAGAAGAAGAAAAGGAAGAAATGCAAATGGACGAAGACGATAAAGTTATTTGCATTGGAGAAGTCTGTTTTAACAAAAATGGTAATTTAGTTGAACAACATGGAAACTTTTATCTCCATTACCCTAATTGTTCGATTCACAAGTTACCAATTGTCAAGGACTCTCGTTAGATTGTTATTATATTAATGTTTTTATATTTTGTGTACTTGTATATATATGTGTCTACGTTTCATGTATATGTGTAATGTGACATCATGTATAATAAAATTAGATTTATATTTCGCTTATTATACTTGTTATTAGCTTTTAGTTCCATAGTTTAAAGGGGAGTTATGTAGTTTATTATTAGTTTTTGTTGATGACAAAGGGGGAGAATATTAAATATGTTAGATAGGCTTAGATTAAGGGGGAGTTAGTAGATTAAGGGAGGGGTTGTTGGATTAAGAGGGAGTCAGAGTAGAATTAGAGTTTGGTGGAGTATATTTTATAAACATAGGTTGTCATCATCAAAAAGGAGGAGATTGTTAGTTCCTAAGACGATAGTTTTGATGACAACAACCTTAAGACTTGTTATAAAACATAAACACTAATATTCTTGTCTATATACATATATACACAGGTACTGAGAATGAAGATTGCATATAAAGATTCAAGACTGAGTATAGAGATTCAAGACTGAAGAATTCAAGATTGAAGAAATCAAGACTGAAGACTCATGAGTATCAAGATTTCAAGATATCAGGATAAGTAATAGACTCTAGATTTATGTTAAAACTTCATATAGAATTAAAATCTTTATTCGGATTTTAGTTGTGCAATGGAATCCACCTTCTTGCTTTAATAGTGGGATGGAACCCACGACCATTTAGTGGGATGGAATGACGACCATCTATAGTGGAATGGAATCCACGAAATTTTAGAATGATTTATTGTTTCAAAACTATCTTTTTAAAGTCATCTCTATCAATTTAAATATTTTAGCCTTAATTCAAAAACTATTTTTGATCATGTTAATTTCAAAATTATCTCTTGTTTTTTAAACTATCTCTTAATTTTAATATTTTAGCATTAATATATTTTAAAGAAATCTATATTTAGTTTTTAATATTACTTTTATATTATAAATTATATATTTTAATATTACTTTTTAAAACTCTTGTATAAGTTTAAACTATATTCAAAATGGTTTACAATGTTTAGAAATTGTTTGATAAGTTTTAGAATAGAAATCATTTTAAAGCAAAATCTATTTTCAAAAATAACAAAGGCATGTCGATATCCCTCATCCCCTCATGTCGACATGGTAGCCGTAGAATTCAAATTTCAAATTTTTAAAAGAAGTGTCTATTCGTCATAACCTTTCGCGAATGGACATAACCATTGTTCTCCTATAAATAACAGTTGTTTTCAATGAATTTTAAGTTAGTTTTTCTTCATTTCTTCACTCCTTCTCCACTCAAATATTCTCTTATATTTCAAATGCTTTAATAAAATTCTACAGAAATCCTAAGTGAATCTAACTCGACCATCTCTAGTTTGATTCTCTGCCACTCTCTCTCGGAGATCTCATGCTATTTAGAGTTATAGGATCATTTGTAATCAAAGATCGAAAAATCAAAGTGTATAGAGTCTCTCTCTATCAGAATGTGATTGGAAATGGTGTGATTGTAGCCCATAAATCAATTAGGTGTGATTGTAGCCCGTAAATCAATTAGATGATCTTGTAACCTGGTTAAATCAAGAGAGTTTTCCCTATACTCAGTGGTGGTGTGACTCGTGGCCTTGAAATCGAGATTGTAATATCGATATTATATTTGAAAAGAAATCTGCACAAGAAATTGTATGGAACTGGACGTAGGGTAACTCCGAACCAGTATGAAATTCCGATGTGTTATTTCCTTTACTGCTTTCATTTACTATTTGAATCTGTGTCTGATTATGTGATTGTCTCCATGTTTGTGAAATTTCATCTGTATGTGTTTAATTTGAAAATATTTCAAAAATTCCATTAAATCCATTAAACACTATTCACCCCCCATAGTGTTAATTCTGCCTTAAGATCCGTAATCCGCATTTCCTATACTATTATGTCTTAATATATTTACCCTCATGAGGGTATGAATTGAAAACTTAAAATGTAAATTGATATTCTACGTAATGAATTTTTTTAGATGCTATGTTACTTATTGAAATGAAAATTACTAATCCCATTTTGTCGCTTGAAAATAATTCTAGTGATGACCTCAACATCATCGGCTTTTATTTTTGGCTCTTGAAATATGTAATGCTATACACAGATGAAATAAACAATACCAGCCATCCCGCTGAAGACCGAGCTATTATAGGACCCCTTGATAGATCTAAGAGGATTGGTTATGATGATGTATATGACCTATTAGATAAATATCTTGGACTTGAAAAAGGAAACACTATTGCAGTAACTAGTGATGAGAAGAAGATTATTCAAGAATGGTTAACACTCGGTATAAAGGTTCTATAGTACCATATTTTGATGAGTATAATAGACGTTGTGCGATTGCCTATCTTTTGTGTACCATTAGATCTCTAGTTTGTGGTGACAAGTCTGGAAATATGGTATATGTACATTTTCTACAATACCTTAGCAATTTAGGTCAATTGAATTGGTTGGCTTATAACTTAGGGTAGGCTACTACAAAAGACATCCACCAAATGTCTTGGTGTATGACCTTACTACAGGTTTGGAATTTTGAACATTTTTTGATTTTAAGATACATTAATAGGCGTGTTGGTGTGGTAGAAGCTAAAGCAAGAGCGACCTTTTATTTTTCTTTGGCACCCGATAATATTCTGCCATCTGAGGTTTTAAGTCTAAGGGCAGGTATTGATGATTTACAAGTAGTGATGTTGTATGAGATTGTCATACATGTAAACATAATAACTACCCATCTAAGAAATGTTGTGAAGACCGCCCATGACTATTGCACTAAACAAGGTAATAGTGCGCTGTAAAGTGTGCCAGGCAGCCATGGATGATCATCAAGGTAAGGTAAAAACAGCGGAGTCTATCGTATTACTCACAGCGCATGGGTAAAATATAATAGAAAATAAATATGTATATAGTGAAGCTCCACAAAACAGAATCTCGTCAAATAAGCCTCATAGTAGTTTGATACAAAAATCTGAATAGTCAATACATCAAGCCTCACTACATATCACTCAGAGAATATACAAGCAGCGGAACATCCAGTACATATAGTAAGAAAATAATATGCAAGCCTCCAGCTCGTCTTCGTCATCAGCATCGTTGGTCACTAAGAACAGCACCTGTCACCTGCTACCTAGTCTGCCCATCCCAAAATGGATGAACAGCCCAAGGTAATAAGAGTTGAACATAAAACCTTGAGTCAGACAACAGTCTTAGTAAGCAGTAAATTAACTAACAACATACCAAAAGAGCATAAAGGTAAAAGGAATAGGAACCCAACCCTCCCACTCCACCTCTTTCTATAGTGATAGCACCCAGACACACTAAGAAGAAGTAAACATAGCAAATCAGACATTTAAAGTAAAGCAATTATCACTCGAGTCAAGGTCGATGTTTTCCAAATACAAACGCCCAAGGCCTAAACCAAGATCAGATAAGCACCCGGAAAACATCGCTCTTGAGACCGAATGACGATACAACCAAAACATCCAAACATCCATGACTCTGGCTATCACTGTTATCATTGCTTCGATACCATCGTTAACTGAATGACCGACACCTTTCTTTCAGCCGTCCGTCAAGGGCTAATGGTAACCCCGGTTCTAGACAAAACCCCGCACGTCGTCGTAGCCCGTGCCTAGGACTATCGAATCTGCCCAGAGTACTCGACCATCAACTGTAGTCTTTTGGGTCTATCGAATCTTCCTAGCGTACTCTTGCTTTGAGTCTGCTAGAACCTTCAATAACGATGAAATCTCAGCCTTCTAGTCATCCTCCTCGACGACTATTCTCATACTAGCTCAAGCGCCTCTCGAGCCAACCATTATCTACAAACTCGAACCATCCCTCGAGTTATCAACATGCTTGGAATGATCCCGTCTAGATTATACCAAAGCTACCTCACATCATGCCTCGCCTCATCTCCTTCATAGCAAAGATCCATCTCAACATCATCATCAAATCCGTCCATATGAGCTTTATCATCCACTACATATGCCACGTGCAGCTTTTCTATTCAAGAGCTTCCCCCTTAGCCTTTGAATCATCTTCGACCAACTTGTCCAAATCCAACCACTAATCAACTAATTTATAACAATCAATCAAGTCAATCATTAATCCAAGTAATTAAATTCAAACATGATCTAAAAGAAATCATAACAAAAATGGCAATCTTGTAAATAAAGAGTCTAAATCTAACAAGCATAATCATGAATAATATCTCTACAACTTGATGGATGGACTTGCATAGGTTAACATGTATTATAATGGATGTCAAACCTTCATGAACAATGGATCTATACTTAGGTTTACGAAAATGCATGAAATCACTATTTTTAACACAAAATCAAGCCACCAATCCAATATACTCCTTTGGGTCCGTGTGAGAGATAACCACCACTCACCGAATCACCTAAACACCTTAAAAGCAACACACTCCGAATCTGGACAGCGAAGGATCTAGCTCGATCCGCCAAAATTCCGCTTCAAACGATGAAATCCCTCTTCGATGGATGGAGATCTTCAATCTAAGCTCTTGGATCTTCGATTTGATCTTCGATTTGGATGGAAGGAAGCACAAGATTAAAGAGTAGAAAAGAAGTGAAGAAGTGGAGCACTCGAGCTCTCAAAATGGCAGAACTTCGTCGCTTCAAAATCCGGATCCCCAAAAATGAAGCTAACCCATGTATCTATAGGCCGAACCCATAAGTCGCTCGCCCTTAAGTCGCTCACGACTTAACGCAACCCCACGACCTACGACCTATCAACTCGAGTATATACGCGACCTAACATTCAAGCCTTCACGCGACTCAACGACCTAACACAAACACGACCTAACGATGTTGCCGACCTAACGACTTAACAGCATCGCTGACCTAACGACTTAACTTCTTAAGCCCTTACACGGCCTAACTACACACACGACCTAACGTCTTACCCTTTACGCGACCTAACACCTTCACCTTCACGCGACCTACGACCTAAGCCTTATATCGTCCATGACCTAACTACACACAGAATCTAACTTAGGTCGTTTACGACCTAACTTCAACATGGCATCTAACATAGGTCGCTCTCCTCCTTAAGTCGCTCAATCGACCTACCTCCCTTAAGTCGTTAGCGACCTACCTCCCTTAAGTCGTTAGCTTCTTATGCTGCTAAATTCCTGTGCCGCTAATTCTCTTAGGTTGCTTACTCCCCTAAGCTGCTAACTCCTAGGTCGCTAAACCCCTTAAGCCGCTAACTACTAGGTCGTTAACTCCCTTAAGTCGCTCCAACCCCCTAAGTCGCTCCACCGACCTAAGCTACTATACGACCTAAGCTATCACACGACCTAACTATCACACGACCTAAGCTATCACACAATCTAACTCCTTAGGTCGCCTAAACCCTTAAGTCGCCGACTTCCTTGGGTCGCTCTGCCTTATCCTAACCTCTGGACGACTTAAGCTCTGGTCGACTTAACAACACTAACGACCTAATAACAATGGTTTTACGATCTTTCGATACGTAAAATACGGGTCGTTACATTCTCTCCCCCTTAGGAATTTCGCCCCCGAAGTTCCAAACAAACAAGAACAACCAAAAACTATTATGCATGCCTACCATCCATAGCAAACAACAAACCATGCATCCAATTGCTAGCCTACCATACAGAATTCTAAGACTAGAACCAGTTACAATGTCATGAGATGACACGACACCTTATGGCCATACCTCGAAGAGTTCAGGATAAGCTGCCTTTATCCTCTCTTCCACCTCCCATGTACAGTCGTTAACATCATCACTCCATTGTATCTTGAGCAACCTAACTACCTTCCTCCTAAGCTGTTTCGTGTCAGTTTCCACAACACGAAGTGGCTTACGAGGTCTCTTATCAACTGGATTAACCTCAAAATCTTCACAGCTATCAGCAGAAACCACTATATTCGAGTCGTGCACATACTTCCGTAGATATGATACATGAAAAACATTGTGCACACCCGACATCTTTTCTGGTAACTCCAATTTATAGGCGAGCTTTCCAATTCGCTTGATGATCGGGAATGGTCCAACAAATCTCGGAGTCAATTTTCCTTTCCTCCCGAATCGAATAACATTCTTCAGTGGAGAAATCTTCACAAAAACCATATCACCTACGTCGAACTCCAAATCCTTACGACGCTTATCGGCATAACTTTTCTGACGGTCTTGGGCTGCCTTCATTCGTTGCCGAATGATCTCTATGCAATCCGAAGTCTGTTGAATCATTTCTGGCCCAAGTATCAACTTTTTTCCCGTTTCCAACCAACATGTCGGAGAGTTACACGGTCTTCCATACAATGCTTCATACGGTGCCATACCAATGCTGGACTGGTAACTGTTATTATATGAAAATTCCACCAAATGAAGATGATCTTCCCATGATCCTCCGAGGTCCAAAACAGATGCTCTGAGGAGATCTTCCAAAACTCGGTTGACTCTCTCGGTCTGACCATCTGTTTGGGGGTGATAAGCTGTACTCAAACACAACTCGGTTCCCAAAACTTCCTGGAAGCTCTTCCAAAATCCACTAGTGAACAATGGGTCTCGATCGCTCACTATACTTTTCGGAATACCGTGGAATTGAACTATCCACTTAACATACAGCTCAGCCAACTTCGATGCAGTCCTAGTTGATCGAACATGAATAAATCTTGCACTCTTAGTCAAACGATCTATGATGACCCAAATCCCTTCATTTCCCGCTCTTGTTCTAGGTAACCCATCGATAAAATCCATCGATATTTGCTCCCACTTCCATGTAGGAACTTCTAATGGCTGAAGCAATCCACTGGGCTTCTTCTGCTAGGCTTTTACAACTGGCAGTTCATACACTTGGAAATAAAATTTCCAACATCCTTCTTCATACCTTCCCAGTAATAGGTTCTTTTCATATCCCGATACATCTTATTTCCACCTGGATGAATTGTCAGCTTCGATTGATGACTCTCCTTTAGAACTTCATCTCTCAATTCATCTATATCGGGAACAACTAGTCGTCCTTGCTTCCGAAGCCAACCCTCTCGATCGACCTCGAATCCTTTATCCTTCTCTGGGTCCAACCCAGATTCCAAATCATGGATAATCTTGACAAGCTTATCATCTCGATTTTGGCTCTCGCCAATCCTTTCCACAAGAGTAGGTCTTATCGATAAGTTTGCCAACATCTCAGGTTCCAATTCACATCTGGGCCTGAAGTCAAATCCAGCCAAATACTCGAGACTCTTCCATTCTGAAAACATGGATCCCAATCCTGCCTGTCTTAGACTTAACGCATCTTCCATTGTGTTACCCTTTCCCAGAGTATAGGCTATACCAAAATCATATGATGCCAAAAACTCTAGCCATCGCTGTTGTCGAAGATTCAAATCCTTTTGGGAGAAAAGATACTTCAACGACTTATGATCTGTAAACAACTCGAATCGAACTCCCAATAGGTAATTTCTCCACATCTTCAAAGCAATACAATCGCCGCCAATTCCAAATCATGAGTTGGATAATTCCTTTCATGCGGCTTCAGTTGTCGACTTGCATACGCAACAACTTTACCCTTCTGCATCAGCACTGCTCCAAGTCCAGTACCACATGCATCGGTGTAAACCACCATCTCATCATTTCCACTTGGAATAGTTAAAACAGGAGCACTTGTTAGTCGCTCTTTCAGGATTCCGAAAGCTTGCTCACACTTAGCATCCCATCTGAATACTTGGTTCTTTTTCGTCAATCCTGTTAATGGTGCAGCTACCTTGGAAAAGTCTTTGATAAATCGACGATAGTATCCTGCTAATCCAAGAAAACTTCTCACATCAGATGCATTCTTAGGTCTAACCCAATCCTGGATTGCTGCCACCTTGGCGGGATCAACCGCTATTCCACTTCCAGAGATAATATGGCCTAAGAACCTCACTTCGCTCTTCCAGAAGTGACACTTCGAAAACTTAGCCTTCAGCTGATGTTTCCGCAGGGTTTCCAGAATAATACGCAAGTGCGTCTTGTGCTCTTCTTCATTACTGGAATAAATCAAAATATCATCCACGAACACTAGTACGAACTTGTTCAACTGATCCCTGAACACTCTATTCATAAGATCCACAAAATATGCTGGTGCATTGGTCAATCCAAACGGCATTACCAGCCACTCAAGGAAACCAGATGGTGTCCTGAAAGTAGTCTTCAGCACACTATCCTTTGCCACTCTTAATTGGTGAAATCCCGTTGCCAAATCCATCTGAGAAAACACCTTGGCTTCGTGAAGCTGATCAAACAAGTCATCTATTCTCGGCAATGGATACTTGTTCTTCTTAGTCACTTTAATCAGCTCACGATAATCCACACACAACCTCAACGATCCATTTGCTTTGGTTGCAAACACAACTGTTGCACCCCATTCGGACACACTACGCCGAATGAATCCTTTCTGTAAAAGATCATCAACTTGCACCTTCAACTCTTGCTGTTCCCTAGGCGTCATCCGCCTAAGAGGCATCACAACAGGTCTGGCTCCTTCAACTAGATCGATGCGGAACTCGATCTCTCTATGTGGCGGTAACCCTTTGACTTCATCAAAGACATCCTCAAATCCATTTGCGACTGGCACCGATGACAGTCCATCCCGTGGAACAACCAGCGAATACATGAAGCTCATGAAGACGCCTTCCTCATGCTTACATCATATCACAACCTTTCGCCCATCCACATTCTCGACTGTCACCTCCAGCCTTTTACAATTAACCTTTGCTGCGTACTTCGTAAGCCAGTCCATACCCAAAATAATTCCAAACCCCGCAAAGTTTAGAACAAAACAATCACAAACAAAAGAGCAACCATGACTCGATACAACCAGATCATGGCATAACATACACAGACAGGACGAACCCCCAACTGGATTAGTCACAACCAATGGTCTATCAACAATATCCGGTTCTAAACCCAACCGGCATACAAGTTCATTACAAACAAAAGAATGCGACGCCCCAGTATCGAATAACACTCTAGCTGGAACACCATAAATGGAAAGGGTACCTTGTACCACCACACTCTTTCCTTTCTCTTCTGCAGTAGGAGCTTTTGAAGATGATGGCACAGCCCCCAAAGCATAAGCTTGCACAATCTGCCTGTCCTACCTTCGTTCTAGACAATTCTTCTTGATATGCCCCGGCTTGTCACAGTTGTGGCACTTCACCGGCACCTTTGGATTCTTGCAATCTTTGGAGAAATGGCACTTCTGCTGATAATTGTAGCAGGTCACTTCGCCCTTCGGCTTCTTCTGGCCATCCTTACCCTTCTTCTGCTGCTGCTTCCTCTTCTTGTTTCCACCTTGCTGTGGTTTAGACTCCTCCTTGGTCACAGCAACAACAGATCCTTCTTTAGGAAATAGATTTTCATGCCTGAGAGCCTTCTCCACAAGCTTCTCAAATGGATCGTCCAGATGATCCACCAACTGCCTCCCTAGATAAATGTCCAAGCCTGTCAAACTTCTCGCTCTTCTGATATGGAGATTCAACATACGACCGGGCATACTTGGACAAGGCTTCAAACTCAGAAACATACTCAAGAACTAATCTTCCTCCTTGCTTGATCTCCACAAACTTCTTGAACAGAACAGATTTCTGAGCTGTAGAAATGAACTTAGCTTCAAATCTGGCTTGGAATTGCACCCAAGTAATTTCTTCCTCCGGAGTATCAATGGTGATAGAGTTCCACCAGTCAAAAGCTCTCCCTTGAAGCTGTCTTGATGCGAGCTTCCTTTTGGTTGCATCCTCAACTCCCAAATCACCAAAGATTCTTCTACAAGCATCTATCCATTCTGGACTTCAATGGTTGACTCTGTTCCCAAGAAAACCTTCCCTTTAAGAGTAGTATAGTCTTTACACAACTTAGCAAAATCCACCGGTCTTGGAGCTTGAACTTGAACTCCAACATCTATTGCTGGCCCAGGAGCTGGCATCCTCCTCATGATCGAAGTCATCATAGCCTCGAACATAGTAGCATAATCAGCAGCCCCCTCAGCAGCACGGCCTTCCCTAGCAGTTGGTCTCTCTCTTCGACTCATTCTTAATATCTATAAAAAAAATTATTAGTGCACCTTGAAAAACAACTGCATAAAAGGTTCAAATCCTTCTAAGCCACTATATTATATATAGTAATCATCCATCAAAATACAATTACGTCTCTCATACGTAGTTACGTCAACGAGCGTTGGCTAAAATCGATTAACCAAAGCTCTGATACCAAAATGTGAAGACCGCCCATGACTCTTGCACTAAACAAGGTAATAGTGCGCTGTGAAGTGTGCCAGGCAGCCATGGATGATCATCAAGGTAAGGTAAAAACATCGGAGTCTATCGTATTACTCACAGCGCATGGGTAAAATACAATAGAAAATATATATGTATATAGTGAAGCTCCACAAAACAGAATTTCGTCAAATAAGCCTCATAGTAGTTTGATACAAAAATCTAAATAGTCAATACATCAAGCCTCACTACATATCACTCAGAGAATATACAAGCAGCGGAACATCCAGTACATATAGTAAGAAAATAATATGCAAGCCTCCAGTTCGTCTTCGTCATCAGCATCGTTGGTCACTAAGAACAGCACCTGTCACCTGCTACCTAGTCTGCCCATCCCAAAATGGATGAACAACCCAAGGTAATAAGAGTTGAACATAAAACCTTGAGTCAGACAACAGTCTTAGTGAGCGGTAAATTAACTAACAACATACCAAAAGAGCATAAAGGTAAAAGGAATAGGAACCCAACCCTCCACTCCCCCTCTTTCTACAGTGATAGCACCTAGACACACTAAGCAGAAGTAAATATAGCAAATCAGACATTTAAAGTAAAGCAATTATCACTCAAGTCAAGGTCGATGTTTTCCAAGTACAAACCCCCAAGGCCTAAACCAAGATCAGATAAGCACCCGGAAAACATCGCTCTTGAGACCGAATGATGATACAACCAAAACATCCAAACATCCATGACTCTGGCTATCACTGTTATCATTTCTTCGATACCATCGTTAACTGAATGACCGGCACCTTTCTTTCAGCCGTCCGTCAAGGGCTAATGGTAACCCCGGTTCTAGACAAAACCCCGCACGTCGTCGCAGCCCGTGCCTAGGGCTATCGAATCTGCCCAGAGTACTCGACCACCAACTGTAGTCTTTTGGGTCTATCGAATCTTCCCAGCGTACTCTTGCTTTGAGTCTGCTAGAACCTTCAATAACGATGAAATCTCAGCCTTCTAGTCATCCTCCTCGACGACTATTCTCATACTAGCTCAAGCGCCTCTCGAGCTAACCATTATCTACAAACTCGAACCATCCCTCGAGTTATCAACATGCTTTGAATGATCCCGTCTGGATTATACCAAAGCTACCTCACATCATGCCTCGTCTCATCTCCTTCATAGCAAAGCTCCATCTCAACATCATCATCAAATCCGTCCATATGAGCTTTATCATCCACTACATATGCCACGTGCAGCTTTTCTATTCAAGAGCTTCCCCCTTAGCCTTTGAATCATCTTCGACCAACTTGTCCAAATCCAACCACTAATCAACTAATTTATAACAATCAATCAAGTCAATCATTAATCCAAGTAATTAAGCATTCAAACATGATCTAAAAGAAATCATAACAAAAATGGCAATCGTGTAAATAAAGAGTCTAAATCTAATAAGCATAATCATGAATAATATCTCTACAACTTGATGGATGGACTTGCATAGGTTAACATGTATTATAATGGATGTCAAATCTTCATGAACAATGGATCCATACTTAGGTTTACGAAAATGCATGAAATCATTATTTTTAACACAAAATCAAGCCACCAATCTAATATACTCCTTTGGGTCCGTGTGAGAGATAACCACCACTCACCGAATTACCTAAACACCTTAAAAGTAACACACTCCAAATCTGGACAGCGAAGGATCTAGCTCGATCCGCCAAAATTCCGCTTCAAACGATGAAATCCCTCTTCGATGGATGGAGATCTTCAATCTAAGCTCTTGGATCTTCGATTTGATCTTCGATTTGGATGGAAGGAAGCACAAGATTAAAGAGTAGAAAAGAAGTGAAGAAGTGGAGCACTCGAGCTCTCAAAATGTCAGAACTTCGTCGCTTCAAAATCCGGATCCCCAAAATTGAAGCTAACCCGTGTATTTATAGGCCGAACCCATAAGTCGCTCGCCCTTAAGCTCTCATGACTTAACGAAACCCCACGACCTACGACCTATCAACTCGAATATATACGCGACCTAACATTCGAGCCTTCACGCGACTCAACGACCTAACACATATACGACCTAACAAAAACACGACCTAACGATGTTGCCGACCTAGGACTTAACAGCATCGCCGACCTAACGACTTAACTGCTTAAGCCCTTACACGACCTAACTACACACACGACCTAACGTCTTAACCCTTTACGCGACCTAACACCTTCGCCTTCACGTGACCTATGACCTAAGCCTTATCTCGTCCACGACCTAACTACACACAAAATCTAACTTAGGTCGTTTACGACCTAACTTCAACACGGCATCTAACATAGGTCGCTCTCCTCCTTAAGTCGCTCAATCGACCTACCTCCCTTAAGTCGTTAGCTTCTTATGCCGCTAACTTCCTGTGCCGCTAATTCTCTTAGGTTGCTTACTCCCCTAAGCTGCTAACTCCTAGGTTGCTAAACCCCTTAAGCCGCTAACTACTAGGTCGTTAACTCCCTTAAGTCGCTCCAACCCCCTAAGTCGCTCCACCGACCTAAGCTACTATACGACCTAAGCTATCACACGACCTAACTATCACACGACCTAAGCTATCACACAATCTAACTCCTTAGGTCGCCTAAACCCTTAAGTCGCCGACTTCCTTGGGTCGCTCTGCCTTATCCTAACCTCTGGACGACTTAAGCTCTGGTCGACTTAACAACACTAACGACCTAATAACAACGGTTTTATGATCTTTCGATACGTAAGATACAGGTCGTTACAAATGTGCTTTTTATAACGATCCTTTCATTGAAACCATAGAACTATATCCCCCATAATGTGTTCTGTGCCAATTTGGTTATGTTCGACCCATCCCCGCAAATCCTTTCACTCTAGATAAAAAGAAGTTAAAATCAACCCTTAAATCGTTTAAAGCTTCATATTCTGATTTAGGAGATTTCAGTTAGTGTGAATGGAGAAACCACTTACTAAATAAGAGCTTAATATTGTAACAAGTTATAGTTCCTTAGTGGTGGAGTTATGGTGATTTGTCACAGGTGTGGCGTTGGTTAGGCAAGCTAAGGAGTTCAATAGTGGTGGAGTTGTGGCGATTTGTCACTTGTAGCGGCGGCTAGTGCTAAATATACAAAGGAGGATAATGAGTTTGGCTGCGATCTAAATAGGGACAAAGGTATAGTCATTTTACAATTCAGTCCCCAATTTTAATATATTTACAAATTAAACCCTACAACTACAAACCTCTATATCTTTTACATACGAACTCTTATTCACGCATAGTTTCTTCCACTAGACTCGCTGTGGAATTCCAAACAATTTAGCTTTGGTTTGTTGAGTTTGGAGGCTATTTGCAAAAGTGCATTGGCATGAATAATTTAATTTAATTAATTGAATTTTAAATTATAAAATGCAGATCTGTTGATCAAAAATCATATTTATTGACATACGCTTTATTCTATGGATGGCTTTTTAGTTATTGTACTATTTTGGATGTATGATGTCATGCTTGGTTAATTATTGTTGATTTTAGTATATTTAGGAGTTTAATCAAAATAAATATTTAATTTGGATTGGAAAATAATTAATAGGGCTAACCTAGATAATAATGAGAAAATTAGATAAAAAAGGTTATTACAAATTTTGGATGATTTTGTAAATAACAATGATTTAACAAACTTCATTGAAATTAAAATAAAAAATTCAGTAAGGTTATTATTTATGAATTTTTGGGAAATTCATAAATAATAACTATAATTATATTATAAATTGACATTTGGGAAGCTTATTATTTATGAAATAGAATGAGATTTAAATAATAATAATAATATAATTTCAGTGAAAATAGTATGATTTTATGCAAATGATGAAATGATTGATTTTATAATGTTCATGGTCAGAAATGTTATTATTATTGTCTGATTAATAAAGTAAAAAGTTATTTTCAGGATAACAGTAAAAAAATAAAGAAGTGTTTTTGGGTAAAATAGTTATTATTTTGAGATAAACAAAACTACGTGCGATTGATCCCCAAAAGGGGTACGTAGACAATCTTTTTCTATATAATAGCCCACGGTTCCTTTGTGCTCAAGGTGTACAGTAATTGGCACAGTCCAAACATAGTTAACATTTTTCCCTTTACTATATATATGTGTGTGTGTGTGTGTGTATTTGCAAGTTTGCAGGTGGAAGCAAAAAAAGGAGCGAAGGGTGTGGAATGAGCCATGTCCCAAGGATAGTTCAATGTATATCTCTTTCATCATGATTATAAAGATGTTGTTTAATAATTGATGTATTGAAATGTGTAAATTATGTGATGTATTTTATTTGAATAATATTTAATTATTAAAGGATATATATATATATATATATATATATATACGTACATTGATATTTAATTTCTGCCGTGAGTCCCTTTTTTGTTTATTATTTTAGATTTTTAGTTTCATTTACCCATAGTCCACTATCTTTAACATTTAAAATTAGCAGTAAGTGTATTTTGATGCTGTTTATAATTATTTTAGATGTTAAGAATATTGGGTCTTCGCATTTGGTATTAGAGCTTAGGTTTAGAGATTCCCTGTGCCTTGGGTGCATTTAAACCAGTTAGGGTATTATAATTTATACCTTAGGTTGGGTTAGAACAGAGAACGAGTGAGCATTTTAATTAATGATTGTATGCTTTGTGTGTGGATTGTTTGTTTAACCACCATTACCTCACCCTAAGATGATATTTATTTACAATGACCTTTGTATAAAAATATAAATAAAGTAGGAGAGGTATAGGACGAACAATTATAAAAGGGTTAAGTTTTTTTCATAACCCAAATGACACACATCTAATGTTAAATTGATTGAAACCCAACCTTAATAAGATAGAATCAATTTTATGTGAAAAAAAATTTGGTTGGAAAATTTATAGGGTATACGTTTGAGATTTTAAAGATATCTTATTAAAAAGAGGAAAATGTTTATTTTTGAACATAAACTGATTTTTTAAAATTTTTGTTAAGAATAAAGTATTTAACTTAGGGAAAATGAATTATTTCTATGAAGATATTTTTGTAAGATAGGGTAAATACTGTAAAATTTATTTCAAAATACTTTGGTAAAACATATTTTAATTGGGTATTGGAAATTGAATTTAGTCTTTGAAGAAAAATTTAGTATGGGAAATTTTTCTTGTTTTTAAAGCACCCTTTAGTGTGCAATTTAATAATAGTATCATGATATAGAAATGTGTTGTTAAAGGTGAAAAAACTTTATTTAAGGAAAGCGGTTTTGCTGATAAACGTTTTATTTGGAAATATTTGTGTAGAAGGATGCTTAGTTTAAGATATTTTATTTGTATAGAAATGCTTTGATGAGAACATCTTAGCTAAAACCATTTTTAACTGGGAACGTCTTTTGAGTAAAATGTATATGTCGAAAGTATTTTGTCACCTCAATATGATTTAGATTACTTTGTAAGAATATTTTGTTGAGGAATATTTTGTAAAGAATTTTTTTTAACAGATAATTTAAAATATATACCGTAATGTTTGAGGAGTTTTGTCTGAAAGATGTTTTGAGACAGGAAACTATTTTAATGATAGTAAAAGATTTAAAATGTTTTTGTTAAAAATACCTTGTTAGGGAATATATAGTGAGAACCCTTATTTCAATAAAAAGAATATTTCATTAAACATTCTTTACAATGAATATTATATGTTTAGGGAAATTTATTTTAAAGATACTTTTCATGAATGTTATTTCCCTAAAAAGACATTTTATTTTGGATGGATAATTTTCTCAAAAGGAATATTTTAAAGATAATATGGTGGAAATATTTTATTTGAAAAATTATTTTATTGGTGGAAATATTTTAAAATAATTGATGGAAGTATTCTTTTATTTGAAAAGTTTCTTTTTGATTAAAAAATGCGATTAAATGTTTATTTGACATATTTTTTTTTATCAAAGGAGTATATTTGATTTCAAAAAACTTTGTTTGAAAAATGATCTTGGTTGTAAGGATTTTCTCTTAGAAGGCACCATTTGTTAATTGACTTTTTGAAAATAAAACATTTTAGGGTAAAGAATTTTAGGTTAAAAAAGGACCGAATCGAAAATTGTTTTATTAAGGATATATTTAGTGATATATTGTTAAGAAATGATGTATAATAAAATATCTAGTTTTAAAATACTTTGAGTAAATATTTTACCGAGATGAGTATGATCTGAAAAGTAAATAGTTGAAAATGTAAAATAATTAATTGAATAACAAAATTTGGAGGTTCTTTTTAAAAAGCTATTTTATTAAAAGATGTTATATTTAAAAATTTAATCGAGAACTATAAAGCTAGACTTTGTAACATGGGATGTAATTTAATGGGGTAAGATGAGTTTTGAGTTTGCCTGACACACATTATGATGACGTTGCCCTTGTGGTTATTATGTGCAATTTTCTCTAACAAGTTGTAGGGATGTCTAATTATTATTCCCTCCCATGGAAAGAGTTGAGATATGGAGAAGGGGATGCCCATTTTGATGGTTGGGACAATAACCATTTTTTTGTAATTGTTACTTTGCTTTAGTTGTTTGTATTGATATGTTATTTATTAAGCATGTGCCTTTTTGTATTGTATTGTTTATTTGATATTCACTTATTGATCCATGTCATACTTGTTTGAGGTTAATTTCTTTTTCTTATATTGGTTGCTGTTGGTAGTCTATTTTACTATGATTTGTTTTATTTGTTACATGTTACTATTTTTTAATCAATCAATTTCATGCTTATTCAAATTGTTTTATCTTAATTAGATTATGTCGTTGATTGTTTGTTATACTATGGTTGTTTAATTATTTTCTTATTTACTTATCACTTGTTTTTCTTTATTAGTTATTATTTGTTTGGTTGTTTACTTGTTCACATGGTTGCTTGTTGTTTGACATACTACAATTGTTAATGCCGTGTTTGACTAAGAAATGTGAAGATGTTCCACGAAGACAAGCGATATGGTTAGAGGATTTTAGTGACTAAAGGCTTGATGGAAACCACTGAGGAATCAAGGATGGGCATGGGGTCCATTATACAGAATTATAAAAACATGTATTTCAAAACTTATTTTTTTGGCTTCCATAAATATTTTAAAACAAAGCATTTCTATTTTAAAGAATGAGTCGGTTTCTTATATAAAATGATGTTTTCTCAAAAACTGTTTTGAGTTGGTTTAAAATGATGGAAAATATTTTGAGAATAAATTTTTTTTGGTAAATGTTTTGCTTTTAAAGTGTATTGGAACTATCCTTGCATGAAAATCCCTTTTTGGTATTTTGGGTGGCTATCCCAATCATTTGACGGAAAAATCACCATGGAAAATGGGATGAGGACAAGTACTAGGAATGGAGCTTGTGAGTGGAATGAGGAATGACTTTACTATGGAAAATGGAACGAGAACGAGTTCGAGGAAGGGAGCTCATGGATAGAACAAGGAAGTGTTCTACCGTGGGAAGTGGAAGGAGGAGGGGTTCTACCAGGAAAATAAAATTAGGAAGGGTTTTGTTATAGGAAATGGAAACAAATGGTGTGAGGAAGGGATCAGAGATGTGAGAAAAAGTATCATTGATACTTGAAGTGTGCTCGTAGAGCAGAAGCATATGAGGAAACTCAATTGGGTATTAAGAAATATACCCGGGATCGAGGAAGGGATCTATGCTCCTCAGATCGAGGAAGGGATCAAGCTTGGATTCGAGCAGCTAGAAATCGATAGTTTTCTATTAATTTCTGGCAAAGGAATGGCGATAGTAGTTAACATATGTCCAACGTAGGCAAGTGATGCAAAAATTAAAGCAATTGCAGAACAAGTGGATGACTGAATTATTTAAAGAATGTAGCCATGACTAGTCACATACTATTTTTTTGGATGCGACCATGTATAGGTGCACATGATGGTTGTATGTTATAGGCATGATATGGTACACCGGTTATCTTGAGGGTGATACTATGAGGAAGTTCATCAATAGTTTGAGGATACACATATTATAATGGATAAGTAGTTAGCGTAGAAATTAACACACGTGGATTATTGGTTGATAAGTTAATATGGTGATGATACCACATTATTATGAGTATGTCTATTTATTTTGATGAGCTATGCTGATTACTAGTTTATGTATATTCATTTATTTGTACATGCATGTTTTGATTAATCTAAGCTTTGTTGTGGGCCTTTGTTATGGTCACTTGTGGTTGAATTATTGAGAGCATGATATGAGTTAATCCATGATTGATATTGTGTCACCCTTATAAATAAAGTATTATTTTACATACTATAGTTTTGATTGCTTCATTGAGGAAGTGTATGTGTTACTATAGTATATACATGTAGAAATTTAAATTCAGTTTATTGATGAATTTGATAGTATCGTGGTTAATAATATATGGTCATTGTATGCTACTTTATAAGTAATTAACTTGCGATTGATGTATTTCCCAATATTTTGTGATCAAACCAATAATGACGACCAATTAATTTTGTTGAAGGTTATATTTGGAGAATTGCAAGCGAACAATTCTTTTAAGTGAGGAAGAATGCAATAATTCGCAAATTTAATGCTTCTGATATTAAAGTAATTAAAATGAATTTTTAATAAAAAGGTGAATAGTGTTGTATTTATAACCACTGTTAAAGTTTCTCCGAACTAATCAGTTCGATATATAATTTTATTAAATGTGAAACCATGATTTGCGAAAGAGGCATTATTGTGTTTAAATATAGTATGCAACAACTTTTGGCTAAACGATTAGATACAACCATACTCACCTCGAGCCTATATAAATAACACTTAGAAACTCTAGAAAGCAGCCATTATATCAGTCTCTCTTCCCTAATCCTCAAATTCCTTTTAGTTACATTTTAATGGTGGATGATCTTCGCTAACTACAAATTGATTCAAAATTCAAAGTGCTCAAACATCTACAATAGTATATCATAATGAAGCGGATGATATCTGTTAGTCAAGTTGGTGCTTAGGTAATAGAAAACTCGGTTAAACCCTTGATGGGTTAAATTTCACCATAGCAGGGTGATGGAGTTAGGGGAGATGCTAGTATGGATGCATGTGACCTGGCAAGCTGAGGCGAATGGTGGTGGTGCAGTGCGGCAAAGGAAATAGTAGTGGCTGCGACAATTGAATTAGGATTTCCCATATATGTGGCAGAGACATGGTTGTTGGGCATCATAAGTGCTACCATTAGCTGGGGAAGGTGGCGGTAGGCTGGAGGGCTCAACGGCGATGGATCGTGGCGAGTGATGGCCTATAATGGTGACTAGGGTTATATGAACAAAGGATGATGATGGGTTCGAATGCGATTTGAACAAGGAAGAAGGTATGGCCATTTTACAATTTAGTCCCCAAATTTAATATCTTTACAAATTAAACCCTAGAACTTCTAACCTCCATATGTTTTGCGCACGAACTTAGATTCACGTATGTTTCCTTCCATTGGACTCGTGGAGGAATTCAAACAATATGGTTTTGGTGTTGTTGAGTTTGAAGGATGTTTGTAAAAGCATGTTAGTATGATTAATTTAATTTGATAACTGAATTTTAAATTATAAATACATTTCTATTGATCAAAAGTTAATTATTGATATATGTTGCATTCTATGGATGGTTATTTAGTTATTATAATATTTTGGATGCAATGTACGTTGATTGGATAATTTTTTTGTTGTATCTAGGAGTTTAATTTAAAATATAAATAAATATTTGATTTGGACCGAAAAATAATAATTGTGATAAATTGGATAATAATGAGAAAATTAGATAAATAAATGATCAATATAATAACGATTTAACAAATTTTACTAAAGTTAAAGTACATAATTTAGCAAGGTTATTACTTATGAATTTCTACAAAAATATATAAATAATAACTATAATTATATTTTGAATTGATATTTAGGATTTTTATTGTTTATAAAATAGAATGAGATTTTAGACAATAATAATATGATTTCAGTGAAAATAGTATTGTTTTGTGTAGATGACTAAATGATTGATATTACGGTATTTATGGAAAGAAATGTTAATATTTTCCAAATAATAAGATAAAAAGGTATTTTTGGATACTAGTACTAGTAGTTATAGTAAAAAATGTGTTTTGCAAAAGTGTTTTTGGTTAAATATAATTATTTTTTTGAGATAAACAGAACTAGTGGGCTAGATCCCCCTGAAATTGTACGTCGGTAGTCTTTTCTATGCACTAACCCATGGTTCCCTTATGGTCAGAGTGTATATGCAACAACTCGCATTTTAATTACTCGGTATCTGAATAATTATTAGTCATTGGTTAATGAAATTCCCGTTATACTCGACTTTTGGAGATGAGTGAATTGTGACTCGAGGCACATGTCATCGAGACAACAATTCTATCATGAAAAGAATGAGTTTAAAATTGGCTATGGTGTGACATTCTATTGGATGAAATGAATTTGGGACTAATGCACATTAGCTTTTCCTATAAGTGGCTAACTCTTTATTCAATTTTCATTCTACATTACATTTCATTTCCATCTCCTAATTGCTTTCATAATTATTTCCTTAAGCCCAACCCTAGGTCCACTAGTCCAAGCTTAAGTCAATTCCTATAAATTCTGATAAAATCACCATAATTCCTCATTCAATTCCTCACATAACCATGAAGGAATAAGGTTAAATCGAAGTTCGAAGCTTTATCCAAGATTTCAACAGGGTTTAGAAGTGGATTTTGGCGATTAGAACCTATTTTGCTGAAGTAGAAGGGAATGTGATGATTCTTTAACTATATTTACTTGTTAATCTTCATTATTTCAGGCATTGATGATTATGGAATTATATGAAGTGATTTGAAGAATGTTTGGGTTGATGTAGGCTTATGTTCATGTTATAAACATGATTATATTAACTCGCTATTTATTTAAGGCCTTAATTACTATTTTTGAAATAGTTTAGTAAACTAAGAAATGGTTTTGGGTTAACGAAATGATAACGTATGTTGTTGCAATGGATTAGTGATTAGTTAGATGACATGACTATGTACATATCATTAGTTGGTATTAATGAAAGTAATCGAAATGGTTTTAGAAAAGTTAGCAAGCTAATTAATTGAGTTTTGAACACTACACTTATTATTAAAGTGACTAGAGGGTTAATGGAGCTTAATTGGTACTTATAAATATTATTTAAAGTAAAAAAATAATCTTTATAATTGGATGTTTTATTTATTAATAATATTTATTTAAAGGAATTATTTTATAAGTAAAAGATATATTTTTATAAAATAATATGGCATTTTGTAAAATATTATAAATGAATATTTATAGAGGAGTATAAGATTTTATAAAATAACATGAATTGTATAGAATGGTTATAAGGTTTTATAAAGTAGTTATGAGAAGAATATTTAATTTTGAGTGAGAAATTTAGTATTGTATAGGCTTCAAATGATCAATAAGCTAGTAATACATTTTATAAAATAGTAGTAAGATTTTATAAAATGGTATGGAAACATATTTGAATTTTATTGAAAAGATTTAGTAAATTAAAGTAAAATTGATTAAGTAATGAAGGAATTACTTATTTACATAAAAGTGAGTGTATAAGTATATAGGTAAGTATACATGTACATGTATTTAAAGAGATATAAAAATTAAAAAATTTGTATATTGCAATTAGAATTGTTATGTATGTTTGTTGCAATTATTGTGCATTTGTGTGTGTGTATGTATATATATGTACGTGGATGCATGTAAATATATTTGTGTGCAAGAGTATTGCGAGAATCTCACATACCCATAGTGATTATCGTGTGTGTTAAGTTGTCTGAGAGTATACCGGGTCGAATATATGCTCCGGTAAAGTCCGAAACGTGATTTGTGTAGAGAAGTGTGTTTGTGCATGCATGTCTAAATGTGCACAAATGAGTGTATTGACATGCGTAGACATCACATTAGGCAAGATGGTTGATTGAGTATGTTTTGGCATGATTAAAGAAAGCTTGGTCGCTAGAGACACTATAACACCCCATTAAACCTAATAAGAAATAAATTAATTAATTAAATAAGACAAAGCTCAAAATGGAAATTTTATAAAAGTTGAAATTTGGCCGTGAAATTATGCCGTTGTTTTCGTGGTGATTTTCTGATTAATTTTCATATATAATGTTTTGAAAAAAGAGCTTAAATGGAAAGGTTATGGATGTTTGAAGTTTTTAGATTCAATATAATTTGAATGGAATTCAAATTCAGATTAATAATTAATTCCAAAATTCAAAATTCAAATATTAGCAGCGATTAGGCTTGGGGACTAAGCAAACGTTAAAATTAATGTTAATGTTAATTGATGGTTAAGAAATAAAATAAATTTGCAACATCATAAAATAAAACGGTTCCAAAATAGAGCTACCGTTCGACCGCTACCATTGGCCAATTGACCATTAGCGGTCGACCGGTGGGGTATGAACGGTCAATCGGTTTGTATTGACGGTGCGGATTTTATTTTTTAAAATGACTTAAATCCAACGGTTCTGGTGCTTTTCAACCACTATAAATAAGAGCCTAACCCACTTACTTTTATTCACAAATTATTTTAGGAACCTAGCAAAGCTCTACCAGTCTGTCTCCTAAGATTCAGAAAATACTCTAAGGTTTCAAGTAAGAAAATTTAGATTTATATTATTCAATTTCTAATCTTTTTCTCCTCCAATCCCTAAATTTCTAAATCTAATTTGTATATAATACTCTTATTGTATAATTCTAAAATGAGATATCTATAAGAGATTAAAGAATGCTTATCAAATCTAGAAAGGGAAGAGCTGATTGTGAGTGGAAATCTTTCTTATTTTAGTAACTACATAGTATAACTTGGAATTGACATATGCCTTTGGGGAATTTTTTTTACGAAAAAATCACACTAAAACTCGAAAATTCTCCTAAAGTGTAATGTTAATTCTTAACTTAGAATCTCAATCATTCTAAACTTAAATAATGGAATTGCATAAGTATTCCAATTTTAACGTTTTACATTCTATTTCACTTCTTATCTTTCTCTTTGCATCTGATTAAGTGATGTGAAAAGAAATTGTGTGCAACGTACGGATTCTTTATTCGTAGTTTGCACCACCTATTTCTGCAATTTAAATAGAAATTCCCTTTTCCCATTTTATATAAAGAAGTTGAATGGAGCGTAAAAGTAATTGAATTGTAAGTTTCTATTAATGTTGATTCCGTTACTTTTGTAAAAAAATATAATTGAGTATGGATTCTATTTTATACAAGTCTGTTGATTAAATTATGGATATTCAAAATATGGTATATTTGTTGATATGGTATTGCACTTGCATAAATTTAACGTTTTGATGTTTAAACAATAGATTAGGGTGCAATCTTCTCACGCCTATAAACGTATATATGTATATATTAGCATAAATAACATATAATTATAACGTATTAATTAGGCAATTAATAGTATTTTAATTGCCATTAAATTCCCCCTTAGGAAAGAAGTTAATTTGTGAAGGCGAAATAAAAATTTTCTTTTAAGGCCTTAATATGGAATACATTGAGATATAGGATTATATGTTAAGATAGTGTTATAGATTATGACTAAGTTATAGGGTTGCTAGGTCAGTCAAAAGCATGTAGAAGTCTACCCAGCTAATCTGGCAACCAGTAGCGTAACTTTGGGGCTAATGTGAGACATCGGTAATAATAAGTAACCACAGAGGATGCGATGTTAGTCCAAAATTTTGTCGGATAAACCTGCCCAGTTATTCTAGCTATCAGTAGTCAAGAATAGTCAGACTAATGCGAGACGTCATGGTTGGTTACAGGTCATAGTACGAAAGACCCGCTTCAGGGTTGAAGGTATTAAGTGGTTGGTTAAGGGCCCACCTCTTCCTTATTAAAGAAGTATTAAATGGTTAGGGTTTTGGCATGGTAGCGGGGAGGGTCCGCTTTAGATTTTAAGTAGTAAGTGACCTAAAGAGCTTCCGTGCAATGTCAGTGTTAGTACCAAAATTCGCCACTAACACCCTTAAGAAAGATTGTGTAGAGAGATTAATGAAGATAATAAATTAAAACAGAAGATCTAAATACAAAGAACAAGAACACTAGATTTATAGTGGTTCGGCGTAACTGCCTACGTCCACTTTAAAATTGATTTCTATTGCTTTCCTTGATAGTTGATTACAGATACAATCCGTTTCCAATTACTTGAATACAATTGCAAAGTAAAAGATTAAGTCTTGAGTGAATGTTGAATGCGATAGAGTTTCCCCAGTGTTCTCGAAAAAACAGATCCCTGTCACTGTGCCCCTGCCTCTCTATTTATAGACGGAGGTGGGTTGGACTTCCCTGGTGGGCCTGGCAGCTGAATACCTCGGCCCAAATGGAGTAGGCTCTATGTGCCGACCCTAATACGCCGAACGGCCAAATGCCGAACCACCACCTTCATGCCCAACGAAGTGAGGTGCCGAACGACCTTGGGATGTCGAGCAAGACTTGTGCCGAACGATACTGGATGCTGAACGGTAGGCGAATGCCAAACGAGATGAATGCCGAATGGTAGGCGAATGCCGAACGAGATTTAGGCCGAACAGAGTGATGTGCCGAACAAGGTCTGGATGCCGACCAATATGGGATGCCGGACGATTCTTCCATGCCGAATGTCTCTTAATGCCGAATACTCTTGCATGCCGAACGCTCCCTGGATGCCGAAGATTGAGAATGCCGAGCGCTTCCTGAATGCCGAGCGCTCCTGAATGCCGAATGGCCCTGACTGCCGAACGCTTCCTTGTGCCGAGCACTCCCGAATGCCAATCAAACGTGAATGCCGGACGAACCATTTGTGCCGAGCGTTCAGAATGCCGAACGGTGAGTAAATGCCGAGTGCCTAGTTGCCTGGTCAAGTCTCCAGGAAACACTTGCCCCCTAAAGTGTATTATGTGACCGAACGTGATGTGCTTTGAATTACGCGTCCTTTATGCTTCGCTTCGATCCTTGGCTTATTTCTCTCGGAGGTGCTTTATTGTGAATGCCAAGTGAGGTGATGTGTGCTGGACGAAGTGCAAATGCCGATTAGAACAGTTGAAGCCGAATTCTCCATGTATGCCGAGCGGCTCTGAATGTCGAAGCCGAACTATGACGCTTTGACCGGTTCCACCGGTCATAGCCTCTTCGACTTCCCTTCTTCTCCTATAAAAGTCAGCATTTTCCTCCTTCTTCTCTTTTCACTTTTTACCTCCGCTATCATGTATTCGCGAATCTCGTCAAACTCCAAGAATCTTACTACTCTTCTTTCCTCGATCTTCATACCCTGCATCACCCTTTTCCCAAGTCACTCGGAACTAATCAAAGTCATGCCTTTAATTCCAGAATTATCCCTACCTTCAATCTATTTGCTAGGTATCGATCCCTTCTTTTTAACTGCTTTCCCTGATTAAAAGTTTTGATACGAGGCTTAAACTCGTAACTTAGGTCCGTGGCCAATGGATATTTCATGGATGAAAGGTTCGAACTGTGATTAGGATGTTTTGTAGGGCTAGATGATGTGGTGGAAAGGGGAAGTGGCCAGAGATGAGCACGCGAGGGAGTTGATGGGAGATGTATTATGGTTCGGCATGGTCCTCTTGTGCCGAACAAGTTTGGAGGGAAAAAATAGAAGAGGAGTAGGAATTGCTATAATGCCGAACAATATGGTTTGGCATGACTCGCCGAACGATTTGGCCTCGTTGTTCGGTATGGATGGAGGAAGAAAAGAGAAATGAAGCCATTGTTAAGGATGGAGTGCCGAGCGTTGGGACTCGGCGTATCTTTGGTTCGGCATGATTCGTCACATGCCGAGCAGTGGAGTGGAAGGACAGGAAGGAAGCATGAACTAGATAGAGTGTTGATTGATACCTTAGCCGAACATTGTTTCGACCGAACGATAGTTTGGCCGAACGATATTTCGGCCGAACAGCACTTAGGCCGAACAATCATTAGTGCCGAACCATACTTTAGCCGGACAGCACTTAGGCCAAACAATCATGAGTGCCGAACCATACTTTAGTCGAATAGCACTTAGGCCGAACAATCATGAGTGCCGAACATACTTTAGCCGAACAGCACTTAGGCCGGACAATCATGAGTGCCGAACCATACTCTAGCCGAACCAGTATTTAGGCCAAACACTTATTCATCTTGCCTAATCATATAACAAAAACGAGGACAAGGACCCCAGCATACTAGCATATCGAATTAATCTGGACTGATCACTTCCTAGTTTCAGTAACCACAAGCCTGAACTTAAATTGACAAGAACGGATACAAGCTTTTAACACGTAGTGCCAATGTCCGAGTCCAAAATTGAAAGCATCGCAAGGCTGGTTTTCAGAGACGGTCAGCGATGACGGTCTTCGAAGGCGACAGTTCAAAGCTCAACTTTATATCATTAATTATGTGACTCATAATTACTCAGCGTTTAAATTCGAATGATTGCACTAGTTCACACTCCGCACGGGGGGGGGGGGGGGGGGGGGAATATTTACATTGTTAAGACTAACGTTGGTTATTTTTCAAGTATAGTTCAAACAGATGCTCTGCCAAATTCAATATTTATTGGAAATGTCTAGGAGATCTTGTTCCGCCACGATTTCAGATAGACCGAGACCGTCCTCCCTACAAGTAGTCGTACATGTTTCAAATCCATCAACCTCTCCTGCACATAACTTAGCTCCCGACGCTTTGGAGGCAGCAATTTTCTTGGACAACCCTATCGATTCTCAGGCTTCGAAGGTCAATGAAGTTGCGCTCTGGCGAATATGCTTAATTCACGGAATCCCTTTCGACAATGTGTTGGTTCCATCGAGGCACGATCGTCCACACTTGCCCCCACTTGGATACACGATGTGTAATAAATTCATGTGCTGGGTTGGCAGTGTGCCACCGTTCAATTTATTTCTTCGGGATGTGCTGCAATACATTGACATTGCCCTGTCGCAAATGCACCCGAATGACCATGCGTTCATCTACGGTACCTACATCCTCTTCATGACTGTCCTCTCTAGGCCTCCAACTCCGGGCGACATCATATATATATATATATATATGGTCAAGAAGCGGAGAGATAGCCCCTCCTTTGTGTTCCTCGAGCCGTACCACAAATGCCAGATTTTAACCGGGGCGTGGAGCAAGTTTGCCCTGTACAAACAGGAATGGTTGTATGTGCGTTGCCCTCCTAGTTTCGCGAGGAGATGGGTTGAAGGAAGTAAGTCTTTTCTTTGGATCGATATTCATGCTTGGTTGGAGCCGTGCCTTTTCTAACTTTTGTTTCGCCTTTTTAGGTATCAACCCACGTCCTGATGGTCGAGGATATTCTGAGGCTGTCGAGGCTATTCGAGCCCTTCCTGCCGAAGAACGGGACATCCAGACTCTCATTTCGAATGAGACACTTTAAAGGTTTGGGCTGTTGGTAGAAGGTCATCAAATAAGCCTTCCCCAAGGCGTCACCATACCTAGGCCCACCTCTGGGAAAGGGAAAAAATTAGCTGAGTCATCAGCACGTCATACTCCTGATGCACCAGAAGAGGGGGAAATTAAAGGGAATGAAACACCCCAAGCACAAGGTGAGAACTTGGGTCCCACTCAGGATCTGATAGTCGAAGTGCACGACATTGAAACGTCTTCTTCCCCTTCGAAGAGGAAAAAGAGATTGACGTACAAGATTAGGAAGGAGTAGGTTGGCGGAACTTCGAAAGTTATGCTCATTCCAATGGAGAAAGAGGCTTCTTCACAACATGTAGAAAGTTCTTTAAAGGTCCTATCAAACCTCTCCATTCCCGATGACCTGCTCAAATATGACTTCGACGATCCGGTAGCATTTAAACTTCACTCGCCCATCAGAGGCGATGCGTGCGCTCTAGCCCAAAGTCAGGGAGAAAAAACTCTCAGCAACTGGTCTGTCGGGAGGAAACACTAGGACACGCACAAACACTTGCACTTCAATTCGCACTTAGATTTTCGTCGTCACGCTACTCTTTGCTAATTCGTTGTTATTTAAATTCTATGCAGGTGACGTGGGGCACTCACACGAATTCGGTCGCTTTCATGTTTCATCTATCTTTTATCAACCTGGACGGGACTCGGGTTCCAAAAGACGTCAGGACAGAGATGGTGACGGCGAAAGAGATTATCATTCCCGGGATTCATGATCTCGGAAGGAAACTTACTATCAACCAAAATACCACCAGGATACCTCTTCTCACCTAGAGCAAAGCAAAGATAAGCGCGGCCATAAGGGATCGCAATCTGATGTCCCCTGGGACCAACACTCCGATTCTTCTTCCACTCGACAATCCCGGGATCCTCAAATGAGTGTTGAACTTTCAAAGTCGTCTCCTCCTGCTCCTGCAAAAGATCCAACAGTATCGGAAAGGCTGGCCAAGCTTAAAGATAAATTTCCAAAAATCTGCTTTGATGACCTGAAATTCCTCTCGGGGATTCATCCTATTTTCGGACATGTCAAGCAGAGCGCCATCGCATGTACCAACAACGTCTATGTTCAACACGATGCGTTTGTTCATTTGGCTGAGAAACTTTCTGAAGTCTCTATGGAGAGCCAACAGGAGATCGATCGCCAGAAGCTTGAGGATATCCATGACAGAGATATCATTAAAGCCTAGGACGAGGAGCTTGCATCTTATAAATCTCAGCTTGAGGCCACCTAACAGAGTGTCAGAGACACTGCCGAAGCCGTAGCTCGTTTGGAATCAACCCATAAAAAGGAAATCGACAAGGCGGTACAACGTTGTGGGGCCCTAGCTCTAGAGAAGGACTCGGTCCAAAAAGAGAGGGATGCATTCAGCCTCCGAGTCAAGGAACTTAAGGAGCAGCTCCGTAGAGAGAAGGAAGAGAAAACGGCTGCCCAAGAAGAGTCACAATGATACTGTGATGAGATCGTTGCCACTCGACTCTTAAAAGAAAAACTTGAGGATGAGCTTTCCAAAGTTGAGGCGTTAAAGAGTGAAGCCCGTGAAGAGGGCAAGAAGATAACGTCCATGGATATCGACTTGCGTCTTGAGGCGGCTAGAGAAGAAGGTAGGGAGGAGCTCAAAAGCATGTTTGACCCGTTAATTGCTGAGTTCAATGCCCGCGTTCTCATGCATCGAGACTTGACTTTTTTGAGCGAGGGCTATCTTGAATCATTGGCCAAGGCGTGGGAGACTTTAATTGAAATCAGGTAGGCCGAGCACGGTACCGAAAAGATTGATGAGGGGGCCTTGATAAAAGAATTCCTCAAGGGAAATGAGCCTTCGGACTTGTCAGCGGCTAAAGCTATTTATTGCAAGGGCTCCCCCTTAAAGAAAGGGAAAGAAGTTATTACCGGTCCATCCGGGGTTGTGCCTCCAGCTCACGTGCCTACTCAATTGGCCGATCGGCCGATACTCGATCCATTTGAGCAGCATATTGGTTATAATCCGAAGGACCCTAGCCTTGGTGTCCATATTATGTCTTCCATTCCGGAGGGTGAGACCCCCTTGACGGCTGAGAGCCTACCGAAACCTGGTAGGAAACCCTTTTTCTTTAACATTCCAGGTGCTTTCGTTTTCCACCAGAAGCTATTGTATTCTAATACTTGCTTTTCATGATTTTGTGCAGGCCCCATTGATGGGAGTTATGAAGTTGAAATTACAGGCGTCTTCGAGCACACATCCGAGCTGAGCATGAAGGAGCAGCTTGAGAAAGAGAAGGAAGAGACGATTAAGCTCAAGGTCGAACCTCAGGCTGTGGACCCAGACGATCCTTTGAACAGGCCATCGAGGATCATTCTCCCTAGTAGGTCCAAACCCACGGATGTTCCTCATACTTCTTCGGCTGTCACTCCCCCGTCAAAGAAAGCTATTAAGGGCAAATGTACCGGGGAGGAGTCATCAGGCAAAAAGTCAAAGAAGTAGTTTTCGCTCCCGTTCAACAAGAGCTAGTGCAGATTATGCAATTATTTTTCTTTTTGTAGTTTATGTAAATAAAATTTTGACTCTGAGCTTCGGAGGAGTTGTAGTAGAAACTTTTTCTGAATAAAGTTTAATTCCTTTTTCTGTCTTTACGAAAGATTCTTATTGTCTGGTCGAAACCCAAGCTATTGCGAGTTACATAAGCTTCTCGATTCGTCTCCAAATAAGTTGATAATCTTTCGGCATTGCACATTCTTTATTCCACGCTCTGGGTACTTAGAATATTTTCTAGTACGTGCGCCGAAGGCTCGATGACTTCAAGTCATTTATATCCAACCCGCCTTCAGGGGACTTGGCCATTTAAATCGTTTATACTTGAGTCCGCATTCTGGGGACTTAGAATACTCTAGTCCGCACTCCAAGGACTTGGAAATTTCGAGTCGTTCATACTCGAGTCCGCACTCTGGGGACTTAGAGTATTCCAGTCCGCACTCTGGGGACTTGGAGATTTGAGTCGTTTATACTCGAGTCCACGCTTCATGGACTTTGAGTACTCCAGTCCGCGCTCCGAGGACTTGGAGATTTGAGTCGTTTATACTCGAGTCCGCACTCCGGGGACATGGATTACTCCCGTCCGCACTCTGGGGACTTGGAGATTTTGAATCGTTTATACTCGAGTCCGCACTCCTGGGACTTAGAGTACTCCAGTCTGCACTCAGGGGACTTGAAGATTTTGAATCGTTTATACTCGAGTCCGAACTCCGGGGACTTAGAGTACTCCAGTTCACACTCTGGGGACTTAGAGATTTTAAATCGTTTATACTCGAGTTCGCACTTCGGGAACTAAGAGTACTCCAGTCCGCACTCTGGGAACTTGGAGATTTTGAATCGTTTATACTCGAGTCCCCACTCCGGGGACTTGGAGTACTCCAGTCCGCACTCTGGGGACTTGGAGATTTTGAATTGTTTATACCCGAGTCCGCACTCCGGGAACTTAGAGTACTCCAGTCCGCACTCTGGGGACTTGGAGATTTGAGTCGTTTATACTCGAGTCCGTGCTTCAGGGACTTAGAGTACTCCAGTCCGCACTCTAGGGACTTAGAGATTTGAGCCATTTATACCCGAGTCCGCGCTCCGGGGACTTAGAGTACTCCGATCGGCACTCTGGGGACTTGGAGATTTGAGCCGTTTATACTCGAGTCTGCGCTCCGGGGACTTAGAGTACCCCAGTCCGCACTCTGAGGACTTGGAGATTTGAGTGTCTGCATGTGTTCATACGTCAGCCAGAATAATATAGTTTCATTTGCCTGTCATATGATCATCATACGTAGAAACATTAGTAGTTCATAGAAAAGATGGCTTCAAGCTTTTATTAATGAGAGCAAGCTAAATTGCCTTACTACATGCCAAGAACTAGAAATAAAAGCATATTGGAAATAAATGCAAATAATACATGAAAGAAATAGACTAAGTATAAAAATGCCGCAAGTGCTCGTTGTTCCATGCTCGGGGGAGTGTCGCACCATCGACGATCGCTAGCTTAAAAGTTCCTTCTCCAAGCTTCCGTTCGATGACGTATGGACCTTCCTATGCGGGATGCATATGAGATGGGATCGGAAAAACTCGTTCCAAAACGAGGTCTCCCACACCAAAAATTCTCGGTCGGACCTTTTCGTTATAATATTTAGCGACTCTATGTCTGTATGTGGCTGCTCTCAAATTGGCTTCTTCGCGTTTTTCGTCAATGAAGTCCAGCGATTCCAATAAAAGATTTTGGTTCGACTCGGGGTCGTAATAAGTTACCTGATGTGATGGAACTTCAAGTTCCACGGGTATGACAACTTCTGTGCCATATGCCAATGCGAATGGAGTGTGGCCAGTCGCGGTCTTGTGGGTGGTCCTGTAGGCCCAAAGCGCCGTTGGAAGTTCATCCACCCACTTGCCTCTAGTCTTTTATAAACGTTTTTTCAATATGGACTTGATTGTCTTGTTTACGGCTTCCACTTGTCCGTTGGCTTTCGGGTGAGCAACCGCTGCAAAATTCTTCTCAATGGCATATTTCTGACAAAATTCTTTGAACTCCTTGCTTTCGAATTGAGTTCCGTTATCTGTAATGATGGTCCGTGGAAGGCCAAAACGGCATATGATATTTCGTACGATGAAATTAATAACCTTCTTGGTGGTTATTGTGGTTAGAGGCTCTGTTTCTGCCCATTTAATAAAGTAGTCAACCGCGACTATTGCATATCTCACTCCACCTTTGGCTAGAGGTAAAGAACCAACTAGGTCGATCCCTCACATTGCAAATGGCCAGGGACTAACCATTTGTGTGAGTTCCGTCGGCGGAGCTCTCGGGATTTTTGCATATATCTGGCATTTATCACATCTTCTCACATAGTCTGCAACATCCCAATTCATAGTTGGCCAGTAGTATCCATAACGGCGGACTTTCTTTGCTAATGTCTGCCCCCAAGTATGGTCACCGCACTTTCCCTCATGGACTTCCTTTAATATTCGTTTTATCTCATCGTGGGCCACGCACCAGAGTAAGGGGGTCGAGAATCCCCTCTGATACATTACCCCATCCTGCATTATATATCGTGAAGCCTTACGAAGGACTTGTCGTCTTTCGCTCCTTTTTCCGGGTAAGATCTCGAATAGCATGTACTGCCTGATTGGGGTCATCCACGATTCCTTCTCGATTTCGGTTTTGAACGCGAAATCTATCTCCATCATATCTATACTCAAAACATGGAGGGTCTCAACAGGAAACAATCCCATTTGTTGTGCATCGCCAGTGCTTGCGAATTTTGCCAATGAATCGGCTGCTCTGTTTTGCTCACGCGGGACATGTGAAATATCATAATACTCGAGATTCGCTAGCAGCTCCTGAACTCAGACCAAATATGGAGCAAGTCTCTGCCCCTTGCTTGGTAGTCTCCACGCACTTGATACACCACTAGTTGCAAGTCGCAAAAGATTTCAATCGATCTTATTCCCAGTTCTTTGATGAGTCTTAAGCCGACAACCAATGCTTCGTACTCGGCTTCGTTATTTATTGCTGTGAACTCAAGCTTCAAAGCGTAGCAAAATGATCGGTTTTCAGGAGTTACCAGAACTATGCCAACCCATGAACAACGGTCGTTAGATGCCCCATCGGTGTACATCTTCCATCGAACGGGAGGTATGACATTGTGGTCGTTTGATTCGTCTGTCATAGTAAATTCAGCAATAAAGTTAGCTAGAGCTTGTCCTTGTATGGCCCTTCGCGGCAGGTAGGTAATGTCGAACCGACTTAACTCAATATTCCATTTTAACATCCTTCCGGAAGTTTTCGGTCGTTGGAGTATCTGCCGCAAAGGTTGATCAGTATAGACACTGATTGAGTGTGCCTGAAAAAAAGGACGAAGCTTGCGTGATGCAATCACCAAGCAATAGGCTAGTTTTTCAATCTTTGGATAATTTCTTTCTGCCACCGTCAAGTGTTTACTAACATAGTAAACTGGCTTTTGAACCCGGTCTTCCTCGCGAACCAAGGCTGTACTGATAGCGTGCTGTGATACAGCCAAGTATACGTACAACATTTCGTGGTCTATTGGTTTCGACAATACCGGGGGACTTTCTAAGTGCCTTACAAGGGCTCAGAATGCTTCCTCACAGTCGGATGTCCATTCGAAATTCCTCTTTCCTTTTTTTATAACATCGAAGAAAGGAATACACTTGTCTGTGGCCTTGGATATGAATCGGCTCAGCGCGGCCACCTTTCCATTCAAGCTTTGCACTTTTTTTATGGTTTTGGGCACTTGTATATCTCGGATAGCCTGAATCTTCTCCAGGTTAGCCTCAATTCCCCATGCATTCACAATGAAACCCAAAAACTTTCCTGATGCTACGCCGAATGAACACTTCAAAGGATTGATCTTCATTCCATAATGCCTGAGTATGTCAAACATTTCCGCTAAGTCTCGGATGTGGTCGTTTGACTGCCGTGACTTCACGAGCATGTCATCCACATAAACTTCCATCGTTTTACCAATCTGGTCTTTGAACATCCGATTTACCAGACGCTGATAAGTTGCTCCCGCATTTTTCAATTCAAAGGGCATCACTACATAGCAATACAACCCAACGTTTGTGACAAAACTGGTGTGTTCTTGGTCTGGGAGGTGCATCGGGATTTGATTATATCCGGAGTACACATCCATAAATGATAGTAACTCATGTCCGGCAGTTGAATCGACCAGCTGGTCAATCCTAGGCAACGAGAAACTATCCTTCGAGCATGCTTTGTTTAAATCAGAATAATCAACACAAGTTCTCCATTTTCCATTCGCTTTCTTTGCTAGCATCGGGTTAGATACCCATTCAGGGTAGAGGGCGTCGTGAACGAACCCATTGGCTTTGAGTTTGTCCACCTCCTCTTTGAGAGCCGCGGACCTCTCGGGGTCCATGCCTCTCCTTTTCAGTTTCACAAGAACATGTCTTGGGTCTATGTTCAACATATGACTCGCGATTGCAGGAGAAATCCCACACATGTCAGAATGTGTCCAAGCGAAAACATCAAGATTTGCTCGGAGGAAGTCAGTGAGGTTTTCGGCTGCCACGGGGTCGAGTTGTGATCCAATTTTAAGAATTCATGACGGGTTATCCCGGCTGACTAGGATGTCAATTGTTAGTTCAGCCGGTGCTGCATTTGTTTCCCTGGGTCCCCCATCATCTCTCGGATCTATGTCTTTATAGATCCGATAATGTTGACCGAGCCAGGGCTCGGGCGCTACTTGTCAATCATCAGAATTTTGGATGCGGACGGAGCTGTCCGCAACCTTTCCTTTCTCTCTACGCCGAGCCTCTCTCGGCTCAGCCACATAGCATGCACGTCCGGTCGCCTGATCGCCATGTACCACTCCAACACCTCTGTCTGTCGGAAATTTTAACGTTAAACACCAAGGGGCCAATGCTGCCCTAAATTCTGCCAGGGTTTGACATCCTAGAAATACGTTATATGGAGAGTCAACATCCAACACTATGAACGGTAGGATTCGCACCCTCCTACGCTCGCCTTGCCCCAGTTCTACTGGTAACTCCACATATCCTACTACATCCGTTGCTGCGCCATTAAAGCCATAGATTCTGGCTTTAGACGGTTTCAAATCCTTGGTCTCCAGCTTCATTTGGTCGTATGCCTTCTTGAAGATGATGTTAACGGAACTTCCGCAATCAATTAGAATTCTCTTCACAAACGCCGACCCGTTTGTCGCAGATATGACCATCGGGTCGATGGTAGGAGCCTCCACCTTATCCGCATCTCTGCTTCTGAATACGATATCATCATCCATCGTGCACTGCTGCTTTGCAGGAGTCCCATCCTCCACATTCGAACAACACTCATACTCCGCATGTCTTAAAGAGTTAGCATGTCGCTCCATCTCCTGCCAATTCTTATCCGCAGGATGAGGTCCGCCAGCAATCGTGTTGATAACCAATCTACCCACAGTTCGAGCAAGTTGTTTTGGTTGGTGTGGAGCTGGCCCGCGTCCGGGGTCCGATGTCTCTTGTCTTCTGTCTTGTGGGTCTTTAACAAACTCCTGCAGCTTCTTCTGTAATCAACTTTTCTATAGCGTCATGGAGGTGTCTGCACTCCTCTGTGTTGTGCCAATAAGACTCGTGAAAGCGGCAATACTTCCCAGTCCGCTTCTGTTCCTCTATTGATTCCTTTGGGCATGGTTTTCCATATTGAAAAGTGTTGCAAGTTGACAAATAGATGTTCTCAAGAGATGCATTAAGCGGGGTGTATTCATTGTAGGTCGAGATCCTTGACTTCCATTTCCCTGTCTCTCTTTTCTTTCCTAGATTTCCACCTCCGGATCCTTTAGAATGCCCAGGCTTGTTTTGGACGTTGACTTGAGCTTTTCCCGAATTATCGCCGGTATGCTTCACGGCGACGGTACCTTTCACAGTCACCTGAGCAGGCCCTGGTGCCTTGTCTCGTCTTGTCCATCAAGCTTCTTCCCTTCTTATGAACTGATGAGCTTTCGAATAAAAACGCTCCAACGTGGCTGGGGGCTTTCCCACCAACCAATCTCCAAATTCAGAGTCTAGATCCACTCCACGCATTACCGCCATCAAAATTGCATGGTCGTTTGGATTGCTTACTTTGGTAGAAGCAACATGAAATCTCTACAGGTATGCTTTCAATGACTCTCCCGGAGCTTGGACTACGCTTGATAAGGACATCACATCCTTTGGACGAGTGGTGTGTATCCTGAACTGTTCTATGAATTTCATTGCTAATTCGTCAAAGCTGGATATAGATCGTGGAGGAAGTCGAGTAAACCACATGGTGGCAATTCTGGACAGATTGATTGGGAAGCACCTACACTTGGTCACATCATTAGCTCTTACAGAATCCATCATCCATCCGTATCTCATCACATGCTGCATGGGATCAGTCTTCCCTTCGTAGGCTGGAATAGTCGGCATTTTGAACTTCTTGGGGTACTCAGCCTGTAGGATAGCATCTGTAAAGGGAGTATGACTTCTGGACACTCCCCAATCTTCATTGGTTAAGCCTTGGTTCTCTCTCATCAACTGCCTGACCATAGCTGTTAAGTCTGGAGTTTGTATGGAGGATGGAAGGTTGGGCTCCGTCCCACAGGACCGTGTGGGTTGATGTCCCGCCTGATTTGGGTCTTGGAGATTTGGGTGTCGAGACTCTTCACGGACTTGATCCTAAGTCAATCGGTCTGTGGCACCTTCCTGTGCACCTTCATCCTTACGGCGTCTACGCCTAGGAGGTTCGTCAGCTGAGGTTGAACTATCAGATTCAGAATAAGGGGCAGGGTTACCTCCAGCATTCTGACGCTGCCGTTGAGTGAGCTGAGTCATGAGGTTAGTGTTGGCTTGAATTTGTTCAGCAAGTTGCCTTCTACTTTCCTTGAGCCCTCTTATCAAGTCGTTGAACTCTGCTCGGGAAATAACTTCCGCTTGGTTTTGGGTGGAGGGCCCTGCACCTCAAGTTGCTTGCTGATTTCTAGGTCCAACTTGTTGCACGCTAGTAGTCTCGTGGACATCTGCGTTGTGGGAGGCCGATCTGGGTCGTGGTCTTTCCATGGTAGAGTTATTGGATGTAACTCTGAATAGAACCGACAGATGCCTTGTGAATGATCTTAGATCTCCTCTGGGGAATTTATGCAATCCAGTAGCAACAAAGCAGATCCTAACAGCCTAAGAATTTGATTCTCATTGAAAGCACCAAAATGTTAGCACCAAAATTGGCCACTAACACCCTTAAGAAAGATTGTGTAGAGAGATTAATGAAGATAATAAATTAAAAAAGAAGATTTAAATGCAAAGAACAAGAACACCAGATTTATAGTGGTTCAGCGTAACTGCCTATGTCCACTTTGAAATTGATTTCTATTGCTTTCCTTAATAGTTGATTACAGATACAATCCATTTCCAATTACTTGAATACAATTGCAAAGTAAGAGATTAAGTCTTGAGTGAATGTTGAATGCGGCAAAGTTTCCCCAGTGTTCTCGAAAAACTGATCTCTTTCACCGTGCCCCTGCCTCTCTATTTATAGACGGAGGTGGGTTGGACTACCCTGGTGGGCCTGGCAGCTGAATACCTCGGCCCAAATGGAGTAGGCTCTGTATGCTGACCCTAATACCCCGAATGGCCAAATGCCGAACTACCACCTTCATGCCAAACGAAGTGAGGTGCCGAACGACCTCGGGATGCCGAGTAAGGCTTGTGCCAAACGATATTGGATGCCGAACGGTAGGCGAATGCCGAACAAGATGCATGCCGAACGAGATTTAGGCCGAACAGAGTGATGTGCCGAATAAGGTCTGGATGCCGACCAATATGGGATGCCGGACGATTCTGCCATGCCGAACGTCTCTTAATGCCGAATACTCTTGCATGCCGAATGCTCCCTGGATGCCGAACGATTCAGAATGCCAAATGCTCCTGAATGCCGAATGGCCCTGATTGCCGAACGTTTCCTTATGCCGAGCACTCCCGAATGCCATTCGAACATGAACGCCTGACGTACCATTTATGCCAAGCGTTCAGAATGCCGAACAGTGAGTAAATGTCGAGTGCCTAGTTTCCTGTCAAGTCTCCAGGAAACAGTCAGCTAGACAGTACGGAAAGGATTTCGCTTTGGGATAGATATTAAATGATAGGGACCTACCTTGAATGAGGTACTAAATGGTCGGAATCTACTTAATTCTTATTAAGAAGGAATTAAGTGGCTTGAGTGTTATCTCTTACATTGTTAAGACATTATTAATCATAGATAGGTAATTGGATTGGGAAAGCCGTAGGGCTTATAGTTGAATTTTTTCTAATATAGTTAGTTGCGTAAAACATATTCTTATTTAAATTAAATTGCCCAAGTACTATTATAGGAAAGCTCGAGATTTTATTCATCAAACATTATTGTTCTGACTCCCACCTCATTACAACATAGGTTAGAGATAGGAGATTTTATTCACCAGACATTATTGTTCTAACTCCTAACTCATTACAACACAGGTTAGAGATGTTGATGTAGATTTTCGAAGGTGGTGGCAGATGTAGGATCTAGATTAAACCTAGAGGGGGGGGGGGTGAATAGGGTTATAGCAAAATTTCTCAATTTAAACACAGAAATAAACTACAGAAATAAATATGCAGTAAAGTAAATCACACACAAAATTTACCCAGCTTCGGCAACCCCTGCCTACTGCTGCATTCACAGATTTCTATTAGAATTAAACAGTATCACGCTTACAAACACTCTACTAGACTCGCAGACATTTGCTCCACGCTCATAAACACTCTACTAAACTCGCAAACCCTGCTCCGCCTATAGAGTTTCGCTTACTCGCAAACTTTGCCTCCCGCCTATAGAGCTTCGCTTACTCGCAACCTCTGCTCCCGCCTACAATAGAATTTTGCAAACTCGCACACCCTGCTCACTGAACTAATTCTAACTAGACAATCTGACACTACCTAAACCCTAGGTGGTGATTTACAAAGTTTTGATTCGAAAAATAAAAACGATAATTAAAAGACACATAAATAAATAACCCTAAACCCTAAAAATAACCCTAATTAAAAAATAAAGCCTTTAGAAAATAAGGCCGGCCCACTTAAACCCGTTCCTTATTTTTTCTTTCTTATCTCCAGCCCGATCCCTTTTTTTTTATTGTGAAAAATAATGGCAGCATTCGTCTTCGTTCTTCGATTTGAAAATTAGGGCTCGTGCTTGATATTCTTTTCTCTAGAAATTTGCGGCTTTCTCTTAGCTCTGAGGTCTAGGGCTATTTTGAAGCACCGACTTTAAGTTGATCGAATCAGTGATTAATTGCAAGTCGTCTTGTTCGATCGTATCCTTGTTGCTTACTTCGGTTGCTTTGATGAGTTCGTTTGTTGCTTCGGGTAAGATTTTTAGCTCTGTTCCTTTTTGATTTTTGTATTCGAACTCATACTTATGCCGATGATGATTTGGGGCTTTTATATGCGTTCGTATTCCTCGAATTACGTTCGTTTGAATTCGTTAATTTACTTGCTCTGGCCGCTTGATTATGTTTTGATGCTTGGGATTGATCTGACTTTGTCAATTTCGTATTTTTGATGCTTGGTTGACACGGCTTCGATTTTGACTTGTTCAACATTGAAATTTTCGATTCACTGTCACTTCGGCCTTGATACTGAGTGTTTACTTCGGCCATTTGATTTTCTAAACTTCTGGATATTGTGTGATGCCGTCTCTATTTGGTTGTTGCAGTATTCATTGTTGTTGTGTTCCTCACTGATGCATTGTTGTAACTCCATCTTGACTTGGGCTTTTTCACTGTAACAGATGCTACATTGTTCATGTATATATTACTTTGTTTCACTGGTGGCCTATGTGCATGCTTCACTGTTCTTTGCATTTGTTCATATGAGTGTGCTCACTGTTGTTTGTACCTGTGCATATATGTATACTGAGTTTGCATTTGATCTTGATCATACTTCGGCCTTGGTTTTATTGCTATAGCATGCACTCGACTCTGTAGTTGTAACTGGACATTTGAGTTTGTTGCATTTAGTTGCTGTTGTCTGCACTTGCTTGTGTTTCACTGCCATAAGTCGTGTTGTTGCATTGTACTTGCCTGTTGCACTCTGGTCTGTCCACTGCAGTTTGTGTCTTGCCACTGACTTGCTGTTTCGACATGAGTCCACTGTGCTTGGCCTTGGTTATATTGATTTTGGCCCATATCTGTTCATCTTCACTTGTGTATATTATTGCTGTTGTCTTTGATTTGAATTGTGCATTTGAGTTGTAGCTTGATGGTTTCATGCTTCATGCAGCCTTTTGGTCTGACTGTTGCTTCATGTAGTTGACATATTTGTGGTCTTCATTTGGTGATTTGCACTGCTACACTGTTGCATTATAGTAGTTGCTTCTGCAGTTGCACATTGCTGCTTGTAGCACTTGTATACTTGGTCGAGTCCATTTGCATTCTGCAGGCTTGTACTGTCCACTGCCCTGTAATCTTGAGTTGCAGTGAGCTCGACATTGTTGTTTACTTCACCACTGACTTGATGCTGCATACATGTTTGTTGCAGTCCCTTTTTGCTGTTGCTATCCACATTGAACTGCTTTTGATGCACTTTTGAACTTTGTTGCATTCATGTCCTTGTAGTCTTCATGACTGTACTGTTGCAGTCGAGTTGTATTCATGTACACTTGTGGCTTGAACTGGAACTGTTTGTAGTCAATTGCTTTGTCTATTTGCCTTGAGTTGAACCTATCTTGGGTTTGACCTTGTTTTTGATTTCTGTGCTTTTGTTTGATTTTTTTTTTTGCACACGAGTTGGCGAGGCAGTGCACACGTATACGAATGTACACGTGTGTACTGCAGCCACTTATAGTTACCTGTCCCTGATAAAAATACTGATATGCACAGATATTGCACAGTCAAAAATAATGACGAACAACCCAAATAACTGAGGCAAACAATGTTTTCAAAATCATCGTTTCTTTCAAATTTCAAAAATATTTCTCTTTCAATTTTACTGCGTTTGAATATATTTTTGCAGATTACTCAGATGCTGGATTCAAACTGGATTATAGTTGAAGACAAAAATATGAGTGTGAGTGATATGTAGTAAGGTTGTGATGTAAATGTGAAATGTCATGTATTGTAGTCAAAATTGTATATGCATAGTGAGAGCTTGAAATTGTACTATCAAAGTTGTAATAAATATTTGTTTGAATAAAAATTTCTGTTTGAATTCAAAAATCTGTTTAACTTGTTCTGTTTGAATTCAAATTCGAATTCTGTGTAATTTAATTTTATTCAACAAATATTTATTTAATCTATGAAAAAACAAAATAGTACATTACCAAATACATACTATTCAAAATTGTAATAAATATTTGTTTGAATATAATTTCTGTTTGAATTCAAAATCTGTTTAACTTGTTTTGTTTGAATTCAAATTCAAATTCTGTGTAATTTATTTTATTCAACAAATATTTATTTATTCTATGAAAAATAGTACATTAACAAATACATTTAAATGAATGTATATATGTTTATTATCATCAAACAAAAAATCATATAGCGCAAAGCGCATATTCAACAATCTCCCCCTTTTGATGATAACAAACATATATTTAAGATTTTGAATATATTAAATGTATTTGATAATTTCATTTGCTCCCCCTATTTGAATGCTTCCTTTTTATGTGATGCTCCCCCTACATATATGGCTCCCCCTACATATATGCATACAAATAAAAATATGTAAATGAGCCTATATGCAAATTGAAAGTTATTTGACCTTTGCTTGATTCTATTTGACAAAATCTTAACTTTTCTCTCCCCCTTTTGTTATCAGCAAAAGAATAATAGTGTTATAAAATAGGGATGAAGTGATAGACATGAATCAAACATTTAACTCAATTAAATATAAATATCAAATCTCAATAAAACTCAAACAAAAATCATAATTACCCTTGTCAAGCGCATATTCCACTTTCAGAAGTGATGGAGATAAAATCATCAAAAATCATACAATTCTGTCTATTTGTGGTATATTTATTTCAGGAAATTTGAATATCTACTAACCATGCATAACCGTTGGGACTTTTAAATGAGATTAGTAGTATTCACAATTTCTATTTTTAAAAAAATTGAAATCAAGTATCTTCTAACCACGCATGACCGTGAAGACTTTTAAATGGGATTAGAATCAACTTGTCTATTTGAATCAATTAATTTTGATATGCGTTCCATACATGCATAACCGTGAGGACTTTTAAATAAGCATGGAAGCACATAATCAAAAATCCAAGTAATTCACCCATGCATAACCGTGAGGACTTTTAAATGAGAGTGAATACTTTGGATATTTATTTTTATTGCTGAATATAATAAGTTGAAGCATAAATAATTTCCTTCACAGATTTAAAGATATTGAAGAACAAATGATTTCCTTTGTAAACTACCACAAATTTACATACTAAATATGATCTTGATGAGTGATAGTCGATAGAAAGATGATAGAAATAGAAATGGTCATGGAATTTTTACCCAACAAAAAGTTTTTATAACTCTTGTTATGAAATTCTAAAGAAATTTTCTAATTATACTTTCTCGAGTTATAATATTTGATAAATATCAACACTCATCTCTTTTTCAATCACTATTCATCTTTTCGATAATCAAAGGGAGTCAGATTAGTCAAAATTTGTCATTTAAAATCAATTTTTCAAAAATGATTAATCTGTAAATATGGTCAAACATGATTTTCTCGAGGGGGTTTTATAAGAAAATTTTCTGCTAATTGAAAATTATTTCAAATGAAAAAAAATATGCAGATATTTTCTTTAAAAAAACGATGCAGCAAATGAATGTTAAAAAAAATTAATCACGTTCCACTAGTAATTTTTCTATCAACTATATTACCAGTGTAATCTGCATCTGAATTTAAATTTCACTCAATATTCACTCGTTGAACCATGAAGTGTGCACCAAAAATTTCAAACATAACATCCTTCTTTTGAATTTGAATTTAAGCCGTGTTAACATTCAAACAAATATCATGATGTTAATTTCAGAAACCATAGAATAAACAATTATATTCATGAGTAATCAATAGTCAATCAACATCATAATTATTTCAAAAACAATTTCTTAAAATCCTTTTTCTCATGAATTTGAAATCATGCAAATTTACAAGCAGTGATCAAAGTGTCAGAACCAATATATCTACGTGTAGCATGAGTAACCAGCATTTGACCGAACAAATTTATATAAGTTAGTTCAAAATTGAAAATCTGATTGGTCATCAATTAAGCACAAATTAATGTCATAAATAAGAACAAGTCAAAAAATTTCTTAAAATCCTTTTTACATTTTTTTTAAAAATAGAATTCATTAGGATTTTAAGTTGAAGCCATGTAAATAGAAGAAATCATGAATATAGATTTAGCCAAAAATATTATCATCAATCAATAAAAGCACCATCAGCTATCCAAATTAATCGTTATAAAGTATTTCAAGGATTGTAGTGTTTTTGGCATAAATGCATAATTGGCCAACAATTTTGAAAAAAAATCAGAATCAAAATTATCATCTTTTATTCATCTCAATATTGGCTGATTTTAATTCAGAATATGGTGCAGATTATCACATTTGATATATCGTTCAAAAATAAATTTACCTGTTTTACCTTTACGATAATTTTTCGTCATTGTCCATTGTGATTCTGTCACCTTTGAACTAGGCTAAGGAACTTTGCTTTGTCGCCCGTTGTGTTTCTGGAACAGCCGAAATCCAGAGAGCACTGTTGTTGTTCCTTAGCCTGCCACCACACCTACACGATAAAAGATTTATGTGACCTATTTGTTTTTATAGGTCCATTGTTGTTAGTGGCAGAATATGAAAAATATGTTTTTGGAGACCCAAAACTATTTATATATGTTCCTTTTGGCACCCAAATTTGTTTGACTTTCAAAGATTTTATATTTGTGCCTTTTGGAAACCAAATCGGTATAGTTTTTACATGTTTGGGTCTATACCAACAATTATTTCGATTATGTCCAAATTTTTCGCAAATAGAGCACATTAAGTTGACTTGATTAAATTTTGTGTTCCTATGACTATGATGTCCAATTATTTCAGATCGAGCAACACTTTTACCTTTATCATCATCTTGTGATTTTCCAAAACCTAGTCCTTTTCTATTGTTAGAAAAAATTTGATTTCCCAATAACATTTTGAAAGATTTTTCTCCTTTTGAAAAGTTATTCAGGGATTTCTCAAGATTTTGGACTTTGGTTTTTAATGTTGAGTTTTCAGTGACAAGTGAGGTGCATCGATTAAAAAAATCCTTTCTCCTAGTGTCGATGGTTTCCTTAAGATTCAAGTTTTCATTTTCAAGACTTTCAAAGTTATTCCTCAGTTTTGATAACTTTGAATCTAAAATCTTACATTTTTTACATTCTAGGTTTTGAATATTTTCAAGTTCAGTTTCTAACCTAAAATTTTTACGAGCAAGTTCTCTCCCATCAGTTTTCAGTTTTTCAATTTTAGATTCAAGAGCATCAACTATTTTAGTAAGATCAGAACACATAAAAACAAGTTCTTTATAAGAAAACTCACCTGCCTCACTAGATTCGTCGGAGGTTGCTTCTGATTCTGATTTTGCCATGCAACACAAGTTAGCCTCCTCTGAGCTGCTATCCGAAGCTTCCTCTCCTTCTTCATCATCCCAAGTCGCTGCAAATACCTTCTTCGCCTTTTTCTTTTCTTTGTTGTTTTTGAGAAGTGGGCATTTTGGTTTGATGTGGCCAGGCTTGTTGCAGTTATAACATGTCAGTTCATTATCGGAATTTTCGGAATCTTTTGACCTATTGCCCTTTGTTTTCTTCTTGCGTGGCTTGAATCTAGACCATCTTCTAAGATTATTGACAGCCATTGCAAGCTCTTCAATTGGATCTTCTTCATCGCTTTCTTCTTTACTCTTTAAGGCAATCGTCTTCTTCTTTGGTTCGGAGTTGTTGCGTTCTTCCTTTGCTTTTAACTCAAGCTCATATGTCATCGAGTTGCCAATCAACTCCTCCATGTTTAGTTTGCTCAGATCTTTCGATTCTTGGATTGCTGTGACTTTTGCCTCAAAGTTCATTGGTAAAACTCGTAGCACCTTTCTCACAAGCTCTACCTCAGTGAAGACCTTCCCAAGCGCTCTAGTGTTGTATACCAAGGTTGAAAAACGTCCAAACATGTCTTTTATGCTATCGCCTTTGTCCATCACAAAGTTTTCGTATTCATTGCTGAATAGGGCCAGACGAGACTCCTTGACTTGAGTAGTTCCTTCGTGTGTCACCTCCAAAGTATGCCAGATTTCCTGTGCTGTTGTACAATGAGAAATTCTATTAAATTCATTTTTATCAAGAGCACATATCAAAGCATTCATGGCTTTAGCATTTGTCGTTTTCAATCTCTTATCGTTAGCATCCCACCTATCCTTAGGTTTAGGAATCTCAGTACCACCAACGATTATAGTGGGAGGTTTATAGCCAGTTTCAATAATATCTCAAACATCATAATCAACGGAACTAAGATAAATACTCATCCTAACTTTCCAATAAGCATAATCGTTCCCGTTAAACATGGGTGGCCTAGCAATAGATTGCCCCTCAGAAAAAGCATTATTTTGTAGACTCATGACTCTAGAGTTAAATAAAAAAATTTACCGGGCTCTGATACCACTTGTAGGATCTAGATTAACCCTAGAGGGGGGGTGAATAGGGTTATAGTAAATTTTCTCGATTTAAACACAGAAATAAACTACAGAAATAAATATGCAGTAAAGTAAATCACACACAAAATTTATCCAGCTTCGGCAACCCCTGCCTACTGCTGCATTCACAGATTTCTATTATAATTAAACAGTATCACGCTTACAAACACTCTACTAGACTCGCAGAAATTTGCTCCACGCTCACAAACACTCTACTAGACTCGCACACCCTGCTCGCAAACATTTGCTCCACGCTCACAAACACTCTACTAGACTCGCACACCCTGCTCCGCCTATAGAGTTTCGCTTACTCGCAAACTTTGCCTCCCGCCTATAGAGCTTCGCTTACTCGCAAACTCTGCTCCCGCCTACAATAGAATTTTGCAAACTCGCACACCCTGCTCACTGAACTAATTCTAACTAGACAATCTGACACTACCTAAACCCTAGGTGGTGATTTACAAAGTTTTGATTCGAAAAATAAAAACGATAATTAAAAGACACATAAATAAATAACCCTAAACCCTAAAAATAACCCTAATTAAAAAATAAAGCCTTTAGAAAATAAGGCCGGCCCACTTAAACCCGTTCCTTATTTTTTCTTTGTTATCTCCAGCCCGATCCCCTTTTTTTTTATTGTGAAAAATAATGGCAGCATTCGTCTTCGTTCTTCGATCTGAAAATTAGGGCTCGTGCTTCATATTCTTTTCTCTGGAAATTTGCGGCTTTCTCTTAGCTCTGAGGTCTAGGGCTATTTTGAAGCACCGACTTTAAGTTGATCGAATCAGTGATTAATTGCAAGTCGTCTTGTTCGATCGAATCCTTGTTGCTTACTTCGGTTGCTTTGATGAGTTCGTTTGTTGCTTCGGGTAAGATTTTTAGCTCTGTTCCTTTTTGATTTTTGTATTCGAACTCATACTTATGCCGATGATGATTTGGGGCTTTTATATGCGTTCGTATTCCTCGAATTACGTTCGTTTGAATTCGTCAATTTACTTGCTCTGGCCGCTTGATTATGTTTTGATGCTTGGGATTGATCTGACTTTGTCAATTTCGTATTTTTGATGCTTGGTTGACACGGCTTCGATTTTGACTTGTTCAACATTGAAATTTTCGATTCACTGTCACTTCGGCCTTGATACTGAGTGTTTACTTCGGCCATTTGATTTTCTAAACTTTTGGATATTGTGGGATGCCGTCTCCATTTGGTTGTTGCAGTATTCATTGTTGTTGTGTTCCTCACTGATGCATTGTTGTAACTCCATCTTGACTTGGGCTTTTTCACTGTAACAGATGCTACACTTGTTCATGTATATATTACTTTGTTTCACTGGTGGCCTATGTGCATGCTTCACTGTTCTTTGCATTTGTTCATATGAGTGTGCTCACTGTTGTTTGTACCTGTGCATATATGTATACTGAGTTTGCATTTGATCTTGATCATACTTCGGCCTTGGTTTTATTGCTATAGCATGCACTCGACTCTGTAGTTGTAACTGGACATTTGAGTTTGTTGCATTTAGTTGCTGTTGTCTGCACTTGCTTGTGTTTCACTGCCATAAGTCGTGTTGTTGCATTGTACTTGCCGGTTGCACTCTGGTCTGTCCACTGCAGTTTGTGTCTTGCCACTGACTTGCTGTTTCGACATGAGTCCACTGTGCTTGGCCTTGGTTATATTGATTTTGGCCCATATCTGTTCATCTGCACTTGTGTATATTATTGCTGTTGTCTTTGATTTGAATTGTGCATTTGAGTTGTAGCTTGATGGTTTCATGCTTCATGCAGCCTTTTGGTCTGACTGTTGCTTCATGTAGTTGACATATTTGTGGTCTTCATTTGGTGATTTGCACTGCTACACTGTTGCATTATAGTAGTTGCTTCTGCAGTTGCACATTGCTGCTTGTAGCACTTGTATACTTGGTCGAGTCCATTTGCATTCTGCAGGCTTGTACTGTCCACTGCCCTGTAATCTTGAGTTGCAGTGAGCTCGACATTGTTGTTTACTTCACCACTGACTTGATGCTGCATACATGTTTGTTGCAGTCCCTTTTTGCTGTTGCTATCCACATTGAACTGCTTTTGATGCACTTTTGAACTTTGTTGCATTCATGTCCTTGTAGTCTTCATGACTGTACTGTTGCAGTCGAGTTGTATTCATGTACACTCGTGGCTTGAGCTGGAACTGTTTGTAGTCAATTGCTTTGTCTATTTGCCTTGAGTTGAACCTATCTTGGGTTTGACCTTGTTTTTGATTTCTGTGCTTTTGTTTGATTTTTTTTTTTTGCACACGAGTTGGCGAGGCAGTGCACACGTATACGAATGTGCACGTGTGTACTGCAGCCACTTATAGTTACCTGTCCCTGATAAAAATACTGATATGCAAAGATATTGCACAGTCAAAAATGATGACGAACAACCCAAATAACCGAGGCAAACAAAGTTTTCAAAATCATCGTTTCTTTCAAATTTCAAAAATATTTCTCTTTCAATTTTACTGCGTTTGAAAATATTTTTGCAGATTACTCAGATGCTGGATTCAAACTGGATTATAGTTGAAGACAAAAATATGAGTGTGAGTGATATGTAGTAAGGTTGTGATGTAAATGTGAAATGTCATGTATTGTAGTCAAAATTGTATATGCATAGTGAGAGCTTGAAATTGTACTATCAAAGTTGTAATAAATATTTGTTTGAATAAAATTTTCTGTTTGAATTCAAAAATCTGTTTAACTTGTTCTGTTTGAATTCAAATTCGAATTCTGTGTAATTTAATTTTATTCAACAAATATTTATTTAATCTATGAAAAAACAAAATAGTACATTACCAAATACATACTATTCAAAATTGTAATAAATATTTGTTTGAATATAATTTCTGTTTGAATTCAAAATCTGTTTAACTTGTTTTGTTTGAATTCAAATTCAAATTCTGTGTAATTTATTTTATTCAACAAATATTTATTTATTCTATGAAAAATAGTACACTAACAAATACATTTAAATGAATGTATATATGTTTATTATCATCAAACAAAAAATCATATAGCGCAAAGCGCATATTCAACAGCAGAGACACAGACTTATGGCAGTCACTATTTATCTACTTGTGTTATTTCCTTTATTTCTGATGAACCTATTAAATGATGTTGTAACTTTGGAATATTGTACTTCAGATAGTTTTCGATTGTTTATGGTGTTGTGTTGTGTTTTCAAAACATTTGAATTTTAAATAAAATGGATACTATTCTGATATTATACTTTATCCTTCCACAGCGAGTTTCTGAATGTGTAAAAAATTAGCTTTGTGTATTGTTCTTTATACCAATCAATAACTAGCTTTGGAATGGGTCTAAGTTCCAGTGGACCTTTTCTAGGTCTGAATTTAGGCATGTTTCGAGGCGGATTGTTATATTTGTTATCAGAGATGGTTGAAGCATGATAGTGGTTTCTCTCATTGTGAACTATGGCGAAGCTTTGTCTCTTACCCATACATGTCCAAAGTTTGGTTGGTCAGGCAGCTAGAGGGCTGGCCTTGGCAGTCGAGAGGTTGGCTATAAAAATAGTTATTGAGGCTACCATTTTTAGCCACCACCATTTAGAGCGACTGTTACATTTGGTATTAGAGCTGGTTGATACATGATAGGGGGTTCTCACATTATAATGAAGTTTTGTCTCTTACCCTTACGTGTTCCAAGGTGGGTTGCACAAGCAGTCAGAGGACTGGCCTGGGAAATTGAGAGGCTAGCAATAAAACTAGTTGTTCAGGCTACTATTTGTAGTCATCATCATTTAGGGTGATTGTAACATTTGGTATCATATCTTAGGTTACCCGTTCAATGGGGACATATGAGTTGCATACTTTTTATTTTTAGAGGTATTTCCAAAAATGCTACTATATATATACTATTTTTGAACATATGTTTCAGTTTATAATACTATCTTAGGAAATCATAACTAAAAGTTTAACCTATAGATGGTAAATTATGGCCTAAAATCATTTTTATAAGACTAGGATCCCCTCCCAAGATATATCTACTATCCAGTGGATGCTTGAATGGTTCGGATAATACCTCAAGCATGTAGGAAAAGTTCCTACTCCTCAACCTACTACACCAGCGGTACCCATAGTCCCGCCCACTGAAGCAGCACACGCAGTCCTGCTTTCTGAAGCAGCATCCCTTCCATAGACTTCCCTAAGATGTGCAAGGATTTAGTAAACATTAGAGGAAGAATGTATTTAGGAACATGAGGCTTGGTGGAGATGAAGGCGTGAATAAATGAATGTGAGAAGATATTTCAGGAAGTTGATTGGGAGGATCAGATTAAGCGAAGAATGATAGCTTGGCACCATAATGGAGAGGCCATAAATTGGTGGATGATTGTGACTGAAGAGAATGAGGGTAGAGTTATTATTTAAGATGAGTATAGATATTGATTTGAGATGTTGTTTATGTCAAGAGCTAAGGTAACCTTACAGTTAGAGAGATTTATACAGCTTTGGTAAAGGGATTCCACTCTGAAGGAGTATATTAGTAAATTCACAGAGCTAGCTAAGTTTAGAATGATTTTGATTGATACCCTCATGAGGAAGGCCATGAAGTTTGTTAAGGGCCTGAACTCCTCACATAAAGAGTTGTTACTGACCCAAGTGTCCACTAGTGCTACATATAAGGCATTGGTTGAGATTGCTTTGCTGTAGACAACTATTGCAGAGAAGAAGGAGAAACATAATGAGAAAGAGAATGCAAGACCTACTCAAAATCAAGGAGGAGCCAATAAGGGAGGCTTTTAGTGAATAAGAAGACGAAAGAAAAGTTCAAGGAGGGAAAAGTATGTAAGAGATGTCATAAGAAAAGACATATCGTGAAGGACTGTAGAGTGAACTTGTTAAGGGAAGCTTTTAATAGGAAGTGCTACCACTGCCACGAAGAGGGGCACTTCAAGATCTAGTGTCCGATGCTTGCGAAGGAAGGGTAGAGCAGGAAAGCCTACTCTACAGAGCCTGCCCCTATCTCGAGTAGACCATCCTCTAGATACCGAGGGAAAGCAGCGAAGGTAGGTATAACTTTTATTCCATGGATTACAATTCGTACCTATTTGACTTTGGGGCATCACATTGGTTCATTGCTAAGAATGTCCTTAACTCCTTAAGTCTTCAAACCCAAATTGTCACCCACCCAATAATAGTCTCAAATCCTATTAGGGGATTGACACATCTTTCTTTAATTTGCAAAGACTTAGTTGTAGACATATGTAACGTTAATTTCATATGTAATGTGTACATTATTAATTTTGAGGGGTTTGGACTTATCTTTGGAACGGATTAGTTGTTGTACTATAGGGATGTCTTAGTTTACGATAAGAGGGTTGTAGGGTTAAAAAGTAGGAAAGGCCAAGATATAGATGTTCATTGTACAGTCCAAAATTTAGTTGAGTTAAGCCACCTATACCCAATGAGCCTACCACAAAATGAACTGTCATTCGTACCCATAGTACGCAAATTACCCGACATCTTTGAAGAAGTATTAGGTTTTCCACCCTATAGGAAGCTCGAGTTTAGGATTAATATGGAGAAGAATGCTAGACCAATCGCTTTACCACTAAGGTTCATGGCTCTAGAGAAAGGCGAAGTTGGATAAACAGATCTTGGAGCTTTTTCAGAAAGCATTCATCCGATGAAGTACTTCAGAATGAGGAGCCCCTATTATCTTTACCACTAAGGTGGATGACTCATAAAGGCTATGTTTTAACTGTAGGGAACTCGACAAGTTGACGAAGAAGAATAGGTATCCCTTACCTAGGATAGATGACTTGTCTAATCAGCTTGTGTAAGCCAAAATTTTCTTCTGATTGGACTTGACGACTGGATTTCATCAACTGAAGATAGCAGATTATAACAAACTAAAGACCGCATTTTTCACTTTAGATGGAAATTATGAATGTGAAGTGATGCCTTTTAGATTAACGAATGCCCTTGCATACATTATAAGTTTGACGAGTAGAGTATTTATAGGACAACTAAATAAATTCGTTGTAGTGTTTGCTGGTGACATCTTTGTATTTTCCAAAAGTGAAAGAGAACATGAAAATCATTTAAGGGAGATCATAGGCATTTTAAGAAGACAATAATTTAAAGCCAAATTCTCAAAGTTCACTTTTAGAAGAAGGAGGTGAGATTTCTTGGATACATTTTTTTCAAGCATGGATTAGCTATGGACCCCACAAAGGGGGAATCTATTCAAGGGTGGAAGGTTCCGAAGAGTGCCATGTAGGTTAGGGCTTTTCTTGGATTGGCAGATTACTATAGGAAATTCATAAAGGATTTGCAAAGATAGAGTCCCTTTAACTCATTTAACCAAAAGGAATCTAGTTTTTGCATAGAATAAAAAACATATGGAAGCAATCAAGAAGCTAAAGGAACTATTAACAAGTGCACTGGTACTTACCATTCCCAATGAGATGGAGCCTTTTGCAATTTACACGGATGCATGTGGCATAAGATTATGAGCACTTTTTATGCTAGAAGGAAGGGTGATAGCTTATACTATTAGGAAGTTGAAGGACCATGAGATGGATATCCAACTCATGATTTAGAGTTAGCGGCTATTTGATTTTGCCTTAAAAATATGGAGGCCATATTTTTTGAGGGAAAGGTTTAAGTTGCTCTTCGACCATAAATCACTAAAATACCTATTTTTCCAAAAAGATTTAAATCTTAGATACTAGAGGTGGATAGGAGTTTATAGCATCTTGTGATTTTGAAATATGGTACACCCTTTGAAAAGGAAATGTTATCATTGATGCTCTTAGCTTGTGGCATGCTACCTTAGGTGCTATATTTGAGTAGAGGCACTTAAAGTTCCTCTTGAATTTTAACTTCCAACCTCTAGTAAAACCTATTCAATGCTACTTGGTGGCAATGGAGGTTAGGCGGGCATTAATGGGCCACATTGGACTTTAGCGAAAGAAGGATTGGAGATAGTAGATATTTTGGGTAAGCTAAGTAGAGGAAAACATTTTCCCTACATCACTAAATTTTCCATTAACGAGAAGGGACGTTTGAGGAGAGATGGATGCCTTCGCATTCCTAGATTAATAGTGTGTTGGAGGAAGTACTTGCAGGGTGTCACCATTCAAGGATGACTATTCAATCTGGAGGAGATAAGATGTACAGAGATATAAAGAAAATTTTCTATTTGTCAAGAATAAAGAAGAAAGTAGCTAAATAAGTTTCAAGATGTTTAACATGTTAAAGGATAAAGGTTTAATAAGGGAAGCTCAGAGGATTGTTATTGCCTTTGAAGTTTCTGTCTTGGAAATAAGAGCATATATCGATGGACTTCATAGATGATTGCCCAGGAGCTAACGTGGAAATGAAGCAATTGGGGTCATAGTGGGTAGATTCACTAAAAGCGCCTATTTAATTCCTATTTGGAGCAATAGAACCACGGTATTGCTCTCATAAATTTATATCAAGGAAGTGGTTCGACTTCATGGAATTCTGGTTAGTATCAATAGTGATAGGGACCCTTTATTTATTAGCGAATTTTGAAGGAGTTGACAAACATCTTTGGGGACTTCATTGGATCTTAGCACAACTTACCACCCGTTGACCGACGGTCAAACCAAAATGGTGAAAAGGATCTTGGAGGATTAGTTGAGAGCTTGCATCATGGACTTTGGTGGACATAGGGAGAAACACCTACCTTTAGTCGAATTCACTTATAATAATAGTCACCAAGCGACGATTGATATGACATCTTATGAAGCACTTTATGGAAGGCCATGTAGTTTTCTAAATTGTTGGTTGGAAACCACCGACAAAATCTTGCTTGGACCAGATTTAATTCACGAAACTTTGAAAAAGGTAAAGTTGTTTTGGCAGAGTATAAAGGCCATGCAAGGCAGTCTGAAATCTTATGCGGACAAGAGAAGAAAGGAATTGGAGTTCGAGGTTGGAGACATGGTGTTTATCAGAGTTTCCCTTCTGAGGAAAGTCGTAAGATTTGGAAAATTGGAAAAGTTGGCAACTAGATTTGTTAAGCCTTCTCGAGTTTTGGAAAGGATAGAAAAACTTGCTTACCACATTGAGATATCAGATAAATTGGTGGGTGTAACGACCCGCCTTTCATTCCATAGAAAGACACATTATTAAGAAGAAAGAAAGAGATAGAAAAGAGAAAAGATCGAAAAGAAAGATACGAACAACATCAGAATTCACAGTGGAACGAATAAATTATATTATATCACATAAAATATTACATAGTATCATATACATCAGAGTTATATAGCTAATATAACACAAACTAGACAGTTATAAACCTCTGTCTAGCAATTACAATTCACGTACATCAGAGAAAATAGAAACAACTCAAACACAGCGGAACCACTATATATATCTACACGCTGAAGCCTTATGCTCCATTTCTCCTCCAGAATTCGTCAAAGCAATCCTGAATCACTTGACTATTCATACATAATATGAGTATCCAAGAGTTTAATAAAACAGAAAATAAACACTCGGGTCAGACATGGGTCTGGTGTGAGTAAACGGGTTTAAAGTTGTTTAACTTTAGAAAATCCTTTGAAAAGAAAGGGTATCACGTAAGACTTCCCACACATAAACATGGAAATTTTTTTACCTTACGCTAACCAAAACATTTGATAGGAAATCCAGTGATATTATAATAGTGTCTAGGGTTTTCAAAATAAAAATACAGAAATAGCTGGAATGTTTACATCTCACGTTCCAACATAGTAGGGCACAATCAAAACTGTACATGCACTTATTGGATTTTGGATTCCATCAATGGCATGGCTACCGGGGTACCGCCCGTCACAGTACGTGGCCTAGATCACCGTACCGAGGATCACTCCCAATCCTCTAAAATACAAAGCCGGAACCATCCCTTACTGGACAGTCCCGAAAAAGACAACCCCGCAGATGGCCGTCGCTAACTGCCCACACAGCCGAAATAAAAAGGGACCTCTAGACAGGGGTAAATCTCGTCCTACTTGGGCATGACCCACTTAGCCTTGCTGCACCTCCCCGGTTTTAGCCATTCCCGGTTGATGAGGCTTGAGGCTACGATTACCTTTATAGGACACATCAATCTTAAAATGCTCGTCGTCCATCTGACGATGTTCTGAAAGCATTCAATCCATACAAGTTCGTTTCGGGTTCGAACGAAACCGAAGGCACTATCTCGTTACACTCATTTTGGAATCACCCTCAGAGTTAACGACAATAGCCCTTGCACTCTGAATCTTCATCTTGAACCTGAAAGTACTACCCCCGTTAAACTCGTATCGGAATCACCCTCAGAGTATTAACACGAATAGTCCTTACACCTCGAGTCTTCACTCTTCACTTGAGATTCACGACCTAACGTTTAATTTGGATCGATGTGGTTTTCGGAATTCTAAATTTGGAAACCCGATCCCGGTTTCATCGAAATCCAAACGCCATCTTAATGTCCAAGTGAATTTAGTTTGAATAATTAATTCAATTCATCATTATCTATATACACACAGATAGATAATTCACATATCACAATAGATAATCACATTCTCATCATAAACAGATGACCCGTATCATCATCACAAACAGATAATCATCACAAACAGATAATCCATATTATCATACTTTAACTAAGCATCCATATCATAAAGATATTACTCATCTCATTTCTGAGATCACAATCATCCAATGAAAAATCAATATCATCCATAAGCAAAGATTTATTAACCACCATCTATAATTAATTTAAAATGAATTAAATTAATTACTTTCATCTCTAATTAATTTAAAATAAATTAAATTAATTACCACATCTTTAAATCCTGCTTATATATCCATTAATTAATTAACATAGTTAATTAATCATTCTCTAAGTATTCAACTTGATTAAACACATTTGATTAATCATTCTCTAATTACAATAAGTAATTAGTCTTTTACAAATTAATTAACCTTAATCATTAGTAATTAACATTTAATTACTTTATTTATTAATTAACTATAATTAATTACATTTATCCTTAATTAATTACATTAATTAATCACTTATTATTAATTATTCCTTAATTAAACAATTCTTAATTACATCATTAATTATATTAATTAATGATCTCTAATTTATATTTAAATTAATTATTTTATTTAAATTAATTACATTTAGTAATTAATCTAAAATTTAAAAATACAATTATTAATCACCAATGATTAATATCAATCCAGTAATTAATTACCCCGAATTACTCATTTACAAATTAATTATTCCATAATTACTTCATTAATTAATCCCTTGATTAATTACAAAAGTAATTACCCAAATTACTTCATTATAAATCATCTTTCACTAATTACATTCCAGCAATTATCATTTATTACTTCCCTAAGTAATCATGCTCCATTAATTACATTACGTAATTACTCTTATTAAATCGTCAAATGATTTACTTAAATTAATTAAACTAAATTAATTAACTTAAACAAATCACATTATCATAATTAATTACAATAACTAATTAATTCCTTAATTACTTTTATCAAGTAATTATGCTTAATAATATACAATTGATTATCTTCAATTAATTAATCTAATTAATTATCAAAACTAACCCTATTAATTAATTACTTAATAATCCTTAGATAATTATCCTTATCAACTAATAACATTTTCTTTAATTACTTACTTAAGAAATTTATCTTAGATTAATCATTATTAATCATCTCCAATTTTAAATTAATCTAAAACATTAATTTAAAATCAAATTAGTAAATTATTCCTTTATTAAATTCTTTTATTATCTTAATTATTTCTAAGATAATTTATTTACTTTATTAATGACTTCATTAACATTCAAGTGTATTTAAATATTACACTTCTCAATTTAAATTCAAATTCCATTTTGAATTTTAAGATTTCAAAAGTCTAACCATTTAAAAACATTTATCCAAATTTAAATAAATTTATAGACCTTAAAATAAATGTTTTAGAACATTCATTACTTATATAAAATACTTATATAAGAAAAGTTTAAAACTAAATTACTTAATTTTATTAAAAGAGAACAAGCTTAAAAATAAATTTATTATTTAATTTCCAAATTTAGTTAAACCCATCATAACTTTTATTCAAATATTAAAGTAAAGAATTTTATCAAGTTTAAACATTTATTTGAAAAACTAACTCATTTTTTTTAAATTCTACTTTAAAACATTTAAACATGTTCAACATTTAAAATTTACAAAACTGTTTAAATTCAAAATCCGGGTTCATAGTAAACTTGAAAACCATATTTTAGACTTGATTTAAAACTTGATTTAAATCTTGCTTAAATTTAAAATTTTCATTTTTAAAACTTTGGATTCAAAAGTTCATTTTAATTCAAATTTAAACTTTTGAATTTAAATCCCTTTTTAAAAATCCTGCTTTAAAAAAAAAATTAATTCCATTTAAATTTTAAAAACAGAACACTGTGAGGTTTATAAAACCTAAAAAAAACACTTACCCGAGACCCCTCAACAATACTTCGAGTCAAAGCCCTAAATAATTCGAGAAAGATTCTCGAATTACCCGAGTAAAACTCGAGTCCTAATCTCCAGCTCAAACCCAAAGTTCATCAGAACTTAAAATATGCACGGTGCATATGCACCGGCGCTCAGGCAACCTCCAGCCATCATCACCCCATTCATCACGTCGCCGACCATCTTCCAACATGATTACGACCACCAGAAATCCCCACAGCAGCTCGAAATTAAAATCGAGTAATCCAATGCAACCTGGAACATCACTGCATCAAAATCCCAAACCTGTCAACATGGCGACAACCCATTTCCGACCATCAGAACCACTGCGATCCAACAACCCCTTCGCCTACATCTCCTCTTCCAATCCCCAAAGCCTTACATCACTCGATGCACTATAGAAATCAAGAAGCAAACAAATTCCTACCACCAGAAAACTAGGGTTAGAAACTGGAATAGGCAACCACGGTCGCCACCAACCTCTGACCATCCACCTGACAATTTTCCCCCACTCACCAATCAGCCCTCCACCTCCAGGAAGAACTACAACATCCCAATACCACTAGATCACCAGATAAACCCCAAATTCCAATATCTGTTCAACCTAGACATGCTCACTCCACAGTTAATTCAAAATGTGATTTTTGTTTTAAAAATCATGATTTCATACATGCATTCAAGTTATAAACCAGTTTTAATAATTTAAGAAGTTTGATATTTTCTTATTTGAAACAATAACTGATCTTATTGTTTACAGAGACAACAGATTTTTGATTTAACTTAATTATAATTTATAAACCTAAATCCGTACTAAACAAACACTTTTTGTTTACATATCAATTTCTAACAAAGATCAAACCAAGTGGAAATGGATTTCTATTAAAAATCTTTGTTTTTAAGAAAAACAGGACAGGTATATAGATACCTGGCAGCAACAACAATCATTACTTATATATATTTGTATATGTATATACAGAATATTCATCACCATACAATCATACAAGCATGCCTATTCCTATTTATCCACATGCAATAGATAATTTAAGCTTTTTCAATTGTGAGGTTACTCACTTAAAAAAAGAAGACAGAGCAGTTTTATCTATAACAGTTTTGATTTTTGAAAAACAGTTTGAATCAGAAACTTGAGTACTGGAAATTTTCTTTAGCATTGAATTTAAAGAAAGAACAGTTTTTAAAAATAGAAGTGTACTCACCAATAATTGAAGAAGCAGATTCATTTTCCTGGAATTGATTTGCATTTGCTTGCTGTAGTTGAATTTAAAAACTGCATTTTGAATTTCCTGTAGAACCTGGTGAAATTGCTTCGCAATTTGATTACTGAAGTTGAATTACTTGCTGTAGTAGTTGATTTTAAAGCTGCATGCTGACCCCCATTTTCATTTGCTTAGATTTGGAGTTGATCTTCAAATTGATGTTGAAACTTGAAGAAAAAAAATTGCAGATTTGCTTTTGAATTTGTTTGCAGATTTTTGAACATGAATTGTATTTGGTTTTGAATTTCTTTCCTAAAATCTGATTTCAGTTTCTCATTTGAAGATAATGGTTTGAACTAAATGAATTGCTAAGTTTTCTTATCTATAATAATTAATTTCAAAAATAAATTAACATTGCCACTTGTTACCTTAGTATGCCAAATGTTTACAAGTGTATTTTCAAGAGCTAAAAGCCTTACACATGTTACAATTTAATATTAAAATAAATTTCTTAATTTATGAATGTTTAAAAATTCTTCTAAAACAATTTCTTATTTAATTTAACATGTTTTTAAATGTTTTATTTCCATTTAGCCTTTAAATGATTACATGTAAATTACCTTTACACAATTACATATTTTGGTGTTTATTTGTAACTTTTTAAAATAATATTTTTAAAGCTAAATTTTCAAGAAAAAAAATTTTTAAAAAAAGAAAAAGAATATTGAATTACATTTTATTCCAAAGTTTCAACTAAAATATTAACAAAATAAAATTTTATTATAAAATACAATTTAAACTATTACATTTTTAAACAAAATAAATATTTACTTAAATTTCTTTTGAAAATATCAAATAGATTTTTAAACAAAATTTTAAAAAATTTCTATACTAATTTAAATCAAATTTTGCAATTCACAATTTATTCGCATATATATATCATAAATTTGAAAATATTCTTATTAAATTAAAATTAAAATTAAAATCAAATTCCCTATTTACAGTGTATACACATATATACATGATAAATAAAATATCCTTTAAATTAGCTTAGAAAGATAATTTTAACATTTAAATATTTTTAACTTTTGAAAAGAATAAAATTCCCAAATTAAATTATTATCATTATTATAAACTTTGAAAAGAATAACATTTGTCAAACTAAATAATTATTAGTTTCAAAAGATAATTTATGTTTGAATTAGATTATTAAATCAACATTTCACATTTTAAAATAATTATTAATGGAAATTATTAAATAAATATTGCCTAAATTTTCGGGACATCACATTCCTCCTCCCTTAAAAGAATTTCGTCCTTGAAATTTAAAAGCAAAGGTAATTTAATAATCCCATACAGATTTTAATTTTAAAATAGCAAGCATATGCTATTAACCAAATACTAGCAACCATAGCAACCAATTCAAACAAACAATTCTAATTATCCAGACAAAATTCTGGATTGGATTCCCTAAAGTTTCCTAGGTATAAACACCGGAACACTCGCCCTACAGAATCTAAACTGGCTACACCACTCAGATCAAGAGCTCCTATGTATCTAGATCTACAAATCTAAACAGGATACTGGACCACAGACAAGTCCTGATCAACTTCCAAATCTTCCAGAACTGCTGGTTCTAAAACTAGTGATAAACCATACATGTACTCCCTCAGAGATACGTGAAATACATAATGAATTCCAGCCATCCGAACTGGCAATTCAATCCTGTAGACCAAACACTTAACCCTTCAAAGAAAACAGAAAGATCCAATACTCTTATCCACAAATCTCTCATGTCGATCCTGGGTTGCCTTCAACCTTCTTGATCAATCCAATCTTTGCAGATGCTTCATGGTACAAATCTGGACAAAGAAATAAACAATCTCCAGATCCTACTCAACAAAATGGTTCTCCCAATATCCATCAAAAACCACCACACAAACTCTACTACACAAATATCAAAAGACTTCAAACATACTACTCCTATTGGGAAAACAGAACAGATGCACCAGACAACCAAGCCTCCAGATTCAAAATGAATTTCCTGTAGAAATCCTCTGATCCAAGACAAAACTCAAATTCCCAATGAATCGGGTGTTGCTTCTATTCTGGAATAGCTACCACTATGCTTCCGCTGCGCAACTCTGATTTGAGGAATGTTGTTGATGAACACAAGCACAAACTTGATCAACTTATCCTGGAAACATTGTCCATCAAATTCCATAAAATCTCAGTGACCTATCCGATTCGGTCACAACACCATAGCAAAAATTCAACCAGAAAACTAGATCCGATCAATCCTGCCAGCTTAAACAGACCTCTCTCTCAAAGAACCTCCTACTAAGCTGAACCACCGGTAAAGCTCCAAGATCCAAGTCGATACAGAACTCAATCTCTCGATGCGGATGCAAATCTTGACTTCTTCGAAGATATCCAGAAAAATTTCAAACCACTTCGATAACTCTAACATCCACTAGAGATGCTTCAATCTAAATAAAGATTACTAAGAGATCTTCCGAACCATCGCAAGTCGCTTTTGCGATTCCACTCAGTTCAGATTCCAAGAAACCGTTCTCTCTTCATAATCAGAACAGCTAAAGCCTTCTAATCAAAAGAAGAAACTAGTGGTCCACCTTCAACCACAAACATCACACCCAGCTGAGCTTCCATAAGAAATGGACAAGCTACACCATCTGCCCGGCCTACTGACAAAAGAATCACAGAGATTTCTGAACCATCGAACAAACAGGCCACTCTACTGTTTTCGGACTCCACCTCTAGGATACAGCTAAGCCAAGAGACTATTATGATAGCACACTCAACACTTCTAAGCTGCAACTGCTGCCAAAGACTTTCTTATCCAAAAGCTCATCGAATCACAAAGTTACATCAGCCACTTCCACAATAGAGCCTTTAATAGACAGATATCCCTCAGGAAACTCGACTTCAAATCAAGCATAAATATCTTGTCAAACTGAGTCTCAAACTCCAATATAGACAAGACTCCTTCCTAAGGTTGCCAAGATGCCATCTCTTGCTACAACACTTCCGACTGATCCAAACTCAAGAAAATCCACTTGCACGAGTGCAACCAAGCTTACATTCCAAAGATAAACTCCGAACCTTAAAAAGATTTCCTTCAGAGATCGGTGAAAGCCTTCACACCAAACTATAAAACTACTCAAGATGCCCAATACTGCCCTAGCAGATTCACTTCCAACCTCAAACACTCGGACTCCCATCATTGGTAGTTGTGTTACACACACCACTACCCCATCAACCTCTAGAACTTATATTGGAAAAACCGAACAGGTAACCCAATCAAATAGGTAGAAATATACATACATACATACATACATACATACATACATATATATATATATATATATATATATATTCAAAATTACAAATACGCTCCCTCATGACAGACACCACTCCAAAGCCTAGGTATTCTCTCAACCTAGCGCTCTGATACCACAATGTAACGACCCGCCTTTCATTCCATAGAAAGAAGCATCATTAAGAAGAAAGAAAGAGATAGAAAAGAGAAAAGATAGAAAAGAAAGAAACGAACAACATCAGAATTCACAGCGGAACGAATAAATTATATTATATCACATAAAATATTACATAGTATCATATACATCAGAGTTATACAGCTAATACAACACAAACTAGACAGTTATAAACATCTGTCTAGCAATTACAATTCAAGTATATCAGAGAAAACAAATACAACTCAAACACAGCGGAACCACAATATATATCTACACGCTGAAGCCTCCTGCTCCATTTCTCCTCCAGAATTCGTCAAAGCAATCCTGAATCACTTGACTACTCATACATAATATGAGTACCCAAGAGTTTAATAAAACAGAAAATAAACACGCGGGTCAGACATGGGTCTGGTGTGAGTAAACGGGTTTAAAGTTGTTTAACTTTAGAAAATCCTTTGAAAAGAAAGGGTATCACGTAAGACTTCCCACACATAAACATGGAAAAGTTTTTACCTTACGCTAACCAAAACATTTGATAGGAAATACAGTGATATTATAATAGTGTCTAGGGTTTTCAAAATAAAACACAGAAATAGCTGGAATGCTTACATCTCACGTTCCGACATAGTTGGGCACAATCAAAACCGTAAAGGCACTTACTGGATTTTGGATTCCATCGATGGCAGGGCTACCGGGGTACCGCCCGTCACAGTTCGTGGCCTAGATCACCGTACCGAGGATCACTCCCAATCCCCTGCAACAAAAGCCGGAACCATCCCTTACTGGACAGTCCCGAACAAGACAACCCCGTAGATGGCCGTCGCCAACTGCCTACACAGTCGAAATAAAAAGGACCTCTAGACAGGGGTAAATCTCGTCCTACTTGTGCATGACCCACTTATCCTTGCTGCACCTCCCCTGTTTTAGCCATTCTCGGTTGATGAGGCTTGAGGCCACGATTACCTTATAGGACACATCAATCTTAGAATGCTCATCGTCCACCTGACGATGTTCTGAAAGCATTCAATCCATACAAGTTCGTTTCGGGTTTGAACGAAACCGAAGGCACTATCTCGTTACACTCATTTTGGAATCACCCTCAGAGTCTCAGAGTTAACGACAATAGCCCTTGCACTATGAATCTTCATCTCGAACCTAAAAGTACTACCCCCGTTAAACTCGTATCGGAATCACCCTCAGAGTATTAACACGAATAGTCCTTACACCTCGAGTCTTCACTCTTCACTTGAGATTCATGACCTAACGTTTAATTTGGATCCATGTGGTTTTCAAAATTCCAAATTTGGAAACCCGATCCTGGTCTCATCGAAATCCAAATGCCATCTTAATATGCAAGTGAATTTAGTTTGAACAATTAATTCAATTCATCATTATCTATATACACACAGATAGATACTTCACATATCACAAAAGATAACCACATTCTCATCATAAACAGATAACCCGTATCATCATCACAAACAGATAGTCATCGCAACCAGATAATCATCACAAACAGATAATCATCGCAACCAGATAATCATCACAAACAGATAATCCATATTATCATACTTTAACTAAGCATCCATATCATAAAGATATTACTCATCTCATTTATGAGATTACAACCATCCAATGAAAAATCAATATCATCCATAAACAAAGATTTATTAACCACCTGAGTGTTCCTTCTTTGCCTCTTGTTTCCCTTGTTTTACCTACTGGTTCTGAGGTTCCTAGTGTTGTTCCTGACATCCCTTTAGTTGCTTCAGCCCCTACCTTGCTGCTGCCTCCTATAGCTTGGGATGAGCCCGAAGGGTGTTGGATTGATCCCATTTCTGATATGAGGTATAACCCGGTTAATGAATCTTTCTTCCGGTTTGTTTCTGACGATCATCTTGACCTTAGGTGCCTTCGCTACAAACTATCCGGTGACTTTATAGTTCTTGATTTGGACGGTATCGATGCGGTATCTAATTCTGACATGCTTGCTGATCCATCCTGGGATCGATCTTTTATCTACTGTTCTGATGATTTGGTTTATGACCCTTGTCTTGCACTTCGATTTCGCCCCTTTGCTAGTCTTTCTGGGAATGCCCCATTGTGCACTTCTTCGGTGACTGGGGAAGTTGGTGATTCTCCCTCCTCGGTGGAGGAATAGTTTTGTTGGTGTTTCTTTAGTCATCGTGACATAGCGGTCACGTACCTGTGCTGTATTTTTCTGTCTCTTTTTTTAGTAGTTAAGGTGCTTTTACCTTGCTCCTGTACTTCAATTTTTATTACGTTCGTAATAAAAAGTGGACGGTCCACTATAAAACCGGCTGGCCTTGCCAAAAAAAGATTTATTAACCACCATCTATAATTAATTTAAAATGAATTAAATTAATTACTTCTATCTTTAATTAATTTAAAATAAATTAAATTAATTACTACATATATAAATCATGCTTATATATCCATTAATTAATTAACCTAGTTAATTAATCATTCTCTAAGTATTCAACTTGATTAAATACATTTGATTAGTCATTCTCTAATTACAATAAGTAATTAGTCTTTTACAACTTAATTAACCTTAATCATTAGTGATTAACATTTAATTACTTCATTTATTAATTAACTATAATTAATTACATTTATCCTTAATTAATTACATTAATTAATCACTTATTATTAATTATTCCTTAATTAAACAATTCTTAATTACATCATTAATTATATTAATTAATGATCTCCAATTTATATTTAAATTAATTATTTTATTTAAATTAATTACATTTAGTAATTAATATAAAATTTAAAAATACAATTATTAATCACCATTAATTAATATCAATCCAGTAATTAATTACCCTTAATTACTCATTAACAAATTAATTATTCCATAATTAATTATCTTCATTAATTAATCCCTTGATTAGTTACAAAAGTAATTACCCAAATTACTTCATTATAAATCATCTTTCACTAATTACATTCCAGTAATTATCATTTATTACTTCCCTAAGTAATCATGCTCCATTAATTACATTACGTAATTACTCTTATTAAATCATCAAATGATTTACTTAAATTAATTCTAAATTAATTAACTTAAAAAATCACATTATCATAATTAATTACAATAAGTAATTAATCCCTTAATTAATTTTATCAAGTAATTATGCTTAATAATTTACAATTGATTATCTTCAATTAATTAATCTAATTAATTATCAAAACTAATCATATTAATTAATTACTTAATAATCCTTAGATAATTATCCTTATCAACTAATAACATTTTCTTTAATTACTTACTTAAGAAATTTATCTTAGATTAATCATTATTAATCATCTCTAATTTTAAATTAATCTAAAACATTAATTTAATATCAAATAAATAAATTATTCCTTAATTAAATTCCATTATTATCTTAATTATTATTAAGATAATTAGTTACTTTATTAATGACTTCATTAACATTCAAGTGTATTTAAAATATTGCACTTCTCAATTTAAATTCAAATTCCATTTTGAATTTTTAGATTTCAAATGTTTAACCATTTAAAAACATTTATCCAAATTTAAATAAATTTATAAACCTTAAAATAAATGTTAAAGAACGTTCATTACTTATATAAGATAATTATATAAGAAAAGTTTAAAACTAAATTACTTAATTTTATTAAAAGAAAACAAGCTTAAAAATAATTTTATTATTTAATTTCCAAATTTAGTTAAACCCATCATAACTTTTATTCAAATATTAAAGTAAAGAATTTTATCAAGTTTATACATTTATTTGAAAAACTAACTCATTTTTTTAAATTCTACGTTAAAACATTTAAACATGTTCAACATTTAAAATTTACAAAACTGTTTAAATTCAAAATCTGGGTTCATAGTAAACTTGAAAACCATATTTTAGACTTGATTTAAAACATGATTTAAATCTTGCTAAAATTTAAAATTTTCATTTTTAAAACTTTAGATTCAAAAATTCATTTGAATTCAAATTTAAACTTTTGAATTTAAATCCCTGTTTTAAAAATCCTGCTTTAAAAAAAATTTGAATTCCATTTAAATTTTAAAAACAGAACTATGTCAGGTTTATAAAACCTGAAACAAACACTTACCTACGACCCCTCAACAATACTTCGAGTCAAATCCCTAAATACTTCGAGACAGATTCTCGAATTACCCGAGTAAAACTCGAGTCCTACTCTCCAGCACAAACCCAAAGTTCATCAGAACTTAAAATATGCACAGTGCATATGCACCGGCGCTCAGGCAAGCTCCGGCCATCATCACCCCATTCATCACGTCGCCGACCATCTTCCAACATGATTACGACCACCAGAAATCCCCACAGCAGCTCGAAGTTAAAATCGAGTAATCCAATGCAACCTGGAACATCGCTACATCAAAATCCCAAACCTGTCAACATCGCGACAACCCATTTCCGACCATCCGAACCACTGCGATCCGGCAATCCATTCGCCTACATCTCCTCTTCCAATCCCCAAAGCCTTACATCACTCGATGCACCATAGAAATCAAGAAGCAAACAAGTTCCTACCACCAGAAAACTAGGGTTAGAAACTGGAATAGGCAACCACGGTCGCCACCAACCTCTAACCACCCACCTGACAATTTTCCCCCACTAACCAATCAGCCCTCCACCTCCAGGAAGAACTACAACATCCAATACCACTAGATCACCAGATAAACCCCAAATTCCAATATCTGTTCAACCCAGACATGCTCACTCCACAGTTATTAAAAATGTGATTTTTGTTTTAAAAATCATGATTTCATACATGCATTCAAGTTATAAACCAGTCTTAATAATTTAAGAAGTTTGATATTTTCTTATTTGAAACAATAACTGATCTTATTGTTTACAGAGACAACAGATTTTTGATTTAACTTAATTATAATTTATAAACCTAAATCCATACTAAACAAACACTTTTTGTTTACATATCAATTTCTAACAGAGATCAAACCAAGTGGAAATGGATTTCTATTAAAAATCCTTGTTTTTAAGAAAAACAGGACAGGTATATAGATACCTGGCAACAACAACAATCATTACTTATATATATTGATATATGTATATACATAATATTCATCACCATACAATCATACAAGCATGCCTATTCCTATTTATCCATATGCAACAGATAATTTAAGCCTTTTCAATTGTGAGGTTACTCACTTAAAAAAAGAAGACAGAGCAGTTTTATCTATAACAGTTTTGATTTTTGAAAAACAGTTTGAATCAGAAACTTGAGTACTGGAAACTTTCTTTAGCATTGATTTTAAAGAAAGAACAGTTTTTAAAAATAGAAGTTTACTCACCAATAATTGAAGAAGCAGATTCATTTTCCTGGAATTGATTTGCATTTGCTTGCTGTAGTTGAATTTAAAAACTGCATTTTGAATTTCCTGTAGAACCTGGTGAAATTGCTTCACAATTTGATTACTGAAGTTGAATTACTTGCTGTAGTAGTTGATTTTAAAGCTGCATGCTGACCCCCATTTTCATTTGCTTAGATTTGGAGTTGATCTTCATATTGATGTTGAAACTTGGAAAAAAAATAAAATTGCAGATTTGCTTTTGAATTTGTTTGCAGATTTTTGAACATGAATTGTATTTGGTTTTGAATTTCTTTCCTAAAATCTGATTTCAGTTTCTCATTTGAAGATAATGGTTTGAACTAAATGAATTGCTAAGTTTTCTTATCTATAATAATTAATTTCAAAAATAAATTAACATTGCCACTTGTTACCTTAGTATGCCAAATGTTTACAAGTGTATTTTCAAGAGCTAAAAGCCTTACACATGTTACAATTAAATATTAAAATAAATTTCTTAATTTATGAATGTTTAAAAATTCTTCTAAAACAATTTCTTATTTAATTTAACATGTTTTTAAATGTTTTATTTCCATTTATCCTTTAAATGATTACATGTAAATTACCTTTACACAATTACATATTTTGATGTTTATTTGTAACTTTTTAAAATAATATTTTTAAAGCTAAATTTTCAAGAAAGAAAATTTTTAAAAAAAGAAAAAGAATATTGATTTACATTTTATTCCAAAGTTTCAACTAAAATATTATATTCTAATGTAAATGAACTAAGTTTATTTCAAAAGAAAACAATTTTTAAAAGAAAACAAAATAATTTTTTATTATAAAATACAATTTAAACTATTATTTTTAAACAAAATAAATATTTACTTAAATTTCTTTTGAAAATATCAGATATTTTTAAACAAACTTTAAAAAGTTTCTATACTAATTTAAATCAAATTTTGCAATTCACAATTTATTCACACACACACACACATATATATATATATATTATAAATTTGAAAATATTCTTATTAAATTTAAATTAAAATTAAAATCAAATTCCCTATTTACAATGTATACACATATATACATGATAAATAAAATATCCTTTAAATTAGCTTAGAAAGATAATTTTATCATTTAGATATTTTTAACTTTTGAAAAGAATAAAATTCCCAAATTAAATTATTGTCGTTATTATAAACTTTGAAAAGAATAACATTTGTCAAACTGAATAATCATTAGTTTCAAAAGATAATTTATGTTTGAATTAGATTATTAAATCAACATTTCACATTTTAAAATAATTATTAATGGAAATTATTAAATAAATATTGCCTAAATTTCCGGGACATCACAGTGGGAGTCCATGACATTTTTCACATTCTGCACTTGAGGGAGTGCCTTCATAGCACAACCACTATTGGATTGCCTGATCAATTGGAGGATATTAAGATGGAGCCAATAGAATCCTATGCCACCGCACACATTATGGAGCACGGAACTAGTATGCTCCACAATAAATAAATTAGGTTGGTTGTGCAATAAAGAGACAACCCAATGGAAAGCACGTGGGAAATCGAAGAAAAGATGATGACATCTCATCTTGAGCTTTTCAATGGTAAAATTTTCTCTTTAAAATTAGGTTTTGGTTGCATCATGGTTACTAGATTGGATAGTAGAAGTTAGCTGCCACACGTAACTTTGCACTCATAGAGAATTTTTTATGCATGTTTAGGATGCTTGCATAGGTGCCTATATGTCACTATCATACATTGAGGCTAGGATTGAGTTCGCATATAGTATGTCTACATACATAATCATATTGAACTTTTGGTTGAGTAGAATGATGCATAGAAAACTTGGTTGTATAACATGGATGTTTGTTGCGTGTTAGCTGTCTACCTCATATGGAGGACGAAATCCTTTTAAAAAGTGGAGAATACAACACCCCATACAAATTAATAAGAAATTAATTAATTAATTAAATTAAATAAGGCTAAAAATGAAATTTTTATAAAGTCTAAATTTGGCCATGAAAGTTGTGTTATTTCATTTGTGGAAATTTTTCGACTAATTTCCGTACATAATGTTTTGAAAATGGAGCTCAAACAGAAAAGTTATAGACGTTTGAAGTTTTCGAATACAAAATAATTTAAATAGAATTCAAATAATAATTAATTCAAAAATTAATAGTGGTTAGACTTGGGGTTAAGTAAACATTAAAATTAACATTAACGTTAATTCATAATTAAAGAATAATAATTTGCAACGACATAAAATAAAACTTTCCCAAAATAGAGCTATCGGTCGATCGATGGGGTAGGAGTGGTCGACCAGTTCATTTTGACGCCGGCTAGGGTTTTCTACATTTGAATGGTGTAGATTTTATTATTTTAAACTGACTTAAGACGGTTCAAGTGCTTCCTAACCACTATAAATAAGAGCCTAACCCCTCTCACTTTTGTTCAGAAATTATTTTGGAAACCTAACAAAGCTTTAGTGATCTCTCTTCTTAAAGGTTTAGAAAATAGTTTAGTGTTTCATGTGATATTTCATATATTTATTATTCAATTCCTAATCTTTTTCTCCTCCAATCCCTAAATTTTCGAATCAAATTCATCTACAATACCCTTATTATATATATATATATATCTAGAGGGAGAGATCTATAAGAGATTAAAGAAGGTATATTAAATCCAAAAAGGAAGCACTAAGGACTGGTTGTTAGTGGAAATCTTAGTCTTTCTTATTTTAGTAATTGTTTAGTATAACTTGTATTTGATATATTCCTTTGGAGAATTTTCTTACACAAACATCACACTAAACCCCAAAATTCCCTAAAGCGAAATGCAAATTCTTAAGTTAGAATCTCAATTATTCTATTTTAAAATAATGGAATTATGTAAAATTGAAATTTTAATATTTTACATTTCACTTCACTTCTTTTCTTTTTCTTTGGATCTGACTAACGGATTTGGAAAGAATACATTAGGAAATGGTGTGTAAGGTACGAATTCTTTTATTCTTGTTTTGCACAGTTTATTTCTATAATTTAAATAGAAATACCCTTTTTCAGTTTTATACAAAATGGTTGAATAAATCTTAAAAGTAATTGATTGTAGGTTTCTATTAATGTTGATTCCGTTATTTGAGTATAAAATAAATTAGGTATGGATTCTATTTTGTACATGTTTTTTGATTAAATTATGGATATTCAATATATGGTATATTTGTTGATATGGTATTGGACTTGTATAAATTTGAATTTTTGAATTTTAAACGATAGTTTGGGATGAAATCTTTGCATGCCTAGTTATTTAGTGTGCATATATGTGTGTACATATATTAGCGTAAGTAACATATAGTTATAACGTATTAATTACACAGTTAATAGTATTATTTATCATTAAATCCTCCTTAAGAAATTAATCAATTTGTAAAGGTGAAATAAGAATTTTCTTATAAGGACTTGATATGGAATGCGGTGAGATGTGGGATGATATGTTAAGAGAGCGTTATATATTATCACTAAGTTATAGATACGCGAGGTCAATCATAAGCACATAGAAGTCTGCCCATCTAATCTGGCTACAACATTGTGACTTTGGAGTTGTGTGAGACATTGCCTATAATAAGTAACCATAGAAGACAAGATGTTTGTCCCAAATTCTATAGGGTAAACCTACCCACTTAATCAGGTTACTGGTACCTAAGAATAGTCAGACTAATATGAGACTTAACAGTTGGGTTATAGGTTATAAAACAAAGGACTTGCTTTGGAGTTGAGGTATGGAAACTCGCCTCTATCTCAAAGGTTAAGAATGTACATTAATGCAAGGCTTAGAGGTAGCACTACCTTAACTTGCCCGACTTCATTTTTAACCTATGGATAGTTCAAGTTTGAAATCAACGAGTGGTGGTAAGAGCATGAGACTTAATTTTCATATAAGATCATTTTATTATCGCAGATAGTTGATTTCTTAACTATCAATTTCAATACCCTTCTTTGTGTTTCGTTAATCTAAGACAATTTATTGCTAGTTTGGAGCATTGATATTCTTTATCAAAAATGGATAAATAAAGAGCAAGTGGAAGCCAAGCTATGTGGGGTTGCTCTTACTGGGGTATTTTTACATCTACTACAGAGTGGTTTCGGTTGTATACACAATGAGATGTGAAATATTCGTATGCTCGATAAGTTTGCTGTGGTCCAACTTAGGCATGTCTGAGAGCCATCGTAGTTATGTAGTATATTTTCTAAAGGTATATTTTCGGTAAGCTGGCGCATCATCCAAGTCGTTGGTGGAAAAATTCCTTATTTGTTTTTGGATTAAAACCTTTGAATCAATTCTTTCTTATTAGCATTAGGAAGTGTCTTGCACTCCCATTCTTTTATGCTTGGATGTTGTTGTTGTGAAGGGAAATGTATTCTATGTTTTGGGGCTTGTCTCATATGTTGTTTCATGTATTCCACTTTTATTTGGAATTTACTCATACCAGATTTATTGTCTGACCTGAGTTATTTGTTTTCCCTAAACTCTCGGGTACTCATTAGTTTAAGTACACTGGGCGTGATAGGTTCCTTTAGACTCTTTCAAAGATGGTGGACGAGCAGGAGGCTCCTTACCTATCTAGCTATCTATTTTCATTGTTATGAGACGTTTGTTTTATGAATGCATATCTTGTGTTAGCAATGTAAAGGAAGGTTGTTACAACTACCTAGGCTGATTGTAGTACTTCTGTTGTAGCTATGATAACTCCAAGTTATGGAGTAACCTTATGTATTATCTTATTGTTATATTATACTTAACCATTCCCCCATGAAATTTCTATCTTGTCCTTTTATTTTACCCCATGAAAACTCATCTTTCAAATGCTTGGGCTAAGACACACGAATACCATGGATGTATTATATGTTGTTCCTAAGATTCAGAAGGTGGGACGTAACATTTTGGTATTAGAGTTTCGGTTGAGCGAACACCTTAACCCGATTGGGGTAAAACACATTAGAGATAGGGTGATTGATGCCTTAGAATGAGTTAATCTTGAGAATGCGTATTTGTAATTTTTATAATAATAATATTTATCCTCTAAAGCATCGTTTTAGATCCTTTGGTGTTGTTTCCTTAAACCATTTTGATCCTATCTTAAGGTACTTGTCGTTGTTCAGGTAACAGAAAATCAATACAAGAAGAGGAGGAAGGAGAGGATCTGCCACTATCACGACTACCAATGACAGGTAGCAAGAAATGCACTGAGTGTAGATCCGATAGAGGAAGTGATAAAGCAAGTTTATCCCCTTGTGAGCTTTGCGGCCTTGCATAAGGATTTTACTAAATTGGGTGGGAAACCGTTCTATGGAACAGAAGATATTCTTGGAGTGCAGATGTGTCTCCGATCTTGTAAAAGAATATTTATAGATTTTCTGTTGGAGGATGAGGAGAAACAACTGTTGGCATCGTGATGATTCTATAAGTTGGTGATGGGTTGGTGGGATTCAGTAACAGTTAATACCCCGAAGGAGGAGTTTTCTTGGGCTCAGTTTAAGGAAGTTTTTGAAGTACAGTTTATTCCAAAGGCCGGGAGAACTCAGTTGTTTAGGAGTATATTGATTTAACGCAGGGTGATATGATGGTTTCGTTGTATGAGCATAAGTTCAATGCTTTGTCCCATTTTGGACTTGGGTTAATAAACTCACCACTCAAGAAAAATAAAATATTTGTGAATGGATTGTAGCCAGAGTTCCATTCGAAAATGACCAATCATCTTATAGGTACATTCACCAACATTATCAGCATGGCCTAGAGGTTTGAAGCTCTAGATATTAAGGTAAGTGTCCAGAAGAGCACAGTACCAACAATGACTGCCAAGCCCATATCATTTATATTAGTTGGAGGTAAGTCAAACTTCAAGCGTAAGTTTAAGGGAAAGAAGTAGTGGGTAGGAAAGAAACCTGTAAATAGGGCTCCAGCACAAATGAAGCAGCCTAACTTGGCTAACATTCTTTGTTTCCAGTGCAACAAGATGGTCCACTTTGCAAATCATTGCCCAATTGCCACCTGTTTTAACTAGGCCAGTAGGGACACATGAAGAATGAGTGTCATTTTCCAAATAAGGCGCCTCTGGGGTAGACTTTTACCATTGAAGAGATATCATCCACTTCTTTAGGTCAAAAGGGGAAACGGGTATTACAAGGTATATTATCCAGCCACAATATTCCTATAACGGTGTTATTTGATATAAGGGCTTCCCATAGTTTTATTTCTTATGGTTTGATGAATAAACTAAACCTTATATACGTTATTGTAAGTAGCCCTCTTTTTATGTCAAACCCGAGTGAGGATTCGACAAATCTTAAACTATGTGTCTAATGTGCATATTTCTTGTTGAAATCGTCCTTTTCCTTTTGACTTGTTTGTTCTTAAGTTCATGGGTTTTGTGAAGAGCTTTACGAGTTAACGAGTAGTTTTCTCTATTTGCTCAAAATGGCTAAAGCGGGGCTAGGAGATGTACTGTTTACTCGAGATTTAACCGATAATTTTGATGAAATGCAAGGTTTACCTCCTTACCGTAAAGTGGAGTTCCATTTTGATTTAGTTTTAGGAACTAGATCTATTGTATAACCCAACGAAGGATGGCTCCTAAAGAGAAGAAGGATTTAGAGAGGCGGACTTATGACTTATTGCAAAGGGGCCTGATCCGACATAGTTCCTCAAGTTGGGGATCACCAATCATCTTTATTACAATGGCGGATTGTTCTCTAAGATTATGTGTGGACTATCGGAAGTTGAACAAAAGAAATATTAAGAACAATTATCCTTTGCCAAGGACCGATGATATGTTTGACAAACTCCATGGTGCTTGGATATTTTCTCAATTGGACCTTGCCATTTGTTTCCACCAATTAAAGGTACCGGAGGAGATTGTACCCTTAATAACTTTTCGGACTCTACAATATTTTTATGTGTAGTTAGTTATGTCGTTTTGACTGACTAATGCACTTGCTTATTTTGTAGACTCGATGATTCGAGTATTTCGAGATGTTCTTAATAGATTTGTCCTCATCTTTATTGATGACATTTTTTATATTCAAAGATGGATGAAGAGCACAAATACCATCTCCGTGTCCTACTCGATACCTTAAGAAGCTATGTGGTGAAAGTCAAGTTTTTTAAGTGCCATTTTTGGGAATCCAAAGTTAGGTTTCTGAGGCATGTTGTTTCGGGGGAAGGTGTATCAGTGGATCAAGCTAAATTTTTTGTGGTTCGAGATTGAAAGAAGCCCGAAAGTGCAAGGAAGTTAGATGTTTCTTAAGACTGGTAGGGTTTTACCGCAGGTTTATCAAGGACTTCTCAAAGACTGCTTCTCATCTGACGAAGTCAATCAAGAAAGATGTTAAGATTGTGTGGACTCCTAAGTATGATCAAACTTTTGATGAATTAAAGGATAAGTTGATTAGCGCTCCTGTTTTAACCATTCCAGATTATGGTGAAGATTTAACTCTGTATACAGATGCTTGTGGAACTAGATTGGGAGCAGTTCTGATGTAGCATGAAAAAGTTGTTGCCTATGCGAGTCGACAACTAAAGCCGTATGAGAAAAATTATGCTACACATGATATGGAGCTTTTAGCTACTGTCTTCGCACTAAAGATGCGCATTATCTTTTAGATGAAATCTTTGAGTTATATGCAGACCACAAATCCTTAAAATACCTCTTTACCCAAAAGGATTTGAATTTGAGGTAGCAGGTATGACTGGAGTTTCTTGCTTATTATGATTAGAGATTCTTAATAACCCTACGAAAACAAATGCCATTACTGATGTGTCGAGTAAGAATGTAGCAATGGTTTCAAACTTAGGAGGTAAGCTAGCAATGATGGAAAGGATTGCATCCAATTGTGACGACCCACCTTCCATTCCACAGAAAGACGCATCATCAATAAGAAAGCAAGAGGTAGAAATAGAATAGATAGAAGAAAGAACTAAAAAATATCAGAATCTCACAGTGGAATCAGAACAAAATATAATATAACACATAGATATTACATAGTCATTATGTAACAACCCTGTATTTTGTGATTATTTTTATTTTATATTTTAATTATTTTAACTGAAATACCTGATCTAAAAACTTTTATCTTATTTATTAAAATGGATAAATTTTATTATTTTAAATATAAATTTTTATTTTTGTGTAAATTTTAATTCCAAACCTGAATAAATGGAATATTTCCAAAAAAGTGGATTTTGGTCAAAATGGTCAAACTTTGACTTTTAAATTTTAAATTTAAATATTTGAATTTTATCTTTTATTATGAAAATAGATTTAATTTCAAGAATACTGCTTTTCGTTTCGTTGAAATCGGATTAATATTATGAAAGTTATGTTATCTACAATATTTTGTGTAAATTGTTTTATTTAACAAATTTGTTTATTTTAAGATTATATAAATAATATTCTTGTTTGTAAAATCACGTTCTAATTTGTGTAACATGATATGTTATGCATATATTTTATTTTAAAACAAAACATTTTTAAAGTATAGTTATAATTTTTAAAAGTTGATTGTATATTGTTTTCAATTTTTAATTCTAGTTCCATTAATTAGAGTATTTTCTTTATTTATTTCCTACTTTTCCTTAAACTATTTATTTATTTTACATAATATCTATCTCTACCTTATTTTTCTATTTTAATTATTTATACATTCGTTTAGTAATTAAATGGATAAGTATTTAGATCCCTATTTATTTCTTGAAAAGAAATTTCAAATATATATATATATATATATATATATATATATATATATATATATAGCTTTAAAAGGCATATCTTTAAAATGTATTTAATTTAGTGTTATTGTATTTATTGGTTTGTGATAGCTTCTTGTATATACCTTTCTTTAATATATAGGAAACGCATAAATTAAGATACGTTACCTATTTTTAGTTAAAGACATACGTTACGCTTTGATTTATTACCTCTTTATCTTTCCATCCATTGATTTCACAACATAACTCCTCCATATTTGTTGTCGTTTATTTCCTTGATTTCTAGCCGCTTATATCATGTGAAAAACTCTTCCCATCTTCATTTTGCAAGGAGTTTCAGATCTGAAAAAAAGTAAGCAATGTCTTCCTCTTTTTCTACCTTTTCTTCTTCACTTTTCCATTGAATTTTTACTTGTTTTGCTTGATCCTTTCACATATGTTGCTCGGCCTATAACCTCACCATCTCCTCCACCGACCACCACCACTTCTTTCCCACCATCCATGGCCATAACTCATCCTCCTCCTCTGACCTATACTGGCCGTGACCCTCCTTTGGACAAAAACTCCAAAAAGTTGCAAAAAACCCCTAGAATTGCCTAGCCGAACTCTTATAACCTCCACCACCTTCATTTGTTGCCACGGCCACTTCCTTAGCCACCACCACCACCTGCAAGCACCACCTCTGAACACCATCACTAACCCCTGACCCGACCTGTCCTTGCCTCTGGCCGAGCCCATAGACCTTTGGCCGAGTGAAATAGGTGAACCAAACCTCCTCTTTAACCTTGCCTTTTGACCTTCCAATGTTTATAACTCCAAACCCTTTGCATTCTTAAACTAACCTTATATTTTCAGTTCCAAACCTGATCTATTTCCCACCTGGAAACATGCCAAAGCCGAGCCTAAGCATGTATGGCCGAGTATACATGAAGTTTAGGTCAAGCAAAAAAAATTGAATTGGAAGCTGGGTGATGTCTTTTATAAAGTTTATTTCCTTTTTGTTTCAATACATCTTGGTATTGTAAGTATATTTATATATATTGTTTTATTTTATTGTTATATACAAGATTAACATCTTGTCTCTCTCTCCACTCAAATCAAAGTCATGCTATCGTGCTTTCTGGATTTTTCATTTGTGTGTGTTATTTGCTAACTCCAGCGTAAAGAGGTGAGTTTTCACCCATGACATTTATACTTATATAATTAGTGAAGTGACAATAAGTGAATGTCTAGAATTGATATATCATGTTATACCTGCCTATGATGTTAATTATATGATGTTAAACCCTGTTATAAACTTGTCTCATCATCTGTTATGTTTTATTCTGTTATACTGTGTATTTATTTCTGTTTCTCACACTGCAAGTTCCCTGTAGAATAGAATCACTATGGGTTGAAATGATACATACCCGAACGGACTTCAGAATAGGGAAAATCATTACGGGCTAAAATGATAAGCTTGGGTGATTTTATTTATTTATTTGTATTTGTCTTGGGATTGCGGGTTTGAAAAAAATCAAAACCCGGAAATTTTACTGATCACGGATATAAATGATAATTTATGTATCACTTGATTTAGGTGTGAAATATTATCTGGACCCATGGTCGATTTCAAAATATGATTTCCTATAAATTTCATGTATTGTAAATGAAAGAAAAAAAATGAAATTTGACTTATATTGGACTTAAAATGGTTAAGCAATGATTTTCTAAAAGGTTAAATGGTATAAGTTAATAGATGGTTTGAGTTGTAGTGTGAAAGTTTGATTTAACTTAATAGTGGGAATTTAAGTTAAAAAAAATGGAATTATAAGCTTAACTTGGTAACTAACATAAGTGATGTATGAATTGGATAAAAAATAATGTAAAAGAAAATAACAAGTTATTTGTAAAATAAAGTTAAACAACTTACAGTGTATTTTGAATTTATGTAATTAGTTTAAAATGTTAAATAAAGGGATAGTTAAATGGAAATTTGGAATTTAACTTGACTTGGAATTGTGAGATTTGGTTTTAAATGGAAGTTTAAGTAAATTAAAAAAAATGGAAATTTAGTTCAATGTATGAAATGGTAATTTGAAATTTAAGTGATAAATAATAGTTAAAAGGTAAAGAATGGGAAATTTGTACACTTGAATTTAATAAGTGAAATTATTGATATTTATTTGTGAAATTTACTTTATAAAATCATAAGTTCAAGGGTATTTAAATGACCATTTTTAAAGTGGAAAATACGAAATTTTATAAGTTAAAAATGGTTTAAATTGAAGTTTTTTTGTGGCTGAAATTGTACTGTAAATCTGGAAATGTCTTTAGTAGCACTTCAGAAATGCTATCATTGCTGTAGTTAACTTAAAATCTGAAGTAAATGATATTACAGCACTTTGTAAGTGTTGTGGTCGATACAAATGAACTATAGCTAAATTTTAACTAAGGCATATTACAGTACTTGGTAAGTGCTGTGATTGCTGAATGAAACCAAAAACTTTAAACTAATAAAAGGGCTACAACAGCACTTGATAAGTGCTGTAGTAGGCTGAAATGAACTGTTTTCAAATGTAATTGAATACTACAATAGTTCTATTTAAATGTTGTCTTTTCTAACTAAACCGTTTCAAATGAACTTAAAGATTACAACAGTTTTATTTTAATGCTGTCTTTGGCTGAAATGAATTGTTTCAAGTATAACTTACTATGGCATTTTCTAAATGCTGTGACACACTGAAATTTTCAATGTTTATGGTTTTTAAGTGAATAAATGAGCTCAAAAAAGGCTAAATTGTTTAGAATTGAATATTTGATTTATAAGTATAATGATTTCACTTTTAATGGTTTAAATGAATGATTTTATTTCGAAATTATAAACCATTTGAAATTTATAACCATGGGTATACTTCTATATATGTCATTTGATTTCCTAGTGATTGTATTGATGCACACCTTCAATTTGATAGTGTGACTAGAGGTGAGCAATTACTACAGCTCTGCACTACCCTAGTCACATTTACACTATTAGTATATGGTTTACTTTAATATGGACATTTCTATGATAGCGTTTATTTCTGTTTAATTGATGGTTTAACGGATCCTTAAAGGATGTGCGATCCCAAGCATCCTTTGAGTTATTATGCCTTGCTATTACAGTTCACTTGAGTTGGTTTACATTGTATAAGTATGTATGTCCTGACTCGAGTGTTTTGTGTTTTACTTTACGCTCGGGTCAGCCCGAGAGCCACAGTTTTGGATTCACCTTCTGGAGCTAGAGATTTGTTGGTGTTTATCCGTCTATCTATTCGTATGTTTCCGATCCAGTTATTTTTCCTATTCGGTATTTGCTTCTGTATTATTGATTTATGTATCCGGACACCTATTATATCCATTTTTAAACTATGATATTTTGTATTTTGTTTTGAGATTTTGTTATAGTAGCTTCATGAACTACTATGGTATTTTTATTTCCGCTGGGAATTATTCTGATATTTCTTTGTCTGTGATTCTATAAATGATTTTATTTGCTCCAAATTTTATTACAATCTATTATTTTGAATTATTCAAGTCCGACATGTGTGGATTATTGTCGATTTGAATGGTCCAAAATAGTGGGTCGTTACACATTACATCAGAGTTACACAGATGTAGCGATCCTGACTCGACCTTCGAAAATCGGCACCGAATACGACACCCATATTCAAATGCCGCAGATCCAAACGTCGAATCTGGTGCGCCGGAGCTTATAAAACCATTAAGTACAACACAACGGAAGAAATGAATATCAATATATATACATTGATAGAGTGACAGATACAACATCTAGATACAACTGAATGATACAATAGATATTGGCACTATCAGAGATACAAGACACAGCGGAAAGAAAATAGATAACACCGGCAGCAGAAAGGATATCTTCAATAGAATGCATCTCTAAATCCAATGCTCCAATCCAAAGCTAGCTCGAACCAACATCACGTGTCACCTAGATAAGCAAGTCTCGTCCTGATCCAAACTTGGACTAACTCCAGATAATTTACTAAACCTGACTATCTGAAAAATCCCAACTTTAGACTGCCCGTGTGGAAAATTGTGGGCACCCAGAGTTTAGGAAAGGAACTATAAACTCCGAGTCAGTCATGGGACTGATATGAGTAACTAAAGCAGTTTATCTTTTAAAACAAACAACAAAAGAATTTAAGTTTGAAATCCGCAACGCTTTTTAGAAAATGAAACTACCATAAGGCCTCCCGCCGCACACACCATGCAAACGCAGAATTGGAGGAGATTTCTCCTTATGATAGTCAAACATGCTTGATATGAGAAAATTTCTAATATTATTATTATAAGTGCAAAGTGTAGAAAAACCATTTCGAAAGTATAATATTAATCTTAGCCAACATACGACCATTATCGTATGCCTACTATAGCTACCATGTTCAATAGCAGGTTACCGCCACATTCCATGGCAGGTTATACAACTAATACCGTACAGGGAGCGTATTGTTTAGCTTGGATTTCCAATAAATGGTCGGGCTAAGGAACTTCCCACTGTCCATGGGATCGCCTCTGGCGGGACGTCCCGAGAATCTAACTGGATCTCTGCCAACACAACGTCGGGTTACCTCTGTAACTAGGTAACTTCTTCTCGAGCATGCCAACCCCCGGTCCTTTGGAACCTTTATCCGAGGCACCTCTAAACCACAAAGCAACAACCACATAGAAAATGAGATTGAAGCCCACCACATAGGTAAATATCTGGGCTCCATACCATGATACCACCCTTTACCAGAAGGGAATGACACACCCTAAAGGGTGCGACCCTCATAACCTTGCCGCATCTTTCCTGTTTCGACCATTTTCGGGTTGTGAGGTCCTGATGCAGTCTCGTCCACAAAGCTATGCTTCATACAGAAGCCATGCTCTGATCACAAATGATCAACAAATGATCATTAACACACAGCAACACTCAGCATGCCACACTACCAAATTGGGAATATATCACTGATAGATATCAACTACATAACCTCTGAGCTCGTACGTCTCAGAGAAGGGTGTTAAGCTAAGAGAATAAATTCTCCGCCACCAAGCAGAAATGTATTTGATAGAGATCAGTTTAATATCTCAAAGTGTAGTGTCGGACATACGACCATACAAGTCTGTCCCGGGTTCGAACAGAACCGAAGGCACTTCTGAAGAAGCCCTTGCAAATCCGGGTATTCACAATCCCGATCGGACTTCCCATCACTTAAGGAGAACTCTATATTGGAGCAACTCAGTGCAGAGTCAATCGATAGGTTATCCTATCGTTTTCATAAATACCCGGTCTTCACCACCGGTCTTCAATGCAATCCATAACGACGTATCATTACTCGGAATGGGTTATACGACACAAGGTCCTCTCCCGGCTAAACCGAATATGAGCGCAATGTTTAAAAACATATGGATATTGGGATTTCAGTTAAGTCACAACTGATAAATCCAATACTTTTCTTCAAATGGTTAAACAGATTACCATTTCAAATCTTTTAAATAAAAAGATTCGTTTCACAAAGTTTACACAGTTTCGCAAAGATCCATTTACGGATTTCAAAACAATTTTTATTCAATTGGATTAACTTATTCAACCTTTAAATTAAAAATTAAATTTATAGCTTTCAAACCGTTTCCATAACTTGGAAATCATTTCCATTTCAAACTAGAAATTCCTTTTAACACAAGTTGGAAGTTCATTTCTTATGTGAAAGCTTTAATTATTTGAAAACAAATAGTTTTCGTTTCAGAAGAATCCAATTATCTTTGCCCGAGTTAAAGCTCTTGAATTTAAATTCAAATTCCCAAATCAATACATTTGAAACGGTTTAACCCATATATAATTTGTATAACATCTTTGATCCCTAGTTTCAAATCATAGGTTTCAGTTTCAAATATTGAATTCAATTTTGAATCAAATTATTTAAATTCAAAACTTTATCAAGTTATTCAAAAATAAATTTTATCTTGAAATTTCATTTCAAAAGCTTTTCACATTTAACCTGATTCCATTTCCAAACCATTGAATTCAAATTGTCTATTTTGAAATCATTTCAAAATTCTGCGACTTAATCGATTTCCTCGTGAAATCCATATTTGTGTGTGTATAGTGTGGTCCAGGGGTTCAACACAATAGTGCCACCACATCATCATCATAGATCAAAACACAGAAATATAGTTGATAAGCGTTATAAACTATAACGCTTATCGTTCTTTCACAGATTCACAGATAATATACAGATGTATCATAATTAAATGAATGAAATACACAGCTCAATTCACAGAACAAAATATCACAGATCAGATAGGACAATTAATTCAAAGCATCTCATACAACACAATCATTCACAAGTAAGGTCAAGCATTCAAATATCATTTATAAGTAGGATTAATTAATTGTTTAATCCTAATTTATTAAATCAATTACTTATGAATTAATTACCCAATTCTGATTTATTAATTACAAATCATTTGATATAAATTTATTTATCAAATACTTTAATTAATTATTCTTAATTAATAAATTATTCTTAAAATTAACTTCTAAACCAATTACATAATTAATTAACCCCTAAATTAATTATTTGAAGGAATTAAACTTTAATTACTTACCATAAAGTAATTACACTTACACAATTTCATAAATGATTATCATCAATTAATTAATATAATTAATTGTTAAAACTAGTCACATTAATTAAATATTCAAATAATTTTAGTTAATGACCTTCATTAACTAATAACAATTCTTTAATTACTTTTCTAAAGAAATTACTTGCATTAATCATTATTAATTAAAATTGATTAACCATTAATACTCATTAACTAATCCAAACATTAATTAACCATTCTAATTTACTTAATAATTTATAAATTACAAATCCATAAGTTTCATTAACCTTAAATAAAACTTATTCTTATTAATGATTTTATTTATCACTCACAAATATGTTTGAAAACATTTATTTCAAATTTACCTTTAAAATTTCATTTTAAATTTCAAGCTTTAAGATGAATACCAATTTATCTTTAATAAAGTCAAAAAAATATCAAAATCCTTTTTAAATTCTCAAGTTAAAGAATTATTTACCTTATAATAGAAGTTAAAAGGATTTAAAACCCGATTTCATTTTAAATTCAAATCAACTTAAAATCACTTTATCATTCAAGTTATCTAAAACAATTTATTTTTTAGAAATTTCTTTTATTTCAAAAACTAAGATTCAGATTTATATTTGAATCCAGATTTAAAATTAAGTCTAAATCTCTATTTTTATTTAAAGCTTTACTTTTTAAATCCCAACTATTTAAACCTTTTAAAGTTGTTATAAATAATTTAATTTAAAAACTTTATCTTATATTTAAAACTGAGATTCAAACTTTATTCGAACCCAAACTAAATTTTGATTTAAACTTATTTTAAATATCTATTTTATATTTTAAAAATTCAGATTTAAGTTTTATATAAAACTTACAGATTTTAAAACCTGTAGCTAATATACCCGAGACACCATCCAGATGACTTCGAGTCAAAACCACATCTACTTCGAGTCTGATACCCGAATCTCTTGAGAATCGAGACCAAACCTCTGCAACCAGAACCCAAACAAACTTCCCCAGAACAACACGCCGTGTACGCGCGCCGACCTTCAACGGCGCTCCGATGATCGGCGAGATCTCTAGCAAGTCGCGATCGATCTCGAAGTCGAACCCCGATCAACTAGCATCTCTATCACATCGTTACTCAAAAACGAGCATAGCTCGAGCTATCACGACCAAAACGGCGACCAAAGAAAAGCCTCGTCGCCGCGACTCCAACCACCAGTCGACTCGAACTTTCAGCCATAGCTTCATCAACCACCGAGCCATCATCTCCCAAAGCCTTGTGCCACTCAACGCACGAACGTGGCCACGACGATCCCAAAACACTGACCTTCCTAAAACTAGGTTTACAAACTTAAACCTTTCGCCGCCGTCACCACAGTGGTCGAGGCCACCCCCAACCATTTTTCCTACCACCACCGTAGGCTCCTTCACCTCCACGCACGACCTCGTCACCCCCAGTTCAACTTAACGTCGAAAATTGATCAAAATACCCATTTCGATCATCATTGAACTGCTCTTAAATCACCACACTAAAAATCTCATCTTAAAATTCAAAGTTTTCAATAAGGATTCAAGATATATATATATGAATTCTAAATTGTTATGTTCGAATTTATTCAAAAAAAAAATCAAACTTTGTCTGTAAAAACCCATTTCTTGCTCACTGTGTATTCTTTTCTTCTTGAAATCTATTTTTAACTTATAGCTCATGCCTAAACATAGCTATTTGTTTTTAGGATTTAAGCTTGATACTGATTACATGATAAGAAAATTTGATTTCTTTGGTTGACTCTATTCTGAGAAGCTAAACAGAGAGGAAGATACATAACTTAGCACTGTTAAATACAAATACATATACACACAGAGTGAAACAAAGAAGATATCCAAGCATCCATATTAACATGAGTCATTCACTGATTATAATTAACTTAAGCTTTTATATTATGTTGTTTACTCACATTATTTTCCAGAAGAAAGAACAGAGGTGCTTTATTTTTGGCATAGGCTTCGAAACTGCAAGCTGAAATCTTTTTCATTGATTCTCTGGTTTGTATGAAGTTGTATGTTGATCAAGTTGAGATTTTGTTTTAAGTTTAGATAGTATTCACTTCAGATTTTACTTAGTTTTGAATGGACGAGCTGATGATGAAGATGATTAATATATAGAAGAAGTGTACAGGGTGATGCAATTTTCTTGTACAGGGTGATATATATTATTTTGTACACAGGCCAGAGATACTTTTTTTTTCTTTAAAAATGGTGGCTGATATGATCTTGTTGTGGTGGCTAAAGATCCAAGCATTAATTGCTTTGTACAAATCTATACTTATATATATATATATATATATATATTTCCTTGTCTTTGGTCTTGTTTTCAAAAGCTTATGCATATCATTTTCGGCTGAGATGATATTTTTATTTTTATTTGTACATACTTATCTTTATATATTTGAAAGTATTATATGTTTAAATTTTATGTACACACTTGTATAATCCTACTTTTGCCTTACTTCATTGCACACTTACTTGTATTCCAATTGTATAGATATTTCTAGAATTCTTTTATGTTTATTGCTAATACTTATTTTATTTCTTTTAAAAGTTTAACTATCCAACGTTTAATTTCTTATTTATTATTTATTTCTTTTCCTACTTATATAAATTTTTATAAGATTTATTTTATTTTAAATAATTTTGAAAGACTTCACTTTAAATTTTCAAACCATAGTTTTTTTTCAAAATGCACATATATGTATATAAATAAATTTGAAATAACCATTCCTATTTATATTAAAAATCCATTTGTAAAGACATTACATTATTAACATTGAGTAAAAATAACTCATTATTAAATTAAAATAATTTATAAAAGAAACTATCTCTCTATTAATAACATATTTTATTTGAATTTGGAAAAACTCAAATCAATTTACCAATTAATTTCACAATTTTTAATCAAAAATTAAATTAATTATTAATTTAAACACAGTCAAAATCGAGGATCGTTACAACAGATTACACAACATCATCACATTAGACAGTTATAAAGACATGTCTAATCCATTATAACCAAAATACAACAGATAAAGACTTCAACACTACACAGCGGAAATAGATAGATATAGCTACTTTTGGACTCCTGCTTCATGCTATCCAATATTCGTCAAGCCAAAAACCTGATCATTTGGATACTCATAAAAATTTGAGTACCCAAGAGTTTAAGAGAAACAGAAATAAACTCCAAGTCAGACATGAGTCTTGTGTGAGTAAACGGTTAAACTGTTTAACTTGAAAAACCCTTCTGAATGGAAAGGTATCTCGTAAGACTCTCCGCCAATAAATACAAACAACTTTTTCCCTTACGATAACCAAAACATTTGATAGGAAATCTAATTATATTATAATAGTTTATAGGGTTATCAAATAAATATTGACATAGCCGAAATTGTTATATGATTAAATTCCAGCATACTAGCCACAAAGTGGGTTATACAATCAAGTCCGAGATCACTTATTGGAGATTGGATTTCCATACAATGGCAGGGCTACTGGGGTACCGCCCGTCACAGTATACAGCCTAGATCACCGTACCGACGATCCACCCTAAATAACCTACAACACAAGGCCGGAACCATCCCTTACTGGACAGTCCCAAATAAGACGACCCCGTAGTTGGCTGCAGACCAACTACACACTAAGCCGAATAAAAAGGGACCTCTAGATAGGGGAAGATCTTATCCTACTTGAGGGCGACTCACTTAGCCTTGCTTCACCACCCCTGTTTTAGCCGTTCCTAGTTGATGAGGCTTGAGGCTATGATTATCTTTAAAGAACACATCTTGGAATGCTCATCGTCTTCCATTGACGATGGTATGATAGCATTCAATCCATACAAGTTCGTTCCGGGTTCGAACGAAACCGAAGGCATTATCTCGTTACACTCATTTTGGAGTCACCCTCAGAGTCAACTACAATAACCCTTGTACTCTGAAACTCCATCTCAGTCTTCACTTTGAGATTTCATGACCTATCGTTTGACTTTGATCGATGTGGTTTTCGGATAATCAAATTTGATACCCGATCCCGGTCTCATCGAAATCCAAACGTTTCTTAAAGGTCAAGTTGTTTAGGATTTAAACAATTTAATTCAATTCAATACCAGAATTCACACAGCATCATCACATAAAAATATCACACATTTATCACAGATATATCCAATATTACATCATGGAATATCACAGAATATCATCCAATAGATATCAATCAATCCAGACATTCAATAAACAATCATCCATAAATATGAATTATTAATCCATATTATAATTAACTAAATTAATTTAAATTAAATTAATTACTTAAGAATTAGTCACCTAATCCTGGTTAATCAATCATTAACTAATTATAAACCAATTAATCAATCATCACCTTAATTAATCATCCCCTTAATTAATCATCCCCTTAATTAATCATCCTCGATTAATTATCCTTTAATTTCTTTATCAATTAATTAATCTCTAATCACAGATTAATTATTCTTTAATTATTAATTAATAAACCTTAATTATTAATTAATATCTCTTAATATCAAATAAATTAATCCTTAATTACAAGTTGATTAATCCTTAATTACCATTTGATTAATCCTTAATTAACATTTAATTAACCCTTAATCAACATTTGATTAATCCTTAACTACCATTTGATTAATCCTTAACTACCATTTGATTAATCAATTAATTAATCTTTAATCACAGATTAATTATCCTTTAAGTATTAATTAACAAAACTAAATTATTAATCTATAAAACTTAATTACAAATTAAGTACCTCTTAATTACCAATTGATTTACCTCTAATTGCTTAATTAATCACTAATTACTAAATTAATTAATCTTAATTACTTAATTAATTCTTAATTCCTCAATTAATTAATCTCTAATCATTAATTAATTATCTAATTAATAATCCATAATTACAATTAATTAACCTTTAATTAATTAACTTATAACCCTTAATTATTAATTAATAAATCCTTAATTTATAATTAATTAAATCAATTAATTATACTTAAATTACTTATTAACTTAATTAATCTCAAGACATTAAAATCTTAATTATCTTTAAGATAAAATATTATCTTATAATGACCTAATAATCATTAACATATTAAAAACATTTTATCTTTATAATTAACTTCTTTAATTAAATCATTTAATTAAGTTTAAAGTAAAATAAGCATTTAACTTAGAAAATTAAAGTTACCCAATTATAAATTCCTTTAAAAAAACTTAAAACATTATCAAGTAATAGTTTAAAACTAAATTTAATTTTAATTTTAAAACTTTCCTTTATAAAAACCTTTAAAATTTCATTTCTAACTTAAGTTTTAAAATCACTTTAAATTTTACTTAACAAAATCTATATTAAACAAATTTCTAAACTTCTTAACCAATATTAAAGAAAACAATTATTATATACAAAGTAATTTATATAAGAAAGTTTAAACTAAATTTATTTTTAAATTTCAAAAACATTGTTTTTAAAAACCTTTTTAAATCTGTTGAATCCTTGCTTCGAGTCAAACCCAAAGATCACTTGGGTCAAGCCCCGAGTTTACTTTCTTCTTCCCATTTTCAAAAGCTTAGATTTATTTTTAAGTTAAAAACCCTATAGGCTTATCACCCAAAAACTACTCGAGTACAAACTCGAGTCACTACCCCAAAAACACGATCCCTCCTTCGTGACCATCCATAACAAATCCCCTGAAACAAACATAGCCACCGTGCACGTGCACCAGCACCAGAACCGCCTCCTAGCTCCGATGAACCCTCCGGCACCTCGACCATCACCCAAACCTTCGATCCTAACCCTCAAATCACAAGCACAAGCCTTTGATCAAAATCAAGCAATCCAGTCAAAATTTGAACTTACACCATGCCAGAAACTCCTCGAACCCACGCCTTCGATGACCAGTCAACTCTGCAACTCCGGCCATGCCTTGCGACTTCCTACGCTGCCATTTCCCAAAGTCTCGAGCCACTCGATCATTCAGAGACGATGCCGTGATTCAGTTTTCCAGACTCGACCTATCTAGGGTTTAAAACCTAAATCACCCCCTCGACGTCGCCTCGACGATCTGGAACTGCACCAGTCATTTTTCCTAAGCTCGCCGTACTTCCTTCCACCTCCAGACGAAACCCCGAGACCTCACTTCCCACTGATCGCCAAAAATAGCCCCAAAACCATTTTCCAGTCAACTTATAATTTCTCACCCAATACAACATTAAAAATCATGATTTCCTTTTTAAAATTCATAGTTTTCAAATTCGATTTAGATTATTTTCCTGAATCAGCAACTTATGATGATGGGTTTTTAGCATGTTTAAAATATTTACTGTATTTTTCATTTTTTAGATGAAATTCCAACTTGTTGTTCTTAAAACTATTTTCAAAATTTAGATCCTACAAATGCAAACAACTTTTGTTTGAATAACAGAGTCTAAAAGAATTAGGGGTTGATATCTTGATTTTTGAAAGGTTTTAAAGTTTGTAAAAAAAAGAACAGAGAAAGTTCCTTGTTTCAGACATGCACACTTATATCATCTTCCTATATACCTTCAATCTTATCTATACAACCATGCACAACATATTCATATCATAACGTTCATAGATTTTTACATGCAACAAGTTTGAACAGATTTTAAGATTCAATTCATTATTCTACTCACCAGTTAGAAGATGAATCAGAGGGCTTGAAACAGATGCTTGAAACTGGAATAAAAATGCTTGATTTACTAGAAACTTGCATGTCTAGATCTTTGAAACTGAAATACTTAGTTACTGCTTTTGATTTAAACACTGGAAACTTGAAATCTAAAGCTTTTATTGTTGTTGAGAAGATTGCTTGATTTCTTTTAAAACTTAACTGCTTTGTTGATCTTGTTACGGGCTTTTGAAAAATGGTTTACAGTAAAAAAAATTTGATTTATTTTGAGGATTTTGTTTACAGGGTTTATGTTTGAGTTTGGGAATGTTTTCAGGTTTTTGTTCTTCTGGTTTGTAGAATAGTTTTACATGGTTTTGAGTTTTTTAGAAATGAAGATGGAAAAGAGATGGGAAAGAGGAGATATAAGTTTATATAGTGTAAATTATGATTTATTAAAAATTTAAAAAAAAAGAAACTAAAAAGAATGACACTTGTTCAAATGTTAACATTTGTCATTTACAATCTTTAATTAAACTACACATGTTCTAACAAACATTTATAATCAAACACTTGTAATTAAGCATTTTTATATTATTTTAAAAAGATTTAAAAGCTTTTATATTAATTTTCCTAACTAATAAATACCTTTCTAAATTAATAATTGTTTTCTTAATTTTATATAAATAAAAACTAATTATATTCCAAATAAAATCATATATAATATATTTAATCCATTTTTTTAAATGTTAATATAAAACTTTTGTATTTATTTTACTATTTAATAAACACTATCTTAATTTATATAAATAAATTCTTTTAAGGAAAACAAATCTTATTTTAAATAAAAACTTTATTCATATATTTTTATACCCAAAATATTTTTAAAATATTTATCTTTTAAAATTCAAATTTAAATTCAAATTCAAATTCAAATTCAAATTTTAAAATCTAATTTAAAATCAACTCAAATATATATATATATTAATTTAAACAAACACATTATTAAATTTGGAAATATTAAATTCTAACTTTAAAGTTAACTTAAATAAATATATATACATATACATTTAAACAACACTTATTAAATTTGAAAATAATAAGTCTATTTATAATCTATTTATAAAACAACCAAATTAAATTTGTAAATAATTATTCCATTTACAAATCTATTTATAACTATATTTAAAAACATCATATTATTATTATTTGAAAACAACAATTTTATCAATTTTAAAATAATTTATAAAGGAGGTTATTACATTTTAAATTTCTTGAAATTCCGAGATATCACATTCCTCCCCCCTTAAAAGAATTTCGTCCCTGAAATTTAAAATAAAGATAATCCAAAAACTTTATTTCATTTTAACCATTCAAGCATGCCTATCAACCATACACTATCAAACCAAACAACAATTCACCCAAACAAACAATTCATTCAAACAAACAATTCTAGCTATCCGGACACAGATCCAGATAAGCCTTCCTAAAACTATCCAGAGTTTCTCAAGACAACTCTGGAATCCTCGCTCCACCGAACCTTAACTAGTTATACCACTATGATCCAGAGCTTCCTCTCACCCCGATCCATAAATCTGAACCAAATATCAGACCACACTTAAAACCAGCTCAACTATCAGATCCCATTGAACTGCAGATCCCAACTAAGATGGATCATTCACGTATTTTCTCAGATGAGATACTTGAGAAAACATTGTGAATTCCAGCCATCCGGACTGGCAATTCAATCCTGTAGACCACAACACTAATCCTCTCGAGCACTCGGAATGGACTAATATACCTTGGGACAAATTTTCCCGTCTTTTCAAATCTGATCACTCCTTTAATCGGAAACTTTAAAAAAGACTAAATCTATGATCTCAAATTCCAATTGTCTTTGCCTCTTGTCCACGTATTCTTCTGGCGATCCTACGCTGCTCTCAATCTCTTCTTGATAAGGTTTACCTCCATAGATGCCTCTCGGATCAAAACTGGACCAAGAGCAAGACGATCTCCCGATTCTATCCAACAGGATGGGAATCTACAAGGTCTTCCCTCCAAAGCTTCATAGGGTGCTATCTAGATACTCGCCTGATAGCTGTACGAGAATTCCATTAAATGCAGATGGTCCTCCCAAGATCCACCAAAATCCAAAACATAAGCCCTCAGCATATCCTCAAGAATTCTATTCAGCCTTTCTATCTATCCGTCGGTCTGGGGATGATAGGCTGTACTTAAACTCAATCTCATACCCAAAACCGATTACAACACCTCCCAAAATTTGCTGGTGAAGATAGGATCACGATCGCTAACAATGCTAACTGGAACACCATGCAGTCGGACAATCTGCTTCAAGACAGTCTCAGCCAAAGATGCTGCAGTATGGGTTGCCTTGACCAGAATAAATGAGGGCTTTTGGTTAACCGGTCTATAATCACCCATATTCCTTCATTTCCCTTTTTGGTCCTTGGCAAACCGTCGATGAAATCCAAAGAAACCATTTTCCACTTCCACTTCGGAACTTCCAAAGGCTGCAACAAACCTGCGGTCTTATGCTGATCAGCTTCACCTATTGACAGATCACACATCCATTAACGAAAGCAGCAACATCCTTCTTCATGCTCGGCCACCAAAAGACTCTCTTCATATCCTTATACATCTTTGAAATCCTTGGGTGGACACTCAACCTGGAGCGATGACTCTCTGACAGAACTTCTTTCTTCAAATATTTGAAATTCAAAACACAAATCCTTCCGTTGATCTTCAAAGTTCCTTAGTCATTATTCTCAAAACTGGAACATTGACCATTCTTGACTCAATACATCCACTTCTGGCACACACAAACGTCCGTGCATACCTCAAACTTACTCTTGCCATCAGGAATAGCTAGAACAGGCGCACTGGTCAGCCTTGCCTTCAAATCCAAGAAAGCCTCTTCACACTCGGGGGTCCACTTAAACTTTACTCCTTTCCAAGCCAACTTAGTTAAGTGCGAAGAAACCTTAGAATAGACCTTGTTAAACTCCCTGTAGAACCCTGCCAAATCTAGAAAACTGCGGTTGCTTCCACTCCTGAATAGTAGCTACCTTGGCTGGATCTACAGAAATACCCTCATCCGAAACAATATGCCTCAAAATCTAACCCCCGTCTTCCGAAAATGGCACTTCGAAAACTTAACCTTCAGAACATGTCTCCTCAAAGTCTCTAACACTTACCCCAAATGCCGCTTGCTCCTCTTCAAACTTGGAGTAGACAAGAAAATCACTGATGAACACATGAACAAACTTATTCAACACATCTCGTAAACTTGGTTCATCAAATCCACAAAATCTCAAAGATCTATCCAACTTGGTCACAAAGACTACGACATAACCTCAACTGGAAAAACTAGGCTGGATCAAACCTCCTCAAAGAAATTTTAGGTCTGCTACACCAACTCTTCTCTCCTTTTCGACACCATCCTTCTACTAGTGCTGAACAACAGGCACTGCTCCCGGAACTAAAGACGATCCGAAACTCTATCTTCTGATGAAAGGCAAACCTTTCACTTCCTTGAAACATCCGAAAAATTTCTAACCACATCGATAGACTCTACGCCTTCTGGAGATGTCCTAACTCCATGCAAAAGATGCTTAAATGAATTCCAGAATCATCGCAAGTCACTTTTGCGATTCTTCCCAACTCAGTCTCCAAAGACACAATCCTTTCTTCATACATTAAGACAACCTACTAATCCAACCAATCCATATCCAAAATAAGATCAAACCCTTCGAGATCCAATACCGATGGGTCACAAGAAAACTATGAGGGAGATAAGAAAGTCTTAAGCCTCTACAGATCTTATCTAACTCAATTACTCCGCCTATAGGATTAGATACAAAGATAGGGCGGTCAACCAAACAAAGAGAAAGATGAAACTTCTCTAGAACTCATGTTGGAAACCCTAATAGATACCCAACAAATTTAGATAGGTATATAGTTATATAAAAATTACAAATAAGCGCTCTCAAGATAGGCACGACTCCAGAGCCTAGGTATTATCTCAACCTATGCTCTGATACCAAGTGTGACGACCCGCCTTCCATTCCACAGAAAGACGCATCATCACTAAGAAAGAAAGAGGTAGAAATATAATAGATAGAAGAAAGAAGTAAACAATATTAGAATCTCACAGCGGAATTGGAACAAAATATAATATATCACATATATATTACATAGTCATTACATCAGAGTTACACAGATTACACAACATCATCGCATTAGACAGTTATAAAGACCTGTCTAATCCATTACAACCAAAATACAACAGACAAAGACTTCAACACTACACAGCGGAAATAGATAGATATAGCTACATCTGGACTCCTGCTTCATGCTATCCAATAGTCGTCAATCCAAAAACCTGATCACTTGGCTACTCATAAAAATTTGAGTACCCAAGAGTTTAAGAAAAATAGAAATAAACTCCAAGTCAGACATGGGTCTGATGTGAGTAAACAGTTAAACCGTTTAACTTGAAAAACCCTTTTGAAAGGAAAGGTATCTCGTAAGACTCTCAGCCAATAAATACGGACAAGTTTTTCCCTTACGATAACCAAAAAATTTGATAGGAAATCTGATTATATTATAATAGGGTCTAGGGTTATCAAATAGATATTCACATAGCTGAAATTGTTACATGATTAAATTCCATCATACTAGCCACAAAGTGTGCTATACAATCAAGTCGGAGAACACTTATTGGAGATTGGATTTCCATACAATGGCAGGGATACTGGGGTACCTCCCGTCACAGTACGTGGCCTAGAATACTGTACCGAGGATCCATCCTAAATCCCCTGCAACACATGGGCGAAACCAACCCTTACTAGACAGTCCCAAATAAGACAACCCCGCAGTTGGCTGCAGACCAACTTCACACTAAACCGAATAAAAAGGGACGTCTAGACGGGGGAAGATCTTACCTTACTTGAGCGTGACTCACTTAGCGTTGCTGCACCTCCCCTGTTTTAGCCATTCCCGGTTGATGAGGCTTGAGGCTACGATTATCTTTAAAGAACACATCTTGGAATGCTCATCGTCCTCCATTGATGATGGTCTGATAGCATTCAATCCATACAAGTTCGTTCCGGGTTCGAACGAAACCAAAGGCATTATCTCGTTACACTCATTTTGGAATCACCCTCAGAGTTAACGATAATAACCCTTGCACTCTAAAACTCCATCTCGATCTTCACTTTGAGATGTCACGACCTATCGTTTAGCTTGGATTGATGTGGTTTTCGAATAATCAAATTTGATACCCGATCCCGGTCTCATCAAAATCCAAACGTTTCTTAAAGATCCAGTTGTTAAGATTTAAACAATTTAATTCAATTCAATACTAGAATTCATACTGCATCATCATAGATAAATATCACACATTTATCACAGATATATCCAATATCACATCACAGAATATCATAGAACATCATTCAATAGATAACAACCAATCCAGACATTCTACAAATAATCATCCACAAACAGGAATGATTAATCCATATTATAATTGATTTAGTTAATTTAAATTAAATTAATTACTTAAGAATTAATCACCTAATCCTGCTTAATCAATCATTAATTAATTACAAACCAATTAATTAATCATTACCTTAACTAATCATCCCCTTAATTAATCATCCTTGATTAATTATCCTTTAATTTTTTTATCAATCAATTAATTAATCTCTAATCACAGATTAATTGTTCTTAAATTATTAATTAATAAACCTTAATTATTAATTAATATCTCTTAATAACGAATTAATTAATCCTTAATTACCAGTTGATTAATCCTTAATTACCATTTGATTAATCCATAATTAACATTTGATTAACCCTTAATTAACATTCAGTTAATCCTTAACTACCTTTGATTAATCCTTAACTACCATTTGATTAATCCTTAACTACCATTTGATTAATCAACTAATTAATCTTTACTCACAGATTAATTATCCTTTAAGTATTAATTAACAAAACTTAATTATTAATCTATAAAAATTAATTACAAATTAAGTACCTCTTAGTTACCAATTGATTTACCTTTAATTACTTAATTAATTAATCACTAATTACTAAATTAATCAATCTTAATTACTTAATTAACTAATTTTTAATTACAACTTAATTACTCAATTAATTAATCTCTAATCATTAATTAATTATCTAATTAATAATCCTTAATTATAATTAATTAACCTATAATTAATTAACTTATAACCCTTAATTATTAATTAATAAATCCTTAATTTATAATTAATTAAATCAATTAATTATACTTAAATTACTTATTAACTTAAGTAATCTCAAGACATTAAAACCTTAATTATCTTTAAGATAAAATATTATCTTATAATGACCTAATAATCATTAACATATTAAAAACATTTTATGTTTACAATTAACTTCTTTAATTAAATCATTTAATTAAGTTTTAAAGTAAAATAAACATTTAACTTGATAAATTAAAGTTACCGAATCATAACTTCCTTTAAAAAAACTTAAAACATTATCAAGTAATAGTTTAAAACTAAATTTAATTTAAATTTAAAAGTTTGCCTTTATAAAAACATTTAAAATTTCATTTCTAACTTAAGTTTTAAAATCACTTTAAATTTTACTTAACAAAATTTATATTAAATAAATTTTAAACTTCTTAGCCAAATATTAAAGAAAACAATTATTATATACACAGTAATTTATATAAGAAAGCTTAAACTAAATTTATTTTTAAATTTCAAAAACATTGTTTTTATAAACCTTTTTAAATCTGTTGAATCCTTGCTTCGAGTCAAACCCGAGATCACTCAGGTCAAGCCTCGAGTTTCCTTTTTTCTTCCATTTTCAAAAGCTTAGATTTATTTTTTAAGTTAAAAACCCTATAGTCCTGTCACCCAAAAACTACTCGAGTACAAACTCGAATCACTACCCCAAAAACACTATCCCTCCTTCGAAACCATCCACAACAAATCCCCTAACACAAACAAAGCCACCATACACATGCACCGGCGTCAGAGCTGGGTTCGACCTTCGATGAACCTTCCGTCACCTCACCATCACCCAGACCCTCGATCCTAACCCTCAAATCACAAGCACAAGCCTTCGAATTAAATCAAGCAATCCAGTCGAAACTGGAACCTGACACCATGCCAAAAACTCCTCGAACCCGTACCTCCGATCACCAGTCAACTCTGCAACTCTGGCCACGCCTTGTCGACTTTCCACGCTGCCATTTCCAAAGTCTTGAGCCACTTGATCACCCAGAGATGATGTAGTGATTCAGTTTTCCAGATTCGACCTATCTAGGGTTTAAAACCTAAATCACCCCCTCGACGTCGCCTCGACGATTTGGAACTCCACCAGTCATTTTTCCTAAGCTCGCCGTACTTTCTTCCACCTCCAGACGAAACCCCGAGACCTCACTTCCCATTGATCACTAGAAATAGCCCCAAAATCATTTTCCAGTCGACTTATAATTTCTCACCCAATACAACATTAAAAATCATGATTTCCTTTTTAAAATTCATAGTTTTCAAATTCGATTTAGAATATATTCCTGAATCAGCAATTTATGATGATTGATTTTTAGCATGTTTAAAATATTTACCGTCTTTTTCATTTTTTAGATGATATTTCAACTTGTTGTTCTTAAAACTATTTTTAGAATTTAGATCCTGCAAATGTGAACAGCTTTTGTTTGAATAACAGAGTCTAAAAGAATTTAAGGGTTGAGATCTTGATTTTTGAAAGGTTTTAAAGTCTGTAAAATAAACTAGAACTGAGCAAGTTCCTTGTTTCAGACATGCACACTTATATCATCTTCCTATATACCTTCAATCTTATCTATACAACCATGCACAACATATTAATATCATAACATTCACAGATTTTCACATGCAACAAGTTTGAACGGATTTTAAGATTCAATTCATTAGTTACTCACCAGTTAGAAGATGAATCAGAGGGCTTGAAACAGACGCTTGAAACTGGAATAAAAATGCTTGATTTACTGGAAACTTGCATTTCTATATCTTTGAAACTAAAATACTTAGTTACTGCTTTTGATTTAAACACTGGAAACTTGAAATCTAAAGCTTTTGTTGTTGTTGAGAAGATTGCTTGATTTCTTTTAAAACTGAACTGCTTTGTTGATCTTGTTATAGACTTTTGAAAAATGGTTTACATGAATTTTTTTTGATTTATTTTAAGGAATTTGTTTACAAGGTTTATGTTTGAGTTTGGGAATGTTTTCAGGTTTTTGTTCTTCTGGCTGTATAATAGTTTTACATGGTTTTGAGTTTTTTAGAAATGAAGATAGAAAAGAGACGGGAAAGAGGAGATATAAGTTTATATAGTGTAAATTATGATTTATTAAAAATTTGAAGAAAAGAAAGTAAAAAGAATGACACTTGTTTAAATGTTAACATTTGTCATTTACAATCTTTAATTAAACTACACATGTTCTAACAAACATTTATAATCAAACACTTGTAATTAAGCATTTTAATATTATTTTAAAATGATTTAAAAGCTTTTATATTAATTTTCCTAACTAATAAATACCTTTCTAAATTGATAAATGTTTTCTTAATTTTATATAAATAAAACCTTTAAAAGAAAATAAAATAAAAACCAATTATATTCTAAATAAAATCATATATAATATATTTAATCCATTTTTTTAAATGTTAATATAAAACTTTTGTATTTATTTTACTATTTAATAAACACTATCTTAATTTATATAAATAAATTCTTTTAAGGAAAACAAATCTTATTTTAAATAAAAATTTTATTCATATATTTTTATACCCAAAATATTTTTAAAATATTTATCTTTTAAAATTCAAATTTAAATCCAAATTCAAATTCAAGTTCAAATTCAAAATTTAAAATACAATTTAAAATCAACTCAAATATATATATATATATATATATATTAATTTAAATAAACACATTATTAAATTTGGAATGTTAAATTCTAACTTTAAAGTTAACGTAAATAAATATATATACATATACATTTAAACAGCACTTATTAAATTTGAAAATAATAAGTTAAAATCTATTTATAAAACAACCAAATTAAATTTGTAGATAATTATTCCATTTAAAAATCTATTTATACCTATATTTAAAAACATCACATTATTATTATTTGAAAATAACAATTTTATCAATTTTAAAATAATTTGTAAAGGAGATTGTCACATTTTAAATTTCTTGAAATTCCGAGATATGACACCAGTCATCTAGCAGATCCTATTTTGGATCAACTTAAGAAGGATATAGAAGAAGGTTTTTTTTCTAGCTTTGGGATTGATCCCCAAAGCATATTAAAAATGAACGGTGATATTTGTGTTTCAGACACCGATGGACTTAGGTAAGAATTGTTAACCGAGTGCCACCATTCGAAGTTATCTTTTCATCCAAAAGTGACCAAGATGTTCAAGGATATGAAGAGGTTATTCTGGTGGGAGGGACGAAGCAAAATATTAAAATCTTTGTGAGTCATTGTGCAAACTGCTAGCAAATTAACAGTTACTAGTAGAAGACAGCTAGACCGCTTCAGCCATTGGAGATTCCAATATGGAAGTGGAAGTAGATCACTACGGACTTCATTGAAAGGCTTCCTAGGTTGGAAAAAGGCGATGAAGGAATTTGATCTATAGTTGAACGACTGAACAAGAGTGCCTATTTCATTCATGTTAAGCCAACTAGGACTACTATGAATCTGTTGAGGTCGTATATGAAGGAGACTGTGAGGCTCCATGGGATTCCTTGTAATATTCTAAATGACCAAGACTCAATATTCACTAGCAGGTTCTAGGAGGTACTACAAACTGCTTTAGGAAATGAGCTAAGTCTAAGTTTAACCTACCATCCCTAGACAGATAGGAAGATAAAGAGAGTGAATCGATCATGGAGGATTATTGCGAGAATGCATTCTAGACTTTGGGGTTCTTGAAAATATCATTTACCCTTAGTCGAATTCATTTACAACAATAACTATCAAGCAGACATTGGTATGACCCCTTTCGAAGCTTTGTATGGTCATCCATGTCGTTCTCCTTCATGTTGGGTTGAATTAGGAGATAGACTTGTTCTTGAGCCCGACATGTTCTTAGAAGCCAATGAGAAGGTAGATGATATTAGAAGGAAGATGAAGAAAGTGCAAAATTGGCAAAAGTGTTATGCAGATCGAAGGTGCATGGAATTAGAGTTCTTAGTAGGTGACTTATTTTTGTAAAAGTCTCGCCTTTAAGAAGTGTTGTGAGGTTTGGAAAGACAAGGAAAGTAGCCCCTCGATATATTGGCCCTTTTTCCATAATGGAGTGGATTGGTAGACATGCATATAAAGTGGAGTTACCAGATAGACTATCAGATGTGCACAACATATTTCACTTATCTCATCTACGTAAGTACTCACACGACCCTTTGATGATAGTGGAATCGACATAACAATTTGATTTGGATGTTCAGCCCCACTTAATCATTCTTTGGTGGTCTATTCATATGGTTGCTCGAGATATAAAGCGGTTAAGGATGAAGGTTGTGAATCTAGTCAAGGATCAGTGGAGTGGAGATGATAGATGTTGTATCTGGAAAACCAAGAACTAAATTAGGGATTCTCATCCCGAGTTGTTGTGGTTGTTTTTATTTTGTTATATCTTTTTAGTGTACTCACCATGTGTGTTGAAGGCACTTTCTTTGTATCTGTTTGTTGTATGATATCGTTTGGGTATCAAGATATTTTGTGTTTGTGTTACAAGGATGAAATTTCCTTTAAGGAGGGAGGATGTGATGATCCATAATTTAATCACTTTGATTTTAAATATTTAATATATTTTCAAATATTTAAATAATGGATTTTATAACACAAACAAACTTGATTTGTATAGCAATTAATGAAGGTTAACTCATTTTTGAAAATGGTTTATAAATAAAAAGTTGGAGGAAAAATCGAAAATGTAACAAAAATCGTTTTTCGAATTTTCTACCTTTTATCAAACAAAATTCAGTGCACATGCACTAGCACATATATAACATACACATAACATATTGGAAAGATTAATTTCAAGCTAATTCTGTCTAATAATGCAAAGAATAGGGCTGGTTAAGGGCAACCATCGTAGTTTTGCATTAGATAAGAGCTAAGTATGTCGGTTTTGGCACTTAATTTTTTGCTTTTTCATTTTCCGTTTCATCTCGAGCATTTGACATACTTAATTCCTACCTAATACACTATTATGGTGGCTATAGGATCAATTCAGAAACAAAACGTAATAACTATATCAAATACAAGTCACATAACAACAAGACAGAAACGATACATATGAATACATACATAAAATGTAATACAACATGCCACTTAGGTGGTATACAACCACAATATATATATATATATATATATATATATATATATATATACACACATTCCCCATAAAAGAATATATACATCACAAGTTCCCTACAGAAAGACTACTATACAAAAACTATGCCATATCCCAAGTCGATGGTGAAGTCCAAAAGGTAAAGCAAGCTAAGAGTCCAACTACCTAACCTGCAACTTGGTCTGACCCGAGTAATAAATACACGGGTTAGGCTAGCTAGAACTTGATATTAGTATAAGATAATAGGACTATAAATGGATAAGGGAATTCTTCCTTTAGCTATAAAGGAAGGGTACAAGTATAGTATAATCTCAATGCATGGTATATGTTCCCCAAGGTTTGTCGCATGAATAGGTTTAATTCAACATAAGAAATCCATACTTAATGACATTCAACTCAAATGCAAGGAATCATACAAAAGTCATAAGAGAAACTCATCAAAATTCCAATATGAATCTCATGGAACTCAAGATAGAGTTCAAATCTCGTAAAAATGAAATCACCCTGTATAACATCTCATGTAGCGCTAGGATATCGATGTAACAAAAATATCTTAAAATGGTGAAATCATATAAAACTCAAAAAACTCAAAAACCCCGGATTGGCGAGATCCTCGATTGCAAAGCTGAAGCAATGCTGCACGTGCTAAACTCTTGTCCAGTGCTCTTTAAAATTTAGGTACCTAACTCGTGGACCCGAAGGTTATATTCGTGGTGATCGAAGTCACATAAATCAGATGACCCGAAGGTCTGTAGCATTGGCATACTCGTGGATGTGTTAAAAACTCTCGAAAAGGAACCAGAAATTATTAACGTGCATCCCATACCGCATGTTCACACTAAACAATTTACTAACCGCTAGTTAACTCCACATCATAAAAATAAAATCTCAAATCTCAGAAATACCAAAATACTCATATATCTTGCCTCGTATCATCGCAAGTGCAAATAAATCACATAATGGTTTCTCATAAACCATAATTCCTAAAAAGGGAAATCTCATTTCAAGGCTCGCCTTGTCTGATCAGGGAGTAAAACAACATCTATAAGTGGTTCTCATCGATTGTTACTCCTATAATAGGAGATCTCGTATGTCTCAGCTCGTCAAATATTGGCCAACTCAGATAATTCCTATAATAGGAATTATAAATATCAAATATCAACTTAAAATACAATACTCAAGAAGTTTCGATCGTACAAGTCCATAATTAACCGATAAAGTAAACTCACATGCTCCATACCACGTGTTCTACTAAACCGTTTTCATAAGATTTTTTTAGCTTTCGAAATAAATATTTTACAATATTTAAAATTAACTTAAAGCTTTTTTAAAACCATTTTCTAGAAGGTAATTAAGGAGGAAAGACTTTTTGCTAATTCTTTTACTCCTTTTTATGTAATGTGATGGCAAATACTTAATGCCACATGGATGGCACATGGGTACTTGATGAGGTGGAAATGACAAGGGTTACAGTGGTAATTTGCTACGTGACATGAAGGTAATTAGCAACTTTTTCCAAAGTCTATATAAGGACCTCCTTACTTCATTTGCACCTTTAATTTCCATTTCTCTTCTTTGTTCTCTCTATCTTCTTCATTCTTGTCCTTGTATTTTTCTTAAGCAAAAACCGTACAAAAGCACACTCTTTCTTCTTCAAAATAGTTTGAGATGACATAATCTTCATCATCACCATTCCACAGTCATAATTTTTTAAGCTAAAACCCTCTATTCTTGTCATTCACGTAAGTAAAGAGGAAGACGTAGATCAAGAATGGTGGTGTCTTGTGTTGTTGCTAGGTCGAGGAAGGCTTATTTGTTTTGGTTTGATCTTTGCTTTCTTGAAAGTGAGTTAAACTCATTTTAAAATGATTTAAAATTTAACAAATTGTTGCAAAATATAAATTGTTGTTTATAGTATTTGTATTTATTATATTTGCTTGTTTGGATTTGATTCCCGCTTGGCTGCGGATGGCGTAAGTAACCATTATTTTGCATGGGACAAAAAGAGGAAGTTAAAGTATCTTCGTAGCGATAGGTCGCTATCGAACACTTCGAAATGCATGGATATACAAGATTTACAACGGACTTTTGTAGAATAACCCTATAGGGTTTCTTGGCGCAATGGTGATTCACTTTCATATGTATATTGTTTGTATGTATGGATGAGTACATGTGTACCATTTTTTATGGAAGTGTTGTTATACCAATTATCGCCATATCGACACTTTAAAATGTCATCTTTCTTGAAAACCTTTATTTGTTGATCTCATGCTTGGGATTTTATAAAACAAATATTTGGTTGTATTTTTGATCTTTTATTGTAAAAGTGCGATGGCTTGGAAAAGTTAGAACCCCTAAAACAAAACTCTTCAAAAATTAGAAATGGATTTCCTTCATCGATTCCACAAAACATCAAGTTTTAAAGAATTTTCAAATGTGTTTATTTGATTTTAAAAATCTTAAAATTTTTGTGAATGCATAGTATGTTGTTTTAGAAATAAAATAGAGTATTCATACTATGAATTTTTTTAAAGAAATTTACATTTAGAGAGGGCCAATGTAAAGAAAATTTTAATACTATTTAAGACATTTTTTGTGACATTTTTCTAATTTTCTCAAAACTGGTTCTAACTTATTTTTCCCTTCATGAGATTAAATATGGATATTTTTAACTTATTTCCAAGGATTTAAATGTGTTTGACAAGTGTTTGTGATATGAAAACAAAGCACAAATTTGATTCTAAAAGTTTAAAAGTTTGATTTAGTTGTGGAAAGGATTTAGTCTTATCCTTAGTACCAAACATTTAGAACGTAGATTCGTTACTATCCATGAGATTTAAAACTATAGTGTCTAGGCAAGGCTAGGAGCAAACAATGCCTTGACTTACGTGGCTTCACTTTTAAGCGAGGGATAATACAAAATGGAAATTAATGTTTTGTGATAAGGGTAAGAAACTTGATTTCCATGAGCAATATCACATATACGGAAAGGACTTAGCTATATACTTAACACTAAACGTCGAGGTATGGAAACTTGTCTCTATCTTGTAGATTAAGAACGTACGTCATAACAAGGCTTAATGGTACTCTTCCTTAACTTATCTGGCATTATTTTTAACCGGGGGATAATACAAGTTCGAAATCGATGAATGGTGGTAAGAGTAAGAGATTTAATTTCCATATACGATCATTTGGTTATCCTCAATAGTTGATTTCTTGACTATTGATTTCGACACCTTACTGTGTGTTTAGTCAACCTAAGTCGATTTGTTGCTCGTTTGGAGCATTAATATCCCTTATTGGAAATGACTAAATAAAGAGCTAGTGTAAGCCAAGCTATGTGGGGTTGCTCGCACTAAGGTATTTTTACATCTACTCTAGACCGGTTTCTGTTGTACGCGCATAGAGTTGTGAAATACTCGGATACTCAGTAAGGTTAACGAAGTTCAGCTTGGACGTCTTCGAAAGCCATTATAGTTCTCAAGTATATTTTCTAGAGGTATATTTTCGGTAAGAGGGGTGCATCCTCCTAGTAATTGTTAGAAAAATTCCTTCTCCTTATTTTGGATTCAAACCTTTGAATCGATTCTTTATTAATTGCATCAGGAAGTGTCTTGCACTCTTTCCAGTATTTAATTATTTGTATCCATTCTTTTATGCTTAGATGTTGTTCTTGTGAGGGGAAATCCTTTCCGTGTTTTTTGGTGTGATCTCACATGTTGTTTTGTGTGTTCTACTTTTATTTTGGAATTTACTCATGCCAAAATTATTTTTTGACCTAAGTTGTTTATTTTCATTAAACAATCGAGTTTTGATTTATATTTGAGTAGTCTAGGAGTGATAGGTTTCTTTGGACTCTTCCGAAGATAGTAGATGAGCTGGAGGTCCCATATCTATCTAGCTATTTATTTTCTCTATTATGAGATATTTGTTTATAAATGTGGATTTTGTATCAAAAGGTAAAAAGGCAAGTTATTATAATTATGTAGGATGATTCTAGTGCTTTTGTTGTAAATCTAATCTCCATGTTAAGGTTATTGTTATATTATATTTAACCATTCCCTTATGAGATTTCTATTTTGTTCATTTACTCTACCCGTTAGAACTTGTCTTTTAGATGCTTGGGCAACGATGCATGAATATCATGGATGTATTAAGTATTGTTCCTAAGGGTCAAAAAGGTGGATTGTCATAGTTAGCATAGATTTCATGGTACAAAGCACTATTGTGCTAGAGTGATCTGTTTGGTTCAATGCAAGTGCACGTCGATAAAGTCATAGAGTGGGGGATTAGATTCAAGTCATTTTGCAACTTTAGTGCTGCATAACCATTTACACATTGTTTTATGGTTTCGAGCCAGGCATTTAGGAGGGTCCAAAGAAGTGCTTAAGGGGTACTTGTATCTAGTAGTGGGAACATGGATACAGATGCTTGAGAGCATTACAGTGGTAGAGGTTTTTATTATTGCTAGAAGATCGATCTAGATCTGTATGGGGGCATCTTTATAGCAAGAGGTTATATGTGGACGCTCAATTCCATTCATGGACTCTTAAAGCATAGGAATGTATATAAGTCCAAAGATCACATAAAGTGTAGTTGCTCCATTTATATTTCATTTAGTATGGGACGATAGTTGATATTCTCTATTTGATGCATTGTTATGCTGTGTTATACTAGCTGATTGACATTGTTATTGTATGCAGCATGATAGTCTTACATTATGACACTTTTTTTCCTTACACTTGTATACTGGGTAACTTCTTCATAGCATATTGCTACGTTACAATCACATTATGTTAGTTATGTGGACTCGTTATTGATAGGAGAAGAGCAGGTTGTGGTATTATCATTTTGAGATAGGTTTATTTTACTTGTTTATGGACAATCCGAATTAACACGAGCCACGTTCATGGAGAATATCGGCCGTACCTTAGTGGTTTATTATTTTATTTGTATATAATTTTGATATACAATATTTTGAGATAGTACCCCTCACACTAGATTTTAAGTCTAACGACTCTGACCCGAGTTTTGTCATTGTCTTTTTATGTCAAGACAACTCTTGTATACCCGAGTGAGTAGTTTAAGAGTTAGGTATTTTTAGGATATGCTATCATGATGCCTGTAACACCTCATTGAATTAACAAGAGATTAATTAAATAGTAATTTAATTGATTTATAATAAAGCTAAAATTGGCAATTGAGCAAATGATAGAATTTGGCTATGAAACTTGCACCATTGTGTTTGTGGCGATCTTCTAAGAAACTTTAAAATATAAAGCTTCGCAATTGGAGTTTAAATAAAAAAAGTTATAGACTTTTGAAGATATCGGATCGAAAATAACTCGGAAGAATTAGAATAATAAATATAACCAACTAAATGTTACGTTAAATGTTAACATTATTTTGATAGAACCCATTGGCCGACTCTCCCTATGGGCCGATCTACCATTCATAGGGACCAGTCGAATGTGATAAATAGGGTTTTCTTTGGCCTAAATGTCTAGGAGTTGAAAATATTAAAAGGTTTTGAATCTGATGGTTCTAACACATCCAAACAACCATATATATATGAGGATAGCCTCCTCATTTTTCTTCACACAAATATAAACCTGATAATGAGATTCTGCCCTCTTCCTCCACATAAATTTCTTAAACTCAAATTCAAAAAATGAATATATACATTCAAGGATTAGGGAAAGGATTAAAGGAACTAAACTAAAGAAAAAGGTACTAAATTATATATTATATATATATATATATATATATCCTAAACTCCCCTAATCTATAGTTTCTCAATCTAATACACACAAACAAATTTGTTATATATTATACAATGAAAAGGAGATATATCGAAGGAAGGGACAGGTAATAACACAGTAGCAAATCTAAGAAGATATCTATGGATGATTATATATGAGTGGAAATTTCATTTTTTTCATAATATTAATTTTTGAAGTTTGTTTTTGGATTTGTACCTTGCCTTTGGAAATTTTGTATGTGAAAATAGAGATGGATGTACGAGGTAGGGAAAAAGGAAAATTTCCTCTTATTTGTAGTTTGCAACGCCTATTTTGACAACTAAAATATATATGATTTCTTTGACATTTCAACGCTATGCATTTAATAAGTCTACTGGAATATAAAGATTGGAATTGTTAATTTGCTTCTTTGGAAAGAGAGGTCGTGGTTCTATTATATTAATGTAAAATGAAATGTATGTTTTGGATTCCATTTTGAACACATATAAGTCAATTTAGCATAGCTTTTTTGTTGACGTTGTTAGTTATTTTGAAAATTGGTTGCACTAAATTGAGACTTGTATTGAAATTGCAGTTGTTGGCACATTAAAATAGTATATCACCTCGAATAAGAAACAGATAAGTTACTTGAATACATATAAAACTAAGTACTCACAATTTAATATTAGACATATCTTTTAAATTTTGGAACCGACTAATTATAATTTCAAATTTGTAAAGCATGCAATAAATAAGGCTTAAATAATGAAACCGACAATTTAAAAAGGAGGCTTTACAAACAAATGATAATTAGAAATTAATAGTAAATCTAATAAAAATAGGTTAAGAACAATTATGGAATTTAATCCATAAATAAAGGCAAAATAAGTAGTTTCTCTTATAAGGCCTTCAATTTGTAGATACGAGTGAGGTATGTGTGTGTGTGTGTGTGTTGGCATAGTTCAAGATTAAATATTGAAAAGTGGGAATATGGCTAAGTTATAGGGATGCAAGGTCAGTTGAAAGCATATAGAAGTCTGCCCAGCTAATCTGGCTACCAGCAGCATGACTTTTGTAACAGATGTGTGACATTGCCTATAACAGGCACCCACTGTGGATGCAAGGTTAGTCCCAATTTTGTAGGGTAAGTCTACCCAGATGATCTGGCTATCAACACCTATAAATAATAAGACTAATGTGAAATGTCATAATTGGTTATGAGCTATAAGGATAAGGAAATTTTAGAAGGAGTCTACTTTAGGTTTGAGGTGTTAAATTGCAGGTTTGGTGTCTATCTCCTTCCTATAAAAAGTATTAAATGACTTAGGGAATTTCTCTTAAATAACGTTGGGTAATCCTAGGATGGGCTTGCTTCGGGATTGAGGTATCAAATGATCGCTGTATTTAACTTTTCCCTATTTAAGAGGTATTAAATGGTCGAGATTTCCTTTTTGAAGTGGATAATTCTAGGATGGGTCTGCTATGAGGTTGAGGTATTAAATAGTTGTTGGGTTCTGCCTCTTTCTTATTTAAGAAGTATTAAATGGTCGGAGTTAACGTTTTGGTCCGTCAGTGGGAATCTCTTGTTGAGGGTCCACTTCGGGTTTGAGATATTAAATGGCCGAAGTGTCTACCTCTCTCCTGTCTAAGAACTATTAAGTGGCTTTAAGAGAATTTCTACACTATCAACTAGATAGTACCAAGAGGCTTTTGCCTTAGGATCTATGGCTGGAGAGTCTGCCTATTCCCTAATTAAAAGGTCATAAGTGACCCATGTGTTTTTTCTTGTATCGTTAGGATACAATTGAATAGGAGATGGATTATTGAACCCAATATACCCCATAGCTGCATTGCATCCGAATTTATAGTGATGGTGTTAGGCTTGTAGGACCATTGTCCTACAATTAGAGATATACTTAGAGAAGTTTAATAAATAAGTAAGGCATAATACATATTTGAATGCTTACTGCCCAGACACTCTTATTGCAGAACTTAAGGTTATCTTTCACCAAAAATTGTTCTTTTGACTCCCTCCTCATTACAACCTATATGTTAGCTACAATGATGAGGGTGGAGAAGATAGTGGAGACTTGGCAGACAGTTATCTGTTATAGTTATGTATTTATGTTGTTATGATGTACCTAGACTATGTACCAAACATAATTTATGCAGTATTTTGACATTGTGCTCCTATGATTTGGTTTTATGAGATGGGTACTTTATTTGGTTATCATATTTTATTCCTTCCATCATGAGACTCGGAAAGCATATTATACCAACTAACAGCCAACCTAGAATAAAACTAAGGTTCGATGGACTTTTTATTAAGTTGAAAATTAGTCTAATTTCAAAGATGGTTGTTAATTTGGTATTAGAGCTTAAGTTACCCGATCAATAGGAGTAGGATACGCGAGAGTACATTGTCTTATTTTTGAAATTATTATTCAAAACCCTACTATATACATGATTATACTATGGATATACATAAATATATTAGGCAAATTCCTAATTCAGCAAGTAATACTATTGTAGGAAATCATGACAAAACTTTGAACCTACAAATAGTTGATAATGCCTGAAAACAATGGCTTTGAGATAGAGAACCACACCAGCCAGAAGATAACCACCATACCATATATGCCCGCATAGTTTTAGCAATATTTAACAATCATGGGGAAAGTTCCCATTCCCCAGCAAGCCGCACCAATGGTGCTAGTTGCTCCACCCGCTGACCAGCATTCCATCCACTAGACATTCCTAAGTTATGTAGGGATTTTCTGAATATAGATGGATGAGTATTCTTATGCATGGAGGACTTTATAGAAACCAAAGCTTGGATCAATGATTGCGGTTGCATACTCAAGGAACTAGAGTTGGAAGAATGAGTCAGGAGGAAGGTAGCTGTGTGGCACTTGAAAAGGGAAGGCTAAACTGGTGGACCATAGTAACCATAGAGAATGCCACGGAAGGCATAACTTGGGCTAAATTTAAGAATCACTTCAATTCGCAATTCATGTCCAATATAGAATTGAATGTACAATTGGAAAAGTTCAACCGTCTGAAACAAAGGGACTCCATGATAAAGGAGTATATTAATAAGTTCATAGAATTAGCCAATTTTGGGATGAGACTGATAGACATCTATGCAAAGAAGATGATGAAATTTGTGAAGGGTCTAAATTCTCCTTTAAGGGAACTACTGTTAACTCAAGTTCTAGTAGGCGCCACATATGAGATGCTAGTCTAAATGGCCTTGCTCTAAACTGTTAGTGAAGAAGAAATGGAGAATGCAAGGCGGTACGATAGCCAAGCCGAAATAAAGAAAGAGAGGTTTGGGGAAAGATAAGATGGCCAAAGGAAAGTTCAAAAAGGGAGGTTTGAAATGCCACAAATGCCACAAGAAGGGACACATCACTAAAGAATACTAAGTACGCTTGACAAGAGAAGAGTTCAAAAGGAGGTGCAATCATCGCAACAAAGATGGGCACTTTAAGAACCAGGGTCCGAAACTAACCATTGAGGGATAGGTCATGCAAGTTTATGTCATTGAAATTGTACCTATCTCAAGCAAACTTCCTCCCAAAGACAAAGAAAAAGCTATTACGGAAGGTATAACTATTATTTTTAGGAATGCTATTCATACCCTATTTAAAGCTATGCTAGAAGAGGCGATTATTTAGATTGGAGGTCGGTTATATTTAAAGCTATGCACGATAGTCGGATGGTTTCAGATGGATGTCACTCAAAAAATGGCTAAGTATGAAACTAACACTCCCACAGGGGATCAGTACCTATCCTGGTTGAGATTGATAAGGAATGACAAGGAAGGCCCCATGAGGCTACATTTAAAATTTTAAGACAATTGGAGTCCGTATGCTTAAATTTTTGAAAAATTAATTCACCTATAAAAAGGAATTGATATAGGAGGGATCGTTATAGGAGAGATTGGTATAGAAAGGATCGATAAAAGAGGGATCGGTATAGAAGAGATCGATATGAGAGGGATCAATATAAAAGGGATTGGATAAACTCAATTTTGCAGCGATGATCGGCCAATAACTCAAAATCTATAAATGTTATCAACATGAAACTTTGAATACAAGCTTATTACAACATGTGAAACGCCCCTAGGGATCTTATTCCAATTGGAGGAAGTTAGAGGGATCGGCATAACACCCTTTGGTGGGATCGGCAGAAATCACAATTCAAGCAACACTACTTCATGGAAAATGCGATATCTCATAAACCGTGTATTAGAATTGCACAAAATTTGGAAGTAAGTAGCTAACGTCATGGGGCACCCTTCATAAAGATCGTAGCCCATTTGGAAATATTAATAGAGATCGGTACTGACCTTTATTATAGGCCTCGATGGGCCAGGAAATTTTTAGGTGGCCTTGTTTTGGTCTCCCAAACCTTCTGCCGAAATTTTAGCTCGATCCGTGCAGGTCTTCCCTTATAAAAACAACAGGGTGGTGTTGGAGAAAAGGATCTTCTATATCTTCACTCTGCTTCCCTTGATCTTCAACCTAGCCTACACTCTACCAATTCTATTTATGGATTTCAGATTGTAATTGAAAACAAACTATGGTATAATAAAAAATATTATTCTAGAGTGGACCTAGGCCGAAGTTAGACGAACTATTATAAATCTCGTCACTTTTTACTTGCTTTCATTTTTATTTTGTTTTTTCTCCATATTATATTATCTACATAAGATACTATCTGAATCTGTGACCGGATATTGGTGCTTTTGTACATCTGGGTGTTGGCGGTCAATTTTGGCGCCAACATTTTGGTGCTTTTACTGAGAAAGCTCACCTCTGCGAATTTGGAATGCGGATTCAAAGTTTGGAAAAGATCTAGAGCTTGGATTTGAAGCATCGGTGAAGCAATCTACAAGAAGAAAAGTAGCAAAGCCATTGTGGAGGTAGTTAGGAGGCTTCTTTAGGAGCTGGAGCTAATCAAAACTTCACCTACATCATTAGGGAGGAGATAGAAATAATGGCGAACACTATGCAGAAGCAGATGCCAAAGAGACAGGAGCAAATGATGCAGAATCTACTATAATGGATAGGAACTGCTGGAGCTATGGATCATGGAGTTGGAGCAGTAGAAGCTGTAGAAAACCAGAACGGGAACCATGTAAATAGAGCAAGTGGATTAGAGAATGGGATAGAGCAACCGGAGGCAGTTCTTGGCTAACAGATAGGTATTATCCCCGGTTCATCCAGAGGGATCGAACCGAATCCCTAAAGGCTGGGGGCATTCCCTCGGGATTTGGTCGGTTGTGCTATTGGAGGACCTACGGTTGATGCTATGCAGTTTCGAGTCAATCGAAACGCTGACACTCATCTGGATTAATCTGGGATCCCCTCATTGACTAAGGGCAGGATGGAAATGATGATTGGAGACCACTTTTGGATGTTAGAATTGCTGAAAATTGGAATCCAGGACTTGGAGCAAAAATTTACTGGTTTGATACGAATTGGAGCAACCAGGGGCAAACCTTGACCATGGAAAATGGATTGATACTACTCCCCATGGAACTGGGGGCATGGATTTGGATGGCTTTGTATGGAAATGGATAAAAGTTATGGAACAGGGCAGCCATCATCCATCATAAATTGGAGCAAGCCTGACTAAAGGGTTTAGGTCGTCATCTCTTGATTGGGTTGGCATGAATTAAATAACTAATAATCAACTCTAGAGTAAAAAGGCTAAGTCGCTTACACATGTACGGGATCGAGGACGATCCCTAGGCATACTATGAGATGGCGATAAACCACTATAACCAATGAATCTCAAAACACTTGGATCCACAGTGATGCGATGAACAAAACAGGTAGTCAGCTATGGATTATGCCTGGCAAGAGGTAGGTCACTTCGCCTAAATGCGATGGATCGACGTACTCAGCTTGTCGGGTATGGATTATGCTCGGTAAGGATCTGGAGATATAAGGTCGTCAGGTATGGATTATGTCTAGCAAGGGGTAGGTTGCTTCACCTGAACATAATGGATCGGCATACTTAGGTCGTTGGGTATGGATTATGCTCGGTAAGAATCCTAAGAAATTAAGGTCGTCGGGTATGGATGCATAGCAAGGAGTGGGCTGCTTCGCTTGAATGCGATGGATCGACTTACTCAGGTTATCGAGTATGAACTATGCTTGGCAAGGAACTAGAGTGTTCACGGATTTGGATATGGATTTAGCTATTGGATACGGATTCGGATGTGGACTCAATTATTGGATATGGATGGACATAGGCATGGAAATGGATTGGATTTTGGATTAGATATCGGTAGATTATGGATTATGCACTTTGGATATTGGATGTACAACTATTCAAAAAACATGTTCTTATCACAAGATATGTTTTGGGGGGCGAAGTGTTAACCCACCTTTTGGCAAGGATAGATTTAACCCATTGGATTTTGTAATCATCAAGACAAGATATCTGAAGAGGTGATTATTTGGATTAGAGATCGGTTATATTTAAAGCTATGCATGATAGTCGGATGGATTTGGATGGACGACACTCAAAAAATGGCTAAGTATGGAACTAACACTCCCCTAGGGGATCAATAACTATCCCTAATTTTTGTCTTGAATTGGTTGAGATCGAGATGGAATGACAAGGAAGGCCCCATGAGGCTACATTTCAAATTTCAAGTTATTTGGAGTTTGTATGCTCAAGTTATTGGCAAACTACTTCACCTATAAAAAAAAGGATAGATATAACAGTGATCGGTATAGGAGGGATCAGTAAAAGAGAGATCAGTATAGAAGAGATCGGTATAAGAGGGATCGGTATAAAAGGGATCAACTAAACACAATTTTGTAGCGATGTTCAGTCAATAACTCAAAATCTACACATGTTATAAACATTAAACTTGGAGTACAAGCTTACTACAACATGTGGAACACCCGTAGAGATCTCACTCCAATCGGAGAAAGTTAGAGGGATTGACATAACTCTCTTTGGAGGAATCAACAGAAATAGAATTCAAGCAACACTAATTCACAGAAAAAGCGATATCTCACAAACCATACGTTAAAATTGCATGAAATAAGTGAAGCAAGTAGCTAACATCATGCGACACCCCTCATAGGGATCGTAGCCCATTTTGACACACTAATAGCGATCAATATCGATCCCTATTGTGAGCCTCAATGGGCTTGGAAATTTTTGGGTGGCCTTGTCTTGGTCTCTCAAATCTTTTATCAAAATATCAGCTCGATCCGTGCACGTCTTCCCCTATAAATACAGCAGGCATAATGTTAGAAGAAGGATCTTCTGCATCTTCTTTCTATTTCTATTTATCTTCAACCAAAGCTACACTCTGCCAGTTTTATTCTTGGATTCGAATTGTTATTGTAAACAAACTGCACTATAATAAAAAGGATTATTCTGGAGTGGACGTAGGCCGAAGTTAGCCGAACCACTATAAATCTTGTTACTTTTTACTTGCTTTTATTTTTAATTTGTTTTTTCTTCATATTATATTCTCTACATTAGATACTATCTGAGATCTGTGACTGAATATTGGTGCTTTCATACAATTGAGTGTTTATGGCCAATTTTGATGCCAACACCGATATCGGCATAGAGTAATAAACACGTGGGATTACTAGGAAAGAACAATATACAACGTACACAAATGAACATAGAGTCACAGACCGCAGCTGTAAAATATAATGCATAACAAACTGATTCTAACTATAACGATGTCCGACTACAACAACATATACCAATATGAGTTCACAATACACAATTATTGTCCATCTAATCAAAATAAATACAAGAGACACCCAAATAGAACATGTACATAGTCATCATCTTGTAATACGATATAATAAATATAAAATGTCTCCTTTGATGCCCATTCATTCAAAATGGCTAATGTCCCTATATTTAAAAAGTCTCGGACTGACCTAAGAAACATATAAATAATAAAAGGGTCAGACTATGTCTAGATCCAAGGTGAGTATGAAACAGTAAGCATGGTAATAAAGGCAAGTACAAATATGACACAATACAACATCCATCATAACATCATCATAGTATACCATGCCACACATCTCAAATATTACCCATGAAATACATATAGCCAAGTGAGAATCGCGACAATCTAATCAAAATGCTATGGATAAGTTCACAGTGTATCCATAAAGACTACAATAAGGAATGAACCATTAATCAAACCAAATCCAAGGGTCAACCACCAAAATATCTATCTTGACTTGCAATCGTAATGGAAGTGCAGACTTCTGATTGCCATGCCCTAGAATATAAATCAAGAAAGGCATAAATACAAAAAGATAATTAAAGTATCAAATTTCGGGATACGGTGCTAATGAGGTAATAACTTTCAATTTAAGTCACGGAAGATAAATCAAGAAACGTGGAACCTAGATAGAACTCCATCCATACAAAATACAGAAAACAATATCTATAAATACTTTCTCGACTTTTAGACCTGATGGAAATAAATACTTCTGACTGTTAGTCCTAGGAGATAGCAAGAAATACAAATCACAAATAAACCCCAATTCACATAAAACATCGAAAGCCATATCCAAATAATTATCTTGATCTACGATCCTAATGAAAGAGATAACTTCAGACTATTAGGCATGTAGAGATATCAAGAAAACTCAATATACATCAAAGTCAATCAAATACCCAATGATCAAAATCATATATCTTGACCCTTGGTTTTCAGAGAGGCAAAACTCTTCATTGAATTAACTTAGGAGATAGAAATAAAAAATCATTCAAAAATGAGATCTCTCTCAGTCATAGGCTCTTATGAGAGAATGACAAACAAGCTTACAACAAGTCTCCAATGTTGTAGATAGAAAACAAGCAGCTATCTTTGGTTAGGGTATCTTAAATGACAGATGGGCATGCTTCTAGTCTCTAATGTCAAACAATTATTGTCTCTAATAAGGTGATAATAACAAATATCTCATATATATATAATGGATCTACCTAAGTCATCCAGATGGAAGATCTAGGTACTGCAAAACTACTTTAGTAAACACTAATGACCGCTGTCCGATATCTACAGCCCATTAATTACACCTAGAATTGTGAGACTGATATCCATCATATTCATAAACATGCTGTAAGACTAAGTTGTGCATTGGCCATGACTCATACTTGCCCTTGTTAATGTATTGTTGGTCCTCAAGTAACGTTGGGGCAATGGCTCTAATGAGAGAAATAAATCTCAGTCTACAAATTCAACAATGTGACATCATGGATCTGGGGCACGACACCACAATCAGGACCGCTAAGATGGATAACTAGCTTATCTGGTGGATTTAATTCACGTGCTCTCCATAGTGTTGTAAACCCTATGATGTAGATTGTAAATAAATAATCTCGACTATATAAGTCCTTTTGAGAGCAATAACTAGTACCCTCGAGTTTAGGTGTCCAGATGAGAGTGACAATATTGCTCTTGACTCGATTAGTCGATGATACCTAATGAGAGTGATAATTGATAATCTCGAAAAAGAAACATCAAATAACCTCGACTCTAGGAATCTTGATGAGAGTGATCACTCTCGACTATGTGGTCCTAATGAGAGCATTTCAATAAAAAAAAATACTCGATTACTAGCCCTAGGAGTAGATAATAATATTCGACTAGTTAGTCCTTAGGAGATGCAACAAAATACACTTGATGAAATGAGTCCTGTTGAGAATAATAATAAGTACTCTCGACTTTATATGTTCTAATGAAAGCGTCACAACATAATAATTCCTTGACTAATAGCGCCAAGAGTAACTAATAACATCACTCAGCTAGTTGTCCAAATAGGAAAAATCTGCAAATCTCAACATATGTTCCTCTTGTAGCCCTTGGAAAGTAAAAAAACTCTCGACTACTAAGCTCTAAGGAATCATCTTTAGACGATATCACAAATCCCTAACCCATCTCTATAATATATTCAAAATCTATTGACAAATAGTAATCGAACAAGTATTACTTGAGCATCCCATACCACTTAATATTACTCGAACTTATACTAGAAGCTAGTAAACTACACTCATCAAAACAACAATTATTCTGCAATATGAGTCGATAAAATAATCAGAAAAATATTACCAAGCATCCCATAGCACTTGGTACTACTAATCTGTTTATTCAACATCTCACTATATAGAATTAAATTACAAAATCACTAAACAAACCAATTCTAAACCAATGAATACACAAAAAAGGGGATTAAATTTCAAAAGTCTTCAAAATATATTTTTATAGTAAAAACCTTTTCATAAATATTCAACTTACAAAGGAATTTTTCTTTTGGAAATATTATTAGATCCTCTTGTTTATACTTACAAAAAATTCCATACACTCGGTTACCTTCGAAAAATCTCTATTTTCATTTTTGAAACAACTTTTATTTCCAAAAATAGTGCTAATATATAATTTTATTTTCCAACTTTTTTTATTTATTTATAAACAGACTACAGTTAAATTTAAAACCACATAAATAATCTTCCAAAGCTTTCAAAATACTCCTAAAATGAGCAAATCAATTAAACGCCCAAAATATGAATCAAGGAGCAAAATTCTCCAAAATTATCTACAAATCATCAATATAATTTTTATCGTTTGGCCTGATTCGAATTACATCGAATTTTGGCTATTTACACAATGTAAACACAAATAAAATAAATTTCACATTAACATGCAAGCGAACAGCATTTCCTTTGTGTTATGGACAATCGAACATACGCAATCTCAACATTAAATCAAAATCATATACAATATCACATAATCAATCAAATATCCCAAACCAATATCTTAACCCAACAATCCAATCAATAAATTGGGATAAATATACATGACTAGCAAGAGGAAACAAATATAGATGTGAGTATAAAACAGACTTTAACCATTTTCTTTCCCAATATTCTACTGCAATAGCATACACCCCGAACCCGTGTTGCCTCGAATCAACCTCTGGCCCCCAAAAAATCACATACTCGCTTCCTTCCATTGACAGCTGCTCCTTCACTCCACCAGCCTAGGTCCATCACATAGTATCCCCTGAACATCATCACAAATACTAGAGGCAACGACCTTATTCATGTTGAATCTCGCATTTTTTCGACCACCCAACGCTACTGTGCGACCCCACTTTTCCATCCCTAGTTCACGAGTTGCGATTGCTTCACCAAATCACATCGACCTTACATCATTCGTTGATGGGTTCGTCGCCATGCCTCCCCTTTGGCCATATCAAACGTCGATGGCACAACGCATCGCCTCATATGACCTATTTTTTTAATTAATCGTGATTTTTGATTTGGATTTCTATTGCTGTATGAGGCTATGGGTTAGAGTGGGGTTAAATTGGTTCAAGAATAGGAAAAGGTGTTTGGATAAGTTACTAATATGGGCTTGGGCTTTTAATTTTTAGGCTCTTTTAGTTTAACTTTTCATTTAATTTAACTTTTAATTTATTTATAAATAATTTCAATTCAATATAAATTGATTTCCACCTCATTCTACAAATTATATTTCGATAACTGAATTTTTTTATTTAATTTAATACTCGCTTACTTATTTATCACTATTTTAAGCATATAAGAATTATTTACACTTTAAAAATATTTTATACTCAATTAAAACATTTTATTCGAGTTTAATATATTATCTATAAAGAATTTAATCCAGTTTATTGAAAAATTAAATCTTTTATTAAATAAACTTCAACTGAACAAATATTTGCTTTCTAGAATAACAATTCTCAAATATCAAATTTGATAAAATTTATTTAATTAGAATTATTTATTTTACAGCGTGGAAAGCGAGCTGTTACGTACTTCCTTGTGAAAATTGCATCCTTGTAATTTCTTATTAGGAGACGTCATTCACAACTCATAGCCTGATCATCTTTGTATTTTGCAATCTTCCATAAGCTTAGACAATCCTCTATGTGACTTTCCCTTTACAACTTCTCTTATCATATGCTATCTAAATAAATAGACTTATTCAACAGCTTTCTATGTTCGACTACGACAAATTTTTACGAAAATTTTCTTAGTGTCGGATTATTCAAAATAATTCGAAATAGTAACCTTACGAAGAGTATTCTGAAATATCAAAACATGAAATATCATAAATAATATACATCCCAATCAAATGGGCATCCCGAAACACGGGGAAACAATATACTAAGACATCATATATTGATATATCATAAAAGCATACTTTTAATTAGCATTTAAGTGGACTATTTCACTTTTACACGAGCAAAAGCGAGCCAACATCGCCAAATTATCCAAATAAGCTCCAAAAGCACCCATACTTAATTCAGTTTAAACATTTGTCGCATGTATAAAAAGTAAGACAAGAATGCATTCATCTACTATAATAATAAAATAGCATCCATGTTTTACCTACTTCCTAACAAGCTTCCAAATGTCAAAATTAAAAAACTAGGGATTAGTTTTAATAGTAAAGTTGTTACTTAGTGTTATAGCTTTCTAAAATAATTTTTGGATCATAAAAATGCCACGTACAACTCAAGTTATGAAGGTTTTTCTTCGGATGCTAAAATTTGAAACTACATTACAAATGCCGGTCCTCTTTTCAAAACCTTGTTTTTAGCCTAGAAAACGTCAATATTTTGCAAAAAATCTTAAAATAAAATTGTTGCTTAAATTTATAGCTTTATTGAAAGTATAAAATCATTGAAATTACACAAACCATTCAAAAGTTATGGCTAAAACACTTAGGCACTAAAATTCTGAATACATTTTGCACTAGCCAAAATTGTTGTCTCGACTTAAAATAGGTTTAAACATCAAAAAACTTCAAATTTTCGAAACGTGACATTGCAATGAGTAAATGGCTGTTTATTAAAAAAATTCATGATAAAGATATAAAGTGAAAATGGTTGGGGCAGGCCTAAAGAGTGTGTTTCCCAATCCCACTTTCGTGTTCAATTTAGTTTTCAAGCAAAATATAGATCGATCACAACTTAAATTCAAATAATACGTAAATACACAATAAACCTTACCCATTCTTATATTCAAAAAAAGTTAACCATAAAAAAAATCACTCTAAAAAATAGCAAAACATGTTGACTTGTGGTACTGTTATTGTACATGGACATAATACTATGCATAGTGCAATCATTTTTTCCATGTAATGTTAGACTTCTTATAACCAAGTAAGTTTACTTACATATTTATGTAGTTTCATTATATCATTATTAGTTGTTGTTATTCTCTTTTGATTATATTAATAGAGACCCAGTGCTAGTGAAGAAAATTGGAGAGGAATTGACAGGCTATCTATGTGTGAGGTGTGTTCATCTATGTGGAAGATGCATAAAATAATTTTCAATTATACTAAAATGTGTTTTCAGGCATGCAGAGATCTAATATAGGATCAATGAAGATGTTATTGGAGCTATACAAAATGATATAGAAGCCATACAGACTATTTATTTTTTCTAGAAGAAATTCCTGCTAATTCCAGACAATTGATACCTTTAATGGCTAAAATGTAAGATTTCATTCTTCAAAAAATTTGGCTTTAATAGTCTTGAGGCATCAATTGATAAGATAAAAAAGAAAGTGTATGTATGTAGTTCATTTCAAGAACTAATCACAAAAAAAAGTCATTATATATTTTTTAAAGGACATTCAAAAGTCTGGTCAATTTCTAAATCAACTCCATGAAATATATATACTCTATTTTATTCTCTAGAATCACTCCTTTACTTCATTAATTACTACACTAGGTTCTAATACGCACTCAAACCCAACAAAATTTTTCAAATTTAAACTATATCAAAAGTAAATCAACTTCGTTTCATAAAACTTTTCTACTTCAAAATCCATAAATATATTTATCTCATAAATTTATCTTCAATAAATTTTAAATTCAAATAAGGTATAAATCATATTACTTTAATTTGGAAAATAATTTAAACTATTTTATTATTCTCCTTTTTAAAATCCCAAACATCACTCAAAGTATAATTTTTGAAACATTATTTTCTTCTCAAAACATATTATTCAGTCATCAAAACATCTTGTCCAAGATATTATTATAGCACTTCCAAAATCTCTACACTTTCTTTCTAGAAATAGAAATTCTCCATTTACCAAAACATTATGTCAAAATGCCTCATCTCGGTGTTTACGAATCCTTAATGTTGGCCAAACGCATCGACCTAAATTCTTAAAGCACTCGACAAACAAATTAATACCAAAATAAACTACTATAATACGTTCAATCACTTATAAAATAAACTCATATTTTATTAAGTTGTATGCTTGTCTGAATAGAAATATTTATTTTCAAAATTTGTATATACTTCAATTTATCAACCATTGATAACAATGAAAATCATCACACACCATCCATCCATAAAATCAGTTAAACCAACAATAAGCATATTTTTCAAATAAGCAAACAACGCCTTCAACGGAAAGCTATTTATTAGTTTCTGCTATGCAACTCCAATCACTGCCGAATCATTTACTAAAAATTGCCTCATCGGGATATAGATTTGTAAATTATTAATAATGTAGGATTTGGAATGGTCCTTTCAACTTCCTATATCGAACTACACTTCATTTATGTTCAAGCCACATAGAGGTTTATTCACTATCATCAATGTTGACAGTACTCGCTAGGCTAACCACTCCTTTGTTCGCTACCTCACTCATCAACTTCAATTTCACACGAGAAAAATACATATAGAATAGGTGGAGATAAGATTATATATTATATAAAAATTAACAAGTATGTCCCTAAATGAGCCTAGTAATCATCGTATACTGTTACTATCCCTTTAATATAAGGTAATTGCCACACATCAAAGAGGAACAGAGAATCTAAAGTCACTCTAAGGATAAGTCTCGTGTCACATGTACCTTATATTGATCTAAACTTGCTCTGATGCCAATCTTTAAAGCCCTACCTCTATACCCATATTACGAAAGATAGTTACAAGGTAATCCTGCTGGTAATAAAAAGAATGAGGCTTGTTAGGAGCGACTATACATGAATATTCCCTTGGGCTAACATTGGTACGTTTCTTACCTCAAAATATAACAACTATACTTAATCAGTATTGGTACTAAACATATGGGCTTACTTGGATAGAACAATATACACCATATACAAGTGAACACATAGTTGCAAATCATATCAAAATAATATAATACATAACAAATTAATAACAATTGTGACGGTATATCACTATAATAATATATACCAAGTCAAATTCACAATATGCAACTCTTGGCCATCTAATCATAATAAATAAAAAAGGATACCCAAATAGAACATATACATAGTCATCATCTCATAATATGATATAATAAATATATACTCTAAAGCCCAACTATCCAAAATGGTAATGTCCCTGTACTTAAAAAGTCTTGAACTAACCCGAGTGCAATATAAATAATAAACAGGCCAGACTATACCTAAATCCAAGGTAAGTAAGGAATATTAAGCATGGTAATAAAAGGCAAAGTATGAATATGACATAATGTAACATGCGTTATAACATTATTATAGTATATCATGCCACATATCTCAAATATCGCCCATGAAATACATATAAACAAGTGAGAATCATGACAATCTAAAATTAGGTGATAGCAATCAAACATATTGAGATCTCAAAATATGATCAATGAGCTTGTAGCATATCCATAGAGATAATGAATCACGAATCAAACCTAATCCAAGGGTCAACCACCAAAATATTTGTCTTGACTTGAAGTCCTAATGGAAGTGTAAGACTTCTAACTATCAAGCCCTAGAATACAAATCAAGAAAGGCACAAACCTAACAGATAATCAAAGCATCAAATCCCGACTTGTAATCTTAATGGACGTAAAAAAATTCGCCAGTTAGGTCAAAAAAGATAAATCAAGAAATGTTGAACCCAAATAGAACTCAATCCATACAAAATAAAGAAATCAATATCCAGAAATACTATCTTGACTTTAACTCCCGATAGAAGTAAATACTTCCAACCGTTAATCCTATGAGATAATAAGAAATACAAATCTTAAATAAACCCTAATTCGTACAAAACATCAAAAGCCATATCCAAATAAGTATCTTGACCTACAGTCCTAACGTAAGAGACAGCTTTCGACTGTTAGGCCTATAGAGATATCGAGAAAACTCAAACTCAATAAATATCAAAGTCAATCAAATACTTAATGATCAAAATCATATATCTCATCCCCAAGTCCTTAGAGAGGTGAAACTCTCGACCAAATGATCTTAGGGGATGAAAACAAAAAATCATACCAAAAGGAGATGTCTCAGCAATAGGCTCTTATAAGAGAATGGTATATAAGCTTACAACAAGTCTTCAATGTCATAGATCGACAGCATGTAGCTGCCTAGGGTTAGGTGTTAACCCAAAAATGGGTCAACACTCAAAAACAGATGAAAGCACCAGTTCTATTAAGATTAAAGGAAAAAGTAGAAAAGGTAAAAGGCTACACAAGAATTTTTACTGTGGTTCAGTAATCTCTGGCCTATATCCAATTTATAGTTTTATTCGTTGTCTTCTCCCTGAATTACAATGAGTTATATCATATCTGACCACAATCTAGTGGATAGAAAATTTATAATGAAGTTTCTAGAGTGTTTGAGAAGTAGAGGATAAGAGTGAAGAAGAAGACGGAGTCTCCAATGGTGGAGAAATCAGATCCCCTTTTCGTTGCAGAAGGTTTGTATTTATAGAGAAACAGAGGTATGGCATTAGAAGCCTGCTTGCACTGGAGTCCAAATGAAGGCTCAATCAAGTTGATTTCTTCCATGCTATTTTTATTGAGTTGTTGGTTGATTCTAACAATCTTCGCTCTATCACTTGAGTTGTCCCGCTTTCTTGATTTTCTTCTAATCAACATTGAAATTGATCGTCTAAACTCTAGGAGAACCCCTTGATCACGAGATATTAGTGAAGTATATGAGAAGTATAGAGTTTGGGGAAGAATTATGTGAGAAGTGTCGGTCAGTACTGACCTATCATAGCTCAATACCGAGCTATGCCTTGTGCTCCAGTTTCCTTTAAATTTTTCGAAGTTGTCTCTTTATTCCTTCTTAGCATGTTTCAAGTTTGTAAATCGTTTCATTTTTGCTTTAATCTTCTAAGTCTAGTTGAAATATACTTTGCTGACAAGCGGGTTAACATTAAAGTATCTTAAATGATAAACGAACATGCAACGGTCTCTAATGTCAAACAATTATCATCTCTAATGAAGTGATAATATCAAATATCTCATATATGTCCTAGGAGATGGAAATAAAAAATTATACAAAAAGGAGATCTCTTAGCGATAGGCTCTTATAAGAGAATGACAGACAAGCTCACAACATGTCTCCAGTGTAATGGATAAGCAACACATAGCTGTCTCGGTTAGGTTACCTTAGATGGTAGACGAACATACAAATAGTCTTTAAAGTTAAAAAATCATCGTCTCTAATGAGGTGATAATATCAAACTCAATAAATATCAAAGTCAATCAGTACCCAATGGTCAAATTCATATATCTCGATCCCCGATCTTTATATAGGCAAAACTCTTGAACTAAATGGTCCTAGAAGATGGAAACAACAAATCATACAAAAAGAAGACCTTTCAGCCATATGGACTTATGAGAGAATGATAGACTAGCTCATAGTAAGTGTCCAATGTCATAGATAGACAACATGTAGCTGTCTTGGGTTAGGATATCTTAAATGACAAATGGACATGTAGCTAGTCTCTAATGTCAAATAACCGTCATCTCTAATGGGGTGATACCATCAAATATATCATATATAATGGATCTACCTGTGTTGTAAAGGCCCGTTTTTCCATACCCTTTGAATCGACAATAAAGCACACATGTCCAACTCAAATTGCATGAAAAGACGGATCTTTAAGAGAGGTAAAGAAAAGTAGACAGAACAGAATCTCACTCGAATGGAATAACATATAATATTGAACAAATATTTTTACATTATTTCTTTTTAATTTTTTATATGGCATGGAAGTCATTAAAGAGAAGAGAAAGAAGATGAAGAAGCTTAAAAAAAGAAGAATAAGAAAATGTGAATGAAATGATAGAAGGAGGTGGATATTATAGAAAAAGAAAGAAGTGGTAAATTTACCAAAATAACCTCTTACCAAATTACCAAAATAACATTACTTCAACCTAAAGTAATCTCCACTTTTTCAATACTTAACATCATCTTTCACATCCTTACTTTATGTCTTAGTCACTTAAAGATTAAGTAAAGAATATCATAATTATGTTGGCTTTGATTTGATATTGATTTGATGTTTACTTTTGACTTTTCTTACTTACTTTTGTTAATTCTTTCTTACTTTTCTTAATGACTTCTAGAAGTTTTCTAATCTTATTTAGTAAAAGCAAACATGTTTAGTGAATTAATTATTACTTACACTATTTGAATATATGTTCCTATATAAAAATAAAGGTGCGACGACGCTGCGACAACTTTTAATCGACAAAACATCGTTTTTCGACAAAATGTTTTACGGTCACATTTTGACGTTTTGTTAAACTATTTATTTATGTAAACCAAATTTAAAAATAAATTTGTATAATGCTATTTAAAAATATTAACACTCATAAATTAATTAAAATAATTTATTTAATCATTGAAACTTACTTTTCTAAAATCATCATTTTGTCACTTTTGTTGATATAGGAAAATGTTACTATTTTTGTGTATACTTCTCTTTTCAAATCCTATCTAATTTTGTTTGAATCATACAACCTTACTTATTTTACATTTAAAATCACTTTAAATATTATATTTTAAGGTGGTCAAATTCTGGGTCGTTACATTCTCCCCTACTTAAAAGCATTTCGTCCTCGAAATGAAAGTTAGATAAAAGAATCTATCTCATACTCACATCCTTAAATAATTTGACTTATTTCTACTGATGATAGAAAAGAAGAAGGTTAATATCATAACAACACAAAAAGAAAATGATGTCAAACATACATATAGAGATTTCCACACTAACCTGAGTACCCATCACGTACTTACGATTATATACACATACATCAAGCCAAACTTCTATCGTACCCATCCTAGTGCACATTGCACAATTAAGATAGAATATACAACAACCAAACAAGACTATTCATCCAAAACAACCACACCGATACTGTATCAAGATAAACGAATACCACCACATAATTCATTCCCTGTCCTGAGCATGTGCTATATCTGTGGTCTATATATATGCATACCAAAACATCGGTCCAACCACTATATCTTAGTGCCTACTATTTGAGATAACTATCCAACTACTAAGTAGATAGACCCAACACATCATACTATATGTGATATTTGATTCGATCTATTATTCGAATCCATAACTTTTCTTTTGAACTAGTATCGATCCCTCGATTTTCTAGTGCGGACTTTGATCAGACTTCTTGATCATAAATCCTTGCTTTCCTTCAATAGCTCTCAACTATGATAGAAAACTTGTGTACACAATCATAAACTCCCATCAATTCTCACCGTCAAAAATTTAGTGATAAATCCTTTTTCGGATTGATGTAAATACCTCAAAGTTCTGTACTCAAATCTTAGATCGAAATTTATGTGCTGAAATAATCTATGTTTACTTATGTACTTATTCACATTCATCTTTACCTAATACATTTATTCAAAATTTCTATTAATCCAAGTTTATTTCACAACCATTTACTTTCTTCTAAATACATTATTACTTAAGCATACAGATATGACTTAAACTTGTATAATATACCTTTACTTCTTAAGAGTATACATACATATCCCCAAACTTCAAATTGTTATTACTTCAACTAAGGTGTTTAACTAATATGGAACTCTACTATTATCTCAAATTAATAAGTTATAAAACTCAACCATTAGTTTTCTTTACCCAAGGTTTTCATTTATCTAATACTATTTATCCAATCCATATATTAATAAGGCAACTTTACTAAGTGTACACCTTTTTCTCACTGATTCTATAATTAACCACTTAACTTATTTACCTATCCATTTTCTAAATCAAATTTCTAAATCTTAAATCCATTAAATACCTTATAGTCAAATTATGAAACTTAATTCTTATGGTATTTGTTATTTAAAATTTTCATCCAACAATAAACCTATTAACCATTTTATTCAAAAATATCCACTTCTATCTTACTTCATTCTGGATTATAAATGTTACCCTAAATGTATCAAATAATTCAAAATTTTATATTAGAATGATATTTCTTATATCTCTTATTCCTAAATTTCACTTTAATTTTTTTAACCTAATCAAAGTGTCTAAATTTCAAATTACCTTATTTCCTTTATAAGTTATAGAACCTATACTTTTATATTATATTTAGGAAAAAAAGTTCCAACTTAGGTTTACCCTTTTTCCTATCTTATGGACAAGTATTTTTTTTCTAAGTATGCATTTTCTTTTTACTTTCTCTAGTTACAACGTGTAGCTTCAATATTATCATCAAATATCTTACAGTCAAATTGTGAATTTTACTTCATAAGATATTTGTACTTAGCTTTTAAATCCATCCATTATGATAATTACATAATCATTATTATTTCTTAATAACCAAAGGTCTAGGGGTATATGATCAAAATTCTAAATTCTAGCTTTCAATTAATTTATTCTATATGAAATATCTTATAGTCAAATTGTGCAACTCTAATCACAAGATATTCATATTTTAGTTTTACTAAGCTAAATTACAAACAATCCTTAATTTCCAACCAAAAATAATAATATCCCCTTTAATATTTATAATATAAACCCAAGGTAAAATTATTTCATTTACCAATTTCTTTAAAACAAAATCATTTTTATAAAATTAACAAATACGTGCTCATATATATAATACTCTCATAACACGTTCTAGGGTGTTACTAACCCTATCTCAATGAGTTACTCATCCTAGGATATTACTAATCCTATCTCTAATGAGACTTTACCCATAATAGAGCCAAGGTTCTCGCTTAACCTTCAGCTCCGATACTAAATGTAAAGGCCCGTTTTCCCATACCCTTTGAATCGACAATAAACCACACATATCCAACTCAAATTGCACGAAAAAACGGATCTTTAAGGGAGATAAAGAAAAGTAGACAGAACAGAATCTTACTCGAATTGAATAACATATAATATTGAACAAATATTTTTACATTATTTCTTTTTAATTTTTTATATGGCATGGAAGCCATAAAAAGAAGAGGAAGAAGATGAATAAGCTTGAGAAAAAGAAGAAGAAGAAAATATGAATGAAATGAGAGAAGGAGGTGGATATTTATAGAAAAAGAAAGAAGTGGTAAATTTACCAAAATAACCTCTTACCAAATTACCAAAATAACCTTACTTCAACCTAAAGTAATCTCCACTTTTTCAATACTTAACATCATCTTTCACATCCTTACTTTATGTCTTAGTCACTTAAAGATTAAGTAAAGAATATCATAATTATGTCGGCTTTGATATTGATTTGATGTTTACTTTTGAGTTTTCTTACTTACTTTTGTTAATTCTTACTTACTTTTCTTAATGACTTCTAGAAGTTTTCTAATCTTATTTAGTAAAAGCAAACATGTTTAGTGAATTAATTAATACTTACACTATTTGAATATATGTTCCTATATAAAAATAAAGGTGCGACGACATTGCGACAACTTTTAATCGATAAAACGTCGTTTTTCGACAAAATGTTTTATGGTCACATTTTGACGTTTTAGTTAAACTATTTATTTATGTAAACCAAATTTAAAATTAAATTTTTATAATGCTATTTAAAAATATTAACACTTATAAATTAATTAAAATAATTTATTTAATCATTGAAACTTACTTTTCTAAAATCAGCATTTTGTCACTTTTGTTGATATAGGCAAATGTTACTATTTTTGTGTATACTTCTCTTTCCAGATCCTATCTAATTTTGTTTGAATCATATAACCTTACTTATTTTACATTTAAAATCACTTTAAATATTATATTTTAAAGTGGTCAAATTCTAGGTCGTTACATATGTCATCCAAATAGGAGAATTATGTACTGTAGCATTGTTCCAGGAAATGCTATTGACTATAATTCATTTCATATAGTCTCTTAGTTACTCCCAGAATCGTGGCACTCATGTCCATCACATGTCATGAACGAGCTACAAGACTACACTGTGCATTGTACACAACTCCTACTTGCTCTTGGTAACGAATCATTGGTGTTTAGTAAAGTTGGGGCAATGACTCTAATGAGAAAAATAACTCTCAACCTACAAACTTAACAAGGTGACATCACGGATCTGCCTCGCGACCCTATAATCAAGACTGCTAGAATGGATAACTAGCCTATCTGGTGGGTCTAATTCACATGCTCTCCAAAGTGGCGTAAACCCTATAATATAGATTTTTAAGTAAATATTCTCGACTATATAAGTCCTTATGCAAGTAATAACTAGTACTCTCATCTCTAGGTGTCCTGATGAAGGTGACAACTACTCTAGATTCGATACGTCCTATTGGAAGCGATAATTGATACTCTCGACTCGATGAGCCCTAACGAGAGTGATAACTAATACTTTCAACTCGATCAGTCCTCATGAGAGCCATGTCAAATACTCTCGATTCTAGGAATCCTGATAAGAGTGATCTCTCTCGACTATATAGGTCCTGATGAGAGCGTCCAAATATAATAAATCCTCAATCACTAGCCCTATGACTAGATAAAGATACCCGACTAGTTAGTCCTTAGAAGATGCAACAAAATGCTCTCAAAGAGATGAGTCCTAATAAGAGTAAGAATAAGTACTCTTAGCTCCATATGCCCTAATGAGAGCGTCACAACCTAATAATTCCTCAATTATTAGCCCTAAGAGTAAATAATAATATGTTACGATCCGAAATTTCTGGATATTTGAAATTGAAATATTTAATTTATTTTAAACATTTAAGAGTTAGTTTAACTTGAATTTAAAATATCACTATTTATTTGGCAATTAAATTTTTGAATTTAATAATTTGAAATTGGGTAAAATATTGAATCTTCGGTTTTGAGCTTGTTAAAAATAATTTTAAGACTTATAAAATTTATATTGATGATACTGAAGATAATAAATGAGTTAAAATTGAATTTGACAGTGGTTTGTTTAGTTTTTTTTTAAATATATTGTTTAAGTCGATATTTAAAAATAGCCATCCGAGGCACAGTCTTGGAATTCGACAAAACCAGTTCCATTAGATCTGTAATAATGTATTATTATCGGATTTCAATTTTCGTAGCATTTGGAGTTGTCGTGTGATCGTACGGTAGTTAAACGCGTTGAATTTATATCGAAAATTTAATATTATAACTGGATCCAAAAAGCTACCTTCTCCATACGACTGAGTTAGGACTCGAAACTGTTTCCACTGTGTTTAGAATAGGGGAATAACCTTATAAACGCCTAGTGGCACGCCTCGATAGGAGTTCGAAAATTTTAGACTGTATAAATCGAGACGATTTAAATTTGAATTTAAATTAAAAATATATATTCACATACAATGGGCAAATTAGACACGTTTCCTCCTTAGAACATGTGTCCCCTTTTTCATCTTTCCTTTTGAAACATGTTGTTTCCTTTCTTCTTGATAGAAAAAAGAAGAAGCAAAAGAATTAAAAAATCGAATTCATCTAAAAAAACGAAAACCCTTTTCTCGTTCAAAATCAAACAGTTCGAAATTAAAGGATAATGGTCGAAGCCTTCCCGTTTGATCAATTTATCTTCCTCTCTCCTTTTTAACTCTTTCACTAATCGAAGTTCCAAGGCCGAGAGTCAAAATTGCTTGAGTCAATGGAACCAGAAATCGATTCAAGCGAATCTCGTGAACGACTCAAGAATTCAAAATCGAACTCATTCAATTTCGGGAGAGGAAGAGAGGGCAGTGACAGATCGAGTTCGCGAGGATGCGACGTTGCAGTTGGGCCTTAGGGGTTATTGGATCGGAGGAAGGGCATGCGGTGTTTTGGGATAGGTCGCGCAATGGAGGAGCTCGTGCTCGAGCTACTGTTATCGAAGATGGAGTAGAACGATGAGGCACAGCGTGAGCCAGAGAGGCCGGCGACGTTGGTTGTTGGTGCGGAGACTTCAAGAGATCGATGTTTGGCAGATCTCGAGGATGCTCTGGCGATGGTGGTCTATGAAGTTGTCGTAGTCGTAAAGGTATTGTATTTATTTATTTTATATGTATTTGAATATATAGTCTAGAAAAAATATATATATTAAGATATATATGCAGATTTTAAATTTATATATATAATATATATACATATATATATATATATATGAATATGTAAAGTTAGATTTCTTAACCTATATCGATTATTTTGATGCAGCCTGAAATGAAAAATAAAATAAATATACATATATCCATTGTAAATCTACTAGTTTATTTTTAGATAAGGTATTATAGAAATTAACTTAACTAATTTAATTATTTCTAGTTACTAAAAGATTTTTATAAAAGGGATTAGTTTAAAATTAAATTATTAGTTTAAATAAATTAACAAATGGTAATTGACCATTTGATCATTTCAAATATTAACAAATCGTATAATGTTTATACAAGGTTCAAAATTGCGAAGAAACTAGTCGAGATGGAAATGGATTGCAAATAAAATCAAAGGTGATTTAATCTCACTCATTTTGAATTCCATTTAAATTTAAAAATCTAGGTTTAAATGATGTGCATGTAAATATGCATATTTTTACCACTATTCTATTTAAATTAAATAAATGATCCTATTGGGTATTTTAACTTGTTTTAACCAAAATTCATATTAATTCCAAATTGCCACATATTCATCTTCATCCAAGAGCAAAACGGTCATTTGTGTGCATATATTTCTTTGAGAAAAATTAATTGGAAATTTATATATATTTTTATAGGAATTTGGTCTCAAATAGGAGTGGTTTCACGAAGGAATATGCGTGCACAAAGAAGATACAAAAGAATGAAGATGTAAATAATTCAAAGTGAAGAACATGGAGGACCCCACCTACCCACCACTTAATGTACAAATTAGAGGCTAATGCATATGCTTATGGAATTAATGGCTTCATGTTCATTTAAATGAGTATTATGACATGTTAATGATTACTTGGTGGCCACACTACCTCATGGGCATTTTGGACATTTCCCAAAAATATGAACTAGGGTTTCATACATGTATAAATACCCATATGTTTCATGTAATTTCTCTCTCTCTCTCTCTCTCTCTCTCTCTCTCCCTCCCCTCCCCTCCCCCTCTCTTAGTCTCTCTTCCCCTTCCTCTTCATTAGTTTAGGCTCAAAATAAAAGAAAGCTCTCTTTCTCTTTTCATGGCTACTTAGCCATTTTTGTTTTATGTAATTTTCTTTTCATTTTATGCAATGTTAATTATTGTTTCTTTTTATTTACATGTTCATTTCCTTTTATGCAAGTAGTGTAGATCTCTCTTATTTCATGCAAGTGATTAGTTTTGTTTCTTTGTTTTGCTCTCTTTTTCTTTTTCTTTTTCTTTTACTTTAATGTTGCAAGATATATTTGTTGTTTTGATAACAAATAAGAGAGGCTAATCCCTTCAATTTAGGGGTAATGAAGCCTCTAATCATGTAGCTTCAACATTTTGATAATTATAGCTCTCTTTTGTGCTTGATGACAATGCTTGAAGTGGTTTTATTTGTTGTTTTTGCTTTGAATTTGATAGCCTATATTGTTGACATCAAATAGGCTATTCTTAAACAATCACTAACACAAATGCCTCTCCATCAAAATATGATTATGACATAAGAAAGTGATTTGAAATTAAATTTTGATGGTCTATATTTCTAATTAATAGTTAATAGGCCATACTTAAAATAGATTTTATTTTCAACTTTGTTGTCATTTTCATGAGAGTTAGTAAGTGATTTAAAGGTTGTGTTATAGTTTGATGGCTTATGTTGAGCTAATTAATAGCACAAATGAGTCATACTTATGATAAACACATCATTTAAATTCACTTATGACCAAAAAAGAGAGATCATAATTTCATAATTTGTTGAACTATATGATCTTGATAGTGGAATTATCTCTAAATTGTCATTTAACTCTTATACTTTTATCATTTTCTTTTGCTAGTTTTTGTTAGTTTCTTACATTTCTAGCTATTCACCCTCGACTTCGGTATAATTTGATTGAATAGAATTTTAAAATCGTCAATTCCCTATGGGTCGACCCATATTCGCCACGTGCTACATTCGTACTCCATGCGCTTGCGGTTATTTTTAATTTAAATTCGTTCGACGGTTTTCTAACACGATAGAATTTTTGTCGACGAACATTAAATTATTGGTTGAATGATTCAATTGACTGGGTGTGGATGTGATATTACATAATAGAGTGTGTGTGTGTGTGTGTATATTGGAGTGACTGTTTCCCACATTATATAGCGAATGAGACCCTATGCGCCCCGCATAATAGCGGACGACCCTTTATACCGCGGTATCCCGTCTTGAAGTGGGATTGGTATTTTAAATTGTTGTGCTAACATCTGTGGATGCAGGGAAACAAGTTGGAGGGATCCAACTGGATTCCTTAAGATGTTAACTTTATTTTATATTCAGTAATATGATTTATGTGATAATCTATGATGGATTATATTGATTATATTGGAAAGTGTAATTATTGAATGCTATGGCTTGGTTGAATATATGTTGGTATTTGAGAGAATGACAAATATATAAAGTTTGGATTTAATATAAAGGGGAATTTTTAAGTAAAATAATTATGGAGAATTTGGATAAATTTAAGATTGAATTTGGAAAAGTATAAAAGTTTGATTTTTAAATTCTATTAAATATATTCTAAGTATGTAAATGAAGATAGAGATTTTAAATAAATGAAAATAAAAGAGTTGGAGACTTAAATGATATTATTATAAATTTAAAGGATTTTATTTCCAAATTAAGATATAATGTTTGGGAAGAAATATTAGGGTAAGATTTTAAATGAGGTATGAAGTGGGCAATTCAATTTAAAATGAGATTTTAAATTGTAAATATAGAAGTAAATATGGAATTAATGGATTTTAAATTTGGGTAAGTAAGGGAATTTATTTTAAAAATGGAGTAAGTTTTGAAATTCGATTTGAAAACTGATTAAGTGTTTGAACCTATGGTTTAATAGGAGAATGAGACTATGGAATTTATAAACTGGGTTTATAAAGTGAAAGAAGATATCAATGGATATTTGGAAGTATAAATTCACGATGGGAATTTATAGAGGAATGAGTAATTTGTTTTAAAAATAAATAGTGGTTTATTTTAAAGGTGTGAAAGGATAGTGTATTTCCTTTGAAAACCAAGTATGTTTTCGAAGCAGATTTTTAAGTATAAATTAAAGCTTAAAGTTGTTTTAAAAGAATGTTTTTGAGAAATTATTATTTAAGTTGTTTAAAATTTTAAAGGTAAATATTTATTAAATTAGTTATAGTAGTAATTATTTTGAAAAGTTAATTGGTATTATGATTTAAAAAAGATAATTATTAACATTTATATTTTATAAAGTAGTTTTATTTTAAAAATAACTAGGCTAAAAGTTTTATTTGAAAATTTGTATAGAATTTTATAATTTTAATTTTTATTTTAAAATTTGTTTTGGCTTATGTTCTACTTGAGATTTTTTAGGAAATTTCATAATTAGTATTTTTAAATAAAGTGTTTTAAATAGTTTTTATTTTAAATGTTTAAAATATATATTTTTGGACAAAGTAATTTAAATTATTTTAATAAAGTATTTAGAATTGGTGATTTCCAGTGGAAATAAACAATATTTGGAAATTTATTCCGTGAGAGAAAAGTGATTTGAAAACCGTTTTCAAAGAGTTGAAGTGTGGAAGATATCTTGGGAAGATATTTTGAATAATAAATAATTTTGGAAAATTATCAAGATTGATGGTTGTTTGTGGATGTTATATGATAGTTAAATAACCGACTATCAATATTGGCCAATGCGCTGATCGTTTTGAAGAGACCAAGATCAGGATTAATTTCCGAAAAACCACTTCGATCTGATCTGAACATTTTCGTAAGGAATACAAGAGCTGGGAGTCGAAGATGGAGCAGTGAAGTGCAAGGGCTAATCGCTACTAATGCTAAAGGTGAGTCCAAAATGGATGTACTACGAGTAGTGCCTTCGGTTCCGTTCGAACCCGAAACATACTTGTATGGATGAATGCTTTCAAAACATCGTCAGGAGGATGGTGAGCATTCTAAGTGAATGTGTGCTAAAAAGGTAACGCATAGCCTTGAGCCTCATCAACCGGGAATGGTTAAAACAGGGGAGATGCAGCAAGGCTAAGTGGCTAGTAACCAACTAAGGTATGGTCATCCCTGTCTAGAGGTCCTTTTTTATTCGGCTGTGTGGGAGGTTGCTGATCCCAACCACGGGGTGATCTTATTCAAACTATCTAGTAAAGGGTAGCTCCGGTCTTGTGTAGCATGGATCAAAGGTGGATCCTCGGTACGGTGATCTAGACCGCGTACTGTGACGGACGGTACCCCTGTAGCCCTGCCATTGATGGAAATCCGTTCTCCCTACGTGCCTTTACGGTTTTGCTTGTAGAACCTAGTATTGCTGGAATTTAATGAATGTAACAATTTCGGCTATTTGAATAAGTATTTGTACATAGACACTACTATAATATCAGAGGATTTGATAAGAAATGTTTTGGTTATCGTAAGGTAAAAACCCGGCATGTTTATTTGTGGCGTGGTCTTAATAGATACCTTTCATTTCAAAGTATTTTAAAAACTTTAATAATCAAATTGAGTGTGTTTTATCACGCTGGCTTTCCAGACTGACTTGGGTATTAGTTAACGATAATGCTCTGGTCAGACCGAGTATTATAGAGTACAAATTCTGGATGGACTGCCGAGGAGCTCAAGAGATGAGAGGATGACGAGGCATATTTCCGTAGATTTATATTTCCGCTGTGTAGTGTAAGCTGTATATTCAGCTTTGGGAGGACAAGAAATTATAATTGTCCTGAATTGTGTTGTTGATTTGTATTTTATTCTGATGATGTAATGTATAAAACAAATATGATTCTTTTTGTTCAAAGATTAGTCATTTATCTATTATATTGTTTCGCTGCGATTGTGAGATTCTGATATTGTTCCTATTTCTTCTTCTACCTCCTTCTTCTTTAACCCTAACGGTTCGGTTTTTCGGCATTCGATTGTTCGGAATTTGATATAGTGGACGTATTGATGTCGATTTTCGGGCGTTGAAAAATCAGGTTGTTACATAATATCACCCAACTTGTTAGTCCTAAGAGGATAAATCACCAAATCCCAATGTATTTCCGGCTTGTAGCCCTTGGAAAGTAATAAAACTCTCAACTATTAAGCTCTAAGGAGTCACCTCAAGACGATATCACAAATACCTACCATCTCCAGAATATAAGCGACATCTACTCACTAATAGTAATTGAATAAGTATTACTTGAGCGTCCCGTACAAGTCAGCATTACTTGAACATTTACTAGAATCTAGCAAATTATACTCATCAAAACAATAATTGTTCTATAAAATGAGTGAATAGAATAACCAAAAAAAAAATACTACCAAGCATCTCATACCAATTCTAAGTCAATAGAATTTGAATAAATATAATAATCCATTTATTCAATGTCCTCATTATATAGAATTAAATCACAAAAGAACAATTCTGCACTAATGAATATATAAAAAGAGGATTAAATTTGAAAACTATTAAAATATATTTTTATAATAAAAAATTCCTCTTTTGAAATTTCCTTTTGATCCTTTTTATCAAATATTAAATTTAAAAAGGAATTTCTCCTTACGAAATATTATTAAAAACCCCTCATTTATATTAATAAAAATTTCGTACATTCAATTACCCATGAAAATCTCTATTTTCATGTTTAAAACAACTTTTATTTCCATAACAAGTTGCATTAAATCCTTTTATTTTCAAACAACTTTTATTTATTTATAAATTTACTTCAGTTAAATTTAAAACCCCACATTCAATCTTCCAAACCTTTCAAAAATATTTTTAAAATGAGAAAATCAATAAAACGCCCAAAATATAAATCATGGAGGGAAATTCTCCAAAATCATCAATGTAAATTTTATCGTTGGCTTGAATTGAACTACGTAATTTTGACCATTTGTACAATGTACACACGTATAAAATAAACTTCACATCAAATTGCAACCGGACAGTATCTCCATTGCATTTTGGATAATCTAGCATACACAATTCTCGACATCAAATCAAAATCATATCCGATATCACACAATCAATCTAATATCCCAAACTATTATCTCAACCAAGCAATTCAATCATTAAATTGGGATAAATTTATATAACAAACAAGAGAAAATAAAAATAGATATGGGTGTAAAACTCACCTTAACTGTAGTGGGAATTTCCACCTACAGCATAGTGAAAGTGAAAAGATGTTAATGAGCATAGAAACGGCCGGAATGTGCATAATAAAAGCACCATCGGGTAACCGTAAGGGCGAGGCGAAGTGTTAGGAGAAAATTTGGAATATTCAGAAAATATTGTCAAAGAATTTGAAAAAGTTCCTAAGGTTAGGACATGCACATAAAACAAAATCACCTCTCAATCTGAGCTACCAATTAAAAGATATGATTGTATTAAAATTTTGTCCACTACTTAGTTGACTCGGGTCGCACCTTGGAGAGCTACTACTTAATTCAGGAAAATGGAACAATTAGATTCATCAGAATACTCTAATCATTAATACGAAGTTACTGGTCTAAGTCTTAACCAATTTTTGTGGAATATACGGATATATGATTTTTGTTTGATGATAATAAACATATATACATTCATTTAAATGTATTTGTTAATGTACTATTTTATTTTTTCATAGATTAAATAAATATTTGTTGAATAAAATAAATAACACATAATTTGAATTCAAACAGAAATTTTATTCAAACAAATATTTATTACAATCTTGAATAGTACAAATTCATGCTCACACTATACATATACAATTTTGAATACATCACGATTTCATATTTACATTAATAACCTCACTACATATCACTCACACTCGTAGTTTATCTTCAACTGCATTCCAGTTTGAATCCAGCATCTGAGCAATCTGCAAAAATATTCACTAATGCAGTAAAATTGAAAAAGAAATATTTTGCAATATAAAATGAAATATGATTTGCCTCAGTTATTTGGGTTGTTCGTCATCATTCACACTTGAATTCATCACACACGAACAGTGTGACATGCATAGTGTATCACTGTACATGCCACAAGGCCGTGCACATCGATATACACTCGATAATGCTATAGGGACAGGTGAGCATAGGACAAACCCAAATGAAAAGCCGGGTTCAACTCACGTGCAATATATTCAAAATCACGACACGAGCACAAGGTCAAACCTGAGTTTTTGAAAAACTGGATTCAACACAGTGCTGTTCACAAGTCAAAAACAGAGCATCAAAACAATGTCGAAGTCATTCCAGCAAAATGACAGTACAAACAAGTGCACACTGGAAATACAAGCACATGCACATCAACCAAATAGTGGCACATGAATACAAGTATGCACAGCAATGCAAAAACCAGTTGCAACATAGATCACACAAGCAATGACAATACCCAGTTACAACAACAAACCCAAATGTCCAGACCACAACATGTATGCAAACATGAAGTGAATCAAGTCAGTAAGGCAATGCACCAATGCAAGTAACTCATGCAACAGAACATCAACTGGGAGCAACAGAATGGATGCAAAAATACCAAATGAAATCAATACTACAGTGGATGAACTAATCAATAGTGCAGAGATGCACCAAGTAAGTAACTGCAAGTGCCAGGTTGAACAATTATAAACATCAACAACAAGCCCAAGTGAAACCAAACCGCAAAGCCAAGCATGTCCAGTTACAACAAAGACCAACTCCAAATGCATCAGTGATCAACACAGCAGCTCAAAGACACAATACAAAAATGCAAGACCAAAGTGTCCAAACAACAAATGAATGACCGGCCAACAAAGAATCAAGTGTCGACCAGGCAGAGAAATGACACAGCAAAAATGGAATCAACATGAATGTCACAAACATAAAAACATGTATGCAACATGGTGAGCAACACAAATATATCAACTCAACAATAGCCAGTGCCAACATGAACAGAAGACAATTGAAACACAAATGGCCAGAGAAATGCACAGTGGAATGAACAAGTGATGCACATGATATGGAAAATACTGCACAATGAACTAGTAGAGCAAATCCAAACAACTCAAGTGCTCAGTGATCAAGCATGAAACCACATTATACAACACAGTAGTGTACATGAATACTGCATCATCAAGTCAGAGCAATTCATACAACATATACAAGACAGAAGAAGCCATGCTCAATGCAAAGCAAAAGGGAAGCTACGGTGAAATTCTATAAGTCAAGTCAACAGTATGGTACTATGCAAATACACAGCAGTATCAAGTGATACAAATGCACAACAACATGAATAATGCAACAACCAGATGAAGTCGAAGCCAACTAAGTAATTCACAGTGAAAGCTGAAGTAAATTTGCAAATTCATGTTAAACCGACCAGAGAAGATGGCCAGAGACGAAGACTACAAGATGAACGAAGTTCAACAGTACAGAGAATTCGAATTCATGACAGTGTATTATCAAAAATCAAATTCGTATCTTTGAAAAAGTCAAAACAAATAAAAGAGGAAAGTTCTTTGCCGTATGAATCAAGACAAATCGAACGTTTGAAAATCAAAGCCGTGAGTATAAAGTCAAAAATATATCAGGAAAGCCGTGCGCATCAGGAAAGCAATAATTTAGGAAAGTATAAAATTGATACGAGCAAAAACAAGTGTCTCGAATTGATATAAATACTAAACCCAAAACTCATCATCGACATCGAGTCAAGCAAGCAATTAAACAAGCAACGAAAGAGAATACATACCAATCTATCAAACTCGATCAAAGGAGCAGCTGCGAAACAAAGCGCAAGTAGAATCGATCGTCAGAGAACGAACAAAGCACAAGTAACGCGAACCAGACAATAGATCATCAGAGAAGAAGCGAGCAAGAGCAACACCAGTCAGATCGAACAAAGCCCCAATTTGGGTCGAAGAACAAAGCCCTAATTTAGTGGCAAAGAGGATCGGCCGCAACCTTCTTCACATAGCAAAAGAAAGAAGTTCGGGCTAGAGGAATAAAAGAGGGTCGGCCGTGATTTATAAAAAAGGGGGTTTTATTTTTAAGGGCTTTAGTCTGATTTTAATAGGGTTTAATTTTTTATTTGAGCAAAAATTACGGATTCAAGTTTGTATTTTAATTTTCGCTCCTACTTTTATTTTTGAAGTCTGTTTTTCTTTTCGAGTCAAAGTATTGGTAAATCACCACCTAGGTTGTAGGTAGTGTCAGATTGTCTAGTTAGAATTAGTTCAGTGAGTAGGGTGTGCGAGTTTGTAAAACTCTATAGGCGGGAGCAGAGTTTGCGAGTTTGCGAAACTCTATAGGCGGAGCAGGGTGTGCAAGTCTATGAGAGTGTTTGTGAGTGGGAGCAAGGGTTTGCGAGTCTAGTAGAGTGTTTGTATGCGGGATACTGTTTAATTCTAATAGAAATCTGGGAATGCAGCAGTAGGCAGGGGTTGCCGAAGCTGGGTTAATTTTGTGTGTGATTTACTTTTCAACATATTTATTTCTGTAGTTTGTTTCTGTGTTTAATTCGAGAAAATTTGCTATAACCTTATTCACCCCCCCTCTAGGGTTAATCTAGATCCTACAAGTGGTATCAGAGCACGGTATTTTTCTTTAACTTTAGAGTCACGAATCCACCAAATAATACTTTTGTTGAGGGTCGTTCCAATATTATTCCTTCTATTTTCGATGGAACAGATTTTTTGAACTGGAAATTGAAAATGGAATTTTATTTAAAATCTGTTAATATTAAATGTTGGGATATTATTGAAAATGGGTGTGATATAACAAATAAGGAAATTTTCTCGATTAATGCTCTTGCTATGCATATATTATATTCTCATATTAATAGTGATAGTTTTTATTTCGTCTCTCATTGTGAAAATGCACAGAAAATCTGGAATACTCTCGATGCAATATATGGAGCAAAAGTCAACAGCAATGAGATGTCCTCCACAACCGACTCAGTTAAAGAAATGTGCTTAATAGGATTGGTAAATAGCAGTTGTGATGAGGATGATGATGATGGAGCAGCCGAGCTGGCATTACTAATGAAGAAATTCAAAAGAAGGAACCGCAAATACAGAAATCTAGCTCTAAATCAAAAATTAAAAAACAGAGAGCACAATATAAAGCCAAGCGAGGTATCAAAACTCACTCACTCTGAATTACTTATTTATTTCCACGAAGTGAATGGCTGTTTTGAACGACTTAGGGAGAAGTATGCCAAACATGAATCACAAAAAGACACTTTGATAGAATTAAATGAACAACTTGACCAATTAGTTAAAACCTATCAAAGTAGGATCCCTAAGTGTGATAAGTGTCCAACATTCGAAGAAGAAATTAAAAAATCAGAGATTAATATAAAATCACTTGAAAATGAAATTCTGATTTTGAAAGAGAACGAAAATACTAGGAGAGAAAATTCTATCAAAAAGTGCACAAAATTATTGAACGAAAATGAATCTCTCAAAATACAAGTCCAACAATTGTCAATAACTTTAGATAAATTTTCAAAAAATGAGAAATCGTTGAATCTGCTATTAGGAAAGCAAACTGTTAATACAGCTAGACAAGGACTTGGATATAATCAATCTGAAAATGTTGAAAGCGATATTAATCAAGAAAATTCCATGTGCACAATTTGTAGAAAATATGGACACGATCACAATAATTGTTGGTATAGACCCAAACATGTGAAAACCATACCAATTTGGGTTCCAAAAGGCACGAATATAAAATCTCTCAAAGTTAAACAAATTTGGGTGCCAAAAGGAACATATATAAACAGTTTTGGGTCTCCACAAAATTATTTTTCTAAATCTTCTGCCACTAACAACCATGGACATATAAAAACAAACAGGTCACATAAATCTTTTCCCGTGTAGTTATGGTGGCAGGCTAAGGAACAATAACAGTGTTCTCTGGTTTTTGGCTGTTCCAGAAACACAACGGGCAACAAAGCAAAGTTCCTTAGCCTAGTACAAAGGTGACGAATCACAATGGGAAACCACGAAAAATTATCGTAAAGGTAAAACAGGTGAAGGTATATTAAATGTTTAATCTGCACCGTATTCTGAATGAAATCAGCCAATATTGAGATGTTGTAAAGAGATGATGATTCTGACTTGTTCTACATAGTTGGCCAATTATACTTATGCCAAAAATACTATTCTTTGAATTTCTTCATATATATTAGTTTGGATAGTGTTTTGTTGGATGATAATATTTTTGGTTATAATACGGCTAACTCTATATTCACGGTTTTCTGATTATTTCCACGGCTTCAATTCAAATTCAAAGAATTTCATTTAAATTGTTGCTAAAATTGAGTTTGAAATTTTTGATGCACACTTCATGGTCTGGTTTATCAATTTTAGTTAGTGATATTTTGGATTGAAAGAGAAACTCAGATGCTGATTACACTGGTAATCTAGTTGAAAGAAAAATTACTAGTGGAACGTGATTAATTTTTGAAACATTCATTTGCTACATCGTTTTTCAAAGAAAATATCTGCATATGTTTCACTTGAAATAAATTTCAAATAGCAGAATTTTTTTCATATAACCCCTTTGAGAAAATCATTTTTGACCATGTTTTCAGATTAGTCATTTTTATTTGATTTTAAATGACAAATTTTGACTAATCCGACTCCATACTAATTATCAAAAAAAAAATAGTGATTGAAAAGGTGATAAGTGTTGATATTTAACATACATTACTCAAGAGAGTATATTTAGGAATTCAAACAAGAGTTATAAAACTTGTTGTTGGGTAAAGATTCCATGACCATTTCTATATCTATCATATTTCTATCGACCATTGTTTATCAAATATTAAATATAGTTTGTCGATATGTGGTACTATAATCAGGAATCATTTGTTTTTCATTTCACGTTTTTTGTAAAAACAAATAAATATCCAAAGTATTCACTCTCATTTAAAAGTCCTCACGGTTATGCATGGGTGAATTACTTGGATTTTTGATTATGTGCTTCCACGTCCTCACGGTTATGCTTGTATGGAATGCATATCAAAATTAATTGATTAAATAGACAAGTTGATTCTAATCCCATTTAAATGTCCTCACGGTCATGCGTGGTTAGAAGGTACTTGATTTCATTTTTTTTTAAATTAAATTGGAATACTACTAATCTCATTTAAAAGTCCAAACGGTTATGCATGATTAGTAGACATTCAAATTCCTGCCATAAATGTACCACAAGTTGATACAATTGTATGATTTTATATGAGAACATCATTTCCATTCTTTCTAAAAGTGGAATATGCGCCTAACAAGGGTAGTTATGATTTTTGTTTGATTTTTATTGAAGTTTAATATTTATATTCAATTTGAGTTTAATGTTGGATTAATATTGATCACTTTAACTCTATTTTCTCTAACACTATTATTCTTTTGCTGATAACAAAAGGGGGAGAGAAAAGTTAAGATTTTGTCAAATAGAATCAAGCAAAGGTCAAATAATTTTCCATTTGCATCTAGGCTTAATTATATATTTCTATTTGTATGCATATATGTAGGGGGAGCATCATGTAGAGATGAAGCATTTAAATAGGGGGAGCAATTAGAGTATATCATTGGTCAAATACATTTAACACAGTCAAAATCTTAAATATATGTTTGTTATCATCAAAAGGGGGAGATTGTGGAATATACGGATATATGATTTTTGTTTGATAATAATAAACATATATACATTCATTTAAATGTATTTGTTAATTTACTATTTTATTTTTTCATAGATTAAATAAATATTTGTTGAACAAAATAAATAACACAGAATTTGAATTCAAACAGAAATTTTATTCAAACAAATATTTATTACAATCTTGAATAGTACAAATTCATGCTCTCACTATACATATACAATTTTGAATACATCACGATTTCATATTTACATTAATAACCTCACTACATATCACTCACACTCGTAGTTTATCTTCAACTGCATTCCAGTTTGAATCCAGCATCTAAGCAATCAGCAAAAATATTCACCAACGCAGTAAAATTGAAAAAGAAATATTTTGCAATATAAAATGAAATATGATTTGCCTCAGTTATTTGGGTTGTTCGTCATCATTCACACTTGAATTCATCACACACAAACAGTGTGACATGCACATTGTATCACTGTACATGCCACAAGGCCGTGCACATCGATATACACTTGATAATGCTACGGGGATAGGTGAGCACAGGTCAAACCCAAATGAAAAGCCAGGTTCAACTCACGTGCAATATATTCAAAATCACGACACGAGCACAAGGTCAAACCCGAGTTTTTGAAAAACTGGATTCAACACAGGGCTGTTCACAAGTCAAAAACAGAGCATCAAAACAATGTCGAAGTCATTCCAGCAAAATGACAGTACAAATAAGTGCACACTAGAAATACAAGCACATGCACATCAACCAAACAGTGGCACATGAATACAAGTATGCACAACAATGTAAAAACTATTTGCAACATAGATCACACAAGCAATGACAATACCCAGTTACAACAACAAACCCAAATGTCCAGACCACAACATGTATGCAAACATGAAGTGAATCAAGTCAGTAAGGCAATGCACCAATGCAAGTAACTCATGCAACAGAACATCAACTGGGAGCAACAGAATGGATGCAAAAATACCAAATGAAATCAATACTACAGTAGATGAACTAATCAACAGTGCAGAGATGCACCAAGTAAGTAACTGCAAGTGCCAGGTTGAACAATTATAAACATCAACAATAAGCCCGAGTGAAACCAAACCGCAAAGCCAAGCATGTCTAGTTACAACAAAGACCAACTTCAAATGCATCAGTGATCAACGCAACAGCTCAAAGACACAGTACACAAATGCAAGACCAAAGTTTCCAAACAACAAATGAATGACCAGCCAACAAAGAATCAAGTGTCGACGAGGCAGAGAAATGACACATCAAAAATGGAATCAACATGAATGTCACAAACATAAAAACATGTATGCAACATGGTGAGCAACACAAATATATCAACTCAACAATAGCCAGTGCCAACATGAACAGAAGACAATTGAAACACAAATGGCCAAAGAAATGCACAGTGGAATGAACAAGTGATGAACATGATATGGCAAATACTGCACAATTAACTAGTAGAGCAAATCCAAACAACTCAAGTGCTCAGTGATCAAGAACGAAACCACATTATACAACACAGTAGTGTACATGAATACTGCATCATCAAGTCAGAGCAATTCATACAACATATACAAGACAGAATAAGCCATGGTCAATGCAAAGCAAAAGGGAAGCTATGGTGAAATTTTATAAGTCAAGTCAACCGTATGGTACTATGCAAATACACAGCAGTATCAAGTGATACAAATGCACAACAACATGAATAATGCAACAACTAGATGAAGTCGAAGCCAACTAAGTAATTCATAGTGAAAGCTGAAGTAAATTTGCAAATTCATGTTAAACCGACCAGAGAAGATGGCCAGAGACGAAGACTACAAGATGAACGAAGTTCAACAGTACAGAGAATTCAAATTCATGACAGTGTACTATCAAAAATCAAATTCGTATCTTTGAAAAAGTCAAAACAAATAAAAGAGGAAAGTTCTTTGCCGTATGAATCAAGACAAATCGAACATTTGAAAATCAAAGCCGTGAGTATAAAGTCAAAAATATATCAGGAAAGCCGTGCGCATCAGGAAAGCAACAATTTAGGAAAGTATAAAATTGATACGAGCAAAAACAAGTGTCTCGAATTGATAGAAATACTAAACCCAAAACTCATCATCGGCATCGAGTCAAGCAAGTAATTAAATAAGCAACGAAAGAGAATACATACCAATCTATCAAACTCGATCAAAGGAGCAGCTGCGAAACAAAGCGCAAGTAGAATCGATCATCAGAGAATGAACGAAGCACAAATAACGCGAACCATACAATAGATCATCAGAGAAGAAGCGAGCAAGAGCAACACCAGTCAGATCGAACAAAGCCCTAATATGGATCGAAGAACAAAGCCCTAATTTAGTGGCAAAGAGGATCGGCCGCAACCTTCTTCACATAGCAAAAGAAAGAAGATCGGGCTAGAGGAATAAAAGAGGGCCGGCCGTGATTTATAAAAAAAGGGGTTTTATTTTTAAAGGGCTTTAGTCTAATTTTAATAGGGTTTAATTTTTTATTTGAGCAAAAATTACGGATTCAAGTTTGAATTTTAATTTTTGCTCCTGCTTTTATTTTTGAAGTCTGTTTTTCTTTTCGAGTCAAAGTATTGGTAAATCACCACCTAGGTTGTAGGTAGGGCTGTCAATGGGTCGGGTCGGGTCGGGTTTGGGTCGGGTCAAGTCGGGTTCGGGTTGATTTTAAATGGGTCGGGTCAACCCGTTTATTAAACGGGTCGAAAACGCTCACCCCGAACCCGACCCGTTTATAAACGGGTTGACCCGACCCAACCCGTGTAACCCGATTATAAATGGGTCATGTCGGGTCGGGTCGTAAATGGGTCAGGTCAACCCGTATAAGGTGTAAACGGGTCGGGTCAACCCGTATAAGGTATAATTGGATCGTAAATGGGTCGGAACGGGTCGTAAATGGGTCGGGTCAACCCGTATAACCCGTATAAGGTACAAACGGGTCATAAACGGGTCGGAGCAGGTCGTAAACGGGTCAACTTAACCTATATACTGTATAAACGGGTTGTTAACGGGTCAGTTTCGGGTCGACGGGTCAACCCGAAACCCACCCGTTTATAAACGGGTCAAATTCGGGTTGAACCGAAAATGATCCGCCAATTAAATGGGTCGGGTTAACCTGCTAATTTCCGTGCGGGTTTCGGGTCGTGTTTCGGGTCGTGTAGGAAATTGACAGCCCTAGTTGTAGGTAGTGTCAGATTGTCTAGTTAGAATTAGTTCAGTGAGCAGGGTGTGCGAGTTTGCAAAACTCTATAGGCGGGAGCAGAGTTTGCGAGTTTGCGAAACTCTATAGGCGGAGTAGGGTGTGCGAGTCTATGAGAGTGTTTGTGAGCGGGAGCAAGGGTTTGCGAGTCTAGTAGAGTGTTTGTAAGCGGGATACTGTTTAATTCTAATAGAAATCTGGGAATGCAGCAGTAGGCAGGGGTTGCCGAAGCTGGGTAAATTTTGTGTGTGATTTACTTTTCAACATATTTATTTCTGTAGTTTGTTTCTGTGCTTAATTCGAGAAAATTTGCTATAACCCTATTCACCCCCCTCTAGGGTTAATCTAGATCCTACAATTTTGACTTGAAATAAAAGCACATAAGTATGTGTAGCACAGTGGTAAAAACTTGTGCCTCTCAGCCAACCCAATTTGGGTTGAGTCCTAGCAAGCACGTTATTCTAATGGAGCACAAGGAATAGTCTGGTGAGGAATCCATTTGTTGTTTGGGAGGCTAGGCAAAGGAAAAGAGAAGGAAGCAAGTCTCCCCCCTCATTCAGTTCCAAAGGCCCAAACCAAAATTCTTTTTGGGTACCCCTGGGTACCAAATAGAGTTTCTTGTTGGGTTCCCCAATGGTACTGATCGGGGACTACACCAGAATAAGCCTTTCATAGCGTTGAAAAAAAGCTAACAAAACGTTTAGTAGAGTTTTGATAAATGTTGTGATATGACATGCAACTAAAAGTCTGAAACCGAGTAGTAGAATATGCAACCAAAACTTGATATATTGTAGCATTTTAAAAACGCTACAATTTATTTCCCTAGCATTTCTCAACTGCCACCAAAGTTAACATCTTTATAGCATTTTTACTTGCCTCCTTCTTGGTTTCTATATCATTTTTTTGTTCTACTAGTGGTTTACATTTATTTTCGTAGCTTTTTTAAAACTCGATTAAAAGTTTTTGAATATTTTGCAACATCCTAAAAGTTCATGTCTAATAATCATTCATATATAGTCATATAAAAGTCAACATTCAATCACATAATCGTCATATTCAATCCATCTCAATCAATTACATAATCATTCAAAAAATTGAAATATCACATTAACCACATAATCAAATATGATATCCATAACCATTTCGATAATAGTTTTTAAAATCCATAACCATTCATAAACAAGGTTGCACAACTAGTACCGACAAAATGTTATAATATATGTAACACTTAGAGTCATGTTCATTACTTGATTACCCATAATTCTTTGCTACAACCGGTTTTTACTCCAAAAAAACTAATTATCTATAAACACGTTTAATAATTAATTAATGACCATAAAAGCGCTTAAATATTTAAGATATGACAAACACTCTTGGTAAAAAATTTATTAAATTCAAACAATTTTAATAATGGTTAATTTAGTTAATTTTTTATAAAACTTGGTCAATTCCCATAATTAACTTATCTAACTTTTATAAAACTTACTTTACTTAGTTAAGCTCCAGTAAAACTTAATTAATTTTTACAACTCTATTTAAATTTGATAAAACTTAGTTAAATTTTAAAATTTTGTTTAATTTTGTAAAAATTAGTTAAATTTGTGTGAAGCCTGATTAACTTATTTATAACTTTATTTATATTAGTTTAAATTTATAAATTATCACATTTGCTAAAACTTAAATGTCATAACTTATATTTTAGTTAACTTAAGCTTATAAATTATCTCTTATTTAAATCTCCATTAACATAGTTAATTTGTACTAATTATCCCAAACTTATACATTTTCATAAACTTAGTTAATTTCTTATTATTATTGTAAACATAGTTAGTCTATTATTATTATTTTTATTGCAAACGTATTTAATTTTTATAAAACTTAGTTAACTTTTATAAACTTAGTTTTTGTTACTATTGTTGTTATTATTACTATTACTATTAATTATAAAAAACAATTGATATAGTTAATTTATTATTATTATAAACTTTGTTAATTTTTATCAAACTATAGTTTATTATTATTATTATAAACTTAGTTAATATTTATCAAACTATATTTTATTACTATTATTATAAACATAGTTAATTTATTATCAAATTTAGTTTATTATTATTATAAACTTATTTATTTTTATAATTCTTAGTTATTTTTTATAAACATATTTAACTTTTATAAAACTAAGTTAATTTATTCAACTATTGTGTATTATTATTATTAAACTTACAAATTATCTCAATTGCTAAAACCAAAAATGACATAACTTTTATTTTAATTAATTTAAACTTATAAATTGTCTCAAACTTAAACTCTATTAACTTAGCTAATTTTTATAAATTATCTCAAACTTATATTTTTTCTATAAACTTAGTTAATTTATTATTATTATTATAAACTTAGTTAATTTATTATTATTATTGTAAACTTAGATAATTTTTACAAAGTTAGTTTTTGTTATTATTATTGTTATTAATTATAAATTTTAGTTAACTTGGTTGATTTATTATTGTTGTTGTTGTTATTGTTATTGTAAATGCATATAACAAAATTTGCAAATTTAATAAAACAATAAGTATATATTTACTAAAATACACATGATATAAACTATAATTTTGATAAAAACCAGATCGAAAAATTTCAGATGCACGTATGCCTTCATATCCATATCCGTTTCTTTCGATATTGAATATTTATTTCCTTTTTGGATACAGATGCGATAGAATTTGGATTTTTCGGGTATCCATTAACAACCTCACTATAAACACATTAAAGAAAATTCTTACTTATCTTGATGACAAATCTGCTTTGCCGTGCGGAGATGCATTCACAATGTATATCAGACATGGGTGTGAATGTAGTGATCAATACATGCTTACCATTTCGAGTACATTCAACAATGATTTTGATGGCCAAGAACATGCCAAATGCAACCCAGCGTGTGTATTACTGTTCGGGTTCCTCTTTTAATAGTTACTTCAATATATTTCTCAGGTGTATATATTTATTCCTTCATGTAACATGCGTGTGCCCTATGAAATAGAATCAACTTCAGTCACAACACAGTTGTGAAACTAAGTTAAAATTTTATTCGGTGCCATCCACAATCATTTATGGCAAGTATCTTAAACTCATAAAAATGAAGTAAATATAATTTTATAGGAGCTTATTTATGGAGTAGTAGTCAGTATTAGGAATACGAACAAAAGAATCAATTCTACAGCTATACATGAAAACAATTTAATAGGAAAACATTGTAACTTGAAATACCATTTCAAACTTCGTATATTTGTTATGGATGGACCAATGAACTTTAGTGAACTATCATATTAAAATTGTAAATAAGTGAACTATCATGTTAGGTACTGCTTTGAAATAGTAAAGAAAACTATACCTCAGCTTTTGGTTCTCCCTTTCAAATACACTTCTTTGATCTAAACCAAGATTGAATTACTCGTTCTGTGCACTCCAAAACCATAAAGAACGAATGTTTCAACATTGATACTTCTAACGTCTCTATAAAGTTCATTAGCTTTTTCTCCAATCATAGGCTTGTAAATAACAACTTGCGTAGAATCTGAGTTCACTATGCGACAAGCATTCCAGTTTCCATGAGAGTAATTGGCACCACCGTCACACTTGTTTTCATAGCAACACCGAGTGCTCATTTCTACATAAAAGAAAAGTATGGAACATTTCTCATAATAATTACGGTAAGAATCAACTAGAAGTGAATATAAAGGGCAACCTATTAATAAACAACTAGGACCAACTATTAAAGCAAGCTATCATGTTTTCGAAGACAGCAATAAATACCACTTGAATTACAAAATTAGTTTGATGATGAATAAATTAGAAACGCTACATATGATATAACCTAAAAGAACATACTAAGAGCAGTTTTAACAAAAAAGTGGGTCATTTGATATATTATTAATTTATTTATACTAATCTAGTTGTAACCATACCCAACAAGTTTATATGGCATTTATAACATCGAACATGTTTTTTAATATAATTCCTAACATTCAAATTGAAATGATAACATATCATAGCTGCAACTTAATATGATCCCTTAACTAGTATTCTTAGGAAACTAGCCACTTGCTAGAAATGCCTTAATAATGAGAGTATTGAACTACCACATTGAAAAGTTTTAGATGCTAAGGTCTGAAATAAATTTTGTTTTATTAAACTAGCATAACATTTTGTCAGTTTATAAGGTAAATAAAACAAACAATGTTAAGAAAATCAGCTTTTTTTGACATTGAATGACCCTAATTTTCCATCCTTGCTCTATATGCCCTCTGCAAAGAAAAAATACGGATGCACCTTTCTTTACCAACTCAATGCCGCATTTAAGACAGTCTTATATTCTAGGAAACGATATAGTCAATAATCATTATACCTAAACTAGAGTTGTAAGATGATTACTTTATCCTTGCTTAAAATTAACTTGAATAAAGAGTTACATAATGGTAGTTAATTTTCCAATGTCTATTGAAACTATGTTTTACCAACATAGGCCAAAGACCCTAGGGGTAAGCATAACTTAAGGTATGCATACTCTACTATAGAAGTATGTTCCATTACACTCTACACTACATAAAAGTTAAAGACCATGTTTGTCATAATAATACTATTATATATCAGTTGTCCGCATTTCTATTTAACCTAGAGAATACCAAAAACCTAACAATTTCTTTATTTTCATAGCCTCTTTCTCCTTAGAATTATTTTCAGTGAAGAACCACACAATGTAGGTCATAATTGTCACCAACCCTTTGTAATTTACATCTCTATATTTTTGAAAGGACCGACTTAAAATAAAGCAAGACATATCAGTGTGTTTTACAAATTTGAGTTGTTGGTACAACTTTAAGAAATAACTATTTATTCCTAATGGGAAGTCTTTTACAATAGGTTCGTTCAAATTAATACCATTTGAATAATATGTCTGAAAAAACATCAAGTGCAAACTACAATAAAAAAATTATTGGATAAATATACAAATAAGCATAAAGATAGAATCATCATACCAATTAACTTCTATTATCCATTAATGGAATAGTTCCAAAAAGAAATTTGTCCATCCAACAATTGGAAATAGAAAAATACTCCTTTTTCTAATAAGGTAGAGTCTCTATACGAACCAACTCAAACATGTAAAATGGAGCAATTGTAATAGAAGCCCAAATTTTAACAATTTCATGATGAGCTCTTCTTCGATATTGAACAAAAGTAACACAAAATGATGTATAATCACAAATATGAAAAATAAAGAGATTACAGCAATTGCAATCTTCATGTAAAAACCTATTGCTCTTACTTTTGAACTTATTTGGTACTTGACACCTGAAGCAAAATTCTAAGTCAAAAAATTGCTTAAAATGGATTTTATTTCTGTAAAATAGTGAAAATAAACTTCGTATATTGGTAGTTTATAAATTACATGTTATTGAGTATAGTTCATTTTCAGGTGAACCCAATTTTGCAATTTCTAATCGCATAATTATGTTCCTATGAATCTTTCAACTTGTAGGATCTAGTTGCATGAATTTCAACATTTTTGGAAATTGCTTATTTGAAGACCTCAGAAAAATCACTAACGGTAAAATAAATAGCTGATTATGCAAACATAAGGGAAATGGTGGTAAAAGTAGGACATGGCTATTGGTTTTGGCAGAAATTAGACATGGAGAGCTCAATTAAATAGAGCAAATGGAAGAGATGTTTTAAATTTTGGGTGAGTTTCCATTGATTTCTTCTAATTATATTTCTTTCGGGTTTATCTATTTGGTGATGTGGGAGAAGATAATGACAGGGAAAGAAGCTATATGACGATTTGGTGCTTCTGGTTTGTTAGCCGATTAATACTGATTTGGTGCTTTGAAGGTGGAGCAGATCAACGAAGTAGTATTTGGAGGTGGATTAAGGAGATAGAAACGTAGGGTTTTTTGAAAGCATTGTTGTGAAGTGGAAGTAAACGAAATGAAAATTGAATGGTACTTGAAAAATGTCCATGAAAATTTTAGGCGGGGTGAGCGAATATTAATCTTAGTGTTTCTCCATTTCTCCATTTCCCCAGCCTATGGTTGCACTTGATTTTCAAACGCTACTAATATTTGCAACTAAAAATAGGTTTTCTTGTAGTGATCCTTGTTTGGTACCCAATGGCGCTGACCATGTATCGATGCCAAGGGCATCAATAGGATGCCTCGTTCGGTACCCAGGGTACCGAACAAGATCTTGATCGATGCTTCATGAGGGTCGAACCCCACCGGAGGGCATTATGTTTTGGACAAGGAAGTGCCGAGCCAAACCAAAAGGGGCCCAAACAAGAATAAATGAATGAACATAGACAATAACCCTTCCACATCTATCCAGTCTAGGCCAATGTCCCATGGATTAAGTTATTAGTCGAGCCCAGTGGTGCAAATAAGGAAGAAAATCGGTATATATCAAGAAACAAATAATTGTATATGGCATATTCAAGAATATTCCATCTGGGTGTGTTATACATGGAAACTATCAGCTTGACCTTCCTACACCTTTAATCCTATAAATACCAAAGAATCCAACAATAATAGAGGAAAATTCTAGAGAGCCGATTTACAACAATAATGGTAAACAAGTCAGAGCTCGCCCGAATAGCCTATCAGGATCAACTGGCAGGAATAACCTAGCTGGATCAGCTAGTGACAATAGACTAGCAGGATCAGCTTGTACTAGCAGCCTAGTAGGATTAGCTTGTAGGAATAGCCTAGCAACAATAACTAGCAGGAACAACCTATCAGGATCAGCTTTGTAGGAAACAGCTAGTTGAAAAAGCCCAGCAAGAATCGCCTTGCTAGAACTACCTAACAGAGATACCCAAACATGAATAGGCAGCTAGCAATAACCAAATTGAAATAGCCGAACAGACTTCCCTAAGCTATATCTTACTTTCTATCAGACTATATTTTTTTATATCTTAGACATTATATCAAAGATCTATAAGAAGACTAATGCAAATGGACATTGGATTTTGGCACATTTTGGCCAAACCTCTATAAATCTTTGTGTTCTTTCCTTTACAGCAACTTACTTTTCACATAACCTATGTATGACCCACACTCTAAAAATCAATCATAATACAAATATATCAGTTGTGTTATACACCCCTTAATCACACCTTTACAACTAATCAATTGGAGGTGCTTACCCATTTTTTGTATAAACATTTTTGGTGCTTTCAATGAGAGATGATTCTATAACACCCCATATTTTTAGTGACATTATGTAGGATTTGTAATTAGCTAATAAAAATAATAATGAAATGTAACGATTAGAGGATTGAGATCCATGATTAATTGGAGCAGTCGTGCCATGTTAATGAGTAAATCAGAATGTGATAACATAATAAATGGGTTAGGGAATTAGGTAAAGGCAAAATAGGAAAATGAATATTTTAATACTCTAAACCCTTAAGCCATTTATTCCGACGTTCATTCTAGTTTACAAAAAAAGAAAGAAAATTAATCAAAGAATAGAGGCCGGCCTCCATATTAAAGAAAAAAAGGAAGAAAGCTATAGGAAGAAGCTAAATCAAAATCAAATTAACTCAAATCTCAAATCCTTAATCTCAAAGCTAAGGTGAATAATTACTGCATCTCGTTTTCTTATGGTTTTTGGTTTTAAGGTTAAACTAAAATATTTTGCATGATTATGCCATGTTTTTTAATGATTAAATGTTTATATATACATGTTGATGATTTATGCTTGTTCGTATAGAGTTTATGATATGTTTTCATATGAAAACTCGATTAAATGACGTTCAAAAGCCTTGTGATTTTAGATTTAGATTAGAAATGATATTTTAGAGGTGGGTTCAAATTTTATAATTTTCTGAATTATTGTGGATTTTGTATTAATTTTCTAGTGTAGAAAATGATTATTTGGGTTTCAAATTATTTAAGGCTAAATAATTAACATTTTGGTTCTGAAATTTATATATGCTAGAAAACATATTAAAAGAGATTTCCTGGAATTTTTGTAAATTTTCCTAAGTGTTTTAATAGACATATAAAATTATTTAAGGTATGAGATTTAAATGTTTTATATATTTATAAAAGGAGAAGGGGTATTTTGTAAAATAAAATATTTGTTTATTTCGAAATTTCGGCAGCACTTTTGAAAAAGAAACTTATCAACCAATGAGAATTTGACAAATATAGTAGGTTAGTTGAAAAGTATTTCTCCTTTAAGTAAAAAAGAATTTTTTTACATGCTTTTAGCATGCCTCACCACTTTCGGCACCAAGGGTTCTGACCTAGACATTTCACTACCATTGCTATCAAAACAATGCGCATGGTATCAATACACTTGGTAGGTAGCAAATTCGAAAAAGGCGGAGGAACTAGGTCGAAACGTGCCTTTGATTTTAAATGAAACAGCGCCTTCTTTGCTTTTGAAGGATGTGCTTTCGACTTGGTTTGCTTCCGACCTGGTCATATGATTTCAAAGGAATGGTTTCGAATGGGTTGCGCCTTTTGGAAGTAGTTACTTTTAAAAGGGTCGAAACCCCTAGCTGTCGCTTTTCTTACCTTTCAATGTCAATGATTTCGGAAGGTATACTTTGTTTTTAAAACTTGATCACTTCTCCAATGCTATTGAAAGGTTGGTTTCAACACCATCACTTCTTTGCTTAGGAATTGTTTTCACAAGAAAGGCTTTCGACTTAAGTGATTTTAATGACTCTTTTTGCTCTATTGAAGTGTAACCCAAATGGTTTCAAAAGAGATGGTTTTAAATGGTTTCGAAAGGTGTTTTCCACATGTTTTAAACTGAAATTAAGTGCTTTCGAATGGTTTGAGTTTATAAAGGTTTGATGCTTTCGAAGGGTTTTAAAGAATGGCTTCGAAGGGGTGGTTCACTAAGGGTTTCGAAATGATAATAAGGAAGGTTACCAAGGGTTTTGAAAGGTTTTAAAGGAATGGTTTTCCAAAGGTTTCGAAAGGCAATGTTTAAAGGTTTTAAAGAAGGATGTCTAATGCTATAAAGCTTTCAAAGGTAAGGCTTTTTATGGTTTTTAAAGAAAGAAAATGAATGGTTTCGAAAGGTTCTATGAATGGTTTTGAAAGGAAGGTTTTGGCTTTTCGTCCTATGCTAGAAAAGGGTTTTATTTGATTTAAAACGGGGTACTTTTAATGGTTTCGAAATGGATACTTTCAATGGATTGGAAATGGGTACTTTCAAAGGTTTATACGTTTTCATCAACTAAGATTTAGGTAAAGTTATATATAACATGGCAAGGTGATTTTGAGTAAAGCATAGGGTATATGTATTTTCCTTATTTAAGTTTGGTTTAAAAGTTTTAAATCAGTTTAAGAAGAAAAGGTTTTTCAAGGAAAATTTAAGGGAAGATTACCCTAAGTAAAATGAATCGAATAGTTGAATACCAAATGGACTGGTATAGGATCACGCCCTATGCATTAGTATTAGTCCCAGCTAATTTAGTCCAAAATTCCAATGTGTAGGGCATTGTCATAGGTAAGACTAAAATTATGATTACACAGAGAAGGGAATATATATTTATATATAGATAGGTTATTGGTGAACCCACAAAACCGTTAAGATCAGGTGACCCTGAGAGATGTTAAGTTAGGGACAGATCGTCTAGAAGAGGAGTGTCTAATAGATGTTACATTATTTTTTTTATGTTGTTTGGTAGGCCCAAGTCAGCCAAAGGTTAGTAGTTAGCTAAAAAAACTAGAGTGTTCGGGCCGATAGTTCATTTATTATCTTATATGTATGTTTACATAATGATGCTTTACAATTTTTAACCAATTTTAGTTGCAGGAAAAGATTTGCAAAAGGGATGTTTTAAAAGGATGTTAGTGAGGGGAAACACATTTCGATAAGTGGCATGGTCTCACTTAATGTCAAATAACCGAGATGTATAAAAATATTCACACCAGGTTTATGTCTGACTTGAAGTTTATGTTTTCCCCTTAACTCTTGGATGCTCAAAAATTAATTTGAGTAAGTCGAGGGTTGAGGTTTATAGGTTTTAGTAAGGTAATGAACAAAGCTACCAAAGACGAGCAAGAGGCTGACATATAGCTATTAGGAGTTGCTGTTTTTTATTTATATCCATTGTGTTGTATTATGCCACTTATGGCAATACAGTACACTGGTCAACCATGGGGGCATCATCATATGTCGCTCTTGGCGTATTTACGTAATAATTATATTTGATCTTTACCTGGGAAATGTTATGGGATTATGTAATTTGAATATGGAACATGTTTTGGAAATATAATGAATTTTTTTTTTAAATATGTGACTTTGTTTCATGTTCTAGTGCTTCTGATATTATGGATACCATTAACATAGTCGTATTTAGTCACCGGAAGTTAATACTATAGATGACTGCAACATTTATAACGTTTAGCTTTGGGCCTCTAGATAGGGGATGTTACAACTTGGTATCAAAGCATAAATTTATGAAAAACTTTAATTAAAATGATTTTTGAAACCATAATCCTAAGGAGTTAGAGTAAGATCGGCGTATGGGATAACGCTATAGTAACGTAATTGTATTTGCTATATATAAGTGTACACTATATCTCTAGTTTCCTATCTCTCTTAGGCTCTTCATCTGTATCTCATGAGACTTGAAAATAGATATGGATGCTAGAAGAGGAAGAAGTAACCTTGGAGGAGACAACACCACCACAAATGGAAATGCTCGACCGAATATGATAAGGCCGCTCAAGCTGAAAATGTTGGTGGTGGGGTCCCACAAATGGATATGGGAGATATGTATTGGTTTTTTTGAATATGATGCAAGTTAGAATTGCTGCAGGAGTTGTTGGAGAAATGCAAGAGTAGGAGTTCAGGAAACTCTGGTGGTCAACCATTATGTTAAATTGAGCGGAGATTACGCTAAGCATGAAGGGAAGCCATTTATTAGAACTGAGGATGCTATAGAGGTGGAGAACTGGTTGTTACACTACGGAAGGATTTTCGCTGATTTGGGGCTCAATGATGAGCAGAAGAGGAGGCTTGCTTCGAGACAGCTTCAGAGAGCGGCTTTATTTTGGTGGAATAGTGTGACGGCTAGTGTAGGTGAAGAGACAATTACATGGGCAGAATTTAAAAGGAGATTTTAGGAGAGGTTTATGTATGTGATGGCGTACTCCATTTTGATCAGAAAGTTTGCTGAGTTAGAGCAAGGAGAAATGTCTATGTTGGAGTATGTTAGTAGGTTTGAGGAGTTAGCAAGGTATGGGTATGCCACTATTGATACAACTATGAAGAGGAATGAGAAGTTCATAAGGGGTTTAAAGCCTGAGTTAGCCAGGGCTACATTACCTCATATTAGATATCTCTGTGATGTGATAGTAGAGATGGCTTTAAGACATGAGGAGATGCTTTCTTGTCTAGGGAAGAGTAAGGCAAAGGAGGTCCAAGTTGGATAGAGACAAAAGAGGAAATTCTTTCACAAGAAGGGTGCTCAGAAGGGTGGAACAACGAAGAAGAGAAAGTATGAGGTTGTCTATTTTAAGTGTGACAAGAGGGGCATTTTACTAATGAGTGTCGTATTAGAAAGGCGAAGGAAGTGATCGAGAAGAAGGACATTAGGTGCTTTAACCACGATCAATTGGTCACTAAAAGAATTATTGCAAGGTGCCCACTAAGGATGGAAAGGGAAAGGTGTATGCATTGGAGCCTCCTACTTCAAAGCCAACAATCCAAGAGAAAGGAACAGATGTGTTGGGAGGTACGCTTCAGATACATGGTATATCTATTAGCATTTTGTTTGATACTGGTGCATCACATTCTTTTATATCTCGATGTTTAGTAGATAAGCTTAACCTAGAACCCTTACATTTAGTTACTTCCTTAAAGGTTGGAAATCTGATAGGAGGGTATTCAACACTTGGGATAAAGTGTGACCACTTAGAGTTTGATTTGTTAGATCATATCTATGTTTGCATTTACATATGTTTGATTTTGTAGAGTTCGAAATTATTTTGGGTATGTATTGGTTAAGTAAGTATGATGCTAGGATATTTTTCCATGACAAGAAAACATCGCTTAGACACCCATACTATAGCGATCAGATGGTTTATACCATAGAAAACCTAGTTGTGAGGTGAATGCTTTATTGGGTGTTGTCGAGTTAGAAGACGAGTTGAACCGTGTTTTTGTGGTTAGAGAATTCACGGATGTCTTCAAGCTAGTAGGTGGATTGCCACCGAAACGAGCCATTGAGTTTCAGACAAATTTGGTGCCTAGACCGCCAAGCTGGATTACACTTACAGAAATAAAGGAGTTGAAGTTGCAGTTAGTGGATTTGGAATGCAAGAGTTTTATCAAATCGAGTAGTTCACCTTGGGGAGCAGTCGTAGTGTTTACTAAGAAACCTGATGGGTCTTTGAGGTTATGTATCGATTACCGTAAGTTGAATGAGAAGACGACAAAGAATCGATATCCATTGCATAGAATTGACGAATTGTTTAATCAGTTGAGTGGAGCCAAGGTATTTTCTCAGTTGGATTTAGCAACAGGTTTCGATCAGCTTATAGTAGCAGAGGATAGTATTCCTTTGATGGTGTTTATGACAAGATATGAATCATACGAATGGTTAGTTATGCCGTTCGGACTAACTAATGCACCGACGACATTCATTGTGGATTTGATGAACCAAATTTTATGAGAGTACTTGTATTTAGTTCATATTGGTTTTCATAGATGATATTCTGGTCTACTTTAAGGATAGGAAGGAGCATGGATTTCATCTTAGAGTTGCGCTTGAGATGCCGAGGCAGCATCAACTGAAGGTGAAGTTTTTTTGAAGTGCCATTTCTGGAAAAAGAAGTGAAGTTTCTTAGTCATGTAGTCTCAAAGAAAGGGTTGTCTATAGATCTGACTAAAACAGAAGCAGTGAATAATTGGAAGAGATCCAAGACAACAACTAAGATAAATAGTTTTCTTGGATTGGCCGGATATTATCAGAGGTTTATAAAGGATTTTTCGCGGATAGCAGCATGAAAGGATGTGAAGTTTGCATGGACCGATAAGTGTAACGAAGCATTCCAAAGCTTGAAACACTTATTGACCCATGCACCTGTGTCGGTTGTTCAGGAAGAGAATCAGTATTTTGTAGTTTATACATATGCTTGTGGAACTAGATTAGGAGCTATGTTGATGCAGAGAGGTAAAGTGATTGCCTATGCTTCTCCATAGCCTAGACCGCATGAGATAGATATCCAGCGCATGATTTGGAATCAGCTATATTAATGATTACATTGAAGGTATGGAGGAGTTACCATTTAGGAGAGAGGTTTGAATTATATATTGATCATAAGTCGTTGAAGTATTTGTTCTCTCAGAAGGAGCTGAACAATGAGACAACAGAGATGGTTAGAGTTTATTGCTACTTATGATTTTAGGATTGAATAAGCATCAGGAAAAGGGAATAAGCTGGCAGATGCACTTAGCAGGTAACATTAGAATGCAATATTGATGATGATTGCCGAGTGGAAGGATTTGGAGGCATTGATAGCTTGTAGAGTTTAGTGGAGATCCGAGGGTGGATCCAGTGGAGAAAGAGTTTTGTTGTCTTCTCTAGAAGTTCGACCGACAATGATTGAGAAGATTGCTTCTAAATGGGAGATCTAGTTTTACTTGAATGGATCAGAAAGTTAAAGGATGGAATGGGGAGCGATGACAAAGGATTTTAGTCTTGACCAGAATGGGTGGTTGGGAAAGAAAGGAAGGTTATGTGTTCCAAATGTAGGAGATATAAGGAAGGAATTTTTAGAGGAATGCCATCATTCGAAATTCACTATCCATCCAGGAGGAACTAAGATGTATCAAGATATGAAAAGGAATTTCTTCTAGGAAGGCATGAAGAGGAATGTGGCGTATGGGTGAAGCAGTATTTGAACTACCAATAGGTAAAGGCTAAACATCAGAAGCAAGTGGATTGCTGCAGCCATTGGATATTCCGGTTTGGAAGTGCGATTCTATTTCTATGGATTTCATTAATGGGTTGCTATGATCTAGTAGAGGAAATGAAAGTATATGGATCATAGTACATAGACTGACCAAGAGTGCCAATTTCATTCCAGTTAAGACAACTAAGATGACACCTAATTTGGCGAAGTTATTTATGAAGAATGTGGTTAAACTGCATGGAATTCCTAGTAGTATCTTTAGTTATAGAGGTTCCATGTTCACTAGTGATTCTTGGAGGAGCCTGCAGGAGATTTTCGGAATCAAGATCAAGATGAATACCGCTTACCATCCATAGATCAATATGCAAATGGAAAGAGTTAACAAAGTCTTGGAATACTTGTTACGAGCTTATGTATTAGATTTTGAGGGATCATAGGAAGACCATCTACATTTAATCGAGTTTTCGTATTACAATAGTTATCAAGCTAGTCTTGGGATAACACCATTTGAAACTTTGTATGCAAGGCCATGCAATCTCCTGTTTGTTGGTTTGAGACTGGGGATAGGTTGGTTCTTGGTCTAGTTTTTTTGAGATATGCCGCAAAGAAGATTAAGTTGATTCGAGCTAGAATGAAGGAGGCTCAGTCCAGGCATAAGAGTTATGCATATAGAAGAAGGAAAGACTTAGAGTTCTCTGTTGGTGATCATGTGTTTATTAAGGTGTCACCTAAGAAGGGGTGATTCAATTTTGGAAATCAGGAAAGTTGGCACCATGCTTTATTGGACCTTTTTGTATTATTGAGAGGATTAGGAAACTTGCATATAAAGTAGAGTTACCAAACAGTTTGGTAAGAGTCCATGACATTTTCCATGTTTCTCATCTTAGTAAGTGTATTAGAGACCCGAAGACTAATATTACATCGATTGTTTTAGATGATTTAGTGGTAGAACATGACTTGACTATAGTTAAAAGCTGATTCGTATAGTAATGAGCGATGAGAAGAGGCTAAGGAACAAGACAATCAGATTGGTGAAAGTCTAATAGAGCGACGATGAAAGAGACTGTACTTTGAAAAATGAAAGCAGGCTTAGGCACACTTATCCAGATTTGGTTGATGGTATGTTTTACCTTTATGTTTGATTTGTTGTATACCCTATCGGAATTTTGAGGACGAAATTTTTTGTGGAGGGAAGACTGTAGCACCCCATATTTTTAGTAATTTATTGTAGGAAATTTGATTAGCTAAATAAAATAAAATAATGTAATTTGATGATTAGGAGATTGAGATGTGTGATTAATAGGGGTAGCCGTGCATGTTAACGAGTAAATCAAAATGAGATAACACGAAATAAAATGAGTTAGGGAAATAGGCAAGGGAAAAATAGGAAAATGAACAATTAAATACCCTAAACCCTTAAGCCGTGTATTCTCACGTTTATTCTCATTTACAAAAAAACTTAAATCGAAGAATAGAGGCCGACCACCATTTTAAAGAGCAAGAGGTAGAAAGCTAAAGGAAGAAGCTAAATCAAAATCAAATTCACTCAAATCTCAAATCCTTAATCTCAAAGCTAAGGTAAATAATTACTACATCTCATTTTCTTATGGTTTTCTATTCTAAGGTTAATTAAAAAAAATTTGCATGATTATGCTATGTTTTTGAATGATTAAATGTTTATATTTACACGTTGATAATTTATGCTTATTTATATAGATTTTATGATATGTTTTGATATGAAAACCCTATTAAATGACATCCAAATATTATGCAATTTTTGATTTAGATCAGAAATGATATTTTGGAGGTGGGTTTCAATTTTTATAATTTTCTGAATTATTTTGGATTTTATATTAATTTTCTAGTGTAGAAAATGATTATTTGGGTTTTAAATTATTTACGACCAAATAATTAATATTTTGGGTCTGAAATTTATATAATTAGAAAAAAATATCAAAAGAGATTCTCCATAATTTTTATAGATTTTTCCTAGGTGTTTTAATAGATATATAAAATTATTTACGACATGGGACTTAAATATTTTATATATTTATAAAAGGAGAAGTGGTATTTTATAAAATAAAATATTTGTTTATTTCTAAAATTTTGCTAGCACTTTTGAATTAGAAATTTATCAACAAATGAGAATTTGAAAAACGTAGCAGGTTAGTTGAAAAGTATTTCTCTTTTAAGTAAAAAGACAAATTTTACATGCTTTTAACATGTCTTACCACTTCAGCACCAAAGGTTCCGACCTAGATGTTTCACCACCATTGCTATCGAAACCAATGCGTATGGTATCAATACACATGGTACGTAACAAATTGGAAAAATGCGAAGGGACTGGGTCGAAACGATGGGTTCCAATAGGGTAGAAACGTGCCTTTGATTTTAAATGAAATGGCGCCTGCTTTGCTTTCAAAGGATGTGCATTCGACTTGGTTGGCTTCTGACCTAGTCAAATGATTTCAAAGGAAAGGTTTCGAATGGGTTGCGCCGTTTGGTTTTAAGTAATTTCTTTCGAAGGAGTCAAAAACCCTAGCCGCCGTTACTGTTCGAAGTCAATGGTTTCGAAAGGTATACTTTGTTTTTAAAACTTGGCCTCTTCTCCAATGCTTTCGAAAGATTGGTTTTGACACCATCACTTCTTTACTTAGGAATTATTTTTGAAAGAAAGGCTCTCGACTTAAGTTGATTTGATGGCCCTTTTTGCTCTACTGAAGTGTAACCAAAATGGTTTCGAAAGAGATGATTTTAAATGGTTTCGAAATGTGTTTTCCACATGTTTTAAATTGAACCCAAGTGCTTTCGAAAGGTTTGCGTTTATAAAGGTTTTGATGCTTTTGAAAGGTTTTAAAGAATGGTTTCGAAGGTGTGGTTCCCCAAGGGTTTCGAAAGGATTATAAGGATGGTTTCCAAGGCTTTCGAAAGGTTTGATAGGAAAGGTTTTCAAAGGTGTCGGAAGACAATGTTTAAAGGTTTTAAAGCAAGATGTCTAATGTTTTAAAGCTTTCAAAGGAAAGGCTTTTAATGGTTTCAAAAGAAAGGAAATGAATGGTTTCGAAAGGTTTCTATGAATGGTTTTTAAAGGAAGGTTTTGGCCTTTCGTCCTAGGTTAGAAAAAGGGTTTTAATTCTTTTAAAAAGGGGAACTTTCAATGGTTACAAAAGGGATACGTTCAATGGATTCGAAAGGGTTTTGAAAGTTATACTTTCAATGGATTCGAAAGGGGTACTTTCAAAGGTTTATATGTTTTCATCAACTAAGATTTGGGTAAATTATGTATATATAATATGGCAAGGTGATTTTGAGTAAAGCATAGAGTATATGTACATTCCTTGTTTAAGTTTGATTTAAAGGTTTTAAATCAGTTTAAGAAGAAAAGGTTTTTCAAGGAAAATTTAAGGGAAGATTAACCAAAGTAAAATGACTCGGATATTAGAATACCAAATGGGACTGGTATAGGGTCACACCCTATACATTAGCTATTAGCCCCAGCTAATTTAGTCTAAAATTCTAGTTTGTTGGGCTCTATCACATGTAAGACTAAAATTATGATTACACACAAAAGGGAATACATATTTGTATACAAATAGTTTATCGTGAGCCCGCAAAACCATTAGGATCAGGTGACCCAGGGAGATGTTAAGTTAGGGACAGACCGTCCATAAGAGGAATGTCAAAAAAATGTTAGATTATTATGTCTATATTGTCTGGTAGGCCTGAGTTAGCCAAAGGTTAATAGTTAGCCAAATAAAACTATAGTGTTCAGACAGATAGTTCATTTATTACCTGGCATGTATGTTTACATAATGATGCTTTACATTTTTTAACAAGTTTAGGTTGGAGGAAAAGATTTGCAAAAGATATGTTTTAAAACAATGTTAGTGAGGGGAAAGACGTTCCGCTAAGCAACATGGTCTCACTTAATATCAAATAACCGAGATGTATAGTATTATTCACACCCGGCTTTATATCTAACTCGAAGTTTACATTTTTCCCTTAAACTCTCGGGTGCTGAAAAATTAGTTTGAGTAAGCTGAGAGTTGACGTTTATAGGCTTTAGTAGGATAACGAATGAAGCCACGAAAGACGAGCAGAAGGCTGACGCATAGCTATCAGGAGTTGTTGTTTTTGTTGTTTTATATCCACTGTGTTGTATTATGCCAGTTATGGCAATATAGTACTTTGGTCAACCAAAGAGGCATCATCATGTGTCTCTCTTCGTGTATTATGTAATAATTATATTTGATCTTTACCTAGGAAACGCTACATGATTATCTAATTTGAATATGGAAAATGTTTTGGAAATAAAATGAAAGATGTTGTTGTTTTGAAATTTATGATTTTGTTTCATATTCAAATGCTTCTGATCATGGAAACCATTAACATAGCCATTTTTAGTTATCGAAAGTTAATATTATAGATGACTGTAGCTTCAGTAGAGCTTAGCTTCGGGCCTCTAGATAGAGGATGTTATAAATTCTCAACATGCCTTTGAGATCAAATAACAAGGTTGGTGCTACCAAGGGGAATGCTGGGAACACCCTCACTCCTAACCAAACAACCGCCAATCAGGATGATCATTTAGCAAGAACTTCGATATTAGTAGTTATAATCACAAAAGGCAACCTGGATAGAGTTGTGGCTAAGCTAACGAATTTTTCACTGCCTAACACCAAGCATTGGTGGATAGGCTTATCACATGGTTGGGGCAGGCACAAACTATTGGTTGCAACGCATGAATATAAGGTCGACCCCAGTTTAGAGGATCCAGAAGATGAAGGGGTCACACTTTGACACAGAATTTGATCAAGAAGGTCCAAGAGATGGAATAAGGAATGAGAAGGGAGGAAATCAGTAAGATTTTAGCCTAATCCTAGAACTGAGAAGCAGTTTGGTGTCGAACCAAAAAGGATGATGTTGAAACAGGGGTCGTGGCAACAAACTCTTCTTATTCCCTTATTGAAATTATGGTCAACGGGGGATATAATGATCATCAGGATCGATCTAAGGCCATTATCTTTCCTATAACTAAAGATCAAATCATCATTAAGAAGATGAAAGAATTCGTTCCCTCAAATGGAAAGGTCGAGCTGTCATTGAGGACTACCAAGGACCCTAGAGACTTCAGGATGCCCTATGGAACCATATCAAGGACATACTAACCCTGTAGTGCATCTACAATGGTATCCCAATACATAATTGTTAGCAGAGCTATAGAAGAAGCCTCGTGCAAATGTTTTCCTCTATTCTTGCTGGACTTAGCTACATGGATTTATGGTTAACCTCTATGCTCTATTCATTCTTGAGTGATTCACTTTGATGACTTGTATAGTGGAGTCAACTTGGAGAAAAGTTTACTAACAAATCAAAATGATGCAGAATTAATCAATACCAGACCAATGGTATGGTCCATGCCAGTTCAGGCAGATGTCTCACAAGAAGTCAACGCCGATGTTGGAACCACACACTTGGCTGTTGAAATGGGACCGCTGAGTTCATACCAACTAGTACACAGATGGTTGATGCATTGCCAAGGGGCACATCGTGGCCCACCATGGAAACTAAGGAAGCATTCCAATAGTGGAAGCAAGTCGCTAAACTAATGTGTCACACATTAGGTGCATGGAGCAGGAGATCGGAGCTTAATAGGATGAACCACAATCAGTTTACTCCGAACACCAGATATGCAGTCAATCCCCGAATTTTAAGACACTGGTTGTGAAACAATACTTTGGAAAACCAATCCTTAAACACATTTGGGTACCACATTGAGCATATGGAAGCGATTGGAGCTATGAAGGGAGAGGACTTCACTGTTTACCTCCATTTATTTTATACTTAGAGACTATTTGGGCACTAATCTGTTAATGCTTGGATATCAAGCAAAAGGATGGATAAATGCCAAACCAGGTTGAAGATGAAAATCTTGGAAAAGGAAGCACTTCAGAAAATAGGCTAAGTTTACGTTTTCACTGCTTATAGAAACTCCAAAAAGAATCTATCCTGCTATTGGAGAAGCCGTGGATTGCAATAAATCAAGGATCAGAGGGCCAGCCACAAAGATTAGAATGGACAAATATCACATATTCCATAAGATTGTGGCCATGAGAGCATGAACATAGATAGATCTTGCAGGTATGCTTTGAGTTAAACTCCAATGTAGCTCCACCGAGAATGCCATAAACCCCAGATCTCGGCCCCTTGATGGAAATGAGGAAAGAGTGTAAAGCACGCTTAGGGGCGCGGTGTTGGATCCACGACATTAGAGCATGTCCTCCTACTTGATATCTTAAGCTAGATGGGAATGAAAATGTGAGGAATAGAGTAATCCGAAAGTAGAGCAAAAATTTCCTATTATCAAGGGCAAGGTTCAACTTTTTTAGAGACAATGGGAGACTAGTTCCTGCCCCTCGAGAGATAATAGAGTATAATTCTAACCCATTCCATAAGTAGGATTAGATATCTCTAGAAATGGTGGAGCATAGTCTTTTCAAAAATCCCCAGAGATAGAGTCAACTTCATATGGATATGAAACATGATACTATAGTGAATAAACACCCCCATAGAGCATGGGGACAACAATGCGAGATATGACTTACTTTAATGGATAAATTTAATATGATATTTAATAAAATACCTAAGGCATATATAACACCACGCAACATAACTATGTAATGCTTGCGGAAGTGGGAAAATACTAATGGCTGGGCAAGAACAAATGTTCTCGACCCTTATGGGTCGGATAGACCTTTTACCATGCAGGCTAGACCGAACGACAATATACGGTACACTGCTAGTAGGATTAGCAGTAGGAACATTCTAGCTAACCACTATAAATCTTTGTATTCTTTACTTTACCGCAACTTACTCTCTGCATAACCTATATATGATCCATTCTTTGAAAATCAACCATAATACAAATATAATGTGTTATACACCCCATCTTCACGGATCTACAACTAATCTTTTGGAGGTTTTTTAATAACATTCCCCATCTTGAGGCCGAAACTAAGTATTACAGATGCTGCAGTCATTTATAGTATTAATTTCCGATGACAAAATGTGGTAATGTTAATGTTATCCATAATACAAGAAACATAAGAATATAAAATATTTCAGACACAATTTCAAAACAGCTTTTCTCATTACTTTTCAAATTAGCATTTCATATTTAGTACGAATACCATAACGTTACCCAGGTTCTGATAAAAATATAACTTATACAAAATACGCTATGAGCGACATACGAAGATGCCCCCTTGGACAATCAGAGTTACTAAATAGACAACTAGAACATCTGCCTTTACGTACCACATTTAATCATAGTGGAATATATAAATACATAATTTCTTACATAGCTAGATCTGCCTCTTGCACATCTTCGAATGCTTTATTCGCCAAAACCTACAAACCTAAAAACCTTAAATCTCAACCTACTCAATTAAAATTTGAGCACCCGAGAGTTTAAGGGGAAAACATAAACTTCAAGTTAGACAAAAAGTCCGGCGTGAATAATAATATGATATCTCGCTTTATTGATATTAAGTGAGACCATGTCGCCTAGCGGGATAGGTTTTTCCCTCATTAATTTCCTTTAAAAGCATATCATTTGCAATCAAAATCCTGCTACCAAACTGGTTATAATAAAAAATATACAGTAACATGTATATATACAAAATAGGTAATTAGTGGACTATCTGCTCCAACATCATAGTTTAGGTTGGCTATAAACCTGTGGCTGACTCGGGCCTACAAGACATAATAAATGCTCAGACTTACTTTTAAAGGAAAACTAGACTGTCTTTCCATAACTTATTACTTCTAGTGTCAATTGATCCTAAAGGTTTTATAGGCTCATTAATAACCAATCTTTACTCTGTGTATTCCTTTTTGTGTGTAACCTTCTTTTAGTCTTACCCATGACGAAGACCTACAAATTGGAATTTTGGACATACGTTAGGTGTGAGCTACTAGCTAAAGTATAGGGCATGAACCTACACTAGCCAACAGTCGCGGTATGGCCGGAGGAGGGTGGGGCAAAGTTTGTTTTTCTAATCTTTGAGTCATTCTTTAGTAAAATTCTGGGTTGACAACCCTATCCATATTTTCTTGAAAATAATTTTTTTTTAAATGATTTACCCCTCGAAATCATACTTAAAATAAGGAAAACATTGGTCCTTTACTTTATCAAAATACTTATGACATGATAAATGCTTTACAAAACATTGTTGATGAAAACTCGAAATCATTGGGGTCTTCGACCCTCTCAATACTTAGGATATAAGGTCAATGCTATGTAATAACTTCAAATTATAAAAGTTGATGATGTCATCACCATTAAAGATCATTGCCCATTCTAAGCATGTCAAAGTGTTTTATTTGAAAATATATGAGGATAATGTCAAAGTCATAACTTCATAAGCAATATTGTAAAGTTATAAAAGGTTAAACTTTGGTGACACTCAAAGTCTTGCATCAAAACCTTCTCGGGGGGGGGGGGTATAAATAAACTGGAACAAGTGCAGCATCAATATCAACGACATCGACATAGCTAAAAGCATTACGGGTTAAGCTCGATGACTATAAAAATCATGGGTTAGGATCGAAGACTAGTTAAAAGCAGCATTGAAAAGGCACGATAACAATATTAAAAAGCGGATAGAGTAAACTCGATGACAAGTTAAAAGTGGCAAGGGTTAGGCTTGATGAAAAGTTAAATGAAACATAGAGTAAGCTCGATGACCATCTGGGTTAGCGAGGAAAAAACATTAAAAAGTGTAAGCGCCATCATGCTTCTTAGTAAAAATGCAGCATGCATGCCCATTGACATGCCCATATAGAAGACCCCTCTCCATCTTTCAACCTCGATGAGGTTCCAAACCAATCCACTTCATGCCAAACTCATTGACATCATGCGGCATTGCTTTGTTCCATATCAATGACATTGGAAAGCGATGAGATGAGCTTGACATAGCCAGTATCCACATGGCAGAATGGTAATTTACTTGAAAAATGTAATTTTACTATAAAAAGTATTTCCTTTTCAGCAAACCTCTATAATTTGTTGACTCCTAATTAGTTATCGAAATTTTATCAAATTATTTATGGAAAACCAACCGTATGACATAATTTCTATGCTACACATTTTTACAATTTAACCCATTTTATAAACCTTTTAATTAAACAAATAAGCCCTTTGGACTTACACAATTTATTTATCATACCTAAACTCTTAGAAAATCTCCAAAAAGTATAATAAATCAACTTAATCGTACTCTTTGACATATAAAAATTTGAAGACCAAAAATTTATTTTAACTATCAATAATAATTAAAACTCGAAATTAAGCAATTTCTTTACCTAGAAAATTCATATAAAATCCATACTTACTTGGAAAATTATGAAATTAAAAACCCACTTATAAAATTAGTTATCTAACATCTTGTCAAAATCTCAAGTCATTTGGGTATAACGTGATAGGCTTTCCAACTAAAACATATCACTAAATTTCATATTTAAATTCTAGAAAATCATCAACACGCATATAATCCTTCAAACTACTAAAACATTGTATACTACTTACAAAAGAAATGAGATTACACTTAAAGCCAAAATATAATAAAAAAATCATGAGATGTATATTCATTATTCATATGGATGAGAAACGGTGATGTATATTCTTACTCTAACCTTTTATTTCTCTAATTGGTTTATTAACTAAGGCGCGGCCTAAACTTAATTACCAAATCATAATTTCCTTATCCATTTACATTATTTTATTTCTCTAATTAAATGTTCCAAATAGTGTTAGTCAAAATTAGGATCATTATAGATTCCTTTCCTTAAAGAATTTCATCCTTAAAATTACGATAAGGTACATACATAAATCAAACATAAAAGTAAAACATAACACCAAACAAATCAGGATAAATGTCTCTAATCCTGCTCTCTGTTTTCCAAGTGCAGCCCCTTTTTTTGTCACTCCACTAAACCTTTACTAATCTGACAGTCTTGTTCCTTACCTTCTTCTCATCCCTAGCCACTACACGAACCGGTTGCCTAACTATAGTCATGTCCGGCCACTACTAAGTCTTCTAACTCAATCAGAGTTGTAGTAGTCAACACTTCCTTTGATGAGAAATATGGAAAAATTTGTGGAATACTATCAAACTATCCGGTAACTTTAATTTATAAGCAGGTTTCTAGATCCTTTGTATGATAGGAAATGGTCCAATAAATCTAGGTGCCAATTTCTTTGACTTCCCAAATCTCATTACAGCTTTCATCGGTGATACCTTGACGAAGACATGCACTCCGACTAAGAACTGTAATTCTTTTCGTCTCTTGTCGCCATAGCTTTTCTGCCTAGATTAAGCTTCCTTCATTCTATTATAAATTAATTCAACCTTTTCTAGGACTTCTCTTACCAAATCTGGACCAAGAACTACTGGTCTCTAACCAAAATACATGAGATTTGCACGGTCTTTCATATAAAGCTTCATATGGTGTCATCCCTGTACTAGTACGATAAATGTTGTTATATGAAAACTCAACTAAGTGTAGATAGTCTCCCATGATCCTCCAAAATCTAGGACACAAGCTTTTAACAAATCCTCCAGGACTCTGTTGACACTCTTGGTTTGCCCATCGGTTTGTAGATGGTAAGCAGTATTCATCTTGAGCTTGCTACCTAAATTTTTTTGTATACTCTTATAGAACTCACTAGTAAACAAGGAATTTCTATCACTTACTATACTACTAGGAATCCCATGTAGTCTAACTATATTCTTCATGAATAACTTAGCTAAGACTGGTTCCATTCTTGTCGACTCAGTAGATATAAAGTGTACATTCTTAGTCAATCTATCCACTATAACCAAGATACTTTCCTCTATTCAACCTTGGAAACCTATCTACGAAATCCATATGTACAGATCCCACTTCCAAATTAGAATATCTAAAGGCTGAAGTAACCCATTCGGTTTTAGATGTTCGGCTTTCACTTGCTGATAGTTCAAATATTGCATTACCCATAAGACTACATCCTTCTTTATACCTTCCCAGAAGAAACTTCTCTTCATGTCCTGATACATTTTAGTTCCTTTAAGATAAATAGTGAACTTTGATCGATGATACTCCTTAAGAACTTCCTTCCTTATATTTCCAATATTCAAATCTTCCTTTCTTCGTCAATCACCTATTTTGCTCAAGACTGAAATCTTTTATATCATCAATCTCAGTTCCACTCTTTAACCTTTTGATCCATTCAACTAATAATGGATTATCTCCTTGCTTAGAAGCAATTCTTTCGATTTATTACTAGTTGAACTTCTAAACATGACAATATAGAGGATTCTAGATTCGAACATGCCATAGATTTTAACTGCACAACACATGTAGTTAATGTTTTCAAATATTTCCTCTCAGCTATCATTGCTAATACTACATTCTGATGTTTTCTTCTGAGCGCATCTGTAATTTTTTTCCTTTCCCTAGTGTGCATTGTATTCCAAAGTCATAGGCAGCTATAAAATCTAATCATCTCTGCTGTCTCATATTCAAACAACTTAAATTTCTCTTCTAAAAGGTAATGTCTTCATACCTTTAGTGTAAAGATTACCGGAGCTAACTCTAAGTCATGCATTGGATATCTAACCTCATACAGTCTGATCGATCAAGAAGCATAAGAATTCACTTTCCCTCTCCATGTAAACATAGCTCATAGTCCTATTCTGCACGCATCTATATACACTACTAAATCTTGATTTGTGCCCGAAACAATTAACACCGGTGCATTGGTTAGTAATGTTGGAAAATGGGGCATCTATAACATAATGCAGAATAGATCTTAAGGCTATTTGAACAATATAGGGGTGAACTATATATTTCAAATATTTAGAACTAACTTATGACTTTAACACTATCAAATCAAATTGCAAATAGAAAAATCATAGAATAAGTAAATTGTAAAGTAAATTGCTGTAAAGTAAATAATAAATAGATTTTTATACTGGTTCATATTAATAAATCCTACATCCAGTTCCGTACTACACCATGTAGAATTTCACTATAATCGCTTACTTTCCACGGATGGCAAGAAAACTTTTACAATCTTGATTTCATAGGCTACAAGAATACCTTCTCCTCTTCACAAACAATAACACTGTATGGCAATTAGTCGTATCTTCAATATAGATTCTTGTAGATTTGGTATAATGATCCTATAGATCACTAATGGCAATATATCTTTGAATTCTTTAAGGAATAGGATGAAATCAGAGAAAGAATGATATGTATTCATATAGAAACTCTCTGATATTATGTGGTTTGCAAATCCTTGAAGAATTGGAGTGAAATGGTATGGATTTGCAAAGAGAATGAAAGAATATGCAATGGATTTCTTTTGCAAAATTATGGAAGAAAAAGAATATGAAAATGAAGAGAGATTTGATTGGAAAATTCTTTTTCCAGAGCTTTTATGTAGTGGTTGAAGAGACGTGTCTTTTGGTGAAGAGGTGGCAGGAAAATCCCACAATTTAAATTTTAAAAAACTGACCAATGGGAAGTATTTCAACATACTTGACATTTTCCAAAGAGATCAACAACACATCAGTAGCACCTATAAGAGTTGCAAATTTTAGATTTCAAAAGTACCTCTTTTTTGTGGATTTTGTTGGTTCGGCTGAGGTTAATATTTGATGATTTTCGAATATAATTGCCATGGAATCTTTAACAAGGAATTCTAATACTCAACCAAGTACTCATCACTTCAAACACCTCTGTCCTTTCAACATTCTTCTTCAATCAGTTTTATTCTTCCAGTGCTCTGATTAACCTTCATATATAACCCATTTTCTTCCACTGACTTCTTGTTTATCCACATAAATGTCTCCATAATATATTTGAAAGTACTACACAACTCAAAGATACATTGGTAGTAATATTTATATAGCTTTTGTCATCAAAATCAATATCAATGGTATTAACAATCTCCCTTTTTTTGATGATGATAACCATATAAATATTTTTGAGAGATAAAATATAATACTTTTTATATTCGACTTTCCCTAACTCTGTGCACTCCCCTTAACATTTTGCTTAGTATATTCATACAATTTCTCCCCCTTTGTCATCAACAAAAAGAGCAAAAAAGAATCGCTTAAAAACAACTAGAAAATATGTATAGAGTTTGTATATAGAGATATATATATACATAAATGTATATAGATAGAACTCATAATGGGAATCGAGACTAGTTCAAAACATGAAATGAACTTATCAAGTAGAATAATTGAAATTAGATGAGTTTTAGAATTACCGACATTGCCGATGCCAATAACATATCCTTTTGATATTTATCCAAACTTTATTGGATTTCTTTTCATCTGTTTTAAACATCCACTGTTGGTATCCATTTTTTGGTATCTGAAAAATATAATATACGCATGCCCTTTTTATTTTGGGTTCATGGAGGTTAAATTTTGGGAAACCAAATCCATGAAGAGTTTGAATGCCCTTTCAAAATATAATCATTGAATAAATGAAATTCATCAAGAAAATTGATATACAATTTTCTTTTTCAATATTATCCAACTTATAGGAACCCGTAAATTAGTGAACCTATTTGGGGGGTTTAACTCTAATTTCCTAGGTTTCGGTTTGAACTTGGTAGCTCTAACAAATTTAGTACTTTAAGTACCAATTTTATTTGATTTAGGCTTAGGGGTGTATCCAAGTCCTGTTTATTCCTAGTGGGTTTAGATCCAGATAATAAATTTTCTAGAATATCCTTCTCTTTGTTAAATTTATCAATATTAGTTTGCATTTTATGAAAATACTTATTATAGTTGAGAATAACGTTGTCCAAAGATGTTATTTTGTCATTCAAACCAGTGATCTCTGACTTCATTGAAAGATTTTCTGATTTTAAGGATTTATTTTCACTTTCAGGTTTTCAAAACTTTCCGATGTTAAGTCCTTTTCATTATTATGCCCATTAAGTCTTTCAATTTCATCTTCTAGACATTTTTCTTTGGTTAACATTTCATTAAATATTTTTAATCTATCTATCTTTCCTAAACTATTCCTGTACTCTTTCCTAAGCATTTTATATCCCTTACACATGTCATTTAAAAAAATAGTATTTTGTTTATTAAAATTCCATACCTGGTCATTCTTTGCCATGAAGCACGCGTCGGCATTTTCTATTTCTGAATCACTATCACTTGATGATGTATTTGATTCATCCTGTGTTGCGTTGAAAGCCCCTTTCTTTTTCTTATTGAAAGTGTTTGAATAGCCCCTTGATTTCTTCAGGTTAGGATGATCTCGTTTCAAATGACCTAGTTTATCACATTCAAAACACTTAACAACATTTCCATTTCTGGAATTATTGTTGTTAGTTTTCCAATGTTTGTTTGTTTTCCAATATTTCAAGAATTTCTTGAAATTCCTAGTCATAAACTGATATTATCATCATCAAGAGCATCATTTATTCATCATTATCGTTTGTAACATTGAGTGCTAGTGATTTCTTCTCATTTGCTTGATTCTCTTTTATGACCTACAACTTTACTTCAATGGACATTAGATTACCAGTTAAATCTTCTATTTTCAGAGTACTTATATCATTGCCTTCTTCGACTGCCAGAGTCTTCTGATCCCATTCACTTGAAAGTGAATTCAAGGTCTTTCTGACTAGGTCCTCTTCGGTAATTTTCTTTCCTAATGATATTAATGCATGTACCATATCTTGAGATCTATAATACATATCAAAAATAGACTTATTTGGTTTCATTTGAAAATTTTGAAACTGGTTAGTTAGTATAGATATCTTTCTTGCTTTACCAGTGCCCTCATGTGTGGCTTGCAATGTTCTCCAAATTTCACATGTAGACTTACAAAAAGACACTAGATCAAATTCATTTCTATTTAAGGAGCAGAATAAAATGTTCATAGCTTTTGAGTTACTGAGTGCTTGCGTCTTTTAGTCTAGTGTCCACTGTGAATAGTTCACTTAGGGCTCAATGTACTCTATTTGGGTAATATTCCAAATATCTAAACCATTACACTATAAATAAAATTTCATCCTACAAGCCCAATATGCATAAATACCACCATCAAATAGAGGGGGTCTTATTGTAGTTTGCCCTTCAACAAGAGTGTTAAATAAATTGTTACAAGTATCACTAGCCATTTATACTTTTCAAAAACCAAATTATTAATTTTTGAAAACTAGTGCTCTAATACCAAATGTTGTAAAATGGGGTGTCTATAGCGTAAGGCGAAATAGATCTTAAGGCTATTTGAACATTAGAGGGGGTGAACTGTATATTTCAATTGTTTAGAACTAACTTATGAGTTTATCTAACCAAATTACAAATAGAAAACCAATAATCATAGAATAAATAAATAGTAAAGTAAAATGCAGTGAAGTAAATAACACCCAAATTTTTATATTGGTTTGGATTAGCTCTTGCACTACATTATGCATAATTTCACTATAATCGCTTGCTTTCCACTGGCGGCAAGAATATTTTTACAATCTTGATTTCATGGGCTATAAGATACACCCTCTTGATTTCGCAGGCTAAGAACACCTTTTCCTTTTTCACAAACAACAAAAAAGCATGGCAATTAGTCACAACTTCAATTCAAATTCTTGCAGATTCGATACAATGATCCTATTGACCTCCAATGGCAGTATATCTTTGAATTTTTTGAGGAATAGGATGAGATCAAAGAGAGAATGATATGAATTCAAGTAGAAACTTTCTGATATAATTTGGTTTGCAAATCCTTGAAGAAGTGGAGTGAAATGGTATGGATTTGCAAAGAGAATGAATGAATATGCATGTATTTCTTTTACAAAAGTATGGAAGAGAAAGAGTATGAGAACGTAGAGAAAATTGATTGGAAAATTTGTTTTCCAAACCCTTTACATACTGGTTAAAGAGATACGTCTTTTAGAGAAAAGGTGGCGAGAATATCCCATGATTTAAGTTTTAAAACCTGACCAATGGGAAGTATGTCGACATACTTGACATTTTCCAAGGAGAACAGCAACACATCAGCAACACCAATAAGTTTTGCAAATTTTATATTTCAAATCTATGGATTTTTGTGATTCGGTTATGGTCAATAGTTGATGATCTTCAAATATAATTGCTATGGGATCTTTAACAAGGAATTCTAAGACTCAACCAAGTACTCATCACTTTAAACACCTTTGTCCGTTTAGCATTCTTCTTTAATCTGTTTTTTCTTCTTGATTAACCTTCATGTATAATTCATTTTCTTCCACTGACTTCTTGTTTATATCTATAAATGTCTCCATAATATAATAGAAAGTACTGCATATCTCGGAGATATATCAGCAATAATATTTATGTGGTCATTTTTACTAAAACTAATACCAAGGGTACCAACAAATAATTGTTTCAGCCTCTTGAATGCCTCCTTATATTTATTGGCCCAAACATACTTTACTTCTTTCCTTGTCAACTTAGTCATCGATGCTGCTATCTGTGAGAAATCCTTAATAAATCTTCCACAATAGCCAGCTAGTCTAAGAAAAATCTTTATCTCGGTAACTATCTCAGGTCTCTTTCAATTATTAACAGCCTCGATCTTAGCTGGATCCATCAATAACCCTTCCTTTGGGACTATGTGACCAATAAAATTTACCTCTTTCTTCCAAAATGACCCTTTGAAAACTTTTCTTTCACCTGATGTTGTCTTAGTGTATCAAGCAATATCCAAAGATGAATTTCACGGTCTCTTTTATCCTTAGAATATATCAAGATGTCGTCTATAAACACCAACACAAATCTCTCCAAATGCTCTTGAAAGATCCGATTCACTAAGTCTGTGAAGAAGGCTGGCGCATTAGTTAATCCAAATGGCATTACTAACCATTCATACAATCCATATCTTGTACCGAACGCCTTCAAAGGAATACTATCCTCTGCCACTATTAGTTGATGGAACCCTGTTGCTAAATCCAGTTGAGAAAATACTGGCTACACTCAACTGATCAAACATGTCATCAATCCTCGACAATCGATATTGATTCTTTACCGTCCTTTCATTTAACTTATAATAATCGATACACAACATTAACTATCTATTCGGTTTCTTAAAAAACATCGTGTCTGCTCCCCAAGAAAATTACTTGTTCTAATAAAACTTTTCACTTCTAAATCTACCAGTTGCACTTTTAACTCCTCCATCTCGGTTAGTTTCATCCTACCTAGCGGTTTACTAACAGGTTCAACTTTTGCTACAAGATCTATTTGAAATTCAACAGCTTATTTCGGTGGTAGTCCTGTCACTAGTTCAAAGACGTCAATGAATTCTATAATGATAAAAACTTAATTCAACTTATCTTCCTCCTCCATTACACCAAACAAAACACAAACATCAAAACATGGGTTTTCTATCTAGTATATTATTCAGCAACTGCTATTAAGGTGTCCTAGTGATATTTTCCTATCGTGGCAAAATATCATAACATCATACCAACTTAACCAATCCAAAATAATTCCGAAGCCTACGAAATCATACATATGCAAATTACAAGAAAATATATGACCTAATAATTCAAACTCTAACTGTTCACATCTCATCCTAAGAGTTGCGTACCCTCCTATTGGATTCGCAGTCCTTAAGGATGTAACTAGTTATGAGAGATCTAGCTTAAGCTTATCCACTAGACAATCAGATATGAAAGAATATGATGAACTAGTATTAAATAGAACTCTAATAGGTATATCAAGAATCAAAAGTATACCTTCCATTATATCTTTTCCCTTCTCCTCAGTTGCTGGTCTCGAGGTAGTCGGTTCTAGTGCAAACACCTTGCCCATCTCAGCTTTGGCTGGTCCTTTTCAATAGTTCTTATAATGACCGATCTGATCACAATTGAAGCACTTAATGTTCTTCCTCCCAATCACCTTCTTCCTATCTCCAGAATGACATTCATTTGCAAAATGCCCTTTCTTATCATATTTATAGCAGATAACCTTAGATTTTCCTTTCTTGGCAGCTTCACTCTTTTGAGCACCTTTCTTGTGAAAGAACTTTCGTTTTTGATTCAATCCACCATGAGCCTCTAAGTTTTGTTACTACCAAAGAAAGCATGCACCTATTCGTTCATTAAAGCCATCTTAACAACTACATCACATGTGTTATCCGGTGCCCTGACCCAACTATATTAGGTTGATCATGCAAGACAGATCCGACCATTGATAAGAAGGATAACCATGAGGCAACGACTACAAGACCTATATGTATAGTCTGGACAGTTATACGAACCCGGATTGAACATAATTGGTAGACAAATAGCGTAGAATGTCAGAAAGACGGAAATTAGCTTGGATAAGATAGGGATCGACATGGTTACTTGACTAGGCAATCAACTTGGATGGAAATGTAGAGGGATCATTATAGTTTCAATTTGATTTGATGGTGCTAGATGGATCTGCATAGCAGCCGACATATAGAGGGATCGGTGTGTAACTCTAGCACTTAGAGTGGTCGGCATAACATCCATTGTGCTAGGGGTCGGCGTTACATTCCAAGTTGATGGATCGACATGTATCTCACAAAAATTACGGATCATCATGTATCTCACAAACTTTAAGATCGGCATGTATCTCACAAGCATTATGGATCGACATATATCTCACAGTCATAATGGATTGGCATGTCACCCTAGAGAAGGATTGCGTTCTTTTAGACTAGAAGTGGATTCGAACCAAAGATCAACCAGAACTCGAGCTTCATGCATCCATGCATCATGGCATTTGAAACACCATTATATTAAAGCATAAGGAGGGTACCATAGGGGTCACTGCCCCAAAATCAACACATGGAGAGATCGGTACCAATTCCTCTCCATTGAGAGTTGGGCTTATCGCTCCCAATGATGAGTCCATATGGATGAGAAGGTCCTGCTGTTGAATTTCCAGTCAGATTGGTGGTCACGTTTACCTATAAATATAGGCCTAGGGGGTCGTTCTTAGGATCTTTATACTACTGGTTAGACAACACTATTATTGTAACCAACTCCCTCTATTATTCTCTTATCTCTTGGTATTTCATATTGTTTCTAACTGTAATCAAGTAAATTGAAACGTAATAAAGAGAATATTCAAATTGGACATAGGAAATCAATGCTAGACCACTATAAATCTTGTTGTTCTTGCTTTTTTATGTTTTCCCTATTATTTTGATATATTCCTCTTTTATCATTTAGTTTCTTCATTTATTTCACTACTTAAATCTGTTCGTCGGTGTTTATGGCCAATTTGGTTGCAAACATTTTGGTGCTTTCATCAAAAGACTTAATTCTCAGCCCGTTAGGATCCCCTTTGTTGCTATTGGATTAACGAAATCCCCGATGGAGATTTAGATTCATTGTTAGAAATTTGCAGATACTACTTAGATTTACTAGAATCAAAGCAAAGAAAATCAGAATGATGAGGCACACCAGATCAACTTCCCACAACGTTGATGCAAATAAAATTACCGACATCCAACAAGGAGCTCTAAGCAACCAACCTGACAATGTAATGTGGAGCCTACTAAAGTCCAGGACCCATCTGATTCCGTAACTAGAGCTGAATTCAATAACTTGATGAAGGAGTTGATGGAGAGCCGTAGGCAGCTGAATGAGCAAATCCAAACTAATGCTAATCTAATGAACCAAATTTCTCAACAGTAGCATCAAAGTTCCAGAAGGTATCTTGCTTCTTACTTGGAGTCAAAGAGTTTAGCCTTATCAGAAGATGAGCATCATAGGCATAGGCATCGTAGGGTCAAAGAGATGCAAGCTCGAACATTTGAGCAACGCTTGGAAGACCAACATGGTGTGCTAAGATGGATCAGTGTCGATCCTTAGGCCCTCCATAAGGATCGATACTGACCCCTCAACCAAAGGAGCTATTCCTCAAATGCAATTGGAGAGCCATGCTGGAGCTGGGTCTGGGGGTTTGGATACTAGAGCTCGTTTCAATGCTAATCAACTACCCATCAGAAATGACAATAAGGTGAATATTCATGATGCACATCAGGAGGATGATATGCCAAGGAAGCATGAGATGGCCCGTAGACACCTACCAAAACATTCACACAAGGTGGAGCGCAACCACCAGTTAGCACCGCCTATCCAGACTCTGGACTTATCGGCGATGGATAAACAGCTTATGAGGGAGAACTAAGGCTTGACAAATGATGATTGGGGAATTTCGAGGAGACATACCCAATTTATTGACAATGTTTTACATGTGGAGTATTCGAGAAGGTTCAATATGCCCACGATGCCTGCCTATGAGGGAAAAATCGACCCTAGGCAGCACATCATAAGGTACGAATGGTTAATGGACTCAGCAAGACCCAATGATTCAAGAAAATATAGATGTTTACCTCTAACTCTTTTTGGGATCACAACGATGTGGTTTTCAAGATTATCCCCACGATCGATCTCAAGGTTGACGAATTAGCAACAAAGTTTGTGGAGCAGTTCCGGATCCACGTTACTCGCCCAAAAGACGTGATGTCCCTATCTTGTGTGATTTGGGCTCCAGGGGAATCACTAAAAATCTACTTTCAAAGGTTTATGTTGTTGCCACTGAAGTTAGTAACCCAAATAACCATGCTCTACTAATGATTGTAACGAGAGGGGTTGACCCAGAATCTGAATTCGACAATTGGCTAGGTGGAAAACCTATGGCCATGTTAGAATACTTGTATTCAAAGGTAGCTCGGTTTATAAGGAAGGAGGAGGCCAGGTCCTTCAAAAAGAGATATCGGGTTCCGTATAGATTTGATAAGGATGTCAGGCCGATAGTTACGATTTTTAGTCATATGTCTCCTAGAGAGCAAAAGGGGTTGGAGGTGCAAGTGAATGATCTTTTGAAATGAGGGTTCATTCATAGGAGCATATTTTTTATGGAGTGCACCAGTAGTATTCATCACTTAGGCCGATGGCTCTCTAAGGTTGTGTGCAGATTATCATGAGCTGAATAAGATGATGAGGAAGAACAAGTATCCACTCCCACATATTAATGACTTCTTCGATCCTCTCCATACTATGAAGATGTTCTCCCAATTGGATTTGGTGATGGGATTTCACTAGTTGAGAGTAGCAAAGGAGAATATGCTGGTCACCGCATTTCATATGCCATATAGTATCTATGAATGGTTGGTTATACCATTTGGGCTAACCAATTCCATGACATATTTTGTTGGTCTCATAAACCTTGTTTATAGGGATCAGTTTAACAAATTCCTACTTGGGTTCATTGATGATATTTTTTTCTATTCCAGGATGGAGGAGGAACATAAGATGCACTTAAGGATTCTACTTGAAGCATTAAGGAAGCATAAGTTGAAAGTGAAGTTTTCGAAGTGTCACTTCCGAAGGACGGATGTGAGATTCTTGGGTCATGTCATCTTTGGGCAAAGCATCACAATAGATCCTGCCACGGTGAGAGCGGTCTAGGATTGGAACCAACCCAAGAATACTACTAATGTAAGAAGCTTCCTAGGATTGATCGGATATTGCAGACATTTTATCAAGGACTTCTAACAGTGTCGTTGACTAATTTGAAGAAGAAAAATTATAGTTTTATTTTGCATGCGAGGTGAGAGCATGCATTTCTAAGTCTGAAGGATAGATTGACGAGTGCACCAATGTAACATCCTATATCTGGAGGCCAAAAGCTATGCTAAGCTATGGATGCTGCAGTCATCCATAGTATTAACTTCTAGTGATGAAATACAACAGTGTTAATGGTATCCATAATATTAGAAGCACTTGAATATGAACAAAATCACAGATTTCAAAAAACAATAATTTCGATGATTATCTTTCAAATAAATCATATCCAAGTTACAAAAATCTCAGGCATTGATCAAATATAATTTACAACAATACACCAAGAGCGACATATGAAGATGACCCATTGGATGATAAAAGTAATATAGGCATAACTGTCTTAATACACAGCGGAAACAATATTTAAAACAAAATCCCTAAATTAGCTACCCGTCAGCCACCTGCTCGTCTTCAGATGCTTTATTCACCAAAATCTGCTAAAACCTGAAAACCTAAACCCTCAGCCTACTCAAATCAAATTTTGAGCACTCGAGAGTTTAAGGGGAAACAAAAACTTTGAGTCAGACTTACAACCTAGTGTGAATAATATCTGTTACATCTCAGTTTACTGATAACTAGTGAGACCACGCCACTTAGCGGAACGGGTTTCCTCTCACTAAAATCTCTTTTCAAAACATATATTCTACAAATCCTTTTCTGCAACCAAACTGGTTAATCAACTGATTATAATAATAATATAGCAATATCGGTTATGCTAAAATGGAAAATAAAATAGACTATCTGTTTAAAATTTGTACTATCTATTCTAAATTCTAAGCTACCTGCTCTTTTCTGGACTATCTGTCCTAAAATTGATTGTAACAATATCTTTTACGTTAAATAATGGGCTATTTGCTCAAAACAGGTAAAAAGGAAGGACTAACTGTCCTTAAAAATTTAGCAAGATCCGTTATGCTAATAAATGAACTATCTGTTCATATCGTAGCTGACTGCTCTTTCTGGACTAACTGTCCGAATTTAAAATGAGCTAACTATCCAAATTTTCTTTTGGGTTACCCACCCTTCAATTATCTGAGCTAACTTCTCTACAAAGTAACTGAGCTAACCGCTCTTTAAAATTTCTAAGCTAACTACTCTTTAAATTTTCCTTGAAACATTTTCATATTGATATAATCCGTCAAATCATATACATACAAGGAAAATATACTTTTTGCTTTATTCTAAGCTATTTTCGCCGTGATACACACGCACACAAAAACACACAATTTACTCAAAAATAATGTTGATGATGTTCAATGATGATTATCTATCCTTTTAAAATAAGTTTAAGTCCTTTATAACTTAAAACACTTAGGCTATCTGCCTAGTCCTTTCATTCGAAATCGTTGTTTAAATCCTTTAAACAACCTTTCAAAAACATTGAAAGTAACTCCTTCAAAACCATTTATAAAACCCTTCAAAAGTATTGAAGGTGACCCCTTCGTATCCTTTAATAAACATTTCGAAAACATTGAAGGTAACTCCTTCAAAACCATTTATAAAACCCTTTGACAGTATTGAAGGTAACCCCTTCATATCCTTTAATGAACCTTACGAAAACATTGAAGGTAACTCCTTCAAAATCATTGATAAAACCCTTCAAGAGCGTTGAAGGTAACCCCTTTGTATCCTTTAATGAACCTTTGGAAAACATTGAAGGTAACTCTGTAACACCGTGTCCATAGAAATAATAGGGGAATGCTATTTGATACTGATCCTACTGTCATCTTTGCTTATTAACTTAGATAAATCATTTGAATAAGCCTTTACAATTTATCTCTACTATCTTTGCTTACTAACTTATCCTACATCTTAAAATAAGCTTCATTCTGTCCTATTTCTTATTATAATCTATGTTATAATCATGCTTATTACTTAACCCAAGGTCTAAGTGTAAAAATAAGCTTCTTTCATCTTATACTCTTTTTAGTTATAACTCTGAGTTACAACTAGGCCAATTATCTTTAATTGATCAAATTCTAACATTAATATCACAATTAGGCTTAATTTCAATATTAATTTCATTTTTATTACTATCTTTACAATTTACGTCTTATCTTCCACTATTCAGTATTCTTATAATTTTAATCCATATTCGCGTTTAATGATTTCTAATCCATACGCGAAGAAGAAGGAGAAATAAAAGAAAATTAAAAATAGAAGAAAATCCAAAGCATAGGAAAAGGATGTAAATAACGCATAAATAACAGCAAATAGATTAAAATACTGTAAATAAACTATAATTAAATGGAAAAGCTATAATTAATAGAAATAAACTAAAATCAACTGAAAAGAATAGCTAAAAAAAAACTGAAAATAATTCTAAAAACTCTAAAAAAACTACTAAAAAGGTTATTCCAAAAATCATAGTAAATTACAACTGTTGAAAACCCTATTGTTTTAAATTACTTAAAAATCTAGATAATTACAATCACTCACTTGAGACAAAAGCTAGAATCCCTTTTTTTATGGCAACCAAAATTCTCTATAAATCTCCTCTAATTTGTACATTCTCCATCTTTTATTTGAATGTATATATATAATATAATTTTATTTTATAAATAATGTTTTCTTCTCCTCAATTAATTTCTAATTTGTGACATTTTATTTTATATTAAATTTCCATGTGTCACTCTTTATTCGCATGTTTCATTTCAATTTTCAACATCCATTTAATTTACAGGTTTACGTCTGAAATAAATGAATAAACAACATATCAATATCTTTCCACATTTACATCTGAAATAAGTAAACTAACATGTCAATATTTCTCCATCTTTATGTTTAAAATAAATTAATAAATAACTAGAAATTCTTATGCCAGTATTATTCATATTCACGTTTGATTAAATTAGATGAATAACATGTGAATTGTTATGTCAATATTCTATATATTCAAATCTAAATTCATTAAATAACATGTGAATTTCTATGTCTATATTGTTTTCCATATTCACATCTTTTGTAATTAGAGAAATTACATATGTGCACAAACATGTATATATGTTGTTTATTAATTAGTAACCTAATTCTTTACCTTTAAATTGAGCAATCAATTACATTAATTGATTGGCATTAATGTTTTTATGTTTAAAAATCAAACCGACCTTATTCTTTACTAACAAAAAAATAACATACCTTATATTTTCTGTAATATAAGTAATCCTTCCATAATAAAGGCTTCCTTTTCTTTTCAAAATATAGCGTTTATTTTATTAAATGCCTTCTTTTTATAAATATATGATTACATTTTCTCTTATTTACAATAACCCATCTCATTTGAATATCGTCATCTAAATTTATAAAAGTGGATGCCTTCTTCCTAAATACACCGTTATACCTTTTTTTCTCTTTTGTAACATAACAAACTCCCTGTTTATAAAATCATACATATATTCAAAAATGGGAAGTTTATTTTATTTATCTCAAAACATGCATTTATTTTTATTTAAAATGTTCATTCCATTTCAACAAAAATGCAAGTTCTTGTATTAAACTCAATCATTACAATGTAATTCCTTTTTTCCTTTCTAATTGAAACATTTCAATAAATCTTCTGCCAGTTAATTTCAATACTATTCAAATGATAACTAATTATAAACACTATTCCTTTTCATCTATAATTATTTATTAATTCCTCCTTAAATTTTGGGTTGTTACATTCTCCTCTCCTTAAGGGATTTCATCCCCAAAACCTCAAAGGATAGAAGAATGAAATAAATGTTTCCATCCAAGTTCTACAATCAACTACTTAACCACCACCCATTACATCCATTGCCCATAATTTTTTCTAACGGATTCATGATACTTATGCAATTAGTGTAGCGTTAATGTCCCTAACTAATACAAAAGATTAGATGGTCCACTGATTCAGTTGACCTCCTTTTATGCAATCATGTCCGTGCCATGTGTCCAAATGAATGCAAAAATTCCCTAATGATAACTGATAGTTCTATATGCGTGCTACAATTATCATCCATAGGTTAAATCCTATCATCCATAGGTTAAATCCTAAGTTCTACCCTCCCAAGGGATGACAAAGGAAAGAACCTATTCAAATCTAAAGATGGAAATAGAAAATTCAAAATTTACTATCAAAGGGAGATGTGGATAAGAAGTATGCATTTTCTCCTAATCGATTTAGTCTTCTCCGAAGTCCTTTTAACCTCTGCAGACTCTATCCAACACGAAAGCGACTTGCAGTCTTCCATAAAGAGCTTCGGAAGGTGCCATTCCAATGATAGCTTGAGAACTACTATCTTATGCGAATTCGACTAAAGAAAAATGCTTTTCCTAAGTTCTTCCAAAAGTAGGAATATCTGTTCTCAACCATGCGTGTCTTACAATTTTACTAACTCCATTTTACTATTCTTCTTTAGTCTGCTCACATGAATCAACATTCCTAGTTCTCACTAGGGTCCTATACACTCTATTGAAACTCTATTATTACTTCCAAAAGTAATTACTACTGTCTCCTTTGTAGCTTTACACATTTTCCATTACGCCTAGAAAATGATTCCTATCTACTTCACATTTAGGAGTTTGGTTCGGTGTCTACAGTTCCATTTTAAAAATTAAGGTTTCTAAATTTTTAAAACATAAAATACCAAAACCTTTTTCTTTAAAAGTGTTATCTTTAAGTTTCTATTAAATTCAAAAATACCGGGTTACTTAAAATCTTATCTTTCTAGACTTGCATGTTCACAGCTTTTTGAATTTACATTATTTCCCAAACCTAGAGGGAAGAACTTTTAAGTCCAAAACTTATTCCTCGTTTTCTTTTAAAGACCTTTTTAGTTTTCTATAAAAATTTGAATTTTCAAATTTTACTTTTATTAAGTTTTCCAAACACTTATTTACTTTTTCACCAAACTTTTTTCTTTTAGAATATCTGTGAAATATCCTTATACGTTTTCGAAACATCTTCTCATTATATCCAACACTCTCATACCTTAATGTATTGGAACTACTTTCTCCTATGAGAAATTATCAATGCTAAAATCTTCTATGAACCTTTTAAAAGAGGACTTCATGTTCAGGTGAAACTAAAAGGAACTTATTTTATACTTTTCGAAATAGGCTATACAAATTATGTTACTTCTCATACCTTGTGCATCTCTTTCATGTATCCTTGTAACATGCACAAAATATTTTTATTAGTTTCATAGAAAATTATACATTTTTTCATTCCAATAGATTAAAGTAGGTTTAATTTACATTCTCTTATGATGGAAATCTTCTAATATCTAACTTACTCTTTTCCTTTCAGAAAAACTCACCTCCAAAACTGGTTAAATATATTCATAACCAAAAACATTTCCTTATAATAAGTGTATTTTACAAATCACTTTTATTTTGCCTCTTAGATATTATCATTTTAAAATTCATTTTTATTTGTGTTTAAAACAGATGTTGCGTAAAACACCGTTACTATAACCCAAAACTCTATTGTATGAATTTAATTAAAAGTACTAATAAACCTCATATACTAAGTAAAAACATTTCCTTTCGAAGTCAACTGCTACGACAATAGTGTTATAGCCTATGCTACCTTTGTTTTCCATGAAAGCATCTATTACAACAATAAATGTTGTAACCTATGCTTTCGCTACTTAATACAATCTAGGCTTTTATATTTAAAATCTTTATTTACCTATAAAGAAACCAGCTAGCTATATATGTTCTATAATTCTTCAAAAAGAGTTTCACTTTTAACAAAATTTTCATTATATAAAAACCAATTTAAATTTCATACCACTTTTTTTTTCAAAAACCTCAATATTTACATCTTCAAAAATATTGACAATTATATTTTGCAATTTTTCAATTTTAACTATTTCATTTTATTGGGCTAGGCATAAAGTGGATTTTTTTTCTTACTACCGTAGCAGTACCCTTCCTAAATCTTGGAAATCTCATTTCCTTACTAAAGTCTTTTACTCCTATTCCTCTTTTACGCTCATATTTATTCCAAAGCACTACTGTTAAATCCATTCATCTGAACCTAAATGTACAAAACCATTTCTCAAACTCTTTCCATGAATTGAACTTCTCTATGCCCCAAAATACGGACTTCTTTATTCCAAAAGTGACAATTGAATTTTTTTGCCTTCAATCAATGAATGCGATGTGTACAAAGAACCTCCTCAAAATGTCAGGGAAATCTTTAACGATTGAAACAGAATCTAGCTCATAGTGATGAATCAAGGGAATAAAGGAAGCTCAACATGACTGACCCCGATGGGTCGCAAGAAACTTCAAGAGTCCTTCTGCTGCATGTCCCTAACCTAATGACTCCCTTCTTGCAGTCTAATATCGCACTATAAGTGGATAACCAATCCATTCCCAAAACCATCCCATACCCCAAAAATCCCAGTACATAAGTGTCACAATAATGCTCTACACCTAGTATAAAAATTTTCAAACCCTTACAAATCATAGACAAGTGTGCCAATCCTCATATGGGGTTTGAAACAACAATGGGGTCTACTACTAAAGAGATATCTAGGTGCAAACAACCTACCAAAGAAATAGAGATGGAAGAGTGTGATATTCCAGAATCGAAAGGAGTTTGAACTGGACTTTGAGGGGATTTTTAAGGAAAGCTCTTTATTATTTGAAAACTAATTCTAAATTAAAGAGCTTCTTTCCTGAAAAATACTATTCAAATCAGTTATTTTGAAAAATACTTCACTTTTTTTTAAAGAAAATTTTAAGAATCCTGTAACCTTAGGCTATGATACCAAGTGTAACGCCGTGTCCATAAAAATAATAGGGGAATCATATTTGGAACATGTACTACTTTCATTTTTGCATATTAACTTAGATAAATTATTTAAATAAGCATTTATAATTTATCTCTACTATCTTTGTTTTTAATTTATCCTAAGTCTTAAAATAAGCCTCGTTTTGTTCTATTTTTTATTATAACCTACATTATAATCATGCTTATTACTTAAGCAAGGTCTAAATGTAAAAATAAGCTTCTTTCATCTTATATTTTTTTTAGTTATAATTCTAAGTTATAACTAGGTCAATTATCTTTAATTAGTCAAATTCGAACATAACTATCATAATTAGGCTTAATTTCAGTCTTAGTTCCATTTTCATTACGGTCTTTACAATTTACAACCTATCTACCGTTATTTCAGTATTCTTATAATTTTAATCCATATTCGCGTTTAATCTATTCTAATCCGTACGTGAAGAAGAAGGAGAAACAAAAGAAAACTGAAAATAGAAGAAAATCGAAAGCATAGGAAAAGGATGTAAATAACACATAAATAATAGTAAATAAATTAAAATATTGTAAATGAACTGGAATTAAATGGAAAAGCTATAACTAACAGAAATAAACTAAAATTAACTGAAAAGAATAGCTAAAAGAAATAGACTGAAAATAATTCTAAAAACTGTAAATAAACTACTAAAAATATTATTCTAAAAAACTTAGTAAACTACAACTAAACCCTATTATTTTAAATTGCTTAAAAACCTAGATTATTACAATCACTCACCGGAGACAAAAGCTAGTATCCCTTTTTTTTATAGCAACCAAAATTCTCTAGAAATCTCCACTAATTTGTACAATCTCCATCTTTTATTTGAATGTATATATATAATATAATTTTATATTATAAATGAAGAATGTAGGTAAATATTTGAGAGAAAGAAATGGAGGCAAGGTTTTGATTTTAGAGTGAAAACCTAGGTTTCATAAACATTGAAGGTAACTCCTTCAAAACCATTTATAAAACCCTATGAAAGTATTGAAGATAACCCCTTCGCATCTGTTAATAAAACTTTCGAAAACGTTAAAGGTAACTCCTTCAAAACCATTTATAAAACCTTCCTTTTACAAGCTTTAAAACATATGACGTTCGCCCTATAAATCTTTTAAACCTTAGCCTTTTGAAAACGTTACAAAATAATATCTTATGACCTTGCCGAAAGGTCCTACTTTTCGACCTTTTCGGAAGGTTTCTTTTCGACCTAGTCGAAAGGTTTCACCTTTCGACTTTGTCAAAATCCTGGGGTACCTTCCCTATATAATAAATCTTTCGAAAGTAATATACCTCAAAATCTTTCGAAACCAATCAAAGTTGACTACTTTGAAACCTTTAAAACGTCTCGACTTAAAACATTTCAATTATGCATAGGGACCAGAAAAACATTGGAGTCAAAAGCAAATGGTTTGAAACCTTTATAAAACCATTCGAAACCATTCGAAAACAATGAAGTGTTGGTGTTGGAACCAACCCTTTGAAATCACTGGAAAGAGGTAGAAAGTTTTAGAAAACAAAAGATAACCTTTGACTCCATCCATGTCGAAAGGTCAGGAAGCGGCAACTATGCTTTCGGCCTTGTCGAAAGCTATACCATTCTACCTTGTCAGAAGGTTTCATTTAAAACAAGAAAGCAAACCACCCGAAACCTTTTCCTTTTAAACCTTTTGACAATTTCGAAAGCTCTTTGTCGAAAGCTAGCAGGTGTATTTTCTTTAAACCCAAAACAAAACTTCATCTCTATTGAAAGCTATAACCCTTCATCCCCAACCTTTCGACTTCCTCCAATTCACTATGTACCAGTTTCCTGATACCATGTGCATTTGTATTTGATCTAATTAGAAGGTTTGATACCCTTCAACTTTGTCGGAAGGTCTAGAATGAAGATGGAAGCTCTTGCCGAAAGAGTTAAAATAGTGAAAATACTGTTTGAAATAGTTCTTTTATGCCCCGCCTGCCTTGTTTGTCCAAATTTGATTGGTTGCCAGAATTTTACATTAGAAATTGCTATCGATCTTCCATATTTGAAATTTTGAATAAATTTAAAAAAGCCCCTTTCTCCTTTGTAATTACATAAAAAATTTTAAGTTCTATACTTTAAATAATTTTATATAACTATTAAAACACTTTCAAAAATTTTGAAAAAATTCCAAAAACTCAAATAATATGTTCTCTTCAACATATAAAATTTTCGAATCCAAACTATAATTAATTTTCCTGTAAATAACTTTATAATCCAAATAAACCATTTCTTCCTTTGAAAATTCATAACAATTGCACGAAAACTCAAAATTTTTTGAAATTGAAGCCCATCTCAAAAATAACTTTTTTGATCATCACAAAAATTCGCAAGGCTAACGGATGTCATTTATTAGGGTTTTTTTTATCTTAAAACATGTCATAAAATCTATATGAACATACATAAATCATAAATATGTATATATAATCTTTTATTGTTCCGAAACATGGCAAACATTTGTAAAATCATTTGGAATTAACCTTAAAATCGAAACCAAAATATTTTGAGATGTAAACATTATTCGCATTTTTCTTTAATGATTAAGGAGGTTGAGATTTGAATGAGTCTGATTTGAATTTGCTTTCCTTAAGCTTCTCTTTTGTTTCCTCTTCTTCTTCCTTCGTTAATGGTGGCCGTCCAATCTTTTTAAGTTTTTGAAAATGAGAAGCGGCGTGTTTTGAAATACATGGCCTAATGAAGATGATGTAGGAATGGTCTCCTTCCCATAATACCCCTCCTTTAATTCATTTTTAAACCCTTCATTTAATTTATTAGTTAAAGGGCACGACTACCTTAATTAACTCAAATCTCAATCCCTTTGTCAACACATTATTTTATTTACTTTATCTAACAAAATCTCCTAAATAGTGCTATTAAAAACCGGGTTGTTACAGACTCCCCTCCTTAAAGAATTTTGTCCTCCAAATTACAATAAGGCTAAAAAACAAAAAAGAAGGTAAAACATACCATTAAAACAAGTCAGGATATGTGTCCCTAATTCTGCTCTCAACTTCCTAAGTATAGTTTCTATCATCATCACGCCACTGGACTTTGACTGATCTGACCGCCTTGGTTCTTAGCCTCTTCTCATCTCTCGCAACAATATGAAATGGCTTCCTCACCATGGTTTCCGATTCTACAACTAAATCATCTAACACATTCGGTGCAGTAGCAGTCTCCAGGTCTCTAATACACTTTTTGAGATGAGAAATATGAAAAACAGCATTGACACCTACCAAACTACTTGTTAATTCAAGTCTATATGTGAGCTTCCTGATCATATCAAGAATAGGAAAAGGTCCTATGAACCTAGGAGATAACTTCCCCGACTTCCCATATCTAAGCACACCCTTTGTCGGTGAAACTTTGACAAAAACCTTGTCGCCAACTGAGAACTCTAAATCTTTTCGTCTCTTATCTGCATAACCTTTCTGCATAGACTGAGCCTCCTTCATCCTATCTCAAATGATCTTAATCTTTTTTGCTGCTTCTCTAACCAAATCTAGACCAAGAATCAACCTATCCCCGGTCTCCAACCAACAAACATGAGATTCGCATGGCCTCTCAAAAAAGCTTCAAATGGTGCCATCCCAATACTAGTCTGATAACTATTGTTATACAAAAACTCGACTAGATGCAGATGGTCCTGCGATGATCCCCCAAAGTCTAGAACATAAGCTCTCAATAGATCTTCCAAGATCTTGTTAACTCTTTATGTATGCCCATCTGTCCGTGGATGGAAAACAGTACTCATCATAAGCTTGGTTCCCAAAACTTCATGCAGACTCTTTCAAAACTCGCTAGTGAACAAGGAATCTTTATCACTAACTATGCTGTTAGGAAACCCATGCAGTCCAACCACATTCTTCATGAACAACCTTGCTAAAATGGGTGCTGTCCTGATTGACTTAACTGGAATGAAATAGACACTCTTGGTCAATCTGTCCACTATAACCCATATACTTTCATTATCCCTGTTAGACCTTGGCAACCTGTCTATGAAATCCATAGGAATAGAATCCCATTTCCATACTGGAATATCTAACGGCTAAAGCAAACCACTCGGTTTCTGCTGTTCAGCCTTTGCTTGCTAGCAATACAAGCACTGCCTTACACACAAACCAATATCCCGCTTCATTCCTTCGTAGAAGAAACTCCTCTTAATATCGTGATACGTCTTTGTACCTCCGGGATGTATTGTGAACTTCGAACGATGGCATTCATCTAAGACTTTCTTTTTTATATTTCCTACACTTGGAACACTAATCTTCCTTTCTTTCTCAACCACCCATTCTGGTCAAGATTGAAATCTTTCAAGTCATCGCTCTTGGTCCCTTCCTTTAGCTAATTGATCCGTTCAGGTGACATTGGATCCTACATCTGCTTAGAAGCAATTTGTTTGATCAAAACTGGTCGAACCTCCAAACAAGACAATACAACTATATAACCACTAGACCCTGCCTCGGGTCTCCGCTGCACTTTGCAATCGGCTAATGCTTCTAAATCTTTCCACTCAGCCATCATTACCAACATACATTCTGATGCTTCTTGCTAAGTGCATCTACAACTCAGTTGCCTTTGCCTGGTGTGTACTCAATCCTAAAATCGTAAGGGGCTATGAATTCTAACCATCTCTGCTATCTCGTGTTTAGCTCTTTCTGAGAGAAAAAATACTTCATCGACTTATGATCCATAAATAGCTCAAACCTTTCTCCCAAAAGGTAATGTCTCCACACCTTCAAAGAAAAAATCACAACAGACAATTCTAAATCATGCTTTTGGATATCTGACCTCATACAGTCTAACCTGTTTAGGAGCATATGCAATCACTTTACCTCTCTACATCAACATAGCTCCTAATCCAGTTCCACATGCATTAGTATAGACTACCAAATCCTGATTTTCCTCTAGAACTATCAACACAAGTACATGGGTCAATCAATGTTTCAAATTTGGGAATGCTTCCTCACACTTATAGTCTACACAAACTTCGCATCCTTTCTCGTCAGCCTGGTCATCGGTGCTGCTATCCATGAGAAATCCTTAATGAATCTCTAATAATAACCAGCCAACCCAAGGAAACTCTTAACCTCGGTTACTATCTTGGGTCTCTTTCAAATATTCACCGCCTCAATCTTAGTCAAATCTACTAATAACCCTTTCTCTAATATGACATAATCAAGAAACTTCACCTCCTTCTTTCAGAAGTGACAATTCGAAAACTTCGCTTTCAGCTAATGCTGCTTTAGTGTCTCAAGCACTACTCTAGGATGAACTTCATGCTCTCTTTTAACCTTAGAGTAAATCAAGATATCATCTATGAAAACCAGCATGAAATTATCCAAGTTCTCTTGGAAATTCTATTTTATAAAATCCATAAAGAAAGCTGGAGCATTCGTCAGTCCGAACAGCATAACTAACCATTCTTACGACCCATATCTGGTCCTGAATGCTGTCAAAAGTATACTATCCTCTACTACTTTGAGCCGATGGAACCTGTTGCCAAATCCAATTGAGAAAATATCTTTGCTCCACTTAGCTGGTCAAACAAATCGTCAATTCTGGGCAATGGACATCGATCTTTAACGTCCTCTCATTCAACTTATGATAATTGATACATAGCCTCAACGATCAGTCCGACTTCTTAGCAAACACTGTCGCTGCACCCCACGGCGAACCGCTCAGCCTGACAAAACTATTGCCTTCCAGATCTACCAACTGCACCTTCAACTCCTTCATCTCCGAAAGGGTCATCCTGCTTGGTGGTCTGCTCACTATTTTGGCTCCCAAAACCAAATCTATCTGAAACACAATAACTTGTTTCGGCGGCAATCCAACTACAGGCTCAAACACATCTGAAAATTCTCTAACCACAAAAACTCGTCTTAACTCATCATCTGAATCCAAAGCACCCAACAAAGCAAACGCTACAATGCTACAACCTCATATGGTGAAAACAATTTGATCGCTACAATTTGGGTGTCTAAGAGATATCTTCCTACCCTGGCAAAATATCTTAGCATTGTACTCACTTAACCAATCCATACATAGGATGATCCTAAATCCCACTAAATCAAGCACATGCAAACTGCACTCAAAAGTATGACCTAATAGGTCAAACTCAAATTGATCACACCTCAACCTTAGAGTTGCATACCCTACTTTTGGATTTGCAACTCGAAAGGAGGTAACTAAATATATGGGTTCAAGGTTAAGCTTATCTAGCAAACATCCGGATATAAAAGAATGTGATGCACCAGTATCAAATAAAACGCTAATCGACATACCATGAATCTGAAGCGTTCCTCCAAGAACTATCTTCCTCTACTCCTAGGCTGTTGGCTTAGAAGCGGTAGGCTCCAATGCATACACCTTGCTCTTACCATCCCTAATGGGCTCATTGCACTAGTTCTTATAATGGCCTGCCTAGTCATAGTTAAAACACCTGGAATTCTTCCCTTAGCCATATCCTTTGCTTTCCTTGAGCGACATTCATCAGCAAAGTGCCCTTTCTTGTCGCATTTACAGCAGACAACTTCAAATTTCGCTTTCTTGATTGCTCCACCCTTCTAAGCACCATTCTTGGGAAAGAACTTCCTCTTCTGGCCCTGCCCAACCTGGACCACTTTTGCCTTGCTTTTCCCCAGAGACTCTAGGACCTCTTCCTGCCTCAAAGCCATCTCTATAACAATATCAGAAGGATCTCTAAGATGAGACAAGGTAGCACCAGCCAACCATGGCTTCAATCTTTTGATAAACTTCTCATTCCATTTCAATACAGTATCTACAGAAGCATACCTATACTAGGCTGATTCTTCGAACTTCCTAGCATACTCGGAAACAGACCTTTATCCCTGCACAAGCTCAGCAAACTGCCTAATTAAAGATGAATGTGCCATTACTGACATAAACCTCTCCATAAATCTCCTCTTAAAATCATCCTAGGTTACTGTCTCCTTATCTACTGTTGCCGATACACTATTCCATTAGAACAACATGGTCTCCTAAAGGTGCCTGGTCGCCAACCTCCTCTTCTGCTCATCATTAAGCCCAAAATCTGCAAAAATCCTTTCATAGTGCAACAGCCAATTCTCCACTTCAATGGCATCCTCCGTTCCCATAAACAGCTTCCCTCCTAGCTTCACATAATTACCGCTCATCTTAGCAAAATTATTAACTATTGGAACCTTTAGAATCCCTACTCCTATGGCATTTCCTTTTATCACTCCGGTTGTAACTCCTGCCTACATCATATTTCTAAAAAACTGACACATGGCTTCCATTCCGGCATGCGGGACTTCAGCACCAACATTCTCTGCCTGACCTTGGCCTCTCCCTATGTTAGGTCCGGCATTCCTTTCAGTGCTTCCCCTTACTTGGTTGACTCTGCTTCTTTTACCATCCATATCTGTATTCAAACCTCATGAGATATTGAAAGATAAGCTAATCAAAGATAGATGAATGAAGATAAAGCATATACTTATATAGCAGATACAAGTACCTTACTATAGCGCTAATCCAAACTCAAATCTTACTTTAATTTCTTCGGATTTTTGTTTTCAAAACCAATTTTTAGTTAAATTTTTTCATAAACCTATGCTCTGATATAAAGCTATAACATTCCATATCTGCAAGCCAAAAGCTAAGCGCTATGGATGCTACAGCCATCCATAGTATTAACTTCTAGTGAAGAAATATGGCTGTGTTAATGGTATCCATAATATCAAAAGCATTTGAATATGAAAAAAAATCATAGATTTCAAAAATAATAATTCGGTGATTACATTTCAAATAAATCATATCCAAGTTACAAAAATCCCAACCGTAATCCCAGGCACTCATCAAATATAATTTACAATAATACGCCAAGAGTGACATATGAAGATGCCTCCTTAGATGATCAAAGCAATATAAACGTAACTGTCTTAATATACAATGGTAACAATTTTTAAAACAGAATCCCTAAATTAGCTATCCGTCAGCCACCTGCTCGTCTTCGGATGCTTTATTTGCAAGAATTTGCTAAAAACTTGAAAACCAAAACCCTCAGCCAACTCAAATCAAATTTTGAGCACCCGAGAGTCTAAAGGGAAACCAAAACTTCTAGTCAGACTTACAGGCCGGTATGAATAATATCTGTTACATCTCAATTTACTGATAACTAGTGAGACCACCCCGCTTAGCGGAATGGGTTTCCTCTCACTAATATCTCTTTTCAAAACATATATATTGCAAATTCTTTCATGCAACCAAACTGGTTAATCAACTGATTATAATAATAATATAGCAATATCCATTATGCTAAAATAGGAAATAAAATAGACCATCTGTCTAAATTATGACCATTTGTTCTCAATCCTGAGCTATCTGCTCTTATCTAGACTATTTGTCCTAAAGTTGATTATAGAATATCTTTTATGCTAAATAATGGGCTATTTTTCCAAAATAGGTAAAAAGGGTGGACTAACTATCCTTGAAAAATTAGCAAGACCGTTATGCTAATAGATGAACTATCTGGTAATATCAGAGCTGAATGCTCTTTCTCGACTAGCTGTCCTTTGGGCCGACTGCCCTCAAAATGGACTGGCTGTCTGAATTTAAAATGAGATGACTACTTGAATTTTCTTTTGGGTTAAATACCCTTCAAATATCTGAGCTAACTACTCTACAAACTAACTAAGCTAACTGCTCTTCAAAATAACCGAGCTAACTGCACTTTAAATTTTCCTTGAAACCTTTTCAAAATGAGTTCATCCATCAAATCATATATATACAAGGAAAATATATCTTTATCTTTACTCTAAGCTATTATTTCCATGATACACACACACATATACTTTACTCAAAATAATGTTGATGATGTTTAATAAGGATTATCTATCTTTTTAAAATAAGTTAAAGTCCTTTATAACTTAAAACACTTAGGCTATCTGCCTAGTCCTTTCACTCGAAACCTTTGTTGAAATCCTTTAAACAACCTTTCGAAAACGTAGAAGGTAAGTCCTTCAAAACCATTTATAAAACCCTTCAAAAGTATTAAAGGTAACCCATTTGTATCTTTTAACAAACCTTTCAAAAAGATTGAAGGTAACTCCTTCAAAACCATTTATAAAACCCTTTGAAAGTATTGAATGTAACCCCTTCATATCCTTTAATAAATCTCTCAAAAACATTGAAGGTAACTCCTTCAAAACCATTTATAAAGCCATCCTTTTACAAGCTTTAAAACATATGACATCTGCCTTATAAATCCATTAAACCTTATCCTTTTGAAAACATTACAAAACAATACCTTACGACCTTGCCGAAAGGTCCTACCTTTTGACCTTTTCGGAAGGTTTCTCTTCGACCTAGTCGAAAGGTTTCTACTTTCGACTTTGTCAAAAGCCTAGGGCATCTTCCCTATATAATAAACCTTTCAAAAGAAATCTACCTCAAAACCTTTTAAAACCAATCAAAGTTAACTACTTTGAAACGTTTAAAATGTTTCGACTTAAAACATTTAGATTATGCAAAAGAAGCAGAAAAACATTGGAGTCAAAAGCAACTGCTTTGACACCTTTATAAAACCTTTCGAAACCATTCGAAAACAATGAAGTGTTGGTGTTGGAACCAACCCTACGAAATCAATGGAAAGAGGCGGCAAATTTTAGAAAACAAAAGATAACCTTTGACACACTCCATCTATGTTGAAAGGTTAGGAAGCGACAACTATGCTTTCAGCCTTGTTGAAAGCTATACCTTTCGACCTTATCGATAGGTTTCATTTAAAACAAGAAATAAAACCAATCAAAACATTTTCCATTTAAACCTTTTCACAATTTCTAAAGCTCTTTGTCGAAAGCTAGCTGGTGTATTTTCTTTAAAACCAAAACAAAACTTCATCTCTTGCGAAAGCTATAACCCCTCATCTCCAATCTTTCGACTTCCTCCAATTCACTATGTACCAGTTTCCTGATATCATGTGCGTTTTTGTTTGATCTAATTAGAAGTTTTGATACCCTTCGACCTTGTCGGAAGGTCTGGAATGAAGACGGAAGCTCTTGCTGAAAGAGTTGAAACAGTGAAAATACTGTTTGAAATAGTTCTTTTAGGCCCCACTGCCTTGTTTGTCTAAATTTGATTGATTGCTAGAATTTTATATTCGAAAATTGCTGTCGATCTTCCATATTTGAAAATTTGAATAATTTTAAAAAAGCCCCTTTCTCCTTTATAATTATATAAAACATTTAAGTCCCATACTTTAAATAATTTTACATAACTTATCAAAACACTTTCAAAAATTCTAGAAAAATTTCAAAAAATCAAATAATATTTTCTCCTTAATATATAAAATTTCAGAATCCAAACTATAATTATTTTTCCCATAAACAATTTTATAATCCAAATAAACCTTTTCTTCCTTTGAAAACTCATAACAATTTCACAAAACTTCAAAAAAATTGAAATTGAAACCCATCTCTAAAATAACTTTTTGATCATCATAAAAATTCACAAAGCTAATGTATGTCATTTATTAGGGTTTTTTATATCTTAAAACATGTTATAAAATCTGTATAAACATACATAAATTATCAACATGTATATATAATATTTTTTCATTCAAAAACATGGCAAACATTTGCAAAATCATTTGGAATTAATCTCAAAACTAAAACCAAAATATTTTGAGATGTAAACGTTATCCACCTTTTGCTTTAATGACTAAGGAGCTTGAGATTTAAATGTGTTTGATTTGAATTTTCTTTCCTTAAGCTTACCTTTTGTTTCCTCCTCTTCTTCCTTCGTTAATGGTGGTTGGGCAAGCTTTTTATTTTTTGAGAATGAGAATGAGAATGAACGTGTCTTGAAAAAGAAGACCTAAGGAAGATGATATAGGAATGACATCTTTTCCATAACAGCCCTCCTCTAATTAATTTTTAAGCCCTTCATTTAATTTATTAGTTAAAAGGCATGTCTACATTGATTAAATCAAATCTCAATCCCCTTATCAACACATTATTTTATTTAGTTTATCTAACTAAATCCCCTAAATAATGTTATCAAAAATATGGGGCATTACAACCAGTATCGACTATACCGAGTGGTAATAAGGAGCTGACAGTATACACAGATGCCAATGGTACTAGCTAGGTGCTGTGTCGTAGAGGGGAAAAGTTGTCGCTATGCTATTTGATAGCTGAAACTGCAATGAGAAGATGTACTTGACCCATGATTTGGAGTTGGTGGAAATAGTGTTCGCTTTGAATATTTAAAAGCATTATATATTAGGAGAAAGGTTAGAGCTGTTCATAAGCCACAAATCCATGAAGTACCTTTTCCCCCAAAATGATCCCAACCATCGACGACAACGAAGGTTGGAATTGTTGATAACATTATTTAGAATATTTATGTAGCAAAATTAAATAAAACAATGTGTTGATTATGGATTGAGATTTGATATTTAATTAAGGTGTAGCTGTGCCATTTAACAATGAACTAAGGAAGAGTTATAATGAAATAGAGGAGGGGTAAAATAGGAAAGAGGCCATTCGTATATCTATTCCCTTAAGCCATATATCTTTACACGTTCATTTCATTTCTTAAATTTTTTCACAAAGGTCGGCCACCATTAACAAGGAAAAAAGGGAAGAAGATTTACAAAAGCTAAATGGAAAGCTAATTCAAATCAAATGTATTCACATCTCAATCTCTATAATCTCTAAAGCTAAGATGAATAATATTTACATCTCAAATTTGTTTTTTTTTGGTTTTAACATGAATTCCGAATATTTTTCATTGATTTTCCATGTTTGTGATTGACGGAATGGTTATATATACTTGTTGATGAATTATGGTAGTTCATATTGAATTATGATAAGTTTTAAGGTAAAAACCTAAAAAAATGACATCCAAATGCCTTGTGAATTTTTATATAAACCAGAAATATTTTTTTTGAGATGGGTTTCAATTTTTATAATTTTTCGAATTAATGTGGAATTTATATGAATTTTCTAGTAAATAAAAGTTAATTTGGATTATAAATTATTTAGGTTAAATAATAAAGAATTAGGTCTAAAATTTTTATATGTTGGAAAACATCTTAAAAGAGATTTTCTGGAATTTCTATGGAATTTTCCTAAGTGTTTTAATGGTTATATAAAATTATTTAAGGTATGGGACTTAAACGTTTTGTATAATTAAGGAAGGAGAAGGGGCTTTTTCTAAATTAAATTAATTTGTTAATTATGGAAAGTCGGTAGCACTTTTGAAAAAGTACAATGGCAACAAATAAGATTGAGGCCATCGAGGTAGGATAGGTACAAAAGAAATAGCTTAAAAGTACAAATAAACATGTTTTACACTGTTTCGATGCTTTCGACACCAGGTTCCACCACCTTACCTTCACCTTCGACACTGTCAAAACCAATACACATGATATTAATTAACTGGTACATGGTGAATTGGATGTAGGCAGAAGGAATAGAGTCGAAACCAGGGGTTCCAAAGGGGTTGAGGCATTACTTTGATTTTAGAGGAAAATGCATCTACATGCTTTCGACTAAGTAGCTTTTGACTTAGTTAGCATTCGATTAAGTCAAATGGTTTTAAAAGGAATCGTTTCGATTGGGTTGTGCCTTTAATTTTAAATGATTGCTCCCGATTGAGTCGGAGCCTTTAGCTGTCGCTTCTTACCTTTCGATCCAGATGGTTTCGAAAGGGTTGTTTTGTTTTCTAAAGACCTAGCCACCTCTTCAATGCTTTCGAAAGGATGGTTTCGATACCATCACTTCATTACTTAGGAAATGTTTTGAAACAAATGCTTTCGTCTTAAATGTTTTAAATACCCTTTTTCTATGATTAAAGTAAAACCTAAATTGGTTTTGAAAGAAACAGTTTTAAATGGTTTCGAAATAGATGCTTTTGACTTTAGTGGGTTTCTGATCATTTTTCTCTACTTGAAGGCTTAATCCAAATGGTTTCGACCAAGATGATTTCAAGAGGTTTCGAATGAGTAAATTTTTATATGGCTTCTAAAGGTTTCCATATGTTTTAAATTAAACTCAAAATGCCTTCAAAAGGATTGAGTTTTGACCATTTTTAAAGGTTTTAATGAATGGTTTCGATTCAATGATTTCGAAGGGGTTACCTTCAAGGGTTTCGAAAGGGTTATTTAAAGGTTTTAAACAAAGGTTTTGAATGAATTAAATAGGAAAAATAGTCTAAGTAATTCCAAGTTAAAAAGGGTTTAACTTATTTTGGAAGGATGGCCAATTCTCATTAAAATTCATCAACGTTATTTTCAGTAAAGTATATATAACATGACAAAATAGCTTAGACTAAAGCTAAGAATATTCCTTGCAAAGGTATGATTTAAAAGATTAAATCATTTTGAAAATGTTTTTAAGGAAAAAGGTAAAGGGTAGTTCACCCTAAGAAAATGATTCAGATAGTTAGTCCATTTTGATTTGGACAGTTAGTTCGGTTTGCGTGTAGTCAGCCCAGATTTCGGACAGTTAGTCCATTAGTTATCTGATTATAGCTTAACAGACATAGCTACTATTATCATTATTATATCAGTTTGATTAAACAGTTTGGTTGTAGGAAAGGATTTGCAAAATATATGTTTTGAAAAGTATATTAGTGAGTGGAAACCCATTCCGCTAAGCGGCGTGGTCTCACTTAATATCAATGAACAATGATGTAACAGAATTACTCATGCTAGGCTTTGTGCCTGACGTGAATTTTTTCCCCTTAAACTCTCGGGTGTTCAAAATTGATTTGAGTAGGCTGAGGGTTGAGGTTTTTAGGTTTTTGAAATTTTGGCAAATAAAACTTACGGAGACGAGCAGGTGGCAACAGATACCTAATTAGGAGTTTGAATTATTCTGTTTATTTTCCACCATGTATGTTAAGTCAGATATGACCATAATTCTCTGATCAACCAAGGGCCATCATCATATGTTGCTCTTGGCATATATTTTTATTGATTATAATTGATGTTTACCTGGGAAATGGATATTGGATTATATAATTTGGATATGAATTTGTTTGATATGTAATCTGTAAAATGTTATTTATGGAAATCTATGATTTTGTTCATATTCAAGTGCTATAGTAACGTACTTGTATTCGCTATATATAAGTATATGCTTTATCTCTAGTCACCTATCTTTGTTAGGGTAATTTTCTATATCTCATGAGATTTGAATACAGATACAGAAGGTAGAAGAGGAAGAGTTAACCCAGGAGGGGAAGGCACCGATGGGAATATCAGGCCTAATGTGAGAAGTGGTTGAGGTCAGGCACAAGTAGAGAATGTAGGTTATGGGATCACGCAATCATTGTACATGCCACAAGGCCTTGCACACCGATATACACTTGACAAAACTGCAGGGATAGGTGTGCACAAAGTCAAACCCAACCAAAAGCCAGGTTCAACTCAAGTGCAATACAAATAATGTCATGACACAAGCACAAGGTCAAACCCGAGGCAAAGCTAGGTTCAACTCAGAGGCTAGACAGTCCAACTAGACTCAAGCACACATGAAGTTCAAAGTGAACCAGACCAAATTTAAACAGTACCAAAACATTTTTGAACACAGTGAGGCATGAATTCATAAACAACAAATGGAAGCGGTTCAATATGAAAGTAAGCCACAAGCAAACTGCACCAGACCAGTAAACCCAAGACCAACAGCAAGTGCACATCAACTAAATGCAAACAAAGCAATATCAAGATAACAGTGTGCACATGCATATATAGTCCAGAACTGTTTGCGCCAAAATTGGTCACAAACCCCAAGTATTGTGAAAGCACCAGTGTTGGAATATAAATCAGCAATATCCAAACACAAATCACAGATCTAAGCAAGCGACACGCAGCAAAATAGAAATTATGAACAAGAAGACACAATTTATAGTTGGTCGGCTATCTCCGGCCTACGTCCCCTTCAAAGGTTTTAACTTTTATTGATGTTCTGCGCTGATTACTCTTGATTACAGCGGATTACAGTTGATGATAGCTCTTAAATTTGAATACAATGATAATGAAATATGGAATTCAATCCGGCAGAGTCTGGGCGTTCAATGGTGGAAGCTCCCTAAAAGTCCCCCTTTCTGTTGGCTCTGGGGCTCTATTTATAGGCGTTGGAGGCCCAGATCTCGCTCAAACTTCGGAAGACTTCTTCTGGCACGTGAGTGGGCCCACGCGACCGACCCCACCAAGTTTCGTCTCGATCTGACATCGTTTCGAAGTGATTTCGAACCCATCAAGAAATGGTCCAATCGAGCTGAAACTTGGCAGGAGAAATCTTTATCTTGTATGTAAACTACTGTGAAAATTTTGTTGCATTTGGATCAGTAGATTGGAAGATATGATGGGTTCAAAATGGGGTTTATTGCATGGCTGTTTGGTTCGAAACCATGCTTTCGAACCGATGGTTTCGAATCCATGGTGGAACGTGTCTTCGTGTCGACGTGGAGCGCACACTTCGCTTCGATCCGGGTTTCGCTCCGAGTTGAATGCTTCGACTCCATATATCTCGACGCATTCGAACCGATGGAAGACACGTCATCATGGTTGGTTGACCCAGTGGGTTCGAATGGAGCTACACAGGTGGGTTCAAACAAGGCTTCGTGATGGGTTCGAACAAGACCTCTGTGATGGGTTCGAAATGGACTTCGTGATGGGTTCGAACTGGACCTCTGTGATGGGTTCGAACTGGACTTCGTGATGGGTTCGAACTGGACCTCTGTGATGGGTTCGAACTGGACTTCGTGATGGGTTCGAACTGGACCTCTGTGATGGGTTCGAACTGGACTTCGTGATGGGTTCGAACTGGACCTCTGTGATGGGTTCGAACTGGACCTCTGTGATGGGTTCGAACTGGACTTCGTGATGGGTTCGAACTGGGTAACGTCCATTCCTCTTAACTCGAATCCATCATAACTTGAGCATACGACCTCGGATTGACTTGAAATTTGAGGTGCGGACTGCTATGATCTCTCTTGTCATGTCCTATCAATTGTAGCTCAATCTGGACTCGGGCAAAATTCATCGATATCCACGGTTATCCTACAATGCATGGTTTGATATTCAAGAATAGCAATCATTGATTTTTAGTAAATTTTGGGTATCTCAACTTTGCCAAAAGTTGGGATAACACTTTTCCCCCCAAAACATGCCTTTTGGTAAAAGGTATGTTTTGAATGGTCTTAAGTTGAGTGTAGTAAATTCATGTTTCATTCATAGCTGCAGTATTATCAATCAAGTTTATGGCTGTTCGAAGCCGAATCAGCATTCATGAAGTTCCGTAGTCTCTCCGGACTATTAATGGCTACTCTGAACCCTTACCAAGTCCATTCTAGACTTAGTGATTGAATAGAAAGATCCCATTGCACTCTGGCGTTGCCTTCTATCCCTTGCACTCTTGTCCCGGTTAGGACATATAGCAATGTCATGGTCATTCTGGAACGATCATAACCTCTCTGGGCTCTTGCTGGATCTCATCCTGTCACTCTCTGGTGAAGGGGAAACAGCGCTTAAGTGAGTTGATCCTGTCGCTCTCCGGCGAAGCAACTCACTTCTTGCACTCCGGTTCAGTGTATCTGAACATTAAGCGATGTCTTGGTCGTTGGAGACCGATCATAGCCTCTCCGGGCTCTTGCTGGATCCCATCCTGTCACTCTCCGGTGAAGGGGAAACAACGCTTAAATGAGTTGATCCTGTCGCTCTCCGGCGAAGCAACTCACTTCTTGCACTCCGGACCCCGCCTCTCCGAGTAGGGTCATAAAGCGATCACGTTTATATTGAAATTTAATGTTCATCCTTTGACTCTCCGGTCAAAAGGTTTATTGCAAGAGATTCTAATTTATTTATTACAATTCGAGTTCTAGATGTTCAATCTCAAACATCAGAAAAAAGCTAAACATTGCCTCTCCGGGCATATCGGTTTATCTCCATCTCAGAGCATGCCTAGGGATCTCTCCGGTTCCCGTACATGTGTAAGTGAAGTAACCGTTTATTCTGAAAACAAATCTAAATAAAATTATTTGACCAAAGTCCAAACCCTGGACTTGGCCCTTGCCATCTTCGATCAGTTGATGACGAGTCGTGATCCCGATCCAGGATCGTTCCTGTTAGGTGGAGGCGGTAGTCATTCAGGTCTTGCTGCCGTTGTTCGTTCTCTGACAAATTGCGGCAATCTACCACCCCTAGCATGTTCTTCCACCTCATCCTTCAGGTGGCGGCATTCATCTGTAGTGCGCCCATCCAGCTCATGGAATAGGCAATATTTTCCAGTCCTGCGCTCCCGCTCAGTGGGATCCCTTATAGGTGGCTTTCGATAAGGGAATTGTCCCCTAGTTTCAGTGTAGATCCTTTCTAGGCTTGCAGTCAGATCGGTGTACTGCCTAAATCTTGGTTCTCGGAATTTCTTCCGTTTATCAGGGCCATCATGTCTGTCATCCTGTTTCCTCTTTCCCTTGTCCGCTCCGGACTGTTCTCTGGAGGTTCCTTCGCTTTGCGCGGTATTTATTTCACGACTCTCGACTCGTGATTCTTCTAATCGGATGAACTTTTCAGCTTTATGAAAGAATTCTCCAAGATCTTGCGGTGGATCCTTAGTTAGAGAATCTTTAAACTTGGTGCCTTCCGCGACTCCTGCCACCGCCGCCATTAAAATCATTGATGGATCCGGGTGATCTACAGAGGTCACGGTCACATTGAATCTTAATAGAAAATCTTTTATAGACTCTCCGGTCCTATGCTTGATCGAGGCTAAAGTCATTACACTCTTGGGTCGCGTCACATGGACCCTGAACTGTCTCATGAAGCAGTCTACAAGCTCGCTCCATGTTCCTATCGATCCAGTTTCCAGTTGTCTGAACCATAGTGCAGCTAAATCTGATAAATATAGAGGGAAGCATCGTGCCATTACTTCCTCGGATGCCCCCAGCACTTCCATGTGCCTAATATATCTTGTAATATGCATGGTCGGGTCTGATCTCCCGTCATAAGGTTCTAGCGCAGGTAGTTTGAACTTTGGAGGGTTCCTTGCGTTTCGGATGCTTGGAGTAAATGGACTCCGACTAACTTCTTCCAGACCTCCGGTAGGCAATCCTCCTTTCATGATTCTTCGCATAAGGCCAATCATTCTCTCGTCTCCTTCCAGTGGTGACCTTTTGTTAAACTTCTATCATGCCCCCCGAGCCTTGAAGGGAATTCTAGTACATATTCTTCTGGTGGCTCGTTAGCATATGCATTGGCTCCAGCTTGTTGAGCTCCATCCGTTGGTCTTCCAGTATCGGACCCTGAGGGTCTGCCCCCAAGTCCTTGTTGACCACCTTCAACTCCTGCATTCTGGCCTTGAACCTGTCCTTCATTAGCTTCTGCAATCCTGATTCCTTGTCCCGCACTCGTAGCTGTTGTAGTTGGTCCAAGGTTTTGCATGTTTGTCGCCCTCATTTGCTCGAGGAAGTTCTACAGCATCTCCTGTTGACTCTTCATTATGCTTTCGCGCAATGAATTAGCCATAGCCTCCATCTCGTCTCTAGTGATGTAGACGAAAGCTTGTCCTTCACCTGATCCTGAGGATGCTTCTTGGCTTCCTCCTTGTTGGCTCCTATCAACTCTTTGTCTTGTTTGTCGAGTCATTGTTTCCGGATTGGAGTTTCTTCAAACTTTTGAATCTGAATTCTGAATCTGATGTAGCGGGTGCTGGTTCCTTCTCAGTGAAAGCACCAAAGTGTTTGCGCCAAAATTGGTCACAAACCCCAAATATTGTGAAAGCACCAGTGTTGGAATATAAATCAGCAATATCCAAACACAAATCACAGATCTAAGCAAGCGACACGCAGCAAAATGGAAATTATGAACAAGAAGACACAATTTATAGTGGTTCGGCTATCTCCGGCCTACGTCCACTTCAAAGGTTTTAACTTTTATTGATGTTCTTCGCCGATTACTCTTGATTACAGCGGATTACAGTTGATGATAGCTCTTAAATTTGAATACAATGATAATGATATATGGAATTCAATCCGGCAGAGTTTGGGCGTTCAATGGTGGAAGCTCCCCAAAAGTCCCCCTTTCTGTTGGCTCTGGGGCACTATTTATAGGCGTTGGAGGCCCAGATCTCGCTCAAACTTCGGAAGACTTCTTCTGGCACGTGAGTGGGACCACGCGACCGACCCCACCAAGTTTCGTCTCTATCTGACATCGTTTCGAAGTGATTTCGAACCCATCAAGAAATGGTCCAATCGAGCTGAAACTTGGCAGGAGCAATCTTTATCTTGTATGTAAACTACTGTGAAAATTTCGTTGCATTTGGATCAGTAGATTGGAAGATATGATGGATTCAAAATGGGGTTTATTGCATGGCTGTTTGGTTCGAAACCATGCTTTCGAACCGATGGTTTCGAATCCATGGTGGCACGTGTCTTCGTGTCGACGTGGAGCGCACACTTCGCTTCGATCCGAGTTTCGCTCCGAGTTGAATACTTCGACTCCATATATCTCGACGCATTCGAACCGATGGATGACACGTCATCATGGTTGGTTGACCCAGTGGGTTCGAATGGAGCTACACAGGTGGGTTCGAACAAGGCTTCGTGATGGGTTCGAACAAGACCTCTGTGATGGGTTCGAACTGGACTTCGTGATGGGTTTGAACTGGACCTCTGTGATGGGTTCGAACTGGACTTCGTGATGGGTTCGAACTGGACCTCTGTGATGGGTTCGAACTGGACTTTGTGATGGGTTCGAACTGGACCTTCGTGATGGGTTGGAACTGGACTTCGTGATGGGTTCGAACTGGGCCTCTGTGATGGGTTCGAACTGGACTTCGTGATGGGTTCGAACTGGACCTCTGTGATGGGTTCGAACTGGACCTCTGTGATGGGTTCGAACTGGACTTCGTGATGGGTTCGAACTGGGTAACGTCCATTCCTCTTAACTCCAATCCATCATAACTTGAGCATACGACCTCGGATTGACTTGAAATTTGAGGTGCGGACTTCTATGATCTCTCTTGTCATGTCCTATCAATTGTAGCTCAATCTGGACTCGGGCAAAATTCATCGATATCCACGGTTATTCTGCAATGCATGGTTTGATATTCAAGAATAGCAATAATTGATTTTTAGTAAATTTTGGGTATCTCAACTTTGCCAAAAGTTGGGATAACAAGAACTACTCCAAACAGAGATGTACAAAATGAAACCAAATATATACATACATAAATGTATGTGCGTATAGAAGTGGAGATGACACTGTAGCTACCAATCAAACACATATGGTTAGACACAAGAACAATGAAGCAACCAGACTAAAATGGCACCAAGACAACTAGAGAAGTTCAACTGGCAACAGGTGAAACAAGTCCGACTACCAGTAACAAACTAGTGCAAACTAAAGCGAAGTAAATGCAAACACACGGACATATGTATATGCAATTACATGGTGTAACATACACACGCACACACACAGATACACACACACACACACATACACACACACACATACATACTATGCACATGAATCATATGCACAAATATAAACAACATGAATACATATGCAGTGACAAGATGAACAACGATCAAGCATCAAGTCGAAAATGCTACAGAGCAAAAGATTTCAAACAAAGTCAGTTCCCAAAGCAAATGCAGTTTGCATGAAGCCGTGAACGAACACTTCAGAGATTCAAGCACTTCTCAAAGTTAAATGCCAATAAGTCATAAGAGAAACAAATTCAAATCAAAGTTGCCGAAGTCATAGAGAAAAATTCAAATGGTCGTGCATTGAAAAATAAATAATTCAAAGCCCTGGTGACCAAAGAATTGAACAAGTAAAATCAAAGCCGTGATATTTAAGTAACAAAATTATACGAATTGAAGAAGTCAAAAAACATCACAAGCATCCAAGCAACATCGAATGGCCCAGGTAAAGTAGCAGACAAATTCAATAAAATATATATGAATGAAATTGTAGGATTTAGAATCCTATTTATACCCAATCATCATTGGCAGATTAAGGCGTTCGAGTTCAAGCAACAATAGAGAGGAATAAATCATTCAACTCGAATCAAAGTCGAGAATAATCAATAATCAGTAAAAGGCATTCATGTACCAGTTCACGCATCAATCAAACTCGACGAATTGAAGCAGCTGAAAGCAACAACAGATAGGAGATGATTGACAGAGCAAACCGAAGCAAATCACCTCAATCGCTCGAAAAACAAATGGCTGCCTCAAATTTATCATGGAGCTCTAATTATGGATCGAAGAAGAATGCAGCCATTATTTTTCACGCAAAGGTGCAAGCCGATAATAAAAAAGCAAAAGAAGAATACATGCCGATAGTTAATAGAAAAGGGGGAAATTATTTTCACTTCACTTACTTCTGTTTTAGGCCAGCTTCCTTTATTATTAAGTTTGGACTTAAATTCTAGGGTTTTGTAATTATTTTAAGTTATTTTTATTTTGTATTTCCTTTTTAAACGTTTGTAAATTCTAGTCGTGTGACTAGGGGACGAACTACGATGGTGTAGTTCAAGAATTCACAATTCAATGGCTAAGTTGTGGTAGGGTTTTGAGCGTAGAGTTAGGTTAGTCGACAGCGGGTGTCGCGAGTTTACTTTGTAAGTGTGTGACTACTTAATTTCTAGTAGAAACCTTAGGGGCAGCACGTAGGCAGGGTTTTGCCGAAGCTGGGTAAATCTGTGTTGTTCTGCTTCTGCTTTCATTATTCTGCTATTATCAGTGCTACTATTATTTTACATATTTCCGCATTAAATTTTTATTATTGATAGTATCGCCCTATTCACCCACACCCCCCCCCTCTAGGGTGAAATCGATCCTACATAATTTACTTAGAATATTATATCTCACAAAACTTCATTGTAAATACATTTTAAATGCTTCTCCTTTATAACTAAAACTTAAAATCTATTCTATTACATAATATCTTTACTAGATATTTTTCTTAATACATTTTCCATAAAATCTCTTTCTTTGCTTTTTCAAAAGGACTTTTATACTCGATAATTATTATACAAAACCATCGTTTTAGAAAAGCACTTTTTATTCACAAAAAATAAGTATTAAACATTCAACAATTCATTCCAATCATATATGATTTATACTTTCATTTCAGACTCCTCTTAAATCGGAGACTTGTATGTATGTATGTATGTATGTATGTATGTATGCATCCATGTATGTATGTATATATGTATGTGTGTGTGTGTGTGTATGTTTGTATGTTTTATGTCATTCTACACTTCATTAAAATTTTAAATTTTAACATCCATTTAAACCATAATATGCTATGCACGATATCCTAAAAATATTACACAATAGTTTACTTTAACAACAACTTATATTTGTTTCAAATTTTCAAAATAACTCATTTATATGCTAAAATAATATACATATGAACTCTCATCTCAAAATTTTGCCAAAATATAGTTTCATAATAACTATTTTTTATTATTTATCAAAACACCATATAATACCTTATTTCAAAAATATGACTAACGCACTCATTTAAGTTATGATCTTTACATCAAGCCATTTTCCTTTAGATCATTATATATGTATTTGTGTGTGCGCACGAGTATCCAAAGCATTCATTTCACTTTTATATAATATTAAACTTACCTCAAAACTTTAGTTTCCTTTTCAAAATATTATTTATAACTCTTTCATAACCATTTATAGTACTTTCAAAATATTATAATACTTCCAAAAAACTCAAGGCCCTATTTTATCACTCAAAAAAAATATGTGCAAATGTCTCGTTCTAGTGTTTAGCACTAGCCAGGCCCCTTGACAAGAATTCTTAAAACACTCAGTTAGCAGTTCAACACATTAATATATTTCCAAAAATTTCTTTAAATATGATATACATATATCCTTTAATAATCATAAAACTACAAAATATTAGCTTGCTTGTATTAAATATAAACAAATACCAATGTAGGTATATTCTTTATAAAATTGATTTTTAATTCAATAGATGCTTGATTCTATTAAAACACTTTCGACTAATCTTTTATTCATATGCAAATAACAGTTTATTGACAAAAATGCAGTAATATACTTGATCATTTACATATGCATCAAGAAAACATCCAAATCTAAATTCATCTTTGGTATGCATAAAATATTCACAAGAGAAAAGCATGAAAGAAGGAGCAAAGTCATTGATGAAGATCAGAAGGCATTAAAGCGGTATCTTTCAACATGAGGTAAATCTTTCAAGAAGAGGATGATCACACCAAAGACACCCTTCAGAGAGGTCAGAAGAATGTTTTGATGGAGATTTGGGTAGGAAAAGGGTTTTCAACAAATTCGAAGCTATCTTTCAAAGGCAACAGGTGTAATATCTTCTATACATGCACCAAACCATCCGAAGCGAATGGTTTTGTCATCATCTATGTTTATTAGGAGAATATCCGAAAAGAGCAACCCTTTCGAATTGGTTAAAATTAGTCTCATCTATAAAGGAAAAATTAAGCATACATCAACACCCAAAGCTGAGGTTCCACGCTACCCATTAGAGACATGTTGAGAAAAAGGTGTTTCGACTCATTCGAAACCAATAAAAAGCATGTTTCGATAGCATCGAAGGCCAGTACCCAGGTCAACTCATTCGGCACATCAACATTCTAGTAAAAAACGCATCAATAGACCTTTTGACAACGTTAAAGGCTATCAAGAAACACCTTTTGATGAAGTTTAAAGGAAATAAAGCAAGAGAGAGAAGCCTAGCCTCCAACGGTAGAGCAAGATTGACTAGAACCTTTTCGACCATGTTGAAAGGTAGGATTCAGTAGACACTCACAAAAATAGAGAGGTTGACCATTCGACCATGTCAAAAGCTGAGGGTCGAAAGGTGCCAACCTGCGCCTATAAATAAGAACCCAGGGGTCAGTTGTATGGGGGAGGATTTCTTTTACTCGTCATTTGTATTCTCTTAAGCTTGTAAACCCTAGTTCCTAAATCAATTTGGGGATTAGGTTAATTTTTTTAATAAAGTCCATATAAAAGGAGATTGTGATAATCTTGTTTACATATAAAATCTGAGTTTCCTACTTTTTCACCGGGATGTCAATCTGCTATCAACCCGATCGATAGGTCCCCACTCGACTAGGATGAAACCTCTAGTTCACATATCACATAGAAGCCTTAGCCTAAGCTTACCCTTTCGACCTAGTCGAAACCCTTCCAGCTCTACTTTCTCCAGAATCCATAAAGTCATCAACTTAAGCCAACTTGTTAATGTCGAAAGATGGTTCCGATAGAGTTCAAATCTAACCCATTCGAAAGGATTTTCCAAAAGAGAAGACACCTTTTCGACTGTGTCAAAAGGTATCAAGGACGTGCCTTTGATAAACTTTAACTGCTTGAAAAGCATTAGTAACCTCCACTCACCCGAAAGGAGGTTTCGAATGCATCGCAGATGTTCCAAATTCCAAATCGAGGTGTTGAAAAGTTTTCTTGTCAACATTTTTGGCTCTAAAAGGAGGGTTCTAACTCTGATCCCCGATAACTCTCAACATAAATTGCTTGCATAGAATCCTTTATTCGAAAGAAGAAAATGGTAAGAGCAAAGAGTAATAATAGTCATTCAAACGAAGAAGCTGCTTGACGATTAATTAGAAATGACAACATTATCCCAAACCTTAACTTTGGGAATGCAGAAGTTGGGCAACCTTCGACCCTAAGAAGATTGGAGAACAATGAGATCAAACCCTAGAATCAATGGTCACAGATGGTAGCAATGCAAGGATTTCTTAAAAGAGCTCCATTACAAAATCATTAAGGATTATGGAAGTAGAGGGTGAAGTGCAACCTCCAAATGAGGTAAAGGATCAAGAGTTGAACCAAGAAAGTCAAGCAAAAAGGTACCTCGAGCAGTCAAATAGCCTAATCCAGGGAAAAAGTAAAAGTTGCAACAGAAAGGGAACGGTCCAAGAAAACATCCTACACCAAATAATGATGGACACGCTCAAGGAAAATGGAATTTTTGATCCAGAAGAATATGTTATCATGCAAAATACTCTCTTTTCTAAATAAATAATGGCAACTAGTGTCCCTCTTCACATTCAAATCCCTTCACGAAAGTATGATGCGACTAATTATTCGGGATGATCATTCTGTAGTCTTTGAAAACTAGATGAACTTATATAATGCTTCAGAGGCAGTTCACTGTAAAAAAATTCCCATTGCTTTTTAGCGAGAATCTATCAAATGGTACAGGAGTTACCGAGTAATACCATTTATTCTTAGGAATAGTTTACTTGTGATTTCGTGGCCCAATTTTCTATATTCAAAGATACAACTATGGAATTTAGCTTGTTTGCAACCATAAGACAAAATCTTGGAGAATTACTTGGCGAGTATTTGAATAGATTCAGCGCAGAGAACATTAAGGGCAGAAAGTACAACCAATAGAGAAAAGCTTACAGCAATTCGATCAGGGTTAATAGAACAAACCATTTCTGGAAGGACCTTTATATTAATGGATGCAAAGATCTACAATATTTCTTTCTTCGAGCTAAAATTTTATTCCTATGGACGAAATGCATCATGTTAAGAAAGAATTTCATAGAGAATCTAAAGTAGAGAAATCTGACTTTAGGCGTCTTGACATGAGACTAAGGGAAAGTGATAACCCGAAAGGTTCCAAATCAAATTATGCAGTCTTGAGCTACCATGATGAAGGGCAATGAAAATTTTACTGCTCCTTATAAGGTCTAGAGCACTCCAGGGCCAAATAAAGGAGGAAGTTACTGCGATTACCATAAAGCAAATGGATATGAAACCGATGAATGTCTCATCTTAGTAGAGAAAATTCAAGGCATGATTAGGTAAGCATTCTTACAAAAGTTCGTCAAAGAAACCTAAAAGACTTCTTATTCAAGATAAAAGGAAAGCTGCTCAGCAACTTATAAATATAGATCCCTATTAAATCATAAAGTCTCGCAGCATTAGTTCAACTATGAACTCTCTCCCTTTCATATCGTTTTAACTCAATTTGTATTTTGGTACATACTTATATCTGAGTTGTGCATTGACCAAATACTGATTAAAATTCGAGTGCTTTTACAGGTAAAACAAAATCTGTCCAAAGCATTCAACATACATTTAGAGCATAACAAACTTCTAGCTACTTGAAAAGACGACTCAAATGCTCGATATGAGAAAACTATCAATATTTCAATCAACACAATACAAAGGCTTCCTTACATGAGACATCAGAACGCCACTGTTATCCCGCCTTTTGGCGAGGCCGTAACACCAAGGAATTGACTGAAAATCAAAGACAGTCCATCCCAAAGATCAGTTATACATAAATCTGCTATGGATACTAGAAAATTTGGTCCAACTCCAGATCGAGCTACAATTCATATGACATGACAAGCTAAGTTGTGGAAGGCAATGTTTCAAATTTCAAGTCAATTGGAGTTCGAATGTTCAAGGTATCGATCGATCAAGATGCACAAAGGAAGCCTCATTTCATATCCAACATGATTCAACCTCATTCGTATCTATCAAAGTCAGGCTAATTCTATCCAAGGGAAATTGTCACTTCGTATCGATCTCATGTTTTCGTATCGATCCAACCATTTGTAAAGACCTGTAAATTTTAATGGTTTTAATAACGTAATTAAACTGAATTTTTGTGAAATTTTAAATAAATAAATTTGAAAATGAAAATTTATTATTTGGAATACATCTATATAAATATATCAAAAGGTAAATTTTCATCAGAAAATATGGTAGTTTATTTTGTTGTGTAATTTTATTTAAATTTGAATCAGTTAAGATTTGATGATAATAAAATATTTCTTAAACCTGAATATTTTAAATAATAAATTTATAAATCATTTTCTGAGTGTGATATCATATTTCATTTCGTCAAATTTGGTATGTTATTGCTCCGTTTGTCTTATTTTAGGCATTTGAGCAGCATTTTCGGCACCGATTATCGACTTTTGATAGGATGGGCATACCACTAATATCGGCATAACATCTCGCATGCTGATCTCCATAGTATACTCATTTTTGTGTTTCGGTGTCCGATACGCAGCGAAACCCATGAAATGCTTAGCCGTATCGGTATCCTCTTAGTGCCTCTTGGGTTCTTATGTCCATTTAATTTCCAACATACTTTAATTAACAATCATTAGCTTTTAAATACGTCTTGAATTCGTGTGCATGACTTTCCATTTTTCCAATGGTTTTGAAAAAAAAATTAAACATATAAGTTGGTACATTTGCATTCATCTTGAAACCGTTCGTTTCCATTCCTGTTTACCTTCTTTCAATTACTTGCAAACCTTTCATCTCCTCTCCTCTGTTCGGCCACCATTTTCTCCTTTCTATTTGCCTGCTCGACCCTTCCACCACCACTCACTCCCTCTCTCCTCCCTCAACTCCATTAGGCCGAGACTTCCACCCTTCAGTCGAGACCCCTTCGGCCACCTTACACCTGAAGCTCGCCTTTTTCCTTCACCTTTGCATTCATTGTTCCTTTTGCCATATTGCAGCCTGCATATCTATATGCGTATGCCTATATATATGTATGGAATTTGTTAAAGGTAATGCATTTGCATGCTGAATATTGATTTTTTTTTATAAAGTTGTTATATTGTGTAAGTTTATACTTAGTTATATATATATACACACACATATTTATATAAGCTGCTTATATACGATATGTTGTATATACATGTTTATACAAGTTACAAATAACCTGCTAGTTATAATACATATGCTTATACAAGCTGATATACTCTGTTTAATTACATATTTAAATTTATTATATATATTGTTGTCTGTTGCATATATAGGGTTATGTAAGTTTATATTGACCTGTTGAGTTATATATATATATTGATTTTATAATAATGCAACTTTTTAATACTTTCACTTGTATGTATATATTACAGTAAAGTAAGTTTATACAGATTTTTATAATATATTGACCTTAAAGTATAATATGAATGTAAGTTTATATAAATATATATATGTTTATATATATTAGTTTATTTATACAAGTATACATTATTTTGGTTTTCAAATTTATATATGGAGACTTTGTTTTCATGTGTTTGAATTAAATATTAATTTGAAACTATATGTTAAGATTGATTTTGAATATATATATGTATGTATGTATGTATGTATGTATGTATATATGTATGTGTGTGTGTGTGTTTAATAAATATTGATTTTCAAATAATACGAAGATATATTTTTATGTGTTTTAATGTAACGACCCACCTTTCTGGACGGCTTAAATCGACAATAAACCACACATGTCTAATTCAAACCATTCAAAAGGGAGGATTTTTAATGGGGTAAATAAGAAAATAAAAGAAAAGACGGAAAAATAAAACATAGAATCTCGCAGCGGAATGATAAAATATAACAATCAAATAAACAGTTCATGAAGCTGTTTTACAAATAACATGTGATTACACTTTTACAATTCAAATCAGAGTTATACATATAGCAGGAATAAACAAATAATGCAGCGGAATACATGTTGTAGTGGAACAATTATAACAAATAGTGATAATGTACCGAATCTTCATCTTCGTCCCACTCAAATAGCCTTGAATACACTGAAAAGCTCAAACTGACCCGAGCGTAATGAAAACAAAACAATCGAGTCAGAACTATAAAATCTTATGTAAGTCAAATTAATTCTAAAATAAAATGTGAGTGCAATGGCTTCAGAGATGTTAGGGGATTTTCCATCTCCTTTCAATTGTACAACGTGTATATAATTATTGAAAGATTTCAAACAATTCGAAGTATAAATTTTAACCAATTTAATTTAAAAAATTGAAGTTTAACTTAAACCCTTTAAATAATTCAATTTCAATTCATAATCCAAATTCAAAATTTCATATGGATATATATCATTTTAACTAGTACCAAAAATCAATATTTTCAAATCAACGAAAACCATTCGGGTTTATCATTTCAAACCATAACGATTTTACCCCGATCTGTAATATCTTTCGGGTATGTATCATTTCAACCCATAGTGAACTTGCAGTATTATAACGATATAAAATACAACATCCATTCATCCAACATCAACAATCAGACATCCATCACAATAATCATCCAAACCAATCAATAGATATCCATATAGAACGAAAAATCAATAATAGGTATTAACTGGCAATTTATATTCCATAATAAATTAAATAACTATTTAATTCAAATAAATCCATATTAACGGAGATGACGATTTAAAATCTACCAAACTACCATAATTTAATTTCTACACATCATAAATTTAATTTAACAAACATAAGAAATTTTAGAAGTTTGTGAGTGGGTCAAAACACTCACCTTTGAATTCAAATTGAATTTAAATCCAATTCAAACCCAAAATTCAAACCATCTCAGAATTCATTCAAACCAGCGTCAAAAAGTCCAGAATTTTTATATGATACTAGCGGATCAAATCGCGTATGAATTGGACCTCGTATGTAAAAGTTATGATGATTAGAACCATTGGAATTTCAAGTTAATTTAAAATAAACAAAAAAAAAACTAGTCAAGAACCGCCACCGTAGCCGACGCCGCCACCACCATCACGACCGTTCACCCCTACCGTGTCCCCAAGCCCGGTCCCATGACCTGCGGCCACCCTAAATCGCCATGCCACCGCCTAGGGTTTAAGCCCTAGATCAATTATCAGCGATGATCTGGCCACCCAATCGCCAAGCAAAACATCCCGATGCGTTCCTCTCACCACTCTCCACGACCCCATATCCTCAAATCGATGATCCATCGAAGATCATCAAACACCAACAAACGGTTGAGATTTCATCGATGTTTTCTAACAAAACGATGGAACAAAATGAAAAACGAACTATTGCAGAAGATTTCGCTCGTCGAGAGCTTCGAAATGATATATAATATGATAGAGTTGGAGGAGTTTGAATTTTTGGATTTGAATTTTGATTTGAAATTGCAATTGGGAATTAGGGTTTATCTGCCATTGGAATAAGGAGGAGCAAATGGAATTGTTCGTACTCAAATTTGGAACGAGAAACAGTTAGGGTTTATAACGAGGTATTTATAGGCAGGTCAAAAAATAGAAGGAATGGACCAGATTGATCTGGAAGTTGAACGATAAACGACCAAAATGCCCGTTTCGTTTCTGAAATGAAAATGAGTCATCCCATATTTCAAAATGAATGTTTTCAATATTTTTAAACTCAATGGAATAGGTTTGAAGTCCTAATTCCATAATATGAAGAAGTTATGTTAAAATTAGCTTATTTCAAATTGATTTCAATTAAATTGATTCTAGGTGTTTCGAGCTCGTACGATCAAAAGACAAGTCCGATTGCTACGAAACTTGAAATCCTACAATAATTCACAGTTACGGATACGATGAAACGAGTTTCGTTGAAATCCGAGTCAGTTGCTAAAATAGCTGTATTCACGTTAATTAAATAAATTAATATTAAATAAACTAAATCACTTTTTCAATTCAAAGTTAATAAATCACAATTTCTATCATTTTGGCTTAACTAGTAATTAGTGATCCTATATAACAAATTTCTATATCAATTCAATGTTAATTATCTTATCAATTGCAGTGTTTAATTCCAATTGCGATTGATTCCAATTATTTATAGTTAATTCCAATAAATTGATTTGATTCAATTTCAATCTTTTTATTAAAACCCTTATTACTCTATAAACCTAGTTAACCTTTGTTTTACCTTTCATTACCTGAATATACTCCAATCTCCATCTTTAGATTGTATTAACTATCATATTCCATTTTACTGTATTTTTGTCAATTTTATTAAAATTTAAAGGCCCTATAAATCAAATTGTCTTTGTTTCACTCTTTTATCTCCATCAATTTGTTGTCTTGCACTTATAATGACCTTCCCATGCATTTTATTACAATATATATTCACCTTTTCATCTTAATTTCCATTGAAGTAGTCTTTAATTATATTTAATTGTAATAAATTCAACTATTATAATTCGAATTCCAAAAATTGTTGAAACATGATTCTAGTTCCTTTTTGTTCAAATCAATAGTCATATTACGATTAAAATTTACATTGGTTACATCCTATTGAATTAAAATTATGCAATGGTCAACTAAATCTACATTAACTGCACTAATTAAGTGAATTAATTACAGTTGATTTCCAATTAAATTTAATAGACTAAATAATTAAATAGGTAACTTATATTAATTGTTACCAGTCCTTAAATCACACCAAAAAGTTTATTACTTACAAAAAGTGTTACAATTGCTTTTATAACACTAATTTCATTCAATTTCTATTAACAATATATTATTTCATTCGAATTCAATATTTACATTCTTTCCTATGTTCACTTGGTAACCAAGTATAACCTTACACTATTTCAGTTAATTGGAATTCCATTCAATTTGTTAATAATTAGCTTTAATTAACATTGTTGCATTTCATTTTAGTATTCATTTCACTATTAAGTTGCAAAATTTATTTCTTCTAATTATTAACTCACAAAATCTTAGTAAATCAATAAAATTTAATTATCGAAATTTATGGGTTGTTACGCTCTCCCCCACTCAAAACTTTTCGTCGCCAAAAAGGAAAAAGAAGGGAAAAGAAGAAATTAAGTAATCGACATATCTTATTCAAAATATTAAATTTATAAACAATTTATTTACATAATTAAATACTTGAAATAAAATACATCAATTTATAACAATTAAATCCTTTTATATTCAAGTTAATAAAAGTTTGAAAACATTTCAGAAAAAAATTTGAAGTCCAAAATTCACTGAAAATTTTTGTAGAGTCTCTTTTGTACGGAGAGGTCTGGACGAAATAATAATATCAAAATATAAAACTATATACCATATTTTCAAAATAATATATCCCAACAGCGGGAAAAACAATATAATATGGCTAAAATACCGTAATCCGAGAACGTTCCTATTTGACGGGAAAATAACGCTTATTTTATGAAACCAAAAGCAGAAGCAATTGCTTCCATAACATGTATTCCACTTATATAATCCAAAGAGGTTAATAATTATATAGAAATGAAATGATTATATTGTTTTAAATTAATAACAAACAATCAACATAACATAACAACAATCACTTTCAACCAAAAGTACCATCATCACATAAAATCAAAATAAATCAATACAACATAACAACGATCTTTTGCAAACAAGCATACAATCTTCACAAGGGATCAAAGTAATCAACCATTTCTAAAGTTGCAATCGTTAAATTTAATATAGCATTCATTTATTATTTACGTTAATTATCAATAGCTTCAAACCTTAACTTAAGTTCATAATTCTTTGCTTACAATATTCACTTCCTATTTCATTTTATTTAGTAGCAATATAATTATAACTCAGGTTTATAACATTTTCATATCAAATTTCTTGTTTATAAGTGAATTCCATTGAACACTTTCATTATTTAAGCTTTTCTTGTATAATATTTCATTACATATCCTCATTTAACATTACAACTTTTAATATCCTAGTAAGTTATACATATGTTTCTAAGAAGGTAATTGAAAGTTACACAAGTTTATCTTATTCCATTTTAGTAAATAAATGTTCAATAGTTATCATTTCTTATTTTAATATCCTTTTTGTTTACAAGTTACAAATTTCAAATCCCTTGTATATTTCATTTATAACTTAGAATTTAATTTCTTACTTTCAACTTTAGAAGTTCCAATTATTAAATAGTTAAAATTTCATTCCATTATAATAATTGAAATTCTAATTTAATTTTTCTTTAGTTTATTCTATTGGTTTTTTCTTCTCATTATTTTCTTTTCCATTCATTTATTTATATAAAGATCAATCACTTGCATAATTTGTTTTCCATTAAGGATTTAAGTCATTAATGAATCATTTCATAAAATATTACTTAAGCTTCTGCTGCCTTACTTAAGTTTATTACTAAATTCGGTCATTGAATAAAATTTTAAGTTTTTGGTATTCGCCCTTGAAACAATATATCTAAAAATTCAATTTAAAACATTTAACCTCATTCACTTAGTAAAATATAAGATATATTTAAAACATCCTCATAGCATTATGTAAAGATTATTCAAAAGTCTAAAACAATGTTAGAAATTTATATCAAAACATTATAATGAGCTTTAAAATAAAGTTCCTTAAATCCGATAATTTATTAGACTCGTTATTTTTAAAAATAAGTATAAACTTAAGATTATTAAACTGAAACTAATAGTATACTCAAATCTTAAATTAAATTTCTATGTCAAAGTATAAAATTTTATATCTTCACAATAAATTTTAAACACTTGTCTAAAATAAATATCCAAATCATGGAAAAACATTTATTATGGTTTAATACAAAATTCAAGTAGCAAATAAACCTATAAATATACTATTAGTACTTCGAAATGTGACGCCCCACCTCTATACCCACGCTAGCCAAGAACACTACGGTGTAATGCTGTCAACTAGCACGGAGAATAAGGCTGTTGAGGAGCGGCCATCAATAGTTGGCCTTACACTAGTATTGGTTATCTCGATGGAAATGATATAAATATATATATTCTTTCATTTTTCATCTCTGATTTATTTTCTCCCATCGACATACCCCAATTCCAGTATAAAACGAACTACGATGGTTCGTAATAGTTTAGAACAGTAAATATAAAATAACAACACAGATAATATAAATGCGGAACACAGATGAAACAGAAAGTCTCATATATATATAATAACTGATGTCAGTTACAATACATTCACACGGTACATATGATACAACTACAACAGTCGACTCAGGAAGTTACATATACAAGTACATTAACGTATTTAATATACATGAACATATATCTTCCAATACAATTTTACAGACTACTATAAATAACGACGACTACTCCAAAAGATATGAAAGAACTTCATAGCTCTAGCAGCAACCCAAAGCAGAATATCTACAACCTGAAATACTCGGTCTGACCCGAGTATTAAATTCAAAAGAAAATAATACTCGGGTCAGTCTAATTCAAACTCAGTTATTAGTGCACAGAAGCAATAATAATCAAATAATGAATAGACGACAGTAATTAAACCAAATCAGTATGCAATTCATAATATTGAATTGAAACGAACAGAACAGTTCAAACCATTGAAATATCAATTAAAATATTAAGATGAGTAGGGCTGCAGTACACGCACGCGTGTACTGCCTCGCCACTACAGCATATGGAATATGCAAAAGGTCAATTAATCAAAACAAGTTAGATATCATAAAACCATACCGTGTGGCTGCAGTTCACGCTTGCGTGCACTGCCCTGCCACTATAGTGACGATGTACCCAATGAATACCGTGTGGCTGCAGTTCACGCTTGCGTGCACTGCCGTGCCACTACAGTGATGATGTACACAAGTGAATGTAAGAATGTACACAAGTGAATGTACATAACCAACTCAAAACAGTCGCAATACGAAGACAGCAAGTAAAACTGCAACGCTCAAAGTAAAAAAACATGGATGCAACTAATTCTAGAGTGAAACTAAGACCATTAACCGGACTTAAGACTACTCTACATAGAGCAATCATATATCGGAACTGGAAACCAGTCGAGAAAGTATACTTTGCACTGTTCAAAGGAATGCATACAGTCATGCAACAGTGAAATGAATCAGTGCAGTGATATGCACATTGCACAGCAATGACACAGTGACAACAAAACAGGTCGAAGTCAGCCCGTGAACAAGAGTCAATTTTACAGTTTCCAGTATATGCAGTAAAGTGGCTGCGACAAAATCAGAGTCGTGAAGAACGAATGCCATGACTCCAGAGAGCATGCGCAAGCGACTCGAAGCAGTGAGTCAAATATAGTACAGTAGTAAAAATGCAGTACAATGCAACACAAAACAACCCCTATGAACATGTACACAAGAAACACAAATCTGGACCAATTTCCATCAAATGAATATGAAACAAAGACCAGGCACCATACAACAGAGGTGGCAACATATAGGTGTGCAAACCAATTTAATGATTCGATCCTGAACCAATGCACATGTAAACGCTTACCTGATGAAACAATGCAAACCAATGAATAAGGGCCGAACAAGGTCAACCCACTTCAACAACAGCTTCAAGTAAGAGTGATGTCACCAGTAAATTACAGTGACCAAATGCAAATGTGTATAGTGCATCAATGCAACGTATCAGACTCAAGCACAAACAAAGGCAGTATAAGTCTAACAGTGCAAAATGGCGGTGGTACAACTAGTGGGGTATACAAGCTACTAAACCCGAAGAAAAATTCAAAGGCAAGCATACACATATGGTTATAGTGAAACCACGATGATGACCAAGGCAACAAGTTCACCTTTAAGTATACGAACCTAAGCCAACAGATGAAATAACAGACCAATAAAGGAATAGCCATGTTCGAAACCCAATACCGAAAACTAAATGATGAATGGGTAGACAAGTGAATGCATCTTGAACCAAGGAGGCACCAGTAACAAATGCATGAAACTGGAAAATGCAATTATCACAATCAAGAACAAAGCACATTGCCGAAGCAACAACAATGGCCAGCAACACTGAAATGGATTGAGCAAGTGCTAAAATTAAATATATTGCTTTTTTCAACCCAAAATATTTGAATTCAAACAACTGCAGTTCACAGAAATACCCAAGTCACCTACCGTTCGAATTAAGGTGACCAGAAAACAAAATCAATGCCAAACCCAATTATTTTCATAAATCAACAAAGCATCTGAGAATCAAACGGTAATAGCAAGATCCAACAAAATAAAATCAAGCAGCAGCCTTATCAAAAACGAACAAGTTCAATCAATCGAAGCCGTGATGAACTAGCGAAGAAATTCACGAATATGAGCAAGTCAGAAATCATCAAAACATTCGAATTAGATGTGAGTAAACTCACCTTGTCGACGAATTGAAGCATCACGGAGACGCGCGACGCTAGAGCGACGAGAGAGTAAGGTCGGCCACCGCAATCCCATGCCCTAATTTGGAGAAGAGGACGAACGAGACCACCGCCATTTTTATTTCTTCGTTCGGTTTTTTTTTTCTTTTTAGGGTTCGTGAATGAATGAAAAAAAATGGATAAAGGGGGATCGGGTTATATGATTGTTGCGACCCAAAAGGAACGGGCCAAAATGAATTTTTAAAGCCCGTTAAAATTCTTAAACAAATTATAATTTGAATTTTAATTCAAATTAAATAACTTCAAATAGGAATTTGCAACAATAGTAATCGTCTAAATGTCGATTATTAATCGATGCAAATACCGGGTTGTTACAGACTCCCCTCCTTAAAGAAATTGCGTCCTCGCAATCTTAAGGAATATATGGACAAAAGGTAACAACCAAAAGAGCATATCATCACAAGATGAAGAAATTCGAAATATGAAGTTCACCATAAAGAGCATGAAGGAGCAAGCCAGAACGTGTTTGCTCAAAGTCAAATCTAGTGAAACTTCAATTTCTTCAATAATACCGGGCTCAAGAATAAAGATCGGAAATCCCAAAGGCATTTCCGTAATTGGAAGACGTGGAAAACGTCATGAATAGCAGAAAATTGAGCCGGTACACTGGCGTAGTACAATATAAACGCCAAAGAAATCTTTTAATTTCATAAAGGAAATTCACAAATTATCAACAAAATCTAATTATCAATAGATAATTCAGAGATCTCAAATCACAAATATTCGATTATCAAAAACGATAATCAAATCAACAAGTATTCGATTATCAAAATCGAAAATCAATCTTAAATCACAAATATTTAATTATCACAAACGACAATTAAATCTCAAATATCTAATTATCAATAGATAATTAGAAACAATAAATATCTGATTATCAAAAACGATAAATCAGAAATCACGAATCAACGATTATTTAATTATCACAATTGATAATCAAATCACAAATATCTAATTATCACAAACGATAATTAGATCTCAAATATCTGATTATCACAAGCGATAATCAGAAACAATAAATATCTGATTATCAAAAACGATAAATCAGAAATCATAAACATCCAATTATCAAAACGATAATTAGAAATTACCACAACGGTAATCAAATTTCAAATTACAAATTTTTCAATTAACGAGTCCGAAATTAACCGAAATAGCAAACGCACATGACTCATAACCACGAGTTTTACTAAATCGTTTAATTCACTTCATCGTTTCCTTGAAAGTGTTAAATTGTGTATTTTAAATAAATAACATTTTACGTTCTCAAACGGACAAGTCCGGAATTAAGCGAATCAGTAAAAGAAAGGGGTCATAGTCCTCGATTTTTCTGAAACGTTTAATTCGCTTCCTCATTCTTTTGAAAGCGCAAATCGTAAAGATTTTGAAAACAATTTTGATTTATATTTTGAAATATTTTGAAGAATAACAAATTTTTAAAACACGTGATTAAAATAGCAATGTCAGTAGCAACTTCGACATACGTCAAAATTTCATCGAAATAATTGGCATCAAAATATAATACCAATGAATTTTCGTTCATCAAAAAGGTCACAAGAATCTTCTCAAAGATAGAAAGGGGTATCATACCCTAAACTTGTATTCATAACAAGTCAATAACACACGAATTCACCAATGCACAAGAATTGATAAAACTTATCAATAGAAATCACGAAAATTGGTGAAGCACAAATTCTAGAAATCCTCACAAGAAATCCAGAAAACACAAGCTAAGAGTATGAGAACTCGAACGCGAGTATGAAAACTCGAACCGGAGTATGAAAACTCGAACGCGAGTATGAAAACTCGAACCGGAGTATGAAAACTCGAACGCGAGTATGAAAACTCGAACGGAGTATGAAAACTCGAAGGAGAGTATGGAAACTCAAACGGAGTATGAAAACTCAAACGGAGTATGAAAACTCGAACAGAGTATGAAAACTCGAACGGAGTATGAAAACTCGAACGGAGTATGAAAACTCGAACGGAGTATGAAAACTCGAACGGAGTATGAAAACTCGAACGGAGTATGAAAACTCGAACAGAGTATGAAAACTCGAACAGAGTATGAAAACTCAAACGGAGTATGAAAACTCGAACGGAGTATGAAAACTCGAACAGAGTATGAAAACTCAAACGGAGTATGAAAACTCGAACGGAGTATGAAAACTCGAACAGAGTATGAAAACTCAAACGGAGTATGAAAACTCGAACAGAGTATGAAAACTCAAACGGAGTATGAAAACTCAAACAGAGTATGAAAACTCAAACGGAGTATGAAAACTCGAACAGAGTATGAAAACTCAAACGGAGTATGAAAACTCGAAGGAGAGTATGGAAACTCACCAACACGCGAGCATGAAAATTCATCAACACATGTAACGCATAACGAGAACGGGAGCACGAAAACTCACCTACATGCGAGCATGAAAACTCACCAACACGTGCAATGCAAAGCGAGAACGGGAGCACAGAATCTCACCTACACGTGAGCATGAAAATCACCAACACGGGCAACGCAAAGCGAGAACGGGAGCACGGAATCTCACCTACATGCGAGCATGAAAAATCATCAACACGTGCAACGCAAAGCGAGAACGGGAGCACGGAATCTCACCTACCCGCGAGCATGAAAAATCATCAACACGTGCAACGCAAAGCGAGAACGGGAGCACGGAATCTCACCTACACGTGAGCATGAAAATCACCAACACGGGCAACGCAAAGCGAGAACGGGAGCACGGAATCTCACCTACACGCGAGCATGAAAAATCATCAACACGTGCAACGCAAAGCGAGAACGGGAGCACGGAATCTCACCTACCCGCGAGCATGAAAAATCATCAACACGTGCAACGCATAACGAGACGCTATCTCATGGTTGCAAGCCATTAATTTTGACACACGAATGGCCCGAAGACCGTGGGGCGCTACCCCACATGTGTGAGTCGAAATCACACAGATTGAGGTCCAGACTAACCAAAAAATCAAAAGAGGTATGTGTGAGTGGAATCACACAAGTGGTGTCTAGTCTAACCTCATAATCAAAAGAAAAGTATGTGTGAATGAAATCACACAAGTGGTGTCTAGACAATCCTCAAAGCCCAAGAGATATGTGTGAGACGAAATCACACCGATGAGGCCTAGTCTAACCGTAAAAATGATCGTCATGATCAACGAGAAGTGTCAATTGCACTAAGTCAGTAAATGTAAAAGTTTAGCATCATGTCCCATAACCACTTACTTAACTTAAATATTTACGAACAAACTGTAAATCTTCACTAATAAAATTTGTCACTAGAGGTTCAATCGAACAAGTCCAACAATTAACCGACGAAGTAAACGCAAGCGTTTCATACCACTTGTTTTACTAAGCCGTTTAATTAGATTTCTCATACGAGTGAAATAAAGATTTGTATATACTAATAGATTGAAAAACAGTTTCAAAAACGAGTTTGGTATTGAAAATAGAGTTGAAAACATTTTGATAAAAGAGTTTTTGATATTTACTACTAGTATTGAAACCTTTATATTCTTAAAGTGACAAATCACAAAAATGATTGTAGAAACAATCAATCACAAGAATTCACATACGAAGACGTGAATAGAATCCAAAGAAATCGATACCGAATTCATCGAAAGGTATGTTCACAAAAATCCCGAAGAAAAGGTCATCAAAGTTGCTAATAAATGATAGCAACAAATCGGGAAATAATCAAGAATCGATTAAATTCGAAAACCAAATCAATTCACTAAGATTCACATTCGAAGACGTGAATAAAATACAAAGAATTCGATTCCAAATCCATCAAAGTAGGAATACCCAAAATTCCTGAAATAGAAGTTATCAAAGTCGACAAAGGTGATAACAACTAACCGGAAAAGAAGAACCGATCAACAATTGGAAAAACAAAGCAGAACGAGTATAAATGCTTGAATGACTTTAGCAAAAGTAAAGGTCAAGTCAACGTCGATATCGACAAGGCAAAGTCCAAGACAATTTCTTTTATACCAAAGAAATTTTAAAACTATCAGAGAGAGGCACATGAAAACCAACAAACCATGGATAAACAGACAGAGTCGACAATTGGAATGCAATTTGTCTCAAAGATTGATACCCAAAACCCAATTGTATGGAAACTGCATTAAGTACACGAATCAGAGATAAGAATGCATATATATAGCAGTTCGAATAAACAATGCGAGTTCAAATCGAAGTGGGTACTAGTTGCAGCAATATGCAACTTGATAGAGCATATATACACTGATACTTAGAAGTGTAAACTCAAGTGAGCAAGTGCGACAGAGAATAGCAGCAATGCTCACGAATAAGCGTTAGGAATTCATTCCTAACAAATCAAAGATGATCTTAAGATAAAGATGTGAAATAAAACATCGACAAATAGTTGTAACACATGTACTATCTAAGTTATGTTTTATATTTGTTCTAAACCCCAGGCTCTGATACCAAGCTGTGACGCCCCACCTCTATACCCACGCTAGCCAAGAACACTACGGTGTAATGCTGTCAACTAGCACGGAGAATAAGGCTGTTGAGGAGCGGCCATCAATAGTTGGCCTTACACTAGTATTGGTTATCTCGATGGAAGTGATATAAATATATATATTCTTTCATTTTTCATCTCTGATTTATTTTCTCCCATCGACATACCCCAATTCCAGTATAAAACGAACTACGATGGTTCGTAATAGTTTAGAACAGTAAATATAAAATAACAACACAGATAATATAAATGCGGAACACAGATGAAACAGAAAGTCTCATATATATATAATAACTGATGTCAGTTACAATACATTCACACGGTACATATGATACAACTACAACAGTCGACTCAGGAAGTTACATATACAAGTACATTAACGTATTTAATATACATGAACACATATCTTCCAATACAATTTTACATACTACTACAAATAACGACGACTACTCCAAAAGATATGAAAGAACTTCATAGCTCTAGCAGCAACCCAAAGCAGAATATCTACAACCTGAAATACTCGGTCTGACCCGAGTATTAAATTCAAAAGAAAATAATACTCGGGTCAGTCTAATTCAAACTCAGTTATTAGTGCACAGAAGCAATAATAATCAAATAATGAATAGACGACAGTAATTAAACCAAATCAGTATGCAATTCATAATATTGAATTGAAACGAACAGAACAGTTCAAACCATTGAAATATCAATTAAAATATTAAGATGAGTAGGGCTGCAGTACACGCACGCGTGTACTGCCTCGCCACTACAGCATATGGAATATGCAAAAGGTCAATTAATCAAAACAAGTTAGATATCATAAAACCATACCGTGTGGCTGCAGTTCACGCGTGCGTGCACTGCCCTGCCACTATAGTGACGATGTACCCAATGAATACCGTGTGGCTGCAGTTCACGCTTGCGTGCACTGCCGTGCCGCTACAGTGATGATGTACACAAGTGAATGTAAGAATGTACACAAGTGAATGTACATAACCAACTCAAAACAGTCGCAATACGAAGACAGCAAGTAAAACTGCAACGCTCAAAGTAAAAAAACATGGATGCAACTAATTCTAGAGTGAAACTAAGACCATTAACCGGACTTAAGACTACTCTACATAGAGCAATCATATATCGGAACTGGAAACCAGTCGAGAAAGTATACTTTGCACTGTTCAAAGGAATGCATACAGTCATGCAACAGTGAAATGAATCAGTGCAGTGATATGCACATTGCACAGCAATGACACAGTGACAACAAAACAGGTCGAAGTCAGCCCGTGAACAAGAGTCAATTTTACAGTTTCCAGTATATGCAGTAAAGTGGCTGCGACAAAATCAGAGTCGTGAAGAACGAATGCCATGACTCCAGAGAGCATGCGCAAGCGACTCGAAGCAGTGAGTCAAATATAGTACAGTAGTAAAAATGCAGTACAATGCAACACAAAACAACCCCTATGAACATGTACACAAGAAACACAAATCTGGACCAATTTCCATCAAATGAATATGAAACAAAGACCAGGCACCATACAACAGAGGTGGCAACATATAGGTGTGCAAACCAATTTAATGATTCGATCCTGAACCAATGCACATGTAAACGCTTACCTGATGAAACAATGCAAACCAATGAATAAGGGCCGAACAAGGTCAACCCACTTCAACAACAGCTTCAAGTAAGAGTGATGTCACCAGTAAATTACAGTGACCAAATGCAAATGTGTATAGTGCATCAATGCAACGTATCAGACTCAAGCACAAACAAAGGCAGTATAAGTCTAACAGTGCAAAATGGCGGTGGTACAACTAGTGGGGTATACAAGCTACTAAACCCGAAGAAAAATTCAAAGGCAAGCATACACATATGGTTATAGTGAAACCACGATGATGACCAAGGCAACAAGTTCACCTTTAAGTATACGAACCTAAGCCAACAGATGAAATAACAGACCAATAAAGGAATAGCCATGTTCGAAACCCAATACCGAAAACTAAATGATGAATGGGTAGACAAGTGAATGCATCTTGAACCAAGGAGGCACCAGTAACAAATGCATGAAACTGGAAAATGCAATTATCACAATCAAGAACAAAGCACATTGCCGAAGCAACAACAATGGCCAGCAACACTGAAATGGATTGAGCAAGTGCTAAAATTAAATATATTGCTTTTTTCAACCCAAAATATTTGAATTCAAACAACTGCAGTTCACAGAAATACCCAAGTCACCTACCGTTCGAATTAAGGTGACCAGAAAACAAAATCAATGCCAAACCCAATTATTTTCATAAATCAACAAAGCATCTGAGAATCAAACGGTAATAGCAAGATCCAACAAAATAAAATCAAGCAGCAGCCTTATCAAAAACGAACAAGTTCAATCAATCGAAGCCGTGATGAACTAGCGAAGAAATTCACGAATATGAGCAAGTCAGAAATCATCAAAACATTCGAATTAGATGTGAGTAAACTCACCTTGTCGACGAATTGAAGCATCACGGAGACGCGCGACGCTAGAGCGACGAGAGAGTAAGGTCGGCCACCGCAATCCCATGCCCTAATTTGGAGAAGAGGACGAACGAGACCACCGCCATTTTTATTTCTTCGTTCGGTTTTTTTTTTCTTTTTAGGGTTCGTGAATGAATGAAAAAAAATGGATAAAGGGGGATCGGGTTATATGATTGTTGCGACCCAAAAGGAACGGGCCAAAATGAATTTTTAAAGCCCGTTAAAATTCTTAAACAAATTATAATTTGAATTTTAATTCAAATTAAATAACTTCAAATAGGAATTTGCAACAATAGTAATCGTCTAAATGTCGATTATTAATCGATGCAAATACCGGGTTGTTACACGAAATCAAGTAAATATTTCAAACTATACTTCCAAAATAGGGATTCAAATGTATTTGTCAAGTATATTACTATAAATAAACTTCGCAAATTAGTTTTTCCCTATTTATATAATATTTTTAAATTATACATTCAAAGCAACTTATATAAATTTTACTTGAAATATTCATTTGAAAGCTTTATTTTCAAATCAATCATCTTTAGTACTTTTCAAAAATTCATTTGTAAAATTTCTTGCTTCACTTATAAATACCATTTAAACATTTTAAATAACATCTTTATAAATATATGTAAACTATTTGAAAATGATTATTTACCTCATTACTTATATTTACAAAGAAGCTATTGAAAACACTAAATCCATTATTTATAAATTTATTAAATGTTATCTCAAGATACTTTTCAAACATTATTAGTAAATCAATAATCATTTACTTTAAATATGTTTTATTAAATTAATAACTTTCAAAATATTTACAACGCTAATAATTTACTATTAAACCATGTTGTATATAAATAAACCATATTAAACATTTTAAAGTATTTAGAATTAACAAAAATGACCAAAATATCTTTTATATAATACTTTATCAAGATACTTTTATAACCTGATGTCTTAACAGGTTTATCCTCGTTCTTGTAGACTATGCCATGCATTGATCAGGTGCAAGGCTAGAATTCTCCAAGTACTTAGTAGACCTGTTTCAACACCTTGTGAAAAATAATTAAAAATAGGTATGAGAAGTACCACTCAAAATCCAATGTCAAATGATGATAATACGATAGCAGTGGCCTGCTGCTGATCCAGTATTTACGCAATGGACACGAAACTTTCCAAAAGATCCTTCTACCTTCCGGATTCCAGAAAAATATCGTAGCTAGTCGTAAACAAGAGACCATCGACCCCTACTACAGTGGTACGCTGCCGATTCAATGATTTACGCAATGGATGCACTTCCTTCCTGGAAGATCCATAAACAACAGATTCTAGGATCGAAAGTGCCTTCTTTGGGTAAACCAAAGAACCATCTACCCTAGAAAAAAAATCAAGGAACTCATGAGTTTAAGTCCGGACAACCATATCAATTTGAATCCATTTCTGAATTCACCCAAGTCCATTAGGGTTTATCTGTCGAATCCATTCCTGCATTCCCCAAGTCCATCTAGGTCGAAGCATATCATGCTATACTTCTCACGGAGGGTACTTCCCCATACCTCTTACTTCAAAATAAAATATACCATATATAGTACCCTTTCAAAATCGTAGCTTTAAATATCGCACTTATATAAATTCCATTATATATAAGATTACATTTCAGATAAATTACTTTCCAAGATCAATAATCTCGAATATATCAAATCATTCTTATGTAAATTCCGTTATATATAAGATTTCATTTTCAGATAAAGTACTTTCCAAGATCAATAATCTCGAATATATCAAATCATTCTTATATAAATTCCGTTATATATAAGATTTCTCTTCAGATCGAATACCTTCCAAAATTAACAGTTTCAAAATCACTTGTACTTACACAAAGTCCATCTTATACAAGAATCAAAATTTTCCAAAGTCAATTTCGCTGTATGAAAAGCTATGTGGGATTGAACATGTTTGCTTTATAAAAGGTTTTGAATTTTGAATAGTTTCGTATATAAAAATCATTTTGTGAAATAGTTTTGTATAAAAAATAGTTTTGTAAAATAGTTTGTAAATAAAATAGTCTGTAGAATAGATTTGTAAATAAAATAGCTTGTAAGTAAAATAGTTTGTAAAATAGTTTTGTGAATAAAATAGAATAAGATAGTTTGTATATGAAAAATAAAAGAAAATTGTTTTGTAAAATGGTTTTATATTAACAGTAGTTTTGCATACAAGAAAAATTCCAATTAAAATTACAGGTATATCCAACCAACAACTTTCAGTTTCAGTGCAAAGCATATCAATAATATTAGAACATAAGATGTACATATGTCATCATTTCGCAAAATCACATTCGATCGCTCGCTCGATCACACAAGTTCGCTTTCGAACTAGTATTGTCCATTCAACTTCCCTAATGCGGACTACGATATGGTTTCTTGACTAGAAACCATCATTCTCCTTACATAGCCATATACTATGATAGAGAATTCTAGAATCAAACCAAAAATCCATATCAAATATTCATGAATCGAATGAAAAACCCTAACGCAAAATGGTGTAATTCGCCTCGAACTTATGTACTTAAATCTAAATCAAATTAATTATGCAAATAAAATAATATACGCACAACTAACGCATTTATTCCAATTTGATTCATCACAATTACATTTCAATTAAATTCATTTTTAATCTTACTGATTAACACAAATATCACTTCATACTTTAATATTTATTTCACAGGATTTCTCCATTTAAAATAAAACATCAATATATCCATTCTCATAATATTTCTTATATTTCTCTTCAATTTAAATTACATTCGTTTCACGTGTAATATTTCTCATTTAATACTACATTTACTTGCAAATCAGTTCATAAGGAATTTTCTTAAGTTTATAACCAATTTATTAAAGCTTAATTCCTTTTTATAAGACATTGTTCGAGTTTAAAGTTATCACTACTTTATTTGTAACCATTTATTGCAACATCCATTTATTTCGTAACAATTTACAAGTCATGGCTTTATCTATAATCATTTCACTTTTAATTTATATTTGCTTATCCCATTTAAATTCACCTTTACCTTTCAATTTATTTATGACAGATTTAATTAAGTTTATAAACATATTTTCTCTCAATTTAATCTCATTTACAACATTTCCTTAATCACAGTTTCAATTTAAGCACCCCAAGGCTTAACATTCACACTTGTATATTATTACATTACATGCCAAGAATGTATACAAAAAATTTATTCACTTATAATAAATTAACCTTGTTTCACTTTCTTTCAAATTGAGGTTATCAATTCGACTGTATAATTCAACCCAATTATTAAGTTTCAACTCATATATTAATTCAAAAGGTTTCTATTATCCAAAATATCCAAATATTCCATTTTATTTCAATAGTTGAAACTACCACTCAACAAACAACAATATTCACAGCCAAACATTTCAATTTCATAACCAAATATCCTAATTATTCGTTTTATTATCTTTAATACACAATACCAAACTAGTATTTAGTCCATAAATTAGATCAATAATAATTAGCCAATGCTTATAAACTAACAAAAAAACCTCAACTAATCAACAATAAATGATAATAACTAACTATTACCATTTCATAAATCAAACACATTACAAATAACTATATTAGTTATAAACATTTATTCTTTTATATATCATATAATATTAGGAAAAATAATTTCATTTCAAAACTTATGTAAAACATTTTTATAACACTAACAAATACACACTCTCGTATATATACTCAAACAACTCATTTTAGGGTATTACTACCCTATCTCTAATGAGTTAACCCCAACAGGCAAATGTATGTCTAAACCCGGCTCTGATACCAACTGTAATGGCCCACCTTTTTAGATGGTTTAAAACGACAATAAACTACACATGTCTAATTCAAACCATTCAAAAGGGAGGATTATTAATGGGGTAAATAAGAAAATAAAAGAAAAGAAGGAAAAATAAAACATAGAATCTCGCAGCGGAATGAGAAAATATAATTATCAAATAAACAGTTCATGAAGTTGTTTTACATTCAACATGTGATTACACTTTTATAAATTCAAATCAGAGTTATACATATGGTATGAATAAACAAATAATGAAGTTGAATACATGTTGTAGTGGAACAATTATAATAAATAGTGATAATATACTGAATCTTCGTCTTCGTTCTCCAGAAAATCGTCTTCAATACACTGAAAAGCTCAGACTGACCCGAGCGTAATGAAAATAAAACACTCGAGTCAGAACTAAAAGATCTTATGTAAGTCAAATTAATTCTGAAATAAAATGTGAGTGCAATAGCTTAAGATATGTTACGGGATTTTCCATCTCCTATCAATTGTACAACGTGAATATGATTATTAAAAGATTTCAAATAATTCGAAGAATCAATTTTAACTAATTTAATTAAAAAAATAGAAGTTTAACTTAAACCTTTTAAATAATTCAATTTCAATACATAATCCAAATTCAAAATTTCATATGGATATATGTCATTTCAACCAGTACCAAAAATCAACATTTTCAAATCAATGAAAACCGTTCGGGTTTATCATTTCAACCCATAACGATTTTTCCATAATCTATAATATCATTCGGGTATGTATCTTTTCAATCCATAGTGAACTTGGAGTATTATAACGATACAAAATACAACATCCATTCATCCAATATCAACAATTAGACATCCATCACAATAATCATCCAAACCAATCAATAGATATCCGTATAGAACTAATAATCAATTACGGATATTTAACTAGCAATTTATATTCAATAGTAAATTAAATAACTATTTAATTCAAATAAACTCAATTTAACGGAGTTGACGATTTAAAATCTACCAAACTGCCACAATTAAATTTCTATTACATCATAAATTTAATTTAACAAACATAAGAAATTTTAGAGGTTTGTGAGTGGGTCAAAACACCTAACTTTGAATTTAAATTGAATTTAAATCCAATTTAAACCCAAAATTCAAACCGTCTTAGAATTAGATCCTAGTGGATCAAATCGCGCCTGAATTGGACCTCGTATGTAAAAGTTATGATGATTAGAACCATTGGAATTTCAAGTTAATTTTAAAAAAAACAAAAAAGAATGAACCATTCAAGAACGACCACCTCACCAAGGAACAGAGCCATCTTCAATGTTCGAACCACTTCAAGTACCCACGCAAGCACCGTTGACCCCTGCTTTGACCACGATTCGCAAGCGCCTCCGACCATCGTAGCAGACGCCACCACCACCATCACGACCATGCTCCCCTACCGTGTCTCCAGGCCTGGTCTCATGACCTTTGACCACCTTAAATCGTTGCGCCGCCTAGGGTTTAAATCCAAGATCAATTATTGGCGACGATATGGCCACCCATTCGCCAAGAAAAACATACTCATGCGATCCCCTCGCCACTCTCTACAGCCCCATATCCTCAAATCGACGATCTGTCGAAGATCATCAACGGCCGAGATTTCTTCGACATTTTCTGATTAAATTATGAACCAAAATGAAAGATGAACTATTGTAGAAGATTACGCTCGTCGGGAGCTTCGAAATGATAGATAATATAATAGGGTTTGAGGAGTTTGAATTTTTGGATTTGAATTTTGATTTGAAATTGCAATTGAAAATTAAGGTTTGTCTGCGATTGGTATAAGGAGGAGCAAATGGGATTGTACGTACTGAAATTTGGTATAACGAGGTATTTATAGGCAGGTCAGAAAAATAGAATGAATGGACCAGACTGATTTGGAAGTCGAACGATAAACGACCAAAATTCCCATTTCATTCCCGAAACAGAAATTGTTCATCTCATATATAAAAATGAATGTTTTCAATATTTTTAAACTTAATGGAACAAGTTTCAAGTCCTAAATCCATCATATGAAGAAGTTATGTTAAAATCAGCTTATTTCAAATTGATTTCAATTAAATTGATTTCAGGCGTTTTGAGCCCGTATGATCAAACGACAAGTCCAATCATTACGAAACTTGAAATCCTACAATAATTCACCGTTACGGATCTGGTGAAACTGGTTTCGTCGGAATCGGAGTCAGTTGCCAAAATGCTATATTCACGTTAATTAAATAAATTAAATCGCTTTTTCAATTCAAAGTTAATAAATCGCAATTTCTTTCATTTTGGCTTACCCAGTAATTTGTGATCCTCTATAACAAATTTCTATATCTATTCAATGTTAATTATCTTATCAGTTGCAGTGTTTAATTCCAATTGTAATTGATTCCAATTACTTATAATTAATTCCAATAAATTAATTTTATTCAATTTCAATCTTTTCATTAAATCCCTTATTACTCTATAAAAATAGTTAAACTTTATTTTACCTTTCATTACCCTAATATACTGCAATTTCCATCTTTAGGTTGTATTAACTATTATATTCCATTTTATTGTATTTTAGCCAATTTTATTAAAATTTAAAGTCCCAATAAATCAGATTGTCTTTGTTTCACTCTTTTATCTCCATCAATTTGTTGTCTTGCACTTATAATGACCTTCCCATGCATTTTACTACAATATATATATTCACCATATTGAAGTAGTCTTTAATTATATTTAATTGTAATAAATTCAACTATTATAATTTAAATTCCAAAAATTGGTGACACTTGACTCTAATTCCTTTTTGTTCAAATCAATAGTCATATTATGATTAAAATTTACATTGGTTACATCCTATTGAATTAACATTGTGCAATGGTCAACTAAATCTACATTACTGCACTAATTAAGTGAATTAATTGCAATTGATTTCCAATTAAATTTAATAGATCAAATAATTAAATAGGTAATATATATTAATTGTTATCATTCCTTAAATCACACCAATAAGTTTATTACTTACAACAAATGTTACAATTGCTTTCATAACACTAATTTCATTCAATTTCCATTAACAATATATTATTTCATTAATGAATTTAATATTTACATTCTTTCCTATGTTCACTTGGTAACCAAGTATAACCTCACCTTATTTCAATTAATTAGAATTCCATTCATTTTGTTAATAATTAGCTTTAATTAACATTGTTGCATTTCATTTTAGTATTCATTTCACTCTTAAGTTACAAATTTTTATTTATTCCAATTATTAACTCACAAAATCTTATTAAATCAATAAAATTTAATTATCAAAATTTACAGGTCGTTACATTTAAATTAAATATTGATTTTAGATTATAAAATGTAGATGATATTCTAAATATGTATTTCTAAATATTGGTTTCTATATATATGTATCATTTCGTTTCAGTTCATACCAAGCTAATTTGATTTCTTCTCATTGATTCCTATTTATCAGCTTTGTCCGTCTAATCCGTGTTCAGCTTACTTCTCTTTGAGATTATTTTGGATTGGTCAATGGTCTAGATCATGATTAAAATCATATCTTGTCATGTTATCTATTCTCTCTAGCCTCGAATGTTGAGCAATCACTCACGATTAACATTCTTATATTTATTAAATTTGATTTCACTTGAAATGACAAATGAAATATGTTGTTGCTAGTTATTTAATTGCTATTATCTGTAACTGTTCACCCATGACATCTGACACCATAATCTGCTATTATATTATGATTTAATTTGTTACCGATGATATATGCATGTTATTGATATGTTATATTATATTCATAACTCTTCTCACTCTACAAGTTCCATGTTAGTAAAGAATTCCCTATGGGTTGAAATGACACAAACCCGAACGAACTTGTAGAACAGGAAAATCGCTATGGGTTGAAATGATAAACCCAAGCGATTTTCATTGACATTGAATTTGGGATTGTGGGTTGAAATTGTAACAACCCGTAAATTTTCGATAATTTAATTGTTAATTTTATTAAAATTTTGTTATCTAATATTGAAAAAACAAAAATTTGCGATTCATTAATGAAATAATAACTTAAATGAGATGTAATAATGCTAATCTAAGTTAATTATTAACTATTTGAATGAAGTTACAATTAATGGAATTAATGTAATTGTTATACTAGGCTATAAACCGAATATAAGAAACAAACGTAAATATTAAATTAATTAATTAATTAAGATATATTGAATGGTAATTGAATAAAATCGATGTTTAGTAAGAAATTAAAACATCGGTTTGGAAATGATAAACTTATAAAAATGTGATCGAGAGTTAATGATAATAATTATTATAAGTTAATCATTTATTTAGTCTATTAAATCAAAATTTGTAATCAATTGCAATGAATCGCAATTAATGTTATGTTAGTGTAAATTAAGGAAATAATTGGAAATATTGTTAATTCTATTCATAATATGATGATTGGTTGAATAATAATGGATATCAAGATTTATTAATTTATTGGAAATTTAATTTATAATATCTGAATTTACTATAATTGAATTTAAATAGTGAAATTAGTAAATTTATTAACTTGACGTCGATATCTAAGTTTGTTTAAACTTTTGTGATTGTTTAAGAAATTAAAAATGATGAAATTTGTGAATTTTTAAATTTGAAACGAAAAAGTTATTTAATTAATTAAATATTAATTAATTTAACAATGTGAAATATAGCCAGTTTGGCCACAGACTTGGATTTCGACGAAACTAGTTTCATCAGATCCGTAACGGTGAATTATTATAGGATTTCAAGTTTCGTAGCGATCGGGCTTATCGTTTGATTGTCCGGACTCGAAATGCCTAGAAATCAAATTTAATTGAAATCAATTGAAATCAATTTGAAATAAATTGATTTTAGCATAACTTCTTCGTACGATGGAATTTAGACTTGAAACCTATTCCATTGTGTTTAAAATATTTAAAAACATCTATTTTAATATATGGTTTGACCCAATTTCATTCCGGAGTCGAAACGGGCTTTTCGGGCCATCCACCATTCAACAATCCAAACCAATCTGAACCGTTCTTCTATTTTCAACCCTACCTATATATATCCAGTTATAAACCCTAGCAGCATTTCTATTTCACATTTTTGTATGTACAGAAATTTCTGTTTCTCCTCTTTCTCAAGGCAGAAAAACCCTAAATTTCACAACCCAATTTCAATTCAAAATACAACTTCAGAAATCAAAGTCCACAAACTATATCAAATTATATAAGGATTTGAAGCTCTCGAGGAGCACAAGTCAAATATATGATTCGTTTTTCAATCTGGGTTTTGTTGCGGATGAAAAGTGTTGTTTTGTTTTCGACAGTACGTTGCTCGTCGGTGAACCTCGACTGATCGACAAATTGAAGGCATGATTGTGTGGAGAGTCACGAGGGGAGTGCATTGGCGTGTCAGGCTCATCAATTCATCGATTGGATCGGTCGAAAAAATCCACTTAGGGTTTTATTTCCCTATGGCGGTACATTGATTATGGAGGCCGAGAGGCTCGAGGTGGGGGTCCACGCGTGCAGCTTGGCATAGGCTAGGCAGTGGTGACGGTGGCACTGCGATTTGGGGTCGGGTTTGACTTGCGTTCATGGTCAAAGTTGGACATTAGGTTGCTACCTTTGGTTATCGAACAAGAGGAAGCGGGTTGCGTGTGTTACGCGTGGGCACGATGGTGATGACATGGTAAACCATTTTATTTTTTATATATTTTTACTCGTATAACTTCTAATGCTAATATCTCTTACATACGAGGTCTGATTCATGCACCATTCCTTGCATTAGGATCATATTGAAATTCCGGATATTTTGACGCTGGTTTGGACAAATTTGGAGACTGTTCAATTTTTATGTTTAAATTGAATTTAAATTCAATTTAAATTCAAAAGGATGTTTTAACCCACTCACAACTTCTAAAATTTCTTATGTTTGTTAAATTTATTTATGATGTGATTAGAAATTTATTTATGACTGTTTGGCATATTTTGAATCATCATCTCAGTTCATTTGAATTTATTCTAATAAAATTGTTATTTAATTTGTTATTGAATATAAACTGCCAGTTAAATTGTTATTTAATTTATTATTGCATATAAACTGCCAGTTAAATTATTATTTAATTTATTATTGAATATAAACTGCTAGTAAATACCTGTTATTTATTATATGTTCTATATTGATGTTATTAATTGAATTGGATGATGATTGTGATAAATGTTGATGATTGATAATGGATGAATGGATGTTGAAATTTATATTATTCTAAACTGTAAGTTGTTACGGATTTTATTTCATTCGGGATTGCGGTTTGAAATGATATATAACTGATTTATATTTTAAATTACGGATTGAAATGATAAATATCCGTATCACTTGACCATAGGATAGAAAATTATATACAGGCACTACTGATCTATATATAAATATTTTTGAAAATGATTTCTATGGTTTTATATAGAAATATATGGTTTGATATATATATATATATATATATATTGATTTTGGATATTATATAAATGTTATTTTATCCTGGATTAGTATAATTTGTTTTAGTATAAAATAAGCTTAATAAAAAGTTTGATTATTTATTGAAGATAATACGGTTGAATATTTAAATTACATTTTAATATAGAGTTTATAATGATTTAAATAAATTAAGGTTGGAAGATAAATTGGAAATTTATTTGAAACTGGATTTATTTAAGAATTAAACTCAAATAAGTTTGATGTGAAATTTATGAAATTAGAAATTTTAAATTATGATTTTTATAACTTGATTTTGGGTTAAGGTGAATTAAATGAGTATTTCAAGTATAAATAAATTGAAGGAAATAATAGTTATTTGTAATTTGAGTTTTATTCAAATGATAATAGATTTATCAAGTAAATAATTCGAAACTAAATAATAGAAAAATTGAATTTGATATATATATATATATATATATATATATATATATATATATATGAAATTATCAAACTTAGTTTTGAAATTGTTGAATACTTAAAGTTTTGAAATATATCGTATTTGGAATGGTTTATTTTATGGATCAAATCTGCCATGAAATCGATAATTTGGAATAGTTTATTCAGAAACTGAATTGAATTGAAATTTATGATTTGGGATTTGGTTAAATATAAAATATAGAAATTCTAGTTGTTTTGGAATTGATTTGTGAAATTGAAGAAGCTACTTATTATATAAAGTATTTTAAATATTTAAACCATTTAAGTGGTGGAAGTTATGTTCAAAGTATCATGATTTGAAAATGTTATATTTCAAGTGTTATGATTTCGAAGTGTTATAACGTTGAAAGTGCTATGATTTTTGGAAAGGATATATTTGAAATAAAATTATATGTTAGTGATTTGAGTTTTAATCAAATGATATAATATTGGTTTGGTTTTGAAATGGAAATGATATCGTATTTATATGGTTTTGAAATGGATAATATATTCTGGTTTTGAAGTATAAATTATTTTGAAATGACAGCGGTGCTATAATAACGTTTGGTTTTGAAGAGACCAGGATCGGAGGTTGTTATACTCTCTGCCAACTCCGAAAACCACTTCAATAACCGTGTACACGTTGGCGATTCCAGAATGAAGTAGGATGGCGGCGGCGTTCTATTAAGGTATATACGTGGACCCGGCTCTCGTAAGTTGGCATAATGTGGCTAAAACAGGAGCGATTCTTGGGCGAAGGTGGTAGCCCTCTTGTCGGACACACTCCATCGATATTATACTCTGTCTTTTGGATTGATTCGGTGGCCACGTTTGATTTTTGATTTTGGGGTGCGGCTCGAGGTGGGCGGTAGTAGCTGCTACGCGTTACCACCAGCTCGGATGCGTAATTGGTATATCTACCTTGGCATTGCCTTGTGTGTCATGTCACCTACCCTATCGCGCCTTGTGCGAGTTTGGTTTTCTCCCGTAGCCCGTTTGGTATCCTCTGGGGTTTCCCCGTGAGGAGGGACCATGATATTGGATGGACTACTGGGACTATTACATGGTAAGGGCTATATGGTTAACCCCTTAACGCTATTAAAAAGTAAGTTTATTTTACTAATAAACATTATTATAATAGCGAAATATTACTACATAGTAAATAGTTTAACGAATCCTTAGGAGGTGTAAATCCTGAGCATCTCTTAAGTTACTGCACCCACGTTAGACACTGGATAGGTGATGTCAAATCTCGTAAACATCTCTGACGCCATTCCACTCATATTTTACCATTTATTAACTTACATAAGGTCTTTTAGTTCTGACTCGAGTGTTTTTGTCTTTTCAATTCGCTCGGGTCAGTCTGAGCATTTTCAGGGTATGAAGATCTTATTTCTGGAGGACGAAGATGGAGATTGCATTACTATTATTTATTATATTATTCCACTGCATTCATACTGTTTTCTGCTACATTATTTAATATTCTCTGGTATGTGTAACTCTGATATGTGTTGTATAAGTATAATCAAGTGTTTTGTAAAACAGCTTCATGAACTGTTATTTGATTATTATATTTTGTCATTCCGCTATGAGATTCTATTTTGTTTTATTTCTTTCTCTACTTTTCTTATTCACCCCAATAACAATCAGCCCTCTGTATGGTTTGAGTTTGACGTGTGCGGTTTATCGTTGGTTTAAAGCGTACAAAAAGGCGGGTGTTACATCTAGTATCAGAGCTTTGGTTTAGTGATAAACCTTAGCTTTGTGGGGTCTGACTCTTTATCAATAGGGTAGTAATACCCTGTAATGAGTCACTGAGTATATATATGTATACGAGAGAGCGTATTTGTTAGTGTTATAGAAGGTTTTGATATTTTGTTAATTTGTTCCGTTTTATATTTATAAATTTTGATTGGTGCATAGGACGCTATGACATCAAAAGGGATTTCTAAACACTTAATAGGACAGACCGACACAATATTTGTTTTGAATATAGGTGAATGAAATAATTTTGCCTATTATATTTTCTATATATAAAATAAAAAATAAAAAATGATATATTTTTGGTTGTAATATATTAGTTGTTAGGTAGTGAAATGTATAAATATTGATTGGAAACAAGATCTGAAGAAAATAAAATAAAGGTAAATTGGAAATTTTAGAACTTAAGTTCCAGTATATTGAGAATTTCTTTCAAAGGATTTTTGGCACATAATAATATTGTTAGTAGTACTTTCTGGTATAAACATTTCAATATAAATTGAAAGAATTGTTTTAAAGAAACTTTGGAAAGAAATAAGTCCTGTACTCCCCTCTCTGTCGCTGGAAAATATTTCGATGACGAGTGCATGCATCATCGACATTCATTTTTGAGTTTCTAAGTGGGAAGGCCACTGTAGTAGTTTTACTGCAGATTTATTTTGATAAACAAATATAAATTTTAAATTGTTTTAAATATAATTAGATATACAAGTTGCAATTATATATTTATCTATTATTTTAAAATGATTTGAAATTTAACCCGGTATTTTAGTTCTTAAATTTCCGTTAATCAATAGTTTCAATTATTTTAGTAAAATGGAATCTAACTAATTAATAATTGGAACCTTTAAATGAATAAGTTGAACTTGTGTAATTTTCATTTTGCATTCTTTAACATATATATTACTTACCAAAAGATGTAAAAAGTTGAAATGTTGATAAGAAATTGTAATGGATATTATACAAGTAAAACATGAAGTAATGAAAGTATTCAATGAAATTCTTTAAATAAATAAGAATTTGATGTGTAGATGAATTGCTACTAATTAAATAAATGGAAAGGGTAAGTATTATAAATAAATAAATGAGATTAAGTAATAAGTGAATGAAAATAAATGGAATTGAGAAATGAATGAATGTGATGCAATGAAAAGAAAATTTAAATGATATGAATAAATAGAAATGAATTTATAGAAGTATAAGTGCAAATAAGTGAAACAAACACTGAATCAATGGATGGAAATGAAAATTTGCAAGAGATAAATGTAAATTAAAAAGATAAATCATTACATGAAAGAAAAGGAAATCAAACAACAAATGCTATAAAATGAATTTTTTTAAAATGAACTTGATCTATTGTTTGGATTTGTTGTTTGCTTTGGTTTATGGTTGTTTGGGCAATGATACTTTAAATTTGTTTGGATGTATGAATAATCTATTTAGTTTCATCTATGACTATTGAGTAAATGGTGCACTTAATAGTTTACTCTCCATTTTGTACGATTTAAAGTTTTTGAACCCAAACAACTATTTGTTTCGTTTGCTATGGATATATGGATGGTTGATTTTATTTACTTCATATGATGGTTTCATGTTGTGATTGCAACTTATTGTTGTTTATTATTGATTTGTTGGTAGTGATTGAAACAACTTTAAATATTTCATTTTATATAATTATCAACTCTTTTGGATTATATAAGTGAAATACAGGTTATGGAAGCAATTGCTACTGCTTTTGATTTCATAATTAAGCGTTGTTTGCCTAACAAGTAGGTACGCTCTCGGATTTAGGTTTTATAGCGTTATTATATTGTTTTTCCCAGGTTGGGATATATTATTTTGGAAAATATATGTGATATTTTGTTGTATTTGATATTATACTTTCTCCCAGACCTCTCTGTACAAAGGAGACTCTGTTGAAATTTTCCGTAAATTTTGGACTTAGAAAAATTATGAAAAATATTTTCCAAATTTTATTAATTTAAGTATAAACAGATTTAATAGGTAAATAGGCATATTTTATTTAAATTATTTTATCCTGAAAATTTAATTGTTTATAAGGTTAATATTTTGAATAAGATGTATTATTTACTCAATTCCTTCTTTTCCCTTCTTTTCCTTTTCGGAGATGAAAATTTTTGAGTGGGGGAGAGTGTAACGACCTGTAAATTTTCGATAATTTAATTGTTAATTTATTAAAATTTTGTTATCTAATATTGGAAAAACAAAAATTTGTGATTCATTAATGAAGTAATAACTTAAATGAGATGTAATAATGCTAATCTAAGTTAATTATTAACTATTTGAATGAAGTTACAATTAATGCAATTAATGTAAATGTTATACTAGGCTATAAATAGAATATACAAAAACAAACGTAAATATTGAATTAATTAATGAATTAATGTATATTGAATGGTAATTGAATAAAATCAATGATTAGTAAGAAATTAAAACATTGGTTTGGAAATAAAAAACTTATAAATATGTGATCGAGAGTTAATGATAATAATTATTACAAGTTAATTATTTATTTAGTCCATTAAATCAAAACTTGTAATCAATTGCAATGAATCTCAATTCAACGTTATGTTAGTGTAAATTAAGGAAATAATTGAAAATAATGTTAATTCTATTCATAATATGACGATTGGTTGAATAATAATAATGGATATCAAGATTTATTAATTTATTGGAAATTTAATTTATAATATCTGAATTTACTATAATTGAATTTAAACAGTGAAATTAGTAAATTTATTAACTTGACATCGATATCTAAGTTTGTTAAATTTTTTGTAATTGTCTAAGAAAGTAAAAATGATGAAATTTGTGAATTTTTAAATTTGAAACGAAAAAGTGATTTAATTAATTAAATATTAATTTAAATTAATAATGTGAAATATAGCCAGTTTGGCCACTGACTCGGATTTCGACGAAACTAGTTTCATCGGATCCGTAAAGGTAAATCATTATAGGATTTCAAGTTTCTAGCGATCGGGCTTGTCGTTTAATCGTACGGACTCGAAACGCCTAGAAATCAAATTTAATTGAAATCGATTGAAATCAATTTGAAATAACTTGATTTTAGAAAAACTTCTTCTTACGATGGAATTTGGACTTGAAACCTATTCCATTGCGTTTAAAATATTTAAAAACATCTATTTTGATATATGGTTTGACCCAATTTTGTTTCGGAGTCGAAACGGGCTTTACGGGCCTTTTATCGTTCAATGGTCCAAATCAATCTGATCTGTTCTTCTATTTTCAACCCTACCTATATATATCCAGTTATAAACCCTAGCAGCCTTTCTATTTCTCATTTCTAGATGTATAGAAATTTCTGTTGCTCCTCTTTCTCAATGGCAGACAAAGCCAAAATTTCAAAACCCAATTTCAATTCAAAATACAACTTTCGAAATCAAACTCCACAAACTATATTGATTTCTATATGGATTTGAAAAAGCTCTCAAGGAGCGCAAGTCAAATATATGATTCGTTTTTCAATCTGGGTCTCGGTGTGAACGAAAAGTGTTGTTTTGTTTTCAACCGTACATTGCTCGTCGGTGAAACTCGACTAATCGACAAATTGAAGGCATGGTTGTGTGGAGAGTCGCGGGGGGAATTCGTCGACGTGTCTGGTTCATCAATTCATCGATTGGATTGGTCAGAAAATTTCACTTACGGTTTCATTTCCCTACGGTGGCACGTCGATTATGGAGGCCGAGAGGCTCGAGGTGGGTTTCCATGCTTGCGGCTTGGCGTAGGCTAGGCAGTGGTGACGACGGCGCTGCGATTTGGGGTTGGGTTGGACTTGCGTTCGTGATCAAAGTTGGACTTTTGGCGCACCTTTGGTTCTCGAACAAGAGGAAGCTGGTTGCGTGTGTTACGTGTGGGCACAATGGTGATGGCATGGTAAACCGCTTTATTTTATATATATATTTACTCTTATAACTTCTAATGCTAATATCTTTAACATACGAGGTCTGATTCACGCACTGTTTCATGCGTTAGGATCATATTGAAATTTTGGATATTTTGACGCTGGTTTGGACAAATTTGAAAACCGTTCAAATTTTGAGTTTAAATTGGATTTAAATTCAATTTTAATTCAAAAGGTAAGTGTTTTAACCCACTATAACTTCTAAAATTTCGTATATTTGTTAAATTGATTTGTGATGTGATTAGAAATTTATTTGTGACTGTTTGGCATATTTTAAATCATCATCTCAGTTCATTTGAATTTATTCTAATAAAATTGTTATTTAATTTATTATTGAATATAAAATGCTAGTTAAATTATTATTTAATTTATTATTGCATATAAACTGCCAGTTAAATTGTTATTTAATTTATTATTGAATATAAACTACCAGTTAAGTTGTTATTTAATTTATTATTGCATATAAACCGCCAGTTAAATTGTTATTTAATTTATTATTAAATATAAACTGCCAGTAAATACCTGTTATTTATTATCTGTTCTATATTGATGTTATTGATTAAATTGGATGATGATTGTGATAAATGTTGATGATTGATAATGGATGAATGGATGTTGAAATTTATATTATTATAAACTACAAGTTGTTATGGATTTTATTTCACTCGGGATTGCGGTTTGAAATGATATATAACCGTATTTATATTTTAAATTACGGATTGAAATGATAAATATCCGTATCACTTGACCATAGGATAGAAAATTATATACAGGCACCGCTGGTCTATATATAAAAATTTTTGAAAATGATTTCTATGGTTCTATATAGAAATATATGGTTTGATATAAATATTTATTTTAGATATTATATAAATGTTATTTTATCCTTGATTTTAAGCTATGTATAATTTGTTTTAGTATAAAATAAGCTTAATAAGAAGTTTGATTATTTATTGAAGATAATACGGTTGAATATTTAAATCACATTTTAATAGAGAATTTATAATGATTTAAATAAATTAAGGTTGGAAGATAAGTTGAAAATTTATTTGAAATTGGATTTATTTAAGAATTAAACTCAAATAAGCTTGACGTGAAATTTATTATATTGGAAATTTTAAAGGTATGATTTTTATAACTTGATTTTGGGTTAAGGTGAATTAAATGAGTATTTCAAGTATAAATAAATTGAAGAAAATAATTAGTTATTTGTAATTTGAGTTTTATTCAAATGATAATAGATTTATCAAGTAAATAATTTGAAACTAAATAATAGAAACTTGAATTTGATATATATATATATATATATATATATATATATATATGAAATTATCAAACTTAGTTTTGGAATTGTAGAATACTTAAAGTTTTGAAATATATCGAATTTGGAATGGTTTATTTTGTGGATCAAATCTGCTATGAAATCGATATAATTTGGAATAATATATTCGAAAAATGAATTGAATTGAAATTTATGATTTGAGATTTGGTTAAATATAAAATCTAGAAATTCTGGTTGTTTTGGAATTGATTTGTGAAATTGAAGAAGATATTTATTATATAAAGTATTTTAAATATTCAAACCATTTAAGTGTTGGAAGTTATGTTCGAAGTATCATGATTTGAAAATGTATCATGAAAATGTTATATTCCAAGTGTTATGATTTCGAAGTGTTATAACGCTGAAAGTGCTATGATTTTTGGAAAGAATATATTTGAAATAAAATGATATTTTAGTGATTTGAGTTTTAATAAAATGATATCATATTGGTTTGGTTTTGAAATGGAAATGATATCGTATTTATATGGTTTTGAAATGGATATTATATTCTGGTTTTGAAGTATAAATTATTTTGAAATGACCGCGGTGTTATAATAACGTTTGGTTGTTGAAGAGACCGGGATCGGAAGTTTTCATACTCTCTGCCAACTCTGAAAACTACTTTAACAACCGTGTACGCTGTGGAGATTCCAGAATGAAGTAGGATGGTGGCGACGTTCTATTAAGGTATATACGTGGACCCGACTCCCATGAGTTGGCATAAGGTGGCTAAAACATGAGCGATTCTCGGGCCAAGGTGGTAGCCCCTCTTATCGGACATACTCCTTCGATATTATACTCTAACTTTTGGATTGATTCGATGGCCACTTTTGATTTTTGATTTTAGGGGTATGGCTCGACGTGGGTGGTAGTGGCTGCTACGCGTTACCACTAGCCCGGATGCGTAATTGGTATATCTACCCTGGCATTGCCCCGTGTGTCGTGTCACCTACCCTAGCGTGCCTTGTACGAGTTTGGTTTTCTCCCGTAGCCCATGTGGTGTGACGACCCGGAAATTTTTAACATTTGAAATTGGAAATATTTAATTGATTTTAAATATTTGGAAGTTAATTTAACTTGAATTTCAAAATTAAATATGAATTTGGCAATTTAATTATTGAATTTTATTTATTGAAGTCGGATAAAAATTTGAATCTTCAATTTTAAGCTGGTTAAGAATATTTTTCAGGCCTAGAAAATTTATATTGATGATACTGAAGATAATGAAAGCTTCAGAATTGAATTTGGAAAAGCTTTGTTCAGTTTTGAGATTTTATTGTTTAAATCGTTATTTAAAAATAGCCTTCCATGGCACAGTCTTGGAATTCGATGAAACTAGTTCTATTGGATCCGTAATATCGTATTATTATTATCGGATTTCAATTTCCGTAGCATTCAGAGTTGGTTTAGCCGTGCGATAGGAAAACGTTCTAAAAATTTATCGAAATTTAATTTAATAACAAGTCCGAAAAGCTATCTTCTCCATACGATCGAATTGGGGCTCGAAACCTTTTCCGTTGTGTTCGGAATACAGGTATAACATTATAAACGCCTAGCGGAACGCCTCGATAGGAGTTCGGGATTTTGAGCTGGGTTATACGAGATGTTTTGAATATAAAATTATAAAAATCACTGTAGCTATTCTTTCCTCCATACGCTTCCTATTTTCCTCTATAATCGAATCCTTCTTGTTCAATTCAACAGATCAAACGAGAAAATTGCCGAGCCTCTTTAAAAAAAAATCATGGCTCCATTCTTTAATTCAAAACCGATATCTCTCTTCCTCCTTTATCTCAATCATTAGTCGAGCATAGGTTGAAATCGATTCATCCCCAATATAAAAAAATGGCAGAAGGATATCGCGCGAGCGCGACCACGAGAAATCGCGACCAGGCGAAATAAAGGGGTGATCTCACGCGTTTGCGAGGGCAGCCGAAATCAAATCTAGAGAAACTTCGATTCCTCTTTTCACTTCAGCGTGGAGGCGACTTCAATCACGCGTGTAGCATCGTTGATCGAACTCGAGGCGACGCTCTAAACCAGTGGTGGTTCGTGCGTACGAAGGCACGGCCTCGCCTGTAGGTCATCGTGACAAATTCGATGTTGCGATTGACTTGGACTTTAGCATTTAGGCGAAGCAGTTCGAGTGCGTGTATGCGTGGATGTCTCGATCATATTAGTGCTGTGGTTTTGGGATGGTCTTCCATGAAGGGATGCGGTTAGGGTGGTCGCGTTCGACTCGATGTTGGAGTAGGGGGCTCTGCTTGTTCTTGGCAATTGACAACGAGGGCTCGGCACGATGCGTGATGATCCTAGGGTGGATCTGGGTTTTCCTTAGCAATACGGTATTAGTTTCTTTGTTTTTGCATTTCAATATTTTAAATATAAGATTAATTGAACTTTAATTTAATTTAATTAATTGTTTATTTATTTAGTTTTCAGACAGCAACAGTAAGTTTTTATATATATAAAAAACCATTGATTTAAAGATTTAAATGTATAAGTGTATATATATAGAAAGAAAAATCTATATAGTGAAAATATGATTTACTATTGTTTATTTACTAAAAAAAACATGTTCATAAATTTAAATTTACAATTTAATTTTTAAAATGATAAATAAGGTGATTAAATCATTAGTTAACTAAGTTTGAAAATATTTGAAAGATTATATATAAAATTAGATATTTAAATCCACTAGTTTAATTTTAACAACAAGTTTGGAGATTTAATTGTCTAATTTAATTATTTTAGTTGCTAAAAATATTTTACTTAAAGGAAAATAGTTTAAATCCAATTATTAGTAAATTAAACTATTAAATGGTAATGGATTATTCAAGTTAATTTAAATGTTAATAAATTGTATAAATTGTTTATACAAAGGTCTAAGAATCGTGAAAACAAGCTGGAATGGGAACAGATTGCAAAACAAAATTAAAGGTGAGATCTTCTAACTCAAATTTTAAATAATTGAAAATTTCAGTTATTGATTGATGATTGAATTATGATAGTTAAATTTAATTGTTGATTGTGTGCTTGGGTAATTGATTTATAATAATTATTCACTGGATGGTATTATATATATATATATATATATATAGTAGTATATAGTATATATTGGAGTTGTTGATTTCCCGCATTATATAGCGGATGAGACCCTATAGCACGACATAATAGCGGATGGTATTTTATAAATCCCATATACCGCGATATTCCACCTCGAAGTGGAATTGGTATTTAATTGTTGTACTAACATCTGTGGATGCATGGAAAAAAGGTTAGAGGGATCCAACTTGATTCCTTAAACATTTAATTTGTTTCGTATTTTGTATGTTGATTATTATAATCCGTATGTGATTATATTGTGATTGAAACTGTGAAGGCTATAATTTAGCCAAATATATTTTTGGTATCGTAGGATACCAAAAATAAATAAAATTTGATTTTTTTTGAAATTTAGTAGAAAATTTATAGTAAATTAATTTTAGGAAATTAAATAAATTCAAGAGAAGGAATTGTTTTAAAAGATAATTAATTTGGTATTTGAAAATAAATTTAGAAATCAACTTTGGAAATAAATTTGGTATTTGAAAATAAATCTAGAGATCAATCGTATATCAATGGATATTTAGAAGTTTAAATTCACCATTGCAATTTATAAAGGAAATTGATATTTGTTTTAGAAAATGGATATTTAAATAGTTATATCCTATCTACAAATTTTATTTTAAAATTAGTTTGGACTTGAATTTTATATGAGATTTTAATATAGTATTTTCATAACTAATATTTAAGTAATTGTTTAAAATAGTTTTATTTTTTCAAAATAATTCCAAGTATATTTTGGATAAGTATTTTAACGTATTTGAACTTGACAGATTTTCAACGGAAACAACTAAATATTTGGAAACGTATTCCGTGCAAGGAAAAGTGATTTGAAATTTGTTTCAAAGTATTGAATCGTGGAAAATAATTTGAAATTTTTTTGAATGGTTGAAGTGTGAAATATATCTTGCAAAGATATTTTGAAAATAAATAATTGGAAAATTATTTAAATCTTGGTGTTTGTTGTGAATATTTATTGATAGTTAAATAACTGACTATCAATATTCGCCTTTTTAAAATGGCATTTGAATTTCAATGCGACCGGGGGTCGGATTCCAAGTGGATATCCGAAAACCACATCGAACCTTTATGATTGTGATGGATCTTTTATTTAAAAGATCAACGTGGATTTTGTTGTGATTTGTTTGAAATTTGAATGAACACTTATTTTTAAAAATAAGCGCTCGTTATTCGGATTAGCTGGGAGAGGACCTTGTGTCATAAAACCCATTCCGAATAACGATACGACGAATTGGGATTGCATTTAAAGACGGTGTTGAATACCGGGTATTTTTCGAAAACGAAAGGATTACCTGTCGAATGTCTCTGCACCGGGTTGCTCCCATATAGAGATTTTATCACCCTTTGTGATGCGGATTCCGGACGTGATTAGTGAATATCCGGATTGCAATGGCTTCTTGCAAGTGCCTTCGGTTCCGTTCGATCCCGGAACGGACTTGTATGGGTATGTGGCTGGCGTTACACTTTGAGATGTAAAGCTGGTTTCTATCGAATACATTTCTGTTGGTGGCGGAGAATTTATTCTCTTAGCTTAACACCCTTCTCTGAGATGTACGAGCTCAGAGATTATGTAGTTGATGGTTACTAGTGATACATTCCCAATTTGGTAATGTGGCACACGCAGTGCTGCTGATCATTTGTTGATCAAAGCATGACTTTGTGAAAAGTGTAGCTTTGTGTACGAGACTTCGTCAGACCTCACACCCCGGAAATGGTCAAAACTGGAAAGATGCGGCAAGGTTATGAGGGTCGCGCCCTTTAGGGTATGTCATTTCCTTCTGGAAAAGGGTGGTGTCAGGTATGGAGCCCTGATGTTTAACCTTTGTGGTTACTGCAAATACTTTTCTTTGTGGTTGTTGGTGTAGAGGATCCTCGGATAAAGGTCCCAAAGGACCGGGGGATGACATACTCGAGTAGTAGTTACCTAGTTACAGAGGTAACCCGGCCTTGTGTTGGCAGAGATCCGGGTAGGTTCTCGGGACGTCCCTCCAGAGGCATACCCATGTGGCAGTAGGAAGTTCCTTAGCCTGACCATTTGTTGGAAATCCAAAGAAACAATATGCGTTTTGTACGGTTTTAGTCGTAGAACCTGCCATTTAAAATGGTAGTTATAGCTTGCATAATATAATGGTACCTATGCTGGCTAAGATTAATATTATACTTTCGAAATGTTTTCCACTATGCACTAATAATAATATAAAGGAAGAATTTTGCGTAGTAAGCATATTTGACTATCATAAGGAGAAATCTCCCCCAAGTGTGCGATTGCATTGTGTGTGTGCCGGGAGGCCTTATGGTAGTTTCATTTTCCAAAAGCATAGCGGATTTCTTTTTATTTTCTTTGTGAAAATAACTGTTTTTAAGATCTCACACCAGTCCCATGACTGACCTGGAGTTTATTGTTCCTTTTCTAAACTCTGGGTGCCTACAATTTTCCGCATGGGCAGCCTAGAGTCAAGTTATCAGGTCATTCTGGAATACATAAGTTGCTATGGAAATCACGAGTTGGAGCTGGATGGCGGGGCGCATCACTTATATATGTAATATTTCTTTCCACTGTTTTTTGTTGTACACTCTGATAATGTAATGTGATGTAATGTAATAACTCATATAGTGATTCTGTTCAAAGATATTTATTTATCTATTATATTTGTTCCGCTGTGAATTGTGAGATTCTGTTATAGTTTCTGTTTCTTCTTCTACCTTTTTCTTCTTAAACCCTAATGGTTCGGTTTTCCGACGTTCGATGGTTCGGCAGTTGATACAGTGGACGTATTAATGTCGACTTTCGAAAGTCGAAAAATTGGGCCGTTACATTGTGGCATCAGAGCATTTGGTTAAGCGACAACCTTGGCTCTTTGTGGGTGTTACTCATTAGAGATAGAGTCAGTAGTGCTCTAGAACGAGTTTGAGTGTTATAATAGATATGAGCGCGTATTTGTTAGTGAAATATAAAATTGTTTTATCTTGCGTTGACTTATCGGTTGATTGTTTATAGATTCTCGTCGGTGCAGTTTGGCCAACTATGTCGATGGGGGTTTCTAAACTCTTAAACAAGATAAACCGACACGGTATCGTTTTAAAATAGGGTAAATGAAAAATTTTTACCCAAAACTATTTTTGTATATAAAAGAAATGATTTTCTGTAAATTATTATAATATATGGTTGCTTGGTTGTTAGGAAGTGATGATATTGAATTATCATCATTTTGTATGGAAATTTAATAAGAAATAATGGTTGTAACATCCCGCCTTTTCGCACACTTTAAACCGACACACGTGCCCGTTCAAACCATACGGAAGGGCGGATTGTTATGGGGTAAATAAGAAAAACAGAGAAGAAATAAAAACAAAACAGAATCTCACAGCGGAAGGATAAAATATAATAATAAATATACAGTTCAAAACAGTTTACAAACACTTGATTTGCTTTATACAATAAATATCAGAGTTACACATACCAATACAATCAATGCAGCGGAACAGTATGAGTGTGGTGCAATACTATAAATAATAATAATACGAATTCTTCGTCTTCGTCCTCCAAAGCTAAAGTCTTCGATCCTGAAACGCTCGGACTGACCCGAGCGAATTTGAAAAGACAAAAACACTCGAGTCAGAACTAAAAGATCTTATGTGAGTTAAATTAACAGAAATAAATATGAGTACAGTAACTCAAGAGATGTTCGGGATTTACATCTCCTAAGGATCCGTTAAACTATTTACTATGTAGTATATTGCACTATTATTATAGTGTCTATTTATAAAATAAACTTACTTTTAAATAGCGTTAAGGCTTTACATTTTCCACCTTAACACGTAAAATGCCAATAGTCTATACAGTACCGTAATACCTCCTGATCGGGAAGCTACCAGAGGATACTCCATAGGCACGACACAAATAGAAACTCGTAGTAAAGGCTCGATATGGTAGGTGACACGGCACAACTAGGCAATGCCAGGGTAGATATACCAATTGCTATCCAGGCTGGTGGAAACGCGTAGCAGCAGTTACCGCCCACCTCGGACTAACTCCCCAAAATCAAAATATAGAAGTTGCCACTGAATCAATCCAAGTCAAAGTATAATATCGAAGAGGAGGGTCCGATCAGAGGAATGACCTCATTGGCCTGAGAATCGCTCCTGTTTTAGCCACCTTATGCCAACTCACGGGAGTCGGGTCCACGTATTTACCTTACAGGAAATGTCGCCACCACCTACTTTATTCTGGAATCTCCACCGCGTACACGGTTAGTCAAAGTGGTTTTCGGTATCGACAGAGAGTATGTCCATATCCGATCCCGGTCTCTTTGCCAACCCATCGTTATTATAACACCGCGGTCATTTAAAAATAGGTTATACTTTAAAAATCAAAATAAACATCCCATTTCATAACCATGAATACGATATCATTTCAAAACCCAAAACCATATTTTATCACTTATCCCAAATATAATTCTTTTCCAAAATCATAATGCTTTAACTTCATAACGTCTGAAAATCAAATATTTTCAAAGCATAATATTTTGAAAATCACAATTTAAAACCATAACTTCTAAAAAAAAACTTGAATGGTTTGGACATTCAACGGTATATGAATTAAATGGTTTAACTTAAATGTTACTTTGTAAAGAAAATAGTTCTCATGGCTTTACAAAAACATTTCTTTATTAAAGTCTAAACCAGAATTTATATTATCTCTCTCAAGTTCCAAAACCACTTCAATTTATTTATATATACGTATATCCATTTTGAGTAACAATATTTCAAACTAAAATTGGATTTTATTCTTTCAACAGATCAATTGTTCTATTAATTAGTCTTGAATATTCACATAAAATCCATAAATAATAAGACTTCAATTTCTAGTAATAAAATATATATATTTTCCCAATTCAAATTATAGAATATTCATTTCAATTTATTTTGGGAAAAATCCAATTATAAATATCATATCTTAAAATTTCCAAACTTAACATTTAAACATATGATATAAATTATTAAACTCCATTTTCTTAATTTTCTTCCATTTTTAAATAAAGATTTTTATACACCTTTTAATTTCAAAATTTTCAACTTCATATGTATATATATGGAAGAATAATATCTATACAATATAAAATTTAAGATTATTATAAACCGTATTCCATCCAAACCATAGAAATCACATTTAAATAGTTATATATAGACCGCGGTGCCTGTATAAATTTTCTATCCTATGGTCAAGTGATACGGATATTTATCATTTCAATCCACAATTTAAAAGATATAAAATTTTGCGGTTGTATATCATTTCAAACCACAATCCCGAATGAAAGGAAATATGCATGAAAATTTGCAATTTAATGATATACAATAAAACATCCATCAACATCACCCATCATCCAATCACAATCATCAAGCAATATCAATCAATAACAATTTATATTTGATAATATATATAACATGTAATAACTGGCAATTTTATTCAGATTAAATTTAACAACTATTAATCTAACAGTTTATATTCAGTAATAATCTATATAACTGTTAACTAGCAGTTTATAGGCAAACAAATAAATTCTAACTATCAATTAATACGCAATAAATAAATTAAATTAACAGTTAAATTTAATAAATGCAATTCAACAAATATGAGTGAAATAAACATGCCAAATACTCCTAAATAAATTTCTATTCATTTCTAAAATTAATTTAACAAACATAAAAGCTTCTAGTAGTTGTGAGTGGGTTAAAACACTCACCTTTTGAATTTAAATCGAATTTAAATTCGATTTAAACCCAAAAACTCTCCCGTCTCGGAATTCGTCCAAACCAGCGTCATCAAGTCCGGAATTAAATTACGATCCTAACAAAAGAAATTTCGTGTGAATCCGACTTCGTATGAGAAAGTTATGGCGAAAAATGATGATTGAATTCAAAATTGAAAATAAATAAAATGACACACAATCATCACTTACAAATATATGTGCCACGTCACCCTAAGGAGAAACGCACAGCAACAGGAACCCTTCATCTCTTCACGCGTGCGAACGCACGTACTTGCCGTTGGAACCCATCAAACAAACCCTTGACCGAGCTTTGACCAAAGATTGCTTCCACCACCGGCCTCCATACGCCGCGCCATCATCACCATCGAGCTCCTCATGCCTAGCCGCACCCCCCCCATACAGTCCGGTCCTCCTTGGTGCTCGCCGCCACCGCCTATCTCCCCTAGGGCCGAAGCCCTAATCGAAAATCTCCAATGATCTGACCGTCGAATCACCAGATAAACTGCATAGATGCAGTCCCCTCGGTCCCCTCTACAATACCCAGAAACCGTTTGACGATCTGACGAAGTTTATTACGGCGCTGATGAATGGCCATGAACTATTTGAATTTATTCTGAGCAAACGATGACTCCATTCGAAAAACGAATTACACCATGAGATTACGTGTTTCGAGAACATTAACATATATTTTTGTGGAATTTTTCTTGAGAGTTTGAATTTTCATTGAAATTTGGATTGAAGTAGATCTAGGTTTTGCAACTATTTGAGGAGGAGAAGGAGATGAAGAAATGAATATACAGCAAATGACAATAGGATGGAGCTAGGGTTTATAACTGTATATATATAGTTAGAGTTGGGTTAGAGTAGATAGACTAGATAGATGAACGTACGAAACAAACTAAGGCCCAAAAAGCCCGTTCTAACCCCGGAACGAAATTTGTCAAACCCATATATCCAGATAGGTATTTTAAAATATTCTGAACGCGATGGAAAAAGTTTCACGTCCAAATTTGATCGTATGAAGAAGTTATGCTGAAAACAAGATTTCCAAATTGATTTCAAATTGATTTTAATAAAATTGATTTTCAAGGCGTTTCGCGTCCGTACGATCAAACGACAGGTCCGATCGATACGAAACTTGAAACCCTATAATAATTCACCGATACGGATCCGATGAAACTAGTTTCGTCGAAATCCGAGTCCGTGGCCAAAATGGCTATTTTTATATTCATTAAATAAATCAAATTTAGTCAATTAAATCCAATTTCCCATTTCTCTTTGATAATTGATGATTCTTATTATTATAAAATTTTCAATCACCTATACTAATTTAAACAAAATTTAACTTGTCGAATTAAATTTAGAAATCCTCAAATTTCATTAATTTCACCAAAATATATATATATATATATATATTAAATTTCCAAAATTTAATTAAATTTACTTTCCATTATTTATTGTCAATTAGATTGATTTATCATTGGATTCATATTTCAATATGTAAATATCCCCAATTTCATCTGCACTTATATTTACATAGTTTCTAAATATTAAATTTCAAATATTACTTCATTTAACGTTACGTATTTATTATTTATTACTTGCTGCAGTTGATTATCAATTATACTTAATATACTAAATAAATGGTAAATTTTGAATACTTGTTATCATTAACGTTTTATTTCCACATACAAAATAAATGAAATTATTACATAAACTCCCTTAATTAAGTCAACCATTATCTTATATAACTTAACTGGTAATATATATATCCGATTGCCCTAATTGGTTTATAGTTATCAGCTAAATACATACTAACTTGTAAATAAATTCGTTTAATTGCAAATGGATCTGATCAAATTTAATAGATTGAATAGATGGGTAAGCAAATAATAAATTTTCCTTTTTGTCAAATTCAAACCCATTCCTACTTAATTATCAATTACAATTTATTACGAAACATTGATTTTTATGCAGTTACCTTTTATTTGCGTAGTATTACATCAATTCCTATAACCTTGGATTCATTCCCAATTCACCAAATTCAATTAATTACACTTTACAAATGTGTTTCCAATATATAGGTATTGCCCAAATTAAATTTTATTAGCTAACTCATATTAATAAACAAATGACTTATATGAATGATTAAAATTTTCAATTATCTCACTTTACTCCTAAACTTCTGTTATTGTAAACCTTAAATAATTCCATCAAAATTTAATAAAAATCCCAAACTAAATCACCCATTGCAACATGCCACTGAAATAGGAATTTTATACTAATTGTTATCATACCCATAATTACACGCTTATCACTAAGTCCCACATTTGCATAAATTTATTAAATTGGAATGTTTATTAAGGTTTATGCATTTCCAACTTGTACTGATTTTACACAATCGTCATTTACCTTACATTTCATTTCTATTCAATATATATTCATTTTATTCCATTCATTTGTGTACTGCATTGAAATATATTTATTAACTAATACTAACGTTATTATCATTAATTATAATTGGGTTTCCAATTTTTATTCAATACCTTGAACAATAACTTACATATTAATCAAATCCTTCTTGTACTTAATTCAAATTGGATTATATTCCAATTCCTATAACTAGGTCTTAAGTCACCATTTACATAATTAAATTTAGCGTTTATTTCAATCTTCGTTTATAATTTAAAGTTTCTACTAAATTAAATTACAAAACTTATGAACTTTAACAAATTTAATCCACCAAATAAATTTTTCTAATGTTTATATATTTGCAATTCAATTCAGTTATTATTTCATTAATACCATTTTAATCAACTAATTATGACTTATAACCACAAACACAAATTTTCGTTATTTCAATCTATGTCATATAAACATTTTAAATTATTTACCTTTAATTACAGTTACTAGCTAACCCCTACATTTACTCCATTAAAAATCCTAAGACTTCTATTTCAATTTAAATTAGATTAGAAAACATATCAAATTGACTCATTTAATATCATCGAATTTAACGGGTCGTTACACTCTCCCCCACTCAAAACTTTTCGTCCCCGAAAAGGAAAAAGAAGGGAGAAGGAAGAATTAAAACAGTACATCTATTTCAAATATTAACTTATAATCAATAATTTACTGAATTAATTACCTTAAATGAGCTATGCCCGTATTATAGTCATTATAGCCTTTATACTTAAATTATTAAAGTTGGAAAACATTTTCACAAAATTTCTAAGTCTAAAATTTACGGAAAATTTTGGCAGAGTCTCCTTTGTACGGATAGACTCTGGAGAAAATATAATATCAAAATATAACAAATATTATCCAAATATTATATCCCAACACGGGAAATTATATAAAATAGCGCTTCAAAACGAAATCCGAAAATGTACCTATTTGTCGGGCAATATACGCTTATTATTATGGAACCAAAAGTAGTAGCAGTTGCTTCCATCACCTGTATTCACTTATATAATCTAAAAGGTTAAATATTTATATTAAAGTGAAAAGTTTAGGTGGTTTCAACCATTAATCAACCAAATCAATACAATAACCATCAATCTTACAAACAACATACATACACAAATGAAGCAACCATTTAATCCATCAAACAGATAGTTGTTTGGGTTCAAACTTGAAATTTGTATGAAATGAAATTAACTATCAAGTGCATCCTTTACTCAACAGTCTTAGATGGAACAAAGATAGATACTTATTCATTTATCCACTTCAAATTTCTTACCCAACAACATAAATCAAACAACACAATTCAAACCAACACCCAAATTTATTTATTATACATTTATCTCATGCTTCAATGGTTTGATTTTCTTTCTTTCATTTATGGAGTGATTTCTTTATTTCTTACAAATTTTCATTTTCCATTTATCACAAAATTCATTATATTTGTATTCCAATTTATTTACTAAAGTTTCTATCATCTATTTATACTACTTACCTTTACTTATAGTAAAATTTCCAATTTAACTTAAGTCTATACAATTTATTCTCATTAATAATAGCAAATTAATAGAATACCTTTATTACCTTACTCTTCACTTGTAAGATTTCCCCTTACATTTTCCTACTAACATTGCAACTTTTTATTATATGGTAAGTTATGTATGTTTTAAGAATGTAAGTGAAAATTTACAAGTTTCTTCTCCATTCCTTTAATTAATATATATTTGTTTTATAAATTACAATTTCAACTTACCTTTAATCTCATTCATTTATTTAATGTTTAAGTTTCCATTATATTTAATTACAGTAACCCTCTACTTACACTTAATTTATTAACCTTATAACTTGCATTCCTATAAGTGAAAGATTTTACTCATTCATTAACTATGGATTGCAGTCATTTATATTTTTCCTACTTTCCATTATATTAGAATAGGGGAAATTAAGGCGTACTTAAGTTAATAACCCTACAATCAAACTTTATAAATTAAGGAATTTCATTTTTACTTTCTTAAGGTTAAAATCACCTATTAATAATACAACCTTTAATTTTAGTAAAATTCCAATCATCACTTAAGTTAATACCATTAAATTCTTATTTATAACAGTAGTTTATTGAATACTTCATTTTTTTCCAAAATTCTACGTGCATAATATTCTATTCCACTCTTAATTTACATTTCAACTTTTATACTTGGTAAGTTATTTATGTTAAAGAAAAAGCAAAAGAACTTATGCAAGTTTAATGTCAACTCTTTTAATTCATTGATTACTTCTTTTATTTCACTAACCTAAATTTTTACAACTAATTAATGGAAATTCAAGAATTAATACCGGGTCAAATTCCAAAATTTCTTTAAAATAATAGATAATTAATTTCTTACAACTTTTATATCTCTAATTACCTTTAAACAATTAAAATTTTAAATAATTTCAAAACAAATCTGCAGTAGAATTTACTACAGTGGCCTTTCCCATCGAAACTCGAAAAAGAAAGTCGATGATGCGGCCGTCATCACCGAAATTATTTTCCAGCGATAGAGGGGAAAGTACAAAATTTATTTTTTCCAAAATCCTCTTTTAAAAAAATTCTTCCGAATTATACTAAATATTTATATAAGAAATTACCTATAAACCAAATCATTATATTTCACAAATCCTTTGAAAGAAGATTTTCAAAAATCCCGGACTTAAGTTCTAAAATCTCCAATTTGATTTATTATAATTTCAACTTAGCTTCAATTTATTACAAATATTTTTATATTACCTAACACCCAATCTATAGCAACCAGATATATATATATATATATATCTTTATAAAAATATTTTTATATATGGAAAATATAATAGGCAAAATTATTTCATTCACCTATATTAAAAACAAATATTATGTCGGTCTGTCCTATTAAGTGTTTAGAAATCCCTATTGATGTCATAGCGTCCCATGCATCAACCAGAATTTATAAATACAAAGCGGAACAGATTAACACAATATCAAAATCTTTATTAACACTAACAAATACGCTCTCTCATATATATACACTCAGCGACTCCCATAGGGTATTACTACCCTATTAACAAAGAGTCAAACCCCACAAAACCAAGGTTTATCGCTAAACCAAAGCTCCGATACCAACTGTAACATCCTGCCTTTTCGCACACTTTAAACCGACACACGTGCCAGTTCAAACCATACGGAAGGGCGGATTGTTATGGGGTAAATAAGAAAAACAGAGAAGAATAAAAACAAAACAGAATCTCACAGCGGAAGGATAAAATATAATAATAAATATACAGTTCAAAACAGTTTACAAACACTTGATTTGCTTTATACAATAAATATCAGAGTTACACATACCAATACAATCAATGCAGCGGAACAGTATGAGTGTGGTGCAATACTATAAATAATAATAATACGAATTCTTCGTCTTCGTCCTCCAAAGCTAAAGTCTTCGATCCTAAAACGCTCGGACTGACCCGAGCGAATTTGAAAAGACAAAAACACTCGAGTCAGAACTAAAAGATCTTATGTGAGTTAAATTAACAGAAATAAATATGAGTACAGTAACTCAAGAGATGTTTGGGATTTACATCTCCTAAGGATCCGTTAAACTATTTACTATGTAGTATATTGCGCTATTATAATAGTGTCTATTTATAAAATAAACTTACTTTTAAATAGCGTTAAGGCTTTACATTTTCCACCTTAACACGTAAAATGCCAATAGTCTATACAGTACCGTAATACCTCCTGATCAGGAAGCTACCAGAGGATACTCCATAGGTACGACACAAATAGAAACTCGTAGTAAAGGCTCGGTATGGTAGGTGACACGGCACAACTAGGCAATGCCAGGGTAGATATACCAATTGCTATCCAGGCTGGTGGAAACGCGTAGCCGCAGTTACCGCCCACCTCGGACTAACTCCCCAAAATCAAAATATAGAAGTGGCCACTGAATCAATCCAAGTCAAAGTATAATATCGAAGAGGAGGGTTCGATCAGAGGAATGACCTCATTGGCCTGAGAATTGCTCCTGTTTTAGCCACCTTATGCCAACTCACGGGAGTCGGGTCCACGTATTTACCTTACAGGAAACGTCGCCACCACCTACTTCATTCTGGAATCTCCACCGCGTAAACGGTTAGTCAAAGTGGTTTTCGATATCGACAGAGAGTATGTCCATATCCGATCCCGGTCTCTTTGCCAACCCATCGTTATTATAACACCGCGGTCGTTTAAAAATAGGTTATACTTTAAAAATCAGAATAAACATTCCATTTCATAACCATGAATACGATATCATTTCAAAACCCAAAACCATATTTTATCACTTATCCCAAATATAATTCTTTTCCAAAATCATAATGCTTTAACTTCATAACGTCTGAAAATCAAATATTTTCAAAGCATAATATTTTGAAAATCACAATTTAAAACCATAACTTCTAAAAAAAAAACTTGAATGGTTTGGACATTCAGCGGTATATGAATTAAATGGTTTAACTTAAATGTTACTTTGTAAAGAAAATAGTTCTCATGGCTTTACAAATACATTTCTTTATTAAAGTCTAAACCAAAATTTATATTATCTCTCTCAAGTTCCAAAACCACTTCAATTTATTTATATATACGTATATCCATTTTGAGTAACAATATTTCAAACTAAAATTGGATTTTATTCTTTCAACAGATCAATTGTTCTATTAATTAGTCTTGAATATTCACATAAAATCCATAAATAATAAGACTTCAATTTCTAGTAATAAAAAATATATATTTTCCCAATTCAAATTATAGAATATTCATTTCAATTTATTTTGGGAAAAATCCAATTATAAATATCATATCTTAAAATTTCCAAACTTAACATTTAAACATATGATATAAATTATTAAACTCCATTTTCTTAATTTTCTTCCATTTTTAAATAAAGATTTTTATACACCTTTTAATTTCAAAATTTTCAACTTCATATGTATATATATGGAAGAATAATATTTATACAATATAAAATTTAAGATTATTATAAACCGTATTCCATCCAAACCATAGAAATCACATTTAAATAGTTATATATAGACCGCGGTGCCTGTATAAAATTTTCTATCCTATGGTCAAGTGATACGGATATTTATCATTTCAATCCGCAATTTAAAAGATATAAAATTTTGCGGTTGTATATCATTTCAAACCAGAATCCCGAATGAAAGGAAATATGCATGAAAATTTGCAATTTAATGATATACAATAAAACATCCATCAACATCACCCATCATCCAATCACAATCATCAAGCAATATCAATCAATAACAATTTATATTTGATAATATATATAACAGGTAATAACTGGCAATTTTATTCAGATTAAATTTAACAACTATTAATCTAACAGTTTATATTCAGTAATAATCTATATAACTGTTAACTAGCAGTTTATAGGCAAACAAATAAATTCTAACTATCAATTAATACGCAATAAATAAATTAAATTAACAGTTAAATTTAATAAATGCAATTCAACAAATATGAGTGAAATAAACATGCCAAATACTCCTAAATAAATTTCTATTCATTTCTAAAATTAATTTAACAAACATAAAAGCTTCTAGTAGTTGTGAGTGGGTTAAAACACTCACCTTTTGAATTTAAATCGAATTTAAATTCGATTTAAACCCAAAAATTCGCCCGTCTCGGAATTCGTCCAAACCAGCGTCATCAAGTCCGGAATTAAATTATGATCCTAACAAAAGAAATTTCGTGTGAATCCGACTTCGCATGAGAAAGTTATGGCGAAAAATGATGATTGAATTCAAAATTGAAAATAAATAAAACGACACACAATCATCACTTACAAATATATGTGCCACGTCACCCTAAGGAGAAACACACAGCAACAGGAACCCTTCATCTCTTCACGCGTACGAACACACGTACTTGCCGTTTGAACCCATCAAACAAACCCTTGACCGAGCTTTGACCAAAGATTGCTTCCACCACCGGCCTCCATACGCCGCGCCATCATCACCATCGAGCTCCTCATGCCTAGCCGCACCCCCCCCATACAGTCCGTTCCTCCCTGGTGCTCGCCGCCGCCGCCTATCTCCCCTAGGGCCGAAACCCTAATCGAAAATCTCCAACGATCTGACCGTCGAATCACCAGATAAACTGCATAGATGCAGTCCCCTCGGTCCCCTCTACAATACCCAGAAACCGTTTGACGATCTGACGAAGTTTGTTACGGCGCTGATGAATGGCCACGAACTGTTTGAATTTATTTTGAGAAAACGATGACTCCATTCGAAAAATGAATTACACCATGAGATTACGTGTTTCGAGAACATTAACATATATTTTTGTGGAATTTTTCTTGAGAGTTTGAATTTTCATTGAAATTTGGATTGAAGTAGATCTAGGTTTTGCAACCATTTGAGGAGGAGAAGGAGATGAAGAAATGAATATACAGCAAATGACAATAGGATGGAGCTAGGGTTTATAACTGTATATATATAGGTAGGGTTGGGTTAGAGTAGATAGACTAGATAGATGAACGTACGACACAAACTAAGGCCCAAAAAGCCCGTTCTGACCCCGGAACGAAATTTGTCAAACCCATATATCCAGATAGGTATTTTAAAATATTCTGAACGCGATGGAAAAAGTTTCACGTCCAAATTTGATCGTATGAAGAAGTTATGCTGAAAACAAGATTTCCAAATTGATTTCAAATTGATTTTAATAAAATTGATTTTCAAGGCGTTTTGCGTCCGTACGATCAAACGACAGGTCCGATCGATACGAAACTTGAAACCCTATAATAATTCACCGATACGGATCCGATGAAACTAGTTTCGTCGAAATCCGAGTCCGTGGCCAAAATGGCTATTTTTATATTCATTAAATAAATCAAAATTTAGTCAATTAAATCCAATTTCCCATTTCTCTTTGATAATTGATGATTCTTATTATTATAAAATTTTCAATCACCTATACTAATTTAAACAAAATTTAACTTGTCGAATTAAATTTAGAAATCCTCAAATTTCATTAATTTCACCAAAATATATATATATATATATATATATATTAAATTTCCAAAATTTAATTAAATTTACTTTCCATTATTTATTGTCAATTAGATTGATTTATCATTGGATTCATATTTCAATATGTAAATATCCCCAATTTCATCTGCACTTATATTTACATAGTTTCTAAATATTAAATTTCAAATATTACTTCATTTAACGTTACGTATTTATTATTTATTACTTGCTGCAGTTGATTATCAATTATACTTAATATACTAAATAGATGGTAAATTTTGAATACTTGTTATCATTAACGTTTTATTTCCACTTACAAAATAAATGAAATTATTACATAAACTCCCTTAATTAAGTCAACCATTATCTTATATAACTTAACTGGTAATATATATCCGATTGCCCTAATTGGTTTATAGTTATCAGCTGAATACATACTAACTTGTAAATAAATTCGTTTAATTGCAAATGGATCTGATCAAATTTAATAAATTGAATAGATGGGTAAGCAAATAATAAATTTTCCTTTTTGTCAAATTCAAACCCATTCCTACTTAATTATCAATTACAATTTATTACGAAACATTGATTTTTACGCAGTTACCTTTTATTTGCGTAGTATTACATCAATTCCTATAACCTTGGATTCATTCCCAATTCACCAAATTCAATTAATTACACTTTACAAATGTGTTTCCAATATATAGGTATTGCCCAAATTAAATTTTATTAGCTAACTCATATTAATAAACAAATGACTTATATGAATGATTAAAATTTTCAATTATCTCACTTTACTCCTAAACTTCTGTTATTGTAAACCTTAAATAATTCCATCAAAATTTAATAAAAATCCCAAACTAAATCACCCATTGCAACATGCCACTGAAATAGGAATTTTATACTAATTGTTATCATACCCATAATTACACGCTTATCACTAAGTCCCACATTTGCATAAATTTATTAAATTGGAATGTTTATTAAGGTTTATGCATTTCCAACTTGTACTGATTTTACACGATCGTCATTTACCTTACATTTCATTTCTATTCAATATATATTCATTTTATTCCATTCATTTGGGTACTGCATTGAAATATATTTATTAACTAATACTAACGTTATTATCATTAATTATAATTGGGTTTCCAATTTTTATTCAATACCTTGAACAATAACTTACATATTAATCAAATCCTTCTTGTACTTAATTCAAATTGGATTATATTCCAATTCCTATAATAGGTCTTAAGTCACCATTTACATAATTAAATTTAGCGTTTATTTCAATCTTCGTTTATAATTTAAAGTTTCTACTAAATTAAATTACAAAACTTATGAACTTTAACAAATTTAATCCACCAAATAAATTTTTCTAATGTTTATATATTTGCAATTCAATTCAGTTATTATTTCATTAATACCATTTTAATCAACTAATTATGACTTATAACCACAAACACAAATTTTCGTTATTTCAATCTATGTCATATAAACATTTTAAATTATTTACCATTAATTACAGTTACTAGCTAATCCCTACATTTACTCCATTAAAAATCCTAAGACTTCTATTTCAATTTAAATTAGATTAGAAAACATATCAAATTGACTCATTTAATATCATTGAATTTAACGGGTCGTTACAATGGTATAACCAAAAATTTGGAGATTAATTCATTTAACAAATGAAATTTATAAGTATGAATTGAAAGGATAAGGGAATGAATTCATATACAAATGAGATTTGTAAATGTAAATTGTAAGTGTGATTTATAATTTGAAATAAAATTCATTAATGGAATGAAATTGGTAATGTGAATGTATAAATGGGTTTTATAAATTGAAATGAGATTTGACTTGGATCAAGTTGAATAAAAAAATTCCAAACATAGGAAAAATAAAAATAAAGTGGATTGAATTCAAGTAAACTAATATGATAATTAATTTATGAAATAGGAAAGTTGAATTAGCTAAATTAAAACTTGAATTGTGAGCTAAATAAAAATGGTTTAAATTTGCCAATAAATTCAAGTAAGTAGAAATAAATTGAAAATTTCCCTGTTATTGATAAAATGAATTCGAGATAAATTGAGAATGGAAATTTGAAATTTAAAATGGATAAGTGAATATAACTAATTGAATTAAATTAGTAAATATTGGATAAAAGCTCGACTTAAGAAAAAAATTGTGAAATGGTCGTTGTCAAGTTGTATGGAATTGTGTTGAATGAAACTTGTTTGATCAATGAAATGCAAAATGAATTGAGTTGAATAAACTGGAAATGAAATAGAATAAAGAGTAAATTGGGTTGGTATCAATTTAAATTAGTTATAAACTAGATTGAATATTCTATTTAGTGAATATCGTCGAATTTGCATAGAAATGATTGTCATTTGACGCAAACGTGATTGCATAAAATTCTATGAGTTAGTGAAAGCCAATAAAATTGATTTTTGAATTAATTGAAATGGATATGAGTTCGTTTCGGTTAAAAAAATGAATTGAATGAAAGAAAGTGTGTTGTAAACCATTGAAATTGAATAGAAATGATATGGGATGTAGTTGTAAGCAATTAAATTGTATCGAAAGCTTATAAATTGCTTATGGGAATTATTTTTAATATTTTGCTTATGAAAACTATGTGTTTATTATCAAAAATAAGTGAAATGTAAATGAATTTCCTATATACGTCACTTACGTTTTTACATTGAGTAAGTACAGGTACGGGAGGCTGTTTGGTTGGATTTGATCGCGCAAAATGTTAATTAAATAAGCCGCTTGCTTAAAAATGCCAAATAAGGTGCGCCTAAGCAATAAAAATAGGAAATATGAACTGTTTTTTTCCCGACCGGGTGGGTCGATGTATATATATTTATATCTTTTGTCAAATTGCAAAAGCTCCTCCGTACAAAGGGGACTCTGCCAAAATTTTCCAAAAATTTTGGGAGTTAGAAAATTTTTGAAATTTTTTTGTTAGCGATAAACGATTTCAAATTGAAAATTTAAGTAAATTAGTAAATGAAACTAATTTGAAATAATAATTTGAATCGGTTATAATTGAAAGATAAAATTCAATATTCAAAAGGTAAATTGAATCCAAATAGAATTGAAAGTGTAAATCGAATTCAAATGAAATTCAAAATGCAAAACTGAATAAAAAATGGATATATAACTTCAATAGTATGGTAAAAATGGTATAAGAAGTATATATTGAAATTCCGTAAAGGAATGTGCAAAATGATATTTGAATGTTGTAATTGGATATTATGGATATCAGAATATACAGATGTGTACAGGGAAATGGAATTGGGATTTTGATTTCAAGATAAAATTTGAATTGCTCGACAAAAAGGTATGTATTTCAATTTCAGTATGAAATTTGGTGATTTTCTTGTCTAGCCACTTGGCTTTTGTTTTCTTTTGAAATCTGAGGGCCTGTGGTGCCATTTTGTAGTCGTACCGCGCTAGCCGCGCAAAGGAGATGCTGGCGGAAGTTTTCGAAAATTTAGGGTGTTAGAAAAAATTTGAGAAAATTTTTCTAATTTGAAATTTAAATTTAAATTTGAATTATTGAGAAAACAATGTTGTTTGAAACTTGTAATTGAAGTTGGAAAGATAGTTGAATTAATAATGGATCTTTGATAAAAAGATTTGTTTTGAAAAGTTGAAACTGTTTGGTTTGGAAAATATTAAACGGGTTGAGGATCATTCTTCTTAACTTGTAATTTCGGGACGAAATTCTTTTAAGGGGGAAGGATGTGACGACCTTGAAATTTTTAACATTTCAAATTGGAAATATTTAATTGATTTTAAATATTTGAAAGTTAATTTAACTTGATTTTCAAAATTAACTATGAATTTGGAAATTTAATTGTTGAATTTAATTTATGAAAGTCGGATAAAATTTGAATCTTCAGTTCTAAGCCGATTAAGAATATTTTCAAGGCCTAGAAAATTTATATTGATGATACTGAAGATAATGGAAGCTTCAGAATTGAATTTGGAAATGCTTTGTTTAGTTTTGAGATTTTATTGTTTAATTCGATATTTAAAAATAGCCTTTCGAGGCATAGTCTCGGAATTTGGTTACACTAGTTCCATTGGATCCGTAATATCGTATTACTATCGGATTTCAATTTCCGTAGCATTCGGAGTTGTCGTTTAGCCGTACGATAGGCAAACGCGTTGAAAATTTTATCGAAATTTAATTTAATAACTGGTCCGAAAAGCTATCTTCTCCATACGATCGAATTGGGGATTGAAACCTTTTCCATTGTGTTCGGAATATGGGTATAAAATTATAAAAGCCTAGCGGAATGCCTCGATAGGAGTTCGGGATTTCGAGCTGGGTTATACGAGATATTTTGAATATAAAATTATAAGAATCACTGTAGCTATTCCTTCCTCCATACGCTTCCTATTTTCCTCTATAATCGAATCCTTCTTGTTCAATTCAACAGACCAAACGAGAAAATTACCGAGCCTCTTTAAAAAAAATCATGGCTTCATTCTTTAATTCAAAACCGATACCTCTCTTCCTCCTTTATCTCAATCAATAGCTGAGCATAGGTTGAAATCGATTCATCCCCAATATAAAAAAAGGGCAGAAGGATATCGCGCGAGCGCGACCACGAGAAATCGCGACCAGGCAAAATAAAGGGGAGATCTCATGCGTTTGCGAGGGCAGCCGAAATCAAATCTAGAGAAACTTCGATTCCTCTTTTCACTTCACCATGGAGGCGACTTCAATTGCGCGCGCAGCATCGTTGATCAAACTCGAGGCGACGCGCTAAATCAGTGGTGGTTCGTGCGTACGAAGGCGCGACGTCGCCTGTAGGTCATCGTGACAAATTCGATGTTGCGATTGACTTCGACTTCGACATTTAGGCGAAGCAGTTCGAGTGTGCGTATGCGTGGATGTCTCACGCATATCAGTGCTATGGTTTTGGGATGGTCTTCCATGAAGGGATGCGGTTAGGGTGGTCGCGTTCGACTCGATGTTGGGGTAGGAGGCTCAGCTTGTTCATGGTAATTGGCAGCGAGGGCTCGGCACGATGCGTGATGATCGGAGGGTGGATCTGGGTTTTCCTTAGCAGTAAGGTATTAGTTTCTTTGTTTTTGCATTTCAGTATTTTAAATATAAGATTAAGTGAACTTTAATTTAATTTAATCAATTGTTTATTTATTTAGTTTTCAGACAGTAACAGTAAGTTTTTATATATATAAAAAAAACATTGATTTAAAGATTTAAATGTATAAGTGTATATATACAGAAAGAAAAACCTATATAGTGAAAATATGATTTACTATTGTTTATTTACTAAAAAAACATGAATTTACAATTTAATTTTTAAAATGATAAATAAGGTGATTAAATCATTAGTTAACTAAGTTCGAAAATATTTGAAAGATTATATATAATATTAGATGTTTAAATCTACTAGTTTAATTTTAATAACAAGTTTGGAGATTTAATTGTCTAATTTAATTATTTTAGTTGCTAAAAATATTTTACTTAAAGGAAAATAGTTTAAATCCAATTATTATTAAATTAAACTATTAAATGGTAATGGATTATTCAAGTTAATTTAAGTGTTAATAAATTGTATAAATTGTTTATACAAGGTCTAAGAATCGTGAAAACAAGCTGGAATGGGAACAGATTGCAAAATAAAATTAAAGGTGAGATCTTCTCACTCAAATTTTAAATAATTGAAAATTTCAGTTATTGATTGATGATTGAATTATGATAGTTACATTTAATTGTTGACTGTGTGCTTGGGTAATTGATTTATAATAATTATTCACTGGATGGTATTATATATATAGTACTATATAGTATATATTGGAGTTGTTGATTTCCCGCATTATATAGCGGATGAGACCCTATAGCGCCGCATAATAGCGGATGATATTTTATAAATCCTATATACCGCGATATTTCACCTCGAAGTGGAATTGGTATTTAATTGTTGTGCTAACATCTGTGGACGCAGGGAAAACAGGTTGGAGGGATCCAACTGGATTCTTCAAATATTTAATTTGTTTCGTATTTTGTATGTTGATTATTATAATATGTGTGTAATTATATTGTGATTGAAACTGTGAAGGGTGTAATTTAGCCAAATATATTTTTGGTATCGTTGTAATATCCCGGAATTTCAAGGAATTTAAAATGTGATAATCTCTTAATCAAATTGTTTAAAATTGATAAAATTGTTATTTTCAAATATAAATAGCCAAACAATTAAAAATGTGATGTTTTAAATTATGATTATAGATTGATTTTTAAATAAGAATAATTATTTAGTTTGTATACATAAATTCTAAAATTGACTGATTGTTTTCAAAATTAATAAGTGTGTTTAAATATATATATATATATACTTTTAAATTTATTTTAAATAGAATAAATTATTTATAAATAATGATGAGTTTGTTTAAAATTGATATCTATATTTATTTGAATTGACTTTAAATTTGGATTTTGAACTGACTTTGACTTTGAATTTAAAAATGGAATTTAAAGGAATATATATCTCAAAATAATAATATAGATTGGATTTAAATTATATGAATGAGTTTTTATGTAAAAATAAGATTGTTTTATATTACTCTCTTTAAAGAAATTTATTGATAGGAATTTGGAAAAGTATTTATTTAATAGGAATAAATACAAAGGCTTTTTGAAATAACATTTACAAATGAGTTAAAAATATTATATATGATTTTTATTTAAATTATAATTGGTTTTTATTTTATTTACTTTTAAAGATTGTATTTATATAAAATTTAGAAAAGCGTTTATAAATTATTAAATGTATTTGTTAATTAAAAATTTAATTAGAAAGCATTTATAATTAATATATGTATTAATTAATTAGGAAAAATTAATTTAAAAGCCTTTAAAATCATTTATAAATAATATAAAAATAAATTAGGACAAGTGTTAAAACTTTAAACCTCTTAAGTAACATGTGTTAACATAATAATGAAAGTAAGAGACAAGAATCATTACTTTTTTTTTCTTTAAATTTTAATTAAACCAAAATTTAATCTATATAAAACACTTTCACTTTCTTCCTTCATTTTTTTCTTATAGTTTGAAGTCAAACAAGTAAGTAATGTCCACAAACCTGAAAACTTCCTCATACTAAAATCAAAAGTTCCTCAAAATCAAAATTAGTAAATTTCTTTCAAAATTTATTATCATCTTCTTTGAAACAAATCAAAGCCTGAAATTCACTTCTCAAACCAAATTGCAAACCTGAAATTCATCCCCTCAAAAACAAATGTAATCTAGAAATGAATTAAAAGCCTTTAACCAATTTTTTTTTTAAGAAGTTTGTAACATCTTCAAATGCAAACTACCTCAATCAAAGCTTCAGCAGTTAGACATTTCCAGATTCTAAAGATTTCGAGTAATTTTTTCAAGTGCTGTAGCAGTTTTAAGAAATTTGTAACCATTTTTATCACCAAAGTTTGCAAACACTCCTTAAAATTTTAAAGCCTGTAATTTTCTTCTATTAAAGCCTGCAACAACAACATGTTTTCAAAAGTTCAAGCATGCAACCAGTAATCAAGTTTGAACCATCATCAGCATGTTTCAGTTTTTCAAATTTTCAAAGTTTCCTGGAATTAAATCAACAAGAGCAATGCAAATTTTAAACCCAGTTTTCAAATACTCTGCACTTCATTAAAAGGTGAGTAAACATTTTTACTAATACTTAAGTAGTTAATTATCTGTTGCATGTGAGTTTTGTGATGATGTTATTTTATATATATGTATTTAAGTATGCTTCTGTGTAGATATAAATGTGCAGTATGTTTTGTTATGCTTTAAACTGTGCATGTCTGATTTGCATTTATCTTCTCTGTTTTTCTTACTGCAGAATTTAAGTTACAATCAAAACTTCAAGCTCTTTTTATTTAAATAACTGTTAGGACTTGGATTCAAACAAAATAGATTAGTTTAATTATAATCTAAATACTAAAAATAGATCTAAGTATCTTGTATTTGAAAATCATCTGGAAATCAAATAATGTAGTGACATTTTAACATCAATGTTAAAATCGAATGTTAAAATTGGATGAAACAATTACATAAACTGAATTGTCACTGAAAGATATGAATTTTGAAAAGAAAATCACAATTTTTAATAAAGTATTGATGGTGAATTTTGGGTATTACTAGGAATGGGTTTTTTGGTGATATCTGATGATCACAAGGTCTGGGTTGTTCGAGGTCATCATTGGAGATGGAGTGAGGTCTGGTGGTCTAGGCAAAAATATTTGGAGGATGGGTAAGTTGCAGAGGCGTCGGCGGTGGTTGAGGCAAGTTTTTAACCCTAGTTTGGGTCCAATTTGGATTTGGGGTCTCTGCATTATCTAGAAGTGACCGAGTAACTTGTGGCTTTGGGAAATAGCAGCGTGGGTTGTTGTCATGGTGCGGCCGAAGTTGCTGCAACTTCGATGGTCGAAAACGTGGTTGCGAGATGGATTTTCTAGTAGGAACGAGTTCCAGTTCGAGTTGGATACTCGTTTTCGATCTAGAGTTGATGGTGTCGATTCGATAGCTTGAATCATCTGCTGAAGAGATTTGCGACTTGCCTGAATGTGTAAAGTTTGTCAGAGCGCTGGCGAACGGCCGTGCATGTGCATGGCGATGCTTTCTCGTGTCTGGAAGATAGTTCATGGGTGACTCGAAGGGATGCATGTGTGTTTGAGAGAGTGACTCGAGTGGGAACTCAAAGTAGCTAGTAATGATGTAATCTGTTAACTATTGTAGTGGTTACAGGATTTAAATTTAAACTTAAATTGAAAACTAAACAAAATTTTGAAATAGAAAGTAGGCTCGGTTATGACCCGAGTGGTCTTCGAGTTTGACCCAAAGCAAAAAGATTTAGTAATTTAAAAATAAAAATAAAAAAGGGATTCAGGTTAGGTTTGACGAATTCTAGAGGAGCAATGGAGCAGGAGCCTTCAGCGTGTAGATATATAGTATTCCGCTGTGTGTTCTCTAAGTCGTTTGTCTGTATTGCATTGAGTTGTATAACTAGATAGGTGTTTCTAACTGTCTAGTATGTGTTGTTTAAGCTGTGTAACTCTGATGTATATGATTCTATGTAATACTTATGTGATTAATATAATTTATTCGTTCCGTTGTTTAGATTCTGATGTTATTCTTTCTATCTTCTCTGTCTTTTCTCTTTTCTACCCCTTTCTTTCTTAAAAATGATGTGTCTTTCTATGGAGTGAAAGGCGGGTCCTCACAATCGTAGGATACCAGAAATAAATAAAATTTGATTTTTTTGAAATTTAGTAGAAAATTTATAGTAAATTAATTTTAGGAAATTAAATAAATTTACAAGAAGGAATTGTTTTAAAGGATAATTAATTTGGTATTTGAAAATAAATTTAGAAATCAATTTTGGAAATAAATTTGGTATTTGAAAATAAATCTAGAGATCAATCGTATATCAATGGATATTTAGAAGTTTAAATTCACCATGGGAATTTATAAAGGAAATTGATATTTGTTTTACAAAATGGATATTTAAATAGTTATATCCTATCTACTAATTTTATTTTAAAATTAGTTTGGACTTGAATTTTATATGAGATTTTAATATAATATTTTCATAACTAATATTTAAGTAAGTGTATTAAAATAGTTTTATTTTTTTAAAATAATTCCAAGTATATTTTGGATAAGTATTTTAAGGTATTTGAACTCCGCAGATTTTCAGCGGAAACAACTAAATATTTGGAAACGTATTCCACGCAAGGAAAAGTGATTTGAAATTTGTTTTCAAAGTATTGAATCATGGAAAATAATTTGAAACTTGTTTTCGAATGGTTGAAGTGTGAAATATATCTTGCGAAGATATTTTGAAAATAAATAATTGGGAAAATTATTTAAATCTTGGTGTTTTTTGTGAATATTTATTGAGAGTTAAATAACCGACTATCAATATTGGCCTTTTTAAATGGAATTTGAATTTTGATGCGACCGGGGGTCGGATTCCAAGTGGATATCCGAAAACCACATCGAACCTTTGTGATTGTGATGGATCTTTTGTTTAAAAGATCAACGTGGATTTTGTTGTGATTTGTTTGAAATCTTAATGAACAATTATTTTTAAAAATAAGCGCTCGTTATTCGGATTAGCAGGGAGAGGACCTTGTGTCATAAATCCCATTCCAAATAACGATACGACGAAATGGGATTGCATTTAAAGACGGTGTTGAAGACCGAGTATTTTTCGAAAACGAAAGGATTACCTGTCGAATGTCTCTGCACCGGGTTGCTTCGGTATAGAGATTTTATCACCCTTTGTGATGGGGATTCCGTATGTGATTAGTGAATATCCGGATTGCAAGGGCTTCTTGGAAGTGCCTTCGGTTCCATTCGATCCAGAATGGACTTGTATGGATATGTGGCTAGCGTTACACTTTGAGATGTAAAGCTGGTTTCTATCGAATACATTTCTGTTGGTGGTGGAGAATTTATTCTCTTAGCTTAACACCCTTCTCTGAGATGTACAAGCTCAGGGGTTATGTAGTTGATGGTTACTAGTGATGCATTCCCAATTTGGTAATGTGGCACACGAAGTGCTGCTGATCATTTGTTGATCAAAGCATGACCTTGTGAAAAGTGTAGCTTTGTGGACGAGACTTTGTCGGACCTCACACCTCGAAAATGGTGAAAACAGGAAAGATGCGGCAAGGTTATGAGGGTCGCGCCCTTTAGGGTATGTCATTTCCTTCTGGAAAAGGGTGGTGTCAGGTATGAAGCCCTGATGTTTAACCTTTGTGGTTACTTCAAATACTCTTCTTTGTGGTTGTTGGTGTAGAGGATCCTCGGATAAAGGTCCCAAAGGACCGAGGGATGGCATACTCGAGTAGTAGTTACCTAGTTACAGAGGTAACCCAACCTTGTGTTGCAAGAGATTCTAGGTTCTCGGGACGTCCCTCCAGAGGCGTGCCCATGTGGCAGTTGGAAGTTCCTTAGCCTGACCATTTGTTGGAAATCCAAAGAAACAATACGCGCCTTGTACGGTTTTAGTTGTAGAACCTGCCATTTAAAATTGTAACTATAGTTGGCATAATGTAATGGTACCTATGCTGGCTAAGATTAATATTATACTTTCAAAATGTTTTCCACTATGCACTAATAATAATATAAAAGAAGAATTTTGCGTAGTAAGCATATTTGACTATCATAAGGAGAAATCTCCACCAAGTGTGCGATTGCATTGTGTGTGTGCCGAGAGGCCTTATGGTAGTTTCATTTTCCAAAAGCATGGCTGATTTCTTTTTATTTTCTTTGTCAAAATAACTGTTTTTAAGATCTCACACCTGAAATAAATAAAATTTGATTTTTTTGAAATTTAGTAGAAAATTTATAGTAAATTAATTTTAGGAAATTAAATAAATTCAAAAGAAGGAATTGTTTTAAAGGATAATTAATTTGGTATTTGAAAATAAATTTAGAAATCAATTTTGGAAATAAATTTGGTATTTGAAAATAAATCTAGAGATCAATCGTATATCAATGGATATTTAGAAGTTTAAATTCACCATGGGAATTTATAAAGGAAATTGATATTTGTTTTACAAAATGGATATTTAAATAGTTATATCCTATCTACTAATTTTATTTTAAAATTAGTTTGGACTTGAATTTTATATGAGATTTTAATATAATATTTTCATAACTAATATTTAAGTAAGTGTTTAAATTGTTTTATTTTTTAAAATAATTCCAAGTATATTTGGATAAGTATTTTAAGATATTTGAACTCGGCAGATTTTCAGCGGAAACAACTAAATATTTGGAAACGTATTCCACGCAAGGAAAAGTGATTTGAAATTTGTTTTCAAAGTATTGAATCGTGGAAAATAATTTGAAACTTGTTTTCGAATGGTTGAAGTGTGAAATATATCTTGCGAAGATATTTTGAAAATAAATAATTGGGAAAATTATTTAAATCTTGGTGTTTTTTGTGAATATTTATTGAGAGTTAAATAACCGACTATCAATATTGGCCTTTTTAAATGGCATTTGAATTTCGATGCGACCGAGGGTCGGATTCCAAGTGGATATTCGAAAACCACATCGAACCTTTGTGATTGTTTTGGATCTTTTGTTTAAAAGATCAACGTGGATTTTGTTGTGATTTGTTTGAAATCTTAATGAAGACTTATTTTTAAAAATAAGCGCTCGTTATTCGGATTAGCAAGGAGAGGACCTTGTGTCATAAATCCCATTCCGGATAACGATATGACGAAATGGGATTGCATTTAAAGACGGTGTTGAAGACCGAGTATTTTTCGAAAACGAAAGGATTACCTGTCGAATGTCTCTACACCGGGTTGCTCCGGTATAGAGATTTTATCACCCTTTGTGATGGGGATTCCGGACGTGATTAGTGAATATCCGGATTGCAAGGGCTTCTTGGAAGTGCCTTCGGTTCCGTTCGATCCAGAATGGACTTGTATGGATATGTGGCTGGCGTTACACTTTGAGATGTAAAGCTGGTTTCTATCGAATACATTTATGTTGGTGGTGGAGAATTTATTCTCTTAGCTTAACACCCTTCTCTGAGATGTACAAGCTCAGAGGTTATGTAGTTGATGGTTACTAGTGGTATATTCCCAATTAGGTAATGTGGCACACGAAGTGCTGCTGATCATTTGTTGATCAAAGCATGACCTTGTGAAAAGTGTAGCTTTGTGGACGAGACTTCTTCGGACCTCACACCTCGAAAATGGTGAAAACAGGAAAGATGCGGCAAGGTTATGAGGGTCGCGCCCTTTAGGGTATGTCATTTCCTTCTGGAAAAGGGTGGTGTCAGGTATGGAGCCCTGATGTTTAACCTTTGTGGTTACTTCAAATACTTTTCTTTGTGGTTGTTGGTGTAGAGGATCCTCAGATAAAGGTCCCAAAGGACCGAGGGATGGCATACTCGAGTAGTAGTTACCTAGTTACAGAGGTAACCCTACCTTGTGTTGGCAGAGATCCGGGTAGGTTCTCGGGACGTCCCTCCAGAGGCGTACCCATGTGGCAGTAGGAAGTTTCTTAGCCTGACCATTTGTTGGAAATCCAAAGAAACAATACGCGCCTTGTACGGTTTTAGTTGTAGAACCTGCCATTTAAAATGGTAGCTATAGCTGGCATAATGTAATGGTACCTATGCTGGCTAAGATTAATATTATACTTTCGAAATGTTTTCCACTATGCACTAATAATAATATAAAAGAAGAATTTTGCATAGTAAGCATATTTGACTATCATAAGGAGAAATCTCCACCATGTGTGCGATTGCATTGTGTGTGTGCCGAGAGGCCTTATGGTAGTTTCATTTTTCAAAAGCATGGCTGATTTCTTTTTATTTTCTTTGTCAAAATAACTGTTTTTAAGATCTCACACCAGTCCTATGACTGACCTGGAGTTTGTTGTCCCTTTTGTAAACTCTGGGTTCCCACAATTTTTCACACGGGCAGCCTAGAGTCAAGTTATCAGGTCATTCTGGAATTCAGAAGTTTCTATGGAAATCAGGAGTTGGAGCTGGATGGCGGGGCGTATCACTTATATATGTAATATTTCTTTTCGCTGTTTGTTGTTGTACACTCTAATAATGTAATGTGATGTAATGTAATGACTGATATAGTGATTCTGTTCAAAGACATTTATTTATCTATTATATTTGTTCCGCTGCGAATAGTGAGATTCTGTTATTGTTTCTGTTTCTTCTTCTACCTTTTTCTTCTTAAACCCTAATGGTTCGGTTTTCCGGCGTTCGATGGTTCGGCAGTTGATACAGTGGACGTATTAATGTTGACTTTCAGAAGTCGAAAAATTGGGCCGTTACATGTGGTATCTTCTGGTGGCTTCCCGATCAGGAGGGACCACGATACTAGATGGACTACTGGGACTATTACATGGTAAGGGCTATATGGGTAACCCCTTAATGCTATTAAAAATTAAGTTTATTTTACTAATAAACATTATTATAATAGCAAAATATTACTACATAGTAAATAGTTTAACGGATCCTTAGGAGGTGTAAACCCTAAGCTTCTCTTAAGTAACTGCACTCACATTAGACACTGGATAGGAGATTTCAAATCATGTAAACATCTCTGACGCCATTCCACTCATTTTTAACCGTTGATTTAACTTACATAAGATCTTTTAGTTTTGACTCGAGTGTTTTGTCTTTTCAATTCGCTCGGATCAGTCTGAGCATTTCAGGGTTTGAAGATCTTATTTCAGGAGGACGAAGACGGAGATTGCATTACTATTATTTATTATATTATTCCACTGCATTTATACTGTTCCGCTGCATTATTTAATTTTCTCTAGTATGTGTAACTCTGATATGTGTTGTATAAGTATAATCAAATGTTTTGTAAAACGGCTTCATGAACCGTTATTTGATTATTATATTTTGTCATTCCGCTGTGAGATTATGTTTTGTTTTATTTCTTTCTCTGATTTTCTTATTCACCCCAATAACAATCCGCCCTTCTGTATGCTTTGAGTCTGACATGTGCGATTTATCGTCGGTTTAAAGCGTATAAAAAGGCGGGATGTTACAAAAATGATATATACACATAGATATTTAAATTGCGGATTGAAATGATAAATATCCGTATCAGTTGACCATAGGATAGAAAATTATGTACAGACATTGGTCTATATATACGCACACGTATATTTAAAATGATTTCCAAGGTTTTTAAGAAATATTTATGGTTTTAATAAATATTGATTTTAAAATATTATATATATATATATATATATATATATATATATATGTTATTTCTATATATGTATAAATTTTTTATTTTTAAATTTATATGTTTTGAAAATTTTGAATTTATAAGTTAATTTTGAAAATATAATTTTTAAGATTTCACTTATAATTTTATTATTTTAATATATAAAGTATATTTAGTATAAAAAAATTTAATAAAAAAATTAGTTTAATCAGCAAATAATAAGTAAGTATCTGTTTGATTTGAAATTGATTTGAAATTGTATTTGTTGAGAATTATACTTAAAAAGATTGACTTGAAACTTATTGAATTTGAGATTTTAATGATTTGATTTTATACCTTGATTTTGATTAAAGGTGATTAAATGAATATTTTTAAATTGAAATAGGATATTTTGTTTTATTTAAATTTGTAATTTGAGATATTGTTTTAACTATTATTGGATTGATTAAGGGAATATTTCAAACTAAATAGTAGTAGATTTTAATTTGAAATATAAATGAATTTATCAAATTAAGTTTTTGTAAATGTGTGAATATTCAGACTTTGAAATCTATTAAAATTGAATGGTTAAATTTGTGGTTCAAATTTGTATTTGAAATTGATATATATTGAAATGGTTTATTGAAATTTGAATTGAATTGAAATGGATGAACTGAGATTAGATTTAAATTGAATTTTTGAATTTGAGTTGATTTAAATCGATTTCTGGAATTTGAGTAAACTATTTTATTATATAAAGTATTTTTATATGTATTAGAAACTATTTTAATATATACACAAATTATTTTAATATAAACTATTTTTAATATATAAACTTTTTTTTGTAAAACTATTTTAATGTATAAATTATTTTAATATATATAAACAATTTTAAATTATAACAATTTTATTATATATACTATTTTTATTATCTAAACTGTTAAGTGGGAAGTGTTATGGTTTCAAAGTATTATGATTTTGAAAGTGTTATGATTTTTTAAATGTTACGATTTTGGAAATGAATTTTATTTTAAAGAATAATGATATCTAATTTGATATGGTTTTGAAATAGATATGATATTTTGATATGATGCATAAACTTTTTTGAAATGAAATGACCATGGTGTATAATAGAGTTTGGTTGTTAAAGAGACCAGGATCGATTATTATCACACTCTCTGCCAATACCGAAAACCACTATAACAACTGTGTACGCGGTGGAGATTCCAGAATGAAGTAGGATGGTTGGCGACGATTCTATGTGAGGTATTTACGTGGACATGACTCCCAAGAATTACTTAAGGTGGCTAAAATAGGAGCCGTTGACAGGCCAAGTGGGGTAGCTCCTTCGACTGGACACACTTCTTCGATACCATTCTATTACATTGTGATTGATTGGGTGCACCGTCGGATTTTTGGGAGTGTTCGACGAGGTAGGTGGTAGTTGCGGTTATGCGTTGCCATCAGTCTGGAAGTGTAATTGGTATATCTACCCTGGCATTGCCTAGTTGTGCCGTGTCACCTACCATATCGAGCCCATTACGAGTTTATTTTGTGTCGTACCTATGGAGTACTCCCTGATATCCCACTGGCTTTGTGGATTTTGCAGTACTGTATAGACTACGACATTATATAAAAATGTGTTGAGGGGGGATATGGGTAACGCCTTAATGCTATTTTAATAGTTTACTTTACGATAGACATTATTATAATAGCGTATATTACTAATAGTAGATAGTTCCATGGATCCTTAGAGGATGGGTATCCCAAACATCCTTTAAGTTACTTGTATTTCAGTTGATATTAAACTTAAGTTGGATTTATTGATATAAGAATGTTAATCCCGCCTCGAGTGTTTTGTATTTCGCTTTATACTCGGGTCAGATTGAGTGTCACATCATTTGAGACTCACATTTGGAGTTGGAACTTCATTTGGAGATCCATTTATCTATCCAGCCTTTAGTTATTCTAGTTGTTATGTTCAGACTCGTCATTGCTTATGTATTTGAGACTTCCATGTATCTAGATTACTATTGTATTTTGTCTCATACTCTGTTGTTTATATAGTAGCTTCATGAACTACTATTCACCTGTTTTCCGCTGCTTATTGTTATAATACTCTGTGTCTGTTATTTTGTGATTTATTTATTTACTGTATATGTTGAGTTTTGCAAAATACAAAATTAACAATTTGATATTTTGAGAAATTCAAATTCGATATGTGTGAATGCGAATGGCACGAAATATCGGGATGTTACAGTTGGTATCAAAGCTCTGGTTTTAGGCAAAACTTTGTATATGTAGTAGAATTAATTATGGAATCACCTTCATTCGAGCTTGAGTTCCTTCCTCTTTGACTCATGTTTCCCTTGAATTTTGGAACTTTCCCCTTCGTTTTAAAATCCATTTTAGTCTCATCTTGTTCATGTTCTTCTTGATTCTGGAGTATCCCATAGCTCCACTTCGGTTGATCTCTATAATGAATCAGCGTTCCTGCCAATTTTAGAATGATTTGTAAAGGGGTGAAACTCCTTTACAACAGGTAGTGATTCACCAAAGATTTCTGTATCCTTGGTTTAAATGTTGTTATCTCTTGTTGTACCCTAATGTTCTCTAATATACGACCAGGGTAATCCTCTTGTTATCAATCTTATTCTTGAAGTCACGGTTAACCCAGTTAATGTCATCCATGATTTATATAAGTCTATCCATCTTTTCTCTTTTGTTATTTAATTATTTTATCTCCCATTCAAGCTTATCTTCTTAATCAAAATTCTTTTGATTAGGGTCCCTCTAATTTTAATCTCTATTCTTGTTCTATGTCTATTATTTAATCATCGAGCAAGGGAGTGAATTTGTTATTAATATTAAAATACCATATAGTGTGTTGTTTGAGTTGTTAAGTTTGAATTTTGGGTTTTAATCAATTCGTTTGGCCAACGCTATCGATAGGATTTCCAAAACACTTGAACAGGGCAAACTGACACGATATTGTTTTCAAATTTGGTAAATGAAATAAACTTTGGTATGATTATATTATGTATATATATATTTTCAAGAATTAAATAGTTAAATGAATTGGTTGTTAGAAATGATAATATTTGATTTTCATTTATTGTTTTGTAAACCATTGACTATTGCAATATAATATAAATAAATGAAATTATAAAGCATGGTTATAAATTGATTTGGAATTTAAATGAATTTAAATTTAGAATTTGAAAATTCAATTTTTGGTATTTTAGAAATTTGGTTTTTAAAATTTAAGAGTATATTATTTAAAAGTATTTTCAAATAGAAATTGTATTTAAAGAATTTTAAATGTTTTAAATCAGTACTCTCCTCTTTTGTTGCTGGAAATAATTTCGGTAAAGATTGCAGCATCATTGACATTCATTTTCGAGTTTCAGAATGGAGAGACCACTTAGTAGCTTTGCTACACTTTTGTTTTGGAAAATGAATTTGGTTTGAATTCTTTAAGTATGACTTCATGTATAATATATATAGGTATATGATCATAGGTTTGATTTGATATATATATATATATATATATATATATATATATATATATATATATATATATATCCCTAAATGATTTTGAAGTGAATCGAAAATTTAGCTCTTAAATTTTTGTTAAGTGGTGATTTCAGTTATAAAATGAAGCCAAATTTAGAATAAATATTTAAAAATTTGAAATAATTGAATTAGGAAAGTTTACTTGTATAATGCGCAATTGCATTCCAACATATATAACTTACCTAAATTATTCAAAAGTTGAATATGTAATTGAATAGTATACAATATAAAATGATGTTAGTATACTTAATATATGTGATAAGATATGTTAAGGGGAATAAATTGAATAATAAGATAATGAATAAATAAATAAATATGAATTTAGGAATAGTTAAGATTGAAATATAAGTGAAATCAACTTAAGTGAAATCAAATGGATTAAATAAACGAGATAAATAAATTTTGTTTTGAAGGAAACCTTTTTTGTAACAAACATTAATAAACTGAAAACAAATCAAATTGAATGAAAATACCTTGAATTGAAATCAATTAGTGGAAATAAACCAATTTAAAAAAATGAAATTTATATGGTTTTGAATTAATTGTTTTATTTTATATTTCAAATCTATTTTCTTTCTGGTTGTTTCTATTCTCTTACCTCCTTCCTTTTTGGGGATGACAAGTTTTGAGAGGGGAAGAGTGTAACAACCCGTAAATTTTAATAGTTTTAATAACGTAATTAAACTGAATTTTTGTGAAATTTTAAATAATTAAATTTGAAAATGAAAATTTAATATTTGGAAAACGTCTATATAAACATAGCAAATGGTAATATTTCATCATAAAATATTGAAGTTGATTTTGTTGTGTAATTTTATTTAAATTTAAATAAGTTAAGATTTAATGATAATAATATATTTCTCAAACCTGAATATTATTATATAATGAATTTGTAGAATCTCTTCTGAGTGTGACGTCATATTTCGTTTCACCAAATTTGGATGCTATTTCTCCGTTTATATTATTTTATGCGTTTTAGCTGCATTTTCGGTACCGATTATCGACTTTTGATAGGATGGTCGTACCATTGATATTTTTATACCATTTTGGTCGTCTCGACGTGCTAATCTCCATATTATACTCATTTGTGTGCTTCGGTGTCCGATACGCAGCGAAACCCGTGAAACGCTTAGCCGTATCGGTATCCGCTTAGTGCTTCTTGGAATCTTATGTCCATTCAATTTCCAACATAATTTAATTAATAGTCATTAGCTTTTAAATACGTCCTGAATTCGTGTGCATTATTTTCCATTTTTCCAATGGTTTTGAAAAAAAATTAAACATATAAGTTGGTACGTTTGCATTCATCTTGAAACCGTTCATTTCCATTCCTGTTCACCTTCTTTCAATTGCTTACGAACCTTTCCCCTCCTCTCCTCTGTTCGACTACCATTTTCTCCTTTCTATTTGCTTGCTCGACCCCTCCACCACCACTCACTCCCTCTCTCCTCCCTCAACTCCATCAGGCCGAGACTTCCACCCTTCAGCCGAGACCCCTTGAGCCACCTTAAACCCGAAGCTCGCCTTTTTCCTTCACCTTTGCATTCGCTGTTCCTTTCACCATATTACAGTGTGCATATCTATATGCGTATGTCTATATATATATGTATGGAATTTGTTGAAGGTAATGCATTTTCTTATTGAACATTGATTTTTTTATAAAGTTGTTATATTATGTAAGTTTATACTTAGTTTATATATATACATATTTATATAAGCTACTTATATATGATATGTTGTATATACATGTTTATACAAGTTACAAATAACCTGTTAGTTATAATACATAAGCTTATACAAGCTGATATACTCTATTTAGTTTAATATGTAAATTTATTATATATATTGTTATCTATTGCATATGTAGGGTTCTATAAGTTTATATTGACCTGTTGAGTTATATATATATATATATCATTTTAATAAAGTATTGATTTTATAATAATGCAACTTTTTCATACTTTCATTTGTATGTATATATTACAGTAAAGTAAGTTTATATGGATTTTTATAATAAATATTAATCTTAAAGTATAATATTATGTATGTTTAAATATATATATATATATATATATATATATTAGTTTATATATACAAGTATACATTAGTTTGGTTTTCAAATTAATATATGGAGACTTTCTTTTTATGTGTTTGAATTAAATATTAATTTGAAAATATATGTTTAAATTGATTTTCGAATATATATATATATATGTATGTATGTATGTATGTATGTATATATATGTGTGTGTGTGTGTTTAATAAATATTGATTTTCAAAATACTACGAAGATTTTTTTTATGTGTTTTAAATAAATATTGATTTTAAATTATAAAATGTAGATGATATTCTAAATATGTATTTCTAAATTGAATATTGGTTTCAATATATATATATATATATATATCATTTCGTTTCAGTGATATATATATATATATATATATATATGTGTGTGTGTGTAAATCCATTAACATTTATATTGTTTTATTAATGGCGACTGCTCCTAATGGCGATGGAAACCCTAATGGAGAAAATTCCATAACCGAAGATGAAGACGATACAGGATGGCAAAAGGTAATTTATAAAAACAAAGGTAAGCGTCTAATTGGGGAGAATATGAAGAGGAGAGAGGAAACCAATCAGCGAGCTTTTTCAGTGGGTCCTAGATCCAAAAAAGTTGAATTTAAAGAAGGGAAGAGAACCTGGGCGGATGCTATCGTAGGCAACACGTGTATAGAAGGTAGGGTTAATAATTTCATACCCCTTGAAGATGCAGAGGGTTCCTTTGCGGATCTGGATGTAGAAGTTTTTTTCACAACTAAAAGTATGTGGGGATCATCTATTTACATATATGTTGCAGGAAAAAGACCTTATTATGTACATCTCAAACGCTTACATTAAAAGAGAATGGAAACCAACAGGTAAATGGGATGTCTTCCCTAGGGAAAATGGATTTAATTTAATTAAATTCAGTAACGAATTGGATTGCAAAAAAGTGCTAGAAGGAGGTCCATGGTTCATTGATAGCAAACTTATTTTCATCAAGAAGTGGGAACCTACTCTACGACTAGAGAGAGATATGCTAGAAACTCACCCTATTTGGGTCAAACTTATGAATCTCGACCTCTCCTTATAGAATGCTCGTGGTATTAGTAAAATTGCAAGCCTCATTGGTACACCCTTGGCCATGGATGATTATACTAGACATGTTAAAAGACTGAAATATGCTAGAGTTCTAGTAGAAATCAAAGCTAGTGACACAATCAAAAATCAAGTCCTTGCTAAAGACAGAAGTGGAAATAATTACATCCAGGATGTTGAATATGATCACATTCCCCCTGTTTGTACTAAATGCAAGTGTTTTGGGAACTCTACATATCAGTGTGAAACTGTTATAGGTCCCATTAAACAGGTGTGGAGACAAAAACATACATTAGAGACTACTCAAGCCGGGCCTACACAAAATATACAACAAAAAGAGGCGCAGAATGAGTCTACTGAAGCAAGTCTTATATACACAGAACAATTAACCAAAGTAGTTAGCTGCCAAACACTTGAGGAAACACCTGATGCTCTGGAAGAGGTAGTAAAGGAAAATGCTCCATCACTGGATAACATTGGTGAAAATACAACTGTCCATAACTCAGTTGTGAATTCATCAGTGGAAATGCCTGTCACAACAGATGAAATACATGAAATAAATAAAGTTGTACTGGACAAAATGGATTCAAACACAGATATTGAGGAAAACAGCCCTAATAAGTTTACAAAGAACAACATGGACTGCACTAGACAATTTCTAAATCCAGAGGCTAAAAGTAAGACGAAAACAAATCGTGAGATCTCTCCTATGAAACTGAGGAGTAGATCCTCAAACTCTAAATGTAAATAATAAGCTGGAACGTAAGGTGTCTAAATAATGATATCAGGCGTTTAGACCTCTTAAATTTGAGGAGAACCTATTCTCCTTCTATTATAAGTATTTTAGAAAATAAATTCAGTAATGAAAATTTAACTTTTTTTCACCGATTCTTTGGGAGATGATTGAAAGTTCGTACATAATAATGATGTGGGAGGAAAAGGCCGCATACTTTTATTATGGAATAAGTCAACCTGTACCATCAGCCTACAGAGGAAAGATGACCAACAAATAACTGCGGATGCTACAAACACAGGTGGTCTGAAATCGACTCTGACTCGTGTACATGCTAGCAATTTGGCCTCAAAAAGAACTCAATTATGGCAATCTATTAAAGACATAATCAAAATAACTAATAACCCTAGGATAGTGCTAGGGAATTTCAACTCGGTGCTCAGAGCGGAGGAGAAAAAAGGAGGACTTACCATGAAAGTTTCCCAGCTAAAGGAATTCAATAATTGCATAATAGAGGCTGGACTGCTTGAACCTATCCACAGTGGCCTGAAATACTCATGGAGAAGTGGTGAGAATAAAAAGATATCATGCAGATTAGACAGAGTGCTTATAAATGTGAAATCCATGACTTTGTTCTCTAACATTAGAATTAACACTCTCCCTCCAACTACTAGTGATCATAGTCCTATACTTGTTGACTTAGTAGATAAAGGAATGGTTGATGAAGGCAAACTATTCAGGTATAGTAACCACTGGCATGAAATAGAGGGTTACAAAGAAGCTGTTAATTTCAGTAATTTACCAAAGGTTGAGGGCTCTCAATATTATAAATTAATACAAACTACCAAAAAATAAAAAAAGACATAAAAAACTGGAACAGAGGTAGGCCCAAGGAGGGAGATCATATTGTAGTGTTGCAAGGAAAATGTGATGAACTGTTGATGACAATACATGGAGGAACTATTATCAAAGCCAAAATGATTTAAAAGAAGCGCTCAGACTAAAAGCTACTGAACTCAGACAAAAAGCAAAGGAGAAATGGTATACTGAAGGAGACGAATGCATTAAATTTTTCTATGCTAAAATGGCAATTCACAGAAATAAAAATAATATCATTCAAAATATCAATCAGGAAGGAAACTTTACTATCAATGCAGTAGACTTTGAGGAGCAAGCAATTAAATACTATAATGAAATGTTTAATGGTGAAGTTTGTGATAACTTACCATGCATTGATTGCAGGAGGCTGATAAATACCAAAGGAAGAAGAATGCTGTCCAGAAAAATTACTGAAACTGAAATCCTGAATGCTCTGAATGCCATCCACATTCACTCCAGTCCTGGACCTGACGGACTCAGCTCCAAGTTCCACACTCTCCACTGGAGTGACCTGAAATATCACATTATATCAGCAATGCAAGAAATATTTCAAACTGGAAAGTTTGTCAAAGAAATCAATCATACCTTCATCTGTCTAATTCCTAAAAAAGTTAATCCTTCAAAAATTGAGGATTACCGGCCTATTGCATGTTGCAATGTGATATACAAAATTCTAAGCAAGATTCTTTGCAACGGAGTGAAGACGATATTACCTGATCTCATTTCCGAATGCCAAAATGCCTTCATTAAAGGTAGAAGAATTTCTAAAAATTTGCTTATGGCACATGAGTTGGTTGGAATTTCAATAAACCAGTTTCAGATAAATTTTGTCTAAAGGTTGATCTCCACAAAGCAATGATAAAATTAACAGACAATTTATTATCCATATGCTCATTGCTATGGGATTCCCTTCAAAATTTGTGAGCCTTATAAAAGAATGTATAACTACACCTACCTTCTCTATTCTGATTAATGGTATACCAAAAGGTTTCATAGGGTCCAATAGGGGCATTCGGCAGGGCGACCCTCTATCCCCCAACTTGTTTGCAATCGCCATGGATTACTTTCCGCTACAAATGGAGTTGGCTACTCATCACAAGCTTATTCATACTATTTTTAACTTCCATCCTACTTTGAGTCACTTACTTTATGCAGATGACTTGCTCATATGTATAAAATCCAGCAATGAATTAACATCAGCAATTAAAGACATTTTCATTAACTTAGAAAAATACACTGGGCTAAAATTGAATGAACGGAAAACCAAATGCTACTTTAACAAAAATTGCAATATGAGAGAAGAGGTGTTGGATATCTTGAATGTAAAGGACGGCAACCTTCCAGTCAAATACTTAGGGGTTCCATTATATTCTAATAAAATCACAGACAGAGAATGTGCAGTCCTCATCTCCTCCATCAGGGATAGACTGCAGGGTTGGAGCTCCAAACTCCTGTCTCTTGCAGGCCGTATAGAATTGGTGCACACTGTTATTCATTCTAAAGTTAACTTCTGGTTGCAAACTTTTCAACTTCTTAATGCTTCTATCCAAAAAAATTGAAAGGGTTTGTGTGTATTTCGTTTGGAAAGGTGGTATACATAAGATCAAATACGATAAATTATGTAGTCCTAAAGATGAAGGAGGTGTAGGACTTAGATGATTAAAAGATACGAGAACAGTGCACACCCTTAAACAAGCTTGGAGAATTATCAATGGAAAAGGTCTTTGGGGAAAATGGATGAGCAAAAGATACATAAGGGGAAACTTCTGGCAAATGGCCATTGATAATAATGCTTCGGCAAATTGGAAAGCAACAATGAAAGTCAGACACATCTTAGCTTCCCTTTGTACTTGTGAAATAGCAAATGGAAGTGAAGTTGACCTATGGAGAGATCCTTGGATGCAAGAGAATCTTTGATAGACATCTTGGGATTACAGACTTTTTCTGACTTTGGTTGCCCGAACAAAAAAGTTCGATAGGTGATAAATAATAATATGTGGAATTGCTCCTCATTGCCAGTAGCCCAAGACAGAAAAGAAGAGATCCAGTATATGCCAATCTATAATGGCAGAGAAAGAGACATGTGGGTTTGGAAGCCTACAGGCAATGAATTCACTTCTAAAGCTACTTGGAACTAAATCGGAAAAAAAGAAAACAAAATTGCATGGAGTAAAATCATTTGGGACCATGTCAACAATCCAAAAATGGCATTTACAGCCTACAAAGCGATAGTGCGAAGATTAGCAACGAAAGATAGATTATTGAAATAGGGATTAATAAATGATACTGTCTGTATTTTATGTAATCAAGAGATAGAAATGCATGAACACCTATTCTTCGAATGCGCTTTCTCTAATTTGGTGTGGAATTCATGCAACAACTGCCTAAATCTAACACCGCACTCAATTAAACTTAAAGAACAAATCAATTACCTGACTTTGTGGGATAATGGCAAACACATCAAATCCGAACTGCACAAAATCGCCGTTAGTGTAGCTGTATGGAACATTTGTAAGGAGAGGAATCGAAGAGTGTTCCAAAGCAAACAAAGAAATCATACAGAAGTCAGCAAGATAGCAATTAGAGACATGCTATTAACGTTGAAAAGAATCAAGAACAATCAGCTTACCAAGTGGGAACAAGTCGTAATTCATACTGAAGAAGTGGATCGCACTCTTCCACTGTCAGGAATCCAAGATACGAGTCGCCAGAACCGGCCGCCGTGATCTGCGAGCTGAAGGTTGAAAGAAGAAGTATGTGTTGTCTAATTTGGAAAGGCTCCAGTTGTACTAAGTTGTATTAACTTATCTATTTGTTGTACTGGTCCTTTGTGGGCTATCATTTTGGGCTGAAAATGCCTTAATAAAAGTTTACCCATTTTCAAAAAAAAAATCATTTCTTTCAGTTCATACTAAGCTGATTTGATTTGTTCTCATCGATTCTAATTTATCAGCTTTGTCCATCTAATCCGTGTTCAGCTTACTTCGCTTTGAGATTTATTGTTAGATCGGTCAATGGTCTACATCGTGATTCAAATCGTAGCTTGTCATGTTATCTATTATCTGTAGCCTTGAAAGGTTAGCAATCACTCACGATTAACGTTCTTATATTTATTAAATTTGATTTCACTTGAAACGATAGTTGAAATATGCTGTTGCTAATTATTTAATTGCTATATATGATACGCTATTATCTGTAACTGTTCACCCCTAGCATCTGACACCATGATCTGTTATTTATATTATAATTTAATTTGTTACTGATGATATATGGCTATTATTGATATGTTATATTATATTCATAACTGTTCTCACTCTGCAAGTTCCCAGTTAGTATAGAATTCCCTATGGGTTGAAATGATACATACCCAAATGATTTTGTAGAATAGGAAAAATCGTTATGAGTTGAAATGATAAACCCAAGCGATTTTCATTGACCTTGAATTTGGGATTGTAGGTTGAAATGATATATATACCTGTAGACATTTAAATTGTGGATTGAAGTGATAAATATCCATATCACTAGACCATAGGATAGAAAATAATATACAGACACCGTTGGTCTCTATATATATATTGAAAATGATTTCCAAGGTTTTGAAAGAAATATGTATGGTTTTAATAAGTATTGATTTTAAATATTATATATATATATATATATAGGTTATTTCTACAAATGTCTAAAAATTTTATTTTAAAATTATATGTTTTGAAAATTTTAAATTTATAAGTTAGTTTTGAAAATATAATTTTTAAGATTTTACTTATAATTTTACTATTTTAATATATAAAGTATATTTAATATAAAAAATAAATTTAATAATAAGATTTAATTTAATAAAATTTAATTTAATTAGTATATAATATGTTTTATGTATTAATTTAAAATTTATATTTTTATAGAAAAATAGATTTTATAATAATTTTAATAAATTAAGGCTTGAAAGAGAAAATTTGAAATTGATTTGAAATATATTTATTGAGAATTATACTTAAACAAAATTGACTTGAAACTTATTGAATTTGAGATTTTAAAGATATGATTTTATAACTTGATTTTGATTAAAGGTAATTAAGTGAATATTTTTAAATTTAAATAAATTGAAATATGATATTTAGTTTTATTTAAATTTGTAATTTGAGATATTATTTTAATGATTATTGGATTGATTAAGGGAATATTTCAAACTAAATAATAGTAAAGTTGAATTTGAAATATAAATAAATTTATCAAATTTAGTTTTTGTAAATGTGTGAATATTTAGACTTTGAAATCTTTTGAAATTTAATGGTTAAATTTGTGGTTCAAATTTCTATTTGAAATTGATACAAATTAAAATGGTTTATTGATACTTCCATTGAATTGAAATGGATGAACTGAGATTAGAATTAAATTGAATTTTTGAATTTGAGTTGATTTAAATCGATTTATGGAATTTGAGGAAACTATTTTATTATATAAAGTATTTTTATATGTATTAAAAACTATTTTAATATATATACAAATTAATATAAACTATTTTTAATATACAAACTATTTATATATAAAAAACTATTTTAATATACAAATTATTTTAATATATATAAACTATTTTAAATTATAACTATGTTATTATATATACTATTTTTAATATCTAAACTATTGAGTGGGAAGTGTTATGATTTCAAAGTATTATGATTTCGAAAGTGTGATGATTTTTAAATATTACGATTCTAGAAATGAATTTTATTTTATAGAATAATGATATCGAATTTGATATGGTTTGGAAATGGATATGATATTTTGATATGATGTATAAATTTTTTTGAAATAAAATGACCAAGGTGTATAATAGGAGTTTGGTTGTTAAAGAGACCGAGATCGGTTGTTGTCGTACTCTCTGTCAATACTGAAAACCACTTAAAAACTATATATGCTTTGGAGATTTCCAGTATGAAGTAGGATGGTGGCGACGATTCTATATGAGGTATTTACGTGACCTGACTCCCTTGAGTTAGCTTAAGGTGGCTAAAACAGGAGCAATTGACGGGCCAAGTGAGGTAGGTCCTCCGATCGGACACACTTCTTAGATACCATTCTATGACATTCCGATTGATTTTTATGAGTGTTGAATGAGGTGGGCTGTAGTTGCGGTTGTGCGTTACCATCAGCTCGGAAGTTTAATTGGTATATCTATCCTGGCATTGCCTAGTTGTGTCGTGTCACCTACCATATCGAGCCCATTATGAGTTTGTTTTTTGTCGTACCTATGGAATGCTCCCTGATATCCCACTGGTTTGGTGGAGTTTACAGTACTGTGTAGACTACGGCATGGTATAAAAATGTGTTAAAAGGGATATGGGTAACGCCTTAACACTATTTTAATAGTTTACTATAAACATTATTATAATAGCATATATTACTACATAGTAGATAGTTCCATGGATCCTTTGAGGATGGGTATCCCAAACATCCTTTAAGTTACTTGTATTTCAATTTATATTTCACTTGAGTTGGATTTATTGATATAAGAATGTTAATTCTGAATCGAGTGTTTTGTGTTTTGCTTTATTCTTGGGCCAGACTGAGTGTCACAGCATTTGAGACTCACCTTTGGAGTTGGAGCTTGGCTGATCTATCTACCAACCTTCAGTTATTTTAGTTATTCCAGTTGTTATGTTCAGACTCGTCATTGCTTATGTTTTTGTGATTTCTATGTATCTTGATTAGTGTTGTATTTTGTTTCATACTCTGTTGTTTATATAGTAGCTTCATGAACTACTATTCACCTATTTTCCGCTGCTTATTGTTTTAATATTCTATGTCTGTGATTCTGTGATTGATTTATTTACTGTATATGCTGAGTTTTGCCAAATACAAAATTAACAGTATGATATTTTGAGTAATTCAAATCCTACATGTGTGGACGCGAATGTTACGAAATGTCAGGATGTTACACCATTCAAATATTCTGTATCGATCAACCATTGATCGATATGAAGAACATATATTGGATCGATACGAATGTCGTCCCTTTCGATCGATACGAAGCGGCCATTGAATGATCGATACAAAATAAGACAGGTTACATTGATATGAAATCAAAATCAACAATCGATACGAAGATGCTCCCTAGCTATCGATATGAAGTAGCCTCAGTAATCGATATGAAGAACACTTCCTTGAAGCGGTATGAACAAAGCCTATAAAAATGGAAGAATTGGTCACTCAGCATTAAAAGTGGATCGAACCTAGAATATAGCACCACGTCACCTAATCGATTCGCACCAGAAGAAATATGAAGCCATCGAAACGAATTGTAACAATACGAACTCAGTAGTGTTTTGTAAATGCAGACTTGGATCGATCATAACTCAGAAGCTACAAGTCCAAATGCTATCAAATTTTGCACAGGAGCTTGCGTACCACCTCTACTTGGTCTATGGTCGATCTCAGTCCAAAAAAGGTCATTTTTGATCAATATGAATTGTGTACATATCGATCATGGATTGATCCCAAATGTCAAAGGATCGATCTGGTGGGCCCACCCACGTGTGAGAAGGAGTATTCCGAGATCCCAGTCAGATTTTTCTAGCTACCCCTATAAATAGCAGCCCAGTGCCTCCAGAAAAGGGATTTTTGGCCTCTTTGCGCTGATACTCTGCCGAATCACTATTGTACTTCGTTCGTACTGTTGTAATCTCTTGTAATCAGCAAGTCATATTCAACAAACATCAATCATTTCAAAGTGGATGTAGGAAATACGCCGAACCACTCTAATTTTGTGTGTTCCTGCATTTTTTTTCTTATCTGTTGAATGGTGTGTTTGTTAGATCTGTCTCATTTTACATTTACTTTCTTTATTTTATCTTTTCGAACACGTCCGAAGAGTTTTATGCCTAATTTTGATACAAACACTTTGGTGCTTTCACTGAGAACCCTGCTTTTCTCATGCTCATTGGATCTACTGTTGATATTGGATTGCAAGAATCTAAGGTGAAGATCCAGATCCCAAGCCTAGAAGTTCTTCCATCCTATTCAGATTTGCACCAAGTCTAGGAGAGAACTTCGCTATTCACCATGGTTGCTACCAGGACTACCTCAACAGCTGTAGATCCAGAAGGACAGGATAGGAAAAACCCCGTACAACTTCCCTCTATGGACCAGAATGCGACCTAACCTTCGGATCCACATGGCCCTGTAACTAGGGAAGAGTTCTAGCTATTGATGCAAGACCTAACTCAAAGCCACCAGCAGCTTACAAAGTAGCTCCGTGCCAATACGGAGTTAACTAATTGGCTGAACCGTGAAAGACAAGGAAATCCAAAAGGGATCAGCCTTCCAACTCATCTACTGAAAGTTCAGCTTCTTTTGGTTATAATCACAGATCCACACGCCTACGGATGGATGGAAGCTATACACAGGCTACCAGACATCCATGCATTTTGAATCTTGGGCAACCAAGAGTTGGTCCTTCAACCAGCTACCAAACCGGACCCTCATCTCGAGGAGGGACGGTTCCTTATCTTACTACTGACAACCGCGCTATTACCGCTGCTATTGAGCTAGGAGCTGACACTCAGAACCGAACGAATCGGAACCATCGCCAGCATAATTATACTCCTGATCCTTATGTTCCTGAATATCTAGAGCTAAGGAGGCAAGATATGGACCGTCGACCGTGACTGACCCATCATCACATTGTGGAACCCAACTAAAACTTGGTGCATGCCCAGAATGTCCAGATTCCTGACATCCTAATAATGATCCGTTAGATGATCCATGAAAGCCAAGACCTCACAAATGACGACTGGGGAATCTCCTAGAGTCATACCCCTTTCACCGATGACATCCTCTATGCTGAACCGCCTCGATGATTCAGTATACCAACTCTACCTATTTATGAAGGGAGCTCTAACCCTAACCAACACATTTTAAAGTATGAATGGTTAATGAATGTTGCACGGGCTTATGATGTAGTAAAATGCCGAAGTTTCCCAATCTCCCTAGGGGCATCGCAACTATGTGGTTTACTCGCCTACCACCCTGATCTATTTCATGTTTTGACCAGTTGGCAATGAATTTTGTTGAGCAGTTTTGCATGCATGTCACAAGGCCCAAAGATGTTAATACCTTGTCCTATGTCACTCAAGCTCCCGGAGAGACACTCAAACATTACCTAGTTCCACGCTGCATGTACTGAGATTATTATCCCTAATGGAAATTCCATTCGTATGGCATCGACTAAGGGAATCGATCTCGAATTTGACAGCTGGTTGGCCGAAAAAACCCCTTCATCGAGGCAGCTCAGTTCTTGAGAAGGGAGGATACGAAATAGTCTAGGAAAAAGGATGATGCGGGGCCTAGTGTGGAAGGAATCCAAAAGCAATGTCGTTGTGAAGCAAACCATGGAGAGTTCCTGAAAGGTGCAGTTAAATATACAGAATAAACAGAATCAGTAGAAAGGCGATGGAAATCAAGGTAGGAAGCGAGATCAGAATCGTGGATCGTGACATAAAGCTCCCATGTTTGACACTTACACTCCTTTAAATAAATCTCTGGAAAATGTATACTTGCAAACTTGTAATACTATCCAATATAAGAAACCTGCTCCAAAGCAATCTTTATAGAAATAGATTCAAACTGGGAAATTTTGTAGATTTTACTATAGTTATGTCGACAACACGAATGAGTGCCATCATCTACAGGATATTATCAAGAATTTATTCAAGGGGATGAGGCTGTTAGACGAGCCAAGTACGTTGCTGAGTTGTGGGAGGCGTAATGAAAAGAGAAGGGAAAGGGCGTTGAGGAATCTCTTTGCGTCCGCTTTGCGTATAATTGACAGTTAATGCCTGAGCCCAGGCCCAGGCACCGCAACCATTTCCCAAGAGATCTTGACCCAAGAGATACCGAAAGCGAGGACAAAGTCAAAGTAAGTCAGGCTTCTCTGGCAGAGTTGACGATTGATGTTTCGAATGATAATGATGACGATTCTAAAAGGGTAAAGATTGGATCTAAGCTAAGCTAACAGATGAAGGAGGAATTGGTTGAATTTCTCCGAACAAACCTCGACATGCTTGCTCGGACGCATTCCGACATGTGTGGGATCTCATTAGACATCGCGAGCCACATATTGAATTTGGACTTGCGGCGTGTCCTGGTCAAGCAAAAAAGGCGTGGTATGGATCCAGAGAGATCTGCCCCCCTTAAGGAAGAGGTGGACAAACTCAGGTCGAATGGGTTTATCCAAGGTGTGTTATGTCCAGAATGGGTGTCCAACCCTGTACTTGTTAGGAAACCTAACAGGAAGTGGAGAACTTCAATTGACTACTTAGACTTGAATAAAGCCTGCCCTAAAGATAGTTTTCAACTTCCTTGAATTGATCAGCAAGTAGATTCAACGACCGAACATGAACTCTTGTCCTTCATGGATGCATATTCTAGCTATAATCAAATACCAACGCAACTACCTAATCAGGAGCATACCGGCTTTGTCACCAATATGGGACTCTATTGTTATAAAGTGATGCTGTTCGGGCTTAAGAATGCCGAGGTAAGCTATCAGAGAATCATCAACCAAATGTTCGCTAACTAGGTCGAGAAAATCATGGAGGTATATGAGGATGACATGCTTGCAAAGTCACGATTCTCCACCAATCATATCAAAGATCTGGAAATGATATTCAATGTCCTTTGAGAGTATAGAACGAAACTCAACACATTGAAGTGTCGCTTTAGGGTTGCGTCTGGAAAATTCCTTGGATTCATCGTTAATGCTTGTGGAATAAAAGCCAATCCCGAGAAAATATAGGCAACTAGAAATCTTGGGACTCCAAAGACTATAAAGCAAGTTTATAGCCTCAATGGGAAGGTAGCAGCACTGAGCAGGTTCATCTCAAAATTCGCTGACAAATGCATTCCTTTCTTCGATCTAATTAGAAAAGGGAAATATAACTTTGAATGGACTACTGAGTGCGAGGGTGCTTCCGAGCACTGGTTCAACACATATCCACACCACCCATTCTATCAAAACCTATTGATCGTCAGAGACTGTACATCTACTTGGCGGTGTCAAAAAATGCAATCGATGCTGCTTTAATTCGAAAAGAGGATCGGATACAACGATTAGTCTATTACATCAGCAAATGGCTGGCTGGAGCAGAGAGAAATTATTCAAAGTTGGAGAAGTTATCTTGCTATCTTTTCATTGCCTTGAGAAAGCTCTGCATGTATTTTTAGGCTCATCCTATCACTATCTACACCGATCAGCCGTTATGACAGGTCCTTACGCGGCCTGAGATGTTCGGTAGGTTACTCCAATGGAATATCGAGCTGAGTCAGTTCGATATCACTTGCACACCAAGGCAAGCTATTCAAGGATAAGTCCTAGTAGACCTTCATAACCGAATTTACTATCCTGGAGAACTTGCCTGAAACTAGTGAATCTCTCAAATATGTCTGGAAGCTACATACTGATGGTGCATCAAATGACCACTGCTTAGGCGCTGGGGCTGTGCTTGAAACTCATAAAGGCCGATCTATATGTTGTGCTTTGAGTTTGATTTTCGTGCGACCAACGACGAGGCCGAATACGAAGCCCTGCTCGTCGAACTAAGGCTTCCCAGAGATTTAAGAATTATTGCTGTGGAGATTTACTACGATTCACAATTGGTCGTGTGTCAAGTTCGGGGGGAATACTAGGCCAAAGACTGGAAACTGGCTGCTTATCTTGCTCGGGTTCAGGAAATATTGAATCAGTTCGATTATTACGCCATCTATTGCACACCTCGAGAACACAATCAGAAGGTCAATTCCATAACAATGTTAGCTAGCACCGGTGAGGCAAAGCAAATGGGACTCGTTCCCATTAAGACATTATCTTCCCCGAGTATTAATTAATGGATACCTGTTGGGTACTTGAAGCCGTGCATGATAAGGAATCATGGATAACTTCGTTCGGGAACTATCTGGAGCATGGGACCCAAACGGACCACAGGAGTAATAAAAGACAAGTTCTTCGAAAGGCTTCGCGGTTCACCATTCAGAATGGAGTGATGTATAGAAGAGGGTACTCTGTTCCATTACTCCGGTGTATCGCCCACGATGAAATCAAGTAAGTATTACATGATGTGCATGAAGGAGAATGTGGCAATCACACCGAGGGACAAGCTCTTGCTTAGAAAGTGCTCTGATATGGTTATTATTGGCCGACTGTAAAACGCGACACATCAGATTATGCTAGAAAATATGACAGATGTCAGAAACATGCTCGGATTCCAAGAGCCCCACCTTCTGAAATAACTCATATGGTCAGTCCATGGTCATTCGCAACATAGGGCATCGATATTATTGGGTCTCTACCTCTAGCTAAAGGTGGCGTAAAGTACGCCATCATTGCAGTTGATTACTTTACCAAATGGGTGAAAGCCGAACCCCTTGCTACTATCACAATGAAAAAAGCGATCAACTTTGTTGTATGCAAAATTATTTGTCGATTTGGTCTCCACATACAATCATCACTGACAACAGAGCCCAATTCGATAGTGTCTAGTTCAAGAATTTCTATCAGGGATTCCATATCCAGAAGAAGTTCCCTGCAGTTGCACATCCTCAAGTAAATGGACAGGTCGAAGCTGTTCATTAAGTTATAAAGTCCATTCTGAAGAAACAATTGGAAAAAGCCGGTGGCAAATGGGTCGTTGAACTTCCTATGGCTCTATAGGCTTATCAAACAACCCACTAGTCCACGACAGGCCACACTCCATTTTCACTTTCCTATGGTTCAGAAGTCATTATTCCAGTCAAGTTGGAAGTACCTTCTCATCTTGCAATATATTATGACCCGAAGATAAATGCTTATTACTTGCCGAATCTCTGGACTTATTAGATGAAAAGCAAGAAGAGGCTGATTTGAAGGCGTCATGCACCAAAGTCGATTCACTGGATTATACAATGCTAAGGTCCAACTCCAAACCTTCGAACTCAGCAATCTCGTCCTCAAGGGAATTTACCCGGTCCCTTCACATATGAAACCAACATAGGAGGGACCATATGTTATTGAACGAAGACTCGGAGATGGCACATTCAAGTTATCGACCATTGATGGGCTCACTTTGCTAAGAGCCTGGAACAGCAAGAGTCTTCATCACTACTACACATAACAGGCTTTATCTATTCATTCAGTCTACTTTCCCTTTGCAATTTGTTTATGCATTTTGAAATTTGAATTTGTAATAAGGCAACTGACTTTGCCATACTATCTTATTTCAGCAATAAAATGCAATCTCTTCGAGCTAGAAAACTGTGTCATGCAGTCATCACAATGCATGAAGAGCTAAGTTCCATCCTACAGTGGGACTTATTTAAATAGGGAGTGACTGTGATATGACCGGTCACTCGCTAAGTGAAACCCAAGCTCGGGGGCAAGCCATCAAACTAAAGCCAGAAAAGGGATTGATACATGATAATCCTCTAACTAACTCTGGCTCCCAGAGTGCGAACTGGAGTACAAACTAACAAATGCGGGCTCGAAGAGGGTGGATCCATCCACCTAACGACTTCGCCCGTGTTTGAACCAAGTCCGAGGAGGATAGGTCCATCCATCTAAGGACCTCACTTGTTAACTCAGGGTGGATGTGACCCGACCATCCATGATCCTGATAAATCTATCATTCCTAGTGTGTGAATGAAATCCTAAAACTCAAAACAGATGTGATCGACCGTGTGTTAACCAACTCCATATTTCCAGAGTGCAAACTAGAGTATAAACATCAAAATGGATGTTACCGACCACCCATCAACTAACTCTAAGTCCCCAGGGCGCGGGTTGGAGTATAAGCACAAACTGGGTGTGAACCGACTATTCGCGAGACAAATCTAAGTCCTCAGAGTGCGGACCAGAGTATAAACACAAATTGGGTGCGATTTACCACCTACAAATCAATCTAAGTCCCCAGACCGCGAACGAAAGCCTAAATACCAAACGGGTATGAGTAACCGCCAATACAGTAATTGAAGTCCTTGAAGCGCGGACATATCTTTAAACATTAAACAGGAATTACCGACCACCGACATGCAAGTGCAATCCCCAGAGAGTGGATGCGATTATCAATAGATGAGTGAGTGTGATCCGACCACTCGAACTCATCTCGTTTCAACTTTGTTCCGAATAAGTTAAGCTTGATTTTTCAAAGGCAGAAAGCGATTGCTGGCCGACCACATAGTTTATCCCTGGGACTAGGGGCAAAACTCAAGTACTAGCTACTGATAGAGACAGTGCAACATTGAGACTTGACTTAACATTCAGATGTGACCCGAAGCCATAATTTTGCGACTTAAAAACTAAAATCGGGTCTGATTCAGAGACTAAGGCTTCACAAGTACATTGAATGGAAATTCGAGCGCTAAAGCACTTAAGAAAATAAGCACAAAATTGTGCTGAAAACAAAATGGAATTTTATTTCAACTATTCTTTGAAAAAAAAGGATAAGTACAAAAATTATTCTAAGAAATCCAATTAGCAGGGGCCGAACCCGCATCTATACATAACCTATAGGAAGCAAAAAGAAATTCCTATCTATCTACCAAAAAAGGGAGCAAGAAAACATGTCTATTCTCTAGATTTCTTCTTCTTATTCTTTGGCATTGAAAGAAAACATGTCTATTCTCTCGATTTCTTCTTCTTCTTTGGCGTTGATCCACTGGAGCTACCGCTCGGGTGCATTTTTGAGCCTTTGCCTTTTAGTGGTTGATCTCCAGCCGGGGGAATTATGGCTATCTCTTCCTCTGAGCTCACGGGAACCCAAATACTTTCTAAATGCGGAGTCGGAGGGATAGGAATGCTCTCGATGTTGGAAGATGAGGGAGGCATGCCAGTGTCGACAACTATACCACCAGAAGAAATCATTCAAAGGAGCTGGGCCAGGACCCGCCATACCACTGTCAATACCACTGGCCTGTGCGACTACTTCCATCTCGGTATTAATCTCCGCTATTATCTCTTCTTCATGAATTGATTGAGCGTCCATGGGGGTGCTACCAGTCGGGCCCGAAGAGCTGGCTAGGAATGCGCCTTTGCCCATGACGAATGGCAGGTCAATAAGTGGGTCACTTTGATGACCAAGGAGTTCCTCCATCATCTGCTCGTCACAAGTAAAAGCGCTCCTCTGCGCCCCCTCAGTTGATGCATGTAACATCCCACCTTTTCGCACGATTTAAATCGACGATAAACCACACACGTCAGACTTAAACCATACAGAAGGGCGGATTGTTAAGGAGTGAGTAAGAAAAAGTAGAGAAAGAAAAACAAAATAGAATCTTGCAGCGGAACGATAAAATATAATAATCAAATATGCAGTTCATAAAGCTATTTTACAAAACATTTGATTATACTTATACAATAGATACAGAGTTACACATACTAGAGAATAATAATTAATGTAGCAGAATTAAATGGTGTAGTGGAGTAATATAGTAGATAATAGTACTACAAATCTTCGTCTTCGTCCTCCAAAATAAATTCTTCAAATCCTAAAATGGTCGGACTGACCCGAGCGAATTGAAAGGACAAAACACTCGAGTCAGAACTAAAATATCTTATGTAAGTTAAATCAACAATAAACAATAGGAGTGGAACGACGTCAGAGATGTTTACGGGATTTGACATCTTATATCCAGTGTCTAACGTGAGTGCAGTAACTCAAGAGATGCTCGAGATTCACATCTCCTAAGGATCCGTTAAACTATTTACTATGTAGTAATATTTCGCTATTATAATAGTGTCTATTAGTAAAATAAACTTACTTTTAAATAGCATTAAGGCTTTACATTTTCCATCTTAACACGTAATAATGCCAATAGTCAATACAGTACCGCAATACCTCCTGATCAAGAGGCTACCAGAGGAACTCCATAGGTACGACACAAATAGAAACTCGTACAAGGCACGATAGGGTAGGTGACACGGCACAACTAGGCCATGCCAAGGTAGATATACCAATTACGCTTACGGGGCGGTGGTAACGCGTAGCGCGTAGCTACCGCCCACCTCGAGCCACATCCCCAAAAAGAAAATCAAAAGTGGCCACCGAACCTATCCAAAAGTCAGAGTATAATATCGAAGGGATGCGTCCGATCAAAGGAGCTACCTCATTAGCCCATCAATCGCTCCTGTTTTAGCCACCTTATGCCAACTCACGGGAGTTGGGTCCACGTATTTACCTCAAAGGAAACGCCGCCACCATCCTACTTCATTCTGGAATCTCCACCGTGTACACGGTTGTGAAAGTGGTTTTCGGAGTTGGCAGAGAGTATGACAACTTCCGATCCCGGTCTCTTCAACAACCAAACGTTATTATAACATCGCGGTCATTTTAAAATAATTTGTACTTTAAAACCAAACTAATAACATACATTTCAAAACCATATAATTACGATATCATTTCCCCTTTAAAACCCAAATAAATATGATATCATTTCAAATATATCAGTTTCTAAAACCATAAAAATTTCAAAGTTAAAATTATTTCACAACCAAAACTTGAAATATAGCCTTTCAAAAACATAAAACTTTGAATTTCATAACTTTGAAACATACTACCACTTAAATGATTTAACTATGAAATTTCTTTATATAATAAAATAGCTTCTTCACCTTCACAAATCAATTCCAAATATGGATTTAAATCCCCAAATAAACCAATAAAAATTCCATATATTTCAAAGCTTTAATTATCCCACCATTTCAAAAGTTATTCTTCGATAATTTCATATACATCAATTTCAACGACTATTATTTAGATTTTAAATGTTTACTAAATAAATCAAATATCATTTCAGTAAACCTTTAGACTTCAAATAACTAGATATTCTTTCAATTAACTTAACTTGATAATATCATTTAAGTCAATTTGATATTCATTTAAATACTCTAAACAAAATCAAGTTACAAAATCATACCCTTTAAATCTCAATTTATTTACATTTCAAATCAAATTTTTCGAGGATAATTCTTAAATACTTTAATTCACATCAAATCCACATTTATCTTTAAACCTTAATTTTATTTGAGTCATTATAAACTCTATATACTATAGGATTTAAATAGATACCTAACCATTTTATATAAAAGAAATCAAACTTATTATTATACTCATTTTTATTAATCAATTTTATACATAGCTTAAATTCAAGAATTTAACTGTATATATATAAAATAATATTTATATAACATCAAAAATTAATATTTATTAAACTGCATATTCCTTTCCAAAACCATAGAAAATCATTTCAAAATATTTTTTTATATATATATATATAGACTGCAGTGCCTGTATATAATTTTCTATCCTATGGTCAAGTGATACAGATATTTATCATTTCAATCCGCAATTTAAAAATAAAAATGCGGTTGTATATCATTTCAAACTGCAATCTTGAATCAAAATAAATGCATAACAACTTGCAGATTATGATGATATAAATAAAACATCCATTCATCCATCATAAAATCATACATCCATCACAATCATCACACAAAACAATCAATCAATATCAATATATAACTGATAATATATAACAGGAAATTTAACTGGTAGTTATATTTCAAAATAAATTAAATAACGATTTAATTTAAATAAATGCAATTAACTGAGATGATGATAAAAATATATGGAACAGTCGTAAATAAATGCACAATCACAACAGAATTTAATTTAACAAACATAAGAAATTTTAGAAGATGTGAGTGGGTAAAAACACTCACCTTTTGAATTTAAATTGAATTTAAATTCAATTTAAACCCAAAAATTGACCAGTCTCAGAATTCATCCAACCCAGCGCCAAAATGTCCGGAATTTCAATACGATCCTAACAAAAGAAACCGCACATAATTCCTACCTCGTATGCACAAATTATTACGATTAGAACATATAGATTTCAAGTATAATTTAAATAAAATAAAACAGGAAGAAAAAGAAGACATGTCACCCATGTCACGTTGTACGTGAACCCTAATTTCTTCGTTCATTCGAAGCATACTGAGCCGCTACAAATCCCCACTTCCATTCAATTTTTGACCTCCATCTTCGAATCTTCGACCCAATCAGAGTATGCCACGCTCCTCCACTCGCCTAGCCGACCCCAGAGGCTCCACGCGCGATGCTGGAACCACCTCCTCCTCCACGAGGCCGCCGTCACTTCGATGGCGAATCCCGGTGATCTTTGGCGCCTAAGGTCCAAACGAGCCGCATGGATGTGCTTGGCTCGTCGACAGCAACACCCACATGCCCTCCGGTTGGCCTGCGAACGCAGATCCAACATCAATTCGCAAAAGTACATACGAACGGCCGGAATTTAATCGTGCATTTTTGGCCGCATGAAAACCCAGATCGAAAAACAGACTGCAGATCTGACTTGCGCTCTTCGAGAGCTTTCCGTCGATATATAATTGGATATATTTTGAGGAGTTTGAAATATTGGAGTTGATTTTTGAATTGAAATTTGAATTGGATAAATTAGGGTTTACAACCGTTGAGGAAGAGGAGCACAGAAGTTTCTGTACGTATAGAAACGAGGAATAGAGGCTGCTAGGGTTTATAATAGGGTATTTATAGACAACTGAAATAGAGTAGATGGGCCCGATTTATAAACGTGCTGAACTGTGACGACCGCCCATGACTCCCGCACGGAAACAAGGGAATGGTGCGCTGAAGGTGTGCCAGGCAGCCATGGGTGACCGTCAAGGTAGAATAAACATTGTAGAATCTATCGTACAACTCACAGCGCATGGATAAAATACAATAGAGAAGTATAATATAGTGAAGCTCCATAGAACAAAACACCATCATATAAGCATCATAGTAGTTTTATACAAACATATGAATCATCCATACATCAAAGCCTCACTACAAAACACTCAAACAAATACAGCAGCGGAACACCCAGTACATATAATAAGAAATAATATGCAAAAGCCTCCTGCTCGTCTTTGTCGTCATCAGCGTAGACCTCCATGAACAGCACCTGTCACCTGCTACCTAGTCTGCCCATCCCAACATGGATGAACAACCCAAGGTAATAAGAGGAGACATAAAACCTTGAGTCAGACAAAGTCTTAGTGAGCAGTAAATCAACTATCAAACATACCAAAAGAGCATAAAGGATAAAGGAATAGGAACCAAACCATCCTACTCCACCTCTTTCTACAGTGATAGCCCCCAGACTCACACTAAGGAGAAGCAAGCATAACATAGCAGACAATTAAGGTAAAGCAATAACCACTCGAGTCAAGGTTGATGTTTTCCAAATACAAACCCCCAAGGCCTAAACCAAGATCAGATAAGCACCCAGAAAACACCGCTCTTGAGGCCGAATGATGGTACAATCAAATATCCATGACTCTGGCTATCACTGTTAACCTTGCTTCGAAATCACCATTAATTGAATGACCGACTCCTTCCTGAGCCATCTATCAAGGGTTAATGGTAATCCCGGTTCTAGACATAACTCCGCACGTCATCATGACCCGTGCCTAGGAATTTTCGCAACTACCCAGAGTACTCGACCACCTACCTGTAGTCTTTAGGGTGTCCAGACCACCTACCTGTAGTCTTTAGGGCAACCCTTGTACTTTTGCTTTGAGTCTGCTAGAACCTTCAACAACGATGAAATCCAAGCCTTCTAGTCATCCTCCTTGACGACTATTCTCATTCTAGCCCAAACTACCTCTTGAGCCATCCATTATCAATCAACTCGAACTACTCTTCAAGTTATCAACATGCTTGGAGTAATCCTTCTTGATTATACCAAGGTTACATCACCTCATGCCTCGCCTCATCTTCATCATAGCAAAGGCTCATCTTAACATCATGGTTTGCCTCATCGCATCATGGCAAAATTCCATCTCAATATCATCCAATCCATACATGTGAGCTTCAACATCCACTACATATGCCTTAAGCAACTTTCACCATTCAAGAGCCTCTTCCGTAGCTTTTGAATCGTCTTTGACCATACTTGTCCAAATCTATCAACTAGATAACTCATTCACAACAATCAAACAAGGCAAACATTAATCCAAACAAATAAGTAGTCAATCAAGATCTAAATAGGCATTTATAACTAAAATGGCAATTTCGTAAATAAATGAGCATGGATCTAACATACATGAATCAAGGGTTTTTAGCATAGATCTAACAAATATAAATCATGGGTTTTGTCTCTACTACTTGATAAATGAACTTGCATGAGTAAACATCTTCATAAGTAATGGATCTACACTTGGATCTAAGGAAAAATGCATAAAATCACTATCTACAACACTCCACCAAACCACCAAACCAATATACTCCTTTGGGTCCGCGTGAGAGATAACCACCACTCACCAAATCACCCAAACACTTCAAAAACTAGCAACTTCAGATTTGGACAGCAAGGATTCAAGCTTGATTCGTCGAAATCCCGCTTGAAACGATGAAATCTAGCTTGGTTGGATGAAGATCTTCAACTTTGGCTCTTGGATCTTCGATCTTGATCTTCGATCTTGGATGGATGTTAGAACTATATTGGAATGGAGAAAAGGAGATGAAGAAATGTTGTAGTCGAGGTCTCAAAATGGCAGCACTTCGTCGCTTTGAAATCCGGTGCCAAAAAGTGAGCCAAAGCCCTCTATTTATAGGCTGAATTTCCCCCTGAGTCGTCCATCCATAAGTCGCCGCCGACCTAACCCATGAGTCGTTCACGACTCATGACTTACGACTCAAGCCACTACGACTCACGACCTAACTCGTACCAACGACTCAACCAACTTGGGTTAACTAGTGTTATGGCCCAACAGTTCCAACGGCCCAGATGACCCTACGACCTAACTAAGCCGCTAACGACTTACGACTTAGCATCCTTAAGTCGTCTAAAACTTCTAGGTCCTAACTCGTTAGCTATGCTAACTCCTAACCCGCTAACACGCTAACTCGCGCAAGCCTATAGGTCGGTGAAGAGCTTAACCCAATCACATCTACTAACTCGTCCCAGCCTTGAGTCGTAACTCGTTAACCCCTATGAGTCGGTCTAACCCTTAACCTGTTAACTCGGCAACTCACTAACTCGGCCAAACCTATAGGTCGCTACCTCTATGAGTCGGTCAGATTCTCAACTCAGTCCCCTAGTTAACTCGTTAACGACTCAACACTTAACACACGAGTTAACTTCCTATACGACTCAGGCTAGAGACAACATAAACAATACTAACGACCTGTAAATTCTACGATCTATCGACACGTAAAATACGGGTCGTTACATTCTCTCCCCCTTAGGAATTTCGCCCCCGAAATTCCAAACAAACAACAGCAATCAAAGCTATTCTGCAAGCCTACCATCCATAGCAATCAACAAACCATGCATCCAATTCTAGCCTATAATGAAGAATTCTAAGATTAGAACAAGTTACAAATTCATGAGATGTCACGACACCATAGGGCCATACCTCAAAGAGTTCAGGATGAGCTGCCTTCATCCTCTCTTCCTCCTCCCATGTACAGTCGTTAACATCATCACTCCATTGTATCTTGAGCAACGTAATCGTCTTCCTCCTAAGTTGTTTCGTGTCGGTTTCAACAACACGAAGCGGCTTACGAGGTCTCGTAACCACTGGATCAACCTCCAAATCTTCACGGCTATCAGCAGAAATCACTGTATTCGAGTCGTGCACATACTTCTGTAGATAAGATACATGAAAGACATTGTGCACACCCGCCATCTTCTCCGGTAACTCCAATCTATAAGCGAGCTTTCCAATTCGCTCGATAATCGGGAATGGTCCAACAAATCTCGGAGTTAACTTTCCTTTCTTCCCGAATCTAATAACATTCTTCAGTGGAGAAATCTTCACAAAAACCATATCGCCTACGTCGAATTCCAAATCCTTACGACGATTATCGGCATAACTTTTCTGACGATCTTGGGCTGCCTTCATTCGTTGCCGAATGATCTCTATACAATCCGAAGTCTTTCGAATCATCTCTGGCCCAAGTATCAACTTTTCTCCAGTTTCCAACCAATATGTCGGAGAGTTACACGGTCTTCCATATAATGCCTCATATGGTGCCATACCAATACTCGACTGATAACTGTTGTTATATGCAAATTCCACCAAATGAAGGTTATCTTCCCATGATCCTCCGAAATCCAAAACACATGCTCTAAGGAGATCTTCCAAAACTCGGTTGACTCTCTCAGTCTGACCATCTGTTTGGGGATGATAAGCTGTACTCAAACACAACTCAGTTCCCAAAACTTCCTGAAAGCTCTTCCAAAATCCACTAGTGAACAATGGGTCTCGATCGCTCACTATACTCTTCGGAATACCATGGAATCGAACTATCCACTTAACATACAACTCAGCCAACTTCGATGCAGTCCTAGTCGATCGAACAGGAATGAACCTTGCACTCTTAGTCAAACGATCTATGATGACCCAAATCCCTTCATTCCTTGCCCTGGTTCTGGGTAGACCATCGATAAAATCCATCGACACTTGCTCCCACTTCCATGTAGGAACCTCTAATGGTTGAAGTAATCAACTGGGGTTCTTCTGCTCAGCTTTCACCAACTGGCAGTTCATACACTTGGAAATAAAATTTCCAACATCCTTCTTCATACCTTCCCAATAATAGGTTATCTTCATGTCCCGATACATCTTATTTCCACCTGGATGAATCGTCAACTTCGAGTGATGACTTTCCCTCAGAACTTCATCTCTCAATCCATCTATATCGGGAACAACCAGTCGTCCTTGCTTTCGAAGCCAACCTTCTCGATCGACCTCGAATCCTTTATCCTTTTCTGGATTCAATCCAGATTCCAAATCACGGATAATCTTGACAAGCTTATCGTCTCGCTTTTGACTCTCGCCAATCCTTTCCACAAGAGTAGGCCTTATTGATAAGTTTGCCAACATCTCAGGTTCCAATTCACATCTAGGCCTGAAGTCAAACTCAGCCAAATACTCGAGACTCTTCCATTCCGAAAACATGGCTCCCAATCCTGCATGTCTTCGACTCAACGCATCTGCCACCACGTTACCTTTTCCCGGAGTATAGGCTATACCAAAATCATATGATGCCAAGAACTCTAGCCATCGTTGCTGTCGAAGATTCAAATCCTTTTGGGAGAACAGATACTTCAACGACTTATGATCTGTAAACAACTCGAATCTAACTCCCAAAAGATAATGTCTCCACATCTTCAAAGCAAATACAATCGCCGCTAACTCCAAATCATGAGTCGGATAATTCCTTTCATGCGGCTTCAGTTGTCGACTTGCATATGCAACAACTTTATTCTTCTGCATTAGTACTGCTCCAAGTCCAGTACCACATGCATCGGTGTAAACCACCATCTCATCATTCCCACTTGGAATAGTCAAAACAGGAGCACTCGTCAGTCGCTCTTTCAGGATTACGAAAGCTTGCCCACACCTATCATCCCATCTGAACACTTGGTTCTTTTTCGTCAATCCTGTTAACGGTGCAGCTATCTTGGAAAAGTCTTTGATAAACCGACGATAATATCCTGCTAATCCAAGAAAACTTCTCACATCAGATGCATTCTTAGGTCTAACCCAATCCTGGATTGCTGCCACCTTAGCGGGATCAACCGCGATTCCGTTTCCAGAGATAACATGGCCTAAGAACCTCACTTCACCCTTCCAGAAGTGACACTTTGAAAACTTAGCCTTCAGCTGATGTTTCCGCAAGATTTCCAAAACAATCCTCAAGTGTGTCTTGTGTTCCTCCTCAGTTCTGGAATAAATCAGAATATCATCCACGAACACAAGCACGAACTTATTCAACTGATCTCTGAACACTCTATTCATAAGATCCACAAAAAATGCTGGTGCGTTGGTCAATCCAAATGGCATTACCAGCCACTCATAAAATCCGGATGGTGTCCTAAAATCAGTCTTCGGCACACTATCCTTCGCCACTCTCAACTGGTGAAATCCCGTCGCCAAATCCATCTGAGAAAACACCTTAGCCTCGTGAAGCTGATCAAACAAGTCATCTATTCTCGGCAATGGATACTTGTTCTTCTTAGTCACCTTATTCAGCTCACGATAATCCACACACAACCTTAACGATCCATCCGCTTTCGTTGCGAACACAACTGGTGCACCCCATTCGGACACACTACGCCGAATGAATCCTTTCTGCAAAAGGTCATCAACTTGCACCTTCAACTCTAGCTTCTCCTTAGGCGCCATCCGCCTAAGAGGCATCACAACAGGTCTGGCTCCCTCAACTAGATCGATACGAAACTCGATCTCCCTATGCGGCGGTAACCCTTTGACTTCGTCAAAGACATCCTCAAATCCATTCACAATGGGAACCGATGACAGTCCATCCCGTGGAACAACCAGCGAATACATGAAGCTCATGAAGACGCCTTCCTCATGCTTACATCGTATCACAACCTTTCGCCCTTCCACATTCCCGACTGTCACCTCCAGCCTCTCACAATCAATCCTTGCCGCATACCTCCTAAGCCAGTCCATACCCAAAATAATTCCGAACCCCGCAAAGTTCAGAACAAAGCAATCATAAACAAACGAGCAATCATAACTCGACACAACTAGACCACGACATATCATACACAAACAAGACGAACCCCCAACTGGATTAGTCACAACCAATGGCCTATCAATAATATCCGGTTTCAAACCTAACCGGCCTACCAAATCATCACAAACAAAAGAATGCGACGCTCCAGTATCAAACAACACTCTAACTGGAATACCACAAATGGAAAGAGTACCTTGAACCACCACACTCTTCCCCTTCTCTTCAACAGTAGGAGCTTTTGAAGACGACGGCACAGCTCCCATAGCTTAAGCTTGCACAATCTGCCTATCCTTCCTCGGCTCCGGACAATTCTTCTTGATATGTCCCAGCTTATCACAGTTATAACACTTTCCCGGCACCTTGGGATTCTTGCAATCTCTGAAGAGATGACCCTTCTGCTGACAGTTGTAGCAGGTCACTTCACCCTTCGGCTTCTTCTGTCCATCCTTACCCTTCTGTTGCTGCTGCTTCCTCTTCTTGTTTCCACCCTGCTGTGGCCTAGACCCTTCCTTGGTTACAGCAACAACAGATCCTTCCTTAGGAAACAAACTCTCATGCCTGAGAGCTTTCTCCACAAGCTTCTCAAACGGATCGTCCAAATGATCCACCAACTGTCTCCCAAGATAAGTGACCAAGCCCGTCACAAACTTCTCATTCTTCTGATAGGGAGAATCAATATATGACCGAGCATACTTGGACAAAGCTTCAAACTCAGAAACATACTCAAGGACCGATCTCCCACCTTGCTTGAGCTCTACAAACTTCTTGAACAAAACAGATTTCTGAGCTGTAGAGATAAACTTAGCTTCAAATCTAGCTTGGAATTGCTCCCAAGTAACCTCCTCCTCCGGAGTATCAATGGTGATAGAATTCCACCAATCCGAAGCTCTCCCTTGAAGTTGCCTTGATGCAAGCTTCCTCTTAGTTGCATCCTCAATTCCCAAGTCACCAAAAATCCTTTGACAAGCATCAATCCATCTCTACACCTCAATGGTTGATTCCGTTCCCAAGAAAACCTTTCCTCCAAGAGAAGTATAGTCCTTGCAAAGCTTAGCAAAATCCACTGGTCTTGGAGCTTGAACTTGAACTCCAACATCTACTGATGGCCCCGAGGCTGGTATCCTTCTCATGATCGAAGTCATCATGGCCTCAAACATAGGAGCATAATCAACAGCTTCCCTAGCAGCACGGCCTTCCCTAGCAGCTGGTCTCCCTCTTCGACTCATCCTTAATATCTACAAAAAGGAATGACTTAGAACACCTTGAGAAACAACTGCATAAGGAGTTCAAATCCTTCTAAGATACTATATTATATATAGTAATCATTCATCAAAATACAATTACGTCTCTTATACGTAGTTACGTCAGCGAGCGTTGGCTAAAATCGATCAACCAAAGCTCTGATACCAAATGTGACGACCGCCCATGACTCCCGCACGGAAACAAGGGAATGGTGCGCTGAAGGTGTGCCAGGCAGCCATGGGTGACCGTCAAGGTAGAATAAACATCGCAAAATCTATCGTACAACTCACAGCGCATGGATAAAATACAATAGAGAAGTATAATATAGTGAAGCTCCATAGAACAAAACACCATCATATAAGCATCATAGTAGTTTTATACAAACATATGAATCATCCATACATCAAAGCCTCACTACAAAACACTCAAACAAATACAGCAGCGGAACACCCAGTACATATAATAAGAAATAATATGCAAAAGCCTCCTGCTCGTCTTTGTCGTCATCAGCGTAGACCTCCATGAACAGCACCTGTCACCTGCTACCTAGTCTGCCCATCCCAACATGGATGAACAGCCCAAGGTAATAAGAGGAGACATAAAACCTTGAGTCAGACAAAGTCTTAGTGAGCAGTAAATCAACTATCAAACATACCAAAAGAGCATAAAGGATAAAGGAATAGGAACCAAACCATCCTACTCCACCTCTTTCTACAGTGATAGCCCCCAGACTCACACTAAGGAGAAGCAAGCATAACATAGCAGACAATTAAGGTAAAGCAATAACCACTCGAGTCAAGGTCGATGTTTTCCAAATACAAACCCCCAAGGCCTAAACCAAGATCAGATAAGCACCCAGAAAACACCGCTCTTGAGGCCGAATGATGGTACAATCAAATATCCATGACTCTGGCTATCACTGTTAACCTTGCTTCGAAATCACCGTTAATTGAATGACCGACTCTTCCTGAGCCATCTATCAAGGGTTAATGGTAATCCCGGTTCTAGACATAACTCCGCACGTCATCATGACCCGTGCCTAGGAATTTTCGCAACTACCCAGAGTACTCGACCACCTACCTGTAGTCTTTAGGGTGTCCAGACCACCTACCTGTAGTCTTTAGGGCAACCCTTGTACTCTTGCTTTGAGTCTGCTAGAACCTTCAACAACGATGAAATCCAAGCCTTCTAGTCATCCTCCTTGACGACTATTCTCATTCTAGCCCAAACTACCTCTTGAGCCATCCATTATCAATCAACTCGAACTACCCTTCAAGTTATCAACATGCTTGGAGTAATCCTTCTTGATTATACCAAGGTTACATCACCTCATGCCTCGCCTCATCTTCATCATAGCAAAGGCTCATCTTAACATCATGGTTTGCCTCATCGCATCATGGCAAAATTCCATCTCAATATCATCCAATCCATACATGTGAGCTTCAACATCCACTACATATGCCTTAAGCAACTTTCACCATTCAAGAGCCTCTTCCGTAGCTTTTGAATCGTCTTTGACCATACTTGTCCAAATCTATCAACTAGATAACTCGTTCACAACAATCAAACAAGGCAAACATTAATCCAAACAAATAAGTAGTCAATCAAGATCTAAATAGGCATTTATAACTAAAATGGCAATTTCGTAAATAAATGAGCATGGATCTAACATACATGAATCAAGGGTTTTTAGCATAGATCTAACAAATATAAATCATGGGTTTTGTCTCTACTACTTGATAAATGAACTTGCATGAGTAAACATCTTCATAAGTAATGGATCTACACTTGGATCTAAGGAAAAATGCATAAAATCACTATCTACAACACTCCACCAAACCACCAAACCAATATACTCCTTTGGGTCCGCGTGAGAGATAACCACCACTCACCAAATCACCCAAACACTTCAAAAACTAGCAACTTCAGATTTGGACAGCAAGGATTCAAGCTTGATTCGTCGAAATCCCGCTTGAAACGATGAAATCTAGCTTGGTTGGATGAAGATCTTCAACTTTGGCTCTTGGATCTTCGATCTTGGATGGATGTTAGAACTATATTGGAATGGAGAAAAGGAGATGAAGAAATGTTGTAGTCGAGCTCTCAAAATGGCAGCACTTCGTCGTTTCGAAATCCGGTGCCAAAAAGTGAGCCAAAGCCCTCTATTTATAGGCTGAATTTCCCCCTGAGTCGTCCATCCATAAGTCGCCGCCGACCTAACCCATGAGTCGTTCACGACTCATGACTTACGACTCAAGCCACTACGACTCACGACCTAACTCGTACCAACGACTCAACCAACTCGGGTTAACTAGTGTTATGGCCCAACAGTTCCAATGGCCCAGATGGCCCTGCGACCTAACTAAGCCGCTAACGACTTACGACTTAGCATCCTTAAGTCGTCTAAAACTTCTAGGTCGCTAACTCGTTAGCTATGCTAACTCCTAACCCGCTAACACGCTAACTCGCGCAAGCCTATAGGTCGGTGAAGAGCTTAACCCGATCACATCTACTAACTCGTCCCAGCCTTGAGTAGTAACTCTTTAACCCCTATGAGTCGGTCTAACCCTTAACCTGTTAACTCGGCAACTCACTGACTCGGCCAAACCTATAGGTCGCTACCTCTATGAGTCGGTCAGATTCTCAACTCGGTCCCCTAGTTAACTCGTTAACGACTCAACACTTAACACACGAGTTAACTTCCTATACGACTCAGGCTAGAGACAACATAAACAATACTAACGACCTGTAAATTCTACGATCTATCGACACGTAAAATACGGGTCGTTACAACCATTGAGGAAGAGGAGCACAGAAGTTTCTGTACATATAGAAACGAGGAATAGAGGCTGCTAGGGTTTATAATAAGGTATTTATAGACAACTGAAATAGAGTAGATGGACCCGATTTATAAACGTGCTGAACGATATATGGCCCGAAAAGCCCATTTCGACTCCGGAACGAAATTGGGTCAACCCATATATCAAAATAGATGTTTTAAAATATTCTAAACGCAATGGAAAAGGTTTCAAGTCCAAATTCCATCGTATGAAGAAGTTATGCTAAAAACAATATTTTTCAAATTGATTTCAGTTGATTTCAATTTCATTGATTTCAAGGCGTTTCGAGTCCGTACGATCAAATGACAAGTCCGACCATTACGAAACTTGAAATCCTATAATAATTCACCGTTACAGATCCGATGAAACTAGTTTCGTTGAAATCCGAGTCAGTGGCCAAAATGGCTATTTTTATATTAATTAAATAATTAATTAATTAATTAAATCAAATTTCCAATTTCAATTCGAAAATTGACAAATTTCATCACTTGTGATTCCTCAATCATTTACGATGATTTAAACAAATTTAAATGTCAATTTAGAGATGATTAATTTATAAATTTCAACATTAACCTCAATTTCATTAAATTCACAAATTCTAAATAAAATCCCAAAATTCCATTTAATTAAATAAATTAATTATTATTCCATTCATTCGTGTCAAATAGATGGATTAAACCTTGGATTCAAAATTATTACATAAATATTCTCACGTTTCATCTAAATTTCCATTTTAAATAATTAATTCATTTAATTGCAATTAATTCTTTTATCATAAATTAAATTCCAATATATTGATAAAAATTAATTTCCATTCCTTTTATTCAACCAATAAAATTTGACATTATCTCCAATTATTAATTACAATCAGTTAAGATCTTACCATTGGTACCATTAATTTATTTGCACTAAATTAGTTATTGCATTAATTCTCATTAATGTAACATTAAGGTTCATTTAACTCAAATTGATTTCAAATCTTATTATTATACCAAATAAACAGGTAACTTTGAAATTTATTACCCAACTTACTATTTCTATCAATTATAACTTTACGATCTTAACAAATTGATAAATTGTCAATTGCCAAATATTAACAACTCCTAACCATTGTATTACCTTTCACGTTAATGTACATTTATTTATTTTATTAACATTTATTTCCAATTCTAATTCCATCAACAAATTAAACAGGTAACTTATAATATTTATTTACAAGCCAAATGTATACATTAACTACGATTTATATTCTCAATCAATTTATTTACTTGGTTTCATACTTTTATTGCATCAATTTCTACCTTATAAATAAATCTATGTTTCTATTTAATTTTCATTTATTAAAAATAAATTTCAAATTTCAATTAACAATAGATAACATACAATAAGCATTACCGTTACCCTTTAATCACATAAATAAGCTTTTATTACTTACAAATCAATGTTGCCATAATTTTCATACTACTAATTTCATTCAATTATGTTCAATTTATAGCCAAACATAACATTTAGATTATTTTCTATAATTGGAATTTTATGCAAGTTTATTAATCATTAACTTTAATTAGCATTGTTTCTATTAAATTTTCATTCACACTTCCGTTACTATATTCATAATCATTAAAGTAAGGTTTATTACTAACAACGAACATTAAAATTACTTTTCTAACATTGATTGTATAAATCTTCAATTTATTCCGTATTACTTCATAAGTAAATATAACTTTTGAATTCGTTTCCCAATTTACTAATTTCAATCAATTAAACCTTACAATTATTTCAATAAATTGGGATTGCACTAAATTTGTCATTTATCAACTTGCCATAACCTTATTTCCTTAATTTATGTTTAGTTGCTATTAAGCAATATAGTATTGCATTGGTTTATTCACAGTTACCTTTATTTACTCATTTTCTATTTTATAACCAAGTGTAACAATTTACACTTTTTACATTATTAGGGTTTCACTTCAATTGTCAAATTTTAAATTTTAATAACCATTGCTACTATTCATTCTTCACATTTACTACGATATAAATTATACATTTTTTATTTTTCTAAATTTAATTACAAAATCTAATTAAATCAACCAATTTATTTATCAAAATTTACGGTCGTTACAATGCAGCAGCCATTGTTATGGTTGCCTCCATCATAAGGACATCCTGCTCATGATGCATCTCTTGGGTTGCAGAGGGCACGGCCGGTGCGGCTCCTATCGCTGAATAAAGGTAAGAGAAAAAGTGTTACTGACTGCTTCAAATAGCGCTCCTCACTTTGAATAAATGCGAGAAATGTTCAGAATACCTTCCTCAGATTGGATTGCGAGTGGGGCCGGAGCAGCTTTAGGATCATGCTCGTGAGCTGGAGACAATTGCAGTTAATCAGGATTATACGCAGGCATAGATAGAGGATCAACCATAGGAATAGATACGGGCGGGGTTGGCTTAAGAATCTCAGAGCCCGTATCATGATGCTCAATGCCAGAACCCTCTCCAGCCTCCGGATGCTGAGTACCAAGTCTCTCTTTTTCAAATAGGATAGTGACATCGTGGAGAACTCTACTCTCATCCTCATTTAGGACCCGATTCTCTAATTTGAACTCATCAATGGATTCAGTATAGTGCTCTATTTTTTCATCTTCAACCAAGCAGCACCAAGCATTATATAGATGCAATTAATAATCTTCAAGCCAGCTCAGATTTCGGTGCTTCAGATTATTGACATTATATGTAATAAGGAGATCATCAATGTCACCCTCCAACCTAGCCTCTGCCTCTCTCACTTCACCTTCAATCCTGACTTCGGCTTCCTGAACCTTTAGCATTGTCGCATCCCACTCGTCCCTGAGTGCCACAGCTTGCTCGGATGCTTCCTGAGTGGCTTTATTTGCATCATCTTTTTCTTTGATGACTTCAGAAAATTTAGCTTTAAGCTCCTCAAGCTCTTTTAGTGCTGCATCTCTTTCAACCATGACTGTGGTGGTTCGGTGCCCCATTTCCTCGATCAAGGCTAAATGTGTTCGCCTTATCTCCTCCATCTTTCGGGTTTCCTCATCGGCTCTTTTATTAGCCTCCATTTTTGAATTTCTCGAAGATCATTTCCTAGTTTCTCGATTGTCTTCGCTCGCTCAAAGGCAACCACTGATACTTTATCTACGGTCTTCATCCATTCCCTATATTAGCGATAATCATCGTATATGTAGTCATGCATCGTCTGTTCTGCCTAATTGGGAATTTGCTTTAAGTGCGGGGAAAATATGAAGCCGTCAGAATAGATATTCGAAAAATAATTTTTCAATTTAGAGATTCTAATCGCTCCTTTCCTTGTGGGTTCCACGACGGCTTGTTTATTGGTGACGGGAGTTTCCGTTCTGTCCTCCAATGCTGTTGGTCAGGCCTTGATGCTTGGGGAGGTGGTATTTGATGCGAGAATTCAAGGGGTTGTTTTCCAGAGCCGGAAAATTATATTGGACCTCTAGGTGGTGGGGAGCATGATCGGGAACGACGACTATATCGTCTCTCCTTATCTCTCACTCTGACCCTTTCCCTCTCGTAGTGCTCCCTCTCTTGACTAGAGTAGCCGCGATCGCCGCCTCTATCGGCCTCACGTCTACGAGACTCAGAATATAAGCTAGATAAATGGCGCACAAAAATGGGACTACCAAGCATAGATTCTCGCCTCGACATCGTATCTGTATAATGAAAGAGAAACAGAGTTGGTAATCTCCAAAGATGAATAGTAGTGTCATGAAGTGTGTGTATGCATGTGCAAACCCCCGAACCAAGTGGTTGTAATAGTCGTATTCTGAGGAGTTTTCTCTTCTATGTCTAAGGTGCTTTGAAGTCCCTCTAATCCTGTATCTTAGTGCAAAGGCAAGTCATCCGGAATAGGGACGTCCGACAGTCTCGCAAAGGCGCTCTCCATCTACGAGAGAGGAATCTCTTGACTAGTAGCAGGCAAAGAGACTACGACGGTTTTGCGTCTTACAGATTTACGAGCGGTAGATTTGCCACTTCTCTTCTGCACTAGAGATCGGGACTTCGCGAAGGCCCGGCTACGGGCTCATCTCCAGCAGTCATATTCTCATCTCCACCGTGTTCTGTAATTACTATCCCGAGAGCTCTCCTTCGAGCTTGTCTATACTATCCTAAGAGCTCTCCCTCGAGCTTGTCTACCAGGGCCATCCAAAGAAATCCAGTGAGTCCAATGCTTTGATCTTTATTAATTAGCCCAATGTCAATCAAATTCTTGTCCGTAAGGACTTCATTAGTCTCTATATATTCGACGGGCACCTCTTGAAGAAATCGTGCTATCTCCTTTAAGTGGGCACCTTCAGGTCATGGAATTGAAGTAGTGAAAGGAAGAAAATGTTAGACTCGACCTCAACTACTACTATCCAGTTAGTCAACGAGGAGGATCGGGCACTTACGCCTTGCTAGCCGCTATCTGGCAAACCTCGGTGGACACTAAACGCAGAACCATTTGGTCTTAAAGTAACTCTGCTTGCTCCATGCCCCTGTCATGACTTGGAAATTTCTAACTGCTTCTAGGAAATTGAAAGAAGGGTTGTCCCCACGACTCTTTATATTGAATAAGTATCTGATCTCTTCTACCGTCATAGGACAGAAGAGGTGCTCCATGAAGATGACAAACAAACTATTGAGCAAGGCATATCAATTCGGGTGCAGCTGAGACGGAGCGATCCTTAAGAAAAGTAGAACTTCTCAGATGAACTGGTTGAAAGAAGGAAGTGTCCCGACAACACACATAAATCTGTCGCAGGCTGTATACCCTTTCGAAGGGATATGGGCTCTATCTTCTAAACCCAATAGTAAGACATCGTCCAACAGCCTATGCCTTAAACAAATTATGCCCAGCATATCTTGAAAAATATTAGAGCGGACGGAATCTTGTGGGTGTGCAAAGAAGACTGCTCCCGATAGCTCATCTAGAGCAGGGCTAATAACATCGGCTTCGATAGCCGGCATTTTGATTACGAGGAGAGGCTAACTCTGAACATCCTATGACTATGAACTTCCGGGTTCCATAGCTATTGAACTCGGTAAAAATCATCATTAGACGACAATAAACCTATGTTTCCCTCAGTGTGAAGTGCATGAATGTGTTGTGCAGTGAAGTACTAAGAAATTCTACGGGATTGGTTAAATGTTCAAACAATAAGACTTTGAGATTCAACCCGAGTGACCATCATCGTTGACCGTCACAACTGTGCCATCCAGACTTTGGAAATCGATCCAAGTTAAAGTTTGTCAAATTGGTCAAGTTATAGTTCCATTGACGAGCTTGGGATGGCACTAAAAAATGTAGTGAAATGGTTAAGTCTAATTATGCAAGGCGGAAGCTCATTGGAGTCAAATATTCGAGTGTGCAAAAAATTTCATATCCATCAACCCAGAATAGTCAAGAGAGTAACACTTCGTATCCATCAACGGGCCACCATCATCGATAGGAAACACCTCTTTCGTATCCATATGCTCGGAGAGCCAAACTTCATATCCATCGATACGAAGTACCTCCTAGAACTATCTGTTTCGTATCAGCATGCATTCCAACATCTCGCAACGATCCAGGAGAGGATCGATACGAAACTCAATCCAACCAAAAACTAAAGAACTTGACAACGACCCGTGAATGTGCAAATGTGAACATGAGTCAAGTTAACATACGTGCATGTGTGGCAAATTAACATTCAATTTCTAAAGTTGATAGGAATTGAATGCTCACCTGTGACGACTACAACAGTGAACAACAAATTGCTAACACTCGATGCTCGGTTGCAACAAATTGTTGCATGATCATTAGCAGACAACAATGCGACACACCCACACACGGATATATATATATACACATACATACATATATATATATATATATCGAGAAATCAATCAAAGGTTACATCTTTTGACAAAAGACAACAACTACACAACGAATCAGATAGAACCTTTCAGAATAAAGGTTGTAGCTTTTTAAATCATGCCATGTTCACACAAGACGTACTTTAGAGGGCAAATGTTATCCCGCCTTTTGGTAAGGCTGTGACACCAAGGAATTGACTGGAAATCAAAGACAATCCATCCTGAAGATTGGTTATACATAGATCTGCTATGGATACTGGAAAATTTGGTCCGAGTCCGGATCGAGCTACAATTGATATGACATGAAAAACAATTTGTGGAAGCCAACGTTTCAAATTCAAGTCAATCGGAGTTCGTATACTCAAGGTAGTGATCGATCAAGCTGCACAAAGGAAGTCTCATTTCATATCCAGCATGAATCAACCTCATTCGTATCCATCAAAATCAGGCTGATTCGTATCCATGGGAAATTGTCACTTCGTATCGATCTCATGTTTACGTGCTTCGTATCGATCCAACCATTCACATATTCTGTATCAATCGGCTATTAATCGATACGAAGAACATATATTGGATCGATACGAATGTCATCCCTTTCGATCAATACGAAGTTACCACTGAATAATCGATATGAAATAAGACAGGTTACATTGATATGAAATCAACATCAACAATCGATACGAAAGAGGTTGGATTATATCGACATGAAGATGCTCCCTAGCCATCAATACAAAGTAGCTTCAGTAATCGATACGGAGAACACTTCCTTGGAGCGATACGAACAAAGCCTATAAAAATGGAAGAATCGGTCACCCGGCATGAAAAATGGATCGATCCTAGAATATAGCACCATATCACCTTATCGATTCAAACCAGAAATGATACAAAGCTATCGATAAAAATAGTATCGATACGAAATCGACAATGTTTGTAAATGCAGACTTGGATGGATCACAACTCAGAATCAACAAGTCCAAATGCTACCTAATTTTTACAGGAGCTTGCATACCACCTTTACTTGGTCTATGATCAATCTCAGCCTAAAAGGAGTCATTTTTGATCGATACGGATTGTGAACGTATCAGTCATGGATCGATCCCAAATGCCAAGGGATTAATCTGGTGGGCCCACACACGTGTGAGAAGGAGTATTCAGAGATCCCAGCCAGATTTTTCCAGCCTACACCTATATAAAGCAGCCCAGTGCCTCCAGAAAAGGGATTTTTGTCTTCTCTGCGCTGATATTCTGCCGAAATCGGTACTGTACTTCAATCGTATTGTTGTAAACTCTTGTAATCAGCAAGTCAAATTCAATAAACATCAATCATTTCATAGTGGACATAGGCAATACGCGAACCACTCTAAATTTATGTGTTTCTGCATTTTTTTCTTATCTGTTGATTGGTGTGTTTGTTAGATCTACCTCATTTTACATTTACTTTCTTCATTTTATCTTTTCAAATACATCCGAAGAGTATTGTGCCTAATTTTGGTACAAACAACAACCAATCCTACATATATTTAAGAAAAGGTCTATATATATCAACTCTACTTTTAGGTGTGAAGGGGGAGAGAAGAGAGATCATAATTAAGGTTTATAAAATTTCTTAAATATATCTTCATAAGAAACATATCTTCGATTTCCCCGAAGCATGGGGGAAAAAAATATTTACCTATTTCGAAATTGGTTCGTGCAAACTATAGTATAGCACTAATGAATGAACACAAAGAATTTCGAACTAAGCAGTCTTAATGTTTTAAAATTTTCCCAAAACCATGGGTAAAGAGAAGACTATTCATACTTTTTCAAGAAAATTTCTAAAGCCATCAAAAGTTTATTGAAACTTAGATTAGAGAATCCTATTCTCGACAAAAAGACTATTGGTTCATGAATCATGACCTCCCAGTCCCGTATTTGAGATTCGTGTCTCTATTATAAGAATAGCAAGAAAGTTTTGGAAAAAAGCAACATCGAGAAAAATTCTTTTATCGAAAGGATTCATGAATCCAAACTATTTTTCTAAGATAACCCCTTGATACACTAGAAGGGTTCAATTATAGAATTCTTTCTCCCAAAAGAGACTCTATTTTAATCGGCCAAAAATCATTTTCATATACAAGCACTTAAGCCTACAATGTTCTTCCATAGCACCTCCTAGAGGGGGGGACATAAGCCTATGATGCTATCCGTAGCACCTCTTAGAGGGAGCAGCATAAGTAATTAACGTTATTTCGTAGCATCTCTTAGAGGACGAAAAAAATCCCATAACATCCAAACCACCTCTTAGGGGATGGGTCAGGATAAGCACCAGTCAGCAACCTTCTAGAGGAAGGTCAAATCAACAAATACTACATCCCTCAGAGCCAAGGGAAGCCTAGAGGAGGCACCAAACAGATACAAAAAGACAAAGATGTCTACAACTCAAAACAAAAGTCAAAACCCAAGAGAATAAAGGGTTAAAGAAAGGAAACTATCTACTATTTAAGACAAAATCAGAACCCAAGAGAATAAAGGGTTAAAGAAAGAAATCTATCCACCAACTAGGACAAAGTTGAAATCGTAGAAAAGAATACACATAGAGGCAAAAGGATAAAGGTGTCCAATGCTAAAATCTAGAATGGACAAAGGATTCAAAACCATATCCAGAAGAGACAAAAAAGGGCTAACAAATCTTAGAACATAAAATGCTTGAGAACTGATTTCCACATCAAAGGATAACGAATCTTGCATTCAAAAAATAGACAACGCGCATGAAAACGGATAAAGAAATTCTTGACATAAGATGGAAAGCAAAAATCTACAAAGAGCTAAGAGAATGGAATAGACAGCAAATTGTGACTACAAAGATAAAAGTGACTTCACTCGTGGATTAGATTGAGTAAACCACACTTGGATTCCATGAAATAGGGTGACCCCCCAGGATAGAGGATTCTAGATATTATATATGGAACCACTATTCAGAATGATTGCGTGACTTTATAGAACTATCCACTACTAACTCGTAGTTTTGGGAATCTTTTGCATAAGCTTACTGAATTTATCCTTACTGGACATATTATTGATTTTGTGCTTATATTGAATGAATTTCTAATAATCTATTTTTCAGATAGGATCCTAATAAGATTTTGGCCAAATTCCTGATTTTGTGAACTTTTAATTTCTTTCTATGAAGAATTCATTTTGGGTTTTGTCAGTCCTAAACCCCTATATTGACTTTTAAGATGATTTATGGGTTTCAAATTCCTATTTTCATTGGTGAATTTCCATAGTGATTTCTTACTAAATTCCTGATTTTGTGAACTTTTCATTTCCTCGTTGACTCTTGTGATGGTTTATGAACTTTATATATTATGATTCCTCAAAGGATTTTCGTGGTGGTTTCTTATTGATCGCTTGTTTTATGATTTCTCGATTCTTAACTCCTTTATTGAGTTTCCATGATGATTTATTGATTTCCCATTGATTTTAGGACTTTGAATTAGAATAGAAAGGTTTCTGGTCACATTCTTGAATTCCTAAATTTTCTGGTTCCTTATTATAATGATCTTCCATTATAATGAAATCTAAGTTTCCTTATTGATTTCTGTGATGATTGATGAATGTCACATTCCTAATTTCTTTACTTTAATTTTTGATGATCTTTTATTGAATTTTAGACTTGGTGAATTCTAAAATTCCCTGTTGATTTTCATGACGATTTGTGAGTTTTTGATTTCCTTATTGGATGTTTCATAACCCCTTATGAGATTTCAGATTTAGTGAGTTCCAAATTTCCTTGTGGATTTTTACGAAGATTGGTGAATTTTGTGTTATTAATTTCTTCAAGGGATCTTTGATGACTTCTTAATTGTTTTCTAATCTCTCATTAAATTTCTGATATAATGAATTTGGAATTTCCATTCTTGTTTTTGTAATTATTCATGAATTTTTTGTTCCTCATTTCCTTGTTAGAATTTTGATGACCTCTTATCAGTTTTCTAATTTGATGAATCTTACACTTCCTTGTGGATTTTGATGATGATTTATGAATTTCATATTCCTGATTTTCTTACTTGTATTTATGATGACCTCCTATCGAACTTTTGGTCTTATGTATTCTAAAGGTCTTTACTGATTCTCATGGTGAGTTGCGAATTTCACATTTTTGGTTTTCCATTTAGATTTTTGTGATGGATTCTTACCGAATATCTGGTTTATCAATTATTTAATCCCTTTATTGAATTTTCATGATGATTTGTGAACTTCCAATTAGATTTTTGATCTAAATTCTATACAGTATTTTCTCAACATTAGATGATACTCTATTAGAGAATGGGGTAAAGGGAAGGAGAATCTCTGAATCTTTATATTAGCAAATGGCATTAGTATCAAATTACTTACTAATTTTTCATTAAATTAGAAATTACTAACCAATAGTACAGGAATGAAAATAAATTTATAGCAAAGGGATGAGATAAGGCTACTAAAAGCACGAAGCTAATACCTACAGGTCGAAGGGAATCTAACATGAGAAAGAGAGATCTAGAGTATATGATAGTTTCTTCGAAGATTCATTTATTTGAGCTAATGGCTACTAATCTGGTGATATTATTCCACATTCTTAATAAAACAAGTTTAATCATGTGTTATTTGGAATACTTTATCCGAAAATATTTCTAAATAACATCTTGAACATTGACTTCATTAGTTTAAAATTACTCATTAAGGTCTCATAACAAGGTTACAATCCTAATGGAAGTTATTATCTATTTCACAGGAAATAAAGAAAGAAGTTCCTTGGAGTTTTTTCCCTAAAGAATAAAAGCTTTTTTCATACTAGGGGGTTAAATGTTATCCACCAAATATTCATAAGAGAAAACGCATAAAAGAAGGAGCAAAGGCATTGATAAAGATCAGAAGGCATTAAAGCGATATCTTTCAACATGAGATAAAGCTTTCAAGAAGAGGATGATAACACCAATGACACCCTTTAGAGAGGCCAGAAGAAGTTTGATAGAAATTCGGATAAGAAAAGGGCATTCAACAAAGTCGAATGCTACCTTTCGAAGGCAACGGGTGTTGTATCTTCTGCACATGCTCCAAATCATCCAAAGCGAATGGTTTCATCTTTGAAAAAAAAGAGTATCCAACAAGAACAACCCCTTCAAAAGCATTTAAACAGATTTTTGAATTGGTTAAAATAACTCTCTTCTATAAAGGAAAAAGTAAGCATACGTCAACACCAAAAGCTGAGGTTCTGCGCTAGCCAGTAGAGACATGTACAACAAAAAGTGTTTCGACTCATTTGAAACCAAAAGAAGGCATGTCTCGAGTGCATCAAAGGCTAGTACCCATGTCAGCTCATTCGGCACATTAATATTCAAGTCAAAAGTGCATCAATAGACCTTTCGATGAGGTCGAAGGCAATTAAGAAACACCTTTCGGCAAAGTCAAAAGGAAACGAAGCAAGAGAGAGAAGCCCAGCCTCCGGCGGTAGTAAAAAATTGACTAAAACTATTTTGACCAGGTCGAAAGGTAGGATTAGGTAGACACTCATGAAAGTAGAGAAGCTGACCTTTCGACCGCGTCGAAAGCTGGAGGTCGAAAGGTGCCAACCTGCACCTATAATAACACTCCAAGGGTCAGTTGCATAGGGGCCAATTTCTTTTACTTCTCACTTGTATTCTCTTAAGCTTGTAATCCCTAATTCTTAGTTTAAGTTGGAGATTTGGTCAATTTTTAAAATAAAGTCCAAATAAAAGGAAATTGTGATAATCTTGTTTACATATCAAATCTGAGTTTCCTAATTTGGCACATATATGTCAATCTGCTATCAACCTGATCGACAGATCCCCTCTCGACTAGGTTGAAACTTCTAATTCACATATCACATGGAAGCTTTAGCCTAAGCTTACCTTTTCGACCAAGTTGAAACCCTTCCAGTTTTACTTTTTCCAGAATCCATAAAGTCATTAACTTAAGCCAACTTGCCAGTGTTGAAAGGTGGTTCCAACAAAGTTCAAATCCAACCCATTCGAAAGGATTTTTCAAAAGAGAAGGCACCCTTTCTATCATGGCCCGTTTTTCCACACACTTTGAATCGACAATAAACCACACATGTCTAACTCAAATTGCACGAAAATATGGAATACGAAGGATAATAAAGAAAATAAGACAGAATAGAATCTCACACGAATGGAATAACATATAATATTGTACAAATATTTTTACGGCGGAAAACTTTTAAATACACATATCGGAGTCTGACCTAAATTCAGCCAAGACAGTTGTAAATATCTGTCCTTACAATTGTTGATAAACATCAAACCAAAACACACTAAGTACAGTGGATAATAGAATATGTCCATACGTAGATGAATATCTCTAGATCTCCTCTAGAAACTCCAACCATCTTCGACTAAACCTGAAACTACTCGGATCTGACCCGAGTATTGAAAATACCCAAATCAGGCTTGATAAACTAGCGTGAGAAACTCAAACATAAATGGCAGTGTCATATATCTGCCTTTGAATAAAATCCTTTGAAAATAAAGAGTATCTCATAAGACCACGCCCATGCATAAACACAGACGGGTTTTTACCTTATGATGACTAAAACACTTTTATATCGAAATAATTGATATTATTTTTAATGACATCTCTTTGAAATCATTTGCAAACAAACTTATTAATCTTAGCCGAAATTGTTACCACTATTAAATTCTAGCATACTAGGCTCTATAAACAAAACCGTAGGTTCTAATTGTTGAATGGATTTCCATACAAATGACCAGGTAAAGGATCTACCTTCCGAAATGGGTACACCTCTAGATGGATGCCCCAAGGAACAACACAAAGGAGCCTCTACCAACACAAGATCGACCAGCCTCTGTAACTAGATAGTACCAAATATGTCAGCCCCCGGTCGTTACCGACCTTTATCTGAGGGCCCTCATAGCATACAAACCACATTAATTTACATCCTAAACTCATAGTGGGAAGAAATATATCTAGAAGGAGGTGACCATACCTTACTTGGGAATGACCCACTTAGCCTTGCTGCATCTAATCTTATTTCGGTCATTTCCGGTTTGATGAGGCTTGAGGTAACGATTACCTTTTCACATAGCACATATCATATCTTTGAATTCCACATTTCCATTTCTGTTAACTACTAATTGCCTTCCATAAAAATATAACCCTTGAGCTCGTACGTCTCGAAGAGGGTGTTAAGCTAAGAGAAGTTTCCATCTCCGCCACCATTGATGTACATTTGTAAAAACCAACGTACGTAATCATTAGAAATGCAATGTCAAACAAACGTCCATACAAGTTGTCCAAGAACATGACAAACCAAATGCACCCTCCTACTACAACTAGTAGCAAGTAGTTCTTGCAATCCGAAAAATCTCCATCATGAGGAGAGCACTGCTATTAATAACTCTATAATGGGAGCTACCCAGAGCGTGTTCAATAAACAGTCTTCACGCTATGAAGATCCACAGTCTTTAATAATAATAATCATCATCTTCAACATGTCTTCACATTTGAACGTATACATTGGTTCGAAGTGGTTTTTAGATAGGAATTATCAAAATTCGACCTCGGTTCCTTTGAAGTCAATTATCGATTTAAAAGATGTTAAGTTCATATGTGGATATCAATCATCAATCAATTATTTCATCTTTTATAAAATATCTTTACTATATATATTCTTTTCAATTTATTTAATTTTCTTTTCAAGAGTGTAAGGAATCATTTAGCCTCATTTATCAAATCATTTGGTTTATTTAAACCTTTCTTAAATCCTAGTATAATTCCAAATCATTTTCTCTTTTACCTAGGAAAATCTTTCCAAATCATTTGTTAAATCTTAATCAAAGATTTTCTTTCTTAACTTTCAACTTAGGGAAAATATTCCTTTTTTTATAATATCACTTCCCAAAACATCCATTTAATTTAAAGGATTATTCACTGTCCAAAATCATGAATATAATTCCTTTAATAAACTTTCACATTTAACTTATCAATTTAGATTGATTTCAGATTTACAAAACGATGTTTATGAATTCATTTATTATTTTATAAACTTCCATATACAAAATTTCTTTACCAACAAATTCCATTTATATATGACTTATAAGTCAAAATCCAATTATAATTTAATTACTTACAAAACTCTTATTTACAAATTCATTCCTTTCAAATCTTATTATTTATATAATCCATTATAAATTCTTTTCTAAATTTCAATTACAAACCCAAATATAAATTTGATTACAATACCATTTAATATTAATAAAACATTTATATAATTCCATTACTATTATTTATAAAGTATCAATTTTATAAATCTTATATATAGACCATTTATAATAAATTCAAAGAATTTATTTCTTTTCTTTTATCTTAGAAAAAACTTAATTATGATCTTTTAGATCATCCGGGCTTTCCTTTCGATATGTTCCACCCCTCGCTGAAGAAGAGAAAATATAGGCCACGTAAGTTTAGGGCACTGGTTGCTGCATTCCTAATCTTAGTTAAACACCTTGTTTTATCTTCCCAGATCTCATAGGCAGGACAAACGTACTAGTCATTTCTGCGTTACTCTGTTTGTTATTATATTCAATCTTCTTTCTTATTGTTTAAGTGGTATAAACAATTCCACTTTCCCATTTATTCAAACTCTCATTAAAACTTCCAAATCATCTTTAAATGACTTAACTATTCTTTTAAAATTATTCACAAAATATATAGGAAAGAACTGTTAACTTTAATATTGCATTTCAAAAGTTATTTCAAACTACTGCGAAAAGTGCTGCAAATCGCGTTTTAAAAGCTATATTATTCAAAATGACTTTTATATTATTTAGAAATCCATATTTTCAACCTAAATATCTTTTAAAACATTTTAATAGATTTATAAAATTTATTTCATATTTTTAAAACATTTAAAATATTAATTTTAAACTTTGGTCACTTTACCGCAAAAGCACGATTTTTTTGAAAAATTGTTTTGGACATATTTCAGAATCGGCTTAATGAAATCTTGATTTTCTTTATTTATTTCTTTAAATATATTAAATGTTTATAAAACATTTCTAATTCATTTTAAAACTATTTCCAAAAGGTTTAAGCATTCCATATACACTATTTTATTTTCAAAAGGAAAGTGATTTTCTTTGTGCATATCCACGTGTATTAACGTGACTTGATAAAACAATTTAACAATCATATCAAATAATCAATACTTGATGATCAAAGTATACATAAGCATCCATAGCAATCATAACACAACATTAAACATGTATATATGTAAGTAGAGATGTTAAATAGAGTTTCTCACCATAAACCAAAGCGATTAACTTCCTATCAACATTCTAATCAACCAACACTTCACTAATTAATTCCTACTCTATTAAACAACAGCAAAAAACACCATATCCCTTCCTATAGCTTGGCTGAGGCTTGAGATGGAGGTTGGCCGAAAATATAGAGAAGAAGCGGTAGAGCTTTGAACTTGAATTCTCAAGATTAGATCTAAAAAATAGGTCATTTTCTCTCTTGTTTTTGACTCTCTTCCTCTCAATGATTGAAAAACTTATTAACTGAATAGTTGTTGAAAATTCATTTCTCTTGAATTTAAAAAAAAAGTATCACTTGATTTTTATTATTATTGAGTAACATATGGTCAAAAGAAAAGGAGCTATTCTCGGATTCACAAAAATAAATCTCGAAAATGTACTTCAAAGAATTGAGTTTTAGGTATAGCAAGCCTCAAAACTGGAAAAAGTGATCAACATAAAAGTTGTAGTCACTACAGTTTCGTATATTTGAAAAAAAGAATTTCTTAATTTAGATCTGTTATGATCAAATTATGATCAAAAAAAAAATTGCCTATTCTCTGGCTTAAAAACTGGGCCAGAAAATGCACTTGAAAGAAGTATATTTTTGACATAAAAAACTTTAGAATGAGATAAAGTGGTCAACATGAAAGTCGTAGCCAATGGAAAAGTACATGATTTTAAAAAAAATTGCATTTTGGTTATATTTTTAAGAAGTGGTCGAGAGAAGAAGAGGTAAAATATGAAGAAAAGAGGAGTTTGATTTGAAGAGAATGAACATTGATTTCTTTTGAATATTTTATAAATATTTTGACATTATTTCTTTCTAATTTTTTTCTAAGGCTTGGAAGCCATTAAAGAGAAGAGGAAGAAGATGAATAAGCTTGAGAAAAGAAGAAGAAGAAATGTGAATAATAGTGAGAAGGAGGTGAGTATTTATAGAAAAAAAAGAAGTGGTAAATTTATCAAAATAACCTCTTACCAAATTACCAAACTAACCTTACTTTAGCCTAAAGAAATCTTCACTTTTTAAATACTTAACATCATCTTTCACATCCTTACTTTATATCTTAGTCACTTAAAGATTAAGTAAAGAATATCATAATTATATTGGCTTTGATTTGATGTGATTTGATGTTTACTTTTTCTTACTTTTGTTAATTCTTACTTACTTTTACTAGTGACTTCTAGAAGTTTTCTAATATTATTTAGTAAAAGTAAACATGTTTAGTGAATTAATTAATATTTACATTATTTGAATATATGTTCCTATATAAGAAAATAAAGGTGCGACGACGTTGTGACAACTTTTAATCGACAAAACGTTGATTTTCGACAAAATGTTTTACGGTCACATTTTGACGTTTTAGTTAAACTATTTATGTAAACCAAATTTAAAAATAAATTTCTATAATGCTATTTAAAATACGTAAATAAATTAAAATAATTTATTTAACCATTAAACTTACTTTTCTAAAATCAGCACTTTGTCATTTTTGTCGATATAGGCAATGTTAATATCCTAGGTATTGATTTTGATGACAACAACCACATAAAGATTACTACTAACGTATCTTTGAGTTATGCATTCATATCACATATATTATGGAGATATTTACAGAAATTAACAAGAATACAGTGGAAGCAGATGAATTATAGAAGAAGGTCAATCAGAGCAATTGAAGAACAAAACCCAATTAGAGAAGAATGCTGAAGGATAAAGGTGTTTGAAGTGATGAGGAGTTGGTTGAACCTTAGAATATCTTGCTAAAGATCTCATGGAAATTATACTTGAAGATCATCAACCATTGACCTCAACCGAATCACAAAAATCCAAAAATATAAGGTAATTTAAAATACTGAAAATTCGCAACACTTATTAGTGTTGCTATTCATTTTGCAACACACTCAGAATTTCAAATTTTAAATGAAGGGACATTTCCCTCCACCTCTTCACCAAAAGACACGTCTCTTCAACCACTATATAAAGCATCTGAAAACGAATTTTAACGTCAAGAATTCTTATTTTCTATTACTCCTTCTTCTCCAAACATTTGCAAAATAAATCCATTGCATACTCTTTCAATCTCCTTGCAAATCAATACTATTCCACTCCGATTCTTCATTTATTTGCAAACCACACAATATCAGAGAGTTGTACTTTAATTCACACCATTCTCTCTCTAATTTTATCCTATTCCTCAAAGAATTCAAAGATATATTTCCATTGGAGGTCTATAGGATCATTGTACCGAATCTGCAAGGATCTGTATTAAAGATACGACTACTTGACATAGTTTGTTGTTAGTGATAAGGAGAAGGTGTTCTCGTAGCCTGTGAAATCAAGAGGGTTGTCTTGTAGCCCGTGAAACCAAGATTGTAAAGTTGTTCTTGCCACCCATGGAAAGCAAGCGATTATAGTGGAATTCTGCATGATAGAGTGCAGGACTGGATGTAGGATTGGTTAATCCGAACCAATATAAAAATCCGGGTGTTATTTACATTACTGCATTTTACTTTATTACTTACTTATTCTTTGATTACTTCTTTCTATTTGCAATTTGAGTAAGTATAGTTTTATATTCATAAGTAAGTATTTAATACACATTTCATCACTTCTAGTGTTTGAATAGCCTTAAGATTCAACATTGTGTTGTAGCCACCCCAGTTTCTAACATTTGGTATCAGAGCCTTGGTCTTCAAAAATTCATAACTTGGTTTTTGAAAAGTATAAATGGCTAATGACACTAGTAAAATATTTTTTAACACTTTTGTAGAAGAGCAATCCACCACTAGACCCCCTCTATTTGATGGCAGTAGTTATGCATATTGGGCTGGTAGGATGAAATGTTATTTGCAGTCTAATGGTTTGGATATTTGGAACATTACCCAAATAGAATACATAGATCCTCAAACATAATATTCAAAATGGACACTAGACCAAAGACACAAGCACTTAATAACTCTAAGGCAACGAACATTTTATTTTGCTTCTTAGATAGAATTGAATTTAATCGAGTGTTTATTTGTAATTCTGCATATGAAATTTGGAGAACTCTATAAGTCACACATGAAGGAACCAATAAAGTAAAACAAACAAAGATATCTATGTTAACTAACCATTTTCAACTCTTTTAAATGAAACTAAATGAGTCTATTTCTGATATGTATTCTAGATTTCAAGATATAGTACATGCCTTAATATCATTAGGAAAGAAAATTACTAAAGAAGTCCAAGTCAAAAAGATCTTGAATTTGCTTCCTAGTGAATGGGATCAGAAGACTCTGACAATTGAAGAAGCCAATGATATTAGTATTAAGAAATTAGAAGATTTAATTGGTAACCTAATGTCCTATGAAGTAAAGTTGTAGATTAGAAAAGAGAATCAGGAAAATGAGAAGAAATCACTAGCACTCAATGCTATAATTGACAAAGATGAACCAGAAGATGATGCTATTGATGATGATATCGAGTTTATGACCAAAAAGTTCAAGAAATTCTTGAAGTATTGGATAACAAACAAACTTCGAAAAACTAACAACAATAATTCTAGAAATGAAAATGTTGTTAAGTGTTTCGAATGTGATAAACCCGGTCATTTGAAAAGAGACTGTCCCAAACTGATGAAATCAAATCAAACACTTTCAATAAGGAGAGGAAACAGGCATTCAATGCAAAATGGGATGATTCAGATACATCAGTAAGTGATAGTGATTCAGAAACAGAAAATGCTAACATGTGCTTCATGGCAAAGGATTACCAGGTATGGAATTTTAATAAAGAAATTACTAATGTTTTGAATGATATGAATCGGGGATATAAAATATTTAGGAAAGAGTACAACAATAGTTCAGATAGATAGATTAAAAATATTTAATGAAAGGTTAACTAAAGAAAAACAATGTCTAAAAGATGAAATTGAAAGACTTAATGGGTATAATGATGAAAAGGATTTGACACTTGAAAGTTTTGAAAAACTAAAAAGTGAAAATGAATCCTTAAAATCAGAAAATCTTTCAATGAAGTCACAGATCATTGATCTGAATGACAAAATAACATCTCTGGACAATGTTATTCTTAACCGTAATAAGGATTTTGACAAAATGAAAACTGACATTGATAAATTTAACAAAGGGAAGGATAATCTAGAAAAATTATTATCTACATCTAAACACACTAGGAATAAACATGGACTTGGGTACACCCCTAAGGCCAAATCAAAGAAAAATAGTATTCAAAATACTAAGTTTGTTAAGGCTACTGTGACGACCCGAATTTTTAAGCAATTTAAATTGGAATATTTAATTGATTTGAAATATTAAAAAGTTTAATTTTTAACTTGAATTTCAAATATCAATATTTATTGGATAATTAATTGTTGAATTTAATTATTGGAAATTGGGTAAAATGTGAAATCTGGAATTTTAAGCCAGTTAAAAATAATTTGAAGGCTTGTAAAATTTATATTGATAGTACTAAAAATAGTAAACAGTGTTGAAATTGAATTTGGAAGGGTTTGTTAAGTTTTGAAATTTTATCGTTTAAATTGAATTTAAAAATAGCCTTCCGAGGCACAGTCTCGGAATTCGACGAAACCAGTTCCATTGGATCCGTAATATTGTATTATTATCGGATTTCAATTTTCGTAGAGCTTGGAGTTGCTATGTAAGCGTATGGTATGTAAACGAGCTGAAATCTATATCGAAAATTTAATATAATAACTGGTTTAAAACGCCATCTTCTCCATACGATCGAATTGGGGCTCGAAACCTTTTCTGTTGCGTCCGGAATAGGGATATAACCCTAGGAGCGTCTAACGGCACACCTCGGTAGGAGTTCGTGATTTTAGGCTACGTAAAGTGGAACGATTTAAAATCAAATTCAAATTCAAATATAAAATATTCTTTCTTGTCAAACTTTTCTTCAGCCGAAATCCTTCCTGAGCAGGCCGACTTCCATTCCATCGTGTTCCCTCTTTTATAAACATCACGCAATCTTCCTCTGCAAAATTTTAAATCGAAATCAGTAATGGCCGACCTAATCTCTGTTAAATCACGCTACCTATCCCTTCGTTTACATCAAACAGTTCCTTCTCGTTCCTTTTATGATTGCTTGTTCCTCTCTCTCGTCATTCAATTCGGAGAAAGAAAAAGAAACTAATATCGACATTCCCTTCCTCTTCAAAAAAATAATAATCAGAGCGGTTTAAAAAAAAATTATTATGACTTTGTTTCTGAAAATCGAATGCGACTTCAATAAAAAAAAGGGGAAAAATCGTTCTTCTTCGAATCAGGCAAATGGGACGCTCGCGTTTTCTCGTTATAATCTGCAGATGGTCGCTTGGACAAGGGTAGCAAGGTTGGCAAAAGAAGACGCGCGTGAGCGGGATGAGGGCGACGCGAGGTGTGATGGTTCGATCTGAATAGGGATTTAGGGTCGGTGATGTAGGGGCTGTTGTTGTGGGTTGTGTTCGGCGCTGCTCGTGAAGGTGAGGACGAGCGATAGTTAGGATGAGTGCCGCGAAGCGATAGAGGGTGGAGTTTGGTCCTTCGAATGGAAGAGGGAAGGTGGCTGAGGTCGTGAGTTCGGTGGGTGACAGCGAGGAGGTGCATTTGGCAGTAAGGTATAGCTTCAGATTTATCTTTTTTCCAATTTAATATACATATGAAAATATACTGACGAGATTTTAGGAAAAAAAATATAAAGATCTGGAAACATGAATTTTTCTGGTTGAAAAGAATAAAAAAATAAAATAAAATAAGGTTAGATACTGTTTATGTAATCAGGGTTAGACCGGAATATAACATAGATAAAATTTGTGAAATAAGGATTTTAAAGGGTTTAAATCGAAAGGTTACATAAAAATTAGACTTTTGAAATCGTATAGATCAATTTATATATCGAATGTGATTTTCAAGGAAACTTTAATTGGTTACAATAATTTAAAATTTGCAAGTCAGCTTTAATTTAAAACAAAAATTTAATTACCTTAGTGATTAATAAATATATGTAATTTGGTTATACAAGGTTAAAAATCGAAAAGGAGGCAGGCTGGATTGGAATGGATGCTAATAAAATATGAGGTGAGTTAATCTCACTCAGTTAAATTGAAATTTAAACGATTAAATTTAAATAATTGTTTGAATGGTTGAAATTGATTGATGTGCTATAGTATGGTATATTCTGGAATTGGCATATTATTGTGCTAACATCTGTGGATGCAGGGAAAACAGGTTGGAGGGATCCAACTGGACCCCTCAACATTTATTATTTAATATTCTCTGTTGTGATTACTTGATATTCTATGATGAATATATTGGAATATTGAATGTTATGATTTGGTTGGATATATTTGGGTAAAATGAATTACTAAAAATATATAAATTGAGTTTTGAAAAGAAAATAAAGGAAGTAAAGTTGTAAACGAAATAATCTTAGAAAATTTAATAAAATTAGAATGAATTGAAAAGAAATGGAAGTATGTTAAATACTAATAAATAACTTCGAGTATGAAAAGAAAGGGTTTTGAATATACAGTAATTAATGAATTGTAAAATCAAGTGATATTATTTTAAAGGAATAAAGAATTATTTTAAAACTTAAAGTTTTAAATTTATTTAAAGGAATCAGAAGTAAACTAAGAAATCTAAATTGGTATTTCAATTAAAAGTATCTTAAATCATAATTAAGGAATAAAATCTGAAATTAAAGGATTTTTGAATGAATGAAGTAAACTGGAAATCAATTTGGAAATTGATTTGAGTGTTTGAAATTGGATATTAGGAAGAATAAATTCAAGGTGGGAATTTATTAAAGGTATGAGGAAAATTGTTTAAAAATAAACAGTGATTTATTTTTAAAGTTTGTGAAGTGAAGTATATTTCTCTGGATAGCCAAGTACGTTTTCAAAGTTAGTTTCTAAAAATAAAATAAAGGTTTTAATGTTGTTTTACAAAGTAGGTTCTTGGAAATTTATTATTACTAAATGTTTAAATTCTAAAGTAAATATTTATTCAAATCTATTACCGTAGTAATAATTTATAAAGTGTAACTTAGTAATTCTGTTTTAAAGGTGAAAACCTACTTTTATTTATAAAGTAACCTTATTTCAAATATTCATATAGTATATATTTTTAATCAATTATTGAATTAGTTTTAATTTAAATATTTTAAAGTAAATTCTAAAGTAAGTAATTTGTTAATCTATTATCGTAATAATTATTTAAAGAGTGATTTGGTATTTTGTTTAAAGAAGAAATCTAATGCATAGTTATAAGGTAACCTTATTTCTAGAGTATTATTTTAAATAAATTACTAAAGTAATTTTTTCTATATTGAATGTTAAATATATTTTACAATAAAGTGTTTTTAAATTATTTTTAAAAATCTAAAGTTTTGTGCTTGGTGATTCCAGTGGAAATAGAAATACTTGGAATTTATTCGGAGAAAGGAAGATAGTTTTGAAAACTGTTTTCAAAAGGGTTTGAAAAAGTGAAAATATATCTCGTGAAGATATTTTTGAGGTTAATAAATAATTTGTAAATTTATTTATTGTGTGATGGATGTTGTGAATATTAATTGATAGTTAAATCACCAACTATCAATATTGGAAAAATGCGTTGATCGTTTCGTAGAGACCGGGATCGAGATTTATTTCTCGAAAACCACTTCGATCCGGTTTGTACGTTTCGTGGAAACGAGTTTGGATTCGAAGATGGAGCAGTGAAGTGCAAGGGCTAATCGCTACTAATCCTGAGGATATTTCCAAAATGGATGTAGTAGGAATAGTGCCTTCGGTTCCGTTCGAACCCGGGACGGACTTGTATGGATGAATGCTTACGAAACATCGTCAGGGGGACGATGGGCATTCTAAGGGATATGTTATGAAAAGGTAACGCTTAGCCTCAAGACTCATCAAATGGGAATGACTGAAAATCAAGGGTTATGCAGCAAGGCTAGGTGGGTAGCACCCAAGCAGGGTGAGGTCATTCCTGTCTAGATGTCCCTTTTTATTTCGGCTTAGTGGGCGGTTGCTGATCCTAATTGCGGGGTGATCTCACTCAGGATTATCGAGTAAGGGGTAGTCCCGGTCTTGTGTTGCAGGGGAGCGGGCGTACTCCTCGGTACGGTGATCTAGGCCCCGTACTGTGACAGGTGGTACCCCAGTGCCTAGTCATTAGTTGGAAATTCATTCTCCCTACGAGCCTTGTATGAGTTTTGTTTATATTACCCACTTTGTGGTTAGTAGCTGGAATTTAATAATGTAACAATTTCAGCTATTTTATAAGTATTTGTATATAGACCCTATTATAATATCAGAGGATTTCTATAAAATTGTTTTAGCTATCGTAAGGTAAAAACCTGACATGTTTATTTGTGGCGTGGTCTTACGAGATGCTTTTGTTTTCAAAGGATTTTTGAAACTTTAATAATCAATTGAGTGTGATTTTCTCACGCTGGTATTCCACACTGACTCGGGTGTTATTTAACTGTAATGATCGGGTCAGACTGAGTATTATAAGATACAGGATTTGATGCTGTGGAGCTTAGGAGACGAGCTGGATGACGATACGTATTTCCGTACTTGTTTATGTATATATATTCCGCTGAGTTGAGTTGCTGTGTATCCATTTGTATGTTATTGATGTTGAGCTGTGATTGATGTACTCTGATGATGTAAAATATTTAAGCAGATATATTTGATTTTGAGTAAAGTTTATTTATTATCTATTATATTTTGTTCCGCTGCGATGGTTAGATTCTGATGTTAATTTCTATTTTATTCTTCCACCTCTTCTTCTTTAACCCAAATGGTTCGTATTTCTGTACAACTTGGGTTGATTTAGTTAGAATAGTGTTGACTCAAGGGGTACGGATTTGCGGGTCGTTACAGCTACCAAGTTCAAACCAAAACCTAGGAAATTAAAGTTAAAACCTCCAAATAGATTCATTAATTTATGGGTTCCAAAAAGGTTGGATGATGTTGAAAAAGAAAAATATAATGATAATTTTATTAATAAGGTTCATTCATCTAATGATCATATTTTGAAAGGAAATTCAAACTCATCATGGGTTTGGCATCCCAAAACTTAACCCCATGGACCCCAGAATAAAAAGGGTACCTGTATGCATATTTTATAATTTTTCAGGCACCAAACAATGTATATCAAATAGCAGATGCTCAAAGCATATGATAAGAAATCTATTGAACATTGGATAAATACGAAAAGGATTTGTTATTGGCGTCAGCAAAGTCGGTAACTCTAAAAATTATCTTATTTTTTGATAAGTTTATTTAAGGTTTTGAATTGATTTGGTTTCCCCTCAAGTGTTTTGTTTATAAGCATTTATCTCTATACACAAACTCTACATATTGTCTAGCAGTGATTTAAGCAACTCTTTTTCTCCCTTTTTGTTGATGACAAAGGGGGAGAGAAGGTATAAATATACTAGGAAAAATGATAGGGGGTGTGCATAAAGTTAGGGAGAGTCAAATATAAAAGTATTATATTTTATCTCTCAAATATTTATATGGTTGCCATCATCAAAAGGGGGGAGATTGTTAATACTCTAGGTATTGATTTTGATGACAACAACCATATAAATATTACTACTAACATATCTTCGAGTTATGCAGTCATATCAGATATATCATGGGGACATTTACAGAGATTAACAAGAATACAGTGGAAGCAGATGAGTTATCGAAGAAGGTAAATCAGAGAAATTGAAGAACAAAACCCAACAGTTGTGACGAATGGGATTTTCGACCCTCAAAAATCGACACCAATACATTCTCGGTATTCACGTGCCACAAATTCAAGTATCGAAAAGCCCGACAGTTATAGGAAAAGGAAAATAAAGACAGAACATAATCTTACACGAATGGAATAACATATTATTTCAACATATAATCTTTACAGTGGAAAATTTTAGATACATTTATCAAAGTTTAACTTAACATCAACATGGACAGTTATAAATATCTATCCTTATAAATATGGAATATAATAGTATACGAGTGTGGTGGAAATGGATAATAATCTTCAGACGAATCTTCTAGCTCTATGCTTTGGGCTTTACAAAATGCTCCAAACTAAACCTGACTACCATGCTGCTCGAAAAAATATGGCACCTAGAATTTAAAGGAATGAAAATAAACTTCAGCTCAGTCATGGGACTAATGTGAGAAACTCAAAATAAGAGTATTTGAAAACAAAGGGTATCTCATAAGACCACTGTAACAACCCACCTTTTTAAACAATTTAAATCGATAATAAACCACACATGTCTAATTCAAACCACTCAAAAGGGAGGATCATTAATGGGATAAATAATAAAATAATAGAAAAGAAGGAAAAACAAAACATAGAATCTTGCAGTGGAATGACAAAATATAATAATCAAATAAACAGTTCATGAAGCTGTTTTACAAGTGACATTTGATTATACTTTTACAATTCAAATTAGAGTTATACATACATCAAAAAAAAATGTAGCGGAACACAATAAGCAGTGAAATAATAATAATAAATAGCAATAATACACTGAAACTTCGTCTTCGTCCTCCAAAAAATAAAATAGTCTTCAATACACTGAAAAATCTCAGACTGACCCGAACATAATGCAAAACAATACATTCGAGTCAGAATTAAGGTTCCTACGTAAGTTAAATCAGTATCAAATAAAAATATGAGTGCAATGGCTTCAGAGATGTTATAGGATTTTTCATCTCCTATCAAGTGTACAACATGAGTGCAGTAATTTACAAGATTTCAAATAATTTTAACCACTTCATTTAAAATAAATCCAAAGTTTAAGTTAAAAACTTAAACTTTTTAAATAATTTAGTTTCAATAAATAATCCAAATTCAAGAAATTGTATGGGTATAAATCATTTCAACCCATAATTTAAATCTCTTAATTATCCAATTCTAAAATGATTCAAAGGACCCCATAAAAGGTGTCAATAATATACAAGGTTATAACAGGGACATATTAAACTAAATAAAAAACCATACATCCAACATATCAATCAATAAGCATCCATTTCAGATAACATCCAAATCAACCAATATATTTCAACATATAATAGTTATCAATATCGAGGTTTAATTGTCAATTAAATTCCAATATAAAATTAAATCTCAATTCAAATTCAATATCAATTCAAATGTCAACTTAAATCAACAAACAACAATAAAAAAGGTATATATCGCATCATATGTTTTTATTTAACTTGCAGTTGAATTTTTAGTATTGCGTGAGTGCGTTGAATCACTCACCTTTTTGCTTTCCCTTTTCTAGCCAGATTTGGATCTGCAACTACTTTCTCATTTTATTTTATTTCCTTGCTATCTTAATCTTTTTATAGGTTTTGAAGAGAAGATTATATAGATCTGGATTTGAAGAAAAAGACATGTAAAGAAAAGAAGGTTTGAAAAAGAAAAAAAAATAAAGAAGAAGAAGAATTGAAAAAAAGAAAAGGAAGCTTTGAAAAAGAAGAAAAAGATTTGAAGAATAAGAAGAAAAAAAGAGAAAAAAAGTTTTGGAAAAACATGAGAGGAAGGAGATTTGAAGAAGAAACGTGAAAAAAAAGGAAGGAGGAAGATGAAGAGACAAAAAAATGAAGCTACAGAAGATGAGATTTAAAAAAATGAAATGAAGCTACAAGAATGAAGATTTTAAACTTGTGAAAATCTAATAAAGAAAAATGTAAACAAAGTAAGAATTGAAATAAAATAAAAATATGAACAACCCTAGAAAAAAGATAGGTATTAAAAGAGGTTAAGGAAAGAATTAAAAATATGAAAAGTAGGTAACGTTCATGAAATGAAAAGGCTTTAGCCAATCTAAATGGAAACGAGTAATGGAACAAATGAGGAAACAATGAAAAAAAGGTGTGAATTATTAATTGGAAAGGGAATGAATGGACCAACTCTACTCTATAAACAAACTTTTGGAATTCAAATTTCAAAACATTTTTTCACTCAATTAATTTTGTTAACCCCAAACATAAATAATTTGACATTCATTAAAGATTTAATCACCACAATATAACTAAATTTGAACACAACAATTTACATAACGGGGACCGCCGCTACATAAAAAATAATATGAACCATGATTTACAAATTCAAATATAAAAACAACATTTTTATCGACGCGTAATTATGAACTCAAATATTTAATTTATTTTAAATTTCAAGGTTAGCAATAAAATCACTTCCGTGCAACTTATGCCTGCTGTTTAACTACCGTAAAATGTTGTTTTAAAAATTTAATTTTCTCTTTTTACAACGTTACATCTATATTCAGAATAGAAATATTCCTTATAATTGTAACAACCCGTAATTTCTACAATATTTTAAATGGAATTTTAAATTGAAACTTTGAATTTAATTATTTTAAAATTGATAAATTTGGAGTTTTATTGTATAATTTTAGATTTGACGTAAATTATTCTTCCAAATTTAAGAAAATAAAGATTTTTCTAAAAATTTAAATTTTGGTCAACTTTGGTTAAATTTGACTTCCTGTTGAAAATTTAAAATTTGAGACTTAATATTTTTATGAAGCTGGATTTGATTCTAATCTTTTCCTGCTTTTCATTTTGTAAAATTTTGATTTTTACTACTCCAAATTTGTAGTTTTCAGCGTATTACACGCAGTTGTTTTCATGTTTTATTTTTCTCTTTTGTTGTCAGGCTTAGGCTTATGGGTTATAAGGTAAATGGTCATCTGAATAGTCAGTACAATTGAAAGGTCATCAGTTGAGAAACTTTTACATACAAAATTATTTCATGCCTTCTCATTTCTCATTCACATCTCCTGCTCAGAAATTCACAGTAAGTTTCGTCTTCCTCCTCCTAATTTTCTCTATATTTTTCTCTTTTCTTCCTCCTTCCTTCTTTCAAATTTCAGCCATGCCTTGCCATCTCCGCCTCCTTTCCTTTCTCCAACCAAATCAAACCTCACCTTCTTCAAAACCATCACCTCCACCAGCCCCTCTCATGTATTTTACAAAATATAATTTTCTACTTTCATTTTCCTATGTAAATTTATTTATTTACGTATGTATTTTTTTTTTTAAGCTTTGGATTTGTATTCTCCTTCCACTCAAACTTGTTTATGATTGTTGTGCTTATTCATAGTTATTGTGTTATGTGTGGAATCATTGTCCTAACCAAAGAAGGCGAGTAATCACGCTTGACTACATACTTATATTTTAGTGAATTGATGACAATTGAATTGTATTTATATGTATATGCAAGTTAGAAATTTCACTTATGTTTATATTATGTTATTTCATATGATGTTATACCTGTTACGATCATATGCTGATATGGTGTACATTGTTCTGCTTATTTCTGTTCTCACACTGCAAGTTCCTTCATTATGGGTTGAAATGATACATACCCGAACAGTCTTTAGATTAAGGAAAAATTGTTATGGGCTGAAATGATAGGCCTGAGCAATTTTTATTTGACTTGGGATTTTGAGTTTGAAATGATATAAAACCCGAAAATTTAATAAGTTCGAATCGAAATGATATAAATCCGTATTTACTTGACCCTAGGTTAGAAAATTTTATACAAACTCCTTAGTTGGTTTTAAATTAGTTTTCTAAAGATTTTTAAGTACTTTGGATTTGATTGTATGAATTTCAACTTAGAATTTTAATGTATGATTTCTAGGAAAAATTTCGTATTTATTTACATGTGTTAAATTACAAAAAAAATTAATAGTTGAAAATGTAACTTTTGGAATCTAGTTTATAATATAAAAGCTAACTGAAATTAATTATTCAATTTGACTTAATTAATGAAAGAAACATGTAAAGTTTTAATTAACGGAAGGAACATGTAAAGTTTTAATATATGAAAGAAACATGCAAAGTTTGAGTTAGTGTAATATTGATTAAAATGATAAATGCTTTTTATTGTAATAAAAAAGTAAGTGAAAACATATATGTGACATGTAAGTTTAATTAATGTAATATTGATTAAAATAGTAAATGCACTTTACCATAGTAAAAATGTAAATTAAAATGTACATTTGATAATGTAAGTGTTGATTAGTGTAATATTGATTAAAATGATAAATTCTCTTTACTGTAATAAAAAAGTGAATTAAAACGTACATTTGATAATGTAAGTTTTAATTATTGTAATATTGATTAAAATGATAAGTGCACTTTACTGTAATAAAAATGTAAATTAAAACGTACATTTGATAATGTAAGTTTTAATTAGTGTAATATTGATTAAAATGATAAAAGCTCCTTATTGTAATAAAAATGTATGTTAAATATACATGTGACATGTAAAGTTTTAATTAGTGTAATATTGATTAAAATAATAAATGCTCTTTACTGTAATAAAAATGTAAATAAAACGTACATTTTATAATGTAAGTTTTAATTACTGTAATATTTATTAAAATGATAAATGCTCTTTATTGTGATAAAATATAAGTTAAAACATACATGCGACATGTAAAGTTTTAATTAATGTAATATTGATTAAAATAATAAATGCTCTTTACTGTAATAAAAATGTAAATTAAAACGTACATCTTATAATAAGTTTTAATTAGTGTAATATTGATTAAAATGATAAATGCTCTTTATTGTAATAAAAATGTAAGTTAAAACATACGTGTGACATGTAAGTTTAATTAGTACAATATTGATTAAAATAATAAATGCTCGTTACTGTAATAAAATGTAAATTAAAACGTACATTCGATAATGTAAGTTTTATTTAATGTAATATTGATTAAAATGATAAATGCTCTTTACTATAATAAAAATGTTAATTAAAACATACATTTGATAATTTAAGTTTTAATTAGTGTAATATTGATGAAATAATAAATGCTCTTTATTGAAATAAAAATGTAAGTTTTAATTAATGTAATATTGATTAAAATGATAAGTGCACTTTACTGTAACATAAATGTAAATTGAACATACATGTGACATGTATGTTTTAATTAATTGAAATGATAAATGCTCTTTACTGTAATAAAAATGTAAATTAAAATGTACATTTTATAATTTAAGTTTTAATTAGTGTAATATTGATTAAAACGATAAATGCTCTTTACTGTAATAATAAAATATAAGTAAAAACATACATGTGACATGTAAGTATTAATGAATGTAATATTGATTAAAATGATAAATCCTATTTACTGTAATAATAAAATGTAACTTAAAACGTACATTTGACATGTAAGTTTTAGTTAATGTAATGGTGTACTTTAAATTGATTAAAATGATAAATTTTCCTTTCTGTAATAATAAAACGTAAGTTGATAATATATATTAGATATGTAAGTTTTAATTAATGTAAATGGCAAATTTTATATGATTAAAATAATAAAGGTTCTTTACTATAATAATAAATGTAAATTAATAATGTACTTTTAACTTAACATAAGAATTTCAGCTTTAAATTGGATATTATAGTAACAAAGTTTATTTGACTATAAGGCTATGATAAAATGACCATGTTAAAATTTGTAATTATATAAATATTTTGATTATATAAAATGTTAAAGTGGAAAGTATTACATTCCAAAATGCTATTATTTTCTTAAATATTACTTTTTCAAAATGCTATGATGTCTTAAGGTTATGTTTTCGAGATGCTATTATTTCTAAAATGTATTATTTTCGAGATGCTATGATTATAGAGGTACATTTTTAAAGTGCTACGGTTTCTAAATTATTATGATTTCAATGTGTTATAATTGAATGTATAAATTTTGGAAGTGTTACAACTTTGAAAATGAATATTATTTTCTAAAGAATAATGATATTGGGTTATACGGTTTTGAAATGAATATGTTTGATATGAAATATAAAACATTTGAAAATGAAGTAACCATGGGTTATAATAACGTTTGGTTGTTAAAGAGACCGGGATCGAAAGTAGTCATACTCTCTGCCAACTCCGAAGACCACTTTAACAACTGTGGATGTAGTGAAGATTCCAGAATGAAGTAGGTGGTTGATGACGCTCTATTTGAGGTATATATATGGACCTGACTCCCATGAGTTAGCATAAGGTGGCTAAAACAGGAGCAATTGACGGGCCAAGTAAGGTAGCTCCTCTGATCGGACACACTTCTTCGATTGCCATTCTATTACTTTGTGATTGATTTAGTGCGCACCTTTGATTTGGAAGTGTGGCTCGAGGTGGGACGGTATTGGCTGCTATGCGTTACCACCAACTCAAAAGTGTAATTGGTATATCTACCTTGGCATTGCCTAGTTGTGCCATGTCACCTACCTTACCTTAGCGAGACCACTACGAGTTTGTTTTGTACCATACCTACGGAGTGCCCTCTGAGGATGCCCAGTACAGTGAGATTACAGTACTGTATAGACTGTGGGAATATATAAAATGTGTTAAGATGGAAATGGGTAACACCGTAATGCTATTTTAATAGTTTACTTTACTTTAGACATTATTATAATAGCGTATAATACTACATATATAGTTTAACGGATCCTTAAAGAATGGGTGATCCCAAGCATCCTTTAAGTTATTGAAGCATTTCTTTACAGTTCACTTGAGTTGATTTACATTTTATAAGTATGTATGTCCTGACTCGAGTGTTTTTTGTTTTGCTCTACGCTCGGGTCAGCCTGAGTACCACAGCTTTGGATTCATCTTTTGGAGTTAGAGATCTGCTGGAGATTTAGCTATTTATCTATCTGTCATTTCTATTTCATTTATTTCCATTCATCTTTGTTATGTATTAGTGAACCTATGTATTTGGATTTCTGTTGTACTTGTTTTTAGACTTTGGTATTTTGTATTTGTTTTGAGACTTTGTATATAGTAGCTTCATGAACTACTATGTTTATTTTATTCCACTGCGAGTTATTCTAATATTCTATGTCTGTGATTTTATGATTGATTTTATTTGCCCTAATTTTTAATAACAATCTCTTGTTTTGAATTATTCAAGTCCAACATGTGTGGATTTATTGTCGATTTGAATGGTCCAAAATAGTGGGATGTTACAGTTGGTATCAGAGCTTTGGTTTTAAGCAATCCATAGCCTGTGGGTCATAAACTCATTAGAGATAGAGTAGAAATACCCTAGAATGAGTGAAATCAGTCTTAGAATCATTCCTTGTGAGAGAACGTGTTTTTAAGTATAAAATGATTTTAAAGGATTATTTTGGATAAAAAAAATTCTTGTTTTAAAATCAAATTCCTTCTTGGAATTTCCTTCCTTTCAAATCCACCTTGTTTTATAGAATGCTTTGATTAGGACTTCCATTCTAGTTGAATCTTTTCTTTTTTCCCAATTCTATTTCAGGATTGGGAAATTCCTAGGACTCCATCTGATATCCGTAGCTTTCTAGGCCTTGTCGGTTATTATCATAGATTTATTGAGAATTTTGCTCGGATTTCTCCACCTCTCACTGCTTTGACTCGTAAGAATGCTAAGTTTATATGGAATGATAAGTGTGATGCTGCATTCAATGAGTTAAAGCGCAAACTTACTTCCACACCAGTTCTTACCGTTCCAAATAGAAATAAGGGATTAATGGTATAACGGATGCTAGTCGGAATGGTTTGGGAGCTGTTCTGATGCAGGATGAGAAAGTTATTGCTTATGCCAGCCGCCAGTAAAAGACCCATGAAGCCAATTATGTTACCCATGATCTAGAATTGCTTGCTGTGGTTTTTGCTTTGATGCTTTGGAGACATCATCTTTTGGGAACTAAGTTTGAGCTCTTTATGGATCATCAGTCTTTGAAGTATATTTTCACCCAGAAGAATTTGAATCAAAGACAAGTTAGATGGCTTGAGTTTCTAGCTTGTTATGACCTCGACATCAACTATACCTCTAGGAAAGCTAATGTTGTAGCCGATGCTTTGAGTCGGAAGAAGGTGATGTTGTGTCAGCTTGTTATTTCTTCTCCTTTTATGGATCGTATTGTTGCTGAGCAAGACGAGGATAGGATAATTAGACTTATTAAGCAGAATGTTCGTAGCAGAGTTGGTGGCTGTAGCCAAGATGGTAGTGGAGCTTAGATCGATGATAGAGGGATTTTGTGGACTAATAATAGGATTTGTGTCCCAAATGTTGATGGATTGAGGCAAGAGTCACTTCAGAAAAATCATCGGTCCAGACTTTCTATTCACCCAGGTGTGATGAAGATGTATCAGGATATGAAGAAGTTATATTGGTGGAGTGGTATGAAGCGTGATATCTCCCTTTTTGTTAGTAAATGTGCGACTTGTCAGCAGGTTAAGGCTGATCATCAGAAGACCGCTGGATTATTGCACCCCTTGAGATTCCTAATTGGAAATGAGAATAGGTTTTCTATGGATTTCATTGACGGATTACCGAGGACTAGGAGAGGTAATGAGATTATTCAGGTAGTGGTGGATAGATTAACCAAATCAGCTCATTTCACTCTGGTTAGATCTAACCGTTCTGCTTCGAGTTTGGCTGAAATTTATATGAGAGAGATTGTTCGTCTTCATGGTGTTTCAGTTAGTGTTGTTTGTGATAAAGATCCCATCATTACCAGCCATTTTTGGAGAGCTTGTCAAGAAGCTTTAGGTACTCACCTATATCTGAGCACTGCTTACCATCCATAGACCGATGGTCAAACGGAAAGAGTGATTTAGATTCTGGAAGTTCTTCTTCGTGCCTGTGTCCTCGATTATGGAGGATCTTGGGAAGATCATCTCCATCTCGTTGAATTCACCTATAACAACAGTTATCAGGTAATTTTAAATCTTTTGTTTAATCTCGTCTTAAGCATTTATCTATCTTATTCCATCTTTCGAATTTAGGCTGGTATTGAAATGGCTCCATTTGCTGCTCCTTATGGGCGACCTTGCATATCTCCATCTTGCTGGATTGAATCCGGTAATCGTTTGATTCTTGGTCCAGATATGATTCTTGAGGCTTTGGAGAAGGTTGAGGGGATTAGGAGGAAGATGAGGATTGCTCATGATAGGCAGAAGAAGTATGCTGATAGGCAAAGGAGGAGTCTGGAGATTTCTATTAGTGATCGGGTTTTCCTTAAGGTCTCTCCATTAAGGAATGTGATTCGGTTTGGTTGGAGAGGGAAACGTGCTCCTAGGTTCATTAGTCCTTTCCGTATTTTAGAGAGAGTTGGTTCTTTAGCCTACCATTTGGATTTGCCTGAGAAGCTTTCTGGAGTGCATAATGTATTCCATGTTTCGCATCTTCGTCGTTATCTTTATGATCCATCTTTGATTGTTCAGCCTTCTGCTTTTGACAGTTTGGATGTTGAGCCAAACTTTACTATCAAGAGGAAGCCGCTTCATATTATCGACAGAGGTACGAAGTAGATAAGTAGGAAATCTATCAACATGGTCAAAGTGCAGTGGAGTACTAATGATTAGGATTGTACTTAGGAGACGGAGGAGATCATGCGTGCTTTGAATCCGGAATCGTTTGTTCCAAATGCTATTCGTTAATTTATCACATTTTCTTTTCTTTTTCTGTGTCTCCTCCCTTTTCTAGGATGAAAAGTTTTGAGTGGGGGAGAGTGTAACAACCCGTAATTTCTATAATATTTTAAATGGAATTTTAAAGTGAAACTTTGAATTTAATTATTTTGAAATTGATAAATTTGGAGTTTTATTGTATAATTTTAGATTTTGATGTAAATTATTCTTCCAAATTTAAGAAAATAAAGATTTTTCTAAACATTTAAATTTTGGTCAACTTTGGTTAAATTTGACTTAATGTTGAAAATTTTAAATTTGAGATTTAATTTTTTTATGAAGCTGGATTTGACTCTAATCTTTTTCCTGCTTTTCGTTTCATAAAATTTTGATTTTTTTACTTCTCCACATTTGCAGTTTTTAGCATATTACACGCAGTTGTTTTCATGTTTTATTTTTCTCTGTTGTTGGGCTTAGGCTAATGGGTTAGAAGGTAAATGGTCATCTGAATAGTCAGTACAATGAAGGCATCAGTTGAGAAACTTTTATGTACAAAATTATTTCCTGCCTTCTCATTTCTCATTCACATCTCCTTCTCAGAAAATTCCCAGTATGTTTCTTCTTCCTCCTCTCAATTTTCTCTATATTTTTCTCTTTTCTTCCTCCTTCCTTCTTTCAAATTTCAGCAATGCCTTGCCATCTCCACCTCCTTTCCTTTCTCCAACCAAATCCGACCTCACCCTCCCAAAAACCATCACCTCCACCAGCTCCTCTCATGTATTTTACAAAATATAATTTTCTACTTTTATTTTCCTTTGTAAATTTATTTATTTACGCATGTATTTTATTTATTTTTCTAAGCTTTGGATTTGATTCTCCTCCCACTCTAACTTTTTCGTGATTGTTGTGCTTATTCGCAGTTGTTGTGTTGTGTTTGGAATCATAGTTCTAACCAAAGAAGGTGAGTAATCACGCTTGGCTACATATTTATATTTTGGTGAATTGATGACAATTGAATTGTATTGATATGTATATGTAAGTTAGAAATTTCACTTATGTTTATATTATGTTATTTCATATTATGTTATACCTGTTATGATCATATGCTGATATGTTGTACATTGTTCTACTTATTTCTATTCTCACACTACAAGTTCCTTCACTATAGGTTGAAATGGTATATACCCGAACGGTCTTCAGATTAAGGAAAAATTGATATGGGCTCAAATGATAGGCCTGAGAAATTTTTATTTGACTTGGGATTGCGGGTTTGAAATGATATAAAACCCAGAAATTTAATAAGTTCGGATTGAAATGATATAATCCTTATTTACTTGACCCTATGTTAGAAAATTTTATACAGACTCCGTGGTTGGTTTTAAATTAGTTTTCTAAAGATTTTTTTAACTATTTTGGATTTTATTATATTAATTTCAACTAAAAATTTTAACGTAATGATTTCTAGAAAAGATTTCATATTTATTTACATGTGTTAAATTTTATAAGAAAATAAATGGTGGAAAATGTAACTTTTAGAATCTAGTTTATAATATAAAAGCTAACTGAAATTAATAATTCAATTTGACTTAATTAATGAAAGGAACATGTAAAGTTTTAATAAAGGGAAGGAACATGTAAAGATTTAATTAACGGAAGGAATATGTAAAGTTTTAATTAACGGAAGGAACATGTAAAGTTTTAATTAACGGAAGAAACATGTAACGTTTTAATTAATTAAAGAAACATGTAAAGTTTGAGTTAGTGTAATATTGATTAAAATGACAAATGCTCTTTATTGTAATAAAAATGTAAGTTAAAAACATACATGTGACATGTAAGTTTAATTAATCTAATATTGATTAAAATAATAAATGCTCTTTACTGTAATAAAAATGTAAATTAAAACGTACATTTGATAATGTAAGTTTTAATTAGTGTAATATTGATTAAAATGATAAATGCTCTTTACTGTAATAAAAATGTAAATTAAAATGTACATTTGATAATATAAGTTTTAATTAGTGTAATATTGATTAAAATGGTACATGCTCTTTACTGTAATAAAAATGTAAATTAAAACGTACATTTGATAATATAAGTTTTAATTAGTGTAATATTGATAAAAATGATAAATGATCCTTATTGTAATAATAATGTATGTTAAACATATATATGACATGTAAAGTTTTAATTAGTGTAATATTGATTAAAATAATAAATGCTCTTTACTGTAATAAAAGAATTTTATAATGTAAGTTTTAATTACTGTAATATTGATTAAAATAATAAATTCTCTTTATTGTAGTAAAATGTAAGTTAAAACATACATGTGACATGTAAAGTTTTAATTAATGTAATATTAATTAAAATAATAAATGCTCTTTACTGTAATAAAAATGTAAATTAAAATGTACATTTTATAATGTAAGTTTTAATTAGTGGAATATTGATTAAAATGATAAATGCTCTTTATTGTAATAAAAATGCAAGTTAAAACACACATGTGACATGTAAACTTAATTAATCCAATATTGATTAAAATAATAAATGCTCTTTACTGCAATAAAAATGTAAATTAAAACGTACATTTGATAATATAAGCTTTATTTAATGTAATATTAATTAAAATGATAAATGCTCTTTACTGTAATAAAAATGTAAATTAGAACGTACATTTGATGATGTAATTTTAAATTAGTGTAATATTAATAAAATAATAATGCTATTTATTGAAATAAAAATGTAAGTTTTAGTTAGTGTAATATTGATAAAATAATAAATGTTCTTTATTGAAATAAAAATGTTAGTTTTAATTAATTTAATATTGATTAAGATGATAAATGCTCTTTACTGTAATAAAAATGTAAATTAAACGTACATGTGACATGTAAGTTTTAATTAATGTGATATTGATTAAAATGATAAATGCCCTTTACTGTGATAAAAATGTAAATTAAACGTACATGTGACATGTAAATTTTAATTAATGTGATATTGATTAAAATGATAAATGATCTTTACTTTAATAAAAATGTAAATTAAAATGTACATTTTATAATTTAAGTTTTAATTAGTGTAATATTGATTAAAATGGTAAATGCTCTTTACTATAATAATAAAATGTAAGTTAAAACATACGTGTGACATGTAAGTTTTAAATAATGTAATATTGATTAAAATGATAAATGCTCTTTACTGTAATCATAAAATGTAAGTTAAAACATACATTTGACATGTGAGTTTTAATTAATGTAATGGTGTATTTTAAATTGATTAAATGATAAATGTTCCTTACTGTAATAATAAAATATATTGATAATGTAAGTATGATATGTAAGTTTTAAGTAATGTAAATGACATATTTTAAATGATTAAAATAATAAAGGTTCTTTACTGTAATAATAAATGTAAGTTAATAATGTACATTTAACTTAACATAAGAATTTCAGCTTTAAATTGAATGTTACAGTAACAAAGTTTATTTGACTATAAGGCTATGATAAAATGATCATGTTAAAATTGTAAGTATATAAATATTTTGATTATATAAAATGTTAAAGTGGGAAGTATTACATTCCAAAATGCTATGATTTTCTTAAGTATTACTTTTCCGAAATGTTATGATGTCTTAAGGTTATGTTTTCGAGATGCTATGATTTCTAAAATGTAATGTTTTCGAAATGCTATGATTATAGAGGTTACATTTTTAAAGTGGTATGGTTTCTAAATTATTATAATTTCAATGTGTTATAATTGAATGTATAAATTTTGGGAGTGTTACAAGTTTGGAAATGAATATTATTTTTCTAAAGAATAATGATATTGGGTTTATACGGTTTTGAAATTAATATGTTTGATATGAAATATAGACCATTTGAAAATGAAATAACCATGGGTTATAATAACGTTTGGTTGTTAAAGAGACCGGGATCGAAAGTTTTCATACTCTCAAACAACTTTGAAAATCACTTTAACAACTATGTACGCGGTGAAGATTCCAGAATGAAGTACGTGGTTGATGACGTTATATTTGACGTATATATATGGATCTGACTCCCGTGAGTTAGCATAAGGTGGCTAAAACAGGAGAAATTGACGGGTCAAGTGAGGTAGCTCCTCCGATCGGACACACTTCTTCGATTGACATTCTATTACTTTATGATTGATTTGGTGCGCACCTTTGATTTGGGAGTGTGGCTCGAGGTGGTCGGTACTGGCTGCTATGCGTTACCACCAGCCCGGAAGTGTAATTGGTATATTTACCCTGGCATTTCCTAGTTGCGCCATGTCACCTACCTTTGCGAGACCACTATGAGTTTTATTGTACCATACCTATGGAGTGCCCTCTGACGACGTCCAGTACGAGGGAGATTACGGTACTGTATAGACTATGGGAATATATACAATGTGTTAAGGGGGAAATGGGTAACGCCTTAACGCTATTTTAATAGTTCATTTTACTTTAGACATTATTATAATAGCATATATTACTACATAATAGATAGTTTAACGGATCCTTAAAGGATGGACAATCGTAAGCATCCTTTAAGTTACTGATGCATTTCTTTACAGTTCACTTGAGTTGATTTACATTTTATAAGTATGTATGTCCTGACTCGAGTGTTTTGTGTATTGCTTTACACTCGGGTCAGCTTGAGTACCACAGCTTCGGATTCATCTTTTAGAGCTAGAGATCTGCTGGGGATTTAGCTATTTATCTATCTGTCATTTCTATTTTAGTTATTTCCATTCAGCTTTATTATGTATTAGTGAACCTATGTATTTGGATTTCCTGTTGTACTTGTTTTCAGAATTTGGTATTTTGTATTTGTTTTAAGACTTTGTATCTAGTAGCTTCGTGAACTACTATGTTTATTTTTTTCCGCTGCGAGTTATTTTGATATTCTGTGTCTGTGATTGATTTTATTTGCCCTAATTTTTAATAACAATCTGTTGTTTTGAATTATTCAAATCCGACATGTGTGGATTTATTGTCGATTTGAATGGTCCAAACAGTGGGATGTTACATTAGTTTCCTCAAACATTCTTTTATTTTCCTTAAAATGCTTATTCATTACTTGCAATTCATAAACGTAAACATTCTTATATTCTACAATTATCAACTTATATAATGTTAAATCCATTCTTATATTTCCAAATAATGTACATTCCAATTGAAAACATTCTTACATTAAATTTATTAATTGCACTTTGTTTCTTTTTCCTTTTTCAATTGAAATATTTCAATGAATTTGTTTCCAATTAATTTTAATCTTCCACTTCAAAATAGACCCTAATTGATGAAATATATTAAATAAAAACGTGAACATTGTAATCCTTATTTATAGTCATGCAAACACGTTTATAAATTACAGTATCCAACAAACATTAAATAACATACTAAATAAATGTTTTTCTCTATCAATCAATATTCATTTAACTCATCATTAAAACTAACATTAATTATTCCAATTGCTCTTATTAAATTATATTCTAATACGCGTTAGAACCTTCCACTTCATTGCTTCATTGTAGTTTGTTGTTTTAGAATTTTATTTATGGTCCAAACTTATGATCTAATAACACAGTTAACATATGTTTTACATTTCATTACGTTAATATACTCCAATTTCCATCCTTTATTTGTATTAACTACTATATTTCTATTTTATTGAATTTTGGTCAATTTCACACAGTAATTATAATTAGTCTCAATTAGTTTACTTACCTTGGTTTCATTCTCTTATTGAATCAATTATTACCTTACATACATAGTCAACATTGTTATATCTTTCATTACATCAATATTTTACCATTTCATCTTACCTTTCATTTACGTAACCTTTTATTTCATTGATTCTAAAAAATTCACTAATTAAAATTTCCAATTCCAATAAATTTGAGTAAACTAATTTCCATCCTTTTATTCAAATCAAAAGTGATACTATAATAAAAATTTACATTGGTTACATTGCATAAAATCAACTTTTTTACCATTGTCAATTAAACCTTCGTTAACTGCACTAATTTAGGGAATTAATTGCCATTTATTTCCAATTAAATTTAATAGACCAAATAAATAGGTAATATATGTAATAATTGTCACCATTAGCCTTTAATTACATTTATATGTTTCTTACTTACAAACAAATGTTACCTTTTCTTTCATAACACTAACTTTATTCAATTTCCATTAACAATATATTATTTCATTAATGAATTCAATCTTTACATTCTTTTACCTATATTCACTTTATAACCAAGTATAACCTTACACTATTTCAATTAATTGGAATTCCATTCAAATTGTTAATAATTAGCTTTAATTAACATTGTTGCATTTCATTTTAGCATAATTCCAGTTACAAATCTTAAATTTTAATTTCTTCCAACATTTAATTACTAAAATATTATTAAATGTACTATTTTTAATTATCGAAAATTATGGATCGTTATAACCATGTTGCATATAAACACGGAACAGGTTTCTTACCTTATAATGACCAAATCATTTCTATGTAAAGTCCAATGATATTATTTTTAATAACCTTTCTTTGAAAAACCTTTCAAATAAATATATCCAAACAGCTGAAATTGTTATATTGGTTAAATTTGATGGCATAATAGGTTACATCTAAGTCCGAAGGCACTTATTGGAGAAGGGATTTCCAATGAATAGCGAGGTAAGGGACTACCTCCCTAGAAGTACATTTCTAGAAGAATGCACTGAGGATCGACATCTTCGAAACCTTTGCGAATTAATACAGGCCTACCCGCAAACCCATCTAGTGGCGGATAGAACCAAATATGATATAGACATATCCAAGAGCTCTCATAGCATACACCATTTTTTTTACCGATGTCATAGCGAACACAAAATAAATCTAGAAAGGTGATATCATACCCTAATGGTTGCAATCCACTTAGCCCTTAAGCAACGCTTGTTTAACAATTCTCCGGGTGCGAGGCTAAGGGTAACGTTTACCTTTCTTAGAACATTTTCACTTAAAATGCCACATTTCCTTTTCCAACAACACACAATTGATTTCCACAAAAATGCAACCTCTGAACTCATACATCTCTGAGAAGGCTGTTAAGTATAAGAGAGTTACCTCCTACGACATCAAATTGATGTATATTTGTAAAGATAAATGCACTGTGATCTTATAAATGCAATATTAGACGTCCACCTATATAGTTGTCAAGAAAATGGATAAACCGAAGGCACTCCTCCTACCACATCTTATCGGGAATTACTCTAAGGATTGGTAGCGCGTAGTCCTTGTATACAAAGATCCCAAAACAAAGGGACCACTACTATTAATATCTCGAGAGCAAATCCAAAATTATCAACAAGCAGTCCTTTCATTATGAAGATCCTCACCTACACCTTCATTGTCTTTAACATGTCTTCACTTTTGAATTAATAAATTGGTTCGAAGTGGTTTTCGAATAGGAATTGCACAAATCTAACCACGGTTACTCCGAACCAATTATCGATAAAAAGATGTTAAGTGGGTGATTAATATTCCATTTATTTATATTCTTTTATCCAAAATATCTTCTTAGATATATATATATATATATATATATATAACTTTTAAAATCGTTTCTTTTTAGTATATATGGAATCATTAAACCTCTCTTATCAAATTCTTTGGTTACTTAAAAACTTTTTAAATCTTGGAAAAATTCCATATCATTTCATCCTTTAATTAGGAAAATATCTCTAGAAAATTTATTTAAATCTTAACAAAGGTTTTCAGGTCATAACTTCTAAATGGACCCAAAACAAGATTATTTAAGACATTGTTTACTATAAACCAAAAACAATTAATTTTAAGTATAGGAATTAAATTAATTCTAAATCATTTATTTAAATCTTGAAATATGATTTTTTATTTCAAACCCATATCTTTTTAATAGGTTGAAACCATGTTAGCTAAGATGGTAAATCCAATCGATTAGTATTCAAGTAAAATGAATCCATAAAAATTATTCTGATTATACTCAAGATCAATTTCTGTATTCAACCTTTGCTATCCGTCGAATAGGGGTAAAATCACATTTTAAATTCACATAGATAGTATGAGTTCCCTCTTCAGAATTTAATATCAAGTATAAGAAGATTATTTCTATACGATCCAAGTTTATTAAAATGTGAAAAAAATGGATCTTTTATACTTGCCTCGTTTTAGACATTTCGACCATATCTATTCCTCGCCCAAGAAAGAGGCATGGTGAGCCAAGCACTGGTTGCTCCTAGACATCTCTTTAGTTTAAGCACCTTCCATCCGCATCTCACGAATAGAATAATCCAGTCTAATCATTAGCTTTTAAAGTCAAGTTTAAATCACTTACTTATAACAACTTTTCTTTAAATCTTTTATTTAAACTTTTTAAAATAAATTATAAAAGCTTAAAATCATCTTAAATACTTAATTATTTATTTGATGACATTTATAAAAGATTTGGAAATGAATGCTTAAGTTAAAGCCATACTGCAAAAGTTATTAAAAGTGCTACGAATAGTGCTTTTAAGCTTATTTGATCAAAACAATTTTCTATCATTTAGAAATCCCTTTTTATAACTCAAACCTCTTTTAGAATATTTTAAAATATTTATAGAATTTATTCCATATTATTAAAGAATCAAACAATATCGTTTATAAAGAAATTATCACTTTGGTTTTCGAACTGCCAAAGCACGACTATTTCGAAAACTTGTTTTGCTCATATTTCAAAATATACTAAATGAAATCTTGATCCTTTTTTTGTAAGAGTTTGAAAAATTCTTTTTACATCCAATTCCATCATATAAATGGATTTAAACTTTTACGACGCGAAATCGCTAGCTATCGTTATGCAATGCGCCTATTTATGGCTTAACTTTCACAACTTTTCCAAACTTCACCAAATTGGGATTTATTGTTTATAAAACATTTATCGACCATTTTAAACCAATTTAAACGGGTTTAATGATTCCATATCACTTTTATAACTTGATTCAAAAAATGATTTCCTTATGTAATATCGGCATGTATTTAACGCGATTAGTTTACACTATTAAAAAACTATATTGAAATAACTAAACTTTATGATCGAAGCATAGTGAACATGTAACAACCCGTAAATTTTGATTAATAAATTTGTTAGTTTAATTTAAATTTTGCAATTAAATTTAGGAAGAAATAAAAAATTTAGAAGTTATAATAAAGCAAATGTTAGAAATTTAAATGTAGCAATTGAAATTAAGATTTACAAATTCAAAATGTAATTGCAATTAATTGAAATTATGAAAAATTGTCATCCTTGGTTATAAGTTTAATATAAGAAACAAAAGGGAATATTGAATTAACTAATGAAATGTTATAATCAGAGGTAGTTGAATGAATTCAATATTATATAAGATATTTTAGTAATTGGTTGGAAATATAAACTTAAGTATAATTGAAATGCTACTAATTTAATATAACAAGAAGATAAGTATATTAATAAATGATTGTAAACTTTAGTAAATGAATTAATGTGCAAAGGAATTGAATTAAGCATGAATAGCATGAATATTAATAAATAAAATTATGTAATAATTGATAAATGATGGAATTAATGAATGAAATAAGATTTGTAAGTAATAAAGGAATAAATAAAATAAACATTGAACCAATGAATAAAAGAAAAAGGTTGTAAGAAGTAAAATGTAAAGTAAAAGGATAGAATATAAGTGAATGAAATTAGTAGTATGGAAATAAATGCCAACATGGATTTGTAAGTAATAGAGGCTTAATTATGTGACAAAAGAGTAACGATAATGTTATTGTAGGTTACCTATTCATTTAGATGGATAATTGGAATTGGAGATAAACTGTAATAAATGTAAATAAATGTTACATTTGTGTGAATTGTAATACAATGGTTAGGAGTTGTTAGAATGGGTATATTAAAGTAATGAATGGGAAAAAACAAGGTAACTAAGTTTATATAGTAGTATTGAACTTAATAAAAGATTTGGATTAAAATGAATCAATTAATATATGTTTTATTTCTTTAGTATGTTGCATAAAATTTGGAAATTAAATTTGCCATTTAAGGAAATTAGGTAGTATGTTAATTGGAAATAAATTTAGTAAATACATTAATGAAATGTATTATAATTCAATGTTATTTGTACCCATAAATATGTCTATTTATTGAATAGCTAGATTTTTGAATCAATAAACGAATTTATTGAGGTTTCAATGTATAACTAATAACATTTAATGTGAAATCAATTACAACTAATTGACTTAAATTATGCAGTTAGGGTAGATTTGAGTTGTCATTAAAGATGGTTAATTTTATAAGATGTAATTTATGCTAAGCCTATTTATTTTATGAAAATTGTTGATTTAAAGATTTAGAAGCAATATTTATTAATTTGATTGAAGTATACAATTCAATAATTAAAGTTATTGCAAAATATATGAAATTAAACGTTTAAATATTACGTTATTGAAATTTAGACGAAATTTGAGGATAATAATGTAATAAACCATGAATCCAATGTTGATTTCATCTGTTGGATAATAAGGAATTGAATAATTAGAATGAAAATAAAATTTAATAGAACTATTGGGAATTTAATTTATTAATGTGAATATAATGAAATTTAAAATTTAACACTGCGATGGATAGATTTATCATCTTTAAATTGACATCTAAACTTGTTTAAATTTTTGTAACTGATTAAGAAAATTTAAAGGGTAAAAATTTGAAATTATGGAATTGAAATGTAAGATTTGCTTTAATTGATTAATTATAAATTTATTTAAATTAATGAAAAAATAGCCATTTTGGCCACTGACTCGGATTTCGACGAAACTAGTTTCATTAGATCCATAATGGTGAATTATTGTAGGATTTCAAGTTTCGTAACGATCGGACTTGTCGTTTGATCGTACTAACTCGAAACGCCTTGAAATTAATGCAATTGAAATCAACTGAAATCAATTTGAAAATATTAATTTTAGCATAACTTCTTCATACGATGGAATTTGGACTTGAAACTTTTTCCATTGCGTTTAAAATATTTTAAAACATATATTTTGATATATGGGTTGACCCAATTTCGTTCCGGAGTCAGAACGGGCTTTTTGGGCCACTTTGTCGTTAGCGCGTACATCTATCTTACCCGATCCATCCTATTTCAACTTTGTCTATAAATACCCTACTAAACCCTAGCCTATACCTATTCTCATTTGTCTGCACGTAAAACTTCATCAGCTCCCCCTCTTCCTCAACGAATGCAAATCCTAGATCCAATTGCAAATTCAAAAATCTAATGAAAATTCAAAGTCCACAGAAAAATTCGGAAAAAATATATGTTGAAGCTCTCGACTAGCGTAATTCACTGGTGGTATTCATTTTTTGATTCAGTTTGTCGTTTGATCAGTAAATATTGAAGAAGTTTCGGTCGTTCATCGCTCGACGATGAACTTCGTCGGATCGGAAAACCCTTTCTAGGTTTTGAAGAGGAGGCCGAGGGAATCGCATCTAGGTGGTTGATTTGACGAATCGACGGTTGGATTTTCGGCAAACTTTGATTAGGGTTTGCATGAAATCGGCGGCTTCTAGGTTTTCTCGTGGGTCGAGCGGCGACTTGAGGCCGAAGGGAATACGAGTGGGGCCGAGGGCGTAGAGGCGACGATTTTGGTGTTCGCGGTCATGTCAGATTTGCGTGCGATAGGTAGTAAGGGGGGAGCCGTGTGCATGTTTTCTGTCCAGTGCGTGTTTCTTCCCTGGGCGCGTGGAAGATGATATTGACGTGGCAAAGATAGGTGAGTTCAAATGTGTTCTTTTGTTTTTTTTTATTTCAACTCGCAATTATCGCTATAACTCTCGCATACGAACTCCGTTTCATGTGCGGTTTCTTTTGTTAGGATCGTATTGAAATTCCGGACTTGATGACGCTGGTTTGGACGAATTCTGAGACGGTCAAATTTTTGGGTTTAAATTGGAGTTGAATTTAATTTAAATTCAAAAGGTGAGTGTTTTAACCCGCTCACAACTTCTAAAATTTCTTATGTTTGTTAAATTGATATATGATGTGATTTTAAATTTATTTATGGTTGTTTGGCATATTTTAATCATCATCTCAGTTAAATTGCATTTATTCAAATTAAATTGTTATTTAATTTTTATTTTGCATATAAATTGACAGTTAAATTTATCTAGTATTGCATATAAATTGCTAGTTAAATTATTTATTTTTGCATATAAACTGGTAGTTAAATTTCTAGTTAAATTTATTATTGCATGTAAACTGATTGTTAAATTTTTAGTTAAATTATTTTCATATAAACCGCTAGTTAAATTATCGGTTAATTTATTTTGCATAATAAACTGCCAATAAATGCCTGTTATTTATTACCTGTTATATATTGATGTATTGTTTAAATTTGATGATGATTTTAATAAATGGTTGATGGATGATATTGGATGAATGGATGTTGTATTGTTTATTGTTATAAACTGCAAGTTATCATGCATTTTCATCTCATTCGGGATTGCGGTTTGAAATGATATACAACCGCATTTTTATTTTTAAATTGCGGATTGAAATGATAAATATTCGGATCACTTGACCATAGGATAGAAAGTTATATACAGGCACCGTGGTATGTATATATAAAATTATTTTTGAAATAATTTTTCTATGGTTTTGTGAAAGAACTATATATGTGGTTCTATGAGATATTGATTTCGGATATTTGATAAAGGTTATTTTATATATAGTTAAATTCTTGGCTTTAAACTATGTTTAAAGTATGAAGTAAGTCTAGTAATAAAGTTGATTTTATTAAAATATATTATGGATAAGTGTTTACTTAAATTATATTCTAATATAGGGTTTATATTGATTTTTATAAATCAAAGTCGAGAAGATAGTTTTGAAATTTGATTTGAGATTTCATTTAATTAAGATCTTATTGAAATTTAGATTTAAAAAGAATACGGTGTTATAACTAAATTCGGGTTTAAGATGATTTAAGTGAATATATCTAGTCTAAATAAATTGAGGAATATTCAATTATTGAATTTGAAAGTTTTATTTAAAGGATACTGGATTTATTAAGTAAGTATTTCAAAACTAAATAATAGTAAAGTGAATTTGGCATATATATATGAATTAAAAATTTAGTTTTGAAATGGTGGAATATTTAAACTTTGAAATATATGGAAATTTAAATGGTTTAATTGGGAATTCAAATCTGTATTTGGAATTGATTTGAGAAATTTAAAAAGCTAATTTACTTTATAAAGTAATTTATTATTGAACCATTTAAGTATTGAAAGTTTTGTTTCGAAGCTATGGGTTTATATATATTTGGAAGTATTATGATTTTTGGGAAAATATATTCGAAATAAAAATGATATCATATTGATTTGGGTTTTAAAAATAGAAATGATATCGTACTTTTATGGTTTTGAAATGGATATTTATTTTGGTTTTTAAGTATAAACTATTTTGAAAGACCGTGGTGTTATAATAACGTTTAGTTGTTGAAGAGACCGGGATCTGAAGTTGTCATACTCTCTGCCAACTCCGAAAACCACTTTAACAACCGTGTACGCGGTGGAGATTCCAGAATGAAGTAGGATGGTGGCGACGTTCCCTTTGAGGTAAATACGTGGACCCAACTCCCATGAGTTGGCATAAGGTGGCTAAAACAGGAGCGATTGACGGGTTAATTGAGGTAGCACCTTTGATCGGACACATCCCTTCGATATTATACTTTGACTTTTGGATTTTTCGGTGGCCACTTTTGATTTCTTTGATTTGGGGGTATGGCTCGAGGTGGGCGGTAGCTGTGGTTATGCGTTACCACCGACCCGGAAGCATAATTGGTATATCTACCCTGGCATTGCCTAGTTGTGCCGTGTAACCTACCCTAGCGCGCCTTATACAATTTTAGTTTTGTACCATACCTATGGAGTGCCCTCTGACGACGCCCAGTACGGGGGGAGATTACGGTACTGTATAGACTATGGGAATATATAAATGTGTTAAGGTGGAAAATGTAAAGCCTTAATGCTATTTTAAAGTAAGTTTATTTTACAATTAGACACTATTATAATAGCGAAATATACTACATACTAAATAGTTTAACGGATCCTTAGGAGATGTGAATCCCGAGCATCTCTTAAGTTACTGCACTCATATTTATTTTTGTTAATTTAACTTACATAATATCTTTTAGTTCTAACTCGAGTGTTTTGTTCTTTCAATTCGCTCGGGCCAGTCCGAGCGTTTCAGGATTTGAAGATTTTATTCTGGAGGACGAAGACGAAGATTTCATTATTATTACTATTATTTATTATAGTATTCCACTACACTGTATTCCGTTGCATCGATTTTATTTGTTGGTATGTATAACTCTGATATATATTGTAAGTATAATTACATATTTTGAAAACAGCTTCATGAACTGTATATTTGATTATTATACTTTACCCGTCCGCTGTGAGATTCTATTTGTTTTATTTCTTTTTTTTCTTATTTACCCTATAACAATCCGTCCTTCCATATGGTTTGAATTGACAAGTGTGGTTTATCGTCGATTTAAAATGTATGAAAAGGCGGGACATTACAATGTGGTATCAGAGCTTTGGTTTAGCGATAAACCTCAGCTTTGTGGGGTTTGACTCTTTATTAATAGGGTAGTAATACCCGATGGGAGTCGCTGAGCGTATATATATGAGAGAGCGTATTTGTTAGTGTTATAAAAAAAAGGTTTTATTATTGTGTTAATCTGTTCCGTTTTGTGTTTAAAAATTCTGGTTGGTGCATGGGATGCTGTGACATCAATTGGGGTTTCGAAAAACTTAATAGGACAGACCGACATAATATTTACTTTTAATATAGGTGAATGAAATAATTTTGCCTATTATATTTTCTATATATATATAAAATAAATTTTTATAAATGATATATATATTTGGTTGCAAAATATTGGTTGTTAGGTAATGAAATTTTTAAATAACAGTGAAATAAGATTGAAAATAAAATAAAGCAAATTGGAAATTTTAGAACTTAAGTTTCGAGGTTTTGAAAATTTCTTTGAATGATTTTGGAATATAATAATAATATTATTAGAAGTATTTTCTGATATAAATATTTCAATATAATTTGAAAGAAATGTTTAAAATGAAATTTTGGGAAAGAAACAAATTATGTACTTCCCTCCCTATCACTGGAAAAAAAATTCGGTGATGGCGACCACATCATTGACATTCATTTTCGAGTTTCGAAGAGGGAAGGCCTCTGTAGTAGTTTTTTTACTGCAGATTCATTTTTGATAAACAAATATAAATTTTAAATTGTTTAAATTATAATTGGATATATATTTATATGTTATTTTTAAAATGATTTGAAATTTAAACGCGGTATTTAGCTCTTAAGTTTCCATTAATTAATAGTTTCAGTTATTGTAGTGAATTTGAACGTAAGTAATTAATAATTGAAACTTGTAAAGGAAATAAGAGATTTATGCTAAGTTATAAATAAAAAGAAATTAAAGGATAGGTTATAAACGAAATAACAAGAAAATTGAAATTGTAACTTACAAAACAAAAGATGTAATTATTGATCGTTAGATTTAATTAAAAGAAATGAGAAACTTGTATCACTTTCAGTTTCATTCTTTAAAAGCGTATATATAACTTACCAAATATTAAAAGTTGAAATGTTTAATAAGAAATGTAATGGAAATTGTACAAGTAAAAGTATGAAATGAAAGTGTTCAAGCAATTGCTTTTATTTATAAGAATTGAGGTTATAGAGTTACAAACTTAAGTTATAATGGAATTCTTACTATAATAAGAATTTAGGGTTAGAGTTGTTATGAAATTAAGTATAATTGTAAGGCTATTAATTAAAATAGAAAAGTAAGCATTATAAGTGGAATTTAGTACTAAATGAAAGTAAATAAATGAAATTAAGTAGTATATATGAAAGATAATAAACTTAAGTAAATGATTGAAGCTATTTATTAATAAAATAAGCAGAAAGATGAATACTGCAAATGAATGAAACAAAAAGAGGATAAACCATTATATGTATAAAAAGGAAGTCAAACAACAATAGTATGAAATGAAATTGACAAGAATAAACTTAGTTTATTGTTTGGATTTGTTGTTTGTTTGGTTTGTGGTTGTTGGGTAAGGATACTTTAATATTGTTTGGATGAATGAATAATCTATTTAGTTTCACCTAAGACTGTTGAGTGAAGGGTACTTAGTAGTTTATTTTTCATTCTGTACAATTTGAAGTTTTGAAACCAAACAACTGTTTGTTTTGTTTGAATGAATGATTGAATTGTGTTGATTCTGTATGAAGGTTGTATGCTGTTTGTTGCAATTGGTTGTTGAATTGATTATTTATTGGTGGTTGAACAACTTAAATATTTCATTCTATATAATTGCTAACTCTTATCAGATTATATAAGTGAAATACAGGTTATGCAAGCAATTGCTACTGCTTTCGATTTCATAATTAAGCGTTAATTGCCCAACAAATAGGTACGTTTTCGGATTACGGTTTATAGCGTTATTATTGTTTTCCCGTGTTGGGATATATAATATTTTGAAATATATGTTATATATTGTTATATTTGATATTACATTTTTCGCCCGAGTCTCCCCGTACAAAGGAGACTCTGCCAAAATTTTCCGAAAATTTTGGACTTAGAAAATTTTGAAAAGTTTTTCAAAATTTTATTTACTTGAATATAAAATGATTTAAGAGTTGATATATTTTGTTTAAATTAATTGATTTTATAAATTAATTTTTATAGATTTAATATTTTAAAATAGGATATATTATTTCCTCAATTCTTTCTTTTCCCTTCTTTTTCCTTTTCGGGGACGAAAAGTTTTGAGTGGGGGAGAGTGTAACGACCCATAAATTTTGATTAATAAATTTGTTAGTTTAATTTAAATTTTGCAATTAAATTTAGGAAGAAATACAAAATTTAGAAGTTATAATGAAGCAAATGTTAGAAATTTAAATGTAGCAATTGAAATTAAGATTTAAAAATTCAAAATGTAATTGCAATTAATTGAAATTATGAAAAATTGTCATACTTGGTTATAAGTTTAATATAAGAAACAAACGGGAATATTGAATTAACTAATGAAATGTTATAATTAGAGGTAGTTGAATGAATTCAATATTATGTAAGATATTTTAGTAATTGGTTGGAAATATAAACTTAAGTATAATTGAAATGCTGCTAATTTAATACAATAAGAAGGTAAGTAATATAAATAAATGATTGTAAACTTTAGTAAATGAGTTAATGTGCAAAGGAATTGAATTAAGCATGAATAGCATGAATATTAATAAATGAAATTATGTAATAATTGATAGATGATGACATTAACGAATGAAATAAGATTTGTAAGTAATAAAGGAATAAATAAAATAAACATTGAACCAATGAATAAAAGAAAAAGATTGTAAGAAGTAAAATGTAAAGTAAAAGGATAGAATATAAGTGAATGAAATTAGTAGTATGGAAATAAATGCCAACATGGATTTGTAAGTAATAGAGGCTTATTTATGTGATAAAAGAGTAACGATAATGTTATTGTAGGTTACATATTCATTTAGATGGATAATTGGAATTGGAGATAAATTGTAATAAATGTTACATTTGTGTGAATTGTAATACAATGGTTAGGAGTTGTTAGAATGGGTATATTAAAGTAATGAATGGGAAAAAAACAAGGTAACTAAGTTTATATACTAGTATTGAACTTAATAAATATTTGGATTAAAATGAATCAATTACTATATGTTTTATTTCTTTAGTATGTTGCATAAAATTTGGAAATCAAATTTGCAATTTAAGGAAATTAGGTAGTACGTTAATTGGAAATAAATTTATTAAATACATTAATGAAATGTATTATAATTCAATGTTATTTATACCCATAAAAATGTCTATTTATTGAATAGCTAGATTTTTAAATCAATAAACGGATTTATTGAGGTTTCAATGTATAACTAATAACATTTAACGTGGAATCAATTACAATTAATTGACTTAAATTATGCAGTTAGGGTAGATTTGATTTGTCATTAAAGAGGGTTAATTTTATAAGATGTAATTTATGCTAAGCCTATTTATTTTATGAAAATTGTTGATTTAAAGATTTGGAAGCAATATTTATTGATTTGATTGAAGTATAAAATTCAATAATTAAAGTTATTGCAAAATATATGAAGTTAAACGTTTAAATATTACGTTATTGAAATTTAGATGAAATTTGAGGATAATAATGTAATAAACCATGAATCCAATGTTGATTTCATCTGTTGGATAATAAGGAATTGAATAATTAGACTGAAAATAAAATTTAATAGAACTATTGGGAATTTAATTTATTAATGTGAATATAATGAAATTTAAAATTTAACATTGCGATGGATAGATTTATCAGCTTTAAATTGACATCTAAACTTGTTTAAATTTGTGTAATTGGTTAAGAAAATTTAAAGGGAAAAAATTTGATATTATAGAATTGAAATGTAAGATTTGCTTTAATTAATTAATTATAAATTTATTTAAATTAATGAAAAATAGCCATTTTGGCCACTGACTCAGATTTCGACGAAACAAGTTTCATCGGATCTGTAACGGTGAATTATTATAGGATTTCAAGTTTCGTAACGATCGGACTTGTCGTTTGATCGTACGGACTCGAAACGCCTTGAAATTAATGCAATTGAAATCAATTTGAAAATATTGATTTTAGCATAACTTCTTCATACGATGGAATTTGGACTTAAAACTTTTTCCATTGCGTTTAAAATATTTTAAAACATATATTTTGATATATGAGTTGACCCAATTTCGTTCCGGAGTCAGAACGGACTTTTTGGGCCACTTTTGTCGTTAGCGCGTACATCTATCTTACCCAATCCATCCTATTTCAACTTTGTCTATAAATACCCTGCTAAACCCTAGCCTACGCCTATTCTCAATTGTTTGCACGTAAAACTTCATCAGCTCCTTCTCTTCCTCAATGAATCCAAACCCTAGATCCAATTGCAAATTGAAAAATCTAATGAAAATTCAAAGTCCTCGAAAAAATCCGAAAAAATATATGTTGAAGCTCTCGACTAGCGTAATTCACTGCTGGTGTTCATTTTTCGATTCAGTTTGTCGTTTGATTTGTAAAAATCGAAGAAGTTACGGTCGTTCATCGCTCGACGATGAACTTCGTCGGATCGGAAAATCCTTTCTGGGTTTTGAAGAGGAAGCCGAAGGGATCACATCTAGGTGGTTAGTTTGACGAATCGACGGTTGGATTTGCGGCAAACTTCGATTAGGGTTTGCACGAAATTGACGGCTTCTAGGTTTTCTCGTGCGTCGAGCAGCGACGTTGAGGTCGAAGGGAATACGAGTGGGGCCGAGGGCGTAGAGGCGACGATTTTGGTGGTCGCGGTCATGTCATATTTGCGTGCGATAGGTAGTAAGAGGGGAGCCATATGCGTGTTTTCTGTCCAGTGCGTGTTTCTTCCCTGGGCGCGTGGAAGATGATATTGACGTGGCAAAGATAGGTGAGTTCAAATGTGTTCTTTTGTTTTTTTTTTTATTTCAACTCGCAATTATCGCTATAACTTTCGCATACGAACTCCATTTCACGTGCGGTTTCTTTTGTTAGGATCGTATTGAAATTCCGGTCTTGATGACACTGGTTTGAATGAATTCTGAGACGGTCAAATTTTTGGGTTTAAATTGGATTTGAATTCAATTTAAATTCAAAAGGTGAGTGTTTTAACCCGCTCACAACTTCTAAAATTTCTTATGTTTGTTAAATTGATATATGATGTGATTTTAAATTTATTTATGGTTGTTTGGCATATTTTAATCATCATCTCAGTTAAATTGCATTTATTCAAATTAAATTGTTATTTAATTTTTATTTTGCATATAAATTGACGGTTAAATTTATCTAGTATTACATATAAATTGCTAGTTAAATTATTTATTTTTGCATATAAACTGCCAGTTAAATAATCAGTTAATTTATTTTGCATAATAAACTGCCAGTAAATGCCTGTTATTTATTACCTGTTATATATTGATGTATCGTTTAAATTTATTAATGATTTTAGTAAATGGTTAACGGATGATATTGGATGAATGGATGCTGTATTGTCTATTGTTATAAACTGCAAGTTATCATGCATTTTCATCTCATTCGGGATTGCGGTTTGAAATTATATACAACCGCATTTTTATTTTTAAATTGCGGATTGAAATGATAAATATTTGTATCACTTGACCATAGGATAGAAAATTATATACAGGCATCGCGGTATGTATATATAAAGTTATTTTTGAATTATTTTTGAAATAATTTTTCTATGGTTTTGTAAAAGAACTATATATATGGTTCTATGAGATATTGATTTCAGATATTTGATAAAGGTTATTTTATATATATTTAAATTCTTGGTTTTAAACTATGTATAAAATTTGTTTAAGTATGAAGTAAGTCTAGTAATAAAGTTGATTTTATTAAAATATATTATGGATAAGTGTTTACTTAAATTATATTCTAATATAGAGTTTATATTGATTTTTATAAATCAAAGTCGAGAAGATAGTTTTGAAATTTTATTTGAGATTTTATTTAATTAAGATCTTATTGAAATTTAGATTTAAAAAGAATATGGTGTTATAACTAAATTCGGGTTTAAGATGATTTAAGTGAATATATCTAGTCTAAATAAATTGAGGAATATTCAATTATTGAATTTGAAAGTTTTATTTAAAGGATATTGGATTTATTAAGTAAGTATTTCAAAACTAAATAATAGTAAAGTGAATTTGGCATATATATATGAATTAAAAATTTAGTTTTGAAATGGTGGAATATTTAAACTTTGAAATATATGGAAATTTAAATGGTTTAATTGGGAATTAAAATCTGTATTTGGAATTGATTTGAGAAATTTAAAAGGCTAATTTACTTTATAAAGCAATTTATTATTAAACCATTTAAGTATTGAAAGTTTTGTTTCGAAGCTATGGGTTTAAGGTATATATATATTTGGAAGTACTATGATTTTTGGGAAAATATATTCGAAATAAAAATAATAACATGTTGATTTGGGTTTTAAAAATAGAAATGATATCGTATTTATATGGTTTTGAAATGGATATTTATTCTGGTTTTTAAGTATAAACTATTTTGAAAGACCGCGGTGTTATAATAACGTTTGGTTGTTGAAGAGACCAGGATCGGAAGTTGTCATACTCTCTGCCAACTCCGAAAACCACTTTAACAACCGTGTACGCGGTGGAGATTCCAGAATGAAGTAGGATGGTGGCGACGTTTCCTTTGAGGTAAATACATGGACCCAACTCTCGTGAGTTGGCATAAGGTGGCTAAAACAGGAGCGATTGATGGATTAATTGAGGTAGCACCTTTGATCGACACACATCCCTTTGATATTATACTTTGACTTTTGGATTTTTCGGTGGCCACTTTTGATTTCTTTGATTTGGGGGTGTGGCTCGAGGTGGGCGATAGCTGTGGCTATGCGTTACCACCGACCCGGAAGCTTAATTGGTATATCTACCCTGGCATTGCCTAGTTGTGTCGTGTCACCTACCCTAGCGCGCCTTATACGATTTTGGTTTTATACCATACCTATTGAGTGCCCTCTGACGACGCCCAGTATGGGGGAGATTACGGTACTATATAGAATATGGGAATATATAAATGTGTTAAGGTGGAAAATGTAAAGCCTTAATGCTATTTTAAAGTAAGTTTATTTTACAATTAGACACTATTATAGTAGCAAATATACTATATAGTAAATAGTTTAACGGATCCTTAGGAGATGTGAATCCCGAGCGTCTCTTAAGTTACTACACTCATATTTATTTCTGTTAATTTAACTTACATAAGATCTTTTAGTTCTGACTCGAGTGTTTTGTTCTTTCAATTCGCTCGGGTCAGTCCGAGCGTTTTAGGATTTGAAGATTTTATTATGGAGGACGAAGACGAAGATTTCATTATTATTACTATTATTTATTATAGTATTCCACTACACTGTATTCCGCTGCATCGATTTTAATTGTTGGTATGTATAACTCTGATATATATTGTAAGTATAATTAAATATTTTGAAAATAGCTTCATGAACTGTATATTTGATTATTATACTTTATCCTTCCGCTATGAGATTCTGTTTGTTTTATTTCTTTCTTGTTTTTCTTATTTACCCCATAACAATCCGCCCTTCCGTATGGTTTGAATTGGCAAGTGTGGTTTATCGTCGATTTAAAACGTACGAAAAGGCGGGGCGTTACAGAACATACATGGCAAACATATCACACCATATATATATATATATATATATATATATATATATATATATTCTCACCTTCATTGGTTTCTAACATCACAAAAATTCGTTAGAGCTTCGCTGTGATTGAACCAAATCTACGGAGTCGAGCCTGGGACCTTGAGAAAGCTCGGCCTAGCTTGGAGGGAGGTGGTGTGCTCGGCCTTGGTGATGGAGGGTGATGCTTGTGAGTTTGGAAGGTGGAAAGGAGGTGACTGCACTTGGTTTTGAAGTGGATTGACATGGTATATACATGTGTACATATTTTGCTTTATTTTGGAATATTTTTCCATAACTTTGCTATATTTTTTTCAAAGCATGAAATCCATTAAAGAAGTGCTCTTGGAGCTTTAAGAAGGAGGAAGAAGAAGAGAATTGTGTGAATGAACATGTGAATGTTGGTGGGTATTTACAGGAATTTCAAGGATTAATCCTTAATCAAAGTGGAAAATATCTCCCACCATCATCTCAAGCTATGACTTCCCCTCCCATTCATCACTCCACCATTGCCTCTATATGCCCTCATCGTGTATAAGGTGAGGTGATGTTTGCCTTTTGGCTTTGGTAAAATATGTTAGATATTTTGTAAATAATATCATCATATTATTCTTATATGAATTCATGTTTGTATACATGTATATTTATATGTATATGTGCGCATGCGACATGCACATGCATGTATATGAATGTGAACAAGAGAACAAACACAGTTGCAATGACTTTGCATAACTCCATTCATTAAACCGTTGAAAATCGGGAAGCCAATTTTAGGTCACATTTTCACTTATAAATTAATTTACGTACAAATGTAAATAAAATTTGAAAACTAATTTCCCATCATTTTTTACTAATTAAAATGGTTACATTTTTTTGTAAAACTATATATATTAATATTAAACAATTGTTACAAAAGTGCTATTATGTCGATAAAGCAATACGAATTTTCTTATATTTTTAAATAAGTATATATCTTTATAAAACTACTATAAATGATTTACTATCACTATATAACTAATTACAATGAATTATTTCATTTTAAAACAATTATTTGAATAATTATAATAATTATTAAATCACTAAATCTTAATTTAAATTCACAAATCAATATGATGCCATTATTTATCATGTCATAAATACATTTTATTCCTAAAAATAAAATAATTTTTTTTATTTCATATTCTCATTTAAATGGATAAATAAGTGTATGTATACAAGTCTATGTGCAACTTATGATAATTATAGAGCTGTTTATTGATAAAGCGGTTGTCATTTATCGATATTTTTCCAAAGTATATATTTTTGTAAATATTTATTCAAAATAAGACTACCATTATTACTTCTTGCTCAAAACATTAAAGTTTATGCTAGAAAAACTTATATTTGGATATTTTAGAAATAAATATAATTTATCAAAGTGATAAATTTACAGGTCATTACAGGCTCCCCTTCTTAAAAGAATTTCATCCTCGAAATTACAATGCAAAACCCAAAGGTTTTTGCTCGAAATATTTTTTTTAAAACTTACTCTTGTATGATCTATATAGATCATCCATACGAAATATATTATTAAATATTACTAATTGAATCCACAACTTTACTTCCGAACTAGTATTGATCCTTCGATTCTCTAGTGTAGACTTTGATTAGCCTCAGAAACTTCTATTTTCCTTTCATAACTCTCAACTATGATAGAAAATGTAAGGATCCGACTACAAATCCTCATCAATGTTTGCCCTAAAATATCAAGTGATTTTCGGATATATAAAAAATCCTATATTCAAATCTTTAGGCCAAATTTGTGTTATGAAATAATTCATGTAATATGCATATATTTTTTATCTTTTACAAATTATGAAAATCTTGGTTTAAGTTTTTAAACATTTCATAAAGATATAGTTTTATTCTTATGAAATTTTCTCAAGTGGTTCGTGTATTTACATTTGAACAAAGTCATAAACAAAGGACATAACTATATTTACATTCTTAATATTTTACGTTCACCCTTATCTTACATACATTATTTCTCCTCATATGATTACATCATTCTTATGTCCTTCTAAACTTACTTGAGTTTTCAAAACTGATAAAAACATAACTACCTTATAAGCCATACATAAATATGCTACTACATAATACTAGATAGGTGTTTCCAAATCTTCCAATCTCACATCATCATCACTCTTTGTGTCCGATGGTGATGGTCTACTTCCATATCCAAAATAAAATGAGACTTCTCCATCATAATCACCATCGTCTTATTTGTTATTAGCTTTATTTTTGTCCTCAATACGTGGTATAACTTCCATTTCGCATGGCAACCAGGGCTGGTTCGATGGCATATGCCCAAGTCTGGCTGGCATTTCTTGTATAATTTCTCCTTCTTCTAGTTCTTCTAAACCTTGCATTTCTTCTTTCTCGGGATCCACAAGTTATTTCTCTTCGTCTTCCATGCTGTCCTAATGAATGGGGGAATCTGATGAATCCTCTTGCCAAATAATATGATCACAGTCCATCTCCCATATGACATTACTGTCTCTACTGCTATGGTTAGGCTCATAGGATATCATAGTATTCAGGACTTCTTTAGGTTCAAATTCTTCTACCATTGACTCCTCCTTGAGAATTTCTTCTTCGAGTTCAAGTTTTGAACTTACTGGGTCAGTGATCCATATTCTTTTTGAGGCCTAAGGGATCTCTTTTTCACTAGACACTATTATAAGTTCTGGAGTCAGGAAAGATATAGCCATTTCGGTCATAGGGTAATGGTCTTTATCTAATCTGGTGTATGGATCTAATTCTCCTTTAAAAATTGGGCTAATATTGCTAAGTGGCCTTTTCCCGGTTTTTACTCATCACTCGAAAGAATGATTAGATCATTCTTTTCATCCTAGTTTACTCTTGAGGTCTCCCTTTGCGAATACTTTCTCCTATAGCTTGAGGTTTTCTACAATTATCAACAACAAACACTTAGATACTAAGCATTTTAATTATCTTAACTAAATCTAACATTAGGTTAAAAATCTAAATTTATCCTAGCATAGATCCATTTTAACCGTACAATATTAAAGGTGATAATTTGTTGAGCACATGATATTGTTTTTCCTAAACCAATACTTAGAATATTTCTAATAGAATCCTTGAAAATTCTCTTCCCAAAAACCCTTTTTAGATAAAAGTTTTCATTATCCCAATATTTTTCCAAAGTATTACTCTTAATCTTCTTTGTGTTTGTTATTAAACATCTTATAGTCAAACTGTGAAATTCTAATCACAAGACACAGAGATTTTACTAATCTTGATTTCAAACTATTATTCAATTATAACATATCAAACTATATATTTTCAAAATATATTATTTATATTCAAAATATAATCCTAGATAAAATTATTCCATTTACCATATTTTTCTAAAACAAAAATCATGTGTATATCATTAACAAATACGCGCTCTTATATAATATAATCAACTCATTCTAGGGTGTTACTAATCTATCTCTAGTAAGCTACTCATCCTAGGGCATTACTAACCCTATTTTGATGAGACTTTATTCTTATCAGGCTCAGGTGTTCCCTCGACCTAAGCACTGATACCAAATGTGACGAACGGAATTTTCGACCCTTGAAAATCGACACTAATACATTCTCAATATTCACGTGCCACAAATTCAAGTGTCCAAAAACCGACCATTAAGGGAAAGAAGAAAATAAAGACAGAATAGAATTGTAACACCCCACATTTTTAGATAATTAAATAATCAAATCAAAATGAACAGTGAAAATTAACATTTTAGGAATTGTCAAAATATGGCCCCGTAACTTATAACATTGTGTCCATAGCGATTTTCTGATCAATTTTTCATATATAACTTGTTGAAATTTGAGTTAATACGAAAAAGTTACAAAAAGAACAAGAAAGCAGAATATATATATATCGACCCATAGGTCGACCCCACAATGCCATAGGTTGACCCTAAGGTCGACCTAAAGAAAACATAGGTCGACCCGTGTTTGCCCTTGAACGTTAAATCGTGTAGGGACGTGAACCAAATTGAATTGATTTTTTGTTCAATCGTAGCCAATCTGATGGCTCCAAACAACCTTGTGATGTGGTGGCTCCAGATTCAATCCAAAAATATGACAGTTTGAGATCCCCAAGCTACACTATAAATAGAACCCTAGGCCTAGCTATTTGCTCACAATCAGATTTTCTCCCAATTAGGTTTATTGCCTGAGCCTGAACCCTAATGAGAAAATATTTCTTGGAAGAAGATCTTCTTCATAAAAATATTGGACACCTTAGAAGGGATTCTAGAAAGGCCATGGAGCGGAGCTAATAACATGGACCAAAGCTAAGGACGACTTCTGAGTGGATTCAAATTATATATCTTTTACGTTTATGATATATTATCATTAGATCCCCGTTAAATATTTAATTCAGCATTTATTTTCAGTGATTAGTTCTGTTAATTCATTATGTTAAAAACTATAAATTTTAAAAGAAAGCTTATATTTAATTATTATTTATATGGAAAAGAAAGAAAGAAATCCAATTAAATATGAATAATATTAGGTTAGCAGTAATAGAAAAAGGCTTAAGCCTAAAAGCAAGAAATTTACAATAAATTATGCTAAAACGGAAGAAATAATTTAAAAAGAGGGAAATCCAATAACTTGATTTGGAAGTTAGAGATAGATTAATTGGTTGGTTTAGAAAAAAGAATACATTTCATAGTTTAACATTTAAAAGATAACGATAAACATAACTGCAAGAATAAAAGGAAGAAAAAGGGAATTAGTGTAAAATAAAAACATTTCTGTATTTTGCATTACCCAATAATTAAAGAAACAATAAAAAGAAATATCCAATTACAAGTTATTGTTTGTAACATCATTTAATATTTAAAATATAGAAATGGATTTTTAGCACAATTATTGCAGCCAACCAAATAGAATAAAACTACTTCCTAGAATAAAAGAAAATAAAGTGAAGAATTAAAAAAATTAAAGAAGAAATTAAGTTGATTATTTGACTACACTAGAAACAATGAACATAAATAAGCCTAGATCTGCATTTACTACATAGATAGTAGAATAAAAGCAAAGAAGTTATTATGATAAGCAAATTTGTGACAGTCGGACGTAGTCCCGATCCAAGATTTGTCATATAATATATGAGAACTAAAGAGAATTCAATATCATAATAAAAGAAGACAGACTAGAATACAAAAGAGACACTCGCAACTATATTTACAAAATGTAGATTATAAATGAATATAGAAGTAACAATTGCAAGTATAATTATAACATAGATTATAATTATACTTAACAGAAAAGACTTATTTTAAAACTTACACTAAGTTAATAAGCAAACATAGAAGAAAGACACATACCAATAGCATTCCCTTTCAGTCAGGAACTGATGGTCTCACAATAGTTTGGTGAGGCCGGGCAAGCTTATGCCGATCAGGGTAAATAAGTAGCCAACAGAATTAGAAAAGTAAACTAAACGCACAATAAAAGATTAAACATAGGGTCTAATAAAATGGTAAGATGCGTTTAGCGTGGCTCAAAGGATGAAGAGCCTAACGAAGCGGTTCATCACAGATTTTTAGCACAGAAATAGCACGTCCAACTTAGTTAATTTGGGCTAGAAGGAAATACAAGACTTCAATGGGACGTAAGGGTACTCTAGGATAGCCCTCTGGGGTAGGCCTAACGAAGTTGTACCCTCGGAGCCAGGTCTGTAGGTGTTCCATCAAGAGAGTATGCCTTAACAGATTTTGCATTGCAGGCCTAACGAAGCGGACCTTTATAGGTGGTCAAAAGTTTGATGAATGGAGTAGGATATTCATATGACACCGTACTCTGACTTGCGAGTAGGTTTTAGTGGGCAGGACCCATGAGCATGACCCAAAAGGATAGTCGCATGCGAAGATCAAGCCATTATCAACCAAGAACGAGTTCGGAAAAGACTAGAGCTAAACCAATAGGTCAATGATTCTTTCACCAGCAAGACACTGGATGAGGGAAACAGCCAATTCGATGTTTAGATTGTTTGCAGTAGGGCATAGCCACTTAGCTCTTTAGAGGTTTTTCGATTAGTTGAGGGGTGGCTGCATGGTTCCATAGCCACAATTAGAATAGAGAAAGGCCAACTATAATATTTGTATTATAGACCTAACAAAGTTGTCCTTCAAAGATATAGAAAATCCCCTACCGAGTTTCGTACAAGGTAGACCTTGTTGATGGGATTCAGGGAGTAAACAGAACGATTACTTATAGTCGTCAAAGTACGCACTGGGTGGTACATTGTGGATGTCCGAGCACTAGTATAGGCTAGTGCAGATGTAGTTTTACGTTTTCATAGTAGATGACGGAACATCTACATTTTAGGCTTCACGAAGCTGTACTTTACAGATGTACTTACAGAATACTCTAGGAGCAAGACAATGGAGTCCTTTTCGAGGAGGATACAGAGGTACTATAGGTAGTACCTAGGACCGATGCGATCATTGGGCATATAGCTACATATATATTAGTTATTAGGTTTTAATCTACTAGGGACTAGATGGGTATGATTCACGCACAGAGGCGAGAGTATTACAAACCCAGTAAACCTAATATAACAGAAAATGAAAATAAAATGGTATATGTAGAACTAATTTTAGAAGTATATAATTTGTCCATTTACCGGAACTTTAGTTTTGACCTCCTCCTCATAACATCCTACAGGTTAGGTAGATGGCAGAGACTTTCCAGCTTTAAGACACTTGTTTAGAAAGTGTTATTATCATGGTGAGTATTTACTTACTATTATGTTTAGTCAGTTCCCCTATGAGATATTTATTTGAGCTCTGATATATTTGTCTTTGCCTATTTGCAGGATACCAGATACCCAACTCGGGCTTCAGTGGGCTTGGATTTTAGCATTTTCGATAAAAATTCCGGGCCCTCTAGAATTCGGGTTGTTACATTTGGTATAAGAGCCTAGGTTTAGGGTTCCTAGGTAAATAGTGGGTGAATGTATTTGTATTTTTGAATAAAATATAAATATATTATGTACTAAATTCCAAATAGTCCCCAATTATAGAATTTAACGTATGGAAAGTTTTTAGAAGTACATTTGTGCATAGTTTGCTAGTTGGGTTTGGGATGACCCAAAATTGTTGAGCCCAAAGTTATTACCAATCTATAGTGCATAATAAGCAATGTTTTGAGAGAAGATTTGTATCCATATGTCATAAGACGTAGGAAAGTTCCTTAAGGTAATAAGAAGAGTATTTTTATTTTGAAGAAATAAGAGATTTTAGTAAGGGAATGAGGATTCCAAAGGTTAGTAAGGGTATTCCTAGAGTAGTAAGAAGAAATCTCTTTATGTCTAGTCCAATAAACGAAACATTCTGGAACTGAAAAGTTGAAAAGTATAATCGCTAATATGTTTGAGGAAGAAAATGTTGGATTTTTGAAGAAAAAAAAAACTGTAGTACGAAATTTAAATTGGTTTTTCTATAATGTAAATTTTGTCAAAAGTGAGATTCTTTTTGAAGAATTATAAGGCATGTATAACTCGCTAGTTTCTTTATAGGTACACAAAGATTTTAAATGTAAAAAGCTAGAATGTGTTAAGTATCGAGAACATAGGTTACAACATTTATTGTTGTAATAGATGTTTTCATGAAAAGTAAAGGAAGCATAGACTATGACATTATTGTTATAGTAGGTGACTCCCAATGGAAACATTTTTACATAACATATGGGATTTATTAATATTTATTTTAATTGAATCCATATACTAGTATATTTTGGGTTGTAGTAATGTGTTTCACACAACGTCTTTTCTGACCCAAATAAAAATGTGTTTTGAATATAATTTCATAGTAATGAAATAAAGTGGTTTGTAAGTACACTTATTATTTAAATAAGTATATGAAAATATTTTCTAGTTATGAAAATATTAAAAACGTTTTTGAAAATGAGTTCTTTGGAAGTAAAATAAGATGTAAGTTAAATATTAGGAAATTAATAAATGTCGTAGGAAATATCTATTATAAGTGAATATAGATTAAACATACTTTAATCTATTGGAATGAAATGAATAATGATATAATTTTCTATGAAACCAAAACACAAATAAAGATGTTTTGTGCTAGTTATAGGGAATATGTGAAAGAGATGTACATGGTGTGGAAAGCACCATATTTTGTATAGCCTATTTCAATAAATTATAAAATAAGTTCCTTGTAATTTCACATAAATATGAAATCCTCTTTTAAAGGATTCATAGAAGGCTTTAGTGTTAATGATTTATCATAAGGGAAAGTAGTTTCAATATATTAAGGTATAAAGCCACTAGATGTAATAAGAAGTGTACTAATTAGAGACAGTGTTAGTTAGAAGAGATATTATAGAGAGCCTTACCAGGAAGCTAAGCAATGGAAATTTTGTAATTTTCCATTGATTATGCGCAGTGGTTGCTTGCCTTTGTAGAAAATCCCCATTTGTAGTAAATTATAAACTCTTCCAAGGTTAGGTAATTAGATGAGTAGGAAAGTTAAGGGATTTTTGATAAAATAATTGTTCTTATCTACTCTATTTTTTGTAAATTTGAAAATTTATGAAAAGAAGATGGTTTGAAAACATGTGAGGAAATTTTTGGAAGCCAAGATAAAAATATTTTAAGAACAAGCAAGGCATGTTGAAAGAAATATGGTTTGGTGAAAAAGTAAATAAGTTTTTGGAAGAGAAAAATTTAGTAAACAGTTAAATTTAAAAGGTCCAAAATATTTTTAAGGAAAGCTGTAAAGGTCTTTAGAAGTAAAAGAGGAATAAGTTTTGAACTTAGAATTTGTAGGTTTTCTCCTCTAGGTTTGGGGAATAATTTAAATTCAAAGAGTTGTAAAGATGCAAGTCTAAAAAGATAAAATGTTAAGTAATCAAGTACCTTTGAATTTAATAGAAACTTCAAAGTAACACTTTTAAAGGCAAGAGATTGGTATTTGATGTTTTAAAAATTTAGAAGCATTGATTTTTAAAAGATAAATACCAAACCAAATTTTTAGGTCTGACGGAAAAGCTGTAAGACTATAGCAGTGATTACTTATATTAGTAAAAGTTCCTGTAAATTGTACAAGACACTAGTGAGAACCTAGGCATGTTGCTTCATGTGTGTAGACTATAGAAGAATAGTGAAGTTATATTAGTAAGATAGTAAGATACACGTGGTTGGGATAGGTAGACCTTCGTTGGAAAAAGATGAGAAGTAAAGGTAAAGAGAAAATTTCCCCAAGCTTTCTTGTCTTTTTATATAGATTACATAGATTAAAATCCTTATTCATTGCAGTAAATGGGACTTGGTTGTTCCATTTTGAGTATGGAAAGGAAGAGATGTATAGATCTTATTCATCATCAGTAATACAGCATAAGTTAGTAAAAAGTAATAAGCGGCAGGAGGAGCATATGAGTTACTTGAATTCCTAGAGTTGGACCTCTCCATGTCAGAGTAGACATGGTCCTAGGCCTCCTAGCCCTAGAAGATAGCTGCGTTTAGCTGCTATATTAAAGAAAAGTAAAAGCAGATAAAGTAACTAAAAGAAAAACAGTAAGATCTAAAGAAAGTGATGGAAACGTTGATAGAAATAAATGAGAATTGCAAAAGAAAAATACATCTTTTTCATAAATTAAGCTTGGGAAAAAGTTTAAAAAGGAAAGTTTTCTTATGTAAACTGTGCTTGGGAAAGAAAATAGAGATTTTTATAGAAAAGCGGCATAAGTTCCAAGTACGGGGAAAGAGGTGCACAAAAGTAAAATAGTAAACGTAAGGTTTTTCGTTTTCTACCTTCTTTCTGACATAAGAAATCGAGTTTGGAAAATTAGATTGTTTTTGGAATTCAATTATTAAAAGTGATGTGGTAGGATATGGATGTAAAATATGTTGAACTACACACCTATTCAGTAGGAGTGGAAAAAAATGGATGAAAAACATCTTGAGTTTTCAAAAGATTGTATTCAAATAGAAATTGCAAGTATATTTAGGTTGTGTGCATTATGTTTAAAATAAATTTTAAAAGCATTCATATAGGAGGTACCACATAGAAATTCATGTACATGCATATATTTTATGTTGAGTGACACTTTGCACAAGGATACAGATGGTCGCAAAATTGGATGTACACAAATGGATGTGACTGATGCGAGGAATTACATAATTTTACCCTTATCGAATTTCGGGGACGAAATTTCCTAAGGGTGGGAGAATGTAACACCCCGCATTTTTACGTAATTAAATAATCAAATAATGATGAACATTGAAAATAAAAAGTTTTGGAATTGTCAGAATATGGCCTCGAAACTTATACCATTGTGTGTGTGGCAATTTTCTAATTAATTTTTATATGTAACTTATCGAAATCCAAGTTAATACGAAGAAGTTACAAAAAGAACAAGAAAGAAGAAGAAGAAATATATATGTCGGTCGACCCATATGACGACACACAATGCCACAGGTCGACCAAAAGCGAACACAGGTCGACCTATGTTTGCGCCTGGACGTTAAATCGTCCAGGGACGTTCCGAACCAAATAGATTTGATTTTTTATTCAATTGGAGCCATATGTTCATGGATCTAATGGCTCCAAACGATCCTGTGACATCGTGGCTCTGGATTCAATCCAAAAATCTAACGGTCTGAGATCCCTAAACTATACTATAAATAAAATCCCAGGCCTAGCTATTTTCTCATAATTAGATTGTCTCCCAATTGGGTTCATTGCCTGAGGCTGAACCCTAAATAGAAAATAATTCTGGGGAGAAGAGTTACTTAAAAAAAATATTAGACACCTTAAAAGGGGATCCAGGAAGGCCATGGAGCAGAGTTAAGACGATATAGCAAAGCTAAAGATGATTTAAGAGTGGATTTAAATTATATATCTTTTACATTTATGATATATTATCGTTAGATTGCCGTTAAATATTTAATTCAGCATTTATTTTCAGTAATTAGTTTTGTTAATTAGTTATGTTGAAAACTGTAAATTTTATAGGAAAGCTTATATTTAATTATTATTTATATGGAAAAGAAAGAAGGAAATCCAATTGAATATGAACAATATTAGGTTTAATAGGTATGGAGAAAGGTTTAAGCCTAAAAGCAAGAAATTTACGGTAAATTATGCTAAAACGAGAGAAATAAATTAAAAAGAGAGGAATCTGATAACTTGATTTGGAAGTTAGTGATAGATTAATTGGTTGGTTTAGAAAAGAGAATACATTTTCATAGTTTAATATTTAAAAGATAACGATAAACGTAATGGCAAGAATAAAAGGAAGAAAAAGGGAATTAGTGTAAAATAGAGACATTTCTGTATTTTGCATTACCCAACAATTAAAGAAACAATAAAAAGAAATATCTTGTAATTATGAGTTATTTTTGATAGCATCATTTAATATTTAAAATATGGAAATGGATTTTTAGCACAGTTTTTGTAACCAACCAAACAGAATAGAACTATTTCCTAGGATAAAAGAAAATAAAGTGAAGAGTTAAAGAAATTAAATAAGAAATCAAGTTAACTATTTGACAAGGCTAGAAACAATAAACAGTAATGTGCCTAGATCTGCATTTACTGTGTAGATAGTAGAATAAAAGCAAAGAAGTTATTATGGTAAGTAAATTTATGATAGTCAGACATAGTCCCAAGCCAAGATTTGTCATATAATATAAGAGAACTAAAGAGAATTCAATATCATAATAAAAGAAGACAGACTAGAATACAAAAGAGACACCCACAACTATATTTATAAAATGTAGATTATAAATGAATATAGAAGTAATAATTGCCAGTATAATTATAACATAGGTTATAATAAGAGATAACAGAAAAGGCTTATTTAAAACTTACACTAAGTTAATAAGGAAACATAGAAGAAAGGCCCATACCAACAGCATTCCCTTTCAGTCAGGAACTGATAGTCTCACAATAGTTAGGTGAGGCTGGGAAAGCTTATGCCGATTAGGGTAAATAAGTAGCCAAAAAAATTAGAAAAGTAAATTAAACACATAATAAAAAATTAGACGTAGGGTCTAATAAAATGGTAAGATGCGTTTAGAGTAGCCCAAAGGATGAAGAGCCTAACGAAGCAGTTCATCACAGATTTTTAGCACAGAAATAGCACGTCCAACTTAGTTAATTTGGGCTGGATGGAAGTACAAGACTTCAACGGGACGTGAGGGTACTCTAGGATGGCCCTCTAGGATAGGCCAAACGAAGTTGCACCCCTGGAGGCAGATCTGTAGGTGTTCCATTAAGAGAGTATGCCTTGACTGTTTTTGCATTGCGGGCCTAATGAAGCGGACCTTTGTAGGCAGTCAAAAGGTTGATTAATGGAGTAGGATATTCGTATGACACCGTACTCTGACTTGTGAGTAGCTTTTAGTGGGCAGGACCCAAAAGCATATTCACATGTAGAGATCAAGCCATCATCAACCAGAAACAAGTTCGGGAAAGACTAGAGCTAAACCTATAGGCCAATGATTCTTTCACTATCAAAACATTGGATGAGGGGTGTAGCCAATTGAATGTTTAGATTGTTTGCAGTAGGGCATAACCACTTAGCTCTTTAGAGGTCTTTCGATTATTAGAGGGGTGGCTGCGTGGGTCCGTAGCTACGATGAGAACGGAGATAGGCTAAGCAGAATATCTGTATTATAGACCTAACAAATTTGTCCTTTATAGATATGGAAAATCATCTACCGAGTTTCGTACAAGGTAGAACTTATTGGCGGGATCTAGGGAGTAAACAGAACGATTACATATAGTCCTCAACGTATGCATTGGGTCGTACATTATGGATGCCCATGCATTAGTATAGGTTAGTGCGGATGTGGTTTTACGTTTTCATAGTAAACGGCGGAACATCTATATTGTAGGCCTCATAAAGATGTCCTTTACTGATGTAGTTACGAATGCTCTAGGAGCAAGATGATGGAGTCCTTTTCGAGGAGGATACTGAAGGTACTATTGATAGTACCTAGGACCGATGCGGTCATTGGACATATAGCTTATATATTTGTTATTAGGTTTTAATCTACTAGAGAGTAAATGGGTAGATTCACGCATAGAGACGAGAGTATTACAAACCCAGTAAACCTAATATAACAGAAAATTAAAATAAAATGGCATATTCAGAATTAAGCTTAGAAGTATATAATTTATCCATTCAGCAGAACTTTAGTTCTGACCCTCTCCTCATAGCATCCTACGGGTCAGGTAGATGGCAGAGACTTTCCAACTTTAAGACACTTGTTTAGAAAGTATTATTATCTTAGTGAGTATTTACTTACTATTATATTTTAGTCAGTTCCACTGTGAGATATTTACTTGAGCTATGATATATTTGTCTTTGACTATTGAAGGATACTAGATACCCAACTCAGGCTTTAATGGGCTTGGATTTTAGCATTTTTGCGAAAAATCCGGACCTCTAGAATTCGGATTGTTACAAGAATCTTACACGAATGGAATAACATATATGCGAAAAAATTTAAATCCATTTATTGAAGTTTAACTTAGCATCAACGTGGACAGCTATATATAATTGTCCTTACAAATGCACAATATAATAGTTCATGAGTGTTGTGGAAATGGATCATAATCTCTAGAAGAATCTTCTAGGCCCATGCTTCGAGCTCTTTCAAAATGCTCCAAATTAAACCTGGCTACTAGGCTTCTAGAAAAAGTAAGGCACCCAGAGTTTAAGGGGAAAAAATAAACTCTTAGTCGGTCAGGGGAATGGTGTAAGAAACTCAAAATACGAGTATTTGAAAACAAAGTGATCTCATAAGGCCACGCCGCACGTAAACACGAAATGGGTTTTTACCTTATGATGACCAAATCATTTCTATGTAAAATCTACTAATATTATTTTAATGACATTCTTTGAAAAACCTTTCAAATAAACATATTCAAATAGCAGAAGTTGTTACACTGGTTAAATTTGACGGCATAATTGGTTTACAACTAAGTCCGAAGGCTCTTACTAGAGAATGGATTTCCAATGAATAAGGAGGTAAGGGATTACCTCCCATACGTTGAATTTCTAGAGAAATGTTCTAAAGATCGACATCTTTGAAACCTTTGATAATTAAGACCAGCCTACCCGTAGACCCGTCTGGCGGTGGATAGAACCGAAATGATATCACTCTAGTCATTTTCGGCCTATCCGAGAGCTCACGTACCATACACTACATATATTTCTACCTGAATTCATAGCAGGCATAAAATAAATCTAAAAAGGAGATATCATACGCTAATGGTTTCGATCCACTTAGCCTTAAAGCAAACCATGTTTCACAATTCCCCAATTGTGAGGCTAAAGGTAACGTTTACTTTTTCTTAGAACATTTTCACTTAAATGCCATATTGCCTTTTACAGCAACACACTATTAATTTCCATAAAAGTACAAACTTTGAGCTCGTATGTCTCAGAGAATGGTGTTAAGTATAAGTGAGTTACCTTCTATACCACCAAACAGATGTACATTTCTAAAGAGTCAATGCACAGTGATCTTAGAAATGCAATGTCAGACATCCATCCATACAAGTTGTCCAGGAACCGGCCAAACCGAAGGAACTCTCCTACCACATCCTATCGGGAATTAATCCTAGGATTAGTAGCGAGTAATCCTTGCATACGAAGATCCCAAAATGAAGGGGCCACTGCTCTTTATTTATATCGGAAGCTACTCTGAAATTATCAATAACTAGTCCTTCCGTTATGAAGATCTCAGCCTTCAACTTCATTTTCTTTAACATGTCTTCACTTTCGAATTCGTAAATTGGTTCGAAGTGGTTTTCAAATAAAAATTTCCCAAATTCGACCCCGGCTTCTCCGAGTCATCTATCAAGAAAATATGTTAAATGGGTGATTAATATTCCATTAATTTGCTTCCTTTTATCAAAAACATCTTCATAGAGATATATATCTTTTAAAGCCAATTCTTTTCAGCATGTACAAAATCATTAAACCACTCTTATCAAATCTTTTGATTACTTAAAGCCTTTTTAAATCCTAGAATAATTCCAAATCATTTCATTCTGTACTTAGGAAACTTTCTTCGATCATTTATTTAAGTCTTAACAAAGATTTCCAAATCATAACTTTTAAACGGGTCAAAAACAATGTTTTTTAACACATCATTTATCACAGACCCAAAATAATTAATTTTATTTATAGGAATTAAATTAATCCAAATCATTTATTTAAATCTTGACAAAATATTTCTTATTTCCAACCCATATCTTTTTAACAAGTTGAAACCATGTTATCTAAGATGGTAAATCCAAATCAGTTAGTATTCAAGTAAACCAGATCTATACAAATGATACTAATTTTATTCAACATCAAATTTTGTATATAACCTTTACTGTCCGTCAATGAGTAGTGAGATCACCTTTTAAATTAACATGGATAGTATAGGTTCCGTTCTCAGAATTCAATATTAAGCATAAGAAGATTATTTCAATACAATCCAAGTTATATTAAATTTTGAAAAATACATCATTCATACTTGCCTCATTTTCGACATTTCAATCTTATCTATTCGTTACCCTACAAAGGGGCCAGGTAAGCAAGGGCACTAATTGCTTCTGAACATCTCCTTAGTTTAAGCACCTCCCATCTAGATCTCACAAATAGAAAAATCCAGTCTATTATCACTTTTAGAACTAAGATTAAATCACTTAATTATAATAACTTTTCTTTAAATATTTTATTTAAACTTTTTAAAATAAATTATAAAACCTTTGAATCATCTTTAAAATACTTAATTATTGATTTGAAAACATTTATAAAAGATTTTGGAAAGAATACATAAGCTTAAAGGTGTATTTCATAAGTTGTTAAAAAATGCTGCAAATAGTGATTTTTAAGGCTTATTTAATCAAAACAACATTTCTATCATTTAGAAATCCATTTTCATAAATCAAATCTCTTTTAAAAATATTTTTATAATTTATTCCATATTTTTTAAAAACTAAAAAAACCATTTATAAAGAATTTATCGCTTTGATTTCGAATCGCCAAAGTGCGATCATTTTAAAACTTGTTTTGCTAATATTTTAAAATCTACTAAATGAATCTCAATCGTTTTTTTTAAACTATGATTTTTAGAGTTTGAAAATTCTTATTACAAAGAATTTCAACTCTGATTCCATCGCATAAATGGATTTAAACTTTTACGACGCGAAATCATGAACTGCCATTACGCGACGTGCCTATTGTTAATTCAACTTTCATAACTTGTCCATACTGCACCCAATTGGGTTTAAGTGTTTATAAAAAAATTATAAACCATTATATATGGGTTTAATGATTCCATATCACTTTTATAACTTGATTCGGAAAGTGATTTCCTTATGTAATATCGATGTGTATTTAACGTGACTTGTCTACACAATTAAACAAGTATATTAAAACAACCAAACTTGATAATCAAAGCATAGTAAACATCCATGGAAAACATATCACATCTTCATAATATATATATATATATATATATATATATATAGTTTCTCACCTTCATTGGTATCTAACTTCAAGAAAATTCGCCATAGCTTCGCTACGATTGAGCCAAAGTCTATGAAGCCGAGCCAAGGACCTTATGAAAGCTTGGCGTAGCTTAAAAGGAGGTAGAGTGCTTAGACTTGGTGATGGGGGGTGGTGGCCGTAAGATTGGAAGGTGGAAAGGAGATGATTGCACTTGGTTTTGAAGTAGATTGACTTGGTATATACATGTGTATATATTTTTCTTTATTTAAGAATATTTTTCCATAGCTTTGCTACATTTCTTTTCAAGTCATGGAAACCATTAAAGAAGAGCACTTAGAGCTTTAATAAGAAGGAGGAGGAAGAAGAGAATTGCGTGAATGAATGTGTGAATGAATGTGTGAATGTGGGTGGGTATTTATAGGAACTTCAAGGCTTAATCCTTAAGTAAAGTGAAAAATATCTCCCACCATCATCTCTAGCCGTGACTTCCATCCCCATTCATTACTCAATCTTCCACTCTATGTGCCTCCATGTATGTGTAAGGTGAGGTGATGTTTGCCTTTGACTTTGGTAAAATATCTTAGATAGTTTTTAAATAATATCATGGTATTGTTCTTATATGCATTCTTGTTTGTATATATGTGTATTTATATGTATATGTATGCATGTGACATGTATGTGCATGTTTATTATATGCAAGAGAACAAACAACATTGCAACGGTTTTAGACAACTTCTGTACGTTAAACCATTGAAAATCGAGAAGCCGATTCGCATCCCATTTTTAGTTATAAATTAATTTACATATAAATGTAAACAAAATTTAAAAAATAATTTCCCATCTATTTTAACTAGTTAAAATGATCACATTTGGATTATAAAACTATCTATACTAAATTAAAGAATTGTTTGTAAAAGTGCGCGATATGAATTTTCTTATATTTAAAATCAAGTATATATCATTATAAAACTATTATAAATGATTCACTATGACTATATAACTAATTAAAAAGAATTATTATCATTTTAAAATAATTATTTGAATAATAATAATTATTATTAAATCGCTAAACTCAACTTAAATCATAAATCAATATGATGCCATTATTTATGATGTCATAAATACATTTTTCCCAAATATAAATAAATAATTTTATTTCATATTCTTGTTTAAATGGATAAATAATTGTATGTATTCAGCTCCATTCACGACTTCTGATAATTATAGAGCTTTTTATTGATAAAATGGTTTTAGTTCATTTTATTGATATTTTTTCAAAGTATATATTTTCATAAATACTTATTCGAAATAAGATTACCGTTATTATTTATGGTTCAAATATCATAGTTTGTGCTAGTAAAACTTATATTTGAATATTTTTAAAATATATCTAATTTATCAAAGTGATAAATTTGCTAGTCGTTATATCAATCAGACATATCTAAGACAAATAATTAATGTGCTCGGTGGAAAGTAGTCTATCACATTCGCTATGCAACTTTGGTCGTTGGCAGATTGTGGTATAACAATTCAATTTCAAGCCATCTGGGGTCTACTCTACACTATCCATAATTACATAGTAACATAAAATCTCATAAATATGTCCTGATGATTACTCCTTAATAATCATTTGTATTTCTATTTTAAACAGGAAACAAATTCTAATTCCTACCCTACACACTCAAGGGACATGACACTAAGTCTGTATAGGCCAAGATTCATGTTTCTTACATCCTATATTGTTCTGAAACTCAACTTTGATACCTAGCTGTAACGCCCTACCTTTATACACATATTACCCAAGAATATCACAAGTAATATTATCAAGTAATATGGAGAATAAGCTGGATAGAAGTGGCCATCCGTGTTTATTTCCTTGGGCTAACACTGTCCTGCTTTTACCTTTATATCTGAAGAAATATATTGGCATGACCAGTCTCGGCATAAATTAATAGATACGTTGTCTAATATAAATCGGAAAAATATATTACATAATACAAAACACAAAATCACATATTCTTGCGAAAATTATAATATGTGCCAAATATATTGCATATAGTGAGCCTACAAAAGAAAGTACTAGACTCACATATGTATGTACTACTCCAATAGTTAGACAAGTACATAGTATATATCATAAGTCACAATCTCTCAAGTATAATATCACGAGTCATAATCTCTCATACAAAAGTCATATAAAACATATGTACTAGATATGGAATAAGATGATACATATAATATATATGCATATATATATATATATATATATATATATATATATCTTGAAAGCTAGCTTAATATCTAAGGTCACGAAATCCCTGTAGCTGTTAAGTCCTGGCCTGTGCCTAGTATTGTAAGATAAACGGGTCAGACTATCTCCAAATATAACTAAGTGAGATCATATATCAAACATTTATAATGCAAAGGGTATAGTAATAACTAGATGATATTCCACATCCAATAAAAGGCATCGATACCAAATCACATGTCAAAAAGTTATCTCATGCCTATCAACGATAATTATCTCAAATATACTGATAAGGTCACAAACTCAGAAATCACAAGAATAAAAGAGACAACGTGAAAGCGAGTCAAACTTTGGAAAATACATGACAACATGAAAGTGAGTTAAAACCAAGAGTCCAGCGTGAAAGTGAGTGAAAACTATAAGACAAGCATGAAAGCAAAAACATAAAACAAGCACGAAAGCGAGTCAAAACTGTAAGACTAGCATGAAAGTGAGTCAAAAGTATAAGACAAGTGCAAATGTGAGTCAAAAACATAAGATAAGCGTGAAAGTGAGTCAAAACCATAAAATTAACATAAAAGTGAATCAAAACTATAAGACAAGCTTGAAAGTGAGTCAAAACCATAAGACTGGCATAAAAGCAAGTCAATACAAGAGACGAGCATGAAGCAAGTCGGCAAAATAACTGATCCTATAGTTATCTTGATTATAAGGAAATTATTGGTGCGAATTGCTCACTTCCAAAGTGAAACTGATATGAAAAGCTCTAGAGTCCAAAAGGAATGAAACTGCTAAACTCCTACAACCGTAATATACCTTATCCTCACAACACGTGTTTTTCTTACTAATGCATTTATGAGGTGCTGTGCCTAATGATAAGTGACGCCAGTGTAATGACATCGAATATAGCTTGAGATACTGAATGCTTGCTTTGTGGTATAAGGCTAATAGCTGAAAAGGTACCACGTGTAACGACTTGGAATTTCACCACTTTGATTTGTGAATATTTAATTAATTTTATGTATTCAAATAATGGATTTTATAAATCTAATAAACTCCTTTTAAATAATAACTAGAGATGGTGAAATAGTTTTTCAAAAATTATTTAAAAAATATTTAGTTTGGAAAAAATCAAAAATGTGACGGGAATTTGCTTTCTAAATTTTCGACTTTTCATTGGCTAAAGTTGTTAGAAACATTACGTACCCTATGAAATAATATTTCCATACATTCAAAATTAAAGTTAAGACTTTAAGCATATACATATATGTATATATATTTATTTATATATATTAAGAAAGGTGTGACAATTGGAAATATAAATAAATTTAAAAGGATGTTTAAGCATGAAATGACACTAGGTAAAACAAAGTACAAGGTTACGTTAAATGGATGTTGGCTCAAGTGTACATGAAGGGGATAGGGGGGGCTCGCATGCACAATCAAGGTGGAGGAGGTGGACATGGTGATGACATGGCATTTAGTTTGTGGAGGGTATGTATTTTGGTATTAATTAAATTTTATATAAAACCAATTTCTTATTTTTCCTTCCCACTTTGTTCAGCACATTCTCATTTCTCTCCACTGCCTGCATGCCCTCATGTTCTTTCATGGCTTCCAAGTTAGAAATTTCATTATTTTCCACTTTAAAATTCATGAAAACTTTATTTAAATGCCTTCTTTTCTTTTCTACAACCCTCCTCCTCCCTAACCAAGCCCTAACACCTCCATCAAGCATGGTCGAACCCTTTTCTCCTTACGAACAAACCACTTTGTATCTTTTAGGCCTCTAAAATTCCATTTTGCTAAGAAGAAAACATGAATCTAGGTTTGATTCAAGTTCTAGTTTGATCTTAGTTGTTTCAGTTAGCTTTTAGGTGAGAAAAGCTTGCCTTTGTCTTAACGTTTTAAAATTTAAAGTTAATAATAATTATGGCTTAATTTGGTTGATAATCCATTTGTTGTTTGGTTGTAAATTATGTTGGTTGTATGTATGTTTATGTACTTGTGTGAATTGGTCGTATAACTTTGCAGAACTAAGTTGAAAATGAAATTGAAAGTCAAGTTAGTTTGCAAGTTGAGAACTTTGCTTATGTTATGATGTTATGGATATATATATATGTTTGTAAACATATATACAATTTTAAAGGCTAAAGAAAGTCAGCATGTGAACTTATGGTTATCTTGCGGTATCGAAATCTCTTGAAATTCGTTTTCACTTATGTGTTTTCGAGAAAGTTGTAAAGTTTTTAACTTTACGATTTTTTATTTCCGAAACCTTATTCAAAGTTTATAATATGGGTTAAGGCATGAAAATAAAAAGGATTAAAGTTAATTTGATATAAAAATCAAGTTTTGATACTACAGGTCATATAGCGATAATCGATGTGGATGCAGTTTGTAAAAATAAGCTCTTTTTTTTTTTTTTTTTTTTACTTAAGTATGTTTCAAAAAAGTGTTTTCAAACTTATTGCGAGTAATAAAAAGTAATTATTGTTATTTAATTAATTACTTATTTATTTAAGGATTATTTAATTAATTAATTAAGTGGGATAATTAATACTTAATCATTAGTTCAAAAGGTAATTAGTATTTAGATGTTAATTAGGTAAGTTAATTATAATTAGTAAATTAATAAAAGGTTTATTGTTATTAAATTAATTATTTAAGGATTAATTATTATTTAATTATCAATTAAGGATTAACTATTAATTTATTACTAAAGAAAGGGTTTAAATATTTAATTAAGTAATAATTAAGTTAAGATCTAATTAAGACTTGATTAAGATTGTTTTACTTTTTAATGATGGTTTAATCTATTATTTAGTTATTAATTAAAGATTAGTTATGGTATAATTATTTATTTAAAGATTAAGTATTACTTTGAATACTTATTTAAAGGATAATTATTATTTAGTTATTTATAAAAGTTAATCTTTATTTAATTATTGATTAAAGGTTAATTATTATTAAAAGAAAGTTATAAATATTATTTAATTATTAAATAAAGTTTCTAAAGTTTTAAACTACTGTATTTCTAAAGATCGGTTTATTTTAAAGAAACTCTCTTTTAAAGAATGTTTTTAGACCCAAGGGATTTCTTTGTCGATTACATTTAAGTAACCTCATATGAATTCGAAACCCAATGACATCTGTTTAGCAGAATAAAACACTGTTCTGCTGTTTAATTATATTGGACATTATTTTGGTAGAATGAATCACAGTTCTGCCATAATTCACCAAGTAGATTATGTTAACAAACTCAGTTCACTACTTTGGTAGATTGGACATTTACATATATGTTGATTGTTTGTTATTGGTTATTTCCCTTTTACATACCTGCTTGTTATGTAAATAGCCATATCATAATTTGGAAATATAAACTCAATTAAATGAGAACCATTGTGGTCACTAAGCCTCCTTTTGAACTTGTGACGTCAAATATTTAAATTTTATCTTTTTAAAAGTGCTTAAAGTTTATTACCATTTTAAATAAGATATTTAAAAGATAATTAAGCAATTATTTTAGTAAAGGCATATAAAGTAATTTAGTACTTTTTTAATGATTGTTTATAATCATTATTTTGCTAATGTGGTTTAAAGATAATTAAATAAAAATAAGGTTTATATAATAACTTGTTTATTTCAAGGTGTTTCAAATTACTGATTTTATCAAAGAAACTTTATTGATTAAAATTTATTAAAGGAGTTTTTTTAAAAAAGGAAAGATTATAAAAGGATTTTTATAAATTGAAAAGAGATTTGAAATTTAGGAAAGAATTTATAAATGATTGGATGATTGCGAAAGAGCTTTTATAAATTATTTTGGATATTTAGAAAAGGGTTTTATAAATGGTTTTGATATTTATAAAAGAGTTTTATAAATAAACTTGGATATTTATAAAGAGTTTTTGTAAATGGAACTCAAATAAAGGAGATTTTATAAAATGAAAGAGTATTATTTAAAAAGGATTTATAGAAGAAGCTTATAAAAGAAATTGAGATTTTAAACCGACCTTATTAATCATGGTGGTATGGAATATTCGTTCCACACTTAAAATTAAAGGAATAATGTTTAGGGTTATCCTTATCAACGTTTTTTAAATAAATTTTATTTGATCCTTTAATATTATTTTGGAATAAGAAATTTTTCGTAATGTTTTATGCATATGCTTGTACCAATAAGATATGATTTGAATATTTTGATAAATATTTTGGAAAGGGATTTAATAAATGAAAGATTTATTTAAATGAGGCTTAATGGTTGCTATAGATAATTAAATCTTTGAATTGTTGTTGTTTGTTCATTTGATAGTTAAATAATCGACTATCAAATCTTGACCAATTTTGAATTAGGTAGTAAATAAAAGCTTCATGTGTTTATACGGGTTGAGTTCCTTCGGGTGAATTCATTTGAGTGACATGTCTCTAGCTTTAAGAGATATATTAGAGATCTATTTGGGACTCTGGTATAGTCCACTTACTTCTAAAAGAACCAGGAATAAGTCAACTAAAAATAATCGGTTGTTGGTTCGGAGAGACCGGGATCGGATATGTTATCTGAAAACCAATAAGAACCAACTTATGTATTCAAATGGAAGACGTCTTTGAAGATGTTCAAAGACAAAGTTCTTTGAAGTGCAAGGACTACTTGCTATTGGTCCTACGAGTGATTCCAAAATGGGTTTAGTAGAGGTATGGCCTTCGGTTCTATCAGACCTAGATTGAACTTTATGGATGAATGCTGACATTGCATTTCTTCTTGGAGGGTAGTGTTAGTATTCCAAAATGGAATTTCTATAAGGAAATAGTAAACGTAGCCTCCCAAGCCTAACACATTGAAAGTGGTTAAAATAGATTAGATGCAAAAAAGATATATCGGTCACTCCCAGTAGGCTAAGATAATCGCTGAGTCGATATCAATATGCATGCATCAAGGCTCATTTTAATTATTGATCAAAACTTATGGGTGACCATATTCCATACTATCCAGTTGGGGATAGCCGATTCTGTATTGGTACAGATCGAAAAGTTTTCATCCTGTAACATCCCTCTATTGTTTTAATATGCAGCATTGAATTTTGTTTAAAAAAAGTAATAAATAAATAAGTAAATAAATAAAATAAAAATCGTTATGGATATAAAATAAAATTTGGAATAAAACACCACGAGCGGAATTGTAATCGGAGACCAAATTACGGTAAGACAATATTGTGACGACCGTCTTTCGTTCCACAAAAAGACGCATCATCAATAAGAAAAGAAATAGGTAAAAATAAAATAGATAGAAAGAAGGAAACAACAACATCAGAGTCTCACAGCGGAAACGGAACAAAATATAATATTTCACATAACTATTACATAGTCTTATACATCATAGTACACAGTTATACAACTTCATCACATTAGATAGTTATAAAGACCTGTTTATCCATTACATACAAAAATAAAAAAGTCAAAAAGACTCAACACATCGGAAGATATACATAGATACGTTTGGACTCCTGCTCTAGGCTTCTCCAAAAATTCGTCACGCCAAACCTGATCACTTAGCTACTCATAAAAAATTTGAGTACCCAAGAGTTTAAGAAAAACAGAAATAAACTCCGGGTCAGACATGGTCTGGTGTGAGTAAATGGTTAAGTTGTTTAACTTGAAAAACCTTTGAAATTAAAGGTATCTCGTAAGACTCTCCACAAATAAACACGGACAAGTTTTTCCCTTACGATAACCAAAACATTTGATAGGAAATCCAGTTATATTATAATAGTGTCCAAGGTTTTCGATATAAAATACAGAAATAGCTGGAATGCTTACATCTCACGTTCCAACATAGTTAGGCACAATCAAATCCCTACAAACACTTATTGGAGATTGGATTCCATACAATGGCAGGGCTACTAGGGTACCGCCCGTCACAGTACATGGCCAAACAACCGCCCACATAGCCGAATAAAAGGGACCTCTAGACAGGGGAAAATCTAATCCTACTTGGGTGCTACCCACTTAGCCTTGCGTGCACCTCCTCTGTTTTAGCCATTCCCGGTTGATGAGGCTTGAGGCTACGATAACCTTTTAAGAGCACATCTTGGAATGCTCATCGTCCTCTATTGACAATGGTCTGATAGCATTCATCTATACAAGTTCGTTTCCGGTTCAAACGAACCGAAGGCATTATCTCGTTTACTCATTTTGGAATCACCCTTAGAGTTAACAACAATAACCCTTACACTCTGAAACTCCATCTCGATCTTCACTTGAGATTTCACGACCTATCGTTTAACTTGGATCGATGTGGTTTTCGAATAATCAAACTTGATATCCTATCCCAAACTTATCGAAATCCAAACGCCATTTTAAAAGTCAAGTTGTTTAAGTTTAAACAATTTAATTCAATACTTTGAATTCACACAGCATTTATCATATATAAATATCACACATTTATCACAGATATATCCAATATCACATCATAGAATATCACAGATTATCATTCAATAGATATCAATCAATCCAGACATTCTACTCAAAACAATCATCCACAAGCAAGAATTTTTAATCCATATTATTATTAATTTAATTAATTCAAATTAAATTAATTACTTAAGAATTAATCACCTAATCCTGCTTAATCCAGCATTACTTAATTACAATCATTTAATTAATTAATCACTCCTTAATTACCTTTATGATTAATTAATTAATCTTTAATTACAGATTAATTATCCTTTAATTATTAATTAATAAACCTTAATTATTAATTAATATTCCTTAATTACAAATTAATAATCCGTAATCACAAGTTAATTAATCTCTAATACTTAATTAATTAACTCTTAATTATAACATAATTACTCTTTAATTACCTAATTAATTAACCTCTAATTATAAATTTATTAATCTATAATTACTTAATTAATTATTCCTTAATTATCAATTAATTAAATCCTAATTAATTAACTTAACTCTTACTTATTAATTAATTAATCCCTAATCATTAATTAAATTCGTGAATTACTCTTTAATTACTTAATAAATTTAAATTAATCATTAATTAATTAAACTAATTAATTACTCTCAATTAATTGATAATTAGTTATCAAAACCTTAATTATCTTTAAGATAAATCTTTATCTTTATTAATGACTTAATTATCATTAACATTAGATTTAAAAACATTTTATCTTGATTACACTTAATTATATTACTAAATTAAGTTATTAAAATAACATAAAAATAATTTTAACAAAAAATTATATAACTTCATAAATCAAATGTTCAAGAAAACATTTATAAAAGAAATTTTTATAAGAAGAGTTTTAAACTAAATTTATTTAAATTTCCAAACTTTGTTTTAAAAACTTTTAAAAACTATTTTAAATTCCTGCTTCGGGTTCAACCCGATGATGACTCGAGTCCTGACCCGAGACTTCCCCTTTCTTTCTCTTTTTTTTTAGTTTAAAACCTGTAACATGTTTAAACTCTCACGTTCCCAAAGATACACCCGAGCAAACAACTCCCATTCCCAAGCTTCCCTTCGAGTCAACTTCTCTCCCCAAACCACTAACACCAATCCACACTGGTGCACCTGCATAGATGATCGCGACGACACTGACCACCGTCGATGCCTTCAACCCATTGTCGATCACCGTCATAAACAATCCCGACCACCCAAACACCATCACAAGCCCTAAATCAAAAACGAGGTACTTAGTCAAACTTGGAAATAAAAACCCTTGCCTGAAAACCCCTCGTACTGCCAACACCGACCACCAGCACTCCTACAACTCCGGCCACACCTTGCTGACCTTCCACGCTACCATTTCCCAAAGTCCCTTGCGAATCGATCAACCAAAGGTGCCGCCATGATCCTATTTCCAGACTCGACCCATTTTACAGTTAAAACCCTTCTTCGATTGATTTCCGACGCCATGGTGATCGAAAAAGTCACCCATCATTTTTCCTCGACTCGGCAACTCCCCAGCAACCTCCAAACGAAGCCTCGACCTTCCCAGGTTCCCTGATCACCAGAAAAACCCTCAAATCTATTTTCTGGTGACCTCTGATTTACACTCTCGATTCAAAACTAAAAATCGTGATCCAGCTCTTAAAAATCATGGATTAAGACGATGATTCAGATTATATAAGAAAAACAAAGGATTGTGGAGTTTGAATTTTAACATATGTCTAAAGTTCTTACTGTCGTTTCTTTTTTTTCAGATGATATTTCAACTTTTCTTACTTAAATATATTTTTAAATCTTTGATTATGTTTAAACAAACAAATCTAGTTTGGAAACCAGATCCCATCAAAGAATTAATGAAGAGATTTTAATTTTGAAAGGTTTTTATACCTGTATGAATAAGAACAGAGCAATTTCCTTGCTCTCTGATATGCATAGATATATCACATATATTTATCAACATGCAAGGCAATTTCTAATCATACAAACCATTATTACATCATTACTTTAAATCCCTATCTCATGCAATAGATCTTAAACAAAAATAAAGGTTTGTTTACTCATCAATTTGATGAACAGAGAGCTTTTTGAAACAGTTTTGAAATTTGAAAACTTGAATTGCTTTGATCACAGAAAGCTTATTACCAGAAACTTGTTACTGGAAATCTAAAGATGGTTGTTGTTGAGAAGATTTAAGTTGAAACAGAGATGATCTTGCTTGATTTTTTCTGCTTTGTTTTGGTAATTTCAGATTTTTGAAAATTTTTTACAGGTTTTGAGCTTTCTTTGTTTTGATTTTTCTTGTGGGTTTTCTGGTTTGTTTTCTAGATTTTGAAAATGAGAATGGAAAAAGAATGAGAAGAGAAAAGAGACGTATATATAGATTAAATTTATGATTTTTAAAAATTAAAGAAAAATAAAAATAAAAAGATGACACTTGTTAATTCAAAAACATTTGTCATTTGGCTTGTTAATTAATTTATACATGTTATTTATAACATTAATAGTCTAACACTTGTCATTATGTATTTTTTTTTAAATGTTAATAAAAAGATTTTGTATTTATTTACTAATTAATAAATACTTTTCTAAATTTATATAAATAAAATTCTTTAAAGAAAATAAAATTAAAACTAATTATATTCTAAATAAAATCACATATAATATACTTTTAAATCCAAAATATATTTAAGATATATATCCTTTAAATTTCAAATTTAAATCCAAATTCAAATTCAAATTCAAAAATCCAATTTAAAATCAACTCAAATATATATATATATAAACACAAATTCAATTTGTAAATAATAGTTCTACTTAAAAACAATTTATATCTATATATATAAAAAACACATTATTATTATTGTTTGAAAATAACAATTATACCAATTTTAAATAATTAATAATGGGGACTACCACATTTTAAATTGCTTTAAATTCCGGGATATCACATTCCTCCTCCCCTAAAAGAATTTCGTCCCCGAAATTTAAAAGAAAAGATAATCCAAAAGTTTTTTATCTTATTTCAACCATCCAAGCATGCATATCATTCATACACTATCAACCAAACGAACATTTCATCCAAACAAACATCACTAGCTATCCGGACACAAATCCGGATAAGCTTTCCTAACACTATCCAGAGTTTCCTAAGTACAATCTCTGGGATCCTCGCTCCACTGCACTTTGAATAGTTTCACCACCTTGCTTCTGAGTTGCCTCTCATCTTGATCAACGATCTGGACAGGATGCCTGACAACAGATAAGTCTGGCTCAATCTTTAGATCTTCTTGCATTGCTGGCTCCACAATAAGAGATGGGTTGTGCACATATTTCCTCAGATGAGATACGTGAAAAACATTGTGAATTCCAGCCATTCAGACTGGCAATTCAATCTTATAGGCTACATCACCAATCCGCTCGAGCACTCAGAACGATCCAATGTACCTTGGGGCAAGTTTTCCCGTCTTTCCAAATCTTATCACTCCTTTAATCTGGGAAACTTTGACAAAGACCAAATCTCCAATCTCAAATTCCAATTGTCTTCGTCTCTTGTCTGCATATTACTTCTGGAGATCCTACACTGCTTTCATTCTCTTCTTGATAAGCTCCACCTTCGTAGATGCCTCACAGATCAAATCATGTCCAAGAACAAGACGATCTCCTGGCTCTACCCAATAGGATGGGGATCTACAAGGTCTTCCATATAAAGCTTCATAGGGTGCCATCTTGATACTCGCTTGATAACTGTCATTGTACGAGAATTCCACTAAACATAGATGGTCCTCCCAAGATCCACCGAAATCCAAAACACAAGCCCTCAGCAAATCCTCTAGAGTTCGGTTTAGCCTTTCCGTTTGTCCGTCGGTCTGGGGATGATAGGTTGTACTCAGACTCAAACTCATACCCAAAGCCGATTGCAAAGCCTCCCAAAATTTGCTGGTGAAGATAGAATCACGGTCACTTACTATGCTTACCAGAACACCATGCAGTCTAACCATCTCTCTCAAGAAAATCTCTGTAAAAGATGCTGCAGTACGGGTTGTCTTAACTGGAATAGAATGGGCGCTCTTGTTCAACCAGGCAACATTTAACCATATTCCTTCATTTCCTTTTTTTTCCTTGGCAAACCGTCAATGAAATCCACAGAAATCATTTCCCAATTCCACTTAGGGACTTCCAAAGGCTGCAACAATCCTGTTGTCTTCTGCTAATTGCCTTTAACCTGCTGGCAGATCGTACATCCATTGACGAAAACGACATCCCTCTTCATGCCTGGCCACTAGAAGACTCTCTTCATATCCTTGTACATCTTTGATATCCCTGGGTGGATACTCAACCTTGATTTGTGGCTTTCCCGCAATACTTCCTACCTCAAACCATCCACATCTGGCATACACAAATGACCGTTGATCCTCAAAACTCCTTGATCGTCTGTCCTGAAATCCGAATATCGACCATCCTTAGTTCCAAGAATGAATTCCTAAAAAGAACTATCCTTCAACTGACTGCTTATGATTCTTTCCTGGAGAGATGGAACAACTTCCAAAAGAGACAGAACTGCGTTCCTACTCAGAGCATCCGCCATAACATTCGCCTTCCCTGGTGTATAAGGGATGTCCAAACCATACGATGCCAGAAATTCTACCCACCTTTGCTGCCTCAAATTTAGATCCTTCTAGAAGAAAAGGTACATCTAAGGTTTGTGATCGGTGAAAAGCTTGAACTTCTCTCCCAACAGATAGTGCCTCTAGATCTTCAAAGCAAAGACGATGGCCAATAGTTCTAGAACGTGTGTAGCGTAATTCCTTTCATGTGGCTCCAACTGCCTACTTTCATACGCAATTACCTTCCCATTCTACATCATCAATGCACCCAACCCAACTCCACAAGCATCAGTGTAGACCTCAAACTTGATCTTACCATCACGAATAGCTAGGACAGGTGCACTAGTCATCCTCGCCTTCAAATCCAAGAAAGCTTCTTCACACTTGGGGGTCCACTTAAACTTTGATCCCTTTCGAGTCAACTTGGTTAAGTGCGAAGAAATCTTAGAATAATCCCTGATAAACTTCCTGTAGTACCCTTCCAATCCCAAAAAACTGCAGACTTCTACCGGAGTCTGCGGTCGCTTCCACTCCTGAATAGTAGCTACCTTGGATGGATCTACAGAAATACCCTCACCAGAAATGATCTGCCCCAAAATCTGACCTCTGATTTCCAAAAATGGCACTTCAAAAGCTTAGCCTTCAGAACATGCCTTCTCAAAGTCTCTAACACTATGCCCAAATGCTGCTTGTGCTCCTCTTCAGACTTGGAGTAGACAAGAATGTCATCGATGAACATGAGAACAAACTTATTCAGCACATCCTGAAAAACTCGGTTCATCAAATCCACAAAATAAGCAGGAGCGTTGGTTAACCCGAAAGGCATAACCAACCACTCATAAAAACAATTGGGTCCCCTGAACGCAGTCAAGGGTTTACTGTCCTCAGCTACCCTTAACTGGTGGAAACCATAAGCTAAATCTAACTGGGAGAAAACAGAAGCTCCATGGAGTTGATGAAAAAAGATCATCTATGCGGGGCAATGGATACTTGTTCCTAATAGTGACCTTATTCAACTCCCGATAATCCACACAGTATCTCAAAGACCCATCCGACTTGGTCAGAAAGACAATGGCAGAACCCCAACTAGAAATACTAGGCCGGATCAAACCTTTCTCTAAGAAATCTTGGGTCTACTTCACTATCTCTTCTCTCTTCCTCGACGCCATCCTTCTGCTAGGCTGAACAAAAGGTACTGCTCCCGGAATCAAATTGATCCGAAACTCTATCTCCCGATGAGGGGGCAAACCTTTAACTTCCTCGAAATTATCCAGAAAATCTCTGACCACTTCGATGGACTCAATGCCTTATGGAGATGCCTCGATTTCATGCAAAAGATTATTCAAATGAACTCCGGAATTATCGCAAGTCACTTTTGCGATTATTCCCAACTCAGTCTCCAAAATTACAGTTCTCTCTTCACACATCAAAACTGCCTTATACTTATCCAACTAATCCATGCCCAGAATAAGATCGAACCCTTTGAAATCCAATACAAATGGGTTGCAAGAAAAACTATGGGATAGATAAGAAAGCCTTAGGTCTTTACAGATCTTATCTAACTTAGTTATCCCCGCTATAGGATTAGATACAAAAATAGGGCGGTCTACCAAACTAGGGGAAAGATGAAACTTCTCTATCGAATGCAGAGAAACAAAACTAAGAGATGCACTAGAGTCAAACAGAACTCTAATAAAATTACCATCCAAAAGAAAAGTACCTTCCAAAACTCCTTTGCCTTTATAAGAAGTACATAGACCACCTTCAAGAGCAAATACTTTATTCTGCTAGACCTTTTGAAGAAGTGGACAAGCCTTTACCATGTGACCCAGCTGATGATAGTTAAAACATAAGATTTCTGAACTATTGCTGAACCTGGACCACTTTGATGTTGCTGCTGCTGCTAAGATCTACCTCTGGGACATTGCTTAGCTAAGTGACTCTCTTGTTGACACACAAAGCACTTGCGAGGTCCATTGTTGCTTATTTGCTTCCCTTTGCCTTGCTTCTTTCAATTAGGGTTGAATTTCCTTTTATTTGGATTGGAAGAAGTCCCATTTGGTGCTGTTGCAGATGCCAACTACTTCTTGTCCATGAGCTCCTCATATCTCAAAGTCATGTCGATTAATTCCACAAAAGATCCCTTCAGATGAGCCGTCATCTTCTCGTGAAACTTAGGTCTCATTCCTTGCACAAACATCTCATTCTTTTTTAGGGGCGTATCAATTAAACCAGGTCCGTAGCGAGATAACTCATTAAACTTGTTCTCATATTCTAAAACTGACATACTCCCTCGCTTTAGATCCAGGAAATCTTTGTACAGATGAGTCCTTCCAGCTGTCGGCATGAACTATTCCTCAAACAACTCCTTAAATCTACTCCAAGAAATGTCGTCCTATGAGATATTTGATGTAACTGCATCCCACCAAGCTGCAGCACCTTCTTACAATTGCCATGATGCCATTACTCTCTTCTACTCATCAAACAAATCCAAACTCTTAAAGATGCGCTCACATGAGCGTAACCAAGCCTGAACTTCTATAATGGTCTCTGATCCTTTAAATGGTCTCCCTCCCAGATTGGTGAAATCTTTGCATAAAGCAGCAAAACTTACTCGAGGCGGTGCTAGATTCACAGCCTCACTAGCAGTCTAACCTCTTCCACTGTTGCTGGACGTGCTCCCTACCACTCTGCCTCTCCTGCCTTATGAACTCATGTTGGCAACCTGGACAGGTAACCCAACAAATTTGGATAGGTATATAGTTATATAAAAATTACAAATACGCTCTCTCAAGATAGATACTACTCCAGAGCCTAGGTATTATCTCAACCTATGCTCTGATACCAACTGTGACGACCCGTCTTTCGTTCCACAGAAAGATGCATCATCAATAAGAAAAGAAATAGGTAGAAATAAAATAGATAGAAAGAAAGAAACAACATCAGAATCTCGCAGCGGAAATGGAATAAAATATAATATGTCACATATCTATTACATAGTCTTATATATCGGAGTACACAGTTATACAACTTCATCACATTAGACAGTTATAAAGATCTGTCTATCCATTTCATACCAAAATACAACAGTCAAAAAGATTCAACACAGTGGAAGATATAGATAGATACGTCTGAACTCCTGCTCCAAGCTTCTCTAAAAATTCGTCAAGCCAAACATGATCACTTGGATACTCATAAAAAATTTGAGTACCCAAGAGTTTAATAAAAATAGAAATAAACTGCGGGTTAGACATGGGTCTGGTATGCGTAAACGGTTAAGTTGTTTAACTTGAGAAACCTTTGAAATAAAAGGTATCTCATAAGACTCTCTACAAATAAACACTAACAAGTTTTTCCCTTACGATAACCAAAACATTTGATAGGAAATCCAGTTATATTATAATTGTGTCTACGGCTTTCAATATAAAATACAGAAATAGCTGGAATGCTTACATCTCACGTTCCAACATAGTTAGACACAATCAAAACCGTACAGGCACTTGTTAGAGATTAGACTCCACACAATGGCAGGGCTACTGGGGTACCGCCCGTCATAGTACGTGGCCTAGATCACCGTACCGAGGATCCAACATGATCCCCTACATCGCAAAGACGGAGCTATCCCTTACTGGATAGTCCGAATAAGACAACCCCGCGGTTGTGACCAAACAACCTCCCACACAGCCGAATAAAAGGGACCTCTAGACAGGGGAAAATCTTATCCTACTTGGGTGCTACCCACTTAGCCTTGCATGCACCTCCCCTGTTTTAGCCATTCCTGGTTGATGAGGCTTGAGGCTACGATTACCTTTTAAGAACATATCTTGGTATGCTCATCGTCCTCCATTGGCGATGGTCTGATAACATTCATCCATACAAGTTCGTTCCGGGTTCAAACGAACCGAAGGCATTATCTCGTTCACTCATTTTAGAATCACCCATAGAGTTAACGACAATAACCCTTACACTTTGAAACTCCATCTCGATCTTCACTTGAGATTTCACGACCTATCGTTTAACTTGGATCGATGTGGTTTTCGGATAATCAACCTTGATATCCGATCCCGGTCTCATGGAAACCCAAACGCCGTTTTAAAAGTCAAGTTGTTTAAGTTTAAACGATTTAATTCAATACTTTGAATTCACACAGCATTTATCATAGATAAATATCACACATTTATCACAAATATATCCAATATCACATCACAGAATATAACAGATTATCATTCAATAGATATCAATCAATCCAGACAATCTACTCAAAACAATCATCCACAAGCAAGAATTTTTAATCCATATTATAATCAAGTTAGTTAATTCAAATTCAATTAATTACTTAAGAATTAATCACCTAATCCTACTTAATCCAACATTAATTAATTACAATCATTTAATTAATTAATCACTCCAAAATTACCATTGTAATTAATTAATTAATCTTTAACTATAGATTAATTATCCTTTAATTATTAATTAATAAACCTTAATTATTAATTAATATTCCTTAATTATAAATTAATTAATCCATAATCGCAAGTTGATTAATTTCTAATTACTTAATTAATTAACTCTTAATTATAACTTAATTACTCTTTTATTACTTAATTAATTTACCTCTAATTATAAATTAATCAATCTTTAATTATTTAATTAATTATTCCTTAATTATCAACTAATTAAATCCTAATTAATTAACTTAACTCTTAATTATTAATTAATTAATCCCTAATCATTAATTAATTAAATTCATTAATTACTCTTTAATTACTTAATAAATTTAAATTAATCATTAATTAATTAAACTAATTAATTACTCCTAATTAATTGATTAATTAGTTATCAAAACCTTAATTATCTTTAAGATAAATCTTTATCTTTATTAATGACCTAATTATCATTAACACTAGATTTAAAAACATCTTATCTTGATTACACTTAATTATATTACTAAATTAAGTTTTTAAAATAACATAAAAATAATTTTAACAAACAAATTATATAATTTCTTAAATCAAATGTTAAAGAAAATATTCATAAAAGAAATTTATATAAGAAAAGTTTTAAACTAAATTTATTTAAATTTCAAAACTTTGTTTTAAAAACTTTTAAAAACTGTTTTAAATTCATACTTCGAGTTCAACTCGATGATGACTTGAGTCCTGACCCGAGACTTCCCCTTTCTTTCTCTTTTTTTTAAGTTAAAAACCTGTAACATGTTTAAACCCTCACGTTCCCGAAGACACACCCGAGCAAACAACTCCCATTCCCGATCTTCCCTTCGAGTCAAGTCCTCTCCACAAACCACTGACACCAATCCACACTAGTGCACCTACACAGATGATCGCGACGACACTGACCACCGTCGGCGCCCTCAACCCATCATCGATCACCGTTACAAACAATCCCAACCATCCAAACACTATCACAAGCCCTAAATTAAAAATGAGGTATTTAGTCAAACTTGGAACCAAAAACCCTTGCCTGAAAACCCCTTGTACTGCCAACGTCGACCACCAGCACTCCCACAACTCCGGCCACACCTAGCTGACCTTCCACGCTACCATTTCCCAAAGTGTCATGCAACTCGATCAACCAAAGACGCCGCCATGATCCCATTTCCAGACTCGACCCATTTTAGGGTTAAAACCCTTCTTCGATCGATTTTCGACGCCACGGTTACCGAGAAAGCCACCCACCATTTTCCCCGACTCGGCAACTCCCCAGCAACCTCTAAACGAAACCCCGACCTTCCCAGGTTCCCCGATTGCCAAAAAAACCCTCAAACCTATTTTCTGGTCAACTCTGGTTTACACACTCGATTTAAAACTAAAAATCGTGATTCAGCTCTTTAAAATCATGGATTAAGATGGTGATTCAGATTATATAAGAAAAACAAAGGATTGTGGAGTTTGAATTTTAACATATATATAAAGTTCTTACTATCATTTCTTTTTTTCAGATGATATTCCAACTTTTCTTACTTAAATATATTTTTAAATCTTAGATTATGTTTAAAAAAACAAATCTTGTTTGGAAACTAGATCCTATCAAAGAACTAATGAAAAGATTTTGAATTTTGAAAGGTTTTTAAACCTGTAAGAATACGAACAGAGCAATTTCCTTGCTCTCTGACATGCACAGATATATCACATATATTTAACAACATGCATGGCAATTTCTACTCATAAAAACCATTATCACGTCATTACTTTAAATCCCTATCTCATGCAACAGATCTTAAACAAAAATAAAGGTTTGTTTACTCACCAGTTTGATGAACAGAGAGCTTTTTGAAATGGTTTTGAAATTTAAAAATTTGAATTGCTTTGATCACAGAAAGCTTGTTACTGGAAACTTGTTACTGGAAATCTGAAGCTAGTTGTTGTTGGGAAGATTTAAGATGAAATAGAGATGATCTTGCTTGATTTTTTCTTGAGTTTGCTTTGTTTTGGTAATTTTAGATTTTCGAAAATTGTTTATAGGTTTTGAGCTTTCTTTGTTTTGATTTTTCTTGTGGGTTTTCTAGTTTGTTTTCTAGCTTTTGAAAATGAGAATGGAAAAAGAATAAGAAGAGAAAAGAGATGTATATATAGATTAAATGTATGGTTTTTAAAAATTAAAGAAGATAAAAATAAAAGATGCATTGTTAATTCAACTAACTTTTGTCATTTGGCCTGTTAATTAACTTACACATGTTATTAACAAGATCAATAGTCTAACACTTGTCATTATGTATTTTTTTTGTTTTTAAATGTTAAGAAAAAGCTTTTGTATTTATTTACTAATTAATAAATACTTTTCTAAATTTATATAAATAAAATTCTTTAAAGAAAATAAAATAAAACTAATTATATTCTAAATAAAATCACATATAATATATTTTTAAATCTAAAATATATTTAAGATATATATCCTTTAAATTTCAAGAATCCAAATTCAAATTCAAATTCAAAAATCCAATTTCAAATCAACTTAAATATATATATATATATAAACACAAATTCAATTTTTAAACAATAATTCTATTTAAAATCTACTTATATCTATATATATAAAAACAACACATTATTATTATTGTTTGAAAATAACAAATTTTCCAATTTTAGATAATTAATAAAGGGGATTATCGCATTTTAAATTGCTTGAAATTCCGGGATATCACAAATATTGCGGTTAAGGGTGTGAACATATATTTGAGAGGTATAAAAATTATTTATTAAAAAAAGGCTTTAATTTAATTGGACCGTTATTTCCATACTTATCCGTTTCATGATTCTCTTTTAACCTATTTGCTTGCTTAGGCATAAAGTTTCAGTGTAACATTATATAATCACTGCATCCCTTCTTCTCTAATGCAAACAAATTCACATTATTATATTTATTTCCATCTTTTATCAGACTACGTAAATAAAATGTGAGTATACTTTAGTTTTTCTTTTTTCTACAGTGTACGTGTACTATTGTTTCATTTGAATTAATATTAGTGTCTTTTGTTCATATCAATATCAACGCATATATATCTCATTATTTCACTTCACTTCAGTGCAAAAGATTTTGCTTGACTTGATTAAAAATAGTTAAGTGTACGATGTTCTTGAATATGAACTGCAAAGTGCAAAAAAAAATTAACTTTTGCTATATGGATTGTGAGTATTCACGCTGGACATGTTTCATTTATATTGTGAGTATTCACGCTGGACATGTTCATGTATGTTTTAGATAGTTTTGACAACATTAACTTAAAAAGAAAAAGACAAATTATATACAAGAACCATTTTTAATTATACTTATATAATCTAGTGCTAGCGACAATACATGTTTTGCTGTATAGATTGAAGAAATTTTTAGTGCTATATCATCTCAAAACTTAATACATGCACGATTAGATGGAGCGTCAAATGAAGTTACGTTTAAAGGATATGTGATATATATGACTACATTATGCATGCATGTTCCATATGCTTGCTTCTCCAATGTTTCAAGGCCTCCTTAACTTTGAGTCCAAGCTGCATAACATTATTAATAAACATAAAAAAAACATTTACATCAGACATTTGTGCTTTGTAATATAAAGAACATAATAGCTTTAGTTGAACGTGCATTCTTACTTTGTAATATAAAGAATATGATTGCTTTAGTTGTTTAGTTGAACATGTTAGGAATGCGGATTACGGATCTTAAGGCTAGAATAACACTAGAGGGGGCGGTTAATAGTGTTTTATGGACTTACTAAATCTTTTTGAAATTTACGTAATTTAATCACCAACAAATGCAATACACATACACAGATATAATCATAGAATCAAACACAGATGCCAATAATAAACAAAAGCAGTAAGTAAAGAACACACTAGGATTTTATACGGGTTCGGAGCTACCCTACATCCAGTCCCACACAATTGTATGGATTTCTTTTCAAAATAATCTCCTAGATTATACCTAGATTTTAAGGCCACGAGGTACACCCTTCGGCATTCGAGTCTGGGGCAAACTCTCTTAATTTACCAGGCCATAAGATCAACTAATCGATTTCCAAGGCAATAATCACACCCAATTGATTTCAAGGCTCAACCGCACCTTTTACTCAACAGTTTGATCTACAAATAATCCTATAACTCTGAATAGCACTGAGATCTTATGGAGAGAGTGGCAGAGAATCAAACAAGAGACAATCAAGTTCGATTCACTTGGTATTTCGGTAGAGTATAGTTTGGGATTCTTTAGAATAAATGTGGAAGATGACAAGGAGAGAAAGAAAATGAAAGAATGGTAAAAATTCGTTTAAACTTACTGGTATTTATAGAGATCAACAGCCATATCTATTCGTGAAAGGATACGATGAATAGACACTTCTTTTGAAAATTTGAAATTTTAAAATTAACGGGCACAATGTCGACATGGGGGGTAGGAGTATGTCGACATGCTCTAGGCAAAAATGGTGATTTTGATTTTCTTATTGAAATTGGTTTCTATAGTTTTTTCAAAAAAAATTCTAAACTTTTATAAATATACTTAAATATAGTTTAAACATATAAAAGGTTTAGAAAGTAATTTTTAGTATATAATCTTAATCTATAAGGCGAATTAAAATCTGAGTATATAAATATTTAAAAGCTAAATATTAAAACAAGAGATAATTTCAAATCAAGGACAATTTTGAAATCAAAATATTGAAAATGATAAAGATAATTTTGAGGCTAAAGCACATCAAACGAGAGAGATGTCTTTTTGAAAAGAAGGTTTGAAAAACATTTTTTTAGAATAAAAGATATATTTTGAAAAGCATTTTTATAAAATTAGTGGATGTCAAAATAGGACCACTATATGTTCCACTAGATATTGTCATGGGTTCCATCCCATTAAGGTTCCATCCCTTTAACAACTTCGAAGTGGATTCCATTCCACGAATAAATTTTGAATAAGCTTTCAAAAATTTTTAACATAATTCTAGACTCAATACTTATCTTGTACTTTGAAATCTTGAACTCTTAATATCTCGATACTCATGAGTCTTCAATCTTGATATCTTCGATTTTTAAATTCATCAGTCTTGTATCTTTGTACAGTCTTCATTGTTGGTACTTGCATGTTTATACTCTACATATACATATATATCTAAACTATAATGTTAATATTTATATTTTATAATAAGTCCTAAGGTTGTTGTCATCAAAACCATCGTTCTCAAGGACTAATAATTTCCCCCTTTTTGATGATGACAACCTATGTTTATAAAATATACTTCACCTTTACCATGACTCCCCCTGAAACTAATAACTCCCCCTGAAACTAATAACTCCCCCTTAATCTAAGCCTAACTACTCTAACTACTCTATTTTATAATTCTCCCCCTTTGTCATCAACAAAAACTAATCTTATACTAATACATATAAATCCCCCTAAATCTAATATTATCTAAACTAAATAGTAATAAGGAAGTATAATAAGCGAAATAAATTTATTATATACGATGTTATATTTACATATATATATGGATTGCACAAATATGTACATAAATTATAGAATTTTACTTCTAACGAGAGTTTTTGATAATCGAAGATTTGTGAATTGAACAATTTGGATAATGAAAAAAAAAGTTTCCACATTGTTCAACCAAATTTCCATCTTTGTCAAAACACACTTCTCCTACGCGGATCACCTTGCCCTCTTCTTCCATAGGTGCTTCTTCATTTTCTTCTTCTTCCTCTTCTTCATCTTCTTTGCTGTGCTCTAAAGGGTTATACACTTGAATGTTGGGAGAATATTCTTCAATCACAATAGGATTGGCATGATTATCCATTAGGAATTTTTGCAAATTCCAAAGAATTTTGCCTTGCTTTTATTGTCCTTTTGCCATCCATATTTGCACAACTTGAAGTTCGGTTAACATTTGCATGACATCCTTCATAGACTCTTCAATCTTTATCATATGTGCCAGTGTAGTACGTTGGAATGGACCAGAGTAAGGAGAAAGAAAAGAAATGGTGTTGTTTTGGTTTGATTTTGTGGAGGAGGCCATTAATTTTAATTTTCAGAAGTTTAATATAGAGAAAAAAAGTGAGAAGACAGAAAAATTCAAAATTCATACGTTTATATAACTACCAAATTACTTTTAGAGGAAGATCAAATTTTCAAAATTTGTCGTTGTATGTCGACATGGGTATTAGGGGTATGTCGACATACCTATGAAAAAATTTGGTTTTTCTTTTATACCTTTGTTTAAATGTTAGTATGTCTGTATTCTATAACTCGGTTATTGAAAAAATGCCTAGTTCTCTTCTTGATTTAGTAAATATAGATTGATTTAAGGGTTTGGTTAAAATATCAGCAATTTGATTCTCGGAATTGATAAATTTAAGAGAAATAATCTCTTTGCTTATATTATCTCTGAGAAAATGATGTCTGATATCAATATGTTTAGTCCTAGCATGATGAGTAGGATTTTTAGATAAATTTATTACAATAGTATTATTACAATAAATTGGTGATTTTAAAATTGTTAATCCAAAATCTTTTAGGGTTCGTTGCATATAAATGACTTGGGAGCAAGCCAAGGAAGCCGAGATATATTCTGCTTCAGTTGTTGATACAGAAACAGTATTTTGCTTTTTACCAAACCATGAAACCAGAGAATGCCCCAAAAAGTGACATGTTCCACTTGTGATTTTTCGGCCAGACTTGCAACCAGCATAGTCAGCATCACAATAAGAGATTAAATCTAATGAATCCTTTTTAGGGTAAAATAAACCATAGTCAAAAGTATGTTTAACATATCTTATGATACGTTTCAGAGCTTTTAAGTGAGTTTCTTTGGGTTGAGATTGATATTTTGCACAGAGACAAACACTATGCATGATATCAGGTCTACTCATAGCGATATATAGTTGTGATCCAATCATTCCCCATATAGTTTTTTATTTACATCATTTGAAAGATCTTCTTTATTTAAATCTTCATTGGTTGCCATAGGAGTGGGTTTTTCACTCGCAGTAGTCATATCAAATTTACTAACTAGATCCCTAGCATATGTTTCTTGACTAATAAAAATACCATTATCTAATTGTTTTATTTGTAAACTTAAGAAGAAAGTAAGTTCACCCATATCACTCATTTCAAACTCTTTTGTCATTATTTCAGAAAATTCTTTATTCATTTCATGATTAGTTGATCCAAAAATAATATCATCTACATAAATTTGTACTAGTTGGATAACATTTGTATTTCTTTTAATGAAAAGAGTGTTATCTACTTTACTAATATCAAAATTTGATTGTAATAAAAAAGATCTTAGTCTGTCATACCATGCTCTAGGAGCTTGTTTCGGACCATATAGAGCTTTCTTAAGTTTGAAAACGTAGTTTGGAAATTTTTCATCTTCAAAGTGTGGGATTGTTCAACATAAACTTCCTCTTTAACAAATCAATTTAGAAAAGCATTTTTAACATCAATTTGAAATAATTTGAAATTATTATAATTTATGAAAGCAAGTTGAATTCTAATTGCTTCTAATCTTACTACGGGTGCAAAGGTTTCATCAAAATCTATTCCTTCTTCTTGACCATAAACTTGTGCGACTAATTGAGCTTTATTTCTAACGACCTCACCTAGTTTGTTCATTTTATTTTTATAAACACATGTAGTTCCTATTATAGTTTTATCCTCTGGTCTAGGAACAAGTTCCTAAACATCATTTCTGGTGAATTGATTCAGTTCTTCTTGCATAGCCAAAATCCATGAATCATCGGACGATGCTTCCTTTGGATTCTTAGGTTCAATAGATGATATAAAAACTACATTACTCATGTTTTTTAGTTGGTTTCTAGTTCTAACAACAGATTCAATATTTTCTAGTATATTTTCTATAGGATGATCTTTTAAAAGGTTAATCTTTTTATTTGGATGACTGAGTTCATTATTTGTTTCAATTGATTCATTATTTAGGGTAGCAAAATCTTCTTCATCATTAATTTGTTCAATATCTTTGAAATTTTCATCAAACGAAACATGCATTGTTTCTTCAATGGTATTAGTTTTTAAATTGAAAACTCTGTATGCTTTACTTCTATTAGAATATCCGATAAAGTTCCCTTTGTCGGATTTAGGATCAAATTTATCTAAATTATCTTTGGTATTTAGAATAAAATATTTACTTCCAAAGATTCTAAAATAAGATACCTTTGGTTTCTTCATGCGAAGAAGTTCATAGGGTGTTTTATTAATTAATGGTCTATTCAATATTCTATTCAAAATGAAGCAAGCTGTAGCAACTACTTCAGCCCAAAAATGTTTTGGTAAATTACTATTTGAAAGCATTGTTCTAGCATACTCTTGAATCATTCTATTTTTTCATTCTACCACTCCGTTTGGTAGTGGAGTTCATGGAAAAGAGAAATTATGAGTTATTCCTTTTTATTGCAGAATCTCTCAAAATTTTCATTTTCAAATTCCCCACCGTGATCACTACGAATAGTTATAATTTTTAAAGAGAGTTGGTTTTGAAGTCTTTTTGTAAAAAAATTAAACGAATCAAAAGTATCACTTTTATGTTTTATATAAAGTTGTCCATATAAACCTAGAATAATCATCTACAATTACAAAGACATATTTATTGTGAATTATTGATTGAATTTGAGATGGACCAAATAAATGTAAATGAAGTAACTCAAGAGGTTTTGAAGTAGAGATCATATCTTTTAATTTGAAAGCACTCTTCTTAAATTTTCCTAATTGACAAGCATCACATATACTATTTATTTCAAAATTCATTCTAGGGAGACCTCTTACTTGATCAAGTTTAGAAATTTTAGATACAAGTTTAAAATTCAAATGTCCAAATCTTTTATGCCAAATCCAAGGGTCACTTGTATTAGCCAAAAGACATAGATTATCATTTGACGTTTTCATGCTAAGGATATAAATATTTTTCTTCTTAATTCCTTCAAATATAATATTTGAATTATTATCTTCGATATGACACTTATCTTTCTCAAATTTAATTTTGTATCCTTTATCAGAAAGTTGACTAATACTAAGTAGATTGTGTTTCAGATTTTTAACTAATAAAACATTAGAAATAGTAGGAGTTTTAGAGTTACCGACATTGCCGATGCCAATCACATATCCTTTTGAGTTGTCTCTAAAATTTACCAATCCTCCATCTTTGTAGATAATATCATTCAGCATATCTGGATTACCAGTCATATGTCTTGAACATCCACTATCAAGTATCCACTTATTCTTCTTGATTTGTATAGCTTGTCCATTGAGAGTTGATTCTTCAAGGTCCATATAACATTTTTCTTCTTGCACAAAATAAACACTTGGTAGAAAATTGGATTTTACATAATAACTATATGCAAGCTTATGAGATAATGATGATTTGAATAGATTTAAACTAGGGTTAATAAAATTCCCAAAAAAATCCATTTAAAAAACTTTTCAAACTTCGGTTTATGAAAACTTTAAAAACCTCGCTCTGATACCAAATGTTAGGAATGCGGATTACGGATCTTAAGGCTAGAATAACACTAGAGGAGGGTGAATAGTGTTTTGTGGATTTACTATGTAATTTAATCACCAACAAATGCAATACACAGACACAGATATAATCATAGAATCAGACATAGATGCAAATAATAAATAAAAGCAGTAAGAAAAGAACACACCAGGATTTTATACTGGTTCGTAGTTACCCTTCATCCATTCCTGCACAATTGTACGGATTTTTTTTTCAAAATAATCTCCCAGATTTCACCCTCGATTTCGAGGCCACGAGGTACATCATACTGTATTCAAGTCTGGGGCAAACTCTCTTGATTTACCAAGCCAAAGGATCACCTAATCGATTTCCAGGGCAACAATCACACCCAATTGGTTTCAAGGCTCAACCCCACCTTTTACTCAACAGTTTGATTTACAATAATCCTATAACTCTGAATAGCACTGAGACTTATGGACATAGTTGCAGAGAATCAAACAAGATATAATCAAGTTCGATTCACTTGGTATTTCGGCAGAGTATAGTTTGGGTTCTTTAGAATAAATGTGGAAGATGAAGAGGAGAGAAAGTGAATGAAAATCTGGTAAAAATTCATTTAGAACTTACTGATATTTATAGAGATCAACAACCATATCTATTCGTGAAAGGATACGATGAATAGACACTTCTTTTGAAAATTTGAAATTTGAAAATTAATGGGCACCGTGTCGACATAGGGGGGTAGGAGTATGTCGAAATGCTCTAGGAAAAAATGGTGATTTTGGTTTTCTTATTAAAATTGGTTTCTATAATTTTTTCAAAACAATTTCTAAACTTTTATAAATATACTTAAATATAGTTTAAATATATAAAAGAGTTTAGAAAGTAAATTTTAATATATAATCTTAATCTATAATTCAATTTAAAATCTGAGTATATAAATATTTTAAAGTTAAATATTAAAACAAGAGATAGTTTAAAATCAAGGACAATTTTGAAATCCAAATATTAAAAATGATAAAGATAATTTTGGGGCTAAAGTATTTCAAACAGATGAGATGTCTTTTTTGAAAAGAAGGTTTGAAAAACATTTTTTTTTAAATAAGAGATACATTTTTGAAAAGCATTTTCATAAAATTAGTGGATATCAAAATAGGGCCACTATATGTTCCACTAGATATTGTCGTGGGTTCTATCCCACTAGGGTTCCATCCCTTTAACAAGCTCGAAGTAGATTCCATTTCATGAATAAATTTTGAATAAAGATGTAAGTGCTTTCAAAAACTTTTAACATAATTCTAGACTCAATACTTATCTTGTACTTTGAAATTTCGAACTCTTGACATCTTGATACTCATGAGTCTTCAATCTTGATATCCTCAATCTTTAAATTCATCAGTCTTGTGTCTCTGTACAGTCTTCATTGTTGGTACCTGCATGTTTATATTCTGCATATACATATATATTGTGACAACCCGGGGTTTTTGGCAAATATTAATTTGATAATCTTCTAATATAATTATTTAAATTTGCAAAACTTAGCTTTTCAAAAAAAAATATGCTTTCTAATTACTATTATTCATATATATATATATATATATATATATTGTGAATAGAAACTATGATTTGAAATTCAAAGTAATCTCTCAAAAATAATTTAGACTATACATTTTTAAAACATTGGAGATAAGTATATATATAGTTATCAATTAAAGTATAAATAGCTTAAGCTTAAAATAAGAATAAATAAAAGGTCTTATAATATTAAGTAAACATGGTAAATAAAAAGAAAATATAAAAGAAAACTATAAAACATAAACAAATATAAAATATATGTTTAAAGACATTTGTACGCTAGGAAATGACCTATGTATACAAGTGGCAAATTTATCTTTTTGAAATTGGATTTCTTCATTTTATAAAAAATATGGTGAGAAATCAAGGACTGTATATAGGCAGTTTACCTCTATATATATATATCTCTTAACTTTCTTCTTTCTTTCATTTTCTTTCAAAACAAATTAAAACCAAAAAAAATAAACAAAGTAAATCAAGCCTGTAGTTTTAAATCAAGTTGCAAATTCAAAATCAAGTGCAGTTTTCAAATTTCATCTCTGTTCCTCTGTTCAATTAATTACAGTGAGTAAAATTCACTTTTTGAAGCTAAATCTTCTTTATATCACTGTGCATGTAAGATTTAATTGTAGAAATGGCTTGAATTTGATTTGCATGGGTGTAGAAATGTATTTTCCTAGAATATAAGTTGAATTACTATGTGCATGTCTGTGTTTAGAAGTACATGCCTCTGTTCTTGTTTAACAGACTCAAATCAATTCAAAAATTCAATTTCCTTCACTCAATCTCTTTTAGGTTATGATCATAAAGGGAATAGGTTTGTAATAACTAAGTTCTATTTTTAAAAATGCTTGTATGTGTAATTAGCAAGTATTTTCACTGGGAAGAAGAAATTACAGTAAAAATCAAAACATTTCAGAAATTTGACCTCCATAATTTTAAGATTTTCATATATAATCTGATTCATCTTTAAAAATGTTTATTTTTAATGGTAATATCAAGATTTTTAAGTTAGTATTTGGGGAGGAATTGTGAGTTGATCGAGATTGGGTTTTTGTCGATTTCCAGCGATCGGAGCGTAGGGGAGAGTCGGGATAGTTGCTGGAGGTAGCTCGAGGGTCAATGAGCTTGGGAAAAATGGTTGTGGATTTTTCTGATCGACGTAGCAGCGTATCGGCGGCGATTTAGGGTTTAAGATTTTTCTTAGGTCGTCGATGTTTGCAAGGGCAGGGCGACGTCGCGATGGCATCGGGTTGGACCAGAGTAGAGGGAAAGGAGCATGGATGTGTGGCGAAGGTCTGGGCTCGACAACGAGTTCTCTGGTGGTCGGAGTTAGGCGGTGCGAGGTGGTTTGTGCGATCGGGTTTTACTCTAGTGATGCTCGTCATGCTCGTTTTCGATGAGAGGGTTTAATCGAAGTTCTGGGTGGTCGGGTCGTTCGAGTGTGTCATCGGCGGTGGGTCGGTGTAACAACCCAGAATTTTTAGTAATTAAAATTTTAATATTTAATTAATTTTAAATATTAATAAGTGAATTTATTAGTCAAATAAATTTTTATTTGAATTTTTGGATTTAATTGAATAATTAAATCGATAATTTAATATGTTAAATTATGAAAATAATTGAAAATTGAGTTAAATATGATTGAAAATGATTTGTAAAATTTTATTTTATCGTATTGAAGTTAGAACGATATTTTAGAACTTTTAAAATCGAATTAAAAGTTAATTTGTGAAAATTGAATATTTTAATATTTAAATCGACTAGTAAAAATAGTCAATTTTTGAACAGTCTCAGAATTGAACGAAACCAGTTCCATTGGATCCGTAATAGTTAGTTATTACCGGATTTCAATTTTCGTGTCAATCGGAGTTATCGTTTGATCGTAGCAGCTCGAAACGCATCGAATTTATTTTTAATTTTAATTTGGCGAGTTAAAATAGCCATTTTTCAAAAAGTCTCGGATTTCGACGAAACCAGTTTCATCGGATCCGTAATGTGATATTATTGTAAGGTTTCAAATTTCAAGTCAATTGGATTTACCGTTTGTCCGGTACGAATTAAAACGCCTAGAAATCGATTTAAATCGGTTTAATTTAAATTGAACGTTTACAGCCATAACTCGCACAGATGTCCGAATTAGCTTCCGAAACCTGTTCCATTGTGTCCGGAACGCGGGATAAACCCTAGAAACGCTGGTTACGGTGCGTAAATCGGAGTTCGGAATTTCCGGAATGAATAGTGTTTGAGAAAACTCTATAAATAGACCAAAATTCTCACAAAATTAGAAAAAAATAAATAAAACCGTAATTCTATTCTACAGCCGCCGGCCCTAGGTCCTATGGCCGAAAATGCTCCTTCCTTCTCCCTCGAATTTCTTTAAATCCGTTCATTAATTCGAAAAACTTTCTACATGAAAGTTATAGAGGGCAGTGTGATTGATACATCCAACGGTGGGTTTTCGTTCTAGTGCTTTGGATCGATGGAAAATTGAGCTCAAAGGCCATACGTCCATCACGCAATTCGAGACGACAGAGATGACCGAGCATCATAAGGTTTCGGCCGAGCATAGCATACGTGAGGAGCTTGAGAATGACACTTGCTGATCGAGTTCTAGGTGCATGGATTGGTCGTATAATTTAACCCTAATATACGATGATGGGTTGTTGTTCGGCCTGGACATATACGCGAGTGCGTTTGGGGAAGATGCACGCGCATGGTCCAGATGTGGGAAGTCCAGATCCAACGGCTTGTGTTAGCTGTAGGTTTAAATATTTTAATTTATGTTGTAATTTGTGTATATAAATCGTGTAAAAGTTCAAAAATCAATATCTTTTTCATACGAGGTCGAAAACGCGCGAAACCAGTTGCGTTGGAATCGTATGGACGAGCACTACGCGATGGAGTTGGATTGGAGTCGTTTGGAGTTAGTGAGAATTTTGGGTAAAATTAAACGCACGTTTAATTTTATTCGAAATAAATCGCTAAAACGGAATTTAAAATCAAGGTGAGAACTTCTCACTCAATCGAATCAGTTTCGATTTTATTTTAAATAGTTAGATTTAAAATATTTGAATGCATGTTTGAATGATGATTGATATCTATTGATTGTTAAAATAGACATTATACGCCGTTAGTAAGCGGATGTTATTTATTAAAAACATATACCGCGAATATTTCATAAACAGTGAAATTGGTATTATATATAATAGCAATATATATATATTGGCATATGTATATATTGGAGTTATTGATTTTCCGCATTTATTTGTTTAGCGGATGAGACCCTATTACGCCGTCTATTAAGCGGATAATATTTAAATCCCATATACCGCGATAATTTCGTACTGGAGCGAAATTGGTATTGTGCTAATGTTTGTGGATGCAGGAAAACAGGTTGGAGGGATCCAACTGGATTCCTCAACAGTATTTATTTGATTTCAGATATTTTGATATTTGATGGATTTTCATATTGATATATGATATCGTTGTAGTCGTGATTGACTATTTGGTGTGCAGCATCATTGGACCAGATTTTGGGATTTTAAAATGATTTATAAAGTGATTTTTGAAAATATACTTTATGTTTGGAATTTGATCTATTTTAAATAAATAAACGTTATAATTTTTAAAGTTATAAAAATTATGATTTTTGAGAAATATAGTAAAAAAACTGATTTTTGAGAATACGATGCTAATAATTTTATAAAATAGTTAAATCGGGATTTTAGAATTTATTGTGAAAAGTTTAAATATAGGATTTATAAAAATTTGATTATTTTATAAATCAAAATGATGAAATAATAAAGGAGATTAAAGACGTTTTAAAAGGATAATATAAATTGATTTATATTAAGAGATTTATAAATGGATATTTATAAATTGAAATATGGACATTATAAAACGAGTTTTTATAAGGGTTTGAATGAAGTGAAAATGAATTTCATTAAAGAATGAAATTTATAGAATTATAAACGGTGAAGTTATAAATGAAATTTATAAATAGTAAGAATTATAAATTTGTGAAGTTATTTGAAGAATAAATTTGGTTAAATAAATGAATCTTATAAGTTATAAGATTTATGGTTTGGAAAGTCTTTAGAGGAACGATTTTGTAAAATAATCATTTTATAAGTATTTAACTTATAATATGAACTTTTAGTTTATAATTGAGTTATAAACTGGAATAGGTTAATAAAAGAATTTATAAAAAGGAAGTTTTTATAAATAAATAGAAATGGAATTTATAAACGTTGTTTTATAAATTCGCAAATGACTTACTTTGACAAGAAAATTTGTTGAAACCTATAAATGGAGTTATATTCACATTTTTGAATAGTGAATAATCCTTTGAATTAAAATGAATAAAAGGATGAAATTGTTAATGAAGTATATTCACGTTTTTGAATAGTGAATAAGATGTTAAAGAAATTGTTTTGAATGTGATATTGAAACAGAATTAAAACGATCTAACGAAGTTTTAATTATGTTGAGATTCGAAACCATAGATTTCAACATTTATTGTTGAAATAGACGTTTTCGAGAAATAGAAGGAAATAATGGACTATAACACTGTTGTTATAGTAAATGATTTCCAAAAGGAAATGTTTTGTATAGTATTGGGATTTGTATATCTATTTTAATTTCGAATCCCTATACTAGTGAATTTGGGTTGTCGTAACGATGTTTTACGTAACATTCGTTTTGGCCCAAATAAATATGTTTAAGAGAATGATTTCCTTAAAAGAATGAAATATATACTTATTTTTGATTGAAGTATATTGAATATTTTCCAAGTGTTGAAAATAAATAAAATTTGTGAATTACTTATTAAATAAGTATGGAATTGTTTTCCAATATGAAGTGATATTTAGAATTTATCTTTTTGAAGATAAATTGAAAATGGATAATTGAAATCGAATATCCATGGATATTGTGAAATATAAATTCACTATTGAATTTATAAAAGCAAGTGGAATTTGTTTAAAAATAAGTATTAATTTATTTTTGAAGTGTGAAATAATATATCTTGTAAAGATATTTTGGAAAATAAATAATTTGGAAAATTATTTGGAAACTGGTGATGTGTGCATATCCAGTAATAGTTCAATAACCGACTATCAATATTTCCCTTTGAATGGGTATTTGATGTGATTTGTTTGAATTTGAATGCCACACTTATTTTTGAATAAGCGCTCACTATTCGGGTTAACCGGGAAAGGACCATGGGGTCGTATAACCCATTCCGAATATGTGATACGTCGTTGTGAATTGCATTGAAGATCGGTGTTGAAGACCCGGTATTTGCGAGAGCGATAGGATGACCTGTCGATTTACTCTGCACCGAGTTGCTCCGGTATAGAGTTCTCCATATGTGATGGTGAATCCGATCAGGATTGTGAATATCCGGATTGCAAGGATTTCTTTGTAAGTGCCTTCGGTTTTGTTCGAGCCCGGAACAGACTTGTATGGATTGTATGTCTGACATTACAAGTTGAGATATAAAGCCGATTTCTTTCAAATATATTTCTGTTGGTGGCGGAGAATTTATTCTTTTAGCTTAACACCCTTCTCTGAGACGTACGAGCTCAGAGATTATGTAGTTGAATGTTATCAGCGATATATTCCCAATTTGGTAATGTGACATGCTGAGTGTTGCTGAACTGATCATTGTGTTGATTATTGTGATAGGATCGTTTATTTGATCGTCTATCTTGGTGATCATTGTGTTGATCATTTGTTGACCCAAAGCATGGCTTTTGTATAAAGTATGTTTTTGTGGACGTGACTTCGTCGAACCTCACACCCCGAAAATGGTCAAAACAGGAAAGAAGCAGCAAGGTTATGAGGGGTAGCTCCCTTTAGGGTATGTACATTTCCTTCTGGATAGAGGTGGTATCATGGTATGGAGCCCAGATATTTAACCTATGTGGTTACTATGAATTTATTACTTTGTGGTTGTTGGTTTTCGGGATCCCGTGAGAAAGGTCGTTTACGATCGGGGAATGGCGTGCTCGTGTCAGTAGTTACCCAGTTAGGGGTAACCCGGCCTTGTGTTGGCAGAGTTCCGGTTTGGTTCTCGGGGATGTCTTTCCAGAGGCATTCTCATATGGCAATGGGAAGTTCCTTGGCCTGACCATTTGTTGGAAATCCAAAGAAACAATACGAAACTTGTACGGTTTTAGTTGTAGAACCTGCCATCTAATATGGTAGCTATTAGTAGGCATAATATAATGGTACCTATGCTGGCTAAGATTTATATTCTACTTTCGAAATGAATTTCTTCTACACTATGCACTAATAATAATATCAAAATTGATTTGATTTTAATACGTATCAAGCATCTTTGACAATCATAAGGAGAAATCTTCTCCAAGTCTGCGTTTGCATTGTGTGTGTGGCAGGAGGTCTTATGGTAGTCTCATTTTTAAAAGCATTGCGAATTTAATTTAAAAATATCTCTATATTTTGATTTTAAAGATAAATAAACTGTTTTGAGTTCTCACACCAGTCACATGACTGACTTGGAGTTTATTGTTTTCCTTTCTAAACTCTGGGTGCCCACCAATTTCCACACGGGCAGTCAAGAGTTAAGGTTTATCAGGATATTCTGGATATTCTGGAGTTGCTGGAGGCAAGATGGATGGCATGGCGTATTACTTATATAGTATTTCTTTTTCCGCTGCACTGTTTGTTGTTGTTGTTGTATGATGTTGTACACTCTGATGATATGATGTAATGAAATGTGATGTAATGTAATAACTGATATAGTTCTTTGTTTAAAGATTATTCATTTATTATTATATGTTGTTCCGCTGCGAATTGTGAGATTCTGATGTGATTCTGTTGTTTTCTGTTCCGTCCTATTTTAAAATTTCGTCCTATTTTCTTCTATTTTTCTTTTTCCTCTATTCTCTTTTTCTTCTATTTAAATTTTTTTTTTCTATTTTCTATCTTCTGTTCCTCTCCATCTTCTATCTTTTTCTCTTCTCTTTTCCTAAATTCTTTTTCTTAAAAACCCTCAGTGTTCGGTTTTCCGTCGTTCGATTTCTCGGCAGTCGATAAAGTGAGTGTCGATGTCGAATTTTCGGAAGACGAAGAATCGTGTCCTGACAGTCGGAGGTGGTGACGTTGGTCAGAGATGCTCCCGCACGGTGTGCATGTGCACGGTGCACTGATACATCTGGGTTCTGTTGTTTGTAGTTAAGGTAAGGATCAAGTACAGGAGAGAAGACGGGGAGAATAAGGGATTGGCTCGGGCCTGTCCATAAGTGTGTTAACAAGTTTTAAAGAAAAATAAAGAAGAATGAGAGGAATGGGAAGTTTTCGTGAGTTTGGGTTGGGCTTTGGGCCGAGTTTTCCTTTAAATAAAAAAATTAATGAAGCAATCAAAGTTTAAAAATAAAAATAAAAATAAAAGAATAAGGATAAGCATAATGGCATAAGTATAAAACAAACAAGTTTTCCCAAGTAGAATTCTCTTACCATTTCTTTTAATATTAAGTGTTTATTTAAGTATTATATGGTATAAGATTATAAATAAATTATTTTAACCTAAATTAATTAAGCTTGGGTAATTAAGTTATATGCCATTATTTAATTTAATTCTTGAGTAATTTAAATTAGATATTATGGGTAATTAAGTAAATGATTAAAATGTTTTTTTTTAACTTTTAAATTAATCAAAGGTCTTAAGTTATTTTATATGTAACTAATTCCAAATAGTTTATTTAAAAAAATATAAATGGCCGGTAAATAGCTAATGGAAATTAAGAAGGATTTATAAGTAATTAATTTATTTTGTGATAAAATTAAATTAATTAGAAATGGTGTGACCAGTTAATCTTGCCTATGAATGGTTAAATTATATTGAATGCTTTGGATTGCTTAATGTCTCTAGTATGTAATTTGTGATATTCTGTGATATGAAATGCCTGAATTGAACTATTATAAATGTGAGTTATTTATCTAAGAAATGATGAATTTCTACGTGAATATGACATTCTGAATTAAATTAAATTGTTTTACTTAAACAACTTGGCCTTAATAGACGGCGTTTGGATTTCGATGAGACCAGGATCAGATATCAAATTGTTATCTGAACACCACATCGATCCAAAACAAGCAATAGGTCATGAAATCTCAAGTGAAGATTGGGAATGAAGATTCAGAATGCAAGGGCTATTTATCGTTAACTCTGTGGGTGATTCCAAAATGAGTGTAACGGAGATAGTGCCTTCGGATCCGTCGGACCTGGAACGGACTTGCATGGACGAATGCTATCAGACCATCGTCATTGGAGGACAATGAGCATTCCAAGATATGTGTGCTATAAAGGTAATCATAGCCTCAAGCCTCATCAAATGGGAATGGCTAAAAAAGGGGAGGTGCAGCAAGGCTAAGTGGGTAGCACCCAATTAGGATAAGATTTTCGCCTGTCTAGATGTCCCTTTTATTCGTCTGCGTTGGCGGTTGTTGGCCACAATTACGGGGTTGTCTTATTCAGACTATCCAGTAAGGGTTAGCTCCGGCCTTGTGTTGCAAGGAATTGGGGGGATCCTCGGTACGCTGATCTAGACCAGGTATTGTGACGGGTGGTGCCCCAGTAGCCCTGCCATCGTATGGAATCCAAACTCCAATAAGTGCCCGTACGGTTTTGATTGTGCCTAACTATGTTGGAATGTGAGATGTAAGCATTCTAACTATTTCCTATTTTATGTTGAAAACGCTATACAGTATTATAATACAACAGGATTTCCTATCAAATGTTTTGGTTATTGTAAGGGATAAACTTATCCTTGTTTATGTGCAGCTAGTCTTACGAGATACCCTTGTTTCCAAATGATTTTCAAGTTAAACAAACTTAAACCGTTTACTCACACCAGACCCAGGTTTGACCTGGAGTTTATTTTTTGTTTTCTTAAACTCTTGGGTACTCAATTTTTTATGAGTAGCCAAGTGATCCAGGTTGGCTTTGACGTGTTTTTGAAGGAAGGCTTAGAGCAGGAGGCTTCTGCATATTTAGATATATCTATTCCACTGTATTAGTATCTCGGTTTGCATTTTGGGTTGTAATGGATAGGCAGGTCATTATGATTGTCTAATATGATGTTGCAAAACTAAATGACTCTGATGTAGTGACTATTGTGTAATCTATATGTGATGTAATATATTTATATCGTTCCAATGTGAGATTTTGAGATTGTTTAGCTCTTTCTTTCTATCTATTTTCTTTTCTACCTATTTCTCTCTAATTTAAAATGTGTCTTTCTATGGAATGAAAGGCGGATTGTCATAGTTGGTATCCGAGCGCTAGGCTGAGGTAATACCTAGGCTGTTTGGGTTAATACCCGTCATGAGGGAGCGTACTTGTAATTTTTATATATCTATGTACACCTACCTGATGTTGGGTTACCTTGTCTAGGTTGCCAACATGAGTACCAGGGAAAGAAGAGGCAGAGGTGTGAGTAGCACGACGACTACAAATGGAAATGGCCCGAATGCTGAAGGTGGAAGGTATTAGAGCGCTAGGCTGAGGTAATACCTAGGCCATATCAAATCTAAATTATACCGCACAATTATCAAAATAAGAAAAACTAAGATTTCCATTCATGGAAGGTCCTTAGCTCCTCATCTTGGATTTGTTCACACCCACTTCAATCTCTCTCCAGATCTGTCACTTTAGAAATATACAATAAAGGGATTGTATATGAATTAGATTCATCATTTAGAGGATTGTAGGAGAATAGAATAAGAAATTGAATATTTAACACTTAAAATCCCTAACCTGAAACCCTAGAGAATTTCTGAATATTGAAGAAGGGAGAGATCGACAGTGTTCCAATTAGTTCTTGAATTATCTATAAATAAAAGTGAGGGGCCGTGCTCTTATTTATAGTGGTTAGAAAGCACTAAAACCACTAGATAAGTCGGTGTAAAATATTCTAATCTGGACCATTCTTTGTCTTCGTTAACCCTAGCTGCCTCAATAGCATCGGTCAACCACTCCTACATTGGCGGTCGACCAGTAATGTTATTCTAGGAATATATTTTTTGTTGCCATTGATATTTTATTTAATTCCTTAATAAATATTTGACGTTAACTCTATTTTAACAGTTACTTAAACCCCAAGACTAATTACCGTTAATTTTTGAATTTCAAACTTTAGCATTAATTATATACCTAATTTGAATTCCAATTAAATTAATTTGAATCTGAAAACTTCAAACATCAATAATGTTTTTGTTTGTCCTTTAATTTCAAAACATCATACATGAAAATTAATCAAAAAATTGCTATGAACGCAACGACGCGACTTTTGTGGGCAGATTCTAAAACTTACAAAATTTCCATTTTTACCTTTATCTTAATTAATTAATTAATTTCCTATTAATTTTTACAGGGTGTTACATAAGATTAATAAAAGAAATAAATTGATTAAATTTTATATCTATGTATGAATGTATAATATATGGTGATGTATCCTACGTTACCTTGAAATGTTTAAGATAACATAAGTATAAATGTATGCATATAAAATTATTTTTGAAATTAATTAAAAAAATTAACTAAATTAATTAATTAAAGTTAATTAATAAATTAAAATACATACATACATATATACACACACATATGTTATTTATGTGTTTAGTATATAAATATTCAATATAATATATTAATATTGAATAATATCCAATTAATTAAAGTGCTGATTAATTAAAGTTAACTAAATATGATTAAGTAATATAATTTTATGCATAATATTATTATATAAGCTAAATAAAATATAAAATTTATACAACAATAAAACTTATACAATATGAATGTATAAACTAATGGAAAATTGAATAGACCCTAAATAAACTTAAAGAATGAATGCAAACGTAAATATATGTATACCATGATTCCTGATGTATCCGACACATGAATCACGATGGTATTTTATAAGAAATACGTTATTCCATAAGTTTATATCACTCAATATAACATTTAAAGATTATGAATCTTTAATATAAAGTTGTTCTCTACTATATATATATATATATATATATATATTAATAAATTACTTGCATACTCCTTAGTTGTTGAGCAAACTCAAGCTGGGGATGTTATATATAGTATTACTAATATATTGAATGAGTGAGGTAAGATAACTATATGTATTTGCTGAGGAAACTTGAGGTACACATACTATAATGAGTGCAAACCCATGCTACGAACATGGTGTTGAATGTAAAACTTTGAAAATACAATAGTACGTTATCGGTAAAAACATATTTGTAAATAATGTTCAAACCGGAGTAATGTGACAAAAATTGTATGAAACTGTTAAATGTCAAACAATTAAATGTCATGCACAATATAGGTCTCGATTCAATAGGCGCATTACAAAATTAATCTAATGTACTCTCCACCTTATTATCAAATAGAAACAATTAGAACAACATAGTCTATACATCACAAAGGGATATATAGCAAGGTGGTACATATGTAGCACTTGTACTCTTGAGCTATCATGTATTGATAAATCAATTGGCCCAAATGATTCAGTACAAATGTTGGAGCTATCTTAAAAAAATAAATGAAGCATGGATTGGTTCACGATGGCTCATGCGCGAACAATTTTGATGCGCAGTCCAACATGCTTCCAAAATAAGAAGGATATATGGTAGTGCATTTTTTTAGCACCTAAATAATAAATTGTACCATTGGTCATCAACCTCCTCAGCCTCTACTTCATCCCCCATGGTTGCATGTCCTCCAACCCACCAAGCAGTTGTACCTCCTTTATATAAAAAAATAGAAAGCATGCATATATATTGGAGCCCGCATCCATCACCTTTGCAACCGTCTGTGCCTCTCCTTGCATGTGACGCCACCCAGTGATAGATGCTCTAAGCCTCATACCCACCTGACCGCCACATGACCATCCCTAGCTCAGCCAGCCTCACACCCTCCCTCCAAAGCTCCTGACCATTGCTCCACCTTAGCTCGCCACTCACCCCCCGACCACCACATGTCCCTTCATCCTTTTACGCTACATGTGCTCATCCTCTTTTCCAATTTACAGCTCCACCCATGCACCCACTGCTCCGAGCTCGTGCGGACCTTCCCATGTTCTGCTAGCCTCACCACCCGCAAGCCCTCCGACCTGACAGCATCATCACATACCTTCACACCGCCACTTCAACTCGTGCCTTGCCTCTCAACCTTAACGAAGCAACTCGCAAGCCTCTACTGCGCGGTCATCTCCCCACGTCGAGACCACCTTACTCTACCCTGCTCTTCAACCCACGGCTGTGACAAGAACTGCTCCACCTGTTTTCTCCCCTGCCTCTCTTGTATATCCTGTTCTATATATTGATACTTGATTTTATCTAACATATATATATATATATTATACCATTGATTACGTATGTATTACCTAGTTTTTGGTATTTGTTAGAGGAATGCATATGTGTGTAGTATGTTAAAGTATATATATTTAAATTTATGTTAATATGTGGAAATAATTTTGTGTAATAGCTAATATATATGTTGTATAAATATTCATTTGGAAATCTTTTGAAAAGAAGTATAGGGGTTTTATAAATTTTGAAAGGAATTTTTAGAAAAGAAAATATATATTTTGATTTTAAATTAAAATATAATGTATATATATATTATTTTAAATATGATTTTAATATATATATATATATATAGTTTATATATATAAGTTCAATTCTATAATTGATCTTCATCAAATCCAATTCATCTTCCTTTGCTTTTATCTCGATGCTCTCCAAAATTAGTCGCAACAGCTTTATGTTTTGCTTGTGTCTTTATCCATATGCGTGCCTGTGTCACCATCTTCGCCATATTGTTCTCTAGCCTCGAAAGATGAACAATCACTCACGATTAACATTCTTATATTCAGTAGATTAATTCACATGAAATAACGATTGAAATATGCTGTCAAATTTGAATTACTAAGTTGTTTAATTGTTGAATATGATATGCCATTATCTGCAATTGTTTACCTATGACATATGTCACCATAACTTATTGTATATATTATATTTAAATTAGTACTGACGATAAATGCATGTTGTTGATATGCAATATTATTATCAGACTTGTTCTCACTCTGCAAGTTCCTTGTTAGTTTAGAAACCCTATGGGTTGAAATGATACAAACTCGAACGATATTGTAGACTAGGGGAAAATCGTTATGGGTTGAAATGATAAACTCAAGCAATTTTCATTGATTTTGAATTTTTGGATTTCGGGTTGAAATGATATATAGCCGTAAATATTAAATTTAAATAGCTGATTGAAATGATAAATATCTGTATCACTTGACCATGGGATAGAAAATTGTACATGGACACCGTTAGTTTATATTTAGAAATTGATTTTCAAAGTTTGAAAGGAAATGTATAGGTTTTAATAAATATTAACTTTTAAATGTAATATAAAGATTTTAGTTTTAAATTATGTGTAAAAATTAGATTTTAAAATCGTATATTTTGGATATTTTAAATTTATAAGGTAAGTTTTAAAATGAAAATTATAAAATTTAATTATAACTTTATTACTTTTAAAATATATAAAATATGACTAAAAATAGATTTAATAATAATAAAATTTAATATAATAATAATTAATGTAATAAAATTTATTAAGAATTTAATTTCACTAATAATATATATAATATGTTAAGCATTTATTTAAATTTATATAATATTTAAAATATATTTTGTAATGACTTTAAGTAAATGGAAGTTATAAAAAAATAAGAATTGATTTACAAATTAATTTGTTAAAAATCGAATTTAAATAAAAATTAATTTATAATTAAATTTATTTAGAATTTAATTTAAATAAGTTTTGATTTAAACTTATTGATTTGATATTTTGAAAGGTACGATTTTATAACTTGATTTGTAAATGAATATTTTCAACTTTAAATAAATTTGAGATTGAATATTTAATATTAACTTGTATTTGTAATGTGAGATTTTAATTAAGTGTTATTAAAAATGATTAAGTGAATATTTTGAAAATTTAATAGGAGTAAAGTTGAATTTTGAAATATAAATGAAATTTATTAAATCAAGTCATCATAAATGTTTGAATAATTAAACTTTGAAACCTATTGAATTTGAAGTGGTTTAAATTTTAAAGTTCAAACCTAGAATTGAAATCTATCAAAATGGTTTTAATAAGAATTTAAACCGAGGTTGATCTAAATAGAATTTTGGAACTAGAGTTGATTTGAATTGATTTGTGAAATTGGAAGAAACGATTCAAATTTGAAATGATTTTCGACATAAAATATTTTTAATTTATATCTATTGTAATATATAAACTATTTAAATCTATAACCTATTTTTAAATATATAAACTATTTTTAATTTATACCATTTCAATATATAAATAGTTTTCAATAGTTAAACTGTTTAAGTTGGAACTGTTATGATTTAAAGTGAATATGATTTTGGAAATAATATGATTTCAAAATTGACATGGTTGCAAAAGTGAATGTGATTTCGAAAGAGAATATGATTTTGAAAGTGATTTGATCTTGAAATGAATATGATAATTTGATATGAAGTATGAACTGTTTGATTTTATAAATGACCACGGTGTGAAATAAGCGTTTGGTTGTTAAAAAGACTGGGATCGGATATTGTCATACTCTCTGCCAATACCAAAAACCATTTTCACAACTTTGTACGTGGTGGTGATTCCAGAATGAAGTAGGATGGTTTGGAGAAGATTCTATAGGAGGTATTCACGCAGCCCTGACACCCGTCAGTTAGCTTGATGTGGCTAAAACAGAAGCTATACCTGGGCCAAGTGAGGTCACACCTCCGATCGGGCACATTTCTTCGATACCATTATATTACTTTGTGATTTGGTTGGTTGCACCTTGGATTTTGGGAATGTGTCTCGAGGTGGGCGGTAGTAGCTGCTATGCATTACCACCAGTCTGGTTTTGCAAAATGGTAGAATCCTACCCTAGGCATTGCCTTGCATGCCTTGTCACATGCATTATCGTGCCTTTTACGAGTTTTTTCTGTACCGTACCTATGGAGTGCTCCCTGGGTAAACCACTAGTTTGGTGGAGCTTACAGTATCTGTATAGACTACGGGAATGTATAAAATGTGATAAGGGGGATATGGGTAATGCCTTAACGTTATTTTAATAGTTTACTTTACTATAGACATTATATATGTAGCATATTGTACTATGTATGCAGACAGTCTAATGGATCCTTAGAGGATGGATATCCCAAACATCCTTTGAGTTACTTTGTATTACACTTGACATTTCATTTGAGTGATTTACTAGTATAAGAATGTTAATCCTGACTCAAGTGTTTTGTGTTTTTCTTTACGCTCGGGTCCTGTCATAGTATTTGACTTGCCTTCGTAGTTTGAAACTTTGTTTGAAGATCTATCTCTTATTTATTCAGCTTTGCAGTTATCTTAATTGTTCCCAATTGTTTATGTTCAGTCTTGTCGGTATCTTTTGTATTTGAGATTTTCTGTTGTATTTGTTCCAAACCGTGTTGTTTATAAAGCTTCATGAAGTACTATTTATCTATTCCGCTGCTTATTGTTATATTATTCTGTGTTTGTGATTCTGTAATTGATTTATTTACTGTATATGGTAAGTTTTGCCAATTATAAATTAACAATCTGTTATTTTGAGTGATTCAAGCCTGACATGAGTGGATGATTGTCGATTTGAATGGTTCGAAATAGCAGGTCGTTACATGTGGTATCAAATCTCTGATTTAGGAAAAACTTAGCATATGAGTAAAGACTCATTAAAGATAGGGTAGTGATACCCTAAAATGAGTAGAATCAGTTATAGAATCATATTCGTTCGAGCTTGAAATCTTTAGTTAGAATCCTTCTTGATTTGGATTTTCTTTTGAGTTTTGGAACTATTCCCTTTGTTCTGAAATTCATTTTTGTCTTTTTCCATTCGTATTCTTTTGATACTGGAGCATCTCATAGCTTTAATTTTTTGACCTCGGTAATCAATTTGAGAACATCTTGTAATCTTAATTGGCAACTCCATCCTTGTTTGTGACTAATCCCTTCGGCGGTCCCGCCAACCTTTGTATGATTTTAAAGGGGTAAAACTCCTTTACAACAAGCATTGATTCACTGGAGAATTCTATGTCCTCGGTTTCGATGCTATCAATTCTTGCAAAGCCCGAACCATTTCTTTAGTAGACGATCAGGGCAATTCTCTCATGGTCGAATGTTGATTGCCTTAGAATTATGCAGGCAGTTTTATCTTTCACTTGATTCTCTGCCTAATGATCTTGACTCCCCCTTGTTGGAAAATTTTGATGAGGTCATTTCTCTTCCTCACAAGTGAGAAATTGAATTCCACATCGATCTTATTCTTGGAGCTCAACTTGTTGTCCTGCCTTTTAGACAAATGGTTTCTATGAATGGTTAGTCATGCCCTTTTGATTAACCAACGCTCTTGCCTTCTTCGTGGATCTCATAAATCGCGTCTTTCTGCGATGTTCTCAACATGTTCCTCTTATTTTCTTTGATGATATTCTAGTCTTTTCTATGTCTCGGTTGATCCGGTTAAGGTCTCCCATGATTAATATAAGTCTTTCAATCTCTTCTCTTTTGTAATTATCTTCTCTTATCTTCTTTCCAAGCATATCCTCATAGTTAGAAATCCTCTTTGATTAGGGTTCCTCTAAATTTAAAACTCTATCCTTATTCTAAAATCCACTCTTGAATCATCCTATGAGAGAACGTTTTTGTAATTAATATAAAATGTTTTATATTATGTTGTTTGAGTTGTTAAGTTTGATTTTGGGTTTTGATCGATCTGTCTGGCCAACACTATCGATAGAAATTCGAAAATACTTGAATAGAGCAAAATGACACAATATTGTTTTCGAAATTGGTAAATGAAATGATTTAAATTCAAGATTTGAGAATTAAAATTTCGGTGCATTTTAAAATCTAGTTTTTAAAGTTTTGAAAAAAAATATTATTTGAAAATACTTTCGAATGCAAATTGTTTGCAAACAATTTTAAGAGAAGTAAGTCTGTATTCTCCTCTTATGTCGTTGGAAAATAATTTCGATGATGACTGCATCATCATCGGCGAGTCTCAAAGTAGGGAGACCACTTAGTAGCTTTGCTATAGTTTTTTTTCGGAAAATGGATTTGATTTGGATTTTTTGAATATGATTTGATGTATAAAATATATATGTATATATCTATTTCAAAATGATCTGAAGTGAAACCTGAAAATTAACTCTCAATTTCTATGTTAAGTAATAGTTTTAAATTTTTGAAATGAAGCAAAAACTTTGAATAATTAGAGTATCTAAACTGAGAAATGGAATTGAAACAATTTGAAATAGTTAAACTAGGATAAAATTTATTTTTATAATACTCAATTGCATTCTAGAACATATAACTTACCTGAAATATTCAAAATGTTAAAAATGTTCATGTGAATATGTAATTGAATAATATAAAATATAAATGTAGGTAATAAGATGTTTGAGGAAATTTATAAAAAAAAATGAAATTTGCATAGTTTTGAATTAATTATTGTATTTGGTATTTCAAATCTATCTTTTCTTTCTGTTGCTCTATTATCTTACCGCGTTCCTTTTCGAGGACGAAAAGCTTTGAGTGGGGGAGAGTGTAACGACACAGGAATTTTGACAATTTTAATAAGCTAATTAACTAAAAAAAATTGAAACTATATAATAAATTTTGGAAATGAAAATTTTGATATTTGAGATACGTCTATTTAAACATAGCAAATGGAAAATTCCTATTAGAAAATATGAAAGTTGGTTCTGTTGTGTAATTTTCAATTTCAATTTAAAATCAGTAGATTTGATGAAAATAAAATGTTTTTGAAATCTAAATATTTTTACATAATAAAAATGTATATCTTTTTCTGAGTAAGACATCTATTTCATTTCATCAAATTTGAACTTTTATAGCTCCGTTTATCTTATTTTCAGTGTTTAGCAGCAATTTTGGCAGCAAATATCGACTTTTGATAGGATGATTATATCACTCATATCTGTGTATCGTTCTATTCATCTTGTTGTGCTGATCTCCGCAATATATTCATTCGTACATTTTGCTGTCCGATATATTGCGAAATATGCAAAACGATTAGCCATATCGACACCTAATTTTAACCATTTGGGTTTCTCGTGTCCTTTCGTAAGGTTCCTGAGAAGTCAATTGGCAGTAGCTTTTAATATTCCCAGGATTCAATGATTGCAAAATATTTATTTTTGGTTGGTCGATTTGCTTTCAGCCTCTTCCTTTTCTTTGTTTCATTGTGAAAAAAGAATAATATAAGTTATAATATAATAAAAGCATGCATATATTATTTAGGGCAAAACTGTTCATCTTCTAATTGCTCGGCCACTTTCCTAGATAAAACCATCTTTCACTATTCAATTTATAAAATTGCATTTGTTCATTGCTTTGATTTGCTCATTGCCATTCTTTTCCCTTCTTTTCTCTTTCGTTCTCACAAAAAAAGAAGGCAAGTTCGTATATATTTGTATCAAAGGTAAGCAGCTCGTGCTTGTCACCATGTCCACCATGTGCCGCTTTCATGCCAACCCTATCCCATTCACCATTCCACCTCCAACCCACCATATTTTTCCTCCATCCGCCCTTTGTTTTCTCTTTGTCGTGCTTTCCTTCTCAACCTCCTCCGCCTCTACTTCATCCTCCATGGCCGATGTCCTCCAATCCCGCCTAGCAGTTGTACCTCCTTTATATATAAAATAAGCATGCATATATATATATAAGACCCTACACCCATCACCTTTGCAGCCGCCTGTGTCGTTCCTTGCATGTGACGCCACCCAGTGACAGCCGCTCCGAGCCTACTACCTACCTAACTGCAGCATGACCGTCCCTGGCACAACCGGCCTTACACCCTCCGACCACCACTTGTCCCTTCACCCTTGTCCACCACATGTGTTCATCCTCTTTTCCAATTTACAGCTCCACCCATGCATCCACTGCTCCGAGCCCATAAGAACCCTCACTTGTGCCGCTAGCCACACCATCCCATAAGCCCTCTGACTTGACAGCATCATCACACTACCGCTTCAACCTGTGCCTTGCCTCTTGGCCTTAACCAAGAAACTCGCAAGCCTCTACTGCGCAGTCATCTCCCCGCGTCAAGACCACCTTACTCTCCCCTACCCTTCCACCCACAGCCGTGACAAGAACTGCTCTGCCTGTTTTCTCCCCTACCTATTTTGTATATTATATTCTAAATATTTGAGACTTGATTTTATCTTACATATATATATTATAACATTGATTATATATATTACCTAGTTGATATTTGGTATTTGTTGGAGAGGTATATATGTGTATAGTATGTTAAAGTATATATATATAAATTTATGTTAATATGTGGAAATTATTTTATGTAATAGCTAATATATATAGTTTAAATATTCATTTGGAAATCTTTTGAAAGAAGTTTACGGGTTTTATAGATTTTGAAAGGAATTTTGAGAAAAGAAAATATACGTTTTGATTTTAAATTAAAATATTATAGATTTTATTTTAAATATGATTCTAATATATAAATCCACCGTGCTTTGCTTTTGTCTCGCCGCCGTCGAAAATTAGTCACAGTAGTTTTTTGCTTTGCTCGTGTCCGTATTCGTGTGTGTGTCTATGTTACCATCTTCGCCATCGTTGTTCTCTAGACTCGAAAGATGAGCAATCACTCACGATTAACATTCTTATATTTAGTAAATTAATTCACGTGAAATGACGATTGAAATATGCTATCAAATTTGAATTGTTAAGTTATTTAATTGTTAAATACGATATGCCATTATCTGCAATTGTTTACCTATGACATATGACACTATAACCCGTTGTATATATTATATTTAAATTGTTACTAATGATAAATGCTTGTTATTGATATGTTATATTATTATCATATTTGTTCTCACTCTGCAAGTTCCCTTTTAGTTTAGAAATCCATATGGGTTGAAATGATACATACTCGAACGATCTTGTAGATTAGGGGAATATCGTTATGGGTTGAAATGATAAACCCAAGCGATTTTCATTGATTTTGAATTTTGGAATTGCTTGTTGAAATTATATATACATGTAAATATTAAATTTAAACTTCAGATTGAAATGATAAATATTTGTATCACTTGACCATAGGATAGAAAATTATATGCAGACACCGTTGGTCTATATTTTGAAAATGATTTCTAAAGTTTGAAAGGAAATATGTAACGACCCGTAAAATTCAATAATTAAATTGGTTAAATTAATAAGATTTTCATAATTAAATTTAGAAAGAAATAAAAAATTTATAATTTATATTGAAGTAAATGTTAAGAATGAAATATAGCAATGGTAATTAAAACTAATTATTTGTAATTTGAATAAAATTCTAATAAATGAAGTAGTGAAAGTGTTATACCTGGATATAAATTGAATATGAGAAAATAAAGGTAAGTATTGAATTAATTAATGAAATAACACATTGTTAACAGTAATTGGATGTAAATTAAGGAAATATGTCAATGCAGGTTAATAATTAATGAACTTGAATGAACATGCCAATTAAAGAAAATAATTTAAATGTTATGACTTAGTTATAAATGGAATATAATAAAAACAAATGTAAATATTTTATTAATGTGTGAAATAATATGACAGATGGAAATTGTTTGTGAAGAATAAACATACAAGTATTATAAAGGGATAATGGTGACAAATGGTAGTTGTTACCAATTAATTTACCAATTACAAATAAGGGTAATTAAATTTTACTTTAATGATAATTAATATAATAGTGGAAAGTGTGAATGTAAATTTAATAGAAACATAAATTTATTGATAAGGTAGTAATTGATGTAATAAAAGTAAGAAACCAAGTAAATAAATTAATTGAGAATATAAATCATAATTAATGTACATATTTGGCAAATATAATAAAATGGAAATAGTAGCTAATGCAAAGGAAAGATGGATATTTGAATATAGTAGTGTAATGAAAGACAAACAAATCATTCCATTAAAATGTAATTTATAATAAGTGTAATTATTATAGCAATTGGAATTAAATATTATGCAATTGAAATAAAGATGAAAATGGAAATATTGAAGTATGTAATTCAAGGGTATCATAAATAGTAATGGAATAAAATTAGTGTTATATATGTAATAATAATCTGGGTTGATAGGTAACAAACTTTTAAATGCAATTAAAAGCAAATAGGTGACAATTAATATAGGTTGTTAATTTATTTAATTTGTTAAATAAACTTTGGTAATCAATTACAATAAATCTTAATTTAGTGTTTTGTTAATGTATTAGGATATACACCAAAGTAAATGGTACCTATGATGATAATAATTGGATTAATTGCAATTAAATAAATTTTAATATTTAATTATTACGTTAATTGAAATTAAAATGAAACTTAGTATTACATTTATGAGTTTAAGACAATAATTACAAGATATGAAGATAATAGGATGAATTGAAATGTTAGTTTATTTGTAAAGAAATAAGCGATGTAATAAAGGAATGAAATCAAGATAAGTAAATTAATTGAGACTATAATTACAAATAATGTGTGAAATTGACCAAAATATAGTAAATGGAAATATGATAGTCAATAAATAAAGGATGGAATAGGAGCACTAATGTAATGAATGTAAAACTTAATAAATGGATAAATTGAAATGAAAGGTCAGGTGAAATATTGAAACTTGTTATAATTGGTTGTGAGATTGAAATGTAAGAAACGAACGTAAATACTTAATTAACTAATGGAATAATAATAATATAGTAATGGTATTTAAATAAAAGCAGAAGTATTTAAGAATTGTAACATTCGCTTGATAATAGGGAATTCATAAGTGTAATTAAAGTCATGGTAACACTTGTTATAAGTTACCCATTTATTTGGTTTAATAATTAAAATGGGAATCAATTAGAATTAAATGAACTTTAATGTATATTAATGAGAATTTATGCAATAACTAAAGGTGTGAATGTAATAAATACAAACCAATGTTAACACAAATTTGTGTAGAGAATTATTTTCCTTTATTGTGTATTAATTAAATCTTTAAAGGATGTTAATTTTGGTACGTTTAGGGTTAACAAAATTAATTAAGTGAACGATTGTTTTGAAATTTGAATTCTAAAAATTTGTTTATAGTATAGAGTTGGTCCATTATTCATTCCCTTTCTAATTAATAATTACCCCTTTTTAATACCTGCTACTTTTAAAAAGGCTGTTCATATTTACTATATCTCAATACCAAGTTTGTTCATATTTACTTTCTTTTTTCGTTCATTTTCCAACTTCATTTTACTAAAACGTCATTTCATTTATTTCTAATTGATAGCGTCCTTTCTTTTCAAATCTCTTTGGCCCTAAACCTAACTCTAACCTTATAAATAAGATATGATGCAAACGAAACCCCAGCCTCCATTCTAATCATCTTCTTTTTTTTCTTTTTCTTTTTTTTCTTCAAATCTCCTTATTATCTCTCATTTTAAATTTTCCTTCCACTACAAATATTCTTCTTCTTCAAATTTTATTCTATTTCAAACTTTCTTCTTTCTTTTCAAATCTTGATCTTCTCTTCCATTTTCAGTTCTTCTTATTTTAATCCTTTTCTTTTTCAATTCTTCTTTTTCAAATCTTTTCCAAACCTTTCAAAAATACATACATAAATACATATATATATATATATAATAAGGAGGGAAATTAAAGTAAATCAAAATAAAAGAATTTTTTTGGAACAAAGCTAGCAATCAAGAAGGAGACTAAGGAAACATAGAGCGAAGCTATTGATTAGAAGTCTATTATATTCAGATTCGTATAAAGGTGAGTGTTTTAACCCACTCACAACTTCTAAAATTTCTTATGTTTGTTAAATTGATTTATGATGTGATTAAAAATTTATTTATAGCTGTTTGGTATATTTTATCACCATTCCAGTTAAATTGAATTTATTTAATTAAATTGTTATTTAATTTATTATTGAAAATAAACTGCCAGTAATTACCTGTTATTTATTATCTATTCTATATTGATGTTATTGTTTGAATTGGATGATGATTGTGATAAATGGTTGATGGTTGATATTGGATGAATGGATGTTGTATTTTATATTGTTATAAACTGCAAATTTTTATGCACCTTACTTTATTCGGGATTGCAGTTTGAAATGATATATAACCGTATTTTTATTTTGAATTACGAATTGAAATGATAAATATCCATATCACTTGACCATATGATAGAAAATTATATACAGACACCGTCGGTCTATATATATATAAATATTTGATAATGATTTTTGTGGTTTTGGATAGAATTATACGGTTTAATAATATTGATTTTTTCTAATATTAAAAAATATATATATAGTTAAATTCATGTATTTGAGCTATGTATAAATTTTTTTTATTAATAATAAGTTTAATAATGGAGTTTGATTTTGTTAAAATAAAATATGGTTAAGTATTTAAATCATACTTTAATATAGAGGTTATAATGATTTAAATAAATTAAGATTGGAAGGTAAATTGGAAATTTATTTGAAATTGAGCTTATTTAAGGATTAAACTCCATAAGTTGATGTAAAATTTATTAAACTTGAAATTTTAAAAGGTATGATATTTATAACTGGATTTTTATTCAAGATGAATTAAATGAATATTTCTAGTATAAATAAATTGAAGGAAATATTTAGTTATTGGTAATTTGAGTTTTATTTAAATGATTATGGATTTATTATGCAAATATTTCAAAACTAAATAAAAGGACATTGAATTATTGAATAGTAATTTCCAACCTTAGTTTTGAAATTATTAAATACTCAAACTTTGAAATATATGGAAATTGAAAAGGTTTATTTGGAGGTTCAAATCGGTATTTGGAATTTATTTACGAAATTAAGAAACTATTTTATTATATAAAGTAATTTAATATTTAAACCATTTAAGTATTAGAAGTCATGTTTCAAAGCTATGGGTTTCAAGGGATTATGATTTGAAAGTGCTATGATTTTGGAAAAAGGATATATTTGAAATAAAAAAATGATATCATATTGATTTGGGTTTTAAAACGGAAATGATATCATATTTATATGCTTTTGAAATGGATATTATATTTTGGTTTTGAAGTATAAACTATTTTGAAAAGACCGCGGTGTTATAATAACGTTTGATTGTTAAAGAGTCCGGGATCGGAAGTTGTCATACTCTCTGCCAACTCCGAATACCACTTTAACAACCGTGCATGCGGTGGAGATTCCAGAATGAAGTAGGATGGTGGCGGCGTTTCCTTTGAGGTAAATACGTGGACCCAACTCCCGTGATTTGGCATAAGGTGGCTAAAACAAGAGCGATTCTCGGGCCAATGAGGTCATTCCTGTGATTGGACACACTCCTTTGATATTATATTCTGATTTTGAGATTTATTTGGTGGCCACTTTTGATTTTTTGATTTAAGAGGTGGGCTCGAGGTGGGCGGTAGTAGCTGCGACGCCTTACCACCACCTCGGATAGTAATTGGTATATCTACCCTGGCATTTCCTTATTGTGCCGTGTCACCTACCCTAGCGCGCCTTGTACGAGTTTGGTTGTCTCCCGTAGTCCGTGTGGTATCCTCTGGTGGCTTCCCGATCAGGAGGGACCATGTTATTGGATGGACTACTAGGACTATTACGTGGTAAGGGCTATATGGGTAACCCCTTAACGCTAATTAAAAGTGTGTTTATTTTACTATTAGACATTATTATAATAGAAAAATATTACAACATAGTAAATAGTTTAACGGATCCTTAGGAGATGTGAATCCCGAGCATCTCTTAAGTTACTGCACTCACGTTAGACACTGAATAGGAGATGTCAAATCCCGTAAACATATCTGACGCCGTACCACTCATATTTATTCCTGTTGATTTAACTTACATAAGGTCTTTTAGTTCTGACTTGAGTGTTTTGTCTTTTCAATTCGCTCGGGTCAGCCTGAGCATTTCAGGATTTGAAGACTTTATTTCTGGAGGACGAAGACGAAGATTTGTATTAATTATTATTCTCTGGTATGTGTACTCTGATATGTATTGTATAAATATAATCAAATGTTTTGTAAAACGGCTTCATGAACTGTTTATTTGATTATTATATTTTATCGTTCCGCTGCAAGATTCTATTTTGTTTTTTCCTTGCTTTTTCTTATTTACCCCATAACAATCCGCCCTTCTGTATGGTTTAAGTCTGACGTGTGTGGTTCATCGCCGATTTAAAGTGTACAAAAAGGCGGGACGTTACATCTGGTATCATAGCTTTGGTTTAGCGATAAACCTTAGCTTTGTGGGGTCTGACTCTTTATCAATAGGGTAGTAATACCCTATGATGAGTTGCTGAGTGTGTGTGTGTGTGTGTATGAGAGAACATACTTGTTATAAAACGGTTTTAATATTGTGTTAATTTGTTCCGTTTTGTATTTATAAATTCTGGTTGGTGCATGGGACGCCATGACATCGATAGGGATTTCTAAACACTTAATAGGACAGACTGACACAATTTTTTTTTTGAATATGGGTGAATGAAATAATTTTGCATATTACATTTTCTTATATATAAAATAAATTTTTATAAATGATATATATATATATATATATATATATATTTGGTCGTAATATATTGGTTGTTAGGTAATGAAATTTATAAATAATAGTTGAAATGAGATTGAAAATAAAATAAATGAAAAATGGAAATTTAGAACTTAAGCCTGGGGTTTTAAAAATTTCTTTCGAATAATTTTGGAATATAATAATATTGTTTATAAGTATTTTCTGATACAAATATTTCAATATAATTTGAAAGAATTGTTTAAGGAAATTTTCTAGAGAAATAAGCTCTGTACTGTAGGATCGATTTCACCCTAGAGGGGGGTGAATAGGGTGATAGTGTTAATTATAAAAATTAATCGCGGAAGCTTATAAAATATTCAATTCAGATCATAGAATAGCAGCACAGATATCGCAGAATATAAATAACAGAAAAAACAGAACGACGCAGAATTTACCCAGCTTCGGCAAAACCCTGCCTACGTGCTGCCCCCAAGGTTTCTACTAGAAATTAGATAGTCCCTCGCTTACACACGTAAACTCGCTATACCCGCTATTGACTAATCTAACTCTACGCTCAAAACCTTGCCACAACTCAACCACCGAGTTGCGAATTCCCAAACTACGACACGTAGTTTATCCCCTAGTCACACGACTAGAAAATTAAATGGTTTAAAAAATGAAAATACAAATTAAAAACAATTTAAATTAAAAACAACCCTACTTTCAAATAAAAACCCTTTATAAAATAAAACTCTTAAATATAAGATAAAGGCCGGCCCCTTTTACTATTTTGACCCGATCTCCCTTTTTTTTTTACATGCTCCATTCCTTTGAGATAATGGTGGCCGTGTTCTTCTCGTTCCTCCTGATTGCAAAATTAGGGCTTTTGTACTTGATCCAAATTATGGCTTTCGAAGAGCCGTTACTACTTCGATCGAATCCGTGGTTGTACGAGAGTTGCCTTCCTCGATCGATTTCTCGTTGCTTTTTCTGGCTACTTCGATGAGTTCGATTCTTCCTTCGGGTAAGAATTTATGCTTTGTTACCTTTCGATTTTCGTATTCGAACTCTGATCTCTTGCCGATGATGTTGAATGGTTTATATAGGGTTCAATGCCCTGAATTTTCGTTCGTATTTCATATACGACTTCGTCTGATAATTTATTTGAAACTATCAATTGCTTTATCTCGGCCGTATGATTTTGATTTTATGTTTGAGATGATTTCTGACTTCTTCTATTTACTTGAATCTTACGGTATTTTAACTTGATGGTCACGGCTTTGATTATTAACTTAGTCAATTATGATTGCTACCATGGTTTCGAATTTGACCTGTATATCATTATCTTCGGTCTGGTCATTCAAGTTCAATGAATTTGGTTTTGTTGATGCTGAGGCTTGCTGGTTCGATGTACTCAAATGTTGTCTGCTTTTGTGACTTGAGTCTTCATATATGTGCATATATACAGTTTTGAATTTGGGCATTGATATTGGTCTTTGTCTGGTGCTTTTTCATTTCCTCTCTAGTTAGCATTCTGTAGTTGCCACTGCATCACCACTGTTGCAAGTGTTCTTGTTGAGCCACTGTTTTGCTGCCTTCATGTACATGTCGAACTGATCGGTTGCATCTGTGGTTTGTATATGTGTAATCTTCATATGTTTTGGTCGACATTGTGTACATGCTGCACTGTGTGGAATAACAGCTTGACCATATGCATATTACAACTTGTACATGCTTTGATTTTCTTTTTTTGATCTGCCATGCTTCAGTTTTATTGTTGCTTGAGCTTCATGCGTGCTCGAGTCTGGTTCATGTATTCATTGTGTGATGTCATTTTGTAATTTACTTGGAAACTTTTGTGTTGTAGCACTGTGCACCTGAGTACAGTGTTTAATTGTGCCTTAGCCTTGCTTGTGCGTCACCATACATCTGTTGCATCCATGTTGTTCATTGCTTGGTCTCTGAGTCTTGTACATGCATTGTCCTTCTGGAGCTTGTATAATTTGAACCTGGTTTGGATTTTTGCATCGAGCATGCTTCTGGTTTGAGTGTGCTTGCATCTTTGTAGTTGCACTCCATTTTCGTGTGTTCATTCCTTGTGTGGGGCTGGACTTGATCTTGTTTCAAGCTGGCTTGAGAAATTTCACTTGAGTTGAATCCAGTTTCAATAACTCGGGTTTGACCTTGTGCTGAAGTCGAGATCTTATTTATGTTGCACCTGAGTTGAACCCGTCTTTGATTTGATCTTGTGCTGAATGACATTGTTTTATTGCACTTGAGTTGAATCCCATATTTGGGTTTGACCTGTGCTCACCTGTTCCTGTAAATCGATCAAGTGTATATCGATGTGCATGGCCTTGTGGCATATACAGTGATACACTGTGTATGTCACAAGCTATTCATGTGTGATGAATTCAAATATAAATGATGACGAACAACCCAAATAACTGAGGCAAATAATATTTTCAAAAATCGTATTTTATTTTATATTGCAAAAATATTTCTTTTTCAATTTTACTGCGTTGGTGAATATTTTTGCAGATTGCTCAGATGCTGGATTCAAACTGGAATGCAGTTGATGACCAATACGAGTGTGAGTGATATGTAGTGAGGTGAAGATGTAAAAATGAATTGTGATGTAATCAGAAATGTATTGTAATTGAAAATGTATAGTTATAGTGAGATCTTGAAAATGTACTATCAAAATTGTAATAAATATTTGTTTGAATAAAATATTCGTTTGAATTCAAAATCTGTGATATTTATTTTATTCAGCAAATATTTATTTAATCTGTGAAAAATAAAATAGTATATTAACAAATACATTTAACTTAATGTATATATGTTTATTATCATCAAACAAAAATAATATAGGCGCATATTCAACAATCTCCTCCTTTTGATGATAACAAACATATATTTAAGATTTTGAATATGTTAAATGTATTTGATTATTAATATGCTCTAATTGCTCCCCCTATTTAAATGCTTCCTCTCTACGCAATACTCCCCCTATATATATGCATAAAAATACGCAAATGAGCCTAGATGCAAATAGAAAATTATTTGACTTTTGCTTGATTTTATTTGACAAAATCTTAACTTTTCTCTCCCCCTTTTGTTATCAGCAAAAGAATAATAGTGTTAGAGAAAATAGAGATAAGGTGATCGATATTAATTCAACATTAAAACTCAATTGAATATAAATATTAAATTTCAATAAAAAAAATCAAACAAAAATCATAAATATTTTGTTAGGCGCATATTCCACTTTTAGAATGATGGGAACGATGTCATCATATAAAACCATACAGTTGTGTCTATTTGTGGTATATTTATATCAGGAATTTGAATATCTACTAACCATGCATAACCGTTAGTACTTTTAAATGAGATTAGTAGTATTCCAATTTTATTTTAAAAAAATAATATGAATTCAAGTATCTTCTAACCACGCATAACACTGAGGACTTTTAAATGGGATTAGAATCAACTTGTTTATTTAAAAATAAACTTTTGATATGCGTTCCATACATGCATAACCGTGAGGACTTTTAAATGAGCATGGAAGCACATAACAAATTCCAAGTAATTCATCCATGCATAACCGTGAGGACTTTTAAATGAGGGTGAATACATTGGTATTTATTTATTTATTTATTTTATTATCCTTTTTTTTAAAAAAAATGTGAAAATGAAAAACGAACGATTCCTGCTTAAAGTACCACATATTGACAAACTATATAGAATTTTGATGAGTGATGGTCGTTAGAAATATGATAGATATAGAGATGGTCATGGAATTTTTTACCAACAAAAAGTTTTATAACTGTTGTTTAAATTTCTAAAGAAATTAATTAATTATACCGTCTCGAGTCATAATATTTGATCAATATTAACACTCGTCACTTTTTCAATCACTATTTTTCTTTTCGATAAACATTAGGGAGTCAGATTAGTCAAAATAGTCATTTAAAATCAAATTCAAAAATAATTATGAAATCAATTTTTCAAAAAATGACTAATCTGAAAATATGGTCAAAAATGATTTTCTCCAGGGGGTTTTAAAAGAAAATTTTCTGCTACTTGAAAATTATTTTAAATGAAGAATATGCAGATATTTTCTTTGAAAAACGATGCAGTTACTAAATGTCTCAAAAATCACGTTCAACTAGTAATTTTTCTATCAACTAGATTACCAGTGTAATCTGCATCTGAATTTCTCTTTCACTCAAAATCATCATTAATTGAATTTGATTGACCATACCATGAAGTGTGCACCAAAAATTTCAAACTCAATTTTAACAGCAATTTAAATGATATTCTCTTGAATTTGAAATGAAGCCGTGTAAATAATCAAAAACCGTGAATATAGAGTTAGCCGTATTATAACCAATTTGTATTATCCTACAAAACACTATTTTTAATCCAAACTGATATATATGAAGTAATTCAAAGAATCTAGATATTATTATAGTGTTTTTGGCGTAAGAATATACTTGGCCAACTATGTTGAATAAGTCAGAGTCAAAATCATCATCTTTTCATCATCTCAATATTGGCTGATTTTAATTCAGAATATGGTGCAGATTATCACATTTAATATATCGCTCAAACTAATATACCTTTACCTGTTTTACCTTTACGATGTTTTTCATGGTTGTCTATTGTGATTCTGTCACCTTTGAACTAGGCTAAGGAACTTTGTTTTGTCACCCGTTGTGTTTCTGGAACAGCCAAAAAACCAGAGAACACTATTGTTGTTCCTTAGCCTGCCACCACACCTACACGATAAAAGATTTATGTGACCTATTTGTTTTTATAGGTCCATGATTGTTAGTGGCAGAATATTTTGAAAAATAATTTTGTGTAGACCCAAAACTATTTATAATTATTCCCTTCGGCACCCAAATTTGTTTAACTTTGAGAGATTTTATATTTGTGTCTTTTGGAACCCAAATCGGTATAGTTTTCACATGTTTGGGTCTATACCAACAATTATCGTGATCGTGTCCAAATTTTCTACAAATTGTGCACATAGAATTAACTTGATTAATATTGCTTTTAACAATTTTCGAATTATTATATCCAAGTCCTTGTCTAACCGCATTAATAGTTTGCTTTTCTAATAGCATATTCAACGATTTTTCACTTTTTGAAAATTTATCTAAAGTTGTTGACAATTGTTGGACTTGTGTTTTGAGAGATTCATTTTCGTTTAACAATTGTGTGCACTTTTTAATAGAATTCTCTCTCCTAGTATTTTCATTCTCTTTTAAAATCAGAATTTCATTTTCAAGTGACTTTATATTGATGTCTGGTTTTTTTTAATTTCCTCTTTGAATGTTGGACACTTATCACACTTAGGGATCCTACGTTGATAGTTCTTAACTAATTGATCAAGTTGTTTATTACATTCTATCAAAGTATCCTTTTGAGATTCAAGTTTAGCGTATTTTTCCCTAAGTCTTTCAAAACAACCGTTTACTTCCTGAAAATATATAAGCAACTCAGAATGGGTAAGTTTTGATACCTCACTTGGCTCGTCATCGTCACTATCAGTTGTATCACCTCGAAGACACAATTTTGCCTTTTTGCTTTCACTGCCAGTGCTTTGATCATTCTCGTCTATTTCATCCCAAGTGGCTGCAAAACTTTTCTTTTTCTGTTTCTTTCCATGGCTGAATTTAATTTGTGGACAATCGGGCTTGATATAGCCGGGTTTGTTGCAATTATAACAAATAATCTTTTGTTCTTCTGAGTAGTCTAGTGCTTTAGCTATTCTGCTTTTTGCTTTTTGAATTTGAGCTGAATTACCATGTTTCTGATTCCATTTTTTGAATTTCCTTATTAACAGCTCTAGTTCTTCTGCACAATCATCGTCGTCATCGTCATCACTTTTAGTTGTTCCTTTAAGAGCTATTGATTTTCTTCGAGTGTCACCTCCTTCACGCTCTTCCTTGAATTTCATTTCTAGCTCATAAGTGGTGAGATTTCCGATGAGTTCTTCAACTTTAAGTTGTTTTAAATCTTTTGATTCTTGAATGGCAGTTACTTTTGCTTCAAAGCTTCGTGGAAGGACTCTGAGGATTTTCCGGACTATTTCCAATTTGGTGTATGTTTTCCCGAGAGCTTTTGATTTGTATACGATATTTGAAAGTCGTCCGTACATCTCTTTGACATTTTCTTCCTTCGCCATTGTAAAGTTCTCGTATTCGCTGCTTATCATGGCAAGGCGAGATTCTTTGACTTGAGATGTTCCTTCTTGAGTCACTTCTAGTATGTGCCGTATTTTCTGCGCAGTTAGACAATGTGAGACACGATTAAATTCAAATTGATCTAATGAACAGATAATAGCATTCATAGCTTTGGCATTGGTATTTTTTAATTTATTTTCTAGTTCTGTCCATTGTTCCTTTGGTTTCTCTATTTCCTGATTATCTACAGTTATAGTTGGAGTTTTATAACCTGTCTCAACAATATCCCATGCGTCAATGGTTTTCAAAAAAAAATTCATCCTATTTTTCCAAAAAGCATATTCACCATTGAACATTGGTGGTCTAACTATCGACTGACCCTCTGCAAAAGCATTATTAAAAGAAGCCATTTTAAAAATTCAAATTTTTAAAACAAAAATCGATTTTTTCAAAAAATCGAATTTTTAAAACAAATGTTGACTTCTATTCCTAGCTCTGATACCAATTGTAGGATCGATTTCACCCTAGAGGGGGGGTGAATAGGGTGATAGTGTTAATTATAAAAATAATCGCGGAAGCTTATAAAATATTCAATTCAGATCACAGAATAGCAGCACAGATATCGTAGAATATGAATAACAGAAAAAACAGAACAACACAGAATTTACCCAGCTTCGGCAAAACCCTGCCTACGTGCTGCCCCCAAGGTTTCTTCTAGAAATTAGATAGTCCCTCGCTTACACACGTAAACTCGCTATACCCGCTATTGACTAATCTAACTCTACGCTCAAAACCTTACCACAACTCAACCACCGAGTTACGAATTCCTAAACTACGACACGTAGTTTGTCCCCTAGTCACACGACTAGAAAATTAAATGGTTTAAAAAATGAAAATACAAATTAAAAACAACCCTACTTTCAAATAAAAACCCTTTACAAAATAAAACTCTTAAATATAAGATAAAGGTCGGCCCCTTTTATTATTTTGACCCGATCTCCCTTTTTTTTTATATGCTCCGTTCCTTTGAGATAATGGTGGCCGTGTTCTTCTCGTTCCTCCTGATTGCAAAATTAGGGCTTTTGTACTTGATCCAAATTAGGGATTTCGAAGAGTCGTTACTACTTCGATCGAATCCGTGGTTGTACGAGAGTTTCCTTGCTCGATCGATTTCTCGTTGCTTTCTCTGGCTACTTCGATGAGTTCGATTCTTCCTTCTGGTAAGAATTTACGCTTTGTTACCTTTCGATTTTCGTATTCGAACTCTGATCTCTTGTCGATGATGTTGAATGGTTTATATAGGGTTCAATGCCCTGAATTTTCGTTCGTATTTCATATACGACTTCGTCCGATAATTTATTTGAAACTGTCAATTGCTTTATCTCAGCCGTATGATTTTGATCTATGTTTGAGATGATTTCTGACTTCTTCTATTTACTTGAATCTTACGGTATTTTAACTTGATGGTCACGACTTTGATTATTAACTTGGTCAATTATGATTGCTACCACGGTTTCGAATTTGACCTGTATATCATTATCTTCGGTCTGGTCATTCAAGTTCAATGAATTTGGTTTTGTTGATGCTGAGGCTTGCTGGTTCGATGTACTCAAATGTTGTCTGCTTTTGTGACTTGAGTCTTCATATATGTGCATATATATAGTTCTGAATTTGGGCAATGATATTGGTCTTTGTCTGGTGCTTTTTCATTTCCTCTCTAGTTAGCATTCTGTAGTTGCCACTGCATCACCACTGTTGTAAGTGTTCTTGTTGAGCCACTGTTTTGCTGCCTTCATGTACATGTCGAACTGATCGGTTGCATCTGTGGTTTGTATATGTGTAGTCTTCATATGTTTTGGTTGACATTGTGTACATGCTACACTGTGTTGAATAACAGCTTGACCATATGCATATTACAACTTGTACATGCTTTGATTTTCTTTTTTTGATCTGCCATGCTTCAGTTTTATTGTTGCTTGAGCTTCATGCGTGCTCGAGTCTGGTTCATGTATTCATTGTGTGATGTCATTTTGTAATTTACTTGGAAACTTTTGTATTGTAGCACTGTGCACCTGAGTATAGTGTTTAATTGTGCCTTAGCCTTGCTTGTGCGTCACCATACATCTGTTGCATCCATGTTGTTCATTGCTTGGTCTCTGAGTCTTGTACATGCATTGTCCTTCTGGAGCTTGTATAATTTGAACCTGGTTTGGATTTTTGCATCGAGCATGCTTCTGTTTTGAGTGTGCTTGCATCTTTGTAGTTGCACTCCATTTTCGTGTGTTCATTCCTTGTGTAGGGCTGGACTTGATCTTGTTTCAAACTGGCTTGAGAAATTTCACTTGAATTGAATCCAGTTTCAATAACTCGGGTTTGACCTTGTGCTGAAGTCGAGATCTTATTTATGTTGCACCTGAGTTGAACCCGTCTTTGATTTGATCTTGTGCTGAATGACATTGTTTTATTGCACTTGAGTTGAATCCCGTATTTGGGTTTGACCTGTGCTCACTTGTCCCTGTAAATTGATCAAGTGTATATCGATGTGCATGGCCTTGTGGCATATACAGTGATACACTGTGTATGTCACAAGCTGTTTGTGTGTGATGAATTCAAATATAAATGATGACGAACAACCCAAATAATTGAGGCAAATAATATTTTCAAAAATCATATTTTATTTTATATTGCAAAAATATTTCTTTTTCAATTTTACTGCGTTGGTGAATATTTTTGCAGATTGCTCATATGCTGGATTCAAACTGGAATGCAGTTGACGACCAATACGAGTGTGAGTGATATGTAGTGAGGTGAAGATGTAAAAATGAATTGTGATGTAATCATAAATGTATTGTAATTGAAAATGTATAGTTATAGTGAGAGCATGAAAATGTACTATCAAAATTGTAATAAATATTTGTTTGAATAAAATATTCGTTTGAATTCAAATTCTGTGATATTTATTTTATTCAGCAAATATTTATTTAATCTGCGAAAAATAAAATAGTATATTAACAAATACATTTAACTGAATGTATATATGTTTATTATCATCAAACAAAAATAATATAGGCACATATTCAACATGTACTTCCCTTTCTGTCGCTGTAAAATAATTTCGATAACGAGTGCAAGCATTATCGACATTCATTTTCGAGTTTGGAAGTGGGAAGGCCACTGTAGTAGTTTTACTACGAATTTATTTTGATAACCAAATATAAATTTTTAATTGTTTTAAATATAATTGTATGTGTAAACACGTTTATCTATTATTTTAAAATGATTTGAGATTTAACCCAGTATTTTATTCTTAAGTTTCCATTGATTAATAGTTTCAATTATTGTAGTGAATTGGAACGTAGGTATTAATAATTGAAACCTCTAAAAGAAATAAGAGATTTAATGCTAAGTTATAAATTAAATAAAAAGAAAATTTAAATTTGTAACATATAAAACAAAGGATATTATTATTGAACATTTAATTAATTAAAAGAATTGAGAAAAACTTGTATAACTTTCGATTACATTCTTAAAGCACATATATAACTTACCAAATATTAAAAGTTCTAATGCTTATAGGAAAATGTAATGGATAGTGTACAAGTAAAAATTTGAGGTAATGAAAGAATTCAATGAAATTCTTTAATAAATAAAAATTTGATGTTCTAGTGTTATGAAATTAATTATAGTTGAAAATGCTTCTAATTTAATATAATAGAAAGGTAAGTATTATAAATAAATGATTAGAAACTTAAGTAGATGAATTGATATGCTAAGAAATTTGAATTAAACATAATTACTATAAATAAATGTTATGAGATCAAATTAATAAGAATGAACTTAATTTATTGTTTGAAATTGTTGTTCGTCTTGGTTTATAGTTGTTTGGGCAAGGATACTTTAAAATTGGTTGGATGAGTGAATTATCTATTTAGTTTCATCTAAGAGTGTTGAGTGAATGATACACTTAGTAGTTTATTCTTCATTTTGTACAATTTAAAGTTTTTGAACCCGAACAACTATTTGTTTGTTTGATATGAATGAATAATTGATTTGGGTTGATTCTATATGATGGTTGTATGTTGTGATTGAAAGTGATTATTATTGATTTGTTGTTAGTGGTTGAACAACCTTAAATATTGCATTTTATATAATTATTAACCTTTTTGGATTATATAAGTGAAATACAGATTATTGAAGAAATTGCTACTGCTTTTGGTTTCATGATTAAGCGTAATTGCCCGACCAATAGGTACGTTTTCGGATTACGGTTTACAACGTTATTATATTGTTCTTCCCATGTTGGGATATATATTATTTTGGAAAATATATGTTATATATTGTTGTATTTGATATTATATTTTCTTCCGAGCCTCTCTGTACAAAGGATACTCTGCCAAAATTTTCCGTAAATTTTGGACATAGAAAATTATTGTAATGTTTTCCAAACCTTATTAATTTAAGTATAAAAAGATTTAATGGTTATAAATTGGTATATTTTATTTAAATTAATTAATTTAGTAAATTTATTTTTTTATAAATTTAATATTGTAAGTAAGATATATTAATTTCTTAATTCTTCTTTTTCCCATCTTTTTTCTTTTCGGGGACGAAAACTTTTGAGTGGGGGAGAGTGTAACGACCCGTAAAATAAAATAATTAAATTGGTTAAATTAATAAGATTTTCATAATTAAATTTAGAAAGAAATAAAAAATTTATAATTTATATTGAAGTAAATGTTAAGAATGAAATATAGCAATGGTGATTAAAAATAATTATTTATAATTTGAATAAAGTTCTAATAAATGAAGTAGTGAAAGTTTTATACTTGGATATAAATTGAATATGAGAAAATAAAGGTAAGTATTGAATTAATTAATGAAATAACACATTGTTAACAGTAATTGGATGTAAATTAAGGAAATATGTTAATGCAAGTTAATAATTAATGAACTTGAATGAACATGCCAATTAAATAAAATAATTTAAATGTTATGACTTAGTTATAAATGGAATATAATAAAAACAAATGTAATTTTTGTATTAATGTTTGAAATAATATGATAGATGGAAATTTTTTGTGAAGAATAAACATACGAGTATTATAAAGGGATAATGGTGACAAATGGTAGTCGTTACCAATTAATTTACCAATTACAAAGAAGGGTAATTAAATTACTTTAATGATAACTAATATAATAGTGGAAAGTGTGAATGTAAATTTAATAGAAACATAAATTTGTTTATAAGGTAGTAATTGATGTAATAAAAGTATGAAACTGAGTTAATAAATTAATTGAGAATGTAAATCATAATTAATGTACATATTTGGCAAATATAATAAAATGGAAATAGTAGTTAATGCAAAGGAAAGATGGATATTTGAATATAGTAGTGTAATGAAAGACAAACAAATCATTCCATTGAAATCTAATTTATAATAAATGTAATTATTGTAGCAATTGGAATTAAATATTATGCAATTGAAATAAAGATGAAAATGGAAATATTGAAGTACGTAATGCAAGGGTATTATAAATAGTAATGGAATAAAATTAGTGTTATATATGGAATAATAACCTAGGTTGATAGGTAACAAACTTTTAAATGCAATTAAAAGCAAATAGATGACAATTAATATAGGTTGTTTATTTGTTTAATGTGTTAAATAAACTTTGGTAATCAATTACAATAAATCTTAATTTAACGTTTTGTTAATGTAATAGGATATATACCAAAGTAAATGGTACCTAAGATGATAATAATTGGATTAATTGCAATTAAATGAAATTCAATATTTAATTATTACATTAATTGAAATTAAAATGAAACTTAGTATTACATTTACGAGTTTAAGACAATAATTACAAGATATGAAGATAATAGGATGAATTGAAATTGTAACAGCCCAAGATTTTTCAAGCACTTTATTCTTTTATTTATAAAACCTTGAAAATTATTATAATATAAATTTTTAATGTGATTAAATCATTTCCTAAAATTCTAAATATAAAATGAAAATTTCTGAAATTTTTAACTTTGTTTATAGGATAACTCTAATTGGAATTTTAATAAAAATTGGATTATCTACTTTCTTTAAAAATTTGTAATATTTTGTCCATTTGCATAATAAATCGTTTTGTAAATGGTAGATTAATCAGAAGAATGTAAACATGTTAAGGAATAACTTTTAAGAATTCTGTATATTAATAAACTGTTAAATTACGCATTTAAAAGGGTACGTTATTTGATGGAATAAATAACGTATAAATAGGAAAACGTATAAATTTAAAAAGCGCTACTTTTGTATTAATTTGGGTTTATATTATTGCGTGGGTCCTACGCATTTTAAAATTCATACCGCAATATATATATATGAATAAATAAATCAGTTAAAGAATTGCTATAGGCAAACGTTACACTTCCCATAGCTTTCATTGGTTTTAAATTGGTAAAAAATTTATTTCAGAACGTTCCAAAATCTTTACCATTTCAATTCTTTCCATATTCCCATTCGCATTTACCGCTTGTATTTAGGAAACCAAATCACATACAAATATTTTTTCATGCCGTCTCCACCCAAATCAACTCAAAATTTTATTTTCCTCCTATATTCATTCACCTTAAATCAACGCATTCAATTTGTTTTAAATTTGGTATAAATCTTTGCCAAATAAAATTTTGCCGTTCTTTATAAATCAATGCTATCTAAATATTTAGTACTTGCCATTTTCTTTCCCTGAACCAACGCACTCACGTACGAAATTTCTTGCTTTTATAAATAAATTGGGCAAGCTCGAAAATCATAATTTGCCTGACCGTTTGGGAATAAAAAAAAACCTATTCTTCGCCTGGATTCACGCAAGTTTGACTATATATACACCATACTCGGTTACAAAATTCCATTTACCTCCTCTCTGCTCTTCTCGAGAGCTCTTGCATGCAAATCAGGTATGGGTTCAAACTTTTTTCTTCTCCTTTTATTTTCTATTTACCTTTGCTTTAAATTAGTTTTCATATCACCTACTCGACTGCTCCATCTCCATACAACCCGACTACCACTCCTCAGTTTTTCCCCTGATATTGTCGCCGTCCCTGAAGTGTGGTAACGTAAATTTTGTTTGCATATGAGCCTGTAGAAAGAACTGTCGTGCATCTCATTCCCCTTGATATTGTTAACAAACGAAATATCCTTCATTTTGCATCTCTGGAGAAGTAAACGCATGTAGCTTGGTGGCCATGTGACCTTCATACGTGAGTCATTTTGGTAAATGTTAGCAAAACAAATATAACATATATACGTGCATGCATTCAAGCCCATATAGGCTAGGGCGTGGCACTTAAAACAGTTTAAACCAAATCATAATTGTTGTCTCCAGCCGAGTAGTATATAACTCAATTTCCTTTGGATAGTGTATTGGACTTTAAGGGAAAGTTTTAAAAAAAAATTAGTTTGAGTGGTTAGATTTCATTACATTGGAGTGAAGATAAACTAAAATAAGTGGGTGTGTCTGTAGGTTGGAGAAAGGAGTGGGAACGAGCCGTGAATGTGACGTGTTACTTAATGTTAATATAACTTGTTGAAATAGCACCCGAAGTCGCCTTTATGTTGAAATCCCACTACATGAACATTTAAAGTGCATGCTTTCAGTTGAAATGTAGGCCTAGGCGTGAATATGGTGTGCGTGCGTTTAGTTTAATTAATAAAATAGAATATATATGAATTCAAGAGTAGAAGAATGGGCAGACCGAGTTTGTTTCGTCGAGTCGGGTTGTGTGGGGAGTAGTCGAGCAAAGTTAGGTCAAATTATCTTTTATATAATCCCGTCCCAATTTCGTTTTATTTAAAATTTGCTTTGACCGTAAATTGAAGTCGCGTATTTGGTTTTATTTGGATATTGTTCTAGATTTCGATCAAGTCGTTGCTTTCGCTGTAAATTGATCGTGCTTCCTATGCTCTTATTTCGGGTAGATTCGTTGTTGAATAAAAAAAACTACAGCTTCGGAAAGGTGAGTATTTCTCCCAGACAATCGTACTTGTATATCTGTGAATTTATCACAAGTGTAATTGTAAATTTATTTTATTTAATTTTATCTTCCTGTGATATAAACTCATGATGTTAAAACCCCATTATTTAATTGATACATCATCAGTTGTATTATCTATTGTTATATTTTGCAATTGTACTATTTATTATTATTCATTGTTTGAATCACACTGCAAGTTCCCTGTAAATTAGAGATCGTTATAGGCTGAAATGATATGCCTGAACAACATTTATATTTCATTTATTTATGCAGTCATTTTAACTTGGGATTGCGGGTTTGAAATGATAGAACCAGGTTTCTTTGAAATTTACGGTTTGAAATGATATAGTATCCGTATCACTTAACCTAGGTTAGAAAATATTATACAGACCCGTAGTTATATATATATATATATATGTATGTATGTATGTATGTATGTATGTATGTATGTATATGTATGTATGTATGTATTTTTGGAAATATTAAATGTTTAAATAATTCTTTGTTTAAAATTTGATTTAAATGATTCTTATATGTATTTCTCACCAGACAATCGTACTTGTATTTCTATGAATTTATCACAAGTGTAATTGTGAATTTATTTTGTTTAATTTTATCTGCCTATGATATAAACTCATGATGTTAAGACCCCATTATTTAATTGACACATCATTAGTTGTATTATCTATTGCTATATTTTGCAGTTGTACTATTTATTATTATTCACTGTTTGAATCACACTACAAGTTCCCTGTAAATTAGAGATCGTTATAGGCTGAAATGATAGGCCTGAACAACATTTATATTTCATTTATTTATGCAGTCATTTTAACTTGGGATTGCGGGTTTGAAATGATAGAACCCGGTTTCTTTGAAATTTACGGATTGAAATGATATAGTATCCGTATCACTTAACCTAGGTTAGAAAATATTATACAGACCCGTGGTTATATATATATATATATATATATATATATATATATATATATGAATGTATGTATATGTATATGTATGTATATGTATTTTTGGAAATATTAAATGTTTAAATAATTCTTTGTTTAAAATTTGATTTAAATGATTTTTATATGTATAATATTATACCATTCAAATACGTGAATAATATTTGAAATTAAAGTATGGGTTAGCTTAAAAACATGAATTTGTAAAACAAGTGGAATTTAAGTTAAGAAATAAATTATGAAATTTGGTATAACTTGAATATAAAGCAGATAAATATAAGTTAAGTTTTCTATGAATTAAAAGTTAGATTTGTAAAATATGGAAATTGAAATTTAACTTGATTTCGAAATGGAAGGCTGTTTTTGAAACGAAGGTAAGGTAAGAAATTAATTGGAAATTTTTTTTATTTTGGATATGGGAATTTAACTAAATTATAAGTAAAATTTATTGAAATTTTGTACTTGATTTTATTAAGTAGATATTTATTTATAAGTTATATAACAACCCTGACTCGACCTTCGAAAATCGGCACCGAATACGACACTCGTATTCAAATGCCGCAGATCCAAACGTCGAACCTGGTTCGCCGGAGCTTATAACACATTAAGTAAATAACACAGCGGAAGAAATGAATAATATATATCAATGTACAACATTTGATACAATAACTGATACAACATGAATGGTACAATGAATATACATCAGAGATACAAGAAATAGCAGCGGAAAGAAAAGATAACACAGCAGCGGAACAAATCTCCAAAATGGCCTTCAAGAAAGAACTCCAGTATTAGTAATCTCCATCTCCAAAGCACCAATCCAGAAATAGCGAGAACTCCCAAATCAAGATGAAGAGAAGCAACTCGATCCAAAATGCGATTGCCAAATCCTAAGGCTGAAAGCTATCGAATCTACACCTACTATAGATTATCTGAAAACCCCAACTCTAGACTGCCCGTGTGGGAAAATAGTGGGCACCCAGAGTTTAGGAAAGGAACAATAAACTCCAGGTCAGTCATGGGACTGGTATGAGCAAACAAAAACATTTGGTCTTTTAAAACAGATAAAGAAATTTAAATTTGAAATCCGCAATGCTTTTTAGAAAATGAAACTACCATAAGGCCTCCGGCCACACACACAATGCAAACGCAGACTTGGAGGAGATTTCTCCTTATGATAGTCAAATATGCTTACTACGCAAAAATCAAATCATTTTTGATATTATTATTAGTGCATAGTGTAGAAAACAATTTCGAAAGTAGAATATAAATCCTAGCCAACATAGACATTCCGAACTATGCCTACTATAGCTACCATCCAAACAGTGGTGACCACCATAAGTGAATGGCAGGTAATACAACTAAAACCGTACAAGGCACGTATTGGATGAATGGATTTCCAACAAATGGTCAGGCTAAGGAACTTCCTACTGTCTATGGGATCGCCTCTGGCGGGACGTCCCGAGAACTAACGTTACGGTTAGATCTCTGCCAACACAAGGCCGGGTTACCTCTGTAACTAGGTAACTACTACACGAATATGTCATCCCCCGGTCCTTTGGGACCTTTAACCGAGCGCGCGCAACAACCACAAAGTATCACAAAGTAATAGATCTGCAGTATCCACATGAGTAAGTATCTGGGCTCCATACCATGATACCACCCTTTACCAGAAGGGAATGACACACCCTAAAGGGCGCGACCCTCATAACCTTGCCGCATCTTTCCTGTTTCGACCATTTCCGGGGTGTGAGGTCCTGATGCAGTCTCGTCCACAAAGCTACGCTTTGGCACAAAGCCATGCTTTGGGCCAACAGATGACCAAAGCAATGATCACAAAGATAAATGATCAAACAAATGATCATATCACAAATGATCAACCAATGATCATCACACAGCAGCACTCAGCATGCCACATTACCAAATTGGGAATATTACTGATAAATATCAACTACATAACCTCTGAGCTCGTACGTCTCAGAGAAGGGTGCTAAGCTAAGAGAATAAATTCTCCGCCACCAAGCAGAAATGTATTTGATAGAAATCAGTTAATATCTCAAAGTGTAATGTCGGACATACAACCATACAAGTCTGTTCCGGGTTCGAACAGAACCGAAGGCACTTCCGAAGAAGCCCTTGCAAATCCGGATAATCCCTAATCACGTCCGGACTTCCCATCACATATGAAGATCTCTATACCGGGGATCAGCCAGTGCAGAGACAATCGATGAGTTATCCTTTTGTTTTTGGAAATATCCGGTCTTCACCACCGGTCTTCAATTGCTATCCATAACGTCGTATCACTATTCGGAATGGGCTATATGACACAAGGTCCTCCCCCGGCTAAACCGAATAATGAGCGCCATATTTTAAAACATATGGATATGGGATTTTAGTTAAGTCACAACTTATAAAATCCAAAACTTTTCTTTCAAATGGTTAAACGAATTACCATTTTAAATCTTTAAACAAAAAGATTTATTTCACAAAGTTTCACCTAATTTCACAAAGATCTATTCATAGGTTCAAAACAACTTCCATTCCAATTGGATTAACTCGATAAATCTTTAAATTTAAGATTTAATTTATAGCTTTCAAAACACGTTCCAAAGATTTATTTATAACTTGGAATACCATTTTCATTTCAACTTAAATTCCTTTTAACACACATTGAAAATCCATTTCTCATATGAAAGCTTCTATTATTGGAAAACAACAGTTTTCGTTTCAGAAAAGTCCGATTCATACAAGTTGGAATCTTGGGTTAATTTTAAATTTCAAAACATCACTTTTAAATTGGTTTAAAACCCCATATAAATCCATTTATAAGTTGGATAACTTTTTAAAACCCTAGTTCCCAAATTTTAGAATTCAACTCAATTATTGAATTCAAATTTTAAATCAAATTATTTAAAATTTCAAAACTCAATCGAGTTATTCAAAATAACTTTTATTTTTGAAATCCATTTTTTTTCAAAAACTTCAATTCTAATTCCAAAACTATTTTGGATTCAAAAATTCAAATTTTAAAACAATTTCAAAATCTGTGACTTAACCCATTTCCACGTGCAATCCATATTTGTGTGTGTATAAGTGTGGTCTAGGGGTTTTACACAATAGTGCATAACATCATCATCACAGATTCAATCATAAAGATAAGCGGTATAACCCATAACGCTTATCTATATTCATAGATTCATAGATAAAGTAAATTATCAATCACAAAAATTCACTAATATGATTCGATGTGGGTCTCGGATAACCAACTGGAATCCGACTCCCTGTCGCATCGAAATTCAAATGTCGTTTTACGGGTCAAAGGGTTTCATATTCATACAACAGTATATTCATCACAAATATAGCAGTTCAGCACAAAGTATCACATAGCATCACATCACATACCAAATATATCAATCCATCACACAACATTCAACAACAATCAGCATCTACAATTAAGATGAATAAACTGGGTGGTTTTAAATTTATTACCTACATGATTACTTTCATTTATTATTCCTAATTAAATAACTATCCCTATTTATTCAATTAATAAATCTTCAATTATTAATTTAAAATCTAATATCATTCAATTAATGATTTCTTAATTACAAATTAATTATTCTAAGAAAAATTAATCTTAAACTTTAATTAATCAAATTAAAACCCTTAATTACTTTAATTAATTATCCATTTCATTAATTAATTAATTATATTAATTATCCATTTGTACTACCTTAATAATTAAATGAATTACAAATCATTATACTTTTCTTTATCTTTAGATAAACATTCCTTATTTAAATTATGCATTTAAAAACAAAATGTTTTTAAATTTACATTAAATTCCATTTAACGTTTTCTTTAAACTCAAGACTCAAATTCGTCTTAAATAAGAGTTTAAAACAAAACACAACTTAATCTTATATGTTTAAAAGAAACATATACTTTATTAATAAGTTTAAAACAATTTAGATTTCAATTCAACTTGAATTCAAATAAATTTAAAAATTGCTTTAAAATCTCAAAACTGAAATATAACTTCCATTTTCAATTTAGTTTAAACTCTTTAAAACTCTTCCTACAATTTCACCTTCAATTCAAATGTAAATCATTTTAAAGCAATTTAAATTTAATTCTTTACTTTAAAACTGAAGTTTAAAATTTAAATCCAGATTTAAAAACTCAGATTGAATTCATTTTAAACTCCTAGTTTCAAATTCTTAACCTTCCAATTCAAGTGCCCAAAACACAATGCATTCACACTTGAGAGTTTGAAATTAAATTTAAATTTAAAAGCCATCAATGATTTCAGATTCCAGACAAATCAAATTTGAAATCATATTCAAATTCAAACCAAAACTCAGTTTAAAATCTTCACCTGCAAATTTAAACTTTATCTTTACATATGAAACAGAAAACAGTTTTTCTGTATTATTAAAAAAAAACAAACTTTGAATTTCCCAGAATTCAAACTATTTCAAAGAAAACAGAATTTAAACTTATTTAAATTCATATTTGAATTCAGTTTTAACATCCTAAGTAAAACTTTAGTTTGCATTTTTTTTTTCAAACTTTAAAATCTGGAAACAGGCTCCCTGTTTCTCTTTTTTTTTTTTTTTTTTTTTTAAACCAATTTGAATTTCTGCTTTCAAATTATTTCAACAACAGAATTCAAACATTTTGAATTCATCTTCAGATTCAAGATTTATCCTAAGTTCAAATTTCCAGTATGAATTTAAAACTCTACTTTATAAATTTCAAAAAAAAAAACAGAACAGTTCTGTTTAATTTGAAAACCTGAAACAAAAAGTACACCCGAGCAAAACCATATTTACTTCGAGTAAAAAATCCTTTTGCTTCGAGTTTTCCCCTCCATTTACCCTATACCAACCCGAGTAAAAATCCCTGCAACCCTGAAACATCAAACCCTGCACAACACCATCACTGTGCACCACCTACCCATCTCAGGCCATCTCTGATCATCTTCTCTGGCCATACCCCTACGACCACAATTCCCAACAAAACACTCCAACACTCAAGAATCCAGAATTCTACTTGAATTTAAATTCAAGTTTTTAAACCCAAAACCTGAAACATTAACTTACTGCAGTGCCAACCTGTCATCACTAAACACTTCCATCTCTAGCCACCATTACACTCCATACTCCGGCGACAACTCCAATATTACACCATCTACCATTACCCACAGGATCATTGAACTCGATGCACCCTTGAAGCCATACTCGAGCAAACAAAGCAACCCAGTGAAACTAGGGTTCATGACAGGAATTCCCAAATTACAAACTAAATTTTGAATTGTAAATCAATTCAATGATTTACTTATGATCTAAGATAGATAAGCACTTCCAGAAACAATTTTACTTAATTCAAATGCAAGGATCAAAGGATCCTGATCAAAAATAAAATACAGTAAACATGAAACTGTATTTTTCTCCTTTCACTGTAAATTTAAAAATTTAGTTTTAAAATTCTTGAAATTTACTTACTGATTTTATTAGTACTTATGCTATTCTAAAACATCATGATTTAGTCAAAGCTGAGTAACAACAACAACAAAAACAAGTCAAAGCAAAATCCAAATATTAAACATCAGTTGAAATTTTGGAAATCACACATGCAAAATCAAAATCATGTTCACAAACACATACTTGCAGATCAATTCATAGATATTTATCTGAAATTCATAAGCATGATTAACTACCTATTAAACAATTTTAAAAGTTTGAGTTACTCACCTTTATTCAAAGTGCAGAGCATATTCAACTTGCAGGGTATCAGACTTTTGAAAATATGAAATGCAGGCAGGCTCCTTGAATGCAGACCTCTTTCTTCAGATGCTTAGAAATGTAAAGCTTCAACTTGATCTATAAATGATATGCAGAGCTTTAAATGGATGCATGCAGGCCTTTGAAATGCAGAGCCTCAATCTTGAAATTGCAGGGCTTTTTGATTTATACATGCAGGCTTTAAATTGATGTGCAGGCTTGTATTTTGAAGAAGAGGAGTTGGATTGTTTGATGCAGATTTGCAATTTTTGGAAAGAGGAGTTGAAGGTTTGTTTGGGTTTCAGATTTGAAAAATGCAGTTTGTATGGTCTGAGAATGAAGATTTTGGGTTTTTCTTTTGTTTTGAGTTCAAACTGAATTGTTTTTTTTTTTCTTATCTTATGTTTTGAACAGCTTTATGGCTTTGAAAGATGTGAAGCCAAATCTTTTTCTACTATTTTTTTCAGATTTTCTAAGATACTATATGATGGCATATGGGAAGATGTGAAGTTTCTTGTATTTTTGTTTTTTTTTATTTCATTATTTTAAACAAAAGAAATGATGCTATTTGTATGTATATAAACATGTAAGATCTAAAGGTATGATTACATTGTTTGTACATATACATATGTACAATATATATATTTTCATGTTCTACCCCTTTTGTATTATTGATTTGTAAATATGGAAGTGATTTGTATTATTTATATTTTCATACTCCTAACATTTGTAATATTTTTACATTTCAAATTTTGGAAATATAAAACTATATTCTTTTCCAGAAGAAGATGCATTTTAAATCTTTTTATCAAATCAAATAAAAAAGTACATAATAGGGTTGAATTAAAATTCTGAAATAGCTTTTGTAATTATTTATTTATTTATATCAATTTTATAATATTACTTTTTAAACCAATATTATTTTTAAGCTTAGTTTTAAATCATTTATATCTAATTCAAAATAAAATTTTCAAAAGAAATATTACCAAATTTCTACTAGTATAAAATTATGTGGTTTTAAAATCCAAATTTATAAATATATACATATTTATTCAAATTATAGTGCATATTCATCTCAAATAAAATTATCCTTAAATTCCCACCAAATTTCTATTTATAATCTAAATTTTTTAAGTTTATTTTGGAAATCTCAAATTAATTCACAATTAAATTCACAGTTTAAATTCAAAATCAATTTAATTATTGAATTATTTTGGCTAATATTTCAGGAATGTTACAAGTTATACTTTATAAAAATCATAATTTATCGAGTAATCTAAATGACTATTTAAAAGTGGACATATGATTTTAAATTAAATTGGTAAAATTTTGTTGAAACCATATTTAAGTTGAAATTTTAAATGAACTAAGGTATAACCTTGGGATGTATATTGGGTTTTATTATAAATTCACCTTATTCAATATAGCAATTGATTTAAATATAACTATTTTGGAATTTATAACCATGGGTAATAATAACGTTGGTTGTTAAAGAGACCGGGATCGAATATGGGCATACTCTCTGTCGATACCGAAAACCACTTTGACAACCGTGTACGCGGTGGAGATTGCAGAATGAAGTATGATGGTGGTGACGTTTTCTTGAGGTAAATACGTGGACCCGACTCCCGTGTGTTGGCATAAGGTGGCTAAAACAGGAGCGATTCTCGGATTAATGAGGTAGCACCTCTGATCGGACGCACTTCTTCGTATGCCATTCTATTACTTTTGTGATTGTTTTGGTGCGCACCTTTGATTTGGGAGTGTTTTTCAAGGTGGGCAGTAGTAGCAGCTACGCGTTTCCACCGGTCCGGATGCGTAATTGGTATATCTACCCTGGCATTGCCTAGTTGTGCCGTGTCAGCTACCATAGCGAGCTTTGTAAGAGTTTGGTTTTCTCCCGTAGCCCGTGTGGTATCCTCTGGTGGCTTCTCGATCAGGAGGGACTATGATATTGGATGGACTGCTGGGACTATTATATGTTAAGGGGAATATTGGGTCACTCCTTAACGCTATTTAAAAGTAAGTTTACTTAAATATAGACACTATTATAATAGCGAAATATTACTACATAGTAAATAGTTTAACTGATCCTTAGAGGATGGGCGGTCCCAAGCATCCTTTAAGTTACTTGCTTTCTATTACAGTACACTTGAATTAGCTTACGCTGTATAAGTATGTATGTCCTGACTCGAGTGTTTATGTTTTATTTTACGCTCGGGTCAGCCTGAGTTGCAGTTCAATCTTCATCCCGGAGCTAGGATTTCTGTAGATCACTTTTCAAGCTGCGGGCAAACTTTCCTTCCAGTTCTTTATCAAAATTTTGTAATCAAGACTATTGGATATTTTGAATGTTCTATTGATGATTTAAAACTATATTTGGAATTAAAGACTATGTAATTTTTATTTATGGTAGACTATTTATGGTGGCTTCATGAACCACTAAGTATTTTTAAATTCCGCTGCGAGTTTTCTGATATCCGTGTCTGTGATTCTGTGATTTGATTTCATTTGCTCCTAATTTATTTACAATCTATTGTTTTGAACTATTCAAGCTTGACATGTTTTAAATTTATTGTCGAATTTGAATGGTACAAAATAGTGGGTCATTACAGTTGGTATCGGAGCCAGGTTTAACCATAGCCTAAGGAGCAAAAACTCATTAGAGATAGGGTAGCAATACCCTAGAATAAGTGAAGTCAAATCTTAGAATCCCTTCCTTGTGAGAGAACGTATTTTAATGTATAAAATGATTTCAAAGGGTTTTTCAAAAAAAAAATTTGATATAAAACTTCCCTGTTTTAAATAAGATTTTCCAACTACTCCTTTCCTTTTCTCCATCCTATATAATTAGAGCTTTGTTAAATGCTTGTTCAAGTTAAACTTTATCTTATCCTAGAATATCTTGACATCAATATTTTTCCCTCGGTCCTTAAAATTCATTCTTGATTTCTCAGGATGAATCTAGGAAATATCAGAGTTAGGGGACGAGCTGCTGCCCCAGCCCCTCCTTCTGCTGCCCCTATTAGATTTACTAAGCTTTGCAAAGATTATATCGTGATTGGTGGCACCAAGTTCATGGGTTCTAAATCCATAATAGAAGCTAAACAATGGCTGAGAGACTTGGAGAGGATCTTCTCCTGTCTCGAAGTCACAAATGCCCAACAGAGGCAATTGGCAGCCTGGCAGATGAAGGGAGCCGCTTTAAATTGGTGGCTATCAGTTACCGCTCACACTGAGGAGGTTGACCTCACCTGGGAGCAATTTAGGTATCTACTTCGGTTGTCCAAATTAGGATTAAATTTTCCCGTTCTTGAAATTTGTCTTATCTCTCTTATCGTACTTTAGGGAGGCCTTTCTTGTCAAATGGATGCCCGAAGCCGGCAAGTCTCGGCTATATCGAGACTTTATGGATTTGAAGCAGGGCGATATGTCCTTTATGGAATACGAGAGGAAGTTTAATGAGCTCTCGCAATATGGACTGAATTTGACAGACACCCAGCTGAAGAAGAACTAGAAATTTATCACTGGAGCACGCCCCGAGTTCTACGATCGGCTTATTACCCACGTGCATGGGACGTTCACCGCTCTAATGGACATGGCTCTCCGGTATGAGAACCCTACCTCTAGGACCACTCCGGCTGCCCAATCTGCACCATCTCAGTCTTCTGGAAATTCTAAGAAAAGGAAGTCCAACTTCTACTGGCATAAGAGGAATAGGACTCCAGGGCTAGGAACATCGTCTTTTGCATCTGCGAGGCCGACTGTAGACCTTTCTACCATCACCTTCCATAGATGCCATCAAAAGAGGCACTATGCAAATAGCTGTCCTACTTTGGGTGCTGCCGTTCCACCTCCTTCTCAGTTTGCTAAGTGAGACCTTTGCCACATCTGCCTTCAGCCGGGGCACTTCAAGAGAGACTGCCCTACTCAGAAGAAGGGCACGACATCAGGGATCTTTGCGATGACTTCTGCATCCTCCCCAGCCCCGCAGCCTGCACCTACTCCAACTCCAGCTCCATCTCCTAGCGATTCTCAAGGTACACTTCAGGGTTCTTTTACTTTGTTTAAATCACCTGTTCGCATTTTATTCGATACCGAAGCTTCGCATAGCTTCATTTCTTTGGACCTTTGTAATAAATTCGAGCATCGACTTTTTCCTGAATTTTCTTTTGTGCCTTTATGTGTTTCGAATGCCATCGGGGGCCCTGCAAATCTTGATAGAATTTGTAAGAAAGTGAAGCTTATATATCTCGATCACCGTTTCACTGGTGACTTCTACATTTTGGGGTTTGACGCTTTCGATCTTTTGCTTGGGGGTGATTGGTTAGACAGGCATGATGCCCATATCTCTTATAGTTCCCGAACTGTGGCCCTTAAAGATGATTTTGGATATCCATTAGAGATCCAGTGTAAATTGCCTCACGAGTTCGCTGGTAGCTTCATCTATTCTCTCGATATTTTCCCTGATGATATCCATTAGACTCCGGTAGTCAAATTGTTTCCCGACGTATTTGGTGAAGTCGTTTCTCTACCTCCGAAGCAGGAAATTGATTTCCGTATCGATCTCATTCCTAAAGCACGACCTGTAGTTCTTCCACCCAGAAGGATGGCACCACGAGAGAAAATCAAATTAAGGAATCAAATACAAGACTTGTCCTCTAAAGGTCTGATTAGACCAAGCTTTTCAGAATGGGGAGCAGCCGTGGTTTTCGTCACCAAATCAGATGGTTCCCTTCGGATGTGTGTTGATTATAGGAAGCTGAACAAGCTCACTATGAAGAACAGATACCCCATGCCTCGCATAAATGATATGTTCGATCAACTTTATAGAGCGTCTATTTTCTCTCAGCTCGATCTAGCCACGGGTTTCCACCAGCTTAGAGTTGCTGAAGAGAGCATACCCAAAACTGCTTTCCGCACTGAGAATGGTTTCTTCGAATGGCTAGTTATGCCTTTTGGTTTGACCAACGCTCCTGCGTTCTTCGTCGATTTGATGAATCGTGTCTTTCGCGATGTGCTCAATAAATTTTTCCTATTTTTTATCGATGACATCCTTGTCTTCTCTAAATCTGAAGAAGACCATAGGATCCATTTGAGATATGTTTTAGAGACTCTACGAAATCATTAATTAAAAGCTAAGTTCTCTAAATGCCATTTCTGGGAAGAGGAAGTCCGATTCCTCGGACATAATGTCTCTAGTGAAGGAGTCTCTGTTGATCCAACCAAAATCGCTGCAATCAATTAATGGGAAGAACCTAAGACTCCAACTGATATTCACAGTTTTCTGGGCCTTCCGGTTACTATCGGAGGTTCATTGAGAACTTTGCTCGGATTTCTGCACCTCTGACTGCCCTGACTCGAAAGAATGCTAAGTTAATATGGAGAAATAAGTGTAAAGCTGCATTCCAAGAGTTAAAGGATAAACTCACCTCCGCACCAGTGCTTACTGTACCGAATGGAAATGAGAGATTAACAGTATTCACCGATGCTTGTCGCGACGGTTTGGGAGCAGTATTAAGGCAAGATAAGAAGGTAACTGCATATGCTAGTCGTCAGTTAAAGACCCATGAGGCTAATTATGCTGCTCATGATTTAGAATTGCTGGCTGTTGTTTTGCCTTGAAGCTTTGGAGACATCATCTCTTGGGTGCTAAGTTTGACCTCTTCACCGATCATCGGTCTTTGAAATATATCTTCACCCAGAAGGATTTGAATCATAGACAAGTTCGGTGGCTCGAGTTTCTTGCTTCTTATGATCTCGACATCAACTATACCCCTGGGAAGGCAAATGTAGTGGCGGATGCGTTGAGTAGGAAGAAGTCTTTGTTGTGCCAACTTATTGTTTCTTCTCCCCTTTTGGATCGCATCATGGCTAAGCAGGATGAAGATGTGATGCTTAGAGGCATGAAGGAGAATGTCTAGAGCAGAGGTAGTAGAAGTTCTGATAGGAGTGGAGCTCAGATTGATAGTAGGGGGATTTTAAGGATTAATAATCGGATTTGTGTCCCGAATGTTGATGGTCTGAGATAGGAGTTACTTCGGGAACATCATCAATCCAGACTTTCCATTCATCCAGGTGTGGCGAAGATGTATCAGGATTTGAAGAAGTTTTATTGGTGGAGAGGCATGAAGCGTGACGTCTCTATCTTTGTTAGTAGGTGTGCGACTTGTCAGTAAGTCAAGGCGGATCATCAGAAGACACCGGGTTTGTTGCAGCCTCTAGAAATTCCAAATTGGAAGTGGGAGCAAGTTTCTATGGATTTCATCGATGGTTTACCGAGATCTAGGAAGAGAAATTAGAGCTTCTGGGTTATCGTGGATAGACTGACTAAGTCCGCTCATTTTATTCCAGTCAGGTCTACCCGTACGGCTTCGAGCTTATCTGAGACTTATATGAGGGAGATTGTTCGCCTCCATGGCGTTCCCCTTAGCATAGTTTGTGATCGAGATCCTATTTTCACTAGTCAGTTTTGGAAAGCATTCCAAGAATCCTTGGGTACTAGTTTGAATATAAGCACCGCTTACCGCCCACAAACTGACGGTCAAACAGAAAGGGTAAATCAGATCCTAGAGGACCTTCTTCATGCTTGCATTTTGGATTATGGGGGATCTTGGGAAGATCATCTCCATCTTGTGGAATTCACCTATAATAATAGTTATCAAGTATAAATTCAAATCCTCTGTTCTTATCTTATCTTATTCCCTATCTATCTCATTCTATCTTTTCAGGCTAGTCTTGAGATGTCCCCATTTGCTGCTCTATACGGGAGACCTTGTAGATCTCCGTCTTGCTGGATTGAATCCAGTGGTCGCTTAGTTCTTGGTCCCGAAATGATTTTGGAAGCTTCGGAGAAAGTGGAGGAGATTAAGAGAAGGTTAAAGATTGGTCAGGATAGATAGAAGAAGTACGCGGATTGTCGTGGAAGAAGCTTGGAGTTTGCTGTTGGTGATTTGGTTTTTCTTAAGGTTTCCCCTTTAAGAAATGTGGTTCGGTTTGGGCGAAGAGGAAAGCTTGCTCCTAGGTTCATCGGTCCATTCCGCATCTTGGAAAGGATTGGATCTCTTGCTTATCGACTGGATTTACCCGAGAAATTCGTTGGAATACACAATGTGCTCCATGTATCCCACCTTCATCGCTGTCTTCACGATCCATCTCGTATTATCCACCCTACTACTCTTGATAGTTTGGACATCGAGCCTGAGCTAACTATTGAAAGGAAGCCGCTTTGTATCGTCGATCGAGATACAAAACAGCTAAGAAGAAAATCTGTCTGACTGGTCAAAGTGCAATGGAGCACTGATGAACGGGATTGCACATGGGAGACGGAGGAGAGCATTCGTGCTTCGAATCCGGAATTATTCGTTTAAGGTACTTTGCTTTATTATCTTATCTTCCTTTGTTTTCCTTCTTTCGTTCCTTTTCGAGGACTAAAAGTTCTGAGTGGGGGAGAGTGTAACAGCCCAAGATTTTTCAAGCACTTTATTCTTTTATTTATAAAACCTTGAAATTTATTATAATATAAATTTTTAATTTGATTAAATCATTTCCCAAAATTCTAAATATAAAATGAAAGTTTTTGAAATTTTTAACTTTGTTTAAAGGATAACTCTAATTGGAATTTTAATAAAAAATGGATTATCTACTTTCTTTAAAAATTTGTAATATTTTGTCCATTTGAATAATAAATCGCTTTGTAAATGGTAGGTTAATCAGAAGAATGTAAACATGTTAAGGAATAACTTTTAAGAATTCAGTGTATTAATAAACTGTTAAATTACGCATTTAAAAGGGTACGTTATTTGATGGAATAAATAACGTATAAATAGGAAAACGCATTAATTTAAAAAGCGTTACTTTTGTATTAATTTGGTTGTATATTATTGCGTGGGTTCTATGCATTTTAAAATTCATACCGCAATATATATATGAATAAATAAATCAATTAAAGAATTGCTATAGCCAAACGTTACACTTCCCATAGCTTTCATTGGTTTTAAATTGGTAAAATATTTATTTCAGAACGTTCCAAAATCTTTACCATTTCAATTCTTGCCATATTCCCATTTGCATTACTGCTTGTATTTAGGAAACCAAATCACGTACAAATATTTTTGTAACAACGCTAATTTTAGCGATTACCTGAGAATATTAAATTATAACGGCGGTTATAATTTAATAGTGTAAATTAAAAACTAATGAGGAATTTATATTGTTTATTGGGAATAAACAATATATTAGAGGGTAAAAATGAGAAAATATTCTGAAAACTTTATTAAGATGATTTGAGAAAATAAAATGAGGAAAATGTGTTTTATTTAGAGTTAATGCAATAATTTTGTTAATTATGTATATTTACTTCTTTTAATGATTTTTAAAAGAAGTGATTAATTTTAAGATGAGATATATTCATAATAATGATGGAATTGAGTTTAAAAATATAATTTAAGTGTAAAACTATATTTGAAAAGGGTTATAAAATTTTATTACACAAAAATATTATTTTTGTGTAATTTATAATATTAATTACAATGGAATTTGTAATTGAAGATGTAAATTTGTTATTTATAATAAGGAAAAGAAATATGATGATAAAAAGTTTTAAAAATATAAATAATATTTTATTTTGAGTATATAATGTTTTATCATCATGAATATGAAGTTTTATAAATTTTTGATATGAAATAAAGTTGAATAGATGATTGAATTTGAAGGTGTGCATTGTTAACATGTAAATAAGTGATTAATTTATAACCTAAGCTAATTTTCTTGAAAAATTGGACTCTAGCCCATTAACATACTTCACTTGGCCTGTTAGCAAAGAAATGAGAAACATATTTCTCTTCCTAAAACATCAGTACGTTCATTCTCCTTCTCAGTAAAACATTCATCTTCCTAAACCCTAGTTCCTAATTTCAAAATTCAAAGCTCAAATCAAAGGGGTTTTGTCCAATAATGTAGAGTAAGTGTTTTAAACTCTATCTCTATCCTTTAGAACTCTAAAAGAATGATTTTGATCCCCTTTTGATCAAATTTCTTGCTGTCCAAATTTTGTTCTTGAGTTTTTTGGTGATTTTGGAGAAGCTAAGAGGTTAGCAATGCTTAAAAGAGGATTTAGCAAGCTATAGGAAAGTAAAAGGTGAGTTAATCACTCACACTACTACCTTTAATCTATGAGAATAATTTTCAGTTGGTAATTGAATTGAATTGGATGGTTTGATGATTGAATTGCTTTCAAATTAGTTGTGAATTGGTTGCTTGAATTTGAATGATTGTATTGTTATAGTTTGCTGAAAATTGTTTGTAAAAATATCGCTGCAGTAAAATAGCGATATCTTAGTGCCATTTATCCAAATTAGTCAATATTTTTGCAGTTGAAAGATCATTCTATTAGCTACAAGTTTTCTTTTAACCACTTTAAGAAATTCCGTGGTTTAGAGGGTCGAAATTGGGTTTGAAACCGTTGTACAGCTCTGCTCTGTGCAATATTTTTGTTGAAACCTGATATTGAAATCATCATAACTTTGAAATGGTAGATCAAAATTGAGTTAGGTTTTTTTTAGTCGGAAGATGCTTTTATAAGGAACAACTTTTATGTTCATTACTTTTTGTAATTAAGCTGTTTACTAAGAGTAACTTGAGTTTGAAGAAGATGTAACCTTTATGTCCTGTGTTCTAATCTTAGCTTTGGAACACAGAAATTATTTTAGGCATATCTTTCTAGTTTCTTATTAGATTTGTATGATTTTTAATGTTTCGGAAAGCTTATTTTATATGTGACAACTTTACTGTTGAACACATTTGCATATTTTGAGAATAAATTGATCAAAATGCTGTTGCAAACTCTCAGCTCTGTCACTTTAGTAATTATGTTATCCAAACCGAACACAGTTAGTAAATTGATCATATCTTCCTTGTTTCTTGTCCGATTTAGATTATTTTTGAAGTTCCAGAAACTTACATTATATGTGACAACTTTACTGTTGAACACATTTGCATATATTGAGAATAAATTGATCAAAATGCTGTTGCAAACTCTCAGCTCTGTCACTTTAGTAATTATGTTATCCAAACTGAACACAGTTAGTAAATTGATCATATCTTCCTTGTTTCTTGTCCGATTTGGATGATTTTTGAAGTTCCGGAAAGCTTATTTTATATGTGACAACTTTATTGTTGAACACATTTGCATATTTTGAGAATAAATTAATCAAAATGCTGTTGTAAACTCTCAGCTTTGTCACTTTCGTAATTATGTTATCCAAACAGAACACAGTTAGTAAATTGATCATATCTTCCTTGTTTCTTGTCCGATTTGGATGATTTTTTTAAGTTCTGGAAAGCTTATTTTATGTGTGACAACTTTCCTGTTGAACACATTTGCATATTTTGAGTATAGGTTGATCGAAGCTATTGGAGATTATTGATTCTGAGATGTTTTGCCATTTTATGGCGTATTTTGTGTTTTATAATTTCTATTTATTGGAATTATTTAAGATAGCCAATATTTGGCAAGCATTATGCTTTGAGATCTCCTTTGTAGGAGGATGATTGATGAGAACCATCACGATGTTTTATTTACTTGCCAATGACATAAGGCGAGTCTTGAGTTTATGATTTCATATTTTGAGATTTATGGTTTATGAGAAACCATCATGATGTTTTTCACTTGTCGATGAGGTGAGACAAGATATGATGCCATGTAATACTTATCGATGAGATGAGATAAGTATGGTATCTCTTTATCACTCACCAATGAGACTAGGCGAGATATAATTTTCTGAGTTTTATGATGTTTTTAGTGTGGCATCGACTAACGGCTAGTAAACCGCTAAGTGCGAATGTGTGGTATGGGACACACGTTAACACTTTTCGGGTTCCTATCCATGAGTTTGTGACACATTCATGATGTTTACCTAACAGAACTGCTTTGAGAGGTGACAGCGACCTTGTCATGAGAACGAACTGCTTTGGAGGTGTTAGCGACCTTGTTAGGGATAACAAAATTGCTTGGAAAGGTGTCAACGACCTTGTCATGAGGACGAAGTGCTTTGGAAAGGTGTCAGCGACCTTGTCATGAGGACGAACTGCTTTGGAAAGGTGTCAGCGACCTTGTCATGGGGACGAACTGCTTTGGAAAGGTGTCAGCGACCTTGTCATGAGGATGAACTGCTTTGGAAAGGTGTCAGCGACCTTGTCATGAGGACGAACTGCTTTGGAAGGTGTTAGAGACCTTGTTTAAGGCTTCAGCCGTCTGAGTTTAGCATGTGCAGCATTGCTTCGGCATTGTATTTAGGGATATGGCCAATCTGGGTTTTATGAGTTTTGAATTCGCCGTTTTTGGTGCATTAGTGTTAAGATTTTCTGATTTTTGAACATGCATCGAATTCTTTATTGAATTTGAGATTTTATGAGTTTGAATTCGTATCGAGTTCCATGAGTTTTTATGATTGAGATGTATGTGTGAGATTTAGCCGCATTGGCCTACTTATGAGTTTGAGATCTCACATTCTTATGGAGTTGTCTTGTGTTGCTTTCATGACTACTATTTGTGATTGAGATGAGTTTTCTCCTTTTCGGAGTAATGGTTCATCGAACCATTTGAGTTTTGCTTGAGTTTTATATGAGTTGATTTGAGTTCATAATGGGTTATCGCTAATGATATGAGGCACTTGTGTTTTATTTGAGTATTGAGTTTGAGTTACCTCTTTCGAGGTATTTAGTCACTTAGGTAGCGTTTGTTACTTAAGTATTGAGCTATGAGTTATCTAATCCTTCTCCTCGTTCGAGAAGAAGTATCACTATATCCATTCTACTTCAAATTATCAATATTGACTGATTTGTGTAGCTAGACTGACCCGTGTATTTATACTCGGGTCAGACCGAGTTATTTCAGGTATCATCTATTGGACTTAGCTTGAAGTTGGTGTTGGATATCATCTCTTCTTTCGCTTGAGTAGTTTGTTTCTTCCGTGTACTCTGATGTTTTTACATTTGATTTGATGTATATGGTGTGGTCGAGTACCACCTTTACTGTATTCATATTGTATTGTACTAAACATGTATCAGTGTATATGTATATATATATATATATATGATGTCGATTACTGTTCTGTGATGTTCTTTACATTTAGTTATTGTATTTTGTTCCGATAGATCCGTCAACCACCTATAGTTTTGGATTAAACATTTACTATGTATGTCGATCTATTGAGATAGAAAAGAAAAAAATTATATTGCATTTATCGACGTATTCAGTAGATGTTTAAGACAAAGTTATAGATGGTCGCCCTTAACCAGCCCTATTTTCCGCTTTAGTAGACGGAATTACTCGTTAATTCTCTTTACTAAGGTGGGCCTTGGGGTGGGGCGTTATAGCTTGGTATCAGAGCTGTGGTCAGAACAAAGTAGAATAAACATAGAACAGTATGTATATCACGATACGTCGAAGTACAGTACGAGTGAATCAATGTCCTTTATACGAGCTTGTTTTCGAATCGTGCTTTAATTCTTTTTATGTATTAGGATATGTTGAGATGGAATATGTCTAGGAATATGTATATTGTATTCCGTAGTATTCCATAACAGAGTTTGGGTGTCATATTATCTTATAAATAATCTTATTTAGGATTATTGTATTCTTATTTTTGTCGATACGAGTGAGTTCATATCGATGGAGCTAATTGATTTCTTTGAAGCATTCTTGTTGTATTCCTTTTAAAGTTGTGCACCCTATTAAGGGGTCCACAACGATTGGCTTGTTGTGAGCATTTCGAGTTTTCTATTTGTTGCTGCTTTAGTGAGTATTTGTTTATTACTCACTATATTGAGATGTATTTGATTTGAGATGGATTGACTTATTTGATGTTAAGTCCGTCCTTTTTGTTGTTATAGGATCCTACAATTATTTAGGCATCCTAATTTGAATGTTTTATTATTTCTATCACTTTGGAATGTTAATAATGATTCCAAAGTTTCTGTATTCACTCTTGAGTATCGAGATGTTGATGATATATCTCGAATTCCAATCAAGGTGACTTTGTTGATTTTTGTGAGTCCGTTTGGATTTGACATCCAATCAGGCAATCGAATGTTGAGGTAACCTTATTCCTGGCTCTTAGCTCTTTGATTATCCTTCCATGAGGATATCCACTAAGGAATGAGGTGAGTTTCTAGATTATTCGAGTTCGATTGATTTTATCATTCAGTTTCTTTAAATATCCTTTTCGAATACTCAATCGGTGTTATCCTTTGCAGCATTACTTTGTTTGAAGTAATGATTTGTGGTTTGTATGCTTCTTTTCCTTCGAGGAGAATATCTGGCTTATCTTTGGTCTTGATGATTTTCGAGAGTGGCTCATCCTCATGTAGGAGTTGACAAACACTCCATCTTCTTCTGTTGATTTTGTGAATCGCGTACTCTAGGAATATCTCGATGCATTCTCTTAGTGTTCTTTGGTTTGAGTTTTTGAAGCCATATATATGAGTTTAGAAAAGAGAAATTGGAGTTTTGAGGTATTTTAAAAATCAAAGAATGTTTTGAGAATATATTTATATGAGCAGTATTATTTCATAGAAATAATTTGAGAGTGTTGGGTTATCCATCGAGTAGTTAAGTGTTTTGGTCGATACGCCTGATCAACGTTATCGATAGGAATCTCCTAAATGCTATGATGAGGCAATCAAACACGATGATTTGTGTTTTAAGGATTGAGATTTTGAAAATAATATTTTGATATTAAATATTAAATTTATTTTTGAATGGTAATTGCAGCCATTGATTTTAGAGATGAGTAATAGAGTGGCGAGGCAGTTTTGATCGTTCGGTCAACTCTGCAGCCAACAGATATATTTATTTATTTATTAGAGACTCAATGGCGAGGCAATGCCATTTATTTATTTTTAAATTATAAAGATGAGAATATAAATGAGATTATTGTAGAGCTGTGCTTTATTGGAAGTATATATTTTGAGATTTTAGAATCTAATATTATATGCATTGAATGTTTTAAGAGAGTATAATAAGAGAATTTGAAGATTGTTTTAAAAACTATTTAGGTGATTTAATAGAAGATTAAAGAAAATTTAAACCCATAATTTATTTTTAGGAATATTATTATGGATTTACAAAATCCTTTGGAAATTAATTTTGAAGTAAGAGATGAAATTTGAATTTTAACTTTGAGTTTTAAATTACTTACTAAGTAATATAGTAAAGAGTTTGAGAAATTTTCAAATGTTGAAAATTTAGATTTTAAAATTTAAAAGATGTTGAGATTTAAAATTATAAATATCTTGGATTAAAAGATAATTTGAGCTTATATCCTTGTTCTTGAGTATATTCTATCTTTGAGCTATTATTATCGACGTGCATTTTTTGCGGTCATTCGAGTTTGGTGGCCTTTTGAGAAGCCATCTTGTGATTTATCTATCTTGTCTATTGTGTCTACCCTATTGTGAGGATGTTCTTTCCGCATATTTATGCAGAAAATCTTATTGATGTTCTTCTCTATTGCTTAGAGTTCGGGTTTAAGTGAGTTTGATCCCGACTCTATTTGTAGATTTTTATGAAATCAATCATTTTCGATTGATTAATTGTTGAGCATCTTATTGAGTTTTGATCGAAGACGGGATATCTTCGAAATTCTTTCGAGTTACTTGGAAAATTCGATGGTTTACTAATCACCATTTTAGCATTTGATGAGCCATTGGATTAACCAAGTGAGTTTTTGATTATTTCTTTCGACCATTCTATATTGAGAGTATGAATGATTTGGAATTCAAGCATGTCTTTATCCTTCGATGATTTTATCTTTTATGTTGTTTACAGCTCTTTTTCAAGAAAATTGCGGGGATGCAATTCTTGTAAAAGGGGGAGTCTGTAACAACCCTAATTTTAGCGATTACCTGAGAATATTAAATTATAATGGCGGTTATAATTTAATAGTGTAAATTAATAACTAATGAGGAATTTAAATTGTTTATTGGGAATAAACAATATATTTGAGGATAAAATGAGAAAATATTCTGAAAACTTTATTAAGATGATTTGAGAAAATAAAATGAGGAAAATGTGTTTTATTTAGAGTTACTGCAATAATTTTGTTAATTATTGCTATTTACTTCTTTTAATGATTTTTAAAAGAAGTGATTAATTTTAAGATGAGATATATTCATAATAATGATGGAATTGAGTTTAAAAATATAATTTAAGTGTAAAACTATGTTTGAAAAGGGTTATAAAATTTTATTACACAAAAATATTATTTTTGTGTAATTTATAATGTTAATTACAATGGAATTTGTAAATGAAGATGTAAATTTGTTATTTATAAAAAGGAAAAGAAATATGATGATGAAAAGTTCTAAAAATATAAATAATCTTTTATTTTGAGTATATAACATTTTATCATCATGAATATGAAGTTTTATAAATTTTTGATATGAAATAAAGTTGAATAGATGATTGAATTTGAAGGTGTCCATTGTTAACATGTAACTAAGTGATTAATTTATAACCTAAGCTAATTTTCTTGAAAAATTGGACTCTAGCCCATTAACATACTTCACTTGGCCTGTTAGCAAAGAAATGAGAAACATATTTCTCTTCCTAAAACATCAGTACGTTCATTCTCCTTCTAAGTAAAACATTCATCTTCCTAAACCCTAGTTCCTAATTTCAAAATTCAAAGCTCAAATCAAAGGGATTTTGTCCAATAATGTAGAGTAAGTGTTTTAAACTCTATCTCTATCCTTTAGAACTCTAAAAGAATGATTTTGATCCCCTTTTTGATCAAATTTCTTGCTGTCCAAATTTTGTTCTTGAGTTTTTTGGTGATTTTGGAGAAGCTAAGAGGTTAGCAAGGCTTAAAAGAGGATTTAGCAAGCTATAGGAAAGTAAAAGGTGAGTTAATCACTCACACTACTACCTTTAATCTATGAGAATAATTTTCAGTTGATAATTGAGTTGAATTTGATGGTTTGATGATTGAATTGCTTTCAAATTAGTTGTGAATTGGTTGCTTGAATTTGAATGATTGCATGGTTGTAGTTTGCTGAAAATTGTTTGTAAAAATATCGCTGCAGTAAAATAGCGATATCTTAGTGCCACTTTATCCAAATTAGCTCAATCTTTTTGCATTGAAATATCTTTCTATTAGCTACAAGTTTTCTTTTAACCACTTTAAGAAATTCCGTGGTTTAGAGGGTCAAAATTGGGTTTGAAACCGATGTACATAGCTCTGCTTTGTGCAATATTTTTGTTGAAACCTGATATTGAAATCACCATAACTTTGAAATGGTAGATCGAAATTGAGTTAGGTTTTTTTCAGTCAGAAGATGCTTTTATACGGAACAACTTTTATGTTCATTACTTTTTGTAATTAAGCTGTTTACTAAGAGTAACTTGAGTTTGAAGAAGATGTAACCTTTCTGTCCTGTGTTCTAATCTTAGCTTTGAAACACAGAAATTATTTTAGGAATATCTTTCTAGTTTCTTATCGGATTAGGATTATATTTAAAGTTCTGGAAAGCTTATTTTATATGGGACAACTTTACTTTTGAAAACATTTTCATATTTTGAGCATAAATTGATCAAAATGTTGTTGCAAACTCTCATCTCTGTCACTTTAGTAATTATGATATCCAAACTGAACACAGTTAGTAAATTGATCATATCTTCCTTGTTTCTTGTCCGATTTGGATGATTTTTAAAGTTCCGAAATGCTTATTTTATATAAGACGACTTTACTGTTGTACACATTTGCATATTTTGAGAATAAATTGATCAAAATGCTGTTGCAAACTCTCAGCTCTTTCACTTTAGTAATTATGTTATCCAAACTGAACATAGTTAGTAAATTGATCATATATTCCTTGTTTCTTGTCCGATTTGGATGATTTTTGAAATTCTGGAAAGATTATTTTATATGTGACAACTTTACTGTTGAACACATTTGCATATTTTGAGAATAAATTGATCAAAATGCTGTTGCAAACTCTCAGCTCTGTCACTTTAGTAATTATGTTGTCCAAACTGAACACGGTTAGTAAATTGATCATATCTTCCTTGTTTCTTGTCCGATTTGGATGATTTTTTTAAAGTTCCGGAAAGCTTATTTTATGTGTGAACTTTCCTGTTGAACACATTTGCATATTTTGAGTATAGGTTGATCGAAGCTATTTGAGATTATTGATTCTGAGATGTTTTGCCATTTTATGGCATATTTTGAGTTTTATAATTTCTATTTATTGGAATTATTTAAGATGGCTGATATTTGGCAAGCATTATGGTTTGAGATATCCTATGTAGGAGGATGATCGATGAGAACCATCACGATGTTTTATTTACTTTCCAATGACATAAGGCAAGTCATGAGTTTATGATTTCATATTTTGAGATTTATGGTTTATGAGAAACCATCATGATGTTTTTCACTTGTCGATGAGATGAGACAAGATATGATGCCATTTAATACTTATAGATGAGATGAGATAAGTATGGTATCTCTTTATCACTCGCCAATGAGACTAGGCGAGATATAATTTTCTGAGTTTTATGATGTTTTTAGAGTGGCATTGACTAACGGCTAGTAAACCGCTAAGTGCGAATGTGTGGTATGGGACACACGAACACTTTTCTGGTTCCTATCCGTGAGTTTGTGACACATTCATGATGTTTACCTAACAAAACTGCTTTGAGAGGTGTCAGCGACCTTGTCATTAGGACGAACTGCTTTGGAGGTGTGAGCGACCTTGTTAGGGATGACAAAATGGCTTGGAAAGGTGTCAGTGACCTTGTCATGAGGACGAACTGCTTTGGAAAGGTGTCAGCGACCTTGTCATGAGGACGAACTGCTTCGGAAAGGTGCCAGCGACCTTGTCATGAGGACGAACTGCTTTGGAAAGGTGCCAGCGACCTTGTCATGAGGAAGAATTGCTTTGGAAGGTGTTAGCGACCTTGTCTAAGGCTTCAGCCGTCTGAGTTTAGCACGTGCAGCATTGCTTCGGCATTGTGTTTAGGGATATGGCCAATCTGGGTTTCATGAGTTTTAAATTCGCCGTTTTTGGTGCATTAGTGTTAAGATTTTTTGAGTTTTGAACATGCATCAAATTCTTTATTGAATTTGAGATTTTATGAGTTTGAATTCGTATCGAGTTCCATGAGTTTTTATGATTGAGATGTATGTGTGAGATTTAGCCGCCTTGGCCTACTTATGACTTTGAGATCTCACATTCTTATGGAGTTGTCTTGTGTTGCTTTCATGACTTTTATTTGTGATTGAGATGAATTTTCTCCTTTTCGGAGTAATGGTTCATCGATCCATTTGAGTTTTGCTTGAGTTTTATATGAGTTGATTTGAGTTCATTATGGGTTATCGCTAATGATATGAGGCACTTGTGTTTTATTTGAGTATTGAGTTTGAGTTACCTCTTTCGAGGTATTTAGTCACTTAGGTAGCATTTGTTACTTAAGTATTGAGCTATGAGTTACCTAATCCTTCTCCTCATTCGAGAAGAAGTATCACTATATCCATTCTGCTTCAAATTATCAATATTGACTGATTTGTGTAGCTAGACTGACCCGTGTATTTATACTCGGGTCAGACCGAGTTATTTCAGGTATCATCTATTGGACTTAGCTTGAAGTTGGTGTTGGATATCATCTCTTCTTTCGCTTGAGTAGTTTATTTCTTCTGTGTACTCTAATGTTTTTGCATTTGATTTGATGTATATGGTGTGGTCGAGTACCACCTTTACTGTATTCATATTGTATTGTACTAAACATGTATCAGTGTATATGTATATATATATGATGTCGATTACTGTTCTGTGATGTGCTTTACATTTAGTTATTGTATTTTGTTCTGATAGATCCGTCAACCACCTATAGTTTTGGATTAAACATTTACTATGTATGTCGATCTATTGAGATAGAAAAGAAAAAAATTATATTGCATTTAGCGACGTATTCAGTAGATGTTTAAGACAAAGTTATAGATGGTCTCCCTTAACAAGCCCTATTCTCCGCTTTAGTAGACGGAATTACTCGTTAATTCTCTTTACTAAGGTGGGCCTCGGGGTGGGGCGTTACAATTTTTTCATGCCGTCTCCACCCAAAACAACTCAAAATTTTATTTTCTTTCTATATTCATTCACCTTAAATCAACGCATTCAATTTGTTTTAAATTTGGTATAAATCTTTGCCAAATAAAATTTTGTCGTTCTTTATAAATCAACGCTATCTAAATATTGAGTGCTTGCCATTTTCTTTCCCTAAACCAACGCACTCATGTACGAAAATTCTTGCTTTTATAAATAAATTGGGTAAGCTCGAAAATCATAATTTGCCTGACCGTTTGGGAATAAAAAAATTTACCTATTCTTCGCCTGGATTCACGCAAGTTTGACTATATATACGCCATACTCGGTTACAAAATTCCATTTACCTCCTCTCTGCTCTTCTCGAGAGTTCTTGCATGCAAATCAGGTATGGGTTCAAACTTTTTTCTTCTCCTTTTATTTTCTATTTCCCTTTGCTTTAAATTGGTTTTCATATCACCTACTCGATTGCTCCATCTCCATACAACCCGACTACCACTCCTCAGTTTTCCCCTGATATTGTTGCCGTCCCTGAAGTATGGTCACGTAAATTTTTTTTTTGCATATAAGCCTGTAGAAAGAACTACCGTGCATCTCATTCCCCTTGATTTAGTTAACAAACGAAATATCCTTCATTTTGCATCTCTGGAGAAGTAAACGCATGTAGCTTGGTGGCCATATGACCTTCATACGTGAGTCATTTTGGTAAATGTTAGCAAAACAAATGTAACATATATACGTGCATGCATTCAAGCCCATATAGGCTAGGGCGTGGCACTTAAAACAGTTTAAGCCAAATCATAATTGTTGTCTCCATCCAAGTAGTATATAACTCAATTTCCTTTGGATAGTGTATTGGACTTTAAGGGAAAGTTTTAAAAAAAATTAGTTTGAGTGGTTAGATTTCATTACAGTGGAGTGAAGATAAACTGAAATAAGTGGGTGTGTCTGTAGGTTGGAGAAAGGAGTGGGAACGAGCCGTGAATGTGACGTGTTACTTAATGTTAATATAACTTGTTGAAATAGCACCCGAAGTCGCCTTTTTTTGAAATCCCACTGCATGAACATTTAAAGTGCATGCTTTCAGTTGAAGTGTAGGCCTGGGCGTGAATATGGTGTGCGTGCGTTTAGTTTAATTAATAAAATAGAATATATATGAATTCAAGAGTAGAAGAATGGGCAGGTCGAGTTTTTTCATCGAGTCGGGTTGTGTGGGGAGTAGTCGAGCAAAGTTTGGTCCAATTATCTTTTATATAATCCCGTCCCAATTTCGTTTTATTTAAAATTTGCTTTGACCGTAAATTGAAGTCGCGTATTTGGTTTTATTTGGATCTTGTTCTAGATTTCGATCAAGTCGTTGCTTCCGCTGTAAATTGATTGTGCTTCCTATACTCTTATTTCGGGTAGATTCGTTGTTGAATAAAAAAAACTGCAGCTTCGGAAAGGTGAGTATTTCTCCCAGACAATCGTACTTGTATATCTGTGAATTTATCACAAGTGTAATTGTAAATTTATTTTATTTAATTTTATCTGCCTGTGATATAAACTCATGATGTTAAAACCCCATTATTTAATTGATACATCATCAGTTGTATTATCTATTGTTATATTTTGCAATTGTACTATTTATTATTATTCATTGTTTGAATCACACTGCAAGTTCCCTGTAAATTAGAGATCGTTATAGGCTGAAATGATATGCCTGAACAACATTTATATTTCATTTATTTATGCAGTCATTTTAACTTGGGATTGCGGGTTTGAAATGATAGAACCAGGTTTCTTTGAAATTTACGGTTTGAAATGATATAGTATCCGTATCACTTAACCTAGGTTAGAAAATATTATACAGACCCGTGGTTATATATATATATATATATATATATATATATATATATATATATATGTATGTATATATATATATGTATGTATGTATGTATGTATGTATGTATTTTTGGAAATATTAAATGTTTAAATAATTCTTTGTTTAAAATTTGATTTAAATGATTCTTATATGTATAATATTATACCAGTCAAATACGTGAATAATATTTGAAATTAAAGTATGGGTTTGCTTAAAAACTTGAATTTGTAAAACAAGTGGAATTTAAGTTAAGAAATAAATTATGAAATTTGGTATAACTTGAATATAAAGTAGATAAATATAAGTTAAGTTTTCTATGAATTAAAAGTTAGATTTGTAAAATATGGAAATTGAAATTTAACTTGATTTAGAAATGGAAGGCTATTTTTGAAACGAAGGTAAGGTAAGAAATTAATTGGAAATTTGTTTATTTTGGATACGGGAATTTAACTGAACTATAAGTAAAATTTATTGAAATTTTGCACTTGATTTTAATAAGTAGATATTTATTTATAAGATATACTTTATAAAAATCATAATTTATCGAGTAATCTAAATGACTATTTAAAAGTGGACATATGATTTTAAATTAAATTGGTAAAACTTTGTTGAAACCATATTTAAGTTGAAATTTTAAATTGAACTAAGGTATAACCTTAGGATGTATATTGGGTTTTATTATAACTTCACCTTATTCAATATAGCAATTGATTTAAATATAACTATTTTTGAATTTATAACCATGGGTAATAATAACGTTGGTTGTTAAAGATACCGGGATCGGATATGGGCATACTCTCTATCGATACCGAAAACCAATTTGACAACCGTATACGCGGTGGAGATTCCAGAATGAAGTAGGATGGTGGTGACGTTTTCTTGAGGTAAATACGTGGACCCGACTCCCGTGAGTTGGCATAAGGTGGCTAAAACAGGAGCGATTCTCGGATTAATGAGGTAGCACCTCTGATCGGACGCACTTCTTCGTATGCCATTCTATTACTTTTGTGATTGTTTTGGTGCGCACCTTTGATTTGGGAGTGTTGTTTGAGGTGGGCGGTAGTAGCAGCTACGCGTTTCCACCGGTCCGGATGAGTAATTGGTATATCTACCCTGGCATTGCCTAGTTGTGCAGTGTCACCTACCATAGCGAGCTTTGTATGAGTTTGGTTTTCTCCCGTAGCCCGTTTGATATCCTCTGGTGGCTTCCCGATCAGGAGGGACTATGATATTGGATGGACTACTGGGACTATTACGTGTTAAGGGGAATATTGGGTCACTCCTTAACGCTATTTAAAAGTAAGTTTATTTAAATATAGACACTATTATAATAGCGAAATATTACAACATAGTAAATAGTTTAACGGATCCTTAGAGGATGGGCGGTCCCAAGCATCCTTTAAGTTATTTGCTTTCTATTACAGTACACTTGAATTAGCTTACACTGTATAAGTATGTATGTCCTGACTTGAGTGTTTATGTTTAATTTTACGCTAGGGTCAGCCTGAGTTGCAGTTCAATCTTCATCCCGGAGCTAGGATTTCTGTAGATCACTTTTCAAGCTACGGGCAAACTTTCCTTCCAGTTCTTTATGTAAATTTTGTAATCAAGACTATTGTATATTTTGAATGTTCTGTTGATGATTTAAAACTATATTTGGAATTAAAGACTATGTAATTTTTATTTGTGGGAGACTATTTATGGTGGCTTCATGAACCACTAAGTATTTTTAAATTCCGCTGCGAGTTTTCTGATATCTGTGTCTGTGATTCTGTGATTTGATTTCATTTGCTCCTAATTTATTTACAATCTAATGTTTTGAACTATTCAAGTTTGACATGTTTTAAATTTATTGTCGAATTTGAATGGTACAAAATAGTGGGCCGTTACAGAAATGTTAGTTTATTTGTAAAGAAATAAGTGATGTAATAAAGGAATGAAATCAAGATAAGTAAATTAATTGAGACTTTAATTACAAATAATGTGTGAAATTGACCAAAATATAGTAAATGGAAATATGATAGTCAATAAATAAAGAATGGAATGGGAGCACTAATGTAATGAATGTAAAACTTAATAAATGGATAAATTGAAATGAAAGGTCAGGTGAAATATTGAAACTAGTTATAATTGGTTATGAGATTGAAATGCAAGAAACGAACGTAAACACTTAATTAACTAATGGAATAATAATAATATAGTAATGGTAATTAAATAAAAGCAGAAGTATTCAATAATTGTAACATTTGCTTGATAATAGGGAATTCATAAGTGTAATTAAAGTCATGGTAACACTTGTTATAAGTTACCTGTTTATTTGGTTTAATAATTAAAATGGGAATCAGTTAGAACTAAATGAACTTTAATGTATATTAGTGAGAATTTATGCAATAACTAAAGGTGTGAATGTAATAAATACAAACCAATGTTAATTTATGACACAAATTTGTGTAGAGAATTATTTTCCTTTATTGTGTGTTAATTAAATCTTTAAAGGATGTTAATTTTGATACGTTTAGGGTTAACAAAATTAATTAAGTGAACGATTGTTTTGAAATTTGAATTCTAAAAATTTGTTTACAGTATAGAGTTGGTCCATTATTCATTCCCTTTCTAATTAATAATTACCCCTTTTTAATACCTACTACTTTTAAAAAGGTTGTTTATATTTATTATATCTCAATACCAAGTTTGTTCATATTTACTTTCTTTTTTCATTCATTCTCAAATTCATTTTACTAAAACGTCATTTCATTTATTTCTAATTGATAGCGTCCTTTCTTTTCAAATCTCTTTGGCCCTAAACCTAACTCTAACCTTATAAATAAGATACGATGCAAATGAAACCCCAGCCTCCATTCTAATCATCTTTCTTTTTCTTTTTCTTTTTTTCTTTCAAATCTCCTTATTATCTCTCATTTTAATTTTTCCTACCTCTACAAATATTCTTCTTCTTCAAATTTTATTCTATTTCAAACTTTCTTCTTTCTTTTCAAATCCTGATCTTCTCTTCCATTTTCAGTTCTTCTTATTTTAATCCTTTTCTTTTTCAATTCTTATTTTTCAAATCTTTTCCAAACCTTTTAAAAATACATACATGAATACATATATATATGTATATATATATATATATATATATACATATTAATTTAATAAGGAGGGAAATTAAAGTAAATCAAAATAAAAGAAAAATTACGGAACAAAGCTAGCAATCAAGAAGGAGACTAAAGAAACATAGAGCGAAGCTATTGATTAGAAGTCTATTATATTTAGATTCATATAAAGGTGAGTGTTTTAACCGACTCACAACTTCTAAAATTTCTTATGTTTGTTAAATTGATTTATGATGTGATTAAAAATTTATTTATAGCTGTTTGGTATATTTTATCATCATTCCAGTTAAATTGAATTTATTTAATTAAATTGTTATTTAATTTATTATTGAATATAAACTGCCAGTAATTACCTGTTATTTATTATCTGTTCTACATTGATGTTATTATTTGAATTGGATGATGAATGTGATAAATGGTTGATGGATGATATTGGGTGAACGGATGTTGTATTTTATATTGTTATAAGCTGCAAATTTTTATGCACCTTATTTTATTCGGGATTGCGGTTTGAAATGATATATAACCGTATTTTTATTTTAAATTACGGATTGAAATGATAAATATCCATATCACTTGACCATAGGATAGAAAATTGTATACAGACACCGTCGGTCTATATATATAAATATTTGAAAATGATTTCTATCGTTTTGGATAGAATTATACGGTTTAATAATATTGATTTTTTCTGATATTAAAAAAATTATATATAGTTAAATTCATGTATTTAAGCTATGTATAAATTTGTTTATTAATAATAAGTTTAATAATGGAGTTTGATTTTATTAAAATAAAATATGGTTAAGTATTTAAATCATACTTTAATATAGAGGTTATAATGATTTAAATAAACTAAGATTGGAAGGTAAATTGGAAATTTATTTGAAATTGATCTTATTTAAGGATTATACTCCATAAGTTAATGTAAAATTTATTAAACTTGAAATTTTAAAAGTAATGATATTTATAACTGGATTTTTATTCAAGATGAATTAAATGAATATTTCTAGTATAAATAAATTGAAGGAAATATTTAGTTATTGGTAATTTGAGTTTTATTTAAATGATTATGGATTTATTATGCAAATATTTCAAAACTATATAATAGGATGTTGAATTGTTGAATAGTAATTTCCAACCTTAGTTTTGAAATTGTTTAATACTCAAACTTTGAAATATATGGAAATTGAAATGGTTTATTTGGAGGTTCAAATCGGTATTTAGAATTTATTTGTGAAATTAAGAAACTATTTTATTATATAAAGTACTTTAATATTTAAACCATTTAAGCATTAGAAGTTATGTCTCAAAGCTATGGGTTTCAAGGGATTATGATTTGAAACTGCTATGATTTTGGAAAAAGGATATATTTGAAATAAAAAAATGATATCATATTGATTTGGGTTTTAAAACGGAAATGATATCGTATTTATATGGTTTTTAAATGGATATTATATTTTGGTTTTGAAGTATAAACTATTTTGAAAAGACCGTGGTGTTATAATAACGTTTGGTTGTTAAAGAGACCGGGATCGGAAGTTGTCATACTCTCTGCCAACTCTGAAAACCACTTTAACAACCGTGTATGCGGTGGAGATTCCAGAATGAAGTAGGATGGCGGTGGCGTTTCCTTTGAGGTAAATACGTGGACCCGACTCCCGTGAATTGGCATAAGGTGGCTAAAACAGGAGTGATTCTCGGGCCAATGAGGTCATTCTTCTGATTGGACACACTCTTTCGATATTATATTCTGATTTTGAGATTTATTTGGTGGCCACTTTTGATTTTTTGATTTTGGGGGTGTGGCTCGAGGTGGGCGGTAGTAGCTACTACACGTTACCACCAGCTCGGATAGTAATTGGTATATCTACCCTGTCATTTCCTTACTGTGCCGTGTCACCAACCCTAGCGCGCCTTGTACGTGTTTGGTTGTCTCCCGTAGTCCGTGTGGTATCCTCTGGTGGCTTCCCGATCAGGAGGGACCATGTTATTGGATGGACTACTAGGACTATTACGTGGTAAGGGCTATATGGGTAACCCCTTAACGCTAATTAAAAGTGAGTTTATTTTACTATTAGACATTATTATAATAGCAAAATATTACAACATAATAAATAGTTTAACGGATCCTTAGGAGATGTGAATCCCAAGCATCTCTTAAGTTACTGCACTCACGTTAGACACTGAATAGGAGATGTAAAATCCCGTAAACATATCTGACACCATTCCACTCATATTTATTCCTGTTGATTTAACTTACATAAGGTCTTTTAGTTCTGACTTGAGTGTTATGTCTTTTCAATTCGCTCGAGTCAGCCTGAGCATTTCACGATTTGAAGACTTTATTTCTGGAGGACGAAGACGAAGATTTTATTACTATTATTTATTATACTATTCCACTGCATCACATTGTTTTGCTGCATTAATTATTATTCTTTGGTATGTGTACTCTGATATGTATTGTATAAATATAATCAAATGTTTTGTAAAACGGCTTCATGAACTGTTTACTTGATTATTATATTTTATCGTTCTGCTGCAAGATTCTATTTTGTTTTTTTCCTTGCTTTTTCTTATTTACCCCATAACAAGCCGTCATTCTGTATTGTTTAAGTCTGACGTGTGTGGTTCATCGTCAATTTAATGCGTACAAAAAGGCGGGACGTTACATCTGGTATCATAGCTTTGGTTTAGCGATAAACCTTAGCTTTGTGGGGTCTGACTTTTTATCAATAGGGTAGTAATACCCTATGATGAGTTGCTGAGTGTGTGTGTGTATGTGTGTGTGTGTGAGCATACTTGTTAGTGTTATAAAACGGTTTTAATATTGTGTTGATTTGTTCCGTTTTGTATTTATAAATTCTGGTTGATGCATGGGACGCCATGACATCGATAGGGATTTCTAAACACTTAATAGGACAGACTGACACAATATTTGTTTTGAATATGGGTGAATGAAATAATTTTGCCTATTACATTTTCTGTATATATAAAATAAATTTTTATAAATGATATATCTATATATATATATATATATATATATTTGGTTGTAATATATTGGTTGTTAGGTAACGAAATTTATAAATAATAGTTGAAATGAGATTGAAAATAAAATAAATGAAAATTGGAAATTTAGAACTTAAGCCTGGGGTTTTAAAAATTTCTTTCGAATAATTCTGGAATATAATAATATTGTTTATAAGTATTTTATGATATAAATATTTCAATATAATTTGAAAGAATTGTTTAAGGAAATTTTCTAGAGAAATAAGCTATGTACTTCCCTCTCTGTCACTGTAAATAATTTCGATGACGAGTGCAAGCATCATCGACATTCATTTTCGAGTTTCGAAGTGAGAAGACCATTGTAGTAGTTTTACTACGAATTTATTTTGATAACCAAATATAAATTTTTAATTTTTTTAAATATAATTGGATATATAAATACGTTTATCTATTATTTTAAAATGATTTGAGATTTAACCCAGTATTTAATTCTTACCATTAATTAACAGGTTTAATTATTGTAGTGAACTGGAATGTAGGTAATTAATAATTGAAACCTCTAAAAGAAATAAGAGATTTAATGCTAAGTTATAAATTAAATAAAAAGAAAATTCAAATTTGTAACATATAAAACAAAGGATATTATTATTGAACATTTAATTAATTAAAAGAATTGAGAAAAACTTGTATAACTTTCAATTACATTCTTAAAGCATATATATAACTTACCAAATATTAAAAGTTCTAATGCTTATAGGAAAATGTAATGGATAGTGTACAAGTAAAAATTTGAGGTAATGAAAAAATTCAATGAAATTCTTTAATAAATAAAAATTTGATGTTCTAGTGTTATGAAATTAATTATAATTGAAAATGCTTCTAATTTAATATAATAGAAAGATAAGTATTATAAATAAATGATTATAAACTTAAGTAGGTGAATTGATATGCTAAGAAATTTAAATTAAACATAATTACTATAAATAAATGTTATGAGATCAAATTAATAAGAAATGAACTTAATTTATTGTTTGAAATTGTTGTTCGTCTTGGTTTATGGTTGTTTGGGCAAGGATACTTTAAAATTGGTTGGATGAGTGAATTATCTATTTAGTTTCATCTAAGATGTTGAGTAAATGATACACTTAGTAGTTTATTCTTCATTCTGTACAATTTAAAGTTTTTGAACCCGAACAACTATTTGTTTGTTTGATATGAATGAATAATTGATTTGTGTTGATCCTATATGATGGTTGTATGTTGTGATTGAAAGTGATTATTATTGATTTGTTGTTAGTGGTTGAACAACCTTAAATATTGCATTTTATATAATTGTTAACCTTTTTGGATTATATAAGTGAAATACAGGTTATGGAAGCAATTGCTACTGCTTTTGGTTTCATAATTAAGCGTAATTGCCCGACCAATAGGTACGTTTTCGGATTACGGTTTACAGCGTTATTATATTGTTTTTCCCATGTTGGGATATATATTATTTTGGAAAATATATGTTATATATTGTTGTATTTGATATTATATTTTCTTCCGAGCCTCTCCATACAAAAGAGACTCAGCCAAAATTTTCCGTAAATTTTGGACATAAAAAATTATTGAATTGTTTTCCAAACCTTATTAATTTGTGTATAAAAAGATTTAATGGTTATAAATTGGTATATTTTATTTAAATTAATTAATTTAGTAAATTTATTTGTTTATAAATTTAACATTTTAAGTAAGATATATTGATTTCTTAATTCTTCTTTTTCCCTTCTTTTTTCTTTTCGGAGACGAAAAGTTTTGAGTGGGGAGAGTGTAACGACCCGTAAAATTAAATAATTAAATTGGTTAAATTAATAAGATTTTCATAATTAAATTTAGAAAGAAATAAAAAAATTTATAATTTATATTGAAGTAAATGTTAAGAATGAAATATAGCAATGTTAATTAAAAATAATTATTTGTAATTTGAATAAAATTCTAATAAATAAAGTAGTGAAAGTTTTATACTTGGATATAAATTGAATATGACAAAATAAAGGTAAGTATTGAATTAATTTATGAAATAACACATTGTAACGGTAATTGGATGTAAATTAAGGAAATATGTTAATGCAAGTTAATAATTAATGAACTTGAATGAACACGCCAATTAAATAAAATAATTTAAATGTTATGACTTAGTTATAAATGGAATATAATAAAAACAAATGTAATTATTGTATTAATGTTTGAAATAATACGATAGATGGAAATTTTTTGTGAAGAATAAATATACGAGTATTATAAAGGGATAATGGTGACAAATGGTAGTCGTTACCAGTTAATTTACCAATTACAAAGAAGGGTAATTAAATTACTTTAATGATAATTAATATAATAGCGGAAAGTGTAACGATCCGCTATTTTGGACTATTCGCATCCGCACATGTCGAACTTGAATAATTTAAAATACCGAATTGTTAATTTAAAATTTGGCAAAACTCAGATATACAGTAAATAAATAACCACAGAATTACAGACACAGAGTAATAATATGCAGCGGAAGTAAAAGAGATAGTAGTTCATTAAGCTACTATATAAATATATAAGATACATCAGAGTTAATTAAGTTACGACAGAAGTCTCGAATACAACAGTCAAATATAAGAATCAAAATACATCACTGGAATCATCGAATATCTGAAAGCTGGATAGATAGCTGGATCTCCAGGCGAAGCTCCAACTCCAAAGATAAGCCTCGAAAGCTGGTACTCATAGTCTGACCCGAGCGTAAAGCAAAACACAAAACACTCGATTCAGGATTAATATTCTTATATCAATAAATCCAACTCAAGTGAAATAGCAATCGAAATACAAGTAACTCAAAGGACGTTGGAATCACCATCCTTTAAGGATCCGTTAAACTATCTACTATGTAGTAGTATACGCTAAATAGATAATGTCTATCAGTAATATAAAATATCAAAATAGTGTTGAGGCGTTACCATTATCCCCCTTAACACATTTTATATAAATGTCATAGTCTATACAGCACTGTAAACTCCACCGTAAACTGGTGGGATATCAGGGAGTACTCCATAGGTATAACACAAAACAAATTCATAGTGGTCGCGTATATAGGGATACAAGTATGACAAGGCACATGAGGCAATACCCAAGGTAGTGAAACTACCGTTCGCCAGATCCGAACTGGTGAGAACGCATCACCGCAGCGATCGCAACACCGCAAAACAACACTCCTGAAAGTACGAGGGTGCACCAATCAATCACAAGTAATGAGTAGCAGTTACGAAGAAGTGTGTTCGCTCGAGGTGACTAACCCCATTTGGCCCCGCACGGCTCCTGATTTTAGTCATTTCCAATTTTGACACAAGTGTCAAGGCTATCCATTATCGTTCTCTTTCTTCAATCATCACGTACATCAATCCAACCACTTCATTCTAGATCATCACTCCGCGTATAGTTATTAAAGTGGTTTTCGGCTTAGATAGAGAGTATATCCATAACCGATTCCGGTTTCTTTAATAACTCTCGTAATTATTATCCTGATTGGTCGTTTAATATATTTCAAACCAAATCAAATTCAATTTAAATTTCAATTCGTAAACCAACATTTCATTTGTCTTCTTAAATCAATTTCCAAACTTACGGTTCAAACTTTCAAATTACCATTTCAAATCTTATAATTCAATTTCAATTTTTATTTAAACAATTCAATTATTGATTCAAATTCGTATATAAATTTTATTTCGAAAACATTTAAATAACTTAATTTAACACTCAAATCAATTTCAAATTCATTTATCGATTTCATTCAATATTCGTTAAGTTAAATTATTATTCAAAACGATTTCTATTAGGTTTCCAATTCATTAAATCAGTTTCTTAAGTTCAACTCCATTATATCAAAACTTCAAATTCAATTAGATTAAATTCGTCAAATCAAATTCTTTAGATTACAAGTCCTACGTTAATTTCAATAAATCCCATTCATTTCAATAAATCACATTTTATTTCTTGTTAAAGAAATTCAGTTTTCACTTATTTATTGACTTCGTTACAAATTTCATACTCAATTAATAAAGAACTAAATTTCATATATTCGAGAAGTTCAATTTCACTTATTAATATACCTAAATATATATTTTCAAAACTTTAATAAATAAAGAAACTCAATTTCATTTATTAACGAAGTTCAAATCCATTACTCAAAAGTTCGATTTCTCTTATCAAAGAATTCAATTTTTATTCAATTATTCAATAATTAAATCTTATTCATTTATTAAATAATTTCAGTCTTAATTATTAATAATTTCAAAACTTAATAATTACAATCTTGATCATAAATTCAAGATTAATTATTAAATCATTTCCACTTAATTATGAATTCAAACTTAATTATCAAATCATTTCAACTTAACTATAAATTCAACTTAATAATTTCAAACTTAATTATAATTCAAAGCTTACTTATAATTTCAAATTTAATTATTAAATGTTTCAAACTTAATAATTTCAAAACTCAATTATTACTTATTCCAAATTATTTGTTAATAATTCCAAATTTAATTATTAAATAATCAAATTTCAAACAACGTTCTTTCATCACTTACTACGTTAATATTTGTTTCAGATTTCAATCTTTACATTTTTCTTTCAAGAATTTAAATTCCAACTTCATTTCATAACTTATTCTTTGCTCGAATAAACTCATTATTTTATTTTTAAATCAAATTATTGACCAATCGGATTTTATTTAATTCTCTATCCTAGGTCAATTCATTTGGGTATTTATCATTTCAACCCGACTCCAATTCCAAATCAAAACATAACAAAGGGAACTTGCAGTGTGATAGCTGGGATGGTGTCAAAGTAAATAAACAATCAATAACAACCGAACACAATTCAATAATCAATTCAAATAATCCCGAAATAATCTTATTAATTCGCATTGTTATTTGTGCGAATTAATAAAATTATCTCTAGAATCTACACCATCATTTCATGTAGATTAAAGATTATTACATTTCTGTTTTTCCACTTGTCGCTCAATTTCAATTTCAAATCTAATACTACAACAAATTAATCCAATATACGTTCAAAGGTTCAAAGTGTAATTTATCAAATTTTACGTGTCAATTAACTTAACAATTAAAAGGGTCATATTATTCAAATTAACTAATCAAATTCTACACATATGTCCATTTACAATTTTAACTATCCTACGTCAAATTCAATTGCATAATATTTATCACTTTATACATTACAATTTACATCCAATATTAACAGCAAACAATCAATCAATTATCAACCAAACTGGATTATTATTGCATATAACAGATAACGGTGTCAGATGTCAAAGGTGAATTGATACATAAATAACAGTGTAATAAATAACAGCAGTATATTTCAATTGTCGTTTCAATTGAAATCAAATTTAATAAATAAAAGAATATCAATCGTGAGTGATTACTCACCTTTCGAGGCTAGAGATATTCGACGATGGAATGAGTTTCGAATCCAAGCACGAATTCCAAAGCAAAGCACGATGTATACGGTTCGATAAAGAACAGGCACGACAGACAAAGCTGATAAATATGAATTAACGAAGTCAAATTAGAACGGCCCCGATGAAAATAAATGATATGAATGAACTTATATGCATAACTTTTATATAAAATCATATTTTGTATTTCAGAAACATTTAAATTAGACCTATGTATTTCAAATTATTGTTTTTAACTAAAACTCAAATATTAAAATCAAACATATATAATAACTAAATATATCTCTCACAGCTTATATACAGCACACGATAAACTATATGCCTTCATTATATATTATATAAAAAAATTAAGACCTATACTTAACAAACACATTATAAATGTATGTACACACTTGAAAATACAACATAAACATTTTATACCTATATCAAATTTCAAACGTAAACATATCATACATATATTTTTATGATTAATAATTATCAAAAATCAATATAAATATACTATATTATAAAACAAATGATGTATTGAAAACATGTATATCTATATGTGTACAACTTCAAACTTGCAAGCGTATGCATATTTCAAAACTCTACAGAATGTCCATTAACCAATATATATGTAAAACATGTATATATACACACGCTTCTTCAGATGAAACCTTTTTTATAAATACTAGTATATACAAATTTATGCATGTAAAATTTTATCTATCCATGAATAACTGTATTTCACATTTTACTTCATACAATAGCTCATGATTGTACAATATTAAATAAACCAAGCATGACCTTTATACACAGCAACTTCGGCTGTGAAGTTCTATAGAATCCTCTTTTATAATATTACAATCTTACAACTTATATAACTTATATATACAGTAAAATAAAACAAAGTACGCGGTATATTAAGACACATATATACAGTAAAATCAATAATATATACATATACAGTATACTTACCAACATATATTACTGTTATATATATGTAAACATGAGTTCAATTCTTGAAGTCAGCAAAGAAAAAGAAGTAAAATAAAATTCGAAAATAATATAATTTCTTACAAAACTATATATTTAGCTAACGTAGCCTGTATAAATATACTTTTATACGAAAACTGCAAACCAAAGCATATTCACAAAACAATAAACTAGCATTTAGGCATTATATACCCTGGGTATTTGAGCATGACAGAATTCTATATCTATATAATATGAAATAACACTTTTATAACTTTATATATAAACAAGATACATACAGTACATATGGAGGCCTACCAGTTTCAATACTCGACATATGTGCATATTTGCGGCGATGGCAACAAAAATGGAAGGGTTGATTCGGTTGCGGCTGTTCGGAACAAAGGAGGGCTCGGAGGGTCAGGCGAAGGTGGAGCGGGTCCACGTGCTAGCTGCCGAGTGCAACTGCGGAGCCGCTGCGTGAGGTGACGGGGACACGCAAGGGCGGCATGCCATGTAGTCGGAGGTGAAGATGCGGTTGCAGGAGTTCGCGGCTCGGCGAAGCAGAGCGGGTGGTGGGTTCGGCGCCGGTTGTAGGAGCGGTGATGAGGGGTGGGGATCGACTAGAGCAGAGGTCGGTCGGAGTGGAGCAACGGTAGCTGAGGGGTTGCGAGCTTTACATGAACCGGAGTAAGTCAGGTGGAGGAGCAGCGCGCGTGGAGCATGAATGGAGTGTGGCGGTGCTTGGCCGTGCCTTGGGTTGCGCGTGGTAAGTGTGAGGCCTTTTTTTTTTTGAGCGATGGTGTTATTACAAATGGAAGATAAAAGGCCAAAGTTAGAATTAAAGAGAGCGTGGCCAGGGAGGTGAGTAGTTGGATCCAGAAACCTATACATATATATTTATTGTTCTTCAAAGTAACAGAGACCAAAATGCAAACAAAATGAAGTGAACCAGTGGAACAAAAGGTCTTGTAAAGTTATTGAAATGAAGGGAATAGGAAATGGAACGTATTGAATTCTGTAATTATAAATGTCCATTGGTTTCACCAGCATGATCACAATAAATCCAAAAGACTCCACAAAGGGTACCGATACGGTTAATCGTTTCACAAATTTCACCGCATACCGAAGCTTCGAAGTATAGAAGTGAATATACCATCGAGATCAGCACGATAAGACGATCAAAACGGTATATGGATACCAGTGCTATGATTGAATTATAAAAATTCAAAATTTTATACTACGGAAAATGCATAAAAATCGTAGAAAAATAAGATCGACGGAGCCAAAGACGTCCGAATTTGGAAAAACGACAAACTGACAACTTTCTCAAACGATGTTTTAGAATTTTTCTATGTAAAAATATTTTGGTTTTGAAAACATTTTATTTTCATCGCTTTTTAACTGATTAAATTGAAGTAAATTTACGCGCGAAATAACTTTCGTATTTTTGGACGAAAATTTACCAGTTGCTATGTTTAACACGACGCATTCCAAATATCAAATTTATATTTCAAAATTTTATCATTTAAAAATCCCGCAAAATTTCAATTAATAACGTTATTAAAACCGGTTAAATTTACGGGTCGTTGCAGAAAGTGTGAATGTAAATTTAATAGAAACGTAAATTTATTTATAAGGTAGTAATTGATGTAATAAAAGTATGAAACTAAGTTAATAAATTAATTGAGAATATATATCATAATTAATGTACATATTTGGCAAATATAATAAAATGGAAATAGTAGTTAATGCAAAGGAAAGATGGATATTTGAATATAGTAGTGTAATGAAAGACAAACAAATCATTCCATTGAAATCTAATTTATAATAAATGTAATTATTGTAGCAATTGGAATTAAATATTATGCAATTGAAATAAAGATGGAAATGGAAATATTGAAGTATGTAATGCAAGGGTATCATAAATAGTAATGGAATAAAATTAGTGTTATATATGGAATAATAACCTAGGTTGATAGGTAACAAACTTTTAAATGCAATTAAAAGCAAATAGATGACAATTAATATAGGTTGTTTATTTATTTAATTTGTTAAATAAACTTTGGTAATGAATTACAATAGATCTTAATTTAAGGTTTTGTTAATGTATTAGGATATATACCAAAGTAAATGGTACCTAAGATGATAATAATTGGATTAATTGGAATTAAATGAAATTTAATATTTAATTATTACATTAACTGAAATTAAAATGAAACTTAGTATTACATTTATGAGTTTAAGACAACAATTACAAGATATGAAGATAATAGGATGAATTGAAATGTTAGTTTATTTGTAAAGAAATAAGTGATGTAATAAATGAATGAAATCAAGATAAGTAAATTAATTGAGACTTTAATTATAAATAATGTGTGAAATTGACCAAAATATAGTAAATGGAAATATGATAGTCAATAAATAAAGGATGGAATGGGAGCACTAATGTAATGAATGTAAAACTTAATAAATGGATAAATTGAAATGAAAGGTCGGGTGAAATATTGAAACTTGTTATAATTGGTTATGAGATTGAAATGCAAGAAACGAACGTAAACACTTAATTAACTAATGGAATAATAATAATATAGTAATGGTAATTAAATAAAAGCAGAAGTATTTAAGAATTGTAACATTTGCTTGATAATAGGGAATTCATAAGTGTAATTAAAGTCATTGTAACACTTGTTATAAGTTAACCATTTATATGGTTTAATAATTAAAATGGGAATCAATTAGAATTAAATGAACTTTAATGTATATTAATGTGAATTTATGCAATAACTAAAGGTGTGTATGTAATAAATACAAATGCTAATTTATGACACAAATTTGTGTAGAGAACTTATTTTCCTTTATTGTGTGTTAATTAAATCTTTAAAGGATGTTAATTTTAGTATGTTTAGGGTTAACAAAATTAATTAAGTGAACGATTGTTTTGAAATTTGAATTCTAAAAATTTGTTTACAGTATAGAGGTTGTCCATTCATTCCTTTTCTAATTAATAATTACCTCTTTTTAATACCTGCTACTTTTAAAAAGGCTGTTGATATTTACTATATTTCAATACTAAGTTTATTCATATTTACTTTCTTTTTTCGTTCATTTTCCAACTTCATTGTACTAAAACATCATTTCATTTATTTCTAACTGATAGCGGCATTTCTTTTCAAATCTCTTTGGACCTAGACGTAACTCTAACCTTATAAATAAGATATGATGCAAATGAAACCCCAGCCTCCATTCTAATCATCCTTTTCTTTTTCTTTTTCTTTTTCTTTTTTTCTTCAAATCTCCTTATTATCTCTCATTTTAATTTTTCCTTCCTCTTCAAATATTCTTCTTCTTTAAATTTTATTCTATTTCAAACTTTCTTCTTTCTTTTCAAATCTTGACCTTCTCTTCCATTTTCAGTTCTTCTTATTTTAATCCTTTTCTTTTTCAACTCTTCTGTTTCAAATCTTTTCCAAACCTTCTAAAAATACATACATAAATATATATATATATATATTAATATAATAAGGAGGGAAGTTAAAGTAAATCGAAATAAAAGAAAAATTACTGAACAAAGCTAGCAATCAAGAAGGAGGCTAAGGAAACATAGAGCGAAGCTATTGATTAGAAGTTTATTATTTTCATATTCGTATAAATGTGAGTGTTTTAACCCACTCACAACTTATAAAATTTCTTATGTTTGTTAAATTGATTTATGATGTGATTAAAAATTTATTTATAGCTGTTTGGTATATTTTATCATCATTCCAGTTAATTTGAATTTATTTAATTAAATTGTTATTTAATTTATTATTGAATATAAACTGCCAGTAATTACCAGTTATTTATTAGTTGTTCTAATTGATGGTATTGTTTGAATTGGATGATGGTTGTGATAAATGGTTGATGGTTGATATTGGATGAATGAATGTTGTATTTTATATTGTTATAAACTGCAAATTGTTATGCGCCTTATTTCATTTGGGATTGCGATTTGAAATGATATATAACCGTATGTTTATTTTAAATTACGGATTGAAATGATAAATATCCATATCACTTGACCATAGGATAGAAAATTATATACAGACACCGTCGGTCTATATATATAAATATTTGATAATGATTTCTATGGTTTTGGATAGAATTATATGGTTTAATAATATTGATTTTTTTTGATATTATAAAAGAAAACTATATATAGTTAAATTCATGTATTTAACCTATGTATAAATTTGTTTATTAATAATAAGTTTAATAATGGAGTTTGATTTTATTAAAATAAAATATGGTTAAGTATTTAAATCATACTTTGATATAGAGGTTGTAATGATTTAAATAAATTAAGATTGGAAGGTAAATTGGAAATTTATTTGAAATTAAGTTTATTTAAGTATTAAACTCTATAAGTTGATGTAAAATTTCTTAAACTTGAAATTTTAAAAGGTATGATATTTATAACTGGATTTTTATTCAAGATGAATTAAATGAATATTTTTAGTATAAATAAATTGAAGGAGATATTTAGTTATTGGTAATTTGAGTTTTATTTAAATGATTATGAATTTATTATGCAAATATTTCAAAACTAAATAATAGGACATTGAATTGTTGAATAGTAATTTCCAACCTTAGTTTTGAAATTGTTTAATACTCAAACTTTGAAATATATGGAAATTGAAATGGTTTATTTGGAGGTTCAAATCGGTATTTGGAATTTATTTGTGAAATTAAGAAGCTATTTTATTATATAAAGTAATTTAATATTTAAACCATTTAAGTATTAGAAGTTATGTTTCAAAGCTATGGGTTTCAATGGATTATGATTTGAAAGTGCTATGATTTGGAAAAAAGGATATATTTGAAATAAAAAAATGATATCATATTGATTTGGGTTTTAAAACGGAAATGATATCGTATTTATATGGTTTTGAAATGGATATTATATTCTGGTTTTGAAGTATAAACTATTTGAAAAGACCGCGGTATTATAATAACGTTTGGTTGTTAAAGAGATCGGGATTGGAAGTTGTCATACTCTCTGCCAACTTCGAAAACCACTTTAACAACCATGTACGCGGTGTGGTGGCGGCGTTTCCTTTGAGATAAATACGTGGACCCGACTCTCGTGAGTTGGCATAAGGTGGCTGAAACAGGAGCGATTCTCGGTCCAATGAGGTCATTCCTCGGATCGGACACACTCTTTCGATATTATATTCTGACTTTGAGATTTATTTGGTGGCCACTTTTTAATTTTGATTTTGGGGATGTGGCTCGAGGTGGGCGGTAGTAGCTGCTACGCTTTACCACCAGCCCGGATAGCAATTGTCATATCTACCCTGGCATTGCCTTGTTGTGTTGTGTCACCTACCCTAGCGCGCCTTGTACGAGTTTGGTTTTCTCCCGTAGCCCGTGTGGTATCCTCTAGTAGCTTCCCGATCAGGAGGGACCATGATATTGGATGGACTACTGGGACTATTACATGGTAAGGGCTATATAGGTAACCCCTTAACGCTATTTAAAAGTAAGTTTATTTTACTATTAGACATTATTATAATAGCGAAATATTACTACATAGTAAATAGTTTAACGGATCCTTAGGAGATGTGAATACCAAGAAACTCTTAAGTTACCGCACTCATGTTAGACACTGGATAGGAGATGTCAAATCCCGTAAACATCTCTGACGCCGTTCCACTCATATTTATTCCTGTTGATTTAACTTACTTAAGATCTTTTAGTTCTGACTCGAGTGTTTTGTCTTTCCCATTCGATTGGGTCAGTCTGAGTATTTCAGGATTTGAAGACTTTATTTCTGGAGGACGAAGACGAAGATTTTATTACTATTATTTATTATATTATTCCACTGCATCACATTGTTCTACTGCATTAATTATTATTCTCTGGTATGTGTACTCTGATATGTATTGTATAAATATAATCAAATATTTTGTGAAACAGCTTCATGAACTGTTTATTTGATTATTATACTTTATCGTTCCGCTGCAAGATTATATTTTGTTTTTTCCTTTATTTTTCTTATTTACCCCATAACAATCCACCCTTCTGTATGGTTTAAGTCTGACGTGTGTGGTTTATCATCGATTTAAAGCGTACAAAAAGGCGGGACGTTACAAAATATATAGGTTTTAATAAATATTGATTTTAAACATAATATAAAGATTACAATTTTAAATTATGTGTAATAGTTAGATTTTAAAATCATATATTTTGGATATCTTAATTTTATAAGTTATGTTTTAAAATGAAAATTATAAAATTTTACTTATAACTTTATTGCTTTTAAAATACATAAAATATGATTTAAAATAGATTTAATGATAATAAGATTTGACTTAATAATAACTAATATAATAAAATTTATTAAGAATTTAATTTCATTAATATTATATGTAATATGTATGCATTTATTGAAATTTATATTAATATTTTAAAATAGTTTTTGTAATGACTTTAAGAAAATGGAAGTTCGAAAATTAATAAATTAAATAAGAATTGATTTACAATTTAATTTGTTAAAAATATAATTTAAATAAGAATTGATTTTTAATTAAAAGTTTTTAGAATTGAATTTAAAAGTTAATGATTTCAGATTTTGAATGGTATGATTTTATAACTTGATTTGAAAATGTGATTAAATGATATTTTCAACTTTAAATAAATTTGAGATTGAATATTTAATATTAACTTAAATTTTTAATATGAGATTTTATTTAGATGTTATTAAAAATGATTAAGTGAATATTTTGAAATTTTAATAGGACTAAAATTGAATTTTGAAATATAAATGAAATTTATTAAATCTAGTTATTATAAATGTTTGAATAATTAAACTTTGAGAACCTATTGAATTTGAAGTGGTTTAAATTTTGAAGTTCAAACCTAGATTTGAAATCGATTAAAATGGTTTTAATAATAATTTGAACTGAGGTTGATTTAAACGAAAGTTTGGAACTAGAGTTGATTTGAATTGATTTGTGGAATTAGAAGAAACGATTCAAGTTTGAAACTATTTCGGTATAAACTATTTTTAAATTATAACTATTGTAATATATAAACTATTTTAATCTATAACCTATTTTTAAATATATAAACTATTTTTAATTTATAACCATTTTAATATATAAACTATTTTCAATATTTAAACTATTTAAGTTGGAACTGTTATGATTTAAAGTGAATATGATTTCAGAAATAATATGATTTCAAAAGTAATATGATATCAAAATTGAATATGATTTTGGAAAGCGAATATGATTTCAAAAGTGATATGATTTGAAATGAATATGATAATTTGATATGAAATATGAAGTGTTTGATTTTATAAACGACCATGGTGTGAAATAAGCATTTGGTTGTTAAAGAGACCGGGATCGGATATTGTCATACTCTCTGCCAGTACCGAAAACCACTTTAACAACTGTGTACGTGGTGGAGATTCCAAAATGAAGTTGGATGGTTTGGCGACGATTCTATATAAGGTATTAACGCAGCCATGACTCCTGCGAGTCAGCTTGATGTGGTTAAAACAAGGGCTATACCTAGGCCAAGTGAGGTCGCACCTTCTATCGGGCATACCATTTATTACTTTGTGATTTGATTGGATGCACCATTGATTTTGGGAGTGTGTCTCAAGGTGGGCGGTAGTAGCTGCTATGTGTTACACCAGCCCGGCTCTGCAAAACAATAGAATCCTACCCCAGGCATTACCTCGCGTGCCTTGTCACATGCCTTATCGTGCCTTCTACTAGTTTGTTTTGTACCGTACCTATGGAGTGCTCCCTGAGAAACCACCAATGTGGTGGAGCTTACAGTATCTGTGTAGACTTCGAGAATATATAAAATATGTTAAGGGGCATATGGGTAACGTCTTAACGCTATTTTAATAGTTTTCTTTACCGTAGACATTATTTATGTTGCGTATAGTACTATGTCTATAGATAGTTTAGTGGATCCTTAGAGGATGGGTACAAAATAAGCATTTTTCTTTATGCTTGGGTCAGACTGAGTGTAAAAGCATTTGACACACCTTAAGAGTTTGGAACTTTGCTTGAAGATCTGTCTCTTTTCTATTCACCTTTGTAGTTATCTCAATTTTTCCTAGTTGTTTATGTTCAGCTTTGTCGGTAAATTTTGTATTTGAGATTTTCTGTTGTATTTGTTTCGAACTCTGTTATTTATGTAGTAGCTTCAAGAACTACTATTTATCTATTCCACTGCTTATTGTTATATTATTCTGTGTCTACGCTTCTGTGATTGATTTATTTACTGTATATGCTAAGCTTTGCCAGTTATAAATTAACAATCTGTCGTTTTGAGTGATTCAAGTCTGACATGAGTGGATGATTGTCTATTTGAATGGTTCGAAATAGCAGGTCGTTACATTACATAAAATGAAATAAATTTTGTTTGAAAGACAAATGAAAAGGTGTCATCTAAATCTTATCAAATACATGAATATTGTTATAATATATGTAAATATAAATAGTGAATATGCTATATACTGTTTTGTATTTAGTCCCACATCGTGCGATTAGTTCTACCCCAAGCTCCTAGGCCTCTATATAAAGGTGCTAATGTAATGTAAATAGAGAATCTATTCTTAGAAGTGAATAATATATCTTTTGTCTCTCTCTCCAATGGCTTCTATTTTTCTTTATTCTATAACACGTTATCAGCACGATCTGATCTTTTTCTCGAATGTATTGGATATTCTAATCGAGAAGATTAGATCCATTTTTTTTTCATGTATGTACATCTCTTTCTCTTATTCAGTTATTGAAATCAGATCTATCTCTTCCTCTTATTCAACCATTGAAATCAGGTTTGAAATTTTCTAGATCTGCTTTTCTAGATTTATTTTGCGATTAATTTAGATCTAGATTTAAATATTCTTGTTTCACAATTCTATGTCTATTTCCTAATTTTTCAGATTTGAATTTAAGTTTTAATAGATCTTATCTTTTCAAGATCTTATTTTGTTATAGATCTAAATTTATAGATCTTATTTCACTATACATGTATTTTTGTCATTATATTTCAGATCTCATCCTACAATAGATCCGATTTTTTTGTTCTTATTTTTCTGATCTCATTATATTGTAGATCGTAAAACCACACTCAAATAATATATCGTCGAGATCTGTACATTGTTTAAAAATAAAATGTTGTGATTTTTTTTGAATTTGACAATTTCTGTTGTTGATTCAAATAAATTTATTGATCTTGATTACGTTTTGGTTTGTGATATAGATCTAAGTAATATATACATGTTTGATAAATGAAGTTTTCATTTTGAAAACTCTTTGATTTGGATTTTGATTTTGGAAATTATTTTGATATATATTGTTTATGTTTCCAGAAGAAATATTCTATTATTTCTTAGAGAAACATATACAAGAATAATGCATATTTAGAAGATCATATTAGTTTAGATCCAATATTAATATTGATTTAGTACACCTGAAGTGAATGGAAACATTAATGAAAACATATACGGTAAACTTAATTTCTAGCATTTGAAATAAAAGTTGAGAACCTGCAGTTACTATAATGCTAAAGCTTGAGTTTCAATAAACTATTAAATTTCAAGTTTTCTTATAATAAAGAACCAGAAGTTTCAATAAAAGAGCAGAAACTTGAATTATAAAACAAAAGGATATATATGTATGTATGTATGTATATACATATATATATATATATAAGAGTTATTTTAGTTATTTTAGTTGACTATTAAGAAATAAATTTTCTCTTAAGGTATTCATTTAATTTTATTATTGAGTATATTAAACTTAGCTTTGAGATTAAATTTTGCTAACTAAAGTTAGTTAGATTGATTTATTTGTTTGTAAAGAAATCAATTCGTTGTGATAATATTTTATATTTTATGCCACAATAATGGTAAATTGCATTCATTTTTTTAATCATAAATGCATTAAATGTTGTCGTCATGGTAATAAATTAAATTACCATATCATCATAAATGCACTGGCTACGGTAAATTAAATGATGTTGTATTTTTATGTTTGGAATAAGAATAGACATATGGTTTATTTTATGGTGTATTCATTTTGGCAAACAATGCTCGATATAATGAAAGAAATAAGTTTGAACAACAACCTGAAGTTGTGCAAAGATTTTTTTTCCAACCAGAAGTTGTATAACTCAAAGTCCAAGACCTGAAGTCTTGAATTATGAAAAGATTTCTGATAAACTTTACAAGCTCCAATTCTAATAGACTTTTATTTTGTAACAATATGGTACAAAAAAAGGGGGAGAAGTTTACACAAAATTTAAGAACCTGAAGTTCATAACAAATCAATGAACTTGAATTTCATGAATTAGAAGCCCGAAGCTCTATTGAAATTATGTAAAATGATAAGGTTGTACTTCCTGAAAAAGTTAAAGAAAATTAATAAATAATCATATGAGAAAATGATGCTGCATTCAAGAGATTAAAATATCTCCAAATGAGTTATACCTTACCTTATATCTTAGCATTTACACTATATTAACCAAATATCCTGAAGATATTATGTTACATGATATTTCAAACATCATTGGATGCGTATGTGTGTATATAAATCACTTGAAAAGATGATTTAGAGATTTATATATTTATATTGCAAAATCTAACATCCTAGAAGAGATGTTATAGGAATTTTATTTTTGTTACATTGCAATTCCTTAAAAGGAAATACTATATTACCTAAAGGAATAATGATATATATATTTTTTGAGTAATGATAATAATTTATCCAAAAAAAATATATTGTATACCAACGTTACACTCCAGAAGTAGTGGTTTTATCTCTTCACATCTTACTTTCATTTGGTGCATCTAATTTTGTTACTATGTTTAAAGTTTGATATGTCATTTCAAAGATAGTTACAACAAAAATCTCCAGCATGGATATTTTATGCTACTGTAAAAGTAGTAATTATGTAATATGTATAAAATAAATAGTGTATATTGATATGGCATTCAAATAGTGCATATATATATATATAAATTTCTAGAAGAGAAAGTTCACTCCAGAAGTGGTGATACTAATATATCTCTAGAAGAGATTTATAAATTTGAAAATGATAACATATCTCTAGAAGAGATTTATTTATATATTTTGGTAACTTTATTAAACCAAATAAGTGTACATAAATTTGATTATAAAGGATCCTAATTTAGCTTAGATTAGATCCTAAAAGTTTGAGAGCTAAGAGGAAATCTGTATCTATAACATTCCAAGTATCTAGAAGATACTATTATTATTTTTGCTGTAATTTTTTTACAGAACTCTCAATAGAGATGTGTAGAAATGTCTATATGCAATTAAAAATTACTCCTTGATAAGTAATCATTATTAGTGTTCAAAACTGATATTTGAGATATAATTGAGGAATAAAACTTAACAACTTGAAGTTGTGTATATATTTTGTTCGAACCAGAAATTCGATATGGTCTCAAACCAAATGTTTTGAACATTATCATGCGATTTTGAAAGGTTTGCATTGACATTGATTTATAAATAGAAATTAATAATTTTGACCCTTGTAATAGTTTGTTCCAAAAATCACTAATTCAAATGAGAAAGAATGTGAAAATTTTACAATATACGTGTGATACGTGGACGCACTTATACATCCGTATATGTAAATATTTAGCTAACAACCTGAAGTTTGTTATAAGCTATTATTTAGTGATTATGCATAGATATTATTTAGTGATTTAAAATTCAATCAACATAAATGCTGAATGACCTGAAGTCATGTATGTATTCAAATGATCTACACAATAAGTAAATTCCTCCAATAGCTTAGATCAATGAATGAGAACAAACTCTAATAATCAATATCAATTAAATGCATCTTATCAATGAATAAAAGAATTATCCTCCTATTATTAATATGTATGGTGTATTTTCTAGTAGCAATATCATAATGGATCAAAATGAGAATCCAAAGATGATTATTATTTAATGTGACAATGTTTGTCAACATTGAGGGGGAGGATAAAGGGATACAAGTTCATTTTGATCATCAGTGTTAAATATTTATTAAAATATACAATGATGCAAAACATTATCAGCATTATCCTTAGTAGACTTTCTCCAATATAGATTTGAATCCCTGAAGGATCAAAATGTGAAAACCACATCTGAAATATGGTTCAAAAGTCAGTTCAAAATACTTTTGGAGTAAGTAATAAAGATGCAAAATAAAGGAGGTGAGTGTTCTTGAAGAAACACTTAAGGGTGCTCTGAAAGAGATCCATGACATGATTGTCAAATAACCCTAAAAGCGGATTAGGTACCTAAAACATGATAATTAAAGAGATCTCAATAAATCATGTCTAGAACTGACAAGAAATAATCATCGATGATAAATTTGCAAATAATAAAGCGCTTATATTTATAAATAGATTAAGAATCTTGAATTAGGGGAAAACATGACTGGCCATCATGAATCCTTTAATAATAGAGAAATATGGACATGTAGTCCGCAAAGTACCGAAAGTACTTGAAATGCTTAATATACCCTGAAGGTATAAATGTGGTTTAAAATCATATTAAATAATGAAAGTATACAAATTCCTGAAGAATATAAATAACTTTCATTGTTATAAAGAATGCAAAGAACAAGGAGAGTAAATTTCAACATACTTTTAAGTATTGTTGTAATGAAAATCTTGATATAATTCATGAAGAGTAGATTACTTCCTATTTTTAAGTATCGTTGTAATGAAACTCTTAATATCCATTGAAGTGATAGTTGCGATATGCAAATACTTATTAAAGTATACAAATTTCTGAAGAATATATATAACTTTTGTAGTTATAAAGAATGAAAAAGACTTGAAGTCTAGATTACAAATTTCTTCTAAGTATTGTTGTAGTGAAAATCTTGATACATCAAGATGAGTAGATTACTTCCTGCTTTCTAGTAATGTTGTAATGAAATTTTTAATGTTCATGAAAGATGTATAGTTGCAATGCGCAAAACTAATTTGAGGCACAAAAATGAAAGCACGTGAAGTGTTTTTCATAAAAGTAGCATACAAATGCATAAAATGCAAAACATATTTGGAAGAAACAATCTTAGAAAAATTGATTGTATCGAAGGAAACTATTAATAAATTGTATTATTAATGAGATTCATATTTATAGATTCAGAAGTATCTATAACCAATTTGAGTTATCGAAAGACGAATATGAATTCAGAGGAAAATTTTAAATCAGGGGGAGCATCCATAAGTATTTTATAATGCACTCTTTTTCCTTAACTAAGATTTTTCCCACTGGGTTTTTATTAGTAAGGTTTTAATGAGGCATTACCTTGATCCATAAGTATCAACTCCCTAGTAACATTTGAAACAAGCTATAATGTACTTTTTTTCCTTATTTAAGATTTTTTCCACTGGGTTTTTCATATTAAGGTTTTAATGAAGGCATTATCTTGATCTGGAAGAATCAAACATCTTTTCAAGAAATAACATCTCGAATATGTTATTTAAGTTAAATTATATTTTTATCCTTGACTAAGGTTTTTCCCCTCGGGTTATCCTTTGTAAGGTTTTTAATGAAGTATTGTATTGATCCAGAAGTATCAAACTGTATCTGATGTAGTAAATTATTGAAATATGACATACTATATTGTACTCTTTTTCCTTCACTAAGATTTTTTCCATAGGGTTTTTCTTAGTAAGGGTTTTAATGAGGCATTATTTTGATCCTGAAGTATCAAACTCTTATAAGAAATATCATTTTTAGTATGATATTCATGATTTCACAAGTTGCACTCTTTTCCTCGTTCAAGGTTTTTTCCCACTGGGTTTTTCTAATAGAGGTTTTTAATGAGGCAACGGACAATATCTATATCGACTGAATGGATAAATGCAAGCAAGATAATAATGAGGGGGAGCAATCATCATGCATGTTTCGAAACGGACAATTTCTAGTTATCAGAGGATTCAAGATTTTGAAGACGCATATTCAAGGGGAAGTGTTATAATATATGTAAATATAAATAGTGAATATGCTATATACTGTTTTGTATTTAGTCCCACATCGTGGGATTAGTTCTACCCCAAGCTCCTAGGCCTCTATATAAAGGTGCTAATGTAATGTAAATAGAGAATCTATTCTCAGAAGTGAATAATATATCTTTTGTCTCTCTCTCCAATGGCTTCTATTTTTCTTTATTCTATAACAAATATCAAATTATGCTGGACAAAGAAGTCAAGTGAGGCTAAATTAAGTCCATAAAAGAAAATGTTTACTGCATTACAACAAATAAGCAGAAGGATTGTTTGGTTCGATATACATAAGAAAATAAAGAAGAAAAATTAGTGTTCAGATAGAAGTGTAACATCATTGACTAAGCAGCATATGCTAATAGAGGTTGTCATCCTTTCATGTCCCCGGGGCTAAACCCAAATGGGTTGAATGTTCATCTGTTTACCATAATGATAAGCTTGCTATTAGAGAAAAATGACGATGTTACACAGTTTGGTAATGACCGCAAGCTCCATATTAATTAGCATATTAAAAGCAAATCAATGTGCAAAAGATGACCCTTATTGTGAAAGTGTAAATCAATTAGATTTTAAAAAATCAAAATTGAGTAAAAATAAGCATACAAATTGAAACTATATTTATCTATCGTTACCATCGAATATTTTGTTCCTATAAATACAGAAATATTTTTTAAATGACAATCAATTTGATAATTTAATTAAACTCATTCTTAGTAAACTTTTTTAAAATTTCAATCAATATTCTTTTCCCTTACTTTTTTATATAGAAAATAAATCATATACTCAATGCATTAAATTTATTTCCCAATCTTTCATACTATTGAAAATGATATGAACACAAAATACAATCCTCTAAAGCTTTAATATGTGCACACTCATTTTATCAAAGTAATTTGATGATTAAAATGAACTTATGGCAGCTTAAATTAACTTCATTAAAACATAGGATCATCGCCTAGTGGTTAGAATTGGCAAAGTAGATTAAAGATGAAAATTGATATATTAGTTGAAAATTCAAAGTTAATTGAATAACTTAGATCCAATAAATAGTTTTGCTTTTTTTGAAACATACATTAAATTGATTCTTATTATACATTCAAGTTCACAATCCCAAATAATGATATAATTAATGCTTAAAATCTAAATAAATCCCTTGAGTTATAATGATTAGCACAACAAAGCTTCATTGTTTTCAGGATGTAACATATACTACACAACCAAACATAAATTCACCCATGAAGTGACATACAATAATATTTGTATCTAATCCTTACTCTTACTTACCATGATAACTATTACTTAACTGTATTTTGAATCAGTTATAGCAAACGGAAAAGAGAAAAGAAAAATTGCTTCATAATAATGACAGAATGTATTTTGATGAACTGATAAGGTAAAACTAAATAAACTACCTAATATACTATGTAAGCAACTTTGTTAACCTTATAGTAGTTCATTACTTCTAATCAACATAATTTGACGGCTTGTAAACAAAGTATACATAATAAAAAAATGTACATCATAAATTTGATTATAAAACAAAGTAAACAATTATTAGCATAATTTTTTTGTATAATCTTGTCCTTTACTGTTCAAATATAGTTACTCGTCCTTTAGCAATCCAAGAAAAAAATAATGTATAGTTTAGCTGAAAGACAATAATAGTACGTTAATTTTTTTTTACTTGTTATATCTTCTCAATACCTCAGGAAGCTATAGGGAAACATACCACAACTTCTTAAGAAGTAATAAATTCAAAGTAGGATACATATTCCGCATATTCTTCATAATAAATCATCATAATGGAAACAAAAAATAAATTCCAAGATCATGATTGCGAAAGTATTGTAAAATGGTAAAAAAGGTAGATAACAATGAAAAGGATTATGCATAATAAGTTGCGGTAAGTCATAAAATAATTCCAATGAAATGGAAACTAATCGAAATTTATGTTTTGAATTACAGGTATGAAGTATGGTTGTCAAATTGATTGCCTGGTACATTAAAAAAGTAGGAAAATGTTATATTCATAAAGAACACAAGGATTTAAATTGAAAATAGTTGATTAGAATATGATTACTTCAAAAAAGTGCTCTTTAGATTTTGGTAAGAAATGATGTAATAAGGTCGGAGCATATCATACAATTCACTTAGAAAAGTTTTAAAAAATTAATATAAGTATTTCTGAAAGAGGTCAAATTTTTTGTTTTCTTAAGTCAATGTTGCTGACAGTAACTAAATTTATTGTTATAGTGTGAAGAAAACATAGGATAATATGAATTAATGCATCTGAAATTTTTGTTTCCTTTATCATTGCTACATTTGTTAGGAAGACAAAAATAACATACCGCGACAATAGTGATTGTTATTTGCTTTATTTAATTAAAGCAATAAATTCAATTCTAAGAGCATAATTGGTGAAGTAGTGTACGGTTTAGTGAATAATGAAATTGAGTGGACATAGAAAGCCATGGTAAATACAAAAATGCTGCCTTTGATATGGAACACAAACCAAATTTTATATTCCAAACAAATAAAATAGGTAATTTCTTTTGAATTGCAAATGATGGCTATGATTGCATTTGGCAATACACTATCGTAAAGGACAACAGATCTAAACACAAACAATTGAGTAGATAAGGCAAACAACCAAAGGTTTGGAACAAATATAACAAAGATAGGAAATACTATTTTGTTAAGAGAACGAAGAAACTGAGCACAAAGAAATCGAACCCAAAATTCATAAATTTGATTGTGTATAACACAATATACTTGATTAGTTTACTATTAAAAGAAATTGTATTGTTATGGTAACAAAAAGGCATGAATAAAAATTTCATAATAACACATAAGACTATAAAGGTAATAACATTGTAAATGAGGATAGATACTAAGGGCTCTACTGGCAGGAATATATGAACGTTCCTTTTATGTGCATAGTTTTAATAAAAAACTTATGTGTGATGGTCACACCACTTTAACTGACATTAAATACTTCTTCAATATTCAAAAATAAATATTTTACACTAGAAAATCAAATTGATGATATTGGCACGATCACAAACATAGAAGAAACAAATTATTTAAACATACTTAAGATGCATTATTGGATAACAAAGAAACTAAACATAAAGAAAACAAAAACAAAATTCATAAATTTGATTGTGTAGAACACAATATGCTTTATTAGTTTACTGTTAGAATAAATTGTACTGTTAGGGTAGCGAAAAAGCATGAATAAAAATTTCATAATAACGCATAAGGCTACAAAGGTAATTAAATTGTAAATGAGGATAGATAGTTGGTAAAAGGTTTGAAAATGACAACATAGAGTGATTTAAGATTGATAAATTGACATAATCATGGACATAAAAGAAATAAATACTTAAAACACACCTAAAATGTCATTACTGTGATTTTTTGCGTTACTTTTATGATTATGATACTCTTGATTAGGTTATATCATTTTAGGTTAGATGAAACACTTTTATAATAATAGAAGAATTGTAAATAAAATTTAGGAGACAACCACGCATCGTCAAACATGAGCACAAAAATATTAAAAAAAAGTTAGAAAAAGGTCTAAAAGTGAGAACATACGGTAGTTTAATTGTATACCTGATCTGAAGTAGATAAGATTATGGAAAATTTGGAAACTAATAAGGATTTAAACTATAATATAATAGTTTAAAAATGAAAACTTACCTATTGATCTGGTGAAAAGAACCAAAGCGTGGTGATCAGATGCAAAAACGTTCCTAAGAAAACAACGTCAGAAATGAAGAACATAAACAACTTTTAACTATTTTAAAAGTGAACATATGAAAGTAATCAACAAACAACTTTATACTACTGTGAAAAAGATGAAAAGAAAGTTATCAAATAAAAAACATCCAGATTAGTTAGATTCCAAATCCATAAGTTTCTAATTCAACGGTTTCTTACAAAATAAAAGCATAAATGATTTAATATAAATATAGTTTATGAGAATCAAGATAGAAAATATCTAAAGTTTTAACATATACACACTCATTTTATCAAAGTCATTTGATGATTGAAATGAACTTATGGCAGCTTAAACTAACTTCATTGAAACATAGGACTATTGCTTAGTGGTTAGAATGTGCCAAGTAGAATAAAGATGAAAATTAATGTATTAGTTAAAAAATTCAAAGTTAATTGGATAAGTTAGATCCAACACATAGTTTCACTTTTGTTTGAAATGTACATTAAATTGATTCTTATTATGCATTCAAGTTCACAATCCCACACGAGTGTTACGGCATGCGCTTCGCGTGTGACAATAGAACACGCTTTGCAAATAAATTGAATTTTTTTACAAATTATATATATTTAACATATTCAAAAGACATGATTCTCATAAATATTTAAGTATGTTTTTGCATTAAAACCATGTATTTATTTTTATTTCTAAGTTGGAACATTTAATTTTTTTTGTTAGGCTGAATTTTTTTCTGTTATCAATTTACAAATAGCGGAAATGTATAAGAAATATAATTTTTGGATCCTATTTTTAAGTGATATTAAATTTGGTAATGTGTGTAAGAGAGCGTTTTGAAATTGTAAAAAAATTTGAGAGATTCTATTTTTAAGTGATATTAATATTTGGTAATATCTAAAAAGAAACGTCTGAGGAAGTTCATGCTCGTAATAAAGAATATTATACCAAAGCTATTATAATTAAGTCATTTCGTGCGACGTGTGCTTTTAAAAAGTACAAACAACGTAAGTTTCAGAAATGCAAGAATATATATGTAATAGAAAAATACATGTTTGTTAAAGGGCTGAAAATTTTGAATTAACTTGGTACAATTTCCTGTTAATTCTTTTATTCTTTCACTATTTTTTTTATTTATAATAGGAAAAAAATTAATACTTTGATGATAGACATCTTGGTATATCGATTTTATATCATTATAGTAATATGGCATGGTTAATTTACTATAAAAGTCTGGTGGAATTTTAGACTTGCGTTCACTTTTGAGGATATTTTATACTATCTCTGTTGATTTCTAGTATTTTTTTTCTTTTCCTTTTTTTTATAAGAGGAAAAAAAATACTTTGATGATAGACTTAAAATCCGTGTATGATATAAGTCAACGGATAACTCGAATTCTCACATAAAAGTTGAAATCCGTATAGTTGGCATATTATAGCTTTTAGAAATAAGACATACAATTATTTAATGCTTAAAATAAAACGCTGGAGAAATTTGTTTGATGAAATATATGTCTATACTATAACCTATATACGGTGAAATGTATTAATTAATAATACATGGTTATAAAATTGGCGCCTGTTGAATAGGCGCCTGGTCTTCAGGTGCCTGTTTAACAAGCGTCTGGCCTCATTTTTGTTGGAGAAATGAGACCTCCAACATTTTGGAGTGCGAAAAATCCAATTTTCGCACTCCGAACTGTTGGAGATGCTCTTAGGATCATAAAAGAAGAATACCACAGACCCAGAAAAAAAAGAAGAACAGAATACCACTTGGTGATTTCAATTGTATACGAGCGATCTTGTGGCTTCCCCATCCCCATCGTGTGCCAATATAATTGTGTACTTCTGACTATACATGTGTACATGATCCCTTTAGTATTATATTAATTATTATATCGCGTGCCAATATAATTGTGTACCCTTAGATTGTACATGCGTACATGCTCCCTTTTAGTATTATATTGTTTCCCTTTAGCTTCCTATAAGCGTTCATTTATTTCCTATATACATGATATGTTCTATCTGTGCATTCGCATATACACTTTTTTTCATGTTAGCAAGAGTCAATTTCCATATTTTTGTGTATACATGTACAACAAATAATAAAGCTCGAATGCATGCATTACATAATGCAACCGTTCATGAAACCATATGCATAAACTATACGTGACTCAATTAATAGAGACGGTATGTGTGTGTAAAGTAATTACATAAAACACGTAAATTATGATAACCGGAAGCATGCAAAGTAAGGAAGCAGCTCACGTGTATACATTGCAAGATGAAATTCAAAAAAAAAATGTCTCGATGGCTACACGAGCAAACAAAATATTAATTACATGCAAGCTAAGAAAAGAAAAGGACATGTTGGCATGTAGGTATGATCCAGACAACGGGATAAGATACCTTTTAAGAGCACTCTAATAGAAATGATGAAAATGATACCCAGAAGCTTAATGCTAGGAGCCTAGTACTGTCCAATCTTCATATTATGAAAAAGTTCACTTACTACAGGTTTAATATTTTGATGTAACATTATGAAAATATGCTAAATGAATAGTTTCTTTGTATATTGATAATATACTTTTCTGTTCGAGCATTAGGCCAAATGTAATCGGCTCCTAACTTTAACGTTCATGATAATACTGACTCAGTCATAAAAATAAAATAAAGAAAACAGATTGCGTCCCATGCACACTCCTGTAATAAAAATAAAATGGTTACAGTAATGTGTAGTAGTGCATTTCTTCTTGGTTTAAAAGCTGAATTCGTTGAATCATGGTACCATGCAAAAGAATGAAAAAACCTTTGGTCAGTAGTTTAAAAAAGTAAATAAACGAAGATGATAATGAAAAAAGAACAGTGGAAGGAATGGTGAAGGTATTTCATACCTTATTGGATTTCAGAATGATGTATGGAATTAAAGGCCTTTTACTAAATGAAGATGTGAATAAGAGAAAGTGACAACTGATAGGAAAAGAAAAGGGTAAGCTATTAATAATAGTGATGGGTTGGAATTATCTGGAAGAATATTTTAGTACTTGAAAGATGTGCATATATGACTTGTTCTCAAGTAAACATGCAAGTAACAGTTTGGATTGTTCATGTAGTGTAGAAATTTAAGGGTTTGAATTTTTTATTTCACGTAGTGTGATGCCCCACCTCTATATCCACGCTAGCCAAGAACACTACAGAGTAATGTTGTCAACTAGCACGGAGAATAAGGCTGTTGAGGAGAGACCATCTGTATAATTGCTTTGTGCAAGTACCGATATGCCAGATAAAAATATAACTTTTCATCTCAAGAGGAAATCCGACATGCCGATACAAACACAAAGCTACAATGGCTATATGTAATCTTCGGAAACAAATATTGAAATAAACATAACACAAACCAGTCATTGATAATTCATATCACAAAGGAGGAAATAGATATGAATATATATAACACATAAAAGTGTTCATCAGAGTAGTGGTCAACAAGATCCACACTATCACAAAAGAAATAGCTACCAGTGCTATACAAAAGAATATGGATACAACCATAAGTCTATATGTGACGCCCCACCTCTATACCCACGCTAGCCAAGAACACTACGGTACAGTGCTGTCAACTAGCACGGAGAATAAGGCTGTTGTGGAGCGGCCATCAATAGTTGGGTCTTACACTAGTATTGGTTATCTCGATAGGAGTGGTATGTAAATATATATATATTCTTTCATTTTTTTCATCTCTGATTTATTTTCTCCCATCGAAATACCCCAATTCCAGTATAAAACGAACTACGATGGTTCATAATAGTTTAGAACAGTAAATATAAAATATCACACAGATAATATAATGCGGAACACAAATCAAACGGAAAGTCTCATATATACAATAACTGATGTCAGTTACAATACATTTGATCACAATACATATGACACGGTACATATGATGCAACTACAACAGTCGACTAAGGAAGTTACATATACAAGTACATTAACGTATTTAATATACATGAATACATATCTTCCAATACAATTTTACAGACTACTACAAATGACGACGACTACTCCAAAAGATATGAAAGAACTTCATAGCTCTAGCAGAAACCCAAAGCAGAATATCTACAACCTGAAATACTCGGTCTGACCCGAGTATTAAATTCAAAAGAAAATAATACTCGGGTCAGTCTAATTCAAACTCAGTTATTAGTGCACAGAAGCAATAATAATCAAATAATGAATAGACGACAGTAATTAAACCAAATCAGAATGCAATTCAGAATATTGAATTGAAATAAACAGAACGGTTCAAACCATTGAAATATCAATTAAAATATTAAGATGAGTAGGGCTGCAGTACACGCACGCATGTACTGCCTCGCCACTACAGCACATGAACTACGCAAAAGATTAATAAATCAAAACAAAATAGAATATCACAAAACCATACCGTGTGGCTGCAGTTCACGCCTGCGTGCACTGCCTTGCCACTATAGTGCTGACGTACACAATAAAATTCACAAGCGCGCACGAGGTCAAACTCGAAAACCGAGTTCAACACAAGTGAAACGCCAACACAAAGTGAACACTACTTAAACAAGAACCAAAACACAAATCCAGACCAGGCAGTAAAAGAAGTACAACTGAAATGCACATAACACATGTGCGAGATACAAGTGCTCGTAGACATAAATACTCAAAGTCAAGACTACAGGTTACTGCATATCAAGTGTGCAATCCACAGTTGCAGGAAAGCAACAAAAGAAAAATGCTCATATGTCTACATATTAAATATGCAAAAACCAAAGTTGCAGTGAACAAAAAAAATGCTCCAGAATTCACAGTCCAAACAAATGCAATAAGCAAGTGGCAGTAGTGAAAAGCTTCAACAAAGTGAATACGCAATATGTACACAAGATGGTGTACGGTCAGACATACAAGACCAGGCTAGTGATACAACACGCTCACAGTTCATACTTATTCGAGATTAGTTCAAGGAAAACGAGTGTATCAAGCTATAAGCCCAGCGACAACTTTTATTTCAGGTTATAGTGCCAGCAACCAAAATGTATTAGCAAGGATGAATAAAGCAACCGAAACCACAATAAATAGGTACAAACAAGGATGCATGCAACAGCATGAAACACAAGAACACTCAAACTAGGAATACTTACTTCAAGTTCAAAACAAGGCAGCATATCAATGGAAATACATAGATAATACAACTGTGACAGTACTCACGTATATACATATACATGTATATACATTATATACATGGAAACAACAGCATCGAGTAGAGACCAAAAGTGTTCAGGAACACAAACAAGTACAGGGATACAGTGGACAAAAACAAGCCTACAAACAAATGTGCCAGATTGCAATTCAAGTCAATCCACCCATATATGCATACACACAAACATATGTATATATGCACATTTATGCAGACACTGGTGACAGAGCAAGCTTGTGTACAACTCGACACATTCATTTCATTTCATTTCATTTTATTTTTCTTTTAAAAATATTTGCAGGTTTAAAAATCATGTAAATAAAAATCTACCCGAGCCTTACAAAGTTTTACCCGAGTCAAAAGCAACGAAGACCCGAGGCAAGCCTAAAATAATCAAGTAACGAAACATGTCAGTGAAGCCGGTCATAATGAATATGACAAAAGAAATGGCCAGCAACAACATGCTTAAGGACACTACGGTGTACAATGAACAATGTAAGTCATGGGATCTAAATCAACAGCCCCGAAATCATCTCAAGGCAGAAAATCATCAGCATCGAACAAAACAGGGTCGAGGCGACAAAGTTACAAAATCAATCATCAAAACAAATCGAATGGCCGAAGTCAGGTACAAAAATTCAAGGCCGAACACAAAATCACCAAACAATAAATTTGAATTAGATGTGAGTAGGGATTACTCACATTGTCGACGAATTTAGGGGAAGCCGGCCAGAATTCGAGCGAAGACGAACGAAGCGATCAACCGAAGCCCTAAATTTGGACAAAGAAGGAACGAATGCGAGCACCCCCATTTTTTTTATTTTTCGGTGGTTTTAGGTTTTGCAAACGAAAATAGATAAGGGGGGAGAGGGGGACCGGTTTGAATAAAAAGAGGGGATAAGGCCAAATAAAATAAAAAAAGAAAACTTTTATTTAAAGTCCTAAATTTCTTTTAACAATTTATAAGTCAATTTTAATTCAAAATTTAAAAACTTCAAATGGAAATTTGTGTCAATATTAATCGTTTAAATTGTCAATTATAATAGATGCAAACTACCGGGTTGTTACAGACTCCCCTCCTTAAAGAAATTGCGTCCTCGCAATCATAAGGAATAAATTAACAAAAGGTAACAACCTCAAGAGCATATCATCACAAGATGAAGAAATTTGAAAATAGAAAGTTAAACATATTGAGCACGAGAGAGAGAGAGAGAAAACGTGTTTGTTCGATGAATTCTCTGGATTCCTAAGAGAAAACCATAGAATTTGAGAACCATTGAGAATCTCCACAAGAGAAACATCTTTATTTCGAAGGTGCTACACCCCCGAAGCAATGATGTAAATATAAGGTTGCTCAAGAATAGAAATCGGAAATCCCTAAGGCCTTTCCGTAATTGGAAGACGTGGAAAACGTCATGAATAGCGGAAAATTGAGTCGGTACACTGGCGTAGTACAATATAAACACCAAAGAAATCTTTTAATTTCATAAAAGAAATTCACAAATTATCCACAAAATCTAATTATCAATAGATAATTCAGAAATCTCAAATCACAAATATTTGATTATCAAAAACGATAATCAAATCAACAAGTATTCGATTATCAAAATCGAAAATCAATTTTAAATCACAAATATTTAATTATCACAAACGATAATTAAATTTCAAATATCTAATTATCACAAGCGATAATTAGAAACAATAAATATCTGATTATCAAAAACGATAAATCAGAAATCATAAACATCCAATTATCAAAACGATAATCAGAAATTACCGCAACGGTAATCAAATTTCAAATCACAAATGTTTAATTATCACAATTGATAATCAAATCTCAAATCACAAATTTTTCAATTAACGAGTCCGAAATTAACCGAAATAGCAAACGCACATGACCCATAGCACATGACCCATAACCACGAGTTTTACTAAATCATTTAATTCACTTCATCGTTTTCTTGAAAGTGCATAGTTGTGTATTTTAAAAATAACATTTCACATTCTCAAACGGACAAGTCCGGAATTAAGCGAATCAGTAAAAGAAAGGGGTCATAGTCCTCGATTTTCCTGAAACGTTTAAATCGCTTCCTCATTCTTTTGAAAGCGCAAATCGTAAAAATTTTGAAAACAATTTTGATTTATATTTAAAACAATTTTTAAAACACGTGATTAAAGCAGCAACATCCGTAGCAACTTCGACATACGTCAAAATTTCATCGAAATAATTGGCATCAAAATATAATGCCAATGAATTTTCATTCATCGAAAATGTCGCAGGAATCTTTTCAAAGATAGAAAGGGATATCATACCCTAAACTTGTATTCATAACAAGTCGATAACACACGAATTCACCAATGCACAAAAATTGATAAAACTTATCAATGGAAATCACGAAAATTGGTGAAGCACAAATTCTAGAAATCTACACAAAAAATCCAGATATCACAAAATGAGAGTACGAAAACTCAAATGGGAGTATGGAAACTCGAATGGGAGTATGGAAACTCGAATGGGAGTATGACATAGAATAAAAGATATGGCATAACATAAAATATCCATAATTACATACTACAATAAGTATGTAAATAATGATCAACAGGAGATCAACCGATAAGAGGTATGGCATAAATATGAAATACCCATACTGACATACAACTATAAGTATGCAAATAATGATCAACAGGAGATCAACCGATAAGAGATAATCGATATCACAAGAATCTTCTCAAAGATCCAAAGAGGTATCATACCCCAAATTTGTACTCATGACAAATCAATAACATATGAATTCACCAATGCACAAAAATAGGTGAAGCATAAAATTTCCAGAAATCAACATAAGGAATCTAGAAATCACAGAAAAAGGGAAAGAGGCCTATCACATGACGGTCCGAAGACCAAGGGGAGCTACCCCATGTGTGTGAATGGAATCACACAGATTGAGGTCAAGACTAACCAAAAAGCAGAAAGGTATGTGTGAATGGAATCACACAAGTGGTGTCTAGTCTGACCATCAGAACGATCATCATGATCAACGAGGAGTGTCAATTACACTAAGCATGTGTGAATGGAATCAAACAGATTGAGGTCAAGACTAACCAAAAAGAAAAAAGGTATGCGTGAGTGGAATCACACAAGTGGTGTCTAGTCTAACCTTGCAATGAAAGAGACATCACGCAATTGCTAGTCTAATTCATAAAGCGATCATCAAGATCAACGAGAAGTGTCAATTACACTAAGCTAGTGAATATAAAAGTTTAGCTTCATGTCCCATAACCACTAGCTTAACTTAAATATTTACGAACAAATTGTAGATCTTCACTAGAAAAATGTCACACGTGGTTCAATCGAACAAGTCCAAAAATTAACCGACGAAGTAAACGCAAGCATTTCATACCACTTGTTTTGCTAAGCCGTTTAATTAGATTTCTCATACGAGTGAAACTAAAGGTTTGTATATACTAATAGATCGGAAAACGGTTTAGGAAAAGATTTTGATATTGAAAATAGAGTTGAAAACATTTTGATAAAAGAGTTTTGATATTTACTACTAGTATTAAAACGTTTATATTTTTTTTTTAAAGTGACAAATCACAAAAATGATTGTAAAATCAATCAATCACAAGAATTCACATACGAAGACGTGAATAGAATCCAAAGAAATCGATACCGAATTCATCGAAAGGTATGTTCACAAAAATTCCCGAAGAAATGGTCATCAAAGTTGCTAATAAATGATAGCAACAAATCGGGAAATTAACAAGAATCGATTAAATTTGGAAACCAAATCAATTCACTAAAATTCACATTCGAAGACGTGAATAAAAACCAAAGAATTCAATTCTTAAATCCATCAAAGTAGGAATATCCAAAAATTCCAGAAATAGAAGTTATCAAAGTTGACAAAGAAGATAACAACTAATCGGAAAAGAAGAATCGATTAACAATTGGAAAAACAAAGCAGAACGAGCATAAATGCATAAATGACTTCAACAAAAATAAAAATCGAGTCAATGTCGAAGTCAACAATTAATGGCCCTAATAGAGTACAAAACGATTCAACATCATCATAAAAGGACTCAACGGCAAACCAAATCAGAGTCTTGGAAATCATGAATTTAGAAATTTCTCAAAAACAAAGTGACCGAAGTCGAATGGAATTCAAGCAGAGGAAAACATAAAATATCAAGTTCGGAATTGCTGAGATTCGAACAAAATCAATCATCGGCTAAATCAAATCAAAGCCGAAAACACAAGAATCAAAATCAAATGCATATGAATAAGCGTTAGGAATTCATACCTAACAATCAAAGACAATCATATGCAAATATGAGAGATAAAACGTCGACAAACAGTTGTAACACATGTACTATCTAAGTTATGTTTTATATTTTTTTCTAAACCCCAGGCTCTGATACCAAGCTGTGACGCCCCACCTCTATACCCACACTAGCCAAGAACACTACGGTGCAGTGCTGTCAACTAGCACGGAGAATAAGGCTGTTGAGGAGCGGCCATCAATAGTTGGGTCTTACACTAGTATTGGTTATCTCGATAGGAGTGGTATGTAAATATATATATATTCTTTCATTTTTTTCATCTCTGATTTATTTTCTCCCATCGAAATACCCCAATTCCAGTATAAAACGAACTACGATGGTTCATAATAGTTTAGAACAGTAAATATAAAATATCACACAGATAATATAATGCGGAACACAAATCAAACGGAAAGTCTCATATATACAATAACTGATGTCAGTTACAATACATTTGATTACAATACATATGACACGGTACATATGATGCAACTACAACAGTCGACTAAGGAAGTTACATATACAAGTACATTAACGTATTTAATATACATGAATACATATCTTCCAATACAATTTTACAGACTACTACAAATGACGACGACTACTCCAAAAGATATGAAAGAACTTCATAGCTCTAGCAGCAACCCAAAGCAGAATATCTACAACCTGAAATACTCGGTCTGACCCGAGTATTAAATTCAAAAGAAAATAATACTCGGGTCAGTCTAATTCAAACTCAGTTATTAGTGCACAGAAGCAATAATAATCAAATAATGAATAGACGACAGTAATTAAACCAAATCAGAATGCAATTCAGAACATTGAATTGAAATAAACAGAACGGTTCAAACCATTGAAATATCAATTAAAATATTAAGATGAGTAGGGCTGCAGTACACGCACGCGTGTACTGCCTCGCCACTACAGCACATGAACTACGCAAAAGATTAATAAATCAAAACAAAATAGAATATCACAAAACCATACCGTGTGGCTGCAGTTCACGCCTGCGTGCACTACCTTGCCACTATAGTGCTGACGTACACAATAAAATTCACAAGCGCGCACGAGGTCAAACTCGAAAACCGAGTTCAACACAAGTGAAAGCCAACACAAAGTGAACACTGCTTAAACAAGAACCAAAACACAAATCCAGACCAGGCAGTAAAAGAAGTACAACTGAAATGCACATAACACATGTGCGAGATACAAGTGCTCGTAGACATAAATACTCAAAGTCAAGACTACAGGTTACTGCATATCAAGTGTGCAATCCACAGTTGCAGGAAAGCAACAAAAGAAAAATGCTCATATGTCTGCATATTAAATATGCAAAAACCAAAGTTGCAGTGAACAACAAAAATGCTCCAGAATTCACAGTCCAAACAAATGCAATAAGCAAGTGGCAGTAGTGAAAAGCTTCAACAAAGTGAATATGCAATATGTACACAAGATGGTGTACGGTCAGACATACAAGACCAGGCTAGTGATACAACACGCTCACAGTTCATACTTATTCGAGATTAGTTCAAGGAAAACGAGTGTATCAAGCTATAAGCCCAGCGACAACTTTTATTTCAGGTTATAGTGCCAGCAACCAAAATGTATTAGCAAGGATGAATAAAGCAACCGAAACCACAATAAATAGGTACAAACAAGGATGCATGCAACAGCATGAAACACAAGAACACTCAAACTAGGAATACTTACTTCAAGTTCAAAACAAGGCAGCATATCAATGGAAATACATAGATAATACAACCGTGACAGTACTCACGTATATACATATACATGTATATACATTATATACATGGAAACAACAGCATCGAGTAGAGACCAAAAGTGTTCAGGAACACAAACAAGTACAGGGATACAGTGGACAAAAACAAGCCTACAAACAAATGTGCCAGATTGCAATTCAAGTCAATCCACCCATATATGCATACACACAAACATATGTATATATGCACATATATGAAGACACTGGTGACAGAGCAAGCTTGTCATAGATAATTCATATCACAAAGGCGGAAATAGATATGAATATATATAACACATAAAAGTGTTCATCAGAGTAGTGGTCAACAAGTTCCACACTATCACAAAAGAAATAGCTACCAGTGCTATACAAAAGAATATGGATACAACCATGAGTCTATATCTCAAGTGTATACAACAAAAAACTACTAATCTAAGTAGTTAGCCAAAAGTCAAGGTAATGATCCTGGATGAGAAATCAAGCAGAAGCACCTGTAACATCTCGGTCTGACCCGAGTATTATTTAATAAGAAAATAATAAACGGATCGGTCTAGCTATAAATATCAGATGAAATGATATAGAATAAGAGATATGACTAAACGTATAATAATCACAATGCCAAGTTGTGATAAATAAGTAATTGAAAATCAACAAGAGGTTAATCAATATCACAAAAATCTTCTCAAAGATCAAAAGGAATGTCATACTCCTTATTTCATTCACCAAACCATAAATATTGACAATTATATCAATGTCAATCACAAAAGTCAATGACGCACAAATTCACCAATGCACAAATATTGATAAAACCTATCAATGAAAATCACAAAAATTGGTGAAGCACAAATCCCAGAAATCATCAATAGAAATCCAGAAATCACAAAAAGGGGGAAGGCTTATCACAAACGGGAGCATAAAGCTCACCAACACGTGTATCACAAACGGAACGCTAATTCCATGGTTGCTAACCATCACAAATTGAGCCGAAGCTCCACAAACGGCCCGAAGACCATGGGTTGCTACCCCACCAATTTGAGTCGAAACTCCACTAAACGGGGTTTAGTCTCTCTCGCAGACAAAGAGACATCGCACATTGCTAGTCTAAATCACCAAAAATGATCGTCATGATCATCAAGAAGTGTTAATTACAGTAAGCTAGTAAATATATGAGCTTAGCATCATGTCCCATAACCACTATCTTAACTTAAATATTTACGAACAAATTGTAGATCTCCACTAGAAAATTGTCACAAGAGATTCAATCAAACAAGTCCAAGAATTAACCGACGAAGTAAACGCAAGCATTTCATACCACTCGTTTTACTAAGCCGTTTATTTAAAGTTCTCATACGAGTGAGGTAAAGGCTTGTATATACTAATAGGTTGGAAAACGGTTTTATAAACGAGTTCGATATTGAAAATAGAGTTTAAATAATCTTTGATAAAGAGTTTGTAGAAACCTTTGTATTTTAAAGTGACAAAGCACAAAAATGATTGTAGAAACAATCAATCACCAAAATTCACATACGAAGACGTGAATTAATTCCAAAGAAATCGATATCAAATCCATCAAAATGGATATTTCCAAGAATTCCATATTAGAAGTCATCAAAGTCGAAAAATTGATAGCATCAACTAGGAATCAAAACGAATCGATAAAAAATTGGAATCACAAACCAAATAGGCAAAAATAGGCATAATAGGCATTTAAGAGTAGTTCGGTCGACTGGCTCAATGAGTTCAGTCGACTGATCACAGTCCTTGAAAATATGCGGGATACTGGTCAGTCGACTGAACTCAGAGAGTCAGTCGACTGACTGCAGGGAAACAGAGCCTCAAGGCTCTGCAGATGGCCCTCGGAATGCATAATAGCTACTGCCAGTCGACTGACTGGAGCTTGGGCAATTTTCCGGCCTATATGATTGCTATGCAATCTCATCCAATTCGCAAATGAACAAGCAATGGCGCTAGGGATTTATGTCAAACGGCAACCCGGCCCTATAGGCTCTTCGATGCATCACCAAAAACAAGTTCAAACAACAAAGCTATGACTTTTGAATATTTGAACTCAAAACACTAAAATTTGGAATATTCACAAAACCAATCCAAATCAAAATCAATTGCACTTGAATAAGTGTTAGGAATTCATACCTAACAATCAAAGATAATCATAGACTTAGATGTGAGATAAAAATCTCACCTTTTCACAAAATCAATGTAGAAGAGGCTTGAAAGCAAAGGGAGAATCAACCACTTTTCAACACAACCCAAATGAGCTTGAATCTATGCTCAAAAGAAGAACATTACCAAAGTTAGGTTTAGGAATTTCTGAAATTCAAGAGAGAAGGAGTTGGAGAAGGTGAAGAGAAGGCTTAAAAATGGGTTCTCTTGAATTTGGAGCTAGAAGTTGATTTGCAAACAGAAAACTAGGGCTTGAGTTTTAATTTCCCATTCCACTCACCATTAATCTCTTTAGAACTGAAAAGTAGAGGAAGAGGGTGTGAATGAAGAGGGGGTTTCAGTTTGGGGTATTAAGTTAGAACATTGGGCTGAACCCAAACCCAAACCCAAAGTGAAAAAGGTCAAATTTTTAGCTAGCTTCAAACATATCAATGTTTATACTCAAAAAGGTTGCAAATGGAATTTTGAACTCAATGGAAGGGGTCTCGAGTCCCAATTTGATCGTATGCAAAAAGTAGCTTTTCGGACTAAAATCCGACTAATGATGAAATATTTAAATAAAATATTTAAGTATAAGATCGATAAATATGCGGGTTGTTACAGACTCCCCTCCTTAAAGAAATTGCGTCCTCACAATATATAAGATGGAAACATAAAGTAACAACCATAAAAGCATATTAACACAAAAGAAATTTGAAATAAGAAGTTCACCCCAAAGAGCATGAGTAAGTAAGTTCGGATGTGTTCGCTCGATGAATTCTCTAGATTTTCAAGAGCAATCCTTAGGATTCGCGGACCATTGAACCTTAACAAGCGAAACATCTTTATTTCGAAGGCGCTTGGCCTCCGAAGCAATAATACGAATAGGATGTTGCTCATAAGTCAAATTAGGTGAAACTTCAATTTCTTCCACAATACCGGGCTCAAGAATGGAATCGGAATCTCGAAGGCATTTCTGTAATTGAGAAACGTGAAACACGTCATGAATAGCAGAAAATTGAGCCGGTAATAAAAGGCGATATGCCACGGAACCAATACGTTCGGTGATAGGAAACGGACCAATATATCGAGGTGCTAACTTTCCCGATCGACTGAAACGCACAACACCCTTCATAGGTGAAACATGAACAAACACAAAATCTCTCACAGAAAATTCTAGTTTCCTTCTCCGGTTATCGGCATAGGATCTTTGTCTACTATGGGCTTCTTTCATCCTATGACGAATAAGGTCAATCTTTTCTGTGGAATCACGAATAAAATCTGGACCTAAAACCAGCTTCTCACCGGCCTCAAACCAACAAGAAGGAGATCGGCATGGCCTTCCATAGAGTGCCTCGAAAGGTGCCATACCAATACTAGATTGGAAGCTATTATTATAGAAAAACTCAACAACAGAAATATGATCTTCCCAACTTCCACCAAAATCAAGGACATAAGCTCGAAGAAGATCTTCAAGAGTTTGATTCACACACTCAGTTTGTCTATCGAACTGGGGGTGATAAGCGGTGCTAAAATTAAGCTTCGTTCCTAAAGCTTTTTGAAGACTCTTCCAAAATCCACTAGTAAACAATGGATCACGATCACTAACAATAGAAGTAGGAACTCCATGTAATTTTACAATTTCTTTGATAAAAAGTTTGGCCAAGAGAGGAACGGTTCGATTGGACCGAACGGAAATAAAATGGGCGGATTTAGTGAGTCTATCAACTATAACCCATAAGCTATCATGCCCCGAACGAGAACGGGGAAGGCCGTCAATAAAATCCATAGAAATTTGGTCCCACTTCCAAATTGGAATTTCTAAAGGTTGCAATAACCCACCAGGCCTTTGATGTTCGGCCTTGACAAGTTGGCAAGTCATGCAACACTCAACAAAGTTAGCAATATCAGATTTCATTCCCTCCCAATAATAAAGCCGCCTCATATCCACGTACATTTAACTACTACCGGGATGAATGGTAAATTTAGAACGATGAGAATCTTCTAAAATATCTTTACAAAGATCACTAATATTTGGCACGATAAGTCTACCAAATTTCCGAATGCCGCCACGAGAATCGATATCAAAGTCTTTCAAATCTTCAATATCAATTTTATCCTTAATATTTTGACCAAGAAGAGCCAATTCAGGATCTAGCCTTTGAGCTTCAAGAATGCGGTCTAAAAGAGAAGGATGAGCCTCAAGGCTACACAAAACAAGAGATGAACACAAGTTGGAAACACGACCTCGAATTTCACAAGTGGACAAAACCTCGAGATCATTCCATTCGGATATCATCATGGAAACAACCGCTTGTTGCTTGCGACTAAGTGCATCGGCAACTCGATTTCCCTTTCCGGGAGTTTAAAGAATATCAAGATCATAAGGTGCAAGAAATTCGAGCCAACGCTATTGACGCAAATTAAGTTCCTTTTGAGAAAATAGATATTTCAAAGATTTATGGTCGGCATAAAGAATAAACTTTTCTCCCAAAAGATAATGACGCCAAATACGAAGGGCGAAAACAATAGCTGCAAGTTCAAAATCATGAGTGGCATATCTAGTCTCAGCTGGCTTCAATTGCCTAGAAGCATAAGCAATAACACATTCTTTTTGCATAAGAACGACACCCAAACCAACGCGACTAGCATCAGTATAAACAATAAAATCTTGATTCCCCTCGGAAATAACAAGAATAGGAGCATCAGAAAGGAGTTCTTTTAGTTTCTGAAAAGAAGTCTCACATTTGCCCGACTAAATGTATTTAACACCTTTCTTCATTAAGCTAGTGAGAGGCACGACAATCTTAGAAAAGTCTTTGATAAAACGACGGTAATAACCCGCCAATCCAAGGAAACTACGAATTTCCGTTACACTCTCCGGTCTCTTCCAACTTTGAATCGCTTCAATCTTTGAAGGATCCACTGATATTCCAGATTCAGAAATAATATGACCGAGAAACTTCACACGAGATTGCCAAAAGTGGCATTTAGAAAATTTTGCTTTCAATTGATTACTCCTAAGAGTTTCCAACACAATCCGAAGATTCTTTTCATGCTCCTCCTCGGTTTTAGAATACACAAGAATATCATCAATAAAGATGAGAACAAATCGATCGAGGAAGTCTTTGAAAACTCGATTCATTAGGTCAACGAAATAAGCCGGAGCATTCGTTAAACCGAATGGCATAACAAGCCATTCATAAGATCCATATCGAGTATTGTAACGACCCGCCTTTTTGGACAGTTTAAACCGACGATCAAATACACATGTCGATTCCAAGCCATTCAAAAGGGAAGATGGTTATTGGGGTAAATAAGAAAAGAAAAGAAGAGAAATAAAGGAAATGAAACAACACAGAATCTCACAGCGGAACGATGAAATATAATAGTCTAATAAACAGTTCATGAAGCTGTTTACTATACTTTGACAATTATTTATACAACATTTATCAGAGTTATACATATACAACAGAACAATTAAAATAATGCAGCACACAGCATGATGCAAGGGTAATAATAGTAATAGTATACCAAATCTTCGTCTTCATCCTCCAGAATAGATCTTCAAAATCTGAAAAACTCAGGTCTGACCCGAGCGTAATGAAAAGACAAAACACTCGAGTCAGGACTAAAATACCCTTATGAAAGTTAAATCAATCGTAAATAAATATGAGTGTAACGGCGTCGAAGATTGTTATGGGGTTTGACATCTCCTATCCAGTGTCAACGTGCGTGTAATAACTCAAGAGATGTTATGGGATTTTCCATCTCTCAAGGATCCGTGAAACTATCTACTATGTAGTAATATACGCTAAGTAGATAATGCCTATCAGTAATATAAAGTATCAAAATAGCGTTAAGGCATTACCATAATCCCCCTTAACACATTTTTATAATGCCATAGTCTATATAGCACCGTAAGCCCCACCGTAAACTGGTGGTTATCATAGGGTACCCCATAGGTATAAAACAAAGCATAACGTAGTGGTCGCGAATAGGATAATCAGGATGACAAGATACATGAGGCGATACCAACTAGGATACTAGTAGTTGCGTGATCCGGACTGATGTTGGGCATAGCCAGCAGCCACCCCAACACCGCGAAACAACACTCCCAAATTAAGGGGTGCACCCAAATCGAATCACAAATGTAATAGAAATGGTATCGAAGAAGCATGTCCGCTAGAGGTGGCGAACCTCAATGGCACGGAGCGGCTCCTATTTTAGTCATGTCAGGGGTCATCCATTATCGTTCTCTTTCTTCAGTCAACACGTTCACCAAACCATCCACTTCATTCTGGATCAACACTCCGCGTATAATAGTTATTAAAGTGGTGTTCGGTATCGACAGAGAGTATGTCCATATCCGATCCCAGTCTCTTTAATAACTACGTATTATTACACCGTTGGCTCTTTTACATTTCAAATCAATTCATAATTTATATCAAAATATCATATACGCTTCAAAATCAAATCCATTTCAAATATCATCGCATCTATTCAAATGTAAGATTCCGCTTCAAAAATCATTTTTTGCATCAATATCTCATTTTGTTTTCAAAATCATTTCGAATTTCAATTTAGGTTGCAACTTCATTTAACTCAATTCGTATTTAAATTCAAGATTTAAATATAAACATTTCACCTTATTGACCAGCTTAGGATTTTAGAAAAATAGTTTTAAGTAGTTTAAAAGTAGTTTTAAATAATTAAAATAGTTAAAATACTTTAAAATCTTAAAATGGATTTGAAAGAGATAAATTTAGTTTAAAATAATTTAAATTGGGTTAAGTAGATTTAAAATAGATTAAAATAGTTTAAGTATTCAAAATGGTTTATATAACCGAGTAATTTGGAAAACAAAATAAAACAGCTTCAAAATCAATCCATTTCAATTATAACTTCCCAATTCAAATCAATTTCAATTTCCATTCTACCGATTCAATTTCGATTTCAATTCAATCAACGTCAATTTTTACTTCGAATTAATTCAATTTTTCATTCACCTTTAATTTATTCAATTTCAATTTATATCGATTTGGAGCTTGATTTCTCAAAATATCAATTTATAACACTTAACAAAAAATTCCAACAATATTCAAGTTTAAATCCAAATTCCAAATATGATTCAATTCCAAACTCGATTTCAAAATATCATTTTTATATCACTTTTACTTTGTAATATTCAAAGCTCGAATTAAGGTTAAATCTTTAAACAAATCAATTTTCGACATTCAATCATATCCAATTTCAAAGTCTCAACTTAATTATTTAACAAAATTCCTTTAATCAAAATTTATTTCAACATTCCAAACTCAATTTTTTCGATGAATTCAATTTCTATAAATCGATTTCTATTTATAACTTTTAAATCAAAACATTTAAATAAATTTCGAATCGACGATTTCAAAAATTATTAATTTAGCCAATTCGGTGTCTGTATATAATTTTCTATCCTATGGACAAGTAGTTATTTATTTCAATTGAATGTCAGGGATGAATATATATATCACTTAAATCAATCGTAGTGGCATATGTATGCATAACAGGTTATATATAATCAAATAAGCATCCAAACATTCAAATATCAACCAATAACATCCATCAAAATACATCATCCAATAGACAATACAATTTACGGCAATTTCATAGTTATCAATGTCAGGTAATTTAATCGCAATTCAATTTCAATTCCAATTTAACTGTCAATTTAATTTTTTTTAACGGTTAATTCAAATGACAATATATATGACAATTAAATTCTATCAAACAACGACAATAAAATCATAACACTTCATAATGTCAAATTTAACTAGCATAAAGATATTTAGTACGTTGTGAGCGTTATAAAACACTCACTTTGATTTCAATGCAGTTCCAGCGTTTTATTTCGAATAAAATTAAACGAGCGTTTAATTTTATCCGAAATTTCCACTAGCTCCAAACGATTCCAATCCCATTCCATAGCGTAGTTCTCGACAAAACGAACCCGTTGCAATTCGTTTCGTCACAATCCGACCTCGTATGAAAGAGTTATGTCGTTTTAAATATCGTACAAATTTAAATAAATAATTTACAAATTCATTTGCTAATTTTTAACCTAAATGCTATCCGTCCGTCCATTTTCATCAAATAATCAAGGCCGCATCTCCCTTCGTCTTCCTCTCTCACGTTCGAACGCGCAAGACCCAAACACGTCGGCCCTAACCCTAATCACGCACCACTCTACGGCCGTCTCCACTTCGATCAGATGATGTCATATCGAAGCCAAGCTCCGACTCCACCCACGACCGCCGTATGGCCAAGCTCGGCCCCCCTAAGGCTTGGAAATCGTGCACGAACCCGACCCCCTTTGCAGCTAATTTGCCGTTGACTCGACTCACCAAATTCGATCATCACCGTTGAACTTCTAGAACTCAATACGATCTTCAATGTTGCAGTTGGAAATTTGTTGAATCGCTTTACAGATTTGAAGAAATTTGAGGAGGAAGAAAACAAGATATCGGCCCTAGATTTTAATGGTGGCGGCCTGCATATTTTGCCCTAGGGTTTAGTTTATTCTCAAAAAAAGAAAATAACGAAGTGCCTTTATAGAAAAACGACGAACACTCTTCATCCCCGATTTTCCGAACTCGGTGAAGATCAATAAGATTCATGCGAGAAAAGATTCGATCGCATGACCTCAGCCAAGCCTGGACTTCAATAATAGTTTCAGAACCCTTGAATGGGTTCCCACCCAAGTTGGTATAATCGTTGCACAAGCGTGCAAATCCAGACTTAGGATCACTTGGTTCCGAATTAGAACCAGCTGCTTGAGCATTCTTAACTAAATCAAGAAGCTGATGGACAGACATAAAAAATCCATCATGGGGAGTAGCACTAGATTGACCGGCGCTGGGAGGGCCTAGTCTAACCATTTCCCTTCCTTAAGAAAGAAAGAAAGAACGAAGGAAGGAAAAGGTTATTCACCAAGTGAATATCAAGCAACCTTAATAAATAAAACAAGGAATCATAAAAGAAAATAGGATAGAACGGTACGAAGACACGAATTAAATCCTAAGGCACGACTCCTAAGATGGACTTAGGACGGTGATCCTTGTTAAATTATTCTACATTGTTCCAACACAATCCGAAGATACCTTTCATGCTCCTCCTCGGTTTTAGAATACACAAGAATATCATCAATAAAGATGAGAACAAATCGATCGAGGAAGTCTTTGAAAACTCGATTCATTAGGTCAACGAAATAAGCTGGAGCATTCATTAAACCGAATGGCATAACAAGCCATTCATAAGATCCATATCGAGTATTGTAACGACCCACCTTTTTGGACAGTTTAAACCGACGATCAAATACACATGTCGATTCCAAGCCATTCAAAAGGGCAGATGGTTATTGGGGTAAATAAGAAAAGAAAAGAAGAGAAATAAAGGAAATGAAACAACACAAAATCTCGCAGCGAAACGATGAAATATAATAGTCAAATAAACAGTTCATTAAGCTGTTTACTATACTTTGACAATTATTTATACAACATTTATCAGAGTTATACATATACAACAGAACAATTAAAATAATGCAGCACACAGCATGATGCAAGGGTAATAATAGTAATAGTATACCAAATCTTCGTCTTCGTCCTCCAGAATAGATCTTCAAAATCTGAAAAACTCAGGTCTGACCCGAGCGTAATGAAAAGACAAAATACTCGAGTCAGGACTAAAATACCCTTATGAAAGTTAAATCAATCGTAAATAAATATGAGTGTAACGGCGTCGGAGATGTTTACGGGGTTTGACATCTCCTATCCAGTGTCAACGTGCGTGCAATAACTCAAGAGATGTTACGGGATTTTCCATCTCTCAAGGATCCGTGAAACTATCTACTATGTAGTAATATACGCTAAGTAGATAATGCCTATCAGTAATATAAAGTATCAAAATAGCGTTAAGGCGTTACCATAATCCCCATTAACACATTTTTATAATGCCATAGTCTATACAGCACCGTAAGCCCCACCGTAAATAGGTGGTTATCAGAGGGTACCCCATAGGTATAAAACAAAGCATAACGTAGGGGTCGCGAGTAGGATAATCAGTATGACAAGGTACATGAGGCGATACCAACTAGGATACTAGTAGTTGCGTGATCCGGACTGATGTTGGGCATAGCCAGCAGCCACCCCAACACCGCGAAACAACACTACCAAATCAAGGGGTGCACCCAAATCGAATCACAAATGTAATAGAAATGGTATCGAAGAAGCGTGTCCGCTAGAGGTGGCGAACCTCAATGGCCCGGCGCGGCTCCTGTTTTAGTCATGTCAGGGGTCATCCATTATCGTTCTCTTTCTTCAGTCAACGCGTTCACCAAACCATCCACTTCACTCTGGATCAACGCTCCGCGTATAATAGTTAATAAAGTAGTGTTCGGTATCGACAGAGAGTATGTCCATATCCGATCCCGGTCTCTTTAATAACTACGTATTATTACACCGTTGGCTCTTTTACATTTCAAATCAACTCATAATTTATATCAAAATATCATATACGCTTCAAAATCAAATCCATTTCAAATATCATCGCATCTATTCAAATGTATGATTCCGTTTCAAAAATCATTTTTTGCATCAATATCTCATTTCGTTTTCAAAATCATTTCGAATTTCAATTTAGGTTGCAACTTCATTTAACTCAATTCGTATTTAAATTCAAGATTTAAATATAAACATTTCACCTTATTGACCAGCTTAGAATTTTAGAAAAATAGTTTTAAGTAGTTTAAAAGTAGTTTTAAATAATTAAAATAGTTAAAATACTTTAAAATCTTAAAATGGATTTGAAAGAGATAAATTTAGTTTAAAATAATTTAAATTGGGTTAAGTAGATTTAAAATAGATTGAAATAGTTTAAGTATTAAAAATGGTTTATATAACCGAGTAATTTGGAAAACAAAATAAAACAGCTTCAAAATTAATCCATTTCAATTATAACTTCCCAATTCAAATCAATTTCAATTTCCATTCTACCGATTTGATTTCGATTTCAATTCAATCAACGTCAATTTTTACTTCGAATTAATTCAATTTTTCATTCACCTTTAATTTATTCAATTTCAATTTATATCGATTTGGAGCTTGATTTCTCAAAATATCAATTTATAACACTTAACAAAAATTTCCAACAATATTCAAGTTTAAATCCAAATTCCAAATATGATTCAATTCCAAACTCGATTTCAAAATATCATTTTTATATCACTTTTACTTAGTAATATTCAAAGCTCGAATTAAGGTTAAATCTTTAAACAAATCAATTTTCGACATTCAATCATATCCAATTTCAAATTTCAAAGTCTCAACTTAATTATTTAACAAAATTCCTTTAACCAAAATTTATTTCAACATTCCAAACTCGATTTTTTCGATGAATTCAATTTCTATAAATCGATTCTATTTATAACTTTTAAATCAAAACATTTAAATAAATTTCAAATCGACGATTTCAAAAATTATTAATTTAGCCAATTCGGTGTCCGTATATAATTTTCTATCCTATGGCCAAGTAGTTATTTATTTCAATTGAATGTCAGGGATAAATATATATATCACTTAAATCAATCATAGTGGCATATGTATGCATAACAGGTTATATATAAGCAAATAAGCATCCAAACATTTAAATATCAACCAATAACATCCATCAAAATACATCATCCAATAGACAATACAATTTACGGCAATTTCATAGTTATCAATGTCAGGTAATTTAATCGCAATTCAATTTCAATTCCAATTTAACTGTCAATTTAATTTTTTTTAACGGTTAATTCAAATGACAATATATATGACAATTAAATTCTATCAAACAACGACAATAAAATCATAACACTTCATAATGTCGAATTTAACTAGCATAAAGATATTTAGTACGTTGTAAGCGTTATAAAACACTCACTTTGATTTCAATGCAGTTCCAGCGTTTTATTTCGAATAAAATAAAACGAGCTTTTAATTTTATCCAAAATTTCCACTAGCTCCAAATGATTCCAATCCCATTCCATAGCGTTATGCTCGACAAAACGAACCCGTTGCAATTCGTTTCGTCACAATCCGACCTCGTATGAAAGAGTTATGTCGTTTTAAATATCGTACAAATTTAAATAAATAATTTACAAATTCATTTGCTAATTTTTAACCTAAATGCTATCCGGGCCGTCCATTTTCATCAAATAATCAAGGCCGCATCTCCCTTCGTCTTCCTCTCTCACGTTCGAACGCGCAAGACCCAAACACGCCGGCCCTAACCCTAATCATGCACCACTCTACGGTCGTCTCCACTTCGATCAGATGACGTCACGTCGAAGCCAAGCTTCGACTCCACCCACAACCGCCGTAGGGCCAAGCTCGGCCCCCCTAAGGTTGGAAATCGTGCACGAACCCGACCCCCTTTGCAGCCAATTTGCCGTTGACTCGACTCACCAAATTCGATCATCACCGCTGAACTTCTAGAACTCAATACGATCTTCAATGTTGCAGTTGGAAATTTGTTGAATCGCTTTACGGATTTGAAGAAATTTGAGGAGGAAGAAAAAAAGATATCGGCCCTAAATTTTTAATGGTGGCAGCCTGCATATTTTGCCCTAGGTTTTAGTTTGTTCTCAAAAAAAGAAAATAACGAAGTGCCTTTATAGAAAAACGACGAACACTCTTCATCCCGGATTTTCCGAACTCCGATTTACGCGCGGTGACCGGCATTTCTAGGGTTTACCCCACGTTCCGGACACAATGGAACAGGTTTCGAAAGCTAATTCGATCGTCTGTGCGAGTTACGGAAATAAACGATCGATTTAAATTAAATCGATTTAAACTAATTTCTGTACGTTTTAGCTTGCCTTGGACAAACGATAAATCCGATTGGCACGAAATTTAAAATCTTACAATAATATTACATTACGGATCCGATGAAACTGGTTTCGTCGAAATCCGAGACTGTTTGAAAAATGACTATTTTAACTCGCCAAATTAATATTAAAACAATTTCAACGCATTTCGAGCTGCCACGGTCAAACGGCAACTTCGATTGCTACGAAAATTGAAATCCGATAATAACTAACCATGACGGATCCAATGGAACTAATTTCGTCCAATTCTGAGACTGTTCAAAATTTGGCTATTTTCCAGTCGATAATTAAATATTAAAATATTCAATTTTCACAAATCTACTTTTAGTTCAATTTTAAAAGTTCTACAACATCATTCTACCTTTAATACGATAAAATAAAAATTTACAAATCATTTTTAATCATATTAAACCCGTTATTCAATTATCCAATAAATTCCAATTTTAAAATCTTATTAACTCTATTATAATCCCAATACAACTTACATTCACTTTGGAAACCCATTTGAATCATATTAAATCAAATTTCAATTATTCACTCTATTTTCATATATTAAATTTCAATATCAAATTAATCGTATCAAATTCGGAATTTAATTATTCAACATTTGTAATATTAAATTTAAACAAATTTGATTATTCTTAAATCACTATCTTTTGAAATATTCAAAACGAACTTATAAAATTTAACAAATTCAAATTATAGAACAACCATTTTCATTAAACAGTTATTCGATTCCCGTTATTCAATTATTCAATAAATTTCAAATATTAAATTTAAACAATTTAATTGTTCAATATTTGACGGATTTCAATATTGGATTTTTAAATAAAAATTTTATTATCAGTCGATTTACTATATTACATCAAATAAATTCCACATTATTATTTAACTACAGTTAGAGATAATGCACTCAACTAATATATAAACTTTCATTTCAATTGCAATTGGTTCACAAATTCAATTTGACTAACTAAATGAATAGGTAACTTAAATAATTATCACCGTTACTTTTAATTACTTATAAGTTTATTATTTATAAACAAGTGTCACAATTACCTATTCAATACAAATTCATTCAACTACCTTTGACTACATATTATTTCAATTGATCTGGGATTTCATTCAATTCATAAATAATTAACTTAGATAAAATTTGTTGCATTTTATTCTAGTTATTATTATTCCAAACGACTTACAAATTTTTTTCTAACACTAAATCACGAAATCTTATTAAATTAGCTATTTTAATTATCGAAAATTTACGGGTCGTTACACTCTCCCCCACTCAAAACTTTTCGTCCCCGAAAAGGAAAAAGAAGAGAAAAGGAACTAAGTAAAGAATTCAACATTTGATATATTTTATTCAAAATTATCCACTTATAAAACAATGAAATTCCATTTATAAAGTCATAACTACGCTTCCACTAAGTTACTCCAAACGACTTCCTAACTTTAAAAGTTAGTAATCAAAACAAGTTATAAAAAATTTTAAAACTTGAAAAATTTTCTAACACCCGGATTTTACGGAAAATTTCGGCAGAGTCTCCTTTGCGCGGCTCGATCGGAAAAAAAAATATAACAGTATATATATCACAAATATACATCTCATCAAGCGATGAGGCATCCCGCAGGGAAATGTGTAAAAATACGATATGTAATCCGAGATATGTACCTTATATATTGTTAGCGAGCATATACGGCTAATATAGCGCGAAAGCGAGCCCCAAATGCGAAGCAAGCGAAATCCACACCTACTAAACACTCAATAACTAAGTTAGAACCATGCATATAAAGATAGATCGATATACTTAGCCTACACAACATATATATAACATATTTAGCTTCAAAACTGAGATTTCAATTTCAGGACAGCAAACAAATCTTAGTTTTAGGACACCTAAACTATAAAATTCGGCAACAGAATCTAAACAAAAGTTGTTGCATTCATTTCAGGCTTTCTGGAATGTCCAAAATCATCGAATTCGGACCATACGTTCAAAAATTATGGCCGTTTTACTTAGAGGATACGCCTCAGCCTGGGCAATGAATTGCGTAGGTCAGCGACGTTCACCCGCATTTTCGACCTTTTAAACGATATCAAAACACAAAACACTTAAAACAAAAGTTTTAGCATAAGTTCTTAGCTTTTTAGAAAGCGCAAGATCATTAAAATCCGATAAAGCAGTCAAAAGATATGGCGAAAATACTAAGGGTGTATACTACTGATTTTTCTTATTTTTACACAGGACAGCGAGTAACATTCAAGTTTTTAACCTAGTAGACGAAGGAATTTTCTAAGCTATCTAAACAAAAGTTGTGCTATAGTTTCTAAGCTTTTTGAAAAGTCTAAGATCGTTGAATTCCGTTTAGCCATTTAAAAGTTATGGTTGTTTTCGTTTCAGCATATATTGGACAATTTTGGATTTTTTCCAAAATTTGCTTTTATTATTTCAAAGTACAAACCATCAAAATTCAAATTTTCTAAAGAACAATCATAAACACAAAGTCATTTTTTTTTGTTATTCATCCATGCAATAGGTTTACATTCAATTTGTTTCCGATTTATTCAAGTTTGTTTCATTCACATTTTAAATTCAAGTCAATTTGCTTCAATTTAAATTGAATTCAATTATATTTAATTTCACTTTGCTTCAAATTTGAATTTAATTATTTTAAAATTTTATTTCGTTTATTCAATTCCATTAACACTAATGAATTCTACTTAATCAATTTTCATCCATCTAACAACCAATGCATATCAAACATTAACATCCATCCAAAATTTACACTAAATCAATTATACATTTCCAAGTCAATTTTTTTTCATACACTTCCAAGTTTATTGACATTTAGTTATATTCAAATTTAATTAGTTTCCATTTACCAATTTTATATTTCATTAATTTTAAATTTTATTTATTCACTTAGATATATCATTCATTTTACAGCTTAAATTTCTTTTATATTTACAACTATCAATAGATCTTCACATTTTATTATTCACTCTCACGCTGGTACATTATTTCTCTACCTATCCTTATTAGCATTTTAAACCTTTTAAGTATTTGGTAAGTTATACTTATTCAAATAGAATGTAGTTAAACAACATACAACTTCTTTTCATTTAAAGTTGAATTTTCAATTAATTAATTCTTAAGTCATTACTTAAATTTCACTATAATTTAATTTCACATTTACATTCACATATAGTATTTCCATTTTATATTAACATAATTGTGAATCACCTTTAAATGTTAATTTAAATTCCAATTATTTACTAACAATTTTATTTATATTTGCAAACCATTAATTAAATGCATATTTCATTATTCAAACATATACTTGTATATTATCCAATTAACAATTCATATAACATTTTTGAACTTCTTAAATATTTTGGTAAGTTATATCTATGCTATAGAATGAAATTTAATACTATGCGAGTTTTACAGTTTCAATTTTATTTTAAGTTCATAATTTCCTAATTCTAAGGATTTCTACTTCAATTGATATTTTCACTTAGCTCTTAGGTTCATTTCTCATTTCACAATTCAGAAGTTCCTTAATGATTCAAGTCTAAATTCATTTCAATCATTTAACAAAATCATTAATTATTAAAGGACTTAAGAATTCCAATCCCGGTTTCATTTCAAATCAAGTTTTGAAATAATATATACTTATATAATTTATATATCAAATCATACTATAGAGAATACAAAATAAAATAAAAGTTGAATCAAAACAAGGTTTAGACAAGCTATTAAGTGGTCTCCCCCACTCGGACTCTCGAAAATAAACGCCGATGATGCGTGCACTCATCACCGAAATCATTTTCTAGCGTCAAGAGAAGGGAATATAACACTTATCATAAAAAAATCCTTCGAAAACAATTTCAACTCAATTGTACTATCATATAATACTCATATTATATTTTTCAAATTCTTGTAAGTCAATTTCAAACACCGGAATTTAAATTCCCAAATCCAAGTTAAAATTCATTTATATTCACTATCAATTGATTTCATTTTCCTAAATCCATTATTATTTAATCAATTTTTTTGTAAATATTGACTGATCAAACAATAACGATAATAATCTAATATTATCATCTCCTAACAATCAATTCAATCAAAATGAATAAATATTCAAATAATTCTTTTATATAAAATATATTCCAAAACGATATTGTGTTGGTTTGTCCTATTCGAGTGTTTAGAAATTCCTATCGACGCCTTTGCGTCCCAAGTATCGACAAGAATTCATAAATACTCAACGGAACAAAGTTAACACAATATAAAACCATTTTATATCAAATAACAAGTACGCTCTCTCATATACACTCAACTCATTCATATAGTTTACCTCTATTTCAATGAGTTATTCCCCACTAGAGCCAAGGTTTATCGCTAAACCAAAGCGCTGATACCAACTGTAACGACCCGCCTTTTTGGACAGTTTAAACCGACGATCAAATAAACATGTCGATTCCAAGCCATTCAAAAGGGTAGATGGTTATTGGGGTAAATAAGAAAAGAAAAGAAGAGAAATAAAGGAAATGAAACAACACAGAATCTCGCAGCGGAACGATGAAATATAATAGTCAAATAAACAGTTCATGAAGCTGTTTACTATACTTTGACAATTATTTATACAACATTTATCAGAGTTATACATATACAACAGAACAATTAAAACAATGCAGCAGACAGCATGATGCAAGGGTAATAATAGTAATAGTATACCAAATCATCGTCTTCGTCCTCCAGAATAGATCTTCAAAATCTAAAAAACTCAGGTCTGACCCGAGCGTAATGAAAAGACAAAACACTCGAGTCAGGACTAAAATACCCTTATGAAAGTTAAATCAATCGTAAATAAATATGAGTGTAACGGCGTCGGAGATGTTTACGGGGTTTGACATCTCCTATCCAGTGTCAACGTGCGTGCAATAACTCAAGAGATGTTACGGGATTTTCCATCTCTCAAGGATCCGTGAAACTATCTACTATGTAGTAATATACGCTAAGTAGATAATGCCTATCAGTAATATAAAGTATCAAAATAGCGTTAAGGCGTTACCATAATCCCCCTTAACACATTTTTATAATGCCATAGTCTATACAGCACCGTAAGCCCCACCGTAAACTGGTGGTTATCAGAGGGTACCCCATAGGTATAAAACAAAGCATAACGTAGTGGTCGCGAATAGAATAATCAGTATGACAAGGTACATGAGGCGATACCAACTAGGATACTAGTAGTTGCATGATCCGGACTGATGTTGGGCATAGCCAGCAGCCACCCCAACACCGCGAAACAACACTCCAAAATCAAGGGGTGCACCCAAATCGAATCACAAATGTAATAGAAATGGTATCGAAGAAGCGTGTCCGCTAGAGGTGGCGAACCTCAATGGCCCGGCGCGGCTCCTGTTTTAGTCATGTCAGGGGTCATCCATTATCGTTCTCTTTCTTCAGTCAACGCGTTCACCAAACCATCCACTTCATTCTGGATCAACACTCCGCGTATAATAATTATTAAAGTGGTGTACGGTATCGACAGAGAGTATCTCCATATCCGATCCCGGTCTCTTTAATAACTACGTATTATTACACCGTTGGCTCTTTTACATTTCAAATCAATTCATAATTTATATCAAAATATCATATACGCTTCAAAATCAAATCCATTTCAAATATCATCGCATCTATTCAAATGTAAGATTCCATTTCAAAAATCATTTTTTGCATCAATATCTCATTTCGTTTTCAAAATCATTTCGAATTTCAATTTAGGTTGCAACTTCATTTAACTCAATTCGTATTTAAATTCAAGATTTAAATATAAACATTTCACCTTATTGACCAGTAGTTTTAAGTAGTTTAAAAGTAGTTTTAAATAATTAAAATAGTTAAAATACTTTAAAATCTTAAAATGGATTTGAAAGAGATAAATTTAGTTTAAAATAATTTAAATTGGGTTAAGTAGATTTAAAATAGATTAAAATAGTTTAAGTATTCAAAATGGTTTATATAACCGAGTAATTTGGAAAACAAAATAAAACAGCTTCAAAATCAATCCATTTCAATTATAACTTCCCAATTCAAATCAATTTCAATTTCCATTCTACCTATTCAATTTCGATTTCAATTCAATCAACGTCAATTTTTACTTCGAATTAATTCAATTTTTCATTCACCTTTAATTTATTCAATTTCAATTTATATCGATTTGGAGCTTGATTTCTCAAAATATCAATTTATAACACTTAACAAAAAATTCCAACAATATTCAAGTTTAAATCCAAATTCCAAATATGATTCAATTCCAAACTCGATTTCAAAATATCATTTTTATATCACTTTTACTTTGTAATATTCAAATCTCGAATTAAGGTTAAATCTTTAAACAAATCAATTTTCGACATTCAAATCATATCCAATTTCAAATTTCAAAGTCTCAACTTAATTATTTAACAAAATTCCTTTAACCAAAATTTAGTTCAGCATTCCAAACTCAATTTTTTCGATGAATTCAATTTCTATAAATCGATTTCTATTTATAACTTTTAAATCAAAACATTTAAATAAATTTCAAATCGACGATTTCAAAATTTATTAATTTAGCCAATTCGGTGTCTGTATATAGTTTTCTATCCTATGGCCAAGTAGTTATTTATTTCAATTGAATGTCAGGGATGAATATATATATCACTTAAATCAAACATAGTGGCATATGTATGCATAACAGGTTATATATAAGCAAATAAGCATCCAAACATTCAAATATCAACCAATAACATCCATCAAAATACATCATCCAATAGACAATACAATTTACGACAATTTCATAGTTATCAATGTCAGGTAATTTAATCGCAATTCAATTTCAATTCCAATTTAACTGTCAATTTAATTTTTTTTAACGGTTAATTCAAATACAATTAAATTCTATCAAACAACGACAATAAAATCATAACACTTCATAATGTCAAATTTAACTAGCATAAAGATATTTAGTACGTTGTGAGCGTTATAAAACACTCACTTTGATTTCAATGCAGTTCCAGCGTTTTATTTCGAATAAAATTAAACGAGCGTTTAATTTTATCCGAAATTTCCACTAGCTCTAAACGATTCCAATCCCATTCCATAGCGTAGTGCTCGACAAAACGAACCCGTTGCAATTCGTTTCGTCACAATCCGACCTCGTATGAAAGAGTTATGTCGTTTTAAATATCGTACAAATTTAAATAAATAATTTACAAATTCATTTGCTAATTTTTAACCTAAATGCTATCCGGGCCGTCCATTTTCATCAAATAATCAAGGCCGCATCTCCCTTCGTCTTCCTCTCTCACGTTCGAACGCGCAAGACCCAAACACGCCGGCCCTAACCCTAATCATGCACCACTCTACGGTCGTCTCCACTTCGATCAGATGACGTCACGTCGAAGCCAAGCTTCGACTCCACCCACAACCGCCGTAGGGCCAAGCTCGGCCCCCCTAAGGTTGGAAATAGTGCACGAACCCGACCCCCTTTGCAGCCAATTTGCCGTTGACTCGACTCACCAAATTCGATCATCACCGTTGAACTTCTAGAACTCAATACGATCTTCAATGTTGCAGTTGGAAATTTTTTGAATCGCTTTACGGATTTGAAGAAATTTGAGGAGGAAGAAAACAAGATATCGGCCCTAGATTTTTAATGGTGGCGGCCTGCATATTTTGCCCTAGGGTTTAGTTTATTCTCAAAAAAAGAAAATAAGGAAGTGCCTTTATAGAAAAACGACGAACACTCTTCATCCCGGATTTTCCGAACTCTGATTTACGCGCGGTGACCGGCGTTTCTAGGGTTTACCCCACGTTTCGGACACAATGGAATAGGTTTCGGAAGCTAATTCGATCGTCTGTGCGAGTTACGGAAATAAACGATCGATTTAAATTAAATCGATTTAAACTAATTTCTGTACGTTTTAGCTTGCCCCGGACAAACGGTAAATCCGATTGGCATGAAATTTGAAATTTTACAATAATATTACATTACGGATCCGACGAAACTGGTTTCGTCGAAATCCGAGACTGTTTGGAAAATGACTATTTTAACTCGCCAAATTAATATTAAAACAATTTCAACGCGTTTCGAGCTGCCACGGTCAAACGGCAACTCCGATTGCTACGAAAATTGAAATCCGATAATAACTAACTATTACGGATCCAATGGAACTAGTTTCGTCCAATTCTGAGACTGTTCAAAATTTGGCTATTTTCCGGTCGATAATTAAATATTAAAATATTCAATTTTCACAAATTTACTTTTAGTTCGATTCTACCTTTAATACGATAAAATAAAAATTTACAAATCCTTTTTAATCATATTAAACCCGTTATTCAATTATCCAATAAATTCCAAATTTAAAATCTTATTAACTCTATTATAATCCCAATACAACTTACATTCACTTTGGAAACCCATTTGAATCATATTAAATCAAATTTCAATTATTCACTCTATTTTCATATATTAAATTTCAATATCAAATTAATCGTATCAAATTCGGAATTTAATTATTCAACATTTGTAATATTAAATTTAAACAAATTTGATTATTCTTAAATCACTATCTTTTGAAATATTCAAAACGAACTTATAAAATTTAACAAATTCAAATTATAGAACAACCATTTTCATTAAACAGTTATTCGATTCCCATTATACAATTATTCAATAAATTTCAAATATTAAATTTAAACAATTTAATTGTTCAATATTTGACGAATTTCAATATTGGATTTTTAAATAAATTTTTTATTATCAGTAGATTTACTGTATTACATCAAATGAATTCCACATTATTATTTAACTACAGTTAGAGATAATGCACTCAACTAATATATAAACTTTCATTTCAATTGCAATTGGTTCACAAATTCAATTCGACTAACTAAATGAATATGTAACTTAAATAATTATCACCGTTACTTTTAATTACTTATAAGTTTATTACTTATAAACAAGTGTCACAATTACCTATTCAATACAAATTCATTCAATTACCTTTGACTACATATTATTTCAATTGATCTGGGATTTCATTCAATTCATAAATAATTAACTTAGATAAAATTTGTTGCATTTCATTCTAGTTATTATTATTCCAAACGACTTACAAATTTTTTTCTAACACTAAATCACGAAATCTTATTAAATTAGCTATTTTAATTATCAAAAATTTACGGGTCGTTATAAGTATGGAACGATGTCAAAGGAATGCCATCCTCTGCAATACGAAGCTGACGAAAACCCGTTGCCAAGTCAATTGTGAAAAGACTTTAGCACCACTAAGTTGATCGAATAGATCATCAATCCGAGGCAAAGGATATTTGTTCTTGATAGTAAGATCATTAAGCTTGTGGTAGTCAACGCAAAGCCTAAGTGTGCCATCGGATTTCTTCACGAAAATAGCTGAAGCTCCCCAAGGCGAGGAACTAGAGCGAATAAATTGCTTCGTTTCCAAATCGGATAATTGTATGAGCATCTCCTCATTTTCTTTATTGGATAAACGATAAGGAGGACGAGTAATAAGTTGAGCTCCAGGGGTAAGATTAATTCTGAACTCAATTGCTCGCTTAGGTGGTAATCCTAAAACGGGCTCAAATATGTCGGAAAATTCACGAACAACGTGAATAAGAGAAATTACGTCTTCCTCATTATCATTATCATCATCACGAGGATTTAAAGAATACAAAGATGCAGATAAAGTGGAATCCAAATCTTTGAGAATAATAGAAATCTGCTTAACAGATTGAGGATGTCGAAGATGAATAGTCCGCTCAGGACATAGGATATAAGCTTCATAACGGTTAAGCCAATCCATTCCCAAAATCATTCCAAATCCTAAGTAACGCATGACATGCAAATTGGCTAGGAAAGGAAAATCACACAAAATAATCTCGACATCTTTACAAAGCAGACTAAGAGTTGCGGATCCACCAACTGGATTCGAAATTCTCAAAGAAGTCATTAAAGCAACAACACTTAAAGAAAAAATATCAACAAGTTCTTTTGAAATAAAAGAATGGGATGCACTCGTATCAAAAAGAACTCGAATAGGTTGATCACGAAATATAATAATGCCATCAAGGATAGAATGAGACATACCTTGATTACGAGATGTGTTGCCAGGGGCTTGAGAAACATTTAACTTTCCCTCCTTCTTGCCCTCAAGCTTGGGGCATGAAGATATAACATGGCCGGGACTTTTGCAGTAGCGACAAGAGAGGGGATTCGAACACTTATTTGAATAATGGTCCTTTGAACCAAAATTATAGCATTCTACACGACCAAAGGAAGAAGTCTTTGCCACAGGGGTTTCTTGCTTCCCCTTTTTGTTGGGATAAGGACCTTTGAATTTGTTAGGCCTTTTCTTGTTGTTGTTGAAGTTTGGTTTGGAACCCACCACTTCAACATCACTTTCCCTATCCACCTCTTCAAGACGAAGAGCGATATCAATGAGTTGGTCGAAAGAAACTTCTAATTTTAGAAGTAATGGCTTCTTGAGACTCTTGTTCAAGCCATAGACAAATCTCTGATTTTTCTTCAATGGGGTGTTAATGTACTCAACCCCATATTTAGAGAGAGATTCAAAAGACGCGACATAGTCAGTCACGGAAGATTCACCTTGAATAAGGTCAATAAAACGACGAGCCAAAGTCACCTTCTCAGCTTCTGGCACAAACTTTAATTCAAAACGTGCCCGGAATTGCTCCCAGGTGAGATCCATTTCATTAATTTCAGAAATAAGAAGTTTGCACCAGTCCAATGCTCTTTCTTAGAGCATACTAGAAGCCACCTAAACTCGGTGAAGATCAATAAGATTCATGCGAGAAAAGATTCGATCGCATGACCTCAGCCAAGCCTGGACTTCAATAATAGTTTCAGAACCCTTGAATGGTTTCCCACCCAAGTGGTATAATCTTTGCACAAGCGTGCAAATCCAGACTTAGGATGAGTTGGTTCCGAATTAGAACCAGCTGCTTGAGCATTCTTAACTAAATCAAGAAGCTGATGGACAGACATAAATACTCCATCATGGGGAGTAGCACTAGATTGACCGGCGCTGGGAGGGCCTAGTCTAACCATTTCCCTTCCTTAAGAAAGAAAGAAAGAAGGAAGGAAAAGGTTATTCACCAAGTGAATATCAAGCAACCTTGATAAATAAAACAAGGAATCATAAAAGAAAATAGGATAGAACGGTACGAAGACACGAATTAAATCCTAAGGCACGACTCCTAAGATGGACTTAGGACGGTGATCCTTGTTAAATTATTCTACATTGTTCCAAAGTTTGGCTCCGATACCAAGCTGTGATGCCCCACCTCTATACCCACGCTAGCCAAGAACACTACGGAGTAATGCTGTCAACTAGCACGGAGAATAAGGCTGTTGAGGAGCGACCATCTGTATAATTGCTTTGTGCGAGTACCGATATGCCAGATAAAAATATAACTTTTCATCTCAAGAGGAAATCCGACATGCCGATACAAACTCAAAGCTACTATACAATGGCTATATGTAATCTTCGGAAACAAATATAGAAATATACATAACACAAACCAGTCATAGATAATTCATATCACAAAGGCGGAAATAGATATGAATATATATAACACATAAAAGTGTTCATCAGAGTAGTGGTCAACAAGTTCCACACTATCACAAAAGAAATAGCTACCAGTGCTATACAAAAGAATATGGATACAACCATGAGTCTATATCTCAAGTGTATACAACAAAAAACTACTAATCTAAGTAGTTAGCCAAAAGTCAAGGTAATGATCCTGGATGAGAAATCAAGCAGAAGCACCTGTAACATCTCGGTCTGACCCGAGTATTATTTAATAAGAAAATAATAAACGGATCGGTCTAGCTATAAATATCAGATGAAATGATATAGAATAAGAGATATGACTATACGTATAATAATCACAATGCCAAGCTGTGATAAATAAGTAATTGAAAATCAACAAGAGATTAATCAATATCACAAAAATCTTCTCAAAGATCAAAAGGAATGTCATACTCCTTATTTCATTCACCAAACCATAAATATTGACAATTATATCAATGTCAATCACAAAAGTCAATGACGCACAAATTCACCAATGCACAAATATTGATAAAACCTATCAATGAAAATCACAAAAATTGGTGAAGCACAAATCTCAGAAATCATCAATAGAAATCCAGAAATCACAAAAAGGGGGAAGGCCTATCACAAACGGGAGCATAAAGCTCACCAACACGTGTATCACAAACGGAACGCTAATTTCATGGTTGCTAACCATCACAAATTGAGTCGAACCTCTACAAACGACCCGAAGACCATGGGTTGCTACCCCACCAATTTGAGTCGAAACTCCACAAAACGGGGTTTAGTCTCCCTCGCAGACAAAGAGACATCGCACATTGCTAGTCTAAATCACCAAAAATGATCGTCATGATCATCAAGAAGTGTCAATTACAGTAAGCTAGTAATATATGAGCTTAGCATCATGTCCCATAACCACTAGCTTAACTTAAATATTTATGAACAAATTGTAGATCTCCACTAGAAAATTGTCACAAGAGATTCAATCGAACAAGTCCAAGAATTAACCGACGAAGTAAACGCAAGCGCTTCATACCACTCGTTTTACTAAGCCGTTTAATTAGATTTCTCATACGAGTGAGGTAAAGGCTTGTATATACTAATAGGTTGGAAAATGGTTTTATAAACGAGTTTGATATTGAAAATAGAGTTTAATAATCTTTGATAAAGAGTTTGAATATTTACTACTAGTATAGAAACCTTTGTATTTTAAAGTGACAAAGCACAAAAATGATTGTAGAAACAATCAATCACCAAAATTCACATACGAAGACATGAATTAATTCCAAAGAAATCGATATCAAATCCATCAAAATGGATATTTCCAAGAATTCCATATTGGAAGTCATCAAAGTCGAAAAATTGATAGCATCAACTAGATGAATCGATAATAAATTGGAATCACAACCCAAATAGGCAAAAATAGGCATAATAGGCATTTAAGAGCAGTTCAGTCGACTGATCACAGTCCCTGAAAATATGCGGGATACTGGTCAGTCGACTGAACTCAGAGAGTCAGTCGACTGACTACAGGGAAACAGAGCCCCAAGGCTCTGCAGATGGCCCTCGGAATGCATAATAGCTACAGCCAGTCGACTGACTGGAAATGCCAGTCGACTTACTGGAGCTTGGGCAATGTTCCGGCCTATATGATTGTTATGCAATCTTGTCCAATTCGCAAACGAACGAGCAATGGCGCTAGGGATTTATGCCAAACGGCAACCCGGCCCTATAGGCTCTTCGATGCATCACCAAAAACAAGTTCAAACAACAAAGCTATGATTTTTGAAGATTTGAACTCAAAACGCTAAAATTTGGAATATTCACAAAACCAATCCAAATCAAAACCAATTGCACATGAATAAGTGTTAGGAATTCATACCTAACAATCAAAGATAATCATAGACTTAGATGTGAGATAAAAATCTCACCTTTTCACAAAATCAATGTAGAAGAGGCTTGAAAGCAAAGGGAGAATCAACCACTCTTCAACACAACCCAAATGAGCTTGAATCTATGCTCAAAAGAAGAACATTCCCAAAGTTAAGTTTATGAATTTCTGAAATTCAAGAGAGAAGGGTTTGGAGAAGGTGAAGAGAAGGCTTACTAATGGGTTCTCTTGAATTTGGAACTAGAAGTTGATTTGCAAATAGAAAACTAGAGCTTAAGTTTTAATTTCCCATTCCACTCACCATTAATTTCTTTAGAACTGGAAAGTAGAGGAAGAGGGAGTGAATGAAGAGGGGGTTTCAGTTTGGGGTATTAAGTTAGAACATTGGGCTGAACCCAAACCCAAAGTGAAAAAGGTCAAATTTTTAGCTAGCTCCAAACATATCAATGTTTATACTCAAAAAGGTTGCAAATGGCATTTTGAACTCAATGGAAGGGGTCTCGAGTCCCAATTTGACCGTATGCAAAAAGTAGCTTTTCGGACTAAAATCCGACTAATGATGAAATATTTAAATAAAATATTTAAGTATAAAATCGATAAATATGCGGGTTGTTACACGTAGAAATAGAAGTGCAGAAATAATTATATATGAATGAGGATATTTTTGAAAGTTTGCAGTCGGACCAAAAGTTTGCGCTTCCAAGCCAACAATTAATAAAGATAATGAATATAGTTAATGCTTAAAATCTAGATAAATCCCTTAAGTTATAATGATTAGCATAACAAAGCTTCATTGTTTTCAGGGTGTAACATATACTACACAACTAAACATAAATTCACTCATGAAGTGACATACAATAATATTTGTATCTAATCCTTACTGTTACATACCATGATAACTATAACTTAACGTTATTTTGAATCAATTGTAGCAAATGGAAAAGAGAAAAGCAAAATTGCTTCAAAATAACGACAGAATGTAATCAACTTTGATGAACTGATAAGGAAAACTAAATAAACTATCCAATATACTACGTAAGTGGAAAAACCTATGTATGCAACTTTGTTAACCTTATAGCAATCAATTACTTGTAATCAACATAATTTGACGGCTTGTAAACAAAGTATACATTATAAAAAAATGTGCAGCATATATTCGATTATAAAACAAAGTAGAACAATTATTAGCAGAATTTTTTTGTATAATCTTGTGCTTTGCTATTCAAATATAGTTACTCATCCTTTAGCAATCCAAGAAAAAAAATTATAGTTTAGCTGAAAGACAATAATAGTACGTCAAATTTTTTAGTTATTATATCTGCTCAATACGTTAGGAAGCTATAGGGCAACATACCACAACTTCCAATAAATATCAGAAGTAATAAATTCAAAGTAGGATACATCTTCCACATATTCTTCATAATAAAATCATCTTAGTGGGAAAAATAAATAAATTCCATGATCAGACTGGTAAAGTATCGTTAAATGGTAAAAAAAAGTACAAAACAATAAAAAGGAATATGCATAATAAGTTGCAACAAATAGTAAAATAATTCCAATGAAATGGAAACTGATCAGAAATTATGTTTTGAATTATAGATATGAAATATGGTTGTCAAATTTATAGCCTTCTACAATAAAAAAGTAGGAAAATGTTATATTTATAAAGAACACATGAATTTAATTTGGAAATAGTTGATTAGGATATAGTTACTTCCAAAAAAATTACCCTTTCAATTTTGGGAAAAAAATGATGTAATAAGGTTGGAGCGGATCATACAATTCATTTAGAGAAGTTCTAAGAAATTAATATAAGTATTTCTAAATGAAATATACAACTTTTTTGTCTTCTTATGTCAATGTACCGATAGTAACTAAATTTATCGGTATAGTGTGAAGAAAACATAGGATAATATGAATTAATGCGTCTAAAATTTTTGTTTCCTTTATCTTTGCACGTTTGTTAGGAAGACAAAAATAACATACCATAACAATAGTGATTATTATTTTCTTTATTCAATTAAAGCAAGGAATTCAATTCTAAGAGCATAATTGGTGAAGCAGAGTAAAGTTTACTGAAATAGTGAAATTGAATGGACATAAAACGCCATGGTAAATACAAAAATACTACCTTTGATATGGAAACACAAACCAAAGTTTATGTTGCAAACAAAGAAAATAGGTGATTGCTTTTGAATTACAAATGATGGCTATGATTGCATTTGGTTTACACTACCGCTAAGGACAACAGATCTAAAAACAAAAAATTGAGTAGATGAGGCAAACAATCAAAGGTTTGGAACAACTATAGCAAAGATAGGACATACTGTTTTGTTAGGATAACAAAGAAACAGAGCATAAAGAAATCAAACACAAAATTCATAAATTTCATATGTAGAACACAACATACTTGATTAGTTTACTATTAGAAGAAATTGTATTGTTAAGGTAACAAAAAAACTGGAACAAAAATTTCAATATAACACATAAGACTCCAAAGGTAATAAAATTATAAATAAGGATAGATACTAAGGGCTTTGCCGCTATAAATATGTGGACAATCCTTTTACGTGCATATTTTAATAAACAACTTTTGCATAATGGTCACACCACTTTAACTAACATTAAATACTTGTTCAATATTCAAAAATAAATATTTTACATTAGACAATCAAATTGATGATATTGGCACGATCACAAACATAGAAGAAACAAACTAGTTAAACATACTTAAGATGTCATTATTGGAGAACAAAGAAACTGAGCATAAAGATATTATACACAAAATTCATAAATTTGATTATATAGAACACTATATGCTTGATTAGTTTACTATTAGTATAAATTGTATTGTTAGGGTAAAAAATAAGCATCAATACAAATTTCATAATAACATGTAAGGCTGAAAAGATAGTAAAATTGTAAATGAGGATAGATACTTGAAAAAAGGTTTGAAAATGATAAGGTAGAGAGGTTTAAAATTGATAACATTGACACAATCATGGACATAGAAGAAACAAATTATTTAAAACGCACCTAAAATATCATTTTGTGAATTTTTGCTTTACTTTTATGATTATGATACTCGTAATTTGTTTATACCATTTTAGGATAGATGAAACACTTTTATAATAATGGAAGAATTGTAAATAAAATCCACGAGAAAACCATGCATCACCAAAAACATTAAAAAAGTGGGAAAAAGGTTTGAAAGTGAGAACATACAGTAGTTTAATTGTAGACCTGATCTGAAGTAGATAAGATTATGACAAATCTAGAAACTTTATATGAAATAAGGGTTAAACTTTAGTATAACAGTCTAAAATGGAAAACTTACCTATTGATCTGGTGAAAAGAACTAAAACACGGGGATCGAATGCAAAAAAAGTTTCTAAGAAAACAACTTCAGAAATGAAAAAAACCAACATCTTTTAACTACTCTGAAAATAATGAAATAAAAGTAATCGACAAACAACTTTAAACTACTGTGAAAACGTGAAAAGAAATTTCCAAAAAAACATCCAGATTCGTCTTCGTCGATGAAAGTTTCCAACAAAATAAAAATACCTAGATTCCATATCCAAATGGATCTAATTAAATGGTTTTTTACAAACTAAAAGGTGTTTTTAGGTAACTTGAAATATTTTTACAATAATAGAAGAAATTGTAAACAAAATCCAAAAGACAACCATGCATCACCAAACATGAACACAAAAATATTGAAAAGGTAGGAAAAAGTTTTAAAAATGAGAACATACAGTAGTTTAATTATAGACCTGATCTGAACCATATAAAATTATGGCGAATCTAGAAACTTTAAACAAAATAATGATTAAAACTATAATATACAGTTTAAAAATAAAAACTTACCTATTGATCTGGTGAAAAGAACCAAAGCGTGGGGATCGAATGGAAAAACATTCCTAAGAAAACAATGTCAAAAATGAAGAAAATCAACAACTTTTAAAAATTTTGAGAATGATGAAATGAAAGTAATCGATAAACGACTTTAAACTACTGTGAAAAAGACGAAAAGAAATTTACCAAATAAAATACATCCAGGTTAGCTAGATTCTAGATCCAAATGGTTCTAATTCAACGGTATCTTACAAAATAATAGGTGTTTTCTCAAATGATTTAGTAGAAATATAGTTTATTAGAGTCAAGAGAGAAAATAGAAATGTTAACAAAATTGAAAAACATATTAGAAGATTCAATTAAACAGAAATGAAGATAGGTTATAGGAAGATGAATTTGCAAATTAATGGGAAGAGATGACAAAGTTACAGAAAAAGAAAGGAGAACTATCAAAAAAGGTTTTCTTCATTATTAATAAATTAAAGGTAGAAAATTTCTAAGAGACAAAACAATGAAAATAATGAATATGATGGGTACATGAATTGCGAATGGAAAAGAGTTAGAGGGGGAAATTGCAAATTATTTACTCAAATCAATGAGATATAAGTATTTGGCTTCAGACTAAATGAAAAATAAGAATGTGAAAAATCTTTTATTCTCCTTTATATATAATAGAATAGATTAAGCTGTCATGACATGGTAGGTATGAGCGAATAATTTCATTTTGATTAAATGAGCAAACTCCAGGTTAAACTGAAACTAGGATAGGGTACCCCGGGTTAGGAGTTGTATATAATACAACTGATACGAAGTTATTCATCGCCTCTGGAGCTATGACTTGTTAAGCAAACTCAAGGTTAGAATTCCAAGACAGACAAGTCCTAACACCTACTGATAAAATCAAAAGAATTCTATATTTCAACGTAGGGTTTGGCAATACATAAAATTAGTAGGAGCTTATTAGTAAAACGAAACATAAAGTTTAACCTTACTAATATTATAAGAACATCTACTATGATATTGTCCTAATATTCTACCAATTAAGACTAGCAGAAAAATGTCAACTCTAAGATTGTTTAGTGATAACAATAAGCTAACTAGACCAAACAACTATGTCGACTAGTTAAGAGCTATCATGATAGCATTGACATATAAGCATTTTTGGTTGTCTATAACTTGTGCTCCAATGATGAGACTCGTTAAAAATGCTAGCCCTGAACTACATATTTCGTATAATAAGCGGGGCAATGACCTGGAATTCGCCTAAGTTTTCGTGTTGTCTACATTAGTCAAGCCATTGCAAAGGCAACACAGACCATTTCTGTCCATCAGATATTCGATAGTCTGAAGGGATGATCTAAAGGCAATTTTTGGTGAGCAATCTCATTCCACAAGGTATGATATCAATAAGAAATTGTTCAACACCAAAATGCAAAAGGGACAGAAGATGGATGATTATGTCCTAACGATGAATGATTACACTGTTAGGCTTTCACAATTAGACATGACGATAAACAATGAGTTACAAGTAGACTTTATACTTGGTTGACCTACCCTTCAGTATGAACAATTCGTACTGAATTATAATATGATCCAACTGAATGTGAATCTCTTAAAGCCCCTTAATATGTTGAGCTTGGCCGAGTCTCGATTGAAAGATCAAGGAGTCGTAATAGTTGTTAAGGGTGGCACATCATCTTCGAAGAGTATGAAGAAGCAAAAAAGAGAAGGTAAGATGAATAAGAAGAGCAAGAAGACCAATGACAAGGATGAATATCACTATTTCCATAAGAAAGGCCACTGGAAAAGGAACTTTTCTGAGCACCTAAAGTGTAACAACCCACAAATCTGCATAATTCAAGCTGACAATAAACCACGCATGTCCAACCCAAATTGAACGAAAAGAAGAAGAGAAAAGAAGATGAAGAGAAACTAAAACAAAACAGAATCTCACAATTGCAGCGGAACAACATATAATATATTATCAATGAACTTTACAAAGGAGAAACTGCAACATACATATATTCATCTGAGTACAACAACAAATCACAATCATCAGCCTGGACAGTTATATAACTTGTCCTCGCAAACACTGATATTTAAACAATAAAGTAGCGGAAAATAAACAAATACGTGAATACGACTTCAAGACCTCCAGCTCGTCTGCTGAAGCGCCAAAGCATCCAAATCTAAATATGTATATATGCTCGGTCTGACCCGAGCATTGAAAGGGATGAACACCCAGATCAGTCTGGTAAACCAATGGGAGAAAACACATCTTGACTGAATTTTAAGGTTATAAAATCCTTTCAAAAAAAGGTATCTCGTAAGATTAAGCCACATATAAACACGGACGAGTTTTTGCCTACGATAACCAAAACATTTCATATCAAATTATATTATATTACACTAGTGTCTATTATATAAATAATATTAATCATAGCCGAAATTGTTACATTGATTAAATTCCAACATACTAGCTAAAAAGTGGGTTCTAAAAACAAAATAGCAGGCAAGTAGTGGAGAATGGATTTCCATACAAATGACCAAGCGAAGGGACTATCTTTCGGCAGTACATCTCTAGAGGAATGTACCGAGGCTATAAAACATTTGCACCTCTACCAACACAAGACTGGCCTACCTTTTCATACATAGTACCGAATATGTCATCACTCTGGTCATTACCAACTATCTAAGGACCCTCTTCGCATACACCATAATAATTTAGAATCCAAACGTCATAGCAGGAATAAACATACAAAGAAGGGGATGATCATATCCTAATGATTATGAGCCACATAGCCTTGGTGCATCTACCATGTTTTGATGATTTTTGGGTGCGAGGCCTGAGGTAATGACTACCATTCACATAGTACATCATCTTTCCTCTTTGAATGCTGCATTGTCATTCCATAATCACACAACTGATTTATACAAATGTATAACTCCTAAGCTTATACGTCTCAGGAAAGGTGTAAAGCTAAGAGAAGTTGCCTTCTCCGCCACCAAACAGATGGTACGTTTATAGAGATCAATCAATGTGATTTTAAAATGCAATTTCTGATATTCCTCCATACAAGTTATCTAGAAACACGAAAAACCGAAGGTACTTTTCCCACAACATTCTATTTTGTAAATCATTCCTAGGATAAGTAGCTATTTACTTCAAATTATCTTTAAAAAATATACTCAAATTACCTTTAAAAAGATATATTCACAAAACAATTTTAAAATTATTTCAATTTACTTCAAATTGTCTTTAAAAAGATATATTCACAAAACAATTTCAAATTATTCGAAAATGGGAAACATTTCCATATACTTAAAATGGAAACAAGTATATATACAAATATTAAGGAAAATATTCTTCAAAACGCACTTTATTTGTGTCAAAATGAATGCTGCGTAAAATAACATTATGACAACCCAAAACACTAGTATAGGGATTTGATTAGTTATATATATGTATGTATGTATGTATGTATGAGTATATGTATAAATATTTCCTTTCGAAAATCATTTACTATAACAACGGTGTTATAGTCCATGCCTTCTTTACTTCCCTGAAAACGTCTTCTACAACAATAAATGTTGAAATCTATGATTTTGATAATTATCATATTTTAAATCATTTTTCAAACTATTAAATTTAATTTAGAATTATTGTTTTCCAAAACATTACTTTCAAAAGGTAAATTACTTTTAAAACCATTAACTCGGTTAAAATATTACTTTCAAACATTCCTTTAAAATATAAACTACGTTTAAAACGATTAACTCCATACCTAAATTTCAACATAAATCATTTCTATATTTACAAACTACGTTTATAAAAATCACTTTTATTTTATAAAACTGGTATTTTTATAACTTCTCTTTCTTTATAAAATTATATTTATGAATCCATTATTTTTAAATCTCATTTATTTATAAAATCCATTTGTAAATTCCTTTTCTTTGATAATCTAAATTATTTAGAAAATCCATTTATAAATCTATTTATCATATCTCAATTTCAAAACTATTTATATATATTTATAAAACATCGTTTATAAATACATTCATTATTTATAAAATATCACCTTTTCAAATATTTATACAATCAATCTCAGAATTATTGTTTCAAAACTATTTCACCTTCTTTAAATAAAAGAATACAGTTTAAAGAAGGCGAAATAGTTTTGAAACAATATTTTTGAGATAGATTATATAAAGGATTAGAAAAGGTGATATTTTATAAATAATGAATGTATTTATAAATGATGTTTTATAAATATATGACAATCGATTTGAAATTGAGATGTGATAAATAGATTTATAAATGGATTTTCAAGTCAAAAGAATTCTATATTTCGACTTAGGGTTTGGCAATACATAAAATCAGTAGGAGCTTATTAGTAAAACGAAACATAAAGTTTAACCTTACTAATATTATAAGAACATCTACTATGGTATTGTCCTAATATTCTACCAATTAAAACTAGCAGAAAAATGTCAACTCTAAGATTGTTTAGTTATAACAATAAGCTAACTGGACCAAACGACTATGTCGACTAGTTAAGAGCTATCATGACAGCATTGACATATAAGCATTTTTGGTTGTCAATAACTTGTGCTCCAATGATGAGACTCGTTAAAAATGCTAGCCCTGAACTACATATTTCGTATAATAAGTGGGTCAATGACCTGGAATTCGCTTAAGTTTTCGTGTTGTCTACATTAGTCAAGCCATTGCAAAGGCAACACAGACCATTCCTGTCCATCAGATATTCGATAGTCTGAAGGGATGATCTAAAAGAAATTTTTGGTGAGCAATCTCATTCCACGAGGTATGATATTAACACCAAAATGAAAAAGGGACAGAAGATGGATGATTATGTCCTAACGATGAATGATTACACTGTCAGGCTTGCACAATTAGACATGACGATAAACAATGAGTTACAAGTAGACTTTATACCTGGTTGACCTACCCTTCACTATGAACAACTCATACTGAATTATAATATGATCCAACTGAATGTGAATCTCTTAAAGCCCCTTAATATGTTGAGCTCGGGCGAGTCACGATTGAAAGATGAAGGAGTTGTACTTGTTGTTAAGGGTGGGACGTCGTCTTCGAAGAGTATGAAGAAGCAAAAAAGAGAAGGTAAGATGAATAAGAAGAGTAAGAAGACCAATGACAAGGATGAATATCACTATTTCCATAAGAAAGGCCACTGGAAAAGGAACTTTCCTGAGCACCTAAAGTTTAACAACCCACAAATCCGCACAATTCAAGCTGACAATAAACCACGCATGTCCAACCCAAATTGAACGAAAAGATGGATAATTATGAAAAAGAAAGAAGAAAGAAGAAGAGAAAAGAAGATGAAGAGAAAGAGAAACTAAAACAAAACAGAATCTCACAATTGCAGCGGAACAACATATAACATATTATCAATGAACTTTACAAAGGAGAAACTGTAACATACATATATCCATCAGAGTACAACAACAAATCACAGTCATCAGTCTGGACAGTTATAATAACTTGTCCTCACAAATATTGATATTTAAACAATAAAGTAGCAGAAAATAAAAAATATGTGAATATGACTTCAAGACCTCCATCCCGACTGCTGAAGCGCCAAAGCATCCAAATCTAAATATGTATATATGCTCGGTCTGACCCGAGCATTGAAATGGATGAACGCCCATCTCATTCTGGTAAACCAACGGGAGAAAACACATCTTGACTGAATTTTAAAGTTATAAAAACCTTTCAAAACAAAGGTATCTCGTAAGATTAAGCCACATATAAACACGGACGAGTTTTTACCTATGATAACCAAAACATTTCATATCAAATTCTATTATATTACACTAGTGTCTAGTATATAAATAATATTAATCATAGCCGAAATTGTTACATTGATTAAATTCCAACATACTAGCTAAAAAGTGGGTTCTAAAAACAAAATAGAAGGCATGTAGTGGAGAATGGATTTTCATACAAATGACCAAGTGAAGGAACTATCTTTCGGCAGTACATCTCTAGAGGAATGTACTGAGGCTAGAAAAACATTTGCACCTCTACCAACACAAGACTGGCCTACCTTTTCATACATAGTACCGAATATGTCATCACTCCGGTCGTTACCAACTATCCGAAGACCCTCTTCGCATACACCACAATAATTTAGAATCCAAACGTCATAGCAGGAATAAACATACAAAGAAGGGGATGATCATATCCTAATGATTACGAGCCACATAGCCTTGGTGCATCTACCATGTTTTGATGATTTTTGGGTGTGAGGCCTGAGGTAATGACTACCATTCACATAGCACATCATCTTTCCTCTTTGAATGCTGCATTGCCATTCCATGATCACACAACTGATTTCTACAAATGTATAACTCTTAAGTTTATACGTCTCAGGAAAGGGTGTAAAGCTAAGAGAAGTCGCCTTCTCTGCCACCAAACAGATGGTACGTTTATAGAGATCAATCAACGTGATTTTAAAATGCAATTTCTGATATTCCTCCATACAAGTTATCTAGAAACACGAAAAACCGAAGGCACTTTTCCTACCACATTCTATTTTGTAAGTCACTCCTAGGATAAGTAGGTATTTACTTCAAATTATCTTTAAAAAATATACTCAAATTTTAAATTTATGTATGTGTGTATGTGTGTGTGTGTGTGTGTATTTATGTATGTGTGTATGTATGTATAAATATTTCCTTTCGAAAATCATTTACTATAACAACGGTGTTATAGTCCATGCCTTCTTTACTTCCCTGAAAACGTCTTCTACAACAATAAATGTTGAAATCTATGATTTTGATAATTATCATATTTTAAATCATTTTTCAAACTATTAAATTTAATTTAGAATTATTGTTTTCCAAAACATTACTTTCAAAAGGTAAATTACTTTTAAAACCATTAACTCGGTTAAAATATTACTTTCAAACATTCCTTTAAAATATAAACTACGTTTAAAACGATTAACTCCATACCTAAATTTCAACATAAATCATTTCTATATTACAAACTACGTTTATAAAAATCACTTTTATTTTATAAAACTGGTATTTTTATAACTTCTCTTTCTTTATAAAATTATATTTATAAATCCATTATTTTTAAATCTCACTTATTTATAAAATCCATTTGTAAATTCCTTTTCTTTGATAATCTAAATTATTTAGAAAATCCATTTATAAATCTATTTATCATATCTCAATTTCAAAACTATTTATAAATATTTATAAAACATTGTTTATAAATACATTCATTATTTATAAAATATCACCTTTTCAAATCTTTTATACAATCAATCTCAGAATTATTGTTTCAAAACTATGTCACCTTCTTTAAATAAAAGAATACAGTTTAAAGAAGGCAAAATAGTTTTGAAACAATATTTTTGAGATAGATTATATAAAGGATTAGAAAAGGTGATATTTTATAAATAATGAATGTATTTATAAATGATGTTTTATAAATATATAAAAATCGATTTGAAATTGAGATGTGATAAATAGATTTATAAATGGATTTTCTTAATAAAATCGATTACCAAAGAAAAGGGATTTATAAATTGATTTTATAAATAAATGGGATTTAGAAATAATGGATATATAAATAGAATTTTATAAATAAAGGAGAATTTATAAAATAGAAGTTTTATAAATAAGAAATGAAATTTATAAAATATTTTATAAATATAGAAATTATTTATGTTGAAATTTAGTATAGAGTTAATTGTTTTAAAAGTAGTTTATCCTTTAAAGGAATGTTTAAAAGTAATATTTTGATGGGGTTAATGGTTTTGAAATTAATTTATGTTTTGAAAATAATGTTTTAGAAAATAATAATGTCAAATGGAATTTAATAGTTTGAAAAATGATTTAAAATGTGATAAGTATCGAAAACATAGATTTCAACATTTATTGTTGTAACGGACGTTTTCAGGGAAGCAAGGAAGACATAGACTAAAACACTGTTGTAATAGTAAATGATTACCAAAAGGAAATGTTTTATATAGTACACGAGAGATATATATATATATATATATATAATTAATCGAGTCCCTATAACAGTGTTTTGGTTTGTCATAATGGCGTTTTATGCAATATTTGTGTTGACCCAAATAAAGTGCACTTTGAAGAATACTTTCCTCAAGATTTGTATATATATACTTTTTTCCATTTTAAGTATATGGAAATGTTTTCCATTTTAGAATAATTTGAAATGGCTTTGTTAATATATCTTTTTAAAGACAATTTGAAGTAAATATTGGAAAAAAAATTGAGTTAATAAAAGATTGTTTAAATGGGTTGAATGGTCGTTCAATTTAACCTAAAATTTCCACTAGCTCTGAATCCATCAAATCAACTCCACAAGATAGTGCTCATCGATATGATCGCAGCACAACTTGTCGCTCAAAACCGGCCGCGTATGATAAAGTTATGAATTAACGAACGTACGAGATAAATAAATTAAAATTAAAATAATTAATTAAATAAAACTTTAGCATTTCCCTCTTCTTCCCTCAAGTGTTCTGTAACGACCCAAATTTTTTAGTGATTTTATTTATTAAATTAATTGAAATTTTGTGAAATTTTAAACAATAAAATTTGTAAATAAAAATTTATTATTTGGAATACATCTACTTAAACATAGCAACTGGAAATTTTTCATCCGATAATATTGAAGTTTATTTTATTGTGTAATTCTATTTCAATTTAAATCAGTTAATAACAGTTGAATTTAAAAGTTTTCCGAAACCTAAATATGTCAACATAAGAAAATTTATTTAGAACACTTTGAATCAAACTACGAATTCGTTTCACGAAATTTGGACGTTTCTAGCTCCGTTTAGATTTTTCCATATAGAATAGCAACGTATATTGGTACCAATTATCGACTTTTGATAGGATGATCGTACCACTGATATCTGTATACCATTTTGATTATCTTGTCATGTTGATCTATGAGGTATATTTATTTCTATATTTTGAGGTCCGGTATGCGACGGAATCAACAAATTGTTCGTTGTAATGGTACCGTAAATTGCGACTTTACACTTTCCTTCAATTTCAAAATTGAAACGTGCGGCCCAAACAAAATCTATTGCTTTAAATTTTAGCTGAATCAAAGCAATATGACCGTTGCTATTTTATTTCTTTTATATCAATTGGATGTGACTGTTCATTAAGTCTTACCGTTTATATATCTTCCTTCATATTTTTTCGAGCTTTGCCTTCCTCGGATCCAATTTCCTTTCCACTCCTTTTTCTTCCTCCTGTCAAAAACAAAAGAAACTTTGTACATATTTTCATGGCCGCAGCCATCAACCCCAATAGCCCGGACTTCCTCACCCACCAAGCCGACGTGAGCCATCACCGAACGTGCACTACCAAAGCCACAGCGATCCTCGTATCCTCCCACTGTTCCATCTGCCTTCCCATCACCTTGCCACGCCGCTCCAAGCTGAGCACGGCCACCTCCACACACACGAAGCCCAACCCAACACTTCACCTTCCCGCTACACTCGGCCTCCAACACAGATCCTTCTGGTAACCTCATCTTTCTAATATTTAAACAAGTATATATATATATATATATATATATTGTTTTAGTGATATGCTTATATAAGTAAGGATATGACAGTTACATATATGATTGACGTAAATTAAAATATGGTAGCTGTATAGAACGTTTATGCCAGTTGTATATGTTAGTTTGTAAATATTATAATAGAGTAGGTAATAAATTTACAGTCTCCTTTTGCTTTACAGCAAGGTGTGTTAATTTTAAGTATTATAAGTATGTTTTATATATATTATATTGTATTTTATTATGATACGGTAGGTCACATTTTTAAGTCTAAACATGTTGTTGTATACATAAGTTTTGTTTTGTTATTCATAGATGTTGTAATATATATACTAAGTTTATTGAGTTATGTCTGTATCATCTTGTATATGTGCAAGTTTATACTGGTATGGAGTTTTTTTAAATTTAAGTATAAAATCGGTTCTGTGCTTATAAAATATTGCATATATATATTAGTTATACATGTTAGATTTTATAAAGTATAATAGTTTATACATTACGTAATATGTTATATATATACATGTATATGTTACGTCAGAAGTTATACATATTAATATTCATTACGTATGGGTTTAAACGTATACATAGGTTGTGCATATGCCTAGCAGTATTACAGACGTGGATTTAAACGTATGGGTTTGCTGTATGTATGTATGTATGTATGTATGTATGTATGTTGCTATGTTAGAAATTAGGGGAGTATATATATACTATATGTTAGTATTTTGAAAGGGACATTATGATTTAAAACAGATATAGATATTACGTTCAATATTTATAAGCTGACTATGTGTTAATTTTTGCAATAATATAGATTTTGAAAATAATTATATGAGTTGATTCAGTTATGATTTTGAAGTTCTTATATTATTTTAATTAAAAATATTGAAATTTTATATATAATATAATAATGTTTTGTATACAATGTTTTGTATATAATAATGTGTACAATGTTTGTATATATTAGTATGTATATAAGATTGAGTTAAATATATATATACACACACACAAAATAATATATATATATATATTCTGGTTCTATCAAACTGATTGATTTTTCTCATCGATCCCTGTTATCAGCTTTATTCGTCAAAATCGTGCCAACCTTGTTTGTTTTGAATTCATGCCTGGATATTGTAATTCACCTTTAGTGTCCAATCTCTATAGCCTCAAAAGGTGAGCAATCACTCATGATCAACGTTCTTTTATTTATTAAATTTGATTTCAATTGAAACGACAATTGAAATATGCTGCTGTTAGTTATTTACTTTGTTATTTATATGATGTTATCCATATATGTTCACCTCTGACATCAGACACCATTATCTATTGTTTATATTGATGATATATGCATGTTGTTATATTTTAATAATATCTATTATCACTCTGCAAGTTCCATGTTAGTATAGAATTCACTATGGGTTGAAATGATGCATACCCGAACGATCTGAAGAATAGGGGAAAATCATTATGGGTTGAAATGATAAATTCAAGTGATTTTCATTTGTATACCTGTATATATTTAAATTATGAATTAAAATGATATATCCGTATCACTTGATCATAGGATAGAAAACTATATATAGACACCGTTGGTCTATATATATAAATAATTTGAAAATGATTTCTATGGTTTGAAAGAAAATATATATGGTTTATTTAAATTTGAAAATATAATATGTATGAATAAGTTTTAATATAAAGTAGATTTAATAATAAGTTTAATTTAATATATGTATAAGTATTTATTTAAATTTTATTTTAAAAATAGATCTTTATAATGATTTTATAAGTTAAGGTTGGGAAGATAATTTTGAATATAATTAAGAATTTTGTTCAAATAAATCAATTTGAAACTTATTGAATTTGAGGGTTTTAAGATATGATTTTATAACTTGGTTTTGATTTAAAGTGATTAAATGGATATTTCAAGTTTTAAATAAATCGAAGGAAATATTTAGTTTAATGTAAATTAAGGTTATTTAAATGATAGTGGATTCATTAAGAGAATATTTCAAAACTAAATAATAATAAAGTTAAATTAAGATATATATGAAATTATCAATTTAGTTTTGAAAGTGCTATAATTCGAAAACACATATGTATTTGAAATCGAAATGATATTTTGGTTTTGAAGTATAACTTATTTTGAAATGACCACGGTGTTGTAATGACGTTTGGTTCCAAGGATTCTCAAAGGATGGTTATCCCAAGCATCCTTTGAGTTAATTGTATTTCAGTTGATATTTCACTTGAGTTGGATTTACAGATATAAGAATGTTAATCCTGACTCAAGTGTTTTGTGTTTTGCTCTACGCTCGGGTCAGACTGAGTGATACAGCATTTGAGACTACCTTTGGAGTTTGGAGCTTCGCTTGGAGATCCAACTATCGATTCAACTTTCAGCTTTTCCACTTGATTGGTTCAGAGATGTCATCGGTTGTATTTAAGACCTCTGTTGTATTTTGTTTTAGACTTTGTTATTGTAGTAGCTTCATGAACTACTATTTATTAATCTATTCTGCTGCATTCTGTTTTAAAACTCTGTGTCTGTGATTCTGTGATTGATTTATTTACTGTATATGCTGAGTTTTGCCAAATATAAATTAATAATATGATATTTGGAGCAATTCAAGTCCGGCATGTGCGGATGCGAATGGTTGAAAATACCGGATCGTTACATGTTCGATACCAGGCGCCACGTTTTTCTTTTTTTTCATACGCGCAACCACCCTCATGCTGCTACCTGCGCACGCTCCACCATCACCACTGCCTTCTGCCACTTGCACCACCTGCCTCGCCATGCGCGACATCGCTCTGTCGTGACCCAAAAAATGCTCAAGAACGTAGCCCCATAGTCACTGCCATATTTTGCCAATCGTCGATCCAAGGGCCTGGATGAACTCGTGGAGTTGGGCTCTCCAATTTTCATGTTGAAGGTTTTGGTTAATTTTGCTTCGACTACATCATGAAACATGGGCCGTTGGATTTGGTTTAATGGCGATTGAGCTTTAGGGTTACAAATGAAGGAAATGGATGGCATTTTATAGAAAATTTCATGGCACATTTCACTGCATTCAAACTTCAAACGAAGCATGTCGCCCAGCGTTTTATATATTATACCCCTATTCCAAGCACAGTGGAATATATCGGAAGCCAATTTCATCATATACAGAACTTATCTTTTCAAAATCAAATTATACTAATTTAAATTTCCTTAATTAATTTCTATGCGTTTCGAATTCACACAACCTAACGATATATCTAATCGCCGCGAAATCCAATGTTATTTAATAATTCACCATTAAGGATCCAATAAAACTAGTTTCGTCGAAATCCGAGATAGTGCACCGGAAGGGAGTTTTACAAGATGATTAAAACAAGTTATTTCCAAAATCAGTTTAATCACTTTTAATTCAAATTTAAAGTTTGATATCTTCCTTATTATTCAAATATAATTTAAATCAACCTACATTAAATTCAAGATTCAATTATTTTAAACAATTCCAAATATTAAATTTAACAATTTCATTATCAAATACTCCGCTATATTTGAAATTCAAGTTATTTAACTTATGAAGTTAACTTTTCAATTTTTAAAATCAACTAAATATTCCAAATTCAAATAACTGAAATTCTGGGTCGTTACATAAAGATCGTTAAAGAAAGAAGGTAGAATAGTTCTACAGCCCTATTAGGTACATTTATGAATCAAAATTGTTTTGCGATTAATAAAATATCTTGGTTATTAGATACTACATCTGGAATTTATATATGTAATTCATTACAAAGGCTTAGGAACTGTTGTCGCATAGCAAAAAAAAGGATGAGGCTTTAGGTTGTTAATGGATCTATCATATATAAAATAGAAATAGGAGATTATCATTTATATTTTCCTATTAGAGTAGTACTGATATTAAATAATTGATATTTTGTAGAAGACTTTATTTATGGAATTGTGCATGTTTCTAGATTGTTTGGGACTAAATATAGATTTCATTATGTGAATAATATTATGAATATTAGTTTAGAAATAAATAAATTCTACAATGGTGTTTTTGAAAATGGCATTTATGTGATCAATACTCATTATGTGTGTTCTATGGTTAGTTCTTCTAACAGTATAAATGATTGTTACCTTTGGCATAGTAGGCTAGGTCATATAAGTGATAACGACTACATAAATTAAAAACTGGAGGTTTTCTCCTACCACTTGATTCTAAATCATTTGATGTGTGTGAGTTGTGTCTTAACGGTAAAATGGCCTTAGAGTTAGTAAATAATGATGTATGTGGCCCGATGACTATAATCATCCAGGATTATAGTTCTTGCTTTATTACTTTCATTAATGATTTCTCGAGACTAGAATCTGTGTATCTTATGAAGAACAAATCCAATGTACATGAGAAATTTGTTAAATATAAGAATGTAGTTGACAATCAAACGAATCGAAGATAAAAATTCTTTGTTCTGATCGAAGAGGTGAGTGTGTTGGATAAGAACTCCAACGGTAGTTAAAAGATAATAGGATTATCTCTCAGGTCACTCCTTGTATACTCTACAACATAATGGTGTGTCGAAGCAAAGGAACTGAACATTATTAGATATGGTTCATTCCATAATGAGTAAAGTTGAGTTACCCCTGTCCTATTAGTGTTACGTGGTGGAAATCACAGCGCATATGTTGAAATTGTTACCCCAACTTGAATATTTGAAGGTATGGGGTTGTTCGGCTTACGTTAAGAACGTTGGTCCGAATAAAATAAAGGAAAAGTAAGTATTGTGCAAGTTTATAGGACATCCCAGAAACTCAATGGGATATATATTCTACAATACCAAGGAAAAAAAGGTATTGTTTCTAGGCATGTTGTCTTTTTAGAAATAGATTTTCTACCAAAGGAAATTAACAGCTAAGTTGTCGACTTGGATGAAATCCAAGAAGTTACCACTGAGGCCAAACAAGTAGGAGAGTCAAGTTCACTCACACATGAAAACACACATCTATTAAAAGGTCTAATAGCGAATCTCATGTTGGAACAGGGCCAGCCCATAGCGAAAGTTACAGGTGAATTTCAGAAAAATTTACCCTAGTGGATATTTATTAGGCTTATGAAGTCAAGTTTATTTAAAACATTTCTAAATTTTAAATAAAACATTATTTTATTTAAATTTATAAATTGATACAGTTTTATTTAATTTATGTTATGATATATATACATGGCATATACACATATATAAGTGTATGCATATGTAACATATCAATTTGCATAAGGTATAACATTCCCGCGCATCGATGTTGGGACTTATACTACAACGGACATGTTAGCTCATCCAATATGCAAATATATTATCCAAATATATGTGTGTGTACATATACATAAAAATTACAAATATATATGTCTTATATATATTATAATATTATTTAAACAACTTTATATAAGTATACGAGTATAGTTATATATATATAATCATATGAATAAGATATTAACATTATATATGCATATTATATAATAGACTTATTTAATAAATTATTCATAAGATATACTTAATTTTTTTATAAAGCCAAAAGCAATATATATGGAAATGTATTAATTTATATATATGTTAAATATTTATATATAAGTAGAGGGATAATAAAATTATATATATATATACATATATATATATATATATATATACATATATATATACATACATATATATACATATTAATGTTAATAAAATACGTAAAAATAAAAAACAATATAGTTTGAAGCATCTTCTTCCTTTTAATGGCCTCCTTTCCTGCTTCTCTCTCCTCTTCCCCTTTGACTTTGCCACTCCTGCCTACACCATCTGACTATCCCCCTTTGCCTATCTTCTATACCTCCCTGATCCTTGTCCTGCTTGCTCTTGATCCTCCTCCTGCTTGTTTCCCCTACCCTCCTCTATTATCCCTTTTTCATCTAATCCACTTCATGCCCAACCACTTCTGCCATCATGTTAACCCTTTCCTTCTTCTTCCTTCCCTTCTCTTATGTGGACCTCTCTCTTTAAATCCATACCGCATAATGCTGGTAAAATTTTCCCTAAAGAGATTCCTATGGTTTTCTCTGGTGGTGTTGTTGTACCTTCACAAGAAATCATTAATGATGGCAATGAAATATGAAAGGAATTCATGGTAGGATTTTTCCTATATAAACCATTATCCTACTGAATAGTTATTTTCCACCTTAAGAAGGTCTTGAAATTAAAAGGTTTCATTAAAGTGAAATCTGATGGCTTCCTTTTCATCTTCCAATTTTCTTATATAGAGGACATCCTTTTCCTCTTCCAATTTTCTTGTATGGAGGACAGGAAGAAGATAACCAAGGAAGATCCCATAATTATGTAGAATAAGCTGTTTATAGCGAAACCAATTGGAAATGGATGTAGTAGAATTAAATCTTTCCTCATGTGGCTAAAATTTTATAACATTCCGCCGTATGCATGGTCACACCTTGGAATAAGCTGGTTGGCATCGAGAACGGGTAATTTCCTCTGTATGGGTGAATCTACTAAAAAGATAGAATTTACAAAATATATGCTAGATGTATCCCTAATCAGGAGCTTCTTGATTAATTTATAGTCCAATTATTAGATGGAAGTGAACAATAATTCAGGCACAGTACCTATGGAAACCCGAAATATGTGTTCAGTGTAAGATTTGGGCATACTTTAAAATCTTATTTGTAATTTAACAAAAGGAGGAAGGAAAAATAGAGAGAGTCCCAACTGCAGTATTGGAGTATGAAAGGGTACAAAAGAAAATTTGGTTGGAAGTAAAGTGGTGAGGAAGAAATAGTCATGGAAAAGAGTGTCCCATTTGAAGAACAAGGCAAAAAAGTATCAAGGAAGTGAAGGATGGTATAAGTGTAGTAGTAGACATTGAGAATGATCTGACTGAAATTAATGAAAATGGAAAAGAGATTGAGGAAATAAAGAAAGGAAATGAAGTAGACACAACAAAGGGAATAGAAAGAGAGTTGGATGTAGTTACCTCAAATAAGTTTGCTGTTTTGGATGAAGGAGAAGAAATTGGAATTGAAAATGAAGATTTAGTTGGAAATGAAGATATGGAGGAAGAAGGGATTAATAATGAAAAGGAGTAACAAAATGACAAAGGAAGTGAGGAGGCAGAAATATTGAAACAAACCGAAACTCATGACCAAGAAAAAGGGAGTGTTGAATCTTTTGTTCAGATGCACTCTTTGGGTGCACAAAGTGCGTAGCAAGTGGAACACACTATCACTTGTGAAACAGCTTATATCAACTACATGGAAGAGGAAGAAAATGCAGTTTCTGGTTGTATAATAAATGAAACATTCAAAGCAAATGAATATCAATATGTGTTGAATTGACATTACAGAATATTAAATTTAATGAATCCATGAGTGCAAACAATCTTACGTTTACGAGCAACTTTATCAATTCTGCCAATTCATCTTCCCTGTCTCAATCCATAAACCTATCACCTTTCAAATTCAAATCCTGGCTTCCTACTATTGGAAAGAATTGAATGTAAACTCCATATCCCGCCTCTAAGTTAATACAACAAACTACCTAGATGGGTATCCCTCCTCCTTTTCCATCTGAAGCCAACTCCATCCTTCCAGATGTAATTGATCATGCCTTCATCAATTCAAAACAAGCAAAGAAATTAAAAGACCATACCAAAAGCCTTTTTCAAGAAGCTAAAAATGCTAATTAAGGGTCTAAGAAGGATTAATGTATCTAACTGCATAGTAAGTTAATTGAAGATTCAGTTTAGTTTCAAGTATTGCTAGAGTGGAAGGTTATGGGAAAGAATTTGAGTTTTAACTTGATCAAGTTTTACTTTGTTGTGTTCCTCCCTGATATTCCACATAGCTATGTGGTGTAACATGATTAAACTACAAAGATTATAGGATTTTATTTCCATTGCTCCTTGTTGTAGCATAACCTTAACGAAGCTTCTTATGATAGAATTATGGTTCTCCATGAGTATACTATTCTAACCTTGTCTCCCATTCTTTCTACTAGATAGTTAACCCACTTCCATGCTTTCAACCTTTACTCTATCACTTCTTTTCACCTCACTATCATCTATGCTGACAATACTACTGAGTCTAGGTAAAATTTCCTTAACCTTCTTATTGCTTCTGATAAGAATCTCATCCCTAGATTGTAATAAATGACTTTGATGATAAGTTTAGTGGTCTCCCATTAACCCCTAGAGATATTCAAACTCTCAACTATGCCATTAGTGAATCCTACCTCCTATCCATTTTTAGATCTAAGGAAAAATATTCATGGAGCAATAGGAGAAGGAATGGGGTTAGAACTTCACCACTATTGACCATGCTTTCTGCAATTTTCCTACCTTAATTCCTTAGCCTTTTATCTCTTCTTTCCTTCCTCAACTCATTCTGTCTAATCATTCTCCTCAAATCCAACCTCTTGCTATGCCTCCTGTAAAGTATTTAAATTCTATAATGCTTGGGTCAATGACTCTAAGTGTAATAATATAATATCTACTGCTTAGGCTATGAACTTTTTTAGTAACTCAATGTATATATTGTGCAAGAAACTAAAAAATACCAGGTTTGCCCTTTGGGTATAGGCACATAACAAATTTGGTGATCGGAATCTAATGTCATCCAAGCTAAAAGTCAAACTGAAGGATGCCCAGTATCTCATGATGAGTAACCCAGAGCGCCTAGAAGCAACTAAGGAGGAAGGAAGGCTATATATTGCTTTTAATGAAGCACTTGAAATTGAAGGAGCCATGAAAAAACACCAAATGATTAATCAATGGGGATTTGAAGGTGATAAGAACTCTATTTATGTTTATGCCTCAATCAATATCAAGCATGCAAAAGATCAAATCTTAAAAATCTATGAAACTGGCTATTTGCATACTTCCCCTGATGATTATGATTCTGCATTTTTGAACTACTACATTGGTTTTAGGTAATTCCTCTTTGTTCGAGACTTAAATTTGATATTAGAAATTCACCTCCCTACTTTGAAGCCCGAGGAACCTTCATTTATGGCATCCAAATTAACTAATGAAGAAATCAAATGTGCTCTGTTCTCGATGAACAAAAGTATTTAGCAGTAGCCCCAATAGATTCAATGTTCTATTCTTCATTCACAGCTAGGACTTGATAGCATCTGATTTTTGCAAAGTAATACACAATTTTTTGGCAAATGCAAAATGCTTGGTGAAATGAATGCAACAAACTTGGTTCTTATTCCTAAGACCAAACTAGCTTCTATTATAAGCTCTTTTAGACCTATCTCTTGTTGTTATGTGTTATATAAGTGTATATCTAAGATACAAGCCTCTAAGCTTGTTGTTGTGCTCCGTAATCTTGTTTCTCAGAATCAAGCAACTTTTTATACCTAAGAGATCTTGACAATGTATTACTAGCTCAAGAGGTAGTAAAGGGGTATGGTAGAGCTCAATCTACCCCTAGTGCAGTGATGAAATTAGACATTAAAAAGGCTTATGACAGTTTATATTGATCTTCCGTAGTTCGAATAATGGCCCTACTGCAATTCTAACCTTATGTAGCTTAGATTTACAGGTACTTATCTACTCCTACCTTCTCTTCTAATTTTAATGGAAAAATAGTTGGTTGCTTTAGAAGTAAACAAGGAATAAGATAAGGAGACACTTTCCTCTTGTATCTTTATTCCTGTAATGGTAGTCCATACAATCATGATTAGAAACAAGTACCTTCAAAATGAGATTCTTTACACCCTAAGTGTAGGTAGCCCCATGTCTCAACGCTTATGTTTGCAGATGATATAATGATTTTCACAAAGCAAAATCCTGCCTCTATCTCCTATATTATCAATTCCTTAGAAACCTTCTATTGCATGACAGGCCTCAAGCTTAACCCTCAGAAATCCCATATACTCTTCTCTAGAGTGTCTTAAACGTATGTTGATGAACTCGCGTAGTACTCTAGTGTGTAGCCAATGTTTAGTGAGACTAATTATTTAGGTATTCCTCTCGTCACATCTAGAGTAATCATTGCTAACTGCCTTCCACTTTTCCATAGAATTACAGCCTCTATGAATTGTTGGGCCAATATGCTCCTCTCCCAAGCAAAAAGGCTAGTCCTAATTAAGTCTGTAAGCTTCTCCATGACAATGTTCTAAGCGGGAACTTTCATATTTGCAATCAAGCTGTCGAGAATGTTAAGAAGTGCTACGCTCGGATTTTTCTGGACTGGTTCTATCCATTCAAAAAAAAAAAAATTCCATGCCCCTTTAGCAAATTTGAATGACCTAGGCCAAAGTAGGATCGGGTGTTAAAAACATTGAACAACGGAATATTGCTGCATTTAGCACCCATATAATGCTCTGTTAAGAAAGGACAATAATATCTAGGTAAGCTGGACATGGAAACATAACATAGGAAGAAAGATTTTTTGTCTTATGGATGTGCCTTAAAGTTGTAGCTGGACATGGAGGAAAATGCTTGGCCCTAGAGATGTCTTCCTTACTCACATCAGTCTTTTTATGTCCACCAATAGCACTGTCAAGCTATAGGATCAACCGTGGGGAGATAAAGGGTATATTCTCTAAAATGTGCTAAGATGCCAGCAAATGCAGTAATCGAGAATTCATAAGGATGCTTTGGTGACTAACTATTTTTGGGGTTGTATCCTCAATCTACCCTACTCTAAAGACAATGGAACAAGGGGTGCTTGGAATGCCCTATGTGCAAAAAAATTATCTATTGAAGAAATGATACCATTTTATGGAATGAGAAGGCCCACATTATGGCTTGTGTGTACAAAGTGCTAATTAGGACTAATATGATGCCTCCATGCAGTTAGTCCACTGGAACTTGGCAAAATATCTCTCCTCTAAAGGATAATTTGATGCTCTGGAAGGTGTTGAAGCAAGCATTGTTAATTAAAGATAAATTAAGCAAGTATGCGACGTAAACAGATCTGCTATGTGTTGTCCACAACACTAATCAGGACTCTTGTAACAACCTTTTCTTTTCTTGTGCTCATCCTTTTCTCTATGATCCAGGCTGATGGGCAAGGTTGGTAGGAGAGATATGGTGAGAGTTAGTGTGGTTGAGTGGGACCTAATTCACAAAGCAACCAAGTAGAGATCTGCTGAAACATATGCTTTAATGTTATAGCTTAAGAAGTACTTAAAATTGGTATATGAAGAAAGGAATTCGAGATGTTTTAGAAAAAATAAGGAGCAAGGAAGTTCTCTGGAATATTATAAAGCATGAAGTTGCTAGTGGCAAGAAACTATCTTATTATCCTAACTCTCCAATCCATGTCTAGCTTTAGGTTTTGTACATCTTTTTGTCCTAGTGTGTTTATATGTTGTTTTTGAATCTACTTTGTGTGTTCTTCTATGTTTTCTATTTAAACTCAAAGCTTGTTTTGCGTTTATTTTTGTTTTTGCAATAAAATCTAGTAGAGGTTCAGTCGACCTCATTGGCCTTAATCAAAAATACTTTAACAAATATAAATGACTAGGTCTTGCACACGGCCCTGTATATATAAAAAATATTTAATTCTAAAATATATTTTATTTAAATATTTGTCTGAAAAATATTAATAAAAACCAATTTTAAAGTTTTATTGTGAATTTTAATTTTTAGTAAATCCTAAATGATATTTTATGTTTGAAAATTTTACTACACAATTTTTTATTTAAAAATTTTTTAAAAAAATTCTATTTTCGGCTGTTATTTAAAATAATTTTAAAAAATAATTTTTTTTCCAAGAGTGTATTTTTTAATATTATTTTATACATGTAAAATATAAATTTCATAATATATTTTAGTTAATATAATTGATTTATGTAATAAATTGACTTAAATAATAATAATAGAAATATATATATAATATTTTATCATCACAAAAAATTATTCCAGCTTAAATATCTTATATATAAAATTATATGACCATATTTGACTAGAGTATGATGTTGTAGTTAATTGTAAACTGTATATCTATTTAAAAATTTGTATTAATTCAATAGAAGTAAAAAAAAAAGTGTTTTTTAGTCGCAAAGCCATACTGACCTGAGATGTATTTGATAAAAAATTAATATTTAATTATAAACATACAAATAAACAAAACAATTTTGTGACAATGTCATTTGCTATTAACCCGCCTTTTGTCAAGGTAGCATACATGCGGATTTAATCTAACATACTTTATGGTTATCAAGGCTGATGAATGCAGTGCGATGGTTGTAGGACCCGAAGGTAAAGTACAAATGGTTATACGAAGTCAGAATTGAATAGAACTGGTAGATAAACAAGGAATGTTCAAAGTAAGGAATATGGTGCAACGGATGGAAGGGATCGTCAAGGATTGGCTCATGGATAGGGGTTGGCTTTCTTCATTAAGGAAGACTTATAAATGGATCGGTATACTTCAATATAAAGGGATCGATGTACTTCTTGGCTTAGTAAATTGGAAGGGATTGGAAAGATTGGTTGTACGAAGGGACGATATGGTCGAAATAAGGAGGGATCGATATCATGAAGGTTTCAGCATATCCAATGAAAGAGAGGGATTGACATGCGGCATCTTGGAGGGTTCGGCATATTGTATGAAAGAGAGGGATCGGTGTGGGGCTTCTTGGAGGGTTTGGTAAATTGTTTGAAAGAGAGGGATCAGCGTTCGGCATTCATACAAATGAGAGGGATCGACATGCGCTTACTTGGAGGGTTCGACATGGATGAAGGCAAAGGGGTCAGCATGGTTGGTTTAGAAAGTCATACTTTAACTCGTTGGCAAGGGATCGGTATACATCAAGAACCAAATGCACTCTTGCATTCAACAATCAATACCTCGAGCTCCTTAGGTCCAAATGAGATGAGAATTGAAGGGCTAACTTATTTCATCATGAAGAATCCACCATAGAAATCGCTGCCCAAAAATCGACTTAGGAAGGAATCAGTACCAATCCCTGCTCATGGAGATATAGGCCAAGCGACCCCTATATTGGGCCTATATGGATAAGGAGGTCCTGTAGCCGAAGTTTCACCTATAAATACAGCAGACATAGCTTCAGAAAAGCGGATCTTTATTCTACTTCTCTCCATCTTCTACTTAGGCCATACTCCGCCATTTTTGTTCTTGAATTTCATGGATTTGTAATTGTAATCAACAGTATAAACAAATATAAGGAACATCTTTGGAGTGGATGTAGGCCGAAGTTAGCCGAACCAGTATAAATCTGTGTCTCTATTTACTTGCTTTCCGATTGTTTAAATTTTTCTTCATTTATTTCTCTTCATATTTCTGTGACTGGATTGGATATTGGTGCTTTCACATAATTGGGTATTGGTGGTCAATTTTGATGCCAACATTTTGGTGCATTCACTAAGAAAGCTTGGATAAATGGATTCAAGAGCTAAGACTTCAGATTTTGAAGCTTGGATACTCGGAGATAGGAAGTAATGGCTAGGCAATCGACAACGAGAGTGCTACCGGAATGGAGTCACAATGGAGGCAGTCAGGAGGCTTTCTCAGGAGCTGGAGCTAATCTAGCACCTATCCACATCAGCAGGGATGAAACAGAAACAATGATGGATGTTATGCTGGAGAGAATGCTGAAAAGGCAGGTGGAGATGATGCAGAATCTACTCCAACAGATCAGACAAGGTGGAGCCATAGGAGCTGTTGGAATGCAAAATCAAAATCAAAACTAGGAGCATGTAAATAGAGCTAATAGACAAAGGAGTAGAATAGAGCAGCCGGAGGCAGTCCCCGGCCATCCAAGAGGGATCAGCACTGATCCCTCTAGAGGGGTCGGTACCGACCTCCAAAGGTGAGGGCATGCCCCCGAGTCTGATCGATCGTGATGCTGGAGGACCTACAATCAATCCCGTGGAGCCTGGTACGAATTGGAATTTGGATGCTCGTCTGAAGGAATACGTTCTAGAATTCCCTCGCAGACTCAAAGGGTAGCTTGGGCATGATGAAAGGAGACTACCATTGGAAGGCAATGATAGGTTTGATAAGATAATAAGGTGAGCTATGCATGGAGGATTAGTGAACAAGGATCTCGAGGATGTAAATGGAAGTCAGTTCTCCCCAAGTATCAGGAAAGCTAGGAATCACCCAGAGTTCAAACTACCAACGCTTTAGATATATGATGGAAAAATGGATCATGCTGTTCATATGATGAGAACATGAGACATATGAAAGTATTGAGGGCATCAGCGGAAGTCATGACATGGTACTTTCCCTTGTACTTAATGGATATAGCTGCACTATGGTTCAGACAATTGGGAAAGCGGCTCTATTAACACATGGACGGAACTAATCGAGAGATTTATGAAGCAGTTTAAGGTTCACATCTCGAGGCCCAAGAATGTTATGAGTTTGGCAACACTAAAACAAAGGAATGGAGAGTGCTAGAGAAGTTTCTTAACAAGGTTTAACGCCGCAATGGCATCGGTGGGTTTTCCAGATCCATCCATGGTTTTGATGGCAGCTGTATCTGGAATTACTGATGGCATGGATTCAAGGATTCGTTAGCATAGGATCTGTCTATGGATCTTGGGGAGTTTTATCATGAAGCAGAAAGGTTTTTGCGGTAGGAAGATGCATGAGAAAACAAATCGAAGGTGAATATTGTGCAAAGTAAAGGGTCATCAGGAGATGTAAACATGAATGATAAAGGCAAACGGAAAGCAGAGGATGGCTTTGCTGGATCGGATCGTCCACGAAGGGAACCAAGATTCACCTCTTACAGATAATTGACTGAAACATTGGAATGGATATATCTGGATACTCGGGGGTAGATCCTCTATCGGAGGCCAATGAGGAGAGACCCTATAATGATAAAAGAAATAAGATAAGTAATGTCTGTTCCATGAGCTAAATGGCATAGTACAAACAACTCCAGGCACTTAAAGGATGAGATTGAGGGACGGGTCTAGAACGGCAAGTTGTCACAATAAGTGAGAACTCAGGCAGCGACAGTGGAATAGGAGAAACCACCATCCGCATTGAATGATTCACCATCCAAAATCGTAAATGAAATTCCCTTATCAAACTCAAAACTTCTGTACATTTAATTAAAGGATAATCCACTATCCAAAATCATGAATAAAATTCCTTTAATATTTAACTTATCAAATTCAATTGATTTTGGATTTATAAACAATGTTTATAAATTCACATTTCTATTTAATAGAAAGTTCCATTATAAAATTCCTTTATTAACCAATTCCATTTACCTCGTTTATATTTCAAAATCTGATTATAAGTTAATTACTTATAAATCTATTTATTTACAAATTCATTCTTTTATATAACTTCATAAATTTATAAATCATCTTATTTACTTATAAAACCCATTTATAACTTCATTTTAAACACTAATAAAACTTCTTTACAATTCCATTATTTTTTTATTTATAAAATATCAATTTTATAAATCTTATATATAAACCATTTATAATAATTCAAAAATCTCAATTTAAACTATTTATAAAATAGTTAACTTCATATTTCAAAAATCGCATTTCGATTTTATTTCACAAAAATCATAATTTTAATAACATAAAAATTATAATATTTATTTATTTAAAATAAATCCATTCCTTAACAATTCAAAAATATATATTCTCAAAATCACTTTGAAATCCTTTTAAATTAGAAATCATCACTTTAACATTTTTAAATTAACAAAAATAAGCCTAATGTTGTAACAGTAAAATAAGGTGATACGCATCAATCATATCATCCAAACATAATATATCACATGATAATAGCATATATATATATATATATCAATATCTGTAAATAAAACCAATACTGGTGAGGAATCCAGTTGGGTCCCTCCAACCTATCACCTGCAACAAATATACATATTAGAATATGTGTACAATGTTTGCTTCAAGGCAGACGCACGTACAAAGGGTCATCCGGTCATACAAGGGAGCGTATAGGGTCTCGTCTGCTCCAACAGGTAGGAATATATCCAAATACCAATCAATATATATATATACACAATATATCATATCATCCAAACAATCATCAATCATCTTAAAATAAATTTATTCTCACTTATATAAAAATATTAGTGAGTCAGAAAGTGTGAGTTGTACTCACTTTGGTTCTAATAGACCGTTGCGGCATTTTATTCTAAATAAAATTAAACAGGGGTTTAATTTTATCCAAAATTTACACTATCTCCGATCAACTCTAAACTAGTTCTGTTATCCCATTTTTGGTCAAAACTGGAATATCAATGTTGTGTGCATTTCCACCACGACCGAACCAAGAAGAAGCAGCCAGCAAGCGTATATAAGTCTGGGGTTTCACTCATGACTCAAGTATAAAAGTCCATTCGGTATCAAAGGTTTAAAGTTTCATTTGGCAATGTAGAGCGAAGTCTCATTCGGCATTCAAGATGCCTTGGTTCATCCGGCGTTCCCAATACAAGAGCTCATTCGGCACTCCCAAATATAGAAGCATTCGGCATTCCCAACTCATCACCGAACCAACTCCACTTCCCTTCCTAGCCGAACCAACCACACTTCCATGCACTACCGAACGAGCTCCACCGAATCACCTCCACCGGACCAAGCTCCACCGGTCCAAACCCACACCGAACCAACCCACACCGAACCAGACTCCACTCAACCTACCACCGGACCAACACTCCACTCAACCTACCACCGGACCAACCTACCACCGGTCCAACCATCCCAGCTACGACCGAACCAAGCTCCGCCGAACCAGATGTGCCAGGCTAGATTGCTTCAGCCCAGGCCCACCAGCAGCTATATACATCCAGGACCCCTGCCCCCAGCCTCACTCTATAAATAGATGGGCAGGGGTACAACAATGGCAGACAAGTTTGAGAGCTCAAGCACGGAAGGAACTTTCAAACAACTTTCATATACTTGTAACCAAAGCTTTGTACTTGTAATCTGAAGAGAAAGAGGAGAATAACATATAAAGTGGATGTAGGCACGTTCTGGCCGAACCACTATAAATCTGTGTGTCTTTTACAGTTTAGTCCCTGCTTTTTACATATTTGCATAAATCACCCAAATCGCTAAGAACAACATATAATCAACTAAATCGTACGACTTTGAGGTGTTTGCCCATTTTTTACGCAAACATTTTTGGTGCTTTCACTGAGAACTGAACTCAAGGACCTACCGCTTGAAAGTCGAATTTGAGAGTTTAGAGATTCAGATTGGAAGAGTCATGGCGAGACAATCAAGCAGAAGGCAAAGGCCAGAGCAGAGTCAACAGGAAGGGAGTCAAGAGGCTTCCTCAGGAGCAAACCAAGCTTCAGCCTTCATCACCAGGGATGAGATGGAGGCTATGATGAGAAGACAAGAAGAGATGATCCAGAACTTGCTTCAGCAAATTGGGCAACTTGGAGCACAAAACCAAGGAGCAACTGGAGTTCAGAACGGAGCAGGACCATCTGACGTAGCACCAGAGCTAGGGGGCACTCACGCAGAGCATGTTGATCCGACCCCGGGAAGAGAGATGGGGGCATCCGAGCCACCTGGTAGAAATAGAGTAATGAACGTTCAGCCAGGGAGGCATACACATGAAAACTCCCGTGGACTCGGGGGGCAGGTCGAAGGCAGTGAACGAGGACTACAACTTGGAGACAATGACAGATTAGCAGAGATGGTTAGAAGAGCTATGAGAGGCGGTTTAGTAAACAGAGACTTGGAAGATGTAAACAGGAGTCCTTTTTCTTCTGCGATTAGGATGGCTAGGAACCCACCAGAATTCAAGCTACCATCAGTAGAGATGTACAATGGGAGGACAGACCCTGCGGTCCATCTTACTAAGTATATGAGGCACATGGAAGTGCTGGGGGCATCACAGGAGATCATGGCCCGGTGCTTTCCACTGTATTTGACGGACATTGCAGCGTTATGGTTTAGGCAACTGGAGAGCGGCTCCATAGGAACATGGGCAGATTTAACTGAGAGATTCATGAGGCAATTCAGGGTTCATATTGCGAGACCCAAGAATGTGATGACTTTGGCAACCTTGAAGCAGAAAACTGGAGAGACTTTGAGGAGCTTTCTAACGCGATTTAATGCGGCGGCAGCATCTGTGGATCGACCAGATCCATCTATGGTCATGATGGCGGCTGTATCTGGAATAGCTGATAGTACAGAGTTCAAGAATTCATTAACCAAGGACCCGCCTATGAATCTGGGAGAGTTCTATCATGAGGCTGAAAAGTTTCTGCGTTTGGAAGATGCTAGTGCAGAAAGAGAGGAAGAAGATGACGTTTACGCAATCAAGAGCGGAAACCCACCTGGAAAGGGTGCGGAGACCAGCAAAGGAAAGAGAAAGGCTGAGGATAATGATGGCAGGACAAAGCGGCAACGGAGGGAGCCGCGATTCACCACTCACACTGAGCTGAATGAGAGTCTGGAACGAATTTATCAGGATACCAAGGAGCATGTTCCGTATCGTAGACCAATACGAAGGGATCCAACCTCTGACGAAAGAAAATCAGATAAGTTTTGTGTATTTCATGAATTAAACGGTCATAACACTAATGATTGTAGGCATTTGAAGGACGAGGTGGAAGGGCATATCAGGAACGGTATGCTCCTTCAGTATGTGAGGAGGCGAACTCCAGCTGTGGAGCCAGAGCGACCACCGTCTACATCGGCTAGAGGTGACCCTGGATCGGGGCACCGTTTGATTATCCATTGATTGCTTGATTAAAATAACGATGAACAAGTTGTAAATCTCTCGCTAACACGGTTAAATCATTTACACATGTGAGCGATCGCGCACGATCCATAGGCATGCTCTGAATGACTACCAGCCGCGTTATAGTAAGAGTTTACGCTTTGACATCTTCATTCTGCTCTTTGCTTTAATTTTGATTTGAACATTTAAATTCTTTCTGTTTGGACTTGTCTGCTGTAAGGTTCATACGATTATTGCTTTAACATTTACAATTCTATGGAAAAATTACTTGTATGCACGTGGATCGCGAACGGTCCACGAGCACCTCTTGCATGGCAGTGAACTGCCGAAGTCTTTGATTCGGAAACTCCCCCAAACAATAACTCCGACACTGATAATATTAAGTCCCCCCGGGCACACACAATTCGCCTCGAACGGCACCCGACTACGAACAGTCGCAAACTCGCCTCGAACGGCACCCGACTACGAACAGTCACAATTCGCCTCGAACGGCACCCGACTTCGAACAGTCACAATTCGCCTCGAACGACACCCGACTTCGAACAGTCACAATTCGCCTCGAACGGCACCCGACTTCGAACAGTCACAATTCGCCTCGAACGACACCCGACCTCGAACGGTCACAATTCGCCTCGAACGGCATCCGACTTCGAACAGTCACAAACTCGCCTCGAACGGCACAACTCATCTCGCCACAAATGGCTCGATCGCGAAAGGTCGCCATTTGAGGTCCACCCCCTGACCGCCAACAGTCGCACCTTACCACGAATGGCTCGATCTCGAACGATCGTCATCCGAAGTAAGGCGCTTGACCGCGAACAGTCCCATTTCATCTTTTGCCGCGAACGGCACCAGCCGTGAATGGTCACATTTCACCCCAAGTGGCTTGATCGCGAACGGTCGCCATCTGAGGTCCGCCCTTTGACCGGGCTCGGTCGTACTTTACCTCGAATGGCTCGATCCCGAACGGTCGTCATTTGAAGTAAAGCGCTTGACCGTGAACGATCACATTCTACCATAAATGACACGATATCGAACGATCGTCGCATGGATTTAGACGCTTGACCGCGAACGGTCGCACTTCACCTCAAATGACTCGATCACGAACGATCGTCATTTGAAGTTAGGCGCTTGACCATGAACGGTCGCGCTTCATCCTAAATAGCTCGATCCCGAACGATCGTCATTTGAGCCATATAAAATATCAAGCTCTTTACAGGTTGTCAACAAGATATGAACATCCAGCTCATGGCATTACAAAACACGCCTTCCTATCGCAAGGACATCAACCGAATGTGAACATCCAGCTCGTGGCATTACAAAACACGCCTTCCTATCGCAAGGCATGTTTTGGGGGGCAAAGTGTTATCCCTTTTTTGGTCAAAACTGGAATATCAATGTTGTGTGCATTTCCACCACGACCGAACCAAGAAGAAGCAGCCAGCAAGCGTATATAAGTCTGGGGTTTCACTCATGACTCAAGTATAAAAGTCCATTCGGTATCAAAGGTTTAAAGTTTCATTTGGCAATGTAGAGCGAAGTCTCATTCGGCATTCAAGATGCCTTGGTTCATCCGGCGTTCCCAATACAAGAGCTCATTCGACACTCCCAAATATAGAAGCATTCGGCATTCCCAACTCATCACCGAACCAACTCCACTTCCCTTCCTAGCCGAACCAACCACACTTCCATGCACTACCGAACGAGCTCCACCGGACCAAGCTCCACCGGTCCAAACCCACACCGAACCAACCCACACCGAACCAGACTCCACTCAACCTACCACCGAACCAACACTCCACTCAACCTACCACCGGACCAACCTACCACCGGTCCAACCATCCCAGCTACGACCGAACCAAGCTCCGCCGAACCAGATGTGCCAGGCTAGATTGCTTCAGCCCAGGCCCACCAGCAGCTATATACATCCAGGACCCCTGCCCCCAGCCTCACTCTATAAATAGATGGGCAGGGGTACAACAATGGCAGACAAGTTTGAGAGCTCAAGCACGGAAGGAACTTTCAAACAACTTTCATATACTTGTAACCAAAGCTTTGTACTTGTAATCTGAAGAGAAAGAGGAGAATAACATATAAAGTGGATGTAGGCACGTTCTGGCCGAACCACTATAAATCTGTGTGTCTTTTACAGTTTAGTCCCTGCTTTTTACATATTTGCATAAATCACCCAAATCTCTAAGAACAACATATAATCAACTAAATCGTACGACTTTGAGGTGTTTGTCCATTTTTTGTGCAAACAAGTTCTAAAATGTAGTGCTCATCAATACAGAACCGAAGCAACTTGTTTCGTAAAAACGGACCTCGTATGAAGAAGTTATGATGTTTTAAAGTTTGTACAAATTTATATATAAATTAATTTACATGTTTATTTTATTTTTAAACCTTAAATTCATCCTGGCCGTATTTTCCAAAACCCAGATCTCGGTTGCTGTTTCTTCCTCGTCATTTCATCATGCAACCGAAAAACCCAATAACCGCCACTTTCTTTGAATTTTCGTGACCACCGCACGACCATAGGGGCCGATCAACCACCGCCATTACGAAGCTCGTCTCGAGTCACACCACCACCACCAAAAGACCGATTGAGCTTGGTCGTGCCACCTCTTAGAAAAATATGACTAAACGCATGGCCTTTGTATCTAAATTGCCATCGATTGGCTTTATTTTAGATGATCATGACCGTTGATGTTGAAGATCGTGCTAAGCTCTACAGGTTTGTAGTTGGAGGATTTCGATAATAGCTAATGGATTGGAAGAGATCGAAGGAGAAAGTTTTGAGCAATTTCAACTATTCAAATTTAAATGGTGGCTAGGGTTAAACCCTAGGTTCTATGAAAAATAAAATAAAGTTTGGCCTTTTATAGAAAATTTCGCGGCACTATTCACCCGGAATATTTTCGAACTCCAATCGAAGCGTGCCGCCTGGTGTTTATAATATTTCACCCCTATTCCAAACACAATGGAATATATATCGAGAGTCAATTCAATCGTAATTGAAAAATAGGTTTTCGAATCGACTTGTTAAAATTAAAATTTAGTTAAACAAATTTCTACGCGTTTCAGCTTGCCATGACTAAACCGTAAATTCGATTGACACGAAATTTGAAATACTATAATAATATAAAATTATGGATCCAATGAAACTAGTTTCGTCAAAATCCAAGACTGTTTCAAAAATGACTATTTTTACTCGTTAATTAAATATTAAAATATTTAATTTCTTCAATTTAACTTTCAATTCAATTTTAAAAATTTGCTAACATCATTCTAATTCAACTAGAATTTAATTCAATTTTATAAATCATTTTTATTCACATATAATTCAAATTTCAATTATTTATATACTTTCAAATATTAAATTAACAATTTAATTATCCAATTAAATCCTTATATTTCAAATATAAGTTATTAAGCTTATAAAATTTACTTATGAATATTAAAAATCAATTAAATATATGAATTTGGAATGACTAAAATTCTGGGTTGTTACATTCTACCTTAGTCATACTCTGCCATTTTTGTTCTTGAATTTTATGGATTTGTAACTGTAATTGGCAGTATAAACTAAAAAAAGCAAAATTTTGGAGTGGACGTAGGACGGAGTTAGCCGAGCCACTATAAATCTATGTCTCTATTTACTTGCTTTTTGATTATTTTAATTTTGTTATTCATTTATTTCTCTTTATATTTCTATGACTAGATTGGATATTGGTGCTTTCACATAATTGGGTATTGGTGGTCAATTTTGATGCTAACATTTGCACATCAGAATCGTCACCTAACTGACAATGTAAAAAATATGTATATAATAAAACATTATAATTGAGCACAAATAATTGTATTTTGATTATAAATATACCTCACTTCCAAGGCCTTGAAGTACATCTTGAAATAATGATATATGCCCCTTAAAACAATTTCTGATCCAAAATATTATTAGTCCTTGAACGGTTGGCCACCAGCTATCGAACAGACGTTGAATTGATTTGATTTTAACTAAAGAAAGATGGAAAGGAGAGAGAGAAATTTCGATGAACAATCAATAGGTATGGAGATGCCAAAAAAATCAGAATCAAATATAGGAAGAGATGCTTAATAAAGGAATGAAAGGAGAGAATTTAAGATCTCATCTTTTTGCTCGATCACATTTAATATTAGCTAGCAATTATTAAGCCCCTCTAGCCTATTTCTAGCCACCAATAACCATATGTTGCTGCAAAAATAATTAGCCCATATCAAGGGATTTAAACTTATTTAAAGCCTCAATAAATATTTTGTGTTTAAGTCCAATTTAAATCGCGTATTGATATCTTATGTCGATTAATATATTTATAACTAGTATAAATTCATTTAATAATATTTATTCATCATATCAAAATCAAATTTTATAATTGATATTTCATAAATATTAATTTATTAATTTTTATATAACAACTACAAATTAATTAAATCATTTGGTAAAAGGAAAATTCATCGTTGCGATCGTGTGACTCATTGGGCGTAACTTTGGTCAGTAATTAATATCGAACTATTCGAATATTAATGTTCACACGTCACTTGGCAGGTGGTGTTACATTTTGGTCAAATTTGCCGCTTACTTGGTTTTGGTAAAATCCAATTTAACTTTAGCAAGCATTACCCGGTTGTGACTTTTATTTATACCCATTCTTTTCGTCAAAACTATATCGCTATGGACTTATGGAATTTTGTAATTGTCAAAATTCCAATATCATTCATATTCAACTCTATAGTCCAAACATAAAGTCTTTAGTTCAATAATAACAATTATTATTAATCCAACTACTATGGCTAGAAATTTTGACTTTGATTTGACCGTGATACCAACCCAATATAACCGAGGAGACGAATCTTCTCTTGAATAAAGCTTCACGTCCAGTACTTCCACTCAACCTAACTATATTTACACCAATTCTCTTCGTCAAACTATATCACCTTGGACTTATGGAATTTGGTAATGGTCAAAATTCCAATATCACCCATATTCAACCCTACAATGCAAATACAAAGTCCTTGGTTCAATAATAATAATTATTGTTAACTAAACTACTCTGACCAGATATTTTGACTTTGAGTTGACTTAAGTTGACCATGATATTAACCCCATATAACTGAGGAGATGAATCCTCCTTTGAATAGTGCTTCACTTCCAATACTTCCACTCGACCTAACTATAGTCGGTTGATAGAATGTAACAGCCTGGATTTTTTAACTACTAGATATCTAAATAATTAATTTATATATTGGATTATTAATTAATTAATTAAAGGTCAAAAATAAGACTTTTCACAAACGGGCGATAAGGACTCAAAACAACTTTCGTTGAGTCAAGATCAACATTGGGAATTAATATGAGTATAAATATCACTATATTGAAGTTATAGTATTTTTGCGATATACATATTGTATAATATTTTGTAAAAATACATGCATAGTCGAGTGTGGTGGGATTAAGACGACAGATGGCTTGTGTTTCTGGGATGTGGACTTCACTGTGAAACAAACGATCGAAGAGTTTTTGGAATTGGGCAATTTAATGGCCAAAACGATATTGAAATACATGAAATTATCATCTTGAAGCATCGTCTTCAATAGCAATGAAATTTATACCAACGAGATTGAAAACATAAGGATATGTGCACCATTGAGTTTCATGATGATATGATGTGTTGTGTGATCGTACGAGCTCAAAACTTGTTGTGATTTACATGAGAAATAAAATAAAATTATTATACATACACACTGCACTGCAAGGACCTCTCTCTTGATGTTTACCTTTTTTCCTCCTTCAGTAAATATCCTAATCAAGTTCATTATTAGGTTTTAGGTTTGCTTTGGCTTTGAGAGTTACAGACCTTGAGAGAAGAAGGGAATGGATTCATTGAACTCGTGGTGAGGTGGAGATCAAATCTATAGCAAAGTAGAAAGGTATGAAGATGCTTAAAGAGATATCTATACTTGCTACAAGTTTAAGGTTGTCATTTGACAATGATTGAAGAGGAGTAGACTTAACGAGAAGCATCATTAAGTTCCTCTTATGGCACGCTCTTTATGGCATTGACCACTCTAGTTTTGATGGCCTAATGATTTCTAACTTTGTGAAGCCGAGAAAGATGACAAAGTGTCGTTACTTGTATAGAGAGGTCGGGGTCGATGTGAGGGGTGTATTGCCGAGAGTGTGCGTAAAAGAGTGCGCTGGAATGGATGGTGTGTCTTTCAGTGGGGAGATAAGGGAGTAATCAAGGCAGGAGTGTGCATGACATTGTGTTTATACATGCACGATTTTGTGCATAGGGAAGTGGAATTGGGAAAGAAGAGGGGAGATTTAATTAAGGTAGTTTGTTATTTAATCATTTTATTGATTTATTTTCGTATTTAATTCATATCTTTTGCATACAAGGTCCAATTGAGATGCGGTCTTCAGCATTGCACCCGGGGTGAGATTATTTATGACATGGTATGCACATGGATTGGGTTTGACACTTTCGATTTTATGGCTCAAGTGAGCAGAATTATAACTCTAAATTTATATTTCAATGTAAGTCCTATATTTTTATATATTGAAAAATATTACCTAAAAGAAATATATATATATATATACATGTAATAATTCCATGTTTAATTGTATTGGTTTGAGTAGATATTCATGATAATTGATTACGATCCTGTGTATACTTATTGTGTTCTATTCATGTTGAATAGAGTTAGATAGAGCTGATTAATTTATAACGTGGTTATAAATAAATTTTCTCCAAATTGTAGTTGTTTTAATGATAGAAATATCATTATATATTTTATTGCATATATTCGAGATAATTGATTAAAATCTCATATATGTAAATATTTTGTTATGTTCATATTAATAGAAATAGATTGAGTTGATTTTAATTTATAATATGGGTATAAACTAATTTAACTCTAATTTGTAGTTATATTAGTTATAGAAATATTAACATATATTTTATCATTAATTGGAAATTAGAAATGGCCTTTAAAATAAGTTGTAAAGCTAAAATAATTATTTAGGTAGGTTAAATTATATTAAAATGGTTTTGAAGTTTATTTGACCTTTATATTGGTTTATTATGGTGTAAATCAACAATTATACAGCCGGTGAATTTCTATAAAGGTGATTTGAGAAGTTAGAAATTTCTGAGAAGTATCATATTATTTAATAGGATTTGATTAAGGTTGTAAAATCTTGAATATTATTATAACATGATTTATTTACTTTAGATCCTATGAATGGTTTGGGATATTTGTGAACATATATACACACACACACACACATAGAAATGATATACATGAGGTATATTACATTTTTAAGGCCTTATAAATAACTAGACTTAATTTTCATATAAAAATTAAGTGGTATTAAGCTATAATATGATTAATAGGCAAGCATGTTATATTACAAAATAAGTTTGAGACTTTTATAAAATAGTACGATGGAGTTATGATTTGAGTAAATAAATAATAAAAATTTTAGATATGTTAATTAATTAAGATGCATTTTCGTTAAATGTTTTAGATGATTCTATGTGTGAATTGTAAATGATATTGAGATGGTAGATTTGTTATTTTAGTTATGTATTGCTTTTGTGTATGTAAATGGCTACGGTATGTGTTATTAGTTCCATATATTTGGAATGGTTGTGTATATATACACCTGCATATAGTTTATGTGAGTTATATATATATATATATATATAAAGTTCTAGTATGTCTGATTCGGGGCTACTGGGAGAGGCACAGAATATTTTATATATATTCATTGATATGTGGTTTAAAGCATATATATAATATAGTTTTGGTATATCTGACTTAGGACAACTAATTGGTACAAGGGGATCCATTGTACCACTGGGGCATAGGACCTGTAGATGTGGTTTCGACGTAGGGGCGAAGAGACTGGGATGCCAGTCCAGATTAGATCATACACTATTTCTTTGTACTCTTGGGTGTTGCGACAGAACCTAAAGGGCAACTTCTTTTGAGGTATTGGCTTTTAGAGGAGTCCATAAATTAGTTGTGCCTATCAATACCCCTCTTTGGTAGCTGATGGGAATTCCAAATAATTTATAGATACTTAATTTAAGCGTATGTATAGTTTCGTATGCACCTTGGGATTACCAAATAACTGACGTGATATATTCTGCAAAGATATAAATATGTGGTCTAAGTGATATATATAAGTATATATGCACGATCTGGTCTTTTTATGTATATTAATTTGGTATGCCTGACCTGGAGTAATGGGGTAGTGCGAGGCACTTTAAGAATGAATCACCATCCACACATAGACGATACTTCGGTCTTGTGTACCCATACAGGAAGGATGTACATAGGGTTTAGCATTTACATATTGTTTCGATATGTTGGTATAGGCAATCGAAAGGAAAGGATGCTAGAGGGGGAATCATTATACCATTGCGGCTAGAGTTATGAATCAGAACACAGGCATGCGGCCGGAAGAGTACACATCGAGATACTCCCACCAGAACATGGGGCAAAGTATTACTTTAGGATAGAGACCTTCATTGGATGGTGTGAACAGAATTGTTGAATTGGTACAAAGGTTTATTAGAGGAGGACCCCCAAATCAAGGTCTAGAAGACGTGAACAAGAATCTATTTAATGCTAATATCTGATATGCGAGAATCCTCTAGATTTCAAGCTTCTGGCACCTGAAATGTACGACGGGAAGACAGATCCAATGGTTCATATGATGAGGTACATCCAACATATGGAGGTGCTGGGTGCTTCTAAGGAGGTAAATGGGCGGTGTTTCCCATTATACTTTACGGATTTGGCTGCAATTTGGTTCAGACAGTTGGAAAATAGATCCATAAGCACATAAACCGACTTGGTGAGAAAATTCTTGCATGGTTCCAAAGCAGATTGGAGAGAGACTAGAACTCCAGTCTAAAGTAGGTCATATATTATTCCATAGTATCTTGGGTGCTACGATGAGACCTACAGTCCAACTTCTTTTAAGGTGTTGGTTTTCAAGGTAGTCCACATGTTAGTTATAGCTCTCGATATGCCTTTTTGGTAGCTAATAGTAATTCGAGATAGGTATCTATTATAGGTATTCGTATTTCAGTTTTGGGTACATAGACGCTATGTTACTAGCATTGTTATATCACTATATTTGTTTTGAATTTCAGATGCTTTGATGGGGATCATTGAATCGATTGGTATCTGTAGGGGACCCTACCTATAAGAAATAAAGGGTATATCTTATTCTCTGTGTGTTTCTTATTATTATGATTGTGCATGTTATATTGGTAAGTTGACAATTATTATTGAACAGTTGTGTATTAGAGTTGTATAGGGATGTTTATATTATATCTGCATTGGTATTTTGGATTACCTCTATCATGGTATGTTACTGCGTTTCAGTCACGTTACATTAGTTATGCTAACTCGTTGATTGCAAGAAAAGAGCAGGTTATGGTATGACTCCCTGCCTTTGAGTTGTGTTTACTTACTTGTTTATGGGCAGTTTGAGTTATCCCTGAGCCATGTTTATGGAGAGTGTCGGTTGTACTTTAGTGTTCCTTATTGATTTGTATATGGTTTTGATATATAGTCTTTTGAGATTGTTCCCTTCAGACCAGGCTTATGCCTGACCTACATTTTTTGTCATGATAACTTTCGGTTACGTGGTTTAGTATTTTGGGGTTAGATGCTTTTAGGAATATGCTTTCAGGATAGATAAAGCACTTTGGAGATTGACTTTGGATAGTTACTTGATATTGTGGTAGTACACGACAAATATGTTATTTATTTACGAGACTTGTCGTACCAGATATTGTATTCTAAATTTTTGTATCGATACTCATTTATTAGTTACTTCCATAAGTATGGTCTCTTATATATTGTTTATCCTATTACTCATATATGTTCAGTATAATATATATTATCATTCTGTTATGAGATTATATCATTATGCCTTCATGATGTTTAGTTTTTAATTTTACCCCAATAGACTATCTTCTGTGGTATTCAAGAGTCGGATGTTGTTCAATATGCATTTAGGGTATCACGAATGGCAGGTCATTACAATCGTTGTTCCATGATTTGACTATAATCAAAGAGGAACTTTCATACTGAAGATCGACAGTATTCTCAAATCAAGAGAACTATGTAAATCAGTCACATCGATATTTTCTGTTTGACCTTAGTTATATTAACCAATAGAAAGCTATCGAGTGAGTTATTCCATACTTATCCAATAACTATCAGTACGTAAAACCTAGGTGTCCTTAGTAGCCATCAGTAATACATTTCCCAACATTTGGAGAGCATTAAATACTCTAGTCTCATCGGATACATTGATATCTAGTCTCGATGACTAGGAACATTTTAAATGATGTGTAATTACTATCACAAATACATCATTTATGTAATATTATGATACAATGCTCATGATTTCAACTATTTGTAATTACTATCATAGATACATCATTTATGGATTTCTATTAAATATATTTTAACTAAACATTTAATTATTTATAACACGTTATAACAAATATATAACAGAAAGAAAAAAAAAACATTTATTATGAACGAGAATTGATTACAGAGTGAATTAAATTACAGTAAGCTATAGAATTTCCTCGAGGGAATACCTCTAACTCTATCGATCTTCACTCGCACTTGGGATCAATTATGAAAGCTTAATACCATCCCTTCACTCAACTTCTCGAGAGCCAACCGAGATAAACATTTAGTGAATGGATCTGCTATGTTGTCCTTTGTATCCAGCCTTTGAATCAAGATCTCTTTCTTCTCAAAGAATTCTATAATCAGGTGGAACTTCCAAAGGATATGCTATGAATACTTGTGTATTGGCTCCTTTGCGATCTGCATCGCCCCATTATTATCAAAGGATAATATCATAGGATTCCCGATATTGGAAATCACTCTGAGCTTACTCAAAAACTTACACTTCCAAACTACCTCTTTAGCTTCTGCATTGAGGGCGATGTACTGGCCTCTATTGTGGAATCAGCTATGGTTTCTTTATTGGAACTTTTCCAACTACTGGCTCTAATATTAAGCATAAAGACATAACCGAACATTGATTCACTATCATCTATATCATTTTGAAAGTTTGAAGCGGACAATTACAATTTAGTTCCCCTCAAGAATTTACCAATCTGCCAGGTTCTCCTGAGTATAGTTTAAAAAAAAGTACCAAGTATTTCTTAAATAGTTCAACATACATTTTATGACTATCTAATGTTTTTTTCCAGGATTAAACTGATATTGGCTTACGCATCCTAATACATATGCCATGTCTAATACATATCATAGCATACATTATGGATCCTATGGCTAAGACATAATGGATCCACTTCATATGCTCTTTCTACTCATCGACATGAGGAGTATCTTCTTAAAAAGGATGATTCAAGACTGTGTTAGAATGTTTACATGCTTGAAATTATTCATACCGAACCTTTTCAGTATGGTTTTTATGTATAGGGATGGGAAAATCCCAAAAACCTCTTAGATTTTTCTTTAAATATCTTTGTACCAAGTATACAGGTTGCTTCTCCTAAATTCTTCGAGGAGAAATTTTTAGAAATCCAAGTTTTTACCTATTACAATAATGAAGTGTCATTTCTAATCAATAATGGATCATCGACATGGAGCACTGTGAATTTGATAGTGGTGCCCTACTCCTTTATGTATATGCATGGTTCCTCTTTGTTCTGATAAAAACCAAACTATTTGATAACTTTATCAAAACACTTATTCCAACTCCTTTAAGCTTGTTTAGGTCTATAAATGAACTTTAACAACTTGCAAGGCTTTCCTTTACACTCATTAACCACAAAATCCTCAAGATGTGACATATAAATGGTTTCTTCTAAATCTTCATTTAGAAAAACCATCTTTCTATCAAATTTGCTATATTTCATTGTCAAAGAATGCGGCGACGGCTAGCATAATCTGATTGGACTTACGCATGGCTATAGATGAAAAAGTTTCATCATAATCAATGCCTTCAATTTGATAAAATCCTTCCATAACTAGCATTTCCTTATAAGTCTCACTTCCTCATCTACATTCAGATTTTTCTTAAAAATCCATTTGCATCTGATAGGTTTTATCACTTCAGGTACGTCCAGTAAAGTCTACACTTTGTTTTTGTACATGGAATCCATGTCGGATTTCATAGCTCCAAGCCAGAGTGTAGAGTCTTTACTATATAGCGCTTGTTGGAAAGATAGACGAGCGTCGCCGTCTACGACATAGTCCTCCTTCTCGCCATCACTAAGAAAACCGTAGTATCTCTCTGATGCATGATATTCATTACTAGACCTTCTAATAGGTTGCATGTTTTCGTATATGTGTGAACTTGGTTCTCCCACTGTTTCGGTCACAATGTTAATTTCATTAATCACATCCAACTCTACAATCTCATTGTTAATTTCTTTTAACAAAAATTCCTTTGAATGAAGGTGTGGTTGGAGTTTAGCATCGGTGATCATGTGTTCGTGAAGGTTACTCCTTTAAAGGAGATAATGAGGTTCAGCAAGACTGGTAAGCTTGCTCCTAGATTTATTGGGCCTTATCCTATTGTGGTTGCAGGTTAGGTTGCATGGACTGTAGCGGCATTCTTATCATTTTTCACGTTTTGGGGTTTTGGACTTTACAGCTTGGACTTAGGAGCAGTTAGTATATATATTATGGTATGTATGTTATTATGTATTTTGAGAGTGGTATTATGTATTATGGACAATGTATTGTGGACGTTACTATTATGATATGTATTATGTATTCTGCTGTTATTGTGCTGAATTGTATGTTCTATTATATTCTATACTATATAACCTGGGAAAAATTTATCTTGTACCATTGCTTTGAACCAAAACTGAGCACGAATGGTAAGTAGAAAAAAAAAGTCGTAAAATTTCTCGTGCCAGTGTTAGTTCAAGCGATTGAGTACAGCATTTAGCCCTATCGAGTCCCATTCTCCGTGCTTTCTGACAGTAATACTTAGTATTGCTCTTGGTTGCCATGGATATAGGGGACGGGCGTTACATTTTTTGTATCAGAGCGAGGTTTTAGGTTTTCTCCTTTCTTCTTTTATCTACATAGGACTTTTGTCTATCTTGTGCTTCTTTCATCCTCCTCCTAATTAACTCTACCTTCTCCGAAGCTTCTCGTACAGCGTCAGGACCAAGAATTAACTTATCTCCAGTCTCAAGCCAGCATGCAAGAGATTAAAAAAGACAATGTGTTAAGAAACAATAATCTTTTATTCCTTGGTATTATAGAATATATATCTCATCGAGTTTTAAGGATATCCTATAAATTTACATGATACAGATCTTGCATCTAGTTTGTTCCGACCAACGTTCTTAATGTATGCCATATAAGCCCATACCTTCGAATATTTGAGTTGGAGTTTCTTATCATACCGCATCTCATGTGGTGTTTTGGACATAGATTTAATAGGAAACAAGTTAACATATGCGTCATGGTTTCTAACACATATCCCCAATATGATAAAGGTAATTCAACCTTACTCGCCATGGAATGAACTGTAGGGTTTGGTTCCTTTGCTTCGAAACATGTTGTGTTGTAAAGTATATAGTAGAGTAACCTGAGAGACAATCCTATTATCTTTTAAGTATTATTAAAAATCTTATCCAACCTACTCATCACCTTGATCTGATCGAAGAATTTTAATCTTACGGCCTATTTGGTTTTCTACCACATTTTTATATTCAACAAAGTTCTTGTAAACATCGGATTTTTACTTCATAAGACATACATTTCCTAATCTTAAGAAATCATCAATGATGGTAACAAAGTAAGAACTGTTATCTTTGGTAATTACAGGCATCAGGCCACATACATTACAATATAGTAACCCTAAGAGTTCAATAACTATTTTACTACTCCCACTAAAGGGGCGCTTAGTCATACCTTTGAGACATGACTCACACATGTCAAATGATTTAGAAACCTTTGGTTTTCAATTTGTGTGGACATTAATCACTAATATGACGTAGCCTACAATGCCAAAGATAACTAACATTTATATTGTTAGAAGAATTATGTGCCAAACACACATAACTAGTATTGACCGCATAAATATCATTTTCAAGAATACCATCGCATACTTTATTTTCATCCAAACTAATGTTCATAACATTATTTGCATAATGAAATATATTTTCAGTCTCATAAAATCTAGAAATAGAAATAATTCTATAAACAGGGATTTTGACTAAGTCAATTTCAACCGGAACTTAAAACGTTAAAATGAAGATAAAATTATTCAAGGACTTTGGAAACATCATAAAAAGAAAAGAAGAATGAAATGCCAAAAAATGAGTAAAAAGGTTGATTTGAGAATTTCAACTTGGCGTTTGGTGTCGGACCAAGTCGTACTTGAGTTGAACCTAAGAAAAATGAAGGAAAACCTAAGCTAAGGAATAGAAAGACAAGACAACATGACTTGGAGTCGGGCCTGATTCAAACCCAATATAAACTCTGTCAGACATGAGTCGACTCAGAACTGAGTGATTTGGAGATGGAAATGAGTCAAACCCAAGATAAACTCGAGCCAGATCTGAGTTGTAATTTTTCTCGGTTCAGACTCCAAGCACTTCAACCTTTGAACAACCCTAAACAAGACAAAGACGAAACGATTTGAAACTTGGTAAGCACACATAGAAGAGCTAAAGAAGCAACTTGGTAAAGTTTCACCATGTTTGGAGTTAACTCCTTAACTCAGTACCTAGTTTAGGAATCTCAATGAAACGACTCCAAAATTGGTAAGCACACTTAGAGGAAGATAGAAAACAACTGGGCGAAGTTCACCGAAAATGGGACTAAGCCCTTAACTCAGTATCGAGTCAAGGATTTGAGTTGGTACCGACCTAAGGGATTTGAAAAATTAAGGATTCTGACGAGTTAGGGATTTTGACAAGTTAAGGATTTTGAGTTGGTACTGACTTTAGATGTTAAGTCTTAGCATCTTTGTTTTTCTTGCAACTGATCCATGAGTCTTCTAATGCATGTTCACGAAGTTTCATAGTGTTCTAGAGAACCAATCATAAGAAATGAAGATTTGACGGTCCAAACTATGGGATAACCCGAGTCGTGGAAGGATAATAATCAAAACTCATTAATAACCTATCAAATTACATGGAGGACATCTAGATGGAGCAAGAAGCTCGAAAGAAAAGGGTTTATTCAAGTTATGGCTAACGATTAGACTCGGCCCCGAGTTAAGGGTTTAACTCGGTACCAAGTCTAAACCATAACTCAGGTTGTCATAATATTTCTTATACCACCTTGGGCTAGTCTCTGGGCTTCTTTGATAGCGGGCTTCTGAACCGATATGACTGCAACCCCTATAAATACAAACCATAGAGCAACCAAAAAAGGATTTGGATTCTGCTATCACTACATAGGAATTCTATCTCTTCTTCAACTCTTTCCTCTTCACAAAAGTCACCAGGGTAGCTCCTCTAGGAAATTCTAGGACTTGGAACTTGTCTAACCCATGTACTTGTGATTCTTTCTCTCTCATACCCCAGTAGCCTTATACGAACAAGATCAAATCAATAAGCAAAGTTATAAAGTAGATGTAGGCTTAGTTAACAGCCAAACCACTGCAAAAATCTATGTGTCCCTCTTATTTCTTTACTTTATTACTATTTTCTATTATCTTTTCCCTATACTAGTAGAGATGGAGCTTTCATTAATACTCTTGGGTGTTGGTCCATTTTTTAGGTTAACATTTTAGTGCTTTCATTGAGAAAACTAAATCTAGGCTTAGATCTAGCTATCCACTTTGGATTTAATAGAAAGTTTACTTGAAGAAATTGAAGAGTTGCTGCTTTAATGTCTCCCAAAAAGAAATCCACAACCGGGAGATCCATAGGAGAAACTATTAGTGGTGATGTTATAAACACCCATCAAAAATGAAGCTAACAATGGAAACCCTGTTCCAGGATCTTCTTCTCACCAAGAAGTTGTCACAAGAGGAGAACATAATCGGATGATTAATGATCTTAACTAGAAAATAGCTGATAACCAATAAAGCCCTCATAGATAAGATTGATGCTTTGCTATCACTGCAACCATCAAGTGCTTCGAGAGCTAGGAACGAAGCTACTACTGCTATAAAATAGGAGAATTCCTTTGTTCCAGGCTTAGATGGGAGAAATGGCAAATAAAAACTAAAAGAGGTAGCTGTTGGAGATGGAAGGATTATTACAGAGGCGATGGAAGTGCTCAACCTAACGCTATCCCATATCTTGGAATGAATACTCCTCACTCCTTAAGTGAACAATGCAATGCATGTTTCTCAGTCTAAAGGTGATATACAAATTGATGGTGATGGATTGGAAATAAATGCTAATGTAAACAAGCCAGATGCTGGAAATGAAGTCCAAACTGCCATGATAAGGCCGACCGCGCATCAACGAAACTTTACAGGAGTGGTTCTTCCAAAGAATAGAGAATTTAGGCTTCAATTGGAAAACCGAGACTGTTTGCGAAGTCAAACGCTTGGCATAGCACCTGATAGTTGACCTTAAATTACCATGCTAGAGAAGACTACATCGCTAACATGGTCAAATGGTTGTTGAAGGAAAGTAGGGGCAGGAAGAACGAGGAGCGGGGTTTCATACCGAGCCAAACTCCATCCATTGAAAATGTTCTAAGAGAATAACATCCTTAGAAGTTCACCATGCTGACTATTCCATCATACAATGAACAATAGATCTTTAACAACGATATCTTCTTGGAAGAAGTCACTTCCATGTAGTTTACGATACTTCCACCCAAATCCATTTCCACTTTTGAAGAGCTGGAAAAGAGGTTTTTGGAGCAGTTCAGGCTCCATTCTACATGTCCCAAGGACATCTCAAGGACATGATGTCTCTACCTACTTGTCACAAGGACCTAAAGAACCACTTGAGGGCATCTTGAGCTAATGGAACCATACTCTTGTAAGCAAACCTTCGCATGCACATCCATAAGCCATACATTGCTTCTTGAGCTGATGGAACCACGCTCTTACAAGCAGATCTTCCTATATGCATCCATAAGTCGCATATCGCTTCTTGGATCGATGAAACTGCTTCCTTGCAAGCACAAACTCTCATGTGCATCCATAAGCCACACATTGCTTCTTGTGCCGATGGAACTATGCTCTTGCAAGAAAATCTCCTCATGCGCCTCCTATAAGCCACATCTCACTTCTGGAGCCAATAGAACTGCATCTTTTGCAAGAAATCTCCATGTGTGCATATTCATAAGTTGCACCTTGCTGCTTGAACTGATGGAATTGTGTTCAAGTTTGCTGCACTTCTTCAGTGGTTGAATCAATGGAACTATGTTCGGGTACCTCCACTTCTTCATTTCTTTAATCAATGGAACCATATTCAAGTACACTCCTTCGCTGCTTGAACTGATGAAACTGTGTTTAAGTACACTACGCTTCTTTTCTACTTGAATTGATGGAACTATGTTTACGTACGTTCCACTTCTTCGCTGTTTGAACCGATAGAGCTATGTTCAATTATGCTCTACCATTTCACTGCTTGAATCGATGGAACTATGTTCAAATATGCTCTGCTTCCTCACTTCTTGAACTAATGGAACCACGTTCAAGTATGCATTATTCCCATAGATTACAATCCATGCATCTCTCCTTGAAAATGGAAGCGTGTTCTTACAAGCAATGCACACGTGCCCCACACAATCAAAAAAGTACTTCCTAAATCTCTAAATAAGAAGGATAGACTACTAAACTGCCGGATCGACGGTGAAAAATGATTCTAACTCCCTATGTATCAGTGTTTCCTAGGCAACACTAGGAAGCCCTTCTATTTTCTAGTTATCGATGTTACCCCGGCAACACCGAGAGGCTATCAAATTTTCTAGGAACTGATGTTCCCCTAAAAACACCAAGAAGGTTTTCAATTGCATGATAAGTGGATAATCAATCCTTGCTTCCCAAGAATCAACATTACCCTAGCAATGCCGAAAATTCTCCTACTCACAAGTACCGGTGTTGGCCTAGCAAGACTGGGAAGCGATCTGACATTACGAATACCGGAATTCCCTTGGGAACGTCAAGAGATCTTTCAAATACAAAATTGGAAGGAAAATTGGTCGAGCTTCCTAGGCGTCGATGTTATCCTAGTGACATCAGGAACTCCAGATCGTCATATTCGCAAGAAAATCGAACTTTCTAGAACTTACTATCACCTAAAAATAAGCGATAGCGTGAAGAACATATCATCACCTAGAGATAGGCAATGATGGAAGGAATTTCCAGAATCAAATTATCGACACATCAGTTTCTAAAGATAGAAGCAGATGCTTGATTGAGTTCTCAAACTCTAACCTACAAGAATCCAACACAGTCTAAAGAATGGCAATGTCTAGAGGGAATAGCTCATCTTCTAGGATTCTAATGTCGCTCAAAGACTAGCAATGTCAGGAAGTATAACCCTCAATAATCATAGTTTTTTCGTGTCTTGGATATTAGCAGCTTTTGGAATAATCAGCCATGTAGAGATCAATCAAGTACTTCGAATCTTGCATGTGGAAAACCAACTATTGTCCAAAGACAGACAATGACAAGGAGAGAATGCTCGAAATCGAGCGATTAAACCACCAATTCTCGAAGATTAAAAAACTAATAAGGAAGATATCTTCAACAACATTATTGGCCCTATATAATGCATATGGCCCGGAACATGCATAGAAAATTATCATAGATTCAAGACAAGCACTACTGAACTCACCGGTCCATGATCAGGGCGGTAAGGGCTCACTCATAGCGGGGGAAATGTAAGGAATCACTGCATAGTGTCTAATTCTATATAAGGGCCTAGAGTGTGGCACTTGTGAATAATTAGTTCTGCAAATAGAAGTCAGATTGCAACAAAAGTCATTGGAGGAAATTCGACCCTATGTAAATAGGAATAACCATGAAATTGGTTAAACAACGACCCTACATGCTAAGGGGAATGCTTAACAGTTATAAACAAAGCTAAGTAATGGAATCGCCTGGGACTCTTATTCTTCAAGAGTGTGGCGTAACCTGGATTTAGGCAATGTCGAGAAAGTAGCCATGTTGGTTAAAAGGAATCTACCCAACCGTACAGGATCAGATGAACGATTCGATCTCTGCTTGCAGGACATTAATGCTACCTAGAGACTGGCAGCACTAAGGAAAGACTCCTATGGTCTAATCAATAGTGCTAGTGTCTGAAGACTAAAACTAGTACCCAACTGTAATATAATACAGCCAAGTCGACGAGAAATCGACTAGAACTGTTGGATTGACGAAAATCGATCCTTGCCTTCTAAAAATTGCATTCCTTCGGCAATGGTAGAAGGCCCAAAACCGCCAGATCGAAGGGGAAAATCTACCCCAACCTTGAAAGTATTGGCATTGTTCCAGCAATGCCGAGAAACTCCACTGTTTTCCTAAGTACCGGTTTTGCCCAAGCAACATCATAAAACTTTCTACTTCCAAAGTATTGATGTTGCCCTCGCAACGTCGGGTTACTTTATATTTTCTAAGTACCAATGTTGCCCAGCAATGCTAGGAAAACTTCAAACTACAGGGTCGATGAGAAACACTCACAACAGTAAACTATCAATGCACTAACTTTCTATGATAGAAGCTGGTACTCAACTGAGTTTCTACCTTTGTCTTCAAAAAACTACTATTACTCGAAAATAAGAGACAATGGAAAGACATAACCATTCATTGGCTAATCGAATGGTTTGTCCCTTTATCACAAGAATCAACCACTGCCCAAAGATAAGGTAGTGTCGAAGGAAAATCCCCAAGATAGAATCACTCATGTACTAGTAAACTGGTGCACTAGTGAATTTCCAATATTCAACTTAGAAAGAGTTTTGACATAGCCCAAAGGTAAATAGCCTTAAGAAAATGTTTATTGGAACCAAGCAACTAAATCACCAGTTCTCGAGGATACAAGCTGACACACGAACGTGACTTCCATGACAATGTTAGTAATCAAGCAAGGCACGCATGGAAAAAGACAAACGGGAAAACCATGGAACGTCGGGAGTTAAATCACCAGACTTACTCAATCTCAAAGTATGATTGAAAGCCATACTGGGGGAAATTGAATCGTTTGCCCCACACCTCTCCACCTCTTACAAACATCCAAATACAATCATTTGAAATAGAAAGGAAAAGCTTTAACATCCACGAATCTACCATTGCCCAAAGATAGGAAATGACATAGAGAGGAAGTACCTAATCTCAAGAATTCATTGCTGCCCGTGATCAGCGATAGTGAAAAGGTTTCAAACCAAACAAGGAACTAGGTTGATAATTCAGCTTTGACCTGCTCAAATTTGCCATCGCCGAAATCTGGTGACGACAAGAAGGATTGATAACCTGCTTATAGACCAACCAGATCATGTGGTGTCAACTTGCTTGAATATGCCATCGCTTGAAGATTGCGATGCAAAGGAGAAATTCTTAAAATGGAACTACCAATACACTGGCTTTCGGAGATAGAAGTAGAAGCTCAATTGAATCTTCAGCCCTAACTTTTGGAATCTAACACTGCCTGAAGATTCATAACATCGAGGATCTCAACACTGGGCTTGAAAGGATTTACTATGAAAATGACGATATTGGCTAATGACGTCAACTTGGGAGAATTCATTTAGATCTTGGAATCAAATAGAAATGTTACTAGTTTTCGGAGATGGGAACTACCATGCAAATCAAGCTGGGGACAGCCAAACATATTCCTCAAGTAACCTAGTCTCCTAAAAATGTATGGACTTAGTATTCAAAGTGATCAGCCCCATGGACTGGTGCATATACACCTACACTTTATCAAAATGAACTCGATCGAGCCAAAATAGGAATGGCCATGGAATTGGCTATGCTAAGATACGTTATGGTTTTGAACTGAGCTAAGTAATAGAATATGTCAAAATGGTTGTAGGAGTATTATTTATATCCACAGAGTTGCAGTAAATTAATAATTCGCAAAGGAACGTAGAAGATGCAACAGCAAGAAAAGTGAATGCTCGAAATCAAGTAGTTAAACCACAAGTCCTCTGAGACAGACTGGTGCACAGACTAGATTCTAGAAATCACAAAGAAAAGGGGATTAGCATTATTGATGTGCATATAATGGTGAGGAAAGAACAAAATATGTTATCTTTACAATCGATTACCGGTGGCGAAGTGGAATTGCTTGCCATGATCACGTTGAATAAAGGCAAACAAACAAGTGGAAATAGTGAGCCAAAAGTTCCTGATATCGAGGGGAACCTCTCGACACTGACATGCTAAGAATTAAGTCATTGATGTGCCGCCTTCTGAAGATAGAAACTGATGTATGACTAGAATTTAGCCACAACCTATGAGAATCTGCCGCCGCTTGGAAATTGGCAACATCAAGAAGGTGTAATCAACAGCCTTCAGAACTTTTATTATTCCCTACAAATAGGCAACTTCAAGGAAGGATAACCAAACATTAAAGACAACATCAACAAGCAAGCAGGACATGCTCGATATATGATAGGCAAAGATAGCCATGGAAAATTGAAAATAAGTACTGTTGCAGCTAAGTAGCCTATGCACCTAGCCTCTAAGTTAGGTGGACTTTTTCCCAATCCTAGATCGAGATTGGGGAAGCTCAATTAGATAGTGGCAGTTAAATCCTCATAAAATCTATCTAAACTAGTGCTTAGATTCAGGCATTTTAAACCTTCTGTAAACAAGATTCGATTTTTGGAAAAGGTTATACAACAACGAAATGAACATCCCAGCTGCTTTTTGAGACACTTAGAAGCAGTGCGAAAATGGTGTTATCCATGACTAGTAGTTGGTCAAAAGAAATATGACCAAACACGTGCAAGAATGGATACAGAGTTATTTAAATGACGTCCCTATGTCACCAAGCAGAGAACTTTAGAAAATGTATATAGGGATGAATAAAGGAATATAACCAAAGAAGTTTCTGAAATTTTGTCTATCTGCACAAAGTTGTGAAACAATGGAGGCCGCCCCTACGTAAGCACAGCTAAAAAGAAGACCGATAGGACAAAAAACTTCAAGGAGTCCCCACTTGCTCCTCCCACTCCATCTAAGGCTCTTAAGCTGTGTACTCATTTACAAAAGGAGGAGGATTTTGCAACCGCTCCAAAATAGCAAATATGCCTTGTAATTCAGCCATAATCAATCGCCCTATTATGACTGATAAAAAGAAAAGCATAGGTTGTGAAGGATCTAGCTTCTAGAAGTATTGAAGTTACTTCGCCATACTAAAGATGGAATGAATAGAAAGACATTCTAAACAATAAAACTCAGCGTTCATCACTTTCGAGTATGTTTTACTTTGAATAATATTCTTATATGAACATTGGTCGAAATCCAAGGGAAGTCGATGTATGTTGACCAGTCGGATTCCGAGCATTAACCGGGGTAGGTGCAGTGTGTTATCTATGAAAAGTGAGTCCAGTGTCTCGAACACCATGAATGGACCATCTTGCATAGATAGCTCGCTTGAACAAAGATAGAAACTTAGCCAAATTCTTAAAAAGAGACAGTTGAAGCCATAGAATAGCATTTGACTTTGGAACAACGTGCATTTGGCTTAGGCAAAACCCTGCTTCACCACTGGACAAGTACAATCCAAAATTCAACCATCTCCCTTCGAAATTGCCATCATCCCAAAAACATCACGAAAGAGTTTCAACCTAAAGCATGATGTAATCTCTAGAGTGTAGATTGCATCGCTAACGAAAAGGAATGGAATTTCAATTGTAACTAAAATGAACGGTTATGAATATTCAACCAAACAAAAGCAATGCCTTAAGATGAAGATCAAATAATCAAGCTGGAGTTTACAAAATATTGGTTAAGGGTTTGTCTCAATCCAAAGCATACATTATTTTCAATGAAAGCATACTCTGAAGGGTAAATGTTCACTAGGTTTTTTACCAAGCCGATTTCAATCGAAGTTAGAACGTCAAAACGAAGATGAAATGATTCAAAGACTTTGAAAACATCATAAAAAGGAAAGAAAAAGGAAATATCAAAAAAGAGCTAAAAAGTTAACCTGAAATTTTCATCTTGGCACTTGGTGTCGGACCTGTGTCATACCTGAGCTGAACCTAGGAAAAATGGACGAAAACCTGAGCCGAAGAATAAAATGATAAGACAACATGACTTGGAATCAGGCGCAAGTCAAACCCAACATAAACTCGAGTTAGACCCGAGTTAACTTAGAACTGAGTGACTTGGAGTTGGACCCGAGTCAAACCCGAGGCAAACTCGGGTCAGATCTAAGTTGTTATTTTTCTCAGGTCAGACTCACAAAACCCCTAAATCGGACATTAAGCTCTCAACCTTTGGATGACCCCAAATAAGACGAAGATTTGAAACGACTTAAAACTTAGAGAGCACACTTAGAAGAGCTAGAAAAGCAACTTGAAAAGGTTTTACTATATTTGGAGCTAACTCCTGAACTTGATTTCAAGTTAAGGAGTCTCAACGAAACGACTTCAAACTTGGTAAGCACACTTAGAGGAAGCTATAAAATAACTGGAAGAAGTTTCACTGAAAATGGGGTCTATTCCTTAACTCAGTATCGAGTCAAGGATTGAATTAGTACCGAGATAAGGATTCCACTGAGTAAAGAATTTTGACGAGTTAAGGATTTTGATTTGGTACCAAGTTTAAATCCCAAGTTTTGGTATCTTCATATTTCTGGCAAGTGATCCACAAGCCTTCCTATGCTTTTTCATGAAGTTTCATAGAGTTCCAGAGAACCAATTGTAAGAAATGAAGACTTGATGATCCAAACCATGGGATAACCCAAGTCATGGAAGAATAATAATCCAAACTCATTAATAACCTACCAAATTACATAAAGGACATCAAGATGAGCAAGGAGCTCAAAACAAAAGGGTTTAGCTAAGTTATGGCTAAGGATTAGACTCGACCCCAAGTCAAGGGCTTTACTCGGTATCGAGTCTGAACCATAATTCGGGTTGCCGTAATATTTTTTATACCACCTTAGGCCAATATCTGGACTTCTCGGGTAGCGGGCTTCTCATCCAATATGATTGCTACGCCTATAAATACAAATCATAGAGCAATCAAGAAAGGATCTGGATTCTGCTATCACCGTGTAGGAATTCTATCTCTTCTTCAACTCTTTCCTCCTCACAACAGTCACCAGGGCAGCTCCCTTAGGCAATTCTAGGACTTTGAACTTGTTTAAACTCTATACTTATGATTGTTTCTCTCTCAGACCCCTCGTAATCTCATGCAAACAAGATCAAATCAATAAGCTATGTTTTAGAGTGCATGTGGGCTTAGTTAAACGTCGAACCACTATAAATATCTCTATGTCTCTCTTATTTCTTTACTTTATTACTATATTCTATTATCTTTACCCTATCCTGTAGGGTCAGTGCTTTCGCATAATACTCTTAGGTGTTGATCATTTTTTGAGTTAACAAATTCCACAAATAATGTCCTTTACAAAATAGTAATTATTTTATACTAATACTAATCCACTAGGCAAATCCAATGATAATCTCCTCTTGTTGCTGCATCTACCACATATCCATCAGCAACTTGAAGCCTCGTCTATCCACTTTCCATGCGTGCTTATTGCTAAGCCCCTGTAATGAATTACATATATAGTATCAGATCCAATATCTAAGACCTTAGATATTTTATTGATTGCAAAATAATTTTAAATCATAAATGTAACTAATAGAGCTACAGAACTATTCTGCTTTCATTCCCTAATAATCTTCAAGTAGTCGGGACAATACCTTTCTAGTGACCTTTCTTATAGCATTGGTGACATTCACCTTTGTCATCAGTCTTCTTACTTTTCTTTTTCTTACCTTCTCTTTTCCGCTTTTTCAAACTCTTGCACTACCCTTAACACCGACTACATCCCCTTTATCCTTAGATTGTGACTCGACGGACCTTAACATATTAAGGAGCTCCACCAGATTCACATTCAATTGTTTCATGTTATAATTCAGTATAAACGGTTCATATTGAGGTGTAATGAACTAAAGCTCATATCTACTTGGAATTTATTGCTTATTTGTACGTCCAATTGTGGAAGCCTATCGATATAGCCCTTTATCATTCGCACGTAATCATCCACCTTCTGTCCTTTGGTCATACTGGTATTGAAAAGTTTTTTCACAAGATTGTACCTTGCATAATGTAATTATTCACCAGAAAAGCCTTGGGACTATCAAATATCTCATGGACAGACATATTATAATGACATAGAATTTTGGATACTTCGTATTTAAATATCTGAATTATTTAAATATTTGAATCTTTGATTAAATATAATTAAATTGATTTAATAACCTTCTTAACTCCCTTTTTTATCATAAGTAATGATGGTAAATGTGTTTTTGAAAATTGTTTACAAATAAATACTTTGAAGAAAAATCAATAATGTGACCGAAATCGGTTTATCGACAAATAGCTTTTCATCCAATATATGTTTTTCAAACTCTTATGCACTTGCCTAATGATCAAATGAAAATATTAGAAACTAATTAACATACTTTGATTCATAAAGCAATTGGAATGTTCTAGAAATTTCTAATTGATACGAAATATTATCATGTTAAGGGTATAAGTGTAGATTTGCTAAGAAAAGTGATGTAAAGAAGAAACGACGGGCATTGTGGAGGTAAGGCTTCCATGGCATGGTGGGGGGCGAGAACAACCTTAGGCAACATGATTTTGAGCCTATATAAGGAGGGGCATACCTTTGTTAAATAATAACAAATTCACAAAGCAAAACTAAGCTTTTTTAATGTCTTCTTCTTCTCTTATGTTCTAAAGAAATTTTTTGCAAATCAACTCCAATCTACTCGATCTTTTCCATAAGCCTTAGAATAATATTTCAACAAAACTTCCGCCATATTATATCTTGAAGTTTGGAAGCATAACTCCCCCTTCATGAATGGCTGTGAGCAAGTGAACCATATTTGCCTTAGAAACACAAATTAAGCTAAAAGGAAGGAAGAGAAGGTGGTTGCAAGGTAATGGTAGGAAGTGTTCTTTAATTTGTTGTGCTTGAGTATGTATTTGGCTTAGATCTAAGTGCATTATTTCACTCACTTGTTTGTATATATTGTGTATATATATGTTGTCTTTGAAATATTAAGTTAAAGTGACATAAACTAAGTAAAGTCATAAACTTTGGACTCCTCTTGCTTTTGAAAGAAAATGACAACTTTATATTGTATAATATAACTTCTATTCCCTCTTAAACATGTGGCAAGGCCTTGACTTGTTGTTTAAATGGTTGTTTGGATTGTTTGTTGAACTGAAGTATGTTTGAAAGTGTTTTGGTGAGAATAGTCATTATAAGTGCACTTCGATATCCCTTAACTTTAAATCGTGTAAGTGGAGTTTTATGAATTTAACTTAGGAAAATTTGATTTGGATATTATCTACACATATTATAGTGCATTGGAAAGTAAAAAAATGATTTATAAATTTATATAAATTGTGAACCAAAGTTGTGAAAGTTGAAGCAAAAATGTGGCTATAAATACACTTAGTAAATATAGCCTGTTTCGAGAATTTTTATAAATAACTTGGAAAATACTCTCAAATGTTTCTTTCCATGGTTTTCAAGTATCATAAGGGTAGTATTTAAAATAAAAATTTCAAGTCTTATATCATTAGTTAAAATGGTTAGAATTAGTCACAAAGATTATGCTTTTCAATGCATTTTTAAGAGTTTAAAAATGGTATTTAAATTTGATATTTTTCTCTAATTGTAACAGCCTACCCTTCTCGACCTCGAAAATCGATACAAAATATTCCACAGTATGATATGCCGATGATCAAGTGTCGGAAAAGACAGATTGTTGAGGAAACAGAAAGAAGGTAGAAGAAAGAAGGAACTAAACAATATCAGAATCTCACAGTCGCAGCGGAATAAAATATAATATATAATATCGGCTCTTTACACAAAATGAAAACTATATCTGTTTTATACCATATATCATCAGAGTATCTCATACAAACAACATTTACCAGTCAGACAATTTCATACAATCATAGTAGCGGATAAATATACAAGTACGGATAATGCGTCTCGGACTCCAGCTCCTCTCCTGCTCTATAGCATCCTGTCCTGAATATATAATACTCGGTCTGACCCGAGCATTATAACGAAATAACACCAAGTCAGTCTGGAATACCAGCTGATAATAATGCGCCCAAATTGATTATTAAAGTTTCAAAATTCCTTTTGAAAACAAAAGCATCTCGTAAGACCACCCCACAATAAACATGTCGGGTTTTTACCTTACGATAGCTAAAACACTTTTTATAGAAATCCTCTGATATTATAATAGGGTCTATATACAAATACTTATAAAATAGCCAAAATTGGTACATCTATTAAATTCCAGCTACTAGCCACAGAGTGGGTAATACAAACAAAACTCGTAAAAGGCTCGTAGGGGGAATGGATTCCAACTAATGACTAGGCACTAGGGTACCACCTTTCACAGTACCTGGTCTAGATCGGTGTACCGAGGACCACGCCCGATCCCCTGCAACACAAGGCCCGGATTATCCCTTACTGGATAATCCCGAGTAAGATCGCCCCGAGGTTGGGATCAGCAACCGCACCACTAAGCCGAAATAAAAGGGACATCTAGACAGGAATGACTTTACCTGAAAATGGGTGCTGCCCACCAAGCCTTGCTGCATATCCCTTGATTTTCAGTCATTCCCAGTTGATGAGGCTTGAGGCTAAGCGTTACCTTTTAGAACGTTTCACTTAGAATTCCCATCGCCCACCTGACGATGTTCCGAAAGCATTCATCCATACAAGTCCATCCCGGGTTCGAACGGAACCGAAGGCACTACTCCTACTACATCCATTTTGGAAATATTCTCAGGATAGCAGCGACTAACCCTTGCACTTCACTGCTCCATCTTCGACTCCGAACACGTTTTTCCACGAAACGTACAAATCGGATCGAAGTGGTTTTCGAGAAATAAATCTCGACCCTGGTCTCTTCGAAACGATCAACGCATTTGTCCAATATTGATAGTCGGTGATTTAACTATCAATTAACATTCATAAACATCCATCACACAACAAATATTTGCCCAATTATTTATTTCCCCAAAAATATCTTGCGAGATATAAATTCATTTCAAAATCCCTTTAAAACACTTTTCAAACCCAATTTTCTCATGGAATAGGTTTCCCAAATCCTTACTTCCTCTGAAAACTTCCAAGTACCAATATTTAAGGTTTAAAATAATTTAAATACTTTATTCTTGAAAATACATCAAAACATTCATATCAAAACTTCCTACATATTGATTTAAAATATCTATATATCCTTTAGAAATAACTTGAATAGAACTGCTTAATAAAATATAAACTATTATCTTTAAAATAAAGTTAAGTCATACTAGATTTTAAAATAAAGCTATGAAATGCTATACAAGTTTCAAATAAAACTTTAACTAATTTTATTTAAAATATAACCATTTTACAAACATAAATATTAATAATATCACTTTAAAACTTAATGCCAATTTTCCCTTAACTAATTATTACTATAACTACTTTAGTACATATTTACTTTTGAAAATTCTGCAACCTACATAAGAATTTTCTTAAAACATTCTTTTGAAATCAAATTTAAAACTTTTATCTTATACTTAGAAATCTACTTAAACGTACTTGGCTTTCAGGGAAATACACTTCCGTTTAGGATAACCCAAGGAATTCTTTTCATCAATCCAACCTGATTTACCCAATTCAATTTTACGTTCATCCCGTAAAATTCCTTTCCATACTTTAAAAATAGCTCCTTCTATTTTTAAAAGCATTATTATTTCCTGGAAATCACTTTCAAATATGTGTTTAAAATATTTAAAATAAAGCTTCTAGAAATTATTTAATTGAAAATATTACTTAAGGAAATATATAGAGGTTTCCTAAGTACTTTAAGCCAAATTAACCTTTAAAATAAAATTATTAAATTAAATATTTATATTATAATTTGCTTTTGTGAACTTAATACCACTTTACTTTTTTATTAAAATAATAATTAATGCCATAATTACTAAATCAATTATTTGCTTTCACTTAAAAACAATTTGAAGTAATATTTCTTTCTAAAATATTCTAACATATTTAAACTACAAATTTATATTTGAAAACTTTTCTTAAAAATAAATCTCGCTATTCTTTTAAACAATTCACATTTCCTTTATAGATCACATTTTCAAACATTTCAAATTATCAACAAATTTCTTGAATTTAATTCCTTTTAAATTCTTTACTTAGGAATTTCTTTTATATCCTTTAAACCCAATTCATCTATTTATATTTAAAATTTTCAGGTTGTATTCACCCAATCACAGCACAACACAATTTAAATTTCAATTTAATTCATCACAGTATATAAATAAAACACAGCATAACAAGATCTAAACAAATCATCACAGAATAATAAATAAGATATATCACAGAATATAAATTAATTTCTATTTGTGAGGGATCCAGTTGGATCCCTCCAACCTGTTTTCCTGCATCCACAGATATTAGCACAATAATTAAATATCGATTCAGTTTGATAATAATTATCATACTCAACCAATCAAGCAATCATTCAATTATTGACTATTTAAATTAACTAATATTCCAGATGCGAGTGAGTTAAACTTACCTTGGGTTTTCGGTGAGCGTTCAAATTTAAATTAAATCGAACGGCGTTCGATTTAACCTAAATTTTTACTTGCTCAGAATGAATCCAGAATTACACCACTGCGTAGATCGCGTCGCTGCGATTCCGGCGTCGCCAGTTTCGTTGAAATCTGACAACGAATGCATTAGATATGAATTTTTAAAGGTTTTTAAGAAAATCCATAAACAATTTCTTTATATATATATATATATATATATATATATATATATATATATATATATATATATATAACAAAAAACAAATCACAGCCATACCCAGAGAAAAGAAAACGAGGCCGCATATTACCCATCATCTTCCTCACCCGAGCTACAGAACCATAGCCGAACCCAAAAATCCCCTTTAGGGTTGAACGCCGCTCTTCCCACGATCGACAATACAACGATCGGTGGCCGCCACATCGAAGCTCCCCTAGTCCTCCACCCTCGGCCGAAATAGCATGATACTCGGTCGCCTCTTTCAACATGAAAACGAGCTCGAACGCGGCCCCTTCGTGGCACGATTTCCATCAATCCACACCATGATTTTCGATCTCCACCGCTCGAAACGTAGAGTTCATCGAGCTCTCGATGTTTGTAGTTGAAAGTTTTTGAAATTAAATTGTGGATTTGAAGAAATCGAGAGAGAAACGAAGTTGTTCTTCGGTCGTTGAATAACATAGTGGCGGCCGAAACTAGATCTAGGGTTTGCTGAAGAAAACATATATATATATATAAACAATTATAAGTATTATTTTAATATTATTTTCACTTTAACAAGATTTTACAAAGAAACTCCAAATCTCACGTGCCGCCAGGCGTTCCTAAGGTTTACCTATGTTCTAAACACAATGGAACGTGTTTCGGAGGCTAATTCGATCATATACGCAAGTTACGGAAATAAACGATCAATTTTAAATTAAATCGATTAAAGTATTTTCTATGCATTTTAAGCTGTCGGGGTCAAACGAAAACTCCGGTTGCTACGAAAATTGAAATTCGATAATAACTAACTATCACGGATCCAATGGAACTGGTTTCATCGAATTCCACGACATTGCCCTGGAAGTTTATTTTAACTCGTCAATGAATTCGAGCGATTTTCAAAATCGTCGAAATCATTTAAAATTTCACTTTTAAAATTTTATTAACTTAATTATAATTCATATAGAATTTATAATCACATTAGAAATCGTTCTAATTCATTTTAAATCAAAATCCAAACATTTGCATTATTATATTATTAAATTCCATTATTAAATTAATATAAAATTCCATATTCAACCTATTGACTTTTAATTCCATCCAACAGTCCGACATTACTATTTAAATCAAAATAAACTTAAATAAATTTTTAGAAACCATTTTTATATTTATTTACACCTAGATCCACTCACTATTCCAATTCTAATATTAAGCTATTCATTATTCAAATTTCAATTAAATTACCGTATTTGAAATTTAACTAATTTTATTAACTTAACCAAATCTTTTTATTTCAAAATGCAAATTAAAATCCATATTCGACATTTAAAATGAATTAAATGTTCAAATCTGGCGACCCAAAATTCTTGGTCGTTACACTAATCTTTTTAATTTCTAACCTATTTTTAAATATTTTGAAGTTAGTTTTAAGTTTAAATATATTTTTAATAATTATATATGTATTTCTAAATTAAAGAGGTTTTATAACATAAAACATGTTTTTCATTAAATTATAAATCAGTTATTTTCAAGCAATATTTTGCATAGATATTTAAAACTTATTTACAAGTATTTTTAAAGTATGTATAAGTTTCTGAAAAGGTAATTGACCAGGCTTAACATCTAAAGCTGATGAGCTAGATTTATCTGTTTGTAAGATTCAAGAATGAAGTGTCTAGGCAAGGCTTTGATATGCAACTAGTGCTCTAATTTACATAGCTTCACTCTTGGATGAGGAATAGTTAAGTTGAAATGTAGGAAATGAGTTAAGTATATGAATCATGATTTCTATAAGAGATCGTTTTTAACTAGATAGTCTCTTAGTCGACTATCAACTTAACCAAATATTAACTTAGATCTTTAAAAAAACGTTTTTAAAGATAATATAAGTATGAAATGGTTTTGGGTTTATTATTACAGTGTGTTAATAACATTCATCTTTAACCCTTTTTAATTATATAAATGAATATAAATAGATCTTTAAAAGATGTTTTAAAGATAAGCATAAGTGAAATGGTTTCGAGTTTGAAAGTGTTTAAGTAACATTAGAGTTAAACCTTTTTGAATGGATTTGTGAAAGTACTTAGATCTTTAAAATGGATATTTTGAAGGAAATTATAAGTAAGGAATATTTCTAGAAAAAAACAGAAAAAGAAAAGGATTAAAATAAGAAATCATGTTAATGATTTGTTGTTATACTTATACCGTTTGAGATAAGTGTATGAATATTTTTTGAAGTATTGAAAAAGCACAAATGAATAGTATAAATCAATAAATAAAGTTTTATATAACAAGTTTTACTGATAAAATAGGTTTTAATTAATAAAAGATTAATTAAACAAAAAGGGGATTAAAAGTCACTTATGTGACTCAATCGTACTTTATGTGACTTGATCGTGCTTTTTATGTTTACTACTTTATGGAAAACACTCATGCTTAGCACTAAAAGCCGATAAAGTAGGCTTATCTATCTGTAGGAGTTAAGACTGATTTTCAAGTAAGGATATGAGCAATATAGTTCTAACCTATCGACTTCACTCTTGACTGAGGGATATTGTGAGATGAAAAAATTGGAAAAGTGGTAAGTATATGAAACTTTGTTTCCATATGCGTTCGTCCTCATTGTATTGAATGACCTAATTTGTCAATTTAGGCTTGAAGTGGTCGGGATTAGTAAATGTTTTACTTATCAAAAACCACTTTAAGACTGAGATATGTGTTTTATCTCTTGGAAATGGATCTATTCGAGATGTCAGAATCCCTTGAGATTTCAAGATCTGTTAAAGACGAGGGAATCCAACTGGGGATTCATGCTTTTTTAGAGTAATGAAGACTTATGTGAAAGATGTTGAACGTGGCCTCGACATAGGAAATGGTTAAAGCTTGGATAGGGCACAACCTGCAGTTTAGCAGATCTACGTCAGGGTGTTATCAACTTCAAATTTAGATATGCTTACCAATTGTTGGCTTATGAGAGTTGATGATATTTGGTTCACGTTGTCCATGTTTATGTTCGAATCATGTGCCGCTTGTATTTACCTTATGGTATATTTTATCTAGAGATATACGACGCTCGAAAGATGTTTTCTCATCCTTGTGCATGGAGATCCACTTTAGTTTACTGAAGGCATCTTCGTGATAAATCCATTGTGCCAACATTCCTTATCGATTTTGATTATACCCTTAAATATGTTATTGAATGAAACCAATGTAACCATTCCAGCTATGTTGTGTATATATATTCTTCACACTAGACATTATCTAATAAATCACCTTGTGTACTTATTAGATGGTGGTCTTTTTAGGGGATAACCGTAATGGCATTGCATGCGGTCTCAAAAGTGCTATTGTATGTTGATCATATATTTGTTGAGTTTCTCATAGCAGACTTATGTCCGACGCTTGGTTTTTGTTTTTCCTAATTCCTCGCGTACTCTTTCGAGTAGTTTGAGAAAGTTAGGTTTTTGTTGATGTTAATTGGGGCTCGAGAAGATAAGCTGGATGTTTCACATACCATGGTATTCTTATTTATGCTACATTACTATATTGTACATACCATAATTTGTAAGGATAGGCAGTCATAACTGTCTAAGATAGTGATTGTACTTAGGTTTTGTAACTCTAAAATTTCTATATTGGAGTATCTCTTTGTACTATTCTTTCGATATTATATATTATCATTTTTCTAGTGAGATTCTGATATTGTGTTATCTTTTTTCCTTTTTTATTTATTTTTCTTTTTATGTTACCCTAACAATTCGCCTTTCCAGCATTTGGGCTCGTGGTACATAAGTGATGTGGATGTATTAGTGTTGGCATTCATGGGTCAAAAATGCATGTCGTTATAGGTGGTATCAAAGCTGAAGGTTAAGCGAGAACCTTGGCTTTGGTAGGGTATGACTCATTAAGAGATTGAGTATTAAAATGCCCCAGCATGAGTTGAGTATATTATACATATGAGAGCGCATTTGTAATTGTTATAAATGTATACCTTAAAGGTAATTACAACTGCAGAAATTAAGAATCTTAAATAATGTAACTTACATAAGTGTGAATTGTTTAAATGTAGTTTAATTAATGCAGGGATTAATGATGTTTATTTATTACCCCTCATTAATTTGTTTAACCTTGCTCGGCCAGTTTATGAGCGTTGACTATCATTTGTGATTGCTGATTTGTGCTTGACCAATTTATAAGCATTACTATCATATATAGATGCATTGAAATGAACATCTTGTGATTGTAGTTTCACAGTTTAACTATAAGGCGTTCGATGGCAATGTTGGGTCAAAGGTTAACTTTAGTAAAAGATGTTTATTTAATCTAAGGATAGATAGGATATTTTGTCAAACTAAACATTTATGAAAAGATTTTATACAAGAAAGTGATTTTATATAAGTATGGTTTATAAAACATGATTTATAAACAAGAATGATTTGACTGATATTTTGAGAATTTAAATCATGGTGTCTTTGAAAATGTTTTTCAAGATTTTGGAGAAAATAATATTAGCATTATTTGAGCAAGTATTTGGGAAATTGGTTTAGAAATTAGGATCATAGTACTTAGTAATATTTACGAAGTATTTGATATCGCTTGAAAATGATTTTGGTTAAGTCCGAAAGACATGAATTGGATGTACTGAACTCACTTCTGTCACTTGAAAATAATTCTAATGATGACTTCAGCATCATCAACGTTCAATTTCGGATTTCCAAGTGGAGGATGTTATATGTTTGCTTTAGTAAAATGGATTTAGATTTGATTCTGAAAGGATTATTTGTTATATAAAAGAGATATGTATGTATTATTAATTCAAAATGATTTAAAATACAACTCGGTGTTTAGTTCCAGAGCTTTTCTTTAAAAGAAATTTGGTATGAGCATTTTATGTAGTTAAATTAATATATATATGCCATATAGGGTGCCCAAGTGGTAGTGTCATAGTTCGGCGAAAATATTAGAACTTTTTCGTGTCTTCCCTTTTTTGGGCAAACTGTGTTAAACACATTATTGAAATTTATTAATTTATTAGCGGACACATGTAGCCTATGCACTAAGATTATATGGTATGTATATCATGTTATGATACGTTGTCTAGTAGTGTTCATTTGTTAAAATGAAACGAGATTTTTCAACGATTTTGGACAGTTGGAAATTTTCGAATCGTTATAAAATTTGAAACTAAGTGTTTTGCGAAAATATACAAGTTGAGTTTATATAATACTTGAATTGAGAAGGTAGAAGTTAAAACAATAATTAAATTTGTTGAACACCGTTGTTAAATAAATTGAATTTCATGTTTTGTATATACTCTTAGGATGTCATGGAGTATTATACAAGTATGACTTAAGTTATAACTATTGATAAACTTGAAGTTATGCTTTATGAAATAGTTCATAAATAATTTTAGTATTAATAAAACATATTATTTCTTTAAAAGATATTTGTGTAGTTAAGAAACCAATATGTTAAATACATAATTTGTACATATATCGTAGATCATTTTATTCGCATGACTGTTCTTGATTTAGTATTCGAGTACATGATGTCGAGGTGATTTTTACCGGTCCGAACAAGGATATTTCATTGGATTTTTGATGTTAAAAACTTGATACATATCTAGATATGATCCTGAGTATTTTTATCATAGTATATGGCTATGTAAGGGAAATGGATGCTTCAAATCAAGAAACCGGATCGGAGTCAGGACTAGGGAGGTCAAGTGATCTATACTAGTTGAGAAGTGAAATTTATGTGATCAAGCAAGTGATCAGATTTGATATTGCAGACGGATGATCCATGTACATCATACGATATTTACTATATCTATATACTATGTTTGTTGGCTTATGGAGATTTTAGGTGATGAATCTTCGATGTTATGAGGTAGCATGAATTGTTGACTAAGTAATAACCTAAGGCCATTGAGTGTTAGGTGCGCTTAGTAGATTGTTTATTATTCTTGTGCGATGAGAGGATTCTTGAACATGAGCAGTGTAACGACCCACAAATTTTAATTGTTTTAATAATGTAATTAATTGAATTTTCATGAAATTTTAAAAATAAAATTTAATATTTGAAATACGTTTAATTGAACATAGCAAACTGTAAATTTTGATCTAAAAATATGAAAGTTTATTTTATTGTGTAATTCTATTTCAATTTATATCAGTTAATATTTGATGATAATAAAATATTTTCGAAACCTGAATATTTTTATATAGAAAAATAGTAAATCATCTTCTGAGCAAGACGTCATAGTTGGTTTCTCCAATTTTTTTCTCTTATTGCTCTTTCGATCTCAATTTCGGCGAAATAGCAGCATTTACATACCGATACCGATTATTAATCGGATAATCGTACCACTGATATCTGTGTACCGTTTTGATCGTCTCGTCATGCTGATCTTTGAGGTATATTGACTTTTGTATTTCAGGGTTTGGCACACCGCGAAATCAGTACACCGACAACTGTATGGTTTCATATTTTTGTCTTTTTAGTTTTGTGACCCTTCAATTGTCCGCCGTTTGAGAAAACGAATAGGCACTAGTGTGACGCCCCACCTCTATACCCACTCTAGCCAAGAACACTACGGTGTAATGCTGTCGACTAGCGCGGAGAATAAGGCTGTTGAGGAGCGACCATCCGTGTAATTTCTTTGCGCGAGCATTGATATGTCAGATAGTACAGTATGCATTTCATTTAAGGAGGAAATCCGACATACCGATGCAAACTCAAAGCTATCACGCGGTGGCTATATATAATCCTCGGAAACAAATATAGAAATAAGCATAACATAAATCAGTCACAGATAATTCATATCACAACGGCGGAAATAGATATGAATAAACCACACTTAAAAGTGTTTATCAGAGAAGTGGCCTAGCAAGATCCACAATAACACAGAAGATTATAAATAAATGCGGAACACAGATTGAACAGAAAAATCTCATATATATAATAACTGATGGCAGTTACAATACATTTGATATGGTACATATGATACAACTACAACAGTTGACTCAGGAAGTTATACATATAAGTACATTTTCAATATAATATACATGAATACATATCTTCATATACAATTATATCGACTACTATACATGACGACTACTCCAAAAGATATGAAAGAACTTCATAGCTCAAGCAGCAACCCGAAGCTAAAAATCTACAACCTGTAAATACTCGGTCTGACCCGAGTATTAAATTCAAAAGAAAATAATACCCGGGTCAGTCTAATTCAAACTCAGAAATTAGTGCATAGAAGCAGTAATAATACGAAAAATATCCTAAAATCAAAAGCAGATAGAATATTAATCAAAGAAATACCGGGTGGCTGCAGTTCACGCTTGCGTGCACTGCCGCACCACAACAGTGATGATGTAACCAATGAATACCGTGTGGCTGCAGTTCACGCTTGCGTGCACTGCCGCACCACAACAGTGATGATGTAACCAATGAATACCGTGTGGCTGCAGTTCACGCTTGCGTGCACTGCCGCACCACAACAGTGATGATGTAACCAATGAATACCGTGTGGCTGCAGTTCACGCTTGCGTGCACTGCCGCACCACAACAGTGACGATGTAACCAATGAATGTAAAAGATGTACACAATGAATGTACATAACAAACTGCACACGACAAAAAGAGTCAGAGGTGCACGAGAAGAAGTATACTCCAATGAGCAAGTGCACCAGGCAGTGTACAACAAGAAGACACAGCCGAATGAAGGTGAGAGCACCAATGAAATGGCACCACAACACACATCAAAAAGGGCAGACTGCAAATGAATTGCAGCTAGTACAAGATCACAAGGCAATGGCTCCAACAAAAATGAATAAGAGGAATGCAATTGATTTATAAATGATTGGCAACAAGTATGTGGAATATGCTTGTAAAATACTGGACAACACAAATATGCATTGATACACAACAATCAACTAAATGATGTCTTTGTGCCTAAAATGTCAGAGGCAATATAAATGCAACTGCACATAAATGAAGACTCCATCGAGCTCATTGCATCCCAAATGCTCAAATATACAACGAGTGTATACATGTACATGAAAACAGCAGACAACTTAACCTGACCAAGAATTGCATTAGCATGAATGAACACAACAGTGCCCAGATGAGTCAAAAACAACAAGGCACTGCAACGAATTCCAGTAACATTTAATGAAAATCAATGCTGCATCTCAACTAAACAAGATATAAAAATTGGTAGTGAAACAATCACAATATATTTCACAAGCTAAGGCCATAGTCTCATGCAAACTGGAAGTCAGTCCAACTCTGGGTACAGACAGGTGGGAATACTAGCATGAAATCAGTGAGCACTTCGTATATGCAGGCCAAAATAAGGTGACAACAATTAATAGCTCAACTGTGTCAAGTGGAAATAACCAATTGCACTAGCAACTGAAACTGTCTCGAGGTGAATGAGAACAAATGCAAAGTCTAATGAATGCAACAAAGACCAAACTGCAGCATACCAGAGAAAGTGAACTGACATGCAAACTGCCACAAGACCAAAGTGTATGAACATGGAAGCAGTACACACTGCTATCAACCACAAGTACAAGACATGTCAACAGCAATGAAACAAGTGACAACATCTACTCAAGGCAACAGTGCAGTACAAGCACAGAGAGCAAATGCAAGTATGCAAATGTAGACTACACTCACACATATATACACACAGGTATGTATGTATATACATGAACTAGATTGAAGCATACTGGAATACAAAACTGCAAGACCAAACAACACAAGGAAGGAACTCGACCAAGTACACAAGTGCAACAGACACACATGGTGAACAAGACACAGTGCAGTGCAATTTAAGCACAATATCCACAACAAACAATTCAGTAACCAGAAGCAACAACGTGTAGAGGGATAACCACGAAAACGAACAGCTCGAAACGATGAAGCCAGGGACAATATGTAGTTCGAAATCAAAACACATGCCGAAATTAAAATAGTTCAAGCAATGACCGAAGTCAATACTCAAAGTAAATACACAGTCGAACGGCCGACAATTCAAGGGACGAATTCAACAACCAAATACGAACGAAAGTCATCCAATTCGAACACTAATAAACACGAGATAGGAATTAGATGTGAGTAACATAAAGTACTCACCTTGTCGACGGATTTGGAAGAAGCCAAAGCCAAAGTCCAGCCAAGCCGACAAATCGAAGTCGAACTCCATCAACTCGAAGTAGCCAGAGAGAGACCAACGAGAATCGATCGAAGTAGGATCGGCACATCAAAAGCCCTAATTGAATCGGAGGAACGAAGCCCTAGATCTGAAAGAGGAGCGGCCATGTTTTTCACGAATGAAGAAAAAGAGAGAAATGGGTTTGAATGAACGAAAATAAGAAAAGGGGATGGGTTATATGCTTAACAAAATAATCACGGCCCAATAAACAAAAATGAACCACTATTAAAAATCAAAAACCCCTCAAACTTTATAACCATTTGTAATTAAAAATTTAAAAACTTCAATTTGAAAATTGACGAAAATATCGGGTTGTTACAACTAGCCTCTTACTGTTCCTACCCGTTGATATTTTATTGCTGCCCATCCTTTTTCTCTTCCTCTATCTCGGACTGTTCCGTCTCTTCTTTTTTCCTTGTGCTTCGTTCTTATTCTAAAAACAATGAATTTTTTTTCTTTGAAGCATAAATATTTGCTTTCACCTTCTCCTATTCCATCTTCATGCCCTTCCACCTTGAAAACGTAGCAACCCTCCTCCTTCGAAATGTACACCACCGCAAGACTCCTCCTTCCCACCGCCTCCACGCGCAACTCGCGTGCCGCCCTCCACCATGCCGTGTAGGCAACCCCGCAAGCCAATTTCCTCTACCAATGGCTCACAAACACCTCGGCCCTCCACCCTGGCCACCTCCTGAACCCAAGCCATCCACTTCCTTCCCGAGCCGACTCCACCACCACTTCGATCTCTCCCTCCTCCTCCGTGCCATGCCGACCCAGTGCAGCCACACCGACACCGTCCTCTCCCCAGCTAAGCACGCACAGCCAGCTTCCGCCTCCGTTCGCTGCTGCGTCTTCTGCTTCCAACCTCGTCTTCTCCAACCGTGCATATATTTATATCCTATAGGTGAGTATATATTAATATATATATATATATACACAAACATTAGTTTATATATGTATTGTTATAAAGTGTGTATATTTGCGCATGTGTTTATATATTAACTTTTATATATTATAGATATATTTTTCCATTTTTTTATACATACGTATGAAAAGTTTATATATGTATAAACGTATGGTTATACATGTAATGAAATCTATTTGATTTGTATACAAATCTATGTAAGTAATATTAGTAATATATAGATATATATACAGTCTGTAAGAATATTTTAATATGATATACAACAACACTTTGATGTTTATGAGCTTATATATATAACAGTCTATAGCCGCATACATTTTTATTTTATTTTTTCTTTTGCCAGTTTCCCTGAGCCTGCTAGATTTGGTTACGAATATATAATGTTTCATATGCTAGTATGTTATATTATGTATAAATATATATATGTTAGTTTTATATCAGTAAAGCGGTATATAAAGTGATAGTTTATAAAGAATAAAAAGTTATTTAGGTTTATATGGTTTATATATGTATACTCTAATGGATTTCTAAATATATTAGTTATAGGTTATGTTGTTTGAGTAACATGATTTTATCAGCTGACGTATGTTTATATATGGTTTAAAGTACAACATACTGTTTAAGCATATATTTGTATAACCTACATATGTTATCTTATTGTATAATATATTAGTATTATATATATAAGTTGGTTGTATCTGGGATTCTGATATTGTTTGTACACATCAGTGTACATATACAGGGTTTATATATGACCTTTTTGAATCTATATGTATGTTATATTAAAGTAAAGATATATTGAATTTTAATATCAGATGAATTTACATATTTATTTCAAATTGGAATATGTAGGTATATATATTTGTTTGTAGCATGTGTGTTTTTATCTAGAACTATGGTTTTGAAAAAAAATATAAATATATATAGATATATTTAATTTAATATATGTTTGAATTCAAAATATGATTAAATAGATATTATAAATAAAATAAAGAAATGTGTATTTCTAAATTTAAATTTGGTTTTATATAATATGTTTCGTTCGGTTATATCTTGATGGTTCCGATTCGTATACTTTGATTATTTCTGATTATTTCTAATTGTATACTTTGATTATTTAAATTAAAACTCCCGATTTAACAAAACTTTATTATATTTATTAAATCGGATAAATTTTGTTATTTTAAGAGTATATTTTGATTTTTGTGTGAATTATAATTTCAAACCTGAATAAATAGGATATTTCTAGAAATGTGGATTTTGGTCAATCTGGTCAAACTTTGACTTTTTAAATTTAAAATTTAAATATTTGAATTTTTTAATTTTATCTTTTGTTATGAAAATATATTAAATTTTGAGAATACTTCTTTTCGGCTCGTTGAAATCCGATTTATATTGTGAAAGTTATGCTTTTTACAACATTGGGTGTAAATTGATTTATTTAATAAAATTATCTATTTTAGTTTATATAAATAATATTTTTATTTGATAAATCATGTTCTAAAATGTGTTATATGACATGTTAGGTATTTATTTTATTTTAAACCATTTTTAAAAGTGATGTTATAATTTTTCCAAAGCTTATTGAATTTATTTTCAAATTTTAAAGCCTAGTTTCCATTTTTTAGCTATTTTCTTAATTCAGTTATATTTATTTAAAATTTATTTATTTATTTTTATGCACTCATTATATTTTTTGTTTTTATCTTTATTTATATGTAATTTATATGTATTTAAAATTGCAAAAGAAATTATGGAAATTTGAATGGTTTTTGTCCTTTTATATGCTTAGCCTTTTCATATTCACTCCACATTTTCACCAAACAACACACCACTTCAATTTGCTGCCATATTTCTCATTGTTTCAGCTGACCACTTCATTCCTTCTCACGTGAAAATTTAATCTCAAACCCAAGAAAAAATATTGGACTATCTCCAAGAGAAATTTTTTAGTAAACTTTTCATTTTTTTTACTTTTTCCATTGTTTTGTTATGAATTTTGCACTTGCATTCAATCTATGTGTTCGGCGCTCTCTACTCCAGCACCATGGCCACCTCCACCACCACAACCAGCCACCATCTCCTCCTTCCCACTGCCCTTCCATAGCCGTGGCCTATTAGTTGATGATTCACCAAAGAAAATGAAGAAAACTCCTTGAAATCATCATAGCCGAGCTCCATATTGGTTCCACCACTCCAACCACCATCTTGGCCAACCCATACACCACCACCAACCACTTGTTGACCCGAGACCTCTACCATACCTGTACATGAACTCTCCAGATCAGGCCTTGCTCATCTGTGCCTTGGCCGAGACCATTTATGGCATAGAAATCCACTTTTGTGCCTTATAGTTGTGTGTACATGCACACATATCTCTCTACTCCTTTATATTGTTATGGCCGACCCCATATGAACCTTAACCTGATCCAAATCCATCCCATAATGGTGCTTTTCTAACCTATGGCTGAAGCATAAGTTGTTGAATGCAAGTGCAAAAGCTTTGGCTTTGTGTTGTGCATTGATTTCTAGCATTGTTTAGTAATATTTTGGGTTGAAATTTATGTTCTATTTGTTTTATTTGATATTTGACAAGGCAATTAGCTTTGGCTCTCCCACTCTCAAATTGTGGTCATGCTTTCGTGTCTTTGAAGATCTTTGTTTTGTGTAATTAGTTGTCATCTCCAGCTTATACAAGTGAGTAATTCTCACCAGACAATATATACTTATATAACCAGTAACCTGATCGCAATTGAATCTGTAAAACATATCACCATGTTGTAGCTGCTTATGCTATGATCATATGATATTCACCCATGCTTATACACCTTTTATATCATATGTTACTGTATATTATGCTACTATGTTTATTTATATCAGTTTATCACTGCAAGTTCCCTGTAGATTAGAATCACTATGGGTTGAAATGATACATACCCGAACGGACTTTAGAATAAGGAAAAATCGTTATAGGCTGAAATGACAGGCCTGAGCGATTTTTATTTATTTTCATTTACTTGGTATTGCGGGTTTGAAATGATAGAACCCGGATTTTTCCTTTGTAAATTACGGATTGAAATGATATATTATCCGTATCATTGGACTTAGGTTAGAAAATTTTATACAAACTGTGGTTAAAATATATTTTTCTAAAATTTTAAAGTATTTTAGAAATGTAAATATTATAATATATTGATTTAAACTTAATTAAAAATGATTTTTGTAAAGTATTATTGATTTTATAAAAATTTATAAGTGAAATAAATTAATGGCAAAGTTAGAAATTTGAAATATAAGTTATTCTGGAAATTATGATTTGGTTATAAATGGAATTTAAATTAAGTAGGAAATATTATAAACAGATTTAAAATTTGAATTAAAATGAATTTAAAATGATTTTATAAAGTGTTAATGATTTTTGAATAAGTTAAAAGGTTAAATAAAAGAATATTTAAGTTGAATTTTTGAAATATAACTTAGATTGGAAATTTGTGAATTTTGTTTAATAATGAATTTTAAGTTAAGTAAATAAATTGAAAAATAAGTTAGATTTGGAAATTTAAACTTAAGTGTTAAGCTAAAAATTTAATTATAAAGAATTGAAATTGAATGTTGAATTATATAGGTAAATTATTATTAAATTGATTTTTGAATGAAAATTTAACTTTATAAAATCACGAATATATGGGCATTTAAATGATTGTTTTAAAAGTGAAAATATATGATTTTATAAGCCTAAATTGATTTAAATAAAAATTTAATTGTTTGTGAAATTAAATTTAATATTTGGAATTTAACTAACAGCATTTTTGAAATGTTATTATTTCTAATGTAAACGATATTACAGCATTTGTAAATGTTTTTGTTGATAGAAATGAACTAAATGGCTAAATTGAATTAAGGGCTATTATAGCACTTTGTAAGTGCTGTAGTTGTTGGATTTAATTAAAGTTTACTTGAAACTAAATTAAACCTATTACAGCATTTTAAATGCCGTCTTTTGTTAAATGAATTGTTTTAAAACATAACTTTCCATAGCATCTTCTAAGTGCTACGAAAGTTGAATTTACACTGTTTTGGTAAATTTAAAAGAATAAATGAACTTTGAAAAGGCTAAATTTTTGAGAATTTGATATTTGATTTTTAAATATAATAACTTCACTTTTAAATGATTTAAATGGAATATTTAAATGATTTAAATGGAATATTTGAATGATTTGAATGGAATATTTAATTGGTTTAATTGGAATATTTAATTGGTTTAAATGGAATATTTAAATGGTTTAAATGGAATATTTTGATTTGAAATATAAACCATATAAAAATGTGATTTGAATTGGTATTTAAATTAAATAAAAATGAATGTGGTTTTGGAAAGATATGATATTTTGATATTTCAAAATGAATTTGAAATGATATTGAATTTTTTTAATGATATTTGATTTAGAAGTATAGATACCATTTTAAAATTTTAATCACGGGATGTATTTAATTTATGATTTAACTGATCCTCGGAGGATGGGCCATACCAAGCATCCTTTAAGTTATAGTGCATTACTGCTACAGTTCACTTGAGTCGGTTTACATTATATAAGTATATATGTCCTGACTCGAGTGTTTTGTGTTTTACTTTACGCTCGGATCAGCCCGAGTATTTACAGCTTAGCTTTGGATTTCTTTTTTGGAGCTAGGAATCGCTGGAGATTCTGCTTGTCTAGTTATATGTTCCCATTTCAGTTTCAGTTGTTCTATTTCAGCTCTGGTATTTATAAACTGCTATGTATTTTAGATTTCTATTGTATATGTTTTCAAACTGATATTATGTATTTTTTTGAGAGTTTATTATAGTAGCTTCATGAACTACGATGGTATTTTAATTTCCACTACGAGTTATTCTGATATTTCGGTGTCTGTGATTCTGCGATTGTATCTCATTTGCTCTAAATTTATTTACAATGCGGTATTTTAAGCAATTCAAGTCCGGCATGTGTGGATGCGAATGGCTGAAAATATCGGGTTGTTACAGTTGGTATCAGAGCTTTGGTTTTAGGCAAACCATAGCCCGCATGGCAAAAAGTCATTAGAGATAGGGTAGAAATACCCTAGAATGAGTGAAATCAATCTCAGAATCCTTTCTTTGTGAGAGAACGTATTTTCGAAGTATAAAATGATTTCCGGATGATTTTTAAAGGATTTTAAAAAATTATTTTGGTATAAAAAATTTCTTATTTTGAAATCAAGATTTTCTAAACTTCGTCCCTTCGGTATTCCCCTTGTTAGAAATATCTTGGTTAGGATTCTCATCGATTAGGATTCCTTGAACTTTGGAACGCTCCTACTTGTTCTGAAATCCAGTCTTGTCTTCCCTATTTTGCCCTTTTGATTTTGGAGCATTCCGTAACTCCACTTTGGAATGACCTCTATAAAGATCGGTGATTCCGCAAATCCTTGAATGATTTGTAAAGGGCCGAAACCCCTCTATAATTTGGCATTGATTCACCGGAGATTTCTATATCCTTAGTTTACGATGCTATCTATCTCCTTCTCTACTTGGATTCTGTCTCTGGAGATCGAAGGTCGATTTGCCTTAGATTTCCATATTGGATATATTCCTGAAGTCACGGTTGACCGGATAAGGTCGTCCGCGATTTATAAAGGCTTATCCATATTCTATTTGGTAACTAAATTATCTTATCTTCGTTCGAGTTTATCTTCGAATCAGAATTCTATTTGATTAGAGTTCCTCTAAAATTGAATATTTGTTTGTTAGAAATTCATCCTTGAATCATCCTTCGGAAAATTGTGTTTGGTGGTATTTTGAAATTTTGCAAACATCAAAATTATTATTTTGATAAGGATGTTCCTATTTTGTATAAAATGGTGAAATGTTTTCGATAAGAATTATATATTTTTTTTAAAATGAGAATTTGAAGTTTCGAAAGGATTATATATTTCTCTTTCTTTGTAAATTTGAAATTTCGAAAGGATTTGAAATTTTGAAAATTTTATAAGAATTTGACTTATATAAAATGATTTATAACTGAAGGGTTTTGAATTTGAATTTCGAGGAATTGAACTCCGGTGTTTTGAAATTGGTTTTAGGATTTTGGAAAATATAATAATAATATGATTTAAAGATATTTTCTGAATAAGAAATGTTTCACATGTATTCGAATGAATTCCAATGATTTCGAAGAGATTTCAAAGAAGTTTCAAGAAAATAAAAGTCCAAAACCCATTTATGTCGCTGGAAAATAATTTCGGTGATGAGTGCGTACATCATCAACATTGATTTTCGAGTTTCTGAGTTGGGGAGAGGCCACTCTAGTAGCTTTGCTATGCGAGTGATTTTGTGAAACCAAATTTTGATTTCAGATTTTGAAGTATGGTTTGATATTCGAAAGATATATGTATATATATATATATATTTGAAATGATTTAAAGTAAGCCGGTGTTCAGTCCTCGAGATTCAAATTTGTTTTGGTATAACCCTATCTTTTGGAATTAGTTTACTGATTTGTTGGTGATTTCCAACTCTTGGATTGAAAATATGATTTCTTTGACTATTTTAAGGTTCGAGCACTTCCAAATCAAGGTTAACTTTTCAAGGCTAATTAATTTTGAAAGGTATAGGTATTTGATAAAGAATATATGTTTAGTTTGGTATGATTAAGTACAAAGTAATATGATTTATATAAGTTTGAAACTGTTTGTTGAGTGAAATAAATAAGACTATTTTGAATTATAATGGTATGAAATATAGATTTGAAATGTTTTGAGTAAAGTATATATAGAATAATAATCTTTCCAATGGTAAATTGGATTTTTCATATAGAAATAAATAGTTTGAAGGTTTTAAAAAGAGATGGTTTTAAACTTTGTAACCATTTTAGATATTTTGATGATTGAAATGGTTTAGAAATGATTTAATCTTTATTTTGATAAAGAATTGAATTTGAAATGATAATTGATTTTGATAAATAAATATTGAAGTTTATATTTGTATGAAAGGATATTTGGTTTACATGTAATTTGAGTTTATTTAAAAATGATGGATTTATGAAATGAATATTTCAAAACTAAGTAATAATGAAGTAAAATTTGAGATATACGAAATTATAAAATTTAGTTTTGGAATATGGTATATTTAAGCTTTGAAATATATTAAAGATTGAATAGTTTATTTTATGGATCAAATCTTTATTTAAAATTTGATAATATTTGAAATGGTTTTGTTGGAAAACTAAATTGAATTGAAACTGATGGTTTGAATTGAATTAAAATTGGAAATTTTAGATTTGGGTTTAATTGAATAAATTTGTGAATGTAAAGAATTAAAGGAAAGTTTTATGATTTGAAATGTATGATTTCGAAAGGTTATGATTTTCAAAGTGTAATGATTTCAAGTATTTTGGTTTTGAAAGATTTATAACTTTGAAAGTATTATGATTTTTGAAAGTAAATATATGTTTGAAATGGAAATAAATTTGTTTGACCTAAATTTTTGTTGATTTGGAAATTTGGATTATTTTCTAAATCTATTGTTTTAAGAAACTTTGAAACTGAATATATGTAATTAGGAAGAAATGATTTGACGAAATCATATATGATTTTGAAACTGAATTGATATTGAAAGGGTTTGAAATTGAGAACCTTATTTATTTAAATACTTTGACTTGGGATTTATCGAACTTATATAAAATTGATTTGTATAAGTATGAAGTGATTTGAAAACTATTGATTTGTAAGGATACTCAATTTATAAAGAGAAATCTTATATAATCGAAGTCTATATAAGTATGATTTGATATACTATTGATTTTGGAAAGTATTCGATTTGAAATGAAATCTTATATATAATGGACTTTATATAAATACGATATCTGAAAGTGATTTGAAAGGTACTATATGATACATATTTTCGAAGTAAAGATATGGAAACTGCCTTCTGCTTGATATCCGCTTTGTGGCCACACTGTGGATTCATTCTATCAACATTATTCTCTCTGATTTGGGTTTTCCGGATATGATACTCGAGTGTCCATTGAATTCCATGGCGATCTCCATGGTCTTATGTTTGCGACTGCATAGCGTAATTCGCCTGGCTGAGATGGCCTGGGGGTACGAATGTTTCCTGGAGGATCCAAGCGTAACCATTGTGTATCATGCGATCTATGTAAGTCGTAGTAGTAGCGAAATCTGATGGCTGAGATAGCTTAAGGGTATGGACGTTTCCTGGGGATCCAGGCATAACCATTGTGTATCTACGGTCTACTAGTCATCATGGCGTAATTCGCAGGCTAAGATAGCTTACAGGTGCAGATGTTTCCTGGGGGATCCAGTCGTAACCAATATGTATCTGCGATCCATGGTTAGATAAATGTTTGGTTTGGTTGATTTGTTTGGATTGTACTTTCCATATATGTTGTTTTAAAAGGTTTTCCAGTATTTTCACTGGGAGTTGAAACAAGTCTACCAAGTACCTGGAGAATTCTAGCTTTGTGCCTGATCAACGCGTGGCCAGAATCTGCAGGAACGAAAGTAAACTTGTTAGGACATCGAGTTATAAAAGTATTTTGATAAAGTATTATATAAAGGATATTTTGATCATTTATTTTACTTTTCTAAATAATTAAGAAATGTTTTAAATATTGTTTATTTCGAACTATCAAATTTGAATCAAATGGTTACTCATCATATTATAAAATGTATATTATTAAATGTTTAAAATGTTATAAATAAAAAAATTAAATTGAAATTTATATGGTTTTAAAAATATGGTTCATCCTTGTCTTCCAACCTATTTTTCCTTCTAGCGATTCCTACCTTTTTCTTCTTTGAGGGTTCTTTCTGTATTATCGAAGAGTTGGTTCTTTGGCTTATCGTTTAGATTTGCCCGAGAAACTTTCTTGAGTGCATGATGTATTCCACGTCTCACATCTCCTCTAGTATCTTCTTGACCCATCTTTTTTTTGTTCAGCCAACTACTCTGGATAGTTTGGATATTTAGCTTAATCTGACTGTCGAGAGTAAGCCACTTCGTATTGTCCGCAGAGGTACTAAGCGGCTAAGAAGGGAATTTGTTAGTCTGATCGAGGTACGATGGGGTACTGATGATCAAGATTGTACCTGGGAGACGGAGGAGAGCATTCGTGCTTCGAATCCGAAATTGTTTCTCCATGTACTATTTGTTGTCCATCTTGCTTTTCCTTGTTTTCCTTGTTCGTTCTTTTCGAGGACGAAAAGATTTAAGTGGGGGAGAGTGTAACAACCCATTATTTTCTGATTATTTCTAATTGTATACTTTAATTATTTAAATTGAAACTCTTGATTTTAAAAAAACTTTATTATATTCATTAAATTGAATAAATTTTGTTATTTTAAGAGTATATTTTGATTTTTGTGTGAATTATAATTTAAAACCTGAATAAATAGAATATTTCCAGAAATGTGGATTTTGGTCAATCTGGTCAAACTTTGACTTTTAAATTTAAAATTTAAATATTTGAATTTTTAAATTTTATCTTTTATTATGAAAATATATTAAATTTTGAGAATACTGCTTTTCATTTCATTGAAATCCGATTTATATTGTGAAGTTATGCTTTTACAATATTGGGTGTAAATTGATTTATTTAATAAAATTGTTATTTTAATTTATATAAAAATATTTTTATTTGATAAATCATGTTCTAAATGTGTTATATGACATGTTAGGTCTGTATTTTATTTTAACCATTTTTAAAAGTGATGTTACAATTTTTCCAAAGCTTATTGAATTTATTTTCAATTTTTAAAGCCTAGTTTCCAATTTTTAACTATTTTCTTAATTCAATTATATTTATTCAAAATTTATTTATTTATGTTTATGCATTCATTATATTTTTTTATCTTTATTTATATGTAATTTACATGTATTTAAAATCGCAAAAGAAATTATGGAAATTTGAATGGTTTTTGTCCTTTTATATGCTTAGCCTTTTCATATTCACTCCACCTTTTCATCAAACAACACACCATTTCAATTTGCTGCCTTATTTCTCATTGTTTCAGCCGACCACTTCATTCCTTCTCACGATTTATCTCAAACCTTAGAAAAAATATTCGGCCATCTCCAAGAGAAAAATTTTGGTAAACTTTTCATTTATTTTATTTTTACTTTTTCCAATGTTTTATTATGAATTTTGCACTTGCATTCAATCTATGTGTTCGGCCCTCTTTACTCTAGCACCATGGCCGCCCCACCACCACAACCAGCCACCATCTCCTCCTTCCCACTGCCCTTCCATAGCCATGGCCTATTAGTTGATGATTCACCAAAGAAAATGAAGAAAACTCCTTGAAATCATCATAGCCGAGCTCCATATTGGTTCCACCACTCCAACCACCACCTTGGCCGACCCATACACCACCACCACCAGCAACTTGTTGACCTGATACCTCTGCCACACCTGTACATGAACTCTCCAGATCGGTCCTTGCTCATCCATGCCTTGCCCGAGACCATTTATGGCATAGAAATCCACTTTTGTGCCTTGTACTTGTGTGTACATGCACACATATCTCTCTACTCCTTTATATTGTTATGGCCGACCCCATAAGAACCTTAACCTGATCCAAATCCATCCCATAGCAGTGCTTTTCCAACCTATGGCTGAAGCATAAGTTGTTGAATGCAAGTGCAAAAGTTTTGGCTTTGTGTTGTGCACTGATTTCTAGCATTGTTTAGTAATATTTTGGGTTGAAATTTATGTTGTATTTGTTTTGTTTGATATTTGACAAGGCAATTAGCTTTGGCTCTCCCACTCTCAAATCATAGTCATGCTTTCGTATCTTTGAAGATCTTTGTTTTGTGTAATTGGTTGTCATCTCCAGCTTATACAAGTGAGCAATTCTCACCAGACAATCTATACTTACATAACTAGTAAACAGATCGTAATTGAATCTCAAAAACATATCACCATGTTGTAACTGCTTATGCTATGATCATATGATGTTCACCCATGCTTATACACATGTTATATCTTATGTTACTGTATATTATGCTAATCTATTTATTTATATCAATTTATCACTGCAAGTTCCCTGTAGATTAGAATCACTATGGGTTGAAATGATACATATTCGAACGGCCTTTAGAATAGGGAAAAATCATTATAGGCTGAAATGATAGGCCTGAGCAATTTTTATTTAATTTCATTTACTTGGGATTGCGGGTTTGAAATGATAAAACCTGGATTTTTCCTTTGTAAATTACGGATTGAAATGATATATTATCCGTATCATTGGACTTAGGTTTAGAAAATTTTATACAGACTGTGGTTAAAATATATTTTTCTAAAATTTTAAAGTATTTTATAAATGTAAATATTATAATATTTTGATTTAAACTTAATTAAAAATGATTTTTGTAAAGTATTATTGATTTTCTAAAAATTTATAAGTGAAATAAATTAATGGCAAAGTTAGAAATTTGAAATATAAGTTATTTTGGAAATTATGATTTGGTTATAAATGGAATTTAAATTAAGTAGGAAATATTATAAATAGATTTAAAATTTGAAGTAAATGAATTTAAAATGATTTTATAAAGTGTTAATGATTTTTGAATAAGTTAAAAGGTCAAATAAATATATATTTAAGATGAATTTTTGAAATATAACTTAGATTGGAAGTTTGTGAATTTTGTTTAAAAATGAATTTTAAGTTAAGTAAATAAAATGAAAAATAAGTTATATTTGAAAATTTAAACTTAAGTGTTAAGCTAAAAATTTAATTATAATGAGTTGAAATTGAATGTTGAATTATATAGGTAAATTATTATTAAATTGATTTTTGAATGAAAATTTGACTTTATAAAATCATGAATATATGGGTATTTAAATGATTGTTTTAAAAGTGAAAATATATTATTTTATAAGTCTAAATTGATTTAAATAAAAATTAAATTATTTGTGAAATTAAATTTAATATCTGGAATTTAATTAACAACATTTTTGAAATGTTTTTATTTCTAATGTAAACGATATTACAGCATTTGTAAATGTTGTAGTTGATAGAAATGAACTAAATGGGTAAATTGAATTAAGGGCTATTATAGCACTTTGTAAGTGTTGTAGCTGTTGGACTTAACTAAAATTTATTTGAAACTAAATTAAACCTATTACAGCATTTTAAATGCTATCTTTTGTTAAATGAATTGTTTTAAAACAGAACTTTCCGTAGCATCTTCTAAGTGCTGCGAAAGTTGAATTTACACTGCTTTGATAAATTTAAAAGAATAAATGAACTTTGGAAAGGCAAAATTTTTGAGAATTTGATATTTGTTTTTTAAATATAATAACTTGACTTTTAAATGATTTAAATGGAATATTTAAATAATTTAAATGGAATATTTAAATGTTTTAATTGGAATATATAATTGGTTTAAATGGAATATTTAAATGGTTTAAATGGAATATTTTGATTTGAAATATAAACCATATAAAAATGTGATTTGAATTGGTATTTAAATTAAATAAAAATGAATGTGGTTTTGGAAAGATATGATATTTTGATATTTCGAAATGAATTTGAAATGATATTGAATTTTTTTAATGATATTTGATTTAGAAGTATAAATATGTCACGACCCGGAAATTTCGATTCCGAAAATTCCAGATAGTTAGTGAAAAGAAGAAAAGAGAAAGAAGCAGAAAGGGAAGCCAGTCACAGAAACCTCACATTCGCAGCGAATCAAAATATAATATAACATAAATAACGGTTTTACAAAGAATCATCATCATTAATACAATGATATTTTTTTTATACATCAGAGTTACAACCATTTCAATACACCGGACAGCTTAAAACAACTTGTCCAAGCCAACTATACTATACGTAGCAGTAAACACTCCACACGTTCCAGCCATCTAGCTCGCCTTCTGAGCTCCAGAACGTCCTTACCTGAAAATCTGTAATACTCGGTCTGAAAATTTCCATTTTTGTTTTAAGAATTCTACCTATATATGTAGATTCAAGATAAAAATCAAATTTACACATTATAATATTCGAATTTTAACATAAGAACTCCTACCTACTGAAAATTTGAATATACAGTGTCGATAGTCCACTATCAACCTTTAAAAAAAAATTCCAGGCCTTGATACAAGTTTAAACAAATTTACTTAACTTAGATTCCTAAGTTTAAAATGTTTATGTGAATAAGTATTTGTTTCCTCTACATTTCTTTGCTCAAAATCTTATAACACTGAAGAACAAACATAGTACAGCTTACAGTAAAACAACAACACCACAAAACTTCATATTTATAAAAGATAGCGAGCACAAGATTTCCATAAATCAATTATCAAGTTTTAAACTTCGAGATGGTATGTTTACTCATATGTAAAATGCAACAGATTTATCAAAAATAGGATTGTTTACTCACAGAAATTTTTATGAGCAGAGCATCCATGCTTATTGAAAAGCTTGAACCTGAATGAACTTCAATTCCAAAACTTTGAGTTGCTTCCTTATTATTTTTTTTAAACTTCAATCTTGATTTTACTGCAAATGCTTTTCCTGATTTACAGCTACATGCTTCCAGATAAAAGGAAAAAATGCAGACTTTTGAAATTTGTTTTCAAAACAGAAAAGGAAAGATCTGCAGTTGCATGCAGGTTTGAGTTTTTCAATAAGTATGGATGCTCTGCTCATAAAAATTTATGTGAGTAAACAATCCTATTTTTGATAAATCTGTTGCATTTTACAGATGAGTAAATACCATTTTGAAATTTTAATCATGGGATGTATTTAATTTATGGTTTAACTGATCCTTAGAGGATGGGCGATCCCAAGCATCCTTTATGTTATAGTGCATTACTACTACAATTCACTTGAGTTGGTTTGCATTATATAAGTATATATGTCCTGACTCGAGTGTTTTGTCTTTTGCTTTACGCTCGGGTCAGCCTGAGTATTTACAGCTTAGCTTTGGATTTCTTTTCTAGAGCAAGGAATCGCTGGAGATTCCGCTTGTCTAGTTATATGTTCCCATTTCAGTTTTGGTTGTTCTATTTCAGCTCTGGTATTTATAAACTGCTATGTATTTGAGATTTCTATTGTATATGTTTTCAAACTGATATTATGTATTTGTTTTGAGAGTTTGTTATAGTAGCTTCATAAACTACGATGGTATTTTAATTTCCGCTGTGAGTTATTCTGATATTTCTGTGTTTGTGATTCTGTGGTTGTATTTCATTTGCTCCAAGTTTATTTACATTGCGGTATTTTGAGCAATTCAATTCTGGCATGTGTAGATGCCTATGGATGAAAATATCAGGTTGTTACATCATCTTATTCTCATCCGTCTCTAGCCTCGAAAGGTGAGCAATCACTCATGATTAGCGTTCTTATATTTATTAAATTTGATTTCAATTGAAACGACAATTGAAATATACTGCTGTTAGATAGTTATATTGTTATATATATGTTGTTATCTGTATCTGTTCACCTGTGACATCTGACACCAGTTTATGTTATTTATATTGATGATATATGCCTATTATATTATTATCATATCTGTTATCACTCTGCAAGTTCCCTGTTAATGTAGAATCACTATGGGTTGAAATGATACCTACCCGAATGGACTTTAGAATAGGAGAAAATCGTTATGGGTTGAAATGATAAGCCCGAGCGATTTTCATATGAATTGAATTTGGGATTGCGGGTTGAAATGATATACCTGTATTTATATTTTAAATTGCGATTTGAAATGACAAATATCTGTATCACTTGACCTAGGATAGAAAATTATATACAGACACCGCTGATCCACGTATATAAAAATATTTTGAAATGATTTCTATGGTTTTGGAAAAGTATACGGTTTTATATAAATATTGATTTTTGATATTATATAAATGCTATTTCTTATGTATGGTTAAATTCTCGATTTAAGCTACGTATAAATTTGTTTGATATAAAATAAGTTTAATAATAAAGTTGATCTTATTAAAATATAATATGGATATGTATTTATTTAAATTATATTTTAATATAGAATTTATATTGATTTAATAAATTAAGGTTGAGAAGATAGATTTGAAATTGATTTGAAATTGAATTTAATAAAGAATTTATTTAATACATCAATTTGAAACGTAAGGAATTTAAATTTTAAAGGGATATAATTTTATAACTTTGATTTTTGGTTTAGGGTGATATATATGGAATTATTAAGATTTAGTTTTGAAATTTTGGAATATTTAACTTTGAAATATATGGGATTTGAAATGGTTTGTTTGCAGTTCAAATCTGTATTTGGAATTGATATAAATTGAAAAGGATTATTGTGATGACCTGGAATTTCTAGCAGTTTAAATTTGAATAGTTAATTGGTTTTAAATATTTAAAAGTTAATTTTAATTTGAATTTAAGATATCAATATTTACTTGATAATGAAATCATTTAATTGTATAGCTTAAATATTGAATTTTATAATTGAAATTGGGTAAATTGTTGAATCTGAGATTCTAAGCCTATTTCAAATAATTTGAAGGCTTATAAAATCTATAATGAGGACACTGAAGATAATAGAATGGTTTAAATTTAATTTAAAGGTAATTTGTTCAATTTTAATAATATATCGTTTAAATTGAATTTAAAAATAGCCTTCCGAGGCACAGTCTCGGAATTTGACGAAACCAGTTCCATTGGATCCGTAATAGTTAATTATTATCGGATTTCAATTTTCAAAGCAATCGGAGTTGTCGTTTGACCGTGGCAGCTCAAAACACTTCAAACTATTTTAATCAATTTAATTTTAAATTGATCGTTTAATTCCGTAACTCGCGCATACTTTCGAATTAGCCTCTGAAACACGTTCCATTGTGATCGGAACGCGGGTAAAACCTTATGAACGTCTGTCGGCATGTGTGGTTCGGGATTCAGGATTTCGTGTTTTGGGACACGAGATATTTTCATATTTAATTATTTAGTTTTCACGCGTGTTCAAGAAGCCTCTCACCCATGTATCTATTTTAACCGCGTATACTACTTTTCCTTCCCCATTTTTCATTTCGCCCAAAACCCTTTCTATCCAAATCAACTTCAGAAAAAAAAAAGAATGAAATGTAAACCATATTAATGGCCGAAGCTTTCGTTCAAGCTTCTATGGCCTGGATCGAACTCGACTTCATACAAGAGGAGAGGCACGCGATAGAGACCGAGTTCGAACTCGAGGCCGTGTGTTTGCGTCGCGACGGCGACGAGGGGTTTGGAGGTCGGTTAGGGCTTCGAAGGGGAATTTAGTAATTGCGATGGGGGGGAAACTCGGACTTGAAGGTGGAGGCAGCGCGTGCGATCTACGGGTGGAGGTCGCGTGGATGATGGTTAGAAGCCGTGTCGACTTGTGTTGTCACGAAGGAGGGAGGACTGGTTCGAGCTAAAGGTATTATTCTGTTTTGTTTCCAATTTAATTAAAAAAAAATTATGCATGCAGTGAATTATTTTCAGCGAGATTTAAAATAATAAATAAAATGAAATATATATATATATATATACATACCTAACTTTATTTACTAATTTGATTTTAAAATAATAGAGATTTATTTGTTAATTAACTTGTTAAATTTATTTTAAAGAATTCGTTTAAAATCAAACTATTATTTTAAAATAAACCATTGGTTAATTAAAATATCAAATGGGAATTTGATTGTTCAATCTGTTCAAATATTAATAAATTTTATAATTATTTATTCAAGGTCAAAAAAGAAAAATCAAGGAAACCAAGGCAATTTTGAGGAAGATTGCAAATAAGAGCAAAGGTGAGTAAATCTCACACTGTTGAATTTCTATTTAAATTTAAATGGTTAAATTTAAATATTTGGTTGAATGGTTGAACTAATTTGATATGCATTGTGAATTGATGATCCGGTCTGTGGTTTTGGATGATTCTCGAGTTAATTGAAATTTGACTCGAAATATTGGGGTTTAAGTTGTTTAAACGTAAATCATAAAAACGAATTGTTTCCATTTTAATGTTAGTAAAGATTTAATGATTTGTGATTCATTAAATTAGTAGGGTGATTAGAATGGATAATAAATTAATTTAGTCAATTAATGAGTGGGATGATTAAATTAGAAATTACAGGTCCGAATTAATTAATTAATTAAAGTTTAAGTTAACCCATTGAGTTTAATTAATCCATAAAAAATCAATAGATGGTGGGATAAGCAATTACTTAATGAAATTAATAAAATTAATCAAGAAATTAATTAAGATGATCAATTAAGGAGAAATTTGATTTATTTAATGAAGTAAATAAGTGGATAGTTAATTTCAGGATTGAGATAAATCAAGAATGATAAATAATGGGATTTAATTAATGTAATTAATTTAGATTAGGATCAATTGTAATATAATTGGAAATCGTTAAATTTTATAATCAATGAAGGAAATTAAAGATTGATTAATTAAGATTGATAATCAAGAATGAGTGACTTATGAGAAGTCAATATATAAGTAATTAAGGATTAATGTAATTAAAACATTTAATTTGTTTATGAAGTAATTAAGATTACTTATCGTTTGGTTAAGGATAAGTAATATGGTGAAGTTAATTAAAGATAGTTGCTTGAATGAAATTAAAGGATAATTAATCCAGGTTGATTAATTAAGATGAATATTGAAGGGATGATTGGATTATTTGATTTGAAATTAACTAATTAACAAGTAAAGAAAATATAAATGATAGAGGATTGAAAATTTAATTAGAATCAAATTGAATTAATTTGGAGTGATCAAATTTGATTATGAATGATTGAATGGTATATGATGTTTTGAATGAGTTGATATCGCTGATATGAAATGTTGTGTTTTTCATTTGGATAATTTGGGATTATGATAATATAAGATCCGAGGAGACCGGGATCGGGTATTAGGAAAACACCCGAACCCACTTCGGATTAAACATAAATTGATGTGGGAATAAATAGATTGGAATGAAATGATTTAAGTGAATTGGATTATTTTATCTAAGTTTGGTACTTAGGGAAATAGATGTGTGGAATTTGTGATGGCTATAATAAAATTGTGGCTTGTGAATTGAAATGAGTTACCCGGGTTTTATATAAGTTGATTTCTTTGGTATTCCTTGTTAGATGGGTTTACTCACGCTGGTTTCCAGCCTGACCCGGGTGTTACTTTGATGTAATGCTCGGGTCAGACCGAGTATTACAGATTTTCAGGTAGGTACGTCCTGGAGCTCAGGAGGCGAGCTGGAGGGCGAGATCGTATAGAGTGTTTCCGCTATATTTATATTATTGTTAATCTGAGTCATGATAATTGTAAATATTCAGTGACTGTATATTATGTGCAACTCTGATGTAAATTAAAATGTAATCGACAGATATAATATTCTTTTGTAAACTGTTATTATTTATTATTATATTTTATCCGCTGCGAATGTGAGATGTTTGGTGTTTCTGTTCTTCTTCTTCTTCTATCTTTCTTCTTCTTTTTCATAACTATCTGGAATTTTCAGGTTAGAAAATTTCGGGTCGTTACAATTATTGAAACTAAATTGAATTGAAATTGATGATTTGAGATTTGATTAAAATTTGAATTCTGGAATTCGAGTTGTTTTGGAATTGATTTGAAAAAAAATTGAAGAAGCTATTTTATTATATAAAGTATTTTTAATATCTAAACTGATTAAGTGGTGGAAGTTATGATTTCAAGTCGTGAATTTCAAAGTGTTATGATTTAAAATATTATGATTTCAAAGTGCTATGGTTTTAGAACGTTATGATTTCCAAAGTGTTTGATTTCAAAGTATTATGGTTTCCAAGATCTTATGGTTTTAAAGTATTTTGGTTTGAAACGTTGTAACTTTGAAAGTAATATTGATTTGGAAGTAAAATATTGAAATGGAAAGATAGTGCATGAATTCAGTTTTCGAAATGGTAATGATAATGTATTTATTTGGGTTTTGAAATAAATATGGTTTTGGTTTCGAAGTATAAACTATTTTGAAAGGGATATAGTTTCAAAATGAAATGATTTGATTTTTGAAGTATAAACTATTTTTTAAATGATCGAAATGAAATGATTTGATTTTTGAAGTATAAACTATTTTTGAAATGACCACGGCGTTATAATAACGTTTGGTTGTTAAAGAGACCGGGATCGGAAGTTGTCATACTCTCTACCAACTCCGAAAACCACTTTAACAACCGTGTACGTGGTGGAGATTCCAAAATGTAGTAGGATGATGGCGACGATCCTATTGAGGTATGAACGTGGACCCAACTCCCGTGAGTTGGCATAAGGTTGCTAAAATAGGAGTGATCGACGGGCCAAGTGAGGTCATTCCTCCGATAGGACACATTCCTTCGATACTATACTCTTACTTGTGGTTGATTTGATGGCCATCCTCCGACTTTGATTTGGGAGTGTGTTCCGAGGTGGGCGGTAGTGGCTGCTACGCGTTACCACTAGCCCGGAAGCGTAATTGATATATCTACCCTGGCATTGCCTAGTTGTGTCGTATCACCTACCATGCCGAGCCTTTACTACGAAGTTTGTTTTTCTCCCGTAGCCCATAGAGTATTTAGGGTAGTCTCCCGATCTGGAGATATGCTGATACTGAATGGACTACTGGGACTATTACATGTTGGGGGCTATATGGGTAACCCTTCAACGCTATTTTAAAGTAAGTTTTTTTTACTGTATACTTTATTATAATAGCGAAATATTACTACATAGTAGATAGTTTAGCGGATCCTTAGATGATGGTTATCCCAAACATCCTTTGAGTTATTTGTATTTCAGTTGTTAATTCACTTGAGTTGGATTTATTGATATAAGAATGTTAATCCTGACTCGAGTGTTTTGTGTTTTGCTATACGCTCGGGTCAGATTGAGTGATTCAACATTCAAGACCCACCTTCTGAATTGTATCTTTTCTTGAAGATCCAGCCATTTATGTTTTCTTTCTGTATCCACTGATTCCAGTGATGTATTTTGATTTGTACCTGATGTATCTTGTTACTCTTCTATTGTATTTTGTTTAACTCTGATGTATCTTATTTTTATAGTAGCTTCATGAACTACTATATCTTTTAATTCCGCTGCATTATTATTACTCTGTATCTGTGATTATTTATTTACTGTATATTCTGAGATTTGCCAAATTTTATTTACAATGCGGTATTTTGAGCAATTCAAATCCGGCATGTATGTCTGCGAATGGTTGAAAATAACAGGTTGTTACAAGCAAACCGAGAGTTATGTTTGCTAATGTTTTGAATACTATTAAGTATTGCTATGTGATTGTTTCTTTTGTTGCTCGTGTTGGAATTTCAAGGATGTAATATTTTAAGTGCGAGAGAACGTAATGATCCAAAATTTCGGACACTTCGTATTTAGATATTTAAATTACTTAAATTCTTGAATATGGGATTAAGTGTGATTAAATTGATTTAATAACCTTCTTAACTCCCTTTTTGATCATAAGTAATAACGTTAAACTTGTTTTTTAATTTTTTTTTTTTAAAATAAATACTTTGAAGAAAAATAGATAACGTGACCAAAAATTGGAATATCGATAAACGGTTGTTTATTCAATATAAGTTGTTTGAACATTTATGCACTAGTCTAATGATCAAATGAACATATTAGAAACTAATTAATACACTTTGATTCATAAAGTAATTAGAATGTTCTAGAAATTTCTAAAGAATAAGAGATATTATCATGTTAAGGGTGTAAGTGTAAATTTGCTAATGGAAGTGATGTAAGGGAGAAGTGATGGGCGTGGAGGTAAGCTTCCATGGAATGATGGGGGGGAAAAGCTTAGGCAACACCATTTTAAGCCTATATAAGAGGAGCATGCCCTTGTTAAATAATCACAAATTCACAAAGCAAAACTAAGCTTCTTTATTGTCTTCCTCTTCTCTTATGATCTAAAGAAAAAGATGCAAATCAACTCCAAATCCACTCAAACTTTGCCACAAGCCTTAGTATAATATTAGAACACCTTCCACCGTGTTAGATCTTGAAGTTTGGATGTACAACATCCCTCGCATTGAATGGCCATGAACATGTGAGGCATATGTTCCTTGGAAAACAAGTTTAAGCAAAAGGAAGAATGAGAAGGTTGTTGCAAGTTGATGGTAGTAAGTCCTCTTGAGTTTGATTGTGTTTGGATATGTGTTTGGCTTGGATCTAAGTGAGTTATCTCATTATCTTGCTTGTATATATTGTGTGCATATTTTTTGTTTTTTAAATACAAAGTTAAAACGACATTAACAAAGTAAAGTTATAAACTTTGGACCCCTCTTTCTTTTGAAAGCAAATGACGACTTTATATGTATAACATTTATTACCCTCCTAAAATAGGTCATAGCCTTGGATTAATATTTAAATGGTTGTTCGGATTGCATGTTGAATTGAAGTATGTTTAAAAGTGTTTGAAGCGAGAATAATCGCTATAAGTGCACTTTGGTATCCCTTAACTTTAACTTGTATGAGTGCGTGAAAAATGCGGATTATGGATCTTAAGGCTAGGATTAACACTAGAGGAGGGGTGAATAGTGTTAATAAAGAATTACTAAATATTTTCAATATATGTTAATTTAGACATCGATGTATGCAATATACAGACACAGATATGATCACAGAAACAAACACAGATGCAGAAATAAAATAAAATCAGTAAAGGATAGAACACACCGGATTTTATACTGGTTCGGAGTTACCCTACATCCAGTCCCGCAACACAAGTATGGATTTTCTTTCAAAAGCAATTGTACAATTACACCCTCGGTTTCAAGGCTACGAGGTACACCCTCCAGAATTTCGATCCTCTAGGTAGAGATACTTGATTTTCGGGCCACAAGTTTACCCAATTGATTTACCAAGGCTACAATCACACCTTTTCTTTCTTGATTGATTTTCAAGGCTATAATCACACCTTTTCTCGCTTAATAAATTATAAAGAAGTCTATAACTCTGAATAGCACTGAGAATCTTGTAGAGAGAGTGATAGAGAATCAAACTAGAAGTAATCGAGTTCGATTCAATGTTGATTTCGGCAGAGTAATGATAAGAATATGTATTAAAAAAAAGTAGAAGAAGAAGAGGAGTGAAAAACCAGAAAATCTGATATAAAATTCGTTGAAACTAACTCCTATTTATAGAAGAACAACAGGCATGTCCATTCGTGAAGAGTTATGGTGAATAGACACTTCTTTTGAAATTTAATTTTTGAACTCAACTGACACCATGTCGACATGGGGTACATAGGCATGTCGACATCCCTAAGCATTTTTTGATGTTCTGATTTTCTTTGAAAATAACCTTTATCTTATATTAAAACTAATTTACACTTTATAAATATACTTGAATATAGTTAAAATTCATAAGTAAATATAGAGAATAATATATATATATATAATTTAACTCTAATTTTATATTTTAAATCTAAGTATAAATATTTAAAAGTTAAACATATTATATTAAAAGATAGTTTAAAATCAGGAGTAATTTTACTTTGAAATTAAAGATAATTTTGAGGCTAAAATTATTTAAAATCAGGATAGAGGGTTTTGAATCTTTTAAAAGGAAAGTTTTGAAAACATTTTGGAAACAGGATATAATTTTGAAAAATCATTTTGATTAAAAAGTTAGCGGATACAAAACAATGTTTTACTAGATTTTTCGTAGGTTCCATTCTACTTAGGGTTCCATCCCTTTAACAGGCTCGAAGTGGATTCCATTCCACGAATAAATTGGATTTTAAGATGCCAGTGTTTTTCTATGAGTTTTAACAAAATTCCTAATAATAAAAAATACTTAACTTTGAAATCTTGAACTCTTGATACTCATGAGTCTTCTATCTTGATATCTTGAATCTCTATACTGTACAATCTTCTTTCTTAGTACCTGCATGGTTAAATCCTGTATATACATATATATATCTAAACTTATAATGTTAGTATTTATATTTTATAATCTATTCTAAGGTTATTGTCATCAAAACCATCATTTCACGGACTAACAATCTCCCTCTTTTTGATGATGACAACCTTTGTTTATAAAATATTACTTCTATCCTAATAACTCCCCCTAAAACTAATAACTCCCCCTTAATTTATGCCTAACTACCCTATTTTATATTTCTCCCCCTTTGTCATCAACAAAAACTAAATGTAAACTATATAACTTCAAACTATATAACTATATAACTCCAAACTACATAACTATATAACTCCAAACTATATAACTCCCCTAAAATTAATACTCTATGACATGTGATTATAATGATAGTGTTATCATAAGTAATCATCACTTAAAACTAATACTAAACATAATCCTAAACTATGAACTATCCTAACTAAAAATTTACGATAGTATTTATAATTAAAACATATATAAGAACACGAATTATTTATTACGTATGAAGTTGTATATACATGAATGTTTAGAAAACACAAACAACAATGGAGAAGAAAGAAAAGAAGCTATTGTGTGTTATTAAACATAGGAGATCTATATATAAAATAGTTTGGATAGTGGAAACAGAAGTTTCCACATTGTTCGACAAGATTCCCATTCTTGTCAAAACACACTTCTCCAACACACACGACTTGGTCATCATCCTCCTCGTGCGCTTCTTCCATGGGTTCTTCTTCCTCGCTGGCCTCTTGTTCTTGATTGAGTGAAGAGTCTTCATCGATCAAGATAGGGTTGGCCTCGTTATCCGTTAGGAACTTTTTGCAAATTCCTAAGAATCTTGCCTTTCCTTTCCTGTTCCTTTGCCATACGAAGTTGAGTCACTTAAATTTCAGTCATCATCTGAAGTACATCCTTCATAGATTCCTCCATTTTAGTCACACGAGCGAGAGTAGTACGTTGAAATGGACTCGACGTAGGAGAGGGGAATGAAAAGGTTGATTTTATGTTTGATTTGGAAGAGGAGGCCATTATTTTATTTATTTCATAAGATAGATTAAAGAGAAAACAGAGAGAATGAACAAAAATTTGAAATAGAGAAGAATATATAATTAAGTTTTTTGAATTTTGGTGGGAAAATTTTCAAAATTAAAAAACGTTGCATGTCGACATGGGTATATGGGGGATGTCGACATGGTCCTTTTTATTTTAACTCTTTGAATTATTTTAATATTAATTATACTTGTTATTTATATTTTATATTTCAGTTATAGAACAAATACCTAATTCTCTTCTTAATTTAGTAAATATTGATTCATTTAAGGGTTTTGTTAAGATATCAGCAATTTGATTGTCAGAATTGATATACTCGAGAGTAAACACTTCCTTACTTATATTATCTCTGAGAAAATGATGTCTGATATCAATATGTTTAGTTCGAGCATGTTGAGTAGTATTTTTGGATAAATTTATCGCACTTGTATTGTCATATTAAATTGGTGATTTTGAAAATTTTAAACCAAAGTCTTTTAAGGTTTGTTGCATATATATTACTTGAGAACAAGCCAAAGCAGCAGAAATATACTCAGCTTCAGTTGTTGATAAAGAAACTATGTTTTGCTTTTTACTAAGCCAATAAATCAGAGAATGCCCCAAAAAGTGTCAAGTCCCACTTGTACTTTTTCGGTCTGATTTACAACCAGCACAGTCAGCATCACAGTAAGATATTAAGTCAAAAGAATCATTTTTAGGGTAGAATAAACCATAATCAGATGTGTGTTTAACATATCTTATGATTCGTTTTACGGCTTTTAAGTGGGTCTCTTTAGGTTGGGATTGATATCTGGCATAGAGACAAACACTATGCATAATATCAGGTCTACTGGCAGTAATATAGAGTAGTGATCCAATCATTCCTCTATTTAGCTTTTGATCTACATCTTTCGAGAGATCTACTTTACTAAGGTACTCATTGGTTGCCATAGGAGTGGGTTTTCCACTCGCGGTAGTCAAACCAAATTTACTAATTAGGTCTTTAGCATATTTTTCTTGACTAATAAAGATACCATTATCTAACTGTTTTATTTGTAATCCTAAAAAGAAATTTAATTCACCCATATGACTCATCTCAAATTCTTTTGTCATTATTTCAGAAAATTCTTTATTCATTTCAAAATTAGTTGAACCAAAAAAGATATCATCTACGTAAACTTGTACTAGTTGAATATCATTTTTATTTCTTTTAATAAAAAGAGTATTATCTACTTTACCAATTTCAAAATTAGATTGCAATAAATAAGATCTTAGTCTATCTACCAGGCTCTAGGAGCTTGTTTTAGACCATATAATGCTTTCTTAAGTTTGTAAACATGATTTGGTAATTTATCATTTTCAAAAAGTGGTGGTTGTTCAACATATACTTCTTCTTTTACAAATCCATTTAAAAAGGCACTTTTAACATCCATTTGAAATAATTTGAAATTATTATGATTTGCGAAAGCAAGTAGAATCCTAATGGCTTCTAATCTTGCTACGGGAGCAAAGGTTTCATCAAAATATATTCCTTCTTCTTGACAATAACCTTGAGCGACTAATCGAGCTTTATTTCTAACTACCTCTCCTTGTTCATTTATTTTATTTTTATAAACCCATTTAGTTCCAATTATATTTTTATTTTCTGGTCTAGGAACAAGTTACCAAACATCATTTCTAGTAAATTGATTTAATTCTCCTTGCATAGCCAAAATCTATGAATCATCAGTTGATGCTTCTTTTGGATTTTTGGGTTTAATAGTTGATATAAAAGCTACAATACTCATTTGACTTAGTTAATTTCTAGTTTTAACAACATATTGCATATATCCCAGTATATTTTCTATAGGATGATCTTTTAAAAGTTTAGTCCTTTTATTAGGATGTTTAATTTCATTATTAGTTTCAATTGGTTCTTGATTTTGAGTGATTAAACCCTCTTCATCATTTGTATCTTCAAAAATTTTGAAATTTTCATCAAATGAAACATGCATTGTTTCTTCAATGGAATTAGTTTTTAAATTAAACACTCTGTACACTTTACTTCTATTAGAATATCCGATAAAGATACCTTTGTCAGGTTTAGGATCAAATTTATCTAAATTATCTTTTGTATTTAAAATAAAGCATTTACTTCCAAAATTTTTGAAATAAGATATCTTAGGTTTCTTTAAATAAAGAAGTTCATAAGATGTCTTATCAGTTAGAGGTCTAATTAAAATTATATTCAAAATACAACAGGCAGTAGCAACTACTTCTGCCCAAAAATTCTTTGGTAAATTACTACCTGTAAGCATAGTTCTCGCACACTCTTGAATCGTCCTATTTTTACGTTCTACTACTCCGTTTTGTTGTGGAGTTCTTGGAAATGAAAATTTGTGAGTCATTACCTTTTTATTACAGAATTCCTCAAACTTTTCATTTTCAAATTCACCACTGTGATCACTTCGAATACCTATAATTTTTAGAGAAAATTGATTTTGAATTCTTTTTGAGAATGTCTTAAAACATTCAAAAGTGTCGCTTTTATGTTTCAAGAATATTGTCCATGTAAATCTAGAATAATCATCTACAATTACAAAGACATATTTACTATGATTTACTGATAGAATTTGAGATGGACCAAATAAATCAATATGAAGTAATTCAAGAGGTTTTGAAGTTGAAATCATATCTTTTAACTTAAAAGAACCTTTTCTAAGTTTTCCTAATTGACAAGCATCATATAAACTATCTACTTTAAAATTCATTTTAGGGAGACCTCTTACTAGATCATGTTTTGACAGTCTAGATAAGAGTTTGAAATTCAAATGTCCAAATCTCTTGTGCCAAATCCAAGGATCACTTGTATTTGCCAACAGACACAGGTTATCATTTGAAACTTTTATACTAAGAATATAAATATTCTTTTTCCTGACTCCCTCAAATATAATGGTTGAATTATTATCTTCAATGTGACATTTATCTTTTTCAAATTTAATTTTATATCCTTTATCACATAGTTGACTTATATTTAGCAGATTATGTTTCAGATTCTTAACTTGCAAAACATTAGTAATAGTAGGAGTTTCATAATTACCAACTTTGTCGATGCCAATCACATATCCTTTTGAATTGTCTCCAAAGTTAACCAATCCTCCATCTTTGTATATTATATCATTCAGTATATCTGGATTGCCAGTCATGTGTCTAGAACACCCACTATCAAGTATCCACTTGTTCTTTCTAACCTGCACAATTTGTCTATTGTGGATTGATTCCTCAACACCCATAAAGCAAGATTCCTGCACATCAAACAATCTTGGTAGACAACTTGAATTTGAATATTGATTATATGTAGACTCAAGAAATGATGATGGTTTGAATGCTTCTAAACTAGTATTGACAAATATAGCCATTTTAAAAACTTTTTCAAAAATCAGATTATGAAACTTTGAAAACCTTGCTCTGATACCAATTGTGAAAAATGCGGATTACGGATCTTAAGGCTAGGATTAACACTAGAGGGGGGTGAATAGTGTTAATAAAGAATTACTAATCTTTTCGATTTATGTTAATTTAGACACCGATGTATGCAATATACAGACACAGATATGATCACAGAAACAAACACTGATGCAGAAATAAAATAAAAGCAATAAAGGAAAGAACACACTGGATTTTATACTGGTTCGGAGTTACCCTACATCCAGTCCCGCAACACAAGTACGGATTTCCTTTCAAAAGCAATTGTACAATTACACCCTCGGTTTCAAGGCTACGAGGTACACCCTCCAGAATTTCGATCATCTGGGTAGAGATACTTGATTTCCGGGCCACAAGTTTGCCCAATTGATATACCAAGGCTACAATCACACCTTTTCTTTCTTGATTGATTTTCAAGGCTACAATCACGCCTTTTCTCGCTTAATAAATTACAAAGAAGTCTATAACTCTGAATAGCACTGAGAATCTTGTAGAGAGAGTGACAGAGAATCAAACTAGAAGTAATCGAGTTCGTTTCAATGTTGATTTCGGCAGAGTAATGATAAGAATATGTATTAAGAAAAGTGGAAGAACAAAAGGAGTGAAAAACCAGAAAATCTGATATAAAATTCGTTGAAACTAACCCCTATTTATAGAAGAACAACAGCCATGTCCATTCGTGAAGAGTTATGGCGAACGACATTTCTTTTGAAATTTAAATTTTGAACTCAACTGATACCATGTCGACATGGGGTACATAGGCATGTCGACATCCCAAAGCATTTTTTGATGTTTTGATTTTCTTTGAAAATAACCTTTATCTTATACTAAAACTAATTTAAACTTTATAAATATACTTGAATATAGTTAAAATTCATAAGTAAATATAGAGAATAATATATATAGAATTTAACTCTAATTTTATATTTTAAATCTAAGTATAAATATTTAAAAGTTAAATATATTATATTAAAAGATAGTTTAAAATCAAGAGTAATTTGACTTTGAAATTAAAGATAATTTTGAGGCTAAAATTATTTAAAATCAGGATAGAGGGTTTTGAATCTTTTAAAAGGAAAGTTTTGAAAAAAATTTGAAAACAGTATATAATTTTGAAAAATCATCTTGAATAAAAAGTTAGCGAATACAAAACAATGTTCCACTAGATTTTTCGTAGGTTCCATCCTACTTAGGGTTCCATCCCTTTAACAGGCTCGAAGTGGATTCCATTCCACGAATAAATTGGATTTTAAGATGCCAGTGCTTTTCTATGAGTTTTAACAAAATTCCTAATAATAAAAAATACTTAACTTTGAAATCTTGAACTCTTGAACTCTTGATATCTTGATACTCATGAGTCTTATATCTTGATATCTTGAATCTCTATACTGTACAGTCTTCTTTCTTAGTACCTGCATGGTTAAATCCTGCATATACATATATATCTAAACTTATAATGTTAGTATTTATATTTTATAATCTATTCTAAGGTTGTTGTCATCAAAACCATCATTTCACGGACTAACAGAGTAGAGTTTTATGAACTTTGCTAGAACTACTATTCTATGATTTCGATGATAATAACTATGCAATCATACACGTACAATATGTATTCAATCTACTTGCAGGAAAAAGCTTTTAGAAGTCAACTTGAAGACGACTAACAAAGGAGAACAATCATTAGTAGTTCTAAGTGTCGTAGATATATAGCTTGTAAAATCTCCTTTAGTAGATTTCAAACATTACATGACCAAAGTTTTCAATCTTCATATAGCACAGAAACTGAAATGTAAGATAACATATGTCAGCATCTGACGTTATACATCAAACGTATGAAAATAACCTCTGTTTTTAAATCAAGCACATACATCAAATGTTTGTCAAAAACGTTCAAACCACTGACTCCGGGCACTACTTAAAAATATATAAATGATCAAACATATGACCGTATGGACAGACATCTGAGCTGACCAATGGCTACTTACAATGAAAGGCCATCTTCTTCAATCCAATGGCTGCCTTCGAAACTCTTCACCGCATCTTTTCCTTCTAAACGGTTGCAACCTTTAGACTGAAATTGAAAATTCTAATGGATATTACTCTTCATAAAAAACTCTGCACCATCTATATATATGTGAAGATTTTAAGAATAAAAGTACTTGAATTTTCTAAATCCTATATCTACATTCTTATGCGTACTCTATTTTCTAAAAGCAAACTATATCAGCCTTTATCACTTCTTGAAATCAAAAGCTTCACATACACATACTACTCAAAGGAGATTATAGGTAGATTTGTACTTTGCATTCAAAATCAGTGTTTTCCAGAACACATACTTGTCTCAGAAAGAACTTTTGTATTAAGCCTATTCCTTCAGGCAAAGCGAGGGTTGTTTACTAGTTAAAGCCGAAGAGGAGCTTTGGGACTGGACGTAGGATGGAAGGTCCGAACAAGTATAAAAACTCTGGTGTGACCGCTTCCTTACTATTATTTACTTTGCTCTATTAACTATAAGCTACTATTTTACAACACTTGCAAGTTAGATATGAACATAAGATACATACATCCTTTCATTTGGTATAGAGCACTGTTATCTCAATTCATAGTAACGTGTGATTGAACATATTTAGTATGACAAGCACATTTCAAGAAGGACATCAACTGCACGTCCACTACTATTTACTGGATCAAACTATGCTTACTGGTCTACACGAATGCGTATTTTTATGGAAGCAAATGGCCTAGAAATTTGGCAAGCAATATAAGTTAAATATATAGCACCAAAAACAAATATAATGCAACGCCCTATATTTTTATAACATTATTTAGAATGTTTAATTAACAAAATTAAATAAAATAATGTAAAGATTAATAAGTTGGGAATTGATTAGCAAAGGGTAGTCGTGTCATGTTTGTGTACAAACTAAAATGAAATAACATAAGCTAATGTGTTAGGATATGAGAAGGGGAATATGGAAAATAGAGAAGGGCTTATACCCTAAACCGTTAGGAATGAAACTCACATTCATTTCATTTTCACTCTAACTAAAACTAAACCAAGGCCGGCAACCATTATTGTTCTCAAGAGAAGATAAGCTAGGATTTAAGGGAAGGAAGATAATCAACTAAATCTACATCCAACCTCACATCTTATAATCTCAAAGCTACGGTGAATAAATACTATATCCCATTTTCTTATGGTTTTCGGTTTCAAGAGTAGATCTAAAATGTTTTTGCAAGTATATGTTATGTTTTGATGATTAAAGTTTATATATATGCTTGTTGATGAAGTATATATGTTCATGTTATTTTATATGATATGTTTGACATGAAAATCCTATTAAATGGCATCCAAATGCCTTAAAATTTTAAACATAAGCCAGAAATGATATTTTAGAGGTGGGTTTCAATTTGCATAATTTTCTGAATTAATGTGGATTTTATATTAATTTTTTAGTGAAGAAAATGATTTATTATGTTATAGATTATTTATGGCTAGTATAATAATTATTTGAGTTCGAAATGTTTATATGTTGGAAAACATCTAATTTACCCGGCTTCACTCTTGGATGATGAATAGTTAAGTTGGAATGTTGGAAATGGGTTAAGTATACGAACCGTGATTTCTATAAGCAATCATTCTTAACTACATACTCGCTTAGTCGACAATCAAACTTGACCAAATATTAACTTAGATCTTTAAAAAAATGTTTTTAAACACGATATAAATATGGAACGGTTTTGGATTTATTGTGATAATGTGTTAATAACATTCATCTTTAACCCCTTTTTATTATACTTATGAACGTAAATAGATCTTTATTAGAATGTTTTAAAGATATGCATAAGTGAAATGGCTTTGGGTTTGTAGTGAAAATATTTAAGTAACATTGGTCTTAAACCTTTTTGAATGGATAATTTAAAGTACCTAGATTTTAAAATGAATAATTTAAAGGAAATTATAAATAGGAATCTTTTGAAAAAAATAGAAAAAGCAAAAAATTAAAGTAAGAAATCTTGTTAATGATTTGTGAATATATTTACACCATTTGAGGTAAGTATATGAATACTTTTTGAAGTATTGAAAGAGTACAAATGAATAGTAAAAATTGATAAATAAAGTTTTATTAGATAAAACAAGTTTTACTAGTAAAATAGGTTTTAATTAATAAAAGATTAATCAAACAAAAAGGGAATTAGAAGTCAGTTATGTGACTTAATCGTACTTTGCATGACTTGATCAAGCTTTGTATTTTTACTCTTTTATGGAAAATATTTACTCTTATACTTAGCATTAAAAGTGGATAAAGTAGGCCTATCTATCTGTGGGAGTTAAGACTGATGTTAAAGTAAGGATATGAGCAATAATGCTCTAACCTACAAACTTCACTCTTTACCGAGGGATGGTGTAAGATGAAAATATCGCAAATATGATAAGTGTACGAGACTTGGTTTGCATATGTAATCGTTCTCATTATTATTGAATGATCAAATTCGTTAATTCAATCTTGAAGGGACTGGGATCGTTAAGTGTTTTACTTGTCGAAAACCACTTCAAGACTAAGATACGTGTTTATATCTTGGAAGTGGATCTGTTTAAGATGCTGGAATCCGTGTGTGATTTCAAGAACTGTTCGAGATGAAGGAATCTAATTATGGATTCATGTTCTGTTCAGTGATGACGATTTGTGTGAAAGATGCTGAACCTGACCATAACATTGGAAATGACTAAACACATGGTAGGCTACACAACCTAGGATTTAGTTGACCTACGTCGAGGTGTTATCAACTCCAAATCAAGATATGCTTATCGATTGTTGGTCGGTGGGAGTCGATGATATTTGGTTCATGTTGTTCGTGTTTATATTTGGTTGATGGGTCACTTGTATTTACCTTATGGTATATTTCATCTAGAGTTATACGGTGCTTAGATGGTGTTTGCTGATCCTTATGCATGGAGACCCGTTTTAGTTTACCAGGGATGTCTCCACGGAAAATCCATTATGCGAACGTTCCTTATCGATTTTGATTGTATCCTCTAATATGTTGTTGAATGTAACCGATATAATCATTCCAGCAATGTTATATATTTATATTCTTCACCCTAGACATTATCTAATATATCACTTTATGTACTTATTGGATGGTGTTTCTTTTGAGGGAATAACCATTATGGCATTCTGTACGGTCTTAAAAATATCATTGTATGTTGATCACATATTTATTGAGTTTCTCATACCAGATTTATATCTGACGCTTGGCTTTTGTTTTCTCTAAATTCCTTGCGTACTCTTTCGAGTAGTTTGAGAAAGGCAGGTTTTCATTGATCTTCATTAGGGATCGAGAAGACGAGCTGGATGTTTCACCAGTTATAGTATTCTTATTTTCACTGTATTACTATATTGTACATACCGGCATTTGTGGGTACATATAGTTATAACTATCCAAGCTGATGATAGTACTTAGGTGTTGTAACTTCAAAATTTCTATATCGCAATAACACTTTATATTGTCTTTTAATATTATGTATTCTTGTTCCACTAGTGAAGTTCTGATGTTGTGTTCTCTTCTTTCTTGTTTAATTTCTTTTTATTTTACCCTAATAATTCATCTTTCCGGCACTTGGGGCTCAGCACGTGAATACCGTGTATGTTTTAGTAAAGGCATTTGGATGTCAAAAAGGTAGGTCGTTACACATATTTTTTGTTGCCTCTGCAATCGCTTATCTAACATTGACATCACGAAAAGTTAGGTAATGTCTAGGTATGACACCCATTTTTCATAAGCAAGAGTCATAGTTCGGGTCTGCATCAATGGTGGGTTTTTTTAGGTTCACATGTAATTGCCGTCCAAAAGTGCTCATAAGTCAACATTATTTTAATTGCTCCTAGCCAGTCTAGTCAGTTCTGGTAAGCTTGTCGCTTTTAGAAGAAAAAAATTAAAGTTGTCATTTTCTGCAAGTTTAAGTGATATATTATTAGGACAAATCATAGTTGATGTTCTTATAATATTAGTAAGGTTAAACTTTATGTTTCGTTTTACTATTAAGCTCCCACTAGTCTTTTATGTTCCGCCAAATCCGAAGTTGAAATGTAGAAGTCTTTCGACTTCACTAGTGGGTATTAAAACTCGTCCGTCTTGAAATTTTGACCTTGAGTTTGCTCAATAAATCATAGCTCCATGGATGATGGACAACTTCCTTTACGTTGTGTCGTATACAAATCCTAACCCTTGTTACCTTATCCTAACTTCACTTTAACATTGAGTTTGCTAAACAATTCGAAATGAAATTATTCACTCGTGGCTACCATATCGCAATGGCCTAAGTATAGTATACGTATCTTGAATTTGCTCAATAAATACATATAGTTATCTTATCTCATTTATTCAATATATTAATAATACTACACATAACAACCCCAGCTTGAATTTGCTCAAAAACTAAGGAGTATTCAAGTAATTTATTAATATATAAATTGTAGAGGACGACATTATATTGAAGACTCGTAATCTTTTATATATGACGTTGAGTGATAATGACTTATGGAATAATATGATTCTTATGAATTATCCTCTTGATTTAAGTGTCGAACACATCGAAAATCATGGTATACATACATTTACATATGTATTTAATCCTTAATCTAGTTATGGTTTCTTAATGTTCCATCTTTAATTTATACATTCATATTATATAGGTTTTATTATTATATAACTTTTATATTTTATACTACTTATACAAAAGTCTTATGTATAACACTATATTAATTAAATCTTATTTAATTAATTTTAATTAATTAACATTTTAATTAATTTCATATTAATATAACATTTATATTCAATAATATTACGTATACTATAACTTTATAGTATAACACATAGATCATATGCATGTGTATATTATTTAATTAATTAACCTTTTAATTAATTAATTTAATTTAACTATTTTAATTAAATTTCATTAGTTTCAAAATTCATTTCCTATACATACATGTATACTTATGTTATTTTAAATTAGCAACATATATTATAATATATAATACATGTATACATTTATTAATTCATTAACTTATTTATTAATTTATTTTATTAATCTTATTAATAAATATTTTAATAAAAATTGAAATTAAGTTATGTTATTTTTCAAACATTATGAAATCTTATTGTATTATAACTTTTGGGTTGTGAGCTTAGTAGTTGACTCTGACATGGCTAATTTAGATTGTATAGGCTATTAGGCTCTAATAACACTGTCGAAACTATGCCAGCCCATATCGAAAGAAATTGGTGGATTTCAATAAAATTTACCTTATTGGATACTTATCGGGCCTACGAATTCTTATTTATTTAGAATATTTCCAAATTTTATTAAAATAAAATCATTCATATTATTTGAGCTTATAAATTGATATAGTTTTGTTTAATTTATGTTATGATATACTCTTGCATACACATGTCTATCATATACATATGTGTGTGTGTGTGTATGTAACATATCAATCCGTACAAGGTATAACATTCCCGTATATAGATGCGGCGATTTACATCACAACGGAATGCTAGCTCATTCACTATGCAAATATATTGTCTAAATGTATGTGTACACACATATATTTATTTATTTACATATAAATAATGTATATATACACATATATATATAACCGTTTTATTTAAATAATTTTAAGTACAATTATGTATATATAATTATATAATTATATGAATAAAATATTAACATTGTGTATTCATATTATATAATATACTTATTTAAATATAGTGAAATCATTTATAAAATATTCATAATTTTTTTTGATAAAGATGAAAGCAATATGTATAAAAATATATTAATATATATGCGTGTGTGTTAAATATTCATATATAAATATAAGCATAGAAAAATAATATATATAGATTAATGTTAATAAAGTACATAAAAAATATTTTGATAGATAAAAAGAGTAGTTCTTACGCATGGCTCTACATATATATTTTTTGTTGTTTACTTTTAAAAATATTTCATTTAAATATCAATTTGAAAAATATTAAATATTGATGAAAATAAATTTCAAAATTTTATTTTGAGTTTTGAACATTTAGTAAATCCTAAATGATATTTTATGTTTTGAAAATTTTGTTATATAATTTTAAATTGATTTTATTATTTTCCATAGTTATTTAAAATTAAATTAAAAATAAATAAAAACGTTTATGTTGAAGAGTGTCTTTTGTGCTAATATTATTTTATAAAATATAAAACATAATTTTCATAACATATTTGAATTAATATAATTGATTTATGTAATAAATTGACTTAAATAATATTTAAATTTTCATAACATATTTGAATTAATGTTTTATATATAAAATTTATGACCGTATTTGATTAAAGTATGATGTTGTAATTAATTATAAACTATATATATAATACATTAATTCAATAAAATAAAAATAAAATGTTTTTAAATTTTAGAGCATACTGGCCTGATATGTAGTTGATAAAAAATGTTTTAATATTTAAATATATATATATCCAAAATAACTTTGTGACAATATCATTTGCATAATAGAATGGTCACCTAACTAACAATATAAAATATATGTACATAATAAACATTATAATTGAGCATTAGTAATTATATCTTGATTAGAAATATACCTCACTTCGAACGCCTTGAAATACACCTTGAAATGATGATATATGCCCCTTGAAACAATTTTTGATTAAAAAAGTGTCATGGTTTGACTTAATCAAAGTGGAGCTTTCATATTGAAGACCAATAGTATTCTCAAGATGAGAGAACTATGTAAATCGGTGTGTGATGACCCACAAATCCGTACCCTTTGAATCAACAATAAACCACACATGTCCAACCCAAAAAGCACAAACTGACGAAAAGTCATGAGAAAGAAAAGAAGATAGAAGAAGAGAAGAGAAGAGAAGGAAGAGAGAAGAGAAAACAAAATAGAAAAATACAAAATCTCACATCGCAGCGGAATAACATATAATATCATACCAATGATCTTTACAAAATAGAAACAGTATATACATACATCAATCAAAGTTCAACAATCAATCACTAGTTATCATCCTGGACAGTTATAATAACCGATCCTTACAATTGGTGATAATATACAACAACAAAGCGCAAAGCGGATAAGCAAAAATGATACGTGTATACAAAAATAAAGATCTCCAGCTCTCTTGCAGAAGCTCCAAAAGCACCAATCTAAACCTGTAGATATACTCAGTCTGACCCAAGCATTTTTGAAAGGGAAGAACACCCGGATCAGTCCGGTAAACAAGCATGAGAAACACGCTCAACTAAATTTATTAGATTACCAAACTTTTCCTTTTAAAACAAAAGTATCTTGTAAGACACGTCCACACATAAACACGGACATGTTTTTACCTTACGGTAACTAAAACCTTTCATATCAAATCATCTTATATTATAATAGCGTCTATTGCACAAATAATATTAATCATAGCCGAAATTGTTGCTGTGATAACCCGGATTTTTTGGGCATTAGATAATTGAATAATTATCTAATTGAAAATACTAATTTATAGATTAAATAAATAAATGAGATAATCTCCTTTGTAAAATATTTAAAATTGAAAACACTTTATTAAGTTCAAAACAATATTTTCCCATTTCCAATATATATACACATAATCCTTTAAAATTCTAACATGGGATAAATTTGGTTTGTAAACATGTTAGAGTTAAAATTAATTCTTAAGCATAAGTTATTTATAAATGTTTACATGAATTCACATATGTATATCTTTATATAAAATTTTAGGCTTAAATTACAAAGATAAATACATTATATAACATGTAAATATCACCTATATATATATATATATATATATATATATAAGTTAATAAAAGAGGCAAGTTTAACACTTGTAAGCATTATAATATATGTTAAGAACATTTGTACAAATTTATGCATATGTGTAAACAAATTAGCAACCAAGAGAACAAGTGTCAACCATTTAAATTATTTTCTTTTATATTTTAATAAATCTTAATTTAATCTATATGAACACTCACCTACTTTCTTCTATCTCTTTTACTGTTTTCATTATATAAAAAAAGAAACAAAGCCATAAAAAAAAGATCTGTAACATAAACCTGTAAAGAAGGCTAAACAAAGGAAAACAATATTCAAAATAACCAGTGTCAGATAATTCAAAGATCATTTCTGACCTCATTTACCTGAGTTGGATCAAACAAGGAAGGATCAGGCAGATTCGAAGTGAATTCAACTCGAATTTCAGCAAGTTTATTAAGCAACTTCAGACTCCAGAAATCATGTCTATTAAAATTAATGACAGATTTGTTATGTTCTGCAACATAAGGTGAGTAAACAAATTTCTTATCTGTTTACAAATCTGATTGCAAGCAGTAAATTTGAAGTTAAGTATGCATGTTTGTTTTTTGCATGTTTATTTTTTGCATGTTTGTTTTCAAAACATCTTCAGGATATCTCTGTTTCACAATCAACATGTGAGTAGCTAAATCTTTAATCTGAGAATCTTTATCAAATCTGTAGATAAGTAAATCTTGTCTGTTGCTTGTGGAAATAGCTGTGATCAATGATTGTTTGCATATGAAATAGAAAGGTACTGTATGATTGATATGTTGTTGTATGCATGTTAGTGGTTCTCTGTTCTATGAGTTCCAGATTTGAAAATTTAAAACAAAGTTTAATATCTTTCAATAAATCACTATCTGGACTTAGGATTCAAACAAAAATGTTTTTGTTAAAGCCTAAATTGAAGTTTAAAAAGTTTATTTCTAGCAAGATAGGTTTGAGTACCTCTGAAATCAAATAGTTCTGATGGGAATAAAAAAATGCATGGCAAAATTAAGGGTTAAATTAAGTGGATTCAAGTATATATTTCGAATTGATTTAGGAAATCATGAATTTTAAAATAAAAATCATAAATTTTAAGATCGAATTGAATGAGAAATCTAGGTTTGTCTGGAAATGGGTTCTGAGGCATTTTGTGACGATCTACTGTTGATGGGTGGTCGGGACTGTATCTGGAAGTGGAAGGTCGTACAGTGACGTTAGGAAAAATGGCTGGAGGTCCTAAAGTTCGCCGTAGCGTCGTCGGCGAAGTGGTTTAGATTCTAAACCTAATTTTGGTCGAGATGATAATTTGGGGCAGTGCGACTTCCATGGTGGATCGAGCGTAACCGGATCAAGGGAATTGCTTCGGAATGGGTGATGAATGCGAGGCCGGAAGGAGCATGGTTCTAGTGGTCAGAGGGAGGTGAACGGGGCAGTTTCTGGTGACATTGTGAGTTCCAGTGTCCACCTTCCTGCTTGAATTTGATCTAAAGCTTGTGTTTGAGTTTGGATGTTCAGAAATGGTTGTTGGGATGATGGACGTTGTGTTGGAGGTTACGGTGATCGTCGTCGTCGTTAGTAACTGTGCAGGTGCACGTTGATGATTTTGTATCTGGAGTGGAGTAGTGATGCATACTCGAAGTAGAGACAGTGCCTTAGGGGTTGTGGCACGAGGAGAAACTCGAGTGATTTGAGTGTGTCTGTAGATTTTGTTTTGAATTTTGAAGTAGTGAAGGAACTCGAAGTAATTGAGTAATTGTCTCAGGGAATTTGGGATTCAACTCGAAGCAAGGGAAGATTTAACTCGAAGTAAAATAACAGTGGCTCGAGTATATGGGTTGTTTACAGGTTAAAACATAAAACAGAAAACCTGTTTACAGTTTTAAAAATTTAAAGCAGAAGTAATAAGTTTTAAATGTAAACTAAAATCTGAACTGAGTTTAAACCTAAATTTAAATATGAATTCAATTAGTTTAAATTATGGTTTTTGAAATAATTTGAATTTTTAAATTCTGGTTTAGATTCAAATGAAATAGAAACCTGTTTTCTGTTTTTAAAAAAAAAATTAAAAGAAAGTATAAAATGCAAACAGGAATTTAAACTGAGTTTGAAAATCTGATATTGAATATGAATTCAAATTTATTTGAATCTGAGATTTGAAAATATTTAAGTTTTTTTAAATTAAACTTGGGTTTAAAACTTATAAGTTGTAACAACCCGGTATTTTGCATCAATTATAATCAACAATTTAAACGATTAATATTGACACAAATTTCTATTTGAAGTTTTTAAATTTTGAATTAAAATTCTTTTATAAATTGTTAAAAGAAATTTTGGGCTTTGAAATTAAATAGTGGTCCATGTTTTTAAATTGGGCCGTGTTAATTCTCAAAGCATAATAACCCGTCCCCTTTTCTCATTTTCGTTCGTTAACCCTAAAACTAAACATGCGAACGAGAAAATAATGGCGGCCGCTCCCTTTCGTTTTCGTCGTCCCCAAATTGAAACTAGGGCTTCGTGGAATCAAACGCGCCGACTTCAACTGCTAGTTCGTCTTCGATGGCCTCTGCTTCGATTTGGCAACAAGGTGAGTAATTTATATTACTCACATCTAATTCAAAATTATTCGACTTTCTCTGCTTAATTGGTTTTCGTTGTTTCGGCTCCGATTTGATTTTTTTCTGTTCGATGCTGACGCTTTTCTGCCTTGAGATGATTTTGGGGCTGTTGATTTAGATCCCATGACTTACATTGTTCATGGTTGATTTTTATTCTCTGTAGTATTTTTTTGTGAGGCCTTCGTTGCACACTTGCCCCTGAGCATGTTGTAGCTGGTCATTTCATTTGTCATCTTCATTATGACCTGCTTCACTGACATGTATGCCTTCGAGCTCCTTGATGATTGCACTGCTTCATCATGGAACTTGAACTATTTTAATTTCGGCATTTGTCTTGATTTCGAACTGCATATTATTTCTGGCTTTGACTCGAGTTTGTTCGAATTTGCTTATGTGATATTTGTAGTAGCACTGTGTCATTGTTATTACAAACATAGTTCATTGTGTATCACTTTGGTATTTGCAGTTTGTATTTGTTGTTGGTCCTTGTACATGCTTCACTGCATCTTCTTCTACCTATTGCTCTTGCAGTGTCACTGGTTGTTGTCTGGTCTTACATATGCCATTCACTTCAGTTGCCTGTATATGCATATTTGATTCATTGATTCTTGTTTGCTTGTTAGCACTTATAGCATATACACATGTGCACTTATATGGGTCTGCATTAGACTTTGTATTTGTTTCCTCACTTCGAGACAGTTTCAGTTGTAAGTGCATTTAGTTGTTTTCACTTGATTTTGTTGAGCTTGTCACTGTGTTGCACTTGCTTGACCCAATATGGAAGTTTTATTATTGCAGTTGCCACTGCCTTCACTTGTACATGTTCCTTGAATTTGGATATGTTGCATTGGTCTGTGTACACTTCTGTTGCCACTGTGTACACTTCTATTGCCACAGTGTTCATTTATGGTTATTCAAAACCATTTCATTGTTGTGAACTGTTACCTTGCATTGATGCCTTGTCCTCATTTCAATTGGTCACCATTGCATACATGTTTATGCACTTTCTTCCTGTAGCTTGTGTTAGCTGCAGCTTCGACTTTGCTCTGTTTTACCCTTGCTGCACTGCCCAGTTCCTGTTGTTGGCATTGATTTGTGGCACTTAATTCACTTGCATTTCTTGAGCTTGGTGTCATATTTTCCACTGTCCATATCATATTGGACTGTGATGTATTGTATTGGGTTTTTGAGTTTGGGACAGTGTTGTTCACTGCTTTGGGTTACCTGAGCATTGTTTTGACTGTCTTCTTTTGTTTGTGTGCTGTGGTGCCATAATTTTGGTGCCCTCACCTTCATTCTACTGCCTTCATGTAGTTTGTATCATTTGCCTTTGTGCATCTGACTTGATTTTTGCAGTTGCCATCCCTGTCCACTCTAATTCATTGTGCAGTTATGTGTACATATATATGTACGTTGCTTCATTTGCTTAGTGCATTGCTCATTTTTCTGACCTTTGCATTCGTGAAACTGTTTTGTCAAAATTGTCGTTTCATATCTGGTTCATGTGTACTTAGTTGGGCTTCTTTCTGGTCAGTCTGCATTCATTGTTGTTGTAGATGTATTCATAAGTGTTGACCATCTTCTTTGTTTTGTGTTGTTACACTGCCTCCATTCAAAAGTGTTGTTGCATGGAGCTCTGTTGTATATTTGATTATTTGACCTTTTACACTCATGTTGCCCCTGAGTTGAACCGTAATTTATTTGGGTTTGACCTTGTGCCCGGTTGTGTACATTATCACTGTAGTGGCAAGGCAGTACACGCAAGCATGAACTGCAGCCACACGGTATTCATTGGGTACATCGTCACTGCAGTGGCAGGGCAGTGCACGCAAGCGTGAACTGCAGCCACACGGTATTGGTTTTATTGTTATTTCTTTTGCTTTTGGTTTATGGAACTATTTCGTATTCCATATGTTGTAGTGGCGTGGCAGTACACGCTTGCGTATACTGCAGCCCTACTCGAGTTGACGTCTTAATTGATGTTCCCAATTACTTGATTGTTTCCTTTGTCCAATTCATCCTTATTAGTGATTGGATAGACGAGATTCATTGTGATTGTCATCTATTCGTTATTTGATTATTATTTCTTCTGTGCATTAATAACTGAGTTTGAATTAGACTGACCCGGTATTATTTTCTTTTGAATGTAATACTCGGGTCAGAATCGAGTTATTTCAGGTTGTAGATATTCTGCTTTGGGATGCTGCTTGAGCTATGAAGACTTTTCATATCTTTTGGAGTTGTCGTGTCATAGTATAGGTTGATATGTATTCATGTATATTAGTCGATAATGTACTTGTATATATAACTTCCTGAGTCGACTGTTGTAGTTGTATCACATGTACCGTGTCAAATGTATTGTAACTGATATCAGTTATTATATATATGAGACTTTCTGTTTTATCTATGTTCCGCATTCATATTATCTGTGTTATTATTTTATATTTTTGTCCTAGACTATTATAGCCACTGAGTAGTAGCTTTGAGTTTGCATCGGCATGTCGGATTTCCTCCTGAAATAAAATGCACGTTTTTACTATCTGACATATCGGTGCTCGCACAAGGCAATTACACAGATGGTCGCTCCTCAACAGCCTTATTCTCCGTGCTAGCCGACAGCACTACACCGTAGTGTTCTTGGCCAGTGTGGGTATAGAGGTGGGGCGTCATAGCTTGGTATCAGAGCCTGGGGTTTAGGACGAATATAAAACATAACTAGATGGAACATGTGTTACAACTATTTGTCGATGTTTTGTCTCACATCTTTATCTAAGATCATCTTTGATTGTTAGGAATGAATTCCTAACGCTTATTCATGAGCATTGCTGCTATTCTCTGTTGCACTTGCTCATTTCAGTATGCACTGCTAAGTATCATTGTGTATATGCTATACCAAGTTGCATATTGCTACAACTCGTACCCACTTCGATTTGAGCTCGCATTGTTTATTCGAACTGCTGTATATATGCATTCTTATCTCTGATTCGTGTACTGGATGGAGTCTCCATGCAATTGGGTTTTGGGTATCAATCTTTGAGACAAATTGAGTTTCAATTGTCGACTCTGTCTGCTTATCCATGGTTTTTGGTTTTCATGTGCCTCTCTATGATAGTTTTAAAATTTCTTTGGTATAAAAGAAATTGTCTTGGACTTTGCCTTGTCGATATCGATGTTGACTTGACTTTTACTTTTGTTAAAGTCATTCATGCATTTGTGCTCGTTTTGCTTCGTTTTTCCAATTGTTGATCGATTCTTCTTTTCCGATTAGTTGTTATCACCTTTGTCGACTTTGATAACTTCTATTTCAGGAATTTTTGGGTATTGCTACTTTGATGGATTGGAATCGAATTCTTCGGATTTTATTCACGTCTTCGAATGTGAATCTCAGTGAATTGATTTGGTTTTCGAATTTAATCGATTCTTGATTATTTCCCGATTTGTTGCTATCATTTATTAGCAACTTTGATGACCTTTTCTTCGGGATTTTTGTGAACATACCTTTCGATGAATTCGGTACCGATTTCTTTGGATTCTATTCACGTCTTCATATGTGAAATTCTTGTGATTGATTGTTTCTACAATCATTTTTGTGATTTGTCACTTTAAAAATATAAAGGTTTCAATACTAGTAGTAAATATCAAAACTCTTTATTTTCAACTCTATTTTCAATATCAAACTCTTTTCCTAAACCGTTTTTCAATCTACTAGTATATACAAGCCTTTACCTCACTCGGATGAGAAATCTAATTAAACGGCTTAGTAAAACAAGTGGTATGAAACGCTTGCGTTTGCTTCGTCGGTTAATTCTTGGACTTATTCGATTGAACCTCTTGTGACAATTTTATTAGTGAAGATTTACAGTTTGTTCGTAAATATTTAAGTTAAGCAAGTGGTTATGGGACATGAAGCTAAACTTTTATATTCACTAACTTAGTGTAATTGACACTTCTCGTTGATCATGACGATCATTCTTATGATTTAGACTAGCAATTGTGCGATGTCTCCTTTTGGTTAGGCTAGACACCACTTGTGTGATTCCATTCACACATACCTTTTCGGTTAGCCTAGACACCACTTGTGTGATTCCGTTCACACATATCTTTTTGCTTTTTGGTTAGGCTAGACACCACCTGTGTGATTCCATTCACACATACCTTTTCGGTTAGCCTAGACACCACTTGTGTGATTCCGCTCACACATACTTTTCTTTTGTTTGCGAGGTTAGACTAGACACTACTTGTGTGATTCCACTCACACATACCTTTTTGATTTTTGGTTAGTCTAGACCTCAATCTGTGTGATTCCGACTCACACATGTGGGGTAGCGCCCCACGGTCTTCGGGCCATTCGTGTGTCAAAATTAATGGCTTGCAACCATGAGATAGCGTCTCGCTTTGCGTTGCACGTGTTGATGATTTTTCATGCTCGCGTGTAGGTGAGATTCCGTGCTCCCGTTCTCGCTTTGCGTTGCACGTGTTGATGATTTTTCATGCTCGCGTGTAGGTGAGATTTCATGCTCCCGTTCTCGCTTTGCGTTGCACGTGTTGATGATTTTTCATGCTCGCGTGTAGGTGAGATTCCGTGCTCCCGTTCTCGCTTTGCGTTGCACGTGTTGGTGATTTTCATGCTCACGTGTAGGTGAGATTCCGTGCTCCCGTTCTCTCTTTGCGTTGCATGTGTTGATGATTTTTCATGTTCACGTGTAGGTGAGATTCCGTGCTCCCGTTCTCGCTTTGCATTGCACGTGTTGGTGAGTTTTCATGCTCACATGTAGGTGAGTTTTCGTGCTCCCGTTCTCGTTATGCGTTGCACGTGCTGATGAATTTTCATGCTCGCATGTAGGTGAGTTTTCGTGCTCCCGTTCTCGCTTTGCGTTGCACGTGTTGATGAGTTTTCATGCTCGCGTGTAGGTGAGTTTTCATGCTCCCGTTCTCGCTTTGCGTTACATGTGCTGATGAGTTTTCATGCTCGCGTGTAGGTGAGTTTTCATGTTCCCGTTCTCGCTTTGCGTTACATGTGCTGATGAGTTTTCATGCTCGCGTGTAGGTGAGTTTTCATACTCCCATCTGAGTTTTCATACTCCCATTCGAGTTTTCATACTCTCATTCGAGTTTTCATACTCCCATTGGAGTTTTCATACTCCCATTCGAGTTTCATACTCTCATTCGAGTTTTCATACTCCCATTCGAGTTTTCATACTCTCATCTTGTGATTTCTGGATTTCTTGTGTAGATTTCTAGAATTTGTGCTTCACCAATTTTCGTGATTTCTATTGATAAGTTTTATCAATTTTTGTGCATTGGTGAACTCGTGTGTTATTGACTTGTTATGAATACAAGTTTAGGGTATGATACCCCTTTCTATCTTTGAGAAGATTCTTGTGACACTTTTGATGAATGAAAATCCACTTATCGAAGTTGCTACTGATATCGCTGTTTTAATCACGTGTTTTAAAAAATTGTTTCAAAATAAAAATCGTTTTCAAAATTTTTATAGTTTACGCTTTCAAAAGAATGAGGAAGCGATTTAAACGTTTCAGCAAAATCGAGGACTATGACCCCTTTCTTTTACTGATTCGTTTAATTCCGGACTTGTCCGTTTGAGGTTGAAAATTTGTGAATTCCTTTTATGAAATTAAAAGAATATTTTGTGATTGTATTGCCCATTGAGTGCTTTAAGAATTCTGGTCGATGCGCTTGATCAACGTTATCGATAGGAATCTCCTAGACGCTTTGATGAGACAATCAAACACAGTAAATTGAATTTTAAAATGTAAATTTGTCTGAAAAGATAATTACATAAAGTAAATCATAAATTTCGAAAGTTTTAGCTTTTCGGGAAAGAATATTATTTAAAACAACTCTTTTCCGACACTTCTATTTTTGTGATTCCTGAGGAAACCAAGACTTTATCGTTAGTACCAATGCTAATCGTGTTGGTTTGCGTACCATTCTCTTGCAAAAGAGAACGTGCTGTCTCTTGTGTTTCTAAATCGTTAATGCCTATTGAGACTAGATATGCTACTCATGATCTAGTGCTCTTGGCTATTGATTTCGTACTTCAAAATTTGGCATCATTATTTTTGGGTGAGAAATTTGTTCTCTACCCTGATCATGAATCTTGGGAATATTTATTTTCTCATAAGGAACTAAATTTGCATCAACCACATTGACTCGAGTTCCTTATATCTCATGATCTTGCTATTCTTTACACTCCCGGAGGGGGAAATCGTGTTACCGATGCACTTTGTCGTAGGCAACAGGTGATTGTTTCTTTAATGATGTCCGAGTGGAATCATCTTTTTACCAAGTTCATCAGACATTTCGATGTACTTCGTTTTATTGAGCTTCGTCTCACTCCTTTTATGGACTTATGTCTGATGTTCTTTTATGTTGATCGGTTCATTGGACGTACCGTTTTTGTACTACGACGGCGTTCCGAATTAATGAAGCTTTGATTCATCTGGCGTATCGTTATTGTATTATGCTGTTGTTCCAAATTACTCGTGTCTCACCTATGATAGGTGTTGTGCGTATCAGTCGGTCGGGAAAGTTAGCGCATCGATATATTGGGCCATTTCCTATCACTGAACGTATTGGTTTCTTGGTTTATCGCCTCTTATTACCGGCTCAATTTTCTGTTATTCATGACGTGTTTCACGCGTCTTCCTTCTACGGAAATGCCTTAGGAATTCCGATTTTATTCTTGAGCCCGATATTATTGAAGAAATTGAAGTTTCACCAGATTTGACTTTGAGCAACATTCTATTCACATCAATGTTTCGGGGGTTTGGCACCTTCGAAATAAAGATGTTTTTCTCGTGAAAGTTCAGCGGATCTCAAATTCTATGGATTTCACTTTGGAATCCAGAGAATTCGTGAGCAAACACGTTCAGGCTCTCTCTCTCTCTCTCTCTCTCTCTCGTGCTCTATATGTTGAACTTCCTATTTTCAAATTTCTTCATCTTGTGATGATATGCTCTTATGGTTGTTACCTTTTGTCCATTTATTCCTTAGGATTGCGAGGACGCAATTTCTTTAAGGAGGGGAGTCTGTAACAACCCGGTATTTTGCATCAATTATAATCAACAATTTAAACGATTAATATTGACACAAATTTCTATTTGAAGTTTTTAAATTTTGAATTAAAATTCTTTTATAAATTGTTAAAAGAAATTTTGGGCTTTGAAATTAAATAGTGGTCCATGTTTTTAAATTGGGCCGTGTTAATTCTCAAAGCATAATAACCCGTCCCCTTTTCTCATTTTCGTTCGTTAACCCTAAAACTAAACATGCGAACGAGAAAATAATGGCGGCCGCTCCCTTTCGTTTTCGTCGTCCCCAAATTGAAACTAGGGCTTCGTGGAATCAAACGCGCCGACTTCAACTGCTAGTTCGTCTTCGATGGCCTCTTCTTCAATTTGGCAACAAGGTGAGTAATTTATATTACTCACATCTAATTCAAAATTATTCGATTTTCTCTGCTTAATTGGTTTTCGTTGTTTCGGCTCCGATTTGATTTTTTGTGTTCGATGCTGATGCTTTTCTGCCTTGAGATGATTTTGGGGCTGTTGATTTAGATCCCATGACTTACATTGTTCATGGTTGATTTTTATTCTCTGTAGTATTTTTTTGTGAGGCCTTCGTTGCACACTAGTCCCTGAGCATGTTGTAGCTGGTCATTTCATTTGTCATCTTCATTATGACCTGCTTCACTGACATGTATGCCTTTGAGCTCCTTGATGATTGCACTGCTTCATCATGGAACTTGAACTATTTTAATTTCGGCATTTGTCTTGATTTTGAACTGCATATTATTTCTGACTTTGACTCGAGTTTGTTCGAATTTGCTTATGTGATATTTGTAGTAGCACTGTGTCATTGTTATTACAAACATAGTTCATTGTGTATCACTTTGGTATTTGCAGTTTGTATTTGTTGTTGGTCCTTGTACATGCTTCACAGCATCTTCTTCTACCTGTTGCTCTTGCAGTGTCACTGGTTGTTGTCTGGTCTTACATATGCCATTCACTTCAGTTGCCTATATATGCATATTTGATTCATTGATTCTTGTTTGCTTGTTAGCACTTCTAAAATATACACATGTGCACTTATATGGGTCTGCATTAGACTTTGTATTTGTTTCCTCACTTCGAGACAGTTTCAGTTGTAAGTGCATTTAGTTATTTTCACTTGATTTTGTTGAGCTTGTCACTGTGTTGCACTTGCTTGACCCAATATGGAAGTTTTATTATTTCAGTTGCCATTGCCTTCACTTGTACATGTTCCTTGAATTTGGATATGTTGCATTGGTCTGTGTACACTTCTGTTGCCACTGTGTACACTTCTGTTGCCACAGTGTTCATTTATGGTTATTCAAAACCATTTCATTGTTGTGAACTGTTACCTTGCATTGATGCCTTGTCCTCATTTCAATTGGTCACTATTGCATACATGTTTATGCACTTTCTTCCTGTAGCTTGTGTTAGCTGCGGCTTCGACTTTGCTCTGTTTTACCCTTGCTGCACTGCCCAGTTCCTGTTGTTGGCATTGATTTGTGGCAATTAATTCACTTGCATTTCTTGAGCTTGGTGTCATATTTTCCACTGTCCATATCATATTGGACTGTGATGTATTGTATTGGGTTTTTGAGTTTGGGACAGTGTTGTTCACTGCTTTGGGTTACCTGGGCATTGTTTTGACTGTCTTCTTTTGTTTGTGTGTTGTGGTGCCATAATTTTGGTGCCCTCACCTTCATTCTACTGCCTTCATGTAGTTTGTATCATCTGCCTTTGTGCATCTGACTTGATTTTTGCAGTTGACATCCCTGTCCACTCTAATTCATTGTGCAGTTATGTTTACATATATATGTACGTTGCTTCATTTGCTTAGTGCATTGCTCATTTTTCTGACCTTTGCATTCGTGAAACTGTTTTGTCAAAATTGTCGTTTCATATCTGGTTCATGTGTACTTAGTTGGGCTTCTTTCTTGTCAGTCTGCATTCATTGTTGTTGTAGATGTATTCATAAGTGTTGACCATCTTCTTTGTTTTGTGTTGTTACACTGCCTCCATTCAAAAGTATTGTTGCATGGAGCTCTGTTGTATATTTGATTATTTGACCTTGTACACTCATGTTGCCCCTGAGTTGAACCGTAATTTATTTGGGTTTGACCTTGTGCCCGGTTGTGTACATTATCATTGTAGTGGCAAGACAGTACACCCAAGCGTGAACTGCAGCCACACGGTATTCATTGGGTACATCGTCACTGTAGTGGCAGGGCAGTGCACGCAAGCGTGAACTGCAGCCACACGGTATTGGTTTTATTGTTATTTCTTTTGCTTTTGATTTATGGAACTATTTCGTATTCCATATGTTGTAGTGGCGTGGCAGTACACGCTTGCGTATACTGCAGCCCTACTCGAGTTGACGTCTTAATTGATGTTCCCAATTACTTGATTGTTTCCTTTGTCCAATTCATCCTTATTAGTGATTGGATAGACGAGATTCATTGTGATTGTCATCTATTCGTTATTTGATTATTATTTCTTCTGTGCATTAATAACTGAGTTTGAATTAGACTGACCCGGGTATTATTTTCTTTTGAATGTAATACTCGGGTCAGAACCGAGTTATTTCAGGTTGTAGATATTCTGCTTTGGGATGCTGCTTGAGCTATGAAGACTTTTCATATCTTTTGGAGTTGTCTTGTCATAGTATAGGTTGATATGTATTCATGTATATTAGTCGATAATGTACTTGTATATATAACTTCATGAGTCGACTGTTGTAGTTGTATCACATGTACCGTGTCAAATGTATTGTAACTGATATCAGTTATTATATATATGAGACTTTCTGTTTTATCTATGTTCCGCATTCATATTATCTGTGTTATTATTTTATATTTTTGTCCTAGACTATTATAGCCACTGAGTAGTAGCTTTGAGTTTGCATCGGCATGTCGGATTTCCTCCTGAAATAAAATGCACGTTTTTACTATCTGACATATCGGTGCTCGCACAAGGCAATTACACAGATGGTCGCTCCTCAATAACCTTCTCCGTGCTAGCCGACCGCACTACACCGTAGTGTTCTTGGCCAGCGTGGGTATAGAGGTGGGGCGTCACAGCAGTGTTAAAGCATATGTGTGATTTGGATTTGAAATGGAAGCTTATCTTTTTAAAATTTGAAATTTAAAATGAGTTTAGATCTGGGTTTTTAAATCTGGAATTAAATTTAAACTTCAGTTTTAAAAATAATGGTTTAAATTTAAATTGCTTTAAAATGATTAAATGATTTGCATTTAAATTGAAGATGTAGATCGTAAGAAAAGTTTTAAAGTGTTAAGTTAAATCTAGAATGAGTTTAAAAGCTGTATTTCAATTTTGAAATTTAGAAGTAATTTTTAAATTACAATTCAATTTAATTAATTTATATTAAGAAATATTGATTAATAATTAAGGTTATTAATATATAGTTGATGATTAATTAATCAGTTAATTAAAGGCTAATTAATTGATTATGAAAGTAATTAGGGGTTAATTACTTTGTATTAAAGGAGATTAAGTAATAATTAAGGATCATTAATTGATAAATAAAGGATAATTAATCTGTGATTAGGGATTGATTAATTGAGTTAATCAAGGATGTGATTAATTAATTAAGGTTAGTAATTAATTAATGGATGTATAAGCAAGATTAAGTGATTAATTCTTAAGGAGTTGATTTAAGTAATTAAATTAATTTATAATATGAATTGATAATGCTTGTTTATGGAAGATGGATTGTTGAATGTCTGAGTTGAATGTTATCCATTGAAATGATATCTATTGATGAATAATCAAGATTGATTAATGAATGTAATTAAGTTTAAGGATTAATTATTATATGAAATTTAAGAATAATTTACTAACAAAAGCAATTAGAAGATTATTTAATTTATGTAATTAATGGAAGTGATCAATTTTGCTTATTAATGATTGAATGATGATGAGTACTTTGAATTGGTTGATATCTCTGTTATGAATTGATTTGTGATATGATACGTTGGATGGACGGTGATAATGTGATCATCAATCAATTAGGAATTGCTGTATAAAGGTGTTATCCGATAATTTAGGTTGAGTTGTATTTAATTGGATAATTTGATTTTAGATGACATTGGATTCGAAGAGACCGGAGTCGGGTATTAGTTAATACCCGAAACCACTTCGAATTTTTATAGATTGATATGTGAAATTAATAGGTTGGAATGAAATGATTTAAGTGAAACGGACTATTTGATCTGAATTTTGGCAGTTAGAAAACTTATGTGTGAAATAAGTTATGGTATAACATATTGTGAACTTGAAAAATTGATAAATTACCCCGGGTTTATATAAACTGTATATTTCTGTATTCCTAGTTAGATGGGTTTATTCACGCTGGTTTCCAGCCTGACCCGGGTGTTACTTTGATGTAATGCTCGGGTCAGACCGAGTATTACAGATTTTCAAGTAAGGACGTTCTGGAGCACAGAAGGCGAGCTGAATGGCTGGAACGTATGGAGCGTACCCGCTGCGATATATAGTTGTATATCTAGGACATGTTGATTTAGAACTGTCCTGTGTTGTGTAAATGTTGTAACTCTGATATATAAAAATGTAAATGTACTGATATAGTTCTTTTTGTAAACTGTTATTATTTGCTATTATATTTTATCCGCTGCGAATATGAGATTCTGAGTTTGATTTTTCTGTTTTTTCTTCTTTCTCTTTTCTTCTTTTCACTAACTATCTGGAAATTTCGGAATCGAAATTTTTGGGTCGTTACAGTTGCCATTATTAAATTCCAACATGCTAGACTCTACAACCAAAATGGTAGGCACGTAATGGAGTTTGGATTTCCATACAAATGACCAGGAGAAGAGACTGCCTTCCGACAGTACATCTCTAGAGGAATGTACCGAGGAACCATCACAAAGTTCCTTTTGCAACATAAGACCGGCCTACCTCTATAACAAGCTAGTACCGAATATGTCATCCCTCGGTCATTACTGACCTTTCCGAGGGCCCTCATAGCATCCAAACCACATTAATTTACATCCCGAATGTCATAGCGGGAAGAAATATATCTAGAAGAGTATGATCATATTTTAATTGGGAATGACCCACTTAGCCTTGCCGCATCTAACCCTGTTTCGGTCATTTCCGGTTGATGAGGCCTGAGGTAAGGATTACCTTTCACATATCACATATCACATCACTCTGGATGCCACACGGCCTTTTCATTGACTACTAATTGCCTTCCACAAAAATACAACCCTTGAGCTCGTATGTTCCAAAGAGGGTGTTAAGCAAAGAGAAGTTGCCTTCTCCGCCTCCACTGATGTACGTTTGTAAAAACCAATGTACGTAATCTTTAGAAATGCAATGTCAGACAAATGTCCATACAAGTTGTCCAGGAACAGGACAAATCGAAAGTACTTTCCTACCACATTCTGTCGGGAAATCCCTAGGATTAGTAGCGATAGCCCTTGGATTGGATATTTCATAACGAAGAAACTATTGCTACTGGATGTATATTGGGATTTTAACCCCAATTGATCAACAAGAAGTCCTTCACTACGAAAATCCTAAATCATAATATCATCACAATCTGCACAATCAAACGCATATACATTGGTCTGAAGTGGTTTTTCAGATAAATTTGATCCCGGTCTCTTCGCACCCAATAACGCAAAAGAGTTTCTCAACCTCATACAGAAACTAAGTCTCAAAACTTATCACGTCTCAACTTTCAACTTGCTATCCATCGGCCAAGAAGGAAGCTCGATGGATTAGAGTGATACTCTGCACTACACAAATCAACATCCTCAACACAAACGATAATCAAGCCTATACTGATGGCTACGTACTAAGTGTACAACTAAATAGTTCCCACAGCAAGTTGAGGAACTAAAATGGCCAAATTTGATAGTCAGTTATTTAACTATCAAAGCAAACAACAAATATTTAGCACCATAAGTAATGACTAGGCCCTTTTTAATTAATCTTTCGTTAATTAAATCACTTTCTAAATATTCACTTCAATTTATCTTTAAAAAGTTATATTCTCAAACCATTTCAATATTGGAAAACATTTCCATATACATATTTAACAAAAAGTAATTCACAAATCCATTTATTTTCAACATTTAGATAATATTACATATACTTAAGTCATGATTAAGTACATATTTTATTATTTAAGGCAAACATTCTCTTAAACATACTTATTTGGTTCAAAGCGAATGTTGCGTAAAACATCGTTACAACAACCTAAAATCATTAGTATAGGGATTCGATAATTAGATAGATATATAAATCCCATATGTCATACAAAACATCTCCGTTCGAAAATCATTTACTATAACAACAGTGTTATAATTTATGCTTTCCTTACTTCTCGAAAACATCTATTTCAACAATAAATGTTGAAATCTATGTATTTGATACATAACAAATTTTAAAACATCTTCAAACCATTTATCCCCGTTTAAAAGATCACTTTTCAAAACATTCATTTTACTTAAAAGATTATTCACTATCCAAAATCGTGAATATAATTCTCTAACCAAATTCATTACTTCTACACTTTTAGTTTTAAAGGATTACCCACTATCCAAAATTTGAATATAATTCCTTCTAATAAGCTTTCATATTTAACTTATCAAAATAAGTTGATTTTGGATTTTATAAAACAATGTTTATAAATTCCATATATATTTTATAAACCTCTATATAAAAAATTCCTTTATTAACAAATCTCATTTAAATGTCATTTATATGCCAATCAATTAAAAGTTAATTCACGTATAATTCTCTTATTTATAAATTCATTCTTTTTATAACTTCATAAATTCATATATCTTATTACTTATAAGATCCACTTTTACTTCATTTTAACCATTTATGAAACTCATTTATAATTCCATTAATTTTATTTATAAAATATCAATATTATATATAAATCGTTTATAATAAGTCAAAAATCTCAATTTAACTATTTTACAAAATAGTTAACTCCATATTTCAAAAATCACATTTTGATTCCATTTAAATAAACTTCTCCGTTTAATAATTTACAAATCATTATTAAAACTTATGTAACTCCAAAAATCAAACTTAAGTATATTTCACAAAAATCATAATTTTTATAACATAAAAATTATAACTTTTTATTTATTTAAAATAAATTCATTCCTTTAGCACTTTAAATTTTAAAAAAATATCTATTCTCAAAATCACTTTGAAATCCTTTTAAATTTGAAATCATCACTTTAATATTTTCAAAATTCCAAAAATACGATCAAACGCTACAACAGCACAAAATAAAGTGATTCACATCAATCATCGCATCTAAACATCATATATCACAATTTCTGTAAAAAAAAAATCAACACTGACGAGGAATCTAGTTCGATCCCTCCAACCTGTCACCTGTAACAAATATACATATGAGAATGTGTACAATGTCATCTTCGAGGCATACACACGTACAAAAGGGTCATCCGCTCATACACGAGAACATAAAGGGTCTCATCTGCTCTAATAGGCAGGAACATATCCAAATCAAACAATATATATAAAATATATAATATATCATCCAAACAATCATCAAACAACATAACTAAAAAAATTCCACTTATATAAAAATATATGCAAGTTAGAAAGAGTGAGCTGTACTCACTTTAATTCCAATGGACGTTGCAGCATTTTATTCCAAATAAAATTAAACGAGTGTTTAACTTTTATCCAAAATTTTCACTAGCTCCAATCTACTCCAAATCAGCTCCATCCTATAGTGTATACGAATAGGAACCTAACGCAATTTGTTTCGTTAATTTTCGACCTCGTATGAAGAAGTTATGATATTTTAAAGTTTGTACAAATTTATATATAATACAATTTAAAAAAAAAAATTAAACCTTAATCTCGGCCACACATTCTCATCATCAAATCCTGGATGTGTGTATTGTCTTCTTCCCCATTCGTTTTCATCATGCGTTTGAACCCATGCCGCCATTTGTTTTATTTTCGCGGCCTCCATCGTCCACTTAGTGATGATCCCTCGCCACCACGTCGAAGCCCTAGGGTTGTTGCACCACCTCCTTGAGCAAGGATGAGCTCGTCCCCTCTATATCCTAGAAAATCGTGTACGAACGTTGTACGTTCGAACGAGAATTGCCGCCACACCGAGCCTCCATTCCAAATCTCCACCGTTGATCTCCTAGAACTCGACTCGCTCTACAAACTTCTAGTTGAATGCGAGATGTGAATGTTGATGAATTGGAAGAGATCGAAGGGGAAAGATGATTTTTTTCCATTGAAATAATAGTGGTGGTTAGGGTTTAGGAAATTAGAGTTTGGTTGAAAAAAGTGAATGTTGAGGTCCTTTTATATAAAAATTTCACGCACTATTCATCCTAAAAAATTTGGAACTCCAAATGAAGCGTGCCGCCTGGCGTTTATAATGCTTTACCCCTATTCCAAACACAGTGGAATATATATCGAGAGCCAATTCGATCATATTTGGAAGCTTTTTCGAATCGACTTATTTTAATTAAAATTTACTTAAACAAATTTCTATGCATTTCAGCTTGCCATGGCTAAACAGTAAATCCGATTGATACAAAATTTAAAATCCAACAATAATATAACATTACGGATCCAATGAAACTGTTTTCTTCAAAATCCAAGACAGCATCAAAAATGACTATTTTTACACGTTAATTAAATTGATAAATTTTCAATTTATATAAATTAACTTTTAATTCAATTTTAAAAGTTCTCTAACATCATTCTAATTTAATTAGAATTTAGTTCAACTTTATAAATCATTTTCATTTAAATATAATTCAATTCTTAATTATTTCCACAATTTATAATATTAAATTAACAATTTAATTACCCAATCAAATCAACGTATTTGAAATATAAGTTATTCAATTTATAAAATTTATCTGTGAATATTTAAAATCAATTAAATATATAAATTTTGAATGACTGAAATTATGGATCGTTACATTCTCCCCTACTTAAAAGAATTTCATCCCCGAAATTATCAAGTAAGAAGAAGCCATAAAATCCATTAACTTTTCAAAACAATTCATTCAAATTAGATTTACCAAATCCATTTAAAACTTTTAACTTTCCCAAAATCCATTAGTTAAACTTCTTATAAAACTTTTCTAAGTTTTCAAATTATTTATAGTTATCTTTTCAAAACCAACTAATACTATTTAACTTTTAACTCGAAATCAAAATTTTATTTACCCAAAAAATTTCCAAAATTCTCCAAAAAATTCTAACGCCTTAAATTTTCAAAAAAAATCGCCATAGCCTCCTTTGCACAGTTCGTTCCAAAAAAATAACAATATATATCACAAATATACATCTTATCTTCGAGGATGAGGCATCCCGTAGGGGAAAAAATATAAAAGTATGATATGTAATCCGAGATATGTACCTTATATATTATTAGCGAGCACATACGGTTAATATAGTGTGAAAGCGAGCTCCAAAATGTGAAGCATATGCCATCTGCACCTACTACATACTCAACAAACAAATGAGAAACATGTATATAGAAAGTAATATATATATATATATATATAACATATACCAATCTAACAACTATATATGCCCATATAGCAAATGCAACCAAAAGCAACAAATTCAACCATCAAACCACTATCATCCAACTAGCATCCAATATCTATCCAATCAATCCATAACCAAATCAATATGCATTCATTTCTTATTGATATTCATTGAATTTGTTCTCAATTTAATCACATTTGATTCAATTACATTGGATTTTTCTAACATTCATTTATTCAAATTCAATTAGTTTACATTCACTAATTTACATTCAAGTTAGTTCACTTCCAAATTCAATTCTTTTAGATTCACTTATCACCAATTAGAATTCAATTACTTAGCTTTCAATTTCATTAATTCAATTGCTAGTTCATTTTTCAACTAAAGTTAAATTTCATTTATATAACTCAATTTCATACTCATTTAATTACTTCACTATACAACTTAAGTTCACTTCTAATTTAATTAAAATTCTATTTTACTTAACTCATTTCATTAGCTTATTTCTTTTTCTTTACTTGAGTTAAATTTCATATCACTATTCAAATTCAGATTTTGTTTTTCTTAACAAAATTGTTTAACCATTTTAACATTTGGTTTTACTTACATTTTCCCATTTTATAAGTTATACAACTTATTATTTATAATTCCATGAACATTTACTTAGGTATACTTCCATTCACCAAACTCATTTTATAATTCCAGTTCATGGTTATACAAACACTTTACTATCTTAAGTTTAATTTTCCATTTCAATAACTTATCTAATCCAGTTCAAATCCAATTCAATTTATTTAACTTCCTTTACTTAAATTTCAAATCATATATTTTATTATGCTAACTCAAATTTATTATTGCATATTATATGTCCAAAACTCATTTCACTCATATTCATCAATTTCCACTTGGATTTTAAATTCAAATATGTTTATCACAACAAAACTAAAATTTCAATTTACTAATGGTAGAAAATCAATCACACAGAAAACCGAAAATGATACTGATGATGCTGTAGTCATCACCCTTATTATTTTCCAACAATGGTGGTGAATTCAGTGCTTTATATTCTTTTTTTAATCCTTTTTATTTTTTATAAATCACATTTATAAATTTATACTTATATAATTTCAGCCTGGATAGTTATAATAACCTGTCCTTACAATTATTGGTAATATACAACAACAAAGCACAAAGCGGATAAGCAAAACTGATACGTATATATGAAAATAGAGATTCCCAGCTCTCCTATTGAAGCTCCAAAAGCACCAATCTGAACCTGTAAATATTCTCGGTCAGCATTGAAAAGGAAGAACGCCGGTTCAGTCTGGTAAACCAACGTGAGAAACACACTTAACTGAATTTTGTAGATTACCAAACTTTTCCTTTCAAAACAAAAGTATCTCGTAAGATGCGCCCACACATAAACACGGATATGTTTTTACCTTACGATAACTAAAACCTTTCATATCAAATCATTGTCTATTATAATAGTGTCTATTGCACAAATAATATTAATCATAGCTGAAAGTGTTACCATTATTAAATTCTGGCATACTAAGTTCTACAAACAAAATGGCTGGCATGTAGTGGAGTTTGGATTTCCGTATAAATGACCAGGTGAAGGGACTACCTTCCGGCAGTACATATCTAGAGGAATGTACCGAGGAACCGTCACAAAGTTCCTCTACCAATACAAGACTGGCCTACCTCTATAACCAGGTAGTACCGAACATGTCATCCTCCGGTCATTACTGACCTTTCCGAGGGCCCTCATAGCATACAAACCGCATTAATTTACATCCTGAACGTCATAGCGGGAAGAAATATATCTAGAAGAGGATGATCATATCCTAATTGGGAATGACCCACTTAGCCTTGCCGCATCTAACCCTGTTTCGGTCATTTCCGATTGATGAGGCATGAGGTAACGATTACCTTTCACATATCACATATCACATCACTTTGAACGCCACACGGCCATTTCCATTAACTACTAATTGCCTTCCACAAAAATACAACCCTTGAGCTCGTATGTCTCAAGGAGAGTGTTAAGTTAAGAGAAGTTGCCTTCTCCGCCGCTACTGATGTGCGTTTGTAAAAACCAATATACGTAATCGTTAGAAATGCAATGTCAGACAAACGCACATACAAGTTGTTTAGGAACAAGACAAACAGAAGGTACTCTCCTACCACATCCTGACAGGAAATCCGTAGGATTAGTAGCGACAGCCCTTGCATTGGATATTTCATAAGGAAGAGACTACTGCTACTGGATGTATATTAGGATTTTAACCCCAAATGATCAATAAGCAGTCCTTCACTATGAAAATCCTTAATCATGGTATCATCACAATCTACACAATCGAACGCATATACATTGGTCCGAAGTGGGTTTCAGGTAAATATGATCCCGGTCTTTTCGCATCAACAACTCAAGAGCGTTTCTCAACCTCACACAGAAACTAAGTCTCATCAACTTATCACGTCACCAACTTTCAACTTGCTATCCTTCGGCCAAGAAGGAAGCTCAATAGATTAGAATGGTACTCCGAACAACATGAATCAACATCCTACACACAAACGATAATCAAGCCTACAAAGATGGCTACGTACTAAGTTTACGACTAAATAATTCCCACAGCAAGTTGAGGAACTAAAATAGCTAAAACTGATAATCAATTATGTAACTATCAAAGCAAACAACAACTATTTCTCACCATAAGCAATCACTAGGCCTTTTTTAATTAATCTTTTATTAATTAAATCACTTTCTAAATATTCACTTCAATTTATCTTTAAAAAGATATATTCTCAAACCATTTCAATATTAGAAAACACTTCCATATACTTATTTAATAATAAGTAATTCACAAATCAATTCATTTTCAACACATAGAAAATATACATATACTTAAACCATGATTAAGTATATATTTTATTCTTTAAGAGAACATTCTCTTAAACATACTTATTTGGGTCAAAGCGAATGTTGCGTAAAACATCGTTCCGATAAACCAAAATCATTAGTATAAGGATTCGATAATTAGATTGATATATAAATCCCATATACTATACAGAACATCTCCTTTCGCAATCATTTACTATAAAAACAGTGTTATAGTCCATGCTTTCCTTACTTCTCGAAAACGTCAATGTTAAAATCGATGTATTCAATACATAACAAATTTTAAAACATCTTCAAACCATTTAACTCCATTTAAAAGATCACTTTTCAAAACATTCATTTAACTTAAAAGATTATTCACTATCCAAAATCGTGAATAAATTCTCTAACCAAATTCATTACTTCTACACTTTTAATTTTAATGGATTACCCATTGTCCAAAATCATGAATATAATTCCATCTAATAAGCTTCCACATTTAACTTATCAAAATAACTTGATTTTTGGATTTATAAAACTATGTTTATAAATTCCATATATATTTTATAAACTTTCAAATACAAAATTTCTTTATTAACAAATCTCATTTAAATGTCATTTATATGCCAAAATCAATTATAAGTTAATTCACTTATAATTCTCTTATTTGCAAATTCATTCTTTTATAACTTCATAAATTCATAAATCTTATTATTTATAAGATCCATTTTTACTTCATTTTAACCATTTATAAAACTCATTTGTAATTCGTTTACTTTTATTTATAAATATCAATTTTATAAATCTTATATATAAACCGTTTATAATAAGTTAAAAATCTCAATTTAACTATTTTACAAAATAGTTAACTCCATATTTCAAAAATCACATTTTGATTCCATTTAAATAACTTCTTCTTTTAATAATTTACAAATCATTATTGAAACTTATATAACTCCAAAAATCATAATTAAGTATATTTCACAAAAATCATAATTTTTATAACATAAAAATTATAACCTTTTATTTATTTAAAATAAAGTCATTTCTTTAAACAACTTCAAAATTTAATAAAACATTATTCTCAAAATCACTTTGAAATCCTTTTTAATTTTAAATCATCACTTTAATATTTTTTTCAAAATTCTAAATTATGGCCCAATACCACAACAGCACTAAATAAAATGATTTACATCAATCATCGCATCCAAACATCATATATCATAATATCTGTAAACAAAATCAACACTAGCGAGGAATCCAGTTGGATTCCTTCAACCTGTCCCCTGCAACAAATATACATATAAGAATATGTGTACATTATCCGCTTCAAGGCAGACGCGTGTACAAAAGGGTCATCCGCTCGTACACGGGAACGTATAGGGTCTCATCTGCTCCAATAGGCAGGTATATATCCAAATCAATCAATATATATATACCATATATCATCCGAACAATCATCAAACAACATAAATAAATTTATTTTCACTTATATAAAAATGTATGCGAGTCAGAAAGAGTGAGTTTACTCACTTTGATTCCAATAAACGTTGCAGCATTTTATTTTGAATAAAATTAAACGAGCATTTAATTTTACCCAAAATTTTCACTAGCTCCAATCAACTTCAAACCAGCTCCATTCCATAGTGTTAACGAATGCGAACCCAATGCAATTTGTTTCGTCAACCTTCAACCTCGTATGAAGAAGTTGTGATATTTTAAAGTTTATACAAATTTATATATAATATAATTTACAATTTTCTTTTTTTAATTTTAAACCTTAATCTCGACCGCACATTCTCATCATCAAATCATGGCCGCATGTATTATCTTCTTCCCCCTTCGTTTTCATTATGCATTTGAACCCATGCCGCCATTTTCTTTTTTTGATTGTCGCGGCCTCCATCGTCCACTAGGTGATGATCTATCACCACCATGTCGAAGACCTAGGGTTTTTGCACCACCTCCTTAAGCAAGGATGAGCTCGGCCCTTCAATAGCCTAGAAGATCATGTACGAATGTTGTGCCTTCGAAGGAGAATTGTCGACACACCGAGCCTTCATTCCAAATCTCCACCGTTGATCTCCTAGAATTCGACGCGCTCTACAATCTTCTAGTTGAAGGCGAGACATGAAAGTTGATGGATTGGAAGAGATCGAAGGGGAAAGGTGATGATTTTTTCTAACCATTGAAATAATAGTGGCGGCTAGGGTTTAGGAAATTAGGGTTTGGTGGAAAAAAGTGAATGTTGAGATCCTTTTATATAAAATTTTCACGCACTATTCATCCGAAAAAAATTTGAATTCTAAACGAAGCGTACCATCTAGCATTTGTATTGTTTTACCCCTATTTCGAACACAATGGAATATATATCAGGAGCCAATTCGATCATATTTGGAAGATAGGTTTTCGAATCGACTTGTTTTAATTAAAATTTACTTTAAAAAAATTCTATGCGTTTCAGCTTGCCACGACTAAACCGTAAATCCAGTTGACATAAAATTTGAAATCCTATGAAAATATATTATTATGGATCCAATGAAATTAGTTTTTTCGAAATCCGAGAGTGTCAAAATGACTATTTTTACACATTAATTAAATCGATAAATTTTCAATTTCTATAAATTGACTTTTAATTCAATTTTAAAAGTTCTCTAACATTATTCTAATTTGATTTGAATTAAGTTCAACTTTATAAATCATTTTCATTTACATAAAACTCAAATCTCAATTATTTCCACAATTTCAAATATTAAACTAACAATTTAATTGTTATCCCACCCTTTGGTCAAGGCTGGAATATCAACAAATTAGTCGGAGAAGGATGAATGTCAGGATCAGAAATCAATTGGAAACAAGGTTGTGAGCGATGTCGTCGAAATTTAGCCGAGCTCCAATCAAGACGAGATCGATTGGGAATGATGATCGAGGCTAGGGGGGCTACTTTTCAAATTTCATGTCAATTGGAGTTCGTATGCTTGAGATATGGATGGGTCAAAGAACGTGAATAGTGGTTCGTATCGATATATTTCGTATCGATCAGCAGGCAGCATTTCGAGTCGATGTTATTCATATCGATCGGCATGGGTTCACGTCGATGATGTTTGCATCGATCAGAGTGGACGCGTGCGGCGAACTTCGAATCGATGCTTTCGTATCAGTCATAGAGAAATTGGTACTTTTGCATCCATCAGGGGCTGTTTTGATTCGTATCCACCAGGTAAGACTTCGTTCTTATCCGTCCTAAGGTTAAGTTTTGTATCCATCTGATGGCCCATCGTGCGCCTTTCGTATCGATTGACAATGCATTCCCTATCATTATTTCGTATCGATCAAACAGATCAATACGAAATGCACCCCAGGAATCGATACGAAGAGGAGCACGAATTGTGGCAATGCGAGCAGTTGGGTACGAATGCAATGTTGCAAAACTATGGACACGAATGAACGCAGAGTGTGGATGCGAGCGAAGAGCGTGCATGATTCCAAAGAAGAAGCATTCAACTCGGCACGAAGTTAGGATCGAGCCTTGGAAATAGCATAACGTCATCAGGTAGGCATGTGCCTTAGATTGGTGTGAAGAAGAGGGATGCGAAGGCATCGATACGAAATTGTTCCATATCAAAAAACCCAATTCGTAAAAATAATATCTCACAATACATAAGTCCAAATGCCCTGAAATTTTCACAGGAGCTTACGTACAAGCCAAGGAAGGTTCATGCCAAGTTTCGACCGCATTGGACAAAATCTTGATCGATACGAAGTTAATTCGTATCGATCATGAATCGAGCCAAAACTTCATGCGATCGATCGCGTGGGCCCACTCACATGCCAGAAGGAGTCTCTCGAAGTTTGAGCGAGATATCAGCCTCCTACACCTATAAAAGAGCCTCAGAGCCTACAGAAATGGGATCTTTGGGCTATCTAACGACCAGCCTCTGCCGAAAACACTTTTTCACTATTAAGCTACTGTTGTACTCGAATTTCTTCATTATAATCGCTGTAATCAACTATAACCAGTAAGGAAAGCCAATAAAAGATTAACATTTGGAGTGGACGTAGGCCGAAGATAGCCGAACCACTATAAATCTCGTGTCACTAATTACTACTTCTGAGTTGTTGTTCTCTATTTTGCTTTAATTTGAGATATGTGCCTGGATATTGTTGATTTATATTCATACATTGGTGCTTTCACGACGTTTGGGGTTTGTGACCAATTTTGGCGCAAACACTTTGGTGCTTTCACTGAGAATTGAACTTAGTTACTCCCGCTTAGCAAACGGGTGCTCTAATACGGGAGTGTCGGGAGGTACGTGAGTGTCGGGAGTGTCGGGTGCTCTAACGTATATTTCAAATATCTAATTAAATCAAGATATTTGAAATATAAGTTATTCAACTTATAAAATTTACTTGTGAATATTTAAAATCAATTAAATATATGAATTTCAAATGATTAAAATTTTGGGTCGTTACAGGTCAAGTCAATATTTTCTGTTTGACTTAGTTATATTAGCCAATAGAAAATTATCGAGTGAGTCGATCCATACTTATCTACTAACTATCAATATGTAAATGTTAGGTGCCACAAGTAATCATGAGTAATACATTTCCCAACATTTAAAGTGCATTACGTACACTAGTCTCAACGGATACGTTGATATCCAGTCTCGATGTATCTTGACTAAGAATATTTAAAATGATGTGTTTTGTAATATTGTGATAAATTAATCATGATTACAACTATTTGTAATTACTATCACAAACACACCATATATGGATTTTCTGTTAAATATATTTTAGTTAAAAATGTAATTATTTATAACACATTATAACGAATATATAACAAAAAGAAAAACTCCTTTATTATGAATGAGAATTGATTACAGAGTAAATTAATTTACAATAAGTTACAGAATTTCCCCTACGGTATACCTTTAACTCTTTCATCTCGTGCACCAAAGAGATACTATGGTTTTCTCGCAGATGGAAAAAAGGAGGATTGTGTTTATACTCTGCAGTTTGGCTTAAAGTGCTAAAATCCCAAATATATTCCATATACGAAAATAAAATATGAATTTCATTGGATGTACTCGAAGGATAAAAACCCATTAGTTGCAAATGGATTTTTAAGAGAAAGTTAATTTTAGATTGGGAAATAAAAACTTATAAGGCTAGAATAGTTGCGAAAGGATTTCTTCAAATTCAAGGTGTTGATTATGATGAAACATTTTCGCCCGTAGCCATGCCTAAGTCCATCCGGATTATGTTGGCCATCATTGCATTATACGACTATGAAATATAATAAATGGATATAAAGATGGCATTTCTAGATGGTGATTTAGAAGAGGCCATGTATATGTCACAGTCCGAGGGTTTTATGATCGATGACAGTGAGAAAAAGGCTTGCATGTTATTAAAGTCCATTTATGGATTTAAACAAGCTTCAAGAAGTTGGAACAAGCATTTTGATATGATAATCAAATAGTTTAGTTTTTATCAAAACATAAAGAAAATATGTATGAAACAGGGTAACACTATCGTGTTCTTAGTGCTATTATTCAACAATCTTCTATTGATAGGCAATGGCATTTCATTATTACAATCAGTGAAAGCCTAGCTTTCCAAGAACTTCTCCATAAAGGATTTGAAAGTAGCAGCCTATATATTACGTATAAAGATCTACAGAGACAGATCAAAGAGGCTTTTGATATTATCACATTCTTTGTACATTGATACCATACTGAAGAGGTTCGGTATATAGAATTTCAAACATGAAATGTTCCAACGCAATCTGAAATCGTCCTTTCAAAGAAGGACGCTCCTAATGCTGATAAGGAGAAAGTGCGTATGAAGAGGATCCCCTATGCTTCAACCATAGGATCCATAATATACGCCATGCTATATAGTAAATGGGATGTGTCATATGCATTAGGATGCATAAGCTGATACAGTCTAATCATGGAGAAAAGCATTTGACGGTAGTAAAATGCATACTGAAGTATATAAGAAATATTTTAGACTTATTCCTTATATATGGAATGGAGACCCCTTTATAAATGGGTATGTTGACTCGATCTTTTAAAGTGACTTTGATGATAGCAAATCGATGTTTGATTATGATTTTATGCTAAATGGTAGGGCCATCGGTTGGAAAAGTTCCAAACAAGAAATGATAGTTGATTCGACAATGGTAGTCGAATACATCGCCCTTAATAAAACAGCTAAAGAATCAATCTGGATACATAAGTTTTTAAGTGAGATTAGGGTGATTCTCAGTATCGATAATCTAATGCTCTTGTTTTATAACAACAATGCGATGATGCAGATCGCAAAGGAGTCCAGAGCGCATAAGAAGTCATGACATATTCTTTGCAAGTTCCTCCTGATCAAATAATTCACTAAGAAGAAAGAGGTCATGATACAAGGGCTAAATACCAAGTACAACATTGCAGATCCATTTGCTAAGGGTCTAGCTCGATCAGCTCTCGAGAAGCCGATCGAATGGATAGGATTAAGATCCCATAATTAGCCCCAAGTGCAAGTGGGAGAGTGATAGAGTCAGGGGTATGCCTTAGGGGAAATTCTATAGTTTATTGTAAATTATTAACTCTATGATCAATGCTCGTTCGTAATAAAAGGTATTTTCTTTCTGTTATATATTTATTATACTGTGTTATAAAAAATTAAATGTTTAATTTGAATATATTTAACAGAAAATCCATAAAATGGTATATTTGTGATAATAACTACAAATAGTTGTAATCATGAGTATAGCATCATAATATAATAAACACGTCATTTTAAACATTCCTAGTCAATATGTAGAGACTGGATATTGATGCATTCGTTGAGAATAGAGTATGTAACGCTCTGCAAATATTAGGTAGTATATTGCTCATAACTGCTAAAGGCATCAATAGGTAATATACCGATAATTATTGGATAACTATGGAATGACTCACTCGATAGTTTTCGATATGTTAATATAATTATGGTCAAATAGAAAGTATTGATGTGGCTAATTTACACAATTCTCTTGACTTGAGAATAATGTTGATCTTCGATGTAAAAGCCCCATTTTCACTATAGTAAAACCATGGCGGCATCCATCGAATGACTATAGTTGGGTCGAGTGGAAGTATTAGAAGTGAAACACTATTTAAGAAAGGATTCATATCCTTAGTTATAAGAGGTCAGTATCATGGCCAACTGAAGTTAACAAAAAGTCAAAATCTCTAGCTAGAGTAGTTCGGCTAATAATAATTAATATTATTGAACTAAAGACTTTATGGTTGGAATATAGAGTTAAACATGGACAATATTGGAATTTTAACCATTATCAAATTTCATGGGTCTAAAGTTATATAGTTTTGACGAATAGAATTGGTGTAAATAATTGCCACTCCCAGGTAATGCTTAATAAAGTAAGATTAAATTTTACTGATATCAAGTAAGCGATATATTTGTCCATAATGTCACACTACATGTAAAGTGAAATGTGAATGTTAATATTCAAATTGATCGATATTATTCGCTGAACAAATTTACACCTGAGAGTCACACAACCGAAACGTTGAATGATCCTTTTTCCACCCTACTTAATTAATTTTTAATTATTTTAAATTAATTAATTTTTATGGTACTAATTATAAAATTTTATTTTATTTGTATTGGAAGTATTAAATAGTTTACATAGTAGTTATATAAACACTAATCGATATACAATGTTGATACGCATTTAAATTGGATTTAAATGCAATAAATATTGTTTAGACTTAAAGTGATTTGAGGCCCATATGAGGTTTGATATTTTTGGACATAACAGGAGCATGACGGAGCCGGCCATTTGATGTCATAAGGGAGGATTTTGAATGTTTAAAAAGAAGAAGATGGGTAAGAGAAAATTAAAGATCTTGATCCTACTTTTGCTCTTTAGTCTCTCCTTTATATATACACTTTAACCCTCACATTAGACATGATTTTTTTAGCCTCCATCTCCTCCATTATTGGAAGAACAAACCCCTCCCTCTCCTTAAATATTCAAGCATTTTAAATATAAAATAAATAAAATTTTGTCGATGATAAAGACAGCTCGGGAGTTAGCAACTTCAGGATTGGAATCGAATTCATGGAGTCTATTTCTTTGTTTCAACTAAATTTGGGATTTAGTGAAAGGTACTTTGCCGGTCTAATATTATATACTAATATTTGTATATTTTTTGTTCCATAGGTTGCTTAGTTGGAAATATCAAGAACCGATCTATCGATGGATTATCATATGCTGATGATTATATATATTAATAGATACATATATATATATTTAAAAAATTCATGTATGCTTATATGTTGCACATGTCCTAAAAAATTATTATTGAATGATTTTAATGAATTAAATCCAAAAACAATAGATTAAATCCTATAATAAATACATTTAAATTTTATAAAAAAAAATCATGCTTGGAAAGCATTTGAAAAAAATCGTATTAATATATTTTATACGATCTAATTATTTACTTGATTAAAAATTGGTTAAATAAATAAAATAAATGCACACATACACAAACATATATATATTTTATAGATTTCTATAAACAAATTCATGTAATATAAAATATACATTATAATTTCAGGAATGAATTTAAAAAAAATTAATTAATTATGCATGAATTTTCATTAATTTTGTATTTATTAATAAATTATTTAAAAATGAAACAAAAATTAAAAAATTAATTTTTTTGTCGAGAGTAATAACAAAATATGTATATTTATATATATTAGCACCAAAATTGGTCAGTAATACCCAAAAGAAAGATTTGTGTAAAGAGATTAATGAAGATGGAAAATTAAAATAGAGGAATGTATGCAAAATTAACTGCAAAGACTAAAACACCAGATTCATAATGGTTCGGCGTAACTGCCTACGTCCACTTTGAGTTTAATCTTTATTGCTTTTTCAAATAATTGAATACTCATACAATCCGTACACCAACAACTTGCACAAGTTCTAACAGAAAATTAATGAATCTTGAAAATGGCAGAGTCTCTCAGGAGTTCACAAAAAAAGGACCCTTTACACAACGCCCCTTCCCCTCTATTTATATACGAAGACAGGCTAGACACCCTACGCGGGCCTAAGAACAAGATGCCTCAGCCCACAGTGGATGACTTCTATATGCCAAACCAGGCATACCGATCGGTAGTGGCCGAGCGAGGCCTTGACGAGCCGAACGACCAAGGTGTCCATGCCGAGTGCCCCATGACCAGGCCGCTAGATCTTCATTTCAATGTCGTTCGAAGGGTCACCGAGCTACACAGCCTACCTCACCGAGCCACATAACCAACCCTTTATGGCCGAGCGGCATAGGACTAAGGAATTCATGCCAAACACCCCAATGCCGACCCACCCTTGTCGAACGACGCTCTTTCGAATGATGTTGGTCGAGCGGTATTTTCCAAACGAAGTTACAAAGTTAGCCAAGCGGTATTGGCCGAATGCTCCACGGCCAGGCCGCTTTTTCCACTTGATCCCTCCTAGAACATGCAGACCGAACTACCTCTTGTCCAAACACACCGGGCCTTGAATTGGTTGAACGATGATCCTCGCTTCAAGATTGAGCGGTGAGCGGCCGAACCACCATGGTCAACCATGTATATAGACCGAGCCGTGCAACCGGGTAACACTTGCCACCCAAAGCGTATCATGAGAGTCATCATGATGCACTTTTAGCCAATCCAGGCTTCCCGCTTTTCTCCACCTATCAGGTGGGATCTGATTCTCCATTGTGCTGTTATCTTTGGTGTAGGCCGGTCGACGTAAACACACCGAACCACTCGTTCGGCATATCCATTGTCCCCCGACAAGATTGTTCATCGAACCATTGAGTCACTTCGACCAGGTCCACTGGTTAACGCCTGTTCACCTCCCCATCTTCATATAAAAGCCAACACCTCTCCACTCCTTTCTTTTACTCTTACTTCAACTCTACGTGACCTTTTAATTTACCTTCCCCCGAACTCTAGCTGGCGCATCAACCATCCCCTCACATCCTAAATCCAGTACGCTTGCTCCAACACTTCCCCCGATAACGAATCTAAGTGCACTCCAATCCTAATCTAACAGCTCCCCCAGCCTCAATTCATTTTCTTAGGTACGAATTCCTCATTCGATCGACTTTCTCAAATTAGGGGTTTTGAATGAATCTCAAGTTCGCTAGTACTTTTCAGTAGGAATTGTTGCTGTAGACGAGGGAGGTCGAATGGGATATAGGCTCTTGTTAAGCCACCGAGTGAAGGAGAGTGGCCGCTAGGTTAGGCTGAATTTGTGATTGAAGTCGCTCGTTAATCAAGGAGTGAGAGAGAAGAGAGGGCTCATGCGCCGATACAAGTATTCTGGGTGGATGTCTATTGTTCGGTAGTCTCCTTGTGGGAGTAATGCTAGGGAGGTAGAGAATAGGGTGTCGTTTGGTCTAGAGGGAGCCGTTCGGTGATGTTGTGTGTCGGTCAAAGTCTGACGAAGGGAGTCAGTTTGGTTGCTAAGAAAAGATAGGAAGTGTGTGGTTTAGTCGATTTGGGTGGTTTCTAGAGCCAGGGATAATGGCCTGGTAACGCTCGGTGTGAGGGTGAGAGTGTGGTTTAACCACTTGAGTGTAGCGTTATGGCTCGGTTAGGGACCATGAGGTGGGCTCGGTATACCGAGCAAGTGTGGCTTGGTATGACCCCCGTAGGCCGTTCGGCAAAGAGAGAGTGTCAAAGAGAAGAGTGAGTGATTCTTTGGTGTCGGTCAAGTGAGTCGCTTGGCTTCAAATCCTAGGGTTGGCATTAATAATCATGACTATCTCCGCTTAAGCGTAGCGCTCATCAAAACTACATATTTCTATGCCTTGCCACAGAACAATGAACAACGACAACAGTTTAGGCATACAAGCATATTGAACTGATTTGAACTGATAACAGCCCAATTTCAGCAACTATAAACCTGAGTTCAACTCGATAAAAACAAATAATAGCCTTCAACATATAGTGTTAATGTCCGAGTTCACGATCAAAACCGTCATAGGGCAAGCTCTCGGAGACGGTCGGGGATGACGGTCTTTGAAGATGACAGTTCAATGCTTAACCTTACTTTATCAGCTTTTGGAGTTTTAATTCTTTTACAACCATACTTGAACGATTGCACTATTCCACACACCATACGGAGGGAGTACTTTTATCGTTATGTCTAGTATTGATTGTCTTTCAAGTATAGTTCAAACAGGTGTTTATCTAAATTCGACGCTCATTTAGGATGTCTAGAAAGTCGAGCTCCGCACAGTCTCAGATAAACCTGAGCCAAGTTCTCAATAGGAAGTAGTGGGAACTTCGAATCCATCGACAACTCCTGCACTGAATATCTCAAGTCCAAAGACTGCGACTATTGACTTGGCTCCTGATGCCATAGATGGAGCAATTATCCTAAACAATCCGGCTGATTCTCAAGCTTCGAGAATTAATGAAAATGCTCTTCATTGACTATGCTCAATCCATGGAATCCATTTTGACGACGTGCTGGTTCCATCGAGACAAGATCGTCCCTACCTGCCCCCCAATTGGGTATACGGCTTACAACAAATTCATGTGCTGGGTTGGTAGTGTGCCACCTTTCAGCTCCTTCCTCCGTGATGTGTTGCAGTATATTGAGATCGCCCCAGAACAGTCACATCCTAATAGTCACGCGTTCATATATGGCACGTGTATTCTTCTCATGAGCATTCTATTCAGGCTCCCCACTCCCAGTGATATCCACTATATCTACCATTTCAAGAGGCGGCCCGACAGCACATCTTTCATATTCCTTGAGCCACATAACAAGTGCCAAATCCTGATGGGACGTTGAGCAAATTCTTCCAATATAAGTAGGAATGGTTTTACGTGCGCTATCCCTCTGGCTTTGCGAGGAGATGGCTAGAACGGAGTAAGTTCCTTTTCTGGATCAATATTTGTGTGCGACAGAAAGAGCATTATTTCTAAACCTTTTCTCAATTTGTACAGGTATCAGCCCACGTCCTGAAGGCTCTGGGTACTCTGAGGCCGTTGAAGCTATACGAGCTGTTCCCGGGGGAGACCGGGACATCAAATCTATCATTTCCAATGAATCGCTTTCAAAATTTGGGTTGTCGGCGGAAAGTCGCCGAATAAGTCTCCCTCGCAGCGCCACTACAACCGGACCTGCCTTGGACAAAGGCAAAAGGCAAACTAGGCCTTTAGTGCCTCCTACAAGTGGTGCCCCTGACACACTCGAGGAGGGTGAGATTAGAGAAACTGGGGAGTTAGAAGCACCGGGTGAGAATATAAGTCCTGCTCCAAAACCGGTGGTTGGGTTCATATGGCTTTGATGAATCACCTCCTCCATCAAAGGGGAAAAAGAAACTAGCTTACAAGATGAGGAAGAAGATAGTGGGCAGAACCTCGAAAGCGACGATTACTCCAATGGAGAAAGATCCGTCTCTACAACACCTAGAGGATTCACTGAAAGGCTTATCTGACCTCACAATTCCCGATGACTTGCACAATTATGGCTTCGACGATCCAAAAGCCCTAAAACTCCATTCGCCTACGAGAGGCGATGAAGGTGTTTAAGCCCATAATCAAGGAGAAAAAACACCGATAAATAAAGCTAAAGAAAATGGTTCGTTGGGGGGAAACACTAGGACACACACACTGACACTTACACCTCACCTTGCACTTAAACTTTAGCCATCATATTATTCTTGCTAACTCGTGCTCACTTAATTTCTGTGCAGGTGATATGAGATGCTCTCATGGATTTGACCGCCTTCGTGGGTCCTCTAATTTCCATCATTCCAGCTGGGATTCAAGGTTCGGCAAACATCAAGATAGAGGCAACGACAGCGATAGTATCGCCCCTGGGATTCATCTTCTCGATGGAAAATTTACAGTCACTCTTCATACCCCCACGATCCTCCCTCTCAACCAGAGCAAAGCAGGGAGAAATCTGCTCATAAGGGGTCTCATTCTAAGTCTCACCGCGACCAACACTCCAGTTCATCTAGTATTGGGCAATCACGAAAAACTCACAAAAAATTTGTAGTCTCTACACAAACTTCTTCTGCTCCTGCACATGATCCATCGATAGCGGAAAAGCTAACCGAGCATAAGGCCGCGTTCCCAAAAATATGTTTCGATGATCTAAAGTTTCTTCCTGCGATTCATCCTATTCCAAGTTATGTTAAACAAAGTGCCATTGCTTGTAACAATGATATCAACGTCCAACATGACACATTTGTTCATTTGGCAGAAAAAGTTTCAGAAGTTTCTATCGAACGCCAGCATGGAATCGATCGTCTGAAACTTGAAACCATTCATGACAAAGACATTATTAAAGCCCAGGATGAAGACCTTTCCTCATATAAGTCTCAGCTTAAAGTTGCTCATAAAAATGCTAAAGACATAGCTGAGGCATTAATCATTTGGAAGTCGCACACAAAAAGGAAATTGATGACGCGGTCCAGCATTGTGGCGCCTTAGCTTTAAAGAAACACTCCGTTTAAAAAGAGAAAGACGTGCTCGCTCAATGAGTCAAAGAGTTGGAAGAGCTACTTTTCAAAGAAAAGGAAGAAAAGACTGCCGCTCAGGAAGAGTCGCAACGATATTGTGACAAGATTGTTGCTACACGACTCCTGAAAACAAAGCTCGATGAAGAACTCTCCAAGGCTGAAGAGCTGAAGAATGAAGGCCGTGAGGAGGGAAAAAGAATAGCTCATGGAAATTTATTCTCGCCTTGAGGCGGCTACTGAGGCTGGTAGGGAGAAAATCAAGTGCGTGTTTGATCCGCTCATGGTCGAGTACAATGCTCGAGTTCTCATGCAGTGCGGCCTAACATTTCTTGGCGAGGGTTACTTCGAATCTTTGGCCGAAGCATAGGACACTTCAATAAAAATCAAAAAGGTTGAGTCGGGAACTAAAGAGGTTGACTAAGAAGCTTTAGTTAAAAAATTCTCCAGGGAAACGAGCCTTCGGAATTGTGTACAGCGAAGGCTCTTTATAGCAGAGACTCCTCCTCGTCAAAAGGAAAGAATGACATTGTCGATCGGTCCGGAATCGAGTCTCCAGTTCCTTCCCCTATTCAACCGACTGGTCGCCCGTCAGTTGACCCCATTGAGCAGCATATTGGCTATGTCCCAGAAGATTTTGGACTTCATATTCACGTACTATCTCCCATTCCAAAAGGTGAAACTCCCCGAACAGTTGAGAGTTTGCCAGATTGGTACATAAATTTTCTTCTGAAAGTTCAAAGGGTCGTCGTTTTTGGCGAGTAGTTAATGTATTCTAACATTTGTCTCTTGTGATCTCGTGTAAGCCATTATGATCCCGAGCCAACTCCAAGGAGCGATGGCGCCACGGAGAAGGAGGAGAAAACGGGGGAGACGATTCAAACAGGAGAGACTTCTGGACCTAACGCTCAAGTGATCGAGGCGATTAACGAAGACAAATCTGAAAATCCGTCGCCCGTCGAAGAACACGATGAAGCTGAAATTACAGGCGCCTCTGGACACACCACAAAATTGAGCATGGAGGAGCAACTTATGGAAGAGAAGAAGAAGAAAGCAAAAATCAAGGTCGAGCCCTAAGTAGTGGAACTGAATGATCCCTTGAATAGGCTTTCGAAGGTCATTCTCTCCGATGGGACCAGGCCACTGGAAGTTCCTCCTCCTTCCTCGAACACCACTTCCCTTGTAAGAAAGGCGTCCAAGAGAAAACGCTTGGGGGAGGAGTCGTCTGAGAAATTAAGTAAGGAGAAGAAGTCAAAGAAGTAGCTATCATGCCTCGTTCAACGAGAACAAGCCCGGATTATGTAATTATTTATGTTTATTTCCGTAGTCAATGTAAATAGACTTTTGACTCCTAGTTTAGGACAAATCGTAGTAGAACTTTGTTTTGGAATTAGTGAATAAAATTTACTTTCTTTATTTTTCGATGACTTTTGTTTTTCAGCTTATTTTCTAACTTGTTGCCGTAATTCGGAATTTTGTGAGTTACACAAGCTCCAGATCACCTCCACGTGACTCAAATTTTTTTTGAGAATCGTAGATCCTCTATTCCACGCTTCCCGTACTTAGAATACTTTTAGTCCGCACTCTGGGGACTTAAAGATTTTTGAGTCGTTTATACTCTAGTCCGCACTCTGGGGACTTAGAGATTTTTAAGTCATTTATACTATAGTCTACACTCTAGGGACTCAGATTACTCCAGTCCACACTCTGGGGACTTAGAGATTTTTAAGTTGTTTATACTCTAGTCCGCACTCTGTGAAATCAGAGTACACCGGTCCGCACTCTAGGGGCTCGGAGATTTTTAGTCGTTTATACTTTAGTCCGCACTCTGGGGACTCGGAGATTTTAAGTCATCTATACTCTAGTACGCACTTTGGGGACTCAGAGTATTCCGATTCGCACTCTAAGGACTCAGAGATTTTAAGTCGTTTATACTCTGGTCCACACTCTAAGGACTCAGAGATTTTAAGTCATTTATACTCTGGTCTGCACTCTGGGGACTTAGAGTACTCCGGTCCACACTCAGGGACTCGGATATTTTAAATCGTTTATACTCTGGACCACACTCGGAGGACTCAGAGTACTCCGGTCCATACTCTGGGGACTCGGAGATTTTAAGTCATTTATACTCTGGTCCGCACTCTGGGTACTCAGAGTACTCCGGTCCATACTCTGGGGACTCTGAGATTTTAAGTCGTTTATACTCTGGTCCGCACTCTCGGGGGACTCAGAGTACTCTGGTCCGCACTCTGGGGACTCAGAGATTTTTACGTTCCTGTGCGCGTTCATACGCCGGACAGAATAATGTAACTTTAATTTTTTCCATAGAATTACAACACAAGGAAACATCAATAGTTCATGGAAAAGATGGCTTCAAGCCTTTATTAATGAAAACGAACTGAATTGTCTTATTACATGTTGAAAACTAAGAATCAACGAAATAAAAATACACGGGAAATAATTGCAGCTAAAATGCGATAGAAATAGACTAGGTATAATAACGTCGCAGATGCTCGCTATTCCATGCTTGGGGGAGTGTCGCGCCATCAATGGTCGCTAGCTTGAAAGTTCCCTCTCCAAGCCTCTGTTCAATGATGTAAGGACCTTCCTATGTAGGATTCATATGTGATGGGATCAGAAAAACTCACTTCAAAACGAGATAGCCCACATCAAAGATTCTCGATCGGACTTTTTCATTATAATATCGAGCGACTTGGTGCCTATATGCAGCCATCCTTAAATCATCTTCTTTACGTTTTTCATCAACAAAGTCCAGTGATTCCAGCAAGAGATCCTAATTCGTCTTAAGGTCATAATAAGTTACCCGATGTGAAGGAACTTCAAGTTCCACGGGTATAACGCTTCCGTGCCATACGCCAAAGTGAATGGAGTGTGGCCAGTCGCAGAATTGTGGGTGGTTCTGTAAGCCCAAAGTACTGTTGGAAGCTCATCCACCCACTTGCCTATTGCCTTTTCCAGATGTTTTTTCAATATGGATTTGATTATTTTGTTCACGGCTTCTACTTGTCCATTAGCTTTTGGATGAGCAACTTCTACAAACCTTTTCTCAATGCCATACTTTTGACAAAATCCTTTGAGCTCCCTACTTTCGAACTGATTTCCATTATCCGTAATGATAGTCCGCGGGAGGCCAAAACAGCATATGATGTATCGCACAATGAAATTAATGAACTTTTTAGTGGTGATTGTAGCTAAGGGCTCTGCCTTCGCCCACTTGGTAAAGTAATCGACTGCAACTATTATGTATTTTGCACCACCTTTGAAGATAGGTAAGGAACCGATTATATCGATTCCCCATATCATAAACGGCCAGGGACTAACCATTTGTGTGAGTTCCGCTAGCGGAGCTCTCGGGATTTTCGCATAATTTTGACATTTGTCGCATCTTCTTATGTAGTAAGCAGCATCCCAATTTACAATTGACCAATAATATCCATAGCGGAGGATCTTTTTTGCTAATGTCTGCCCCTCAGTATGGTCACCACATTCTCCTTCACGAACTTCCTTCAGGACTTGCTTTATCTCACCGTGGGCAATGCATCAAAGTAAGGGAACCGAGATTCCCTTCCGATACATTATTCCGCCATACGTTACATATCGCGAAGCTTTGCGAATGACTTATCGTCATTCCTTCTTTTTATTTAAGCAAAACCCCATGTAGCATGTATTGCTTGAAAGAGGTTATCCTTGACTCCTTCTCGATTTTTGTTTCTAACACGAAATCTACTTCCAACACATTTATACTTGGAGCATGTAAGATTTCGACGGGAACCAATCCCATTTGCTGTGCATCGCCAGTACTTGCGAATTTCACAAATGAATCGGCTTCTCTATTTTCTTCACGCGGGACATGCGAAATATTGTAATATTCAAGGTCTGCCAATAGTTCATGAACCCGGGCAAGGTACGGAGCAAGCCTCTTCCCCTTTGCTTGATAATCTTCCCGCACCTGGTACACCACCAATTGTGAGTCGCAAAAGATTTCAACCGACTTCACTCCAAGTACCCCGATAAGTTTCAAGCTAGCAATCAATGCGTCATACTCAGCTTCATTATTTGTAGCTGGGAAATCGAGCTTCTTAGCATAGAAAATTGATCGGATTTTGGGAGTTATGAGAATTACACCAGCCCCAGAACAACGGTCATTGGATGCCCCATCGGTGTATGGTTTCCATCGAATGGGAGGAATAACATCATCACTGTTTGGTACTTCTAACACGGTGGATTCTGTAGTGAAATCCGCTAGGTGCTTGCCCTAGTATGGCCCTTCGTGGCAGGTAGGTGATATCGAACTGACTCAACTCAATATTCCATTTTAACATCCTTCTAGAGGTTTCTGGTCATTGGAGTACCTGTCGTAAGGGTGATCGGTATAAACAATAATCGAGTGTGCCTGAAAGTACGGACGAAGCTTGCATGATTCAATCACTAAGCAGTAGGCTAGCTTCTCAATTTTAGGATAATTTCTTTCAGCCCCCGTTAAACTTTTACTGACATAGTACACCGGCTTTTGAACTCGGTCCTCCTCGTGAACCAGAGCCGTACTGATGGCATGTTGAGATACTGCCAAGTATACATACAACACTTCATGGTCCACAGGCTTTGACATCATCGGAGGACTTTCCAAATGCCTTACCAGAGATCGGAATGCATCCTCATAGTTGGGCGTCCATTCGAAATTTCTTTTTCCTTTCTTTATTACTTCGAAGAAGGGAATACACTTATCTATCGCTTGGGATATGAATCGACTCAGCTCAGCCGTTTTCCATTCTGGCATTGTACTTGCTTTATAGTTCTGGGCACTTATATGTCTCGAATAGCCTGAATCTTTTCTAGGTTAGCTTCAATTCCCTGTGCATTAAAAATGAAACCCAAAATCTTTCCTGACCCAACATCAAAAGAACACTTCATAGGATTGATTTTCATTCCGTAATATCTGAGTATATTAAACATTTCTGCTAAGTCTCGAATGTGGTCGTTTGAATGCAGTGACTTCACGAGCATGCCATCGACATAGACTTCCATTGTTCTACTAATCTGGTCTTTAAACATCCGATTCACTAGACGTTGATAAGTTGCTCCCGCATTTTTCAATCCGAAAGGCATCACTACATAACAATACAGCCCAATGTCTATGACAAAACTAGTGTGTTCTTGGTCTGGAATGTGTATCGGATTTGATTATATCCCGAGTACGCATCCAAAAATGACAACAACTCGTGTCCTGCCGTTGAGTCAACCAGCTGGTCAAATCTGGGTAAAGGGAAACTATCCTTAGGGCATGCTTTGTTCAGATCTGAGTAATCCACACAGGTTGCCCATTTCCCATTTTATTTTCTCACTAGCACGGGGTTAGACACCCATTCAGGGCAGAGGGCGTCATGGACGAACCCATTGGCTTTGAGTTTGTCAACCTCCTCTTTGAGAGCATCGGACCTCTCCAGGTCCATGCCTCTCCTTTTTTGCTTTACTGGTACGTACGTCGGGTCTATGTTCTACAAATGTATCGCAGTGGTGGGAGAAATCCCGCATATATCGAAATGTGTCCAAGCTAAAAAATCCGAATTCGCTTGGAGGAATTTAGTGAGATCCTCGGTCATCGAGGGATTGAGTTGTGATCCAATCTTAAGTACTCGTGATGGGTCATCATGGCCGGCTGGAATGTCAATCATCAGTTCAGCCGGCGCTGCTTTTGCCTCCCTGGGTTCCTCATCATTGTCTCTCGGATCTATGTCTCTATAGACCCGATTATGTTTCCCGAGCCAAGGCTTGGGCATTACTTGTTAATCTTCAGTGACATTGACGCGGAAGGAGCTGTCCACAACCTTTCCTTTCTCTCTTCGCTGAGCATCTCTCAGCTCAGCCACATAACACGCACGACCAGTCGCCTGATCGCCATGCACAATACCAACTCTTTTATCGGTCGAAAATTTCAAGGTTAAACACCATGAGGCCAAAGCTGCCCTAAACTCTGCCAGGGCCGGTCGACCCAGAAACACATTATACGGAGATTCAACATCCAAAACAACGTACGGTAGGATCTACACCCTCCTATGTTCACCTTCTCCAAATTCAACTAGTAATTCAACAAAATCCACTGCATAAGTAGTTGCGCCATTAAAGTCATGAATACGAGCTTTAGATGGTTTTAGATCATTTGTCTCCATGTTCATCTGGTCATATGCTTTTTTGAAGATAATGTTAACAGAACTTCCACAGTCAATCAGTATTCTCCTCACAAACGCTGGCCCAATAGTGGCCGAGATGACCATCGGATCAATGGTGGGCGCTTCACTTGATCAGCATCTCTGCTCATGGACACCATAACATCGGTCATCATTCGCTGCTGCTTAGCTGGGGTTCCATCCTCCATTTTTAAACAACATTCAAAATCTGCATGCTTTAGGGAATTAGCATACCGCTCCATTTCTTGCCAATTCTTATCTGCAGGGTGAGGCCCACCACTATCGTGTTTATGACTAGTCTACCTACTGTCCGAGCAGGTTCCTATGGATGGCGTGGAGCCTGCCCACGACCGAGGTCCGATGTTCCTTGCCTATCTTCTTGCAGTTCTTGACAAACTCCTAAACTTTTTCAGTCGAATCAGCTTTTCTATAGCATTGCGGAGGTGCCTACAATCCTCGGTATTGTGCCCGTAAGCCTCATGAAAGCGGCAATACTTTCCAGTCTGCTTTTGTTCCTCGGTGGATTCTTTCGGGTGTGATTTTCGATATTGAAAAGTATTGCAAGTCGATAGGTAGATGTTTTCCAGAGATGCATTAAGGGGAGTGTATTCGTTGTAAGTTAGGATCCTTAGTTTCCACTTTCGTGCTTCCCTCTTCTTTACGGGATTTCCTCCTCTGGATCCTTAAGATTGCTCTGGCTTGTGCTGGACATTGACCCGGACCTTCCCCGAGTTATCACCAGATTGTTTTACAGCAATGTTGCTCTTCACTGTCTCCTTGCCAGGCCTTAGTGCATTGTCACGCCTCGTCCACCTGGCTTCCTCTCTTCTTATGAATTGATACGCCTTTGAATAAAAACATTTCAGTATAGTCGTAGGCTTTCCCGTCAGCCAATCGCTAAACTCCAAATTCGGATCTACTCCTTGCATCACGACCATCAGAATCACATGGTCATTTAGGTTGCTAACTTCAGCAGCCGCAACGTGAAATATTTGTAAGTACTCTTTTAACGACTCCCCTGGAGCCTGAATCACATTGGACAAGGACATCACGTCTGGGACGAGTGGTATGAATCCTGAACTGTTTCATAAACTTCATCACTAATTCATCAAAGTTGGAGATAGACCGTGGAGGAAGTCTGGTGAACCACATGGTAGCGATTCCAGATAAAGTTATTGGGAAGCACCTACACTTAATTGCATCATTTGCTCTAGTTGAATCCATCATCCATTCATGTCTCATCACATGCTGCCGGGGATCAGTCTTTCCTTCGTAGGCCAGGATAGTTGTCATGTTAAAATTCCTAGGGTACTCGGCCTGTAGAATACTATCTGTGAATGGAGTATGACTCCTGGATATCCCCCAATCACCATTAGTCGGGCCTTGATTTTCTCTCATCAGCTATTTGACCATAGCCGATAGGTCTGGGATTTATATGGAAGATGGCAGGTTGGAATCTGTCCTAGGAGACCGTTCTGGTTGGTGTCTCCTCTATTGGCGATCGACCAAACATGTATCCTGGAGATAAGCTTCATTAGGACCTTGGTGAGCCGGACGTCCAGCTTCCACTCGCGCTACAGATCCTAAGTTTCATGTTCCATCTTGGGTGTGATTTCCTTGGTGTAAGTGAGGGGCCATGGCTCCAGGTAGGGAACCTGGACCGCCCTTGGTTAATCGATCAGCAGCACATATTTGCGTTGTTTTAGTTTTACGGTGTCTATGCTTAGGAGGTTCGTTGGATGAAGCAGAGCTGTCGGATGAGGAGTAATGAGCAGGGCTTCCTCCAGCATTCTGATGCTATTGTTGAGTAATATGAGTCATGAGGTTGGCGTTAGCTTGAATCTGTTCGTTAAGTTGTCTCCTGCTTTCCATGAGTTCTCTCATCAGCTCATTGAACTCTGTTCTAGTGGCAAATTCCATTTGGTTTTGGGTGGTGACAGTCACTGTGTCCGGATTAACTTGTTGATTGTTGGGTCCTACTTGTTGGACGCTAGTAGTCTCGTTGACATCCGCGTTGTATGAAGCTAATCTGGTACAAGATCTTCCCATTATAAAGTTATTGGTAGGAATTCTGAGTAGAATCAATGGACTTCCTATGAATGACTTGGATCTCCTTTGGGGATTTCTTCAATCCTGTACTACAAAGTAGATCCTAATAACCTGAGAATGCGATTCTCGATGAAAGCACCAAAATGTTAGCACCAAAATTGGTCACTAACACCCAAAGAAAGATTTGTGTAGAGAGATTAATGAAGATAGAAAATTAAATAAATGAATGTATGCAAAATTAACTGCAAAGACTAGAACACCAGATTTATAGTGGCTCGGTGTAACTGCCTACGTCCACTTTGAGTTTAATATTTATTGCTTTTTCAAGTAATTGAATACAGATACAATCCATACACCAACAAATTGAATACCAGTTCTAATAGAAAAGTAATGAGACTTGAAAATGGCAGAGTCTCTCCGGAATTCACGAAAAACGGTCCTTTTACACTGCTCCCCTTCCCCTCTATTTATAGACGAAGACAGGCCGGACTCCCTGCGTGGGCCTAAAGATAAGATTCCTCAGCCCCCAATAGATGACTTCGGTATGCCAAACCAGGCATACCGATTGGTAGTTGCCAAGCGAGGCCTTGCCGAGCCGAACGGCCAAGATGTCCATGCCGAGCGCCCCATGGCCAGGCCGCTAGATCTTCCTTTCAATGCCGTTCGAGGGGTCACCGAGCCACACAACCTACCTCACTGAGACACATAACCATCTCTTTATGGCCGAGCGGCATAGGACTAAGGCATTCATGCCGAGCGCCCCAATGTCGAGCTACCCTTGCCGAGCGACACTCTTCCGAACGATGTTGGCTGAGCGATATTTACCGAGCGAAGTTATAAAGTTAGCCGAGCGGCATTGGCCGAACGCTCCACGGTGGAGACGCTTTTGCCCCGTGATCCCTCCTGGAAGATGCAGACCGAACTACCTCTTGTACAAACACACCGGGCCTTGAATTGGCCGAACAATGATTCCCTCTTCAAGACCGAGCGGTGAGCGACCGAATCACCCTGGCTGAACCATGTATATAGGTCGGGACATGCAACTGGGTAACAATATAAATATAAATATGTATTCATATATCTCTCTCTATGTGTGTATTTATAACTAGGTATATGTTTATATGCAAAATGTATATGAATTAATTAAAAATATTTATAAATACATAATTTCAGTTTGGATTTCATATATTAAAAAAAAACAAAAGCTAATATTTGAAATAATTTTGTAATTTAATTATTTGTGTGTGTATCTTTAATAATAATTATAATACCTTTGGTGTCACACATTTTTGGTGTTAGCATGAACTAAAAAAGCCCCTCTATAGATATTATCAAATCTTAGTATCACTTAAAAATAGGATTAAATAATTAAACTTCTTTTACAAATTGAAAAAGTCTATGTACAAATATCACCAAATCTAAATATCACCTATAAATATGATCAAATTAACTTATATGTACAAATAAACTTATTTTACAAATTTGTTCTTTATTAATTAATAATAAAAATAAAAATTCAAACTAACAAAAAAATAGGTATTGCAGGTTAGAAATAAAAATTCAAATTAATTACATATGATTTCAATGTAAAAATACAATTAAGTATTTATGCAAATCATTTTCTCTCGAAAATGTTAAACATATATAATTTGTAGAATAACAATTTATACACGAAGTACATGCCATCATCACGCACGAAGCGCAAGCTGTAATGCTCCTGTGTGTGTCTATATATATATATATATATATATATATATATATATATATATATATAAGTATGTATGTTTTATAAACACTTTGTGCAAATAATTTATAATAAATAATTTATAATAATTATATAATTATACTTTTACATATATACATTTTTTATACAAACACACACATTTAGGCAATCTATTTGTATACACGAGGGACTAACATGTCTGTTGCGGTGCAAATCCCGACATCTATACAGGGTCATGTTAAACCATGCATATATTATCCTATTGCACGTGCACGCACGCACATGTATACATGATACATACGCACATGCGCGCACGAATGTGCACATATCTTAAATATAAAGCAAATAGTTGGTCAAAACAGTCAAATTGAAGCTTTCCAGAATACCTAAAATGTCCGTTACTGAAATTCAATGGATACGCATATATAATAAAAATTATATAAAATAAAATTTTGTTTATAAATTAAAATAAAATATTGATTTATTTAAAAGAAATTTAGAAAGTTTTAAATGAATTTAGACTACATAGGCCCATTAAAGATCCAATAATGATTTTATTTTTGAAATTTACCTAATTACTCCACTACGGCCTGGCTCAATTCCAACATTTTCAAACCTTTTGTGTATACATGTACATACACGCACATGTACACACATGCAAACACATGATCAACCATTCATATCCTCAAATTGAAAAATAATTCAAATCTTACTCTTCGTTAGTCTGGGTTTTGAAATATAGCTTCACCGTCCTTGGTAACTCAACTATTCTATAACATGTAAACATCCCATTAATTATGATCAAAAATCTTCTAATTAATGCCAGACTTCCATCAAGGTTTAACTCCAAAGGCCTAAACTAGCTAATGTGCCTTATAATAAGCTTTCCAATGGCACTAATTGCCTCACCATCGAGATTCCTAGACCTGAACCTATCTAAACTTACTACTGCTTATGGAGTAGAAATTTTGGCTACGCCGCTGTTAGTGAACTTCATTAAATTTCATATAAATACATGCCTTAAGCTTCACAACTAAATCAGTCATGTCTAAAAATAATCACTTAAGACCTTCCCATTAGGTTAACACATGTATTACCAACAACAATCCACGATGCCTCTTACATTGCCACCTCAGTCGCCAGTATTGCATGGGCCTTGCCTTCCACCGGCAACTCACCAGTTTGCACTTTAAATGGGGCATCATAGTTCCATCCCTAATTAAGATTATAATCATGCTTTGAATATCTTCAACAACAATCATTTATCATAGAACAAAATTTCCATTGCCCACTAATGCGCCAACCTCGCATTCTCATATTGGTTATCTTATCTCATCGTTTATTAGAACTTGCTTTCTTCATCTTTACCGATAACGGAGCAATTCCACTCAATCTCCAGACAAGGTTGAAGATCACCTGAGTAGACTTCACGCTCTTTTTTTGTCAACCTTTTCGCTTCATTCAATCACCATTTGAACTCTTATCGACTTGCCTAATACATCATTTGTCAGTTCACTGCCTTACTTGAACAAATCGCACAACTTGATCACAAAGCAACCTCTATCTAGTTAAAGTTTGCTTTCTTCATAATTTTGATAAAAAAATGATTATATCGTATAATAAAGAAACACATAAGGTACTTTTACATATTATGCATAGGAACCACATTAGAGATCTTTAATCAATTTATAAGATATATATGTGTTTTTGAAAAAATAATTCATCCAGGCTATCGATAAAAGGAGTAATGCTTACTAATTTTCTATGCATATTGTTGAGGTTGAAGAATCTAATGGTGGAAACAAAAATAATGTAGGGGTATGAAATTATAAAAAGGCCAAAAAAGTCTTTTTAAAATACATGCTGTGTATTATAAAAAACATCTTTTCAAGTGCATAGAATAAATAGCACCAAAATGCAAAATATATACAATTACATAAACTATACAAAAAATGCACAAAAAATCAATCATATTGCAAAAATATTTGTGTTTACAAATTAACTGTTAAAAAATTATTAACATTTTTCCTACAAAATGAACAAAATTTGCACTTTTTTGAAAGTTAAACTATTTTCCATTCTTTAAACATGATTAATAATTACCCAACACTAAAATTATTTCCTAAAATTATTGGTGTAGTAGAAAATTGCATTATATATATAAAGTGTAATGACCCGCATATCCGCATAATTCTGGCTGACAATAAACCGTACATGTCCAACCCAAATTGAATAGAAAGGCGGATAGTTATGGGGAAAAAGAAAGAAGAGAAGAGAAGAAAAGGAAAAAATAAACTAAAACAACTCAAAATCTCACAATCGCAGCGGAATAACATGTAACATAATATTAATGATCTTTACAAAAGAGAAAGTGTAATATATATACACACACATCCATCAGAATACAACAACAAATCACAATCATTAGCCTGGACTGTTATAACAACATGTCCTCACAAATGCTAATAAATTCAACAACAATGCAATGGAAAAATAAACAAATACAGGAATACGTCATAAAACCTTCAAGCTCGCCCGTTGAAGCTCCAAATCATCCAAACTGAATCTGTAAATATGCTCGTTCTAACCAGAGCATTACAAATAAATAACACTTGAGTCATTCTGGTAAACTAGCATGAGAAAACATACCTAGTTGGAATTTAATGTTTATCCAAAAATCTTACAAACCAAAGGTATCTCGTAAGAACACGCCGTACATAAACACGGACGAGTTTTTACCTTACGATAACCAGAACATTTTCTATAGAAAATCAATTGATATTATAATAGTGTCTAGAATACAATTACTTATTAATCATAGCTGAAATTAATATTAACTAAATTCCGACATACTAGGTTCTATAATCAAAACTGTAAAAGCACATATTGGAGAGTGGATTCCATACCATGACAAGGTAAGGAACTACCTTTTGATGGTACATATCTAGATAAAATGCACGGGGGACCGACAAGAACGTCTTGTACCCCTGCCACACAGGACTGGCCTACCACTTGACTAGTGGTACCAAATATGATCACCCTTTTTGTTAATGGGCCCCAAAGCATACATAAGTAGATAGTAATTGATCCAGATTTAGGAAGACCACACCCTGATGGGAGCGACCCACATGGCCCTGCATGCCCGATTTTTGTCATTTCCTTATTGATAAGGCTTAAGGCAACATTTTACCTTTATATAGCACTTCCCACTTGGAATACTAACACTACCCTCCAAGCAACAATGCAATGCCAGCATTCATCCATACAAGCTCGTTCTAGAACTGAATGAAATCGAAGGTGCCACTTCTATTACATTCATTTTGGAATCATCCTGAGGATTATTAGCAAGTGGCCCTTGCTCTTTAGAAAGCTCCATTTTGATTATCTTAAAGATATTCCACTTCAAAATGCTTATGCCAATTCGAAGTGGTTTTCGAATAACATATTTGGTCTTGGTCTTTCCGAAACAAAAAAAGTAAGTTTATAAACTGGCTAACATTTGATAGTCAGTTATATAACTATCAAAAAAACAAACAATCCAACCAGAGATCAAATTTCCAAAGGAAATAACACTAGTTAAGCACCAAGCAACATTAAGCTCTTTAATTATTATTTTCATTAATTTACTTAAATATTTATCTCAAAATATTATTACGAAGATATATTCTTAAAACCACTTTTAATCTTCAATATTTGGAAAACATTTTCATATACTTATCTCGACGGTATAAGTATATTCACAAACCATTTCATTTTAAATGTTTAGACGATGCTCCTATATACTTAAATCTATAATATGTATATTTACAACTTTTAAGGAAACTTCTTACTTCCTAGACATACTTTATTGGGTCAAAATGAATGTTGTATAAAATAGCATTACGACAACCCAAACACTAGTATAGAGATCAAATTAGTCATATTTCATTTTAATTTTCGATGTTGAACTCAAACTATTTTTTGGTTGATAATGAAGCCGATCAAGTTAGGGTATCATTACCTCTCAAACCTTGAATGAATGACATTCTCAACTTCAAAATGGATATAAGTTACATACCTCAAAACTTAACATAAGATATAGGATATAGGTATAGATCCTATATACTAAAAAACGTCTTCTTTCGAAAATCAACTGTTATAACAACAGTGTTATAGTCTATATCTTCCTCACTTTCTCGAAAATATTTATTACAACAAAAATGTTGAAATCCATGTCACCCTACCACTTAACACTTTTTAAACCAATACACTCCAATTGAAAATATCATTTTCAAAACATCCTTAAAAAGATGGTTTTAACTTTTAAAACGTAAAAACATTTCCTTGATAAAAGTCCATACTTAAATTTCAACATAATCATTTCCATATTAAACACTATATTTATAAATCTCTTTCTATTTTATAAAACTTCCTTTTAATAAAATCCCTTGATTTATAAAACCCCATTTATAACTCTATCTCTTTATAAATCTCACTTATTCATAAAATCTCATTTAAAGCATCAATTACAATCCATTTTCAACATTGCCTCCATATATATAAATTTCTTTTAAAAATTACTTTTTATTCATAAAATATCGTTTAACATCTCCAAATCTGTCATCACTTTCAATTTCCAAAATAGAATCAACTATTTTTCTGAAAAAAGCATTCCACGTCTTATTATGAATCCACAACTGTGATTTATTTCCCAATTATCTAATGATAAATGTTTCCCTTTATTTATAAACACCGTTTATAAATCTATCCATTTATTTATACAATACGATTTACAAATTCCCACTTTATTTGTAAAATGTCACTTTTATACATTAGCACAATTATAAATTTCCGCCTTTATAAATAAATCTTAATATATGCATATGTGTATATCACTTTATTTTAAATGGTCAATAAATATGTATACCAAAATATTTCTATCTTCTTTTTAAAACTGTATTTCTTTATTACGAAAGGCGGACTTATTTTTAAGATTTAAAAAAAATCCTTATTTTACAGTTCAAAAATCTCTATTTAAAATATTTTATAAAACTATTAATTTATATTATCCAAAAATCATACCTTTTATTTAAAAATAAATTCCTTCTTTTTAAAAATCCAAGAATAATTATTAAAATATATATAAATTTTCAAAATCACTTAAAATCCTTTTAAAACTAAATCTTCACTTTATAGTATTTCAAAATACTGGAAAAAAAATTGGCATAGGTTGTTATAGCACTAATTAGAGAAAATCATCCATGTCATCAAAATATCAAATATGGCATTCAAAACATCATATATCAAAATATATGAAAAGTAAAATCAACAGGGTGAGGAATCCAACTGGATCTGTAACAATTCGTTTTTCTTACTCCGAAAAATGAGCCATTAAGGGCAAAAGAAAAAAAGATAAGAATAAAAGAAACTAAATAGCATAGAATCTAACAATGTAGCGGAACAATATATATTACTCAACATATGTTACAAAGTCATTTCAAAATGTTACATCAAATCATACTAACACAAATTCTAGCATATGACAGTTATAACAATCTGTCCATACCTAACTGGTACAATACGTATAATATAGTAAAAAAACAAGAAAAACAACTTGCTACCAATGAAGCCACCTGCTCCAAGCCCCTTCAAAATGAATCTGGGGGAAAACGTGAACTACTTGGTTGCCCATTCAAATTTGAGCACCCAAGAGTTTAGAAAAAGGGAAAATAACCTCCAGGTCAGATATGGTTCAGGTGTGAGTAAAGTATAAGTCTTTAACTTTATAAAAACCTTTAAATCAAAGGCATCTCGTAAGACCACCTCGCACATAAACACAGACCGGTTTTTCACCTTATAACAACCAAAACGTTTGTATATGAAATCCATTGATATTATAATAATGTCTAGTGGTCTATGTAAAATATGCATATAGCTGAAATGCTTGCATCTCACATTTTAACATAGTTGGATACAACTAAGTCCGTACGACGCTTATTGGAGAATGGATTCCATACAATGACTGGGCTATTGGGATACCACCCATCACGGTGCATCTCTAGATAAAATAACACCGAAGGCAAACCTATCGACCCCTACCAACATAGAACCGGCCTACTCCTTACTAGATAGTATTGAATATGATCACCCTTTATGTTATGGGCCTCGAAACATACAAATGAAAGATAATATCGAGTCTTGATAAGGATGATCAGACCCTAATGGGAGCAACCCACATAGCTCTACTACATCTCTCATGTTATAGTCATCCCAATTGATGAGGCTTGAGGCTGTTCGAATTGGACTAGCCCACACCGAAAGTTATGGGTGAATTTCAAAAAATTTACCCTATTGGATCTTTTATTGGACCTATGAAGTCTAATTCATTTAGAACAATTCTATTTTTTTTAAATACAGTCATGTATTTTATTTAAATTTAAGTATTTTATAATATAAAGTTAATTTGAATGATTTAATTTATATATATACATGTATCATATACATGTACATATGTGTGTGCATGTGTAACATAATAATTCGTGAAGGGTATAACATGCCCATATATAGATGTTGGGATTTACATTGCAACGGACACATCATCTCATTTCGTATGTATTGTTTGTTGTCTAAATATGTGCATAAATCTATAATGCAAAGTATATTTATATAAATACGTATACATATATTTGAAATATATTTTATAACTAAATGTCTCAATATTAAATACATATATATATATAATTTAAAACATTCGTCTAAATATATACACACATAATTAAACATATAAAATTATACAAACATATATATGATAATTAAAATTATATTTATATATAAGGTTAAATAAAATGTGTGTATATATGAATAATTAATAACATATAAATACTTAAACTATAAATATATATATATTAAAATTATTTCTAGATCAAAATTAGCATAACGAACATAAAATAATAATTTTATAATTATATCATTATTATATACGTATAATAAATAGTTTTGATCATAATAATTAAAAATATTAGTAAGAAATATTAAAAAATCTAATTTTAAAATTTAAGAAAATTTTGGGTCGTAAAATACAAGTTCAAAAAAATTTAATGATTTTTTGAAATAAAATATTATTTTCAATAAATAAAAGAAACGTACAACCAAAGTAATTTAATTACTAAAACTATTAAATATTTAAAAAAAATCTAAAACAATTTCCATGGTTTACTGCATGGATGCACTAGTTTAAAAAATATATAAAATCGAATTTTCAATGCAATAATTATTTTATATATAATAAACAATTCAAATAATCAATAAAAGATAATTTAAAACTATTTATATGCATAAAAAAATTATTCTCGAATTTGGTAATTCATATTATTTATAAATAGGTGTAAGGAAAAATTCTAAGTTGTTTATACATTATAAATATACATATATGTATTATATGTTTAAAATATATATTGGTCTATATTTAAATTAATATATAAATATACATAAACTAATTAATAATGACAAAATTTAATTTTTACAGCAAATTAGATTCGTTTATATATAAACTATAACACATAATAATGTAACCATGTACATAACCGGACTAATTTGCCATAACTACATATACCTACGAAAATCTTACCTAACTAGATATATAACATTAATATATATATATATATATATATATATATATATATATAGATTTGGGATTAATCAATACTAAATGATAAAATATGATATGATTATTGTAATATATAAATAAAATACCAATTGATGATGCCTTTGGGTCCACTTGAATCAATGAATTCCCTTCTCTAGTTATGTTCGATCCGTCGATTGGAAGTCTGGAATCATCGACCTTTTCTATCAAATAGTGCTTTTACTTAACTTAAATTGATTTGAGATTCTTAGAACTGATATGGGGATTAATTTGGGCCAGCAAACTTGATAATTATGGCAGCAAAAAGTTGCTTTTGATTAAGGGTTTAGAGATTCGTATATATAGCCTTGTACAAGAGAGATGTTAGGAAAATCTCATTACTTATTATCTCTTAATCTTAGTCATCCATCTCCAGGTCTAACCCTAAATTTTAGCCGCCTCCAATAACTTGTCAAAACCAAAATTTTCAGCCCTAATAATGGGCTTTAAACCCATTTAAGTCCAAGCTAAAATACTGCACAATTAAATCTAATTTAATCGCTTGTCGATACTGTATATCGATCAATATATTTATAACTGTTATAAATATATATATAACATTATTTATTTGTCAAATCAAATTCAAATTTTATAATTAATATTTCATAAATATTAATTAATTTAATTAATTTATAACAATTATAAATTGATTAAATCATTCGGTCTTAAGGGCATCAATCATTTCAGTTATGTAACTCTTGGGTGTAAATTTGGTCAGTAAGTACCACCGAACTATTCGAATGTTAACCTTCGCACGTCACTTAGCAAGTGGGGTGACATTATGGAAAAATTTACCGCTTATTCATTTTCAATGAAATCTTATTTAATTCAAGTTTAATAAGCATTACCCGATTGTGTCATTTATTTACACCAATTCTCTTCGTCAAAACTATATCACTTTGGACTTATGGAATTTGGTAATGTTCAAAATTCCAACCTCATCCACATTCAACTTTATAGTCCAAATACAAAGTCCTTGGTTCAATAATAACGATAATTATTAACCAAAATGCTCTGGCCAGAGACTTTGACTTTGAGTTGACTTGAGTTGGCTGTAATACTTATCGCATATAACTGAGGAGACGATTCCTCTCCTGAATAGTGCTTTACTTCCAATACTTCCACTCGACCCAACTATAGTCACTCGATGGATGTCATGCCATGATTTGGCTATAATCAAAGCAGAGCTTTCATATTGAAGATCCACAGTACTCTCAAGTCGAGAGAACTATGTAAATCAGTCGCATCGATATTTTCTATTTGACCTTAGTTATGTTAACCAATAGAAAGCTATCGAGTGAGTCGTTCCATAGTTATCCAATAACTATTAGCACGTAACCCCTAAGTACCTCCATAATCATGAGTAATACATTATCCAATATTTGGAGAGCATTACGTACCCTAATCTCAATGAATACATCGATATCCAGTCTCGGTCCATCTTGACTAGGAACATTTAAAATGGTATATTTGTTTCGTTGTGATAATTTACTCACGGTTACAACATTTTTTACTACTGTCACAAAATATTCCATTTATGTATTTTTCTATTAAATATACTTTTAATTAAGTTAATTAATTAATATAATCGCATTATATCAAGTATATAATAGGTAGAAAATACCTTTTATTTCGAACAAGATTGGTCAACGAGTTAGATATATGTAACAAATTACATAATTGCCCCTAGGGCATACTCCTAACCCTATTAATCTCCCACTTGCACTTGGGGTCAAGTATGCAATCTAATTCCAACTTCTCTAATCAGTTTTCTCAAAACCAATTAAGTCGGTCCATTAGTGAATGGGTATGCTATTATGGTTTAATTATCAACTTTGTCGATTAACTCTCTCTGGCACTGATAAACTTCCTTTATATGTGGAATGGTTTGAAGTATATCTTTTGACTTCTAGTGAGCCTTAAGTTCTATCATGACCAATTTCATGGCATTATTATATTATAACAAGATTCTTAACATTTGGAATCATCTTTGGCTCAATTATAGATTTGTGCATTTATATCTATATACGTTAGTTTATTGTAGTGCTATTCAAGTTAATGTTCTCAGCATTTCATTGAATCGACCAAAATCACTTTTATTTTGAAACATTTTCAAATTAAAGATTTTAACTTGAATTTCATCATTGACATGTTATACTTAATATCACTTATAAAAGTTTATGACCAAATGTTCCATCATAATGAGTTTGTTGTTTCTATAAACAATTCTATTGTATTTCATAAATACGCGAGAACACCTCAAACAACCATTTAGTAATATCAATTTAGATTTTATATTTGCTCAATTTATCAAATACAATAACAAAACACAATATCACACACAACATTATCTGTATAATAACTCCTATTGCTAATGCGTAAGGAATCCAGCTTACATGTTCTCTTTTTAATAGGGTGCTCTTGTATATCATTTTGGGACAATCCCTATATCTTTTATACTCACCATAAAAGACATCATTTACAATCCAAAATTGAGTATTAAAACAACTAATGTTGATTTTAATACAAGCATATTGTTAAAATAAACAATGTGTTGTTTACTTATAGTTTAGAAATATGAATATACCTTTTAATGTTCTTTCTTATAAATACATACTTCCTCTACACTTTGTTGAAAATTAAACTATTTGATATTTCTATCAAAATACTTATTCAATCTTGATGCTTATAGAATGATACATTCGTATCATTTTCTGGATCATATCCAAAGACTCATAAAACCAATATCGCTCCCACTGACTTTGAGGCATTTTTGGTTAATATGTGTAAACGAGTTACTCTAAATCATTATTTAGAATTTTCTATTTCAACACATAAGGACCAAACACAAAGTCTTATCGAGCGATAATTTTTTGAGTAAATCTGAAATCACTTGAGCATGTTGAATACCGAATCTGTTATGCTAATTTCAACAATTGAAATTTACGATATTATTATTATCAACATTGCTCATTTAATTCCAACCACATTAGTCTTTCCAATAAAGACACAATCTCAGCCGATGGATCATGTAACGACCAAGAATTTAGTCATTTGAAATTCGTATATTTAATTTATTTTAAATATTCAAAAGTAAATTTTATAAGCTGAATGACTTATATTTCGAATATAAGGAATTAACTGGATAATTAAATTATTAATTTAATATTTGAGATTGTAGAAATAATTGGAATTTGGATTTAATATGAATAAAAATGAATTATAAAGTTGATATAAATTCTATTTGAATTATAACGATGTTGGTAAACTTTTAAAATTGAATTAAAAGTTAATTTATAGAAATTGAATATTTTAATATTTAATTAACGTGTAAAAATAGCTATTTTCAAACATTCTCGGATTTTGACAAAACCAGTTTTATTGGATCCGTAATGTTATATTATTATAGAATTTCAAATTTCGTATCAATCGGATCTACGGTTTGTCCGGGGGAAGCTAAAACGCTTAGAAATTTGTTTAAGTGAATTTTAAATTTAAATAAGTTGATTCGAAAACCTATCCTCCAAATACGAATGAATTGGCTCCCAATATATATTCCATTGCGTTCGGAATAGGGGTAAAACATTCTAAATGCCAGGCGACACGCTTCGTTTCTAGTTCGGAAATTTTTCGAGTGAATAGTGTCGCAAGATTTTTTATAAAAGGACAAAAAATTTCATTTTATCACAAGCCCTAACAAATCTAGGGCCACCGCCACCATTAATTTCGATGGCCAGAATTTTATCTTCTTCTCCCTCAATTTCCTCCCAATCCATACAGAATTAGACGAAGGCCTCGACTATAAAATTGTAGAACTTGTCGAGACGAGTAAATCCAACGGTGATGATTTAAAACGGTGGAGTGGATCGTTGTGGGCGAGCTCGAGAAGGCGTGGCAGTTCGAGGGATGCTGTGACGTGATGGGGAGGCTGGAATTCATGGTTTTTGCGGTGGTGATGGAGTTGACATTGGGATTCGATGTGGAGGTATGTGATCGACGTCTAGTCGAGAGATGGGGCCACGAAAATTAGGGTTCGGGGCGGCCTATGGGTTTTCGTGCATGATACTATAGTCTGGGGGGAGAAGATGTTATTCACGGTCGGATCTTGTTTTGTATAAAATGAACAGCTGTGATTTGTTTGAGGATAAATTTAAAAATAAAATAAGAAATTGTAAATTTATATATATTAAATCGTGTAAAGTTCAAAATTGCATAACTTCTTCATGCGAGGTCCATTTTGGACGAAACAAGTTGCTTTGGGTCCGTATTGACGAGCACTACATTTTATAGCAAGTTTGGAGTTGATTGGAGATAGTGTAAATTTTGGATAAAATTAAACGGCTGTTTAATTTTATTCGAAATAAAATACTACAACTGCTATTAGAATCAATGTGAGTGCAACCTACTCTTTCTGACTCACTGATACTTTTATATAAGGAGAATAAATATTATTTATGATGATTGATGATTTTTTGGATGATATACGATATATTATCTATATATTGATTGGTATTTGGATATATTCCTGCCTATTGAGGCAGATGAGACCCTATACGTTCTCGTGTATGAGCGGATGACCCTTTGTACACGCATCTACCTCGAAGCAGACATCGTACACATATTATAATATGTATATTTGTTACAAGTGATAGGATGTAGGGATTCAACTGGATTCCTCACCGGTATTGGTTTTATTTATAGATATTGTGATATATGCCGTTATCATATGATATATGATGTTTTGGATGCCTTGATTGATGTATTTAGTGCTGTTGTAGCATTGGGCCTATTTTTGGAATTTTAAAATGTTAAAGTAATGGTTTCCAATTTAAAAAGGATTTTCAAAGTGATTTTGGAAATAGACGTTTTATTGAATTTTTAATTGTTGAGTAAACGGATTTATTTTAAATAAATAAAAGTTATCATTTTTATGTTATAAAAATTATGATTTTTGTGAAATATAACCATAATATGATTTTTGAAATATGGAGTTAACTTTTTTCGTGAAATGATTTAAATAGAGATTTTTGAATTTATCATAAATGGTTTATATATAAGATTTATAAAATTGATATTTTATAAATCTAAATGATGGAATTGTAAAAGGAATTTTATAAGTGTTAAAATGGAATTATAAATGGATTTTGTAAGCAAATAAGATTTATAATTTAAGAAGTTATAAAAAGAATGATTTTGTAAATAGATGATTAATAAGTAAATTAACATATAATATGGATTTGGCATATAAATGAAAAAAAAGGGAATTTGTTAAAAAATGAATTTTATAAATGAAAGTTTTTATAAAATAGAAATGGAATTTATAAACATTGTTTTATAAATCCGAAATCAATTAAAATTGATAAGATAAATTTAGAAGTTATTAAAGGAATTTCATCCACGATTTTGGCCAGTAGATAATCCTTTAATTTAATGGCAATAGTATTGAATTCGATAAAAGTATTATATCCAAGATTTTGAACAGTGGATAATTCTTTAAATTAAATGTGCAATAGCAATGAATTTGGTAAATGAATTATATCCACAATTTTGGACAGTGGATTATCTTTAGTAAATGTGTAGAGTATTGAATTTGGATAAGAGAATTTATATTCATGATTTTAGACAGTGAATAATCTTTTGAAATAAATAAATGTTTTGAGAAGTGATATTTTAAATGGGGAAAAATGGTTTGAAGATGTTTTAAAAATATGTTAAGTATCGAATACATAGATTTCAACATTCATTGTTGAAATAGACGTTTTTGAGAAGTAAGGAAATGATGGACTATACCACGGTTCTTATTGCAAATGATTTTCGAAAGAAACTGTTTTGTATAGTGTAGAATCGATTTCACCCTAAAGGGGGTGAATAGGGTGATAGTGTTAATTATAAAAATTAATTGCGGAAGCTTATAAAATAATTTTAACACGGATCACAGAATAATAGCAACACAGACAAATAGCAGAATAATAAGCAGAAATAGAACGACACGGAATTTACCCAGCTTCGGCAAAACCCTGCTTACGTGCTGCGCCCAAGGTTTCTACTAGAAATTAGATAGTCAGACGCTTACACACGTAAACTCGCGACACCCGCTATCGACTAATCCTAACTCTACGCTCAAAACCCTGCCACAACTGAGCCACTGAGTTGCGAATTCTCAAGCTACGCCACGTAGCTTGTCCCCTAGTCACACGACTAGAAATAACAACGGTTTAAAGTTTAAAAAAAAATTTAAACAGCAATTTAAATATAAAAACCCTAATTAAAAAAAAGCGCTTAAAATAATAGGCCGGCCTCCTTTTGATTATTCAGCCCGAACCACTTTTAGTTCCTTCGTTCGTTTACGGTTGCCGTTCCTCTTGCAATTCAATTAGAGCTTCATCCCTTCGATCCAAATTAGGGTTTGAAACAATATTTGAAGCCGCGCCTTTAATGGATATTTCCGTGTGCTTCGTTCTCTGTTGTTCGCTCTTGGCCGCTTCTATTTGATCGAGTTCATTGTTTTGCTTCGGTATGTAATTTCCCTTTTTGTGCTTTTCTGATTTTCGTACTCGAACTCGATGATTGATTGCCAGTGATGATTCTGGGTTATATATGCATTCGATCTCCTTTATTTGCGTTCGTATAAATATATTTGAATTTGTCAATTCCTTTTCTCTGCCGCTTGATGATGCTTGAACAATTGATGATTAATCTGACTTTGTCAAATTCGTATATTTCACGTTTCTTGGTTGACACGGTTTTGAATTCATTTTCGTGATGACCACGGCTTCCACTCCGTTCCTTTTTCTGTTGACTTGTTAAAAACACGACTTTGATATCATTTACCTTCGTATCTACAGTTTGTTGTTTACCTTTTGTTTTAGCAATATTATTCCTTTCTGTAACAACCAAGATAAAATGCTTTTGCTCTTATTCTTTTACATGACTTGCTGTTATGTTGATGCATTGTGCCTTTGCCTATATTTGCTTGATGTCTACATGCATGTGGTCTTGGTACACTTCTTACTGTTATTTGATTGCCGAGTCTTGTTCATCCCCCTGGAGTATCACTGGTGCAGCGATATTGGTCTTGTTGCAGTTTGGCTCAGTGTACATGTATATAGTTGAGTTTTGTTCATTCAATTCATTGAAATTGATATTGTACTTCACTGTTGCCTTGTTCATCATTGTGTATTGACTTCGACTGTTCAGTTGAGTTGTTGCAGTTCCACTACATTGGTTGACATTGTGAATATACATGATGTCTTGATATTCATTTGGCTTTACTTGAACACTGTGGCATTTGAGTTGCTGTGTTCATGTGCTGATTAGTTTGCATCTGCCTTGTGGTTGTTTCTGGCCATTCTTTGTGCTACCTGTTCATTTGAGTCTGGTTCACTGGTGGTCTTCATATTGTGTATGTTGTATGGTGTCTCTGTATATTTATATTAGCTCGAATTTGCCATGACTCTTCTGATGCATCTTCTTCTGGCTAGCCTTGTTGATACATGAGCAGTTTTCATGTTTGTTGTAGTAGTTGCTGTCTTCATTTGATTGTTGCATTCATTGGTCATTCTGGCCTTGTACCTGTAGTTGTATTCATGTACACGGCATTGTGGTCTTGTGGCAGTTGTTTTGTCTCCATGTATTTCATATAGTATGGGCATTTGGTTCATCGTATCTGTTGCACTTGGTCCCTGACCTTTGTTGCCTCTGAGTTTGAGCATTTGCTTTCATGTGTATTGGGTATTTGGTTTTACTGCATTGTTGTATTTGGGCTTGTACATTGAGTTGAATCCAGCTTAAACGCTCGGGTTTGACCTTGTGCTCGTGTCGAGATTTTATTTATATTGCACCTGAGTTGAACCCGTCTTTTTATTTGGGTTTGACCTTGTGCTCACCTGTCCCTGTAGCATTATCAAGTGTATATCGGCGTGCACGGCCTTGTGGCATGTACAGTGATACACTGTGCATGTCACATTATTCGTGTGTGATGAATTCAAATATAAATCATGACGAACAACCCAAATAACTGAGGCAAATAATATTTTCAAAAACCATATTTTATTTTATATTGCAAAAATATTTATTTTTCAATTTTACTGCGTTAGTAAATATTTTTGCAGATTGCTCAGATGCTGGATTCAATTTGAAGTGAAGTTGAAGATAGAATACGAGTGTGAGTGATATGTAGTGAGGTCAACTGTAAATGTAAAATTGTGATGTAATTGAATTTGTATCAAAGTTGTATAGTGTATAGCGAGAGCTTGAATTTGTACTATTCAAAATTGTAATAAATATTTGTTTGAATAAAATTACTGTTTGAATTTAAATTCTGTGTTATTTAATTTTATTCAGCAAATATTTATTTAACCTGTGAAAAAAAAATAGTTCATTAACAAATACATTTACATGAATATATATATATATATATATGTTTATTATCATCAAACAAAAATCATATAAGCGCATATTCAACAATCTCCCCCTTTTGATGATAACAAACATATTTAAGATTTTGAATATGTTAAATGTATTTGATCATTGAAATATCCTAATTGCTCCCCCTATTTAAATGTTTCCTCTCTACACAAAGCTCTCCCTACAAATATGAATACAAATAAAAAATATGCAAATGAGCCTAGATGCAAATGGAAGATATTTGACCTTTGCTTGATTTTATTTGAAAATATCTTAACTTTTCTCTCCCTCTTTTGTTATCAGCAAAAGAATAATAGTTTTAGAGAAAATAGAGATAAGGTGATCGATATTAATTCAACATTAAAACTCAATTTAGTATAAATATTAAATTTCAAAAAAAATCAAACAAAAATCATAAATATTTTGTTAGACGCATATTCCACTTTTAGAATGATGGGAATGATGTCATCATATAAAACCATACAGTTGTGTCTATTTGTGGTATATTTATATCAGGAATTTGAATATCTACTAACCATGCATAACCGTTAGGACTTTTAAATGAGATTAGTAGTATTCCAATTTTATTTTAAAAAAACGAATTCAAGTATCTTCTAACCGCGCATAACTGTGAGGACTTTTAAATGGGATTAGAATCAACTTGTTTATTTTAAAAATCAACTTTTGATATGTGTTCCATACGTGCATAACCGTGAGGACTTTTAAATGAGCATGGAAGCACATAACAAATTCCAAGTAATTCACCCATGCATAACCGTGAGGACTTTTAAATGAGAGTGAATACTTTGGTATTTATTTATTATTATTATTATTACCATATAAATTTTTTCTATTATTTTTAAAAAAAAATGTAAAAATGAAAAAACGAACGATTCCTGTTTAAAGTACCACATATCGACAAACTATATAGAATTTTGATGAGTGATGGTCGTTAGAAATATGATAGATATAGAGATGGTCATGGAATTTTTACCAACAAAAAGTTTTATAACTCTTGTTTAAATTTCTAAAGAAATTTTCTAATTATACTTTCTCGAGTTATAATATATGATCAATATCAACACTCGTCACTTTTTCAATCACTATTTATCTTTTCGATAATCATTAGGGAGTCAGATTAGTCAATGTAATCATTTAAAATCAAATTCAAAAATAACTATAAATCAATTATTATTTTCTAAAAATGACCAATCCGAAAACAAGATCAAAAATGATATTCTAGAAGGAGTTTTATAAGAAAATTTTCTGCTATTTGAAAAATTATTTGAATTGAAAATATATGCAGATATTTTCTTTGAATGAATGATGCAGTTACTAAATGTTTCAACAAAAATCACGTTCCACTAGTAATTTTTCTATCAACTAGATTACCAGTGTAATCTGCATCTGAATTTTACTTTCACTCAAGTATCACTCGTTGAATTTGATTGACCAAACCATGAAGTGTGCACCAAAAATTTCAAACTCAATTTTAATAGTATTTTAAATGACATTCTCTTGAATTTGAATTGAAGCCATGTAAACAATTAAAAAACCGTCAATATAGAGTTAGCCGTATTATAACCAAATGTATTATCATCCAACAAAACACTGTTATTAATCCAAATTAATATAGATGAAGTAATTCAAAGAATCTAGAGAATTTTATAGTGTTTTTGGCATAAGAATATAATAGGCCAACTATTTTGAATAAGTCAGAATCATCATCTTTTCATCATCACATTATTGGCTGATTTTAATTTAGAATATGGTGCAGATTATCACATTTAATATATCGTTCAAAATATACCATTACCTGTTTTACCTTTACGATATTTTTTCGTTGTTGCCCATTGTGATTCTGTCACCTTTGTACTATGCTAAGGAACTTAGCCTTGTCGCCCGTTGTGTTTCTGGAACAGCCAAAATCCAGAGAACACTGTTGTTGTTCCTTAGCCTGCAACCACACCTACACGGGAAAAGATTTTTGTGACCTATTTGTTTTTATAGGTCCATGATTGTTAGTGACAGAAAATTTTGAAAAACAATTTTGTAAAGACCCAAAACTATTTATAATTGTTCCCTTCGACACCCAAATTTGTTTAACTTTGAGAGTTTTTATATTTGTGCCTTTTGGAACCCAAATCGGTATAGTTTTCACATGTTTGGGTCTATACCAACAATTATTGTGATTGTGTCCATATTTTCTACAAATTGTGCACATAGAGTTGACTTGATTAATATTGCTTTCAACAATTTTAGATTGATTATATCCAAGTCCTTTTCTAACCGTGTTAACAGTTTGCTTTCCTAATAGCATATTCAACGACTTTTCATTTTTTGAAAATTTATCTAAAGTCGTTGACAATTGTTGGACTTGTGTTTTGAGAGATTCATTTTCGTTTAACAATTGTGTGCACTTTTTAATAGAATTTTCTCTCCTAGTATTTTCACTTTCTTTCAAAATCAGAATTTCATTTTCAAGTGATTTTATATTAATTTCTGATTTTTTAATTTCTTCTTCGAATGTTGGACACTTATCACACTTAGGGATCCTACTTTGATAGGTTTTAACTAATTGGTCAAGTTGTTCATTTAATTCTATCAAAGTGACTTTTTGTAATTCAAGTTTAGCATATTTTTCCCTAAGTCGTTCAAAACAGCCATTCACTTCGTGGAAATAAATAAGTAATTCAGAGTGAGTAAGTTTTGATACCTCGCTTGGCTCGTCATCGTCGCTATCAGTTATATTTCCTTGAAGGCACATATCTGCTTTCTCACTCTCACTGGTAGTACTTTTATCATTCTCATCCATTTTATCCCAAGTGGCTGCAAAACTTTTCTTTTTCTGTTTCTTTCCAAAGTCGCATCGATTTCGAGGACAATTAGGCTTGATGTGTCCGGGTTGGTTGCACTTATGACAGATGATCTCCTGTTCTTCTGAGTAGTCAAGTGCTTTGCCTATTCTGCTTTTCAATTCCTGATTTCGAGCTGGATTTCCGTATTTGCGATTCCACCTTTTGAATTTCTTTATTAGTAGCGCCAGCTCTGCTGCTCCATCATCATCATCGTTATCATCATCACTTTCGGTTGTTCCTTTGAGCGCTATTGATTTCTTTTGAGTATCTCCTCCTTCACGCTCTTCCTTGAATTTCATTTCTAGCTCATAAGTGGTGAGATTTCCGATGAGTTCTTCAACTTTCATTTGTTTTAAGTCTTTCGATTCTTGAATGGCAGTCACCTTTGCTTCAAATTTTCGTGGAAGGACTCTGAGGATTTTTCGGACTATCTCCAACTCCGTGTATGATTTTCCAAGAGCTTTTGATTTATATACGATATCGGAAAGTCGTCCATGCATCTCTTTAACATTTTCTTCCTTCGCCATTGAAAAGTTCTCGTATTCGCTGCTTAGCATGGCAAGGCGAGATTCTTTGACTTGAGATGTTCCTTCGTGAGTCACTTCTAGTGTGTGCCATATTTCCTGCGCAGTTAGACAATGTGAGACACGATTAAATTCAAATTGATCCAATGAACAGATAATAGAATTCATAGCTTTAGCATTAGTATTTTGTAATTTATTTTCTAGTTCTGTCCATTGTTCCTTTGGTTTATCTACTTTCCGATTATCTACAGTTATAGTCGGTGTTCTATAACCTGTCTCAATAATATTCCAAGTGTCAATGGTTTTCAGAAAGATTTCCATCCTATTTTTCCAATAAGCATATTCACCATTGAACATTGGTGGTCTAACTATGGATTGACCCTCAGCAAAAGTAGTATTAAAAGAAGCCATTTTAAAAATTCAAATTTTTAAAACAAAAATTGGATTTTGAAAAAAAACGAATTTTTTAAAACAGAAGTTGACTTCTATTCCTTGCTCTGATACCACTTGTAGGATCGATTTCACCCTAGAGGGGGGGTGAATAGGGTGATAGTGTTAATTATAAAAATTAATTGCGGAAGCTTATAAAATAATTTTAACATAGATCATAGAATAATAGCAGCACAGACAAATAGCAGAATAATAAGCAGAAATAGAACGACACAGAATTTACCCAGCTTCGGCAAAACCCTGCCTACGTGCTGCCCCCAAGGTTTCTACTAGAAATTAGATAGTCAGACGCTTACACACGTAAACTCGCGACACCCGCTATCGACTAATTCTAACTCTAAGCTCAAAACCCTGCCACAACTCAGCCACTGAGTTGCGAATTCTCAAGCTATGCCACGTAGCTTGTCCCCTAGTCACACGACTAGAAATAACAATGGTTTAAAGTTTAAAAACAAATTTAAACAGCAATTTAAAAATAAAAACCCTAATTAAAAAAAAGCCCTTAAAATAATAGGCCAGCCCCCTTTTGATTATTTAGCCCGAACCACTTTTAGTTCCTTCGTTCATTTACGGTGGTCGTTCCTCTTGCAATTCAATTAGGGCTTCGTCCCTTCGATCCAAATTAGGGTTTGAAACAATATTTGAAGCCGCGCCTTTGTTGATCGATTAATGGATATTTCCGTGTGCTTCGTTCTCTGTTGTTCGCTTTTGGCCGCTTCTATTTGATCGAGTTCACTATTTTGCTTCGGTATGTAATTTCCCTTTTTGTGCTTTTCTGATTTTCGTACTCGAACTCGATGATTGATTGCCAGTGATGATTCTAGGTTATATATGCGTTCAATCTCCTTTATTTGCATGCGTATAAATATATTTGAATTTGTCAATTCCTTTTCTCTGCCGCTTGATGATGCTTGAACGATTGATGATTAATCTGACTTTGTCAAATTCGTATATTTCATGTTTCTTGGTTGACACGGTTTTGAATTCATTTTCGTGATGACCACGGCTTCCACTCCGTTCCTTTTTCTGTTGACTTGTTAAAAACACGGCTTTGATATCATTTACCTTCGTATCTGCAGTTTGTTGTTTACCTTTTGTTTTAGCAATATTATTCATTTCTGTAACAACTAAGATAAAATGCTTTTGCTCTTATTCTTTTACATGACTTGTTGTTATGTTGATGCATTGTGCCTTTGCCTCTATTTGCTTGATGTCTACATGCATGTGGTCTTGGTACACTTCTTACTGTTATTTGATTGCCGAGTCTTGTTCATCCCCCTGGTGTATCACTGGTGCAGCGATATTGGTCTTGTTGCAGTTTGGCTCAGTGTACATGTATATAGTTGAGTTTTGTTCATTCAATTCATTGAAATTGATATTGTACTTCACTGTTGCCTTGTTCATCATTGTGTATTGACTTCGACTGTTCAGTTGAGTTGCTGTAGTTCCACTACTTTGGTTGACATTGTGAATATACATGATGTCTTGATATTCATTTGGCTTCACCTGTACACTGTGTCATTTGAGTTGTTGTGTTCATGTGCTGGTTAGTTTGCATCTGCCTTTTGGTTGTTTCTGGCCATTCTTTGTGCTACCTGTTCATTTGAATCTGGTTCACTGGTGGTCTTCATATTGTGTATGTTGTATGGTGTCTCTGTATATTTATATTAGCTCGAATTTTCCATGACTCTTCTGATGCATCTTCTTCTGGCCAGCACTTGTTGATACATGAGCAGTTTGTTGTAGTAGTTGCTGTCTTCATTTGATTGTTGCATTCATTGGTCATTCTGGCCTTGTACCTGTATTTGTATTCATGTACACTGCATTGTGGTCTTGTGGCAGTTGCTTTGTCTCCATGTATTTCATATAGTATGGGCATTTGGTTCATCGTATCTGTTGCACTTGGTCCCTGACCTTTGTTGCCTCTGAGTTTGAGCATTTTCTGTCATGAGTATTGGGTATTTGGTTTTACTGCATTGTTGTATTTGGGCTTGTACATTGAGTTGAATCCAGCTTAAACGTTAGGGTTTGACCTTGTGCTCATGTCGAGATTTTATTTATATTGCACCTGAGTTGAACCCGTCTTTTTATTTGGGTTTGACCTTGTGCTCACCTGTCCCTGTAGCATTATCAAGTGTATATCGGTGTGCACGGCCTTGTGGCATGTACAGTGATACACTGTGCATGTCTCATTTTTCGTGTGTGATGAATTCAAATATAAATCATGACGAACAACCCAAATAACTGAGGCAAATAATATTTTCAAAAACCATATTTTATTTTATATTGCAAAAATATTTCTTTTTCAATTTTACTGCGTTAGTCAATATTTTTGTAGATTGCTCAGATGCTGGATTCAATTTGAAGTGAAGTTGAAGATAGAATACGAGTGTGAGTGATATGTAGTGAGGTCAACTGTAAATGTAAAATTGTGATGTAATTGAATTTGTATCAAAGTTGTACAGTGTATAGTGAGAGCTTGAATTTGTACTATTCAAAATTGTAATAAATATTTGTTTGAATAAAATTTCTATTTGAATTTAAATTCTGTGTTATTTAATTTTATTCAACAAATATTTATTTAACCTGTGAAAAAAAATAGTACATTTACATGAATATATATATATATATATATGTTTATTGTCATCAAACAAAAATCATATAAGCACATATTCAACATATAGTATATGGGATTTATATAACTATCTTATTTTGAATCCTTATACTAGTGATTTTGGGTTGTCGTAATGATGTTTTACGCAACATTCGTTTTGACCCAAATAAAAGTGTTTTAAGCGAATATTTTCTTTAAAGAATAATATATATACTTAATCCTGCTTTAAGTATATGGAATATTTTCTAAGTGTTTAAAATAAATTGATTTGTGAATTACTTATTATTCAATAAGTATATGGAAAGGTTTTTCGATGTTGAAATGTTTTGAGAATATATCTTTTTAAAGATAATTTTAAGGGAATATTTGGAAAATGGTTTAATTAATAAAAGATTAATTAAAAGGGCCTAGTGATTGCATATGACGGTAAATATTTTGTTGTTGTTTTGATAGTTAAATAACCGACTATCAAATTTGACCGTTTTAGTTCCTCGACTTGATGTAGGAACTATTTAGTCGTACACTTAGTACGTAGCCTTCTGTGTAGGTTTGATTATCATTTGTGTTGAGGATGTTGATTCATGTAGTGCGGAGTATTACTCCAATCTATCAAGCTTCCTTCTTGGTCCAAAGGATAGCAAGTCGAAAGTTGGAGATGTGATAAGTATATGAGACTTAGTCTATGTGAGGTTGAGAAACGCTTTTGCATTGTTGGTGCGAAGAGACCGAGATCGGTTTATCCGAAAACCACTTCAGACCAACGTATATGCAACGATTGTGCAGGTTGCTTGTGATGATATTGGTATTCCGGATTTTCATAGTGGGGGAGTGCTTTTTCATCATTTGGGGTTAAAATCCCAATATACATATAGTAGCAGTGGCCTCTTCATTATGAAATATCCAATGCAAGGACTATTCGCTACTAATCCTAGGAATTTCTCGAGAGGATGTGGTAGGAAAGTACCTTCGGTTTGTCCTGTTCCTGGACAAATTGTATGGATGTTTGTCTGACATTGCATTTTTAAAGATTACGTACATTGGTTTTTACAAACGTACATAAGTGGTGGCGGAGAAGGCAACTTCTATTAGCTTAACACCCTCCTTGAGATGTATGAGCTTAAGGGTTGTATTTTTGTGGAAGGCAATTAGTAGTCAATGGAAATGGCCGTGTGGCATTCTAAGTGATGTGATTGTGATATATGAAAGGTAATCGTAAACTCAGGCCTCATCAACTGGAAATGACCAAAAAAGGGTTAGATGCAGCAGGGCTAAGTGGGTCGCTCCCAAATAGGATATGATCATCCTCTTCTAGATATATCTTTACATGCTATGACGTCGTGTACCTGATTATTAAGGTTTGTATGCTAGAGGGCCCTCGGTAAAGGTCGGTAAAGACTAGAGGATGACATATTCTGTACCATCTAGTTATAGAGGTGGGTCGGTCTTATGTTGGTAGAGGGCAGATGTTTTGTGCCTCGGGACATCCATCTAGAGGTGTACCCATTCGGAAGGTAGTCCCTTCACCTGGTCATTTGTATGGAAATCCAGACTCCACTACGTACCTGCCATTTTATTTGTAGAGCCTAATATGCTGGAATTTAATAATGGTAACAATTTCGGTTATGATTAATATAATGTATGCTATGGACACTATTATAATATCAGATGAATTGACATGAAATGTTTTAGTTATCGTAAGGTAAAAACATGTCCGTTTTTATTTGTCGACTTGTCTTACGAGATACTTTTGTTTTGAAAGGAAAATTTTGGTAATTTAATAAATTCAGTTGAGTGTGTTTCATATGCTGGTTTACCAGACTGATCTGGGCATTCTTCCCTTTCAATGCTCGGGTCAGTCCGAGTACATTTATAGGTTCAGATTTGGTGCTTTTGGAGCTCCAACAGAGCTGGAGATCTTCATTTTCGTATACATGTATCTGTTTTGATTATCCGCTATGCTTAGTTGTTGTATATTATCAGCGATTGTGAGGACAGGTTATTGTAACTGTTCAAGCTGATAACTATTGTTTGATTGTTGTACTCTGATTGATGTATGTATATATAGTTTCTATTTTGTTAAGATCATTGATATGATATTATATGTTTTCCTCTACGATGTAAGATTCTGTATCGTTTTGTTTTGTCTTTTCTTCTCTTCTCTTCTTCTCTCTTCTTTTCTTTCTCTTGGCTTTCCATCAGTCTGTGCTTTTGGGTTGGACATGTGTGGTTTATTGTTGATGCAAATGTTATGGATTTGTGGGTGGTCACATTTGGTATCAGAGCTTAGATTTTGTATACTCCTAAGCTTTAATGTGTACTCAGTATATAGATAGGGACTGTAGCACCCTAGATTGAGTTTGAGTGTATTATATATATGAGCACGTATTTGTTAGTGATATAAAATGTTTTATATTGTATTTACTTATACGTTGAGCTATTTGTGAATTCTGGCCGGTATGTGGGACGCCATGTTATCGATAGGGATTTCTAAACACTCAAACGAGGCAAGTCGACATTGTATTATTTTAAATTGGGTAAATGAAATAATTTTACCTTGATTATATTTCATATATAAAAGGATTAATTTTTCAGGAATTATCAAAGTGTATATAAATTGATTGTTTGGTCGCATTGAAATGTAAAATATATATAAGTTAATAAAAGTTGTTTGAATAATCTAAATAAAACAACAATTGTAAAAGAAAATTATATAAGCAAATAAATTATAACAATAGAATTATAATTAAAATGATTAACAATTATGAAAAAATCTTATATAAAAGAAATGAAACAATATGAGTTGTAAATAAAAATGAATTTAAAATAAGAATTTGAAATTTTGAATCCCGTTTATTTTGAAAGTTGTTTTTCAAAGTAAAAGAGATTATATTATTATAAATCTAATAAAATAAAAGAATTTGGAATGATCTTATGTAAATGAAGTGAAAAGTAAATTTATAAAAGATTTATAAATGTGGTTTATAAATAATAAAAGAAAATTTAAAAGAATATAAAGCACTGAATTTACTACTGTTACTGGGAAATATTAAGGGTGATGACTGCATCATCATCATTATCATTTTCGAGTTTCTATGTGATTGATTTGCTACCATTGGTAAATTGAAAGTTGAAGTTTGTTTTGACAAACAAATTTGAATTTAAAATCCAAGTTGAAACTGATGAATGTAGGTAAAACTAATTGTTAAAATGATTAAACATTTTTGGTTAAACAAAATTTGAATCTGAGTTTGAATAGTGATGTGAAACATAACTTAAGTAATGTTGAATGAAGTTGAATTTTTGTCAAAATGAACTAATAAAGTGAAGTGATGAATACGAATTTGAGTTATATAAAGAAATTCAACTTTATTTGTAAAATGAATTAGCATTAAAAATGTTGTTGTTAAGAAGTTGTGAATTAATGATAATATTAGAAGTGTTGTATAAAAATATGAATATAATGAATACTAGAATTCAATCCGAATTGAACATTAAACTAGTTGAAACTAAAAAAATTAAACCAAATTGAATGTAAATGAAGTAAAGTAAATAAATTTGGTTATGTTGATTATACGTTGGTTGATTAGATGGTTGTTAGTTGATAGTATAGAAATTCATTAAGTGTTAATGAAATTGAATTAATGAAATTGAAAGCTAAATAATTAAAATCAAATTGGAAGTAAGTAAATCTAAATAGAATATAATTTGATTGAATTGAAAAAGAACTAACTTGGATGTAAATTAGTGAATGTAAACTAATTGAATATGAATTAATGAATGTTAGTAAAATCCAATGTTAACGAATCAAATGTGATTAAATTGAAAATCAATTTAATGAATATTAATGAGAAGTGAATTTATATTGATTTGGTATGAATTGAGTGGATAAATATTGATTTGTTGGATGTTAGTTGGATGATAGTTGTTTGATGGTTGGATTTGTTGCTTTTGATTGCATTTGCTATATTGGCATGTGTAGTAGTTATATTGGTATATGTTGTATATTGATATTACTTTCATATATACATGTTTCTCATTTATTTGTTGAGTATTTAGTAGGTGCGTATGGCGCTTGCTTCGCATTCGGATCTCGCTTTCGTGCAATATTAGCCATATATGCTCGCTAATAATATATAAGGTACATATTTCGGATTACATATCGTACTTTTATACTTTTTGAAAGTCTATATAATGGATCGTGTAGTGTATATGCAAGTATATGTGACTAACTATATGATATAACTAATATAAAATTAATCTAGTAAACTATAAACTAAGCACACCAGGATTTTATACTGGTTCGGACCTCCCGTCCTACGTCCAGTCCCGAAGCTCCTCTTCGGAATTCGACTATCAAACACCCTCACTTCGTCCGGAGGAATAGGCTTGGTTACAAAATCTTGCTCTTGTCAAGTGTGTATTCTATAACACGAATATTGACTATTAAGTACAAATGCTTCAATATATATAACTAGAGGATACTGATTGAAGAGTTCTGTATATATGGAAGAGTGGAATACAAATATATGATTGCTAGAGATCAAGAATATATCAGAGTATAAGAGTAAAGAGCATAAGTAAGGTAAAAATTCTCTTAGATATAGTGGTGGTGAGATTTCTTGAGTAGTTGTATCCATTAACAAGTGTTCTATGGTCGCTTCTGATGGTGATGAAGAGTTGCAGCGAAGAGAAGTGATGGTCTCTTTTCAATTGTGACATTTGTAATTTGAATGTCAACACTCGAGTTCAGTTTCGAACGTCTGGAATATGTCTCAGACATCTGGCTCTATATATTTTTTGTATATAGTAGCCTTTCAGATGTCTGAGTACATTAACCAGACATCTGATTCTGTCTTGTTTGTAATCCATAGGATTTATTCAGTCGTCTGGCTAGCGCACCCAGACGTCTAATCTTGTGCATGTTGCTTTTCTTATATCTGTATCATTGCTCTTCTGATTCTATCGACTTGTAGCCTCTTGATACGTTCTTTGAGTCTTGTTCTTGTCTCTTTAGTGATGTTACTTTAGCAATTACCTGTGAATAGAAATATATATATACATATTCGATTTCCATTGTATAGTTTTGTCATCGAAACCATAGAATTGATTTCCTAACAATCTCCCCCTTTTTGATGATGACAACTATTCAATGTACTTATATATAAATTATAAATCTCCCCCTGAATATGTGTTTATTCTTAATTTTTTATAAATATACTTATATTTCTCCCCCTTTGACATTAGCAAAAAGAATCATAAATAATTTAACCAATCGTCAAAGAAAAAACACAAAAGGAAAATTTCATTAATAATTCGAAATTGATTGCATACATAGATTTTGTCAATTTTACAAAATTTGAAATGCCAACATCCTAAAATCTATGATTCCTAAAATCTATGATTCCTTTGGAGAAGCTTTATCTTGATCATCCCCTGTTTCATCTTTTTCAGAAGTGCTAGCCTTTGTAGGAGATGTCAAAACTTGCTTGAGAGGTTCGTCCTCAGAAAGTTTGGAATGTTTTGCGGGAGGAGAAGGTACTGGGGTTGGCCAATCTTCAGAAGGTGGTGTTGGACCGCGAACCAGTTGGAGTACTTCTTTGAGAACCGATAAGACAGTCAAAAGAGATTCTTCGACCATGGCTAGGCGTGTAGCAAATGATGTTTCGAAGTTATCAATCCGTTTAGCCAAAAAAATTTGATTTTGAGATATTATATGTTGATTTATAAAGTTGAGATCTCGGACACTTTCATTTGTATTTATATCCGTTCGAGTCTCCATAATTCATCCTGTCCTGGATAATCAAATGGTGCAAGAGGAGGTGGAGTTGCTTCTCGATGTTGTTCCTCCTCTTGAGATGGTTCATTGTGTGGTTGAGGTGGAGGATCAACTTGTCTAGATTTATGATTGTGTGTCCAATTCTCGAAGGATATAAATTCTAGGGGAATCTTAGGTAAATGCATAAATGAGAAAATTTTGGTGGAAGCATATTTTGGTGAGATTTCTTCGAAGGTCGATAGGTAGGACGGGATGTTATGTGCACGAAGAAGTCTCATAATATATGTTAGGTAAATAATTGATGGCCGTGATCGAGTCCAAAAATGTTTGAGCTCGTCAAAGATGAATTTGGCCTAATTCACCCTTGTTCCACTAAATAGAGCATATAAGGATTTGTGCTCTAACTCGATTATTTTCTCATGGCTTCCCATACGTGGAATGATGGTATTGATTATCATTCGAGTAAGGAGTCGAGCTTTTGGACGTAGATATTTAGAGGCAAATTTTGGCATTTCATCTTCCCAAATTTGATGTGTTATACTATTTCTTAGCTTGAAGCGCATATTGGGAATGTTGTATAATCTTCACCCGTGTCAGAACATCCTAGGGTTCTACCTATTATGCCAGGAGTTAGTCTAATCGTGTTGCCATACACGCTAGACCAGAGCCGGTTATCTTCATCTTCAGTGTTCCACACTGAAGTGCTATCCAAATTTGCATAGAAAATAAATATTGCCAATTGATCGATTTGGATGTCATTAGGAGTGAATGAAATCAAGGTTTCTAGTCCGGAATTCTCACACATCTCATCCAAATCATTCATTGGAAATTTAAATAGATTATAGAATGGACCTGTGTGAAGCTTTTTCTTTTGTATATCTTCATACTCTTGATTGAATGTGGTGCCCTATTCATCCATCTTTCAATTTGATCATCCGAGCAAACTTGAGGATTTGAAGATGATGTTGGTCTTGTTTTTGTTTGGATATCTTGGGATTTTTAGTTGTAGGAGGCATTGTGATTTGAGCTCGTGTAAAAAGGAAATTTTTGAGAGAAAAATCGTCACTGGGGAAATCGGAGGTTAGAAAATTTTGAGATGAAAGTAAAAAATGACGTTATCTGGGCTAAAGAGTCGATTGAATTTCAGACGTCTGAAATCTAAATTGGACGTCTAGTTTGCCTAAATTGGGTACAGTAGATAACTTCAGACGTCTGGTTTTTAGGTAAGACGTCTGGTTTGATCGAATTTGTAAAATTTGATAGTCAGAGAGTATTACCAGACGTTTGGGTAAAAAATCAGACGTCTGAAATAGGTCAATTTTTTAAAACTTTGTGGTAGAGAAATAATTCAAACGTCTGGGTCGAATATCATACGTCTGAAATTTTCTGACTTTTATTTAGAGGAGATAGAGCAATTTTTCAGATGTTTGGAGGTATATCAGACGTCTGACATATGCACAGTGCTTAAAAAATAGACGTATATCAGAGTGTCAGACGTCTGAGGTCCATATCCAAACGTCTGAAATAAGCAATTTTTCTAAAAATAGCCTAAAATTTAATGGCATTGCTTATTTTTTGATTCTCTATTTTATTAAAAACAGAATGTAGTAATATTTGTGTGAAACAAAATAACAAATAAACATAGATACATATATAATAATTTATTTAGAAGGCGATGGAGTTTTATGATCTCCTGACTTGTTATACTTCCATGGTTTAAGTGGAGACCATATATTTCCACGTTCATGGGTTCTCAGGGACCCAGAAGATCGTCTTGGTGAAGGGTCTGAAGGAGTACGATATGAAACGAGGGATCCAAAGAACTGCAAGGTTTTGGAAGTGGTTCATGGACATCTTTCTTTCATGACGTAAAAAACTTCATCGCTACTTGCTCCAAAAAGCTTAGCCGACATGCTGTGACTTTTTGTTCAAATATAGTTCTCATTGTAGATCTATCTATTGTTTCTGATAGTGATGAATTTCATCAATTTTCTCCTTTGTGTCAGGAGAGACAAATAGAGATCTTTTGGTCTTCTTGCTATCGGGGGTAAATCCCGTGTGATATGAGGACCACCTATACGTCGGTTCCTACTTTGGTGTAGGTGTAGGAAGCCATTGTGGTGTATCAGCCGAGCTATCCGTCGCAGGTCGAGATGGATATATAAGAGTTCTCAGAAGGCATGGCTATATTTTGTTTCTTGAAGAGGATATGAATCTTGTGTATATAGTTTTTCTTGTTGTATAACTGTTTATATATAAGTTGAAAACATTATTTATAGAAAAACTAACTATCTAAAAAATTAAAGGTGCAGAAATTATTAATTATAATTTGTGGATAGAAAAATAAATGACTAATCATAGTCTAAATGAAGCAGAGATTATTAAGTGAGCAGATCATGAAGTGAGCAAGTCCGTAAATTATGTCGGAGTTTAATAAAAGTTTGTTCATTTAGTGATTTTGTAAAGATGCCTGCTATTTGATTTTCGGTATTTACGTATTCTAATGAAATGGTTCCTTTTTCAACATTGTCTCGTAAAAAATGACGTCGTACATCTATATGTTTAGTTTGTGAATGATTGTAGGGTTTTTTGATAAATTTATTGCACTTGTGTTATCACAACATATTGGAGATTTGTTGATAATTTTGCCGAAATCCGTAAGTGTTTGTTGCATGCATATCACTTGTGCACACGCTAGAGCTGCTGAGATATATTTGGCTTCGCAAGTAGATAAAGAAACATAACTTTTCTTTTTGCTAAACCATGAAACTAATGAATGTCCGATAAAGTGACATGTTCCACTAGTACTCTTACGATCTGTTCTACATCCACCGAAATCCGCATCGCTATATGAAACTAGTTCAAATGATGATCCTTTAGGGTAAAACAAACCATAATCTCTAGTACTAGATGGATAACGTAAAATACGCTTAACAGCTCTTAGATGAGATTCTTTTGGTTTTGCTTGAAATCGAGCACAAAGACATACAGTCATCATAATATTGGGTCGACTAGCCGTCAAATAAAGTAAAGAACCAATCATGCTACGATATAATTTCTCATCAAAATCTTTTCCATTATCATCCTTTTCTAAGTAAACAGTGGTACTCATTGGTGTTAGTTTGCTCGAAGTTTTATCCATTTCAAAATGAATTAATACATCGTTACAATATTTTTCTTGACGACTAAAAATTCCATTTTCAAGTTGTTTTATTTGTAAACCTAAGAAGAAATTTAATTCTCCCATATGTGAAATTTCAAATTCATTTTTTATAATATTTGAATATTGATTACATAGATTTTCGTTGGTTGAACCAAAAATGATATCGTCAACATAAATCTGTATAACTAAAATATCATTATTTTCTCTTTTAATAAATAAAGTTGTATCTATTTTGCCTATTTGGAAACCAGATGTAATTAAATGATTTTTAAGACATTCGTACCATGCTTGAGGAGCTTGTTTAATCCATATAATGCTTTATGTAATTTAAAAACATGAGCGGGATATTTTTTTTTCGTGAACAAATAATGGAGGTTGTTCTACGTATACATTTATTTAATAAAACCGTTTAAAAAAACACTTTTGACATCCATTTGAAATAGTTTAAAATAGTGATGAGCTGCAAAGGCGAGTAATGTATGAATGGCCTCTAATCTAGCTACTGGAACAAAGGTTCCGTCATAATCGATACCTTCTTCTTGATTATAGCCTTGAGCAACTAAACGTGCTTTATTTCTAACAATATTTCCATTCTCGTCTGCTTCGTTTTTAAATACCCATTTTGTTCCTATAACCGATTGTTCTTCAGGTCTGGGTACTAATTCCCAAATATTATTACGTTCAAAATTGATTTAATTCTTCTTGCATAGCGATTATCCAAAAATTATCATTTGAAGCTTCTTTATAAATTTTTGGTTCAATATTTGACACAAATGCTATATGGCTTATTTGATTAAGTTGATTTCTAGTTACTCCAGAATTGAGATCTTCGATGATATTGTCTTTTGGATAATTCCTAAGAATTCTAAGGGATGATATCAAAGTGTTATTTTGCACATTTGTTTCATTATTAATAGAATTTGTTAGTGGAATAATTACTTCTTCGTCGTTAATATGATGATTAAAAAGATTTTCCCCGAACGAAACATGTAAACTTTCTTCAACGGTATTATTTCGTCTATTAAAAATTCTATATGCTTTGCTACGATCCGAATATCCAACAAAGATACCTTCATCGACCTTCGGGTCAAATTTTCCTAAGTTATCTTTTGTATTTAGTATAAAACATTTTGAATCGAAAGTTTTAAAGTACGATACTTTAGGTTTTCTTTCAAAAAATATTTCAAAACAAGTTTGTTTAGTCATAGGACGTATGGTTACTCGATTCAACACATAACAAGCTGTAGCAATAGCTTCAGCCCAAAAATGTTTTGGTAGACCACTACTATTTAATAATGTTCGTGCACATTCTTGTAACGTCGGATTTTTTCTTTCTACGACACCATTCTGTTGATGTGTGCGAGGAAAAGAAAAATTATAACTTATTCCTTTCTTATTGCAAAAATTAGTAAAAAGATCGTTTTCGAATTCTCCTCCGAGATCACTTCGAATATTTTTAATTTTCAAGTCCATTTGTGTTTTAATTCTTTTATCAAATATTTTAAACATACAAAAAGTATCGCTTTTATGTTTTAAAAACAAAGTCCATGTATATCTCGAAAAATCATCAACTATTACGAAAACATATTTGTTGTGATTTATAGATCCTATTTGTGTTGGACCAAATAAATCTAAATGTAATAATTCTAATGGTTGTTCTGTAGAAATATTATTTTTAGATTTAAAAGAGCTTTTCTTTAGTTTTCCAATTTGACAATTGTCACATAAATTTTCTACTTTGTGATTTATTTTAGGTAAATCTCTAACTAGCTCATATTTTGCCAATTTATTAATATTTTTAAAATTGATACGACAAAATCGTTTATTCCATGATCATGGATCATCATGTTTGGTGGTTAAACATAAATTTGAATTTTTATTTATACTCGTGTTTAATAAATTAATATTTTTATTTCTAAAACCTTCAAGTATAAGTTGTTTGTTATTATCGAAAATATTAAATCTATCTTTTTCGAAATTTATTTGAAAATCTTTATCGCATAATTGACTAATACTTAGTAGGTTGTGTTTAGATTTTCTACTAATAAAACACTTGTAATGATAGGAGAGTTAGAAATACCAGAGTTGATGACTTCTCCACTGCCCACGACATATCCTTTTGAGTTATCTCCAAAGGTTATCGTTCCACCATCGATGTATGTTATATTTGATAACATTTTTGAATTTCCAGTCATATGCTTGGAACATCTGCTATCTAGTATGCATTTCTCCTTATTTTTAATTTTGGGCACCTGCAAAATAAAAGATGTTTTAATTCGTACCCATATATTTTGTTAGGGTCCTAATTGTTAGGCGAAGGTAGCCATATACAAGATGGTTTGGTACCTTTATAAATATAATTTTTATTATAGACTACATTCTCTAAGAAATTATTAATATGTTTTTGTCTAATCAAATTATTATTTGTCTTAGGAATCCAAATTTTCATATTTTTGGTATTCATATTAGACGTAGGTAAACTTTTAGTTTTTTTTATAACTAAAATTTTTAGCATCATTTCCTTTTTGTTTAGAAGTATTTTTAAATCCTATTCCATTTCTATTGCCTGATGGTTTTGAAGTTTTGATAAGATTTTCCAAATCTTGTTTTCCTTTATTAAATTTTGACACATTATTTGTAATTTTATCTAATTTTTCTTTTAATTCTAAATTTTCAATTTTCAAAATTACTTTTCAAATTGACATTTTCTTTTAACAAATTATCCTTCACTATTTTAGTGTTTTCAAAATCAATAGCAATAGCCTCACTTTCTATCAAATTATTTTTAATTTTCTCTTGAGATAATTCTAGTTCTTCTTCCAAGATAATTTTTCATCTTTTAACATTCCTACTTCGAGTTCTAAACTATTTATTTTGACTATATATTCTTTGTTTAATTTTTTAATTTGTCTAAATTTATCATCTAATTCCATGCTAAATTCTAATAATTCGTCATAGCTAAGTTCCAGACATACCTCATAAGTTTGTGCCATAAAACACATTAGCTTGTTCTCCGTGACTATCGCTATCACTTTCAGATGATGAAGAATCCGAGTCATCCCATGTTATTTTGAAAGCCTTCTTTTTTTTGAATTTTTCAAAAATTTTCTTCTTTTTATCATTATTGATTTTAGGGCAATCCTTCTTCATATGTCCGTATTGATCACATTTATAGCACTTGATTTGAGATAGGTTTGTTGTGTTGGACTTCCCTTCTTTTTGGAATTTGGTCATCTTTCTAAATTTCTTGAATCTGTTATAATTCTTGGCAATGAAGACTATCTCTTCTTCGTCTAAATCAGAGTCATCATTTTTTGTTGCTGGGAATGCTATATTCTTCTTCTTCGAATTTAGTTCTTTTTGTGCCTGTAAATTAGCTTCATAGGACATTAAATTTCCTATCAACTCTTTAATTTCGAGAGTAGAGAGATCATTAGCTTCTTCAATATCTAATACCTTCCTTTCCCAATCCGATGTTAAAGAGTTGAGTGTTCGAGAAACTAAATCAAAATCAGTAAACTTAACTCCTAATGCCATAAGATCATGTTGGATACTTTGAAATTTAGAAAATCTAGAATACATGTCAACAATAGTTTCATTTTGCTTCATTTTGAATGACGAGAATTGGTTTTGCAAAATTGAAATCTTAGTTTGTTTGACCTTTGTTGTACATTTGTGTGTAATTTGTAAGGTACGCCAAATGTCAAATGCAGTTGTGCATAACATGATACGTGAAAATTCATTTTTATCTAGAGAGCAAAATAAAACGTTCATAGCTTTAGCATTATTTGATGCTATGGTCTTTTGTGCATCGGTCCATGTGTTCATAGCAGTTGTAGGTGCTTTATATTTATCTTGTGTGGCTGACCAAATTTCTAGACCATTAACTTCCATAAAAATTCTAATACATGTTGACCAATATGCATAGTTAGAGCCAATAAAAAGTGGGGGTCGTGCTGTGGATTGTCCTTCTTGAAAAACACTTTCCATATTAAAGTGATTCAAAAATGTGCTACTATTCTTTGATCAAACCTTGCTCTGATACCAATTGAAAGTCTATATGATGGATCGTGTAGTGTATATGCAAGTATATGTGACTAACTATATGATGTAACTAATATAAAATTAATCTAGTAAACTATAAACTAAGCACACCAGGATTTTATACTGGTTCAGACCTCCCATCCTATGTCCAGTCGCGAAGTTCCCCTTCGGAATTCGACTATCAAACACCCTCACTTCTCCCAGAGGAATAGGCTTGGTTACAAAAGCTTGTTCTTGTCAAGTGGGTGTTCTATAACACGAATATTGACTATTAAGTACAAATGCTTCCAATATATATAACTAGAGGATATTGATCGAAGAGTTCTGTATATATGGAAGAGTGGAATACAAATATATGATTGTTAGAGATAAAGAATATATCAGAGTATAAGAGTAAAGAGCATAAGTAAGTAAGGTAAAAAATTCTCTTGGATTCTTGATGCTATTTATAGTGGTAGTGAGATTCCTTGAGTAGTTGTATCCATTAACAAGTGTTCTATGGTCGCTTCTGATAGTGATGAAGAGTTGCAGCGAAGAGAAGCGAATGTGTCTTTTCAATTATGACAGTTGTAATTTGAATGTCAACACCCGAGTTCAGTTTCAAACGTCTGGAATATGTCTCAGACGTCTGGCTCTATATATTTTTTGTATATAGTAGCCTTTCAGACGTCTGAGTACATTAACTAGATGTCTGATTCTGTCTGGTTTGTAATCCTGAGGATTTATTCAAACATCTGGCTAGTGCACCCAGACGTCTGATCTTGTGCATGTTGCTTTTCTTGTATATGTGTCATTGCTCTTTTGATTATATCGAATTGTAGCCTATTGATACGTTCTTTGAGTCTTGTTCTTGTCTCTTTAGTGATGTTACTTTAGCAATTACTAGTGAATAGAAATATATATATGCATATTCGATTTCTATTGTATAGTTATTGTCATCGAAACCATATAATTGATTTCCTAACACTTTTTTCCCTACGGGATGTCTCATCCTCAAAGATGAGATGTATATTTATGATATGTGTGTGTGTGTGTTGTGATATTACTATGATCGAACCGCGTAAAGGAGAAGCCGGCGAATTTTTTTGAAAATTTGAGGCGTTAGATTATTATTTTTTGAGATTTTGGAAAAATTTTGATAACTAAAATTTTGATTTTGTGTTAAAAGGTATATGATATTAGCTAGTTTTGAAAAGATAACTAGATATGATTTGAAAACTTAGAAAAGTTTTTGTAAGAAGTTCAACGAATGGATTTTTGAAAAGTTAATGGATTTTGTGGCTTTTTCTTACTTGATAATTTCGAGGACGAAATTCTTTTAAGTAGGGGAGAATGTAACGGCCTAGAATTTTAGTCATTCGAAATTCGTATATTTAGTTGAATTTAAATATTCAAAGTAAATTTTATAAGCTGAATGACTTATATTTCGAATATAAGGATTTAATTAGATAATTAAATTATTAATTTAATATGCGAGTTGCAGAAATAATTGGAATTTGGGTTTAATGTGAATAAAAATAAATTATAAAGTTGATATAAATTCTATTTGAATTAGAATGATGTTGGTAAACTTTTAAAATTGAAAAAAGTTAATTTATAGAAACTGAATATTTTAACATTTAATTAACGTGTAAAAATAGCTATTTTTCAAACAGTCTCGGATTTCGTTGAAATCAGTTTCATTGGATTCGTAATATTATATTATTATAGGATTTCAAATTTTGTGTCAATTGGATTTACAGTTTGTACGGGGGAAGCTAAAACGCTTAGAAAATTGTTTAAGTGAATTTTAAATTTAAATAAGTCGATTCGAAAACCTATCTTTCAAATACGATCAGATTGACTCGCGGTATATACTCTATTGCATTTGGAATAGGGGTAAAATATTATAAACGCCAAGCGGCATGCTGTTTCGAGTTCAAAAAAATTTCGGATGAATAGTGTTGCAAGATTTTCTATAAATGGACAAACAATTTTCATTTTATCACAAACCCTAACAGATCTAGGATTAGCCGCCACTATTAATTTCAATGGCTAGAATTTTATCTTCTTCTCCCTTGATTTCCTCACAATCCACGCAGAATTAGATGAAGGCCTCAACTAGAAAATTGTAAAACTCGCCAAGACGAGTAAATCTAACGGTGATGATTTAAAAGGTAGAGTGGATCGTCATGGGCGAGCTCGAGAAGACACCGCAGTTTGAGGGTTGCTGCGACGTGATGGGGAGGTCATAGTTCATGGTTTTTGCGGCGGTGATGGAGTCGACGTTGGGCTTCGATGTGGAGGTATCTGATCGACGTCTAGTCGAGAGATGGGGTCGCGATAATTAAGGTTAGGGGCGGCCTATGGGTTTTCATGTGTGATATTATAGCCTGGGGGGAAGAAGATGTTATTCACAATGGGATCTTGTTTTGTATAAAACGAACGACTGCGATTTGTTTGAGGGTAAATTTAAAAATAAAATAAGAAATTGTAAATATATATATTAAATCGTGTAAACTTTAAAATTACATAACTTCTTCATACAAGGTCTGTTTATGACGAAACAAGTTGCCTTGGGTCCGTATTGATGAGCATTACATTATAAATCTGGTTTAGAGTTGATTGGAGCTAGTGTAAATTTTGGATAAAATTAAACGGCTGTTTAATTTTATTCGGAATAAAACACTACAACTGCTATTGGAATCAATGTGAGTGCAACCTACTCTTTCTGACTCACTGATACTTTTATATAAGGAGAATAAATATTATTTATGATGATTGATGATTTTTTGGATGATATATGATATATTATGTATATATTGATTGGTATTTGGATATATTCCTGCCTACTGGAGCAAATGAGACCCTATACGTTCCTGTGTATGAGCGGATGACCCATTGTACGTGCGTCTACCTCGAAGCGGACATTGTACACATATTTTAATATGTATCGCAAATAACGGGTTGTAGGGATCCAACTGGATTCCTCATCAGTATTGGTTTTATTTAAAGATATTGTGATATATGTTGTTATCATATGATATATGATGTTCTGGATGTCGTGATTGATGTGTTTAGTGTTATTGCAGCATTGGGCCTATATTTGGAATTTTAAGATGTTAAAGTGATGGTTTTCAATTTAAAAAGGATTTTTAAAGTGATTTTGGAAATAGCCGTTTTATTGAATTTTGAACTGTTGAGTAAAAGTTACAATCTTTATGTTATAAAAATTATGATGTTTGTGAAGAGTTAACTATTTTGTGAAATGATTTAAATTGAGATTTTTGAATTTATCATAAATGGTTTATATATAAGATTTATGAAATCGATATTTTATAAATAAAAATGATGGAATTGTAAAAGGAATTTTATAAGTGTTCAAATGGAGTTATAAATGGATTTTGTAAGCAAATAAGATTCATAATTTAAGAAGCTATAAAAAGAATGATTTTGTAAATAGATGATTTAAAAGTAAATTAACTTATAATTTGGATTTGGCATATAAATGATAAAAATGGAATTTGTTAATAAATAAATTTTATAAATGAAAGTTTTTATAAAATTGAAATGGAATTTACAAACATTGTTTTATAAATCCGAAATCAATTGATATTGATAAATTAAATTCAAAAGTTATTAAAGGAAATTCATCCACGTCTTTGGACAGTAGATAATCCTTTAATTTAATGTGCAATAGTAACGAATTTGGTAAAAGGATTATATCCACAATTTTAAATAGTGGGTAATTCTTTAAATTAAATGTGCAAAAGCAATGAATTTGGTAAATGAATTATATCCACGATTTTGGATAGTGGATTATCTTTAGTAAATGTGTAGAGTATTGAATTTAGATAAGAGAATTTATATTCACGATTTTGGACAGTGAATAATCTTTTGAAATAAATAAATGTTTTGGGTAGTGATATTTTAAATGGGGTAAAATGGTTTGAAGATGTTTTAAAAATTGTTAAGTATCGTATACATAGATTTCAACATTCATTGTTCAAACAGACGTTTTCGAGAAGTAAGAAAATGATGGACTATAACACGGTTGTTATAGTAAATGATTTTTGAAAGGAAATGTTTTGTATAGTATATTGGATTTATATATTTATCTTATTTTCGAATCCATATACTAGTGATTTTGGGTTGTTGTAACGATGTTTTACGCAACATTCGTTTTGACCCAAATAAAAGTGTTTTAAGCGAATGTTTTCCTTAAAGAATAAAATATATACTTAATCCTGATTTAAGTATATGGAGTATTTTCTAAGTGTTGAAAATAAATTGATTTGTGAACTACTTATTATTCAATAAGTATATGGAAAGGTTTTCCAATATTGAAATGTTTTGAGAATATATCTTTTTAAAGATAATTTGAAGTGGATATTTGGCAAATGGTTTAATTAATAAAAGATTAATTAAAAGGGCTAGTGATTGTATATGGTGCTAAATATTTGTTTGTTGTTTTGATAGTTAAATAATCGACTATCAAATTTGGCCATTTTAGTTCCTCGACTTGATATGGGAATTATTTAGTCGTACACTTAGTACGTATCCTTCCGTATAGGCTTGATTATCATTTGTGTTGAGGATGTTGATTCATGTAGTGTGGAGTATTACTCCAATCTATCGTGCTTCCTTCTTGGCTTGAAGGATAGCAAGTCGAAAGTTGGAGACGTGATAAGTCTATGGGACTTAGTTTCTATGTGAGGTTGAGAAACGCTTTTGCGTTGTTGGTGCGAAGAGACCGGGATCGGTTTATCCGAAAACCACTTCGGACCAACGTATATACGATGATTGTGCAAGTTGCGTATGATGATATTGATATTCCATATTTTCATAGTAGGAGACGGTTTGTTGATCGTTTGGGGTTAAAATCCCAATATACATATAGTAGCAGTGGTCTCTTCATTATGAAATATCTAATGCAAGGACTGTTCGCTACTAATCCTAGGGATTTCCTGAAAGGATGTGGTAGTAAAGTACCTTCGGTTTGTCCTGTTCCGGGACAATTTGTATGGATGTTTGTCTGACATTGCATTTCTAAAGATTATGTACATTGGTTTTTACAAACGTACATAAGTGGTGGCGGAGAAGGCAACTTCTCTTAGCTTAACACCCTCCTGGAGATGTGAAAGGAAATTAGTAGTCAATGGAAATGGCCGTTTGGCATTCTAAGTGATGTGATTGTGATATGTGAAAGGTGATCGTTACCTCAGGCCTCATCAACTGGAAATGACCAAAACAGGGTTAGATGCAGCAGGGCTAAGTGGGTCGCTCCCAAGTTGGATATGATTATCCTCCTCTAGATATATCTTTACATGCTATGACGTCGTGTACATGATTATTGTGGTTTGTATGCTAGAGCACCCTCGGTAAAGGTTGGTAACGACCAGAGGATAACATATTCGGTACCATCTAGTTATAGAGGTGGGCCTTGTGTTGGCAGAGGGAAGATGTTCTGTGCCTTGGGACATCCATATAGAGGTGTACCCATTCGGAAGGTGGTCCCTTCACTTGGTCATTTGTATGGAAATCTAGACTCCACTACATACCTGCTATTTTATTTATATAGCCTAGTATGCTAGAATTTAATAACGGTAACAATTTCGGCTATGATTAATATTATTTGTGCAATAGACACTATTATAATATCAAATGATTTGATATGAAATGTTTTAGTTATCGTAAGGTGAAAACATATCCGTGTTTATGTGTGGACTTGTCTTACGGGATACTTTTGTTTTGAAAGGAAAAGTTTGGTAATTTAATAAATTCAGTTGAGTGTGTTTCTCACGCTGGTTTACAAGACTGATTGGGTGTTCTGCCCTTTCAATGCTTGGGTCAGACTGAGTATATTTACAAGTTCAGATTTTGTGCTTTTGGAGCTTCAGCAGAAGAGTTGGAGATCTCCATTTTCGTATACACGTTTATGTTTTGATTATCCGCCGTGCTTAGTTGTTGTATATTATCAACAATTATAAGGATAGGTTATTATAACTGTTCAAGCTGATAACTATTGTTTGATTATTGTACTCTATTGATGTATGTATATACAATTTCTGTTTTGTAAAGATCATTGATATGATATTATACGTTTTCCGCTGTGATGTGGGATTTTGTATCATTCTGTTTTGTCTTTTCTTCTCTCTTTCTTCTCTTCTCTTCTTCTCTCTTCTTTTATTTCTCTTGACTTTCTGTCAGAATGTGCTTTTGGATCGGACGTGTGTGGTTTATTATCGATTCAAAGGGTACGGATTTGTAGGTCATCGCAGATCTCATCTCTTTGGTCATGACCACAAAATCATATTTTGATAGCGTATTTGGAATTCTTTCAGATTTGCGCATCATACGGTACAGAGTCAACAATCTTAATGGTTTAATTAAACAACCGAGGGTATTGTATATTTTCAAGATCAATAAGAAACTCATAGTTTCTTTTCGACGTACGAGAATACTTATTAGACATTCTACTACTATGTGTTCATTTAGGTTAGTTAATTTCACTTCATCTCATATAATCAGTTTTATCTATGGATCGGATCCAATTCCATTTAACTACCAAATATTTCTCAAAGAAATTCATTCACTATGAAGTTAGTATATCTCGAAACAATAATTGTTTCTTAACGCAAATAGAACAGGGATTCATAAACGCTTTGTGAACCTTTTTATTTATAAAACTGATTTTAGTTTACAAAAATTATGTTTGAAACATAAATATGTCATTTGATGACAGATCTTTCCATAAAACTTTTTGGAGATTCATACAAGGTCCCTCATGAATAATTATTACGTGCAATCTTTTGACTTACACAACCTACCAACTCGTTGGCCTAGGATATGTTGGGATTTATTACAAACCCTTATCTTGTATAATATTGTAAATTGTTGTTTAGATGAAATAATATCAACCTTGTGTACTACTCTCAAGTACATGACCTTATAGAAAGAAACTAACTCAACTTCACTCACAATTAATCATAAATTGTACAACATTATCTGATTACTCCTTATCGATCATCATTATGTATCACATGGAGGAGTGACTTTTGAGATTGAATCCATATTCATTTTTAGGTATATTTGGAACTCTTTCCAATATACTCACTTATTCATCTAAATCAAATCATTTTATTCTATTGCATGTTATTTTATTTATTTTTCTTTTATATTCTATGATTTTATCATAAACTTACTACATGTGTATCTAATACATATGTACATGTTGGTAATAAATCATCGATGAATATAACAAAGCATGTGGAACCCTTTTGGTATTAATAGACTTGTGATTGCATACATCACTATGTATTAATTCAACGAATTCATCAACTCTTATGATGCTCCTACTGATGGGTGCATAGCCATTAATTGTTTGAGATATAATTAACCTATATCATATGATTGATAATCATATATAAAATTATTTCTCAAAACTACGGTTTAGTCTATAATTTTAAAACAACTGTAAATAATATTAGATACATATGTATTTTGTTGCATCACTTTTACTATGAAAACAAATTCCATAATATAGTTCTATTTCATAATGAATATTCACAATACTCATATTAAAATATAGTTATATGTATTTTTCGGTCAATACCAAAAATAAACATTATTTCACAAATAATGTTTGGTACATTTTACGAAAAGAATTTTCAGGATGCAATCATAGGTGCTATATGGCATGCTTCCACTATTTCCGCCGTAACTATAATAGCATACTAAATTTAGAGGTCCACCATTCACTTAATATTGTTAATATTGTTTACTTATTTCATATGCAGCAACTAGTTTACGGTGGAGAGTTCTTTGATCAAATATCTTGAACTCAAAGAGATAAATGTTATAGAAAACAATTTTCTATATGAAAATACATTTCAAAATAAAAATTATATTTCATATTTCAATATTAAGTATCAGTTATTATTAAAATTCTTGTTTCCAATGCTTCTCTATAAAGCAGAAGTGACTATTCATTCTCTTCGTTCCAGCCTTACTTTAAATTACATCTATTCTTATACATTCGTTTTTCTTTCAAATGGTCAAACTATTCAAAAGAAAACATTACTACAATATCATAACAAAACTTTTACAAAAGTGCATTCGATTATTCTTAACATTTAAGACATCAAATATGTTGCACTTTATGTAAACCAATCAAGATGACATTTCAACAATCGATTTCTTAGATATATCTCGTAGTTTATAGTCTTATGTTACATTAACACAATATGATCCTTTTGAAATCATTCAAGCTGAATTCATGATCTTAAAATATTGTTTATTGCTTACTTCGAATAAACTAACTTCATCGAAATATTGTACCCTGCAAACTATGGTTGTTCACCATATAACATTTATATGTGAAAGTACATGGATCAAATATCTGTAGTCTTGAATTTCATTTAGAGTTCAAAAACTCATAAAATGCAATACACGATCTAAGCCAAATAAGCATATAAGTGACCAACTTATGAATGTATTAAGTAGTTGAAATATGGCACTTGCATGGGTATAGAAACATTATATAACATGCAATTAGAATTATTAGTAAGTATATATTATATTTCTATTTGTCAACTTTCAATTTAGTTTGTATATATATGTTAATCGACAAACGTTTTATCAATCATATTAAATGCACAAATTTATCATTGTAGATAATTATAACATTATATAGCATATGTTTTTACAAAATTAGAAAGGTTATTTACCATTTCATTTTTCTAATAAGGCTCCCCTTAGTCTTTTATATTTCTTCAAACCCTAAGATGAAACATAGAAGTCTTACAACTTCACTGGTGAGTGTTAGGACTCGTTTGTTTTGGTATTCTGACATTGAGTTTGCTCAATAAATCATAGCCCCACAAACGATGGATAACTCCTTATCGGTTGTATCATATACGGCTCCTAACCCATTTTTCCTTATTCTAATCTCATTTCTAGCTTGAGTTTACTCAACAGATCGAAAGAGATTATTCACTCATACCTACCATATCGTGATAGCCTAAGTATAGTATAAGTACTTAAGTTTGATTAACAAATACATATGGTTATCTTACCTCATCTGTTCAATATATTAATAATACTACGCATAACATCCCTAGATTGAGTTTGCTCAACAACTAAGGAGATGTCAGTAATTTATTTATATATATATATATATGGTAGAGGACATCATTATATTGAAGATTCATAAACTTCAATATATATATTGAGTGATATCGACTTATAGAGTAATATATTTCTTATGAAATATCCCAGCGATTCAAGTATCGGTAACATCAGAAATCTATGTACATTTACATATGCATTTATTTCTCAAGTCTATTTGGGTTTCTTTAATGTTCTATATTTAGTTTATACACATATCATATAAGTTTTATTGTTATATAACTTTTATATTTCATATTAGTTATATGATAGTCTTACGTATAATATATCATTAATTAAATCTTATCTAATTGATTTGAATCAATTAACTCTTTAATTAATTTTAGATTAGTGTTTCAATATAAGTTTTATATTAGACATATCTACTATAATATTTATAGCATATACTGTAACCTTTATAGTGTAACACACATATATCATATATATATATGTGTGTGTGTGTGTGTGTGTTATTTAATTAATTAACCTTTAATTAATTTATTCAATTAAACAATTTTTATTAAAATTTATTAATTTCAAAATTTATCTTGTATACATACATTTATACTTATGTTACCTTAAACGTTTAAAAAAAATATAACATATATCAACATATATGCATTAATTAATTAACATATTTAATTAATTTATTTTATTAATCATATTAATAAATTCAAAATTCAAAATTATTATATAAATATTTTCAAACATTTTGACAATATCATTATCCTTTCAAACATTTTGAAAACTTATGTAGTATTATAATTTTTACGATGAACATGTTTTATTTTAAATTTAACTGTTAAATTTAAAATCTTTAACATTAATTTTCAAAACGATTGTGAAAATTAGCCCAAGGCCCAAATTAAGTTGGGCTTTTTCTGTTAGGGGCAACCTTTGGGCACGCTTCACTTTTCGGGCTAGGCCAATAACCAGGTAGGATAGGGTGCTTGATCACCCAATTCCAATCCTAGACATTACCTTTCTAAACACCGTACTAAGTGGGCAAGCTTAATTAATTAGCCCTAATATGACTAATTTAGATCGCATAGACTATTGGGCTCTGATACCATTGTTGGAACTGGACTAGCCCACAGCGGAAGTTGTGGGTGAATTTCAAAATATTTACCCTATTGGATCTTTTATTGAGCCTATGAAGTCTAATTCATTTAGTCTATTTTTTTTAAAATAAAATCATTTTTTTTTCAAATTTAAGTATTTTGTAATGTAAAGTTAATTTAAATGATTTAATTTTTATATATACATATACATATGTGTATGCATGTGTAACATAATAATCCGTGAAGGGTATAACATGCCCATATTGGGATTTACATCGCAACAGACAGATTAGCTCATTTCGTATGCATTGTATGTTGTCAAAATATGCGCATAAATCTATAATGCAAAGTAAATTTATATAAATATGTATACTTATATTTAAAATATATTTTATAACTAAAAGACTCAATATTAAATATATATATATATATATATTAAAACATTTGTATAAATATATATACATAATAAAACATATAAAATTATACATACAAACATATGCATATACATATATATAATATTTAAAATTAAATATATATATATATAAGGTTAAATAAAATGTGTATACATGAATAATTAATTACATTCAAATAATTAAAATACAAATATATATATATATATATATTTGTATTATTTCCAGATCGAAATTAGTATAACACACATAAAATAATAATTTTATAATTTTATGATATATATATAATAAATAGTTTTGATCGTAATAAATATTAGTAATAAATATTAAAAAATCAAAATTTACGAAAATTTAGGATCATAAAATATAGGTTCAAAATTTCTTTCATGATTTCTGGAAATAAAATATTATTTTTAATAAATAAAAGAAATGTTCAACCGAAGTAATTTAATTATTAAAAATATTAACAAAAAATTCTAAAAAAAATTCGTGGGTTACTGCATAGATTTAGTAATTTAAAAAAAATCAAATTTTAAGTGCAATAATTATTTTAGATATAATAAACAATTTAAATAATCAAAAAAGATAATATAAAATTATTTATATATAAAAAAATATTTTCTAATTTGATAATTTATATTATATATAAATAGGTGTAAGGAAAATTTCTAAGTTGCTTATACATTATAAATATACATATATGTAACTATATGTTTAAAATATACATTAGTATATATTTAAACTAATATATAAATATACATATAACAATTAATAATGACAAATTTTTTATACATTATAAATATACATATATGTAACTATATGTTTAAAATATACATTAGTATATATTTAAACTAATATATAAATATACATATAACAATTAATAATGACAAATTTTTTACAGCAAATTGGAACTTTTTATACATAAATTATAACACATCATAATATAACCATGCACATAATCAAACTAATTTATGACAACCACATATACCTAAGAAAATCTCACCTAACTAGATATACAACATTAATATATATACACATATTTTGGATTAATCAATATTAAATCATAAAATATGATACAATTACTGTAATATATAAATAAAATACCAATTGATGATGCCTTTGAGTCCATTTGAATCGATGAATTCCCTTCTCTAGTTATGCTCGATCCGTTAGACTGCAAGTCTGGAATCGTCGATCTTTTCTATTAAATAGTGTTTTTTCTTAAGTTGAATTGATTTGATATTCTTAGAAATGATATGGGTATTAATTTTGGCCAGCAAACTTGATAATTATGGCAGCCAAAAGTTGTTTTTGATTAAGGTTTTAGAGATTCGAATACATAGCCTTGTACAAGAGAGATATTAGGACAATCTCATTACCTATTCTCTCTTAATCTTAGCCATCCATCTCTAGGTATAATCCTAAGTTTTAGCCGCCTCCAATGACTTTTCAAAACCAAAATTTATAGCCCTAATGATGGGCTATAAACCTATTTAAGCCCAAGTCAAAAGACTATGCAATTAATTCTAATTTAATCACTTGTTGATATTGTATATCGATCGATATATTTATAACTGTTATAAATATATATATAACATTATTTATTTATCAAATCAAATTCAAATTTTATAATTAATATTTCATAAATATTAATTAATTTACTTAATTTATAACGATTATTAATTGATTAAATCATTCGGCCTTAAGGGAATTCATCATTTCAATTGTGTAACTCTTGGGTGTAAATTTGGTCAGTAATTAACACCGAACTATTCGAATGTTGACGGTTGCATGTCACTTAGAAAGTGGTGTGATATTATGGAAAAATCTATCACTTATTCATTTTCAGTAAAATCTTGTTTAATTTATGTTTAATAAGCGTTACCCGGTTGTGACATTTGTTTACACCAATTCTCTTCGTCAAAACTATATCATTTTGGACTTATGGTATTTGGTAATGGTCAAAATTCCAACCTCATCTACATTCAAATTTATAGTCCAAATACAAAGTCTTTGGTTCAATAATAACAATTATTATTAACCGAAATTCTCTGGCCAGAGATTTTGACTTTGAGTTGACTTGAGTTAACTGTGATACTAACCGCATATTTGAGGAGACGAATCCTCTTTCGAATAGTGTTTCACTTCCAGTACTTCCACTCGATCCAGCTATAGTCACTCAATGGACGTCATGCTATGATTTGGCTACAATCAAAGCGGAGTTTTCATATTGAAGATCCATAGTACTCTCAAGTCGAGAGAACTATGTAAATCGGTCACATCAATATTATCTATTTGATCTTAGTTATATTAACCAACAGAAAACTATCGAGTGAGTCGTTCCATAGTTATCCGATAACTATTAGTACGTAACCCCTAGGTGCCTCCTAGTAGTCATGAGTAATACACTGCCCAACAATTGGAGAGCGTTACGTACTCCAGTCTCAATGGATACATCGATATCCAGTCTCGATGCATCTTGACTAGGAACATTCAAAATGGTATATTTTTTTCGTCGTGATAAATTACTCACGGTTACAACATTTTGTAACTACTATCAAAAAATACACTATTTGTGGATTTTTCTATTAAATATAAATTTAATTAAGTTAATTAATTAATATAATCACATTATATCAAGTATATAATAGGAAGAAAATATCTTTTATTTCGATCAAGATTGGTCAACGAGTTAGATATGTGCAACAAATTACCTAATTGCCCCTAAGCCATACCCCTAACTCTATCAGGCTACGTTTTACCTTTCACATAGCACTTCCTACTTGGAATGCTAACACTTCCCTTCAGGAAACAATGCAAATGCCAGCATTCATCCATACAAGTTTCCCAGGAGATGGACAAACGAAGGCATTACTTTACAACATCCTTTTTGGAACCACCCTCAGAATTAGTAGTAAGTAGCCCTTGCACTTCAAAGAGCTCCGTCTTTAATTCCATCGTCTTCAGTATATCTTCACTTCGAAATACTTGAATTAGATCGAAGTGGTTTTCAGATAACTTATCCGATCCCGGTCTCTTCGAAAAAATTTCGATAATTTTCGATAAACTCGACCCCGGTTCTTTAGGAAATAAACAGTCAACGATAAGAGCAAAGACCACCTTGTAACTGTTAGTGGACGAACTTCCTTATTATTTATCCTAGGAGAACAAAATGAGATTTATACGCACAGTACAGAATTATCGGCGATGACTATGCCATATAACTTATGTATTTCTTCAAAAAATTTCCAAAGTTACGTGTCGGGTCCAAATTCGATAGTTGATTATCTAACTATTGAGTAAACAAACAACAACCAATTCCATTAGAGATTTATTTATTCATATCAACCACTAAGCCTTAAAAAAAAATCTTTATTTAATAAATCTTTTTTCGAAATGTTTGCCTATAACATTCATATACTTATCTCTCTGACATATGTATATTCACAAAACATTTGCGAGTAACTTCTTACTTCTAAATCAAGTTAAAAAGGAATAAACAAATGTTGTCTAAATTGGAGGTAAGGACATCCCTAAACACTATCCCCTTAGTGTTAAGTGCAGAACAGATATTCTATACTACCATTTTTAAAAGGTCAGTTTAGAGAAACCCAGATCTCAAATTCTTTTTATACTTCTTTCGATAAATCATTTTTTACCAAATATATTTCATTCATGAAATCTCTTTTACTTGAAATCCATATACATTTTGAAATGCTTTCCAAACTCCCAAATTCTTTTATAAAACCCATTTATAAATATTCAAAATTATTAATATAAATTACTTTTATAAATACCCAAACATTTTATATAAATTTCTTATAAATATCCAAACCTTTTTATAAACTCCCTTTATGAATATTCAAATCATTTTTTAAAACCTCTTTCATAAATTCCCAAATTATTTATAAAACTTCTTTATAAACCATTCCTATTTAAACAACTTCTTAAAGAACCTTAAATCAATTTAGTTTCCTTCAATAAGCAAATCCATTTTATAAATCTTCCTTATTAATGAAATATTCTTTGCTTAAAAACTCAAATCCCTTTACCCAAAGCACTTTATAAAATTTCAAATTTATTTATAAAACTCTTCGTAAAAACTTCTTTTTATAACATAGAAAACCATTCCCAATAGTTAAAAAACACCTTTAGTAAAACCATTTGTCAAATCATTCTTTAAATTCTTGTTCAAATTGAAATAACTTTGAAACTTTCAAAAAGAAAATGAAATATTTATCTCTACAAAATCAAACGAAGGGTTAATGACCACAACTTTATTTTTAATTTGATTTTACTTATTCAGTTTAACATAGCACTACACAACAATAGGTACATAAGGAATCATTACATAACAATCAATCAACTTAAGTAAATGTCCAAGTTAATCGTAATAGCATAATGGTGTTTTGTTCTGCTAATAGATGTCATTTAGTTTTTCCTAATCGTATAGGGTTACTTAAGGGTAAGCGACACAGAAGTCTCTTGGTTTAAAACAAATTTGAAAATAAAATAGTTTAAAATAAAATCGATTACTTAAACTCAAAGCGATTTTAAAATAAATTGAAGCCAATTGTAAATGAGAATCAAATCCTTATTAAATAGTAATTAAACTCTGATTAAAAGTAATTAAATCTTAATTAAACCTCATTAAAACATAATTAGCTTCAAAAGAAATTAATTAAATAAAACCCCTTTAAAATAATAATTAATTAATTATTATCTTAAATAATTAAATAATAGTTTATTAATCCTAAATTAATAATTAAACGATAATTAACTTTAGTTAAGTAACAAATCATGATTAACTTAATTGATTAACATTTAAGTTTAAAAACCGTTATTAACAAATGATTAAGTACTAATTACCTTAATTAGTTAATTAATTAATTAAATCATTAAATAAATAAATAATTAAATAATTGTTCCCCAATTACTTTATTAAAGTTAGAAAACATTTCCAAAAGGATTTCTAAGTGAAAACATGTTTGAATTAGAAAACTAATTAATTTTTTTCGAGCTGCGCGTATAGCATCTATCGCTATACCGACCCGTAATTTCAAAAACTTGAAACTTCTTTTTTTTTTTACTTTTAAAATCCCTTTTAAACTCTTATCCTCTTTGAAACATGAAGGTAAACTTTTGAGAACCAAATCAATGTTTTAAATTTAAAAACTGTTCACTTTGAAACAAAAATCAAATTTTCGACACAAAAAACGGATTTCTACGTCGCTTTTGATTAGCGAATCACTACCTCATGAACTCACATACGAAAAATATAACATTCCAACATAATATCACATCATATCATTATAGCACCATCATAAAGAAAGTATCGCTTCACAATACTAACTAACTTTTTCCATTATTGAAGGTATAATCTTTATCGCCTACTCAAACTTTCGCATAGGCAATGAACACCAAATCAACATATATGCATGCATACACAACATACGACATTACTATATACTTGAGCGGCATTTTAATTCATAAAATTTATTTAAAAAGTTAAATAACTTGAGTTACAAAATATGAACTTTACTCACCAAACTTTCATTATAACTTGATTTTGACTTAGATCATGGTATTAAATTGCAAATGAGAGGACTTTGGATGCTTCTGCACCTAAATTAGGCTCGACAATGCATGTGTTTGGGTCAACCATGGATGTTATAGGGTGGATGAGCTTGCAACTTGGAAGAGAAGAGGTTGTAGTATATGTAAAAGTGGTTTAGTGGACTAAAGAGGAGATTTTGAGTAAAAAGAAGTGATTGTTCTTACTTTAAAATTTATGAAGAGAAGCCATGGATATATATTTTCAAGCTTTTAGAATTTGAAAGTGAAGAAAAGGATTGTAAAATGAAACTTATGAAATGGAAGGAGTATTTATAGGCTTAGAAAACTATTTTTAAAATACAAAGTGCTTATAATTAAATATATACATATGCATGCGTTTCATACCTTCCCTCTCTCGCGTACACATTACTCCCTCCCCTTAGGCCATGTTGTAGGGTACGTAAGGTATGTCATAGGATTTGTATATATAAGTGTGTTTATGTGTGTGTGTGTGTGTGTATACCTTTTATAACATAATTTGTCACATTCAAGCTTATGTGCATATATTTGTATAAGTTAATATACATACGTATGCTTAATTAATACTAATCCTAATATATATAAATGTACGCATGTTGCATCAAATGTGCTCAATGTTCCCGATGCCTTTTGGGCGCCGAAAAATTGAAATTTCGAAAAACGTTCTTCGGTCACATTTCTATTTTTATTTGAACTATCTACAATGGTAAAAAAAATTAAAAACTATTTTCTCATCATTATTAAATAATTAAAATAGGTTTATTTGCTAATAAAATCCATTTATTGATTTTGTAAAATATATTTAAATAGCATATTTCAAAGTGGCAAAATCCTGGGTCATTACAAATCGATTTTACCATCATTTATTATTATTTAAAAGAGTTATATTTTAAATATAAAACCTATTATTTTAACATTTAAAATTTATTACATATTCGCAAATTAAGGCTATAAAATTCTCGGTCATTACAGTATCCCTCCAGCCTGTCCCCCTACATCACGTATAGTATAATCATAATATATAAATCAACCACTTCGAGGCTGGATCGTATATAAAGGGTCATCCACTCTTACACGGAAACGTAATAGGGTTTCATTTGCTCCAAGGGCAGGAATATGTTCAAACCAACAAATAAAATAGTAAACCATCCAAACAGTCAACAAACAATCAAAAATAAAATTATCCACACTTATACAAAAATATAAGTGGGCCCGAGAGGTGAGTTAACTCACTTTGATTCCATTTATCGCCAAAACATTATGGTTTGAAATAAAATGTAACCAGCGTTTAATTCTAATCCAAATTTCTGCTGGCTCCCAATCCATCCAATCCAACTCCATAACGTAGCATTCGCTAATACGATTGCAATGCAACTTATGGCGTTCGATTTTGACTTCGTATGAAAAAATTACAAATTAATGAATGTATGAGATTATTTAAATTTTTATTAACTTAAACTAATTAACTTTAAACTTTAATTTTACCTTCCCTCCCACCAGTTCGTTTTCAGGCCGTGAGTTTTTCTTTTTAATTTTTTGATAAACTTCGATTGTGATTTTCCTTCGTTCATCGTCGCCTCGCTAATCGCACACCCCTCGAGCTCGCCGTCGTTGCCACACCACGCCGCCTGCCACTGGTGTTGCCCAACCAATCACCATGAAATGAACATAACCGCACCACCTTTGAATGGACATAGCAGCCGCTCTGCTTTGTTATAAGAGATATCAACCGGTTATCTTCTATATTTCATCGAGCTCTACGTTATGTTAGCTGAAGTCATTAGCCAATTCAACCTCTAGAGGCTCCGTATAGTGGTGGTCGTTGGATGACCTTGAGTTAATGGCGGCTGGGACTTTATTTCTAGGGTTTGAGTAAAAAGTAAATGTTGAGGTGCTTATATAGAAAATTTTCAGTACTATTCACTCGTTAAACTTTCGAACTCTAAACGAGACGTGCCGATTGGCGTTCTGTATGTAATACCCATATTCCAAACACAATGGAACTAGTATCGAGACTCAATTCCATCACTTACAGAAGTTAGCTTCTCAAAATCAATTATATTGACTTAATTTCCTTTAATTTACTTCTACGCGTTTCGAGCTCGTACGACCAAACGATATATCCGATTGCTACGAAATTTGACGGCAAAAAATAATTCACTATTATGAATCCAATGAAACTAGTTTCGTCAAAATCCGAGACAGTTCCCCGAAAGGTTGTTTCCACATGTTAATTAAAACAATTATTGTTAAAACTAGTTTATTCATTTTTAAGTTCAAACTTATAAGTTTGCTATCTTCATTCTTGTTCAAATAGGATTTTAAATCAACTCTCAAAATCATTTTTATTCACATTAAATTCAAGATTTAATAATTCAAACACTTTCAAACATTCAAACAATCATTATATTCAAATTTCAACTTATTTAACTTATAAAATTACTTTTTAATATTTAAAAATCAATTAAATATTTTAAATTCAAAGGACTGAAATTCTAGATCGTTACAGAAAGTGCCAGACAAACCTTTTACCATTAAAAAATGCAAAAGTAAAATAATTAGAAGAAAAAAGGAAAATGCAGGGCTTATGTGTTTTTCAGCGTTCACAACTACAAAAAGTCAAAAACAATGATTATGCTCTCAAAATTTGTGCATCTAGCACGGTCTATTTTTTGGAAACATGTTCATATAAAAACATCAATTGATGGACATTTTAGAGAGACAAGTGGGATCTCCTAGGGGTTTGGAAAAGAAAGGCTTTACATTATTTTCATTATTATGAGAAAGGCTTCCACTCACATTTTGAAAAGAGAGGACGGACAGTGTTTTCTTGTTAGACAATAGGTACACATAAATCAAAAGAGCATTAGACAGCGTTTGGTTTAAACAAGTTTTGTGTTTTGAGTATTCACACTATTTGTGTGTGGGGAAGTGGAGAAGTTACCACTCAATCCAACAATGGAAAGAAGAGATGGAAGAAGGTAAATTATGATAATTTTCAAAATGTGAAAAACACGAAAATATCATTTTCAATATATGTTAAAACCAATTTTCAAGTCGACCGTTTTTCAATCGTTTCAACTCTTCCGTATATTTTAAAGTACACAACGAAAACGCAAATACAAACACAAGACTTAAATTTCAAACTAAACACTACCTTAAATTCTGAGTTATAATAAGCTTCCACCGACATACCCTTTCAAAGTTTACAAACAATGTTTGATGTTACTAAAATAAATAATAATAATAAATAAAAGGAGAGAAAAGGAAGGGGGAAAAAAGGGGGAAAAAAGTTGGTTAGTTAATTACAATGCTGATATTTTCAAAGTCTGACGGTGCATCTGTAATTGACGAGCGATTTGGGTTATTTCTCAAGGTGGATATAAGCCCACTTACAATCTAACACTTAATGGGCTTTGTACCCCCAGTACACAATCCAAACTTAACATGTTCTGTTCACTAAACATTCGCTCCCTTAGTACAACTGAAGAATTTCCGTTCTTTGGCGACTGCTTACGAGATCTAGATTTTCGCAGGTCTGATCTTCTTATCATCTCGTTTTCCTTTTCAGACTTTAATTTCTTAGTAAAGAGTATTTGTGTTTTCGTAGATTAATCTGATTTAAATGCGAAAACAGTTGATAAATCGGATTGGATATTCCGTTTTAATGCTATTTTAGGTCAGATCTCATCGTATGTAGAACCAGAATGGGTTTTATACAATCCTCTGTGGGAAAAAAAAAAAAAAAAAAATCTTTTTGGAGATATTTCTTTATAATATTGGCCGAAAGTTAGAAGGCTTTTTTTATTTATGAATTTATGTTGAACTGTTGGTTTGTCCGTAGGCAATTTATTTTTCGAACCATGATTCGGAAACAATCAAATGAATTGTGTAATCTGGTGCTTAAGTTGTTTTTTTAATAGGGAAAACTCCTTTTTTTGGGTTATAAACATCTAACGTAACCGTGGCATTTGAATAAGATTACAAAGCATTGGATTTCCGTCCCATATCATTGTCACATCTGTATACAAATCCAGATGGCTGCATTTGTATTTGCGATTTACCTTCTTAAACTAGAAGGCGATTTCAATTTTTCTTGGTTGGTTTTTGTGATAAATTTTGAAATTTGGACAAAAATGTGTTTAGAATATGAAATTATAAGCGGATGACATAAAATATACTATTTATATGGTTACTGGTTTTGGACTAGAGGTCGTATGGTATAGGTGATTGTTAAAGGAAGAAACAAATCGGATAAGGGAAATGATTGTTCAGGGGAAATGTTGGAAGAGAAAATTTTTGTTAAGCAAAAAACACCATGTTGTTTACGCTGTTTTTCTAGCAATTATTGACGTAAGTACGCATAACAATTTTTTATATATATAAGCAGCGAAAAATGAAAATTTCAAATTTTAGAGAGAAAAAATATATACTGTAGTTTCCAAAAAAAAAAGACTATGTTCGTATCTTATGGTTGAAATCTAAAGTTCAATATGTTGCAACAATAATGATAACAAATTGTTTACAACTTCAAATATTCATCTTAAATGTTTGAAATCATCTAAAACTTGTCAAAATTACAAAAATGAAAATTTATTTTAATAAACTGCTTATTTTCTATTTATGTCCTAACAAGGTAAAATTGTAATATTTATCATTTTTACTAAGGGAAAAAACATATTTTCACTCGTTCTCCTTATCAATTTAGTTTTTCCTCTAAAATGCTATTTCAATAATGTCCTTTATCCAAAATGTTTTCCCCTTTAACAACTCCCTATTGAATGTGTTATCACATCTGTGGCTTATATGATAAATTATTTTGAGAATATATAACCATTGCTTTTATAAGATACAAGCTGGTACTAGAATTATGGGGATTTGAGCAGAAAACAAAGATCGGACTTTTATGGAATTACTTTTTAGTTTTGTTGAAAACAGTACTCTGGTATTTTCTTTGCTATCACTAATTATGCTTTTTTAAAATAATTTAACAAATCTTGTTTTTACAGCCGATTAAATACGATTTATATATGGGGGTGATTATTTGGAAACAAAATAAAACACAAAATGTGAAACGGTAGATGTTGACAGTTGGCCAATTGTGTTCACATTTGGAGTTGAAATCGGGAAAAATCCAATGGTTATGATCCATCGTATCACCAATTGTGATACCAACTTGTGTCGTAATAAAATTTCCACTGTCAAAACTAAGGCTTAAGCATGTAAATGCCGAAAAATTAGCAACTTAACTACAAAATAGAACAACTGATCAAAAACAATATCAATCATTATAGACAAAACATATGAAAACATAACATTACATGTTTTCATATAAATTAAAATTAAACACTTGGATTCTAACAATGAAGTAATATTGGAAGTATAAAATATCCATAATATATTTGAATTGTTAATAACAATGAAAAAATATTCTTTTTTTAATGAAAACCCGAATTGTACCTTTCAGCAGTAATCTTGTAGAGGTTATGCTCTTGTATACCAACTTCGATTATATTGCAAAAAATGGGCATAAAGCTGGAGAACAAAAAATCGAGGTTTGAGATTCAAATATTAATTTCTGAGATTTTGATGCTGATTTTTCTGTATTTTCCCTGATAACTCTTAATTAATGTGGCAGCAAATAATTTCATGATCCTTCAAGAATGTAGCAGCAATTCTTTTTTGGTCATGTGTTTTTTTCCCTTTTTGAGAAAAGAAACAGTGAAGGAAAGGTATGTATGTAGAAGATTAGTGATTATGAATTTGGAGCATAGTAATATTAATGAAAAATCAAGGACTTTCTAGGATATGGGCTTGACTTGATCGCGAACCTATCTTATTTGAGATTTTAAGCAAACGTAGAAAATAGATTGACGTTTTTTTTAATAATAATCAATGAGACCAACGTTAAACCTATTAAAACCAACGTAAGCAAGGTAGTCAACTTCAAAAAACATGGTTGGTGGGGCGTAACAGTTGCACTACTCCCCCCCCCCCCCCCCTCCTTCCTCCATCCCTCGCTCCCTCTCTCGCCGCCTAGGCTGCCGTTGTTTTCTTCTTAAAACTTGGAAATGTTAATTTGCTGTGTTTATTTGTTAATTTTATCACACACACATGCAGGAAAATAGACACAATGACAAACTTAAAAAAAAATTAGGCCGAAGGACAAATTTGTTTTGTAGGCTGAAGGACAATACTAGTTATAACTAGCATTTTGTATAGTGTAAAACTGAATATAATGCTAGATATAACTAGCATTTTGTGTAGTGTGAAAGTTGAATATAATGCTAATTATAACTAGCATTTGTGCATCAGCCTGAACATAAAACTTGGTGTCCTTCGGCCTAATTTTTTTTAAAGTTTGTCATTTTTCCTAATTCACTCTTTATCATGCAAGTTTAATATTTTTTTGGTGTTGATTCTTTATTCCAAGCAATTCAAGATTTCTAATCTAGAATTATGCTGCAGTAAAGCAATAGCATTCTAATTTCTAAATCATCAGTTAGTAGCATTTTAAATCTGTATAAAGTCTCTAATTTCATTACAATAGTTTACTTGATTAAAATAATAAAAAGATTAATTTGATCAACAACATTCCAAATGGAAAATACAACCATAAATAAAATCTGATAGATCAAACAAACACACTCTTATGCACCATCATTGATACATGTGCCTCTTGAGATAGAAAAACTCTTTGCAAGCTCGAATATGATTTTCCAATCGTTCATCAATCTTGGTCAGAAAGAGTGAGTAAAAGCTTTGTTATTTCACTATCATTCATTTGATGTTTTAGATCTTTTTTCCTTAAATTTGTTTGATATACTTTAAGTAAGGTTCTGCTATAATTAAATACTGGCGCATTGCATGCATGATGTGCATACATATGCCCGTGATTTAGAAATGTAATAGAGTATACTAAACTGTAAGGGTATTTATGTAACTTTGATGATGGACGAGACAATGAATGCCGATTAATCTTATACAATCAATCCCGTTATTATTAGTAGAGATTCAACGAGGGCACAAACGACAATAATCTTGTTACCTGCGATTGTGGTATTTTGCGGACGGGTGGAGGATAATTAATTGATGGTTCGGCAGTGTTTTTAAATTGGTTTGTAAATGTGAATGAATTGAAAATTTGAGAGGCAGAAATATGAAGGGTACTTGTGGAGTTCTAGAAAATTCGTGGAAGTGTATTTATCCAATTTTTTTAATTAGCGGTAGAGATGTGCTATTCATAATAACATTTTGAAAAGGTATTATTATTTTATTGCATTATATCGAGCTTAGTCTCATGCTGATCCGTTTTTATAAGGATCATGAACAAACTATCTATGTAAGTTGATCTCAAAGGTAAAACAATGTGCTGTGTAAGAAATTGTAATGGGATGCATATTTTACTTTCATTAAAAGTTCACGAGCTACTGTCAACTTTATTTTAAACTCCATGTTATAACTGGAAAACGGTTTGTTTAAATTATTTAAACACATTAAGCATGGCATTTTGTTATGATGCATCAAATTGTTCAAAGTACGCTACATATTTATATTGTAAATAAGTTATGGGATACAGTTACTTCCGGAGTGCTGTAGAAATATGATATTGTTAAATAATACAGTTGAACATTGTATTGTGTATAGAATTAGGGGATGGAAGAACTGAAGTTATTGAACAGAAGTCGCCCCTTTTGTCATCGGTTTTTTATTTGCTTGTTAATTGAATCAAAAACATGATGCCGTTGTGTAGTAACATCGCTCAATTTGCCTTGGTCATTCCAAGGACTAGTGTTTCCCTATGATATTAGCGTACCATGCTTTGGGACATCCATCGAGTTGTATTGTATTTTTTGGTAGGAGAACTGTGTGTGCAAGTATATACATCGAATATTTTTATTGCATTTATGGTACTTATAAATGGCATTAATTACTCCATTCTTGTTTTCTTTCTCTTTCTGTTTCTCACCTATTTCTCCTTTACATTCATCTTTTCTTTGCGAATCAGATTTAAAATGATAGCTACGCAATTTTCCCTTAGGTTGAAATGGTAACGGTTGAGTTCTTATGCAATCAGTTCTTTAATATAGATAGAGACAGAGATGCTGTCTTATTGGGTTTTTGAGATGAAAGATGCTAAATTGTTGGTGCTTTTCATTGTTGGTTTTTGTTTGAAAATATTGTAGATTTTTTTATAAATTAGCACGTGTTAAAGCAGACATAAATAAATCGGGTTATGCATAAATTTTGTTTGAATTTAGCGTCAGAATCGAAATTTTAATGTTTTCGTAGTCAGAATATATCAGTGTCAAATTTTATATCCTGATAACAATCTTTTGAATTGTTGTTAGAGCATAGAGAAAAAAATGGTAGCAAATGGAGAAGCTCCAGCAAGAGGAAGCGCAGCAGCAGCTGCAAGCTTGAGGAGGAGACGAGGTGGAGGTGGAGGCGGAAACAGCGGTGGAGGAGCAGGAGGTGCAAGCACTATGCTTCAGTTCTACACTGATGACACTGCAGGTCGCAAGATGTCTCCTAACACTGTCCTTATTATGAGCATTGGTTTCATCGCTGTTGTTGCATTGTTGCATGTCTTTGGAAAGCTCTATAGACATTAAACTGATCATCAATAGACAGAAAATTTGAGACAGTTGAAATGTACCTTTAACTTTCTGAATTTGGTTAAATATACCTGTACATTTAATGGAAAATTTAATATGAAAAGACCATTAAGAGATTTCTTGTGGTTTTTAGTATTTTATTTTAATATATGTGCTGCTAGTTTTGATTTCTCATTCTAATCTTTTCATGTAGCCCATACTTCAAATTGTAGATTTAAGTTTCTTAAAACAATATGGTTGTATGATGCTAACTTTGACATAGAATTAGTGTTCCTAATACATACAAGGTTTGTAGCGCGTAGGAAAAGTTCGGTAGATATTAACATCAGTGGCAGTGTTACACGAATAGATAGATTACCTATTATGATAGCTATCTAATCAACATCATGGTTAAGAACAAAATCAAAAGGTTTTGACACTGCTCTAACTTATTACCAAAATGGCCTGCACAGGTTATCTAATTTTTTGGTACATTACTTTTCGTTGTTGCTGTTATAACTAATGTTTCAGTTAATGCAAAGATATCAACTAGGCGCAGAAAGTCCTAAAAAATTACTTATGTTCCATGTTTTCTTACTTTGTGTGTGGAAAACGTCATAAGCGTTAATTTTTTTCATTGACATATACTGTTGTAAAAGCTCTTTATTTTGTTTCTTTTAATGTACTCACAATGTTGACCAGCATAGTCCATCTGAGTGACCCTAAGGATTTGTCCTACATTTTCAATAATTTGTTGTAGCTTGTACGGTTAGAATTGTGATTTCTTAGGCCAAGGTTTGATTTCTTACACTATCAACCTAATATTATGGGTTCAATTCTATCTTGGTTGCCCTGTTTATTATATTTTAGAATATACTATATTTGGTTCTAAGACATCTGTATTGATTTAGAAACAAAAAACACATTGTAAGAGAGCCCAATTTTGGATTCAGTTGATGATCCTGTCAGTTACGAAGTCATCCGGCAGGATCTATAATATCCAATGTGATTAAGGTTAATTGTATACCACGTGTACTGCAATTTTGACTATACATATTTATGCAACAGAGTAAGTGAACTTTGTTCTTGGAATGATATAATGATGATGATCATAAGATAATAAGGTTTAGTTGAGGTAGGAAAAGTTTGGCAGATATTAACAACAGTGAATATTACAGGAATAGTACGTCAATATTAAATGAATCCGTGGATAACCTATCATGATTAGTATCTACTCAACATTATGGTTCATAACAAAATCAAGAAGTTTGTCATTTCTCTGACATATTTCCGCAATGGCCTACTTTGGGTTATTTAATTTGTTTATGCTACGATGCTTTATTGGCTGCCGTTGTAACAAATGTTTTTATTAATGCGAAGATATCAACTAAGCAAAGAAAGTTCCGGGCTACATTAAAAAAAGTCTTTTGTTCCCTGTAGCCAGAACAATAAATAGCAAGATTTTGGCGTTCAAGCTTCACATTTTTGACCCAAACCCCAAATTTCATCCTCTTTATGTGGGAAAAAAACATATCCCTTTAATTTTGATAATCGACATGTATTCTTGTAAATGTATTGTGGCATCGTTTGTTAACTATGTACGTTCATATCATGTAACAAACATACGCTTGTAACTGACGGTTTTAATGCCACCTATTTGTGTAGTCTATGTTTTGGGATAGATTATATTGTACTTCTTTTTCGTATGACATATGCTCTAGTCAGAAGCAAATTTTACAATATTACCAAGCAACATGAAACAGTTTCAAAATTCACTTCTTCTGTTTGCATAAATACACAAATATGACCAAACTTTAAGGTACCTCGCCACTGTTTCGGGTACAATGCATCCAAAGACGAAGTCGTTGTCCAGAATTGATGGTTAACCAGGACCACTCGATCATTTATTTATTGCTACTTCTGGATCAAAACTGTCAACTAATGGATTGGAATGGAATATAGAACGGAATGGAGTTCTTATATACAAAATTTAATCATGCATCATCATTAATATATTTTCTTTTTCTTTTTTCTTTTTTTAAATATGGATTCAATTTCTTTTAATCCGTAGGAAAAGAAGGAAAGCGAAAGAATGAGATCCAAGTTCACTCAGTCTGTCGTTTATCATGATCCCATAACTTCATCCCATGTCTTACTCTCATTTATTTTTCTTCTAAAAAAAATCTTAATTCATTTAATGTAAATGAGTGAAGGAATGGGCATCACTTTCTTACCCATCCATACTTTATCTATATATACAACACAAGTTCTGACCAAAAAAGAAATCAAAGAATCCTTAAAACTACGAATTTTTGAAGGACTTGGTGTCGAAATGATGTCTTCAGATATGCTTAACTGGATGCAGCAACAGCAAAGTTTGATGCTGCACATGCACCAGGTCAGAATTTTCACTGAACCTGAACCATCGATGAAAGACGATGCAAGTTTATCTAAAAAGAGGAAGACGGAGAAGGTAAAAACTGAAATAACAATGAATTAAATGTGTATTACGATTTTGCTAACAAGCATCCGTTACTAATGCAAATAGTCAAACAACGGAGGAGAATCAGAGAAGAGGATGAAACAGTCGGCAACAAATGAAGTGGAGAACAAGAAGAAAGGAGAAGAATTAGAAGACGGTTCAAAGTCCAAAGAGCAAAAGACCGATTACATACACGTCAGAGCTCGAAGGGGTCAAGCAACAGATAGCCACAGCTTAGCAGAGAGAGTGAGTTCAACCCATTTCCCAACTACACCAATTTCAAGTTTCAAATTTTCAGTAAATGGTAAACTTATATATACAGGTTAGAAGAGAGAAGATCAGCGAGAGGATGAAGTACCTGCAGGACCTGGTGCCAGGGTGCAGTAACATAACGGGTAAAGCCAGCATCCTAGATGAAATAATCAACTATGTACAATCTCTGCAGAAACAAATAGAGGTAAATTCAATATATGATATAACAAAATTTTATTGTTCTTTTCTTTTTCTTTCTTAATTTATTGAAAGATGTTGTGCATGCAGTTTCTTTCCATGAAACTAGCTGCAGCATATCCAGTGGCCGACTGCAGCAGCATGCGGAACCACATTGAAAAGGAGGTGTGCTTTTGTTGCTCTTTATTGTTTTCCTTTTTGCCTTGCATGAAGACATAATCTGAACCGTATATTTGGAACAGGTACAGGTGAATTCATCTTGTTGCACCGTAGAAAGGTCGTTGGAACTGCAGAATCCATCGTTTCAGTTGTTGGATCATCTCCAACCAGACGTTGGTGCTTCTCAGAATGAACTTTCTTTTATGGTACGTAATTCATTAGTCTAAAAATACGGTTAAGGCTGTTGTGTATTGCTGCTAACCAACCAATATTATGTTGTGTTTCTAGGAATGCGGTTCATCTGCTTGGGACTACAATCATATGACAGATGTTCATAAACTAGACTGTTTAGGCGGAATGGAATCTTCTATTCCTTTTCATTTATTTCCAGCTGAACAAAACAGCCTTATGTGAAGCAACTATATAAGCTTGTGAGATTGTTGTACACCAACTCGGTCGCTGGAGATAAAAATAACAGTTCATGCATGTGAAGGAATAGAGATGCAATTTACAGACGAATATATTAGCCAGCCATACACAGTAGTTTTCACTGTTTTCTAGACTAATGAATTAGGTGCCACCAAATCAAAATCTGAAATTTTTACGTACTCAAATTTCATGTTTACATCCTAGAAAAATCACAACTGTATATTTTTTTTGGTAAATAACTTTAATTGACATAACAAAAAAGGGGACGGACCATAAACATTTGCAAAAGAGGAAAAAAGTCCCATCATCTCCTAATGGAATTAAACCAACAAATGGGAACATATCCAAGGAAATTTCATTTCTCCTTTTTCTTTTCAGAGCAGTTTAACTGACATACGACTAAAATGAAAGTTGGGTAACCCTAAAGAAAATGTAATTCAATGCAACATTACAGGCCTATCAATAGGGCAACAAAATGAAATTAACAGCTACCAACATCACTGTCAAAAGTTTCAAACGATATCATTTTCCATTGTAAAATATTAATTTAATACAATAATTATAAAATCTATGCCTACTGTGCAAATCCCATTTTCACCATCTTCGGTCAATCCATAGTGCCGTTTCCTGTAGCCTTCTTCTTCCCAGCATACTTCTGCATTTTGCAAAACAAGGAAATCAATAGGAAAGTATGGAGAAACATGCAAATACAAACATTTAGGCCTCTCCATGATCCAGTTCACCGGTAAAGTTTACTTAAAGTTTGATGTAAGGGTCTAAATCCATTATTTACAGAAATCTTCAAATACTCCTGCCAATTTCGACTCAATTCTAAAATTCATATTCAAACTTCAATCCAAATCATAACTGAAAAAAATCTGTCAATCTATGCCGAATAATATATAAGAATACTTATTTAAATCTTGTTGTTTTCCAATAAACGTGGAACATGACAAACAATTAGGCTGACGTTTTTGGTGTCAAGTACCATCAGCTGAAGTAGCTAGTAGTTCGACACTCTAGATTGAGGTTGTAAAGGTCTTGGATTCGAACCCCCAAAACACTCCATGAGTACTCTGCTTTGATTAAAGTACTAGTTTTGTTCTCAAACAAGTCTAGAGATATATGAACCCAAACATAAAAATCAATTTCAAAAATATGTAAATGTTTTGTGCAAGGTTCAAGATTTTGGTTTTGTTCATTTAAGATTTTTGACATTTTCGAACGATTTCCGAAATTTCAAAAATTGGATTATGATTCTGTTTTAAATATTAATTTCCTCTTTGTAAGATACAATGATAGTATATATTTGTATACGCAAATAAATTATGTATTATACATCAAAAAGTTGATTCAATTATTGAGTATTAATGTTCTTTCATGTCATCACCGTTGAACCGGACCGGACTTGGCACAAGTATCGCAATTTTTCTGAATTCATGTAGCCTTTTGTCCGTTACTTTTAGTATCTTATTTGATTTGTTTTCTTTTAATTCTTTACATGTTTATAACGATATTTCATTTTCTACATTTTTATTATTTTTTTCAACACTTAAGAGAAGAAGCCAGAATTTAGGTCAGAAATGGAGTTTAAACCGAATTCCCTACTGATTATCGCTGAAATCAAAACGGTACTGGAATCCCATCAGAATTTTGAACCATGATAAAATGTCATTTGAGAAAAACATCTAGCATACAAGTACACACACACACTGTAGTATGAATCTTTTGAATCTAACCATTTACGATGCAAATTCAGTTCTAACTGAAAATTTGAATTTTACTATTTAAATTTGATTCAAAAAAACTTTGGTTCTAATATTCTGGCAGTGATATATAGCACGACCACGGAGTCGAACCTCATGGCTACATATTGTTAACTTTTTGGATGTATCATTCAGAAAATGCAAGTAAATTTCTCAATACAGACATGGAGGTGAAAAAATGAATGTGTTGATTTCAGATACCTGCTTCCCTATGTTGAAAGGAATATACTTATATTTGATCATGTGTCTAATCTGGCGCTTCATAGTCAACACGAAAAGAACAATCCAATAGAATAGAAGTATCGGCCAGAAGACAGGAATGTCAAACATAGAGAAGAATGTCATCGCAAATGCAATGCAGGTGGCTTTTGTTATGGAATACCTGAAACCGAATGACCATATAAGATTTAAATAGATGATGCCATATACAGCTAAATTGATCTTCGGCACCTTTTCAAACTCAACCACGATAAACCTTGAATAGCTGATATTTAAGTATTAAATGGTGCAACAGATATGGTAATGTATAATGTTATGAACCACCAATCAGCAATTGCATGGAGCGAATATCATAAGTTCATTTAGGCTGTTGGCAGGTATGTACAAGATATAATAACATGGCATCCGTCCGCCACTTTGAAATAATGGACACGATTTTCTTGCCTGCCACTGTATATATTCATTAAATATTATGGGTTTGGCAGGGGACAAAATCATAGCCATTGTTTCATCAGGGTAGAAACCGTGTGAATGACATTCAAAAATAGGGCATATGATGTGATTTTAAAAATGTTATTAAGCAATAGGAGTGTGAATCACAAAAGCTCGATGATGAGGTTAGCTTAGTATCAATATGTGGGAAGCAAAAAATGGCAATAACATCCAAAGGAATATGTGCAGCTAAGAAATTCATCGAAAAAATTCATTCATGTCACATAACATTTTCCTTAGAGCAAAACTGCACAATATAATCTCATAATTTCAGAGACTTATTTTCTTGTGAGTAAAACTAATAATAGGTACACTAAATTGATTTTGAGAGCATACCCGACAGGAATGTAAATATACTTCTGTAAAATTGCTTGCACTATTGTCCCCTTAAATAGTCTGAACAGCAACCGATGTGAGTTGGTAAAGGAAGCACATATACTGCTGCTTCTAACTAAACATATATTTTATCGGTAAATGACATAATACAATGTTGCACATTCTTACAATATTCTGACGAAGTTACACATTGGACATCATTAAAATCCTCTAGCGGCAACGATAATGTTTTTTGTAACTTATATTTTGAGAATATAAAATACTATTTGCTATGACACAGAATTAACCGTGTTATAGCACGATGTTGACCAATTCACCCACCCTTGATATTCCCACTTGAACTTGGTGGGAAATGGGACTACAAGGGCATATTTGTCAATTACTGTGACATAACACAGTTAATTCAATGTTATAACACGAATTTCTTTTTCTCTCAAGATTTTTCCTTTTTTGTGTCGGGGGTGTAAGCAGTTTTTCTCTTGTTGTTGAGGGTGTGAACTGAGCATGAGAAAACCTGGCATACATAAAACTACACTAACCCACACCAGTATTGGGGATGTCCTAACTCCTAAGTGATACATAAAAAAATAAAAATCTTGCAATGGGAGTGCGACTATACTATCATCTTCAAACTCATACCATGATAGATGCAAAAGTACTACACAGATTGAAAAAGAAATATTGACTGTTCACAATTACAAGTGAAAAAAAAGAGAGCCATAAAGATGGTCTTGCTGTTATAACCTTGAATAAAAATTCAAAAATCAGCAATGCCAAAAGCATCTAGATGGGAATTAAGATGTAATGCAATAAGAAGTTTTGATGGTCTTAGACTCCAAGTATGTAAATGTGAACTGGAGTATGCTTATATGTCATTCATGAAAGCATAGTTATGAAAGGCTAACGCATGCCGTAGCGTAAGCCGCAACAATTGTGGCATTTCACGCTAAGGCAACGCAACGAATAGCGCAGAATGCGCAAAAGGCACACATGATGCAAAATGGGAAAAAAAATGTGTTTTTTCAATATTTTGTTGCTTTTTCATTTTTATTATTTTTCACAATGCTTATTGTTGTTGTTGTTGTTTTTCATGTTCTAATGGATAACTTTTTGCAATTTTTTTCCCTTGAAAGGTAAGAATATATTTTATCTGACAGGAAAATTTTGATTCTTTTTACAGGAAAATAGGCACAAGGGCAAACTTAACAAAAAATTTAGACTGAAGGACAACAAGTTTGTTTTTTAGGTTGAAAGACGATGCTAGTTATAACTAGCATTTCGTATAGTGTAAAACTGAATATAATGCTAGATGTAAAACTGAATATAATGCTAAATATAACTAGCATTTTGTATAGTGTAAAAGTTGAACATAATGCTAAGTATAACTAGCATTTGTCCTTCAGCTTAAAAATAAAACTTAGTGTCCTTCAGCATAAATTAAAAATAAAACTTAGTGTCCTTCGGCATAAAAAATAGATGGAGAGATTACTTCGACAAGCTATTTAATGAAGAAAATGATAGCACTATGATCGAGATAGACGACTCTTCGGATGACACCTGTAGACATTTTGTTCGAAGATTTCAAGAATCCGAGGTAAAAAAGGCACTAAAACGGATGAAAGCAGACAAGGCATTGAAGCCTGATGGCATCCCCATTGAGGTTTGGAGATGCCTTGGAGATGAAGGGATAGCCTGTCTAACTAAGTTGTTTAACAATATTTTCAAATCAAAAAGGATGCCAGATGAGTGGAGGAGAAGCATACTAGTTTCAATTTTTAAGAATAAAGGAGACATCCAAAGTTGCAATAACTACGTAGGAATTAAACTTATGAGTCATACAATGAAGCTTTGAGAGAGAGTCATTGAACATAGATTAAGAAGAATGACAAGTGTTTCAAAAAACCAATTTGGCTTCATGCCTGGAAGGTCAACCACAGAGGCGATTTTCTTGATAAGACAACTTATGGAGAGCTTTAGGGAGCAAAAGAAGAATCTACACATGGTATTTATTGATTTGGAGAAAGCTTATGACAAGGTACCGCGAAAGGTGGTGTGGTGGGCTCTGAAAAAGAAGAGAGTCCCAACAAAGTACATTACACTTATTAAGGATATGTACGATGATGTTGTGACTAGTGTCAGAGCATGCGATGGTGAAACTAGCGACTTTCTCATTAATATAGGATTACATTAAGGATCAGCTTTGAGTCCCTACATTTTTGCTCTAGTGATGGATGAGGTTACGAAGGATATACAAGGCGAGATTCCTTGGTGTATGTTATTTGCTGATGATGTTGTGCTAATTGATAAAAGTAGGATTAGGTTGATAGACAACTGAAGTTGTGGAGACAGACTTTAGAATCGAAGGGATTTAGACTTAGCAGAACTAAAACAGAGTATATGAAGTGCGGATTTAGCGGTGTCAGGTTGGAGGATGGAGATGTCACTGTGGCCGGACAATTAGTTCCCAAGAAGGAATCATTTCGATATCTTAGATCAATGTTGCAGTATAATGGTGAGATTGATGAAGATGTTAGTTTTAGAATTCGAGCGGGATGGATGAAATGGCAACAAGCGTCTGGAATTCTCTGTGACAAGAAGGTCCCACAAAAGCTTAAAAGAAAGTTCTACAAAACGGCAATCAAGCATGCGATATTGTATGGTGCAGAATGTTGGCCTAATAAAAGCCAACACGTCCAAAAGATAAACGTAGCAGAGATGCGTATGCTGCGATGGAGCTGCGGTCATACAAGAAGAGACCGAATTAGAAATGATGATATACGTGATAAACTTGGAGTAGCATCAATTGAGGAGAAGCTAATTCAACATCGCTTAAGATGGTTTGGACATCTTCAATGAAGGCCTCGCGAGGCACCTGTGAGTGTTGGAATTATAGGCCGCGTTGATTGCTCAAAGAGAGGTAGAGGTCGCCCAAGATTAACATGGAAGGAAGTAGTAAAAAGGGATTTAAAAGATTGTGATATATCCGAAGAGCTGGTGACGGATCAGAACGAGTGGAAGTTAGCGATTTACGTACCAGAACCATGAGCATTGAGTTTTAGATTATAGGACTAGAGAACATGAACCTAAGACGTAGGTTTAGTCTTTGACCAATATTACTGTTAGTCTGTTAGTATCATTATTGCTATTATTATTATTATTATTATTATTATTATTATTATTATCATTCGTCTTATATATACATATACATTTTTATTTTATGTTATTTTACTTGGTTATTATTATTAATTTACCTATTTGACTTTATTATTATTATTATTATTATTATTTAGGGTTCCATCTCTAGCCGACCCCAACTTGTTTGGGAATAATGGCTTTGTTGTTGTTGTTATCATTTTTTCTAATTCTCTCTTCTTTTTATGTAATTTTCCAAAGCAAGTCGTAATATAAAATCTATCATGTATGCATATGAACTAGATTTAAATTTTTAGTTTACCCGTAATATGTATTAATATTTTGAATTCTAGGTTTTAAAAATACTATTGTACTCGAAATTCTATGCTTATTGACGTTATTTATAATTATGGCTTTGTAAAATGATTAAAAAAAGTTTGTCATATTTTTTTAAGTAAAATATATATTATTTATAGTGAAAGTTAGGCTTAAGTCCTTAAAATCAAACTTAATACACAAAAACTCCTAAATTAGGTCCCTAGAATTAAGTTGCTGAATAATTGTAGACATTTATGCAATTATATCCAAAATTCGCAATTTTTGGTAAATAATTGCAGACATTTCAGCAATTTTTTGATGAATAATTGTGAAAATGTCTATAATTTTTGAATATAATTGCATAAATGTCTGCAATTATTCATGTATGCAATTATTCAAAAACTTAATTTTAGGGACCTAATTTACATACTTTTTTTGCCAATGATGTTTGGTGTGTTTTGAAACTTAATAGAGACTTTAGTCAAACTGTCCCTTATTTATATTGAAATTTTCAATTATTTGTTATACATAATAAATTAATATTTTTAACATGTGCGGTCAATCAAAAAGGCGTGCAATGTTCGCTGTGGTGCGTCAAGGCTCTAGGAAGATTATGAGCAATTTTTCATCGTGCATCGTTAATAACTATGCATGAAAGTGATTGAATGGGCATGAGACCATAAAGTTTTAAATGATATAACTATGCAGATATTGAAAGTTTGAGGAAAAAACAAGTTTCAACCCTACAAAAGCCTTATAAAGTGGCAAAGGCATTAAAAAAGGTAACCCATTATTAACCCTTTATTGTCTCGAACTACTTTGTATTTATTATGTTCTATAGGTAAAACTAAAATATTCTTGGTCGGCATTAAAAATCAGAGGCGTTTGTTAATTTGTTCACTAGCATTTTAAGTGACCGCATTAGTTTACAACTTTTGATACACAATAAACCATACCATCCCATTATTTTCTTTACCCACACCACTAGATCTGATTTAAAAAATCAAAACAAAATTACCATTTTCTTCTTTCTCTCAAAACAATTAAACCATATTGCTACACTATTTGACATTCTTATAATTATTTGAGTTGTTTAAAAGCTTCATTTTTTTTTAAGTTGCGCACAAAGATAACGGTTGGAATAAGCTCTGTGCGAAAGTTAATTCTATATATGTACATTTTTCAACGTTGTAATATAGGTAAGGATAAAAGAAGTTTGAGCATAGGCGTTACAAGCACCTTGGACTTTAATAATACGAAGTGTTGTGTGCCCTAGGATTCAACTACAACCTAGTGTCCCTTACACTTGGAATCGATCAAAACCTAGTTCCACTGTCCTTTGAATTCATCAAAACCTAATGCTGCATACCATATGAATTCTTAACCACATTGATTTCCTCCATTCATTGCTAGATTGTAACATAGTAATATTTTATATCTTTATTCTGGCAGTATTAACGTTAAAACAAAAGGATATAATTGGCACTGAATGGGGGGTTAAAATGTATTAATGTGGTGTTTATAATTTTACAAAATGCAGGGAATGAAAAGAAATAATAGGAGTGTTAATAGAATGAGCTATCTAGAATGAGTAGGCAGTGATGTTAATAAATCACCTAACAAACAAACACAAAATCACGAGTGATGGAAACTATCATGTAAAATGGCATGAAGACAAACATATAATACTCTGTTGATGACCGTGATGTAGTTCAAAACATCTATTTCTTTTATCAAAATCCAAATCTCATCGATGTAGCCATCAAACTTACCGAACACGGACAATAAAGGCAAATTCCAAACCGAGCCCGTGTTCAAGGAATAATCCACAAATCTCCCTCTTTTACTTGTTTTCATCAATCTCTTACCGCTTTAGTTGCTAAATCCATACATTTTAACTAGCAATTCAACAGTTAAAGCTCATAAACATGTAAAAGAACACAAGTACTAATGGAAAAAACTAACCAAAATTTGAACTCAGGCAGTTTCCTCATGAAAGGCTTAAACTCGTCAGATCCTCGCGTAGGCAAAGAGGGTCCATCGACGCTTCCTTCTAGCTCAGGATCAACGACCGGAGATAAGAAGCCAATCAAAAGATTAATCAAGTAAATCCCGAGCCCATAGCTCACAATATAAAAACCCTGAATCCAATAAACCCTAATGGCGTAAACCATAAGAACTGCCAAAGTACCAGCCCATCTCGCGACCGAATGTGGAGTAGATCGATCCAGAAGGCGTTGGTACGTTCTTGAGACGTTGGATCGAAATTTGGAGATAGAGTCGGATGACAAATCGGAGTTAAATGCTCCACCTTCCATTTTCAGTAAAGGGAGATTAAGAGATTCAACCGAGATCAGGGTTTAGATTTCGTAGCGATTAGGGCAATCAATGAGAGAACTGGGAATGAATTGGAGTTTGAGTTGATTTTTTTATATCAATTTTCTAGCTTTGAAGGGGACTAAAGATCCAAGGCAAATTCCTTTCCCACACCGCTACTAATTTTTGTAAATGATGGACTAAGTTACCCCTGCAATTGTTTAGGCTGAAATGACTGTTTTTATTATTTGTCGGGGCATTTCACTGGAGGGACAAACTTTACAGTCCAATTAGTTTCTAGGACACACGTCCATAAAAATTAATTTCAATGCCAAAATTAGCAGAATAATTAATTTTAAGGATTAAGTTAGCAGTTCAATTACTTTCAAGGACATAATTTAATTAATTTCAAGGCCAAAATTAGTAGAATAATTAATTTTAAGGATTAAGTTAGCGGTCCAATTACTTTCAAGAACATAATTTCATATGTTTTTAGGTCTTAGAAACTAATTATTTTGAACTTTGTCCTTAAAAGTAATTATTTCAGTTGTATGTCGTAGAAACTAATTGCACTTGCTAAAGAGGCCATTGTGGCTAATTTCCACTTTTCTTATTTTCTTCCTCTTTAGTGCTAAAAAATTTATTGCTACGATAAGCATTAAATATGAATTTCCTGGTTGATGATAGAATATATAAGAAGACAATTTCTTTCAAGAAGATACAGATTTTGAAGAAGAGAATGAAAATGAATTTCAGGTATTTTGAAAATTCCCCTGCATTTCTAATTATGAACGATCTTTTTTGTAGGGTTTTCTTCAAATGACTATAATTCTATAGCAACCAGGTATACGTCTAACTTGAATTGTTAGTCAACCTAGTACCTAATGCACTTGGATTGCTATTGAACATAGTGTTGTGTAATGCTACATTAAATTTTAACAAATTTTATCGTGAGGTATTTCACTAGAAGGACAAACTTTGCAGTCCAATTTGTTTCTAGGACACACATCCACATAAATTAATTTCAAGGCCAACGTCAGCAGAATAATTAATTTTAAGGACAAAGTCAGCACTGCAATTACTTTCAAGGATTTCACAGGTTTTTAGGCCTTAAAAACTAATTATTTTGCATTTTGTCCTTAAAAGTAATTATTTCAGTTGTGTGTCCTAGAAACTAATTTCACTTGCTAAAAAGACCCTTGTGGCTAATTTCCACTTTTACCTTTTTAGATTGTATTGCTGGATGACAAACAAGAAGAAGAAATTGTCATGGACTATATGAAGAGTTTACAGCTTATGATGTATGTGTTCTTCCTACATCATTTAATTTTGTACTATGTTAATTATATAGTGTACTTATTATTTTTTATGATAAATGGATATTTTATAATAGAGAGAAAATGAAATAGCGAATCGATTGCACTGCTAAAAGAGTTGGATTTGTTGTATTTATTTTGAAATCTAATATTAATTACATAAATAGAAATCCAAGATTTTTTTATGGTTGCGTACGAAGTGGGGTATACAAAGAGTGTAAAGGAAAAAAATCGAATAATCCTAGATTAACTGGAACAAAAAAGTGTAACTGTTCATTTCGATTAAAAAGCGTCAAGCTTTCTATAACAAATGAGTCGAGATTAGATGTACAATGTGGCATGCACAATCATTATGCACTTTATAGTAGCGAGGGTCATTCAGTTATTGGAAGATTGACAGCAGAAGAAAAGAAAATAGCTATTGAGGCGCATAAAAAATATTGTAAAAGCAAGAGCTATTTTACATACCTTGAAAAAATGATCCATTTAATTGCACGACAATAAAGGTTGTTTATAATGTTTTGTCCAAACAAAAAAAAATTGATCGAGCTGGACATTCGCAAATACAATGCCTTTTAAGTAAATTGAAAGAAAATGGATATTATGAGTGACACCGTAGTACTTTGGATGGTAGTGACATAACCACTGATTTATTTTGGGCTCATCCTACTAGTATAGATTTACTGCGGACATTTCCACATTTGCTTGTCATGGATTACACTTACAGAAAAAATAAATATTGAATGTCATTATTGGAAATCGTTGGTATTACATCTACAAACTAGACTTTTTGTATTGCTATAGCTTATCTCATTTTCGAACGTAAGAATTATTATATTTGGGCTTTAAAGCGTTTGCAATCGGTGATGCTTGACTGTGATATCGAAATGCCTAATGTCATTGTTACGGATCGAGAAATGGCTTTGATAAATCCCATCGTATTGTTTTTCCTCAAACGGCCTATATTCTATGTAAATGACATATTCAGAAAAATATTCTTGCATTCATGCAAAGAAAAGTCAAAAATATGAAGAAAGAGGTAAAAAATAGTTTTTTTTTTTTGAAGATTGGGCAGATTTGTGTTGTTCGAACAAACATTGATGTTTTTAGTTCGAATTTACAAGATCTACATGAGAAATATGAACAATATACCAAGTTAATCAATTATGTACATGAAGCTTGGCTTGATACGTGGAAGAATCATTTTGTTTGTGCATGGATTGATAATGCAACGATCCGGATTTTTGACACCTGTTATTGGAGTAATTAGCTGATCTTAATTATCGAACTATTAACTTCTATTAGTCGAATAAATAATTTCCCTATGTTTAACATATCTGAACCTATATATATATTGGAAACTATATTTAATTTTAAATTTTAACATCCTGATTATGATAAATTATATATGTATATAAACTCCACCATTTAAGTTAAGGTAAAATATCCATTAAAAGTATACACACACAAGCTTTATGATGTATAAAAATAAATATATATACAAGAATGCATAAACTTCATAGTGACAAATTTCAAAACCTAATATTTTACACATATATATATGTTTATAAGATATAGTGTATATGGAAGTATAAATATTAATATATACAAAGGTGTATATCTAAAATGGATGTGTGTGTGTATGCATATACATAGACTTCATGATGAGAGAAAATAAAGTATTAAAATAGATATATGTGTGTGTATATATAAGTGAGGATGTATATAGCATGTATATGTGTAAGTATGTATGGTAAACACACACACACACATGTTGTATATGGAAAACTTATGCTATAAAAGTAAAAGTAATATATATACATACATACATATATATATGTATAGTTATATATGTTATCAGTGCTGGCCCAAATGCAACTGTTGCCCTAGACAAAAAATAAATGGCATCCTACCAGGCTCGAACCTGGGTTGCCCCAGACAAGAAGAAGATACATAGCCACTAAGCTACAACTTAAATTGTAAAATTACACATACAAACATTCTTTACTATAACCATGCTAACACCGGAATTGTTGCCCCTACCGGATCGGTTGCCCTAGGCGGCCGTCTTGCTCGCCTTACCCTAGGGCCGGCCCTGTATGTTATAAAAGTAATATTATATATGTTATAAAAGTAATATATATATATATATATATATATATATATAAAGATGTAAGATATGAAGTAAATAAATATGTATATTGTATTGATATGCATATATATATATATACGCATATAAATGTTAATACACAAGGAAACATTGTAATACATGCATATCAATTCAAGCACATAAAATGTTATATCAACCCAAAACTTCAAATCATCCAAAAAAATAAAATCAAATCAAGTCAAAACATTTGTTCAAATCAAAATCAAAATTAAAAAAACAGAATAAAAGTGTGAAATGAAAGCCTGTAAACAAAAATCTATAGCCACCCTATTTGCTTACCTTATGCACTTTCATCCTCTATTTATAGAGCCATGCCCTATTACTTTTCATCTACCATTCAACATAAAAAAAATATAAAAAAAAGCAGAAGCTGCCATTAAAGAAAAACTCTGTAGAACCAAAGGCTGCCAGTGAAAACAAAACAAAACACAACAGGGTGTTTCTTTTCAAAGCTGTGGGTAAAATACTCTTTGTTGTCACTAACTATCATATATATATATATATATAGATCTATATATAGTTGTGTTTTGAATAAATCCTTGATCTTTGTAAATGGATATATGTTGATGTGTAAATACATGTATGAATGATTCATATTTGACAAATCCAGTTCTATCTACCTCTAAGACATTGTTCTTCCTCTTTCATGAAAGGGGCTCTCTGTTTATGTTTAAAAAAAGATATCTTAAACTTTTTACCTTAAAACCTATAATTCAAGATCCATTAAGTTTTAAAATATGATTTCAAAACAAAAGCTGTTTGATTTTGGGTGAGGATTGTTTTAAAAATTATTTCACCAATTTCTGATAAGTATGGAGATAGAAAACCCAGAGTATAGTAAACTACTTATAAATGACTAAAAATCAAAAATCGTAGTTTAGCTAATTGATCATATATCTTTGGTCGTTATTGAAAATCGTGAATTTTAAAGGTGGTTTGGTGATTTTAAAATGTGTGTGGAGGGAGAAAATTGATGATGACCGAAATTTGGAATTTGGTCAAATTCAGGTGTTTCGATCGGTGTCGTGACTCTGGGTTTGGCGTGGAGGTGGCTCAGAGGTGACGCGCCGACGAAAAATAACGCGGTGATTTTCTGATGTGTGTGCAAGTGAAACGAGGTCGGAGTAGGGTTTTAGGCTGTCGTTGTGTGGTCTCATTTTTTGTAGGAATGGCGAGTGGTATGGGAAGAAAGGAAGGTGCACGCCTGGGGGAACGGGACAAGGGGTTTGTGGCGAACGTGTGGGCAAAGTCTGGTAGGTGATGGAGGATTATGGAGGCGAGACGTGGTGATTAGTGGAAGCGAATGGTTTTCAAATTTTGGTCTGACTGTCGAAATTTCAAAATTTTGGGTGGACGGCGCCTCCAAGTGGGTAGGCTTGTCGCTGATGGCATGAGTAGTAGGTGGAAGTGATCGACGACGAGTATATTGGTTGGAGGTTGATGTGCACGTGCACACATACGTGCACGTCTTTGGGTTCTTGGTTGAATGCAAGAATTAGAGAAGAAAGAAATAGGACTAGGTGAAAAGAAAGAACTGAGAAAGAAGGGGTAGGAGAATGGGCCGGTGGTATGGGTCGAAGGAAAGAAAGGAAAAGGAAAAAAAAGAAAAAAAAGGAGAGAAAGAAAAAAAATACCACTATTCTCTTTTGTTTATATTCAAATCACGCATAGATTCTTACATCGTGATCCTATAACCTAGTATTATCATCCGAATTAATTTTGTTTAAGTGTCCTGTAACGTTAAACTTAATAATTTATTACAGTGGAGGTGAATAAACAATTAATTTCTTATTTGAATAAAGCTAATGTTAATTAATGAAGTAATTATCAAATAAAGTGTTTAATTTTAATTAACTAATAATAAATTATTTCTTTAATTTGTAATTAATTTAGATTAAAACATAAATGGATTTGGTTAATTAAAGTTAATTAAACCTCGATAGGTGAATTGTTTTCATATCGGTTATTTATCGTTAAATTAGTTAGCGATCTACGTCTTGGCTTAACTCTATTGGATATTTATTTCAATTATTCTTATCTGTGCCATTAAGTGGTCAGACGGGTTAAAATAGTTGGATTAAAATGATGTTACGTTTTATTTGAAATAAACATCTGTAATAAATTCCTATATGTGGGTATAGTCACCCTAAATATAAATTGTTTATTTTAAACAATTTACCCTTTTAAATTTATTGCTTGAATTTGAAGAGACCGGAGTTCGATATCAGTGTTATCTAGAACCATTTTGATTTGAAAATCACTACGAACCTTTATGGGTTTGATTATAGAGTTTAATATGCTGAAATTGGATTAATTTCACAAATTCAATTATTTTAAATAAGAAATTGTATTTAGACATTGTCAAAATATCGATGGATTCTGTAAAAGTGTTTGGGTTAAAATAAGATGATAACTCGTCATGTTTGTACGAGTTACTCTGGTTTTTCAAAAGATTTTTATAACTTAAGTATTTCAAATTAAGTGGGTTTACTCAGGCTGGTTTCCAGCCTGACTCGGGTGTTGCTTTATTGTAATGCTCGGGTGAGACCGAGTATTACAGTTTGTAGGTTAGGATGCTTTGGAGCTTAGGAGACAAGCTGGATGGTAGAGATGTATTGCATGTATTTGATTATTTACTACTGTGTATTATAGGCTGTATATTCAGTATTTAGGGACAAGTCATTATAACTGCCCAGATTTTATATATTGATGATTATACTTTGATAACTTGTATGTATATTAACAGTTACAACTTTTCTTTGTATAAATGATGTTATTGTATATTATATTTTGTTCCGCTGCGATTGTGAGATTCTGTGTTGTTGTTATTTCTTATCTTCTTCTATCTCTTTTCTTCTTTAACCCTAACAACCTAGTATTTCTTGTACTCAATTGCTCGGCACTCTATACGGGGAATGTATTGGTGTCGATTTTCGAGGGTTGAAAACACCTGATCGGTACACGTGGTATCAGAAAAGCGAGAACCCTGGCTGTAGTGGGGATTACTCATTAGAGATGGGGTTAGTAGCACCCTAGAATGTGTTGAGTGTATATATGAGGGCGTACTTGTTATTTTCTAATATAATGATTTAAAAATGATTTTAAAATAATTTTTATATAAGACTATTTTAATATATAAAGAAATATTTTTTTTTTGAATTATCATAGTATATTTAGGTGATTGGTTATAATATTTATAATCAAATAAGATTATAAAATTTAAGTAGTTATATATATATATATAATCAAATAGAAATTTGGGTAAGAATGAACTATGCAAATGAGTTAAGCTAAAAGTAAACTCAAACCAGAATTTAAAATTCCGCAAATTTCGGAGATGTTTTTCATAAGTGTTTTGAATTGAAATATGTTTATTCTAATTATATTTTATATAAAAATAATTGTATAGGAAATTATTATGAAATATATGGTATGTTTGGTTTCTAAGTATGATAATATTGATTATTATCATAAATTGGCTGTTGTATCTTAATAAAGGATGTGTATTACAGAATAAACAATGATAAAACAAGGTGAGATGTTTTAAGGAAAGGAATTACATAACCTTAATTTATAAATATGACTTATAAATTAAAATAGATCTAAATTGTGAGATTTTGAATCTAAGTCTTGGAAAAATTTGAAATGTGTTTCAAAGTGTTGAAGGAATAATAGTCAATATTATTTAGAATGTACTTTTATATGGAAAATTTTGTTTTGAAAATAAGAGTTGCTTTTAAAATTCCAAAGGAATTTGGTTTGGATAAGAAACAAGGTGGGGTTAAATTTTAAAAAAAAAGTGATTTAGTATGTAAATGGGATATATATGTTTATATGTGTGTGTGTGTGTGTGTGTATACGATTTCAAAGTTGATTGGAAATAAATAGCTTGGTGTTTGAATTCTGAAATCCCCCTTGAAATGAGAAGTATAACCCAAATAAAAGTAAGCTTTTGAACTTATAAGTGGGAAAGTGATATTAGTAAGAATTTAAATTTGGGAGGTAAACATTTAAATTGAGAATGTTAGATGGATTGAACTAATTGGGAAATTAACTCCAGGCAAGTTAAATAAGTTTTGAACTTATAACCTGGAATTAAAAAATTTAGGATGAAATTAAGATTTAACTTATGGAAGTTAAATAAATTAAATTGTAAAAGGAAGGGTATAAAATTTGAGAAAAGTTGAAAAAGAAGTTATGTATGAATAATTTCAAATGATTTTTGAAATAAAAATGGGGTTCGAATTCTGGAAATTTAAAATGAACCAGATTATCAAATTAGTGGATTAAATTATAAAAATGACCGAGAACAAATAAAGAATATTTGAAAATAAGAATAAAGCTGAAATTCGACTAATTGAGGTTTTAATTATAGGATATATAGGAAGTCTTACTAGATTCTAGTATAAGTTGTAAGAGTTGGCAAAAGGAGAAGAATGGAAAGCAAGGCATAGGGAGCGGAGAGCAGCTACATGTAAAGCATGGGAAGAAGCAATAATGGAACATGAGAAACGGGTTTGGGAAAGAGCTGAACCTGGTCCTTATGATGCATTATATGTTATAGATGTCATAATAAGGGACATTATGTAGTAAACCAAGGAAGGAAAAGAATGAAGAAGTCAAAAGGTTACGCTCTGAGATTTTATGCTTTAAATGTCAAAAGAAAGGACATTTTCTGAACCATTGCCCTAAAGTGAGGAAGATGAAGCGTAAACCCATAGTACCAATCGATGGATCAACCATTTGCTACCATTGTAAAATGACGGGACACATCGCTAGGGATTGTCTTAAGAGAAGGAAGAAAGAGAAAGTTGTGGAACGCCTTCCAGAAGGTGTGAAAATTATCAAGGAAGATGGGAGTGTAAAATTCTTTTGTGGCAAATGCAATAAGTGTGGACACTCTATTACGGATTGCATGGACGGGTTTGGCAAGTTGGTAGGAAGTCCTTAAGGAAGTTTTTATGAAGGATGCTAGGGCCTTGTTCTTTTCTAAACCCCTAGGTAGGTGTTAAGGCGTCTTATGGCCTTTTGTAAGAATTTTTATGGATAAATGGATGTAATGTTTGAACTCACTAGTGTTGTAATCTATCGGTGTTGTGGAATATTTTGTGGAAATACGATCTAATATAAAATCACTTTTTATATTGGTTTGAACGAAAATTTATAATTACTTAACTATTAATGTGGAAATTGAGATTGAATTGAAATTAATTTAAATTAGAATGGGAATCGAAGTTAATTGGAATTGGAATCGGGATTGAATCGGGATTGAATCAATTTAAATGGAAAGGGGAGTTGAAATTAATTTGAATTGGGAGATTGGAAATTGAATCAGTTTGACTTTGAAACTATTTTCGAATAAATTATTTTAATATAAGCTATTTTAAATCTATCTTCTTAAATATTCAATTTATTTTGATTTTTCCAAGCTATTTTACTATACCAACCATTTTTAAAACTCAAACCATCTTATATTAACCATCTAACTATATTAAAACTATTCAAGCTACTTTCTAAATTCAAACTGGTCAGAGTGGAAATTATTTATGTTTAAATCATGAATTTAAATACAAATTGGGTTAAATTGAAGTTAGAACCCAAATGGAAATTTGAAGCAATTCTGAATTGGAACCGGAATCGAGATATTCAGGAAAAAATGATTTTGAAGTGAAATAGTATATTTTGAGTAGATATGATGACTTTAGAACGAAGATTTAATAGTTACTATAACTGAAATTTACTATATAAGAAGTAAAAAATGTTACAAATAACTTTGTAAGGTAATCGAAATTGGAAAATTGACCTAGCATTAATGAGATTATAAATATTAGTTATATATTCAAACTCCCCTTATTGAATTTATAACCAGAAGGAAATGATCTTTGATAGATATTTGAAATACTAAATGGAGTTTATGTAAGTATGAAGTGGACTCAGAAATTATTGATCTGAAAATTATTCGAGTCAGAAAGAATGATTTTATATGTATATGAGAATGAAACTGAATTAGTTTGAAACCCACTTATTTTAAATGGCTTTGGATTTTGGCGAATAGTCAATTATGGAAATTGGGTAAACCAAATTTGAAAACTATCGATTTAAAGATATCGATTTTGTATAGATGAAGTTAGTATGTAATACGTATAAAGAGTATAATTTGAAAGGCACTATATATATAGTATGATATGTTTTGAGACAAAAGTATAGAAAGGCACCCTATGAAAGTCGAAAGTCATAGAGTGAGATCCATTGGGTGGTTCTGCCTAGGAATCCAAAGGGTGGGTTCAATGAGATTTGGGATCTTAGAGGACATTCGAACAAAACTCATGAGTTCCTGGTGATCATTTGTTGGGTAACGTAAGTCGAGTGGTGCTGATGTCTACAGTTACATCGGCTTTTTCTGTGATGGCAATGTAACTTTATGTAAATGCGATTTATCGCAGTTCTATAGCGTAAGTCGGGTGGCAGTGATTGCCTACAATCTACGTTTGATTTCGCTGGGATAGCGATGTATTATCGGTAGATTGAGATCTATGTGGTTTGGTTCCATAGCGTAATTCGGGCGGCAACGAGTGCCTACAGTCTACATTGGGTTTCACTGGGATAGTGATGCAACCTTTGTGTAGCCTGCGATCTATGTGGTATAGTTTCGTTTGGTAGTGTAGTTCGAGGGGCAGAGGTTGCCTACAGATTACTTACGTTTTTGCTGTGATAGTAACGCAACCTTTGCATAGCTGCAGACTATAGTGTTCCCACGGCGTAAGTCGAGGGGTATTGATGCCTACAGTTTTCTTATGATTTCGCTGGGATGGAGACACAATCATCGGGTTAACTGCGATCCATGGTGGGAAAGGGGAGTGGTACTTTCTATATCATTTTAAAAAAAGGGTTTTCAAGTATTTTCACTGAGTGTTGAAACGAGTCTACTAAGTACTTATAGATTTTCAGTCCTATGCCTAATCAACGTATGACTGAATTTCTGTAAGAACAAGGATTGACTTGTTTAGACATCGAGTTATAAAAAATGTTTTAAATATAAAACTTGCTTGGTAATACTATGTAATTTAAAGTGTACATATATTTAAATGTATAATGAAAGAGTGAGGAGCTAAATGTTATAAGACGATTATTTAATAATACACATCTGTGACGACCCAGCTTTCTACGCCCAGGAAGACGTATCATCAATAAGAAAGAAAGGGATAGAAATAGAAAAGAAAAGAAAGAAAGAATAACAACATCAGAATCTCACAGCGGAATGGAATAAAATATAATATATCAACATAACTATTACATAGTTATATACATCAGAGTTATACAATATCATACAACATGACTATCATATACATATCTGTTAGAACATACATCTCAAATATCATGAACTAACTGACACAACGGAACTATATAGATAGCTACATACGTCTGGTCTTCTGCTCCAACTCCTCCAGAAAACTCTATACTCTGAATACCCATCACTTGGCTACTCATAAAAATTTGAGTACCCAAGAGTTTATGAAAAAAAACAAAATATAAACTCCGGGTCAGACATGGGTCTGGTATGAGTAAACGGGTTAAAGTTGTTTAACTTTGAAAATCATTTAAAATAAAGGTATCATGTAAGACTTCCCACACATAAATACGGGTAAGTTTTTACCTTACACTAACCAAAACATTTTATAGGAAATTCAGTGATATTATAATAGTGTCTAGGGTTTTCAAGTAAAATACAGAAATAGCTGAAATGCTTACATCTCACATTCCAACGTAGTTGGGCACAATCAAAACGTACGACGCTTATTGGAAATTGGATCCCATACAATGGCAAGGCTACTGGGGTACCGCCCGTCACAGTACGTGGCCTAGATCACTGTACCGAGGAGCCACCCTAATTCCTTGCAACACAAGGTCGGAACCATTCCTTACTGAACAGTCCTGAATAAGATAACCCCGCAGTTGGTTGCAGACCAACCGCTCACACAGCCGAATAAAAGGGACATCTTGACAGGGGTATACCTCGTCCTGCTTGGGCATGACCCACCTAACCTTGCTGCACATCCCCTGTTTTAGCCATTCCCGGTTGATGAGGCTTGAGGCTGCGTTTACCTTTTTAGAACATATTTCTTAGAATGCTCATCGTCCACCTGACGATGTGCTGAAAGCATTCATTCCATACAAGTTCGTTCCGCGTTCGAACGAAACCGAAGGCATTATCTCGTTACACTCATTTTGGAATCACCCTCAGAGTTAACGACAATAACCCTTGCATTCTGAAAACACCATCTCGATCTTCACTTGAGACTACACGACCTAACGTTTAATTTGGATCGATGTGGTTTTCGGAATATCAAATCGATACCCGATCCCGGTCTCATCGAAATCCAAACGCCATTTTAAAGGCCAAGTTGTCTAATTAACTTAACAATCTAATTTCAACAACTGAATTCATAAAGCAATTTAACACAGATAAATAACATCAGATAAATCATATAGCAATTTAATACAGATAAATCATACACAATCATCATAGATATATCCAGAATATCACAGAACATCACGGGATATAAATAAACATCAGAGGCAATCAAATAGAATTGTCGATTCATATCAACATTTAGTTTGATTTATTTTAAACTTAATTGCATACTTAAGAGTAAATTATATTTTAGTCTTGCTTAATTAATTATTAATTAATTAACTTACTTCAATTCATTAATTACTTATTAATTATTCACTTAATTAATTAATTCTTATTACTAATCAATAACCTTAATTATTGATTTATAAAACTCAATTCCACAATTAATTATTATTGATTGCTTAATTAATCATTAATCATTAATTAATTTAATCATTCAATCATTAATTATTTAATTAATTCGTTAACTACGATTTGTTAATTAATCGACTTCAAATGATTAATTAAATTCTTAATTACAAATGATTTTATACAAGATTATCATTAAAATCTTTAATTACAAATTTAATTACATTTTGAACTACTATTAAATTATAATTATAAAATTGATTACATGCATAATTAACTTTGATTTTAAATTATTAACTCGTTCTTGTTTTCTGTAAATCTTCCTTCATAAGTTTAATTACAGCCTAAACAATTTGACAAAATTAATAACATAATTGATACTTAGCTTATTACTCTTCAACATAATATCATAGTTAACAAACTTCTGGAAGTAAAACAAACCGAAGATAACCACGCGACTAACTGGGGTCGAACACGAGATAACCCAGCACTCATCTCGCGTCACTCTCCTGCATTCCCTTCTCCTTCCTCCGTTCTTTATCCTGTTTTTTTTTTTATTTTATTTTTTTTTATATATAACTTAAGTTTTAAAACTGTAGAAACTTATTAAAAACACACGCGCACCTCACTCTCGACCCAGAACAAACCCGAAGAATCTAGCCTTCAAACTCGAGTTTCACTCGAGTTGACACGAACACGAACTCCCCCGCCGCCGTGCACGTGCACGGCGGTTCACCACCGCACCAGCGCCACTCTACGCCACCAACACATCACAAAGCTTCCCCTCACGCGAAATCACCGCCCAGTAAAACGCGTACGACTCGGAATCAAAATAAGGCCTAAAATGTCGAACTGTTACAAACTCGATAGCCAAAAATTCCCTCGTCCTCAGGATCGCGACCGCCAGAGATGACGTGGCTTCGGCCATACGTCGCCGTCAACACCCCATACAACTTCCCAAAATCTCACGTCACTCGGTTGAGCATCGGGATCGCGTGGATCGAATGAACTGAACCCAAAACACAGCACCCATAAACCCTATTTTCCATCAATTCTTAAAAATCTTGCATTCATAAATTTTTTTAGCATTTTTCTAGTGATCTAGAATCAATACACAAGCTACAATTCAAATTTCACCAACAATTATTGATTAAATTATCTGAAATTCATATAAAAGCAATTTTGGTTTACTAACAATCTGCTCTGTAAATATGGGATTAAAATTTATGATTTTTGTCTTAAAAATCATAGCTTTGCATGTTGTTTCAATTTATAGGTTCAAGTTTATAATTCGAGATATTCGAATTTTAACCTTTGTTTTATGTTTACTGTAAATTTAAGTTTACAGTGCTTACAACTACTAAAAATAATCCAAACCTAAATCTTAAACTAATTTATTTGGTTAAATCACTAATTGAAGATAAGGATTTTATATAAGAATTATGATATAGTTTCAGTTTTTCTTTGCCTCAGCAAGAAATTGAAGCCTGGAAAAAAAACAATTGAAACCTGGTAGGACAGAACATGCATAACTTACAGTGAATAGCAAGATTCCAAATATCACACATCAACATATCAATTCTTCACAAATTACTTGTCAAAAGTTAGATTTTAAAACTGTTTACTCACTAAGATAGATTACTGTGGAAACCTGAAACAGAGGATGATGCAAGAAAACAGCAGTTGAAATTTTGAGTTCCAGTAAACTTATTGCTTTCTGAATTTTTATGTGAACTTGAGAATATAAAGTTTTGTTTATTTTGTTTCTTTTGCTTTTGCAGTTCGAATGAGCTAAAGGATAAGAACAGATGAATACACATTTATAACTTCGAACAAAAGTCTTCTAGAACAAGCTTTGCTGATATAATATCTTGCTTTATTTTTATTTGTAATAAGGTACTAAATCCTGAAATGTTTTGGATATTTCGGCTGGCAGATTTTTTTCCAGAAAGAAAATTGTGCTAATTAATGTATATGTTCACACTTATGTTAACACAAAATAAATGCTTGCTGACACATATATTTGTACAAAGATATTGCAGGTTTTTGTTTGTACTAAATGTATTCATATGGGTTTACACTATAATACTTTGCTGACAAACTTTGATTATTTTGCAAAGATACTTACTGATCTTGCATGATTCATTTTGTCTTCATACTTATGTTAACATATAGATTAATGCTTGCTTGCAGGTTTTGTTTTCTTATGTATATACAGTTTACTTGCTTTATTATATTTTTTTATTATTATTTACATAGTTACATTTGTATTTATATCTTATATTCATGTTATAGTTTTGTACTTATGTTCATGTAGACTCATGTTTATAACTATATTTTATGTTATACTTATATTACATATTTATAAGTTTATTTTATTTTAATTATAAACATTGTTGTTTAGAAACACTGCTTAAATCTTATTTTTATTTAAAGTTTAATCTTTCCAAAATTTGATTTGTAATGTATTTATATTTAATATGAATATAATTGGGTTATTGTAAATATTATTATTATTATTAAATGCATTCATATATCTGATATTAAATGTCATTCATATAACTTTTAATTTAATTGAATAAAACAGATTTAATTTTAGATATTGTTAAAAGAGTCTATTTTATATTTTGAAATTATAAATTCCTTTATAACACATATACAACTAATAATATCCAACATCTTAGTTATTTATAAATGAAAATATTATATTTTATTTAAATTTGATCAAAAGCTTATGTAATAATAGGGTCAAAATTCCGGGATGTCACATTCCTCCCCCCTTAGAAGAATTTCGTCCCCGAAATTTAAACAATAGTTAATTTCAAATACTTAATATTAACGATCTAAACATACATATCATCCATACAAAAACAAATAATCAAACAATCAATTCTAACAACATTACTAGTTATCCAGACGTTAATTTGGATAAGATTTTCTAAAACTATCAAGAGTTTCCTAGGTACAATCTTTGGGATCCTCACTCCATTGCACCTTGACGAGTTTCACCACTTTGTTCCTGAGCTGCTTCTCGTCTTGATCTACAATCTGCACAGGATCTCTAACCACGGTCAGTTGGGTTCTACTTCTAAATCTTCCTGAACAACTGGTTCTACCACTAATGATGGGTCATGAATATATTTCCTTAAATGAGACACATGAAATACATTGTGAATCCCAGACATCCGTTATGGCAATTCAATCCTGTAGGCTACATTTCCAATTCTTTCCAACACTCGGAATGGACCAATATATCTTGGAGCAAGTTTTCCCGTCTTTCCGAATCTTATAGCACCTTTGATTGGGGAAACTTTGATAAAAACTAAATCTCCGATCTCAAATTCCAATGGTCTTCGTCTCTTATCTGCATATTTCTTCTGACGATCTTGAGCAGCTTTCATCCTTTTCTTGATAAGCTCAACCTTCGCAGAAGCTTCACGAATTAGATCGGGTCCGAGTACAAGTCGATCATTCGATTCAATCCAACAAGATGGGGATCTACACGGTCTTCCATACAGAGCTTCATAAGGAGCCATCTTAATACTCGCTTGGTAACTGTTATTATAAGAAAATTCCACTAAATGAAGATGGTCTTCCCATGATCCATCAAAATCCAATACACAAGCTCGCAACATATCTTCCAGAATACGATTAAGTCTCTCCGTTTGTCCGTCCGTCTGAGGATGATAGGCTGTACTTAATCTCAAACTTGTTCCCATTGCTGCAGAGCTTCCCAAAATTTACTAGTAAAAATAGGATCATGGTCACTTACTATGCTGACAGGAACACCATGCAATCTGACTATTTCCTTTAAGAAAATATCTGCCAAGGGAACTGCAGTACGAGTTGCCTTAACTGGAATAAAGTTGGCACTCTTCGTCAAACGATCAACAATAACCCATATTTTTTCATTTCCTTTCCTGGTCCTAGGCGAACCGTCGATGAAGTCCATCGAGATCATCTACCACTTCCAATCTGGAATTTCCAAAGGTTGCAATAGTCCTACAGACTTTTATTGGTCTCCTTTTATTTGCTGGCAGATGGCACAATTATTAACAAAAGCAGCTACATCCTTCTTCATATTCGGCCACCAGAAAACTCTCCTCATATCTTTATACATCTTCGAAATTCCCGGGTGAATATTCAATTTGGAACGATGACACTCAGCTAAGACTTCTTGCCTCAGTCCATCTATATTAGGCACACACAAACGACCATTAATCCTTAAAGCACCTTGATCGTCTATCTTGAAATCCAAATACCGTCCGTCTTTAGTTCCAAGAATTATTTCCTCAAAAAATTTATCCTCCGTTTGCTTACCAATGATCCTTTCTTGGAGAGATGGAATGACTTCCAAAAGAGATAAAACCGCATTCCTACTAAGAGCATCAGCCACGACATTCGGTTTCCCCGGAGTATACAAAATATCCAGATCATAAGATGCCAAAAATTCGACCCATCTCTGCTATCTCAAATTAAGATCTTTTTGAGAGAAAATATACTTCAACGGTTTATGATCCGTGAATAACTCAAACTTTTCTCCCAAAAGATAATGTCTCCATATCTTCAAAGCAAAAACAATAGCTAACAGTTCTAGATCATGAGTAGCATAGTTCTTCTCATGGGACTTTAATTGTCGACTAGCATACGCAATAACTCTGCCATTCTGCATCAGAATTGCACCCAATCCAACTAAACATGCATCCGTATATACCTCAAATTTGCTCTTCCCGTCCGAAATAGCAAGTACTGGTGCACTAGTTAGCCTTGTCTTCAATTCCTGAAAAGCTTCTCCACGCTGAGGAGTCCACTTGAATTTAGTTCCCTTCCTAGTCAGCTTAGTCAGATGCGAAGAAATTTTGGAATAATCCTTAATGAATTTTCTGTAGTAGCCAGCCAAACCCATAAAACTGTGAACTTTCGCGGTGTCTCCGGCTGTTTCCATTGCAAAATAGTTTCAATCTTTGCTGGATCTACTGAAATGCCTTCACCAGAAACAATATGCCCTAAAAATTTGACTTCTAATTTCCAAAAATGGCACTTTGAAAACTTTGCCTTTAACACATGCTTCCTCAGAGTCTCCAATACAATCCTCAAATGATGCATGTGCTCTTCTTCCGATTTGGAGTAGACCAAGATATCATTAATGAATACCAAAACAAACTTATTCAACACATCTCTAAAGACTCGGTTCATGAGATCAACAAAATAGGCAGGCGCATTGGTTAATCCGAACGGCATAACCAACCACTCATAAAAACAATTCGGTCCCCTAAATGTTGTCAAGAGAATACTATCTTCAGCTACTCTCAATTGATGGAAACCTGAAGCTAGATCTAGTTGAGAAAAGATAGAAGCTCCATGCAATTGGTCAAAAAGATCATCGATGCGAGGAAACGGATATTTATTTCGAATGGTCACTTTGTTCAATTCTCTATAATCAACACAGAACCTTAGCGAACCATCCGATTTGGTGACAAACACCGCAGCAGAGCCCCAACAAGAAAAACTGGGTCTAATCAAAGCCTTCTCCAAAAGATCTTACGTCTGCTTAACCAACTCTTCTCTTTCTCTAGGAGGCATTCTCCTACTGGGTTGAATCACCGACACTGCTCCTGCAATCAAATCAATACGAAACTCAATCTCTCGATGTGGCGGAAGACACTTAACTTCTTCAAAAGCATCAGTAAAATCTTGAACCACATCGATTTCTTCAACTTTCTCTTGAGAAGTCTCAACTCCTTGCAAAAGACTACTCAAGTGAAATCCAGAACTATCGCACGACACTTTGGCAATCCTACCCAAATCAGTCTCCAATGCAACTATCCTCTCATCACAATTCAGGACTGCCTTATACTTATCGAGCCAATCCATTCCTAAAATAAGATCAAATCCCTTAAAATTTAACACATATGGGTCACAAGAGAAACTGTGAGACAAATAAGAAAGCTTCAAGTTCTTACAGATCGTATCCAATTTTGTTGCTCCACCAATAGGATTAGATACAATAATGGGTCGATCCACAGTACTAGGTTTAAGAGAAAACTTTTCTACCGATTCTGAAGATATGAAACTCAAAGATGCACCCGAATCAAATAAAACTTTAACATATTTGCCATCTAAGAGTAAGGTACCTTTCAAAACTCCTTTGCCTTGTAAAGAAGAAGATGAACCTGCTTCCAAAGCAAAAACTTTATCCTGCAGTGTCCTCTGCAAAAGTGGACAATTCTTAATCATGCGACCGGGCTGACGACAATTAAAACACAACGATCTCTGGAATACTGCTAATCCTGGACCACTCTGACGTTGTTGTTGCTGAGATCCTCCTTGAGAACACTGATCTGCCAAATGTCCAATTTGCTAACAATTATAACACTTACGGGGTCCGTTATTGCTTCCTCCCAATATCTTTCCCTTAGTTTGCCTTTTCCAAAGTGGATTAAACTTTCTTTTATTTGGGTTAACGGAATTCCCTCTCGAAACTGCTATTGTTGCCTCCAATTTCTTGCTCATCAAATCTTCATACCTCAAAGCCATATCAACTAAATCAACAAAAGATCCTTTCAAGAGCACCGTCAACTTATTCTGGAATTCGGACCTCAATCCTTGCACAAACTTTTCATTCTTCCTTAGGGGAGTATCAATGAGTCCTGATCCATAACACGAAAGTTCGTTGAATCTGGTCTCATACTCAAAATGGTCATGCTTTCCTGCTTCAAATTCAGAAAATCCTGGTACAATTGAGTTTTCCTTGCTGTCGGCATAAACTTCTCCTCAAATAACTCCTTAAATCTTTCCCATGATATATCTTCTTCAGGAATATTTGCAATAGTTACATCCCACCATGCTGCTGCGCCTCCCTGCAATTACCATGATGCCATATCCCTCTTCTGATCATCCGACAATCTCATCCTCTTAAAAATGCGCTCACAAGAGCGTAACCAGGCTTGAACTTCAATTATCGATTATGAACCTTTAAATGATTGGCCACCAAGATCGATAAAATCTTTACATAAGGCTGCAAAACTAACTTGAGGCGGTACTGGATTTACAGCCTCTCTAGCAATTTGACTTCGAACATTATCATCGAAGTACTGGCCCTAACTCTGCCTCTCCTTCCAGAACTCATGTTGGGTTACCTGTTCAGGTGACTCAACAAATTTAGATATATATATATATATATTTATATGAAAATACAAATGCGCACTCTCAAGATAAATATTATTCCAGAGCATAGGTACTCGCTCAACCTGGCTCTGATACCAGCTGTGACGACCCGGCTTCCTACGCCCAGGAAGACGTGTCATCAATAAGAAAGAAAGGGATAGAAATAGAAAAGAAAAGAAAGAAAGAATAACAACATCAGAATCTCACAGCGGAATGGAATAAAATATAATATATCAACATAACTATTACATAGTTATATACATCAGAGTTATACAATATCATACAACATGACTATCATATACATATCTACCAGAACATACATCTCAAATATCATGAACTAACTAACACAACGGAACTATATAGATAGCTACATACGTCTGGTCTTCTGCTCCAACTCCTCCAGAAAACTCTATACTCCGAATACCCATCACTTGGCTACTCATAAAAATTTGAGTACCCAAGAGTTTATGAAAAAAAACAAAATATAAACTCCGGGTCAGACATGGGTCTGGTATGAGTAAACGGGTTAAAGTTGTTTAACTTTGAAAATCATTTAAAATAAAGGTATCACGTAAGACTTCCCACACATAAATACGGGTAAGTTTTTACCTTACGCTAACCAAAACATTTTATAGGAAATTCAGTGATATTATAATAGTGTCTAGGGTTTTCAAGTAAAATACAGAAATAGCTGAAATGCTTACATCTCACTTCCAACGTAGTTGGGCACAATCAAAACATACGGCGCTTATTGGAAATTGGATCCCATACAATGGCAGGGCTACTGGGGTACCGCCCGTCACAGTACGTGGCCTAGATCACTGTACCGAGGAGCCACCCTAACTCCCCTACAACACAAGGCCAGAACTATTCCTTACTGAACAGTCCCGAACAAGATAACCCCGTAGTTGGTTGCAGACCAACCGCTCACACAGCCGAATAAAAGGGACATCTAGACAGGGGTATACCTAGGGGTGTCAATGGGTCAGGCCGGGTCGGGTTTGGGTCGGGTCAAGTCGGGTTCGGGTTGATTTTAAATGGGTCGGGTCAACCCGTTTATTAAACGGGTCATAAAAACTCAACCCGAACCCGACCCGTTTATAAACGGGTTGACCCGACCCGACCCGTGTAACCCGTTTATAAACGGGTCGGGTCGGGTCGGGTCGTAAATGGGTCGGGTCAACCCGTATAAGGTGTAAACGGGTCGTAAACGGGTCGGGTCAACCCGTATAAGGTGTAAACGGGTCGTAAACGGGTCGTAAACGGGTCAGAACGGGTCGTAAACGGGTCGGGTCAACCCGTATAACCCGTATAAGTATAAACGGGTTGTTAACGGGTCAATGTCGGGTTAGCGGGTCAACCAGAAACCCACCCGTTTATAAACGGGTCAAATTCGGGTTGACCCGAAAATGACCCGCCAACTTATCGGGTCGGGTTAACCTGCTAATTTCCGTGCGGGTTTCGGGTCGTGTAGGAAATTGACAGCCCTAGGTATACCTCGTCCTGCTTGGGCATGACCCACCTAACCTTGCTGCACATCCCCTGTTTTAGCCATTCCCGGTTGATGAGGCTTGAGGCTGCCTGTAACAACCCTATATTTTTTGCATATAATTTAAATTTGATTTTATTTTGAAATTATTTTAAACTTGTTTATTTCAAACATTTCATTTTTAAATATAAATTTTGATTATTATTTTAATTATAATTTCAAACTGGTATAAATTGAATATTTCCCTGAAAAATGGATTTGTGGTCAAAACTGGTCAAACTTTGACTTTTAAATTTTAAATTTAAATATTTGAATTCTTTAATTTTGTCTTTTATTATGAAAATAGATTTAATATCATGAATATTGCTTTTGTTTCGTCGAAATTGAATTTAAATTCTGAAAGTTATACCCTTTACAATATTGTGTGTATATAAGGTTATTTAACAATATTCTTTGTTTTAATTTATATAAATGATATTTTTACTTGATAAATATTATTCTAATTTGTATATTTATGTTATATTATGTATATTTTGACTTTTATATATTTTTAAAGTGATGTTTGAAATTTTCCAAAGCTTATTGAATTTTTTTTCTATTTTAAAGCCTAGTTTCTATTTTCTTTGCTATTTTCTTCATTTAAATTATATTTAAATTAAAATTTATATATTTATTTGTGAATGCATTTTAGTTTATGTTATTATCTTTGTTATAAATATTTTTACAAGTACATAAATTTTTTCCAAAGTTCATTGCATTTATTTTTCATATTTTCAAGACTAGTTTGCAATTTTTGCTGTTTTATTAATTAAATTATATGTAATTAATATTTATTTATTTTGTTTACTTGTTTAATTTATTTCTGAGTTTATTTTATCTTTATTTATCAGTATTTTAAATGTATTTAAAATTACAAAAAGAATTGGAGAAATATGAAGAGTTTAAAACCTTTCATTTACCTTTGACTTTTCACCTCCCTGCCTTTTCATTTTTCAACCTCCACTTACATTCAATTGTGGCCGTTCCTTATACTATCTTCATCCGTATCTTTTTTTTCTTCATTTTTCACGAAAATTCTTCCTTCTCATCTCTGAAAATTTCAGCCTCCATCATCTCCAAGAGTTTGGTAAAATTCCTTTTCTTTTCCATTGCTTTTCTACTTGTTTATGTTGTTTTCACTTGCTTTCTCACCTTTGTAGCTCAGCCCCTTGCTCCTCCTTCACCATGGCTGCCACCACCACCACCTGAACCAGCCTCCACCACCTCCTCTACAGCCCCAAGCCACTGGCCATGCACCCATGTGACCAAATCCAACAATATCTATACAAACTTCACCTATATGCACCATAGCCAATCACCTATGCCTTCATCACTTTCAACCACCCGTTGGCCGCCACCTACTCCACCTCCACCATCCATGGATGACCTGGAACCCACTGCCACACCATCCTACAGCCCACTACAGTGATGGCCGCACCATGCTAGCTTGTGGCCGAACCCATATGTTGCATAGGATCCATGGTAGTTGCATCGTAGTGTTAGTTCCATGCACCTATCTCTCTACCATACTTTGCTCCATCATTTTCCCATGGTAGACCGACCTTTAGGAACCCAGACCAGATCCAAACCATGCCTTTAGCCGTGCCATTTCAGATCTGGAGCTGAAGCATAGGTGGTAGAAAGCAAGTGCAAACACTTTGGATTTGTTTATGCATCTAATTCTATCATTGTTTAATGGTATTTTGTGTTGAAACTTATGTGTTGTTATACTTGTTTTGTTGAATGTATCTAAGGGAATTGATACTTTGGCTCTCCCACTCATCTTTGTGTCGTGTTATCGTTCTTGTTGGGATCTCATTCGTGCATTCGTTGTTGTGTCTCCAACTCAAACATGTGAGTTATCCTCACTAGACAATATGTACATCTATAACTAGTAAATTGACCCCTTTTGAATCTGTAAAATGCATTATCATGTTACATATGCTATATTATGATTATATGATGTTCACCCATGCTTAAACACCTATTATAACATCTGTTACTGTTATATTATGTTGTTCTGTTATTTTTATCAGTTTATCACACTGCAAGTTCCCTTTAGATTAGAATCACTATGGGTTGAAATAATACATACCCGAACGGACTTTAGAATAAGGGAAAATCATTATGGGCTGAAATGATAGGCCTGAATGATTTTCATTTTATTTCATTTACTTGGGACTGCGGGTTTGAAATGATAAAACCCGGATTTTCTTTGTAAATTACGGGTTGAAATGATACATTACCCGTATCACTTTACCTAGGCTAGAAAATTATATACAGACTCATAGTTAAAATATATTTTTCTAAATTTTTTAAAAATATGTTTGAAATGTAAATATTATAATATTTTGATTTAAAACATAATTAAAAATGATTTTTGTAAAGTATTATTGATTTTTTGGAAATTTATAGGTTAAATAAATTATGGAAAAGTTAGAAAATTTAAATGTAAGTTATTTTGGAAATTTTGATTTAATTATAATTGGAAATTAAATTAAATATGAAATTATGATGAATTTATGATAATTTGAATTTAAAATGAATTTAAAATGATTTTATAATATATTAATGATTTTTGAGTAAAGTAAAAAAATGAAAGGGATGATTATTTAAGTTGAAATTTTGAAATATAACCAAACGGGAATTTGTGAATTTGGCTTAAAAGTGAATTTTAAGTTAAGTGAATAAAATTGAAATTAAGTTATATTTTGAAATTTAAACTTAAGTGTTAAGTTGAAATTTAATTCAATGAATTTAAATTTGAATGTTGAAATTTAATAAGTGAATTATTATTAAATCTTGATTTTTGAATGGAAATTTAACTTTATAAAATCATGAACTTAAGGAAAATTAAATGTTGTTTATAAATGTGAAAATGTATGATTTTATAAGTTAAAAATGTTTTAAATAAAAATATAATTGGTTGTGAAATTATATTGAATATTTGAAGTTAATTAACTGCACTTTTGAAATGCTATTAATTGCAATTTAAATGATATTACAGCATTTGTAAATGATGTAGTTGATGATAATGAACTAAAAAGCTAAATTGAATTAAAGGCTATTATAGCAATCTTTTTAAGTGCTATAATTGTTGAATTTAACTAAGTTTATTTGAAATATTAAGTAAACCCTATTACAACATTTTTAAAAATGCTGTCTTTTGTTAAATTGAACTGTTTTGAATGTAACTTTCCGTAGCGTTTTCTAAATGCTGCGAAAAGTGAATTTTCACTGTTTTGATAAACTTAAGTGAATAAATGAACTTTGGAAGTTGAAATTTTTGGAAATTTAATAATTTAATTATTAAATATAATAACTTCATTTTAATGATTTAAAATGATTTTTGAAATATAAACTGTTTGGAAATGTAAATTGAAATGGTATTTTAAATTGAATAAAATGAATAATGATTTGAAATGAATGTGGTTTTGGAAAGATATGATATTTTGGTTTATTAAAATGATTTGAAATGTGGTTTTGGAAAGATATGATATTTTGATATATTAAAATGATTTGAAATGAAGTTTTGGAAAGATATGATATTTTTGATATATTAAAATGATTGAAATGACTTGAAATGGATATGATATTTTTGATATATTAAAATGATTGAAATGACTTGAAATGGATATGATATTTTTGATATATTAAAATGATTGAAATGAGGTTTTGAAATGATATGATATTTTGATATATTAAAATGATTTGAAATGTGGTTTTGAAAAGATATGATATTTTGATATATTAAAATGATTTGACAAGAATTTCTGGAAAGATATGATGTTTTAAAATGGTTTGGAATTAATTTAATCATTATTTTGATAAAGATTTGGATTTGAAATGATATCCTATTTTGAAGTATAAACATTATTTTAAAAGTTATAACTACGGGTTATAATAACGATTGGTTGGCAAAGAGACCGGGATCGGATATCTGGCATACTCTCTGTCGATACCGAAAACCACTTTGACAACCGTGTACGCGGTGGAGATTCCAGAATGAAGTAGGATGGTGGCGACGTTCTTGAGGTATATTACGTGGACCCAACTCCCGTGAGTTGGCATAAGGTGGCTAAAACAGGAGCGATCTCGGGCCAAGTGAGGTCATTCCTCCTATCGGACACATTCCTTCGATACTATATTCTTACTGGTGATTGATTAGATGGCCATCCTCCGATTTTGATATGGGAGTGTGTTCCGAGGTGGGCGTATGTGGCTGCTGCGTTACCACCAGCCCATGTGCGTAATTGGTATATCTACCCTGGCATTGCCTTGTGTGCCGTGTCACCTACCATACCGAGCCTTTACTACGAGTTTGTTTTTCTCCCGTAGCCCGTGTGGTATCCTATGACAGTCACCCGGAGTGGAGATGGCATGATATTGGATGGACTACTGGGACTATTATGTGTGAAGGGTGATATGGGTAGCCCGGAACGCTATTTAAAAGTAAGTTTATTTTACTGTAGACATTATTATAATAGCGAAATATTACCACATAGTAAATAGTTTAACGGATCCTTAAAGGATGGGCGGTCTCAGGCATCCTTTAAGTTACTTGTACCTTATTACAGTTCATTTGAGTTGGTTTACATTATATAAGTATATATTGTCCTGACTTGAGTGTTTGTATTTTTATTTACGCTAGGGTCAGCCTGAGTTATTCACAGATTTGGATTCCACTTTCTGGAGATTGGAATCGCTGGAGATTATCTGCTTATCTAGTTTTATCTATTCTAGTTCTGTTGTTCTATTCAGCTTGTACTTGGTTATCATCTTAAGAGTTCTGTTGTACTTTATTTAGTCTGTTGTATTTTATTTAACTCTGATATATTTACATAGTAGCTTCATGAACTGCTATCTCTTTACGTCCGCTGCATTTCTTACTCTGTGTCTGTGTTCTGTGATTTTTATTTACTGTATATTCTGAGATTTGCCAAATTTTATTTACAACGCGGTATTTTAAGCAATTCAAGTCCGACATGTGCGGATGCGAATGGTTGAAAATATCGGGTTGTTACAGTTGGTATCAGAGCTTTGGTAGCTCTAGGCAAAACTCAGTATATAGGATAAATGTATTTACAGAATCACTTTCATTCGAGTTTAAACCTCTTCCTTTTTGTTCGTTTTCTTTTGAATTTTGGAACGTTCCCTGCGGTTCCAAAATTCATTCTTGTTCCTCACTATTCATCTTCTTTTGATTTTGGAGTATCCCATAACTCCATTTCGAGTGATCTTTATAGTGAATTGGCGGTCTCGCCAATATTCTAATTTTCATGTAAAGGGGTGAAACTCCTTTACAATTAGCATCGATTCACCAGAGATTTTATCCTTAGTTTAGATGCTAATATCTTTATTATTTCAAACTCTATCTCTTGAGATTGAAGGTAGATTTACCCCAGAAAATCCACATTGATCTTATTCTTTAAGTCACGGTTAACCCGGTTAAGGTTGCCCGCGATTTATTTAAGCTTATCCATCTCCCTACTCTGTTTGACCATCTTGTCTTTTGTTTCTAAACCATCTCCAAACATTTTGAACTATACTTGTAAATCTATGTTTTATATATTATGTTGTTTGAGTTGTTGATGTTGATTTGGGTTTCCGATCGATTCGTCTGATTAACGCTATCGATAGGATTTCTAAAACACTTTGACAGAACAAACTGACACAATATTATTTTAAAAATACTGTTAATGAAATAAATTTTGATATAAGTAAATTTATGGAACTTAATAAATTGATTTAAACTAATCATTTGAAATGATAATACTTGATTTACCATTTATTGTTCTACAAATGAATTTATAAATAGTTGTTTATAAATTGATTTGGGAACTGAAATGAATTTAAATCAATAATTTGAGAATTTAATTTCTGATGGTTTCAAACCTTGTGTTTTCAAGTTTTAAAAGGATATCTTATTTAAAGTATTTTCGAATAGAAATTTGTTTCCGAAGAATTTTAAAGTTTAAAATTAGTGCTCTTCTCTTTGTCACTGGAAAATAACTTCGATGATGACTGCAGCATCATCGACGTTCATTTTCGAGTTTCGAAGTGAAGAGACTATTCTGTAGTCCTGCTACAGCTTTGTTTTGGGAATTTAATTGATTTGAATTTCTAAAATATGACTTGGTTTATATAGATATATGATTTAAAATTTGATTTGACATATTATGTATATATAATTACTTATCTTCAAATGGTTTGAAGGTAATCGGAAATTTAGTTCTTAAATCGGAAATTGTCTTTAGTTGTCCTTATTTTTTTCCTCATCTTGCTATAGACTGCTATAGACATCTATTTATAATCTTTCTGTTTAGAAATCTTTCTATAATCTTTCTGATTAGAAATAATCTGTGATAAAATTTGCTACTCATTTTGAATCCGAGCACTGCTGTCCATCCACAGACCGTCGGTCAAGCGGGAAGAGTGAATCAGATTCTAAAGGATCTTTTCGTGCTTGTGTTCTTGATTTTGGAAGATCTTGGAAAGATCATCTCCACATTGTTAAACTTACCTATAGCAACAGTTATCAGGTATAATTTTAATCTTCTTGTCATCTTATCTTAATACTATTTCATTTTATCTTTTTCTGTGCTTTCCCGTACCTCATTCCTTTTCGGGGACGAAAAGTTTTGAGTGGGGGAGAGTGTAACAACCCTATATTTTTTGCATATAATTTAAATTTGATTTTATTTTGAAATTATTTTAAACTTGTTTATTTCAAACATTTCATTTTTAAATATAAATTTTGATTATTATTTTAATTATAATTTCAAACTGGTATAAATTGAATATTTCCCTGAAAAATGGATTTGTGGTCAAAACTGGTCAAACTTTGACTTTTAAATTTTAAATTTAAATATTTGAATTCTTTAATTTTGTCTTTTATTATGAAAATAGATTTAATATCATGAATATTGCTTTTGTTTCGTCGAAATTGAATTTAAATTCTGAAAGTTATACCCTTTACAATATTGTGTGTATATAAGGTTATTTAACAATATTCTTTGTTTTAATTTATATAAATGATATTTTTACTTGATAAATATTATTCTAATTTGTATATTTATGTTATATTATGTATATTTTGACTTTTATATATTTTTAAAGTGATGTTTGAAATTTTCCAAAGCTTATTGAATTTTTTTTCTATTTTAAAGCCTAGTTTCTATTTTCTTTGCTATTTTCTTCATTTAAATTATATTTAAATTAAAATTTATATATTTATTTGTGAATGCATTTTAGTTTATGTTATTATCTTTGTTATAAATATTTTTACAAGTACATAAATTTTTTCCAAAGTTCATTGCATTTATTTTTCATATTTTCAAGACTAGTTTGCAATTTTTGCTGTTTTATTAATTAAATTATATGTAATTAATATTTATTTATTTTGTTTACTTGTTTAATTTATTTCTGAGTTTATTTTATCTTTATTTATCAGTATTTTAACTGTATTTAAAATTACAAAAAGAATTAGAGAAATATGAAGAGTTTAAAACCTTTCATTTACCTTTGACTTTTCACCTCCCTGCCTTTTCATTTTTCAACCTCCACTTACATTCAATTGTGGCCGTTCCTTATACTATCTTCATCCGTATATTTTTTTTCTTCATTTTTCACGAAAATTCTTCCTTTTCATCTCTGAAAATTTCAGCCTCCATCATCTCCAAGAGTTTGGTAAAATTCCTTTTCTTTTCCATTGCTTTTCTACTTGTTTATGTTGTTTTCACTTGCTTTCTCACCTTTGTAGCTCAGCCCCTTGCTCCTCCTTCACCATGGCTGCCACCACCACCACCTGAGCTAGCCTCCACCACCTCCTCTACAGCCCCAAGCCACTGGCCATGCACCCATGTGACCAAATCCAACAATATCTACACAAACTTCACCTATATGCACCATAGCCAATCACCTATGCCTTCATCACTTTCAACCACCCGTTGGCCGCCACCTACTCCACCTCCACCATCCATGGATGACCTGGAACCCGTTGCCACACCATCCTACAGCCCACTACAGTGATGGCTGCACCATGCTAGCTTGTGGCCGAACCCATATGTTGCATAGGATCCATGGTAGTTGCATTGTAGTGTTAGTTCCATGCACCTATCTCTCTACCATACTTTGCTCCATCATTTTTCCATGCTAGGCCGACCTTTAGGAACCCAGACCAGATCCAAACCATGCCTTTATCCGTGCCATTTCAGATCTGGAGCTGAAGCATAGGTGGTAGAAAGCAAGTGCAAACACTTTGGATTTGTTTATGCATCCAATTCTATCATTGTTTAATGGTATTTTGTGTTGAAACTTATGTGTTGTTATACTTGTTTTGTTGAATTTATCTAAGGGAATTGATACTTTGGCTCTCCCACTCATCTTTGTGTCGTGTTATCGTTCTTGTTGGGATCTCATTCGTGCATTCGTTGTTGTGTCTCCAGCTCAAACATGTGAGTTATCCTCACCAGACAATATGTACATATATAACTAGTAAATTGACCCCTTTTGAATCTGTAAAATGCATTATCATGTTACATATGCTATATTATGATTATATGATGTTCACCCATTCTTAAACACCTATTATAACATCTGTCACTGTTACATTATGTTGTTCTGTTATTTTTATCAGTTTATCACACTGCAAGTTCCCTTTAGATTAGAATCGCTATGGGTTGAAATGATACATACCCGAACGGACTTTAGAATAAGGAAAAATCATTATGGGCTGAAATGATAGGCCTGAATGATTTTCATTTTATTTCATTTACTTGAGACTGCGGGTTTGAAATGATAAAACCCGGATTTTCTTTGTAAATTACGGGTTGAAATGATACATTACCCGTATCACTTTACCTAGGCTAGAAAATTATATACAGACCCGTAGTTAAAATATATTTTTCTAAAATTTTTAAAAATATGTTTGAAATGTAAATATTATAATATTTTGATTTAAAACATAATTAAAAATGATTTTTGTAAAGTATTATTGATTTTTTGGAAATTTATAGGTTAAATAAATTATGGAAAAGTTAGAAAATTTAAATGTAAGTTATTTTGGAAATTTTGATTTAATTATAATTGGAAATTAAATTAAATATGAAATTATGATGAATTTATGATAATTTGAATTTAAAATGATTTTATAATATATTAATGATTTTTGAGTAAAGTAAAAAAATGAAAGGGATGATTATTTAAGTTGAAATTTTGAAATATAACCAAATGGGAATTTGTGAATTTGGCTTAAAAGTGAATTTTAAGTTAAGTGAATAAAATTGAAATTAAGTTATATTTTGAAATTTAAACTTAAGTGTTAATTTGAAATTTAATTCAATGAATTTAAATTTGAATGTTGAAATTTAATAAGTGAATTATTATTAAATCTTGATTTTTGAATGGAAATTTAACTTTATAAAATCATGAACTTAAGGAAAATTAAATGTTGTTTATAAATGTGAAAATGTATGATTTTATAAGTTAAAAATGTTTTAAATAAAAATATAATTAGTTGTGAAATTATATTGAATATTTGAAGTTAATTAACTGCATTTTTGAAATGCTATTAATTGCAATTTAAATGATATTACAGCATTTGTAAATGATGTAGTTGATGATAATGAACTAAAAAGCTAAATTGAATTAAAGGCTATTATAGCAATCTTTTTAAGTGCTATAATTGTTGAATTTAACTAAGTTTATTTGAAATATTAAGTAAACCCTATTACAACATTTTTAAAAATGCTGTCTTTTGTTAAATTGAACTGTTTTGAATGTAACTTTCCGTAGCGTTTTCTAAATGCTGCGAAAAGTGAATTTTCACTGTTTTGATAACCTTAAGTGAATAAATGAACTTTGAAAGTTGAAATTTTTGGAAATTTAATAATTTAGTTATTAAATATAATAACTTCATTTTAATGATTTAAAATGATTTTTGAAATATAAACTGTTTGGAAATGTAAATTGAAATGGTATTTTAAATTGAATAAAATGAATAATGATTTGAAATGAATGTGGTTTTGAAAAGATATGATATTTTGGTTTATTAAAATGATTTGAAATGTGATTTTGGAAAGATATGATATTTTGATATATTAAAATGATTTGAAATGAAGTTTTGGAAAGATATGATATTTTTGATATATTAAAATGATTGAAATGACTTGAAATGGATATGATATTTTTGATATATTAAAATGATTGAAATGACTTGAAATGGATATGATATTTTTGATATATTAAAATGATTGAAATGAGGTTTTGAAATGATATGATATTTTGATATATTAAAATGATTTGAAATGTGATTTTGAAAAGATATGATATTTTGATATATTAAAATGATTTGACAAGAATTTCTGGAAAGATATGATGTTTTAAAATGGTTTGGAATTAATTTAATCATTATTTTGATAAAGATTTGGATTTGAAATGATATCCTATTTTGAAGTATAAACATTATTTTAAAAGTTATAACTACGGGTTATAATAACGATTGGTTGGCAAAGAGACCGGGATCGGATATCTGGCATACTCTCTGTCGATACCGAAAACCACTTTGACAACCGTGTACACGGTGGAGATTCCAGAATGAAGTAGGATGGTGGCGACGTTCTTGAGGTATATTACGTGGACCCAACTCCCGTGAGTTGGCATAAGGTGGCTAAAACAGGAGCGATCTCGGGCCAAGTGAGGTCATTCCTCCTATCGGACACATTCCTTCGATACTATACTCTTACTGGTGATTGATTAGATGGCCATCCTCCGATTTTGATATGGGAGTGTGTTCCGAGGTGGGCGTATGTGGCTGCTGCGTTACCACCAGCCCGTGTGCGTAATTGGTATATCTACCCTGGCATTGCCTTGTGTGCCGTGTCACCTACCATACTGAGCCTTTACTACGAGTTTGTTTTTCTCCCGTAGCCCGTGTGGTATCCTCTGACAGTCACCCGGAGTGGAGATGGCATTATATTGGATGGACTACTGGGACTATTATGTGTGAAGGGTGATATGGGTAGCCCGGAACGCTATTTAAAAGTAAGTTTATTTTACTGTAGACATTATTACAATAGCGAAATATTACTACATAGTAAATAGTTTAACGGATCCTTAAAGGATGGGCGGTCTCAGGCATCCTTTAAGTTACTTGTACCTTATTACAGTTCATTTGAGTTGGTTTACATTATATAAGTATATATTGTCCTGACTCGAGTGTTTGTATTTTTATTTACGCTCGGGTCAGCCTGAGTTATTCACAGATTTGGATTCCACTTTCTGGAGATTGGAATCGTTGGAGATTATCTGCTTATCTAGTTTTATCTATTCCAGTTCTGTTGTTCTATTCAGCTTGTACTTGGTTATCATCTTAAGAGTTCTGTTGTACTTTATTTCGTCTGTTGTATTTTATTTAACTCTGATATATTTACATAGTAGCTTCATGAACTGCTATCTCTTTACTTCCGCTGCATTTCTTACTCTGTGTCTGTGTTCTGTGATTTTTATTTACTGTATATTCTAAGATTTGCCAAATTTTATTTACAACGCGGTATTTTAAGCAATTCAAGTCCGACATGTGCGGATGCAAATGGTTGAAAATATCGGGTTGTTACACTGCGTTTACCTTTTTAGAACATATTTCTTAGAATGCTCATCGTCCACCTGACGATGTGCTTAAAGCATTCATTCCATACAAGTTCGTTCCGCGTTCGAACGAAACCGAAGGCATTATCTCGTTACACTCATTTTGGAATCACCCTCAGAGTTAACGACAATAACCCTTGCATTCTGAAAACACCATCTCGATCTTCACTTGAGACTACACGACCTAACGTTTAATTTGGATCGATGTAGTTTTCGGAATATCAAATCGATACCCGATCCCGGTCTCATCGAAATCCAAACGCCATTTTAAAGGCCAAGTTGTCTAATTAACTTAACAATCTAATTTCAACAACTGAATTCATAAAGCAATTTAACACAGATAAATAACATCAGATAAATCATATAGCAATTTAATACAGATAAATCATACACAATCATCATAGATATATCCAGAATATCACAGAACATCACGGGATATAAATAAACATCAGAGGCAATCAAATAGAATTGTCGATTCATATCAACATTTAGTTTGATTTATTTTAAACTTAATTGCATACTTAAGAGTAAATTATATTTTAGTCTTGCTTAATTAATTATTAATTAATTAACTTACTTCAATTCATTAATTACTTATTAATTATTCACTTAATTAATTAATTAATTCTTATTACTAATCAATAACCTTAATTATTGATTTATAAAACTCAATTCCACAATTAATTATTATTCATTGCTTAATTAATCATTAATTATTAATTAATTTAATCGTTCAATCATTAGTTATTTAATTAATTCGTTAACTACGATTTGTTAATTAATCGACTTCAAATGATTAATTAAATTCTTAATTACAAATGATCTTATACAAGATTATCATTAAAATATTTAATTAAAAATTTAATTACATTTTGAACTACTATTAAATTATAATTATAAAATTGATTACATGCATAATTGACTTTGATTCTAAATTATTAACTCATTCTTGCTTTCTGTAAATCTTCCTTCATAAGTTTAATCACAGCCTAAACAATTTGACAAAATTAATAACATAATTGATACTTAGCTTATTACTCTTCAACATAATATCATAGTTAACAAACTTCTGGAAGTAAAACAAACCGAAGATAACCACGCGACTAACTGGGGTCGAACACGAGATAACCCAGCACTCTTCTCGCGTCACTCTCCTGCATTCCCTTCTCCTTCCTCTGTTCTTTCTCCTATTTTTTATTATAAAACTTAAGTTTTAAAACTGTAGAAACTTATTAAAAACACACGCGCACCTCACTCTCGACCCAGAACAAACCCGAAGAAGCTAGCCTTCAAACTCGAGTTTCACTCGAGTCGACACGAACACGAACTCCCCTGCCGCCGTGCACGTGCACGGCGGTTCACCACCGCTCCGGCGCCACTCTACGCCACCAACACATCACAAAGCTTCCCCTCACGCGAAATCACCACCCAGTAAAACGCGTACGACTCGGAATCAAAATAAGGCCTAAAATGTCGAACTGTTACAAACTCGATAGCCAAAAATTCGCTCGTCCTCAGGATCGCGACCGCCAGAGATGACGTGGCTTCGGCCGTACGTCGCCGTCAACACCCCCTACAACTTCCCAAAATCTCACGTCACTCGGTTGAGCATCGGGATCGCGTGGATCGAATGAACTGAACCCAAAACACAGCACCCATAAACCCTATTTTCCATCAATTCTTAAAAATCTTGCATTCATAATTTTTTTTAGCATTTTTCTAGTGATCTAGAATCAATACACAAGCTACAATTCAAATTTCACCAAAAATTATTGATTGAATTATCTGAAATTCATATAAAAGCAATTTTGGTTTACTAACAATCTGCTCTGTAAATATGGGATTAAAATTTATGATTTTTGTCTTAAAAATCATAGCTTTGCATGTTGTTTCAATTTATAGGTTCAAGTTTATAATTCGAGATATTCGAATTTTAACCTTTGTTTTATGTTTACTGTAAATTTAAGTTTACAGTGCTTACAACTACTAAAAATAATCCAAACCTAAATCTTAAACTAATTTATTTAGTTAAATCACTAATTGAAGATAAGGATTTTATATAAGAATTATGATATAGTTTCAGTTTTTCTTTGCCTCAGCAAGAAATTGAAGCCTGAAAAAAAAACAATTGAAACCTGGAAGGACAGAACATGCATAACTTACAGTGAATAGCAAGATTCCAAATATCACACATCAACATATCAATTCTTCACAAATTACTTGTTAAAAGTTAGATTTTAAAACTGTTTACTCACCAAGATAGATTACTGTGGAAACTTGAAACAGAGGATGATGCAAGAAAACAACAGTTGAAATTTTGAGTTCCAGTAAACTTATTACTTTCTGAATTTTTATGTGAACTTGAGAATATAAAGTTTTTTTTTCTTTTGCTTTAGCAGTTCGAATGAGCTAAAGGATAAGAACAGATGAATACATATTTATAACTTTGAAAAAAAGTCTTCTGGAACAAGCTTTGCTGATATAATATCTTGCTTTATTTTTATTTGTAATAAGGTACTAAATCCTGAAATGTTTTGGAAATTTCGGCTAGCAGATTTTTTTCCAGAAAGAAAATTGTGCTAATTAATGTATATGTTCACACTTATGTTAACACAAAATAAATGCTTGCTGACACATATATTTGTACAAAGATATTGCAGGTTTTTGTTTGTACTAAATGTATTCATATGGGTTTACACTATAATACTTTGCTGACAAATTTTGCTTATTTTGCAAAGATACTTACTGATCTTACATGATTCATTTTGTCTTCATACTTATGTTGACATATAGATTAATGTTTGCTTGCAGGTTTTCTTTTCTTATGCATATACAGTTTACTTGCTTTGATTTTTATTTTTTATTTACATAGTTACATTTTTATTCATATCTATATTCATGTTATAGTTTTGTACTTATGTTCATGTAGACCCATGTTTATAACTATATTTTATGTTATACTTATATTACATATTTATAAGTTTATTTTATTTTAATTATAAACATTGTTGTTTAGAAACACTACTTAAATCTTATTTTTATTTAAAGTTTAATCTTTCCAAAATTTGATTTGTAATGTATTTATATTTAATATAAATATAATTGTGTTATTGTAAATATTATTATTATTAAATGCATTCATATATCTGATATTAAATGTCATTCACATAAATTTTAATTTAATTGAATAAAACAGATTTAATTTTAGATATTGTTAAAAGAGTCTATTTTATATTTTGAAATTATAAATTCCTTTATAACACATATACAACTAATAATATCCAACATCTTATTTATTTATAAATGAAAATATTATATTTTATTTAAATTTGATCAAAAGCTTATTATAATAATAGGGTCAAAATTCCGGGATGTCACAACATCAAAATTCAAATTTCTCCTTTCCTTCCTTTTCGAGGAAGAAAAGTTCTAAGGAGGGAGGAATGTAACGACCTAGATTTTTGACACCTGTTATTGGGTTAATTAACTGATCTTAATTATTGAAGTATTAATTTATATTAGTCGAATAAATAAATTTCCCGATGTTTAAAATATCTGAACCTATACATGTTGGAAACTATGTTTAATTTAAATTTTAACATCCTGGATATGGTAAATTATATATGTATATAAACTCCACCATTTAAGTTAAGGTAAAATATCCATAAAAGTGTATATAAATATATATACAAGCTTTATGATGATAAAAATAAATATATATACATGAATGAATAAACTTCATAGTGACAAATTTCAAAACCTATGATTTTACATATATATATATATAACACATGGGAATATAAATATTATAAAGGTGTGTATCTAAAATGGATATATATGTATGTATATATATACATGCTTATATACACACACACAAACTTCATGATGGAAGAAAATAAAAATATTAAAACAGATACGTGCGTACATATATAAGTGAAGATGTATATAGCATATATATAAATGTGTAAGTGTGTATGGTAAACACACATATATATATACACATATACATACATACATACATACATACATACATACATACATACATACATACATACATACATATATATATGTTGAATATGGAAAACTTATGCTATAAAGTTAAAAGTAAAAAATATATATGTATACATGTATAGTTATATATATGTTATAAAGGTAATACATACATACATACATACATATATATATAAAGATGTAAGATATGAAGTAAATAAATATATATACATTGTATTGATATGCATATCTATATATATGCATATAAATGTTTATATGCAAGGGAACATTGTAATAAATGCATATCAATTCAAGCACATAAAATATCATATCAACCCAAAACTTCAAATCACCCTAAAAAAAAAAATCAAATCTAGTCAAAATGTTTGTTCAAATCAAACTAAAAAAGGATAAAAGTGTGAAATGAAAGTCTGTAAACAAAAATCTACAGCCACCCTATTTGCTTACATTATACACTTTCATCCTCTATTTATAGAGCCATGCCCTATTACTTTTCATATACCATTCAACATAAAAAAAGAAAAAAAAGAGAAGAAGCTGTCATTAAAGAAAAACTCTGTAGAACCAAAGGCTGCCAGTGAAAACAAAACAGGGTGTTTCTTTTCAAAGCTATGAGTAAAATACTCTTTGTTATTACTGACTATCATCTACATACATACATACATACATACATACATACATATATATAGTTGTGTTTTGAATAAATCCTTGTTATTTTGTAAATATATATATATGTTGATATGTAAATAAATATATGAATGATTCGTGTTTGACAAACCCAGTTCCATCTACCTTTAAGACATTGTTCTTCCTCTTCCATGAAAGGGGTTCTCGGTTTATGCTTAAAAAAAGATATCTTAAACTTTTTACCTTAAAAACCTATATTTCAAGATCCATGAAGTTTTAAAATATGATTTCAAAACAAAAGATGTTTGATTTTGGGTGAGGATTGTTTTAAAAATTATTTCACCAATTTTTGATAAGTGTGGAGATAAAAACCCAAATGACAGTAAACTACTTATAAATGATTAAAAATAAAAAATCGTAGTTTAGCAAATTGATCGTATATCTTTAGTCATTATTGAAAATCGTGAATTTTAAAGGTTTGGTGATTTTAAAACGTGTGTGGAGGGAGAAAATTGATGATGACCGGAATTTGATTTTTGGTCAAATTCAAACGTTTCAGTCGGTGTCGTGGCACGGGGTTTGGCATGGAGGTGGCTCAGGGGCGATGCGTCGACGAAAAATAACGAGGTGATTTTTAGATGTATGTGCAAGTGAGACGAGGTCGGAGTAAGGTTTTAGGCTGTCATTGTGTGGTCTTGTTTTTCATAGGAATGACGAGCGGTATAGGGAGAAAGGAACGTGTGGGCGAAGTCTGCTAGGTGATGGAGGATCGTGGAGGCGAGACGCGGTGATCAGGTCGAAGTGAATGGTTTTCAAATTTTGGTCTGACTGTCGAAATTTCAAAATTTGGGGTGGACGGTGGTTCTAGGTGGGTAGGCTTGTCGTTGGTGGCATGAGTGGTAGGTGGAAGTGATTGACGGTGGGTATATCGGTTGGAGGTTGATGTTCACGTGCACGTGTGCACGTCCTTGGGTTCTCGGTTGAATGCAAGAATTAGGGAAGGAAGAAATAGGAGCAGGTGAAAAGAAAGAACTGGGAAAGAAGGGGTAGGAGAATGGGCTAGTGGTTGGGCCGAAGGAAAGAAAGGAAAAAGAAAAAAAAAAGGAAAAGAAGGAAAAATAAAAAGAAAGAAAAAGAAAAGGAGAGGAAGAAAAATACCACTATTCTCTTTTGTTTGAATTCAAACGACGCATAGATTCTTACATCGTGATCCTATAACCAAGTATTATCATCCGAATTAATTTTGTTAAGTGTCTCGTAATGTTAAACTTAATAATTTATGATAATGAAGGTGAATAAACAATTAAATTCTTATTTGATTAAAGCTGATGTTAATTAATGAATTAGTTATCAAATAAAGTGTTTAATTTTAATTAACTAAGAATAAATTGTTTCTTTAATTTGTAATTAATTTAGATTAAAACGTAAATGGATTTGGTTAATTAAAGTTAATTAAACCTTGATGGGTGAATTGTTTTGATATCAGTTATTGATCATTAAATTATTTAGCAATCTACATGTTGGCTTAACTCTATTGGATATTTATTTCAATTATTCTTGTCTGTGCCATCAAGTGGTCAGACGGGTTAAAATAGTTGGATTAAAATGATGATACGTTTTATTTGAAACAAACATCTGTAATAAATTCTCATATGTGGATATAGTCACCCTAAATATAAATTGTTTATTTTAAACAATTTACCCTTTTAAATTTATTGCTCGGCTTCGAAGAGACCCAAATCGAATATCAATGTTATCCGAAACCACTTCGATTTGAAAATCACTACGAACCTTTACGGGTTTGATTATAGATTTTGGTATGTTGGAATTGGACTAATTTCACAAATTCAACTATTTTAGATAAGAAATTGTATTTAGACATTGTCTAAATATCGATGGATTCTATAAAAGTGTTTGGGTTAAAATAAGATGATAACTCGTCGTGTTTGTACGAGTTACCCTGGTTTTTCAAAAGATTTTTATAACTTAAGTATTTCAAATTAAGTGGGTTTACTCACGCTGGTTTCCAGCTTGACTCGTGTGTTACTTTATTGTAATGCTGGGGTCAGACCGAGTATTACAGCTTGCAGGTTACGACGCTTTGGAGCTCACCAGACGAGCTAGATGGCAAAGACGTATTGCATGTATTTGATTATATTCTGCTATGTATTATAGGCTGTATATTTAGTATTTAAGGACAAGTCATTATAACTGCCTAGATTTTATATATTGATGATTGTACTCTGATAACTTGTATGTATATTAACAGTTACAACTTTCCTTTGTATAAAATGTTGTTATTGTATATTATATTTTATTCCACTATGATTGTGAGATTCTATGTTGTTGTTATTTCTATTCTTCTTCTATCTCTTTTCTTCTTTAACCCTAACAACCCGGTATTTTCGGCACTCGATTGCTCGAAATTCTATACAGAGAATGTATTAGTTTCGATTTTTGAGGGTCGAAAACGCCCGGTCGTTATAGATAATTTCATGCATTTTGGAAATTATACTGCGAATAGGTAACCTCTCTCGTTTTTTTAATATTTTGAAGTTAAATATTCTTTTATTGTAAGCTATTTTTAAATGTTTTTCTAAATTTGTAGAGCTGAGGCCACACACTCTAAATTGAAAAAATATTTGGCCATAAGCCAAGGCAATTTTCAAAGATGCTAGGAGAGTATGCATTCACCATTGGAGCTTTCATTTATCGAACTAAAAGCTTCATTTGAAACTGGTTTATTGAAAGTAGCACATGTCTATCACAAAAAAGAATTCAAACACTTGCGTCGTGTTGTTTCTCTTTCGGCGCTAGAGCTTATTCATTCCGAGCTTGTTAAAGTAACATCAAGTAGTTACAAAAATGAGAATTTGTGTGCTTGTGTTATTTGCAAGACATATGGACTTCCATGTGCACATGAACTAGAAAGACGTGATCCAAATGCAGAAGTACCAGTAATTTAATTCATGTACAACGGACAAGATTACACATTATTAGAAAAGGAGATTCCAAGGAGTTGGATATAAGAAAGAAAATAGAATTGTTGTGTGAAATACTGAAATTGGAAATGCAAGCTTACAAAAAATAAAAGAAGTTGTTTATCCACAGATATCATCACTTGCATCCTCGATTAGTAAAGTGTGAATGCATGGTAGATCTCATAACCAAAAAATCAATTCGACAAAAAAAACTCCCAAGTGCATTTGAGTGGGTGAAACTGTTTCCACTCAATGTAGCATGGTAAAAAAACCGAAATTTGATTCTTATGTTGCTGTGAAAAAAGAAAAATTACTTGTTCGAAGACCAACAACTGTATTTCTTGATAACTATATTTAATTTATAAATAATTTTTGTTATTTCCGTTAATTTTTTTGTAGGTGGAAGTGGTTGCAATTGACCAAATTATATGATAGTTACATACCGGAAAATTGGAGACCGGTTGTGAAAGAAATCGTCGATGTTTGAAATGGATGGTAATTGCGGTTTTAGATGTGTAGCTGCCCTATTAGAAATGAGAGAAAATAACTGGTTACAAGTTCATAGAGAATTATTTAAAGAACTCCGCGAGCATCAAGATCTTTTCAACCAAATATTCTTGGAACGAGGTAGAAGCGATGACTTGCTTAGTTTACTTAACCGTGAGGGTGAATGGATGACTATGCCGGACGTTGTATACATTTTGAAACTCGATACAATGTTATAGTTTTTTGTGTCAGCAAACAAATGAGTTTGACTATACCTCCGTTAGACCATTGCAAGGTGAAATACTTTCTATATTGCAGCAAGTAGAGATTGGAATTCTACACATAAACAATGGTCATTTTGTTCAGGTAAAATTATGTGATTTAATTTTATTATTATCATTCTTTCAAATTTTAACTGTACTTTTATTAATGTATAGGTGATTATAGAACCAAATCATCTGGGATCTCCAATTTATTTTCAAAATGGTTTGATCATCGTTATAAAGAAACGGAATAATGGGAATACATATTGGTTAACAAGACCGGCATGGGAAGAAGCGAAAAAGAGTTGATAATATATTACAAACAAAAGTTGGTATTAGCAGCTAAAAGTTAGTAGAAAACATGATATAGTATTATGCTTTGATGTTTAGGGGATTTTTGTTTATAAGCAAATGATTTCATTTTGTTAGAATATCTATTTTGTTTAATTATATGAAATTCAATTTCAGTGCATGTTTAATCATATCTATTTTGTTTGTAAGCAATTCAATTTCTGTAGTGGAAGTACGTTTTTTAAATATATAGTGGAAACATTATGGTATGGAAGCACAGAAAAGTAGTGATGGGTAACGTAGATGGCGATTCGTCTTAAAGTTGCGTTAGTTAAAATAATCTTGAATTAATGGTGGACGTGGTTTTTAATACAATCACGTTATATGGAAACGTTTATTTTAACAAAATCTCATCCATTTCAAGGTAAAGCTAAACCAAGATATTTCCTGTGTCTCCAGTTTAACGCACGAGGGAAATTAAATTTCCAAGTGAATATCAAACGTGGTAACAAATATACACAACATTAGGCATATACGCAGTGCCGGCCCTACAGCATACGTTGCCCTAGCCGAAGTTTAAAAAATTAGAAAGGGAAAAGTAGAATTTGCAATGGCAGGATTCGAACCTTTGCCAAAAAACAAAGACAAGTCGGAAACCATTGCACTACACTTCCATTTAATGATTTTTTTGCCCTGCTGCTTTGATAAATCAATTATATTTAACCGCAAATGAAAATTTTGTTGTCCCGTTTTCCATCTTCGATGGTGTTGCCCTAGGCGAAAGTCTAGCTCGCCTACCCTTTGGGCCGGGTCTGCATATACGAGGTTAAACATAAAAAAGGTCCGCCATAGGGTGTAGCAAACCCAAGAGTTCCCCACTTGCCCACGCTACATGTGCACGATGTAGTAACAATAACCACGTTACTACGCGATGAAATAACAAAAACCACATTCATGCTTAACGTGGGCGAGTCAAATTCCATGTTCGCTCCTAGCGTTGAAAATTATATACCCACGTTATCTGCTGTAACAATACATGCAAGTACAAATGAATGCAAACCCACACAGTTGGCTGCTGCAACACGCATGCAATAATTTCACTTACTGAACACACATGCTGTAACATGCATGAATGCATCCACGAATATATAACATGTTTAATGTAAATGAATGTATCCACAAATATATAACACATCGAATGCAAATGAATGCATCCACAAATATATTATTAAAGAATAAACTCAAATTAATAATAAGATGAAGAGTCATGTCTATTGGGTAAAGAGTCGTGTCCATTGGAGTGAAGATGTATCTGGGTCATGTCTATTTGTAAGAGTGTGTAAACCACTATAAACATATGGTCATTTTGTGTTGTTTGCAAGAAAGAAAATTTGTATGAAATATTTTATGAAATATAATTAGTTTCTTCTTTCCTACTCGTTTCTAACAAATTGGTATTAGAGCTATGACAAATTTTGAAATTTTATCGTTGGGGGCAAATACCGATTCCATGGCTAACCAAGTTGAATTATGACAATTGGAGTATTCATATGCGTGCATTGCTAGGTGCACAAGATGCATGAGAACACAACAAGAAAGGCTTCGATTAGCGACGAAGGGGGGCGACGGCTAGCGACGACTAAAAAAAGCTAGCCGTCGCAAATCGAAATATACAGATCCTGCCCGAGAGCTCAGATTTCATTTTCCTTCTTCCCCAAATTTTTCCTCCTTCCCCAACTCCGTCGCCCCCCGTCACCCCAGCCGGCGCCCAACCCTTCAAAGCCTCCAAATCACCCAAATTTGTGTCGGTATGCTCCTAATCTCTTGTTTGAATGTAAATTTGATGTTTTTAGGTTTAGTTTAAATCCTAATTCAATTATGATTTGTTGTAAAATTTAGATTTGTTGTTAATTTGAGTATTAGTAGTGTTGTTAAATTAGCTATTAGTAGTGTTGTATGTTGATTTGGTAGATTAATTAGTTTATTATCATGAACTTGAATTAAGTACATATTAATTATTTCATCATGATGAAGTTGAATAAATGGTTGATGTAGATAATTAGTGTTGGCGATTAACATGGTTAGTTGTTTTAGGTGAAAAAATAGTGTATATTAATGATTAACTTGGTTATTGATAAATTTACATGAAAGTATTTCGTAGTTTATGGAATTGATAAATTACAAATTTAAGTTGTTAAGTAAATTTAAATTGACAATTTTTTATTTAATAATTAGTTTTTTATTGTTTTCTAATTATCTATTCGATAATTAGAATTTGTTGTTTTCTAATTATATTCATTGATAATTGTTTTATTTACCCTGTTGATTGAGCGACGGCTAGCGACGATTAGTGATTGCCATTTTGATAATTTTAGCGATGAATCGCGACAGCTAGCGACAGACAAAATGCAAAAGGTTGTATATATTGTAAAAAATAAAGTTTGTACAAAAAATTAAAAAATGAATATGAGAACATTAAAAATTCTGCAAATATATAATTTATTTGAAAAAAAATTAGGAAATGACTTTAAAAACAACTAATATTGTAATAAAATCGATTTTGTAAAGAAATTAAGAAATGAATATAACAACAACAAATAGTCACATAAAATCTATGTCGTTAAAAAAAAATAAAGAAATTAATATTGAAGTAAAATTGTTAATTGAATGTTGAACTAAAATTTAAATACACAAATTTTTGAAATAAAATATAAATAGTTGAAACATTGTCAAAATTTGAAAAGAACAATAATATTTGATAAAATTTAAAGAAATTTCTTTATCCCTTAGATTGTCTTTGGCCCCGTCTGGCAAGTGTTGTATATGATCGGTATATGGATGTTCGTTTTGTAACGGAACAGACATTTATATTCATCTGATACAATATTTGTCGGATTTGTCCCTGTATTAGACAAGTTACAAACACAATAAAGTAATTACATATTATAAATCAATTCATTTTAAACGGTTACAAAATTTTGACAGCACTTCCTTTACGTTCCCTGTGTACACGCATTTGTGTACGATACAGGGAACATAAGGGAAGTGCTGCTGAAATTTTGTTGAACCGTTTAATCTGAAATGATTTATAAAATGTAATTACATTATTGTGTTTGTAATGGGAAGTAGGATGACTGACCACCAAAGTGAAAATCAAAATACCCAAAAATAAAAAAATAAAGTGAAGTTTATATTTTGATTTTCCTGAAACGATGAACTTTTTACAATGGAGAATGGTTGTAAATTAATCATTTAAATTGTCTAACATATATTTTCAAATCAGGAAAAATGTTCAATTATTTTCTCGACCGTACTTGGATGTATGAAGTCAGAACTGGAAAGAAAGGATCAATAAAGCAACATTTCTACAACGGTGTACAGGAATTTATTAGATTTGCTAAATCTAATAACCGAAACTATACAGAAATTCGTTGCCTGTGTAGTAAGTGCCAACATTTGAAGCATTGAAAACCGGATATAGTTGAAGTACATTTGTATCAATATGGTTTCGTGCCTGATTATTATTTCTGGGATCGTCATGGAGAACTTGTTGAACCTACACCTAATACTGAAGTTTTAGAGGACGGTAATATGATGACGAATCCGATAGAAAATATGGTGGATGATGCAGCACGATCAATGTTTCCTACAACGGAAGCTGTCGTTGAAGACGCAAATGTCGAAGAAGAACCGACTGCGGATTGGTCAAGCAAGCGATCCTTTTGTGTTAGCCAAGCAAGCGTTACAAGTTTATTTTGCTTCGTATCCATCTTTGAAAAAAGATAAAGCGGACTGGTCCGCTGTTTTCAAAACGAAATCAAGGTTTACGATTGATGGAAATAATATTCCAGATGAAGCAGCATATCAAGCCGATCTTGAATCAAATACAGAAATAATAACAACTGATGATATTGATGTAGGGCCTTTGAATGATGAATCGAACGTCCTATTTGATGCATTTGAAAGTACCGAAGAAAATGAGATAGAATACGAGACTGATTCTGAATCAGAAAACGATGAAGACTGATCGTTATTGATATAATTGTTATGTGTTAGTGATTGAAACATTCGATGTAATAGTAAATTTGTGTAATTGTTCTGTGATGATCATTTAGTTAATTTTTATCCATGTTTTGTACTAGTAAATTTTTGTAATTGTTCTATGAAAGTGATTGAAACATGCTATGTAGTAGTGAATTTCTATTATGGTTCTATGATGATTATTTATATAATTTTTATCCATGTTTTGTACTAGTAAATTTTTATAATTGTTTCTGTGAAAGTGATTGAAACATGATATGTAGTAGTGAATTTGTATAATTGTTCTGTGATGATATTGTTTTTCTATAGCAGATATGTTTGGCAGGAGACGGAGTGGAGGTGGTGGTGGCACGCCATCCCCATCTCCCGATGCAGGTGGTAGTGGCACTGCACTAGACTTACGCCCGATTGCAGAAATTGTTCCTAGAAGTGCTGGGTAAGCATCAATTTTATTTAAAGTATAAGTTTTAAAATCCACTAAACATGTATATCATAACTTTTGCAGTGGCTTTGAGGTGGAGCCATCAGATTATATTTTACAGGTTTCGAGGAAGGCTTTTCAGAGCCGGATGCATGGTTGTTGGCCTCGCTGGGACGACATCCCCCCTCATGTCAAGAACGCCATACAAGCGGATTTACTTGTAAGTAGTAGTTTGAATTTCAGTTGTAAATTAATATAATCTTTATAACTTAAAATTTACAGGCTGCAGTCCGCGTCGACCCTGATGACTTGAACATTTTTTTAAACCACTGGAACAAACGAATAAGAAAAAATTACAGGGATACACTGTCCAAGGCAAAAAATTCAGGGAAAAAGCCAAACTGGATGAGCAAGGGTGTATGGAATGATTTTCTTCAGCTTTGGGACAGTCCGGCAGTAAAAGTAAGTAATATATGTTTGCTTTCTTATTTAAATCTAATATAAATCTCACAAGATATATACGTGATAATTTATCTTAATTTGTAGGAGCTATCTGCGCGGAACCGGACAAACAGGAATAAAATTCCTGCATTGCACCGTGGTGGCTCCAAATCCTTTCAGGAGCATAAGAGAGAGCTGGTAATTAAATTTATAAATTGTGTTTACATTTTATTACAATATTTTATAATCGGATTAGCAATAATATTTATATATTTTCAGGCCGCGAGATACAACCGCGAGCCCACTATGGCCGAGCTGTTCAAGGCCACACATGGCTTGGAGAGGATCAACGAAGAGGGCAATGTTTCGTACGAGTGGACGGATGACAAATCACAATCCGTAATGGTAAATTAATTTACTGTTAATAACAATATTTTGTCTTATTTTATTTTCAAAATTTTGAAATTCAGTTTTTATCGTGTAAAACAATTGTTTGTAATCGCAGGAGAGGCACGAAGCAGAGCGGGCTCGTGTAGCACAGTCCACTGGTCGGGAAGAGCTTACGTTAGAGGAGGAGAACCATATTTGGGATGCTATTATTGACCCGCCTTCTCGGACCAGTCGACGGTATAGCTATGGAAATGTGGAGGTAAATTTTGACATGTACTAATATATAAATTTAATCATGCATATGAATAGTTTAACAATTTTAATAATATTATATATATACTAATATATAAATAATTATGAATTATTTTATAGGCCATGAGAATGCAGAGTGCATACAGGAGGTCGCAGCAAGAGGCGGAGATTGCTCAGTTGAGGGCGACAGTTGAAGAAATAAATGATTGGAGGAAGAGTTTCTTTGAGCAACAGCTGGATGAGCGGATTGCGGCCTATTTGCAACAGCATGGGAGGATGCCTGAAGAGGACGGCAGCGATGGCGAGGAGTAGGTATGTTTATTTGTTGATAGTTTGGTATATACACATTTTGGTTGGTATGGTGTATATATATTTCAGGATATTATGTACATATATTTTGATGACTTCTAGTTGATGGATTTGGTTGGATATTATGTATATATATGCCGGGATATTATATAGAAATTTCGGTTTACTATTTACATATTCCGATTATTGGATTTGAAAATGAGATTTGGTTGGATTTTATATTGTTTGAATGTATAATTATGTTATATGATGGATATATGATGGATATATGATGGTTATACTTGATGAGTATAGTGTATAGTGGTTGTTTGGTTCAGATTGGTTGAGGTGTATATGGGCTGTGCATATGCACTGAAAATTTACCCAGTTTTGCGACGGCCAAATTGCACAGATTAGCGACGGCTCGCGACGGCCAAATGGTGCAGGTTAGCGATGGCGAGCTACGACTAGGGACGGCATTTAGACGTTGGAAAAATTTCCACGTGGCACATTTGCAGTCGCTAGCCGTCGCTATTTTGGTGATGGAGCCGTCGCTAAAGTCGTCGCTACACTATTGGGCGACGACAAATATAGCGACGGCTTTTAGCGTCGGCTAGCGATGGCTAGCGACGGCCAGCGACGGCTAAATGCCGTCGCTAACTGGTGCCGTTCTTGTAGTGGAAGTAGTCGAAAATGGCTACGCAGAAACATAAAATACTATGAACTTGACTAAGATGCAGTTGAAAACATTGAAAGAAATGCATATGAATGACAAGGAAGCTCTCTACCTCTTATTCCATGCAATGGATGAGTCAGAATTTGAGAAAATTACCAATGCAGCAAATTCGAAGGAAGCATGTGACATTTTACAAAAGATCTATAAGGGAGCCGACCGAGTTAAACAAGTGCGGCTTCAAACTCTTTGGGGCGAATTGGAAGCGATGAAAATGAAAAAATCGGAAGGAATATCCGATTGCATCACACGTGTCCAAATAGTGGTTAATCAACTCAAACGCAATGGAGAAAACCTAACCGATGCAAGGGTTTTGGAGAAGATTTTTCCATCATTGACCAACGATTTTGAGAACATCCTATGCACAATTGAGAAGTCAAAGAATTTGGCAAAAATGACCATCGATGATCTTGTAGATTCTCTTCAAGCACATGAACAATGGAGGATGACAAAGAAACAAGAGCTACTCGAAGAGGCTTTACAGGCTAAGGCAAGTATTAAGGAAGATAAGGCGATATATGCACAAAAAAATCGAGGAAGGGGACGCAGTCATGGATGTCGTGGTTTTGGTCGTAGTGGAGGCCGTGGATTTGGAAACAACCCTGAAGAAAAAGGGCAGTTGAGACGACAAAATTGGCGTGGTCGAGGACTTAGTCTTGGAAGAGGTAGCCGACCAAATCGTCCAAATGTTGAGTGCTATAACTACGGAAAATATGGGCATTATGCAAAAGACTGCTATTCCAAGAAAAAGGTAGAAGAAAACGCGAATCTGGTTGCAGAAGAAGAAACAAGAGACGATGGTGTTCTCTTGATGGTCTACAAGGACAATGCTTCTGACAGCGATATAATGTAGTATCTCGACACCGGTGCTAGTAATCATATGTGCGGACAAAAACATCTTTTCGTGGAGATGCAAAAGGTAAAGGATGGACATGTGACATTTGGAGATGCGTCAAAAGTTTAAGTGAAAGGCCAAGGCAAAATATGTTTTTCTCAAAAGGATGGTAAAGAAGGGTCGATTGAAGATGTCTATTACGTGCCTGAACCAAAGAGCAACATCCTTATCACGGGGCAACTGTTGGAGAAGGGGTATTCAGTTTTAATGAAAGATCGGATGTTACATTTGAAGGACAAAAATGGCTATTTACTTGCAAATGTAGAGATGGGAAAGAATCGAATGTTCAAACTCAATTTGGAAAAAGTGTGAGAAAGGTATTTGCAAATCAATGTGGAGGATAAAGCCTCACTATGGCACTACGGTTCAGACACTTACATTATGACGGTTTGAAAGAGTTAGTAAAGAAGGATATGTTTTATGGTATACCAGACATGCATTGCACGAGGAAATCTTGCGAGGGATGTGTGCTCGGCGAGCAAGCAAGAAATTCTTTTCAAAAGAAGGCTGATCATCGTGCAAGGAGGTCTCTAGAGTTGATACAAACCGACATATGTGGCCCGATCACACTTAAGTCATTCAACGAGAAGAGGTACTTTATCACTTTCATCGACGATTACACAAGAAAGACTTGGGTTTATTTTTTGAAAGAAAAATCTGAGGCACTTGGAATGTTAAGAAATTTAAAGTATTGGTAGAGAAAAAACCGGTCTTTATATCAAGGTCTTACGATCAGATAGAGGTAGAGAGTACATGTCAACAACATTCACAAGCTATTGTAAGGAACAAGGGATCAAAAGATTTTTAACCGCACCATACTCACCTCAACAAAACTGCGTGGCTGAAAGAAAAAACTAAACTATTCTTGACATGGTTCGATCAATGTTGAGAAGCACAGACATGCCGAGAATTCTGGACAGAAGCTGTAACAACCCTAGATTTTTCATATATTTTAATTTTGACTTTATTTTTATTTTTAAATTATTTTAAACTTGTTTTATTTCAAACATTTCATTTCTAAAAATATATATTGATTATTCTGTGAATTATAATTTCAAACTGGTATAATTTGGATATTTTACTGAAAAATGGATTTCTAGTCAAACTGGTCAAACTTTAACTTTTAAATTTTAAATTTAATTATATAAATTCTTAAATTTGATCTTTTATTATGAAAATATATGTAATAACTTGAATACTGCTTTTCATTTCGTAGAAAACGGACTTAAACTGTAAAAGTTATGTATATTTCAATTTTGAGCGTAATTTGTTTTATTTTGCAATTTTGTCTATTTTAAATTATATAAATTATATTTTCTTTGTCACATTTTATTTTAATTTTTTTTAATATGTTATTGTATGTATATTTTTGTCTTTTATTATTTTTTAAAGTGATAATATAATTTTTATAAAGTTTATTTGAATTTATTTCAATTTATTAAGTCTAGTTTCTATTTTTCTGCTATTTTCTTCATTAAATTATATTTAATTAAAATATATTTTTTAATTTTGTGAATTCATTTTTATTTTTTGTTCTTATCTTTATTTATAAATATTTTTCAAGTACATAAAGATTTTCTAAAGTTCATTTGAATTTGTTTCAAATTTATAAAGCCTAGTTATGTATATATTGCCATTTTCTTTACTTATTTGATTTTATTTAAATTTATTCATTTCTTTTTCTTATTTATTTTATTTTATGAGTTTATTTATCTTTATTATCAGCCTTTTTATATATTTATAAAATTAAAATGAATTTGTGGAAGTTTGAAAAGACTTGAAACTCTTTATCTCCTTTTGACTTTTCCTCTTCCGCCTTTTCATTTTCCAACCTACATCTCATTAAAAAAAAATTTGACCGTACAATACTTTTCTCATTTCAGCTGACTTCCTCATTTTTTTCACGTATTCTAACCTTCTCAAACCCACAAAAAAAATCACGGCCATGGCTTCAAGAGATTGGGTAAAATTCTTCATTCCTTTTTCTTGTTTTCTATGTTTTCCACCTTTGTTTTGCATATGCTCTCTACCTTCATAGCTTGGCTCCTCTTCAACCAGATCTGACCTGACCTCTACCACCCATTTTCTCTGACCATCACCCACTCTAGTTTCATCACCAAGGCAGGCCGAACCCATCCATGGCAAGGAGCACCACCAAAATCCAGTTAAACCATCACTTTATGCATAAACCGAGCCTAGTTTGCTAGCACCACCGTCTACCACCTCTAGCCGCCACTTCCTCCACCACCACCACCTCTTACCTGACCACCACCCTCTTCCACAGCACCCACCACCACCTTCACCACTGGTTGGGCCCACCTAGCCTCTGGCCGAGCACAATTGGAGCAAAGAAATGATGTATGTTGCCTTATTTTTGCATTGTTGTTGAGGTTTATGCACCTAGACCTATGCACCATCTCCAAACCAAGCTAGGACGACTTGTTTAGACCCAAACCCAGCCCTTAGTCCCTGGCTTATCTGAGCTTATCCATATGAAGTTGAGAACAAGTGCAATGAATTTGACTTTGTTTTCTTGCATTGTTTAGTGACAATCTGTGTTGAAAACTCACATATATTTGTATTGTTTTGTGTAAATGTTTGAACAAGGCTATTTGCTTTGGCTCTCCACTCTCTTGTTGTATCCGTGTTGTCGTTCCTTCGTAGTGTCGGTATGTGTGCTTTGGTAGTGATCTCCAGCTTTGAACAGGTGAGTAAATCTCACCAGACTAATATGCGCTTATGTAATTATAAACTGACATCACCTGAACCTGTATATGCATATCATCCTGTTATTACTGCTATATTATTTTCATATGCTGTTCACACCTGTTATTCGCCTGTTATATCATATGTCACTGATATTTTATGCTATTCTGTTGTTTATATCAGTTATCACCATTGCAAGTTCCCTGTAGACTAGAATCACTATGGGTTGAAATGATACATACCCGAACGGACTTTAGAATAGGGGAAAACCATTATGGGCTGAAATGATAGGTCTGAGCGGTTTTCAAATTATTCATTTTACTTGGGACTGCGGGTTTGAAATGATAGAACCCAAGTTTTTCTTTTTAAATTGCGGATTTAAATGATATACATCCGTATCACTTGACCTATGCTAGAAAACTATATACAGGCCCGTGGTGTATGTAATATTTTCTGAAATGTTTTAAAATATTTTAAAATGTAAAATTTACAATATTTTGATTTAGATTTAATTAAAAATGATTTTTGTAGAAATATTAGTGATTTTCTATACATTAAATAATGAATTAAGTAAATAGTAAAGTAGAATTTGAACTATGAGAAAATTTTGGAATTTATGTTTTGTTTTAAAAAGGAATTTTGTAAAGTAAGAAAAATATAATATTTTGATTTAAAAATGTATTTTAAATGATTTATAAAAATTGATAATGATATTTGAATAAGTTAAATGTTAACAAATGAATGTTTAAGTAATTTTTGAAATATAGCTTAAATGGGGAAATTTTGAATTTTGTTTAAAAATTGAAATTTTAACTAAGTAAAATAAATGGAAATAAGTTATATTTTGGGAAATTTAAACTTATTTATTAAGTAAATAATTTAATTTAATAAATGGAATTTAATGCTTGAATTTAAACAAGAAATTAGCTTAAAACTTGATTTTTTGTATGGAAATTTGACTTTATAAAATCATAAAAATAAGAGTATTGAAATAATGATTTTAAAATGAGAAATATACGATTTTATAAGTTAAAATGATTTATATTAAAAGTTAATTATTTGTGAATTGGTAAATTAAAACTCTGAATTTGATTTGACTGCATTTTGAAATGTAATGTAAAAGATATTACAACATTTTGTAAATGCTGTAGTTGTTTTAAATGAACTGAAAGGTTAATTGGAAGTAAAGGCTATTATAGCACTTTGTAGGTGCTATAGTGGTTAAACTTAACATTTAAGTTTATTGAAATTTAAAGGAAATATAGTCACTACACCACAAAAGGCTTTTAACAGTGTTTGATAAACGCTGTAATACGATACAACAGCATTAGTTCAAACGCTGTATAACGACATGCTGTCGTATATACAGAACTTACAACAGCTTTTTGATAAACGCTGTTGAAACATCACTTTGACAACGTTTCGTACAAGCTGTCAATAATGTTTTTACAGCGTTTTCAAACATGCTGTATTATGTTTCTACAGCGTTAATAATTTAGTTGTCGGAGATGTTTTAATTCTACTTTAACTGTCTACAACAGCATTTTATTAACGCTGTTATTGAATCATCAACTATTTCGACAGCATGTACTAAACGCTGTTATTGACTATTTAAAGATAATTACGGCACGAATTGAACGCTGTTGTTTCTTCATTGACAGCATTAATCAGACGCTGTCTTTTATTTATATAACAACTTTAATATTCCACTCTATTTTTGAATATTCCAAAACTATATTTTGAGTATATTCAAGCAACTAGTATATATAACATGTTCTAATAACTATTAATTAGTTACATAAACTAGTTAAGACAATATTAATAAACAAAAGACATCCATAAACCAAGTTTCAATAATATCCATAAACAAAAGTAACAAAGTAAACCAAGTTGCCACAAATTCTGTTAAACAAAGACATGTTATATGTTAAACAAAAATATAATATCAATACAGTAAGTCCGCACCAAATGCCAACAACAAAACGTGCATCTAAAAAGTTTCATATGCTTGCTACTTGCTACGAAAGAAGACTGTGTCATCGCCATCTTTAATTACCTACAATGAAGAAATTTGAAGTCAGTGAGTAAACGCCATCTAAAAATTTGAAGTTTCATATGCTAAAATGCTTAACTGCGCCAAAAAATCACTATATGGTATGTTAAGCCGAAACCTAGCCAATATATGCATTAGTAGGTTAGCTCAGTTAACGAAGCTAAACTGCTCTACAGTAACATAGTTATATTTCACGATCTAGTTGATCACCTAAATACTAAGTGAAGAAGCAGTCCTTCTTAATATAAAATCTACGCATGACCAAGATCAAACCAAATGCACAAAATAAGTCAAAACGGAGTTCTCCTGAAGTGGTTTTGGGGTCCGGAAAGAAAACTGAGATAATTGTACCCCTTGTAAAGCATGCATTGGATTTTCTACAAGATACCGGCAAGTGCACAAAGCAGTGGAAAAACTGAGAGTTGTCAACGTTCAGAAAACGAACATGTTTTAGCATATTCATCATGTGATTTACTTCCAAATATTCATCATTTGCACGCACCTGCACTATATGAAAACACAGAACCTAAACTATGGGCTCCTGTCTAGAAAGGTATCAGTTACATGCAGGTTAATTTGTTTTTTTACAACAATAAATAGAAAGAACGTGAAAAGGAGATTTCTATAATCATGGTGCTTTATTATTCTAATAGTCAACACTCCTCTTTAAGGTACATAGATGTCATTCATGCCCAACTTGTCTAGAATGCAAGCAAATGATTATCCTTAGATCAATCAAGAAGAACCTATATGCGCAGTCTACAACATTCTCGGTCAAACTTCTGGCCGAGAATAGTGAGTCGCCGACAACTTCATTTTTTGTGTCTATAGTCACTGAAACTGTGTGTGGCTATTCAGTGCAATTTAGATAAACCCGAAATGCTGTTAGTTGGTAGCATATGTATATTTGTACAAAACAAAGCTAATGGGTTGTGACCTGGTATATCTGCAAACATGCTAGGCAGATGCCTTTTTTTCACCTTCAAAACTAATATGATTTTTTATAGCTAATTCTTCTTATTAACATTTGTAAACGTATGATATATAAATCTCCCAATATGTTGTTTGTTACTTGGGTGAGTAATTCTACAAAAATGCAAGAGTTGTTTCATGAAAGAACTTGGTCTGTGGCAAAGGTTACATCACCCAAATATAGTGCAGTTTCTCGGTGTATTGAAGCACCCGGATCGCCTTATATTCCTGACAGAGTACCTTAGAAAAGTGAGTTTCTATGTCATCCTCTGATGGAACTACATAGTTTACTGTTATAAAACCAGTTTATAAAATTACTAACTGTAAATTTTTGCTAATGCAAGGGAACCTTGTTTGAAATCCTAGAAAACAAAGGCAGGCTCGATTCTTTAATTGCAGTTACCTATACACTGGATATTGCAAGGTAATCGGCATTTTAACATCATAAAATTTAACATTTCCAAGATATCCATGCTAGTATTCCATAATTATTAAAAAAAACACAATCAAGCAGTCAAATGTTTGATTTTATAATATGCCATATATAATTAGTTAATGCATCATGTCCAACTAGTGTAAAAAAGGTGCCATGATTACCATATATTTTGGGAGTAGTAGATCCGTTAGTTGTGGAGAATGGATCCAGACTTAGGGTCGAGGAGGATGGCGTGGTTGTTATCGATAAGGAAGATGTATCCATCCAGGGAATGGTCGGCGAACAGGTAGAGTTTTTTTTCAAAGTTGTCCTTATTTCTTTGAGGAATAGGAGGGGGATGTTGCTGGTGTTGGAGGTTCCGGGTTGGGGGGGGGGGTGCTTGTAGTTGAACATGCCACAGTATTAAACTGACCTACCTCCATCTTTCCAACTACTGGTCGATACTAAGGTTCCATCTAGTCTGAATCCTCCAGATGAGCACCATATATTTGTGATAGTCTGAACCAAAGAACCAAACAACATAAATAGGTCAGTAGAATGAACTCACTTTTTTACGTGCAAGCAAACTTAAGTGAAAATGAATGAGCTTTTGAAAGGCTGACAATTGCAACACAAACTTATGTGATAGCATAGGAGATGATAAGAGGCAACTTGCACATAGAACATGCAATCAGAATAGCTACAACAGCTTGATAATGCCAGCAAGCTTCATATATATTCACCAATAATAGTTGATTTGCGTCAGCATAAATTTGCCATTGTCAACACAACGCTCTTCATATATTCCTTTTTTAAAGTTCTACAGGCTAGTACTCCATAATTATTAAAATAACACTATAAGAAGAGAAGTTATTTCTTTGTATTTTGTTACCGGGTGCAAGTTGAAACATATAAAATGCAGTGATTGCTAGGATGTTGTTTTGGTCATGAATTATATCTAGCAACTTTTATCCACACATGGGATAATATTCTACCGCTACAATTAAAAAAATCACTTGTGTTGGATACACACACACATACAATTATTGAAAAGTCATGACAATATATAATATGTTTAAAGAGGGTTTAAAAGTTTGTATTAATCTATGTTTACATGTATCATTATACTTCAGATGATGGGATATGGTGCACAAGATTCAAAAAATAATTATATATTAAATGAAATTCCTAATGAATGCAAAATAGTATAAATCAGAACTGATATATAATTGTGTTTTAGGATTGTCTAACATTATCTTAACTCTCCCATTATTTAGTTTGTGCAGAACACAACTGATGCTATTTTGTCTACCAGTGAAATTCATACTAAAATCATCATGACACTAGTGAAAGCTAATATAATATGAGATATAATATGAGATAAAACATAATAAATTTCATTTATAGTTGATGAAAATACAAATAAGGAATAAATAGAATAAAACAGAAACAAAAAGTAGTGATAATTTTTCCTAAAAAGATCATTTGCTGCACATTTCTTTTAAACAACATGCCCTTTGTGTTATATGCAGAAGATAATTTGTGGTGTAACACAAATTTAAGAAAACTATTGCAATATAGGTAGTGTTGCATTCCAATCTAATAGCGGTAGTTTGATTGGGCTTGTCTATATAACAAAAGTTCAAATTCTGCAATTTCACATTTCCCTACAAATTCAATCAATGATCAAACAATACATCAAGTTTAAGATATATATATTTACGACAACTAACATGTAACAACTGAATGAAAAAAACCAAAGTAATGAAGTGGCCAGGGTGTTCGAATTCATACCAGAGGAAAAACAGAATTTAAAAGGTGTTGGAATTCCTTTCTCAAACAATCAAACAGGCAGGAGGAGATTTCCCAAATCGAAGAGCAATTAGACTGATAGATCGTTGGGATGTAGTGATGAAAATTTGGGATGACAGTATTATATATTGGGAGATCAAGGAAGCATGCAGTTACCTTATGGGGAAAATGTTGGAGATCGAGGAAAACTGAAGTTAATTTGGAGGAAGTAATACAATTTCAATATGGAAGGGTTGTTTTGAAATATGAAAACACGGTATTGCCACCTAGGCAAGGATGAGATCATGTGTTCTTATTTAACTAATAGATTGCATTACGTGGTTTGCCCCTTACTGCTCATTGACTTTCCTAAGCAGCTCCTACTCAAATTCAAACTGCTCCAGTTCATGTTTCCCCTCAATCTTATATTGCTTCTCCTGATGCATACATGCATCTACAACATGCTTCCATTTGTAAACTATCCAACATAATGCCATGCTACATGCACATGCTCAATCGTATGTTGTGCTCCCCTGTTGTATATCGAATGCCGAAGCTCATCAGGTTGTCTCTCAATCGCTAGAAAGCTCATGCTTATCAAGTTTTCACAGCTCTAGCTCCTTGTGCTCATGATCAATCAGCTGCAATTCACCCCCACCCAACTGCAATTATTCTTGCCAAAGTTGATGTGCATCTTGAAGCCCAATTGATAACTCATCATGGCCGACCTAATGTGTTTAGTAACACTCAATGATTTCATTGTTCATTCTCCACTGCAATAAGCTTCTGTTCAATATGCTAAAACTAATGCCAACCCAGGCTTATTGTCTCGATAAATTTGATTTTTTTTTCATTGGTCTTATTTGTTTAACTAAATCAAACCAACAGTTTAAATTTCCCAATAAAACATGTTGCTCGCTTGTCAAGAATGTCACTCACACGACTAGTGCTTGTAAATTCACTTTAGCAAACCATGAATGAAATTAATATGAAGCTTATTTAATGAATTTTTTTGATTTTGCCAATAAAACATGTTGCTCTAGTTCGAAGGGACTCCAACTTAGTGACTTAGTTTCACCTAGTCGTTTATTGTCAGTTATGTTTTAAATTTTGATTTCAGAATCCAACAAAATAAACATTTAACAATTTTTGTTTCACCCACTAAAAGAAACGACCGATCTAAATAGCTTAAAAATGATGAGTTGGTCCCCTGTTTATTTCTAGTTTTAACAAATAAAACACATATTTCTTGCAAATACAGAAAAATAAATGGAAAAAAAGTAACAAACTAAAAAGGATTATGCCAGTGCAAGAAAAAGATCACAACTGCTACAGAAAACGAAAATTAGGATAAGTAAACGCAGAGGACTTTCTATTTTATAAAATAAACTTCAAATATAATATCATCTTTTATCATATGTAAGCTTGGTTAAAAAATTTAAGTATTGTTTCTGTTTATGGAACAAAGCAAAGAGAAAGAAATGGGAAAAAACAAATAAGCAAATCGACTAAAGGGGATGAAGATACAAACCTATTATAGATATCCCAAAAAGTAGTTCATCTCATCATCATCCATTTGTTATGGAACTGATACGTCCAAGTAAAACTAGGCATTAAAACATGTAATTGGGCCATTATAATTTCAAGATGTACAAGCATACATGTGTAATTTACATCTACCTATGAGCTACATTATTTCAATCAATCAATGTGCTAGTTTGATTTCTATCATGCACTCATCACATCAATTTGGGTTCTAAAATATTTAATTTCGATAGTGCATTATTTGAGTAATTGGACTAACTAGCACATAAACCTGCAAAAACTAGCACATAGTCAACTTGTTGATTCGGTTTCAGTCCAGAGTTCCATTGTCAGAATATGCTTCTTGTAATCAAAATAAAGGGCAGAGCATTAAAAAAATGAAACTGATCCCCTATACTATAAATGAAAAACAACATTTTTCTTCACATGATAGATAACAAAGTAACCCTTTTATGCTTCCCACTATAAATATCGAACTTGCACAGCAATATATCATATCTAAGTTCCATTCGCTTGTTGTTTATGAATTCTTTGGCCACAAGGAATTATATTTTGTGGAAGTCTATAGTATTCTAAAAGGATTTTCATTTGTGGATATGTGCTTACAACCTTAATAAGTAGTTACTCTATAGAATTTTTATCTGCTGTGAATCTTTGCATTATACTACTACTCGTTGGCATGTTTATTACTTCAGGTAGTGGTTTATCTCTATAGAATTGGTTGGTATCATGTTGCAAAACCTTGTAAATTAGGAACTATGGTACAACAGTGCTGAACATTGAAATCCAACTTTCAGGCTTACTTAAACAATACCATTTATTTGCCACATCAAAAACTATGATATGAAAATAGTGCTTACCCAACTATCCTTTTATACATTGCAATATTCAAAGATTATACAGATTTCTTCTTATGTCGAGGTGCAAAAAGTTGTAAACTAAGGAAGATATAGGAATAGATGTCAGTTATAGAATCAAACTTAGCTTTCAATAAATAATGTTGAATGAAATTGTTAGGATATAAACAACTAGGTTTTTGCAACCATTAAACCATATATACCCTATATGCCTGAAGCGATAAGCAACAACTAAACTGCTGAAGGTACTTTATGGCCCTTGTATAAAAGAATTGAAATATTATAGTCTACAAGGTTTTTATATTTAATTTCTATGGAAAATAAAGTATCTTCTGAATTCTAAAAAATCAAAAAGCAAAATGAACAACTACCATTTACTAAATACAAAAATATATTAAAAAACCATGCTTTCTAACACACAGATCACTGCAACATCTTACTAGATAAATTGCATAAAATACCAAAAAACCCTAACGTACAAAATGTTTAATAAAATTACCTTATTATGAAAGACCCAAAAGTTTCAGTGATTATAAGGTTAATGCTGGTAGCGCTGCGGTTGCTAACAGGGTTGAGATCGACAAATCAGGATTTGAGCGAATCAAAGAGACAAAGAGAGAGGCGTAGGAGGAAAAATAAGATTTGCAACAGAGAGATAAGATATAGAACAAAAGTGGAAAAGTAATTAGGATTTATCGTTGTTTTCAGAGAAGCGGGAAATGTTTTGTGTATTAGGCTATTAGCAAAAATACAAGAGGGAAACAAGGCGCGTAAGTAAATTAGGAATGATAAGAAAAGAGGGAAAGCGGCTTGCTGAATAAAAAGATAAAACTGACTTGATACAGCGTTTGGTAATCTATTTATATTTACAAAGAAGTAAAAAAACAGCAGTTAATGCTAAAACGCTGTTGTGCATTGCGGTTAAAACAAGCTTTTCTTGTAGTGAGTACAACATTAAATGGTATTTAAATGAATTAAAATGAATGATGTTTTGAATAATATTTTGATATTTTGGAATGGGTTTGAAATGATATTTGATTTTTGATTTATTTAATTTATTTGATAAATAAATATTTGAAGTATATTATTTGAGTTTATTCAAATGATATTGGATTTATGAAAGGTGGGATATTTAAGCCTTGAAATGTACTAAGATTGAATATTGTATTTTGTGGATTAAATCGATATTTGAAATTGATAAGTTTTGAAATGGTTTATTTATAAACTGAAATTGAAATTGAAATTGATGGTTTGAATTAAATCGAATGGAAATTTGAAATTTGGGTTTAATTTAATAAATTTGTAAAATGTAAAGAATTAAAGGATGATTTCAAAATGTATTATTCGGAATGTTATGATTTTCAACTGTAATGATTTCAAGTATTTTATAACTGTGAAAGTGTTATGATTTTTGAAAGGTGGATATATGTTTGAAATAGAAATGATATAGTTTTGATTTGAATATAGTTTTGAAATAAAATGGTTTTGATTTCAATGTATAAACTATCTTTGAAATGATATTTTGATATATTAAAAATGATTTGAAATGAAGTTTTGGAAAGATAGGATTTTGATATATTAAAATGATTTGAAATGAAGTTTTGGAAAGATATGATGTTTTGACATATTGAAATGATTTGAAAGGATGTTTAGAAAGGTATTATATTTTATTATATTGAAATGATTTGAAAATGATTTAATCTTTATTTTGATAAAGGTTTGATTTGAAATGATATTTTATTTCAAAGTATAAAATATTATATTTTAAATTATAACCACAGGTTATAATAACGATTGGTTGTTAAAGAGACCGGGATCGGATATCTGGCATACTCTTTGTCGATACCGAAAACCATTTTAACAACCGTGTACGCGGTGGAGATTCCAGAATGAAGTAGGATGGTGGCGACGCTCTTAAGGTATGTAACGTGGACCCGACTCCCGTGAGTTGGCTTAAGGTGGCTAAAACAGGAGCGATCGACGGGCCAAGTGAGGCAGCTCCTCCGATCGCACACACTTCTTCGACGCCATTCTATTGCTTTTGTGATTGATTTGGTGTGCACACGTTTGATATGGGAGTGTGGCTCGAGGTGGGCGTATGTGGCTGCTGCGTTACCACCAGCCCGGAAGCGTAATTGGTATATCTACCCTGGTATTGCCTTGTGTGCCTTGTCACCTACCCTAGCGAGCCTTGTATAAGTTTGGTTTTCTTCCGTAGCCCGTGTCATATCCTCTGATAGTTTCACGATCTGGAGATATTATTTTATTGGACGGACTACTAGGACTATTATGTGTGAAGGGTGATATGGGTAGCCGGAACGCTATTTAAAAGTATTTTTATTTTACTGTAGACATTATTATAACAGTGAAATATTACTACATAGTAAATAGTTTAACAGATCCTTAGAGGATAGGCGGTCCCAGGCATCCTTTAAGTTACTTGTACTTTATTACAGTTCACTTGAGTTGGTTTACATTATATAAGTATATATTGTCCTGACTCGAGTGTTTGTATTTTATTTACGCTCGGGTCAGCCTGAGTTATTCACAGATTTGGATTCCACTTTCTAGAGATTGGAATCACTGGAGATCATCTGCTTATCTAGTTTTATCTATTCCAGTTCTATTGTTCTATTCAGCTTGTACTTGGCTATCGTCTTAAGACTTCTGTTGTACTTTATTTATTCTGTTGTATTTTATTTAACTCCGATATATTTTCATAGTAGCTTCATGAACTACTATCTCTTTTACTTCCACTGCATTTTTTACTCTGTGTCTGTGTTCTGTGATTTTTATTTACTGTATGTCCTGAGATTTGCCAAATTTTATTTATAACGCGGTATTTTGAGCAATTCAAGTCCGACATGTGTGGATGCCATTGCACTTGGAGGGTGGAGCATGAGAGGGGGTTCTCGCTTCCTGGTTTGGTAGCGAACGCACATGCGAATGGTTGAAAATATCGGGTCGTTACAGTTGGTATCAGAGCTTTGGCTTTGAGGCAAAACTTAGAATGTATGGTAAATTTGGTTACAGAATCACTTTCATCCAAACTTGAATCTCTTCCTCTTTGATTCAATTTCATTTGAATTTTGGAACGTTCCCTGCGGTTCCAAAATCCATTCATGTCCCTCACTATTCATCTCCTTTTGATTCTGGAGTATTCCATAACTCCACTTCGAATGAGCTTTATAGTGAATTGGCAGTCCCGCCATTCTCAAAAATTTCATTTGTAAAGGGAGAAAGTCCTTTACAATTAGTATCGATTCACCAGAGATTTATATCTATCCTTGATTTAGATGCTAATATCTTTTGGTATTCCAAACTCTATCTCCTGAGGTCGAATGTAGATTTACCCTAGAAAATCCACATCGATCTTATTCTTTAAGTCACAGTTGACCAGTTAAAGTTGCCCGCGATTTATATAAGCCTATCCATCTTCCTATTCTGTTATTTAAGCATCTCATCCTTGTTTCCAACTTATTTTCAAATCAGAATTTCCTTTGATTTGAGTTAATCATATTTGAATCTCTATCCTTCTTTAAAATCTATTCATGTATAGTGTATTTGTAAACTAATATTTAAAATTTAAATGTTTTATATATTTTTTTGTTTGAGTTGTTGATGTTGAATTGGGTTTCTGATCAATTCGTCTGATCAACGCTATCGATGAGATTTCTAAAACACTTTGACAGAACAAACTAACATAATATTATTTTTTAAAAAATTTGGTTAATGAAATAAATTTTGATATAAGTAAATTTATGGAACTTAATAAATTGATTTAAATTGATCATTTAAAATGATAATACTTGATTTATCATTTATTGTTCTACAAATGAATTTATAAATAGTGGGAACGGAAATGAGTTAAAACAAGAAATTTGAGAATTTAATTTTCGATGGTTTCAAACCTTGTGCTTCAAGTTTTAAAAGGGGTATATTATTTAAAGTATTTTCTAATAGAAATTTGTTCCAAGAAATTTTAAAGTTTAAAATTAGTGCTCTTCTCTATGTCACTGGAAAATAACTTCGGTGATGACCGCGGCATCATCGACATTCATTTTCGAGTTTCGAAGTGAAGAGACCGTTCTGTAGTCTTGCTACAACTTTGTTTTGAGAATATAATTGATTTGAATTTTCTAAGATATGATTTGATTTATATAGATATATGATTTTAATTGATTTGACATATTATGTACATATATTTATTTATCTCTAAATGGTTTGAAGGAATCAGAAATTTAATTCTTAAATTTTATCTTAAAGAATAATTTCAGTTATAAAAAGAAAATCAAATTTTTTGAATAGATGATTCAAACTTGAAATGATTGAATTGGGAAGCTTTATTTGTATAATACTCAATTGCAGTCCAATATAACTTACCTTAATTTTTAGAAGTTAATAATGTAATTGGATAATATACAATATAAAAAGTTTTATAAATAAATTTGAGTGGTTATAATAAATGTTATACACTTAAATTTTAGTTATAAAAAGATTTACAGAGATAAATATAGAATAAAAGGCAAAATGAATAACTTACAATACAAAATGATGTTAAAAGAATTAAGAATAAATCAAAACAATTATAATAAGTGTAGTATATTTAGCCTAGGTGATGAAATATATTGAGAGGAATAAATTTAATTTTAATTGGGAATAAAGAGAAATTAAATTTATACATTATGAGTAAAATACTGATTTTTCAAATCCATGATTTTTGAAACTGTTAGTTTAAGAAAGTTGGATGGTAAGATAATGAAATTAGAGATCGTAAGATTTACTTAACTTGTGAAAAATTAATTATCAATTTAAGCTGAAATTATGGAAATTTCAAACCTATTATCTGATTTTGTTTTTTACAAACTTATTATCTTACTTTGTTTTCAAACTATCTTTTGGTTGTTCTTATTTTTGCTCATCTTGCTACAGATTCGTATAGGCATCTATCTATAATCTTTCTGTTTAGAAATCTTTCTATAATCCTTGATAATCGTTGGTACTTATTTTAATCTGAGCATTACTTGCCATCCACCTTGTTAAACTTACCTATAACAATAGTTATTAGGTATAATTTCAATCTCCTTGTCATCTTGTCTTAATCTTATTTCTCTGTCTTTTCCTGTGCTTTCCCATACCTCATTCCTTTTCGGGGACGAAAAGTTTTGAGTGGGGCAGAGTGTAACAACCCTAGATTTTTCATATATTTTAATTTTGACTTTATTTTTATTTTTAAATTGTTTTTAAATTGTTTTATTTCAAACATTTCATTTCTAAAAATATATATTGATTATTATGTGAATTATAATTTCAAACTGGTATAATTTTGATATTTTACTCAAAAATGGATTTCTAGTCAAACTGACTTTTAAATTTTAAATTTAAATATTTAAATTCTTAAATTTTATCTTTTATTATGAAAATATATGTAATAACTTGAACACTACTTTTCATTTCGTAGAAAACGGACTTAAACTGTAAAAGTTATGTATATTTCAATTTTGAGTGTAATTTGTTTTATTTTGCAATTTTGTCTATTTTAAATTATATAAATTATATTTTCTTTATCACATTTTATTTTAATTTGTTTTAACATGTTATTGTATGTATATTTTTGTCTTTTATTATTTTTTAAAGTGATAATATAATTTTTCTAATGTTTATTTGAATTTATTTCAATTTATTAAGCCTGGTTTCCATTTTTCTGCTATTTTCTTCATTAAATTATATTTAATTAAAATATATTTATTTATTTTGTGAATTCATTTTTATTTTGTATTCTTATCTTTATTTATAAATATTTTTCAAGTACATAAAGATTTTCTAAAGTTCATTTGAATTTGTTTCAAATTTATAAAGCCTAGTTATGTATATATTGCCATTTTCTTTACTTATTTGATTTTATTTAAATTTATCTATTTCTTTTTCTTATTTATTTTATTTTCTGAGTTTATTTATCTTTATTATCAGCCTTTTTATGTATTTATAAAATTAAAATAAATTTGTGGAAGTTTGAAAAGACTTGAAACTCTTTATCTCCTTTTGACTTTTCCTCTTCCGCCTTTTCATTTTCCAACCTACATCTCATTAAAAAAAAATTTGGCCGTACAATACTTTTCTCATTTCAGCCGACTTCCTCATTTTTTTTCATGTATTCTAACCTTCTCAAACCCACAAAAAAAAAATCACGGCCATGGCTTCAAGAGATTGGGTAAAATTCCTCATTCCTTTTTCTTGTTTTCTATGTTTTCCACCTTTGTTTTGCATATGCTCTCTACCTTCATCGCTTGGCTCCTCCTCAACCAAATCTGACCCGACCTCTACCACCCCTTTTCTCTGACCATCACCCACTCTAGTTTCATCACCAAGGCAGGCCGAACCCATCCATGGCAAGGAGCACTACCAAAATCCAGTTAAACCATCACTTTATGCATAAACCGAGCCTAGTTTGCTAGCACCACCTTCTACCACCTCTAGCCGCCACTTCCTCCACCACCACCACCTCTTACCTGACCTCCACCCTCTGCCACAGCACCCACCACCAGCATCACAACTGTTTGGGCCCACCTAGCCTCTGGCCGAGCACAATTGGAGCAAAGAAATGATGTATGTTGCCTTATTTTTGCCTTGTTGTTGAGGTTTATGCACCTAGACCTATGCACCATCTCCAAACCAAGCTAGTCCGACCTGTTTGGACCCAAAACCAGCCCTTAGTCCCTGCCTTAGCTGAGCTTATCCAACCTATAACTGATCCATATGAAGTTGAGAACAAGTGCAATGAATTTGACTTTGTTTTCTTGCATTGTTTAGTGACAATCTGTGTTGAAAACTCACATATATTTGTATTGTTTTGTGTAAATGTTTGAACAAGGCTATTTGCTTTGGCTCTCCACTCTCTTATTGTAACCGTGTTGTCGTGCCTTCGTAGTGTCGGTATGTGTGCTATGGTAGCGATCTCCATCTTTGAACAGGTTAGTAAATCTCACCAGACTAATATGTGCTTATGTAATTATAAACTGACATCACCTGAACCTGTATATGCATATCACCCTGTTATCACTGCTATATTATTTTCATATGCTGTGCACACCTGTTATTACACCTGTTATATCATATGTCACTGATATTTTATGCTATTCTGTTGTTTATATCAGTTATCACCATTGCAAGTTCCCTGTAGACTAGAATCACTATGGTTTGAAATGATACATACCCGAACAGACTTTAGAATAGGGGAAAACCGTTTTAGGCTGAAATGATAGGTCTGAGAAGTTTTCAAATCATTCATTTTACTTGGGACTGCGGGTTTGAAATGATAGAACCCGGGTTTTTCCTTTTAAATTGCGGATTGAAATGATATACATCCGTATCACTTGACCTAGGCTAGAAAACTATATAAAGACCCGTGGTTTATACAATATTTTCTGAAATGTTTTTAAAATATTTTAAAATGGAAAATTTATAATATTTTGATTTAAATTTAATTAAAAATGATTTTCATAGAAATATTAGTGATTTTCTATACATTAAATAATGAATTAAGTAAATAGTAAAGTAGAATTTGAACTATGAGAAAATTTTGGAATTTATGTTTTGTTTTAAAAAGGAATTTTGTAAAGTAAGAAAAATATAATATTTTGATTTAAAAATGTATTTTAAATGATTTTATAGAAATTGATAATGATATTTGAATAAGTTAAATATTAACAAATGAATGTTTAAGTAATTTTTGAAATATAGCTTAAATGGGGAAATTTTGAATTTTGTTTAAAAGTTGAAATTTTAACTAAGTAAATAAATGGAAATAAGTTATATTTTGGGAAATTTAAACTTATTTATTAAGTATATAATTCAATTTAAGAAATGAAATTTAATGCTTGAATTTAAATAAGAAATTAGGTTAAAACTTGATTTTTTGTATGGAAATTTGACTTTATAAAATCATAAAAATAAGAGTATTGAAATAATGATTTTAAAATGTGAAATATATGATTTTATAAGTTAAAATGATTTATATTAAAAGTTAATTATTTGTGAATTGGTAAATTAAAACTCTGAATTTGATTTGACTGGATTTTGAAGTGTAATGTAAAAGATATTACAGCATTTTGCAAATGCTGTAGTTGTTTTAAATGAACTAAAAGGTTAATTGGAAATAAAGGCTATTATAGAACTTTGTAGGTGCTATAGTGGTTAAACTTAACATTTAAGTTTATTTGAAATTTAAAGGAAATATAGTACAACATTTAAATGGTATTTAAATGAATTAAAATGAATGATGTTTTGAATAATATTTTGATATTTTGGAATGGATTTGAAATGATATTTGATTTTTGATTTATTTAATTTATTTGATAAATAAATATTTGAGTATAGTATTTGAGTTTATTCAAATGATATTGGATTTATGAAAGATGGGATATTTAAGCCTTGAAATATAATAAGATTGAATATTGTATTTTATGGATTAAATCGATATTTGAAATTGATAAGTATTGAAATGGTTTATTTATAAACTGAAATTGAAATTGAAATTGATGGTTTGAATTAAATTGAATGGAAATTTGAAATTTGGGTTTAATTTAATAAATTTGTAGAATGAAAGAATTAAAGGATGATTTCAAAATGTATTATTTCGGAATGTTATGATTTTCAAGTGTAATGATTTCAAGTATTTTGTAACTATGGAAGTGTTATGATTTTTGAAAGGTGAATATATGTTTGAAATAGAAATGATATAGTTTTGATTTGAATATAGTTTTGAAATAAAATGGTTTTGGTTTCAATGTATAAACTATCTTTGAAATGATATTTTGATATATTAAAAATGATTTGAAATGAAGTTTTGGAAAGATAGGATTTTGATATATTAAAATGATTTGAAATGAAGTTTTGGAAAGATATGATATTTTGACATATTGAAATGATTTGAAAGGATGTTTAGAAAGGTATTATATCTTATTATATTGAAATGATTTCAAAATGATTTAATCTTTATTTTGATAAAGGTTTGGATTTGAAATGATATTTTATTTCAAAGTATAAAATATTATATTTTAAATTATAACCATGGGTTATAATAACGATTGGTTATTGAAGAGACCGAGATCGGATATCTGGCATACTCTCTATCGATACCAAAACCACTTTAACAACCATGTACGCGGTGGAGATTCCAGAATGAAGTAGGATGGTGGCGACGCTCTTAAGGTATGTAACGTGGACCCAAATCTCATGAGTTGGCTAAAACAGGAGCGATCGACGGGCCAAGTGAGGTAGCTCCTCCAATCAGACAGACTTATTCGACGCCATTCTATTGCTTTTGTGATTGATTTGGTGTGCACACGTTTGATATAGGAGTGTGGCTCGAGGTGGGCGTATGTGGCTGCTGCGTTACCACCAGCCCGGAAGCGTAATTGGTATATCTACCCTGGCATTGCCTCGTGTGCCTTGTCACCTACCCTAGCGAGCCTTGTACGGGTTTGGTTTTCTCCCGTTGCCCGTGTCATATCCTTTGATAGTCTTTCGATCTGGAGATATTATGTTATTGGACGGACTACTGGGACTATTATGTGTGAAGGGTGATATGGGTAGCCCTGAACGCTATTTAAAAGTATGTTTATTTTACTGTCGACATTATTATAATAGCGAAATATTACTACATAGTAAATAGTTTAACGGATCCTTAGAGGATGGGCGGTCCCAGGCATGCTTTAAGTTACTTGTACTTTATTACAGTTCACTTGAGTTGGTTTACATTATATAAGTATATATTGTCCTGACTCGAGTGTTTGTATTTTATTTACGCTCGGGTCAGCCTGAGTTATTCATAGATTTGGATTCCACTTTCTGGAGATTGGAATCGTTGGAGATCATCTGCTTATCTAGTTTTATCTATTCCAGTTCTGTTGTTCTATTCAGCTTGTACTTGGTTATCATCTTGAGACTTGTGTTGTACTTTATTTATTATGTTGTATTTTATTTTACTCTGATATATTTTCATAGTAGCTTCATGAACTACTATCTCTTTTACTTTCGCTGCATTTCTTACTCTGTGTCTGTGTTCTGTAATTTTATTTACTGTATGTCCTGAGATTTGCCAAATTTTATTTACAATGCGGTATTTTGAGAAATTCAAGTCCGGCATGTGCAGATGCGAATGGTTGAAAATATCGGGTCGTTACAGAAGCAGTACAATGTGCCGTGTATGTGCAAAATCAGTGTCCACATGCGATATTGGCAGATCAAACACCGCAGGAAGCTTGTAGCGGACAAAAACCAACTTTATCACACTTAAAATTATTTGGTAGTTTGGCATATGTGCGTATACCAGATCAAGGAAGAACAAAATTAGTTGATAAGAGCATGAAGTACGTATTCATTGGATATGAAGAAAAGGCAAAAGCTTTCAAGTTATTCGTCCCAATTGAAAAAATGGTTGTGAGCCGAGATGTGCAGGGAATGAAGAAAGCACATGGGATTGGAACAACCAAATGGAAGTGACGTAGAAGGAAAAAAAGGAGAATCATTAACTACTACATTGATACGCACACCAATAACGCCTCAAATATATGATGATGAAGAAGAGCCAAGGCTACCAAAGATGCGAAGTTTGCTAGACCTATAAAGTCAACAGATGACGTACACTTGATATGTCTCTTAGCAGATGCTAAGAATATTACTTTTGAAGAGGCAGTGAGAGATAAGAAATGGAAAGCTACGATGGATGAAGAGATGAAGGTTATCGGTAGAAATGAAACTTGGGACTTGGTGGGTTTGTCAGAAAGATATCAACCCATAAGAGTAAAATGGGTATATAAGAAAAAGATGGATGCTCACGGTGAGATAGAAAGGTATAAGGCATGCCTAGTTGCGAATGGCAACAAACAAAAGGTGGGGATCGACTATGATGAAGTCTTTGCCCCAGTGGCGAGAATGGAAACAATCAAGCTTCTCATATCACAAGAAGCACAATTCAAGTGGTTGATCTATCAGATGGATGTAAAATCAGCATTTTTAAATGGTGTGCTTGAAGACAAAATATACGTGGAGCAACCACCTGGGTACATGAAATCTGGGGAGGAGTAAAGTATTGAAGTTAAGGAAGGTTCTATATGGACTTAAGCAAGCGCCTCATGCATGGAACACCCGAATTAACACCTTTTTCAAGGACAACGGGTTCATACAGTGTCCCTACGAACATGTGCTATACGTGAAGAAAGAAAAACGCAACTTGATATTTGTTGCCTTTATGTTGATGATCTAATATTCATGGGGAATAATGTGGAGATGATAAAAGATTTTAAAGAGGCCATGACACGAGAGTTTGAAATGACAAATTTAGAGTTAATGAAATACTTTCTTGGTCTTGAAGTTATGCAAGGAAGAAATGGAATATTTGTGTCGCAAGAGGCTTATGCAAAAGACATTTTGAAGAAGAACAAGATGGAAGAGTCCAATCTAGTAGCAACACCGATGGAACTTGGTACGAAACTCTCTAAATTTGATGAAGGAGATTGAGTGGATGCAAACAAATACCAAAGTTTGATTGGAAATCTACGGTATCTCACATTCGCATGGCCAGACATTGCATATAGTGTCGGCATAGCAAGTTAGTTCATGGAGGAGCCAAAATATTCTCATCTGAAGGCCGTTAAGAGGATTCTTTGATATATATGAGGAACGGAGTCACTTGGGTTGCTCTACCCTAAGAAAAATGAATACAAGCTGGTGGGTTACTCTGATAGCGATTGGCGTGGAGATGTAGATGATCGAAAAAGCACATCGGGATATGTCTTCTATTTAGGAGATACCGCTTTCATGTGGCTCTTAAAGAAACAACCAATAGTGACATTGTCATCATGTGAGGCGGAGTATATGACAGCATCTTTGTTTGTATGCCATGCAGTATGGTTGAGAAATTTGTTATATGAGTTAAAACTCTTGCAGCACAAAGCAACTGAAATACGAATCGATAATAAATCAGCAATTAAGTTGGCAAAGAATCCAGTGCACCATGAAAGGAGCAAGCATATAGATGTTCACTTTCATTTTATTCGGGAACATGTGAAGGAAGGCAACGTGCGAATGAGTCATGTTGCAAGTCGTGATCAAGTGGCGGATATTTTTACAAAGCCTTACCAAAAGTGCAGCTCGAAATTTGTAAGATGATGATTGGAATGAAGGATGGAAAATGTTTGAGTTTAAGGGAGGAATTTGTTAAAGAATAAACTTAAATTAATAATAAGATGAAGAGTCGTGTATATTGAGTGAAGAGTCGTGTCCATTGGAGTGAAGAGGTGTCTTCGGGTCGTGTCTATTTGTAAGGGTATGTAAACCATTATAAATATATGGTCATTTTGTGTTTGTTGCAAGCAAGAAAATTTGTGTGAAATATTATATGAAATATAATTAGTTTCTTCTCTCCTCCTCGTTTCTAACATATATAACAAATGAATGCAAATGAAAATTATAATAATTTGTACACAATAATATACGACCATGCAATAATTTCACTAATAATATATAACACAGTACCACAAAATATACAACACGCATGTAATAATTTCACTTACTGAAGTGCATAGGAATTTTGTGCACAACAATCGCACAGTAATTTGTACACAAAAATTGCATAGGAATTCTTTGCACTTTCAACGACTTTGCATTTTGAACACATTACAATAATTTCACTTACTGAACCATAACTGTACACAGAGATCTTAACGCATGCAAGCAACAAAATACAGTTACTGAACAAAGAATGCAAAGAGAACTACAAGTAACAAAACTAAACTATAAGTTTGCAAACAAAACCAAAAGTAACATACCTAAACTACAAGTTTGCAAATAAAACTAATCATCTTTTTTAACAAAACAAGCATAAATCTTCCTTGCTTTACTTATGGCTTTGCAGGTTCCATCGAGATGAGCCAATCACATACTTTCTGGCTGCGACGAAGCCAAGCTAATTCCTTCGCTAAGCACATTATCAAGTTCTTTATAACTCTAGTATTCCAACTAAAAATTTTTAACACCACAAAAGTAAAGTGTAAATCTATACATGAAAATTATATTTGCTTGTCACCGTCTACAAATGATCATAGGACGGTCGAGTGCTACGTCGAATAATTTTTTTACTAACTGGATGAACCCTTAACACAAGATGAGGGAAATACCAATCAAAATAATCAACGGTCATCATTTGATCAGATTCACATAGAGGAATAGAACGATATTGCTCACTAACAACATGGTTTGGCCACTCATTCTATATATTTTCTACAAACTCATAAAAACTTTATAGGTTGAAGTAGTAGCGCCTCTATGAGTCTTTTGGCTTGTTGATTGAATAATAGGGTGTGCAATATTTTGCATCTTACCAAATTGCCTTAACACACAAGTGGAATGATACAGTTCTACTACATTTAGGCATAATAAATAACTCGAATACCAAGCAATTTGTGGAAATGGATGAAAATCTCTTGCATGCATGTAAGGATCAAAAATTACCTAAAATAATGCAACAAAAAATAATGATGTTACATAATTAAAAAATAAAACAAAATTTTACGATACAAACTCAGTAACGTACCTCATGTTCTTGAATATTATCAAGATAAATTCTTAGTTCCTTAAATGATGCACGACGATCACTTGCTGGATATCAATGAGCTGTTCCTGGTGAAGTCTCAAAGTAAATTTTAGTTGATGGATGCAAACAAATAAAATGCTCATACATCCATGATTCCAACAATCCTAGAAAACCAGCAACTTGTTTTAGTTCCTCTCTACTCACAAGACCAAGCTATCTATACAACCACCATAAAGTTGCTGAACCCTTTATGAATTTCACCTAGATTACCAATTTGATTTAAATATTGCATGGACACATGAGATTTGCTTTTATCAATAAATAATGTATTTCCTACTACATATAAAAGATATGCACGAGCGGCTTGTTTGATTTTTCTTCTTCTCACTCATCGCAAACACCATCAAAAATTTCATGCAGCTTGGTATAGGTTATTTTATAACCAACACTATCCTTCTTAATATTTTTTGCTTCATTAGCACATATCCCTAAATTATTAACAACCAGATTAATTATATCATTTCGGGACTGGTCAAATGTTTGTATCGGTAATCCTTCAACTGGGATATGTAGTAGAGATGCAACATCGTCTGATGTTATGGTCATTTCACCAAACAGTAAGTGAAATGTATTTGATTCAAGATGCCAACGCTACACAAAAGCAGATATAAGTAATCTATTGACTGAACTATAACAAGTCTCAATAGAGGATACAATCCCAAAGATTCCAAATATTCTTTAAAAATTATAGCGTTAATAGGAACTTGCCAACTCAAAATCTTCGTGCCATGACACAAAAGAGTATCACATTCCTAGAAAATATTTTAAATTATATTATACTATTTCGATAAAATAATTTATTACATGAAAATTTAAGAGGATATACCTTGCCATTCCATATCAACGAAGCAACATGAGTGTCATAGCTGCTAATCACATCGATAATCTTTGGTCCTCCATAAGACGACCGTGTGTTACCTGTGCCACTAGATTTATCGATACCATCATGAATGTGTTGCTCTTCAATGATTTGACCTTCAATTTGTTGCTCCACATTTTGCTCTTCCGTTGTTTGTTCAACATTTTGCTCTACGAGAACTTGCTCTTTTCGAATTTGTTCTTCCACTTATTTGTAGTTTTTCCTTTCTTGCCTTCATATGTCGTTGTCTTTCCGAAGCAGTTAGTGTATTACATGTCGATTTCTTCAAATGATCTACAAAGAAAAATAATACAGACTAAAAAAAAAGGATATAACATCCTATGTGGATGTTATTGCTGCAAAACCCACGCTCAATTATTGCGTAGTTTTGACAATAACCATGTACAAAATGGATGTTCACCTTTATTAGGGCATGTTACAAATCATAGACACAAACTAGGATTTGCGCAAAATTAGGGTTTTGCAAATTCACTAACAGAGACAAAGAAGAATAGAAGAAGAAGAATAAAAGTAGTGGTAAATGGAAAATCAAAGTAGAATACCTTGTTTGTGTTTGGATCTGATCTCCCCCTCCATTGTTAATCAATTTTTTTTAGTAGGTAGCAGCTAACTGCAAGAAGCAGGGGTGAGGAATGACAAAGAGAGGGTAGTTTGGGAAGTAACATAGGCGTGGAAAGGGAAAAGCGGGGTGCATCATTTTTTTGAAGTGATGGGGTGGAATAGGAGGAAATGAGTGTGGTAATTGAATTTGCGAAGATCCAATTGTTTAGAAAAGGTGTTCTGCCTCTACTGCCCGACAATTTTGGAATCCAAGAAGGTTTCATTTTGTGTTTTTCGTTTTCAATGTTTATTACAAAATATGAGCATACTGGAAGAAAATTTTGATTTTGGACCATTACGACGATGGAGGACGGCGGAGGATACAAACGGACGGTGGAGTGAATGGATTATTTTCTATTTTTTTGTTATTTCTCAAACTACAAAAAACAAAATAAATTTGTTTTCATTTTATATGTTAATGTCATTTTCAACATTGATTGTTTTTCCTAAAATATATGTATATATATATATATTGTGTGCATGTTTTTTGGACGAAAACTAAAAATGGTAAGCCAAACGGTGCCTAGACTTTTCATCGTTCAATGTATTTTCTTCTTAGATGTTTTTGGATATTTTGAATGACGTTGAGTTTGAACTCATTATTTTTATATTATTATTTAAATGTGAAACAGCAAGGTTTAAATAAATCATCATAAATGTTCATACTTACGAACTAATAATAATGGGGCAACATATGTTTTACATATGGCTGCTACAGCCAACCTCGGAATTATAGTTGAGGGTTGATATTACCCAAGGTTACTCGTTAATGCCTTGATTTAAAAAAAGAGAAAATGAGTACAAAATAAGTAATGAGACCCAAAACTTAAATTGATACGATCTAAAGTGGTCTACAATCAACTATGAGTACTTTCGTATTAATTTTCTTCTCTTACAATAGTTGTGATTACAAAATAAAGCTTGAGAGTTTAGCTAGTAGTTCATTGTTGAGCTGTCTTGTTCAGGGACATGCGGCATGGTATCAGGTAGCGGCTGCGTAGACGTTTTGTTAGTGTGGCAACAAAGGACAAGGAGTGTTACTCCAAGATGCCGCTTTTGCCATATGAACAGTGTCGAGTGTGTCGGTGTTTTCCAAAAAAACCGTATAGTCGTTACTTCATATTACACAGTTTCATATCTGAAATCATGTATGTGTACCGTACATATGTATTTATTCCAAAAATCTATTTTTTGTTTTTTTAGTTCTACTTATGTTTACACATATGTAGTTATCTAACTGTTCATTTATTTACAACTTTTTTTAATTAACTTATATAATATGTATATATGTATGTATCCTATTAATGTTAATCATATTTAATTAATTTAAATTCTTATTAAATCATATTTAATTAATTTAATCTAATTTAAATAAAATTTCTGAAATTTTATATTATTCGTCTTAAACTATTTAAGATAGAGAATCAACTATAACATTTATAGTTTGTTATTATATACAATATATGTACGCATTTTTGCTAATAAATTTTTTATTAATTTTATTTGATAAATTCATTTATATAGTTAAAAAATTTAATTAAATATTTTAATTAATTAAAAAAATTAATTTAATTTACCTTAAGCAAATTTGAGATAGATATACAATTATAACAATTATAGTTACATACATAGATCAATATATACATAAAATAACTGTAAATTTATTATTTTACTTAATATAATTAATATAATTAATTATATATGTTACTTTTTGAAATTAATTATTTTAATTCCTTACAACAATTTGGAAAATTGAATACATTATATAATTTTATAAAATTTTACTTTTATATTTTAAACTTAACTCTTACATTTAAAATATATTTTAGATTTTAAAACTTAATTTTGAAAATTAGCTCAAGAATGTAATCAATTTGGGCACTTAAAATTGGGCAACCTTTGGACTTACACCACCCATTAGACTCAATCGATAGGCAAGAAGTGAAAAATTCTTGATTATTCAATCCGAGCCTAAATACTATTTTTCCAAATACTCATAGGATATGTAGGCTTAATTAGTTATCCCTAAAGTTTCTAAATTTACACTGCATAGACCATTTGGCATCTAAAAACATTAAAGGAACCAGGTCGATCAACAGTGAGTGAATTGGGTGAAGCTTTAAAAGAAATCTCTATTTGGATCATTGTGGGCTTATGAAGTCCAATGAGTTTTACTAGAGTTGATCTAGTTAATTACAGTAAAATCCGATTTTATTTAACTTTCTAATTTAATTTATTTAAATATATATTATTATTATGTATAAAGTTTGAACAAGTATGAATATATCAAAATATTCATATTTTTAAAAGGTGTTTAAGAAGGGAATAAACATATTATAGATCTTGATGTAATCGCATCAAAATCAAAAAGGAAAGATATAAAAATGCGATATTAATAATTGATTACATCTTCCTCTTTTTCAAACATTCTACTAAAACAATCATTGTACAAAATGACATATGATAGTAAAGTATTTAACATGACATATAACAATAAAACAACAAAAATGTCAATATACATGTGTTAATGTTGGATTTATATTTAACATGTATATATACGTTATTTATAGGTATATACCAATTGCCTCGATTTAATTTGCTTAAAGTAAAATGTATGTGTTGGCTAGAGATTTAGCCAATATCGGAATTAGCTTAATGCACTATGAAAGCAAAGGTTAATTGCTATTACGTTTGAAAAATGTAAAATTTGAAAGCAAGCAAGCAAAGCAAAATGAATGGCACCAAATATAGAATGCTCGGCAAGCTTACCTATGTCTACTATGAAAATTTCGTACTATACTTATCTCTTACGATTAGAGGAAATTACAAGAGGTTAATAAGAAACAAAGCACTTTAAGACTAAAAAGCTAGATAGTCTTAAGTACATAGGGCTTTGATTTTCTATGAGGAGATAATAACCAAAATTCTAATAATATACATCCCTTGGAATGACAATGCATGGGTTATATATAGTGGTTGAAATGGATTGCATAGTAAAACATGCAAAAAGCATGCCTAGCCGTTGATCTGGTCATATTGTTAATGGGAGACAACTGTAACGGTAGAAAGAAATGAGTGGCTAAGAGGCATGCCAATTATTCCTTCTGTATAAGGCATAGATTTTGCATTTAATGAGCATTAAATATTGACAGCAAGCTATAGGGTAGGCACGCTCTTGGCTAGTTTGCTATAATGTAGTGACCCGTAATTTCGAACACTTTGTCTTTGAATATCTGAACTTGTGAAAAATGGTTAAGTTTAAAAAATATAATTTTATAACCTTACTAAACATTTTTAGTTAATAACCAACGCTATATAACTTGTTTGTGAAATATGTTTACAAAAACAAATACTTGAAGAAATATTGATAATATGATCGAAAATCGTTTTATTGAAAATCGACATTTTATTCAATAAAAGTTGTTTGAATTCTTTTGCACTTATATAGTAATATATGAACACATTAATAAGAATTAAATCACCTCACTTCTTAAGCACAAATCAATCGAAGCATAAGTACTTCTATAAGGAAACAAGGAAGAGGATTTTTAAGGAAGGTTTTAAGGAGCAAATCAAGAAGGACTTTCTCAAAGCATGGATGGAGAAAGTGGAGGCATGGGTGTGGTGATGGTTATGGCTGGCCCTGGGGTAAAGTGGACATTTTCCACTTATTCTCTAGGTCTATAAAGCACATCCATAGTTCATCTGTATGGTTTGCTAATTCACTCACTTAAACCAACCACTCTCTCACTCTTATCTTTACAAAAGTTTCATGAAATAAAGTGACTCTATAACAACTCTATCTTCTTCAAACTCTTACTGTAGTCATTAAATAGCATAGCAGAACATTCTGTCATCTTGGAGCTTGAAATTTTGGAGCATATCTCTCCATTCTCTCTTGGGCCATGAGCACGAAGGCATAATCTTGCCCTGGTCGTAGTCATTTTAGGCTATTCTTGCCTAGGAAGTTCATAATTTGAGGAAATGTTTCCTTGGACGTGAGATATTGGGTTGAAGGTAGAAAGTGTGATGTAGTTGTAAGGTTGTGTTAGGAAGTGGTGATAAGGTAGAGGCTTGTGCTAGCTTGGAGTTTAGTTTAAAAGCGAGTTATCTCACTTTTTGAATGAAAATAAAAATTATTGAGTGTTAAAAACTATTATAATAGACATCAACTACTTAAAGTTATAAGCATTGATTTGTGCTTTGGGAAGTAATTGATTATGTATATTATTGTGCCTTGAAAGGCATTTGATTTGTGTATATTTGTTATGCTTTGAAAAGCATGTAGCATATGTATATGTTGGTCTTTGGACCTGTGTATTTGTGCATACGTAAATTTGATGGAATATGACTTGGAATAGGACTTTGGACTTGTATATTAGTCCATACGTAATGGCAATGATATTGGATTGGACTTGACTATTGAACGAGCATCTGTAATAGAGTAGATATTGGTATTACCATTATAACGATAGTCGTAATAGAAGCACTTTGATATTCTTGTATTTATCTTGCTTTCCATTTGTGTTTCCATTTGTGTTTCTTGTTTATATATGATAGAGTTAGGGGTAATTATGTAATTTGTTACATATATCTAACTCGATAAGCAATCTTGTTCGAAATAAAAGGCATTTTCTTTCTATTATATACTTGATATAATGTGTATATTAATTAATTAATTTAATTAAAAGTATATTTAATAGAAAATCCATAAACAGTATGCTTTGTGATAATAGTTACAAAGTGTTGTAACCGTGAGTAATTTATTACAATGAAAATAAATATACCACTTTAAATGTACTTAATCAAGATGCATCGAGATTGTATATCGATGTATCCATTGAGACTAGAGAACGTAACGTTCTATGAATGTTGGATGGTTTATTTATCATGACTGCTAGGGGCACTTAGAGGTTACGTACTGGTAATTATCGAATAACCATGGAACAAATCACTCGATAGTTTTTTATTGGTTAATATAACTAAGGTTAAACAGAAAATATCAATGTGATTGATTTACACAGTTCTCTCGACTTGAGAATGCTATGGATCTTCAATATGAAAGCTCTGCTATTATAGTCAAATCATGGCATGTTGTCCATCAAGTGACTATAGTTGGGTCGAGTTGAAGTATTGGAAGTGAAACACTATTCAAAAGAGTATTCGTCTCCTTAGTTATATAGCGTTAGTATCACGGTCAACTCAAAATCAAAGTCTCTAGCATTTTAGTTAATAATAATAATTATTATTGAAACAAGGACTTTATGTTTGGACTATTGAGTTGAATATGAAAGATAGTTTTGACCATTACCAAATTTCATAAGTTCAAAGTGTTATAGTTTTGATGAAGAGAATCGGTGTAAATAAAATTCGCAACTGGATAACGCTTCACAAAGTGAAATTGGATTCTGTCAAAACTAAGTAAGCAGTATTTGGCCAAAATGTCGCACAAGATGCAAAGTGATACGTGATCGTTAAATTTTGAATAGTTCGATATTAATCGTCGACCGAATTTACACCCGATGAGTCACACAACCAAATAATGAATTCTGTTTAGACAAAACGATTTAATTAGTCTATAATTGTTATAAATTAATTACGTTAATTAATATTTATGAAATATCAAGTATAAAATTTTGATTATAATTTAAGGATAAATATTATTAAATATATTTATAATTGTTATAAATATATCAATCAATATACTATACCGATAAACGATTAAGTTAGATTTAATTAGATATTTTCATTGGGCTTACATGGAATTTTGGCCCACCATGATGGTGAGAATTTCAACAGTAATATGGCAATAAAGGGGACTTAAATTACGATAGAAGGGTTAGATTTTGGATGGCACAGATTGAGGGAGAACTGGTATGAGATGTAATCCACTATTTTCTCTCTTCTATTCACTATTTAAGCATCTCTAGCCCTAATTGTAAAGCACTTTTGGCTGGCACTCCTTCTTTCTATCTCCGGCCGATATCACTCCAGAGGTGCTCCATCGTATCAAACTCAAATAAATTCAAAATCGATCACTGTCTGATAGTCGAAGGTCAACCGTTCAAGGATTAGCAATTTTTCTAATTGAAAAAGCTTAAAGAGAATTCGTCATTTCAAGGCGTGCTTCAAGGCATTGGCTTTAAGGTATGTTTTATATTGAATTATAGTTTATGATGTTTGAATAATATTTCATTATATATATATATATTATTATTTTTATACTGTTAGTTAGGTGACTATTTTGATGCATTAATGTTGTCACAAGCTAGATTGGTTATATGTATGTATTCAAATAATAACAGTTTTTATATGCAAGTAGATTTGTGCAGCCGCATATTTTAGAGATAATTAATTATTATTTTATTAATTTATATATATACATCATTTAATTATACATATATAGTTTATATTTATACAATATATTCTATAGTTAAAATTGATAGTATAATTTTATACATGTTTCTTTATAGCAATAATAATTTTCGACAGTGGTAAAATAATTTTTATAATTTTTATTTAATATTATTTAAATCAATATACTATCTAAATAAATCATATAAAATTAAATATGTTTTTCTTAATTTTTTAAATTATTTTATTATAAGATAAGTTCACCGTCAGAAAATAAAAAGATTAATTTGCTTTTTTTTAAAATTATTAGAATAATTGACAAAAATCAATAAAATAATATAAATTATAATTCGATCGAGAAAAATTGTGTATAATATTTTAAAATTTAAATATCATATATGATTTACTGGAAATTTAAATTTTGGGAAAATGTTTCAAAAATAATTTTTATTAATATTTTATTTATTTTCAAAAGAATATTTTATTAATATATATTTTAAAATAATAATAATTAATAATAAACTTTTTTGGTGTTGTAGATAGGACTTAGGATATTAATTTTTTTCATTTTTAAATAATATATATATTATAAATATATTTATATATATATATAATTTAAAATATTATTTTGTAATTATATATAGGTTCATATCTCACTCATAAAAAATATTATATATATATATATTAATATTTATTATAATAATATGCATATATAATTATATATTACCAATATTATATATTTATTTATAAATTTCATATACATACATACATTTAAATATTTTCATTTACATAAAATTATTTAAACAAAATTAACATATACATTTATTTATATATAGATTTATAATATTTATATAAGTGATAAGTTTAAATACATACATATATTTGGACAACATAAAATACATATCAGACGAGTTAACTTGTCTGTTGCGATGTAAATTCAAACTTTCATACATGTGCATATTATGACTTGCATGGGATATTATGTTACACATGCTCATACATACATATATGTATGTGATACATATATGAATATTTATAGGAATTAACATATAAATTAAATAAAATTATATAAATTTAAATAAAATAAGAGATTTTATTTAAATAAAATTTAAAAATGTTCTAAATAAATTAGACTTCATATGTGACACCCCGCACCTCTAGGCACCCCGAAAATCGGACATGACTAGAAGCATGGGTGGTCGGGTGAACTAAAGTCCATAACATAGCACAGAGACTAAGGCAACAAAATAAAATGATTAAAATATTACAGCCGAAGAAAATTTTCACTAATTATAAATTAATAGCAAAACAACTTCATTAAAGAAACATCATTCCAAATTTATTTCTGAAACCAAAAGTAACAAGTAGTCTCCACCAAAACATAAAACATAACAAAGTTTACAATATAGGTCCCCATATACAGAGTAAAGTGCGGAAAAGAGAAACAAAGTACATGAAACAAAAGAAACAAAAGTTGAAGATAACAACTGCTCCAGTGACCCTCCAAGCTGCAAAGAACTACAACCTAGATCTGCCCTCCAGTGTTTTGGGGAAAATAGGAAAAATAGGAATGGGTCAGACATAAAGTCTGGTGAATGAGAAATAATATGAAGCAAAAAGAATAAAATAGTTTAATTCTAGGTCTTCCTCGGATATCGTAGAGGGTGAATAATATGATGCAGTGAATTCTTCTTAGATACAGTTCCTAAGAAGCAAAAGTCAATGGTCACTCTAGGGAAGTCAACCATGCAGTAATACTAAACGTCAATCGACCTGTCGAACCTACTGTCCTTACTTACCCACATGCTACAACGTGAAAGTCATGCTCTTCACCCGCGCACTGTGACTAAATGCCTCTTACGTCTGATCGGCGCCGACTCAAACAACCTCGTAGGACCCCGAAGTTGCGCTCAGGCTACGCCAAACTGGACTCCTATCCTCCTATCTCCTCGATCATCAATATGGACTTGCCCATATCCGAAGTTTCGGTCCTCCGAAAGAGTGCCTATAGCTGGGCAGCTGTGCAAAATTCTCCAATGATTTGCCTAAAGAAGCCTACATCGGAGCACACTTGTCCAGCTCCGTCCGCGTCGATCTTCTTAAAGAAGCCTACGATTGCGGATGCTATCTATCCTACATACTATCAACCTATGAAAGGTAACAAACATCCTTCCAAACCAACTTGCCCATTCCTAGTACGTACAGCCAAAACTATATTTTGGTCTTAGTTGCATGAAACACCTATCTAGACCTTTACAAGGTCTGCCTAACAAATCGCTTCTACATTAATTAATTTTGCCGTTATAGTTTACATACTATTTATTTCCATTAATCAGCTTTTGGCCATTTTACATCCGATTTGGTTATTTTACAATTTCCCTTTTTCTTACATAAATGGTATATCAGTTTCACGTTCGTTCAATTCGTATGGTTTGTTTGCAATTTTTATACCATTTTGTTACAGATTGCAGTTGCCTTTAGGGTCCATTTAATTTACATTTTATTCCACCCTAATTTAGGTTCTTCTTTTAGAGATTTAATATGTATAAATTTTTCATCCAATAGCCACAAACCATTTAATTACACAAAATTCCACTTTTACATTTTTAGGCCACATATGAAATAAACAATTATGCCAATTAGACTTCCCAATTTTATTCCAAAACCATATTCAAAATTATGTAATTATATCAATCAAAACCACAATTTTATTCAAGTAACATATTTTGAATTTATTCAACTAACCTGTTCTACCATTAGAAATTGAATAACAATTCTAATTCAATTTAATTAAACCAATCTTATTTACGCCATGAAACATAAATTAAAATTTGCTTGTTCCAAATTTCAACCCAAACATGAATTAAAATTGAGAAGCAGTAGAAGGAGAAGATACAACAATTTACATAGATTTCAATCTTATTTATGCCATAAAATGTGAATAAACAATTTATATGTCCCATATTTTAAACCAAACATGAAGCAGATTTGAAAAGTGAAAGAAGAAGAAGAAGTTGCAATAATTTACATCTATTCTCAATTAATAACAGAAATTAATTCATATTAACATGCTAGAAAAGAAATGAAACCGAACTGCTTTTTTTTCTATTTCATATTAATTCCCACTCACCTGGCACTTGAGCTTGTATAAATTTGAAAAATATTTGCTTTAATCTTTCTCCCCTTGATTCTTCTAAATTCCCTAAATTTCTTGAACATATATAGATAATTTAATTTGGTAGAGATTTGTTCATTTAGTAGAGAAAAAGACGAAGAATAATACACATTAATTTTACTGTAGAATTATGACGACGGCTGAATAAGAGATTTGGTTTAGGTTAGATGGTTTATTTATAGATTGTTTGAGCGAATATAATCCATTAGATTATTTTAGATTAAATCCTCTTCTTTTATATACTTAATAGTTATCCATTATAGCTCATACACATCACTCAACCAATAAAATTTAGCCATCTCATCCTATTACATCACTGGAGTGAACAAGAATCCGCCACATGTCAGAAACATTATTGAAATACGTAGGAAAATCGTTGGAAATGAACCAGCTAGAAAAAAAATCGCTCCAGATCTTGGATGACAATGGGACTTGATCCCTAGTCACTAAGGAAGTCAACATGCACCTTTACCACTGTACCAAATGCGCTTTTAATTTCTTTTTAATTATATTTTCCATAAAATATCGGGGTGTTACATTCTCCCCCTTAAAGGATTTCATCCCTGAAATCTCCAAAAACAAAAGAGCGTAATTAACAACTAGCTTCCAAGAACCACATCCATCTACTCAACCATCATCCATTTCTACCATTGTCCTTATTTTTATCTAATGCAATTTATGCTTTATGCATAGTGAAATGCATATGAACTTACCTAACGCAAAAAGGTAGTCGGTCTACTGAATCAGTCGACCTTCTGTAATGCAAGTATGCTTATGCAATGCAACCAAGTGTATGCAATTACCCTTGTATAATCGATAATTCTATATGTATATTTCAACCATTCACCCAAATGCACCATCCATATGCAACATCCATTTATATACACATATGTATTATACAACATGTGCGAATGCAATAGATAACAGGAACGCATATGTAGGTGTGTGTACCTAGTTGGCCGATTATCCTAATAAATATCTATCAATTGCATGTAGTGCATCCATTTGCAAACATTGGCATCCACTTACAATCATTTTCATCCATCAAACATAACATGCCATAATGACATGTTTACAACCAAGCTACCATTTATAAGTTTCACCTAAAGACCATCGAAAAGACCTTAACTAAGGAAAGATCAAGGATCAAAGATAGGATATTTAAAGTGTACCTTCAAATAGAAAAGGATAAGAAGTTCGAATTATCTCCTCAGATTCCTATGCGCACTCTTTTAGGTCATCTCCCCATTGAATCTTCACTAGACGAACTTCCTTGTTGCGAAATCTCTTGACGTCATGTTCTAATATGCGGATGGGTGTACGATGCACAAGCGATTCGCGCTCTACCTCCACTTCCCTTAGTTGATCGGGTTCTACTACTACTGTGTAATCATGCAGACACTTCCTCAGATGCAAAACATGAAAAACATCGTGAACTCCTGCCAACTTATCTTGAAGATCAATTATGTATGCCACTATTCCAATCCATGCGGTAATAGGGAAGGGTCCTACAAATCTCGGTGGAAAATTACCTACAGAGACAAATCTCATAACGTTTCTCAGAGGAGAAACCTTGACAAAAACAATATCTCCAACCTTAAACTTCAAATCTGAACGTCTTTTGTCGGCATATGACTTTTTCTATCTTGTGTAGTCTTCAATCTCTTGCGAATCAAATCCACCTTCTCGGAAGTTTCCCTCACCAAGTTTGATCCAGCCAAGATCCTATTGATGGTATCCCACCAACAGGCTGGTGATCTACATGGTTTTCCAAAGAGGGCCTCGAACGGTGCCATCCCAATGCTTGCTTGATAACTATTATTATATGCGAACTCCACTAAAATTAGGTGGTCTTCCTAAGAGCCTCCGAAGTCAATGATGCATAATCTGAGAAAATCTTCCAAGAGCCTATTTAACCTCTCATTTTGTCCATCTATCTGAGAGTGATCTGCCGTGCTCAGATTCAATTCCATTCTCATGGCTTGCTGAAGACTCCTCCAAAACTTGCTGGTGAATAATAAATCTCTGTTTCTCATAATGACGGTGGGAACTCCATGAAGCCTAACTATCTCCGTTACATAAAGAGTCGCCAAAGAAGCTACCTTCCTATTATTCTTAATGTGTATAATATGAGCGCTCTTAGTCAGTATATCCACAATGATCCAAATTCTCATATTCCCTCCCCGTGACCTTCGTAATCCATCCACGAAGTCCATAGAGACGCTCTCCCATTTCCATAATGGAATATCCAATGGCCGCAACAGTTGTTTGGGCTTCATCTGCTCCGCCTTTACCCTTTGACAAGTGATGCACTTCGATACATACTCCACCACCCTCTTCTTAATTCCGGCTCAATAGAATACCCTCTTCATATCTCAGTACATCTTATCACCATCGGGGTGCACTGTCATCCTATAATGATGTGACTCAGTCAACACCGCATCTACTAAATCCTCACTACGGGGAACACAAAGGCTATCATCCCTTCTAATCCATCCCCTAGTGTCCATGGTATAACACCTAAGATGTGGTGATGACTCTCCTCTACCAAGCTTATCTAAAATGTCCTTTAACTCTTCATCCTCACCCTGCCTTGCTCCAATCTGCTCCATCAAAGTAGGCTAAATGTCGAGGGATACTAACAATCCCAGAGCTAAATCCGATGGGGGTCTAAAATCAAAGGTAGAAATGTACATCAAATTCTTCCATTCCAAAAATAGTGGACTTAAAACCACTCTGCGTCTACTCAACGCACATTCCACTACATTAACCTTGCCAGGGGTATAGGAAATCTCAAAGTCATAAGAGGTTAAAAACTCCATCCATCTTTGCCGTCTGAAATTCAAGTATTTCTGAGAGAATAGATGCTTGAAAGACTTATGACCCATGAAAAGCTCAAATCTTTATCCTAAGAGATAGTGCCTCTAAGATTTGAAAGCAAAAAATGTAGCTGCCAACTCAAGATCATGCGTCAGGTAGTTCTTCTCATGCGTTTTCAATTGTCTACTCGCATAGCACACTACCCTACCCTATTGCATCAGTACCATCCTATCCCCGTACCACAAGCATCTGTATAAATTCAGAAAGGCTTGGTTCCATCTGTAATACTAATACGGGCGCGGTAGCCAAAGCTTCCTTCAATCGAACAAAGGCATCCTCACACTTGGCATCTCAAACAAAAGCCAAGTTCTTCTTGGTAAGGCGGGTAAGTGGAGATGATATCCTAGGGAAGTCCTTAATGAACTTCCTATTGTAGCCCACAGGACCAAGGAAACTCCTTGTGTCCGTGGCATACTTAGGGATATACCCGTCCTGTACTGCTACCACTTTCGCCGGATGTACTGCAAGTCCATCCTCCGAAACGATGTGTCCCAAAAAGCGAACCCAATCCCTCGAAAAGTGGCACTTGGAGAACTTCACCTTTAACTTATGTGCTCGTAGGATCGCTTTTCTTCCAAATGAACAGTATGCTCCTCCTCGCTTTGCGAATAAACCAAAATGTCATCGACGAACACCACCATAAACTTGTTCCACGATTCACGAAATACTAGACCCATCAAGTCCAAAATATTCCGGAGCATTGGTTATCCCAAATGGCATGACTAACCACTCAAATAACCTATCCAGAGTCCTACACGCAGTCCTCTCGATGCTATCCTCCACCACAAGCAACTGATGAAATCCCATGGCTAAATCGAGCTGCGAAAATACCTTGGCTCCTACTAGCTAGGAGAAGAGGATAACGATTTTTCTTCGTTAACTTATTAAGCTCAATATAATCCATGCAAAGTCTGAGAGATCCATCCGCCTTAGCGATAAAGACGACGGGCGCGCCCCACTCAGAAATGCTCCAACGAATGAAGCACTTCTCCAAAAGCTCTCCAATTTTCTTGCTCAACTCATGACGTTCCTTAGGAGCCATATGCCTTACCGATAAAGCAACCGATTTAACATTATCGACAAGATAAATCTTGAACTCGATTTCTCTTCAAGGTGGAAGGCTAGCAACCTCCTCGAACACATCTGGAAAGTATCTAACAGGGGGTACCGAACTCAAACTATCAGACAATAAGTCAAGAGAATAATGGTAGGTCAACATGACTAATGCTCTAGGATCACAAGATACCTCCAAGGTGTAACGACCCACAAATCCGTACCCCTTGAGTCAACACTATTCTATCTAGATCAACTCAAGTTGTACAGAAATACGAACCATTTGGGTTAAAGAAGAAGAGGTAGAAGAAGAAAATAGAAACAACAACAGAATCTAACCATCGCAGTGGAGTAAAGTATAATAGATAATAAATGATCTTTACTCAAATCAAATATCTCTGTTTATATATTACATCATCAGAATACATCAATCACAGCTCAACATCAATATCATATAAATGGGTACACAACAACTCAACACAGCGGAATATGTATATATATATACAAGTACGGAAGTACGCATCGCCATCCTACTCGTCTCCTGAGCTCCACAGCATCATATCCTGTATCCTATAATACTCGGTCTGACCCGAGCATTACAGTTAAATAATAACCGAGTCAGTCTGGAATACCAGCGTGAGAAAATCACACCCAATTGATTATTAAAGTTTCAAAAATCCTTTGAAAACAAAAGCATCTCGTAAGACCATGCCACAAATAAACATGTCGGGTTTTTACCTTTCGATGGCTAAAACAATTTTTATAGAAATCCTCTGATATTATAATAGGGTCTTTATACAAATACTTGTAAAATAGCCGAAATTGTTACATCTATTAAATTCCATCTACTAGCCACAGAGTGGGTAATATAAACAAAACTCGTACAAGGCTCGTAGGGAGAATGGATTTCCAACTAATGGCTAGGCACCGGGGTACCACCTGTCACAGTACGGGGCCTAGATCACCGTACCAAGGAGTACGCCCGCTCCACTGCAACACAAGGCCGGGACTACCCCTTACTGGATAATCCCGAGTGAGATCACCCTGCGGTTGGGATCAGCAACCGCCCACTAAGCCGAAATAAAAAGGGACATCTAGACTGGAATGACCTCACCCTGCTTGGGTGCTACCTACCTAGCCTTACTGCATAACCCCTGATTTTCAGTCATTCCCATTTGATGAGGCTTGAGGCTAAGCGTTACCTTTTTAGAATATATCCCTTAGAATGCCCATCGTCCACCTGACGATGTTTCGCAAGCATTCATCCATACAAGTCCGTCCCCGGTTCGAACGGAACCGAAGGCACTATTCCTACTACATCCATTTTGGAAATATCCTCAGGATTAGTAGCGACTAGATCTTGCAATTCACTGCTCCATCTTCGAATCCAAATCGTTTCCACGAAACATACAAACCGGATCGAAGTGGTTTTCGAGAAATAAATCTCGATCCCGGTCTCTTCGAAACGATCAACGCATTTGGCCAATATTGATAGTCGGTTATTTAACTATCAATTAATATTCACAAACAACCATCAACCAATAAATAATTTCCCAAATTATTTATTTATCTCAAAAATTTCTTCAAGAGATATATTTTCACTTTTCAAATTCCTTTGAAAATAGTTTTCAAAACTATCTATCTTTCTCAGAATAAATTCCAAGTATTTCTATTCCCACTAGAATCACCAAGCACAAAACTAGATTTTGTAAATTAATTTAAAACATTTTATTATAGAATATATTTAACTTTTAATTTAGGAAGATTTACTTTAATACTCAATTTATAATAATACTTTAGAAATAATTACAATAAGTTTACTTTATAAATATAACTTGATTTTCTTCTTTACACAAATTACCAAATCATCCTTTAAATACTTATTACGATAATAGATTAACCAAAACACTTGCTTTGGGATTTACTTTAAAATATTTAAATTAAGACTACTTCCATAATTTACTAAAAATACATACTATATAATCATTGAAAACAAGGTTACTTTATATAATATAAAACTAGGCTTTCACTTTTCAAATAAATACTAAGTCACTATTTATAAATATTTATTACGGTAATAGATTTGAAAAATATTTACTTAAGAATTTAAGATAAATTTTCTAAAACATGCTTTTTAAAACAACATTAAAACCTTTAACTTATATCTAAAGTTTACTTTGAACGTACTTGGCTATCCAGAGAAATATACCCCTCTTCACATTCTTCCTTAAAATTTTCAATTTCAAACACTTGAATTAAATTTCTTAAGCGGAAATTGATTGATCGATTAGTCCAAATATTAATAAAGCCCTAATATGTTCATTCAAGGTCAAAAAAATCGAGAAACCAAGGCAATATTGGAATGGGTTACAAATAAAAGCAAAGGTGAGTTAATCTCACTCAGTTTAAATTTAAATTTAAATAATTAAATTTAAATAATTGTTTGGAGGTTGAATTGATCGATGTGATATTGTATGATATTTTGTAATTGGTGTACTATATTGTGCAAGGTACGTCCACTACAAGTGCCTAACCTCACTACCCTCTTATCGCAATCAAGAACAATACCATACATGGATAGCCAATCCAACCCAAACCTAGAAAAGCCCAATACAAAGGCACAATAGTCAAACTCAACCCCTAAAATAAACAATTTCAAATCCCGACATAACATGGACAAATAGGCCGATCCTCCTACGGGATTTGATACTACTACCGGGTCGGTCACTAAGCAAGCTTTAAGACTAAGACTCTCTACGTGAGTACTAGATATAAAAGAGTGCGAAGCTCCAAAATCAAATAGGGTACAAACAGAAAAATTAGAGGTAGATAACACACCTTCGATGATCACCTTCTTTCCCTAGTCCACAACCGGACGAGTACTAGAGGAAGGATCTACCTCTAAAGCATAAAACAAGCAGGCTGTGAAAGGTGTCTGTGAACTGTCCTTTGGTTTTGATGGACAACCTTCTTCATATGCCCCACTTGATCGTGATGATAACATCTCAGTCTTGATCGCTGTCCTGCCCCTCTATAATCCTTAGCAAGATGACCTGGTTTCCCACAAGTATTGCACTTCCAGTCCTTCCTTGGAACTTTTCCTTTTCCACTTGACCCTCCTCCTCCTCTCCTCTTTCCTTTCCGCTGCTTATTCCCATCACTCTTCTACACCACATCTCCTTTCTTTTTAGTATCAGCAAGTAAAGCCATCTCTACCAATCCTTCAAAAGTGGCTCTCATCAGAATGTGGCTCACCGCCAAACTCTGCAGTGGCTAACTCAAACCCTTAGCAAACTTCAGCACCTTCTTGTGAGGAGTATTGATTAGGTCTAGTCCGAATCTGGCAAGCTGATTGAACTGATTAACATATTCCTTAACTGTCATATCCCCTTACTTGAGCTGTATAAATTTATTTGGCTGCACTCCCTCTTCAACCTGCGATAAGAATTTCCTCTCAAACCTAGCATGAAAATCCACCTAAGTCAAATTATAAGCCTCAGCCTCCACAATCTCCCACCAACAAAGAGCCTCTCCTTGCAACTGCTATGACGCCAACTGCCTTCGAGCCAAGTACTCCAATCCCATAAGTTCAAATATCCGCTCACAATTACGGATCCAAGCTCTTGCCTCAGTATATGACTCGGTGCCAAGAAACGGCTTGCCTCCTAAGCTGGCGTAGTCCTTGCATAACTTGGGAAAATCAAGAATGCTTGGCAGACTGGTTGGAGCCCCTTCCGCCGAAGCAGCATCCCTAGCTTGTGGCTCTGCTTGTGTAGTAGCCTGCAAATAACGTTTGAACCAAGCAAGCATATTAATGCCTGGAACTTTTGGGATATCTTACGGTTTAGACTTTTCAATCTATGGATATTAAAAAGATGGGATTAGGTACTCCACAAACAGTTCAGTAGATAGGAAGGAAGAGGTATGAGGGACCTATTTCTAAAATTTCATTTCTTTCCAAAATATATACATGTACTTTTAAAAGTATTATTTGGAATATGATTTAAAACTTACTCGAAAACCTTTATATTTTAAAATATTTTTAGGATTACAGAAACGCCTGGCTCTGATACCAACTGTGACACCTCTAAGCACCTCAGAAATTGGACATGACTAGAAGCATGGGTGGTCGGGTGAAATAAAAATCCATAACATAGCACAGAGACTAAGGCAACAACATAAAACGATTGAAATATTATAGCGGAAGAAAACTTTCACTAATTATAAATTAATAGCAAAATATCTTCATAAAAAACAACATTATCCCAAATTTATTTTCGAAACCAAAAGTACCAAGTAGTCTCCACCAAAACATAAAACATAACCAAGTTCATAATACAGGTCCCTATATATAGAGTAAAGTGCAGAAAAGAGAAATGAAGTACATGAAATAAACAAAACAAAGGATGAAGGTAACAACTACTCCAATGACCCTCCAAGCTACAAAGAACTGCAACCTAGACCTGCCCTCCTGTGATTTTGGGAAAATAGGAAAAATAGAAATGGGTCAGATATAAAGTCTGTGAATGAGAAATAAAATGAAGCAGAAAGAATAAAGTAGTTTAATTCCAAGTCTTCCCCGGATATCGCAGAGGGTGAATAATATGATGTAGTGAATCCTTCTTAGATACTATTCTTAAGAAGCCAAAGTCCACGGTCACTCTAGAGAAGTCAACCATGCAGTAATACTAAACATCAATCGATCTGTCGGACCTGCTGTCCTTACCTATCCATGTGCCACAACACGAAAGTCAAGCTCTTTACCCGTGCATTGTGACTAAATGCCTCTTACGTCTGACCGGCGCTGACTCAAACAACCTCATAGGACCCTGACTCAGGCTTCGCAAAATTAAAATCCTATCCTCCTATCCCGTTGGTCACCAATGTGGACTTGCCCCAATCCAAAGTGTCGGTCTTCTGAAAGAGAGCCAGCTGTTGGGTCGACAATGCAAAATCGTTCAACGATCTGCCTAAAGAAGCCTACGTCGGAGCACACTTGTCCTGTTCCGTCCGCGTCGATCTGCTTGATGAAGCCTATGATTGCGGATGCTATCTACCCTATGTACTAGCAACCTATGAAAGGTAACAAACATCCTTGAGAACTTACTTGCTTGCTCCTAGTACGTACAGCTAAAACTATATTACGGTATTAACTGGATGAAACACCTACCTAGACCTTTACAAGGTCTGCCTACCAAATCGCTTCCAGATTAATTAATTTTACCATTATAGTTTACAGACTTTTTAATTCCACTAATCTGCTTTAGGCTATTTTTACATCTGATTTGGTTATTTCACTATTTCCCTTTTTCTTACATAAATGGTATTTCAATTTCATGTTCATTCAGTTCTTATAGTTTATCCATAATTTTTATACCATTTTGTTACAGATTTACACTAGACTTTAGGTTCCATTTAATTTATATTTTTTTCCACCCTAATTTACGTTCTCCTTTTAGAGATTTAATCTATACAAATTTTTTATCCAATAGCCACAAACCATTTAATTACACAAAATTCCACTTTTACATTTTTAGGCCACATATGAAACAAAAAATTATGCCAATTAGACTTTCCAATTTTGTTCCAAAACCATATTCAAAATTATGTAATTATATTAAGCAAAACCATAATTTTATTCAAGTAACATATTCTGAATTTATTCAACTAATCTGTTCTACCATTAGAAATTAAATAATAATTCTAATTTAATTTAATTAAACCAATCTTATTTATGCCATGAAACGTGAATAACAATTTGTTTGTTTCAAATTTCAACCCAAATATGAATTAGAATTGAGAAGTGGTAGAAGGAGAAGATACAATAATTTACATAAATTTCAATCTTATTTATGCCATAAAATATGAATAGACAATTTATTTGTCCCATATTTTAAACCAAACATGAATTAGATTCGAGAAGTTGAAGAAGAAGAAGAAGTTGCAATAATTTATATCTATTCTCAATTAATAACAGGAATTAATTCATATTAATGTGCCAGAAAAGAACTGAAATTGAACTACTTTATTTTTCGGTTTCATATTAATTCCCACTCACCTGGCACTTGAGCTTATATAAATTTGAAAAAGCTTTGCTTTAATCTTTCTTCCTTTGATTCTTCTAAATTCCCAAATTTCTTGGATATATACAGATAATTTAATTTGGTAAAGGTTTATTTTTTTAGCAGAGAAAAGGATAAAGAACAATACATACTAATTTTATGGTAGAATTATGGCGACGGTTGATTAAATGATTAGGTTTATGTTAGATGGTTTATTTATAGATTGTTTGAGTGAATATAATCCATTAGATTATTTTAGATTAAATCTATTTCTTTCGTACACTTATGGTTATCCTTTCTAGCCCATACACATCACTCAACCAATAAAATTTAGCCATCTCATCCTATTACATCACTAGAGCGAATGAGAAGCCATCGCATGCAAGAAACAACGTCAAAATACGTAGGAAAATCGTTGTAGATGAACAAGCTAAAAAACATCGCTCCAGATTTTGGGCGACAACGGGACTTGATCCCTGGTCACTAAGGAAGTCAACATACGCTTTTACCACTGTACCAAATGCGCTTTTAATTTTTTTTAACTACATTTCCCGTAAAATACTAAGATGTTACATCATAGGCCCAATATAGATCCACCAAGAGAATTTTTTTTTCAAATTCATTAATATTTTCACTACAGGCTGGCCTGGTTCCAACAATGGTATTAGAGTCCAATAGTCTGCAGTCTAAACTAGCCATGCTAGAGTTAACTGTTGAGCTTACAGCCCAAAGATTGTTCCTAATAGAAAGGCCCAAATTTAAATTGGGTTTTGAGCTAATTTTCAAAATTGTTTGAAATTTAAAATTTAAGATTTTCAATTTAAAAGTTAAATTTAAAATAAGATATATATTGTAAAAGTTATAATATAATAAAATTTCCAAAATGATTGAAAATATTAAATATTAATTTATAAATTTAAATTTACTAATAAGATTAATAAAATAAACCGATTAGTTAAATGTGTTAATTAATGAAAAATATATACATGTATTATATATTTTAATATATGTTATGATATTTTAAAAATGTTTAAGATGTCATAAGTGTACATGTATGTATATAATATGATTTTTCAAAATTAATATGACTTAATTAAAATTGTTTAAATAAATTAAAGGCTGATTAATTAAAGGTTAATTTATTAAAAAATTAGTTAAAGATTAATTAAATAAACAAATTAATTAAATAAAAACACACATATATGAGATATATGTGTTATAGTATAAAGGTTATAGTATATAATAATTATTAAATATATATATGTTATATTAAATTAATATAAAATTAATTAAAATGTTAATTAATATAAAATTAATTAAAATTTCAATTAATTAAAATTTCAATTAATTAAGATTAATTAAATAACACTTAATTAGTATAGAATATATGTAAGGCTATTATATGAGTAATATGAAATATAAAAGTTATATAATAATAAAACTTATATAATATAAATTTATAATTAAAAGTGGAACATTAAGAAACCTTAAATAAACTTAAGGAATAAATAAATACGTAAATCTATATATACCGTGATTTCCGATGTGTCCAATACTTGAATCATGAGGGTATTTATAAGAAACATATTATTTCGTAAGTCGATACCACTCGATATAATATATTGAAGATTATGAATCTTTAATATAAAGTCAACCTCCATCATTTATATGTTAATAGATTACTTGCATACTCTTTAGTTTTTAAGATTTCCTCAAGCTAGGGTTGTTATTTGTGGTACTATTAATGTATTGAATAGACGAGGTAAGATAACACATATTTGTTGAGATTTCCTCAAGGTACGTGCATTATACCTAGGCCATCGGAAATGATACATCCGAGTGGATAATATCACTTTACTTGTTGAGCATTCCTCGAGGTAAAGGCGGGATCAAGATAAGGTACTATGGGTTAGGAATTGCATGTGATACAACTGCTAAGGAGTTATCCATATGCGGGCCTATGATTCATTGAGCTTTCCTTATGGTCAGAACCCTAAGGCAAACGAGTCCTAACACCCACTAGTGAAGTCGAAAGACTTCTATGTTTTGACTTAGGGTTTAGTGAAACATAAAAGACTACTGGGAGCGTTATTAAAAAAAAGAAATGATAACATTTTACATTTCTAATATTATAAGAACATATGTTCTATAATGTTACAATAATCCGTATTAATAAATTTGTGCATTTAATACGATTTATAAAACATCTATCAATTAATATATGTAAATGAACTGAATTGAAAATTGACAAATAGAAATATAACATATATTTAATAAAAAATGCTTGTTGCATGTTAATTTTTCAATATCAATGCAAGTGCCTAATTTATAACTACTAAATAAATTCATAATTTTGTCACTTGCATGTTTATTTAGTCAAGACCATGATTCCATTCTATGAATTTTGGACTCTACAGCAATACAAGACTACGGATATTTGATCCATACACTATCACATATAAGTGTTATATGGGGAATGATCAAAATTCGTAATGTATGATACTTTGTGATGTTATTTCATTTAAAATAAGCTAATAAATAGACTGTAAGATCAAGTATTCAATTTGATTGATTACAAATGGATCACACTATGTTAAATGTAACACAAGATCAAAACTATAATATAGATCTAAAAATTCGATCGTTGAAATGTCAATTTGATCAGTTTAGGCAAAGTGCAACATATTTGATATCCTTAAATGTTAAGGATGATTGAGTGCACTTTTGTGAAAGGTTCATTATGATGTTGTAGTAAGGGTATTCTTTTAATGGTTTGATCATATAGAATGAAAAATGAGTGTACAAGAGTAGATGTGATTTAAGGTATAAATGAGATGAAGAAAGTGAATGGTCACCTCAACTTTATAAAGAGATATTAGAAACGAGAATTATAATAACAATGATTAATACTTAACATTGGAACAAGAAACATGATTTCTATTCTGAAATATATTTTCACATAGAAAATTATTTTCTATGAGAATTATTTCATCGAGTTCAAGATATTTGATCAAAGGACTTTCCATCGTAAATTAGTAGCAGTATATGAAACAAATAATTTATTTTAAATGAATGATGTACCTCCAAATTTAGCATGCTATTAGAGTAGTGATGAAATAGTGGAACCATGCCATATAGCACTTATTGATTGCATCAAATTACGAAAAATTATTTTCATAAAACATACTAAGCATTATTTATGAAATAATAACAGTTTTTAGTGTTGACAAAAAATAGACATGATTTAATTTCAATATGAATATCAATATTCTTTATGAAATAAAACTATAATACGGTTTTTTTTCACAACAAAAATGGTGCAGTTGAAAATACCGAAGTATCTAAAATTGTTTCAATTATTATGAAATTATAGACTTTGCCAAAGTTTTGAAAAATAATTTTATTATATGATTATGAATCATATAATGTTATTAAATTATATATCAAACAATTAAAGGCTATGCTCCCATTAAATTGGAGCATCGTAAGAGTTGATGTACACTTCAGATTGATACATAAAGATGTATGCAATTTTAATGTACTTATACCAAAACAGTTCCATATATTTTGTCATATTCACCGACATGTTATCAAAAACATGGATATGTGTATTTGATATGCAATATAGGTGTATGATAAGCTCATATAAAATATAATTGAAGTAAATTATATAACATGCGACGAAAATAATTCGATTTGATCGAATGGGTGAGTATATTCGAAAGAGTTCCGAATATACTTAATAATGAATAAAGATTCAACCTCAAAAGTCACTCGTCCCTATGATACATAACAATTATCGATAAGGAGTAATTGAAATTTGTTGGGCTAAGTACGAGATTGGTTTTATATGAGTGAAATTGAGTTAGCTTCTTTCTATAAGGTCATGTACTTAAGAGTAGTACATAAGTCTAATATTATTTCATCTAAATAATAGTTTACAAAATCATACAGGATAAAGATTTATAAGAAACTCTAATATATCCTAGGCCAAGGAGTTGGCAGGTTGTGCGACTTGAAAGTCTATAGTAATAATTATTCATGAGCGATCTTGTATGAATCTTCCTAAAAGGATTTTGGGACAGACCACCATTGGATGACATAATTTTGTTTTGAACATAAGTTTTGTCAACAAAAACCAAATCAATTTTATATATAAGAAAGTTCATAAAATGTTTATGAATACCTATTCCATTGCACCGAGAAATAATTGTTGTTTCAATAAATGTCAACTTTACAGTGAACGAATTTCTTTGAGAAATTATTGGTGGTAAAATGGGACTGTATGATCCAAAGATAAAACTAATTACTTGAGATGAAATGAAATTAACTAACCCAAATGAATACAAATACATTAGAACGTCTAATGAGTATTCTTTTACATTAAAGAAATACTATGAGTTTCTTTTTAACGTGAAGAATAGATACTCCTCGGTTTTTTAATTAAACCAATAAAAGTATTGAATCTGTGATGTGATATGATGCGCAAATCCAAAATAGATTCCAAATACACTATCAAAATATGGTTTTGATAATTGTATCTGAAAGGATATGATCCTTTTGGCCGTAAACGTATCTTCAAGAAAGACAAATGTAGTTGAAATATAGTTAGCCACAGTGATAAGACTAATACCAAAAATTTCAATTGTTGAAATTAACGAAATAGATTCACCATTTAATATGCTCAAGTAGGTTTGGATTTTGCTCATAAAATTATCGACTAATATGACTTTATGTATTGGTATGTATGTGTTGAAATCGAAAATCCTAAATAATGACTTTGAGTAAACTGTTTACACATAATAACCAAAGTATCTCGAAGTCTGTGGGAGCAATATTAAGTTTGTGGGTTTCTGGATATGATGCGGGAATAAATATTGGAATACCATTTAGAAAAGCATCAAAATTGAACAAGTAATTTGGTAGAAATATCAAATAGTTGATTATCAATCAAAATGCAAAGAAAGTTTGTGTTCATAAGAAAGAAAATTAAAAGATACATAGATATTTCTAAATCATAAGTAAACAACACACAACTGATTTTTAACGATGTACTTATGATTAAATCAATTTTAGTTGTTTTAATACTTAACCTTTGATTTGTAAATGATGTCTTTTATAATAAGTATAAACGATATTGGAAATGTCCCAACACGATATGCAAGGACACCTTATTGAAATGTTTAATGCAAACATGTAAAATGAATTCCTTATGTATTGACAATATGAAATATCATATATGTTAAGTTGACTATGATATCTTGATTTGTTTATGTATTTGATATATGAAGAAAATATCAAATCCAAATTGATATCACTAAATAGTTTAAGATATTCTCATATATTTATTAAATACTAAAGAATCGTTTGCAGAAACAATGATTCCTTATGAAGGAGTATTCGAACTCGAACTTCATAAGTGATATGGCTGATTCAATTAAAAGGCTAAGTACAACACAGTGAATAGCGCCGCAATAAAGTAATGCATAAAAATATAAATGCATGAATTTATAACCGAGCGGAGTGTGATTTCAAAAGTTGAAAATCCCACAACATTGTTGTATGACATGTCACGATATAGTTCATAACAGAACTTAGAGCTCATTGGAGGTCGAGAGATGTACTCCAAATTGTTCTACATGATAAATGAAGTTTACCAACGTTGGAGAAGGTTGATTGATAGAGCAGATAATCAAAATATAATAGTATACCTATTCACTAAGGGACTGTACCAATTGGTTTTAAGGAAACCGATTAGAGAAGTTGAAATAAGATTCCATAATTGACCCCAAGTGTAAGTGGGAGATTGATATAGTTATGGGTATGCCATATGGGCAATTATGTAATTTGTTACATATATCTAACTTGGTAATCAATCTTATTCAAAATGAAAGGTGTTTTCTTTCTATTATATAATTGATATAATATATTGTATTAATTAATTAATTAATTTAATTAAAAGTATATTTAACAAAAAATCCATAAATGATATATTTTGTGACAGAAATTACAAAGTGTTGTAACCGTAACGAACCAAAATTTTATAGTTTTGATTTATAATATTTAATTAATTTTAAATATTTAAATAGTCGATTTTTAAAGTTTAATAACTCCTTTTAATTATAAATACTAATGGTGAACTTGTTATAGAAAAATATTTACAGAGTAAATAGTTCGATTAAATATCGATACTATGAGCGAAAATCGTTTTATCGATAAACGGTCTCAGAAGGCATAAAATTATCATTCCGGGATCCTATTTCAAAAACTAATGCTATTGAAACCAAAATAATAAGATGATGTATGTCGACGAGTTTTGTGGCGATCAGACGTGTTATGTGACCGCATGAGCTCGAAACGTACAATTGATTCATTTGGGAAATTAAAATAACAATAATTTTATTATAAATATACACCCATACCCCTTCACTCTTCTCCATCACTTCTCTTCCTCTTTTTTATCATTTTCCTATAAACCAAAAATAATAGCCGCCACCATAAAATGAATATTTCCCAGAGCTTCGCTTAATGAAAATCAAAATCGTCAGATCCGTTGAACTCGTAGTGGGAAGAGCATCGAATCTATGTGATCTTTGGTAGGTGTGATGGCACTTTGAGGTGATCGATGTTTGTACGGACGAGCTAGGGTTGGAGATAGGTGGTGATTGGAGCTGCAGTTGGTAAATCAAAATGCGCCATTGCAAAATTGATTTGAAGAGGAGTCAAATGGTGGTGGCTGGAGCAGCTCCAAGGGGATGAGGAAAAATGAGACCTATGTGTTTCTAGGTGACGGTCGAACAAGTTGCGATGGCCATGATTGGATCGAGCTTCCTTTTTTGGTATAGGATGTGGATTTTTTGTAGAGTGGTTCGTGTTGGAGGAATCGATGGTCGATTTCATCAATTATGGAGTGAGATAGGGAGGAGAGAAGGAATTGGCAAGTGAGTTCGTGCACGTATCAATGCACAGTTATGTATAGGGGAGGATGGGAATTTAGGCAGATAATTAGAGACAATTATTAATTTAATTTTTAATTAGTTTAATTAGTTATTTTAATTAATTCAAAATCTTATAAAATCGATAATACTTCCATGCAAGATCTAAATCAAACATAATCTTTGCGATGTGCTCATAGGAGTATTATTTATGCACTGAAACTGATTACGTCAAGTTTGGAGCGAATAGAATTTTGAGCTAAAATCGAACACCATTCGATTTTAAATCAAGCAGGAATGCGTAAGCATCAGTTGGAATTTTGATGAGTTAATTCACCTTTGGATGAACACTATATGATGTATGGTAGATATAAATTATTGTTTGCATGCTTGAATTATTTATTTGTTTGGTTTGGTTGAATTTCCATTTTTAGAAAACAAATGACATCTATAATGATATACATGGAACTCAAGAAATTTTATAGAGGGATCAGGATTTCTCACTACTGTTGATGTTAACTTCATTCGTATACTTATGTTATAAATTATCGAATATCAAAGCTTAGTAGTTTGACCTTATTGATGTGACTTTGATATGTCGCAAAAATTGAAATCTTTTAGTGTGGATCACTAAAAGCACTTGTTAAGTGCTATGGTAACTCTAGGCCTCATTATAACATCTTGGAAACACTGTTATTTGTTGTTTTGATTTGGAAATGGTTTTAATTTGGAGAATGATTTTAAATGTGATTTTTGGATTTTTTTGTGGCATTCTATGTAGAATGGTTTTCAGAGCTTCTCTATTTTATTCTAATCTTTCTGGAATTATTTTAAAAGTATTTCTATTATATAGAAAAGTTAATATAGTAATGGTGTTATCCCGCATTTTAGTCAGGCCAGGATACTACGGATTTGGCTAAAATGGATGGATTGGAAATCGATTACAGTTGAAATTATGGATGATAGTTGAATAGATTCAGATGGACAACACTTAAAAAATGGTTAAGTACGAAATTGGCACTTTACCTAGGCAACGGATTCCGACCTAATCGAGGGGCGATTAGTATGGGGTGACAAGGAAGTCTACCAATTACAGAATAGATTGCAAAAAAATTAAATGAACATGCAAGTTTATAGTGGTTCGGCAAACTCTGGCCTATGTCCACCCCACTAATCTTTTATTTATATTGTAAGGTTACAAGTAAAGTTGTTTTTACCTTTGAAAATTAATAGAGGAAGAGATAAAAAGTGATAAAGGAGAGCCAAAAGAAGATTCAATTGGAAGAAGAAGATCCTTTGTAATGAGCCAAGTCCGTTGTATTTATAGGTGAAGACATGCATGGATGATGTTGAAATTTCACCAAAAGAACCTCTAGATCCGTACGCCCTAATCCACCAATTTTCAGATCCATCGCACACCATTGGAACGATTGGTGTCGATCGTTTATATTAGCGCCAATTGGGGTGCGATTGTTTTTGTGGATCCTCCATGATGTTAGCTACTCTCTTTCCAAATTTTGTGCAATTCTGACTTACCGTTTATGTGATATCGCTTTTTTCATGAAGTCGAGTTGAAAAATGAAAATATGGAAAATCATTCCATTTTTTCTCCTTTTGAGGGGCGACCATTCTGGTGGGACCACCATGATGTTAGCTACTTGCTCTCCAAATCTCATGCCATTCTGACTTGCCGTTTGTGAGATAACGCATTTTCATGGAGGTGGATTGCTCTGGCTAAAATGATACGATCGCCCAAGAACGATGTAGGCCAATTGTTCAAGTTTCTCCAAATGATGTGCATCGATATGATAGGTTTCTTTACATAATATTTTACCATTCCCAAAGTTTCATGTTATTCCGACTTTGCTTTTGTGAGATATTGATCAATCATAATAATTATTTTATGGATCGATCCATATGGATCATAATCGATCGATCCAACTTCATTGTAGGGCCCATCGATCATGGTGTAGGTCCCTCGTGGTGTAGTGTAGTTGTCCTCCAAATTTGGAATGTTGCCTTATGTGGCCATTCTTATCATTCTATACTAATCGCACCTTGATTAGGTTAGAAATTGGGGATCTCATCCGATCCATTGCCTAGGTGAAGTGCCAATTCCGTACTTAGCCTTTTTTGAGTGTTGTCCATCCGAATCCATTCAAATATCGTCCATAGTTTCCACTATAATTGATTTCCAATCCATCTATTTTAGCCTAATCCGTGGTATCCCGGCCTGACTAAAAGGTGGGATAACAAACAGTTATTATTTTAAAGAAAAAAGGGGATTTATCTTTTGTAATTTAGTGATTCTGTTTTAAAAGAAGATAGAAATATTTCAGAATAAATATTGGTGAAATGGTTTATATAAAATGTTATATAGACAGGTAGATTTATAAATGGTATTTTATAAATAAAAGATTAGACTTATAAATGATATTTTATAAAAGGGAAAGGATGTCATTTTTGATAAATTAGAAAATAAATCACATTTGTGAATTTATAGTGACATACCAAACGATCATTTTGTGAAAAGCATTGAGTCAAAAATTTATAATAAGTATATGAAATTTAAAATTAGGAGATTCATAACAGGATTTTTATAAATAAATTTGTGGATTTATAAAAGGAGTTTTATAAATAAATTTGGAGATTTATAAAAGAAGTTTTGTAAACGTAAAGGATATTAATAAAAGGAGTTATAATTATGAAGGAGATTTATAAAATGAATTATATATATATAAAAGAGATTTATAAAAGGGAATTTTCACTCAAAGGGATTTTTTTGTGCAGGGTAATAAGTTTTAAGGATGACACTTTTGAAAAATTAGTTTTAAGGACAATTTACAGGAAAAAGATAAATGAAGTTATCATTTTCAATTATACAGTAATAATGATAAATGAAGTTATTATTTTCAGAAGTACAGAAATAATGATAAATGATTTTATCATTTTCCTATATAATTTAAAAATATAAATGAATTTATCATTTTCTTATAAATTGTCCTTGAAACTAATTATTCATAAGTGCCATCTTTAAAACCTATTACTCTAGAATGAGAAGCCCTCCAACCCGATTTTTGCTTTATAAAAAGGAGTTTTATAAAAGAAAATGAGATTTTACTTCTTTAAACGATCATTTTAAATTATGGTGGTATGGAAAGTAATCTTGCCATACTTAACACCAAATTCCAAGGTAGGGAAACTTGTCCCTATCCTGAGAATTAAGAATGTATACCGGGGCAAGGATTGTATGCTAATTTATCCAACTACATTGTTAATCGAGGGGTACTACAGGTTTGAAATCGAAAAGTGGAGGTGAGTGTACTTGATCTACCATTAAGATAAGTATATGGTTACACTTTCCAAGTATTGTAAGTGTAGTGATTTGTAAATATACTTATACCGATGAGAGAAATATGTGGATATTTTTCCGAGCATTGAAAGAGTATAAATGAATAGTGAATAAGTAATATACATATGTATATCTTTGCAAAAGTATTTTAATACAAATATTTACAATGTGATTTTAATTAATGAAAGGATTAATTAAAGAGACTTAGTAGTTGCTTAAGTGCTAAACCATGCTTGGTTCCTATATGAAATTAAATCTCTGATTGGTTTGTTTTCTTCTTTGATAGATAAGTAACCGAATATCAAATCTTGGCCAGTTTTGAAACTATCAGTTATCGATTCAGAGAGACTTGGATTAGAACTGTAATCCAAAAACTACTTTGAACCGACATAAGTGTTCGAATTGGGACATCTTAAAGATGATGGAATCGAAGATAGAATTCTTTGAAGTGCAAGGGCCGCTTGCTACCTTGAGGGTGATTCCAAAGTGGATGTAGCAGTAGTAGTGCCTTCGGTTTGTTCATATCCTGAACAACTTGTATGGATGAATGTCAGCATGACATTGTTGCCTAGAGGATAATGTTAGCATTCCAAGTGGGATTTGCTAAAAAGGTAAAATGTAGCATCGATCCTCACACCCGGTAATGACTAAAACAAGGGATATGCTTAATGACTATGTGGTCCACTACCATTCGGTACTATCCAGGAAAGGGAAGGCTAGTGCTGATTTGCAGGGAGTTAGCTAAGGCTCTCGGTACATTTTTCTAGAATTGTACTATAATAGGTGGTACCCCAGTAGCCTTGTTATTGATTGACTCCATTTTCAACTATGTGCCTTTATAGACTTAGCTATATACTATATATGATTTTGAATGTAATTAATGTAGCCATTCCGGCTATGATCCTTTATTTATTTTAAACCCCAAATAATATTACAATATCATCAGATTTCCAATAAGGTAAAAACTCATCCATGTTTATGTGCGGTGTGGTCTTACGAGATACCTTTATTTTTGATGGGTTTTATAAATATAGAAATCCGTATTGTTTGAGTTTCTCATATTAGTTTACCAAACTAATCCAAGCGTTATTTTCTTATAATGCTTGGGACAGCCCACGCATATTTCTAGATTTAGTTATGGATGCTTTGGAGCTTCAAGTCACGAGCTGGATGCCTCCAAGATGTATTGACGTATTTTATTTTCCACCGCATTTCTTGTATTGTATTTATCAGCATTTGTGAGGACAGACTAATATAACTATCTAAGTCAATGTTAGGTTAGTTTAATCTAATTGATGTGTATATAATATAGTTTTCTTTTGTAAAGATCATGTGTATATTATATATTACTCATCACGATGTGAGATTCAATTTTGTCTTTTCTTTTCTTTCACCCCAACAATCTTTCTTTTCGGCACTTGAATGCTCGGCACGTAAATATCGTGCATGTATTAGTGTCGAATTTTGAGAGTCGAAAAGACGAGTCATTACGACGTGGTATTAAAGCTTAGGTTGAGTGAACACCTAGGCGTTGGTGGGTTAGACTCATTAGAGATAGGGTTAGTACCACCTTAGAATGAGTTTGAATGTATGTATATATGAGAGAGTGTATTTGTTAGGGCAATAAAAATGTTTTATATTATGTTGATTGATCTATTGAGTGTTTTATGAATTCTGGTCGATACAAAAGGTACAACTGTATCGATAGGGGTTTCGAAACACTTGAATAAGGCAACACAATATATTTTTTAAATTGGTAAATGAAATAATTTACCTGGACTTTATATTTTATATATAAGAATAATTTGAAGAAATTGATATAGTTATTTATGATGTGTTTGTTTGTTAGGAGATAATAATATTCAGTTATCATCATTTGTTGTTTGGTTAGTTGTGCCCGACTAGTTTATGAGCAGTTTTACCCTTTCACTGCATGGGTTAGGTAGATAGTAATTATGGGAACATTGAAAATGAACACCTTATAATTAAGTTTTCACAATTTAACTATAAGGCGTTCAGTGATAGTGTTGGGTTAAAATTTAATTTTAATAAAGATTGTCTATTATAATCTAAACAAATATATACATTTGTGAAATGATTTTATAAAAGAAAGTGAAATTATATTGGTTTATATATATGAAAAGGATTTAAAATTGTGAATTCAAGAACTTAAATCCCGGTGTTTTTGAAAATGGGTTTTCTAAGATTTTGAAGAAAATATAATAGTATCATTTGAAGGTATTTATGAAAAGAAATGTTTTGAAGGAAATGGAATTACTAATGTAACGACCCGATTTTTTCGACTTCCAAAAGTCGACATCAATACGTCCACTGCATCAAATGCCGAACAATCGAATGCCAGAAAACTGAACCGTTAGGGCTAAAAAGAAGAAGATAGAAGAAGAAAACTGAAACAATATCAAAATCTCACATTTCGCAGCGGAACAGTATATAATAGATAAATGAATAATCTTTAAAACAAAAGAACTATATCAGTTATACATTAAAACATCAGAGTCATATACAACACAACAGCGGAAAAGAAATAACATATACTAATGATACGTTTCAGCAATCCAGCTTGCCTCCGGATCTCCACAGCATACTTTTCTGACTTCGCTCTAGAACAACTGATAACCTGACTTTAGGTTGCCTTTGTGGAAAATTATGGGAACCCAGAGTTTAGAAAGGGAACAATAAACTCCAGGTCAGTCATAAGACTGGTGTGAGATCTTAAAACAGTTATTTGCACAAAAGGAAATAAAAAGAAATCTGCTATGCTTTTGGAAAATGAAACTACCATAAGGCCTCCCGCCACACACACAATGCAATCGCAAAATTGGAGGAGATTTCTCCTTATGATTGTCAAACATTCTTGATACGCAAAAATCTTTTTAATATTATCATTAGTACATAGTGTGGAAAACATTTCGAAAGTATAATATAAATCTTATCCAGCATACCACCATTATGGTATACCTACTATAGCTACTATTTAAACGGTAAGTCACCACCATAAGTAAATAGCAGGTATACAACTAAAACCATGCAGGCTCGTATTGTTTTGTTTGGATTTCCAACAAATGGTCAGGCTAAGGAACTTCCTAGCAGAATGGGAACGCCTCTGGAGGGACGCCCCGAGAACCTAAACGGATCTCTGCCAACACAAGGCCGGGTTACCTCTGTAACTAGGTAACTAACTTCATGAGTATGCCACCCCCCCCGTCTAGACCGACCTTTATCCGAGACGCCTCTCAACCAACAACCACTAAGCAAATAATCTAGGCTCCATAATAGAATACCACTTTTTATCCACACAAGTTAAATATCTGGGCTCCATACCAGATACCACTTTTTATCCAGAAGGAAATGAACATACCCTGAGGGGCGGGACCCCCATAACCTTGATGTATCTTTTCCTGTTTTGAACATTTCTAGGGTGTGAGGTCGGACGAAGTCTCATCCATAAAGCTACACTTTTCACAAAAGCCATGCTTTGATCAACAAATGATCAACAATACTTAGCATGCCACATTACCAAATTGGAAATATGTCACTAGTAACCATCAATTACATAACATCTGAGCTCATATGTCTCAGAGAAGGGTGTTAAGCTAAGAGAATAAATTCTCCGCCACCAATAGAAATGTATTTGATAGAAACCAGCTTTACATCTCAAAGTGTATCGTTAGACATACATCCATACAAGTCTGTTCCAGGTTCGAACAAAACCGAAGGTACTTCCTCCAATCAGGGAAAGAATCCCTTGCAAATCCAGATATTCACTAATCACGTCCGAACTCCCCGTCACAAAGGGTGATATAAATCTCTATACCGGAGCAACTCAGTGCAGAGACATTCGACAGGTAATCCTTTCGTTTTTGAAAATACCCAGTCTTCAACACCGTCTTCAAATGCGATCCAATTCGACGTATCATTTATTCGAAATGGGTTTTATGACACAAATTCCTCTCCCGGCTTAATTGAATAATGAGCGCTTATTTTAAAAATAAGTGGTTACATTCAGATTACAAGTAAATCACAACGATTTCCACTTTGATCTTCTAAACAAAAGATCCATGACAAAGATTCGATATGGTTTTCAGATAACAATTTGGAATCCGACCTCCGGTCGCATCGAAATTCAAATGCCGTTTAAAGGGAAATATTGATAGTCGATTATTTAACAATCAAACAACATTCACAACAATTAGCAGATTTAAATAATTTTCCCCAAATTATTCATTTTCAAATATCTTCGCAAGATATATTTTCACACTTCAACCCTTTGAAAACATATTTCAAATGACTTTCCTTACATGGAATAAATTTTCAAATATTATTTATTTCCACTGAAATTTGCCGAATCCGAATAGTTTAAAATAATTTAAATCACGTATCCAAAAATATATACTTGGAAACATTTAAAATAAAAACTATTCTAAACACTTTATTTAGAATATTAGTTATAAAATTTTATACCAATATCTCATATAAAACTCAAGTCCAAACTAATTTTAAAAATATAATTATTAGATAGAGTATAATTACTTAAGTAACCATATCCTAAATCAAATATCAATTAAATATTTAAAATAATCACTTCTATAATTAACTAAATAAATCTTTACTTTAAAGATTTAAAAACAACTTAAGAAAATAATTTCTCCAAAGTATCCTTTTTAAAACAATCCTTAAAACTTTCAATTAATATTTATAAGCCACTTTGAAAACAAACTCGGCTTTCCAGGGAAAATACACTTTCCATTTCAAAATAGTCTATTTAAATCAATTAATAATTCCTTCTTGATTTATTTATTTACATTCCAAATTTGCAAAATTTGTTTCCACACTTTTTAAAAATAAACCAATATTTATTTTTAAACAAATCACCCATTCCTTTATAAATTTCATTTGAATTTAAATTTTCAAATATCCACTAATACAAGATTTTCAAATCGATTTCCATATATTGACTTTCAAACACTAATTCAAATTTCAAATTGATTTCCAAATTTATTTCAAACACCAAATCAAATTCGAAATTGATTTCTAAATTTAATTCAAATACCAAATTAAATTCCAAAATTATTTCCAAATTTATTTCAAACACCAAATCAAATTCCAAATTGATTTTCAAATTTATTTCAAACACCAAATCATTAATTGAATATTCACGAGTTCATTTAGATTTTAAAATTTGAGTTTTAAAATAAATTCTTTAACTTTAAAAAATACTAGTCAAAGTTCATTTATTTTCATTTATAAAAATATATTTCCTACACTTAGAATTCATTCGATAGGATTTCAAAAATCAATCTTCACCCTTTTAAAATTCCTTCTTTTAAATTTATCCAATTCTCTAAAATAAATTTATTTAAAAATTTCTACTTTAATTTCCAAAAATCCAATTTTATATTTCTAGTATCCTACGATACCAAAAATATATTCGGCTAAATAATAGCCTTCAATAATTTCAATCACCAATATAATCATTCACACCAACATAATCATTCATAGATTATCACATCACAACATATAAAAATAAATTCGACAATGTGAGGAATCCACTTCCACTTCCACTTCGACAATGTTAGCACAACAATTTAAATACCAATTCCACTTCGACGTGGAATATCACGATATATGGGATTATATCATATCATCCGCTATTATGCGGCGCATAGGGTCTCATCCGCTATATTGTAAGGGAATCAATCACACCAATATATACACACACACACACTATCACAACCAAACAATCAATCAATAATTGAAATTCTATTTATTTCAATTGGGTGAGAAGATCTCACCTTTGATTTGCAATCCATTTCCATTCCGGTTCGTTTCCTTCATGTTTTTCAGACCTTGTATAGACATTTACAGTTTATTAATATTCGAAATAAATCGAACAATACATTCCCATTTGATAGATTTAATTAACTAACTATTTAATTTAAAACTAATACTTTTAATTTTAAACCAATTCCTTTTAATAAATTTACTTAACTAAAATTTAATTTAAAACTAAATTTCCTTTAATAAATCTTTTTAGTAACTTAAATAGTTTTAGATAAGTCAATTAAAAAATATATTTATATTTTCGATAAATAGACAAACAGTAATAATTAATTTTTTTTGCACTGAAAAAATTATATTCTCCACATGTATATACAAATTTATAACTGTATATTTATGTTTTTTAGTTTACACATAATTTAATCTATATTATATCGAAACAGAATTTATACCTTACTGCTTCAATCTGTTTCCCACCATCTCAACTATGGCTCTAATACATCGCTGTGCCAATGGCGAACCACGCAAGAGCCTCCAGCTCGACCTCCTGCCTAGCCTTCTATCGTGGCGTCGCTCGATTCCTAGCCTTAATCTCAAAATCGAATCGAATTTTTCGTCTCCGGCCTCGGCTACACGCCGACCTCTGCATCGCACACCCAACCTTAGATCTACGTTGCGGTGCCCTCCCTAAACACTGATGCTGGCCTTCATGACTTCAACCTCAACTCGACTGCATCGCTGTCCTACCACGCGAAATGTACGACCTCGAAGACACAATCCCAGACACGAACCAAAGTAAGGCTCACTAAATCCCTAATCTAGTCGCATAAGATCATCGCGGCTGAGATCCCCCCTCGATTCACTTCCACCCTCGCGTTGATTTTGAATGCGGATCACATCATTTTTTTCCTGAGCGAATCAATTTTTTTCCTTGAATAGCTCATTGATTTCGAATGATAAAAAAACTCGGCTTCGAATTTTGAATTAATATGAAACTGTGGTCATGGATTCAATTTCGAAAGAAAGAGGGTTTTTCGTTTCTTTTTGATTCTGAACGAGATATTAAAATCTTTCTCTTCTTTTAGTTTTAAATGAACGCGTGTACAAAAGACAATACATGTTGGAAGAGGTAAGCAACGTGTTTAAAATAGTCTGATAAAATATTATTATGTTAAACATATATAAATATTTAATTTAAATTCAAATTCAAATCGTCTCGATTATCGCAACTCACAATCTCAATCTCCAATCGAGGCATGCCGCTAGACGTATATAATGTTAAACTCCATTCAGAACGCAATGGAAAATGTTTCGAGTCCAAATTCGATCATATGGAGAAGATAACTTTTTGGATCCAGTTATTAAATTTAAATTTCTATATAAATTTCAGCGCATTTTCAATCCGTACAGTCACACGTCAACTCCGAATACTACGAAAATTGAAATCCAATAATAAAACAATATTACGGATCCAATGGAACTAATTTCGTCAAAATTCGAGACAGTGCCTCGGAAGGCTAGTTTTTAAATATCGATTTAAAGGATAATTTTTCAAAAATGAACAAACGCTTCGAATTTCAATTTTTAACACTTCCATTATCTTCAGTATTATCAATATAATTTTTCCAAGCCTTTAAAATATTTTCAACCAGCTTAAAACTGAAGATTCAAATTTTTACCTAACTTTTAAAACTTAAATTTAATAATTTAATTACCAATCATACAATGATATTTGAAATTCAAGTTAAATTAACTTCCAAATATTCAAATTCAATTAAATATTTCAATTTCAAATGTTCAAAAATTCCGGGTCGTCAAATTCTTCCCCCTTAAAAGAATTTAATCCTGAAATTACTAGTTAAGAAGAATGATCCTTAACCTGTTTACTATTTTCTCAATTCAAACAGTTTCTTTTTTAACAACTTGCCAAAACAAATCTTTTTATTAAAGACGCATTATCACTTAAACTAACTTTTCAAAATCTTCCAAAGTTTCCAAACAATATTGTTTTCTTAATCAATTTAAATTTAAATTACAAATTACCAAAAAATTTCTAACTCTCTAAATTTTTGAAAAATTACGCCTACGCCTCCTTTGCGCGGCTTGCTCGGTGCGACTACAAAATGCCATTACGGCCCCCCTGATTTCAAAAGAAAACAAAAGGCCAAGTAGCTAGACGAGAAAATCATCAAATTTCATACTTGGATTCAAATACATACCTTTGTCGAGCAATTTAAATTATCTTCGAAATCAAAAATCCAATTTCCTTTTCCTTTATAACATATGTATATTCTACTTAACAATAACAACTAATTACAACATTAAAAATCATTTTGCACATTTCTTTACAAAAGTTTGAATATTTATTTCATTCAAATCCATGCGATGTACTTATGTCATTCGTACGACAATCAAATTCGATCGCTCACTCGATCACACAATTTCACTTCCGAACCAGTATCGTCCACCCGACTTCCTGGTGCAGACTCAGATCTGGTTTCTTGATCAGAAACCGTCATTCTCCTTGCATAGCCGTAAACTATGATAGAAAATTTTCAAAATCAACCAAAAATCCATATCCAGGGTTAGCCATCGAAAATCGAGTGAAAAAATCCAACTCGGATCGATATAACTATCTCGAAATTCTATGCTCGAATACTGGATCGAATCGCTATGCGAAAATAATACACGTACATCCTACGTATGAATTCTAATTGATTATTGGCTATATCAATTTTCTTTTCTTTTATTCACATTGATTTTTCATTCCCTTATTCACAATTGGCATTTCACAATTTCCAATTTAATCGTCATTCACTTATTAATTTAGAATATGTTCTCAACTCCAAATTTTACTTAAGAATTTCACCATTTATTTCTTAAGTTCAGTATAAATATTTTATATAACTTCTTATATTATTTTCACCTCATCACTTTGGTTTTTATCTCTTATATTTAAACTGGATTTCCGATTCCATATGAATTCAATTCATTTCAAACCATATTTAATTTGTCATTCCTTCAATTAGTTTCACTTACCAATTTTATTTCAATACTTTGCTTCATTTTGTCCAACTTGACAATTTTTCGACTTCACTTTGTTTATCACAAATCAAATTCAATTTCCAATATTCAACTTGAATTTAATTTCCTTTATTTAACATAATTCACTTGTCTTCCAATTAAATTCCAAATTTTAAATTTTTATAAGTTTCCTAACTTATTTACATTTCACACTTATTTTAATTTAACCTTTTTTTCCAATTTCGATTTTTATTCTAACAATTTCAAATTTTATAAGTTACCAAACACAATTATATTCCATGAATATTTTAAATAGGATTCCAGAGTCTTTCCATTCTTTTCAAAACCATTTTTGAAATCAATTCAAATTATCTTTTGAATTTCCAAAACCAAACCCAGTTTTGCAAACAACTTCCATTTAAAATAATTTGGCAACAATTCCTCTTCTGGAAACTCGAAAATGAACATCGATGATGCTGCAGTCATCACCGAAGTTATTTTCCAGCGATCGAAAAGAGTTTAGTGCTTTTATCCCTTCAAAATACTTTTCCAAATATTGTTAAAATTCAAATCCCACCAGATTTCAAATTTAATTCAAAAAATATTTCCCGAATAATTTCACCACTATTTTTCCAAAACCTTTAAAAAATCATTTTCAAATCAAAAGGGATTTAAATGTTCCAAATCTCAAAATGTCAAATCCTTTCAAAAACATTTTCATGTATTTCTCTGGAATCTATTTCAAATATAAATCACATTTACAATTTGTATTTACAAATCCAATTGTATATGAATTTATTTCTTAATTAATTTTTTTAGCTATGATTTCAATTTTTTATTTAATTTCCATACAACAATCATAATAATTTAATATTATCACTTCCTAACAACCAAGCAACCATATATAACTATAATAATTTAAAAAAAATTATTTATTTTATACAAAAAAATAATTTGGGTAAAATTATTTCATTTATCCTATTTTAAAACAATACCGTGTTGATTTATCTTGGTCAAGAGTTTAGAAACCCCTATCGATACAGTTGGCCAAACTGCACCGACCAGAATCTATAAACAATCGAACGATAAATCAACGCAATATAAAACAATTTTTATATACACTAACAAATACGCGCTCGTATCTATTAATACACTCAAACTCATTCTAGAGTACTACCGACTCTATCGCTAATGAGTAATCCCCACTAGAGCCAAGGTTATCGCTTAACCAACTGCTCTGATACCATAATGTAATGACCCGATTTTTTCGACTTACAAAAGTTGACATCAATACGTCCACTGTATCAAATGCCAAACAATAGAACGTCGAAAAACCGAACCGTTACGGTTAAAGAAGAAGAAGATAGAAGAAGAAAATAGAAACAATATCAGAATCTCAGCATTTCACAGCGGAACAATATATAATAGATAAATGAATAATCTTTAAAACAAAAGAAGTATATCAGTTATACATTACAACATTAGAGTCATATAGAACACAACAACAGAAAAGAAATAACATATACTAATGATACATTTCGGCAATCCAGCTTGTCTCCTGATCTCCACAGCATACTTTTCTGACTTCGCTCCAGAAAGACCGATAACCTGACTCTAGGATGCCCGTGTGGAAAATTATAGGCACCTAGAGTTTAGAAAGGGAACAATAAACTCCAGGTCAATCATAGGACTTGTGTGAGATCTTAAAACAGTTATTTGCACAAAAGGAAATAAAAAGAAATCTGCTATGCTTTTGAAAAATGAAACTACCATATGGCCTCCCGCCACACACATAATGCAATCGCACAACTGGAGGAGATTTCTCCTTATGATGGTCAAACATGCTTGATACGCAAAAATATTTTTAATATTATAATTAGTGCATAGTGTGGAAAACATTTCGAAAGTATAATATAAATCTTAGCCAGCATACCACCATTATGGTATACCTACTATAGCTACCATTTAAACGGCAGGTCACCACCATAAGTAAATGACATGTTATACAACTAAAACTGTACATGCTCGTATTTTTTTTGGTATTTCCAACAAATGGTCAGGCTAAGGAACTTCATACACCGAAGGGGAACACCTCTGGGGTGACGCCCCGAGAACCTAACCGGATCTCTACCAACACAAGGCCGAGTTACCTCTGTAACTAGGTAACTAACTGTCACGAGTATGCCACCCCCAGTCTAGACCAACCTTTATCCGAGGTGCCTCTCAACCAATAACCACTAAGTAAATAACCTGGGCTCCATACCAGAATACCACTTTTTATCCACACAAGTTAAATATCTGGGCTCCATACCAGATACCACTTTTTATCCAGAAGGAAATAAACATACCTTGAGGGGCGTGACCCCCATAACATTGATGCATCTTTTCCTATTTCGACCATTTCTAGGGTGTGAGGTCCGATGAAATCTCGTCCACAAACTACGCTTTTCACAAAAGTCATGCTTCAACCAACAAATAATCAACAACACTTAGCATGCCACATTACCAAATTGGAAATATATCACTAGTAACCATCAACTACATAACCTCTGAGCTTATACTCTCAGAGAAGGGTGTTAAGCTAAGGGAATAAATTCTCCGCCACCGACAGAAATGTATTTGATAGAAACCAGCTTTACATCTTAAAGTGTAACTTCAGACGTACATCCGTACAAGTCCGTTTCGGGTTCGAACGGAACCGAAGGCACTTCCTCCAATAAAGGAAAGAATCCCTTGCAAATCCGGATATTCACTAATTATGCTCGGACTCCCCATCACAAAAGGTGATATAAATCTCTATACCGGAGCAATTCAGTGCAGAGACGTTCGACAGGTCATACTTTCGTTTTCGAAAATACGCAGTCTTCAACACCATCCTCAAATGTAATCCATCATTTATTCGGAATGGGTTTTATAACACAAAGTCCTCTTCCGGCTTAACCGAATAATGAGCGCTTATTTTAAAAACAAGTGGTTACATTCAGATTTCAAGTAAATCACAACCAATTTCCACTTTGATCTTTTAAACAAAAGATCCATCATAAAGATTCGATGTGGTTTTCGGATAACTATTTGGAATCCGACCTCCGGTCGCATCGAAATTCAAATGCCGTTTAATGGCCAATATTAATAGTCGGTTATTTAACAATCAAACAATCACCAGATTTAAATAATTTTCCCTAAATTTTTCATTTTCAAATATCTTCGCAAGATATATTTTCACACTTCAACCCTTTGAAAACCAATTTCAAATAACTTTCCCCACACGGAATAAATTTTCAAATATATTTATTTCCACTGAAAATTTTCCGAATTCGAATAGTTTAAAATAATTTAAATCACTTATCCAAAAATATATACTTGGAAATATTTAAAATAAAAACTATTTTTAAACACTTTATTTAAAATATTTGTTATAAAATTTTATACCAATATCTCATATAAAACTCAAGTCCAAACTAATTTTAAAAATAAAATTATTAGATAGAGTATGATTAGTTAAATAACCATTTCCTAAGTCAAATATCAATTAAATCTTTAAAATAATCACTTCTATAATTAACTAAATGAATCTTTACTTTAAAGATTTAAAAACAACTTAAGAAAATAATTTCTCCAAAGTATCCTTTTTAAAATAATCCTTAAAACTTTCAATTAATATTTATAAGCCACTTTGAAAACAAACTCGGCTTTCCAGGGAAAATACACTTTCCATTTCAAAATAGTCTATTTAAATCAATTAATAAATCCTTCTTCATTTATTCCAATTTACATTCCAAATTTGCTAATTTTGTTTCCATACTTTTTAAAAATAAACCAATATTTATTTTTAAACAAATCACCCTTCCTTTATAAATTTCATTTGAATTTAAATTTTCAAATATCCACTGATACAAGATTTTCAAATCGATTTCCATATATTCACTTTCAAACAATAATTCAAATTCCAAATTGATTTCCAAATTGATTTCCAAATTGATTTCAAACACCGAATAAAATTCCAAATTGATTTCTAAATTTAATTCGAACACCAAATTAAATTCCAAATTGATTTCTAAATTTAATTCAAACACCAAATTAAATTCCAAATTTATCTCCAAATTTATTTCAAACACCAAATCAAATTCCAAACTGATTTCCAAGTTTATTTCAAACACCAAATCATTAATCGAATATTCACGCCTTAATTTAGATTTTAAAATCCGAGTTTTAAAATAAATTCTTTAACTTTAAAAAATACTAGTCAAAGTTCATTTATTTTCATTTATAAAAATATTTTTCCTATACTTAGAATACATTCGATAGGATTTCAAAAATCAATCTTCACCCTTTTAAAATTCCTTCTTTTAAATTTATCCAGTTCTCTAAAATAAATTTATCTAAAAATTTATACTTTAATTTCCAAAAATCTAATTTTATATTTCTAGTATCCTACGATACCAAAAATATATTCGGCTAAACAATAGCCTTCAATAATTTCAATCACCAATATAATCTTTCATACCAACATAATCATTCATAGATTATCACATCACAACATATGAAAATAAATTCGACAATGTGAGGAATCCAGTTGGATCCCTCCAACCCGTTTCCGTGCATCCACAGATGTTAGCACAACAATTTAAATACCAATTCCACTTCAAGGTGGAATATCACGGTATATGGGATTATATCATATCATATCATCCGCTATTATGCGGCGCATAGGGTCTCATCCGCTATATAATGAGGGAAATCAATCACTCCAATATATGTATATATACACGCACACTATCACAACCAAACAATCAATCAGTAATTGAAATTCTATTTATTTCAATTGGGTAAGAAGATCTCACCTTTGATTTGCAATCCATTTCCATTCCGGTTCGTTTCCTTCATGTTTTTCAGACCTTGTATAAACATTTAAAGTTTATTAATATTCGAAATAAATCGAACAATACATTCCCATTTGATAGATTTAATTAACTAACTATTTTATTTAAAACTAATACTTTTAATTTTAAACCAATTCCTTTTAATAAATTTACTTAACTAAAATTTAATTTAAAACTAAATTTCCTTTAATAAATCTTTTTAGTAACGTAAATAGTTTTAGATAAGTCAATTAAACAATATATTTATATTTTCTGTAAATAAACAAACAGTAATAATTAATTTTTTTTGCACTGTAAAAATTATATTCTCTACATGTTTATAAAAATTTATAACTGTATATATATGTTTTTTAGTTTACACATAATTTAATCTATATTATATCGAAATAGAATTTATACCATACTGCTTCAATCTGTTGCCCACCATCTCAACTATGGCTCTAATACATCGCCGTGCCAATGACGAACCACGCGAGAGCCCCCAGCTCGACCTCCTGCCTAGCCTTCTATCGTGGCGACGCTCGATTCCTAGCCTCAATCTCAAAATCGAATCGAATTGTTCGTCTCCGGCCCCGGCCCTGGCTACACCCCATCCTCTGCATCGCACACCCAACCTTAGATCTGCGTTGCGCTGCCCTCCCCAAACACTGATGCTGGCCCTCATGACCTCAACCTCAACTCAACTACATCACTGTCCTACCACGCGAAATGTATGAGCTTGAAGACACAATCCCAGACGCGAACCAGAGTAAGCCTCACTAAATCCCTAATCTAGTCGCATACGACCATCGCGGTTGAGATCCCCTCCTCGATTCACTTCCACCCTTGCGTTGATTTTGAACGCGGCTCACATTATTTTTTTCCTGAGCGAATCAATTTTTTTTCCTTGAATAGCTCGATTGATTTTGAATGATAAAAAAACTCGGCTTCGAATTTTGAATTAATATGAAACGGTGGCCATGGATTCATTTTCGAACGAAAGAGGGTTTTTCGTTTCTTTTTGATTTTGAACGAGATATTAAAATCTTTCTCTTCTTTTAGTTTTAAATGAACGCGTGTATAAAAGACAGCACGTGTTGGAAGAGGTAAGCAACATGTTTAAAATAGTCTGATAAAAAATTATTATGTTAAACATATATAAATATTTAATTTAAATTCAAATTCAAATCGTCTCGATTATCGCAACTCACAATCTCGATCTCCAATCGAGGCGTGCCGCTAGACGTATATAATGTTAAACCCCTATTCCGAATGCAATGGAAAAGGTTTCGAGTCCAAATTCGATCATATGGAGAAGATAACTTTTTAAATCCAGTTATTAAATTTAAATTTCGATATAAATTTCAGAACGTTTTCAATCCGTACGGTCACACATCAACTCCGAATGCTACAAAAATTGAAATCCGATAATAATACAATATTACGGATCCAATGGAACTGGTTTCGTCAAAATCCGAGAGTGTTCCTCGGAAGGCTATTTTTTAAATATCGATTTAAAGGATAATTTTTCAAAACTGAACAAACGCTTCGAATTTCAATTTTTAACACTTCCATTATCTTCAGTATTATCAATATAATTTTTCCAAGCCTTTAAAATATTTTCAACCAGCTTAAAACTGAAGATTCAAATTTTTACCTAACTTTCAAAACTTAAATTTAATAATTTAATTACCAATCATATAATGATATTTGAAATTCAAGTTAAATTAACTTCCAAATATTCAAATTCAATTAAATATTTCAGTTTCAAATGTTCAAAAATTCTGCGTCGTCAAATTCTTTCCCCTTAAAAGAATTTCATCCCGAAATTACTAGTTAAGAAGAATGATCCTTAACCCTTTTACTATTTTCTCAATCCAAACAGTTTCTTTTTTTAACGACTTGCCAAAACAAATCTTTTTATTGAAGACCCATTATCACTTAAACTAACTTTTCAAAATCTTCCATAGTTTCCAAACAATATTGTTTTCTTAATCAATTCAAATTTAAATTACAAATTACCAAAATTTTCTCAAAATTTTTCTAACTCCCTAAATTTTTGAATAATTACACCTACGTCTCCTTTGCGCGGCTTGGTCGGTGCGACTACAAAATGCCACTACGGGCCCCCAGATTTCAAAAGAAAACAAAAGGCCAAGTAGCTAGACGAGAAAATCATCAAATTTCATACTAGAATTCAAATACATACCTTTGTCGAGCAATTTAAATTATCTTCGATATCAAAAATCCAATTTCCTTTTCCTTTATAACACATGTATATTCTACTTAACAATAACAACCAATTACAACATTAAAAATCATTTTGCACATTTCTTTACAAAATTTGAATATTTATTTCATTCAAATCCATACGATGTACCTATTTCATTCGTACGACAATCAAATCCGATCACTCACTCGATCACACAATTTCACTTCCGAACCAGTATCGTCCACTCGACTTCCTGGTGCAGACTCAGATCTGGTTTCTTGATCAGAAACCATCATTCTCCTTGCATAGCCGTAAACTATGATAGAAAATTTTCAAAATCAGCCAAAAATCCATATCCAGGGTTCGCCATCGAAAATCGAGTGAAAAATTCCAACTCGTATCGATATAACTATCTCGAAATTCTATGCTCGAATACTGGATCGAATCGCTATGCGAAAATAATGCACGTACATCCTACGTATGAATTCCAATTGATTATTGGCTATATCAATTTTCTTTTCTTTTATTCACATTGATTTTTCATTCCCTTATTCACAGTTAGCATTTCACAATTTCCAATTTAATCTTCATTCACTTATTAATTTAGAATATGTTCTCAACTCCAAATTTTACTTAAGAATTTCACCATTTATTTCTTAAGTTCAGTATAAATATTTTATATAACTTCCTATATTATTTTCACTTCATCACTTTGGTTTGTATCTCTTATATTTAAACTGGATTTCCAATTCCATATGAATTCAATTCATTTCAAACCATATTTAATTTGTCTTTCCTTCAATTAGTTTCACTTACTAATTTTATTTCAATACTTTGCTTCATTTTGTCCAACTTGACAATTTTTCGACTTCACTTTGTTTATCACAAGTCAGATTCAATTTCCAATATTCAGCTTGAATTTAATTTCCTTTATTTAACATAATTCACTTGTCTTCCAATTAAATTCCAAAATTTAAATTTCTATAAGTTTCCTAACTTATTTACATTTCACACTAATTTTAATTTAAGCTCTTTCCAAGTTAGATTTTTATTCTAACAATTTCAAATTTTATAAGTTAGCAAACATAATTATATTCCATAAATATTTTAAATAGGATTCCAGAGTCTTTCCATTCTTTTCAAAACCATTTTTGAAATCAATTCAAATTATCTTTTGAATTTCCAAAACCAAACCCAGTTTTGCAAACAACTTCCATTTAAAACAAATTGGCAGCAATTCCTCTTCTGGAAACTCGAAAATGAACATCGATGATGCTGCAGTCATCACCGAAGTTATTTTCCAGCGATCGAAAAGAGTTTAGTGCTTTTATCCCTTCAGAATACTTTTCCAAATATTGTTAAAATCCAAATCCCACCAGATTTCAAATTCAATTCAAAAAATATTTCCCGAATAATTTCACCACTATTTTTCCAAAACCTTTAAAAATCATTTTCAAATCAAAAGGGATTTAAATTTTCGAAATCTCAAAATGTCAAATCCTTTCAAAAACATTTTCAAGTATTTCCCTGCAATCTATTTCAAATATAAATCACATTTACAATTTATATTTACAAATCCAATTGTATATGAATTTATTTCTTAGTTAATTTTTTTAGCTATGATTTCAATTTTTTATTTAATTTTCATACAACAATCATAATAATTTAATATTATCACTTCCTAACAACCAAGCAATCATATATAACTATAATAATTTACGAAAAATTATTTCTTTTATATAAGAAATAATTTGGGTAAAATTATTTCATTTACCCTATTTTAAAACAATACTGTGTTGATTTATCTTGTTCAAGAGTTTAGAAACCCCTATCGATACAGTTGGCCAAACTGCACCGACCAAAATCTATAAACAATCAAACGATAAATCAACGCAATATAAAACAATTTTTATATGCACTAACAAATACGCAATCGTATCTATTAACACACTCAAACTCATTCTAGAGCCACTGACTCTATCTGTAATGAGTAATCCCCACTAGAGCCAAGGTTATCGCTTAACCAACTGCTCTGATACCATAATGTAACGATCCGATTTTTTCGACTTTCAAAAGTTGACATCAATACATCCACTGTATCAAATGTCGAACAATCGAACGCCCAAAAACTGAACCGTTACGGTTAAATAAGAAGAAGATAGAAGAAGAAAATAGAAACAATATCAGAATCTCAGCATTTCGCAGCAGAACAATATATAATAGATAAATTAATAATCTTTAAAACAAAAGAACTATATCAGTTATACATTACAACATCAGAGTCATATAGACCACAACAACAGAAAAGAAATAACATATACTAATGATACGTTTTGGCAATCCAGCTTGTCTCCTGATCTCCACAGCGTACTTTTCTGACTTTGCTCCAGAAAAACCTATAACCTGACTCTAGGCTGCCCGTATGGATAATTATGGGCACCTAGAGTTTAGAAAGGGAACAACAAACTCCAGGTCAATCATAGAACTTGTGTGAGATCTTAAAACAGTTATTTTCACAAAAGGAAATAAAAAGAAATCTGCTATGCTTTTGAAAAATGAAACTACCATATGGCCTCCAGCCACACACATAATGCAATCGCACAATTGGAGGAGATTTCTCCTTATGATGGTCAAACATGCTTGATACGCAAAAATATTTTTAATATTATCATTAGTGCATAGTGTGGAAAACATTTCGAAAGTATAATATAAATCTTAGCCAGCATACCACCATTATGGTGTACCTACTATAGCTACCATTTAAATGGCAGGTCACCACCATAAGTAAATGGCAGGTTATACAACTAAAACCGTACAGGCTCGTATTGTTTTGTTTGAATTTCCAACAAATGGTCAGGCTAAGGAACTTCATATACCAAAGGGGAACGCCTCTGGAGGGACGCCCCGAGAACCTAACCGGATCTCTGCCAACACAAGGCCGGGTTACCTTTGTAACTAGGTAACTAACTGTCATGAGTATGCGACCCCCCAGTCTAGACCAACCTTTATTCGAGGTGCCTCTCAACCAACAACCACTAAGTAAATAATCTGGGCTCCATACCAGAATACCACTTTTTATCCACACAAGTTAAATATATGGGCTCCATACCAGATACTGCTTTTTATCCAGAAGGAAATGAACATACCTTGAGGGGCGCGACCCCCATAACATTACTGCATCTTTTCCTGTTTCGACCATTTCTGGGGTGTGAGGTCCGAAGTCTCGTCCACAAAGCTACGCTTTTCACAAAAGCCATGCTTCAACCAACAAATGATCAGCAACACTTAGCATGCCACATTACCAAATTGGAAATATATCACTAGTAACCATCAACTACATAACCTCTGAGCTCGTACTCTCAAAGAAGGGTGTTAAGCTAAGGGAATAAATTCTCCGCCACCAACAGAAATGTATTTGATAGGAACCAGCTTTACATCTCAAAGTGTAACTTCAGACATACATCCATACAAGTCCGTTCTGGGTTCGAACGGAACCAAAGGCACTTCCTCCAATTAAGGAAAGAAGCCTTTGCAAATCCGGATATTCACTAATCATGTTCGGACTCCCCATCACAAAGGGTGATATAAATCTCTATACCGGGGCAATTCAGTGCAGAGACGTTCGACAGGTCATACTTTTGTTTTTGAAAATACGCAGTCTTCAACACCGTCCTCAAATGCAATTCATCTTTTATTCGAAATGGGTTTTATGACACAAAGTCCTCTTCCGGCTTAACCGAATAATGAGCGCTTATTTTAAAAATAAGTGGTTACATTCAGATTTCAAGTAAATCACAAAAAATTTCCACTTTGATCTTTTAAACAAAAGATCCATCATAAAGATTCGATGTGGTTTTCGGATAACCATTTGGAATCCGACCCCCGGTCGCATCGAAATTCAAATGCCATTTAAATGCCAATATTGATAGTTGGTTATTTTACAATCAAAAAATCACCAGATTTAAATAATTTTCCCCAAAATTTTCATTTTCAAATATCTTCGCAAGATATATTTTCACACTTCAACCCTTTGAAAATAATTTCAAATCACTTTCCTCACACGGAATAAATTTTCAAATATTATTTATTTCCACTGAAAATTTGCCGAATTCGAATAGTTTAAAATAATTTAAATCACTTATCCAAAAATATATACTTGGAAACATTTAAAATAAAAACTATTTTTAAATACTTTATTTAAAATATTAGTTATAAAATTTTATACCAATATCTCATATAAAACTCAAGTCCAAACTAATTTTAAAAATAAAATTGTTAGATTGAGTATAATTAGTTAAATAACCATTTCCTAAATCAAATATCAATTAAATCTTTAAAATAATCACTTCTATAATTAACTAAATAAATCTTTACTTTAAAGATTTAAAAACAACTTAAGAAAATAATTTCTCCAAAGTATCCTTTTTAAAACCATCCTTAAAACTTTCAGTTTATATTTATAAGCTACGTTGGAAACATACTCGGCTTTCTAGAGAAAATACACTTTCCATTTCAAAATAGTCCATTTAAATCAATTAATAAATCCTTCTTGATTTATTTCAGTTTACATTCCAAATTTGTAAGTTTTCTTTCCACATTTTTCTAAAAATAAACCAATATTTATTTTTAAACAAATCACCCATTCCTTTAAAAATTTCATTTGAATTTAAATTTTCAAATATCCACTGATATAAGATATTCAAATCGATTTCCAAATTTTCACTTTCAAACACCAATTAAAATTGCAAATTAATTTCCAAATTTATTTCAAACAACAAATCAAATTCCAAATTGATTTCTAAATTTAATTCAAATACCAAATCAATTTCCAAATTGATTTCTAAATTTAATTCAAACACCAAATTAAATACCAAATTTATTTCAAATACCAAATCAAACTCCAAATTGATTTTCAAATTTATTTCAAACACCAAATCATTAATCCAATATTTACGCCTTCATTTACATTTTAAAATTCGAACTTTAAAATAAATTCTTTAACTTTTAAACAATACTATTCAAAGTTCATTTATTTTCATTTATAAAAATCTTTTTCCTATACTTAGAATTTATCCGATAGGATTTCAAACATCAATCTTCACCCTTTTATAATTCCTTCTTTTAAATTTATCCAATTCTCTAAAATGAATTTATTTAAAATTTTCTATTTTAATTTCCAAAAATCCAATTTTATATTTCTGGTATCCTACGATGCTAAAAATATATTCCGCTAAACTATCGCCTTCAATAATTTCAATCACCAATATAATCATTCACACCAATATAATCATTCAAAGATTATCACATCACAAAATATAAAAATAAATTCAATAATGTGAGGAATCCAGTTGGATCCCTCCAACCTGTTTCCCTACATCCACATATGTTAGCACAACAATTTAAATACCAGTTCCACTTCGAGGTGGAATATCGCGGTATATGGGATTGTATCATATCATCCGCTATTATGCGACGCATAGGGTCTCATCCGCTATATAATGCGGGAAGTCAATCACTCTAATATATACACACACACATTATTATATATACTGTCACAACCAAACAATCAATCAATAATTGAAACTATATTTATTTCAATTGAGTGAGAAGATCTCACCTTTGATTTGCAATCTATTTCCATTCTGGTTCGTTTCCTTCATATTTTTCAGACCTTGTATAAACATTTACAATTTATTAATATTCGAAATAAATCGAACAATATATTCCCATTTGACAGATTTAATTAACTAACTATTTTATTTAAAACTAATACTTTTAATTTTAAACCAATTCCTTTTGATAAATTTATTTAACTAAAAATTAAATTTAAAACTAAATTTCCTTTGATAAATCTTTTTAGTAACTTAAATAATTTTAGGTAAGTCAATTAAACAATATATTTATATTTTCTGTAAATAAACAAACAGTTATAATTATTTTTTTCACTGTAAAAATTATATTCTCTGCATGCATCTAAAAATTGAAAACTGTATACATATTTTTTTAGTTTACACATAATTTAATATATATTAAATCGAAACAGAATTTATACCTTACTTCTTCAATCTGTCGCCCATCATCTCGACTGTGGCTCTGACACATCGTCGTGCCAACAACGAACCATGCAAGAGCCCACAGCTCGACCTCCTGCCTAGCCTCCTGTCACGGTGACGCTCGATTCCTAGCCTCGATCTCAAAATCGAATCGAATTTTCCGTCTCTGGCCTCGGCTACACGCCGTCCTCTACATCGCACAACCTACCTTATATCTGCGTTGCGCTGCCCTACCCAAACACTGATGCTGGCCCTCACAACTTCAACCTCAACTCGACTGCATCGCTGTCCTACCACGCAAAATGTACGAGCTTGAAGACACAACCCCAGACGCGAACCAAAGTAAGCCTCACTAAATCCCTAATCGAGTCGCATACGACCATCCCGTTTGAGATCCTCCCTCGATTCACTTCCACCCTCGTGGTTATTTCGAACGCAGCTCACATCATTTTTTCCTAAGCGAATCAACTTTTTTTCTTAAATAGCTCGATTGATTTCGAATGATTAAGAAACTCGACTTCGAATTTTGAATTAATAAGAAACTGTGGCCATGGATTCTATTTCGAACGAAAGAGGGTTTTTTGTTTCTTTTTTATTTTTAATGAGATATTAAAATCTTTCTCTTCTTTTAATTTTAAATGAAAGCGTGCATAAAAGACAACACGTGTTGGAAGAGGTAAGCAACATGTTTAAAATTTTCTGATCAAATATTATTATATTAAACATGTACAAATATTTAATTTAAATTCAAATTCAAATCATCTCGATTATTGCAACTCACAAGTTCGATCTCCAATCGAGGCATGCCGCTAGGCGTTTATAATGTTAAACCTCGTTCCGAACGCAATGGAAAAGGTTTTGAATCCAAATTCGACCGTATGGACAAGATATCTTTTTGAATCCAGTTATTAAATTTAAATTTCGATATAAATTTCAGCGAGTTTTCAATCCGTACGATCACACGTCAACTCCGGATGCTATGAAGATTGAAATATGATAATAATACAATATTACGGATACAATGGAACTGGTTTCCTCAAAATTTGAGACCGTGCCTTGGAAGGCTATTTTTTTAAATATCGATTTAAACGATAATTTTTTAAAACCGAACAAACGCTTTGAATTTCAATTTTTAACACTTCCATTATCTTCAGTATTATTAGTATAAATTTTCCAAGCCTTTAAAATATTTTTAACCAGCTTAAAAATGAAGATTCAAATTTTTACCTAACTTTCAAAACTTAAATTTAATAATTTAATTACAATCAAACAATGATATTTAAAATTCAAGTTAAATTAACTTCCAAATATTCAAATTCAATTAAATATTTCAATTTCAAATGTTCAGAAATTCTGGGTCGTTACAACTGAACTCACTTCTTTCGTTGGAAAATAATTCTGGTGGTGACTGCAGCATCATCGGCGTTAATTTTCGAGTTTCTAAGTGGGGGATGCTACTATAGTAGTTTGCCACAGAGTTATTTTGGTAAAATAGATTTTTATTTGATCCCAATGGTATGATTTGATGTGCATAAGGAGATATGTATATTATTATTTCAAAATGATTTGAAATGAAACCTAATGTTTAATTCTTAAGTTTTCTAGTATCCTTTGCAATATGGTAGTTTGGTTTATGCATCCCATTATCATATGTTAGCTGGTAGTTTTCATTTGGTTAATGAAATGAATTTTTTGATGATTTTGGACAGCCGAAAACTTCTTAATTAGTTGAGAACTTGAAGCTAAGTATATTTGTGAAAATATAAAAGTAGAAGTTTGTAACTCTAAAATGGAAAGATGGTATGTTAAAACAAGTTTTAATTTGTTGAATATCCTGGTTAAGTAAAACATCTGATGTAGTATATATACACTCTTAGGATGTAGTGGAGTATTATACGAACATGGACTTAAGTCCTGAAATGTTTTAAATGAAATTTAGTTTTAATGAAATGTTTTAAAGGGAAGATAAGTCATTATTGAGTGTTTATAAAATAAAGTTAGTCTTTTGTAAAATGCTTCATAAATGAATTATAGTATTAAATAAGAATAATTCTTCGAGAAAATGAATGTGATTTAAAATGATAAGTAACTAGTGTAGTTAAGAATAAATATAATAAATAGGTAAGTTGTATGTAGATCGTTTCATACACATAACTGTTCTTGATCCAGATTCGTGTGATGTCCCAGAATTTTGGGCAATATTTATTTAATAATCTTTGTTAATAAGTATATTAAAATTGATTTAATAATCTTCTTTTATAAATATTTAATTGGTAAATTTTATCTTTTAAAAGCTAATAAAATTGTTTCTATTTATAATGCGTGTGTGTATATATATATATTGGTGTATATATATATTATATATAGGAAGTCTTTGATTTTAATTTAATAAAGAGATGTTTTCAAATTGTAATATAAATGTATGTATATATTGTGATTGGAAGTTATGTTTTAAAATTCAATATAATAATTTTCGAGGCTAATATTAAAATGTTTTCTATCTATATTGTATTATATTTATATATATTATAAACGGAAAGCCTTTGTTTGAAATTAACAAATAAAAACATGTTTTTAAATTTAATATCTATTTTAATTTGGTAGTTTAATACAATGCTTTTCATTTCTTAACAACAAAGATAACATTTATATTTATCTAAAAATATTTAACTTAAGTTTAAAGTTTAAATAAGATTTATAAAAGGTTTGTTTTACTTTCTTTTGAAATTTGCTTGATCTGAATATGATTTTAAATGTATATGGAAGTTTAAAACATAATTTATTTCAAACTTTTTTTAAAATATATAAAGCATAAGAAAATATTTAAATAAAAGGGTTTATCATGATTTACTTAAACTAAAAATGGGTTTATATATATATATATATATATATATAAGGTCTAAAAATACTTTCATTTAAATATATACATATTACACAAATTTTAAATACATAAGAAGCATGTTAATAAAAGGAATTAAGACATTTGGAATTCATGTAAGACTTGTTTTAACATTTGTAAGGTAATTTGACATTTGTAGCTTAAGTACCATTTAACTAACAAGTTGCAAGTACGATCTTTTTAATTGAAACTATACAATAAGTGTTTTACAAAGAAATCTAGTTTCCATTTCCATTTTCAGTTCAAATATCCTTTTTTCATAATCTTTCATCTCTTCTTCTCAACATAAAAACTGAAAATATAATAGAATCAAACCAAGTAAAAACAGTTTCAAAAATTTCAATTTGAAGAACAAGCCAGCAATTTCAGCTTCAAACTCAACAATTCAAGTGCTGTTTCATAAATAAGTTTCAAAATCTTATACAAATCAAATTCAACATTTAAGAAGTTCAACTCAAACATCGAAACAAAGATACAAGCCTCAGAATCAATTCAAATGCAAGATCAAAAATCAAGTTACAGGGAAACAAGAAAACTTGACCTCTGTTTAAAACTATCAGGTGAGTAAACGTTTTAAAACTTCAATCTGGTAGGATAATTGGATGCATGCGATGAAATGTTGAAGTAATGTTGAATAATGCTTTATGTTGTATCTGTGAAATGTGAATACTGTGTGTATATATGCTATGTTTATGCAAAAGTCTATACGTATGAATGTATGTATGTCTCTATTCCATGTTTTAGGCTCAATTCCATTCAAATTAAATTCCTTTTCTCTCCAAACATTTAATTTTAGGCTTAGTTCTCTTGATGGAAAATGATTGTAAGAATATAAGTCTAATTTTGAAAATAGTTTCAAATAATTATGTGGGGTATTTGTTTCAAAAATGGCAAAATATCAGGTCTGTCCAATTTTAAGCCAAAATCGATTGTTTAGAATTCTTATTTTGATTCTAAAATCTAATTCGAATTTGTAAATGGAGAATTTAAATAAGGAAATCATGATTGTTATGTGTGTGAGTGACGAGTTATTTCAAGTTGACCAGATTCTTGGTTCTAGTCGATTAATGTCAATCGGCGTGGTGATGTTTGCTGAATTTGGACCTAGAGGTAGTTGGTGAGTCGTGGATCATAGAAAAAATGGTAGGAAGTTTTTATGGTGATTGGAGCAGCTCGACGAAGTTGAACTAGGGCTAGCGGTGCTACTTTGGTCATCGACATTTCTAGGGTTCAAACGGCATCGTTGTTGCATCAGTATGGATTGCATATGGGGGAAATCGTAGCTAGAGTTGAGATGTCGCTCTAGGTAGGTCGGCGTGGGTACAGGTGGTCGGAGGAGATGGCTAGGGTTGGATTTCCGATGGGGTTGTGTTTCCAGTTTTCAGTCGAAGGGTTCGTTTTTGATTTGCTGTGGGATTCGTGGATTTGTGAGGTCGGAGAGGACGACGTGATGATCGTCGATTTACTGGATGCCTCGACGAGGATCTGAAGTGCTCCGGTGATCGGAGCAGGTGCAACGTGCATGTTGTATCGGACGTGTGAAGTTTTTGAGGAGACGAGCTTTTCTCGGGTCGCTCCTCATGTTGGTTGCGTGTGTGGCTCGAAGGAGATGATTCGTGAGTGTATCATGTTTTGCCCGGGGATTTACACGGAGGAGAGTCGGGATGGCTCGGGTTAATATTTATATAACCTGTTTTTATTTTTTATAATAAAGACTTGTACAGTTTTTTAAATTTAAATAAAAACAGAATACAGATTTCAAAACTAAGTAAGAACATGTTTTTGTGAAGTATTATTGTGACGACCCACATTTCGAAAGGTTTAAATCGACAAAAATCCACACATGTCCGACTTAAACAATCTAAAACGTAGATAATCAGTGTGGTTAAATAAGAAAAATAAGAAGAAAAGAAAAACACAGAATCTCATAGTAGAAACGATAAAATATAATAATCAAATAAAAGTTCAAAGTTGTTTACTATACATTTGATCATAATCTATGCACATTTATCAGAGTTATATTTATACATCAGGGATAAATAATCAATACAGCAGAGTATCATGATGTAGTGGATAATAATAATAGTAATATACCAAAATTCCATCTTCGTCCTCTAGAGAATAGTCTTCAATACGTTGAAAAAAAAAAACTCAGGACTGACCCGAGCGTAATGAAAAGGCAATACACTCGAGTCAGGACTAAAATACTCTTATGTAAGTCAAATCAATATTATAAATATAAATGCAATAACTTAAGAGATGTTACGGGATTTTCCATCTTCTAAGGATCCATTAAACTATTTATATATAATAGTTTACGCTATAATAGATAATGTCTACCAGTAAAATAAATATCAAAATAGCGGTAAGGCTTTACATTGATCCACCTTAACACATTTTATAGTTTAAACCAAAATCATAATGGGCGCGTATAGGGATAAATATGAAAAGGCACACGAGGCAATGCCCAAGGTAGGATTCTACCAGTTTACCCTTTTTGGCTGGTCTAACCCATCAGTGGCCGACCGCGACAATCAATCCAAACAAAAAATAAGATGCACCCATAGAATCCGAAACCACAATAGTAATACGAGGGACCAACGTCACTAGAGGTAGCTAACCTCAATGGCCAGACATTTGCTCCTGTTTTTTCATTTTAATTATGACATGAATGTCAAGGCTATCCATCATCGTTCTCTTACTTCATTCCAGTAAACATCGCCAATTCAACCACTACATTCTGGATATCATCCACCACGTACACGGTTGTCAAAGTGGTTCCAATATTGAAAGAGAGTATTTCAATAAGTCCCCAGTCTCTTTAACAACCAATCGTCATTTTACACACCGGTTCGTACTTTTGCATTTCAAAAACAATTCGTATTTGATATCAAAATATCATATTCGCTTCAAAATCAAATCCATTTCGAAATCATCTTATTTACTCAAAAATCATATCCATTTCGAGATCGTCATATTTACTTAAAATCATATCCATTTTGAAATCATTGTATTTACTCAAAAATATCAACTCAACTCGTTATATCGATTTCACTTCAAAACTTGATTCGAATTACAGTTTTGGTTATAATTCACTTTAACCCAATTCGCATTTAAATTCAAGATTTAAATATAAACAATTTACACTTTAATCCATTTTCTTTAGAAAATAGCTTAAATAGTTAAAAAAATAGTTAAATAGAAAATGTTTAAATAGTTTAATCGAAAATAATTTGAATGTAAAATGGTTTATGTAGTAAAATAGTTTAAAAAAAATTCAAAATAATTTGAATATTTAAAGACTATAGATTTTAAATCTTTTATACTAAAATATTCATTTTAAAAAAAAATTCCAAAGTCAAACCGGTCAACTTCCCAATTTCCTACCCAATTAAATTCCAAATTCCAGTTCGATTTAATCGATTCAATTTCGATTCCAACTCAAGTAATTTCGATTCTATATAATTTCAATTTCAAATCCAATTTCCATTTTTAAATTAATTTAAACCTCAATTTCGAATTAATTTCCAACTCTAAATTAATTTCCAATTCCAAATTAATTTAAATTCCAATTTCAAATTAATTTAAGTTCCAATTTCAAATTAATTTAAATCCCAGTTTCAAATTAATTTCAATTCCAAATTAATTTAAATCCAATTTCAAATTAATTTCAATTTCAAATATCGATATAAATACTTAAATCAAATTTACCTTCAATACCAAATTTAGATCCAATATTTCAATTGTAATACAATTCCAAACTAAAATTTGAAATATCGTTTCATGTCACTTTTTCTTAGAAATATTCAAAGTTTGAATAAAAGTCCAATCTTTTAAAACAAATCCATTTCTGAAATTTACAACGTATTTCGTTTATAACTTAAAATTTTAAACTTCGATTAATTAAACAATCTCGTTTATCAAGTCTCAGTTCCAACATTTCGAGCTCCAATTCAAAATAATCAAATTTTCATAAATTTGATTTTAATCTAAAAATTAATTCATTTAAATAATTTCAAAACAACTTTTAAAATAATTTAATTTAACCAACCCCGTGTCCGTATATAATTCTCTACCTTAAGGCCAAGTGGGTAATTATTTCAATTTAAATTCAAGGATGGATATACATTATTTCAATCCAAATAGATGTCATAGGTATACATCATTTCGACATATTTCTTAATTTATTCGAAATGATTCAGTTTACAGTTTTATATGCAATAAACAATATACAAGATGATAGAATGATATATCAAATTTAATAAACAATAAATATTGACCAGTAGCATCCATCACAACCAATCAACCATAAAGCCAATAACCTTCACAAATTTCAATTTTTACCATATCGCTTAACATGCTGCCAATTAAATTTAAATTTATTTAATGGTCGATTTAAATTCTATCAATTTATTCATATACCAATTTAAATAACAACTAAACCTACCAAACAACAACCAATAAAATTTACATCACTTCAGAATATAAATATAACCAACATAAAATCATTTTAGTCAATTGTGGGCGTATAAACACTCACCTTTGATTTATCGACGATTTAAAATCCAAATAAAGGCCCAAATTTGAAAAGTTTTGGAATGCAGCCAAACCAGTTCCGAAACGTCCAGAATTTCAATATGAATGCAACGGAGAAAACTGCACGTCGATCCGAGCTCATATGCAAAAGTTATTCGAGTTAGAACATTTAAATTTTAGTATAAAACAATTAATTAATAAATAAAATAATTACAAAGCATACCATCTTCTCCCACCCGTAGCATAGTCGAACCCATAAATGCACAACCACCACAAAAAAACGCACACAACTCAAGACATCTAGAGTTCGATCAGCAACTACCAGTGTGTGCGCCACCTTGAGAGCCACATACGCGCCAAGTTTCATCGCGTCGTTTGCCGCCGTTTGCACGCAATCCGAGAAAACACGTGCCTCCTTCTATCTCTGATCTTGGAAAATCTATGATGTATTAGCAGCAATCAACCGTATGGATTTAAAGAGCTCACTGAGATTTACAACTTTGCTTTCGGAAGTTTTCGATTTCGTTGAACTGATTAAGAGATATTGAGGAAAGAAGATCAGTAATTTCTGGCCATTGGAATAAAGGTGGCGGCCATGGTTTGAAATTAAGGTTTCTGAAATAAAATAATAATAAAACTGTCTCGATTTGCGTGCATATTTCTATAGTTAGGTCCAAAATCGTCCGAACTCCAATCGAGACGTGCCGCCATGCGTTTATAATGTTTTACTCCCTTTCCAAACACAATGGAACTAGTTTCGAGGCCTAATTTGATCGTATGTAAAAGATAGCTTTCCAAAATCAATTTATTTTATCGTATTCCCTTAAATTGATTTCTACACTTTTAAGCTCGCACGGCCAAATGACAAGTCCGATCGCTGTGAAACTTGAAATCCTACAATAATTCCCTGTTACGGATCCGATGAAACTAGTTTCATTGAAATCCAAGACTGTCGCCAAAATGGCTATTTTTACTCGTTAAGTAAAAATATAAAATTTTCAATTTTAATTATTCACTTTTAAATACAATTTTAAATCTTAACCATCTTCATTCATAATTAAATAAAATTTTGAATCAATTTCTGATGCATTTTCATTCACATTAAACGCAAATCCCATTATTTAAATAATTCCATTATTAAATCTAAACAATTAAATTATTTAACAAATTACATTATAAACCATTTTTATTCAATAATCACCTTAAATTTAAAAATTAAAAATAACTAAAAACATGGGTCGTTACAATTATGTTTTCCTGATTTTAGTATAAGCTTGAAGAAGTTTTAAATCAAGTTTTTAAGTGTATGGATGGGTTCAAAATAAATTTTGTAACCTAGTTTTGAAAATAAAAAAATTTATAGAAACAAAATGTTTTAAACAAGTTTAAAGATTTAAAGTATATTTTAAAATGAATTAGTTTTCAAGAAAATGTTTAAACAAGTTTTAAACAATTTTCCAAGATTTAAATAATAAAGTAATGTTTAAATTTGTTTGATTTTAAAGTAATTATATGTTAGGTCAATTTTGAAATAAAAAATCCTAAGTATTTTTAAATGTAATAAATATTGTAATTAAGGAATAATTAAGGTAGGTGTATTATATTTTAAATGATTCAAAACGATCTCATTTGATTATTATAAATTGATTTTGAGTATTTAATTTAATAAGATTTAGTTAAGCGATTAGTTAAGATAGAGAAATTAACTTTAAGAAAAAATCAAGATTTATGATTAATTAGGAACAATTAATTAGTGAATTTAATTAAAAACGTTAATTACTTAACGCAATTAATGATGGTTAATTAATTTATGTTTAAAATCAAAGCATAATTACATAGGGAAGTAATTAAAGAATGGTTATGAGTATATTTAAATTGTGGGTCATTAACTGGTGATTAAGAGATAATTAATGTAAGTAATTTAAGATAATTGTTTTACTTAATTAATAATACTTAATTACTTGATTAATTAAGGGTTAATTAATAGAAGTAATTAAAGGTAATTAATTAAGGAATAATTAATTAATGAAAGTAATTAAAGAGATTAATTACTCAATGAGATTAATTAATTAGTTTAATTAATTAAAGATAATCACTTGATGATTAATTAAGTATGATTACTTAATATAATTAATAAAGTGTAATCACTTAGTGTAAGTAGTTAATGAGTAATTAGAGGATGTAATTAAGTTAAAGGGGAATTACTTAATGGGAAGTAATTTAAAGGATCATCACTTTATGGGAGTAATTAAGGATTAATAACTTAATTAGTGAATTTAATTTAGGATTAATTAATAATTAATTAAGGAGTTAATTAATTAATGTAAGTAATTAAAGGATAGTTAATTATTGAATCTGATTAATTAAGGTTGATTAATGAACGTGATTAATTAAAGATTAATTATTAAATATAATTAATTAGAAGAATAATCAATTAATGAAAGTAATTAGAGGATCATTAATTAATGCAATTAATGAGAATAATTAAAGGTTAATTACTGTTAATGGTTAAAGATAATTAATTTGTGTAATTAATCAAAGGCTAATTTCCTAATGTAATTAAAGAATAATTTATCAAGGATGATTAATTAAGATGGATAATTAATTTATTCATTTGTAATTAATTAATGGTTAAGTAAGCAGGATTTATGATGGAAGTAGTTAATTTAATTTATTTTAAATTAATTAGAAATGGCGTATTAATCTTGCTTATGGATGATTGAACGGTGTTGAACGCCTTGGATTTTTGGTATCTCTGATATATGATATGTGTTGCTTGGTGATATGAGATGCTTTGGTTGAATTGTGATATTGTGGATTATCTATTTGTGATAATGTGAATTATCTATCTATGTGAATATAGATAATGAATTAAATTGTTTTAACTTAAAACAACTTGGCCTTAAAAGACGGTGTTTTGGATTCGGTGAGACCGGGATCGGATTACCAAATTTGGATATCCGAAAACCACATCGATTCAAATTAAACGATAGGTTATAAATCTTAAGTGATGATCGAGATGAAGATTCAGAGTGCAAGGGCTATTATCATTAACTCTGAGGGTGATTCCAAAATGAGTGTAAAGAGATAGTGCCTTAGGTTTCGTTCGAACTCGGAACGAACTTGTATGGACTGAATGCTTTCAGAACATCGTCATTGGAGAACGATGAGCATTCTAAGTTATGTGTTTTGAAAAGGTAATCGTAGCATCAAGCCTCATCAACCGGGAATGGCTAAAACATAGGAGGTGCAGCAAGGCTAAGTGGGTAGCACCCAAGTAGGACGAGATTTCCCCTGTCTAGAGGTCTCTTTTATTTGGCTGTGTGGGCAGTTGGTTGCAAACAACTACGGGGTTGTCTTGTTCGAGATTATCCTATAAGTGATGGTTCTGGCTTTGTGTTGTAGGGGATTGAGAGGGATCCTCGATACGGTGATCTAGGCCACCTACTGTGACAGACGGTACCCCAGTAGCCCTGCCATTATATGAAATCCAATCTCCAGTAAGTGCCGTACGTTTTGATTGTGCCCAACTATGTTGGAACGTGAGATGTAAGCATTACAGCTATTTCTGTATTTTACTTGAAAACCTTAGACGCTATTATAATATCACTGGATTTCCTATCGAATGTTTTGGTTATCATAAGGTAAAAACTTTTCCGTATTTATGTGCAGGAAGCCTTACGAAATACCTTTTGTTTTCAAAGATTCTTCCAAAGTTAAGAAACTTTAAGCCGTTTACTCACACCAGACACATGTCTGACCCGGAGTTTATTTTCTGTTTTCTTACTCAAATTTTACGAGTAGCCAAGGGATTCAGGTTAGCTTTGATGAGTTTCTGGAGGAGATATGGAGTAGGAAGCTTCAGCGTATGTAGATATATAGAATTTCCACTGTGTTGTATCTTTGTGATGAAGTATGTATTGTACTAGAGTTGTATGATAGACAGGTCTTTATAATTATCTAGTTTGTGATGTACAAGCTGTATATATGATATTATGTAATATCTTATGTGATTAATATATTTTATTCTTCCGCTATTAGATTCTGATATTGTTTAGTTCTTTCTTTTCTATCTTTTCTTTTTTCTACCCCTTTATTTCTTAATAATGATGCGTCTTTCTATGGAGTAAAAGAGGGGACATTACAGTGTATCAGAGCACTAAGTTGAGAGAATACCTAAGCTTTGGAGTGATATCTATCTTGGGAGAGCGTACTTGTAATTATATATATATATATATATATATATATATATATATTCTTACTTAATTTGTTGGGTTACCTGTTCGGGTTTTCCAATATGAGTTCTAGAGGTAGGAAGGATAGTGGTGTGTGTAGCATGACTACCACTAATAGAAGACGCCCGAGTGTTGAGGTTGGAAGAGTATCTGCCGAGACTGTAGACCCAATTCCGTCTCGATTAAGCTTTGCAGCATGGTATAAGGATTTCACCAATCTCGGAGGTTGGTCTTTTAAAGGTAAAGAGTCCATCATTGAAGTGCAAGCTTGGTTGCGCTCGTGTGAGGGGATTTTCAAGAGTTTGGATCTGTTGGATGAACAGAAGCAATTGATTGCATTTTGGCAACTTCAAGAAGGAGTAGCTGCGTAGTGACACGCAGTGACTATGGATGTTTTCGAAGATGTTTTCTTTTGAAGCAAGTTTTAAGGAAGTTTTTAAGGAGCAGTTGATACCTGCCATAGAGAAGACTCGACTACATAAAAAATTTTTGGATCTCATGCAAGGGGTTTTTTGTCTGCATCGGAGATGAGACTAAGATCAGCAGGGTGTTTGTGTTTGGTTTGAGGCCCAAGTTTCTTGAGGAGATGTCTACCCATCTCAAGGCTCATTTGAGGGAATGGATGATATAGTTTTGAGGATAGAAGAGCTTATGGATAAGAAGTCTTTAGCATCAGTGGTAGTGATGCAGCTCGGAGTGTTTTGACTGCCTATAAAAAGATCATATGGCTAAGCAGTATCCTAGAGGTGGAATTCAAAAGCAACAAAGTGGATCCGTTTCTTCGATAGATTGGTTAGTCAAGCATAAGCTGTTCTGATATGTAAGGAGACAAAAGTTTCTTTGGAACTGATCGGGATAGATTATAAAAGTGACTTGCGATAGTTTGAGTATTCTCTTAGGTTATTAGAGATTTTTCCAGATATCTTCAAAGAAGTTTAAGGTTTGTCCACATTAGAGATTGATTTTTCATATTAATTTGGTTCCTGGAGCTATATTGGTGGTTCAGCTAAGTAGAAGGATGGCCCTAAATAGAGTATTTGGTGCAGCAGCTCAGTATTCCATGGAACTTCTGTGTTTTCTCTTTATGTATCTGTTCAACCATGTCTTTCGGGATGTGTTGGAAAGCTTGTGCTCGTGTTCATCAACAGCATTCTCATCATCTCCAAATCAGAGTTGCGCAGCGGAAGTGAGGTAGCAATTGTGAAAGAGTGGAAGCTACTGCAGACTCCTATGGATAGTTCATTCGGGATCTGGAGGCTAGGATGTCTAGTGCACTTGTTTTGATTATTTCGGATGGGTGAAGTTAGTTCGAAGTCTACTAATGCTTATGGAATAGATCTTGTGTTCAGGATTTCGATGGTTTTTGTGAGGACCATCTTGTTGGATAGGATTCAGTGATTTGTCTTGTTCTTGGTCTATATTTGTTTTTAGAGGCATTAACGTAGGTTGAGCTGATCAGGAAAGGATGTGGGCAGCCTAGGATCATTAGAAGAGTTTTGTGGATAAGAGACAAAGGAATTTGGAATTTGAAGTTGGAGACTTTATTTTTTGGTTGAGGTTTACTCCGGTCAAAGGAGCAATTAGATTTGGTAAGACTGGGAGGCTAGCTCTGAGGTATATTGGATCTTTCTGTGTTCTTGTAAGGAAAAGGGTTTTGACCTACATGATTGAATTGCCAGTTTGGATGACTGGGATTCACAGGGCATTTCATGTATCTCTAAGGGAGTGCATGTATGATCCATCACTGGTTGTAGAACCAGCAGTTCAAGAGGACGTGGAAGTTAAGCCGGACTTGATTATGGTCTGATATTCTGTTTGAATTTTAGATCAAGATAAGAAGGAGCTGTGGATCAGAGTGGTGTAGCTAGTTTAGATTCAGTGAAGAGAGTATCCTAATGTTTGTACCTGGGAAACTCTAGATAGTATTAGGAAGGTCTATCCTGATCTGTGTCAGGATAGTTAGTTAGATTTGTTTGTTAGAATAAATTAGCTGCTATGGTTGTTAATATCTCGCTGATACGTGTGTTTGCTGATTTGAATATAAAAACAATAGATATGTTATTAAATTATCATTGCTTTTAAATTTCAAGGACGAAATTCTTTTAAGAGGGAAGGAATATGATGTCCCGGAATTTTAGGCAATATTTATTTAATAATCTTTGTTAATAAGCATACTAAAATTGATTTAATAATCTTCTTTTATAAATATTTAATTGGTAAATTTTATCTTTTAAAAGCTAATAAAATTGTTTTCTATTTATAATGTGTGTGTGTATATATATTGGTATATATATTGTATATGGAAGTCTTTGATTTTAATTTAATAAAAAGATGTTTTCAAATTGTAATATATATGTATGTATATATTGTAATTTGAAGTTATGTTTTAAAATTCAATATAATAATTTTCAAGGCTAATATTAAAATGTTTTCTATTTATACTGTATATATATTTATATATATTATAAATGGAAAGCCTTGGTTTGAAATTAATAAATAAAACATGTTTTCAAATTTAATACCTATTGTAATTTGGAAGTTTAATATAATGCTTTTCATTTCTTAACAACAAAGATAACATTTATATTTATCTAAAAATATGTAACTAAAGTTTAAAATTTAAATAAGATTTATAAAAGGTTTGTTTTACTTTCTTTTTAAATTTGCTTGGTCTAAATAAGATTTGTAAATGTATATTGAAGTTTAAAACATAATTTATTTCAATTTTTGTTTAAAAATATAAAGCATAAGAAATATTTAAATAAAAGGGTTTATCATGATTTACTTAAACTAAAAATGGGTTAATATATATATAAGGTTTAAAAATACTTTCTTTTAAATATATACATATTACACAAATTTTAAATACATAAGAAACATATTAATTAAAGGAAATAAGACATTTGGAATTCATATAAGACTTGTTTTAACATTTGTAAGGTAATTTGACATTTGTAGCCTAAGTACCATTTAACTAACAAGTGGCAAGTATGATCTTTTTAATTGAAACTATATAATAAGTGTTTTAGAAAGAAATCTAGTTTCCATTTCCATTTTCAGTTCAAATATCCTTCTTTCACAATATTTCATCTCTTCTTCTCAACATAAAAACTGAAAATATAATAAAATCAAACAAGTAAAAACAATTTCAGTCTGAAGAATAAGCCAGCAATTTCAGCTTCAAACGTAACAATTCAAGTGCTGTTTCATAAATCAGTTTCAAAATATTATACAAATCAAATTCACATTTAAGAAGTTCAAATCAAACATCAAAAAAAAGATCAAGCCTTAGAATTAATTCGAATGCCAGATCAAAAATCAAGTTACAAGGAAACAACAAAACTTGACCTCTGTTTAAAACTATTAGGTTAGTAAACAATTTAAAACTTCAATCTGGTAGGATAATTGGATGCATGTGATGAAATGTTGAAGTAATGTTGAAATAATGCTTGATGCTGTATGTGTGAAATGTGAATACATGTGTGCATATATATGCTATGTTTGTGCAAAAGTCTATATGTATGAATGCATATATGTCTCTGTTCTATGTTTCAGGCTCAATTCCATTCAAATTAAATTCCTTTTCTCTCCAAACATTAAATTTTAGGCTTAGACCTCTTGATGGAAAATGATTGTAAGAATATAAGTCTAATTTTAAAAATAGTTTCAAACAATTATGTGGGGTATTTGTTTGAAAAATGGGAAAATGTCTGGTCTATTCAAATTTTAAGCCAAAATCGATTGTTAGAATTCTTATTTTGATTCTAAAATCTGATTCGAAATTGTAAATGGAGATTTTTAATAAGGAAATCATGATTTTTACGTGTGTGAGTGACGAGTTATTTCAAGTTGATCAAATTCTTGGTTTTAGTCGATTGCTGTCGATCGACGTGGTGATGTTTGCTGAATTTGGACCTGGAGGTAGTTGGTGAGTCGTGGATCACAGGAAAAATGGTAGGAAATTTTTCTGGTGATCGGAGGAGCTCAGCGAAGTCGAATTAGGGCTAGCGGTGCTACTTTGGTCGTCGATATTTCCAGGGTTCGAACGGCATCGTTGTTGCATCGGTATGAATGGCATATGGGGGAAATCATAGCTGGAGTCGAGACGTTGCTCTAGGTAGGTCGGCGTGGGTACATGTGGTCGGAGGCAATGGCTAGGGTTGGATTTCCGATGGGGTTGTGTTTCCAGTTTTCGGTCGAAGGGTTAATTTTTGATTTGCTGTGGGATTCATGGATTTGTGAGGTGGAGAGGACGACGTGGTGATCGTCGACTTGCTGGATGCCTCAACGAGGATCTGACGTGGTCTGGTAATCGGAGCAGATGCGCACGTGCACGTTGTATCAGACGTATGAAATTTTTGGAGAGACGAGCTTTTCTCGGGTCGCTCCTCGTGTTGGTTGTGTGTGTGGCTCGAAGGAGATGATTCGTGAGTGTATCGTGTTTTTCCCGCAGGTTTACATGGGGGAGTGTCGGGGATGGCTCGGGTTAATATTTATATAACCTGTTTTTAAATTTTTTAAAATAAAGACTTGTACAGTTTTTTTTAAATTTAAATAAAAATGGAATACAGATTTCAAAACTAAGTAAAAACATGCTTTTGTGAAGTATTATGGTTTGCAGATTTTAGTACAAAGCTTGAAGAAGTTTTAAATCAAGTTTTTATGTGTATGAATGGGTTAAAAATAAATTTTGTAATCTGGTTTTGAAAATAAATAAAGTTTTATAAAAAAAAATGTTTTAAATAAGTTTAAAGATTTAAAGTATATTTCAAAAAGAATTAGTTTTCTAAGAAAATGTTTAAACAAGTTTTCCAAGATTTAGATAATAAAGTAATGTTTAAATTTATTTGATTTTAAAGTAATTATATGTTAGTCAATTTTGAAATAAAAAATCCTAAGTATTTTTAAATGTAATAAATATTGTAAATAAGGAATAATTAAGATAGGTGTATTAGATTCTAAATCAATCAAAAAGATCTCATTTGATTTTTATAAATTATTTTTAAGTATTTAATTTAATAAGATTTAGATAAGTGATTAGTTAAGATAGAGAAATTATCTTTAAAAAAAATCAAGATTTGTGATTAATTAGGAATAATTAATTAGTTAAATTAATTAAAAGGTTAGTTACTTAATATAATTAATTATGCTTAATTATTTAATGTTAAAAATCAAAGCATAATTACTTAGGGAAGTAATTAAAGAATGGTTAATGAGTATAACTAAATTAAGGGTCATTAACTAGCGATTAAGAGATAATTAATTAATGTAATTAATTTAAGATAATTGGTTTAATTAATTATGAATAGTTAATTACTTGATTAATTAAGGGTTAATTAATATAAATAATCAAAGGCAATTAATTAAGGAATGATTAATTAATGGAAGTAATTATAGAGATTAATTACTCAATGAGATTAATTAATTAACGTGATTAATTTAATTTAAGTTAATTAATTAGTTTAATTAATTAAAGATAATCACTTGATGATTAATTAAGTATGATTATTAAGTATGATTACTTAATACAATTAATAAAGTGTAATTACTTAGTGTAAGTAGTTAATTAGTAATTACAGGATGTAATTAGATTAAAGGGGAATTATTTAATGGGAAGTAATTTAAAGGATCATCACTTAATGGGAGTAATTAAGGATTAATTAGTTACTTAGTGAAATTAATTTAGGATTAATTAATAATTAATTAAGGAGTTAATTAATTAATGTAAGTAATTAAAGGATAGTTAATTACTGAATCTGATTAATTAAGGTTGATTAATGAACGTGATTAATTAAAGATTAATTATTAAATATAATTAGTTAGATGAATAATCAATTAATGAAAGTAATTAAAGGATCATTAATTAATGTAATTAATGAGAATAATTAAAGGTTAATTACTGTAAATTGTTAAAGATAATTAATTTGTGTAATTAGTTAAAGGCTAATTACTTAATGTAATTAAAGAATAATTAATCAAGGATGATTAATTAAGAGGGATAATTAAAGGATAATTAATTAATTGGTTTGTAATTAATTAATGGTTAAGTAAGCAGGATTTATAAAGATGGAAGTAATTAATTTAATTCGTTTTAAATTAATTGGAAATGGCGTATTAATCTTGCTTATGGATGATTGAATAGTGTTGAACGCCTTGGATTTTTGATATATCTGATATGTGATATGTGTTGCTTGGTGATATGAGATGCTTTGGTTGAATTGTGATAATGTAAATTATCTATTTGTGATAATGTGAATTATCTATCTGTGTGGATATAGATAATAAATTAAATTGTTTAAACTTAAAACAACTTGGCCTTAAAAGATGGCGTTTTGGATTTCGGCGAGACCAGGATCGAATTTCCAAATTTGGATATCCAAAAACCACATCGATCCAAATTTAACGATAGGTCGTGAATCTCAAGTGATGACCGAGATGAAGATTCAGAGTGCAAGGGCTATTGTCGTTAACTCTGAGGGTGATTCCAAAATGAGTTGACGAGATAGTGCCTTCAGTTTCATTCAAACCCGAAACGAACTTGTATGGATTGAATGTTTTCAAAGCATCGTCATTATAGGGTGATGAGCATTCTAAGTTATGTGTTCTGAAAAGATAATCATAGCCTCAAGCCTCATCAATCGGGAATGGTTAAAACAGGTGATGTGCAGCAAGTCTAAGTGGGTAGCACCCAAGTAGGATGAGATTTCCCCTGTCTAGAGGTCCCTTTTATTCGGCTGTGTGGGCAGTTGGTTGCAAACAACTGCGGGGTTGTCTTGTTCGGGATTATCCAGTAAGGTATGGTTCCTGCTTTGTGTTGTAGGGGATCGGGAGGGATCCTTGGTACGGTGATCTAGGCCATGTACTGTGTCAGGCGGTGCCCCAGTAGCCCTGCCATTGTATGGAATCCAATCTCCAATAAGTGCCGTACATTTTGATTGTGCCCAACTATGTTGAAACGTGAGATGTAGGCATTCCAGTTATTTCTGTATTTTACTTGAAAACCCTAGAAACTATTATAATATCAATGGATTTCCTATCGAATGTTTTGGTTATTGTAAGGTAAAAACTTTTTCGTGTTTATGTGCGGGAAGTCTTACGAGATACCTTTTGTTTTCAAAGGTTTTTCCAAAGTTAAGCAACTTTAACCCGTTTACTCACAGCAGACCCATGTCTGACCCGGAGTTTATTTTTATTTTCTTAAACTCTTGGGTACTCAAATTTTTACGAGTAGCCAAGGGATTCAAGTTAGCTTTGATGAGTTTCTGGAAGAGATGTGGAGCAGAAGGCTTCAGTGTATGTAGATATATAGAGTTTCCACTGTATTGTATCTCTGTGATGAATTATGCATTGTACTGGAGTTGTATGATAGACAGGTCTTTATAACTGTCTAGTTTGTGATGTATAAGCTATATAACTCTGATGTATATGATACTATGTAATATCTTATGTGATTGGTATATTTCATTCATTCCGCTGTGAGATTCTAATATTGTTTAGTTCTTTCTTTTCTACACTTTCTCTTTTATATCCATTTCTTTCTTAATAATGATGCGTCTTTGTATAGAGCAAAAGACGGGTCATTACAATTCGAGTACATGGTTTCAAGGTAATTTACGTCGATCCGAACAAGGATTTTCACTTGATTCTTGATGACGGACACTTGATTCAGATTCTTGATGTTATTTTGATGTTTTTTATCATTGTATATGGCTATGTAAGAGGAATGAAGGTTTCTAATCAAAGAACCTGATCGGAGTCAGCACTAGGGAAGTCAAATGAGTGATGCTAGTTCGAAAGAGAAGTTTATGTGATCGAGCAAGTGATCGGATTAGATATTGTGTATGGATAGTCCATATGCATCGTATGGATTGTTTGATTGGGCAAGTTTATGTGAGATGATTGCTACTTATGATTTAGCATGCTTAAATCCATGGTTAATATTGTAATTTTATTTAATCCCCTTTGTTGAGTACATGATCAGGTACATGGAAGCAAAGGCATGTTAGTTGCTTTTGGTTTCATGAGTAGAGTTAGCATGCTCGACAAATGGTACGAGTTTATGTTTAACGGGTGTGTTTGCTGTGTGACATATACACTCTATAAGGTGTATCACATGTATATATTGTTGTTGTTTTGTCCTCGGATATGGGCTTATATTGATATTGTGATCTTTTCGAACCTAGCCACCCAAAGGAGGTGCTGTCATAATTTTCCATAATATATGGGACTTTAAAAGTTTAATAACTCAATTCAATTAATTAATTTTATAAGCCTAAGATGCGAAGACATTTTTCTTCCATTTGGAATTTCGGGGGTGAAATTTTTTAAAGGAGGAAGATTGTAATGACCTAGAATTTTATCATTTTGATTTTTAATACTTGATTAATTTTAAATATTTGAATAACCGATTTTTAAAGTTTAATAACTCCTTCTAATTAATAAATAATAATGGTAAACTTGTTATAGAAAAATATTTACAAAAATAAATTGTTCGAATAAATATCAATAGTGTGATCGAAAATCATTTTATTGATAAACGGTCTCAAAAAGAGTGAAATTATCATTCCATACCACTGTCTTAGATTTTGATGAAACCAATGTCATTGGAACCAGAATAATAAAGACGATCTACGTCGATGTGTTTCATGGCGATCGAACGTGCTATGTGACCATACAAGCTTGAAATGCGTAATCAATTAATTTGAGAAATTAAAACAATAATATACTTTATTATAAATATAAATCCATACGTCTTCACTATTCTCCATAACTTCTCTTTCTCTCTTTTATTTTTTCATTTGCCTGTAAACCAAAATAATAGCTGCCACCATAAAATGAATTCTTCTCATAGCTTTGCTAAATGGAAATCAAAATCGTTGGATCTGTTGAACTCGTAGTGGGAAGTGCATCGAATCTATGTGATCTTCGGTAGGTGTGACGACACTTTAAGGTGATCGATAGAATTTTATCGCCGAGCTAGGTTAGAGATAGGCTGTGGTTGGAGCCGTTGTTGATGAATTGGAAGGCGCAATTGAAAGATTGGTTCGAAGTGGAGTAGAATGGTGGTGGTTGGAGCAGCTCTAGGGGGATGAAGCAAAACACGACCTATGCATTTCTAGGGCACGGTCGAGCAGGTCACGATGGCAATTGTTGGATCATACTTCCTATTTTGGTGAGGTATGTGGAGCTCTTACGTAGTGGGGTGTGTTAGAGGAATCACTGGTCGATTTTATTGATTATGGAGTGAGATAGGAAGGAGAGAAGGAATTGGTGAGTGGGTTCGTGCATACATCAGTGCATAGGAATGTACATGGGAGGATGAGAATCGGGGAACATAATCAGAGTAGGTGATTAATTTAATTGTTAATTAGTTTAATTAATTATTTTAACTAATTCAAAATCTTATAAAATGCATAACTCTTGCATACGAAGTCCAAATTGAACGTGGTCTTTTACTTGTGCTCGTAGGAGTGTTATCTACAAAATGGAAAACAATCTCGTCAAGTTTAGAGCAAGTAAGATTTTGATATAAAATCAAATGCCATTCGATTTTAGATCAAGCAAGAACGTATTAGCATTGACTGGAATTTTGGTGGATTAACTCACCTTTGGATGAGCACTATATCATATATAGTAGATATAAATTATTGTTTGCATGCTTGAATGATTTATTTGTTTAGTTTTGTTGAATCCCCGTTTTTGGAAAAAGGATGACATATAAAATGATATACATGGAACTCATGAAATTTTGTAGAGGGGTCTGGATTCCTCACCACCATTGATGTTAATTTCGTTTATATACTTATATTATAAATTATTGAATGTCAAAGCTGTAACGACTTGAATTTTTGAACTAGTCAAAATCATCGAAAGCCCATCTGTTCTGAAACTACGAGTTAAAACTACCAAATAAATACACAATAAGTGATAAATATTCAACACTATTAAATGTATAGGATACAATTTCAACGTACAAGTTATGATAGTAATTAATTTAATCTACTAGGTGTGCTTTAATACATACCAAAAATATGTAACGCTGCACGACTCTAATGAAAGTGGCAGTAATAGCCATTCTTGCAAACTTAATAAACATATCAAACACGGAATAGAATAGTAAGCGGGAAAGATACAATAACACAAGAAAAATAGCAACCAATAAACAAATAAATAGGAAAGGGTAACGTTATTATTGGGGCTGCTTCACTGCCACTTGTGACTGCCTACATACCCCTATCTAAATAGGTACCCAATTAGATACAAGATCAAATCAACATAGTTCTCCTAACGCAAATATGACTCATGTAACCTACGATGCAACAAACAATATGCAATTCCCAAAACTAATCACTTAGGCTTATTCTTCACATTTAGATTTTCTGAAATCTAACTATTTTCAAAATATAATAATTTTTGAGAATAATCTCTTTGAACTAAATTCCTTTTTTTATTTCAAGTCCTTTTGAAATAATAATATATATATCCTTTACATCAAATCATACTTTCCTTTATGATCTTGAAACAAATCACTTTTGAAATATTTAATTGAAAATCTCAAAATACTATTATAAAAGCATATCAAAATATATGCAATCAGATTGAGAGATTTCTCCCAATGACAAGCCAAATAGGTGCCAACCTTCCTAAAAAAATAGATATGTATATCCCTCTATTCCTAGCGGACTATACCGAGGCTTCAGAACATCTGCACCTCCATTGCCCACCTTTTTAGTTATAGGTTACCGAATCATCGGTTACATAACAAATCAATTTACATCCCAAAGCGTTAAATTATTCATTAATATTCATAATTACTTTCAATCATAGTATTTTCATTTCCCAAAATCTATTGAAATCATTTTTAAACATTGGTTTTTAATCCTCGAAATTCTCTTCATTTATAAAACACTTTTATAAACCATTTTATGGAAATCACATTTATATATAATCCCTTTAAAAATATTTACTCTTAAAATATTACAATTACTTTCCAAAAGAAATCATTTCAATTCAAAGATAAAATATCATTTATTTCCAAAATTATAATAAACAACTTATATTATAATATCTGCTTAACCAATATTTCTGCTAAACACCTTTCAGTCAAATCATGAAATAAATCATAAGTGTTAGCCTGCAAATGTTTTCTACCCAAAACATGTAAAATATAAAAGGGTAATAGCTCATAAATTGATCGAGCGTAAATCACATAATCAATTGGAAACAATAATAAATAGTGAACACATCAATTTATACAATAATAATTTAACACATATTAATTAGTTTCAAAATAATCAATTTACTTTGAAAGCACATAATAAGGATTTATTCTTCTCGATAAATGTCAAAATAGTTTATTCAATTTAATTACGTTATTTGTAATCAAATTCATCCACTAATATTTTATCAATATTTTATACTTAGTCAAATTCATCAATACCCAAAATCCACGGGTTAAACGAATTTCATATGGGGGGTTATTGAATTTGAATTTAAATCATTTTTAACAAACTAATTAAATTAACTAAACTAATTACACTAACTAAACTATTTTAAAATTTTACCCAACCTAAATCACTGCAGCCTACAAAGCCCACTAACTTACCACTTACCCAACCGAAAACCAAAAGTTACAATGTATCTTCCTTCTCTAATTTTTTCCATGCTTGCTACCTCAAATCGCGCGTGCCCACCTTCTCCTCCTACCGCTCCTCCTACATGCAATTCTGGCCCATGCTGCCAAAGCCATCGTCTCCACCACCCATTGTCTCACCTTCACGTCCAACCTCAGCCAGTTTGCCACCCCTTACTTCCACCAACGGCCACGAACACGGGTCCTATAAATACACAGCCGAAATCCCTATTTCGAGCTCTACATGTCACCATGGTCCACCGCCAATCGTCGCCATCCCCAAACCCGAGCTACTCCTTCCCCATGCATGCCTGCTACCGTCCTACTTCATACAACCAAGCAACCATACAAGAATAGCCCAAACCCATACACAATATTGGCCCAAAGTCTAACCCATGAGAAATCTCCTCATTCTTTTCTACATTTCCACTTCTTTCTCCTACCTACGCACACTTTCCATGCATGGACATGCACGACCACACAAATATATACCATACACATGCATCCAATCTCGTGCACACATAGTACTCATTTGCACTTACTACTACATTTTAATGACAAGAAAGAAAAGGTGTTTTAAGTTACATTTGTAGTGAAGAGAATTGGAAAATGAAGTGTCCATTTTGTTTCATATGTGCCTTTCTTTCCTCCTTACGTGAATGTGAAAATATTTAAATAAATTTTACTTAACAGTCGAAGAAAGTAAAGTACTAACGTTTAATGCAACATTCAATGCCAAGCAAATAATAATCAAGAGTACATGCACATGGCAAAGAGAAGGCATGTCAAAAGAAAGAAATGTGTTTGGTTAATATTTTTATAAATTAAAGTTTTGTAGTACGACGCTACGCAATATCCCATTCGCATATGGGTCGCGAACGACATAATTAAAATTACGATCGTGCATAACAATATGAGACAATCTTAAAACAATAGTTTCAAAAGTACTGATATTTGACGTAAAATATGTCGAACGAAAATTTAGTTATTTCTCAAATTTAAAATTTCTGAAGAAATCCTATAAATTAAATTGCAAATATGCCATTAAATATCAGGCCTTAATTAGAAACACAGATTTTATTATAATTTAAATTCAAATTCGAATATTTAAACCAATTAAATATTCAAATTCTAAGACCCAAAAATACATGTCGATATATTATTATAATTTAAGTTCAAATTCAAAAATTTAAACAAATTAAATATTAAAATTTGAAGACCCAAAAATATGGATCGTCACATTCTCTTCCTTAAAAGAAATTCGTCCCCAAAATTTGAAGGCCGGAAAAATATAATAGAAAAAAAAAACAATCAACAGAAATCAAGCATACCAAAAATAATACACACATAACCCCGGTCGGAGGTATGGTGCCTTTTCGTATCAATTTTTATTTATCACATTAAGGTAGTTTCATTTTAAAATTTCTAGGTTGGTTTACTAATTCTAGACAAATTTTAGTTAGGCACCTAACCTAAATTTTGATACCAAATGTAATGACCCGGATTTTCAGGCCAGCCAAAATCACCGAAAACCCGTCCATTCTGAAACTGCAAATGAAAACTACCGACTTAATACACAATATTTGAAAAATATTCAACACTATTAAATGTATAGGATACGATATCAGAGTAATCAATTTAACCTACTAGGTGCGCTTTCATACATAACAAATACAAATACAAATACAAATATCTAATGCTGCGCAACTCTGATGAGAGAGACAATAATAGCCATACCTACAAACTCAATAAACATGTCAAATGCGGAATAAAATAGTAAGCAGGAAAGATACAACAACACAAGACAAATAGCAACCAATAAACAAATAAATAGGAAAGAGTTATATTATTAATGGGGATGCATCACTACCACTTATGATTACCTACGTCCTACTATCTAATTAGGTACTCACTTAGATATAGAATCAAGCTAACGTAGTTCACAAACTGCAAATAGGACATATGGAGCCTATGATGCAACAAACAATATGCAATTCCCAAAACTAACCACTTAGGCTTAATCTTCACAGTTGGATTTTTCTGAAATCTAATTATTTTCAAATATAACCCTTCTTGAAAATAATCTCTTTAAACTAAATTCTCGGTTTTATTTCAAGTCCTTTTGAAATAATAATACATATCCTTTATATCAAATAATACTTTCCTCCGAGATCTTAAAACAAATCACTATTTAAATATTTAATTGAAAATCTCAAAATACTATTATAAAAGCATATCAAAATATATGCAACCAAATCGAGAGATTTCTCCCAATAACATGGCAACTAGGTTCCAACCTTCTGAAAAAAATAGACATGTATATCTGTAACAACCCTGCTATTAATTAAGTTTAATTCTGGTTAATTAAGTCTAATTTGTAATTTGTGAGATTTAATTATGAAATTAAATCCAGTTATTGTAAATAGTTGATTTGAATTATCTAACTAATTTTAAGATTTTATTACGAAATTTAATCTGTGTGAATAATTGACTTAACTTATGGATTTCAATTTAGTCGAAATATTATTTAAATCGATTATTGGATTTTTAAATTGTTAAATAGATTTTCTTGTGAAAATTTGAATTAATTACAGAAAGATACTCTATCTTAGCTTAGGTGATTCAATTAGTTAGGCTAATTAAACCTATTGGTTAGGCTAAAGGAAGGAATTCATTTTATTTTATTTTGGGCCTTAGTGTAGTACAAACCCATTAGTCTAACCATTTCCATTTCTATGTGAATAAGGATACCATTCTCATTTTTCTTACTTTTTCGTTACTTTTATCCTCACTAAAAATGTTTAGTGGAATTTACTAACTCGTTGAATAGAATGTTTGAGTGGAATTTACTAACCCATTAGCAAATTCTCAAATTCCACTGGGTAGTATGGGATGCCTTGGTTAAATTCTTGTGATCGTATTTGGAAAAGTACTTACCACTTTAGAGTTGTATTCTCTTCTGATGTGCGACAAGTGGTTGCTAGATTCTTAAGAGAATATAGTTTTAGCTTTCTTATGGTACCCGTAATATATTTACTAGCTTTTAGTAAATGCTTAGAGTTCACCGTATGGTATGAGATGTATTGGTTAAGGTCTACTGATTATTGAAAGTGATAGTATTTGGCACTTTAGAGTTTACCCTCTTTTGATGTGTGGCAAGTGGCTGCTATATCCTTAAGAAGTTTATTCTGGATTTCTTTTCGAACATAATAATATTAAATAAATGTAAATTTATCGAGTCATGGTTTCTACAATCACCTTGATCGGTATGGACTATCCTTAAGATCATTCTATGATTTTGTGTTCCGGGTCTGTGTACGATCGTTGGTATCAGATTGGCTTGAGTGATACCAATTTGTTTGTTTGTTTGCCATGGGTTTTGAGTAAAATAATTACGATTGCTTTGGATGATCATTACAATCGATTTGGATTCAGATCTCTTGGATTTTGGATATTTAGATTCTATGACTATTTTGTGTTTGTGAAATAAATACATATTCTTGCATCTTGTACTGATAAAATAAATATAAATTCTTATCTCTTGTGTTAGTGTAACAAATATATATTCTTGTGTCTTGTGTTCATGAAATAAATATACATTCTTGTGTTGTATGTTCGTGAAATAAATATATGTTCTTGCGTCTTGTGTTCGTGAAATAAATATATGTCCTTGTGTCGTGTGTTTGTGAAATAAATGTATGTTCTTGTTTCTTGTGATGGATGTTAAGTTAACTCTGTTATTCGGTGTTTAGGGACTAGTTTGTGTTTGTGACTTTAATTTATAACCCTGTTTTGAGTTAATCATTTATATTTACGTGCTTAGAGATATTGCGTTTTGTTCTGTGAATTCAGTATTTAGTGACTAATATATGTTGGCGACATAAATATATAACCATGTGCCTTGTGATGAACTCTAAGTTAAATTAACTCCTATGACTCGTTATTTCATGGATATCTATACTTACTTATTTGTTGTTTATTCTTGTGTTATATGTTGTTCTTACCCTATTGGATATTTAGAGATAGTTTGATCCGAGTGTTATTTTGCTCGGGTGAGGCCGAGACTTTTCAAGTTATTGGACAAGCTAACCTTTGGATGTTTGGGCTAGTAAGGAGATAAACAAAGATGTAACTTCCAGCCTTTTTGTACACTTTAAATCGACGATAAACCACACACGTTAGACTTAAACCATACAGAAGGGTGGAATGTTATGGGGTAAATAAGAAAAAGCAGAGAAGAAAAAACAAAATAGAATCTTGCAGCAGAACGATAAAATATAATAATCAAATAAATAGTTCATGAAGCTGTTTACAAAACATTTGACTATACTTATACAATACGTATCAGAGTTTCACATACCAGAGAATAATAAAATGCAATGGAGTACATGATGCAGTGAACAGTAAAATAGATAATAGTAATAATATCTTCGTCTTCGTCCTCCAAAATAAAGTCTTCAAATCCTGAAATGCTCAGACTGACCCAAGCGAATTGAAAAGACAAAACACTCGAGTCAGAACTAAAAGATCTTATGTAAGTTAAATCAACTGAAATAAATATGAGTGTAACGACGTCAGAGATGTTTACGGGATTTGACATCTCCTATCCAGTGTCAAACGTGAGTGTAGTAACTTAAGAGATGTTCGAGATTCACATCTCCTAAGGATTCGTTAAACTATTTACTATGTAGTAATATTTTGCTATTATAATAATGTCTAATAGTAAAATAAACTTACTTTTAAATAGCGTTAAGGCTTTACATTTTCCACCTTAACACGTAATAGTCCCACTAGTCCATCCAGTATCATGGTCCCTCCTGATCGGGAAGCCACCAGAGGATACCACACGGGCTAGGGAGAAAACCAAATTCGCACAAGCTCGCTAGGGTAGGTGACACGGCACACAAGGAAATATCAGGGTAGATATACGAATTACTATCCGGACTTGTGGTGACGCATAGCGCACAACTACCGCCCACCTTGAGCCACACCCCCGAAATCAAAAATCAAAAGTGGCCTCCAAATCAATCTCAAAGTCAGAACATAATATCGAAGGAGTGTGTCCGATAAGAGGAGCTACCTCACTGGCCTGGAATCGCTCCTGTTTTATCCACCTTATGCCAACTCACGGAAGTCGGATCCACGTATATACCTCAATGGAAACGCCGCCACTATCCTACTTCATTCTGAATCTCCACCACGTGCACGGTTGTTAAAGTGGTTTCCGGAGTTGGGAGAGACTATGATAACTTTCGATTCCGGTCTCTTTAACAACCAAACGTTATTATAACATCACTGTCGTTTCAAAATAGTTTATTCTTTAAAACCAAATATCATAGCCCTTTCAAAACCACATTGTATCGATTTCAAAGCAGATTTGATCCACAAAATAAACTATTCAATATATTTCCAACTTTTCGTATTCAACAATTTCACAATTGAGTTTTGAAATTTCATATATACATATCAAACAAATTTTCTATTATTTAGTTTTGAAATATTTTACATAATAAATCCCTTATCATTTAGATAAAACTCAAATTATAAATAACTAAATATTTCCTTCAATTCATTTATACTTGAAATAATCATTTAATTCACCTTGACCCCAAAATCAAGTTATAATAATTATACCTTTTAAAATTTCCAATTTATTAAATTTCACATCAACCTTTTTGAGTTTAATTCTTAAATAAATTTAATTTCAAATAAATCTTCAGTTTATCTCCCAACCTTAATTTATTTAAATCATTATACACTTTATGCTAAAATAAAATTTAAATACTAAATTACTCCCATTTATTATAATAAAAAATCAAACTCTATTATCAAACTTAATTTTTATTTAACAAACTTATACATAGCTTAAATTCAAGCATTTAACTATATATAAATAATATTTATATAATATCAAAAATCAATATTCATTAAACAATATATTTCTTTCCAAAACCGTAGAAATCATTTTCAAAATATTTTAGATATAGACCACGGTGTCTGTATATAATTTCCTACCTTATGGTCAAGTGATACAGATATTTATCATTTCAATCTGTAATTTTAAAATAAAAATACGGTTATATATCATTTCAAACCGCAATCCCGAATAAAATAAAAATACGTAACAACTTGCAGTTTATAAAAATATAAAATACAACATCCATTCATCCAATATCAATCATCAACCATTTATCACACTCATCATCCAATTCAAACAATAACATCAACATAGACAGATAATAAATAACAAGTATTTACTGACAGTTTATATTCAATAATAAATTAAATAACAATTTAACTGGCAGTTTATATGCAATAATAAATTATACAACAATTTAATTCAATAAATTCAATTCAACAGAGATGATGATTAAAAATATGCCAAACAGTCATAAATAAATTTCTAATCACATCAAAAATTAATTTACTACACATAAGAAATTTTTGAAGTTGTGAGTGGGTTAAAACTCTCATCTTTTGAATTTAAATTGAATTTAAATCCAATTTAAACCCAAAATTTGAAAAGTCTTAGAAATTTTCCAAACCTGCGTCAAAATGTCCGAAATTCCAATAGGATTGCAATAGAGAAAACTGCGCGTGAATTCGACCTCGTATGAGAAAGTTATTAAGGTTCGAGCATTATACAATTCAATTTAAAGCAAATAAAAAATAAATATATAAAAAAAGAAACACGCCACGTCACCTTCTTTCTCTCCCAGGAATTGCGCCCAAACCAAGCATGCATGCAACAAACCCTAACCACGATCGATTTTGCCTTCCACGTAGGCCGCGACCACCGTAGCCACCACCATCGCGCTGCCGACATCGCCTATGATTCACACCTCCTTACCATCGCCCAGCGTCGACGAACACGGCATGAAAAAAAAGGCAACCGCCACCTTAATTTTCGAACCCTAGTTCGAATTTCGCGCAAGATCCAGCCACCGAAATGACGAACGAACCATGCCGATGGGCAGCGCGCGACCCTCTCCACACGATGGTATCACCAATTTGAAGATCCATCGACGTTGATTATCGCACGATGAACGACTGAGAAGAAACCTTTGATTTCTGAACAAATGATGATCCGAATTGGAAAAAAAATTACGAATCTGAGATACGCTCATCGAGAGCTTCAGATTGATATATAATTTGATGTTATTTGAGGAGTTTGAATTTTTGGCTTAGAATTTTAGTCGAAATTGCAATTGGAATTTTGGTTATGTCTGCCATGGAAATAATGAGGTGAGAATGAATTGTACGTACAGAATAATGAATATAAGGAATAAGCTAGAGTTTATGGCGAGGTATATATATGCAAAGATGAAATTAGAATGGATGGGCACGATTGGTATACGCATTGGACGATAAAATTGCCCGAAAATCCCGTTCTGACTCCAGAATGAAATTGGGTCAACCCATATATCAAAATAGATGTTTTAAAATATTTTAAACGCAATGGAATAGGTTTCAAGTCCAAATGAATAAGTTATGCTAAAATCAAGTTATTTCAAATTGATTTGAATTTCATTGATTTCTAGACGTTTCGAGCCCGTACGATCAAATGACAAGTTCGATCACTACGACACTTGAAATCCTACAATAATTCACCGTTACGGATCCGATGAAACTAGTTTCGTCGAAATCCGAGTTAGTGGCCAAAATGGCTATTTTTACATTAAATAAATAAATTAATAATTGATTAATTAAATCAAGTTTTCAATTTCAACTCTATAATTAACAAATTTCATCATTTTTAATTTTCTTAATCATTTACACTAATTTAACCGAATTTAAACGTCAATTTATAGTTGATTAATTTATCAATTTCAGTGTTTGCCTTAATTCCATTAAATTCAAAAATTATAAATTTAGTTTCCAATAATTCCATTTAATTTACTTTCACTCTATTATTCAATTCTTTATTATCGAATGGATGGAATTAACATTGGATTCATAATCTATTACATTAATATCCTCACATTCCATCTTAATTTCAATTATCGGAATATTTAGATATTAAATTTCAGTTATTTGCAATTAATTCAATTATTAAATTCAAATCCCATTAAATTGATAAATCTTTATTCCATTCTTTTAAATTCTACAACTTGTCCTATTATGGATAATATTAACATTATACTCAAACATTATCTTAATTAACATTAACGTTATATTTTATTTAGATTTATTGCAATTGATTCCAATTCAATTTAATGGATTAAAATATATCGGTAACTTATAATAATCGTTGCCATTAACTCTCAATCGTACTATTATAAGTTCATCATTCCAAACCAATATTAGAATTATTTATCTAACATTAATTTTACCAAATATAGTTTATTGCATAATATTTCATCAATTAATATAACTTCGAATTTATTTCCAAACTTACTATTTACAATCAATTATAGCTTTATAATTGTTTCAATTTATTGGGATTGCACTAAATTAGTTATTCATTAATCTTGCACTAACATTCTTATATTTCATTCCCGTTATTAATTCATTAACAATTCACAAATTTTTATCTTCTTCAACATTAAATTACAAAATCTTATTAAATTATCAAAAATTTACGGGTCGTTACACTCTCCCCCACTCAAAACTTTTCATCCCTGAAAAGGAAAAAGAAGGAAAAGGAAGAATTGAGTAAACAATACATTTTATTCAAAAATATTAACTTTATAAACAAATAGATTTACAAAATAAATTAATTTATATAAAATATATCAATTTATAACCAATAAATCTTTTTATACTTAAATTAATAAAGTTTGTAAAATATTTTCAAAAATTTTCTAAGTCCAAAATTTACGGAAAATTTTTCGCAGAGTCTCCTTTGTACAGAGAGGCTTAGAAGAAAATATAATATTGAATATAACAATGTACAACATATATTTCCAAAATAATATATATCCCACATGGGAAAACAATATAATAACGCTATAAACCGTAATCCGAAAACGTATCTATTTATCGGGCAATTAACGCTTAATTATGAATTCAAAAGCAGTAGCAATTGCTTCCATAACCTGTATTTACTTATATAATCCTCAAAAGAGTTAATAATTATATAAAATGAAATACTTAAAGTTGTTTCAACCACAAACAAACCATCCAATATATACAACAATCACTTGCAATGAGGCATACAATCAACACAAGTCAATCATCCGTTCACATCAACTAAAACAAATAGTTGTCTGGGTTCAAAAATTTAAGTTGTACAGAACGAAAATAACTACTAAATGCAACATTTACTCAACAGTCTTTGATGAAACTAAATAGATTATTCATACATCTAAACAATTTTAAAGTGTTCTTGCCCAAACAACCATAAACCAAACAAACAACAATTTCAAACAATAGATCAATTTCATTCTTATTAATTTCATTTCATACTGTTTGTTGTTTGATTTCTTTTCTTTCATATAATGATTTATCCTTTTAATTTACATTTATTTCTTGCAAAATTTTCATTTCCTTCCATTGATTTAGTATTTATTTGTACTTATACTTACATGAATTCATTTTTATTTATTCATATTTCATAAATTTTCTTTTTATTTCATTACGTTCATTCATTACTCAATTTCATTTATTTACATTATTCCTCTTTCTGCTTATTTTTATTTTAACAGCCTCAATATTTACTTAAGTTTATTATCATTTCTTTACAACCTTTCTATTATATTTTATTAGTGGCCTTTCAGTCGTACTTAAGTTTACAACAATTATAACGTTAAATTCTTATTTATAAAAGCAAATTCAGTGAATACTTTCATTACTCAAGTTTTACTTGTATAATATCCCATTACATTTCTTATAAGCATTAGAACTTTTAATATTTGGTAAGTTATATATATGCTTCTATGGATGTAATTGAAAGTTACACAAGTTTGACTTACTTATTTTAATTAGCAAAATATTCAATAATCATATCTTTCAGATTTCATTCTTTTGATTTACAGGTAAAAAGTTTCAATTCTTGTATATTTCATTCATAACTTACCATTTAATTTCTTATTTTCATTTAGAAGTTCCCATTATTAATTAGTTACGTTCAATTTCACTACAAAAATCAAAACTATTGATTAACGGAAATTTAAGAACAAAATACCGGTTAAATTTCAAATCATTTTAAATAATAGATAGATGCATACACTTACAATTTATATCCAATTATATTTAAAATAATTTGACATTTATATTGTTTATCAAATTAAATCTGTAGTAAAACTACTATAGTGGCCTTCCCACTTAGAAACTCGAAAATGAATGTCGATGATACGTGCACTCATCACTGAAATTATTTCCCAGCGACAGAGAGGGGAGAACAAAACTTGTTTCTTCCAAAATTTTCTTTAAAATAATTCTTTCAAATCTTATTGAAATAGTTATATCAGAAAATACTTCTAAATAATATTATTATATTCCAAATCATTCGAAAGAATTTTTCAAAACCCCGGAATTTACGTTCTAAATTCCCAATTTCCATTTATTTTATTTTCAATCCCATTTCAACTATAACTTATAAATTTCATTACCTAACAACCAATATATTGCAACCAAATATATATATATATCATTTATAAAATTTATTTTATATATATAGAAAATATATAGGCAAAATTATTTCATTCGCCTATATTCAAAACAATATTGTGTCTGTCTGTCCTATTAAGAGTTTAGAAATCCCTATTGATGTCATAGCGTCCTATGCACCAACCAGAATTTTATAAATACAAAACGGAATTAATTAACACAATACTAAACCTTTTTATAACACTAACAAATACGCTCTCTCATATATATACACTCAGCGACTCATCACAGGGTATTACTACCCTATTGATAAAGAGTCAGACCCCACAAAGCTAAGGTTTATCGCTAAACTAAAGCTATGATACCAGTTGTAACTTCCCGTCTTTTTATACACTTTGAATCAACGATAAACCACATGTGTCAGACTTGAACCATACAGAAGGGTGGACTGTTATGGAGTAAATAAGAAAAAGCAGAGAAGAAAAAACAAAATAGAATCTTGCAGCGGAATGATAAAATATAATAATCAAATAAACAATTCATGAAGCTGTTTACAAAACATTTAATTATACTTATACAATACATATTAGAGTTTCACATACCAGAGAATAATAAAATGCAGTGGAGTACATGATGCAGTGAATAATAAAATAGATAATAGTAATAATATCTTTGTCTTCGTCCTCCAAAATAAAGTCTTCAAATCCTGAAATGCTTAGACCGACCCGAGCGAATTGAAAAGACAAAACACTCGAGTTAGAACTAAAAGATCTTATGTAAGTTAAATCAACTGAAATAAATATGAGTGTAACGACATCACAGATGTTTACGGGATTTGACACCTCATATCCAGTGGTAAACGTGAGTGCAGTAACTTAAGAGATGTTCAGGATTCACATCTCCTAAGGATCCGTTAAACTATTTACTATGTAGTAATATTTCGCTATTATAATAATGTCTAATAGTAAAATAAACTTACTTTTAAATAGCGTTAAGGCTTTACATTTTCCACCTTAACATGTAATAGTCCCAGTAGTCCATCCAGTATCATGGTCCCTCCTGATCGGGAAGCTACCAGAGGATACCACGTGGGCTACGGGAGGAAACCAAACTCATACAAGACTCGGTAGGGTTGATGACACGGCATACAAGGCAATGCCAGGGTAGATATACCAATTACTATCCATACTGGTGGTGACGCATAGCGCGCAACTACCGCCCACCTCGAGCCACACCCCCAAAATCAAAAATCAAAATTGGCCTCCAAATCAATCTCAAAGTAAGAATATAATATCGAAGGAGTGTGTCCGATAAGAGGAGCTACCTCACTGGCCCGGAGTCGCTCCTGTTTTAGCCACCTTTATTCCAACTCATGGGAGTCGGGTCCACGTATATACCTCAAAGGAAACGCCGCCACCATCCTACCTCATTCTGGAATCTCCGCCGCATACACGGTTGTTAAAGTGGTTTTCAGAGTTGGTAGAGAGTATGACAACTTCCGATCCCAGTCTCTTTAACAACCAAACGTTATTATAACACCGCGGTCGTTTCAAAATAGTTTATTCTTTAAAACCAAATATCATAGCCCTTTCAAAACCACATTGTATCAATTTCAAAGTAGATTTGATCCACAAAATAAACTATTTTAAATTCAATATATTTCCAACCTTACATATTCAACAATTTCACAATTGAGTTTTGAAATTTCATACATACATAGCAAATAAATTTTCTATTATTTAGTTTTGAAATATTTTACATATTAAATCCCTTATCATTTAAATAAAACTCAAATTATAAATAACTAAATATTTCCTTCAATTCATTTATACTTGAAATAATCATTTAATTCACCTTGACCCCAAAATCAAGTTATAATAATTATACTTTTTAAAATTACCAATTTAATAAATTTCACATCAACCTTTTTGAGTTTAATTCTTAAATAAATTTAATTTCAAATAAATCTCTAATTTATCTCCTAACCTTAATTTATTTAAATCATTATACACTCTATGTTAAAATAAAATTTAAATACTTACTCCCATTTATTTAAATAAAAAATCAAACTCTATTATCAAACTTAATTTTTATTTAACAAACTTATACATAGCTTAAATTCAAGCATTTAACTATATATAAAATTATATTTATATAATATCAAAAATCAATATTCATTAAACCATATATTTCTTTCCAAAACCATAGAAATCATTTTCAAAATATTTTAGATATAGACCACGGTGTCTATATATAATTTTCTACCCTATGGTCAAGCGACACAGAATTTATCATTTCAATCCGTAACTTTAAAATAAAAATATGGCTATATATCATTTCAAACAACAATTCCGAATGAAACAAAAATGCATAACAACTTGCAGTTTATAACAATATAAAATACAACATCTATTCATCCAATATCAATCATCAACCATTTATCACACTCATCATCCAATTCGAAAAATAACATCAACATAGACAAATAATAAATAACAGGTATTTACTGACAGTTTATATTCCATAATAAATTAAATAACAATCTAACTGGCAGTTTATATGCATTAATAAATTATATAACAATTTAATTCAATAAATTCAATTTAACAGATATGATGATTAAAAATATGCCAAACAGTCATAAATAAATTTCTAATCACACCAAAAATTAATTTAACACACATAAGAAATTTTTGAAGTTGTGAGTGGGTTAAAACACTCACCTTTTGAATTTAGATTGAATTTAAATCCAATTTAAACCCAAAATTTAAACATTCTCAGAATTCGTCCAAACTTTCGTCAAAATGTTCGGAATTCCAACAGGATCACAACGGAGAAAACCACACGTGAATTTGACCTCGTATGAGAAAGTTATTAAGGTTTGAGCATTATACAATTCAATTTAAAGCAAATAAAAAAATAAGTATATATAAAAATAAACACGCCATGTCACCTTCTTTCTCTCCCAGGAATCACCCCCAAACCAAGCATGCACGTAAGAAACCCTAACCACGATCGACTCTGCCTTCCACGCAGGCCATGGCCACCGTAGCCACCACCATCGCCCTACCGACATCGCCTATGATTCACACCTCCTTCCCAACGCCCAGCGTCGACGAACACGGCATGAAAAAAAGACAGCCGCCGCCTTAATTTTTGAACCCTAGTTCGAATTTCGTGCAAGATCCAGCCGCTAAAATGACGAACGAACCATGCTGATGGGCAGCGCGCGACCCTCTCTACACGATGGTATCAACAATTTGACGATCCATCGACGTTGATCGTCGCGCGATGAACAACCGAGAAGAAACCATCAATTTATGATGAAATGATGATCCAAATTGGAAAACAAATTACAGGTCTGAGATGCGCTCGTCGAGAGCTCCAAATTGATATACATTTTGATGTTATTGAGGAGTTCGAATTTTTGGCTTAGAATTTTATTTGAAATTGCAATTGGAATTTTGGTTATATCTGCCATGGAAATGAGGAGGTGAAATGAATTGTACGTATAGAAAAATGAACATAAGTAATAGGCTAGGGTTTATAATAAGGTATATATACATAAAGCTGAAATTAGAATGGATGGACGTGATTGATATACGCGTTGAACGATAAAATGGCCCGAAAAGGCCATTCTGACTTCGGAATGAAATTGGGTTAACCCATATATCAAAATATATGTTTTAAAATATTTTAAATGCATTGGAATAGGTTTCAAGTCCAAATTCCATCGTATGAAGAAGTTATGCTAAAATCAAGTTATTTCAAATTGATTTCAATTGATTCTAATTTCATTGATTTCTAGGCGTTTCGAGCCTGTATGATCAAACGACAAGTCCGATCGCTATGAAACTTGAAATCCTATAATAATTCAATGTTACGTATCCGATGAAACTAGTTTCGTCGAAATCCGAGTTAGTGGCTAAAATGGCTATTTTTACATTAACTAAATAAATTAATAACTAATTAATTAAATCTAGTTCTCAATTTCAACTCTATAATTAACAAATTTCATCATTTTTAAATTTCTTAATCATTTACACTAATTTAACTGAATTTAAATGTCAATTTAGAGTTGATTAATTTATCAATTCAGTGTTTTCCTTTATTCCATTAAATTCAGAAATTATAAATTTAATTTTCAATAATTCCATTTAATAATTTCACTCTATTATTCAATTCGTTATTATCAAACGGATGGAATCAACATTGGATTCATAATCTATTACATTAAAATCCTCACATTCCATCTTAATTTCAACTGTAATATTTAGATATTAAACTTCAATTATTTGAAATTTATCCAATTATTAAATTCAAATCCCATTAAATTGATAAATATTTATTCCATTCTTTTAAATTCAACAAATTGTCCTATTATGGATAATATTAACATTATTATCAAACATTATCTTAATTAACATTAACGTTATATTTTATTTAGATTTATTGCAATTGATTCCAATTCAATTTAATGGATTAAAATATATCGGTAATTTATAATAATCATTGCTATTAACTCTCAATCATACTTTTATAAGTTCATCATTCAAAACCAATATTAAAATTAATTATCAAACGCTAATTTTATCAAATACAGTTTATTGCATAATATTTCATCAATTATATAACTTCGAATTTATTTCCAAACTTACTATCTACAATCAATTATAGCTTTACAATTGTTTCAATTTATTGGGATTGCACTAAATTAGTTATTCATTAATCTTGCACTAACATTCTTACATTTCATTTCCATTATTAATTCATTAACAACTCACAAATTTTTATCTTCTTCAATATTAAATTACAAAATCTTATTAAATTAACAAATTAAATTATCGAAAATTTACGGGTCGTTACATAAACACATTTGACATTTTAGTTTATCTCATTTAGGAAATTTTTGAATATGTTTATACGATTTACAATTGGGATTAGAGAATTGTAAAATTAGTATAACATCGAGTTTATTATTTCATTTTGTTAACTAAATAATTTGTATATGTATAAGTTAAGATTTATTCCGCTGTGATCTGTGCCTGTTTTTTTATGATATGTTGTACTAATTCTGAGAAATCATGTGTTCATTACTTTGTATTAATACTGTACATGTCAAATTCAGTTCAAATATTAAGTGAAAAAGGTGTAAATGACATGTCAGTATCAGTAGAAAGATATATTCACATTCGATCGCCCCTAACAAGCTGTATTCTCCCGATTAGCAGACGATGTTACTTGTAATGTTTTTTGTTAAACTGGACATCATGGTGGGGTCGTTACAGCTTGATATTAGAGTTGTGTCAGAACACTATAACATATAATATTACGGATCTGAGACTAGATGAATTAAAGTCCCGTCCCTTGGGTGTATGGCAGATAGTTATATTAACTATCTAATTAGGGATAGGAATATAAAATTATTATCGACATAACCATTTCGGGGCATAAATTGATTTAAAATTTTTAAATTCGATAAATTGGAATTTATGACAATAAAACCTTTAGAAAATAACAAGTAAATTCTTTTTAAAGTTAAAATTTTTTGGAATTAAATTGGAATGAATTAAATTAAAGTGAACTATTTTCTTTTAATAGAAAATTTGGGAATTTGAGTATATTAGTTTAATATTTAAGTGATCTAGAAATAATCAGAGTTGCGCAGCGGAATTTCAAACATTGCTCCACTGTAGGTGATTATGTATGTTTTGGTTGATTGGTTGCTAGATACAGATTGCTTGCTTGCATTTATTTAAAATTGGATGCATTGATGTTAGTGGTAATAAAATAAATGCATCTAAAATTTTATCTATTGTGTTGACCTATCCGGACGTTGTTTAAGGATTCTAATCGATATGTGGGACGCAACGTTATGATAGAGGTTCCTAAACATCGAACGTGACATTTTAACATAAGTAACAATTTAAACTTGGAAAATTAAGTATGGACTTCTTTTGTTATGAAATATTGTGATGGCAATCTAAATAAGGGTAATCATGAACTGTTAAAAATCTCCTGTATGATATGAATTTGATATTAAATACTAATATGAATTTTCAAGATAGGTGTAGGTACTGAAGTTAAATAGATATCGTCTGAAAGAATATAAATTGTTTGCTCAAGATATATTAGCGGATTAGCTAATATTTGAAATATAAGGTACGTATCTTGGATTAAATATCACATTTTTATGTTTTTCCTATGGGATGCCTAATCCTTGAGATGAGATGTATATTATGTAATTATATACTTATTGTAAAGTTTCGAAACGCTAGCCGCACAAAGGAGGCGTTGACAAAATTTCCGCAAATTTGAGGCGTTAGAATATTTTTGAGAATTTTGAGAAATTTTGATAGCTAAAAATTCGAGTTTAGTGTTATAAGTTGGAGTGATATTAATTGAACGGTTTGGAAATGATATAAGAAACTAGTTAACATAATAATTGTTTTAAGAGGAAATTTGTATTATGGATTTCTTTCGTTAAGGAAATTGTGAGGACGCAATTTCTTTAAGGGGGAAAGTCTGTAACAACTCTGTTATTAATTAAGTATAGTCGTGGTTAATTAATTCTAATTTGTAATTTGTGAGATTTAATTGTGAAATTAAATCCAATTTTTTTAAAATAGTTGATTTGAATTATATTAACTAATTTTAAGATTTATTATGAAATCTAATATGGTGTGAATAATTGATTTAATTTATGGAATCAATTTAGTGGAAATATTATTTAAATCGATTATTGGATTTTTAAATTTTTAAATAGGTTTGCTTTTGAAAATTTGAATTAATTTATAGAAAGATAACCTATCTTAGCTTAAGTGATTTAATTTATTAGGCTAATTAGATCTATTGATTGGGCTAAAGGAGCGAATTTATTTTATTTTATTTTGGGCCTTAGTGAAGTATAAGCCCATTAGTCTTACCATTTCCATTTCTAAATGAATAAAAATACCCTTCTCATTTTTCTTAATATTCCATTACTTTTCTCCTCTCTGAAAAAAAGAAACTAAGGCTAATTCCTCTTTTTAATCAATCAAAGTCACCTTCTTTAAATTAGCATGAAAGCAATGGAGAAGCACATAAGAGCAAGGTCTAGGGTTTGGAAACATAAGAAAAACTAAAATGGAACCTCTTAGCTAATTTATTTGTGGATTTAAGGTGAGTTGTAAACCTACATTCTATCTCTATTAAGTCCTAATGTTCTGAATTGAGTGATAAATATCACTAAATAGTTGAATGGTTTAAGTAATCTGATTGAATTGTTGAAATTTGCAAAATGGTTACTAAAATTTATTTGCGAAAACCGCTGTAGTAAAACAGCGATATCTCAAATTAGAATGATCCAAATTGACTTAATCATTATTTGGTAGAAAGCTCTTTCAATAAGCTACCAGATATCTTCTAATCACTTTGTCAAATTCAACGGTTTAAAGGGTTAAAATTGGTTTTGAAACTGATATACATGCTATGCCCTGTCGATTTTCTGAGTTGAAATCTAAAACTAAAATCGCCATAACTTTTTAACCGCAATCTCAAATTGTGCAATACATTTTTTGTTGGAAAGACGAGACATTAAGGAAAAAATTTCATGTTATAAGTTTTTGAAAATTCTATGATCGAAATTGCATTCTAAAATTCGTGATTGAGTTGTAACTGGTGGAGCGGTTGAAATGACCGGAGCATTCATGACCCATTGCTTGAACCCGTCTATATGTTATTGTGTTTGTAGTGTTGTGCCCAGGTGCTGGAGTGATTATTTTGGTCATTGGTTATATATAAATATGTATTTACAATAATTAATTTATATTGTAAGTTTGAATTGGAATATAGTCAAGAGTTAGAATTCTACGGAGTTAGTTCATGACTAAATATTTTTGATAACCTAATATTTAATCATAATGAATTCTAATGTGTTTGTGGATTTTGAATCATTTGATTTAAAGCTTTGGAATTAATAAAGATATATCTGTTTGTTTATGGAAATAAATATTTAGTTATAAACACCAATAATTTGGTAAGGAGAGTTTATTAAAGTTATAAATATCAAACATGTTTTATAAATTGGTTTAATCTCTTTTATAAATGGTTTTATCAAATAGTTATATTTATATTATGTATTAGTGGTATAAATAGTTATGGATTTGGAAATATGTTTTGTGAAATATAGATTTAATTCATCTTTAAATAAATTGGTTATGAGTTTTAGAAATATGGTTTTGAAGTATAAACTTAAATTGTTTTATACGAGTGTATAAATATTAATTGAACATTTCTAAGAGTAATAAATATGGTTTTAGAGAATAGGTGATTACTTAAATATATATATATATGGTTTTAAAATATGGTGCCTGAATAATACAACTTTATGAAAATTTAAATATTAATATGGTTTCGAAAAATGTAAAATCTTAGTTCATAAAACAAATACAATTGGAAAATTCGGAATAACGGAAAATTTTAATAAGTGACAATTTAAATAAATGTATTGAGAACCTTAATTCTATAATTTGGGAAGTACTAATAATCGACTTAGTGCTTCGATTTGTTTAAATGATTTGAATCACGCTTCGTCAAATATGACACAACCTAATGAATATAATGTTTGTGTGGAATTTACTAACCCATTAACGAATACTCAAATTCCACCGAGTATTATGGGATGCCTTTGTTAAATTCTTGTGATCGTATTTGGGAAAGTACTTAACACTTTAGAGTTGTATTCTCTTCTGATGTGCGACAAGTGATTGCTAGATCCTTAAGAGAATGTAGTTCATATTTTCCTGTGGTATCCGTAATAAGTGATATTTACTAGTTTTTAGTAAATACTTGAATTTCACTGTACGATATGGGACATATTGGTTAAGTTCTAGTGATTGCGGAAGGCAATGGTATTTGGAACTTTAGAATTTACTCTCTTTTGGTGTGCGGCAAGTGCCTGCTAGATCCTTAAGAAGTTTATTCTTGGCTTTCTTTTCGAACACAATAATTAAATAAATGTAAATTTACCGAGTCATGGTTTCAAAGATCACCTTGATCGGTATGGACTATCCTTGATATCATTCTTTGATTATGTGTTCCCGGTCTAAGTATGATCCTTAGTACCGAATAAGTTCGAGTGACACTAACTTTTTTGTTTTTTTGCCATGTATTTTGAGCACAATCATTGCGATTGTTTTGGACAATCATTACGATCTGGTTGGATTAAGATCCCTTGGATTCTGGATATTTAGATTTCATGACTATTCTGTGTTCGTGAAATAAATATATATCTTGTGTCTTATGTTAGTGAAATAAATATATATTCTTGTGTCTTGTGTTAGTGAAATAAATAAATATTCTTGTATCTTGTGTTCATGAAATAAATATATGTTCTTGTGTCGTGTGTTTGTGAAATAAAAACATGTTCTTATGTCTTGTGATGGGTGCTAAGTTAATTCTGTTATTCAGTGTTTATGGTCTAGTTTGTGTTTGCACTTAAATTTATGACCCTGTTCTAAGTTAATCATTGATATTTTTGTGCTTTGAGATATTGTATTTTGTTATGTGAATTCAGTGTTTAGTGACTAATATGTGTTCGTGACTTAAATGTATAACCATATGCATTGTGATAAATTCTAAATTAAACTAATTCCTGTGACTCATTATTTCATGACATCTATGTTTACCTATATGTTCTTTATTCTTATGTTACATCTTGTTCTTACACTATTGGATATTTAGAGATAGTCTGAGCTGGGTGTTATTTTGCTGGGGTCAGCCAGGACTTTTCAGGTTATAGGAAAAGTTGAGCTTTGTGACGACCCACATTTCAGAGGGTTTAAATTGAAAATAATCCACACATATAACAATCTAGAACATGGATAATCATTGGGTTAAGAAAAATAAGAATAAAAGAAGAAAAAACACATAATCTCCCAACGGAACGACAAAATATAATAATCAAATAAACAGTACATGAAGCTATTTATACAATACATTTGATTATAATCTATACAACATTTATCAGAGTTATATATATACATCAGGGATAAATAAATAATGCAGTAGACAACATGATGTAGGAATAATAATAGTAATAGTATGCCAAATCTTCATTTTCGTTCTCTAGAACAAAACTTCAATAAGCTGAAAAACTCAAGACTGACCCGAGCGTAATGAAAAGACAAAACGCTCGAGTCAGGACTAAAATATGCTTATGCAAGCCAAATCAATATCGCATATAACATGAGTGTCGCGGCGTCAGAGATGTCTACGGGTTTTCACATCTCCTATCCAGTGTATAACATGCGTACAATAACTCAAGAGATGTCATGAGATTTTCCATCAATTAAGGATCCATTAAAATATTTATATGTAGTAGAATACGCTACATATATAATGTCTAATCGATATTATAAATATTTTTCTTAGCGTTAAGGCTTTGCATTGATCCCCCAACGCATTTTTGAGCATTGACGTACAGTTTGCATTGGACACCACCAGTAGAACGTCGGTAGTCAGGGAAGCACTGTGATACGACAACACTAAACCAAAATCATATGGGTCTCATTGAGGGATAAAAGTATGGCAAGGCACGCGAGGCAATGCCCAAGGTAGGATACTACCATTTCAGGTTGCAGGGCTGGTGGTTACACATCATAGCCATGACCGTCCAGCACATCCATCCATCCCATATCGATTCAAAGGGAGGCTATCCCAAATCAAGGTGCACTAATCGAAACCAACAACAAGAGTAATAATATGGAGCATGTCCAAGAAAACCAAAGAACGGAAGTCCGTTTGGAGTAATTAGCCCACTTAGCCCTGTCAAGCCATCATGTTTTAGTCATTTCAAATTGGTACAAGTGCCGAGGTCTATCCATCATCGTTCTCTTTCTTCAAATCTAGCAATCATCACCAAATTCAACCACTTCGTTCTAGAGTCACCTCCACATACACAGTTGTTAAAGTGGTTTTGGTATCGACAGAGAGTATATCCATATCCGGCCGTGGTCTCTTTAACAAACAAACGTCATTTTTCGCACTGGTTGGTTCTTTTACATTTCGAAAACAGTTCATACTTGATATCAAAATAACATGTTTTTTTTTCAAAATCAAATCCATTACAAAATCATTATATTTACTCAAAATATACCATTTCATTTCAGAATCCTTTTCACCTTAATATTTTGATTTCAATTCCCAAATTGTTTCAAATTTATGATTAGGTTATAACTTCATTGTAACCCAATTCATATTTAAATTCATGATTTAAAATAAACATTCCACCCTTGACCAGTTTGAGTTTTTGAATAATAGTTTGAATATTTTTATAATAGTTTAAGTAATTAAAATAGTTAAAATGGATTAAATGGTTAAAATAGTTAAAAATGGTTTAAATATTAAAATGGTCAATGTAGTAAAATAATTTGGAAAATCAAAATAATTGAATATTTAAAGAATATGGATTTTAAACAGTTTATCTAAGTAATTCATTTGAAAAATAGTTTCAAAGTCAAACTGATTCAATTTCCAAATCTTCTCAATTCAAGTCAATCAAATTCCCATTTCCATTTATATCGATTCAATTCCGATTTCAATTCAAATTAACTTCGATTCTAGTGTATAATCAAATCAATTTCAGTTTCGATTCCAAATTAATTAAATTTCGATCTCAATTTTAATTAATTCAATCCAATTCCAATTTGAGTTATTTCGATAAAATTCTCAATTTAACCCATTTCGATTTATATAAATTTGAGTTCGATTTTCAAAATATCGATTAAAACACTTAATCAAATTTACCTTCCATTTTCAATTTAAAATACAATTTTCAAATATAATTCAATTCCGAGCTCAATTTTGAAATATTTTTTATACCACTTTTACTTAGCAATATTCAAAGTTCAAGTAAAAATCCCATCTTTTAAAAACAAATCAATTTATGAAATTTAATCATATTTTGAATATAACTTTAATATCACAAATTCAATTATTTAAACCATTTTGATTACCAAATTAAAAATATAACTTTCCGAGCTCAAGTTTGAAAATAATTCGATTTCTATAAATTCGATTTTTATTTCTTGTAAATCAAATCATTTAGATAATTTCAAATCAAAATTTTGTAAATTATTAAATTTAACCAATCCGGTGTCTGTATATAATTTTCTATCCTGTGGCCAAGTGATCAGTTATTTCAATTCAATTTCAAGGATGGATATATATCATTTCAATCCAAATCACAATGTCATATGTATATGTTGTTTCAACCTATTTCTTAATTCATTTGAAATAATTCAATTTATAGTGTTATATACTGTAAATAATTTACCAGGTGATGGCAAGATATATATAAGATAAATAAAAATCCAATCATCCAAATATCAATCAATTTGCATCCATTAAAATCAATCATCCAGAAAGTCAAAATAATTCACAACAATTCCATAATCATTAATGTCAGGTAATTTATTGGCAATTATATTCCAATTTTAAATCTAATTGTCGATTTCAGTTTGTAACGGCTAACTCAGATGGCAATTTAAATGACAATTAAATTTTATCAAACAACAATCGATAAATTTATATTACTTTAGAATTTCAAATTTAACTAGCATAAAAATATTCTAGTACATTGTGAGCATTATAAAACACTCACCTTGAGTTTTCAATTCTAGGTCAAATCAAACGACGTTCGATTTAACCTATAATTTTAACTAGCTCCAAACGACTCCAAATCTGTTCTAGAATGTAGTGCTCGTCGCCATAATTCCATCGCCGCTTGTTTCGTCCAATTTCGACCTCATATGACAAAGTTATAGCACTTAGAAGATTACATGATTTTATATATAAATTTATTTCAATTTCCTTTTTTATATTATTTTAACCTCAGATTTATCATAGTTATTGCTTTATGGGAAAAGAGATCTGGGCCGCATGTGCATTCTTCTTCATCTCTCATGAACGCTCCCAAGCGCATTACACAAGCCACAAATCCAAAACAAGATCGACTCCCCGACGGCCGCACCCTCCACCGTCCACTAGAATTTGATCAGGTGCCACTATGTCATGCGCCTTAGCCCCCTCGACCTCCATGCCAAGTGTGACCTCGCCTAGTGCTGCCGACAACGAGAAAACATCCACGAACAGAACGATGAACGCGACCATATTCCGACGCCTAGACGAACTTCAGGCGATCTCCGCCGTTGGATTGAAAGGTCTCGACGTGCTCTACAACTTTGTTATTGAGAGTTTTGGCTAATTATATACGGATTGGAAGAGATCCAGGAGAGAAAGAGGGTGATTTCTGGCCATTTAAATTTAATGGCAGCTATGGTTAGGGTTGGCTCTAAAATGAAGGGTATGGTCCTTTATTTATAGGCAACGTCTTAAAACACTATTCAGCCAAATATTGTCCGAACTCCAAACAAAGCATGCCGCAGGGCATTTATAATGTTTTACCCCTATTCCAAACGCCATGGAACAAGTTTCAAGTCCTAATTCGATCGTATGGAGAAAATAGCTATTTGGACCTGGAAATGAGATTTGCTAGAACGGTCAAACTTAGCCTCAAGCCTCAGACCTGGTAATGACTAAAATAGGGGATATTCTTCAGGGCTATGTGGTTCGCTACCATTAGGGTATGGTCGTCTCCCGATCTAGATCGACATTTATGGATTATGTATATTCGGGACTCGATACGGATGTTGGCTACAACCAGGGTGATAACACATTCTGTCCTACCCAAAAAGGGTAAGGCCAGTCCTGATTTGCAGGGAGTCAGGTAAGGCTCTCAGTACATTTTTCTAATGGTGTACTGTGATAGACCGTACACAACAGCCTTATCATTTATGGAATCCATTTTCCACTACATGCCTTTACGAACTTAGTTGTATACTAAATATGTCATTGAATGTAATTAATGTAACCATTCCAGCTATGATTCTTTATTTACTTTAAACTCTAGACATTATTATAATATCATTGGATTTCTATAACATGGTTTGGTTATCGTAAGGCAAAAACTAGTCCATGTTTATGCGCGGTATGGTCTTGCGAGATACCTTTATTTTTGAAAGGTTTTATAAATATAAAAATCCACGTGATTTGAGTTTCTCACTTTCGTTTACCATACCGATCAAAGCATTATTTTTATATAATGCTATGGTCAACCCGGGCATATTTCCAGATTAAATATGGATGCTTTAAAGCTTCAGGAGATGAGCTGGATGCCTCCAAGATGTATTTATGTATTTTATTTTCCACTGCATTTCTTGTATTGTATTTAAAAACATTGGTGAGGACATGTTGTTATAACTATCTACACTAATGTTAGGTTAGTTTAATCTGATTGATGTATGTATATTGCAATTTTCTTTTGAAAAGATCATGTACATATTATATATTACTTGTCATAATGTGACATTCTACTCTGTCTTTTCTTTCTTTCATCCCAAAAATCTATCTTTTCATCACTTAGATGCTCGACACATGAATACCATGGATGTATTAGTGTCGACTTTTGATGATCGAAAAGGTGGGTCATTATAGTAACCGTAAGTAATTTATTACAATGAAAACAAATTTACCATTTTAAATGTTCCTAGTCAAGATACATCGAGACTAGATATCGATGTATTCGTTGAGACTAGAGTAGTAACGCTCTCCAAATGTTGGATGGTATATTACTCATGACTGCTGGGGGCATCTAGGGGTTACGTGCTAATAGTTATTTGATAAATATGGAACGACTCACTCGATAATTTTTTGTTGGTTAATATAACTAAGGTCAAGAAATATATCGATGTGACTGATTTACATAGTTCCCTCGACTTGGAATACTATGGATCTTCAATATGGAAGCTCCACTTTGATTATAGTCAGATCATGTCATGATGTCCATTGGGTGACTATAGTTGGGTTGAGTGGAAGTATAGAAAGTGAAACACTATTCATGAGAGGATTCATCTCCTTAGTTATACGAGGTTAGTATCATAGTTAACTCAAGTCAACTCAAGGTCAAAGTCTCTAGGCAGAGCATTTTGATTAATAATAATTGTTGTTATTTGTAATGACCTAGATCTTCCAACATTTGATTTTTTATATTTAAATGGTTTTAAATATTGGATTTGGAATGTAATTTGATTTTTCAATATGAAGATTTTGGTTGAAATTATAAAATGAATTTAAATTTCAAATATAGCAATTTATCATAATACAGAAATGGTGAATAATTGAAATTTGAGTTGAATATGAATCGAAATGATTTCTAATGTTGATATAAATTCTATTTGAATTAGAATTGAGTTAACAAGTTTTTAAAACTAAAACTTCAAGTGATTTCATAAATTTTTGAAATAGCCGATTTAATCGACGCGTTGAAATAGCAATCCGAGGCATAGTCCTAGAATTCAACAAAACCAGTTCCATTAAATCCATAGTTGTGTATTATTATTGAATTTTAAATTTCATAGTGTATGGGATTACCATTTGGTCGTACGAGCTGAAAACGCACGTGATTAATTTAAATTAAATTTTCGATTTAAAAGGCTATCTACCACGTACGATCAAATTAGGTCTCGAAACTTGTTCCATTGGGTTTGGAAGCGGTATAACATTAAGAACCTTAGGAAGCATGCCTCAATGGGGGTTCGGATTTTCAAGATATGAAAGGGGAGATATTTTGAATAAAATAAAATCAAAATTTTAAATCACAGCCGACCTAGTCTATCTCATGCGTCAACCTACCATCTGCATGCGCCGTTATCATCCAGTTTATAACCGCGTAATCTTCTTTTTGAAAACGAACATAGTTTGTTTATAAATAAAAAAATTCAAAATCAATTTGAATAAAAAAAGGAAGGGAAATCAATGAGATGCTCTGGTCGATGTCTCAATAAGCTTAGGGACGCTCGGCGTTCAAGTCGCGTTTAGGGATTTAGATGTTGGATCGAGCACGATCGAAGAAAGGAGGGGCTGTCGCGACCATTGACAACACTGTGTTTGGGAGCGCGCGAGGATGGTAGGCGTGAGTGAAATTGATGGTCAAGATGAGTCACGGTTACATCATGTCGTGGCATGGGGATTGCGTAGGAGCACGATGAGGTTTGGAGGAATCGACCGTGCTCTGTAGTCGAAGGGGAGGCACGCAAGAAGGTGATGGTCGGTGGCAACTTTTAGGGTTTGTGCTTGATGGTTTGGCGCATGTACGTAGAGCAGGTGTTGGTGGAAACAACGCACAAGGGTGGTAACGATGGCTTGGTGGAGTTGCGTGTGCTCCTAGGTTCAAGTCGAGCATGGAAATGGCGATTACTTTGAACGGAGTGCAACGGTAGATAATCTAAATAGTTATAGATTTTAGTTACTTAATTTAAAAAAATTATATCAAATGTTCATTTACCAATATCAAACACATACGAGGTCCGAAACTTCGAAAGTTAGTCACGTTGGATAATAGCGATAAAACACTATGCAATGAGATAAATTTGGAATTGGAACGATTAACAATTTCGAAAAAATCAAGGTGAGTAAATCTCACTCTTTTTGTGTAACTGGTTTAACTTATAGTAAGTAAAATTGATTATTGGCCGACTAGATGAATTTATATAATCATTAGTTGAAAGCTATATTACGTATATTAGTATATATATGTGTGTGTATATATATATATTAATAGTTGGATATTTTCCCATATATCGGAGCGGATGAGACACTATGCGCCCCTCATAATAGCAGATGATCATATATTCCCGCAATATCCCCCTCAAAGTGGAATCGGTATGTTTTGTTATCTAATATATGTAGATGCAGGGAAACGGGTTGGAGGGATCCGACTGGATTACTCAAATGTTGATTTTAATTTCATATAGTAATATATGATGTGCGTGAATAATCTGTTATATATTACGTCGTGATTTGGATTATTGAATGCTATAGTATCACTGGCCTTAATTTTGGTATTTTAAATACCATAAATATTATTTTTGAATTTAAAGGAATTAAAAGGAGATTTTGGATATAAAAATATTTATATTGGAATTTGGATTATTTTAAAGGAAATAGAGTTGGATAAAATAATAAATTGATTTTGGTTTTGTACTTAACTATTCAGAAAATATGTTTAATAGAGATTTTAAAATAATTTATACAAAGAATTTTTAGTCATGGGTTTTAAAATGGTATTTTTGGAATTTTGGATAAGGATTTTTAAAATCAATATTTCAAATATATTTGGAAAATAAACGGGATTTATAAAGTGATAGATTTAAAATGAAGTTATAAATGAGAATGATTATAAACAAGGTAAATCTGAATGAGTTTATAGATTTATAAACGATGTTTATAAAAAAAGTGAAATGATTTTCAATTGATGAATTGAAAATATAAATTTATAATGTGAATTTATATCGAGATATGGAAATCGGTTTTTGGAAAAACAAATAGTGGATTCTGTTTTTAAAATGTAAGAATGACTATGAAATTGGAATGTAGTCGATGTGTTATGAATCGAGAGGGGTTTAAAAATTGAAGTTGGTATTGGAATTTTAAAAATTTATTTTTGTCGTGGAATCTAAACTGTTTAAAATGGAATTTTTATTTATTAAATTATATAGTTAAAGCTATTAGTATTGAAATAATTTGAAAAGTAGATTATTCAAATACCTAATAGTTATTGAAATGAATTCACATTTTTATAATAAGCTTTGAAATCAATTAGTTTATTTAAAAATGAAATAGGAAATGGATTATCAATGTTCACATAAAGTGTTTTAATATTTTAAATAATTACTTAAATACGTTTTTAACCTGAATTATTATTCCTTTAAAATACTTATTATATATATGGTTCTGAAATGATTGAAATTTATTTATAAATCCTCCCGAGATTCGTAAATGGGGTTTATTTAACGAATATGATTTTATAAAAGAAATTTTATAGTGAAATTATGGAAACTTAAGGAACTTTCCGAATCGTTGAAATAAGAGAACTTCAAAAAATGAATTAGAATTCATAAAAGAAGTTAGAAATAGATATTTGGAATTATAGACAAGTGTAATCAATTTTGGAAATATTAAAGGAAATTAATTAATGAATTTAGGAATTTATAGAATTCGTTATAAGTGAGTTAATGAATTTACAAATAAATTGTAAAATATTTTGAGAAATAATAATAAATGGAATATTTCCTAAGTATTGGAAATAAAATATTTTGGAAAAATATACTTATAAATATTTCCTAAGTATTAGACTGTAAGGGTTTGAAATATTTTGACTGTGAGGATATTCCTCGTCATGATGTATCGAGACTGGATATCAATATATCCATTGAGAATATAGTACGCAATGCTCTCCAAATATTGGGCAATGTATTACTCATGGCTGCTGCACTCATTAAGGGGTTACATACTAATAGTTATTGGATTACTGTGGAATGAAACACTCAATAGTTTTCTACTGGTTAATATGACTAAAGTCAAGAAAAGAATATCGATGTGACTAATTTACATAATTCTCTCGACTTGGGAATACTGTTGATCTTCAATGTGGAAGCTCTGCTTTGGTTATAGTTAAATCGTGGCATGACATCCATCGAATGACTATAGCTAGGTCGATTGGAAGCATTGGAAGTGAAACACTATTCAGAAGAGGATTCATCTCCTCAGTTATATGAGGTTAGTATCACGGTCAATTAAAATCAACTCAAAATCTCTAGTCAGAGCAGTTTGTTTAATAATAATTGTTATTATCGAACTAAGGACTTTGTGTTTGGACTATAAATTTGAACATGGATGATATTGGAATTTTGACCATTTCCAAATTCTATAAGTCCTAATGTGATATAGTTTTGATGAAGATAATTGGCGTAAATAATTATCACTATCGGGTTTATAATAAGTTGATATCTCCTAAGAAATACATTATTCAATAAGTTGATATCACTTAATTTAACTTATTGAAGTTATGAATCTTCAATATAGTGTTATCCTCTGCCATATATATATATATAATTTAATAAATTACTTGCATACTCCTTTGTTGAGCAAACTCAAGCTATGGATGTTATGTGTAGTATTATTAATATATTGAATAGATGAAGTAAGGTAACTGCATGTAATGTTGAGCAAACTCAAGTACATAAATTATACTTAGAATGTCATGATATGGCAGGTATGTGTAATGTCCCGTAAATTTTAATGGTTTTTAATAACATAATTAACTGAAATTTTGTGAAATTTTAAATAATTGAATGTGGAAATAAAAATATGATATTTGGAATACGTCTATATAAACATAGTAAATAGTAAATTTTCATCTGATAATATGGAAGTTTATTTTATTATGTAATTTTATTTAGATTTAAATCAGTTAATATTTAATGATAATAAAATGTTTTCCAAACCTGAATATTTTTATATAATAAATTTGTAAATTATCTTCTGAGTGAGACACCATATTTCATTTCGTCAAATTTGAATAGCTATTGCTCCGTTTATCTTAATTCCGGCGTTTTAGCAACGTTTTCAGTACCGAATATCAACTTTTAATAGGATGGTCGTACCACTGATATCTGTATATCGTTTTGATTTTCTCGTCGTGCTGATCTCCATAGTATATTCACTTGTGTGTTTCGGAGTCCATGAGATGGAAAAATCTGTGAAATGACTTCCGTATCCGTTCTGCAATTTGGCTTTTGGATTTCCTGTGACCATTCATTGCTCACCCTGTATAAATCAACAGTCTCTTGATATTAATCATTTGAGAATTCATCAGTCATGACTTTTTCTTTTCCCTATTTTAAAGTATATTTGCTGGTTCATATTATTAGAGTGGTTCATTTTCTGTGTTTAACTTTCTTTCTGACTCTTGGTTTATAAAAATAAAATAAAAAATAAAGTACAGGTCCATTTTTAGTTGCGTGCTTGTTGCTTCTCCTCAAAACTATGCTTTCTTCCATTTCCATGCCTGCAACCATTCGGCCTCGTCCTTTCACAAGCTTGCAAGCTTGCTTCTCTACTCTTACCTCTCCTCTAGCCGACTTTTCACCTCACCCAAAACCTTCCTACCTCTCCCCTCCGAGCCCATGCCGCCACCAACTTGGAGCCAGCCACCACGATCTCTAGCCTTACCACCAAACGATTCAACCCCAAGCTGAGAACCTTTTTCCCCTACCTCACCAGTCTCGGCCTACCCCTCACATAGCAGCCATGGTTTGCTCGCCAGCTAGCACATCCTCTGCTTTGTTAGTTTAACTCCACCTTTCCAACCCGACAATCATGCTCCATTTCCTCAAAGGTTCGACAAGCATGCAACTTTGTTTATTTAAGGTACATATATTTATATATTTAAAGTGTTAAAATGTTATCTTATATAAGATATATTATAAGATTACATAATCTGTTGGTTATTGTATTTGTATATATTTATGCATATAGGTCCGCCTGCATTATATATTGATTTTATTTTTATTATTTTATTTTATCTTATGTATAGATATGTATATATAAAAGTGTGTGTATATAGTATTATACACATATGTATGTTTTATATAATCTAATTGTTAGTTATATATATATATCTGTATGTATAGGTTTATAATAGTTTTGGTTTGTATAACCTAATTCCATATGTTGTTTATAAGTATTGTTTGGTAGCATAATTTTTTAGTTAGAGTATGTGTATATATATATATAAAGTTATATCTGTATTATCTTATATATATATGTTAGTTTATATATATTGAAATAAGTGTAAGTTTGCAAGTGGTATTTGCTGATTGTTTATGTATATTGGTTTTATAATAATTATTGAAAAAATATACCTATATAATAAGTGTGTAAGTTAATATATATGTTTATATATTAGCCTATATATTTGTTTATATAAGTTTACATGAGTTGTTTTCCATACATATATGGTTATTTTAATTTTCGAATGTATATAGATATAAACTATAAGTTATATTGATTTACGTGAGTTTATGTACATTCTGCATGTATACACATTTATTTCTAAAATTGTAGATATAACTATATTTAGTATATATAAGTAAGTTTATATATAACAACTTATACTTGTTATATATATATATATTGTTGATTTTAATGCGTATATGTGTATAAGTTTATAATAATATTGATTTGAATATAAATATGTGTATATATATATTATTTTAATCATATGTTTGATTTTAATATATGTGTGTTTTAATTTAAAACAATGATTTTTTTAGATAAATGTGTATTTAATTTTATTTGAGTTTGAATTTGATATCAATTTTAAAATATATGTTTTAACTGGATTTTTAGAATATATATATATGTCTTATATCTTGTTTCGTCGATCTCATGCCCATCTTGACTTATCTTTTCAATATCAAATTTTTCGTAGAAATTTCTAGCTTGTTGCTGTTTCGTGTGCGTATTTGTGTCCGTGTCATCTTCCTATTTTCTCTAGCCTCGAAATGTGAGCAATCACTCACGATTAACATTCTTATATTTACTAAATTTGATTTCATTTGAAACAACAATTGAAATATGTTGTTGTTATTTGTTTAATTGCTATATATATGATATACCATTATCTGTAACTGTTCACCTATGATATCTGACACCATGATCTGTTATTTATAATATATTTTATCTATTATCGATGATATATGCCTGTTGTTGATATGTTATTTTTTTATCATCACTGTTCTCACTCTGTAAGTTCCTGTTAATTTAGAATTCCATATGGGTTGAAATGATACATACCCAAACGATCTTGTAGAATAGGAGAAAATCATTATGAGTTCAAATTATAAACCTAAGTGATTTTCATTGAAATGAATTTTAGGATTTGCGAGTTGAAATGATATACCCGTAGATATTTAAATTACGGATTGACATAATTAATATCCGTATTACTTGTCCATAGGATAGAAAATTATATACAGACACTTTTGGTCTATATATATTTTGGAATGATTTCCAAAGTTTTAAAAAGAAATATATATGATTATATATATATATATATATATTGATTTTTAAATATTATATATATATAAATGTTATTTTAGATATGTTTAAATTCTTGATTTTTAAAATTATACGTTTGAGAAATTTAAAATTTATAAGTTAGTTTTGAAATTATAAATTTTAAGTTTTTACTTATAATTTTACTATTTTTAAAATATAAAATAAGTTTTAACATAAAAATAAAATTTAATAATAAGCTTTAATTTAATAAAGTTTGATTCAATTAGTATATAACATGTTTAAATATTTACTTGAAATTATAATTCAAAAATAGGTTTTTATAATAATTTTAATAAATTAAGGTTGGGAAGATAAATTTAAATTGATTGGAAAATTGTATTCTTTTAAGAATTATATTTAATTAAAATCGATTTTAAACTTATTGAATTTGAGAGTTTTAAAGATATGATTTATAACTTGATTTTGATTTAAAGTGATTGAATGAATATATCAAGTTCAAATAAATTTAAATTGGGATATTTAGTTTTATTTAAATTTGTAATTTGGAGTTTTATTTAAATGTTATTGGATAGATCAAGTAAATATTTCAAACTAAATAATAGAAAAATTGAATTTGAAATATAAATGAAAATTTCAAATTAGGTTATTGTAAAGATTTGAATATTTAAACTTTAAAATCTATTGAAATTGAAATGGTTTAATTTGGTTCAAAATTGTATCCAAAATTCGATATAAATTGAATATGGTTTATTGAAGCTTGAATTAAGTGGAAGTGTTATGGTTTTCGAAGTATTACGATTTTAAAGTGTTATGATTTCCAAGTGTTTTTATTTCCAAAGTGTCATGGTTTCAACGTTTATAATTTAGAAAGAGTTATAATTTTAGAAAGTGTAATGATTTTTGGAATGTATATTATTTTAAAGTGTGTAATGATCTCGAATTGATATGGTTTTGGAAATGATATGATATTTTGACATGAAGTATAAACTATTTGAAATAAAATGACCACGGTGTTATATTAACGTTTGGTTGTTAAAGAGACCGGGATCAGTTATTGTCATACTCTCTGCCAATACCGAAAACTACTTTAATAACCATGTACGCGGTGGAGATTCCAAAATGAAGTAGGATCATTGGCGATGATCTTATATGAGGTATTTACGTGGACCTGACTCCGGTGGGTTAGCTTATGGTGGCTAAAACAAGAGCAATTGACAGGACAAGTGAGGTAGCTCCTTTGATCGGACACAATTCTTCGATAACATTCTATTATTTTATGATTGATTGGGTGCACCCTCAGATTTTTAGGAGTGTTGGACGAGGTGGGTGATTGCCGCGGCTATGTGTTACCACCATCCCGAAAGTTTAATTGGTATGTCTATTCCTGGCATTGCCTAGTTGTGCCGTGTCATCTACCTTATCGAGCCTACTATGAGTTTGTTTTATGTCGTATCTATAGAGTTCTCCCTGATAGCCCACTGGTTCGGTGGAGTTTATAGTACTGTATAGACTACAACATTATATAAAAATGTGTTAAGGAAGATATGGGTAATGGCTTAATGCTATTTTAATAGTTTATCTTACTATAGACATTATTAAAATAACATATATTTCTACATAGTAGTTAGTTCCACTGATCCTTAAAGGATGGGTATCCCAAACATCTTTTAAGTTACTTGTATTTAATTGATATTTCACTTGAGTTGGATTTAATGATATAAGAATGTTATTCCTGACTCAAGTATTTTGTGTTTTGCTTTATGCTCGGGTCAGACTGAGTGTCACAGGATTTGAGACTCGCCTTTGGAATTGGAGCTTCGCTTGGAGATCCAGCTATCTATTTAGCTTTCACTTATTCAGTTGACTCCAGTGATATTCAGATTTTGTCATCTGACTATGTATTTGAGACTTTTATATATCTTGATTTCCGTTGTATTTTTTTCATACTCTGTTGTTATATAGTAGCTTCATTAACTACTATTCATATGTTTCCGCTGCTTATTGTTATATTACCCTGTGTGTGCGATTTTGTGATTGATTTATTTACTGTATATGCTGAGTTTTGCTAAATATAAAATTAACAATCTGATGTTTTGAGAAATTTAAATCCAATATGTGTGGATGTAAATGGCGCCAACTTTTGGGATGCTACATGTGGTATCAGAGCTTTGGTTTTTAGGTAAAACTTAGCATATAGTGTATATTTAATTACATAACCACCTTCGTTCGAGCTTGAGTTTCTTCCTCTCTGACTCAAATTTACTTTGAATTTTGGAACTTCCTCCTTCCTTCTGAAATCCATTCTTGTCTCTCCCTATTCGTATTTTCTTGATTCAGGAGCATCCCATAGCTCCACTGTAACGACCCGTAATTTTCGATAATTAATTTTGTTAATATAATAAGACTTTGACAATATAATATTAAAAGAAATAAAAATTTGTAATTTAATAATGAAATAAATATTAAAGTTAAATGCAACAATGTTAATTAAAGAAAATAATTAACAATTTGAATGAAATTACAATTTATTGAAATATTATAAATTGTTATACTTGGTTATAAATGAAATGTAAGAAAACAAATGTAAATATTTAATTAGCTAATGAAATAGTATGAAATAAATGACCATTGAATAAAATCAGAATTATATAAGAATTGTAAACATTTGTTTGTGAATAATGAATTCATAAGCGTAATTAAAAGTTATGGCAACGATTGTTATAAGTTACCTGTTTATTTAGTTAGTTGAACTGAAATCGAAAATCAATTGAAATCAATTGAAATTAAATATTACGTTATTTGAAATTTAGATACAATTGGAGAATATTAACATGCTAAGAAATGAACCAATGTTAATTTCATCCACTGGATAATAATGGGTTGAATAATAGGATGAAAGTTCAATTAAATGGGATTATTGGAAATTTAATTTATATTTATTGGATTTATTGAAATTGAAATTAAAAATTGAAATTGGTGGAATATTCAATAATAAATTAACATAGAAACTTGTTGTAAGGATTAAAAATTTATAGGTAATCTAAAATGATAGAAATGGTAAATAATTAAATTTGAATTAAAAAAGTGATTAATTGATTTAATATTAATTTAATTTAATAATGTGAAATTAGCCACTTTGGAGGATGACTCGGATTTCGATGAAACCTGATTCATCGGATCCGTAATGGTGAATTATTGTAAAATTTCAAGTTTTATAATGATCAGACTTGTTGTTTGATCGTACGGGATCGAAACGCCTTGAAATCAATTTAATTTAAATCAATTGAAATCAATTTGAAATAAGCTGATTTTGGCATAATTTCTTCATACGATGGAATTAGGACTTGAAATCTGTTCCATTGAGTTTAAAATGATTAAAAACGTCTATTTTGATATATGGGTTGACCCATTTTCGTTTCGGAGTCGAAACGGGCTTTTCGGGTCACGTATTGTTCAATCAATCTGGCCATTCTTTCTGTTTCAATCTTGCCTATAAATACCTCATTATAAACCCTAAGTTGTTTCTATTCTCATTTGTTTATACGTACATTTCTTCTCAACTCCTTATTCCAATGGCAGACAAACCAAAACCCTAAATTATCCAATTCAATTTCAATTCAAAATCCAAAATCAAAATTTCAAACTCCTCAAACTATATAATATTATATACCGTTTTGAAGCCCTTGATGATACAAATCTACGTCAAGTGTTCGTTTTTGGTAGTAATGCTCGAATTAATCTGAAATCATGGTCAAAGCTCTGATTCGTGAAACCTAAATGTCGCATTGGGTTTTTTGATTTCGTCCTCAATAGGAGAAATTGATTTAAGGGTATTGGAGAGATAGACACGAGGAGTCATTTGATGGAGGCCGAGGGTTGTATCGTGGGCGGTGGCATCAGGAATTTTGCGATTAGGGTTCGACAAACCCTAACCATGGTGGTGGCAGCGTGCATCGGAGGGGGGCTGGAGTTAGGCAGCGTACAGAGGGTGGCGAGACGTGGAGTTTGGCGGTAGTGGCATGGCGTATCGAGGCCTCTGGTGGCGTGCGTAGGTGGTCAAAGGTAGGGATGATGGTTCGGTCGTTGCCGTGCACGATCTTTCCTGGAGAGAGAGAGAGAGAGTGTGTTAGGTGACGTGTTAATATTATTAATATTTTATTCATTTTTTTAAATTAAATCGTGAAATCTTGTAACAACCCGCATATTTAACAATTTTATATTTAAATGATTTATTTAAATATAGTGTCGTTAGTCGAATTTTAGGTCCGAAGTGTTACTTTCTGCAAATGGTCGAATTGGGTCTCAAGACCACTTCCATTGAGTTTAAAACGTCGTTTGCGATCTTTTTGAGTATAAGCTTCGATATGTTTGGAATTTGTGAAATTTTGACCCTTTTTCTACTTGGGCTTGATTTTGGGTTCAGCCCCAATCCCCTCTTAACCCCCCTAGCTCATTAACTCTTAATCCATTCACCCTTATTTCATTCCTTTAACTTAAGAAAAACTGAAAATGGTGGAGGGGAAGAGGTAATAGAAATTGCAAGCCCTAGTTTCTTCTTGTAAACTTGAATCTTGCTCCAAAATCAAAGAGAAGCCATTGGTAAGCCTCATCATTATCTTCTCTATCTCTTTCTCTCTTCAATCTCAGAAATTCCTAAACCTAAATTTAGGAAATACTTGTTTTGATCTTAGATTGAAGCTAGTTGAGTTGAAGTGGAGATTGGTTGGTCTTCTCCTTGCAAATTGAACTCTTTCTTCTTTGTTTTTGGGTAAAAGGTGAGATTTTTATCTCACATCTATGACTATAATTATCTTTGGTTGTTGGGTATGAATTCCTAACACTTCTTCATGTGCATTTGCTCTTGATTTGGATTGGTTTTGTGAATATTTCAATTTTTGGGTTTTTAAGTCAATTTGTATGAAAATACTTTTATGGATGTTTGATCATGTTTTGGTGATGCATCGAGGAGCATATAGGACCGGGTTGTCGATTGGCATAAACCCTTAGAGCCAATGTTCGTCCGGTTGCATTTTGGAAGAGTTTGCTCTTCATTGGGATAGGCTGAAAAACAGCCCAGGCATGATTCAGTCGACTGAATTCTCTGTTTAGTCGACTGAATCTGGGACCCGAATGTTTCCAGGCATGGTTTAGTCGACTGAATTCTCTGTTCGGTCGACTGAACCTTGAAACAGAAAGTTCCCAGGCATGGTTTAGTCGACATAATTCTCTGTTCAGTCGACTGAACCTGAAAACAGAAAGTTTCCAGGCAGAATTCAGTCAACTAAAAATCTCTGTTTAGTCAACTGAAAATGTCTGTTTAGTCAACTGAAAATCTCTATTTAGTCAACTGAAAATGTCTGTTTAATTCTCTGTTTAGTCAACTGAAAATCTCTGTTTAGTCAACTGAATTTGCTATTTCAGCCCACTTTGCCTTTTGGGATTGAATTTCCAATTTGAATCGATTCGTGTTGATTCCCATTTGTTGTTATTGCATTTTTGACTTTGATGATTCCTTTTTGACTTCATTCACGGGTTTTTATAAAATAATCTTTCGGATCATATTAAAAGCTCCCTTCTCCAATTTATAAATTCTAATTAAAACACACACACATCTTCGCACTACGAGCGATGTGGGAGGAGAATTAAATGATTAGATAAAACGCATGCAATGAACACGTGCGTTCATCTTTTCAGTTAATTCCCAATCTATTCGTTTGAACGTTTTGACCTTTGGGTCTGGTTTACCGATGAGATGAGGTAAACTTTGTACTGCTTTGAGTGTGAAAGTGACTGACGGATAGTAAACCGTTTAGTGCGAATGAGTGGTTATGGGACTCACGTTAACACTTTTCGGATACCTTTCCGAGAGTTGTGACACATTTGGCCAGTTAGTGGTGTCCAGTACTGGGCCTTCGGACCTTCGCCACTACGGTTTGTCACCTTCGGGTTTGCGCCTTCGGGTTTGTAGCCCTATAGTGTCGCTTTCTATGTTGGTCATTGTGAGCCGCATGGGTGATATTGGGTTTGGAGTCTTCGGGCTCATGGATCCTTGTTTATACAGTACTGAGCTCGAGCAATTTCCTGATGTTTCATTGATATGTATATTCCCTTGGCATCGCCCTTCGATGTTGGTCTTTTTGAGCCGCATGATATATAGCGATTACCTTGTAGAACTTGTATACCTTATGGGTATTTGTTATTTGCCTTTTTGGCTTGTTTGGGGATATTTGTATCCTTTGTTTATTTGAGCTGCCGATGATATGAGGCTTGTTTTGTTATGATTCATCTTATGTTAGATGATTGAGTTATCTCCTTTAGAGATAATTGTTATACTATATGATCTTGCAGGTTTATTATCGTTTAGTTTATCTAACTGATTTGTTTAGCTAGACTGACCCGTGTATTTTATACTCGGGTCAGGCCGAGATGTTTCGGGTTAGGTGCTTTTGGACTTAGCCTATTTTGCTTCCGCATGAACTATTCAGCTTGCTCCTTTTACTCGTAACTTTTTGTGTAGTCCCTTTTTGGTGTAACTCTGATATGTATTCTATTAACTGGTCTGTATATTGTGGTTTGCTATACCACTTGGCATGTATCATTTTGTATACTCTGTTATGTATCTAAATATGTGTATATGATGAATTACTGTTTTGCGATGTGTATTACATTTGAGTTGTTATATTTCTTTCTGATAGGTCCTCCTGCCACCTATGGTTTTGAATTAAGTATTTATTGAATATGTCGATCCGCTTGATATGGCAATTGTCGATGTATGCAATAGATAGTTAAGGAAAAACTATAGATGGTCGCTCCTATCCAGCCTCATTCTCCGTATTAGCAGACGGTATTATCTATTAGTACTCTTTGCTAATGTGGGTATAGAGGTGGGGCGTCAGAGCTTAGTATTGGAGCCAGGTTCAGAACAAAGTATGATAAACACAGAATAGAAACACATATTCGGGTACATCAAAGTGTATAAGTGTACAAATCTTTGAATCATCGTGCCTCTCTATTCCTTCTACCATCAAAGGTTAGATAGGATTTGGGAATATGTTTAGGAATGTATTTAAATTCCGTAGTATTCCGTATTGAATTATCTACCTTGGGAATAATCTTTACCTTATCTTAACTTTCAGCTTATGGCTGGAAGAGATGAAGGACGACGCTCGGATGCTGGGCAATCCAGTGGCTCACATCCGGACGGCGTTTTTATGTCTGCCGATCAGTTTTTGGAGTGGTTTAGTAGCACACAGCCTCCATCTCCTACTCGAACATCTCCTCCATGCAAGTCCACCTTCGCACGATTGTGCAGTGATTTTTCTCATCTTGGAGGGAAGCCATTTAAAGGCTTCGAGATTGTTCTTGAGGTCCAAGCTTGGATTCGCATGTACGAGCATGTTCTCTCTCGCATGGATCTTTCTGATCATGATAGAATTCTTGTAACTTCTAGCTTATTGCAAGAGCGTGCCCTTGATTGGTACTAGCTTTTTTTAGCCGAATTTGATGAGTCTGCTCTTTCGTGGACTCAGTTTCGGGAAAGATTCGAACTCAAGTTCATTTCCGAATCTGTGAAAGTTTTATTGGCTCGTCGCTTTCTTGAATTAAAGCAAGAGGATACTTCTGTTTCTGAGTATGTTGCATCATTCGAGGCCTTATCTAAATATGGTCTTGAATTCATTAGCACCTTGTATAGGAAGAATCTGAAGTTTGTATCTGGTCTTAAGAAATGTCTTAAGAAGTCTTTAATGCTCCAGCTTAAGCTTTCTTTTGAGGAGTTGGTTGATTCAGCACTTCATCTCGAAGCCTTCGAGAAGGAGTGTGATTGTGGGGATGGTGTTTGAGGTTCGCAAGAACCCCAACAAGAAGAAGTTTCCATTGGATAAGCGGGAAGTTTTCCCTTCCAAGAAGAAAAAGCCCGTTGAATCTGATTCTCAGTCTCAGTCTGCTGGAACACCTTCCATTCGGAAGTGTTTCAATTGTGGTTCCCCTGATCATATGATTCGAGCTTGCCCTATGCCTCTCTTCTGCCACTATTGCAAGAAGGAAGGCCATCGTATTTTCACTTGTCCTATTGTTCCGAATATTCCTCTATCTGGCAAGCTAAAGATAAAAAATGCTTCCGGAGGTTCTTCTCAGGGAAAAGGTACATATCCATTTGTTTTGGAACGTTCTATTGTATTTCATGACTATTGTATTCGAGTTCTCTTCGATACGAGTGCTTCACATTCTTTCGTATCGAAGAAGCTCTTCGATGATTTGTCTTTGGATGTTTCTTGTATGATTACTTCTTTGAGAATTGTGAATCCGAATTGGTGGATCCGCAACGCTCAATTTGCTTGCATTAATGTCGATATTATTTTATGTGATTTTTCTTTCCGAGTCGATTTGCATGTTATGCATTACTTAGGCTTCAGAATTAATATTTTTGAAAGAATTGGCTTAATTATTATGAAGCCATCTCATATGTCCCAAGTGGACTATTCATCCTCGACATTTTTAATCTGTTAAACAGATTTCTATTTTTTAAAAGCTTTTCGATTCCAATTTGATGGCATCATTTTATTCTTTAAGTCCTCATGATGAGGAAAGGGTATTTCTCTAATTCTTGTAGTTTAAAAATTCTCCAGTATTTTTGAACTTGTCTTAGGATTATCACCTAAGCAATCTTTTGAGTAGTGTTAAGGTCTTTTTAGCTCGACCTTACCACCAGTTTTCATTTGGCTACGAGTTGGGGAAGTTGGCATTCCACTTACCGCATTCCGCACTCTTTGTAATTCTTATGAATGATTTGTTATGTCATTCAGTTTGTCTAGATCATTTCATCCATTATATGAATCGAGTATTCTGTGAATATCTCGATGATTCTATTTTTAGTATTTATTGATTTGGATGGAATTAGCAATTTAATTTTTTTGCAAATCTTTTTCATAAGATTTATTTATAAGTATAAATGGGATTTTTGTTCTTAAAACGAACAAAGTGAATTTTTTAAAAGTTTTTAGAAACATGTTTATCATATAGAAGATTGTTTTGTGATTGTATTGCCCATTGAGTGCTCTAAGAATTCTGGTCGATGCGCTTGATCAACGTTATCGATAGGAATCTCCTAAACGCTTCGATGAGATAATTTAACACAATAAATTGATTTGGAATAAGAAATTTTTCTAGAAAGATGATTTCATAAAGATAATGGTAATTTTGGAAGTTTAATATTTTCGGGGAAGAATATTATTTGAAAGAACTCTTTTTCGATACTTTTATTCTTGGGATTCTCGAAGGGAACCAAGACTTTGTCTTCTTTTCCAAAGCTAATCGTATTGGTTTGGATGTCGTTCCCTTGCAAAAGAGAACGTGTTGTCACTTATGTTTCTAAGCCATTAAAGCTTACCGAGACTAGATATGCCACCTATGATCTAGTGCTCACGGCTATTGTTTTCGCCTTTTGTATTTGGCATCATTACTTTTGGGTGAGGGATTTTTCTCTCCTCACCAATCATAATTTTGAAATGCTTATCTTCTCATAGGGAACTTAATGTTAGTTCGAGTTCCTTGCATCTTATGATCTTGGTATTTTTATTCCCGAAAAGGGGATCGTGTTGCCAATACATTTAGTTGTAAGCAACAAGTGATTGTTTCTTTGTTGATGTCCAAATGGAATGATCTTTTTACCAAGTTCATTGGGCGTTTAGTTGTACTTCATTTTGTTGAGCTTTGGTTCATTTGACGTATTGTTTGTACCACGTCGGTGTTCCAAATTATTTTGAGCTTAGGAATCTATAGAATTCTCTGAGCAAGCAAGTTCGGACTTATCCTTCCGTGCACTTTATGGTGAACTTCTTATTCTGTTATTCTTTTGCGTTGATATGTTTGTGGTAGTTAGGAGAATCACCTACCTCTTGTAGAGTTCTCCTACAATAATAGTTTTCAGACTAGTATTGGCATGACTCCTTTCGAAGCCTTATACGGAAGGCCATGTCGTTCACCTTCTTGTTGGTTGGAATCTGAGGAGAAGCCTATTCTTGGTCCAGATTTTATTCGTGATTCTTCCGAGAAGTTTGATCTTATTCGATTGAGAATGAAAGAGGCACAGAGTCGCCAAAAATCATACGCGGATAACCGTAGGAAGCCTCTCGAGTTCTCGATCGGCGATCTGGTTTTTTTTATTCGTGTTTCTCCTTTGAAAGGGGTTATGCGCTTCAGTACGACTGGGAAATTCGCTCCTCCTTATATAGGACCATTTTCTATTACTGAACGTATTGTCCCTATGGCTTATAGAGTTTCACTTCCAGCTCATTTATCTGGTATTCATGACGTGTTTCACGCCTCGCAACTTCGGAAGTGTCTTCGGGAGTTAGATTCTATAATCGATTCCGTTGATTTGCAAGAGCTTGAGGTCTCACCGGACTTATCTATTATACAGCAACCTATTCGTCTACTTGACACAGAGGTGCGACGCCTTTGAAACAAGGACATGCCGCTCGTTAAAGTTCAATGGTTCGCTAATCCCAATGACTGTACTTGGGAAACCAAAGAGTTTATTGAGCGATCTTATCCGGGTTTTCTTTCTTAGCTTGGAAACGGTGTGTATGCCTTTCATCTCAAGCTTATTTCCTTTTCTTTTTGGATGTTGTATGTATGTAGTTGTTACAAATATCGTCTCTAGGAATTGCGAGGACGCAATTTTGTAAGGAGGGGAGATCTGTAACAACCCGCATATTTAACGATTTTATATTTAAATGATTTATTTAAATATAGTGTCGTTAGTCGGATTTTGGGTCCGAAGTGTTACTTTCTGCAAACGGTCGAATTGGGTCTCAAGACCACTTCCATTGAGTTCAAAACGTCGTTTGCGATCTTTTTGAGTACAAGCTTCGATATGTTTGGAGTTTGTGAAATTTTGACCCTTTTTCTACTTGGGTTTGAGTTTGGGTTCAGCCCCAATCCCCTCTTAACCCCCCTAGCTCATTAACTCTTCATCCATTCACCCTCATTTCATTCCTTTAACATAAGAAAAAAAAAATGGTGGAGGGGAAGAGGAAATAGAAATTGCAAGCCCTATTTTCTTCTTGTAAACTTGAATCTTGCTCCAAAATCAAAGAGAAGCCATTGGTAAGCCTCATCTTCATCTTCTCTATCTCTTTTTCTCTTCAATCTCAGAAATTCCTAAACCTAAATTTAGGAAATACTTGTTTTGATCTTAGATTGAAGCTAGTTGAGTTGAAGTGGAGATTGGTTGGTCTTCTCCTTGCAAATTGAACTCCTTCTTCTTTGTTTTTGGGTAAAAGTGAGATTTTTATCTCACATCTATGACTATAATTATCTTTGGTTGTTGGGTGTGAATTCCTAACACTTCTTCATGTGCATTTGCTCTTGATTTGGATTGGTTTTGTGAATATTTCAATTTTTGGGTTTTTAAGTCAATTTGTATGAAAATACTTTCATGGATGTTTGATCATGTTTTGGTGATGCATCGAGGAGCATATAGGGCCGGGTTGTCGATTGGCATAAACCCTTAGAGCCAATGTTCGTCCGGTTGCATTTTGGAAGAGTTTGCTCTTCATTTGGATAGGCTGAAAAATAGCCCAGGCATGATTCAGTCGACTGAATTCTATGTTTAGTCGACTGAATCTGGGACCCGAATGTTTCCAGGCATGGTTTAGTCGACTGAATTCTCTGTTCAGTCGACTGAACCTGGAAACAGAAAGTTCCCAGGCATGGTTTAGTCGACTGAATTCTCTGTTCAGTCGACTGAATCTGGAAACAGAAAGTTTCCAGGCAGAATTCAGTCAACTGAAAATCTCTGTTTAGTCAACTGAAAATGTCTGTTTAGTCAACTGAAAATGTCTGTTTAGTCAACTGAAAATGTCTGTTTAGTCAACTGAAAATCTCTGTTTAGTCAACTGAAAATCTCTGTTTAGTCAACTGAATTTGCTATTTCACCCCACTTTGCCTTTTAGGATTGAATTTCCAATTTGAATCGATTCGTGTTGATTCCCATTTGTTGTTATTGCATTTTTGACTTTGATGATTCCTTTTTGACTTCATTCATGGGTTTTTATAAAATAATCTTTCGGATCATATTAAAGCTCCCTTCTCCAATTTATAAATTCTAATTAAAACACACACACATCTTCGCACTCCGAGCGATGTGGGAGGAGAATTAAATGATTAGATAAAAAGCGTGCAATGAACACGTGCATTCATCTTTTCAGTTAATTCCCAATCTATTCGTTTGAACGTTCTGACCTTTGGGTCTGGTTTACCGATGAGATGAGGTAAACTTTGTACTGCTTTGAGAGTGAAAGTGACTGACGGATAGTAAACCGTTTAGTGCGAACGAGTGGTTATGGGACTCACGTTAACACTTTTCGGATTCCTTTCCGAGAGTTGTGACACATTTGGCCAGTTAGTGGTGTCCAGTACTGGGCCTTCGGACCTTCGCCACTACGGTTTTTCGCCTTCGGGTTTGTAGCCCTATAGTATCGCTTTCTATGTTGGTCGTTATGAGTCGCATGGGTGATATTGGGTTTGGAGTCTTCGGGCTCATGGATCCTTGTTTATACAGTACTGAGCTCGAGCAATTTCCTGATGTTTCATTGATATGTATATTCCCTTGGTATCGCCCTTCGATGTTGGTCTTTTTGAGCCGCATGATATATAGCAATTACCTTATGGAACTTGTATACCTTATGGGTATTTCTTATTTGCCTTTTTGGCTTGTTTGGGGATATTTGTATCCTTTTTTTATTTGAGCTGCCGATGATATGAGGCTTGTTTTGTTATGATTCATCTTATGTTAGATGATTGAGTTATCTCCTTTAGAGATAATTGTTATACTATATGATCTTGTAGGTTTATTATCGTTCAGTTTATCTAACTGATTTGTTTAGCTAGGCTGACCCATGTATTTATACTCGGGTCAGACCGAGATGTTTCAGGTTAGGTGCTTTTGGACTTAGCCTATTTTGCTTCCGCATGGACTATTCAGCTTGCTCCTTTTTGTCATAGCTTTTTGCGTAGTCCCTTTTTGTTGTAACTCTAATATGTATTCTATTGACTCGTCTGTATATTGTGGTTTGCTATACCACTTGGCATGTATCATTTTGTATACTCTGTTATGTATCTAAATATGTGTATATGATGAACTACTGTTCTGTGATGTGTATTACATTTGAGTTGTTATATTTCGTTCTGATAGGTCCTCCTGCCACCTATGGTTTTGCATTAAGTATTTATTGGATATGTCAATCCGCTTGATATGGCAATTGTCGATGTATGCAATAGATAGTTAAGGAAAAACTATAGATGGTCACTCCTATCCATCCTTATTCTTTGTATTAGCAGACGATATTATCTATTAATACTCTTTGCTAATGTGGGTATAGAGGTGGGGCGTCACAAATCTTCTAACCTTAATAACTTTTGCATACGAGGTCTGGTTTATGCGTAGTTTTCTCCACTAGGATCATATTAGAATTCCAGACATTTTGGTTTAGGTTTGGATAGATTCGGAGACTATTCGAATTTTGGTTTTAAATTGGATTTAAATCCAATTTAAATTCAAAGGTGAGTGTTTTAACCTACTCACAGCTTCTAAAATTTCTTATGTTTGTTAAATTAGATTCATGATGTGATTAGGAATTTATTTATGAATGTTTGGTATATTTTTAATCATCATCTCGGTTAATTTGAATTTATTTGAATTAAATCGTTATTTAATTTATTATTAAATATAAATTGCCAGTTAAATACCTGTTATTGATTATCAGTTCTATATTGATATTTATTGATTGATTTGGATGATTATTATGATGGAGGTTGATTGTTGATGTTGGTTGAATGGATGTTGTATTTTATACCGTTATAAAGTGCAAGTTCATTATAGATTTTTATTTATTTTGGGATTGCGGTTTGAAATGATATACTACCGTAAAATGTTTAAATTGCGAATTGAAATGATTTTAAAATCCTTAAATTTTTGAATTTAATCAACTGACGCTTTGAAATAAAATTTGATTTGTATAAATTGAAGTATTATAGAAAAATCAAGTTTTGTGTTGAAATATGAATTGGTTTAAAAGGATTTTCTTTAAGAAATTAGATCGGAAGTATAGGGTTAAACTATTTATGTATGTATGGAATTCTATCGAAATTGAGTTATAAAATTTGCTTGAAAACAACTTTGAAATACTTTGAAATTGGAGTAATCCGTATTGACATTTGAACATGGATTGAAACGATATGAAAATCGATAGTTTATTTAAAATTTGGTTTGTCGATTTGGAAATTTGAAATGGTCCAAATATGTTGAAATGAAATGAATAGTTTAATTTGGTATTAATTTCAAACTCATATTTTTAAGTAAACCGATTTAAAATATATTATTTTAAAATTTCAAATTATTAAGATTTTTAAATTTATTTAAACTATTTATTTTAATCTATTTTAAACCAATTTAATTTATTTTAAACTAATTAAACTATTTTAATTTATTTTAAATCTAATTAATCTATTTTAAAGCTATTTAATCTATTTTAATTTTATTTAATCTATTTTAAATCTGCATTAATTATTTATAGCTATTTAAACTATTTTCTTCCAAATTCCGAACCAAGTAAAATGGATGGGTTTATATTCAAATTTCTCGATTTTTAAACTGAATATGGTTAATGATGATATAACATAAGTTGGGATTTAAAAGTTGTAACTAATTGAATATGACGATTCTTAGAGTAAGGATTTTACCTATTTTGGAAGTATGATTTTTGAAAGAAATCATGATTTTGGCAACGATAATGATTTGAAAGTGATATAGTTTTGAGAATATGATATTTCAATACAAATTGTGAATTCGACTTGAAAGGAAATATAATTATCGAACTATGATTTCAAAGGCGAATATGATTTTGAAAGTAAGTAATGATTTCAAATGTGATATGGTTTGAATTGAATATGATATTTTGATATCAATTATGAAATGATTTTGGAAATGTAAAAGTACCATCCGGTGTGTAACAAGCGATTGGTTGTCAAAGAGACCGGGATCAGATGTTGTCATACTCTCTGCCCATGCCGAAAACCACTTTGACAACTGTGTACGGGGTGGAGATTCCAGAATGAAGTAGGATGGTGGTGACGATCCTAAAGGTATATTTTCGTGGACCTAACTCCCGTGAGTTAGCATAAGGTGGCTAAAATAGGAGCGATTCCGGGCCAAGCGAGATAGCCACTCCGATCAGACACATTCCATCAATACTATATTCCGACTTTTGATTTATTTGGTGGCCACCCTTCGATTTTTACTCGTAAGTGTCTTTCGAGTTGGGCGGTTGCGGCTATGCATTACCAACAGTCCGGATGCATTGTTGGTATATCTACCCTGGCATTGTCTAGTTGTGCCGTGTCACCCACCCTAGCGCGCCTTTTACGAGTTTGTTTTGTACCATACATATGAAGTGCCATCTGATGACGTCCAGTACGGGGGAGATTACTGTACTGTATAGACTATGGGAACAAATAAAATGTGTTAAGGTGGAAAATGTAAAGCCGTAACGTAATTTTAATACTTTTACTTTATTGTAGACGTATTATAATAGCGTATTGTCCTACATAGTGGATAGTTTAATGGATGCTTAGGAGATGTGAATTCCAAGCATCTCTTAAGTTACTTCACTCATGTTAGACACTGGATAGGAGATGTCAAACCCATAAACATCTCTGACGCCGTCACACACATATTTACCGTTGATTTAACTTACATAAGATCTTTTAGTTCTGACTCGAGTGTTTTGTCTTTTCAATTCGCTCGAATTGCCCTGAGCATTTCAGTATTTGAAGACCTTATTTCTGGAGGACAAAGTTGAAGATATTATTATTATTATTTAATATATTGTTCCACTACATCACATTGTTCCGTTGCATTATTATTAATTATTCTCTGATATGTGCAACTCTGATTCTGCATTGTATTAGTATAATCAAATGTTTTGTAAACAGCTTCATGAACTGTTATTTGATTATTATATTTTGTCATTCCACTGCGAGATTTTGTTTGGTTTTTTCTCTGCTTTTCTTATTCACCCCAATAACAATCCGCCCTTCTATATGGTTTTGAGTTGGCACGTGTTTCTGCTTAAACTATCAAAAAAGGCAGGATGTTACATCCACTGTATGATTTGAAAAGTGATGAAACTCCTTTACAACAGGCATTGATTCACCGGGATTTCTGTATCCTCGGTTTATGCTGCTATTCTCTTGCTATGCCCGAATGTTTCTCTAGTAAACGACTATGGAAATCCTCTTGTGATCAGATGTCGATTTGCCTTCGAATTTTGCATCGATCGTATTATTAGAGTCACGGTTGACCCGGTTAAGGTCACCCGCGATTAATATTAGTATATCCATCTTTTTATAATCATCTTATATTTGTTCTAGCCTATCTTCTAATTAGAATTCTCTTCGATTAGAGTTTCTCTAAATTTGGATCTCTATCCTTGTTTTGAAATCCATGTTGAACCATTTTGTGAGGGAGTATATTTGAAATTAATATAAATTGTTATATTGTGTTGTTTGAGTTGTTGAGTTTGATTTAGTGTAAAGATCTCGTTTTTAAGCCAATTTTTAATTTAGTAATTAATATAAATTGTTGGGATTAATTGTGAATTAATTTGAAATTTGGGAATCAATATTTATGAAAGATTGTAAATAAAGGACTTGATTTGGGAATCCAAATATTTTATAAATAAATTATAAAAAAGGAATTTTGATTTGGAATTCAAAAAAAATCTCTTAAAAATAAATTAGACTTAAAATTATATATATATATATATATAATTTTTATTAATGTATAATTAATTTCAAATTATTTTCTTTAAAATTTAATCAATATTAATATAAGGAAATGTAGTAATAAAGATAAAAAATTTTATTTAAAACACACACATATATATAAATAAAAAAAAGATAACAATATAAATATATACATAAAACATATTATCATGAAAAAATACAAACGTAAGTATATTAACATGAAGATTAACAAGTGTTAAAGTTTTAACATATAGTTTAAACAAGTGTTAAGATTTTAAATTATGTAAAGACAAGTGTCACAAATTTCCTTTAATTTTAAAATAATAAATAAAAGAAAGAAAAGCAGGTTAGAAAATCTCTCCCCTCTCCTCTCTATCATTTTCTTTCATCTTCACATTTTAAAATCAAGTCTGTAAAACAAAAACAAATCAGAGCAAAGAAGAAGAAAAAAGAAAGAAGAAACCATTTTCAACTTCAACCAGCTTTAAACAAAGATCAACTCAGGAATCAAGCAACTAAAGAAGATTCAGTTTAGTAATCAAGCAATTTCAGAATTAACTCAACAGTAAGAGGATCAACATCAAGTTTCAAGTCTCAGATTAAAAGATCAAACCCAAAATCAATTTCCAGGATTTGTTCTTCTCTGTTTTCAAAACAAATAGTTGAGTAAACACCTTTTAAACCTGATCTATGCTTGATGTTTTGAAGTGAATCTGTGAAGAATATTTGAGTGTATGAAAGTATGTTTATATGTATACAATATATATATATATATATATATATATATATATTTCTCTTTGCATGTCTGAACAGACATATTCACTTCTATTCTTAGTTTCAGTTTTTAAAAACCTATTTCGAAAATTAAATTCTCTTCCTATAATTCATTTTACGTTTCAAGATATTAAAGAAACTTGTTTGTATGATCAAGATCTAGGTCTTGCAAATATTTTTGAGAAGAATTGGTTTGAATTTATCTGGAAATTTTAAAATATACAGAGACACTTTAAAACCAAGTCAAATTCGAATGTGAAATTTCCTTGATTCACCTATACCATCCATCACGTCTTGATAATCATGATTTTTAAAAGTAAAATCAGAATTTTTAGTGAAGTATTGATCGAGGAATTCATGGTTGAACGGATTTGGGACTTTTCGCAATTTATGGTCATCGATGAAGTATTGGTTGTCGCGATCATTGCTGAAGCTTGCTGGGAGGTCGGGGAGTTTGAGAAAAAATGCTCGGTAAAATTCCCGATCATCGTGGATGACGAACGTGGTCGATTTAGGGTTTAAATCCAATTTTTAATCATGGTGGGAAAACGAGTCGCTGCAACGTTGTCAATGCATCAGAGTTGACTGGACATAGAGCAATCGAAGCGTGAATCTTCAACGCGTCGTTGGTCGAGGTTGCGTGGCTTCTGACGATCTAGATTGTCGGTGCAAGGAGGATTTGTCAATCGAGTTTTTATTCTAGTTTTGGTCGAGTAACTCGACCTCGAGTTCGACATTGTTTCAGGTTTCCAGGTGGTCGGAGGCTTAGGGGAGATCATCGCTGATGTGTTGATGGTCGTATTGTCGACTGGAGATGGTCGGAGTGTATATGCATGTGCACGAGCATCGGGTGTATCTGGATTTGTTATGGTGATCCGGCAAGAAGGGCTTTGTCTCGAGTTTGTGTGGTGATTGCCTCGAAGTGGAATAAGGATCGTGAGTGTCTCGGAAAAACTTGAGTTTGGCTCGGGATTGAACTCGGGATGGTCTCATGTAACAACCCGCATATTTTACGATTGAATATCTAAATATTTTTGTTTAAATATTTTATCGTTAGTCGAATTTTAGTCTGAAAAGTTACTTTTTGCATACGGTTGAATTAGGACTCGGGACCACTTCCGTTGGGTCCAAAACACCGTTTATGATCTTTTTGAGTATAAACTTTGATATGTTTGGAGTTAGTGGAATTTTGCCACTTATTCACTTTGGGCTTTGGGTTTGGTTTTGCCCATTAGCCTAAACTATTAACTCTAGCTCTACCCCCTCTTTCCCTTCAATACTTCGCTTTCATTTCCTAACACACAAGCTTCATCAAAAATGGAGGGAGGAATGGAAAATTAAAACTCCAAGCCCTAGTTCATTTGCAAATCCAACATCTAACTCCAAATTCAAAGAGAAGCCATTGATTCAAGCTTCTTGTGTTAGGATTGAAGTGTGGTTGATTCTTCCTTTTCTTATAAGCTTCTTCTTCATTGATTTTGTGAAAAGATGAGATTTTTATCTCACATCTTCGTCTATAACCATCTTTGATTGTTGGGTATGAATTCCTAACACTTTTTCATATGCATTTGCTCTTGGTTTGGATTGAATTGGTGAAAATCCTAATTTTTAGTGTTTTGGGCTCAAGTCTTTATAAATCCTAACTTTAATGATTGAACATGTTTTTGGTGATGCATCGAGGAGACAATAGGACCGGGTAGCCGATGGGCATAATCTCCTTGCGTCCGTGCTCGATCGGTTGCAAATTGAGAGAGTTTTTGCACTTCTATCCCCTAGGTCGTTCGGCCTACATACATGACTCTCGGCCTGCAGTTAGGCCGTAACCACTTAGGTCGCTCCATTTGTCTCCTTAAGTCGCTCGGCCTATTCTTACCCCTTAGGTCGCGCCATACCATAAGTCGCACCTACTATATCTCGCAACCAACTTAGGTCGCGCCAAGTTAGGTCGATACCTCTTAGGTCGCTGACCACATAGGTCGATCTGTTTTCTCTTCTACCAGTTAGGTCACTCGGCCTCCATATAGGTCGCACCACTTAAGTCGCTCGGCCTACTCTTACCCCTTAGGTCGCGCCATGCTTAGGTAATGTGCCCTCTCTTAGGTCGTTCCATCATCCAAGTCGCTCGGCCTGTTATGCCGCTAGCTCCTTAGGTCGCATCACTTAGGCCGCTTGGCCTGTTATGCCGCTAGCATCAGCTAGGTCGCTCATTCCTTAGGTCGCTCGGCCTGCCGCTATAGGTTGTACCAACTTAGGTCGCTCACTTATGCCGCTAGCTCCTTAAGTCGTTGCCGCTATCTTCTTAAGTCGTGCAATTAGGCCGCATGCTATTCCTTAAGTCGCTGATCCCTTGTATCGTATGTCGTGGGGTCGTATGAGTTGAGCCGCTGATTTCTTGTGTTGACTTATGTTAAGTCGTAAGTCATGGCTGTTAAGTCGCAAGGGTATTTCCACTTTGATGGATTTGGAATCGAATTCTTTGGATTTTATTCACGTCTTCGAATGTGAATTTTTGTGACTTATTATTTCTACTATCATTTTTGTGATTCTTCACTTTAAAAATATAAAGGTTTCAATACTAGCAGTTAATTTATTACAAAGCTTGTTTCTTAAACCGTTTTCCAATCTACTAGCATATACAAACCTTTATCTCACTCGTACGAGAAATCTAATTAAATGGCTTAGTAAAACAAGTGGTATGAAACTCTTGCGTTTACTTCGCCGGTTAATTCTTGGACTTGTTCGATTGAATCTCTTGTGACAATTTTCGAGTGGAGATCTACAATTTGTTCGTAAATATTTAAGTTAAGCTAGTGGTTATGGGACATGCAACTAAGCTTATATATTTACTAGCTTACTGTAATTGAAACTTCTTGATGATCGTTGATGATCATTTTTGTGATTTAGACTAGCAAATGTGCGATGTCTCTTTGTCTACAAGGGAGACTAAACCCCGTTTCTGTGGAGCTTCGGCTCAATTTGGTGGGGTAGCGACCATGGTCTTCGGGCCGTTTTGTGGAGCTTCGGCTCAAAAATTACTGGTTAGAAACCATGGAATAGCGTTCCATTTTGTGATACACGTGTTGGTGAGTTTTCATGCTCCCGTTTTGTGATAGCCTCCCCCTTTTTGTGATTTCTGGATTTCCATTGATGATTTCTAGAATTTGTGTTTCACCAATTTTCGTGATTTACATTGATATGTTTTATCAATATTTGTGCATTGGTGAATTTGTATGTCATTAACTTTTGTGATTGACATTGATATAATTGTCAATATTTATAGTTTGGTGAATGAAAATAAAGAGTATGACATTCTTTTTGATCTTTGAGAAGATTCTTGTGATATTAATTAATCCCTAGTTGATTTTCAATTGCATACTTATCACAGTATGGCTTTATGGTTATCATATGTTTTTGTCATATCTCTTATTCTATATCATTTCATATGATATTTATAGCTAGACTGATCCGTTTATTATTTTCTTATTAAATAATACTTGGGTCAGACCGAGATGTTACAGGTTCTTCTGCTTGACTCCTCCTTTGGGATTATCATCCTGACTTTTAGCTAACTACTTAGATTAGTAGTTTTTGTTGTATACATTTGAGATATAGACTCAATGATGTATCCATGTTCTTTTGTCTAGCACTTGTAAATATTCTTTTGTGACATTGTGGATCTTGTCTAACCACTACTCTGATGGACACTTTTATGTGTTATATATTCATATCTATTTCCGCCTTTGTGATATGGATGTCTGTGACTGATTTGTGTTATGTTATTTTTATATTTGTTTCCGAAGAATATATATAGCCACTGGGTAGTAGCTTTGAGTTTGTATCGGTATGTCGGATTTTCTCCCGAAACCAGATGCAAGTTGTACTGTTTGACATATCGGTGCTCGCATAAAGCAATTACGCAGATGGTCGCTCCTCAACAGCCTTATTCTCCACGTTAGTTGACGGCATTACCCCGTAGTGTCCTTGGCTAGAGTGGGTATAGACGTGGGGCATCACGCTTGGCATCAGAGTAGAACTTTGGAACAATGTAGAATAATCTAGCAAGAATCATCGTCCTAAGTCCATCTTAGGAGTCGTGCTTTAGGATTTAATTCGAGTCTTCGTACCGATTCATCCTATTTTCTTTATGATTCCTTGTTTTATCTATCAAGATTGCTTGATATTCATTTGGTGAATAACCTTATCCTTCTTCTTTCTTTCTTTCTAAAGGAAGAGAAATGGTTAGACCTGGCCGTCCCAGCGCCGGTCAATCTAGTGCAACTCCCCAAGATAGAGTTTTTATGTCTGCCCAACAACTTCTTGATCTAGTAAAGAATGCTCAAGCAGCTGGATCTAATCCAGAGTCTACTCACCCTAAGTCTGGATTTGCAAGTTTGTGCAACGATTATACCAATTTGGGTGGGAAGCCATTCAAAGGTTCTGAAACAATTATTGAAGTCCAGGATTGGCTGAGAACATGCGATCGAATCTTTTCTTGCATGAATCTTATTGATCTTCACCGTGTTCAGGTGGCCTCTAGTATGCTTCAAGAAAGAGCATTAGATTGGTATGAGCTTCTGATTTTTGAAATTGTTGAAGCAGATCTTACTTGGGAGAAATTCCGGGAATGATTCGAATTAAAGTTTGTGCCATAAGATGAGAGAGTAACATTGGCTCGTCGTTTCATTGACCTTGTTCAAGGTGAATCTTCTGTGGCAGACTATGTCGCATCATTCGAGTTGCTTTCTAAATACGGGGTCGAATATATAAACACCCCATTAAAGAAAAACCAAAGATTTGTCTATGGCTTGAATAAATATCTCAAGAAGTCATTACTTCTAAAATTAGAAGTTTCTTTTGATCAACTCATTGATATCGCTCTTCAACTTGAAGAGGCAGACAAGGAGAGTGATGTTGAAGTTATGGGTGCCAAACCAAAATTCAACAACAAGAAAAGGCCTAATAAGTTCAGAGGTCCTTATCCCAATAAGAAAGGGAAGCAAGCAACTTCGGTAGGAAAGACTTCTACCTCTAGTATGGGCAATGCTACAATTGTGGTTCTAAGGACCATTATGCGAACAAATGTTCAAAGCCTCGTGCTTGTCGCTATTGCAAAAGCCCGGATCATTATTTATCTTCTTGTCCCAAATTTCAAGGCAAGAAGGAGGGAAAGCTTAATGTCGCTCAAGCCCCTGGCAATACATCTCGTGGTCAAGGTATTTCTTATTCTATCTTTGATGGCATAATTTTATTTCGTGATTACCCTATTCGAGTTCTTTTTGATACGGGTGCGTCCCATTCTTTTATATCAAAAGAACTTGTTGATACTTTTTCTTTGAGTGTTGTCGCTTTAATGACTTCTTTGAGAATTGCGAATCTGGTTGGTGGATCTGCAATAATCAGTTTATTGTGTAAAAACGTCGAGATTATTTTATGTGATTTTTCTTTCCGAGCCGATTTGCATGTTATGCGCTACTTAGGCTTTGGAATGATTTTGGGAATGGATTGGCTTAACCGCTATGAATCCCAAATTGTGACGATCGCGACTTTTCGAAGCACGAAAACCGACACCAATACGTCCACTGTATACTATATACTAGTGAATACGCCATGCCATCCAAATTTCCTCCTGCAACTCCTGAATTACAGAATATCCTGATAAACCTGACTCTTGATTGCTCGTATGAAAATTGGTGGGAACCTAGAGTTTAGGAAGGAAAACAATAAACTCTGAGTCAGTCATGTGACTGGTGTGAGAACTAAAACAGTTTATCTTTAAAACAAAGAACATGATAATTTTTTTTAAAATAGATTCGCAATGCTTTTTAGAAAATGAGACTACCATAAGGCCTCCCGCACACACACACAATGCAAACGCAGAATCCGAGGAGATTTCTCCTTATGATAGTCAAAGATTCTTGATACGCATTAAAAAGAAACATTTGATATTATTACTAGTGCGTAGTGTAGGAAAAATCATTTCGAAAATAAAGATATAAATCTTAGCCAGCATAGGCATTCCGCACTAGCTACCATGTTCAATAGCAGGTTACCGCCACATTCCATGGCAGGTTATACAACTAAAACCGTACAGGGTTCGTATTGTTTCTTTGGATTTCCAACAAATGGCCAGGCCAAGGAACTTTCCAATGCCACATGGATACGCCTTTGGAAAGACGGCCCGAGAACCTAACCGGATCTCTGCCAACACAAGGCCGGATTACCACATGCTTCTGGGTGCAATGAAGCTGTAACTTGATAACTCCCACAAAAAGTATGCCATCCCCCGGTCGTTACCGATCTTTATCCGAGGATCCTCAATACCAACAACCACAAAGTAATAAATTTGCAGCAACCACATAGGTTAAATATCTGGGCTCCATACCATGATACAACCTCTATCCAGAAGAAAATGGACATACCTTAGGGGCGCGACCCCTAAAAAAACCTTGCCACAACATTCCTGTTTCGACCATTTCCGGGTTGTGAGGCTCGACGAAGTCTCGTCCACAAAGCTACGATTTTTCACAAAGCCACGCTTTGATTAACAAATGATCAATAAATAATCATCAAACAGCAGCACTCAGCATGCCACATTACCAAATTGGGAGTATATCGCTGATAACCTTCAACTACAAAACCTCTGAGCTCGTACATCTCAGAGAAGGGTGTTAAGCTAAGAGAATAAATTCTCCGCCACCAACAGAGATGTATTTGAAAGAAATCTTCTTTATATCTCAAAATGTAATGTCAGACACGTAACCATACAAGTCCGTTCCAGGATCGAACGGAATCGAAGGCACTTCCAAAGAAGCCCTTGCAATCTGGATATTCACTAATCACGTCCGGATTCCCATCACAAAGGGTAATAAATCTCTATATCGGAGATCAGCCGATGCAGAGACATTCGACGGTAATCCTTCCGTTTTCAAAAATATCCGGTCTTCTACACCGATCTTCAATGCTATCCATTACGTCATATCACTATTCGGAATGGGTAATCCGAATAACGAGCGCAATAATTTAAAAATAAGTGTAGCATTCAATTTCAACCAATTTACAACAAATACCTATTTAAAGGTCAATATTGATAGTCGGTTATTTAACTATCAATCAATATTCACAACATCACCCGATTATAAATAATCTTCCCAAATAAATTATTTTTCAAATTATCTTTACAAGATACATATTCCACACTTTAACCATTTGAAAACCAATTTCAAATCAATTTTCAACTTTACAACTTTCATTTCAAAATGGTTCATTTAAACCAATTCAATAAATCCTTACCGATTTATTAAATTTACATCCCAAATTCGTAAATTCATTTCCACACCTTAAAAATAAATCAATGTTTATTTTTAAACAATTTCTCTTTTTTTTTATAAATTCCATAGTAAATTTACCTTTTCAAAATATCTATGAATATACGATTTCCAAATCGATTTCTAATATTCATTTTCAATTTATCTTTAAAAGATAAAATCTCAAAACATTCACTTCATATTGGAAATACATTTCCATACTTATTAAATAATAAGTAATTCACAGAACTTTTTATTTTCAACATTTTGAAAATATTCAATATACTTAAATTCAAATTAAGTATATATTTTATTCTTTAAGGAAAACTTCCCTTAAGCACTTTTATTTGGGTCAAAATAAATGTTGCGTAAAACATCGTTACGACAACCCAAAATCACTAGTATAGGGATTCAAAATTAAGATAGATATATAAATCTTAATATTATATAACATATTTCCTTTTGGAAATCATTTACTATAACAACAGTGTTATAGTCCACCATTTCCTTATTTCTCGAAAACGTCTATCTCAACAATGAATGTTGAAATCTATGTGTTCGATATTTAATGCATTTTAAAACATCTTTAAGTCGTTTTAAATTCTATTTAAAACGTCACTTCCCCAAAAAATTTCTCTAATATATATTCACTGTCCAAAATCGTGAATATACTTTATTAACCAAATTCAACATTTTCTACACATTTTATCTAAAGGATTATCCACTATCCAAAATCGTGGATATACTTCCTTTAATAAGCTATAATAATTAACTTATCAAAATAAGTTGATTTATGATTTATAAAACAACGTTTATATATTCCACTTATATTCATTTTATAAAAACTTCCACTTATAAAATCCCTTAATGGACAAATTCTATTTATATCTCATTAAAATGCCAAAATCCAATTAATAAGTGAATTACTTATAAATCCTTTATTTTACAAAATCTTTTCATTTTATAAGTTCAGAATTTATAAATCTATAAATTTCATTCACTTATGAAATCCGTTTATGCTTCATTTCAACACTTATAAAAACTCGTTTTATATTCCAATATTTTTAATTTATAAATATCAATTTCATAACCCTTTTATATAAACCGTTTATAATAATTCAAAAATCCCAATTTAAACCATTTTACAAATTTATCAACTATTTATTTCAAAAATCACATTTCGGTTATATTTCACAAAATTCATAATTTTTATAACATTAAAATTATAACGTTTATTTATTTAAAATGAATCAATTCCAAAATTTCATTTTATTATGAAATCTCAACTTAAATTTTCAAAAATCCAATTTTATTTATTTTCGGCATCTAACCATACCAAAAATATATACGGCTAAATTTTAGCGTTTAACGATCTCAATCACAAAGATAATCACAAAGATTATAAATAGATCAACACACAACATTGAAACCAATTCAATCATTTGTGGAATCCAGTTGGATCCCTCCAACCTGTTTCCCTACATCCACAGATGTTAGCACAATACCAATTCCGCTTCAAGACGGAATATCGCGGTATATGGGATTTATAAAATATTATCCGCTATTATGCGGCGCAATAGGGTCTCATCCGCTATATAATGCGGGAAAATCAACTCCGAGTACATATATAATACCAATTTCACTTTGCAGTGAAATATTCGCGGTATATGTTTTTAATAAATAACCTCCGCTTACTAACGGCTCATAATGTCTATTTTAACAATCAATAGATAACAATTTATCATTCAACATACAATCAATAATTTTAAATCTAACTATTTAAAATTTAAATCCAAACAAATCGATTGAGTGAGAAGTTCTCACCTTGAATTTTCGATATCAGTTCCAGCGTTTCATTTCGAATAAAATTAAGCAGACGTTTAATTTTATCCAAAAATTTCATGGACTCCAATCGCTCGCAATCCAGCTCCATTGCATAGTGCTCCTCAATACGAAGCCAATGCAAGTCGTTTCGTAATTTTTCGACCTCGTATGAAAAAGTTACGTTACGAATTTAAATAATCTAATTTACTATTTTATTTTCTTATTAAACCTTGAAATAAATCAGGGCCGTTGATTTTCTTTTGCTTCCATCAGGCCGCACGCGGCTATCATCTCCCCAAAACATAAAAATCACGACCGAACCCAACTCGTTCACAAACCCTAATAGCCGATCGTCCTACGTTCATCTATTCGTCGATCAGGAGATGCCACTTTGAAGCTCGTCTCGAGAGCTACCTTCGGCTGCAAGATGGTGGAGCTCGGCCCCCTCATGGCCTAGAAAAATGTGCATAAAGTCGCGGCCTTCATGCTTGATTTGCCGTTGATCCTCTGCGAATTTTTCAATCATAACCGTTCACATCGTAGAGCTCGCGAAGCTCTTCAACTTTCATTTAGGAATCGAAAGCTAAAAGGGTTTGGATCGAGAGATAATCGAGAAAGAATTTGTGAAGTTTTTGGCCGTTCATGGAGATAGTGGCGGCTGCGTATAAAACCCCAGGGTTTCTATTTTCTTTGCAAATGTGAATAATCCAAGCCTTTTATAGAAAATTTCCAAATTACTATTCATCCCGAATTTTTTGAACTCCAAACGAAGCGTGCCGGCTGGCGTTTCTAAGGTTTACCCCACGTTTCGAACAAAATGGAACATGTCTCGGAGGTTAATTCGATCATCTGTGCGAGTTACAGCAATAAACGATCAATTTAAATTAAATCGATTTAAACTAATTTCTATGCGTTTTGGCTTGCCCCGGACAAACGGTAAATCCGATTGACACGAAATTTGAAACCATACAATAATATCACATTACAGATCCGATGAACGTGGTTTCGTCGAAATCCGAGACTGTTTGAAAAATGGCTATTTTAACTCGCCAAATTAATATTAAACAATTTCGATGTGTTTCGAGCTGCCACGGTCAAACGAAAACTCCAATTGCTACGAAAATTTAAATCCGATAATAACAGACTATTATGAATCCAATGAGACTAGTTTCGTCCAATTCTGAGACTGTTCGAAAATTGGCTATTTTTCAGTCGATAATTAAATATTAAATATTCAATTTTCACAAATAAACTTTTAATTCAATTTTAAAAGTTCTATAACATCATTCTAACTTCAATATGATTAAATAAAATTTTACAAATCAATTTTAATCATTTTAAACCCAAGTTTCAATTATTTCTGTATTTTCAACTATTAAATTATCGATTTAATTATCCAATTAAATCCAATTATTCAAAAATAAAATTTATTCGACTTATAAATTTCACTTATTAATATTTTAAATTCAATTAAATATTCATATTTTAATTAACAAAAATTCTGGGTCGTTACACAAATCATATGTCCTGAGCGGACTATTCATCTTCGACATCCTCATTCCGTTAAGCAGATTTCTATTGACCTTAAAGATTCGGATTCCAGCTTGGTTGCATCTTTATATTCTTTAAATCTCATGATGACGATAATGATGATGAGGAAGATATTATTTCTCTTGTTCACGTTGTTCGTGAATTTTCCGACATATTTGAGCCCGTCTTAGGATTACCACCTAAGCGAGCAATTGAGTTCAGAATTAATCTCATCCGTGAAGCTCAACCTATTACTCGTCCTCCTTATCGTATGTCCAATAAGGAAAATGAGGAGATGCACAAACAATTATCCAAATTGGAGATGAAGCAATTTATTCGCTCTAGTTCCTCGCCTTGGGGAGCTTCGGCTATTTTTGTGAAGAAATCCAATGGTAGACTTAGGCTTTGCGTTGACTACCGCAAGCTTAATGATCTTACTATCAAGAATAAAAATCCTTTACCTTGGATTGATGATTTGTTTGATCAACTTAGTGGTGCTAGAGTCTTTTCATAATTAGACTTAGCTACTGGTTTTCATCAGCTTCGTATTGTAGAGGATAGCATTCCTTTGACATCGTTCTGTACTCGTTATGGATCTTATGAATGGCTAGTTATGCCATTTGGTTTGACGAATGCTCCGGCTTATTTCGTTGACCTTATGAATAGAGTTTTCAAAGACTTCCTCGATCGGTTTGTCCTCATCTTTATTGATGATATTCTTGTGTATTCAAAAATCGAGGAGGAGCATGAAAAGCATCTTCGGATTGTGTTGGAAGCTCTTAGGAGTAATCAATTAAAAGCAAAATTTTCTAAATGCCACTTTTGGCAATCTCGTGTGAAGTTTCTCGGTCATATTATTTCCGAATCCGGAATTTCCGTGATCCTTCAAAGACTGAAGCGATTCAAAATTGGAAGAGACCGGAGAGTGTGACAGAAATCCGTAGCTTCCTTGGATTGGCGGGCTATTATCGTCGTATAATAAAAGAATTTTCAAAAATTTCCTGCCTCTTACTAATTTGACAAAAAAGGGAGTTAAATACTTTTGTTGGACAAATGTGAAGCTTCTTTCTAGAAATTAAAAGAACTCCTTTCCGATGCTCCTATTCTTGTGATTCCCGATGGGAACCAAGATTTTATTGCTTATACCGATGCTAGTCGCGTTGGTTTGGGTGCCGTTCTTATGCAAAGAGAACGTATTATTGCTTATGCTTCTAGGCAATTGAAGTCAGCCGAGACTAGATATGCCACTCATGATTTAGAGCTCGCGGCTATTGTTTTCGCCCTTCGTATTTGGCGTCATTATCTTTTGGGAGAAAATTTTATTCTTTACACATATCATAAATCTTTGAAGTATCTATTTTCTCAAAAGGAACTTAATTTGCATCAACAACTTTGGCTCGAATTTCTTGTAGCTTATGATCTTGATATTTTTTATACTCCCGGAAAGGGAAATCGTGTTGCCGATGCACTTAGTCGTAAGCAACAAGCGGTTGTTTCCATGATGATATCCGAAGGGAATGATCTCGAAATTCTATCCACTTGTGAGATTCGAGACTGTATTTCCGATTTATGTTCATCTCTTGTTTTATGTAGCCTTGAGGCTCATCCTTCTCTTTTAGATCGCATTCTTGAAGCTCAAAGGATAGATCCCGAATTGGCTCTTCTTGGCCAAAATTTTAGGGATAAAATTGATATTGAAGGTTTGAAAGACTTTGATATTGATTCTCGTGGCGGTATTCGAAAATTTGGTAGACTTATCGTGCCAAATATTAGTGATCTTCGTAAAGACATTTTAGAAGACTCTCATCGTTCTAAATTTACCATTCATCCCAGTAGTAGTAAAATGTACGCGGAGATAAAGCGACTTTATTATTGGGAGGGAATGAAATCTGATATTGTTAACTTTGTTAAGTGTTGCATGACTTGCCAACTCACTAAGGCTGAACACCAAAGACCCGGTGGGTTATTGCAACCTTTAGAAATTCCAATTTGGAAGTGGGACCAAATTTCCATGGATTTTATAGACGGCCTTCCCCGTTCTCGTTCAGGTCATGATAGCTTATGGGTGATAGTCCATAGACTTAATAAATCCGCCCATTTTATTCCCATTCGGTCCAATCGAACCGTTCCTCTCTTGGCCAAACTCTTTATTAAAGAAATTGTTAAATTGCATGGAGTTCCTACTTCTATTGTTAGCAATCGTGATCCATTATTTACTAGTGGATTTTGGAAGGGTCTTCAAAAAGCTTTGTGAACGAAGCTTAATTTTAGCACCGCTTATCACCCCCGGTTCGATGGACATACCGAGCGTGTGAATCAAACTCTTGAAGATCTTCTTCGTGCGTGTGTTCTTGATTTTGGTGGAAGTTGGGAAGATCATATTTCTCTTGTTGAGTTTTCCTATAGTAATAGCTTCCAATCTAGTATTGGTATGGCACCTTTCGAGGCACTTTATGGAAGACCATGCCGATCTCCTTCTTGTTGGCTTGAGGCCGGTGAGAAGCTGGTTTTAGGTCCAGATTTTATTCGTGATTCCACAGAGAAGATTGACCTTATTCGTCATAGGATTAAAGAAGCCCAGAGTAGACAGAAATCCTATGTCGATAACCGGAGAAAGAAACTAGAATTTTCTGTGGGAGATCTTGTGTTTATTCGTGTTTCACCTATGAAGGGTGTTGTACGTTTCAGTCGATCGAGAAAATTAGCGCCTCGATATATTGGGCCATTTCCTATCACAGAACATATTGGTTCCGTGGCTTATCGCCTTTTATTACCGGCTTATTTTCCTGCTATTCATGACGTGTTTCACGTTTCTCAATTACGGAAATGTCTTTGAGATTCCGATTCTATTCTTGAGCCCGTTGTTGCGGAGGAAATTGAAGTTTCGCCTAATTTAACTTATGAGCAACATCTTATTCGTGTTATTGTTTCGGAGGTCAAACGCCTTCGGAATAAAGATGTTCCGCTTGTTAAAGTTCAATGGTCCTCAAATCCTAAGGATTGCTCTTGGGAATCTAGGGAGTTCATCGAGGGAACACATCCGGACTTACTTTCCCGTGCTCTTTGAGGTGAATTTCTTATTTCAATTTTCTTTTGTGTTGATATGCTTTCATGGTTGTTACCTTATATTTTCTTCTTAAATATGGCATGGACGCAATTTCTTTAAGGAGGGGAGTCTGTAACAACCCGCATATTTTACGATTGAATATCTAAATATTTTTGTTTAAATATTTTATCGTTAGTCGGATTTTAGTCCGAAAAGTTACTTTTTGCATACGGTTGAATTAGGACTCGAGACCACTTTCATTGGGTTCAAAACACCATTTGCGATCTTTTTGAGTATAAACTTTGATATGTTTGGAGTTAGTGGAATTTTGCCACTATTCACTTTGGGCTTTGGGTTTGGTTTAGCCCATTAGCCTAAACTATTAACTCTAGCTCAACCCCCTCTTCCCTTCATTACTTCACTTTCATTTCCTAACACTCAAGCTTCATCAAAAATGGAGGGAGGGATGGGAAATTAAAACTCCAAGCTCTAGTTCATTTGCAAATCCAACATCTAACTCCAAATTCAAAGAGAAGCCATTGATTCAAGCTTCTTGTGTTGAGATTGAAGTGTGGTTGATTCTTCCTTTTCTTACAAGCTTCTCCTTCATTGATTTTGTGAAAAGGTGAGATTTTTATCTCACATCTTTGTCTATAACTATCTTTGATTGTTGGGTATGAATTCCTAACACTTTTTCATATGCATTTGCTCCTGGTTTGGATTGAATTAGTGAAAATCCCAATTTTTAGTGTTTTGGGTTCAAGTCTTTAAAAATCCTAACTTTGATGATTGAACACGTTTTTGGTGATGCATCGAGGAGCTAATAGGACCGAGTAGCCGGTGGGCATAATCCCCTTGCGTCCGTGCTCGATCGGTTGCAAAATGAGAGAGTTTTTGCACTTCTATCCCCTAGGTCGTTTGGCCTGCATACATGACTCTCGGCCTGCAGTTAGGTCGCAACCACTTAGGTCGCAACCACTTAGGTCGCGCCATTTGTCTCCTTAAGTCGCTCGGCCTATTCTTACCCCTTAGGTCACGCCATGCCATAAGTCGCACCTGCTATATCTCGTAACCAACTTAGGTCGCACCAAGTTAGGTCGCAACCTCTTAGGTCGTTGACCACATAAGTCGCTTTGTTTGCTCTTCTACCAGTTAGGTCACTCGGCCTGCATATAGGTCGCACCACTTAAGTCGCTCGGCCTATTCTTACCCCTTAGGTCGCGCCATGCTTAGGTCGTGCCCTCTCTTAGGTCGTTCCATCACGTAGGTCGCTCGGCCTGTTATGCCGCTAGCTCCTTAGGTCGCATCACTTAGCTCGCTCGGCCTGTTATGCCACTAGCATCAGTTAGGTCGCTCGGCCTGCCGCTATAGGTCGTACCAACTTAGGTCGCCCACTTATGCCGCTAGCTCCTTAAGTCGTTGTCGCTGTCTTCTTAAGTCGTGCAGTTAGGCCGCATGCTATTCCTTAAGTCGTTGATCATTTGTGTCGTATGCCGTGGGGTCGTATGAGTTGAGCCGTTGATTTCTTGTGTTGACTTATGTTAAGTCGTAAGTCGTAAGTCGTGGCTGTTAAGTCGCAAGGGTATTTCCACTTTGATGGATTTGGAATCGAATTCTTTGGATTTTATTCACGTCTTCGAATGTGAATTTTTGTGACTTATTGTTTCTACAATCATTTTTGCGATTCGTCACTTTAAAAATATAAAGGTTTCAATACTAGTAGTTAATTTATTACAAAGCTTGTTTCTTAAACCATTTTCCAATCTACTAGCATATATAAACCTTTATCTCACTCGTACGAGAAATTTAATTAAACGGCTTAGTAAAACAAGTGGTATGAAACGCTTGCATTTACTTCATCGGTCAACTCTTGGACTTGTTTGATTGAATCTCTTGTGACAATTTTCGAGTGGAGATCTACAATTTATTCGTAAATATTTAAGTTAAGCTAGGGGTTATGGGACATGAAGCTAAGCTTATATATTTACTAGCTTACTATAATTGACACTTCTTGATGATCGTTGATGATCATTATTGTGATTTAGACTAGCAAATGTGCGATGTCTCTTTGTCTACGAGGGAGACTAAACCTCGTTTCTGTGGAGCTTCGGCTCAATTTGGTGGGGTAGCGACCCATGGTCTTCGGGCCGTTTTGTGGAGCTTCGGCTCAAAAATTAATGGTTAGCAACCATGGAATAGCGTTCCATTTTGGATACGCGTATTGGTGAGTTTTCATGCTCCCGTTTTGTGATAGGCCTCCCCCTTTTTGTGATTTCTGGATTTTCATTGATGATTTGTAGAACTTGTGTTTAACCAATTTTCGTGATTTACATTGATATGTTTTATCAATATTTGTGCATTGGTGAATTTGTATGTCATTAACTTTTGTGATTGACACTGATATAATTGTCAATACTTATGGTTTGGTGAATAAAAATAAAGAGTATGACATTCTTTTTTATCTTTGAGAAGATTCTTGTGATACTGATTAATCCCTAGTTGATTTTCAATTGCATACTTATCACAGTATGGCTTTATGGTTATCATATGTTTTTGTCATATCTCTTATTCTATATCATTTCATCTGATATTTATAGCTAGACTGATCCGTTTATTATTTTCTTATTAAATACTACTCGGGTAAGACCGAGATGTTATAGGTGCTTCTGCTTGACTCCTCCTCTGGGATTATCACCCTGACTTTTGGCTAACTACTTAGATTAGTAGTTTTTGTTGTATACATTTGAGATATAGACTCATTGATGTATCCATATTCTTTTGTGACATTGTGGATCTTGTCTGACCACTACTCTGATGAACACTTTTATGTTTTATATATTCATATCTATTTCCTCCTTTGTGATATGGATGTCTGTGACTGATTTGTGTTATGTTTATTTCTATATTTGTTTCCGAAGAATATATATAGCCACTGGGTAGTAGCTTTGAGTTTGTATCGGTATGTCGGATTTCCTCCTGAAACCAGATGCATGTTGTACTATATGACATATCGGTTCTCGCAAAAAGAAATTACGCGGATGGTCGCTCCTCAACTGCCTTATTCTCCACGCTAGTTGACGGCATTACCCTGTAGTGTCCTTGGCTAGAGTGGGTATAGAGGTGGGGCGTCACATCTCAAGTATGTGTTAATGCAACTTAATTTTTTGAAAATAAAACAATTTTTCAAAAAAAATTATGAATCAAGTTTTAACAAATTTTTGAAAACTAATTCTTTGATATAATATGTGTTTAATTAAGTTGGGGTTACTTAAAAGCTTTTAAAATAAAACTTATTCTCTAAATTAAAGGTGTTAATATATATCCTTTATTTTAAAGTTTATTTTTAAATCAAACTTAATAATGTTATTAAGGAACTGATTAAGAAGATAAAATGTTTTAAAGGTTAATTAACTTAAGTGTCTAAGTTAATTGGTAATTTATAATTAATTCCAAAGGTTATTAATAAGTTTTAAATGATAATTAAAGTAATTAATTATCATAAATGGGTTATCTTCTAAGTAACTAAGGTCTTAATTAATTAAGGAATAATTAATTAATATAAGTAATTAAAGGATAGTTAATGTCATTAATTAAGGTGATTAATTAATGTAATTAATTAAAAAGATAATTACTTAATATAAGTAATCAAAGGGTAGTTAAGTAATTGAAGGTTAATTACTTGACAATTAAAGGTTAATTGCTTAAAGTAATTAATTTAAGGATAATTAACCAAGATGATTTATTAATTAATGTTATTAATTAAAGGATAATTAATTAAAGGATTAATTACTTAATTACATAAATAATAATTAATTAATGTGATAAATAAATTAATATGAATAATTAGAAGTTAATTAATTAATGCAAGTAATTAAAGATTGATTACTTAATGTGATTACTTAAAGGTTAATTACTTTAATGTGATTAAAGGTTGATTAATTAATGAAGGGATAATCACTTAATGTAAGTAATTAAGGATAATTAATTAATGATCAATGGTTAATTAATCAAGTGATTAAAGTTTAATTACTAAATGTAAGTAATTAAAAGATAATTTGTAATTAAAGGTTATGTAATTATTAAGGGATAATTAAGGATTAATTACTTAATAATTAAAGGTTAACCATTAATTAGAGGATGATTAATTAATGTAATTAGTTAAGGGTTAATTAATTAATATAATTAACTTCAGGTTAATTAATTGATGTGATTAATTAAGGGATAATTAATCAATTAAGGATGATTAATTAAGATGGGTAATTAAGGTTGATTAATTAATTAATTAAAATAATAATAAATGGTTTGCAATTAATTAATGTTAACTAACCAGAATTAGTAATTTATTCATAAGTAATTAATCTGATTTAAATTAATTACAATCAGGTGATTGATTTATTTGCTTATGATGATTGGATTCTATTGAATACTTTGAATTGTTTGATATCTCTGATGTATGATGTTCTATGATATGATTGTTGTGAATTGAGCTGTGAACTGTAATTTATCTATCTGTGATAAATTTACTTGTTTATCTATGAATGAAAGATAAGCGTTATAGGATTATACCGCTTATCGATGTTGTTGTGCTTGAATTGATGATGATTGTGATATTATATTGTTGTGTGTAAAACCCCTGGACTACACCACGCACACACAAATATGGATTTCACGGGAATTGGTTAAGTCATAGATATTTGAATTTAATATTATTTTCAAAATGATGTAATGATTTTAAAAGTTGAATTTTGAATCCAATTGGTTTGGAAGCGAAATTGAGCTGAATATGAAAAGCTTTTAGAAAGGAAGTTCCAAATTAAAATTTAGTTTGAATATAATATATCTTGTTTAAGTTTTGAAATTTTGGAAATTTTGGTTTGAAAGGGTTATACAAGTTATACAATATACATAAACATGGATTTTAAAACTATTTTAAATGAATTGTTTTGGGAGTTTGAATTTAATTCAAATAGGACTTGCCGGTGATATGGCGGTTCGTTGATTTTCTGGTTTATATTTTTAAAGGATATAACTTGTGTATATTTGATCAGATTTTTCCAAAACGAAAAGAATTTGTTTTCAAATGATAATGGCTTTCATACAATTCTAGTTTTTGTTGGAAAGATTTCAAGTTTGAAATGGAAATTGTTTTGAAAACTATCTTTGTTAAAGATCGGTGAACTTGCTTCAAATTGAAGAGGATCTTAAAGGGTGAATCTTTTTTTTAAAGATTAAAGTGGAAAATTGTTTAAACCATTCAAAATGAAAGGTTTTGGGAAACAAGTGTTGAAAGTTGTGACTTAACTGAGATCCCAATATATCCATATGTTTTTAAAATAAGCGCTCATTATTCATTTAATAGGGAGAGGACTTTTTGTCATAAAACCCATTCCGAATAATGATACGATGAAATGGATAGCATTTGAAGACGATGGTGAAGACCGGGTATTTTCGAGATTGAAAGGATTACCTATTGAATGACCTTGCATTGAGTTGCTTCGGTACAGAGATCTCCATATGTGATGGGAAAGTCCGATCGGGATTGTGGATACCCGGATTTGCAAGCGCTTCTTTGAAGTGCCTTCGTTTCCGTTCGAACCCGGAACGAACTTTTATGGATGTATGTCTAACGTTACACTTTTGAGACGTAAAACTGGTTTCTATCAAATACATTTCTGTTTGGTGTCGGAGAATTTATTCCCTTAGCTTATCACCCTTCTCTGAGACGTACGAGCTTGGAGGTTATGAGTTGATGATTACTAGTGATATATTCCCAATTTGGTAATGCGGCATGCTGAGTGCTGCTGATCATTTGTTGATCAAAGCATGGCTTTTGTGAAAAGCGTAGCTTTGTGGACGAGACTTCGTCGAACCTCACAACCCGAAAATGGTCGAAACAGGAAGGATGCGGCAAGGTTATGAGGGTCGCTCCCTTTAGGGTATGTGCATTTCCTTCTGGATAAAAAGTGATATCATGGTATGGAGCCTAGATATTTAACCTATGTGGTTGTTGGAATTTGTTGGTATTGAGCGCTCGGATAAAGGTCGATGACGACCGGGGGATGGCATACTCGTGTCAGTAGTAACCTAGTTATAGCGGAAACCCGGCCTTATATTGGTAGAGAGCTGGTTAAGTTCTCAGGGCATCCCTCCAGAGGCATACCCATTCAGTGAGGAAGTTCCTTAGCCTGACCATTTGTTGGAAATCCAATCGCCCAATATGCGCCCTGTATGGTTTTAGTTGTAGAACCTCCCATCTAACATGGTAGCTATATAGGCATACTATAATGGTATGTATGCCGGCTGAGATTAATATTATACTTTTAAAATGTTTTCTGCACTATGCACTAATAATAATATCAAAAGAATTTTACGTATCAAGCATGTTTGACTATTATAAGGAAATCTCCCCAAAGTGTGCGATTGCATTATGTGTATGCCGAAAGGCTTTGTGGTAGTTTCATTTTCCAAAAAGCATTGCAGATTTCTTTTTATTTCGTTTTGTTTTGTTTTTGTTCAAAACCATTGTTTTTGTTTACTCACACTAGTCCCATGACAGACCTGGAGTTTATTGTTCCTTTTCTAAACTCTGGGTGCCCACAATTTTCCACACAGGCAGCCTAGAGTCGGTTTTCAAATAGTCAGCCAGTAGGTGTAGCTTTTGGCAATCTTCGAAGTCTTTGGTTTGGCGATCGCATTGTGTTTCATTACAGCATGATGGTGGTTCGAGCTTCTTGGATTGGAATCTTTGGAGCTTTGGCATTGAAGATGTTGTGTTCCGCTGCTGTTGCTGTCTTATTCTTTCACTATTGTATCTATCTCTGGTTGTGTTGATCATTTCATTTGTATCATTGTTGTATCAAATGTTGTATATTATTCTTTTTTTTCCGCTATGTTGTTATCTCCTAATGGTGTTATAAGCTCCAGCGAACCAGACTCAACGTTTGAATCTGGGGCATTCGAATACGGGTGATGTATTTGGTGCCGATTTTCGAAGGTCGAGTTAGGGTCGTCGCCAGTGGTAGCAGAGCTGAAGATGAGTAAGAACTTTAGCTGAGGAGTATAACACATTAGGTGACTCATTAGAGATAGGGATATGAATGCCATAGAATGAGTATCCCTAAGATATCTTATCTGTATGCCTCAGTAAATTCTCTTACTATCCACTAATAGTGAGTATGAGTGCAAGAAGAGGTCGAGATAGAGGACAGAGAAGTACCACTACAAATGATCGATACCCTGCAATAACAAGAAACAACATTTTCTCCTCAATCTCTTTTGATTATCATTCAATTTCAATTCTTTGATGGTTTCGTGGCAGCTACAAGAAGAGGCTTTGGTGTGGTGGTGGCCCTGCGAATCTTCAGTTTTCTATCAGCTTTTCATTTAACCTTAATGAATTTGAAATTTTATTTAAAATGAATTGGTAAATAAAATATGAAGTCAAATTGAATTGTATCCGCTTGTCTATCCTCTGAAGTCTCGATACATTCTACGAACGGTTAGTAATTCCTTCGGACTAACCAATGCCCCTGTATATTTTGTAGACCTGATGACCGGAATATTTCGTGAAGTATTATATGAGATCATACTCATATTTATTAATGATATTCCGATTTGGTAATCCAGATATAGATTAAAATTTCAGCTTGATCTGGATTGTTATTTCTTGATGTGTTCATCTGTTCTTTGTTGTCTCCCTGTCTAGCAAATTTCGAGGACGAAATTATCTTAAGGGGGGAATATGTAACGATCCCTTTTTAAGCCAATATTTAATTTAGTAATTAATATAAATTTTTGGGATTAATTATGAATTAATTTTAAAATTTGAGAATAAATATATATGAAAGATTGTAAATAAAGGATTTGATTTGAAATCCAAATATTTTATAAATAGATTACAAAAAAGGAATTTTGATTTGGAATTCAAAAAAAATAAAATGTCTTAAAAATAAATTGGGCTAAAAATAATATATATGATTTTTATTAATGTATAATTAGTTTCAAATTATTTTCTTTAAAATTTTATCAATATTAATATAAGGAAATGTATTATAAAGATATAAAATTTTATTTAAAACATATATATATATATAAACAAAATATAATATATAAATATGTACTCAAAACATATTCTCATGAAAAAATACAAGTGTAAGTATATTAACATGAAGATTAACAAGTGTTAAAATTTTAACATATAGTTTAAACAAGTGTTAAGCTTTTAATTATGTAAAGACAAGTGTCACAAATTTCCTTTAATTTTAAAATAATAAATAAAAGAGAGAAAAAACAGGTTATAAAATCTCTCTACTCTCCTCTCTATCATTTTCTTTCATCTTCACATTTTAAAATCAAGTCTGTAAAACAAAAACAAATCAGAGAAAAGAAGAAAAAAAGAAAGAAGAAACCATTTTTAACTTCAACCAGCTTTAAACAAAGATCAACTCAGGAATTAAATAACTAAAGAAGATTCAGTACAGTAATCAAGCAATTTCAAAATCAACTCAACAGTAAGAGGATCAACATCAAGTTTCAAGTCTCAGATTAAACGATCAAACCCAAAATCAATTTCCAGGATTTGTTCTTCTCTGTTTTCAAAACAAACAGGTGAGTAAACACCTTTTAAACCCGATCTATGCTTGATGTTGTGAAGTGAATTTGTGAAGAATATTTGAGTGTATGAAAGTATGTTTATATATATACAAATATATATATATATATATATATATATATATATATTTGTTTATGCATGTTAGGGAATAGATATATTCACTTCTGTTCTTAATTCCAGGTTTCGAAAACCTATTTCAAAAACTAAATTCTCTTCCTTTAATTCATTTTAGGTTTCAAGATCATAAAGAAACTTGTTTGTATGATCAAGATCTAGGTCTTAAAAATATTTTTGAGAAGAACTAGTTTGAATTTATCTAGAAATTTTAAAATATACAGAGAAACTTTAAAACCATGTCAAATTCGAATATCAAATTTCCTTGATTCACCTATACCATCCATCACATCTTTGAAAATCATGATTTTTAAAAGTAAAATCAGAATTTTTAGTGAAGTATTGAGCGAGGAATTCATGGTTGAACGGATTTGGGACTTTTGGCAATTTCTAGTCTTCGGCGAAGTATTGGTTGTCACGATCATTGTTGAAGCTTGCTGGGAGGTCGGGGAGTTTGAGAAAAATGCTCTATGAAATTCCTGATCATCGTGGATGACGAACGAGGTCAATTTAGGGTTTAAATCCAAATTTTAATTATAATGGGAAAATGAGTCATTGTAGTGTCATCAATGCATCGGAGTTGGCCGGACACGGGGGAATCGAAGCATGAATCTTTGATGCGTCGTTGGTCGAGGTGGCATGGCTTCTAACAATCTAGATTGTCGGTGCAAGGAGGATTTGTCAATCGAGTTTTTTTTTCCAGTTTTGATCGAGTAACTCGATCTCGAGTTCGACATTGTTTCAGGTTTTTGGGTGGTCGGAGGCTTAGGGGAGATTATCGCCGATGTGTTGATGGTCGTAGTGTTGACTGGAGATGATCGGAGTGTCTGTGCATGTGCATGAGCATCGGGTGTATCTGGGTTTGTTATGGTGATCGAGGAAGAAAGGCTTTGTCGTGGGTTTGTGTGGTGATTGCCTCGAAGTGGAATAAGGGTCATGAGTGTCTCGGGAAAACTTGTATTTGGCTCGGGATTGAACTCGGGATGGTGAAAGTGCGGTGTGTATACAATTATATGTGCTAATATAGTATACACGGATCGTGTAATATGGATTACAATACAAATACAGAAATAGATGATAATAGCATTGTAAATAAAAAATAGAAAAATCACACCAGAGATTTTTATACTGGTTCGGAGCACCGTCCTACGTCCAGTCCCAGACTACTATCTGGATTTTCACTAATTACAACCTCGCTTCACCCGGAGGAACAGGTTTACAATTACCCGAACAGCCGAACGGGATTTCACGCCTCTACAACACTGAGGGCTTCAACACTTGCCTCTTACAATACTGAGGACTTCAACACTTGCCTCTTACAATACTGAGGACTTCAACAAAAACAATTACAATTGTTGTTGACAACTTGTGCTCTTGTAAACACGGATTTGTCACTTGTAGTACACTCTTCCTATAATCTTATCCTCAAATTGTGAATGATGTTTGTGAAGATTATGGAATTTATATTGCTTATTGAATCAAAATATATGAGATAGTGTCAATGATTCAATAAGGAATGAAAGTAGTTTAGAGCTTTTTGAATGGAAGTGAATTCAAAGAATAGATAGAGAGCATATATAATCTTAATAAAACTTATTGTTTTAATCAATGATATTGATGTGTATTTATAGAGAGAAAATAGTTATAACCCTTGGTGAAAAGTTGCAGTCAAAAGTTATGATCATTGATGAAGAAGAAGAGACGCAACCATTGAAGAAAGATGTGTCTTTTGGAAGAAGTTGCTCTCTGTTTAAAAACGGTCGACAGGTCAAAAACTAACCGGTAGACAGGTTTTTAAAAATATAGTCGTTATGTGCATGTGTGCACGTTTACTGTGCACATTCAACAGGAACGGTCGACCGGTCTCTGTTAAGTTGCACAATAAAGTGCACAACCTATATAAATGTGTGTATATATATATATTATATTTTGTGCATGATTATTTGAGGATAGATTTTGACAATTTTATTACTATTATAACATCAAATAATCAACCTATAATCTAGAGTACCATATGTAGGTCTTGATTTGTCGATCGCTTTAATATTGTTGTCAGCAATCAAAATCTTCATAGAAGCTGTGACTCAACATTCTCCCCCTTTTTGATTGATGACAATATAAAAACTCAAGTATAGGATCTCCCCCTGAATATGTGATTTCCTGCAGACAATTATTTAGCTTCTTTCATCCTACAAACAATTATTAGCACCTTTCTCCCCCTTTGTCATCGACAAAAAGGAGTAAACAATAGAAAATATAAACCAAAGAAAACAATGCATACATTCAAACACAGGATGTTTTGATGAAGTACAATGCAAGTCATAGTCTACTACAAATAAAAAGATGGACACTATTTAGTACAAGTGCCATATATGTTTGAAAAGAAAAACAAACTAACTTCATTCCGACTGAATCTCTTCCTCATCATCATCATCATCATCATCATCGTCGTCATCGTCATCGTCATCATCATCGTCATTGTCCCCACGACCTTGTCCGCTTGTACCACCGGATTCCTCGGATGTCGACCAAGTAAAAGTTGGAGGAGCCGGACGTTTTCCGGGGTCTTGATGTTGGTCGAGACGGATGTGCTACATGATATAGCATCCCATATAGCGCCGAAGAATGACTTTACCTTATTGAATCGTCTATCAATTTTCGAATCCATTCGTTTTAGTCTTGATTCAAGTAAAAATTGATTCCGAGCGATGGTTTCAAGAGATTCTCTTGTAGATGATTTAGATTTCAATAATCTAACATCTTCAGAACGACGACGAGATGGTGGAGCTTGTTGTTCTTGAGTATCGCGTTGTTGCCATTGTTCGAATGGCATAATATGAACATATGGAGGAGGAAGCTTCATCCGTTTGATAGTAGTGGAGTCAATACACTTTGGTGTAGAATATGCCGAATCCGGGGGTGTGACTCCACATGCAAGCAACATACGCATAATATACTCGTTATAGAAGAAATGTGGACGAGTAGAGTTATTTACCTTAAGAATTTCATCGAAAATCATGTGAACCCAATTTATTTCGATATCATCGTAGATAGCATAAAGAGCCTTGAAATTCTCTTTGTAAACGGCATCATAGTTTCCTAATCGAGGAAATAGAGAGTGCATTAGGACATGGTGTAACAACCTTGCAGTCGGTCGTAGCCCAATCGATTTGGTGCCGTTACTATCATCTTCTATAAATTTATGACTCGTACTATTCCGGGTGAAAACTTCACAAAATGTCGATGAAAACTCTTCACCCCTATTCGGTATTCCCAAAATAGAAGCAATTCTATCATAAGTGAGATAGATTCGTTTGCCACATACTATTGACCAAATAACTCCATTTGGATTATCCGGAGTATATTCCTCTAAATTCATATTCGCATAAAATAGCTTAATCATCAAATGATTAATTTGTACGCTATTTACAGAAAAATCAATAAGAGGAGAGATACGAGATCTATTTGCTAATCTTTGAATACCGTATGCAGTGAAATCGTCGAATTTGATGAATGAGCCCGGATGGAACTTGTAATTTGTCATTTGATTCCATCTAGTTACTGCAACCGGAGATTCTAGCCATTTTCTAGCAGAGAGAGTAAGAGAAGAAGTTTCTGATGTTGCTCTTTTCTTTGATTTCTTCTGAGGAGGAGCCATTGAAGAGAATTTGAGAGTTTGTGAAGCTTGAGAATATGAACTAGGGTTTGGAAATGGGAAAATTTTCAGTAGAGAGTAGAAAGTAAAGAGGGTTGGTGGCAAAATATATACGTGAAGTATAAAAAAAAGAAATAACTGCCGACCGGTCGACCGCCTGCATATTGCCGGTCGACCGTTTTCAACCCGAGAGCAAAACGGTCGACCGGTCATATTTCAGGCTGTCGACCGGTTTGGCTCTGTGTGTAAAAATGCAGAATTTGGCAAAAAATTTTGAAAACGAGTCGAATGAATATATTATATATTATGTTATTATTGCAAAAATATACTGTATTACAAGAATTATATATGAAAGCAAAATAATATACATTATGGAATTCTAATGAGAGGTGAGTTGTTATTAGAATTCTTGTCGTTTTCAATGCGTTTAGCCCACGGACTCCACTTATATCGAGCTCCTTCATTCTCGTTATAGTTTTTATCCCAAGAGTTTGGAGTTGTTGAAGTCGATGGTCTTGACGGCATTGGTTCATGAACATCGTGTTTGTTTGAACCGCAGAAGAATGAAGCCATTCGTTCTAAAGCGGATAAACGAGTTGAAGTACGTTGTTGTTCATGGTATAGTAGGTTTTGACCATAATGTAGTTGTCGTTGAAGATCGATTTGATGCTTTTGGTAGTGATGAATCTCATCGATTTGCGCCTTCGTGCGCGGAGAGCAGAATAGTGCTTTCTTTGCACGCTTGGATGTTGGAGTATGGCCAGGTGTGTGAAAACAATGGTGAGGGCATTCCGGCCTTTGTTTCGGTGTAATCGGAGAGTATTGTTCCTCCGACTCCGAGCTTGTGATAGAAATATGAGATTCCTCTGCGCATTTGTCGCAAATGTGTGCCATGGTAGCTTGTTTAAGGTGATTTATAATTTTCAGCAAGAAGGTGAATGAATGAAAGTGTATTTTTCAAACGTTTATATAAAAAAAGTTTGCCAATGAACTTGAGGATAGGATTTGTTAGAGATAATTAGCCGTAAACAAAAACAATGATGCATAAAAAAGTTATAAAAATAGGTATAGTTTGTTATAGGCTGAAATTTAAGAATTATTTGAAAAATATATAGCCTAAGTTTGAAGGTTACTTATTCTATTCTAGATCTTTCCGAGATACTAAGCCAAGCTCTCTTCGTAGTTTAATAAAACTAGATTCAAGTAATGGTTTAGTGAAAATATCGGCTATTTGATTGTCAGTGTGAACATATTCAAGATGTATATTACCTTTTTCAATATTATCTCTAAGGAAATGATGACGGATATCAATATGTTTGGTTCTAGAATGATTTACTGGATTTTTAGAGAGATTTATTGCACTCGTGTTATCACAGTATATAATAGAATTCGATAAATGTATATCGAAATCTTGAAGTGTTTGTTGCATATATAGTACTTGAGTACAAGCAAGAGCCGCTGATATATATTCAGCTTCACATGTTGATAGTGAAACACAATTCTGTTTCTTACTAAACCAAGAGACAAGTGATTTTCCAATAAAATGGCACGTACCACTTGTACTTTTTCTATCCGTCCGTGAGCCACCAAAATCAGCATCACTATATGATACTAATTCAAATGGACATTCTTTTGGATAAAAAAGACCAAAATCTTTGGTATTATTAAGATAACGAATTATACGTTTCACTGCTCGTAAATGTGATTCCTTTGGATCGGCTTGAAAACGAGCACATAAACAAACACTCATTAATATATCTGGACGACTAGCTGTAAGATAAAGAAGAGAACCAATCATGCTTCGATATAATTTCTGGTCAACATTCTTACCACTTTCATCTTTTTCAAGATGTGTAGTTGTACTCATAGGAGTTGGTTTACCAGATGTATTTTGTAATCCGAAGCGTTTGATAAGATTTTCACAGTATTTTTCTTGATTGATAAAAATACCGTTTGAAAGTTGTTTGATTTGAAGTCCAAGAAAATAAGATAGTTCTCCCATATGAGACATTTCGAATTCTTTGGTCATAATACTTGCAAATTCCTTGCAGAGTTTATCGTTTGTTGAACCAAAGATGATATCGTCTACATATATTTGGATAACCAGAATATCATTTCGAGAATGTTTAATAAACAAAGTTTGATCGACTTTGCCTATTTCAAATCCTGAATTAATAAGATAGCTACGTAAACGTTCATACCAAGCACGAGGTGCTTGTTTTAAACCATACAGAGCTTTCTTAAGTTTGAACACATGGTCAGGATATTTTTCATGTACGAATAAAGGTGGTTGTTCGACATAGACATTCTCTTTGATAAATCCATTGAGAAAAGCACTTTTGACATCCATCTGATAAAGTTTGAAATTATGATAACAAGCAAAAGATAATAGAATTCTAATAGCTTCTAGTCGAGCAACTGGTGCAAAAGTTTCTTCATAATCGATACCTTCTTCCTGATTGTATCCTTGTGCTACTAATCTTGCTTTATTTTTGGTGATATTTCCTTGTTCGTCAGCCTTATTTTTATAGACCCATTTAGTACCAATTACTGACTGATCAGTTGGTCTCGGAACAAGTTCCCAAACGTCATTGCGCTCAAACTGATTTAGTTCTTCCTGCATGGCAATGATCCAGTAATCATCTGTAGCAGCTTCTTTTGAATTCTTGGGTTCGATATTTGAGAGAAAAGCGACATGACCCATTTGATTGAGTTGACTCCTTGTTCTGACATGTGATGTTATTTCACCTATTATATTTTGGGCCGGATGGTCTCTTAATATTCTTGGTGGTGATTGTAATTCACATATTTGAGGAGTATTCTCAATAATTACTTCTGAGTCAGAATCAGTATTTGAGATGATTGGATTATTAATGGCTATTGATTCATCATCATCTGATATTGTGTGAGGATGCTGATAGATTTCATCAAAAGATACATGAAGTGATTCTTCAATAGTTTTGGTTCGTTTATTAAATATTCGATAGGCCTTACTTCGTTCCGAATAACCGACAAATATTCCTTCATCGGCTTTTGGATCGAATTTTCCAAGCTGGTCTTTCGTATTTAAAATAAAGCACTTAGAACCAAAAACTTTGAAGTATGAGATTTTGGGCTTTCTTTTGTTAAACAATTCATAAGGAGTATTCTTGGTAAGAGGTCTTATGGACACACGATTTAAAACATAACAGGCAGTTGCAACAGCTTCTGCCCAGAAGTGTTTTGGTAAGGTGGTTCCATTTAATAATGTTCTTGCACATTCTTGTAAAGTTCGGTTCTTTCGTTCTACTACTCCGTTCTGTTGTGGAGTTCTGGGAAACGAAAAATTATGATATATACCTTTCTTTGTACAAAAATGTTCAAATTCATTATTTTCAAACTCTCCGCCATGATCACTTCTTATATTTTTAACTTTAATCCCTTTTGATTTTTGAATTCTTTTGACGAAAGATTTGAAATGATCGAAAGTATCACTTTTATTTTTTAAGAAAATTGTCCATGTATAACGAGAGAAATCATCAACAATTACAAGCACATATTGACTGTGATTTATTGATTGAACTCTAGTAGGTCCAAATAAATCCATGTGCAGTAACTCAAGCGGTTGTAATGTTGATATGACTTTCTTGGATTTAAACGATGATTTGGTCAATTTTCCTAATTGACATGCATCACAAATGTTGTTAACTTTAAAACTCATTTTGGGTAGTCCTCTAACTAGATTGTTTTTGGCTAGCTTGTCAATAGTTCTGAAGTTTATATGACAGAAACGTTTGTGCCATAGCCATGGATCATTGTCATTAGCCATAAGACACATATCTGAATTATGATTAATATTCATATTTAGAATATATATATTTCTGTCTCTATAACCTTCAAAAACCAAATTATGGTCTTTATCTAAAATACTACACTTATTATTTGAAAAGGAAATTATAAAACCCTTGTCACATAACTGACTAATACTAAGTAAATTGTGTTTTAAATTTCTAACTAGCATGACATTAGTAATAAGAGGTAAGTTAGATGTACCACAATTGCTCACATCGCCTTTGCCGATGATATAACCTTTTGAATTGTCTCCAAAAGTGACTGAGCCACCATCTGAGTATTTAATATTTGTTAGTAAGCTCTTGTCTCCCGTCATATGCTTTGAGCAACCACTGTCCAATATCCACTTTCCTCTTTTCTTCAGTGGGACCTCATCTTCTGTTGCCATAAAGCAAACATTAGCTTGTTCATTCTCCGAATCACTTTCACTTTCTGATGAAGATGACTCTGAATCATCCCATGTTACTGAGAAGGCTCGTTTCTTTGATTTGTCCTTCTTATATTTGAATTTGTCATTTTCTGACTTTTTCTTTTGTTCTGGACAATCCTTCTGCATGTGTCCCTTTTTATGGCAGTTGAAACATTCTATAGCAGATGAAGATGGTTTATTTGATCCAGGTTTCCTTTTATTGTAGCGACTGGCTTTTCGATATTTTAGGAATTTTTTGAAACCTTTAGCAATGAACGCCAAATCTTCATCTTCAGAATCTGATTCATTTTCATCTTTCTCAACATGAAATGCTACATTTTTCTTTTCTTCTTTCTGTTCTTTTCTAGCCTGCAAATTTGCTTCATAGGACATTAAATTTCCTATCAATTCATCTGGCTTCATGACGGAAAGATCATTAGCTTCTTCAATTGCTAATACTTTTCCTTCCCATTCATTAGTCAGAGAATGTAGGACTGTTGAAACAACATCAAAATAAGAATACTTTTGTCCTAACCCAATAAGTGCATGGTGAATAGTTTGAAACCGTGAATACATGTCATTGATTGTTTCATTTGGTTTCATTTTGAAATTTTGAAATTGACTTTTCAGCATGGCTATTTTGGCTTGTTTAACCTTGTTAGTACCTTCATGAGTGATTTTTAGCGTTTGCCAAATTTGATATGCAGTAGTGCAGATACTAACACGATTATATTCATTTTGGTCTAATGCACAGAACAACATATTTATTGCTCTTGCATTTACGGCTGCTGCCGTTTTCTCAGCCACAGTCCATTCTGAATAATCAGTTGTTGGATTCACTATTTCTCTTTGAGTAGCATTCCAAGCATCATAGCTACTTGATTGCATAAAGAATGACATACGTGTTGCCCAATAACTATAGTTAAGACCATTGAAAAATGGAGGTCTTTGTGTCGATTGCCCTTCTGTGTAAGTGGTGTTTTGAGTGCTAGTACTTGCGTTATTTGCCATATTACAAGAATATATCAAATAACTGTGTTACGGTTATATGATGACCTGGCTCTGATACCAAATGAAAGTGCGGTGTGTATACAATTATATGTGCTAATATAGTATACACGGATCGTGTAATATGGATTACAATACAAATACAGAAATAGATGATAATAGCATTGTAAATAAAAAATAGAAAAATCACACCAGAGATTTTTATACTGGTTCGGAGCACCGTCCTACGTCCAGTCCCAGACTACTATCTGGATTTTCACTAATTACAACCTCGCTTCACCCGGAGGAACAGGTTTACAATTACCCGAACAGCCGAACGGGATTTCACGCCTCTACAACACTGAGGGCTTCAACACTTGCCTCTTACAATACTGAGGACTTCAACACTTGCCTCTTACAATACTGAGGACTTCAACAAAAACAATTACAATTGTTGTTGACAACTTGTGCTCTTGTAAACACGGATTTGTCACTTGTAGTACACTCTTCCTATAATCTTATCCTCAAATTGTGAATGATGTTTGTGAAGATTATGGAATTTATATTGCTTATTGAATCAAAATATATGAGATAGTGTCAATGATTCAATAAGGAATGAAAGTAGTTTAGAGCTTTTTGAATGGAAGTGAATTCAAAGAATAGATAGAGAGCATATATAATCTTAATAAAACTTATTGTTTTAATCAATGATATTGATGTGTATTTATAGAGAGAAAATAGTTATAACCCTTGGTGAAAAGTTGCAGTCAAAAGTTATGATCATTGATGAAGAAGAAGAGACGCAACCATTGAAGAAAGATGTGTCTTTTGGAAGAAGTTGCTCTCTGTTTAAAAACGGTCGACAGGTCAAAAACTAACCGGTAGACAGGTTTTTAAAAATATAGTCGTTATGTGCATGTGTGCACGTTTACTGTGCACATTCAACAGGAACGGTCGACCGTTCATTTTTGGACCGGTCGACCGGTCTCTGTTAAGTTGCACAATAAAGTGCACAACCTATATAAATGTGTATATATATATATATATTATATTTTGTGCATGATTATTTGAGGATAGATTTTGACAATTTTATTACTATTATAACATCAAATAATCAACCTATAATCTAGAGTACCATATGTAGGTCTTGATTTGTCGATCGCTTTAATATTGTTGTCAGCAATCAAAATCTTCATAGAAGCTGTGACTCAACAGATGGTCTCGAGTATGTGTTAAGACAGTGTAAATTTTTGAAAATAAAACAAGCTTTCTAAAAAATTTATGAATCAAGTTTTGACAAAATTTTGAAACTAATTCTTTGATATAATATGTGTTTATTTAAGTTGGGATTACACAAAAAAATTTAAAATAAAAATTATTCTCAAAATTAAAGGTGTTTAATATATATCCTTTATTTTAAAGTTTATTTTTAAAATAAACTTAATAATGTAATTAAGGAACTAATTAAGAAGATAAAATGTTTTAAAGGTTAATTTACTTAAGGGTCTAAGTTAATTGGTAATTTATAATTTATTCCAAAGGTTATTAATAAGATTTAAATGATAATTAAAGTAATTAATTAAGATAAATGGGTTACCTTTTAATTAACTAAGGGGTCTTAATTATTTAAGGAATAATTAATTAATATACGTAATTAAAGGATAGTTAATGTCATTAATTAAGGTGATTAATTAATGTGACTAATTAAAAAGATAATTACTTAACACAAGTAATCAAAGGGTAATTAAGTAATTGAAGGTTAATTACTTAACAATTAAAGGTTAATTAATTAAAGTAATTAATTTAAGGATAATTAACCAAGGTGATTTATTAACTAATGTTATTAATTAAAGGATTAGTTACTTAATTACTTAAAGAATAATTAATTAATGTGATAAATAAATTAATGTGAATAATTAAAAGTTAATTAATTAATGTAAGTAATTAAAGATTAATTACTTAATGTGATTACTTAAAGGTTAATTATTTAATGTGATTAAAGGTTGATTAATTAATGAAGGGATAATCACTTAATGTAACTAATTAAGGATAATTAATTAATGATCAAAGGTTGATTAATAAAGTGATTAAAGTTTAATTACTAAATGTAGGTAATTAAATATAATTTGTAACTAAATTTTAAGTAATTATTAAGGGATAATTAAGGATTAATTACTTGGTAATTAAAGGATAACTAATTAATTAAAGGATGATTAATTAATGTAATTAATTAAGGGTTAATTAATTAATGTAATTAAATTTAGGTTAATTAATTTATGTGATTAATTAAGGGATAATTAATTAATTAAGGATAACTAATTAAGTTAGGTAATTAAGGTTGATTAATTAATTAAATAAATAATAAATGGTTTGTAATTAATTAATGTAAATTAACCAGGATTAGTAATTTATTCATAAGTAATTAATCTGGTTTAAATTAATTATAATAAGGTGATTGATTCATTTCTTATGGACGATTGGATTCTATTGAATACTTTGTATTTTTTGATATCTCTGATGTATGAATTTCGGTGATATGATTGTTGTGAATTAAGCCGTGAACTATAATTTATCTATCTGTGATAAATTTACTTGTTTATCTGTGAATGAAAGATAAGCGTTATAGGATTATACCGCTTATCGATATTGTTGTGCTTGAATTGGTGATGATTGTGATATTGTATTATTGTGTGTAAAACCCATGGACTACACCACACACACAAATATGGATTTCATGGGAATTGGTTATGTCACAGATATTTGAATTTAATATTATTTTCAAAATGAAAAGCTTTTGGAAAGGAAGTTTGAAATTAAAATTTAGTTTGAATATAATATATCTTGTTTAAGTTTTGAAATTTTGGAAATTTTGATTTGAAAGGGTTACACAAGTTACACAATATATATATGTATGTATGTATGTATATATGGATTTAATACTATTTTAAAAAATTGTTTTTGGAGTTTGAATTTAATTCAAATAGGACTTGCCGATGATACAGAGGTCGCTGATTTTCTGGTTTATAATTTTAAAGGATATAACTTGTGTATATTTGATCGGATTTTTCCGAAATGAAAAGAATTTGTTTTCAAATGATAATTACTTTCATATAACGAAAGAACTTCCGGTTTTTGTTGAAAAGATTTCAAGTTTGAAATGAAAATTGTTTTGAAAACTATGTTTGTTAAAGATCAGTGAACTTGTTCCAAATTGAAGGGGATCTTAAAGGGTGAATCTTTTGTTTAAAAGATTAAAAGTGAAAATTGTTCAAACCATTCAAAACGAAAGTTTTTGGGAAACTAGTGTTGAAACTTGTGACTTAACTAAGATCCCAATATATCAATATGTTTTTAAAATAAGCGCTCATTATTCGGTTTAGCCGGGAGAGGACTTTATGTCATAAAACCCATTCCGAATAATGATACGACGAAATGGATAGCATTTGAAGACGGTGATAAAGACCGGGTATTTTCGAGAACGAAAGGATTACCTGTCGAATGACTCTGCACTGAGTTGCTCTGGTATAGAGATCTCCATATGTGATGGGAAGTCCGATCGAGACTGTGGATACCCGAATTTGCAAGGGCTTCTTTGAAGTGCCTTCGGTTCCGTTCGAACCCGAAACAGACTTGTATGGACATATGTCTGATGTTACACATTGAGACGTAAAACTGGTTTCTATCAAATACATTTCTATTTGGTGGCGGAGAATTTATTCTCTTAGCTTAACACCCTTCTCTGAAACGAACAAGCTCAGAGGTTATGTAGTTGATGGTCACTAGTGATATATTTTCAATTTGGTAATGTGGCTTGCTGAGTGCTGCTGATCATTTGTTGATCAAAGCATGGCTTTTGTGAAAAGCGTAGCTTTGTGGACGAGACTTCGTCGAACCTCACAGCCCAAAAATGGTCAAAATAGGAAGGACACGGCAAGGTTATAAGGGTTGCGCTCTTTAGGGTATGTGCATTTCCTTCTGGATAAAAAGTTTTATCATGGTATGGAGCCCAGATATTTAACTTATGTGGTTGTTGGAATTTGTTGGCGTTGAGCGCTCGGATAAAGGTCGGTGACATGGCGTACTCATGTCAGTACTTACCTAGTTACATAGGTAACCCGACCTTGTGTTGGCAGAGAGCTGGTTAAGTTCTCGGGGCGTCCCTCCAGAGGCGTACCCATTCGGTGAGAAAGTTCCTTAGCCTGACCATTTGTGGAAATCCAACACCCAATACGCGCTCTGTACGGTTTTAGCTGTAGAACCTGCCATCTAACATGGTAGCTATAATAGGCATACAATAATCGTACGTATGCTGGCTAAGATTAATATTATACTTTTGAAATGTTTTCTGCACTATGCACTAATAATAATATCATAAGGGTTGTACGTATCAAGCATGTTTGACTATCATAAGGAGAAATCTCCTCCAAGGGTGCGATTACATTGTGTGTGTGCCGGGAGGCCTTATGCTAGTTTCATTTTCCAAAAAGCATTGTCGATTTCTTTTTATTTCTTTTTATTTCTTTTTGTTTCTTTTTGTTTTGTTTTTGTTTAAAACAACTATTTTTTTTGCTCACACCAGTCCCATGACTGACCTGGAGTTTATTGTTCTCTTTCTAAACTCTAGGTGCCCATAATTTTCCATACGGGCAGCCTAAACTCAGGTTTTCGGATAGTCAGCTGGTTGGTGTAGCTTTTGGAAATCTTCAAAGTCTTTGGTTTGGCGATCGCATTATGTTTCATTACAGCATGATGGTGGTTCGAGCTTCTTGGATTGGAATCTTTGGAGCTTTGGCATTGAAGATGTTGTGTTCCGCTGCTGTTGCTGTCTTATTGTTTCCGCTAATGTATCTATCTTTGATTGTGTTGATCATTTCATTTGTATCATTGTTATGTCAAATGTTGTGTATCAATAAAATTATTCATTTTGCTTCCACTATGTTGTTATCACTTAATGGTGTTATAAGCTCCGACGAACTAGACTCAACGTTTGAATCTGCGGCATTCGAATATAGGTGATGTATTTGATGTCGATTTTCGAAGGTCGAGTCAGAATCGTCACATTTGGGATTTCGATCGATTCGTCTGGCCAATGCTATCGATAGAATTTCAAAATACTTGAATAGAGCAAACTGACATGATGTTGTTTTCAAAATCTATAAATTAACTTAATTTATGACTATATTATATGTATATATAAGTGTTATCCCGCTTTTTGGCAAAGCCGTGATACCAAAAGATCGATTGAAAACATAGGACAATTCGTCTCAGAGATTGGTCATACTACGCTTCACTATGGATATCGATGAATTTTGTTCAAGTCCAGATTGAGCTGCAATTGATAGGATATGACAAGAAAGATCGTAGAAGTTGGTATCTCAAATTTCAAGTCAATCCGAGTTCGTATGCTCAAGTTATCATCGATGCAAGTTGGAGGAAATAACCCTAAGTTTGAATCCATCAGGAGTGCATGAGTTCGAATCCATCGAGTTCCTCTTACTTCGAATCCATGAGATCACTCCACTTCGTATCCATCAGGTTGAAGTCCTTCGAGTCCATGAAGTCGCTCCACTTCGCCTCCATCAGAGCACATAAGTTTGTATCCATCAGCGTACGTTACTTCGCCTCCATCAGAGCATATAAGATCGAATCCATAAGACATAACCTTGGTTCGAATCCATCGAGCAAGCCTTGGTTCGAGTCCATCAGGACAGGGCCTCACTTCGAATCCATCAAGGGGAATACCTTCGAATCCATGCAGTTGAAGAACTTCGACTTCATCCCACGACAGTCTTCGAATTCATTCAGCTGAGAAGCCTTCGTGTCGATCAACTATCGCATACCTTGATCGATACGGAGGAACATCCATTCGATCGAATCGAACGAGCATGTCTTTGAATCCACTCCTTCGAACCCACCAAGTCAAGGCGGAAAAAACCATGGGTTCAACCCAGTAAACACGAAGAAAAAGATGGATTAACCCGAGAAGCGTGCGCGCCACGTCACCAGGCACATGCTCGAGTCATCAATTCGGCCCTATCGATTCGAAGGGATCGATTCGAACCAAGCGTGTCAACCGAGAATGCAACCTTAAATCGATCATAACTCGAGATCTACAAGTCCAAATGCTATGAAATTTTCACAGGAGCTTGCGTGAATGTTGAAGAATGTCCACACCAAATTTCACCTCGATTGGACACTTTTTTGATCGACTCGAACTAGAGTTCGAATCGATCCTAAAGTATCCCCGGATTTCCTGAGGCCGGGCATGTGGGCCCCCCTCACGTGCCAGAAGTGGTCTCCCTGGATTTTAGGCGAAATATCAGCCTCCTACACCTATAAATAGATCCCCTGGTCATTCTGAAAGGGGATCGGAGAATTTGTAGAGAAAAAGCACCCCGAACGCTGCCAGAGTCACTCCATATCGTCTTCACTGCTGCTGATTTCGAGTTTAAGTCTATTATCTGTTGTATTTCGCTCTAAAACACTTTTAACCTTCAAGTATTAAGCAATAAAGTGATAAAAACTTCATAGTGGAATTAGGCAAAACGCCGAGCCACTCTAAATTACTGTCTGCCGTGCAATTTATTTTTCTGTGATTTGGAGTTTTTGTTAGATAATCCTCATTTTCAATTTAGTTTCTTCATTTATTATCTCTTCAAAAAACTTCCGAAGGGTGTTGCCCAATTTTGGTGCAAAATTTTGGTGCTTTCACTGAGAAAACTAAGGTTTTCTCCTGCTCATTGGATCTGTCATCGATATCGGATTGCGTAAAACTAAGAGAGAGATCCAGACTTTAATTTCAGACTCCTTCCATACTATTCAGATTTACTAAAATCTAGGAAAGGATTCAATGCTTCAAGATGGTGAGCACGAGAGCCACTTCTACTGCCGCCGGCCAAGAAGGCCGTGATAGACAAAATCCCCCGCAACTCCCTCCACCCAATCAAGATGATACCGGGCACTCAGATCCATCAGGTTCGGTCACTCGACAAGAGTTCCAGGCATTACTCCAGGAACTAACCCAAAGTCGACAACAGCTGACTGAACAACTACGTGCCAATGCTGAGTTGACTAATGAACTAAACCGCCAAAGACGTAGAAAATCCAAAAGGGACCACGCCCCTCATTCCTCCACTGAAAGCTCTTCCTCGTCTAATTACAGCGGCAGATCTACCCGTCCCAGGCTAGACGGAAGCCATGCGCATACCGCTGGTCACCAGCAAGCATTAACTGTTGGGCAGATAAGAGTTGGCCCTTCCGCTAGTTTTCACACAGGACCCTCCTCACGAGGAGGCACTGTTCGACAACATACTATGGACAACCAAGCCACCGCCACTGCAGTTGACATAGGAGTTGATACCCGAAATCACTCCAATCAAAATTACCACCAGCAGGAACATACTTCGGGGCCATATGTCCCAGAAGACACCGAGCTAAGGAGGCGAGATATGGATCGTCGACAGCGCCCGATCCTACCTCGCACTGTGGAACTCGACCACACTTTGGCTCGCTACCCTCCGAATATAGCAACACCTGACCTCTCAGCTATGGTACGCCAAATGATCCGCGAAAGCCAGGGCTTAACAAATGACGATGGGGGAATCTCTCGAAGTCATACTCTGTTCATCAATGACATATTATATGCTGAACCTCCTCGGCGATTCAGGATACCGACTCTCCCCATGTATGAAGAAAATTCCGACCCTAACCAACATATTCTGAAATACGAATGGTCGATGACTGCTGCAAGAGCTGATGATGCAGTAAAATGCCGTAGTTTTCCCATTTCTTTAGGGGGAATTGCGACGATGTGATTTACACGATTACCACCACGATCTATTTCTTCATTTGACCAATTGGCTACTAAATTTGTTGAACAGTTCCGTATGCACATTGCCAGGCCTAAAGACGTAAATACTTTATCTAGTGTCACTCAAGCTCCAGGAGAGACACTCGGGCGATATTTGGAAAGATTCAATGCCGCTTGTGCACAGATTACTAACCCCAATGATAATTCAATCTTGATGGCCTTGACTAAGGGGATTGACCCCGACTCTGAATTTGGAAATTGGCTAGTCGGGAAACCTCCCGCATCGTTGGATCGTTTCTACTCCAAAGCCGCCCAATTCTTAAGGCGTGAGGATGCGAAACAATCTAGGAAGCAGGACGATGCGAGACCCAGCAATGAAGAAGTTCAAAGCAATGTGGCGGTGAAACAGTCAGGGGAGTGCTCAGGAAAAGTACAGTTGAATATTCAAAACAAGCAAACCTAGCCGAGGAACGACGATAATAGAAATAAGAAGCAGGATCAGAATCGTGGCCCGCGGCATAGGGCGCAAATGTTTGAAAGCTATACACCACTGAATACGTCACTGGAAAATGTGTATCTACAAACTTGTAATGCGATGCAGTATAAGAAGCCTACTCCGAAACCATCGTCGGAGAGACAGATTCAAACGAGGAAGTTCTGTAGATTCCATGAAAGTTATGGGCAAAATACCAATGATTGCAGGCATTTGCAAGACCTTATTGAAAAATTGATCAGGGAAAGGAAGTTAGATCAATTCGTACGGGCACCGCAGGCTGGTGGTGTGGGCCCGTCAAACCAAAATCGTGCACAAAACCAAGAGAGATAGGAGGATCCCGCTCGTACAGGAGGGAGGTTGGTCATAAATACAGTTAGTGGTGGTCCTCATCCAGCGGACCGAAGTTGGAGGGAAATGGAATCATACGCTAATTCAATCAGGCGTGTGAGTTTTGAAAGTTGCAGTACACTCGATGAAGGGGCTCCGACCAAACAACAGAGGACGATGACAGATGACATCGTATTTAGAAACCGAGATGCTGATAAGGTCGAAGCCCTAACTATAGACCCACTAGTCATATCTGCCCAGGTTGGTCCTGCTTGGATGAAGAGGATCCTGGTGGACAGTGGGAGTTCAGTAAATATCTTGTTCAAGAGAGCATATGATCAAATGAAGATGGAAGCCAAAGATTTAAAGCCTTGTCAATCTAGAATCCATGGCTTCGATGGAAGTGCTAATATACCCGCTGGAGTGGCGGAGTTGCCAGTGGAGTTGGGAGATGGAGAACGCCGAAGAGTCCGAATGTTACAATTTGTTGTCTTAGATATCCACTCTCCATACAATGCTTTTTTGGGCCGACCAGCCCTTGCCGAATTCAGGGCAGCAATTGCCCCATGGTGTTTAACTTTGAAATTTCCCACTGATCGTGGGATTGGGGTCATTCAGGGAGATCAGGCTGTTGGGAGAGCCTGCCATGTTGCCGAACTGCGAGAAGCGCAGAGAAAGGAGAAAGGAAAGGACGTGGAGGAATCTCTCTGCGTCCGTTTTGCCGTTGATTGACAATTAGTGCCTGGGCCTCAGCTCGGGCATCACGACCAATTCCAGAAAGATCTAGACCCCAGAGACACTAAAGGTAATGATGAATCTAAAGAAAGTCAAGCTTCCCCTGCCGAACTGACAATTGACATTCCAGTTAATGATGATGATTCAAAAATGTTAAAAATTGGGTCTCAACTAAACCCACAAGCGCAACGGGAATTGGTCGAATTTCTCCAAGCAAATCTAAACGTATTCGCTTGGACGCACTCTGATATGTGTGGAATCTCGCCGGATATCGCGAGCCACACCTTGAATATTGACCCACGGTATATCCCGGTCAAACAAAAAAGACGCGGTATGGATCCAGAGAGATCTGCCGCCCTCAAAGAAGAAGTGGATAAGCTAAGAGCGAATGGGTTTATCCGGGATGCTTTGTACCCGAAGTGGGTATCCAACCCTGTACTTGTCTGGAAACCGAATGGGAAATGGAGAACGTGCATCAATTACTCTGACTTAAATAAGGCTTGTCCGAAAGACAACTTTCCACTTCCCCGAATCGATCAACTTGTGGACTCAACGGCCGGGCACGAATTATTATCTTTCATAGATGCTTATTCTGGTTATAATTAGATACTCATGCATGTGCCCGACCAAGAACGTACGAGCTTTGTAACTGACCTGGGACTATGCTGCTACAAGGTCATGCCTTTTGGATTAAAGAATGCCGGAGCAACTTACCAGCGCTTAGTCAATCGAATGTTTGCCGACCAGATCGGGAAAACTATGGAAGTTTATGTAGATGATATGTTAGTAAAATCACGATACTCCACAGATCACGTCAAAGACTTAGAGTCAATGTTCAATGTCCTCCGGAGATATGGGATGAAGCTTAATCCGCTAAAATGTCATTTCGAAGTCGCTTCCGGAAAATTCCTTGGGTTCATCGTCAACGCCCGAGGAATAGAGGCCAACCCCGAAAAGATTTGGGAGATCAGGAATCTTCAAACTCCAAGGACCATAAAAAAGGTTCAGAGCCTTAATGGAAAGGTTGCAGCACTGAGCAGGTTCATCTCGAAATCAACTGACAAATGCATACCCTTCTTCGACCTGATCCGAAAAGGGAAACAAAACTTCGAATCGACTACGGAACGTGAGGGCGCATTTCAATCACTGATTCAGCATCTTTCCACACCGCCGATTCTTTCAAAACCTGTTGATCATGAGCAGTTATATCTCTATCTGGCCGTATTTGAAAACGCAATCAGTGCCGCGTTAGTTCGGGAGGAAGATCGATTACAGAAACCAGTCTATTATGTTAGCAAACGGTTAACCGAAGCCGAGAGAAATAATCCAAGGTTAGAAAAATTGGCATACTTCCTAGTCATCACCTCGAGGAAGCTTCGTCCATATTTTCAGGCTCATCCCATCACCGTGTACACCGATCAGCCATTACGACAAGTCCTCACACGACCTGAGACGTCTGGCAGGTTACTAAAATGGAACATTGAACTGAGTCAATTCGACATCACTTATACTCCGAGACGAGCCATACACGGTCAAGTCCTTGCAGATTTCATTGCCGAATTCACTACTCCTGAAGACTTACCTGAAACTAGTAAATCCCCCGAATACATATGGAAGCTATATACTGATGGTGCATCCAACGATCGGTGCTCGGGCGCAGGGATAGTGCTTGAAACTCCCGAGGGCCGATCCATATGCTACGCTTTAAAGTTTGATTTCCGTGCAACCAACAATTAAGCCGAATATGAAGCTTTGCTTACTGGGTTGAAGTTGGCCCGTGACCTAAGAATTATTGCTGTGGAAATCTATTGTGATTCCCAGTTGGTAGTATGCCAAGTTCGGGTGAATATCAGGCCAAAGATCGAAGATTAGCCACTTATCTAGCCCGGGTCCGGGAAGTACTTGATCAGTTCGATTATTATACCATTTTCTACGTACCCCGAGAGCACAATCAGAAAGCCGATTCGTTGGCAAAATTAGCAAGTATAGGCGAAGCTCAACACTTGGGACTCGTTCCTGTCGAGACTTTATCCTCTCCAAGCATTGATCGAGCAAAGAATGAATTCACATTTGAAGCTACTTCCAGCAGGGCATCGTGGATGACCCCCTACCGAGACTACATTGAGCGTGGCATATTGCCCGAACGACGAAGTGAGAAAAGACAAATTCTTCGAAAAGCTTCACGGTTTGTCATTCAGAATGGAGTTATTTATCGAAGGGGATATTCTGCTCCTCTTCTCCGGTGTATCGCACACGACGAAGTCAAACGAGTGTTACACGATGTGCACGAAGGAGAATGTGGCGATCACACTGGGGGGAAAGCACTTGCCAAGAAAATACTCCGATATGGATATTATTGGCCTACCGTAAATCGCGATGCTATGGACTACGCCAAAAGGTGTGATAAATGCCAAAAACACGCTCGAATTCCTAGAGCTCCACCTACTGAGATAACCCAAATGGTCAGCCCATGGCCATTTGCAATATGGGGAGTTGATATAATTGGTGCATTGCCTTTAGCTAAAGGTGGTGCGAAGTACGCCATCGTCGCAGTTGATTACTTCACCAAATGGGTTGAAGCTGAACCTCTTGCAACAATTACAACAAATAAAGCGATCAACTTCGTGGCACGCAACATCATCTGCCGGTTTGGTCTCCCGCATACTATTATCACCGATAATGGAGCCCAGTTCGACAGTGTTGAATTCAAGAACTTCTGTCAACGATTTCACATCTACAAGAAATTCTCTGCAGTAGCACACCCTCAAGCAAATGGTCAAGTTGAAGCCGTCAATAAGGTTATCAAGTCTATTTTGAAGAAACGACTGGAAATACCCGGGGGCAAGTGGGTTGATGAACTGCCTATGGCTCTATGGGCTTACCGAACGACTCACAAGACTACAACCGAACACACTCCATTTTCTCTATCCTATGGCTCTGAAGCCGTTATTCCAGTCGAATTGGAAGTTCGCTCTCATCGTGTGACATATTATGATCCGAAAACGAATGCCATATTACTTGCTGAATCTCTGGATCTACTTGATGAGAAACGTGAAGAAGCTGATTTGAGGGCAGCCGCATATCGGAGTCGAGTCGCTCGAATATACAATGCCAAGGTCCGCCCGCAAACCTTTGAACCCGGCGATCTCGTACTCAAGAGAATTTATCCGGTCCCTTCGCACATGAAGCCAAATTGGGAAGGCCCGTATGTGATTTCACAAAAGCTCGAAGGTGGCACGTTCAAGTTGTCAACCATTGACGGACTTACTTTACCGAGAGCTTGGAATAGCAAAAGTCTCCGTCGCTACTACACATGATAGGCTTTATTTATCTATTTTTAATCAATTTCTTCCTTAGCATTTTATTTTTGCATTTTGAAGTTTGAACTTGTAATAAGGCAACTGATTTTGCCATATTTCTTTTATTTCAGCAATAAAATGCCATCTCTTCGAGCCAAAAGTTATGATTCACTGAAAATGACGCATAATATCACAATGCACGAAGAGCTAAATTCCATCACGCAGTGGGATTTATTCAAATAGGGAGTGACTGTGATACGACCGGTCACTCACTAAGTGAAACCCGAGCTCGGGGACAGAACACTACACCAGCGTTTACAAGGATTGATACACGACAATCCTTTTACTAACTCCAAATTCCCAGAGTGTGAATTGGAGTATAAACATTCAACAACTCGTTCCTAGAGTGTGAATTGGAGTATAAACATTCAGCAATTCGTTCCCGGAGTGCGAACGGACTCCAACTTCCCAGAGTGTGAATTAGAGTATAAACATTCAGCAATTCGTTCCCGGAGTGCGAACGGACTCCAACTTCCCAGAGTGCGAATTGGAGCATAAACATTCAGCAATTCGTTCCCGGAGTGCGAACGGACTCCAACTTCCCAGAGTGCGAATTGGAGTATAAACGTTCAGCAATTCGTTCCCGGAGTGCGAACGGACTCCAACTTCCCAGACTGCGAATTGGAGTATAAACATTCAGCAATTCGTTCCCGTAGTGCGAACGGACTCCAACTTCCCAGAGTGTGAATTGGAGTATAAACATTCAGCAATTCGTTCCCAGAGTGCGAACGGACTCCAACTTTCCAGAGTGTGAATTGGAGTATAAACATTCAACAACTCGTTCCTAGAGTGCGAACGGACTCCAACTTCCCAGGGTGTGAATTGGAGTATAAACATTCAACAACTCGTTCCCAGAGCGCGAACGGACCCAAAATTCGCAGAGCGTGAAGCAGAGTATAAACATCAATTCCAGGTTCCCGGAGCACGAACCGTGTTACAAGTATTGATAACTCTCAAATTCCCGGAATGCGAACCGGATTATTAATCTCAAATTATCCTAAGTCCCCAGAATGTGGACATGTGCTTAAGATTTACAATAAATGCGATCAACCACCAAAATACAAATGTTGTTCCCCGAGACTTGGGGGCAGAAAAGCTAAGTGTTAATCACTAACCAAAGTGATACTATATCCGGAGTTCAACTCATTTATCAAATCATGACACGAAATTATGTTTTCATACTTGGCATATAAAAAAAACAACACTGCAAAACACTTAAAGTAAAAGTAAAGAGCAACATCCCATTCCATCAGCCAACAAAAACAGGTTTGATTACATGGCAAGTCAAAAGGTTTCAATTAAGTGGAGGCCGGATCCACACATATACACGACTCTAAAAAGAGCAAAAGAAGAGGTAAAAGAATCGCTATTCACAACTACATGATAAAACAAGAAGTTCACTCCTTCTTCTTCCGGGGCTTCTTCTTCGGAGTCGAGCCGCTAGACCCACTACCCGGCTTCCTACGAGACTTTTTGCCCTTCTTTGGAACATCCTCAGGATCTGGCATAATATCAACGTCTTCCTCAGAGCTGGAAGGGATAGAGATCCTCTTGTGAGGGCGAACTGAAGGCATGGGGGCGGTGACAGGTGTTTGTTTAGCAACGCTCGAGATAGTTACCGTGCCACCGGGAGAGATCACCATTAAAGAAGATAAGCTTGAAGGAGCAGTGTCGCTACCAGGACCACCAACCATCACCATCGTGGCCATTTCAGCACTTATCTCAGCTAAAATCTCTTCTTCTCGAGTCAACTGAGCTGCGCTGGATACGCTGGTGGTTGTTACGACAGAACTGAATACCGGAGCAGCTCCACTCATCGTGAATGAAGGATCAGGAATAGGGTCAAGAGGTTGACCAAGTAGCTCTTCAATCATTTGAGCATCGAATGACATCGAGCTCCCCTCTCCCATATCACTGGCCATGGCAGCAGTTGAAATCGCCTCGGTGACAATAACTCCGTGCGTAGGATATAGAACCGGAGAAACTGGGGGCATGAATGCGGCACTCTCAGTCACTGAACAAAGGAGAACAAAAGTAATCAGTCCAGAAAATTCTCTCGAAAATCGATACTTTAAGACATGAGGGAAATAATCAAAGTACCTTCTTTACCCTACCTAGGAGCTTGAACAGGCTCGGAGACAGTAGTATTGCCAGAAGACAACTTCGGTTGATCCGGGTTGTAAGCAGGAATAACTTGTGGATCGACCGCGGCGATAACTTCGGACGAAGTCGGGATAGGGACTTCGATATTCCTGCTATGATGCGCGACACCCGAACCTTCGCCGATCTCCGTTTGATGGATGCCAAGTTTTTCTTTCTCAATAGAAATTATCGCCTCGTGAAGAGTTCTCCTCTCATCCTCGCTGAGCAGACGTGACTCGAACTCAAACTCATCTAATACTCCATCCGGGCAAGACATCCTCTTGTTCTCCAATAATTTCTTCCAAGCATTGTAGAGAAGCATCGAGTAATCTCCTAGCCAGGAGAGATTTCTATGCTTTAACACGTTGGCGTTATATGTGTCCAAGAGTTCATCAAATTCGGCCTCCATCTTGAACCTCTCTGCCTGGACTCTCTCCTCCACCTCCGTTTCAACCTCCTTAACCCTTGCGACTGCCGCATCACGCTCAGCTCGGAGAGACGCAGCTTGCTCACACGCTTCTTGCCCGGCCGTATTAGCATCGTCTTTTTCCTTGTTTATTTCGGCAAACTTAGCCTTTAATTCCTTTAGTTCTTTGACCGCCGCATCCCGCTCGGCCTCAACATTTTTGTATCGATGGCCCAAGTCTTCAACTAAAGTGCAATGTGCTTGTTGCATCTTTGCCATCTCAACTAATGTCTCATCAACCTTTTTTAGCGACTCGACTTCAGCCTTACGGGAAGATTCCGCCTCAGATTGGAGTATATCAACAATATGATTCTTCTGAGCCAAGTCGGCTTCCAGTTTCTCGATAAGTTTGGCTCGATCGAAGGCTACTTTTGAAGCTTTAACAGCCGTTTTATACCAGTCTTTGTACTGAGCATAGAAATCGCGGGTATAGCTAAGTGATGTGGTCACGGCGTCTTCAGGAATTCTTTTAAGATTAGGAGGAAAAATACAAGCGTCGAAGCAAATCTCCAGAAAGTCCCTCTTCAATTGAGAAAGTCTGATGGACCCTTCACCAGATGGTTCAATAGGGGCCTCCTCCGCAGCCGTGGTCGTAGCAACCTCAGTTCTAGAACGATGTGGCTCGAGCCTAGAAACCTGCGAAGACGGTTGTTGTCGCAGAGGCTCAGATACCTGAATATGGCTTCAGGATGGCGGAGGAGAACGAGAAGGGGAGCGGCGTCTCCGATCTCTATCCGATCACTACTGACTGGAGTAACTACGATGATGATCCCTGGCATAATATTCCTGGCCATGATGCCTCCGTTCCCGATCGCGATTGTGGTCTCCACGTCGAGATTCGTAATAAGACGAAGGGTGATGCACTCTTCGGAGTTTGTCCAGTGTAGATTGACGGCCAGACATAGCACCTGAAAAAGAGAAGCAATTCAGTTAAATACCAGGCGAAAGCAATACAATTTGTGCGGAAGCCGTGTAGTGTTATGAAAGTGCATGCAAATGTGCAAAACCCCGACCAACCAGAAGTGTCGACTGCACTAACAGGTAAAGGCTCGCTTATTTCTAACGCTTCCCGGAGTTCATCTAACCCGGACTCGTGGTGGAGAGATACGTATTCCGGGATGGGAATGTCATCCAGTCCTATAAAAATGTTTCTTGGTTGACAAGGAGCAGTGTCAGAGGTAGTAATTCTGGGGATCAAACGAGATACGACTACAGACTTCCGTCTCTTATGTTTAGGGACAATAGCCTTGCCTTTCCGCTTTTCTTCAATTCGGGAAAGATCAGCGGCTAACTCGGTATCGGTGGGCGTCCTCTCGTCATCGCTCATTTCTCCTATCACTATGCCGGGTTTTCTTTTCACCGTCTTCTTCTTTGTCTTCGAAGCCGGCTTCGCCAACCCCTCGATGACAATACTCTGGTTCATCTCAATTAAACCCAGCGTCCTTAAGTTATCATCAGTCAACACCGAGTCGATGTGCCACAAATCACTCGGGACCTCTTGTAAACGTCGGACAACGCCTTTGTAGTGTCCACCGTCAGGCCTTGAGATGATAGCTGCAAGAAAAATGCCCGATATTAGTTCAAGTGTTAATAACGACTGTTAAAGAAGGCTTGTGCGATTTACGACACTTACGTCTAGACAGCCATCGCCTAGCGAACCCTGGGGGGCATCGAACAAAAAACCATTCGTTCTTAAAATAACCGAGTCTGGTCCAGGCTCCCGTCACAATTTGGCAGTTTCTAACTGCTTCCAAAAAGGTGAAAGATGGACTATCGCCCCTGCTCTTGAAGTTGAATATGTGTCTAATCTCGGTTGGCCTTGGCGGACGAAAGAGATGATCCATAAATAAAACGAAAACACTGTTCAGCAACGCATGTCCATTGGGATGAAGTTGCGAGGGGGCGATTCCAATGAACGATAACATCTCCCTGATATATTGGTTAAATGGAGGAAGAGTTCCAGCCACACAGGCGTGACGATAGAAAGCAGTGTACCCCTCGGGCGGGTTGCGAGGTCTGTCACCAACGCCCGGTAGCAAAACGTCGTCCGGGGATAAGTTATGTTTCAAGCAGATCCGATCCTGTAAGGCTTCAGAAATACTGGACGAAATAGAGTCGATAGGATCATCGATAAATAAGGCGTTCGGCACTTCGTCCGGAGCCGGCCCAACTACTTCGGGAGGAATGTTAGGGATTTCAAGTATTTCTGGAGAAGGCGAACTCTGTACTTCTTGTTGTTGAGAGCTCAAAGATTCCATAACTAACTAACTCATCAGAAAGCAACATTAAGTACGTAAAAAACCCGTTCATACCCAGTGTAAAGTGTGTGCGGTGTAGTGTAGTGTTGTGTATTACTTGAAAAATTCAACAGAGTTAGAGAAAATTTTCAGACAGCGAAGACATCAGAGATCCGGTCGAGATGGCCATCATCGCTGACCGCCATCACTGAACCATCCCGATGTTGACAATTGATCCAAGTTAAAGTTTGTTGTCACGGTGATAAGTTATAGTTCAATCGACGAGCTTCGAAGGGCAATCAAGTATGCACAATAAAAGTTCGGTCCAGATATGCAGAGATAAAGCTCGTCGGAATTATCCCGCTAAATATGCGAAAGTTATGTATCCATATAAGTCACTTCGAATCGATCAAAGGGATAATACTTTGAATCTATCGAAAAGATGATCCTTCGAATCGATTAGGGCTAGGTTTCAATTGTTCGAATCGACCAAAGAGACGAAGCTTCGAATCGACTCTGTTCGAATCGATACGATTCGAATCGATGGTAACTGGAACCCTTCGTATCGATCAACAACTCAAGCAATGCATCCATCGTCAACGAAGGCATCGAATCGATCACCAGCAGCAAAAGACAGATGAAAGACTTAAGCTTCGTATCGATCGCATATGCAAGATGTTCGAATCGATCGCAAGGGATCGATACGAAGGACCCATCCGTGTTCCTTCTTTGGCCAGCCAAGATTGAAACGAAAGAAACACGATGGAAGAGTTTGTTTTTTAAATCTTCGAACCTAAAAAATTTCGTCTACCTGAATGTATAACTCGATTCGAAAAAAGTTGGATAACGCCTCGACCCGAAGGAAGGAGAGTAGTTCAACCTTGTTCTTGAAGGACCGAGATGGATTCGAAGACGCAAGAAGACGAAGATAAAAAGTAAAAAGTGAAAGTGAGCCGAGTCCCAGGTATTATATGGATCCTACAAAGGAAACGGGGCGATTCACCTTCCGTTCACTTCAACCGATCACTACCGGTCAAAACACAGGATGGATTCGAACGATCGTGTTCGAATCTGTTGCACTTCGAATCCATCAAAGCGACGTGACCACAAGGCTTCATCGATACGAAGCAATTAACGAGAGCTGACTTGAAATCGCCAAAACCTTATCGATTCGAAGCATGAGTTTCACGACCATCAGCTCACAACAATTCAAAGACTATCGATACGAATGATCACTACGAATCCATCAAAAACCATCGATGAGGGTAAACACTTCGTATCCATCAATTCAACCCGCACCAACGTGAAAAACTACTTGTCAACCTTTTACATCGATTCAGGAGAGGGTCGGTACAAGAGGATAATCAAAAACAATTGTCAAAACATTGTTTCGAACTCAAATTTCCAAATCGGTTCAGGAGAGGATCGATACGAAATTCAATAACAAACAAAATCGACAACGACTCGTGAACACACAATGTTAATGAGGGTCAAATTAACGTATGTGCATATATGTCAAACTAATACTCGGTTTTAAACACTTACAGGGATCAAACACTCATCTTGTTACGATTACAACAATTAACAGCTAAGCAATGTTCTGCAGCAATAAATCATATCAACGCAAGGTTACAACCTTCGATAAAGGAACAATGATTGTTCAGAGAGAAATCGCAGCTTTTCAAAGCACGTCATGTTCCACAAGACGTACTTTGGGGGGCAAATATAATCTCGCTTTTTGGCAAAGCCGTGATACCAAAAGATCGATTGAAAACATAGGACAATTCGTCTCAGAGATTGGTCATACTACGCTTCACTATGGATATCGATGAATTTTGTTCGAGTCCAGATTGAGCCGCAATTGATAGGATATGACAAGAAAGATCGTAGAAGTCGGTATCTCAAATTTCAAGTGAATCCGAGTTCATATGCTCAAGTTATCATCGATGCAAGTTGGAGGAAATAACCCTAAGCTCGATCCATCAGGAGAGCATGAGTTCGAATCCATCGAGTTCCTCTTACTTCGAATCCATGGGATCACTCCACTTCGTATCCATCAGGTTAAAGTCCTTCGAGTCCATGAAGTCGCTCCACTTCGCCTCCATCAGAGCACAAAAGTTCGTATCCATCAGCGTACGTTACTTCGCCTCCATCAGAGCATATAAGATCGAATCCATAAGACATAACCTTGGTTCGAATCCATCGAGCAAGCCTTGGTTCGAGTCCATCAGGACAGGGCCTCACTTCGAATCCATCAAGGGGAAGACCTTCGAATCCATGCAGTTAAAGAACTTCAACTCCATCCCACGACCGTCTTCGAATTCATTCAGCTGAGAAGCCTTCGTGTCGATCAACTATCGCATACCTTGATCGATACGGAGGAACATCCATTCGATCGAATGGAATGAGCATGTCTTCGAATCCACTCCTTCGAACCCACCAAGTCAAGGCGGCAAAAACCATGGGTTCGACCCAGTAAACACGAAGAAAAAGATGGATCAACCCGAGAAGCGCGCGCGCCACGTCACCAGGCACATGCTCGAGTCATCGATTCGGCCCTATCGATTCGAAGGGATCGATTCGAACCAAGCGTGTCAACCGAGAATACAACCTTGAATCGATCATAACTCGAGATCTACAAGTCCAAATGCTATGAAATTTTCACAGGAGCTTGCATGAATGTTGAAGAATGTCCACACCAAATTTCACCTCGATTGGACACTTTTTTGATCGACTCGAACTAGAGTTCGAATCGATCCTAAAGTGTGACCGTCCTGAGGCCGGGCATGTGGGCCCCCCTCACGTGCCAAAAGTGGTCTCCCCGGATTTTAGGCGAAATATCAGCCTCCTATACCTATAAATAGAGCCCCTGGTCATTCTAAAAGGGGATCAGAGAATTTTTAGAGAAAAAGCACGCCCGAACGCTACCAGAGTCACTCCATATCGTCTTCATTGCTGCTGATTTCGAGTTTAAGTCTATTATCTGCTGTATTTCGCTCTAAAACACTTGTAACCTTCAAGTATTAAGCACTAAAGTGATAAAAACTTCATAGTGGACGTAGGCAAAACGTCGAACCACTCTAAATTACTGTCTTCCGTGCAATTTACTTTTCCGTGATTTGGAGTTTTTGTTAGATAATCCTCATTTTCAATTTAGTTTCTTCATTTATTATCTCTTCAAAAAACATCCGAAGGGTGTTGCCCAATTTTGGTGCAAACAATAAGTATAAAGTTTCTGAAAGCAAATAGTTAACTGAATTGGTTGTTCGAAATGATAATATTTGATTTTCATTTATTGTTTTGTAAACCATTGGCTATTCCAATATGTAAATAAATGAAATTATAAAGCGTGGTTATAAATTAATTTTAAATTGAAAAGAATTTAAATTTAGAATTTGAGAATTCAATTTTCGGTATCCTAGAAAATTTGGCTTTTAAAATTTAAGGATATATTATTTGAGGGTATTTTCAAATAGAAATCATTTCCAAAGAATTTTTAAAGTTTTAAATTAGTACTCTCCTCCATTGTCACTGGAAAATAATTTCAACGATGACTGCAGCATCATCGACATTCATTTTTAAGTTTCAAGTGGAGAGACCACTTAGTAGCTTTGTTTTGCTACACTTTTGTTTTATAAATTGAATTTGATTTGAATTTCTTAAGTATGACTTGATTTATAATATATATAGGTATATGTTTATAGATTTGGTTTGATATATATAGAATATATATATATATATATATATGCATACATTTATCTCAAAATAGTTCGAAGAGAAATTAGAAATTTAACTCTTAAATTCTTGAACAAATATTTAAAACTTAGAGATTATTGAATTATGAAAATTTACTTGTATAATACTCAATTTCATCCCAACATATATAACATACCTAAAGTATTCAGAAGTTGAATATGTAATTGAATAGTATACAATATAAATGATTATTAAGGAATTTTTAAATAAATTTGAGTGGTTATAATAAGTGTCAATATACTTAATCTATGTGATAAGATATGTTAAGTAGAATAAATTGAATAATAATTTGGGAAAAAGAAGAATTAAATATGATTATAATAAATGTTTATATTTATGATTATAGGCATTGTTAATAGAGATAAATTGAATAATAAGATAATGTATAAATAAATATGAAATTAAAAATAGTTAAAATTAAATTATAAGTGAAATTAACTTAAGTGATATCAAATCAATTTAAATAAATGAGATAAATTTGTTTTGAAAGAAACGTTTTTGTAATAAACATTAATAAAGTGAAATTAAATCAAATGAATGAAAATATCTCGATTTGAAGTCAATTAGTTTAATATAAACCAATTTAAAAATAAATGAAATTTATATGTTTTGAATTAATTTTTTATTTTGTATTTCAATCTATTTTTGCTGGCTGTTTCTATTCTCCTACCTCGTTCCTTTTCAGGGACGAAAAGTTTTGAGTAAGGAAGAGTGTGACGACCCGTAAATTTTAATGATTTTTAGTAATGTAATTAACTGAAATTTTCTGAAATTTTAAATAATTGAATGTGGAAATAAAAATCTGATATTTGGAATGCGTCTATAACATAGTAAATGATAAATTTTCATATGATAATATGGAAGCTTATTTTATTGTGTAATTTTATTTAATTTAAATTAGTTAATATTTGATGATAATAGAATGTTTTTCGAACCCGAATATTTTTATATAATAAATTTGTAAATCATCTTCTGAATGAGACGTCATATTCCGTTTCGTCAAATTTGAACTACTATTGCTCCGTTTGTCTTAACTCCAGCGTTTTAGATGCATTTTCGGTACCGAATTTCGACTTTAGACAGGATGGTCTACCAATGATATTTGTATATCATTTCGATCGTCTTGTCGTGCCAATCTCTGTAGTATACTCGTTTGTTTGTTTCGGAGTCCAAAAGATGGCAAAATCTACGGAACGACTTCTATACCGGTTCCTCAATTTGGCTTTTGGATTTCCCGTGACCACTCATTGCTCACCCTGTATGAACCAATTGCCTCTTGATATTAATCATTTCAGAATTCATCAGTCATGACTTTTTCTTTTCCCTATTCTAAAGTATATTTGCTGGTTCATATTAGTGGAGTGGTTCATTTTCTATGTTTAACTTTCTTTTCGACTCTTGGTTTATAAAATAAAATAAAAAATAATGTTAAGTTCATTTTTAGTTGCATGCCTGTTGCTTCTCCCAAAAACTATGCTTTCTTCCATTTCCATGCATGTAACCATTCGGCCTCGTCCCTCCACAAGCTTGCATCTCCACTCTTCCCTCTCCTCTAGCCGATTTTTCACATCACCCAAAACCTTCCTACTTCTCCCTTCCGAGCCCATGACGCCACCAACCTGGATCCGCCACCATGATCTCCAGCCCCACCACTGAGCGATTCAACTCCAAGCCGAGCACCTTTTCCCCCTACCTCACCAGTCTTGGCCTATCCCTTCACATAGCAGCTACGCCTTCCTCGCCAGCTAGCACCTCCTCCGCTTTGTCAGTTCAACTCCGCCTTCCCAACCTGACAATCGTGCTCCATTTCCTCTCAGGTTCGGCTAGCATGCAACTTTGCTTATTTAAGGTATGTATATTTATATATCTTAAGTGTTAAAGCGTTATCTTATATAAGATATATTACTAGTTTATATAATCTATTGGGTATCGTATTTGTATATGTATTTATGCATATAGGTCTACCTGCATTATATATTGATTTTATTTTTATTTTATTATTTTATATTATATATATATATATATATTGTAACGATCCGGAGTTTTCGATGCCGAAAATTCTAGATGGTTATGAAAAGAAGAAAGAGATAGAAGAAGAAGAAGATCAGAAACATCAACATCTCACATTCACAGAGGATAAAATATAATAATAAATAATAACAGTTTATAAAAGAATATTTTATCTGTCGATTACATTTTAATACATCAGAGTTACACATATACTCAAACACTGGACGTATGCAAATCAACATGCCTCAGATATACAACAATATAATACAGCGGAAAAACCTCATACGTTCTTGCCATCCAGCTCGCCTCCTGAGCTCTAGAACGTCCTTGCCTAAAAATCTGTAAGACTTGGTCTGATCCGAGCATTACATCAAAGTAACACCCGGGTCAGGCTGGAAACCAGCGTGAGTAAACCCATCGAACATGAATGACCTAAAACATACAACTTATATATATATATATATATATATATATATATATATATAACCCGGGTAACTTGTATCAAATACAAATTCGCCAATTATTATAGACATTACTTATTTCACTCACAAAGTTCTAAGTACCAAAACTTAGATTAACTAGTCTTATTCACTTAAATCATTTCACTCCAGCCTACAGATTTCACATAAAAACCTATAAAAATTCAAAGTGGTTTCGGGTATTTTCTAATATCTGAACCCGGTCTCTTCCAGTCTCATGTCATCCTAACCCAAGTTATCCAAATGAAATACACAACATTTAATATCAGAGATATCAACTCATTCAAAGCATTCAATACCATTCAATCATCCATAAGCAAAGCTTGATCGCTACCAAAATTAATTTACTTAATTCTAATTAAATTTTTAACCTCAATCACTTAGATTTCTTTACTTGTCATTAATTAATTTCAAATCAATTAATCAATCATCCCTTCATTATTCATCTTAATTAATCAACCTGGATTAATTATCCTTCAATTAAATTCAAGTAATTATCTTTAGTTAACTTCAAAATAGTAATTCTTCTCAACCAAAATCAATAAGTAATCTTAATTACTTCATAAATTAATTAAATATATCAATTACATTAAACCTTAATTACTTATATTAATTAACTTCTCATAAGTCACTTATTATTGATTAATTCATCTAAATTAATCAATCTTTGATTACATCACTAATTATATAAATTATTGATTTCTAATTATATTCTAATTTATCCTAATCTAAATTAATTACATTAATTAAACCACAATATTAATCATTCTCGATTAATCTCAACCTGCAATTAATTATCTTTTTATTTACTTCATTAAATAAATAAATTACTCCTTAATTCACTATCTTAATTAATCTCTTAACTAATTTCACAAAGTATTTATATTTTATTAATTACATTAAGTAATTACTTATCAATCCATCCATTGATTATTCTAAATTAATTAAACTTAATAAATTAACTTAAATTTTAATTAATTAATTCAAACCCTTAATTACTAAATTAATCAACCCAAATCATTAATTAATTGAATTAATTAATTATCCATTTTAATTACCCTTCTTATTTGATGAATCACAAATCATTAAGCCCTTATTAACATTAAAATGAAAATATTTTCTTATTTGTGATTTAAGTTTTAAATAATTTAAAACCCGAATACTTTGAGTCAAACAACAATTAACTCGAGAACCAACCTAAACCAAAATCACCCGACCATCAGTTCATAGTGCACATCAAATCAATTTGATCATGCAACCAAATACTTAAATTTAACCATTTAAATTTAGATAAAAATCCAAAGGAGTGGGATTTACTCACCTTTGCACCTTAAATTTGCAATCCACTTCATTCTCGATTTGATTCCACCATTTTCAACCTTGTATAAACATTTATATGGTATATTAATATTCGGAATAATTAAATTATCAATTAAAGTTTAATAAAATTTGATTACCAATTATTGTATTCGAACCAATTTTCCAAAAAAAGTAATTATTTCTCTTCCTTCGAAACCCATATACTAAAAATTAATTTATAGTTTTCAAAAATCTAACTTTATATAAATATTCAACATTTTAAAATTTCCTTTCTTGCCTCTATATACATATTGAATTTCAAAACAGAATTATTTTGTATCCTACTGCAAATTTAAATCTCATCCATATATATTAAATAAATTTAATTAAGAATAACTACCTTGCTGCCCAAATCCAACCCAAAATGCTCAAAGTTGCAGCACCAACCTTAACCGATATCGCACCACATCACCCCTCGATGTCTTCAACATCGCGACAATCGCGAGTGCCTAGAAAGTGGCCATTACCACCATTGTCGAAACCGACCACCACTGCCTCCTTATCTCGTACGCGATATCCCACTTCCAAGACAACTGGACACTTCCATAGTCCTCTTCGCGTCGCCACGCAGCCAAACCCTCGTCGTCAAATGCCAAAAATCCTCACATCGAAGCACGTGCGGGTACGTACCTCGTCGCCACGAACCTTAACTTGAAGACGCGACTCCTCCTTTACTATGGTTCGTTCGAAAAAATTTGCTAGCGTCTCCTTTGCACGGCTAGCTCGGTGCAACTACAGATGCCTCTACAGGCTCCCAAATTCGAAAAGAAAACAAAAAGCCAAGTGGCTAGATCAAAAACCCAATCAAATTTCATATAGAAATTTAAACACATACCTTTTAGTCGGGCAATTCAAATTTATCCTTTGGAATCACAACCAATTTTCCTTTTCCCTTGTAATACCTACATATCTTACTTAGCCATAATATCCAATCGTAACCTTTCAAATCATTTTACATAATTCCTTGCAGAAGTTTTCGTATCTACTTCTATTCAAACTAGTTTTTCCCATTTCCATACGGATTCAATTTGTCTTCAATTCTGAATATTGAATTTTATCTTCCATTTATAACTGATTCATATCACTATTTTAAATTAGTTTCATCCACTAATTTATTTCATTTTCAACTTTGAAATCGTTTTGTTGCTAACAGAAAATTTTCCAAAAATTTTCAAAAAATTTCTAACTCCCAAAATTTTGGTAGAGTCTCCTTTGTACGGAGGAGCTTTTGCAATTTGATAAGATATATAAATATATATACATCGACCCACACGGTTGAAAAAAAAACAGTTCATATTTCCTATTTTTATTGTGTAGGCGTACCTTTATTTAGCATTTTAAGCAAGCAGCTTATTTATTTTAGCAATTAGGGCAACCAAATCCAGCCAAACGGCCTTCAGGTACCTGTACTTACTCAATTTAAAGTACCATATATAGAAAATCTATTAGCATTTCACTTACTTTCAATAGCTAAACACTTGCATTTCATAAGCAACAAGCACCGAACGCTTCCTATAAGCGATTTATATAATTTAAAGCTAATTCAATTGCTTCCAACTAATTCATATGCCATTTCATTCAATTTTAATGGTTTACAACTCAATTTCTTACATTCAAATTATTTTTAATCCAAACAAGCTCATATTCAATTCAATTGATCCTAAAATCAATTTATTTAACCTCTATCAACTCATAGAATTTTAATTACTTTGTTTATATCAAACGACAACTATTTTTATATAAATGCGGCGATATTTGCTTACTAAAGTATCCATTTTAGTTTATAACTACTTTAAATTAATTTCAACTCATTCTGTATTTAATTCCATTTCATTTCTAATTTACTCACCAACCATACATTTGCATTCCATTTCAACTCCGCATTGGTTTCATTTTAAAATTATTTCATTGAGCTCGACACATCCGATGCTTATATTAATATCCATTTTCCAAATAAATTTAACCGAAATTTTTATTTGATGGTCTTCCATTCGTACTCGAAACCCAGCTTAAGTAATTTTACATCAAATTAATACCCTCATAACTTAAGTTCATCCTGATAATCCAATTCCAATTACGACTCTGATTTAGTTTTTATTCAATCAGACTTCATCCATTTATTATTTAATTCAATTAACCCATTTATTTACCCCATTTTTGCTTTTAAATTCACCTACTTAATTCATTTTCGAATTTATTTTATTTATACAAAACCATTCTCAATTTATTTCTACTTACCTGAGTTTTGTGTGCAATTCAAACCATGTCTATTATAATTCAATTCCATTTTGTCTTACAACATCTCTACTTATTTTAGTTCCTCATCAAATCCAAGTCGAATTCTTTTTATAATTCGAATTCATTTCCAAACTCTATTATTAACTTACAATCCATTTATTTAACCGAGTTAAATTTTATTAATATACTCCATCAATTAATTTATTTAGCTAATTATCTTACTTCCAACTTTTATTACAAAAATCACTTCATTAAATTTTCCGGAGTTAAATCTTATTTACAATTCCAGTTTGGATTTTCTTTCATCTTTCAAAATTCCAACACTTTCACTTAAAAATTTTAGAAATGCTTTTAAATTCTCATCATACTAATAAAATAGCTCTTTATAAAAATACTTCTTATAACTCGATGTCTCAACCAGTCCATCCTTATTCTTACAGAAATTCAGTCATACGTTGATCAGACGTAGGACTGAAAATCTACAAGTACTTGGTAAACCTGTTTTCAACATCCAGTGAAAATACTTGGAAAATAATTTTATTGAAAATATAGAAAATAGTTCTTGAAAATAGAGGAAATATCTTGGTGAGAATGCTCTAGAAATCATCACCCCCATCCATGGTCGCAGTTACATCCTGGGTTACGTTGCCATCGCAGAAAAAGTCCATGTAACTGTAGGCACTCCGCACCCCTTGATTACGCCATGGAACCCACAACAGATCGTAGTTACATTCCAGGATTACGTTGCCATCGCAGCAAAAGTCCATGTAAATGTAGGCATCAGCGCCCCTCGATTTTCGTTGTCGAAATGAAACTTCTCCACTCCTACATAGGTCGCAGTCTACCGATGTAAAATCAAACGCAGACTATTGGCTCTCAGCAGCACACACGACTTTCGTTATGTTACCACAGGTCACAGTCTACCGATATAAAATCAAACGCAGACTGTTGGCTCTCAGCACCATACACGACTTTCGCTATGTTACCATAGGTCGCAGTCTACCAATATAAAAACAAACGTAGACTGTTGGCTCTCAGCAGCACACACGACTTTCGCTATGGTACACACTACTCATAATCCTCAGGAACTAGTTTTGTCCGGACTCCGCACAGGATCAACTTTAGAACCCCCCTTGGGGCTCAAAGCAGCACCACCCGGTGGCACTCCTGAGAAGTTCATTTCAAAGAAGCGCCTTTTTCCCCAGAGCCATTATCAAAACACTTTATACTATATACATATATAGTATCTTCCAAATCATACACCTAGTATGATCTCATACAAAGCTCCTTTACAAAAAATCGATTATCCCAAAATCGATAATTCTCAAACAAGGCTTTCCAAATTTCAATATTGATTTTACCCAAAAATCAAAGCCTTTCCAAATCCAAAGTTTCCCAAAACCTTTTCCAAAATCCTCATAAGATCCTTTATATATATATATATATATATATTCAGATATATATAATTTTTAAAACTTTGGGTCATTTCAAACTTGTATAAAATTCCTTTTATACTTCAAACACTTTCAAAATCATTTCCTTCCGGCAATATATTCAACAAGGGGAGATTTATCTTTATAACAAAGATATATAACTTTGTTTGTTCAATATCAAATATTCAAATTTGATTACTCTTTTCAATATCAATTCATTCACATCCGTACGATGTACACATATTATCCGTACGCTATACCAATCTGATCGCTCGCTCGATCACACAATTTCACTTTCGAACTAGTATTATCCATCTGACTTCCTAGTGCGGACTCAGATCTGGTGTCTTGATCAGAAACCGTCATTCTCCTTGCATAGCTATAACTATGATAGAGAATATCCAGAACCAATCAACAATCCATATCCAGGTTCGCCTTTGAAAATCGAGCGAAAAATCCCAACTCGGATCGATAAACTATCTCGAAATTCTGTGCTCGAATCTGGACCAAATCACTATGCGAATAGAATAATATACGTACATCCTACGTATTTATTTTCATTGATTATTAGTCAAATCAATTTTCTTTCCATTCACATTCACTTAAATTTTCACTCACTTATTCACATTTTCCTTAATTCCCTTTTGGATTATCACTTCAATTCTTATCTCAGTTGGGTATTTAATCAATAACAGTTTGAAAACCGACCAGTTTATATTTGGAAGATAGCTTGAAAATTTTAAAAATAGATAAGCAGTTGAAAAATAATTATTAGTTTGCAAAATAGCTGTAAAATAGTTAACTGATTGTAAAATAGTTGGAAAATAGCTAAATGGTTTTAGAACTTTTAGATAATTGCAACAGTTGTAAAATAGTAATTAATTTATAAAATAGTTGAAAAATAGTAATTATTTTATAAAACAGTTGAAAAATTGTTAAATAGCTCAAAAATAATTGTAAAACAAGTATAAAATAATTTGGCTTTAAAAAGAGAGGTTGTACATATTAAATAGCTTGGAAAAATAAGTTTATATTAAAACAATACATTGAAAATAGTCCAGAGTAAAAACTATTCACTTTCCCATCAATTCAGTTTAAATTTCCACTTCCATTTAAATTGACTCAATTCTAACTTCAATTTCCCTTGAAATTGACTTAACCCCAATTTCAAATCAAATTCCATTTGATTTTTAACCTATTCAACTTTAATTACAATACCAAATTATTCCAATCAATTTGGACTAATATCAATTGAACCCACTTCAATATCAAATCATTTCAATTTAATCTAATCCAATTTTCCATTTAAAATTTTAAACTTTTACATCTTCAATCCTACATCCAATTAATTCGAATCAGATTCAATTTGAACGAATTCAATTCCAATTTCAAATCTTAAACCATCTCGAATTATATAAAGTCGAGTTAAATTCTCAAAGGTTGATTTAAGTTTTTAAACCAAATTAACCTTTATTAAAAGTTTTTAAACAATTTAATTTCTGAGCTCAAATTATAGAATTTCATTTCAATCAATTTAATTTTAATTTGGTTGTATTTTTATTACCACCTAATTTAATTCCAATTCAAGATTTCAATTTGATTGTATTATATTACTTCTTAATTTAATTTCAATAATTTAACAACCAATCATCTAAAAATTTATTAGAAGGGAATAGTGCTTTACATATCAAAATATATTTTTTATATAAAATTGTTACCTGGAGGTTTGACCAGGCAACTAAGGATTCAACAATCTAGTTCGGCATGACAAAATGGTTCGGTAGTCAAAAGCGTTCGTCGTTAGAAGAATGCTCGGCATGAAGGAACGCTCGGGCATTTAGGAACGTTCGGCATCAGAATAACGCTCGGCATAAAGGAACGCTCGGTAGGACAGAGCGCTCGGCATCTAGAAGCGTTCGGCATTGATAAACGTTCGGTACTGTATATCGTTCGGCATCTAAAGGACGTTCGGCATATAAGGTACGTTCGGCATCCATGAACGTCCGGCATCCATGAACATTTCGGCATACCAAGGACATTCGGCATACCAAGGACGTTCGGTATATAAGGAACATTCGGCATCCATGAACGTTCGGCATCCATGAACGTTTGGCGTACCAAGGACGTTCGGCATACATGGTACGTTCGACATACAAGGTACGTTCGGCATCCATAGACATTCGGCATTCCAGCCTCGTTCGGCTTTTTCCTCGTTCGGCATCGAATCTCGTTCGGCCTGCACACCTCGCTCCACACATCGCATCATTCGGCATGAAGATAGTGGTTCGGAATTTGGCCATTCGGCATGTTCGGGTCGACACGCAGAGCTTACTCCATTTGGGCTGAGGTGTTCAGCTACCAGGCCCATCAGGGAAGTCCAACCCACCTTCATCTATAAATAGAGAGGCAGAGGCACAGTGAAAGGGATCGGTTTTTTCGAGAACAGTGGGGAAACTCTGCCGCATTCAACACTCACTCGAGACTTAATCTTTTACTTTGCAATCGTATTCAAGTAATCGGAAACGGATTGTATCTGTAATCAACTATCAAGGAAAGCAATAGAAATCAACTTCAAAGTGGACGTAGGCAGTTACGCCGAACCACTATAAATTTGGTGTTCTTGTTCAATGCATTTAAATTTACATACTGTCTTCTGTTTTAATTTAATATCTTCATCAATCTCTCTATACAACCTTTCTCAAGGGTGTTAGTGGCCAATTTTGATGCTAACATTTTGGTGCTTTCACTGAGAATTGAATTCTCAGGCTGTTAGGATCTTCTTTGTAGCTACTGGACTGCATAAATCCCCCGGAGGAGATCCAAGATCATTCACAAGGCATCTGTTGATTCTAGTCAGAGTTACAACCAACAACTCTACCATGGGAAGACCACGAACAAGATCGGCCTCCCACAACGCAGATGTCCATGAGACTGCTAGCGTGCAATAAGTTGGACCTAGAAATTAGCAAGCAACTCGAGGTGCAGGGCCCTCCACTCAAAACCAAGCGAAAGTAGTTTCCCGAACAGAATTCAACGATTTAATAAGAGAACTCAAGGAAAGCAGAAGGCAGCTTGCTGAGCAGATTCAAGCCAACACTAACCTCATGACTCAGTAGCAGCGTCAGAATGTTGGGGGTAGCCCTGCCCCTTATTCTGAATTTGATAGTTCAACCTCAGTTGACGAACCTCCTAGGTGTAGACGCCGTAAGGATGAAGGTACATAGGCTGGTGCAACAGATCGATCGACTAAGGATCAAGCCCGTGAAGGGACCGGACACCCAAATCTCTAAGACCCAAATCAGGCGGGACATCAACCCGCACGGCCCCGTGAAAAGGAATCCAACCTTCCATCCTCCATACAAACTCTGGACTTAACAGCTATGGTCAGGCAGTTGACGAGAGAGAACCAAGGCTTGACCAATGAAGATTGGGGAGTGTCCAGAAGTCATACTCCCAGATGGTATCCTACAGGCTGAGTACCCCAAGAAGTTCAATACGCCGACTATCCTAGCCTACGAAGGGAAGACTGATCCCAAGCAGCACGTGATGAGATACGGATGAATGATGGATTCTGCAAGAGTTAATGATGCAACCAAGTGTAGTTTCTTCCCAATCACTCTGTCCGGAATTACCACCATGTGGTTCACTCGACTTCCCCCACGATCTATATCCAGCTTTAACGAATTGGCAATGAAATTCATAGAACAATTCAGGATACATACCACTCGTCCAAAGGATGTGATGTCCTTATCAAGTGTAATCCAAGCTCCGAGAGAGTCATTGAAAGCATACTAGCAGAGATTTCATGTTGCTACTACCGAGGTGAGCAATCCAAACGATCATGCAATTTTGATGGCGGTAATGCATGGAGTGGATCTAGACTCTGAATTTGGAGATTGGTTGGCGAGAAATCCCCCAGCCACGCTGGAGCATTTTTATTCGAAAGCTCATCAGTTTATAAGAAGGGAAGAAGCTCGATGGACAAGACGAGACAAGGCACCAGTGCCTGCTCGGGAGACTGTGAAAAGTACCGTCGCCATGAAGCAAACCGATAATAATTCGGGAAAAGCTCAAGTCAACATCCAAAACAAGCCTGGGTAGTCTAAAGGATCTGGAGGTGGAAATTCCGAAAAGAAAAGAGAGATGGGGAAATGGAAGTCAAGGATCCTGACCTACAATGAATACACCTCGCTCAACGCATCTCTTGAGAACATCTATTTGTCAACTTACAACACTTTTCAATATAGAAAACCACGCCCAAAGGAATCAACAGAGGAACAGAAGCGGACTGGGAAGTATTGCCGCTTTCAGGAGTCTTATGGGCACAACACAGAGGAGTGCAGGCACCTCCATGATGCTATAGAAAAGTTTATTAGACAGAAGAAGCTACAGGAGTTTGTCAAAGATCCACAAGACGGAAGACAAGAGACATTGGACCCCGGACGTGGGCCAGCTCCACGCCAACCAGAACAACCTGCTCGAACTGTGGGTAGATTGGTTATCAACACGATTGCTGGTGGACCTCATCCTGCGGATAAGAATCGGCAGGAGATGGAGCGATATGCTAAATCTTTAAGACATGCAAAGTATGAGTGTTGTTCGAATGTAGAGGATGGGACTCCTGCAAAGCAGCAGCACAAGATGGATAATGGTATTGTATTCAGGAGCAGAGATGTGGATAAGGTGGAGGCTCCTACCATCGACCCGATGGTCATATCTGCGACAATCGGGCCGGCATTTATGAAGAGAATTCTAATTGTTGCGGAAGTTCCGTTAACATCGTCTTCAAGAAGGCATACGACCAAATGAAGCTGGAGACGAAGGATTTGAAACCATCTAAAGCCAAAATCCATCGCTTTAACGGCGCAGCAACGGATGCAGTGGGATATGTGGAGTTACCAGTTGAACTGGGGCAAGGCAAGCGTAGGAGGGTGCGAATCCTACCATTCATAGTGTTGGATGTTGACTCTCCATATAACATATTTCTAGGACGTCCATCCCTGGCATAATTTAGGGAAGCATTGGCCCCTTGGTGTCAGATGTTAAAATTTCCGACAGACAGTGGTGTTGGAGTAGTACACGGCGATCAGGCGACCGAACGTGCATGCTATGTGGCTGAGCTGAGGATGCTCGGCGTAGAGAGAAAGGAAAGGTTGCGGACAGCTTCGTCCGCATCCAAAATTCTGATGATTGACAAGTAGCGCCCGAGCCCTGGCTCGGGCAACATTCTCCGATCTGTAGAGACATGGATCCGAGAGATGATGATAGGGGACCCAAGGAAACAAATGCAGCATCGGCTGAACTAACAATTGACATCCCAGTCAGCCGGGATGGCCCGTCACGAATTCTTAAAATTGGATCACAACTCGACCCCGTGGTGGCCGAGAACCTCACCGACTTCCTCCGAGCGAATCTTGATGTTTTCGCCTGGACACATTCTGACATGTGTGGGATTTCTCCTGCAATTGCGAGTCATATGTTGAACATAGACCCAAGACATGTTCCTGTGAAACAGAAAGGGAGAGACATGGACCTAGAGAGGTCCGCGGCTCTCAAAGAGGAGGTGGACAAACTCAAAGCCAATGGGTTCGTCCACGATGCACTCTACCCTAATGGGTATCTAACCCGGTGCTAGTGAAGAAAGCGAATGGAAAATGGAGAACTTGTGTTGATTATTCTGATTTAAACAAAGCATGCCTGAAGGATAGTTTCCCGTTTCCTAGGATTGACCAGCTGGTCGATTCAACTTCCGGACATGAGTTACTATCATTTATGGATGCGTACTCTGGATATAATCAAATCCCGATGCACCTTCCAAACCAAGAACACACCAGTTTTGTCACAAACGTTGGGTTGTATTGCTATGTAGTGATGCCCTATGGATTGAAAAACGCAGGAGCAACTTATCAGCGTCTGGTAAATCAAATGTTCAAAGACCAGATTGGTAAAACGATGGAAGTTTACGTGGATGACATGCTCGTGAAGTCACGGCAGTAAAACGACCACATCCGAGACTTAGCGGAGATGTTTGACATACTCAGGCATTATGGAATGCAGATCAATCCTTTGAAGTGTTCATTCGGCGTAGCGTCAGGAAAGTTTTGTGTTTCATTGTGAATGCTCGGGGAATCGTGGCTAACCCAGAGAAGATTCAGGCTATTCGAGATATACAAGTGCCCAAGACCATAAAACAAGTGCAAAGCTTGAATGGAAAGGTGGCCGCGCTGAGCCGATTCATATCCAAGGCCACAGACAAGTGTATTCCTTTCTTCGATGTTATAAAGAAAGGAAGGAGGAATTTTGAATGGACATCCGACTGTGAGGAAGCATTCCGAGCTCTTATAAGGCACTTAGTAAGTCCCCCGATATTGTTGAAATCAATAGACCACGAAATGTTGTACGTATACTTGGCTGTATCCCAGCGTACAGCCTTGGTTCGTGAGGGAGACCGGGTTCAAAAGCTAGTTTACTATGTTAGTAAACGCTTGACGGGGGCAGAAAGAAATTATCCAAATATTGAGAAACTAGCCTATTGCTTGGTGGTTGCATCACGCAAGCTTCGTCCGTATTTACAGGCACACTCAATCAGTGTCTATACTGATCAACCTTTGGGGCAGATACTCCAACGACCGAAAACTTCCGAAAGGATGTTAAAATGGAATATTGAGTTAAGTCAGTTCGACATTACCTACCTGCCATGAAGGGCCATACAAGGACAAGCAATAGCTGACTTCATCGCTGAATTTACTATGACAGACGAATCAAACGACCACAATGTCATACCTCCCGTTTGATGGAAGATGTACATCGATTGGGCATCTAACGACCGTTGTTCGGGGGTTGGCATAGTTCTCGTAACTACTGAGAACCGATCAATTTGCTACGCTTTGATGCTTGAATTCATAGCAACAAATAATGAAGCCGAATACGAAGTGTTGATTGCCGGCTAAAGACTTATCAAGGAACTGGGAGTAAAATCAGTTGAAATTTTTAGCGACTCGCAGCTGTTGATGTACCAAGTGCGAGGAGACTACCAAGCAAGGGGGCAGAGACTTGCCCCATATTTGGTCCGAGTTTAGGAGCTGCTAGGAATCTCGAGTATTATGATATTTCACATGTCCCGCGTTAGCAAAACAGAGCAGCCGATTCATTGGCAAAATTCGCAAGCACTGGTGATGCGTAATAGATGGGATTGTTTCCTGTCGAAACCTTACATGTTCCGAGTATAAATATGATGGAGGTAGATTTCGTGTTAGAAACAGAAATCGAGAAGGAATCGTGGATCACCCCAATCAAGCAGTATTTGCTATTCGGGATCTTACCCAAAGAAAGAAGCGAAAGACGACAAGTCCTTCGTAAGGCTTCACGATATATAATGCAGGATGGGGTAATGTATCAGAGGGGATTCTCGACCCCCTTACTCAGGTGCATGGCCCACGATGAGACAAAATGAATATTAAAGGAAGTCCATGAGGGAGAGTGTGGTGACCATACTGGGGGTAGACATTAGCAAAGAGAGTCCTCCGTTATGGATACTACTGGACAACTATGAATCGGGATGCTGTAGACTATGTGAGAAAATGTGACAAATGCCAGATATATGCAAAAATCCCAAGAGCTCAACCGACGGAACCCACGCAAATGGTTAGTCCCTGGCCATTTGCAATATGGGGGATCGACCTAGTTGGTTCTTTACCCATAGCCAAAGGTGGAGTGAAATATGCAATAGTTGCGGTCGATTACTTTACCAAATGGGCAGAAGCAGAGCCTCTGGCCACAATAACCACCAAGAAGGTTATTAATTTCGTCGTACGAAATATCATATGACGTTTTGGCCTTCCACGGACCATCAATACAGAAAATGGAACTCAATTCGAAAGCAAGGAGTTTAAAGAATTTTGTCAGAAATATGGCATTGAGAAGAAGTTTGCGGCGGTTGCTCACCAGATAGCCAACGGACAAGTGGAAGCTGTAAACAAGATAATCAAGTCCATATTGAAAAAGAGTCTGGAAAAGGCTAGAGGCAAGTGGGTGGATGAACTTGCAACGACGCTTTGGGCTTACAAGATCACCCACAAGACCACGACTGGCCACACTCCATTCGCATTAGCATATGGCATGGAAGCTGTCATACCTATGGAACTTGAAGTTCTATCACATCGGGTAACTTACTACGACCCCGAGTCGAACCAGAATCTTTTATTGGAATCGTTGGACTTCATTGACGAAAAAAGCGAAGAAGCTAATTTGAGAGCGGCCACATACAGACGTAGAGTCGCTAAATATTAAAACGAAAAGGTCCGACCGAGAATTTTGGTGTGGGAGACCTCGTATTGAAACGAGTTTTTCCGATCTCATCTCATATGAATCCCACATGGGAAGGTCCATACATCATCGAACGAAAGCTTGGAGAAGGAACTTTCAAGCTAGCAATCTTCGATGGTGTGACACTCCCCCGAGCATGGAACAACGAGCACTTGCGACATTATTATACTTAGTCTATTTCTTTCATGTATTAGTTGCATTTGTTTCCAATACGTTTTTATTTACAGTTCTTGGCATGTAGTAAGACAGTTTAGCTTGCTTTTATTAATAAAGGATTGAAGTCATCTTTTCCATGAATTACTAATGTTTCTACGTATGATGATCCTGTGACAGGCAATGAAATTATATTATTCTGGTTGACATACGAACACGTGCAGACACTCAAATCTCCAAGTCCCAGAGTGTGGACTAGAGTACTCTAAGTCCCCAGATCGTGGACTCAAGTATAAATGATTCAAAAATTCTAAGTCTCCAGAGTGCGGACTGGAGTACTCTAAGTCCCCGGAGTGCGGACTCGAGTATAAACGATTCAAAAACTCCAAGTCCCCAGAGTGCGGACTGGAGTACTCTAAGTCCCCGGAGTGTGGACTCGAGTGTAAACGATTCAAATCTCCAGGTCCTCGGAGTGCGGACTGGAGTACTCTAAGTCCCCAGAATGCAGACTCGAGTATAAAAAATTCAAAATCTCCAAGTCCACAGAGTGCGGACTGGAGCACTCTAAGTCCCCGGAGCGCGGACTCGAGTATAAACACTAAAATCTCCAAGTCCCCAGAGTGCGGACTGGAGTACTTTAATTCTGTGGAGCGCGGATTCGAGTATAAACGACTCAAATCTCCAAGTCCCTAGAGTGCGGACTGGAGTACTCTAAGTCCCCGGAGCGCGGACTCGAGTATAAACGACTCAAATCTCTAAGTCCCCAGAGTGCGGACTGGAGTACTCTATGTTCCGAAGCGCGGACTCGAGTATAAACGACTTAAATCTCCGAGTCCCCAAAGTGTGGACTGGAGTACTCTAAGTCCCCGGAGCACGGACTTGAGTATAAACGACTCAAATCTCCGAGTCCCCAGAGTGCGGACTAAAGTACTCTAAGTCTTCGAAGGCGGACTCGAGTATAAATGACTCAAATCTCCAAGTCCCCAAAGTGCAGACCGAAGTACTCTAAGTCCCCGGAGCACGGACTCGAGTATAAATGACTCAAATCTCCAAGTCCCCAGAGTGTGGACTGGAGTACTCTAAGTCCTTGGAACGCGGACTCGAGTATAAACGATTCAAATCTCTAAATCTCCAGAGTGCGGACTGGATTACTCTAAGTCCCCGGAGCGCTGACTCGATTATAAACGACTCAAAATCTCTAAGTCCCCAGAATTCGGACTGGAGTACTCTAAGTCCCCAGAGTGCGAACTCGAGTATAAACGACTCAAATCTCCAAGTCCGTAGAGTGCAGACTGGAGTACTCTAAGTCCCCGGAGCGCAGACTCGAGTATAAACGACTTAAAATCTCCAAGTCTCCAAAATACGGATTGGAGTACGCTAAGTCCTCGATGTACGGACTAAAAAATATTCAAGTGCTTGAAGCACGGAAGGAAAAATGAACAACTCTTAAAGAATCTTCGAGCTATATGAAGGTGAACCGAGAAGTCCATATTATTCACAACAGCTTGGATTTAAATCACAATCACGAAAATTGAATGACAAGAGCCTTTTGAAATACAGAAAAACTAAGTTTTTCGCCAAAAAAAGTTTCTACTACAACTCCTCTGAAGCTCGGAGTCAAAAGTTTATTTACATAAACTACGAAAAATAATAATTGCATAATCTACACTAGCTCTTGTTGAACGGGAGCGAAAACTACTTCTTTGACTTCTTTGACTTTCCGCCCGATGACTCCTCCCCGGTACGTTTACCCTTAATAGCTTTCTTTGACAAGGGAGTGACAGTCGAAGAATTATGAGGAACATCCGTGGGTTTGGACCTGCCAGGGAGAATGATCTTCAACGGCTTGTTCAAAGGATCGTCTGGGTCCACAGCTTGAGGTTCGACCTTGATCTTGATCGTCTCTTCCTTTTCTTTCTCAAGCTGCTCCTTCATGCTCAGCTCGGATATGTGCTCGAAGACGCCTATAATTTCAACTTTATAATTCCCATCAATGGGAGAGGAAGTCTCAGATTTATCTTCATTAAGCGCTCCGATCACTTGGGCATCTGGGCCGGGAGCCTCTCCTGCATGAGTGGCTTCACTCGTTTTTCCCTCACCTCCTTGGCGACATCGCTCCACGGAGTAGGCTCAAGATCAGAACGGCCTGCACAAAAAACGAAAAGCAAGCATTAGAATACGATAGCTTCTGGTGGAAAACGAAATCTCCTGGAATGTTAAAGAAAAAAAAGTTGCCTGCCAGGTTCCGGCAGGCTCTCAACCGTCAAGGGGGTCTCACCCTCCGGAATGGGAGATAGAATATGGACACCAAGGCCATGGTCCTCCAAATTATAACCAATACGCTGCTCAAATGGATCGAGTATCGGCCGATTGAGTAGGCACATAAGCTGGAGGCACGACCCCGGATGGACCGGTAATAACTTCTTTCCCTTTCTTTGAGGGGGAGCCTTTGCAATAAATAGCTTTAGCTGTTGACAAGTCCGAAGGCTCATTTCCCTTAAGGAATTCTTTTATCAAGTCCTCCTCATCAATCTCTTCGGTACCGTGCTCGGCCTTCCTGATTTCAATTAAAGTCTCCCACGCCTCGGCCAAAGATTCAAGATAGCCCTCGCCCAAAGAAGTCAAGTCTCGATGCATGAGAACGCGGGCATTGAATTCAGCAAGTAGCGGGTCAAACATGCTTTTGACCTCCTCCCTACCTTCTTCTCTAGCTTCCTCAAGACGGGAGTCGATATCCATGGACGTTATCTTATTGCCCTCTTCACGGGCTTCACTCTTTAACGTCTTGACTTTGGATAGCTCGTCCTCAATTTTCTCCTTTAAGAGTCGAGTAGCAACGATCTCATCACAGTATCGTTGTGACTCTTCTTGAGCAGCCGTTTTCTCCACTTTCTCTTTACGGAGCTGCTCCTCAAGTTCTTTAACCCAAAGATAGAGCGCATCCCTTTCTTTTTGTACCGAATCTCTTTCCAAAGCCAAAGCCCCACAGCGTTGTACCGCCTCGTCGAGTTCTTTTTTGTGAGTCGATTCCAGACGAGTTACGGCTTCGACGGTGTCTTTGGCGCTCTACTGGGCGGCCTCAAGTTCAGACTTGTAAGTCGCAATCTCTTTGTCCTGAGCTTTAATGATATCTTTGTCGAGGATAGCCTCAAGCTTCAGGCGGTCGATCTCCTGTTGGCGCTCCATGGAGACTTCATAAAGTTTTTCAGCCAAATGAACAAACGCGTCATGTTGAACATAGACGCCGTTGGTACAGGCGATGGCGCTCTGCTTGACATGTCCGGGAATAGGATGAATCGCCAGGAGGAATTTCAGGCCATCAAAGCAGATTTTTGGAAATTTATCTTTAAGCTTGGCCAGCCTCTCCGATACTGTTGGATTTGTTGTAGGAGCAGGAGGGGACGGCTTTGAAAGTTCAACTCTCCTGTGAGGATCCCGGGATTGTCGAGTGGAAGAGGAATCAGAGTGTTGGTCCCAAAGGACTTCAGATTGCGATCCCTTATGGCCGCGTTTATCTTTGCTTTGCTCCGGGTGAGAAGAGGTATCCTGGTGGTATTTTGGCTGATAGTAAGTTTTCTTCCGAGATGACGACTCCCGGGAATGATAATCATTATCGCCGTCACCATCTCTATCCCGACGACTTTCGAAACCTGAGTCCCATCCAGGTTGATAAAAGATAGACGAACCACGAAGGCGATCGAATCCGTGTGAGTGCCCCATGTCATCTGCATAGAATTTAAATAACGACGAATTAGCAAAGAGTAGCATGACGACGAAAATCTAAGTGCAAATTGAAGTGCAAGTGTTTGTGCATGTCCTAGTGTTTCCCCTCGATGGACCAGTTGCTTTACTAATGGGAGTTTTTTCTCCCTGACTTTGGGCTAGGGTGCCCACATCGCCTCAGATGGGCGAGCGAAATATAAATGCTTCCGGATCGTCGAAGTCATAATTGAGCAGGTCATTAGGAATGGAGAGGTTCGATAGGCCCATTAACGAACTTTCTACTTGATGTGAAGAAGCCTCTTTCTCCGTTGGAATGAGTATAAGTTTTGAAGTTCCGCTAATCTTCTTCTTCCTAATCTTGTACGTCAATCCATTTTTCCTCTTCGAAAGGGAAGATGACATTTCGATGTCGTGCACTTCGACCATCGGACCCTGAGTGGGACCCAAGTTCTCACCTTGTGCTTCGGGTGTTTCATTCTCTTTAATTTCCCCCTCTTTTGGTGTGTTAGGAGTATGACGTACTGATGACTCAGCTAATTTTTTCTCTTTCCCAGAGGTGGGCCTGGGTATGGTGATGCCTTGAGGAAGGTATATTTGACGACCTTCTGCCAACCGCCCAAACCTTGAAAGTGTCTCATTCGAAATGAGAGTCCAGATGTCCCGTTCTTTGGCAGGAAGGGCTCGAATAACCTCGACGGCCTCAGAATATCCTCGACCATCAGGACGTGGGTTGATACCTGAAAAGGCGAAACAAAAGTTAGAAAAGGCACGGCTTCGATCAAGTACGAATATCGATCCAGAGAAAAGACTTACTTCCTTCAACCTTCTCCTCGCAAAACCAGGAGGGAAACGCACATAGAACCATTCCTGTTTGTACAGGTCAAACTTGCTCCATATCCCGGTTAAAATCTGGCATTTGTGGTACGGCTCGAGGAACACATAGGAGGGGCTATCTCTCTGCTTCTTGACCATATATATATATTTGATGTCGCCCGGAGTTGGAGGCTTAGAGAGGACGGTCAAGAAGAGGATATAGATACCATAGATGAAGGCGTGAGCGTTCGGGTGCAGTTGCGACGGGGCAATGTCGATGTATTACAGCACATCCTAAAGAAATAAATTGAATGGAGGCACGCTGCCAACCCAGCACATGAATTTATTACACGCCGTGTATCCAACTGGAGGCAAGTGTGGACGATCGTGCCCCGATGGAACCAGAACGTAGTCGAAAGGGATTCCATGGATAGAGCATATTCGCCGGAGCGCAACTTCATTGACCTTCGAAGCCTGAGAATCGACAGGGTTGTCCAAGAAAATTGCTGCCTCCAAAGCATCGGGGGCTAAGTTATGTGCAGGGGAGGTTGAAGGATTTGAAACATCTACGACTTCTTATCGGGAGAATGGTCCTGGTCTATCTGAAATCGTGGCGGAGCTAGATTTGCTAGACATCTTCGATAAATGTTGAATTTGGAAGAGCACCTATGTGAACTATACTTGAAAAATGATCGATGTTAGACTTAACAACGTAAATATTACCCACGTGTGGTGTGTGAACTAGTGCGATCATTCGTGTGTAAGTGCTGAGAAATTATAAGTTACAGAATTAATGATATAAAGTTGGGCTTTGAACTGTCGCTTCGAAGACCGTCATCGCTGACCGTCTCCGAAAACCAGCCTTTCGATGCTTTCAATTTTGGACTCGGACATTGGCACTACGAGTTAAAAGCTTTTATCTATTCTTGTCGATTTAAGTTCAGGCTTGTGGTTATTGAAACTGGGAAGTGATCAGTCCAGAGTAATTCAATATGCTAGTATGTTGGGTCCTTGTCCTTGTTTTTGTTATATGATTAGGCAAGACGAATAAGTGTTTGGCTTAAGTACTGGTTCGGCTAAAGTATGGTTCGACACTCATGATTGTTCAGCCTAAGTGCTGTTCGGCTAAAGTATGGTTCGTCACTCATGATTGTTCGGCCTAAGTGCTGTTCGGCTAAAGTGGGGTTCGGCATTCATGATTGTTCGGCCTAAATACTGTTCGACTAAAAGTATGGTTCGGCATTCATGATTGTTCGGCCTAAGTATTGTTCGGTCGAAATATCGTTCGGCCAAACTATCGTTTGGTCGAAACAATGTTCGGCCGAGGTATCAATCGGCACTCTATCCAGTTCATGCTTCCTTCCTGTCCTTCCACTCCACTGCTCGACATGTGACGAATCATGCCAAACCAAAGTTACGTCGAGTCCCAACGCTCGACACTCTATCCTTAACAACGATTTCTCCTTTGTCCTCCATCCATGCCGAATGACATGAACGAGCCATTCGGAAAATCATACCGAACCGTGTTGTACGGCATTCTAACCAATTCCTGCTCCTCCTCTATTCTTCCCTCCAAACTCGCTTGGCATTAGAGAATCATGCCGAGCCATTGCAATGCATCTTCCACCTTCCTCTTCTCCAATCCATCCACCTCAAGGTCATCTGAAGGCATACTAAGTTTCAACCTTAAAGCGTGCCTAGACTTCAATTCATCAATAACAAGTGATACTTCGTAATCTAAGGGAGTGATCAAAAAGCTCTTACCTAAGAGTAGGGCAGGGACTAGGTGGTCAGCAAATTTAGGGAATATCAAAGGAGTGAATGAAACTCCAGGCAAGTAATTTGTGTGTTCTTGGAAAGTCACGAAGGTAAAATGTGAAAAAGTGGAGGAGAAGGGAAATGTTTGCTTTTATAGGGAAGAAGAAGAAGTTGAAAAGGCAATGACCGGTAGAACCGGTCAAAAAGATATCGTTCGGCACACACAGAGCGTTTGGCTTCAGCTGCATCGTTCGGCACACATATCGTTCGGCACACACCACCTCAACTAGTGATCAAGAGAAGTCACCATCAAGGAAACTGAGCTATGTCTCGAAGCAAAGGCAGTGGACTCATGGTTTAAAGCATATCATGTTCGACCACGTGATGCACTTTGGAGGGCAAGTGTTACCTGGAGGTTTCACCAGGTAACTAAGGATTCAGCAATCTCATTCGGCATGATAAAATGGTTCGGCAGTCAAAAACGTTCGGCTTTAGAAAAACGCTCGGCATGAAGGAATGCTCGGCATTTAGGAACGTTTGGCATCGGAAGAACGCTCGGCATAAAGGAACGCTCGACAGGACGAAGCGCTCGGCATCTAGAAGCGTTCAACATTGAGAAACGTTTGGTATTGAATATCGTTCGGCATCTAAAGGACGTTCGGCATACAAGAAACCTTCGGCATCCATGAACGTTCGACATCCATGAACATTTCGGCATACCAAGGAGGTTCGGCATATCAAGGACGTTCGGTATACAAGGAACGTTTGGTATCCATGAATGTTCGGCATCCATGAACGTTTGGCATACCGAGGACATTCGGCATACCAAGGATGTTCGACATACAAGGTACGTTCGACATCCATAGACATTCGGCATTCCAGCCTCGTTCGGCATCCATAGACATTCGGCATTCAAGCCTCGTTCGGCTTTTTCCTTGTTCGACATCGATTCTCGTTCGGCCTGCACACCTCGCTCCACACATCCCATCGTTCGGCATGAAGATAATGGTTCGGCATTTGGCTGTTCGGCATGTTCAGGTCGGCACGCAGAGCTTACTCCATATGGGCCAAGGTGTTCAGCTACCAGGCCCATCATGGAAGTCAACCCACCTTCGTTTATAAATAGAGAGGCAGGGACACAGTGAAAGGGATCGGATTTTTCGAGAACACTGGGAAAACTCTACTGCATTCAACACTCACTCGAAACTTAATCTTTTACTTTACAATGTATTCAAGTAATTGGAAACAGATTGTATCTGTAATCAACTATCAAGGAAAGCAATAGAAATCAACTTCAAAGTGGACGTAGGCAGTTACGCCGAACCGCAATAAATTTGGTGTTCTTGTTCTCTACATTTAAATTTACATAATGTCTTCTGTTTTAATTTACTATCGTCATCAGTCTCTCTACACAATCTTTCCCAAGGGTGTTAGTGGCCAATTTTGGTGCTAACAAAAATCATTTAAAACGTTTATATAAGAAAATAACAAGTACATGCTCATATATATATATATATATATATATATATATATATATATATATTCAACTCATCCTAGAGTACTACGGACTCTATTTAAGGAGTAATCCCCACCAGAGCCAAGGTTCTCGCTTAACCTTCTGCTCTGAGACCAACTGTAACGACCCGGAATTTTCGATCCCAAAAATTCCAGATGGTTATGAAAAGAAGAAAGAGATAGAAGAAGAAGAAGATCAGAAACATCAACATCTCACATTCGCAGCGGATAAAATATAATAATAAATAATAACAATTTACAAAAGAATATTTTATCTGTCGATTACATTTTATACATCAGAGTTACACATATACTCAAACACTGGACATATACAAATTAACATGCCTCAGATATACAGCAATATAATACAACGGAAAAACCCCATAGGTTCTTGCCATCCAGCTCGCCTCCTGAGTTCTAGAACATGCTTACCTAAAAATCTGTAATACTCGGTCTGACCCGAGCATTACATCAAAGTAACACCCAGGTCAGGCTGGAAACCAGCGTGAGTAAACCCATCTAACATGAATGACCCAAAACATACAACTTAAATATATAACCTGGGTAACTTGTATCAAATACAAATTCGCCGATTATTATAGACATTACTTATATCACTCAAAAAGTTCTAAGTACCAAAACTTAGATTAACTAGTCCTATTCACTTAAATCATTTCACTCCAGCCTACAGATTTCATATAAAAATCTATAAAAATTCAAAGTAGTTTCGGGTATTTTCTAATATCTGAACCCGGTCTCTTCCAGTCTCATGTCATCCTAACCCAAGTTATCCAAATGAAATACACAACATTTCATATCAGAGATATCAACTCATTCAAAGCATTCAATACCATTCAATCATCCATAAGCAAAGCTTGATCGCTACCAAAATTAATTTACTTAATTCTAATTAATTTTTTAACCTCAATCACTTAGATTTCTTTACTTGTCATTAATTAATTTCAAATCAATTAATCAATCATCCCTTCATTATTCATCTTAATTAATCAACCTGGATTAATTATCCTTTAATTACATTCAAGTAATTATCTTTAATTAACTTCAAAATAGTAATTCTTCTCAACCAAAATCAATAAGTAATCTTAATTACTTCATAAATTAATTAACTATATTAATTACATTAATCCTTAATTACTTATATTAATTAACTTCTCATAAGTCACTTATTATTGATTAATTCATCTAAATTAATCAATCTTTTATTACATCACTAATTATATAAATTACCGATTTCTAATTATATTTTAATTTATCTTAATCTAAATTAATTACATTAATTAAACCACAATATTAATCATTCTCGATTAATCCCAACTTGTAATTAACTATCTTTTAATTTACTTCATTACATAAATTAATTACTCCTTAATTCACTATCTTAATTAATCTCTTGATTAATTTCATAAAGTAATTATATTTTATTAATTACATTAAGTAATTACTTATCAATCCATCCATTGATTATTCTAAATTAATTAAACTTAATAAATTAACTTAAACTTTAATTAATTAATTCAAACCCTTAATTACTAAATTAATCAACCCAAATCATTAATTAATTGAATTAATTAATTATCCATTTTAATTTCCCTTCTTATTTGATGAATCACAAATCATTAAGCCCTTATTAACATTAAAATGAAAACATTTTCTTATTTCTGATTTAAGTTTTAAACAATTTAAAACCCGAATACTTCGAGTCAAACAACAATTAACTCGAGAACCAACCTAAACAAAAATCACCCGACCATCAGTTCACAGTGCACATCAAATCAATATAATCATGCAACCAAGTAGTTAAACTTAACCATTTAAATTTAGATAAAAATCCAAAGGAGTGGGATTTACTCACCTTTGCTCCTTAATTTGAAATCCACTTCATTCTCGATTTGATTCCACGATTTTCAACCTTGTATAAACATTTATATGGTTTATTAATATTCGGAATAATTAAATTATCAATTACCGTTTAATAAAATTTGATTTACTAATTATTGTATTCGAACCAATTTTCCAAAAATAAGTAATTATTTCTCTTCCGTTGAAACTCATATACTAAAAATTAATTTATAGTTTTCAAAAATCTAATTTTATATAAATATTCAACATTTTAAAATTTCCTTTCTAGCCTCTATATACATATTGAATTTCAAAACAGAATTATTTTGTATCCTGCTGCAAATTTAAATCTCATCCATATATATTAAATAAATTTAATTAAGAATAACTACCTTGCTGCCCAAATCCAACCCAAAATGCTCAAAGTTGCAGCACAATCCTAACCGATATCGCATCACATCACCCCTCGATGTCTTCAACATCGCGACAGTCGCGAGTGCCCAGACAGTCGTCATCACCACCATTTCCGAAACCCACCTCCACTGCCTCCTTATCTCATACGCGATACCCCCCTTCCAAGACAACTGGACACTTCCATAGTCCTCTTCGCGTCGCCGTGCAGCCAAACCCTCGTTGTCGAATGCCAAAACTCCTCACATCGAAGCGCGTGCGGGTACGAGCCTCGTCGCCACGAACCCTAACTCGAAGACGCGATTTCGTTGCCCATTTCTATTCGAGCCTCCACCTCCAACCAACGCACTCACTCCCACCACTTCCTATCACCGCTTCCATGGCCGAACTCCCCTCAGTCTCAAGCCCGGCGTGATCGTCCCCTCCTTTACTTTTTTTTATTTCAATTTTAATTAGGGATTCGAACTGGAAGAAAGAAGAGGGATTTCGAAGAAAGAAGAGGGGTTTCGGCATTCTTTTGTGAAGAGAACAATTTCGCTTCCATTTTTTGTTTTTTTTTAGTTCGATTTCTGCTTTTCAGATTAGAGAGGGAGACGGAGATAAAATAGAGATTTGGGGAAGCTTCTTGAGTACGCATGTTTGTTAATAAAAATATCTTTGACTTGTTGACTTTAAATTTTATTATATTTCAAAACTTCCGAAATGCCTCGTTAATTACTTCGTAAAATTTTGAACTCCTCTTAAGGAGTGCCGCTAGGTGATTATAATGTTTTACCTATATTCCGAACACAATGGAACATGTTTCGGAAGCTAGTTCGATCATATGCGCGAGTTACGAAAGTAAACGATCAGTTTTAAATTAAATCGATTAAAATAGTTTCTAAGCATTCTGAGCTGCCAGGGTCAAACGACAACTCCGATTGCTACGAATATTGAAATCCGATAATAACTAACTATTACGTATCCAATGGAACGGTTTCGTCGAATTCCGAGACTGTGCCTCGGAAGGCTATTTTTAAATATCGATTTAAACGGTATATTATTAAAACTGAACAAATCACTTTTATATTAAATTTCAACCATTCTTTTATCTTCAATATCATCATTATAAATTTTATAAGCCTTCAAATTATTTTTAACAGGCTTAAAACTGAAGATCAAAAATTTACCCAGTTTCGGTTTATTAAAACTAATAACTTAACTGCTATTAATAATAATATTTGAATTCAAGTTAAAAATTAACTTTTTAAATATTTACAATCAATTAAATATTCAAATTTTAAATTTTCAAAAATTCTGGGTCGTCACACACACACACATGTGTGTGTGTGTGTGTATATATCTGTTGCCCGGTTGTTTGACCATGTAGCAAGAGACTCGTCACAAGCCTCGTTCGACACAACTCCCTTCGCTTGGCATAGAGCATCGTTCGACACACCTCCCCTCCTCGGCATAGAGCATTGTTCGGCGTAATGTGCCGGGTCGGCGCAAGGCATCGTTCGGCATAGATAGGTCGCTCGAAACAAGGCCTCGTTCGGCATGGAAAGGTTGCTCGGCATCTTGCCTCGTTCGGGATGGAAAGGTCACTCGGCATCTTGCCTCGTTCGGCATGGAAAGGTCGCTTGCCATCCTGCCTCATTCGGCATAGAGGGGTCGCTTGGCATCTTGCCTCATTCGGCATAGATAGGTCGCTCGGCATCTTGCCTCGTTTGGCCTGAAGCCTCATTCGGCATGAAGCCTCGCTCGGCATCTCCCCTCGACCGGCATCAAGTCTCGTTTGGCACAGATCTCGTTCGGCCTACATTCTTCACTCAGCACACTGCCTTGTTCAGCATACAGGTACCATTCGGTATGCCTTCCTCGATCGGCATACGAATGTCGTTCGGCTTGGATATGAGATTCGGCAATTGAAGTTCGGCATTTATGGCTCGGCGCGTAGAAGTCACTTACCACGGGCCGAGGCATCTTGCTCCCAGGCCCATTAGGGAAGTCTGACCCATCTTTGTCTATAAATAGAAGGGCAGGGGCCCAGTGAAATGGACCTTTTTTCGAGAACATTAGGGAGACTATGCCGCATTCAAGACTTATTCTATTTCGGTTAGCATTTGTATTCAAGTAGTTGGTGTATGGATTGTATCTGTAATCAATTGTTGAGTAAAGCAATAAAGATTAAATCTAAAGTGGACGTAGGCAGTTACGCCGAACCACTATAAATCCGGTGTTCTTGTATTTGCATTTAATTTAGCATACAATTCTCTGTTTTAATTTATTTTTTCATTAATCTCTCTACACAGTTATTCTCAAGGGTGTTAGTGACTAATTCTGGTTCTAACTTTTTGGTGCTTTCACTGAGAACCGAATTCTCAAGCCAGTAGGATCTGCTTTATAGCTATTGGATTGAACTAATCCCTCAAAGGAGATCCATTCACTCACAGGACGTCCGTTGAATCTACTCAGAGTTTCTATCAACAACTCTACTATGGGAAGACCACGTACCAGATCTGCCTCTCATAACGTGGACATCAACGAGACCACTAGCGTACAACAGATATGACCTAGAAATCAGCAAGTTAATCCTGGCGTAGGGACTGTCGGAACATATAGCCAGACTGAAGTTGTTACTAGGACGGAGTTCAACGACCATATGAGAGAACACATGGAAAGCAGGAGACAACTTGCTGAACAAATTCAAGCTAACGCTAACCTCATGACTCAACTTACTCAGCAACATCATCAGAATGCTGGAGGTAGCCCTGTTCCTTATTCTTCATCTGGTAGTTTGACCTCGTCCGACGAACCTCTCAAGCATAGACACCGCAAAACGGAAACTGCACAAGCAGGTGCTACTAGTCGATCAACTAGGGATCACTTTCATCTTGGAGACCACACCCAAGATGGAGCAGGAACATGCATGGAAAATGGACGCCCAGCTCATCAAGACCTTAACGAAGTTGATCCCCAAGATACGCGTTTGGCAGACCACCAACAGAGGAGACACCAACCCGAGTGGTCCCGAAGAACAGAGTCCAACCTTCCATCCTTCATACAAACACCGGACTTATCAGCTATGGTCAGACAATTGATGAGAGAGAATCAAGGCTTGACCAATGAAGATTGGGGGATATCCAGTAGTCATACTCCATTCACAGATACTATTCTACAGGCCGAGTACCCTAGGAATTTTAGCATGCCAACTATCCTGGCCTACGAAGGGAAGACTGATCCTAGACAGCATGTGATGAGGTACGAATGGATGATGGATTTGGCTAGAGCAAATGACGCGACCAAGTGTAGATGTTTTCTAATTACTTTGTCTGAAATCGCCACCATGTGGTTCACTTGACTTTCCCCACGTTCCATATCCAGCTTCGACGAATTGGCGACGAAATTTATGGAACAGTTCTAGATACGTGCCACTCGTTCCAAGGATGTGATGTCCCTATCAAGTGTAATCTAGGCTTTGGGGGAGTCATTGAAAGAGTACTTACAGAGATTTCATGTTGTGGCTACCGAAGTTAGAAACCCTAACGACCACGAAATTCTGATGGTGGTAATGCGAGGGGTGGATCCGGATTCAGAGTTTGGAGATTGGTTGGCAGGAAAGCCTCCAACTATGCTGTAGCATTTCTATTCAAAGGCTCATTAATTCATAAGAAGAGAGGAAGCCAGACGGACGAGGCGAGATAAGGCACCAGGGCCTATTCAGGAGACTGTTAAAAGAAAAATCGCTGTTAAACAGTCCGGTGACAATTCACGAGAGGTTCAAGTTAATGTCTAGAACAAGCTCGGGCAATCTAAAGGGTCTGGAGGAGGAAATCCTAGAAAGAAAAGAGAAGCAGGGAAATGGAAGTCAAGGATTTTGACTTATAATGAATACACTCCTCTAAATACATCGCGGGAAAATGTAGATTTACAAACCGGTAACACTATCCAATACATGGAACCTGCTCCGAAGCAGTCATCGGAGAGACAAATCCAAACAAGTAAATTTTGCAGATTTCACGAAAGCTACGACCATAATACAAACGAGTGTCATCATTTACAAAATCTCATTGAGAAAATTATAAGAGAAAGGAAGCTAGAACAGTTTGTGCAGGCGCCGCAGTCGAGAGGTGCGGGCCCATCAAATCAAAATCATACCACAAACCAGGCAGGATGGGAGGAACCCGCTCATACTAGCGAGAGATTGGTAATAAATGCAGTTAGTGGTGGTCCTCATCCGGCAGACCAAAGCTGGAAGGAAGGGAAATCGTATGCCAGATCCATTAGGCGTGCAGATTTCGAATGTCTTAGTAATTTGGAGGATAGAGCCTCGACCAAATGACAGAGAACGATGACCGACGACATCGTGTTTCGAAATAGAGATGCTGACAGGGTTGGAGCCCCAACTACTGACCACTGGTCATATCAGCTCAAGTAGGTCATGCTTGGATGAAGAAGATTTTGGTCGACAGTGGAAGCTCTGTGAATATAATATTTAAGGGAGCCTATGACCAAATGGAGATGGAGGCCAACGATGAAGCCTTGTCAACTCCATATTCATGGCTTCGACGGGAGTGCAACCAAGCCCATTGGGATGGTGGAAATGCCCATGGAGTTGGGAATTGAAGAACGCTGGAGAGTTCGAACGTTGCAATTTGTTGTAGTGAACATAGACTCGCCATACAACGCTTTCTTGGGCCGATTGGCCCTCGTTGAATTCAGGGCTTACCTCATGGTGTCTAACTTTAAAATTCCCAACCACCAATGGAGTTGAAGTCGTTCAAGGGGATCAGGCTGACTTGAGGCAGCCATGTACCGCAATCAAGTCCCCCGATTGTACAATGTCAAGGTCCGACCCCGAACCTTCGAGCTCGGTGATTTTGTCCATAAAAGAATCTACTCGGTACCTTTTCACACAAAAGAAATGCGGGAAGGGCCATACGTGATTAAACAAAAGCTCGGAAATGGCACATTTACGTTAGCAACCGTTGGCGATCCTCCTTTGTCAGAAGCCTGGAACAGCGAGGATCTTCGCTACTGCTGCACATGAAAGACTTTATTTATTTAGTATACTAGTCATTTGAAATTTGTTTCTGCATTTCGAAGTTTGAATTTGTAATGAGGCAATTGACTTTACCATATTTTCTTATTTCAATAATAAAATGCCATCTCTTCAAGTCAGAGCTGTGATCTATTGAATATGTCATACAACTATCATAATGCACGAAGAGCTAAGTTCCATCATAAGGTGGGATTTTCTCAAAGAGAGAGTGACTGTGATATGACCAGTCACTCGTTAAGAGAAACCCAAGCTTGGGGAGCAAGCCATCGCACTAGAGACTAAATCGGATTGATACACGATAATCCTCTTACTAACTCCAGATTCCCAGAGTGCGAACTGGAGTATAAGTCCATAAATGCGGTTTCGAGGAGGGTGGATCATCCTCCTAACGACGTCCCCCATATCCAAAACAAGTTCGAGAAGGATGGATCCATCCATCTACGGACCTCACTTGTCTGCCCAGGGCGGATGTGAATCGACCATCCACGATCCTAAAATCTCCAAGCCCCCAAGAGCAGACTGGAGTACTCTGTGTCCCCTGAGTGCGGATTAGAGTATAAACGACTCAAAATATCCAAGTCCACTGAGTGTGGACTGGAGTACTCTGAGTCCCCTAAGTGCGGACTAGAGTATAAACAACTTAAAATCTTCAAGTTCCCTGAGTGCGGACTGGAGTACTCTGAGTCCCCTGAGTGCGGACTAGATATAAACAACTTAAAATCTCCAAGTACCCTGAGTGTGGAATGGAGTACTTTAAGTTTCCTGAGCACGGACTAGAGTATAAACGACTTAAAATCTCCAAGTCCCCTGAGTGTGGACGGCGTACTATAAGTCCCCTGAGTACAGACTGGAGTATAAACGACTCAAAATCTCTAAGTCACCAGAGTGCGGATTGAAGTACTGTAACATCCCGCCTTTCTGTACGTTTTAAATCAACGATAAACCACACACGTCAAACTCAAACCATACAGAAGGGCGGATTGTTATTGGGGTGAATAAGAAAAATCAGAGAAAGAAAAAAAAAGAATCTTATAGCGGAACGAAAAAATATAATAATCAAATATGAAGCTGTTTTACAAAACATTTAATTTTACTTATACAATACACATCAGAGTTACACATACCAGAGAATAATAAATAATGCAGTGGAACAGTATGAATGCAGTGGGATAATATAATAGATAATAGTAACATAATCTTCGTCCTCGTCCTCCAGAAATGAAGTCTTCAAATCCTGAAATGCTCAGGCTGACCCCAGCGAATTGAAAAGACAACTCGAGTCAGAACTAAAAGATCGTATGTAAGTTAAATCAATGGTAAATTGTATGAGTGGAACGGCGTCAGAGATGTTTATGGGATTTTACATCTCCTATCCAGTGTCTAACGTGAGTGCAGTAACTTAAGAGATGTTCAGGATTCACATCTCCTAAGGATCCGTTAAACTATTTACTATGTAGTAATATTTCGCTATTATAATAATGTCTATTAATAAAATAAACTTACTTTTAAATAGCGTTAAGGAGTGACCCAATATTCCCCTTAACACGTAATAGTCCCAATAGTCCATCCAGTATCATAGTCCCTCCTGATCGGGAAGCCACCAGAGGATACCACATGGGCAACGGGAGAAAACCAAACTCGTACAAGGCGCGATAAGGTAGGTGACACGGCACAACTAGGCAATGCCAGGGTAGATATACCAATTTCTATCCGGACTGGTGGTGATGCGTAGCAGCTACTACTGCCCACCTAGAGCCACACCCCCAAATCAAAAATCAAAAGTGACCACCAAATAAATCTCATAGTCAATATATAATGGAATGGTATCAAAGGAGTGTGTTCGATAAGAGGGGCTACCTCACTGGCCCAGAATCGCTCATGTTTTAGCCACCTTATGCCAACTCACGGGAGTCGGGTCCACGTATATACCTCAGAGGAAACGCCTCCACCATCCTACTTCATTCTGGAATCTCCACAGCGTACACGATTGTTAAAGTGGTTTCCGAAGTTGGCAGAGAGTATGACAACTTTCGATTCCGGTCTCTTCAACAACCAAAAGTTATTATAACACCGTGGTCATTTCAAAATAATTATACTTCAAAACCAAAATATACTATGCATTTCAAAACCATATAAATACGATATCATTTCCCTTTTAAAACCAAACCAATATGATAGCATTTTTATTAAAACCCAAATCAATATAATATCATTTTATTACAAATATTTCCCTTCCAAAAATCATAGCACTTTCAACGTTATAATACTTCGAAACCAAAATACTTGAAATATAACACCTCCAAATCATAATACTTCGAAACTCCTAACTTTGAAACATAACTTCACCACTTAAAAAGGTTTAAATATTAAATTACTTTATATAATAAAATAGCTTCTTCAATTTCACAAATCAATTCCAAATACAGATTTGGACCAGTAAATAAACCACTTCAATTTCCATATATTTCAAAGCTTTAAATATTCCGCCATTTCAAAACTAATTCTTTGATAATTCCATAAATATCAAATTCACTTACTATTATTTAGATTTGAAATGCTTACACAATAAATGCAATATCATTTAAGTAAAACTTGATGTATTCATTTAAATCAACTTGATATTCATTTAAATCACTCTAAACCAAAATCAAGTAATAAAAATCATACTCTTTAAAATATCAATTTTATTTAAATTTCAAATCAATTTATTCGAGTATAATTCTTAAATAATTTAATTCAAATCAATTTCATATTTATCTTCCAACCTAAATTTTTTTAAGTGATTATAGACTTTATATGCAATATAATTTAAACAGATACTTAATTATATAAAACAACCAAACTTTATTATTCAACTTATTTATATTTTAAAACAAATTTATACATAGCTAAAAATCAATAATAAAATAACATTTATATAGTATCTAAATCAATATTTATATAACCCATACATTTCTTTACAAAATCATTGAAATCATTTCAAAATATTTTTATATATAGACCACGGTGTCTATATATAATTTTCTACCCTATGGTCAAGTGATACGGATATTTATCATTTCAATCCGTAATGTAAAATAAAAATACGGTTATATATCATTTCAAACCGCAATCCTGAATGAAATAAAAATGCATAACAACTTGCAGTTTATAACAATAAAAAGTGCGACATCCATTCATCCAATATCCACCATCAACCATTTATCACAATCATCATCCAATTCAATAATCACATCAATACAGAACGGATAATAAATAACATGTATTTACTGACAGTTTATATTCGATAATAAATTAAAGAATAATTTAACCGGCAGTTTATATGAAATAATAAATTAAATAACAATTTAACTCAATAAATTCAATTTAATTGAGATGATGATTAAAAATATGCCAAACAACCATAAATAAATTTCAAATCACATCACAAATCAATTTAACAAATAGAAGAAATTTTAGAAGTTGTGACTGGGTTAAAACATTCACCTTTTGAATTTAAATTGAATTTAAATACAATTTAAACCCAAAATTTGAACAGTCTTAGAATTTTCCCAAACTAGCTTTAAAATGTTCGGAATTCGAATACGAACCTAGTGGAGAAAACCGCACGTGAATTGGAACTCGTATGCGAAAGTTATTAAGGTTAGAACGATTTAAAATAAAATATATATTAAAATAAACACAACGTTTACCTCGTCCATGTCATCGTCATGCGTTCATCTTCCTCAGCAATCACGAACGAATGAAGCCTCCAGGTTTTTATGCGAAACGCTAGCGTGGCTCCACCTCGAACGTGCGCACGCGCACGCCGCCGGCAGGAACGCGACCCCATCGCCCACGAAGCCACGCGCGAGCCCTGGACGACCTCTGCGACCACCACGAGCCACCGCCGCCACCTGCATAAAACCTTAGTTGAATTTTGTAGCCCAATCCAACCGTTAATCGATCGAATGAACGATGCCGATGACCTCCACTCATCCCCTCTACGTGACCATAACCTCGATTCAACGATCGAACGAAGTTCATCAACGCGTGATGAATGGCCGTGGATAGTCCGATGACACATCGAAACTCAAATTTAAAAATGAATCATAAATTTGACTTGCGCTCGTCGAGAGCTTCAAATCAGTATATAATTCGATATAGTTTGTGGAGTTTGAAATTTTGATTTGATTTTGAATTGCAATTGGATCTAGAATTTGATTCTATACCATTGAGGACGAGAGACAACTGAATTGTGCATACAGAACAATGAACATAAGGAATAGGCTAGGGTTTATAACAAGGTACATATATGAAAGCATAAACTAGAGTGGATAGACACGATTGATATATGCGTTGGGCGATAAAATGGCTCGAAAAGATGTTTTAAAATATTTTAAAATCAATGGAACAGGTTTCAGGTCCAAATTCCATTGCATGAAGATGTTATGCTAAAATCAAGTTATTTCAAATTTATTTCAATTGATTTCTGGGTGTTTCGAGTCCGTACGATCAAATGAAAGTCCGGTCGTTACGAAACCTGAAATCCTACAATAATTCACCGTTACGGATCCGATGAAACTGATTTCGTCAAATCCGAGTCAGTGGCCAAAATGGTATTTTCTAGTTAATTAAATAAGTTAATAATTAATTAATTAAATCACTTTTTCAATTTCAATTTCGTTATAACCAATCTTATCATTTTTGATTTCTTAAACAATTGCAATACTTTAAACCATTTAGATATCAATTCAAAGTTAATTAATCTACCAATTTCCGTATTCAATTTCAATTTTTATAAATTCATTAATCAGCAATTGAAATTCCAAATAAATCCATTTATTTGATTCTAATTCTTGTTATTCAATCCATTATCATCAAATAGATAAAATTAACGTTGGCTCGTACTTTATCACATAAATATCTTCAAATTTCATCTAAATGAATATTTATGTAATATTTAAATATTTAATTCCATTTAGTTACAATTAATCCAATTATTAAATTTTAATCCCAATAAATTAATAAATCTATATTTTCCATTCCTTTAATCAACCTATTATCATGTTATCAATAGAATTTACTCTAGTTACGTCTTATTGAATTAATATCTTCACTTACACATCTAATCGACAATAACCGCAATAATTAAGTGAATTGATTGCGATTGATTCCCAATTAATTTTTAATGTATTAAGTAATGTGTAACCAATAATAATATTAGTCACCATTTACCTTAAATCACATTTATAATACCATTAAGTTTATTATCGTAAACAAATGTTACAACTTACCTCTATAACACAAATTTTCCTAAATTACCACTAATTATGTGCTAGTTCATAACTTTATACACACTTAGATTTATTTACTTACATTCAATTTATAACCAAGTTATAACCTTTACATCATTTCAATTAATTGGGATTTCATATGAATTGTTAATAGTTAACTTACATTAGTATTGTTACCATTCTTTCTAGTCCTTATTTCCACTAACAATTCACTAAATTTTTATCCTCTTCAATATTAAATTACAAAATCTTATTAAGTTAACAAATCAAATTATCGAAAATTTACGGGTCGTTACACTCTCCCCCACTCATAACTTTTCGTCCCTGAAAAGAAAAAGAAGGGAAAAGAAAGAATTAAATATACAATATATCTTATTCAAAAATATTAACTTTATAAACAATAATTTGCAAAATTAATTAATTAAAATAAAATATACCAATTATAAACATTAAATCTTTATATACTCAAATTAATAAAGTTTGGAAAAATATTTTCAAAATTTTCTAAGTCTAAAATTTACAGAAAATTTTGGCAGAGTCCCCTTTGTACGGAGAGGCTCGATAGAAAATATAATATAACAATATAACAATATATCATAATATTTCGAAATAATATATCCACAACGGGAAAACCAATATAATAACGCTATAAAACCATAATCCGAGAATGTACCTATTTGTCGGGCAAACAACCGCTTAATTATGAAACCAAATGTAGTAGCAATTGCTTCCATAACCTGTATTTCACTTCTATAATCCAAAGAGGGTTAAATTTTATATAAAATGAAATATTTAAAGTTGTTTCAACCACTAACAAACAAACCAAAATAAACAACAATCACTTGCAACAATATACAATCATCATGTAAAATTAGTACAATCAATTAGTTCATCCACATCAACCAAAACAAGTAGTTAGTTCAGGCTTAGACACTTTTAAATTGTATGGAATGAAAAATAAACTATTAAGTATGCCATTTACTCCATAGTCTTAGAAGAAACTAAATAGATTGTTCATACGTCCCAACAATTTTAAAGTATCCTTACCCAACCAACCATAAACTAAACAAACAACAATTTCAAATGATAGATCAATTTTATTCTTATTAATTTCATTTCGTACTATTTGTTGTTGGATTCCACTTTCATTCATATAATGATTTATCTTTTAATTCACATTTATTTCTTGCAAACTTTATTTCCATTCATTCGTTGTGTTTATTTCATTTATTACTTATAATTATTCATTTTCGTTTATTCAAGTCATGTCAGTTTCCTTTTATTGCATTAAATTCATTCATTTCTCAGTTTTATTTATTTTCATTCATTTATCCATAGTATTCAACATTTCCTAATTTCAAAATACTTTACTTACAATATTCATCTTTCTACTTATTTTTTATTATAAATAACTTCAGCATTTACTTAAGTTTATTATCATTTAGTTATACATTTTCCATTATATTTAATTAGTAGCATTTCAGTCATAACTTAAGTTTATAACAAATATAACATTAAATTATTATTTATAAAGGCAAATTCATTGAACACTTCATTACTTCAAGTTTTACTTGTTAAATTTCCCATTACATTTTGTTTTAACATCTTAAATTTTTATAATTGGTAAGTTACATATATGCTTTTTAAGAATGCAATTGAAAATTATACAAGTTTATCTCAATTCTTTTAAATTAATTTAATGTTCAATAATCATATCTTTTGCTCTTTATAGATTACAAATTTGAACCTTCTTGTTATTTCATTTATAACATAGCATTTAGTCTCTTATTTTAATAAAGGTTCCAATTATTAATTAGTACATTCCATCTCACTACAATAATTGAATCTATTGATTATCAGAAACTTAAGAACTAAATACCGGGTTTAATTTCAAATCATTTTAAAATAATAGATAAATGCATATACTTACAACTTATATATTCAATTATATTAAGAGAAATTTAAAATTTATATTTGGTTATCAAAATAAATCCATAGTAAAACTACTATAGTGGCCTTTACACTTCGAAACTCAAAAATGAATGTCGATGATGCGTGCACTCATCACCGAAATTATTTTCTAGTGACAGAGAGGGGAGTACAGAACTTATTTCTTTCGAAAGTTTCTTTAAAGCAATTCTTTCAAATTATATTAAATTATTTATATCAAAAAATATACTTATAAACAATATTATTATATTCCAAAAATCCTTTGAAAACAATTTTTTTTTCAAAATCTCGGAACTAAGTTCTAAAATTTCCAATTTAATTTATTTTAATTTGAGTCTTATTTCCAACCAATATTTATAAATTTCACTACCTTACAACCAATATATTACAACCAAATATATATCATTTATAAAATTTTATTTTATATATATAGAAAATATAATAGGCAAAATTATTTCATTCACCTATATTTCAAAACCAATATTGTGTCGGTCTGTCCTATTAAGTGTTTAGAAATCCCTATTGATGTCATAGCGTCCTATGCACCAACCAGAATTTGTAAATTCAACACAGAACAAATTAACACAATATCAAAACCTTTTATAACACTAACAAATACGCTCTCTCATACACATACACACACACACTCAGTGACTCATCATTGGCTATTACTACCCTATTAATAAAGAGTTAGACCCTACAAAATTAAGCTTTATCGCTAAACCAAAGCTCTGATACCAGATGTAACATCCCGCCTTTTTGTACACTTTAAATCGACTATAAACCATACACGTCAGACTCAAACCATACAGAAGGGCGGATTGTTATTGGGGTGAATAAGAAAAAGAAGAGAAAGAAAAACAAAAAAGAATCTTGCAACGGAACGAAAAAATATAATAATCAAATAAATAGTTCATGAAGTTGTTTTACAAACATTTAATTTTACTTATACAATACACATCAGAGTTACACATTCCAGAGAATAGTAAATAATGCAGCGGAACAGAAGGAATGCAGTGGGCTTTATAATAGATCATAGTAACACAATCTTCGTCTTCGTCCTCCAGAAATGAAGTCTTCAAATCTTGAAATGCTCAGGCTGACCCGAGCGAATTGAAAAGACAAAACACTCGAGTCAGAACTAAAAGATCTTATGTAAGTTAAATCTATGGTAAATAGTATGAGTGAAACGGCGTCAGAGATGTTTATGGGATTTTACATCTCCTATCCAGTGTTTAACGTGAGTGCAGTAACTTAAGAGATGTTCGGGATTCACATCTCCTAAGGATTCGTTAAACTATATACTATGTAGTAATATTTCATTGTTATAATAATGTCTATTAATAAAATAAACTTACTTTTAAATAGCGTTAAGGAGTGACCCAATATTCTCCTTAACATGTAATAGTCCCGGTAGTTCATCCAGTATCATAGTTCCTCCTGATCGGGAAGCCACCAGAGGATACCACACGGGCTACTTGAGAAAACTAAACTCGTACAAGGCATGATAGGGTAGGTGACACGGCACAATTAGGCAATGCCAGGGAAGATATACCAATTGTTATCCGGACTGGTTGTGATGCGTAGCAACTACTACCGTCCACCTCGAGCCACATCCCCAAATCATAAATCAAAAGTGGCCACCAAATAAATCTCACAGTCAATATATAATGGAATGGATCGAAGGAGTGTGTCCGATAAGAAGGGCTACCTCACTGGCCTGGAATCGCACCTATTTTAGCCACCTTATGCCAACTCATGGGAGTTGGGTCCACGTATATACCTCATAGGAAACGCTGCCACCATCCTACTTCATTCTGGAATCTCCACCGCATACACGGTTGTTAAAGTGGTTTTCGAAATTAGTAGAGAGTATGACAACTTTCGATTCCGGTCTCTTCGACAACCAAATGTTATTATAACACCGTGGTCATTTCAAAATAATTATACTTCAAAACCAGAATATACTATCCATTTCAAAACCATATAAATACGATATCATTTCCCTTTTAAAACCAACCCAATATGGTATCATTTTTATTAAACCCGAATCAATATAATATCATTTTATTACCAATATATCCCTTCCAAAAATCATAGCACTTTCAACGTTATAATACTTCAAAATGAAAATACTTGAAATATAAAACCTTCAAATCATAATACTTTAAAACTCCTAACTTTGAAACATAACTTCCACCACTTTAAAGGTTTAAATAATAAATTACTTTATATAATAAAATAGCTTCTTTAATTTCACAAATCAATTCCAAACACAGATTTGGAGCCCCAAATAAACCACTTCAACGTCCATATATTTCAAGGCTTTAAATATTCCACCATTTCAAAACTAATTCTTTGATAATTCCATAAATATCAAATTCACTTACTACTATTTAGATTTGAAATGTTTGCACAATAAATTCAATATCATTTAAGTAAAACTTTAAACTTCAAGTAACTCGATATTCCTTTATTTAACATGATATATTCATTTAAATAATTTAATTCAAATCAATTTCATATTTATCTTCGAACCTAAATTTTTTTAAGTGATTATAGAACCTATATGCAATATAATTTAAATAGATACTTAACCATACTATATAAAACAATCAAACTTTATTATTCAACTTATTTTATATTTCAAAACAAATTTAGACGTAGCTAAAAATCAATAATAAAATAACATTTATATAGTATCTAAATCAGTATTTATATAAACCATACATTTCTTTACAAAACCGTAGAAATCATTTCAAAATATTTTTATATATAGACCACAGTGTCTGTATATAATTTTCTACCCTATGGTCAAGTGATACGAACATTTACCATTTCAATTCGTACTTTAAAATAAAAATATGGTTATATATCATTTCAAACCGCAATCCCGAATGAAATAAAAATGCATAAAAACTTGCAGTTTATAACAATGAAAAATACGACATCCGTTCATCCAGTATCAGCCATCAACCATTTATCACAATCATCATCCAATTCAACAATAACATCAATATAGAACAGATGATAAATAACAGGTATTTACTGGCAGTTTATATTCGATAATAAATTAAATAACAATTTAACTGGCAGTTTATATGCAATAATAAATTAAATAATAATTTAACTCAATAAATTCATTTTAAATGAGATGATGATTAAAAATGTGCCAAACAGGCATAATAAATTTCAAATCACATCATAAATCCATTTAACAAACATAAGAAATTTTTAAAAGTTGTGAATGGGTTAAAACGCTCACCTTTTGAATTTAAATTGAATTTAAATCCAACTTAAACCCAAAATTTGAACAATCTTTGAATTCTTTCAAACTAGCGTCAAAATGTCCGGAATTCAATATGAACATAGCGGAGAAAACTGCGCGTGAATTGGACCTCGTATGCGAAAGCTATTAAGGTTAAAATGATTTAAAATAAAATTTATATTAAAATAAAAAAAACGGTTACCTTGTCTTCATCATCGTCACGCGTTCATCTTCCTCAGCAATCACGAACGAACGAAGCCTCCAAGTTTTTGCGTGAAACCCTAGCGCCACCCCATCTCGAACGCGCGCACGCACAAGCCGCAGGCAGGAAACGCGACCCCAACGCCCACGAAGCCACGCCGCGACCACTGGATGACCTCCGCGACCACCATGAAGCCTACGCCGCCACCCCCATAAATACCAGTTGAATTTTGCATCCCAATCTGATCATTAATCGATCGAATGAACGACGCCGATGACCTCCACTTGTCCCCCTCTACGCGGCCATATCCTCGATTCAACGATTAGACGAAGTTCATCAACGCATGATGAACGGCTGTGGATAGTTCGACGATTTTCGGCCACATCGAAACTCAAATTGAAAAATGAATCATATATTTGACTTGCGCTCGTCGAGAGCTTCAAATCCATATATAATTCGATATAGTTTGTGGAGTTTGAAATTTTGATTTGATTTTGAATTGCAATTGGATCTAGAATTTGATTGTCTGCCATTGAGGAGGAGAGACAACTGAATTGTACATACAGAACAATGAACATAAGGAATAGGCTAGGGTTTATAACGAGGTATATATACGCGAAGCTGAAATTAGAGTGGATGGATACGATTGATATACGCGTTGAACGATAAAATGGCCCGAAAAGCCCTATCTGACTACGGAATGAAATTGGGTTAACCCATATATCAAAATAGATGTTCTAAAATAATTTAAAATCAATGGAACAGGTTTCGAGTCCAAATTCCATCGTATGAAGAAGTTATGCTAAAATCATGTTATTTCAAATCGATTTCAATTGATTTCAATTTAATTGATTTTTGGGAGTTTCGAGTCCGTATGATTAAACGAAAGTCTGATCGTTACGAAACTTGAAATCCTACAATAATCCACCGTTACGGGTCCGATGAAATTGGTTTCGTCAAAATCCGAGTCGGTGGCCAAAATGGCTATTTTCTAGTTAATTAAATAAATTATTAATTAATTAATTAATCACTTTTTCAATTTCAATTCCATAAATAACCAATCTTATCGTTTTTTATTTCTTAAACAATTGCAATACTTTAAAACATTTAGATATCAATTCAAAGTTAATTAATCTACCAATTTACGTATTCAATTTCAATTTTTATAAATTCATTAATCATCAATTGAAATTCCAAATAAATCCATTTATTTGATTCTAATTCTTGTTATTCAATCCATTATCATCAAATAGATAAAATTAACGTTGGTTCGTACTTTATCACATAAATATCTTCAAATTTCATCTAAATGAATATTTACGTAATATTTAAATATTTAATTCCATTTAGTTACAATTAATCCAATTATTAAACTTAAATCCCAAAATTAACGAATCTTGATTTTCCATTCCTTTTATTCAACCTATTATCATATTATCAATAGAATTTACTTTGGTTACGTCTTATTGATCAATATCTTCACTTACACATCTAATCTACAATAACCGTAATAATTAAGTGAATTGATTGCGATTGATTTCTAATTAATTTTTAATAAATTAAATAATGTGTAACCTATAATAATATTAGTTACCATTTACCTTAAATCACATTTATAATACCATTAAGTTTATTATCGTAAACAAATGTTACAACTTACCTCAGTAACACAAATTTTCTTAAATTACCACTAATTATGTACTAGTTCATAAGTTTATACGCACTTAGATTTATTTACTTACATTCAATTTATAACGAATTTATAACCTTTACATCATTTCAATTAATTGGGATTTCATATGAATTGTTAATAGTTAACTTACATTAGTATTGTTACCATTCTTTGTAGTCCTTATTTCCACTAACAATTCACTAAATTTTTATTCTCTTCAATATTAAATTAAAAAATGTTATTAAATTAACAAATTAAATTATTGAAAATTTACGGGTCGTTATAAGTACTCTGAATCCCTTGAGTGCGGACTGGAGTATAAACGACTCAAAATCTCCAAAGTGCGGATTGGAGTACTCTGAGTCCCCTGAGTGTGGACTAGAGTATAAACGACTCAAAATCTCTAAGCCCATAGTGTGGATTGGAGTACTCTGAGTCCCCTGAGCGCGGACTAGTATAAACGACTTAAAATCTCCAAGTCCCCTGAGTGCGGACTGTAGTACTCGAAGTCCCCTGAGTGCGGACTAGAGTATAAATGACTCAAAATCTCCAAGTCCCCAGAGTGCGGATTGGAGTACTCTGAGTCCCCTGAGTGTGGACTAGAGTATAAACGACCCAAAATCTCCAAGTCCCAGAGTGCGGATTGGAGTATTCTAAGTCCCCTGATTGCGAACTAGAATATAAACGGCTTAAAAATCTCTAAGTCCCATGAGTGCAGACTAGAGTGCAACTGACTTGTAGTCATCAAATCCCCATCGTACGGACTGAAAAATATTTTAAGTACTTGTAGCGAGAGATAGAGAATGTGTAGTTCCAAAGAACCTCCGAGTAATATGAAAATGAATTGGGAGTTTACGTAACTCGCAAGAGCTTGGGTTTCGACCATAATAATACAGAAAGCTGAACAGTAAAGTCATTTGAAAGACAAAAGAACTAAGTTTTATTTATTCATCCAAAATGAGGTTCTACTACAACTCCTCCAAAACTCGGACCAAAAGTCTATTTACATTGACTATGAAAATAAATAAAAATAATTACATAATCTAAGCTAGCTCTCGTTGAACGAGTGCAACAACTACATCTTTCGCTTCCTCGGTTTCTTTTCCTCCTTCATCTTCTCTGACGACTCCTCCCTCGTGTGTTTTCGCTTGGAAGCTTTTCTTGATCGGGAGGTAACAACTGAGGAAGAACGAGAGACCTCTAGTGGCCTGGACCCACCAGGGTGGATGACCTTCAAAGGCTTGTTTAAAGGATCATCTAAGTCCACGACTCGGGGCTCGACTTTGATTTCAGCTGCCTTTTTCTTTTCCTCCGCGAGATGCTCCTTCATGCTTATTTTTGAAGTGTGTCCAGGGGTACTTGTGATCCCTATTTCATGACTTTCTTCGGTGGAAGAAGAAGTCTCAGACTTGTCCTCGTCAAGCGCCTCAATCACTTGAGCATCTGGACCGGGAGTCTCTCCCGCGCGTGTAGCCTCGCATGCTTTCACCTTCTCTTCCTTGGTGTCATCGCTCCTTGGAGTTGGTTCAGGATCAAAACGGCCTGCACAAAATCACAAGAGGCAAACATTAGAACACAATGACCTGTCGCTGAAAACGATGACTCTTGAACTTTGAGAAGAAGAGTTATATACCGGCTTCTTGCTGGCTCTCAACCGTTCGAGGAGTCTCACCCTTTGGAATGGAAGATAGAACATGAATGTCGAGGCCAGGGTCTTCCGGGTCATAACCAGCGTGTTGCTCGAATGGACCAAGTATTGGCCGACCAGCCAACTGAGTAGGAGGAGGAGCTGGAGACTTGGTTCCAGACGAACCAGCAATGACATATTTTCCTTTTGATGAGGAGGAACCTTTGTAGTAGAGGGCCTTCACTGTAGACAAGTCTGAAGGCTCGTTCCCCTTAAGAAATTCTTTCACCAAAACCTCATTGTCAACCGCTTCGATGCCCAGCTCAACCTTCCTGATCTTTATCAAAATCTCCCATGCCTTAGCTAGAGACTCAAGGTAACCCTCGCCAAGAAAAGCTAAGTCTCGATGCACGAGGATATGGGCATTGTATTCTGCTACGAGTGGGTCAAACATGCACTTGGTCTCCTCCCTTTCAGCCTCTGTAGCCGCCTCGAGGTGAGAGTCGATCTCTGCAGATGCTATTCTTTTGCCCTCTTCACAGGCTTCATCCTTCAGCATCCCGACCTTAGAGAGCTCATCGTCGAGTTTTGCCTTCAGGAGTCGTGTAGCAAAAATCTCATTGCAATATCACTACGACTCTTCCTGGGCAGCAGTTTTTTCCTCTCTCTTTGCGGAGTAGATCTTCCAATTCTTTGACTCGGAGGGCAAATGCATCCCTTTCCTTTTGAACAGAATCCTTCTCCAAAGCCAAGGCCCCACAGCGTTGGACCGCCTCGTCAATATCTTTCTTATGTGACGACTCTAGACGATTAACGGCCTCCGCTGTGTCTTCAGCGCCTTTTTGGGCAGCTTCGAGTTGAGACTTGTATGAAGAGAGCTCTTCATCCTTAGCTTTTATAATGTCTTTATCATGAATAGCCTCGAGCTTCAGGCGGTCAATTTCGTGTTGACATTCAACTAAGATTTCCAAAACTTTTTCAGCTAAGTGGATAAACGTGTCATGCTGCACGTTGATGTCGTTAGTACAAGCAATAGCGCTTTGTTTGACATGTCCCGGAATGTGATGAATCGCCGGGAGAAATTTCAAGCCATCAAAGCATATCTTTAGGAATGTGGCTTTAAGCTCAGCAAGTCGTTCTACTGCCGATGGATCAGATACAGGAGCGGAAGGAGTCTGCCTAGAGACTACAGGTGCTTTGTGGGGTTCTCGGGATTGCCTGGTACTGGATGAATAGAGTGCTGATCACGATGGGTCTCAGGCTGGGATCCCTTATGTGCGGACTTCTCTTTGCTTTGCTCCGATTGAGGAGGAGGATCATGAGGGTAGGAGGACTGGCTAGAGGTTTTTCTTTGGTAGGATGATTCTCGGTGGCGGTAGTCTCGATCGCCGGTGTCATCTCTGTCTCAACGTTTTCCAGAACCCGAATCTCGACCCAAGTGGTGAAAAATAGATGACCCACGAAGATGGTCGAGTCCGTGAGTGCGTCCCATGTCTCCTGCATGGAATGTGAATAATGACAAGTTAGAAAAGAATAGAGTAATGATTAAAATTGAAGTGCAAAGTGAAGTGCGCGTGTCCGTGTGTGTCCTAGTGCTTCCTCCCGACGGACCAGTTTCTTTATCTCTACTTATGGGAGTTTTTACTCCTGAACATGGTCTTGTGCACCTGCATCGCCTCTTGCGGGCGAGTGAAGTCTAAGCGCTTCTGGATCATTGAAGCCGTAGTTAAGAAAATCGTCGGGAATAGTAAGGTCCGACATGCCCTTCGATGAACTCTCTAAGCATTGAGGAGAAGGCTCTCTCTCCACTATAATAAGGGTGACCTTAGAGGTTCCACCCACTGTTTTCTTCCTCAATTTGTAGGTCAATTTCTTATTTTCCTTCAAAGGGGAAGGCGTCGTTTCGATGTCATGAACCTCGACTATCGGGTCTCGAGGGGGACTAACATTTTCACCCGGTACTTCGGGCGTTTTGGCTTCTCTAATCTCCCCCTCCTTTGGTGTGTTAAGGGCATTATGTGCTGAAGGCCCAGCCTGCTTTTTTCCTTTGCCCAAAGCAGGCTTGGTTATAGTGACGCCTTGAGGAAAGCTTATTCGACGACCTTCCGCCAGCAGCCCAAACTTCGAGAGTGATTCATTTGAAACGAGAGATCTAATGTCCCGGTCTCCTGCGGGGATAGCTCGGGTAGCTTCAATAGCTTCAGATTACTCGGAGCCTTCGGGACGTGGGTGGATACCTATAAAATAGGGAAAGAGTTAGAAAAGGTGCAATTTCCGCCGAGTGTGAGTATTGATTCGGAAAAAAAAGACTTACTCCCTTCCACCCATCTCCTTGCAAAGCTGGGAGGACAGCGCATGTAGAACCACTCCTGCTTATATTGGGCGTATTTGCTCCATGCCCCAGTCAGAATTTGGCACTTGCTATGGGGCTCGAGAAATACAAAAGATGGGTTGTCTAATCGTCTCTCGAAGCAATAGATATAGCAGATATCGCCAAGAGTCGGGAGCCTGAAAAGGACACTCATGAAGAGGATGCACGTGCCGTATATGAATGCATGACTGTTAGGATGTAATTGCGATAGAGCAATCTCAATATACTATACTAAGTCACAAAGGAAGGAGTTAAACGGTGGCACGCTACCAACCCAGCACATTAATTTGTTGCAGGCCGTATATCTGACTGGGGCCATGTGAGGACAATCTTGTCCTGATGGAACCAACACATCATTGAAAGGAATCTCATGTATTGAGCATATGCGACGAAGTGTGCTTTCGCTTATTATTGAGGCTTGAGAAATGATCGGGTCGTCTAAAAAGATTGTTTCAACCAGGGCATCAGGAGCCAAGTCGACGGATGTGATCGTGGGGTTCGGCATGTCTTGTACAGGAGTAGTCGACGGATTTGAAGTTCCAACAACTTCTTGTTGAGAAGATGGCCCGAGTCTGTCCGAGATCATGGCAGAACTAGATTTCCTAAACATCTCTAGTGAGTGTTGAATTTGACGAAACACCTGTTTGAACTATACTTGAAAAACAATCGACATTCGACTTATCAAGAAAATTACTCCCCTCATGTGGTGTGTGAAATAGTGCAATCATTCAAGTATAAGTGCCAAGAAATAAAAAGCCACAGAGTTGATGAAGTAAAGTTAGGCTTTGAACTATAATCTTCGAAGATTGTCATCGCTGACCATTTGGGAGAGCTTGTCAAATAAGATGGTTTATGTTTTGAACTCGACACGTCGAAGGTTATTATCCATTTTAATCAAGTTAAATTCAGGTTTGTAGTTGTCAAAACAGAGGAGTTATCAGTCTGGATTGTTCGATATGCTTAATTTCTTAAGTCCTCATACTTGTTCACTGTCATATTTTCGGGCATAAAAAATAGGTTGATTCAACTATGCATTATGTTCGACTAGTGTTGTTGTTGTACACCACTCTACCACTTTCCATCTCTATCGTTCAGCATGCGACAAGTCATGCCAAACCGCAATCATGCAGGACCGCAGACATGCTGAGCCACATCGCTCAGCACTTTGCCTTTAACTCCAACTTCCTTCCTACCCTCCATCTCTACCGCTCGGCAAAGATGAGTCCTTCGGCATGTCAAGCCGATCTGCATCGCTTGGCACTTTACCCATTTCCTATTTTTCTCCTACGCTCCCTCCTACCTCGTTTTCCATAAGGGAGTCAGCTTAGCCGTGGTTATACCGAGCCACGTTGCTCGGCACGACTAAAACCTAACTTCAACTTCACTCCCACACTCCCTCGCATCGTTCGGCATGCGGAATTCATGCCGAACCACAGCCATACGTCCTCCTCCAACTTATTTCTTCGAACAAACTAGATACCTTCTTAGGTGTCCAGTCGATCACCACCCCAATTCGCATGCCACCTTCGACCGACCATCTCGACCTTCACCGATTCCTACTGGGCCGACACCTTCTTCCATCCTCCTCTCCATCTAATCCTAAGGCTCGTTTAAACCACGGATCCACCTTCCTTACCTACGCGGCTTCTATTATTCGTGGATTAGGGGAAGGTCGTAAATTCAAACTTGTCCAAAATCCCTAATTGGAGAAAGTCGAGCAAGTGAAAGGTTCGCACCTAGTAGATGGGGTCGAAGTCTAATGGGGTGCCCGATTTAGAAGTGGAATCCTCTCAGATTTGTTATCGAGGACAGTTGAGAAGTAATGTGTAGGACTCGAGAGTCAAAAAGGAGGTTAAAGTTTTGGCAAAAGTATGGAAGGAGGTAGGTTCGTAAGGATGTTAGAGCGGAGGTAAGAGGTAAAAAGGGAAGAAGGAGAGAAGCACTGACTTTTATAGTAGGAAGGAAAGAAAGTGAAGAGACAGTGACCGGTAGAACCGGTCAAGGCACCTCGGTCGTTCGGCATTAATATGTCATTCGGCATTGAGGAGTCGCCCGACATCAGTATCTCGTTCGGCATCAATGCCTCGTTCGGCATCAATGCCTCGTTTGGCATTCAGGAGGTCATAAGAAAATGCTATCTGGAAAACAAAACAAGGGCTTAAAGAGAAAGCAGAGTACTCATGGTTCAAAGCGCATCATGTTCCTCCACATGATACACTTTGGGGGGTAAGTGTTACCCGGTTGTTTGACCATATAGCAAGAGACTCGACATAGGCCTCGTTCGGCACACCTCCCTTCGCTCGGCATAGAGCATCGTTCGGCACACCTTCCCTCGCTCAACATAGAGCATTGTTCGGCATAGATGTGCCGGTTGGCACAAGGCATCGTTCGGTATAGATAGGTCTCTCGGCACAAGGCCTCGTTCGGCATGGAAAGGTCGCACGACATCTTGCCTCATTCGGCATGGAAAGGTCACTCTGCATCTTGCCTCGTTCGGCTTGGAAAGGTCACTCGACGTCCTGCCTCGTTCGACATATAGGGGTTGCTCGGCATCTTGCCTCGTTTGGCATAGATAGGTCGCTCGGCATCTTGCCTCGTTCGGCATGAAACCTCGTTCGACATGAAGCCTCGCTCTGCGTCTCACCTCGACCGACATCAAGTCTCGTTTGGCACAGGTCTCGCTCGGCCTACATTCTTTACTTAGTGCACTGCCTCGTATGGCATACAGGTACTGTTCGGTATGCTTTCCTCGATCGGCATACGAATGCCATTCGGCTTGGATATGTGATTCGGCAATTGTCATTCGGCATTTATGGCACGGCGCGTAGAAGTCACTTAGCACGGGCCGATGTAACAACCCTGTATTTTCTGATTATTGTAATTGTATATTTTAATTATTTTAATTTAAATTCTAATTTAAAAACTTTATTTTTTTATTAAAACGAATATATTTTGTTAATTGAAATATAAATGTTGATTTTGATGTGGATTAGAATTTCAATCATGCATAAATGAAATATTTCCAGAAAAGTGAATTTTGGTCAAAATGGTCAAACTTTGACTTTTAAATTTAAAATTTGAAAATTTGAAAATTTGAATTTTATATGTTATTATGAAAATAAATAAAATTTTAAGAACACTGCTTTTCGTTTCGTTGAAATCTGATTTATAATGTGAAAGTTAAGCCTTTTTAACTATTCTGTGAAATTTGTTGTATTTAACAAAATTGTTTATTTTAAATTATATAAATAATCTTTTTAATTGTCATATATTATTCTAAATTGTATTATATGTTATGTTACATATATTTTAACCTTTTGAATATTTTAAAGTGATGTTTGAATTTGTCCAAAGCTCATTAAATTTATTTTCCATTTTTAAAGGTTAGTTTCCATTTTTCTGCTATTTTCTTCATCTAAAGTATATTTAAATTAAAATTTATTTATTTACTTTTGTGATTTCCTTTTTATTTTGTTTTCTTATCTTTATTTATAAATACTTTTAAGTACATAAAAATTTTCCCAAGTTCATTGCACTTATTTTTCATATTTTCAAGACTAGTTGCAAATTTTGCTGTTTTATTTAATTAAACTATATATAATTAATAATTAATTTATTTATTTTTGTTTATTTACTAAATTTTCGTATTTTATCTAATTTTATATATATTTCAGTTATATAAGGTTTAAAAAGAAAATAATGGAAATTTGAAGAGTTTGTGTCTCTTTAGTTGCTCAAGGCTCTTCGTTTTTCCGCCTCTTCGTTTGCTTTTGCCTTTTCCTCTCCTTGCTTTAGCCGTACATCCCTCTACCCTATAGCCATGTTTCTCATCTTCAATTCACGTGAAAAATATCTTCTCCTCATTTCAAACTCACGGCTACATCATATTGAGAAAAAATTGCAAGCTAATGGCTTCTTTCTTCCATTTTTTCCCTCTTCTTCATTGATTTAGCCTTCCTATTCCTCTTGCTTGCTCGGCCCCACTTCTCCTCCATCACCACTGACCATCTCCTCCACCATCTATAGCAGCAAACATCTCCTCCTCCTCTGACCATGACAAACCATGCCATCCAATTGAAGCCATCTCCACAAAACTTTGCTTAAAACTCCAAATATTGCCTAACCGAGCCTTGTATTCCCATTTCTTTCATGTTTAGCCTTGGCCACCACCTCTAACACCACCACCACTTGCTGCCATGACCTATAGCCATCATCATCATCTCTGACCTGACCTGAAGATGCACCAGACCGAGCCCATAGGACCATAGGCTGAGCCTATGTACACCAAAACCTTCCATTCCTTGACCCAAACCCCTTGCCTCCTTTACTTTCCACTTGTTTTGCCTTTACCTTCCACTTTCATGCCCTAAGCCTTGTCTCTAGGCCATGGCCGAGCCATGTTGACACCTAGGCTGAGCCTAGTGTGGTGAGGTCAAGCCCATTTGATCATGTGACAAGCTTATGTTGTCGTGTCCAAGTCTTTTGCTTCTAAGGTTTGGTCATCTCTCTTGTTTTGCAACTGTTCTGCAAACTAAAGTTGTTGATTATATTTGTATGTCGATATCTATATTTGTGCTTATGTATGTTATATTTTGTGTTGTTTACAAGGGTCTCCATCAATTCAAATCAATCGTGCTTGTCGTGCCTTTGGAATCGCTCTTGTGTGTGTGTTGTTTGTCTCTAGCTTCGTAAAAGGTGAGTCTTTCTCACTCTGACATTTATACTTATGAAATAGTGAATTGATGACAAATGTTTGGTAATATAAAATGTTATGCAAGTTAATGATGATCATATGATATGCTATGCCATGTTATTACCATGTTAAAACTGTTAATTATCACCTGACATGTGATATATGACATTATATTTATATTGTGACACTGACATTGTTTATATTGTTTATGCATATATACACACTGCAAGTTCTCTGTTAGAATAGAATCACTATGGGTTGAAATGATACATACCCAAACGGACTTTAGATTAGGGAAAAATCATTATGGGCTAAAATGATAGGCCTGAGCGATTTTTATTGTATTTTATTTGACTTGGGATTGTGGGTTTGAAATGATAGAACCCGAGTTTTCTTTGTAAACTGCGGATTGAAATGATATATATCCGTATCACTTGACCTAGCTTAGGAAATTATATACAGACCCCGTTGTATATTTTTAAATTATATTTATTAAAATATGTATTTTTAAAAGTATGAAATTTTGATTTAAAAATATATATTTTATGGTTTTAAGAAAATTAAATATTAAGTCTTGAAATTGTGAATTTGAGTACGTAAATGTGAAATAATTGAGATTTTAGACTTTAAATTTTATTTTAAAATGTAAATAAATAATGGAAATTAAATTTAAAGTTTTAAAATTATATATGAAGTAAAATTTTAAGTTTTATTTAATTTATATGTCAATAAACAGTGAATTTTGACTTAATAAATGAATGGAGTTTTTAAATTGAATATTTGATCTAAAAATTTTGTTGTGTTAAATCATATGTTAAAATGATTTTAAATGTGAAATTTTGAAGTCTAGAAATATGATTTTTAAGTTATAATAAAAATTTGGAGTTTTATTATTATTATTTTTTGAAAAGCTAAAATGAAATCTGGAATTCATGGCATTTTCAAAATGTTGTAGTCTTTTGACAGCATTTTTAAATGCTATTGTTTTGAATCTAACAATGTTTGAAATAACTAAATATCTATTACTATAAATGCCGTTATTCTTGAACTAAACCATTTTTGGAAGCTATAAGTTACGATAGCACTTTATAAATGCTGTCGTTGCTATAATTTGACAATGTTTGAAATGTTATAGTTTTTAACACTGTTTGAGTTATATTTTAAAGTGTTAAATGATTTAAATTTTGGAAATTGATTAATTGTGAAATTTAAGAAGTTTTGAATATATTTTAATATTTAAATTTGAATTTTTAAGGAATTTAAATTTGAATTTGAATTTAAGTAAGGTTTACTTGGTTATGTGTTAAATGGAATGACATGTAATGAGATAAATGAATTTTTGAATGAAATTTTTAATGTATTTTGTAATGATACTTGAAATAACAAATGAATGACTTATTTGATTTAAAAATGATATTTAAATTTGAGTATTTGAATTTGAATTCAAATAATGATTTGATAATAAGGTTTGGAAATGATTTGATCTTTATTTTGATAAAGAATATGAATTAGAATGATATGTACTTTTGATAAATGAATATTTGAAGTTTATATTGGTATGAAAGGATATTTAGTTTGATTGTAAATTGAGTTTATTTAAATAATATTGGATTTATGAAATGAATATTTCAAAACTAAGTAATAATGAAACTAGATTTGAGATATATGAAATTATAAAATTTAGTTTTGAAATGCGGGATATTAAAGCTTTGAAATTTATTAAAAATTGAATGGTTTAATTTGTGGATCAAATCTATATTTGAAAATTATATGATTTGAAATGGTTATTGGGAAATTTAATTGAAACTGATGGTTTGAATTGAATTAAGTTGGAAATTGAAAATTTGGGATTAATTGAATGAATTGTAAAATGTAAAGAATTAAATGAATATCCCATGATTTCAAATGTATGATTTTGAAATGTTATGATTTTCAAAGTGTAATTGTTTCAAGTATTTTTGGTTTCGAAAGAGTTATACTTTGAAAATATTATGACTTTGAAATGAATATATGTTTGAAATGTTTTTGGTTTTGAAGTATAAACTATTTTGATTGAATAAATAGTTTTGAAATAAAAAATGGTTTTGGTTTCGTAGTATAAACTATTTTGAAAGAAATATAGTTTGAAATGAAATGATTTGATCTTTTTAAGTATAAACTATTTTGAAATGACCACGGCGTTATAATAACGTTTGGTTGTTAAAGAGACCGAGATCAGAAGTTGTCATACTCTCTGCCAACTCCGAAAACCACTTTAACAACCGTGTACGCGGTGGAGATTCCAGAATGAACTAGGATGGTGGCGACGTTCTTGAGGTATATTACGTGGACCCAACTCCCGTGAGTTGGCATAAGGTGGCTAAAACAGGAGCGATCTCGGGCCAAAGGAGGTAGCACCTCTGGTCGAACACATTCCTTCGATACTATACTCTTACTGGTGATTGATTAGATGACCATCCTCCGATTTTGATTGGGAGTGTGTTCCGAGGTGGGCGTATGTGGCTGCTGCGTTACCACCAGCCCGTGTGCGTAATTGGTATATCTACCCTGGCATTGCCTTGTGTGCCGTGTCACCTACCATACCGAGCCTTTACTACGAGTTTGTTTTTCTCCCGTAGCCCGTGTGGTATCCTCTGACAGTCACCCGGAGTGGAGATGGCATGATATTAGATGGACTACTGGGACTATTATGTGTGAAGGGTGATATGGGTAGCCCGGAACGCTATTTAAAAGTATGTTTATTTTACTGTAGACATTATTATAGTAGCGCAATATTACTACATAGTAAATAGTTTAACGGATCCTTAAAGGATGGGCGATCCCAAGCATCCTTTAAGTTACTGATGCATTTTTGTTACTGTTCACTTGAGTTTATTTATAGTTCATAAGTATTTATGTCCTGACTCGAGTGTTTTGTATTTTGCTTTACGCTCGAGTCAGATTGAGTGAGTTAGCATTCAAGATTCACCTTCGGAGTTGGAGCTTTCCTTGAAGATCCATCCATCAATTTTGCTTTCTGTATCCAATGATTTCAGTGATGTATTCTGATTTGTACCTGATGTATCTTGTTACTTTTTGTTGTATCATGTTTAACTCTGATGTATCTTATTTTTTTATAGTAGCTTCATGAACTACTATTTCTTTTAAATTCCGCTACATTATTAAATACTCTGTGTCTGTGATCTGTGATCATGTATTTACTGTATATTCTGAGATTTGCCAAATTTTATTTACAACGCGGTATTTTGAGCAATTCAAGTCCGACATGTGCGGATGCGAATGGTTGAAAATATCGGGTCGTTACGGTTGGTATCAGAGCTTTGGTAGCTCTAGGCAAAACTCAGCATATAGAGTAAATGAATTTGCAGAATCACTTTCATTCGAGTTTGAATCCCTTCCTTTTGACTCGATTCCTTTGATTTTGGAACGTTCCCTGCGGTTTCAAAATCCATTTCGTGTCCCTCACTATTCATCTTCATTTGATTCTGGAGTATCCCATGACTCCACTTTGAATGATCTTTATAATGAGTCAGCGGTCTCGCCAACCTCAAATTTATTTGTAAAGGGGGAAACTCCTTTACAACGACATCGATTCACCAGAGATTTTATATCCTCGGTTTATGTGCTAGTACCTCTTATAATCCAGAATTCTATCTCTTGAGACCGAATGTTGATTTACCCAAGAAATCCACATCGATCTTATTCTTTAAGTCACGGTTGACCTGGTTAAGGTTGCCCACGATTTATATAAACTCATCCATCTCCCTATTCTGTTATTTAATCATCTCATCTTTGTTTCCAACTTATCTTCAAATTGTTCTTGAAGTGTATTTGTAAACAAATATTTAAAATGTTTTATATATTGTGTTGTTTGAGTTGTTGATGTTGATTTGGGTTTCTAATCGATTCGTCTGATCAACGCCATCGATAAGATTTCCAAAACACTTGAACAGAGCAAACTGACACAATATGTTTTTAAAATTTAGTAATGAAATAAATTTTTGTGAAATAAATTTTGTACCTTCATTATATATCTTTATCTGGATTTTATTTGAATTGGTTGTTAAGAAATAATATTTGATTTTATATATCATTTTCTATTGTTTCATATATCTAATTGAACTATAAAACATGGTTATAAATTTATTTGGAAATTTAAAATGAATGTAAAACAAGAATTTGAGAATATAATTTCCGATGGATTTCAAACTTTGTGTTTAAAGTTTTAAAGGATATATTATTTAAAGTATTTTCGAATAGAAATTTGTTTCCAAAGAATTTTAAATTTAAATTTAGTGCTCTTCTCTTTGTCGTTGGAAAATAATTTCGGTGATGACTGCAGCATCATCAACGTTCATTTTCGAGTTTCGAAGTGAAGAGACCTGTAACGTTTCGATTTTTCGTTGCCGAAAAACCGAATAGTTATGGGTTTTAAAAAGAATTTATGAAAAGAGAAGAGAAGAAGAGAGAAGATAGAAAATAGAGAGAAAAGAAAAATAGAAAATTTTAAAATAGAAAGAAAAGAGAAGAGAAAGAAAATAGAGGATAGAACAAAATTTTAAAATAGAACGGAACAGAAAAAAAACAGAACAACATCAGAATCTCACAATTCGCAGCGGAACAACATATAATAAGTAAATGAATAATCTTTAAACAAAGAACTATATCAGTTATTACATCACATTATATTACATTACATCAAATCATAATCAGAGTGTACAACGACAAACAATGCAGCGGAAAAAGAAATACTATATAACTAGTAATACGCCATGCCATCCAGCTTGCCTCCAGCAATTCCAGAATGTCCAGAATATCCTGATAAACCTAACTCTTAACTGCTCGTGTGGAAAATTGGTGGGCACCCAGAGTTTAGGAAGGAAAACAATAAACTCCGAGTCAGTCATGTGACTGGTGTGAGAACTCAAAACAGTTTATTTTTCTTTAAAAATCAAAATAGAGAGATATTTTTATTTCAATTCGCAATGCTTTTAAAAATGAGACTACCATAAGGCCTCCCGCACACACACACATGCAAACGCAGAATCGGAGGAGATTTCTCCTTATGATAGCCAAAGATGCTTGATACGAATTAAAAGAACATTTGATATTATTACTAGTGCATAGTGTAGAGAAAAATTCATTTCGAAAGTAGAATATAAATCTTAGCCAACATACGACCATTATCGTATGCCTACTATAGCTACCATCCAAACAGTGTTGCGACACCATAAGTGAATGATAGGTTCTACAACTAAAACCGTACAAGTTTCGTATTGTTTTTTTGGATTTCCAACAAATGGTCAGGCCAAGGAACTTCCCATTGCCACATGAGAATGCCTCTGGAAAGACATCCCCGAGAACCAAACCGGAACTCTGCCAACACAAGGCCGGGTTACCCCTAACTGGGTAACTACTGACACGAGCACGCCATTCCCCGATCGTAAATGACCTTTCTCACGGGATCCCGATAGCCAACAACCACAAAGTAATAAATTCGTAGTAACCACATAGGTTAAATATCTGGGCTCCATACCATGATACCACCTCTATCCAGAAGGAAATGTACATACCCTAAAGGGTGCTACCCCTCATAACCTTGCCGCATCTTTCCTGTTTTGACCATTTCCGGGGTGTGAGGCTCGATGAAGTCACGTCCACAAAAACATACTTTATACAAAAGCCATGCTTTGGGTCAACAAATGATCAACACAATGATCACCAAGATAGACGATCACATAAACGATCCTATCACAATAATCAACACAATGATCATTTACAGCAACACTCAGCATATCACATTACCAAATTGGGAATATATCGCTGATAACTTCAACTATATAACCTCTGAGCTCGTACGTCTCAGAGAAGGGTGTTAAGCTAAAAGAATAAATTCTCCGCCACCACAGAAATATATTTGAAAGAAATCGGCTTTACATCTCAATTTGTAATGTCAGACACACAATCCATACAAGTCTGTTCCGGGCTCGAACAGAACCGAAGGCACTTACAAAGAAGTCCTTGCAATCCGAATAATCTCTGATCACGTTCGGATTTCCCATCCCATATGGAGATCTCAATACCAGGGATCAGCCAGTGCAGAGACAATCAACAAGAAATCCTTTCGCTTCCGAAAATATCCGGTCTTCAACACCGATCTTCGAATGCAATTCATAACGACGTATCACATATTCGGAATGGGTTATACGACCCCAAGGTCCTTTCCCGGTTAACCCGAATAGTGAGCGCTTATTCAAAAATAAGTGTGGCATTCAAATTCAAAACATTCACATCAAATACCCATTCAAAGGTAAATATTGATAGTCGGTTATTGAACTATCAATAGATATGCCAACATCACCAGATTCCAAATAATTTTCCAAATTATTTATTTCACAAAAAATATCTTTATAAGATATATAGTTTTCACACTTCAAAAATAAATCAACATTTATTTTCAAACAAATCCCCTTTTCATTTATAAATTCCCTAGGGAATTTACATTCCCAAAATATTTATGAATATACGATTTCCATTCAATTTTTAATATTCATTTTCAATTTATCTTCAAAAAGATAAATTTCAAATATTCACTTAATATTAGAAAAGCATTTCTATACTTATTAAAAATAAGTAATTCACAGATCTTTTTATTTTCTATACTGAGAAAATATTTAATATACCCTAATCGAAATTAAGTATATATTTCATTCTTTTAAGGAAATCATTCACTTAACCATATTTATTTGGGTCAAAACGAATGTCGCGTAAAACATCGTTACGACAACCCAAAATCACTAGTATAGGGATTCGAAATTAAAATAGATATATAAATCCCAATACTATATATAACATTTCCTTTCGGAAATCATCTATTATAACAACAGTGTTATAATCTACTATTTCCTTCTATTTCTCGAAAACGTCTATTTCAACAATGAATGTTGAAATCTATGATTTCGAATCCCAATATATTTTAAAACATCGTTAGATCGGTTTAATTCTATTTCAAACATCGCTTTTCAAAATAATTTCTTTAACATATTATTCACTGTTCAAAAACGTGAATATACCTTGTTAATAAATTCCATCACTTCTATTCATTTTATTTTAAGGAATTATCCATTGTCTAAACATGAATATAACTCCATAAATAAATTAGAACAATTTACTTATCAAAGTAAGTCGTTTGCGAATTTATAAACAACGTTTATAAATTCTATTTCTATTTATTTTATATCAACTCCTTTTTATAAATTCCTTTATTAACCTATCTTAATTCATATCACAATGATATACTAAAAATTCATATTATAAGTTAAATACTTATAATTTATTTGTTTATAAAATCGTTCCTTTAAACTTCATAAATTTATAAATCTTATAACTTATAAGATTCATTTATTTATCCAAATTCCATTCCTTTAATAACATTATAAATTTTATAAACCTACTGCTTACAAAATTTCATTTATAACTTCACTGTTTATAATTCTATAAATTTCATTCATTTATGAAATTCGTTTACAATTCATCCTATCACTTATAAAAGCTCGTTTTATAATTCCAATATTTTAATTTACAAATATCAATTTATAAATCTTTTAATACAAATGAATTTGTATTATTATTTTAAAACATCTTTTAAACTCTTTTATAATTTCATCATTCTGATTTATAAAATAAAAAATTTATAAATCCTATTTTTAAACTTCTTATAATAAATTCAGAATTCCCAGTTCAAACTATTTTATAAAATCACTAATCCCATATCTTCAAAAATCAACTTTTAACTGTATTTCTCAAAAATCATAATTTTTATAACATTAAAATTTTAACGTTTATTTATTTAAGATGAATCAATTTCAAAAATATTTTATAAACGTATATTTCCAAGAATCACTTTAGAAATCAAAATCGTTGTTTTAACTTCAAAAAAATTGGATCCGATGATGCAACACATCAATAGCCAATCACAACTTTCAAACATCATATATCATCCATGATAACAATCAAATATCACAATATATGAAATCAAATAAATATTTGTGAGGAATCCAGTTGGATCCCTCCAACCTGTTTCCCTGCATCCACAGACATTAGCACAATACCATTCCGTTTCAAGACGGAATATCGCGGTATATGGGATTTTATAAATATATATCCGCTTACTAACGGCGCAATAGGGTCTCATCCGCTAAAAGAAAATGCGGGAAATCAATCAACTGCAATATATACATATGCCAATATATATATATATTGCTATATATAATATAATACCAATTCCACTTCGAGGTGGAATATCGCGGTATATGTGTGTAATAAATAACCTCCGCTTACTAACGGCGTATAGGGTCTATTCACATCAATATATATATATATATATAACAATCATCATTCAAGCATTCAATCAACACAGTCAATCAAATTTTAGATTTAACTATTTAAAATTTAAATAAACAACAGAAATTCCTTTTGAGTGAGAAGTTCTCACCTTTATTCTCGTTTGCAATCCACTTCCAATTCAACTTGTTTTCTTCATTTATACCTTGTATAAATATTATACACAATTTATTAATATTCGAATCAATCGAATAAATTAAATTTTCATTAGATAATTTTAATTCGTCGGTGATTTCATTTTAATAGTTAAATTAACTCATAGTTTCGTTTAAACCAATTTCTCGTTTAATAAATTTATTTAAACTAATTTTGTCCTTCTAAAATAATTTTAACTAGAGATTTCCAATTGAACTGAATTTTCTTTTTATAAATTATTTTATTTAATAAATTAAATTTCCTTTTACTTACCAAAATTATATTTTTAACTAATTTTCCCTTTAAAAATAAATTTGGCCACTAACAATTAGAATAAACTTATTAACCCATAAGTTATCTTAATAAATTATTTTTAGTAAAAGAAATCATTGAACAAGTTAATTTCTATTTTATAAATTAAATCAACTAACACATTTTTGGTTTTAACTATTAAATTTGTTATAAATAAATTTTCCTTTTAAATAATTCTATTCAACTATAATTTAATCTTAAAACTAAATTTTCTTCTTAAATAGATTTAATTAACTTATCCTTAAATTGAATTTATTCAACTAATTATTTCAATCTCAAGTTAATGATTTCTATTTTAAACTAAAAATTAAAGACTCAAACTGATTTTCTTTTTAAAATAATTCTAACATCTTTAAACTCTTTTAAAATTCCTTTGTTTAATAAATTATTTTAACTAAAATTTTAATTTAAATTAACCAAACTCACTTTCGATAAAATTGTCTAATTGAAGATTTAAATCCTAAACTAGAATTCTTTTAATTTATTTCTTTATTTTCAAATTTTCCTTTAAATAATTAAATTAACTATAGATTTAATTTTAACTAACTAATTCCTTTTTAAAACAATTTCTTTTCTATGGATTAAATTGTTTAACGATTTTAAATTTGAACAAACCTAACAATTAATTTTTTTTCGTTTATAAATTTGTTTAAATTAATAACTATCTATTTAGTTCTAAACAAATGATTTACATTTTAAACTAATGCTTTAAATTTTTTTAAATCATTTCCTTTTATAAATTTATTTAACTAAAAATTTAAAAAATTAAATTTCCTTTAAATTAAATTTATTTAACTAAAATTTTATTTTGACTAACAAATCCCTTTTTTTTAAAATTTAAATCAATAATTAACATCAATATACCTTACTGCAGTTAAAAAAATTTTTTATTAAATAAATTATTAAAACTAAATATCAATACCTAACTGCAGTTTACCATTAGGCACGAACTCGAGACACTCGAGCCTCCATCGATGCTCACCTCCACTGCAACGCCTTGCGAGTGCGATTGCACGAGACCCACCTCCATCGCCTCGAAGTCGCGCCGCTTGCCTTCACCACGCCGCTGCTCCTAATCGCCCACGCTGCCACGATTTCAACCAAGCCTCTCGAGTTTCCCCCCCATTGCGAACCCAGTAGCCGCCCCTCTAATCGCGTCGCCTCCTTCACTGTCTCGACGCCGTCGCCTCTAGCTTGATCGAAGCCCTAACTGGATCGCGACTCTGATTTTAGGGCTACGGCCATTTTTTTCTTTTTTTTTTATATTCTATTTGAATCTGAAGAGTGAACGAGGGAGAGGGGAAGAAATGAGAGAAGGAGATGGCCGAAGCCATCATTTTCTTTCTGCTATCGGCCATTGTTTTCTTGAACGAAGATTGCGTTATTTAAAAACAAACTGGGGCATGCTTATCACGATTTTCTTTCGTGATTCTCGGCTAGATTTTAGGCATACTTTATGGAAGGAAAGATAGCTGACGTTGACATATTTAAATTTAAATTTAATTAAATTAGTTTTCGATAAAATTTTCAATGCGTTTACGCGCCGTGTGATCACGTATCAACTCAAAAAAATACGAAATTTGAAATCCGGCAATAATTCAATATTACGGACCCAATGGAATTGGTTTCGTCGAATTCCGAGACTGTGCCTCGGACGGCTATTTTAAATATCGATTCGAACGATTAAATTTCAAAACTGAACAATTCACTTTAAATTTCAAATCTGAAGCTTCTATTGTCTTCAATATTATCAATATGAATTTTACAAGCCTTTGAAATAATTTTTAATCGGCTTAAAATTGAAGATTCAAATTTTTATTCAACTCTCAATAGATTAAATTCTATAATTTAATCGCTAAATTTATTCTGATAATTTGAAATTAAATTCAAACCATCACTCAAATATTTAAAATTAATTAAATATTCTTATTTTAAATTACTCAAAATTCAGGGTCGTTACAATCTTCCCTCCTTAAAAGAATTTCGTCCCGAAATTACAAGTTAAGAAGAATGCCCTTATCCCGTCTATCATTTTTCACAATCCTAATAGTTTTATCAACTTACCAACCTAAATCTTTTTACTAGAGATTCACTATCATTTCAACTAGCTTTCCAACTTCAATTATAAGTTCCAACAATATTGTTTTACTAACCATTCAAGTTTAAATTCAAATTCAAATTTCAAACTTTCAAATTTTTCTAACACCCTAAATTTTCGAAAAATTTCGCCAGCGTCTCCTTTGCGCGGCTAGCTCGGTACGACTACAAAATGGCACCACGGCCCCTCAGAATCAAAAAGAAAAGAGAAAAGCCAAGTGGCTAGAGAAGAAAGTCATCAAATCTCATACTGAAATTGAAATACGTACCTTTTTGTCGAGCAATTCAATTTTAACTTTGAAATCAAAATCTCAATTCCTTTATATACCTGTATAACCTGCTAGTAATAGTAGCATACAATTCCAACATTCAAACCATTTTGCCAATTACAAAATTTTCAACATATGCTGATTATACATTTTTATTTCACTATTGACGTTACATATCCAATTTCATTTGATTTCACATTTCAATTCAATTTCATTCACAATTTAAATTCCATTTGAATTCAATTCACAATTTCAATATCTATATTCAATTCATTAGTCCTAGAATTTATAATTTATCAAGTTAGTTTACTTGAGTTCAATCCATTTTATTTAATTCCATATACTAATGATAATGATTCAATATTATCACTTCCTAACAATCATGCAACCATATATTATAATAATTCATAGAAAACCATTTCTTTTCTATACAAAAATAGTTTTGGGCAAAATTATCTTATTTACCCGATTCAAAAACAATTTTATATTCACTAACAAATACGCTCTCATATCTATTATTACACTCAAACTCATTCTAGAGTACTGCTGACTCTATCTCTAAAGAGTAATACCCAACAGAACCATGGTTGTCGCTTAACCATAAGCTCTGATACCAAATGTAACGAGACGTGCCAGTGGTCACAACCGGTAGGCTTTTCAACCATCCCAGCCCCACCGTGGCTTACACTGGTACCCCAGACCTTGCTTTTACGGCCAGCCTCTCGACTGTCTCAGGTTACACCTAACCAACCCCCTAAAAGAGGATGTGTGGGAGTAAGAGTCTCCCGTTCGCCACCTAACCGCGAAGCGAGAACCCCCCATCACATAGCCCAATAGCTTAACAAGACTGGTGTGAGAACTCAAAACAGTTTATTTTTCTTTAAAAATCAAAATAGAGAGATATTTTTATTTCAATTCGCAATGCTTTTAAAAATGAGACTACCATAAGGCCTCCCGCACACACACACATGCAAACGCAGAATCGGAGGAGATTTCTCCTTATGATAGCCAAAGATGCTTGATACGCATTAAAAGAACATTTGATATTATTACTAGTGCATAGGGTAGAGAAAAATTCATTTCGAAAGTAGAATATAAATCTTAGCCAACATACGACCATTATCGTATGCCTACTATAGCTACCATCCAAACAGTGTTGCGACACCATAAGTGAATGATAGGTTCTACAACTAAAACCGTACAAGTTTCGTATTGTTTTTTTGGATTTCCAACAAATGGTCAGGCCAAGGAACTTCCCATTGCCACATGAGAATGCCTCTGGAAAGACATCCCCGAGAACCAAACCGGAACTCTGCCAACACAAGGCCGGGTTACCCCTAACTGGGTAACTACTGACACGAGCACGCCATTCCCCGATCGTAAACGACCTTTCTCACGGGATCCCGATAGCCAACAACCACAAAGTAATAAATTCGTAGTAACCACATAGGTTAAATATCTGGGCTCCATACCATGATACCACCTCTATCCAGAAGGAAATGTACATACCCTAAAGGGTGCTACCCCTCATAACCTTGCCGCATCTTTCCTGTTTTGACCATTTCTGGGGTGTGAGGCTCGATGAAGTCACGTCCACAAAAACATACTTTATACAAAAGCCATGCTTTGGGTCAACAAATGATCAACACAATGATCACCAAGATAGACGATCACATAAACGATCCTATCACAATAATCAACACAATGATCATTTACAGCAACACTCAGCATATCACATTACCAAATTGGGAATATATCGCTGATAACTTCAACTATATAACCTCTGAGCTCGTACGTCTCAGAGAAGGGTGTTAAGCTAAAAGAATAAATTCTCCGCCACCACAGAAATATATTTGAAAGAAATCGGCTTTACATCTCAATTTGTAATGTCAGACACACAATCCATACAAGTCTGTTCCGGGCTCGAACAGAACCGAAGGCACTTACAAAGAAGTCCTTGCAATCCGAATAATCTCTAATCACGTTCGGATTTCCCATCACATATGGAGATCTCAATACCAGGGATCAGCCAGTGCAGAGACAATCAACAAGAAATCCTTTCGCTTCCGAAAATATCCGGTCTTCAACACCGATCTTCGAATGCAATTCATAACGACGTATCACATATTCGGAATGGGTTATACGACCCCAAGGTCCTTTCCCGGTTAACCCGAATAGTGAGCGCTTATTCAAAAATAAGTGTGGCATTCAAATTCAAACAATTCACATCAAATACCCATTCAAAGGTAAATATTGATAGTCGGTTATTGAACTATCAATAGATATGCCAACATCACCAGATTCCAAATAATTTTCCAAATTATTTATTTCACAAAAAATATCTTTATAAGATATATAGTTTTCACACTTCAAAAATAAATCAACATTTATTTTCAAACAAATCCCCTTTTCATTTATAAATTCCCTAAGGAATTTACATTCCCAAAATATTTATGAATATACGATTTCCATTCAATTTTTAATATTCATTTTCAATTTATCTTCAAAAAGATAAATTTCAAATATTCACTTAATATTAGAAAAGCATTTCTATACTTATTAAAAATAAGTAATTCACAGATCTTTTTATTTTCTATACTGAGAAAATATTTAATATACCCTAATCGAAATTAAGTATATATTTCATTCTTTTAAGGAAATCATTCACTTAACCATATTTATTTGGGTCAAAACGAATGTCGCGTAAAACATCGTTACGACAACCCAAAATCACTAGTATAGGGATTCGAAATTAAAATAGATATATAAATCCCAATACTATATATAACATTTCCTTTCGGAAATCATCTATTATAACAATAGTTTTATAATCTACTATTTCCTTCTATTTCTCGAAAACGTCTATTTCAACAATGAATGTTGAAATCTATGATTTCGAATCCCAATATATTTTAAAACATCGTTAGATCGGTTTAATTCTATTTCAAACATCGCTTTTCAAAATAATTTCTTTAACATATTATTCACTGTTCAAAAACGTGAATATACCTTGTTAATAAATTCCATCACTTCTATTCATTTTATTTTAAGGAATTATCCATTGTCTAAACATGAATATAACTCCATAAATAAATTAGAACAATTTACTTATCAAAGTAAGTCGTTTGCGAATTTATAAACAACGTTTATAAATTCTATTTCTATTTATTTTATATCAACTCCTTTTTATAAATTCCTTTATTAACCTATCTTAATTCATATCACAATGATATACTAAAAATTCATATTATAAGTTAAATACTTATAATTTATTTGTTTATAAAATCGTTCCTTTTAACTTCATAAATTTATAAATCTTATAACTTATAAGATTCATTTATTTATCCAAATTCCATTCCTTTAATAACATTATAAATTTTATAAACCTACTGCTTACAAAATTTCATTTATAACTTCACTGTTTATAATTCTATAAATTTCATTCATTTATGAAATTCGTTTACAATTCATCCTATCACTTATAAAAGCTCGTTTTATAATTCCAATATTTTAATTTACAAATATCAATTTATAAATCTTTTAATACAAATGAATTTGTATTATTATTTTAAAACATCTTTTAAACTCTTTTATAATTTCATCATTCTGATTTATAAAATAAAAATTTTATAAATCCTATTTTTAAACTTCTTATAATAAATTCAGAATTCCCAGTTCAAACTATTTTATAAAATCACTAATCCCATATCTTCAAAAATCAACTTTTAACTGTATTTCTCAAAAATCATAATTTTTATAACATTAAAATTTTAACGTTTATTTATTTAAGATGAATCAATTTCAAAAATATTTTATAAACGTATATTTCCAAGAACCACTTTAGAAATCAAAATCGTTGTTTTAACTTCAAAAAAATTGGATCCGATGATGCAACACATCAATAGCCAATCACAACTTTCAAACATCATATATCATCCATGATAACAATCAAATATCACAATATATGAAATCAAATAAATATTTGTGAGGAATCCAGTTGGATCCCTCCAACCTGTTTCCCTGCATCCACAGACATTAGCACAATACCATTCTGTTTCAAGACGGAATATCACGGTATATGAGATTTTATAAATATATATCCGCTTACTAACGGCGCAATAGGGTCTCATCCGCTAAAAGAAAATGCGGGAAATCAATCAACTGCAATATATACATATGCCAATATATATTGCTATATATAATATAATACCAATTCCACTTCGAGGTGGAATATCGCGGTATATGTGTAATAAATAACCTCCGCTTACTAACGGCGTATAGGGTCTATTCACATCAATATATATATATATATATATATATATATATATATATAACAATCATCATTCAAGCATTCAATCAACACAGTCAATCAAATTTTAGATTTAACTATTTAAAATTTAAATAAACAACAGAAATTCCTTTTGAGTGAGAAGTTCTCACCTTTATTCTCGTTTGCAATCCACTTCCAATTCAACTTGTTTTCTTCATTTATACCTTGTATAAATATTATACACAATTTATTAATATTCGAATCAATCGAATAAATTAAATTTTCATTAGATAATTTTAATTCGTCGGTGATTTCATTTTAATAGTTAAATTAACTCATAGTTTCGTTTAAACCAATTTCTCGTTTAATAAATTTATTTAAACTAATTTTGTCCTTTTAAAATAATTTTAACTAGAGATTTCCAATTGAACTGAATTTTCTTTTTATAAATTATTTTATATAATAAATTAAATTTCCTTTTACTTACCAAAATTATATTTTTAACTAATTTTCCCTTTAAAAATAAATTTGGCCACTAACAATTAGAATAAACTTATTAACCCATAAGTTATCTTAATAAATTATTTTTAGTAAAAGAAATCATTGAACAAGTTAATTTCTATTTTATAAATTAAATCAACTAACACATTTTTGGTTTTAACTATTAAATTTGTTATAAATAAATTTTCCTTTTAAATAATTCTATTCAACTATAATTTAATCTTAAAACTAAATTTTCTTCTTAAATAGATTTAATTAACTTATCCTTAAATTGAATTTATTCAACTAATTATTTCAATCTCAAGTTAATGATTTCTATTTTAAACTAAAAATTAAAGACTCAAACTGATTTTCTTTTTAAAATAATTCTAACATCTTTAAACTCTTTTAAAATTCCTTTGTTTAATAAATTATTTTAACTAAAATTTTAATTTAAATTAACCAAACTCACTTTCGATAAAATTGTCTAATTGAAGATTTAAATCCTAAACTAGAATTCTTTTAATTTATTTCTTTATTTTCAAATTTTCCTTTAAATAATTTAATTAACTATAGATTTAATTTTAACTAACTAATTCCTTTTTAAAACAATTTCTTTTCTATGGATTAAATTGTTTAACGATTTTAAATTTGAACAAACCTAACAATTAATTTTTTTTCGTTTATAAATTTATTTAAATTGATAACTATCTATTTAGTTCTAAACAAATGATTTACATTTTAAACTAATGCTTTTAAATTTTTTTAAATCATTTCCTTTTATAAATTTATTTAACTAAAAATTTAAAAAATTAAATTTCCTTTAAATTAAATTTATTTAACTAAAATTTTATTTTGACTAACAAATCCCTTTTTTTAAAATTTAAATCAATAATTAACATCAATATACCTTACTACAGTTAAAAATTTTTTTTATTAAATAAATTATTAAAACTAAATATCAATACCTAACTGCAGTTTACCATTAGGCACGAACTCGAGACACTCGAGCCTCCATCGATGCTCACCTCCACTGCAACGCCTTGCGAGTGCGATTGCACGAGACCCACCTCCATCGCCTCGAAGTCGCGCCGCTTGCCTTCACCACGCCGCTGCTCCTAATCGCCCACGCTGCCACGATTTCAACCAAGCCTCTCGAGTTTCCCTCCCATTGCGAACCCAGTAGCCGCCCCTCTAATCGCGTCGCCTCCTTCACTGTCTCGACGCCGTCGCCTCTAGCTTGATCGGAGCCCTAACTGGATCGCGACTCTGATTTTAGGGCTACGGCCATTTTTTTTTTATTATTCTATTTGAATCTGAAGAGTGAACGAGGGAGAGGGGAAGAAATGAGAGAAGGAGATGGCCGAAGCCATCATTTTCTTTCTGCTATCGGCCATTGTTTTCTTGAACGAAGATTGCGTTATTTAAAAACAAACTGGGGCATGCTTATCACGATTTTCTTTCGTGATTCTCGGCTAGATTTTAGGCATACTTTATGGAAGGAAAGATAGCTGACGTTGACATATTTAAATTTAAATTTAATTAAATTAGTTTTCGATAAAATTTTCAATGCGTTTACGCGCCGTGTGATCACGTATCAACTCAAAAAAATACGAAATTTGAAATCCGACAATAATTCAATATTACGGACCCAATGGAATTGGTTTCGTCGAATTCCGAGACTGTGCCTTGGACGGCTATTTTAAATATCGATTCGAACGATTAAATTTCAAAACTGAACAATTCACTTTAAATTTCAAATCTGAAGCTTCTATTGTCTTCAATATTATCAATATGAATTTTACAAGCCTTTGAAATAATTTTTAATCGGCTTAAAATTGAAGATTCAAATTTTTATTCAACTCTCAATAGATTAAATTCTATAATTTAATCGCTAAATTTATTCTGATAATTTGAAATTAAATTCAAACCATCACTCAAATATTTAAAATTAATTAAATATTCTTATTTTAAATTACTCAAAATTCAGGGTCGTTACAAGACCATTCTGTAGTCTTGCTACAGTTTTGTTTTGGGAAAATTTAATTGATTTTAATTTCTAAAATAAGAATGGATTTATAACATATGCTGATATATGATTTAAATTTGAATGGATATGTATATATATAGTATATGAGCATTTATTTATCTCTAAATAGTTTGGAACTTATCGGAAATTTAATTCCTAAATTTTATCTTCAAGGATAATTTCTAGGTATAATTTCAAGATTTGGATAAATATTCAAGCTTGAAATAATTGAATTAGAAAGTTTTATTTGTATAATACACAATTTCATTCCAATATAACTTACCTTAATTTTCAGAAGTTGAATATGTAATTGGATAATGTACAATAAAAAAAAGATTTTATAAATAAAATTTGAGTGGTTATTATAAATGTTATATAGTTAAATTTTAGTTATTAAAGAGATTGACAGAGGTAAATAAAGAAAAGGGTATTGGAATAATTTACAATATAAAATGATGTTAAAGAAACTGAGAATAAATTAAAGCAGTTATAATTAGTATAAATATATTTAACATGGGTGATAAGATATATTGAGAGAAATAAACTTAATTTTAATTAGAAATGAAGAAGAATTAAATTTTATTTGGCACATTTTGAGTATAATAAAAGATTTTTTCAAATACATGATTTTAGGGATTTGTTAATTTAAGATAATTGGATGATAAGATAATGAAATTAGAGATGCTTAAGATTTATTTGACTTATGTAAAATTAATTTTCAGTTTAAGTTGACATTTTATGGTTTCAAATTTATTATTTTATTTTGTTTTTCAAACTATCTTTTGGTTGTCCTAATTTCTCTTATCTTGCTACAGAATGGGAGGCTATAGCATATACCAGTCTGTTTAGAAATTTTCTATAATCTTTAATAATCTTTGGTACTCATCTTTGAATCTAAGCACTGCTTGCCATCCACAGACCGTCGGTCAAACGGGAAGAGTGAATCAGATTCTAAAAGATTTTTTTCATGCTTGTGTTCTTAAACTCTGGAAGATCTTGGAAAGATCATCTCCACATTGTTAAACTTACCTATAGCAAAGTTATCAGGTATAATTTTAATCTTCTTGTCATCTTTCTTAATACTATTTCATTCTATCTTTTTCTGTGCTTTCCCGTACCTCATTCCTTTTCGGCGACGAAAAGTTTTGAGGGGGGGAGTGTAACAACCCTGTATTTTCTGATTATTGTAATTGTATATTTTAATTATTTTAATTTAAATTCTAATTTAAAAACTTTATTTTTTTATTAAAATGAATATATTTTGTTAATTGAAATATAAATGTTGATTTTGATGTGGATTAGAATTTCAATCATGCATAAATGAAATATTTCCAGAAAAGTGAATTTTGGTCAAAATGGTCAAACTTTGACTTTTAAATTTAAAATTTGAAAGTTTGAAAATTTGAATTTTATATGTTATTATAAAAGTAAATAAAATTTTAAGAACACTGCTTTTCGTTTCGTTGAAATCTGATTTATAATGTTAAAGTTATGCCTTTTTAACTACTCTGTGAAATTTGCTGTATTTAACAAAATTGTTTATTTTAAATTATATAAATAATCTTTTTAATTGCCATATATTATTCTAAATTGTATTATATGTTATGTTACATATATTTTAACCTTTTGAATATTTTAAAGTGATGTTTGAATTTGTCCAAAGCTCATTAAATTTATTTTCCATTTTTAAAGGTTAGTTTCCATTTTTCTGCTATTTTCTTCATCTAAAGTATATTTAAATTAAAATTTATTTATTTACTTTTGTGATTTCCTTTTTATTTTGTTTTCTTATCTTTATTTATAAATACTTTTAAGTACATAAAAATTTTCCCAAGTTCATTGCACTTATTTTTCATATTTTCAAGACTAGTTGCAAATTTTGCTGTTTTATTTAATTAAACTATATATAATTAATAATTAATTTATTTATTTTTGTTTATTTACTAAATTTTCGTATTTTATCTAATTTTATATATATATATATTTCAGTTATATAAGGTTTAAAAAGAAAATAATGGAAATTTGAAGAGTTTGTGTCTCTTTAGTTGCTCAAGGCTCTTCGTTTTTCCGCCTCTTCGTTTGCTTTTGCCTTTTCCTCTCCTTGCTTAAGCCGTACATCCCTCTACCCTATAGCCATGTTTCTCATCTTCAATTCACGTGAAAAATATCTTTCTCCTCATTTCAAACTCACGGCTACATCATATTGAGAAAAAATTGCAAGCTAATGGCTTCTTTCTTCCATTTTTTCCCTCTTCTTCATTGATTTAGCCTTCCTATTCCTCTTGCTTGCTCGGCCCCACTTCTCCTCCATCACCACTGACCATCTCCTCCACCATCTACAGCAGCAAACATCTCCTCCTCCTCTGACCATGACAAACCATGCCATCCAATTGAAGCCATCTCCACAAAACTTTGCTTAAAACTCCAAATATTGCCTAACCGAGCCTTGTATTCCCATTTCTTTCATGTTTAGCCTTGGCCACCACCTCTAACACCACCACCACTTGCTGCCATGACCTATAGCCATTATCATCATCTCTGACCTGACCTGAAGATGCACCAGGCCGAGCCCATAGGACCATAGGCCGAGCCTATGTACACCAAAACCTTCCATTCCTTGACCCAAACCCCTTGCCTCCTTTACTTTCCACTTGTTTTGCCTTTACCTTCCACTTTCATGCCCTAAGCCTTGTCTCTAGGCCATGGCCGAGCCATGTTGACACCTAGGCTGAGCCTAGTGTGGTGAGGTCAAGCCCATTTGATCATGTGACAAGCTTATGTTGTCGTGTGCAAGTCTTTTGCTTCTAAGGTTTGGTCATCTCTCTTGTTTTGCAACTGTTCTGCAAACTAAAGTTGTTGATTATATTTGTATGTCGATATCTATATTTGTGCTTATGTATGTTATATTTTGTGTTGTTTACAAGGGTCTCCATCAATTCAAATCAAATCGTGCTTGTCGTGCCTTTGGAATCGCTCTTGTGTGTGTTGTTTGTCTCTAGCTTCGTAAAAGGTGAGTCTTTCTCACTCTGACATTTATACTTATGAAATAGTGAATTGATGACAAATGTTTGGTAATATAAAATGTTATGCAAGTTAATGATGATCATATGATATGCTATGCCATGTTATTACCATGTTAAAACTGTTAATTATCACCTGACATGTGATATATGACATTATATTTATATTGTGACACTGACATTGTTTATATTGTTTATGCATATATCCACACTGCAAGTTCTCTGTTAGAATAGAATCACTATGGGTTGAAATGATACATACCCAAACGGACTTTAGATTAGGGAAAAATCGTTATGGGCTGAAATGATAGGCCTGAGCGATTTTTATTGTATTTTATTTGACTTGAGATTGCGGGTTTGAAATGACAGAACCCGGGTTTTCTTTGTAAACTGCGGATTGAAATGATATATATCCGTATCACTTGACCTAGGTTAGAAAATTATATACAGACCCCGTGGTATATTTTTAAATTATATTTATTAAAATATGTATTTTTAAAAGTATGAAATTTTGATTTAAAAATATATATTTATGGTTTTAAGAAAATTAAATATTAAGTCTTGAAATTGTGAATTTGAGTACGTAAATGTGAAATAATTGAGATTTTAGACTTTAAATTTTATTTTAAAATGTAAATAAATAATGGAAATTAAATTTAAAGTTTTAAAATTATATATGAAGTAAAATTTTAAGTTTTATTTAATTTATATGTCAATAAACAGTGAATTTTGACTTAATAAATGAATAGAGTTTTTAAATTGAATATTTGATCTAAAAATTTTGTTGTGTTAAATCATATGTTAAAATGATTTTAAATGTGAAATGTTGAAGTCTAGAAATATGATTTTTAAGTTATAATAAAAATTTGGAGTTTTATTATTATTATTTTTTGAAAAGCTAAAATGAAATCTGGAATTCATGGCATTTTCAAAATGTTGTAGTCTTTTGACAGCATTTTTAAATGCTATTGCTTTGAATCTAACAATGTTTGAAATAACTAAATATCTATTACTATAAATGCCGTTATTCTTGAACAAAACCATTTTCGGAAGCTATAAGCTACGATAGCACTTTATAAATGCTGTCGTTGCTATAATTTGACAATGTTTGAAATGTTATAGTTTTTAACACTGTTTGAGTTATATTTTAAAGTGTTAAATGATTTAAATATTGGAAATTGATTAATTGTGAAATTTAAGAAGTTTTGAATATATTTTAATATTTAAATTTGAATTTTTAAGGAATTTAAATTTGAATTTGAATTTAAGTAAGGTTTACTTGGTTATGTGTTAAATGGAATGAAATGTAATGAGATAAATGAATTTTTGAATGAAATTTTTAATGTATTTTGTAATGATACTTGAAATAACAAATGAATGACTTATTTGATTTAAAAATGATATTTAAATTTGAGTATTTGAATTTGAATTCAAATAATGATTTGATAATAAGGTTTGGAAATGATTTGATCTTTATTTTGATAAAGAATATGAATTAGAATGATATGTACTTTTGATAAATGAATATTTGAAGTTTATATTGGTATGAAAGGATATTTAGTTTAATTGTAAATTGAGTTTATTTAAATAATATTGGATTTATGAAATGAATATTTCAAAACTAAGTAATAATGAAACTAGATTTGAGATATATGAAATTATAAAATTTAGTTTTGAAATGCGGGATATTAAAGCTTTGAAATTTATTAAAAATTGAATGGTTTAATTTGTGGATCAAATCTATATTTGAAAATGATATGATTTGAAATGGTTATTGGGAAATTTAATTGAAACTGATGGTTTGAATTGAATTAAGTTGGAAATTGAAAATTTGGGATTAATTGAATGAATTGTAAAATGTAAAGAATTAAATGAATATCCCATGATTTCAAATGTATGATTTTGAAATGTTATGATTTTCAAAGTGTAATTGTTTCAAGTATTTTTGGTTTCGAAAGAGTTATACTTTGAAAATATTATGACTTTGAAATGAATATATGTTTGAAATGTTTTTGGTTTTGAAGTATAAACTATTTTGATTGAATAAATAGTTTTGAAATAAAAAATGGTTTTGGTTTCGTAGTATAAACTATTTTGAAAGAAATATAGTTTGAAATGAAATGATTTGATCTTTTTAAGTATAAACTATTTTGAAATGACCACAGCGTTATAATAACGTTTGGTTGTTAAAGAGACCGGGATCAGAAGTTGTCATACTCTCTGCCAACTCCGAAAACCACTTTAACAACCGTGTACGCGGTGGAGATTCCAGAATGAAGTAGGATGGTGGCGACGTTCTTGAGATATATTACGTGGACCCAACTCCCGTGAGTTGGCATAAGGTGGCTAAAACAGGAGCGATCTCGGGCTAAAGGAGATAGCACCTCTGGTCAGACACATTCCTTCGATACTATACTCTTACTGGTGATTGATTAGATGGCCATCCTCCGATTTTGATTGGGAGTGTGTTCCGAGGTGGGCGTATGTGGCTGTTGCGTTACCACCATCCCGTGTGCATAATTGGTATATCTACCCTGGCATTGCCTTGTGTGCCGTGTCACCTACCATACCGAGCCTTTACTACGAGTTTGTTTTTCTCCCGTAGCCCGTGTGGTATCCTCTGACAGTCACCCGGAGTGGAGATGGCATGATATTGGATGGACTACTGGGACTATTATGTGTGAAGGGTGATATGGGTAGCCCGGAACGCTATTTAAAAGTATGTTTATTTTGCTGTAGACATTATTATAGTAGCGCAATATTACTACATAGTAAATAGTTTAACGGATCCTTAAAGGATGGGCGATCCCAAACATCCTTTAAGTTACTGATGCATTTTTGTTACTGTTCACTTGAGTTTATTTATAGTTCATAAGTATTTATGTCCTGACTCGAGTGTTTTGTATTTTTCTTTACGCTCGAGTCAGATTGAGTGAGTTAGCATTCAAGATTCACCTTCGGAGTTGGAGCTTTCCTTGAAGATCCATCCATCTATTTTGCTTTCTGTATCCAATGATTTCAGTGATGTATTCTGATTTGTACCTGATGTATCTTGTTACTTTTTGTTGTATCATGTTTAACTCTGATGTATCTTATTTTTTTATAGTAGCTTCATGAACTACTATTTCTTTTAAATTCCGCTGCATTATTAAATACTCTGTGTCTGTGATCTGTGATTATGTATTTACTGTATATTCTGAGATTTGCCAAATTTTATTTACAACGCGGTATTTTGAGCAATTCAAGTCCGACATGTGCGGATGCGAATGGTTGAAAATATCGGGTCGTTACAGCCGAGGTATCTTGCTCCTAGCCCATTAGGGAAGTCCGAACCATCTTTTTCTATAAATAGAACGGCAGAGGCATAGTGAAATGGACCTCTTTTCGAAAACACTGGGGAGACTCTGCCGCGTTCAAGACCCATTCTATTTCAGTTAGCATTTGTATTCAAGTAGTTGGTGTACGGGTTGTATCTATAATCAATTGTTGAGTAAAGCAATAAAGATTAAATCTAAAGTGGGCGTAGGCAGTTACGCCGAACCACTATAAATCCGATGTTCTTGTCTTTGCGTTTAATTTAGCATACAGCTCTCTGTTTTAATTTACTTTCTTCATTAATCTCTCTACACAATCTTCCTCTAGGATGTTAGTGACCAATTCTGGTACGAACAATATCTGTATATGTAAAAGTGTGTATATATAGTATTACTTGTATTTGTATGTTTTATATAATTTAATTATTAGTTATATATATCTATATATAGGTTTACAATAGTTTTGGTTTGTATAACCTGATTCCATATGTAGTTTATAAGTATTGTTTGGCTAGTATATTTTTTTTAGTTATAGTATATATATAAAGTTATATCCTTATTATCTTATATATATATATATATATATATTAGTTTATATATACTGAAATAAATGTAAGTTTGCAAGTGGTATTTGTTGATTGTTTATGTATATTGGTTTTATAATAATTATTGAAAAATATATAATAAGTGTGTAAGTTAATATATATATATATATATATTTATATATTAGTCTATATATATTTGTTTATATAAGTTTACATGAGTTGTTTTCCATACATAAATGGTTATTTTAATTTTGGAATGTATGTAGATTTATACTATAAGTTATATTGATTTGTGTGAGTTTATGTATAGTCTGCATGTATACACATTTATTTCTAAAATTGTAGATATAAATATATTTAGTGTATGTAAGTAAGTTTATATATATCAGCTTATATTTGTTATGTATATTTGTTGATTTCAAAGTTTATGTGTGTATAGATTAATATTGATTTGAAAATATATATATATATATTATTTTAATTATATGTTTGATTTTAATATATGTGTGTTTTAATTTAAAACAATGATTTTTTTGAAATACATATATTTTTAATTTTATTTGTGTTTGAATTTGATATCAATTTGAAAATATATGTTTTAAATGGATTTTTAGAATATATATATATATATATATATATATATATATATATATGTCTTATATCTTGTTTCGTCGATCTCGTGCCCATCTTGACTTATCTTTTCAATATCAAATTTTTTGCAGAAATTTCTAGCTTGTCGCTGTTTCGTGTGCGTATTTGTGTCTGTGTCATCTTCCTATTTTCTCTAGCCTCGAAAAGTGAGCAATCACTCATGATTAACATTCTTATATTTACAAAATTTGATTTCATTTGAAACGACAATTGAATATGTTGTTGTTAGTTATTTAATTGCTATATATATGATGTGATGACCCAGAATTTGAAAGCAATATCAATTTAATTATCTGGAATAAAAATTAAATTGATTTAATAATCTTTATAATAAGATTTGAATTAATTTAATAATTCAATAAAATAAATAGTTAATTGATAGATTTTATCTTTTTAAATCTAATATTTGTTTTATATTTATAATATATATAGAATACTGTATATATTGTAAATAAGTGTTGTTTTAAATGAATCTTGTTTTCTATAAAATTTATATCTTTAGTAAAATTAGAAATTTTAATTTTATTTAAAAGTTAAACTTTTTAAAAAGCTATTTAATCAATAAATATGGTTTTAAATACATGAGATAAATATTGAACTAATTTAAAATATGTTTTAGCTCAAGTTTAAATTTAAGTAAATTACAATGAGGTTATTTTGTTTTTTTTTAAAATATAATTGAATAAAATAAATAATTTATGAATAAAGAAATAATTTCTTTTATAAGTTATTTATAGTTATTAAATGTTGATATTTTTATATATATAATAATACATTGTTTCAACAAATAAATTTTCAATAAAAATTATGGTTTTTTCAAAATTCAACTTGGTAGTTATATTTGTAAATGAATTAGATTTCAAAATTTACTTTAAAACTTGAATTCAAAGTTCTTAAAAAAAATTAAGTTTAAATGTTTTTAATTTGTTTTAATTTTGAAATATTTGCATAGGTTTAATTTTATAAACATAGTTTGATTTATTTATTTTTAAAATTTATATACATATGAATAAATTTATTTAAACATAAGTTTACATTTATCTTACATTAACATCTAAATAAATAATTAATTAACACTTAATTATAACTAACTAACTTTGGTGACAAATGTAAGTTTTTACAAATTTAAGAGGACATGTGTTAAGTAATTAACATACTTACTTGACAATTGTTAAAAATTGAGACAAGTGTTGTAATATAAAATAAGTGGCATTTTTGAATTTTTGTTTCTCTTTTATTTTATTTAAAACATCTTCAGCTTATTTCAAACTAAAATAACCCAAGGCAATCTGAAATTCAATTCATCTTTCCCAAATTAGATCCTGTAAACATCTTCCTAAACCAAATTACAAATCTGAAATGGATTAAACACTCCCCTTCAAACCCAAATTTTCTGGAAAACCCTATTCATTTTCAAGCAAACCTGTAACTACTTCAAGCATGCAAGAATTCAGTCACAAGCCTCTCAGTTTTTAACTCAAGCAAACCTGTAGCATGCATGCAATTGAAAATCTGGAAGCAAAATTTATTTGAGCCTGCATTTCAAAAATCTGAAGCTAATGGAAAACAGGATTTAAAATTTAGCAGAGCAAAAAGGAGTTTCCTGTTTAAAAAGAAAAATCACAAGTCTTGTTTCAAAATTTCTGCTCTGCCATCAAGAAAAAGGTGAGTAACCTTTAAACTTAAAAATAAATTTGGTTGCATAAGTATTACATATGTGTTTAAATGAATCTGATATGATTATTTGCGGTGTGTACTGTTATTTACTGCTCTGTTCTTATATTGTTTCCCAAACACAAGATTTTTATTTTTATTTCTTACACCTGATCTAGATTTGTTAGGACTTGATTTACAAAACTAAGGATGTTGAATTAGTGTAGATTAAGTTTTTAAAAAAAACTTAATATTGTAAAATAAAATCTGGTACTTCTGTAAAACCCAGAATATCAGAAAACGTTGATTAATATAAAAAAAATCAAACTGTGAGATTTTAGTTTCAATATTATGAAATGAATACATGACCAAAATCATGATTTTTAACACCTAAATCAAAATTTATAAACTAGAAATGAGGGTGCAGTTCACTATTGAACAGAAAAGGGAATGTTGGCATTATCTGGTGATCCACTAGGATATAGGGTAGGGGTTTCTTCCAGTAGGTAGGGAAAAGATCAGTGAAGATCAGAAAAATATTAAATGTTGATGCAAATCAACATGGAAGCAGTGATGTGTTTTTTTTGGTCTGTAGCCCTAGTTTTAGATAGGTAACTTGGTTTGGTCGATTCACCCTGTAGACTTGATCGAGTTGAATGGGGGTTTGGCAGACGGAAGCTTGGTCGTGGGTGGAATCACAGCTGGAGTTGTTGGATTTTAAGTGGTCGGAGGGCTGAGATCTTGGCGATGACAGGTTTGGAGTTTGGTTTTGTTTCTGGTGTTTCCAGGTTTGAGTTAAATGCTCAAATTCGATCTCGTGATGGTATAATTAATCTGGTGTTTGGATTTCGCTAGGAAGGTGATAGCCGACTTGGGTGAATCAACGTTGATGGTCGGAGTTAATGGCCGTGCCGGTGCAGGTGCACAGAGCACTGTGTTGGGGTGAGATAGCTTGGTTCTGTCTTGTATTCGAGTATGATGATTGACTCGAAGAAAGTTGGTGGGTTGCTCGAAGTTGAGGGCTGGTTGACTCGAAGTGAAATGGAGTGAGCTCGGGAGTATGTTGTATTACAGTTTCTTGTAGAAACTGTCTGCAGTTTTAAAATTAAATCAAAATTTTTAATGAAGTTAAGTTTTTAAATCTGAGTTAGGTTTAAATCTAGTTGTATTATAGATTCAAATGATTTAGAATTTTATATGTTTTAAAAATTTAAAAGAGGTTTTCAGTTTTAAAAAAAAAGGAACATACAGTTTTCTGGAAATTTTAAATTTCATTTTTAAATATGAAAGCTAATTTTAAATTAGCAGTTTGAATTCAAATTTAAGTCCAGATTTCTTAAGGATCTTCAAATCTTCAAATTTTAAGAAATAAAATTTGTATTTTTAAATAAGGGATTTTAAAATCAAGGATTAATTCAAAGAGTTCAATTCAAGTTAAATTCAAATGATTTAAATAAGGAATTGTTCAAATGTATTGAATTTAAATCTGTATATTTGAATAAATTTTTGAATTCGAATATTTTCAAACAAGTTTAAATTTAAATTATTTATTAGAAATAAATTTTTTCCAATCAAATATTTAAATTTGATTTTTTTTCTTTATGAATGAAGTCTTGATAAATAGTTTATAAAAGAAAGTTAAGTGATTTTTAACTTAAATTTAAAAGGGTAATGTATTTTAAACTAAATTTCAAAAGAATTAAGCAGATTAGTTAAAGACTTATCTTATATAAGTTTTAATTATAAGTAATAAATGTTGTTTACATTTATTTTAGAAAGAATATAAATGGAATTTAATTTGGTTTATGCTTAAATAAATTTCATTTTGAATTTTAGATTCAAAATGAAATATGATTTTAATTTTAAATATTGAAATGTTCTAAGTACACAATATTAATAAAATTAATAATAAGGAATGGGTTATCTTAGAAATATTAAGATATTAAATATAATTAAATAAATTGGATAATTAAGGAATAACTTAAATATTTAATTTATGTAAATTAATAATTTAGATTAATTCAAATTAGAGATAATTAAGAAGTAATTAAAGAAAAATAATTAAAGAATTAATAATATTTAATGATGGTCATTAACTAAGGTTTATTTGATAATTAATTAATATGATTAATTTTCAATAATTAATTAGATTGATTAATTAATGTTAATAAATTATAAAATTTTATTTAAGTTCAGTTACTTAAATGAAAGTAATTAAGACATTAATTACTTAATGTAATTAATGGAGTTTATTAAGGTTGGTTTAAATTAATTAATTTAGTTTAATTAATTTTAAACATGAGATTTGATAATAATTATTTTATGTAATTAATGGGATTACTCAGTGAAGTAATTAAAGGTAATTTCTGGATGTAATTAGTGAATAGTGTTGGAATTGAGAAGTAATTTTGGATTAAATTATTTTGTATAATTAATCATGGAATTAATTCAGAAATTTATTAAGGAATAATTAATTTGATAAGTAATTAAAGGTTGTTAATTACAGATTGAGATTAATCAAAGGTGCTTAATAATTATGGTTTAAGTAAGATTAATTACTGGAAGTAATTAATATTGAGTAATTAATTAAGAATCATTAATTAATATAATTGATGATGTAATTAAGATTGATTAATTAATCAATAATAAGAAATTAAAGATAATTAATTAATTGTAATTAATTAAGGTTAAATGTAATTAATTATAGTTAATTAATTAATGAAGTAATTAAAGGTCAATTACTGTATTTGGTTTAGGGTAATTAATTTTGTGAAATTAATTAAAGAATAATTAATCAGGATTGATTAATTAAGATGATAAAATTAGAGGTTAATCAATTAATTAATTTGTAATTAATTAATGATAGTATAAGCAAGATTTATATTGTGTAAGTAATTAATTTAATTCATTTTAAATTAATTAAAGGTGATGTAATTAATTTAATCCATTTTAAATTAATTATAGATTGTATGTTTATAGATCATTGCTTATGATGGTTGTTATTGGTTGCTGCGAATGGTTTGAATGTTAGCTATGAGATTAGTAATGTTGATTGATATGGATGCATTGGTTGCATTGTGATATTGAGATGGATTATCTTTTAATAGTGATAATGTGGATTATCTGTGGTTTGATAATGATAATTATCTGTTGTGAATCTATGAGATACCTATCTGTGTGTATATAGATAATGTTATTGAATTTGTTTTAAACTTTAAAACAACTTGGACCTAAAAGACACGCTTTGGATTTCGATGAGACCGGGATCGGGTTCCATATTTGGATATCCGAAAACCACATCGATTCCAATTAAACGTTAAGTCGTTAATCCAAGTGGAGCGAGTGAAGACTCGAGGTGTAAGGGCTATACGTCAGTATAACTCTGTGGGTGATTCCATAATGAGTTTGATGGAATAGTACTTATAGATTCGAGATGGAGATTTAGAGTGCAAGGGTTATCGTCGTTAACTCTGAGGGTGATTCCAAAACGAGTGTAACGGGATAATACCTTCGGTTTCGTTCGAACCCGGAACGAACTTGTATGGATTGAATGCTTTCAGAACATCGTCAGGTGGACGATGAGCATTCTAAGATAATATGTCCACTAAAGGTAATCGTAGCCTCAAGCCTCATTAACCGGGAATGGCTAAAACAAGGGAGGTGCAGCAAGGCTTCGTGGGTAGCACCCACTGGAGAGCAAGATTGATCCCTGTCTAGAGGTCCCTTTTTATTCGGCTTAGTGGGCAGTTGTTAGTGCGCACCAACTGCGGGATTGTCTTGTTCGGAACTATTCAGTAAGGAATGGGTCCGGCCTTGTGTTACAGGGGAGTGGGAGTACTCCTCGGTACGTTGATCTAGGCTACGTACTGTGACGGGCGGTACCCCAGTAGCCCTGCCATTGTATGGAATCCAAAATCCAATAAGTGCCAACGGTTTTGATTGTATACCTATGTAGCTGGAATTTAATAAATGTAACAATTTCGGCTATTTCATACTTACTTGAAAACCCTAGACCTATTATAATATCACTGGATTTCCTATCAAATGTTTTGGTTAGCGTAAGGTAAAAACTTTTCCATGTTTATGTGTGGGAAGTCTTACGTGATACCTTTCTTTTCAAAAGATTTTTGAAAATTAAGCAACTTTAACCTGTTACTCACACCAGACCCATGTCTAATGTAACGACCCAGAATTTTTAATAATTAAAATTTGAATATTTAATTAATTTTAAATATTAAAAGTGAATTTATAAGTCAAATAAATTTTTATTTGAATTTTTGGATTTAATTGGATAATTTAATCGATAATTTAATACGTTAAATTATGGAAATAATTGATAATTGAGTTAAATATGATTGAAAATAATTTGTAAAATTTTATTTTATCATGTTAGAGTTAGAATGATATTTCAGAACTTTTAAAATCGAATTAAAAGTTAATTTGTGAAAATTGAATATTTTAATATTTAATTATCGACTGTAAAATAGCCAATTTTTGAACAGTCTCAGAATCGAACGAAACCAGTTTCATTGGATCCGTAATAGTTAGTTATTACCGGATTTCAATTTTCGTGTCAATCGGAGTTATCGTTTGTTCGTGGCAGCTCGAAACGCATCGAATTATTTTTAATTTAAATTTGGCGAGTCAAAATAGCCATTTTTCAAAAAGTCTCGGAATTCGACGAAACCAGTTTCATCGGATCCGTAATGTGATATTATTGTAAGGTTTCAAATTTCAAGTCAATTGGATTTACCGTTTGTCCGGTACGAATTAAAACGCCTAGAAATCGATTTAAATCGGTTTAATTTAAATTGAGCGTTTGCAGCCATAACTCGCACATACTTCCGAATTAGCTTCCGAAACCTGTTCCATTGTGTCCGGAACGTGGGGTAAACCTTAGAAACGCTGGTTACGGCGTCTAAATCGGAGTTTGGAATTCCCGGGATGAATAGTGTTTACGCTAGCATTTTCTATAAATACACCTCTCTCTTCACAAATTAAAAATAAAAAAAAATATATACTCAAACCCTAATTGTTGTAGCCGCCACTTATACATGAATGGCCAGAAAATGTCCTCTTTCTCCTCAAATTATCTTCTAATCCATGCATTGTTTCAAGAAAGTTTCAACTAGAATGTTGTAGAGGGGAGTGAGAGCTACAAGTTGAACGGCTATGATCTAAAATGGAGCATCGTAGTGGGAGATAGGGGGGTTTAAAGGGGCCGACCTGCGCACGCATTCCCAGGTGGAGGGCATGGCCGAGCTTGACATGGTGGGGGCCGAACATAGCTCTTGTCGAGAGCTTCGCGATGGTGGTTGTGTGATCGAGTTTAGTTGAGTATGGTGTTGCAAAATTCAAACCCTAGTATGCATTGTTGGGTTCAAGTGTGTTCGGCTTCACCTGTAGATGGAACGCAAATGGGAAGATGAGGGGGACGGCCTGATGGTGTGGGCTTTGGATCCAAGGGCTGGTGTGAGTTTGGGTTTAAAATATAAAAGTTTATGTTGAAATTTAGTTATAAAGTCGTGTACAAACTTGTAAAATCAATATCTTTTTCATACGAGGTCGAAAAAATGCAAACTCAGTTGCGTTGGAATCGTATGGACGAGCACTACGCGATGGAGTTGGTTTGGAGTCATTTGGAGTTAGTGAGAATTTTGGGTAAAATTAAACGCGCGTTTAATTTTATTCGAAATAAAAGCTAAAACGGAAATTAAAATCAAGGTGAGAACTTCTCACTCAATCGAATAGGTTTCGATTTTATTTTAAATAGTTAGATTTAAAATATTTGAATGCATGTTTGAATGATGACTGTAAATTATTGATTGTTAAAATAGACATTATGCGCCGTTAGTAAGCGGATGTTATTTATTAAAAACATATACCGCGAATATTTCATAAACAGTGAAATTGGTATTATATATAATATCAATATATATATATTGGCATATGTATATATTGCAGTTGTTGATTTCCCGCATTTTTTGTTTAGCGGATGAGACCCTATTACGCCGTTATTAAGCGGATAATATTTAATAAGAACATATACCGCGATAATTTCGTACTGGAGCGAAATTGGTATTGTGCTAATGTTTTTGGATGCAGGAAACAGGTTGGAGGGATCCAACTGGATTCCTCAACAGTTTTTATTTGATTTCAGATATTTTGATATTTGATGGATTATCATATACGATATATGATGTCGTTGTAGTCGTGATTGACTATTTGGTGTGTAGCATCATTGGACCCAGATTTTGGGATTTTAAAATGATTTTAAAGTGATTTTTGAAAATATATAAGATTTTCGGAATTGATCTATTTTAAATAAATAAACGTTATAATTTTTATTGTTATAAAAATTATGGTTTTTGTGAAATATAGTTAAAAGCTGATTTTTGAGAAATATGAATTAATGATTTTATAAAATAGTTTAAACTGGATTTTTGAATTTATTATGAAAAGTTTAAATATATGATTTATAAAATTTGATTATTTTATAAATCGAAATGATGAAATTATAAAGGAATTTAAAGACGTTTTAGAATAATAATATAAACTGATTTATATTAAGAGATTTATAAATGGATATTTATAAATTGAAATATAGACATTATAAAACGAGTTTTTATAAGTGTTTGAATGTAGTGAAAATGAATTTCATAATAGAATGAAATTTATAGAATTATAAACTGTGAAGTTATAAATGAAATTTATAAATAGTAAGATTTATAAATTTGTGAAGTTATTTGAAGAATAAATTTTGTTAAATAAATAAATCTTATAATTTATAAGATTTATGGTTTGGAAAGTTTTTAAAAGAACGATTTTGTAAAATAATCGTTTTATAAGCAATTGACTTATAATATGAACTTTTAGTTTATAATTGAGATATGAAATCAAATAGGTTAATAAAGGAATTTATAAAAAAGAAGTTTTTATAAATAAATAGAAACGGAATTTATAAACGTTGTTTTATAAATCCGCAAACGACTTATTTTGATAAGTTAATTGTTATAACCTATTAATGGAGTTATATTCACGTTGTAAACAGTGAATAATCCTTTAAGTTAAAAAGAATAGAAATAATGGAATTTGTGAACATAGTATATTCACGTTTTTGAATGGTGAATAATACGTTAAAGAAAATGTTTTGAATGTGATATTTTAAATAGAATTAAAACGATCTAACGATGTTTTAAAATGTGTTGAGATTCGAAACCATAGATTTCAACATTTATTGTTGAAATAGACGTTTTCGAGAAATAAAAGGAAATGTGGACTATAACACTGTTGTTATAGTAAATGATTTCCGAAAGGAAATGTTTTGTATAGTATTGGGATTTATATATCTATTTTAATTTCGAATCCCTATACTAGTGATTTTGGGTTGTCGTAACGATGTTTTACGTAACATTCGTTTTGGCCCAAATAAATATGTTTAAGAGAATGATTTCCTTAAAGAATGAATTATATACTTAATTCGATTTAAGTATATTGAATATTTTCTAAGTGTTGAAAATAAAAGGAATTTGTGAATTACTTATGAATAAATAAGTATGGAAATGTTTTCCAATATGAAGTGAATAATTAGGATTTATCTTTTTCTGAAGATAAATTGAAATGAATTATTGAAATCGCATATGCATGGATATCTTGAAATATAAATTCATTATGGAATTTATATGTGAAAGTGAAACTTGTTAAAAATAAATATTGATTTATTTTTGAAGTGTTGAAATTATATATCTAGTAAAGATATTTTGGAAAATAAATAATTTGGAAAATTATTTGGAATCTGGTGATGTGTGCATATCCAGTGATAGTTCAATAGCCGACTATCAGTATTTCCCTTTGAATGGGTATTTGATGTGAATTGTTTGAGATTGAATGCACACTTATTTTTGAATAAGCGCTCACTATTCGGGTTAACCGAGAAAGGACCATGGGGTCGTATAACCCACTCCGAATATGTGATACGTCGTTGTGAATCGCATTTGAAGATCGGTGTTGAAGACCGGTATTTGCGAGAGTGATAGGATGAACTATCGATTGACTCTGCACCGAGTAGCTACGGTATTGAGTTCTCCATATGTGATGGTGAATCCGATCAGGATTGTGAATATCCGGATTGCAAGGACTTCTTTGTAAGTGCCTTCGGTTTTGTTCGAGCCCGGAACAGACTTGTATGGATTGTATGCCTGACATTACAATTTGAGATATAAAGCCGATTTCTTTCAAATATATTTCTGTTGGTGGCGGAGAATTTATTCTTTGCTTAACACCCTTCTCTGAGACGTACGAGCTCGGAGGTTATGTAGTTGAATGTTATCAGCGATATATTCCCAATTTGGTAATGTGACATGCTGAGTGATGCTGAAATGATCATTGTGTTGATTATTTGTGATAGGATCGTTTATTTGATCGTCTATCCTTGTGATCATTGTGTTGATCATTTGTTGACCCAAAGCATGGCTTTTGTATAAAGTATGTTTTTGTGGACGTGACTTCGTCGAGCCTCACACCCCGTGAATGGTCAAAACAGGAAAGAAGCAGCAAGGTTATGAGGGGTAGCACCCTTTAGGATGTGTCCATTTCCTTCTGGAAAAGGGTGGTATCATGGTATGGAGCCCAGATACTTACTCATGTTGAAAACACTTTATGATTGTGTGAATTGATTACGAGCGCTCGGTTGATAAAGGTCCCAAAGGACCGGGGGATGGCATATTCGGTCAGTTGTTACTCAGTTAGGAGTAACCCGGCCTTGTGTTGGTAGAGATCCGGTTTGGTTCTCGGGGATGTCCATCCAGAGGCATTCTCATGTGGCAATGGGAAGTTCCTTGGCCTGATCATTTGTTGGAAATCCAAAGAAACAATACGAGACTTGTACGGTTTTAGTTGTAGAACCTGCCATCTAATATGGTAGCTATTAGTAGGCATAATATAATGGTACCTATGCTGGCTAAGATTTATATTCTACTTTCGAAATGAATTTTTCCTACACTATGCACTAATAATAATATCAAATGCTCTTTTTAAATGCGTATCAAGCATGTTTGACTATCATAAGGAGAAATCTTCTCCAAGTCTGCGTTTGCATTGTGTGTGTGGCAGGAGGTCTTATGGTAGTCTCATTTTTAAAAGCATTGCGAATTGAATTTAAAAATATTCCTCTATTTTGATTTTAAAGATAAATAAACTGTTTTGAGTTCTCACACCAGTCACATGACTGACTCGGAGTTTATTGTTTTCCTTCCTAAACTCTGGGTGCCCACCAATTTCCACACGGGCAGTTAAGAGTTAGGTTTATCAGGATATTCTGGATATTCTGGAGTTGCTGGAGGCAAGCTGGATGGCATGGCGTATTACTAGTTTATATAGTATTTCTTTTTCCGCTGCACTGTTTGTTGTTGTTGTTGTACACTCTGATGATGTGATGTAATGTAATGTGATGTAATGTAATAACTGATATAGTTCTTTGTTTAAAGATTATTCATTTATTATTATATGTTGTTCCGCTGCGAATTGTGAGATTCTGATGTTGTTCTGTTGTTGTTCTTTCTTCCCGTTCTATTTTAAAATTTCCTATTTTCTTCTGTCTTCTCCTCCCTAATTTCTATCTTTTTCTCTTCTTCTTTCCTAAATTTTTCTTAAATAAAACCCTCAGTGTTCGGTTTTCCGTCGTTCGATTTCTCGGCAGTCGATAAAGTGAGTGTCGATGTCGAATTTTCGGAAGACGAAGAATCGGGTCCTGACAATGTGGTATCAGAGCTGATGGTTAAGCGACAACCATGGTTCTGTTGGGTATAATTCATTAGAGATAGAGTCAGCAGTACTCTAGAATGAGTTTGAGTGTAATAATAGCTATGAGAGCGTACTTGTTAGTGAATATGAAATTGTTTTATATTGTGATGATTGGTTTATTGAGTGGCATATGAACTTTCGTCAGCGTGGTCCGCAAGACTATGCCGAAGGGGTTTCTAAACACTTGAATAGAACAATTCGGCACAATATTGATTTTAAATTGGGTAAATGGAATAATTTTGCCTTGATTATATTTTATATGTAAAGGAATAATTTTTCAGAATTATTAAAGTGTATATAAGTTGATTGTTAGGTTGTTTGAATAATCTAAATAAAAGAATAATTGTATAAGTAAAAGAATTATAAGAATTGAGTTATAATTAAAGTGAATTACAATTGTGAAATAAACTTATATATACAAGAAGTAAAATTATATGAATATATTTATGAATATGAGTTGTGAATAAGAAATGTGAACTTGAGTATATGAATGAAATTCAACTTTAGAAATTGAATGAATTGAATGTTAATCAATTAAATGTAAATTTAAGTTGATATAAAATAATGAATATAAGTGTTGATTCATTAAAATCTAATGTTATTAGAAGTTGAATAAAAAAATGAATGAATATAAGCAAAGGAATTTGGTTGAAATTAGTATACATTGATTGTTATATGATTGTTGATTGATTGTATGTAATTCATTAAGTGTTAATGAAATTGGAAGCTATGAAATTGAATTCAAATTAGAAGTAAATAAATTTGAATAGAATTGAGTGTGAATTGGATTTAATTAGTAAATGTAAACTAATTGAATTGAGAATGAGTGTTGATAAAAAAAATCCAATGTTAATGAATCACATATGATTTAAATTGAAAACCTATTTCATTGAATATAAATGAGAATATAAATGAATATTTATTGGTTATGAATGTTAGTTGGTTGATGGTTGAATATATATTGCTATTGTTGCATTTTCTATGTGATATATATAGTTGTTATGTTGCTATATGTTGTATATTGAGATTATTTGCATATATGCATGTTCTCATGTTGTTTGTTGAGTATTTAGTAGGTGCGGATCGCGTTGCTTCGCATTTGGAGTTCGCTTTAGCGCTATATTAGCCGTATATGCTTGCTAATAAAATATAAGGTACATATCTCGAATTAAATATCGTACTTTTACACTTTTTTCCCTTCGGGATGCCTCATTACTTGATGAGATGTATATTTGTGATATATATACTGTCATTTTTTTCGGATCGAGCCGCGCAAAGGAGACTATGGCGAATTTTTCCGAAAATTTAAGGCGTTAGAAAAAAATGTAAGAAAATTGGAAATTTTTTGAAAACTTTAACTTTGATTTTGGAATTGAAAGTTAAACAATAGTAATTGTTTTTGAAAAGAATAACTAAGTATGATTTGGAAACTTAGTAAAGTTATGGTAAGAAGTTTAACTATGGATTTTGGAAAATTAATAAATTCTATAACTTTTCTTACTTGTTAATTTCGAGGACGAAATTCTTTTAAGGGGGAAAGATTGTAACGACCCAGAATTTTTAATAATTAAAATTTGAATATTTAATTAATTTTAAATATTAAAAAGTGAATTTATAAGTCAAATAAATTTTTATTTGAATTTTTGGATTTAATTGGATAATTTAATCGATAATTTAATACGTTAAATTATGGAAATAATTGATAATTGAGTTAAATATGATTGAAAATAATTTGTAAAATTTTATTTTATCATGTTAGAGTTAGAATGATATTTCAGAACTTTTAAAATCGAATTAAAAGTTAATTTGTGAAAATTGAATATTTTAATATTTAATTATCGACTGTAAAATAGCCAATTTTTGAACAGTCTCAGAATCGAACGAAACCAGTTTCATTGGATCCGTAATAGTTAGTTATTACCGGATTTCAATTTTCGTGTCAATCGGATTTATCGTTTGTTCGTGGCAGCTCGAAACGCATCGAATTATTTTTAATTTAAATTTGGCGAGTCAAAATAGCCATTTTTCAAAAAGTCTCGGAATTCGACGAAACCAGTTTCATCGGATCCGTAATGTGATATTATTGTAAGGTTTCAAATTTCAAGTCAATTGGATTTACCGTTTGTCCGGTACGAATTAAAACGCCTAGAAATCGATTTAAATCGGTTTAATTTAAATTGAGCGTTTGCAGCCATAACTCGCACATACTTCCGAATTAGCTTCCGAAACCTGTTCCATTGTGTTCGGAACGCGGGGTAAACCTTAGAAACGCTGGTTACGGCGTCTAAATCGGAGTTCGAAATTCCCGGGATGAATAGTGTTTACGCTAGCTTTTTCTATAAATACACCTCTCTCTTCACAAATTAAAAATAAAAAAAAATATATACTCAAACCCTAATTGTTGTAGCCGCCACTTATACATGAATGGCAAGAAAATGTCCTCTTTCTCCTCAAATTATCTTCTAATCCATGCATTGTTTCAAGAAAGTTTCAACTAGAATGTTGAAGAGGGGAGTGAGAGCTACAAGTTGAACGGCTATGATCTAAAATGGAGCATCGTAGTGGGAGATAGGGGGGTTTAAAGGGGCCGACCTGCGCACGCATTCCCAGGTGGAGGGCATGGCCGAGCTTGACATGGTGGGGGCCGAACATAGCTCTTGTCGAGAGCTTCGCGATGGTGGTTGTGTGATCGAGTTTAGTTGAGTATGGTGTTGCAAAATTCAAACCCTAGTATGTATTGTTGGGTTCAAGTGTGTTCAGCTTCACCTGTAGATGGAACGCAAATGGGAAGATGAGGGGGACGGCCTGATGGTGTGGGCTTTGGATCCAAGGGCTGGTGTGAGTTTGGGTTTAAAATATAAAAGTTTATGTTGAAATTTAGTTATAAAGTCGTGTACAAACTTGTAAAATCAATATCTTTTTCATACGAGGTCGAAAAAATGCAAACTCAGTTGCGTTGGAATCGTATGGACGAGCACTACGCGATGGAGTTGGTTTGGAGTCGTTTGGAGTTAGTGAGAATTTTGGGTAAAATTAAACGCGCGTTTAATTTTATTCGAAATAAAAGCTAAAACGGAAATTAAAATCAAGGTGAGAACTTCTCACTCAATCGAATAGGTTTCGATTTTATTTTAAATAGTTAGATTTAAAATATTTGAATGCATGTTTGAATGATGACTGTAAATTATTGATTGTTAAAATAGACATTATGCGCCGTTAGTAAGCGGATGTTATTTATTAAAAACATATACCGCGAATATTTCATAAACAGTGAAATTGGTATTATATATAATATCAATATATATATATTGGCATATGTATATATTGCAGTTGTTGATTTCCCGCATTTTTTGTTTAGCGGATGAGACCCTATTACGCCGTTATTAAGCGGATAATATTTAATAAGAACATATACCGCGATAATTTCGTACTGGAGCGAAATTGGTATTGTGCTAATGTTTTTGGATGCAGGAAACAGGTTGGAGGGATCCAACTGGATTCCTCAACAGTTTTTATTTGATTTCAGATATTTTGATATTTGATGGATTATCATATACGATATATGATGTCGTTGTAGTCGTGATTGACTATTTGGTGTGTAGCATCATTGGACCCAGATTTTGGGATTTTAAAATGATTTTAAAGTGATTTTTGAAAATATATAAGATTTTCGGAATTGATCTATTTTAAATAAATAAACGTTATAATTTTTATTGTTATAAAAATTATGGTTTTTGTGAAATATAGTTAAAAGCTGATTTTTGAGAAATATGAATTAATGATTTTATAAAATAGTTTAAACTGGATTTTTGAATTTATTATGAAAAGTTTAAATATATGATTTATAAAATTTGATTATTTTATAAATCGAAATGATGAAATTATAAAGGAATTTAAAGACGTTTTAGAATAATAATATAAACTGATTTATATTAAGAGATTTATAAATGGATATTTATAAATTGAAATATAGACATTATAAAACGAGTTTTTATAAGTGTTTGAATGTAGTGAAAATGAATTTCATAATAGAATGAAATTTATAGAATTATAAACTGTGAAGTTATAAATGAAATTTATAAATAGTAAGATTTATAAATTTGTGAAGTTATTTGAAGAATAAATTTTGTTAAATAAATAAATCTTATAATTTATAAGATTTATGGTTTGGAAAGTCTTTAAAAGAACGATTTTGTAAAATAATCGTTTTATAAGCAATTGACTTATAATATGAACTTTTAGTTTATAATTGAGATATGAAATCAAATAGGTTAATAAAGGAATTTATAAAAAAGAAGTTTTTATAAATAAATAGAAACGGAATTTATAAACGTTGTTTTATAAATCCGCAAACGACTTATTTTGATAAGTTAATTGTTATAACCTATTAATGGAGTTATATTCACGTTGTAAACAGTGAATAATCCTTTAAGTTAAAAAGAATAGAAATAATGGAATTTGTGAACATAGTATATTCACGTTTTTGAATGGTGAATAATACGTTAAAGAAAATGTTTTGAATGTGATATTTTAAATAGAATTAAAACGATCTAACGATGTTTTAAAATGTGTTGAGATTCGAAACCATAGATTTCAACATTTATTGTTGAAATAGACGTTTTCGAGAAATAAAAGGAAATGTGGACTATAACACTGTTGTTATAGTAAATGATTTCCGAAAGGAAATGTTTTGTATAGTATTGGGATTTATATATCTATTTTAATTTCGAATCCCTATACTAGTGATTTTGGGTTGTCGTAACGATGTTTTACGTAACATTCGTTTTGGCCCAAATAAATATGTTTAAGAGAATGATTTCCTTAAAGAATGAATTATATACTTAATTCGATTTAAGTATATTGAATATTTTCTAAGTGTTGAAAATAAAAGGAATTTGTGAATTACTTATGAATAAATAAGTATGGAAATGTTTTCCAATATGAAGTGAATAATTAGGATTTATCTTTTTCTGAAGATAAATTGAAATGAATTATTGAAATCGCATATGCATGGATATCTTGAAATATAAATTCATTATGGAATTTATATGTGAAAGTGAAACTTGTTAAAAATAAATATTGATTTATTTTTGAAGTGTTGAAATTATATATCTAGTAAAGATATTTTGGAAAATAAATAATTTGGAAAATTATTTGGAATCTGGTGATGTGTGCATATCCAGTGATAGTTCAATAGCCGACTATCAGTATTTCCCTTTGAATGGGTATTTGATGTGAATTGTTTGAGATTGAATGCACACTTATTTTTGAATAAGCGCTCACTATTCGGGTTAACCGAGAAAGGACCATGGGGTCGTATAACCCACTCCGAATATGTGATACGTCGTTGTGAATCGCATTTGAAGATCGGTGTTGAAGACCGGTATTTGCGAGAGTGATAGGATGAACTATCGATTGACTCTGCACCGAGTAGCTACGGTATTGAGTTCTCCATATGTGATGGTGAATCCGATCAGGATTGTGAATATCCGGATTGCAAGGACTTCTTTGTAAGTGCCTTCGGTTTTGTTCGAGCCCGGAACAGACTTGTATGGATTGTATGCCTGACATTACAATTTGAGATATAAAGCCGATTTCTTTCAAATATATTTCTGTTGGTGGCGGAGAATTTATTCTTTGCTTAACACCCTTCTCTGAGACGTACGAGCTCGGAGGTTATGTAGTTGAATGTTATCAGCGATATATTCCCAATTTGGTAATGTGACATGCTGAGTGATGCTGAAATGATCATTGTGTTGATTATTTGTGATAGGATCGTTTATTTGATCGTCTATCCTTGTGATCATTGTGTTGATCATTTGTTGACCCAAAGCATGGCTTTTGTATAAAGTATGTTTTTGTGGACGTGACTTCGTCGAGCCTCACACCCCGTGAATGGTCAAAACAGGAAAGAAGCAGCAAGGTTATGAGGGGTAGCACCCTTTAGGATGTGTCCATTTCCTTCTGGAAAAGGGTGGTATCATGGTATGGAGCCCAGATACTTACTCATGTTGAAAACACTTTATGATTGTGTGAATTGATTACGAGCGCTCGGTTGATAAAGGTCCCAAAGGACCGGGGGATGGCATATTCGGTCAGTTGTTACTCAGTTAGGAGTAACCCGGCCTTGTGTTGGTAGAGATCCGGTTTGGTTCTCGGGGATGTCCATCCAGAGGCATTCTCATGTGGCAATGGGAAGTTTCTTGGCCTGATCATTTGTTGGAAATCCAAAGAAACAATAAGAGACTTGTACGGTTTTAGTTGTAGAACCTGCCATCTAATATGGTAGCTATTAGTAGGCATAATATAATGGTACCTATGCTGGCTAAGATTTATATTCTACTTTCAAAATGAATTTTTCCTACACTATGCACTAATAATAATATCAAATGCTCTTTTTAAATGCGTATCAAGCATGTTTGACTATCATAAGGAGAAATCTTCTCCAAGTCTGCGTTTGCATTGTGTGTGTGGCAGGAGGTCTTATGGTAGTCTCATTTTTAAAAGCATTGCGAATTGAATTTAAAAATATTCCTCTATTTTGATTTTAAAGATAAATAAACTGTTTTGAGTTCTCACACCAGTCACATGACTGACTCGGAGTTTATTGTTTTCCTTCCTAAACTCTGGGTGCCCACCAATTTCCACACGGGCAGTTAAGAGTTAGGTTTATCAGGATATTCTGGATATTCTGGAGTTGCTGGAGGCAAGCTGGATGGCATGGCGTATTACTAGTTTATATAGTATTTCTTTTTCCGCTGCACTGTTTGTTGTTGTTGTTGTACACTCTGATGATGTGATGTAATGTAATGTGATGTAATGTAATAACTGATATAGTTCTTTGTTTAAAGATTATTCATTTATTATTATATGTTGTTCCGCTGCGAATTGTGAGATTCTGATGTTGTTCTGTTGTTGTTCTTTCTTCCCGTTCTATTTTAAAATTTCCTATTTTCTTCTGTCTTCTCCTCCCTAATTTCTATCTTTTTCTCTTCTTCTTTCCTAAATTTTTCTTAAATAAAACCCTCAGTGTTCGGTTTTCCGTCGTTCGATTTCTCGGCAGTCGATAAAGTGAGTGTCGATGTCGAATTTTCGGAAGACGAAGAATCGGGTCCTGACAATGTGGTATCAGAGCTGATGGTTAAGCGACAACCATGGTTCTGTTGGGTATAATTCATTAGAGATAGAGTCAGCAGTACTCTAGAATGAGTTTGAGTGTAATAATAGCTATGAGAGCGTACTTGTTAGTGAATATGAAATTGTTTTATATTGTGATGATTGGTTTATTGAGTGGCATATGAACTTTCGTCAGCGTGGTCCGCAAGACTATGCCGAAGGGGTTTCTAAACACTTGAATAGAACAATTCGGCACAATATTGATTTTAAATTGGGTAAATGGAATAATTTTGCCTTGATTATATTTTATATGTAAAGGAATAATTTTTCAGAATTATTAAAGTGTATATAAGTTGATTGTTAGGTTGTTTGAATAATCTAAATAAAAGAATAATTGTATAAGTAAAAGAATTATAAGAATTGAGTTATAATTAAAGTGAATTACAATTGTGAAATAAACTTATATATACAAGAAGTAAAATTATATGAATATATTTATGAATATGAGTTGTGAATAAGAAATGTGAACTTGAGTATATGAATGAAATTCAACTTTAGAAATTGAATGAATTGAATGTTAATCAATTAAATGTAAATTTAAGTTGATATAAAATAATGAATATAAGTGTTGATTCATTAAAATCTAATGTTATTAGAAGTTGAATAAAAAAATGAATGAATATAAGCAAAGGAATTTGGTTGAAATTAGTATACATTGATTGTTATATGATTGTTGATTGATTGTATGTAATTCATTAAGTGTTAATGAAATTGGAAGCTATGAAATTGAATTCAAATTAGAAGTAAATAAATTTGAATAGAATTGAGTGTGAATTGGATTTAATTAGTAAATGTAAACTAATTGAATTGAGAATGAGTGTTGATAAAAAAAATCCAATGTTAATGAATCACATATGATTTAAATTGAAAACCTATTTCATTGAATATAAATGAGAATATAAATGAATATTTATTGGTTATGAATGTTAGTTGGTTGATGGTTGAATATATATTGCTATTGTTGCATTTTCTATGTGATATATATAGTTGTTATGTTGCTATATGTTGTATATTGAGATTATTTGCATATATGCATGTTCTCATGTTGTTTGTTGAGTATTTAGTAGGTGCGGATCGCGTTGCTTCGCATTTGGAGTTCGCTTTAGCGCTATATTAGCCGTATATGCTTGCTAATAAAATATAAGGTACATATCTCGAATTAAATATCGTACTTTTACACTTTTTTCCCTTCGGGATGCCTCATTACTTGATGAGATGTATATTTGTGATATATATACTGTCATTTTTTTCGGATCGAGCCGCGCAAAGGAGACTATGGCGAATTTTTCCGAAAATTTAAGGCGTTAGAAAAAAATGTAAGAAAATTGGAAATTTTTTGAAAACTTTAACTTTGATTTTGGAATTGAAAGTTAAACAATAGTAATTGTTTTTGAAAAGAATAACTAAGTATGATTTGGAAACTTAGTAAAGTTATGGTAAGAAGTTTAACTATGGATTTTGGAAAATTAATAAATTCTATAACTTTTCTTACTTGTTAATTTCGAGGACGACATTCTTTTAAGGGGGAAAGATTGTAACGACCCAGAATTTTTAATAATTAAAATTTGAATATTTAATTAATTTTAAATATTAAAAAGTGAATTTATAAGTCAAATAAATTTTTATTTGAATTTTTGGATTTAATTGGATAATTTAATCGATAATTTAATACGTTAAATTATGGAAATAATTGATAATTGAGTTAAATATGATTGAAAATAATTTGTAAAATTTTATTTTATCATGTTAGAGTTAGAATGATATTTCAGAACTTTTAAAATCGAATTAAAAGTTAATTTGTGAAAATTGAATATTTTAATATTTAATTATCGACGGTAAAATAGCCAATTTTTGAACAGTCTCAGAATTGAACGAAACCTGTTTCATTGGATCCGTAATAGTTAGTTATTACCGGATTTCAATTTTCGTGTCAATCGGATTTATCGTTTGTTCGTGGCAGCTCGAAACGCATCGAATTATTTTTAATTTAAATTTGGCGAGTCAAAATAGCCATTTTTCAAAAAGTCTCGGAATTCGACGAAACCAGTTTCATCGGATCCGTAATGTGATATTATTGTAAGGTTTCAAATTTCAAGTCAATTGGATTTACCGTTTGTCCGGTACGAATTAAAACGCCTAGAAATCGATTTAAATCGGTTTAATTTAAATTGAGCGTTTGCAGCCATAACTCGCACATACTTCCGAATTAGCTTCCGAAACCTGTTCCATTGTGTTCGGAACGCGGGGTAAACCTTAGAAACGCTGGTTACGGCGTCTAAATCGGAGTTCGGAATTCCCGGGATGAATAGTGTTTACGCTAGCTTTTTCTATAAATACACCTCTCTCTTCACAAATTAAAAATAAAAAAAAATATATACTCAAACCCTAATTGTTGTAGCCGCCACTTATACATGAATGGCAAGAAAATGTCCTCTTTCTCCTCAAATTATCTTCTAATCCATGCATTGTTTCAAGAAAGTTTCAACTAGAATGTTGTAGAGGGGAGTGAGAGCTACAAGTTGAACGGCTATGATCTAAAATGGAGCATCGTAGTGGGAGATAGGGGGGTTTAAAGGGGCCGACCTGCGCACGCATTCCCAGGTGGAGGGCATGGCCGAGCTTGACATGGTGGGGGCCGAACATAGCTCTTGTCGAGAGCTTCGCGATGGTGGTTGTGTGATCGAGTTTAGTTGAGTATGGTGTTGCAAAATTCAAACCCTAGTATGCATTGTTGGGTTCAAGTGTGTTCAGCTTCACCTGTAGATGGAACGCAAATGGGAAGATGAGGGGGACGGCCTGATGGTGTGGGCTTTGGATCCAAGGGCTGGTGTGAGTTTGGGTTTAAAATATAAAAGTTTATGTTGAAATTTAGTTATAAAGTCGTGTACAAACTTGTAAAATCAATATCTTTTTCATACGAGGTCGAAAAAATGCAAACTCAGTTGCGTTGGAATCGTATGGACGAGCACTACGCGATGGAGTTGGTTTGGAGTCGTTTGGAGTTAGTGAGAATTTTGGGTAAAATTAAACGCGCGTTTAATTTTATTCGAAATAAAAGCTAAAACGGAAATTAAAATCAAGGTGAGAACTTCTCACTCAATCGAATAGGTTTCGATTTTATTTTAAATAGTTAGATTTAAAATATTTGAATGCATGTTTGAATGATGACTGTAAATTATTGATTGTTAAAATAGACATTATGCGCCGTTAGTAAGCGGATGTTATTTATTAAAAACATATACCGCGAATATTTCATAAACAGTGAAATTGGTATTATATATAATATCAATATATATATATTGGCATATGTATATATTGCAGTTGTTGATTTCCCGCATTTTTTGTTTAGCGGATGAGACCCTATTACGCCGTTATTAAGCGGATAATATTTAATAAGAACATATACCGCGATAATTTCGTACTGGAGCGAAATTGGTATTGTGCTAATGTTTTTGGATGCAGGAAACAGGTTGGAGGGATCCAACTGGATTCCTCAACAGTTTTTATTTGATTTCAGATATTTTGATATTTGATGGATTATCATATACGATATATGATGTCGTTGTAGTCGTGATTGACTATTTGGTGTGTAGCATCATTGGACCCAGATTTTGGGATTTTAAAATGATTTTAAAGTGATTTTTGAAAATATATAAGATTTTCGGAATTGATCTATTTTAAATAAATAAACGTTATAATTTTTATTGTTATAAAAATTATGGTTTTTGTGAAATATAGTTAAAAGCTGATTTTTGAGAAATATGAATTAATGATTTTATAAAATAGTTTAAACTGGATTTTTGAATTTATTATGAAAAGTTTAAATATATGATTTATAAAATTTGATTATTTTATAAATCGAAATGATGAAATTATAAAGGAATTTAAAGACGTTTTAGAATAATAATATAAACTGATTTATATTAAGAGATTTATAAATGGATATTTATAAATTGAAATATAGACATTATAAAACGAGTTTTTATAAGTGTTTGAATGTAGTGAAAATGAATTTCATAATAGAATGAAATTTATAGAATTATAAACTGTGAAGTTATAAATGAAATTTATAAATAGTAAGATTTATAAATTTGTGAAGTTATTTGAAGAATAAATTTTGTTAAATAAATAAATCTTATAATTTATAAGATTTATGGTTTGGAAAGTCTTTAAAAGAACGATTTTGTAAAATAATCGTTTTATAAGCAATTGACTTATAATATGAACTTTTAGTTTATAATTGAGATATGAAATCAAATAGGTTAATAAAGGAATTTATAAAAAAGAAGTTTTTATAAATAAATAGAAACGGAATTTATAAACGTTGTTTTATAAATCCGCAAACGACTTATTTTGATAAGTTAATTGTTATAACCTATTAATGGAGTTATATTCACGTTGTAAACAGTGAATAATCCTTTAAGTTAAAAAGAATAGAAATAATGGAATTTGTGAACATAGTATATTCACGTTTTTGAATGGTGAATAATACGTTAAAGAAAATGTTTTGAATGTGATATTTTAAATAGAATTAAAACGATCTAACGATGTTTTAAAATGTGTTGAGATTCGAAACCATAGATTTCAACATTTATTGTTGAAATAGACGTTTTCGAGAAATAAAAGGAAATGTGGACTATAACACTGTTGTTATAGTAAATGATTTCCGAAAGGAAATGTTTTGTATAGTATTGGGATTTATATATCTATTTTAATTTCGAATCCCTATACTAGTGATTTTGGGTTGTCGTAACGATGTTTTACGTAACATTCGTTTTGGCCCAAATAAATATGTTTAAGAGAATGATTTCCTTAAAGAATGAATTATATACTTAATTCGATTTAAGTATATTGAATATTTTCTAAGTGTTGAAAATAAAAGGAATTTGTGAATTACTTATGAATAAATAAGTATGGAAATGTTTTCCAATATGAAGTGAATAATTAGGATTTATCTTTTTCTGAAGATAAATTGAAATGAATTATTGAAATCGCATATGCATGGATATCTTGAAATATAAATTCATTATGGAATTTATATGTGAAAGTGAAACTTGTTAAAAATAAATATTGATTTATTTTTGAAGTGTTGAAATTATATATCTAGTAAAGATATTTTGGAAAATAAATAATTTGGAAAATTATTTGGAATCTGGTGATGTGTGCATATCCAGTGATAGTTCAATAGCCGACTATCAGTATTTCCCTTTGAATGGGTATTTGATGTGAATTGTTTGAGATTGAATGCACACTTATTTTTGAATAAGCGCTCACTATTCGGGTTAACCGAGAAAGGACCATGGGGTCGTATAACCCACTCCGAATATGTGATACGTCGTTGTGAATCGCATTTGAAGATCGGTGTTGAAGACCGGTATTTGCGAGAGTGATAGGATGAACTATCGATTGACTCTGCACCGAGTAGCTACGGTATTGAGTTCTCCATATGTGATGGTGAATCCGATCAGGATTGTGAATATCCGGATTGCAAGGACTTCTTTGTAAGTGCCTTCGGTTTTGTTCGAGCCCGGAACAGACTTGTATGGATTGTATGCCTGACATTACAATTTGAGATATAAAGCCGATTTCTTTCAAATATATTTCTGTTGGTGGCGGAGAATTTATTCTTTGCTTAACACCCTTCTCTGAGACGTACGAGCTCGGAGGTTATGTAGTTGAATGTTATCAGCGATATATTCCCAATTTGGTAATGTGACATGCTGAGTGATGCTGAAATGATCATTGTGTTGATTATTTGTGATAGGATCGTTTATTTGATCGTCTATCCTTGTGATCATTGTGTTGATCATTTGTTGACCCAAAGCATGGCTTTTGTATAAAGTATGTTTTTGTGGACGTGACTTCGTCGAGCCTCACACCCCGTGAATGGTCAAAACAGGAAAGAAGCAGCAAGGTTATGAGGGGTAGCACCCTTTAGGATGTGTCCATTTCCTTCTGGAAAAGGGTGGTATCATGGTATGGAGCCCAGATACTTACTCATGTTGAAAACACTTTATGATTGTGTGAATTGATTACGAGCGCTCGGTTGATAAAGGTCCCAAAGGACCGGGGGATGGCATATTCGGTCAGTTGTTACTCAGTTAGGAGTAACCCGGCCTTGTGTTGGTAGAGATCCGGTTTGGTTCTCGGGGATGTCCATCCAGAGGCATTCTCATGTGGCAATGGGAAGTTCCTTGGCCTGATCATTTGTTGGAAATCCAAAGAAACAATACGAGACTTGTACGGTTTTAGTTGTAGAACCTGCCATCTAATATGGTAGCTATTAGTAGGCATAATATAATGGTACCTATGCTGGCTAAGATTTATATTCTACTTTCGAAATGAATTTTTCCTACACTATGCACTAATAATAATATCAAATGCTCTTTTTAAATGCGTATCAAGCATGTTTGACTATCATAAGGAGAAATCTTCTCCAAGTCTGCGTTTGCATTGTGTGTGTGGCAGGAGGTCTTATGGTAGTCTCATTTTTAAAAGCATTGCGAATTGAATTTAAAAATATTCCTCTATTTTGATTTTAAAGATAAATAAACTGTTTTGAGTTCTCACACCAGTCACATGACTGACTCGGAGTTTATTGTTTTCCTTCCTAAACTCTGGGTGCCCACCAATTTCCACACGGGCAGTTAAGAGTTAGGTTTATCAGGATATTCTGGATATTCTGGAGTTGCTGGAGGCAAGCTGGATGGCATGGCGTATTACTAGTTTATATAGTATTTCTTTTTCCGCTGCACTGTTTGTTGTTGTTGTTGTACACTCTGATGATGTGATGTAATGTAATGTGATGTAATGTAATAACTGATATAGTTCTTTGTTTAAAGATTATTCATTTATTATTATATGTTGTTCCGCTGCGAATTGTGAGATTCTGATGTTGTTCTGTTGTTGTTCTTTCTTCCCGTTCTATTTTAAAATTTCCTATTTTCTTCTGTCTTCTCCTCCCTAATTTCTATCTTTTTCTCTTCTTCTTTCCTAAATTTTTCTTAAATAAAACCCTCAGTGTTCGGTTTTCCGTCGTTCGATTTCTCGGCAGTTGATAAAGTGAGTGTCGATGTCGAATTTTCGGAAGACGAAGAATCGGGTCCTGACAATGTGGTATCAGAGCTGATGGTTAAGCGACAACCATGGTTCTGTTGGGTATAATTCATTAGAGATAGAGTCAGCAGTACTCTAGAATGAGTTTGAGTGTAAAAATAGCTATGAGAGCGTACTTGTTAGTGAATATGAAATTGTTTTATATTGTGATGATTGGTTTATTGAGTGGCATATGAACTTTCGTCAGCGTGGTCCGCAAGACTATGCCGAAGGGGTTTCTAAACACTTGAATAGAACAATTCGGCACAATATTGATTTTAAATTGGGTAAATGGAATAATTTTGCCTTGATTATATTTTATATGTAAAGGAATAATTTTTCAGAATTATTAAAGTGTATATAAGTTGATTGTTAGGTTGTTTGAATAATCTAAATAAAAGAATAATTGTATAAGTAAAAGAATTATAAGAATTGAGTTATAATTAAAGTGAATTACAATTGTGAAATAAACTTATATATACAAGAAGTAAAATTATATGAATATATTTATGAATATGAGTTGTGAATAAGAAATGTGAACTTGAGTATATGAATGAAATTCAACTTTAGAAATTGAATGAATTGAATGTTAATCAATTAAATGTAAATTTAAGTTGATATAAAATAATGAATATAAGTGTTGATTCATTAAAATCTAATGTTATTAGAAGTTGAATAAAAAAATGAATGAATATAAGCAAAGGAATTTGGTTGAAATTAGTATACATTGATTGTTATATGATTGTTGATTGATTGTATGTAATTCATTAAGTGTTAATGAAATTGGAAGCTATGAAATTGAATTCAAATTAGAAGTAAATAAATTTGAATAGAATTGAGTGTGAATTGGATTTAATTAGTAAATGTAAACTAATTGAATTGAGAATGAGTGTTGATAAAAAAAATCCAATGTTAATGAATCACATATGATTTAAATTGAAAACCTATTTCATTGAATATAAATGAGAATATAAATGAATATTTATTGGTTATGAATGTTAGTTGGTTGATGGTTGAATATATATTGCTATTGTTGCATTTTCTATGTGATATATATAGTTGTTATGTTGCTATATGTTGTATATTGAGATTATTTGCATATATGCATGTTCTCATGTTGTTTGTTGAGTATTTAGTAGGTGCGGATCGCGTTGCTTCGCATTTGGAGTTCGCTTTAGCGCTATATTAGCCGTATATGCTTGCTAATAAAATATAAGGTACATATCTCGAATTAAATATCGTACTTTTACACTTTTTTCCCTTCGGGATGCCTCATTACTTGATGAGATGTATATTTGTGATATATATACTGTCATTTTTTTGGATCGAGCCGCGCAAAGGAGACTATGGCGAATTTTTCCGAAAATTTAAGGCGTTAGAAAAAAATGTAAGAAAATTGGAAATTTTTTGAAAACTTTAACTTTGATTTTGGAATTGAAAGTTAAACAATAGTAATTGTTTTTGAAAAGAATAACTAAGTATGATTTGGAAACTTAGTAAAGTTATGGTAAGAAGTTTAACTATGGATTTTGGAAAATTAATAAATTCTATAACTTTTCTTACTTGTTAATTTCGAGGACGAAATTCTTTTAAGGGGGAAAGATTGTAACGACCCAGAATTTTTAATAATTAAAATTTGAAAATTTAATTAATTTTAAATATTAAAAAGTGAATTTATAAGTCAAATAAATTTTTATTTGAATTTTTGGATTTAATTGGATAATTTAATCGATAATTTAATACGTTAAATTATGGAAATAATTGATAATTGAGTTAAATATGATTGAAAATAATTTGTAAAATTTTATTTTATCATATTAGAGTTAGAATGATATTTCAGAACTTTTAAAATCGAATTAAAAGTTAATTTGTGAAAATTGAATATTTTAATATTTAATTATCGACTGTAAAATAGCCAATTTTTGAACAGTCTCAGAATTGAACGAAACCAGTTTCATTGGATCCGTAATAGTTAGTTATTACTGGATTTCAATTTTCGTGTCAATCGGATTTATCGTTTGTTCGTGGCAGCTCGAAACGCATCGAATTATTTTTAATTTAAATTTGGCGAGTCAAAATAGCCATTTTTCAAAAAGTCTCGGAATTCGACGAAACCAGTTTCATCGGATCCGTAATGTGATATTATTGTAAGGTTTCAAATTTCAAGTCAATTGGATTTACCGTTTGTCCGGTACGAATTAAAACGCCTAGAAATCGATTTAAATCGGTTTAATTTAAATTGAGCGTTTGCAGCCATAACTCGCACATACTTCCGAATTAGCTTCCGAAACCTGTTCCATTGTGTCCGGAACGCGGGGTAAACCTTAGAAACGCTGGTTACGGCGTCTAAATCGGAGTTCGGAATTCCCGGGATGAATAGTGTTTACGCTAGCTTTTTCTATAAATACACCTCTCTCTTCACAAATTAAAAATAAAAAAAAATATATACTCAAACCCTAATTGTTGTAGCCGCCACTTATACATGAATGGCCAGAAAATGTCCTCTTTCTCCTCAAATTATCTTCTAATCCATGCATTGTTTCAAGAAAGTTTCAACTAGAATGTTGTAGAGGGGAGTGAGAGCTACAAGTTGAACGGCTATGATCTAAAATGGAGCATCGTAGTGGGAGATAGGGGGGTTTAAAGGGGCCGACCTGCGCACGCATTCCCAGGTGGAGGGCATGGCCGAGCTTGACATGGTGGGGGCCGAACATAGCTCTTGTCGAGAGCTTCGCGATGGTGGTTGTGTGATCGAGTTTAGTTGAGTATGGTGTTGCAAAATTCAAACCCTAGTATGCATTGTTGGGTTCAAGTGTGTTCGGCTTCACCTGTAGATGGAACGCAAATGGGAAGATGAGGGGGACGGCCTGATGGTGTGGGCTTTGGATCCAAGGGCTGGTGTGAGTTTGGGTTTAAAATATAAAAGTTTATGTTGAAATTTAGTTATAAAGTCGTGTACAAACTTGTAAAATCAATATCTTTTTCATACGAGTTCGAAAAAATGCAAACTCAGTTGCGTTGGAATCGTATGGACGAGCACTACGCGATGGAGTTGGTTTGGAGTCGTTTGGAGTTAGTGAGAATTTTGGGTAAAATTAAACGCGCGTTTAATTTTATTCGAAATAAAAGCTAAAACGGAAATTAAAATCAAGGTGAGAACTTCTCACTCAATCGAATAGGTTTCGATTTTATTTTAAATAGTTAGATTTAAAATATTTGAATGCATGTTTGAATGATGACTGTAAATTATTGATTGTTAAAATAGACATTATGCGCCGTTAGTAAGCGGATGTTATTTATTAAAAACATATACCGCGAATATTTCATAAACAGTGAAATTGGTATTATATATAATATCAATATATATATATTGGCATATGTATATATTGCAGTTGTTGATTTCCCCCATTTTTTGTTTAGCGGATGAGACCCTATTACGCCGTTATTAAGCGGATAATATTTAATAAGAACATATACCGCGATAATTTCGTACTGGAGCGAAATTGGTATTGTGCTAATGTTTTTGGATGCAGGAAACAGGTTGGAGGGATCCAACTGGATTCCTCAACAGTTTTTATTTGATTTCAGATATTTTGATATTTGATGGATTATCATATACGATATATGATGTCGTTGTAGTCGTGATTGACTATTTGGTGTGTAGCATCATTGGACCCAGATTTTGGGATTTTAAAATGATTTTAAAGTGATTTTTGAAAATATATAAGATTTTCGGAATTGATCTATTTTAAATAAATAAACGTTATAATTTTTATTGTTATAAAAATTATGGTTTTTGTGAAATATAGTTAAAAGCTGATTTTTGAGAAATATGAATTAATGATTTTATAAAATAGTTTAAACTGGATTTTTGAATTTATTATGAAAAGTTTAAATATATGATTTATAAAATTTGATTATTTTATAAATCGAAATGATGAAATTATAAAGGAATTTAAAGACGTTTTAGAATAATAATATAAACTGATTTATATTAAGAGATTTATAAATGGATATTTATAAATTGAAATATAGACATTATAAAACGAGTTTTTATAAGTGTTTGAATGTAGTGAAAATGAATTTCATAATAGAATGAAATTTATAGAATTATAAACTGTGAAGTTATAAATGAAATTTATAAATAGTAAGATTTATAAATTTGTGAAGTTATTTGAAGAATAAATTTTGTTAAATAAATAAATCTTATAATTTATAAGATTTATGGTTTGGAAAGTCTTTAAAAGAACGATTTTGTAAAATAATCGTTTTATAAGCAATTGACTTATAATATGAACTTTTAGTTTATAATTGAGATATGAAATCAAATAGGTTAATAAAGGAATTTATAAAAAAGAAGTTTTTATAAATAAATAGAAACGGAATTTATAAACGTTGTTTTATAAATCCGCAAACGACTTATTTTGATAAGTTAATTGTTATAACCTATTAATGGAGTTATATTCACGTTGTAAACAGTGAATAATCCTTTAAGTTAAAAAGAATAGAAATAATGGAATTTGTGAACATAGTATATTCACGTTTTTGAATGGTGAATAATACGTTAAAGAAAATGTTTTGAATGTGATATTTTAAATAGAATTAAAACGATCTAACGATGTTTTAAAATGTGTTGAGATTCGAAACCATAGATTTCAACATTTATTGTTGAAATAGACGTTTTCGAGAAATAAAAGGAAATGTGGACTATAACACTGTTGTTATAGTAAATGATTTCCGAAAGGAAATGTTTTGTATAGTATTGGGATTTATATATCTATTTTAATTTCGAATCCCTATACTAGTGATTTTGGGTTGTCGTAACGATGTTTTACGTAACATTCGTTTTGGCCCAAATAAATATGTTTAAGAGAATGATTTCCTTAAAGAATGAATTATATACTTAATTCGATTTAAGTATATTGAATATTTTCTAAGTGTTGAAAATAAAAGGAATTTGTGAATTACTTATGAATAAATAAGTATGGAAATGTTTTCCAATATGAAGTGAATAATTAGGATTTATCTTTTTCTGAAGATAAATTGAAATGAATTATTGAAATCGCATATGCATGGATATCTTGAAATATAAATTCATTATGGAATTTATATGTGAAAGTGAAACTTGTTAAAAATAAATATTGATTTATTTTTGAAGTGTTGAAATTATATATCTAGTAAAGATATTTTGGAAAATAAATAATTTGGAAAATTATTTGGAATCTGGTGATGTGTGCATATCCAGTGATAGTTCAATAGCCGACTATCAGTATTTCCCTTTGAATGGGTATTTGATGTGAATTGTTTGAGATTGAATGCACGCTTATTTTTGAATAAGCGCTCACTATTCGGGTTAACCGGGAAAGGACCATGGGGTCGTATAACCCACTCTGAATATGTGATACGTCGTTGTGAATCGCATTTGAAGATCGGTGTTGAAGACCGGTATTTGCGAGAGTGATAGGATGAACTATCGATTGACTCTGCACCGAGTAGCTACGGTATTGAGTTCTCCATATGTGATGGTGAATCCGATCAGGATTGTGAATATCCGGATTGCAAGGACTTCTTTGTAAGTGCCTTCGGTTTTGTTCGAGCCCGGAACAGACTTGTATGGATTGTATGCCTGACATTACAATTTGAGATATAAAGCCGATTTCTTTCAAATATATTTCTGTTGGTGGCGGAGAATTTATTCTTTGCTTAACACCCTTCTCTGAGACGTACGAGCTCGGAGGTTATGTAGTTGAATGTTATCAGCGATATATTCCCAATTTGGTAATGTGACATGCTGAGTGATGCTGAAATGATCATTGTGTTGATTATTTGTGATAGGATCGTTTATTTGATCGTCTATCCTTGTGATCATTGTGTTGATCATTTGTTGACCCAAAGCATGGCTTTTGTATAAAGTATGTTTTTGTGGACGTGACTTCGTCGAGCCTCACACCCCGTGAATGGTCAAAACAGGAAAGAAGCAGCAAGGTTATGAGGGGTAGCACCCTTTAGGATGTGTCCATTTCCTTCTGGAAAAGGGTGGTATCATGGTATGGAGCCCAGATACTTACTCATGTTGAAAACACTTTATGATTGTGTGAATTGATTACGAGCGCTCGGTTGATAAAGGTCCCAAAGGACCGGGGGATGGCATATTCGGTCAGTTGTTACTCAGTTAGGAGTAACCCGGCCTTGTGTTGGTAGAGATCCGGTTTGGTTCTCGGGGATGTCCATCCAGAGGCATTCTCATGTGGCAATGGGAAGTTCCTTGGCCTGATCATTTGTTGGAAATCCAAAGAAACAATACGAGACTTGTACGGTTTTAGTTGTAGAACCTGCCATCTAATATGGTAGCTATTAGTAGGCATAATATAATGGTACCTATGCTGGCTAAGATTTATATTCTACTTTCGAAATGAATTTTTCCTACACTATGCACTAATAATAATATCAAATGCTCTTTTTAAATGCGTATCAAGCATGTTTGACTATCATAAGGAGAAATCTTCTCCAAGTCTGCGTTTGCATTGTGTGTGTGGCAGGAGGTCTTATGGTAGTCTCATTTTTAAAAGCATTGCGAATTGAATTTAAAAATATTCCTCTATTTTGATTTTAAAGATAAATAAACTGTTTTGAGTTCTCACACCAGTCACATGACTGACTCGGAGTTTATTGTTTTTCTTCCTAAACTCTGGGTGCCCACCAATTTCCACACGGGCAGTTAAGAGTTAGGTTTATCAGGATATTCTGGATATTCTGGAGTTGCTGGAGGCAAGCTGGATGGCATGGCGTATTACTAGTTTATATAGTATTTCTTTTTCCGCTGCACTGTTTGTTGTTGTTGTTGTACACTCTGATGATGTGATGTAATGTAATGTGATGTAATGTAATAACTGATATAGTTCTTTGTTTAAAGATTATTCATTTATTATTATATGTTGTTCCGCTGCGAATTGTGAGATTCTGATGTTGTTCTGTTGTTGTTCTTTCTTCCCGTTCTATTTTAAAATTTCCTATTTTCTTCTGTCTTCTCCTCCCTAATTTCTATCTTTTTCTCTTCTTCTTTCCTAAATTTTTCTTAAATAAAACCCTCAGTGTTCGGTTTTCCGTCGTTCGATTTCTCGGCAGTCGATAAAGTGAGTGTCGATGTCGAATTTTCGGAAGACGAAGAATCGGGTCCTGACATCTAACCCGGAGTTTATTTTTGTTTTTCATAAACTCTTGGGTACTCAAATTTTTACGAGTGGCCAAGGGATTCAGGTTAGCTTTGACGAATATTGGAGGAGCAATGGAGCAGGAGGCTTCTGCGTAAGATATATAGTATTCCACTGTGTGTTCTGTATTGTCTCTGGATTGTATTATGTTGTAAATACTAGATAGGTGTTTATAACTGTCTAGTAGATGTTGAATTATCTGTATACTCTGATAGTGATTGTGAACTATGTGATATATTATGTTATTAATATAATTTATTCGTTCCGCTGTTTAGATTCTGATCTGTTGTTTCTTCTTCTTCTCTATCCTTCTCTTTTTCTATCCTCTTCTTTCTTTTTAGCGATGCGACTTCCTGGAGTATGGAAGTTGGGTCGTTACAGTGGTATCAGAGCATTAGGTTGAGTGAATACCTAGGCTATGTAGTGGTGTCTATCTTGAGAGAGCGTATTTGTAATTTTATATATATTTATATATATTTATCTATTTCTACCTATCTGTTGGGTTACCTGTTCGGGTTTTCCAATATAGGTTATAAAGGTAGATAAGGTAGTAGTGTTTATAACACGATTACTACCATTGGTTGAAGTTTGTATGTTTGAGGTTGAATGTTTATCTGTCGAGATTGTAGACCTAATACCGTCTCGAATAAGTTTTGTTGTGTTGAAGTATTTCATCGATCTCTGAAGGATACCTGTTAAGGTTCGGAGACATCTTTGAAGTGCAGAGTTTGGTGAGTGATGGTATTTTGATACCTCAGGAGGTTGTAACTGCATGATGAGATGCAGTGACTATGGATGTGTCCGAAGATATTTCTTTGGAACAAGTTTGGGAAGTGTGACTGTCCCAAAGTTGTGGCTGGATTCAGCAGGATGTTGTGGTGTTTCTGTCTGCTTTGAAGTTCGAGTTTCTCGAAGAACTTTGGATTAGGAAGTTTTGCGTTGGTGTCAGCAGTGCAGGTCGGAATGTTCTGTGAGCCGACAGGGAGGTCTTAGATGAGGAGTTTCTCTGAAAATGGAGTTCAGAAGCTGTTGAGTGAATTCGTTTCTTCAATGGATTGACTAGACCAGTGTAAGCTATTCTGTTTGGTAAAGAGAGAACAGTTTTATTTGGAAATTTATTTGGGTTGATCTCAAAAATGACTTGCGATTGTTTGAGTGTTCTTTTAGATGGTTGAAGATTTTTCTAGATGTCTTTTGGGAAAGATTGAGGTTCGTCAGCATCTAGAAATTGAGATTTCTTATCGACTAGGATTCCAGGAGTGGAACCGATGGTTCTGTTTAGTTGGAAAATGATTCTTGGAGATGGAATTTGATGAAGCAACTCAGTTTTGATGTTCTAAGTTTCTTTATGGATCTGTAGAACCAAATTTCTGGAGATGATGTCCAGTTGGTGCTTGTGTTGCTCGTCAGCATTTTCTTATCTACCTCGGATCAGAGTTGTGCAGCGGAAGTAGTTTGATAGTGTTTCTGATTTTCTTTTCCGGATTGGGAGAAGATTTTTGTTTTCTGCTGTCTATGGAGTAGAATTGTGTTTTGGTTTTGGATTGATCTTGAGGAGATCATTGTATTGGGTTGTTTTTGGTTCTGATTGTTTCTGGAGGAATCAGCAAGGGTTGAGCTGATCAGTTTGGATGTTGGCAGCCCAGGATCGTCTGAAGACTTTTGTGGTTAAAGGACGGAGAAATTTGGAATTCGAAGTTGGAGACTTCGTTGTTGTTGGGGTTTTCTCTGATTAAGGAGCTATAAGTTTGAGTAAATCTGGAAAGCTAGCTCAGTGATGTTTGGATATCTTCTCTGTGTTTTGGTTGGATTGGTGTTTGGTTTTTCAGAATTGAATTGTCAGTTTGGATAACTGGAGTTTGATGAGTTTCACGTATCTCTGAGGGAGTACGTGTATGGTCTATTTCTAGTTTTGGAACCAGTAGTTTTAGAGGTTGGTTGTTAAGTCAGACTCGTCTGTAGTCTGATATGTTGTCTAGTTCTGTAGATATAGAGGAGTAGGAGCTCTGGGGTTTAATAGTATTGATTGTTTGAAATATATAAAGCGAGTATTCCGATATTTTTACCGGGGAAACTCGTGAAAGTTTTATCCAGTATTTTTCTGGATAACTATATTTGATTAATTAGATTTGTATGATTGGGTGAATTGATTGCTATGGTTGTTAGCATATCATTGGTATATGCTTGTGTTTTAAAATTAAATCTTTAAATAGATTATTAAATTACCTTTGTTTTAAATTTCGGGGATGAAATTCTTTTAAGGGGGAAGGAATGTGATGACCCGGAATTTGAAAGCAATATCAATTTAATAATCTGGAATAAAAATTAAATTGATTTAATAATCTTTATAATAAGATTTGAATTAATTTAATAATTCAATAAAATAAATAGTTAGTTGATAGATTTTATCTTTTTAAATCTAATATTTGTTTTATATTTATAATATATATAGAATACTGTATATATTGTAAATAAGTGTTGTTTTAAATGAATCCTGTTTTCTATAAAATTTACATCTTTAGTAAAATTGGAAATTTTAATTTTATTTAAAAGTTAAACTTTTTAAAAAACTATTTAATAAATAAATATGGTTTTAAATACATGAGATAAATATTGAACTAATTTAAAATATGTTTTAGCTCAAGTTTAAATTTAAGTAAATTACAATGAGGTTATTTTGATTTTTTTTTAAATATAATTGAATAAAATAAATAATTTATGAATAAAGAAATAATTTCTTTTATAAGTTATTTATAGTTATTAAATGTTGATATTTTTATATATATAATAATACATTGTTTCAACAAATAAATTTTCAATAAAAATTATGGTTTTTTTCAAAATTCAACTTGGTAGTTATATTTGTAAATGAATTAGATTTCAAAATTTACTCTAAAACTTGAATTCAAAGTTCTTAAAAAAAAAAATTAAGTTTAAATGTTTTTAATTTGTTTTAATTTTGAAATATTTGCATAGGTTTAATTTTATAAACATAGTTTGATTTATTTATTTTTAAAATCTATATACATATGAATAAATTTATTTAAACATAAGTTTAAATTTATCTTACATTAACATCTAAATAAATAATTAATTAACACTTAATTATAACTAACTAACTTTGGTGACAAATGTAAGTTTTTACAAATTTAAGAGGACATGTGTTAAGTAATTAACATACTTACTTGACAATTGTTAAAAATTGAGACAAGTGTTGTAATATAAAATAAGTGGCATATTTGAATTTTTGTTTCTCTTTTATTTTATCTAAAACATCTTCAGCTTATTTCAGACTAAAATAACCCAAGGCAATCTGAAAATCAATTCATCTTTCCCAAATTAGATCCTGTAAACATCTTCCTAAACCAAATTACAAATCTGAAATGGATTAAACACTCCCCTTCAAACCCAAATTTTCTGGAAAACCCTATTCATTTTCAAGCAAACCTGTAACTACTTCAAGCATGCAAGAATTCAGTCACAAGCCTCTCAGTTTTTAACTCAAGCAAACCTGTAGCATGCATGCAATTGAAAATCTGGAAGCAAAATTTATTTGAGCCTGCATTTCAAAAATCTGGAGCTAATGGAAAACAGGATTTAAAATTTAGCAGAGCAAAAAGGAGTTTCCTGTTTAAAAAGAAAAATCACAAGTCTTGTTTCAAAATTTCTGCTCTGCCATCAAGAAAAAGGTGAGTAACCTTTAAACTTAAAAATAAATTTGGTTGCATAAGTATTACATATGTGTTTAAATGAATCTTATATGATTATTTGTGGTGTGTACTGTTATTTACTTCTCTGTTCTTTTATTGTTTCCCAGACTCAAGATTTTTATTTTTATTTCTTACACTTGATCTAGATTTGTTAGGACTTGATTTACAAAACTAAGGATGTTGAATTAGTGTAGATTAAGTTTTTAAAAAAAAAACTTAATATTGTAAAATAAAATCTGGTACTTCTGTAAAACCCAGAATATCAGAAAATGTTGATCAATATAAAAAAAATTCAAACTGTGAGATTTTAGTTTCAATATTATGAAATGAATACATGACCAAAATCATGATTTTTAACACCTAAATCAAAATTTATAAACTAGAAATGAGGGTGCAGTTCACTATTGAACAGAAAAGGGAAGGTTGGCATTATCTGGTGATCCACTAGGATGTGGGGTAGAGGTTTTTTCCAGTAGGTAGGGAAAAGATCAGTGAAGATCAGAAAAATATTAAATGTTGATGCAAATCAACATGAAAGCAGTGATGTGTTTTTTTTTGTCTGTAGCCCTAGTTTTAGATAGGTAACTTGGTTTGGTCGATTCACCCTGTAGACTTGATCGAGTTGAATGGGGGTTTGGCAGACGGAAGCTTCGTCGTGGGTAGAATCACAGCCGTAGTTGTTGGATTTTATGTGGTCGGAGGGCTGAGATCTTGGCGATGACAGGTTTGGAGTTTGGTTTTGTTTCTGGTGTTTCCAGGTTTGAGTTAAATGCTCAAATTCGATCTCGTGATGGTATAATTAATCTGGTGTTTGGATTTCGCTAGGAAGGTGATAGCCGACTTGGGTGAATCAACGTTGATGGTCGGAGTTAATGGCTGTGCTGGTGCAGGTGCACAGAGCACTGTGTTGGGGTGAGATAGCTTGGTTCTGTCTTATATTCGAGTATGATGATTGACTCGAAGAAAGTTAGTGGGTTGCTCGAAGTTGAGGGCTGGTTGACTCGAAGTGAAATGGAGTGAGCTCGGGAGTATGTTGTATTACAGTTTCCTGTAGAAACTGTCTGCAGTTTTAAAATTAAATCAAAATTTTTAATGAAGTTAAGTTTTTAAATCTGAGTTAGGCTTAAATCTAGTTGTATTATAGATTCAAATGATTTAGAACCTTATATGTTTTAAAAATTTAAAAGAGGTTTTCAGTTTTTAAAAAAAAAGGAACATAGAATTTTCTGGAAATTTTAAATTTCATTTTTAAATCTGAAAGCTAATTTTAAATTAGCAGTTTGAATTCAAATTTAAGTCCAGATTTCTTAAGGACCTTCAAATCTTCAAGTTTTTAAAAATAAAATTTGTATTTTTAAATAAGGGGTTTTAAAATCAAGGATTAACTCAAAGAGTTCAATTCAAGTTAAATTCAAATGATTTAAATAAGGAATTGTTCAAATGTATTGAATTTAAATCTGTATATTTGAATAAATTTTTGAATTTGAATATTTTCGTACAAGTTCAAATTTAAATTATTTATTAGAAATAAATTGTTTCCAATCAAATATTTAAATTTGATTTTTTTTCTTTATGAATGAAGTCTTGATAAATAGTTTATAAAAGAAAGTTAAGTGATTTTTAACTTAAATTTAAAAGGGTAATGTATTTTAAACTAAATTTCAAAAGAATTAAGCAGATTAGTTAAAGACTTATCTTATATAAGTTTTAATTATAAGTAATAAATGTTGTTTACATTTATTTTAGAAAGAATATAAATGGAATTTAATTTGGTTTATGCTTAAATAAATTTCATTTTGAATTTTAGATTCAAAATGAAATATGATTTTAATTTAAATATTGAAATGTTCTAAGTACACAATATTAATAAAATTAATAATAAGGAATGGGTTATCTTAGAAATATTAAGATATTAAATATAATTAAATAAATTGGATAATTAAGGAATAACTTAAATATTTAATTTATGTAAATTAATAATTTAGATTAATTCAAATTAGAGATAATTAAGAAGTAATTAAAGAAAAATAATTAAAGGATTAATAATAGTTAATGATGGTTATTAACTAAGGTTTATTTGATAATTAATTAATATGATTAATTTTCAATAATTAATTAGATTGATTAATTAATGTTAATAAATTATAAAATTTTATTTAAGTTTAATTACTTAAATGAAAGTAATTAAGACATTAATTACTTAATGTAATTAATGGAGTTTATTAAGGTTGGTTTAAATTAATTAATTTAGTTTAATTAATTTTAAACATGAGATTTGATAATAATTATTTTATGTAATTAATGGGATTACTCAGTGAAGTAATTAAAGGTAATTTCTGGATGTAATTAGTGAATAGTGTTGGAATTGAGAAGTAATTTTGGATTAAATTATTTTGTATAATTAATCATGGAATTAATTCAGAAATTTATTAAGGAATAATTAATTTGATAAGTAATTAAAGGTGGTTAATTACAGATTGAGATTAATCAAAGGTGCTTAATAATTATGGTTTAAGTAAGATTAATTACTGGAAGTAATTAATATTGAGTAATTAATTAAGAATCATTAATTAATATAATTGATGATGTAATTAAGATTGATTAATTAATCAATAATAAGAAATTAAAGATAATTAATTGATTGTAATTAATTAAGGTTAAAATGTAACTAATTATAGTTAATTAATTAATGATGTAATTAAAGGTTAATTACTGTATTTGGTTTAGGGTAATTAATTTTTTGAAATTAATTAAAGTATAATTAATCAGGATTGATTAATTAAGATGATAAAATTAGAGGTTAATCAATTAATTAATTTGTAATTAATTAATGATAGTATAAGCAAGATTTATATTGTGTAAGTAATTAATTTAATTCATTTTAAATTAGTTAAAGATGATGTAATTAATTTAATTCATTTTAAATTAATTATAGATTGTATGATTATAGATCATTGCTTATGATGGTTGTTATTGGTTGCTTTGAATGGTTTGAATCTCAGCTATGAGATTAGTAATGCTGATTGATATGGATGCATTGGTTGCATTGTGATATTGAGATGGATTATCTTTTAATAGTGATAATGTGGATTATTTGTGGTTTGATAATGATAATTATCTGTTGTGAATCTATGAGATACCTATCTGTGTGTATATAGATAATGTTATTGAATTTGTTTTAAACTTTAAAACAACTTAGACCTAAAAGACACGCTTTGGATTTCGATAAGACCGGGATCGGGTTCCATATTTGGATATCCGAAAACCATATCGATTCTAATTAAACGTTAGGTCGTTAATCCAAGTGGAGCGAGTGAAGACTCGAGGTGTAAGGGCTATACGTCAGTATAACTCTGTGGGTGATTCCGTAATGAGTTTGATGGAATAGTACTTATAGATTCGAGATGGAGATTTAGAGTGCAAGGGTTATCGTCGTTAACTCTGAGGGTGATTCCAAAACGAGTGTAACGAGATAATACCTTCGGTTTCATTCGAACCCGGAACGAACTTGTATGGATTGAATGCTTTCAGAACATCGTCAGGTGGACGATGAGCATTCTAAGATAATATGTCCACTAAAGGTAATCGTAGCCTCAAGCCTCATCAACCGGGAATGGCTAAAACAGGGGAGGTGCAGCAAGGCTTCGTGGGTAGCACCCACTGGAGAGCAAGATTGATCCCTGTCTAGAGGTCCCTTTTTATTCGGCTTAGTGGGCAGTTGTTAGTGCGCACCAACTGTGGGATTGTCTTGTTCGGAACTATTCAGTAAGGAATGGGTCCGGCCTTGTGTTACAGGGGAGTGGGAGTACTCCTCGGTACGTTGATCTAGGCCACGTACTGTGACGGGCAGTACCCCAGTAGCCCTGCCATTGTATGGAATCCAAAATCCAATAAGTGCCAACGGTTTTGATTGTATACCTATATAGCTGGAATTTAATAAGTGTAACAATTTCGGCTATTTCATACTTACTTGAAAACCCTAGACCTATTATAATATCACTGGATTTCCTATCAAATGTTTTGGTTAGCGTAAGGTAAAAACTTTTCCATGTTTATGTGTGGGAAGTCTTACGTGATACCTTTCTTTTCAAAAGATTTTTGAAAATTAAGCAACTTTAACCTGTTACTCACACTAGACCCATGTCTGACCCGGAGTTCATTTTTGTTTTTCATAAACTCTTGAGTACTCAAATTTTTACGAGTAGCCAAGGGATTCAGGTTAGCTTTGACGAATATTGGAGGAGCAATGGAGCAGGAGGCTTCTATGTTAGATATATAGTATTCTGCTGTGTGTTCTGTATTGTCTCTGGATTGTATTATGTTGTAAGACTAGACAGGTGTTTATAACTGTCTAGTATGTGTTGAATTATCTGTATCCTCTGATAGTGATTGTGAACTATGTGATATATTATGTTATTAATATAATTTATTCGTTCCGCTGTTTAGATTCTGATCTGTTGTTTCTTCTTCTTCTTCTCTATCCTTCTCTTTTTCTATCCTCTTCTTTCTTTTTAGCGATGCGACTTCCTGGAGTATGGAAGTTGGGTCGTTACATATGATATGCCATTATCCGTTACTGATCACCTATGATATCTGACACCATGTTATGTTATTTATAATGTATTTTTTCTGCTATTGATGATATATGCTTGTTGTTTATATATTATATTTTTATCATCACGGTTCTCACTCTGCAAGTTCCTGTTAATTTAGAATTCCATATAGGTTGATATGATACATACCCGAACGATCTTGTAGAATAGGCGAAAATCGTTATGAGTTGAAATTATATACCCAAGTGATTTTCGTTGAATTGAATTTTAGGATTTGCAGGTTGAAATGATATACGCGTAGATATTTAAATTGCGGATTGAAATGATAAATATCCATATCACTTATCCATAGGATAGAAAATTATATATAGACACCGTTGGTCTATATATATTCTAAAATGATTTCCAAAGTCTTAAAAAGAAATATATATGGTTTTATATGAAAATTGAATTTTAAATATTATATATAAATGTTATTTTATATATGTTTCAATTCTTGATTTTAAAATTATATGTTTAGGAAATTTAAAATTTACATGTTAGTTTTGAAATTATAAATTTTAAGATTTTACTTATAATTTTACTATTTTTAAAATATAAAAAATAAGTTTTAATATAAAAATAAAATTTAGTAATAAGCTTTAAATTAATAAAGTTTGATTTAATTAGTATATAGTATGTTTATATATTTATTTGAAATTATATTTCAAAAATAGTTTTTTATAATAATTTTAATAAATTAAGGTTGGGAAGATAAATTTAAATTGATTGGAAAATTGGATTCTTTTAAGAATTATATTTAATTAAAATCGATTTGAAACTTATTGAATTTGAGAGTTTTAAAAATATGATTTATAACTTGATTTTGATTTAAAGTGATTAAATAAATATTTCAAGTTTAAATAAATTTAAATTGGGATATTTAGTTTTATTTAAATTTGTAGTTTGAAGTTTTTTTAAATGTTATTGGATTGATCAAGTAAATCTTTCAAACTAAATAATAGTAAAGTTGAATTTGAAATATAAATGAAATTTTCGAATTAGGTTATTGTAAAGGTTTGAATATTTAAACTTTGAATCTATTAAAATCGAAATAGTTTAATTTGTAGTTCAAAATTATATTCGAAAATCGATATAAATTGAATATGGTTTATTGAAGCTTGAATTGAACCGAAGTGGATGAATTGGGTTTGAATTAAATTGGATATTTGGAATTTGAGTTGATTTAAATCGATTTGTGAAATTTGAGAAAAACAATTTTATTATATAAAAGTATTTTTTTAAATATATTACAAAATATTTCAGTACTTTACTTTATAAATTATTTTAATATAAACTACTTTTAGTTTAACTATTTAGTATACTAATTATTTTAATATATAAACTATTTTAATATATTAATTAATTTAATATATAAACTATTTTAAATTTATAACTATTTTAATATACTAATTATTTTTATTATATAAACTACTTTAACTTATAACTATTTTGTTATATATATTATTTTCTAATCTAAACTGTTTAGTGGAAGTGTTATGATTTTCAAAGTATTATAATTTCAAGTGTTGTGATTTCCAAGTGTTATGATTTCCAAAGTGTTATGGTTTCAAAGGTTTATAATTTCGAAAGAGTTATAATTTTGGAAAGTGTTATGATTTCTGAAATGTATATTATTTTAAAGTAAGTAATGATCTCGAATTGATATGGTTTTGGAAATGATATGATATTTTGAGGTATTTACATGGACCTGACTCCCATGAGTTAGCTTAAGGTGGCTAAAACAGGAGCAATTGATAGGCCAAGTGAGGTAGCTCCTCTAACCAGATACACTTCTTCGATACCGTTATATTACTTTGTGATTGATTGGTTGCACCCTTGGATTTTTGGAGCGTTGGACGAGGTGGGCGGTAGCTGCGGCTATGTGTTACCGCCAGCCTGTAAGTGTAATTGGTATATCTACCCTGGCATTGCCTAGTTGTGTCATGTCACCTACCTTATCGAGCCCACTATGAGTTTGTTCTGTGTCGTACCTTTGGAGTGCTCCCTGATAGCCCACTAGTTTGGTGGAGTGTATAGTACTGTATAGACTACGACATTATATAAAAATGTTTTAAGGGGGATGTAGGTAACGCCTTAACGCTATTTTAATAGTTTATCTTACTATAGACATTATTATAATAGCGTATATTACTACATAGTAGATAGTTCCATGGGTCCTTAGAGGATGGGTATTCCAAACATCCTTTAAGTTACTTGTATTTCAGTTGATATTTCACTTGAGTTGGATTTATTGATAAAAGAATGTTAATCCCAACTCGAGTGTTTTGCTTTATGCTCTAGTCAGATCGAGTGTCATAGCATTTGAGACTCACCTTTGGAGTTGGAGCTTTGCTTGGAGATCCAGCTATCTATTCAGCTTTCAGTTATTCATTTGACTCCAGTGATATTCAGATTTTGTCTTTTGACTATGTATTTGAGACTTCTATGTATCTTGATTTCCGTTGTATTTTTTTTCATATTCTATTGTTTATATAGTAGCTTCATGAACTACTATTCATCCGCTACTTATTTTTATATTACTCCGTGTCTGTGATTCTATGATTGATTTATTTACTGTATATGCTGAGTTTTGCCAAATATAAAATTAACAATCTCATGTTTTGAGCAATTCAAATCCAATATGCGTGGATGCGAATGGTACGAAATATCGGGATGTTATGGTATGAGCAATAATCTCTTTTGATTTGTTGAGCAGATTCAAGGTCAAAATGAGGTTAGGATAGGGAAACATGGGTTAGGAGTTGTATGTGATATAACCGATAAGAGTTATCCATCAACTATGGGGTTATGATTTGTTGAGCAAACTCAAGGTTAGAATACCTAGACAGACGAGTCCTAACACCCACTAGTGAAGTCGAAAGACTTCTATCTTTTATCTTAGAGTTTGGAGAAACATAAAAGACCAGTGGGAGCGTTATTAGAAAAATGAAATAGTAACATTTAACCTTTCTAATATTGTAAGAACATACGTTAAATAATGTTATACTTGTCTACAATGATAAATTTGTGAATTTAATATGATTGATAAAGCTTTTATCAATTAATATATGCAAATGAAATGAATTGAAAATTAGCAAGTGGAAATATAACATATACTCACTTTTAAATGCCTATTGCATGTCAATGTTTTCTATACCCATACATGTGCCTAATTTTACAACTACTCAATTTTTTTCATAATGTGGTCACTTATGTATTTATTTGGTCAAGACCCTTTATTGCATTCTATGAGTTTCGAACTCTAGAAGCAATAAAGACTATAGATATTTGATCCATATACTTTACATATAAGTGTTATATAGGAAGCAGTCACAGTTCGTAATGTACCATACTTCAATGAAATTAGTTCATTCGAATTAAGCCAATAAATAGCACTATGAGATCGAATATTCAATTTATTTGACACATAAACTATCATATTGTGTTAAATGTAACATAAGGCCAAAATTATAGTGTAAATATAAGAACTTGATCGCAAAAATGTAGGTTTGATCGGTTTATATAAAGTGCAACACATTTTATGTCCTTAAATGTTAAGGATAATCGAACGCGCTTTTGTAAAGAGTTCGTTATGATATTATAGTAAGGGTTTTCTTTTGGATGGTTTGACCATTTAGAAAGGAAAATGAATGTATAAAAGTAAATGTGAGTTGAAGTACAATTTGGATAAAGAGAGTGAATAGTCACTTCTGCTTCATAAAGAAACATCAAAAAAGAGAATTGTGACAATAATGATTTATTCTTAACCTTAGAATAAGAAATATGATTTTTATTTTGAAATGTATTCTCATGTGGAAATTTTTTTCTACGAGATTTATTTCTTTGAGTTCAAGATAATTGATTAAAGAACTTTGCTCAGTAAACTAGCTACAGCATATGAAATACATAATCTATGTTAAGTGTATAATGGACCTCTGAATTCAGTACACTATTATAGGAATGACAAAATTAGTAGGATCATCCCATATAACATTTATTGATTTCATCAAAATATGAAAATTGTTTCCGTAAAACATACCGAACATTATTTATGAAATAATGACTATTTTTGGTGCCGACTGAAAAATATTCATAGTCATATTTCAATGCGAACATTATGAATTTTTTTTATGAAAAATACTGTAATCTAATATTTGTTTTCACAAAAAAAGCAATGCATTGAAAACATAGAAGTATCTAAAATTATTTAAAATTATTGTGGAATTATAGACTAAGTTGTCGCTTTGAGAAATAATTCTTATTATATGATTATGAATCATGTGGCACTGGTTAATCACATCTCAAAAAATTAAAGAGCTATGCACCTAATTAGTGGAAGCATCACAAGAGTTGATGAACTCTTCGAATTGATATACATAGATGTTTGCAATCATAAGTCTATTAATACCAAATCGGTTCCACGTACTTGGTTATATTCATTGATGATTTATCACCAACAGGACATGCATATTTGATACACATGTAGTATGTCTATGATAAGATCAAAGAATATAAAAGAAAAAAAAAATGTGCAATAAAATCAAACAATTAGATTTGATCGAACATGTGAGTATATTGGAAAGAGTTCTGTATGCACCTAAAATTGAATAAAGATTTAATCTCAAAGGTAACTCCTCCCTGTAACATATAATGATGTACTGATAAGGAGTAATCGAACTTTGTTGGACGAAGGATGATTAATGACAGGGAAAGATGAGATAAATTCTTTCTATAAGGTGTATACTTAAGGGAAATACACTAGGTCAAAACTAAAATCATCCAATGAATAGTTTACAAACCATATAAGATGAAGGCTTATAAGAAATCCCTACATATCCTAGGCCAAGGAGTTGGCAGGTTGTGTGAAGCAAAAAATTGCATGTAATAAGTATATATAAGGGATCTTGTATAAATCGTCCAAGAGAATTTTGGGATTATAGTCATTAGATGACTAATTTATGTTGTGAATATAAATATATTTTGAACTAATGCATAACTAGTCTTATATAAAATAATTCATAAAATGTTTATGATTATTCGTTCCATTTCACTGAGAAACAAACGTTGTTCAAGAAATATAAACTTTGTAGCAAAGGAATTTTTTTATGAAATTATTAGTATAAAATGGATTTGGATAAGATCCAAGGATAAAACTAATTTCAAGGGATGGAATGAAATTAACCAAACCAAATTGAACACAACACATTAGAATGTCTAAGAAGTATTCTTGTACTTTGAAGAGAAACTATGAGTTTCTTATCAACGTCCAGAATAGATAATCCTCGAAGCCAATTAAATCATTAAGAGCACTGACTCTAGAATATGGTAAGATATGAAAATCCAAAGTAGATTCCAAGTACATTATCAAAATATAATTTTGATAGTTATATCCGAAAGAATACAATTCCTTGGGCTGCATATGTGTCTATAAGAGAAAGACAAATACAGTTGGAATATAATGAGCCACATTAGTAAGAATAATATCGTAAATTTCAATTGTGTAAAATAACTTAATATATTCACTATTTGATGTGCTCAAGTAGGTTTGGATTTTACTTACAAAATTATCGCATGGTATGATTTTCTTTTTTGGTACATATGTGTCGAAATAGAAATTTCTAGATAATGATTTAAAGTACACATAATAACCAAAGTGTCTTGAAGTCAGTGGAAGTGATATTGAGTTTGTGAGTTTTTGGATATAATCCAAGAATAATACAAAAAGTGTCGTTCGACAAGCATCAAAACTGTAAAATGTTTTGATAACAATATCAAATAGTTTGATTGTCAATCAAAATGCAAAGAAAGGTGTGCTCATAAGAAATAAAGTTAAAGAAGTACATAGATATTTCTAAACTATAAGTAAACAACACACCGCTGATTGTTAACGATGTACTGATGTTAAAATCAGCTTTAGTTGTGATACTCAACATAGGATAAATAAATGATGTCTTTTGTAGTGAGTATAAAAGATGTTAGGAATGTCCCAAATGATACGCAAGGACACCTTATTAAAATATTTAACATGAAACATGTAAGATTGATTCCTTATGCATTGGCAATAGGAATTATCATACATGTTATGTTGTCTATGATATTGTGATTTGTTTATATATTTGAACGTGAAGCAAATATTAAATCCAAATTAATATCACTAAGTGGTTGTTTGAATTGTTCTCGTGTATTTGTGAAATACTAGAGAATTGTTTATAGAAATAATAAACTCCTTATGAAGGAGTGTTCAGACTCAAAAAATTTCAAGTGATGTTGAGTATTATATGTCAATAATAAAGTTAAGTCAAGAATCTTTAATTTGGAAATATTCCAAATGAAAGACGGGCTAATTCAATGAAAATGGCTATGTATATCGCCTTGAATAGCACAGCAATTAAATCAACGTATATAAATATAAACGCATAAACTTATTACTGAGCTAAGGGTGATTCCAAATGTTAAGAATCCCGTAACGTTGTTATATGAACTTAAAGCTTAGTAGAAGTTGAGAGAGATACTCCAAATTGTTCCATATGAAAATGGTATTTTATCAGCATCAGAGATAGTTGATTGATAGAGTAGAAACTTAAAACATAATAGCATACCTGTTCACTGAGGGATTGACCCACTTAATTTCGAGAGAATCGATCGAAGAATTTGGAATAACATTCCGTAATTGACCCTAAATGCAAATGGGAGATTGTTAGAGTTAGGGGTATGCCCTAAGGACAATTATGTAATTCCTTACATGTATCTTACTTGGTAACCAAACTTATAAAAAGTATCTTCTTTCCATTATATACTTGATATAATGTGTTATATTAATTAATTAATTTATATGTTTAATAGAAAATCCATAAATGGTATGTTTTGTAATAAAATTTACAAAGTGTTGTAACCGTGCATAATTTATCACAATGAAAAAAAATACTATTTCAAATATTCCTAGTCAAGATATATTGAGACTGGATATTGATACATCCATTAAGACTAGAGTACGTAACGCTCTCCAAATGTTAGACAATGTATTACTCATGGTTGCTAGGGGAGCCAAGGGGTTACGTATTGGTAGTTATTGGATAAGTGGAATGAATCACTTAATAGTTTTCTGTTGGTTAATATAAATAAGGTCCAACTGAGAATATAGATGTGACTAATTTACATAGTTCTCTCGACTTGGCAATATTGTTGATCTTCAATGTTGAAGCTCCACTTTGATTATAGTTAAATCATGGTATGATGTCCGTTGAACGACTATGGTTAGGTCGAGTAGAAGCATTGGAAGTGAAACACAATTCAAGTGAGGATTCATCTCCTCAGTTATATGAGGTTAGTATCACGGTCAACAAAAGTCAACTCAAAATCAAAGTCTCTGGCCAGAGTAGTTCGGTTAATAATAAATGTTATTATTGAACCAAGGACTTTGTGTTTAGACTATAAAGTTGAATGTGCACGATATTGGAATTTTGACCATTACCAAATTCCATAAGTCCTACTATGATATAATTTTGACTAAGAGAATTAGTGTAAATAATTGTCACTATCGGGTACTGCTTATAAAGTAACAACAACAACTAAGTCATTATTCCCAAACAAGTTAGGGCTGGCTAGAGATGGAATCCAAAACTAAATGACTAAGTCAATTTAAAAGTCATAACAACAACTACAACAATAACCATGATAATAATAAAAAATCAAGTCAAATAAGTAAACAGATAACAATAACAATGATAATAACTAGGTAAAATAAAAATAAATATATATATATATATATATATATATTGAAAAAACCATGATGTTGATAATAATACTAATAGTAATAATGGTATTAATAGTAATATTGACCGAGAACCAAGCACTATGTCTTAGGCTTCAATTTATTAGTCCTATAATCTAAAACCTATAACACCATTCCTAAACCAACCCTCAGTAAAAAAAACCTTCTAGCTTATGGTTATGGTACATGAATCACTAACTTCCATGTGTTCCTGTTCGACATCAGCTCTTCGGATATATTTCAATCCTTTAGGTCCCTTTTTACTACTTTCTCCTGTGTCAACCTTGGTCAACCTCTACTTCTCTTTGATCATTCGATGCGTACTACAATTCCAACACACAGGTTGCCTCGGGAGGCCTTCGTTGGAGATGTCCAAAACCATCTTAAGTGGTTTTGGACTAGCTTCTCCTCAATTGGTGCTACTCCAAGTTTGTCACATATATCATCATTTCTAATTCGTTCTTTTCTTGTATGACTACAACTCCATTGCAACATATGCATCTCTGCTATACTTATCTTCTGGACATGTTGGCTTTTAGTAGGCCAACATTCTGCACAATACAACATCGTAGGCCTAATTGATGTTCTATAAAACCTTCCTTTAAGATTCTGTGGGACTTTCCTGTCATAGAGAATGCCAAACGCTTGTCGCCATTTTACCCATCCCACTTGCATTCTAAAACTAACATGTTCATTAATCTCACAATCATACTGCAACATTGATCCTAAATATCGAAATGATTCCTTCTTGGACACTACTTGCCGGCCAACGTGACATCTCCATCCTCTGACCTGAAACTGCTGAACTTGCACTTCATATACTCTGTTTTCGTTCTGCTAAGCCAAAAACCCTTTGATTCTAAAGTCTATCTCCATAGCTCTAGTTGTCAATCAACCCCAATCCTAATTTCGTCATTTTGCACAACATCATCGGCAAAGAGCATACACCAAGGAATCTCACCTTGTATACCCTTCATAACCTCATCTGTCGCTATGGCAAAAATGTAGAGGCTCAAAGCTAACCCTTGATGTAATCCCATGTTAATGAGAAAGTCACCAGTTTCACCCTTGCATGTTCTGACACTAGTCACAAAATCATCATACATATCCTTGATAAAGGTAATATACTTTGTTGGAACTCTCTTCTTTTCCAGAGCCTACCAATGTTCAATGACTCTCTCCTAAAGCTTCGTTGTATGGCTTGTAAGCTTAATTCCTCTGTAGTTTGTGCAACTTTGAATATCTCCTTTATTCTTAAAAGTTGGAACTAATATGCTTCTTCTTTACTCATCTGGCATCTTGTGAAAATATTATTGAACAACATAGTTAGCTAGGCTATCCCTGCATATCCAAGGCATCTCCACACCTCAATGGTGATGTCAACAGGACCCAATGTATTACCTGGTTTCATCAGTTTTAGCGCCTCCTTTACCTCGAACTATTGAATTCTACAAACAAAATGTCTATTGTTGTCATCAAAAAGTCGCCTGACTCGATCACAGTGCTATCACCTTCTTCATTTAATAGCCTATTGAAGTAATCTGTCCATCTATTTTTTATCTCATCGTCCTTCCCCAAAAGTTTATTATAGTCATCCTTGATGACTTTAATTTGGTTGAAGTCTCTCATCTTTCTCTCACGGAGCTTAGCTATCCTATAGACATTTTTTCACCCTTCTTCGTACTTAGCTTTTGATATTAATCTTCACACGTCTGACCCCTTACTTCAATCACCACTCTCTTTACGTTCTTCTTTACCACTTTGTACCTTTGCATGTTGTCCTCGCTCCTGTAATGATGTAAGCACTTATACCATTCTTTATTCTCTTTGATAGCCTTTTGCACATAACTGTTCCACTTCCATAAATCTTTAGGTTCGCATTTATTTTTTTTGTTATCCCAAACACCTCAGTAGCCACTTTTTGAATGCGTGTTGTCATCTCATCTCCCATGCCATTTGCTTCTCCTTTCATATTCCATATCCCTTCTACCATCACTTAATCCTTAAACCCCTGTAAGGCATCTACTTTGAGATTTCACCATTTACTTCGACTAATCTTGGCTCCTTTATCCTATCGAACAGGTATTCGAAGACGAAACTTAGAAATCAAAACTAGTGTTGTGAAATAACACGTTCCCTAGGTATGACTTTGCAATCTACGTAAGCTCGTTTGTCATCTCTTCTAGTAAGGACAAAGTCAATCTGGCTAGAGTGTTGGTCCCTACTAAAAGTAAATAAGTGCAATTGTCTATTTCTAAAGAAGGTATTAGCTATCATAAGGTCATAATAAATAGCAAAATTCAATATTTCTTTTCCTTCTTGGTTCCTATTGCTATATCCAAAACCATCACGCACTCTCTCAAACCCCATACTAGTTGTACCATAACGGCCGTTAAAATCTCCTCCTATGAAATGTTCCTGGCTATTAGGCACATCTCTAATCATGACATCTAACTCTTTCCAAAAATTCTTCTTGATGTCTTCACTTAGGCTTACTTATGGGGCATAAACACTAATGACATTCAGAGTCATATCACCAGCTACCAGCTTGACTAGGATGATCATGTCCCTTGTATCCTAACATCGACCACTCCGTTTTTAAGGTCCTTTTCAATTAAGATGCCTACCGCTTGTGATAAGTAAAAAATTTTTTACCAAAAGATGTGTAAGTGATAAATTTAACCAAAATGTCACACCACCTTCTAAGTGACGTCTGAACATTAATATTTGAATAGTTTGATATTAATCACTAAGTGAATTTACACATTTGAGTTGCACAACCGAAATGATGAATGCTCTAAATGAACCACGTGATTTGATTAATTTATAATCTTTTAAAATTAATTGATATTTATGAAATATTAATTACTAAATTTTATTTAATTTGTTTGAATGATATTAGTATTTAGGAAAGTGAATACATAAAATTTATAAACGTGTGTATCGATATACAATATCTTTAGAGTGTTTAAATTTGATTTAAATTGAATAAATACTTAAAAATGGGGCTTTAAATAAATTAAATTAATAAAATTAATAAATATTGTTTAAATATTGATTCTAAAATTTAATTTAAATTTATTTGAATAACATTAGCATTTAATAGAGTACGTATATAAAAGTTATAAATGCACGCACATTTGAATTAGATTTAAATGGGATTAATGCTGATGGGATTTTGGACATTTTGAGGACCCATGTGGCACATCTATGGCTAGCCGTGCATGTAGAAGAGAGATGATTTGATAGACTTTTGAAAAGGAATTATGTGGGGAAATTTTTAAGGAAGGAATATGAAAAGTTTCTATCATTCCTTTAAAAACAAATCTCCCTTTATTTCTTTCATCGTTGATTTCTTTCCTGAAAAGCATCATTCCTCTTTCTATCCTATCATAAAATGTCGAAATTTTCATGGCTTATAAACCTCTAAAATTCCAAATAAAATGTCAAAAAATTGATAACAGAATGTCGTTCTGATCTCTTAATTCTTGCAAAATTCGAAGACCGATTCATGGAATCTTAGAGTCTTTGATTCATCATTCAAGGTGCATTCACTTGGAAACATCTCAAGGTAATAATTTTAATTTTATTTATGTTTATAAAATTTGGATCCATCACATATTTCATCACATTTGGGTATTTTTTATTTGATCACACATATTAGATCCCCTTTTGCTTTTTGTTAATGAATTATATATGTTCATCATGTTATATTGATTTGGATCCATTTTAAGATACATGTGGATTGCTTACATATTCATATTGCCATTATTATATCTACATCATATGATCCATATTTAATTAATTGTTCATATTGCCTACATAGTTTAGATCTAAAACCTTTGCAACACATACATATGTGTCTAGTTTGTCCTATCTATTTTGTTATTCTTCCAAACTTGTTGTTTAAAAGAAAAAACCCCTTTTGATTGAAATCTAAGTCTTAATTAATGAAATATTTCTATTATTGATTCAAATAGAAAACATGTAATTTACTAATTTCTGTAAGTATGGTTTATGTTCATTATTTTAAATCCAATCTTTTAGTTTCTGCATACTTCTGTTTAAAGTTAAGAAAAAGTTTCTTTATTGGAATAACTGGACTTTATTGCAAAATATCACAACCCTTGGATTTCCTTTTAAATTAAAGTTAGACTTTAGTTTGTTACTTTATATTAAAGCATATAATAATTATAAATTTTAACATAAAAATGTTGTATTAAGTTTAAAATATTATTTATAATTATTTTTGTGTATGTGTGTATGTGTGTGGGTGTATATGTGTTGTGTGTATATGTTAATTTGAATTAAGATTTATAAGGTGGACTTTTATGTAAAATCATAATTTTTAAACTTAAACCCTTTTAGTTTTGAAATTGGATTCAGAATGGCTGTCTTTAATATTAAACTTATAAAATAGTGAAACTTAATTTTAGCACACTTACATGTATAAGTCTATTATATATATGTATGTATAATACTATGGACAAAAAGACACATATGAAGGAAACATCATCTTTGTACATAACCTGATATGTTGCACGTACATAATTTACAGTAGAATACATTTGGACATGTTACATTTCATGCATGAATAAATTGCTAGCTAATGACATTTAATGAATCAATCAACTTAATTAAAGAGACAGAATGAAAGGTTTCGCTCTTCATGTAATGCAAATTATGCTCTCAATTAATTACCTGTTTTTAGGAAAGAAATAATAGGTTTCCTTCCTAAATTGACTCTTATAAATAATTGGTAGCTGTATTTGATACACTATACATTTAATTTAAATTAGTTTTAAACTACCTTTTAACCAACTTTAAATAAAATAATTTTTTTTTTAAATTTTTATTAGATTAGATCTAATATACCTTTAAACTTCATAGCCCTAATTGATCCAAAATGGTAACTTTTTTAAAAATTTACCCATTTCTTCCGCTGCGGGCTGGTCCGTTTCAACATTTTATGAAATCTTTTTAAAGAATTTTTTATAAGGTATGCAATTATTTTTAAAAGAATTATGAAGTTAAATGTATTTTTAAAGTAATTTACAAAAGTATAGGGTTTATTATTATATTTGTAAAACACGTTTATTTTGTTAAAATAGAGAAAAGGTTTAAAATCAAATCTGATTAATTATTTTTAAAGTAATATTTTAAATAATTATTTATAATTATTTATAAGTAATTTAAAAGGCAATTTATACATATATAACTTTATAAAACTAGTTTAAAATTTTATTATGAAGAGTTTTTGTTACACTCTTCTTCTTTAAGTATATTTTAAATTCTAATAAGTATAGTACCTTTATAAATAAAATATTATATATATATCATTTTAAAATCATTTCTAGCTTATATACTAGTAATTTTGAAAGACTAATCATTTTGGAAGAAGCAATGAAAAATTACAATTGTGCAAATTAATAAACATGTTTGTTTACTTGTTTATGGAATGCTAGTAAATACATTACTTAACACTAAAAGCCGAATGAGGTAGAGTTCTCTATTTGCGATAGTTAAGATTGATGTTTGAGTAGGAATAAAAACAATATTGCTCTAACCTACCGGCTCCACTCTTGATCGAGGAGTAGTTAAGCTGGAATGTCAGAAATGTGTTAAGTATTCGAACCATGATTTCTATAAGCAATCAATTTAAACTCGATAATCGATTGGTCGACTATCGAACTTGACCCAATATAACTTAAGAAATGTCATAAAACTTCATAGCTTTGTATCCTTTAAGAACGCCCGAGGAGGAGCGTTGGTATGAAACATCTCTATCTTTAAGAACTTATGTATATGAGATCCCTGGGGAGGACTCATGTTTACATAGTTCGCTTAATTCTGAAAGAACCACATGTGAGTTAACTGAAAATCCTTCAATTGATTTTGAAGAGTCTGAGATCGATAAGTGTTTTCCTTATCGAATACCACTTCAAGACTAGTATACGAATATGTTTTGGAAGAGGTCATCGAAATGTAATGTTATAAAGTTGAATTGTCTATCCTAAGGTAAGTCTAAGGGAGAGGCCAGCGTTAGCATTTCAGACTTAAGCTATAGAGTTGAACTGTCTATCCTAAGGTTAAGTCCAAGGGAGAGGTTAGCGTTAGCATTTATCAAACGGGCTATGTTTGAATCCATGGGTGATGTGGGTTCTATTCGAGCGATAAAAACTCACATGAAAGATGCTAAATGTAGCTTCAAAATCAAAAAATGGTAGAAAACAGAGTAGGACCATATCTAAGGGGATTTAGTTAACCTCAAACGAATACCAACTCCGTATCTAGACATACTTATCAATGTTGGCTAGCAGGAGTTGATGATTTCTAGTTTCACATTTTCAAGCATGGGCCAATTATGTTTTCCTTAATGGTATATTTTACGTAGAGATATACAATGTTTGGAAGGTAGTTTATGACCCTTGTCAGGAGGTCCATCTCAATGTACTGAGGGCATCCCTGATGGAAAATCCATATACAAAAATACCTTAACAATTTTAGATGTACTCTAATATTATTGTGTTGTGAAATGCAACATAACTATTTTTAATTTATATTCCACACCTAAGACATTACCTATAATATCACCTAACGTGAATATCAATCATTCTTGATTCTTTTGAGGCAAAACCATTCTGGTGATTCGGTTGGTCTCAAAATTACTATTATATGTTTACATGCATTTCTAAGTTTCTCATGCCCGACTTATAACTGACACGTGTTATTTGTTTCCGTAAAATTCCTAATGTACCCTTTCTAGTAACCTGAGGAAAACAGGTTTTACTTGGATGCTTCATGCTTGTGGAGATAAGCTGGAGGTTTCCACCTTTCTATCTATCTATCTATTTTCATTTCTATTGCACTGTATTATGCATGTATGTAATTAGCATTGTAAGGATAGATTATTATAACTGCCTAAGTTGATAGTAGTACTTTGGTTTTGTAACTCTAAGATTATCATGTATGTTATAGTAAACCTTTGAACTACACTTTTGAAGTATTATACATTATCATTCCGTAATTGAGATTCTGATATTGTGTTATTCTGCTTTATTTTATTCATTTTCTTTTATTTTACCCTAATTATCATCTTTCTATCATTTGGATGTTGGCATGTGAATAACATGGATGTATCGTATCAAAATTCATAGGTCGAAAAGGAAGGTCGTTACGTCGTGGTATCAAAGTTCAAAGTTAGCAAATACCATGACTTTGGTTGGGTATAGCTCATTAAAGATAGGGTAAGTGATGACTTAGAAGGTGTCGACTGTATTATGAATATGTGAGCGTATTTGTATTTTCAAAACTAGAATTTTAAAAATGTTCTCATAAAAATATCTCTTTCATTGTAACTCTTTCTTTGAAATAACTCTTCCTTTGAAGTAATTCTTTCTTAGTAATATTTTCTTTTAAATAACTCTATCTTGAAGTATTTAAAACATGTTTTGCTATAGTTCAGATAGTAAAAATTATGAGTACTCATGTTGCCAATGTTAGAGGAAGTAGTGATAGGGGGTAGAGCTAGTAATTTCACCAATGGTAGGACTCAAGCTCAGAGAAACGCTGCTCCTGTAGCCGAGCCTAGGGCGAATGTGGTAGAGGAAGTAGTGCAAGTTCAACCACTAGTGAATATTGCTTTGGTTTGTCAAGATTTTGAGGTTTGAGGTTCAATGGGACTAGGACAATTATTGAGATCCAGACATGGCTGAGTTTGTATGAGATTATCTTTGGGATTTAGAGTCGGGTGATGCCCTAAAGAGTTGCTTGGTATCTGTTATCTGTCTAATGTGGTAGTGGATTGGTAGAGTTCGATTACTTATGATGTCCAAGAGAATGACTTCTCTTGGACCCAGTTTAAGGAGGAGTTCGAGAGGAAGTTTCTATCAGAGGTTGGTAAGACCTTGTTGTTTAGGAGCGCTTGGATCGAAAGCAAGATGATATGACTATTGCAGAGTATAAAAATAAGTTCAACATATTATCTCGATTTAGACTTGGTTGATGGACACGCCATTGAAGAAGAATGAGATGTTTATGGCAAGTATGTGTCCCGAGCTTCAGAGGGACATGACTAATTATCTCATGGGGCCGTTTGTGAGTTTGGTGAATATGGGTAGAGATTTGAGAGCTTGGCACCAAAGCCACTTGTTTTTGTACCGGTTGGGACAGGCACCAAAGAGTATTGCCTACCTTTCTTTCCATAACTATGGGAAGATAGGTCAATTTTCTAAGAACTATAGGTTAGTTGAAAAGGGTAAATGGTTAAGGCACCGTTAGGAAATGCATGTTAGTTTGAACCGAAGGGATGCCATTAGTTGGGTCACATTATCAGGCATTGTCCTATGCTCAAAAAAAAAAAGCAGCCTGGTATCTTTGCTATTTCTGTAGCACCTTCCACTTCAGCAATAGCTAAGGAAAAGAAGGTTATGGAAGGTATTCTATCCATTATGGCAGTCCTATTTATGTCTTGTCTGATACTGTATCTTCTCACTGTTTTATCTCTCATAGCCTTGTTGATAGACTAGGACGTGAACCAATTATGGTTCATGACTCTATTTATGTATCGAACCTATGGGGGACTATGTCAATATTTAGCATGTTATGTGAAAGAGTTCATGTTGCTTATGTCAAACTCCTTCCATGTCATATGAATGTACTTATACTTCTTGGGTTTGATGTGTTGCTTGGCATGGATTGGTTACCTCGATATTGTGCTATCTTAGATTGTGTTAAGCGAATTGTATTATTGAAGTTTGTATGGGGGACTCTAAAGTTGTCATGTGAGGAGCCTAGTTGCTTATGAGTAGTTTTCTTTATTCTCTTGATGTGGCGGATGGAGATTTAGAGTCGATTCTAGTTTTTTGGGAAATTACTGATGTGTTCGAGGACGTTTTTGGTTTACCTCCTCATTGAGAGATTGAGAATTGATTTGGTTCCTAATGCTAAGCCTATTGTATTGCATGTGCATAGGCTATCTTCGAAGGAAAAGTTAGAGCTGGCTTACTAGATTAGTGTCTAGTTACAGAAATTCTGATCCAACCTAGGCGTTCGAGTTGGGGAGTGCCCATTGTATTTGCTGCAAACGCAGATGGTTCCTGAAAGCTTTGAGTCGAGTACCACGAGCTTAATAAGTGGACTATTAGAAACAAGTATCATTTTTCCAAGATAGATGACTTGTTTGATCAGCTTCATGAAACTCGAGTATTTTCTCAGCTTAATCTTGCCATGGGTTCCATGAGCTGAGGGTAGTAGAGGAAAGTATGCCCTTAATAGCTTTCAGGTCTGACAGGTTTTATGAGTGGTAGGTTATGCCATTCCGCCTAACCAATGCTCTTGCTTATTTCGTAGACTTGGTGAAACGTGTCTTTCTGGATATATCAAACAAGTTTACATTTGTTTTTCATTAATGACATCCTGGTTTACTCCAAGATTGAGGAGGAGCATTCTTTTCATTTGGGGATTGTATTGGAGACATTGAGACAGCATGTGTTTAAGGCTAAGTTCTCAAAATGTAATTTTTGGTGATCGAAGGTAAGGTTCCTGTGGCACGTTGTTTTTGGAGATGGTATTTTTATGGATCCGGCAAAGATTGTGGCTATTCAGGATTGGAAGAGGCCTGAAAACACAATATTGATTCGAAGCTTCATGGGATTAGCAGTTTATTATAGGAGATTCATTCAGGATTTCTTTAAGATTGCTTTACCACCTATGAATTTGAAAAAGAAAGACGTCTAGTTTGTTTGGATAGAAAAATATGAGCTAGAATTTTGGGAGCCGAAGGAGAAATTGACTAGCAACTCTGTACTGACTATGCTTGACAGACGTGAGGGTCTTACCATTTACATTGATGCTTATGGAACATGTTTAGGTGTAGTGTTGATGCTGCATATGAAGGTTGTTGCTTATGCCAGTAGATAGCTGAAGCTGCATGAGGCAAGGTATGCAATGTATGACTTAAAGCTGTTAGCTGTTAACTAAATTTTTAGCAAATCAGATTTCAATTGGACCCAGAAGACTCAAATGGAGATGAATTGATCCGCAGACTTGGAAATGGGAATAGAAGGACTAAAGAATTGGACTATGGAAAGTTGGAAGCAAAAATGGCTAAGGGCATAACTTAGCCCCGAGTTATGATAACTCGACACCGAGTTATGGAACCACCCCATTTCACTTCCTAAGCCATTTACTACTCTTCCTCTACTCTTTAACTCGGCATGAAGTGGTTTTCCCATAGTTTAGATGATCTGTTCCATGGATTGACTATAATCAAGCAAAGGAAAGCAAGATATCAAAGAGATCGCTAGGATTGATTCAATTGGAAAAAGGCTCAAATAACTCAAGAATAATATAGGAAATCAAATCAAGTGGAAAAAGCAACTTTGGATTAAAGATGATAACTCGACATTAAGTTAAAGGCTTAACTAGATACCGAGTTATCATATTAACTCAGATGCACCTAGATTCTCTTATGTGACTTCAAGCTATCTCCTGGGCCTCCTTGCTATTGGGCTTTTGACTCCATACCTCTCTAATTCCTCTATAACCATCAACCTACCTACAACAAGAAAAGGATCTTCTTTCTACTGAATATCTTTCAACACTTCTAGACTTGGAGCTTCCACTATGCTTTCCTCACTTTTATTCTCCTCAAATAACATTCTTAACTCCATTGCAAATTTGGGATCAACTAAATTGTGACCGGATCGGATCTAACTAGTTGTAATTCAGAGAGAGAACAACTAATAAAAGAGAATGAAGTGGATGTAGGCCGAAGATTACACCGAGCCACTATGAAAAATTCTGTGTTTTCTTATTTACTTTCTTCTTTTCTATTTATTTAATCTAAACTGATGCTTTCAGCTGATTTCTAAGTGTTATTCATTTTTTGGGTTAACATGTAGTGCTTTCACTGAGAACAAAATAAGATATGAGAACATGAAACTTGATTATGAGGTTTAGAGAAGATGAAGAGGCCTAATACTATATCTAAAACTGGAGCAAGTCAACCAAAGCCTGAGGGCAGCCAGTAGGTGTCCTCAAATTCTCATTAATTCATCTACGTGACTAGAGAAGAGATGAAGAGAACGATAAAGGAGATGCAGGATGGAGTGATAACTAAACAACTGGAAATGCTTGTAGGATTCTTCCAAAGCATGGGACAACTAGGAATAGCTGGAGCTGTTGGAATTTAGAACTAAAGACAAGAAGCTAATGCAAGAGCACCTAGAGTTAGAGCACAACAAATTAAAATGGTTCCCCCAATAACTGAATAGCTCGGTACCAATCAACTTGGCACCGAGAGAACTACACTCAGGGCCAACACTAGTGTGAGCTTGGGACCTGTTGGAATGCAAGGAACAAACGATGCTGGAGCTAGAAATATGAATCAGAATGCAAATGCACACCAACCAAAGGAATATGCATCAAAGCTACCTTATAAGAACGGAGGGCAGAATGAAACTAGAGTAGTAGGATAGAATGCTAACGTGTAGCTAGTGGAGTACGTTCCATAATATGTATCGGAATTCCCCTATAGGAGTGGGGACAGAATATCGCTTTTGGATGAAGACCTTCATTAGACGGTGAAAACCAAATTTCTGAATTGGTAAGAAGAATAGTTAGAGAAGGACTCTTGGATTAAGCTTTGGAGGATGTGAATAGGAATCCATTCATTACTAATATCTGAAATGCAAGAAATCCTTCCGATTTCAAGCCTCCAACGATGGAAATGTATGATGGAAAGACAGACCCGACGGTTCGTCTAATAAGATACATCCGACATATGGAGGTGTTGGGTGCTTCTGAGGAGATAATGGGATGGTGCTTCCCATTATACTTAACGGACTTGGTGGAAATATGGTTCAAACAGCTAGAAAATGGTTCCATTAGCAGCATGGTCGAATTGATAAGCAGATTCTTAAGACAGTTCAGAGCTCATATCTCATGACCAAAGAATGTGGTGACATTGTTAAGCATAAAACGAAGGCCGGAGACAACTTGAGAATCTATTTGACAAGATTCAATGCAGCAGCAGCTGCGGTCGACAAGCTGATCCATCATTAATCCTAATGATGGCCGTATCCAGAGTCATAAGCAAAACCGACTTTTGAAGCTGCACTGGAAACAGATCCGTTTATAGATCTTACAAAATTCTACTAAGGAGCTGAGAGATATTTATGCCAAGAAGATATTAAAGTCGAGGACGAAGCCGAGGATGATGAAGTTAATGTTGTGGATGATAGAGGACTGTACGGGATAGGAATAGGAAAGGACAAAGGGAAAGAAGAGCTGATGATCGCTTCGGGGAACCAAAATGACAAAGAAGAGAGCCAAAATTCACTTCCTACACTAATTTGACCTAGAGCTGAGAGGATATATCTAGACACTAGGGGCATATACCCTATTGGAAGTCACCCAGAAGAGAACCTACTGATCGGGAGAAAAGATCTGGAAAGTTTTCCATCTTCCATTAGTTAGACTGACATGGAACGAATGAGTGCCGACACCTTTGTGATCTGATTAAAGAACTGGTTCGAAGTAACCGGCTGCAACAGTATGTAAGGAACCGAACTGCAATAGTGCGGCTAGAGCAACCACCATCTGTAGCGAACGCATGAAGGAACAACTAGGGATTTGGTCCAAGACTCGAAATTCCATGAACGGAGAAAACAAGAGTTGAATCCAATTCTTACGCTTTGCTTTTTATTTCTTTTCTTGCATTTTTATTTTCGTATTGAGCAATAAAGACAATAATAACCTCGATCCACTTACATGTGTATAGGACCCTGTACAGTCCCTAGGAACGTTGTGAGTTGGATGCTTGCAATGACTATTTAGGATAATAATAACCCCAGACCACTCAAACGTGCACAAAACCCAGATTTGTCTCTAATCACGCTTTGATTCGAATGTCTGGGACGAACAATTGGGATTTCTACTTATTTGGTTTGATTTGATTTGAATATATGAATTTTGAAAAATTCACATTTAGTGTGATGACTGATATTGATCGCTTTATGTCTCATCTTGAGAGACAGGAGCAGAGTGCAAGGTGCAAACTTCCTTGCCCGAAACCTAGTGGATGGGCTTGTATGAAAAGTAAATCTCCTCACTAAAGAATGAGTGGATGGGCTTGCTTAGTCGTTGATTTCCTTTGTCAGAGAGCAAGCGGACTCAATAAGGATCCGGAGAGATCAAAACCGTACGTTGGACGATAAATGATCCGAAGAGATTGTCCCCCTTAAATGAAACATTAAATGATCTGGAGAGATCGTCCTCTTAATTAAAACGATAAAAAATACGCAGAGATCACATGTTAAATTAGATGAAAATGATCTAGAGAGATCGAACCATAGAACATAATCAGACTTGATAAAAGGATTTGAACACCTTGTAATTAAAATAAAACTAATAAACCCTAGATGCACACAAGACAATTTTGGATATGTGATGTAATTACTTCAAATGAAATAAAATATGTGATGTAATAAGAGATGTGATCTAATAACTCCAAAGAAATTAGAATGATTGTGATGCATAAATACACTTAGGTAGAGTCTAGAGTCTTAGGCTACAACAGGTCTGGAATGACCCGTAATTGATAAGAAAATCCGAAGGAACTGCACAATTTACCAAGATTGAAGTAGCCGGAGAGTTTAACTATCGAAGACTGACATTTGGAACTTGTTCTTGAGAAAAGCACACCTTACATTTGAAAGGCGTACTGTAGAGGGGAAGTTTTAACTCGCTTTTTAGCATAGTAGATTTCAATTAGACCTAGAAGACTCAAACGTAGACGAATTAATCCACGAACTTGGAAAGTGAATAAAAGGACTTAAGAATTGGACTCTGAAAAGTTGGAAGAAAAAATAGCTAAGGCCATAACTCGGCATCAATTTATGATAACTCGGCATTGAGTTATGGAAGCTCTTCATTTCACTTCCTAACCTATTTGCTGCTACTGCTCTACTTTATTGGCACGGCATGAAGTGTTTTTCCCAAAGCTTAGATGACGTATTCCACAGGTTGACTAGAATGATGCAAAGGAAAGGAAATATCAAGGAGATCACAAGGATTGATTCAAAGAGGATTGGAAAAAGGCTCAAACAAATCAAGAAAGAGATAGGAAATATAATCAAGTGGAGAAAGCAACTTTAGATTGAAGATCATAACGCGGCACTGATTTAAGGGATTAACTCGGTATCGAGTTATCATATTAACTCGGACGCACTTGGATTCTCTTGTGTGACTTTAGACTATCTCCTGGACCTCCTTTCTATTGGGCTTCTGACTCCATACCTCCCTAATTCCTCTGTAACTACCAACCTACCTACAACCAAAAAAGGATCTTCTTTCTGTTGGATTGCCTTCAACATTCTTGGACTTAGAACTTCCACTACACTTTCCTCACTTCTATTCTCCTCAAATAATATTCTTAACTCCATTTTGAATATGGGATCCACTAGATTGTAGCCAACAGGATCTAACTATTTATAATCCGGAGAGAGAATAACTAATAAAAGAGATTGAAGTGGACGTAGACCAGAGATTATGCCGAAGCACTATATAACTTCTATGTATTCTTATTTACTTTTCGCTTTTCTGTTTATTTAATCTAAACTACTGCTTTTATCTGATTTTTGGGTGTTGATCCCTTTTTTGGATTAATATTTGTAGTGGTTTTTGCGTTGAAGATGTGGAGGCAACATTTGCTAGGTAAGATTTTTGAGCAATATTCGGAGCATAAATCTTTGATATATCTTTTAACCCAAAAGGACTTGAACTTGAGACATCAGCGTTGGTTAGTGTTTCTCATGGAATATAATCTTGATATTTTGTATACATCAGGAAAAGAAAATGTTATAGCGGTTGCATTGCATAGGAGATATGCAATTTTGGCTAATATGGAGGTTCGTTCGACTCCTATTAGTCGTATGGAGAGTAATCAACAAAGGGATGTTCATCTTGCTCAGACGGCTAGAGCTGTTGGTGAGAATGTTACTCCGGAGAAGTGGCCAGGATTTGAGGTAAATGATTGTGACATTTTGAGGATGAAAGGTAGGTTATGTGTTCCAGATGCGGATGCGGGTGGGATTAGACAGGAGGTTCTGATAGAGTGTTGTCATTCGAGACCGATGATACATCCAGGGGTCACTAAGATGTATCAAGACATAATACCTACTTTTTGGTGGGAAGGCATTAATAGAGAGGTTTCTATGTTTGTGAGTAGGTATGCCAACTTCCAGTATGTTATGGATAGTCACTAGAAGAAAACTGGACTGCTTCAGTCGCTTGAGGTTCCGAGGTGGAAGTAGGAGTAGATTTCTATGGATTTTATCAATGGGTTAACTAGATCAAGGAGAGATAATGAAGGCATTTGGGTTATTATTGATAGTTAACCAAGAGTATCCAATTCTTACCAATGAAGTCAACAAGGAAGACTTCTAGTTTAGCTCGGTTTTATGTTAGAGAGATCGTTAGGCTTCATAGCATTCCATGCGATATCATGAGTGATCAAGATCCGATCTTCACGAGTCAGTTCTGGAAGGGTTTGCTCAATGCACTTGGGACAGAGCTGATTTTGAGTACAACTTATCATCCTTATATGGATGGGCAGACTAAGAGAGTGAATCGAGTTTTGAAGGATTTACTTCATGCTTGTATTTTGGACTTTAAAGGTTCGTGGGAGGATCATTTACCACTTGTTGAGTTTCTTATAGCAACAATTTTCAAGCAAGTATTGAGATGGCGCCTTTTGACGCATTATATGGAAGGCCTTGTAAGTCTCCTTTATGTTAGGTGGAACCGAGAGATTGCTTAGTGCTTGGGTCGATATGATTCTTGAGGCCACGGATAAGGTAGCGGAGATTAGAAGGCATTTGAAGGTAGCTCAAAGTAAACAGAAGAGCTATGAAAATGTGAAATGGATATTTTGAGTTCTCAGCAAGGGACTTTTTGTTCATCAAAGTTTTTCCCAATGGAAGATGCAGTTCTATTTGGTAAGGGAGGGAAATTGGCCCCTCGTTTTATAGGATCTTTTACGATACTCAAGAGGGTAGGCACTCTTGCTTATAAAGTCGAGTTACTGACTAGATTGTTGTGCATGATATTTTTCACGTATCCCCTCTACGTAAGTATGTGCCTGATCCTTCTTTGATAACTGAGCCATCGCTATAGGAGGACTTACAGATTGAGCCAAATTTAACCATTGTCAGACAGCTTATTCATATTGTTGACCGTGATATGAAGTGAATGAGGACTAAGGTTGTGGAGTTAGTCAAAGTGTAGTGAAGCGAGGAAGTTGAAGATTGCACTTGGGAGACAAAGGAGCTATCCTGAACTGTTGCTTGGTCAGGAGTTTCTATTGTATTGTATCTTTTGTAGTGTACTCATCGCCCGTGGTGGAGTTACTTACTATATATCTTAGTTTGTATGTAGTTTCAATAGTATTCCATACAAGCACCAATTTCTTAAATTATTCTTCGTGTTGTTCTTATTTGAATTTTAGGGATGAAATATATTCGGTGGAAAATGTAGCGATTTAAGGCAGTGAGCACCAAGATATTGCGTTGGTTATTCTTTCTTAGGCCGTGAGCACCAAATATTGCTTTGGACGTCACAGTTAAGGCCATTCTTGCTTAATCTATGTAAAATTTGAGGCAATATTGCCTGGGACGGAGCTTTTAGCTTGAAGGTCGGAGGTGTAGTTAGTTGGAAGGTTGTGGTAGGAAGTGATGATAAGGAAGGTGCTTGTTCTGGCTTGGAGTTTGTTTTGAAAGAGAGTTATCTCACTTTTTGAATGAAAATATAAACTTGGTTGAATGCACGTTAAAAACTATTATAACAGACACTAAGTAATTAAAGTTATAAAATTTGATTTGTGCTTTGGAAAGCATTTGATTATATATTGTTGTGCGTTGGAAGGCGTTTGATCTGTATGTGTTTGGTGTGTTTTGAAAAGCATAAGGCATATGTAAATATTGGACTTTGGATTTGTGTATTTATGCATATGTAAATTCTACGGAATATAACTTGGAATTGGACTTTGGACTTGTATATATTTGTGCATATGTAATGGCATATGATATGGAATTGGACTTGACTATTGAATGAGCATTTGTAATAGGGTAGATACTGGTATTGCCTTTATAGCTGTAGCCATTGTAGAAGCACTTTGATATTCTTATATTTGTCTTGCTTTCCATTTGTGTTTCTTGTCCATATATGTTTTATATATGCTTCTTTGAGATGTGATTAGAACTTTAAACTTGTTTATGCATATGTTAATCAAATGAAGTTAGAATTTGAATCGAATATTGAATGGTCGATACAGCGTAGTTGTAATGACCCGTAAATTTTGGTAAATAAAATTTGGTTAATTAATGAGATTTTGTAATTGAATTAGGAAAGAAGAAAAAATTATAATTAATAATGAAGCGAATGTTGAAAAATGGAATGAAACCATGGAGATTAAAGCAAAGTATTAACAGTTGAAATGAAATTACGAATAATTGAAGTTATGTAAATTGTTATACTATGCTAAGATCTAAATATGAGAAAACAAAGGTAAATAGTGAATTAATTTAAGGAACTAATAATATTAAATAGTAAATTGAATTAAATCAATGTCCTGTAGTAATTGAAATATTGTTTGGGAATGAAAACTTACATAGGGAAACAAATGTAAGTATTAAATGAATATATGTTATTTATTTAGGGTATTGAATAAAATTGGTAATCCGATTGCAATTAATGGTAATAATGTTGATATAAGCTAACGAATTAAATTTCAATGCAATACCCATTTATGGATGGAATAAAATCCCAATAATATATATATATATATATATATATATATGTATATGTATATTAAAGATAAGCATTTAATTTTCCAATGAAATGATTTATTTATTTGAGAAACTACATGTAGACTTGGGCAATAAAGTTAGTTAAAGCTGAATTTGTATAAATTGAATGAAATTTGCAATAAAGGAAATAATGTAAAATGGTCCGACTTGGTTATAAGTTGAATGCAACAACAAATGTAAAGGTTGATTTATTAATATAAAATCTGCGTAAAGAAATAGGAACCAGGATTTTTAATAAATGTGATAAAGTAAATTTATTGGAATTTGATGCTTGAATATTTCGTAAATAAGAATTGAGTTGAAATTTGGGTAGTATAGTGCATCAAAATATAACCAAGGCTAATTTAAGGTTAATAATAAACGGGTTGAATGAAATGGGTTTAATGTAAATGTTATATTAGGCTGTAAATCAATTTGGAAATAAATTCTTATTTAGTTGGAAGGTAATCAATAATTAATGAATTTAATGGTAAGTAATTAGGATTAAATTCTATACTAATTTAAAACTGGATGTAATTTAATAAGGTTAGTGCAATATCATTTAAATTAAATTGTAAAGTTGTAATTGATTTAAAATCTATAAAATAGGAATAAATTCAAAGTTACAATAAATTGATGGATTAATAAGGGATAAACTGTAATTTGATAATTCAATGTTAATTATACCCATAAAATGTCAATTTACTGAATTGCAAGATTTTAAATAAATAAACGATTTTATTGAGATTTCTATTGATAATTAATGAAGTTTAATGTGAAATCAATTGCCATTAATTTCCCTAATTTGTGCAGTTAGGGTAGATTTGATTTGTCATTAAAGATGGTTAATTTTATAAGATGTAATAAATGTTAGTTTTATTTATAATATGAAGACTGGTTGATTTAAGGAGTGAAAACCAAGATTTATTAATTTATTTATAATTTGAAATCTAATGAGTGGATTTATTGCAATTAAGTGGAATATAATATTAAAATATTACGTAAATGAGGATTTAGATGAAAATTGAGAATGTTAATATAATGGATTTTGATTCTAATATTTATTTCATCTGTTTGTAATAATGAATCTGAATAATATGAATGAAAATTTAATTCAAAGGAATTATTGAAATTTTAATTTATAATTTATAAATTTAACGACATTGGAATTTAACGCTAAAATTGATGATTGAATCAACATTTAAGTGATATATAAATTTGTTTAAAGCATTGTAAATGTTTGGGAAATATAAAGGTAATAAAATTAGTCAATTTTAGAATTGAACTAAGAATTGCATTTTATTTATTTAATTAATAGGAAAATAGCCTTTTCGCCACTGGCTCGGATTTCGATGAAACCAGTTTCATCGGATCCGTATCGGTAAATTATTATAGGGTTTCAAGTTTCATATCGATCGGACTTGTCGTTTGATCGTATGGGCTCGAAACACCTTGAAATCGATAAATTGAAATCAATTTGAAAATATTGATCTTTGACATAACTTCTTCATATGATGGGATTTGTATGTGAAACTTTTTCCATCGCGTTCAGAATAATCAAAAACATCTATTTTGATATATGGATTGACCCAGTTTCGTTACGAAGTCGAAACGGGCTTTTCGGGCCATATATCATTTAGCGCGTATATCTAATAGATCCGATCCATTCTTTTTCAACTTTCTCTATAAATACCCTGCTAAACTCTAGCCTCCGTCTATTCTCATTTGTTTGCGCTTAAAATTTCATTGGCTCCTTCTCTTCCTCAATGAATGCAAACCTTAGATCCGATTTCAAAATTCAAAAATCAAACGGAAATTCAAACTCTTCGGAAAAATTCGAAAAAATTAAAGAATCGAAGATCTCATCGATACGAATCTACGCGTAGCTTCTGTTTTTGCAATGGTGCTCGAATCAACGGCAAAACTCGATCAAAGATCAAAATTCGCGAACCCTACACGTCGTTTTGGGCGTTTCCGATTAGGGCAACGATGGAGCAAATAGTTTTTGGGTTTTGGAGAGATCATGATGCCAAGTGGTATGATAGTGGTTGTGTCGCCGATGGTTGGCTGTAGAGGCCGAGATTTGCGATTAGGGTTTTGAGAACCAAGAGAGAACGGCGGCGGTGCGTGGGGCCACGTGGCCTCAGGTGGCGGCGGGGTCGATGACCGAGGGTTTGGATGTGGTCGGCAACGCTGCCGGAGCCGATCGAGAAAGCGTGGTCAACGGTTGCGGTCAACGGTAGTGAATCGTGCGCGTTTTCCTGGTAGCCGCGTTTTCCTGTAGACGAGAGTGAAGAAGCAGTTGACGTGGCTACTAATTTAAGTAAGTTTTTGTTTTAATTTAATTTTGTTTTCAATCGAATTAACTCGTATAACTTTCTCATACGACCTCGTATTCACACAAAGTTTCTTGCGTTAGGATCGTATTTAAATTCCGAAGATTTTGACGCTGGTTTGGGTAGATTCTGAGGGTGTTGAATTTTTGGGTTTAAATTGGATTTGAATTCAATTTAAATTCAAAAGGTGAGTGTTTTAACCCACTCACAACTTCCAAGATTTCTTACGTTTGTTAAATTGATTTTGATGGGTTTAGAAATTAATTTATAGCTGTTTGGCATACATTTCATCATTATCTTAGTTAATTTGCATTCATATAATTTGCTTGTTATTTAATTCATTTTTTTCATATAACTGCCAGTTAAAATTTTAGTAAATTTATTATTGCATATAAACTGCTAGTTAAATTTATTTATTATTGCATATAAACTACAGTTAAGCAGTTATTTAATTCATTATTGAAAAATTAATTGTCAGTAATTAATTATTATTTATTTATGTGATTGTTTGAATTGGATGATAAATTGATAAATGTTTGATGATTGATATGATGGATGGATGCTGTATTTATATTGTATAAACTACAAATTATTATGCATTTTCATTTCATTCGGGATTGCGGTTTGAAATGATATACAACCGCATCTTTATTATTAAATTGCGGATTGAAATGATAAATATCTATATCACCTGACCATAGGATAGAAAATTATATACAGGCACCTATACATATATAAAATTATTTTTGAAATGATTTTCTATGGTTTTTGGAAAGAATACGGTTTATTAAATATTAAATTTTGATATATATATATAGTAAAATTCTTGAATTTAGCTACGTATAAATTTGTTTCGAATTTTAAAATAAGCTAAATAATGAAGTTGGTTTCATTTATATAATATGGTTAAGAATATATTTGAAGTTCTATTGTATATGGAGTTTATAATAACTCAAATAAAAGTAAAGTTGAAGATAAATGTGAATACGATTTAAATTACAGTATTTAAGAATTTTCCTCGAAAAATTTGTTTTGAAATGTAAATAAATTAAGATTTAAAGGGTATGATCGTATAACTTGATTTTTATTAGAGGATTTAAAATGAATATCAAATTTATTTAAAGAATATTATCAAGTTAATTTAAATTAAAAGAATATCCTGTTATTGAAGTTTAAGGGTTTTACCTGAAAAATATTGGTTTAGTAAGTTGATATTTCAAATTTAAATAATAGGAATTGGATTTGAAATATATTAAATCTTCAAAGAATCCATTTTGAAATAGTGGAATATTTAAAGATTGAAATATATGAACTGTAATGTTTGGAAATATAGAATATTTCAGCTTTGAAATATATGGAAATTAAAATGGTTTATTTGGAGGTTCAAATTGATATTGGGAATTTATTGTGAAATTTGAAGAGTTGTTTATTTTATAAGTAATATAGTATTAGAACCATTAAGAAATAAAAGTTATGTTTCAAAGCTATGGTTTCAAGGTATATATGTTTGAAATTATTATGATTTTGGGAAAGGGGTGTTTATAAAATAAATTGATATCATATTGATTTGGGTTTTAAAAATATAAATGATATCTTATTTATATGGTTTGAAAGAGATATTATATTCTAGTTTTAAAGTATAAATTACTTTGAAATAACCGCGGTGTTATAATAACGTTTGGTTGTTGAAGAGTCCGGGATCGGAAGTTGTCATACTCTCTGCCAACTCCGAAAACCACTTTAACAACCGTGTACGCGGTGGAGATTCCATAATGAAGTAGGATGGTGGCGGGGTTTCCTTTGAGGAAAATACATGGACCCAACTCCCATGAGTTGGCATAAGGTGGCTAAAACAGGAGCGATTCTCGGGCCAAGGGGGTAAGCGCCCTTTATCGGATTCTCCTCTTCGATATTATACTCTGACTTTGGATTGATTCGGTGGCCACTTTTGATTTGTTTGATTTTAGGGGGGAGTTTGTCCGAGGTGGGAGGTTGCTGCGGCTACGCGTTACCCCCAGCCCGGATGCGCAATTGGTATATCTACCCTGGCATTGCCTAGTTGTGTCGTGTCACCTACCCTAGCGCGCCTTCTACGAGTTTCTATTTGTATCGTACCTATGGAGTATCCTCTGGTAGCCTCCCGATCAGGAGGTACTACGGTATTGTATAGACTATTGGCATTTTACATGTTAAGGTGGAAGATGTAAAGCTTTAACGCTATTTAAAAGTAAGTTTATTTTACAATTAGGCACTATTATAATAGCGAAATATACTACATAGTAAATAGTTTAACGGATCTTTAGGAGATATAAATCTCGAGCATCTCTTGAGTTACTGTACTCATATTTATTTCTGTTAATTTAACTTACATAAGATCTTTTAGTTCTGGCTCGATTGTTTTGTCTTTTCAATTCGCTCGGGTCAGTCCGAGCATTTCAGGACTTCGAAGGCCTTAGCTCTGGAGGACGAAGATGGAGATTTCTTATTATTATTATTAGCCCACTATACTCATACTGTTCCGCTGCATTGTTATTGGTATGTGTAACTCTGATAAATGTTGTAAGTATAATTGTAAACCAGCTTTATAAACTGTATATTTGATTATTATATTTTATCATTCCGCTGTGAGATTCTATTTTGTTTTATTTATTTCTTGTTTTTCTGATTTACCCCATAACAATCCGCCCTTTCGTATGGTTTGAATTGGCATGTGTGTCGATTTAAAGCGTGCGAAAGGGCGGTATGTTACAGTAGTTGATATAGATACACTTTGAATCCCCTCTCTTCTGTCTTACTTTTTTAAAACTCTATCTTATGAATATTTTTGAATGATATGTTTTATTTTTTTCAACACTTATAGTAGTATAAAAGATAAAAAGAAACTTAGTTGGAAAGTTACTGAATCTACAAAATAAAGTTACTAAAGTTTTGGCCCATATAATGATAGTCGCTATGGATGCATTTTGAAAAACCATGCTTTTAGTAAAATATAAAAATGTTATTTTTTGTAGATATTTTATGAAAATTTTTAAAAGGAGTTTTATAAAAGGTATACAATTATTTTAAAAGATGTTTGAAGTTAAACATATTTTTAGAGTAATTTGCTGGTAAATCTTAAAGTATATAGATTCTTACACACACACACACACACACACACACAAAAATCATGTTTATTTTATTAAAATAAAAAATGGTTATAAATCAATGTTATGTAATTATTTTTAAAGTAATATTTTATATAACTATTTATCACTTATTTATATGTATTTTAAAACATATTTTATACATATATAACTTTGTAAAACTAGTTTAACATTTTATTATAGCATAAAGAGTTTTTGTCACACTTCTCTTCTTTAAGTTTATTTTAAACTCTATTAAGTATAGTAGCTTTATAAATAAACTATTACATATATATATATATATATGTATATCATTTTAAAAACATTTCTAACTTATATACAAGTATTTTTGAAAGACTATTATTTTGGAAGAAGGAATGAGAAGTTACAGTTGTGTAAAAAAATGGAAGTGTTTGTTTTCTTGTTTATTGAATGTTAGTAATACTGTACTTAACACGAAAAGCAGAACGAGGTAGACTTCTCTATTTATGAGAGTTAGGTGGGGATAAAACAATAATGCTTTAACCCATCATCCTCACTCTTGGCCGAGGAATAGTTAAGTTGGAATATCAAAAACATTTAAATGTACGAACCTTGATTTATATAAGTAGCCAATCTAAAACTTGATAGTCAATTAGTCGACTATCAAACTTGACCAAATATAATTTAAGAAGTATCTAAAATCTTCACGGCTTTATACCCTTTGAGAACCTCCGGGGTGATGCATTGGTATGAAATGTCTTTAGCTCTAAAAACATATACATACGAGATCCCATGGTGAGGACTCTTTATTATATAGTTTGGTTACTTTCAAAAGAACCGAAATTGAGTTAAATGGAAATTCATCGATTGGTTTTTAAGAGTCTAGGATCGGTAAGTGTTTTACATACTTAATACCACTTCAGAACTAGTGTATGAGTCAGTTCTGGAAGAGGTCGTCAAAGTGGAATGTTATACGGTTGAACTGTCTGTCCTAAGGTTAAGTCCGAGAGAGACGTCAGCGTTAACATTTTAGACCTATGCTATAAAGTTGAACTATCTATCCTAAGCTTAAGTCCAAGGGAGATGTTAGCGTTTGCATTTGTCAATCGGGCTATGTTTGGAACCATGAGTGATTTAGGTTCTGTTCGAGTGATGAAGACTCATGTAGAAGATTCCATGTTTCTTGATCATTGGAAAATGACAAAAACAGAGTGAGGGCATAACCCAGGGGGTTTAGCTAACTTCATGGGTATATCAACTTTATATCTAGAGATACTTATTGATGTTGGCTGGAGGGAGTTAATGATATCCGATTTCACATTTCCAGGTGTAGGCCAGCTATTTTTTTCCTTAATGTATATTTTATCTAAAGGTATACGATACTCACAAGGCAGTTTCTGACCCTTGTCGGGGGACCACCTCAATGTATTAAGGGCACCCTTGGAAAACCCATATACGAATGTACCTTAATGGCTTTAGATGTACTCTAATATTGTTGTGTTGTGAGATGTAAGCAACACAAATATTTTTTGATTTATATTCCACACCATAGACATTATCCGTAATACTTTCTAACGTAGATATAATTATTCTTGGTTCTTTTAAGGGATAAACCATTCTAATGATTCGATTGGTCTCAAAATTATTGTTATGTGTTTACACGTATTTCTGAATTCTCATACCGGACTTATGTCTGACACATAGTATTTATTTTCTCAAAATTCCTCATGTACTCTTTTGAATAGGCTAAGAAAATTAGGTTTTAGTTGGATGCTTCATGCTTATGGAGAGGCTTCCACAAATCTATCAATCTACCTATTTTCATTTCCACTGCATCGTGTTATGTATGTAATCAGCATTGTAAGATAGGCAGTTATAACTGTCAGGCCAATAGTTGTACTTAGGTTTTGTAACTCTAAGATTATTATGTATGTTGGAGTAACCCTATGTACTAACTTTTGAGATATTATATATTATTATTCTATATGTGAGATTCTTGTGTTCTTCTTTCTTGTTTTGTTCTTTTCTTTTATTTTACCCTAACTATCTATCTTTTTGGCACTTGAATGTTCGACATATGAATATCATGGATGTATTAGTATCGACATTCAATGCTCGAAAAAGCAGATCGTTACATATAGTGCCTTATACATTAGATTATAGGTTTGTCGTTTATTTTTTCATGCTTATGTGGTAAGGCAGAGGAGTGACTTCGACCGGACTATATGTGATGCTAAGAGTTGAAAGTTGCTAAGAATTCAGATGCGAAGAATGTGCCGGGCCGGTGATGATTGACAGGACGGGCTATGATAATGTTGGGCTGGAGACAGCTCATTCTTGAGCCGGTCTTGATAGATGAATTTTCTGTTCAAGCCGTCTTTAGCGTTTCAATTGACTGTGGAGCCGATCTAGTGAGCCTGGCCTAGATCCAAACAGAATGCACTTTGCCACGAGTGGGTTAGTTTCTCAATGCTTGAGTTTGCTGAGTGAAATGATGCTAAGACCAAGTTACACAAGAGGTGTCAAGCCAACTATGAGATGACCAAACGAACTACTTGGGACACTCGAAGGTGGATATGATGAAGTTAGGACTATGGTGGATCACGCTTGAGCCAGTCGTGTCCAATGAGCTGGTTAGCAATTAATCTAAGGCTATACTGCATGTGGGCCAACATGAAAGAGTCAGTTGTTGGAGAGATGAGCAGATGTGGATCGGGCTGGGATAGGCTTAGCTATGTGATTATTTGATGAGTGGGTGGTTGAAGTCGCTTCAGGTTGAGCCTACCAATTGTTGACTTGATGAGCTTCTGAGCAAGTGGGTTGGCTTAGGTCGATAAGGGCGGGCCGATCGAGGATTCATAGGCTGACTTTGATTGGGCCAGGCTATGCCTAGATTGGCCTGCGAATTACTTGTGACAAAATCAAGCAAAATTTTGACCCCAACCCGTCTCTAAGAGTAGGGAAGGGCTTGTCATTTAATGATAATGTGCGTATTGCCCCTCTTTTGTGCATTTAATGAGTGCCTTATATTGTGACGCCCCACCTCTATACCCACGCTAGCAAAGAGTATTAATAGATAATATCGTCTGCTAACACAGAGAATAAGGCTGGTTAAGAGCGACCATCTATAGTCTTGCTTTAACTATTTATAAATACGTCGACAATAATCACGCCAAACCGATCGACATATCCAATGAATACTTAAAACAAAACCATAGACGGCTGGAGGATCTATCAGAACAGAATATAACAACTCATACGTAGGAAACATCACAGAACAGTAAACCATCATATACATATATACCGATACATAGCAGATTATACAAAATAATACATGTCAAGTGGTATAGCCAACCACAATATACAGACAAATCCAGAAGCATAAATATCAGAGTTCCAACATAATAGGACTACACAAAAGCTATAACAAAAAGAAGCTAGCGAAGTAGTCCATGCGGAAGTAAAATAGGCTAAGTCCAAAGTACCTAACCTGAAACATCTCGGTCTGACCCGAGTATAAAATACATGGGTCAGACTAGCTAAACAAATCAGTTAGATAAACTGAACAACAATAAACCTGCAAGGTTACAAAGTATAACAAATATCTCTAAAAGAGATAACACAATCATCAACAAAAGATGAATCATATAGAACAAGCCTCATATCATCGGCGACATAGATAAACAAAGGATACAACTATCCCAAATCAAGCCAAAAGGCAAATAACAAACACCCATAAGGTATACAAGTTCCACAAGGTAATCGCTATACTTCATGCGGCTCAAAAAGACCGACATCGAAGGGCGATACCAAGGGAATATACATATCAATGAAACATCATAAAATTGCTCGAGCTCAGTACTGTATAAACAAGGATCCATGAGCCCGAAGACTCCAAACCCAATATCACCCATGCGGCTCATAACGACCAACATCGGAAGCGATACTAAAGGGCAACCCAATATCACCCATGCGGCTCATAACGACCAACATCGGAAGCGATACTAAAGGGCAACAAACCCGAAGGCACAAACCCGAAGGTACAAACCCGAAGGCAACATACCCGAAGGCAACAAACCGTAGTGGTGAAGGTCCGGAGGCCCAGTACTGGACACCACTAACTGGCAAAATGTGTCATAACTCTCAAAAAAGGAATCCGAAAAGTGGTAACGTGAGTCCCATAACCACTCGTTCGCACTAAACAGTTTACTATTCGTTAGTTAATTTCACACTCAAAGCAGTACAACGTTCACCTCATCTCATCGGTAAACCAGACACAAAGGTCAAAACAATCAACTGAATAGATCGGGGACTAATCGGAAAGATAAACGCATGGATTCATGGTCCGTGTTTTACCTAACCATTTAATCATCCTTACACTTCGCTCGAAGTGCGAAATTGTGTGTGTGCATTATAAATAGAATTTATAATTTGGAGAAGGGTGCTTTTAATACGATTTAGAAAGATTATTTATAAAACCCGTGAATGAAGTCAAAAACAAGTCATCAAAGTCAAATATGCAATAACAACTAATTGGAATCAACACGAATCGATAAAAGTTGGAAATTAACTCAAAATTAGCCAAAATAGGTAAAACTGCGCATTTCAGACGTCTGAAACTACCTTCCAGACGTCTGAACCACTGCCAGACGTTTGAATGGATTTCCAGACGTCTGGATTTTGTCTCTGCCTTTTTGCGTCTACCAGGGACCAATTCCAGACGTCTGAATTTCCAAACCAGACGTCTGAATTTTGAAACCAGACGTTTGAAATTAGAGTTCAGACGTCTGAAATCCCCCTGTAGGCAAAAAAATCAGCCAAGCCCATAAAGGCAAAAATCCAAATGAATTGCAAACGAACGAGCGATGGATGCTATGGGTTTATGCCATATGACAACCCAGCACTATTGGCTCTTTTATACACCTCCAAAAACATGATTAAAACATCAAAGTTATGATTTTAGAACTTTTGACTTCAAAACACCAAAAATTGCAATGTTCACAAAACCAATCCAAATCAAAAGCAATTGCATATAAATAATTGTTAGGAATTCATACCTAATAACCAAAGATACTTATAGTCATAGATGTGAGATAAAAATCTCACCTTTTTGCACACAAACAAAGATGAGAGCACAAACACAAGAAGGAGGTTAACCACTCTTCACTTCAACTCTACAATCTTCAATCTAAGAACCAAAACATATATTTCCCAAATTAGAGCTTAGGAATTTTTGAAATTGAAGAGGAGAAGAGATGGAGAAGATGAAGAGGAGGCTTACCTATCCTTCTCTTTGAATTTCAAGCAAGAATTTGGAGTTTGCAAATGGAACTAGGGCTTGGAGTTTCTAATTCTTCTTTCTTTCTGCCATTTTCAGTTTTCTTAAGCTAAAGGAATGAAATGAGGATGAATGGATGAAGAGTTAGTGAGATAGAGGGTTAAGAGGAGATTGGGGCTGAACCCAAACTCAAGCCCAAGTAGAAAAGGGGGCAAAATTTCACAAACTCCAAACATATCAAAGATTATACTCAAAAATATCGCAAACGCCATTTTGGACTCAATGGAAGTGGTTTCGAGCTCCAATTCGGCCATTTGCAAAAAGTAGCTTTTCGGACCTAAATCCGACTAACGACGCTATATTTAAATTAAACATTTAAATATAAAATCGTTAAATATGCGAGTTGTTACAGATCTCCCCTCCTTACAAAATTGCGTCCTCGCAATTCCTAGAGACGATATTTGTAACAACTACAAACATACAACATCCAAAAGTAAAGGAAATAAGCTTGAGATGAAAAGACATACTCACCGTTTCAAAGCGAAGAAAGAAAACCTGGATAAGATCGCTCCATAAATTCTCTGGTTTCCCAAGTACAATCATTGGGATTAGCGGACCATTGAACTTTAACGAGCGGCACGTCCTTGTTTCGAAGGTGTCGCACCTCCGTGTCAAGTACGCGAATAGGCTGCTGAACAATAGATACGTCCAGTGAGATCTCAAGCTCTTGCAAATCAGAAGAAGCAATAACAGAATCCGACTCCCGAAGACACTTCCGAAGTTGCGAGACGTGAAACACGTCATGAATACCAGATAAATGAGCTGGAAGTGAAACTCTATAAGCCACATGGCCAATACGTTCAGTACTAGAAAATGGTCCTATATAACGGGGAGCCAATTTCCCAGTCATACTGAAGCGCATAACCCCTTTCAAAGGAGAAACACGAATAAAAAAAAGATCACCGATTGAGAACTCGAGAGGTTTCCTACGGCTATCCGCGTAGGATTTCTGGCGACTTTGTGCCTCTTCCATTCTCAACCGAATAAGATCAATCTTCTCAGAAGAATGACGAACAAAATCTGGGCCAAGAATAAGCTTCTCCCCCGATTCCAACCAACATGAAGGTGATCGACATGGCCTTCCGTATAAGGCTTCGAAAGGAGCCATACCGATACTAGATTGAAAACTATTGTTGTAGGAGAATTCTACAAGAGGTAGGTGATCCTCCCAACTTCCACCAAAATCAAAAATACAAATACGAAGAAGATCTTCCAAGATACGATTCACCCGTTCTGTCTGTCCATCAGACTGCGGATGAATAGTATACTTAGAAAGGTGACAGTCATCAAGAATGTCATGCCTAAGTGCAAAATCAGAAGGCACAAAAAGACGGTTCTTCTTACGAAGACACCCATGAGAATCAATGTTGAAATCTTGCAACGCCTCATCACAAGATCCAGACTCACAAAGCTGAATAATATGCAACAAATCAGGATCACGCCGCTGAGCATCGGCAATACGATCCAATAAAATGGGTCGAGCTCCCAAACTAAATAATAGAACAGGAGAATCAGAAGATGAACCTCGATCACGAATTTCACAAAAAGATAGAGTCTCAAGAACATCCCATTCGGCAAGAATCATAGAAACAACAGCTGAATGTTTGCGACTAAGCGCATCTGCAACACGATTTCCCTTACCAGGGGTATACTGGATATCAAAGTCATAGGAGGCAAGAAACTCGAGCCAACGTTGTTGTCTCATATTGAGTTCCTTCTGAGTAAACAAATACTTCAAGGATTTATGATCGGTATAGAGAATGAAGCGCTCGCCTAATAAGTAGTGTCGCCAAATCTTCAAGGCGAAGACGATGGCGGCTAACTCAAGATCATGAGTGGCATAGCGAACTTCATTCGGACGCAGTTGCCTAGAAGCATACGCAACTACTCGATCCTTCTGCATAAGAACAGCACCGAGACCACTACCACAAGCATCGGTGTAGAAACCAAGATCATGATTCCCCTTGGGAACCACAAGAATAGGAGCATTAGTGAGAAGTTCCTTCAATGTCTGAAAGGAAGCTTCACACTTGTCGGACCAAACATAACGAATGCCTTTCCGAGTAAGGCTGGTGAGAGGAAGCACAACACAGGAAAAGTGCTTAATGAACCGACGGTAATAACCCGTCAATCCAAGGAAACTACGGATCTCATGCACATTCTCAGGCCTCTTCCAATTCTGGAAGGCTTCGATCTTTGAGGGATCGACCGAAATGCCATCGGAAGATACAACATGGCCTAAGAACTTAACCTTATTCTCCCAAAAGTGGCACTTGGAGAATTTGGCTTTAAGTTGATGATGACGGAGAGTACTCAAGACAATGCTCAAATGATTAGCATGCTCGGCTTCAGACTTAGAATAAATAAGGATATCATCAATGAATACAAGGACGAACTTATCGAGATATTCCCGGAATACTCGATTCATGAGATCAACAAGAAAGCAGGAGCGTTCGTCAAACCGAACGGCATAACGAGTCACTCAAAAGAACCATAACGAGTGCGGAAAGCGGTAAGAGGAATGCTATCCTCCGCGACTCGTAATTGATGAAAACCTATGGCAAGATCAAGTTGAGAAAAGACCTTAGCACCACTAAATAAATCGAACATATCATCGATCCTAGGCAATGGATACCTATTTCTGATGGTTAACTCATTAAGCTTGCGATAGTCAATGCAAAGCCTAAGAGTCCATCAGACTTCTTCACGAAGACGACCACAGACCCCCACGGAGAAAAACTGGACTGAATCAACTGCTTGGACTCAAGCTCTAAAAGCTGCTTCTTGAGTTCCTCATTTTCCTTTGTAGACATCCTCGTAGGAGGATGACTAACTGGCTGTGCACCTGAAATGAGATCAATGCGGAACTCAATTGCCCGCTCGGGTGGCAAACCCGATACAGGCTAAAAAACATCAGGAAAGTCACAAGCAATAGGAATACGAGATATATCATCATCACCTCGCAAGTCAAGAGAATATAAATCCATTTCGGAATTATCCACATCCCGAAGAACAAGAGATGGCTAAGTAGGCGAATCAGGATGTCGAAGATACAAAATTCTATCTGAACAAATAATCCTGGCATCATATCTCACTAGCCAGTCCATACCCAAAATCATATCAAATTCCAGACAAGAAATAACGTGCAGATTCGCACGAAAAGAAAAACCACATAAAACAATCTCAACATCATCACAAAGCAAACTAAGGGTCGCGGATCCCCCAATAGGATTCGCAATCCTTAAAGAAGTAACCATACAAGAAACATCCAAAGATAAATCATCGATGAGGTTTTTCGATATGAAGGAATGTGAAGCACCTGTATCAAAAAGAACTCGAATACTATGATCATGAAATAAAACAAAACCTTCCAAAATAGATGGAGATATACCTTTGGGCTGAGAGGGACCTTCAGAAGCCTTAGCAGCATAAAGCCTGCTAGACTTGGCACCAGCCGAAACAGTAGGGAAAGCTGAAACATGATGACCTTCCTTCTTGCAATAGCGGCAGAAGAGAGGCTTAGGACAAGCTCGAATAATATGATCCGGAGAACCACAATTGAAACACTTCCGAATAAAAGGTGTTCCAAAAGGCTGAGGCTGAGAACTAGAACGACCAGTCTTCTTCTTCTTAGAAGGAAAAGGCCCGGACTTCTGAAATGGAAACTGCCTCTTGTTGGGGTTCTTAGAAACCTCAACATCACTATCACACTCCTTCTCTACAGCTTCGAGATAAAGTGCTGAATCTACTAATTCTTCAAAAGAAAGCTTAAGCTGAAGCAACAAAGACTTCTTAAGATACTTCTTAAGACTAGAGACAAACTTCAAATTCTTCTTATAATAAGTGCTAATAAATTCAAGACCATACTTAGATAAAGACTCGAATGATGCAACATACTCAGAAACAGACTTCCCTTGCTTCAACTCAAGGAAGCGACGGGTCAATAAAACTTTTTTAGATTCAGGAACGAACTTGAGTTCAAATCGCCCCCGAAACTGAGTCCAAGAAAGAGAAGACTCATCAATCTGGGTTATATGAAGCTCATACCAATCAAGGGCACGCTCTTGTAATAAGCTAGAAGTTACAAGAACTCTATCATGGTCAGAAAGATCCATACGAGAGAAGATACGCTCGCATGTGCGAAACCAGGCTTGGACTTCAAGAACAGATTCAGAGCCTTTAAACGGCTTTCCTCCAAGACGAACAAAATCACTGCACTGACGTGCAAAGGCAGACTTGCGAGGTGGAGACACTCGAGGAGGAACTGGAGGCAGAGTGCTCCTAAACAACTCCATAAACTGATCGGCAGACATATAAACGTCATCCGGATGTGTGCCACTGGATTGCCCAGCATCCGAACGTCGTCCCCTGCCTCTTCCAGCCATACGCTGAAAGTAAGATAAGAACGAGATTATTCACAAGGTAGATATTACAATTTGGAATACTACGAAACAAAATGCATTCCTAGATGTATTCCTAAATTCTATATAACCTTGATGGAATAGACAGACACGATGATTCAAAGATTTGTATCACTTATACACTTTGATGTATCGTAATATGTGCTTCTATTCTGTGTTTATCATACTTTGTTCTGAACTCAGCTCAGATACCAAGCTGTGATGCCCCACCTCTATACCCACGCTAGCAAAGAGTATTAATAGATAATACCGTTTGCTAACACGGAGAATAAGGCTAGTTAGGAGCGACCATATATAGTCTTGCTTTAACTATCTATTAAATACGTCGACAATAATCACACAAAACCGATCGACATATCCAATGAATACTTAAAACAAAACCATATACGGCTGGAGGATCTATCAGAACAGAATATAACAACTCAAACGTAGGAAACATCACAGAACAGTAAACCATCATGTACATATATACCGATACATAGCAGAGTATACAAAATAATACATGTCAAGTGGTATAGCCAACCACAATATACAGACAAATCCAGAAGAATAAATATCAGAGTTCCAACATAATAGGACTACAAAAAAGCTATGACAAAAAGAAGCTAGCGAAGTAGTCCATGCAGAAGCAAAATAGGCTAAGTCCAAAGTACCTAATCTGAAACATCTCGGTCTGACCCGAGTATAAAATACACGGGTCAGTCTAGCTAAACAAATCGGTTAGATAAACTAAACAACAATAAACCTGCAAGGTTACAAAGTATAACAAATATCTCTAAAAGAGATAACACAATCATCAACAAAAGATGAATCATATAGAACAAGCCTCATATCATCGGCGACATAGATAAACAAAGGATACAACTATCCCAAATCAAGCCAAAAGGCAAATAACAAACACCCATAAGGTATACAAGTTCCACAAGGTAATCGCTATACTTCATGCGGCTCAAAAAGACCAACATCGAAGGGCGATACCAAGGGAATATGCATATCAATGAAACATCATAAAATTGCTCGAGCTCAGTACTGTATAAACAAGGATCCATGAGCCCGAAGACTCCAAACCCAATATCACCCATGCGGCTCATAACGACCAACATCGGAAGCAATACTAAAGGGCAACCCAATATCACCCATGCGGCTCACAACGACCAACATCGGAAGCGATACTCAAGGGCAACAAACCCGAAGGCACAAACCCGAAGGTACAAACCCGAAGGCAACATACCCGAAGGCAACATACCCGAAGGCAACATACCCGAAGGCAACAAACCGTAGTGGTGAAGGTCCGGAGGCCCAGTACTGGACACCACTAACTGGCAGAATGTGTCATAACTCTCAAAAAAGGAATCCGAAAAGTTGTAACGTGAGTCCCATAACCACTCGTTCGCACTAAACGGTTTACTATTCGTTAGTTAATTTCACACTCAAAGCAGTACAACGTTCACCTCATCTCATCGGTAAACCAGACACAAAGGTCAAAACAATCAACCGAATAGGTCGGGGACTAATCGGAAAGATAAACGCATGGATTCATGGTCCGTGTTTTACCTAACCATTTAATCACCCTTCCACTTCGCTCGAAGTGCGAAATTGTGTATGTGCATTATAAATAGAATTTATAATTTGGAGAAGGGAGCTTTTAATACGATTTAGAAAGATTATTCATAAAACCCGTGAATGAAGTCAAAAACAAGTCATCAAAGTCAAATATGCAATAACAACTAATTGGAATCAACACGAATCGATAAAAGTTGGAAATTAACTCAAAATTAGCCAAAATAGGTAAAACTGCGCATTGCAGACGTCTGAAACTACCTTCCAGACGTCTGAACCACTACCAGACGTCTGAATGGATTTCCAGACGTCTGGATTTTGTCTCTGCCTTTTTGCGTCTACCAGGGACCAATTCCAGACGTCTGAATTTCCAAAGCAGACGTCTGAATTTTGAAACCAGACGTCTGAAATTAGAGTTCAGACGTCTGAAATCCCCCTGTAGGCAAAAAAATCAGCCATGCCCATAAAGGCAAAAATCCAAATGAATTGCAAATGAACGAGCGATGGATGCTATGGGTTTATGCCATACGACAACCCAACACTATTGGCTCTTTTATACACCTCCAAAAACATGATTAAAACATCAAAGTTATGATTTTAGGACTTTTGACTTCAAAACACCAAAAATTGCAGTGTTCACAAAACCAATCCAAATCAAAAGCAATTGCATATAAATAATTGTTAGGAATTCATACCTAACAACCAAAGATACTTATAGTCATAGATGTGAGATAAAAATCTCACCTTTTTGCACACAAACAAAGATGAGAGCACAAACACAAGAAGGAGGTTAACCACTCTTCACTTCAACTCTACAATCTTCAATCTAAGAACCAAAACATTTATTTCCCAAATTAGAGCTTAGGAATTTCTGAAATTGAAGAGGAGAAGAGATGGGCAAGATGAAGAGGAGGCTTACCTATCCTTCTCTTTGAATTTCAAGCAAGAATTTGGAGTTTGCAAATGGAACTAGGGCTTGGAGTTTCTAATTCTTCTTTCTTTCCCCCATTTTCAGTTTTCTTAAGCTAAAGGAATGAAATGAGGATGAATGGATGAAGAGTTAGTGAGCTAGAGGGTTAAGAGGTGATTGGGGCTGAACCCAAACTCAAGCCCAAGTAGAAAAGGGGCAAAATTTCACAAACTCCAAACATATCAAAGATTATACTCAAAAATATCGCAAACGCCATTTTGGGCTCAGTGGAAGTGGTTTCAAGCTCCAATTCGGCCGTTTGCAAAAAGTAGCTTTTCGGACCTAAATCCGACTAACGACGCTATATTTAAATTAAACATTTAAATATAAAATCATTAAATATGTGGGTTATTACAGATATATGGTGTTGTGCCATTAGCTATGATGATTCTATTTTTCAAACGTGGCAGCGGGCTCACATTTCCAACGTGGATGAAGTGACAGTTGCATTCATTACACCTAAATGGTCAAGATCTGAAGGTGATTTGAATCCAATGGCTAAGATTGATAGGGTAGGTTTATAAAAGCTACCCCTTCTCCTTCCTTTATACTTTACTAAGAATGAAAATGCCATTAGCCATAAAAAAGCTTCAACACTCTCTCAAAACTTCAACTCCCCAGCATTCCTTCGATCAAAAGTAAGTGTGTTCTTCTTAGCCACTATATCCACCGTCGTAGGCATCGCCGCCATGGCAAAGCCTTGAGCTTTTTGTTATTCTTCCATGTTTTGTATTTTTTTCTTTCGTTTTTGGTTTTAATGCTACTGTAGCTATTTCTATTGTGATGTTGGAGATGTAGCGTTTTCATTTTCTTATAGTCAAAATTTGCCTTCTCCGACCATCTTTAGACATCGATCGATCATCACAATCATGTTAGCGCTATTCAATCAATATTGATGGGTTGTAATGGGCCTTTAAATGTAAAACATAGATATATCATTTATTTAGATAATGAGCCATGTGTTGGGAAAAATTTCGGAAGCATGGGCCTTAAGTAAAAAAAGGCATCAGATAGGGGCCGTAAGGCCTAATACTTAGCTTGGGAGCCGAAATGTGAGCTTGTCTTCATAGGGTTCCTGACATGGGCATGCCATGAAGATGATCATTGAGTTTCAAATGGAAGCTGTCACGACCCGAACTCGATGTCTGACAAATAACATCAAATTCATATCGTGGGAGCTTGCAACACCCATTAGATGATAAATAACACAACGGAATAAAAGATGATATCACTGCTACAACATGAATACAATATCCAATACATCAATTTGATACAATGATAATCATCAACATCAGAGAATATACAACATAAAATACAGCGAAACACGATACAATATGAGATAAGTCTTCACAGAATCCAATATTGCAACTTCAATCCAAAAGCTCCAAAACTTCTAGCTCGATCCACCATCACCGTTGCACCAAGATAAGCAAGGTCAGTCGTCCATGGACTGAACTAGCTCCAAGTAAACTATAAACCTCACTATCTGAAAAACAAAACCAAACTCTAGACTGTCCGTGTGGAAAATTATGGGCACCCAGAGTTTAGGAACGGAACAATAAACTCCGAGTCAGTCATGGGACTGGTATGAGCAAACAAAAACATTTGGTCTTTTAAACAGTCAAAAGATTTTAAAATTTAAAATCCGCAATGCTTTTGGAAAATGAAACTACCATAAGGCCTCCCGCCACACACACCATGCAAACGCAGAATTGGAGGAGAATTCTCCTTATGATAGTCAAACATGCTTGATACGCGAAAATCTTTCTTTTTGATATTATTATTAGTGCATAGTGCAGAAAACCTTTCAAAAGTAAAATATTAATCTTAGACAACATAGGTACCATTATATTATGTCAGCTATAGCTGTCATCTTAAATGACAGGTTCTACAACTAAAACCGTATAAGGCGCGTATTGTTTTCTTTGTGATTTTCCAACAAATGGTCAGGCTAAGGAACTTCCAATTGCCACATGGGAACGCCTCTGGCGGGACGCCCCGAGAACCTACCCGGCTCTCTGCCAACAAGGCCGGCTACCCCCTTCCCGGGGAATAAAACCTGAGATATGCCACCCCCGGTCCTTTGGGACCTTTATACGAGGTACCTCTACACAAACAACATCACACAGTAATAAATATACTACAGTGCCCACATGAGTAAGTATCTGGGCTCCATACCATGATACTACCCTTTTCCAGAAGGAATGGTCACACCCTAGGGGAGCTACCCCTGAAACCTTGCCGCATCATTCTTGTTTCAACCATTACCGGTTTGTGAGGCTCGATGAGGTTTCGTCCACAAAGCTATGCTTTTCACAAAAGCCATGCTTTGATCATAATTGATCAATAAATGATCATCAACATACAGTAGCACTCAGCATGCCACACTAACAAATTGTGAGTATATCGCTGATAACCTTCAACTACATAACCTCTGAGCTCGTATGTCTCAGAGAAGGGTGTTAAGCTAAGAGAATAAATTCTCCGCCACCAATAGATATGTATTTGAAAGAAATCTGATTTATATCTCAAAGTGTAATGTCAGACATACAACCATACAAGTCTGTCCCGGGTTCAAACAGAACCGAAGGCACTTCCAAGAAGCCCTTGCAATCCGGGTATTCACAATCCCGATCGGACTTCCCATCACTTAGGAAATCTCTATACCGTAGCTACTCAGTGCAGAGACAATCAATAGGTCATCCTATCGCTCTCGCAAATACCCGGTCTTCACCACCGGTCTTCAATGCTATCCATAACGACGTTTCATCATTCGGAATGGGTTATATGACACAAAGTCCTCTCCCGGCTAAACCGAATAATGAGCGCAATATTTAAAAACATATGGATATGGGATTTCAATTAAGTCACAACTTAATGATTCCAAACTTTCTTTCAAATGGTTCAAACCAATTTCCATTTCAAATCTTTTAAACAAAAAGATTTATTCCACAAAGTTCACCCAGTTCACAAAGATCCATTCACGGATTTCAAAACAATTTTCCATTTCAATTGGATAAATTCATTTGAATCTTTAATCAAAGATTTAGTTTATAGCTTTCAAAACTCGTTTCCAAATATTCACTTTCAAAACTCATTTCCAAATATTCATCTATAACTTGGAAAACTATTTCAATTCAAATTTGAAATCCCTTACTACAAATTGGAAATTCCTTTCTTATGTGAAGCTTTTATCATTTGGAAACAACCGTTTTATTTCAGAAAAAATCTGATTTCATTTTACAAGTTAAAAACTTTGGGTTAATTCAAATTCCTAAAACACACTTAAAAAATGGTTTAAAACCCGTATAAGTTGTATAATTCTTTTTAAATCATAAATACTGAATATAGAATTCAATTTCAGATATTGAATTCCAATTTAAATCAAATTATTCAAATTTAAAACCTTTACTAAGTTACTCAAAATAACTTTTGTTTTCTAAAGCACCTTTTCAAAAGCATTTCACTTTGAAGCCAATCCATTTCCAACCTATTTGAATTTAAAATTCAAATTGAAAACTATTTTGAATTAAATTCAAATATCTGTGACTTAACCGATTTCCACGTACAATCCATATTTGTGTGTATAAGTGTAGTCCAAGGGTTTTACACAATAATGCACAGCATCAATCATCATAGATATATCAATATCAATAAGCGGTATAATTCATAACGCTTATCTTCATTCACATATCACAGATAAAATAAATTTATCAATCACAAAGATTCATCATTACAATTCGATGTGGGTTTCGGATAACCAACTGGAATCCGACTCCCTGTCACATCGAAATTTAAATGCCGTTTTACGGGCAAATTGTCTAATTAATTTAAAAAGTTTAATTCAACACTTTGAATCCAAATAACATTTATCACAGAAAATCATACACAATCATCATATATATATCAAGAGCAATATCATAGAAACATCATAGAATATCACCAAGTAATTATCACAAATTAGAGATTCTATATACACCATTATCCATAAGCAATCATCTTAAATTCTTATTGTAATTAATTCAAATTTAATCAATTACTTGAGAATAAATTACTTAACCCTGTTTAATTAATAATTAATTAACTATCCTAATTCAAATCATTTAATTAAAAAATCATTCCTTAATCAATCATTAAATCTTAATTACTTAATTATTTTATTTCACACTATTTAATTAATTACTTCCTTGATTAATTTATTTAACTTTAATTACTTAATTAACTATCCCTTAATCATTAATTAATAATCTTAATTATTAATTAAACTTGATTACCCATTTATTAACCACTAATTACCAGATTAATCATTTATTAATTCTTAATTAAATTACTTAATTAACTAACTACTAATCATTCATTAATTATCTTAAGTAGTTAATTACAAACTCATTTATTACTTATAATCCATTACTAATTACAACTAAAAAGTAATTATTCTTAATCACTTTCTGAAAATAATCAATTAATATTAATAATTCAACTTAATTGACATTTTAAAAGGAATCTTCTTTATCTTTTGAAATCAATTTATTTCTAATTACAAACTTATATGTTAATAAGTTTTATACTTATTTTATATTAATTACTTAATTAGAATAATAATTAAGAACTTAAAATATTTTAGAGTATTGATTAAAATAATTATCTTGTATCTAAGTTTTTAGCTTCAACTGTTAATTACTATTAAGTTTTACAGTATTTAAAATTGAATGAAAAATTATTTACTTAACATTACCTTTAAAATGCAATACTGCTGTTTGGAAACAAACTCGAGTACTACCCCTGCTAAGACCCGAGTATCACTTCGAGTTAAACACCCTATTTCCCGTGATGTTCAGCCTGAAACACCTTCTTCTTCTTCCCTACTTTTTTTATTATTTCCTATAGTTTAAGTTTAACTATGTATAAACTCACGCATCAAGCTACTCACTGGAACACGAATACAACCCGAAGCATCGACTCGAATTCTCGAGTAACGACCCGAGACAGAAACCCGACCCAAGACATCAACGTTGCTGACACGCTCGCCTGCCGTACACGTGGACGGCGGCGTGTGAGTCTCTGATGATCTTTCAAGATCATCATCAAGTCACGAATTCACCCACGACTCGAAATTAAAGCTCAAATGCCAACAGAAAAACGAATTCGAAAATTTAGCATTTCGTTGAATCCTGGAACTCGACCACAACCCAAAAATTGCTTCGCCTCAGTCACCCCCACCACCTGAATCGCCATAACTTCGACCTCACCAAGCTAACCCCTTGTTCTTCCATCCCCCTCAATTCTGTACAACTCGATCAAGCCGAGGTGATAAAATCACTTCGTCACTGACCACGGCAAAATCCAAGCACTAAACCCTACTCTTACCTTGTTCTAACATCCCATGCAATAGAAATTTATTTAAACATTTTTCCTGAATTCTACGAAGATCAAGCAAGCTTCGAACAAAGTTTCAACACCCAACATCGATTGATCACTCGGAATCGATAAAAAAGTATATTCAGTTCCACTAGGAATTGTGCCTAGAACACTTAACTAAAAATCAGTATTTTTATTTCAAAAATCTTTTTTAACTTTCATTAAAGTTATAAAATCAATTCAACAAATTAAAGTATTCGAGTTTTTCATAAAATTTCTTTTTACGGTAAATTTGAATGTGCAGAGTCTAAGTTATGTCGCCATACTTCAAGCAATTTCCAGATTGTGATGTTTTAAGTTGAATGAAGCAAATGACAGTAATAAATAACACAACTGCATATATTTGTGAAGCTTGTTTAGGAAGATGGTACTATATATCTTAAGCTAGCAAACAAAAAAGTAATTAATGAAAAAATCTTTTAGTACACTAAGCATTTATGTCAGCCACCATTAAAGAAAATATCTCTGGAATTAAACTGTACAAACAAGATTTTATTTTATATTGTCATAATATCATGAAACAAAGTAATAAAACTGTCTGCTTATACCCTGTACAAATCCTTTGTTTAAATCCCTGTCTTCTTTCTTTCATTTATACCTCAGACTTACCCTTCTAATTCGAACATACAAACTAAAATATGAAATAAAAACTATTCCATACTTAAACAAAATTCAAAAAGCAAAGTAGAATGAAGTCACAGTAGATTCAAGCCTGAAATTTCATGCCTGCTTCAATAAAGGGCCTCTGTTCTTCCACTTTTTGGTGAGTAACACTTTTATAAATTTTCTTAGGTTTTAATCTGTTGCAAGCTAAATTTTTGGATGTTTAAAATATTGTGTGAATCTATACATATTTCTTTCTCTGGCAAATTGCAAAATAAATACTGCATATTGAATTTTCTGTGAGTAACTTGTGTTTTCTATTTATCATTAGTCAACATAGCTTATGTTAAAAGGGTGTATATGTTTTGATATGTAGTGTTAGCATACAAGTATATGTTGCAGTGAATCACTTGAATGTAGACATATACATATACTGTGCATTTCTGAAAAAAAATTAGAAACTCTGTTCCATTTTTCAGGGCCAAACTTTGTTCAAAAATTTATTTGATCTTGTTTCAATACATTAAACCTTAAGCCTTGAATGAAATGTATTTGTTACACTATAAATTTGTGTTTAAAATTTTGTTTTAAGTAATTAAACCTGTGTGTCACAGGGAGGAGCTAAAACACAGAACCATCTGCAAACATGTAAAAATTCAAGTTTAATGAATTATAAATTCATGAATATAAACTGAATTCATTTACAAAATTATGATTTTTAAAAGGAATATGGGAATTTTTAGTGAAAGGAATGAGGTGCAGTTAGTGTTTTAGTGTTTTAGGCATTTTAGGTTGTCGTGGATGATCAAATGGATCTGGGGGGTTGAGCTTCGTTCTGGCGGTAGAGGAGGTTGCCGTGGTGCTAGGAAAAATAGTGGGTGGTAGCAAATTTGTTTGTGGAGGCATCGACATTGGTTTCAGGTCCCTAAACCTAATTTTACTGCATTTCAAGTTTGGGATCACCGCGGCTAGCACAGGCGACCGAGTGTCGCGTGTTTTTGCAGGGAGGTAGGGGAGAGATGGTCGATGTGATGACCGGAGTTTAGTGGCCTCCGGTGGTGGGACCGCCGCGTGCGTGGCGTTGTCAGGTATGGAGGGGTGTATGGGTTAGTGTTTTCCAGGTTTTGAGTTGTATTCCTCTTTTTGTTTTACGCGCATAGAAGAACTCGAAGAAGTTTGAGTTTTTGCTCGGGGAAACTCGCGTATAACTCGGAGAGAACGCAGGGGTGCTCGGGTTTTAGTGTACAGGTTGGTGTACAGGTTTGAAAACCTGAAACTGTTTTTTTTTTTTTACAGTTTCATCTGTTTTTGAACTTGTGTCTTAAAACTTAAAATCAAAACTAAAAGCTAGTGCTAAAAGAAAGTTTAAATGATGGATTTAAGTTAGTTTTGAATATAGTTGGAAATAGTAAGCTTTCAAAATTCAAATTATTCTAATATCTTAAATGTGTTTAATAATTGAAGTATTTTCAACTAGAGTAAGTTCAAACAAAAATTTAAAGCTGTTTAGGAAAGAAAAAAAATAGAAATTAGGACCTGGGCATGAAATTCCAGATTTGGAATAAAGTGAAATTTTTCTAATTTTAATTTATTCAAATAAGTTTTAATTGTAATTAAACATGTGTGTTGCAAAGGGGTTTTAAAATAAATTAGTTATAGAATTTTATTAATGATACATTGGATTTTAATTAGAGAGTAAATTAAAATAAATGTTTTAAACATATTGGAAGTAAGAATTTAAATCAATTATAAGAACAATTTACTTTAATTCATGAAGTTTTGGAATTTTATATGCATTACTCTTAAGTTGATTAAGTAAGCTAGTAATTATAGTGTAAAAGTGGTAATTAAAGTTAATTAATGAATTAATTAACTAATATGTGATTTAGAACTATAGATTAGATTTTTAAAATTAATAATGGTTAATTAACTTATAATTAATAATTAATATAAGTTGATTGTGTTAGAAGGAAATAATCAAATAATTATTAATGAAGTTCATTAACCAGATTATGTTATAATTAATTAATATGATTAAGTTTGTAATAAATTAATTAGATAAAATGAAATTATTTATTTGGAAAGTAATTAAGAAATTAATTACTTATTAATGGTGTAAATTAATTTAAGTTAATTAATTTAGTTTAATTAACTGATATTTGGAAGTAAATTACTTAGAAAAGTAATTGAAGGATAATTACGGGATGTAATTAACTGGATGATGTTGTTAATAGAAGTAATTGATAATATAATTACTTAAAAATTAATCAAGAGATTAATTAAGCTTATTATTGAGAAGTAATTGTTTATGAATGATTAATTACTGTATATATGAATCAAGAAGATTGATATTTGTGTTTTGAAGATGTGTATTCTTAATATAATTAACAAATGAAAATGAAATTAGAAATCATTAATATAATTAATGATGGGAATTAAAGAAATTGATTTATTTGAGAATAATAAATCAACAAGATAATTAAATGAAAATAAATCAATATAAATGTAATTAATGGAGCATAATTACTCGGAATAGTAATTGGATGATCGTTACTTGATGAAGTTAATACAAGATGATTTGTAAGTAGAGTAATTTGAGTAATTTCTTTTGTAATTAATCAAAGGATTAATTTATGGAATTAATTAATCATGAAATGATTAAGTTGTTAATAAGTAATTAAGGATAGTTAATTACTGGTTTGTTATTAATCAAGGGGGTGATTAATAATTGTGTTTAAGTAAAGATTAATCACTTAATTAATTTAAATAAGTAATTGAATATAAATTGAAGATCATAATTACTATAATTAATGATGTAATTAAGAATTGTTTAATTAAGGAATAATTAATAGGAAAGTAATTAAATGTTAAATTGCTATGAACGATTTATAATAATTCATTTTAATTAAACAAAGACTAAATTATTCTTGTAATTAGAGAATGATTTAGTAATTTGATTTATAATCAATTATTGATTATGAGAGCGGGATTTATGGAATGAGTAATTAATTTAATTTATTTTAAATTAATTAAGATGGAAGGAGTTAATTTAATTCATTTTAAATTAACTATAGCTTGTAATGCATAAATCATGCTTATGGATGATATGGATATTTCACTGATTGATTGTAATCTCAGGAATGAGATGGGTAATGTCTATGTGATATGGATGTATGTTTAAGTATAATAATGTTTAATTATCTGTTTGGATGATAATATAAATTATCTGTTTATGATGATGATGTATTATCTATTATGAGATGTGAATTGTCTATCTGTGCATATTGATGATATTGAATTCACTGTTAAGACTAAATAGACAACTTGGCCTTAAAAGACACGCTTTGGATTTCGATGAGACCGGGATCGGGTTTTCCGCATTAGGAACATCCGAAAACCACATCGTTTCCAAATTAACGTTAGGTCGTGAATCTGAAGTGAAGATGAAGGTTCAGAATGCAAGGGTTATCGTCGTTAACTCTGAGGGTGATTCCAAAATGAGTGTAACGAGATAATGCCTTCGGTTTCGTTCGAACCCGGAACGAACTTGTATGGATTGAATGCTTTCAACACATCGTCAGGCGGACGATGAGCATTCTAAGAAATATGTTCTATAAAGGTAATCGTAACCTCAAGCCTCATCAACCGGGAATGGCTAAAACAGGGGAGGTGCAGCAAGGTTAGGTGGGTCATGCCCAAGCAGGACAAGGATATTCCCCTGTCTAGATGTTCCTTTTTATTCGGCTTAGTGGGCGGTTGGTCTGCAGCCAATTGCGGGGTGTATCTTGTTCGGGACTGTTCAGTAAGGAATGGTTCCGGCCTTGTGTTGCAGGGGATGAAGGGAGTAATCCTCGGTACGGTGATCTAGGCCCCGTACTGTGACGGGCGGTACCCCAATAGCCCTGCCATTGTATGGAATCCAAAATCCAATAAGTGCCAACGGTTTTGATTGTATTACCCACTTTTGTGGCTAGTAGCTGGAATTTAATGAATGTAACAATTTCGGCTATTTTCTATTTACTTGAAAACCCTAGACCTATTATAATATCACAGAATTTCCTATAAAATGTTTTGGTTAGCGTAAGGTAAAAACTTTTCCATGTTTATGTGTGGGAAGTCTTACGTGATACTTTTTGTTTTCAAAGGATTTTTCAAAATTAAGCAACTTTAACCTGTTACTCATACCAGACCCATGTCTGACCCGAAGTTTATTTTGTTTTTCATAAACTCTCGGGTATCCAAATTTTTACGGGTAGCCAAGGGATTCAGGTTTAGCTTTGACGAAGTCTGGAGGAGCAATGGAGCAGGAGGCTTCAGCGTTATAGATATATATATTTGGTTCCGCTGTGTTGTATCTCTGTGATGTATTGTGTATTGAGTTGTATTAACTAGACATATGTTTATAACTGTCTAGTATGTGATGTATTATCTGTATAGCTCTGATTGATGTATATATTATGTAAATACTTATGTAATTAATATATTTTATTCGTTCCGCTGTGAGATTCTGATGTTGTTGTTCTTTCTTCTCTATCTTTTCTATTTTCTCACCCTTTTCTTTCTTATTAACGATGTTACTTCCTGGGAGTAGGAAGTGGGGTCGTTACAGTGGTATCAGAGCGCTAGGTTGAGTGAATACCTAGGCTCTTAAGTGATTTCTTTCCTGAGAGAGCGTATTTGTAAATTTGATATATATATATATATATATATATATATATATATATATATATATATTCTATCTATTTGTTGGATTACTTGTTCGGGTTTTCCAACATATGTATAAGGATAGATGGAGTAGTGGTGTGTGTAACACGACTACCTGTGGTTGGAAGTATATTTGACGAGACTGTAGACCTAATACCGTCTCGAGTAAATTTGTGGTGTGAGGATTTCACCTAATCTCTTGAGGAAACCTGTTAAGATTTGGAGTCCGTTTTGTTGTACAAGATTGGATGAGAAGAATTTGGATTTTTGTGAGTTGAGCAGAAGCTTAAATATTATCTTGGTAACTCAAGAAGTAGTGGTTGTGTGTTGAGATGCAGTAGCGATGGATTATTTCCGAAGAAGTTCTCAAAGATTTTTGAATAAGGAAGTATGTCTGCATAGTTTTGAGTTTGAGTTCAGCGGAATGTTGTGTTTGGCTTTGAGGCCTGAGTTTTCCGAGGAATTTTAGATTAAGGAGTTTTGGCATCAGTAGCAGTGTTGCAGCTCAGATTGTTCTGCCGGCACGCGAGAAGGTCATCTGTCAACAGTTCTTTAGAAGTGAAGTCCAGAACCAGTTTTGTGAATCCATTTCTTCAATGGATTGGCTAGATAAGTTTAAGATGTTCAAATTGGTAGGAGAGAACAGTTTTCTTTGGATATTAACCTGAGTGGATCGCAAAAGTGACTTGCGATAGTTAAGTATTCTCTGGGATGGCAGAAATTTTTCTGAATATCTTTGTAGAGGTCGGTGGTTTGCCTTAGCATCTGAGGAGTTGAGTTTGGTATCGACTAGATTTCAGAAGTAGTACCGATGGTTCAGCTTAGTAATCGAATGGTTTCTGGAGAAAGGAATTGGTAAAGCAACTCGAGTTTCGGAGGAATTTCTGAGTTTTATTTTGGATCTGTTGAACCATATTTTTGTAATGTGTTGTCCAGTTTATGCTTATGTGCATCGTCAGCATTTTCATCCATCCAGATCAGAGTTGTGCAGCGGAAGCAGTTGGTTGTGCATTTGTTTTTCTTTTCTGGGAAAGAGAGGATGTTTTCTACTGATGATAGTAGAGGTTGTGTTCTTGGTTTTGGTTGATTTTGAGAAAATTATTCTACTGGATTGTTTTTGGATTCAGATTATTGTAGGAGTTATCAGCGAAGGTGGAGCTGATCAGTAAGTTGAAGGCAGTTCTGGATTGTCAGAAGTATTTGGTGGATAAGAATTGAGGGAATTTGGATTTGGGAGTCGGAAATTTCATTTTGTATGAATTTTCTCTGATTCAGAGGAGTTCTATAGATTAGGAGTATAGACTGTTTGGATTCTATATATCGAGTATTCCGGTATTATACTGGGAAACTCTAGGGAACTCTATCCAGAATTTTGTCTGGATAGTTAGTTTTGTTGATTGAGTAGATTGGTTGTGATGATTGTTAGCATGTGATTGATATATGCTTATGATTTAAAATTAAATTAAAATCTTAAATATATTATTAAATTACCTTTGCTTTTAAATTTCGGGGACGAAATTCTTTTAAGGGGGGAGGAATGTGACGACCCGGAATTTTCTAGCAATATCAATTTAATAATCTGCATTAAATATTAAATTGATATGATATATTTTTATTAATTAAATATGAATTTGATACTTTTCTTTTAATAAATATCTAATGGACAAATTTAATCTGTTAAAAATTTAATTGTTTGTTTTCTATTTATATATGTATATATTTATATACATTGTAAATAGATGAGATTTGTTTTAAAGTTTAACTAATAAATTATGTTTAAATCCTAATATATATATTTTAGTGAATTAGAAATTATGTTTTATTTAATATAAACTTTTCAAAGCTAAATAAATACAAGGTTTTAAATACATAAGTAAATGTTTAAATAGTTCAAGACTCATTTTAACTTAAGTTTAAATTTAGAATTATTAACAAAAAGATTTGTTTTCTTTTCTTTTAGTCTAGTTGGATTTAAAATATGAATTTAAAATATATATGAGTTTTAAATATATTTTTGTCAATAAATACATTAACATACACTAATAAATATGTAGTTTATAATAGAAATATTATTCATTTTATTTATCATTTCAAAGTGATAAATATGTTTTTATAAAATAAATAAAATTAAAAATATGCATATAGAAATATAAGTCAGTACATAAGTTAAAATAAGAAATAATCATATTGGATAAATTTATATAACATTCACAAATATTACAATTTATAATAGCAAGACAACAAATAAACTAGAAAACAAATAAGTTTTTAAGTTTGTAAACTATTATCAATGTACTGCTGCATATGTACATGTTTAAGCATCAAGAACAGAAGTTGAACCTGAAAGTAAAGACAGTAACAAAAACTGTCGTAAACAAATTGGTCAGTAAGCATGCTAAGTATAAATCATTATGAATACATTTAACATTCTGTTTACATATTAACAGTAAATATGTTCAAACAGAGATCTGCAAATATAAAATGACTCAAAACAGTCTAGTATAAACAAAGTCAGTAACAAAATGAAAGATATAAAAATTTCTATGTGTGCAGGCTAAAAAAAAAATATACACAACTGTATATAGTGTAAAACAATAAGGACAGTAACAAAATGATGATATTAAGATATACATGTGGGCAGGCCAACTTGAATGAAGCAAATGACAGTAATAAATAACACAACTGCATATATTTGTGAAGCTTGTTTAGGAAGATGGTACTATATATCTTAAGCTAGCAAACAAAAAAGTAATTAATGAAAAAATCTTTTAGTACACTAAGCATTTATGTCAGCCACCATTAAAGAAAATATCTCTGGAATTAAACTGTACAAACAAGATTTTATTTTATATTGTCATAATATCATGAAACAAAGTAATAAAACTGTCTGCTTATACCCTGTACAAATCCTTTGTTTAAATCCCTGTCTTCTTTCTTTCATTTATACCTCAGACTTACCCTTCTAATTCGAACATACAAACTAAAATATGAAATAAAAACTATTCCATACTTAAACAAAATTCAAAAAGCAAAGTAGAATGAAGTCACAGTAGATTCAAGCCTGAAATTTCATGCCTGCTTCAATAAAGGGCCTCTGTTCTTCCACTTTTTGGTGAGTAACACTTTTATAAATTTTCTTAGGTTTTAATCTGTTGCAAGCTAAATTTTTGGATGTTTAAAATATTGTGTGAATCTATACATATTTCTTTCTCTGGCAAATTGCAAAATAAATACTGCATATTGAATTTTCTGTGAGTAACTTGTGTTTTCTATTTATCATTAGTCAACATAGCTTATGTTAAAAGGGTGTATATGTTTTGATATGTAGTGTTAGCATACAAGTATATGTTGCAGTGAATCACTTGAATGTAGACATATACATATACTGTGCATTTCTGAAAAAAATTTAGACACTCTGTTCCATTTTTCAGGGCCAAACTTTGTTCAAAAATTTATTTGATCTTGTTTCAATACATTAAACCTTAAGCCTTGAATGAAATGTATTTGTTACACTATAAATTTGTGTTTAAAATTTTGTTTTAAGTAATTAAACCTGTGTGTCACAGGGAGGAGCTAAAACACAGAACCATCTGCAAACATGTAAAAATTCAAGTTTAATGAATTATAAATTCATGAATATAAACTGAATTCATTTACAAAATTATGATTTTTAAAAGGAATATGGGAATTTTTAGTGAAAGGAATGAGGTGCAGTTAGTGTTTTAGTGTTTTAGGCATTTTAGGTTGCCGTGGATGATCAAATGGATCTGGGGGGTTGAGCTTCGGTCTGGCGGTAGAGGAGGTTGCCGTGGTGCTAGGAAAAATAGTGGGTGGTAGCAAATTTGTTTGTGGAGGCATCGACATTGGTTTCAGGTCCTTACACCTAATTTTACTGCATTTCAAGTTTGGGATCACCGCGGCTAGCACAGGCGACCGAGTGTCGCGTGTTTTTGCAGGGAGGTAGGGGAGAGATGGTCGATGTGATGACCGGAGTTTAGTGGCCTCCGGTGGTGGGACCGCCGCGTGCGTGGCGTTGTCAGGTATGGAGGGGTGTATGGGTTAGTGTTTTCCAGGTTTTGAGTTGTATTCCTCTTTTTGTTTTACGCGCATAGAAGAACTCGAAGAAGTTTGAGTTTTTGCTCGGGGAAACTCGCGTATAACTCGGAGAGAACGCAGGGGTGCTCGGGTTTTAGTGTACAGGTTGGTGTACAGGTTTGAAAACCTGAAACTGTTTTTTTTTTTTTACAGTTTCATCTGTTTTTGAACTTGTGTCTTAAAACTTAAAATCAAAACTAAAAGCTAGTGCTAAAAGAAAGTTTAAATGATGGATTTAAGTTAGTTTTGAATATAGTTGGAAATAGTAAGCTTTCAAAATTCAAATTATTCTAATATCTTAAAAGTGTTTAATAATTGAAGTATTTTCAACTAGAGTAAGTTCAAACAAAAATTTAAAGCTGTTTAGGAAAGAAAAAAAAATAGAAATTAGGACCTGGGCATGAAATTCCAGATTTGGAATAAAGTGAAGTTTTTCTAATTTTAATTTATTCAAATAAGTTTTAATTGTAATTAAACATGTGTGTTGCAAAGGGGTTTTAAAATAAATTAGTTATAGAATTTTATTAATGATACATTGGATTTTAATTAGAGAGTAAATTAAAATAAATGTTTTAAACATATTGGAAGTAAGAATTTAAATCAATCATAAGAACAATTTACTTTAATTCATGAAGTTTTGGAATTTTATATGCATTACTCTTAAGTTGATTAAGTAAGCTAGTAATTATAGTGTAAAAGTGGTAATTAAAGTTAATTAATGAATTAATTAACTAATATGTGATTTAGAACTATAGATTAGATTTTTAAAATTAATAATGGTTAATTAACTTATAATTAATAATTAATATAAGTTGATTGTGTTAGAAGGAAATAATCAAATAATTATTAATGAAGTTCATTAACCAGATTATGTTATAATTAATTAATATGATTAAGTTTGTAATAAATTAATTAGATAAAATGAAATTATTTATTTGGAAAGTAATTAAGAAATTAATTACTTATTAATGGTGTAAATTAATTTAAGTTAATTAATTTAGTTTAATTAACTGATATTTGGAAGTAAATTACTTAGAAAAGTAATTGAAGGATAATTACGGGATGTAATTAACTGGATGATGTTGTTAATAGAAGTAATTGATAATATAATTACTTAAAAATTAATCAAGAGATTAATTAAGCTTATTATTGAGAAGTAATTGTTTATGAATGATTAATTACTGTATATATGAATCAAGAAGATTGATATTTGTGTTTTGAAGATGTGTATTCTTAATATAATTAACAAATGAAAATGAAATTAGAAATCATTAATATAATTAATGATGGGAATTAAAGAAATTGATTTATTTGAGAATAATAAATCAACAAGATAATTAAATGAAAATAAATCAATATAAATGTAATTAATGGAGCATAATTACTCAGAATAGTAATTGGATGATCATTACTTGATGAAGTTAATACAAGATGATTTGTAAGTAGAGTAATTTGAGTAATTTCTTTTGTAATTAATCAAAGGATTAATTTATGGAATTAATTAATCATGAAATGATTAAGTTGTTAATAAGTAATTAAGGATAGTTAATTACTGGTTTGTTATTAATCAAGGGGGTGATTAATAATTGTGTTTAAGTAAAGATTAATCACTTAATTAATTTAAATAAGTAATTGAATATAAATTGAAGATCATAATTACTATAATTAATGATGTAATTAAGAATTGTTTAATTAAGGAATAATTAATAGGAAAGTAATTAAATGTTAAATTGCTATGAACGATTTATAATAATTCATTTTAATTAAACAAAGACTAAATTATTCTTGTAATTAGAGAATGATTTAGTAATTTGATTTATAATCAATTATTGATTATGAGAGCGGGATTTATGGAATGAGCAATTAATTTAATTTATTTTAAATTAATTAAGATGGAAGGAGTTAATTTAATTCATTTTAAATTAACTATAGCTTGTAATGCATAAATCATGCTTATGGATGATATGGATATTTCACTGATTGATTGTAATCTCAGGAATGAGATGGGTAATGTCTATGTGATATGGATGTATGTTTAAGTATAATAATGTTTAATTATCTGTTTGGATGATAATATAAATTATCTGTTTATGATGATGATGTATTATCTATTATGAGATGTGAATTGTCTATCTGTGCATATTGATGATATTGAATTCACTGTTAAGACTAAATAGACAACTTGGCCTTAAAAGACACGCTTTGGATTTCGATGAGACCGGGATCGGGTTTTCCGCATTAGGAACATCCGAAAACCACATCGTTTCCAAATTAACGTTAGGTCGTGAATCTGAAGTGAAGATGAAGGTTCAGAATGCAAGGGTTATCGTCGTTAACTCTGAGGGTGATTCCAAAATGAGTGTAACGAGATAATGCCTTCAGTTTCGTTCGAACCCGGAACGAACTTGTATGGATTGAATGCTTTCAACACATCGTCAGGCGGACGATGAGCATTCTAAGAAATATGTTCTATAAAGGTAATCGTAACCTCAAGCCTCATCAACTGGGAATGGCTAAAACAGGGGAGGTGCAGCAAGGTTAGGTGGGTCATGCCCAAGCAGGACAAGGATATTCCCCTGTTTAGATGTTCCTTTTTATTCGGCTTAGTGGGCGGTTGGTCTGCAGCTAACTGCGGGGTGTATCTTGTTCGGGACTGTTCAGTAAGGAATGGTTCCGGCCTTATGTTGCAGGGGATGAAGGGAGTAATCCTCGGTACGGTGATCTAGGCCCCGTACTGTGACGGGCGGTACCCCAGTAGCCCTGCCATTGTATGGAATCCAAAATCCAATAAGTGCCAACGGTTTTGATTGTATTACCCACTTTTGTGGCTAGTAGCTGGAATTTAATGAATGTAACAATTTCGGCTATTTTCTATTTACTTGAAAACCCTAGACCTATTATAATATCACAGAATTTCCTATAAAATGTTTTGGTTAGCGTAAGATAAAAACTTTTCCATGTTTATGTGTGGGAAGTCTTACGTGATACTTTTTGTTTTCAAAGGATTTTTCAAAATTAAGCAACTTTAACCTGTTACTCATACCAGACCCATGTCTGACCCGAAGTTTATTTTGTTTTTCATAAACTCTCAGGTACCCAAATTTTTACGGGTAGCCAAGGGATTCAGGTTTAGCTTTGACGAAGTCTGGAGGAGCAATGGAGCAGGAGGCTTCAGCGTTATAGATATATATATTTGGTTCCGCTGTGTGGTATCTCTGTGATGTATTGTGTATTGAGTTGTATTAACTAGACATATGTTTATAACTGTCTAGTATGTGATGTATTATCTGTATAGCTCTGATTGATGTATATATTATGTAAATACTTATGTAATTAATATATTTTATTCGTTCCGCTGTGAGATTCTGATGTTGTTGTTCTTTCTTCTCTATCTTTTCTATTTTCTCACCCTTTTCTTTCTTATTAACGATGTTACTTCCTGGGAGTAGGAAGTGGGGTCGTTACACAAAGGTTTAACAGCTTGTTGTATATGCTCAATGCAATCGTGCTCCCTGCGAAAACGGATTTATCTTAGTTTTCTTTATCCAAGGATGAATAAAAAGATAAGTGTGGGGATATTTGATGTGCACGTAAGTGTGCATATAGTTACTTACATATTTTATCTATTTTTAATTAAATAAATATCATATTTGGGCACTTTAACATTTTTAAAACCAAAATTCAAATATTTTCAAATCATCGTATATTCATCTTTATTCAGGGTTAAAATGGTTATTTTTGTGCATGTGTCAATCTGAAAATTCTTACTTGAATTTTTTTTATGATTTTTATAGGAAATTTTGATGCATATGGAAGAGGGATTCATGAAGATATATGCATGCACAAGGGAATAAAATGGAATGAAGAGGAAATAATTCAAGTTCATGATCATGGAGGACCTCATCCACTTACCTAAATCTACAATTAGAAGCTAATAGACAACTAAGTAAAGGTTAAAGCTTCATGAAAATTAAATGATGGATTAATTAGTGGCTAATGGTTACTTGGTTGCCACAAGGACATTTTAGGAAGATCCCTAAAAATTGAATTAGGGTTTTGTGCATGTGTAAATAGCCCTCTTATGTACATGTAAAGGATCTTCTGCTCTCTCTTATTTTACTTAGAAAACTAGCAAGTTGTAAACACAAATCAAAGTGAAATAAAAATGACTTCCAAGCCTCTTTCTCTTCTTTTTTCTTCTTGCTTTTATTTACTTTTATGTTGATGTTTATTTTATGCTCTCTTTTATTTCATGTTTATAGCTTAGATTTACATTCATGCGATTAGTATATCTTTGTTTTTTATGCAAGTAGTAGTTAATCTATCTTTCTTCCTTTGCTTAGTTTCCATTTCTTTGCTTTTCAATGTTGTATTTTACAAGTTTTGATTTTATAACACAAATGAGTAGCTAAACCTCTTCAATTTACAGGCAATGAAGCTATTTAACTTTATGTAATTTTAACACTTTTATGGTTTATGATCTCTTTTGTTCGAACCTCATGAGAGTAAATTTTGATGTAAGCTCATATAAGTGGGTTTGATAGCTTATGTTGCTTTTGCAAATGAGCTATTCTTATTTGACATAAACACAATTTACATCATCATTTGCTAATCGATTTATTATTTAAAAAAAAGTAAAAACAAAATTTGATGATCTATCTTACTAATTACAATAGTAAATATATCATATTTAAAATAGCTTTTGCTTTGGCTTCATTTTCATAAGAACTGATAAGTGGTTTATTTGTTGTATTATAGTTTGATGGTTTAAGTTAAAGTTTTCAAAAAATTTCCAATTTTCTCAAATTTTTTCTAACGCCCTAAATTTTCGGAAAAATTCGCCATAGTCTCCTTTGCGCGGCTCGATCCGAAAAAAAAATGACAGTATATATATCACAAATATACATCTCATCAAGTAATGAGGCATCCCGAAGGGAAAAAGTGTAAAAGTACGGTATGTAATCCGAGATATGTACCTTATATTATATTAGCGAGCATATACGGCTAAAATAGAGCGAAAGCGAGCTCCAAATGCGAAGCAAACGCGATCCGCACCTACTAATCACTCAACAAACAACATGAGAACCATGTATATAGACAATAGTATCAATATACAACATATAGCAACATAATAACTATATATGTCAACATAGCAATTGAAACAAAAGCAATATGTTCAACCATCAACCAACTATCATCCATAACAATTAATATTCATTCATATTCTCATTAATATTCAATGAAATGTGTTTTCAGTTTAATCACATTTGATTCATTAACAGTGGATGATTTACTAACATTCATTTTCGATTAGTTTATATTCACTAATTCATATTCAAGTTGGTTCACTTCCAAATCAAATTCAATTCTATTTAAGAATCACTTAACTTCCAATTGAATTCCAATTACTTTAACTTCCAATTTCATTAACACTTAATGAATTATATACAATCAACTAACAATCATATATCAACCAATGTATATTTATTACAACCAAATTCCTTTGCTTATACTCATTTAATTTGGTTTAACACCATCACTTTCAATTGGTTTAATAAATTGATTTTTATTCAACTATTCAACTTTCAATAACATTAGATTTTAATGAATTAACACTTACATTCATTATTTCATATCAACTTCATTCAACATCTCTTAAGTTATACTTCCATTTTATAACATCACTTGGTTTTACTTAGCTTAAATTCCCACTTATAAATCAATTCAGCTTCCAAATTCTAAAGTAAATTTCCATTTAACTTTAAATTCATTTTTATTTACAACTCATATTCACAAATATATTCATATAGTTTTCACTTCTTATATATATAAGATTATTTCACAATTGTAAATCACTTTAATTATAATTCAATTCTTATAATTCATTTGCTTATACACTTATTCTTTAATTTAGATTATTCAAACATCTTAACAATCAACTTATATACATTTTAATAATTTTGAAAAATTATCTCTTTATATATAAAAATATAATCAAGGCAAAATTATTTCATTTACCCAATTTTAAAACAATACCATGTCGGTTTATCTTGTTTAAGAGTTTAGAAACCCCTATCTACGATAGTTAGCTAGACTACATCGACTGGAATCTATAAACAATCAACCGATAAGTCAACACAATACAAAACAATTTTATATTCACTAACAAATACGCTCTCATAGCTATTATTACACTCAAACTCATTCTAGAGTACTACTGACTCTATCTCTAATGAGTAATACCCAACAGAACCATGGTTGTCGCTTAACCATATGCTCCGATACCAGATGTAACGTCCCGAAAATTTTCGACTTTCGAAAATTCAACATCGATACTCACTTTATCGACTGCCGAGAAATCGAAGGCCGGAAACCCGAAATGTTATGGTTTAAGAAAAGGAAAAAGGGAGAAGAAGAGAGAGAAAGATAGAAAATAGAGAGAAAAGAAAATAGAACGGAAAGAAAACAACAGAACAACAACAGAATCTCACAATCGCAGCGGAACAACATATAATAATAAATGAATAATCTTTAAACAAAGAACTATATCAGTTATTACATTACATTACATTTCATTACATCATATCATCATCAGAGTGTACAACCTCAAACAACAACAAACAGCGGAAAAAGAAATACTATATACTAATAATACGCCATGTCATCCAGCTTGCCTCCAGCAATTCCAGAATATCCTGATAAACCTAACTCTTGACTGCCCGTGTGGAAATTGGTGGGCACCCAGAGTTTAGGAAGGAAAACAATAAACTCCGAGTCAGTCATGTGACTTGTGTGAGAACTCAAAATAGTTTATTTATCTTTAAAACCAAAATATAGAAATATTTTTAAAGTCAATTCGCAATGCTTTTAAAGATGAGACTACCATAAGGCCTCCCGCACACACACACAATGCAAACGCCGAATCGGAGGAGGTTTCTCCTTATGACAGTCAAAGATGCTTGATACGTATTAAAAAGAACATTTGATATTATTATTAGTGCATAGTGTAGGAAAAATTCATTTCGAAAGTAGAATATAAATCTTAGCCAGCATAGACATTTCGAACTATGCCTACTATAGCTACCATCTAAACAGTGGTGACCACCATAAGTAAATGGCAGGTTCTACAACTAATACCGTACAAGGTTTCGTATTGGGAATAGGATTTCCAACGAATGATCAGGCCAAGGAACTTCCCATTGCCACATGAGAATGCCCCTGGAAGGACATCCCCGAGAACCAAACCGGATCTCTGCCAACACAAGGCCGGGTTACCCCTAACTGAGTAACAACTGACCGAATATGCCATCCCCCGGTCCTTTGGGACCTTTCACCGAGCGCTCGTAATCAATTCACACAATCATAAAGTGTTTTCAACATGAGTAAGTATCTGGGCTCCATACCATGATACCACCCTTTTCCAGAAGGAAATGCACATACCCTAAAGGGCGCTACCCCTCATAACCTTGCTGCATCTTTCCTGTTTTGACCATTCCCGAGATGTGAGGCTTGACGAAGTCACGTCCACAAAAACATACTTTATACAAAAACCATGCTTTGGGTCAACAAATGATCATAGAAATGATCACCAGGATAGACGATCAAATAAATGATCCTATCACAAATAATCAACACAATGATCATTTCACAGCAACACTCAGCATGTCACATTACCAAATTGGGAATATATCGCTGATAACCTTCAACTACATAACCTCTGAGCTCGTACGTCTCAGAGAAGGGTGTTAAGCTAAAAGAATAAATTCTTCGCCACCAACAGAAATATATTTGAAAGAAATCTACTTTATATCTCAATTTGTAACGTCAGACATATAATCCATACAAGTCTGTTCCGGGCTCGAACAAAACCGAAGGCACTTACAAAGAAGTCCTTGCAATCCGGATATCCACAATCCTGATCGGATTTCCCATCACATATGGAGAACTCAATACCGTAGCTACTCGGTGCAGAGTCAATCGACAGGTCATCCTATCGCTCTCGCAAATACCGGGTCTTCAACACCGATCTTCAATGTTATCCATTACGTCGTATCACTATTCGGAATGGGTAATCCGAATAACGAGCGCAATAATTTAAAAACAAGTGTAGCATTCAAATTCAACAAATCACAACAAATACCTTTCAAAGGTAAATATTGATAGTCGGTTATTGAACTATCAATGGATATGCACACATCACCAGATTCCAAATAATTTTCCAAATTATTTATTTCCCAAAAATATCTTTACAAGATATATAATTTTCACACTTCAAAAATAAATCAATATTTATTTTTAAACGAATTCCACTTTCTTTTATAAATTCCATAGTGAATTTATATTCTAAAATATCTATGCATATACAATTTCAATTATTCATTTCAATTTATCTTCAAAAAGATAAATTCTCAAAATATTCACTTTATATTGGAAAAACATTTCCATACTTATTTATTCATAAGTAATTCACAAATTTTATTTATTTTCAACACTTGGAAAATATTCAATATACTTAAATCGAAATTAAGTATATATTTCATTCTTTAAGGAAATCATTCTCTTAAACATATTTATTTGGGCCAAAACGAATGTTGCGTAAAACATCGTTACGACAACCCAAAATCACTAGTATAGGGATTCGAAATTAAAATAGATATATAAATCCCAATACTATACAAAACATTTCCTTTCGGAAATCATTTACTATAACAACAGTGTTATAGTCCACCATTCCTTCTATTTCTCGAAAACGTTTATTTCAACAATAAATGTTGAAATCTATGGTTTCGAATCTCAACACAATTAAAAACATCGTTAGATCGTTTTAATTCTATTTAAAATATCACATTCAAAACAATTTCTTTAACATATTATTCACTATTCAAAAACGTGAATATACTACGTTAACAACTTTCATCATTTCTATTCATTTTACTTTAAAGGATTATTCACCGTCTAAAACGTGAATATAACTTCATAAATAAGTTATAACAATTTACTTATCAAAATAAGTCTTTGCGAATTTATAGAACAACGTTTATAAATTCCATTTCTATTTATTTTATAACTACTTCCTTTTATAAATTCCTTTATTAACCTATCTCAATTCATATCTCAATGATATACTAGAAGTTCATGTTATAAGTGAAATACTTATAATTTATTTGTTTGCAAAAATCGTTCCTTTGAACTTCATAATTATAAATCTTATAACTTACAAGATTCGTTTATTTATCCAAACCTATTCTTCAAATAACTTTACAAATTTTATAAACCTACTGTTTATAAAATTCTATTTCTAACTTCACCGTTTATAATTCTATAAATTTCATTCATTTATGAAATTCATTCACAATTCATTCTAACACTTATAAAAACTCGTTTTATAATTCAAATATTTTAATTTACAAATATCAATTTACAAATCTCTTAATATAAATCAATTTATATTATTATTTCAAAACGTCTTCAAAGTCCTTTATAATTTCATCATTTTTTATTTATAAAATAATTAAATTTTATAAATCCTATATTTAAACTTTTCACAATAAATTCTAAAATCTCGATTTAACTATTTTATAAAATCATTAGCCTCATATTTTCAAAAATCAACCTTTAACTATATTTCTTAAAAACCATAATTTTTCATAACATAAAAATTATATCGTTTATTTATTTAAAATGGATCAATTCCAAACATATAGTATATTTTCAAAAATCACTTTAAAAACCATTTTAAAATTCCAAGGTTTGGTCCAATGATGCTACATACCAAATAGCCAATCACGACAACAACGATATCATATATCGATATGATAATCCATCAAATATCAAAATATCTGAAATCAAATAAATACTGTTGAGGAATCCAGTTGGATCCTTCCAACCTGTTTTCCTGCATCCACAAACATTAGCACAATACCAATTCCGCTCCAGTACGAAATTATCGCGGTATATGGGATTTAAAATATTATCCGCTTAATAGACGGCGCAATAGGGTCTCATCCGCTATACAAATGCGGGAAATCAATAACTCCAATATATACATATGCCAATATATATATATATATATTGCTATTATATATAATACCAATTTCACTGTTTATGAAATATTCACGGTATATGTTTTTAATAAATAACATCCGCTTACTAACGGCGCATAATGTCTATTTTATCAATCAATAGATAACAATCATCATTCAAACATGCATTCAAATATTTTAAATCTAACTATTTAAAATAAAATCGAAACTGATTCGATTGAGTGAGAAGTTCTCACCTTGATTTTAATTTCGTTTTAGCAATTTATTTCGAATAAAATTAAACGAACGTTTAATTTTACCCAAAATTCTCACTAACTCCAAACGACTCCAATCCAATTCTATCGCGTAGTGCTCGTCCATACGATTCCAACGCTTTCTGTTTCGTGCGTTTTCGACCTCGTATGAAAAAGTTATGCATTTAACAAGTTTACACGATTTTTATAAACTAATTACAACATAAATTAACTATTTATAAACCTACTCTAATCATCACCGTAGATCCCTTGCCCCCCCTCATCATGACCGCATGTTCCTTCTTCTCCCCTCCTTTGTTCGGCTACAGGTCAAAAGCCGAACACATGAACCCAACCATACCCATTTAGGGTTCCAAATCGCGAACCAATCGAACAACATGAAGCCGATCAGGAAGCGCCAAATTGAAGCCACGACCAAGAGCCACCTTTGGCTATAATTTTGTTGAGCTCGGCCCCCCATGGACGTGGGAAATCGAGCATGAACGTCGCGCCTTCATCTCCCTATTGCCGTCAATCCACTAAATGAAAATCCATCACAACCGTTGAATTCCTAGATCTCATTGCCCTCTCCAATATTGTAGTTAAAGAATTTTTGAAACGAGGCTTGGATTTGAAGAAATTGGAAGAAAATCGAAATGAATTCCTGGCCTTCGGTTGCAACTGGCGGCTGGACATTAGGAATTAGGGTTTTAGTTTATTTTTTTTTCTTGTGAATTTAAAGTGTATTTATAGGAAATTTCGAACACTATTCATCCGGGTTTTCCAAACTACGATTCACGCGCCGTAACCAGCGTTTCTGGGGTTTGCCCCACGTTCCGGACACAATGGAATAGGTTTCGGAAGCTAATTCGGACATCTGTGCGAGTTATGGCAATAAACGTTCAATTTGAATTAAACCGATTTAAACGATTTTCTAGGCGTTTTAATTTGCACCGGACAAACGTAAATCCAATCGACTTGAAATTTTAAACCATACAATAATATCACATTGCGGATCCGATGAAACTGGTTTCATCGAAATCCGAGACTTTTTGAAAAATGACTATTTTAACTCGCCGAATTAAAATTAAAAATAATTCGATGCGTTTCGAGCTGCCACGATCAAACGATAACTCCGATTGACACTAAAATTGAAATACGGTAATAACAAACTATTACGGATCCAATGGAACTGGTCTCGTCCAATTCTGAGACTGTTCAAAAATTGACTAATTTCACTAGTCGATTTAATATTAAAATATTAAATTTTCACAAATTAACTTTTAAATCGATTTTAAAAGTTCTAAAATATCATTCTAACTCCAATATGATATAATAAAATTTTACAAATCATTTTCAATCATATTTAACTCAATGTTCAATTATTTCCATAATTTAACATATTAAATTATCGATTTAATTATTCAATTAAATCCAATTATTCGAATTAAAATTTATTCGACTTATAAATTCAATTATTAATATTTAAAATTAATTAAATATTCAAATTTAAATTAATTAAAATCCTGGGCCGTTACACTTTGTCTCAGATTCTATAGTAAAATACGGAGAAGGAAAAAAAATGCAAATCAACCTGCATAGTTTAAACTAAACAAACCTATTGCATATTCATATATCTACCCAGAGACATCTCATATAAACACCATCACTACTTAATTGCAACAGATAATTATTATTTTAAATTTTAATAAAAAGTTTACTCACTTTTATTAAGAAATGCAGAGGTTTTGAAGATGAACTGGGAGTTGCAAAATTCTGTGAACCTGAAGCCTTTAGAAACAGGATTGCTTCATCCCCTTTTGTTTGTTTAAACTGCAAAGCCTTGATGACAAAACTGAAGTGCTTGCTATGCTTAAACTTTGCTTAGCCTTTAAACTGAATTGCTCACATCAGAAATGCTTCAGGTAATACTTTGACCCATGCATGCATAAGAATATTTGATACAGACATTCAAAATGTTGCACTGCATATTTATTTTGAGAGGAGTGTTTGAATTTGAGGAGATTGTTTCAGGCATTGATCACAGAAATGGTTTGAGGGGATTTCAGGTTTTAGATGAGTAAAAGTTTGCAAATGCTTTATTCTTTTTTGCTTCAGATTTGCATGCACAAGAAAATGATGCAGATATTCAAATGCAGATTTGAATTGCACTTCAATGTCTTGTTTTGGATGTTTAATTTGAGTATGGATTGAATTGAGGAATTGATGCAGATTTTGTTTGAGGATTGATCAGATTTTCATTTTGAGGAATTGTTTTGAATCTCAGGATTTGGTTTTTCTGATTTTTTTTAGGGAGTAAAAGTTTGCATGATGGTTTTAGTTTTATTTTAGGCATGAACAAAGATTTAAAGAAAAAAGAAAAAAAAAGAGAAAGAGTGTTTATATAGGAAAATTTTCAGATTTAATAAATTAAAAAGAAAATAGAAACAATAATGGACACTTGTCTTAAAATTACACAAATGTTTTACACTTGTTAACAAAGTGTTTTAAAATTAAACATTTGTCACTTCTTATGTATATTTATTTTAAAAGAAATTTAAAAGACTTTTTAAATTATTTCCTAATTAGTAATATGTTTTCTAAATTTTATAAATGCTTTTCTATTTAAATATCTAATAAACAAATCCGTTTTTACATTTATAAATGTTTGCCAAATTTATTAAAAAATACAATCTTTAAAAAGAATGAAACCAAATATAATTTTAAATAAAGTTATATACATATTTCAAACTAAATTTTAAAGATGCTATTTCAAAAGCCTTGCATTTATTTTATTAAATAAACACAAATCAAATTTCTATAGATAAATTTCTATAAAAAGAAAACTAAAACAAAATCTTATTTCTAATTAAAAACATTATCTATATTTTAAAACCAACCTATATTATTATTCTATTTTAAGATGTATGTATATCTTTTGAATTCAAAATTTATATTTAATTCAAAGCCAAATTTAAAAATCCAAATCTAAAATAAATTTAAACAAATAAATATCAATTTTTAAATAAGCACATTATTATTAACAAATAAATTATCCTATTTAAAATCAATTAAAAATACACAGATTTAAATACACAGATATAAATGCATTTTAAACACACTTATAAATTTTGAAAACAATATACCAATTTATAACCATAATTAAAATATTACTTGGTTAATTATCTTTGAAAATAATAATTTATCAATTTTAAATAATTTAAATTAAGAGATTATCAGCATTTTAAACTTTTGGAAATTCTGGGATATTACAAATTAAAAGTTTATTATTGGGTTGAGGGCTCATCTTGGGAAGCGATTGATTGGTCATTTTGACGAGAGCTACAAAAATTTGATCAATAAGGCTTTACGATGTATGAGCCTGTACCCAGTATAGAAGGACTATGCCAAACTAATTAAGTAGAGGCGGATAATGAAGGCATATGCATTGAATGTCGTTTTGATTTCGTCGAGTGCTCCATCAATGAAAGAGAAGGGAAAGGGCATTACTATCTTTGGTATGCTTTAATTTATGGTGTTCCATACGTGTTTTATTCGACATCGAGGTTTCATATTCCTTCATATCTAATGATTTGTAAATAGATTGGGATTAAGACTTGAGATTGTTAACCGACCTTTAAATTGCGACGAACCTTATTAGGGGCCCATCCAGACTGTACATGGTTTATCTAGACTTAGCACTCTTGAGTTATGGATGTTTGTTTGTTATTAATTTATTTTAGGTTAATTGGGTTCGATATTATAGTCTTGAGGTGTACTGGTTGAAGGGTTATGGGATAATGGTTGATTATGAGAGGTCGTTGGTAATGATAGGGATTGACAATGAGCGAAAGGTATTTTTCGGCTACCCACCCATTGATAAGGTGATGTTTAGCTTTCTATATTCGATAGATATGCCACACGATGTATTATCATCAGTGCCTGTAGCTAGAGAGTGTTCAGACACATTTGATGAGGTGACCAGATTGCCACCATATTAGGATTGGGTTCATCGATCTAGTTAGAGGCGCTAGACCGTTAATTATGTCTTTAAGGCATATGATGCCCAAAGAGCAAAGGAAACTAAAGGTGCAAGTTGATGACCTATTGAGGTGAGTGCTTATCAGTTGGAGCACATTTGACTTAGATGCACCTGTAGTGTTTGCCACTAAAGAAGATGGCTCTTTGAGCTTGTATATTGATTGTCGTGAGATGAATGAGATGACAAACAAGTATCCACTACCACTTATTGAGGGCTTGTTTATTTAGCTCTATAGCGCAAAGTTGTTCTCTCAGTTGGATCTTGTGATGGTGTTTCATCCACTAAGAGTGGCTAGAGAGAGTGTGCCGAACATAGCATTTCTTACGTTACTTTGATTTTATTGATTAGTTATGCCATTCGGGATAACCAACACGCCGATATGCATTATTGACTTCTTGAACCATGTTTTGAGGAAGCACTTAAGTAAGTCCATGCTTGTGCTTTTTGATGATACTTTCGTCTACACATGGAAGAAAGAGGAGCACAAGACATGATGGATGATTGTATTGGATATGTTTAGAAAACACAAATTGATGAAGAAGTCTTTGAAGTGTCACTACTGTAGGAGGGAAGTGGGATGCTTAGGTCATGTTGTTTTGGAGTAGGACATAGCTATAGACCCTGTGATAGTTACGGCAGTCCAAGATTGGAATAGACCCAAGAGCGCTAAGGGTATGATGAGTTTTCGTGGATTGGTGAGATGTTATATACACTTTACCAAGGACTTCTCAAAGGTAGCAACACCATTAACCGATTTAACGAGGGAGTATCAAACTTTTATTTGAGACCCGAGGTGTAAACATGCATTAGTGAGTCTGATAGAGGGATTGACGAGTGCATCAACGTTACTCATTCCAAGTGGGAATGAGGAGTAGATAGTACACACATACTTGTGATACTTAACTAGGTGCAATATTGATGTAAAAAGGCAAGGTTGTCGTAATTACTAGTCCACAACGGAGCCGCACGAGAGGAAATATCCAACTCATGATTGGAGTTGGTAGCAATAGTATTTTCTTTGGATATTTGGATGAACTATCTATTAGGAGAGAGGTTTGACTTGTTCACCTATCCCACATCATTGAAGTATCTCTTCTCCAAGAAGGATCTTAACCGTCGCCAACAGTAGCACTTGTTAGAGTTCTTGGCCTCCTACGACTTTGACATTTCCTATACACCTGTAAGGGAAATGCATTCGTCGATGCTTTGAGTGGAAAACATACCAGTTTTGGAGCAATATTCTTAGAGTGGACATTGCTTAAGTTTATTGCAGGTTATGACTTCAAAACTCAAGGTGAGTTACGACTAAAGATAATGGCTAGTTTGAATATTAGACCTATTTGGATTTAGCGGATCGGTACTAGTTAGAGGCATGAAGCTAGACTAACGGAGATCATTGCTAAAATAGAGTAATGAGTAGTGTCTATAGAGGTGATCGGTGCGGAATCAACCAAGATGGTTAGCTTTATAATAATACGTTCCCGATGTCGATGGGTTGAGGGATGAGGCACCACAAGAGTGCTCTCATTCAAGATTGACTATATATCCCGATGACAATAGAATGCACCATGATGGACATTTTGTTGGGAAGGGATGAAGAAGGACGTCGAGGCATTCACTTCGAGATGAATGAATTGTCTACTAGTAAATGCTGAACAGAAGAAGTTAAGTGGCTACTACAATTGCTTGAGATTCTCGAGTGGAAATAGAATAGATATTGATGGACTTCATCTATGGAATATCGAGGACTAGAGAATATGATAGCATTTGAGTCACAATTGCTAGATTTATATTCTTTAAGTCGGTAGAATGGTATCCACATTAGTTGAGTTATATGTCGAATTGGTACTTTGATTCCATTGTGTTTTAAAGAGCATTGTAAAGGGCTAAAACCCATTGTTCACTAGTGGGTTTTGGAGAACCTACAATAGGTATTTGAAAATTTGGCACTAAATTTACTTGATGATATCGAGACTGAATCAGAAAATTCGAGACCTTGTAGGCATAATCGTACCGATAGACATGATATGAAATAGGTTAGGAGGAAGACAATGGAGTAGTAACAGTTCAGTTGAGTAAAAGCGAAGGCAATTGCACATGAGAAACCAAGAAGAGCATAAGGACTGCTTATTCGAAGCTCTTCACTTGGTGAGATTTCGTTTTTCACCGGCTTTCATATTAGATATCATGTTTGATGCCTTATATTGGATAGTTTAGTACCGTTAATGCTAGGATAGGCATGGATGTTACTTTTTGATGTTTGGTTTTATATGTGCCTATCATTTGATATGATTACTTTTGCTTATATAGTTGTTAACCATGCGAAATAGTTATGATATGTTATAGCATATTTTTTTGAGACGGTTGATATATATATATATATATATATATATATATATATATACACACACACGTGTGTGTGTTTGTGTGTGTGTGTTTTAGTTTGTTTATTTTCACGATGATGTTGCGATTGTGTTTAATCCTCTTTGTTGAGTGCATATTCAGCTACATGGAAGAAAGTGTTGGCTATTTGGATGCTTACTCGTTTTATTCGCATCTAAATGCTATACTCTTGCAATAAAAGTAGTATGTAACATTTTAGTGTAGATATGGGTATATAAACTTGGTTGTCCTCAGAAACGAGATTCCTTAGATATGATATGTATATATATCTATATTGTATTGGGATTTTTCTTGGACCTAACCGCATAAAGGAGGTGCAGTTGAATTTTTCCAAAATGTGAGTGGCTTTGAAAGCTATTAGGTTAGGAGACATTCTCCTTACTTTGGGAACTTCACGGATGAAATACTTTAAGGAAGGGAGAATGCAACGACCCATATTTTAGCGATAGATATTTAAATAATGATATAAATATTGAATCACTAATTATTTGAAGGTCTAAAAATATGTTTTTTGACACATGGTCGGATTAGAACTCAAACCACTTCCATTGAGTCCGAATCGACATTATGAATTAAAATGAGTATAAGCATCGCTATATATGAAGATCAGATGATCAAATGGCCAAAACGATCATGAAAACACAAAATCATTATCTCAGAGCACTGTCTTAGATGGCCAAGAAATCTATACCATTGGGACCAAAAAAAATAAGGTAATGCACGTAGACGAGTTTGGTTGCGATTGGACGTACTGTGCGATCATATGAGCTCGAAACGTACGTTGATTTATGTGAGAATTCAAATAAATAATAGTATAATACTATATAATCAAACCCTATCTAATCCATTCTCTCCCATTTTACCCATTACTATTCCATTAGTAGTGAACAAAGAAAATGGCCATACTTCCCTAAACCCATCCATTTTCTCCTTTTGAAAAATTATTAAAAATCATTCTTTCAATGAAATCGAAACACATTTCTCCTTATTTCGAGGCCGACATTTTGGCAACAACAAGGAGCCGAGCCATCATCATTCCCTAATGATCCCTATTCATGGCCATGCAGGTTTTCAGAGGGACATGGAGCTAGAGGTGACGAGGGACAAAACGAAGCACACCAACGCAATGAGAGTTTAAATTGGACTGGGATTTAACTAAAGTGTGGTCGTCTAGTGGGCCAAGGAAAAATGCACTGTGTGGTTGATGGGTAAGCTAGGGCGTAGAGGCAAATTGCAGGGGAGAACCAAAGGCAATGAGCTTTGGCATGGAGGACGAGCTCACATAGAGAAGAAAACGAATTCATCGATTCGAGGTTTCATTGAGAAGCGAGGGAGAATGGGAGGAGTGAGAAGGAGGAGAGATGGGTGTCTCTATGACCTGGAAATGTGAGTAAATGGGAAAGAAGAAGAAAGATTAGCGGCTAAAAGAGTAATTATGGTAATTAATTATGTTGTAAAGTTAATTAATTATTTAATTAACCCAAAATCTTATGGTATTCAAATATTTTGCATATGAGGTCCATTTTCGATGTGGTTTCATGCATTGCACTCGTCATGAAGAGCTATATGACTGGACGTTGGTTTGATCAACTTTTGTTTAGGTAAGTTATATTTTCTCTCACCATACTAATATTGTTAGTATAGTATTAAAACGAGGTTCTGAAATGATTTCTAACTTTAAAACGTTATTTTGGACATATTTAAACCTACATCTTATTTTATGAGAGAATTAAAAATGTTTTTAAAATGGTTTTAAATCAAATATCACATTTTTCCTATTAACGCGCTATTTTGGTGATATTGCTATACTTAGACTATTTTTGACATTAATCTATAATGATTACTTGGAAATATTGTATGTGTGTTATCATTGATGTACATAGACTATATTATAAATGTTTTTATGCTTGTTGGTTGCACGTATGCTTGTTTGCTTAGTTTAATTGAAAACATCGATCGAAGGCAATATAGTATTAGAAAATTTACCATAGGATAAGAAATTGTGCATAGAGTTCTGCGCTTGCTGATTGATCTGAAGATGGAAGATAGACTTGGAGATGTGCTTTGGATTTTGGGTTGAATTCCAGACGTTTTAGTTTGGTTTGTACAGCCATTTTTGGCAATTATATGACCAAAGTGGTCATTACGACTACTCTGGAGTGGTCGATATCTACCATTATTGACGATGGTCGATTTGACCAATTTTGACATGGACGATGGAGAGGCTTGAAGAGCATGATGCGATAGCTCGTTCGTTTATTCATTTGACATTTGATTGATGTTATGGATCTTCGACGAGTGGTTTCGAGCGGTGAAGCGAAGTTATAACGCATCGATGCGATGACTTCATGATTAAACGATGATGATTCCATAATGAGGACTGATGGCTTCGATGATCGATAACTATACTTTGGGGTGTAGAGTAGTCAGATTGAAGGGACTATGGAGGAAGGGTATGGCATGCATGATGACATTCTATAACTGAAGATGGCAGCCTAGAATAGTTTCCAACTGCGACGAATTCAAACGGGAGTTGTACGGACAGTCCCAGGATGAGGATGAGTTCTTCTACGGATGGCGTATGCAAAGGGATCATTGATATTTGTAGATTTCGATGTGGACTCGTGAAGTAGGGGTATGCTTGATGATCTCTATTGTGTTTATGGTGTGTGCCTTGGATACATTACATGAGGTTATGGAGTATGCCCCAGATCACACGATGTTTCGATCTGTTTAAACTGTGCTGTTTATGGCGATACAGTCGAGTTCCTGGCCTACTGAGTAGCATGGATTAAAGTACCAACAAATTGAGACGTTGAGTAGTCCTTTATTGTATGGGGGTGGTCATAAAGTATCATATATCCAACGCACTAAGTGAGTGAATGTTAGGATGGATGATGGATGCTATGTTTGCTTGATTATCTATCACCCTAGGGATGTCACACAATTTGGATACTATCGATGTAGATATTTAGGATCCCTTAGTACTTTGATGTATAGTGCACCCATGGTGACTACGATATAGAGTAGCATACATTCAATGTCATATGATAACTCTTTGGATGCAGGGACAGGTCAGGTATGATTCTCATACCCTCTGTTCCATATACTATACTGACTTTTATAGTATTTTGTGATTATTTATCACATACACTAGATTGTTGTATGACTCTAGTTTTTATGCTTTACTTCTTATTACTTAGGGTACTCTTAAATGAGTAGACCAAAAGCAGGTGTAAACAGTACATGGAGTTCTTCAAATGGACTAGAAGGAGGCAACACTTTCTCATACTTTTATTTTAGGCTTATTATTGCTTATTCCGCCGTGTGATACTCTGGAGCCTTGACAGTGTTTGACTTATTATTATTAGAGATAGTTTATTAGTTGAGTTTATTTATCATTTGTATAAACTCTATTACTATTTTGTATAACTGATGAGCCTTTGTACTTTGATTCTGTAGTTCATGTAGTTATTACTATCTCGCTTGTTTTATATCTAAATGACTATATATTTTATTTGATGTGCTATGAGATGTAATACGGTTATGTGATTGTGTGATATTTTCTTTCTATTCTCTTCTCATATATTTTATTTATCTTCCTTACTTCTATTTCTATCCCTTGACAATCATCCTACTTGGCTTATGCTTCAGCAGCACACCATTCGGTTATATGAGCATCGAAAGTGTAGGGCGGTTGTTACATTCTTTATCCAAATGATTCCTTACTTAAAATTTCCTTTAAAATATCCATTTTAAGGATCTACGTAATTTCACAAATCCGTTTAAATGGTTTAATACTAATGTTACTTAAACATTGTCATTACAAACCCAAAACATTTTACTTATACTTACCTTTAAAACATTCCTTTAAAGATCTATTTACATTCATAAGTATAACAAAAAAGGATTAAAGATGAATGTTATTTACACATTATCATAACAAACTCAAAACCATTCCATACTTGTATTATCTTTAAAAGCATTCTTTTTAAAGATCTAAGATAATATTTGGTTAAGTTCGATAGTCGACTAAGCAACTATCCAGTTAAAAAAGATCGCTTATCGAAATCACGGTTCGTATACTTAACTCATTTCCAACAATCCATTTTAACTATTCCTCATCCAAGAGTGAAGACGGAAAAATTAAAGCACTCGTTTCATATCAAAGTCTTTCCTAGACACTTTACTCTTGAATCTCACAAATAGATAAGTCTACCTCGTCAGCTTATAGTGTTAAGTATAGTATTAATGACTTCCATAAACGAGTAAGTAAACAATATGATTAACACGTTTCCGATATTCACAACTTAACTATTCCTTGGCCAAGAGGGAAGCGGGTACGTTAGAGCTCTATTGCTTATATCCTTTTCGAACATCAAGCTTAACTCTTACAAATAGATAAGCATACTTCATCGGTTTATGGCGTTAAGCAAAGTTAATTACTTTTCGAACAAATAAGTAAATGAAAAGATTAGAGAAAAATACCAAATTTGAATATCATTTTTAAACACTTAAAACCTTCACTGACTTGTTGCAACATTTATATATGCTGTTAAAAGTCTTTGTTAAAGAACAACATTGAAAAACAAAATCTTTGTGACTTTTTTTAACCACTTTAACCAATAATTGAAAACTAAAAATTTTATGGTAATTACTACCCATAGGGTACTTAAAATCCATGGAAAGAAACCTCTAAGGATTTATTTCCATTTATTTACAAAATTTCCTGAAAACAAGTAATATTTAGAGAGCGTATTTATAACCATATTTTTTCTTCAACTTTCAAAACTTTGGTCACAATTCCTGTAACTTTCCAAACCATTTATTCACTGTCCAATACACCAAAATATATACAGAGAACAACCAAATTAAATTATCCCAAGTTAAGTTCATAAAACTTCCATTTACACAAGTTAAAGTTAAGGGATATCGAAGTGCACCCACAATGACTATTCTCGTTTAAAACATACTTAAATTCAACACCCGATCCAAACAACCATTCAAACACCAAGACAAGGCCACACCACATGTTTACAAGGGTAATAGAAGAGATGCTATATAATATAAAGTTGCCATTTTCTTTTAAAAGCAAGAGGGGCCTAAAGTTTATAACTTTAATTAGTTAATGTCACTTTAACTTTATATTTCAAACACACAACATATATACACTATATATACAAACAAGTTAGTGAGGTAATTCACCTAGATCCAAGATAAACACATGCTCAAGCACAACCTAACTCAACAACACTTCCACCCGTGCGATCCGGATTTTTCGTATAGTTTAAGTTGACAATAAACCATACTTTCCCAACTCAAATTGAATGAAAAGGCGGATAGTTAAGGGGTAAAAACAAAATAACATAGAACAGAGAAGAAAACAAAATATCACATGAATGGAATGATCTCTATAAAACTACAAAATCTTTTATAGCGAAAAAATTTGAATACAATATCAAATTAAAACCTAGATTAAGCCTGGAGAGTTATAAATCCTTTATCCTTACAAATGCTAAAAATTAACAAAACAAATGCATCAGAAAAATAAAATACATCCATACGTTGATGAAGATCTCTAGCTCTCCTCGAGAAATTCCAAGCATCTTTAGCTAAACTAAAACTACTTGGAACTGACCCGAGTATTAAAAATACCTATATCGAGATTGATAAACCAACGTGAGAAAACTCAAATCATAAATGTATATGACAGTATCATATATTAGGTTGATGCTAATCAAAACCTTTGAAAAGAAGGGTATCTCTAAGACCACATCGCACATAGTTACGGACGGTTTTTACCTTATGATAGACAAAATAATTTATACAAAAACAAATTTGATATTATCGTTAATGACATTGGTTTGAAAACACTTGTCAAATAAATATACAAAGAAGGTACTAATATCGCGACAATGTCAAATAGTGTACATGATACCAAAGGGATAGCTAAAATGTTTGCAAAGCGTTACAGCTATTTCGGGAATACAACCAAAACCATAAAGCTCGTATTGGAATTGGATTTCCCACAAGTTAGGGAACTAATGGTGATTCTCTCCAATGCAAAATCCATGCATAATAGTCCTAGTCTCCGGTGACTATTCACTTTTCTCAAGCAAGCCATCGTACTACATTGTTACACTACTATGGATCATTGTATTTCAATGACTTTGCTCTTTCTCAGTCAAGCCTCCAATACTAGCCCTTTTAAACCATTGAGGGTCCAAACACTATAGGACTACTTCATCGTCAATAAAATCGATAGCCTAAAATATATGTCATGTAGTCCACCTATTATCACATATCATTCCTAGGATGTGAGGCTCGTGAAGCTACGCTCTTCTTTCCACAAAGCCAGGCTTTGCTTTTCACAAAGCCATGCTTTTCTTTACACAAAGCCATGCTTTGCTTTTCACAAAAAAAAAATCCACTTAGAATGCCACATTGCCATTTCTAACAACACACTATTGATTTCCACAAAATTAAAACCTCTAAGCTCGTAAGTCTCAAAGAAGGGTATGTATAGGAGGGGTTACCTCCTACACCACCAAATAGATGTATGTTTGCAGAGAACAATGTACCTATTCCTAGAAATGCAATGTTAGCCACTCATCTATACAAGTTGTCCAAGTAAAGGACAAACCGAAGGCACTTCTCCTACTACATCCTATTTGGAAACCACGTCTAGGATTAGTAGTGAGTAGTCCTTGCCAATCGAAGATTTTCAAAATGGAGGCACTACTGCCACCATATATATAATATGGGAATCGCCCCAGAGGTTAGTGGCAAGCAGCTCTACGACATGAAGATCTTCGTCTTCAAATCATTATTTTCAACATATCTTCACTTTCGAATGCGTAAATTGGTTCGAAGTGGTTTTCGAATAGGAGTTACCCAAATCTGACCTCGGTTTCTCCAAACGAATCATCGATAAAAAATATCAAGCATATAGGTGATATCAAACAACATCTAACAAATTTATCTTTTTATCAAATCAAATATCTTTCAAAGATATATTCTCTTAAACTATTCCTTTATCTTTTCAGGGTATAAGGAATAATAAGCCTCATTTATCATATTCTCTATTGACTAAACATCTCTACTCTTGGATTAATGCCAAATTATTTCACATTTGACTTAGGAAACATTTCTAAATCATTTATTTAAATTTTAACAAAGATTTCTTATTTTCAAATCATAAATTTTATATGGGTCAAAAACGATGTTGTTTAAGACATCATTTAGTGTAAACCAAAATCAATTAGTATTGAGCAAAAAAAGATCCGTAGAGATTAAATGAATTATACTCAATACCGATCTCCATATTCAACCAATATTATTCGTCGAATAATGGTGAAATCACCTTTTAAATTCACAAGGATAATATGAGTTCCATCCTCTAAATTTAATACAAAGTTTAACTAGGGTATGCTCGATACCATGAAAATCATATTTTACATCTTTTTTAACTGTTGAAAAATTCCAAATCTCTTTTCTTTTAACTTAGGAAAACGCGGTTGAGTAGATCAAGTTAACTATCCCCTTCATCGGGCCAGCCTGGATAGCTGGAGTGGAATCCAAACACTGGTTGTCCAATCTTGGGTTAGAGACTGTCTCTCTATCACGTATAAGGCGGTCAAGTTATTTGATCAAATATAAATCCTTTATATGACCTTTTTAAGAGATTATTTTCATTTAATTAAGACTATGACAAATATTGTTTAAAATGATTTTCCTTTAACCATTTATTTAAACTCCTTCAAAATAATTATAAAAATTCCAAATCATATTCACAATACTTAATTATTCATTTGAAAAGATTACTAAAGAGATTATGGAAGAATAATCAAGTTAAAACAATGATTCGCAAAATTTACCCAAAACTGTCATAAAAATCGTGTGAATAGTGTTTTTAGAACTTCTTCGCCCTAAATATATATTACACCTCATATATGTCCAATTTTTATATTCAAAACTATTTTAAAATATTTAATCATATTTATGGAATTTATTTAATATTTTAAAGATCTAAAATATTCATTTTGAAGAATTTACCCCTTCGATTTTCGAACTGCTAAAACGTGATGTTTTTGAAAACTTGATTCGGACATATTTCGAACTCTTAACAAAATCTTGATTTTTTTTTCTTTTTTTGAAAATTATGTTCTAATGGGTTTGGAAAATTCTTATTTTAAAGAATTCTGACTTATATTGCATCCTACACATTGATTTAACTTTCTGGTCAGAAAATTATGAACCACCGCTTCGATTTGGCTTGATTTTTTAAACTTCATTAAGCTTTGCCGAAACTTGTTAAAATGTTTAAAGTGCCATAATAATTTTTTTTCAAAAATTTCAAACTATATTACTACATTAAAAACTCATTTTCCACTTATTTCATATTATAATATTACGTTATTATAATATTCATTTTTCAACCTTTTTATATTCAAAACCCTAAAGAGGCTTAATAAACTCCATTCACATATTAATATGAATTTATTTTTCATTAATTTACCATGGTTAATTAATAACCATTTCTATTTTGGATAATTATGATTTTCCCATTATTAATTATATTTATCACAGTCAAGTTATCAACTGTATAATCAACCATATAATTAATCAATTTTCAAACATCCATATAAATTATCTAAGATATTAAATGGTCATATTACCATACTTGAAATAGTTATAGATGTTATTTAATAATTACGAATGTCAAGTACTCACTATCGATTTCCACTCCGTCAAACTTTTTCGAAGCTTCTTGAAATGAATATAATGGTACTCTGGCAAGACTTCCTTCTCTTTTCTTTCCTCCGGAGGTTCTAGAACTTGCTCTTCCTTCTTTGAAGTGCTCGGCCCATGCTTGGATGAGGGTGTTAGCTCAGCCAACAGGTGGTAATGGTGGCCGTGGGTACATGAGAAGGTTGGGAGGTGTTTGGACTTGTATTGGAGATGACTTTTCATTGTTTGCATATGGAATTATTTTCGCATGACTTTGTTGTTATAAGTTTTCATTGAGAAGAGAGGCCATTAGGAAGCCACTATAAAGCTTCATGAAGAGGAAGAAGAAGAGGAGAAATGGTGTATAAAATTGTGAAGGATAGCATGTGTATTTATTGGAAAAATTAGGAAAAATATCCTAACAACGTCATTATTCTTCACATCACCTTTCCACCTCACTACTTTCCATATGCTCGGCCACACACCCTTCCATCTCTGGCATCATGTCATGCAGGCGCTTTGACTTTGTTTTGGAAACATCATGATATTTTCTAATTTCTTATTTTATGTAATTAGTAAATGCACATAGTAATTTCCTATATGCATATACATGCCATGTGCATGTATATTTGCACATATGTGTCTTATTTGATAAGCCATGGTGCAACATTCGATTACAACTTCCGTTTGATAAACCGTTGAAAATTTGGAATCCGATTTTAGGTCATATAATTACTTCTTAGTTAAACTATATATATTTGTAAACATATCATGAAAATCTACTTATTACCATTTATAAATAATTAAAACGATCTCATTTGAACTATAAAACCATGTAAACCAATATCAAACAAGTGTTGCAAAATTGCGTCGTCGAATTGCCAAAGTGCGACGAACTTTGTTTATCTTTATAAAACAAGCTATATATTTGTAAAACATTATAAATCAATTATTATCATTATGTAATAATTAAAATTAATTTCCATTTAAACAAATATTTGAATATTTAAATATCCAAAATATAAAACTTTACTTAAATGCTTATTTTTAAAAATGATAACAGCATTGATGACATCATAATTATTTATAATTCCTATAAATGGAGTAAAATATTATATTGCATATTCTTGCTTAAATGGGGAAATAATTGTTTGTATCTAGACTCATACCCTCTAATAATGCAAAAATCTCAATTTTATCGAAAAATTATTTTCGTCAAGAATCCAAATATCTATATTTGTTAGTACAAAAATTAAAACAAGTTTACCATCATTAATTTTTGTTCAAAACATTATATTTTGTGTTATAAAATCTTATATTTGAATATTTTAAAAATAATTATTATTTTTCAAAGTGATAAAATTATGGGTCATTACGGACTTCCCCCTTATAGAATTTCGTCCTCGAAATTACATTCCAAGACCCAAAGAAGTTTACCTAAAATCTTATCTTTAAACTCAATTATGTATGATATACCTAGATCATCCGTATGCAATACATGATTCAATCTCATATTTAAATACATAATTTTTCTTCCGAACTAGTATCATTCCTTTGATCCTTTAGTGCGGACATTGATCTGGCTTCTTGGTCAGGAACCTTTATTCTCTTATATAGCTCTCAACTATGACAGAAAACGCAAGTATCCAACCACAAAACCTCATCAATGTTCATCGTCAAGAATTGAGTGATAAATTGTTTTTCGGGTTGGTGAAACACCATAAAGTTCCGTACTTGAATCTTACATCAAAATCGTGTGAAGAAATGATATATGTAAAACATATATACTTAATAACTTTTCTAAAAAAAATTATGAATACATTTCATAAAACTTTTATCTTTTACTTTTATAATGATATAATCACTTTACATATTTATTTCCAAATATTTGTTTCTTCAAGGAAAACATTTTATTCCAAAAGATAAATATCTTTTCCATTTAAAATAATAATAAACATCTTTTATTATCACACATTTCTTTTACAAATGTTTTCAAAATCTATTTTTAAAAAATTTCTTTTTTTTAAACATTTCATAGTATTTTCTAAACCGACTTTCAAAACCGTTAATTAACTAATAAATTATCTTCTTTCTCAAGAAACCATTTCAATTCAAAAGACAAATTATCTTTTGTTTCTAAAATTCTAATTAACTTCTCTTATTATGATATATTTCTTATAACTTAAGGAAAATTATATAGATCGAGTAACTCCAAAATAATACCAAGGGACTGGGTACTACCAGCATATCCCTTTAACCGAAAGGGTAATACTTAAGAGAAGTGTTTTCCATCCAAACATATCTCTTACCCATTTTTAGAAATTTTGAGCCACTCGAACTAGTTATTATAAGTGACTTCCTTTCTTTTCAAATTTCTTATTTAAAAAATAATATTATTGTTATTTCTTTTAAAAAATCCTTAGTAGATTACTTTGTTTATAAAACCTATTTTATAAATCCCTTCCATAAAATCATCGTATATTAACCAACTTCCTTTTAATGGCATTTAAATTTTCACATTTCTTTTCCCAAAATACTAGAATTTAAATTCTCAAATTCTGTATAACATACCTTCCATATCTATCTTTTACAAAATCATTTTATTAGTATAAAATACATTTTTATAGAACATGCTCATTTATTATTTTATCTAAATTCATTAGTCTTAATTCCATATTATTATCAAACACCTTATGGTCAAGTCGTGAAACTTAATTCATAAAGTGTTCGTTCAATCAACAAACGATAATTATGGAATATTATCATTTCCTTAATCACAAAGTAATACACTATAAATAACTACATCGATTTTTGAAAGTTATTTCTTTACATATAAAATATGACCTTAGGTAAAATTATTTCATTTACCCAGAATTTTCAAAATCAGTTTGTCAGTTTGCCTTGTTTAAGTGTTTAGGAATCCCTACCGATAACAGTGGTTAGGCGCATCAACCAAAATTCATAAAACAAAAAACAAATAAATCAACACAAAATAATTTATAGTTGCTAACAAATACGTGCTCATATGTATGCTCTAAACTCAATCTAAGGTGCTCTTACTATTTGCGCTAAATTTTATCACAAACACCCTGTTGTAAGTGAAAGCACCAATATGCAATATTTAGATCCAAACAAAGAAATATGATTCATAGATCACAGAATAGGTTACAGAAAAGTAAATGAACATTGCAAGTTTTATAGTGGTTTGGCAAACTCCGGCCTACGTCCACTCCAGCAATCTTTTATTTATATTGTATGATTACTAGCATATTTGTTTTTTGCCTTAGAAAATTATTGGAGGAAGAGATAAGAAGTGACGAAGGAGAGCCAGCCAAAAAAGGCCTTTGCAATAAGCCAAGTCCACTATATTTATAGGTGAAAACGTGCATGGATCAGGTTGTAATTTTTCCAGAAGAATCTCCAGATCTGTACGACCCGGTCCACAAATTTTCGAATCGATCGCACCCCATTGGAAAAATCAGGGCCTATCATTCATATGAGCTCCAATGGATCAACAATCAAATAAGGGGATGCTCCATAATTTAAGCTACCTTCACTCCAAATTTTGTATAATTTTGACATACCGTTTGTGAGATATTGCATTTTTGACAGAACTATGGATCGTTCTGTCTAATTTGTATGATCATTACAATAATGATCGGCCTCTTTTTTCAAGATTTAGGAATTTTCTAGTGCAAATAATCATTTAGGTTTCCCATGACGTAAGCTACTTGATCTCCAAATTTTTTGTAATTCCGACATAACAGTTGTGAGATATTGCATTTTCCGTGAAACTATGGATCGTTCTGGCTTATTTGTACATTCGTTCCAATAACGATCGACCTCTTTTTCAAAGATTTGGGAGTTTTGTCATGCGATCGATTATGAGGACTGCTTTCTTCAATATTTTGATGCTCCCAAATTTTCATGGGTAATTGATTCGTAGATCTTAAGATATTGATCGATCTTCGTCGATTTACACTGTTTTATGGATCGTTCTAGATCGATACATATAAATTCTTCATTGGCCCATAACTCGATCGAAAGAAATCCAATTGACTTGAAATTTGGTGTGTGACCTCACGAGGCCTTCTTTTTCACTTTATACTAATTGCACCTTAATTGGAACTCAGTCCGAATCTTCCCAACTATTGTCCATAGTTCCAAATATCATCGATTTCCGAGCCTGATAACCGCCTCTCCGAGCTTCCTACCTTGATGATCACATAAGCCTTTTAGCCAATTTTTATGATATACTACCCGGTCAAAGGGTGGTATAACATTTACCCCCCAAAACATGCCTTGTGGTAGGAAGGCAGGTTTTGAATTGCTATAAATTCGAAATTCGAAATCCATAATCCGTTGATAGCCGAATATTCCACTCTAGAATCTAATCCATTGCCAATCCAATTCATTGATCTCTCCGTATCGTTAGCGAAATCCATGATTTTTCTAAGTCAATATCCAGTTCCGAATCTATTCCACATTCACTAACCAAATCTACAATCTATCTGGATTTTTTTAGTCAAACCTGTATCCTTCCAAACCCGAATTCATTGCTGTTCGAAGCTGATACCCGAATCCATGACCTCTTCGGGTTGTTAGCCAAATTCGGGACCACTTTGGGTCCATATTCAAACCTACAACCTATTTGGGTTGATCATAGCTTCTATTAGCATTTTCTATACTCTACACGCTCTTTGACAAGAAGGGCACAATGAGAAGTAGGTCGATTCTGTCACTCTCCGGTGAAGCGGCCTACTTCTTGCTTTTCCCAGTCCCGTCTCTCCGGTCGGGACATTGCACGATATTTGGGGTATCCTTCTCCGGCCTCGATCCCCAGTCGAGGACTTAATCCGTGGCGTATCCTTCTCCATCCTCGATAACCAATGGAGGGCTTAATCCATTGGTTATCCTTCTCTAGCACCGATCCCCAATCGAGGGCTTAATCCATGGGGTATCCTTCTCTAGCCTTTATCCCCAGTCGAGGACTTAATCCATGTACGAGTCCATCATGCCACTCTCCGGCAAAGGGACTTACACCTTGCGGTTATTGCTCCCTCTCTTCGATCGTGGCCACAACCACAAACTGTGTTATTTATCATAGTAGTGCAGATCCATATGTTTTAAAATTCATTAGTTATGGTGGTTTTTCGCCATCTCAGAGCATGCCTAGGGACCATCCTCGATCCCATACATATTTAAGTGACTTAGCTGTTTTAATATAGAGTTTATTAGTTATTTAATTCATGCCACCCTGATCAAGAGATGATGACCTATCCCTTAAGCTTGGCTCGCTCTGATTGAGGGATGATGGTTGCTCATGTTCCATCACCGTTATCTGATTCCTTCCAGAGTCAATTAGATCCATTCCCCAAGTTCTATGGGAAGTAGTACCAATCCATTCTCCTTACTCAAGGTTGATCCCCATTTACTCCAATCTATATCCAAGTCTGCTAATTTCTGCTCCAAGTCCTGGATTCCAATTTCCAAATATTCTAGCATCCATAAGTGGTCTTCGATCATCATTTCCATCCTGCTCTCCGAGTCTACAAGGGAATCCCAAATTATCCTCTTCTAGACACACATCCAAATTCTGATAGACACCAAACCACTCAGCATTGTCCAACATCCCACCTGGGATTGACTTAGAATAACCCGAGTGCGTGCCTCCAAGTGTAGATCGTTCAACGCCGATCGTTATGTGTCGGCTAGGGACCGTCCTTGGCTGTACTACTCCATCCTGCTATTTGTTAGCTTTCTTTCTTTGGTCCCGATTTTGGTTTTCTTCAGCCCCTGCTGCTCCAACTCCATGATCCATATTTTTAGTGTTTCCTGCTACTCCATTTCCTTAGTTTTGTGCTCCAGCTTGTCCCATCTGCCTAAGGAGATTCTAGATCATATCTTCCCGTCTCTTTAGCATCTTTTCCTGCATAGCTTCCATCATCATTTCCATCTCGTCTCTAGTGATGTAAATATATGTCTGATTTTCTCCAGTTCCAAAAGAAGCCTCATGACTTCCCCATGGTGAATCCTATTTTCTTATGGTTTCCTTATTGATTGCCTAGCCATTGCTTCTTAGATCCAAGTATCCAAGCAACCAAATCCAAGATCGTAGCTTCCAAATCTGTGGGTGCAAGTTTTTATCAGTGATAGAACCAAAATGTTTACGCCAAATTTGGTCATAAACACCCTATTGTTGGTGAAAACACCAACATCCAATATTTAGATCCAAACAGAGAAATCTAGATTCACAAATCACATAATAGATCGAAGATAAGTAAATGAACATGCATGTTTTATGGTGATTCGGCAAACTCCGGCCCACGTCCATTCTAATCTTTTATTTATACTTTAAGATTACAAGTACAGTTGTTTTTTGCCTTAAAAATTTAATGGAGGGAGAGATAAGAAGTGATGAAGGAGAGCCGCCCAAAAAATTTCTTTACAATGAGCCAAATCTGCTGTATTTATAGGTAAAGACAAGCATGGATTGGGGTGATATTTCGCCAGAAGAACCTCCATATCTGTATGTCTCGGTCCACAAATTTCCGGCTCCATCAACACAGCATTGGAAAGATTAAGGCCGGTCATTCATATGAGCTACAATGGAGTTATGATCAATCATGGGGTGCTTCATGATGTATGCTACTTGCTCTCCAAATTTCATGTAATTCCAACATACCATTTATGAGATATCGCATTTCCATGAAACTATGGATTGTTCTGGCCGATTTGTGCGATAGTTCCAATAATGATCAACCTCTTTTTCCAAGATTTGGGAGTTTTGAGCTACATGTTAGTTCCCTAAGATGTAAGCTACTTGATCTCCATATTTCGTGTAATTTCGACATACCATTTATGAGATATCGCATTTTTCATGAAACTATGGATCGTTCTGGCTGATTTGTATGATCGGCCTCTTTTTCCAACATTTTGGAATTTTGTCGTACGATTGATTATGGGGACTCCTTTCTTTAGTATATTGATGTTTCCAAAATTTCATGAATAATAGAATCGTAGATCTTGAGATATTAATCGATCTTCGTCAATTTACCATGTTTTATGGATCGTTCTAGATCGATCCATATAAATTCTTCATTTGCCCATAACTCGAGCATACGAACTCCGATTGACTTGAAATTTGAAATGTGGCCTCAAGGGGCCTTCCTAGTCACTTCATATTGATTGCATCTTAATTTGGGGCCCATTCTCAATCTGCCCAACTATTGTCTATAGTTTTGAATATCAACGATTTTCAAGCTTGATAACCGCCTCTTTGGGCTTCCTGCCTTGATGGTCACAGAAACCATTTAGCCAACTTTTATGATATGCTGCCCAGTCAAAAGGCAGCGTAAATTTATCCTATCTCTAATGAGCTACTCATCGTAGGGTATTACTAACCCTATCTCTGATGGGACTTTACCCCTATCAGGCTTTGGTGTTCGCTCAACCTAAGCTCTGATACAAAATGTGATGATTCGTATTTTTCATGTAATTTAAGTTAACAATAAACCACACACGTCTAACAATGAAAAGGTGGATAGTTAAGGGGTAAAAAGAAAATAACATAAAATAGGGAGGAAAACAGAATCTACGCAAATGGAATGATTATATATTATTAACCATAAAATCTTTTACAGCAGAAAATTTTGAATTATATATCATAGTCTAATCTATATTCCGCCTGGATAGCTATAAATCCTTTATCCTTACAAATGCTAAAAAACAACAAAATAAGTGTAGTGGAAAAATAGAATACGTCCATAAGTTGATGAATATCTCAAGCTCTCCTCTGGAAACTCCAAGCATCTTTAGCCAAACTTGAAACTACTCGGATCGGACCCAAGTATTAAAAATATCCAGATCAGGCTTGATAAACCAGTGTGAGAAAACTCGAATCATAAATGTAAATGACAATGTCATAGATCAGGTTGATGCTAATCAAAACCTTTGAAAAGAATGGTATCTCGTAAGACCACATCGCACATAAATATGGACGGGTTTTACCTTACGATAACAAAAATACTTTGTACCAAAACAAATTTGATATTATCATTAATGATACTAGTTTGAAAACACTTTTTAAATAAATATATAAAGAAGGTACCAATACCCGGACAATGTCAAACGGTGTATATGGTACCAAAGTGGTAGCTGAAATTTTTGCAAAGCATTACAGTTATTTTAGGAATATGACCAAAACCATAAAGCCTGTATTGGAATTAGATGTCCAACATGGTAGGGAACTAGTGACCATTTTCTCCAATGTGAAATCTGTGCATAACAATGCTAATCTCCAGTGACTATTTACGTTTCTCCAGCAAGCCTCCGTAGTACATTGTTACACTGCTATGGAACAACATATTTCAGTGGCTTTGCTCTTTCTGAATCGAGCCTCCAATACAGACCCATTTAAACCATTGAGGGTCCAGACACTACTGGACTCCTACATCATCAATATCAATCCCGTATCATTTCCTAGATGTGAGGCTCATGAAGCTATGCATTTCTTTCCATAAAGCTATGCTTTACTTTTCACAAAGCAAATTCCACTTAGAAGCCACATTGCCATTTCTAACAACACACTATTGATTTCCACAAAAGTACAACCTCTGATCTCGTACGCCTCAGAAAAGGGTGTTAAGTATAGGAGAGGTTACTTCCTACACCACCAAACAGATGTACGTTTGTAGGGAGTTGTCCAAGCAAAGGACAATATCAGACATCGTTCCATACAAGTTGTCCAAGTGAAGGACAAACTAAAGGCACTCCTCCTGCTACATCCCATTTGGGAATCACCCCTAGGATTAGTAGCGTGTAGTCCTTTCTAATCGAAGATTTTCAGATTGAAGGCACTACTGCCACCAAACATATAATAAATGAATCGCCTCAGAGGTTAGTGGAAAGCAGCCCTACATCATGAAGATCTCCATCTTCAAATTATTATCTTTAATATGTCTTCACTTTGGAATGCATATACTGGTTCAAAGTGGTTTTCAGATAGGAACTACACAAATCCGTCCCCGGTTTCTCCAGACCAATCATCAATTGAAAGATGTCAAGCATATATGTGATTATCAAACAACATCCAATCAATTTATCCTTTTATCAAATCAATATTTTTTGGAGATATATTATTTTAACTATTCCTTTATCCTTTAGGAGTATATGGAATCATTAAGCCTCATTTATCAAATTATCTAGTACATTAAACCTCTTTAATCTTGGAATAATTCCAAATTATTTCACCTTCTACTTAGGAAAACATTTCCAAATCATTTATTTAAATCTTAACAAAAGATTTTATATTTTCAAATCATAACTTTTAAATGGGTCAAAAACGATGTTTTTTAAAACATCATTTACCATAAACCTAAATAAATTAGTATTGATTAGAAAAGGATCCATAGAGATTATATTAACTATACTCAACACAAATTTTCATAGCTAACTTGTACTATTCGTCGAATGACGGTGAACAACTTTTAAATTCACACGGATAGTACGAGTTCCCTCCTCGGAATTTAATACAGAGTTTAACTAGGGTATTCTTTATACTACCAAAATCATATTTTAGAAACTTGTTTAACTTTTGAAGAGCTCCAAATCTCTTTTCTTTTAACTAAAGAAAATGCGACTCGAGTAAACCAAATTAACTATCCCCTCCAACGGATTAGCCCGGATAGCTATAACTGTTAGCACCAAAATTGGTCACTAACACCCTTGAATAGAGTTAAGTAGAGAGACTAATGAAGCAAGTAAATTAGAATAGCGAAATAACGCAATTGAGTGCAAAAAGAATAATAGAAACGAGAACACCAGATTTATAGTGGTTAGGCATAATTGCCTGCATCCACTTTGAATAGAATCTTCATTACTTTTCCAATCACTTGAATACAGACACAATCCGTAAACAAACTACTTGAACATAAGTTTGAATCAAAAAGAGGAGAGTAAAAAGAATGATAGAGTTTTCCAAGAGTTCTCCAAAAAGGTCCCTTTAACTGGACCCCTGCCCCTCTATTTATAGATGAAGATAGGTTGGATTCTTTGTTCATGCCCATGACTAAGATTGTTCGGCCCATAGCTGAGGAGTCAGGTATACCAAACCAGACCCCCCGATCCACTACGGCCAACCCCCTTTTGCTAATTTAGAATCGCTTGAACGTCGACTCGAAGCAGCCCCTTTGCATACTCGGTGTATGTTAGACCACGACCCAAAGTCACTTATGCTTCTACTCGTGTTGATCCATTCCTTTCATTCTTGATATCAAACCAGTATAGCCGAACTACCCTGACCGAACCACCAAGGCCGAACCATTAACGGTTGAGCTATATGGACTAACTCTTCTAAGGTCGACCCATCCACACTGAACCACTTAGGCCGAGCCACTAAGGGCCGAGCCACATGGACTAACTCTTCTGAGTCCGACCCATCTACACCGAACCATTTAGGCCGAGCCAAACACAGCCGACCCTTAGTTGCCGAACACCTATGTCGATCCCTCCATAACCGACCCACTTGTATTTAACTACCTTGACCGAACAACTATTTACTTATCTATCTCAATTGAACCACCACCTAATACTGAACCATGCAAATAGGCTAATCCATATAAATATCCCGAACCACTCAATTTACACTGATCTTTCATATTCCCCATCATTCCTTTGCTTGAGTCCTATCTAGGTCCAACCAAAGGCTCTGCAACTATCACCTTATAGTCGGGTCACGTAGCCGGGTAACATTTGCCGCCACCAAAGTGCATTATATGAATCAACATGATGCTCTTTGAATCAACAGTCAGTCCTTGCTTTCAAAAGCTAGCTCATTCAGAATGATAACCGACTGTCGTTTTTCATTGGCCTTTGACAAAGCTTCATGTCGCCTTAATGTACTAGCTCAATCTTGAAGAAGCTTTTAAAGTCTTGTTTTAAATTTTCAAAAGCTGAATGTATACAACCTTTCGAAGGCTGAATCAGGGTGGGTTCTTCAAACCCACGCATCTCCACTCATTTGGTATTATCCGTCTCTTTATCGCATACTATCTTCAACTGTCATTGTATGTGAATTTGTTCCTGTGTATATATTTATCACTATTATTTTTATTATTTTTAAAAAACGAAAGGTGGATTGGCACACAAATACCGACCCACACGGTCAGTTCACCTAGCAATGGACAGCACCTTTCTTCACCGACCTATTAAAACAGTCTGAGTGATTCCATAAGATACTGCATGTTCATCTTCCCTTCTGCATATATAAACTCATGCCTTCATTCTTGTTCTCCCACTTCCTTTTTATTTTTCATCTTTTCCAATCGCTACTCCAATCTCATCACCTCCAGACCACTGAACAACCTCACAACTTCACTCCACCTCCCCCTTACGCGCTGCCACCATACCCCTTAACTCTAGGCTCTAAGAACCTCTCATCAAAACCTCGGGTTAACACATAGGTAGGACTCATACCTCCACTTGGGATTTATTGCGTACATACCGATCCTCATGATGAGTGGGAAAGGAATAGGGTGAGTAAGTGTATAGGGCGAAGGTAGTAGAGGGGTTTTTGGCATGGATCCATATCAATTCGAGAGGAGTAGTTATTGGTGGTTTTAGGGAGGCCTGCAATTTATAGGAGGAGAGGACTTGTTGCACTAAGAGAGGGAAGTCAGGTGCCCGAGGAGGAGAAAAACCCGGTCGGCAATCTTTATGGGCCGATCCACCAAAGGGAGAGTCAGGTTGAATCATTCAAATAGTCGGTCGGTAGATGAATTTATAAGTTAGGATCAGCGCTTTGAGAAAGAGAGTGGATGTTCCTAGAGGGAAGGAGAGATTGTGTCGGTATCTTGAGATAAAATATGGGTCGGTGACTTGAGAGTGAATATTGTTGAGACTTGGTTTTGATTCATGACACGAACCTATCACTACGACATACATATTTGATGACTACTACGACAAAAAGAGACAAGGAGACGAGACTTTAAAACCGGTGCATCAACTATATTATTTTATTTTTAAGTCTTAGGTCAATATTGTTAAAATCTCTCCTCAGTTACGTATATATTAGCTTATATATTTAATCATTCTATTTCCCAAATATTTATATATAATTAAAAAATAAAAGTGTTTTAAAGTTATAGAAATTGATATACCTATGCAAACTGTGCATATTGCACAAATTTAGCCAGGTCGGTCGACTGACCCAGACGTCCAATCGACAAATACTAGAAATTTTGTGCAACATGCACAGTCACATAGATATACAAACTTAAATTTAAATATTATTTTGAATTTTCAGTCGACTGATCCAGAGGCTCAGTTGACTGAATTTTTACAACAGCCACTTTTTGAAAAGACATGACTTTTTGTGAAGAGTTGCGAACCTCTAACGAAAAGATTTGGACGCAACACCTCAACCGAAACTCTTCGCCAACAGTCGCTGCCTTCTAACCTTTATAAATAGAAACTACAAATTGATTCTGAATCACTGAATCAAAATCAAATTTTCTTATTCCACTGATCTAATACTCTGGAATCTATTTGCTATCATACTTTCAATTATTCTACATAAAAGCAATACTATACCTTTCTATTCTTCATATACTTCAAATATATATATTATTCTCAAGGAGAAGATTATAGGAAGGGTGTACTACAAGTGACAAATCCGTGTTATCAGAACACACAAAAATCAAAACTATTTTCTGTATTTGTTGAAGTCCTACTCTGCTGCTCAGGCGAGTGAAGTCCTCTTTGGCTATTGAGGCGAAATACTGTTCTGCTACTCAGGTCCCTGTTCGGCTGTTCAAGGGTGTATAGACCCGTTCCTCTGGGTTAAGTGAGGGTTGTTGTTTTTAGTGAAATTCCAGAAGGAGTCTGGGACTAGACGTAGGATGATGCTTCGAACCAGTACATAAATTCCTAGTGCCATTTTACTTTACTGCTTTTATATTATGCATTATTTACCCTATAGCTACATCATTATACTCTGTATCATTGTATATTCATATTACACGATCCATAGCACACTTTCATTTGGTATCAGAGCATAGCCAATTTCAAATGTGGGTCGGTTATTTTGAGAGAGGGTGAGAGTGGATCGGTATCTTATGAGATAGTATGGATCGGTAGGAGTCTAGAAAGGGAGTGGGTCGGTATGGGCTCAGTGAGGCTGGGTCGACGATTAGAGAGAGAAAGGGATAGAAAGTGAGTGGGTCGGCAATCCGATAGGATAGTGGGTCAGTAGATCGGGATCAGCATTGGCAATCAAGATTGTTCTGACTTGAACGCCACACGAATGAGGACTACATATCCCAATACTTAAGCATAGTACAATTAATAACAATAAAGACTAAATCATACAAGCCCATAGACCTAACTTGGACTAAAAACTTCATAGCTTCAGTAATTCTGAACACAAATCTAACTCAACAAAAGCAAGTAACAGCCTTCGTAGTATATGATGCCAATTTCCGATCCTGGGATCTTAACTACTGAACATAGGACAAACTATCGGAGATGGTCAGTGATGAAGGTCTTCGAAGATGATAGTTTAAAGCTTAATCACTCTTTACCAGTTTTTAGAACTTTAATTTCTCTGTACTCACGTTTGAATTGTCGCACTAGTTCACACATCACATGGGGGAACACTTTGTTATTATAACTGATATCTATTATCTTTCAAGTATAACATGAACAGGTATATATTTATACCAATCGCTTATTGGAGATGTCCAAAAAATCAAGCTCCGCTACTTTTCTGACAAGCCTGAGCCAAGTTCTCGACGGGAGGCAGCAAGGAGTTTGAACCCATCCTCAGCCCCCATACCTGGTATCTTAGATCAATTTGTTGCGGTTATAGACCCGACTCCCGATGCCGTAGATGGGGCCGTCATTCTGGTTGACCCATCGACTCTCAAGCTTCGAAAATTGGCGAATCTTCTGTCCGTCGATTGTGTTCTATCAACAGAATCCCCTTCGAAGACGTTCTGGTTTCGTCAGCACAAGATTGGCATCACTTGCCCCTAGCTGGGTATACTACATGCAACAAATTTATGTGCTAGGCCCGAAGCGTGCCACCCTTCAATTCATTCATCTGCGAAGTGCTACAGTATATTGAGATTGCCCCAATACAACTGCATCTGAATTTTCATACGTTCATCCACGGTTCCTACATTCTTTTCATAAGCGTCTTATTCAAATCCCCAACACTCGAGGACATCCATTATATCTATCGCTTCAAGAGACGTACCGATATCCCATCCTACACATTCCTCGAGCCACACCCTAGATGTCAAGTCGTGATGGGCGTACGGAGCAAGTTTTCTCATATAATCATGAGTGGTTCTACATACGATGTCCTCTCAGTTTTGCGAGAAGATGCCCAGAAGGAAGCAAGTCTCATCTTTATCCCAATCTTTGTCTTAAGGCTCGAAGTGCATTGTGATAACTCGGATTTTCAGGCATCAGATAATTGGATAATTATCTAATTTACTATTGAAATTACTAATTTATAAATTGTACGAATAAAATGCGATAATCTCCTTTATTAATTATTTAAAATTAGTAAAATTATTATTTTCAAATAATAATAATGTGATATTTCTAAATATAGTTACAAATAGACAAACTTTAAATAGAATTATTAATTACAAATTGAATATGGGATTATTTAAAATATATATTTTTTTTTTGTTTGAGTTGATTTTTAAATTAAATTTTAAAATGAATATGAATTTGAAAATTTGAATTTAAATTTGAATTTAAAGGATATACATATTTTGAAATTATTTTGGATATAAAAAAATATATGAATGAAGTTTTTTTTTAAAATAAGATTTTTTTCCTTAAACAATTTTATTTATATAAATTTGGAAAATATTTATTTAATAGTAAATAGATACAAAGCTTTTAAATTAGCATTTAAAAATGGATTTAATAATTTATATGATTTTATTTAGAATCTAATTGGTTTTTATTTTATTTCTTTTAAAAAGTTTTATTTATATATAATTAAGAAAACCAATTATAAATTAATAACAAGCACTTACTTATTAGGAAAATTAATAATGACAAGTGTTAGGTTATTAATCCTTGTATTAACATGTGTTAAGAGCTAAATAATGGTTGTGATAAATGTAACAAATTGAACAAGTGTCCTTCTTAATTTTCTTTTTCTTTAATTTTTGATAAAACATAATTTACATTTTCTTTCTTCATTCTTTTCTTCTCTTTTCAAAAAACAAGCAAACTTAACATAAAATTTCATTCCTCAAAACAAATGCCAACCAGAGAAAAAAATCACAACCTGAAAGCATTTTACAAAAGCTCAAGCTCAAATTCAAAATCTATAAACAATTTTCAAAACACAGAACAAACCCTGTAAGCAGTTTTCAAAAGTATATAACCTCCTCAATCTGAGCCTGTAACAACTGCAACCTGCAATCAAGTCTGAATCATCATCCTGTTCCAGACCAGTTAAACATTCATATGCAATTTAGTTTTCAATTTAAGCTTCAGAATCAAAACAACAACAATACCCAATTTTCAAATTCCTATTTTTACAAGCCTCTGCTTTTTGAAAAGGTGAGTAACACTTTCTCTTAAAATAACTTAAGTATAAATATGGTTGCATCTTAATTTCTATGATATATATAAGTAGATGGAAAATAAAGGTTTGGATTTGAAATTCAAATATCTTAGAATAAATTGGTTTTTAAAAAATTCTATATTTTAAAACTAGTGTGTATATATATATATAATTTTTATAAGTATATAATTGGGTTTTTATTTCATTTTCTTTTAAGTTATATGTAGACAAATAAAAATAATAAATGTAAAACCAAATTGATGATACAACATAAATATGTAAAACATATTAATGCACTTTAATTACATTTTCTATGCCTTTTAACAAGTGCAAAACAAATAATAACAAGTGTAAGACAATTTTGTCATAAAATTTACAAGTGGCATAAGCTTTCTTTTAAGTTGAAAATTTTAAAAAAGAAAAGATAATTAACATGAACTACGCTATTGACATATTAATGTTTAACAAATCAGGATCAAACTAAAAAGAAAAAAAATCAATCAAACAAACTCTTTCAAGTTGAAAACTGTAGCAAAGCAAAGGTTTGAAGCAGACTTAAGTTTAGATTTAACCCAATTAAAATTGATCAGACTCCAGTTCAAAATCAGAGAATAAAAGGAGGCAAACAAAAATCTTTCAAAATTGTTTCAAAGCCTAAAGCAGAAACCAAATTCAACCTGAAAACAAAAACCAGAAGATATCAAAGCAGCTACCACTTTTTCAATCTAGCATGTCTCTGCTTTTAAATCAGTGAGTAAATTCATTCAAATCTGGATTTTTGCTTTGTGTTAAAAACATGCTTGAAGTAAAATTGTAAAGGTTTGAATATATATACAAATAAGTGTGTGTATATATATATGTGTATATATGGGGGTAGATATGATTAAATTGTAATGGTTTGAATATATATACAAATAAGTATTTATATATGTATATATCGGGGTAGATATGATTGTGCATATCTGGAATATGGTCTTTTGCTCTGTTCCAGTTTTACAGAGTTCAAACCTTTTTTTGAAAATCAAATTTCTATTCTTTAAATCCTTTATAGACTATGGTGTCTAAATAAAATGTGTTCGAATTGGCAAAATTTTAAAGTTAAAAATATTTTTAAGTAGTAAAAATGATAGGGTTGATTGGAAAATTTAAAAATAAAGCAAAGACATATTTTTGTTCAAATTTTAATTGATTAAAATTTGGGTTTTTATTTCTTGATCCTATTTGTTTACATAAATCATGAATTTTAAGAGCAAAGTCAAGATTTATAGTAGGATAGATCGTGGGAAATTTCGAATTGATCGAAATTTGCAAATTGGAAAAATTCTGGTGTTTGGTGGCATTTTAATGATCGAGGTCCTGCTGGTAGGTGGTCCATGGATTGGGAATGATGGCAAAAATGGTTAAAAAATTTCTCGAGCATGGTGCAGACGAAACGAGGGTGAACTAGGGTTTACGGCCTGTTGGGTTCGTTGGCATTTTTGGATTGAATTCTCCATCGTGGTAGATGCAGGCTCGATCGTGAGTGGACTAATAGTTGCATGGGCCTTGGGATAAGAGTTGGTCGGAGTTTCAGAACTCCTAGTGGCCGAAGGTGGCAGCAAGGGTAAGGTTTTGGTGATGATTCTCTCCAGTTTGATCATTTATGCTCGATCTCGTTTTCGAGTTCGATTCAAAGTTTGGGTATTCGTTATCGAATAGAGAGGCCACGTTCAACTTGCTGGAGGTTGTGGCGATGGTCTAAGATGCTCCGACCATCTGTACACGTGCATGGTTGTCGCGTGTCTTTAGATTGCCGAGCTCGAGTGGAATTTTGTGTGGCTCGAGTGAAATTTGATTTGTCTCGAGATTGTCTCGAGTTTGTTAACAGGGTTAGGTTATAACAGTTTTTAAGTTTAAACAAGTTTTGATAAAAAAAGAAGAATGGGGTTTGACTCGGGTATTTGGGTGAGTTTTATCAAGCTTGTCTCGAGTCAAATATGAGGATATTCTCAAGTTTTAAAGTTCAGCAAAATCAAGTTTAAAACTAACTTCTTAAACTATTCTTTTAAATAATGATGTTGTTTAATATTTCTTAATTTAAGTTGTATGTTTTATTTTAAACTAAGCAGGTAGATTCTTAAGTTAAATTTGAAACTTAATTAATAGTGTAATTAAGGAGAAATTAATGAAATAAAATGTTTATCTTTAATTAGACTTAAAGATCTTAAGTTAAATTAAGATTAATGATAACTGAATCCCAGTTTTATCAAATAAGATTTTAAAGTGATAACGAAGAAGTTAATTAAGATAAATGACTTATCTTTTAATTAATTAAGGTTTAGGTGATTAAGATTATTTATTAATCAGTTAAGAAATTAAAGAGGAACTAATTAATTAATGGTTAAGGATTAATTAATTAATAATAAGGGTTACAAGTTAATTAACTTAGATTAATTAATTTATAGTTAGAGATTAATTAATATAAGTAACTAGAGAATTAGTTACTTAAATGATAATCACTTACTGTAAGTAATTAAAGGATTAACTTGTTCAGGTTTAAATAAATTTAGTTAATTATTAAAGGATAATTAATTAATAATTAAAGGTCGATTAATTGGGAATAATAATAACCAATGGGATAATTACTTGATAGAAATAATAAAAGGTAAATTACTTAAGTAAGTAATTAAGAATTAATGATTGTGATTAATTAAAGGATAATTAATCAATGTAAGTGATTATGGTATAGTTAATTTGAGAATTAATTAGGATAAATATAATTAAGGTTAATGGGTGAAGGATAATCAATTTGTGTTATTAATTTGAGGCAAATTACTTAATGAAAATAAAGAGGAAATTAGGGGATGATTAATTAATAGTTTATAATTAATTAATTAATGTTAAGTAAGCATGATTAAAGTGGTTAATTTAATTTATATTAAATTAATTAGAAATGGTATGACAAATTAATCTTGCTTATAGTTGATTAAAGTATATTGAATGCCATGGATTATTTGATATCTCTGATATGTGATTTAATATACTATGTATGGTTGAACTGTGTTAATATGGATTGTCTATCTGTGATAAATTGCTATGTAATTCTGGGTATGAGATAGTTTAAAAACTTAAAAAGCTTGTTTCTAAGATGATGCTGGATTCGAAAAGACCAGAGTCGGGTATCAGTAAATACCCGAAACCACTTCGATTTGAAATCTACTAAAATACTTTATAGATCCGATTTGTGTAATTAATAGGCTGGAAAGGAATAGTTAAAGTTAACCCGACCGTTGAATAAGTAAAGGTACTTAGTGATTGTTTGTGAAATAAGAGTAGACTATAACCATGTTTGAACTGGTAGTGAAGTTATGAGTTTCCTCGGGTTGTAAATAAGTTCTATGCGTTGAAATTTCATGATAGATGAGTTTATTCACGCTGGTTACCAGCCTGACCCGCGTGTTACTTTGATGTAATGCTCGGGTCAGACCGAGCATTACAGATTTTTAGGTTAGGACGTTCTGGAGCTCAGGAAGCCAGCTGGATGGCAGGAACGTAAGGAGTTTATTCCGCTGTGATATATTGTAGTTTATCTGGGACATGTTGTTTTAACTGTCCAGTGATTGTGAAATGTTCTAACTCTGATGTATTAAAATGTAATTGACTGATACAGCTTTCTTTGTGTAAAGAATATTATTTGTTATTATATTTCATTCTCTGCAAATGTGAGATGTTAGTGTTTCTGTTTCTTCTTTTTCTTCTATCTCTTTTCTTCTTTTTCCTAATTATCTGGAATTTCCAGGATCGAAAATTTTGGATTGTTACATTTGGTATCAGAGCCAGGTTAAGCGAGAACCTTGGCTTTGGTGGGATTACTCATTAAGGATAGGGTTAATGGTACCCTAGAATGAGTTGAGTGTGTATATATATATACATATATATGAGAGCGTACTTGTTATTTTCTTATATAAAGATTTTAAATGATTTTATATAAGAATATATTTTGGTATATAAAGCAACATTTCTTTCTAATAAGTATTAAGGTAATTGGTTGTTAAATTATTGGAATTAAATTAAGTGGTAATAGAAATACAACCAAATTTAAATTGAACGAAGATAAGTTTGAAATGGATTCAAACCGGAATTAAAATCTTGAATTTGGAGAAGAGTTTCAGAATAAGATAATAATGAATTACTTTTCAGATATGATAACTCGGTTATTATCATAAATGATTGTTGTGTTTAATAATAAAATGTGTATTAATGAGTAAGCAAAATGAAATTTTTTGGGGAAGTAAAACATTTAGGTAAGTATGACTTAAAAATTGGAATTGAAGATGATCTAAATTGTGAAGTTTTAAACCTGGATCCAGAATTTGAAAATTGTTTCAAAACAACAAAGAAATAATAAATAATACTATTTAATGTATTTGAATGAAAGGGTCCTATTTCAAACAAGAGTTAGTTGAAAATTTAAAGGAATTTGTTTTGAATTAAAAACCAAAGGTGGTTTAAAATTTAAGGATAACTTGGTGTGTAAAGAAAATAATATGTATGAGGAATATACATAATTTCAAAGATGGTTTGAAATCTGGAAATTGGAAATGTATGGAAGTTTTAAAATAATTTGGATAATATTATCCTATTAATAATCTTTAAACTGTAAATTGGATTTGAAGTGTGGTAATATATCCATTATAGAGATAAAAAGGGAAATTAAATTTTAATTTGAAATTAAGGAGATGAAATTACTTTGAAATTAAGATTTAAATTTTCAAAGGGAACTAGAAATTTTAAATTGTTAAGGATTGGTTTCAAAAACTGAAATTGGATAATAAATTGGGTTTCAAAGATTAAATAGGTTAAAATGGAATTTGGATTCAGAATTAAATGGTTTAAAGATATAAGTTGATTTGATTTAAAGGAGTAAATCAACATTTAAAAATTTAACTCGAATTTATATAATTCGGGATGGTTTAAATTTGAAATTTGAATTGAATTAGTTCAAATTAAATTTGATTTGAATTAATTGGAATTGTCGTTGAAGATGGATAAGTATAAAATTCAAACGGAAAATTTGAACTGAATTAATTTGAAATAATATTGAAGTTGAATGAGTTCAAATTCAAATGGGAATTGGGATTAATTCAAATAGAAATTGAAATGATTTGAAATTGAAGTACATTCAATTTGAAATTAGTCCAAATTGATTTGAATAATTTGGAATTGTAATTAAAGTTTACTAGGTTTAAAATCAAATGGAATTTGATTTGAATTTAGGAAAGAAATTGAGGATTAATTCAACTTGAGTTGGGGTTAAATCAATTTCAATGGAAACTGAAGTTATTTAAATAGGAATTGAGTCAATTTAAATGGAAGTGGAAATTTAAATTGAATTGATTGAAAATGGAGGTTGGAAATTGAACATTTTGACTCTGGATTATTTTCAAAATAAACTGTTTTAATATAAATCAATTTTTCCAAACTATTTACTATACAACTTTCCTTTTTTTAAATCTAAAACAATCTTATACTTGTTTTACAATTATTTTTGGAACTATTTAACTATTTTGCAACTGTTTTATAAATTAATTACTATTTTTAAACTATTTTGAAATTATTTGAAGTTTCTATAACTATTTGACTATTTTATAACTATTTATCATTATTTAACTATTTTATAGATATTTCACAAACTTATAATTATTTTTCAACTACTTATCTATTTTAAAACTTTTCAAGCTATTTTCTAAATTTAAGCTGGACAGAGTTTAAACTGTTTATGATTAAATATCCATTTGAGATCAGAATTGAGGTGATAATCCAAATGAGGATTTAAGCAATTGTGAGTAAGTGAATGGAAATCAAAATGAAGGTGAATAGAAAGATAATTGATTTGGCTAATAACCAATAAAGATAAATACGTAGGATGTATGTATACTATTCTATTCGCACAGTGATTTGATCAAGATTCGAGCATAGAATTTCGAGATAGTATATCGATTCGAGTTGGGATTTTTCACTCGATTTTCGACGGCGAACCTGGATATGGATTTTTGATTGGTTCTGGATATTCTCTATCATAGTTATGGCTATGCAAGGAGAATGACGGTTTCTGATCAAGAAACCAAATTAGAGTCCGCACTAGGAAGTCGGATGGATGATACTAGTTCGGAAGAGAAATTATGTGATCGAGTGAGCGATCATATTGATACCGCGTATAGATGATATGTGTACATCATACAGATTTGAATAAATTGATATTGGAAATTTGTGGATAGAAACTGTAAAATGATTTTGAAATGAAAAGTATATTTTGTGAGATGTATGATAAAATAAAGGGGTAATTTGGATATTTCTATAATAGAAATTTACTTTAGGGAAATAAGTGATATGGTAAGTGGTTTTGTAAAGAGTAATCAAATTCGAATATTTGATTTGGAATGAATAAAGTTATGTATCTTGTTATATGTATGATAAAACTTCCCTTGTTGAATCTTTTGCCAGAAGAAAAGGGTTTTGAAAGTTTTTGAAGTATAAAAAGGGAATTTATACAAGTTTGAAGTGACCTAAAGATTTTTAATGTTATATATCTATATATATGTGTATGTGTGTGCGCAAAGGATCTTATGAGAATGATTTTGAGAAAAGGTTTTTTGGACCTATGGATTTGGAAAGGCTTTTGATTTTTGGAGAAAAATCAATTTTTGGAATTTGGAAAGCCTAGTTTGAGAATTATCGATTTTGGAATAATCGATCTTGAGAAAGGAAATGTATTTGAGATTCATACTAGGTGTATGATTTGGAAGATACTATATGTGTATAGTATAAAGTGCTTTGAAAATGGCTCTGGAGAAAAAGGTGCTCCCTTGAAATGAACTTCTCAGGAGTACCATAGGTTGGTACTGCCTTGAACCTCAAATTGGGGGAGGCTCTAATGTTGATCCTGTGAGGAGTTCAGACAAACTAGTTCCTGAGGAATATTGGGTAGCGAAAGTCGAGGGCGCTGATGCCTGCAGAGGCATTTGGGTTATGCTGTGACGACAGTGTAACTCGATGTCGCTGCGATCTACTGTGGACCATAGCGGAAATCGTGTGGAGGTGAGTGTCAATGGTCTATGCTTGATTTTACTGGGAAAGCAATGTAACATCGGTTGACTGCGATCTATGGTCAAGTGGAGTGGAGAAGTTTCATTCTTTTGGCAGCGAAATTCGAGGGCGCTAAGGCCTACAATTATATAGGTTTTTCCTGTGATAGCAATGTTACCCCGGTTGTAGCTGCGATCTGTAGCGGGTTCCATGGCGTAATCGAGGGGCACGGAGGCCTACAGTTATCTATGGATTTTGCCGGGACGGCAACATAACCATCGGGTTAACTGCGACGGTGGATGGGAGTAATGATTTCCAGAGCATTCTCACCAAAGGTATTTCCTCTATTTTCAAAACGTTTTCTATTTTTTCACAAGGTTTTAAATAAAATTATTTTTCAAAGTATTTTCAATGGGTGTTGAAAATGGGTCTGCTAAGTACTTACAGATTTTCAATCTTACGCTAGATCAACGTATGCCCGAATTTTTGTGAGAACAAGGATGGACTGTGTTTGCACCAAAATTGGTCACAACACTCTTCGGGAGTCGTTGAAGAGATAATAATGAAGAAGGTAAATTCAAAACGAGTATTATCTAACAAAAACTCCAATCAATAGTAAAGTAAATGCGTAGACAAGCGACTTATAGTGGTTCGGCGTGTTGCCTACGTCCACTGTGAAGTTTTTTGCAGTTTTATTGATTCTCTTTCAATGATTACAGGTTGTCAACAGAAAGTTACAACTAGAAATTTGAATTCAACAGCAAGAGTATGATGTAGGATGATGGAGATCTCGATCCGGCAGAGTCTAGGCGCTTGAGAATCCAAAGATCCCTCTTCTGTTGGCTCTGGGGCTCTATTTATAGGCGTAGGATGCTGATATTTCGCTGAAAATTCGGGAGACCACCTCTGGCACGTGAGGGGGCCCACGCGGCCGGCCTCAGGAAATTTGGGCCCACTTTGGTATCGATTCGAACTCCATTCGAATCAATTAAAAAATCATCCAATCGAGGTGAAATTTGGTGTGGACATTCTTCAAAATGTATGCAAGCTTCTGTGAAAATTTCATGGCATTTGGATCAGTAGATTGGGAGATACGGTCGATAGGAAATGGGTTTTCTCGAGTGGTTGTTTGGTTCGAATCGGTTCGTTCGAATCGATCACTTCGAACCGATGGTGGCACGCGTCTTCGTGATGACGTGGAGCGCACATTTCGCCTCGATCCGGACTTTGCTCCTAGTTGACCGCGTCGACTCCATATATCTCAGCGTATTCGCATCGATGGATGACACGTCGCCTTGGCATGCTGGCTGGATGGATTCGAATGAAACTTCACCGATGGGTTCGAATAACGCTTCACCGATGGAGTCGAACAACCGATGGTTGATGGATGTGATCAAGCCTTTCTCCGATGGATACGAGCCTTGTAGCTTCTCCATGGGTACGAAGCCAATCGATGCGAACTTGCACCCTTCGATGGATTCGAAGGACGATGATCTGATGGATACGAAGCAGAAACTGGCTGATGGATACGAAGCGCTTCTTCTGCTGATGGGTACGAGGTCCATCGATACGAACTCGATGGATTCGAAGTTGATGGAGTCGAATCCGAGACACTTCGATGGATTCGAAGTTGATCGATACGAAGGTGATCGGTTCGAACCAGTGTTCGACGATGGATACGAAAACACCCATCGCGATGGATACGAAATCTGGGCTTTTCCCTTCAAATTGAATCGATCATAACTCGAGCGTATGAACTCGGATTGACTTGAAATTTGAGATGCTGACTTCTATGATCTTTCCTGTCATGTCCTATCAATTGTAGCTCAATCTGAACTCGGATGAAATTCAGCGATATCCATAGTGAAGCATAGTGTGACCAATCTCTGAGACGAACTATCCTTTGTTTTCGATCGATCTTTTGGTATCACGGCTTTGCCAAAAAGCGGGATAAAAATTTTCCCCCAAAGTACATTTTGTGGAAACATGACGTGCTTTGAAAAGCTGCAATTTCTCTGTGAACAATCATTGCTCCTTTGTCGAAGGTTGTAACCTTGCTTTGATATGATCGATCGCTGTAGAATAGCGCTTGGCTGTTGGTTGTTGTAATTGTAACAAGATGTGTATTCGATCCTTGTAAATTTTTAAAATCGAATGTTAGTCCGACGTTTATGCACATATGTTAATTTGACCCTTGCTAACGTCGTGCGTCCATGAGCCGTTGTCAATTTCATTTGTTGTTGAATTTCGTATTGATTCTATCCTGAACCGATTTGGAAATTTGAGTTGAGACAACGCTTGATGGTTGTTTTTGATTATCCTCTTGTATCGATCCTCTCCTGAATCGATGTAAAAGGTTGAAAAGTAGTCTTTCATATCGATGCGAGTCGAAATAATGGATACGAAATAGTAGTTCGTATCGATGAGAAATGATGGATATGAAATGATAGTTCGTATCAATAAGCTTGGATGGGTATGAAACATCCATTCGTGTCGATGAGTTTGGATGGATACGAAATAGTAGTTCATACCGATACGCTTTGATGGATACGAAATTGCTCGTATCGACAGGTTTGATGGACACGAAGTTTCTGTTCGTATCGGTAGGCAGTGAATGGAGTTGTGAAATTATTCATGCGAACGAAGGCTTCGAGTCGATGTGCTCACTGTTTGTTTCGCATCGATGGAGCTCAATGTCTTTTGTACAGCCTTGGTTGTATACTTTGTATCGATGAAGTGTGAGGGTAACTTCACATCGATAAGGCCTCGGGCAAATGGGTTCGAATGGAGCTTTCGAACCGATCCGTATTTTGACTGGTTGCGATCGGTCAAGTTTACTGGGAGGCGAATCGTTTCGGTTTGTCTATGGCCTCATATAAATACTTCTCACTTGGTCATTTTTCACTTTTTTCACTTTTACTGTTACCTTATACCCTATGTGTCCTCGCATCGACTCGAAGCTTCCGAGAGCAGTTTGTCACGTCTTCGAATCGATCCAATTCTTTAATCCTTCGAAGTTAAACATTAAAATCAGGTAATTTAATGGGTAATATCGTGTTTAGAATGATGAAATTCGAAGATCTTAACCCACCCTTCTTGCTTTCACGATCGGTATTGGTAACTTTAAGATTTGGGCAAACGAGAGCAAGTTTGGGGACGGCCATGGAGTCGAGGCTTGCTTTGGAGAAGAAAGAGTTGTGGCGCTTTCGAATCGAAGGAAAGCATGCGATTTCGTATCGATACGAATGTGAGTACGACGATCAATGCGAAGCCGGTGTTCTCTGATCGATGCGAAATGGTGTGCCTTTGACCGATACGAAACTCACCGTTTCGAACTGGATCGGTATGAAACTCATCGTTTCGAACTGATCGATACAAAACGTATTGAGTCGAACGCGATCGATACGAAGCGTATCGATTCAAAAATGGTCGAAACGAAGCGTATCGATTCGAACATGGTTGATGATATTTCTTCGATTCGATACAAATTTGAACTGCAGCGACCGATTCCAAGTTGAAACTAAATGAACTTAGAGAATTTTTTGCACATAAAAATACTTGACTCCGACGAGCTTCTGCTTTGCATGATTGAACGTGACTGTAGAACTGCATATTGGACTACCCTTCGAAGCTCGCCGATGGAACTGTAACTTAACAAAAATGTAACGAACTTCAACTTGGGTCGATCGTTCGCAAGTGAATGGCATGGTTGTGATGGTCAGCGATGACGGTCATTTTCGGTTTGATTTTCTGAGTTATGTCGTTCGTACATTACAGTTCATTCCATAGAATTTGTTCAAGTAATGCACTGCACTGCACGACACATGCACTTTACACCGAGGAATGCACGGGCTTTTTAGCATCTAATGATGATTTCTCGTGAGTTAGCTAGTTATGGAAACTTCAAGTTCGCAACCGCAAGAAACTCAAAGTTCAGTCCCTCCCGTGCTTGAAGTACCGGAGATTGAGATTGAAGTTATCGGTCCAGCTCCGGACGAGTTACCTGACGCATCCTTCATTAGTAACCCATCAGATTCTGCTCCGTCCAATATTTCGGAAGACATGCTAGGAAGAATATGCTTAAGGCATGGTTTGTCGATGGATGACGTGCTACTGCCGGGGCCAAATGATAGACCGCACAATCCACCGTAGGGATATACCGCATTCAATCGCCACGCGTGCGAAGCTGGGACACTCCCTCTATTTAACCAGTATATAAGAGAAGTATTGTCGTTTTTGAGGATCGCCCCTTCTCAACTGCACCCGAACAGATACGCGTCGCTCAATAGCTTGTTCATTGCATTTATGGAATATCTCCATCGTCCGCCACTTTCGATCGAGATCAGATACTTGTTTAACTTCAAGAGTTGGACGGATAGTCCATCTTTCACATTCTTGGAGGCGGTAAGAAATTTCCAAGTGATCACGGGGGCTTGGACTAGATTGAGCTACTTCAGTACGGAATGGTTTTATGTCAGATGCCCCCCAGGGTTCGCTCGACGATGGCTATTTATACGTAAGTATTGCTATCTTTTCGGGTAGTTGATAGAACTGATGTATTTGAAGTCGCACTCACGTCTATTTTATTTTTCAGCCATAATTCAGCGACCTGTAGGCGAACGTTTCAAAGAGATAGTTCGGGTATTTCAGGAAATCCCGAGTGAAGAGAGGAATATCGAGCTGCTATTGACAGATAGGAATCTTAGGATTCTCTGACTGATTGAAAGAAGACAAAGCATAATACTCGATGGTTTCTTAAAGACTGCCTCGAAAGAACGAGTCAAACGGAGAAAGCCTAAAGTTATTGTGATTGAGGAGGCTGATTCGGAGAGAACTCATACTGATGATGAGCCATTGGGCAAATCTGCGGATATAGCCCAAGATATCGAAGAACAAGGAAAAGGAAAGGCAGTCGTTGTTGATTCATCTAAAAAGAGAAGATAGAAATCAGTTGTTACGGCTCGATCCGCTCCCGGAGTTAGAATTTCGGAGATGTCCCCTCCGAGAACGGAGAATCTTTATGAAGGTCTAGCCGATATTCCAATTCCGGACGATGTGTCCTTGCAACACGATGCCGGATTGGAAGAATTTTCTGAAGCCTTAGTTTTGAGCGAGTCTCTGCCCACTAGTGCAGTTGACACATCTGGTTGGTCGGGGGGTTTCACCCTCATTCACACTTCACGGCACTACACGATTTCTAAGTGTAATACGTTCACTGTGAGAGATTATTAATTCTGCTCTATGTTTTTGCAGGTAGTATGTCTGGCAGAGGTTCGATGCTCGGCGGTCTCCGTAAGAAACGCCAGTCTTCTTCATATTATGAGCCCCATAGGAGGGAAGGAGACAGGGACTATGACTATGGGCGCTCGAGTCATGAGCGCTCTGATAGAGAAAAAGATTATAGGCGGCGGTCTCGATCTCGCACGCCACCTCCTAGAACTCACGCACCGCCTCCACTTCATGTCTCGAGGCCTCCAGAAACTTCATGGCCCAAGCCGTCTTCCCAACCACCGAGGTCTGATACTCACCGCAGAACGAAAATCGCGGCCTCCCCATCAACAGAGCAGACATTGACGGAGCCTTCGGGGGAAGGAGCGGTTAGGCTTGCTCAACTGAGGAAGGATTTTCCTGAAATTTGCTTTGACGGGTTTGTTTTTCCCCACATCTGAAGAGGATACCGTTGACAGTATGCACGATTATCTCTTAGACATATTCTTCCAGTATTAAGAGTGGTCGAAGACCGCTAAGAAAGCATCGAAATTGGCCTTTGATCGAGCGGCTACAATTGAAAAGTTGGAGAAAGAACTTGGTCAAAAGGACCGCATCATTCAGGCTCTCGGCAGTGAGGCCGAGTCTTCTCGAAAGTCGAAGATTGAAGCTCTCAGAAGAGCGGATGAAGCTCAGGCAGCGATGGATAGGATGAAGCGTGAACATTACGCTACGGTGGAGGACATGGGCCACCGAAATACCATCGTGGCTGCCGAGCGGGATGCGGCCTTGAAAGAGCTTAACGAGCTCAAGGCCAAAGTTGCAGAGATTGTGAAGGAAAGAGACACTGCTAATGTTTCCACACAGGAAGCGTGTGACCAGGCGGTGGAATTTCGGAAAGAGAGAGACGCGGCCTTGGAGAAGGTCCGCGAGACAGAAGCCGAAGTCGATGAGAGAGTTCGTCAAGCAGAGACTAAGCTGGAGACGGAGATAGAAGAACTTCTCATCACTTATAATGCTAATGTGCTGAGGCACAGAAATTTGACATGGCTTGATGACTATCCGACTCATTTGTTCAATGCCTGGAATTTACTAGTTGAAGAAGAGAAAGCATCACATCCAGGCGAAGCTTTTGATGAGTTTGAGTCGGAGAATCGCATATTGACTGATGAAGAGAAGAAGGTTCTCCACGATTTCATGATCTCTCATGCTAGAGAGAAGCTGGGTACCCAACACTTGGAAGTTGGGGAAGGATCTGGCGTTGCGCATCCATCTACAAGTTTTGAGATGATCACTTCATCTGGATTGGAGCCGACGCCAGCGACTGAGCCACAGTTGGTCCCAGGCTACGACCCTGAGTAGCCACGCTTATCTCCCATCAGGGAGCATTCTTCTGAAGCTGCTCAGTCAGCTGCGAGTCAAGTTGAGGAAGGTACTCTGCACAAATTTACTATGTGTTTGAACTGAAGTACTTGTATTGAAGCGTGTTCTGACAACGTCTTTTCTTCCTTGTCCAGTGAGTAAAGCAACATCGACAGCGCCTCCTGCAGTCCAAGAGCCACATCAAGAACAGGAGGCCATTATTACTGAGGCGATCGCCACGACGACAGCCGCGCCGACTGAGGTGACACAAGGGGGTTCAATTACTTTTGACGAACAAATGATAAATGAGCTCTTGAGCCAGCACAGTGACCCCTTTGTTGACATGTCTTTTGTTCTTGGCACGTTCCCACCTGCTTCTATTGCATCGTCACAGTCCACCGCTACCTATCGTGAGTCTCGTGCTGCTCGTGAGACTGATATACTTGCTCAAATCGAAGCAGAGATGGAAGTGTCAGTGCACGGCGGAAATTCTGAGTGTGCTACGAAGACGGTTGATCCCACTCCTCTTGTGGTGACATCTTCTGGGGACATGCTAGTCGGAACCAGCGCGCCCGTTCTTCCCCCGGTGGTAGACCCGACTTCTCAAGAAGAGAACACTCCTTTAAGTTCAAGTTCGGAAGAGTATATCGATATCATGCCTTCGTCAGAGGAAGATTCGCCAAAGGGTACGGGGTCGAAGCGGAAGATTGCTAGCGGTTCCGGTGGTCCCTCTCTGAAGAGGAAACCGAAGAAGAAGAAGTATATGATTCCTTCTAGTGCATTTTTGGCAGCTAGGAAGTCATTTTAGTTTTCCTTTTGTAGGCTATGTATAGATGCAGGCTTGGCCCCCTGCTAGTAGGAATTTTTTGAAAGAACTTGTACATGACTCTTCACATACAATTAGTCGAAATAAAATTCAATTTCTTTGTTTCAATTCTCATTTCCTTTGTGCTTAAATATTTGTAGTGTTTGGCTTTCAATCCGGTGTACTTGTGGTGTTTTTTACCGTCAAGTAGAGTTCTTTTTTTATTTGCCAAGTCTGAAAAACTCGATTACATGTCGCGATTGATGAATGAGTTGAACTCCAGGCATTTTATTGCTTCAGTTAGCGATTAACACTTAAGCTTTTTTGCCCCCCAATTTCGGGGAACAACATTTGTATTTTGGTGGTTGATCGCACTTATTGCAAATCTTAAGCACATGTCCACATTCTGGGGACTTAGGATAATTTGAGATCGATAATCTGGTTCGCACTCTGGGAATTTGAGAGTTATCGATGTTTGTGACACGGTTCGCGCTCCGGGAACCTGGAATTGATGTTTATACTCCACTTCACGCTCTGGGAACTTGGAGTTAAAATTGATATTTCAGTTTGTACTCCGGGAACTTTAACTTGGTATTTGTGATCCAATTCACACTCTGGGAATTTGGAGATAGCATGTATGTTTGGGTTCGCGCTCTGGGAACTTGTGATTTTATACTCTGATTCGTGCTCTAAGAAGTTGGAGTCCGTTCACGCTCTGGGAATGATTTATTGGATATTTATACTCCAATTCGCACTCTGGAAATCTGGAGTCTGTTCGCACTCTGGGAACGATTTATTGGTTGTTTATACTCCAATTCGCACTCTGGGAATCTGGAGTCCGTTCGCACTCTGGGAACTAGTTATTGGTTGTTTATACTCCAATTCGCACTGTGGGAATTTGGAGTCCGTTCGCACTCTGGGAACGAGTTATTGGATGTTTATACTCCAATTCGCACTGTGGGAATTTGGAGTCCGTTCGCACTCTGGGAATGAGTTATTGGATGTTTATACTCCAATTTGCACTCTGGGAATTTGGAGTCCGTTCGCACTCTGGAAACGAGTTATTGGATGTTTATACTCCAATTCGCACTCTGGGAATTTGGAGTCCGTTCGCACTCTGGGAATGAGTTATTGGATGTTTATACTCCAAGTCGCACTCTGGGAGTTTGGAGTCCATTCGCACTCTGGGAACGAGTTTTTGGATGTTTATACTCCAATTCGCACTCTGGGAATTTGGAGTCCGTTCGCACTCCGGGAACGAGTTATTGGATGTTTATACTCCAATTCGCACTCTGGGAATTTGGAGTCCGTTCGCACTCTGGGAACGAGTTATTGGATGTTTATACTCCAATTCGCACTCTAGGAAGTTGGAGTCCGTTCGCACTTCGGGAATGAGTTATTGGATGTTTATACTCTAATTCGCACTCTGGAAATTTGGAGTCCGTTCGCACTCTGGGAACGAGTTATTGGATGTTTATACTCCAATTTGCACTCTGGGAAGTTGGAGTCCGTTCGCACTCTGGGAACGAGTTATTGGACTGTCGTGTGTTGGTCCAGTTCAGCCTTTGACGTGATGGTTTGCCCCCGAGCTGGGGTTTCACTTAGTGAGTGGCCGGTCTTATCACAGTCACTCGCTATTTGAATAAATTCCATTGTTTGATGGAACTTAGCTCTTCGTGTGTCGTGATTGTTGAATGTTGCATTCGGTGAATCACAGCTCTAGCTTGAAGAGATAGTAATTTATTGCTGAAATAAGAAAATATGGCAAAGTCAGTGCCTTATTACAGGTTCAAATTTCAGAATGTAAAGGAAATTGCAAAGTATTCATAGATTGAATGAGCCTGTCATGTACGACAGTGACGAAGATCTTTGTCGTTCCAGGCTCCTGACAAAGTTGGTCCGCCACTGATGGCGTTTATCACCAATCTTCCATGGGGACAAGTGGAGTCCTCCTATCTCGGTCGATTGGGTTCATTGTCTTGATTAGATGGGCCCGCTTCTCTAGGCTGCGGTGTCCGCACAAACTGTTCCAGCTTCCTTTCTCTGATCAGTTTCTCAATGAGATTTTGTAAGTGACGACACTCGTTCCTATTGTGCCCGTAGCTTTCATGGAACCTGCAAAACTTTCCCGTTTGGATTTGCCTCTCTGACGACGGTTTTGGTGCAGGTTTTTGGTACCGAATTGTATTACAGGTTTGTAAGTACAAGTCCTCTAGTGATGTATTCAAAGGAGTGTAACTGTCAAACATTGGATTCTTGCGCTGCGGGCCACGATCTTGATCTTGTTTTATAGTTTGATTCACGCTCTCTCTTTGCCGAGCTTGTCTGTTTTTAACGTTCAACTGAAATTTTTCGGAGCTCTCACCGGACTGTTTGATTGCGACATTGCTTCAGATTCCTTCCGTATTTAGTACTGCATCGTTTTGCTTCCTAGACTGTTTCGCGTCTTCCCTTCTCAGGAATTGAGCCGCTTTGGCGTGGAAACGGTCCAATGATGCAGGTGGTTTTCCGGCTAACCAGTTGCCAAACTCAGAATCGAGGTTGATCCCCTTAGTCAACGCCATATGGATGGAGTTGTCGTTCGGATTGCTGATCTCCGCACATGCAGTATGGAATCTCTCTAAGTAGTGTTTAAGCGTCTCTCCAGGAGCTTGAGTGACGCTAGACAGAGTGTTGACATCTTTCGGCCTTGCGACGTGCATGCGGAATTGTTCAACGAATTTTGTGGCCAACTGGTCAAACGAAGAGATGGATCGAGGTGGCAATCGAGTAAACCACATGGTAGCAATGACCCCAAGGATATGGGGAAACTACGACACTTCACTGCATCGTCAGCTCTGGTAGCGGTCATCGACCATTCATATTTCAGAATATGTTGGTTGGGGTCGGAGTTTCCTTCGTACGTAGGTAAAGTTGGCATTCTGAATCGCCATGGGGGTTCAGCAGTAAGGATATCGTCTGTAAAAGGAGTGTGACTTCGAGAAACTCTCCAATCGTCATTTGTGAATCCCTGTCTCTCACGGATCATCTGACGTATCATAGTTGAAAGATCCGGTATTTGCGCGTTTTGTGCGGCTTGCGCCGGAGTATGATTACGTTCCATTCTTTGGGGTTGGACCGGATATTGTCGACGGTCCAAGTCTTGCCTTCTTGGCTCATAGTCTTCTGGGACATATGGTTCAGGAGTACATTCGCTATGATGACGGTCCAGGTTTGACTGATCTTGGGCATCGACCCCTGGTTCAGCCACGACGTTAGTGGTGCGGTGAGGAACAGCACCTCCTCGGAAGGAGGGTCCGGTTTGAAAACTGGCTGATGGACCAACTCTCAGTTGTCCAACGGTCATTGTCGGTTGATTTCCAGCGACTGGCATGTGACTCCCATCTAGCCGAGGTCGTGGAGATTGATTATGGTAATCAGAAGATGAGGAACTTTCGCTGGCGGAGCGAGAAGCATGGTCTCTCTTGGATCTCTTTCGCTTCTGGCGATCCAGCTGGTTGATCGGCTCGGTGTTAGCGCGTAGCAGTTCTGCTAGTTGTTGCCGACTCTGGGTTAGCTCTTGGAGTAGCAACTGCAACTCCTGTCAGGTAACCGGACCTGATGGCTCCGAATGTCCGATAGCATCTTGATTAGATGGAGGTAGCGGCGTAGGATTCTGTCGATCCTGTTCCTCTTGATTGATGGCGTTAGAGGTGGTCCTTGTGCTAATCATTTTGAAAGTTGAATTCCTTTCCTAGACTTTGTGCAAATCTGAATAGAAGGGAAGGAAGTTGGACTTGATGATCTGGATCTCTCTCTTAGATTTATTCAATCCGGTATCGATGATAGATCCAAAGAGCAGGAGAAAATCTAGTTTCTCTCACTGAAAGCACCAAAGTGTTTGCACCAAAATTGGTCACAATACTCTTTGGGAGTCGTTGAAGAGATAATAATGAAGAAGGTAAATTCAAAACGAGTATTATCTAACAAAAAATCCAATCAACAGTAAAGTAAATGCATAGACAAGCGATTTATAGTGGTTCGGCGTGTTGCCTACGTCCACTGTGAAGTTTTTTGCACTTTTATTGATTCTCTTTCAACGATTACAGGTTTTTACAGCAATCAACAACAATTCGAATTCAACGGCAAGAGTATGATGTAGGATGATGGAGATCTCGATCCGGCAGAGTCTAGGCGCTTGAGAATCCAAAGATCCCTCTTTTATTGGCCCTGGGGCTCTATTTATAGGCGTAGGATACTGATATTTCGTTGAAAATTCGGGAGACCACCTCTGGCATGTGAGGGGGCCCACGCGCCCGGCCTCAGGAAATTTGGGCCCACTTTGGTATCGATTCGAACTCCATTCGAATCGATTAGAAAATCATCCAATCGAGGTGAAATTTGTTGTGGACATTCTTCAACATGTATGCAAGCTTCTGTGAAAATTTCGTGGCATTTGGATCAGTAGATTCGGAGATATGGTCGATACGAAATGGGGTTCCTCGAGTGGCTGTTTGGTTCGAATCGGTTCGTTCGAATCGATCACTTCGAACCAATGGTGGCACGCGTCTTCGTGATGACATGGAGCGCACATTTCGCCTCGATCCGGACTTTGCTTCTAGTTGACCGCGTCGACTCCATATATTTTGGCGTATTCGCATCGATGGATGACACGTCACCTTGGCATGCTGGCTGGATGGATTCGAATGAAACTTCACCGATGGGTTCGAATAACGCTTCACTGATGGAGTCGAACAACCGATGGTTGATGGATGTGATCAAGCCTTTCTCCGATGGATAGGAGCCTTGTAGCTTCTCCATGGATACGAAGCCAATCGATGCAAACTTGCACACTTCGATGGATTCGAAGGACGATGATCTGATGGATACGAAGAAGACACTAGCTGATGGATACGAAGCGCTTCTTCTGCTGATGGGTACAAGGTCCATCGATAGGAACTCGATGGATTCGAAGCTGATGGAGTCAAATCCGAGACACTTCGATGGATTCAAAGTTGATCGATACAAAGGTGATCGGTTCGAACCAGTGTTCGGTGATGGATACGAAAACACCCATCGTGATGGATACGAAATCTAGGCCTTTCCCTTCAAATTGAATCAATCATAACTCGAGCGTATGAACTCGGATTGACTTGAAATTTGAGATGCTGATTTCCATGATCTTTCCTGCCATGTCCTATCAATTGTAGCTCAATCTGAACTCGGACAAAATTCAGCGATATCCATATTGAAGAATAGTGTGACCAATCTTTGAGACGAACTGTCATTTGTTTTCGATCGATCTTTTGGTATCACGGCTTTGCCAAAAAGCGGGATAACTGACTAGTTGAAACATCGAGTTATAAAATGTATTTTTATAAAAACTATTTATAATATTATGTAGTTTAAAAAAATGTTTTAAAAGTTGATCAAAGAATAATTTTTCTGATAATAAGCATTTTAATAAATTCTGGTTTCGTTCCTTTTCGAGGACGAAAAGATTTTAAGGGGGAGGAATGTGATAACCCGGATTTTCGGGCATCAGATAATTGGATAATTATCTAATTTAACTATTGAAATTACTAATTTATAAATTGTACAAATAAAATGTGATAATTTCCATTATTAATTATTTAAAATTAGTAAAATTATTATTTTCAAATAATAATAATGCGATGTTTTTAAATATAGTTATAAATAGACAAATTTTAAATAGAATTATTAATTCCAAATTGAATATGGGATTGTTTAATATATATATATATATTTAATGTTTTTTTTGAATCGATTTTTAAATTTTATATTGAATTTGAATTTGAAAATTTGGATTTAAATTTGAATTTAAAGGATATGTATTTTGAAATTATTTTGGTTATAAAAAAATATGAATGAAGTTTTTTTAAATATCCTTAAAGAATTTTATTTATATAAATTTAGAAAATATTTATTTAATAGTAAATAAATACAAAAGCTTTTAAATTAGCAATTAAAAATGGATTTAATAATTTATATGATTTTATTTAGAATCTAATTGTTTTTAATTTTATTTATTTTAAAATGTTTTATTTATATATAATTAAGAAAAGCATTTATAAATTAATAAAAAGCACTTACTTATTAGGAAAATTAACAATAAAAGCTTTTAAATCCTTTTAAAAAAATAATTTAAAATTCAATAATGACAAGTGTTAGGTTATTAAACCTTGTATTAACATGTGTTAAGAGTTAAATAATGGTTGTGACAAATGTAACAAATTAAACAAGTGTCCTTCTTAATTTTCTTTTTCTTTTATTTTGATAAAACATAATTTACATTTACTTTCTTCATTCTTTTCTTCTCTTTTCAAAAAGCAAGCAAACTTAACTTAAAATTTCATTCTTCAAAACGAATGCCAACAAAAGAAAAAAAATCACAACCTAAAAGCATTTTACAAAAGCTCAAGCTCAAATCCAAAATCTGTAAACAATTTTCAAAAATCAGAACAAACAATGTAAGCAGTTTTCAAAAGTCTGTAACCTCCTCAATCTAAGCCTGTAACAATTGCAACTTGGAATCAAGTCTGGATCATCATCCTGTTCTAGACCAGTTAAACATTCCTAACCAATTTAGTTTTCAATCTAAGCTTCAGAATCAAAACAACAACAGTAGGTAGTTTTCAAATTCCTGTTTTTTTTCAAGCCTTTGCTTTTTGAAAAGGTGAGTAACACTTTTTCTTAAAATAATTTAAGTATAAATATGGTTGCATCTTAATTTCTATGACATATAAGTAGATGGCAAATAAAGGTTTGGATTTGAAATTCGAATATCTTAGAATAAATTGGTTTTAAAAAATTCTTTATTTTAAAAGCTAGTGTGCATATATACATTATTTTTTTATAAGAATATAATTGGGTTTTTATTTCGTTGTCTTTTTAATTATATGTAGATAAATAAAAATAATAAATGTAAAACCAAATTGATGATACAATATAAATATATAAAACATATTAATGCACTTTAGTTACATTTTATATGCCTTTTTAACAAGTGTAAAAAAAATAACAAGTGTACAATTTTGTCATAAAATTTACAAGTGGCATAAGCTTTCTTTTAAGTTGAAAATTTTAAAAAGAAAAGATAATTAACATGAACGAGGATGTTGACATATTCATGTTTAACAAATCAGGATCAAACTAAAAAGAAAAAAATCAATCAAACAAACTCTTTCAAGTTGAAAACTACAGCAAAGAAAAGGTTTGAAGCAGTGCTTAAGTTCAGATTTTACCCAATTAAAATGATCAGGCTCTAGTTCAAAATCAGAGCATAAAAGGAGGCAAACAAAAATCTTTCAAAATTGTTTCAAAGCCTAAAGCAGAAACCACATTCTACCTGAAAACAAAAACTAGAAGATATCAAAGCAGCTTCCAGTTTTTCAATCTAGCCTGTCTCTACTTTTAAATCAGTGAGTAAATTCTTTCAAACATGGATTTTTGCTTTGTGTTCAAAAGCATGCTTGAAGTAAAATTGTAATGGTTTGAATATATATACAAATAAGTGTGTGTGTGTGTGTGTGTGTGTATACATATATATGTATGTATATATGGGGGTAGATATGATTGTGCATGTCTGGAATATGGTCTTTTACTCTGTTCCAGTTTTTGCAGAGTTCAAACCTTGTTTTGAAAATCAAATTTCTATTCTTTAAATCCTTTATAGACTTTGGTGTCTAAATAAAATGTGATTGAATTGGTAAGATTTTAAAGTTAAAAATGTTTTTAAGCAGTAAAAATGATAGGGTTGACTGGAAAATTTAAAAATACAGTAAAGTCGTATTTTTGTTCAAATTTTAATTGATTAAAATTTGGGTTTTTATTTCTTGATCCTGTTTGTTTACATAAATCATGAATTTTAAGATCAAAGTCAAGATTTTTAGTATGATAGATCATGGGAAATTTCGAATTGATTGAAATTTGCAAATTGGGAAAATTCTGGTGTTTGGTGGCATTTGAATGATCGGGGTCCTGGTGGTAGGTGGTTCATGGATTAGGAATGACAGCAAAAATGGTTGAAAAATTTCTCGAGCAAGGTGGAGACGAAACGAGGGTGAACTAGGGTTTACAGCCTGTTGGGTTCGTCGGCATTTTTGGATTTAATTCTCCATCGTGGTAGATGCGGGCTCGATCATGAGTGGACTAATAGTTGCGTGGGCCTTGGGAGAATAGTTAATCAGAGTTTCAAAACTCCTGGTGGCCGGAGGTGGCAGCAAGGGTAAGGTTTTGGTGATGATTCTCCCCGGTTTAGGATCGTTTATGCTCGATCTCGTTTTCGAGTTCGATTCAAAGTTTGGGTGTTCATTATCGAGTAGAAAGGCCATGTTCGACTTGCCGAAGGTAGTGGCGATGGTCGGAGATGCTTCGACCATCTGTACACGTGCACGATTGTCGCATATTTTTAGTGCTGAGCTCGAGTGGAATTTTGTGTAGCTCGAGTGAAATTTGATTTGTCTTGAGATTGTCTCGAGTTCGTTGGTAGGGTTAGGATGTAACGGTTTTTAAGTTTAAACAAGTTTTGATAAAAAAAGGAAGAAGGGGATTTGACTCGGGTATTTGGGTGAGTTTTCTCAAGCTTGTCTCGGGTCAAATATGAGGATATTCTCAAGATTTAAAGTTCAGCAAAATCAAGTTTAAAACTAACTTATTAAACTATTCTTTTAAATAATGATGTTGTTTAATATTTGTTAATTTAAGTTGTATTTTTTATTTTAAACTGAGCAGGTAGATTCTTAAGTTAAATTTGAAACTTAATTAATAGTGTAATTAAGGAGAAATTAAGGAAATTAAATGTTTATCTCTAATTAGACTTAAAGATCTTAAGTTAAATTATAGATTAATGATAATTAAATCCCAGGTTTATTGAATAAGATTTTAAAGTGATAATTAAGAAGTTAATTGAGATAAATGACTTACCTTTTAATTAATTAAGGTTTGGGTGATTAAGATTATTTAATTAATCAGTTAAGCAATTAAAGAGAAACTAATTAATTAATGGTTAAGGATTAATTAATTAATAATTAAGGAGTATAAGTTAATTAATTTTAGATTAATTAATATAAGCAACTAGAGAATTAGATACTTAAATGATAATCACTTAATGTAAGTAATTAAAGGATTAAGTTGTCCAGATTTAAATAAATTTAATTAATTATTAAAGGATAATTAATTAATAATTAAAGGTTAATAAATTGAGAATAATAGTAACCAATGGGATAATCACTTGATAAAAATAATTAAAGGTAAATTACTTAAGTAAGTAATTAAGAATTAATGAGTGTGATTAATTGAAGGATAATTAATCAATGTAAGTGATTATGGTACAGTTAATTTGAGTAATTAATTTGGATAAATATAATTAAGGTTAATGGATGAAGGATAATTAATTTGTGTTATTAATTTAAGGAAAATTACCTAATGAAAATAAAGAGCAAATTAGGGGATGATTAATTAATAGTTTGTAATTAATTAATGTTAAGTAAGCAGGATTAAAGTGATTAAAATAATTGATTTAATTTATATTAAATTGATTAGAAATGGTATGACTAATTAATCTTGCTTATAGATGATTGAAGTATATCGAATGCCTTGTATTATTTGATATCTCCGATATGTGATTTAGTATGCTATGTTTGGTTGAACCTTGTTAATATGGATTTTCTATTTGTGATAAGTTGCTATGTAATTCTTGGTATGAGTGGAATAGTTTAAAAACTTAAACAACTTGTTTCTTAGATGATGTCGGATTCGAAAAGACCAGGGTCGGGTATCTGTAAATACCCGAAACCACTTCGATTTGAAATTTACTAAAATTCTTTATAGATCTGATTTGTGTAATTAATAGGCTGGAAAGGAATAGTTAAAGTAAACCCGACCATTGAATAAGTAAAGGTACTTAGTGATTATTTGTGAAATAAGAGTAGACTATAACCATGTTTGAACTGGTAGTGAAGTTATGAGTTTCCTCGGGTTGTAAATAAGTTCTATGCATTGAAATTACATGATATATGAGTTTACTCACGCTGGTTTCCAACCTGGCCTGGGTGCTACTTTGATGTAATGCTTGGGTCAGACCGAGTATTACAGATTTTCAGGTTAGGACGCTTTGGAGCTCAGGAGGCCAGCTAGATGGCAGGAACGTATGGAGCTTATTCCACTGTGATATATTGTAGTTTATGTGGGACATGTTGTTTTAATTGTTCAATGATTGTGAAATGTTGTAATTCTGATGTATTAAAATGTAATTGACGATATAGCTTTCTTTATGTAAAGAATATTATTTGTTATTATATTTTAGCCGCTGCGAATGTGAGATGTTGGTGTTTCTGTTTCTTCGTTTTCTTCTATCTCTTTTCTTCTTTTCCCTAACTATCTGGAATTTTCGGGATCGAAAATTTCGGGTTGTTACATGCATCTTTTCTAAACTTCTTTTAACTTCTATTGGTTTTCGCTCATGACCCGAACGCACTAGATATTTGAGGCAGTTGAAGCCATTTGAGCTATCCCCGTTGGAGATCGAGACATTAAATTTGTAATTACTAAAGAACTGCTTTCGAAGTTCGGATTACTAGAAGAGGTTCGCAGGACTAGCCTTCCAAGTGGTGCAACAATAGCAAGAACTACTGCAGAACCAAGCAAGGAACAAGCTGGACCTACGATGCCCCTGCTGAAGGGAATCGCGATACTACCAAGGATGGTGAGATCGAAAGGACTAATGAGAACATAAGTCCAGGGCCAGCGTTGGTACCCGATGTAACTAGGATTGATCAACCACCGCCCCCTCGAAAAGGAGTCTAGCTAACCAGCTAAAAAAGAAGAAAGTTGGTGGAACTTCAAAGGTCATGATAACTCCGATCGAGAAAAAGTCGTCTTCCTAAAAATAAGAAAGCTCATTAAAGGGCCTATCTAACTTGACCATCCCTGACGATATACCGAATTAAGGTTTTAACAACCCGAGGCTATGGGATTTAATTCACCCACAAGAAGAAATGAAGGCGCTCAAACTCATCATCAGGGAGAGAAGACTCCAATGGGTAAAGCGAAAAATACTGGTCTGTCGGGTGGATGCACAAGGACACACACAAACACTTACAATCCACTATGTACTTGAATTCCATTCATTGTGTGATTCCTACTAACTCGTCCTTATTTGACTTTATGTGCAGGTGATATGGGGAATTAACATGGCATTGACTGCCTTTGTGGATCCTCCATCTCTTATCATTCCGGTCGAGACACGGGATCAGGAAAACGGCGAGACAAGGACCAAAGCGGTGATAGAGATTATCGTTCAGAGAGTCGTCGTCATCTTCCAGAAGGAGGACCTACAGCCATTCTTTACACCCAAACGATCTTCCCCACCATCCGGCACGTAGTGGGGAGAAGTCTGCTCAGAAAAGCTCCAAGCATGAAGTCCCTCACGACCAACATTTTGACTCTTCGAGTACCCAGCAATCCCATGAGCCTAATAAAAAATCCGTGACTCCGGTTTGGTAGACTGCTCCAGCCTTCGCTCATAATCCGTCGATGGCAGAAAAATTAGCTGAGCTCAAGGCTGCATTCCTAAAGATATGTTTTGATGGACTGAAATTTCTGCCCATGATCCATCCTATCCCTCGACATGTCAAATAGAGTACAATTGCCTGCAACAACGATGTTTATTTTAAGCATGACGCGTTCGTACACTTGGTGGAGAAAGTTTCAGAGGTCTCCATAGAATGCCAACAGGAGATTGATCACCTCAAACCCGAAGCTATTCATGACAAAGACATTATTAAGGGCCAGGAGAAGATCTATTCTCATACAAATCTCAGCTTGAGACTGCCAAGAAAAATGCCAAGGAGACAGCCGAGGTAGTTAGCTTCTTGGAGGTCACTCACAAGAAAAAACTCGATGAGGCAATCCAACGCAGAGGCATTCTAGCTTTGGAGAAAGGCTCTATCAAAAATGAAAAAGACATTCTCGCTCGATGGGTCAAAGAACTAGAGGAATTCCTCTTTAAAGAGAGAGAGAAGAGAAAATTGTAGCGCAGGAAGAGTCACAAAGATATTACGATGAAATCGTCGAAACACTGCTTCTAAAGAAAAAACTTGACGAAGAGCTATCCCGGGTTGAAGCACGAAAAGAAGCAGCTCATGAGAAAGGTAAGAAGACGGCACTCGTAGAGGACGACTCTCGACTCGAGGCTACTTCCGAAGCCGCCGGAGAAGAAATCAAATATTTATTCGACCCGCTCATCGCTGAGTTCAATGCAAGAGTCCTCATGCACCGTGACTTATCTTTCTTTGGAGAGAATTATTTCGAGTCACTTGCCGAAGCATGGGATACTTTGATTAGAAATAAAAAAGTAGAGCTGGGTGTCGAAGAGATTGATGAAGAGGCTATGGCGAGGGAAGTGCTTCGAGGCAATGAATCCTCAGATTTATTTGCGATGAAATCCCTCTTTAAGGGAGGCTCCCCTGCATCAGAGGAAAAAGAGGATGCTGCTAGCCCATCGGGCTCCGAGCCCCAGATTACTCCCTCCCTTGACTAGACGAAAACTCCACCTTGATCCCTCCGAGCAAAATGTGGGTTACGATCCGGAGAAGACTGGACTTGGCATCCACATTCTATCCCCAATTCTAGACGGTGATACTCCCAAGACGACTGAGAGCCAAATGGAAGCTAGTACACGACCCCTCCTCCTAAAGTTCATAGAGTCATCGCTTTTGGCGAATAACTGTCGTATCTTAACATTCACTTTTCATGAATTCATGCAGGTCATTCTGGCCCTAAATCGACTCTAAGGAGCGATGTCCGCACGGAGCAGGAAGAAAATGAGACTAAAGTACTTCAAACCGATGACACCTCTGGTCCTGATGCTCAAGTAATAAGGATACTTGAGGAAGATAAGCTCGAAGATCCTTCACCCATAGAGGGACACCACGACATCGAAATCATAGGCGCTTTCAAGCATACTTCCCAGCTTAGCATGAAGGAGAAAATCGAGGAGGACGAGAAAAAGAAAACCAAAGTTAAGATAGAATCTCAAGTCGTGGAATTCGACGATCCCTTAAATAGACCCTTGAAGTTCATTTTCCGGTAGGACCACACCTTTGGAAGTTCCCCCTCCTTCCTCGGATACCACGTCGCTTGGAAGCAAGGGGTCCAGGAGAAAACGCTCAGTTGAGGAGACTTCAGAGAAGTCGAAGAAGGAAAGAAGGCCTAAAAAGTAGCTGTTACCGGGTCATGCCTCACTTAGCTCAAATAAGCCAAAATCATGTAGTTTTCCCCCATTTCCTCCTTTTTTACTCATCGTAGATAGTCTTTGACTCTGGGTTTCAGAGAAGTTGTAATGAGACTTCTTTTTCGATTAGTAAATAAAAAATTTCTTCTTTGCATTTCCAGACTCTCATCGCTCAGCTTATAATCTAATCTGTAATTGAAATTCAGAGTCTTGTGGGTCATGTAAACTCCGGTCCCCTTTCATAGGAATTGGAGATTTTTGAATCGTTTATACCCTAATCCATGCTCCAGGGACTTAGAGATTTTTTTGAATCATGTAAACTCCGGTCCCCTTTCTAGTCCGCACTCCGGAGACACTATAGTACTCTAGACCGTGCTTCAGGGACTTAGATATATTTTGAATTGCTTATACTCTAGTCCGCACTCCGGGGACTCGGAGTATTCTATTCCCCAATCCGGGGACTTAAAGATTTTTTGAATCGTTTATACTCTAGTCTGCACTTCTGGACTCAGAGTACTCTAGTCCGTGCTACGGGGACTTAGAGATTTTTTTTTTGAATCGTTTATACTCTAGTCTGCGCTCTAGGGACTCAGAGTACTCTAGTCCGCACTTTGGGGACTTAGAGATTTTTTGAACCATTTATGCTCTAGTTCAGACTCTGGGGACTCAGAGTACTCTAGCCCATGCTCTGGGGACTTAGAGATTTTTTGAATCATTTATACTCTAATCTGCACTCTAGGGACTCTAAGTGCTCTAGTCCGTGCTCCTGGGACTTGGAGATTTTTTGAATCATTTATTGATTGACTTTTAACTTTTTGTGTGTGTTTATACACCAAATAGATTAATGGAATTTAATTTTGCCATGGAAATATAACACACTGAACATCAATAGTTCATAGAAAAACAGCTTTAAGCCTTTATTGATTTTAAAAAATAGGGACAAACTGAATTGTCTTATTACATGTCGAATACAGAGAACAACAAAAGATACACATACTAGAAGCAATTTCTACTAAAATGCAAAAGAAATAGACTAAGTTAAATAACGACATAAATGTTCGCTATTCCACGCTCTTGGGAGTGTCATGCCATTAACAGTCGCTAGCTTGAAGGTTCTTTCTCCAAGCCTCCATTCAATGACATAGGAACCTTCCCATGTGGGATTCATATGTGATGGGACCGAAAAAACTCACTTCAAAACTAGGTCGCCCACACCTAAAGTTCTCGATCAAACTTTTTCATTATAATATTGGTCGACTCGGTGCCGATATGAAGCCGCCCTTAAATCAGCTTCTTCATATTTCTCGTCAACAAAGTCCAACGACTCCAATAAAAGATCTAGATTCATTCTAGGATCATAATGAGTTACCGGTGAGAAGGAACTTCAAGTTCCATGGGTATAACAGCTTCAGTGCCATATGCCAAAGCGAAAGGAGTGTAGCCAGTCGCTGACTTGTGGGTGGTTCTATAGGCCAAGAGTGTTGTTGGAAGCTCATCTACCCACTTGCCTCTAGCCTTCTCCAAACATTTTTTTAAGATGGACTTGATTATCTTATTTACGACTTCAACTTGCCCATTCTCTTTAAGGTGAGCGACTGCTGTAAACCTTTTCTCAGTGCAATATTTTGGCAGAACTCTTTGAATCTCTACTCTCAAATTGAGCTCCATTCGGTAATGATAATCTATGGGAGGTCAAAGCTGCATATAATATTTTGCACAACAAAGTTAATGACCTTTTTGGTGGTGATCGCAACTAATAGCTCTGCTTCTGCCCACTTAGTGAAGAAATCGACCGCGACGATTGCGTACTTCGCACCACCTTTGGAGAATGGCAGGAGCCGATTATATCAATCCCCCATATTGCAAGCGGCCATAGACTAACCATTTATGCGAGCTCTGTTGGTGGCGCCTTCGGGATCTTTACGTACCTTTGACATTTGTCGCATTTCCTTACATAGTCTACAGCGTCCTGATTCACAGTCGGCCAATAGTATCCATAACGAACTATCTTTTTGTCTAGTGCCAACCCTCCAGTATGGTCGCTATATTCTTCTTCATGGACTTCTCTTATGACCCACTTTACCTCATCATGGGCGATGCACCTAAGCAAGGGAACGAAGAATCCCTTCCGACACATCATTCCATCCTGCATTATATACCGTGAGGCCTTGTAAATGACTTGTCATCTCTCGTTCTTTCTCTCAGGCAAGGTTCCATATAACAAATATTCTTTGAATGGTGTCATCAATGACTCCCTTTCAGTTCCCGTCCCTGACATAAGATCTACATCCATCTCGTTTATACTTGGGGAGTGTAAAATTTCATCGGGAACCAAGCCCATATGTTGTGCATCACCAGTACTTGCAAATTTTGCCAAGGATTCGGCTTCCCTATTTTGTTCACATGGAATGTGCGAAATATCATAGTATTCGAGGTCCACCAACAATTCTTGAACCGGAGCGAGGTATGGTACAAGCCTTTGCCCTTTTTCCTGATAGTCTCCCAATACTTGGTACACCAGCAACTGTGAGTCATAAAAGATTTCAACCGATTTCACTCCAAGTTCTTTGGTAAGCTTCAGTCTAGCGATCAATGCTTCGTACTTGGTTTCTTGTTTGTAGAGAGGAAATCAAGTTTCAAAACATAACAAATCGATCGGTTCTCGGGAGTTACAAGAATAACACTAGCCCTAAAACAATGGTCGTTGGATGCCCCATCGGTATATAGCCTCCATCGAACAACGGGAACCACATCGCTTCCACTTGGCTCGTCTAATATGGTGAACTCCATAATGAAATCTGCTAGCGCTTTCCCTTGGATAGCCCTACATGGAAAGAAAGTGATGTCGAAATGAATCAACTCGATTTTCCATTTGAGTAGCCTTCCAGAAGTCTTCATTTGTTGGAGCACCTGCCGCAAAGGTTGATAGGTATAAATACTGAACAGATGTGTTTGGAAATACGGACGGAGCTTGCATGATGTGATCACCAAGCGTAGGCCAGCTTCTCAATCTTAGGACAATTTCTCTCTATCTCCGTTAAACGCTTACTAAAATAGTACACTGGCTTTTGGATTCGGTCCTCCTCATGAACCAGAGCTGCACTGATGGCATGTTGGGATACGGCCATGTAAGCTTACAACTCCTCATGGTCTATGGGCTTTGACAGAACTTGGGCCTCTCCATGTGTCTCACCCGAGCTTGGAACGCATCCTCATAGTTCGAAGTCCATTCAAAAATTCTTTTCCCTTTCCTTATCACATCAAAGAAAGGAATGCACTTGTCGGTTGCTCTAGATATAAATCGACTCAATGCAACAACTTTCCCATTCAGGCTTTGTACCTGCTTTATAGTTCTAGGTGCTTGTATGTCTTAAATAACTTTTTGGGTTGGTTTTGATTCCTCAAGCATTGACAATGAAACCCAAAAACTTTCAAGACACAATGCCAAAGGAACATTTCAGTGGATTGATTTTCATTTCGTAAAATCTAACTATATCAAATATCTCTACTAAGTCTCGAATGTGGTCGTTTGACTGCTTGACTTTACGAGCATATCATCCACATAGACTTCCATCATCCTACCAATCTGGTCTTTAAACATCTGATTCACCAAACGTTGGTATGCTGCCTATGCGTTCTTCAATGCAAAAGGCATCACTACATAATAGTACAGTCCAACGTCCATGACAAAACTGGTATGCTCCTGATCCAAAATATGCAACGGGATCTGATTGTATCCCGAATACGCAACCATATATGACAATAATTCATGTCCTGCTGTCGAATCTACCAGTTGATCAATTATGGGCAAAGGAAAAATATCATTAGGGCACGCCTTGTTCAGGTCCGAGTAATCAACATAGGTCCTCCACTTCCTGTTTGGCTTTCTAATTGGTACGAGATTAGATATCCATTCAGGATAGAGGGCGTCGCGGACGAACCCATTGGCTTTGGGTTTATCCACCTCCTCTCTGAGAGCAGCGGATCTCTCTTGGTCCATGCCTCTCCTCTTTTGTTTCACTGGCACATACGTCGGGTCAACGTTCAACATATGACTTGCGATGGCGAGAGAAATCTCATATATATCAGAATGGGTCTAAGCGAAAGCATCTAGATTCGCTCGGAGGAAATCTGTAAGATCCTCTATCATTGAGGGGTTGAGTTGTGATCCAATCTTAAGCACCCCTAACGGGCCATCATGGCTGACTTGAATGTCAATCGTTAGTTCAGTCGGTGCTGCATTTCCCTCATCTCTCGGATCTATGTCTCTATAGGACCTACTATGTTGCCCAAGCTAAGGCTCAGGCACTACTTGTCAATCTTCAGCTACATGGATGAGGACAGGGTTGTCCACACCCTTGGCCTTCTCTCTTCATTGGGCCTCTCTCAGTTCAGCCATATAATAAACATGACCAGTTGCTTGATCGCCATGCACTACACCAACTCCTTTTTCTATTGGAAATTTCAAGGTCAAACACCACGGGGCCAATGCTGCCCTAAACTACGCCAGGGCCGATCGGCCCAGGAAAACCATTATACGGGGAATCAACACCAAAATAATGAACGGTAGGATCCATGCCCTCTTGTGTTCACCTTCTTCTAATTCAACTGGCAATTCAACAAAACCTATTGCATCAGTAGCCGCACTATTAAAGCCATGGATGCGGGCTTTAGATGGTTTCTGACCCTTTGCCTCCTTCTTCATTTGGTCATACACCTTTTTGAAGATAATATTAACAGAACTCCCACAATCAATCATTATCCTTCTCACAAGCGCTGGTCCAATCATAGCTGAGATAACCATTGAGTCAATGGTAGGTGCCTCCATCTGATCGACATCCCTGCTCCTGAATACTATATCATCCGTCATCATTTGCTGCGACTTCGCTGGAGTCCCGTCTTTTGTGTTCGAGCAGCATTCGAAACCCGCATGCTTCATGAAACTAGTATAGCATTCCATTTCTAACAACTCTTGTCTGCCAGATGAGGTCCATCAATTATCTTGTTTATGACCAGCCTTCCTCCTATCCAAGCGGGCTTCTCAGGTTGATGTGAACCTTTCCTGTGATTGGGGTCGGATGTCCCCTGTCCGCCTTCCTACGGATTCTTACCAAACTGTTGTAACTTCTTCTGGCGAATTAGCTTTTCTATAACATCATGAAGGTGTTTACACTCTTCGGTATTATGCTCGTAGGTCTCATGAAACCGACAATACTTTCTAGTCTACTTTTGTTTCTCAGTGGATTCCTTTGGACGTGGCTTTTGGTATTGGAATGTATTTCAAGTCGATCGATAAATATTCTCTAAAGATGTATTCAGAGAAGTATATTCGCTATAGGTTGGGATTCTTGGTTTCCACTTTCTACTTCCCTCTTTCGTCCAGAATTTCGTCCTTCAGATTCTTTAGACTGCTCCGGCTTATTTTGGACATTGACTTGGACCTTGCCGGAGTTTTCGCCAGATTGCTTTACCACAATGTTGCTTTTCACCGCTTCCTTGTTAGGCCCTGGCGCATTGCTTCATCTTCTCCACCTGGCCTCTTCCCTTCCCATGAATTGGTTTTCCTTTGAATAAAAGCATTCCAATGTATTCGGTGGTTTGCCTGCCAGCCCGTCACCAAACTCAAAGTCTGGATCTACTCCTCGCATCACGACCATAAAGTTAGCATGGTCATTTAGATTGCTAATTTCGATAATAGCAACGTGAAATCTTTGCAAATAATCTTTTAACGACTCCCCTGGAGCCTGGATCACACTGGACAACAACATCACATCCTTTGGGCGAGTGGCATGGATTCTAAACTGCTCCACAAACTTCATCGTTAACTCATCAAACCCAAAGATTGATCGTGGGGGAAGTCTGGTGAACCACATAGTAGCGATTCTGAATAGGGTTATTGGGAAGCATCTGCATTTGGTCGCATCATTTTGCCCTAGCCGAGTTTGTCATTCACCAATATCTCGTTATGTTCTGTCGTGGATCGAACATCCCTTCATAAGCTAGAATAGTAGGCATGCTGAATATCCAGGGGTACTTAGCTTGTAGGATGGTATCTTTAAATGGAATATGGCTCCTAGATATGCCCTAATCATCGTTGGTTAAGCCATGTTTCTCCCTCATCATTTTCCAGACCATAGCTGATAAATCTGGAGTCTGGGTGGGAGGTGGCAAGTCGGTATCCATCCTACGTGATTGTTTCGGCTGGTGCCCTCTAGGTAGGTGATCACCTAAGTGCGCCTCCTGAGGACCTACTTCACTACGACCCTAGCGAGGTGGTGGACCAGCCCCCAAGCATGCTCCAGATCCTTAGTTTCCCACTCCAGGTAAGGAGTGACTCCCCAGGTGTAGGTGAGGGGCCATAGTTCCAGATAGGAAATCTGGACCATTTCTGTTGGTTTACTCTTTGCGAATCATCACCAATTGCTCTATTGCACTAGTTTGTGCCATTTCGATCCTACGGCATCTACACTTGGGGTGTTCATTTGGTGAAGCAGAGCTATCAGATGATGCGTAGGAAGTAAAGGCTTCCTCCAGCATTCTGACGCTGTTGTTGAGCGATCTAGGTCATTAGTTTGGTGTTTGTTTGAATCTGCTCGATAAGCCGTCTCCTACTTTCCACGAGCTCCCTCATCAGCTCATTGAACTCTGCCATGGTGACAGCTTTTGGTTTGTTTAGGTGTGGTGGCGGGCTCCGCATCTACATTAGCTTGCTGATTGCTGGGTCCCACTTGCTAGACGCTGGCAATCTCATTAGCATCTGCGTTGGGAGAGGCAGATCTGGTATGTGTCCTTGCCATCTTAGATTTATCCGTAGGAACTCTGAGTAGAATCTATGAACTCCTGAGAATGAACTCGGATCTCCGTCGGGGGATTTCCTCAATCCAGTAGTGATATAGCAGATCCTAACAACCTGAGAATGCACCTTCTCAATGAAAGCATAAAAATTTTAGAACAAAATTTGGTCACTAACACCCTTGAATAGAATTAGATAGAGGGATTAATGAAGAAAGTAAATTAAAATAGGGAAATAACGCAATTGAGTGCAAAACGAACAACAGAAAGGAGAACACCAGATTTATAGTGGTTCGGCATAATTGCCTACGTCCACTGTGAATATAATCTTTATTACTTTCCCAATCACTTGAATACAGATACAATTCGTAAACAAACCACTTGAATACAAGTTTGAATAAAAAAGAGAAGAGTATAAAAAATGGCAGAGTTTTCCTGGAGTTCTCCAAAATGGTCCCTTTAACTAGACGCCTGCCCCTCTATTGATAAACGAAGATAGGTTGGATTCTTTGTTCAGGCCTATGACTAAGATGGTTCGGCCCATAGCCGAGGAGTCTGGTAGACCGAACTAGGCCTCCCGATCCACTATGGCCGACCCCCATTTGCTAACGTGGAATCCCATGTACGTCAACTCAAAGCAGCCCCCCTGTATACTCGAAGTGCGCTAGACCACGACCTGAAGTCACTTATGCTCCTGCTTGTGTTGATCCATTCCATCCATTCTTGATATCAAACCAAGGTAGGTGGACCACCCTGATCGAACCACTATGACCAACCACTAAGGGCCGAGCCACATGGACTAAATCTTTTAAGGCTGACCCATCCACACCAAACCACCTAGGCCGAGCCACTAAGGGCCGAGCCTACAGGGAGTAACTCTTCCGAGGTCGACCTACCCACACCGAACCACCTAGGCCGAGCCACTAGAGGCCGAGCCACATGGACTAACTCTTCTGAGGCTGACCCATCCACACCAAACCACCTAGGCCAAGCCAACATGGCCGAGCCATACTTGCGGAACACCTATGTCGATCCCTCCATAACCGACCCACTGTATTTAACTACCTTGACTGAATCACTATTTACTTATCTATCTCGACCGAACCACCACCTAATACCGAGCCATGCAAATAGGCTGATCCACTTCAATATACTGAACCACTCAACTTACACCGATCCTTCATATTCCCTATCCTTCCTTTGCTTGAGTCCCATATAGGTCCAACCATAGCCTCTGCAACTATCACTTTTTAACCGGGTCATGTAATTGGGTAACAATAGCGGAACCCAAATGTTGGTTGTCTAAGCTTGGGTCTAGAGACTCTCTGTCACCTATAAGGTGGTCAAGTTATTTGATCAACTCTAAATCCTTTATATAACCTTTTACTTAGAGAAGATTTTCATTTACTTAGCACCATTCCAAATAATGTTTAAAACGATTTTCCTTTAACCATTTATTTTAATTTCCTTTACAATAATTATAAAACTTTCAAATCATCTTCAAAGTATATAATTATTCATTTTAAATGGTTACTAAAAATATTGGGGGAGAATAATGAAGTTAAAACCCTAATTTGCAAAAGTTACCAAAAACAATAGCAAAAACCACTATGAATAATGTTTTTAGAGATTATCGGCTCTAAACATAAACTCCACCACATAAATGTCCAATTTTTATTTAATCATATTTACGGAATTTATTTTATATTTATAATATTCATTTTAAAGAATTTATCCATTTGATTTTCGAGCTGCCAAAATGCGATGTTTTTGAAAACTTGATTTGGACATATTTCAAACTCTACTAAATAAAATCTTGATTTTCTTCTTTTTTCTGGAAACTATATTCTAATGGGCTCGAATTATTCTTATTTCAAGGAATTTTGACTTGTATTGCATCTTACACATTGGTTTAACTTTCATGTTGGAAAATTACGAACTACCATTTCGATTTGGTTTGATATTTCAGACTTCATTAAACTTTGTCGAAACTTGTTTAAATTCTTAAAATACCATAACAAACCATTTAAAATCATTTCATACTATTTTTACTACATTAAAAAACTCATTTTCCACTTTATTCCATATTATAATATTATAGTCTTCATTTTTCAACATTTTTATATTCAAAACTATAAAGAGGCTTAATAAACTCCATACATATTAATATGAATTTATTTTCCCTTTAGTTAGCTATGGTTAATTAATTAGTCGTTTCTATTTTGGATAATTATGATTTTCCAATTATTGGTTATATTTATCACAACCAAGTTATCAACCATATAATCAACCAATTTTCAAACATCCATATAAATCAACCAAGATATTAAATGGTCATATTATCATACTTAAAATAATTATAAATGTTATTTAATAATTGTGAATGTCGAGTACTCGCCATTGATTTCCACTCCACCAATCTTTTTCCAAGCTTCTTGAAATAAATCCATCGGTCATCCAACAGCACTTCCTTCTTATTTATTTGCTCCGGAGCTTCTCGAACTTGCTCCTCCTTCTTTGAAATGCTTGATCCATGCTTGGATAAGGGTGTTAGATCGGCCAAAGGGTGGTAATGGTGGTGGTTGTGGGTATATAAGAAGGTTAGGAGGTGTTTGGACTTGTTTTGGCGGTGGATCTTCATTGTTTGCATATGGAATTATTTTTGCATAACTTTGTTGCTATAATTTTTCATAAAGAAGAGAGGCCATTAGGTATCCATTAAAGAGCTTCAAGAAGAGGAAGAAGAAGAATAGAAGTGGTGTATAAAATTGTGAAGGATGGTATGTGTATCTATAAGCACAATTTGAGAAAATATGCTAAACAACATCATTATACTTCACATCACCTTTCCACCTCCCTACCCTCCATGTGCTTGACCCACACCTCCTTCCATCACCACCATCACATCATGCATATGCTTTGACTTTGCTTTGAAAATGTAACACCCATATTTTTTTATAACATTACTCAAGAGATTTAATTTGATAAATTAAATAATAATGATGATAAGGGGATTAAGATTTGAATAAAACAATAGGAAGGTCGTGCTTAAGTAATTAATTAAATGGGCTTAAATTGGTTTTTATGTATTTAATTAAACATGAACATATTAGTAAATAGCCGTGTTATTACTACTCATGATTATACATTTCACGTTCTTTCCTATTCACGAACACTTTTCATTTAGACAAACGCAAATAAAAAACCTAAAACAGTGCCGGCCATCAATAAGGGAAAAGAGGAAGAAAAATTAAATCAAAGTTAAGGATCAAAGCTAGGGGAATGAATCTTCTACAAATCTCAAATTCCTTATCATATCTAAGGTGAATAATAATTCATTCCATCTCTATTTTTTTTATAACCATATGTTTTTGGATTTAGGGTTAAATTCGTTTTTTTGATGTTTTGGATGATGATATGCTTAAATTATTATGTGTTTGATTTATGTCAATTTGTTTACATAAGAATCTGCATGGTTTAAGGGCAAAACCAATAGTGAATGATTTTGGAATATCATGGAAAATTTATACGTTAGCTAAAACATGACTTTGGTGACGGGTTCCAATTTTTGTAATTTTCCAAGCTACGGAAAATTTATTATGAATTTCTAAAGGAAAATATGATATAATTGGGTTTAAAATTAATTTCGAATATTTCAAGAAGAAATTGGGTCTGATATTTTAATATGTTTGATAACATGGTGAAAGTGATTTTCTATGATTTTTGGGGATTTTTCCTAATTGTTTTACAATGGAAAATAAATTATTTAAAAGAAGGACTTATATGCAACATTGGTTTTGCTTAATGGAAGGGATTAAACATTAGATTTTCCCTAATTTAATTATGATATATGTGATGGTTATTTTGTAAAGGATTTGAGAAGTTCTAAAGTAACCAATCAAAGAATTACAAATGGGTGGGCTAGTTATAAAGTGATTGCCATAAAAAGGATTAATTCAACGTTTCCAGAAAAAGGCAGTTCTTCCTATTTCAGAAGTACCTTTCGACTCCTTTGCCTCCGCATCAACTTAGTCAAAACCAACCTAACCGAAACCTACTAGCATCGAAACCAATATGCATGGTATCAATGAGATTGGTACGAAGTGAATTGGTAAATAGCGGAAGGTAGGATATCAAAATGTTATTTTCGTTAGAGTCGAAACCATAATTTATTTATAAAAGATAAGGGCCTGCCTCGTTTTAGAAGGATGCTTTTGACCACGTCAATACCCTTTTGCTTTCATGCTAGCTTTCTTTGATTAAGATTAGAGATTTCGAATGAGACCCTTAGTTTATAAAAGAATGCTTTCGAAAATAAAGGTTCCAACCTAGTCGAACCTTGCTGCCATTCAAATGCCTTTCGAGGGTATTGAAATCATCAATGCTTTCGAAGGGTGCTTTTGTTTTAAACTTATGTTAAGCCACTTCTTGAATGCTTTCAAAAGGGTTCATGGGTTTCGAAGTCAATGGTCTCGAAAGGGGGTTTCGATGCAATCCTTCCAAGTTTTACTTAAAGGTTTTAAGCTTTCGAATGTATGGTCCCGATGCCATCAAAATTTTCCTCAAAACAATTTTATCAATGGTTTCGAAGGAGATGCTTTCGCCTATATTCACTTTGACCCAAAAGATGTTTCTTAAAGTAAAACCCAATACTTTTGAAAGAGGCACTTTCACTTGTTTTGAAGCTATGTTTATAAATATTTTGAGTAATGTTTTGATACCATCGAAAAGTATATTTGGTTTCGAAAGAGATCATTTAACAAGGGCTTCGAAAGGTATATTCATAGTGTTCTAAAAAGGAGTTTTCTTTTCTTTCGAAGGAGGTTATCTAGGGGTTTCGAAAGAAATGTTTGAAGGTTTTCAAAACAAATAACCCAATCACATTTTAAAGGAAAAACTATGTCATAAATAAAGAGCTTTGAAATGATTTTTTAGATGAAGTTTTCCTTGAAAGCAGATTGAAGGGATTAACCATGTTTTATATAAATTTATTTCAAGGATATTAAACCACAGGTGTTGGTATTATTTTGTTGTAATGATTGCTTCTTTATATATTTATTCACATTGTAATTAACCCATAACGTTGCTTTGGGAAAGGGCTGAATAATCAGCTAGATGACCCAGTAGTGAATATAACTCAGAAAATGTTAAAATCTTAATTAAAGATATTAGTAGGGGCCAATATGTTCACAGTAAGCCTATGAAAATTGTATAAAGGAAAAGTTATTGGCAGGGACCAATAGGTTCATAGTCAGCCCAAGAAAATTATGATATGATATTGGCAGGGCCAATAGGTTTATAGTTAGGCCATGAAAACTAATTTCAGATTAAGATATTGACAGTTAATCAATAGGTTCCTAGTCAGCTCATGAAAACTAGGGTAAGAGAAAAGAAATTGGAGTTACTATTAGGTTCTTAGTGATCCAATGAAAACTACGAAATCGAATAGGGAGTCCATAGACACTTAACAGGTTATTAGTAAGCCTATGAAAACTAATAGGTTAATAGTAAACTTAGAAGATATAATTGAGACAGATAGTTAGGATGAATGGGGATGGATAATCTAGATTTAATATATATTTTTGTATGTCATCATATTATTTTGAATTGTTTTAACTATTGCAGATGTAGGAGCACAGTATATGGTTTCATAAAGTTTTTAAGATACTAGTGAGGGGAAAACCCGTTCCGCTAAGCGGCATGGTCTCACTAATATCAAAATGGTTTGAGATGGTAGATTATTATCCCTACAAGCCTTTATGTCTGACTCAAAGTTTTTGTTTTCTTCTTAAACTCTCGGATACTCAATTGATTTTGAGTAGTTTGAGGTTTATGGTTTTCATGTGTTCTTTTAGACGAATAAAGCTTCCGGTGATGTGCAGGAGGCATGCTAGCTACTTAGATTTTCTTATTTTCACTATATTTGGTTGTAAAGGCAAACTTGTTTTATTACCTCATTATATACTATGATCATTCAGTGAGGCATCTTCATATGTTGCTCTTGGCGTATTTTGTAATAAGTATATATTGTCTAAACGTGGTCTACGCACTTGGATTATGTAATGAATTTGAAATATTTTGAAATGGAATGCGGACTTTGCTGTTTTAAATTTTTTTCCATATTTTCCTGTGTTTACGTGTATCATTGTATCTATCATTGACGTGTTTGGTCACCGAGGATTAATAACTATGGATGACTGCAGCATCCGTAGCCGTTAAAGTAGAGGAATGTTACAGAAAATATCATGATATTTTCTAATTTCTTACCTTATGTAATTAGTAAATGCACATGGTTACTTCTTATATTTATGTACATGTCATGCCTTATTTGACAAACCATTATGCAAAATTCGATTACAAATTCTATTTGATAAACAATTGAAAATGCAGAATCCAATTTTCGGTCATATTTTTACTTCTGAGTTAAATTATATATTTGTAAAAAAATCATGAAAATTAATTTTATTTTTAAAAAAAAAAAAAATTAAAATGATCTCATATGAACTATAAAACCACATAAACCAATACCTAATAAGTGCTACAAAATCGCGCCGTCGAATTGCCAAAGTGCGATGAAATTTGTATATCTTTATAAAATAAGTTAATATATTTATAAAACATTATAAATCAATTATTATCATTATATAATAATTAAAATGAATCAATAATCATTTGAATAATTATTTGAATATTTAAATATCCAAAATATAAAAATTTACATAAATGCTTATTTTTGAAAATGATGGCATCATCGATGACATCACAATAATTTATAATTCTCATAAATGGAATAAACTATTTTATTACATATTATTGCTTAATTGGAGAAATAAGTATATTTATCCAAACTCATACCCTCCAATATTGAAAAAAAATCTCAATTTTACCAAAAAATGATTTTTGTCGAAAATCCCAAATATCTATATTTGTTAATAAAAATTTTAAAAACAAGTTTACCATCAATAATTTCTGTTCAAAACATTATATTTTGTGTTATAAAATATAATATTCGAATATTTTAAAAATAAATGTTATTTTTCAAAATGATAAAATTATGGATCGTTACACCAACTATTACCTTGCAACCACCTTTCCCTCCTTCCTTCTAGCTTTTCATTTGTTTTTCTAAGGCAAAATGCCCTTTATTTTTCACAGCCTTCGAGGGAGATGGGAGTTTGGCTTCACTTCTTTAAAATTTAACTTGGTATAAGGTGTTTTTATGTTGTTCTAAGGCTTTTGGAAAAGTTTGAGTTGATTTAGAGTTGTTTTGAAATAATTTTGTTTAGAATCTTTGAGAAGAAGAGGAGGTAAAAAGAGCTTGCTTTTTTACTTTGTAAATTTGTAATTATAAATCAAGGGTTTGCCTCTTTTTATATTGGCTCAAGATGGTGTTTCCTAAGCTTATTCTCACCAACTTCCCCCTCTCATGTCATTGGAGGGTTACCCACCACATGCCCCATTACTTCTCCTTTACACCTCTTACTTTTAGCCAAATACTTTAGTGCTTTTAACATGTTAATATCTCTTATCCATTCGGAAGCTTATAAAACCTTCCATTTTCTTTATGAACTAAGTATGTTAATTAGTTCTTTATTTTTTCCATTTGATCATTATATGAGCGCACAAGAGTTAAAAACCACCTCTTTTGAATAAAAAGTTATTTATCGATAAACTGATTTTTGATCATAGTATCAATTTTTCTTCGAAGAATATACTTTTGTAAACAATTTTAAAAAAAGTTTCCTATCATTAGTTATGATTTAAAAAGAGGGTTAATAAGGTTATTAAATCGTTTTAATAACATTTAGTCCAAGGTTCAAATATTTAAATAATTCTTACATCTAAATATGAAGTGTTCGAAATTTCAGGTCATTAAAGGGTTTCCATTTGAACAATTTGACTATTTTGATAGGAAAGCGAATGTGCAAGAGCAGATGTAAAATGGGTGTGGTTAGGATGAAGAGAGTGAATAGTCACCTTTGCTTCATGAGGGTGCATCAAAAACATGAATTGTATAAAACGCTAAAAAGATACCTAATATGGAATGTGAAATGTGATTTCTATTCCAAATGCATTTTCATAAAGAAATGTGTTTTCCACGAAAGTTATTTCTTAAAGTTTGGGATATTTTATCTGAAAATCTTGACAGTAAACTAGTTATATTGTATAAAATAAAATTCCATCATAAGTGGTTGAATGGGGCTTCATATTTCATACGCTATTATATATATAGTAATAATGGAAATAGTGGGTGCATACCATATAACATTTCTTGGTAGACGCATCGAGTTACGAAAAATTATTTTCATAAAGGTATCATATATTATTTATGAAATAATAACTATTTTCTATATTGACTAGAAATAAATATTGTGTTATTTTGATAAGAATATGATGAATACTTATTATAGGATGAAACTATAATAACAGTATTTGCTTTCATTACAAAAGCGATACATTAGAAAATACATAAGAATACGATATTTTAACAATTATTTTAGAATTATATATTAGGTCTTATCTTTGAGGAATAATTCAATAATCATATGATTATTAGTCATATGGTATTGACGAATTGTATCTCATAAGGTTAAGAGAAAAGCACCCATTCAATGGGAATGACATAAGAGTTAATGATTTCTTCAGATCGATGCACAAAGATGTACATAGTCAAAAGTACAATGGTGCCGAAATGGATCCATTTATGTTGTTTAATTCGCCAAGGAATTATTCTATAAATGAACATGTTTATCTGATCCAGAAGCAATATGGTTATGATAAGTTCATTGAATATAGTATAGAAGTAGAAAACATAACATGCAAGGAAGTAACATGATTTGATGTGATCGAACAAGTGAGTATATTGGAAAGGATTCTAAAAGTACCTAAAAATGAATAAGATTCAATCTGAAAAGTCAACCCCCCTTATGGTACATGATGATGTATCAATAAAGAGCAATAGAAGTTTATTGGATATAGTACGATTGATAATGAGTGTTGAGTTAACTTTTTTCTGTAAGGTCATGTACTTAAGAGTAAGTAAATAATGTTAAGGTTAATTTCATCTAAAACATAGTTTATGAGATCATAAAAGATAAGGGATGATAACAGAACCTGATATATCATATGTCAAGGAGTTGACAAGTTGTGTGAGTCAAGAGGATGTATGTAGTATTTTTCCCATAAAGAATCTTTTGTGAACTACCTCAAAGGAGTTTGGGAACAACTAATATTTGTTGTCTAGTTTATGTTATGAATTCAAGCGCTGTAAATTTAAAATTGAATTAATTTTACATACATAATGGCAGTTCATAAAATATTTATGAATACCTATTCCTTTACATTGAGAAATAATTGTTGTTTCAAGAAACACCAGCTTCATAACGAAGGAATATCTTTTAGAAATTATTGGTAGTAAAATAGATTTGGATACAATCCAACGATACAACTAATTACGTAAGATGAAATAAAATTAACTAAGCCTAATATGAACACACGTCACATTAGGTTGTCTAATAATAATTTTCGTACGTTAAAAAGAAACCATGAGTTTCTCAACGATGTCAAGAAAAAGAATTTGTCGAAAGTAAAAATTTACTTGGTTGTCAACAATCTAAAAGGAGTAAGGACACTACCATATGGCATAATGCTTTAAATCAAAAATAAATTTCAAATACATTGTCAAAATATGATTTTGATAGTTGTGTCCAAAGGGATTTGATCCACTGGCTGCAAGAGTTTCTTCAAGAAGGTCATTGCAATTGAAATTATATAAAGCGATGTTAATAGGAAATCACTTCACATTTTCAACCATCGAAATTACGCTATGAGTTTCATAGTCAACATACTAAAAACAATTCAGTTTCTATATCCAATCTTCACACAATTTGATTTTGAGCTTTGGCACTTTGATGTTGAATCAAAACTCCAAAATAATGATTATAAAGAAATTTTAGCACATAATCATCAAAATGTTTTGAAATCAGTGTGAGCGATAACATGATTTGTATGTTTTTGATAAATCTAAAAATGGAGACTATGATGGCATGTGATAAGAGTCAGAATTGAACAAGTATTTTGATAGAGAAATCAAATAATTTGACTTTCAGCCAATATGTAGAGGATGTGTGTGTCTATAAGAAAGAATATTAAAGAAACCAAACATTTTTTAAATTATAAGTAAACAACAAGCTTATGATTGTTAAATGATGTACCCATGTTAAAAACATTTTTGTTTGGTTTTTCAATTCCCTGGATTGGATTTGAAAATGACATCTTTTGTAATCAGCATAAAAATGATGATGGGATAGTTCCATATGATATAAATAGACATGATATAAAAATATTTAACGTGAAGCATGTGAGATGGATTCTGTTGAGTCAAGAAATCGCAGAACACCTGAAAATGAATTAAAAAACAAGAGATCTAGCAAAAAAATAAACAAGTGAAAACACCAAAAAAATTATAGTGGTTTCGGCAAATCTATGGCCTAAGTGCACTATGTCTTTATTGATTATGGATTACAGCCACAAGTATAAAGATTTGGCAAGTTTAACAACCAAGAGTAACTTCATTAATGACTAAGATTTAAAAGAGAAAGAAAAAAAGAAAGAAAAGAGCCCAAAAGTCCTCCTCTAATTTTTGTAGGTGATGTATTTATAGGAAAATCATCCAGTAGAATCGCCTATTTCAATACACCAAGTCTAACATCACATACGAAAAAATAGGAGAAGACCTGGAGTCCCCAGAGCCAAATATTCATGTCTGAACCGATCAGTAGTGATTGGAGCTGGTCTATTTTTTGATGGCAGGGCATGCCATCTTCCTTCTATTGATCTTCAGTCTTCGATTAATTGTACTTCGAGCACTTTACCTTAGAAATCGTGTTTTTTGAGAGGTTCTTTGCTTTCCTTCCGAACTTCCTTATAGTTGTTCACCTATTCCTATAGAAATAGACTCCAAGACGATCACTTTTGCTAGTAGTGCACAGAACATAACTCAAGAAACCCATAGGTAGCACTTCAGGTTAGTACCGACCTATCTTCTTACCTATGATCTTTCTCTAAATTCTTGAGTCCATTTCCTTTTGTCCTTATAGGCATGTTCCTAAGTCTGTGAATTGTTTCATCTTTGTCCTGATGCCCAGATCCACTTGAAAGCCTGCTTGGATAAGAAACCCGACAACACTTGTTTTCTAGAGTATGCTTCTGTTGGAAACAAAGTGTGTTCTGGAAATGAAAAAGTAGATACCGTCATCCATGTACGATAAGTTATTATTCAAGAGTAGCTTCTAAGCATTATTTTTATTTCATGGATATCCATTTTATTGCTTTATATAGTAGAAATTTCATTCTGTATGCTAAGGATAAGAACTACACCATGGAGATCATTTCATGCTTTAGTCCAGTACATTATGTCTTCATGTTGCTTATCCTATCATTGCCACTTTGATTTTGAGTCAGTAATTCATCTCGATACCAATTTGTTTATACCGATACCAATATAATACTTCACAGTTCGGTTCTATTAATAGTTGTGGACCTAGAATATTTTTCTCCACTGCTCATTGCCTCCTAGACACCGCCACCGACCATCCTAGGCCATCGTTGCTATTGAATTCCCATTTCGACCACCATCGTTGCCTCAAGACAATTTAATCCTAACCTATCTTTAAAGTTAAGACCCAACTCTCCGTTTTGATCTAGAAACTCAAAAGGTTGGTGATCGCTATTATGAGGTGATGATTGTGGTTGTCATTAGTTGGATCGGTGCCGATTCTCGACTAAAGATAGATTAGGCATTAACACATGATCGGCTAAACCTTTAAGCCATAATTTTTGTTGAATCTATGCCTTTCCATTCTTTATCTCAAGCCGAACCCGAAGCAAACATGGAACAAACTAGATTTTTTAGATATCTAATTTTAACTTCGATTCGATCTCATTTTCTGGCCTCTGTTGCTTTGGGTAAACTCCTGTTATTCACACTTTTGTAAAAACTTCAAATTTCTATCCATTCTGTATGCATGAACTGACTTTTGTTAATAGTGGTCGATTATGAGTTATTGTTCTCGAGTTTAGTGAGAGGATTCTCTTCCAACAATAGTCCCACTTAATGAGTTCCAACATTCAAATGATTCCATTGCGTAGCATATTTGACCATTTCACATCCTATGTCCCTGCAAAAGAATGTTCTGTGTTGCCCCGGACAATGGTTTCGTTATAGAATATCAGACGATAATGGGTAAGATCTAACACACAGTTTCTTCGTGCGACATAGCTTATTTTCAGGATGAGCACGTTATCTACACAAGATGGTTTGTTCATTCAGTGCAAGACATATGACTCATACTGCATGAATTGACACTTTCATTTGCCTAGATCGACGTTCAAAATCCAATTAGTCAATACAGGTCGATATCTAGTTGATTCTAAGCATCGGTCACACAGGTTTATATTTAAAATAGAATTCTAAAATAAACATAACTAACTATGTTGAACACTAAGTTTTGCTACCTAAAATGACTCTCCATTCTCCTAGATTCAGTGTTGGTGTTGGGCCATCAACTCCTCCTGAATCTTGGTCTACCGTTGCTCAAGCTTCAACTTCCATGCCTTCTGGGCCTAAGCGTACAATTACCGACTAGTTGCAAAGGATGATCATACCAGCAGAACCGATTCAACGACAACCTCCTCCTTTAAAGAATTATTGTCTTAATATTATTGGTTAATCCACTTGAACAAATGCCAATAATTCTAACCCTTAATGCACTTTAAACTATTTTCCATCAATATGGAATTCCAAAAATCAATGTGTTGCTTCCTATACAAAGCCAACGAGTACGTAATCCTCCATTAGACTATATAGCTTGCAATAAATACATGTGTTTAGGTGGCATTATACTGCCTTTCAATCCATTCCTGCATATATTTCTTCAAGAGCTTGGGCTCACTCCAACCCAATTCCATCCTAATGGATATGCTTTGCCAAGCACCTTACATGTGATGTTCATGAACCAATTCCAGTAAGTTCCTAACTTCAGAGGGCTAACACACATCCTGAGCTTCAGGAAACAACTGGAATCGCCATCTCATATAATCATCAAAGCCTGGTGTCGGTGCAAGGTCATTGAAGCGCTTCATAACAAATGTTCTTCTTTTAAGAACGAGTATTTCTTGGTCTGATGCCCGTACGGCTTCAACATGCCTTGGCTTTCCGATAGTAAGATCCTTTACTTTCTATATTTCTTCATGAGTCAACTTCCATCTTTCCAACATTTAACTTGCTATCACATTGTTCATAGACATCCTGCTCGAGACATAAGTGTGGAGCATTCCCAAACTAAAAACTCTGAAGAGCATCCACATTTAACTCCAATCTACCAACTATCTCCTGATGAATGATAACCTTCACCGGTGTAACCATCTTTACCATAATCATTTTATCATTCCTATAGAAACTCCACCAAGTAGCTTCAAAATTCCAACTAGGTCTTCTAACCTTGCTCTCAGTTCTGGTAATGACATCAAATAGGGCGTTGAAGGTCCATCCGACACAGCCAATGTTGATGAACTGATTGAGAGAGCAGTAAATGAGCGTAGTACCAGCAATGTGTTGATGAAAGAAGAAGAGAGTGTTAAGATGGAAATGATTCAGGAAGAAGAAGATATGGAAGAAGGAAGAGAAAAAGAAGATGATGAAGAAGAGGCCAGCGATGAAGGAAGCAATGGCGATGATGACATCGATCGAGAAGGAGATGACTCATATAGAGAGACGTCTCTTGTATGCACCAAACTTCTTGCCTCATCAAATTAAAAGAGCATAGTCAACAAGGCATCCAAACAAATTATAGAACCTACCATGGTGCCATTAGTTGAGGCAACTCCTTTGGTTGGTTCTTTAGACGACATCTTTGGTTCATTGAGCAATTTTGATATCCAATTACTGATCTCCTTAAGGACGGTTCTTTGGGTTTCAGAGTCCCGTCCGAGGGTTTCCTAATCGAAGGAGGTGAGACCCCATCCTTATTTTCTTCCAAACAAGATCCATAGAGTGCTTAGGAGGACAATGGAATCAATGTACTTTTAGGATCACGAATACATATGCCTTGCATACACCTGAATTCTGATATTTCAAAACTCATACGACCATTTCTCATGTTTTATGTACCATGGGCAGAGATAGAATCGACAATCTCTAGTATAAATTACCAAGGAGAGAAAGCACACTCCAATCCACACGTGCCTCACTCCTGCAATCACAGGGAGCAAGAAACAGAAAAGGAGATATATCGAAGAAAAGGTAGAAAACGAGAGGCGAAAAGAGACCACCGGGCTGAGAGGGATCGAAAGAAGAGGCAGACTGAAGAGAAGAAGCCCTATGATCATGGAAAGAGGCACAAAGATTCATATAACCACCGTTGTTCCTTTTCTGGCATTCCTTCACCTCATTCTCAAGCTCTGCTTCCTTCATAGCATCAAAATTCTGCTTCATTTTCACTTGCTACTACCATTCCTCCTTGATCCAAAGGAATCACTACTCTTCCAACTCCTTCTCTAGCTGCATGCAGCCCACCTTCCCTAATCTCTACTTAACTAGTGTCTTATTTGATCATGACATCAAAAACATTCCTAAAGAAGAAGAAGACTACAGGTTGGATGGATCCAGAAGCTATTTGACCAACGATATGAGTAGAAGAAACTTTGTTATGCCATCTCCAACGTCAACCGAATCAACCAACTCAATGTCCAATCGGTTGAGTCTAAAAAGAAAACCTATGACACATTATAAAAGGCTACAAGAGAGACTTAGAGAAGGTTGGAAAAGAAAGAGTCACGACTATAAAATCCAAAAAATAATAAAAAGCTTGATGGAGGAGATGACGAGAGCTCATAACCAAGCCGAGATCATAATAAAAGATCTGTTAAAGATAGCTCATAAGGACAATGCTACTCTAAAGAAACTGCTTGTTGATAAGGACTTAGCCCTCATCGCAAAGAATCAAATTATCTTAGCAAAGGATAAAACCATCAAGTACCCAGAAGCTGAAATCCAAAAACTTCGAATTGGGAAAAATAGGCTTGAATCGAAACCGTTCTTGTCGAAAACTAAGATGATAGAGGCTCAAGTTGACATATCGCAGCCACACATGGTCTAAGCAAGCTGAATGAGCAGAAGGCTAAGAAAAGAGAAGAGTAGAATACCACCCTTCAGTTGTTCTCTGCAAACATCGTTGAATACATGAACCTGAAGTGGTTGATTAGTACATACGTTGTTGCCCTTACTGATACTGCGAGGAAGAGTTGTGTTGTGCAGAGGCGTCCGATGAAGGCCTCACTGAATACAAGTTAAAGGTCAAGTACCTCATTGCTAAAGATATCATGAAACTTGAAGAGGAAAATACTAACCATGGAAGATGCTACTGCTAAAGCTGTCGCTGAAGCTCCTGTCAACCCAACCGCTTCGGGTCCGGCAGAATCATCAACTCCTAATTCCCAAGAGCTTGTATTGGATATTCTTACAACAAAGGGGCCCAGCTCTATGGCCACCCGAGTTAACCTAGACTTTTTTGTGATTACTCCTTTTGAAAACTACGTTCCCCCTTCGTTGATCCACCAAATCCGGATTCACAGGAGAGAGGCAAACATCTAAGTCCCTTGTCCAGCAACGGAGTCTAAGCAATGGTATATCACTTGTTTCTCCCATATTCGAAATCCTTCGGTTTTATTTTGACATTATAACTAACCTCTATTTCTTAATTTGTGAAGTTATAGGTCATCCTTCTCTTCTACATCCTCTATTTCCAATCACCTAAAGCATGTGCACAATCGTTATCACCATTGATTCGATTCCTGTAATCGACTGTCCATTCAGAGACTTCCCTCCTACTCTATTTGGGTCCTGATTCAGAGAGGATCGTAGCTTTGGAGGGGTTGAATGACATTTCCTAGTCCTTAGGGGAAGGCATCACTATATCCAGCGCCTCGGGCCCAACCAAATCCATTTCCATAGCGGATAAGTGGATAATCAACATGTCCAAGGCCAGCATTAAAAATGAACCTAGTCTTGAGAAGCCTACAAGCACTGAAGAGATAAAATCTTCTTCATGTATCCTTCTTATCAATATCCATCCTCCGAAAAACAGCAGCATCAACGCTACTACGGAGACTTTCAAGCCTCCTCTTGGCCGTCCTGAAGATCCTACTATCATTACCGTCGAAGGAAACACTACCTCTTTCGAAAGAAGCACACTGAAAGATGAGAAGGACTAAAAGAGGCCACACAATGGCTTTGATAGCAAGTTGGGAAGAAGATGAAGGCTTGGAAGAAATAGGCTCCTGGTCAATCTCCTGGTGATAGTAAGACAATTTTTGTGTGTCTGTTTTGGACTTGTATCCTTTTGTCTTTCCTTTTTGTTGTGTATAGGTCGCGCTTGTGTGGAGCTCCCCTCACGAGCATTAATGCATATAAAAAGTGATGTGGTGAAAGACTACTTTTCCTTTCCAATCTCTTTGTTCTATTTAAATTTTTGCATTTTTATATACTATACCTACCAATATACAATAATCGGCTGTATATACAATATAATTTATAGTGCTATAATTTATCCATATATATATGCTCTTTATTTGTGCAATGCTTTTTATTTATTGTAACTCTATGCATATAAATAAAATTCATGCAATTACTTTAGTTACATATTATTTAGTTCTATCTTTTATTGCTAAGGTATTTCTGCCTAGCAAAACAGAACTAATATTTCACTAACTCCATGGGTGTTGCTATTCATTTTAAGTCGAATTTCCTTCGACCTTAATAATTTATAGAAAATCCCAATTTCATATTTTTCCCTATTTTTAGGGAACAGTGATTTGAACATCTATCTCCTGATGTCTACAATCCTGCCGATGGCTGGGAGTGATCGGTGCTACCCTTAGGTTTACATTGTTAAACCTCGGCAAAGCAAATCCTACTAAGCTATAGTGAAACCATGCCCTTAATATGAATCTACGTCATATCAAGTCATGTTTTTGGCACTGGCCAAATGCCAAAATCCGGGCTTTTTTCTTTGACCTTATAGGAAAACTACCCCATTGCCCTCAGACCGATAACTCTCCTGATCCTAATCTTGGACCGGAGGAGATCGAGTGTCCCGCTAGGCCACAAGCACAATCGTAGAGGTCATGTCATTCTACTAGTTCCTATCTCTGGGAATAGCATCTTAGATACCTGTCTTTGGGAATCCATTTTCAGCTACACCTATTGGGTAGTGTTGGTAGAAAGTGTTCATTAACCGTCCTCACTTATCCTTGCCTTAGCATATCTTGCCAGGCTGCAAGCATGGTCATTAAATTTCTATCCATGCGCCAGTTTCTATCTTTTCGCTACCTACCCTCAGACATTCCTTATTGAAATTGCCTATCTCTAGGCCATGGTCAATACTAGAGGTATAGGTTAAATTATCTGATCGACCCTTATGATTATACACCTTTGTCCTGATCCTAGACTAAAGGTATCAGTACACTTCTCTAGGTACCCGACTGCACTATTAATAATGTAGAATAGGATTTTGCTTACAATAATACGATTCCATTGGTTTAAGAAGTTAATTTTATTTGTAAATGGAAAATGTGGTGCAAGTCCTTCCTTTTTACATTGGCCCAAATCTTTTGGTGCCTTATTTACATAAAATAAACTAAATAATACTAAGTGAAATAGCATCGTAGCGGGTCGTTATTCCACGCATTTGGAATCGAGATTCCATCAAAAGCAGCTAGTTTGATCGTTCCATCTCCAAGTTTTTTCTCGGTTGCATAAGGGCCTTCCCAATTTAGACCAAGTGCCCTTATACCTAGAAGAACATGTTTCAGAATGAGGTCCTCTATCTTGAAGGTACGGCTCTAGATCTTAGCATTAAAGTGTCGTGCTACTCTATTCAGGTGAGCGACTACTCAATTCTGCTTCCTCTCTCTACTTATCAACCAAATCGAGGGATTCAAGCAAGAGTTCGCCATTTACCTTTCGATCATAATGCTTTTTATGATGAAAAGGAACTCCCAATTCTATCAGGATCATAGCCTCTGATCAATGGCCAAAGTGAACAATATATGTCCAGTCACAAACGTGTGGGTCATCCTATAAGTCCACAATGTCGGTGGAAGATTATTGACCTAGTTTCCCTTGGCTTTAGTTAACTCTTCTTTATAGCAGACTTGATGATCTATTCACTGCTTCCACTTGCTCATTCGCCTATGGGTGTGCTACTACCAATAATCTTTTCTCGATCTTGTTCCGATTGAGGAAATCCTTGAACTTGGAACCGAGTTCCATACTTGTTTTAATTTTTTGAGGTACTCCAAACCTAAAGATGATGTTCTTCATCATGAAGTTGATCATTTTTTCATTGTGATCATGGCAAGCAATTCTGCTTCAGCCCACTTCGTGAAGTAATCCACTACAACTGTAGCATACTTAGCTCCTCCTTTCTCCATCAGCCAGCGCAACGATAATATAAATTTCCCAAACTACAAGGTGTCCATAGGCTAACCATTTGCATAAGCTTTGTTGATGGGGCTCTTGGAACCTTCGCAAGTCTCGGCCAAAGTCGCATCATTTAGTATGATGAGCTGCAACTCTATTTATCGTTCAACAGAAATATCCATAACAAAGTACGTTTATTGCTAACATGTACCTTCTAGTGGGATCACCATATCTACCCTCGTGGATTTCCATGAGGATTTTCCTAGCCTCCTCCTTGGTTACACATCTAAGTAAAAGGGTAGAAAATCATGTCAATTAAAGTACTCCTTCTTGCATTGTTACCCGACACTTTGGCCTGACTACCTAGCGATAGTCGCAGAGCCTGAGGTTGGACTTAGATGGCACTCAAGTAAAGGAAGAAGTGGAAGTATAAGAGAACAATGTAACTAGAGGTCGGATCGGTTTGTATGGGGCTCGGTATGTTTAGCACTGGCTCGACCAAGGCGACTCAACGTTGAAGTGAATCCCAGGCGGATCAGCTAGGATTGGCAAGAGCAAGTGGTTCGGTCGAGATGATTTCGGACATCATGGGTAGGCATGGTTCGGCCTTGGTTGTTAAGCCGAATTTGGTTCGGCCTAGGTTGATCGATAGGTATTGCTCGGCCAAAGAAGGAAAAGCAAGATGGGTTGGCCTGGATGGTTCGGCGTTGGAGTATAGTTAGGGTGAAGAAGTCAAAGTCGTTCGACCAACATGGTTCGGCTACTCATCACTCAGTCATGGAGGGAGGACTAGCGTGGTTCGGCTATTCATCGTTCGGCCCAGGGAGTTAGCAGATTACCATAGGGGCAGTATGGCCAGCCTTTCTCTACTTTAGATTGCATCACTAGCTGCTCCGAGTCATGGGAGACTTCGCTTCGAGTCGTATACGAGGAACTCATGGTTCGGCCATAATAGCTCGGGGATTACTGGTTTGGCACTTGTCGGTCGACCAAAAGTTGTTCAGTAGTCTTGTCCGGTCGACTCGAGATTACCACATATGGGCTGAGTTACCTTAGTCGTAGGCCTGCACAGGAGAACCAGCCTATCTTCGTCTATAAATGGAGGGGCTGGCGTACAGTGGAGGGGACTTTTTTTCGTGAACTCCGGAGAGACTTTACCATTTTCTACACAAGCTTTATTTTGGTTCAATTGGTATTCAAGCTGTTTGTTTACGGACTGTATCTGTATTCAAGTATCTAAAAAAGGCAATAAAGATTGCATTAATAGTGGACGTAGGCAGTTACGCCGAACCACTATAATTCTGGTGTTCTTGCTTTAGCTATTAATTTTGCATATATTCCTCTTTTTTAATTTACTATATTCACTAATATCTCTACACAAATCTATTCTTGGGTGTTGGTTACCAATTCAGGTGCTAACATTTTGGTGCTTTCACTGAGAACATTCTCAGGCTATTAGGATCTACTTTATCGCAACTGGATTGAAGAAATCCCCTGAAGAAGATCCAGATTCATCCTCAGGTGTTTATAGATTCTATTCAGAGTTCAAACGGATAACTTTAAAATGGGAAGATCACGTACCAGATCAGCCTTCCGCGGTGTAGATGTCAACAAGACCGCCATCATCCAGCAAGTGAGACCCAGCAATCAATAAGCTAATCCAGGTGTAGGGACTGCCACGTCGTAAACCTACCGGAAGTTGTCACCAGAGCAGAATTCAACGAGCTGATGAGAGACCTCGTGGAAAGCAGGAAACAGCTTAACGAGCAAATTCAAGCTAACGCCAATCTCATAATCTAGATTACTCAACAACAGCATTAGAATGCGGAAGGAAGCCCTGCTTCATACTCATCATCCGATAGATCCGCTTTGTCTGATGGGCATCACAGGCGTAAACGCCATGGAATTGAAGCAGCGCAAGCAAGCATAGCAGATCAATCCAAGAGGAAAGGTCCAGGTTCTTTACCTGGAACCATGGCCCCTCGCCTGCACCTAGGAAATCGCACTCAAGTTGGAACGGGAAACTTATGATCTGAAACACGAGTGGAAGCTGACCGACAGGCTCACCAGGATGCCCGATTAGGAGATCACTAATCAAGGAGGTACTAGCAGGAATGGTCATTCAGGATGTAGTCCAACTTGCCACCTCCCATCTAGACTCTGAATTTGTCAGCAATGGTCAGATAGTTGATGAGGTAAAATCCGAGCTTATCAAACGATGATCGGGGCACAGCTAGGAGTCATACTCCATTCACAGATGCTATCGTACAAGCTGAGTACCCTCGGAAGTTCAGCATGCTGACTATTCCAGCCTATGAAGGGAAGACTGATCGAATAGCATGTAATGAGATAAGAATGGATGATAGACTCGGCCAAGGCAAATGATGAAACCAAATGTAGATGTTTCCTAATAAACTTATTTGGAATCGCCACCATGTGGTTCACTAGACTTCCTCCACGATCGATCTCTGAGTTCAATGAGTTAGCAACAAAATTTATGGAGCAATTTAGGATCCATACCACTCGCCAAAAGGATGTGATGTATTTATCCTATGTAATACAGGCTCTAGGGTAGTTGTTAAAGGAATATTTGCAAAGATTTCATGTTGCTATAACCAAAGTTAGTAACCCGAATGACCATGCTATTCTTATGGCCGTGATATAAGGAGTAGATTCAGATTCGGAGTTTTGTGATTGGCTGGCAGGAAACCCCCGTCAACCCTGGAACGTTTTTATTCAAAGACACACCAATTCATGAGAAGAGAGGAAGCTAGGTGGATGAGGCAAGACAATGCGCCAAGGCCTGGTAAGGAGATGGTGCAAAGCAACATTGCGGTGAAACAAGATAGCGATAACTCTGAAAAAGTCCAGGTTAATGTTCAAAACAAGCCCGAGTAGAATAAAGGATCTAGAGGAGGAAATTCCGGAAGGAAGAGGGAAACAGGAAAATGGAATCCGTGGATTCCAACCTATAACGAATACAGTCCTCTAAACATGTCTTTGGAAAATATTTAATTGTCAACTTGCAATAGATTCCAATACCGAAATCCACGCCTAAAGAAATCCACTAAGGAGCAAAAACAGACTGGGAATTATTACATGTTTCACGAGACCTATGGGCATAACACTGAGGAATGTAGACACCCCTATGATGCTATAGAAAAACTGATTCGGCAAAATAAGTTACAGCAGTTTGTTAAGAATCCACAGGAATGCGGACAGGGGACGTTCGACCCCAGTCGTGGCCAGGCTCCACGTCAACCTGAGGAACCTGCTTGGACCATAGGCAGACTGATCATAAACACGATAGTCGGTGGGCCTCATCAAGTAGATAAGAGTTGGCAAGAAACGGAACACTATGCTAACTCCCTAAAGCATGCGTATTTCGAACGCTGCTCGAACACGGAAGAACGGGACTCCAGCGAAACAACAGCCAATGATGACGGATGATATAGTATTCAGGAGCAGGGATGCCGATCGGGTGAAGGCACCTACGGTCGACCCAATGGTCATTTCGGCCACGGTTGGATCAGCGTTTGTGAGAAGGATACTGATTGACTATGGGAGTTCTGTGAATATTATTTTGAAAAAGGCGTATGACCAAATGAAGATGGAGGCGAAGGATCTAAAACCATCTAAAGCACGTATTCATGGTTTAAATGGTGTAACCACTGATGCGATAGGTTTTGTAGAATTGCTAGTTGAGTTAGGAGAAGGTGAACGTAGGATGGTACAGATCCTACCATTCATTCTTTTGGATGTTGATTCCCCGTATAATGAACGTGTTTTTGGGCCGGCTGGCCTTGGCGAAGTTTAGGGCAGCTTTGACCCCGTGGTGTTTAAACTTGAAATTTCCGATGGATAGAGGAGTTGGTGTTGTGCACGGTAATCAAGCGACTGGTCGTGCATGTTATGTGGCTAAGCTGAGAGAGGCCTAGCGAAGAGAGAAAGGTAAGGTTGTGGACAACTCCGTCCGCATCCATGTTGCTGAATATTGACAAGTAATGTCCGAGTCTTGGCTCGGGCAACTTGGTTGGATCTGTAGAGACATAAATCCGAGAGACGACGATGAAGAACATAAGGAGTCTAAAGAAGCACCAGCTTAACTGACGATTGACATTCCAGTCACCCATGATGACCCATCATGGGTGCTTAAGATTGGATCACAACTCACCCCCTCGATGACTGAAAATCTTACTGATTTCCTCCGAGCGAACCTAGATGTTTTCACTTGGACCCACTCTGATACATGCTGGATATCTCCCACCATCGCAAGTCATACATTGAACATGGACCCAAAGTTGTGCCAGTGAAACAGAAAAGAAGGGGTATGGACCTAGAGAGGTCTGCTGCTCTCAGAGAGGAGGTAGAAAAACTCAAAGCTAATGGGTTCATCCATGACGCCCTCTACCTTGAATGGGTATCTAACCCCGTACAAGTGAGAAAAGCGAATGGGTAATGGACGACCTGTGTTGATTACTTAGACTTGAAAAAGGCATGCCCTAAGGATAGTTTCCCTTTACCCAGAATTGACTGGTTGGTCGACTCAATAGCAGGACATGAGTTATTGTCATTCATGGATGCGTATTGGGGATACAATCAAATCCCAATGCACATTCCAGATCAGGAACACTTTAGTTATATCATGGATGTTGGACTGTACTGTTATGTAGTGATGCCTTTTGGGTTGTAGAACATAGGAGCAACCTACCTGCACTTGGTAAATCGGATCTTTAAAGACCAAATTGGTAGAACAATAGAAGTCTATGTGGATGACATGCTTGTGAAGTCATGGTCAAACGACCACATTCGAGACTTAACGGAGATGTCTGACATACTCAGGTACTATGGAATGAAAGTCAATCCACTAAAGTTTTCCTTTGGCATTGCATCAGGAAAGTTTTTGGGTTTTATTGTCAATGCGTAAGGAATTGAAGACAACCCAGAAAAAATTCAGGCTATTCGAGACATACAAGAACCCAGAACTATAAAACATACAAAGCCCGAATGGGAAAGTCGCCATGTTGAGTCGATTCATATCCAGAGCGACAGACAAATGCATTCGTTTCTTCAATGTGATAAGGAAATGGAGGAGGAATTTTGAATGGACGTCGGACTGTGAGGATGCATTCTGAGCTCTGGTAAGTCACTTTGAGAGTCCCTTGGTTCTATCAAAGCCTATAGACCATGAAGAGTTATATGTTTACTTGGCTGTGTCCCAGCATGCCATCAGCACAGCTTGAGTTCATGAAGAGGATCGAATTCAAAAGCTAGTGTACTACGTCAGTAGACGTTTAATGGGGGTAGAAATAAATTATCCCAAGATTGAAAAGCTAGCCTACTGCTTGGTGATGCATCACGCAAGCTCCGCCCATACTTTCAAGCACACCCGATCAGTGTTTATACCGATCAACCTCTACGATAGGTGCTTTAACGACAAGAAACCTCAGGACGGTTGCTTAAATTGAACATTGAGTTGAGTCATTTTAACATCACCTACCTGCCATAGAGGGCTAACCAAGGGCAAGTGTTAGCAGACTTTACTGTAGAATTCACCATATCAGACGAATCAAGTAGTGATGATGTCATTCCCTTCATTCAATGGAAACTGTACACCGATGGGGTATCCAATGACCATTGTTCTAGGGTTGGGGCTATTCTTGTAACTCCCAAAAACCGAACGGTTTGTTATGCTTTAAACTCGATTTCCCAGCTACAAATAATGAAGCCAAATATGAAGCATTGATTACTGGCTTAAAACTTATCAGAGAACTCAGAGTGAAATCGGTTGAAATGTTTTGTGGCTCACAATTGGTGGTGTATGAAGTACGGGGAGACTATCAAGCAAAGGGGCAGAGACTTGCCCCATACCTTGCTTGGTTCAAGAACTGTTGGCAGACCTTGAATATTATGATATTTCTCATATCCCACAAGAACAAAATGGAGAAGCTGATTCATTGGCAAAATTCTTAAGTACTGGTGATGCAGAGCAGATGGGTTTGGTTCCCATCGTAATCTTACATGCCCTGAGTATAAACGAGATGGAAGTGGATTTTGTGTTAGAAACAGAAATTGAGAGGGAGTCATGGATAACCCGTTCAAAAAAATACCTGCTATATGGGACTTTGCCCAAGAGAAAGAAGGAAAGACGACAAGTCATTCGCAAAGCTTTGCGGTATATGATGCTGGATGGAATAATGTATCGAAAAGGATTCTCAGTTCCCTTACTTCGGTGCATCTTCCACGATGAGACAAAGCAGGTCTTGAAAGAAGTTCATGAAGGAGAATGTAGCGACTATATTGGTGAGCAGACGCTAGCAAAAAAGATGCTCTACTATGGATACTATTGGTCAACTGTGAATCGAGGTGCCACAGACTATGTAAGAAGATGCGACAAATGTCAAAAGTATGCGAAGATCCCGAGAGCTCCGCCGATGGAACTCACGCAAATGGTTAGTCCTTGGCCATTTGCATTATGGGGTTCTGATATAATCGGCTCCTTGCTAATCTCTGCGGAGCTCTCGGCGTGAGTTCCATCGGCCATTTTCAAAAACGAAAGGATTACCCGTCGAATGTTTCTGCACTGAGTTGCTTCGGTATAGAGATTATATCACCCTTTGTGATGGGGAGTCCAGACGTGATTAGTGAATATCCGGATTTGCAAGGGCTTCTTTGAAGTGCTTCGGTTCCGTTCGAACCCGGAATGGACTTGTATGGATGTATGTCTGACGTTACACTTTCAGATGTAAAGCTGGTTTCTATTAAATACATTTTTGTTGGTGGCGGAGAATATATTCTCTTCGCTTAACACACTACTCTGAGACGTACGAGCTCAGAGGTTATGTGGTAGATGGTTACTAGCGATATATTTCAATTTTGGTAATGTGGCATGTGAAGTACTGCTGATCATTTTTTGATCAAAGCATGGCTTTTGTGAAAAGTGTAGCTTTGTGGACGAGGCTTTGTCGGACCTCATACCTCGAAAATGGTGGAAACAGGGAGAATGCAGCAAGGTTATAAGGGTCATGCCCTTAGGGTATGTCCATTTCCTTCTGGAAAAAGGTGGTATCATGGTACGGAGCCTAGATGTTTAACCTATGTGGTTGCTGCAAATTTATTACTTTGTGGTTGTTGCTTTGTGGTTAAGGATTCTCGGATAAAGGTCGGTAACAACCGGAGGATGGCATACTCATGTAGTAGTTACCTAGTAACATAGGTAACCCTGCCTTGTGTTGGCAGAGAGCTAGTTAAGTTCTCAGGACGTCCCTCCAGAGGCGTACCCATGTGGCATAGGAAGTTCCTTAGCCTGACCATTTATTGGAAATCCAATCATCCAATACGATCCCTTTACGATTGCAATCGTATAACCTGCCATTCTTAAATGGTAGCAATAGCAGGCATAATATAATGGTACCTATGCTGGCTAAAATTAATATTATACTTTCAAAAAGTTTTCTGCACTATGCACTAATAATAATATCAAAAAGATTTTATGTATCAAGCATGTTTGACCATCATAAGGGGAAGTCTCCTCCAATTGTGTGCTTGCATTGTGTATGTGTGGGGAGGCGTTATGGTAGTTTCATTTTTCAAAAGCATAGCAGATTTCTTTTTATTTTCTTTGTGCAAATAACTGTTTTAAGATCTCACACCAGTCCCATGACTGACTTGGAGTTTATTGTTCCCTTTCTAAACTCTGGGTGCCCATAATTTTCCATACGGGCAGCCTAGAGTCAGGTTATCATTATTCTGGAGCGAAGTCAAAAAAGTATGCTGTGGAGATCAGAAGAAAGCTGGATGGCGAAGCGTATCACTGATATTATGTAGTGTCCGTTGCATATTGTTTTGGTGCAAAGTCAATTTTCCATGTGAGCAAATTTTATGACTGCCAGTGTTGTTGTTGTGAACTCTGATGTTGTAAAGTATAAACTGATATAGTTCTTTGTTTTAAGATTGTTCATTATTTATTATATATTATTCCGCTGCGAAATGTGAGATTCTATTATTGTTTCTATTTTCTTCTTCTTTAACCCTAATGGTTCGGTTTTCCGGCATTTGATATAGTGGACGTATTGATGTCGACTTTCGGGCGTCGAAAAATTGGGTCGTTACATGGCCCGTCAATTGCTCATGTTTTAGCAACCTCATACCAACTCACGTGAGTCGGGTCCACGTATATACCTCATATAGGACCGTCGCCACCATCCTCCTTCATTCTGGAATCTCCACCATGTACACGGTTGTTAAAGTGGTTTTCGGCATTGGCAGAGACTATGACAATAACCGATCCTGGTCTCGTTAACAACCAATCGTTATTATAACACCGCGGTCATTTCAAAATAGTTTATATTTCAAAACCAAAATATAATTTCCATTTCAAAACCCATATCAATACGATATCATTTCCATTTCCAAAATATCCATTTCCAAAAATCATAACACTTTCAAAGTTATAACCCTTTCGAAACCAAAACACTTGAAATCATAACACTTTGAAATCATCATACTTTGGAAGACCATAACACTTTCCTTTAAACAGTTCAGATATTAATAACAGTGTATAATAATAAAATAGTTTATAAAATGAAATATTATATATAAAAATAGCTATAACTTAAAATAGTTTATATTAAAATAATTATTATATTAAAATAGTTTATATAAAAATATTTAAAAGTTAAAATAGCTTATATTAAAATAATTTATAAAGTAAAATATATAAATAGTTTAAATATAATTCAAAAAAATACTTTATAAAATAAAATAGCCTCCTCAAATTTCAAAAAATCGATTCAAATCAACTCGAATTCCAGAATTGAAATTTAATTCAATCTCAATTCATCAATTTCATTTCAATTCACTTTCTCAATAAACCATTTCAAATTATAGCGATTTCATATACAGATTTGAACCACAAATAAACCATTTCAATTTCAATATATTTCAAAGCTTTAAATATTCAACATTTTCAAAACTAAATTTGATAACTTCGTATATATCTTAATTTAACTTAATTATTATTTAGTTTTGAAATATTCACTTAATAAATCTAATATCATTTAAATAAAACCTCAAATTACAAATAAACTAAATATTTCCTTCAATTTATTTAAACTTGAAATATTCATTTAATCACTTTAAACCGAAATCAAGTTATAAAATCATATCCTTTAAAACCTCAAATTCAACAAACTTCAAATCAATTTATTAAATAAAATTCTTAATTAAATACAATTTCAAATAAATTCAAAATTATCTTTCCAACCTTAACTTACAAAATCATTATAAAAATCTATTTTAAAATACAATTTTGAATAAATACTTAAACATATTATATATTAATTAAATCAAACTTTATTAAATTAAATCTTATTATTAAACTTATTTTAATAAAACTAATTTATGTATATATTAATATAGTAAAATTATAAGTAAAATCTTGAAATTTACAATTTCAAAACTAATTTGCAAAATTTAAATTTTCAAAAATATAACTTTGAAAATCTAAATTTTAAACCTTTATAAAAATAACATACATACATATATATATATATATCTTAAAACCAATGTTTATTAAAATCAAAATATTCATTTCAAATCCTAAAAAATTATTTCAAAATATTTATATATAGACCAATGGTGTCTGTATATAATTTTCTATCTTATGGTCAAGTGATATGGATATTTATCATTTCAATCCATAATTTAAATATATGCGGGTATATATCATTTCAACTCGCAATCCCAAATTCAATTCAATAAAAATCGCTTAGGTTTATCATTTCAACCCATAATGATTTTCTCCTATTCTACAGATTGTTCGGGTATGTATCATTTCAATCTAGAGTGAATTCTATACTAACAGGGAACTTGCAAAGTGAGAACAGATATGATAATAATATAACAGGCATATATCATCAATATAAATAACAGATAATGGTGTCAGATGTCACAGGTGAACGGATACAGATAATAACATATATATAGCAATGTAAATAACTAACAACAACATATTTCAATTATCGTTTCAATTGAAATCAAGTTTAATAAATATAAGAACGTTAATCGTGAGTGATTTTCTCACCTTTCGAGGCTAGAGAGGATAGAAAAAGAAATGAGCTACGAATTCCAAAGCAAAGCTAGATTGGCATGAATTGACGAACAAAGCTGATAGATAGGAATTGATGAAATCAAATTAGAACTGGATTGATGAAGATAAATTATATCGGTGAACTTATATATAACTATATATAACTTTAAAAAAAATCATATTCTAAATTTCAAACATATATTAAATTAAATATATGTGTATTTCAAATCATAATTTTAAATCAACACATATATAAAAATCAAACATATATACATAATAAAATTTAAAATAATACATATATATATATATATACCAAAAAAATGCAAAATACTTACATATATACAATATGTTCATTTGCAATTATCTAAATATATATTCAATTACTAACATCACCCAAACAGATCATATGTATATATACCAACTATAAAAGAAATCTTCAACAAAACTTATGTAAACTTTATACATATACTAACATCTATAAACCTAAAACAAAATTATTCTTATATATATATTTATATACACTTCATACAGCATATATATTATAAATCAACACTGTAGATTTATAAAAATATACATTATTTTTATATATATCATGAACAACTATATACATATCGACTCATTTTTATAACTTGTACAAACCTTATATATATATATATATATATATCAACAGACCCTATACCTTTATAAATCTTTATATATAAAAAGGATACATAGATGTAGAAAATCAACATGAAAAATGTGTAAACTAATATATATATATATATAAACAGCAACATAATTATGCATATAGTACTATATTGTAAACTCATTTTATAAATAAATATATATAAACATACATTATTGTAAAAGACCAGTAAAGCTAATAATATAATATAAACACTAACATCTATATAGTAGCAAATATAACTTTTAAATCATATTACCACATAGAAACTTTTATATAAAACATATATAAACCTATATAAACTAAATTGTTACCAAAGCCATTACATATATGTGAACACATATATTAAAACTATAAGAAAATATTTAAACCAAGATTAAAACCCATATGTATTTATATATAAGCTAACAAAAACACAAATATGTAGACTTAAATAATATTGTAGTAGCCCTGTACCTATGAATAAAATAACTGATATATATAACATGTAGCATACATAGAGTATATGACTCACTAGACTTATATACATCAACAGGTATATATGTGTACCGCCTATATAACAATATATATATAAATTGACACATAACATATATCCCCAACATCTCACCAGAGAAGCAAGCTCGGCCTAGAGAGTGAGAAAGAGAGGAATGCCGGTATTGCAAAGGGTGATGGGTTCAGCACTTGTAGGGGATGTGTGGAAGGTTTCGGCCTAAGCAAAGGTTGAGAGAGAGAGACCGAGGAGGGAGGGCGCTACAGGTTGATGGAGTCTCGGAGGAGACGGAGATGAGGAACAAGGTGCAGCTATAGGAGGCCGACACATGATTGGATGGAAGGGAAAAGTAAAGGAGGAGGCACGACGGACATAAAGTGGCGAGGGGCAACGGTTGCTGAAGGTGTGGTCGGAGCTCGAGATGTTGGGCGGAGGAGATAAGGCGGTGGTTGTTCGATGCGTTTAATCGGAGGCAGCTTGATATATATACAATCTTTATATAAAACTTTTATCTTCGTGTGTGTGTGTGTGTGTTTATATATATATATATATATATATATATATATATATATATATATATATATTGAGGAAGAATAATAGGATAAAAGAGAAAAAGAGGGAAGGCTGGTGTGAAGAATGAAGATGAATAGTGTTGGGTGAAGGAAATGAGCAGTTGGATTATAATAGCAATTGCAAATACTTTATAAATATTATAAATTTCACTAACGTATGAACAGAAGTAAAAATGAACAACCATAAATATAAAGCAATGTGAAAAGGGAAATGACAACGGTCTCAAGTGATACGGCTGAAAAAAATTTAAAGCAATTTATTAGTGTGGACACGGTTCAAATTTTGAAAGCAAGTAAAACAAAAAGTCATGAATTTTGGACCGATATAAAGCCCAGTTGTGACGCCCCACTCCGAGACCCACATTAACAAAGAGTATTACTGGGTAATACCATCTGCTAATGCGGAGAATAGAGCTGGTTAGGAGCGACCATCTATAGCCATGCTTTAACTATCTATTGAATACATCGACAATTGTCGCACCAAGCAGGTCGACATACCCAATGAATACTTAAAACGAAACCATAGGTGGCTGGAGGATCTATCAGAAAAGAATGTAACAACTCAATGTAATATACATCACAGAACAGTAGATCATCATATACACATATACGGATACATAACAGAGTATACAAACTGATACATGTCGAGTGTATAGCAAACCACAATATACAAGTGAATCCAAAAGAATATATATATATATATATATATATATATATCAGAGTTACAACTGAAAAGGACCACACAAAAAGCTATAACAAAAAGGGGCTAGCTAAATAGTCCATGCGGAAGCAAAAGAGGCTAAGTCCAAAAGTACCAAACCTGAAACATCTCGGTCTGACCCGAGTATAGAATACAAGGGTCAGTCTAGCTATATAAATCAGTTAGATAAACTGAACAACAATAAACCGGCAAGGTCATAAAGAGCAACAAATATCTCTAAAAGGGATAACTCAATCATCAAACAAAAGATGAATTATAACAAGCCTCGTATCATCAGCAACTCAAATAAACAATGGATATGAGTATCCCAAATCAAGCCAAAAGGCAATTAACAAATACCAATGAAGGTCCACAAATTCCACAACGTAACCGCCATATATTGTGTGGCTCAAAAGACCAACACCGAAAGACGATATGCTAGGGAATATAAATATCAAAGAAACAAAAGAAAATGCACGTGCTCAGTACTGTATAAACAAGGATCCATAAGCCCGAAGGCTCCAAACCCGATGGCAACAAACCCGAAGGCATAAATCCGAAGGAAACATACCCAAAGGCAACAAACCTGAAGGTACAAGCCCGAAGGAAACATACCCGAATGCAACAAACCTGAAGGTACAAGCCCGGAGGTAACATACCCGAAGGCAACAAACCTGAAGGTACAAACCCGAAGGCAACATACCCGAAGGCAACAAACCGTAGTGGTGAAGGTCCGGAGGCCCAGTACTGGACACCACTAACTAGCAATATGTGTCACAAGCTCCGCGGTAGGAACCAGAAAAATGTTAACATGAGTCCCATACCATACGCTCGCACTAAACAGTTTACTATCCTTTAGTCAATTTCACACTCAAAGCAGTACAAGGTTTACCTCATCTCATTGGGAAACGAGATCCGAAGGTCAAAACGATCAAACGAACAGATTAGGAATTAAATGAAAAGATGAACGCACGTGTTCATAGCACGCGTTTTATCTAATCATTTAATTCTCCTCCCTCTTCGCTCGGCGTGCAAAATTGTGTATTTTATATAGAAATTATAAGTTAAAGAAACGAGTTTCAATACAATTTGAAATCACTATATAAATCGCTTTTATAATTTCATACTTGAAATTATATATATATATATATATATATTCCAAACCCATTTACTTTAAAGACATTTCAAAACTCACTTACAAAACCCGTGTACAAAATCTAAAAAAAATAAGCCATCAAAGTCAACAATAAATGATAACAACAAGTTGGATCAACTAAAGTCGATAAACAACGGAAATTCAACCAAAAATAGGCAAATAGGCAAAACAGGGTGATTCCAGACGTCTAAGGGGTCAATTTAGACGTCTGATTTTGGCCTCTGGAAATATTCCAGAAAAACCAACCAGACGTCTGGTTCGGCAAACCAGACATCTGAAACCAATCAGACGTCTGAACTTAAAAATCAAACGTCTGGGATTGGTTTATGACTTTTCCATCTTTCTGCCATATGCTTATTTTTCGCTCCAGGTCTAAACCAGACGTCTGAGCTTGGCTACTAGACGTTTGGTCACCTAGTCTGGGCAACAATTTGCCTAGGCCAAAGTGGCCAAAACATATCAAAACGAGTCAATCCAAATCAAAAGCAATGAACATGAATAGAGGTTAGGAATCCATACCCAACCACAGCAAAAGCAATAATTTAGATGTGAGTTCCAAAGACTCACCTTTTAACTCAAAAACAATGATTGAGAGGCTCAAATATAAAGAGAAGATCAACCACTCTTCACTTCAACTCTAAAAACTCGAACCCAAGATCAAAACAAATATTTCATAAATTAGGTTTAGGTATTTCTGAAATTGAAGAGAGAAAGAGTTGGAGAAGAAGAAGATGATGCTTACCAATAGCTTCTCTTGAATTATGGAGCAAGAATTTGAGTTTGCAAGAGGAAATTAGGGCTTGGAGTTTCTAATTCCTCTTCCTCTCCCTCATTTTCAGTTGAGCTAGAGTTTAAGAAATGAAAATGAGTGAATGGAGAAGAGAGGGGCCGAGTTCGGGTATTAAGTTAAGCTAATGGGCTGAACCCAAACCCAAAACCCAAATAGGAAAAGTAGCAAAATCCTACTTACTCCAAACATATCAAAGCTTATACTCAAAAAGATCGCAAACACCATTTTGAACTCAGTGGAAGTGGTTTGGAGTCCTAATTTGACAGTTTGCAGAAAGTAGCATTTCGGACCTAAATCCGACTAATGACGCTATATTTAAATAAACACTTAAATATATAATCTAAAATATGCGGGTTGTTACAGATCTCCCCTCCTTAACAAAATTGCATCCACGCAATTTCTAGAAATAATATTTGTAACAACTACATAATTACATCACCCAAAAGAAAAGGAAATAAGCTTGAGATACAGAGATATTCTCACCATCGCTAAGCAAAGATAGAAAACCCGGATAGGATCGCTCGATAAACTCTCTGGTTTCCCAAGTACAGTCATTGGGATTAGCGGACCATTGAACTTTAATAAGAGGCATGTCCTTGTTCCGAAGGTGTCTCACCTCCAAGGCAAGTACGCGAATAGGCTGCTGTACAATAGATAAGTCTGGTGAGATCTCAAGCTCTTGCAAATCAGGAGAATCGATAATAGAATCCGACTCTTGAAGACACTTCTGAAGTTGAGAGACGTGAAACACGTCGTGAATGCCAGATAAATGAGCAGGAAGTGAAACTCTATAAGCCACAGGGCCAATACGTTCAGTAATAGAAAATGGTGTTATAAAGCGAGGAGCCAATTTCCCAGTCGTACTAAAACGCATCACCCCCTTTAAAGGAGAAACACGAATAAAGACGAGATCACCAATCGAGAACTCAAGAGGCTTCCTATGGTTGTTCGCGTAGGATTTCTGGCGGCTATGTGCCTCTTTCATTCTCAAACGAATAAGATCAATCTTCTCAGAAGAATCACGAGCATAATATGGGCCAAGAATATGCTTCTCCCCAGATTCCAACCAACAAGAAGGTGATCGACATGGCCTTCCGTATAAGGCTTCGAAAGAAGCCATACCGATACTGGACTGAAAATTATTGTTGTAGGAAAACTCTACAGTAGGTAGGTGATCCTCCCAACTACTAACGAATCAAGAATACAAATACGGAGGAGATCTTCCAAGATACGATTCACCTGTTCAGTCTGTCCGTCAGACTGCGGATGATAAGTTGTGCTAAAATTAAGCTTTTTTCCCAAAGCTTACTGAAGATTCTGCCAGAAATGACTCGTGAATAAAGGATCACGGTCACTCACAATAGAGTTAGGAACACCGTGAAGTCTCACGATTTCCTTGACATATAACTTAGCCAAATGCGAAGTAGTCCTATTAGACTTAATAGGAATAAAATGAGCAGATTTGGTGAGGTGATCAACAATAACCCAAATGCTTGAATGGCCCGATCTCGAACGAGGTAGGCCGTCAATGAAATCCATAGAAATCTGATCCCATTTCCATAATGGAATCTCAAGATACTGAAGAAGACCCAAAGGACGCTGATGTTCGGCCTTAATACGCTGACATGTTATGCAATTACTCACATAACTCGCCACATCGCGCTTCATGCCTTCCCAATAATAAAGGCGATGCATATCGGCATACAACTTACTACTTCCAGGATGAATGGTATACTTAGAACGATGACAGTCATCAAGAATGTCATGCCTAAGTGCAAAATCAGAAGGCACAAAAAGACGGTTCTTCTTGCGAAGACACCCATGAGAATCAATGCTGAAATCCCGCAATGCCTCATCACAGGATCCAGACTCACAAAGCTGAATAAGACGCCACAACTCTAGATCACGCCGGTGAGCATCGGCAACACGATCCAATAAAATGGGTCGAGCTCCTAAGCTAAATAATAGAATAGGAGAATCAGAAGGTGAAGCGCGATCACGAATTTCACAAAAAGATAGGGTTTCAAGAATATCCCATTCGGCAAGCATCATAGAAACAACAGCAGAATGTTTGTGACTAAATGCATCAGCAACACGATTTCCCTTACCAGGGGTATACTGGATATCAAAGTCATAAGAGACAAGAAAGTCGAGCCAATGTTGTTGTCTCATATTGAGTTCCTTCTGAGTGAACAAATACTTCAAGGATTTATGATCGATATAGAGAATGAAGCGCTCGCCCAATAAATAGTGTCGCCAAATCTTCAAGGCGAAGACAACGGCGACTAACTCAAGATCATGAGTGGCATAGCGAACTTCATTCGGACGCAGTTGCCTAGAAGCATAAGCAACCACCCGATCCTTCTGCATAAGAACAGCACCGAGACCACTGCCAAAAGCATCGGTGTAGACAACAAGATCATGATTCCCTTCGGGAACCACAAGAATAGAAGCATTACTGAGAAGTTCCTTCAATGTCTAAAAGGAAGCTTCACACTGGTCGGACCAAATATAACGAATGCCTTTCCGAGTAAGGCTGGTGAGAGGAAGCACAACACTTGGAAAAATACTTAATGAACCGACGGTAATAACCCGCCAATCTAAGGAAACTATGAATCTCATGCACATTCTCAGGCCTCTTTCAATTCTGGATGGCTTCAATCTTTGAGGGATCCACTGAAATGCCGTCGAAAGATACAACGTGGCCTAAGAACTTAACCTTATTCTTCCAAAAATGGCACTTGGAGAATTTGGCTCTAAGCTGATGGAGACGGAGAGTACTCAAGACAATTCTCAAGTGATTAGCATGCTCGGCTTCAGACTTAGAATAAATAAGGATGTCGTCGATGAACACAAGGACGAACTTATAGAGATATTCCCGAAATACTCGATTCATTAGATCAACAAAGAAAGCAGGAGCGTTCGTCAAACCGAATGGCATAACGAGCCACTCAAAAGAACCATAACGAGTGCGGAAAGCTATAAGAGGTATGCTATCCTCCGCGACTCGTAACTGATGGAAACCCATGGCAAGGTCAAGCTGAGAAAAGACCTTAGCACCGCTTAATAGATCGAACATATCATCGATCCTAGGCAATGGATACCTATTCTTGATGGTTAACTCGTTAAGCTTGCGATAGTCAATGAAAATCCTAAGAGTTCCATCGGATTTCTTCACGAAGACGACCGCGGATCCCCACGGAGAAAAACTGGACTGAATCAACTGCTTGGACTCAGGCTCTAAAAGCTGCTTCTTGAGTTCCTTATTTTCCTTTGTAGACATCCTCGTGGGAGGACGACTAACTGGCTGTGTGCCTGGAATGAGATCAATGCGGAACTCAATTGCCCGCTTGGGTGGCAAACCAGAAACAGGCTCAAAAACATCAGGAAAGTCACAAGCAATAGGAATACGAGATATATCATCATCATCTCGTGAGTCAAAAGAATGTAAAGCCATTTTGGAATTATCCACATTCCGAAGAACAAGTGATAGCTGAGTAGGCGAATCCGGATGTCGAAGATATATAATCCTCTTAGAACAAATAATCCCGGCATCGTACCTTACTAGCGAGTCCATACCCAAAATCATATCAAATCCCAGATAAGAAATAACGTGCAGATTCGCACGAAAAGAAAAGCCACATAAAACAATCTCAACATCATCACAAAACAAGATAAGGGTCATGGATCCCCCAACAGGATTCGCAATCCTCAATGAAGTAACCATACAAGAAACATCCAAAGATAAATCAACGACGAGCTTCTTCGATACGAAGGAATGTGAAGCACCCGTATCGAAAAGAAATCGAATACTATGATCATGAAATAAAATAGAACCTTCCAAAATAGATGGAGATATACCTTTAGGCTGAGAATAACCTTCAGAAGCCTTAGCAGCATAAAGCTTGCTAGACTTAGCACCAGCAGGAACAGTAGGGCAAGTGGAAACATGATGACTTTCCTTCTTGCAATAACGGTAGAAGAGAGCCTTAGGACAAGCTCGAATCATGTGATCAGGAGATCCAAAATTGAAACACTTTCGAATGGAAGGTGTTCCAGGAGACTGAGTCTGAGGGTTAGAAGCACCAGTGTTCTTCTTCTTGGAAGGAAAAGACCTGGACTTCTGAAATGGAAACTGCTTCTTGTTGGGGTTCTTGGGAACCTCAACATCATCACCGCTATCACACTCCTTCTCGATAGCTTCGAGATGAAGTGCCGAATCTACCAACTCCTCAAAAGAAAGCTTAAGCTGGAGCATTAAAGATTTCTTAAGATACTTCTTAAGACCAGAGACAAACTTCAGATTCTTCTTATAAGAAGTGCTAATGAATTCAAGACCATACTTAGATAAAGCCTCGAATGATGCAACATACTCAGAAACAGAGGACTTCCCTTGCTTCAACTCAAGAAAGCGACGGGTCAATAAAACTTTCTTAGATTCAGGAACGAACTTAAGTTCGAATCGCTTCCGAAACGGAGTCCAAGAAAGAGTAGACTCATCAATTTCGGATATAAGAAGCTTGTTCCAATCTTGGGCACGCTCTTGCAATACGCTAGAAGTTACAAGAACTCTATCATGATCAGAAAGATTCATGCGAGAGAAGATACGCTCGCACGTGCGAACCCAAGCTTGGACTTCAAGAACAGACTCAGAGCCTTTAAACGGCTTTCCTTCAAGATGAGAAAAATCACTGCACAGGCGTGCAAAGGCAGACTTGTGAGGAGGAGATACTCGAGTAGGAGCTGGAGGCTGAGTGCTCCTAAACAACTCCAAAAACTGATCGGCAGACATACAAACGCCATCCGGATGCGAGCCACTGGATTGCCCAGCATCCGAGCATCTTCCTCTGCCTCTTCCAGTCATAAGATGAAAGTTAAGTTAAGATCAAGATTATTCACAAGGTAGATATCATTAAGACAAATGTGGAATGTTACGGAATAAAATGCATTCCTAGACATTCCCAAAATTCTATCTACCACCAAAGGCACAGAAGGAATAGAGGCAAGATGATTCAATGATTTGTATCACTTATACACTTTAATGTACCGGAATATGTGCTTCTATTCTGTGTTTATCATATTTTGTTCTGAACTCAACTCTGACACCAAGCTGTGATGCCCTACTCCGAGACCCACATTAACAAAGAGTATTACCGGGTAATACCGTCTGCTAATGCGGAGAATACAGCTGGTTACGAGCGACCATCTATAGCCATGCTTTAACTATCTATTGAATACATCGACAATTGTCACACCAAGCAGGTCGACATACCCAATGAATACTTAAAACAAAACCATACGTGGCTGGAGGATCTATCAGAACGGAATGTAACAACTCAATGTAATATACATCACAGAACAGTAGATCATCGTATACACATATACGGATACATAACAGAGTATACAAACTGATACATGTCGAGTGGTATAACAAACCACTATATACAGGCGAATCCAAAAGAATATATATCAGAGTTACAACTGAAAAAGACCACACAAAAAGCTATAAAAAAAGGGGCTAGCTGAATAGTCCATGCGGAAGCAAAAGAGGCTAAGTCCAAAAATACCTAACCTCAAACATCTCGGTCTGACCCGAGTATAGAATACACGGGTCAGTCTAGCTAAACAAATCAGTTAGATAAACTGAACAACAATAAACCTACAAGGTCATAAAGAGCAATAAATATCTCTAAAAGAGATAACTCAATCATCAAACAAAAGATGAATCATAACAAGCCTCATATCATTGGCAACTCAAATAAACAATGGATATGAATATCCCAAATCAAGCCAAAAGGCAATTAACAAATACCAATGAAGGTACACAAGTTCCATAAGGTAACCGCTATATATCGTGTGGCTCAAAAGACCAACACCGAAAGACGATACGCTAGGGAATATAAATATCAAAGAAACAAAAGAAAATGCACGTGCTCAGTACTGTATAAATAAGGATCCATAAGCCCGAAGGCTCCAAACCCGAAGGCAACAAACCTGAAGGCACAAACCCGAAGGCAACATACCCGAAGGCAACAAACCCGAAGGTACAAACCCGAAGGCAACATACCCGAAGGCAACAAACCTGAAGGTACAAGCTCGGAGGCAACATACCCGGAGGCAACAAACCTGAAGGTACAAACCCAAAGGCAACATACCCGAAGGCAACAAACCCGAAGGCAACATACCCGAAGGCAACAACCCGTAGTGGTGATGGTCCGGAGGCCCAGTACTGGACACCACTAACTGGCAATATGTGTCACAAACTCCGCGGTAGGAATCCGAAAAATGTTAACGTGAGTCCCATACCACACGCTCGCACTAAACGGTTTACTGTCCGTTAGTCAATTTCACACTCAAAGCAGTACAAGGTTTACGTCATCTCATTGGTAAACGAGACCCGAAGGTCAAAACGATCAAATGAATAGATTAGGAATTAACTGAAAAGATGAACGCACGTGTTCATAACACGCGTTTTTATCTAATCATTTAATTCTCCTCCCTCTTTGCTCGGCGTGCAAAATTGTGTATTTTATATAGAAATTATAAGTTAGAGAAATGAGTTTCAATACAATTTGAAATCACTTTATAAATCGCTTTTATAATTTCATACTTGAAATAATATATACATATATATATATATTAATATTCCAAACCCATTTACTTGAAAGACATTTCAAAACAAACCTACAAAACCCGTGTACAAAATCTAAAAAAAGAAGTCATCAAAGTCAATAATAAATGATAACAACAAGTTGGATCAACTAAATTCGATAAACAATGGAAATTCAACCAAAAATAGGCAAATAGGCAAAACAGGGTGATTCCAGACATCTGAGGGGTCAATTCAGACGTCCGGTTTTAGCCTCTGGAAATATTCCAGAAAAACCAACCAGACTTCTGGTTCAGCAAAGCAAACATCTGAAACCATTCAAACGTCTGAACTTAAAAATCAGACGTCTGGGATTGGTTTCTGACTTTTCCACCTTTCTACCGTATGCTTTTTTTTTCGCTCCAGGTCTAAACCAGACGTCTGAGCTTGGTTACCAGACGTCTGGTCACCTGGTCTGGGCAACAATTTGCCTAGGCCAAAGTGGCCAAAACATATCGAAACGAGTCAATCCAAATCAAAAGCAATGAACATGAATAGGGGTTAGGAACCCATACCCAACCACAGCAAAAGCAATAACTTAGATGTGAGTTCCAAAAACTCACCTTTTAACTCAAAAACAATGATTGAGAGGCTCAAATATAAAGAGAAGATCAACCACTCTTCACTTCAACTCTAACGAATCTAAGATCAAAATAATTATTTCCTAAATTAGGTTTAGGGATTTCTGAAATTGAAGAGAGAAAGAGTTAGAGAAGAAGAAGAGGTGCTTACCAATAGCTTCTCTTGAATTATGGAGCAAGAATTTGAGTTTGCAAGAGGAAATTAGGGCTTGGATTTTCTAATTCCTCTTCCTTTCCCCCATTTTCAGTTGAGCTAGAGTTTAAGAAATGAAAATGAGTGAATGGAGAAGAAAGGGTCTGAGTTAGGGTATTAAGTTAAGCTAATGGGCTGAACCCAAACCCAAAACCCAAATAGAAAAAGTAGCAAAATCCTACTTACTTCAAATATATCAAAGCTTATACTTAAAAAGATCGCAAACGCCATTTTGAAATCAATGGAAGTGGTTTCAAGTCCTAATTTGACAGTTTGCATAAAGTAACATTTTGGACCTAAATCCGACTAACGACGCTATATTTAAATAAAACACTTAAATATATAATCTAAAATATGCGGGTTGTTACACCAGTCTTATTGTTTCCATCCCGTACCGGACCTCAAAACACACAAATGAATATACTACGGAGATCAGCACGATGAGACGAACAACATGGTATACAGATATTAGTGGTATGATCATCCTATCAAAAGACGATAATCGATACCGAAAATGCTGTTATTTGCCAGAAATAAGATAAACGGAGCAATAACACTCAAAATTTTGAGAAATGAAATATGACGTCTCACTCAAAAGATGATTTACAAATTTATTGTATAAAAATATTCATGTTTGGAAAACATTATGTCTTCTTCTAATTCAACTAATTTGAATTTAAATAAAATTATACAAGAAAATAAACTTCCATATCAGATGAAAATTTATCATTCGCTATGTTGAAATAGGCGTATTTCAAATATTAAATCTTTATTTCAAAATATTATTATTTAAAATTTCATAAAATTCAGTTAAATATATTTTTAAAACCAACAAAATTATTCGAAATTTATGGGTCATTGCAAGTACACTCCCGTTTGCTCCAAAACCAAATCGATATTTTTGGTAAACTCGACTCTGGTTCTTTTGAAAATAATTAAACAATACATAAGTGCAGAGATCACCTCTTAATCATTTAAGCGGGCAGATTTCCTTATCATTTGTTCTAAGAAAACAAAATGAGATTTATATGCATAGTACAACATCATCGAAGATGACTGTGCCATATAACCCTCGTGTTTCTCCTAGATATTTCCATAGTATCTGTGACCAAGATTTAATAGTCGGTTATTTAACTATCAAATAAACAAACAACCTAATAGATTTAAGTTCCATGTGGGATCCACTAAGCCTCTATTAATTAATCTTCCATTAATTAAAATCTCTTTCAATTATTGATTCAATATACCTTCACAAAGGTAATATTCACAAACCCCCTTTGTATTCCTTTCAATTACTTGAAAAACATTCATACACTTATCTCATCAGTATATGTATATTCACAACTAATTATATTTTCAATACATAGAAAATATATCCATATATTTATCTCAATGGTATAAGTATATGAAGAAAACTTAAGGAAGATTTCCTTTTTTCCAAATTCATATTTAAATGGGCCAAAATAAATATTATTTAAACATTTCTTACTATAAATCAAACCATCCATCTTTTGGTGTTAAGGATAGAAAGAATGTTTCCACACACCATAATTAAAAAAGATTAACTATGAAAATAAAATCTCATTCCTTTTATAAAATTCCCTTTTTATAAGCTTATCTCATATTTACAAATCCTTCTATAAACCTTTAAATTGATTTATAAAACTTCTTTCATAAATACCTAAAATGATTTATAAAATACCTTTCTATTTAAAACTCTTTTCTGTTAATAAACTCTTTTCTATTTCTCCTTTTAAAAATTCCTTTATAGCAATCATTTACAGGATCCTTTATAAATTCTTTTATAAATTATAAATCCTATATATTTAACTCAAATCTTCGTTATCTCTAAAATATCACTTATAAATCCATTCATTTATTTTTAAATTACCATTTATAAATTTCTTTGCAAATATCGCTATAAAATTCCTTTACAAAATATCATTTATAAATCCTCTTTACAAAATATCATCTGTAAATCTTTGTTAAATAAATCATTTGTAAATTTCCTTTTACAACACAATATATTATTTATAAACACCTGCATTAAAATAATTAATTACCTTTAAACATCGTAAATAAACAATTAATTAACTTTAAACCATCAATAATAAAATAATTAAATATCTTTACACAAATCATTAATAAAATAATTAATTAACATAAACCATAATTAAATCAATTAACTAACCTAAAACAACATTAATAACATAACTAGATAATTTTAAACAATATTAACAATATAATAAAACAACTTTGAACAATATTAATAATATAATTTATTAACTTAGTTTAAAACATCATTAACAAAAAAGTTAATTAACCTAAACATAATTAAAATCATCTATAATTAAATAAACACTTAACCTCAAACTTTTATAAAATTTAAGTTGCTTTTCAATCCGTAACCTTTCAAATTTGAAAAGAAGCTTAGTGACCACAATGATACTTAAGCAAGTTACCATTTATTTTAATTCACTTTTCAATTCGTATCACTGATATTTACATAAGAATATATGGATCAAACCCACAATCACTAGTTAATCCATCGCATATCCAATATTAATTAACCCACATATTAATTAATTAGCATATGAATAAATGTCCAAATAAATATAATATTAGAGCAGGGATTTATTCCATTAAACAGATGTCATCAATAACCTATTCAATTTAATTATAACAGAACGGTGTTTTATTTGCTTAATTGATGTCCAAAATAATATATTCAATTTAATTTAATGGAACGTCATTTTATTTGGCTAAATAGATAACGCTAATGAAGTATAATTAATTTAACTACGTTATTATTTAAAATAACGTAATTAAAATTTAACCACAATTATTTTATCATTAAATTTTACTTCATTTAAACTATCAACTTCTTAAGCCATGATTTTCTAGATGTCATTACGAATCTAGTGCAAAAATTTGCGGGAAAAACGGATTTAATATGAACACGATATTAATTTCCAAAGTTAACAACTTAATAAATTAACTAAACAAATAAATAAATATTTCTCACCCAAAAACATGCAGCGTAAGGTCCATGTCTCCCAAGCCCACCCATATACACTACTATAGCTTCATCTCCTCCTTCATTCAAATTTCTCCAAATTGATTCCTAAAATCCAATTTCAACGTGCACGCCGTGCATGTGTACACCTAACTCCATCCATTGTTTGGTGAATCCAAGCCACCAACCGACTCCTCATCTCCCCTGCATCACACTAGAATCCACGCCACCGCCTTCAAATGACCCAGTCAATTTCCGTCCATTCACTCAAAAATTGAAACACATTCCAAGATTTTGTCGCGTTCCTTTTTCACCATGTCTGCCATATATAACCACTACCACCACTGCCATTCGACTTGTCGTACCCTATGACACCACCGGCTGCCTCCACGTCAAGCTCAACATACTCAATCGTTGTTAGGGACCCAAAAACCGAACCGATAAAAAACCACCTCTTAAACCCTAGATCAACTTGCCATTACCACCAACGGCCCTTGTACCACCTATGGGCACTACTATCGCTTTTCCATCACCTAACCCTCCTCCCAGCAACAACCAGGGCTCCCCTCGACCACTAACCAGCCTGAATTTGCCATATGAATGGAAATGGTTCATCTCAACACCACCTTTGATTCTGACCACTGAAATTCACGCGATCAACTCCAAAAATCACATTTTAACCATACGAACCTATCCATACCTTCAATTTCTCAACTCATGTTCATCAAAAAATGACCAATATTCGGCACTTATTTCTTTCGACCAATTTCGGCCACCTCACTCGATGAAGCTTTAAGCTATGAATTTTTCAAAATATTACAAGTAGAAACAAACAACTTTTATCTTGGAACATTGGTAAAAATGTCGATGGTTTGAGAGGGAATGATTTTTGAAGCAAATTTCACTTACAAGAAAAGAAAAGGAAGAAGAGAAGAGGAAGAGAAGAAATGAAATTGAAGTGTAGAGTAAAATGAAGAATGAAGTGAGGTAATGATATACACAACTTATAACTAAAATATTTCTTTATATAATATTTTATAAAAATTCTTTAACTCATTTTTCAATTTTATCATCTTTTCCAAACCTATCGAAGTACCAAGCTTTTGGAAATATGATGGATATTAGGATGACTTTATGTACCTTTATTAACTTTTGCACTTAAGATTTCAAATCCATCTAATCGAATTCAAATCTTAAATTTAAATATATTTTATTCTTTTATTATTATTATTATTTACTTATTTATACTTTAAATTAAAATGTTCCCTTTAAACACTTTAAATGTTGTTTTTAACGTATAAACAAAGGTATTACAACCTCTAAAACATATCGTTCTATAAAAAGCTAAAAATTCGAAAAAAGGTTTCGGTCGTACCTTTAATTTTCCATTGAACTATCCGTTTTTGTAAACAAAATTCAAAAATGATTTTTTTATTTTTGGTTATTAATTAAAAGAGGGTTATTTGACTTCTAGAAACCATTAATTGAATATTTAAAATAACTTAAATATTCATAAACCAATCGATAAAATTCTGGGTTGTTACAATTTCTTTATCTCTTCAGGCTCTGTAGTTGACGATGTGCGTCTTTTGAATACGAAGAAGTTTATGCTACTTTGGAACAATATAGCGTTGGTGTTAAAGCTTCAATTATACAATGTGGATTTTTTGGGAGATTATATGGGATCAATTTTGTAAAGTTTGGTAGTTTAATAATCTAACATTTTCTATTATCCTTGCAATTACACACACACTCATATACACACACAAATACATTATACATATGCATACATGTGTGTGTGTTGCACATGTAATTTTATACTTTTATTACTTTATAAGTATTGTTAATATAATATATATAATTTCACAAATTTCATACCTTTTACATAAAATATACCATCATCATTCACACACTACATTAACTTTAATTCCATGAATCCTTTTTTAATCTTTATAAATAAGACCAACTTAAAGAAACCCCTAAATCATAAAAATAAAATATTGATGCATTTGACGTGATATTAAGTTGAGATTTTTGGTACCACATATTTTTCTCTTGCATCTAGATATTGATTTTTATGTAGCTTACGTCCTTGAATTAGCAAACTAGAATAACATGTCTTTATTTGCATTCAGATTTGATTTTGTTGTTGAATGTTCTTTAATTTATGTTTAATTTTTGTATTTCAAATTTCACAAATCTTCTTCTTTCTTCATTTCTTTTAATACTAAGGGTTGATAAAATAATAAATTAGGCTTTTAATGCTAATAGAAAGTCATGAAGCTTTAATGAAAATTTTCTATAATCTTAGCTGAGGTTCGAAGATGAAGAGAAACAATTTCCTTACAAGGGGAGGGAAGAAACTGATGCAGGGAAATGTTAAAATTGATGTGGAAAGCGTAGATGAAAATCAACAATTTGATTATGTTGATAAAAGTGGTAGGTTGAAATTTTCCATGCACTCTTTTAATGTCATATATTTTCATTATTTATTTTGTTAAAAGAGTTTATCGTATAAACTTTAAAATTATGAATATTCTCTAAAAGTAATACTTAAGCTATGCGTTGTAAACTGTTTCATTTATATAATCTGGAATAACATATTGCTTGTATTTGACTAATTAATTTTTCTTTTTATATAGTTTTAATAAAATTTGTTGCATGGATATTTAATTTTCATAAACTGCACAATGGTTCTATGGGATAGTCTGTGCTTCATATGTGGTCCATCTTCTAAGTTCTTACTATCGTCTATCAATATTAAATTCTAAATATGTGTTCCTTTACTTTTATTCACAAAATAGTTAATTCTAGGATAAAATGAAGGCATAATGAAGAAATGAGTTTCAAAGGGAAAATATGATTTGCTTTCTTAATTATAATGAAAGTCATATTAAATGGAGTAGTATTTAATTATTGACATTAGAGGCCTCATTTATCACCCTCTCCATTCAACTTTGAATATTTTATTAATTATAAGCACAATGTTGGCTTCCATTTGCAAATGTCATAGACATTACAAATCAGTTGGTTTTTAAAGAAGAAACGTTTTGTAACAACCCGTAGATTTTTAATATTTAAAAGTGTAATTTAATAAGATTTTTGTAATTTAATATAGTAAGAAATAAAAACTTTATAATTTAATATTGAAATGAACGCTAAAATGAAATGTAGCAATGTTAATTAAAACTGATTGTTAGTAATTTGAATAAAATTCTAATAAATGAAGTAGTGAAAGTGTTATGCCTGGATATAAATTGAATATGAGAAAATAAAAGTAAGTATTGAATTAATTAATGAATATACACATTTTTAACAGTAATTGAATGCAACTAAGGAAATATGTTAATGCAAGATAATAATTAATGAACTTGAATGAACATTCCAATTTAATAAAATAATTTAAATGTTATGACTTAGTTATAAATGGAATATAATAAAAACAAATGTTATTACTGTATTAATGTGCGAAATAACATGATAGATGGTAATTGTTTGTGGAGAATAACCATACAAGTATTATAAAGAGTATGTCGGTGACAAATGGTTGTTGTTACCAATTAATTTACCAATTACAAATAAAGGTAATTAAATATTACTTTAATGATAATTTATATAATAACGAAAAGTGTGAATGCAAATTAAAATAGAAACGTAAATTTATTTATAAGGTATTAATTGGTGTAATAGAAAGCATGAGACCAAGTGAATAAATTTATTGAGAATATTAATTGTAATTAGATGTAGATTAAAGTAATAACGTTAATACAAGTTGATAAATAACTAATTTAGTGTAATCCCAATTAATTGAAACCAATTGCAATAAATGAAATTAAATATTAAGTTAGTGTGGATTTAAGGTGGTATTTGGTAATAATGTATTGTTAATGGTTTATGAATGAATTGATAATTAAAATTAAAGGTAGTGATGTTAATATAAGTTGACTATAAAAAAGTTGAATGAAATCCCAATAAAGGAAGTAATGCAAATGTTATATTTGACAAAAATTTCAATACTAGTGGAAATTATAGTTAATACACAATAAAGAAAGAAAGTTGGGTATATTGAAGTAATGTAATGCAAAACCAACATTAACTATGTTATTTGAAATTAGTGGATGGATATAAAGATTGAATCAAATAAAAACAATTTATTGGAATTTAGATTTTTATAATTGGATTAATTAAAATTAAATTTAATTTAATATTTAAATATTACGTAAATGTGAATTAAGATGAAGTTTGAAATGTTAGTGTAGTAGATATAAACCCATGTTGACATCACCTTTAAGATGGTAAGTTATAATTGATTCATAATAAGATTAAAGATCAAATAGATGGATTTAGGGGAATTGCAATTGATAAGTAATGAATTTATTTAATTTGAAAGTTAAACACTATAGTTGTGAATTGATTAACTTTAAATTGATAGGGGAATTGGTTATAAAGGAATTTAAATTACTAAAGTAATCCAAGATGATAAAATTTATAAGTTTTAGGATTTGAATTTAAATAGTGATTTAATCAATCTATTTTAATTTTATTTAACTAATTGGAAAATAGCCATTTTGGCCACTGATTCGGATTTCGACGAAACCAGTTTCATCGAATCTGTAATGGTAAATTATTATAGGATTTCAAGTTTTGTAACGATCGGACTTGTCGTTTGATTGTACGGACTCGAAACGCCAGAAATTAATTAAATTGAAATCAATTGAAATCAATTTGAAATAATTTGATTTTAGCATAACTTCTTCATACGATGGAATTTGGACTTGAAACCTATTCCATTACATTTAAAATATTTTAAAACATATATTTTGATATATGACTTGACCCAATTTCGTTCCAGAGTTAGAACGCGCTTTTCGGGCCATTTTATTGTTGAACGCGTATATTCAATCGGGTCCATCTATTCTATTTTCAGCCTTGCCTATATATACCTCGCTATAAACCCTAATTGTTCCTCATTGTCAATTGCTTGTACGTATAATTCCTCCTCCCCTCCTCATCTCAATGGCAGACAAAATAAAAAATTCCCAATTCCAATTTCAATATCAAATTCAAATCAAAATTTCAAACTCCACAAACTATATCGAATTATATATGGATTTGAAGCTCTCGACGAGCGCTAGTTAAATATATAATTCGTTTTCTAATCCGAGTCTCTGTATGGCTGGAACTGGATGGAACATTATCGGTCGTTCATCACGCCGAAATCAAACTCGCCCGATCGTCAAAAAAATTTATGGGTTCTGTAGAGAGGCTCGTACACTTCGCATCGGTGGTGTTCATTCTATGATTCAACGGCTGGATTTGGCAAAACAATTCCAACTAGGGTTTTATTCATTTCGGCGGCTGCGCATTTTCACCGTCATCGAGACGTTGGTGAACGGCCGCGAGGACGATGGGGTGCTTCGTGACGTCACCTGATCGAAGGTCAGGCGCAAGATGGTCGTGTGGCATCAATTCGAAGGTGGCGGCTCGCGTTCTGGATCGGTTAGGGTTTCGGCCTGTAGAGTTTGAAGCGCGTTGAGAAGATGGGTGACGCGGCTTTGAGGGGTGAGTTGTTTATTTTATTTTTATTTAATTTAATTTTAAAACGTTCTAATTTGTATAACTTTTACATATGATATCTGTTTTACGCGCGGTTTCTTTTGTTATGATCGTATCTGAATTCCGGACATTTTGGCTCTAGTTTGGATCAATTTGGAGACTGTTCAAATTTTGGCTCTCGTTTGGCATATTTTTAATCATCATCTTAGTTAAATTAGATTTATTAGATTTAATTGTTAATTAATTTATTATTGCATATATACTGCTAATTAAATTGTTAATTAATTTATTATTGAATATAAACTGCCAATAAATATATGTTGCTTATTATTTGTTTATATTGATGTTATTGATTTAATTGGGTGATGATTGTGATAAATGTTGATGATTGATATTGGATGATGGATGTTTTATTTATGTTGTTATAAACTGCAAGTTGTTATCCAATTTTTATTTCATTCAGGATTGCGGTTTGAAATGATATATAACCATATTTTTATTTTAAACTACAGATTGAAATGATAAATATCTGTATCATTTGACCATAGGGTAGAAAATTTTATACAGACACCATGGTCTATATATTTATATTTTGAAATGATTTCTGTGGTTTGGTCGTAACGACCCGAAATTTTCAAACCCGAAAATTCCAGATAGTTATGAAAAAGAAGAAAGATATAGAAGAAGAAGAGGAAGAAGAATAGAAACACCAACATCTCACATTCGCAGCGGATAAAATATAATAATAAATAATAACAGTTTGCAAAGTAATAATATTCTGTCGATTACATTCTTAAGTCGGAGTTACACATACTCAAACACTGGACATATACAAATCAACATATCTCAGATTTACAATAATATGATACAGCGGAAATACTATACACGTTCCTGCCATCCAACTCGCGTCTTGAGCTCCAGAACGTCCTTACCTAGAAATATGTAATATTCGGTCTGACCTGAGCACTACACCAAAGTAACACCCGGGTCGGGCTGGAAACCAGCATGAGTAAACCCAACTAACATGGAATATCCAAGCAAACAACTTATATAAAACCCAGGGTAACTCGAATCAACTTATAAATTCACACTTTGTTATAGTATTCTCTAATTTCACACATCAATATCCAAGTACCGAAAAAACTTTAGAATAAATAGTCCAATTCACTTAAATCATTTCATTTCAGCCTATTGATTTCCCATATCAATCTATAAAAATTCGAAATGGTTTCGGGTATTTCCCAATACCCGACCCCGGTCTCTTCGAAACTCATGTCATCCTAACCCAAGTTATCCAAATGAAATACACAACATTTCATATCAGAGATATCAACTCATTCAAAGCATTCAATACCATTCAATCATCCATAAGCAAATTTGATCACTTCCAAATTAATTCAGTCGATTCTAATTGAATTCCTAACCTCAATCACTTAGATTCCTTCATTTAACATTAATTAATTCCAAATCAATTAATTAGTCAACCCTTCATTTTTCATCTTAATTAATCACCCTGGATTAATTATCTTTCAATTACATTCAAGTAATTATCTTTAATTAATTTCACGATATCAATTATTCTATCCACATCAATAGGTAATCTTTAATTACTTCACAAAGTAATTAACTATAATTACTTACATTAATCCTTAATTACCATTAATTAATTTCTCATTTACAATTTCAATTTATCCTAATCTAATTTAATTACATTAAATAATTAGTAATTAAACCACAAATATTATCACTCTTGATTTATCTCATCTTATAATTATCTACATTTTATTTGCTTCAATAAATAAATAAATTACTTCTTAGTTAACTATCTTAATTAATCTCTTGATTAATTTCACAAAGTAATTATATTTTATTAATTACATTAAGTAATTACCTATCAAACCATATATCTATTGATTATTCTACATTAATTAAACTTAATAAATTAACTTAAACCTTCATTAATTAATTTAAACTCTTAATTACTAAATTAATCAACCCAAATCATAAATTAATTGAATTAATTAATTATCTATTTTAATTACCCTACTAATTTGATGAATCACAAATCATTAAGCCTTTATTAACAATGAAATCGTTTTCTTATTTATGACTTAAGTTTAAAACAATTTAAAAACCCAAATACTTCGAGTTAAACCACAATTAACTCGAGAACCAACCAAAAACAACGTCACATTATCATTAGTGCACATCCAATCAATTTAATCATTCAACCAATTATTTAAATTTAACCATTTAAATTTAAATAAAAATCCAGAAGAGTGAGGTTAACTCACCTTGTATTTTACTGTTTGCAATCCATTCCAAACTGGCTTGTTTCCATGATTTAAAACCTTGAAAAAATCATTATATGATTTTATTAATAGTTAAACTAATTAAACAATTAATTTTCGTTTAATGAATTTATTCTAACTTAATAATTTAAATTTGGACTAGTATGTTCCTTTAAAAAAATTCCTATCTTTATCCCAACATCCTATATATATATATATATATATATATATATATATATATATATATATATATATTGAAACCTATATGTGCATTTATATCTATATATATTCCTGTTTACTGTTATTATACCTACCCATTTGTCTTTTAAATTAAAATCCCTATTCTAATCAACAACATGTTGATCTATATATATTATCTGTTTTCTAAACTATATACATATATTTAAATTGAAAAACAACATTATACCTCGGTTTACCTCACCTTCATTCGACAGCAACACACAAACTCGTAGAACTTCCTAGACCCTCGCGACTATACTGCACTTGAATCAAGACCTTCCCCTCACTCGCCTAAGAAAATTGACTTGCCTACGACTACTTTGACTGCTTCGATCAAAAAGCCTTTGCTTACGCTACTCCTAACTCTTACACTGCTCTGGCCTCCCTCCTTGCCTCTGGCGACCCACACCTGAATGAGAACATGACCCCCTCCCTTCGACTGTTCCTGGGGTAACGATCGCGACCACTAGATGAGTGTCGCTCGCCTCCAAATCCTCCCCATAGGTGAGCCTCCCCTATGCCGACTCGAGTCTACCTCCAGATCCCCAAACGGCGACTCACTCTAGACAATCAAAACCCTAACCCCACCAATCGATCGCCACTTCGGCTAGACCTCTCGAGCTCGAGCTCGAATTCACACCACCGCGATTCAATTCGACATGGATCATACTTCTTTCCCTTTTTTTTCGATCGGCCATTGCTTTAATTTTTTTTAAATGCGTTCGATTCTGCTTTGAGAATAGAGAGGGGGGATGGGAATAAGATATAGGTTGGTGGAAAGCTTCTTGAGTACGAGTATGGGTTTTAATTAATTTTTTTTATTATATTATAAAGCTTCCAAAATGCTCCGTTAATTGCTACTAAAATTTCGAACTCCACTTAAGGAATGCCGCTAGGTGATTATAAGATTTTACCCGCGTTTCGAACACAATGCAACGTGCTTCGGAAGCTAATTCGATCATATGCGCGAGTTACGGAAGTAAACGATCAATTTTAAATCAAATCGATTATAATAGTTTCTATGCATTTTGAGCTGCCAGGGTCAAATGACAACCCCGATTGCTACGAAAATTGAAATCCGATAATAACTAACTATTTCGGATCCAATGGAACTGGTTTTGTCGAAATCCGAGACTATGCCTCGGAAGGCTATTTTTAAATATCAATTTAAACGATATATTTTCAAAACTTAACAAAACCCTTCCAAATTCAATTTTTAACACCTTTACTATCTTCAGTACTATCAATATAAATTTTATAAGCCTTTAAATTATTTTTAACAAGCTTAAAATTCCCTATTCAACATCTTACCCAATTTCGAATTATATAATTCAATAATTTAATTATCAAGTAAATATTAATATTTGGAATTCAAGTTAAAATTAACCTTTAAATATTTAAATTCAATTAATTATTCCAATCTAAATTGTTAGAAATTCCAAGTCGTCACACTCTTCCCCCTTAAAATAATTTCGTCCCCGAAATTACTAGTTAGGAAGAATGGTCCCCCGTTTACCTTTTGCCAAACCCACAGCTCAACATCCTACCAGCTATCTTCTATTAAAGACCCACTATCCCCTCAACCAACTTCCCAAAACCTTCTATAGTTTCCAACAACATTATTTACTCCACTTATTCAAATTTAAATTATCACAACTTTCTCAAAAAAATTCCAACTCTCTAAATTTTCGAAATTTTTTGTCAGCGTCTCCTTTGCACGGCTAGTTCGGTACAACTACAAAATGCCTCTACGGGCTCCCAAATTCCAAAAGAAAACAAAAAGCCAAGTGGCTAGATCAAAAACCCAATCAAATTTCATACAGAAATTTAAATACGTACCTTTTCGTCGAGCAATTCAAATTTATCTTCTGAAATCGAAACCAATTTTCCTTTCCTTTTAATATACCTACATGTCCTACTTAGCAATAATATCCAATCGTAACTTTTAAAGTCATTTTATACATTTTCTTATAGAAGTTTTTCTCATTTCCATATGAATTCAATATGTCTTCAATTCTGAATATTGAATTTTATTTTCCATTTATAACTGATTCATATTAGTTTCATCTACTAAGTTATTTCAGTTTCATATTTAAAATCGTTTTGTTGCTAACAAAAATTTTCTAAAAATTTTCAAAAATTTTCTAGTTTCCAAAATTTTCGAATTTTTTTGGCAGAGTCTCGTTTGTATGGAGGAGCTTTTGCAATTTTACAAGACATGTAAATATATATACATCGACCCACACGGTCGGAAAAAGCAAAAACAGTTCATATTTCCTATTTTTATTGCGTAGGCGTACCTTTATTTAGCATTTTAAGCAAGCGGCTTATTATTTTAGCAATTAGCGCAACCTAATCCAGCCAAACGGCCTTCAGGTACCTGCACTTACTCAATTTAAATATTATATAAAATCCATTAGTATTTCACTTACTTTAGCTAAACACATGCATTTCCTAAGCAACAAGCACCAAATGCTTTCCATAAGCGATTTATATGATTTAAAGCTAATTCAATTTGCTTTCAAACCAATTCATATGTCATTTCATTCGATTTTAATGGTTTGCAACTCAATTGCTTACATTCAATTTATAATCCAAACAAGCTCATATTCACTTCAAATGATTCAAAAATCAATTTTATTTGCTTCTATTAATTCATAGAATTTCTTTACCTTCGTTTACGTCAAACGACAACTATTTTTATGCAAATTCGACGATATTCGCTAAATAGAGTATCCATTTTAGTTTATAACTATTTTAAATTAATTTCAACTCGTTTTGTAATTAATTCCATTTCATTTCTAATTTATTCACCAACCATACATTTGCATTTCGTTTCATCTCTGCATTGATTTCATTTTAAAACTATTTCATTGAGCTTGACAACATTCGATGCTTATATTAATATTCATTTTACAAATAAAATTTAACCCAAACTTTATTTAATGGTCTTCCATTCTTACTCGAAACCAAGCTTCTATTGACTTAAGCAAATTTTACTTCAATTTAATACGCCTCATAACTTAAGTTTATTCTGATAACCCAATTCCAATTATACTTTGATTTAGTTTTTATTCAATCAAACTTCATCCATTATTATTTAATTCAATTAACCCATTTATTCACCCCATTTTAAATTTTTTTAATTCACCAACTTAATTCATTTCCAAATTTATTTTATTAATACAAAGCCATTCTCAATTTATTTCTACTTACTTGGGCTTTGTTTGCGATTCATACCATTTCTATTATAATTCATTTTCATTTCATTCGACAACACTTCCATTATATCTAATTTACTAGCAAATTACGTTAAATATTATTTATGACTCACTTGAATTTTATTTGTAATTCAAACCATCACCATTTCGATCCAACTCTATTTTATTTAACTCAAGTTCATTTCCAAACTCCATTAATAACTTACAATCCATTTATTTAACCGAGTTAAATTTTATTAACATATTCTATCAAATAATTATTTAGCTAATAAGCTTACTTCCATTATTTTTTTAAATCAATATTCGGACTTTATTACAATAAATCACTTCATTAAATTTTCTTGAATTCAATTTTATATTATAATTCCAGTTTGGATTTTCTTTCATATTCAAAATTCCAACACTTTTATTTTAAAATTTTAGAAATGCTTTTAAGTTCACATAATACTATTAAAATAGCTCTTTTATAAAAATATTTCTTATAACTCGATGTCTCAACCAGTCCATCCTTGTTCTCACAGAAATTCAGTCATACGTTGATCAGGCGTAGGACTGAAAATCCATAAGTACTTGGTAAACCCATTTTCAACATCCAGTGAAAATACTTGGAAAATAATTTTATTGAAAATATAGAAAACAGTTTTTGAAAATAGAGGAAATATCTTTGGTGAGAATGCTCTGGAAATCATCACCCCCATCCATGGTCGCAGTTACATTCCAGGGTTACGTTGCCATCGCAGCAAAAGTCCATGTAACTGTAGGCACTCCGCGCCCCTCGATTACGCCATGGAACCCCCAACAAATCGCAGTTACATTCCAGGGTTACGTTGCCATCGCAGCAAAAGTCCATGTAACTGTAGGCATTAGCGCCCCTCGATTTTCGCTATCAAAATGAAACTTCTCCACTCCTACATAGGTCGCAGTCTACCGATATAAAATCAAACATAGACTGTTGGCTCTCAGCGGCACACACGACTTTCGCTATGTTACCATAGGTCGCAGTCTACCGATATAAAATCAAACGTAGACCGTTGGCTCTCAGCGGCACACACGACTTCCGCTATGGTATACACTACTCATAATCCTCAGGAACTAGTCTTGTCCGAACTCCTCACAGGATCAACTTTAGAAACCCCCCCTTGGGGCTCAAGACAGCACCACCCGGTGGCACTCCTGAGAAGTTCATTTCAAGGGAGCACCTTTTTCCCCAGAGCCATCATCAAAACACTTTATACTATACACATATAGTATCTTTCAAATCATACACCTAGTATGATCTCATACAAAGCTCCTTTACACAAAATCGATTATCCCAAAATCGATAATTCTCAAACTATGCTTTCTAAATTCCAATATTGATTTTACCCAAAAATCAAAAGCCTTTCCAAATCCAAAGGTTCCCAAAACCTTTTCCCAAAATCCTCATAAGATCCTTTATACACACACACACACACACACATACATACAGATATATATAATTTTTTAAAAACTTTGGATCATTTCAAACTTTTATAAAACTCCTTTTATACTTCAACCACTTCCAAAATTCTTTTCTTCTGTCAATAGATGAAACAAGGGGAGATTTATCTTATATATGACAAAGATATATAACTTTGTTTATTCAAAATCAAATATTAAAACTTTATTACTCTTTCCAATATCAATTTCATTTAAATCCGTACGATGTACACTTATCATCCGTACGCCATACCAACCTGATCGCTCACTCGATCACGCAAATTTCACTTCCGAACTAGTATCGTCCGCCCGACTTCCTAGTGCGGACACAGATCTGGTTTCTTGATCAGAAACCGTCATTCTCCTTGCATAGCCATAACTATGATAGAGAATATCCAGAACCAATCAACAATCCATATCCAGGTTCGCCGTCGAAAATCGAGTGAAAAATCCCAACTCGGATCGATAGACTATCTCGAAATTCTGTGCTCGAATCTGGATCAAATCACTATGCGAATAGAATAATATACGTACACCCTACGTATTTAACTTCATTGATTTTTAGCCAAATCAATTTCTCTTCCTATTCACATTTCCTTTAATTTCCATTCGCTATTTACAACTGCCTTAATCCCTATTTGGATTATCACTTCAATTTTTACCTCAGTTGGGTATTTAATCAATAACAGTTTGAACTCCGACCAGTTTATTTTTAGAAAATAGCTTGGAAATTTTCAAAAAATAGCTAAGTAGTTGAAAAATAATTATCAGTTTGCAAAATAACTGTAAAATAGTTGACTAATTGTAAAATAGTTGGAAAATAGTTAAATAGTTAGATAATCACATAAAACAGTTGAAAAACAGTAATTAGTTTATAAACAGTTACAAAATAGTTAAATAACTCCAAAATTAGTTATAAAATAAGTAAAAATTAATTTTGGGTTTAATAAGAAAGGTTGTATATATTAAATAGCTTGGAAAAATAAATTTATATTAAAACAATTTATTTTTAAAAATAGTCTAGAGTCAAACTGTTCAATTCCCAATCTCCATTCTCATCAATTCAATTTAAATTTCCATTTCTATTTAAATTGACTCAATTCTAACTCGAATAACTTCAATTTCCATTGGACTTGATTTATCCCCAATTCAAGTTGAATTAATTCTCAATTTCTTTCCAACTTCAAATCAAATTCCATCTGATTCTTACCCATTCAACTTTATTTATAGTTCCAAATTATTCAAATAAATTTGGACTGATTTCAAATTGAATCCGCTTCAATTTCAAATCATTTCAATTCCTGCTTGAATTTAATCTCAATTCCCATTCAAATTTTAAACCTTCAGACTAATAACCTTTCCACTTAAGTTTAAAACTTGCTTCACTTTGGGTTTCACATCACATTCCAAGGAAAATATAAAACTCAACCTTAGAGTTTATTTCATAATTATTTCCTTTACACACCAGGCTACTTTTAAATTTTAAACCACCCCTGGTTTTAATTTCAAAACAAATCCCTTAAAATATTCCAAACATTTCTTGTTTTAATATAAGACTATATTCAAAATAGTCTGAATTATATTATTTGTTATTTTCTTTAACTCTTTGAAAAAATTTATTATTTTCTAGACTTAGGTTTTAAAACCTACTTTAATTTAAAAGTTATACATATCTTATAAATTTACTTCATTTGGCTTACTTAATAGCAAATATATCATTATTAAACACAATAACTATTTATGATAATACCCAAGGTAATCATATCTAGATGCCAATTCCTTTTTATATTATTCTTACTTCTATAAATTCAAGATTAAATTTCAGTATGAATCCATTTCAAACTTACCTTTATTTAAAGTTTTTAAACAATTTAATTTCTGAGCTCAAATTCTAAAACTTCATTTCAATCAATTTAATTTTAATTTGGTTGTGTTATATTACTGCTTAGTTTAATTCTAATGATTTAACAACCAATCACCTTAATATTTATTAGAGGGAAATATTGCTTTATAATTCAAAATATACTTTTATATAAAATCATTTAAAATCTTTATATAAGAAAATAACAAGTATGCGCTCATATATATACACTCAACTCATCCTAGAGTACTACAGACTCTATTTAAGGAGTAATCCCCACCAGAGCCGAAGTTCTCGCTTAACCTTTCAGCTCTGATACCAACTATAACGACCTAAGATTTTCAAACCCGAAAATTCCAAATAGTTATGAAAAGAAGAAAGAGACATAAGAAGAAAAGGAAGAAGAATAGAAACACCAACATCTCACATTCGCAACGGATAAAATATAATAATAAATAATAACAGTTTACAAAGGAATAATATTCTATCGATTACATTTTTAATACATCAGAGTTACACATACTCAAACACTAGACATAAACAAATCAACATGTCTCAGATTTGCAATAATATGATACAACGGAAATACTATATATGTTCCTACCATCCAACTCGCCTCCTGAGCTCCAGAACGTCCTCACCTGAAAATCTGTAATACTCGGTATGACCCGAGCATTACACCAAAGTAACACCCAGGTCAGGCTGGAAACCAGCGTGAGTAAACCCAACTAACATGGAATATCCAAACAAACAACTTATATAAAACCCGGGGTAATTCGAATCAACTTACAAATTCACACTTTGTTATGGTCATCTCTAATTTCACACATCAATATCCAAGTACCGAAAAACTTTAGATTAAATAGTCCAATTCACTTAAATCATTTCATTTCAGCCTATTGATTTCCCATATCAATCTATAAAAATTCGAAGTTGTTTCGGATATTTCCCAATCCCCGACCCCGGTCTCTTCGAAACTCATGTCATCCTAACCCAAGTTATCCAAATGAAATACACAACATTTCATATCAGAGATATCAACTCATTCAAAACATTCAATACCATTCAATCATCCATAAGCAAATTTGATCACTTCCAAATTAATTCAATCGATTCTAATTGAATTCCTAACCTCAATCACTTAGATTCCTTCATTTAACATTAATTAATTCCAAATCAATTAATTAGTCAACCCTTCATTTTTCATCTTAATTAATCACCCTAGATTAATTACCTTTCAATTACATTCAAGTAATTATCTTTAATTAATTTCACGATATGAATGATTCTATCCGCATCAGTAGGTAATCTTTAATTACTTCACAAAGTAATTAATTATAATTACTTACATTAATCCTTAATTACCATTAATTAATTTCTCATTTGCAATTTCAATTTATCCTAATCTAATTTAATTACATTAAATAATTAATCAGTAATTAAACCACAAATATTATCACTCTTGATTTATCTCATCCTGTAATTATCTACTTTTTGTTTACTTCAATGAATAAATTAATTACTTCTTAATTAACTATCTTAATCAATCTCTTGATTAATTTCACAAATTAATTATATTTTATTAGTTACATTAAGTAATTACCTATCAAACCATCCATTGATTATTCTACATTAATTAAACTTAATAAATTAACTTAAACCTTCATTAATTAATTTAATAATTACTAAATTAATCAACCCAAATCATAAATTAATTGAATTAATTAATTATCCATTTTAATTACCCTACTAATTTGATGAATCACAAATCATTAAGCCCCTATTAACAATGAAGTTGTTTCTTATTTATGACTTAAGGTTTAAACAATTTAAAACCCAAATACTTCGAGTCAAACCACAATTAACTCAAGAACCAACCAAAACCAACGTCACATTATCATCAGTGCACATCCAATCAATTTAATCATTCAACCAATCATTTAAATTTAACCATTTAAATTTAAATAAATATCCAGAAGAGTGAGGTTAACTCACCTTCTATTTTGCTGTTTGCAATCCATTCCAAACTGGATTGTTTCCATGATTTAAAACCTTGAAAAAATCATTATATGATTTTATTAATAGCTAAACTAATTAATCAACTAATTTCCGTTTAATGAATTTATTCTAACTTAATAATTTAAATTTGGACTAGTATGTTCCTTTTAAAAAAATAATTTTTCTATCTTTATCCCAACATCCTATATATATTTAAATTGAAACCTATATGTGCATTTATATCTATATATATTCCTGCTTATTGTTATTATACCTACCCATCTGTCTTTTAAATTAAAATCCCTATTCCAATCAACAACAGGTTGATATATATATATATATATATATATATATATATTATCTGTTTTCTAAACTATATACATATATTTAAATTGAAAAACAACATTATACCTCGGCTTACCTCACCTTCATTCGACAGCAACACACAAACTCGTAGAACTTCCCAGACCCTAGCGACTATACTGCACTTGAATCAAGACCTTCCCCTCACTCGCCTAAAAAAATTGACTTGCCTACGACTACTTTGACTGCTTCGATCAAAAAGCCTTTGCTTACGCTACTCCGAACTCTTACACTGCTCTGGCCTCCCTCCTTGCCTCTGGTAACACAAATGAGAAACGACCCACGCCTGAATGAGAACGCGACCCCCTCCCTTCGATTGTTCCTGGGGTAACGACCGCGACCACTAGATGAGTGCCGCTCGCCTCTAAATCCCCCCCATAGGTGTGAATCCCCTATGCCGACTCGAGTCTACCTCCAGATCCCCAAACGGCGACTCGCTCTAGACAATCGAAATCCTAACCCCTCCAATCGATCACAACTTCGGCTAGACCTCTCGAGCTCGAGCTCGAATTCACACCACCGCGATTCAATTCGACATGGCTCTTACTTCTTCCCCTTTTTTTCGATCGGCCACTGCTTTCATTTATTTTTATTTTTCTAAAATGCATTCGATTCTACTTTGAGAATAGAGAGGAGGACGTGAATAAGATATAGGTTGGTGGAAAGCTTCTTGAGTATGAGTATGGGTTTTAATTAAAAAAAATTATTATATTATAAAGCTTCCAAAATGCCCCATTAATTGCTACTAAAATTTTGAACTCCTCTTAAGGAATGCCGCTAGGCGATTATAAGGTTTTACCCGCGTTCCGAACACAATGGAATATGCTTCGGAAGCTAATTCGATCATATGCACGAGTTACGGAAGTAAACGATCAATTTTAAATCAAATCGATTATAATAGTTTCTATGCGTTTTGAGCTGCCAGGGTCAAATGACAACCCCGATTGCTACGAAAATTGAAATCCGATAATAACTAACTATTTCGGATCCAATGGAACTGGTTTCATCGAAATCCGAGACTATGCCTCGGAAGGCTATTTTTAAATATCAATTTAAACGATATATTTTCAAAACTTAACAAAACCCTTCCAAATTCAATTTTTAACACCTTTACTATCTTCAGTACTATCGATATAAATTTTATAAGCCTTCAACTTATTTTTAACAGGCTTAAAATTCCATATTCAACATCGTACCCAATTTCGAATTATACAATTCAATAATTTAATTATCAAGTAAATATTAATATTTGGAATTCAAGTTAAAATTAACCTTTAAATATTTAAAATCAATTAATTATTCCAATTTAAATTGTTAGAAATTCTGGGTCGTCACATTGGTAAAGTAATATATGGTTTATGAGATATTGATTTGGATATTTTATAAATGTTATTTTTATATATAGTTAAATTTTTTGGTTTTAAGCTATGTATAAAATTGGTTTAAAAGTATAAAATAAATTAAATAATTAAGTTTGATTTTATTAAGATAATATGGTTAAGTAGCAGTATAAATTATATTGTATATATAGTTATAATGGCTTAAATAAAACTGAGTTTGGAAGATAAATATGAAATTGATGTGAATTAAATTATTTAAGAATTTTACTCGAAGAAATTTGATTTGAAATTGAGATAAATTTGAGATTATATGAAATTGAATTTATTTAAGAATTAAACCAAAAGGGTTGATGGGAAATTTATTAAATTGAAAATTTTAAAAGATATAATTATTAAAACTTGATTTTGGGGTCTAAGTGAATTAAATGACTATTTCAAGTATATTGAATTGAAGGCAATATCTAGTTATTTGTAATTTGAGTCTTATTTAAATGATGGGGGGGGTTATTATGTAATATATTAACACTTTAAAATCATAATACTTTGGAAAACCATAACACTTTCCTTTAAACAGTTTAGATATTAATAACAGTATGTATAATAAAATAGTTTATAAAATAAAATAGTATATATAAAAATAACTATAAGTTAAAATAGTTTATATTAAAATAATTAGTATATAAAAATAGTTTATATAAAAATATTTATAAGTTAGAATAGTTTATATTAAAATAATTTATAAAGTAAAATATATAACTAGTTTAAATATAATTCAAAAAAATACTTTATAAAATAAAATAGCCTCCTCAAATTTCACAAATCGATTCAAATCAATTCGACTTTCAGAATTCAAATTTAATTCAATCTCAATTCATCAATATCAGTTCAATTCAATTTCTCAATAAACCATTTCAAATTATAGCGATTTCAAATACAGATTTGAACCATAAATAAACCATTTCTATTTCAATATTTTCAAAGCCTTAAATTTTCAACATTTTCAAAACTAAATTTGATAACTTCATATATATCTCAATTTAACTTCATTATTATTTAGTTTTGAAATATTTACTTAAGAAATCTAATATCATTTAAATAAAACCTCAAATTACAAATAACCTAAATATTTCCTTCAATTTATTTAAACTTGAAATATCCATTTTTAAACCAAAATCAAGTTATAAAAACATATCCTTTAAAACCTCAAATTCAATAAGTTTCAAATCGATTTAATCAAATACAATTCATAATTAAATACAATTTCAAATAAATTCAAAATTATCTTTCCAACCTTAACTTATAAAATCATTATAAATAACTATTTTAAAATATAATTTTAAATAAACACTTAAATATATAATATATTAACTAAATCACACTTTATTAAATTAAATCTTATTATTAAACTTATTTTATAATAAAACTAATTTATACATATTTTAAAATAGTAAAACTATAAGTAAAATCTTAAAATTTACAATTTCAAAACTAACTTACAAAATTTATATTTTTAAATATATAAATTTGAAAATCTAAATTTTAAACCTTTATAAAAATAACACACACAGAGAAATATATATATATATATATATATCTTAAAATCAAATTTATTAAAACCAAAATATTCTTTTCAAATCCTCCAAAATCATTTCAAAATATTTATATATAAACCAATGGTGTCTGTATATAATTTTCTAACCTATGGTCAAGTGATACGGTTATTTATCATTTCAATCCGTAATTTAAATATATACGGGTATATATCATATCAACTCGCAATCCCAAATTCAATACAATAAAAATTGCTTGGGTTTATCATTTCAACCCATAACGATTTTCTCGTCTTCTATAGATTGTTCGGTATGTATCATTTCAACCCAGAGTGAATCTGTACTAACAAGGAACTTGCAGAGTGAGAACGAATATGATAATAATACAACAGGCATATATCATCAATATAAATAACAGATAATGGTGTCTGATGTCACAGGTGAATAGATACAGATAATAATATATATAGCATTGTAAATAACTAACAGCAGCAAATTTCAATTGTCGTTTCAATTGAAATCAAATTTAATAAATATAAGAACGTTAATCGTGAGTGATTTTCTCACCTTTCGAGGCTAGAGAGGATAGAAAAGGAAATGAGCTACGAATTCCAAATCAAATTTAGATTGGCACGAATTGACGAACCAAGCTGATAGATAGGAATGGACGAAATCAAATCAGAACTAGATTGATGAAGATAAATTGTATCGGTGAACTTATATATAACTATATATAACAAAAGAAAATCATATTCTAAATTTCAAACATATATTAAATTAAATATATATGTATCTCAAATCATTGTTTTAAATCAACACATGCATAAAAATCAAACATATATACATAATAAAATTTGAAATAAATACATATATATACCCAAAAAATGCAAAATACTTACATATATACAATATGTTCATTTGCAATTATCTAAATATATATTCAATTACTAACATCACCCAAATAGATCATATGTATATATACCAACTATAAAAGAAATCTTTAACAAAACTTATGTAAACTTTATACATATACTAACATCTATAAACCTGAAACAAAATTATTCATATATATATATATTCATACAACATATATATTATAAATCAACACTATAGACTTATAAAAATGTACAATGTTTTTATATATATCGTGAACAACTATATACATAGCAACTCATTTTTATAACTTGTACAAACCTTTCATATATATAAACAGCAACATAATTATGCATATAGTACTATATTGTAAACTCATTTTATAAATAAATATATATAAACATACATTACTGTAACAGACCAGTAAAGCTAATAATATATATATACACACACTAACATCTATACAGTAGCAAATATAACTTTTAAATCATATTACCACATAGAAACTTTTATATAAAACATATATTAACTTATATAAACTAAACTATTACCAGAGCCATTACATATATGTGAATACATATGTGAAAACTGTAAGAAAAAATATAAACCAAGATCAAAACCCATATGTATTTATATATAAGCTAACAAAAAAACAAATATGTAGACTTAAATAATATTATAGTAACCCTGTACCTATAAATAAAATAATTGATATATATATATATATATATATATATATATATATATATAACGTGCAGCACACATACAGTATATGACTCACTAGACTTATATACATCAACGGGTATATATGTATACGGCCTATACAACAATATATATATATATATATATATATATATATATATTGAAACATAACATACATACCTCAACATCTCACCAGAGAAGCAAGCTCGGCCTAGAGAGAGAGAGGAAAGCCGGCATTGAAAAAGGTGATGGGTTCGGCACTTGTAGGGGATGTGTGGAAGGTCTTGGCCTAGGAAAAGGCTGAGAGAGAGAGAGAGACTGAGGAGGGAGGGCGCTACAGGTTGATGGAGTCTCGGGCGAGGCGGAGATAAGGAACAAGGTGCAGCTACAGGAGGCTGACACGTGATTGGATGGAAGGGAAAAGTAAAGGAGGAGGCGCGACGGGCACAAGGTGGCGAGGGGCAACGGTTGCTAAAGGTGTGGTCGGAGCTCGAGAAGTTGGGTGGAGGAGAAAAGGCAGTGGTTGTTCGGTGCGTTAGGTTGGTGGCAGCTTGTTACATATACAATCTTTATATAAAACTTTTGCCTTCGTATATATATTTTGAGGAAGAATAATAGGATAAAAGAGAGAAAGAGGGAAGGCTGGTGTGAAGAACGAAGATGAATAGTGTTGGGTGAAGGAAATGAGCAGTTGGATTATAACAGCAATTGCAAATACTTTATAAATATTATAAATTTCATTAACTTATGAACAGAAGTAAAAATGAACCACCATAAATATAAAGCAATGTGAAAAGGGAAATGACAACTGCCTGAAGTGATACAGCTGAAAAAAATTTAAAGCAATTTATTAGTGTGTACACGGTTCAAATTTTGAAAGCAAGGAAAACAAAAGGCCACAAATTTCGGACCGATATGACACCCAGTCTTATCGTTTCCATCACTTATCGAACCTCAAAACACACAAATGAATATACTACGGAGATCAGCATGACGAGATAAACAACAATGTATACAGATATTAGTGGTACGATCGTACTATCAAAAGTCGATAATCGATACCAAAAATGCTGCTAATTTGCCAGAAATAAGATAAATGAAGCAATAGCAGTCAAAATTTTGAGAAATGAAATATGACATCTCACTCAGAACATGATTTACAAATTTATTGTATAAAAATATTCAGGTTTGGAAAACATTATATCTTCATCTAATTCAACTGATTTGAATTTAAATAAAATTATACAAGAAAATAAACTTCCATATCATATGAAAATTTATCATTCGCTATGTTGAAATAGACGTATTCCAAATATTGAATCTTTATTTCAAAATATTATTATTTAAAATTTCACAAAAATTCAGTTAAATATATTATTAAAACCAATAAAATTATTCGAAATTTATGGTTCGTTACAAGTGAACTCCCGGTTGCTCCAAAACTAAATCGGTATTTCTGGTAACTCAACTCTGGTTCTTTTGAAAATAATTAAACAATACATAAGTGCATAGATCGCCTCTTAATCATTTAAGTGGGCGGATTTCCTTATCATTTGTTCTAAGAAAACAAAATGAGATTTATATGCACAGTACAGGATCATCGAAGATGACTGTGCGATATGACCCTCGTGTTTCTCATAGATATTTCCAAAGTTATATCTGCGGCCAAGATTTGATAGTCAGTTATTTAACTATCAAATAAACAAACAATCTAACAGATTTAAGTTCCATGTGGGTCCACTAAACCTCTATTAATCAATCTTCCATTAATTGAAATCTCTTTCAATTATTGATTTAAAATACCTTCACAAAGGTAATATTCACAAACCCCCTTTATATTCCTTTCAATTACTTGAAAAACATTCGTATACTTATCTCATCGGTATATGTATATTCACAACTAATTATATTTTCAATACTTAGAAAATATATCAATATATTTATCCCAATGGTATAAGTATAAGAAGAAAACTTAAGGAAGATTTCCTTTTTTCGCAAATTCATATTTAAATGGGCCAAAATAAATATTATTTAAACATTTCTTACTATAAACCAAACCACCTATTTTTCGGTGTTAAGGATGCAAAGAATATTTCCGCACACCATAATTAAAAAAGATTAATTATGAAAATAAAATCTCATTCCTTTTATAAAATTCCCTTTTTATAAGCTCATCTCATATTTACAAATCCTTCTATAAACCTCTAAATTAATTTATAAAACTTCTTTCATAAATACCTAAAATGATTTATAAAATACCTTTCTATTTAAAACTCTTTTCTGTTAATAAACTCTTTTCTATTTCTCCTTTTAAAAATTCCTTTATAGCAATCATTTACAGGATCCTTTATAAATTCTTTTATAAATTATAAATCATTTATATTTAACTCAAATCTTCGTTATCTCTAAAATATCACTTATAAATCCATTCTTTTATTTTTAAATTGCCATTTATAAATCTCTTTGCAAATATCGCTATAAAACTCTTTTACAAAATATCATTTGTAAATCCCCTTTACAAAATATCATCTGTAAATCTCTGTTAAATAAATCCTTTGTAAATCTCCTTTTATAACACAATTTATTATTTATAAACACCTACATTAAAATAATTAATTACCTTTAAACATCGTAAATAAATAATTAATTAGCTTTAAACCATCAATAATAAAATAATTAAATATTTTTGTACAAATCATTAATAAAATAATTAATTAACATAAACCACAATTAAATCAATTAACTAACCTAAAACAACATTAATAACATAATTAAATAATTTTAACCAACATTAATAATATAATAAACAACTTTGAACAATATTAATAATATAATTTATTAACTTAGTTTAAAACATCATTAACAAAAAAATTAATTAACCTAAACATCATTAAAATCATCTATAATTAAATAAACACTTAATCTCGAACTTTTATAAAATTTAAGTTGCTTTTCAGTCCATAACCTTTCAAATTCGAAAAGTAGCTTAGTGACCACTATGATACTTAAGCAAGCTACCATTTATTTTAATTCACATTTCAATTCATATTACTGATATTTACATAAGAATATATAAATCAAATCCACAATCACTAGTTAATCCATCGCATATCCAATATTAATTAACCCACATATTAACTAATTAGCATATGAATAAATGTCCAAATAAACATAATATTAGAACAGGGATTTATTCCATTAAACAGATGTCATCAATAATTTATTCAATTTACTTATAACAGAACGGTGTTTTATTTGCTTAATGATGTCCAAAATATTATATTCAATTTAATTTAATGGAACGGTGTTTTATTTGGCTAAATAAATAACGCTAATGAAGTATAATTAATTTAACTACGTTATTATTCAAAATAACGTAACTAAAATTTAACCACAATTATTTTATCATAAAATTTTACTTCATTTAAACTATCAACTTCTTAAGCCATAATGTTCTAGATGTCATTACGAATCTAATGCAACAATTTGCAAGGAAAACGGATTTAATATGAACACGATATTAATTTCCAAAGATAACAACTTGATAAATTAACTAAACAAACAAATAAATATTTCTCACCCAACAACATGCAGCTTAAGGCCCATGTCTCCCAAGCCCACCCATATACACTACTATAGCTTCATCTCCTCCTTCATTCAAATTTCTCCAAATTGATTCCTTAAATCCAATTTCAACGTGCACGCCGTGCATGTGTACACCTAACCCCGTCCATTGTCTGGTGAACCCAAGCCACCAACCGGCTCCTCATCTCCCCTTCATCACACTAGAACTCATGCCACCACCTTCAAATGACCCAGTCAATTTCCTTCCATTCGCTCAAAAATTAAAACACGTTCCAAGCTTTTGTCACGCTCCTTTTTCCATCACGTCTGCCATATATAACCACTAACACCACTGCCATTCTACCTGTCGTACCCTATGACACCACCGGCTACCTCCACGTCAAGCTCAACGTACTCAATTGTTGTTAGGGACCCAAAAACCGAACCAATAAAAAACCACCTCTTAAACCCTAGATCAACTTGTCGTAACCATCACCGGCCCTTGTACCACCTATGGGCACTACTATAGCTTTGCCATCACCCAACCCTCCTCCCAGCAGCAACCAGGGCTCCCTTCGACAGCCAACCCGCCTGAATTTGCCATACGAATGGAAATGGTTCATCTCAACACCAACCTTGATTCTGACCACTGAAATTTACGCGATCACTTCCAAAAATCACATCTTGACCATATGAACCTATCCATACCTTCAATTTCTCAATTCATGTTCATCGAAAAATGACTAATATTCGGCACTTATTTCTTTCGACCAATTTCGGCCACCTCACTCGATGAAGTTTCGAGCTATGATTTTTTCAAAATACTACAAGCAAAAAAATTACTTTTATCTTGGAACATTGGTCAAAATGTCGATGGTTTGAGAGGGAATGATTTTTGAAGCAAATTTCATTTATAAGAAAAGAAAAGAAAGAAGAGAAAGAGAAGAAATGAAATTGAAGTGTAGAGTAAAATGAAGAATGAAGTGAGGCGATGATATACACTACTCATAACTAAAATATTTCATTATAAAATATTTTATAAAAAATTCTTTAACTCATTTTTCAACCTTATCATCTTTTCCAAACCTATCAAAGTACCAAGCTTTTGGAAATATGATGGATATTAGGATGACTTCATGTACCTTTATTAGCTTTTGCACTTAAGATTTCAAATCCATCTGATCGAATTCAAATCTTAAATTTAAATATATTTTATTCTTTTATTATTATTATTTACTTATTTATACATTTCAAATTAAACTGTTCCCTTTAAACACTTTAAAAGATGTTTTTAATGTATAAACAAAGGGATTACAACCTCTATAACTTATCATTCTATAAAAAGCTGAAAATTCGAAAAAAAGGGTTTCGGTCGTACTTTTAATTTTCCATTGAACTATCCATTTTTGTAAACAAACTTCAAAAATGGATTTTTTTGTTCTTGGTTATTAATTGAAAGAGGGTTATTTGATTTCTAGAAATCATTAATTGAATATTTAAAATAACTTAAATATTCACAAACCAATCGATAAAATTCTGGGTTGTTGCAATTGCTTTATCTCTTCAGGCTCTATAGTTGATGATATGCATCTTTTGAATATGAAGAAGTTTATGCTACTTTGGAACAATATAGCGTTGGTGTTAAAGCTTCAATTATACAATGTGGATTTTTTGGGAGATTGTATGGGATCAATTTTGTAAAGTTTGATAGTTTGATAATCTAACATTTTCTATTATACTTGCAATTACACACACACTCACATACACACACAAATACATTATACATATGCATACATATGTGTGTGTGTTGCACATGTAATTTTATACTTTTATTACTTTATAAGTATTGTTAATATAATATATATAATTTCACAAATTTCATACCTTTTATATAAAATATGCCATCATCATTCACACATTACATTAACTTTAATTCCATGAATCCTTTTTTAATCTTTATAAATAATACCGACTCAAAGAAACCCTTAAATTATAAAAATAAAATATTGATGCATTTGACGTCATATTAAGTTGAGATTTTCGGTACCACATATTTTTCTCTTGCATCTAGGTATTGATTTTTATTTAGCTTACGTCCTTGAATTAGAAAACTAGAATAACATGTCTTTATTTGCATTCAAATCTGATTTTGTTGTTGAATGTTCTTTAATTTATATTTAATTTTTATATTTCAAAATTCGTAAGTCTTCTTCTTTCTTCCTTTCTTTTAATACTAAGGGTTGATAAAATAATAAATTAGGCTTTTAATGCCACTAGAAAGTCGTGAAGCTTTAATGAAAATTTTCTCTAATCTTAGTTGAGATTCGAAGATGAAGAGAAACAATTTCCTTACAAGGGGAGGGAAGAAACTGATGCAGGGAAATGTTAAAATTGATGTGGAAAGCGTAGATGAAAATCAACATTTGGATTATGTTAATAAAAGTGGTAGGTTGAAATTTTCCGTGGACTCTTTTAATGTCATATATTTTCAGTATTTATTTTGTTAAAAGAGTTTATTGTATAAACTTTAAAATTATGAATATTCTCTAAACGTAATATTTAAGCTATGCGTTGTAAACTGTTTCATTTATATAATCTGGAATAGCATATTGCTTGTATTTGACTAATTAATTTTTCTTTTTATATAGTATTAATAAAATTTGTTGCATGGATATTTAATTTTCATAAACTGCACAATGGTTCTATGGGATAGTCTGTGCTTCATATGTGGTTCATCTTCTAAGTTCTTACTATCGTCTATTAATATTAAATTCTAAATATATGTTCCTTTACTTTTGTTCACAAAATAGTTAATTCCAGGATAAAATGAAGGCATAATGAAGGAAGAAATGAGTTTCAAAGGGAAAATATTATTTGCTTCCTTAATTATAATGACAGTCATATTAAACGGAGTAGTATTTAATTATTGACATTAGAGACCTCATTTACTACCCTCTCCATTCAAGTTTGAATATTTTATTAATTACAAGCACAATGTTGGCTTCCATTTGCAAATGTCATATACATTACAAATTAGTTGGTTTTTAAAGAAGAAACGTTTCTTCCGAAATTGATACACTTCGATTAGTTGCAGCAAAGATTGAAAACTCAAATTGAACAGCTTTCATTCAAGCTCATAAACTATTGTGTTGATTCTAAAACTAAACTATCTAATACCGCCACTAAGGAAAAAAAAACATTCGAGTTAGTTATATTAATATGCACCAATGTAACTATTATCAATCCAATGTTTTTTTTATTATTTATGAGTTGTCTCTTATGAAAATTTTCAATTTTTTTTCAACAAACACCATTGTCCCTGTAATTAAGTGATTCGGTTTTGATGCAAAATGTCACAAGTTTAAAACTTGCGTAGTATGATTCGAACGTTTATTGACATATGATATGTTGCCCTAGTGACATATTGTATATAAAGTACTATTCTAAAAAAAAATTCATTTCTTTCTCCAGGTGGATTTTTTTCGTTAACAAATGCTTAATGATACTAACTTCAATTTATTTATGTTAACATCTAATGAATTAAATTCTCAAACATAAACATAAGTACAGCTAGTTGTAGGATACGCAATATGCTTAAAAAAAAACTTATAAGTTAGCACAAAGCACGGATTTGCATTAGTTTTAACATATTCATAGGAAACTTTTTTTATATTATAACATTTCACAAATTATTAGGATTGGGTGGGCGGGAGAACTTTTAATTATATTGACCCAATTGGATCCACAAGCTACGCGAGCCGACTCGAGCGAGGTATACGTTTCCATTTGCCAATTCGGACCGGGTTTTCACCGGCCTCTAACCACCTTACTAAAACCCTTTCGAAAAAAGTAGAGATAATGCTCGATGGCTCTTCAGTTGTCTTCCTCTCTTACTTCCTGCTCTAAAAGCTCACTTCTTTTTCTCAATCCACCTCCTTCTTTGTCTTCTCCGTTCAAGTTCTCTATTCAGACTTCAACTTTATTAAGATTTCGACCTTCTCTTTTCCAATACAAATCAAAAGTCTCAATCGATACCGAAAACCCGATAAAATATGAAGAAGAAGAAGAAGCTCTAGAAGAGGATAATGAGGATTTCTATACTGATTCTTCATCTTCTTCTAATGCGTTTTTATCGCTTAGCGAGAAGCCTGATAGAACTCTTGCTTTGCTTGACGATTACGAGTTGGAAGAGCTGGACCCGCAGCAGATTTGTGTTGATCCTAATCATCGCAGTGGTAATGCACTAAACTATGTTAATTTTCTACATGATAAATATACGATATATATCTTTTTTCTGTTATTGTTTTATAATTTGAACTAACGTTAAGGTGAGAAGGGTCGTTGTTAATTATTCTTCTCTCTGATAAATTATAGGCGGGGTTGTGAACTTGTAATATAAACATTATGTCAGATTAACGGCGACCATAATACAATTGAAAATGCTTCTTTCCAACATTGACTTCAGGTATCCATTTACTTTTGTCATTTTGATCATTTGAAAAATATTGAAATCATTTCAAAAGTTTTAAACCCCACAAGGTAATGATTCAACTCTACAGTTGATATTTATTTTTGCTTCCACCGTTCATACTAAGGCTGCTTTTGTTTAAAGTATCAGAATTCTGAATGCTGAAAAAGCATTTACTCGTTTGTTTGCATTTTAAAGCATCTGATTAAGAAATATGGTTTCTTTGACAATAATACACATCTTTATTGATTTCTTTTAAATAATGAGTATTAAAAGGGAATATTGAATTTTAAATTTAAACATTTTAAATTATAAATATTTGAAATAAGAGAAATTTAAGCACTAGAAAAATTATAGAATATTTATTTTGGAAAATTAGGGCCCGTTTGGTTTCATTTTGTATTTTGAGTTTTGTGTTTTCAACCTGCACTAAGAATAGGAAGAAATAAAAAAAAAGATTTATAATTCTTAGCCATTGCGACGACCACGGACAACGAAGGAGTTGTATTGTTCTCCATGCTTTTGTTATCCCTCCTTTTAGCCATTGCGACGACCAACGGACAATGAAGGAGTTGTATTGTTCTCCATGCTTTTGTTATCCTTCCAAGCACGAAAAACAAAATAAACTTGTTTTCTATTTTACATGTTAATTTCATTTTTCAAAATTGTTTGTTGTTCAACAATGCATACAACGGACGCGCTTTTGTATAGACGAAAACACAAAATTAAAAACGACAAGGAAAACGGGGCCTAGGTTTTTGAAATGGATAATTATCAAATTTCTATGTTTAGAATTATAATTTTCGAAGGTAATGGTTTTTTTTAATTTTTTTTTTGGAACTTTTAGTTTGACAACGAGTTACAAAAAATTTCAACTTTGGATTTCAAGAGAAACTAATTTCCAAATTATCATATTCTAAAAACTAAGATTAAATACTTGAATTTTCAAATTTTCAAAATTTAAAAGTTTGGGCTTTTACAAGTTTGGACTTTCAAAATTTAAATTTTCTAAATTTTGAATTTATTATAGTTTTTAAATGTTAAAATTTTGAATTTATTATAGTTTGTAAATGTTAATGAGGGTGTAACTGAAAGGAATAATTATTCAACTTTCAGAACTAGCAATAGGCAGAAATAAAGTTTTGAACACTTGTTTATGGATAAGTAATTTAAATCAAAACATTTGAAAAAACAAACAACATCAAAAGTTTGGAATACTATTTCAGAAGTTTCAATAATAACTTTCTAGTAAAAACAAACACACCCTAAATCTCACTTTTGAAGTGATTGTAAGCTTTTAATGCATGGCGCTTTTCTATTTAAATATCATAACTACCAGTCAGTACATTCTAAAATATGTAGACATGAAAATTAATCTTGGTGGCAAGAATTTGCTCCTTCACATTGAAGGAGTGAAGAATTCCATATAAATTTGACAGTATAATCAAATTTTACTTAAATTATGCAAGTTCAATGCCAAGTTACCAACTCACCTATATGTTTTCTTGCTTCCACATGGAGGAGATTCAACGTAAATTTGGCTACTACATATGTACTATGTGTGATATGTATCATTCAACAGCATGGTGACTCAATCCTTCTTAGTTTACCATGGCTGTATTAGTTTTTTGGAAAACCATGGCCAATGTCATATGTTAAAGTAAAATTTGAATTCATGACTGAAGTATGTGCATGCTCATCCGTGAAAGTGTTATAAGTTCTGTGCAGTCTACTGTTTAAGTTTCATTGCTACGTCTGATATAGTATCGCCCCAAACATAGTAAAAGGTGAGAAATTAAAGAACAAAGTGAATAAGAATGAAAATAAAATGCATTAAGGAGGTTTGACATGCAAATAGTGATATTCAGCGGTAGCTTGTGCTCATTGCAAACTGTGAAACATCGAAGGCTACAAAGATCGTGCACTCATTAGTTGCAATTCACACTGTAGAGTAGAAAACCAAAACTTTTGCAAGAGTTATCATCAATGCGCGTATATGCGTGAGTCGTAAATTCGATGCTGAGTTGCAAGAGCTGGTGAAAGGCTGGTCCTAGATTATCTGTTGTATGATTAAATATGTTTCTATTAGATCAAACCCTTGCATATTCTAGGCTGTCTTATTATTTTGAAGTTACAGGCAATGATTATACTAATATATTAGTAATAAAACAACCACCCCCCCCCCCCCCCCAATTTTTCATATATTTGCATCAGTGTGAACTCTTTCATAAAAAAAAGTACATGGGGGTAAAGCTGTCTTCTTTGCACAATAAAAAGGTCAAGTTTCGACAAAAGCAATAAACCATTCCTTCTTTTTGGCTACCTCTCAAACTAAACATTAATCACATGATTCACATCTAATCAGATAGAACAAAATCAAATGTTATTTGCATACCTTGAATTGGTGAGTTAGTTATAGTTAGACCCAAAAACTAACACCCTCTATGGAGAATAACCTATGTCTATGGTTTGCTTCAACCATATTATGCCGATTATATTCTTTCACCTTTGCATCGGTGGTTTGTATCATTATATGTTAAATGAACATGTTAGTCTGTGACATATGGTATACCTGGTATTGAATTCAGCTGTGTGAAGTTGCTGCTCCACCAAAGCACAAAATTACTTTGAAGAGGAGTTGTCATATGAAGTATAATCGCATAATATTATTGATCATTTGCAAAGATTTTCACTTTTCACATTCATTCTTCAAGGTAGTTGATTTATCTCAAAGTAAAAATATAGACACATTGTCAAAAAACAATAACTCTGGGTCTGTAATTTTCCCCCAAGACTTGGGCACTTACTTTTCCTTAATTTTTTGATAATAAGTGTTACATTTGAATTAATATCCGCGCTTGCGCATGTGTAATATCCTTTCTTATTAGACTCTTCTGTTTTTTGCCTCCAAACATAAAAACGAAATATTTTATATATTGATAACTAATGATAACTATGTATTTTCTCACATCAAACAGAACATGTAGTAGCCCAAGACCATGTCCCAATAGTAAGGCACACTTGAACTTAGGTTCTGAGGTCACGAGTTCGAATCTTACATATCGTGATCAAACATTGGACATATTTAGACTTGTAGAATTCTACTAAGACATGTGGTTCCAGTAGGTTACTACCCTCTATTAAATAACAATTTCCTTCCTTTTTAAAGCAGAAATATGGCTTTAAAAGGTCAACAAATATATCAATGAATAGACATTTTCTTGTTTACAACAAGCTAAAAACAAAATCCATGCTGATATTATAGAATAGTAATCACATAGTATCAATTTCCAGTTATCAAAATGAATTATTTCATCTTTCAAATGTGTTTTGTTATTGATTATGAATGCAGGATATGTTGCTGTATTAGGCATGCCAAATGTTGGAAAGAGCACCCTTTCAAACCAAATGGTTGGACAAAAACTGTCAATTGTTACAGACAAACCACAAACGACACGCCATCGTATCCTTGGGATTTGTTCTGGGCCTGAATATCAGGTACTATATGTTTTGTATTTAATACTGAAACCCCTTTATAGGTCTTCTTGTTATTTTCATATATTAATTATAAAAAAACGATCCCGGTTAGTATTCAGATGATACTATATGATACACCTGGCATTATTGGAAAGAAAATGCACAAGCTTGACTCCATGATGATGAATAATGTTCGGAGTGCTGGTGTTAATGCAGACTGTGTGCTTGTTGTTGTTGATGCTTGTAAGCCGCCTCATAAGGTATTGGTTTCATTCAATTTGATATTTATTGCTTGCACCTAATCTATGATGTTTGGCCTTCTACGTTGTTCTGCCATTTAAAATAAACTTGCAGCACATATATATTCCATAGTAACCTATTGTTACTCCATTTAATGCATGTACACCTTTGACGAATTTTACCATACATTGATTATAATGTAAACAGACATGTAGATAGGTACTAAATAATGTGTTTTACGCTCTTTAATCTTGATTTATTTATTTTCACTTTGTGCCTTGCGGACATTGGTATTATAGATTGATGAAATACTTGAAGAAGGGGTTGGAGCTCTTAAGAACAAGGCTCCTGTTCTATTAGTGTTGAATAAGAAGGATTTAATTAAGCCAGGAGAAGTTGCTAAGAAACTAGAGGTATCATTTTTGTGTAGAGTACATAGTCTACCTGTGTGCTGTTGCCCTCATTTTTAAGACTTAATTTGTCATGATAACCTCTTATTTTGCAGTGGTATGAGAAATTTACAGAAGTTGATGAGGTCATACCTGTGAGTGCCAAGTATGGTAAGGGAGTTGATGATGTTCAAGACTGGATATTGTCAAAACTGCCCTTTGGGCCTGCATATTATCCTAAGGTGTGCACATATTATGCTAAATGCAATAGATAGTTCCTTCCATGTCACTTTTTGTTGTTGGTGTTAATAGTTGGATCAAGGATAGAGATTTACCGTACTATTATTCATTCTAAGCTTATTGCAAGAATCAACATTTGTAACCCTATGTAGAAAATGTAGAATTCAATTAGATTACTGTCATAGATCAACTTATAACAAGGGCATACAGAATACATGAATAAAAATGTATGACTTAAGAAATAAACCCTTTGGGTTGCATATCTGTTTCTGATATGCATTAGGATACCTAGAAGGATGTATATGTCATAACAGTGGTAATCTTCCTCCTATTAGTTTAATGCACAGCCACTTGACTTGACCTTGGCACTGAGTCGTGTGTGTTTACACTTAGACTATATGACACCCATTAGACTATATGACACATGGAATACCACACTTTTAATTAGGAGAAAGCAGCTTTGATCAATAAGGTTTAAATGTATTGAATGTCATTTAATGTGTAAATATCTGAAAGAGTGAAAATATAAACAAGCCTCATTGCACAAACGCTTTTGCTTACCAAAAAAGACAAGATTCAAAAATATCAAGGAATAAGAGTTTTGCGCACACAATTTATACAAAATTATCAACTGGTGGAGCAAATGCTGTATGGTCAAATGTTATACTCTGATGTTGTTTTTTATTTCATTTTCGAAGTAGTTACATGTAAAATACATCTTGATCATGCAATTCACTATATTCAAAGATCATAATTTGTGTAAGGTCTGGTCTGTGCATATTTGTGAATTTAGGCTTTTCTTCCTTCTCCATGTTCAGTCAACAGGCGCTTTGGTAATATTTAGGTGAACTAAAACCTGGTAACATACATCTCTCTTTTTATACCCAGGATATAACTAGCGAGCATCCTGAAAGGTTCTTTGTAGGCGAGATTGTGAGAGAGAAAATCTTTATGCAATACAGAAAAGAAATCCCTTATGCCTGCCAGGTAATTATTTTGTACTTGCAATGTTTCTTGATTTCATTAATTACAGTATTAATCATATTTTGTCATTCTAATAGGTAAATGTCATAAACTATATTAGCAGAGCTGCCTCAAAAGATTTCATTCAAGTTGAAATTGTGGTTGAAAAGAATTCACAAAAGATCATTCTCATTGGCAAGGTATGATGCATATCAATTTTTAAGTTTGTAGCCTTTTCATTCTATGGCTCCATTGCGGGCATCATGTATCCATATATAAGTTTAAAGACCAGACTTTTTCACTATATGGATTTATTCATATGGAAACAAATCTCGGCCAGATTCAAAGTTGAATTTCAGAAACAGAGTTTAAAATTTGTGTTGTTAGCATATGTTTATGATAATTATTGTTAAATAATATAGATTTGTTAATGTGTATGTTAATAATGTCTTATATTTATAAACGCAGGATGGTAAGGCTTTGAAGGTATTGGCAACTGCGGCAAGGCTTGACATTGAAGATTTTTTGCAGAAAAAGGTTTATCTAGAGGTCTGTCTTGCATTAAAATTAAATGCTCGTAAAAGTAACTTGTTACTATTTCTTTAATTTTGTTATTTCTTGTATTGAAACCTGAATGAAATACATCACCAGGTAGAAGTGAAAGTAAAAGAAAACTGGAGACAGGATGAAGGGCTGCTAAAACACTACGGTTATACTGGTCAGATCAAAGTTTATTGATATAAAAATAAATTGTACACATCAGCCTTGATGTTAGAATGTCATCATTTTTCCTGTAAAGTGTATATTATTTGCTAGCTATCGCCATGTCTAGTATTTTGTATCTCATACAGCAATGTTTTTGTTAAAATTGTATAGAAATATTGCTTTATCTAGAATGGGATTTTCTGCCTAAATTATACTTCTGTTTATGGTAGTTCGAACAGGATGACTAAGCGGTCTGCTTGATCTGAACATGTCATTCACCAGTTGGGGTATGAAAAACCTGAAGCGTTGTGATTGTTTTTGGATATTTTAATGTTAAAACTACTGCAATTTAAAACTGATTAGAATTTCAGCTGTTGAGCAGGGGAGGCCCCTGAAACAATGATACGGTACCTGGAGCTGGATACAAATTTTTATTCATGTATTCTGTATGCCGTAAGTAATGACAATGTTTCACAAAACTATAACATGACAAGTTTATCTACATTTATATAGAATGCAATAGTTTTGTGATCATTGTCGTTACTTATGTTTAAATATCAGCTCTTACCAAATTAAAATTTAAAAATAAAAAATATGAGCAAGTCAATAGTACAACGTTGCTACGATACATCAAATATGCCAAAGTAATAGATTATATGATATGTTTATATAAATACAAGCAAAAGTACAAGAAAGAAACACCACCCCTACATTCATAAACATATGGAACAACATAAACCAAACACCCTATAGTGCTTTTCATGGGCTCTAGCTACACTCCAAACTCCTTGTTAATCTCCTTCCTCGCCTTCTCAAGATCTTCATCCAATAAGATATCCCAATCTCCATCCCATCTTATAAAGAACTCGGTGTCCTCAAAATACTTGACTCTATGCACATCCCCGCTGGGAGTGTACAAGTAATCTCCATCACCCAACTCATAGCTCTCCTTCCTGTCCAAATTCCACACTTTCTTCCTCCCTTTGATCACCATCACGTCATGCCCAAATGTATGGTGATGTGCAGGCTCCACACTTCCTGCCTTAAATCTCACTATTGCTGACGTTGGGCTCTCCCTTAGTATCTTCATTTCCACCCCTGGCATTATATCCACCTGTATTATTTTATCACCAGTTCTATTATAATGTATTCGCTCAGTTTTTATTTCCTTAACCAAGCAGAAAGCTTATATCATATTTTTTACATAGCCGTGTTATAGCTGTTGAACCTTTTGTATATTCATTCTTTTTAACAGATTAGTTTTCTGAAAACTTATGAATCCCAACTACAAAATGTTACTGTTCAATACTTGCTGGATCCCAAATACAAAACATGTCTAGTGGATGTGAACTTGTAAAACAAGCACTTTCTTCCATCCTATGTCGTGGGATTGCTAATTAGATGTAATATTATAGCAATATACTTGATAGAAAAACCCATAGAGTTGGTGGAGATTCTCTTCGCATTAGAGATGTATCAAGGATGGAAATTTAAAACACTTTGGAGCCTATGAATTTGAGTTCTTTAGTGTTTCTTTAATACAAAATAAGCCAATAAATATGTTAAACACACAAAATGAAGTTTTACTATGAAATTCTGAAGTGTATATACTAATCTCAAACTTACATCTAGATTAAAAATAAATAAAAAATATGCTAAAATAGTTGCAATTCTGATGCTGTTCTCCACCCTGTAATCACCTTTTTGGGAAATGTGCTTCATCACTGTGTGCATACATGCGATGGCAAACTAACATAATTGTTTTCACAGAAAGATGAACCTAGCTTAGTATAACACGATAGTTTAAGATCTGGATACAAAATTTCCCTTCTTTTATGTCTATATAGCTTCATGCGTACCCATGATAGTAGTGAAGACTCATTGACCAAAATGCACCAATATCGTATTAATATTTTCAAATGTTTTACTCACGAACATCAAGATGTGAGATCAGGAACTAAATTGAGATGCTACTTCTAGCTTTGTAGCATTAAGACATCACATGATAATATAGTGGGTCAAAACACACAAAATTCACTTCACATCATATATTTGTAGATATGTTTTGATGCGCACAAATAAAGTGTAAATAAATAGGGATGCCATAATCCTTACTTCATAATTAAAACCATTTTATTTATATTTGTGATTATAGTCGGTCCACATTTTGGTGTTCATGAATGTGCATGCTCTGTTTGGACAAATTGTATCTAATTAAAATGTATTATACACTAAAAACTGATCCCCTGCACTTTTAAGGGCATCTCCAATTATATTTTCTCCCACTGATCACCACATCGTCAGGTGAAAATGTCCACTTTCAGTATAATTAAAGGTGGTGCACGAGACTCCCATGTGATAGCGGGTTCTGAAGAGATCGATAATGTACACAACATTTCCCTCGCATTTTGAAGAGGCTGTTTCCGGACTCGAAACTGAACGTCCAGATCACCATGCGGATGACCTAACCATCGCGTCAAGTCTCCACCTTACTTTTAGTATAATGATTCAAAAAACAGTCATTGAAGTGTGTGTCGACCGCCTGATCCATGCTTCACTCGTTATCTTGTAAAACAATCCGCATATCTTTGTCCTTTCAGCTTCACTTCTTCCCCGTTTTTTCTTTCTAAAAGTGAATAAATATTTTTGTGTGTACCATATTACATATATGACATGATTTTCTGTGATGTAATAATACACCAGTATTGGAGATGTCCTAACTTCTTTCAAGTCTAAATTTAGCTTTTGTCACAAAGACTCTGCTTATAGAATTTTTTTATAGTGATTCTTACGGAGAAAAGTTCTAGGCAAGGGAAACAATTGTAAAAGGATTTCTAGAAAGAAAAAGAAAAACGTTAAAAGAATAACAAAATATAATTTTCTCCTGTTTAAAATGATAAAAGGACGATCTTTTTAATACTTCGGTAAATCTTCGGTAAATCGACATTGTCTGTAAACACATTGGAAAAGTATGGCACCTATTTTAAAACACACACATAGTTTCAAGTTTCCTTCAAGGGATTTACACAGTTCACCAGAAATCAATACCGTTTAGATGATTTCTCAGTATTCTTGGTTAGACGTAATAGGATTTTTGTTGCACAAAACCTTAAAAGGATAGATGCGTTGCGGAAGCTTATGCCAAAATCTTGTATCATTCAATTCAAGTGGATGGTATTGAATTAAGACTAACAAGATCTGAACACATCAATGTGCATTGAAATATTATTGTCATAAACAAGATCATATGCGCAATAATGTGAAGCGTATAAAAGAGATCAAACGAAGACTATACACGAAAGAGTTAGAGATATGTCATGGAGGCAATTATTTAATTTATTGTAAATGATCTAACTTTATAATCAATTTTGTTAGTAATAAAGATGTTTATTTTTTATCTTATGTTCTATTGGTGATTAATCTATATTAGATCTGAATACATATAACCCATATTGATTTAATTGAGAAACAAATATATGAAATTAACAGTGGAAGGTGTATCTGAATTCATCGATTCTTAATTGATATAAAGATTACTTTGGATTAGATCTTTCAAATTGACACAAACTTAGATCTGTAAATTCTCTTTAAAAGAGAGTGGAGATAATATGATAAGACTTCTGTAATTTGAGGAGCATAACCTCATATATATATACATATATACATACATACATACATACACACACACACACACACACACATATATATATATATATAGTATGACATTTTTCAGTTCGGCCCTTCAATCTCTCTTCTTCTTGAACATAATACGAAATGAGCTCATTAAAAGTCCATTTCTCATTTTGACAATTATAACTGATTTTAAACTGGTTGTATTGTGAAGGAAGAAATATTAGTACCAAATGCACGAGCAAATCATCCGAAAGCTCAAGCTTAAGTGTTTTAAGTTTCGAAGCAACATTAGACATTTCCATAATGTACTCTCTTAAGTTCCTTTTTCTTTGATACTCCATGAAAATCAAGCGCTGCAAAAGCGTGCTTGTTTCCGCCTTATCGATTTTAGCAAAACGTTTTTTAATCTCAGCAAGGAAATCTTTAGCATTGGTAATCTTTTCAAATACCGCACCTCTAAATGCCTCTGGAATGCCGCGCTTTATGATCATTAGACTCATACGATTTGACCGATACCACCGCTCAAAGTTCTTTATAACATCAGAAGAACTTTCATCCGTAAGAGGGCTGGGTGCATCCATCCTAAGTGCAAGATCAAGATCCATGCAGCCAAGAACAAGCAATATTTTTCTTTTTCAATTCTTAAAGTTTGTTCCAGTCAGAATAGGAATGCTGTTAAGATTGACATATATCGTAGTTAAATTAGCTGTAATTTTAACATAAAAATCAATCAAATATGCTCACATTGTAAAACAAAACCGCAGTAAATTCAAACAATTGGTAAGTCTCTTCTCAAGACACCTAGCGCAACATCAATATCAAGTTGTAATTTTTACTCTTGTGATAATGGTCAAACATTGACAATAAGTTCAAGTCAAATATCAATCTTTCTTTGGGCCGATTACATATTCACTTGCAAAACTATATGATTGTCACATATTTATCATCATACATGTATAAATGATTCTATCAAATATTAGTCTTCCTTTGGGGTGGCTAATATCCGCATAAATAAATACACATAAGCATCAAACATTTTTCATGAATAATTAAAATAAGAGAGTTCACTTTGGTGACATGTTATTTCAATTAGTTCGCTTGTACTGTAGGATGTTTACATTTAGTTTGCAAAGAGATGCCAAATAATTTTTGAATCGGTTTATTTTAACTCATTCATTTATGTGTATTCCATAAATTTCAAATTTTTTTAATTTTATACATATTGAAATATGGTTTCATAGCCATAATAAAAAAAATTGGCATCAACTAAAACTATAACAATACATAACAAATGATATTTGCAATAACAATTAATGATAAAATATTACATACTTTATTTTGTGAAAATTAGCCATAATGGTCTCTTTAGCAAGTGTAATTAGTTTCTAATACACACAATTGAAATAATTACTTTTAAGGACAACATGCAAAATAATTAGTTTTTAAGCCTAAAAACCTATGAAATTATGTCCTTGAAATTAATTGGACTGCTGACTTTGTTCTTAAAAATAATTATTCTGCTGACTTTGGACATAAAATTAATTTCCATGGATGTGTCCTAAATACTAATTGGACTGCAAAATTTGTCCTTCTAGTGAATTGCCCTTATTTATTTAACTGTAAATATTCAAGACAGAAGATAAAACAAATTTTAACATAGCATGGTCCTTACATGTGATATTGCAAGAAAATGAATAGCTGAAAACTGTAGCAGTGATTGATCTCAAACATAGTGAAAAACAACAAAAATAAATAGTCCATGTCAAAATAACTTATTATATCAGTGCGGCAAGTGATTAGCTTTCAATGAAAGGTTATTTGAATAAGCAAATATGAATACATGTGCTTTAATATTATAGAAAATGAAACTTATTTTTAATGAGAGGACCATACATATAAAATATATGTATCTATGAAATATAAATGCATTAAATAATAAACAATATGACTTTTCGTATTCTAAATACAAACATGCTGCATCGTTAAATTTATAGCAACTAACGCATTTACTGCATTTATGAGAATAAACTAATTTATTTAGTACTATAACAACGACATTTAATGCAATTATGATAAAAATAAATGCAATTGACCGTTATGTGGTCCAATACGTATTACAAGAACATTAAAAGGCATGAAGATGTTTTGATACGTGGGAATCAAGGTATGAGGTTCCGGCCGGAACCTCGGGATTCCGGCCATCCCGGTTCGGTTCCGGCCGGAGACGGGACGAGACTAGGGCAAAAACTCGTCCCGCTTCAAATTAGTAAAAAAAATAACAAGAAGAAGAAGAAGATCGATGTGGTAGAAGCAAGATCAAAAGCAATAAAACAAACAGAAAACCAATTGAACAAAAAAAAATCGGTTACCTCTCATCAAATCGAGCAGCATCATTAAGCAATTAGCATTTTATTGCAATAAATCAAAAGTCTAATTGAGAGGAGGTTGAATCGAGCGGTCTCATTTAATTTTTTTCTTTGATTTTTTCGATCGACGTCTGTTTTGAGGAAAACCGAGGCCGAGAGTGAGTTAGATGGGGAAATGGGATTTTAGGGTTAGATATCGGGTTGCATGGTAGTTGGGCCTGTAAACATAAATAAAATATTGTTTGCGAAAAAAATGGACAAACACCTCCAAGTCGTGTGATTTAGTTGATTTTATGTGATTCTTAATGATTTAGATGAGTTATGTAAATATGAAAAAAGCAGGGGCTGAAATGTAAAAGACACGCAGATTTATAGTGGTTCGGCCAGAACGTGCCTACGTCCACTTTATATGTTATTATCTTCTTTATTTCAGATTACAAGTACAATGCTTCGTGTACAAGTATATGAAAGTAGTTTGAAAGTTCCTTCCGTGCTTGAGCTCTCAAACTTGTCTGCCATTGTTGTACCCCTGCCCCTCTATTTATAGAATGAGGTAGGGGACAGGGGTCTTGGAAGTATATAGCTGCTGGTGGGCCCGGGCTGAAGCAATCTGGACCGGCAATCATTTGGTTCGGCGGAGCTTCGTTCGGCGTTGAGCTTGGACCGGTGGTAGGTATGGACCGGTGGCAATGAGGTGGTTCGGTGCTTGTTTGGTCCGGTGGTGGCTTTGCTGGGTTGGTTCGGTGGTCGAGTGGAGGATGTGTGGTTCGGTATAGGTTGGTTCGGTGGTTGCTAGTAGGAGTTGGTCCGGTAGGAGCTTGAACGAATGTCGGTTCGGCTATGGAAGTTTGGTGCCGAGTGGAAGCTTGGGGCCGAATGAGCCTCTTCAGGGAGAATGTTGGATGGACTTCTAGGTCAGCATTGAGCTACTTGGCTGGCGAACAAAGTGGAGGTTGCGAGCCCGGGTGAAACTGTGACTTCTCGGTCTTGAGATCTTCTGGGTGAGAATTCGCCCAACAAATATAAAATAACTGGGCCAGCAAAGCATGGTTATTATAGCATTCAATCCTAATTACTTGGGCTACCTTGTTTTGGAAATTTAATCTTAAATTATAACATCTAGTTTAATTTTAACGCTATATATTTAATTTCTATTCAATTTTAAATTTTAGGAATGGTACGACAAGTCGAGCTAATATTATGGTAACTGAGACCGAAACTAGAACCGAAACCTCCAAAATTTCCGAAATCGACCGAAACCGCGAAATTTTCGAATGAACGAAACCGAATTCTCGAACCTTGGTGTGAATGAAACAAAACTTAACATGGTAACCATCTATAGCAATAAAAAAATTGTACAGTCGCAATACTACTGACAATAAAATATTAATAATATGAGTAGCAACAATTAAAGGCATCAGATCCGAACAAGTGGAATTAATTCATTGATTACTTATATAGATCCAAAATAAAGGCATCAGATGAATCAATAAGAAAAGAGCAAATCTCACAGATCCGATATAAAGGCATCGGATGAATCAACCGAAATTGTAAATCTCAGAACTCTAATTTCGTATATACTTAAAATCAAGAAATTTCTCGATAAAATCAATGATGGGTTGCTCTGATACCACTTGTTGATGTCTTATCTATATTAGATCTATATATATATATATATATATATATATAACCCCATATTGAATCAATTGAGAAACAAGTATATGAAATTAACAGCGGAAGGCATATCTGAATCCATCGATTCTTAATTGATGTGAAGATTAATTTGGATTAGATCTTCCAAATTGACACAAACTTAGATCTGTAAATTCTTTTTAGAAGATTATATATATATATTGATATATTGTGTGGACATTTTTCAGTTCGGCCCTTCAACAAATTAAAATTGTCACTCGGATATTCACACGTTATAATTTTACATGACGAATATACCTCTTAAATCTTAATATATTTATTTCAAAAATAGATCACGTAATTAGACTTAATTACATGATAACTCACACATTTAAACATTAAAATATGTTGCCCCATTATGTTGAATAATTCCAACATGTTCTACTTTGTCTTTTTTATGACCATTTGAAATCTTATCATTTTGTCGTCTTCTTGCCAAAGAAATTTTATTTGATTTTGTCAAACATCACATCGATATCTTCTTCTTCTTCAAAAGGATCTTCTAATTCACCTCCAATGTATTTTTCTTTGGAGGACGCTGCCATTAAAACGTTAGATTTTGAATCTTCATCTTTTAGATTTTTGACTAATTTTTTTTTCATTTCTTCAAGATAGCACTGAACAATACCTTCTCTTGAAGTTATTTCTTCTTGCATTTGCAGCTTCTTGGTGATATGTTCAAGAAGTCGAACGTTGGATTTTAAAGATACGGGCTTCATTTTTTTAGCTACTCACAAGGATCCCAGAGCCATTAGCGCCTTTTTTAGCACTTCCTTGAGTTAATCCCTCGTTGTTTCGTGCATTAAGCTCGGGAATACATTTGCTAATATGATGGCTGGTCATAGTTCAGTAAAGATTTAAGTAGGTTTGCTTGGACTATGCTATTGTTGAATAACTCTAAGAGGATATTATTTAATGCTATCTTGAAGAAATGAAAATGATTTAGTCTAAAGTCTAAAGATGTGATTCAAAATCCGACATTTTCATGGGATCGTCCTCCAAAAGGAAAGACATTGCAGGTGAATCACAAGATCCTTCTAAAGAAGAAACGAAGAAGATATCGAAATGATGTTTGACAAAATCAAAGAAAATTTCTTTGGTAAGAAGACGGCAAAATGATAAGATTCTAAATGGTCAGAAAAAAGATAAAGTAGAAGATAAGATGGTCCAAAAAATAAAGTCAAGTAGAGTGACTTAAATAATAAGTTGGAAGCATTACAGCTCAGCTAAAAATGCAAGACAACGTAATTCAATTATTCAAAAATCAGGATAACACGGCTAGCTTTTCGAATTAGAAAAATTTTCAAGTTAGAAATCAACAATGGTCAAAAAAAATTCCAGATCCGTCTCCCTATATAAATAGATGAGTTCCTCGTTATATAACCTAGAAAATATTGTAATATAAGTTTGTATTTCTGCCATCAGTACGGTAAGCTTGTAATAAAAAGAAGCCTATAATAAAAGTAAAAAAAGTTTTGTCAATGCCGCTTTGTAAGTTTTCTTTAATTTTACTTTTCATACTAAAATTATATCATCTGTTATGGGCTGAATGGCACGCTAAATCATTTATGTGTTAAATTATCATATCCGGTCTGCTTATATGTATTCATGTGCTCTTATGTTTATAATACATAATACATTATTAAAGCAAAACTTAGTTTATGACTAATTGACATAATTCAGATCGAAATGAAAGTAATAGACGGTTTAAAATGCATGCACATTAAAATGTAATTTATAAGTAAGGCTGTGAAGGTTATCTAGCAATGGTAATTTCCAAAGAACGGTGGGCTTTTGTACCCGTTTTTGTGATGATGTTCAGGGCATTTCAATGCACATTGACTTGTTCTAGCGAAATTACTATTAGACGGGTTTTAATCACGTAAAATATTTTCCTATTAACATTTAGTCTTAAAATTTTTATATAGATATGTAAAGTTCATTTGATTATGTAAGCTATTTCAGTTTGGACGAGATCATGTTACTCAACAACAAGACCGAGTTTTATAATATAAGATCATGAAAACACTGCAGCAAAATTCGTACTGTAGAAAATTAATTATACCATAATATAACAAAGTATATAATAAAAAATAAACATCTTTATTACGAAAAAACTGATTATAGAGTTGGATAATTTATAATAAATTAAATAATTATTCGTAGGCATGCCCCTAACTCTCTTATGTACAGTTTTCGTTTGATCTCTCTTATGCACTTCACATTTGTTGCGCATATGACTTTTTTAGGACAACAATAACAAACGATACATTTTGATATACCTTTACAATTAACCTTTTTTTTTATTTTGTATCCCACTTTGAGTTTGTTGCTACCATACCTTCCCCTCATCTTGAACTGATTCGAGGATTGGCCCTTTTAAGCTCTTCATTCAATAGGCTACTCTAAACAGTATCTAATGAAAGTTCCATTTGCATTGAAGTTGCTTAATGACACAACCAATGTTTTCCAACTTTTCGAAAGTGAACTTGTCGTCAAATTTGACATTCATACTTGTCAACTGATTGGTTATAACTTAAAATTCGTTCAAATGCTCTACCACGGCCTTTCCTCCATCCAGTACCAATTAAATCAAATTTCGAATAAGAAAAGCCTTAATAGTGACACTTTTTAACTCATATAAAAATACCAACTTGTCTCACGAAGCTTTTGCAGATTCATAAGTAGCACACAGTAGAAAACTGGATGCCGAGGTACTTGAGAATCAAGTAATCAGCGTAATCGTCTTTTCGTTCATCTTCTTGCATTTTCCCTCCCCTGTATTTGAAGTTCTTTTCTCATCACCTTCAAGCGGCTCATAAAGATCGTTGAGGTATAAAATATTATTGATTTAAGCTTTCAAATACCCTAATTTTCCATTTAAAAGAGCAAACGTCAATAAAGAAATTATATATTTGACATCTCAACAATTATCTGAATCCACTGTTTTAAATCTTGTTTATCTCGTCCGAGATCTCGCTTGAGATCTCATTTTCGAACTTGAGCGAAACGATATTTAGCGAAACGAGACATTAATTATTGTTTGTATCTTATTTGACACTTATCTCATTCAAGATATTTAGATTTCAAGCAAAAAATTTAGGCAAGATTTCAATATAGGATCTCGTACTAAGTTATGTTTTTCCATTTACTTCTATCTTTTACTTTTATATTGATCAAAAAGAAATTGCGCTCTAATGAGATTTTACTAACCCTCTAAATCCGTGTTTCATTATTTACTAAGTAAACAAAAATAAATATATTTTTTACTTTTAATATTCAGATTAATAGAATTCATTCAATCAATATAAATCAATCATGATACCACCCTACTCTAAAAAGAAAAATTATTATTATCGTTTTATATAGATTACGTGTGATAAAAGTTTATATTTACATAACAATTATTATCAAAATCTTTAAAATGTCAACTTTGGATGGTTAAGTTACTTCAAGATAGCCCCGAGATATACTTGAAGATCTGACATGTCAATCTGAGATGTACACCTGAGATACACTCATCTCACCCGAGATCTCGTCCGATACAAGATATTGTCTATAAAAGTCTCGAGATCCGAGATTTAAAGCCTTGTCCGAATCCAAAAATACTTTCAGCCTTGCGATGATTTAGCTCTGATACTATGTTGAATTATGGAGTTACGAGTAACATGGAGTTTGATTAACATTTATTAACAAACAAATCTTTGTTGCTACATGAGGCCAAAGTCATATATATACCACTTCACCTTTCTATTTTTTTCATGATACGAGATAATTATTTCCAACCCCCGTCTGGTACTCACATTAATATGAGACTCCAACAGATCTCCACATTGGTCTGCATCCGTTCATTCAATTTTGATATATGCACCATATCAAAAATTGTTCAACTTCACATGTCATCTCCACCTTAAGTCTGACTACTTAAGTCTATACTGTTAATCACCACGATTTATAAATCTCTTGCGCACGGTCACTTTTCTAGAAGTTAATATTGGTCATGTAACTGATGTCCCCATCTCTATGTCGTCTCTAATTGAGCATGAAGTCTAAATCTATATAACAATTAGAACTGTTATGGTAATGGTAAATTTACCATTACTATACCAATACCAAACAATCGATGACAAATAGAGCCACATCAATATACTAATATTATTGGTATGGTAACGGTAACTTTGCCATTGTAAGTGGTAAATCTGACGATAAAGAAATATCAAAACCAGTGGTAACGGTAATTTTACTGTGATATTAATTTTGTATTTTTACTATTTTAATTAACCCTAACCATGAATACTTTTGAAGATATATCTGATTTCAAGAACACGTTGATGGTTTTTCTTTTTAAGTTTTCAAACTTCAACATTTTAAATTAGCAAAATTATCGTTTTATATTGTTGTAAATAATTTATGATGAATCAAGAAAATTTTCTATATCAATTTATATAAATGAAAATGCTGATATAAGCACTGATAATGTTAGAATCGATAATAAAATATTAACCATTTTATCACTATCAAATCTTAATAAAACAAAAATTAAATGTCATTATGTATTTGTAAAGAGGTGGAGCCTTGGCACAACGGTTAGATCACCAGCACGGTGATCTGGACGCCTAAGTTCGAGTCCCGGTAACAGTCTCTTCGCGGTGCGAGAGAAAGGCTACGTACATTATCGACCTCTTCAGAGCACGCTATCGTGCGGAGCCTCTTGCACTGAGTACTTTCATCTTCATGTATTTGTAAATTTACCATTACCAATCAACGGTATACTAGTCTATCGTATACCAATGATTATTTTACCATGGTAACAGTAAAGTATCAGTAGTCAATTTTGATTTACCAGTAATATCGATATGGTAACAGTTTTCTTGTATCGGTAACGATTACCATTATCATAACAGCTCTAACGACAATGACTTCTTGTGCTTGGAGAAGAAAATCAAGGTTGGAAGAAGAGAGAAACACTAAATATTTTTCCGCACATTTCCACCCTCTTTAAGTTATATTTATAATAATTAATTAATTGATACCAAGTCAATAGGTATGCAACAATATACAAATTGATTAATCCAATTATAGAGAGAAACATGCATATCAATATATGTCTAAATTAATTTGGAAAAACCCAAATTTAACCTTTTCTTCTTTTGTATATTAGTTTCCTCTTCTAAATGTGATTTTATATCACCTAAATTTAACATGATGAGCTATCCATTAAGGCATGACAATTTTACCCTTCAAATGGAATTTTTAAATTTTAAAAAAATATTTGAAAATTTGTTTGATATTTCAAATTCTAAGCTCATAAAAGACGAAACATTTGAAATTTCAAACTTATAAGATGTTTGAAATCTAAAAACTATAAATTTTAAATTTTTGGGTTGACCTACACCGACTCATCCCCAACATTACAAAAGTTTATTAAACAATTTAAACATTGGATAAGAATGTATGACCTACAATCCACGTGATGAGTAATTATTTGTAACCACACATCTTTATTTGACATTATAAATGCGAAGTAAGCAACCTCCAATGTCGTCAAAGCAACTTTGCAGTTGCTTTGAACTAAAGCTTCATCGTGGCAATGCTCTTACCCCACAGTGCATACTGCCTGAAATGAGGAAAGAGAGCACTTTTGTTTATTTTTTATTAATGTGTGTAATATTTAATTTGGTTGATATTTGTGTTATAAAATAATGATACTTTATTAGAAATGTAAAATAACAATTATAAGTAGAGAAAATATTTATTAATGCAACAAATAAACAAAAGCCAAATCTAAAAGCAAGATTTTTGAAATCTTCGAATATTTCTTCCGAACCAAAACTGACATCCACGATCTTGGTTTTATCAAACAATTATTTGCCCCCTGGCCACATTATTAAACCGAAAGAAACAGTCATTTGATACCAATACAACATAATAATTATATATTGCATCTCAACGTCGGTCACAAGACCACAAGCAACCACCAACATTAACATCCGGTCCAAATGGCTCATCAACCAACCGACACAACCTAAGGACTAAACGTTTGGTTAGATAGTTATTCGAATATCTTCCTTGAGTTGTTATTTTGATGATCTACTTTTTGCTGCAATTGGTTTTACTTTTCTACAAAATGATTGCTTTATTAGTTGTCCTTTATAATATAATAACGGTACTTTATTAAAGCAGAGCATTCATTTTAATGTCTCAGGTCGATGGTTCAAATTCATGACCTTTAGAATCTTAGCCTAAAGCGTCATACTACTTGCCACTTGAGCTAGCTGTCCTTTTAGAGTTTGTTATGAAAAAATGTTAATGTACAGAATATATATGGATATAACGGTAATGAAATGAGTATGCACGCAATTACTGAAAAACAACATTCTCATTTTCTCTATTACATTGATTCCAATGGTGTTCTCATTCATAGCAAACCTATGTTATATGTAGGCAGGAAATTCATTTGGTACTTTCACTGCACTTTCTCTTTTCTCCTCCTACCACTTCACTTTCACTTATTGAACCAAAGCTGAATCTTATGTCCACAAATCCCTACAACTTACAAAATCTCTTATGTTTAACTCTGTAACTCCATACAACACCAAATCACCTTTGAAACCATACAAACCACCTTCGCCTTCCAACAAGACACCAATCGCCGACATCCAAACATATATAAACCACATCATTTCCTTAACCAAGCTCTCTGCAAGACTCACCTCCCTCACAACATCGTCACTAAACCCTACCAGTAACACCCAATCACCACAACATTATCACTTCTCAATACTTTCAATCATTGTTATCAAAAATCGTTAAATCGTACGATTCAGATCGCGATTCAGATTGAATCGCACTTCTTCCGATCTGAATCGACGAAAAGATCGCCAAATGCCAAAATCGCACGATCTTTCCTCAAATCGAATCGCACGTTCTAAATCGTTGAATCTCAGATTTATCGTGTCGTACTTCTAAAACCAAAACCCTAGTAGTCGCTTCCAGAACGACAGAATCTGAATCGAAGTCGCTTCCAGAACGACAGAATCTGAATCGAAGTCGCTTCTAGAACGACAGAATCTGAATCGAAGAGATGGTACCAGAATGACAGAATCTGAATCGAAGAGATGGAAACTTTATCGTTCAAAACCAACAGTCGTGGCTGTGTTATCTCTTATTTAAACAGCGACATCGAAGAAGTGAAGTATCAAAGTAAAAAAACAAAATCGAAAAGCTGAAACAAAAAAAAAACTTACTCGGAAGAGGCTGTGAAGAAATCAAGGTGAAGGAAAAAGGCTCTGAAGTTACACCCAGCAGCATACAGAAGAGAGGCAGTCCGGGATCACTAGGAATCAACTGAAGGTAAGAATTCTATTATCTTTTTTCTCCTGTTATGACTGAGTTGAAGTGCGGTCTGGATTGTTAAGGAAATTGAGTTGCTGTTAACTTCTGAGTTTACTGTTGTACGAAAAAAGTGTATAATGTATACTGCTGTATGAGAAACGATGAATTTTTCTTTTAGTTTTGACTATTATCTTCAGAGTTTACAGAGAAATAATAATTTTTCATTGACATACAGCTCATTGTTTACTGTCATTGCTCACTGACTTTATTAAAAATTTAATATGCACAGTTTTCAAACTGACAGTCAAAAATGTGTTACAGCTAGTACTCATGAGTCATCACTTATTATTCTTGTGAAGTTGCAGAAATGCTTTAACAGCAGTACTGGTTGTAAAACCTTTAACATGTCATTTAAGAAAAATATGTTGTAATTGATTTGCGATGAGGACATTTGCATACAAAGTGTTTTTCTTCCCCTAACAACATAGATTGATTTCAGAAAATCTACAATGTGTAAATTATTTTTATATAATTTAGTTGTTCTAAACTATTTAAACAAATATATTAAATTTATTGTAGAAATGCCTAAAGAGTCCGATATCACTTGGGATCACTGCAAGCCTGTGAAAGAAAATGATAAAAGAGTCAATCGTTGTAATTATTGCTCAAAAATAATATCTGGTGGAATTTTTAGAATGAAACACTACCTTGCTCAAACTTCATCAAATGTGAAAGCATGTTCCAATGTTTCAGAACAAGTAGCTGCGCTATTCAAAAGCGTGTTGAAAAAGAATAAAAGTAACACATTTGATAACGATGATGAAGCAGATGATCTAGATGATGATATCAATAAAGCTCTTGTTGGCGCAAGTTCGAAAAAGCAAAAGACATTAAATGCCATGTGGAAGAAGGAAGATAGAGATGATGTTTGCATGAAAATTTGTCGTTTTTTCTATGCAAATGCTTTGCCTTTTAATTTAGTAAAGAGCCATTTTTTAACATTATGGTAGAAGGTATTTCTACTTATGGAAAAGGTTTAAAACTTCCTAGTTATCATGAAGTTCGGAATACTTTTCTAATGAAGGAAGTTGAAAATGTTAAGGAGCAGCTAGAAATATACAAAGAATAGTGGAAAAAGACGGGTTGTACGATTATGTCAGATGGGTGGACTGATAAAAAACATAGGAGCATCACCATTTTTTTGGTAAACAGTCCTAAGGGAACCGTGTTTTTAAAATCCATTGATACCTCTTCAATTATAGAAAATGCTGAAAATATTTACGAAATGCTCATTAATGTGGTTGAAGAAGTTGGTGAAGAAAATGTAGTTCAAGTTGTTACCGATAGTGCTGCAGCTTATGTTAAAGCTGGTGAGATGTTGATGATGGAAAAAAGACGAATATTTTGGTCGCCTTGTGCAGCTCATTGCTTGGATCTTATTTTGATGGATATTGGGGAGTTGCCTACCCATGTTGAGACTGTTGGACGTGCAAAAAAGGTAACACAATTTATTTATAAACACGGTTGGCTTTTAAATCTTATGCGAAAGTATACTAAAGGTAGAGATTTAACAAGACCAGCAGTTACAAGGTTTGCAACTCAATACTTAACTTTAAAAAGTGTGTTAGAACAACGTGTTGGTCTAAGAAAAATGTTTACCTCTAATGAATGGGAGGATAGTCAATTTTCTAGAAAAATGGAGGGAAAAGAGGTCCAAGATATTATTTTGACCAAAAAAGATTTCTGGGATGGATAAAGTATTGCTTGAAAAGTACAATTCCTTTAGTTAAAGTCCTTAGACTAGTAGACGGTGATGCAAAACCCGCAATGGGTTATATTTATGAAGCAATGGATCAAGCCAAAGAAAAAATAACATCAAATTTCCAAAATGTGAAGTCTAGATATGAGGATGTGTGGGAAATCATCGACAAACGATGGAATGCGCAACTTTATAGACCTTTACATGCAGCAGGGATGTTCTTGAATCCAAAATATCATTATGATGATAAATTTAAAATTGATTTGGAAGTGAAAAAAGGATTGTATGACACTATAGAAAGAATGATCCCAACCAAAAAAGAAAGAGCCAAAATAGATAGACAACTTGATATGTATTTATCGGCAGAAGGAGAGTTTGGAAGAGTCATGGCAATTGATAGTCGCAAAACCAAACAACCGGGTGAGTTTTATGAAATATCGTAAGTTTATTTTTATTACTATTATAAAATATAAAATTATGTATAACAATTGTGCATTTATTTAAATTAACAGCTTTGTGGTGGGAGAGCTACGGTGGCAAATGTCCTGAGTTACAAAGGCTTGCAATAAGAGTTTTGAGCTTGACATGCAGTTCGACTGGTTGTGAGCGTAACTGGAGCATATTTGATCAGGTATAAGCATAATAAATTGTTTCTTTTGTGTTTGTTAAATTATCCTAACTTTCTAATTCAAAACATTAGATTCACACAAAATGAAGAAACCGCCTGGAACAAAAAAGGCTTAATGCATTGGTTTTTGTAAAGTACAACCTTCAACTTGAACTTAGGCATGCAAAAAGAAAGGCAATTGATGGGATAGATCCAATATGTCTATCTGACATGGATAGCGATGATGAATGGATATGTGAGCAAGAAGATCCAACTCTACCTATCGACATGCTTGGATGGATGTACATGAATGTTTCAAAACTCAAGAAGGAGAAGCAAGCCGCAAGATTCCAAAAAAATGAAAGCATGGTCCAAGGAACACTCAATACAAAGGAAAAGGAAAGAAAGTTCTAATTGATGAAGAAGATGCTGGGGAAGAAGATGATTATGGCTACTCAACAGATGATGAGAATGAAGAAATGGAAATAAATGATATAGAAGAGGACAACACTAGAACTGATGATGAATAGAAATTTGTTTTGTACTTTGTCTTGTACTCACTTTGTTTTCTTTCTTTCAAAGTAATGCTTGTTTGATATTTTATTGTAAAAGCAATGACGAAGTTCAAATCAAAAAACATATCTCACTTTGTTTTCTTTACAAATTTGTACATTTATTTTTTTGTATGTTAAATGAAATTCATAAAAATAAGTACATTAGTTGAATCAAATAAGTGCAGCTCTTTCTTTCTTCTTCTTATAAGCTCTTTCTTCTTGTAAGTAAAAAAGATAAACCATTTCTCAAATCGACAACCACTTTGAAGTGACCCGATTTTTGACGATGAAGCATGTAAGATAAACAAGAATAAGAATTGACTTTTAGTAAATGTATAAAAAAATTAGATAGATAAGAATTTTTAACTAACATATACATGCTTAAAATAAAAAAAATTCAGATCTACGATTTACGATTTAAATTTCTATCTTTACGATTTACGATTTAAATCCCAAACTGACAACCTTGCTTTCAATGACAGCATCAAAAAATACAACAGAATTTACTAAAGATAGAAATAAAAATAATGGACTTCTTGCCTACTTAAAGCGTAACTTGCTCTATAATTAGAACAAGAGATGAATTAATGTAACATAGTGAAGGAGGATGCCAATTTTAGGAATCACTCACATATTCAATTCATTGTCCACTATACACAAGTCGTACATCGGCTTCTTTTTTGAACAAAATCAAAGGACAGCTGATAAAGTAAAACTAATTGCAATAAAAAGTAAAACATCAATAATATCAAAATAATAACCTAATAAAGATATACAAAAGAATAGCCTTATGTTGATGTTGGTGATTGTTTGTGTTTTTGTTAGTGATGTTGGACCATGGTATGAAATTATATGATTGTTGTATCAACCCAACTTATAATGGATCGATTTTCACAACAGATGGAATTTTGTGCTCGTAAAACAAACTCCTAAGCATAGATGCTTGCTTAATAAACACCTAGTACATTAACAGCTAGTTAACGAATGTTTATATGTTAGGATGGTAGGAAAGACTATGTCTGGACAAACGCCTAAGCATAGATTCTTGCTTAATAAACACCCAACACATTAACACCTAGTTAAAGAACGATGGCAAAATATGAGCATCTATTGAAAAACGTCCAGCTATGATTACAAATTTGTAGCTAAATATTCCTTAAATTAATTGCTCCTTGAAGACTAATTTTGACTTAGACTGTTAGACCGAAATCTGATTCAATCTAGTATGCTTTAGTTACAACGGATTTATGGCACTTGAGTAAGATGGAACATTCGGTCAAGTGTGCTAGTACTGAATCCATACGAAGTCATAATGCAAATAGTGCTTTATTATAGTCCTTACTTAGAAAGTCACAAATTCAAATATGACCTGACGACCGTCAAAGTTCCAAATTAAGCTCATTTATCATGCACAAGATAAAATGAAAAAGAGACTGCAGAACAATTTGAAATTCACTCCTTTCTAGCAGAGGGTAGATGCCTATTTATATAGAAGTTTAGCCCTAAGATTTATGACATGTGTCATTTAGGGGAGGAATAGACAATCATGATTTCTAATGTGGCACATGTTTGGGATGACACGTGCCAATCCTTCTTTAACTTTTTCACGATCACGTGACATAGTACAATGTGAGGATTCCACATAGCAGCTAGAATATTGATTTTGGGTGTATTCATCTTCGTCGGCTTTAGTTATCAACATGCAATAGTTCCCTTAGCCTTCATTATGCGATAGTTCTTGTCAATATTCGATAGCTCTGAAAAATCAACATTCGCTGGCTCCTCTTATTATTAATAGGCGACAACTCTAGGTGGTTGGCAAGCGATAGCTAAGTCTACTCATGATAGCCCTTGAGTGTATCAACATGCGATGTCTTTGGAAAAATCGACCTTCGATAGCTTGACCAGTCACCATGCGACGTTTTGGAAAATATCAACCTTCGATATGCGACAGCCCTAAAAGATCAACTTCTGATGGCCTTGAAACATCAACTTCCGATAGCTCGATCCATCAGCATGTGATGGCCTTGAAATATCAACTTCTATTGCTCAATCCATCAACATGTGATAGCGTTGAAATATCAACTTCTGATAGCTCGGTCTATCAACATGCGATAACCTTGAAATATTAATCTTTGGTAGCTCAACTAAGTCAACATTCAATAGCTCAACCTTCGATGGCTCACTTAGCCATCGTGCGATAGCATTGAATCAGAACCTGTGATGACTCATCCCATCACTTTATTTACCTCATTCATATCAACTTATGATAGCTTTATTAATATTCAACTTTTGATAGTTTATTCATATTCAACTTGAAATGGGTATGTCATTCTTCAACTTGGAATGGGTATGTCATTCTTCAACTTGCGAAAGCCCTCTTACATCAACTTGCGATAGTCCTGCTCATATCATTCTTGGATAGTTCCATAACGTCAACTTGTAATGGCTCATTGTTATCAGCTTGCGATAGCTCGTTTTTTGTCAATCCGTGACTGCTCTGCTTCAATATGTGATGTTTTATCTCAATATCTGATAGTCTTCATTCCTCAATGTTCAATAGTTTCAAAGCGCAATGTTTTTCACATCTTGTCCATTTTTGGAAATTTTGGATATACCAGTTACATCTTTATAAATTGTGTATTGTGTACTCACCCTTTAAGATGATCTAAGTTTTTCACATTCTCAATATTGTGGCATATCCTTTTTCAAGTTTTGACAATCGCTGTATTTATCTCATCCCAATACATAAGTTTCGCCATCTAGCATGTATGCACGTACAAACATGTATAGTGAATAATTCATTCAAAAAAATCAAAACGATAGATTTTACCTTTTCAAACTGCAGATTCTTTCTAACGCAGCAAACAGGACAATTTGAAAATTCATAAGGAACCTTCTTCATCTCCAGGACAGCGTTGTCAAGAAACACCTTCAAATCATCATCCCAATCCTTATTCCCTGAAGCAGGACAAGGAGCCTTGAACTCGGTATCCAACCAGGTATTAACAATTTTCACAGCATCACCAACAGCCGTATTCATCCCGGAAAGGCACAGAACGTTGCAGTTGTTGATAGATCTAGCGTTGAGAGCATCATCGACGGACAAGCAAGTGGCGGCGTAGACGCCAGGGTGCTTGTTTGCAAAGATGGAGACGCCGACGCCGGTGCCGCAGAACAAAAGCCCACGCGTCGGGGTTTTGGACGTGCTAACCTGGCGGCCGACTTTGGAGGCGATGTTGTAGTAGGCATCGACGCCGAGATCAACGACGCGGATATTTGGTAGGGTTTTGAGGTGGGAGAGGAGGGCATCTTTCAAAGGACAGCCGAAGGTGTCACTCCCTGTGTAGATTGTTAGAACGGAAAGCTTACCGTCGGTTGTTTCGGTCGTCATGGTTATTGAATTAATAATTTGAAGAGAGGGTTGATGATATTGTACGATGAGCACCGAGCAACTCGCTATAAGACTGAAGAGTGAAGACAATGACAGTGGCCCCACTGGGGCATAATATTTTGTTCCCGGTTTTTCTCGAAAGTACGAGATAAATGATTGAGCCTGCACTGCCACAGCCTTTCAACTGCAATCATTTGTACATCTAACAAATGCCGTACTTTCTTTTTAATATAAATCAATAACGCTAGAATGGAAATCCGGAATTCTCCACTACCTTTTTTTGTTAACACGAACCCGTCCTTCGCATACGGACTGTACTCAACCTCTTGTCATCATAACATGTTTAAATGATTTATATGGTTCATTGATTAAGAAACAATAGTTTTTTTTATCAATTTTCAAATAAGTTTGCATTTTGTCTAAAACTTGTGTATAAATTTTTGAAAGCAGTAATGCAGATAGTACTGGTGTTTGATAAACAATTGAAAAATATCGAGCAAAAATATTTTTAAAGATAAAATTTTCACACAATACACATATAAATTATACACATATAAATTTATTGTGTGCATCAGCTGTTGCTCCATAAATCAGCTGTATTATATGTAACTTCGTTTGGTGAGATATCTTTATCAATCATTTTCTTTAATACTTGATGTCGTTGATTCCATTTGCTGCTTCGGTAATAACTATCTATAAAAGCAGTGCAGGTAACAACATTTGGTTTACACTTGACCATTGATCCAAAAATGCAAAAAGCAACGTTGACATGATTCATGAGAACACAAGTGTTGATGATGATCTCATGACTAACTATGTCTAAGAACACATTAGGCAGCATCATATTATTGTAGAATGATAAGATTAGAGGATAAAGAGATTTATTTCTGTTTTGAACGATTCTTGTGAAAAATATGTTAAATCTAAAGCATACATATTTTATGTCTGAAGTGTTGGAGCTAATAACCATTATTCAACAATATTTATTTTAATGTGAAGAAAATCGTTGTATTTCTTTTGCAGTCAAAGCAAATTCAATATAATAAGAAGCATATAATTGTATTTAATGCTTTTGAGCTTTCTGGTTCCATTTCTAATTCCATCTAACATTGTTGCTATATTTTGACAATGTTGGATTTCACCAGACTTGACTGCAATTTGTGAAAGTAGAATCAGAGGCTGGAAATTTTCAAAACAATCAACGACATAGATTAGTTAAAAGAAATAAAGTCAAACAGATTTAATAACTTTAATAATATGAATAATCCGAAAAACTATGATTTTAAAAAAATTATTTTTAGCTAACAACAATGGATATCATTGGAAAGCATATTAAATTTGAGATTTAACAGTGAAATCGATTCTTGAATCCAATTAATGTAGAAAAAGTTATCACATTTCAAAGTTTGGAATGGAAAGAAATTAAAAATGTGACTGTTCATTTTCCAAAATATGAAGGAAGCCCGTGTGCTCTTGAAATCTAACTCAATAATAATATTATAGTATGGATAACTAATTCAATAAAATAAAATAAAATTATGAATGTAAGGTGGAGGTTTATTTGGTTCATTGGAACATTGAAAATAGGATCCTGTGATTTGCATCAGACCGAAGTCTCCTTTTTCATAGGATTCTCTGAAATTCAACATATGTTTTTCTAATTTTTTAATAAATAGCTAGTGCAAACTCATGCAATACACACGAGGTTCGACCAACATCTTATTTATACTTTTTTTATTTGTATAAAGATGAAAACTTTTGTTTTTATATGTTATAGATTATATTTTAGTTTATGTAATTCCTTCAATAGAAGACAATAATCGACAAACATTATTTTATCTACGCTTACTTATGTAATTTAAAGAAAGTTTACAATCATTTATCTATAGTATAACCTTGAATAACATGCTTGCTTTAAACAACTGGAGAAAACGTAACTACTAATTACTATGAAGGTTTCACGGATCACAATATTGACTATGCTACAACTCCCAAAATTGGAAATGATGCTTGATGCGTGAGTTTGGACAACGGTATCCTGTACTATCATGGGATTATTTTAAATTTTATATGTAATGTTAAAGTAAAATGCATGAGGTTGGATTAAGTTTATTTATTGTAATGGCATGTTTTTCCGTACCATTTGAATCGACAATAAACCACACATATCTAACTCAAAATTACACGAAAAGACAGATCATTAAGGGTGGAAAGAAAATAAAGACAAAATGGAATCTCACACGAATGAAATAATATATATTATTTCAATAATAATCTTTACAGTGGAAAATTTTAAAATATAATATCAGAGTCTAACCTAGATTCAGCCTGTACAGTTATAAACCCCCGTCCTTACAAATGCTGAAAATAACAAAATAAATGCAATAGATGTAGCGGATAATAGAATACGTCCATACGATGATGAAGATCTTCAGCTCTCCTCTGAAAACTCCAACCGTCTTCAACTCAATCTAAAACTACTCGGATCTGACGAATCAGGCATGATAAACCAACGTGAGATACTCGAAGTTTAAAATGCATCGATCATGACGATGATATCAAAACCTTTGAAAAGAAAGGTATCTCATAAGACCATGCCCACACTTAAACACGAAGAGTTTTTACCTTATAATAACCAAAACACTTTATACCAAAATGATTCGATATTATCTTTAGTGACATTCTTTTGGAAAACATCTTTCAAATAAACTTATTCAAATAAGGTATCAATACCCGGACTAAGTCTAAGATAATATATCCGGACTGGGTCAACGGGACATACTTAACAGAATATAAGATACCAGAAGGGGTAGCTAAATGTTTGCAAGTCACTACAGCTATTTTAGGAATACAATCAAAATCGTAAAGCTCGTATTGGGATTGGATTTTCAACATGATAGGAAACTAGTGGAGAGATCAATCTGTATCCACGGCTTACATCCAAGACTCAGACGTCGTTATACAACAACACAAATGGCTAAAAGGGGATACAATCTGCGAATAACATTCAAGGACTCAGACTTCGTGCATCCTTGCCATGAAGCCTGGACGTATCTAGTACATAGGGATCAGAACATCTGATAACCCAAATCACTAATATCTGAAATGCGAGCATAAATCTGACCACATGGAATCCCATCATAACCGGGGCATGAGGCTTGCTAGGCTACGATTACCTTTCACATATTACATCTCTGAATGCCACATTCTCATTCCACGTCGCACGACTGATTTCTAGAAAAGTATAACTTTCTTATCTCGTATGGCTTGAGAAAGGGTGTTAAGTTAAAAGAAGTTGTATTCTCCGCCACTGACTGATATAAATTTATAGAAACCACTCAAATTTGATTTGGAATACAGTGTCAGATAAACGTCCATACAAGTTCATTCTGGGACTGAACGAAGCCGAAAGCACTCTCCTACTACCACTAGCAGCGAGTAGTCCTTGCAAAAAATTTCCACAACGGGGAGACCACTGCTATAAATAACTCTATAATGAAAGCGACACAGATCATATCAACAAGCAGTCCTCACGCTATGAAGATCCACGGTCTTCAATAATCATCATCTTCAACATGTCTTCACTTTCGAACGTATACAATGGTTTGAAGTGGTTTTCGGATAGAAATCACCTAAATCCGACCCCGGTTCTTTCGAAGCCAATCATCGCTTTAAAAGATGTTAAGTTCATATGTGGATATTAATCATCAATCAATTACTTCATCTTTTATAAATATCTTTCTTAGATATACTCTTTTCAATTTATTCCATTTTCTTTTCAAATGTATATGGAATCATTAAGCCTTATTTATCAAATCATTTGGTTTATTTGAACCTTTCTTAAATCCTAGAATAATTCCAAATCATTTTCTTTTTTACTTAAGAAAACTTTTCCAAATCATTCATTGCATCTTAATCAAAGATTTCTTATATTCAAGCTATAACTTCTAACTTAGGAAAAATGACAAATAATACATCATGAAGATCTTTGTCATCAATGATTATTGTCTTCAATATGTTTTTTTTCGAAAATTACTTTGAAGGGGTTTTCGAATAGGAATCACCCAAATCTGATCCCAGATTTTCGGACGGGAATCACCCAAATCCGATCCCGGTTCCTTCGTACCAATCATCGAATAAAAGATGTTAAGTGGTTAATTAACATTCAAAGAATTTATTTCTTTTCTCTTATCTTGGAAAAACTTAAATATAATCTTTTAGAGCATCTAGGTTTTCCTTTCGATCTATTTTACCCCTCGCCTATAAAGAGATAGCATATGCCAGGTAAATTCAGGGCACTGGTTGCTCCATTCCTAACCTTAGTTAAACACATTGTTTTATCTTTTCAGATCTCATAGACGGGATAAATGTACTAGTCGTTTCCGCATACTCAGTTTGTCATTATATTCAATATTCTTCACTTTTTTACTTAAGTGTTACACACAATTTCTCTTAACATTTATTCAAAATCTTATTAAAACTTCCAAATCATCCTTTAAAACATTTAACCATTCTTTTAAAATCATTCACAAAAGATGTAGGAAAGAATTGTTACGTTTAAAATCATATTCAAAAGGTTATAGAACTCGCAGCATAAAAGTGCTGTATAAGCTTATTTGATTTAAACAACTTTTTAATATTTGAAATTCATATTTTTCATCCCAGATCTATTCTAAACCATTATAGTAGATTTATCAAATTTATTTTATATTTTTAATCATTGAAAAATATCATTTATAAAGAAATCCCCTTTTGGATTCCGTACCGCAAAACCGCGATATTTTTAGAAAATTGTTTTGGACATATTTCAAACTCTACTTGATGAAATCTTGATTTTCTTTCTTCATAGGAAAACTATGGATATAATAGACCAGAAAATTCTTATCGCGAAGAATTCCAAGCTATATACCACTTTATACACCCATTTAACTTTATGGCGCGAAATCGCGAACTACCGTTACGCGACGCGTCTAGTTTTGACTTGTTTTTCAACTTCTTTTCAAACTTCTTGAAAATATTTTTAAATGATTATAAAACATTTCTAAATCATTTTAAATAATATTTTTATATTTCAAATTCGTTTTTTATTTCATTTCATATTATAATATTATATTATTATAATATCATTTTTAATTTTTTAGATATTTCAAAATCATTAAGAGGCTAAATAATTTACATACACATTTGTATGGATTTAATTTCCATTGAATTAATTATACTTACTAACCATTTTTTTTGTCATTTATCAAAAAATTATCAACCACATAAACAATCATAATATCAACCAAATTATCATCCAATATCAACCAATATTCAACATATTAATTTCTAATTTAACATGTGTATTATCAACTTAAGTTTTATTAAAATAAAACTAAGATTTGAGTACTCACAATTAGTTCCACTCCACCAAAAAATTTCATAGACTTCCTTTTTTATTCCGGCAACACCTCCTCTTTTTCTTGCTCCAGAGCTTTCCAACTTGCTTCCTTCTCCTCCATAGATTCGACCTCCTCCTATTCCACCCTTTCCTCCATAGGTTTGGCCTCTTCCTATACCACCCCTTCCTCCATCATTTCTTAGATGCTAAACCATGTTTTAATAGTATTCTAAGGTCTTTGGAAAAATTTGGTGGTGTTTGAAGTTGATTTGATATGATTTTAAGAAAACTTAGTAAGGAGAGAGAAGAGAAAAAACTTAGTAAGGAGAGAGAAGAGAAGAAGCCATTAGAGAGTGGAAGAAAAGCTTGAAAAAAGAAGAAGTAGAAGTGCAAAAGAAAGTGAAAAAGGTGAGAAAGTGGATGCTTATTTATAGAAAAAGTTTTGGATTAAAATAATATTTTGTAAAAAGACCAAAATACCCTTTACTTACTTTTTAAGCAACCTTATTTTTTCAACACTTAATGTAACAACCCCTTATTTTGTACCATCCAAATCGACAATAATACACACATGTCAGACTTAAATGATGCAAAATAACAGATTGTAAATAAATTTGGAGCAGATAAAATCAATCACACAGAATCACAGACACAGAAATATCAGAATAACTCGCAACGGAATATAAAATACCATATTAGTTCATGAAGCTACTATAACAAAGTCTCAAAACAAATACATAATATTAGTCTGAAAACAACATAATAGGAATCTCAAATACATATAAATTCACTAATACATGAGATAAACTAGAACAGCTGAAACTGAAATAGATATATAAATAGATAGGCGGAATCTCCAGCAAAGACTAGCTACAGAAAGAGCATCCAAAGTTGTGAGTACTCAGGCTGACTCGAGCGTAAAGCAAAACACAAAACACTCGAGTCAGGACATACATACTTATATAATGTAAACCAACTCAAGTGAATTGCAGTAAATGAACAAGTAAATTAAAGGATGCTTGGGACCGCCCAACCTCTAAGAATCCGTTAAACTATTTACTATGTAGTAATATTGCGCTATTATAATAATGTCTATAGCAAAATAAACTTACTTTAAAATAACGTCAAAGGGTTAATCATATAGACCCCAACACGTAATAGTCCCAATGGTCCATCCAGTATTAGCATATCTCCAGATCGGGAGACTACCCTAAATACTCCATGGGCTACGGGAGAAAAACAAACTGGTAGTAAAGCTCGCTATGGTAGGTGACAAGGCACACGAGGCAATGCCAGGGTAGATTACCAATTACGCTTCTGGGCTGGTGGTAAGGCATAGCAGCCACTACCGCCCACCTCGAGCCATACTCCCAAAAATCAAAGGGGTGCACCCAATCAATCACAAAAGTAATAGATGGTATCGAAGAAGTGTGTCCGATCGGAGGAGCTACCTCACTTGGCCCGTCGATCGCTCCTGTTTTAGCCACCTTAAGCCAACTCACGGAAGTCGAGTCCACGTTCATACCATAATAGGATCGTCGCCACCATCCTACTTCATTGTAGAATCTCCACAGCGTACACAATGGTTAAAGTGGTTTTCGGTATCGACAGAGAGCATGTCCATATCCGATCCCGGTCTCTTTAACAACCAATCGTTATTATAACCCGTGGTTATAATTTTAAAAATGGTATTTATACTTCAAAAATCAAATACCATTTAAAAATTCAATATTATTTCAAATCCATTTCAAAATATCAATATATCATATCTTACAAAACACATATTCGATTTATTAAAAATTTAAATACCATTGCACATCACATTTCAAAATGATTTATATTTCAAATTAAAATACTCCATTTAAACCAATTAAAATGAAGTTATTATATTTAAAAATCAAATATTTAATTCTCAAAATTTTAGTCTTTTCAATGTTCATTTATTCACTTAAATTTTTATTAAAACAGTGGAAATTCAACTTTCACAGCACTTAGGAAATGCTACGGAAAGTTATGTTTTAAAACAATTCAATTTAGCAAAAGACAGCATTTAAAATGCTGTAGTAGGTTTTTAGTTTAGTTTTCTGCAATTACAGCACTTTCAAAGTGTTGTAATAGCCCATAGTTCAACTTAGTCTTTTAGTTCATTTGTATCAACTACAGCACTTAGAAATGCCGTAATATCCTCTACTTAAGAAATGATAGCATTTTAAAAATGCTGTTAATTAAATTCCAAGTTTTTCAATATAATTTCATAAACAATTAAATTTTAACTTAAACCATTTTTAACTTATAAAAATCATATTTTCCCACTTTAAAAATGATCATTTAAATACCTTTTAATTTATGATTTTATAAAGTGAAATTTCATAATTTAATATGAAATTTTAATAATTCACTTATTAAAATCAATATACCATTTTCATTTACTTATTCCTTAAATTTAATTTACCATTTTTATAAATTAAATTAAATTTCCATTTTATTTTTCTTAACCTAAATTTTATTTTTAAAGTACATTTCACATTTTACAAGTTAAGTTATAATCCAAATTACATTTTTCTCATTCATTTATTTAACTATTTTTAATTCATAGAAACATAAATAACACTTTATAAAAATCATTTTAAATTCAAATTTAAATCAATGTATCATATTTTCTCACTTAATTTTAAACTCCATTTATAAACAAATCATAATTTCCAAAATTAACTTATATTTCAAAATTTTCTTTACCATTAATTTATTTCACTTATTAATTTGTAGAAAATCACTAATACTCTATAAAAAATTATTTTTAATTAAATTTAATTCAAAATATCATAATATTTACATTTCTAAAATACTTCAAAAAAAATTAGAAAAATATATTAACCACGGGTCTGTATATAATTTTCTAATCTAAGTCAAGTAATATGGATAATATATCATTTCAATCCATAATTTACCAAGAAAAGCTGGGTTTTATCATTTCAAACCCACAGTCCCAAGTAAAATAAGATGAATAAAAATCGCTCAGGCCTATCATTTCTGCCCATAATGATTTTTCTCTATTCTTACGTCCATTCCGGTATGTGTCATTTCAACCTATAGTGATTCTAATCTACAGGGAACTTGTAGTGTGATAAACAGATATAAATGAACAGTATAGCATAATATAGCAGTAACAGATGATATGACAGGTGTATAAATAGGGTGAACATCATATGATCATATAACAGGCGGGTATAACATGATAATATAAATCTACAGATTCAAATGGTGTCAATTTACTAATTATATAAGGACAGATGTTTGGTGAGAAATACTCACCTCTACAAGCTGGAGATAGCACAACCAAACACACAAATAAAGATCCAAAGGCACGAAAGCACGACTGCTTTTCAAGTGAGGGAAGAGCCAAAATAGTTGTCTTGAACATATCAAACAAAACAAAATATTGAAACATGAATTACAACCCAAAACATGACATTAAACAACCTAGAAATAATGCGCAACAAAGAATCAATCAACTTGCCCATGCTTTCACAAATTATATGCTCGGCCTAGGGTTTGAAATGCACGGCCATGGTGGTGTATTTGGGTCAAATATGGGTCCATATAGGGTCCGCCTAGCAAAGAATGAAGGAGTGGAAGTTGTTAATGCATGAACATGCAAAGCCAAGGCAACAAAGGCAATTTTGGTGCATCAACAATGTAACGTTCCGCCTTTTCGCACACTTTGAACCGACACATATGCCGATTCAAACCATACGGAAGGGCAGATCGTTATGGGGTAAATAAGAAAAACAGAGAAGAAATAAAACAAAATAGAATCTCACAGCGGAAGGATAAAATATAATAATAAAATATACAGTTTATAAAACTGTTTACAAAACTTTTGATTCTTTATACAATTTAATATCAGAGTTCACATACCAATAAATACCAATGCAGCGGAAAACAGTGAGTAGTGGAACCATATAGTAATAATAATAATAATGAAATCTTCGTCTTCGTCCTTCGGAGCTAAAGTCTTCGATCCTGAAACGCTCGGACTGACCCGAGCGAATTGAAAAGACAAAACACTCGAGTCAGAACTAAAAGATCTTATGTAAGTTAAATTAACAGAAATAAATATGAGTGGAGTAACTCAAGAGATGCTCGGGATTTACATCTCCTAAGGATCCGTTAAACTATTTACTATGTAGTATATTGCGCTATTATAATAGTGTCTAATTGTAAAATAAACTTACTTTTTTCTTAGCATTAAGGGGTTACCCATATAGCCCTTAACACGTAATAGTCCCAGTAGTCCATCCAATATCATAGTCCCTCCTGATCGGGAAGCCAACAGAGGATACCACACGGGCTACGGGAGAAATCCAAACTCGTACAAGGCGCGATAGGGTAGGTGACACGGCACAACTAGGCAATGCCAGGGTAGATATACCAATTGCTATCCGGGCTGATGGAAACGCATAGCCGCAGCTACCGCCCACCTCGAAACAACTCCCCAAAAAAATCAAAGTAAAAGTGGCTACTGAATCAATCCAAGTCAAAGTATAATATCGAAGAGGAGTGTCCGATCAGAGGAATGACCTCATTGGCCCGAGAATCGCTCCTGTTTTAGCCACCTTATGCCAACTCATGGGAGTCGGGTCCACGTATTTACCTTGCAGGAAACGCCTCCTCCAACCTACTTCATTATGGAATCTCCACCGCGTACACGGTTGTTAAAGTGGTTTTCGGAGTTGGCAGAGAGTATGACAACTTCCGATCCCGGTCTCTTCAACAACCAAACGTTATTATAACACCGTGGTCCTTTAAAATAATTTATGCTTTTAAAACCAGAATATAATATCCATTTCAAAACCATATAAATATGATATCATTTCCTTTTAAAACCCAAAACAATATGATATCATCTTTATTTTCCAATATATTCTTTCCAAAAATCATAGTGGTTTCAAAGTAAAATATTTAGAAATCAAAACTCTTGAATATAATATTTCCAAATTATACTACCTTGAAAGCCATAACTTTGAAATAAATTCCATCTCTCAAATGGTTAAATATTAAATTACTTTTATAAAACACAATAGCTTCTTTACATTTCACAAATCAATTCCAAATATCAAATTTAAACTTCGAAATACCATTTTTAATTCTTATGTTTCAAAGCTTTAAATATTTTACCATTTCAAAACAAACTCATTTGACAAACCCATATATATCAAATTCAATTCCTTATTATTTAGACTTGAAATGTTTACTTAATGAATTCAATATAATTTAAGTAAAACTTTTAACTTCACATAATTGGAAAATCTTTCAATTTATTAAACTTGATATATTCATTTAAATCAACCTGATATTCATTTAAATCACTTTACAAAAGATCAAGTTATAAAAATCATATCCTTTAAATTTTTTAATTTTTATTAAATTTCAATTTAACTTAATATTCATCTTCCAAATCTTATTCTCATTTAAGTCATAAAAACTCCAGAAATTAGATTTTAAATAAATGCTTAATCGTATTTTGATCTTAAAAATCAAACTTTATTTATACTTCAAATCAAATTTATACAAAGCTTAAAAACCGAAAATTTACTATATATATATAAATAACCAAATCAATATCCTATAAACCATATATATAGCTTTACAAAACCATAGTAAAACATTTCAAAAATAATTTTTATATATTTACCGCGGTGCCTGTATAAAATTTTCTACCCTATGGTCAAGTGATACGGATGTCCATCATTTCAATCCGCAATTTAAAATAAAAATGCGGTTGTATACCATTTCAAACCGCAATCCCGAATGAAATGAAAATGCATGATGACTTGCAGTTTATACAATATAAATATAGCATCCATTCATCCAAATATCAATCATCAACCATTATTTGCAATCATCATCCAATTTAAACAATCATCGATATAGAGCATATAAATTATACAGGTAATAAATAACATGTATTAACTGCAGTTTATATTCAATAATAAATTTAACAACTGTTAAACTAGCAGTTTATATGCAAATAAATAAATTTAAATTTAACTGGCAGTTAATATGAAATAAAAATTTAACATAACTATGACTGGCAGTTAATATGCAAATAATTAAATTCTAACTGTCAAATTATATGCAATAAATAAAATGTATTAACAGTTAAATTAAATAAATGCGATTTAACTGAGATGACAAATAAAACATGCCAAACAGTCATAAATAAATTTCTACTCATATCTTAAGTCAAATTAACAAACATAAGAAATTCTAGAAGTTGTGAGTGGGTTAAAACACTCACCTTTTGAATTTAAATCGAATTTAAATCCGATTTAAACCCAAAAATTCGACTATCTCCAAATCTGTCCAAACCAGTGTCAAAAGATCTGGAATTTAATTTCGATCCTAACAAAAAAAAATCGCGTAAAACGGATGTTGTATGCGGAAGTTATGAAAATTTGAACAAGTAGAAATTAAATTAAAACAAAAATAAAATACCGTGCCACATCCACTCTTCCCTCGCGTATGCTTCTTCTTGATTGCTAGCTTTGTTCCGTAATTTTTCTTTTATTTCGATTTACTTTAATTTTCTTCCTTATTATATGAATGTATGTATTTTTAAAAGGTTGAAAGAAAAAAAAAGTTTTGAAAAAGAAGAATTGAAAAAGAAAATGATTAAAATAAGAACTGAAGATGAAAGAGAAGATCTAGATTTGAAAAGAAAGAAGAAAGTTTGAAATAGAAGAAAATTTTGAAGAAGAAGAATATTTGAAGAGGAAGGAAAAATTAAAATGAGAGATAATAAGGAGATTTGAAGAGAAAAGAAAAAAAAAGAAAAGGAAAAAAAGAAGAAGATTATGGAGGTTGTGGTTTCATTTGCGTCATATTTATTTATAAGGTTAGAATTAGGTTTAGGATCAAAGATATTTGAAAAGAGAGACCGCTATTAATTAGAAATAAATGAAATGACGTTTCAGAAAATGAAGTTGGAAAATGAATGGAAAGAAACAAAGTAAATATGAACAAACTTGATTTTGAAATATAGTAAATATGAACAGCCTTTTTAAAAGTAGCAGGTATTAAAAAGAGGCAATTATTAATTAGAAAGGGAATGAATGGACTAACTCTATACTGTAAACAAACTTTTAGAATTCAAATTTCAAAACAATTGTTTACTTAATAAATTTTGTTAACCCTAAACACACCAAAGTTACTTCATTAACTCAAGTAATATTCGAATTTCTATGCATTTGGGTTTTTGTCTATGCATAATAATTTTTTTATACTTACCTTAAAAATGAAAACATTTGATTTGTTTTTCCCAAAATGATCTCTTATTACCATTAAAACACCCTTTTTGTTTACCACAGAACGCGCGTTTTTTTATTATTATTAAATATATTAATTGAAATCACCGTTTTCTTTCCTTTTAATTGAAATATTTGAACTACATTAATTGCAATCACTTACAAGGTTAAATTTTAAAACAGATAACTAAAATGCATAAAAAAATAGAAAAATTGTTTATATACAAGAGTAATAAAAAGATTATTTTCCTATTCTTGTAATCAGTCTGTAAGCTAAACACAGTTCAAATAAACATATATTTCTTTCTATAAAATCAATCTTTCTATTTTTTATTTAAATTTAATTAAACCTACATTCACAGATGAAACATTCATTTTATTGATGTAAATGTTTTTTTTTCATTGAATCAAAACTTTCCTTATATTTCACAAAACATAAGCTGCATTTAATTGCACCTATTACAATTAGTATTCTCTCTCCTATTAATTGAAAATTTTCAATTACATTAATTTCAATTGATTAAGTTTCAAAATGGGCTAAATAAATGAAATGATAAGCAGAACAATTACTTCCTATTAACGTAATATTTAGATGATAAATTTTCATTTATTTCAATTAAACCTATTATCATACATTACTTCAATATACCGACAAGCTTACTTTTGCACCCTTTCATTTACCCAACTGCCATTTTATAAATAAACTTAATAATAGATTCATACTCTATTACATAAATGTCTACCCTTTCATCTAAATTAAAGTTTACATAAACTTCAAACATTTAATCCATTTATTCCAATTTATCCTTTCATTAAATTTAGATTCAAATCAATTTATAAAGCTTTATCTCCATTCTTTATATACACTAACCATCATTTAATGAAGAATTTATTTACGTTATTCCCCATTATTACCTAAATTTATTTAAACGTAACATTTATTTCAATGATTTACAAATTAAGTTGAATGAACTAAATATATATATATATATATATATATATATATATATATATATATATATATAGCTCATAATAATTGTTGTCAAACTCCAAATCCCAAATTTATAAGTTTGTTGTTTACAGCGTATTGGTTTTTATTAAATCATCACTTATTATATATGTATAAATTAAATAAAAGCATTATTTAAATCCGTTTAAGTTTATTACCAAATATCCATTTACCTTTCCCATCAAAGTTGAATTCCATTCAATTGATATAACAGTCACTTTCCCCATTCACACCTATTATCAACCCACAATTATTGAAATTCATTATCTTATTTTGATTTTATACGATTACCATTAACTTTACATTCAGTTATTATTCAACGCATATTTATTTATCAATCAAATTCGATATTTACCTTTCTTTCCTTTTATTTAATAAATAACCTAGTATACATTTACATACATTTATTTCATCCCATTCATTTATGAGTATTGCATTAAAATTTAGTTTATTAGCTAATACCAACATTATTACCATTCATTACAATTTGATTCCAAATTTTTATTCAATACCCTGAATGAATAACGTTTATATTAATCAAATCATTACATTTGTTTTTCTCATATTCCATTAAATATATGCACACATACAAATTAAGATTCTAAATCCAATTAGTTATTCCTTTTACATCAACCATCACTTATGAATAATTATCGTTTCCTATTTATTTTGTTACATTCACTTATATTCACTTTATGAGTAAATTGGTATTCCCTTTAACCCATTAATTACTAACTTTAGTCATTGCAATTTATTATCCAACATACAAATTGAATCTATTGTCAAATTTTCCATTTCAATAAATTAACACCTTACAATAGTAAATAAAAAGGGATTGTACTAAATAAAAATTTATCTTCATTGATGAATTCTGTAACGATTGCGATTTTTCGTTGCCGAAAAACCGAAATGTTATGGGTTTTAAGAAAAAAGAAAGAAGAAGAAAGAGAGAAGAAGAGAGAAGATAGTAGAAAATAGAGAGAAAAGAAGACAGAAAATAGAAAAAACAGAAAACAACTACAGAACAAACATCAGAATCTCACAATTCGCAGCGGAACAACATATAATAGATAAATGAATAATCTTTAAACAAAGAACTATAGCAGTTATTACATTACATTACATTTCATTACATCAGAGTGTACAACATCAAACAATGCAGCGGAAAAGAAATAGTAGATACTAGTAATACGCCATGCCATCCAGCTTGCCTCCAACAATTCCTGAATTCCAGAATATCCTGATAAACCTTAACTCTTGACTGCCCATGTGGAAATTGGTGGGCACCCAGAGTTTAGGAAGGAAAACAATAAACTCCGAGTCAGTCATTTGACTGGTGCGAGAACTCAAAACAGTTTTTTTTCTTTAAAATCAAAATAGAGGAATATTTTTAAAATCAATTCGCAATGCTTTTAAAAATGAGACTACCATAAGACCTCCCGCCACACACACAATGCAAACGCAGACTTGGAGGAGATTTCTTCTTATGTTAGTCAAAGATGCTTGATACGTATTAAAATCAAATCAATTTTGATATTATTATTAGTGCATAGTGTAGAAGATATTTCGAAAGTAGAATATAAATCTTAGCCAGCATAGGTACCATTATATTATGCCTACTATAGCTACTTCCTGAGGAAGCAGGTTCTACAACTAAAACCGTACAAGATCGTATTGTTTCTTTGGATTTCCAACGAATGGTCAGGCCAAGGAACTTCCCATTGCCACATGAGAATGTCTCTGGATGGACATCCCCGAGAACCAAACCGGATCTCTACCAACACAAGGCCGGGTTACCCCTAACTGAGTAACAACTGACCGAATATGCCATCCCCCGGTCCTTTGGGACCTTTCACCGAGCGCTCGCAATCAATTCACACAATCATAAAGTGTTTTCAACATGAGTAAGTATCTGGGCTCCATACCATGATACCACCCTTTTCCAGAAGGAAATGCACATATCCTAAAGGGCGCTACCCCTCATAACCTTGCCGCATCTTTCCTGTTTTGACCATTCCGGGGTGTGAGGTTCGACGAAGTTTCGTCCACAAAAACATACTTTATACAAAAGCCATGCTTTGGGTCAACAAATGATCATAGAAATGATCACCAGGATAGACGATCAAATAAACGATCCTATCACAAATAATCAACACAATGATCATTTCACAGCAACACTCAGTATATCACATTACCAAATTGGGAGTATATTGCTGATAACCTTCAACTATATAACCTCTGAGCTCGTACGTCTCAGAGAAGGGTGTTAAGCTAAGAGAATAAATTCTCCGCCACCAACAGAAATATATTTGAAAGAAATCGGCTTTACATCTCAATTTGTAATGTCAGACACACAATCCATACAAGTCTGTTCCGGGCTCGAACAAAACCGAAGGCACTTACAAAGAAGTCCTTGCAATCCGAATAATCTCTAATCACGTTCGGATTTCCCATCACATATGGAGATCTCAATACCGGGGATCAGCCAGTGCAGAGACAATCAACAAGAAACCCTTGCGTTTTCAAAAATATCCGGTCTTCAACACCGGTCTTCGAATGCAATTCATAACGACGTATCACATATTCGGAATGGGTTATACGACTCCAAGGTCCTTTCCCGGTTAACCCGAATAGTGAGCGCTTATTTTAAAAATAAAAATAAGTGTGGCATTCAAATTCAAGCAAATCACAACAAATACCTATTTAAAGGTAAATATTGACAGTCGGTTATTGAACTATCAATAGATATGCCAACATCACCAGATTCCAAATAATTTTCCAAATTATTTATTTCCCAAAAATATCTTTATAAGATATACATTATCCATTCTTTAAAAATAAATCAATATTTATTTTTAAACTCATTTTCCAAATTTCATTTATAAATTCCATATTGAATTTACATTCCAAAATATTTATGAATATACGATTTCCATTCAATTTCTAATATTCATTTTCAATTTATCTTCAAAAAGATAAATTCCAAATATTCACTTAATATTGGAAAAACATTTCCATACTTATTTATTTATAAGTAATCCACAAGCCTTTTTATTTTCTACACTTAGAAAATATTTAATATACTCTAATCGAAATTAAGTATATATTTCATTCTTTAAGGAAATCATTCACTTAACCATATTTATTTGGGCTAAAACGAATGTTGCGTAAAACATCGTTACGACAACCCAAAATCACTAGTATAGGGATTCGAAATTAAAATAGATATATAAATCCCAATACTACACAAAACATTTCCTTTCGGAAATCATCTATTATAACAACAGTGTTATAATCTACTATTTCCTTCTATTTCTCGAAAACGTCTATTTCAACAATGAATGTTGAAAGCTATGGTTTCGATAGTTAATACTTTTTAAAACATCTTTAGATCGTTTTAATTCTATTTAAAACATCACATTCAAAACATTTCTTTAACATATTATTCACTATTCAAAAACGTGAATACACTTCGTTAACAAATTTTATCATTTCTATTCACTTTATTTTAAAGGATTATTCACTGTCTAAAACGTGAATATAACTCCATTAATAAATTACAACAATTTACTTATCAAAATAAGTAGTTTGCGAATTTATAAAACAATGTTTATAAATTCCATTTCTATTTATTTTATAACAACTTCCTTTTACAAATTTCCTTTATTAACCTATTCGATTTATAACTCCATTATATACCGAAAGTTTATATTATAAGTTAAATACTTATAATTTATTTGTTTACAAAAACATTCTTTTAAACTTCATACTTATAAATCTTATAACTTATAAGATTCATTTATTTATCCAAATCTATTCTTTTAAATAACTTTATAAATTTTATAAACCTACTGTTTATAAAATTCTATTTATAACTTCACCGTTATAATCTTATAAATTTCATTCATTTATGAAATTCATTCACGATTCATTCTAACACTTATAATAGCTCATTTTACACTTCTAATATTTTTATTTATTTATTTATAAATATCAATTTATAAATATTTTAATATAAACAATTTATATTACTATTTTAAAACGTCTTTAAACTCATTATAATTTCACTATTTTGATTTATAAAATAATCAAATTTCCATTTATAACTTTACCGTTATAATCCTATAGATTTCATTCCTTTATGAAATTCATTTACAAATCATCCTATCTCTTATAAAAGCTCGTTTTACAATTCCAATATTTTAAATTTATAAATATCAATTTATAAATCTTTTAATATAAATCAATTTATATTATTCTTTTAAAACGTCTTTAAACTCATTATAATTTCACTATTTTGATTTATAAAATAATCAAATTTCATAAATCCTATTTTTAATCTTTTTATAACAATTCAGAAATCCCAATTTTTTTTACTATTTTATAAAATCATCAATCCATATTTTCAAAAATCAACTTTTAACTGTATTTCTCAAAAATCATAATTTTATAACATTAAAAATTATAACGTTTATTTATTTATAATGGATCAATTCCAAAAATATTTTATAAACGTATACTTTCAAAAAATTACTTTAGAAATCCCTTAAAAATCAAAATCGTTATTTTAAGCTTCAAAATTGGATCCGATGATGCAACACATCAAATAGTCAAACACGACTTTCAAACATCATATATCATCCATGATAAACAATCAAATATCACAATATATGAAATCAAATAAATATTTGTGAGGAATCCAGTTGGATCCCTCCAACCTGTTTCCCTGCATCCACAGACATTAGCACAATACCCATTCCACTTCGAGGTGGAATATCGCGGTATATGGGATTTTATAAATATTATCCGCTTACTAACGGCGCAATAGGGTCTCATCTGCTATACAATGCGGGAAATCAATCAACTGCAATATATACATATGCCAATATATATATATTGCTATATATAATATAATACCAATCCCACTTCGAGGTGGAATATCGCGATATATGTGTGTAATAAATAACCTCCGCTTACTAACGGCGTATAGTGTCTATTCACATCCAATATATATATATATATATATAACAATCATCATTCAAGCATTCAATCAACACAGTCAATCAATTTTAAATCTAACTATTTAAAATTTAAATAAACAACAAAATTCCTTTTGAGTGAGAAGTTCTCACCTTTATTCCCGTTTGCCATCCACTTCCAATTCAACTTGTTTTCTTCATTTATACCTTGTATAAATATTTATACAATTTATTAATATTCGAACAATTTGAATAATAAATTTTCATTTGATAATTTTGATTCATTGGTGATTTTCTTTTTAATAGCTAAATTAACAGATAGTTCTATTTAAACCAGTTTCTTCTTTAAATAAATTTATTTAACTAAAATTTAAATTTCCTTTTAAATTAAATTTATTTAACCAAGATTTTATTTTAACTAACAAATTCCTTTTATTCTTAAAACAATTTCTTTTAAATAATTAAATTTATCTAACTAATGATTTTCTTAATTTAATTATAAACCAAAATTTTCCTTCTATTAATATCTTAAGATAATTAAATAGATTAAGTTTAAACTGATACTTTTAATTTCTAAAGAAATCTCTTTTAACAAATTTACTTAACAAAACTAAATTTAAAAACTAAATTTCCTTAAATAAATCATTTCATCTAAAATCTCATTTTCTTACATATTTCAAACATTTTGCTTATATAAATTTCTTCAATCTTATATATTCATATATTTACTATTTCCTATACATATTTGTAAGTATATATATATTTTAAAACAAAACTGTTTTATATCTCCTACTGAAAAATATACATATATTACATATTCTTATAAGATAAATCAAATCAATTTTTCATAAATTAAAATTACTTACTGCATCTAGTTCTTTTAATTATTTGAATTACATATTTTCATAAATTAAAATTACATATTCTTGTAACGAAACTGTATATATATATATTTTTTTTACTGTAAGTATATAAATTTTTTTTAACTGTAAGTATAAAAATGAAACTGCATATATATATATATATTTATCTGCATATAAATTAAACTTTTTGAAAACAAAAATTTTAAAATTACCTCACTGTTAATTCGAGCAACCCAGGCCTCGACTTCGTCTCGAGCTCCTCCATCCACGCGCGCCATTGCAGATCGCGAGTCGCCTCCCCCCTCATCCCCAAAATCCCTACGCAGCCACGACATCGCGCGCCGCCCACTCCACTTTGATGCTCATTGATTCGCCTTCGAGCCTAGCTGAGCCGCCGCGACCTCGCGTCGAACCCACTGCCTCCTTTTCTGCCGCGAACCCCTCCCCCAATCGCCTTTGACGTCGCGGCCTCGAGCGCAACCTGAGATGTCGCGAAACCCTAATGGGCACTGCCGCCTGCTTTGAACACGAGTCGCGTGCTTCGATCCCTAAATGTTTTCGAGATTAAGGGAGGCTTCGGCCCTAATTTGTTTATCTATGCTTTCGCGATTTGAGGAGACCATTGTTTATTTTTGATTCTTGGCTTCTGATTTTTTTTTTCGTTTGAAATTGAAGGAGAGAACGTGATTTATCTGGTATTCAAACTATAGAGGCCATGCTTAGCACGATCTTTACCACGATTTCTATTGTGATTTTCTGCGTGACTTAAGGCATGGTTTTAGGCGTGGAGTTAGGGAAGATAACGTGGTGTTTGACTAATTAATTTTAAATTCAAGTTTAAATCGAATTTAATTTCAACGCGTTTACTCGCCGTGTGCTCACATATCAACTCAGAAAAATACGAAATTTGAAATCCGGCAATAATTCAATATTACGGACCCAATGAAACTGGTTTCGTCGAATTCCGAGACTGTGCCTCGGACGGCTATTTTTAAATATCGATTCAAATGATTAAAATTTCAAAACTGTACAATTCACTTTCAAATTCAATTCTGAAGCTTCTATTATCTTCAGTATTATCAATATAAATTTTACAAGCCTTTGAAATAATTTTAATCGGCTTAAAATTGAAGATTCAAATTTTTATTCAACTTTCTATAGATTAAATTCTATAATTTAATCGCCAAATTCATTCTGATAATTTGAAATTCAATTCAAACCATCATTCAAATATTTAAAAATTACTTAAATATTTTCAAATTAAATTGTTCAAAATTCTGGGTCGTTACAATCTTCCCTCCTTAAAAGAATTTCGTCCCGAAATTACAAGTTAAGAAGAATGCCCTTATCCCGTCTACTATTTTTCACAATCCAAATAGTTTTATCAACTTTCTAAAACAAATCTTTTTATCAGAGATTCACTATCATTTCAACTAGCTTTCCAACTTCAATTATAGGTTCCAAACAACATTGTTTTCCTTACAATTCAAATTTAAATTCAAATTCAAATTTTAAACTTTCAAAATTTCTCAAAATTTTTCTAACACCCTAAATTTTCGAAAAATTTCGCCAACGTCTCCTTTGCGCGGCTAGCTCGGTACGACTACAAAATGGCACCACGGCCCCTCAGAATCAAAAAAGAAAAGAGAAAGCCAAGTGGCTGGAGAAGAAAATCATCAAATTTCATACTGAAATTTAAATACGTACCTTTTTGTCGAGCAATTCAATTTTATCTTCAAAATCAAAATCCAATTCCTTTTCTTTTTATATACCTGTATAACCTGCTAGTAGTAGCATCCATAATATCCAATTCCAATATTCAAACCATTTTGCCAATTCATTACAAAATTTCCCATATATGCTTCTTATACATTTTTACTTCACTATTGAAGTTACATATCCAATTTCATTCAATTTTACATTTCAATTCAATTCACAATTTCAATTCTATTTGAATTCAATTCTAAATTCTAAATATTGAATTCTAACGAGTAACTTTCATTTACTAATTCATATTACTACCTTAAATTAGTTTCATTCGCTAATTCATTTTAAATTTGTACATTCACTTATTCATTTTATTTCAAATTTCAATTTCCATATTCAATTCATCACGAATTTACTTAATTATTTACAAAGGAAATTTCAATTTATTTCTTTTACTCACTTGAATTTATATACAAATTCAAATTTATCTTCAAATTTAGCTCACGACTAAACTTTAATTTAGCCAATTCAAATTCCAATTCATTAGTACATGAATTAATAATTTATCAAGTTAGTTTACTTGAATTCAATCCATTTTATTTTTATTTAATTACATATACTAATGATAATAATTCTATATTATCACTTCCTAACAATCATGCAACCATATACTATTATAATTCATAGAAAATCATTTCCTTTCTATACAAAATAGTTTTGGGCAAAATTATCTTATTTACCCGATTCAAAAACAATTTTATATTCACTAACAAATACGCGCTCATATCTATTATTACACTCAAACTCATTCTAGAGTATTGCTGACTCTATCTCTAATGAGTAATACCCAACATAACCATGGTTGTCGCTTAACCATAAGCTCTGATACCAAATGTAACGATTGCGATTTTTCGTTGCCGAAAAACCGAAATGTTATGGGTTTTAAGAAAAAAGAAAGAAGAAGAAAGAGAGAAGAAGAGAGAAGATAGTAGAAAATAGAGAGAAAAGAAGACAGAAAATAGAACAAACAGAAAACAACTACAGAACAAACATCAGAATCTCATAATTCGCAGCGGAACAACATATAATAGATAAATGAATAATCTTTAAACAAAGAACTATAGCAGTTATTACATTACATTAGATTTCATTACATCAGAGTGTACAACATCAAACAATGCAGCGGAAAAGAAATAGTAGATACTAGTAATACGCCATGCCATCCAGCTTCTGATTTTTTTTTTCGTTTGAAATTGAAGGAGAGAACGTGATTTATCTGGTATTCAAACTACAGAGGCCATGCTTAGCACGATCTTTACCACGATTTCTATTGTGATTTTCTGCGTGACTTAAGGCATGGTTTTAGGCGTGGAGTTAGGGAAGATAACGTGGTGTTTGACTAATTAATTTTAAATTCAAGTTTAAATCGAATTTAATTTCAACGCGTTTACTCGCCGTGTGCTCACATATCAACTCAGAAAAATACGAAATTTGAAATCCGGCAATAATTCAATATTACGGACCCAATGAAACTGGTTTCGTCGAATTCCGAGACTGTGCCTCGGACGGCTATTTTTAAATATCGATTCAAACGATTAAAATTTCAAAACTATACAATTCACTTTCAAATTCAATTCTGAAGCTTCTATTATCTTCAGTATTATCAATATAAATTTTACAAGCCTTTGAAATAATTTTAATCGGCTTAAAATTGAAGATTCAAATTTTTATTCAACTTTCTATAGATTAAATTCTATAATTTAATCGCCAAATTCATTCTGATAATTTGAAATTCAATTCAAACCATCATTCAAATATTTAAAAATTACTTAAATATTTTCAAATTAAATTGTTCAAAATTCTGGGTCGTTACAAATTCAATACTTGCCTTAATTTACTTATTCAAACTTTATATCAAATGCAACAATTTCCGCTATTTATTATTAATTGCAATATATAATTAAATTTGTACATTTTAATTACCCTTGATACATCAAATTTCAACATTCTCTTTCATATAAATAAATAAGATTTCTATTCCTTTCTAAATTTAAATAAAAATCCTATTAATTTAATTCATTTTAAACATCGAATTTACACGGGTCGTTACACTCTCCCCCACTCAAAACTTTTCGTCCTCGAAAAGGAAAAGGAGGGAAAAGAAGGATTTAATAACAATACATCTTATTCAAATATTTCTAAGTTTAAAATTTACGGAAAATTTTGGCAGAGTCTCCTTTGTACGGAGAGGCTCGGAAGAAAATATAATATCAAAATATAACAAAATACACAAATACTTTCCAAAATAAAATATATCCCTACACGGGAAAATATATAAAATAGCACTATAACCGTAATCCAAAACGTACCTATTTGTCGGACAGTTTACGCTTAATTTATGGAACCAAAAGCAGTAGCAGTTGCTTCCATATCCTGCATTTCACTTATAAAATCTAAAGGGTTAACAATTTACATAAAGTGAAATATTTAAGTGGATTTCAATCACTAACAACAAATCAATGCAACAACCATCAATTTCAACGAACAACATACACAACAAATACAAAACAACCATACAATCATACAACAAATAGTTGTTCGGGTTCAAAACCTTTAAATTGTACGGAATGAAGAATAAACCATCAAGTGCATCATTTACTCAACAGTCTTAGATTAAACCCAATGGATTATTCATCCATCCCAACAAAGTTAAAGTTTCCTCACCCAACAACCACAATCAAACAATATCAATTCCAATCAACAAATCAAATTAACTTATTATAAATTTTATTTCATACATCAGTTGTTTGATTATCTTTTTATTTATACAGTGATTCATCGTTTTAATTTACATTTACTCATTAAATGTTTGCTTCATTTATTTTTACTTATTCTTACAATTATTCAATTTCATTAACTCAGGTCATGCTAGTTCTTTTTATCTCATTATAATTATTTATTCATTTATTGCATGCCCTCGTTTAATTTGTTAGCATTTCCATTTTATTTACTTAAGTTGATATTCATCTATTTGAATTACTTACCTTTAATTTTATTCACTTATAGTAAGATTTTAATTGTAATTTAAGTTGATAACATTAAATTCTCATTTATAATAGCAAATTCATTGAATTCTACACTACCTACTTTTACTTGTACAATTTTCATCACATTTCCTATTAAACATTTCAACTTTTAATATTTGGTAAGATATATATGTTTTTTAAAGAATGTACTTGAAAGTATTACAAGTTTTCTCATTACCAATGATTAATTGAAAATTCAATAATAATATTCTTTATTTCGTAGGTTATAATTTCAAATTCCATTTAATACCATCTATAAACTATCATTAAATCTCTTATTTCCTTTAGAGGTTTTAATTTATTAATTACCTACGTTTCAATTCACTACAATAATTGAAACAATTAACTAATGGAAATCTAAGAATTTAATACCGGTTAAATTTCAAATTATTTTAAAATAATAGATAAATATATTCTTACAATTTATATATCTCTAATTATATTTAAAACAATTCAAAATTTATATATTTTTCAAAATGAATTGCAGTAAAACTACTACAGTGGCCTTTTCCCTTCGAAACTCGAAAATGAAAGTCGATGATGCGGCCGTCATCACCGAAATTATTTTCCAGCGACAGAGAGGAAAGTACAAAACTTATTTTCTCCAATATCTTCTTTAAAACAATTTTTCCCAAATTATATTAAATGTTTATATCAGAAAGTACTTATAAACAATATTATTATGTTCCAAAATTTATTTGAAAGAAATTTCAAAACCCCGGAACTTAAGTTCTAAATTTCCAAATTTCATTTATTTTATTTTTCTATCTTATTTCTATTATTATTTATACACTTTATTACCTAGCAACCAATCTATTGCAGCCAAATATAGATATCTTTTGAAAAATTTATTTTATATATAGAAAATATAATAGGCAAAATTATTTCGTTCACCTATATAAAACAAATATTATGTCGGTCTGTCCTATTAAGTGTTTAGAAATCCCTATTGATGTCACAGCGTCCCATGCACCAACCAGAATTTATAAATACAAAACGGAACAGATTAACACAATATAAAATCTTTTTATAACACTAACAAATACGCTCTCTCATATATATACACTCAGCGACTCCCATAGGGTATTACTACCCTATTAGTGAAGAGTCAAACCCCCACAAAGCTAAGGTTTATCGCTAAACCAAAGCTTTGATACCACATTGTAACGTCCCACCTTTTCGCACACTTTAAACCGACACATATGTCGATTCAAACCATACGGAAGGGCGGATCGTTATGGGGTAAATAAGAAAAACTGAGAAGAAATAAAACAAAATAGAATCTCACAGCGGAAGGATAAAATATAATAATAAAATATACAGTTTACAAAACTGTTTACAAAACTGTTTACAAAACTGTTTACAAAACTTTTGATTCTTCTTTATACAATTTAATATCAGAGTTCACATACCAATAAATACCAATGCAGCGGAAAACAGTGAGTAGTGGAACCATATAGTAATAATAATAATAACGAAATCTTCGTCTTCGTCCTCCGGAGCTAAAGTCTTCGATCCTGAAACGCTCGGACTGACCCGAGCGAATTGAAAAGACAAAACACTCGAGTCAGAACTAAAAGATCTTATGTAAGTTAAATTAACAGAAATAAATATGAGTGCAGTAACTCAAGAGATGCTCGGGATTTACAACTCCTAAGGATCCGTTAAACTATTTACTATGTAGTATATTGCGCTATTATAATAGTGTCTAATTGTAAAATAAACTTACTTTTTTCTTAGCATTAAGGGGTTACCCATATAGCCCTTAACACGTAATAGTCCTAGTAGTCCATCCAATATCATAGTCCCTCCTGATCGGGAAGCCACCAGAGGATACCACACGGGGTACGGGAGAAATCCAAACTCGTACAAGGCGCGATAGGGTAGGTGACACGGCACAACTAGGCAATGCCAGGGTAGATATACCAATTGCTATCCGGGCTGATGGAAACGCATAGCCGCAGCTACCGCCCACCTCGAAACAACTCCCCAAAAAAAATCAAAGTAAAAGTGGCCACTGAATCAATCCAAAGTCAAAGTATAATATCGAAGAGGAGTGTCCGATCAGAAAAATGACCTCATTGGCCCGAGAATCGCTCCTGTTTTAGCTACCTTATGCCAACTCATGGGAGTCGGGTCCACGTATTTACCTTGCAGGAAACGCCTCCTCCAACCTACTTCATTCTGGAATCTCCACCGCGTACATGGTTGTTAAAGTGGTTTTCGGAGTTGGCAGAGAGTATGACAACTTCCGATCCCGGTCTCTTCAACAACCAAACGTTATTATAACACCGCGGTCCTTTAAAATAATTTATGCTTTTAAAACCAGAATATAATATCCATTTCAAAACCATATAAATATGATATCATTTCCTTTTAAAACCCAAAACAATATGATATCATCTTTATTTTCCAATATATTCTTTCCAAAAATCATAGTGGTTTCAAAGTAAAATATTTAGAAATCAAAACTCTTGAATATAATATTTCCAAATTATACTACCTTGAAAGCCATAACTTTGAAATAAATTCCATCTCTCAAATGGTTAAATATTAAATTACTTTTATAAAACACAATAGCTTCTTTACATTTCACAAATCAATTCCAAATATCAAATTTAAACTTCGAAATACCATTTTTAATTCTTATGTTTCAAAGCTTTAAATATTTTACCATTTCAAAACAAACTCATTTGACAAACCCATATATATCAAATTCAATTCCTTATTATTTAGACTTGAAATGTTTACTTAATGAATTCAATATAATTTAAGTAAAACTTTTAACTTCACATAATTGGAAAATCTTTCAATTTATTAAACTTGATATATTCATTTAAATCAACCTGATATTCATTTAAATCACTTTACAAAAGATCAAGTTATAAAAATCATATCCTTTAAATTTTTTAATTTTTATTAAATTTCAATTTAACTTAATATTCATCTTCCAAATCTTATTCTCATTTAAGTCATAAAAACTCCAGAAATTAGATTTTAAATAAATGCTTAATCGTATTTTGATCTTAAAAATCAAACTTTATTTATACTTCAAATCAAATTTATACAAAGCTTAAAAACCGAAAATTTACTATATATATATAAATAACCAAATCAATATCCTATAAACCATATATATAGCTTTACAAAACCATAGTAAAACATTTCAAAAATAATTTTTATATATTTACCGCGGTGCCTGTATAAAATTTTCTACCCTATGGTCAAGTGATACGGATGTCCATCATTTCAATCCGCAATTTAAAATAAAAATGCGGTTGTATACCATTTCAAACCGCAATCCCGAATGAAATGAAAATGCATGATGACTTGCAGTTTATACAATATAAATATAGCATCCATTCATCCAAATATCAATCATCAACCATTATTTGCAATCATCATCCAATTTAAACAATCATCGATATAGAGCATATAAATTATACAGGTAATAAATAACATGTATTAACTGCAGTTTATATTCAATAATAAATTTAACAACTGTTAAACTAGCAGTTTATATGCAAATAAATAAATTTAAATTTAACTGGCAGTTAATATGAAATAAAAATTTAACATAACTATGACTGGCAGTTAATATGCAAATAATTAAATTCTAACTGTCAAATTATATGCAATAAATAAAATGTATTAACAGTTAAATTAAATAAATGCGATTTAACTGAGATGACAAATAAAACATGCCAAACAGTCATAAATAAATTTCTACTCATATCTTAAGTCAAATTAACAAACATAAGAAATTCTAGAAGTTGTGAGTGGGTTAAAACACTCACCTTTTGAATTTAAATCGAATTTAAATCCGATTTAAACCCAAAAATTCGACTATCTCCAAATCTGTCCAAACCAGTGTCAAAAGATCTGGAATTTAATTTCGATCCTAACAAAAAAAAATTCGCGTAAAACAGATGTTATATGCGGAAGTTATGAAAATTTGAACGAGTAGAAATTAAATTAAAACAAAAATAAAATACCGTGCCACATCCACTCTTCCCTCGCGTATGCTTCTTCTTGATTGCTAGCTTTGTTCCATAATTTTTCTTTTATTTCGATTTACTTTAATTTTCTTCCTTATTACATGAATGTATGTATTTTTAAAAGGTTGAAAGAAAAAAAAAAGATTTGAAAAAGAAGAATTGTAAAAGAAAATGATTAAAATAAGAACTGAAGATGGAAGAGAAGATTTAGATTTGAAAAGAAAGAAGAAAGTTTGAAATAGAAGAAAATTTTGAAGAAGAAGAATATTTGAAGAGGAAGGAAAAATTAAAATGAGAGATAATAAGGAGATTTGAAGAGAAAAGAAAAAAAAAGAAAAGGAAAAAAAGAAGAAGATTAGAATGGAGGTTGTGGTTTCATTTGCATCATATTTATTTATAAGGTTAGAATTAGGTTTAGGATCAAAGATATTTGAAAAGAGAGACCGCTATTAATTAGAAATAAATGAAATGACGTTTCAGAAAAATGAAGTTGGAAAATGAATGGAAAGAAACAAAGTAAATATGAACAAACTTGGTTTTGAAATATAGTAAATATGAACAGCCTTTTTAAAAGTAGCAGGTATTAAAAAGAGGCAATTATTAATTAGAAAGGGAATGAATGGACTAACTCTATACTGTAAACAAACTTTTAGAATTCAAATTTCAAAACAATTGTTTACTTAATAAATTTTGTTAACCCTAAACACACCAAAGTTACTTCATTAACTCAAGTAATATTCGAATTTCTATGCATTTGGGTTTTTGTCTATGCATAATATTTTTTTTATACTTACCTTAAAAATGAAAACATTTGATTTGTTTTTCCCAAAATGATCTCTTATTACCATTGAAACACCCTTTTTGTTTACCACAGAACGCGCGTTTTTTATTATTATTATTATTAAATCTATTAATTGAAATCACCGTTTTCTTTCCTTTTAATTGAAATATTTGAACTACATTAATTGCAATCACTTACAAGGTTAAATTTTAAAACAGATAACTAAAATGCATAAAAAAATAAAAAAATTGTTTATATACAAGAGTAATAAAAAGATTATTTTCCTATTCTTGTAATCAGTCTGTAAGCTAAACACAGTTCAAATAAACATATATTTCTTTCTATAAAATGAATCTTTCTATTTTTTTATTTAAATTTAATTAAACCTACATTCACAGATGAAACATTCATTTTATTGATGTAAATTTTTTTTTCATTGAATCAAAACTTTCCTTATATTTCACAAAACATAAGCTGCTTTTAATTGCACCTATTACAATTAGTATTGTCTCTCCTATTAATTGAAAATTTTCAATTACATTAATTTCAGTTGATTAAGTTTCAAAATGGGCTAAATGAATGAAATGATAAGTAGAACAATTACTTCCTATTAACGTAATATTTAGATGTTAAATTTTCATTTATTTCAATTAAACCTATTATCATACATTACTTCAATATACTGATAAGCTTACTTTTGCACCCTTTCATTTACCCAACTGCCATTTTATAAATAAACTTAATAATTGATTCATACTCTATTACATAAATGTCTACCCTTTCATCTAAATTAAAGTTTACATAAACTTCAAACATTTAATCCATTTATTCCAATTTATCCTTTCATTAAATTTAGATTCAAATCAATTTATAAAGCTTTATCTCCATTCTTTATATACACTAACCATCATTTAATGAAGAATTTATTTACGTTATTCCCCATTATTACCTAAATTTATTTAAACGTAACATTTATTTCAATGATTTACAAATTAAATTGAAAGAACTAAATATATATATATATATATATATATATATATAGTTCATAATAATTGTTGTCAAACTCTAAATCCCACATTTATAAGTTTGTTGTTTACAGCGTATTGGTTTTTATTAAATCATCACTTATTATATATGTATAAATTAAATAAAAGCATTATTTTAGTCCGTTTAAGTTTATTACCAAATATCCATTTACCTTTCCCATCAAAGTTGAATTCCATTCAATTAATATAACAGCCACTTTCCCCATTCACACCTATTATCAACCCACAATTATTGAAATTCATTATCTTATTTTGATTTTATACGATTACCATTAACTTTACATTCAGTTATTATTCAACGCATATTTATTTATCAATCAAATTCGATATTTACCTATCTTTTCTTTTATTTGATAAATAACCTAGTATACATTTACATACATTTATTTCATCCCATTCATTTATGGGTATTGCATTAAAATTTAGTTTATTAGCTAATACCAACATTATTACCATTCATTACAATTAGATTCCAAATTTTTATTCAATACCCTGAATGAATAACGTATATATTAATCAAATCATTACATTTGTTTTTCTCATATTCCATTAAATATATGCACACATACAAATTAAGATTCTAAATCCAATTAGTTATTCCTTTTACATCAACCATCACTTATGAATAATTATCGTTTCCTATTTATTTTGTTACATTCACTTATATTCACTTTATGAGTAAATTGGTATTCCCTTTAACCCATTAATTACTAACTTTAGTCATTGCAATTTATTATCCAACATACAAATTGAATCTATTGTCAAATTTTCCATTTCAATAAATTAACACCTTACAATAGTTAATAAAAAGGGATTGTACTAAATAAAAATTTATCTTCATTGATGAATTCAATACTTGCCTTAATTTACTTATTCAAACTTATATCAAATGCAACAATTTCCGCTATTTATTATTAATTGCAATATATAATTAAATTTGTAAATTTTAATTACCCTTGATACATCAAATTTCAACATTCTCTTTCATATAAATAAATAAGATTTCTATTCCTTTCTAAATTTAAATAAAAATCCTATTAATTTAATTCATTAAACATCGAATTTACACGGGTCGTTACAAACAAGGTTCGGCCATGGCCTTATGTGGCACGGCCATGTCTGGTGGAGGTCATGAGATGGTGTGGTAGTGGCCTAGGGTCAGGTAGGGGCTAGAGAAGGTGGTGCTAGTGGTGGCCGAGAGGGTGTATGGAGTGATGAAGGCCAATAGGTGGTCGACTTGGGTTGTTTTCAAGTGGTGCTTGCACTTTGTGTGGAGCTTTCAACATAGGGGTGCATGACCATGACTGGTCAGTGGAGATAAGATGGCTTTGCAGCCGATCAAAGTGGTGGTGAAGGTGGTGGTAAAGGAGAACCTATAGGTCGAACAGTATAGTGAAAGCAAGGCAATGAAAATACATAAAACAAAGAAGAAAGTAAGAAAAAAAAAAGTGAAAAACCATTACCAATTTTTGTTTCAGAATTGATGGCCCAAAAATATATGTGAGAAACTTTTCTTATGCGTGAGAAATGGAAATAAATACGGCTGAGAAATGATATGGTTGGTCAAATGAATGCAAGTATTGATTTGCAAATGAAAAGGTAAAAGGAGATAAAAAGTCAATGGTATATGAAAAGGTTCAAAACTCTTCATATTTCTTATTTTCTTTTATTCATTTTAAACACATGAAAAATGTAAATAAATAAAATAAAAACAAGACAAAATAAAGTATGAAAGAAAATAAATAGATAAATTTTAGATAAATATCAATTAATTAAGAAAATAGCTTAAAAATAGAAACTAGGTTTCAAAAATTGCAAATAAATATAATAAACTTTGGAAAAATTATAATCTCACTTTAAAAATATTTTTAAAATAAAATCTTGAAATAAAAATAAATTTAAAATATTTTCAAAATGAAAATAAAGTCAAATTTAAAAATATTCAAAAATCTAAGGTCGTTACACTCTCCCCCACTCAAATCTTTTCATCCTCGAAAAGAACGGACAAGGAAAATAAAGAAAGCAGATAGAAAAGAAAAATAGTACCTGAAACGAATAATTTCAGATTTGAAGCATGAGTGCTCTCCTCCGTCTCCCAGGTACAATCTCGATTATGAGTACTCCACTATATTTTGACCAGACTAACAGATTTCCTTCTGAGCTGCTCTGTACCTCTATCGACAATACGAAGTGGCTTCCTCTCGACAGTCAGATTAGGCTCAATATCCAAATTATCAAGAGCAGAAGGCTGGACAATAAGAGATGGATCATGAAGGTACCGGCGAAGATGAGAGACATGGAATACATCATGCACTCCAGAAAGCTTCTCGGGCAAATCCAGACGATAAGCCAAAGAACCAACTCTTTCCACAATGCGGAAATGACCAACGAATCTAGGAGAAAGCTTCCCTCTATGACCAAAACGAATGACATTCCTTAAGGCAGAGACCTTAAGGAATACCTGATCATCAACATCAAACTCCAAACACCGCCTACGCCTATCAGCGTACTTCTTCTGCCTATCCCGAGCAGCTCTCAACCTCCTCTTAATCTCCTCAACTCTCTCAGAAGCTTCCAAAATCACATCAGGACCAAGAACAAAACGATTACTGGATTCAATCCAGCAAGATGGAGATATACAAGGTTGTCGTATAGAGCAGCAAACAGAGACATTTTGATGCTGGCCTGAATGCAAAGATGGAATGAGCTAGATAAAAAGATTAAAATAGGCTTAAAACAGAAGATTAGATTATACCTGATAGCTATTATTGTAGGTGAATTCGACAAGATGGAGATGATCTTCCAAAGTTCCTCCATAATCAAGCAGCTAAGCATGAAGAAGATCCTCGAGAATTCGATTCATTCTTTCCATTTGACCGTCGGTCTACGGATGGTAAGCAGTGCTCAGATTCAAATGAGTAGCTAGAGATTCCTGAAAAGCTTTCCAAAACTGACTGGTAAAGATAGGATCACGATCACAAACAATGCTGAGAGGAACCCCATAGAGACGAACAATCTCTCTCATGTAGATCTCAGACAAGCTAGAAGCAGAATGAGTAGACTTGATCAGAATGAAATAAGCGGACTTGGTCAGTCTATCCACAATAACCCAGATACTCTCATTACCCCTCCGAGTCCTCAGTAAACCATCGATGAAATCCATGAAAACCTGTTCCCACTTCTAATTTGGAATCTCAAGGGGCTGCAACAAACCAGGGGTCTTCTGGTGATCGGCTTTGACTTGCTGACAAGTCGCACACCGACTAACAAAGATAGAAACCCCCACTTCATCCCCTTCCACCAATAAAGCCTCTTCATATCCTGATACATCTTCGACACACCAGGATGAATAGAAAGTCTGGATCGATGATTCTCCTGAAGCAACTCCTGCTTCAATCCATCAACATTCGGGACACAAATCCGACCATTAATCCTCAAAATCCCTCTATCATCGATCTGAGCTCCACTACCACTACCACTACTACCAAACCTACTATGAACACTCTCCTTCATCATTCTAAGCATCTCATCATCATCCTGCTTAGCCATGATACAATCCAGAAGAGGAGAAGAAGAAACAACAAGCTGACACAACAAAGCCTTCTTCCGACTCAAAGCATCGACCACAACATTAGCTTTACCGGGAGTATAGCTAATATCGAGGTTGTAAGAAGCCAGAATCTCAAGCCAACGAATTTTCCTCTGATTCAAATCTTTCTGAGTGAAGATATATCTCAGAGACCGATGATCGATGAAAAGCTCAAACTTGGTTCCTAGAAGATGATGCCTCCAAAGCTTCAAAGCAAAGACAACAGCAAGAAATTCTAAACCATGAGCAGCATAATTTGCCTCGTGGGTTTTCAACTGACGGCTGGCATAGGCAATGACCTTACCATCCTGCATGAGAACAACACCCAAACCCTCACGACTAGCATCAGTGTATACCGTCAATCCCTCACTTCCATTCGAAGCGGTAAGAATTGGTGCAGAAGTTAGCTTGCTCTTTAACTCATTGAATGCAACTTCACACTTCTTATCCCAGATGAACTTAGCATTCTTATGAATCAAAGCAGTGAGAGGTGCAGCAATCCGAGCAAAATTCTCGATGCATCTCCGGTAGTAACCGGCAAGTCCCAAAAAACTACGAATATCAAATGGAGTCTTTGGAGTTTTCCAATCCTGTAACAGAATAGGGAGAAAATAAGGACAACCGTAAAGATAGAATTATTAAATGATAAAAGAAAAGAGAGGAAAGAAAGCTTACATTGATCGCAGCGATCTTGACTGGATCAATATAAACTCCATTACCAGAAACAATATGCCCGAGAAATCAGACTTCATCCTTCCAGAAATGGCATTTAGAAAATTTAGCCTTCAACTGATGATTTCTAAGAGTCTCCAAAACAGATTTCTAATGCGACTCATGCTCTTCCTTGGTCTTAGAGAAGACAAAGATATCATCAACAAAGACTAAAACAAATTTATTAAGCACATCACGAAAGATACGATTCATCAAATCAACAAAGAAAGCAGGAGCATTAGTCAAACCAAAAGGTACGACTAACCATTTGTAAAACCCATTCTCGGTGCGGAAAGTAGTCTTGGGAATGTTATCCTCAGCAATCCTGAGCTGATGAAAACCCATGGCAAGATCAAGCTGAGAGAAAACAGTGGCACTATAAAGCTGATCAAACATATCATTGATACGAGGCATTGGATATCTGTTTTTCATAGAGAGCTTGTTCAACTCCCTATAATCAACACACATCCTCAGAGAACCATCAGACTTGATGACAAAAACCACCGCTGCTCCCCATTCAGAAATACTAGGTCTAATTAGACCTTTGGAAGACAAGTCGTCAATTTGTTTCCTTAACTCAACCTTCTCGCGGGGTGTCATTCTTCTAGGAGGAAGAACAATAGGTCGAGCATCAGGAATAAGATCAATCCGAAAATCAATTTCCCGCTTAGGAGGTAAAGAAGTGACTTCACCAAATACATCGGGATATAGTCTGACCACAGGAGTCGAATCAAGATCACTAGGAGAAGAATCCAGAGAATAAATAAAACTGCCAGTAAAATCCTGAGGCATGCGGCACTGAATAATCAAAGAATCGCCCTTATCTCCAACAAGAGTGACAATTTTGGATTTGCAAGAGATACGGGCATCATGATTCCTTAACCAATCTTGACCAAGCAATAAATCAAAAGCATCGAAACCTAGAACATTGAAATCACTAGAAAAACAATAACCAGAATGGAAGAGTTTAACTCCTCGACAAATCCTATTAAGGTTTGCGAGACCTCCAATAGGATTAGAAACACATAAAGGAACAGAAGCATACCCAGGAGAAAGGAGATGATCGAACTTATTACACAACTCAACAGAAATAAAACTGTGGGAAGCTCCAGTGTCAAATAAAACACGAACATGATGATGAAATAAAGTAAATGTACCCTGAAGAGTACCTTGGTCATCACTAGGAGTAGGAGCAAGTGGAGGAACTGGAGATGATGCGGATGAGACGGCAAATATGCCAAAAGGCTTACCCTTCTGCTGGGTAGGGCAATCCTTCCTAAAATGACCAGGCTGGAGACAGATATGGCAGAGATCACACTTAGCCAACAGAGTGGGTGGAGGAATAACAGTTCCAGCTAAAGTAGGACAACTATTCGCATAATGTCCTTTCTGATCACATCTGAAGCAAGTGATGCAGGAAAGATCAACGGGTTGCCTATGAGAAGGAGCAAATGATGAAGATCCCAAACCCGGATGCTTGAGCCAATTCTTCTTCTGCTAGTGGAAATTAGGCTTTCTCTTCCTAGAATTGGCAGAGGAAGACTGGGATGAAGGAGCACCAGAAACAGCAGGACCCTTAGATGTAGGGTTCTCATATCGAATAACCATATCCATGAGCTGGGTAAGTATGCCATGAACATGAGAAATGAGACGATCATAATACTCGGGACGAGCTCCAGCTATGAACTTCCCATTCTTCTTGAGAGGAGTGTCTATTAGGCTAGGACCGAACTTGGAAAGTTCATTGAACTTCCTCTCATACTCAGCAAAAGACATAGTACCCTGCTTGAGATCCATGAATTCACGATAAAGCTGAGATTTACCGGCTTCTGGCATCCATTTTGCCACAAAAGCCTCCATGGAAAAGAGATACAGAACAGACTTAAGATAGATTCTAATGAAAGAAAAATAGGAACAAAATTCAAGATAACACAAAGGATACCTAAAATGCTCCCAAGTAATATCAGCCTTGACGGTGTTAGTCATTACAGACTCCCACCAATCAAGAGAAGCCTCCTGCAACTCCTAAGCTACTAACTGATGCTTCAAGCCATCAGTAATCTCAAGACCAGTAAATATCCTCTCTAGACTCCGCAACCACTGCTGACCTCAATGATACTCTCTGAACCAGAAAACTTGGTACCACCAAGTTGAGTGAATTCCTTACAGAGAACAGTGAATGTAACATGAGCAAATGGTTGAGGAGCTGGGACAATATCACGAACCCTACCTTTGGCATTTCCTTGATTCATCCTGAAAAAATCAAGAACGAATTTAGGACAATGATAAAGAGATGACAAAGATAAGTGTTATCCCGCTTTTTGGCAAAGCCGTGATACCAAAAGATTGATCGAAAACAAAAGACAGTTCGTCTCAGAGATTGATTATACTTCACTTTACTACGGATATCGATGAATTTTGTCCGAGTCCGGAACGGGCTGAAATTGATAGAACATGACAAGAAAGGTCGAAGGAGTCGTCATTTCAAATTTCAAGTCAATCCGAGTTCGTTTGCCCAAGTTATGATGGATTCAAGTTGAGAGAGTTGGGCCTTGCTCGGTTCGAATCCATCACCCTTTCATTGTTTCGAACCCATCGTCTTCGAAACCATCTACTCCGAACCCATCCGGTGTCCTTCGTTCGAATCCATGAAGTTCGAACCCATCATCCTAGCAGTAGTTCGAACCCACGAGACATGGCCGCGCCTCGAATCCAGCAGCCATCATGTACTTCGACTCCATTATATTCGAAACCATCATCTTCGAATCCATTCAAGCCCACCAGCTTCGAATCCAAGTCGCTTCGAATCGATCTTGTTCGAATCGATCGAGTTCGAACCCACGAGTACACCTTGGTTCGAAACGGTCACATTCGAACCCAGGGACATTCACTTGTTCGTACCCACCAAGTCAGCTAACTTGGATGACGTGTCGCCCCACGATACGAACGAGGCGAAATCCATGGGTGCGAAGCGGTCAACTCGGAGACAAAACATGATCGATTCGAGGAGCACGCGCCACGTCACTGCAGAATCACGTGTGTCCATGGATTCGAAGTCATGGTTTCGAAGATGATGGGTTCGAACTCCACAGCCAACCGAGAAACACCATTTCGAACCGATCATATCTCCTCAACCACTGATCCAAATGCAACCAAATTTTCTCAGTAGCTTCCCTACAAGGTAAAGATTGTTCCTGCCAAGTTTCAGCTCGATTGGACCATTTCTTGATTGGGTTCGAAATGACTTCGAATCGATGTCAGATCGAGACGAAACTTGATGGGGTTGGTCGCGTGGGCCCACTCACGTGCCAGAAGAGGTCTCCCGAAGTTTCAGTCAGATCTGGGCCTCCAACGCCTATAAATAGCACCCTGAAGCCTTCAGAAAAGGGAGCTTCCGAGAACTTCTGCCATTGAACGCTGAGACTCTGCCGGATTCAAATCTATTCACCAGAGTCACTGTTGTATTCAGATTTCAAAGCTATTATCAATTGTAATCCGTTGTAATCGATTGAATCGAGCAAAGCAATAAAGAGAAATCCTTCAAAGTGGACGTAGGCACGAACGCCGAACCACTATAAATCCTGTGTTTGTGATTGTTGTTTGTGAATTACTGTGACTTGTTACCTAGAGCTGAATTCTATATTGATTGTTGCTGAGTTCTGTGTTGATTATTATCAAGTTGAATACGCAAACGGGTGCTTTCGTGATATTGGGTGTTTGTGACCAATTTTGGCGCAAACATTTTGGTGCTTTCACCGAGAACTGAACTCAGGAGTTCTACCAGTTGATAATTGATTCAGAGAAAGTTTGAAAGTTTAGATTTGAGAAATTATGACGAGACAATCGAGTAGAAGGCCAAGGCCAGAGAGGAGTGAACAGCAGGGGAGTCAGGAGGCTTCCTCAGGAGCGAATCAACCATCGATCTACATCACTAGGGACGAGATGGAGACGATGATGAAGAAGCAAGAGGAGTTGATCCAGAGTTTATTTCAACAGATAGGACAGCTTGGAGCATGGAATAGAGGAGCCAATGGAGTCCAGAACGAAGCAGGACCATCCGGCGTCGCACCCGGATTAGGGGGCACACCCATGGAGAATGTTGGTCCAATTTCGGAGGGAGAAAGAGGAGTATCTGCGCAACCTGGAGACAGCAGAGGAATGAACGCTCAGTCAAGGGGGCAGATTTCAGAGTTCCCTCGTGAACTCGGGGGGCAGGATGAAAGTAACGAACGAAGGTTACATCTCGGAGACACCGACAAGTTGGCAGAGATGGTTAGGCGAGCAATGAGAGGCGGTTTGGTGAACAAAGACCTAGAGGATGTTAATAGGAGTCCTTTCACTCCGGCAATCAGACGAGCTAGAAACCCACTGGATTTCAAATTACCATCGTTGGATATGTATGACGGGAGAACGGACCCCACGGTCCATCTGACAAAATATATGAGGCATATGGAAGTGCTGGGGGCATCATAGGAGGTTATGGCCCGGTGCTTTCCACTGTACTTGACGGATATTGCGGCATTATGGTTCAGGCAATTAGATAGTGGATCCATTGGAACATGGAATGATTTAACTGAGAGATTTACGAGGCAATTCAGGGTTCACATTACAAGACCCAAGAATGTGTTGACGTTGGCAACTTTAAAACAGAAGGCTGGAGAAACATTGAGAAGTTTCCTGACACGGTTCAATGCGGCGGCAGCTTCGGTGGATAGACCGGATCCATCCATGGTTATGATGGCGGCTGTGTCCGGAATAGCAGACGGAACAGAGTTCAAAAATTCATTAACTAAGGATCCACCCGTAGATCTGGGAGAATTCTATCATGAGACGGAAAAGTTTTTACGATTAGAGGATGCGAATGCAGAAAGAGAAGAAGGAGATGGGATAGAAGTTTATGCACTCAAAGATGAAAAGCCCCCTAGAAGGGACTCGGACAAGGATAAAGGTAAAAGAAAGATTGAGAATAACGGAGACAGATCAAAGTGGCAACGGAGGGAGCCGCGATTCACCACCTACACTGAGCTGAACGAGAGCCTAGAACGAATTTATCAGGATACCAAAGAGCAGATCCCGTATCGAAGGCCGATGCGAAGGGACCCTACCTCTGACGAAAGAAAATCAGATAAGTTCTGTGTATTCCATGAATTAAATGGTCATAACACTAACGATTGTAGGCACCTGAAGGACGAGGTGGAAGGGCATATCAGGAACGGTATGCTCCTTCAATATGTAAGGAGGCGAGCTCCTGTGGCGGAACCAGAACGACCATCGTCCACATCAGCTAGAGGCGATCCTGAATCAAGGCACCGTTTGGTTATCAATTGAGTGAGATAACGATGAACAAGTTGTAAGCTTCCACTAACGCAATTAAATCATTTACACATGTGCGAGATCGCGAACGATCTCCAGGCATGCTCTGAATGATCATTGACCGTTTCGTAGTGGGAACTTACGCTTCGACATCCATGCTTTGCTTTCATATCATTTCAATTTGAACATTTAGACTCTGTTTGTTTGGACATTATTTTAAAAACTCATCCGTGTAATAGATATTTGATTCTGATAACTCTGGAATGGCTAAGCTACTTACACATGTATGGGGTCGCGAACGATCCTTAGGCATGCTCTGAGATGGCGATGAACCGCCCTGACAAACGGTCCAGGAACTCACCCGAACGTGACTCTGGCATCGATAATACCAAGCCCTCCCGGGCACACAATTCGCCTCGAACGATACTCAACTTCGAACAGTCACAACTCACCACACCTCAAATGGCTTGATCGCGAGCGGTCGTCACTTGAGGTCCAACACCCGACCGCGAACGGTCACAAATTCGCCTCGAACGGCACACGATCGCGAACGATCACTTTCTGCCTTGAATGGCACCGACCGCGAACGGTCAAGGTTCACTAATTATAAAATTCGACCTCGAACGGTCACCATTCGCCTTGAACGGCACTTGGTCGCGAACGATCATCAATTGTCGCGAACGGCATCGACCGCGAACGGTCCCATTCAATCTTTTGCCATGAATAGTATCGACCGCGAACGGTCCTATTCCATCATTTGCCACGAACGGCATCGACCGCGAACGATCCTATTCCATCCTTTTCCGCGAACGGCATCGACCGCGAACGGTCCCGATTCACCTCAAACAGCATGCGATCTCGAACGATCGACACATGGATTCATACGCTCGACCGCGCACGGTCGCACTTCACCTCGAATGACTCGATCACGAACGATCGTCATTTGAAGTTGAGCGCTTGACCACGAACGGCCGCGCTTCATCCCAAATGGCTCGATCCCGAACGATCGTCATTTGAGGCCATATGAAAACTATCAAGTTCTTTGCAGGTTGATGAACGGATACGAACATCCAACTCGAAGCATTACAAAACACACCTTCCTACCGCAAGGCATGTTTTGGGGGGCAAAATGTTATCCCGATTTTTGGCAAAGCCGTGATACCAAAAGATTGATCGAAAACAAAAGACAGTTCGTCTCAGAGATTGATTATACTTCACTTTGCTACGGATATCGATGAATTTTGTCCGAGTCCGGAACGGGCCGAAATTGATAGAACATGACAAGAAAGGTCGTAGGAGTCGTCATTTCAAATTTCAAGTCAATCCGAGTTCGTTTGCCCAAGTTATGATGGATTCAAGTTGAGAGAGTTGGGCCTTGCTCGGTTCGAATCCATCACCCTTTCATTGTTTCGAACCCATCGTCTTCGAAACCATCTACTCCGAACCCATCCAGTGTCCTTCCTTCGAATCCATGAAGTTCGAACCCATCATCCTAGCAGTAGTTCGAACCCACGAGACATGGCCGTGCCTCGAATCCAGCAGCCATCATGTACTTCGACTCCATTATATTCGAAACCATCATCTTCGAATCCATTCAAGCCCACCAGCTTCGAATCCAAGTCGCTTCGAATCGATCTTGTTCGAATCGATCGAGTTTGAACCCACGAGTACACCTTGGTTCAAAACGGTCGCATTCGAACCCAGGGACATTCACTTGTTCGTACCCACCAAGTCAGCTAACTTGGATGACGTGTCGCCCCACGATACGAACGAGGCGAAATCCATGGGTGCGAAGCGGTCAACTCGGAGACAAAACAGGATCGATTCGAGGAGCACGCGCCACGTCACTGCAGAATCACGTGTGTCCATGGATTCGAAGTCATGGTTTCGAAGATGATGGGTTCGAACTCCACAGCCAACCGAGAAACACCATTTCGAACCGATCATATCTCCTCAACCACTGATCAAAATGCAACCAAATTTTCACAGTAGCTTCCCTACAAGGTAAAGATTGTTCCTGCCAAGTTTCAGCTCGATTGGACCATTTCTTGATTGGGTTCGAAACGACTTCGAATCGATGTCAGATCGAGACGAAACTTGGTGGGGTTGGTCGCGTGGGCCCACTCACGTGCCAGAAGAGGTCTCCCGAAGTTTCAGTCAGATCTGGGCCTCCAACGCCTATAAATAGCACCCTGAAGCCTTTAGAAAAGGGAGCTTCCGAGAACTTCTGCCATTGAACGCTGAGACTCTGCCGGATTCAAATCTATTCACCAGAGTCACTGTTGTATTCAGATTTCAAAGCTATTATCAATTGTAATCCGTTGTAATCGATTGAATCGAGCAAAGCAATAAAGAGAAATCCTTCAAAGTGGACGTAGGCACGAACGCCGAACCACTATAAATCCTGTGTTTGTGATTATTGTTTGTGAATTACTGTGACTTGTTACCTAGAGCTGAATTCTATATTGATTGTTGCTGAGTTCTGTGTTGATTATTATCAAGTTGAATACGCAAACGGGTGCTTTCGTGATATTGGGTGTTTGTGACCAATTTTGGCGCAAACAATAAGATAAGATAAATTCACTTGGATGAATATCCTAATGAAAGAAACACTAACAAGATAGATACGAAAGGAAGTTAGAAAACATTTGAAAATTCCTTTTAAAACAAGAAAAATTTTATATCAAAATAATATTTGAAAAATCCTTTTAAAAATCATTTTGAAAATCATTTTATACTTTGAAAATACGTTCTCTCACAAAGATATGATTCTGAGATTGATTTCACTCATTCTAGGGTATTTCTACTTATCTCTAATGAGTTTTTGCTCCGCAGGCTATGGTTTTCCTAATACCAAAATTCTGATACCAACTGTAACAACTTCTTATTTTGTACCATCCAAATCGACAATAATCCACACATGTCAGAATTGAATGATGCAAAATAACAGATTGTAAATAAATTGGAGCAAATAAAATCAATCATACAGAATCACAGACATAGAAATATCAGAATAACTCGCTGCGGAATATAAAATACCATAGTAGTTCATGAAGCTACTATAACAAAGTCTTAAAACAAATACATAATATCAGTCTGAAAACCACATAATATGAATCCAAAATACATAGAAGTTCACTAATACATGAGATAAACTAGAACAGCTGAAACTGAAATAGATATATTAATAGATAGGCAGAATCTCCAACAAAGACCAGCTCCAGAAAGAGAATCCAAAGCTGTGAGTACTCAAGCTGACCCGAGCGTAAAGCAAAACACAAAACACAAAACACTCGAGTCAGGACATACATACTTATATAATGTAAACCAACTCAAGTGAACTGCAGTAAACGAACAAGTAAATTAAAGGATGCTTGGGACCGCCCATCCTCTAAGAATCCGTTAAACTGTTTACTATGTAGTAATATTGCGCTATTATAATAATGTCTATAGTAAAATAAACATACTTTAAAATAGCATCGAAGGGTTATCCTTATAGCCCCCAACACGTAATAGTCCTAGTAGTCCATCCAGTATCAACATATCTCCAGATCGAGAGACTACCCTAAATACTCCATGGGCTATGGGAGAAGTAAGAAAACTCATAGTAAAGCTTGCTATGGTAGGTGACAAGGCACATTGGCAATGCCATAGTAGATGTACCAATTACGCTTCCGGGCTGGTGGTAACGCATAGCAGCCACTACCGTCCACCTCAAGCCACACTCCCAAAAATCAAAGGGGTGCACCCAATCAATCACAAAAGTAATAGAATGGTATCGAAGAAGTGTGTCCGATTGGAGGTGCTACCTCACTTGGCCCGTCGATCGCTCCTGTTTTAGCCACCTTAAGCCAACTGACGGGAGTCGGGTCGACGTTCATACCATAATAGGATCGTCGCCACCATCCTACTTCGTTCTGAAATCTCCACTGCCTACACAGTTGTTAAAGTGGTTTTCGGTATCGATAGAGAGTATGCCCATATCCGATCTCGGTCTCTTTTACAACCAATCGTTATTATAACCTGTGGTTATAATTTTAAAAATAGTATTTATACTTCGAAAATCAAATATCATTTAAAAATTCAATATTATTTCAAATCCATTTCAAAATATCAATATATCATATCTTTCAAAACCCTTATTCAATTTATTAAAAATTTAAATACCATTGTACATCACATTTCAAAATGATTTATATTTCAAATTAAAATACTCCATTTAAACCAATTAAAATGAAATTATTATAATTTAAAATCAAATATTTAATTCTCAAAATTTTAGTATTTTCAAAGTTCATTTATTCACTTAAATTTATTAAAACAGTGGAAATTCAACTTTCGCAGCACTTAGAAAATGTTACGGAATGTTATGTTTTAAAATAATTCAATTTAGCAAAAGACAACATTTAAAATGCTGTAATATGTTTTTAGTGTAGTTTTCTGCAATTACAGCACTTTCAAAGTGCTGTAATAGGCCTTAGTTCAATTTAGTCTTTTAGTTCATTTGTATCAACTCCAACACTTAGAAATGTTGTAATATCCTCTACTTAAGAAATGATAGCATTTTAAAAATGCTGTTAATTAAATTCCAAGTTTTTCAATACAATTTCATAAACAATTAAATTTTAACTTAAACCATTTTTAACTTATAAAGATCATATTTTTCCGCTTTAAAAATGATCATTTAAATACCTTTAATTTATGATTTTATAAAGTGAAATTTCACAATTTAATATCAAATTTTAATAATTCACTTATTAATCAATATACCATTTTCATAACATTTTTATTTACTTATTCCTTAAATTTAATTTACCATTTTTATAAATTAAATTAAATTTCCATTTTATTTTTCTTAATTTAACTTTTATTTTTAAAATACATTTCACATTTTATAAGTTAAGTTATAATCCAAATTACATTTTTCTCATTCATTTATTTAACTATTTTTAATTCATAGAAACATAAATAACACTTTATAAAAATAATTTTGAATTCAAATTTAAATCAATTTATCATATTTTCTTACTTAATTTTAAACTCCATTTATAAACAAATCATAATTTCCAAATTTAACTTATATTTCAACATTTTCTTTACCATTAATATTTCACTTATTAATTTGTAGAAAATCACTAATACTCTATAAAAAATCATTTTTAATTAAATTTAATTCAAAATATCGTAATATTTACATTTCTAAAAAAAATTTAGAAAAATATATTAACCACGGGTCTATATATAATTTTCTAATCTAAGTCAAGTGATACAGATAATATATCATTTCAATCCGTAATTTACCAAGAAAACCCGGTCAAACCTGCATTCCTAAGTAAAATAAGATGAATAAAAATCACTCAGGCCTATCATTTTAGCCCATAACAATTTTTTTCTGTTCAAAAGTCCATTCGGATATGTATCATTTCAACCCATAGTGATTCTAATCTACAGGGAGCTTGCAGTGTGATAAACAGATATAAATGAACAATATAGCATAATATAGCAGTAATAGATGATATGACAGGTGTATAAACAGGGTGAACATCATTTGATCATATAACAGGCATGTATAACATGGTAATATAAATCTAAAGATTTAAGTGGTGTCAATTTATGTGACGCCCCACTCCGAGAGCCTCGTTAACAAAGAGTATTACATAGATAATACTGTCGGCTAACGCGGACAATAGAGTACAATGGAAACGACCATGTGCAATCTTACCTTAAACTATTCACTAAATATGTCGAAAAGTAGAAACACATTAAAATTCGACCTATTCAATAAATATTTAAAGCAAAACTACAATGGCTATAAGATCTATCAGAAGAAAATATAACAACTCGAATGTAATATACATCACAGAACAGTCGATCATAATATACACATACACAGATACACCACAGAGTATACAAAATAATACATGTCAAGTGATACAGGAGACCACAATATACAGACGAGATGAAAGGGTATAAATATCAGAGTTACAACAGATAAGGACTACAAAAGACGCTATAACAAAATGAAGCTAGCGAATAGTCCGTGCGGAAGCAAAATAGGCTAAGTCCCTAAAAGCACCTAACCTGAAACATCTCGGTCTGACCCGAGTATAAATACATGGGTCAGTCTAGATAACAAATCAGTTAGACAAACTGAACACTAATAAACCTGCAAGGTCATACAGTATAATAAATATCTCTAGGGGAGATAACAAAATCATCAACAAGAGATGAATCATATAGAACAAGCCTCATATCATTGGCAACATATAGAAACAAAGGATACAAATATCCCAAAACAAGCCAATAGGCAAACAACAAATACCAATAAGGTATACAAGTTCCACAAGGTAAACGCTATACTCCATGCGGCTCAAAAAGACCAATACCGAAGGGCGATACCAAGGGAATATACATATCAATGAAACATCATAAAATTTGCTCGAGCTCAGTACTGTACAAACAAGGATCCATGAGCCCGAAGACTCCAAACCCAAGTATCACCCATGCGGCACATAAGGCCAACATCAGAGCGAAACTATATAGGGCAACAAACCCGAAGGCACACACCCGAAGGCAACATACCCGAAGGCAACAAACCTAGGGAGACAGTCCGAAGACACTATCCCAGAGGCAACAAACCGTAGTGGTGAAGGTCGAAGACCCAGTACTGGACACCACTAACTGGCGGAATGTGTCACAACTCTCGAAAAGGAATCCGAAAAGTGTTAACGTATGTCCCATAACCACTCGTTCGCACTAAACGGTTTACTATCCGTCAGCCCCTTTCACACTCAAAGCAGTACAAAGTTTACCTCATATCATCGATAAACCAAACCCGAAGGTCAAAACAATCAATCGAATAGGTCGAGGATTAATCGGAAAGATAAACGCACAGATTCATGGTCCGTGTTTTGCCCAACCATTTAATCACCCTTCCACTTCGTTCGAAGTGCGAAAGTGTGTGTTTTAAATAGAATTTATAAATTAGAGAAACGAACTTTTAAATGCGATTCGAGAGATTATTTTATAAAAACCCGTGGATTAAAATTAAAAGGAACCATCAAAGTCAAAACAATTGATAATCATACCTAGGATCATCATGAATCGATTCAAATTGAAAATTCAATCGCAAAAGGCAAAGTGGGCTGAAACAACAGGTTCAGTCGACTGAACAGAGTTTTCAGTCGACTGACCCTATACCTGGAAAATTTTCCAGGTTCAGGAAACTTTCTGTTTCCAGGTTCAGTCGACTGTGCAGAGTTTTTCAGTCGACTGAATCATGCCTGGAAACTCTCGGGTTTCAGGTTCAGTCGACTGTGCAGAGTTTTCAGTCGACTGAATCATGCCTGGGCTGTTTTTCAGCCTTATTCAAATTAAGAGCAAACTCTCCCAAAATGCAATCGGACGAACATTGGCTCTAAGGGCTTATGCCAATCGACAACCCGGCCCTATATGTTCCTCGATGCATCACCAAAACATGATTAAAACATCAAAGTTAGGATTTCAAAGATTTGAACCCAAAACACTAAAAATTGGAATATTCCCCAATTCAACCCAAACCAATTGCAAGTGCATATGAACAAGGTGTTAGGAATTCATAGCTAACATCAATGAAATCAAGAGAAGTAGATGTGAGTTCAAAACTCACCTTTTTACACAAAACAAAGAAGATGAAGAAGCTCAATTGCAAGGGATCAACCAACGACACTCCACTTCAACACTACAAGCTTCAATCTAGAATCAAAAGCAAGTATTTCCTAAGTTAGGGTTAGGAAATTACAGAAATTGAAGAGGAGAAGAGATGGAGAAGATGGAGATGAACTTACCAATGGATTCTCTATGGATTTGGAGCAAGAAATCAAGATACAAAGGAGAACTAGGGCTTGCTAATTTTCTATTTCCTCTTTCCTTTCCCCCATTTCAGTTTTTAGTTTGAGAAATAAAATGAAATGAAGATGAAATGAAGAGAAGGGTTGAGCTAGGGGTTAAATGAGCTGGTGGGCTGAACCCAACCCCAAACCCAATAGGAAAAGTAGTCAAAATTTCACAAACTCCAAACATATCAAAGATTATACTCAAAAAGATCGCAAACGCCATTTTGGACTCAATGGAAATGGTTTCGAGCTCCAATTCGGCCATTTGCAGAAAGTAACATTTCGGACCCCAAAATCCGAATAACGACGCTATATTTAAATCAAACATTTAAATATAAAATCGTTAAATATGCGGATTGTTACAGATATCCCCTCCTTACAAAATTGCGTCCCCGCAATTCCTAGAGACGATATTTGTAACAACTACATACATACAAAAGAAAGAATAACTTTAGACACAGAAATAGACTTACCATTACGAAGCAAGGATAGAAAACCTGGATAAGATCGCTCGATATACTCTCTGGTTTCCCAAGTACAGTCATTGGGATTAGCGGACCATTGAACTTTAACGAGCGGCACGTCCTTGTTCCGAAGGTGTCGCACCTCCGTGTCAAGCACGCGAATAGTTTGCTGTACAATAGATAAGTCCGGTGAGATCTCAAGCTCTTGCAAATCAGGAGAATCAATTACAGAATCCGATTCTCGAAGACACTTCCGAAGTTGCGAGACGTGAAACACGTCATGAATGCCAGATAAATGAGCTGGAAGTGAAACTCTATAAGCCACAGGGCCAATACGTTCAGTAATAGAAAACAGTCCTATATAACGAGGAGCCAATTTTCCAGTCGCACTGAAACGCATAACCCCTTTCAAAGGAGAAACACGAATAAAAACAAGATCGCCGATTGAGAACTCGAGAGGCTTCCTACGGTTGTACGTGTAGAATTTCTGTCGACTCTGTGCCTCTTTCATCCTCAATCGAATAAGATCAATCTTCTCAGAAGAATGACGAACAAAGTCCGGGCCAAGAATAAGCTTCTCCCTAGATTCCAACCAACAAGAAGGTGATCGACATGGCCTTCCGTATAAGGCTTCGAAAGGAGCCATACCGATACTAGACTGAAAACTATTGTTGTAGGAGAACTCTACAAGAGGTAGGTGATCCTCCCAACAACCACCGAAATCAAAAATACAAATACGGAGAAGATCTTCCAAAATACGATTCACCCGTTCAGTCTGTCCGTCAGACTGCGGATGATAAGCTGTAGAAAAATTAAGCTTTGTTCCCAAAGCTTGCTGAAGACTCTTCCAAAAATGACTCGTGAATAAAGGATCACGATCACTCACAATAGAACTAGGAACACCGTGAAGTCTCACGATTTCCTTGACGTACAACTTGGCCAAATGCGAAGCTGTCCTATTAGACTTAATAGGGACAAAATGAGCAGACTTGGTGAGGCGATCAACAATAACCCAAATACTAGAATGACCTGATCTCGAACGAGGTAGGTCGTCAATAAAATCCATAGAAATTTGATCCCACTTCCACAATGGAATCTCAAGAGGTTGAAGAAGTCCAGAAGGACGCTGATGTTCGGCCTTCACACGTTGACATGTCATGCAGTTGCTCACATAACTCGCCACATCGCGCTTCATGCCTTCCCAATAATAAAGACGGCGCATATCGGCATACATCTTACCACTACCGGGATGAATGGTATACTTAGAAAGATGGCAATCATCAAGAATGTCATGCCTAAGTGCAAAATCAGAAGGCACAAAAAGATGGTTCTTCTTACGAAGACACCTATGAGAATCAATGCTAAAATCTTGCAACGCCTCATCACAAGATCCAGACTCACAAAGCTGAATAAAATGCAACAAATCAGGATCACGCCGCTGAGCATCGGCAATACGATCCAACAAAATAGGTCGAGCTCCCAAACTAAATAATAGAATAGGAGAATCAGAAGATGAACCTCGATCACGAATTTCACAAAAGGATAGAGTCTCAAGAATATTCCATTCGGCAAGCATCATAGAAAGAACAACCGAATGTTTACGACTAAGCGCATCTGCAACACGATTACCCTTACCAGGGGTAAACTGGATATCAAAGTCATAGGAAGCAAGAAACTCGAGCCAACGCTGTTGTCTCATATTGAGTTCCTTCTGAGTAAACAAATACTTCAAAGATTTATGATCGGTATAGAGAATGAAGCGCTCGCCCAATAAATAATGTCGCCAAATCTTCAAGGCAAAGACAATGGCGGCTAACTCAAGATCATGAGTGGCATAGCGAACTTCATTCGGACGCAGTTGCCTAGAAGCATAAGCAACTACCCGATCTCTCTGCATAAGCACAGCATCGAGACCACTACCACAAGCATCGGTGTAGACAACAAGATCATGATTCCCTTCGGGAACCACAAGAATAGGAGCATTAGTGAGAAGTTCTTTCAATGTCTGAAAGGAAGCTTCACACTTGTCGGACCAAATAAAACGAATGCCTTTCTGAGTAAGGCTTGTGAGAGGAAGTACAACACGGGAAAAGTTCTTAATGAACCGCCGGTAATAACCCGCCAATCCAAGGAAACTACGAATCTCATGCACATTCTCAGGCCTCTTCCAATTCTGGATGGCTTCGATCTTTGAGGGATCGACAGAACTGCCATCGGAAGATACAACATGGCCTAAGAACTTAACCTTATTCTCCCAAAAGTAGCACTTGGAGAATTTGTCTTTAAGCAGATGACGACGAAGAGTACTCAAGACAATTCTCAAGTGATTAGCATGCTCAGCTTCAGACTTAGAATAAATAAGGATATCATCAATGAAGACAAGAACAAACTTATCGAGATATTCCCGGAATACCCGATTCATGAGGTCAACAAAGAAAGCAGGAGCGTTCGTCAAACCGAACGGCATAACGAGCCACTCAAAAGAACCATAACGAGTGCGGAAAGCGGTAAGAGGTATGCTATCCTCCGCGACTCGTAACTGATGAAAACCTGTGGCAAGGTCAAGCTGAGAAAAGACCTTGGCACCACTCAATAGATCGAACATATCATCGATCCTAGGCAATGGATACCTATTTCTAATGGTCAACTCGTTAAGCTTGCGATAGTCAATGCAAAGCCTAAGAGTTCCATCAGACTTCTTCACAAAAACGACCGCGGATCCCCACGGAGAAAAACTGGAATGAATCAACTGCTTGGACTCGAGCTCTAAAAGCTGCTTCTTGAGTTCCTCATTTTCCTTTGTAGACATCCTCGTGGGAGGACGACTAACTGGCTGCGCGCCTGGAATGAGATCAATGTGGAACTCAATTGCCCGTTTGGGTGGCAAACCCGAAACAGGTTCAAAAACATCAGAAAAGTCACAAGCAATAGGAATACGAGATACATCATCACCATCTCGCGAATCAAGAGAATACAAAGCCATCTCGGAATTATCCACATCCCGAAGAACAAGAGATAACTGAGAAGGTGAATCAGGATGACAAAGAAATAAAATTCTCTCGGAACAAATAATCCTGGCATCGTACCTCACTAGCTAGTCCATACCAAAAATCATATCAAAACCCAAATGAGAAACAACGTGCAGATTCGCACGGAAAGAAAAGCCACATAAAACAATCTCAATATCATCACAAAGCAAACTAAGGGTCGCGGATCCCCCAATAGGATTCGCAATCCTTAAAGAAGTAACCATACAAGAAACATCCAAAGATAAATCAACTACAAGCTTCTTCGATACGAAAGAATGTGAAGCACCCGTATCGAAAAGAATTCGTATACTATGATCATGAAATAGAATTGAACCCTCCAAAATAGATGGAGTCGTACCTTTGGATTGAGAAGGACCTCCAGAAGCATTAGCCACATTGAGCTTGCCAGATTTTGCATTAGCAGGAGCAGTAGGACAAGCAGAAACATGATGACCTTCCTTCTTGCAATTACGGCAGAAGAGAGGCTTTGGACAAGCTCGAATAATATGATCCGGAGAACCACAATTAAAACACTTTCGAACGAAAGGTGTTCCGGAAGATTGAGGCTGAGAGCTAGGACCACCGGTCTTCTTCTTCTTATAAGGAAAAGGTTTCTTCTGAATTGGAAACTGCTTCTTGTTGGGGTTTCTGGAAACCTCAACATCAACATCACTATCACACTCCTTCTCGACGGTCTCGAGATGAAGCGCCGAATCAACCAATTCCTCAAAAGAAAGTTTAAGCTGGAGCAACAAGGACTTCTTAAGATATTTCTTAAGGCCAGAAACAAACTTCAAATTCTTCTTATAAGAAGTGCTGATGAATTCAAGACCATACTGAGATAAAGCCTCGAACGATGCGACATACTCAGAAACAGAAGATTTCCCTTGCTTCAACTCAAGGAAGCGACAGGTCAATAAAACTTTTTCAGATTCAGAAACGAACTTGAGTTCAAATCGTCCCCGAAACTGAGGCCAAGAAAGAGTAGACTCATCAATTTCAGCTACAAGAAGCTCATACCAGTCAAGAGCACGCTCTTGTAATATAGAAGTTACAAGAACTCTATCATGGTCAGAAAGATCCATGCGAGAGAAAATATGCTCGCACGTGTGAAGCCAAGCTTGGACTTCAAGAACAGACTCGGAGCCCTTAAACGGCTTTCCTCCAAGATGAGCAAAATCACCGCACTGACGTGCAAAAGCAGACTTGCGAGGTGGAGACACTCGAGGAGGAACGGGAGGCTGAGTGCTCCTAAACAATTCCAAAAATTGATCGGCAGACATATATACGCCATCCGGATGCGAGCCACTAGATTGCCCAGCATCCGAACGTCGACCCCTGCCTCTTCCAGACATAAGCTGAAAGTAAGATAAGAACAAGATTATTCACAAGGTAGATATTACAATATGGGATACTACGGAATAAAATGCATTCCTAGACGTATTTCCAATATCTATCTAACCTTGATGGAATAAAAAGACACGATGATTCAAGGATCTGTATCACTTGTACACTTTGATGTACCATAATATGTGCATCTATTCCGTGTTTATCATATTTTGTTCTGAATCTCGCTCTGATACCACGCTGTGACGCCCCACTCCGAGAGCCTCGTTAACAAAGAGTATTACATAGATAATACTGTCGGCTAACGCGGACAATAGAGTATAATGGAAGCGACCATGTGCAATCTTACCTTAAACTATTCACTAAATATGTCGAAAAGTAGAAACACATTAAAATTCGACCTATTCAATAAATATTTAAAGCAAAACTACAATGGCTATAGGATCTATCAGAAGAAAATATAACAACTCAAATGTAATATACATCACAGAACAGTCGATCATAATATACACATACAAAGATACACCACAGAGTATACAAAATAATACATGTCAAGTGGTACAGGAGACCACAATATACAGACGAGACGAAAGGGTATAAATATCAGAGTTACAACAGATAAGGACTACAAAAGACGCTATAACAAAATGAAGCTAGCGAATAGTCCGTGCGGAAGCAAAATAGGCTAAGTCCCCAAAAGCACCTAACCTGAAACATCTCGGTCTGACTCGAGTATAAATACACGGGTCAGTCTAGATAACAAATCAGTTAGATAAACTAAACACTAATAAACCTGCAAGGTCATACAGTATAATAAATATCTCTAGGGGAGATAACACAATCATCAACAAGAGATGAATCATATAGAACAAGCCTCATATCATTGGCAACATATAGAAACAAAGGATACAAATATCCCAAAACAAGCCAATAGGCAAACAACAAATACCAATAAGGTATACAAGTTCCACAAGGTAAACGCTATACTCCATGCGGCTCAAAAAGACCAATACCGAAGGGCGATACCAAGGGAATATACATATCAATGAAACATCATAAAATTTGCTCGAGCTCAGTACTGTACAAACAAGGATCCATGAGCCCGAAGACTCCAAACCCAAGTATCACCCATGCGGCACATAAGGCCAACATCAGAGAGAAACTATATAGGGCAACAAACCCGAAGGCACACACCCGAAGGCAACATACCCGAAGGCAACAAACCTAGAGAGACAGTCCGAAGACACTATCCCAGAGGCAACAAACCGTAGTGGTGAAGGTCGAAGACCCAGTACTGGACACCACTAACTGGCGGAATGTGTCACAACTCTCGAAAAGGAATCCGAAAAGTGTTAACGTATGTCCCATAACCACTCGTTCGCACTAAACGGTTTACTATCCGTCAGCCCCTTTCACACTCAAAGCAGTACAAAGTTTACCTCATATCATCGATAAACCAAACCCGAAGGTCAAAACAATCAATCGAATAGGTCGAGGATTAATCGGAAAGATAAATGCACAGATTCATGGTCCGTGTTTTGCCCAACCATTTAATCACCCTTCCACTTCGTTCGAAGTGCGAAAGTGTGTGTTTTAAATAGAATTTATAAATTAGAGAAATGAACTTTTAAATGCGATTCGAGAGATTATTTTATAAAAACCCGTGGATTAAAATTAAAAGGAACCATCAAAGTCAAAACAATTGATAATCATACCTAGGATCATCATGAATCGATTCAAATTGAAAATTCAATCCCAAAAGGCAAAGTGGGCTGAAACAGCAGGTTCAGTCGACTGAACAGAGTTTTCAGTCGACTGACCCTATACCTGGAAAATTTTCCAGGTTCAGGAAACTTTCTGTTTCCAGATTCAGTCGACTGTGCAGAGTTTTTCAGTCGACTGAATCATGCCTGGAAACTCTCGGGTTTCAGGTTCAGTCGACTGTGCAGAGTTTTCAGTCGACTGAATCATGCCTGGGCTGTTTTTCAGCCTTATTCAAATGAAGAGCAAACTCTCCCAAAATGCAATCGGACGAACATTGGCTCTAAGGGTTTATGCCAATCGACAACCCGACCCTATATGTTCCTCGATGCATCACCAAAACATGATTAAAACATCAAAGTTAGGATTTCAAAGATTTGAACCCAAAACACTAAAAATTGGAATATTCCCCAATTCAACCCAAACCAATTGCAAGTGCATATGAACAAGGTGTTAGGAATTCATACCTAACATCAATGAAATCAAGAGAAGTAGATGTGAGTTCAAAACTCACCTTTTTACACAAAACAAAGAAGATGAAGAAGCTCAATTGCAAGGGATCAACCAACTACACTCCACTTCAACACTACATGCTTCAGTCTAGAATCAAAAGCAAGTATTTCCTAAGTTAGGGTTAGGAAATTACAGAAATTGAAGAGGAGAAGAGATGGAGAAGATGGAGATGAACTTACCAATGGATTCTCTATGGATTTGGAGCAAGAAATCAAGATACAAAGGAGAACTAGGGCTTGCTAATTTTCTATTTCCTCTTTCCTTTCCCCCATTTCAGTTTTTAGTTTGAGAAATAAAATGAAATGAAGATGAAATGAAGAGAAGGGTTGAGCTAGGGTTTAAATGAGCTAGTGGGCTGAACCCAACCCCAAACCCAATAGGAAAAGTAGCCAAAATTTCACAAACTCCAAACATATCAAAGATTATACTCAAAAAGATCGCAAACGCCATTTTGGACTCAATGGAAATGGTTTCGAGCTCCAATTCGGCCATTTGCAGAAAGTAACATTTCGGACCCCAAAATCCGAATAACGACGCTATATTTAAATCAAACATTTAAATATAAAATCATTAAATATGCGGATTGTTACAATTTAGTAATTATATAAGTACAGATGTCTGGTGAGAAATACTCACCTCTACAAGCTGGAGATAGCATAACCAAACACACAAACAAAGATCTAATGGCACAAAAGTATGACTACAATTCAAGTGAGGGAAGAGCCAAAATAGTTGTCTTGTACATATCAAACAAAACAAAATATTGAAACATGAATTACAACCCAAAATATGACATTAAACAACCTAGGAATAATGCACAACAAAGAATCAATCAACTTGCCCATGCTTTCACAAATTATATGCTCGGCCTAGGGTTTGAAATGCACGGCCATGGTGGTGTATTTAGGTCAAGTATGGGTCCATATAGGGTTGGCCTAGCAAGGAATGAAGGAGTGGAAGTTGTTAATGCATGAACATACAAAGCCAAGGCAACAAAGGCAATTTTGGTGCATCAACAAGGTTCGGCCATGGCCTTATGTGGCACGACCATGTATGGTGGAGGTCATGAGATGGTGTGGCAGTGGCCTAAGGTCAGGTAGGGGCCGGATAAGTTGGTTCTAGTGGTGGTCGAGAGGGTGTATAGAGTGATGAAGGCCAATAGGTGGTCGGCTTGGGTTGTTTTCAAGTAGTGCTTGCATTTTTGTGTGGAGCTTTCAACATAGGGGTGCACAACCATGACTGGTTAGTGGAGATAGGAGCGGTTTGCAGCCGATCAAAGTGGTGGTGAAGGTGGTGGTGAAGGAGGAGCTATAGGCCGAACATATAGTGAAAGCAAGGCAAAGAAAATACATAAAACAAAGAAGAAAGTAAGAAAAAGACAGTGAAAACCATTACCAATTTTTGTTTCAAAATTGATGGCCGAAAAATATATGTGAGAAAATTTTCTTATGCGTGAGAAATGAAAAGAAATACGGCTGAGAAATTGATATGGTCGGCCAAATGAATGCAAGTGTTGATTTGCAAATGAAAAGGTAAAATGAGATGAAAAGTCAATGGTATATGAAAATGTTCAAAATTCTTCATATTTCTTATTTTCTTTGATTCATTTTGAACACATGAAAAATGTAAATAAATAAAATAAAAACGAAACAAAATAAAGTATGAAAGAAAATAAATAAATTTTAGATAAATATAAATTAATTAAGAAAATAGCTTAAAAATAGAAACTAGGTTTTGAAAATTGCAAATAAATACAATAAACTTTGGAAAAATTATAACCTCACTTTAAAAATATTTAAAAAATAAAATCTTGAAATAAAAATAAATTTAAAATATTTTCAAAATGAAAATAAAGTAAAATTTAAAAATATTCAAAAATTTAGGGTTGTTACACTTAACATCACATTTCAAGTCATTAATTTATGTCATTTTGACTTAAGTGTCAAGTAAAGAATATGATAATTATGTTTGTTTGATTTGATGTTTATTTTTTTGACTTTTATAACACTTTTTGTCTTTTTATGCTTCCTTTTTTTAATTACATTTTAGAAATTTATAAGTATGTTTAGTAAAAGTAAACTTGATTAGTGAATTAATTAAAACTTACACTATTTGAATATATGTTTCAATATAAGAAAATAAAGGTGCGACAACGTTGCGACAACTTTTAATCGATAAAACGTTGATTTTCGACAAAATATTTTACGGTCACATATTGACGTTTTAATTAAACTATTTATTTATGTAAACCAAAATTAAAAATAAAATTTTATAATATTATTTAAAACTATAAACACTTATAAATCAACTAAAATAATTTATTTGGCCATTGAAACATATTTTTCTGAAATCAGTATTTTGTCACTTTTGTCGATATATAGGCGAATTTATTATTTTGTGTATACTTCTCTTTCCAAATCCTATCTAATATTATTTGAATCATATAACCTTACTTAATTTGTAACTAAATCACTTTAAATAGTATATTTTAAAGTGGTCAAATTCTGGGTCGTTGCATTCTCCCCTACTTAAAAGAACTTCATCCTCGAAATTACCCAAAACAAAAGTTTGCCCAAAACATTTATCTTTGAACTTAATTCCGTATAATATACAAAGATCATCCATACGAAATATCTTATTTGGTCTCCTATTCAAATACACAACTTTATTTTCGAACTAGTATCGATCCTCCAATACTCTTGTGCGGACTTTAACCAGGCTGTTTGCTCAGAGACCTTTGCTTTCCTTGGATAGCTCTCAACTATGATAGAAAAATCAAGTACCCAACCATAAAACCTATTCAATGTTCGCCATCAAGAATCAAGTAATAAATCCTTTTTCGGACCAGTGTAAACACCTCAAAGTTCCGAACTCGAATATTAGATCAAAATTCGTGCGATGAAATGATCTATATAATATATGTATTTATTAACCCTCAAAATATTTCATAAAAACTTTATCTTAAGTTTGAACATTATAAAGGTGCTTCCAATTACTTTTATTAAAGAAAAATATTCCAAAGGAACCATTTTTCACTCCAAAGATGATTTATCTTTATTATAAATTTTTTCCCCACAATCTTTTAACTTAGTATATTTCCTTTAACACTAATATTATTTGTGAATCATTTCTTAAAACTATTACTTAAGTTTATTACATCTTTTAACTTATGTAAATCAATCAGTTTTAAAGACTTAAGTCCAAATCCTTAATTAATGCTGGAATTCATTAATAAAACATTTTCCAAGTTATAATTATTTTTCAAAAAGTCATTATTTTACTTCATAGGTTATGACTTTAATCTATATTTGTATAATATAACTTTACATCCTAAAAGTATATATTAATCCCAAATTTCAAAATTGATTTTACTTAAAATCCGTCTGTCTAACAAATTCAAACTTTGTTGTAATTTACCATTATCTCAAATTCAGAAGTTATAAAACTTATTTCCTATTTAATACTATTATTAATTTTCTAGCTTTGAAAAAAGACAATTTTAAAACCACCCCTATTTAAATCCTCATACTCTTAAATCTATCTTTTTTCTTTATAAATCAGATTTATAAATTATTCTTATCTTATTTTATTTAATCAAAGTATTTCACAATCTTTTATCAATTTATCAGCTCTCAGTTAGGTATGATTCGAAAATTTCGACTGTCCAAAATTATCGAAAATTACGTTTTATTTTAGCAATTAGCGATCCCTATTTATCTTTAGTTTAAACACTTTTACAAAGATTACTAATCAATAATTCACATTATTTATTTAACTTAAGAAAATTATATAGATCGAGTAACTCCAAAACAATCCAAGGAACTGAGTACCACCAATAGTATCATATATCCTCTTAATAAGAAGAGTAATACTTAAGAGAAGTGCTTACCATCCTAATACATCTCTTGTCCATTTTTAGTTTATTTTCGAGCCAAACGAATTAGTTATCATTAATAGCAATTTTTTTTGAAATAATACCATTTTCAAAATCCTTTAGAGATTACTTTTGTTTATAAAACCTACTTTATAAATTCGTTTTATAAATTTATCTTATATTAATTAACTTCATCTAAATTTCCATAATTCTTTTACTCGAATTTAAATTCTCGTTCCATTTATATTATTTTTCCTTTTATATAATCATTTTATATTATTTATCTTATATTATTTTTATCTTATGTTCGTTCCTTAGATAAATTTTATTATCAAACACCTTACAGTCAAATCGTGAAACTTAATTCACAAGGTATTTATACTTAAACTTTTAAATCAAATAATTAAATCAATTTATGATAGTAACTTAACATTATCACTTCTTAATTTATTATTTTTTAATAAGTATTAAAGATCTTAATTACCTTATCAGATTTCTTACTTCTCGCTTATCTTTATGAAACATCTTATAGTCAAACCGTGAAATTCTAATCACAAGACGTTCATATTTAAATTTCACTAATCCTGATTTCTAACTATACAATTTTCAAAATATATACTTTATATTCAAAATATAATCCTAGGTAAAATCATTTCATTTACCAATTTTTCAAAATCATTGTGTTAATTCGCCTTGTTCAAATGTTTAGGAACCATATGTAACATCTAGGTATTTTCAATCATTCGCATCTGCACATGTCGGACTTGAATTACTCAAAATATCAGATTGCTAATTTATATTTGGCAAAACTCAGCTTATACGGTAAATAAATCAATCACAGAATCACAGACACAAAGTAATATAATAATAATGCAGCGGAATAGATAAATAGTAGTTCATAAAGCTACTATACAAACAACAGAGTTTGAAATAAAATACAAAAGAATATCTCAAATACAAACTGTTGACATCTCTGAACAAATTAACTGGAAAAGCTGAAAGCTGAATCGATAGTTGGATCTCCAAGTAAAGCTCCAAACTCCAAGGTGAGTCTCAAATGCTGTATCGCTCAGTCTGACCCGAGCGTAAAACAAAACACAAAATACTCGAGTCAGGTTAACATTCTTATATCAATAATTCCAACTCAAGTGAAATATCAACCGAAATACAAGTAACTCAAAGGATGTTTGGGATAACCATTATCTAAAGATCCGTGGAACTATCTACAATGTAGAAATATACGCTATTAACAACTAAATGTCAATATAATACTATGGTCATTTCAAAATAATTTATAGTTCAAAACCAAAATATCATTTCCATTTCAAATGCATCTATTTCCAAATTATAGCACTTTCAAAGTTATAGTACTTTCGAAACCCAAAACGCTGTGAAATCATAATTCTTTGGAAAACCATAACTTTGAAATCATAACTTCCACCACATAAACAGTTTAATAATACTATATAAAATAAATAGTTTAGAAAATAAAATAGTTTATACTAAAATAATTAGTGTATTAAAATAGTTTATATCAAAATAGTTTTATATTAAAATAGCAAATTCAATTAAATAATTTATAAAGTACAATATTATAATTTCCCCAAATTTCACAAATCGATTCAAATCAACTCGAATTCCAAAATCAAACTAAATCTCAATCTCAAATCATCAATTTCAATTCAATTCAGTCTCTAAATAAAAAAATTCAAATTATATCGATTTCAAATACAAATTTGAACCACAAAATAAACCATTTGAATTTCAATATTTTCCAAAGTTTTAATATTCAAACATTTTCAAAATTAGATTTGATAATTTCATGTATATCAAAATTTAACTTCGTTATTATTCAATTTGAATTATTTACTGATAAATCCAATTTCATTTAAGTAATTTTAAATTACATTGAACAAAATATTTTGAAATATCCATTAGTCACTTTAAATCAAAATCAAGCTATAAAATCATATCTTAAAACCCTCAAATTCAATAAGTTTCAGATCGATTTAATTAAACAAATTAAATCTGTTTTATAATACAACTTATTCATATACGTAATATTTTCAAATTTAAATAAAACTATAGAAATCATTTTCAAAATACTTATATATAGACCAACTGTGTTTGTATATAATTTTCTATCCTATGGTCAAGTGATACAGATATTTATCATTTCAATCCGAAATTTAAATATATACGGGTATATATCATTTCAACCATCAATCCCAAATTCAATTCAATGAAATTAGTTTGGGTTTATCATTTCAACCCATAACGATTTTCCCCTATTCTACAGATCGTTCGGGTATGTATCATTTCAACCCATAGGGAATTCTATACTGCATGGAACTTGTAGAGTGATAACAGATATATAATAATAACAAGCATATATCGTCAAGAAAAATATAATATAAACAATAGGATGTGGTTTCATATCCCATCGGTGTACAATTTCATATAAATGCATATCACATATAACAATTAAATAAATAATAGTTCAATTTAGCGGTATATTTCAATTGTCGTTTCAATTAAAATGAAATGTAATAAATATAACAACGTTAATCGTGAGTGATTGCTTACCTTTTGAGGTTAGAGATGAAGGAGAATGAGATGAGTTACGAATCCAGGCACGAATCCCAAAACATAGCTATATTGGTACGAATTTGACGAGTGAAGCTGGTAGATAGGAATCGATAAGAATAGGATATCTAATTTTAACGTCTAATGTTTACTCTTATTAAAATAATTCATTTTATACAAAACCCAAAAATAAATTTAAAATATATATATATAAATTCTCAAAATTCAATTTAACATATAGTTAAAATAAAACATATATTTAATTTCAAACCAATATTTACCATAAAACTAATATAAACAATTAATTATAATATATATATATAAACATAAACAGAAATGAAATATTAAAACAAAAATCAAAACACATAAAATACAGTCTATATATAGTACTTAAAGTCTATACATATATAATATATTTAAACAAAACAAGAGGAGTAACTTATATATTATGTACTAGCAGAAGAATGCATAGGTATATACTAATATATAAACAAAACTTGTATATAAAGTTAATATCGAAAACTGTACTATCTATATACGCATGGAAAACTACACATTTAAACAAATATATATATATATATATATATATATATATATATATATATATATATATATATATATTACCTTTATAATGTAGTACACGGTACTAAATAATAACACCACTTTATTATATACCTTAGGACTGTAAGTTATTTAAAATATATATACTGATATATTTCCTTATTCTGTAAATAACAAAATCAAACTTAATAAACTATACATACATACATATATATATATATATGTATATATATTGTTGACATATTATTAAAACTAGCATATATATATAATCAATATATATATGTATATATATATATATATATATATATATAAACTTTTACAAACACTACATTTTCCACTCATAAGCCTGTCAACCAGAATTATAACAAACTAAGCTTTGAAAAATAAAACCGTAACTTTATAACGTGAACATTTGTATAAACAACAAGTTAAAAACCAAACCAAATTATGATATAAAATATATATAACCCTTAAACATTAACAACCTTTCTAAGTACATATATACACACACACTTAAAATAAGATATTACAAACTGCTATGTATATAATATCTATATAATTTGAAATCGACCCATTTGCCACTACATATACACACATACGATCAACATATACATATATAATTTATACAAACTTTATATAAACAAATGAATATACATATATTTATACATATATATTCAATATATTATATATAAAATTTAAGAACCAACCCATCATACTACAGTAAACAGAGAAATAAAACATATATACAAACCTATATACTTAAGTAAATGGTTTGACAGCCTAATAAATGTAAACAAGATTGTACTGTAAAGTTTATAAGCTTTTGAAGTATATATGTTGTTGGAAAAATAATACTTATATAGAGTAATAGTATAAATATATATATAAAACTAATATAAACATATAACACTTTTACTTCAGTAATACGAACAGAAACAAATCATAGTTCTGAAATATATATAAACTATCCTATAATTTTCATACTTAAATATATATAAGTTATCAAAGAAAACCGTGCTGCACACATACTACTCACTGCAATATGATGCAGAGGAAGGGTAGTTGCATGTCAAATGGTGAAGGAGCACGGTCGGGTAGGGGCGGCGGAGCAGTTCGTGTAGGCGGAGGGGAGGTTCCGCTAAGGCCATGGCCATGGTGGTGGGATTGATGACGTGGAGAGGGAGATTAGGTTCGGGAAATTTGGGAGAGGCGGCTCTGCTTTGGGTCTAGGGAGAAAATGCATGGGTGATGCTCTGGGTTTCTCTGGCGTGGGTGGACTTCGGCAAGAACAAAGGGGGATTGGAGAGGGGTGTGATCTGCTTCAATAATTTTGAAAGGGGGCGTGGGTGGAGCTTCGGGAACACAAGGGAAGTACGACAGTATTCATATCTTGTTTTCCAAAGAGAAGGCTGGGGAATCAAATATGAAGGGAAACGAAAATACAGAGGGGAAAAAGAGAAGAATTTGGTTTTCCAATTTTCAGATTCCAAGATGACAGAGTAAAAGGCAAAATATAAATATATAATAAAAGAATGGTAGCGGTCTCTCTGAGATTAAGCTGAATAATTAAAGCAATTGATGGTTACTTAGATAACATGACTACAGTTTGAAAGGACAAAGAGAAAATAAAAAGTCATGAATGTGGTACCGGTGCAGTGGACTGCTCAATCATCTCCACCGCGTACCGGGCTTCAAAATACAGAGTTAAATATACCGCGGAGATCAGCACGACCAAACGATCAAAACGGTATACGGATATCAGTGGTACGATCGTCCGATCAAAAGTCGATAATCGGTACCGAAAATGCTGCTAATCTGCCAGAAATAAGATAAATGGAGCAATAGCCGTTCAAATTTGAAGAAACGAAATATGACGTCTCACTCAGAAGATGATTTACAAATTTATTGTGCAAAAATATTCAGATTTGGAAAATATTTCATTACCATCAAATTCTAACTGATTTAAATTTAAATAAAATTACACAAGAAAAATAACTTCAATATAATCATATGAAAATTTACCATTCACTATGTTTAATTAGACGTATCCCAAATATTATATTTTTAATTCCAAATATTATAATTTAAATTTAAAAAAATCAGTAATTACGTTATTAAAACCAATTAAAATTTACACGTCGTTACACCCTTATCGATAACGGTGATCAGGCATATCGATCAGAGTCCATAAATCACTCAACAGATAAATTAACACAAAACAATTTATTAGTCACTAACAAATATGCACTCATGTATAATACATTCAAACTCATTCTAGGTTGTTACTAACCCTATCTCTAATGAGTCACTCATCCTAGGGTATTACTAACCTTATCTCTGATGAGTCTTTACCTCATCAAAGCTAAGGTTCTCGCTTAACCTTCAGCTTTGATACCAAATGTAATGGACCGTTTTTTCGTACCCTTTGAATCGATAATAAACCACACATGTCTAACTCGAATTGCATGAAAAGATTGATTATTAAGGGTAGAAAAAAAGTAAAGATAGAACAGAATCTCACATGAATGGAATAACATGTATTATCTCAAAAAAATATTTACAATGGAAAATTTTAAAATACAATATCAGAGTCTAACCTAGATTCAGCCTGGACAGTTATAAACCCCTTTCCTTACAAATGTTGAAAATAACAAAATAAATACAATAGATGTAGTGGATAATAGAATACGTCTATACGATGATGAAGATCTCCAGCTCTCCTCTGGAAATTCCAACCGTCTTTAACTCAATCTGAAACTACTCAGATCTGACCCGAGTATTAAAAATACCCGGATCAGGCTTGATAAACCAGCATGAGATAATCGAAGTTTAAAATGCATATATCATGACGATGATATCAAAACCTTTGAAAAGAAGGGTATCTCATAAGACCACGCCCACATATAAACACGGACGGTTTTTTACCTTATGATAACCAAAACACTTTATACCAAAATAATTCGATGTTATCTTTAATGACATTCCTTTGGAAAACATCTTTAAAATAAAATTATTCAAATAAGGTATCAATACCTTGACTAAGTCTAAGGTAATATATCCGGACCGGGTCAACGGAATATACCAAACGGAATGTAAGATACCAGAAGGGGTAGCTGAAATGTTTGCAAGTCACTACAGCTATTTTGGGAATACAATCAAACCATAAAGGTCGTACTGGGATAGAATTTCCAACATGATAGGAAATTAGTAAAATGATCAATTTGTATCCACGGATAACGTCCAAGACTCAAACGCCGTTATACAACAACACAAATGGCTAAAAGGTGATACAATCTATGAATAACATCCAAGGACTCAGGCTTCGTTCATCCCTACCATGAGGCCTAGACATATGTGGTACCTAAGGTTCAGAACCTCTGATAACCCAATTTACTACTATCTGAAATGCGAGCATACATTTGACCAAATAGAATCCTATCGTAACTGGGTATAAGGCTCGCGAGGCTGCAATTACCTTTCACATATCACATATCACATCTTTGAATGCCACATCGTTATTCCATGTCACACGACTGATTTCTAGAAAAGTATAACTTCCTAAGCTCGTATGTCTAGGGAAAGGGTGTTAAGTTAAGAGAAGTTTCCTTCTCCGCCATTGACTGATATACATTTATAGAAACCACTGAAATGTGATTTAGAGTACAATGTCAGACAAACGTCCATACAAGTTCGTTCTGAGACTGAACGAAACCGAAGGCACTCTCGTACTATCACTAGTAGCGAGTTGTCCTTACAATCCGAAAATTTTTCAAAACGGGGAGACCACTGTTATAAATACTCTATAATGGGAGCGACCCAAAACATGTCAACAAACAGTCCTCATGCTTTGATGATCCACGGTCTTCAATAATCATCATCTTTAACATGTCTTTACTTTCGAATGTATACATTGGTTTGAAGTGGTTTTCAGATAGGAACCACCTAAATCCGACCTCGGTTCCTTCGAAGTCAAACATCGCTTTAAAAGATGTTAAGTTCATATGTTGATATCAATCATCAATCAATTACTTTATCTTTTATAAAATATCTTTCTTAGATATACACTTTTCAATTTATTCCATTTTCTTTTCAAATGTATATGGAATAATTAAACTTCATTTATCAAATCATTTGGTTTATTTAAACCTTTCTTAAATCCTGAAATAATTCCGAATCATTTTCTCTTTTACTTAGGAAAACCTTTTCAAATCATTCATTGCATCTTAATCAAAGATTTCTTATATTCAAGATATAACTTTTAACTTAGGGAAAATATTCTCAGATCGTTCATTAAATCTTAATCATAGATTTCGTTCTTAACTTCAAATCATATTCTTGCAAATCGAAGATTTTCATAATGGAGTACTACTATCACCTTAGATATGGTAAGTTTCACCTCTAGAGACTAATGGCAAGTAATCCTAAAACATGAAGATCTTTGTCATCAATAATAATTGTCTTCAATATGTTTTATTTTATTTTAAAGTGGTTTTCAGATACGAATCACCTAAATCCGATCCCGAATTTTTGGACAGGAATCACCAAATCCGATCCCAGTTCCTTCGTACCAATCATCGAATAAAAGATGTTAAGTAGTTAATTAACATTCAAAGAATTTATTTCTTTTCTCTTATCTTGGAAAAACTTAAATATGATCTTTTAGAGCATCCAAGCTTTCCTTTCGATCTATTTCACCCATCGCCTTAAAAGAGAAAACATAGGCCCAGTAAGTTCAGGGCACTAGTTGTTCCATCACCAACCTTAGTTAAACATATTGTTTTATTTTCCTAGTTCTCACAGGTGGAACAAATATATTAGTCGTTTCTGCATACTCAGTTTGTTATTATATTCAATATTCTTCGCCTTTTACTTAAGTGTTATAAATAATTTATCTTAACCATTTATTCAAACTCTTTTTAAAACTTCCAAATCATCGACTAAAACACTTAATTATTCTTTTAAAATCATTCACAAAAGATTTAGGAAAGAACTGTTACGTTTAAAATCATATTCAAAAGGTTATAGAATATGCAGCATAAAAGTACCATGGAAAGTGCTATATAAGCTTATTTGATTTAAACAACTTTTCAATATTTGAAATTCATATTTTCCATTCCAAATCTCTTCTAAACCACTATAATATATTTATCAAATTTATTTCATATTTTTAATCATTTAAAATATCATTTACAAAGAAATCCTCTTTTGGATTGCGTATTGCAAAACCACGATGCTTTTAGAAAATTGTTTTGGACATATTTCAAACTCTACTTGATGAAATCTTGATTTTCTTTCTTTATTGGAAAAATATGGTTATAATAGTACGAAAAATTATTATCATGAAGAATTTCGAGCTATATTTTACTTTATACATTTATTTAACTTTGTGGCACGAAATCGCGAACTACCGTTACGCGACGCGCCTAGTTTTGACTTGTTTTTCAACTTCTTTTCAAACTTCTTGAAAACACTTTTAAATATTTATAAAACATTTCTAAATCATTTTAAACTCATTTTAAATAAGATTTTTATATTTTAAATTCATTTTTCATTTCATATTATAATATTATATTATTATAATATCATTTTCAATCTTTTTAGATATTTTGAAATCATTAAGAGGCTAAGTAATTTCCATACACACATTTGTATGGATTTAATTTCCATCAAATTAACTATACTTACTAACCGTTTCTTTTATCATTTATCAAACAAGTTATCAACCACATAAACAATCAAAATATCAACCAAGTTATCATTCAGATCAACCAATATTGTGACATCCCGGAAATTTGGGACAATATCAATTTAATAATCTGTGTAAAAATTAAATTGATTTGATAATATTTGTTAATAATATTTAAATTGATTTAATTATTGTAACGTACGCGATTTTTCGTTGCCGAAAAACCGAATAGTTATGGGTTTAAGAAAAGAAAGAGAGAGAAAAAGATAGAAAAGATAGGGGAAAAGAGGGAAAAGAAAGATAGAAAATAACTGAACAACAACAGAATCTCACAATTCGCAGCGGAACAACATATAATAATAAATGAATAATCTTTAAACAAAGAACTATATCAGTTATTACGTTACATCACATTTCATTACATCATATCATCAGAGTGTACAACAACAACAACAAACAGCGGAAAAGAAATAATATATAAACTAGTAATACGCCATGCCATCCAGCTTGCCTCCAGTAACTCCAGAATATCCAGAATATCCTGATAAACCTAACTCTTGACTGCCCGTGTGGAAATTGGTGGGCACCCAGAGTTTAGGAAGGAAAACAATAAACTCCGAGTCAGTCATGTGACTGGTGTGAGAACTCAAAACGGTTTATTTATCTTTAAAATCAAAATAGAGGAATATTTTTAAATCAATTCGCAATGCTTTTAAAAATGAGACTACCATAAGGCCTCCCGCACACACACACAATGCAAACGCAGAATCGGAGGAGATTTCTCCTTATGATAGTCAAAGATGCTTGATACGCATTAAAAAGAACATTTGATATTATTACTAGTGCATAGTGTAGGAAAAATTTATTTCGAAAGTAGAATATAAATCTTAGCCAGCATAGACATTCCGAACTATACCTACTATAGCTAACTATGTTCAATAGAAGGTTACCGCCACATTCCATAGCAGGTTATACAACTAAAACCGTACAAGTCTCGTATTGTTTCTTTGGATTTCCAACGAATGATCAGGCCAAGGAACTTCCCATTGCCACATGAGAATGCCTCTGGATGGACATCCCCGAGAACCAAACCGGATCTCTACCAACACAAGGCCGGGTTACTCCTAACTGAGTAACAACTGACCGAATATGCCATCCCCCGGTCCTTTGGGACCTTTCACCGAGCGCTCGTAATCAATTCACACAATCATAACAAAGTGTTTTCAATATGAGTAAGTATCTGGGCTCCATACCATGATACCACCCTTTTCCAGAAGGAAATGCACATACCCTAAAGGGCGCTACCCCTCATAACCTTGCCGCATCTTTCCTGTTTTGACCATTCATGGGGTGTGAGGCTCGACGAAGTCACGTCCACAAAAACATACTTTATACAAAAGCCATGCTTTGGGTCAACAAATGATCATAGAAATGATCACCAGGATAGACGATCAAACAAATGATCCTATCACAAATAATCAACACAATGATCATTTACAGCAACACTCAGCATGTCACATTACCAAATTGAGAATATATCGCTGATAACTTCAACTATATAACCTCTGAGCTCGTACGTCTCAGAGAAGGGTGTTAAGCTAAAAGAATAAATTCTCCGCCACCAACAGAAATATATTTGAAAGAAATCGGCTTTATATCTCAACTTGTAATGTCAGACATACAATCCATACAAGTCTGTTCCGGGCTCGAACAAAACCGAAGGCACTTACAAAGAAGTCCTTGCAATCCGGATATTCACAATCCTGATCGGATTTCCCATCACTTAGGGAGAACTCAATACCGGAGCAACTCGGTGCAGAGTCAATCGACAGGTCATCCTATCGTTCTCGTAAATACCGGGTCTTCAACACCGATCTTCAATGCAATTCATAACGACGTATCACATATTCGGAATGGGTTATACGACCCCATGGTCCTTTCCCGGTTAACCCGAATAGTGAGCGCTTATTCAAAATAAGTGTGGTATTCAAATTCAAACAAATCACATCAAATACCCATTCAAAGGGAAATATTGATAGTCGGTTATTGAACTATCAATGGATATGCACACATCACCAGTTTCCAAATAATTTTCCAAAATATCTTTTTTCCAAAATATCTTTACAAGATATATATTTCACACTTCAAAAATAAATCAATATTTATTTTCCTACAAATTCCACTTTTCATTTATAAATTCCATAGTGAATTTATATTCTAAAATTATCTATGAATATATGATTTCAATTATTCATTTCAATTTATCTTCAAAAAGATAAATTCTCAAAATATTCACTTTATATTGGAAAACATTTCCATACTTATTTATTCATAAGTAATTCACAAATTTTATTTATTTTCAACACTTGGAAAATATTCAATATACTTAAATCGAAATTAAGTATATATTTCATTCTTTAAGGAAATCATTCTCTTAAACATATTTATTTGGGTCAAAATGAATGTTGCGTAAAACATCGTTACAACAACCCAAAATCACTAGTATAGGGATTCGAAATTAAAATAGATATATAAATCCCAATACTATTCAAAACATTTCCTTTCGGAAATCATTTACTATAACTACAGTGTTATAGTCCACCATTTCCTTCTATCTCTCGAAAACGTCTATTTCAACAATAAATGTTGAAATCTATAGTTTCGCATCTTAACACCTTTTAAAACATCGTTAGATCGTTTTAATTCAGTTCAAAATATCACATTCTAAACAATCTCTTTAACATATTATTCACTATTCAAAAACGTGAATATACTACGTTAACAAATATCATCATTTCCATTCATTTTATTTCAAAGGGTTATTCACTGTCAAAAACGTGAATATAACTTCATTTATAGGTTTCAACAATTTACTTATCAAAATAAGTCATTTGCGAATTTATAAAACAACGTTTATAAATCCCATTTCTAATTATTTTATAACAACTTCCTTTTATAAATTTTCTTTATTAACCTATTCGATTTATAACTCAATTATAAACTAAAGGTTCATATTATAAGTTAAATACTTATAATTTATTCGTTCACAAAAATCGTTCCTTTGAACTTCATAATTATAAATCTTATAACTTATAAGATTCAATTATTCACCCAAATCTATTCTTTTATAATTTCACAAAATTTATAAATCTTACTATTTATAAATTTCATTTATAACTTCACCATTTATAATTTTATAAATTCCATTCATTTACAAAATTCATTTTCACTTCATTCAAACACTTATAAAAACTCGTTTTATAATGTCAATATTTCAATTTATAAATATCCATTTATAAATCTCTTAATATAACCTAATTTCAACCTCCTTCGAAAAAATTTATTCAAAAATGGCTTCCGATAATGGCTTCCGTCCTCCCTCTCCTCTCTATCCATCCCGTCCCCCTCCTCCTCATTATCCCTCTCCTCCTACCGTCCCTTTTTCTCCCTCACACTCATTCTCTGGAATCGCATTTGTCCCTCCGAAGTATCGCCATCAATCTCATCACCCAGTTCGTCCCAACTCTACTCCCACATCCTCATCTAATGGTATAGCTGATCGAACCACTCCTCTGTATTCTTGACCGGACTCTGGCAAGGTTCGTACCTACGCACAAGTGGCTGCCACGCCCATACAAAAGCCTATTCATCCACCCTCCAATCATCCCAGCCGTAGGCGTTCCCTTCCGGAGTTTGTCTCTTGCCGCCAAACCCTAGAATTTTTAAAAAGTAAAAAAAAATGTTTCCGTTGTGCCGGTTTGGGCCACGTGGCGCAAAACTGTAGGGAGCCAAAGATCTGCTTCTGCTGTAGCTATTATGGCCATAATTACTCCAGTTGTCCCTCCAGGTTTTCGGCATTGGGACACAACAAAAACTCTTCAAATCCACTGAGCACTCATCCAGTCTGCTACATTAAATCAAACCCGATTCCAACAAAATTTAATCATTCTGCATCACGTGATAAGTCATCCACTCATCGTATGCCATCTCATCCCGTCCCCACCACCAAAACTCCTAAAATCAACAATAATTCTCCCCCTCCGCACTCAAACCGAGACACTCTTTCAATTCCTCCTCCCCTGTTCTCTCCTCCACAAAACTTCACAATGAGCGACCTTTCCCTCCACATTACCGCGACCATCATCGATGGTGCCTGGTCAGTTGAGTCCCTGAGCAGAGTGCTTCAAGCTGCTTTTAACCATGAAGAGTGGCCGATCTGGTTCTTAGACGACAATCGTTTCCTAGTAGCTTGCCCCTCCGCATCAGTCAGAAACCAGGCCCTTACACGTAAAATAATTTCCAAAGCGGGAGGAACCATTTTTCTGGAGGCTTGGCCAGAATATGAACGGCCGGCTGAAATCACTCTAGAACCTCCCTCCTGGGCAACGATTAAAGGTATCCCAGAGATTCTAAGACACAATCCTGATGCCCTAAGTGCAGCCATCAATCCAGTCGGAAGATTCATTGATTACGACCGCTGCGATTGGGCGGAATTTGACCGGCGACTTATATATATCAAGATGCGGTTTCTCGTGGGCATCTCCTCAGTATCTTCCTATAGAGTTTGTCTGAATAATGTAGACTATCTCATCACAGTATCAAGATGGGAACATGCCCACCCTCGCTCCAGACCCGAGAACCATCTCTTGGGCCTGGACTACGACAGAGATGTGAAGTGTTTTAATGACCCCTTAGATATACCTTCATCCGACCTTTCCTCAGATGAACGCTTCGATGCTATGAACTATGAGCCCATCTCGCCGCCCCCTCCGACGCAAGTTATCTTGGAAGAGGAAGCTCACTATATTCCTAACCCCAATGCTGCTCCAACTCCCAACGAGTGGGACCCCTCTTTTGATCTTGACCACCCGTCACCGTTACACCGTCAAGCCACTTCCTCAGAGCCATTTCAACTGGAGGCTTTTCTACCTGCTCCCCACCACTCTCCTAGCCTAGAAGTCAATTCGTTGGTGGACCCCAATCGGGCCTCTTCCTCAAGACCGTGGTCGGCGCTTCCTCACAGGACAGATTTCACTCCAGTGCAAGTCAGAAGGAGCGCAAGAAACTCTGGATCCGTGCCTAGTCACACAGGTTGTTTTTACAAAACTGTAGTTTTTTCATCTGCCAATTCTAATTTAAACAGAAAAATTGCACGTTGCATGGGAATAACTATATCGGATGAACAATATGTCGCCATGCAAACCCTAGAACAGGAGAGAATCTCCTTCTCCCAATGAAAATTGTATCATGGAATGTACGTGGGCTAGGGGACCCTTCCAAAAGACATTCAATATTCCTGTCCTTGTCCCCTGTTAACCTAGATATTCTTTTGCTTCAAGAAACCAAACTATCCGACCCAACTCCATCTCAAATTAGACAATTAGGGGGTCCCAATCTTACAGGCTGTGCTCATTCTAATTCTATCGGCACTAGGGGTGGATTAATTACCATGTGGAATGAATCCACCTGGACACTCTGTCAAATCATTTCATATCCCTCTGTCCTTCATGTTGCACTAAAACACATGCATTCTGACACTATTTATTTTATTTCAAATATCTATGGTCCCCTTTCACCTCGAGATAGAATTGACCTATGGAAAAGCTGCTCAGATTTCGCGTCTTTTCTGCATGGTCCGTGGATTATGGGTGGAGATTTTAACACAACCAGATTCTCAGAAGAAAGAAGCTCAGGAAACCTTTCTTGTGACTCAGAAGACTTCAATACCTTTATTAATGCCTGTTCCCTGATTGAGCCCCCAATCAACAACCGTCTTTTCACTTGGTCCAATAAACGTCATTCACCTTCCCTCGCTAAGCTCGATCGTTTTCTTTTCAACGCTCCCTGGGAGGACCTCCATCCTCTTTCCAGTTGTTTGGGCCTGGCCACGACCCTATCGGATCACTGTCCCATCTGTCTTGATACTGGCTCTCCCACTGCATCCAAGCGCCCCTTTAGATTTGAACGACTCTGGCTGTTGGAACCGTCTTTTGAAGATTTTATCAAGAGAGCATGGGACCAACCAATTAGAGCCTCCTCGGCCACGGCCCGCATGGTCTGTAAGCTAAGATCTTTGAGAAGACTGCTCAAACCTTGGGCAAAAACTATCTGGGGCTCTCTACGTAGTCTTATAACCAACATCCAAAATGACATCCTAACCCTAAACATACTGGAAGAAGCTTCCCCACTTAGCAACAATGACAGAATTAAACTCTCTAATCTAGAAGTAGAGCTTGAACGATTAATGAAACAAGAAGAGATTGGATGGAAACAAAGATCCAAAACCAAGTGGTTGAAAGAAGGGGACAAAAATTCGTCTTATTTTCACAAATGTGCTAATGGCCGCCGCAGATCCCTTTTTATCCCGGAAATCGTTCAGGAGAACGTCTCTGTCACCAGCACTCCAGATATTTTGAATTTGTTCACTATCTTTTACCGTTCCATCCTGGGCAAACCCTCCGCACCCCTTCCGCATATTGACTGGAACCTTCTGTATCCTAACCCTTCACCAATCCCTATTGACTCACACTTCTCGGAAGAGGAGATCTTGGCCGCTCTTAAAGATATGGATGATAACAAATCTCCCGGACCTGATGGTTTTGGCCCTTTCTTTTTTAAGCATTTCTGGAGTGTAATCAAGAGCGATATTCTGGAAATGTGTGCTGAGTTCTGTTCCAACCCACAGTCCATAGCTTGCCTAAACTACGCCAACATCATTCTCCTCCCTAAGACCGCCGGTGCCAACACCCTTTCAGCTTTCCGTCCCATTAGCCTCCTCAATACCACGTTCAAAATTATCACTAAGGTCCTTGCTAATCGTCTTCAAACCTTTATGGAAGCGCTTGTTGGGATTGAACAGTCAGCCTTCATCCACGGTAGAAATATTCTAGACTGTGTGGCAGCGACTCAAGAAGTAATCTCATCTTGTCATTCGACTAATACCCCTGGTGTCCTGCTTAAACTCGACTTTTCTAAGGCATTTGATTTAGTTAATTGGAACTTTATTTTGGAACTCCTAAAACACAGAGGCTTTCCTCCCACGTGGTGCAATTGGATTCAAAGCATTCTATTTTCTAGCATTTCATCAGTTCAGATCGGAGGAGTTTCTGGAGGACATATAAAATCAGCTCGGGGGTTAAGGCAGGGAGATCCTCTCTCGCCTCTCATTTTTGTCCTAGTGGTGGATGTGTTCAACCGCATGATCAAACTAGCGACTTCTAATAACATCCTATCGGGCATCTACCCACCATATTCTCACCTCAGTTCCAGCTCTATCCCTATGATCTCCAATCTTCAGTTCGCAGACGACACAATTCTCTTTGTTTCACCCTCTCCTAATCACATTCACTGTCTCAAGGTCATTCTATACTCCTTTGAACTAATTTCCGGATTGTCTATCAATTTCAACAAGAGTTCCATTATTATGCTCAGAAATGCAGAGTCCATTGGTCCCTCTATCTCCTCCGCCCTCAACTGCCGTCTGGACACCTTTCCCTTAACCTACCTCGGTATCACCTTGCGGCCCTCCAAGCTTCACCGATCTGATTGGACCCCTCTTATAGCCAAAATTGAATCTAGACTAGCTGGATGGAAAGCTCACACCTTATCGTCTTCTGGGAGATTGGTTCTGGTTAAGGCTGTTCTCTCAGCCCTTCCCACTTACTGGCTCTCATTCCACAAGCTTCCTATCTGGGTATCCAAGAAAATCGACGCCATTAGACGAACCTTCCTTTGGAATGGGGGGAAAATTAAATGTCTCGTCAATTGGAAAACCGTGTGCATGCATGAAAAACATGGGGGTCTGGGTGTCCCCAATCTGATCGCCTTCAATCAAGCTCTGCTAGCAAAATGGCTCTGGCGCCTGCTCTCGCCGGGACAGTTTATTTGGAAACAGTGGATTCTAGCTGCTCATTATAATGCGGACCCCTTCCTCGTTCTCCATTTTGCTCCTCATCATAGGCCTTCCCCCTTCTGGACTGGTGTTCTTACCTCTGTAGACCGCTTCAACTCCTTTATCCGAACCCATGTTGGAAATGGTGCTAACTGTCTCTTCTGGTTTGACTCATGGCACAGCCTCTCCCCCCTCCACAAGTCCTTCCCTCTTCTTTTTTCTCACTCCAACCTCCCCCGCCTGACGGTGGCGGAGGCGGTAGCCCGCGGACTTCCATGCTTTTGCCTCTCAACTCTCTTTTCTCCTGACACACTCTCGGAGCTCTTCTCGTTACTGCGCCTGATTCAACACATATCACTCGACCCCCTCGTGAAGGACAGTCATGTTTGGTCACTCTCTCCTTCTCATGGTTTCACCGTCTCCAAGTACTCCTTGTTTCTTAATCACCATGGTCGCCTCTTCGCTTTCGCCCGTGTCTGGAAGTGCCACATCCCTCCCCGCGTCAAATTTTTTCAATGGTGTCTTATTCATGGACACATTAATACCAAAGACCGCATTGTTCGTTTTAACATTTTGTCCGATCAGCTCTGCAGCTTGTGTAAGACTGAAGCTGAATCAATCCGCCACCTCTTCTTCGAATGCGATATATCCCACTACATATGGGTCTCAGTCTGTAGTCACATCTTTGGTCGTACTCATTGGATCAACGACTTTTTCGAACATTGGCAGTATGGTGTACCGAATCGACTCCTAGATTCCCTTCTAGCCATTTTCAGTTGGGTCATCTGGAAAGAAAGAAACGCTTTTTTATTCAACAAGCCAACCAGCACCCTTTTTAGCCTTTGTTGCAGAATTGCTTACATTTTCGCTTATTGGACAGGTCATTCTTCTTCCTTAGCACCTTTCAGGTTCCGTCTCCCTGCAGTTCAGTCCTCTTCTGAAGAGGCGGAAGGCAGCGCTTCATCGACATCGCCAGGAGACAACTAAGTCTTAACCTTTCTCCGTCAGTCTCTGAACCTTGTTTAGTAGTAGTTGAAGTTTTTTGACAGTAGAGTTATTAGGCCCATCAATGTTATAGTCGAAAATGCTGGGAAGTAATTTTTTGTACTCAAATCAGTGATGTTAAATCTAAACTCGAACTATGCTGTTTGGCTACCGACCAGGCTTGTTGGTCGGACTACTTATATATTAATATCATTATAATCAGCTGTGTAGCTCCACGCTACACACCCGTTTGCATCAAAAAAAAATCTCTTAATATAATTCAATTTATATTATTCTTTTAAAACGTCTTTAATCTCCTTTATTATTTCACCATTTTGATTCATAAAATAATTAAATTTTATAAATCCTATATTTAAACTTTTCACAATAAATTCAAAAATTCCGATTTAACTATTTTATAAAATCATTAGCATCATATTCTCAAAAATCAGTTTTTAACTATTTTTCTCAAAAATCAAAATTTTTATAACTTTAAAAATTATAACGTTTATTTATTTAAAATGGATAAATTCCCAAAAATATTTTATAACATATACTTTCAAAAATCACTTTAAAAACATTTTAAAATTCCAAAACTTGGTCCAATGATGCTACATACCAAATAGTCAATCACGACTACAACGATATCATATATCGATATGATAATCCATCGAATATCAAAATATCTGAATTCAAATAAATACTGTTGAGGAATCCAGTTGGATCCCTCCAACCTGTTTTCCTGCATCCACAAACATTAGCACAATACCAATTTCGCTCCAGTACGAAATTATCGCGGTATATGGGATTTAAAATATTATCCGCTTAATAACGGCGCAATAGGGTCTCATCCGCTAAACAAAAAAAAATGCGGGAAATCAATAACTCCAATATATACATATGCCAATATATATATATTGCTATTATATATAATACCAATTTCACTGTTTATGAAATATTCGCGGTATATGTTTTTAATAAATAACATCCGCTTACTAACGGCGTATAATGTCTATTTTAACAATCAATAGATAACAATCATCATTCAAACATGCATTCAAATATTTTAAATCTAACTATTTAAAATAAAATCGAAACTGATTCGATTGAGTGAGAAGTTCTCACCTTGGTTTTAATTTTGTTTTAGCGATTTATTTCGAATAAAATTAAACGGACGTTTAATTTTACCCGAAATTCTCACTAACTCCAAACGACTCCAATCCAATTTCATCGCGTAGTGCTCGTCCATACGATTCCAACGCAACTGGTTTCGCGCGTTTTCGACCTCGTATGAAAAAGATATGAATTTATGAAGTTTGTACACGATTTTATAACTATAATTACAACATTATTTTATAATTTTATACCCAAAGCTAATCAAGACCCTTGGATCTGCACTGCTCAATATCAGGCCGCACGTAACTTCATCTTCTTCACGTTTCTTTTCTACAGGCCAAGCACGCAACAAACAAACCCATAGCTCAAATTTAGGGTTAATTAATTCGGCCTCCACGTTGAACTATAGCACGATCAGGAAGTTGCATTGCGAAGAGCACGACACGTACTATACTCGGCCACTACCTTGCAAAGCTCGGCCCCCTCCTCCTCCTCGAGTTGCGTGCGCAACTGGCCACAATCGGCCCCCCCAGCTCCCTCCACGTGACACCAAACTCCATCATCACCGTATAGATCGAAAGCTCTCGCCTTGCTCTTCATCTTTGTAGTTGATCACTTCGCTTGATTGTGAATGGATTGAGAGATTTTGAGGAGGAAGTGAAATCAATTTCTGGCCATTCAATACTAAAGTGGCGGCTAGGTTTATAAATTAGGGTTTAGTGTTTTTATTTTTTTAATTTATGAAGGGTGGGGGCTATTTATAAGAAAATCGATCGACACTATTCATCCCGGAAATTCCAAACTCCGATTTACGCGCCGTAACCAGCGTTTCTACGGTTTACCCCGTGTTCCGGACACAATGGAAGAGGTTTCGGAAGCTAATTCGGACATCTGTGCGAGTTATGGCAACAAACGTTCAATTTAAATTAAACCGATTTAATCGATTTTCTAGGCGTTTTAATTTGTACCGGACAAATGGTAAATCCAATTGACATGAAATTTGAAACCTTACAATAATATCACATTACGGATCCGATGAAACTGGTTTCGTCGAAATCCGAGAATTTTTGAAAAATGGCTATTTTAACTCGCCAAATTAAAATTAAAAATAATTCGATGCGTTTCGAGCTGCCACGATCAAACGATAGCTCCGATTGACACGAAATTTGAAATCCGGTAATAACTAACTATTACGGATCCAATGGAACTGGTTTCATTCCATTCTGAGACTGTTCAAAAATTGACTATTTTCACTAGTCGATTTTAATATTAAAATATTCAATTTTCACAAATTAACTCTTAATTCGATTTTAAAAGTTCTAAAATATCATTCTAACTCTAATATGATAAAATAAAATTTTAAAAATCATTTTCAATCATATTTAACTCAATTTTCAATTATTTCCATAATTTAACGTATCAAATTATCGATTTAATTATTCAATTAAATCCAATAATTCAAATAAAAATTTATTCGACTTATAAATTCACTTATTAATATTTTAAAATTAATTAAATATTCAAATTTTAATTATTAAAATTCCTGGGTCGTTACAATCTTCCCCCCTTAAAAGAATTTCGTCCTCGAAATTAACAAGTAAGAGAAGTTACAGAATTTATTAACTTTCCAAAATTCATAATCAACTTCTTACAATAACTTTACTAAGTTTTCAAATCATACTTACTAATCTTTTCAAAAACAACTACTATTGTTTAACTTTCAATTCCAAATCAAAGTTAAAGTTTTCAAAAATTTTCCAATTTTCTCAAATATATTCTAACGCCTTAAATTTCCGGAAAAATTCGCCATAGTCTCCTTTGCGCGGCTCGATCCGAAAAAAATGACAGTATATATATCACAAATATACATCTCATCAAGTAATGAGGCATCCCGCAGGGAAAAAGTTGTAAAAGTACGATATTTAATCCGAGATATGTACCTTATATTTTATTAGCAAGCATATACGGCTAATATAGCGCGAAAGCGAGCTCCAAATGCGAAGCAAACGCGATCCGCACCTACTAAACACTCAACAAACAACATGAGAATCATGCATATAGACAATAGTATCGAATATACAACCTATAGCAACATAATCACTATATATGTCAACATAGCAAATGCAATAAAGCAATTATATTCAACCATCAACCAACTATCATCCAACTACATTCATAACCAATAAATATTCATTCATATTTTCATTAATATTAAATGAAATAGGTTTTCAATTTAATCACGTTTGATTCATTAACAGTGGATGTTTTTACTAACATTCATTTTCAATTAGTTTATATTCACTAATTCATATTTAAGTTGGTTCACTTCCAATTCAAATTCAATTCTATTTAAGATTCACTTAACTTCCAATTGGATTTCAATTACTTTAGCTTTCAATTTCAATAATTCACTTTCATTAACACTTAATGAATTTATATACAATCAACTGACATTCAACTAACAATCATATAACAACCAATGTATATCAATTACAACCAAATTCCTTTGCTTTCAATTGGTTTAATTAATTGATTTTTTTATTCAACTATTCAACTTCTAATAACATTAGATTTTAATGAATTAACACTTACATTCACTACTTCATATCAACTAAATTCACATTCAATTGATTTACATCCAATCCATTCATTCAATTCAATTACTAAAGTTGAATTTCATTTACTTAACTTAAGTTCACATTCATTTAACTTTATTGATTTACTTTGATACCAATATCAATTCCATTCAACAACACTTAAGTTATATTCCATTTAACTTTAAATTCATTTTTATTTTACAACTCATATTCATAAATATATTCATATAGTTTCACTTCTTATATATATAAGTTTATTTCACAATTGTAAATCACTTTAATTATAATTCTTTTTACTTATACAATAATTCTTCAATTTAGATTATTCAAACAACTAAACAATCAACTTATATAGACTTTAATAATTTTGAAAATTATTTCTTTATATATAAAATATAATCAAGTAAAATTATTTCATTTACCCAATTTAAAACAATATTATACCGAATTGTTCTGTACAAGTGTTTAGAGATTCCTATCAACAACGTTAATTACTCGTATTAACCAGAATCTATATACCACTCAACAAACCAATCATCACAATATAAAACAATTTTATATTCACTAACAAATACGCTCTCATAGCTATTATTACACTCAAACTCATTCTAGAGTACTGCTGACTCTATCTCTAATGAGTAATACCCAACAGAACCATGGTTGTCGCTTAACCATATGCTCTGATACCAAATGTAACGTACGCGATTTTTCGTTGCCGAAAAACCGAATAGTTATGGGTTTAAGAAAAGAAAGAGAGAGAAAAAGATAGAAAAGATAGGGGAAAAGAGGGAAAAGAAAGATAGAAAATAACTGAACAACAACAGAATCTCACAATTCGCAGCGGAACAACATATAATAATAAATGAATAATCTTTAAACAAAGAACTATATCAGTTATTACGTTACATCACATTTCATTACATCATATCATCAGAGTGTACAACAACAACAACAAACAGCGGAAAAGAAATACTATATAAACTAGTAATACGCCATGCCATCCAGCTTGCCTCCAGCAACTCCAGAATATCCTGATAAACCTAACTCTTGACTGCTCGTGTGGAAATTGGTGGGCACCCAGAGTTTAGGAAGGAAAACAATAAACTCCGAGTCAGTCATGTGACTGGTGTGAGAACTCAAAACGGTTTATTTATCTTTAAAATCAAAATAGAGGAATATTTTTAGATCAATTCGCGGTGCTTTTAAAAATGAGACTACCATAAGGCCTCCCGCACACACACACAATGCAAACGCAGAATCGGAGGAGATTTCTCCTTATGATAGTCAAAGATGCTTGATACGCATTAAAAAGAACATTTGATATTATTACTAGTGCATAGCGTAGGAAAAATTTATTTCGAAAGTAGAATATAAATCTTAGCCAGCATAGACATTCCGAACTATGCCTACTATAGCTAACTATGTTCAATAGCAGGTTACCGCCACATTCCATAGCAGGTTATACAACTAAAACCGTACAAGTCTCGTATTGTTTCTTTGGATTTCCAACGAATGATCAGGCCAAGGAACTTCCCATTGCCACATGAGAATGCCTCTGGATGGACATCCCCGAGAACCAAACCGGATCTCTACCAACACAAGGCCGGGTTACTCCTAACTGAGTAACAACTGACCGAATATGCCATCCCCCGGTCCTTTGGGACCTTTCACCGAGCGCTCGTAATCAATTCACACAATCATAACAAAGTGTTTTCAACATGAGTAAGTATCTGGGCTCCATACCATGATACCACCCTTTTCCAGAAGGAAATGCACATACCCTAAAGGGCGCTACCCCTCATAACCTTGCCGCATCTTTCCTGTTTTGACCATTCATGGGGTGTGAGGCTCGACGAAGTCACGTCCACAAAAACATACTTTATACAAAAGCCATGCTTTGGGTCAACAAATGATCATAGAAATGATCACCAGGATAGACGATCAAACAAATGATCCTATCACAAATAATCAACACAATGATCATTTACAGCAACACTCAGCATGTCACATTACCAAATTGGGAATATATCGTTGATAACTTCAACTATATAACCTCTGAGCTCGTACGTCTCAGAGAAGGGTGTTAAGCTAAAAGAATAAATTCTCCGCCACCAACAGAAATATATTTGAAAGAAATCGGCTTTATATCTCAACTTGTAATGTCAGACATACAATCCATACAAGTCTGTTCCGGGCTCGAACAAAACCGAAGGCACTTACAAAGAAGTCCTTGCAATCCGGATATTCACAATCCTGATCGGATTTCCCATCACTTAGGGAGAACTCAATACCGGAGCAACTCGGTGCAGAGTCAATCGACAGGTCATCCTATCGTTCTCGTAAATACCGGGTCTTCAACACCGATCTTCAATGCAATTCATAACGACGTATCACATATTCGGAATGGGTTATACGACCCCATGGTCCTTTCCCGGTTAACCCGAATAGTGAGCGCTTATTCAAAAATAAGTGTGGTATTCAAATTCAAACAAATCACATCAAATACCCATTCAAAGGGAAATATTGATAGTCGGTTATTGAACTATCAATGGATATGCACACATCACCAGTTTCCAAATAATTTTCCAAAATATCTTTTTTCCAAAATATCTTTACAAGATATATATTTCACACTTCAAAAATAAATCAATATTTATTTTCCTACAAATTCCACTTTTCATTTATAAATTCCATAGTGAATTTATATTCTAAAATTATCTATGAATATATGATTTCAATTATTCATTTCAATTTATCTTCAAAAAGATAAATTCTCAAAATATTCACTTTATATGGGAAAACATTTCCATACTTATTTATTCATAAGTAATTCACAAATTTTATTTATTTTCAACACTTGGAAAATATTCAATATACTTAAATCGAAATTAAGTATATATTTCATTCTTTAAGGAAATCATTCTCTTAAACATATTTATTTGGGTCAAAATGAATGTTGCGTAAAACATCGTTACAACAACCCAAAATCACTAGTATAGGGATTCGAAATTAAAATAGATATATAAATCCCAATACTATTCAAAACATTTCCTTTCGGAAATCATTTACTATAACTACAGTGTTATAGTCCACCATTTCCTTCTTTCTCTCGAAAACGTCTATTTCAACAATAAATGTTGAAATCTATGGTTTCGCATCTTAACACCTTTTAAAACATCGTTAGATCGTTTTAATTCAGTTCAAAATATCACATTCTAAACAATCTCTTTAACATATTATTCACTATTCAAAAACGTGAATATACTACGTTAACAAATATCATCATTTCCATTCATTTTATTTCAAAGGGTTATTCACTGTCAAAAACGTGAATATAACTTCATTTATAGGTTTCAACAATTTACTTATCAAAATAAGTCATTTGCGAATTTATAAAACAACGTTTATAAATCCCATTTCTAATTATTTTATAACAACTTCCTTTTATAAATTTTCTTTATTAACCTATTCGATTTATAACTCAATTATAAACTAAAGGTTCATATTATAAGTTAAATACTTATAATTTATTCGTTCACAAAAATCGTTCCTTTGAACTTCATAATTATAAATCTTATAACTTATAAGATTCAATTATTCACCCAAATCTATTCTTTTATAATTTCACAAAATTTATAAATTTTACTATTTATAAATTTCATTTATAACTTCACCATTTATAATTTTATAAATTCCATTCATTTACAAAATTCATTTTCACTTCATTCAAACACTTATAAAAACTCGTTTTATAATGTCAATATTTCAATTTATAAATATCCATTTATAAATCTCTTAATATAATTCAATTTATATTATTCTTTTAAAACGTCTTTAATCTCCTTTATTATTTCACCATTTTGATTCATAAAATAATTAAATTTTATAAATCCTATATTTAAACTTTTCACAATAAATTCAAAAATTCCGATTTAACTATTTTATAAAATCATTAGCATCATATTCTCAAAAATCAGTTTTTAACTATTTTTCTCAAAAATCAAAATTTTTATAACTTTAAAAATTATAACGTTTATTTATTTAAAATGGATAAATTCCCAAAAATATTTTATAACATATACTTTCAAAAATCACTTTAAAAACATTTTAAAATTCCAAAACTTGGTCCAATGATGCTACATACCAAATAGTCAATCACGACTACAACGATATCATATATCGATATGATAATCCATCGAATATCAAAATACCTGAATTCAAATAAATACTGTTGAGGAATCCAGTTGGATCCCTCCAACCTGTTTTCCTGCATCCACAAACATTAGCACAATACCAATTTCGCTCCAGTACGAAATTATCGCGGTATATGAGATTTAAAATATTATCCGCTTAATAACGGCGCAATAGGGTCTCATTCGCTAAACAAAAAAAATGCGGGAAATCAATAACTCCAATATATACATATGCCAATATATATATAGCTATTATATATAATACCAATTTCACTGTTTATGAAATATTCGCGGTATATGTTTTTAATAAATAACATCCGCTTACTAACGGCGTATAATGTCTATTTTAACAATCAATAGATAACAATCATCATTCAAACATGCATTCAAATATTTTAAATCTAACTATTTAAAATAAAATCGAAACTGATTCGATTGAGTGAGAAGTTCTCACCTTGGTTTTAATTTTGTTTTAGCGATTTATTTCGAATAAAATTAAACGGACGTTTAATTTTACCCGAAATTCTCACTAACTCCAAACGACTCCAATCCAATTTCATCGCGTAGTGCTCGTCCATACGATTCCAACGCAACTGGTTTCGCGCGTTTTCGACCTCGTATGAAAAAGATATGAATTTATGAAGTTTGTACACGATTTTATAACTATAATTACAACATTATTTTATAATTTTATACCCAAAGCTAATCAAGACCCTTGGATCTGCACTGCTCAACATCAGGCCGCACGTAACTTCATCTTCTTCACGTTTCTTTTCTACAGGCCAAGCACGCAACAAACAAACCATAGCTCAAATTTAGGGTTAATTAATTCGGCCTCCACGTTGAACTATAGCACGATCAGGAAGTTGCATTGCGAAGAGCACGACACGTACTATACTCGGCCACTACCTTGCAAAGCTCGGCCCCCTCCTCCTCCTCGAGTTGCGTGTGCAACTGGCCACAATCGGCCCCCCTAGCTCCCTCCACGTGACACCAAACTCCATCATCACCGTATAGATCGAAAGCTCTCGCCTTGCTCTTCATCTTTGTAGTTGATCACTTCGCTTGATTGTGAATGGATTGAGAGATTTTGAGGAGGAAGTGAAATCAATTTCTGGCCATTCAATACTAAAGTGGCGGCTAGGTTTATAAATTAGGGTTTAGTGTTTTTATTTTTTTAATTTATGAAGGGTGGGGTCTATTTATAAGAAAATCGATCGACACTATTCATCCCGGAAATTCCGAACTCCGATTTACGCGCCGTAACCAGCGTTTCTAGGGTTTACCCCGCGTTCCGGACACAATGGAATAGGTTTCGGAAGCTAATTCAGACATCTGTGCGAGTTATGGCAACAAACGTTCAATTTAAATTAAACCGATTTAATCGATTTTCTAGGCGTTTTAATTTGTACCGGACAAACGGTAAATCCAATTGACATGAAATTTGAAACCTTACAATAATATCACATTACGGATCCGATGAAACTGGTTTCGTCGAAATCCGAGAATTTTTGAAGAATGGCTATTTTAACTCGCCAAATTAAAATTAAAAACAATTCGATGCGTTTCGAGCTGCCACGATCAAACGATAGCTCCGATTGACACGAAATTCGAAATCCGGTAATAACTAACTATTACGGATCCAATGGAACTGGTTTCGTTTAATTCTGAGACTGTTCAAAAATTGACTATTTTCACTAGTCGATTTTAATATTAAAATATTCAATTTTCACAAATTAACTCTTAATTCGATTTTAAAAGTTCTAAAATATCATTCTAACTCCAATATGATAAAATAAAATTTTAAAAATCATTTTCAATCATATTTAACTCAATTTTCAATTATTTCCATAATTTAACGTATCAAATTATCGATTTAATTATTCAATTAAATCCAATAATTCAAATAAAAATTTATTCGACTTATAAATTCACTTATTAATATTTTAAAATTAATTAAATATTCAAATTTTAATTATTAAAATTCCTGGGTCGTTACAATTATCTTCTTTTAAATAAATATTTAACTGATAATTTATCTTTTAAAAAGCTAGTCTAAATTATTTCTATTTATAATGTATATATGTATATATTGGTATATATTATCAATAGATAAGTTTTGTTTTTAAATTTAATAGATAAAGCTATGTTTTTTAATTCTATTATTTTTGATAATTTGGAAATTTAATATTGAATAAATAATAATATGATTTTAAAAATACTCAAGATAAATTTAATTTGTTTAAAAATAATTCTAGCCTAGGTTTAAATTTAAATAAAAAGATCGTTTTGTTCTTTTTAATTTAGCTTTATAAAATAAGTAATTTATTTATGTAGTGATTTCATTTATGAATCATTTTAAATTAATAATGAGTTATTTTTAAATAATAACAATAATGAAATATCTTTAAAATGGATTTTAAATAAATAGGAAATATTATTTTAAACTTATGTTTATATATATACACATATTTTGGAAAGCTATGATTTAAAATAAAATCTTTCAACAATGTTTAAAAATTAAACAAAACTTTATACATATGAAACATAAGTGTAAACCAAGTATAGGGTTATAAAATAAGTCTGAATACATAAACTTATGAAATTGTGATATTAACATAAGGTTAAGAAACAATAAGTAACTAAAGTAATAAACCAAACAAATGGCTAAAACAATTTTTATAATATGAATGTGAAATACAAAAGCATGTAATCATGTTTGTACAATAGTTATGTTGGCAATTGAACAAAATAAAATAAAATGCTAGTAGCATGTAGATTAAGAGTCAGACAAGTATAAACATCAAGTATAAAACAAAATAAAGTAAGAAAAATATGATGCAGGAAAATGATTAAGCTAGGTGTGTAGCTGCAATATAGTATGCAGGTTAGAGAAGAGAAGTGCAAAGCTAAGAACAAAATAAAATAAAATATGTAGGTTGCCTGTAAAAGAAATGCAAAGTAAAGATAGCTAAGAAACAAAGTAAAAGCAAAATATCTAAATATAAAATATGGTATGTAGGAAACATAAAGTACTTAAACAATAAATGCCTTCACCTTAGCAGCAAAACAAGGTCAACTCGAGTTGTATTTCAAGCCTCCGAAATAAAATATCTTGCCTGATACAAACAAGAACATAATTATACCTGCATGTGCTTAACCCAGTTATCACCTTCCTCTATAAACTTCTTTATATACATGCCATCTTTTTTAGCTCGTTCAAATCATAGTAAACCCAAAAATATACAAGTATTTCTATTTTGTTTACAATAGAAGCATCAACAACAAAAGGCAAGATGAATCAAAGGAAAATCAAGCAAATCATTTCCCAGTTTTTAAAGTTCAAATTGTTTCAGACAAAAAGAGGTACTCTGTTTATTTTCAAAACTATGGTGAGTAACTTAAATTTTAAATTACTTAAGTATATATGTTGCTTAATTATTGTCTGAGATGTGTATATATCTTAATGCATTCCTGTGTATATGTGTTACTGCATGTATGTGTGTTGATAACTTGTAACACACCTCTGTATTTAAGATTTAAGCTCATGTTTCACTTTCAAAAATCATTACTGCTTGATCTACTTGTTGTTAGGACCTAGGATCTAAACAAAATAAGTTTGTTTGATCATAAAGTAAACTTTAAAATATAAATTCAAGTTAAACAAGGTAGAACTGTTCTGAAAGCCTTAAAGAAATAGTCAATGTTTAATAGGAGTGAAATTTCAAACAACTTAAATTATTAATTCAGGTTTATAAATTAAATTCTTATCTGAAATTAGGATTTTTAAAACTAGAATTGTATTTTTTATTTAAGGTTTGTAGTGGCATTTCTGGTTTAATCAATTTAGGGATTTTGGGTTGCCTCTGGCAATACGGTTGATTGGAGCGGCTGTGGTTCTTCATGGTGGTGGAGAGGTGACTGGAGAGGCCAGGAAAAATGATGGGTGGATGGTCTGAGAATGGTGGTGGAAGCGGTTGTCATTTCGTTTTCCTAAACCTAGTTTGAACAGGTAGTATTTTCTAAATCATAGCGTCGGCTCTGGTTGATCGAGTGTGTCTAAACTCGAGGGGATGAAATAGGGAGGTAGGTGATTGTGTGGCCGGAATCGCAGAGGTGCAGATGGTCGGAATCTCGAGAACGAGGTGGTTACAGGTTTTGGGGTTGTTTGCTTGTTGTGTTTCCAGGTTTGGGGTAGCTAACTCGATTTTAATTCGAGATGTTGTAGTGGGTATGGATAATCGTGAGCATGATTGGTGATGGCCGACGATGTGTTGAAGATTGAGTGGATGGCCGGAGATGGCCAGAGCCACGGTGCACGTGCACCGTGCAATTGAAGTTCTGTTGAGCTTTTGGTGTGTGTGCAGAGGGTCGAACTGAGCAAATACTCGAGTCACTCGAGTAGGTGACTCGAAGCAGGGCGATGAAGAACTCGAAGCAATGAAGTTGATTGAATTTGAGTTGGTTCCAGGTTTTGAAACTGTCATTGTTTTAGGTGTGCAGAGATTTTAGCTTTGGAAAAACTCGGGTTATTCGAGTACGTGACTCGAAGTAGGGGAATGGAAGACTCGAAGCAAACCTAGGCGCACTCGAGTCAGTATTGTTTCAGACATTTGTAACCTGGAAGCAGAGTTTGATTTTAAATAAATTCAAATGAAAACTGAAAACAAGTAATATATTTAAACAAGTCTAAATTCAGTGGGAAGTTTGAATTCAAGTTTATTTTTGGATTCAAATTTGAAATGGAATTAAAGTTCAAAATGTTTTAAAAAGGGAGGGTTTCAGGTTTAAGAACCTGACAATTTCAGATTTTGAAATTTAATTTAAAATCTGAAACAAAAATTTAAACTGTGTTTTAAAATTAAAAGTTCAAAGTATAGATTCAAATGAACTTTTGAATCTAAGTTTTAAAAAAAAAATGAATTTGAATTTTAAATCAAGAATTTAAAACCAAGTTTTTCAAAAGCAAGTTAAAAATCAAAGTTTTAAATTCAAGGTTAAACTAATGAATTCAAGTTTTTCTTGAATTCAAATCTGAAATTTAAATCAGTTTTTAAATTTAAATATATAAAACCAGTTTAAATAAAATAGTTTTAAAAAGTAATTTGTTTTCAAATAAATATTTGAGTTGGTCTTTATAAAGTTCTTTTGAATAAAAGTTAAATAAATTGTTTTAACTTGAATTTGCAAGTTAAAAATATTAATGTCTTTTGGGAAGTTTAAATTTAAATAAAGATTTAAGTAGTTGAATTTAAAGGCTTTTCTTATATAAGTTCATATGTAAATAATAAATGTTATTTACGTTTATTTAAAAGATTATAAATTGAATTTAAATTTGGGAAATGTTTAAACAATAATCATTTTGAATCTTAAATTCAAAATGGAATTTGAATTTAAATTTAAAATGTAATGTTCTAATACACTTTTATATTAATTAAGTCATTTAATAAGAAATAAATTATCTTAGGAATAATTAAGGTATTCAAATGATTAAATGAATAAGTCAATTGAGAAATGACATGTGTATTTAATTTATAAAATTAATAATTTAGATTAATTTATAAATAAAGATAAATTAAGAATTAAATTAAGTGATGGTATTAGTTAATGAAGATAATTAACTAAGGATTATTAATTAATTAATGTGATTAATTTTGATAATTAATCAGATTAATTAGATAATCTATTGTGAATTGTTAAATGAAATTACTTGATAAAAGTAATTAAGTGATTAATTACTTATTGTAATTAATTTTGGTAAAATGATTATATTAAGTTAATTAATTTAGTTTAATTAATTTAAGAAATCATTTGATGATTTGATATGTGTAATTACTTAGTTTATTCAATGGAGCATAATTACTTAAGGAAGTAATTAATGTTAATTACTGAATGTAATTAGTACAAGATGATGTGTTAATGGAGTAATTTGGATAATTACTTTTGTAATTAATCAGAGGATTAATTAATGGAGATAATTAGTTATGGGATAATTAATTTATTAATATGAGTAATTAAGGGTAGTAATTACTGGTTGATATTAATCAAAGGTGATTAATAATTGTGTTTAATTAAAGATTAATTACTTAATGTAATTGATTTAATCAAAGTAATTAAATTTAAATCTAAATTAGAGATCATTAATTAATATAATTAATGATGTAAATTAAGAATTGTTTAATTAAGAAATAATTAATAATGTGGTAATTTATTTATGTAATTAATTAAGAGTGAATGTAAATTAATTATATTTTATTAATAACTAAAGTAATTAAATGTTAATTACTATGAATGATTTAGGATAATTAATTTGTGAAATTAATTAAAGACTAATTACCTATTGTAATTAGTGGAAGATTAATCAAAGGTGTTTAATCAAGATGAATACCTAGAGAATAATTAATTAATTTGATTTATAATTAATTAATGGTTGTATAAGCAGGATTTATAGATGAAGTAATTAATTTAATTTATTTTAAATTAATTAAAGATAGAAGTAGTTAATTTAATTCATTTTAAATTAATTACAAATGGTATGATTATAAATCATTGCTTATGGATGAATGATATTGATATTTCATTTGATGATTGTGAATTCAGGTATGAGATGATATGGATGCTTGGTTTAAGTATGATAATATTTAATTATCTGTTTGGATGATAATATTGATTATCTATTTATGAGATGATGTGATTATCTATTGTGATATTATGAATTATCTATCTGTGTGTATTGATAATATTGAATTAAACTGTTAAGACTAAATAGACAACTTGGCCTTAAAAGTCACGTTTTGGATTTCGATGAGACCGGGATCGGGTTTCCTTATTTGGAACATCCGAAAACCACATCGATTCCAAATTAACGATAGGTCGTAAATCTGAAGTGAAGATGAAGATTCAGAGTGCAAGGGTTATTGTCGTTAACTCTGAGCGTGATTCCAAAATGAGTGTAACGAGATAATGCCTTCGGTTTCGTTCGAACCCGGAACGAACTTGTATGGATTGAATGCTTTCAACACATCGTCAGGTGGGCGATGAGCATTCTAAGAAATATGTTCTCTAAAGGTAATCGTAGCCTCAAGCCTCATCAACTGGGAATGGCTAAAACATGGGAGGTGCAGCAAGGTTAGGTGGGTCATGCCCAAGCAGGACAAGGATATTCCCCTGTCTAGATGTCCCTTTATTTTTCGGCTGTGTGGGCGGTTGATTGCAACAATTGCCGGGGTTATCTTGTTCGGGACTATTCAGTAAGGAATGGTTCCGGCCTTGTGTTGCAGGGGGTCGGGAGTGATCCTCGGTACGTTGATCTAGGCCACGTACTGTGATGGGCGGTACCCCAGTAGCCCTGCCATTGTATGGAATCCACAATCCAATAAGTGCCAACGGTTTTGATTGTATTACTCACTTTTGTGGCTAGTAGCTGGAATTTAATGAATGTAACAATTTCGGCTATTTTCTATTTACTTGAAAACCCTAGACCTATTATAATATCACAAAATTTCCTATCAAATTTTTTGGTTAGCGTAAGGTAAAAACTTACCCATGTTTATTTGTGGGGAGTCTTACGTGATACCTTTTATTTTCAAAGGATTTTCAAAATTAAGCAACTTTAACCTGTTACTCATACCAGACCCATGTCTGATCCGGAGTTTATTTTTGTTTTTCATAAACTCTCGGGTACCCAAATTTTTACGGATAGCCAAGAGATTCAGGTTACCTTTAACGAATTCTGGAGGAGCAATGGAGTAGGAGGCTTCAGCGTTGCAGATATATATATATATATATATATATATATATATATATATATATAGTTCCGCTGTGTTGGTATCTCTGTATGGTTTGAGTTGTATTAACTAGACAGGTGTCTATAACTGTCTAGTATGTGATGTATTGTCTGTATAACTCTGATTGATGTTGTATACTATGTTAATACTTATGTGATTATTATAATTTATTCGTTTCGCTGTGAGATTCTGATGTTGTTGTTCTTTCTTCTCTATCCGTTCTATTTTCTCATCCCTTTCTTTCTTCAAGACGAAACAGATTTCTGGGAATAGAAAGCCGGGTCGTCACAAATATTCAACATATTAATTTCTAATTTAACATGTGTATTATCACTTAAGGTTTATTAAAATTAAAATAAGATTTGAGTACTCACAATTAGTTCCACTCCACCAAACTTTTTCATAAACTTTCTTTTTTGATTCTGGCAGCATCTCCTTCTCTTTTTCTTGCTCCAGAGCTTTCCAACTTGCTTCCTTCTCCTCCATAGGTTCGGCCTTCACCTATTCCATCCCTTCCTCCATCATTTCTTCACTTCTTAGATTCTAAACCATATTTTAATGGTATTCTAAGGTCTTTGATAAAATTGGTGGTGTTTGGAATTGATTTGATATGATTTTAAGAAAAGTTAGTAAGGAAAGAGAAGAGAAGAAGCCATTAGAGAGTGGAAGAAAAGCTTGAAAAAGGAAGAAGATGAAGTGCAAAAGAAAGTGAAAAAGGTGAGAAAGTGGATGCTTATTTATAGAAAAAGTTTTGGATTAAAATAATATTTTGTAAAAAAGATCAAAATACCCTTTACTTAATTTCTAAGCAACCTTACTTTTTCCAACACTTAACATCACATTTCAGATCATTACTTTATGTCATTTTGACTTAAGTATTCAGTAATGAATATAATAATTATGTTTGTTTGATTTGATGTTTACTTTTTTGACTTTTATAACACTTTTTGTCTTTTTATGCTTACTTTTTGTTAATTACATTCTAGAATTTTATAAGTATGTTTATTAAAAGTAAACTTGATTAGTGAATTAATTAATACTTACATTATTGTAGGATCGATTTCACCCTAGAGGGGGGGGGGGGTGAATAGGGTGATAGTGTAAATTATAAAAATTAATCGCGGAAGCTTATAAATTAATTTCAATTCAGATCACAGAATAGCAGCACAGATATCGCAGAATATAAATAACAGAATAAAACAGGACAACACAGAATTTACCCAGCTTCGGCAAAAACCTGCCTACGTGCTGCCCCCAAGGTTTCTACTAGAAATTAGATAGTCCCTCGCTTACACACGTAAACTCGCTATACACCGCTATTGACTAATCTAACTCTACGCTCAAAACCTTGACCACAACTCAACTACCGAGTTGCAAATTCCCAAACTACACACCGTAGTTTGCACCCTAGTCACACGACTAGAAAAATAAAACGGTTTAAAAAGAAATACAAATTAAAACAATTAAAATAAAAATAACCCTAATTAAAAATTTAAAACCCTTTGTAAATAATAAAACAAAGAAAAGTAAATAGGCCGGCCCCTTTTATTATTCAACCCGTCTCCTTTCCTTTTTATTCCCTTCGTTTGCAATGGCGGCCGTTCCTCTTTTAGGGCTCTGTTCTCTTTGCTTGGCTCTGAGATTTAGGGCTATTTCGAAGCTCCGATTCTAAGTTGATCGAATCAGTGGTTAATTGCCTGAAGCCTTGTTCGATCGAATCGATGTTGCTCACTTCGGTTGCTTCGAATTTGTTCGAGTTCGAGATGGCTTCTGTAAGTGATTTTTTGCTCTTTTAACTCTCTGCTTGAATGCTTGAACTCGATGATAATTTTGCCGATGATGATTAGGGTTTTATACGCGTTCGATTTCCTTAATTTGCGTACGTCTGATATTTTCAAAATTGTTGATTTGGCTGTTCGATATTGTATGGATGTTGATGATTTCCTCTGACTAGTTCATAATCGTATATTTGTTACTTTTTAATTTTCGTATTCGAACTCTATATTTTGATGCTTGGGATTTGTTTGACTTTGTCAATCTCGTATAATTTGACGCTTGCATCCCACGGCTTTGATGTTGATTACGGCTTGACTTGTTCAACATTGATACGTCGATTTCACTTTGACTTGGTTCGATTTGCTTGGCTGTTTCACTGTCCTGTACATGCTGTTTCATTATATTTGAACTTGCTTCACTGCAATAGTTTTCTTCAATTCTCTGGCCTCTGTGATTTCACTGATGCATGGTTATTTTGTTCATAGCTACTTCATTTGAGACTGTGAATTGCATTCGTATCCTTGCTTTAGATGCTTGAGTACATGCTGTTTAGTCTTCATGTATGTGCATTTGCTAGTTCGAGCTTGCACTTGTATTGTAGCTGTTTCATATTGATTGTACACTTGAAGTTCTGATGGCTTTAAGTCTCTGTTTGATCATTGAAGTGTGCTCGAGTCTGCACTTTGTTATGCAACAGCTTGGTCATGCTTTTGTTTCTTTGCTGCCTCTATTATGTATGCATTTGCATACAACTTGTTGTTTGAATATTTTTGGATGCCATCTTCATGATTATTGTATATGTTCTCTGATACATGTTTATGTTGTGGGCTTCGTGTAACTTCGACACTTTCATCTTGAGCTTGTGTAATTTGAACCTTGCTGTGCATTGCATTGATGATTTTGGCCTTGACCACTTTGATACTGTAACCATTTTGCAACAGTTTGGGCTTGCCTTCTGGTTTATATTATTGTTGCCTTGAGACTATTGACATGTGCACTTGGTCTTCATTTGTGTTGCATGTTAGTGTGCTTCTGTCTTTGGCTATCTTTCTTTCAGTGCTTAGTGTCTTGATGCATTGCTTGTTGCACTTACTTACTTGCTGTCGTAGACGTTTTGGACTGCATACTTCTTGTTGCAGTCTTGTAGTTTTCTTTGACATTTGCTGTGACATGAATTTGTTTATCTGCACTGTTGTATATTCGAACTGCACCTGTGTTGAATCCAGTTTTATTTGGATTTGACCTTGTGCTGAAGTCGTGATATATTGCATGTTGCACCTGAGTTGAATCCTGCTTTTTATTTGGATTTGACCTGTGCTCACCTGTCCCTGTAAATCAATCAAGTGTATATATCGGTGTGCACGGCCTTGTGGCATATACAGTGATACACTGTGTATGTCACAAGTTGTTCGTGTATGATGAATTCAAATTTAAATTATGACGAACAACCCAAATAACTGAGGCAAATCATATTTTTAAAATCATCTTTTAATTTATATTGCAAAAATATTTTCTTTTCAATTTTACTGCGTTAGTGAATATTTTTGCAGATTGCTCAGATGCTGGATTCAAATTGGAATGCAGTTAAAGATAAATACGAGTGTGAGTGATATGTAGTGAGGTGAACTGTAAATATGAAATGTAATGAAATTTGTATCAAAATTGTATAGTGAATAGTGAGAGTTTGAAATTGTACTATCAAAGTTGTAATAAATATTTGTTTGAATAAAATATTCATTTGAATTCAAAAACTGTGTTATTTATTTTTATTCAGCAAATATTTATTTATTCTGTGAAAATTAAAATAGTACGTTAACAAATACATTTAAGTGAATGTATATATGTTTATTATCATCAAACAAAAATCATATAAGCGCATATTCAACAATCTCCCCCTTTTGATGATAACAAACATATATTTAAGATTTTGAATATATTAAATGTATTTGATAATTTCAATTGCTCCCTCTATTTGAATGCTTCCTTTCTATATGATACTCCCCCTACATATATGACTCCCCCTACATATATGCATACAAATAAAAATGTGCAAATGAGTCTATATGCATATTGAAAACTTCTTTGACCTTTTCTCTTCCTTTTTACAAAATCTTAACTTTTCTCTCCCGCTTTTGTTATCAGCAAAAGAATAATAGTAATAGAAAAAGTAGAGTTATAGTGATCGATATTAATTCAACATTAAAACTCAATTGAATATAAAAATTAAATTTCGATAAAAAATCAAACAAAAATCATAAATCCTTTAATTGACGCATATTCCACTTTAGAATGATATGAATGATTTCATCAAATAAAACCATATAGTCGTGTCTATTTGTGGTATATTTATTTCAGGAAATTTGAATATCTACTAACCATGCATAACCGTTAGGACTTTTAAATGAGATTAGTAGTATTCACAATTTTTATTTTTATTCTAAAAATGAATTCAAGTATCTTCTAACCACGCATAACCGTGAGGACTTTTAAATGGGATTAGAATCAACTTGTCTATTTAACCAATTAATTTTGATATGCGTTCCATACATGCATAACCGTGAGGACTTTTAAATGAGCATGGAAGCACATAATCAAAAATCCAAGTAATTCACCCATGCATAACCGTGAGGACTTTTAAATGAGAGTGAACACTTTGGATATTTATTTTATTGCTAAAAATATAATAAATTGAAGCACAAATGATTTCCTGTTTAAAATACCACATATTGACATACTATATAGAATTTTGATGAGTGATGGTCGATAGAAAAATGAAAGAATTAGAAATGGTCATGAAATATTTATCAACAGAAAGTTTTTATAACTCTTGTTTAAATTTCTAAAGAAATTTACTAATTATACCATCTTGAGTTATAATGTATGATTAATATCAACACTCATCTTATTTTCAATCACTATTCATCTTTTTGATAATTATTAGGGGGTTAGATTAGTTAATATAGTTATTTAAAATCGATTTCAAAAATAGTTATAAAATCAAGTTTTCTTAAATAACTAATCCGATACAAGGTCAAAAAATGTTTTTCTAGAAGGGGTTTTATAAGAAAATTTTCTGCTATTAAAAAATTATTTCAAATGAAAAATATGCAGACATTTTCTTTGAAAAAATGATGCAGCAAATGAATGTGTCAAAAATTAATCACGTTCCACTAGTAATTTTTCTATCAACTATATTACCAGCGTAATCTGCATCTGAATTTAAATTTCACTCAAAATTCACTCGTTGAATGTCAAGGACCAAATCATGAATTTTGCAAAAAAAATTTCAACAAATTATCTCAGAATAAAGTTCTCTTGAATTTGAAATGAAGCCATGTTGACAATCAAACAGATATCAAAGTGTCAATTTTAGAAGCTATCCAACATCATTTTTATTTCAAAGCAATTTCTTGAAATCTAAAAAAAATTAAAATCCTTTTTACAATTTTTAAATAGAATTCATTAGGATTTTAAATCGAGGCCGTGTCAAACCATGAATAGAGATTTAGCCAAAAATATTATAACAAAAATATTATTATCCAATCAAAACACTATCTTTATCCCAAACTTATATATCAAGTAATTCTAGAGAAATTTATAGTGTTTTGGCATAAGAAAATAATTGGCTAACAATTTTGAATAAGTCAGAATCATCATCTTTTCATCATCTCAATATTGGCTGATTTTAATTCAAAATACGGTGCAGATTATCACAATTAATATATCGTTCAAAGAAATATACCATTACCTATTTTACCTTTACGATATTTTTCGTCGTTGTCCATTGTGATTCTGTCACCTTTATACTAGGCTAAGGAACTTTGCTTTGTCGCCCGTTGTGTTTCTGGAACAGCCAAAATATCCAGATAACACCGTTGTTGTTCCTTAGCCTGCCACCACACCTACACGGGAGAAGTTTTATGTGACCTATTTGTTTTTATAGGTCCATGGTTGTTAGTGACAGAATAATTATACAAATAATTTTGTGGAGACCCAAAACTATTTATAATTGTTCCCTTTGGCACCCAAATTTGTTTAACTTTAAGAGATTTTATATTTGTGCCTTTTGGAACCCAAATCGGTATAGTTTTCACATGTTTGGGTCTATACCAACAATTATTGTGATCGTGTCCAAATTTTCTACAAATTGTGCACATAGAATTAACTTGATTAATCTTGTTTTCAACAATTTTCGAATTATTAAATCCAAGTCCTTGTCTAACCGTATTAACAATTTGCTTTCCTAATAGCATATTCAACGATTTTTCACTTTTTGAAAATTTATCTAAAGTCGTAGACAATTGTTGGACTTTTGATTTGAGAGATTCATTTTCATTTAACAACTGTGTGCACTTTTTAATAGAATTCTCTCTCCTAGTATTTTCATTCTCCTTTAAAATCAGAATTTCATTTTCAAGCGATTTTATTTTAATTTCTGATTTTTTAATTTCCTCATCAAATGTTGGACACTTATCACACTTAGGGATCCTACTTTGATAGGTTTTAACTAATTGATCAAGTTGTTTATTACATTCTATCAAAGTATCTTTTTGAGATTCAAGTTTGGCGTATTTTTCCCTAAGTCGTTCAAAACAACCGTTTACTTCATGAAAATATATAAGCAACTCAGAATGGGTAAGTTTTGATACCTCACTTGGCTCGTCATCGTCACTGTCAGTTGTATCACCTCGAAGGCAAAATTCTGCCTTTTCGCTTTCACTGCAAGTGCTTTGATCATTCTCGTCTATTTCATCCCAAGTGGCTGCAAAACTTTTCTTTTTCTGTTTCTTTCCATGGCTGGATTTAATTTGTGGACAATCGGGCTTGATATGGCCGGGTTTGTTGCAATTATAACAGATAAACTTTTGTTCTTCTGAGTAGTCTAGTGCTTTGGCTATTCTGCTTTTTGCTTTATGAATTCGAGCTGAATTTCCATGTTTTTGATTCCATTTTTTGAATTTCCTTATTAACAGCTCCAATTCTGCTGCTCCATCATCTTCATCGTTATCATCATCACTTTCGGTTGTTCCTTTGAGAGCTATTGATTTCTTTTGAGTGTCACCTCCTTCACGCTCTTCTTTGAATTTCATTTCAAGCTCATAAGTGGTGAGATTTCCGATGAGTTCCTCAACTTTAAGTAGTTTTAAATCTTTTGATTCTTGTATGGCAGTTACTTTTGCTTCAAAGCTTCGTGGAAGGACTCTGAGGATTTTCCGGACTATTTCTAATTCGGTGTATGTTTTTCCGAGAGCTTTTGATTTGTATATGATATTGGAGAGTCGTCCGTACATCTCTTTGACATTTTCTTCCTTCGCCATTTTGAAGTTCTCGTATTCGCTGCTTAGCATTGCAAGGCGAGATTCTTTGACTTGAGATGTTCCTTCGTGAGTCACTTCTAGTATGTGCCATATTTCCTGCGCAGTTAGACAATGTGAGACACGATTAAATTCAAATTGATCCAATGAACAGATAATAGAATTCATAGCTTTGGCATTAGTATTCTGTAATTTATTTTCTAGTTCTGTCCAATCTTCCTTTGGTTTCTCTATTTTCTGATCATCTACAGTTATAGTTGGTATTCTATAACCTGTCTCAACAATATCCCAAGCGTCAATGGTTTTCAAAAAAATTTTCATCCTATTTTTCCAAAAAGCATATTCACCATTGAACATTGGTGGTCTAACTATGGATTGACCTTCTGCAAAAGCATTATTAAAAGAAGCCATTTTAAAAATTCGAATTTTTAAACAAAAACTGATTTTTTTAAAAAAAATAGAATTTTTAAAACAAATGTTGACTTCTATTCCTAGCTCTGATACCACTTGTAGGATCGATTTCACCCTAGAGGGGGGGGGGGGTGAATAGGGTGATAGTGTAAATTATAAAAATTAATCGCGGAAGCTTATAAATTAATTTCAATTCAGATCACAGAATAGCAGCACAGATATCGCAGAATATAAATAACAGAATAAAACAGGACAACACAGAATTTACCCAGCTTCGGCAAAAACCTGCCTACGTGCTGCCCCCAAGGTTTCTACTAGAAATTAGATAGTCCCTCGCTTACACACGTAAACTCGCTATACACCGCTATTGACTAATCTAACTCTACGCTCAAAACCTTGACCACAACTCAACTACCGAGTTGCAAATTCCCAAACTACACACCGTAGTTTGCACCCTAGTCACACGACTAGAAAAATAAAACGGTTTAAAAAGAAATACAAATTAAAACAATTAAAATAAAAATAACCCTAATTAAAAATTTAAAACCCTTTGTAAATAATAAAACAAAGAAAAGTAAATAGGCCGGCCCCTTTTATTATTCAACCCGTCTCCTTTCCTTTTTATTCCCTTCGTTTGCAATGGCGGCCGTTCCTCTTTTAGGGCTCTGTTCTCTTTGCTTGGCTCTGAGATTTAGGGCTATTTCGAAGCTCCGATTCTAAGTTGATCGAATCAGTGGTTAATTGCCTGAAGCCTTGTTCGATCGAATCGATGTTGCTCACTTCGGTTGCTTCGAATTTGTTCGAGTTCGAGATGGCTTCTGTAAGTGATTTTTTGCTCTTTTAACTCTCTGCTTGAATGCTTGAACTCGATGATAATTTTGCCGATGATGATTAGGGTTTTATACGCGTTCGATTTCCTTAATTTGCGTACGTCTGATATTTTCAAAATTGTTGATTTGGCTGTTCGATATTGTATGGATGTTGATGATTTCCTCTGACTAGTTCATAATCGTATATTTGTTACTTTTTAATTTTCGTATTCGAACTCTATATTTTGATGCTTGGGATTTGTTTGACTTTGTCAATCTCGTATAATTTGACGCTTGCATCCCACGGCTTTGATGTTGATTACGGCTTGACTTGTTCAACATTGATACGTCGATTTCACTTTGACTTGGTTCGATTTGCTTGGCTGTTTCACTGTCCTGTACATGCTGTTTCATTATATTTGAACTTGCTTCACTGCAATAGTTTTCTTCAATTCTCTGGCCTCTGTGATTTCACTGATGCATGGTTATTTTGTTCATAGCTACTTCATTTGAGACTGTGAATTGCATTCGTATCCTTGCTTTAGATGCTTGAGTACATGCTGTTTAGTCTTCATGTATGTGCATTTGCTAGTTCGAGCTTGCACTTGTATTGTAGCTGTTTCATATTGATTGTACACTTGAAGTTCTGATGGCTTTAAGTCTCTGTTTGATCATTGAAGTGTGCTCGAGTCTGCACTTTGTTATGCAACAGCTTGGTCATGCTTTTGTTTCTTTGCTGCCTCTATTATGTATGCATTTGCATACTGCTTGTTGTTTGAATATTTTTGGATGCCATCTTCATGATTATTGTATATGTTCTCTGATACATGTTTATGTTGTGGGCTTCGTGTAACTTCGACACTTTCATCTTGAGCTTGTGTAATTTGAACCTTGCTGTGCATTGCATTGATGATTTTGGCCTTGACCACTTTGATACTGTAACCATTTTGCAACAGTTTGGGCTTGCCTTCTGGTTTATATTATTGTTGCCTTGAGACTATTGACATGTGCACTTGGTCTTCATTTGTGTTGCATGTTAGTGTGCTTCTGTCTTTGGCTATCTTTCTTTCAGTGCTTAGTGTCTTGATGCATTGCTTGTTGCACTTACTTACTTGCTGTCGTAGACGTTTTGGACTGCATACTTCTTGTTGCAGTCTTGTAGTTTTCTTTGACATTTGCTGTGACATGAATTTGTTTATCTGCACTGTTGTATATTCGAACTGCACCTGTGTTGAATCCAGTTTTATTTGGATTTGACCTTGTGCTGAAGTCGTGATATATTGCATGTTGCACCTGAGTTGAATCCTGCTTTTTATTTGGATTTGACCTGTGCTCACCTGTCCCTGTAAATCAATCAAGTGTATATATCGGTGTGCACGGCCTTGTGGCATATACAGTGATACACTGTGTATGTCACAAGTTGTTCGTGTATGATGAATTCAAATTTAAATTATGACGAACAACCCAAATAACTGAGGCAAATCATATTTTTAAAATCATCTTTTAATTTATATTGCAAAAATATTTTCTTTTCAATTTTACTGCGTTAGTGAATATTTTTGCAGATTGCTCAGATGCTGGATTCAAATTGGAATGCAGTTGAAGATAAATACGAGTGTGAGTGATATGTAGTGAGGTGAACTGTAAATATGAAATGTAATGAAATTTGTATCAAAATTGTATAGTGAATAGTGAGAGTTTGAAATTGTACTATCAAAGTTGTAATAAATATTTGTTTGAATAAAATATTCATTTGAATTCAAAAACTGTGTTATTTATTTTTATTCAGCAAATATTTATTTATTCTGTGAAAATTAAAATAGTACGTTAACAAATACATTTAAGTGAATGTATATATGTTTATTATCATCAAACAAAAATCATATAAGCGCATATTCAACAATTATTTGAATATATGTTTCTACATAAGGAAATAAAGGCGCGACAACGTTGCGACAACTTTTAATTGACAAAATGTTGATTTTCGACAATATGTTTTACCGTCGCATTTTGATGTTTTAGTTAAATTATTTGTTTATGTAAACTAAATTTAAAATTCAAATTTTATAATGTTATTTAAAAATATGAACACTTATAAATAAACTAAAATAATTAATTTAACCATTGAAACACATTTTTTCTGAAATCAGCATTTTGTCACTTTTGTCGATATAGGTAAATGTTAGTATTTTGTGTATACTTCTCTTTCCAAATCCTATCTAATATTATTTGAATTATATAACCTTACTTAATTTATATCTAAAATCACTTTAAATAGTATATTTTAAAGTGGTCAAATTGTGGGTCGTTACATTTATCCTATACTAACACGAGATTATCTTATATTGAATATGTTAATCTGATGTGCTTGACACACTTCTTAGTTATGATATTTTATATATGATTTATAATCTGCTGAATAGTCTTTATCTAAAGAAGTTGAGATGAGTCCCACATCAAACAATTTATGAAATAAATCCTATACTAAGATCATCCTTCACATCACCAATTGATTTTATAATAATATGTGGCTCTCTAACTAGTGCGAACCCGTCCTACACGCACGACGTTCACCATATAACGTAATATCAATGCAATTTAAATGTATTTAGTTCTTTGAAAATAGTGAATATGTTGATGGATTATAAATTTTTTAGATTGGTTTTTCTAAAATACTATTGTCAAAAGTCTGTTGATGAACTTTCTTTGAAATGCAAAAAGCATAATGCGTGGATAACAAGTCTTTGTAAAGCATAATGCTTTGTACAATCAGTATTGTCATTAACCACCAATTATTTCATATCTGGTAATCATTACATCATTTATCTTGCAAAATAATTTTCAAATATATGAAATGCATGATTTTGACATGGGTTTAACCTATATTTAACTATGAAAATATGTATAGTTTGTTACGATAGTAATATCCCAAACCTCAAATTGAATTGTGCTAGAGTGAAATAGTTTTTCGAATTTGGTTCAAACAAATAATGTATTAACATTTGCATTAGTCCATTTTTGACATTATCAAATACTTATAGAATTTGAAAATACTTTAGTAGCTTTGAAGCATTATATTTACAAATATCATTACATAGTGGGACAAAACTACAAAAATATTAACATTATGCAGCCTAATTTATACAATATCCAAATAATTTTTTTTCATTACCTTAAATATTCATATGAAAATAATATTTGAAATAATACAATAATTAGCATCATTCGATGTTAAAAGGCAATCAACATGACACAAAATACCATTGGGTACACTTAAAAGTACTTTAGATGACATATTATGGATGGTGACAATAAGACCACATGGCATAAGAAAATGTTAACCTTTTAGTAGAGTTTTGATAATAAGATCAACATTCACTACTTTATAGCCTTCACTAAACATTGTAGCACTAATTACTGATCATTGTTGGAACTGGAACAACCCGTAGAGAAAGTTATGGGTGAATTTCAAAAATTTTACCCTATAGATCCTTATTGATCCTATGAAGTCTAACTCAATTAGAAAATTTCTAGATTTCATTTAAATAAAATTATTTATTTTATTTAAATTCAAATATATTAAGATATGAAATTAATTTTATTACATTTTGTTTATACATAAATGTATCATATACATATATGTATGAGTGCATGTGTGACATAATAATCCGTGAATGATATAATATACACATATGTAGATGTAGGGATTTACATCGCAACAGACATATTAGCTCATTTTGTATGTCATGTATGTTGTTCAAATATGTGCATGTATATATGTTGCAAAATACACACACACATATGTATATAAAAATTTATTATATATATTATATACACATAAAACATTTATATATTGATAAATATATATATAGAAAGAGAGAAAAGAATTATTAAAATTATTTATAATTCAAAATTAACATAATTTTGAAAACATAATAATTTTAGCATTTTAATTTGTATATATAATGAATAAAATAATATTTTCATCCATAAATAATAAAAATAAAATAATATATTGATGAAAATTAAAAATTTACAATTTTTAAAAATCTAGAATTATAAAATAGAGCTTATAAAATATCTAGAGATTTTTCAAAGTTGAAATATTATTTTTAAAAACAAATATACTAATTGCGGCAATAATTATTTAATATAAAATAATATATTATTAAAAATTCAAAATTTTAAATTTTAGAAATTTTAGGATCGTGAATAAAAGATTATGAAAATTTTGAAGAATTTTCAATTAAATTATTGTTTTTAATAAATCATAAACAGTTTTCCTAAAACAATATTAATCATTAAAAATAATATTAAAAAATTCCCAAATTTTTCTATAAGTTTCCAAAATGATATAATATTTTAAAAAAATATGAAATTGAATTTTTAATGTAATAATTATTTTATATATAATAAACAATTCAAAAATTCAATAAATGCTAATTTAAAAATATGAATATATGTATGATAATTTTTTTTAATTTTTTTTAATTCATGTTATATATAAATAAGTGTAACAAAAAGTTTAAATCATATATATATCTTATATTTGCTATTATGAGAGAGAAATATACACAAATATATATATATATATATATATATATGAATTTATTAATAAATATATATAAAACAATTATTACTGACAAAAATTGATTTTTGCATAGTAAACAACGTTTTTCTATACATAAATCAAGTATTATAACAAATAAATTTTGCACATAACCAAACTGATTTGTGACAACTACATCTACTTACAAAAATTTCATCTAACTAAGCATATAGTAGCAATATATTTAAACAGATATGAAGTTTCTCATTATAGGATCATTGAATACAATTTAATTACCGTAATATGAATTAAAATTACCCATTTAATGATGCTTTTGAGTCCACATTGAAGCAATGGCTTCCCTTCCTTTTACTATTCTTGATTCGTCAGATTACAAGTTCGAAGTCACCGACCTCTAATTATCGAATAATATTATTTTAATTTGAAATATATATGAGAATTTTGGAGTGGATTTAGAGCTATGTTTTAACCAGCAACGTAGAAGATAATGGCGGCCAAAAAGGTTAGTCATTATTTTTAGAGATACAAACATACATATATATATATATATATTTATATACACAAATATATACACACACATACACATACACATACACAAATATATATATATATATATATATACATATATATGTGTATGTATATATATAGGGTCATATTAGAGAGAAACGAGCAAAACCTTTCTCATTTGATCTCAACCCATTATCTCCAAGCCAATTCCCTATGTTGTAGCCACCCCTAGACCTTCCCAAAACTAAAATTTTGCAGCCCTAATGATGGACCTTAAACCCATCTAAGCCCATGCCAAAATACTATGCAATTAAATCTAATTTAATCGCTTGTCGATATTGTATCGATCGATATATTTATAACCATTATAAATATATATAACATTATTTATTTCTCAAATCATATTCAAATCTTATAATTGATATTTCATAAATATTAATTAATTTATAACAATTATAAACTAATTAAATCGTTCGGTCTAAAGAGAATTCATCATTTCGACTGTGTAACTCTTGGGTGTAAATTTGGTTAGCGATTAACATCGAACTATTCTAATGTTAACATTCACACGTCACTTATTATAGCGGTCCTGACCCGACCTTCGAAAATCGGCACCGAATACTACACTCATATTCAAATGCCGCAGATCCAAACGTCGAATCTGGTTCGCCGGAGCTTATAACACATTAAGTATAACAACACAGCGGAAGAAAAAGAAATGAATATCATTGATATACAACATTCGATATAATAATATACAATATGAATCAATATGAGAGATACAAGATAACAATGTTACAGCGGAATAACAAATGAACTAGCAGCGGATACAAATAGAACTTGAAACTCCAAAAGAAACACCAATATCAGCAATCCCCATAAATAACTCGAACCGCCATCACGTTGCATCCAGATGAGCAAGTCGAGTCCGTGAATCCAAAGACTCAAAGAATTCCAAAGAGAATGCTGAAGGGTATCAAATCGATATATATATCTACTATCTGAAAAACCCAACTCGAGATTGCCCGTGTGGTAAATTATGGGCACCCAGAGTTTAGGAAAGGAACAATAAACTCCGGATCAGTCATGCGACTGGTATGAGCAAACAAAAACAGTTCGGTCCTTTTTAAAACAATAAAGGAATTTAAATTTGAAATCCACAATGCTTTTTAGAAAATGAAACTACCATAAGGTCTCCCGCCACACACGCAATGCAAACGCAGACTTGGAGGAGATTTCTCCTTATGATAGTCAAGAATGCTTGATACGAAAAATTCTTTGATATTATTATTATAAGGGCACAGTGTAGAAAAACCCTTTCGAAAGTATAATATAAATCCTAGCCAGCATAAGAATTTCGCACTTATGCCTACTATAGCTACCATGTTCAATAGCAGGTTACCACCACATTCCATGGAAGGTTATACAACTAAAACCATACAGGGCGCGTATTGCTTTGTTTGGATTTCCAACAAATGGTCGGGCAAAGGAACTTCCCATATAAAATGAAATGGAACGCCTCTTGAGGGACGTTCCCGGACCCTAACCGGATCTCTGCTACACAAGGCCGGGTTACCTCTGTAACTAGGTAACTACTGACACGAGCATGCCATCCCCCGCTCGTTCGCGACCTTTATCCGAAGCGCTTCGACAACCATAATCAATAAGTTTGCAGCAACCACAAAGTAAGTGTCTGGGCTCCATACCATGATACCACTTATAATCCAGAAGGAAATGGACATACCCTCAGAGGGCGCTACCCTCAAATAACCTTACTGCCACGATTCCTCTTTCGACCATAACCGAGTTGCGAGGTTCGAAGAAGTCTCGTCCATAAAGCTACGCTTTTCACAAAAGCCATGCTTCGATCAACAAATGATCAACAACACTCAGCATGCCACTATAACGACCCGAAAATTTCGTTAACTAAATTTGTCATATTTTCCATAATTTTTAATAAAATGAATGTTAGGAATTCGGTGTTGCCATTTGTTCTTATTAAAAGTTAACAATTTAAAATGAGATTTCCAATTCAATAAAATAATGTAAATATTGTGGTTTAAATTTTGAATGGAATATGTGAAAACAAGAGTAATTATGGAATAATATGTTATTTATTTAGAGTATTGAATAAAAAAAAATTTAAGCCAATTTTAATTAATGGTAATAATGCGATATAAGCTAATAAATTTGATCTCAATGAGATAACCATTTAATGAAGGTAATGAAACAGGATTTAGAAAAATGTATACTAGGTATAAATCAAATAAAAGGAAACAAACGTATATATCGAATTGATTTATGAATAAATACTTTGGATAGTAATTGAATGTACAGTAATGGTAATTTATAACCCATTTATAGTAAGACTGCATAAGATTCAGTAAATTAAGTGGTGGAAAATTTTTTCCTAGATATACTTTGAAGATGTGAAATTAAAGGTGAATATTAAAATTGGTTAATGTAAAATAACATTGATTAACCGTAAATGGGAATAAATTTGAAAATAAAAATTTATGTTACAAGTGGGTGAAAGTAAAGATAAGGGTTAAGAGTGTTGGAATAGGTATATTAGAATAACTATAAAGTGTAAATGTACGTATTTATAGCAACATGAATTATTGAAGGAAAATAATTGGTAAACGGGGTTTGGGCTAAGGAAATGTTATTGATTGTTTTGAAACCTTATTTATTATGGGAAATTAATTTAGCATAAGCAAAACCAATGCAAATATCTAATTTATCAGTAAAGCAATAATAATAAATAGTAATCAATGCAAATTATGTAACAATAGAATGCGAAATTTGGGGAATAGACGCAAAGTATACATGAGTTGCTAAAAGTATGCATAATAAGTGCAAATTTAATAAATCAATGTCCTGTAGAGGTTGGAGTATGGTTAGTAATAAAAGCTTTTAAAGGAAAAACCTTTAATTTATAAATGAAAATCAATGCATTAAATTAGGTGTAACTGAATACATGTAAATAATTGTGTAAGAATAAGTTAATAAACAGTTTATTTGTGCATACCCGATTTAATTGAAATAACAGAAAAGACAAGAACTTGATTTGCCTAGGTATATATATATATATATATATATATATATATATATATATATATTGATAAACTATAACTAAATAGAAAGTTTGGTAGTAAATAGGATATAAGAAGACAAAGGCAACTAGTAAATTAATAAATGAATTCATAATAATAAGTAGTAATTAATGCATATATATTTGGCATTAGTGATAATTACAAAACTTTACCCATTTATCTAATTTATTTAATTAAATCTAAATCTATGGCAACATAGTTGTAATGATGGTTGTAAGTGAATTTGAATGTAAAAGGGTAACAATTATTTAGGTTAACCATTTTGAGTATGTTAAGTTAAGAATGGCAATCGATTGAAATAAATCTAAATTAATTATTTTGTTTTGGTTAATGTGTTCTAGTTAATAAAGGGGAGTTTATAAGAAATGAAGCATGCACTAATGACATGTGTTATAATTCAAATGTTATTTATACCCATAAAATGTCTATTTACTGAATAGAAATATTTTAAATCAATAAGCGAATTTATTGAGGTTCCAATTTATAATTTATAGCATTTAATGTAGACTCAATTACAATTAATTGACTTAAATCGTGCAGTTAGCGTAGATTTGTTTTGTAATTGGAGTAGTTAATCCTATAAGATGAAGTTAATGCTAATTCTATTTATAATTGGACCATTTGTTGATATAGATTATAGAAAGCAAGATGTATAAATTTAATTAAAGTATCAACATTCAACAATGGTAATTATTGAAAATTAAAATGGAAGTTGAGGATAATAAGGTGAAACCATTAACAAATGTTAATGAATCCTTATTAGTGGTAAAAGATGAGTATATAAAAGTTTGAAAATCAAAAATAGGTTTTCGAAAACTTAATTTATAATTTCTAAATATAAGGAAGTGGAGAAATTAACACTGCAATGGATAGACTTATCAGCTTTTAGTTTACATCTAAATTTGTTTAGATCAATTTGGAAATTAATAAAATTGTGGATATATTTTGAAACGTAAACGAAACGTCTAGATTTACATTTGTATATACGTTAAAATAAAATGTAAATGATAAGGAATTTATTTATCTCTTAAATCCGTAACGTGTGTTATTAATATTATTTATCTTTTGGGACCACTTCCGTTTGCACGTTATAATTCGTGCACACCTATTTTTTTGCGATCTATCTATAAATAGACGATCAAAAAAACCCTAGCCTCCATCTTCTATCATTTGTCTGTACGTTCTTTTCTTCAACTCCTTCTCCTCCTCAAATGGATGCAACCTAGATCTATTTCTATTCAAATTTCAAATGAAAATTCAAACATCTCAGAAAGATTCCAAAAAAAATATATGTTGTAGATTTCATCCATACGAATCTACGCGCAGTCTCTGTTTTCGAAATCGATACTCGAGTCAGCGGCAAATCGCGGTCAAAATCAGAAAATTCGAAACCTAAGTCAATTTGGGCGTTTTGATTTGGAGCGACTATTTGCAAATTGGTTTCTGGGTATTGGAGAGCTCGGCTAGGGAAGTCGTAATGGTGGAGGCGCGTCACCATCTGGTGGCCTGGGGCGGTCTAAAGGCACGGTCAAAGATGGAGAGGGCGTGCGTTGAAATGGGTTCATTCCCTGGATGAGCATACGTGAGTTGAGAAGAAGCTTTATGACGTGGCAAGCTTTAATTAGGTTGTTGTTTAATTTTGTTTTATTTAATTTTTGTTTCAACTCATTAAAATTGAACAACTTTTTCATACGTTACCCGTTTCGCGCGAAATTTCTTTTGTTAGGATCGTAATTAAATTCCGGATCTGATGACGCTGGTTTGGACAGATTTGGAGACCGTTGGATTTTGAGTTTAAATTGAATTTAAATTCGATTTAAATTCAAAAGGTGAGTGTTTTAACCCACTCACTACTTCTAAAAGTTTTTATGTTTGTTAAATTTATTTTAAATATGAGTAGAAATTTATTTATGATTGTTGGCGTGTTTTATTCAGCATATCTGTTAAATCGCATTTATTTAACTTAACTGTTAATTTAGTTTATTTATTGCATAAAATTTGACGGGTAGAATTTATTTTTGCACATAAACTGCTAGTTAACAGTCATTAAATTTATTATGGAATAGAAACTGTTAGTTAATAATCTATTATTAATTCCTGTATAATTTATATGCTATGTATCAATGATTGTTTAAAATTGGATGATGATTGCAATTGATGATTGATGATTGATATTTGGATGAATGAATGCTATAATTATATTGTATAAACTGCAAGTCGTCATGCATTTTCATTTCATTCGGGGTTGTGGTTTGAAATGGTATACAATCGCAAATTTTATTTTTAAATTGCGGATTGAAATGATAAATATCCGTATCACTTGACCATAGGATAGAAAATTTTATACAGGCACCGTGGTCTATATATATAAATTATTTTAAAGTGATTTCTATGGTTTGGATGGGATACGGTTTATAAAAATTTTTAATTTTGATATTTTATAAATGTTATTCTTCTATATATATACATATGAAGTTAAAAATTTTAAATTTAAGCTGTGTATAAATCTATTAAATAAAAATGGGAAAATTGAGTTATGGAATTAGATAATTCATATTATATCTTAAGTTCGGAAAATTTTAAGGTATGATATTTATAACTGGATTTTTCCAAGATAAATTTATAATGAATATTCTAGTATAATTTAATTGAAGAAAATATTTAATTGCTAGAAATTGGAGTTTCATTTATGGATTTTTATGTAAATATTCAAGACTAAATAATAGAACATTTAATTTGGTTGAAGGATAAATTCCAACTTTAGTTTTGAAATATTAATACTCCAAATGGATATATATATATATATATATATATATATAGAAATTGAAGTGGTTTTGGAACTTGAAAGTGGTATTTAAATTTTGGTTTAGACTTTAAATAAAGAAATATATTTGTAAAGCCATGGAAATTATTTTCTTTACAAAGTAACCTTAAAGTTAAACCATTTATTTCGTATACCGTTGAATATCCAAACCATTCAAGTTTTAGAAGTTATGGTTTTAAAATATATGAATTTCGAAATATTATGCTTTGAAAGTATAAGTCAAATATTTGGTTTCCAGATATTTTAAATTTTAAAGCGGTATGATTTTGGAAAAGAAATATATTTGGATAAAATGATATCATATTGTTTTGGGTTTTAAGATTTTATCGTATTCATAGTTTTGAAATGGAATTTTTATTCTGGTTTTAAAGTATAAACTATTTTAGATGACCGCGGTGTTATAATAACGATCGGTTGGCAAAGAGACCGGGATCGGATATGGACATACTCTCTGTCGATACCGAAAACCACTTTGACTAACCGTGTACGCGGTGGAGATTCCAGAATGAAGTAGGTTGGTGGCGGCGTTTCCTGTAAGGTAAATACGTGGACCCGACTCCCGTGAGTTGGCATAAGGTGGCTAAAATAGGAGCGATTCTCGGGCCAATGAGGTCATTCGTCTGATCGGACACTCCTCTTCGATATTATACTTTGACTTTGGATTGATTCAGTGGCCACTTTTATTTTTGATTTTGGGGGAGTTTGTTCGAGGTGGGCGGCAACTGCGCGCTGCGCGTTTCCACCAGCCCGGATAGTAATTGGTATATCTACCCTGGCATTGCCTAGTTGTGCCGTGTCACCTACCATACCGAGCCTTTACTACGAGTTTTGTTTTGTACCATACCTATGGAGTGCCCTCTGACGACGCCCATTACGGGGGAGATTACGGTACTGTATAGACTATGGAAATATATTCTGTGTTAAGGGCTATATGGGTAACCCCTTAACGCTATTTAAAAGTAAGTTTATTTTATAAATAGACATTATTATAATAGCGCAATATACTACATAGCAAATAGTTTAACGGACCCTTAGGAGATGTAAATCCCGAGCATCTCTTGAGTTACTGGACTCATATTTATTTTTGTTAATTTTACTCACATAGGATCTTTTAGTTCTGACTCGAGTGTTTTTGTCTTTTCAAATTCGCTCGGGTCAGTCCGAGCGTTTCAGGATTTAGCTCTGGAGGACGAAGACAAAGATTTGTATTACTAGTATCTACTATATTATTTCACTACACCATTTAATTCCGCTGCATTGATAGTATTGGTATGGGTAACTCTGATATTCATTGTACAAGTAAAATAAAATATTTTTTAAAATAGTTCATGAACTGTATATTTGATTATTATATTTTATCCTTCTGCTGTGAGATTCTGTTTTGTTTTATTTCTTCTCTGTTTTTCTTATTTACCCCATAACAATCCACCCTTCCGTATGGTTTGAATCGTCATGTGTGTCGGTTTAAAGTGTGCGAAAAGGCGGGACGTTACAGTTGGTATCAGAGCTTTGGTTTAGCGATAAACCTTAGCTTTGTGGGGTTTGACTCTTTACCAATAGGGTAGTAATACCCTATGGGAGTCGCTGAGTGTATATATATGAGAGAGCGTATTTGTTAGTGTTATTAAAAGATTTTAATATTGTGTTAATCTGTTCCGTTTTGTATTTATAAATTCTGGTTGATGCATGGGACGCTGTGTCATCAATAGGGATTTCTAAATACTTAATAGGACAGACCGACATATTATTTGTTTTAATATAGGTGAATGAAATAATTTTGCCTATTATATTTTCTATATATAAATAAATTTTTAAATGATATTATATATATATTTTGTTGCAATAGATTGGGTGTTAGGAATAAAATTTATATAATAGGTAAATAAGATTGAATTTAAAATCAATGAAATTTGGAAATTTTAGAACTTAGGTCCGGGATTTTGAAATTTGCTTTCAAAGGATTTTGAAGTATAATAATATTGTTATAAATATTTTCCGATATAAATATTTCAGTATAATCCGAAAGAATTGTTTTAAAGAAGATTTTGGAGAAAATAAGTTTTTTACTTTCCTCTCTATCGCTGGAAAATAATTTCGGTGATGGCGGCCGCATCATCGACTTTCATTTTCGAGTTTCGAAGGGGAAAGGCCACTGTGGTAAATTCTATTGCAGATTTATTTTGAAATTATTTAAAATTTTAATTGTTTTAAATATAATTAGAGATATAAAAGTTGTAAGAAATTATTTATCTATTATTTTTTAAAATAATTTGAAATTTGACCCGGTATTTAATTCTTAAATTTCCATTAATTAATAGTTTAAATTATTTTAGTGAAATAAAAGGCAAGTAATTAATGAATTTAAACCTCTAATTCAGGTAAGAAAATTTATGCAAAGTTATAAAGGGAAATTTGAAAATTTTAACATATGAGACAAAAAGTAATATTGTTGAACATTAAATTTAATTAAAAGAAGAGATAAAACTTGTATAAGTTCTTTTGCATTTTCTTTAACATATATAACTTACCAAATATGAAAAGTTGAAATGTTAAATAAGTGATCGGAATAGAATATTATACAAGTAGAAATTTTGGAAATAATGAAGTATTCAATGAATTGCTGTTATAAATGAGGATTTAATGTTATAAACTTAAGCTATAAATTTGAAAATTTTCCATAATTAAAGGTAAGTATTATAAATAGGTGATTTTAAACTTAGGTAAATAAAATGAAATTCTTTAATAAATAAAGATTGATGTGCAGGGTTATAAACTTAAGATGATATAAATGCTACTAATTTAATATAATGGGAAGTAGGTAATATAAATAAATGACTGCAAACCATAGTAATGAATAAATAAAATCTTTTACTTATAAGAATGAATGTTATAAGGTTAAGAATTTGAGTGTAATTCAAAATGATTACTATAATTGAATATAATAGAATGTGAGGATTTAATAAATGATTGAAAGTGAGAAGTGCCTTAAACGTAATACAATAGAAGAAACTTACATGACCTAGATAAATGCAATGGATAATTGGAGGTGATAAGTGAAAATAAATGAAACAAACATTTAATGAGTAAATAAAATTTAAGGTTGTTAGATATAAATGTAAATTATAAAAGGGATAATTTATGTGGTATGAAAGAAAAAAAAAATGAAAATAAAAGATAAACTGTTATATGAATGAAAGGATCAAACAACTAATGTATGAAATGAAAATTTATAATGAGTTAATTGGTTTGTTGGTTTGAATTGTTATTATTAATTTATGGTTGGTCGGGTAAGGAAATTTGAAGTTGTTGGATGAATAAATAATCTATTTTGTTCCATCTAAGACGGTTGAGTAAATGATGCACTGGATAGTTATTTTTCATTCCGTACCATTTCAAGTTTTGAACCCGAACAACTATTTGCTTGTTTGATTGAATGGTTGTTTTGTTTTGTTGTGTATACTGTTTGTCGAAATTGATTGTTGTTAGTAGTTGAAACTATGAAAATATTTCACTTTAAATAGTTAACCTTTTTAGATTATATAAGTGAAATGCAGGTATGTAAGCAATTGTTACTGCTTTTGTTTCCATAAATTGAGCGTAATTTGCCCAACAAATAGGTACGTTCCCGGTTTACGTTTTGTAGCGCTATTTTTATATATTTTCCCGTGTTGGGATATACTATTTTGAATATTCTTTATGATACTTTGTTATATTTTGGTATTATATTTTCCCGAACCTCTCCGTACAATGGAGACTCTGCCAAAATTTTTCGTAAATTTTGGACTTAGAATTATGTTGAAAATGTTTTCCAAACTTTAATTATTTAAGTATAAAAGGATATAATGATTATAAAACGGGTATATTTTATTTAAGGTAATAAATTTAGTAAATTACTGTTTATAAGTTAAATATTTTGAATAAGATGTATTGTTATTTAATTCTTTCTTCTCCCTTCTTTTCCTTTTCGTGGACGAAAAGTTTTGAGTGGGGGAGAGTGTAACGACCCGAAAATTTCGTTAACTAAATTTGTCATATTTTCCATAATTTTTAATAAAATGAATGTTAGGAATTTGGTGTTGCCATTTGTTCTTATTAAAAGTTAACAATTTAAAACGAGATTTCCAATTCAATAAAATAATGTAAATATTGTGGTTTAAATTTTGAATGGAATATGTGAAAACAAGAGTAATTATGGAATAATATGTTATTTATTTAGAGTATTGAATAAAAAAAAAATTAAGCCAATTTTAATTAATGGTAATAATGCGATATAAGCTAATAAATTTGATCTCAATGCGATAACCATTTAATGAAGGTAATGAAACAGGATTTAGAAAAATGTATACTAGGTATAAATCAAATAGAAGGAAACAAACGTATATATCGAATTGATTTATGAATAAATACTTTGGATAGTAATTGAATGTACAGTAATGGTAATTTAAAACCTATTTATAGTAAGACTGCATAAGATTCAGTAAATTAAGTGGTGGAAAGATTTTTCCTAGATATACTTTGAAGATGTGAAATTAAAGGTGAATATTAAAATTGGTTAATGTAAAATAACATTGATTAACCGTAAACGGGAATAAATTTGAAAATAAAAATTTATGTTACAAGTGGGTGAAAGTAAAGATAAGGGTTAAGAGTGTTGGAATAGGTATATTAGAATAAATATAAAGTGTAAATGTACGTATTTATAGCAACATGAATTATTGAAGGAAAATAATTGGTAAACGGGGTTTGGGCTAAGGAAATGTTATTGATTGTTTTGAAACCTTATTTATTATGGGAAATTAATTTAGCATAAGCAAAACCAATGCAAATATCTAATTTATCAGTAAAGCAATAATAATAAATAGTAATCAATGCAAATTATGTAACAATAGAATGTGAAATTTGGGGAATAGACGCAAAGTATATATGAGTTGCTAAAAGTATGCATAATAAGTGCAAATTTAATAAATCAACATCCTGTAGAGGTTGGAGTATGGTTAGTATTAAAAGCTTTTAAAGGAAAAACCTTTAATTTATAAATGAAAATCAATGCATTAAATTAGGTGTAACTGAATGCAAGTAAATAATTTTGTAAGCATAAGTTAATAAACAGTTTATTTGTGCATACCCGATTTAATTGAAATAACAGAAAAGACAAGAACTTGATTTGCCTAGGTATATATATATATTGATAAACTATAACTAAATAGAAAGTTTGGTAGTAAATAGGATATAAGAAGACAAAGGCAACTAGTAAATTAATAAATGAATTCATAATAATAAGTAGTAATTAATGCACATATATTTGGCATTAGTGATAATTACAAAACTTTACCCATTTTTCTAATTTATTTAATTAAATCTAAATCTATGGCAACATTGTTGTAATGATGGTTGTAAGTGAATTTGAATGTAAAAGGGTAACAATTATTTAGGTTAACCATTTTGAGTATGTTAAGTTAAGAATGGCAATCGATTGAAATAAATCTAAATTAATTATTTTGTTTTGGTTAATGTGTCCTAGTTAATAAAGGGGAGTCTATAAGAAATGAAGCATGCACTAATGACATGTGTTATAATTCAAATGTTATTTATACCCATAAAATGTCTATTTACTGAATAGAAAGATTTTAAATCAATAAGCGAATTTATTGAGGTTCCAATTTATAATTTATAGCATTTAATGTAGACTCAATTACAATTAATTGACTTAAATCGTGCAGTTAGCGTAGATTTGTTTTGTAATTGGAGTAGTTAATCCTATAAGATGAAGTTAATGCTAATTCTATTTATAATTGGACCATTTGTTGATATAGATTATAGAAAGCAAGATGTATAAATTTAATTAAAGTATCAACATTCAACAATTGTAATTATTGAAAATTAAAATGGAAGTTGAGGATAATAAGGTGAAACCATGAACAAATGTTAATGAATCCTTATTACTAGTAAAAGATGAGTATATAAAAGTTTGAAAATCAAAAATAGGTTTTCAAAAAAACTTAAGTTATAATTTCTAAATATAAGGAAGTGGAGAAATTAACACTGCAATGGATAGACTTATCAGCTTTTAATTTACATCTAAATTTGTTTAGATCAATTTGAAAATTAATAAAATTGTGGATATATTTTGAAACGTAAACGAAACGTCTAGATTTACATTTGTATATACGTTAAAATAAAATGTAAATGATAAGGAATTTATTTATTTCTTAAATCCGTAACGTGTGTAATTAATATTATTTATCTTTTGGGACCACTTCCGTTTGCACGTTAAAATTCGTGCACACCTATTTTTTTGCGATCTATCTATAAATAGACGATCAAAAAAACCCTAGCCTCCATCTTCTATCATTTGTCTGTACGTTCTTTTCTTCAACTCCTTCTCCTCTCAAATGGATGCAACCTAGATCTATTTCTATTCAAATTTCAAATGAAAATTCAAACATCTCAGAAAAATTCCAAAAAAATATATGTTGTAGATTTCATCCATACGAATCTACGCGCAGTCTCTGTTTTTGAAATCGATACTCGAGTCAGCGGCAAATCGCGGTCAAAATCAGGAAATTCGAAACCTAAGTCAATTTGGGCGTTTTGATTTGGAGCGACTATTTGCAAATTGGTTTCTGGGTATTGGAGAGCTTGGCTAGGGAAGTCGTAATGGTGGAGGCGCTTCACCATCTGGTGGCCTGGGGCGGTCTAAAGGCACGGTCAAAGATGGGGAGGGCGTGCGTTGAAATGGGTTCATTCCCTGGACGAGCATACGTGAGTTGAGAAGAAGCTTTATGACGTGGCAAGCTTTAATTAGGTTGTTGTTTAATTTTGTTTTATTTAATTTTTGTTTCAACTCATTAAAATTGAACAACTTTTTCATACGTTATCCGTTTCGCGCGAAATTTCTTTTGTTAGGATCGTAATTAAATTCCGGATCTGATGACGCTGGTTTGGACAGATTTGGAGACCGTTGGATTTTTGAGTTTAAATTGAATTTAAATTCGATTTAAATTCAAAAGGTGAGCGTTTTAACCCACTCACAACTTCTAAAAGTTTTTATGTTTGTTAAATTTATTTTAAATATGAGTAGAAGTTTATTTATGACTGTTGGCGTGTTTTATTCAGCATATCTGTTAAATCGCATTTATTTAACTTAACTGTTAATTTAGTTTATTTATTGCATAAAATTTGACGGGTAGAATTTATTTTTGCACATAAACTGCTAGTTAACAGTCATTAAATTTATTATGGAATAGAAACTGTTAGTTAATAATCTGTTATTAATTCCTGTATAATTCATATGCTATGTATCAATGATTGTTTAAAATTGGATGATGATTGCAATTGATGATTGATGATTGATATTTGGATGAATGAATGCTATAATTATATTGTATAAACTGCAAGTCATCATGCATTTTCATTTCATTCGGGGTTATGGTTTGAAATGATATACAACCGCAAATTTTATTTTTAAATTGCGGATTGAAATGATAAATATCCGTATCACTTGACCATAGGATAGAAAATTTTATACAGGCACCGTGGTCTATATATATAAATTATTTTAAAGTGATTTCTATGGTTTGGATGGGATACGGTTTATAAAATTTTTTAATTTTGATATTTTATAAATGTTATTCTTCTATATATATACATATGAAGTTAAAATTTTTGAATTTAAGCTGTGTATAAATCTATTAAATAAAAATGGGAAAATTGAGAAATGGAATTTGATAATTCATATTATATGTTAAGTTTGGAAAATTTTAAGGTATTATATTTATAACTGGATTTTTCCAAGATAAATTTAAAATGAATATTCTAGTATAATTTAATTGAAGAAAATATTTAATTGCTAGAAATTGGAGTTTCATTTATGGATTTTTATGTAAATATTCAAGACTAAATAATAGAACATTTAATTTGGTTGAAGGAATAAATTCCAACTTTAGTTTTGAAATATTAATACACCAAATGTCTATATATATATATATATATATATATATATATATATATATATATATAGAAATTGAAGTGGTTTTGGAACTTGAAAGTGGTATTTAAATTTTGGTTTAGACTTTAAATAAAGAAATATATTTGTAAAGCCATGGAAATTATTTTCTTTACAAAGTAACCTTCAAGTTAAACCATTTATTTCGTATACCGTTGAATATCCAAACCATTCAAGTTTTAGAAGTTATGGTTTTAAAATATATGAATTTCGAAATATTATGCTTTGAAAGTATAAGTCAAATATTTGGTTTCCAGATATTTTAAATTTTAAAGCGGTATGATTTTGGAAAAGAAATATATTTGGATAAAAGGATATCATATTGTTTTGGATTTTAAGATGATATCGTATTCATAGTTTTGAAATGGAATTTTTATTCTGGTTTTAAAGTATAAACTATTTTAAATGACCGCGGTGTTATAATAACGATTGGTTGGCAAAGAGACCGGGATCGGATATGGACATACTCTCTGTCGATACCAAAAACCACTTTGACTAACCGTGTACGCGGTGGAGATTCCAGAATGAAGTAGGTTGGTGGCGGCGTTTCCTGTAAGGTAAATACGTGGACCCGACTCCCGTGAGTTGGCAGAAGGTGGCTAAAACATGAGCGATTCTCGAGCCAATGAGGTCATTCCTCTGATCGGACACTCCTCTTCGATATTATACTTTGACTTTGGATTGATTCAGTGGCCACTTTTATTTTTGATTTTGGGGGAGTTTGTTCGAGGTGGGCGGCAGCTGCGCGCTGCGCGTTTCCACCAGCCCGGATAGCAATTGGTATATCTACCCTGGCATTGCCTAGTTGTGCCGTGTCACCTACCATACCGAGCCTTTACTACGAGTTTTGTTTTGTACCATACCTATGGAGTGCCCTCTAACGACGCCCATTACGGGGGAGATTACGGTACTGTATAGACTATGGGAATATATTCTGTGTTAAGGGCTATATGGGTAACCCCTTAACGCTATTAAAAAGTAAGTTTATTTTATAAATAGACATTATTATAATAGCGCAATATACTACATAGTAAATAGTTTAACGGACCCTTAGGAGATGTAAATCCCGAGCATCTCTTGAGTTACTGTACTCATATTTATTTCTGTTAATTTTACTCACAAGGATCTTTTAGTTCTGACTCGAGTGTTTTTGTCTTTTCAAATTCGCTCGGGTCAGTCCGAGCGTTTCAGGATTTGAGGATTTAGCTCTGGAGGACGAAGACGAAGATTTGTATTACTAGTATCTACTATATTATTTCACTACACCATTTAATTCCGCTGCATTGATAGTATTGGTATGGGTAACACTGATATTCATTGTACAAGTAAAATAAAATATTTTGTAAAACAGTTTCATGAACTGTATATTTGATTATTATATTTTATCCTTCCGCTGTGAGATTCTGTTTTGTTTTATTTCTTTTTTTTTTCTTATTTACCCCATAACAATCCGCCCTTCCGTATGGTTTGAATCGTCATGTGTGTCGGTTTAAAGTGTGCGAAAAGGCGGGACGTTACAGCCACACTACAAAATTGGGAATATATCACTAATAACCTTCAACTACATAACCTCTGAGCTCGTATGTCTCAGAGAAGGGTGTTAAGCTAAGAGACTAAATTCTCCGCCACCAACAGATATGTATTTGAAATAAATCAGCTTTATATCTCAGTGTGTAATGTCAGACATACAATCCATCCAAGTCTGTTCCGGGCTCGAACAGAACCGAAGGCACTTCCGAAGAAGCCCTTGCAAAATCCGGGTATTCACAATCCCGATCGGACTTCCCATCACTTAGGGATCTCTATACTGGGGCAACTCAGTACAGAGACAATCGACAGGTCATCCTATCGCTCTCGTAAATACCCGGTCTTCACCACCGGTCTTCAAATGTTATCCATAATGTCGTATCATTATTCGGAATGGGTTATATGACACAAAGGTCCTCTTCCGGCTAAATCGAATAACGAGCGCAATATTTAAAAACATATGGATATGGAATCTCAGTTAAGTCACAACTTATTATCCAAAACCTTTCTTTCAAATGGCTTAAACAAATTACCATTTCCAATCTTTTAAACAAAAAGATTCATTTCAAAAACCTTCAATGGTTTAAACAATTTTCACATTTAAATCTTTTAAACAAAAGATTCATTTTTAAGACCCCTTTCAACTTAAACAAGGTTCAAAAATCAAACAACTCCACCATGCTATTTGATGACAGTTCATGAAAATGCCTTTTCTGATCATCTCAAGATATTTCAATATTCACAATATTAAAAATTATGAATTGTACATCTAAATTCATATTTTTGCAACACTAATCAATTTATATAATCAAAACACACAATTTTAAACATTGAATTTTCCATTCATCTTGATTTTATACTGACATTTATCATTTTATAAGCAAATACTCAATGAACACGTGTGAATTTATTTTAAAATGTGACGTGGTATTGATGTAAACATTTTTCATCTAGCAAGCAAAGTAAAAATAATTTGGTTTGGGGTGATTTGAATTTCCTGACAAGTTTAAAACGTGGAATGAATTTACAGAGCCAAGGTTTGCCTATTTTCAGGTATGCATCACATATATGTAAGCAGATTGAAATTTCAACATATCAAATATCAGGGAAAGACAACTTAATTCAAACATGCATCAAGGCACATAGCAGGTTCAAGGCTAGTTCTGCTCACCTTTATTTTGAGCAGAGGGGAAACAAAGCCTGCATTTTTTTTCTTTATTATTATTTTTTTTCTTCCAGGTTTGCTTTCAAGTTGAATCTGCATTAAATTTCCATGTTGAAAGTTTTTTGATTTCCCTTTGAATTCCTTTGCTTAGATTTCTGAGATGACTTTTGTATCTTGAATAAGGTTTTCATTGCTTTGAAAATGCAGGTTTGTAACAGATTTTGGTTTTGAAGATGTTTGCTGGAAATTTGGATTTTGATCTGAAGAGTTTGCAAACTGATTTTGGGTTTTTATTTCAGATTTTGATTTTCAGGTTTGATAAAACCGAATTTGTTTGAGATCTTTGGTTTTGATTTTCATCTTCCTTAGGCTAGAGAAGAAAATGAAGATAGCATGGTTCTTGTTTTACTAAAATTAATTCTAAAGGAATTTTTTTTGCCACTTGTTAATCTTATGCTTCTTTAGTTAACACTTGTGATTACATAATCTTCTTTTATTTACACTTGTTCAAACTCATGTTTAACTTCCTCACATTTGTTAAAATTAAGTAAATTAATATTTGAACCCTTTTCTTTATTTTATTTATAAATTATGTTTTAACCCTTTTTGTTTTTTAGTACTTATTAATTTAAGTTTACAAATGTTTATACACATATTTAATTTGTAGTTTTAAATCTTATTCTTTTAAATAAAAAATATCTTCATATCAAAACTTGGGTATTTATTTACATATAAAACTAACCATTTTATTTTCTTACACTCATATATATATATATATATATATAAACTTAAGATATTAAATTTATTAACAAATACTCATTTTAAAATTTTCATTTTAAACTTAAATAATCATACTTATATATATATATATTATTTCTTAAAGTATAGAGTATTAACTCCTATTAGTATTAATTTATAGAACTTTTTAAATCCAAATATTGTTCAATACATTATTTTTTAAATTTCCAAATTTAATATACAATGAATTTGTATTTATAAATGAATAAACAACAATTTTTTTTATAAATATATATTTTATTCATTCACAATCTATAAGTATTTTCCAAATTCAAAATTTATTTTTCAATATATTTATTTTGAATCTCAAATTCCAATTCCATTAGAAAAACATATTTATATACATTTATATTAATAAACAAATAAATATCTATTAATTTGGAAAACACCCAATTTATTCATCATTTAACCAAATTTCTAAATTAATTACCAATAATTCCATAATTAAATTCCAAAAATTGAATTTATTATCAAATTAATTCTGACTAAAATCCGAAAATTTTACAGATTTCCCCCTTATGAAAATTTCTTCCTCGAAATTTGTAAGGGAGACGACAAAAGAATATAGAAAGATCGAGAGATGAATCACCAGATCAAACTGAATATCTATTCTGCATTTGGCTTACCAAATCAGAATACCAACAATGAATACAAGAACGAATCATGATACTCGGGTCACCAAATCTACGAATATACAGGGGTACTGGTTTGTTCAAAGGGTAACTAACCATTTGTAGAATATATACCGGAACACGACAGAATAAACAGATATATGGGTACAATCTCAAAATTATTAGTTTAAACAACCAAAATATACTTATCAACCATAACAACCAAAGCAAACAATTCATCCAAACAATTCTGACCCCTTTGGAGTTTGCATCCCATGCAGATATATCAAAAATTCTTCCTGGAACTGCCAGGAATCATCAAAGAATTGAAAAGACGAATCAAAGGAGATTGATAGAGAAAATTGTTTCTATTGTTGCAGGGCATTAACCATATTGGTATTTCCCTGTCCCCTATCTCGTCCTCTTCTTGGACTCATACTCACTATCAGTGGATAGTAAGAGAATTTACTGAGGCATTTAGATGGATATCTTAGGGATATACTCATTCTAGGGTATACTTCACTCTATCTCTAATGGGTTACTTAATGGGTTATATTCCTAAGCTAAAGTTTCAACCTTCATCTCTGATACCAAATGTAGCGGTCCTGACTCGACATTCGAAAATCGACACGGAATACGACACTCATATTCAAATGCCGTAGATCCAAACGTCGAATCTGGTTCGCCGGAGCTTATAACACATTAAGTATAACAACACATCGGAAGAAAAAGAAATGAATATCATTGATATACAACATTCGATACAACAATGATACAATATGAATCAATATCAGAGATACATGTTACAGCGGAATAACAAATGAACTAGCAGCGGAAACAAACAGAACTTGAAACTCCATAAGAAACACCAATATCAGCAATCCCCATAGATAGCTCGAACCATCATCACGTTGCATCCAGATGAGCAAGTCCAGTCCGTGAATCCAAAGACTCCAAAGAATTCCAAAGAGAATGCTGAAGGGTATCAAATCGATATCTATATCTACTATCTGAAAAACCCAACTCGAGACTGCCCGTGTGGTAAATTATGGGCACCCAGAGTTTAGGAAAGGAACAATAAACTCCGGATCAGTCATGCGACTGGTATGAGCAAACAAAAACAGTTCGGTCCTTTTTAAAACAATAAAGGAATTTAAATTTGAAATCCACAATGCTTTTTAGAAAATGAAACTACCATAAGGCCACCCGCCACACACACAATGCAAACGCAGACTTGGAGGAGATTTCTCCTTATGATAGTCAAGAATGCTTGATATGAAAAATTCTTTGATATTATTATTATAAGGGCACAGTGTAGAAAAATCCTTTCGAAAGTATAATATAAATCCTAGCCAGTATAGGCATTTCGCACTTATGCCTACTATAGCTACCATGTTCAATAGCAGGTTACCACCACATTCCATGGCAGGTTATACAACTAAAACCGTACAGGGCGCGTATTGCTTTGTTTGGATTTCCAACAAATGGTCGGGCAAAGGAACTTCCCATATAAAATGAAATGGAACGCCTCTGGAGGGACGTTCTCGGACCCTAACTGGATCTCTGCTATACAAGGCCGGGTTACCTCTGTAACTAGGTAACTACTGACACGAGCATGCCATCCCTCGGTCGTTTGCGACCTTTATCCGAAGCGCTTCCTAACCGACAACCACAATCAATAAGTTTGCAGCAACCACAAAGTTAGTATCTGGGTTCCATACCATGATACCACTTACAATCCCGAAGGAAATGGACATACCCTCAGAGGGCGCTATCCTCAAATAACCTTGCTGCCACGATTCTTGTTTCGACCATAACCGGGTTGTGAGGTTCGACAAAGTCTCGTCCACAAAGCTGCGCTTTTCACAAAAGCCATGCTTCGATAAACAAATGATCAGCAGCACTCAGCATGCCACACTACCAAATTGGGAGTATATCACTAATAACCTTCAAATGCATTACCTCTGAGCTCGTACGTCTCAGAGAAGGGTGTTAAGCTAAGAGACTAAATTCTCCGCCACCAACAGATATGCATTTGAAAGAAATCAGCTTTATATCTCAGTTAGTAATGTCAGACATACAATATATACAAGTCTGTTCTGGGCTCGAACAGAACCGAAGGCACTTCCGAAGAAGCCCTTGCAAAATCCGGGTATTCACAATCCCAATCGGACTTCCCATCACTTAGGGAATCTCTATACCGCGGCGACTCAGTGCATAGACAATCGATAGGTCATCCTATCGCTCTCGCAAATACCAGGTCTTCACCACCGGTCTTCAAATGTTATCCATAATGTCGTATCATTATTTGGAATGGGCTATATGACATAATGGTCCTCTCCCGGCTAAACCGAATAACGAGTGCAATATTTAAAAACATTTGAATATGGGATCTCAGTTAAGTCACAACTTATTAACCAAAACCTTTCTTTCAAATGGTTTAAACAAATTACCATTTCCAATCTTTTAAACAAAAAGATTCATTTCAAAAACCTTCAATGGTTTAAACAATTTTCACATTTAAATCTTTTAAACAAAAGATTCACTTTTAAGACCCCTTTCAACTTAAACAAGGTTCAAAAATCAAACAACTCCACCATGCCATTTGATGACAGTTCATGAAAATGCCTTTTCTGATCATCTCAAGATATTTCAATATTCACAATATTAAAATTATGATTTTTATATCTAAATTCATATTTTTGCAACACTAATCAATTTATATAATCAAAACACACAATGTTAAACATTGAATTTTCCATTCATCTTGATTTTATACTAACATTTATCATTTTATAAGCAAATACTCAATGAACACATGTGAATTTATTTTAAAATGTGATGTGGTATTAATGTAAACATTTTTCATCTAGCAAGTAAAGTTAAAATAATTTGATTTGGGGTGATTTAAATTTCCTGACAGGTTTAAAACCTGGAATGAATTTACAGAGCCAAGGTTTGCCTATTTTCAGGCATGCATCACATATATGTAAGCAGATTGAAATTTCAACATATCAAATATCAGGGAAAAACAAATTAATTCAAACATGCATCAAGACACATAGCAGGTTCAAGGCTAGTTTTGCTCATCTTTATTTTGAGCAGAGGGGAAACAGAGCCTGCATTTTTTTTCTTTATTATTATTTTTTCCTTCTTCCAGAGAAACTGGTTTTCTTCCAGGTTTGCTTTCAAGTTGAATCTGCATTAAATTTCCAGGTCGAAAGTTTTTTGATTTCCCTTTGAATTCCTTTGCTTAGATTTCTGAGATGACTTTTGTATCTTGAATCAGGTTTTCATTGCTTTGAAAATGCAGGTTTGTAACAGATTTTGGTTTTGAAGATGTTTACTGGAAATTTGGATTTTGATCTGAAGAGTTTGCAAACTGATTTTGGGTTTTTATTTCAGATTTTGATTTTCAGGTTTGATAAAAATGAATTTGTTTGAGATCTTTGGTTTTGATTTTCATTTTCCTTAGGCTTGAGAAGAAAATGAAGATAGCCTGGTTCTTGTTTTACTAAAATTAATTCTATAGATTTTTTTTTTGCCACTTGTTAATCTTGTGCTTCTTTGGTTAACACTTGTGATTACAAAATCTTCTTTTATCTACACTTGTTCAAACTCATGTTTGACTTCTTCACATTTGTTAAAATTAAGTAAATTTATATTTGAACCCTTTTCTTTATTTTATTTATAAGTTATGTTTTAACCCTTTTTGTTTTTTTAGTACTTATTAACTTAAATTTACAAATGTTTATACACATATTTAATTTATAGTTTTAAATCTTATTCTTTTAAATAAAAAATATCTTCATATCAAAACTTGGGTATTTATTTACATATAAAACTAACTGTTTTATTTTCTTACACTCATATATATATATATATATTTAAACTTAAAATATTAAATTTATTAACAAATACTCATTTTAAAATTTTCATTTTAAACTTAAATAATCATACTTATATACATTATTTCTTAAAGTATAGAGTATTAACTCCTATTAGTAGTAATTTATAGAATTTTTTAAATCCAAATATTGTTCAATACATTATTTTTTAAATTTCCGAATTCAAAATTTAATATATAATGAATTTGTATTTATAAATGAATAAACAACAATTTTTTTTATAAATATATATTTTGTTCATTCACAATCTATAAGTATTTTCCAAATTCAAAATTTATTTTTCAATATATTTATTTTGAATCTCAAATTATAGTTCCATTAAAAAAAACAAATTTATATACATTTATATTAATAAACAAATAAATATCTGTTAATTTGGAAAACACCCAATTTATTCTTCATTTAACCAAATTTCTAAGTTAATTACCAATAATTCCATAATTAAATTCCAAAAATTGAATTTATTATCAAATTAATTCTGACTAAAATCCGAAAATGTTACACTTCGCAGGTGGTGTAACATTATCGCTAAATTTATCGCTTAATCATTTTTGGTAAAATCCGATTTTAGTTTAATAAGCATTACCCGGTTGTGACATTTGTTTACATCAATTCTCTTCGTCAAAACTATATCACTTTGGACTTATGGAATTTGATAATGGTCAAAATTCCAACCTCATCCACATTCAACTTTATAGTCTAAATACAAAGTCCTAGGTTCAATAATAACAATTATTATTAATCGAAATGCTCTGTCCAGTGACTTTGACTTTGAGTTGACTTGAGTTGACTGTGATACTAACCGCATATAACCGAGGAGATGAATCCTCTCTTGAATAGTGCTTCACTTCCAATACTTTCACTCGACCCAACTATAGTCACTCGATGGATGTCATGCCATGATTTGGCTATAATCAAAGTGGAGCTTTCATATTGAAGATCCAAAGTATTTTCAAATCGGAAGAACTATATAAATCAATCACATTAATATTTTCTATTTGACCTTAGTTATATTAACCAACAGAAAACTATCGAGTGAGTCGTTCCATGGTTATCCAATAACTAATTGTACATAACCCTTAGGTGCCTCCAGCAGCCATGAGTAATACACTGCTCAACATTTGAAGAGCGTTATGTACTCTAGCCTCAACGGATACATCGATATCCAATCTCGATGCATCTTGACCAGGAACATTTAAAAGGGTATATTTGTTTCGTTGTGATAAATTGCTAATGGTTACAACACTTTGTAACTACTATCATAAAATATACCATTTATGGATTTTCTATTAAAAATACTTTTAATTAAGTTAATTAATTAATATAATCACATTATATCAAGTATATAATAGGAACAAAATACCTTTTGTTTCGAACAAGATTGGTCAACAAGTTAGATATATGAAACAAATTACATAATTGCCCCTAGGGCATATCCCTAACTCTATCAATCTCCTACTTACATTTGTGGTCAATTGTGAAATCTAATTCCAACTTCTCCAATCAGTTTTTTCAAAACCAATTAGGTCAGCTCCTTAGTGAGTAGGTATGCTATTATGTTTTAATTATATACTTTGTCAATTAACTCTCCCTGAAACTGATAAACTGCCTTTATCAAGTGGAACGATTCGAAGTATGTCTTCGACTTCTAATGAGCTTTAAGTTCTGTCTTAACTAATTTCATGACATTTTTATCTTATAACAATATTATGAGATTCTCAACATTTGGAATCACCTTTGCCTCAATTATAAATTTGTGCATTTATATCTATATACATTGGTTTATTGTAGCACTATTCAAGTTAATGTTCTCAAAATTTCGTAGAATCGAGCACAATCACTTTATTTTGAAACATTTTCAAAGTAAAGATCTTAACTTGAATTTTATAATTGACTTGTTATACTCAAAACCACTTATAAAAATTTGTGTTCAAACGTTCCATCATAACGAATTCGTTGTTTCTATAAACAATTCTCTAGTATTTCATAAATACACGAGAACGCCTCAAATAACCATTTAGTGATATAAATTTGGATTTTATATTTTCTCCATGTATCAAATACATAAACAAAACACAATATCATACATGTGACGCCCCACCTCTATACTCACACTAGCCAAGAACACTACGGAATAATGCCGTCAACTAGCGCGAAGAATAAGGCTGTTGAGGAGCGACCATCCGTGTAATTGCCTTGTGCGAGCAACGATATGTCAGATAGTATAACAAGAGGAAATCCGACACACCGATACAAACTCAAAGCATCTACATAGTGTCTATATATGATCTTCGGAAAAAAATATAGAAATAATCATAACATAAATCAGTCACAGATATCCATATCACAAAGGCGGAAATAGATATGAATATAACACTTAGAAGTATTTATCAGAGTAGTGGTCAAACAAGATCCACAGTATAACAAAAGAATAGATACAAGTGCTAGACAAAAGAATATGTATACATCAAGGAGTCTCTATTTCGAATGTATACGTACAACAACAAAAACTACCAATGTTGTGTAGTTAGTCAAAAGTCAGGTAATACTCCCAGATGAGGAGTCAAGTAGAAGCACCTATAACATCTCGGTCTGACCCGAGTATGATTTAATAAGAAAATAATAAATGGATCAGTCTAGCCATAAATATTAGATAAAATGAGATGGAATAAGAGATACAACAAAACGTATGATAACAATAATGCCATACTATGAAAAGTATACATTTGACAATAACAAAAATCATACAATATCTCAAGAAATCTCATAACATCAAAAAGAATGTCATATTCTTTACTCTATTCACGGTACCATAAATATTGACATCATATCGATGCCAATCATAAAAACTGGTGAAACACAAATTCTAGAAATCATCAATTAGAAATCTAGAAATCACAAAGGGGGAGGCCTATCATAAACGGGAACTTGTAAACTCACCAACATGCGTATCACGAACGGGATGCTATCCCATGGTCGCTAACCATATAGCCGGTGCAACGACGTAGTACAATATTGGTACGTCCGAGGAACCAGGAACTCGAATAATTCGGAACAACGATGTAGTACAATATCGGTACATCCATTGATCCAGATAAGCCGGGACATCGATGCAGTACAATAATGGTACACCTGATGAACCGAATATCATAAAAGAACATGGGTCGCTAGCCCATAAAAGAAATGAGACGAAGCTCATTAGAACGAGGTACTATCCCCCATGTGGGCAAAGAGACATCGAACCTCGCTAGTCTAAACCATAAAATGATCATCATCAATCATCGACAAGTGTCAATTACACTAAGCAAGTAAATATATGAGTTTAGCCTCATGTCCCATAACCACTAGCTTAGCTTAAATATTTACGAACAAATTGTAGATTTCCACTCGAAAATTGTCACAAGACTTTCAGTCGAACGAGTCTAATAATTAACCGTCAAAGTAAACGCAAGCGTTTCATACCACTTGTTTTACTAAGTCGTTTAGTTGCATTTCTCGAACGAATGAGATAAAGGTTTGTATATACTAATAGATTGGAAAATGGTTTTATAAAGGACTTTGTATTAAAAATAGAGTTGAAATCATCTTTGAGAAAGAGTTTGAATATTTACTACCAGTATAGAAACCTTTGCGTTTTAAAGTGACAAGCCATAGAGATGATTGCAAGAACAATCAATCACCAAAATCGTTCAAAGACGTGAATTAAATCCAAAGAAATCGATTTCAAACCCATCAAAATGGATATACCCAAAAATTCCAAAATAGAAGTCATCAAGGTCGATAATAAATGATAACAACAAATCAGAAAACCACGAATCGATAAAAATTGAAATTTCAAGATAAATAGGCTAAATAGGCAAAAACAAGCAGGTCAGTCGACTGATTACAGAGGCTAGTCGACTGATTGCAGGAAACAGAGACTTCCAGCCTCTGCCGACGGCCTAGGAGCATTCATTTGCTACAGCTAGTCGACTGACTGCAAATATCAGTCGACTGACTGGCACTGGGGTTATTTTTCAGTTAATCAAATGAAGAGCAACTCCTCCAAAATTGCAACCGGACGAGCAATGTGCGCTAGGGGTTTATGCCAATCGACGACTCAGCCCTATAGGCTCTTCGATACACCACTAAAAGCATGATCAAACATCAAAGTTATGATTTTTAAAGATTTGACTTCAAACACCAAAAATTGGAATACTCATAAAACCAATTCAATCTAAGGGAAATGGACATGGAATAGAAGTTAGGAATTCATACCTAACAACAAATGAAGGTTATAGACATAGATGTGAGATAAAAATCTCACCTTTTGCACAAAAACAAGGAAGAAGAAGCTATAGAGCAAGGTAAGAACAATCACTCCTCAATTCCAACCCAAGAAGCTTGAATCTAAGCTTATAAGAAAAACATTTCCAAAGTTAGGGTTTAGGAATTTCTGAAATTGGAGAAAGAATGGGTTGGAGAAGAAGGGAATGCTTACCAATAGCTTCACTTTGAATTTGGAGTTAGAACTTGGATTTGCAATGGAACAGGGGCTAAGGAATTCTAATTATCTTTCTCTTCCCCTATTTTTATGAAAGCTTGAAGGTATTAGGAAATGAAAGTGAATGAAGAGAAGTGGGGGTGGAGCTTGAGTTAATAGTTTAGGCTAACCCAAACCCAAAGTCCAAAGTGCATAGGTCAAATTTTAGCCAGCTCCAAACATATCGAAGTTTGTACTCAAAAAGGTCGCAAACGGCGTTTTGAACTCAATGGAAGTGGTCCCGAGTCCTAATTCGACCATATGCAAAAAGTAGCATTTCGGACTATAATCCGACCAACGATGCTGTATTTAAATAAAATATTTAAATACACAATCGTAAAATATGCAGCTTGTTACAAACTCCCCTCCTTAAAGAAATTGCGTCCTCGCAATATTTAAGAAGAAAAATAAAGAGTAACAACCATAAAAGCATATCAACACAAAAGAAATTTTGAAATAAGAAGTTCACGATAAAGAGCACGAAAGAGTATGTCCAAACATGTTTGCTTGATGAATTCGTTGGATTCCCAAGAGCAATCCTTAGGATTTGAGAATCAATGAACTTTCGCAAAAGGGAAATCTTCATTTCGACGGCGTTCAACCTTCGAAGCAATGATGCGAGTAGGGTGTCGCTCATAAGTCAAATTAGGCGAAACTTCAATTTCTTCAATAACACCGGGCTCAAAAATAAAAATCGATGTCCCTAAGGCATTTCCGTAGTTGAGAGACATGGAAAACGTCATGAATAGCAGAAAAATTGAGCCGGTGCAATGATGTAGTACAATAACGGTACGTCCAATGAACCAAAAAGCGGGGACATCGATGTAGTACAATAACAGTACATCCGATGAATTGAAAATCATACAACTCGGAACATCGACGCAGTACAAATGGTATGTCAAATGAACCGAAAATCATAAAAGAACATCGGACGCTAGTCCATAAAAGAAATGAGATGAGGCTCAATGAAATAAGGTACATCGAAACATCCGATGAACTTGGTAAAAAGATCATTCCACTCGGACATCATCAAAAACACAACCACTTGTTGCTTATGACTAAGGGTATTGGCAACACGATTCCCCTCTCCGGGAGTATACGAAGAATATCAAGATCATAAGATGTAAGGAACTCAAGCCAATGTTGTTGACGCAAATTAAGTTCTTTTTTGAGAGAATAAATACTTCAAAGATTTATGATCGAGGTGGAGAACAAATTTCTCCCCCAAAAGATAATGATGCCAAATTCTTAAAGCGTAAACAATAGCCACGAGCACAAGACCATGAGTGGCAAACCTAGTCTCGATAGGCTTTAATTGTTAAAAGCATAAGTGATAGCATGTTCCCTTTTTGCAAGAGAACGGCACCCAAACCAATACAACTTATATCGGTACAAACAGTGAATTCTTGGTTCCCTTCAGGAATCACAAGAAAAGAAGTATCGAAAGAGAAAGTTCTTTTAAATAATCTACTTTCTCGAAAAGCTAAAATTTCAAAATTACAATTATCTTTATATAATAATCTTTCTAGAAAAATTTACTTTTTACAAGTCAATTTATTGTGTCAGACTGTCTAACCAAAGCGTTTAGGAGGTTCCTATCGATAACGTTGATCAAGCGCATCGACCAGAATTCTTAAATCATTCAATGGGCCATACAATCACAAAATCATCTTCTATACGATAAATATGTCTCTTAAATTTTTTTATGAATATTATTTGTTCGTTTCAAGAACAAAAATCCAATCATACTTATAAATAAATCTTATGAAAAAGATTTGCAAAACTTTAAATTGCTATTTTCATCCAAAATCAATAAATACAAGAATGGAGTCATCGAGATATTCGTAGAATACTCGACTCATAAAATGGATGAAATAAGCTGGACAAACTGAATGACATAATAATTAATTCATAAGAATCATAATGAGTGCGGAATGCGGTTAGTGGAACGCTATCGTCTGCAACTCATAGCTAATGAAAACTGGTGGCAAAGTCGAACTGAAAAGACCTTAGCACCACTCAATAGATTTACTTAGGTGATAATCCTAAGACAAGCTCAAAAATACCGAAAAATTCTCAAACTATTTGAATGAGGGGAATAACATCTTCCTCAATAAGCGGGTCTAGAGAATAAAATGATGTCACCAAATTGGAATCAAAATCATTAAGAAAAATAGAAATCTGCTTAACAGATTAAAAATGTCGAAGATGAATAGTCCACTCGGGACTTATGATATGGCTTCATAATGATTAAGCCAGTCCTTTCACAAAAATCAATTCCGAAACCTAAGTAGCAATAATATAAAAATCGGATCGGAAAGCACAATCACATAAAATAATCTTGACATCTTTTCAAAGCAAACTGAGTGTCGCGGATCCGCCAACCGGATTAGTAAATCTCAATGAAGACATCAAGCCCAAAATATTTAAAGAAAAAGAAACAACAAGTTCTTTTGATATAAAATAGTGAGACGAACTTATATCAACAAGAACTCGAATAGGATAATCACAAAGCAAATGTCGTCAAGGATTGAATGAAAAATACCTTGACCGAGAGAAGAGTTACTTGGAGTTTGCGCAATATTTAGCTTTCTCATCCCCTTGCTCAGAAGTTTGGGCCATGTAGATAAAAGATGACCTGGATTTTTGCAATAGCGACAAGGAAGGGATTTCGGACACTTATTTGCAAAGTGTTCCTTAGAATTACAATTGTAGCATCCTCCACGATTAGGGGTTGAAGTCTTTGCTACCAAAGTAGTTTGCTTCACTTTCATATTGGGATTAGGGCTTTTGAACTTAATATGCCTCTTCTTGGAAATCCCAATATCACTATCACCTCCTTTACCAACCTCTTCATGTCGAAGAGTGATATCAACAAGCTGATTGAAAGGAACTTCAAGTTTCAAAGGTAAAATCCGGGGTTCTTACTCGAAGCACAGATAAACCTTTGATTCTTTACAAGATCCAAAAGTTGTTAGGCATACATAAATACGCCATCTAGAGAAGGACTACTGGATTGACCAGCGCTAGGACTGCCAGAACCAACCATTTCTCTTTTTTTAAGAAAGAAAGGAAAGAAGAAGAAAAAGGTTATTCTCGGAATGAATATCAAACAAACTTGATTGATAAAACAAGGAATCATGAAAGAAAATAGGATAGAACGGTACGAAGACTCGAATTAAATCCTAAAGTACGACTCCTAAGAAGGACTTAGGATAATGATCCTTGTTAGATTATTCTACATTGTTCTGAAGTTTGGCTCTGATACCAAGCTGTGAACGCCCCACCTCTATACTCATGATAGCCAAGGACACTACGGAGTAATGCCGTCAACTAGCGCGAAGAATAAGGCTGTTGAGGAGCGACCATCCGTGTAATTGCCTTGTGCGAGCAACGGTATGTCAGATAGTATAGCAAGAGGAAATCCGACACACCGATACAAACTCAAGCATCTACACAGTGGCTATATATGATATTCGAAAACAAATATAGAAATAATCATAACATAAATCAGTCACAGATATCCATATCACAAAGGCGGAAACAGATATGAATATAACACTTAGAAGTGTTTATCAGAGTAGTGGTCAAACAAGATCCACAGTATAACAAAAGAATAGATACAAGTGCTAGACAAAAGAATATGTATACATCAAGGAGTCTCTATCTCGAATGTATAACAAAAACTACCAATATAGTGTAGTCAGTCAAAAGTCAGGTAATACTCCCAGATGAGGAGTCAAGTAGAAGCACCTGTAACATCTCAGTCTGACCCGAATATTATTTAATAAGAAATTAATAAACGGATCAGTCTAGCTATAAATATCAGGTAAAATGAGATGGACTAAGAGATATAACAAAACGTATGATAACAATAATGCCATACTATGAAAAGTATACATTTAACAACAACAAAAATCATACAATATCTCAAGAAATCCCATAACATCAAAAAGAATGTCATATTCTTTACTATATTCACCAAACCACAAATATTGACATCATATCGATGCCAATCATAAAAATTGGTGAAACACAAATTCTAGAAATCATCAATTAGAAATCCAGAAATCACAAAGGGGGAGGCCTATCATAAACCGAGCATGTAAACTCACCAACACGTGTATCACAAACGTGACGCTCTCCCATGGTCACTAACCATAGAGCCGGTGCAACGACGTAGTACAATAACGGTATGCCCGAGGAACCTGCAACTCGAATAATTCGGAACAACGATGTAGTACAATATCGGTACATCCATTGATCCAGATAAGTCGGGACATCGATGTAGTACAATAATGGTACATCCGATGAACCGAATATCATAAAAGAACATGGGTTGCTAGACCATAAAAGAAATGAGACGAAGCTCATCAGAACGAGGTACTATCCTCCACGCGGGCAAAGAGACATCGCACATCGCTAGTATAAACCATAAAATGATCATCATTGATCATCGACAAGTGTTAATTACACTAAGCTAGTAAATATATGAGTTTATCCTCATGTCCCATAACCACTAGCTTAACTTAAATATTTACGAACAAATTGTAGATTTCCACTTGAAAATTGTCACAAGACTTTCAGTCGAACGAGTCTAAGAATTAACCGTCAAAGTAAACGCAAGCGTTTCATACCACTTGTTTTACTAAGTCGTTTAATTGGATTTCTCGAACGAATGAAATAAAGGTTTGTATATACTAATAGATTAGAAAATGGATTTATAAAGGACTTTGTATTAAAAATAGAGTTGAAATAATCTTTGAGAAAGAGTTTGAATATTTACTACTAGTATAGAAACCTTTGCGTTTTAAAGTGAAAAACCATAGACATGATTGTAAGAACAATCAATCACCAAAATTTCACGTTCAAAGACGTGAATTAAATCCAAAGAAATCATTCCAAACCCATCAAAATGGATATACCCAAAAATTCCAACATAGAAGCCATCAAGGTCGATAATAAATGATAACAACAAGTCGAAAAACCACGAATCGATAAAAATTGGAATTTCAAGCAAAATAGGCTAAATAGGCAAAAACAAGCAGGTCAGTCGACTGGTTACAGAGGCCCGTCGACTGATTGTAGGAAACAAAGACTTCCAGCCTCTACCGACAGCCCAGGAGCAATCATTTGCTACAGCCAGTCGATTGACTGCAAATGTCAGTCGACCGACTGGCACTAGGGCTGTTTTTCAGCCTATCAAATGAAGAGCAACTCCTCCAAAATTGCAACCGGACGAGCAATGGGCGCCAGGGGTTTATGCCAATCGACGACCCAACCCTATAGGCTCTTCGATACACCGCTAAAAGCACGATCAAACATCAAAGCTATGATTTTTAAAGATTTGACTTCAAACACCAAAAATTGGAATACTCATAAAACCAATTCAATCCAGGGGAAATGGACATGGAATAGAAGTTAGGAATTCATACCTAACAACAAGTGAAGGTTGTAGAAATAGACGTGAGACAAAAATCTCACTTTTTGCACATAAACAAGGAAGAAGAAGTTGTAGAGCAAGGTAAGAACAATCACTCCTCAATTCCAACCCAAGAAGCTTGAATCTAAGCTTAAAAGAAAAACATTTCCTAAGTTAAGGTTTAGGAATTTTTGAAATTGGAGAAAGAATGGGTTGGAGAAGAAGAAGGGAATGCTTACCAGTAGCTTCACTTTGAATTTGGAGTTAGAACTTGGATTTGCAATGGAATTCTAGTTCTCTTTCTCTTCCCCTATTTTTATGAAAGCTTGAAGGTATTAGGAAATGAAAGCGAATGAAGAGAAGTGGGGGTGGAGCTAGAGTTAATAGTTTAGGCTAACCCAAACCCAAAGTCCAAAGTGCATATGTCAAATTTTAGCTAGCTCCAAACATATCGAAGTTTATACTCAAAAAGGTTGCAAACGGCATTTTAAACTCAATGGAAGTGGTCCCGAGTCCTAATTCGACCGTATGCACAAAGTAGCATTTCGGACTATAATCCGACTAACGATGCTGTACTTAAATAAAATATTTAAATACACAATCGTAAAATATGCGGGTTGTTACAATACACAACATAACCTATATGATAATTCTTATTGCTAATGCACAAGGAATCAACTTACATTTTTCCATTTTAATAGGGTGCTCTTGTATACCGTTTTTGGACAATGCCTATATCTTTTATACTCACCATAAAAGACATCATTTATAATCCAAAATTGAGTATTAAAACAACTAAAGCTGATTTTAATACAAGCATATTGTTAAAATCAACAACGTGTTGTTTACTTATAGTAGATATATCAATGTACCTTTTAACGTATTTTCTTATGAACACACGCTTCCTCTGCACTTTGATTGAAAATCAAACTATTTGATATTCCTATCAAAGTACTTATTCAATCCTGATGCTTATAAATTGATACATTTGTATCATTTCTTAGATCATATCCAAAGACTCGCGAACCCAATATCGCTCCCACTGACTTTGAGGCAATTTTGGTTAATACGTGTAAATGGCTTACTCTAAATCATTATTAAGATTTTCTGTTTCAATACATAAGTACCAAACACTAAGTCTTATCGAGCGATAACTTTGTGAGTAAATCTAAATTAACTTGAGCATGTTGAATACCGAATCTGTTATGCTAATTTCAACAATTGAAATTTGCGATATTATTCTTATCAACGTTGCTCATTTAATTCCAACCATGTTAGTCTTTTCAATAAAAATACAATCTGGGCTGATGGGTCACATCTCTTTGGTTACGAACACCAAAATCATATTTTGATAGCATGCTTGGAATTATTTTAGATCTGCACATCATACCATATAGAGTCAACAATCTTAATGGTTTAATTGAACAACCGTGGGTAATGTATATTCTTGACATTAAGAAACCCATAGAATACTTATTAGACATTATGATGCTATGTGCTCATTTAGGTTAGTTAATTTCACTTCATCTCATATAATCAGTTCTATCTATGGATCAGATTCAATTCCATTTAACTACCAAATTTTTTTCAAAGAAATTCCTTCACAACGAAGTTGATATATCTTGAAACAACAATTGTTTCTTAATGCAAATAGAATACAGATTCATGAATGCTTTATGGACCGTTTTGTTAATAAAACTGATTTTAGTTTACAAAAATTATGTTTAAAACATAAATATGTCTTTCGATGATAGACCTTTCCAACAAACTTTTGGAGATTCATACAAGATCTCTCATAAACAATTATCACGTGCAATCTTGATTCGCACAACCTGCCAATTTCTTGGCCTAGAATATGTTGGGATTCTTGTAAACCTTTATCGTGTATGATTTTGTAAACTGATGTTTAGATGAAATAATATCAAACTTGTATACTTATCTTAAGCACATGACCTTATAGAAAGGAACTAACTCAACTTCACTCATAATTAATCCTAACTTGTCCAACAATGTTTGATTACGCGTTATCGATGCATTATTATGTGTCACATGGAGGATTAACTTTTGAGATTGAATCTATATTTATTTTTGGGCACAGTTGGAACTCTTTCCAATATACTCACTTATTCGACCAAATAAAATCATTTTATTCTATGCATGTTATTTTATTTACTTTTCTTTTATATTCTATGATTTTATCATAAACTTATTACATATGTATCTAATACACACGTTCATGTTAGTAATAAATCATTGATGAATATAACAAAGTATGTGGAACTCTTTTGGTATTAATAGACTTGTGATTTCATACATCAATATGTATTAATTCAAAGAGTTCATCAACTCTTATGATGCTCCCACTGAATGGGTGCATAGCCATTAATTGTTTGAGATATAATTAACCTATATCATATGATTCATAATCATATAGTAAAATTATTTATCAAAACTACAGCTTAGTCTATAATTCCAAAACAACCGCAAATAATGCAAGACATATATGTATTTGTTTGCATCACTTTTACTATGAAAAAAAATTCCATAATATAGTTCTATTTCGTAATGAATATTCATAATACTTATATTGAAATATAATTATATCTATTTTTCAGTCAATACCAAAAATAAACATTATTTCACAGTTAATGTTCGGTACATTTTACGAAAACAATTTTCGTAATTTGAGCAATCATTAGGTGCTATATGGCATGCTCCCACTATTTCCGCCATTATATAATAGCATACTAAATTTAGAGGCCACCATTCACTTAATATGTTAATATTGATTACTTATTTTATATGGTACAACTAGTTTACAATGGAGAGTTCTTTGATCAAATATCTTGAACTCAAAGAAATAAATGTTATAGAAAACAATTTTATATATGAAAATACATTTCAGAATAAAAATCATATTTCATATTCCAATATTAAATATCAATTAGTATTACAATTCTTGTTTTCAATGTTTCTCTATGAAGCAGAAATGACTATTCATTCTCTCCGTTCCAACTTACCTTAAATTACATCTATTCTTATATATTAGTTTTTCTTTCAAATGGCCAAACTATTCAAAAGAAAACTTTGCTACAGTATCATAACAAACCTTTTACAAAAGCACATTCAATTATTCTAAGACCTCAAATATGTTGCAATTCATGTAAAACGATCATGACGACATTTCAATGATCCAATTCTTAGATGTATCTTATAGTTTATGGTCTTGTGTTATATTAACACAATATGATCCTTTCGAAATCATTCAAGTTGAATACATGATCTTAAAATACTGTTTATTGACTTACTTTGAATGAACTAACTTCATTGAAATATTGTACCCCACAAACTATGACTGTTCACCATATAACATTTATATGTGAAAGTACATGGATCAAATATCTATAGTCTTGAATTGCGTTTAGAGTTCAAAAATTCATGAAATGTAATACACAGTCTAAACCAAATAAACGTATAAATGACCAACTTACGAATGTATTAAGCGGTTGAAATTAAGTACTTGCATGAGTATAAAAATATTGTATAATATTTTTATAATATGCAATTAAAATTATTAGTAAGTATATATTATATTTCTATTTGTCAACTTTCAATTTAGTTTGTACATCTATGTTAATTGAAAAATGTTTTATCAATCATATTGCACAAAGTTATCATTGTAGATAATTATAACATTATATAGCATATCTTCTTACAATATTAGAGAGGTTAAATGTTACCATTTTATTTTTCTAATAAGGCTTCCACTAGTCTTTTATGTTTCTCCAAACCCTAAGATGAAACATATAAGTATTACAACTTCACTAGTGGGTGTTATGACTTGTTTGTTTTGGTATTCAGACCTTGAGTTCGCTCAACAAATCATAGCCCCACAAACGATGGATAACTCCTTATCGGCTGTATCATATACAACTCCTAACCCATTTTTCCTTGTTTTAGTCTCATTTTGACCTTGAATTTGCTCGATAAATCAAAAGAGATTATTCACTCATACCTACCATATCGTGATGGCCTAAGTATAGTATATGTACCTTGAGTTTGCTCAACAAATACATATAGTTTTCTTACCCCATCTGTTCAATATATTAATAATACTATGCATAACATCCCTAGCTTAGTTTTCTCAGCAGCTGAGGAGTATGCAAGTAATTTATTAACATATATATATATATATACATATGGTAGATTACAGTATTATATTGGAAATTCATAACCTTCAATATATATATATTGAGTGATATCGACTTATAGAATTATATATTTTTTATGAAATACCCCAGCGATTCAAGTGTCAGACACATCAAAAATCATGGTATATGTACATTTACATATGTATTTATTTCTCAAGTCTATTTGGGTTTCTTTAATGTTCCACATTTATTTTGTATACATATCATATAAGTTTTATTGTTATATAACTTTTATATTTCATATTACTTATACGATAGTCTTACGTATAATATATCATTAACTAAATCTTATCTAATTGATTTTTATCAATTAACTCTTTAATTAATTTTAAATTAGTATTCTAATATAACTTTTATATTGGACATATCTACTGTAACATTTACAGTGTATACTATAACCTTTATAATGTAAAACACACATATTATATATATGTGTATTTTATTTAATTAATTAACCTTTAATTAATTTATTCAATTAATTTTTTTTATTAAAATTATTAATTTCAAAATTTATCTTGTATACATACATGTATACTCATGTTATCTTAAACATTTTAAAATAAGATAACATATATCAACATATATAATACATGCATATATGCATTAATTAATCAACATATTTAATTAATCTTATTAATAAATTTGAAATTTGAATTTTTTATATAAATATTTTCAAACATTTCGAAAATATCATTATCCTTTCAAACATTTTGAAAACTTATGTAGTATTATAATGTTTATAATAAACATGTTTTATTTTAAATTTAAGTATTAAATTTAAAATCTTTAACATTAATTTTCAAAACGATTTTGAAAATTAGCCCAACACCCAAATTAAGTTGGGCCTTTTCTATTAGGAGCAACCTTTGGGCTCACTTCACCTTTCAGGCCAGGCCGGTAACTAGGTAGGATAGGGTACTTGATTACCCAATTCCAATCCTATACATTATGTAACAACCCGCATATTTTACGATTGAATATTTAAATATTTTATCGTTAGTCGGATTATAGTCCGAAAAGTTACCTTTTGCATACGGTCGAGTTAGGACTCAAGACCACTTCCATTGAGTTAAAAATGCCGCTTGCAATCTTTTTGAGTATAAAATTTGATATGTTTGGAGTTAGTGGAATTTTGCCACTTTCTCACTTTGGGCTTTGGGTTTGGTTTAGCTCATTAGCCTAAACTATTAATTCTAGCTCAACCTCCTTTCCTTCATAACTTCACTCTCTTTTCCTAACACTCAAGCTTCATCAAAAAAGGAGGAAGGAATGGGAAATTAAAACTCCAAGCTCTAGTTCATTGCAAATCCAACATCTAACTCCAAATTCAAAGAGAAGCCATTACTTCTAAAGCTAGAAGTTTCTTTTGATCAACTCGTTGATATCGCTCTTCGACTTGAAGAGGCAGATAAAGAAAGTGATGTTGAAGTTATGGGTGCCTAACCAAACTTCAACAACAAGAAAAGGCCTAATAAGTTTAAAGGTCCTTATCCCAAAAAGAAAGGGAAGCAAGCAACTTCGGTGGCAAATACTTCTACCTCAAGTAGTGGGCAATGCTGCAATTGTGGTTCTAAGGACCATTATGCGAACAAGTGTTCAAAGCCTCGTGCTTGTCGCTATTGCAAAAGCCCGGATCATTATTTATCTTCTTGTCTCAAACTTCAAGGCAAGAAGGAGGGAAAGCTTAATGTTGCTCAAGCCCCTGGCAACACATCTCGCGGTCAATGTATTTCTCATTCTATCCTTGATGGCTTTGTTTTATTTCGTGACCATCCTATTTGAGTTCTTTTCGATACGGGTGCGTCCCACTCTTTTATTTCGAAAGAACTTGTTGATGCTTTTTCTTTGGATGTTTTGTGTTTAATGACTTCTTTGAGAATTGTGAATCCGGTTGGTGGATCCGCAACAATCAGTTTATTGTGTAAAGATGTCGAGATTATTTTGTGTGATTTTTCTTTCCTAGCCGATGTGCATGTTATGCGCTACTTAGGCTTTGGAATGATTTTGGGAATGGATTGGCTTAACCGTTATGAAGCCCAAATCCTATGTCCTAAGCGGACTATTCATCTTCGACATCCTCAATCTGTTAAGAAGATTTCTATTAACCTTAAAGATTCGGATTCCAGCTTGGTTGCATCTTTATATTCTTTAAATCCTCATGATGACGATAATGATGATGAGGAAGATATTATTTCTCTTATTCATGTTGTTCGTGAATTTTTCAACATATTTGAGCCTGTTTTAGGATTACCACCTAAGCGAGCAATTGAGTTCAAAATTAATCTCATCCCTGGAGCTCAACCTATTACTCGTCCTCCTTATCGTATGTCCAATAAAGAAAATGAGGAGATGCGCAAACAATTATCCGAATTGTAGACGAAGCAATTTATTCTCTCTAGTTCCTCGCCTTGGGGAGCTTCGGCTATTTTTGTGAAGAAATCCGATGGTACACTTAGGCTTTGCGTTGACTACCGCAAGCTTAACGATCTCACCATCAAGAATAAATATCCGTTACCTCAGATTGATGATCTATTCGATCAACTTAGTGGTGCTAAAGTCTTTTCACAATTGGACTTGGCAACCGTTTTCATCAGCTTCGTATTGCAGAGGATAGTATTCCTTTGACATCTTTCCGTACTCGTTATGGATCTTATGAATGGCTTGTTATGCCATTTGGTTTAACGAATGCTCCGGCTTATTTCGTTGACCTTATGAATAGAGTTTTCAAAGATTTCCTCGATCGGTTTGTTCTCATCTTTATTGATGATATTCTACCGAGGAGGAGTATGAAAAACATCTTCGGGTTGTGTTGGAAACTCTTAGGAGCAATCAATTAAAAGCAAAATTTTCTAAATGCCACTTTTGGCAATCTCGTGTGAAGTTTCTCGGTCACATTATTTCCGAATCCGGAATTTCCGTTGATCCTTCAAAGATTGAAGCGATTCAAAATTGGAAGAGACTGGAGAGTGTGACGGAGATCCGTAGTTTTCTTGGATTGGCAGGTTATTACCGCCGTTTCATAAAGGACTTTTCCAAAATTTCCGTGCCTCTTACTAGTTTGACAAAGAAAGGCGTTAAATACATTTCGTCGGACAAATGTGAAGCTTCTTTTCAGAAATTAAAAGAACTCCTTTCCGATGCTCCTATCCTTGTGATTCCCGAGGGAAACCAAGATTTTATTGTTTATACCGATGCTAGTCGCGTTGGTTTGGGTGCCGTTCTTATGCAAAGAGAACGTGTTATTGCTTATGCTTCTAGGCAATTGAAGCCAGCCAAGACTAGATATGCCACTCATGATTTAGAACTCGCGGCTATTGTTTTCGCCCTTCGTATTTGGCGTCATTACCTTTTGGGAGAAAAATTTATTCTCTACACTGATCATAAATCTTTGAAGTATCTATTTTCTCAAAAAGAACTTAATTTGCGTCAACAACGTTGGCTCGACTTTCTTGCAGCTTATGATCTTGATATTCTTTATACCCCCGGAAAGAGAAATCGTGTTGCCGATGCACTTAGTCGTAAGAAACAAGAGGTTGTTTATATGATGATATCCTAATGGAATGATCTCGAAATTCTATCCACTTGTGAGATTCGAGATCGAGTTTTCGATTTATGTTCATCTCTTGTTTTGTGTAGCCTTGAGGCTCATCCTTCTCTTTTAGACCGCATTCTTGAAGCTCAAAAGCTAGATCCCGAATTGGCTCTTCTTGGCCAAAATTTTAGAGATAAAATTGATATTGAAGGTTTGAAAGACTTTGATATTGATTCTTGTGGCAGTATTCAAAAATTTGGTAGACTTATCATGCCAAATATCAGTAATCTTCGTAAAGACATTTTAGAAGATTCTCATCGTTCTAAATTTACCATCCATCCCGGTAGTAGTAAAATGTACGCGGATATGAAGCGACTTTATTATTGGGAGGGAATGAAATCTGATATTGCTAACTTTGTTAAGTGTTGCATGACTTGCCAACTCATTAAGGCTGAACACCAAAGGCCTGGTGGGTTATTGCAACCTTTGGAAATTCCAATTTGGAAGTGGGATCAAATTTCCATGGATTTTATAGACGGCCTTCCCCGTTCTCGTTCGGGTCATGATAGGTTATGGGTGATAGTTGATAGACTTACTAAATCTGTCCATTTTATTCCCTTTCGGTCCAATCGAACCGTTCCTCTTTTGGCCAAACTTTTTATCAAAGAAGTTGTTAAATTGCATGGAATCCCTACTTCTACTGTTAGTGATCGTGATCCATTGTTTACTAGTGGATTTTGGAAGAGTTTTCAAAAAGCTTTGGGAACGAAGCTTAATTTTAGCACCGCTTATCATCCCCAGTCCGATGGACAAACTGAGCATGTGAATCAAACTCTTGAAGATCTTCTTCGTGCATGTGTTCTTGATTTTGGTGGAAGTTGGGAAGATCATATTTCTCTTGTTGAGTTTTCCTATAATAATAGCTTCCAATCCAGTATTGGTATGGCACCTTTCGAGGCACTCTATGGAAGGCCATGCCGATCTCCTTCTCATTGGCTTGAGGTCGGTGAGAAGCTGGTTTTAGGTCCAGATTTTATTCGTGATTCCACAGAGAAGACTGACCTTATTCGTTATAGGATGAAAGAAGCCCAGAGTAGACAAAAATCCTATGCCGATAACCGGAGAAGGAAATTACAATTTTCTGTGGGAGATCTTGTGTTTATTCGTGTTTCACCTATGAAGGGTGTTGTACGTTTCAGTCGATTGGGAAAGTTAGCACCTCGATATATTGGTCCATTTCCCATCACCGAACGTATTGGTTCCGTGGCCTATCGCCTTTTATTACCGGCTCAGTTTTCCGCTATTCATGACGTGTTTCACGTTTCTCAATTACGGAAGTGCCTTCAAGATTCCGATTCTATTCTTGATCCCGGTGTTGTGGAAGAAATTGAAGTTTCACCTAATTTAACTTATGAGCAACATCCTATTCGTATTATTTCTTCGGAGGTCAAGCGCCTTCGAAATAAAGATGTTCCGCTTGTTAAAGTCCAATGGTCCTCAAATCCTAAGGATTGCTCTTGGGAATCTAGAGAGTTCATCGAGCGAACACATCCGGACTTACTTTCCAGTGCTCTTTGAGGTGAATTTCTTATTTCAGATTTCTTTTGTGTTGAATATGCTTTTATGGTTGTTACTATATATTTTCTTCTTAAATATTACGAGGACACAATTTCTTTAAGGAGGTGAGTCTGTAACAACACGCATATTTTACGATTGAATATTTAAATATTTTATCGTTAGTCGGATTATAGTCCGAAAAGTTACTTTTTGCATACGATCGAGCTAGGACTCAAGACCACTTCCATTGAGTTCAAAATGTCGTTTGCAATCTTTTTGAGTATAAAATTTGATATGTTTCGAGTTAGTGGAATTTTGCCACTTCTCACTTTGGGCTTTGGGTTTGGTTTAGCCTATTAGCCTAAACTATTAATTCTAGCTCAACCCCCTTTCCTTCATAACTTCACTCTCTTTTCCTAACACTCAAGCTTCATCAAAAATGGAGGAAGGAATGGGAAATTAAAACTCCAAGCTCTAGTTCATTGCAAATCCAACATCTAACTCCAAATTCAAAGAGAAGCCATTGATTCTTCCTTTGCTTTCAAGCTTCTTCTTCATTGATTTTGTGAAAAGGTGAGATTTTTATCTCACATCTTTGTCTATAACTATCATTGATTGTTGGGTATGAATTCCTAACACTTTTGCATATGCATTTGCTCTTGGTTTGGATTGAATTGGTGAAAATCCCAAGTTTTAGTGTTTTGGGTTCAAATCTTTAAAAATCCAACCTTTGATGTTTAAACACGTTTTTGGTGATGCATCGAGGAGCCAATACGACCGGGTAGCCGATGGGCATAATCCCCTAGGTTCGCGCTCGATCGTTTGCAAATTGGGAGAGTTTTTGCACTTCAAACCCCTAGGTCGCTCGGCCTGCACATGAAGGATTCTCGGCCTGCACTTAGGTCGCTCCCCTATAGGTCGCGTCGTGCTAGGTCATTGCTCGGCCTTGTCTCCTTTAGGTCGGCCTGCATTTAGGTCGTTCCTCCCCCCATAGGTCGCTTGCACCATAGGTCGTTGCTCGGCCTTGTTTAAGTCGTTAGGTCGCTCGGCCTTTCCACTTAGGTTGTTTCGTCCCAAGGCTGCTCGATCATATGCCGTATCTGTTAGGTCGTGCCCATTTGACTGCTTAGGTCGCTCGGCCTTCTTACGTGAGTCGCTCGCCTTGGGTCGCTGGCCACATAGGTCGCTTGGTCATGTTAGGTCACACCATTCCTTAGGTCGCTCGCCCTGCACTTATGCCGCTACCACTTAGGTCGTTTGCACTGTTGGGTCGCACCATTCCTAAGTCGCTCGCCCCTGCACTTATGTCGCTCAGCTGTTAGGTCGCGCCGTGTGGAGTAGCGAGGGTATTCCCACTTTGTTGAATTTGGAATCGAATTCTTTGGATTTCATTCATGTCTTCATATGTGAATTTTTGTGATTGATCGTTTCTACGATCATTTTTGTGATTTGTCATTTTAAAAATATACAAACCTTTACCTCACTCGTACGAGAAATCTAATTAAACGACTTCGTAAAACAAGTGGTATGAAACGCTTGCGTTTACTTCGTCGGTTAATTCTTGGACTTGTTCGATTGAACCTCTTGTGACAATTTTCGAGTGGAGATCTATAATTTGTTCGTAAATATTTAAGTTAATCTAGTGGTTATGGGACATGAAGCTAAGCTTATATATTTACTAGCTTACTGTAATTGACACTTCTTGATGATCGTTGATGATCATTTTTGTGATTTAGACTAGCAAATGTGGGATGTCTCTTTGTCTACGAGGGAGACTAAACCCCGTTTCTGTGGAGCTTCGGCTCAATTTGGTGGGGTAGCGACCCATGGTCTTCGGGCCGTTTTGTGGAGCTTCGGCTCAAAATTAATGGTTAGCAACCATGGAATAGCGTTCCATTTTGTGATACATGTGTTGGTGAGTTTTCATGCTCCCGTTTTGTGATAGGCCTCCTCCCTTTTTTTGTGATTTCTGGATTTCCATAAATGATTTCTAGAATTTTTGTTTCACCAATTTTCGTGATTTACATTGATATGTTTTATCAATATTTGTGCATCGGTGAATTTGTGTGTCATTAACATTTTGGTGAATAAAAATATGGACTATGACATTCCTTTTTATCTTTGAGAAGATTCTTGTGATATTGATTAATCTCTTGTTGATTTTCAATTACATACTTATCGCAGTATGGCTTTATGGTTATCATATATTTATGTCATATCTCTTATTTTATATCATTTTATCCGATATATATAGCTAGACTGATCCGTTTATTATTTTCTTATTAAATAATACTCGGGTCAGATCGAGATGTTACAGGTGCTTCTGCTTGACTTCACATCTGGGATCTTCACCCTGACTTTTGGTTAACTAGTTAGATTAGTAGTTTTTGTTGTATACATTTGAGATATAGACTCATTGATTTATCCATATTCTTTTGTCTAGCACTTGCAGCTATTCTTTTGTGATATTGTGGATCTTATCTGACCACTACTCTGATGTACACTTCCATGTGTTATATATATTCATATCTATTTCTACCTTTGTGATATGGATGTCTGTGACTGATTTGTGTTATGTTTATTTCTATAATTGTTTCCGAAGAATATATACAGCCACCGGGTAGTAGCTTGGAGCTTGTATCTGTATGTCGGATTTCCTCCTGAAACCAAATGCATGTTGTACTATCTGACATATTGGTGCTCGCACAAAGCAATTACGCGGATGGTCGCTCCTCAACAACCTTATTCTCTGCGCTAGTTGATGGCACTACCCCGTAGTGTCCTTGGCAAGCGTGGGTATAGAGGTGGGGCGTCACACATTACCTTTCTAGACACCATACGAAATGGGCATGCTTAATTAATTAGCCCTAATACGACTAATTTAGACCACATAGGCTTTTGTAATCTGATATCATTGTTGGAACTGGACCGGCCTGCAGCGGAAGTTATGGGTGAATTTCAAAATTTTTACAATACTGAATTTTTATTGAGCCTATGAAGTCTAACTGAATTAGAAAATTTCTAAATTTCATTTAAATAAAACCATTTATTTTATTCAAATTAAAATATATTAAGATATGAAATTAATTTTATTTGATTTAGTTTATACATAAATGTATCATATACATATACATGTGAGTGTATGTGTAACATAATAATAATCCATGAAAGGTATAGTCTGCCCATATGTAGATGTTGGGATTTACAGCAATAGATATATTAGCTCATTTTGTACGTCATATATGTTGTCAAAATATGTGTATATATATGTGGTACAATATACACATATGTACGTATAAAAATGTCATATATAATATATGAACAAAAAACATTTATATACAGCTAAATACATATATATAGAAAGAGAGAAAATAATTATTAAAAATTATTTATAATTCAAAATTAACTTACTTTGGCAAATATAATAATTTTAGCATTTTAATTTGTATATATTATGAAAAAATAATGTTTTCATCCATATATAATTAACATAAAATAACCTATTGATGAAAACTAAAATTTTACAATTTTAGAAAATGAAGAATCATAAAATAGAGCTTAGAAAAAATTTGGAGATTTTTCAAACTTGAAATATTATTTTTAAAAATAAATACATTGATTTCGGTAATAATTATTTAATATAAAATAATATATTATTAAAAATTTAAAATGTAAAGTTTTAGAAATTCTAGAATCATGAATAAAAGGTTACGAATTTTTTTGAAGAATTGTTAATTAAATTATTATTTTTGATAGATCATAAACAATTTTTATGAAATAATATTAATCATTAAAAATAAAAATATATTAAAAGATCCATATTTTTTTATATGTTTCGAAAATGATAAGATATGTTTTAAAAATATAAAATTGAATTTGTAATATAATTATTATCTTATATATAATGAAAAATTCAAAATTCAATAAATGTTAATTTAAAAATATGAATATATGTATGATAATTAATATTTGAATTTATAAATTCATGTTATATATAAATAAGTGTACTAAATTTTTTAAATCATAATATCTCATATATTCTATTATTAGAGAGAAATATACACAAAAATATATGTATGAATTTATTAATAAATGTATATAAAACAATTTTTAGTGACAAAAATTGATTTTGTACTGTCAACAACATTTGTCTATACATAAATCAAATAGTATAATAAACAAATTATGTACATAACCAAACTGATTTGTGACGACTACATCTACTTACAAAAATCTCACCTAACTAAACATACAGTAGCAATATGTTTAAACAGATATGAAATTGCTCATTATAGGATCGTGGAATATAATTTAATTATTATAATATGAATTAAAATTACTAATTTGATGATGCCTTTGAATCCACATTGAAGCAATGACCTCCCTTTCTTTTACTTTTCTTGATTTATCAGATTGTAAGTCCAGAATCGCCGACCTCTAACTATTAAATAGTATAATTTTAATTTGAAATATATTTGAGAATTTTGGAGTGGATTGAGAGCTATGTTTTAACCAGCAATGTAGAAGGCAATAGCGGCCAAAATGGTTAGTCATTATTTTTAGAGATACACAAACACATATGTATATACATATATATGTACATACACACACACATATAGGGTTGTATTAGAGAGAAACGAGGAAAACCTTTTTACTCATTCTCACTTGATCTCAACCCATTATCTCTAAGCCAATTCCTTATGTTTTAGCCGCTCCTAGACCTTCCCAAAACCAAAATTTTGCAGCCCTAATGATGGGCCGTAAACCTATATAAGCCCATGCCAAAATACTATGTAATTAAATCTAATTGAATCGCTTGTCGATATTGTATATCGATCGGTATATTTATAACTATCATAAATATGTATAACATTATTTATTTGTCAATTCATATTCAAATTTTATAATTAATATTTCATACATATTAATTAGTTCTATAATAATTATAAACTAATTAAATCGTTCGGTCTTAAGAAAATTCATCATTTTGGTTATGGAACTCTTGGGTGTAAATTTGGTCAACGATTAACATCGAACTGTTCTAATGTTATGTTCACACGTCACTTAGAAGGTGGTGTGACATTATGGCCAAATATATCGCTTATTCATTTGCGGTAAAATCCAATTTTAGTTTAATAAGCGTTACCCAGTTGTGACATTTGTTTACACCAATTCTCTTCGTCAAAACTATATCACTTTGGACTTATGGAGTTTGGTAATGGTTAAAATTCCAAACTCATCCATATTCAACTTTATAGTCCAAATACAAAGTTCTTGGTTTAATAATAATAATTATTATTAACCAAAATGCTCTAGCCAAAGACTTTGACTTTGAGTTGACTTGAGTTGACTATGATACTAACCGCATATAACCGAGGAGACGAATCCTCTCTTGAACAGTGCTTCACTTCCAATACATCCACTAAGCCCAACAATAGTCACTCGATGGATGCCATGACATGATTTGTCTATAATCAAAGCATAGCTTCCATATTGAAGATCCACAGTATTCTCAAGTCGAAAGAACTGAATAAATCAACCATATCGATATTTTCTATTTGGTCTTAGTTATATTAACCAATAGAAAACTATCGAGTGAGTCATTCCATAGTTATCCAATAACTATTAGTACGTAACCCCTAGGTGCCTCCATCAGTCATGAGTAATACACTGTCCAACATTTGTAGAGAGTTACGTACTCCAGTCTCAACGGATACATCGATGTCCAATCTCGATGCATCTTGAATATGAACATTTAAAATGGTATATTTGTTTCGTTTCGATAAATTACTCACGGTTTGCAACTACTATCACAAAATATACTATTTATGGATTTTTCTATCAAATGTACTTTTAATTAATTAATTAACTAATATAATCATATTATATCAGTTATATAATAGGAAGAAAGTACCTTTTATTTCGAACAAGATTGGTCAACGAGTTAGATATATGTAACAAATTACATAATTGCCCCTTAGGGCAAACCCCTAACTCAATCAATCATGAAATCTCTCACTATAAAAAACAATATATTTCCCGATGATTCAAACCCGTCGGCAGCCACCGGAAGCTGTAGGTCGCCGATCGCCGTAAGAAAAAGTTCTAACAAAGAAATCCATCATCGAATAGGATTTCCGACGTCTTCCGACAACAGCCGTCGATGCTTTTCCGACGACTACCAATGGCGTCACCGACGGCTTTCGATGGCCGTCCAAGACACATGGGCGATCATGGAGGATGTTGGAAACCATCGCTAGCCATCGGTTTTACGCCACTGCAAGCCATTTGAAAAAATTGCCTGTAGGCTGTTGGGAGCCATTTGAAGCCGTCAATTTTCCTAAAGCTGTTTTCTCAATTTCCTGCTGCATTCTAGTCTTCCATACACAATCCATAAACACAATATATTCCACCACACAAGCACAAATCCAATTCAGATATTCAATATAAAATCAAACCACACAAATATAGTCAAATCACATAAAGAAATAAACCAAGCATAATTCGCATAAACTTAAACCAACACTTCGCTAACATAATTTACATACATCTAATTGTACAAAATATACATCAATCCTTCATCAACTCCCCACCATTAACTCCCAAATGTTAAAGTTACTATCACCAAATGTATCATCAAACAATATACACAACATTTCAAATTCAACTCCACCTACTCAATGTATCATCAAAAATTACTACAAAATGACGCAAAACAATAAACATACCTATCACTCCGTTCAATCACCTCCAGATCCTCCGAAACCAGCTGAAGATGGAAAATGGCCACCATATTGCTGCATGTACTCAGCAATATGTTGGTCCAGTAGATGTGTCATCTCAATGGCCTGCCGATGGTTTTGCTCCTTTAGCTGTGTCACCCTATCTCTCAACTATTCGATCTCTGTTAGATTGATCTGAGCTCTGGTTTGGCTGGCTCTCCTCTGTCTACTGGCCTGCTTATTTAATTTAGTAAAAGTTCAATTACTATAATCTTACTATCAAAGCTACAACATAATATATTAATTATTATATCTATAAACTTATTATTGAAACTAAAGCGATGTAAAGTTCTTTAAAACTGAAAGATTACTAAATTGTTATATCTTAATATATTATTCATTACCACTTGATTGGCAAAGCCATAGCGCCTGTTCCAGGAAGGTGGATCCATGTCTGACTCAAAAAAGATGTCCTCCTCGTCCGTTGTCATGCCATATATATGAAACTGTCCTGTTTGGATTTACATGCTCGACGGCATGAGTACGGGTAAATCATCCATGTACGATACGGGACCCTGTGCTTCAACTTCCTGAAAGTGATTATTATGTACTATTATTGTATATTCAAAATTATAAAGCACAATAACTATTTACAATTCACATTTAATAAATTTACCAACTCCTAACGATATCGTTGGAATGACTTAGACCCTCCTCGATGAGTGATAGGATTTCTGTTCCTATTTGCAGAGTTTCTTTCTGACTCTGCATGTACATTTAATTTTAACATATTATTTACTTACCAAATATTTTTTTGATATTTACATATCAGTAATTAATAAAAGTTTAGTACACTAATCTTCGCTTCGTCACTATCCCAATGTGCCAGCCACCCTTCCCACACACTCGCTCCCATCCAGTTTAGCTCTGCCCTTTATGATTCACATTCGACATAGAATCCAGATAATTCTTCCACATCTTCTGCATCCAGTAGTATCGTACCAGCTACAGGTCATCCGATTGTACATTAACCGAGGCCTGCATTTCATGATAAACAAGCGACAAATAATTAAACAATAAAAGGTGAACAGTAAATAAGCGACAAAAAAATTAAGAATGAAAAATAGAAGATTATACTTATAATGAAATCCGGCCATATACACTCTAGGATGTGGAAAGTGATATTATCCCCTTTGGGTCAACAAGTCGCCATCCTACTCTTGTATGAATCTCTCGAAACTGATAGAACTACAGCTGACGGCTATAGGTCAAACCACTTGTGTTAAATATGAAACAGATTATTATATCGTACACAAAATATTTAAGATGTTGAAAAAAGTTTAATCCTTACCCCTCCGCTCTGGGTACCACATACACAGCGGGCCGCTATGGTGGCTGCGATGGACCTCTGCCATCGTCTTATGAAGAATGGGAAGAACTCCTCCTTCTGGATGACTGATACATGTCCTAAATACATCATTTTAAATAAGAATAATAGCATAATAATGAAATATATTTTATAGTTAAATGAAATAAATGAGATAAAGTACATAAAGTGCAAAATATACCCGATTCAGACTAGGTCTCATATTCCGACGATAAGCAGAATACATTGCATTTTTAACATAAATAGCTAGCTAAATGACAGAAGTGCTAATGACATAAATGATGTAAATGACGATAAGAAGAAACGGCTTAATAAATGATATAAATTACATAACTTGCAAAATAAATCCCATCAATTACATAAATTGCATAATACTTAAGAATTCAATATAATATTTATATCAATCCTCATCGTCTTTTGAATCAGATTCGGTCTCATAGTCTACGTTATTTTCCTCCCTACTCTCGAATGCTTTTACCAAAACATTTGATTCATCGTTCAAAGGTCCAAAATCAGTACGATCACTTGTTAATATTATTTCATTGTTTTGCTCAAGATCTACCAGATAAGGTTGTTCGTTTGGAATATTCTTCTCATCAAACGTAAATCTTACCTTTATTTTAAAAACCGCTGACCAATCCGCTTTATCTCTTTTTAGAGATGGATAAAAAGCGTAATAAACTAGCAATGCTTATTTGGCTGGTACAAAAGGATCGTACTTGTGATAATGCGATGTGTGTTTTATTTCAATAAGATTATAATTCTTGTACACATTAGTTCCATAGCCTTGAATTGCTAAACCAATTGTATCTAAACAGAAACACCTCCTTCATGGGTCGTGAGAAATAGTTCAGTTGCAAAATTTGAGTTAAAACACCATAAATTTCATTTGTGTGATTTTCTAGGTCATCACCACCTTTAACAAATACACTTATATTATTAGTTAATTTCTCTGTACCATATTCTTTGATGTTGAATTTATACCCATTAACGAAATATATTGGATATGTCTTGACATTTCTTTTTGGTCCCAATGCAAGATGTTTCAACCCTTCGTCGACCATACAATTTCTCGGTTCATAAACGTACTTTGAAAACCAATAAGAAAATTCTTTATTGAGATCTCCATGTGGATGTTCACTTTCATAAATACTGATATATGAATAAAATATTGCATTAAATTCAACAGGTGTATGTGTTATGGAAATGAATAAATCATAAACTATTATTTCAGATTACCTAACAAATGGTGCAACCTCGGCACAATTAGGAATATATAACATTATTTGAGAGGACTCTTGTTCGTCGTCTTCATCATTATGCGGAACAATTTCAAGTAATATGTTCACATGGTCACTGTAATAGTAAGAGAGAAAGAACGAAGCTTCTTCTTCGATGTAAGATTAACATATCGAACCTTCAACTTGTGCTTTTTTCCTCACTTTTTTCTTTAGATGATTCAAGTATTAATGCAAAATTAATTTTCATTAATGTAATTAAATTAATAGGTACCATATTTCATATCTCCTGAATTGATACATTCATCCATATTACATAAGACCTTGAAGTCGTGCTTCAGATGGGAGATGAACAGGTAAATGTTCCGCTACATTAAAAAAACCTGGTGGAAATATTTTCTCCAATTTGCAGAGCAATATAGGAATATTTTCTTGAAGTTTACATAAACATTGCACTTTTAAAGTAGTCCAACAAAGCTCTTTGTAAAACAGACTAAGTTTCGTCGTTACCTTCCAAACATTTAAGGGAAATCATTCTTTGAAAAGAACGGGTAATAAATTTTTCATCATTATGTGACAGTCGTGGCTTTTCATTCCGCTCTATCTACAGTTTTAAAGCACACACATCTACGAAGATATGATGAAATCTCATTAGGAAATCTTAATCCTTCCATCTATTTCAACGCAATTTAACTTGATTATTTTCTAACTCGTAACACGCTTTGGGTTTTTTACTGTCATTTGGTTTCATATGAAGCTCAGGACGTTTGCATATTTTTGTACATCGCATCTTGATTTCAAATCGTTCTTAGTCTTCCCCTTGACATTCAAAAATGTGTTAAAAACATTATCAAATACATTTTTCTCGTTGTGCGTCACATCAATAATATGACAAAGCATAAGATCTTTCCAATAAGACAACTCCAAAAATATAATATGTTTGCATCAATTATCAATAGTCAATTTGCCTGCAATTTCTGTTTGCACTCCAGTTTCATATATCTTTGGATAGTCCCTTACAAGTTCGTATATGTCTTCGCTTACTAATGTTGTTGGTTGTTGTCCCGTTTCTACTCTATTAGCTAAATAGGTTTTTCTATCTCCTTCGAAGGGATGATTGAAATGGAGAAAAAATCGATGACAGTCAGACCATGAAATTTTCTTACCATTCGGTAAAGAAAATACACGTGTTTCTTCCATCCAATAAGGAAAGCTAGGCGACCAGATGTGCTGCATCCTTAAAATGTTGCATAGGCAGAAAAATCAGTTGTAGTCCACAAAAAAGATGCAAACATATGATTTTTTTAATTTGAAATGTAGTAAGTTTCTACTCCTTCATTCCACAGTGTTTTTAACTCCTTAATCAACGGTTGTAAATAAACATCGATTCCTTAGATCAGATCATCGGGGACAGAAACGACAACAGCAGGAAATATAAATTGCATTTTCATACACATCCACAGAGTTAAATTATAAAGTGTGATGATAATGGACCAAGATGAATATTTAGCACCAACTAAGAAAATGTTGAAAAATCATACTTATATAATCCAAGTCTAATATTACGACTCTCCATTGCAAAATTTGGATAAGTTTTGTCGAAATGCTTCCATGCTTCTCCATCGACTGGATGTGTCAACGCACCTTCTTCCTCTGTTCTCACACTATGCCATCTCATATGTGGTGCAGTTATAGAAGATGCGTATAATCTTTGAAGCCTAGGGATGATAGGAAAATAATGCATACATTTGTATCGAACTTCCTTTCCCTTCTTTTTTCTTGGTTTGTACCTTTCCACGTTACATATTCTACACTTCCTAGGAGTGATGTCCTCTTTCAAAAACAACATGAATCCATTTAAAAATGTATCTATTTTTTAATAAGGTAAACCAAAAGCCGACATAAGTTTTTTTTAACTTCATAGTGATTTTCACCCATTAAATTATCGGGCGGCATAAGTCTTTTTGCAGCTTTTGCAACGGTTGTAAATCCGGCTTCACTGATGTTGTATTTTGACTTCATTGCAATGTATTCTATGGTTACTGATAGCCAAGTGCCGCTTTTACAACTATCCCAAAGAGGTTTCTTAGCTGCATCTAGTAAATCATAAAAAAATTCACTTCAATATATGGTTCTTCATCATTTACATCATTGTCGTCAATTTCAATCGTAGGGAACATTGATCGTGCTCCATCTTCAACTATATTTTCTATATGATTCGTCATAACAATTTCATCACCAGCAATCTCTAATTCAGATTCTACAAAAGTATGTGCTACAGCTTCCACATGATGATCCTAAACATAATAGTTCGAGACGAAACCATTTTTGCACAAATAGACTTTCACAATATCGTGTAACAAACACTTCAAATGTTTACATCTACAACACAGACAACGAATTTCTACATCATTTCCGTTATTACTTAAAGCGATTCAACAAATATGTTTATACCATTATAAAAATCTTCTTTTATTGAGGCTCTCAATCCCCTTCTTTGATACATCCATCTCCTCCGATCAATAAAATAATCAATCATTTTTCCTATTTGAAAAAATATATCACAAATTCAAAAATAAATATTGGTCATTTTACGGATTGATATTTTATTTTTCAATATATCGATACATAAACTTATACGCGTCAATTTTACCCCACTTAAGAGTACAATATAGAAATTTTGGTTTATGGTTGTCTTTTTTCCTGATCAGTCATCCTACTTCCCATTACAAACACATCAAACACTTACATTTCGTATATTATTTTGTTTTAAACGATTCAAAAGATTTCGGCAACACTTACCCTTTGTTTCCTGCATTGTACACAAATACGTATACACTAGAAACAAAAAAAAAGTGGCAATGAAATTTTGTGAACCATTTAAAATGAAATAACGTACAAAATGTAATTTTTTACTGTGTTTATAACTTATCAAATACAGGAACAAACCCAACAAGTATTGTACCATATGAATATAAATGTCCATTTTGTGACAAGTACGAATATTTATATAACGATCATGTACAACACTTGTCGGATGTGGTCAAAAATTCTCTAAGGGACGTAATAAAAAGTAGTTTATAAAAATGAATATTTACAAATTTTATATATTTCAAAAAATTATTTATTTACTACATTTATTCCGTGTATTTTATCGAATAAGGTTGCTACAATATTGTTTCCATTTTCAAAAGCAGTCAAATTTTTTTGAGACTCATGCATTCATTATTATACAAGTCAAGATGTTTAAAAGCAATGGAAATGAATGATTCTAACTCTGACTCAAGTAGAATGTACCTCTGTTTTTCAATAAGTAACTTATTTTCAAGTTCTATGGCTTATTCCAATTAACACAAGACAATGGTAAAAACAATACATATATAATAGTTTACATATACACACAAAATCACATATTATACTCTTTGAAATTTCACGATAACATAGGAAATATGTATATCATGGGATACTATAAACCATTATTAGGTTATTAGAAATAATTAGAATCACTAATTAGCCCTAATTTATCAACTAATGCGAATCCATATTTATGGTAAAAATCAGATTTTTCGCGAAAATAAGAGATTATACCTGAGATTGAAAGCAATAGAGTGTGATTAGGCAGCCATGGAGGATCCGGAAACTTGAATTTGGTGATTAGAAGCTTGAAATTGGGAGTTAGCGGTTTTAATTTTATTTTTTTCGTTCAGCCTAGCGAGGAAGAAAGTTCTCGATCGAGACCTGATAATCGCGAATTTTTGACGTCGGAAGCCATTGGAAAATGGCCGTCGAAAGCTTTCATAAGTTTTCTATCGGTATATCAACCTTTTCTAGTAGTGTCTAGAGTACCAAGTAGTTGTATAATATGAATTATACGTGGGTATAAGTCCAATATTAGTATAAATAGAAATAATATTTTCTATTACATATGTAGCACTAGCTAAGTGTAATACTTATAATCAAGTACAGCTATTACGCGTGCTAGACAAATTATAAACCTATTTTACAATGTCGCTTTTGATATTATACTAAAAGCATAAACAAAAGTTACCCTTATATTATTATTGTATGATAATTTAATGAAATTATCCACATATATTTATGTTCTTGGTTATGTCAAAACATGTAGTGAATCCCTATTCCACTACTTTGGGATATTATTGTTTATAACAAGAAAGCTTTCATGAAATTTACTTGTTTGTTTGCTTATAAAGTTGAAAGTTATAATGCACATGAAAGATTTATTACGTAGTATATTCTTAAGTAATTAACATTAGGAAGAAATTAAATATGATCAATTATCTCATTCAGTTAATTCCAATAAAAAATAATTAATTGTAATTACATCTTCGGTTGTTTTAAGTTAAAATAAACACGTCAGTAACACTTAGTACATTTAAGTTAATTTCCTTTTACTGTTGCACAATAATATTGTATTCCATATGAACCTCCATATTTACATTTACTTATAAATCTAAGGATAATAATATTTCCAACCTATAATCATTTACAGAAATATCCAAACTGCAAAAGGTTTGATGCTACATAATATGAAATAACATTTGAAAAAGAAATATATTAGATACATATTATTAAGGTTTTTGAGTATCTGCTAGTAGCCATGCATGCAAATGGAAAAATCTGTTCTACTTATAAATGTTTCATAGTCTATTAATAACACCATCGGAAAATGTAGTAAAGCTGTATTAATTGAGGTTGATAGCATCAGATTTTACAAAAAGTAAATTTAGTTTGACCAGAACCATTATCCTAGAGGTTATGTACTTCAACTTTGGTGTGAGAGGTCAAAGGTTCAAAACTTGCATAGTGTGATTCGAACATATTGACATGTAGTATGCTGTATACTACCTAAAACTTGTAGTACTAATTATACTACCATCTAAGTACCGAATTTCAAAAAAAAGTACATAAAAAACTTTTAGAAAATTAGTCACAAAACAAATATTATGATTCATAATGTCATCACTACATCATTTATAGTGAAAATTCATCATTGAATTTGTTACCTAATAGAATTTGAATTGAGATTCAATGAGATTTAAAATAATTGAAACAACTTATATATATGTGTATAATTGATGAGAATGATCAAAAAACATAAATGAGATTACAGTAACCTTAACTGGTAGGTGAAAACGATTTAGGAATGATAATGTTTCAACATTTACTAGTGAATTTATTCGAGATTGGGATAGGGGTTTAAAAGAAAAAAATTAAGGTGCCGAAATATGAAGAAAAAAGGCGCTCGAATGAAGGAGAGATGAACATTTGGAATGATAAGACATAAATTTCAATTTATAGTTAATTCCAAATCGTTCCAATTAATTTCAATTTATATCTTTTTTATTTTATTTTAAATTTTAAATTAGTAAATTAATTATATATTAATACTCCATTTAATTCTCTTTGATGCTAATTAAATCAACTCCTAATCATTAACAGAAATGTTCATTCACTTACAATCAAAAACTGAAAATATGACCATATTCATACGTGTTAATTAACTAAATTATATGTTTACTTTTGTGAATTTATAAAAATAATCTTTTTAATAAAATAATTTATTTTTAAAATTAATGGCATAAATGAACTTAACCTATCAATTAAATAACATTGAAAATGTAAGTGAAAATCAATAGTTTTACCTCTTAACCTTTCAACTTTTGCTGCTAGTATATCATTTAAGTTTATAGATCATATAATTAGTCATGTAAGCCAATAATTTTTGTACAATAATACGCATTGCATCATTTTTACTATATTGGATTCCCGAAAATCTCGTTATGCCACATCCAACTTTGATGATTCTAATTATTTGAACGCGATCCTTATAAAAAAATGTTTAAATAACATGAATAGGGATTACATAACACAATCTAACAAAGGTGCACTTGATAATATGTATTAAGTAAAACCAAAAATCAATCTTAGTCCATCATAGAATAAAAAGTTAAATTGAACTAAAGGTGGACACAAATAGATTGGCAGAAAGAGAATTAATCGTAACTAATTCTATGAATCCAAATTGAATGAAGTTGGTACTAAATATTTTTTTTATTGGTTGCATGATAATACTATTTAATATATTTTTTCTATAATTTCTCCAAGTAACAAAAAATAAAAACAACATAATTTCAAACTAATTTACGAAAAATTATTGATAATTACCTTAATGCTCAATAAGATCCCAAATATGTGGATTGAACAATACCATTGGAAGATGTAGCAAGTTCTAGATTGATAAAGATGGTTAATATAAGATTTACAAAAATAAGTTTAGGCCTTGTTAGACAACATACAACATTTGAATAAAAAAGGTTGAAAGAACATATATTTAGAATTTAACTTTTAACAACATTTTAAAGTTACCAGTCGTAGATAGATTAAAAGTAAACGGCATATCAAAATCATACCAAACAAATAAAAATCAATTTAAAGTAAACTTTGATACAAAAATTAAGAACAAAAGAAAATGTTCAACTTACATGTAATAGATTTTAAAAATCAACATGAGATTCTGTGGTATCCGTATATTGGCGAATTAGTAATCGTCGTAGGACAAATGTAGGAAACCATATTAATAACCGTACAAACTGAAAAATAAGAAGAAAATAGAGTACTAGGAACAAAAACACAAATCAAAATTTTGATAAGAAATTAGTAAATCAAGCTTGATCGATCCAGCAAGCTAAATTTTCTTAAAAGCCTTTATATATTTTCCATGAAAACAATAACATTGACGTAACTACTATACGCACAGTTGTTGTAAAACGTGAATAAAATCATAAATAATTCAAGATGAATACGAAGTGAAGGCTATTGAAGAATTCAACAAATTCTACTTCAATCAAAAAGAATTAAAGATACTAATTGTTTGGAAATTATCTTGATTTTGATTAAGATTAACAGTAGGATTGATATTGAATTGTAGCTTACGTATGAAATTGGAAAATAAGATGAAATAAAACTGTGAGAAAGAATGAAATGGAAGTGAAAGAATTAGGATATGAGAATGTCCACGTAGATACAGAAATAATGAAAGAAGGATTAATGTGGATGGAAATAAGAATATTGATGTTCAAAAGGTTGAATTTGTTATATACTTATATAATATATAGGATGAATATGAAATGTCCATTGCGCTAAATGCATCAATGATATCATTAAAAAATTCATGTATGTTAATGGGATCATTACATCGAAGATGTAACAAAATAAAATTACAAAGGTCCAAATGCAAATAATTCCTCAAATTGCCGACAGGTGAGTATATATGATGAGAAGAATTATGGAAAGAGTATATTAAAGGTTACATATTCTTATATATATAATATAATATAATAAATACTTTCTTTTTTAAATTAGGTACTTAGATGGTAGTACATATAAGTACCATAAGTCTTAGGTAGTAAACAACATACTACATGTCAATATATGTTTAAATCACGCTATGCAAGTTTCGAAACTACAACCTCCCACACCAAAGTCGAAGTGTCTGTAACACCCTACCTCTATACCCATACTATCCAAGAGTATTATAGAGTAATACTGTCAGATAATACGAAAAATGAGGCTGTAAGGGGTACACACGTGAATATTCTCTTGGACTAACATGGATACGCATCGAAACATCAAATATAAAACTCATTAGTACACAAGCAGTGTCAGTACAAAATGATAAACATGTGTGCCTATAGGACAGACCAACAAATAATACACAGTGCAACATAGAGTCAATCACAGCGATAACATATAATCTAAATACATTTATGTTATACAATACAATTCATATGTCAATTATATATATATATATATATATATATATATAATGAAACAATGTCAAACAATTATCATGTAATAATCCTAATATAGAACTCCTCTAAGCCCAATAAAATACATGCTGGTCAAGTCGTTCCTATACCTGAAATGTCTCGGACTGACCCGAGCATTATAAAATAATACACGGGTCAGACTATGTTTAATCAAGGATCATAAGAAGGTGATACTGTATAAACAAGGAACAATATGATATCGCTATTAAAGATACACAATACATCAGACGACATATCAATACACACGCACACACACAGAGATATACATACATGTTGAATAATCCTCAAGGCATTAAATCATCCAAACATCTCAAATCCATATAATGATGTCATCACCCATTTAAAACATATTAAATCAAAGTTCACATAAAACATCTGACGAGTGAATAATTCATACTTGTAATCACTATCAAACCCAAAAATAATCATTAACGAGACATCCTCAACTGATGTCGGGCAATGATGAAACAATGCTCACTATCTCTCTTAATCTCATATTATAAAATACCAATATCAAATCAATAAAATCAATAAGGAATATTTGAGCCAATTCATAATAATATTCAAATATCACTACAAAACAGGCCTTACTTAGTGGTGGAAGCTAGCGACGGCTAGCGTCGGCTAAAAAAGGTGGCCGACGCTAGCCGTCGCCTAGTCTGTATATACAGACAACAGCCTACGAACAAAACATTTCACAAACTCCCCCTAATTTCTCAAAATCTACCGCCCCCTTCCCACTGCCCGCCGCGCCACCCCTTGCTACCGCTGCCCGCCATCGTGCCCCCTACCGTCGTCGCTCCTCCGCCAATTCCAGCTTATAATTTAGGTAAGATTATAAAACCTTAATTTTGAAAATTTGTGGATTAGAGATATGAAATTGATGATTATTTGGTATGAGTTGATAATAGCGCGTTCTAAGTTGATTTGGGAATATGGTCTCTAATTAAACAATTAGTTGAATATGGATTTGCAATTGATGATTATTGCGTATTAGTTATGTTAATATAGTGTATTAGTTGATTTTGGGGATATTAATTAGCGGTTTGATTATTTAATTTATAATTAAAAATTGGAGTTAATTTAAAATCCGAAAATTAGTCCGTAATAATTGATTAACATGCTTATTGTTGATTTTACATGAATGTTTTTTTATAGTTTAGAATAATGTTTTTTATAGTTTATGCAAAAATTAGTGTATAATTAATGATTAATATGCTGTAGATCGGTACGGTTAAATTAGTGTATAAAATAAAATAAATTTAATTTATTATAAGTGTTAGCATCTAATTGTTGTTTACAAAATCGATAAAAAAAATCTAAATTGTTAATTGAAGTTTAAAATACGTATTAAAATTCCAAATGTATTAAGTAGACGATTTAAATAGTTGATTGAATTATATAATTTCGAAATGAGCAACATTAAGAAATATCAAGCTGAAATCAATTTTTTAAAAAAAATTAAGAAACATATATAACAATAATAAATATTCTACTAAAATCGATTTTGTTAAAAATGAAGAAATGAATATATTAACATTAAATATCTTGCTAGAATCGATTTTGTAATAAAAATTAAGAAATGAATATAACAACAACTAATATTGTACTAAAATCGATTTTGTAAAAAATGAAGAAACAAATATAACAACAACATATGTTCTACTAAAATTGATTTTGTAAAAAAAATTAAGAAATGAATATAATGTTTATTTGGAAGTAAGCATTAAATATTATTTCAACAAATAATTGACGCTAAAAAGTTAAAGTCTTTAGTCCCAAAAGTTTTGATTTAGTTTAGAAAATACAACAATAAAAATATACCCCTTGGATGCTAAGTTATGCGTAGAAGAGAAGTGAAGTACTGTCGAAATTAGACAGAAGTGTGGTGTGTGAAGCCTTTTGTCCTAGTTGATTTTACTTTATTTTAGAAAATACAACAATAAATATTCTATTAAAATCGATTTTTAAAAAATAAATAAATGAATGTAATAAAATTAACTATTTTGATAAAATCGATTTTCTAATAAAAATTAGGAAATGAATATAACAAGAATAAATATTATACGCAAATCGATTTTTTGAAAACAAATTGAAATGTATATAATGTTGATTTGAAAAGAAGCATTAGATTTTACTTCAACAAATAGTTGACGCTAAAAAATTAAAATCTTTAGCACAAAAAGATTTTTAATTTAGTTTAGAAAATACAACAACAAACCCTTGGATGCAAAGTTATGCATAGAAGAGAAGTAAAGTGAAGTGTTGTCAAAATTAGACAGAAGTGTGGTGTGCGAAACCTTCAATTCTAAATAGCTTTACTTTATTTTAGAAAATACAACAACAATATACCATTTGAGTGCAAGTTATGCGTAGAAGAGAATTGAGCTAAAGTGCTGTGGAAATTACTAACATATATTTTTAAATTAGGTACAATATTCGATTATTTTCTCGACCGTACTTGGATGTATGAAGTCAGAACTGATATGATAGGTTCGGTGAAGCAACATTTCTACAATGGTGTACACAAATTTATTAGATTCGCTACATCTAATAATTGAGATAACGAAAAATTTCGATGCCCTCTTAGTAAGAGCCAACATTTGAAGCATTGGAAACCAGACATAATTAAAGTACATTTGTATAAATCTTGTTTTGTGCTAAATTATTATTTGTGCAATCATCACGGAGAACATGCTGCACCTATACCTAATTCTGTAGTGTCAGAGGTCGATCATGTTATGACGAACCCAATAGAAGATATGGTGGAAGATGCAGCACGATCAATGTTCCCTACCGTCCAAGTTGACGATCAAGACGTAAACATAGAAGAAGAACCGAATGTGGGAGAAATTTATGATTTACTAGATGTTGCTAAGAGGCCGTTGTGGAATGGTTATAAAAGTGGAACCGAATTATCAGTAACTGTTGGATACATCACTATGAAATCAAAATCCAGCTTTACGGAAGCTGGATTTACAGCAGTTACACAAGTTGCAAAACGACATATGCCACCTAAATAATCTGATGTGCGATAGTCATTATAAAGTGAAAACACTTACGTCGGCTTTCGGTCTGCCGTACCAAAAGATAGATACATGTATAAAATGTTGTATGTTGTATTGGAAAAATAACTTTCACCTTAGAAACTACAAAATATGCAATGAGGAAAGATATAAACCAAGAAAAAAGAAAGGAAAAGAAGTTCCGTACAAGAGAACGCATTATTTACCCATTACTCCAAGACTTCAAATGTTATATGCATCTTCAGCTATGGAAAGTCATATGCGATGGCACAGTGTGAGAACACAGGAAGAGGGAAAGTTGACGCATCCATCTGATGAAGAAGCATGGAAACATTTCGATAAAACATACCCTGCGTTTGCTGCAGGTAGTCGTAATGAATTATTACCATTCTCTCAGTTTGGTAGTAAATATTCATCTTGGCCTATTATCGTCACGCCGTATAATTTACCTCCATGGATGTGTATGAAAACTCCATATATGTTTCTGACTATTGTCGTCCCTAGCCCTGATGATCCAACACAAAGAATCGATGTTTATTTACAACCATTGATAGAGGAGTTGAAAACACCGTGGCATAAAGGAGTTTAAACATATGATATTTCGAGGAAAAAGAATTTTCATATGTTCGCTTCTTTGTTATGTACTATTAGTGATTTCTCTGCGTATGAGATGCTTTCAGGTTGGAGTACAGCCGGTCATCTAGCTTGTCCTTATTGCATGGAAGTAACACGAGCATTTCCTTTACGCTATGGAAAGAAAATTACATGGTTTGATTGTCATCGATGTTTTCTTCATCCCAATCATACTTTTAGAAGAGATAAAAAACTTTAAAGATAACAGAGAAGAGAATATGAAACCACTAAAGGTTTGGTCAAAAGAAGAAATATATGAGATTGTGAAGGACTATCCGAAAATACATGGAACAGAAGTGTAAACTGAAATTCCAAGTAAATTGGACATTCATAATTGGTGCAAACAAAGTATATTTTGGGAGTTACCTTATTGGAAAGATCTCCTACTCTTACATAATATTGACGTGATGCACAATGAAAAAATGTATTTGACAACGTGTTTAATACCGTTATGAATATAAAGGTCAAAACTAAGGACGATTTGAATTCGAGACTTGATATAGTATACTTTTGTAAATATCTCGAACTTCATATGAAGCCCGATGATAATAAAAAACCTAATGCATGCTATGAATCAGACAACAAGAAAGTAAAACTCATGCTAAAGTGGGTGGAATGACTAAGATGTCCTGATGGGATTTCTTCTGATCTCCGTCGATGTGTTGACTTTAAAAACAATAAACTTAGTGGGATGAAAAGTCACGATTACCATATCATGATGGAATATTTATTATCAGTGGTCTTTAAAGAACTATTGTCCATAAAAGTATGGAGTGTTATAACATAATTAAGCATGTTTTATAAACAGCTATTTTTGACGACGTAAAAATCGACCGTATATAAAAACTTGAAGTAGAAATCCCTATGCTGCTCTGTAAACTGGAGAAAATATTTCTGTCAGGTTTCTTTAATGTAATGAATCACTTACCTGTTCATCTTCCATTCGAAGCACTTCTTCGAGGTCCTGCGCAATATGGATGGATGTATCTATTTGAGAGCTAATACCGATTATCTGTAATATTTATGTTATTCTAAATTGAATTGAACTAATTTTCTAATAGGTTTACAAAAGAAAATTTGAATTGGAATAATTTTCTAATAGGTACTTAATCATTTGAAGAAAAATTTAGACAAAAAACATGAGCTGAAGGGTCGATTGGAAAATCATGTCCTGAAGAAAAAGTTTCATTCTTTTTCTCTCATTACTTCAGTGACCATATGAATTTATCATTTGTAAGTGTTGCTCGTAATGATGAAGCCGTTGAACAAGATTCCTCTCAAGCAATGTTATCTATTTTTAGACAACATGGCAGACCTGCTGCAAAATGTGTGTAGATATGGTTAGACGATAGAGATTATCATATAGCGCACACATATATTCTTCTTAATTGTGCCGAAGTTGCACCATTTGTTAGGTAATAATAAATTCATACTTATTTTAGTTACACTTGCATGTTACTTTTGTAATTGAACATACTGCATATATGTTCACAGTACATACGTATCATGGCATCCCTTTGGAAATCTCAGTAAAGACTTTGCTAAATGGTTTTCGAACTACATTTTTGATCCAAGAAATAGTGTCATTGATGAACGATTACAATATCTTGCACTCGAACCAAAAAGAAATGTCCAGACTTATTCAATATTCTTCGTTAATGGATTTAAATTCAACACCATATATTATGGTGCTGACAAATTAACATATAACAGTGGTGTATTTGTCAAAGATAGTAATGGTCTAGATGACCATACAAAAGATTTTTATGGCATCTTAACATAGGTTTTAGAATTGATATATTATATGCATCCGATAGAAAATGTTTTTTATTCAAATGCAATTGGTTCAACAATGTTCCTGGTTCTGGAATCAACGTGCACAAAGATTATAAGCTTATTGAAATAAAGCATATCTCACATTATTATAAGTATGATCCTTTCGTACTAGCCAAGCAAGCATTACAAGTTTATTTTGCTCCGTATCCATCCTTAAAAAGAGATAAAGAAGATTATGTGAGAAATACGGATTACGGATCTTAAGGCTAAGATTAACACTATAGGGAGGATGAATAGTGTTTACAAAGAATTACTAAATCTTTTTAAGTTTATGTTTATTTAGACACAGATCTGTGCAATATACAGACATATATATGATCACAGAAACAAATACAGGTGCAGAAATAAAATAAAAAGCAGTAAAGGAAAGAACACACCAGATTTTATATTGGCTCGGAGTTACCCTACATTCAGTCCCGCAACACAAGTACGGATTTCCTTTCAAAAGCAATCTTTACAATTACACCCTCGATTTCAAGGCTACGAGGTACACCCTCCAGAATCACAATCCTCTGGGTAGAGATACTTGATTTTCCGGGCAACAAGTTCACCCACTTGATTTTACGGCAAACAAGTTCACCCAACTGATTTCCCAAGGCTACAATCACACCTTATCTCGCTTGATTGATTTTCAAGGCCACAATCACACCTTTTCTCGCTTAATAGATAACAAAGAAGTCTATAACTCTGAATAGCACTGAGAACCTTGTTGAGGTAGTGATAGAGAATCAAACTAGAAGTAATCGAGTTTGATTCAATGTTGATTTCGGTAGAGTAATGGTAAGAATATGTATTAAGAAATGTGAAAGAAGAAGAGGAGTGCAAAACTAGAAAATATGATATGAAATTCGTGGAAACTAACCCCTATTTATAGAAGAACAACAACCATATCCATTCGTGAAGAGTTATGGCGAATAGAAACTTCTTTTGAAATTTAAATTTTGAACTTAACTGACACTATGTCGACATGATCACCATGAGTATGTCGACATCCCAAGGCAATTTTTGATGATTTGATTTTCTTTGAAAATAACCTTTATCTTATATTAAAACTATTTTAAACTTTATAAATATACTTGACTATAGTTAAAATTCATAAGTTAATATAGAGAATAATATATATAGAATTTAACTATAATTTTATATTTAAACCTAAGTATAAATATTTAAAAGTTAAATATATTATATTAAAAGATAGTTTAAATCAGGAGTAATTTGACTTTGAAATTAAAGATGATTTTGAGGCTAAAATTATTTATAATCAGGGTAGAGTTTTTGAATCTTTTAAAAGGAAAGTTTTGAAATCATTTTGAAAACAAGATAATTTTTGTAAAATCATTTGAATAAAATTTAGCGGATACAAAACAATGTTCCACTAGATTTTTCGTAGGTTCCATCCTACTTTAGGGTTCCATCCCTTTAACGGGCTCGAAGTGGATTCCATTCCACAAATAAATTGGATTTTAAGATGCCAGTGCTTTTCTAGGAGTTTAACAAAATTCCTAATTAAAATACTTATTGTTGAAGTCTTGAACTCTTGATAATCTTAATACTCATGAGACATCAATCTTGATATTTTGAATCTCTATACTGTACAGTCTTCATTCTTGATACCTGCATGGTTAAATCCTGCATATGCATATATATCTAAACTTGTAATGTTAGTATTTATATTTTATAATCTATTCGAAAGTTGTTGTCATCAAAACCATCATCTCACGTATAAAATAGTGTAATTAGGGCATAGATTAAGGGGGAGTTATTAGTTTTAGGGGGGGTTATTAGGATAGAAGTAATATTTTATATACAAAGGTTGTCATCATCAAAAAGGGGGAGATTGTTAGTCCGTGAGATGATGTTTTTGATGACAACAACCTTAGAATAGATTATAAAATATAAATACTAACATTATAAGTTTAGATATATATGTATATGCAGGATTTAACCATGCAGGTACCAAGAATGAAGACTGTACAGTATAGAGATTCAAGATATCAAGATTGAAGACTCATGAGTATTAAGATTATCAAGAGTTCAAGACTTCAAGAATAAGTATTTTAATTAGGAATTTTGTTAAAACTTCTAGAAAAGCACTGGCATCTTAAAATCCAATTTAATTCGTGGAATGGAATCCACTTCGAGCCCGTTAAAGTGATGGAACCATAAGTAGGATGGAACCTATGAAAAATCTAATGGAACATTGTTTTGTATCCGCTAATTTTTATTCAAATGATTTTACAAAAATTATTTTGTTTTCAAAATGATTTCAAAACTTTCCTTTTAAAAAAGAACACACCGGATTTTATACTGGTTCGGAGTTACCCTACATCCAATCCCGCAACACAAGTACAGATTTCCTTTCAAAAGAAATCTTTACAATTACACCCTCGATTTAAAGGCTACGAGGTACACCCTCCTAAATCACAATCCTCTGGGCAGAGATGCTTGATTTTCCGGGCAACAAGTTCACCCAATTAATTTTCCAAGGCTACATTCACACCTTATCTCGCTTGATTGATTTTCAAGGCCAAAATCACACCTTTTCTCGCTTAATAGGTTACAAAGAAGTCTATAAATCTAAATAGCACTGAGAACCTTGTTGAGATAGTGATAGAGAATCAAACTAGAAGTAATCGAGTTTGATTCAATGTTGATTTCGGCAGAGTAATGGTAAGAATATGTATTAAGAAATGTGGAAGAAGAAGAGGAGTGGAAAAGCAGAAAATCTGATATGAAATTCGTTGAAACTAACCCCTATTTATAGAAGAACAACAGCCTTGTCTATTCGTGAAGAGTGATGGCGAACAGACACTTCTTTTGAAATTTAAAATTTGAACTTAACTGACACTATGTCGACATGATCACCATGAGTATGTCGACATCCCAAGGTAATTTTTGATGATTTGATTTTCTTTGAAAATAACCTTTATCTTATATTACAACTATTTTAAACTTTATAAATATACTCGACTATAGTTAAAATTCATAACTAAATATAGAGAATAATATATATAGAATTTAACTATAATTTTATATTTAAATCTAAATATAAATATTTAAAAGTTAAATATATTATATTAAAAGATAGTTTAAAATCAGGAGTAATTTGACTTTGAAATTAAAGATGATTTTGAGGCTAAAATTATTTAAAATCAGGATAGAGGTTTTTGAATCTTTTAAAAGGGAAGTTTTGAACTCATTTTGAAAACAAGGTAATTTTTGTAAAATCATTTGAATAAAAATTAGCGGATACAAAACAATGTTCCAGTAGATTTTTCGTAGGTTCCATCATACTTAGGGTTCCATCCCTTTAACGGGCTCGAAGTAGATTCCATTCCACGAATAAATTGGATTTTAAGATGCTAGTGCTTTTCTAGGAGTTTTAAAAAAACTCCTAATTAAAATACTTATTCTAGAAGTCTTGAACTCCTGATAATCTTGATACTCATGAGTCTTCAATCTTGGTATCTTGAATCTCAATACTGTACAGTCTTCATTCTTGGTACCTGCATTGTTAAATCCTGCATATACACATATATCTAAACTTATAATGTTAGTTTTTATATTTTATAATCTATTCTAAGGTTATTGTCATCAAAACCATCATCTCACGGACTATCTTGTTTTCAAAATGATTTTAAAACTTTCCTTTTAAAATACTTATTCTTGAAGTCTTGAACTCTCGATAATCTTGATACTCATGGGTCTTCAATCTTGATATCTTGAATCTCTATACTGTACAGTCTTCATTCTTGATACCTACATTGTTAAATCCTGCATATACATATATATCTAAACTCTAATTGTAACAAGGTTGTCGTGCTAAGTAATTGATCACAATTAAAGAGTCTAGCTACTTAAGATTTATGACACCCTTAAGTCAAAAGACTATTCGTTATTACCCTAATATATTCTATTTTGACTTGTTAATATTAACCTACGGAAAACTCTCATTAAGTCATTCAATAATTTTTCTAAACAACCATAAGTACGCAACCCCTTAGTTCCCCCAATGGTCATGTGTAAATCAATTTCCTTCATATGGAGAGCATTACATATACTAGTCTTTACAAACATATCGATATTCTTTTCTCAATACATCTTAACCATGAATTTTAATGGAGTAAGTGTTTATTTACATCTTTGTACATATTCAACGATACTCATGATTACTAACACACTCGTATCCACAATTGATAAAATACTTTCCTAAGGATTTCAAATATATATATATATATATATATATATATATAGTTTATTATTTATATCTCTATATAACAACATATATAAAAGAAACATAAACCATAGTATTTCGAACAGGATTCTTTTATAAGAGTTAAGTTATATAATAAATTACATAATTGCTCATAGGGTACACCTCTATCAATCTCCCACTTGCACTTGGGGCCAACTATGGTGTCTTATCCCCGCACCTTTGATAAATCTACCTAAACTAGACCGAAAAAGAGCCTTAGTAAACGGATCTGTGATATGATTATATTGTACCCACTTCTTGGTTACGCTTCTCCTTACTAATAAACTCTTTTATCACATGTTCATTAAGAAAAACATATCTTTACTTGTCAAGACATCAATTCCCTTTGCAATATATATTGCACTATTGCAATCGTAATATATTATTGGATTTTAATGGTACAAACCCTTCCTAGATCTCTTACAAATTTTCATATATACATATACATATACATATACATACATACATACATACATATACATATACATATACATACACATACATACATACATACATACATACATACATACATACATACATACATACATACATACATACATACATACATACATACATACATATATATATATATATATATATATATATATATATATATATATATCTGTATGTGTGTGTGTGGGGGGGGGGGAGCTTTCATTATGACACTATCCAAGACGATGTACTTAGCTTTATTGTTGGATCATCCACATCCACTCATTCGGAACACTTCTAACTTAAAACTCTTTAATTAAAGTTGAACATGAACTTAAGATTAACTTACTATATTTTATGTCGGGTTCGAAACTCTTTCAGGAGCTCGTCATTTCAATAAACAATTCTCTATTATTTCATAAATAATAATCTTAACTACCGTTTAGTGATTTTATTTCAGATTTGATATGCGCTTAATACACCAAGTGTATAAGTAAGATCTAGTATACCATATAATATAACATACGGGACGATCCCTTTACTAATGTAAAAGGGATGTGCATCATATGTTCCATATTAAACATTTTAATAAGGTATTTGTGTATATAGATAAGGACAATCCTAACATCCTTTTATACCAAGTATAAAAGATCTCTTTATCAAATCCTTCACCGGGAATAGACAACCAAAATTTAATCAATTTACACGAGTACATCGTTGTCAATTAATAGTATGTTGTTTACTTATAATATTTGAAAGGATTTTGTACCATTATTTTTTTCTTACAAACACTCGTTTCCTCTACATGTTGACTGAATATCAAACTATTTGATATCTCTGTCAAAATATTTGCTCAACTCTAATGCTCGTTGAACACCATTGTTGTATCAGTTCTTGGATCATATCTAAAAACCTAAAAATCATGTTATCGATCCCATTGAGTTGAGAAATTTTTGATGTTTTATGCAAACAGACTCTTTTAAATCATTAATTAAAAGTTCTGTTTCAACATCGATGTACCAAACGTCAAAATCTTTTTGTGCGATAATTGCATATGGAATCCGAATGGACTTAGCAATGTTAACTAGTAAAATTATTATTTTAATTTTAGCATTTTAAATTAACAAAGATATTTCCTTTCAACACTGCTTTATATAATTCCAACTACATTGACCTTTTTCCCGAAAATCACTCGCAGCCAATGGATCGTATCCTTTTGGATACAATTACTAAAATCATATTTTGTTAATATATTTGGGATTTGTATCGAATTAAAAGCACATGCCATGTGGCAGCGTACATACTTTCCAAGACTTATCGAGAACCTAGGAGATTGTTATTGAAAGTAATTTATTTTCTTGACATTGGTAAGAAATTCATAGTTCTCTTCAATGTGTAAGAAATCTCATTAGACATTCTAATGTTACCACATCTGCATAAACCTTGGTTAAATTTTATTCATCTACATAATCTATTATTATATTATAATCTGATCATATCCAAGTCTGTCACACTACCACTAATTTCTCTAGAAATAAATTCCTTCAATAAGAAGATGGTATGTCTTGAAACAATAATTTGTTTCTTAGTGGGATGGAATAGTCATTCAAAACATTTTATGAATGGCCTATAGACTTACATAAAATAAATCTAGTTTTGAGTTTATCAAGCTTATAAATTGGATAACCGCATATCTTAAACTACTTAAGATAGGGGTTCCTTTATATCTTGTATCAAAGTGCAAACAATACTTTTAATTGAAATTAAATTCAACATATCCACTTACTCTTAAGATAATATCATTACAGAAAGAAGTTACACGAATTCACTCACCATCAATCATACTTTGTCCAACAAAGTCCGATTACTTCTTAATGATATATCATTATATGGTATAAGGAGAAGTGACTCCGAGATATTCTAATCTTAGGTACTTTTGAAACCATTATTAATATACTCACATATTCGATCAAATTTGATTTTTATTTCCTTTGCACGTCTTTGTTTTCTACTTCCAATTTATATTCTACGAACTTATCATCAATATTGAACTTGTGTATTAGCAAACGTGTTCATACCTTAGATAATTCATCGGTTAATTCAATAAAGTAAGTGGATCCTCTTTTGGTATCATACACTTTGACTATACACATCTATATGTGTTAATTCAAAGAGACTGTCAACTCTTTTTTCGCTCCCATCGAATGCATGCTTTGCCCTCAGTCATTTGAGATACCATTCAAAAATATCATGTAATTAAAAAATTATTCTCAAATATATTGCTTAGTATATAATTCCAAAATTAACTGTCCAACATTTTAGATGCTTTAGTATTTTCTATAGCCAAAACATCACTATTGTTATGAAAATAAATACTATCATTGAAATGACATAGCATGGATTTAATTTATAATGAATATTCATAGCATTCATATTAAAATGAAACTACATCTACTTGCACTTATTACCGAAAACAATTATAATTTATAAATAGTATTTGGCACACATGAAAGAAAATTTTCAAAACTTGACGTGTCCGTTAGCAAATATCATATGTTATGCTCCCACTATTTAACTGTTACAATAACAATATATGAAATACAAAGCTCCATTTAACCACTAACCATGGGCTATTCGTTTTTTTACTATAACTAATTTATAGTCGAAAACTTCAGATCAAATAATTCGACCTCAAGAAATGCATCTTATAGAGAACAAATTTTTGTAAGAACAAATTTTTGTAAGAAAAAATATTTTGGAATATGATTTATATTTCTTGTTTCAGAAGCATCTACAAATATTTTAATCTATTGCATCTTCAATGCCTTTTCATGTAGCGGAAGTGACTACTCACTCTCTTTATCCCAACACTGCCACTATTATTACCATTCTCAAACTTTTACTTTCTCCTTCGAAAGATCAAAATTTTCAAAAGAGAAATCCTTTACTATAAGACTTCACCAAATTCTTTACAAAAATATGTTCGATCATCTTTAACATTTAAGGATACCGAATAAGCTGCATCTAGGAAACTGATCAAACTAACATTTTAGTGATCGAATTCCTAGGTCTGTTTGTATACCTTAGTCTAGTATTTTTTATAACATAACAAGTTCCTTATTGTATTCAATCATATTAAACACACTTGCACTATGGTTCACTTGCTCATTTTTAATGAAACATTTTCATCGATACTTCATATATCACGAATGCGAATGTTCACTATATAATTTTTGTATGTGATTGAATATGAATCTAATATCCATATTCTTATATTGTTTTAGAGTCCATAACTCAAAAAAGACAATATATAGTCTCAAGCATATGAATATGTAAGTGACCAAGGTACGAATGTTTTTAACGGTTATATAATTTTTGCTCCTGCATGGCCTTGAATCGACAACATGCCAAAAGGTTTATTGGTAGGTTTTATATTTCTTCATCAATCTAAAATTCAGTTCTTTTAGTATATTTTAATCAATTAACAAATTTATCAGTTATATTAACTATGCATAATTATTAAAATATATTATTTTGATATCATATGTAATGACCCGCACTTCTCAACACGTTGATCCAAAACCTAGTATGACTTTCGGACTTGCGTCATGCCAACAAATACGAGCTTTTGGGTTTTTAAAACTTTATAGAGCATAATTATAAGGGTAAGTTCTAAGACATTCTACACTTTCAAATCTTACAGCGAAAGGAATTAAAATATAAATACTGAAAAATAGACATTTTAGAAAAATATCTCTAAAATACTTTATTTGCCATGTACTCCGTTTCAAAGTAAAATATATATTATACGAACTTTTAATATGTAAGTAACTACATGATGAACAAAAAGGATATGATAATTCCAATGTGAAGCTCCTTTCTCCACGTATTATGCCCAATCAACTGCCAACCTATCATCTTGCAGTGGGAAAATGGAAAGAAGGGAATGGGCCAGACAAAAGTCTGGCGAATGAGAATAAGTTTAATATGTGATGATCATATGATGTTACTTCAATACTGGTCTACATGATATAAGGTGTAATTCAAGTGTGAGTGAATTCCTAAGGTCCATTTTATAAGGGTTCTTATCTAATACATAACCACACTACAATTTTTGTTGGCTATTCTGAGGATCGAACTACGGATTTAACCATTCATCTAATGATCGACCACCGCTCCTAGAGCTACTCAGTGTGAACAATGCTACTAGGCTACTAAAACATGCAATACTGTCACGATGCTACTAAACTGTGTAACATCCGCTAATTTTAAATAACATTATTCAGGAGATTTAATTAGATAAATTAAATAGAATAATGTAGAGATTAGAGTGATAAAGAAATGAGATGTAACGACCCATTTTTTAATTATTTTAAATTAAATTTTTTAATATGATTATTGAATAAAAATGGTTAAAGATATAAACTTAATGATTTTTAATGTCAGTTATTGGATATGGACTTGAATAAAAATTTCGAAATAGACAAATTCTGGAGATTTAGTTAATAACGAGCATTGAAAATATATGCTATGTATTAAATGAGTTTATGGTCAATAGTTGGACGAAAATAATATTAAATGTATTGGATGTAAATAAAGTAATTGACTGTTAACTAAAATTCATTTAAAATCTAATACTGGAATTTATTGAGTTATTGGAAAATTAAACTATTTAAAAATTTAATATTGAAAATTATTTAGATAATTGAATTATGAAATTAATATTATTTTCTAAGGCAGATTAAAATTCAATTGAAGTTAGGAGTGTAATACTGGACTATTGTTTAAATTAAGAGTCGATAACTTTATTTCAAAATTTATATATTAAATTTCAATATCGATTCAATATATGAAAATAGAGTTAAAAACTGAAATTTGATTTACTATGATTCAAATTGGTTTCCAATGTGAATATAAAGTATATTTGAATTATAATGGGATTAATAAGATTTTAGCATTGGAATTTTATGCAATTCTGTAAATTTTGAAAAGTCGCTGATTTAATCGACGAGTTAAAATAGCCTTCCAGGACACAGTCTCGGAATTTGACGAAACTAGTTCCATTGGATCCGTAATAGTGTATTATTATTGGATTTTAAATTTCATAGCAATCGGAGTTGTTATTTGACTGTGGCAGCTTGAAAAGCTTAAAAATTAATTTAATCGATTTAATTTAAAATTGATCATTTATTTCCGTAACTCGCACATATAATCGAATTAGGCCTCGAAACATTTTTCATTGCGTTCAGAATGTGGGTAAAACATTACAAACGCCTGGCGGCACGCTTTATTTCAAGTTTGTCCGAGAAAAGTTGAAAATATTAATAAAATAATATTCTATACGTGTGTGTGTGTGTGTGTCTATACGCAGAGCAGTGTAACCCTAGCCAGAAACGAACGAGCCAACAAACATTTCCCATGGTTGAAATCCTCTGTTTTTCTTCTTCAATTCTCAAGTAATTCGTTCACCGATTAAAGAAGCTTTCTTCTGCAATCTTGTAGAGCTTACCGAGAGCCTTGGATCCAATGGCCATGATCGGAGATGGAGCTTTGGATTATCGGGAAAATCACGATGGAAGGGCGAAGGTTCGAGCGTAAAATCTTAGGCACTGAGGCGAATGAGCGCGGTCAGGCTTCGGCCATTGGTAGGGTTTTCGATGGGCTTCGATTGGTGGTCATGGATCGAGTGCTGGATGATCCAAGTAGGTGCGACATCTAGGGTTGGAGGCGTGCGTTTGGGTTACTTGACCTGGGATGCGAACGAAGAAGGGAGAAGGAATGGTTGTGCGGCTCTGATCTTGACTCATAAATCAACGGCCGTGATTTAGTGGGTATAATAACAATAATAATAATAAGAGAATTTGTTTAAATTATGTATGCAAACATATAAAAATCATATCTTATGCATACGAGGTCGGAATCGGATGAAAGTGACGGCGCCAGAATCGCAGCGACAAAAGCTATGATGCAGTATAGATTTGGAGATGTTTGGAGCTTGTTAAAATTTTAGGTTAAATCGAATGTCGTTCGATTTGCTTTAAAATTGAAAACTCAAGGTGAGTGTTTTATAATGCTCATAACGTACTAGAATATTCTCATGCTAGTTAAATTTGATATTATGAAGTGATATGATTTTATTAGAGGTTATTTGATAAGTTTAACTGTCATCTAGATTGTTATTGAATTTACCGTTAAAAAGTTAAAATTGACAGTCAAAATTTGAATTGGAATTTAATCGAAATTAAATTACCCAATTTAAATAACTATGAAATTGCTGTGAATTATATTGTCTGTTTGGATGATTAATTTTGATGGATGCTATTGATTGAAGTTTGGTTGATTTGGATTCTTATTTATTCTAATATATCATATTATCACCCTATGTATTATCTATAGTGACTAAAACTATAAATTTAATTATTTTTGAATAAATTAATAGATAGATTGAAATAATATATACCTATAACATTGTAATTTGGGTTGGATTATATATATATATATATATATCCCTGAAATTAAATGGAAATAACTGATTACTTGGCCATAGATAGAAAATTATATACGGATACTGGATTGGTTAAATTAAATGATTTTAGAAATTTTGATTTGAAATTAGTTGAAATGAATTGGATTTAAGGAAATAAAATTAAATTTATCGAAATCGAATTATTTTCGAACTTGAGTCTGTAGAATTAAATTGTGTTTAACGAAATTGTTTAAAAAGCAAAGTTGAGATTTTTAATTGAACATTGAAAGAAAATTTGATTAAATGTTCTAAATCGATATTTTGAAGATCGAGCTTGAAATCAATATAAATTGAAATCTGAATTAATTGGATTCGAAAGTGGAATTGAATTAATTTGAAATTGAAGTTGAAATCGATTTGAATTGGTATCGGAATTGAATTGACTGAATGAAAATTGAATTGATTTGAATTGGAAAGTTGAAATTGTATCGGTTTGACTTTGAAACTATTTTTAAAATAAATTATATTAGTATAAGTTGTTGAAAATCTATATTCTTTAAATCTTTAAATTATTTTGGTTTTCAAGTATTGTACTATATAAACGATTTTATACTAAACTATTTTATATTAAACTATTTTAACTATTAAAACTATTTTAATTATTTTACATTAAACTATCTTAACTATTTCAATTACTTAAACTATTTTAAAAGTATTCAAACTATTTTTCAAAAATTCAAAGTGTCAAGAGTGAGATGTTTGTATTTTAATCTTGGATTTAAATACGAATCGGATTTAATTGAATTTATAAATCAAATCAGAACATGAAACAAATTTTGGAATCAAAGTTGATATATTGAGGTGATCATGATTATGAATTGAAATTGTATATTTTGAGTAAATGTGATGATTTCGAAATGGATTTGATTATTGAAGCGAATATGATATTTTGATATCAATTATGGACTGTTTTCGAAATGTAAAAGAACTGACCAGTGTGTAAAACAATGTTTGGTTGTTAAGGAGACTGAAGCCGGACATGGGCATACTCTCTGTCGATACTGGAACCACTTTGACAACTGTGCACGTGGAGTGATGATCTAGAACGAAGTGGTTGGATTTGGCGCCGTTTACTGGATTTGAAGAAAGAAAACGATGATGGCACTTCTGTCAATTTGAAATGACTAAAACAGGAGCCGTACTGGCCAAGGGGATAGCTACCCTAAGCGGACACACTTATTCGTATTAATATCATATTTGAGATTGATTGGTGTGCACCCTCCGAATTTGAATAGGAGTGTTGGATGCGGTGGGCGATCATGACTATGATGCGTTACCACCAGTCGGGAAGGATACAATGGTAGTATCCTACCTTAGGCATTACCTCACGTGCCTTGTGATACTTTTATCCCTAAACGAGACCCATACGATTTTGGTTTAGTGTTGTCGTATCATGGCGCATCCCTATCCACCAACCGTTTAACTGGTTTTTTATATGAAAACTGTACGATGATGCTTAAAAACGCGTTAAGGGGGATCAATGTAAAGCCTTGACGCTATTTCAATATTTATTTTACTGATTAGACATTATATATATAGCGTATTCAACTATATATAAAACATTTTGACGATCCTTAAGAGATGGAAAATCCCGTAACATCTCTTGAGTTATTGCACGTACGTTGACACTGGATAAGAGATGTCAAATCCGGTAAACATCTCTGACCCGGTTACACTTATTTACGATCGATTTGAGTTACATAAGGTTATTTTAGTCCTGACTCGAGTGTTTTGTCTTTTCATTACGCTTGGGTCGGCTCTGAGTTTTTCAGCTTATCGAAGATTTATTCTGGAGGATGAAGACGAAGATTCGATATGCTATTACTATTATTATTCCTGCATCATGCTATCTACTGCATTATTTTATTTGTTCTGTTGTATATGTATAACTCTGATAAATGTTGTATAAATGATAATCAAAAGTATATTAAACATCTTCATGAACTGTTTATTTGATTATTATATTATATCATTCCGCTGCGAGATTCTGTATTTGTTTCTTCTTTTTTCTCTTATTTTCTTATTATCCTATTAACAATCCTCCCTTTTGAATGGTTTGAGTTGACATGTGTGGTTTATTTTCGATTTAAACTGTCCAAAAAGGTAGGTTGTTAGATTTGGTATCAGAGCTATGGTTTAGTGATAAACCTTAGCTTTGTAGGGCAACTCATTAGAGATAGGGTCAGTAGCACCTAAGGATGAGTTTGTGTGTATTAATAGATATGAGTGCATATTTGTTAGTGAATATGAAATGTTTTATATTTTGTTGATTTATAGGTTGAGTGTTTTATATTGTGTTGATTTATAGGTTGGGTGTTTATATTTTACCCTAATTATATTTTATATATACTAGAATAATTTTCTGAAGTTATTATAGTATATAGTGTGAATTGGTGTTAGAAATGATAATATTGATCATTATCATTTATTTGTTGATTAATCAATATTCCTAAACTATTGGCTATTATTTGATTATAAGAAATTGAAATTGTATAAACGTGATTTGAAAAATATAATTTGCAAGTAAAAATGAATATAAAATTGGGAATTTGAGAAATTTAAATTCCAGTATTTCTTAAAAAGGTTGTCAACGTTTAGAAAATAATATTAGTATTGTCTAAAAGTATTTACAAATAAAAATTGTTCCCAAATAAATTTTAAAAGGAATAAATTCGGTACTCCTCTCTTATGTCGCTGGAAAATAATTTCGATGATGATTGCGCAACATGATCGATGTTCATTTTCGAGTCTCAAACTGGGAGAGACTTCTGCGAAGCTTTGCTTCGCTTCAGATTTGTTTTGATAAATGGATTTTGGGTTAAATTCCAAAGTTATGTTTTGATATATACAAGATATAAGTATATATATTTGTTTCGAATGATTTGAAATGAACCGGGCATTTAAATATCTATGTTCTGTTAATTAATATTTTTCAAATTATTTGAATGAAATGTGAATAACCAGAACCTATAAAATAAGAGGATTGAGAATTCTAAGCTTAATGTTTTGAGAAAACTTTAGGGCTGAAGTTGTAACTCTTAAAACTGAAAATAAAGAAAACTTAAACAAGTCAAAATTGTGAACATTCTAATGAAGTAAAATGAACCCTATTAATTTGTATAATACCAAACTGCATTCTATAATATATAATAAAACTTACCAAATGCAAAAAAAGTTAAAAAGATGATTTGGATGTGTAATGAGATATTATACAAGTAAACAAAACCTAAAAGTAATTGAAATATACAAGTAAGCAACTTAAAAGTAATTAAAATGTGTATAAATGGAAATTTGGTCGTAATAATAAATGTTATATACTTAAGTATATTATGAGATGATTAGTGACCAAATGGAATAAGTAAGTGAGCTTAAGAAAGTAGACAAATGAATTGAATGATATCTTTGTAAATTGGTTATAAAATTTAATAGAAATTTGCAAAGAAATTTTGGAATTGAATTTGTATCTTTTGAGATAATTATAAACTTAGATAAAGTCCAACTTCTTATATATTACTTTTATAGAATAATTATAAATAATTATAAACTAAAGTGGTGATTAATAAAATGTTTTGCAAATAAATTTGTTATCAAATAAAATTATGAAAATGAAGTAAATGTAAACAAAGGGGTTTGGTGTAACTAAGAATCAATAGAAGTAAATATGTCAGTTGTACGTATATTATTTTATTCGCACAACGATTTAATCTAAATTCGAGCATAGAATTTCGAGATGATTTATATCGATCCAAGTTAACATTTTTCACTCGATTCTCGATGGTGAACCCTGGATGTGGATTGTTGATTTGATTTTGGACTTCTCTACTATAGTATATGGATATGCAAGGAGAATGACAGTTTCTGATCAAGCAACCAAAACTGAGTCTGCACTTGAGAGTCAGTGAACAATACTCGTTCGGAAGTGAAATTGTGTGATCGAGTGAGCGATCAGATTTGATATTGCTTATGGATGGTATATGTACATCGTATGGGCTTAAGTACAACCAATATTGAAAATTGAAAATATGAATTATAAAATGATTTAAAATTATTTGACTAGATATCATTGATAAATAAGATATAGGTATTTAAAATCAAGAAAATATTTGGATGGCCCGACAAAAAGGTATGTGTTTATTTTGTCATTGGATTTGGTGATTATCTTCGATTGAGCCACTTGGATTTTGGTTTTCTTTTGTTAGTTTGTTGCCCATAGAGGCATTTTGTAGTTGTACCGATCGAGCCGCACAAAGGAGACTCTGCCAAAAAAATTTGAAAATCCGGATGTTAGAAATTTTTTGAAGTTTTAAAATTTTATAACTTGTTTTGATAACTAAAATTATAATTTCGTAAGTCAATCGGAGTAGCGTAGTGGGAGCGTAGTAACGACTTTATAAATGAAAGTTCATTGTTTTATAAGTTGATAACTTTGAATAATATAAATCAAAATGTTAGATTCTGTACTTAGTTCCTTTTCGAGGATGAAAAGTTTTAAGTGCGGGAGAATGTAACGACCCTTATTTTTAAGTATTTTAAATTATAAAATTTAATATGATTATTGAACAAAAATGGTTAAAGATATAAGCTTAATGATTTTGAATGTCATTTATTGGATATGGACTTGAATAAAATTTTGAAATAGACAAATTCTAGAGATTTAGTTAATAACGAGCACTGAAAATACATGCTATGCATTAAATGAGTTTATGGTCAATAGTTGGATTAGATAAAATATTAAACGTATTAGATGTCAATAAAGTAATTGACTATTAACTAAAATTCATTTAAAATCTAATACTGGAATTTATTGATTTATTGAAAAATTAAACTGTTTAAAAATTTAATATTGAAAATTATTTAGATAATTGAATTATGAACTTAATATGATTTTCTAAGGTGGATTAAAATTCTATTGAAGTTAGGAGTGTAATACTGGATTATTGTTTAAATTAAGAGTCGACAAGTTAATTTGAAATTTTATATATTAAATTTGAATATTGATTCAATATATGAAAATAGAGTTAATAATTGAAATTTGATTTACTATGATTCAAATTGGTTTCCAATGTGAATATAAATTATATTTGAATTATAACGGGGTTGATAAGATTTTAACATTGGAATTTTAAGCAAATCTGTAAATTTTGAAAAAGTCGTCGATTTAATCGACGAGTTAAAATAGCCTTCCAGGGCACAGTCTCGGAATTCGACGAAGCTGGTTCCATTAGAATGTAATAGTGTATTATTATCATATTTCAAATTTCATAGCAATCAGAGTTGTTGTTTGACCGTGGCAGCTGAAAACGCTTCAAAATTAATTTAATCGATTTAATTTAAATTGATCGTTTATTTCCGTTACTTGCATATACAATCGAATTAGGCCTTGAAACATGTTCCATTGCATTCGGAATGCGGGTAAAACGTTATAAACGCCTAGCGGCACGCTTTATTTCGGGTTTGTCTGGGAAAACTTAAAAATATTAATAAAATAATATTCTATACGTGTGTGTGTGTGTGTGTGTGTGTACGCAGAGCAGTGTAACCCTAGCCAGAAACGAACGAGCCGCCACCAAACATTTCCAATGGCCAAAATCCTCTGTTTTTCATCTTTAATTTTCACGCCATCCATTCATCGATTGAAGAAACTTTCTTCTGCAATCTTGTTGAGCTCATCGAGAGCTTTGGATCCAACGACCATGATTGGAGATGGAGCTTTGGATTATCGGCAAATCATGATGGAAGGGCAAAGATTCGAGCGCAAAGTCCTAGGCATTGAGGTGACCGAGCGGGGTCAGGCTTTGGCCATAGGTAGGGTTTTCGATGGGCTTCGATTTGGTGGTCACAGATCGAGTGCCGTGTGATCCAGGTAGGTGCGATATCAAGGGTTGGAGGCATGCGTTTGGGTTACTCGGCCAGGGATGCGAACGAACAGGGGAGAAGGAATGGTTGTGCAGCTCTGATCTTGACTCACAAATCAACGACCATGATTTAGTGGGTATAATAATAAAAAGAGAATTTGTTTAAATTATATATGCAAACTTATAAAAATCATATCTCATGCGTACGAGGTAGGAATGGGATGAAACTGACGATGCCAGAATCACAGCGACGAGAGCTATGCTGCAGTGCAGATCTTGAGATGTTTGGAGCTCATTAAAATTTTAAGTTAAATCGAACGTCGTTCGATTTGATTTAAAATTGAAAACTCAAGGTGAGTGTTTTATAAAGCTCACAACGTACTAGAATATTCTCATGCTAGTTAAATTTGATATCATGAAGTCATATGATTTTATTGGACGTTATTTGATAAATTTAACTGTCATCTAGATTGTTATTGAATTTACTGTTAAAAGGTTAAAATTGGCAGTCAAAATGTAAATTTAAATTTAATCGAAATTAAATGACCCAATTTTAATAACTATGAAATTGCCGTGAATTATATTGTCTGTTTGGATGATTGATTTTGATAGATGCTATTGATTGATGTTTGGTTGATTTTGGATGTTTATTTATTCCGATATATCATATTATCACCCTGTGTATTATCTAGAGTGACTAAAACTGTAAATTTAATTATTTTCTAATAAATTAATAAATAGGTTGAAATAATATATACCTATTACATTGTAATTTGGGTTGGATTATATATATCCATCCTCGAAATTAAATGGAAATAACCGATTACTTGGCCATAAGATAGAAAATTATATACGGACACCAGATTGGTTAAGTTAAATGATTTTAGAAATTTTGATTTGAAATTTTTGAAATTATTTGGATTTAAGGAAATAAAATCGAATTTATCGAAATTGAATTCTCTTCGAACTTTAGTCCAAACTGTGGAATTAAATTGTGTTTAACAAAATTATTTAAAAAGCAAAGTTGAGATTTTAAATTGAATAATGAAAGAAGATTTGATTAAATGTTTTAAATCGATATTTTGAAGATCGAGCTCGAAATCGATATAAATTGAAATTTGAAAATTGAATTAAGTGGATTTGAAAGTGGAATTGAATTAATTTGAAAATTGAATTAATTGGTATCGAAATTGAATCGGCTGAATGAAAATCGAAATTGATTTGAATTGGAAAATTGAAATTGGACCGGTTTGACTTTGAAACCATTTTTAAAATAATTTATTTTAGTATAATTTGTTGAAAATATATATTCTTTAAAATTTTGAATTATTTTGGTTTTCCAAGTATTGTACTATATAAACCATTTTATACTAAACTATTTTATATTAAACTATTTTAACTATTAAAACTATTTTAACTATTTTACATTAAACTATTTTAACTATTTTAATTACTTAAACTATTTTATAAGTATTCAAACTATTTTTCAAAAATTTAAACCGGTCAAGAGTGAGACGTTCATATTTAAATCTTGGATTTAAATACGAATCGGTTTTAGTTGAAGTTATAAATCAAATCGGATCATGAAACAAATTTTGGAATCGAAGTTGGGATATTGAATGAACACGATTATGAATTGAAATTGTATATTCTCGGTAAATGTGATGATTTCGAAATGGATTTTATTTTTGAAGCGAATATGATATTTTGATATCAATTATGGACCGTTTCGAAATGTTAAAGAATCGATCGGTGTGTAAAACGACGTTTGGTTGTTAAAGAGACCGTGCCGGATATGGGCATACTCTCCATCGATTTCGGAACCACTTTGACAACTGTGTACATGGAGTGATGATCGAGAACGAAGTGGTTGGATTTGGCATCGTTTACTGGATTTGAAGAAAGAGAACGATGATGGCACTTATGCCAATTTGAAATGAAAAAACAGGAGCTGTACCAGCCAAGGGATTAGCTACCCTAAGCGGACACACCTCTTTGTATTAATATCGGATTTTGTGATTGATTGGTGTGAACCCTCCGAATTTGAATGGGAGTGTTGGACGCGTTGGGCGATCATGGCTATGATGCGTTACCACCAGCTGAGAAGGGTAAAATGGTAGTATCCTACCTTGGGCATTGCCTCACGTGCATTGTCATACTTTTATCCCTAGACGAGACCCATTCGATTTTGGTTTAGTGTTATTGTATCACGACGCATCCTTATCCTCCGACCGTTTACTAGTGTTTTATATGCAAACTGTACGACATGCTTTAAAATGCGTTAAGGGGGATCAATGTCAAGCCTTAACGCCATTTCAATATTTATTTTATTGATTAGACATTATATATAGCGTATTCTACTACATATAAATATTTTGATGGATCCTTAAGAGATGGAAAATTATGTAACATCTCTTGAGCTATTGCATGCACGTTGACACTGGATAGGAGATGTCAAATCCCGTAAACATCTCTGATGCTGTTACACTTATATTTATTTACGATCGATTTGACTTACACAAGGATATTTTAGTCCCGACTCGAGTGTTTTGTCTTTTCATTACGCTTGGGTCAGCCCTAAGCTTTTCAGCTTATCGAAGATTTATTCTGGAAGATGAAGATGAAGATTCAGTATACTACTACTATTATTCCTGCATCATGCTGTCTGTTGCATTATTTTATTTGTTATGTTATATATGTATAACTATGATAAATGCTGTACAGATGATAATCAAAAGTATATTAAACAGCTTCATGAACTGTTTATTTGATTATTATATTTTATCGTTCCACTGCGAGATTCTGTGTTTGTTTATTTTTCTTTTTCTCTTATTTTATTATTTACGCCATTAAAAATCCTCCCTTTTTAATGGTTTGAGTTGACATGTGTGGTTCATTGTCGACTTAAACTGTCCAAAAAGGTGGGTCATTGCATGATATTTAAAACTATTTAGGGTCGTGCCTCAACTAAATGGATTTATAAAATGGTTTGTCTGTTAAGTACCTAAGAGAATAACTCAAAGATAATATGGGAATAGCCATATACCATAACCCCATAACTCCTAAACCCTTACCACATTTTCATTCACGTTTTTTCCATAAAAAACATATATAAAGGAGAAACAAGGCCGACTATTACCCTAGGAGAAGAAGAGATTAAAATCAATTAAAAGCTAAGATTCAAGCTAGGAAAATTAAAGCAAGAACAAATCTCTAGTTTCTTATCTAAGCAAGGTGAATAATGATCTAAACCATCTCATATAAGTCGTTTTGAACAACTAATTTTGGGTTTAAGGCTTATAACTGTTTGGGTGGATGAATGATGATATGCTTTGATTTTATGCCATGTTTTGATTTAAACAAGGGTTTTTGTGTAATGATATAATGAAATTTTTAGGTTAAAATAGTTAAATTGATTTCGAATGCCATGATGTTTAATACGTTATGTTAAACATTATTTTGTAGATGATTTTAAATTTTCATAATATTCTAATCTATGTATATTTTATTATGAATTTTATGTGAAAGAAATAGATAATTTGGGTTGAAATTATTATGGTAAATAAGACTTGTTTTTGGATCAGAAATTTATATATGTTTGAAAACATATTAAAGGTGAATAATTGTGATTTTTGGGGATTTTTCCTAAGTGATTTAATACAGTTATTAAATTATTTAAGTTGGAGGGCTTAAATGTTTTGTTGAAGGGAATGACTTATTTGTTAAAATAATAATTATTAATTATTGAATTTGGCAGCCTTCTAAAAATGGATTTTGATAAAAAATTGGCAGTCAATCATATTTTAACTAATTGGGTAAGTAAGGTAAAGGGAATTTCTTTTAAAAGGCAATAAAACCAATTTTGTTTTGATTTACAACTTCTCCACTTCCATTTGCTAGCGTTCGTGACCATACTTCCATTAATGAACTCATTCGAAACCAATGCACATGGTACCAAGCTATTGATATGTAGTGGATTGAAGAAAGTTGGAAGGGACTGTGTCGAAGGCATGCTTTCATAGGGGTTGAAGTCATTCTTATAAGCTATTGAATACATTACTTGCCTTTGTTTTTAAAAGATGCTTTCGAAAGGGTTGAAGCTTTTAAATCAATCATCTTAACTTTTTTTTAGAATCGAGCTTTCAAAAGAGTTTCCACATGCTTCGTTTTTACAGAATCTTTTGAATGAGTTGCCGCATTTTGAACCTATTCGATACCTAGCTGTCGCCTTCATACCTTTCAAATCAGTTAAAGGACACTTTTCTTTATACCCTTATAACAATGAGTTCAAAAGGAAGGCTTTTGATTTATTAATATTGAAGCCGCCTTCCCAATGCTTTCGAAAGGGTCTTTATAGCCACTTTTATCAATGGTTTCGAAAGGTTGGTTTTTGAAGCTATCCTTTTCCCCAATTCTTTCATTTGAAGATCAATGCTTTCAAAAGAGTTACTTTCGCTTTTGTTCTCTTTGACCAAGAAGTTATATTTAATGTTAAACCCTATGATTTCGAAAGAGATACTTTCAAATGGTTTCGAAGCAATGCTTCCATAAATTCTACTTGAACTAAGTGCCTTCGAAAGATAAGCTTTGAGTGTTTCGAAAGGTTTATCTTTAATGGTTTTGAAAGATAAGCCTTAAGTGTTTTGAAAGGTGTGTTTTTAATGGTTCCATAGTGATGGCCTAAGGTTTTGAGTAATGATACAAATGATATAGTCGAAAGTCTTAGTTTTCAAACAAGAAACCCAATCTCATTTCTTTAAAGGTAAAACCCATGGCGATATGAAAGAGTTTTGAAATGGCATTTAACTTTGAAATTTTTGAAGAAGTTTTCTTTACTAAAGATAGTGGGTTAAGGGTACTAACCATGTTTCATTGGAAAAATGATTACAAGGAACTAAATCATAGATGTTTATATTTTTTTTTTGATCAATCATCATGTATGCTTCTGTAAGCAGATTCACTTCATAATTAATCCATGGCGGCATTTTAAAGTATTAAGGGTAGAATAATCAGCTAGGTTGACCTAGTACTGAATATACATTGAGTTAACTCCTGTGTGAGTAGAATCGCATCCAGGAGGTCAGATAGACCAGAATATAGGATTCCTAAAGACCAATCAAAAAATTATTAGTTTAGAGAGGTTCTTAGTAAGCCCATGAAAACTATGTATCTAAATTGTTATTGGCAAAAGCCAATAGGTTCTTAGTGATCCAATGAAAATTATGTCCGAAATAAGTTATTGGAAGAGATCATTAGATTCATAGTTATCCTTTGAAAACTATGACATGAGAGATTTTATCAAAGAATCCAATAGGTTCATAGTAAGCCCATGAAAACTATGATTAGAGAAAGTTGTTGGTAGATACCAGTAGGTTCATAGAGATTCCATGAAAACTATGACTGTATAATAGTATTGGTAGAAACCAATAGGTTCATAGTTATCCCATGAAAACTATGAAAGTGGATGGTAATTCCATAAAGAATTGTTAGGTTATTAGTTAGCCCATAAAAAAAACTAATAGGTAATAGTGACCCTAGAAACTATAACTTGAGACAAATACTCAGGTAAATAGGGATAGGAAGTCCAGAGCATATTGCATGTTTGCATATCATCATGATAAATTTTATTATGTTATGTCTTATCCACTGTGGTTGCAGGTGCACAGTATATGGTTACTATAAGTTGGGTTAAGATACTAGTAATGGGAAAATCCGTTTCGCTAAGCGGCCTGGTCTCACTAGATATCTATGTGGTTCTAGATGGTAGGTTATTATTCATACCATACGTTTTGTCTTACTCAAAGTTTTATATTTTCCTCTTAAACTCTCGGGTGCTCAATTGATTTTGAGAGGTAATTTTCAGGTTTTCCTTTAGACAAATAAGCTTTTGGAGACCTGAAGGAGGCATGCTAGCAATTAGGAGTACTTTCTTTTTGATTCCGCTATGTTATCGGATGTAATAGAAAAGTTGTTTAATCGCCTATATTTAGACTTCGATCTACCAAGGGGGCATCTTCATATATCGCTCTTGGCATATTTTGTAATAATTATATTTCTCTGGACATGGATTACGAATTAGGATTATGTATTGAATTTGAAATTTGATTTGAAGTGGAATGAGAAATTAGTTTTAAAAATTGAGTTTAAAATTTTTCATATCCATGTGTTTTAAGTATATCAATGTATCTAATATTACCATATTCGGTCCCCAGGAATTAATAACTACAGATGACTGCAGCATCCGTAGCAGTTAGTTTTGAGCCTCCAAATAGGGGACGTTACAAGTTGGTATCAGAGCATACGTTTATGTAAATTTAAAATAAATTTGAACCTAAAAGATTTTCGAAACATAATCCAAAGAATCAGATAATGAGATCGAGGTTTGGGTTAACGCTATACTAATGCACTTGCAATTGTTACATATATAAGTACATATTCCTCTCTTTCTTAGATCATTCTTCTGTATCTTACTGAAGCTCATATGAAGATTTACGAGATAGGAATAAATGGAGGCATGAAACAAAAGTGGAAATCTAGGTGGAGGAAGAACCACAACTAATGGAAATTCTCTACCAAATACCAGGAGGAATTTGGGTCGACAGATAAATACTGATCCAAATGCAAATGCCAATGTTGGTGCTGGAACCCTCGCCAGTAGATATGGGGATGATGTATCAGCTCTTTGTCAATCTAATGCAAGCTAGAGCAGTTTCATATGTAGCTGAGGGAAATGCTGTTAATGTTGGAGGAGCTAATCCCACGGCCCCAGTTGGCAATAACTATGCTAAGTTAAGCAAAGATTATACCAGTCTTGGTGGGAAGTCATTTGTGGGAACAGAGGATACTATAGAAGTGGAAAATTGTCTTTTGCATTATGAAAGAATTTTTACTTGGGATTGGATGATGAGAAGAAGTGGAGACTTGCTTCTTGACAGTTGCAGGGAGCAACACTTTATTTGTGGAATAGTATTAACGTGCGAGTTCCCGAGGAGGAGTTGACTTAGGTAGAGTTTCATAGGAGATTTGAAGAGCGGTTTTTGTATGAAGTTGCCACATCAACATTGCTGAGAAAGTTCATGGACTTAATGCAAGGTGAAATGTCAGTGATTGAGTATGCTATGAAGTTTGATGAGTTGTCAATATACAGATATGCTACCATTGACACCGTCATTAAAAGGAATAAGAAGTTCATTCAAGGGAAAACCTGAATTTGCTATGGCGACTATGCTATATCTCCGTGATCCAAGTACAGTTGTAGTGGAGATGGAAATCCAAAATGAAGAGATGCTTTCTACGTATGGGAAGGAGAAGAAGGTTGGAACCTAGGATTCTCAGGGAAAGGAGAGAAATTCTTCAAGAAGAAAGGAGCTTAGAAAGGAGGAACCTCCAAGAAAGGAAAGACTGCTGTAGTTTGTTGCAAGCACGACAAGAAATGACATTACGCTCATGAATATCAAACTAGAAAAGGGAAGAAGGTTGCATATAAGAAAGGAGTGAAGTGCTTTAACCATGACCGGATTTGAGAGTACAAGAATCAATGTCTAGTCAGGGCAGACATGGGAAAGGTTTTTGCTTTGGAACCATCTTCTAAACCAACAACTATTAGGATGGGAAAGACTGTGATGGAAGGTATGCTTTTGATTCAGAGTATACCAGTTAGGGTACTATTTGATATTGGTGCATCGCATTCATTTATAACTCTGTGTTTGGTAGATAAGTTATGTTTGGAAACCTCATAACTTGTTACTTTCTTAAGGGTTGCAAATATGATAGGAGCGTGTGCAACTCTAGGGATGAGATGAGACTAGTTAGAACTTGAATTGTTAGGTCATAAGTTTGCATGCAGTTTCTAAGTTTTTGATTTCGTAGGCATCATGATCAATTTGCGTATGGATTGGTTAGAAATATATGATGCTACGATATTTTGACAAGATAAGGAAATATTGCTAAGATACCCCTATAATCATAATTGAGTTATATACCCGGTGGAGAAGTTAGACTCAAGTGTTTGGGCTTTGCTGAATGCAATGGAAGTAGAAGAAGAGTTGAACCGAAGTTTTGGTAGCAAGAGAGTTCGCAGATGTTTTTGAGCCAGTCACAAGACAACCACCGAAGCGAGCCATTGAGTTTCGGATTGATCTAGTGGCTGGAGCAAAACCTGTAAGTAGACCACCTAGCAGGATGACATCTACCGAGATCAAGGAATTAAAGTTGCGGCTAGTAGATTTAGAAAGAAAGAATTTTATTAGACTAAGCTATTCGCCTTAGGGAGCGGCCACGGTGTTCGTGAAGAAACCAGATGGATCGTTAAGGATGTCTATTTATCGTAAGTAGAACGAGAAGACGATCAAGAATAAGTATCTTTAGCCGAAAATGGATGATTTATTTGATCAGTTGAGTGGAGCTAGAGTATTTTCCTGATTGGGTTTGACAATAGGTTTCCATCAGCTAAGAGTGGAGGAGGACAGTATTCCATTGACGGTGTTTCAGACTAGGTATGGTTCATACAAGTGGTTAGTAATGTCATCCGGTTTAACGAATGTGCTAGCTTTTTTTCGGATTTGATGAACCGAGTTTTCCAAGAGCACTTGAGGTTTGGAAGGTTATTCATAGACGACGTTTTAATATATTCTAAGGATGAAAGAGAGCATGAAGTTCATCTTAGAATAGTGCTTGAGATACTGAGGCAACATCAACTGAAAGCGAAGTTTTCAAAGTGTCATTGTAGAAGAAAGAGGTTAAGTTTCTTGGTCATGTGGTTTTAGAGAAGGGTTTGTCAGTTGATCCAGGCAAGATTGAGGTTGTTAACAACTGGAAGAGACCAGAGAAGGCGACTGAGATCAGAAGTTTTCTTGGGCACGCTGGCTATTACCGGAGATTCAATTAAGTGTTTCTCATGGATAGCAGCGCCTTTGAGTAAGGCAATCAGGAAGGACATGAAGTTTATTTGGTTTGAAAAATGTGAGGAAGCATTCCTTAAGTTAAAGCATTTATTGACCAACGCGCCTATATTAGTAGTCCCACATGGGAACCAAGGATTATTAGTGTATACCGATGCACGTGGAATGAGATTAAGGATTGCGTTGATGTAGAAAGGTAAATTTATTGCCTACGCTTCATGATAGCTTAGACCGCATGAAGGGAGATATCCTACTAATGATCTAGAGTTAGCAGCGGTGATATTCGCATTGAGAAATTATCTCTTAGGGGAGAGATTTGAGTTATATACAGATTATAAGTCCTTAAGGTATTTCTTCTCTCAAAAGGAGTTGAACATGAGACAACAAAGGTGGCTATAGTTTTTAGCAGCTTATGATTTTGGTATAGAGTATGCACTTGGAAAGTGAAATAAAGTAGTGGATGCTCTTAGCAGAAAACATTTGAATATGGTGTTAGCTATGTTAACGGAATGGAAGGATCTAGTGGCTTTGACTACTTGCAGTATGCAGCTAAGGTTGACTGCTAGTTCTAGTCAGAGCACAACCATGTTATCCTGCTTGGAAGTCCGACCAGTTCTGATCGAAAGGATTGCTTCTAAGAAGAAAGTGGAACCATTGTTAGTTGAGAAGATTAAAATGCTTAAGGTTGGATTGGAGATTGATGATCTAAAAAATTTCAGTCTTGACCAGAGGGGATGGTTGAGAAAGAAGGGACGGTTATGTGCTCCGAATGTTGGGCACTTAAGATGGAAAGTTCTTAGGGATTGTCATCGATCCAAATTTTTGTTCATCCTAGGGAAACCAAGATGTATCAAGAAATGAAGAGGAGTTTCTATTGGGAAGGTATGAAGAATGATGTTGGTTAGAAGCCGAGTGGGTTTCTTTAACCTTTGGAGATGCCAATTTGGAAATGGGATTTGATATCCATGGATTTTATAGACGGGTTGCCAAGGTCGAATCAAAGAAATGAATGTATATGGGTCATAGTAGACAGGTTGACTAGGACTTCCCATTTCATTCCAGTTAAGTCAACCAGGATGGCACCTGTTTTAGCTAATTTTTTTAATGAAGAACATAGTTAGAATACATGGAATTCCTAGTAGTATAGTAAGTGATAGAGATAATTTGTTTACTCGTAAGTTCTGGAAGAGTGTACAGGATGTGTTAGGTACCAAGCTCAAGATGATACTGCTTATCACCCTCAGATAGATGGGAAGATAGAGAGAGTAAATAAGGTACTCGAGGATTTGTTAAGGGCTTGTGTGCTAGATTTTAATGGATCATGAGAAGATCACATTCACTTAATTAAGTTTTCCTGTAATAACAGTTATCAGACTAGTTAGTAATGGAGCCTTTCGAAACTTTTTACGGAAGGACATGCAAGTCACAAGCATGTTGGTTGGAAACTGAAGACAGATTGTCTTAGATCTAGATCGAGGCAACAGAGAAGATTGAGTTTAGCCCGAGGTAGGATGAAGAAAGCTCAGCCTCGATAAAAGATTTACGCGGATAAGAGGTGTGAGGATCTTGTGTTCTTAGTTGGAGATAGGGTTTTCATTAAAATATCACCAATAAATGGTGTGATACGATTTGGAAAGTCAGGGCAACTGGCACCGAGATATATATGTTGGGCCGTTCCCAGTTCTAGAGAAGATTGGAATGCTCACATACAGTGTAGAGTTTCCGAGCAGTTTGGCAGGTGTCAATAATGTATTTCATGTGTCTTATCTTCGTAAGTATATGCATGATCTAGAGACTACTATTCCGCCGACTGCATTGGAAGACTTAATAGTGGAACCAGATCAGAGTTGTGTTAGGCAACCAATTGGGGTGGTAGGGAGAGTGATAAGAAGTTAAGAAACAAGACAGTCAAGTTGGTGAAAGTTCAGTGGAGCGACAACGAGAAGGTCTGTACTTGGGAGACAAAAGACATGATTAGATATACTTATCCTGATCTGCTGTAAGGGTATGTTCTATATTTCTTAAATATAGACTGTCTCCTAGTTAGGTAGGCTGGTATGGTAATTAGAATATGTTATAGATGGTTGCTATGGTTAATATTTAGTCATTGCTGAATTTCGAGGACGAAATTCTTTAAGGAGGGGAGCTTATAACACCCCTAATTTTAAATTGCATTATTCATGAGATTTAATTAGATAAATTAAATAGAATAATGTAGAGATTAAAGTGATAAGGGAGTTGAGATTTTAAAACTATTTATGGTTAATGCTCAACTAAATGGATTTATAAAAATGGTTTGTAAGTTAAATACCTAAGAGAATAAGGCAAGGGTAATACGGGAAGAGCCGTACACCATAACCCCTAAACTCTTACCTCATTCTCATTCACGTTTTTTTTCATAAAAATACATAAACATAAACAAAGGAGAAACTAGGTCGGTCATTACTGTAGGATCGATTTCACCCTAGAGGGGGAGGGGGGTGAATAGGGTGATACTATCAATTATAAAAATTATTGCGGAAGTTTATAAAATTATTTCAACACAGATATATCAAAATAATAGTAGCACATATAATAGCAGAATAAATGCATAAATAGAATGACATAGAATTTATCCAGCTTCGGCAAAACCTGCCTACGTGCTGCCCCCATGGTTTCTACTAGAAATTAAGCAGCCAAACGCTTACACACGTAAACCCGCGACACCCGCTATCGACTAGCCTTAACTCTACGCTCAAAACCTGCCACAACTTAGCCACTAAGTTGCGAATTCTCAAACCATGCCACGTAGTTTGTCCCCTAGTCACACGACTAGAAATTACACAAGTTTAAACAAAAGGAATATAAAATTGAAGCAATAAAAAAAAAATCAAAACCCTAATTTAAACTAATGCCTTGTATAATTAAGACCAAAACAAAACAAGGCCGGCCCAATATTCACTAAAGTAATATAAGAGTAAATCCCTTTCTCTTTTTTTAATCTATGTCGGCCCATTCCTTGTTTGTGATAATGGCTGCTTCGTTCCTTTCTCGTTCGTTCTGAAATTAGGGCTTCTGAAATCTGGAGCGCCGATTCAAATCAAATTCTGGTTGTTCACAATTGTCTTCGTTTGCTCCTTCAATTTGGCTTGCAATCGCTTCCAGTTAGTCGAGTTCGAATGTTTGCATGAATTGGTACATTCATTCCTTTTTTCGAATTATTCTATACTCGACTTTTGATTCGAGTTGAAAGATTATTCTTTGTTGTTTGAACTCTCTGATACAACTGCCGATGATGTTACTGGGTTATATGGGGTTCGAAACCCATTATTTTCGTTCGTATATTTAATATGAATTCGTCAAATAATTTGTTTTGAATTCATCTCGGCCACTTGATCTTGTTTGAATGCTGTGATTTGAACTTGACTTGTTCTCTTCGTAAATTTCATTTACTTGGCTGTAACGGCTTTGTGAATTTGCTGATTTGTTCAATTTCGGCACCGACTTGATTTGACGATGTTGAGTTTACTATGACTTCGGCATTAACTTGTTCAACTTGAAATTCCTGATGCAAGCTATCTTTCTCTGGTTTGTACCTTGATTATTTTGAAATTGCTACTTTGAGTCTTTTCTGATTTTTGTAAAACCTGCTACTTCGGTTACTTTAAATATGTGATTTTTATCACTGGCTTTGACATGGATTTGTTCGAATTTGCATCCTACACATGTATGAATATATATATATATATATATATATATATATATATATATGCTCACGTTAGTATATAATCCGTTATATGTTGCTTGTAGTTGTTTCTGGTTTTGCTTTGACTTTGGTCACTGCTACGCACTTGTTGGTGCTGTTTCATTTGATATAGATATGTATGTGTATACATATATATATGCATATATGTATACTTGTATTTGTGTTGTTTGCTTGTCTCGGCTTTGATCATTTGTGTTATGCTGTAACTTGTTGTATTAAGTTGCACCCTCTGTTGTATTGTGTCTGGTCTTTGTTTTGAAGTCTCTGATTAACTTGGTTCATGCCATTCTTTTGTTTAGTATTGGTGCACTTGGTTTGCATATAGTCTTCAATATGCAGCCTTGCTCATTGATCATTTGATCCATAGCTGTTTCTTGCATTTGTTTTCATCAAGCCTGCATTGTTCTGTCCATTTGTTTTCAGTTGCACTTCATGTTCATATATATATATATGTATGTATGTATGTATGTATGTATGTATGTATGTATGTATACAAGTGAGTGTACATTTTGTTCTGGTTAGTTGCCTGGTCTGATATACATGTGCACTGCTCACTGTATATTTAGATTGCTGCACCATGTTGTTTGCTGTGGGTATTGTGTACATGTTGCTTTAATTCTGGTACATGATATTTTAGTCTGCACTGCAAGTTGTACCTTTTCTTTTGGCACTGCTTACTGGTCCAGTTTCATTGTATTGTACTTTCGGTCTTCATTCATGTACTCTGGTTGTCATGTATGAGAAGCAACGTTGCATTCCTGGTTTGAACCGTGACTTGATTCACTGTATATTGATTCTTATCAGTCTGCATTCAAGTGTACATCTGAATTTTTGGTCGAGGTTGTGTTGTATGGGCTGTATTTGAATCCTTGTGCTCGATAGTTTTGTGATATTTTGTAGTGCACCTGAGTTGAATCCAGCTTGTAGCCCGGGTTTGACCTTGTGATGATATTGTGACATTATTTTTTATTGCACTTGATTTGAACCCGGCTTTTCATTTGGGTTTGACCTGTGCTCACCTATCCCTGTAATTTTATCAAGTGTATATATTGGTGTGCACGGCCTCATGGCATGTATAGTGATACACTGTGCATGTCACAAGCTGTTCGTGTATGACGAATTCAAATTTAAATGATGACGAACAATCCAAATAACCGAGGCAAATAAAATTTTCAAAATCACATTTTATTTTACACTGCAAAAATATTTTCTTTCAATTTTACTACATCAAAATTTATTTTTGCAGATTACTCAGATGCTGGATTCAATCTGGAATAAAGTTGAAGATAAATTACGAGTGAATGAGCGATATACAGTGAGGACATTTGTAAATGAAAGATTGTGATGTTATTTAATTTGTATTGTAATCAAAATTGTATATGTATAGTGGGAGCTTGAATTTGTACTATTCAAAGTGCAATAAATATTTGTTTGAATAAAATATCTGTTTGAATTTAAATTCTGTGTTATTTATTTTATTCACTAAATGTTTATTTAATTATGTGAAAAATAAAATAGTACATTAACAAATACATTTAAATGAATATATGTATGTTTATTATCATCAAATAAAAATCATATACTCGCATATTCAACAATCTCCCCCTTTTGATGATAACAAACATATATTTAAGATTTTGAATTTGTTAAATGTATTTGATCGTTTAATTTTCTCCCCCTATTTGAATGCTTCCTCTCTACACAAAGCTCCCCTTTATATATGCATACAATTAAAAATATGCAAATGAGCCTAGATGCAAATAGAAAATATATGACATTTACTTGCTTTTATTTGACAAAATCTTAACTTTTCTCTCCCCCTTTTGTTATCAACAAAAGAGTAATAGTGTTAGAAAAATAGTGATAAAGTGATAGATATTAATACAACATTAAAACTCAATCGAATATAAATATTAAATTTTAATAAAAATCAAACAAAAATCATAAATACTCTGTTAGGCGCATATTCCACTTTTAGAATGATGTGAATGATGACATCATATAAAACCATACAGTTGTGTCTATTTGTAGTATATTTATATCAGGAATTTGAATATCTACCAACCATGCATAACCGTTAGGACTTTTAAATGAGATTAGTAGTATTCCATTTTTTTTAAATGAATTCAAGTATCTTCTAACCACGCATAACCATGAGGACTTTTAAACGGGATTAGAATCAACTTGTTTATTTAATAAATCAATTTTGATATGCATTCCATACATGCGTAACCATGAGGACTTTTAAATGAGCATGGAAGAATATAGTTAAAAATTCCAAGTAGTTCACCCATGCATTACCGTGAGGACTTATAAATGAGAGTGAATACTTTGGATTATTATAAATATAAAATGAAAAACGAATGATTCCTGTTTAAATCACCACATATTGACATACTAGATTGGATTATGATGAGTGATGGTCAATAGAAAATGATAGAAATAGAAATGATCATGAAATTTTTACCAACAAAATGTGTTTATAATTCTTGTTTAAATTTCTAAAGAAACTTACTAATTATACCGTCTCAAGTTATAATATGTGACGACCCGGAATTTCTAACAATTTAAATTTGAATAGTTAATTGATTTTAAAATATTTAAAGTTAATTTTAACTTGAATTCAAGATATCAATATTTTCTTGATAATTAAATCATTAATTTTATAGTTTAAATATTGAATTTAATTATTGAAATTGGGTAAATTGTTGAATCTGAAATTTCAATGTCTGTTTAAAATAATTTGAAGGCTTATAAAATTTATAATGATAATACTGGAGATAATAGAATGGTTGAAATTTAATTTAAGGGTGATTTGTTCAGTTTTAATAATACATCGTTTAAATTGAATTTAAAAATAGCCTTCCGACGCACGGTGTCGGAATTCAACGAAACCAGTTCCATTGGGTCCGTAATAGTGTTTTATTATCGGATTTCAATTTTCGTAGTATTCGGAGTTGTTGTGTGAGCTTACGATGTATAAACGCGCTGAAAATTTAAATTGAATATTTATACTGGTCAAAGTTTCAGCTATATTCTTTCACATCATCGTTCTAAAGCACTGTAGCTGACCATTACTGTCCATATCTTCTCCAACACGCTATTTGCTTTTCCTTAATTCACGTAGCTTTGTCCCGGAGATAGATATTGATCATTCAAAAGGAAATGTGCCTTTCATAATAAATAAAAGAAAATCAGTTCCTCTTCAATTAAATCATGGCCGAACTTTACACTTCTTCTTCCAGCTTCATTCAAATTCAAAACCCCAACTTCCTTTGTTTCAGCCCTTCACAAACTAATCCTTGTTCGATTCGAAACCGAACGCGTGGGAAGCTGGGCATCAACGCAGAGCTCTCGTCGGCTAGTCGTTTGCATGCGAAATTCGAGGGTGGTCGTCGTCGTTTTCGGCAATTGGTACGCACTCGGTTTGGGGATTTTGGGCGAAGTCGCGATGGACGCGACATCAGTGGCTCGCGTGCGATCGCGTCACGACTGTGTAGTATGAAGGGCGGCGACTTGAAAGGGAAGGTGGATCTAGGGTTTCACGATGGTTTGAGGGTTAAGTTCGAGCTAATGATGACGGCAAGTTGGATTGCCGAGAGTTCTCGTTTGACGAACACTGGGTCGCGCGTGGACTTTGATGGCTGATAGATGTTGCAAGCAACGACGATGCCGTGACGAAGGAGGCGATGTGGATATGGTTGCTGTATTATTTTTGGCAGTGGCGCTCACGTGAATGGAAGCTGCTTCGTGTGAAGCAATGTATGAGGCAGAGAGGTATTGAATTTCTTTTCTTTAATAATAGTAATAAAAAATTTTGCATAAGATTTTGAAATGTCAAGTTAGATTTTTATTATACAAGCAGTTTGAAAGAGAAAAAATAATATATACACACCTACATAGTTAATTTAAGTATAAGCAGGGAAACGTATGTATGTTATTTTAAATTTACTAGTATATTAAAGAAAGAAATGAATGATGTATTATGGAAACTAATTTATTTAATTAATCTATTTAAATATTTTTGTTAGTAAAAATCTATTTATTCGTTATAAGACTAAATGATTGTTTAAACTAAAATATTGGTCAGTTCAATTTATTGAATGATAAATTACTTGGAGATTATTTCAGATGTTAATAAAATCATCTAATTATTTATACAGGGTCAAAAATTGAGGAAACCAAGGCAATTTTGAAGTGGATTGCAAGTAAAAGAAAAGGTGAGTAAATCTCACTCTGTTGGATTTTTATTTAAATTTAAATGGTTAAATTTAAATATTTTTTTGCATGATTGAATTGATTGATGTGTACCGTGAACTGATGATCTGGTGACTTGGTTTTGGTTGATTCTTGTGTTAATTGTTGCTTGACTCGAGGTATTCGGGTTAGAGGTTGTTTTAAACTTAAATCGTAAATAAGAAAATGCCTTATTTTTAAGTTAATAAGAGCTTAATGATTTGTGATTCATTAAATTAGTAGGGTGATTAAAATGGATAATTAATTAATTCAATTAATTAAGGATTTGGGTTAATTAATTTAGTAATTAGGAGCTTTGAATTAATCAAGGATTTATTTTATTAATGAAGTTTAATTAATTTAGAAATCAATGGATGGTTTGATAGATAAATACTAAATGTAATTAATTAAATATAATTACTTTGTGGAAATAAATCAAGAGAATAATTAAGGTAGTTAATTAAGGAATAATTAATTTATTTATTAAAGCAAATAAAAAGATAGTAAATTATAGGTTGAGATAAATCAAGAATGATTAATATTTGCAGTTTATTTTAACCATTAATTATGCAATATAATTAATTTAGATTAGGGTAAATTGAATATAATTGGAAATCATTAATTTATATAATCAACGATGTAATTAAAGATTGATTAATTAGGATGAATTAATCAATAAGTGACTTATGAGGAAGTAATAAATATAACTAATTAAGGATTAATGTAATTAATATAGTTAATTAATTTATGAAGTAATTAAGATTTCTTATTGATTTGGTTAAGAATAATTTATATCGTGAAATTAAATAAAGATAATTACTTGAATGTAATTGGAAGATAATTAATCCAGGATGGTTAATTAAGGTGAAGAATGAAGGGTTGATTAATTAATCGATTTGGAATTGATTAACGAAGGGATCTAAGAGAATGAGGTTCGGAATTCAATTTGAATCAATTGAATTGATTTGTATGTGAAAAAGCTTTGCTAATGAGTGATTGAATGGTATTGGATGCTTTGAATAAGTCAATATCTCTGAATATAAATGTTTGTGATATGATATGTTGGATGGACAATGATAATGTGATTATCTATCAATTATGAATTACTGTGTGAAAGTGTTATCCGGTAATTAGAATTTAATTGGATTTAATTAAATAACTTGGGTTTAGATGAGATAGGGTTCGAAGAGACCGGAGTCGGGTATTAGGAAATACCCGAAAACCGCTTCGAATTTTATAGATTAATACGTGAATTCTATAGGATGAAATCAAATGATTTAAGTGAGTTGGACTATTTAATCTAAGTCTGGTACTTAGAAAATTGATGTGTAAAATAAGTGATGTCTATAACAAATTGTGAATTTGTAAATTGATACGAGTTACCCCAGGTTTTATATAAGTTGTATGCTTTGTATTCCATGTTGAATGGGTTTATTCACGCTGGTTTCCAGCCTGACCTGGGTGTTACTTTTGTGTAATGCTCGGTCGGACCGAGTATTACAGGTTTTCAGGTTAGGACGTTCTGGAGCTTAAGAGGCGAGCTGGATGGCAAGAACGTATGGAGTGCTTCCGCTATATTATATTATTGTAAATCTATGACATAATAATTGTGTATATTCCAGTGTTTGTAAAAATGTGAAACTCTGATGTATTAAAATGTAATCGACGGATATAATATTCTTTTGTAGACTGTTATTATTTATTATATTTTATCCGCTGTGAATGTGCGATGTTGTTGATTTTGTTTTTCTTCTTCTTCTATCTCTTTCTTCTTTTTCATAACTATCTGGAATTTTCGGCTTCGGAAAATTCCGGGTCGTTACATAATATATGATTAATATCAACACTTGTCACCTTTTCAATTACTATTTATCTTTTTGGTAATTAGTAGGGAGTCAGATTAGTCACTATAGTCATTTAAAATCAAATTCAAAAATAATTATAAAATCAATTTTTCTAAATATGACTAATCTGAAAACAAAGTCAAAAATGATTTTCTAGAAGGGCTTTTATAAGAAAAATGTCTCCTAATTGAAAATTATTTAAAATGAAAAATATGCAGTTATTTTCTTTGAAAAAACAATGCAGTTACTAAATGTCTCAACATAAATCACGTTCCACTAGTTATTTTTCTATCAACTAGACTACCAGTGTAATCTGCATCTGGATTTCTCTTTCACTCAAGATTATCATTAATTGAATGTTATAGACCAAACCGTGAAGTTGAAACAAAATCTTGAAGACCTTTTTGAATAAAATTCCTTTTATTTTTAATTAAAGCCGTGCCAATAAACAAATCAGTGAATATAATGTTAAATTTAGAAGTCGTAGGATAAAAAAATATATTTACGTGCAACGAGATTAATAATCAGTCAATAAGATACCATCATTAGTCTAAACAAATTTATATGAAATAATTTAAAGACTCTAGAGATGCATGTAATGTTCTCGGTATGAAAAGTATAATTGGCCAACAATTTTGAAAAAATCAGAATCATTATCGTCAATTATTTCTTTATCAATAACTGGCTGAATTAAATAAGGTGCAGATTTTCACATATATCGTTTAGGATATCTTTACATGTTTTACCTTTACAATATTTTTCATTGTTTTTCCATTGTGATTCTGTCACCTTTTGTACTAGGCTAAGGAACTATGATTTGTTGCCCATTGTGTTCTTGGAATAGCCAGAAACCAAGTAACACAGTTTTTGTTCCTTCCTGCCTCCACACTTACACGATAAACGATTTTTGTGACCTATTTTTTTATAGGTCCATGATTGTTGGTGGCAGAATATTTTGGAAAATAATTTTGTGAAGACCCAAAACTATTTATATATGTTCCATTCAGCATCCAGATTTGTTTAACTTTGAGAGATTTTATATTCGTGCCTTTTGGAACCAAATTGGTATACTTTTCATGTGTTTGGGTCCATGCCAACAATTGTTTTGATTGTGTCCAAATTTTCTACAAATTGTGCATATTGAATCGACTTGATTAATTTCATTTCTGACATTTTTAGATTAATTATATCCAAGTCCTTGTCTAACTATATTAACAGTTTGTTTTCCTAATAACATATTCAACGATTTTCACTTTTTGAAAATTTATCTAAAGTCGTTGATAGTTGTTGGACTTGTGTTTTGAGAGATTCATTTTCGTTTAACAATTGTGTGTATCTTTTAATAGAATTTTCTCTTCTTGTATTTTCACTCCCTTTCAAAATTAGAATTTCATTTTGAAGCGATTTAATTTTAATTTTTGATTTTTTAATCTCTTCTTCGAATGTTGGAAACTTATCACACTTAGGGATCCTCTTTGATAGTTTTTAACTAATTGGTCAAGTTGTTTATTTAAATCTATCAAAGTATCTTTTTGTGATTCAAGTTTGGCATATTTCTCCCTAAGTCATTCAAAACAGCCATTTACTTCTTGGAAATATATAAGTAATTCTAAGTGAGTGAGTTTTGATACCTCGCTTGACTTGTAATCATCGCTATCAGTTATATTACCTTGAAGGCACATATTTGCTTTCTCACTCTCACTGTACTTTTATTATCTTCATCACTTGTATTCCATATGGCTGCAAAATTCCTCCATTTTGATTTCTTTTCTAAGTCGTGTCGGTTTTAAGGACAATTGGGCTTGATGTGTCCGGGTTGATTGCACTTATGAAAGATGATTTCTTGCTGTTCTACGTTATCTAGAGCTTTGATTATTCTGCTTTTTAATTTTTGATTTAGAGCTGGATTTTCGTATTTGCGGTTCCACTTTTTAAATCTCTTTATTACCATTTCCAACTCTGCTGCTCCATCATCGTCGTCGTCGTCACTTTCAGTTGTTCCTTTGAGAGCTATTGATTTCTTTCGAGTATCTCCTCCTTCACGCTCTTCCTTGAATTTCATTTCTAGCTCATAAGTGGTGAGATTTTCGATGAGTTCTTCAACTTTGATTTGTTTTAAATCTTTCGATTCTTGAATGGCAGCCACTTTTGCTTCAAAACTTCGTGGAAGGACTCTGAGGATTTTTCAGACTATTTCGAATTTCTTGTATGATTTTCCAAGAGCTTTTGATTTGTATACGATATTGGAAAGTCGTGTATACATCTCTTTGACATTTTCTTCCTTGGCCATTATGAAATTATCGTATTTGCTGCTTAGCATGGCAAGACGAGATTCTTTGACTTGAGATGTTCCTTCGTGAGTCACTTCGAGTGTGTGCCATATTTCCAGCGCAGTTGGTCAATGTGAGACACGATTAAATTCAAATTGATCCAATGAACAGATAATAGAATTCATAGCTTTAGCGTTAGCATTTTTTAATTTATTTTTAACTCTGTCCATTGATCCGTCGGTTTTCCTGTTTCCTGATTATCTACAATTATAGTTGGTGCTCTATAACTTGTATCAACAATATCCCAAGCGTCAATGGTTTTTAGAAAAAATTTCATTCTATTTTTCCAGTAGGCGTATTCAACATTGAACGTTGGTGGTCTAACTATGGACTGACCCTCAGCAAAAGCATTATTAAAAGAAGCCATTTTAAAAAATTCAAAATTTTAAAATCAATAATTGGTTTTTGAAAAATCAATTTTTTAAACAAAAATAGCTTTTGAACCTTGCTCTGATACCACTTGTAGGATCGATTTCACCCTACAGGCGTGTGAATAGGGTGATAGTATCAATTATAAAAATTATTTGGAAGTTTATAAAATTATTTCAACACAGATATATCAAAATAGCAGTAGCATAGATAATAGCAGAATAAATGTAGAAATAGACCGACACTGAATTTGCCCAGCTTCGGCAAAACCCTGCCTACATGTTGCTCCTAAGGTTTCTACTAGAAATTAAGCAGTCAGATACATACACACGTAAGCTCGTGACACCCGCTATCGACTAGTCTTAACTCTACGCTCAAAACCTTACCACAACTCATCCACGGAGTTGCGAATTCTCAAACTACACCATGTAGTTTGTCCCCTAGTCACACGACTAGAAATCACATAGGTTTAAACAAAAGGAATACAAAATTGAAGCAATAAAAAAAAATCAAAACCCAATTTAAACTAAAGCCTTGTATAATTAAGACCAAAACAAAACAAGGTCGGACCAATATTCACTAAAGTAATATAAAAGTAAATCCCTTTCTCTTTTTTTAATATATGTCGACCCGTTACTTGTTTGTGATAATGGTTGCTTCATTCCTTTCCCATTCGTTCCGAAATTTGGGCTTCTGAAATCTGGAGCGTCGATTCAAATCAAATTCTAGTTGTTCACGATTGGCTTCGATTGCTCCTTCAATTTGGCTTGCGATCGCTTCCAGTTAGTCGAGTTCGAATGTTTGCGTAAATTGGTACGTTTGTTCCTTTTTCGAAATATTCTATACTCGACTTTTGATTCGAGTTGAAAGATTATTCTTTATTGCTTGAACTACTGATACAACTGCCGATGATGTTACTTGATTATGTAGGGTTCGAAAACCTATATTTTCGTTCGTATATTTTATACGAATTCGTCAAATAATTTGTTCTGAATTCATCTCGCCCACTTGATCTTGTTTGAATGCTGTGATTTGAATTTGACTTGTTCTCTTCGTATATTTCATTTACTTGGTTGTCATGGCTTTGTGAATTTGCTGATTTGTTCAGTTTCGGCACTGAATTGATTTGACGATGTTGATTTTACTGTAACTTCGGCATTAACTTGTTTAACTTGAAATTCCTGATGCAAGCTATCTTTCTTTGGCTTATGCCTTGATTATTTTTAAACTACTACTTTGAGTCTTTTTTGATTTTTCTAAAACCTGCTACTTCGGTTGCTTTAAATATGTGATTTTTATCACCTGGTTTTGACATGGATTTGTTCGAATTTGCATCCTGCACATGTATGAATATATATATTCTTACGTATGTATATAATCAGTTACATGTTGCTTGTAGTTGTTTCTGGTTTTGCTTTGACTTTGGTCACTGCTGCGCACTTGCTGGTGCTGTTTCATTTGATATAGATATGTATGTGTATACATATATATGCGTACATGTATACTTGTATTTGTGTTGTTTGCTTGTCTCGGCTTTGATCATTTGTGTTATGCTATAACTTGTTGTATTGAGTTGCACCCTCTGTTGTACTGTGTCTAGTCTTTGTTTTGAAGTCTCTGATTAACTTGGTTCATGCCATTCTTTTCTTTAATATTGGTGCACTTGGTTTGCATATAGTCTTCAATGTGCAGCTTTGCTCATTGATCATTTGATCCATAGCTGTTTCTTGCATTTGTTTTCAGTTACACTTCATGTTCATATATATGTATACAAGTGAGTGTACATTTTGTTCTTGTTAGTTGCCTAGTTTGATATACATGTGCACTGCTTACTGTTTATTTAGGTTGCTGCACCATGTTGTTTGCTGTGGGTATTGTGAACATGTTGCTTTAAATCTGGTACATGATATTTGAGTCTGTACTACAAGTTGTGCCTGTTCTTTTGGCACTGCTTACTAGTCCTGTTTCATTGTATTGTACTTGTAGTCTTCATTCATGTACTTTGGTTGTCATGTATGTGAAGCAGTGTTGCATTCCTGGTTTGAACCGTGACTTGACTCACTGTATATTGATTCTTATCAGTCTGCATTCAAGTGTACATCTGAATTTTTGGTCGAGGTTGTGTTGTATGGGCTGTATTTGAATCCTAGTGCTCGATAGTTTTGTGATATTTTGTAGTGCACCTGAGTTGAATCCAGCTTGGAGCTCGGGTTTGACCTTGTGCTGATATTGTGACATTATTTTTTATTTCACCTGAGTTGAACCCGACTTTTCATTTGGGTTTGACCTGTGCTCGCCTGTCCCTGTAATTTTATCAAGTGTATATATTGGTGTGCACGGCCTTGTGGCATGTACAATGATACATTGTGCATGTCACAAGCTGTTCGTGTATGATGAATTCAAATTTAAATGATGACGAACAACCTAAATAACTGAGGCAAACAAAATTTTCAAAATCACATTTTATTTTACACTACGAAATTATTTTCTTTTCAATTTTACTGCGTCTAAATTTATTTTTGCAGATTGCTCAGATGCTGGATTCAATCTGGAATGAAGTTGAAGATAAATTATGAGTGAATGAGCGATACGTAGTGAGGACATTTGTAAATGAAAGATTGTGATGTAATTGAACTTGTATTGTAATCAAAATTGTATATGTATAATGAGAGCTTGAATTTGTACTATTTAAAATTGTAATAAATATTTGTTTGAATAAAATATCTATTTGAATTTAAATTCCTGTTATTTATTTTATTCACCAAATATTTATTTAATTATGTGAAAAATAAAATAATACATTAACAAATACATTTAAATGAATATATGTATGTTTATTATCATCAAACAAAAATCATATACTCCCATATTCAATAATTACCCTAGGAGAAGAAGAGCCTAAAATCAATTAGAAGCTAAGTTTCAAGCAAGGAAGATTAAAGAAAGAACAAATCTCAAGTTCCTTATCCAAACAAGGTGAATAATGATCTAAACCATCTTATATTAGTCTTTTAGAACTTTTAATTTCCGATTTAAGGTTTCAAACCATTTGGATGGATGAATGATGATATGCTTTGATTTTATGCCATGTTTTGATTTAAACAAGGGTTTTTATGTGATGATATAATTTGATTTTTAGGTTAAAATCGTGTAAATTGATTTTGAATGCCAAGTTGTTTGAATATGTTATGTAAAACATTATTTTAGAGATGGGTTTAAATATTCATAATATTCCAAGCATATCAATTTTGAATGGAAGAAATAGATAATTTGGGATTAAATTATTTAGGGCAAATAAGTAATGTTTTAGGGTCAGAAATTTATATACGTTAGTGAATAATTTGATTTTTAGGTATTTTTCTTAAGTGTTTTGATATGGTTATTAAATTATTTAAGTTGGAAGACTTAAATGTTTAAATATTTTGTTGAAGGGGATGTATTATTTGTTAAAATGATTTTAATTATTAATTATTGAACTCCCCAGCCTTTTTCAAAAAAGGATTTTGATAAAGACTTGGCAGCCAATCATATTTTAACTAATTGGGTAAGTTACACAAAAAGGAATTTCTTTGAAAGGTAACAAAATCAGTTTTGTTTTGATTTATAACTTAACCACTTCCATTTGCTAGCTTTCATCACCATACTTTAGCTAATGAACTCATTCAAAATCAATGCACATGGCATCTTGCTATTGATACATAGTGGATTGGAGAAATGCAGAAGGGACAATGTCAAAGGCATGCTTTCGAAGGGGTTGAAGTCATTCTTATTAGCTTCTGAATATATTACTTGCCTTTGTTTTTAAAAGATGCTTTCAAAGGGGTTAAATCTTTCGAATCAATCAGCTTACCTTTGTTTTTAGAAAGGATCTTTCAAAAGAGTTACCTCTTACTTCATTTTTAAAGAAGCTTTCGAATGAGTTGCCGCATTTTGTACCTATTCAATACCTAGTTGCCGCCTTCATACCTTTCAAATTGGTTAAAGGTCGCTTTTCTTTATAGCCTTGTAACAATGAGTTCAAAAGGAAGGCTTTCATTTTATTAATATTGAATCCGCCTCTCCAATGCTTTTGAAAGGGTCCATGTAGCCGCTTTTATCAATGGTTTCGAAAGGTTGGTTTTGAAGCTATCCTTTTCCCCAGTTCTTTTATTTGAAGATCCATGCTTTCGAAAGAGTTACTTTCGATTTTGTTCTCTTTGACCCAGAAGTTATATTGAATGCCAAACCTAATGATTTCGAAAGAGATACTTTCAAATGGTTTCGATGCAACGCTTCCATAAATTCTTCTTGAACTAAGTGCCTTTAAAAGATAAGCGTTAAGTGTTTTGAAAGGTATATCTTTAATGATTTTGAAAGATAAGTTTTAAGTGTTTTGAAAGGTATGTTTTTAATGGTCTCGAAAGTGAAGGCCTAAGGTTTTAAGTAATGACACAAAGGATATAGTTGAAAGCCTAAGTTTTCAAATAAGAAACCCAATCTCATTTCTTTAAAGGTAAAACACATGGCAATATGAAAGAGTTTTGAAATGGCATTTAACTCTGGAATTTCTGAAGAAGTTTTCTGTGCTAAAGATAGTGGGTCAATGGTGTTAACCATGTTTCATTAGAAAAATGATTGCAAGGAACTAAATCATAGATGTTTAAATTATTACGTTTTGGTCAGTTATCACATATGCTTTGTAAACATATTCGTTTCATAATTAATCCATAGCTATATTTTGGTGTTTTAAGGGTAGAATAACCAGCTATGTTGACCGAAGAGTGAATATACATTGAGTTAAATCCTATGTGAGTAGAATTACATCTTGGAGGTCAGACAGTCCATAATATAGAATATCCAAAGAACGATCAAAGAATTACTGGTTTAGACAGGTTCTTAGTAAGCCCATGAAAACTATGTATGGAAGTTGTTATTGGCAGGGGCCAATAAGTTCTTAGTGATCCCATGAAAACTATGTCCGGAATAAGCTAACGAAAGAGATCAGCAGGTTCATAGTCAGCCCATGAAAACTATGTCATGAGAGATGTTATTGGAGAATCCAATAGGTTCATAGTAAGCTTATAAAAAACTATGATTGGAGAAAGTTATTGGTAGATACCAATAGGTTCATGGAGATCCCATGAAAACTATGATCAGATGATAACATTGGTAGAAACCAATGGGTTCATGGTGGCCCCATGAAAACTATGAAAGTGAAAGGTAATTCCATAAATAATTATCTGGTTATTTGTCAGCCCATAAAAAATCTAATAGGTTAATGGTGACCCTAGAAAATATAAGTTGAGACAGACAATCCGGTAAATGGGGAAGCAAAATCCAGAGCATATTGCATGTTTGCATATCATTATGATAAATTTTATTATGTTATGTCTTAACCATTGTGGATGTAGGTGCACAGTATATGGTTACTATAAATTGGGTTAAGATACGAACGAGAGGAAAACTTGTTCTGCTAAGCGGCAAGGTTTCACTAGATATCTATGTGATTCGAGATGGCAGGTTATTATTCATACCAGACTTTTTGTTTGACTCGAATTTTTTTTTTCCCCTTAAATTCTTGAGTGCTCAATTGATTTTGAGTAGTTTAATTTAAGGTTTTCAGGTTCTCCTGTAGACGAATAAGCTTTCGAATACTACAGGAGGCAACCTAGCTATTAGGAGTTCTTTCTATTTGATTCTGCTATGTTATTGGATGTAATGGAAAAGTTGTTCAATTGCCTATATTTAGACTCTGATCTACCAAGGTGGCATCTTCATATGTCGCTTTTGGCGTATTTTGTAATAATTATATTTTTCTGGATGTGGTTACGAATTGGGATTATGTAATGAATTTGAAATGTGATTTGAAGTGGAATGAGAAATTAGTTTTAAAAATTGAGTTTATTTTTTTCCATATCCACGTGTTTCTGGTATATCAATGTATCTAATATTACTGCATTTGGTCACCAAGAGTTAATAACTATGGATGACTGCATCATCTATAGCAGTTAGTTTTGGGCCACCAAATGGGGGATGTTACAACATGGAAACACCGCCACAATGCTACAACATGTAAACACTGCCACATTTCTACTAAACACATAAACACTGTCATTTCAAACGATATACTTATTCAAAAACCTAAGCTTGATAATCCATAAAAATTTGCATTGTAATCCTCTATATTCCAATGAATTAGAATATTACTTAAATCTCATTCTTGTTTTATCACTACTTTCAGTTATCTCTACTAACTCAGATCAATTATCCAACAAGAATCCAAGATCACCTAAACCCTAAAAATTTACTACTATAATTTACGTTTTACTTGCATACGTCCTTCAAATCTACAAATCCGGAACCATCACATAGTCTATAAGTTTCAGGGACTACTACTACTCAATATTTTCTAGATTCCAACATATGTCAATTTCTAACCATACAATTCCAAGGTTTGCATAGGTATACTTGGAACACGTCTACAATGATAAAACTCAATAAGGTAACACCAACTGTAGGGTACCGTGGAAACCAATTTCCACTAATACCTCCACATAATGCTATTTTAGGGACCGCTCTCCAACAAATACGACTTCTCACTCATGTCAACCTGGTCCGCCTGTAGCCTCCAATGAAACGACATAATGCTTAGACCTTCCATAACATACAGATATCATATCCTTATCTATGTGGTACCAGTCAATACTCGGACCGCCCCTTTATCAGTGAACTTACCATATAAGAATTAAACTTGACCTTACCGGGTCCCTTTTTACACCTTAAACCAAATAAAACTCCTTGTGTATACAACATCCCTTGAGAATAGCGATCTTGGTCTACTCTTTCCAAATTCTGGGACAAGTTTTACTCAAATCATACTTTACAAACTTTCTCACACAAAGATTCTGAGTTTCAAACCATACTTGGGTAAAATTATACAAGATGGTGCTCACCCTTCAGTACTATAGGAAGCTTGACCTAGTACTATGTCCTTCCACTTCGGCCGTCGATGAAAGGTCACTAAATTCCTATGTTTCCTTTTTAACTTTGCCCCAATGTATCATCTCTTACTTGGAGGTCCAAAACTAACTGCTATGGATGCTGCAGTCATTAATATTTATCTATTCTTGGTGACCAAATGTGGTAATTTTAAATACATTGATATAACAGAAACACATGAATACGAAAAAAATTAAACACATAAAACAAATTTCTCATTCCACTTCAACCTCTTTTCAAATTCATTATACAATCCTAATTTTGTAAACAATGTTAAGAGGAATACAATTATTAAAAAATATGACTAGGGCAACATATGAAGATGCCCGCTTGGATAACCAGAGTCTAAATATAGGCAATTAAATAACTTTTTCCATTACAACCAAAATACAATGGAATCAAAAACAAAGAACTCATAATATCTAGCTTGCCTCCTACACGTCTCCAGATGCTTATTCGTCTAAAGGTGAACCTGAAAATCTTAACTCTCAAACTACTCAAAATCAATTGAGCACCCGAGAGTTTAAGGGGAAAACATAAACTTCGAGTCAGACAAAAAGTCTGGTATGAAATGACGGGGGAATAGTAACTACGGGTGAATAGTACAAAATACTATAGCTAATAAATGTGAGATTAAGCGACACATAGGAATTAATTTGGATATTGATTAAAATGGAAAAACATGTCAATTAATTAATTGGCAATTAGTTGCGCATTTTAAAAAAGGGCGTCAATGAATCAAATAATATGATATCTTTACAATAGCTAATAATGTAAATTAATTAGCTAGAAGAAAACGCCAGTTATAGAATTATTTATTTCCAAGTTAAAAAAATTGGAATGCTTACAAAAATCAAACAAGGTAATTAGGCTAAGATGTAGGCAAATTAATAAGAATAAATTAAAAAGTATAACTTTTATATGCATTCGGTTAATACAGGTATTAATTGACGTGATCAAATAGGTAAGAAATTATAATGTATAAGAATGAATTAATATTGGATATATATATATATATGTATGTATGTATGTATGTATGTGTTCATATATATATATGTGTGTGTGTGTGATCTAATTAATTGGATAATTAACAGAAGAATCTTATTTAGAAGAAAACATTAATTAATAGGGTCATATAATAAAGGAACAAAGGAATAACATTAAAGAGTTATACGTTACAAGCTAACGTAAAAAAATCAAGTTCTGATGGTGAGGATTGTTTTTACGATTAATCGGATGGTTCCTAGTTGTTCACTGCACCTATAAATTGAACGTAACTTAACCCTAGCCTACACAATTTTCTCTGCATCAACTACCGTTGTTTATAACTGACTCCTCTTCTCCCTCTTCCTTTCTCCTCTTCAATCTCTTTTCAAACACATGAATATGAAGAAAAAAATTAAACACATAAAACAAATTTCTCATTCCACTTCAATCTCTTTTCAAATTCATTACACAATCCCAATTTTGTAAACCATGTTTAGAGAAATACAATTATTAAAAAATATGCCTAGAGCGACACATAAAGATGCCCGCTTGGATAATCAGAGTCTAAATATAGGCAATTAAATAACTTTTTCCATTACAACCAAAATACAATAGAATCAAACACAAAGAACTCATAATATCTAGCTTGCCTCCTACACGTCTTCGGAAGCTTATTCGTCTAAAGGAGAACTTGAAAATCTTAACTCTCAAACTACTCAAAATCAATTGGGCACCCAAGATTTTAAGGGAAAACATAAACTTCGAGTCAAACAAAAAGTCTGGTATGAATAATAACCTACCATCTTGTACCATATAGATACCTAGCGAGACCACACCGCTTAGCAGAACGGGCTTTCCCCTCACTAGTATCTTAAATCAATTTATAATAACCATATACTGTTCACCTGCATCCACATTGGTTAAAATATAACATAATAAATTGTATAATGATGATATGCAAACATGTTCTGGATTTTCCATTTCTATTTATCCGACTATTTTTCACAAATTATAGTTTCTAGGGTCACTGTCACCCTATTAGTTTTCATGGGCTGATTAATAACCTGTTAATTCTTTATGGAGTTCCTATCCACTTTCATAGTTTTCAGGAGGTCACTGTGAACTTATTGGTTTCTACTAATACTATCATCCAATCATAGTTTTCATGGGATCTCTATGAACCTATTAGTATCTACCAAAAAATTTCTCCAATCATAGTTCTCATGGGCTTACTATGAACCTATTGGGTTCTACAATAACTTCCCTCATGTCGTAGTTTTCATGGGATCACTATGAACCTATTATCTCTTTCAATAACCTAATCCAGACATCATGGAATCACTAAGAACCTATTACCCTCTGCTAATAACAATTTCCATACATAGTTTTCATGGGCTTACTAAGAACCTGTCTAAATATTGGGCATCCTATATTCTGGTTTGCCTGACCTCCTAGGTGCAACTCTATTCACATGGGTGTTAACTCAATGTATATTCACTACCGGGTCAACGTAACTGGTTATTCTACCTTACCACCCTAACATGTAGTTATGGGTTAACTATTTACGAAAGCACACGTGATAACTGATCAATATAAACTTCCATGATTTAACTTCCTTGTAATCATCTTTCTAATGAAATATGGTTAATACCCTTAACTCACTATCTTTAGCAAGGAAAGCTTCTTAAAAAACTCCAAAGTTAAATGCCATTTCAAATCATATTGCCATGGACTTACTTTAAAAAAATAAAGTTGGGTTTCTTGTTTGAAAACTAAAGCTTTTGAAACTTTAGGCCTGTTTTTTCGTAATCATTTAAAACATACCTTTCGAAAGTATACAAACCTTCCTTCCAAAACATTTAAAACATTCCTTTCGAAACCATTAAAGTTATACCTCTCGAAACACTTGAAGCTTACCTTTCAGAGGTACTTAGTTCAAATAAAATAATGAAAGCATATCTTCGAAACCATTTGAAAGTATCTCTTTCGAAATCATTGGGTTAACATTAAACAAAAACCCTGGGTCAAAGAAAATGATAGGGAAATCAACCCTTTCGAAAGTATTGATTTTAAGTGAAAGAATTTGGGGAAGAGGATAGTTTCGAAACCAATATCTCCAAATCTCTTATTAATAGTGGATCAAACTACCCTTTAGAAAGCATTGTGAAAGCGGCTTCAAATTTTATAAGGGCGAAAGCTTCCCTTTCGAAAGCATTGATTTAAAGTTATAAAGAAAGTGACCTTTAACTAATTCGAAAGGCATGAATACAGCGGCTAGGTTTCGAATAGATTCAAAAGCCGCTACCCTTTCAAAAGCTCCTTTTCAAAACTAAATATGCGGTAACTCATTCGAAAGCTTCTTTTAAAACAAAGACAAGTGGTAATTTATTCGAAAGCTTTCATTAAAAGAAAGGCATATTGATTGATTCGAAAGATATTTAAAAGTAGCCTCAAGCCCTTCGAAAGCAAGCCTTCAACACCGTCCCCTTGGCCTTTCTCCAATACACTACGTATTAATTTCTTGATACCCAGTGCATTGGTTTCAACCGGGTTCGAAAGGCCTACTGGGCATGGCTTCAGAAACTAGCAAAAGGAAGTGGCAAGGTAGTAATTCGAAACAAAACTGATTATATGCCATTAAAAAAATTCCTTTTCACCTACCTTGCCTAATTTGTCAAAATATGATTGGTTGCCAATCCTTTATCAAAATGGTTTTCAAAAAAAGGTTGCCGAATTCATCAATCAATAATTGAAAATGCTTTAGCAAATAAGCCCATCTCCATAATAAAACAATCAAAATGTTTAAGTCCCCAAACTCAACTAATTTAATTTCCAAAGTAAATCGGTTAAGAAAAATCCTCAAAAATTGCAATAATTCACTTTTAATATGTTTTCTATCATACATAAAAAATTTCGGACTCAATAACATTACATTATTGCCTTAAGCATTTTAAACTCAGAATAATTATTTCTTCTATTCAAAATTCATAAAAAATTATCCATAGCTTGGAATATTATTAAAATTAAACCCATCTCTAAAATAATTTTTTACATAACATATTCAACCATCATGGTACTCGAAACCCATTTTACATGATTTTTACCTTAAAATCGAATTATACCTTTGCATGAAAGTCCTTTTCTTCAAATCAAAACATGGCATATAATCAAAGCATATCATCATTCAATCCATCCAAATGGTTTCAGTCATAAAACCCAAAATTTTAAATGTTTAATAAAACATATATGAGATGGTTCAGATTATTATTCACCTTGTTTGGATAAAGAATTTGAGATTTGTTCTTGCTTAATTCTTCCTTGCTTGAATTCTAGCTTCTAACTGATTTTGGTCTCATTTCTCTTAGGGTTATGGCTGGACATGATATCTTTTTGTTTATGTTTTTGTTTTTATGAAAGTATGAATGAGAATGAGGTAAGGGTTTATAGGTTATGGGGTATATAGGCTATTCCCATATTACCCTTGCCTTATTTCCTTAGGTATTTAACTTATAAAACCATTTTATAAACCCATTTATTGAAGGCACGACCCTATTTAGTTCTCAAATATCAATCCCCTTATCACTCTGGTCTCAACATTATTCTATTTAATTTATCTAATTAAATCTTCTGAATATTGTTATTTAAACTTAGGGGTGTTACAAGCTCTCCTCCTTAAAGAATTTCGTCCTCGAAATTCAACAAGGACTAAATATTATCATAGCAACCATCTGTACCATCTCTTAACCACTATACTAGCCTACCTGACTAGAAAACAGTCTATATAAAGCAAACAGAGAACATACCCTTACAGCAGACCGGGATAAATATCTCTAATCCTATCTTCTTTCTCCCAGGTAGTCCTTCTCGTTGTCACTCCACTAAACTTTACCAACTTAACTGTCTTGTTTCTTAACCTCCTCTCATTCTCAGTACAACCTGAACTAGTTGTCTAACAAAGGTCAGATCCAGTTCTACTATAAAGTGTTCCAATGCAGTCGGAGGAATAGAAGTCTCTGGATCATGCACATACTTATGAAGATGAGACATATGTAGCACATTATGGACACATGCTAAACTGCTAGACAACTCCATTCTGTATGCGAGCCTTTCGATCCTCTCCATAAATAGGAACGGTCCAACATATCATGGTGCCTGTTTCCATGACGTTCTCAATCGTCCCACACCCTTCATTGATGATACTTTAATGAAAACCATATCTTCAATTGCGAACTCTAGATTTTTATACCTCTTATCTGCTTTACTCTTTTGTCTAGACTGAGCTTCCTTCACCCTACCTTAGATCAACTCAATCTTCTCTGTTGCCTCTCTTACTAGATCTGGACCAAGACTAATTTATCTCCAGTTTCCAACAAACATGCCAGTGACTTGCATGGCCTCGCATATAAAGCTTCGAAAGGCGCCATTCCTATACTATTTTGCTAACTAATATTATAGGAAAGCTCAATTAAGTGTAGGTGATTTTTTCAAGATCCATCAAAATCTATCAAACAAGATCTTAACAAATCCTCATGTACCTTGTTCACTCTCTCTGTCTACCCATCTTTCTGAGGGCGATATGCAGTACTCATCTTGAGCTTGGTACCTAACACATCCCGTAGACTCTTCCAGAATTCGCTAGTAAACATGTTATCTCTATCACTTATTATACTACTATGAATTCCATGTAGTCCAACTATGTTCTTCATAAATAATTTAGCTAAAAAGGTGCTGTGCTGGTTGACTTAACTAGAATGAAATGTGCACTTTTGGTCTACTTGTCCACTATGATCCATATACTTTCATTTCCTCAATTCGACCTTGGTAACCCATCTGTAAAATCCATGGATATGGATCCCATTTCCAAACTGGTATCTCCAAAGGTTGAGCGACCCACTCAGTTCACACACTACTTTACCAATAAGCCAACATCCTTCTCATACCTTCCTAGTAGAAACTCTTCTTCATGTCTTGATACATCTTAGTCTCTCCAGGACGAATCATAAATTTTGATCGATGACATTCTTTAAGGACCTCCTTTCTTAGGTCCTCTACATTCGAGACACACAATCATCCCTTCTTTCTCAACCATCGCTTTTGGTCAAGACCAAATCCTTTGGGTCATCAATCTCGGTCCCGACCTCTATCCTTCTAATCTTCTCAGCCAATAATGGATCATCTTTCTGCTTAGAAGCAATTCTTTCAATCAGAGCTGATCGGACTTCCAAGCAGGACAACATGGCAATGCCCGGACTAAAACTTGCAGTCGACCTTAACTGTACACTACAAGTAGTTAAAGCTTTTAGGTACTTCCACTCTGACATAGCTAACACCACATTCAGATGTCTTCTGCTAAGAGCATTCACCACTTTATTTCCTTTTGTTGGTCTATACTCTATACCAAAATCATAAGATACTAAAAACTCCAGCCACCTTTGCTGTCTTATATTCAACTTCTTCTAAGAGAACAAGTACTATAAGGACATATGATCTATGTATAACTCAAATCTCTCCCCTAAGAGGAAATGTCTCCATATTTTCAACGCGAAGATCACTGCCGCCAACTCTAGATCATGAGCAGGATATCTCACTTCATGCGGTCTAAGCTGCTCTAAGATGCCCTAAAGATTAGGCAATAACTTTGCCTTTTTGCAACAACACAGCTCCAACCCAGTTCCACATTCATCTATATACAACACTAACCCTTAATTCCCATCTGGCACTACTAATACAGGTGCATTGTGTTGAATATGCAAGTATATAAGTTTTGTTTGATGATAGTAAAAATATATATATATATATATATATATATATATATATATATATATGTATATATATATATATATATATTCATTTAAATGTATTTGTTAATGTACTATTTTATTTTTCACATAATTAAATAAATATTTGCTGAATAAAATAAATAACACGGAATTTAAATTCAAACATATATTTTATTCAAACAAATATTTATTACAATTTTTGAATAGTACAAATTTGAGCTCTCACTATATACACACACACACAAATTTCAATTACATTACAATTTCAATTACCATACAATTTTGATTACACAACAGTTTTCATTTATAATGTTCTCCTCACCACATTTCACTCATACACCCGTATTTGTTCTTCAACTCTTTTCCAGATTGAATCCAGCATCTAAGTAATCTACAAAATAAACACTAACGTGGTAAAATTAGAAAGAAAATATTTCGCAGTATAAAATAAAATGTGTGTTTGGAAAATGTTATTTGCCTCCGTTATTTGGGTTGTTCGTCATCATTTAAATTTGAATTCATCATACACGAACAGCTTATGACATGCATAGTGTATCACCGTATGTGCCACAAGGCCGTGCACACCGATATACACTTGACAAAATTGCAAGGACAGGTGAGCACAAGGTCAAACCCAATTAAAAGCAAGGTTCAACTCAAGTGCAATACAAATAAAGTCATGACACGAGCACAAGGTCAAACCCGAGCTATAAGCTGGATTCAACTCAGGTGCGATGTCAAAAATCAACATCAAAGAGCAGACCCAAAGTACATAAAGCAGTGAACTATATATGCAGTGTTCAAGACTGAAGACAAAATCAAAGCCAACTGACTACATATGCAGATTCTAATTCATATGGCACCATAGAACTAATATACATATGAATAATGTAATGCATTCTATTGAAGTGCAGACCAAACTCATGTACATGACAGCAACTCATCATACATAAAAAACAATGCAAAAACTTTCAGTGAAACTACACCGGACTACAAGACGAACCAGACAAGGCACAGACCACATTCAAGACAACATGATCAACTAAATGCAAACACATAACTGCACAAACCAGGGTATAGTCATGTAACAGTTTCAAACCAAAGTCAACGCCGAAGTAAATTTTATCACAGTATCAAGATGAACGAAGTCAGTTTGTAGTAAGTTCAACCAAGTCAAGTTAAATGCCAAAGTCATGGAACAAGTAGGGTACATGTCGAAGAAGTCAACGGAATCAAATTCCAAAATCAAGTCAGAGCCGTGGTATCCAAAGTCAATAGCAAAATCAAAGTCGTGATGACCAAGGGAAATGAACTCAAATACTAAATGTATAAGTTCATTAAAATGGTCAAAACACATAAATCACAGCCTCGACCAAAAATACAAATGTACAAATGCAATAACGGTCGGGAGCAACTCAGACTCAATGTAAACAAGTGAATGGCACCGAACATCAAAATTTCATATGCAATCAGCTATTCTCAATAGCATAGACTTCAAATGAACTTATACAAGGTGCACTGCAAATACAAGCACGATATGTACAAAGTCAATGCAACAGTGGATAGTGCAATGAAGACTACAAGACCAAGCCGTGCACATGTAGAAAAACCAATTATAAATCCAAGCGAAACACAGTACAAGCTCAACTACAACAAAGAAGCATGCATACATGCAGTGACACACAGAGCACATACACTTGGATATAAATGCATCACTGAGACACGAGTATAATATACATGAAGTATCATCAATTGGACCACTGGCTACGACTTCAAGCATGCGAATACAGGAAAACCAAACCGCAACAATTCCCAATACAAATGAAACAATGATACCAGTGACATGAACAAGACTCGAAGCAACCAGATTATATCCAAGCAAGAAAAAGTGAACCAATGAATCCCACAGCAACTCATAATAGTTTGAAAATGCACAAGTAACTCGACCACAATATCAAAGTAGAAAAATGGTTACAACAAATCACAGTGCAAACTCAAATATCAATGAAAACGAAACAGTGACTCCTGGAAATGTAGACACAAAAATATACGAATTTAAACAAATCATCAAGGTGGCCAAGTCAAAGGAAACAAAGAATGAAATCCACATCGTCAAAGAATTGAACACCATGGTGGCCAAGGAAGTCGAAACCAAAGCCGTGACAAGCAAATAAACGAAATATACCAAGTTGAAGAAGGTAGAAATCATCTCAAGCATTCAAAAATAATCAAGTGGCTAAATAAAATAACTAATGAATTCAAATTAAATTATACGAATGAAAATATAGGAATTAGAATCCTATAAAACCCAATCATCATCGGCCGTAAGTAGGCATTCGAGTTCAAGCAAAAAGAATAGTCATTCAGTTCGAATCAAGATTGAGTTCAAGCAAGCTAACCAGAAAAGCAAAAAGAACAAATCACATACCAATTCGTAGTTGAACTCGATCAATTTCAAGGAGCCATGAGAAAGTCATAGAAATGTACGATCGACAAAGAAAATGATGTGATAAATCATTCATTTGATCAAGCAACTAAAGTTGGCCTCTTTGAAATTCAAATGCCCTAATTTTCACACAGAGAAACAAACGAGCAAATTGTCACAAAGAAGAAGATACGGCTAAACAAACAAAAGAGGGGATTATTTTTTTAGTGTTTGGTTTTTGGGTCGGCTTCTATAATATTTGGGCTTTAATTTTAAAATTAGGATTTTATATTTTTTAGTTGTTTTATATTTGCTTTTAAACTTTTGTAATTTACTAGTAGTGTGATAGGGGACAAACTACGGTGGTGTAGTCCGAGAATTCACAACTCAATGGCTGAGTTGTGGCATGGTTTTGAGCGTAGATTTAGGTTATTCGATAGCGGATGTCGCAAGTTTACGTAAGTAAGCGTCTGACTACTTAATTTCTAGTAGAAACCTTGAGGGCAACACATAGGCAGGGTTTTGCCAAAGCTGGGTAAATCTGTGTTTCTATTTTGTGCTTTTATTATCTTGCTATTGTAACAACCCGCATATTTATCGATTTTATATTTAAATATTTTATTTAAATATTTTGTCGTTAATTGGATATTGGTCCGAAAAGCTACTTTTTGCAAACAGTCAAATTAGGATTCGAGACCACTTTCATTGAGTTCGAAATGCCGTTTACAACTTTTTTAAGTATAAACATTGATGGGTTTGGAGTTAGTGGAATTTCACTTACTTTTCCCGCTTTGGACTTTGGGTTAGATTAGCCATTATAACTCAAACCCACTTCTCTCCTTCTCCTCACTCTTCATAAATTCCTACCAAACACAAACTTTAACATTAATGGTGAGTGGAAGGGGAAATTAGAATCTCCAAGCCTAGGTTTCAACTCCAACTCCATCATTCAACTCCAAATTCAAGGAAAAGCATTGGATTCAAGCTTGTTGTTGCTTCTCCATTCATCTTCAAGCTTTACCTTCATAAATTGGTGAAAAGGTGAGATTTTTATCTCACAATTCTAGTCTATAACTATATTGGACTGTTGGGAATGATTCCCCATCACTTTATCATGTACATTTGCATTTGGTTTGGATTGGATTGGCGAAAAACTCCAATTTTTAGTGTTTTTGGTGAATTATTGGGCTTAGGTCGCTCTGCCTCGAGGAGTCTCGGCCTGCATATTTTTGTTCGCTCTTAGGTCATTCAGAATTAGGTCGCTGGGTCGCTTGATCGATAGGTCGTAGGTCGTAGGTCGCTCTGCCTCGAGGAGTCTCGGCCTGCATATTTTCATTCGCTCTTAGGTCGTTCGGAATTAGGTCGCTTGGTCATAGGTCATAGGTCGCTCTGCCTCAAGGAGTCTCAGCCTGCATATTTGTATTAACCCTTTAGGTCATTCTGGCTTGAGTCGTTAGGTCGTTTAGCCCTGAGTCGCTAGGTCGCATGACCCCTCACTAGTTCGCACGACTTTGTTGAGACGTTAGGTCACTCGGCCTCGTTTCCTGTTAGGTCGCATGACCTATAACCTGTTAGGTCGCTCGACCGTTTACTCCGTTAGGTCGCTCAACCCTACTACAAGTATCAGGTCATATGACCTTGTTCCACTAAGTCGCTCGACCCTTAGGTCGTAACACTTTAGGTCGCACGCCTTTCACACCATTAGGTCGCGAGTTTAATTAGGTCGCTCGGCCTTAAAATGTTAGGTCGCTTGGCCATTCCAATTAGGTCGTATGACCCCTTAAGTCGCTCGCCTCCGTTAGGTCGCGCATCACCCTAAATCCCTCGGCCTTGCCTTCGTTAAGTCGTGTGACACGTTAGGTCGCGCATCACCTTTACTCGCTCGACCTTGTTTAGGTCGAACCCCGTAGCGGGGGCGTTGCCCCCGCACCCCCATCTTGGGGGGTTGCCACCCCCCGGACCCCCCTCCGTTGGGGATCTTATCTGAAGAACATTCAACAGAACTTGCTTTGTTGAGATGCTGAGTTGACCGTTCTTCGAGACAAACTACCTTTGGCTTCTCGGTCGATTTTATGGTATCACGGCCTTGCTAAAAAGGCGGTATAACAACTTTAGAAATATGAAGGTTTCAATACTAGTAGTAAATATCAAAACTCTTTGATCAAAACGATTTTAACTCTATTTTACCACAAAGCTCTTTCCTTAAACCGTTTTCCAATCTATTAGTATATACAAACCTTTACTTCACTCGGATGAGAAATCGAATTAAACGGCTTAGTAAAACAAGTGGTATGAAACGCTTGCGTTTGCTTCGTCGGTTAATTCTTGGACTTGTTCGATTGAATCTCTTGTGACAATTTTCTAGTGGAGGTCTACAGTTTGTTCGTAAATATTTAAGTTAAGCAAGTGGTTATGGGACATGAAGCTAAACTCATATATTTACTAGCTTAATGTGATTGACACTTCTTAATGATCATGACGATCATTTTTGTGTTTTAGACTAGCAACTGTGCATGTCTCTTTGTCTGCGAGGGAGACTAGACCCCGCTCTTGTGATGTTTCGCCATCGCATTTGTGTGATGTTTCGCCATCACATATGTGGGGTAGCGCCCCACGGTCTTCGGGCCATTCGTGTGTCAAAATTAATGGCTTGCAACCATGAGATAGCGTCTCGCTTTGTGTTACACGTGTAGGTGAGTTTTCATACTCCCATTTTGTGAGTTTTCATGCTCCTATATTTTGATTTCTGGATTTCTTGTGTAGACTTCTGGAATTTGTGCTTCACCTATTTTCATGACTTTCATTGTTATGATTTTCCAGCTTTTATGTTTTGGTGAATTTGTGTGTCATCACCTTTTTTTTAGGTGAATTTGGATCTTTTAGAAGATTCTTTTGACATTGTTTGATCTCTTGATGATCTTTATTTACATGCTTATCGTAGTATGTCTTTATGGTTACTATATGTACTTGCCATATCTATTGTTTTATATCATGTTATCTGATATTTATAGCTAGACTAATCCGTTTATTATTTTCTTATAAATAATACTCGGGTCAGACGGAGATGTTACAGGTGCTTCTGCTTGATCTCTTCCCCAGGGATTTACTGCTCTGACTTTTGGCTGACCATTTAGATTAGCAGTTTTTGTCGTTTACACTTGAGATATAGACTCACAGATGTATTCTTTTGTATAGCACGTGTTGCTATTCTTTTGTATATGTGGTCCTTTCATGACCACTACTCTGATGTACACTTTCATGTGTTAGTTATATATTCATATCTTTTTCCGCCTTTGTGATATGGATGTCTGTGACTGATTGTGTTATGCTTATTTCTATATTTGTTTCCGAAGATTTATTTATAGCCACCGTGTGATAGCTTTGAGTTTGTATCGGTATGTTGGACTTCCTCCTTAAATGAAATGCATGCTATACTATCTGACATATCGGTGCTCGCACAAAGAAGTTACATGGATGGTCGCTCCTCAACAACCTTATTCTCCGCGCTAGTTGACAGCATTACTCCGTAGTGTTCTTAGCTAGCGTGGGTATTGAGGTGGGGCGTCACAGTTTGGTATCAGAGCTAAACTTTGGAACAATGTAGAATAACTTAACAAGGATCATCGTCCTAAGTCCAGCTTAGGAGTCGTACCTTAGGATTAATTCGAGTCTTCGTATCGATTCATCCTATTTTTATTATGATTCCTTGTTTCACTTATCAAGATTGCTTGATAACCTTTTTCTTCTCCTTCTTTCTTAAGGAAGAAAAATGGTTAGACCTGGACATCCCCGTGCCGGTCAATCTACTGCAACTCCCCAAGATGGAGTTTTTATGACTACCCAACAACTTCTTGACCTTGTCACGAATGCTCAAGCAGCTGGTTCTAATCCGGAACCTACTCACCCTAAATCTGGGTTTGCACGTTTGTGCAGTGATTACACCAACTTGGGTGGGAAGCGATTTAAAGGCACTGAAACTATCATCGAGGTCCAAGCTTGGCTCAGAACGTGTGATAGAATCTTCTCTCGCATGAACCTCACTGACCTCCATCGAGTCCAGGTGGCTTCCAATATGCTCCAAGAAAGAGCATTGGATTGGTATGAGCTGTTAATCTCAGAAATTGATGAAGCGGATCTCTCCTGGGAGCACTTCCGGGAACGCTTCGAATCGAAATTCATGCCCGAGGCTGAAAAGGTAACTTTGGCTCGGAGATTTATTGACCTTGTTCAAGGTCAGTCTTCTGTGGCGGACTACGTTGCATCATTCGAATCCCTTTCCAAATATGGGGTCGAATATATAAATACTCCACTGAAGAAGAACCAGAGGTTCATTTATGGCTTAAATAAGAATCTTAAGAAGCCACTACTCCTGAAACTAGAAGTTACATTTGATCAACTCGTCGATATCGCTCTTCGTCTTGAAGAGGCCGATAGAGAGAGTGGTGTTGAAGTGGTTGGCGCTAAACCAAACTTCAACAACAAAATGAGGCCTAACAAATTTAAAGGTTCTTATCCCAATAAAAAGGGTAAGCAAGCAACTTCGGCTGCAAAGACACCTTCCTCTAGTAGCGGACAATGCTATAACTGTGGTTCTAAGGACCATTTTGCGAACAAGTGTTCGAAGCCCAAAAGTTGTCGCTATTGCAAGAGCTTGGAACATTATATACATATGTGCCCCATACTGCAAGGCAGGAAAGAGGGGAAGTTAAACGTGGCTCAAGCCCCTGGCAACACATCTCGTGGCCAAGGTATTTCTCATTCCATTCTTGATGGTATTATTTTATTTCATGATCAACCTATTAGAGTTCTCTTTGATACGGGTGCATCCCATTCTTTTATATCAAAGGAACTTGTCGACAATTTCTCTTTAAATGTTGATGCTTTAATGACTTCCTTGAGAATTGCGAATCTTGTTGGTGGATCCGCAACTCTTAGTTTGCTTTGTAAAAATGTGGAGATTATTTTATGTGGTTTTCCATTCCTAGCCGTTTTGCACGTTATGCGTTACCTAGGCTTTGGAATAATTTTGGGAATGGATTGGCTTAACCGTTATCAAGCCCATATCCTATGTCCTGAGCGGACTATTCATCTCCGACATCCACTATCTGTTAATCAGATTTATGTTAATCTTAAAGATTCAGAATCCCCTTTGATTGCACCCTTATATTCTTTAAATCCTCGTGATGACGACGACGATGATGAGGATGATATTATTTCTCGTATCCACGTTGTTCGTGAATTTTCCGACATATTCGAGCCCGTTGTAGGTCTACCACCTAAGCGAGCAATTGAGTTCAAAATTAACCTTATTCCTGGAGCTCAACCTATTACTCGTCTTCCTTATCGCATGTCCAATAAGGAAAATGAGGAGATGCGCAAACAGTTGTCCGAATTGGAGACGAAGCAATTTGTTCGCTCTAGTACCTCGCTTTGGGGAGCTTCGACTATTTTCGTGAAGAAATCCGACGGTACGCTTAGGCTTTGCGTTGACTATCGCAAGCTTAACGATCTGACTATTAAAAATAAATATCCTTTACCTCGGATTGACGATCTGTTTGATCAGCTTAGCGGAGCTAGGGTCTTTTCACAGTTGTACTTGGCTACCGGTTTTCATCAGCTTCGTATTGCTGAGGATAGTATTCCTTTGACATCGTTCCGTACTCGATATGGATCTTATGAATGGCTTGTTATGCCATTTGGTTTAATGAATGCTCCAGCTTACTACGTTGACCTCATGAATCGAGTTTTCAAGGCTTTCCTCGATCGGTTTGTTCTCATCTTCATTGATGATATCCTTGTATATTCTAAAACCGAGGAGGAGCATGAAAAGCATCTTCGGATTGTATTGGAAACTCTTAGGAGTAATCAATTAAAGGCGAAATTTTCTAAATGCCACTTTTGGCAATCTCGTGTGAAGTTCCTTGGTCATATTATTTCCGAATCCGGAATTTTCTTGGATCCTTCAAAGATTGAAGCGATTCAAGGTCGGAAGAGACCGGAGAGTGTGACAGAGATTCGTAGTTTTCTCGGATTGGCGGGTTATTACCGTCGTTTCATTAAAGACTTTTCTAAGATTGCTGTGCCTCTTACTGGCTTGAATAAGAAGGGAGTTAAATACATTTGGCCAGACAAATGTGAAGCCTCTTTTCAGAAATTGAAAGAGCTCCTTTTAGATGCTCCTATTCTTGTTATTCCCGAAGGGAATCAAGATTTTGTTGTTTATACTGATGCTAGTCTCGTTGGTTTGGGTGCCATTCTTATGCAAAAAGAACGTGTTATTGCTTATGCTTCTAGGCAATTGAAGCCGGCCGAGACCAGATATGCCACACATGATTTAGAACTCGCGGCTATTGTTTTCGCCCTTCGAATTTGGCATCATTATCTATTGGGAGAGAAATTTATTCTTTACATGGATCATAAGTCTTTGAAATATTTATTTTCTCAAAAGGAACTTAATTTGCGTGAACAACGTTGGCTCGAGTTCCTTGCACCTTATGATCTTGATATTCTTTATACCCCCGGTAAGGATGATCGTGTCGCCGATGCTCTTAGCCGTAAACAACAAGCAGTTGTTTCTATGATGATATGCTGCTATTTCTCTGCTATATCTGTGTTGTGATTATGTACTTTCATAATAAATTTTTATAATTAATAGCATCACCCTATTCACCCCTCCTCTATGGTAAAATCGATCCTACAAGTGGTATCAAAGCTAGGAACAAAAGCCATTTTTTCTTAAAAATTCGATTTTTCAACGACCTATTTTTGTTTTACAAATTGGAATTTTAAAATAGCTTCTTTTAATAATACTTTTACCGAGGGTCGGTCCAACATTATTCCTCCTGTTTTTGATGGAAAAGATTTTTTGATTTGGAAATTAAAACTGGAATTTTATTTAAAATCTGTTAATGTTAAATGCTAGAATATTACTGAAAATAGATGTGATGGAATAGATGAGAAAAATGCTTCGATTTTTTCAAAATCCATTGCCACTAACAACTATGGACCTATAAAAACAAACAGGTCACAAAAATATTTGTTGTGTAGGTGTGGTGGCAGGCTAAGGAACAATAACAGTATTCTCTGGATTCTGGCTGTTCCAGACACATAATGAGCAACAATTCAGAGTTCCTTAGCCTGGTACAAAGGTGGCAGAATCAAAACAGGCAATAACGATAAATTATCGTGAAGGCAAAAATCGGTAACGATACATCCATCTTGAACGATATATTTAATGTGATAATCTGCACCCTAGTTTGATTTTATTCAGCCAGTTATGTGATAATAAAATAAATGATGATTTTGATTCCGACTTATTATGATATATTCTTATTTGACTTGTTTTTATTTTTGATTCTGATAGTTGGACACTTTTCTTTATATGCTGATAGTTTTTGGACTAATGATGTTGCAAGATTAGATGATAAGAAATATTGTCTTGTATTGATTTTTGATGATACCTGTGAATATATTTATAGATCTCACACGATGGTCACTGTTGGTAAATTTGCACGATTAAATTCAAAAGAATTTCATTGTAAAAAGATTTTAAAGTATTTGTTGCAACTTCACAGTCTGGTCTATGACACTCAATGAATGATAATTTTGAGTCAAAGGAAAATTCAGATGCATATAACACTGGTAATCTAGTTGATAGAAAAATTACTAGTGGGACATGATTTATTCTGAGATATTCATTAGCTCCATCGCATTTTTCAAAGAAAGAAAAAATCTACATAATTTTCATTTCAAATAGTTTTCAAATTGCAGACATTTTTTTAATAAAACCCCTTCTAGAAAATCATTTTTTGTTGACCTTGTTTCAGATTAGTCATTTTTGAAAATTTAATTTTATAATTATTTTTAGATTTGATCATAAATGACTACATTGACTAATCTGACTCCTTACTGATTATCGAAAAGATAAATAGTGACTGAAAAAGTGACGAGTGATGATATTAATCATATATTATAACTTGAGACAGTATAATTAGTAAATTCCTTTAGAAATTTAAACAAGAATTATAAAATCTTTTTGTTTGGTGAAAATTCCATGACCATCTCTATTGCTATCATATTTCTATCGACCATCACTCATCAAAATCCAATATAGTATGTCAATATTTGATATTTTAAACAAAAAATTATGCGCTTTCATTTTATTATATTTTTAGCAATAAACGCATCCAAAGTATTCACCGTCATTTAAAAAGTCCTCACGGTAATGCGTGAGTGAATTACTTGGATTTTTGATTATGTGCTTCCATGCTCATTTAAAACTCCTCACGGTTATGCATGTATGAAAAGCATATCAAAATTAATTATTAAATAGACAAGTTGATTCTAATTCGATTTAAAAGTCCCACGGTTATGTGTGGTAAGAAGACACTTGAATTCATTATCAAATAAAAAATTAGAAATACTACTAATCTCATTTAAAAGTCCTAACGGTTATGCATGGTTAGTAGATATTAAAATTTGTGCTATAAATATACCACAAATAGACATAACTATATGGTTTTGTATATCGACATCATCCATATCACTCTGAAGTGGAATATGCGTCAATCAAAGTATTATTTTTTTGAGTATTTATCGAAATTTAATATTTATACTCGATTGGAAATTAATGTTGTATTAATGTCCATCACTTTATCACTATTTTTCTAACACTATTACTCTTTTGATGATAACAAAAGGGGGAGAGAAAGATTAAGATTTTGGCAAATAAAGGTCAAATGTTTTATTTCAAATTTTCTATATGCGTCTAGGTTTATTTTTTCATTTTTATTTATTAACATGCATATATGAAGGGGGAGCTTTGTGTAGAGAGGGAGCATTCAAATAGGAGGAGAAAATAGAATGATCAAATACATTTAACAAACTCAAAATCATAAACATATGTTTGTTATCATCAAATGGGGGAGATTGTTGAATATGCAAGTATATGATTTTTGTTTGATGATAATAAACATATATATAGACACACACACACACATTTAAATGTATTTGCTAATGTACTATTTTATTTTTCACATAATTAAATAAATATTTGCTGAATAAAATAGATAACACAAAATTTAAATTAAAACAAGTATTTTATTCAAACAAATATTTATTAAAATTTTTGAATAGTACAAATTTGAGCCCTCACTATATATATTTACACACATACATAAACAAATCTCAATTACATTACAATTTCAATTGCAATACAATTTTGATTACACCACAATTTTTATTTACAATGTTCTCCACACTACATTTCACTCAAACACTCGTATTTGTTCCTCAATTCTATTCCAGATTGAATCCTGCATCTGAGCAATCTGCAAAATAAACACTAACGCAGTAAAATTGAAATGAAAATATTTTGTAGTATAAAATAAAATGTGTATTTTGGAAATGTTGTTTGCCTCAGTTATTTGGGTTGTTCATCACCATTTAAATTTGAATTCATCATACACGAACAGCTTGTGACATGCACAGTGTATCACTGTACATGCCACAAGGCCGTGCACACCAATATACACTTGACAAAATTGCAGGGACAGGTGAGCACAAGGTCAAACCCTGTTAAAAGCCGGGTTCAACTCAAGTGTAATACAAATAAAGTCATGACATGAGTACAAGGTCAAACCAGAGCTATCTGGATTCAACTTAGGTGCGATGTCAAAAATCAACATCAAAGACTAGACCCAAAGTACATGAAGCAGTGAACTATATATGCAGTGTTCAAGACAGAAGACAAAATCAAAGCCAACAGACTACATATACAGATTCTAATTCATATGGCACCAGAGCGCTAATATACATATGAACAATGTAATGCATTCTACTGAAGTGCAGACCAAACTCATGTACAAGACAACAACTCATCACACATGAAAAAGCAACGCAGAACTTCCAGTGAAACTACACCAAACTACAAGATGAACCAGATAAGGCACAAACCACATTTAGGAATACATGATCAACTAAATGCAAAGACATAACTGCACAGACCTGGTTATAGTCACGTAACAGTTTCAAACCAAAGTCAGTGCGGAAGTAAATTTTATCGTGGTATCAAGATGAACGAAGTCAGTTTGCAGCAAGTTCAACCAAGTCAAATTAAATGCCGAAGTCAAGGAACAAGCAGGGTACATGTCGAACAAGTCAATAGAATCAAATTCCAAAATCAAGTCAGAGCCGTCATATTCAAAGTCAGCAGCAAAATCAAAGTCGGGATGACCAAGGCAAATGAATTCAAATACCAAATATACGAGTTCATTAAAATGGTCAAGACATATAAATCACAACCTTGACCAAAAACCAAATGTACAAATGCAGTAACGGTCGGGAGCAACTCAGACTCAATGTAAACAAGTGAATGGCATCGAACATCAAAATTTCATATGCAATCCGCTGTTCTCAACAGCATAGACTTCAAATGAACTTATACAAGGTGCACTGCAAATACAAGCATGATATGTACAAAGTCAATGCAACATGGACAATGCAATGAAGGTTACAAGACCAAGCCGTGCACATGCAAACAGAACCAAGTATAAATCCAAACGAAACAAAGTACAAGCTCAACTACAACCAAGAAGCATGCGTATATGCAGTGACACACAAAGCACGTACACTTGGATACAAATGCATCATAGAGACACGAGTACAATATACATGCAGAATCGTCAACTGGACCACAGGCTACGACTTCAAGCATGCGAATACAGGAAAACCAAACTGCAACAATGCCCAACATAAATGAAATAGTGATACCAGTAATATGAACAAGACTCGAGGCAACCAGATTATATCCAAGCAAGAACAAGTGAACCGGTGAATCACACAGCAACTCACAATATTTTGAAAATGCACAAGTAACTCGACTGCAATATCAAAGAAAAAAATGGTTACAACAAATCATAGTGCGGACTCAAATATCAGTGAAAACAAAACAGTGACTCATGGAAATGTAGACACAAGAATATATGAATTCAAATAAATCTTCAAAGTGGCCGAGTCAAAGGGAACAAGGAACAAAATCAACATCGTCAAAGAATTCAACACCGTGGTGGCCAAGGAAGTCGAAACCAAAGCCGTGACAAGCAAGTAAACAAAATATACGAAATTGAAGAAGTCAGAAATCATCTCAAGCATTCAAACATAATCAAGTGGCCAAACAAAATAAGTGATGAATTCAAATGAATTTATTCGAACAAAATAAAGGAATTAGAATCCTATAACACCCAGTCATCATCGGCCGTAAATAGGAATTCGAGTTCAAGCAAAAAGAATAATCATTCAACTTGAATCAAGATCGAGTTCAAGCAAGCTAACAGAAAAGAAAAACGAACAAATCACATACCAATTCATAGTCGAACTCGATCAATTCAAGGAGCCATCAGCAAATCTGAGAAATGTACGATCGAAAAAGCAAACAACGTGATAAATCATTCATTCGATCGAGCAACTAAAGTGAGCCTCATTTAAATTTAAAAGCCCTAATTTTCACACAGAGAAACAAATGAGCAAATTGTCACAAAGAAGAAGATACAGTCAAATAAACAAAAGCGAAAAGGGGATTATTTTTTCAGTGTTTTGTTTTAGGACGGCTTCTATAATATCTGGGATTTAATTTAAAAATTAGGATTTTATATTTTTAGTTGTTTTGTATTTGCTTTTAAACTTTTGTAATTTACTAGTCGTGTGACAAGGGGATGAACTTTGGTGGTGTAGTTCGAGAATTCGCAACTCAGTGGCTGAGTTGTGGTAGGGTTTTGAGCGTAGAGTTAGGTTAGTCAATAGCGTGTGTCGCAAGTTTACGTGTGTAAGCGTTTGACTACTTAATTTCTAGTAGAAACCATGGGAGCAACATATAGACAGGGTTTTGCCGAAGCTGGGTAAATCTGCGTGTTATATTTGTGCTTTTATTATCCTGCTATTACCTATGTTGCTATTACTCTGCTATATCTATGTTGTGATTATATACTTCCACAATAAATTTTTATAATTAATAGTATCACCCTATTCACCCTCTCTCTAGGGTAAAATCGATCCTACACATTGGTGAACAAATGCTTTAACTTAATGAATGCTTCCTCACATTTGTCTGACCAAATAAACTTTAAATCCATCCTGGTTAGCATAGTCAAAGGTGCCACTATCCGCAAGAAATCCTTAATAAATCTTCGGTAATTGGCAACGAGTCCAAGAAAACTTCTTATCTCAGTCACTATCTCTGATCTCATCCAGTTGTTAACAACTTCGATCTTATTTGGTTCAACCGACAAACCCTTCTCTAAGACCATGTAACCTAGAAACTAACCTCTTTCTTCCAGAAATGATACTTCAAAAACTTTGCTTTTAGTTGGTGCTGCCTTAGCGTCTCAAGCACCACTCTAAGGTGAACTTCATTCTTTCTCTCATCCTTGGAGTATATTTAAACTTCATCTATAAATAGCAACACAAACCTATCCAAGTGCTCTCAAAAAATCCAGTTCATCAAATCATGAAGAAAGCCGGCGCATTCGTTAACCCGAATGGCATCACTAAATATTCGTACGAACCATACCTACTTCGAAACGCCATCAGTGGAATACTGTCCTCTACCGCCCTAAACAAATGGAAACCTATCGCCAAATCCAATTGGGAAAATACTCTAGCTCCAATCAACTGATCAAATAAGTCACCGACTCTCGGCAAAGGATACCTGTTCTTGATAGTCTTCTCGTTCAACTTATGATAGTCGATACACATCCTCAACAACCCATGCGTTTTCTTCACAAACACCGCGGCCGCTCTCTAACGTGAACTACTGGTCTAATAAAATTCTTTCCTTCTAAATCCACTAGCCACACCTTTAATTTCTTGATCTCGGTAGGTGTCATCCTGCTAGGTGGTCTACTTACACGTTCTTTGTAACGACCCGCCTTTTCACATGCTTTAAATCGACGATAAACCACACACGTCAGACGTAAACCATACGAAAGGACGGATTGTTATGGGGTAAATATGAAAAAGTAGAGAAAGAAAAAACAAAATAGAACCTTGCAGCGGAACGATAAAATATAATAATCAAATAACAGTTCATGAAGCTGTTTTACAAAAACGTTTGATTATATTTATACAATACATATCAGAGCACACATACCAAAGAATAATAATTAATGCAGTGGAATTTAATGGTGTAGTGGAATAATATAGTAGATAATAGTATTACAAATCTTCGTCTTCATCCTCCAGAATAAAATCTTCAAATCCTGACATGTTTTGACTGACCCGAGCGAATTGAAAGGACAAAACACTCGAGTCATAACTAAAGTATCTTATGTAAATTAAATCAACATGAATAAATATGAGTGGAACATCATCAGAGATGTTTACGGGATTTGACATCTCCTATCCAGTGTCTAACGTGAGTGCCGTAACTTAAGAGATGCTCGGGACTAACATCCCGTAAGGATCCGTTAAACTATTTACTATGTAGTAATATTTTGCAATTATAATAGTTTCTAATAGTAAAATAAACTTACTTTTTCATAGCATTAAGGGGTTACCCATATAGTGCTTAACACGTAATAGTCCCAGTAGTCCATCCAGTATCAGCGCATCTCCAGATCAGGAGACTACCCTAAATACTCCACGGGCTACGGGAGAAAATCAAACTCGTACAAGGCGCGCTAGGGTAGGTGACACGACACAACTAGGCAATGCCAGGGTAGATATACCAATTACGCATCCGGGATGGTGGTAACGCGTAGCGCAGCTACCGTCCACCTCGAGCCACACCCCCAAATAAAAAAAATCAAAAGTGGCCACCACATCAATCCAAAAGTCAAAGTATAATATCGAAGGGATGTGTTCGATTAAAAGTGCTACCTCATTGGCCCGAGAATCACTCCTGTTTTAGCCACCTTATGCCAACTCATGGGAGTCGGGTCCATGTATTCACCTCAAAGGAAACGCCGCCACCATCCTACTTCATTCTAGAATCTCCACCGCGTACACGGCTGTTAAAGTGGTTTTCGGAGTTGGCAGAGAGTATGACAACTTCCGATTCCGGTCTCTTCAACAACCAAACGTTATTATAACACCGCGGTCAGTTTAAAATAATTATACTTCAAAAATAGAAGATAATATCCCTTTCAAAACTATATAAATACAATATCATTTCTGTTTAAAAAACCCAAATCAATAAGATATTATTCTCATAAAACCTAAATCAATATAATATCATTTTTCAAATATATCCTTTTCTAAAACCATAACACTTTCAAATTTATATACTTCGAAACCAACATTTGAAATATAACCTTCCAAAACATAAACTTTGATTTTCATAACTTTGAAATATAACTACACCACTTAAATGGTTTAAATATTAAATTACTTTATAAAATAAAATAGCTTCTTTAATTTCACAAATAAATTCCAAATACCGATTTGAACCTCCAAATAAACCATTTCAAATTCAATATATTTCAAAGCCTAAATGTTTAATATTTCAAACTAAATTTTATAATTCATATACGTATACCAATTTCACTTTTTCTATTATTTAGTTTTGAAATATTTGCTTTCTAAATCCAATATCCTTTAAATAAAACTTAAATTTCAATAACAAAATATTCCTCGGTTTATTCACTCAAATCACCTTAAACCCGAATTAAGTTATAAAACCATATTCTTTTAAAATCTCAGTTTCAATAAGTCCCGAAAGGATTCTTATTAAATATAATTCTTTAATTAAATAAAATCTCCAATCAATTTCAAAACTATATTCTCAACCTTGATTTAGAAAAATCCATATAAACTCTATACAAAAATATACTTTAAGTAAATACTTGACCATATTATATAATAGTAAAATCCAACTTTATTATTTAACTTATTTATACTTTAAACAAATCTTATTCATAGCTTAACCCAAGAATTTAACTATATATATAAAATACATTTATACAATATCCAAATCCATACCTCATAAAACGTATATTTCTTTACAAACCACAGAAAATCATTTCAAAATATTTTTATATATAGACCGCGGTGCCGTATATAATTTTCTATTCTATGGTCAAGTGATACAGATATTTATCATTTCAATCCGTAATTTAAAATAAAATTATGGTTATGTATCATTTCAAACCACAATCCCAAATGAAATAAAATGCATAACAACTTGCAGTTTAAAATATTATATATAATACAACTTCCATTCATCCATCAACATATCACACATCCATCACAATCATCGTCCAAAACAATCAATCAATACCCAAAAATAACTGATAATATATATAATAGGTATTTAACTGGCAGTTATACTCAATAATAAATTAAATAACGATTTAATTTAAATAAATGTAATAACTGAGATGATGATTTAAAATATACGAAAAGTCATAAATAAATGCATAATCACAACAAAAATTAATTTAACAAACTTAAGAAATTTTAGAAGTTGTGAGTGGGTCAAAACACTCACCTTTTGAATTTAAATTGAATTTAAATTCAATTTAAACCCAAAAATTGAATAGTCTCCAAATTCATCCAAACCAGCGCCAAAATGTCCGGAATTCCAATACGAACCTAGCGGAGAAAACCACGTGTAAATTGGATCGTGTATCCAAAAGTTATTCGATTTAAACGAGTTGAAAACAAAATTTAAATTAAAATAAAATAAACGCAAACCCTCACATGCCACATACCATCTTCCCAATTCGCACACAACTGAAGCCCTAACTGAAAACGTGAATACACAACGCAGCCGGCCATAACCGTGCACCGCGCCACCTCCGGCCACAACTGGCCGCGCCGATTACCTCCAACGCCACGACCCTCCCAGCGTCGCCCAAGGCCACTCGTGACGACGCCTATCTCGACCAAAAACCCCCAGCCGTCGCATAAAATCAATGACCAAATCGACTTAAATCGGCCAATCCGACCGTCGACTCGTCGAACTACCCACTCCGATGAGATCTCCTCTCGAGTCTCCACGTAACCATGTCTTCGATTGAACGATCAGGCGAAGTTCATCGTCAAGCGATGAACAACCGAAACTAATCCATAGATTTCTGGACAAACAGAGACTCGAATCGAGAAACTGACAGCATATTCAACTTGCGCTCATCGAGAGCTTCGAATTGATATAAAATTTGGCATATATTGTGGAGTTTGAAATTTTAGCTTTTGATTTGATTTGGAATTGTATTTGGATCTAGAATTTGTTTGTCTGCCATTGAGGAGGAGAGATAGCTGAATTGTTCATACAGAAAAATGGGAAATAGAAGTAGGCTATGTTTTATAACGGGGTATTTATAGACGAAGTTGAAAATAGAATAGATGTACCTGATTTATAAACGCGCTGAACGATGAATGGCCCGAAAAGCCCGTTCGGACTACGGAATGAAATTGAGTCAACCCATATATCAAAATAGATGCTTTAAAATATTTTAAACGCAATGAAAAAGGTTTCAAGTCCAAATTCCATCATATGAAGAAGTTATGCTAAAATCAATATTTTCCAAATTGATTTAATTGATTTCAATTAATCGATTTCAAGGCGTTTCAAGCCCATACGATCAGACGATAAGTCCGATCGATACGAAACTTGAAATCCTATAATAATTCACCGTTTCGGATCCGATGAAACTAGTTTCGTCGAAATCCGATCAGTGGCCAAAATGGGTATTTTTATATTAAATTAATTGATTAATTAATTAATTAATTAAATCACTATTCAATTTCACCTTTATAATTGAAAATTTTTACCCCTTAAACTTCCTTAATCATTTACACTAATTTAAACAAATTTATATGTAAATTTAGAGTTGATAAATTTATCAATTCCTGTATTAACCTCAATTCATTAAATCCAGGCTTTATAAATATAATTCCCAAAATTCCATTTAATTAAACGAATTAAAAATTATTCCATTCATTATCGTCGACGATGAAATTAACCTTGGATTGAAGGTCTATACATTAACATTTAACATTCCATCTTCATTTCAATTAACGTGATATTTAGAAATTTAAATTTCATACATTAAATCCAATTATTATAGTTCAAATCCCATTAAATTTGTAAATCTTCATTTCCATTCTTTTAAATTCAACAAATTGCCCTATTACGGATAGTATTACATTATTGAATCAATTATCAATTTATGGGAAGAATTATTATTGGCTTACTCTTAATACATTAACTATTACCATCTTATTCAAATTCCCAGTTAATATAGAAATTAATTTCATTCACCTACAAATAAATTCATTTATTACATATTTCCTTCCAAATAATTGAAATTGATTTCTATAAATTGATTTGATTTAATTGCCAAATATATACATTAATTACTATTAAATGTCCTTAATAAATTTATTTACTTGATTTCCAACTTTTTATTTCATCAATTACAGCCTTATAAATAAACTTACGCCTTTATTCAATTTAAATTCACCTTTCCGTGATTATATTAATTATCATTAAAGTTACCTTTACTTACTTTTATAAGTTATTACTTACCAACACAGGTTAAAATTCCATATATGACACAAATTTTAATTAATTGTCATTAACCCTGTATTATTTCATTTATTACCAAATATTCCTATTTACAATCAATTACAACCCAAATAGTTTTTTCAATCAATTGGGTTTGCATTGAATTAATTATCTATTAGCTTACATTTACATTCTTCCCATTCATTCCCGTTATAAATTCATTAACGGATTATAATTTTTTTTTGTTCCTTCAAATATTAAATAACAAGATTGATACAAAACACTGTTCCTATCCAATTATCATTAAATTTATACTAATTCATCAATTTGTACAATATATCTCTTGTTTCCTTAAAATATATTTATGTTTCTATTAAGTTTTCATTTACACTTCCGTTACTATATTAATAGTCATTAAAGTAACGTTTATTATCAATAACAACATTATAATTACTTAACATTTAAATGAACTTGATTTCCAATAAATTCATTGACCAATTAATTAGGTAATTTATAATAATTGTTATCATACCCTTAAATTTACACTTAAGTTTATGTTATATTCAATTTATTACGTGTTACTTCCTTACTTGATAACTTTTGAATTTATTCCCCGATTCCCTAATTTCAATCAATTATAACTTTACAATCTGTTTCAGTTAATTGCAATTTCAATTTTAACATTTACTTCAGTATAAATTATAAATTTTTTATTTCCTCCTAAATTTAATTAATTTTTTTTATAAATTCAACCAAATTAAATTATCGAATTTTACGGGTCGTTACATTCTTCTTCTGGTACAAGATCTATCCGAAACTCAATTGCTCGCTTCGGTGGTAGTCCTGTGACTGGCTCAAAAACATCTACAAACTCTTTTGCTGTCAAAACCTGATTCAATTCTTTTTCTACTTTCATAACACATAGGCACTCCAATCTGAATTCTCCACCGAGTATATAATTTGGTTATGACTATTAGGACGCATTAGCGATATTTCCCTATCTTGGAAAAATATTATAGCATCATAATTATCCAACCAAACCATACCCAAAATGATCCCTAAGCCTAAGAAATAAAAAACATCCAAACTGCATGCAAACTTATGACCTAACAATTCAAGTTCTAACAGGTCACATCTCATCCCTAGAGTTGCGTACCCTCCTATCGGATTCGTAACCTTAAAGAAGTAACAAGATATGAGGGTTTTAAACATAACCTATCTTCCAAACACTGATATATAAATGAATGTGAATGTGATGCACTGGTATCAAATAGTATCCTAACTGGTATACTCTGAATCAAAAGCGTACCTTTCGTCACGTTCTTTCTTTTCTCAATAGCAGTTGGTATAGACCAAGATGGTTCTAAAGCAATGAAATTTCCCTGTCCGCTCTAACTGGTTCTAGACACTGATTCTTGTAAAGTCCAATTGGGTCACATTCGAAGCACATCACCCCCTTCTTATCTTCAACCTTTTTCCCTTTTCCAGTTCGACATTCATGAGCATAATGTCCCTTCTTATCGCAGTTAAAAGCAAACTAGATTAGTCTTCACCTTTTTGGCTATTCCTCCCTTTTGGCTTCCTTTCTTCTTAAAGAATCTCCTCTTCTTACCATGAAAACCCTGGGTTTCATTCTGCTTCTCCTTCCCATAAGTAGAAAGCATCTTTTTATTCCGGATTGCCATCGCCACTACAACTGCACTTGGATCATAGAGATGGGCATAGTTGCTATAGTAATCTTAGGTCTTAACCCTCGAATAAACTTCTCGGTTCTTTTAATGACGGTGTCAATGGTAGCGTATCCGTATCTGGACAACTCATCAAATTTCGTAGCATACTCAATCACCGACATTTCATATTGCACTAAGTCCATGAATTTTCTTAGCAATACCGATTTGGTAATTTCAGATAAACACCTCTCTTCGAATCTCCTACGAAACTTTGCCCAAGTCAACTCTTTCTCAGGAACTCCAATGGTATAGCTATTCCACCAATGAAGTGCTACTCCATGCAACTATCTAGAGGAAAGTCTCCTATTCTGTTCATTGTCTAATCCCAAGTCAAAAAAATCCATTCACAGTGTAATAACCAGTTTTCTACTTTAACAACATCCTTTGTTCCTAAAAACGAATTTCCACTAAGACTGGTGTAATCTCTGTTCAGCTTGGCATAGTAATTTCCAATTGACACCACAAGATTAGCTCCTCCAACATTTACAGCATTTCCCCTGGCTACTCCTGCATCCACTCCAGCTTGCATCAGATTGACAAAGAATTGATATATCATCTCCATATCTACTGGTGGGTTTCCAATGCCCACGTTGGCATTTGCATTTGGATTACCTTTTGCCTATCAACCCGGTTCCTCCTAGTATTGGGTCGAGCTTTTCTATTAGCTGTGGTGCTTCCTCCATCAATATTTCCTCTTCCGCTTCCTGCCTTCATATCCTCCTTTCCCGTATATCTACGTATGAACCTTAGTAAGATACAAAAGAACGGTCGAAGAGAAAGGGGGAATACGTACTTATAGATATACATATACGTATATAACAATTACAAGTACGTTACAATAGCGTTAACCTAAATTTCGATCTTATTTTTTGATTCATTCGAATATGTTTTGAAAATCTTGCAAATTCAAATTTCTTTTAAATTTACGTAAACCTATGCTCTGATACCAACTTGCAACATCCTCCACTTGGAGGCCCAAAACAAACTGATATGGATGTTGCAGTCAACCATAGTTATTAATTCTCAGTGACCAAATACGGTGATGTTAGATACATTGATATAACAGAAACACATGAATATGAAAAAAAATATACTCATAATTTTTTTTTCTCATTCCACTTCAATCTCTTTTCACATTCATTACATAATCCTAATTTCGTAATCCATGTTTAGAGGAATATAATTGTTACAAAATACGTCAAGAGCGATATATGAAGATGCCCCTTGGACATCGTCTAAACATACGCAATTAAACAACTTTGCCATTACTATAAAAATACAGTGGAATCAAATAGAAAGAACTCCTAATAGCTATCTTGCCTCCTACATGTCCCAAAAGCTTATTCGTCTAAAGAAAAACTTGAAAAACCTAACTCTCAAACTACTCAAAATCAATTGAGCATCAGAGAGTTTAAGGGGAAAACATAAACTTCGAGTCAGACAAAAAGTCTGGTGTGAATAATAACCTACCATCTCGAATCATATAAATATCTAGCGAGACCACGCCGCTTAGCATAGCGGGCTTTCCCCTCACTTGTATCTTAACTCAATTTATAATGACCATATATTGTGCACTGCATCCACAATGGTTAAAACATAACATAATAAAAGGTATAACGATGATATGCAAACATGTAACATGTTCTGGATTTCCCATCTCTATTTATCCGACTATTTCTCACAAGCTATAGTTTCTAGGGTCACTATTACCCTATTAGTTTTCATGGGCTGATTAATAACCTGTTAATTCTTTATGGAATTCCTATTCACTTTCGTAGTTTTCATGAGTTCACTATGAACCTATTGGTTTCTACTAATACTATCATCCAATCATAGTTTTCATGGGATCTCTATGAACCTATTGGTATCTACCAATAAATTTCTCCAATCATAGTTTTCATGGGCTTGCTGTGAACCAATTGGGTTCTACAATAACTTCTCTCATGTAATAGTTTTCATGGGATCACTATGAACCTATTATTTCTTTCAATAGCTTAATCCGGACATAGTTTTCATGGGATCACCAAGAACCTATTGGCCCCTATCAATAACTATTTTCAAACACAGTTTTCATGGGCTTACTAAGAACCTGTCTAAATAATAGCCCTTTGATTAGTTTTTGGGCATCCTATATTCTGGTGTAACGACCCAGAATTTGACCACTTTAAAATATAATATTTAAAGTGATTTTAAATATAAAATAGGTAAGGTTATATGATTCATACAATATTAGATAGGATTTGGAAAGAGAAGTATACAAAAAAATAGTAACATTTACTTATATCGATAAAAGTGACAAAATGCTGATTTTAGAAAAGTAAGTTTCAATGGTTAAATAAATTATTTTAATTTATTTATGAGTGCTTATATTTTTAAATAGAATTATAAAAATTTATTTTCAAATTTGGTTTACATAAATAAATAGTTTAACTAAAACGTCAAAATATGACCGTAAAACATTTTGCCGAAAAACAACGTTTTGTTGATTAAAAGTTGTCGCAACGTCGTCGCACCTTTATTCTCTTATATAGGAACATATATTCAAATAATGTAACTATTAATTAATTCACTAAACATGTTTACTTTCACTAAATAAGATTAGAAAACTTCTAGAAGTCATTAGTAAAAGTAAGTAAGAATTAACAAAGATAAGAAAAAGTAAACATCAAATCACATCAAATCAAAGCTAACATAATTATGATATTCTTTACTTAATCTTTAAGTGACTAAGACATAAAGTAAGGATGTAAAAGATGATGTTAAGTATTGAAAAAGTGGAGATTTCTTTAGGTTAAAGTAAGGTTAGTTTGGTAATTTGGTAAGAGATTATTTTGGTAAATTTACCACTTCTTTCTTTTTCTATAAATATCCACCTTCTTCTTCACTTTCATTCACATATTTTCTTCTTCTTCTTTTCTCAAGCTTCTTCATCTTCTTTCTCTTCTTTTTAATGGCTGCCAAGCCATAGAAAAAAATTAAAAAGAAATAATGTCAAAATATTTATAAAATATTCAAAAGAAATCAATGCTCATTCTCTTCAAATCAAACTCATCTTTTCTCCATATTTAACCTCTTCTTCTCTCGGTCATGTATTCTTCAAAACCGAACCCAAATGTAAAATTATTTTTTTAAAAGCATTTATTTTTCCATTGTCTACAACTTTTATGTTTTTCACTTTGTCTCGTTCTAAAGGTAACTATGTCAAAAATACACTTCTTTCCGGTGCATTTTCTCGCCCAATTTTTAAGTCAGAGAATAGGACATTTTGTTTTGATCATAACTTGATCATAACTGAACCAAATTAGGAATTTACTTTTTTCAAAACATATGAAATTCCCTTGGCAACAACTTTTATGTTGAACACTTTTTCAAGTTTTGAGGTTTTCTATACCTGAAACTCAATTGTTTGAAGTATATTTTTGGGCTTTATTTTTGTCAATCCGACAATACCTCTTCTTCATTCTATCATATCTCCCTCGAAAATACCTGGTTTTAAATGATTTTTTTAAAATTCAAGAGAAAATAATTTTCAACAACCTTTTAGTTAACAATTTTTTAAATTTTGAGAGTAAGAGAGTCAAAAACAAGATAGAAGATGACCTATTTTTCGGGTCTAATTTTGAGAATTCAAGTTCAAAGCTCCACCACTTCTTCTCTACACTTTTGACACACCTCCATTTCAATCCTTGGCCAAACATTAGGAAGGAGGAATTCAGGATTATTTTCATTTGGTTCCGAAGCACGGTAGGAAGTATGTGTTAGATCTTAATTTCCTTTTCTTAAAGTTTGACGGAGTGGAATCCAAAGTAAGTTGTTTCTTATTTTAAGTTCATTAAAGTCATTGCTAAGTTGAAAGAACTTTAATTATAAAGTATTGTTTGAAAACCCTTGTTGAATGCTTGTTTACTTTGTTTTCTAAAACAATGGTTGATGTCCATGCTCGCTATTATATTTGGATGTTTAATTAAGTAATTTAAAATTTAGAAGTTAAATACTTAATGGGGTATGTGGAAATGACTAGTACATGTGTTTCGTCTGTGGGATCCAAGAAGACTTGGGCGAGGGATGAAACATGTCGAAGGGAAAGCCCGGATGCTTTAAAATAAATATCAAATTGTTTTAACTCAAGATAAAATAAAACTTATTATAGAATGAAGCATTGATTTATCTTTTATTGTTGTGTTTATTTTGTTATTTGATTGTTTGGTTGTTTGAATTAGGCTCGACCAGTTTATGAGCACTGATTCTTATTATTGATTGTTGACTTTGCTCGACCATTTTATGAGCAATTTATTATCCATATACATGGGATGGGTAGAAAATAATTGTATGCTAACACCTTATGATTTATTTCACAATTTGACTATAAGGTGTTTAGCGGTAATATTTGGTTCACTTCAATTTAATGAATTGTTTTGAAAATTGGTTTTCAAATGAAAATATTTTTCCTTTAAAAGAAATAGGAATTTTTGGTAATGAATATTTTGAAGTTATATTATATAAAAATGATTTATATAATGAATGGTTTTATAAAAATGTTTTATAAAATGGAAAGAATTTCGAGGACTAAACCCAATGGTTTTAAGATGATTTTTGAACAGATTTGGGAAATGAAAATTATTATAGATTAGAAAGTACTTGTGAATATTAGTGTGAAATGATTTATCGCTTCGGGATATAAAATGATTTGTTATGTTACCAATGATTTGGGTAACCGGTAACTAAAAAATGGGCATGTGTTTTTGGTATAGTCCGCTCTTAGAATAGAGGGATATACTTATTTATCAATTGTCTGAAGGCTGGGACCCAGTTGCCTTGTTATTAGGAGAAACCTCCCGATCTGGTTGCATATGGTTTGATATGTTTTTATTACAGTACTTGGGATTTCCAAATAAACTTTTTAAAAGTGATTTGATTTATGATCCCGAAGTAAAGTATAATTCGAATATAAATGATATATATATTTCAAAAATTTTGAAATAAGAATCCGAGAATAAAGTCCACAGCGATAATTTCCGTAAAGGTAATTTGATTTGAAAATCTAAATTTAAAGATTAAGCCTAAGTGGGTAGTTTTGGGAATTGCATATTTGTTTGTTGCATCGTAGGCTCCATGAGTCCTATTTTCGGTAGGAGAACTACGTTGGCTTGATCCTATATCTAATTGGGTACCCAATTAGATAGGGGTACATAGGCAGTAACAATTGGTAGTGATGCATCCCCTAAAATAATATAACCCTTTCATGTTTATTTGTTAATGGTTGTTGTTTATCTCATGTTATTGTATTTTTCCTGCTTACTATTTTATTCCATATTTGACATATTTATTGAGTTAGTAGGAATGGCTATTTCTATTTCTCTTATTAGAGTTGTGCAGCATTTGATTTATTTGTATTTGGTTTGTCTATAAGCACATCTAATAGATTAAATTGATTACTCTGATAACTTGTAAAATTTGAAATTTTATCCTATACATTTAGTAGTGTTGAGTAATTATCAAATATGGTGTATTTAGTTAGTAGTTTTTCATTAGTAATCTTAGAACGGACGGATTTTTCGGCAATTTCAACTGGTCTGAAAATCCGGGTCGTCACGCGTGGTATCAGAGCTTAGGTTAGGTGCCTAAGTAAAATTCAACTAGGATTAGTATATCAACCTAGGAATTTTAAAAATGAAACTATCTTAATTTGATAAATAAATTGAATTGCATAAGGCACCGTACCTTCGACCGAGATTATGGGTGATATTAGTATTTTTGGTGTGCTTAACTTTCGTTAATTATTGTTTTTTTTTTCGTTATATTTTTTTCGACCTTGTAAGACGAAATTCTTTTAAGTAAGGGTAACAACCCAGAATTTGACTACTTTACAATATAATATTTAAAGTGGTTTGAATATAAAATAGTTAAGGCTATATGATTCATACAATATTAGATAGGATTTGGAAAGAGAAGTATACACAAAAATAGTAACATTTACTTATATTGACAAAAGTGACAAAATGTTGTTTTGTAGAAAAGTAAGTTTCAATGGTTAAATAAATTATTTTAATTTATTTATGAGTGTTTATATTTTTAAATAGCATTATACAAATTTATTTTACATAAATAAATAGTTTAACTAAAACGTCAAAATATGACCGTAACACATTTTCCCGAAAAACAACGTTTTGTCGATTAAAAGTTGTCACAACGTCATCGCACCTTTATTTTCTTATATAGAAACATATATTCACATAGTGTAAGTATTAATTAATTCATTAAACATGTTTACTTTTACTAAATAAGATTAGAAAACTTCTAGAAGTCTTTAGTAAAAGTAAGTAAGAATTAACAAAGGTAAGAAAAAGTAAACATCAAATCACATCAAATCAAAGCCAGCATAATTATGATATTCTTTACTTAATCTTTAAGTGACTAAGACATGAAGTAAGGTTGTGAAAGATGATATTAAGTATTGAAAAGGTGGAGATTGCTTTAGGTTAAAGTAATGCTAGTTTGATAATTTGGTAAGAGGCTATTTTGGTAAATTTACCGCTTCTTTCTTTTTCTATAAATATCCACCTCCTTCTTCACTTTCATTCACATATTTGGTTTTTCTTCTTTTCTCAAACTTCTTCATCTTCTTCCTCTTCTCTTTAATAGATTCTAAGCCATAGAAAAAAATTAAAAATAAGTAATGTCAAAATAATTATAAAATATTCAAAATAAATCAATGTTCATTCTCTTCAAATCAAACTCGTCTTTTCTCCATATTTTACCTCTTCTTCTCTCGGTCATAACTTCTTCAAAACCAAACCAGAATGCAAAATACTTTTCTTCAAAGCATTTATTTTTCCAGTGGCTACAATTTTCATGTTTTGCACTTTGTCTCATTTTAAAGGCAACTATATCAAAAATACACTTCTTTTCAGTGCGTTTTCTGGCCCAGTTTTTAAGCCAGAGAATAGGCTATTTTGTTTTGATCATAACTTGATTATAACTAAACCAAATTAAGAAATTATTTTTTGAAAACATATGAAATTCCAGTAGGTACAACTTTTATGTTGATCACTTTTTCCACTTTTGCAGTTTGCTATACCTGAAACTCAATTGTTTGAAGTATATTTTCGGGCTTCATTTTTGTCTATCCGACAATACCTCTTCTTCATTCTATCATATCTCCCTAAAAAATACTTGGTTTTAAATGATTTTTTTTTTAATTCAAGAGAAAATAATTTTCAACAACCTTTTAGTTAACAAGTTTTTAAATTTTGAGAGTAAGAGAGTCAAAAACAAGATAGAAGATGACCTATTTTTCGGGTCTAATTTTGAGAATTCAAATTCAAAGTTCCACCACTTCTTCTCTACACTTTCGGCCCACCTCCATTTTAATCCTTGGCCAAACATTAGGAAGGAGGAATTTAGGCTTATTTTCATTTGGTTCCGAAGCAAGGTAGGAAGTATGTGTTAGATCTTAAGTTCCTTGCCTTAAAGTTTGATGGAGTGGAATCCAAAGTAAGTTGTTTCTTATTTTAAGTTCATTAAAATCATTGCTAAGTTGAAAGAACTTTAATTATAAAGTATTGCTTGAAAACCCTTATTGAATGCTTGTTTACTTTGTTTTCTAAAACAATGGTTGATTTCCTTGCTCGCTATTATGTTTGGATGTTTAATTAAGTAATTTAAAATTTTGAAGTTAAATACTTAATGAGGTATGCGGAAACGACTAGTACATGTGTTTCGTCTGTGAGATCCAAGAATACTTGGATGAGGGATGAAACATGTCGAAGGGAAAGCCCGGATGCTTTAAAATAAACATCAAATTGTTTTAACTCAAGATAAAATAAAACGTGTTATAGAATGAAGCATTGATTTATCATTTATTGTTGTGTTTATTTTGTTATTTGATTGTTTGGTTGTTTGAATTAGGCTCGACCAGTTTATGAGCACTGATTCTTATTATTGATTATTGACTTTGCTCGATCATTTTATAAGCAATTTATTATCCATATGCATGGGCTGGGTAGAAAATAATTGTAAGCTAACACCTTGTGATTTATTTCACAATTTGACTATAAGGTGTTTAGCGGTAATATTTGGTTCACTTCAATTTTAATGAATTGTTTTGAAAATTTGTTTTCAAATGGAAATGGTTTTCCTTTAAAAGAAATAGAAATTTTTGGTAATGAATATTTTGAAGTTATATTATGTAAAAGTGATTTATATAATGAATGGTTTTATAAAAATGTTTTATAAAACGGAAAGAATTTCGAGGACTAAACCCGATGGTTTTAAGATGATTTTTGAACATATTTGGGAAATGAAAATTATTATAGATTAGAAAGTGCTTGTGAATATTAGTGTGAAATGATTTATCGCTTCGAGATATAAAATGATTTGTTATGTTACCAATGATTAGGGTAATCGGTAACTAAAAAGTGGGCATGTGTTTTTGATATAGTCCACTCTTAGAATAGAGGGATATACTTATTTATCGATTGTATGAAGGCTGGGACCCAGTTGCCTTGTTATTGGAAGAAACCTCTCGGTCTGGGTGAATATGGTTTGATATGTTTTTATTACAGTATTTGGGATTTCCAAGTAAACTTTTTAAAAGTGATTTGATTTAAGATCCGAAAGTAAAGTATAATTCGAATATAAAGGATATATATATTTCAAAAGTTTTGAAATAAGAATTCGAGAATAAAGTCCAAAGAGATAATTTCCGTAAAGGTAATTAGATTTGAAAATCTAAATTTAAAGATTAAGCCTAAATGGGTAGGTTTGGAAATTGCATATTTGTTTGTTGCATCGTAGGCTCCATGAGTCCTATTTGCGGTAGGAGAACTACGTTGGCTTGATTCTATATCTAATTGGGTACCCAATTAGATAGGGGTACGTAGGCAGTCACAAGTGATAGTGATGCAACCCCTAAAATAATATAACCGTTTCATGTTTATCTGTTAATGGTTGTTGTTTATCTCATGTTATTGTATTTTTCCTGCTTACTATTGTTGAATATACGCTTATATGATTTTTGTTTGATGATAATAAACATATTTACATTCGTTTAAATGTATTTGTTAATATACTATTTTGTTTTCACAGATTAAATAAATATTTGTTGAATAAATTAAATAACACAGAATTTGAATTCAAACGAATATTTTATTCAAACAAATATTTATTACAACTTTGAATAGTTCAATTTCAAGCTCCCACTATAACTATACAACTTTGATTACAATTACGTCACATTTCATATTTACAATTCACCTCACTACATATCACTCACACTCGTATTTTATCTTCAACTGCATTCCAGTTTGAATCCAGCATCTGAGCAATCTGCAAAAATATACACTAACGCAGTAAAATTGAAAAGGAAATATTTTTGCAATATAAAATAAAATATGATTTTTGAAAATATGATTTGCCTCGGTTATTTGGGTTGTTCGTCATCATTTAAATTTGAATTCATCATACACGAACAACTTGTGACATACACAGTGTATCACTGTATATGCCACAAGGCCGTGCACACCGATATACACTTGATTGATTTACAGGGACAGGTGAGCACAGGTCTAACCCAAATGAAAAGTCGGGTTCAACTCACGTGCAGTATATTCAAAATTACGACACGAGCACATGGTCAAACCCGAGTTTTGAAACTGGATTCAACACAAGGTGACATGACATGAATGCAACGAAGACCAACATCAAAATGGATTGCAACAATCATGTATGCATATCAGGTCCAGTGCCAACAAACAACATGTCTCGACCAAAACAGTTGCAACATGGATATCACAAAACAAAACTCACTGGAATGAACAAGCATGCACATTAACCAACTATGTATACATGAAGGTCATAAAAATGCATGAAGCAGTTCATATATACAACGTAGCAGCCCATACATGCAAACTGCCTCAAAAATGAATCAGAAGCAATCAAGTGCATCACTACAAAACATGCTCAACTGGACAGTACCATCTAACCAAGTTCAAAGATGCAAGCATGCACATGTGTGGCCAGTAAAACCAAAGTATCAGCAACCAGCAGATTACCGCAAAGCCAAGCATGATACAGGTGACCAGAAGTAACAAGTGCAGGTGAACAAATGTGCAAATGCTCAAACTCAGGTGGACAACATATCAAATGAACCAATGAAACAACAGAGCTCAATGCAACTGAAGGCAACATATATATATATATATATATATATATATATATATATATGGTGAACCGTACATCTACCACAGCATCAACATGTATGCAATCAGAATGAAGCAGACATTGACAATATAGATGCAATTGAATATGGCGACTATACAATGCAAATACTAGTGATGCAACTAAGCACAAATCACTTACAACATGTATGCAGCCCAATGAACCAGTGACAACAAACACTACAGCAACAACAGAACCATGAAACCAGAAACATGGGAACACAGCAAAGACCAATGAATCAACAATGCTTGAAGACTGCAGCATCAATTAAACGGCCAATATAAATGCACAGAAGCAACTACAAACTACTCACGACAATGCACCAATGTCACAAGCATGAACACAAATGTACATGACATTGTACAACATCAAGGACCACGTAAAGCATGTACAAGTGCATGAAAACCAAAGTCAACAGCACAGGGAAGTACAAAACAATAGCAAGCAGATGCAAGCTAACCAGCATATGAACAACTACAACAAAGATCAGGGACTAAGTGAAACAGATACGATGAACCAAAAATATCATGGAGCTGCAGTTAATACACATGGATGAACAAAAACAATAAACAAGTCCATGCAGTGATATGCGGCAGTATAAGCAAAATATAAAACGAACAGTTCAGATTCAATGCCATGAAAGCCAAGTATCAAGAACGAAGTCAGAGTGAAATAACCATGGGAATCAAGTCACAAAAGTATACGAATGTGACAGAGTCAAGTGTCAAAAATTAAAGCCGTGGTCATCATGAAATTGATTCAAAACCGTGTCAACCAAGGAACGTGAAAGATACGAATTTGACAAAGTCAGTTCAATCATCAATCGTTCAAGCATAATCAAACGACCGATCAAAAGAATTTGACAAATTCAAATATAATTATACGACGAAAATACAGGGGGGTCGAACCCTATAAAAGTGATTAACATCATCGGCAATTGATTAAATCGAGTTCAAGCATCAACTCAGTAAATCAAAAGGATAAATTACATACCGAAATCGCAAGCGTCGAACTCGATCGAGCAGCAGTGAGCAACTCAGAAAAATAGTCGATCGGCATAGAGAGGAGCTAAATCAATCATACGATCGAGCTACTATCAGCTGCTTCTAATTTACAACCCTAATTTGGAACAAAGAGCGCAAGGAGCAGAAGCCCTAATTTGCACAGACGAATACAAGCCGCCATCATCTCAAAAAGGAACGAGCCGATAAGAAGATAAAGAGAAAAGAAAGCATGGGCCGGCCTTAATTTAGTTTGGGGTTTTTAGAATTTATAATAAGGGTTTTATTTTAGAATTAGGGTTATTTTATTTACATTGTTTTTAAATTTGTATTTTCATTTTTTTTTTAAAACCATTTTTTTTCTAGTCGTGTGACTACGGGACAAGCTACGTGGCGTAGCTTGAGAATTCGCAACTCGGTGGTTGAGTTGTGGCAAGGTTTTGAGCGTAGAATTAGATTAGTCAATAGCGGGTATAGCGAGTTTACGTGTGTAAGAGAGGGACTATATAATTTCTAGTAGAAACCTTGGGGGCAGCACGTAGGCAGGGTTTTGCCGAAGCTGGGTAAATTCTGTGTTGTTCTGTTTTTTTCTGTTATTTATATTCTGAGATATCTGTGCTGCTATTCTGTGATCTGAATTGAAATTAATAAGCTTCCGCGATTAATTTTAATAATTTATACCATCACCCTATTCACCCTCCCCCTCTAGGGTGAAATCGATCCTACAAGTGGTATCAGAGCTAGGAACAAAAGCCGTTTTTTGTTTTAATTTTTTTTAATACCAAAATCAATTTTTTTAAAAATTCGTGTTTTAAAAATTGGTTTTTGTTTTAAATTTTTGAATTTTTGAAATGGCTTCTTTTATTAATACTGTTGTTGAAGGTCGCTCCAATATTATTCCTTCTATTTTCGATGGAACAGAGTTTTTGAATTAGAAATTAAAAATGGAATTTTATTTAAAATCTGTTAATATTAAATGTTGGGATATTATTGAAAATGGGTGTGATATAACAGATAAGAAAATTATCTCGATTAATGCCCTTGCTATGCATATATTATATTCTCATATTAATCAAGATAATTTTAATTTCATTTTCATTGTAAAAATGCACAGGAAATCTGGAATACTTTCAATGCGATATATGGTGCAAAAGTCAACAGCAATGAGAAGTCCTCCACAACCGACTCAGTTAAAGAAATGTGCTCAATAGGATTGGTAAATAGCAGTTGTGATGAGGATGATGATGATGGAGCAGCCGAGCTGGCATTAATAATGAAGAAATTCAAAAGGTGGAACCGCAAATACGGAAATCCAGCTCTAAATCAAAAATTAAAAAGCAGAATAATCAAAGCACTGGATAACTCGAAAGAACACGGGATCATTTGCAACAAACCCGGTGATATCAAGCCCAATTCTCCCCGTTTTCAACTCGACAAAGAAAAGGAATCAAAAAGAAGATGTTTTGCAGCCACGTGGAATAAAAGCGATAACAGTGAGAGTGAGAAAGCAGATATGTGCCTTCATGGGAATATAACCGATAGCGACGATGGCGAGCCAAGCGAGGTATCAAAACTTACTCACTCTGATTTACTTATTTATTTCCATGAAGTAAATGGCTGTTTTGAACGGCTTAAGGATAAGTATGCCAAACTGGAATCACAAAAAGATACTTTGATAGATTTAAATAAACAACTTGACCAATTAGTTAAAACCTATCAAAGTAGGATCCCTAAGTGTGATAAGTGTCCAACATTTGAAGAAGAAATTAAAAAATCAGAAACTAAAATAAAATCACTTGAAAATGAAATTCTGATTTTGAAAGAAAATGAAAATACTAGGAGAGAAAATTCTATTAAAAAGTGCACACAATTATTGAACGAAAATGAATCTCTCAAAACACAAGTCCAACAATTGTCAACGACTTTAGATAAATTTTCAAAAAGTGAAAAATCGTTGAATATGCTATTAGGGAAACAAACTGTTAATACAGTTAGAAAAGGACTTGGATATAATCAATCTAAAAATGTTAGAAATGAGATTAATCGAGAAAAATTAATGTGCACAATTTGTAGAAAATTTAGACACGATCACAATAATTGTTGGTATAGACCCAAACATGTGAAAACTATACCGATTTGGGTTCCAAAAGACACAAATATAAAAACTCTCAAAGTTAAACAAATTTGGGTGCCGAAGGGAACAATTATAAATAGTTTTGGGTCTTTACAAAATTGTTTTTCAAAATTTTCTGCCACTAACAACCATGGACCTATAAAAACAAATAGGTCACATAAATTCTTCAACGTGTAGGTGTGGTGGCAGGCTAAGGAACAACAATAGTGTTCTCTGGATTTTGGCTGTTCTAGAAACACAACGGACGACAAAGCAAAGTTACTTAGCCTAGTATAAAGATGACAGAATCACAACGGACAACAACGAAAAATATCGTAAAGGTAAAACAGGTAATGGTATGTTTTAAACAATATATTGAATGTGATAATCTGCACCGTATTCTGAATTAAAATCAGCCAATATTGAGATGATTAAAAGATGATGATTCTGACTTATTCAAAATAGTTGGTCAAATTATATCCTTATGCCACAACACTATAAAATTCTATAGATTCTTTGAATTACTTCATATATATCGGTTTGGATTAAAAATAGTGTTTTGTTGGATAATACGTTTGGTTAATAATACGGCTAACTCTATATACACGGTTTTTGATTATTTTCACGGCTTCAATTCAAATTCAAAATAATGTCATTTAAATTGCTGTAAAAATTGAGTTTGAAATTTTTGGTGCACACTTCATGTTTTGGTCTATAAAATTCAGTTGATGATAATTTTGAGTGAAAGAGAAATTCAGATGCAGATTACACTGGTACTCTAGTTGATAGAAAAATTACTAGTTGAACGTGATTTTTGTTGAGACATTTAGTAACTGCATCGTTTTTCAAAGAAAATATCTGCATATTCTTCATTTCAAATAATTTTCAAATAGCAGAAAATTTTCTTTTAAAACCCCCTGGAGAAAATCATTTTTGACCATAGTTTCAGATTAGTCATTTTTGAAAAAAAATTCATAATTATTTTTGAATTTGATTTTAAATGACTATTTTGACTAATCTGACTCCCTAATGTTTATCGAAAAGAAAAATAGTGATTGAAAAAGTGATGAGTGTTAATATTGATCAAATATTATGACTCGAGACGGTATAATTAATAAATTTCTTTAGAAATTTAAACAAGAGTTATAAAACTGTTTGTTGGTAAAAATTCCATGACCATCTCTATATCTATCATATTTCTAACGACCATCACTCATCAAAATTCTATATAGTTTGTCAATATGTGGTACTTTAAACAGGAATCGTTCGTTTTTCATTTTCACATTTTTTTTTAATAATAAAAAAAATTAATTAATAATAATAATAAATAAATACCAAAGTATTCACTCTCATTTAAAAGTCCTCACGGTTATGCATGGGTGAATTACTTGGAATTTGTTATGTGCTTCCATGCTCATTTAAAAGTCCTCGCGGTTATGCATGTATGGAACGCATATCAAAAGTTGATTTTTAAAATAAACAAGTTGATTCTAATCCCATTTAAAAGTCCTCACGGTTATGCGTGGTTAGAAGATACTTGAATTCATTTTTTTTAAAATAAAATTGGAATACTACTAATCTCATTTAAAAGTCCTAACGGTTATGCATGGTTAGTAGATATTCAAATTCCTGATATAAATATGCCACAAATAGACACAACTGTATGGTTTTATATGATGACATCATTTCCATCATTCTAAAAGTGGAATATGCGCCTAACAAAATATTTATGATTTTTGTTTGATTTTTTATTGAAATTTAATATTTATATTCAATTGAGTTTTAATGTTGGATTAATATCAATCACTTTATCTCTATTTTCTCTAACACTATTATTCTTTTGCTGATGACAAAAGGGGGAGAGAAAAGTTAAGATTTTGTCAAATAAAATCAAGCAAAGGTCAAATAATTTTCCATTTGCATCTAGACTCATTTGCATATTTCTATTTGTATGCATATATGTAGGGGGAGTATTGCGTAGAGAGGGAGCATTTAAATAGGGGAAGCAATTAGGATATATCAATGATCAAATACATTTAACATATTCAAAATCTTAAATATATGTTTGTTATCATCAAAAGGGGGAGATTGTTGAATATACGCTTATATGATTTTTGTTTGATGATAATAAACATATATACATTCGTTTAAATGTATTTGTTAATATACTATTTTGTTTTCACAGATTAAATAAATATTTGTTGAATAAATTAAATAACACAGAATTTGAATTCAAACGAATATTTTATTCAAACAAATATTTATTACAACTTTGAATAGTTCAATTTCAAGCTCCCACTATAACTATACAACTTTGATTACAATTACATCACATTTCATATTTACAATTCACCTCACTACATATCACTCACACTCGTATTTTATCTTCAACTACATTCCAGTTTGAATCCAGCATCTGAGCAATCTGCAAAAATATACACTAACGCAGTAAAATTGAAAAGGAAATATTTTTGCAATATAAAATAAAATATGATTTTTGAAAATATGATTTGCCTCGGTTATTTGGGTTGTTCGTCATCATTTAAATTTGAATTCATCATACACGAACAACTTGTGACATACACAGTGTATCACTGTATATGCCACAAGGCCATGCACACCGATATACACTTGATTGATTTACAGGGACAGGTGAACACAGGTCAAACCCAAATGAAAACCCGGGTTCAACTCACGTGCAGTATATTCAAAATTACGACACGAGCACAAGGTCAAACCCGAGTTTTGAAACTGGATTCAACACAAGGCGACATGACATGAATGCAACGAAGACCAACATCAAAATGGACTGCAACAATCATGTATGCAGATCAGGTCCAGTGCCAACAAACAACAAGTCTTGACCAAAACAGTTGCAACATGGATATCACAAAACAAAACTCACTGGAATGAACAAGCTTGCACATTAACCAACTGTGTATACATGAAGGTCACAAAAATGCATGAAGCAGTTCATATATACAACATAGCAGCCCATACATGCAAACTGCCTCAAAAATGAATCAGAAGCAATCAAGTGCATCACTACAAAACAAGCTCAACTGGACAGTACCATCTAACCAAGTTCAAAGATGCAAGCATGCACATGTGTGGCCAGTAAAACCAAAGTATCAGCAACCAGCAGATTACCGCAAAGCCAAGCATGATACAGGTGAACAGAAGTAACAAGTGCAGGTGAACAAATGTGCAAATGCTCAAACTCAGGTGGACAACATATCAAATGAACCAATGAAACAACAGAGCTCAATGCAACTGAAGGCAACATATATATATATATATATATATATATATATATATATAGTGAACCGTACATCTACCACAAGCATCAACATGTATGCAATCAGAATGAAGCAGACATTGACAATATAGATGCAAGTGAATATGGCGACTATACAATGCAAATACCAGTGATGCAACTAAGCACAAATCACTTACAACATGTATGCAGCCCAATGAACCAGTGACAACAAACACTACAGCAACAACAGAACCATGAAACCAGAAACATGGGAACAGAGCAAAGACCAATAAATCAACAATGCTTGAAGACTGCAGCATCAATTAAACGGCCAATATAAATGCACAGAAGCAACTACAAACTACTCACGACAACGCACCAATGTCACAAGCATGAACACAAATGTACATGACATTGTACAACATCAAGGACCAAGTAAAGCATGTACAAGTGCATGAAAACCAAAGTCAACAGCACAGGGAAGTACAAAACAACATCAAGCAGATGCAAGCTAACCAGCATATGAACAACTACAACAAAGATCAGGGACTAAGTGAAACAGATACGATGAACCAAAAATATCATGGAGCTACAGTCAATACACATGGATGAACAAAAACAATAAACAAGTCTATGCAGTGATATGCGGCAGTATAAGCAAAATATAAAACGAACAGTTCAGATTCATTGCCATGAAAGCCAAGTATCAAGAATGAAGTCAGAGTGAAATAACCATGGGAATCAAGTCACAAAAGTATACGAATGTGACAGAGTCAAGTGTCAAAAATTAAAGCCGTGGTCATCACGAAATTGATTCAAAACCGTGTCAACCAAGAAACGTGAAAGAAACGAATTTGACAAAGTCAGTTCAATCATCAATCGTTCAAGCATAATCAAACGGCCGATCAAAAGAATTTGACAAATTAAAATATAATTATACGACGAAAATACAGGGGGGTCGAACCCTATAAAAGTGATTAACATCATTGGCAATTGATTAAATCGAGTTCAAGCATCAAATCAGTAAATCAAAAGGATAAATTACATACTGAAATCGCAAGCGTCGAACTCGATCGAGCAGCAGTGAGCAACTCAGAAAAATAGTCGATCGGCATAGAGAGGAGCTAAATCAATCATACGATCGAACTACTATCATCCGCTTCTAATTTACAACCCTAATTTGGAACAAAGAGCGCAACGAGCAAAAGCCCTAATTTGCACAGACGAATACAAGCCGCCATCATCTCAAAAAGGAACGAGCCGATAAGAAGATAAAGAGAAAAGAAAGCATGGGCCGGCCTTAATTTAGTTTAGGGTTTTTAAAATTTATAATAAGGGTTTTATTTTAGAATTAGGGTTATTTTATTTACATTGTTTTTAAATTTGTATTTTCATTTTTTTTTTAAAACCGTTTTTTTCTAGTCGTGTGACTACGGGACAAGCTACGTGGCGTAGCTTGAGAATTCGCAACTCGGTGGTTGAGTTGTGGCAAGGTTTTGAGCGTAGAGTTAGATTATTCAATAGCGGGTATAGCGAGTTTACGTGTGTAAGCGAGGGACTATCTAATTTCTAGTAGAAACCTTGGGGGCAGCACGTAGGCTGGGCTTTGCCGAAGCTGGGTAAATTCTGTGTTGTTCTGTTTTTTTCTGTTATTTATATTCTGCGATATCTGTGCTGCTATTCTGTGATCTGAACTGAAATTAATAAGCTTCCGCGATTAATTTTAATAATTTATACCATCACCCTATTCACCCCCCCCCTCTAGGGTGAAATCGATCCTACAACTATTTTATTCCGCGTTTGACATGTTTATTGAGTTAGTAGGAATGCTATTGATGTTTCTCTTATTAGAGTTGTGCAGCGTCAGATTTATTTGCATTTGGTTTGTATATAAGCATACCTAGTAGATTAAATTGATTACTCTGATAACTTGTAAAGTTTGAAATTTTATACTATGCAGTTAGTAATGTTGAATAATTATCAAATATGGTGTATTTAGTTAGTAGCTTTCATTAGTAGTCTTAGAACGGACGAATTTTTTGACAATTTCAACTGGTTTGAAAATCCAGGTCGTCACATCTGGTCTGCCTGATCTCTTAGATGCAACTCTACTCACATAAGAGTTAGCTCAATGTATATTCAGTACTAGGTCAACCTAACCGGTTATTCTACCCTTAACACCCCAAAACGCAGTTATTGGTTAATTATTAAGTGAATATGTTACAAAAGCATACATGACAATTGATCAATATAAATATCCATGATTTAACTTCCTTGTAACCATCTTTCTAATGAAATATGGTTAATACCCTCAACCCACTATCTTTAGCAACGAAACTTCTTCAAAACCTCCAGAGTTAAATGCTATGTTAAAGCTCTTTCATATTGCCATGGATTTGCTTTTAAAGATTGAGATTGGGTTTCTAGTTTGAAAACTAAGGCTTTTGAAACCTTAGGCCTTTTCTTTCGAAATTATAAAAAACATACCTTTCAAAAGTATTCAAAGTTTCCTTCCAAAACATTTAAAACATTCCTTTCGAAACCATTGAAGACATACCTTTCGAAATCATTGAAGACATACCTTTCGAAATACTTGAAGCTTACCTTTCGATGGAACTTATTTCTGGTAAAATTAATAAAAGCATGGCTTTGAAACCATTGGAAAGTATCTCTTTTAGTATCATTGGATAACATTAAATAAAACCTCTGGGTCAAAGAAAATGAAAGTGAAAGTAATCCTTTCGAAAATATTGATTTCAAGTAAAAGAATTTGGGAGGATGATAATTTCGAAACCATTGCCTCCAAATCTCTTATTAAAAGCGGCTCAAACCACCCTTTTGAAAGCATTGAGAAGGCGGCTTCAAATTTTACAAGGGAAAATATTTCCTTTCGAAAGCATTGATTTAAAGTTATAAAGAAAGTGACCTTTAACTAATTCGAAAGGCATGAATATGGCGACTAGGTTTTAAATAGGTTCAAAATGGCCACCCTTTTGAAAATTCCTTTTGAAAACTAAATATGCAGTAACTCATTCGAAAGCTACTTTTAAAACAAAGGAAAGCACCGTTTCATTTGAGAGCTTACACTAAAACAAAGGCATATTGATTGATTTGAAAGCTTTTTAAAAGTAGCCTCAACTCCTTCGAAATATGCTTTCGACACTGTCTTGTAACGTCCCAATTTTTCGACTTTCGAGAGTCGACATCGATACATCCACGATATCCAATGCCGCACAGTCGAATGCCGAAAAACCAAACCGTTAGGGTTTAAGAAGAAGAAGATAGAAGAAGAACAGAAACAATACATAGAATCTCACATTTCACAGCGGAATAATATAAATAGATAAATGAATATCTTTAAAGCAAAAACACTATATCAGTTTATACATACATTATCAGAGTGTACAACAACAACAGCGGAAAGGAAATATTACATATACTAGTGATACGCCTCGCCATCCAGCTTGCCCCTAATCTCTACAGCATTTCTTTTTCGACTTCGCTCCAGAATAATGATAACCTAACCCTAGGCTACCCGTGTGGAAAATTATGGGCAGCCAGAGTTTAGAAAGGGAACAATAAACTCCGGTCAGTCATGAGACCTGTGTGGGATCTTTAAAAAAGTTATTTTACACAAAAGAATTTAAAAGAAATCCGCAATGCTTTTTGGAAAATGAAACTACCACAAGGCCTTCCGGCACACACATAATGCAATCGCACACTTGGGGGAGACTCCCTCTCCTTATGATAGTCAAACATACTTGATACGCAAAATCCTTTTTTGATAATATTACTATTAGTGCATAGTGCAGAAAACCTTTTGAAAGTATAATATTAATCTTAGCCAGCATAGGTACCATTATATTATGCCTGCTATAACTACCATTTAAGAATGGCAGGTTATACAATTGCAATCGTAAAGGGCGCGTATTGGTAATTGGATTTCCAACAAATGGTTAGGCTAAGGAACTTCCTATGCCACATGGGTACGCCTCTGGAGGGACGTCCCGAGAACCTAACCAGCTCTCTTCCAACACAAGGCCGAGTTACCTCTGTAACAAGGTAACTACTACACGAGTATGCCATCCCCCGGTCGTTTGCGACCTTTATCCGAGGATCCTCAGCCACAAAGTATAATAAATTTGCAGTAACCACATAGGTTAAATATCTGTGCTCCATACCATGATACAACCCTTTTCTAGAAGGAAATGACATACCCAAGGGGAGCTACCCCCAAATAACCTTACTGCATCCTTCTTGTTTCGACCATTCTAGGGTGTGACGCTCGACGAAGTCTTGTCCACAAAGCTACACTTTTCACAAAGTCATGCTTCGATCAACAAATGATCAGCAGCACTTCGTATGCTACATTACCAGTTTGGGAATATATCACTAATAACCATCGACTACATAACCTCTAAGCTCATACATCTCAGAGAAGGGTGTTAAGCTAAGAGAATAAATTCTCCGCCACCAAAATAAATGCACTTGATAGAAACTAGCTTTACATCTCAAAGTGTAACGTCAGACACACACCATACAAGTCCATTCCTGGATCGAATGGAACAGAAGGCACTTCAAAAGAAGCCCTCACAAATTCGGATATTCACTAATCACGTCCGGAATCCCCATCACAAAGGGTGAAAAAATCTCTATATCGGAGCAACCCGGTGCAGAGACATTCGACAGGTAATCCTTTCGCTTTCGAAAATACTCGGTCTTCAACACCATCTTCAAATGCAATCCCATTTCGTCGTATCATTATTCGGAATAGGTTTTATGACAGAAAGTCCTCTCCCGGCTAATCCGAATAACGAGCGCTTATTTTTGAAAATAAGTGTTCAATCAGATTTCAAACAAATCATGACAAATTTACACTTTGATCTTTTAAACAAAAGATCCAACACAAAGATTCGATGTGGATTTCGTATATCCATTTGGAATCCGACCACCGATCACATAGAAATACAAATGCCATTTAAAGGCTAATATTGATAATCGGTTATTTAAATATCAATCAATATTTGCAATAATCACTATCAACAATATTCACAACAATCACCAAGATTTAAATAATTTTCCCAAATTATTTATTTTTCAAAATATCTTTGCAAGTTATATTTTTAACACTTCATCATTTGAAAACAAATTTCAAATTACTTTCCACACTTCAACCCTTTGAAAACAAACTTCAAATCATTTTCCTTACGCGGAATATATTTCCAAATATTTATTCATTTCCACTAAAAATCTGCCGAGTTCAAATACTTTAAAATAGTTCAAATCACTTATCCAAAATATACTTGGAAACATATAGAATAAAACTATTTCTAAATACTTTTTTAAATATTAGATATGAAAACATTATGCCAATACCTCGTATAATACTTCAAGTCCAAACTAAATTTAAAATAAAATAAGTAGGTAGAGTATAAAAATTTAAATAACTATTTTCTAAATCAAATATCAATTTAATCTTTTAAATAATCCCTTCTATAATTTATTAAATAAATCTTTACTTTAAAGATTTAAAACAATTTTCAAAAATATTTTCTCCAACAATATTTTTTAAAATCAATTCCTAGAACTTAATTTATACTTCAAAAGCTACTTTAAAGATATACTAGCTTTCCAGGTAAGAATTCTCTTTCCATTTCAAAATGGTCCATTTAAATTAATTAATAAATCTTCTCGATTTATTTTAATTTACATTCCAATTCTATAAAAAATTCCACACTTTTAAAAAGAAATCAACATTAATTTTTAAAACAAAATTCCCTTTCCTTTACAAAATTCCCATTGTGAATATAAATTTCCAAATATCCACTGATGTACGATTTTAAATCGTTTTCCAAATATTCACTTTCAAATACCAAATAAAAATCCAAATTGATTTCTAAAAAATTTATTTCAGATACAAATTCAAATTTCAAATTGATTTCCCAAAGATTCATTTTTAAACAGTAAATCAGTTTTTAAATTGATTTCCAAAATTATTTCCAACACCAAATCAATTTTTTGAATTTGATTTCTAAATTTATTTCCTTTAAAGTAAATCCTTTATCTCTTCCAAATTATTTTAAAATCCAAATATTAAATAAATTCTTCAACCATTAAACAATATTACTTAAAACCCATTTATTAAATTCTTTCCCACAATTTGGAATTTATTTAATAGGTTTTCAAAAATAAAACTTTATCCTTTTAAAATTTCTTCTTTAAAATTTATTCAATTCTCAAAAATAATTTTTTACTATAAACTTTCAACTTGAATTTCAAAAATCCAATTTTTTTATTTTCGGTGTCCTACGATACCAAAAATATGTTCGACTAAACTATAGCCTTCAACGATTTTAATCTCAAATATAATCACACAGAGATTTTAAAAAATCAACACACAACATATAAAACAAATTCAATATTTGAGGAATCCAGTTGGATCCCTCCAACCTGTTTCCCTACATCCACGGATGTTAGACAACAATTAAATACCATTTCCACTTCGAGGTGGAATATCACTGTATATGGGATTTATAAAATATCATCCGCTATTATGCGGCGGATTTATAAAATATCATCCTCTATTATGCGGCGCATAGGGTCGCATCCGCTATATAATATGGGAAATCAATCACTCCAAATACATATATAATACCAATTCCACTTCGAGGTGGAATATCGCGGTATATGGGTTTAATATAATATCATTCGCTATCATGCGGCGCAAAGGGTCTAGTTCAATACAACTGATAATACTTTATCATCCAAGCACACCTCAACCATTTTAAAATTTAACTATCACAATTCAACAATTATTCAATGACTGAAATTTTCAATTATTTTAATTTGAGTGAGAAGATCTCACCTTTGACCTTTATTTTGCAATCCATCCGATTTAGCTTGTTTTCCATGATTTCTAGACCTTGTATAAACATTTATATGCTTTTTTATTAATATTTGAACCAATCGAACAATTAAATTTACATTGATAAATTAACCAGTGAATTAATTTTTAAACTAATAGTTTTAAATTTTAACTAATTCCTTTTAATATAAATGTTATTGGCAACAAAAATAATTAAACAAGTTTATTAAAAAATTTATCTCCATAATACATTATTTTTAAATATAAACTAGTAAATGAAATATGTATATATATTTGTAAAAATAATCTATATAGATTTTAAAATCTAATATTTCATTTAAATCCCTATATTCCCAAATCTATAATGACTTCAGTTTATCTGTATATATATACATTATATAAACCTATAAATTTAAAGAAAATAACTTATTATACAACTTACTGTTATACATATACATATTGTTTTACTTTACTGTAAAATTTTCATTTTGTACATATGCATATACAGATAAATAAAATAAAAAATAAAAACAAGAATACCTCACTGAACAATGGCGAATCCCGATCGAAACCCTTCCCTCGCGTGTGTGAGCTCGCCTCCTTCCAGCGATTTCCAGACTGTCACGTGACCTCGTGAGATTCCCTGGCACCACCGCCGTCTGTGCTCGCCCTATCAACTTAAACAAGTCCAAACTCCCCATCGCCGCTTGAAATTACCCCGTCCACGCACGACTGAATCGAGTAATCGTGACCTCACCGCGATACCTTCTCGTGCCCAAAGCCGATTGAACAAGTTCGACTTCGAACGAATTGATTTCGAGTTCGACAAGAACTGGAAGGATTCGTGGATTAGGAGCAAGGTTGAATGGAACTCGTGATTTCATGATTTGCTTGGAAATCGATTTCAAACAAAAAAGCTCGGCTATTATTTTTTTTGTTCAACCCTTTTATTTTTAACTAAAACTGATGGACGAAGAAGAAAATGAACTGCTAACCTCAAATTCGATTCTTTTTCTTTATTATATGATCAGCCATATGTTTTTCTTTTCAAAAGAAAAAGAAAAAGCGCGTGGATAAAGAATGAACTGGAAGGTTGCTAAGTGTTAACAGAAAGAAATGTGTTAAATCGTGAAAACGTTATTCAGGATATAAAATATATATCAAATTTAAATTCAAATTTTAAATTATCTCGATAAACGCAAATCAAAAAATCGACCTCCTATCGAGGAATGCTGCTAGGCGTTTATAATGTTAAACCCCTATTTCGAACATAATGGAAAAGGTTTCGAGGCCTAATTCGATCATATGAAGAAGATAGCTTTCTAGATCTGTAATTACGTTGAATTTTCGATATAGATTTCAATGCGTTTACTTGCCGTACATTCACACGACAACCAAGAATACTACGAAAATTGAAATCCGATAATAATACAATATTACGGATCCAATGGAACTGGTTTCATCGAAATCTGAGAGTGTGCCCTGGAAGGCTATTTTTAAATATCGAATTAAACAATATAAATTCCAGAACTGAATAAATCACTTTCAAATACAATTATGAAGCTTCTATTGTCTTCAGTATTATCAATATAAATTTTCTAAGCCATCACATTATTTTTAACAAGCTCAAAATTGAAGATTCAAAATTTTACCCAACTTCAGTAAATTAAATTCAATAACTTAAAATCAAATAAAAATATTTCATTTCAAATGTTCAAAATTCTGGGTCGTCACATCCTTCCCCCCTTAAAGAATTTCATCTCGAAATTACTAGTTAAGAAGAATGATCCTTAACCCGGTTATCCTTTTCGCAAAACCAAACTGTTTTATCAATTTGCCGAAACAATTTTTTTTTTTATTCAAGACTCATTCACTTCAAATAACTTTTCAAAGTTTCCCATAGTTTCCAATCAACATTGTTTACTTCACAATTCAAATTTAAATTCAAACTTTCAATTTTCAAAAAAATTTCAAAATTTTTCTAACTCTCTAAATTTTCGAAAATTTTTGCCAGCGTCTCCTTTGCACGGCTAGCTCGGTACGACTACAAAATGGCACCATCGCCCCCAGATTTCAGAAAGAAAACGAAAAGCCAAGCGGCTGGACAAGAAAATCATCAAATTTCATATAGAAATTTAAATACATACCTTTTCGAGCAATTCAATTTTATCTTTGAAATCAAAATCCCTATTCCATTTCCTTTATAATACGTGTATGCTATTTAAAAATCATATCCAATTTCTACGTTCGAAAATCATTTTGCACATTCCATTACAAAAGTTTGAATATTTACTTCTTATACCATTTTTACTTCACTATTGAAGTTATATATCCGTTTTCATTCAATCTTGCATTTTCAATTTCATTTGAATTCAATTTACACTTTCAATTCTATTTGGATTCAACTTACCTTGTGAATATTAAATTTTATCAACTATCATTCATTCACAATTGATTCATATCACTATTTTTAAATTAGTTTCATTTACTAATTCATTACAAATTCCAATTCATTTTATCTCAAACCATTTTTTTCTATTTCCACCTTTATTATCTTTAGTTCACTTTGAACTAATTTTACAACTTTATTTTATTTCACACAATTCAAATTGGTTTTCAATATACAGTTTCAATTCCATTTTTATTCTTTTATTCATTCAAAAATTTATTTTCTCCTTCACCTTATTTAACACAATTCAAATTCAATTTTAAACTTCCATAAGTTTACTCACTTATTTTGTTTTCATATTCACTTTAATTTAACTCAATTCTTTAATTTAAATTCATTCTATCAAAATTCAAATTATATAAGTTATCAACTCATAAACACTTTTAATAAATCTTCCAAATTTTTAAGCAATTTCTCAATATTTCAAAATCACTTTTGAAATCAATTATTTCCAAAATAAAATTATTTTAATTTTATCCTTTCTTCAAGTTAAATTTTATTCTAACAACTTCAAATTTATAAGTTGTCAAACTAAATTATATTCTATAAATACTTTACATAGGATTCCAGAGTCATTCCATCTTTTAAAATCAATTCAAATTGTCTTCTGAATTCCCAAAACCAAACCCAATTTGCAAACAACTTCCATTTAAACAATTTGGCAGCAATTCCTCTCCTAGAAGCTCAAAAATGAACATCAATGATGCTGCAGTCATCACCGAAGTTATTTTCCAGCGATCGAAAATAGTTCAGAGCATTTATCCCTTCAAAAACAATTTTCCAAAACCTTTGAAAATCATTTTCAAACTCAAAATGGATTTAATTTTTTTATCAGATCTCCCATCTTTTCCAAATTTCAAAACTTTTCAAACCCTTTCAATTCTTTTCAAAACATTTCTCTGGAATTCCATTTCAAATTAAAAATACATTTACAATTTACATTTTCAAATCCCATTTGTATATGGATTTTATTTCTCATTTTTTGATTATGATTTCAATTTCTTATTCAATAATTAATGATAACAATTTTAATATTATCACTTCCTAACAATCAGGCAACCATATACTATAATAATTTACGGAAAATGATTTCTTTTATATACAAAAATAATCTGGGTAAAGTTGTTTCATTTATCCTATTTTAAAACAATATCGTGTCGATTTATCATGTTTAAGAGTTTAGAAACCCCTATCGATACAGTTGGCCAAACTGCACCGACCAGAATCTATAAACAATCAACCGATAAGTCAACACAATATAAAACAATTTTATATTCACTAACAAATATGCGCTCATGGCTATTATTACACTCAAACTAATTCTAGAGTACTGCTGACTCTATCTGTATTGAGTAATACCCAGCAGAGCCAAGGTTGTCGCTTAACCAAATGCTCTGATACCAAAATTGTAACGACCCAATTTTTCGACTTCCAAGAGTCGACATCGATACATCCACAGTATCCAATGCCGCACAGTCGAATGCCGAAAAACCGAACTGTTAGTTTTTAAGAAGAAGAAGATAGAAGAAAAACAGAAACAATAAATAGAATCTCACATTTCGCACCGGAACAATATACAACATATAAATAAATATCTTTAAAGCAAAACACTATATCAGTTTATACATACATTATCAAAGTGTACAACAACACAACAGCGGAAAGGAAATATTACATATACTAGTGATACGCCTCGCCATCCAGCTTGCTCCGGATCTCCATAGCATTTCCTTTTCGACTTCGCTCCAGAATAATGATAACCTGACTGTAGGCAGACCATGTGGAAAATTATAGGCACCCAGAGTTTAGAAAGGGAACAATAAACTCCAGGCCAGTCATGGGACTGGTGTGAGATTTTAAAAACAGTTATTTTACACAAAAGAATTTAAAAGAAATCCACAATGCTTTTTGGAAAATGAAACTAAGATAAGGCCTCCCGACACACACACAATGCAGTCGCACACTTGGGGGATATTTCTCCTTACGATAGTCAAACATGCTTGATACGCAAAATCCTTTTTTGATAATATTATTATTAGTGCATATTGTAGAAAACCTTTCGAAAGTATAATATTAATCTTAGCCAGCTTAGGTACCATTATATTATGCCTGCTATAGCTAACATTTAAGAATGGCAGGTTATATAATTGCAACCGTAAAGGGCGCGTATTGATAATTGGATTTTCAACGAATGGTCAGGCTAAGGAACTTCCTATGCCACATGGGTACGCCTCTGGAGGGACGTCCAAGAACCTAACCAGCTCTCTTCCAACGTAAGGCCGGGTTACCTCTGTAACTAGGTAACCACTACACGAGTATGCCATCCCCCGGTCGTTTGCGACCTTTATGCGAGGATCCTCAACCACAAAGCAACATACACAAAGTATAATAAATTTACAGCAACCACATATGTTAAATATCTGAACTACGTACCATGATATAACCTTTTTCTAGAAGGAAATGACATACCCTCAGGGGGCGCTACCCCCAAATAACCTTGCTTCATCCTTCCTGTTTCGACCATTCCGGGGTGTGAGGCTCGACGAAGTCTCGTCCACAAAGCTACACTTTTCACAAAGTCATGCTTCGATCGACAAATGATCAGCAGCACTTCATATGCCACATTACCAGTTTGGGAATATATCACTAGTAATCATCAACTACATAACCTTTGAGCTCGTACGTCTCAGAGAAGGGTGTTAAGCTAAGAGATAAATTCTTCGTCACCAACAGAAATGCATTTGACAGAAACCAGCTTTACATCTCAAAGTGGAATGTCAGACACACAACCATACAAGTCCGTTCTGAGATCGAACGGAACCAAAGGCACTTCAAAAGAAGCCCTTGCAAATACGTATATTCACTAATCACGTCCAAATCCCCATCACAAAGGGTGATAAAATCTCCATACCAGAGCAACCCGGTGCAGAGACATTCGACAGGTAATCCTTTCGCTTTCGAAAATACCCGATCTTCAACAACACCTTCAAATGCAATTCCATTTCGTCGTATCATTATTCAGAATAGGTTTTATGACACAAAGTCCTCTCCGGGCTAATCCGAATAACGAGTGCGTATTTTTAAAAATAAGTGTTCAACAGATTTCATACAAATCACAACGAATTTCCATGTTGATCTTTTAAACAAAAGATCCAACACCAAGATTTGATGTGAATTTCGAATATCCATTTGGAATCCGACCCCCGGTCGCAATGAAATTCAAATGCCATTTAAAGGCTAATATTGATAGTCAGTTATTTAACTATCAATCAATATTTGCAATAATCACTATCAAACAATATTCACAACAATCACCAAGATTTAAATATTTTTCCCAAATTATTTATTTTTCAAAATATCTTTGCAAGATATATTTTTAACACTTCATCACTTTGAAAACAAATTTCAAATTACTTTCCACCCTTCAACCCTTGGAAAACAAACTTCAAATCATTTTCTTTACGCGGAATATATTTCCAAATATTTATTCATTTCCACTGAAAATCTACCGAGTTCAAATACTTTAAAGTAGTTCAAATCACTTATCCAAAATATACTTGAAAACATTTAGAATAAAACTATTTCTAAATACTTATTTAAATATTAGATATGAAAATATTATACCAATACCTCATATAGCATTTCAAGTCCAAACTAAATTTAAAATAAAATTAGTAGATAGAGTATAAAAATTTAAATAACTATTTTCTAAATCATATATCAATTTAATATTTAAAATAATCCCCTCTATAATCTATGAAATAAATCTTTACTTTAAAGATTTAAAACAATTTCCAAAAATATTTTCTCCAACAATATTTTTTTAAATCAACTTCTAGAACTTTTAATTTATACTTCAAAAGCTACTTTAAAGATATACTCGGCTTTCCAGGGAAGAATTCTCTTTCCATTTCAAAATGGTCCATTTAAATTAATTAATAAATCTTCTCGATTTATTTTAATTTACATTCCAAATCTGTGAAAAATTTCCACACTTTTAAAAATAAACCAACATTTTTTTTTTAAATTCCCTTTCCTTTACAAAATTCTCATTGTGAATGTAAATTTCCAAATATCCATTGATGTACGTTTTTAAATCGTTTTCCAAATATTCACTTTCAAATACCAAATCGAAATCCAAATTGATTTACAAAAAATTTATTTCATACACAAATTTAAATTTCAAATTAATTTCCCAAAGATTCATTTTTAAACACCAAATCAATTTTTAAATTGATTTCCAAAATTATTTCCAACACCAAATCAATTTTTTGAATTTGATTTCTAAATATATTTCCTTTAAAGTAAATTCCTTTATCTCTTCCAAATTATTTTAAAATCCGAATATGAAATAAATTCTTCAACCATTAAACAGTATTATTTAAAATCCATTTATTGAATTCTTTCCCACAATTTGGAATTTATTTAATTGGTTTTCAAAAATAAAACCTTATCCTTTTAAAATTCCTTCTTTTAAATTTATTCGATTCTCAAAAATAAATTTTTACTATAAACTTTCAACTTGAATTTCAAAAGTCCAATTTTTTTATTTTCGGTATCCTACGATACCAAAAATGTGTTCAGCTAAACTATAGCCTTCAATGATTTTAATCACAAATATAATCACATAGAGATTATAAAAAATCAACACACAACATATGAAACAAATTCAATATCCGAGGAATCCAGTTGGATGCCTCCAATCCCTGCATCCACAGACGTTAGCACAACAATTAAATACCAATTCCACTTCGAGGTGGAATGTCGCGGCATATGAGATTTATAAAATATCATCCGCTATTATGCGGCGCATAGGGTCTCATCTGCTATATAATGCGGGAAATCAATCGCTACAAATACATACATAATATCAATTCCAATTCGAGGTGGAATATCGTGGTGTATGGGTTTAATATAATATCATCCGCTATTATGCGGCGCATAGGGTCTAATTCAATACAATTGATAATAATTTATCATCCAAGCACACAATCAACCGTTTAAAAATTTAACTATCACAATTCAAAAATCAAATAATAACTAAAATTTTCAGTCATTATAATTTGAGTGAGAACATCTCACGTTTGCCCTTTATTTTGCAATCCATCCAATTTAGCTTGTTTTCCACGATTTCTAGACCTTCTATAAACATTTATATGGTTTTTTATTAATATTTGAACCAATCGAACAATTAAATTTCCATTGATAAATTAACCAGTGAATTTATTCCTAAACTAATATTTTTAAATTTTAACTAATTCTTTTTAATATAAATGTTATTGGCAATAAAAATAAATAAACAAGTTTATTAAACAAATTTATCTCCATAATACGTTATTTTTAAAAATGAACTAGTAAATGAAATATGTATATATATTTGTAAAAATAATCTATATAGATTTTAAAATCTAATATTTCATTTAAATCCCTATATTCCCAAATCTATAATGACTTCAGTTTATCTGTATATATATACATTATATAAATCTATAAATTTAAAGAAATAACTTATTATACAACTTACCGTTATGCATACATATATATATATATATTATACTTTACTGTAAAAAAATTATTCTGTACATATGCATATACAGATAAATAAAAACAAGAATACCTCACTGAACAATGGCGAATCCCGATCAAAACCCTCCCCTCGCGTGCATGAGGGCGCCTCCTTCCAGCGATTTCCAGACTGTCACGTGATCTCGTGAGATTCCCTGGCACCACCGCCGTTTTCGCTTGCCCTATCGACTTCAACAAGTCCAAACTCCCCATCGCCGCTTGAAATCACCCCGTCCACGCGTGACTGAATCAAGTAATCGCGACCTCGCCGCGATTCCTTCTCGTACCCAAAGCTGATTGAACAAGTTCGACTTCGAACGAATTGATTTCAAGTTCGACAAGAACTGGAAGGATTCATGGATTAGGAACTAGGTTGAATGGAACTCATGATTTCATGATTTGCCCGGAAATCGATTTCAAACAAAAAAGCTTGGCCATTATTTGTTTTGTTTAGCCCTTTTATTTTTAATTAAAACTGATGGACGAAGAAGAAAATGAACTGCCTATCTCAAATTCGATTCTTTTTCTTTATTGTATGATCAGCCATATGTTTTTTTTTCAAAAAAAAGAAAAAACGCATGGCTAAAGAATGAAGAGGAAGGTTGCTAGGTGTTAACAGAAAGAAACATGTTAAATCATGAAAATATTATTCAGGATATAAAATATATATCAAATTTAAATTCAAATTTTAAATTATCTCGATAAACGCAACTCAAAAACTCGACCTCCTATCGACGCATGCCACTAGACTTTTATAATGTTAAACCCATATTTCGAACATAATGGAAAAGGTTTCGAGGCCTAATTCGATCGTATGGAGAAGATAACTTTCTAGGTCAGTAATTATGTTGAATTTTCGATACAGATTTCAGCGCGTTTACTTACCGTCGTTCACACGAAAACTCCGAATACTACGGAAATTGAAATCCAATAATAATATAATATTACGGATCCAATGGAAGTAGTTTCATCAAAATCTGAGACCATGCCCCAGAAGGCTATTTTTAAATACCGAATTAAACAATATAAATTCCAAAACTGAATAAATCACTTTTAAATTCAATTCTGATGCTTCTATTATCTTCAGTATTATTAATATAAATTTTTTAAGCCATCAAATAATTTTTAACAAGCTCAAAAATGAAGATTCAAATTTTTTTCCAACTTCAATAAATTAAATTTAATAATTTAATTGCCAAGTTCATAGTTATATTTGAATCTCAACTTTAAAATAACTTTAAAACATTTAAAATCAATTAAATATTTCAATTTCAAATGTTCAAAATTCTAGGTCGTCACACGTCCCCTCTGCCTTTCTCTAATACACCACATACCATTTCTTGATACCCTGTTCATTGGTCTCGAATGGGTTCGAAAGGCTTGCTAGGCATGGTTCGGAAATAAGCAAAAGGAAGTGGCAAGGTACCAATTCGAAACAAAACTGATTTTATGCCATTAAAAGAAATTCCTTTTCACCTAACTTGCCTTATTTGTCAAAATATGATTGGTTGCGATTCCTTTAACAAAATATTGTTTCAAAAAAAGGCTGCCGAATTCATTAATTAATAAGTGAAAATGCTTTAGCAAATAAGATCTTCTCCTTAATAAAATAATTAAAACGTTTTAAGTACCCGAACTTAACTAATTTAATTTATATAGTAATTCACTTAGGAAAAATCCCCAAAAATCACAATAATTCTCTTTTAAAATGTTTTCTATCATACATAAGTTTTCAAACCCGAAAACATTACATTATTTCCTTAAGCAATTTAAACCCGAAATAACTATTTCTTCCATTAAAAATTCCTAATAAATTATCCATAGCTTGGAATATTATGTAAATTTAAACCCATCTCCAAAATATTCCGTTAGGATAAACGCACGTGTCCCATACCACATTTTTACCAAACTGTTTAATTCTCCTTCTCATTCGCTCGAATAGTGCAAAAACGTGTATTTTATGTATAAAATAATTTATTTGAGAAAACAAGATTTTAATACCAATTTTGAAAGCCATATTTGAAAATTCCCTTATTATTGAGAATAAATAGATTCTACATTTGAAAATACGTTAAAAATATTAATAATAATTTAAAATGCCCGTTTATTTTAAAAATTATTTCAAAAAGGTTTGGAAAATCCATGCTCGAAAACAAATAAAAACCCAAGAAATCACTCAAATCAATATTCGAATTCAATTAAAATTAAATTCAAATTTAATACAAAATTTGAATTTCAAAATCTCATAAATTTGGCTAGTCTACAGATAGATATCATGGCCTCAAAACATTTTCGAAATATCACAAAAACATGTAGTAAAAGTCAAAATTAAGATGGAAAAAGAACATAAAAATGCATCGGCAACACAATACCTTAAAAGATTTTGGTTTTTACAGCTGTGACGCCCCACCCCCGAGACCCACATTAACAAAGAGTGTTACTGGGTAACGCTGTCCACTGATGCAGAGAATAGGGCTGGTTAGGAGCAACCATTTATAGTCAATCAAAGAGAGCATATAACTCATATTTTTAAACAGAGAAAAACACTACATGAAATTGATACAGTAAGCAAATTTTTGGCCATTTTGAGCTTGGCTCAGCTAGTTTTTGTGAGTTTTGTAACTCACCTTACTATTGCAATGGAAAGACTCGGATTTTGGTTGCAAAATTGAAGCTTGGAGTTGAATTTGGTCTTCAAAAGCATAGGAAGAAAATACATAACATGTAAGAACACATACGATAAAAGTAGAAAAACATCCACTGTAACAAGAAATTCTTTGATGAAATTGAGTGATTTAGAGTTGTTTACCTTTGATATATCACTAGATTGCAAAAATACTTTAATTTGATTGAATTTAATGAAGAAACTTGTTTGGATTATGCAATTTTTGGAGAGCGTTTCTTATTTTCTTATTACCGGAAGAAGACAGACTGAAGAATGAACGTAAAAATATGTTTTTTTCTCACTTTCTCAAGCCAAACTAAAAGATAATGCGAATGGACCCAAAAATGAAAATAATTAGCATGGCCTAAGAAATTAATCAACACAAAACAATATATGTGCATACTTTACACATATATAAACAAAAATGCATTTTTCTTTCAAGTTTTACAAAAGAAAATTTTGAAAACTTGTATACATATAAAATAAAAATATTCTATCATACAAAAAAGGTAAATTTACATTTTTAAAACATTTTTATTATTAAATTCCTTTATTTAACAAAATACACCATTTACTCAAATAAATGAATAAAACATTGTTTTTAACTTCTAAAATTATATAAAAATACTTTTCTTACTTAGAAAAATATTGTAAACCATTTTAAAACGTTATTTATAGCCAAAACATATTTTTAAACCAATTTCTATCTTTTTAATTAATAAACCGTCCTTAATAATTATATACTTCTTTTAAAAATTATTAAAAGAAGCAAAAGGGAAATAATTAATATAATTAATGCATTTTCTCTAAAATAAAATCATTTTCTTCACTTAAAGCCTATATTTCATTTATTATCAACCCATATAGAATAAAATAAAGTTCTTAACTTTATTTTCATAATTTTAATTCCAATTTTATTGTTTATTCCAAATAAACAATTTAATTTCTCAAATTTTAATTTAAATCACAATATTAAATTATAATTATCATTATAATTTAAATATTGAAAGGTAATATCCAAATCAGAGTTGTTACAGACTCCCCCCTTAACAAAGTTGCGTTCTTGCAGTTTCTAGAGGAGAATTTTTACTCAACTTATTAATTTCATCAAGCAAAGAAAGATAGATAAGCTCGAGTTTAAAGTTTCTCACCCTCCACACAAGATGATAGAAAACCAAAATAAGGCTCGCTCGATTAATTCTATGGTTTCCAAAGTACTAATATTGGAATTACTGAACCATTGAATTTTCTGAGCAACACACAAGATTTTGAAGGCATCCCACCTTCAAAAGAGAACACAACAGGATGCAACACAAAGTACAGCCGAATGCGATTGATTTCTCATAAGCTCCTCGAGTAGGGTTGGGATTAGCATAACTCCAACCCGAACACTAACCAACAAGTTGAAAATAATAATAATATATGTTGCAAACTAGAGAATACCTGTGGAATACATAACATATGCAACCATCATGACATTAGAAACCCATTTTATATGATTTTTACCTTTAAAACGAATTACAAATTCACGTAAAAATCCTTTTTTAAATCGAAACATGGCATATAATCAAAGCATATAATTATTCAAACAATCCAAACGGTTTCAAACCTTAAATCCTAAATTTAAAATGTTCAATAAAACACATATGAGATGGTTTAGATTACTATTCACCTTGTTTAGGTAAGGAACATTATATTTGTTCTTGATTAATTCTTCCTTGCCCAAATCTTAGCTTCTAATTAATTTTGATCTCCTTTTCTCCTAGGGTTTTGGCCGACCTTGATCTCCTTTTGTTTATGCTTTTGTTTTTGTGAAAGTATGAATGAGAATGAGGTAAGGGTTTAGGGGTTACGTGGTTATATACGGTTATTCCCATATTATCCTTGCCTTATTTCCATAGGTATTTAATTTATATAACCATTTTATAAAACCATTTATTTAAGGCATGACCCTATTTATTTTTCAAATCTCAATCCCCTAATCACTCTAGTCTCCACATTATTCTATTTAGTTTATCTGATTAAATCTTCTAAATAATGTTATTTAAACTTAGCGGTATTACACCCAATCAAATTAAGGCTTCTAAATTCCATAGTTAATTTCTTTCCTAGTGGGTTGTTTAATTCGATTTGTCTATCTTCGATCTATTTCTTTCCTTTTAAGTTTAAATGATAGTCGTTTTATTTCACTTTACCCTTTCAAATCAAAACCTTTGATTTTAACTTTATTTCCACAAAACTAGTAAGTTTTTAAACTATAAAACCCTCTTTTCATTTTAACAAGTGTTTCCTTTTAACGAAGACCACTTTTCTCTTCTTTGATCATATTATCAAAAACAGCTGAGCTTAACTTAGCAAAATGTACCTGAAACCCACCATTTAATTTTTTTTTCAGTAAATAGCTAATTTTTGAAAAAATAAATTTTTAAAGAAAATATGGTATATTAACTTATTACAATTATCATTTTAGAGTTTGACAAAAACATTGATAAAAGACAATTTCGAATACTAATTTTTTCATTTATAAACGGAGTTCAAAAGTCAGATCTTACATACTTCTCAATTTTTATTTTTCCAAAGTTCCACTGTTAAAAGCCAAGTGCACATTGAGGGTAAGTGTAACAATGTGCCCAAAAGACAAAACAAAGCTTTAAAATGGTTATTGAAAAATCGTTTTTTATCAAATTCTCTCCTTTTACTTTTTAAACAATTTCCATAAAATTTGTCTGATTAGTTTATATAAAATCATGATCCAACTTTCTCTTTCTATTTAAAATATCAAACATCTACAGTTCTAACTTTAGAAAACATTTTCGTTGATTTACCAATTAAATCAAAGTAGATAATGGCAATCTAATTGCCTAAGCCCACTTATACCCAACAAAGCTTAAGTGGATATGGTTTTCGTTCTTCTTTCCAATGATGGTTAACTCAGGTTTATTTTCTAATACATTGTCCAACTTCAATATGTGAATATTCTGGTCATACCTTTAAATAAATAAGAGTCCTTACGACTATTACCTATATGAGAATAGGGTTTCTACTTTAATTAGGAAATTAGCCTTTAATTTGCAATATTCTCTTTCATGCTACCAACAAATGTGAAATGTTTATTTTTCCACCTCAACCGTTATAGCCTTAATACTTATTCTGACCCACAATTATTTGCTTCTAACAGGGATAAGCGAATAATTACCTTATGAGTCAAAATATATATTGTGGTATGTATTAATACACTCATCAGAACATTATAATAACACACCCTTGGTCGAGTTAGGCTCATCCTATCTCCTCACTTTAGATACCGATGGAACCATAAAAGACGTTCACACTCGGAATCTTAACTGCCTTTTTAGAGCCATTCCTTTAAGACTTGTACTCATTCACATTATCCGTGATTAGGAATTATTTTCAACTTTTCCAAAGTTAGACTTGGCAAGAATATTGATGCCATTCTTTCTTGTTATATTTATATGTATGTAAAACCTCTGAAACCTTTTATCTGTACACATACATATACACCTTTCAAAAGCCCATTTAGAAAATCTTGGAATTTTTTTAGAACTTTTCAACTACGTTCTCTCAATACGTGCCTGAATCTCAGGGGATCTCAAACCTAAGATCTGATACCAAACGTAACAACTTGCAATTTTTGACATAATGATCCAAAGCCTAATGTGACTTTTGAACTCGCGTTATGCTAAGAAATACGAGTTGTTGGGTTTTTAAAATATTATAGAGCGTAATTATATTCCCATAACGGAAGGAATTAAAATAAAAATACTGAAAATAGACATTTTTAGAAAAAAAAACAGTCTCCAAAATACTTTATTTGCCATACAAACTGTTTCAAAGTACAATATATGTTATATAGATTTTTAACATAGTAGGTAACAACATGATGGACAAAAAATAATATGAGAACCCTAATGTGAAGCTCCTTTCTCCACGTTTATGCCTGATCAGCTACAAACTTGTCATCTTGTGGTGGGAAATAATAGAAAGGAGGAAGTGGCTCAGACAAAAGTCCAGTGAATAAGTACAAGTTTAATATGCGATGATCATGTGTAATCACTTTAATACTGCTCCAGATGATATAGGGTGTACTTCAAGTGTCAGTGAATTCTTAAGGTCCATTTCCTAAGAGTACATGTCTAATACATATTGCGTAGGCTATTCCAAAGATCGAACAACGGATCGAAACATTCATCTAATGATTAACCTCATCTCCTAGAGCTACTTAGTGTAAACAATGCCTCTAGGCTACTAAAACATGTAAATACCGCCACAACGCTAGTAAATATGGGATCATCGTCCCTTGGCTACTAACCATGAAAACACCGCCACTAGACTACTACAAGACTACATTCCCATTACTATTGCCACCACTTGGTTACTGGGAACCGATTTTCCATCATTACGCCTAGAGAGGAAGAACTCGAGATGCTGATTAGCCGATTTGTTTCATCATCTACATTCGCTTCCACCTTTCAATAGTAGTCTTGGCTTCTTATTGCACGCTTCGGGTCCTCCATTTGAATTGTATCACATTGTTCAAAAATCGTGCATACATGGATCTCCCGTTGTATCGGACTGCTCCATCAGGCATCCATGCCAGTACTACGGCCCACCATTGAAACCTCTTATGAATGCCATTTAAGAAAATACATCGGTTCCAGTTGATTATTCGATCCCAAGTTGGGTAAACAATATTACCAACACTGCAACGACCAAGCGTCTACTTCTAGGGAACTAGCTTCCATACAAGTACTCACATGCATCGAATTGCCCTTAAATAGTCCCATTACAATTAACTTTATATTTACATATTTATTTATAACTTTGGTTTTAGGCCTATGTTTGTTTCTACAATCTTTGTTCTAGACGGTCGACCGCTGGACCACTTAGGCGACGCTACTGGTCGACCATTTGTTTAGTAAAATTAGGGGGGTTTTGCATACATTTTTTAATGTCGATTCTTTGTGTTGTTTGATCCAAGTGTAATAGTAATTGGGGAACCATAGTTCCAGTAAAAGTATTAATTTGTAATTCAATTTAGGATTTGTTGATTTAGGGTTTTCAATTCTAACTATAAAGGATATGTAGATGTCAACTTCAACTTAATAGTTTACTATTGTTTAATTCTAGCCTAGTTTCTTATTCCAATTTTGGATTTACATAATTCAAATTAGATTCTAGCACTCTAAAAAACATAAAATAGATTAAACTAACTATAATAATCATCTTACTAAAATTCTTCCCAATCACCTCAAGTCCAAGCTCTTCCTATTTGCTTTGCTAGAGAATCGCCTCTTCGTATGCCAGCTTCGCCTGCTCCATCTAGATCCAATTACTTATATTCTTATTGGTTGATTTTATTTTTATTTATGAGAAATTTTGGGTTTTAAAGGAGTGGGAGAATTTTGAGAGAGTTTCATTATAGTAACCGTTGCATTAATTTTAGGGTTAGGTTCTACTTGGATTTATAGGGATTAGCAATGTGTTTAGGCTATTGAATTTAGTCTAGAGAGTATTTCAGATCATCGGGTAAGGTCGTTAGAAACTTAGCAATGAAGGCACAATCAAATCCATCAAAGCAATGCCTTAGAGCTTTGCTTTTCAAGCATGGTTGACCAAAGAAGACCCAAGATCGACCCTTATAGGTCGACCCTTATAGGTCGACCGTTCAAGTACTAGGGTCGGCCATTCAATATTTTTCTTCTTCTTGTATTCTGATTTTCTAATACCTTAACTTCTCCATACTAACTCCAATTACAAAGTGTTATTTAAAATAATCATCTAGAAAATCATTTAATACAATGGTTCAAGTCTCATAGCCAAATTCAGACACCTATATAAATTTTCCTTTGTAGCCCTTGTTTTAATTAAATTTACTTTTGTTATTAAATTTCCATTTAACTTCTATTATTCTTTAAATTTTACGTAAATTTCCGAGTGTTACATCATATATGTTCTTATACTTACACTTATTAGATTTATTTATCATATTTATCTAAGAAGGTTTCTATTAAATTCTGCATCTCTCAAAAAGCCTAAAAGTGGTATGAGAATTTCATGAATTCCTTCAGTGCGTGCTATGACCCATTTATCGTGTTACTACACCTATAAGGGTGCTCAACAAATTGTTGTCCCTATAAATGGTAATTAACACTAAGATATATCTCATATATAACTTCTAACATAATTTAGATTGTGCTCTTAATCATCTTCATGACTTTGTGCTACTCAACAAATCATGAAGTACATTAAATATCCTAAGGGGGGTTATTTAATCCTAGAAGGTGTGTAAACAAGTTACATAATCATTCTTAATTATTTAGAAATAATATAAACACCACCATGATATTCTATGGCTTGAGGGTTCTTGAATGCCATAGGTATGTAAGGTACTCTATTTATTTTATAAACCATGAAGAGCATTATTGTTTCAAATTTATACCATAAAATGATTTTAAAGAGTATTATCGAGGGTGATGAGTACAATGAGTATAACTCATAATATCATACACACACATATACATACATATATACATACATACATGCATACATACATACATACATATATATATATATATATATATTACATACATCCAATGTATAATCCCTTAAGTCTCTTGGATTTTATTTATTTTTAACCTTATGTTTTATTTATGTATAATATATACACAGACACATTAAATTATTATAACATTTATAATTTATTAAGATATATGTATGTATGTATTCATATGTATTCCTTTTGTTAATTGGATAATTTATTCGATTTATAAATATAAAATTTATATTTATTCGAATTTAAAACAATTTTAAATTTTCATTTTATAATCCTTTATAGACCATTTAATTATTTAATATAAAAAATATATATTAGTTTTAGAATATTCAGATACTGCTAACCTAGGACTCAAAAACACTTATAAGTCGTCACAAAGGCATATCCTAGATACTATTGCGGCGAGCCAGGTGAATGCCAAAAGATCATGAATTTTTCCACTCAGAAGAGGTCCTTAATTAGAGTAAACTTTTCCTTAGTTTAAGCACTTTTCCCTTAGATGCTTTGGATTTTCTACAAGTAGTGTCTTACATATTGGTTAATTATCCACCTAAACATAACACGGGCTCTGATATATTTTTGGATCAATAACATGGGCAGTGGGGTAAAAATGGTGAATTTATAAAAATTCCTTTTAGTAATTTTCAAAAGATCTTATTTTGTGTTTCCATGAATAATATTTTATTTATACCGTTATCCCGCCTTTTGACCAAGTAATGCACAAACGAAGTCGACGAGTTAAACTTCAAAGCTACTAAATAATAAAGCCCGAAGAGATAGCCCAAGATTCTAGAAACTAAGCACAAACGAAGCCATAAGACAAAAACAAAGCCAACTAAGTGTTAGATCAGTACCGATCCAACACCATGGATTGGTACTAATCTACAAATCTTGACCAAGTTGTGCCCGTACTCCTATTACATGCCAATGATAATGTTAGAAGCTCATTTCAAGTATTTTCTTTGTTTCCATGCAATTCTATATTGATCTCTACAAGCACTTGAATCGGCAATCTTATTCCTCCATGGATCCATCATTTGGACTCAGAAACAAGCAAGTAATGTACAAAAAAGTATGGAATCATGAAGCTAACTAAGTGTCGAGCTTAAATAAAGAGTCCATAATGGCCAATTTGACTATCTCATGGATCGGTACTGATCCAAGCCCATAGGTCGGTACCGATCCATGATTTTTGCTTAGGCGGCACCTATATTTTCTGGAGCGCCAATCTAAAGCATGGAAAACAAGGTGGAGATCATGGAGAGTGAGATTTTAGGCTTCCTACTTCTATAAATAGAGGGGCAAAGCTCATTTTTAAGGATATTTTTAGCTCATAATTTCTCTTACTCCTATTTCTCATAATCACTCATGGATCTATACCAATCCATAATGGATTTATACCATCCATAAGAATTGTACTACATAAATAACAACATAGTAAAGGCAAAATTGAAGTGGACGTAGGCTAGAGTACACCAAACCACTATAAATCTTGTGTGTTCTCTTTCTTGCTCATTTTTCGCTTACTTTCTTCACTTTTTGTTCTCTACTCAGTCTATTGGGTGTTTGTGCCATTTTTAGTTCAAACATTTTTGTGCTTTCATTGAGCAAGCCATTTGAATTCGCTAATTTAAGATTTGAAGAAGATCAACATGACTAGATAATCAACTAGGAAGGCTGATACTAGACCAGCAAGGAGGTAATAATGAGGCATCCTCAGAAGCTGACTCACATCCATCTGCATAACCAAGGATGAGACAGAAAGCATGATGAATGGATTGCAAGAAAGGATGATTTCTCACCAAGATGAAATGAAGGAGAGTTTGTTCATAAGAATGGAAAAAATAAGAACAGCTGGAGTTGCCACAAGCCAGAACCAAAAACCTGAAGCTGAAGCAAACGTACTGAGAAGCAGAGTAGATGGAACTAGAGTAAACCCTGAACCTATCAAACGGATCGATACCAATCCACAAGCATTCCGGGGGCATGGGTCGTGTTAGCCTCAGAAGAAGCGATGTGCATTCTTGAAATGATGCAGAGCGTTTTAATGCGAATCAGAGTGTAGATGCACGACTGACGGGGTATGTGCTAGATTTTCCTCATGGAAAATGGGCGTAAGCTGAGAATGCAAACTTAGGAATTCCATTGAAGGATGATGTCAGTGTTGCTGAGATGGTGTGATGAGCTATCAGGGGTGGATTGCCTAACCAAAACTTGGAGGATGCGAACATGAATCCATTCACTCCGAATATTTAGTACACTGAGAATCCACCCGATTTCAAGTTACCTGCGTCGGAGATGTATGATAAAAAGACTGATCAAACAGTTCATTTAATGGGGTATATCCAACACCTGGTGGTGCTGGGTGCGTCTAAAGAGGTCAGAGGATTCCTTAAATGTCTGACCGATTTGGCGATGTTGTGGTTTAGAGAACTGGAGAACAGTTTCATTAGCATATGGGCCGAGCTAGTGAACTGATTTGTGAAATAGTTCTGAGTTCATATTTGACTACCTAAAATTGAATGACACTAGAAAGTATGAAGCATAGGGCCGAAGAGACCCTTAGGAATATTTTAATGAGATCCAACGTGGCGGCTGCCACAGTCGGTAAGCCGGATCCATCAATGGCTTTGATGGTGTGGTTTTGGTAATAGCCAGTAAGATGGATTTTAAGGTTGCTTTAAAATGGGACCCTCTGATGGATCTTGTAGAATTTTATCATGAGGTCAAGAGAAACTTACATCAGGAGGATGCTAAAGGCGATAGGAAGAGATTAATGCTGTGGATGGTAGAGGACCATCCAAAGAAGGATCCATCAGAGGGAAAGGAAAACGATGGATAACGGCTTTGAAGGATCAAAGCTTTGAAGAAAGGAATCAAAATTCTCTTATTACATGGATTTAAATGAGACCCCGGAGAAAATTTATCTGGATACTAGGGGACATATCCCCTATTGAAAACCAATAAGGACAGAGTTGACAGACCATGAAAGGATGTCCGGAGCATATTGCTTATTCCATAAGCTGGACGGGCATAACACGAATGATTGCAGACATCCGCATGATCTGATCAAGGAATATGTCAAAAACAAACCATTGCACCAGTATGTGATAAACTAAGCTACGATGGTGGAACAAGAGCAGCTATCATCCATAGTGAATGGAAACGGCCTCAGATCAAGGACAAGGATAGTCATCGCATGATCAAGATAAACTATGGTCAAATTCGATTCCTACACTCTGTTTTTTCATTTCTTTTCTTGCATTTTGCTTTTCATATCAAGCGATAAAGACAATAATAACCATAGGCTACTTACACATATATGAGATCCTGAATGGTCCCTAGGTATGCTCTAAGTTGGATTCCAAAGATGATTGCTTATGATGGTAATAACCTAGAACCACTTGCACTTGTATGAGACCTAGATTAGTCTCTAGGCATTCTATGAGTCCGAGGTTTATGATAAACGCTTGCTTGTTTGCTTTGACCTGATTTGAATATTTGGATTTTTGAAAAACCACATTGAATGTGGTGACTAAAATTGATCGCTTTAAAGTCCCATCCATGGACGGGAGTGGAGTGCAAGGTGCAAATCCCCTAAGCAAAGAGCGAGTGGATGGATTTGTATGATATTGATTGCTTAATTTCCCGACTGGAGATTAGGTACCGGAGTGCAAGAAGTCAGTCACCTCACTGGAGCGTGAGCGAATGGGCTTGCTTATTATTGACTCCCATCATCGAAGAGCGAGTGGATTGGCTTGGCAAGGGTCCAGAGAGACCATGGATTTGGTTATCGACCCCAAATGACCATGGATTTGATTAGCTGTCCAGAGAGACCATGGATTTGGTTAATGGACCCGAATGTCCGTAGGTTTGATTAGCAGTCCGGAGAGACCATGGATTTGGTTATCGGCCTCGAATGACTATGGATTTGATTAGCGGTCTGGAGAGACCATGGATTTGATTATTTATCCCGAATGGCCATGGATTTGATTAGCATTCCGCAAGGACCATAGATTTGATTATCGGCCCCGAATGGCTATAGACTTGATTAATGATTTGGAGAGACTATGGATTTAAGTATCGGCAAATAGCTATAGACTTGATTAACTGTCCAGAGAGACAACGGATTTAATTATCGGCCCAAATGACAATCAATTTAATTGACGATCCAAAGAAACCACGGATTTATATGCCAACTCCAAATGGCCAAGACTCAATTAATGATCCGAAGAGATCGTGGACTTAACTATCAGTCTTGAACAACCAAAAATTCAATTAAAGATCCGAAAAGATCGTGTATTTTACCATGGGCCCTGAACAGCTATGAATTTGGTTAACGATCCGGAGTGATTAGGCCTTAGAGCAGATACGAATTTGATAAAAGGATTTGAACGCCTTGTAATTAGAAAGGAACTGCAAAATCCTGGATGAACACAAGACGATTTAGATGTGTGATGTAATAACTTCGAATGGAATTTGTAACGACCCCACCGCTATGCCCAGTCTAGCAAAGAACACAACAAGTAATGTCGTCTTTTAATTTAGAGAATACGGCTGGTTAAGGGCGATCCAATGTGAATATATCTTTATGCTAACACTGACACGTCTTATTTTCCTTTTTGAGGATATGAACGGAAAATTTGACGTTTGCATTATTAATACAAAGTAATGAACACACCGATTAGAAATATTCAGAACAATATATAATATAGATAAAATCAGAATTAGAGTCACAGATTGCAACATACTAATATACAACATATTTCATATACTATATCAGGTACAAAATTATTACTGAATAATATACATGACATAACTACTAAATGTCAATATATATAAATGTTGAAATAAAATATAATTGTCAAAATAGTCTACTCCAAAGCTAACTCATAATACAAGAGTCAATGAGTCCCTGTACCTGTAAAGTCTCGGCCTGAATCAAGTATTGAAATATTAAACAGGTCAGACTATATCTAATAGAAGGTGAGATACTAATATCCTAACTTTATGACTTAAAATAATAAGCCATATAAAATATGCTAAACAAACAATCATAATAAGGCATATTAATTAAATTCACCACTTATAAATCCATAAATGACTTAACTCCAAAATAAGTCATCTCAAAATATGCTTAAAGCCCAAAAATCCATAAAATTTATATCAAACCAATAAATATAGATCTCACAATTTTGACTTAACATTAATCGAATAAGTCATAAATAAAATATACCGAAAACAAATACGCAAATAAGGTATATCTAACAAATCACCATTTCAGAAATACATATCAAGTCCCAAGACCATCATCTCAAAATATGGTGATAACTAATTCAAAATTCCTTAAAGCCATAAAGGATACATAATATCCATACTAAAATCTGATGAAATAATCATCGGTAATGAAATAATAATGGTAGTCAATTATCAGCATGATACAGTGCGACATGAGGCCTAACCAAAATAAATAAACCCGCCACATAGCGCAATAGTCTAATGAAAAGAAATAGACTATCAAGTAAAACCCCCAACTCCTAACGATAAGAAATAGGTAGTTGTGTTTATAACAAAACTATATGAATTTAACTAATGAATATAAATAGGTAAACATTGTCCACCTGTGAAATAAACTGATAGGGCTGCAATATAACATCTGTCTGAACAACAAAAAGGATAACTAGTTATACCAGAACAGACCTAACCCAAAGAAACAAGTCTGCCTACCCAAATCTAAAAATGAATCAAATCTCAAGTCGATGAAATATGATTCGTAGTCTCTCTAGGATCTATTGGTCTCAAATAAAATCCGAACACCCTAGGATAATATAACTCTAATGTTAATTATCGTCACTCTAGTAATTACAAAAATTTAGCTAACTATCCCATACCAGAAAGTAAATTCAAGTTTTTACTAAAAGCTAGTAATTTCCTCTCAACTCTATTTAACAAGTTATAATAATAATTGAAAGAATTGTACAAAGTGTTCCATACCACCCGACAATTCAATCATTTATTAAAATTCTTTGTTTTATATAAAAGCACAAAATTCAATAGAATACAAGTGAAAGCATTAGTTGTTCACAAGCAATGGTTTTGAAGTCACCAGATAAATATCAATATAGCATATACATATAGCCAAAGGCCAAACAATAAAGGCCAATAATAAGTTATAGTAAGTAATAAAATTTTGCCATATAGGAATGATATCTAAATTGCGTTATCTACAGTTTACTTTCAAATTTATCACTTTTAAAAATACAATAACTCAAATGTATATAAAAAGAAAAGTGTCACAAAGTTTTAAATCTTAAAATAAAATTCCTTTTTTAGGTCTTTAAATCAAAACAATATTTTAGTAATTGATAATTAACTTTATTTCATATATATATATATATATATATAATATTAGGTCATAAACACTTTAAAACCATAAACAATTCGTAAACTTAAAAATCTTAGTTAAATTAATTTTAAAACAAAGTTTTACTTTTCATAATTAATAACTTACTTTATTTTGAAAATCTATTTGAATAAATATATATATACACACACACAGACATATATACAACTAAAGATATACTTTTCCGAAGGCTTTCAAACACTTTCTAAAATCATTTAAATAGCTTTTATAACTAAAATTACTTGAAATTGAATTTATTACTTTCGTCACCGCTTTTTTAAAATAATACCATATCTTATCTTTTGCCTTTAAAGCATTTCCAAAATTTATATACTTGAAATAGCTAAATTTTAAAGATTTTATCATTTAATATTACGTATTTTTAAAGACTTTAAATAAATTTTTGGAGTAAGAAATAAGTTAAGATGTAATATAATTTTACTATTTTTTATAAAAAAATCCCAACAAGTATAAAAAGGGATAAAATTTCAATTTTGAGAATGTTTTAAAACACTTAACAATAAATCCGTCCAAAATAGAGCCAACATTGCTCCATAATATAATTCCATAATATGGAATTATTTAATAATCTGAATTGCTTTTTGACAACTCTGATCACATTACGATATACAAATATTGACATTCTTCAAAATTCTAAGTTCAAAATGAACGGAGATACATTTGTAAATTTGCACTATCAAGCCATTCAAGCAATAAACATCCCAAACCGATCAAGTTTATTCAACTATATGCAAAACATAGAATAATTCATCGTATGTATTCATATTTTAACTAATTCAATAATTAAAAATCAATAATTATCATCCAAACAACCATATCATGACATGCATAGGATAATCATTTATTTAGATATAAAAGTGTGAGTTAAAAATAACTCACTCCCTTTGTTACTTTTCAGTCAGCGCCCTAACCCTAGCTGCCTTCAGTCACCTTGCATTCAATGAAGTCATCAATAACCAACCTGTGCCTTTCCCAATCGTGCTCCCATGTTGCAAAAACATGGAAGTCGCCATTTATCACCAGCCTTGATCGTGTGTCATGCTTCCACCATTCTAATTCTCCACCCACCTCTACGTCGCCAACGCTAGCGTGCGCATGCACTGCTGAAGCCCTACGGAAGTAGCCAATCCCCATCCAAGTCTCGATGTCCATAAACGCGCCTCTATCCAAGCAGAACTCCAGCCAAGTTGCGATTTGTTCGCTCAATTTTTTTTTCATGCGTTCGATTTTTTTGTAATGTATTTTCGGGAATTAGGGCTTCAATGTGTCGGGTTTGGATTTTGTACAGGCAATTGAAAAGAAATGGGGTTTTGAATTTTTCTTATGGAAAAGAAAAGAGGGAATAAGTTATAATTTGTTATTAGTTTTAGTGGGCTTGGGTCAGATCTTTGGGTTTTGTTTTTGTTAACCCGCCTTTTGTCAAGGCATAAACAGGAATAAGCATGGCCGATAGATAAAGGATGCTGCGTGCTTGGAAGATGGATCGACATAGGCTGGATTAGCATAAGCATGGATCGAGGGTCTCCATGGTGTAGGTCGGCCCTGTCGTTCGGTACAAGTGTGAAGGTAGGAAGGTAGCTCGATCAAGGGTGGAAGGTTGAAGGTGGCTCGGCCTGTGTGGGTCGGTAGGTGCGGATCAGCATGGTGGCGTGGATCAGCCTTGATGGAGCTGTTCGGCAAGATGATGTGGGTCGGTGAGATAGAGAGGTAAAAAAGTGGAAGCGGTTCGACCATGGTGGTTCCGCCTTAGCAGGTCGGCCAAGGTAAGTGAAGACGGAGTGGATCGGTCTCTAGTGGGTCGGGATGATGGTGTGGTTCGGTCTGGATATGTCACTCGGTCAGAAAGGGTCGCTCGGCATTGTCATTTAGTCAGAAAGGGTCGCTCGGCATTGTGGTTCGGTCAAGGTGGCTCGACAAAGTGGCTCGGCATTGGCTACGTGATAACATGGGTCGGCATCAATGAATAGTTCGGCCGCATTAAGTCTTCGGGTTACGTCGATTCCAAGGATGAACTGCTTCGAGTCATGGTACAGTTTGCTTCAAGACAGTGTTAGGGTTGCTTTGGGTCAACGCCCTGGTTACTTCCATTCGGCATGTCAACTACTCGGGGTCGGTCGTAATGTTGAGCCTGGGTCGGAAATGGCCTTGATGGGCCCAGATTACTTAGGCGGCCTAACTACCTGCATTTGCCCATAAATACAGCATGTGGGTCTCCAGATGAGGGAGCTTCTTTCTGCTCTCTGGCTTTCTCTTCTCTACGGCTAAGGCACTCAACCATTGTTAAACTTTGGACTGTAACTGTAATTGATTATTACAGCAATCAAAAGGAAATTTATAGTGCGGACGTAAGCTAGAGATAGCCAAACCACTATAAAATATTTTGTTCTTTACTGCTTTCATTTTTATTTTTGTTGTTCTTCATATTAATATCCTCTACGTATATTCTATCTGTGAATTGTGACTGGTATTTGGTGCTTTCGTTTGGATTTGGGTGTTAGTGACCAATTTTGGCGCTAACAGTTTTAATTAGTTATATTATTATTATTATTATTATTCTCTTTTCTTTTCCTTTTAATAACCCAATATTTTATTTGTGAATAAATTAATATTAAATTTAAACTGCTTATCAATTATCCTACAAATTATAGTATGATGACGGGACAAATTTTATTCAATCCCATATATGTTTGATTTTATTTAATTATTCATATTATTATTACAATACAAACTTATTATTACAATATCAACTTATGTTACGGCTTCAGAAACCAGGTTGTTGCAGAATCGGAACGATGATGATGTATAGACTACACTTAGGTAGAGTCTAATGTCTTAGGCTGTAACTGGTCTAGAATGACCCGTGATTAACAAGAGAATCCAAAGAAACATGATGATTCATGATAGCTTGATCGGTTGATGACCATGATATTCGACTACTAATATCCCATCGACTTCAACGTTTGTTCTCAAGCAAAGCACATCTTTCATTTTACAAATTATACAGATGAACTCGACAAGTCAAACTTCAGAGCTAACAAGGAAGGAAACCCAAACAAATAATCCAGGAGTCCAGAAACCAAGCACAAACGAAGCAATGGGATAATTAGAAAGCCAACTCAAGAGTTTAGGGTCACCAATCTAACATAATGGATCGGTACCAATCCACAAATCTTAACCAAATCGTGCCCCCACTCCTACAATATTCCAATCATAATGTTAGAAGCCCATTTCAAGTATTATTTTGTTATTTCCATGCAATTCTGTGTTGATCTCCATGAGCACTTGAATCGACAACTTTATTCCCTTATGGATCCATCATTTGGACTAAGAAACAAGAGTCAAGCTTAAACAAAGAGTCCATAATAATCAACTTGATTATTTTGTGGATTGGTACCAATCCAAGTCCATGGATCGGTATCGATCCATGGTTTTTGCTGAAATGGCACCCATACTTTCTGAAGCACCAGTCTAAAGCGTGGAAAATGAGGTGGATATCACGGGGGTAAGATTTCTATGTCTATCAATAGAGGGGCATGGCTCATTTTTAAGGATCTTTTTGGCTCTTACTTTCTCTTACTCCTATTTCTTATAATCCATAACAGACTTACACCGATCCGTAACGGATTTTATCCCAATCCATGATAACTGCACTACAAAAACAATAGTATAGTAAAGGGAAACTTGAAGTGGACGTAAGTTAGAGTACGCCGAACCACTATAAATCTTATGTATTCTCTTTCTTGCTCAATTTTCATTTACTTTCTTCACTTTTTATTCTCTACCCAATCTATTAGGTGTTCGTGCCATTTTTGGTCCAAATATATACCGAATTAAATTTAGTATTTTTATTATTAAAAATGTTTGAAAATTATTACAATTTATTTAACTATTAAAAATATTTTTTTGTTTATTGATATTATTAATATCACTTTTTTATAAATTTTATTTAATATTAATTAATTCACTTTACTTTATTTTCTTTTATATATAAGTATTAAGATGTACATATTCGAAATACAGAACGTTATAACAATATAAAATATATACACTAGCCTAAGCTTCATGGGGAAAACAGACCCTTCTGACATGCGGTCAATAAAATATCATGTGTCAAAATGTCATGAAGGAATAATATAGATACTATAATTTTAAAATACAGTGTGTGTGTGTGTGTGTACACACATGAGTATATTCAACCGCTACAAATTTTAAATAATTTATAATACTTATATACATATATAATAATTTGAAATACATGTATATATATATAACATTATTTTCCAAATTAATGTTGCATATATATGTTTTACAGTAAAATTTAAAATTCAAGTTAAAATTAACTTTATCAAAACTCAAAACATATTGAATATTCCAAATAAATATCATAATACATATATTCTTCCGAGCGTAGCTGAAATAAGTATGTAAAATTTATTTTATCTACCATTAAAATTAGGTTGAAATGAATTATATGTTGAAAATATCTAAATAATTGAAATTTTATGACTTTGTTAAAAAACGCTTTTTTATTTCAGATCCAAAAAGCTATTAATATTTCCATACAAAAATATTAAACACCCACAGACATATACATATATAAAAAATTAAATTGAAGCACTACAAATAGATTTTTTTTATACAAAATAAAACCTTTAAACAATTATAATATTTCACACACACACTCACACACACACGTACACACACACAGATATATATACATATATATATATATATATGAAAATATTTTCTTTATTGATGATGTATAAAGAACATCATTGGTTTTGCCTCCTTAAAAACCTTATTAGGGAGTAAGGAAAAAGAATGCAAAAACCAAACAATTCGTGTACAATACATCAACTAATATACACCAATACAAAATATGTCTCATAAATAAACACCGCCTGCTAAAACAAATTTATATATGCATGTATGCATGCATTCATGTATATATGAATCAATTTTTTTATAAGTTGCAAATATTGAATTTGCATATAACATATATATATCGTTACTATAAAAAATATTAGTTTATGTATATACACGGATTCCTAAAACAAAACAAGGTCGAATACATATATTAAAGGGACAAGATGATTTATGTGAACATTTACAGACATGCATACATACATAAATACATACATGCATAAATATATATGTGTATGTACACAGATCAAATGACTAGTTAAATTTATATACCATTTACCGATGTAGTTTTGCCGAAAACCTAACATGTTGTTAGTGTACTACTTCTTTATGAGGTTTACGATATCCTCCTCAATTTCAGTTTGCAACTTTGAATCAAGGCCTCAGCAATGGTTAGAATAAGCGGCTAGAGGGATCTCAAAAGTGTTCTAAAAAAGGTGCGAAGGCTACATTATTTATAGCTAAGGATCATCACCTTCTTCTTCTCCCTTTTCTCATGCATTTTAAAACTATACCTAATCTTCCCTATTTGAAAATTATGGCTAGCCCTATGATTGGCTAAATATGGTTAACAAGGGATTGATTCCTATCTAAATCAACATTTAGTTGTTTAATTTCTAGCTCTTTAACTGATTGAATCAACGTATAACTTTTATACAAATTTGTCTGATTTAAACTTTAAGTAAATAATTAAAATAACCATAAAATATTAATCTAAAATTTGTGTTAATTTATAAAATTTATAAAATAATTTTACCTTTGGTCAAACTCGAAATTAAGCAACGGTGCGGTTGTTTTGACCCTCTAGTGTAAACTCGGTCCTCAATCAATATTTAAACAATTCAAAAACTAAAGCCTGTATAACTTTGCTGAAGCATAATATCAGACCAAGTTCGATGCTTAAAGGATAATCTAGTTTATAATCTAAAATAAGCTCCGCTTATAATGACCTACCTTTTTGGCCATCGAAAGTCGGCACTTAATACATCCTCGGTATTCAAATGCTGAACATTTGATCGTCGGAAAGGCAGATTGTTAGGAAAAAATAAGAAAAACAACAGAGGAAATAGAATCACATAGCAGAAACAAAAACATATAATATAACAAAGATAATATGAACTTCCACTCTAAGATATAAGGTATATCTAAGTTAAAAACGAACCTCATCGGCTTGGACAGTTATAACATTTCAACCTCACAATTGCCGATAGGTATACAATATAATACAAAGGAAAGTAAAATACCATGGTAGGTGGATATCTAGCTCTTCTCCAAGAGCTCCATAACACCAATACCAACATGGAAGATACTTGGCTTGACTTGAGCATTATAACATAATAACAGTTGACTCAGTTTGGAAAACTAGTGTGAGAAAACTCAAAGGATATGGTAAACATAAAATAATTCTATGAGATCACGCTGCTATATAATAACAAGTTTTACCTCACAAGAACAAACATTCATACATGAATAAATGAGAAACAAATCAGAAAAAAAATCCAAACAAGAAAGGATGGACACATACAAGATTAAAATCCAAACTTAAAGAATGGGAAAAATAATTAAACATAGAGAAGAGCTCAAGGCACTTCACAATGAAATTAAGCAAAGATTAACTTCAAGGTTCGAATCAAATAAGGAGAATAAATTTATCCAACATGGCTAGAAGGTTGTGGCCCCTACATTAAAAGTATACCTCTAGATAAAGTATACTTGAGAGCCCACACCAAACACACATTACTCTGGGAAACTTCCAAGCTGGACCCCGCTCCATGTGACCGTCTGAAAATTTCATACCACCGCATGCATGCTACCAACAAATCTCCAAATAAATGTGAATATACCTTAGTGGGCGCGACCCAATTGGCTTGGCTCCCACTCGCTCTTTGGTTGTAGTTATCCACGATGTTGGACGCCAATGCTCAAAATGAGCAACTGATCATCTTAGATTGATGAAGCATAAAGAAGGATATCAAAATCGATAGTCGATGAATTAACTATCGGTAACTTAATAGTAATACTCAGGGAAAATAATAAAGCCAGACGAGTTAGCACAGCATTGATTCTTAGCTCGACTCGAAAACACTCTTAACTTTTAGAATAGCAAGAGTTTAAGTGCCTCACATGAGCAATATATTCGTACTGAATCGACGAAACACAAAGAAGATAGCAGAATCGATAGTCAATGAATCAACTTTCGAAGATATCAAAATGATATTACTAGAACAAATTAACAAATCAAACATTTAAACCATTTAACTCACATTTATGCTTGATTTTCACATCACAAATATTTGTAATATTTTTTTAAATACTCTTTAAAATATAATTTATAAATAGCAAATTATATTTCTAAGTCTATTAAAAAGAAGGTCCAAAACAATTGTCATTAAAACACTATTTACTATAAACCCAAAATAATTTACACTTAGTTTTATTTTTTAAACATTTCCTATAAATAGATTTTTCCCATTTATAAACTATCCTTTATAACTTTTAAATCAACACTTATTTTCCTGGAAGATAATAAATTGGTTTAAAATACTGTTATAAATTTTAAACAATGTTAATCATCCTAAAAGATAATCGATATATTTATTTTATAAATTTTAAAACCACATTAATTATTCAAAAAAACAATAAATCAAACTATAATGTTTTTATATATTTAAAACAAAATTAATTATCCTGAAAGATAATAAATCAACTTTATAATCTTTTTATAGATTGGAAACAGCATTAGTTATCCCGACAGATACTAAATCAAATTTATAGTCTTTTATAAATTTAAAATAATCAAATTTATAACTTCTTTTATAAAGTTTAATCAATACTTAACCTTTATTTCCAAAACTCTCAAAATATTTCAAAATGTATTTTAAATAATTTTCAAAGTGCAAAAACGCAACTAAACATTTATTTTGTAAAAATACAAGCATACATTCAAATCACACAAGGGTTTAATGAGATGATATTTTATAAAGTGACAGTATAGGAAAAATCGCTATAACGACACTTAAACAATTCAAATAGTATGCCATAATATTTCAATCAAACATCAATATAAGCAATATAAGAGTACAAATGAATCAATATTGGTGAGAAACCCCTTAGGGTCTTTCTTTAAAATTCTGTTGAAAATCTCTTATATATGCACTTCGAGGTATCCCATAGTGATCTATTTGCCATGAGAACACTTCAACTTCTTCCTTTTGTCTCCTACAACAAAATAGTTATTTATGTCATCCGAAATCGAGCGGGATCAAACAAAAATAAATAGTCATATGGGTACCTAGTAAAATCATACAATGTGTCATTTGCTTTGCAAAGCGGAATCCAAACAATTCAAAAAACCAGCAATAAAATATCATCCAACATTCAACAAAAATCTACAGTAACACCGATATCTTATAGTCTATTTAAAGGTGAGTAAACTCATCGAAATTTCAATTGATGCTTTTGCATTCTGGATGGACCTAAAATCGAACGACATTCGATTCTGCTCGAAATCCCACTTGCTCTACATTCGACCAATCTAGTTCCAGCGCATATATAACGTCGATTCAAGTCCAATGCCAATGACCGCGTTTGCATCCGACCTTGTATGAGTAAAATATCGATTTTATAAAAAATCGAGTTAATTAAATTAATTAATTAATTAACACTAATTACCCAGATTTAGTTTAAATCCTTTTTCCCTAATATTAACAAATTCATGCACTGTTGATACTTCCTATGGACACGTGCTCGCATGCAATTTCTCCACATGCAGGCCACCGTTTGACAAACCGCCTTCGTCGTCCAACTCTACTACGCATCAACATTACAACCCACACCTCAACTACGAGCTCGATCGATCCATCTAAAATGCGACCCAAAACCTACTCCTCTCGACACCATTAGGTCGCACCACCCAAAACAACGTCGAGCACCACTAAACTCTAGCTACAGCTCCTCCTCGACACGACAAATGCAAAGGAAGCAACCTTTTTGCCTATCTCTGCCAATAACTTACTCAATTTGAAACCCCAGTTTACCTACATTCATGCCTAAAACTGTCGATCATTGCCAATCATGCTACACCCACTAATAGCCCATGGATTTGAAGATATCAACCATACGAAATCAAAGAAACAAGTTTTGTAAATTTTAGATGAGTATAGCATTTGGTTTTGATTTTTAAAGCAAGTTGTCATTTTTCCTTTTTGTTTATTGTGAATAGCGAATGAACTAGAGAGAAGAGGGCAAAGATGAAAATGTGAAAGAGAGAAAAGGGCAAAGATGAATACCCATCACATCACCGTCAAATTTTCAATTTTATATGATTTTTAAAATGTTTTGAAATAAGTTTTTACGGTGTTCCGCTACATAATATTTCATTCGCGTATGAACCGCGAATGACAAAATAAAAATATGGTCATACTAAAAAATACGAGACGATCACAAATCAATAATAAAATACACAGATTATTTCACTCTATGAAATTTCAAAAAATACCATCGTTTTCCGTAATATACGTCAAACGAAAATTTTAATATTTTTCAAATTAAAAATTATGGAAAATCCTATGAATTCATTTAAAAATACGTCACTAAAATCAAGTCATTTTTATAATTGATTTTTTATTATTTATTCGAACTATTTATTACTGTAAATAAATTTAGAAAATGAGTTCGCTATTATTATTTATAAATTAAAAAGAAGTTACATCTGGTTATTAAATTCATTTACTTAATATTTAATTCACAATTTAAATATTTAAATAATGTCGATATTTCAATATAAGTTATCAAACTTTAAGAACCAATTATTTTAATATTTAAAACTAATTAAATATTCAAAATCAAAACGATAAAATTTCAAACTGTTACATACCTAGCAAAGACATTTTGTAACTTATTCTTTTCGTCGTTACTATATCACTTAGATATGTAGAGGTTAGTTTAAGGTCAAAAAATCTATTATCTCTGTATTTAATTGCGCAATCAACTTTAAAGCTTTGGTTCAATCCGATAACATTTATCGCTTGACTAATTTAATATGGCCATATATTTTGACTTTGATTCAAATACCAATTAAGGTGATACCTTCTATAACAAAGGAGACAAATCCTCTATTGGACAACATCACACTGTAAGTTTTCAACGTATACCCAACCATGATCATAACAAGGTCGCCATACCAAGTATTTAACCCTAATCAAAATATAGCCTAGCTACTTAAGATCAATAGAACGTTTAGGTCAAAAGATTACTTGCACGTTGTTACCAAAATATTCTATTTTGACTTAGTTATAGTAATCCATAGAAGACCATCATTGAGTCATTCGATGATTGTTTCAAAAAATCATAAATATGTACCAATTTGAGTCCCCGATGGTCGTAAGTAAATCAGCATCCATCATATGAAATGAAAGCAATATGTACACTATCCTAATAGACGTGTTGATATCCTTTTCTCAATATATTTTGACTAAGGACATTTAAGGAATAAGTGTTTGTGTAGTGAACCGTATTTTCAACCTTCGAAAATCGACATCACGCCTATTGTATTTACATGCCAAGCAATGGTGCGAGAAATACCAGATTTTTAGAGAAAAGAAGAAAGTGGTGGAAGAAGTAAATAGAAATAATAACACAGAATCTCACAATTACAGCGGAACAATATATAATAGAAAATAACACATCTTTATATAAAAAGAACTACAACTGTTATTTGCATATTACATTATTAGAGTACAACACATCAATAACATAATACCGGACAGTTATAATAACTTATCCTCACAAATACTGAATATATATCATAGAATACACATCGGAATATAATCAAGCACGTGTGATATGTCTTCATCATCCAGCTCATCTCCTGAGCTCCATAGCATCCTAAACGGAATTTGTAATACTCGGTCTGACCCGAGCATTATAATAAAATAACACCTGAGTCAGTCTGAAAAACCAGCATGAGAAAGCACACTCAATTTTGAATTTATTAAAGTTATCAAAATCCTTTGAAAAACAAAGGTATCTCGTAAGACCACGCCACACATAAACATGACGGGTTTTTACCTTACAATAACCAAAACATTTTATATCAAAATTATCTGATAATATAACAGTGTCTAAGTAATAATACTTATTCAAATAGTCGAAATTGTTACATTAATTAAATTCCAGCATACTAGGCTCTACAACCAAAACCATAAAGGTACATATTGGAGAATGGATTCCATACGAATGACTAGGCACTGAGGTACAGCCTATCACAGTACACATTTAGAAAAATGTACAGAGGGCCACGTCGGGATCCCCTGCAATACAAGATCAGACTATCCCTAACCTAGATAGACCGAATATCCTATCATCTCGGGTATTCCCACCCTTACCGAGTTCTTTCGCGCACCGTAGTGATAATATCTGAGGGTATCTAGAAAGGTGATAAACATACCCTAACTGGGCACGACCCACTTAGCCTTGCTACATCTCCCTTGATTTTCAATCATTTTCGATTGATGAGGCTTGAGGCTACGATTAACTTTTAAGGAATTTATATACTTGGAATGCTGATTGTCCTCCAATGATAATATACTGATAGCATTCATCCATACACATCCATTCTAGGTCTGAATGAAACCGAATGCACTATTCCTACTACATCCATTTGGAATCATCCTCAGGATTAGTAGCGATCAGCCCTTGCATTTCACTGCTCCATCTTCAATTACATGCTCTTATCTTCATTTTGAAAATGTATTCATTGGATCGAAGTGATTTTCGGATATCTTATCCAATTTTGTTCTCTTTGAATCAGTGTTCGATATTTCTGGTAAAGTCAGCCTCGGTTCTTTAGGAAATAAACAGATGAAAATAAGATTGAAGATCATCTCATAACCGTTAGTGGACGGATTTCCTTACCATCATCCTAGAAGAACGAAATGAGTTTATATGCACAGCGTAACACCTTTCGACCGTAACTGTACCATATAATTCCTGTATTTCCCCTAGATATTTCCAAAGTTATGTTCTGGGTCCAAATTTGAGTCGGTTATTTAATTATCAAATAAACAATCATTCAACCAAAGAATTCATTTTCCATTGATCATACTAAGTCTCATTTACTTTAATTTTAATAAATTAAATCGCTTTATCATAAGGTATGTACTTACCTTATCGAAGTAAGTACGTTCATTAACCATTCTTTCCAAAAATATTTGAAAACTTTTAAAAATAAATATGGAAGCACCACTGCGATATCAACCACGGATGCATAGCTCAATGATTACATCTTTATACCATAGAAATCCAAAACTTAACGGCAGGCAATCTTGCCTCCGATTTCACCATGAAAGTATACCATTACTTTCCGAAAACTTTATTTAATAATTATCTCAAAATAATGCTTGTATGGTTTCTATAAAAAAATTCCAAGTTTAATTTATGCAAATACTCTTAAATAAAAGTTATTATATAAACTGTATTAATATTGAATAATTTATCTTTAAAATAACAATACTAATTTATTCTTAAATAATAATTAAATTATTATCAACTCATTATAAACTAACTTAATTAATAATTAAATATACTTTAAACAATTTAAAATAATTATATAAATTTGAGACGATAATTAACTCTGATTTATTAATGAGATTCTAATCCATTTACAAGACTTGCTTATAAATTTATAATTTATTTTGACAATCAAAAAATATTAAATAACTAACTTTTTGAAATATTTTACAACACTTTTAAATTACATAGTTTAAAAATTTAAAATCCTCTTTTTAAAACAAACTCAATTTCTCAATGAAAATATATTTTTCAATCCCTATATAGCCAGTCCAACATTTATAAATTCCTTACGATTTATCACCAATTTGATTTATGTTCCAATTTCTTAAATCCCCATTTTCCACATTTCTTGAAGTAAATCTATCATTTATTTTTAAACTGATTTACTCACCTCATTATAAATTCTTATCGTGAATTTATCTCTTCAGTTTATCCACTAATAATCAATTCACATTATTTTTAAACATTGTTTATAAATCTCATAGTTTTCAATCCTATTTTATAACGGTTTCTCATCACTTACATCCATTATCAATTGATGATTAACTTGAGTTCCATTTATAAATCAATTTCTTAAACTGAACTTCCATTTATAAATTAACTTCGTAAATAACCCAACTATATTCCAAAAATAGTTAAATCTCGATTTTACTTCCATTTCGAAATTTAGAAATCTTATTGAGGATCTAATATAACCAATTTTATAATTATTTCCAAATTTCCTTTTTAATCTTTTTCAATCTATTTTTAAATCTCGATTTTTAAAACTTTTATATTTAACAAGTACCACTTAAGAATTATATTAAAATTTCTTTATACATATTATTCCAAAAATTTCTATTTACAATATTACAAAATAGTCAAGCACAAATTTTAAAGTCAAATTATTTATTTTATCCGAATAAATTTCTTTTAATTTATCAAAAATCCTGTATAAATACTTCACTTCCAAAATCCCCTTTTTAATTTCCTTTCAAATTCAAATACATACATACATACATACAAATATATATATATATATATATATATATGGTCTTTCAAAATACCAAAAATCCAAGTAAATGCTACCGTAGCATCCAATCAATTCAAATCACAGTGTAATCTATCACAAATTATTCAACGTATCATATATCACTATATATGAAAATTAAATTCAACATTTTCGAGAAATCCAGTTGGATCCCTCCAAACTGTTTCCCTGCATCCATAGATGTGGGCACAACTTAAAAATACCAATCTCTCTTCAAAGGGGATATCGCGGTATATAAGGTCATACCCTATTATGTGGGGTGCATAGGGTCTTATGCGCTAAATATATGCAGGAATATCAATCCAACTATCAATATATATACTTCTTAATATAAAATATCACATTCAACTGATAAAAAATTATCCAAATAATCAACAATTAATTTGGCTATTTAAAATTAATGCTAATCATCCAAATAATTGAGAATTACTCACATTGATTTTTATTGTCGCTTTCACGATACGGTTTCGATTAAATCCGAACGCGTTTGAATTTATTTAAAAATTCTAGAAGCTTCAGTTTTATCCAAACAAGTTTCATTGCGAAGCTCATGCCATCACGATTACAATGCAAAAAGTCTCGTCCAAAACAGACCTCGTATGAGAGAAATATACTTTTATAAGTTTACAAGAATTTTAATAATAAAATTTTCAGTTCTGTTTTTTATAAGAGGGACAGCCCATTACGAATGTAAACCCGACCCACCTTCTACAATTTCTTCTTCTACCCCCTTCTTTATTTTCCACTGCTTGTACACGAACTTGACACCGTGCATGTTTCACTGACATCCACCACCACTTCGCCATCGACCAAACCGGAAGCATGAATGAACTCCACTTCGAGAACCGCACCAATATGTACCTATCTCCTCGAGCTCGGAAATGCCTTACCATTCACGACCTTGCCAATCTACATTCGACTGTACGACAATGTAGCGATCATGGCACCGCATGTCACCAAACTTTGGTCGCCGATCCCCCTTTCGTACCACAAACACCACTACGACCCTCAGATTGACCAACTTGCAATTAATCAACTCGAAATCCAAAGCTAGTTTTCGAAACCCACCTCGACTTTCACTGTCGATCACCACACTGGTGTCTCACCCTATATGAAGCATACCAGGTTCAGGCTTAGGCCAGAACTAGATTTTTAAAATTAATTTCATGAATTTTAGTTTAGTATAAGTAGAGGAAAGAATTTTGAAGCTTTCATTGGAATTGTGAATGCTCGGCTTTTTTAAAAGAAGAGGGAAGAAGATGCCTTGCGTCTAGATGGCTATCTATAGTAGCTCTGAAGTGAAGGGAAAAAGTTTAATGGAAATATGGTTAATCAAATGATATATATATATATATATATATATGTATGTATGTATGTATATATAATTTAAATCTCCAAACCGTCTCGATTTCGTAGCTTAAAATCTCGAACCCCTATCGAGGCCTGCCGCTAGGCGTTTATAATATTATACTCCTATTCTGAACGCAATCGAAAAGGTTTCGAGTCTTAAATCGATCATATAGAGAAGATAGCTTTTTGGACCCAATTAATATATTGAATTTTCGATATTAAATTCAACGTGTTTCTATCCCGTACGACCAAACGATAACTCCAAACATTACAAATTTGAAATCCGACAATAATACACTATTATGGCTCCAATGGATCTGGTTTCGTCGAATGCTGAGACTGTGCCCTGGATGATTATTTATATACGTTAATTTAAACGAGCTATTTCTAAAATCGAACAAATCAAATTTTAAACCCATTTCAAAACTTTTATTATCTTCATTCTTATCAATATAAATTTAATATGCCTTTAAATTATTTTTACAAGCTTAAAACTCAAGATAATATGTTTTAACCAATTTCCAATTATTAAATTCAATAATTAAATTACAAAATAAATAGTTATATTTGAAATTCAAGTTAAAAATTAACTATTAAATATTTAAAATCAATTAAATATTCTAATTTCAAATAACAAACAAATCCAGGTCATTATAGTTTATTTGTATATATTTATCGATTCAACACTCATAGTTACGAAAACATTCATAACTACAACTAATGCAATACGTCTAAGGATTTTCTACTTATACATGTTTAATATATATAATTCATTATTTGTATCTCTATGTAAGTAGATATATAAAAGAAAAATAAACTAGATACATACATCACTTCGAATAGGATTCTATTATAAGAGTCAATTTATGTGATAAATTACTTAATTTCTCATAGAGCACATCCTTAACTTTATGTAACATCCCTTATTTTAAGACTGAAAAATAGCCACTAATGATGATGTAGTCATCGTTAGTATTATTTTCAAGCAACAAAATAAGATCAGTTATTGTATCTTTAGCAACAAGAGCGAAAGAATTCAAAAAATTCATAAAACATTCTTCATTCATCCATCCATTTATCACAACTTCATTACATAACCCCACAATCACACCATTCATATGAAATATAATAAATACAAAATATAATTCCAAAAGAAAATATAATGATACCCCCTTAGATGACCAAAGCTACTGACATTTATAAAAATTTGTCTTTATACAACATAAGCAGTCATACTACACAACTGAATTTATCTTATCTAATATATATAAGCTCGCCTAATGTGCATCTCTGGAAGCTTTATTCGCCTATCCTGAAAACCCTACACTAGATCTACTCAAATGAGTACCCGAGGGTTTAAAGGAAAATTGAAAACTTTGCTCAGACAAATAGTCTGCTATTAATAATATTAGTCCATCCCAATTAAAATAAATACATAGTGAGACCACACCGTTAAGCAAACTAGGTTTCCCCTTAATATCATCTTAATAATCAGAATGTCAAACATAACATTCACTATATAGGACGAGACATGCCTAATGCACTATGCTCTCCCAATCCACCTACAACTACAATGGTTAGAATATAATATAAAAATCTTGCATAAGGGGAAAAGATGAATAGTCCAATATTCAGTAGGGTTCAAGGGTTAAATATTTCTATATCTAAATATACCATTAAATTTTAATACAACGATATAGTTTTCCCAATGTCACCATAAACTTATTAGTTTTCACAGGCCAACTAAAAACCTATGAGGCTGACTCGCGCCATAAATTAGGTAATCCAATTGTCTTTTGTTCTCATAAGAGCACTAAGATATTGTCATGATAGAAGAAAAATAATGGCGATCCTCTGTTCCTGTACGGATACCATTATACCCCCATGACATTAGGAAAATAATAGTGAGTGTTTCCACTCAATTCTAAGCATCCTAACACAATTTGATCTTTCTGTCCTCTTTGATGCAGTTTTACTCACACAAGAATTTAATCTGACCATAACCCCTAATGGTTTAACCTTACTTGGTCATCAAATCTAAAACCAGCAATGTCATAATTAATTGGTGATATCATACGAGTGAGCATACCAACAATTTACATAAACAATAACATAACCAATCATGATACATAATTGAACAAATGAAAGTATCATTAAGTATATAGCCATTTACACATAAATCACATATGAACAAGCATGAAGTTTATTTCATATAAACTCATTTAATTTGGCTATAATTTTCTTTTCCTTTTTTAAAAATTTTGTTTTCCAAGTTTACAAATTCAACAAAACTCATCTTTGGTTATTAAGAAAAGTCCAGCCCAATACTCAGCAATGTGCTACCGAATGTATAATATTGGATTGTACATCTTTAAGGCTATCAGATGTATAGCTATCACAAGTCTAACATGATACCACATGCATAAGGCTATTAAAAGATAACATGTTTTTACAAGTATGAAGTTATCGCATATATTTCTATCACAAGTATTGAGGTATCACAAGTATAGTTGTTGCAAGTATAAGGCTATTACAGGTATAGCTATCATAAGTATAGTTACTGCAAGTATAAATCTATCAAATGTATAGCTATCACAAATATAAACCTATCAATGTATAGCTATCACAAATATAAATCTATCAATGTATAGCTATTGCATGTCTATATCGTATGCTTTCGGATCTCTAGATCGTATGCTATCACATCTTTAGATCACATGCTATCGCATCTCTAGATCGTATCCCATCACATGTATAATCTTAGTGTTGTGACACATATAAAAACAAACTAGCTAATGTGTAACTCTAGTTGTATCATATGTAAAAAAATGAGCTATAACGACTCTAAAATGAAAATCCTGTAATTATCTTTAGAATTTATTTATTTCCACTAAAGTTATTACTTTTCACCAAATCTTTCCTTATGTTAAATTTCCATTCTTTAACACATCTCTTTTACAATTTTCTTTCTACAACGATTTCAAGAAAGATATAATTCGACCTAGAAGTATTAATTAATTACTCAATTAACTAAATAAGTGCCATTTTTACCTAAATTTTCCTTCATTATAAATCATATTAGTTCTGTAACGAACCAAAATTTTAGTCATTTAAATTTGAAATATTTAATTGAAGTTAAATATTGAAAAGTTAACTTTATAAGTTAAAAAGTTTAAAATTAAATATAATGGTTATTTGAATTTATGGAATTATTTAAATAATTGAATCTTGAATGTAATGTGGATAAGAATGATTTTAAAAGATGATTTAAATTCTATTTAAATAAGAAAATGAAGATAGTAAACTTTTAACCTAGAATTAAAAGTGATTCAACCGAGTTTTCAGAAATAACTCATTTTTATTAACATGTTAAATTATTGATCCGGGGTATAGTCTTGGAATTAGATGAAACTAGTTTAATTGGATCTGTAATTGTGAATTATAATATGTTGTCGAATTTCGTAGCATTTGGACGTGACATTTAGTTGTGTGATCTCGAAATGCATAGAGATTAATTTAAGGAATTTAAACCAATATAATTTGATTTTGAAAAGCTAATTTATGTATATGATGGAATTGGCTCCTAATACAAGTTCCATTTCATTCGAAATAGAGGTATTACATATTGCACGACGATTGAAGCAAGAACGCAGTCAACGTTGAAAAAAAGGAAACGTAGCCTGGAACAAGCGTGAATGAGAGAGAGGGAAAGGTATTAGGTTTAAAAAATTTATTAAATAAAATTATTTATAATTTAATTGTTTCGATTGTTTATTAATTCATAACTTTTCCATACGAGGTCTATGTCGAACGCGGTCAGTCACGTTAGGTTCGTATCGATGAAATCTACATTATATAGTTGGATTGGATGGATTCGAAGCTTATAGAGATGTGGTTTAAAATTGAATGCATATTCGATTTTATTTCAAACCGGGGTGTTTTGGCGACAACTGGAATAATTGTGTGTTAAACTCACCTTTTTTATTCGCCGGAAATATTACATAGTCAAAAAAAATTATTTATAGATGTGTGGATATTTTATTATTGATTTTTATTGACTGTTTGGATGATTTACTATTTTATTTGTTGGTTTGGATATATTCCCACTGCTGGAGCGGTTGAGACCCTATTACGTTTCCGTGTAAGAGGGGATGACCCTTTTATATACAATCCCGCCTCGAAGCGGTTGATTTATTTTTTTGGATATATACTGTATGTGATGCAGGGGGTCAAATTGGAGGGATCCAACTAGATTCCTTACCTGTTGATTTTACTATTCATATATTGTGATGACTTGCTGGACACCATATTTGATGACATGGGTGTGATTTTGCTTTTTTAGTGCTTTAGTAACACTGGGTCTTGTTTTTGGCATTTTAAAATATAATAAAACAATGATTTTGGTTTAAAAAGGGATTTCAAAGTGATTTTGAAAATTTTATATGTTTTAATAATTATTCTTGAATTATTTGAAGAAGAAATTTAATTTAAATTAAAAAGGTATGATTTTGGAGATTACAAATTTATAGTTTTATAAAAGATTTTAAATAGAGATTTTTGAACTGTGAATAAAGATTTTTAAAAATCTTAAAAATATGTCTGTGTTTTAAATAAAGGGACATGGTTTTAAAAAGAAGACAAAAATATTTATTAACTGTTTTATATAAAGTGATATATATATATATATATATATAAATATGTACATATATTATAATTTATTCATAAATATAGAAGTATAAATGTGATAATTTATGAAAGTGGTATTTTACAAAGGAAGTGAAGATTTATAAAATTGTGTTTTGTTAATAAAGCGTGGATATATAAACCTTGTTTCTAAATTAAGAGAAACTTTATCATTGGATAAATTGGAAAATGAATCATAAATTGTGGGTTTATATTAAGATGTTTTATAAATAGAGAGATTTTATAAAAAGGAAGTTTTTAGAAAGAGATTACTTAATATAGTTTTTAAATATGGAAATGATTATGTGCAAATTTAAGTATAGATTTTATCAAGAAAATATATTTATGTTTAAAAGTTGTTTATTCATAATTAATATTGTTTTAAAAGTGTTCATCAAAACTTTAATATTTTGCAAAGTTAATTATTTAAAATATTAATATGGGTTGAAATTAATTTTAATTATTTATTAATAAATTTTTGGAAATAAATTATTACTATTTATAATAGTGGTAAAGATTAATTTTTATTGTTTATTTAACGGTGTTTTGAAACAATAAAACATTATTTTTAAGAAGTTTTGAGGTTAATAATAATTATTTATTTTCAATGTTTATTGTTAATTATTTTTATATGTAAGTGTTTTGAAGTAAAAATTTTCTATTTATTTATAATATTTTGCGAGGCTTAAAAATAGAGTTTGTATAAACGGACTTTGAATTTTATAAGGGAAATTTTATAAAATGGTTTAAAGGCTTAAAGGAAGATTATTTACAAGGCAAAGGAGTTTTATAAATGGTTTGATGGATTTAAAAAGGGGTCATAAGTGATTTTAGGAATGTATAAGAGAGTTCCATAAATGGTTGCATAGATTTATAAAATAGTTATAAATGGTTTTAGAAATTTATAATGGAATTTATAAATGGGTTAGAATTATATAAATAGGAAATCTTCCTCAGTGTTTGGTGAATATACTTACACCATTGTGATAAATATATGGACATTTTTCCAAGTATTGAAATATAGGGATTTGTGTGTAAATCTTTGTAAATATATTTTTATACAAGTAATATACAAAGTGATTTTGGTTAATGAAAAGATTTATTAAAAGACGTTAGTCGTTGCTTATGTGCTTAACCAATGTTAATTTTTCCTGTTTGAAATAAATCCCTAATTTAAATGTTGTTTAGTCGATGGTTAAATAACCGGCTATTGAACATGGACCAAAAACATAACTTTGGAAATATATAGGAGAAACAGGTGAATTATGCGGCAGAGTCATCTCCGATGATGTTGTAACGTGTGTATAAATCTCGTTTTGTTCTCTTAGGACAAATGATAAGGAAATCCGTAGACTAACGGTTAGGAGATGATATATGCTCTTATCTTTGACTGTTTATTTCCTAGAGAAACGAGGTTGAGTTTACAGAAAATTATGAATGTTGTTTCGAAGAGAACGGGATCGGGTATGTTATCTGAAAACCACTTCATCCAACTTAAGCATTTCGTAGTGAAGATATCTTGAAGATGATGGAATTAAAGACGGAGATATTAAGCATTTCGTTTAGTCCCAGAATGAACTTATATGGATGAATGATGGCACTGAATTATTGTCTGGAGGGCAGTGTTACCATTCCATGTGGGAAGTGCTATATAAAAGGTAGACTGTTGCCTCAATCTTCATCAATTGGAAATGACTAAAACAGGGGAAATGTAGCAGGGCTAAGTAGGTCACTCCCAAGTAAGGTATGATCATCCCTATCTATAGTCGATAATATCTCTCATTTGTATGCTTCGGGGACCATTGACAGAGGGGTGATCCTATTTGGTACTACTAGTTAAGTGGTAGGCCGGTTCTGTATTGGCAGGGGATCTCGGCAAGGTCCTTGGTGTTATTTTATCTAGAGATGGACCATGATGGGCGGTACCACCGTAGCCCATTCATTGTATGTAATCCATTCTCCAATAAGCACCATTAGACTTAGTTGTGCCCAACTATTCTAAAACTTGAGATGCAAGCATTTCAGCTATATTCATATTTTACTTTAATCCCTCTACACTATTATAATATAAATGGATTTCTATAGAAATTGTTTTGATTATCGTAAGGTAATAACCCGTTCCTGTTTATGTGTGGCGTGGTCTTACGAGAGACCTTTGTTTTGAAATGATTTGATAACTTTAAAAATCCATCTTTGTGTGTGTGTCTTCTCACGCTGTTTTACCAAACTTACTCGGGTGTTGCTTTATTATAATGCTCGGGTCAGACCGAGCATATTTACACATTGCTTTGGATGCATTAGAGCTTAAGAGATGAGTTGGAGGTCTTCAAGTAATATTCATGTATGTGTTCATTTTGTGCTGCTTTGTTGTTGAAATCATCATTGTTTGTGAGGATATGTTGTTATAGCTGTTCAGGCTGATGATTGTGATTTGTTGTTATACTCTGATTGATATATGTATATAACAGTTTCCCTTTTGTAAAGATCATTGATATTATATTATATATTGTTCCGCTACGATTGTGAGATTCTGTGTTGCTTCGATTTTCCTTTTCTCTTCTTTTTTTCTCCTTCATTCTTCTTTCTTTCCCATTACTACTCATCTTTTCGTTCAATTTGGGTTGGACATGTGTGGTTTATTATCAGCTTGAACTGTGCGGATATGCAGGTCGTTATAAGTTCGAAATTATATTAGGAAAATACTAAAAAATCTCCATAACTAATTTTCAATCTTCTTCCATATATAAATTTTTAGGACAAAATAATTATTTGTCATAACTTAAATAACTAAATCCGAGAATAAACATTTTCTTAACATAGAAAACTCATAAAAGATTCATAATAATTCGGATGATGATAGTTGGGATAAGAAATTTATCTATCGTAAGGATTCCTCTGGTTATGTTGCAGACATTGTCACTCTTTTCGAGGGCTTTCTTCATGTCTTTGGCCCGGTCTCTATGGTCGAATCAAGTGGTTCCTCCTCTTCTAAGGAGGACTTACTTTTAGGTCATTTATAGTAGTTTAGGCATGGTTACCTAGCTCCTTTTTTTATTTTCCTTTTAGTAGTAAATGAGGCAATCTTCCCTGCTCCTATATTAACTGTTGATTTGTTGATAATAAAAGTGGATGATCCATTATAAAACCAACTTATCTTGCCCAAAAAATAATATATCAAAATTTCAAAGCATTTAGAGGTTATTTACTAAAGTTTTAATTCCTAAAAACATCCTTTTAATTTCATAAAATTTCATATGAAATTTATAGGTCATTCAAAAATAAATATTTATATTAAATTCATGTTATATTATCATACAATTCATAAACCATCACTGATTCACACAAAAAATTGAGAATCAAACATGATAGTATATTTGAGAAATTTATGTTATACTATTCACCTTAATTAGTTATGTATGGAGGTATTTGCCTTAGCTTTCTTCTTTAAGCTTTATGTTCTTCTTATTAATTGCGGTTTTTTTACTTTCCTATTGTTTTTTCTTTGTTATGAGGGATAACCTAAAATATAAGGGAAAGGAAGAGAAAAGTTGGAAGAATAAATAATGGGTCTAATCCTTCCTTCCATATTCTTGCTTTATTAATAAAATTGAATTCCTTCTAATTTATTTCCATATAAAAAACCATTACCTCATTATAGTTAAATTCAAAATTAATTAATATGGCAAATAGCCAAACTTTCACAGTTTACCCATATTATTATTCAATTATCAATAAATTAGGTTTTTAAAATAATGTGTATTAATGATAGGGGTTTTATAGACTCCATTCCTTATAAAAAAATTATCCTCGAAATTTTGATAAGGTATAGTAAAAAATATTAATCATACAAACATGTGACACAAGCACATATAAAATAAGATATCACTAGCATAACCACTAGTCAAATGTACGTACAACTATATAAAACATAGAAAAATAACTTAGGATAAGCCTCTCTATTCCTATCCGCAATCTCTAAAATATAGTTTTTTAATTGCCACTCCATTAGATTTTGTGATGCCCCACCTCTATGTCTATACTACCAAAGAGTATTATTAGGTAATACTATCTGCTGATATGGAGAATGAGGCTTTCTAGGAGTGACCACACATGAATATACCCTTGGGATAGCTCTGATATGTATTCTTACCTTATACAGTACATAAATATACATGCTCGATATCGACACAAAGTAATAAACACATGAGTTTACTAAGATAGAACAATACACAATATATAAGAGAACACAAAGTCATAGAACACAGCGAAAAATATGATATTGTAACATGTATATCACAAAGTGGGTCTACAAAATGAAATATCTGATCCACTACAAAAATACATACATCAATATGAGTCAAATGCAATATACAACTTAAGCATCATTATAAAAACACATATTTAGAGAAAACATAAAAACATATATACATATATACATAATGGATTGTCAAAGTATATGTTATACTCTAAACTGTCTCCCTGTAAGCTCACATCCCTAAGAGGTCAATGTCCCAATAACTGAAAAAGTCTCGGACTGACCTAAGTATTATACAAATAGTAAATGGGTCAGACCATGTCTAGATTCAAAGGGTAGACCATGATGATGATACATATGCCAACATGTGATATAATCATGAATAAAACATAATATTTCATCTAGCATGAGTGAGATAATAACTTATAAACATAAACAAGATTACTATGGCAATGTAAAGGGTAAACAATGGCATAAATGAGTCTTGGTGATAAGAAAGAAATATACCTACAACTGGTAGATAAGGCGAAAAATAAGTACATATATTGGTGAGCTCATGACTATGCGTAGATAGCATACAAATAAGATAAGGAAGCAAATATTTGGATGAGCATACAACAAGTTTGAAGGTGGAAAGCACACAACAAGTCAAAATAAATGACAAGGACACAACAAGTCAAATCAAATGATGACCACATAGCAAGTCATGTCGAACATGGGCATAGGTGGACCTAAATATGCCTATGTAGGAGATTCTCATGTTACTACTCTTTTATACGGAGGGGACTGACAAACACACAGTAAAGCTTCACAAACCTGAAAAGCACACAATAATGCTCCTACAGTCTATTTGGTACCCGATCGTGATTAAACAATGTTCCATTCTACACCGTCAAAGCACTTTGTCATTCTACAGCGGTGGAGGTGCAAAAAGTTATGGCGGGGATAAAATGGGGATATACTGGAAAATAACGGAGGTGCAAAAAGCTTTATTAGATATAAAACCAAATATTAGAGTTAATTTATTCTCATTCTTACTCATTTGGGTAGGAAAAAGAAACATTTTTTAATCTTATATAACAAAACCAAAGAATATCATGATTTACGCAGACTAAATTTAGCGATTGCAATAAGTTTTTAACTTATATTGAACATGTATGTTGTAAAATTAGGCCTTTACCCTAAATTTGTTGGTTTGGCTTAAAAAAGAACTAGTTAAATTAAGCTTTGTATATATTAACAATGCTAAAGAGGGTGCTAAAAAGTCTTGATTTAGTTGTTTTAATATAAAGTAGTGGCTTAATGTGGATCTATTATTTAATAGTGTTAAAATGAAATTGCTTAGCGGTCAAAGTGCACAATGCACTATAGCAGTGATTTTATGGGGCTCTAGCGGGGCTTTAACTGCATGGGTCTCATCTATACATATTGATATGTGCTGCATCATAATGGATCGCAGCGTCGTGACATTGAATTTTCCCTTAGTACCAGACTGTCGGTGTAGTGGCATCTCAAGGAAATACAAGCATACTACAAGTACACTATATGAAAAAAGTCAAGCATACATTAAGAATGGTGATGCCATGATTTAGGGCATGACCTCCCCAATCGAGCATTTAGGATGGACAACTAGCCTTATGGTCACATAACTTACAGTTTTCAGGCACATAGGAAGATAGAGAGCACATAACAGCTTGACCCCAAGCACTATGACCCACAAGGATCATATACTCACAAATTCTAACCAAACAAATGTCACACAAGTGACACATACCACTAAGAGTTATTTGAAAGCTTGCTAAATGTTAGGAAATTCCACTTATAACATATGAAAATATTCTACACAAAGAGTTATAAGAATAATCAAACAAGTATTACCTTATGTCCTATACCGTACGGTATTACCAAACCATTTATTCAAAATTCTTATTATATAAAAATTATAAATTTTAACATTTATTGATGCAGAAAGTTTTCTTATTATAAACATATTTATTTTAAATTCATTAATAAAATTTCAAACATCAATACTAAATTTGAAAAGGTTCTTATTATAAATTTTGTAATAACTTGCACCTTAGGACACGCTAATTTGGCCTAAAACGGTGTTTGAGCACGCGTCATGCCAAGAAGTAGGAGTCGTTGGTTTTAAAAGTTAAATGATGTAGAGATATTTATAATACATTCTACTCTTTCAGATCTCATAGTGGATGGAAATATAATATAAATACTGAAAATAATCCAAAACAGGTAACAGTCTCATCAAAACCTAGTTCATACAATAATGTCTCCAAATACCAAATACGAAGGGTCCAATAGTAATATAATGTCTGTCTAATGGAAGTAGTACAATATAAGGTACATAGGGAGTAACTATATATAATATAACCCTGATCACTTGGTCTCCTGTTCCATGCACCGGGTCTATACCGAATCACCTACCGCATGTTCTCCTGTCGTGGATATAAAATAGGAAGAAGAGAAGTTTGTCAGACAATGTTTAGTGAATGAATTGTGTTACTGGTGTATGGTGTTCATAAGAAATTAAATTCATTTATAGTCTACATGACCTAAGTTGCTTATTTGTTTTTACGGACATCACACACACATACACGTGTGTGTTTAAGGAATCTCCTATTAAAGCACCATAGTCTGATACAAGATGTTACATCATCCTAATTATACTTAAAAACTGATGAACATCCTTAATGGTTAGCCACAAAACTTCTACACTAAGTCAACAACCTCAAATGAGTCATAAATGGATAACCAGACAATCCACTAATTCCGTTGAGCTTATTCTACAATGCCTAGCCTACTTGCCCCAAAAGCATCGAAAAATTTACGCACTCACATTCGTTATCCCATGCATAACACTAGGTACACACAACAATGTCTAGGCCCAATTGCCCTCAAAAAGGTCGAGTAACCTCCTGTTAGTTTCCAATATCCTATTTATACACATCGCACTTAGCATACACTACAATGTCTAGGCCTAATTTCCTAATAACATTGAGTAACCTCCTATTAGTGCCCGTAATTATGCACAACACAGGGCATACCACCATTGTACCTAGACGCTGTTATCCTTAAGACATCGAGTAACCTCCTGTAACAACCCGCATATTTATCGAGTTTGTATTTAAATATTTTATTTAAATATTAACTCGTTAATCGGATTTTGGTCCGAAAAGCTACTTTTTGCAAACGGTCAAATTAGGACTCGAGACCACTTCCATTGAGTTCGAAATGTCGTTTACAACTTTTTAAGTATAAACATCGATAGGTTTGGAGTTAGTGAAATTTCACTAACTTTTCCCGCTTTGGACTTTGGGTTAGTTTAGCCTATTAAGCCCAAGTTCCAACCCTCTTCTCCTCACTCTTCATAAATTTCCTAACTAATCAAGCTTTGGCATTAATGGTGGAGGGAATGGGAAATTAAAACTCCAAGCACAAATTCAATTGCAAATCCAACATTCAACTCCAAATTCAAGTAGAAGATATTGGATTCAAGCTTTGGATTGCTTCTCCTTGCTTTCAAGCTTCATCTTCATAAACTTTAGTGCAAAGGTGAGATTTTTATCTCACAATTCTAGTCTATAACTATCTTGGGTTGTTAGGAATGATTCCCTATCACTTTAGCATGCATATTTGCTTTTGGTTTGGATTGGATTGGCGAAAAAACTCCGATTTTTGGCGTTTTGGCGAAATTTCTGCATTTAGGTCGTTCTGGCCATTTTAGGTCGTTCGGAGTTAGGTCGTGTGGATCTTAGGTCGTAGGTCGCGTACGAGATAGCTCCTAGATCGTTCTGGCCACTTTTCGTGTGTTCGGAGTTAGGTCGTTCACGACCTAGTACTTAGGTCGCTCGTGAGTTGGTGGCGTAGGTCGTAGGTCGTTTAACTCTTAGGTCGTTAGGCCTTGTGTGTGGAGTTAGATCGCCTGCTTTCCTTAGGTCGTAAGTCGCGTGTGCTTTAGGTCGCGCACTTTCTTAGGTCGCGAACCCTTTTAGGTCGTTGACCACGCTAGGTCGCTTGGCCCCTTCACTGCTTAGGTCGTTAAACCCTTCCTCTTTTGGGTCGCTCCCCTTTGTTTCTTAGGTCGTTATGGCCTTAGGTCGTGACATTTATAGGTCGCGGCAAAGTTAGGTCGCTCGACCCATGTTGCCGTTAGGTCGCTCGATCCTTGTTGCCGATAGGTCGCGTGCTTTCTTAGGTCGCGTACCTTTAGGTCGCGTGTCCCCTCTACCCCAGTTAGGTCGTATGACTCAGCATCGTTAGGTCGTTCGACCTATCTTGCACTCTTAAGTCGTTGCTTCCTTTCTCCTTAGGTCGCTCGACCTCCTTACCCACTAGGTCGCGCACTTAGTTAGGTCGCTCAGCTATTGTGTTAGGTCGCGTGAACCCTTAGGTTGTTAGACCTCATTTTGCTTTAGGTCGTAGGCCTCTTGCCTTCACTTAGGTCGTACCGTTTTGTCGGGGCGCTGCCCCGCACCCCGCCGGCGGCGCTGCCCCCTGGACCCCCGCGACCTGACCGGGCAGGTCGAACCCCGTAAGCGGTGGCGTTGCCCCCGCACCCCCACCTTGGGGGGTTGCCACCCCCCCTGGACCCCCCCTCCGTAGGGGATCTTATATGAAAAACATTGAGCTGATTTCCTTGGATTTTATTCGCATCTCCGTATGCGATCTTTGTGACTGATTGTTTCTACACTTGCTTATGTGTTTTGTCACTTTATAATATAAAGGTTTCAATACTAGTAGTAAATATCAAAACTCTTTTAACAAACAATTTCAACTCTATTTTTAATAACAAAGCTCTTTTCTTAAACCGTTTTCCAATCTATTAGTATATACAAGCCTTTACCTCACTCGGATGAGAAATCTAATTAAACGACTTAGTAAAACAAGTGGTATGAAACGCTTGCGTTCACTTTGTCGGTTAATTCTTGGACTTGTTCGATTGAACCTCTTGTGACAATTTTATTAGTGAAGATTTACAGTTTGTTCGTAAATATTTAAGTTAAGCAAGTGGTTATGGGACATGAAGCTAAACTTCTATATTTACTAGCTTAGTGTAATTGACACTTCTCGTTGATCTTGATGATCGCTTTATGAATTAGACTAGCAATTGCGCGATGTCTCTTTCATTGGAAGGTTAGACTAGACACCACTTGTGTGATTCCATTCACACATACCTTTCTGCTTTTTGGTTAGTCTTGACCTCAATCTGTGTGATTCCATTCGCACATGTGGGGTAGCTCCCCATGGTCTTCGGACCGTCATGTGATAGGCCTCTTTACCTTTTTATGATTTCTGGATTTCTCGTGTTGATTTCTGGAATTTATGTCATTGACTTGTTATGAGTACAAGTTTAGGGTATGATGCCCTCTTTGAATCTTTGAGAAGATTCTTGTGATATTGATTATCTCTTATTGATTGATCTTCTGTTGATCATTATTTACATACTTATAGTGGTATGTCGTTATGGATATTTATGTTTATGCCATATCTTTTATGTTATATCATGTCATCTGATATTTATAGCTAGACTGATCCGTTTATTATTTTCTTAAATAATACTCGGGTCAGACCGAGATGTTACAGGTGCTTCTGCTTGACTTCTTCCCAGGGATTCATCACTCTGACTTTTGGCTAACTGTTTAGATTAGCAGTTTTTGTTGTATACACTTGAGATATAGACTCATAGTTGTATTCTTTTGTATAGCACGTGTTGCTATTCTTTTGTATTATCGTGGATCTTACTGACCACTACTCTGATGTACACTTTCATGTGTTAGTTATATATTCATATCTTCTTCCGCCTTTGTGATATGGATATCTGTGACTGATTTGTGATATGATTATTTCTATGTTTGTTTCCGAAGATTATTTATAGCCACCGTGTGATAAGCAATTACATGGAGGGTCGCTCCTCAACAGCCTTATTCTCCGTGCTAGTTGACAGCACTACTCCGGAGTGTTCTTGGCTAGCGTGGGTATAGAGGTGGGGCGTCACAGCTCCCATTAGTGCCATGTGCTCTAAAGCACCCTTCGTGATAGAACTGCACACAACATCAAATGCCACAACTTATAACTTCGTGAAGTGTGAACTTGGACGTCACCCATGTTACTTCTCCATCTCATTACTCAACCTCCTACAGTTTCATGGGCGCCTCTAAAGTCAAAGGTATGGGAACAAGTTTCCTCGATTCATCCAACTCAGCCTTTACCACATCTTGGTTCAACCTGGGCTTTCTAGCACTATTTAAACGTCTGAAAATCCAATTCAGATGTCTGGTTGCCTTAGGTTATTAAAAAATAGTGCTGAATATTTAGAGGTCTGAGTCCCCTACTTGGATATCTGACTTAAATTTCAGATGTCTGACTGAGTTTTTAGATGTTCGAATTAGGTCGGATTTCAACATAAAACTATCAAGTTGGGATTTCTTGAAATCCAAATGTTTGAACCCAATTTCCAAATGTCTAGTTAGATTTTCTAGTGTTTATTTAGATGTCTGGTCGTGTTTTTTTTCTAGATTTTTATAATTTTTTTATTTTAGTTATTTTCATTCGTCTTTTCGACTTCACATATAGGTTCTAAGAACTTGTTTTTAGTTAAATTTCTATGTGTATTTCCCTTGATTACAATAATTTAACTTGTTAATTTCAAGGATTCTACATGTATATTTACACACTTTTTATCTAAATCTACCTAAGTATATCCTAGGAGAATTCTATGTATATTTCAAGTCACGTATCCAATTTAAGGTAAAATAAAGGAATATTCAATTACTTTCATTTATCCAATTAAAACCAACCTTATCAAATCAAACCAAGCTTTATCAAATAAGGTTTTATATCCATATAATTTGGGGTGGATTAACCTAGTCCGCCTTTTCTTTTTTTTACTACAATTACAATATATCAATTTAGGATTTTTCCATCATATCTGTACAAAACTAAATTTTTTAAAATAACTTAGAACTTCTATCTCAAACTAAAGTGCTATATATTTAGATCGTGTAGAAAAATAAATAAATTTGATTACCAATGAATCAACATATCCTAATAATCAATTCACTTACCTTTTTAAAACTCCTTCTTCCTAGTTTGATTCGAATTTCCCTCTCTTCTCCTTTTCTCTTCTATTTTCTAATTTCCTTTCTCCATCTTAATTTGACGTTGATTTTTTATATTTTGATTTAGAATTTGAAAGAGATAGAGAAGTTTGTTTAGGTTAAAAAAAATTGAGGAAGAGGGAGGAGAATCATATGTGTTTGTGATGGCTAAGGTTTGGTATGAGAAAGAGTGGAGGTTAGAATTCCTTTTATAGATGAAAACTAGGGTTATCTAATCTAGGCTTGAAATTCATATTTTTGAAAATGCATTCGGTTATATTTTTAACCCGGTTTATCAAATTTAACAAGTTATATATGATTCACAACTATAAATATCATTCTGAATGCAACGGAATAGGTCTCATAGCCTAATTTCAAATTTTATGAAAATTTATATTTTTATCCTATAATGTAAAAATATATTTTCTTATTATTATTTTAATTTATCATTAAAAATTTTGAAGTGTTACATTCTCATACCTTAAAATGATTTATCCCTTGAAGTCTTCAAGGATGGAAAAGGGCATTTGTATATAAGAAAACCAATATCTACAACCATCTACTCGACCATCAACCACTTGTAACCATTGACCTTAATTTTTATTTTCTAATGCAACTTGTACATATAGGTATGGAATGCATATGAACATAGTCGTAATGTAAATTTGGTAGTCTACTAAACTAGCCGACCTCATAAATGCAAGTGCTTATGCCATATATCCAAAATGTATGCAATGCCCCATACACTTGCAATTCTGCATGGATGCACAACCATTCAATACATATGGAAAAGTGCAACAACCTTATGCATAAAACTGATAAATGAAATGAGTATGGTGGTGTGGTAGGCTGGCCTAAATATATCAGGCCATAAGTGCAATGCTAACTAATATAATTCAACCATTAGCAACTATCATCCACATATGTCCTAATTACACGTTCACGGCCATGTCCAACATCAAACATTCCTACTACGAGATACTCTAAGCTAAATACTTTGTGCACCAATGATTATACTAAATTAAATAGAAATGTACCAGAAAAGAGTTCTGGATGGTTAGCTTAGATCTTCTACTGGAGCTCTTACGTTCTCTTAATTGGGTAGTCTCCATATTTGACCTTAACCAGTTCGATCACTTTGTTACAGAGTCTTGTCTTATGCTCAAGAATATGGTTCGGTGCATAGTGAAAATGTGACTCTCTCCACCTCAACTTCTTCCAATCGATTCGGCTCGAAGACAGTGGCAGAATCATGTAAACACTCCGTAAGTGTGACACGTGGAAGACATTATGAACCCTTGCCAAATTTTGACGATGCTCCACTCTATAAGCCAACTTCCCTATTCTCTCCAAGATCACAAAAGGACCTACAAACCATGGAGCTAACTTACCCAAATTCCTAAATCTCATAACATGTCTAAGCGGCAAAACCTTCACAAAGGCCATGTCTCCCACCTCGAACTCCAACTCCATGTGTTTCCTTTCAGCATAAGATTTCTACCTATCCTGAGCAGTCTTCATTCTACTATGGATCAAGTATACCTTCTCTGAAGTCTCCTTTATCATCTCCTCTCCAAGAATGATTATATCTGTAGTATCCTATAATGATATGGATTTTATGTATCAAAGGATTATAAAATATTACGTTTAAATTCATATCGCGCCATATGACTCTATAACTTTGTTGTTGTCGAGTATTAACATTTTTGGTCTACAATAATTTTATCGGATGATTTTGACCTTAAATCTAATTTTGATATTTTCAATAATTGCACATATCACATCAATATATGCGCAACGATGCACCAAAGAATTCGGATGAACGAAAACTGTCGTTGGTTTAAAAAGAAAGTATATGAGCCGCGCAATCGAAATTTTTTTAGATCGGACTTTTCAGCAGCCCCTACAACTTAAAAGTCCAAAAATAGCATACGGTGGCACAGTCTCGGATATCGACGAAAATTATGCTCTTGGAATAAGAAAAATGCAACAATTCATGCAGTTGAAGAATCGTCACAATCTGACATTCTTAGGAGCCGTACAGATACAAAACACATAATGGAATTTCAAAAATTGTAGAAAATAGGTAAGCACACACTCTAACCCTACCCCTACCCTATAAATATTACTTTGCTTTAATGGTCGCACATATTTATTTCTTCTTCATGAATACTTCTTCCTCCATGAATCCACCACTCCACTTTTCCTCCTCCTCCTCCTCTTTCTCCATTGAATAAGCATCGTTATCGATGAAATAAAATACGGGTCTTTATAATTTTTTTAGAGATGCACAGACAGGCTTTGGATTGACCAAATCGGACTATGGTGGCCGCAAATTGAAGATCCGACGAAGGGGTGACTTCTGGTGGGGATCCATAATGGGGTCAGATAATATAGGTTTTTTTGTATCGACGAGGAGAGTTCGAAAATGTAAATGGAAAGGGTTGGAGATAAATGTGGTGGTGTAGTTTATTGAAAGTTTTTGAAAAAGAAATGGGATTTTCACGTTTTTCTCCATGGACGATTATAACGGCGGCTGTTGGTAATCCTAGGCGAAGTGCGATTGTGACATGGGTGCATGGATGGGTGCGTAAATAAAGGTGCATGAATGACATGGCAAGCAATTATGAATTGGAAAGCAAATGTGTATAGGTATGAATTTGACTTGCATGAGCAAAGTGGGCTAAGCAATTTGGAAAGGAAATGCACATGTGAATGAAAAGGAGATAAATGTGTTCAAGAAGGTGCATGTCACTGGAATGGAAGGAGATAGCGTCCAATGGAGCCGGGTGGTGGTTTCATCACAGGTGCAAGCGTTGGCTTCTGGAAGGGGTGGTATGGACATGAGAGATAGAAAATGAAAAGAAAAAAGTGAACAGGTCGGTAACGTAGTCGACTAGAGGAGGGTCGTAATTCGGATGTTGGGTGGTGGCCGAAGTGGATGAGGCATGGGCGGACTCGGGTGGTGGTATCTTGATTTGTGGTGTGTTATAGCGGTTGGATTAGTGTGGGAGTGTATGATTTATGGTGGAGAGTAGGTAGCAGGTTGATTCTAATGCAGGAAAGTGCTAGGAGAAAGAAGCCTATGTGAAAAACATAATTATGAAACTTGGTTACTGTAAATTAAGTAATATTTAGATTATTAATTCATTAAATTTTATTAAAAATCTCATATTCTCCGTATCTTTTATATACGAGGTATGATTTGAATGCGGTTTCTTGAGTTGCGTGCTAAGATCTCTACGATTTGGTATTAGATTGGTCGGCTTTTGTTGAGATGAGTGATATTGTCTCCCACCATACTATGATTGTTTGTATAGTATTAAAACGCTGTTTTGGAATAATTTCTAAATTTAAAAAATGATTTCTAAAATATCTAATTCTACATCTTATTTTATAAAAAGAATTAAAAGTGTTTTAAAATGGTTTTAGGTTAAATGTCACATTTTTTCCATTGATGCACTTTTTTGACGATATAGATCGATTTAGGCTATTTTTTATTTTATTCCCACATTGGTTGCTTATATTATTGTACGTGCTATTGTAGATTTGTGTACGCTATTATAGACGTTTGTATGCTTGTTTGTGACATGTATGCTTATTCGCTTAGTTTGGATGAAAACGCAGTTCGAAGGCAATATAGTATTAGAAAATATCCCATGGAATAGGATTTCGTGCATAGAGATTCGTGCACACTGATTTATCAGACATGAAGGATGGACTTGGGGATGTGCTTTGATTCGAGATAGATTCCATATGTTTTCATTTGGTTTAAACTTAACAACTATTGGTTAAGTACATGACCAAAGTGGTCGTTATCGAAAAATTTGGAACGGTCGATATATACCACTATTGATGATGGTCGATTTTTCCAATTTTGACATGGATAATGAAGAGGATTAGAAGAGCATGATGTGATGGTTTGTTCATTCGTTTGACGTTCGATTTTGGTGCTACCGCTCTTCGACGAGTGGTTTGGTGGTGAAGCAAAGATGCGATGCTTCGATGTGATGACTTCATGATTCGACAATGATGATTCTGTGATGGAATGTTATGGCTTCGTTGATGGACAGCTATAATACGGGATGCAAAGTAGTCAGATGGAAAGAAGTGCTGGAGAAAGGTTATGAGATGCATGATGATATTCTATAACTAACAATGGCTATCCAAGATAGTTCCCAACCGCAAAGTCTTCATGCGAGAGTTGTATGGATAGTTCAGAGATGAGCTCTGCTATGGATGATGTATACAAAGGGATCACTAATACTCGTAGGTTTCTAATGTGTTCTCATAAAGCAGGGGTACGTGTGGACATTCTTATGGATCAGACAGGTCCTTATCTTTATTCGAGAGATTCATGACGTTCACTTGGTTCAGATGGGTCCTTATTTCCAAATGGGAGATTTATTTTACCTTGGAGAAAGTGTGATGGTGTTCTAGTTCTTGGCCTTCTGAGTGGAATGGATTTGAGTACCGAGAAACCATGGGACGTTGAGTAGTCCCTAACTATTGCGATGGGGTCATATGAGTATCAAATATCCAATGCACTGAGTGAGTGAATGAAAGGACGGCTGATGAATGTTGTGTCTGCTTGATTGTTTATCACCTTTGGGACGTCACATGATGTAGATATTATCTATGTAGATATCTAAATACACTTTGTACTTTTATGTATAGTACACCCATGATGACTATGATGTAGAGTAGTATATATTCAATGTCATGTGCTAACTCTGTGGATGTAGGGAAAGATCAGGTATGATTGTCGTACCCTCTTTACCATACACTGTACCAACTTTTATAGTATTTTGAGATTATTTATCGCTCACGCCATACTGTTGTCTAACTCAAGGTTTTATGCTTTGCTTATTGTTACCTTGGGTACTCTTAATTAAGTATAGTGGAAAGTAGGTGCATGGTGTTCTGTAGATGGACTAGCAGGTGGCGATGCTTTCTTATACTTAGACTTTAGCCTTATTATAGTATATTCCGCTATGTGATACTATGGAGCATTGGCAGTATTGACTTACCATTATTAGAGACGGTTTGTCAGTTGATTTTATTTATCATTTGTACAAAATCTATTATATGAGCCTATATACTATGATTCTGTGGTTCATATAGTTATTACTGTCTCATCTATTTTATACCTGTGATGACTGTTATATTTTATTCAATGCGTTGTGAGATATATGATAGGTTCTATGATTGTGCATGTTTTCTTTCTTTCTCCTCTTCTATTTTTTTCCGTTTTCCCTCTTTTATTTTTTCTTTCCCTTGACGGTCATCCTGTGTCAAGCGAATGCTCCAACAGTGCACTATTCGGTTATTTAAGAATTAGTGGTTTAGGATGGTCATTACATCTAGCATCAGAGCTTAGTCTACGTAATTAACCTGAGTAAATACCGTGATCTTGTAGAGATAGGGTAGGAGTTGTTACCTTAGACTGGATGGAGAGTATACCTTTATAGGAAAGAGTGTTTATTTGTTATTTATTTTGATTTTCAAAATTATATAGTAATATATATAGTATATAAGTTGTATTGCACATATGAGTACGATTGATGCAGTTTTTTTTTGTGAGAGACTGATCATTCTTATTATATATTAAGAGCGATCTAGTATACTGGAAATGCTGCTTTGACTCCATCTTTCAAGATGAGAGTGGGCAGGATTGAGGACCACTAACCATGATTTACAGAATATGTTTGCTAAGATGGTGCGAAACATTATTATGGAATGCCCAAGTTGCTCGAAATGATTATGGTGCTCAAGTGCAAATGCCTAGAGTTGACTTTGTCGATTTATATAAAGACTGCATGAATCTAGAGGAAGACCATCCCTTAGAATGAAGTCGACTACCGAGGTACAAGATGGGATGGATATTTGCAAAAGGATCTTTGATGACTTGGAGTTAGACGATGCAATGAGGTAGAAATTGACCTCTAGATGACTCTGGGGATGAACAATCAACGAGTAGAGTGTCCTTATAGTCTCAATTCTCAAGGATTACTTTACTTGGAATCAGTTCATAGTTGGATTAGGGAGAAATTTATCTCGACTTCTTCAAAGTTAGTGTTATTTAGGAAGTTCGCCAACTTATAGTAAGGTGATATGTTTGAGTTGGAGTATGTGGTCGAATTCAATGTTGTTTTCCAAGTATGATCTATCTTCCAATGATACTCCACTCATAAACAACGAAAGTTTATCATGGGCTGAGGGATTATCTTGGGAAGCGATGGATTGGTCATATTGACGAGAGCTTTACGAAGTTGACCGAAAAGGCTTTACGATGTGCGAGCCTATACTAGCATGGAAGGATTGTATCGAACAAGCTGAGTAAGAGCACCTAATGGAAGCATATGCATCAAATGCCATTTCTATTCTGTTGAGTGCTCCATCGATGGAAGAGATGGTAAAGGGTATTATTATTTAGGGTGTGCTTTCCATTTACAGTGTTTCTGCAACAACCCCAGTGGTCCGGATTTTTCGCAAAAATGCTAAAAACCAAGCCCACTGAAGCCCGAGTTAGGTATCTAGTATCCAGCAAATAGGCAAAGACAAATATATCAGAGCTCAATAATTTATCTCACAGCGCAATTAACTAAAATATAATAGTAAGTAAATACTTATCAAAATGATAACACTTTCTAAGCAAGTGTCATAAAGCTGAGAAGTCTCTCCCGTCTACCTAACCTGTAGGATGTTTAGAGGAGGGGGTCAGAACAAAAATTCTAGTGAATAAATAAATTATATACTTTTAGGCTTAATTCTACATATATCGTTTTATTTCCATTTACTATAATATTAGGTTTATTAGGTTACAATACTTTCGCCACTGTTTGTGAACCGTGACCATTTACTCGTATTAGATTAAAACCTAATAACTAATACATACATATATGTAGCTGTATGCCCAATGACTATATTTTTCCTAGGTACCACTCATGGTACCTTCCGTATCCTCCTCGAAAAGGACTTCATCGTCTTGCTTCGAGAGCATTCCCTTAATACATCTGTAAAGGAATGCTTCATAAGGCCTACAATACAGATGCTTCATCTTCTTGCTCCATAGCTATATCTGTAAAAGACTGCTTTGTAAGGCCTACAATACATATACTCCACTATTTATTATGAAAATGTGAATCGCATCCACACTAGTTTATGTCAGTGCTCAGGCATCCACAATGTACCACCTAGTGTGTACATTGAGGACCACATAATCGTTCTGTCTATTATCTGAATCCCGCCAAAAGGTCAACTTTGTACGGAATTCAGTCGAGGATTTTCAATATCTGTAAAGGACTGCTTCGTTAGGCTTATAATACAGATATTCTAGTTGGTCTGACTCTTATTCATCGTGGCTATGACCCTTCGTAGCCGCCCCTCAACTAATTAAAAGAATTCTAAAGTGTTAATTGGCCATGCCCTACTACAAACAATCAAACATCCAATTGGCGGTTCCCCTCACCCAATGCCTCGATAGTAAAGAATCATTGGTCTATTGGTTTAACTCTAGTCTTTCCCGAACTCACTCTTGGTCTTGATGTTGGCCGATATCCACATGCGATTATCCTTAAACTTATTTGCAAGTACCGGATATACGAATACCCTACTCCGAACATCAAGCCCTTCTGACTACCTACAAAGGTCTGCTTCGTTAGGCCTATAATGAAAATGCAGTCAAGGCATACTCTCTTGATGGAACACTTACGGACCTGCCTCCGAGGGTGCAGCTTCATTAGGCATACCCAAAGGGCCATCTTTGAGTATCCTCACGTCCCGTTGAAGTCTCGTACTTCCTTAAAGCCTAACAATAATAAGTTGGACATGCTTCTCCAATTTTAAAATCCGTGATGAACTGCTTCATTAGGTGCTTCATCCTTTGGGCTGCTCCAAACGCATCTCAATCCTTTTATTAGACCCTAAGTCTAATCTTTTAATTTGCGTTTAGTTTACTTTCTTATTCTGTTGGCTACTTATTTACCCTAATTAGCATATTTGTGCCATCGTCTCACATCTATCTTTTGTGAGATTTTCATTTATTTAATAGGGAATGTTGTTGGTATAACCACATTCATTATCTTGCTTATTTAACTTAATATAAATCTTAAGTTCATTAAAATAAGCCTCTTTTATCATTCCTGTTTTATTTTCTTATTGACTTAATATAAATTATTTAAATAAGCTTCTACCATTATTTTTGCTCATTAATTTATTCAAAGTCTCAAAATAAACTTTTCTGTTCTTCTTATTTAATTGTAACCTGTGTCACAGTTCTACCCGTAATTGTCATTTTCTCTTCTTTTATAGTCCGTATATAATTCCAGCATTTCTTTTCTGTTTTAGTCTGTCTTCTTTTATTATGATATAGAATTATTTTTAATTCTCTATTATATAATTAACTTATCATAATAAATGTCATTTTATATAGTCCGTGCAGTTAATGCAGACGTAGGTTCGTTTACTATTCACAGCCTTAATTTCTTATCTAATAAATTATTTGATTCATTTCATACTTTGCTTTATTATCTTCTATTCTAGGAAGTAATTCTATTTTATTTGATTGGTTATGAAAACTATATTTAAAATCCATTTCCAAATTTTAATATTAAATAATACTGCAAACAATAATCCGTAACTGCTAGATATTTCTTTTACTATTTTGAGATAGTGTAAAATATAATGGTTTCTCTGTTTTACACTAATTCTCTTTTTCATTCTTTTATTCTAGCAATTATGTTCATTATTATCTTTTAAATATTAAATTATAGAAATGTATCCTATTTTCCAAACCAACCAATTAACCTTTTAGTTACTCCCAAATCCAGTTATTAGATTAATTAACTTTTCTCATTTTAACGTTATTCATTACAGTAATTCCATTCGTCAAACTATTACTACGTTACATCTTATTTCCTTCATTTCATTATTCTTAATTATTTAAACCATATTGACGCTTAATCTATTCTAATCCATACATGCAGATAGAGGAGAAAATAGAAGAAGAATGACGCTTGCAAAGAAATCCGAAACGTAGAAACAGATGTAAATAAATACTAATACTGTAAATAAACTATAAATTCCTTATAGTTTAGCATAACTTAATTAGTAAGACTAATTATTGAATACAATTATCTAAATGGGAATTTAACGATAATATATCTTAAACTTAAAAGATATATAAATAAATCCACTCACCTGACGTCCTTAGCTTTGCCTATGCATAGCTTGGCTCCATGGTCCTTCTGGATCCCCCTCCAAGGTGTACAATAATTTAGAAGATCTTCTCCTTAGAAATTTTTTCTTTTTAGGGTCCAGCCTTTTGGCCAAGGACCCAAAGAAATATTTTATATTTAGGGTTCAGCCTTAGGCCAAGAACCCATTGGAAGAAAACTTATTTATGAGAAAAGAGCTAGGACTAGGGTTCTATTTATAGGGGAGCTTGGGGATCTCAGACCATTGGATTCTTCGATTGAATCTGGAGCCACCATGTCACAGAGCAGTCTAGAGCCATCGGATTGAAGAACGTAGTGCTCAGATTGCTTAAAAACCAAAATTTACTTCACTAGCACGTACCTAGACGAAACTTTGTCCAAGTCGTTATGCGGGTCAACCGGGCGGTCGACCGCCCAATGCCACCGGTTGGCCACGCGGTCGACCGTTGAGCTAATCGGGTTAACCTACTGGTCGGCCCATATACGTGTGTGTGTGTGTGTATTCATTTGTAACTTCCTTATATTGGCTTGGATTTTGACAAGTTATATATGGAAACTGATCGGAAAATCGCCCCGGACTTGAAGGTACAAGTTCCAAAGTCATATTCTAAAAATTCCAAAATTATTTATTTTCATTACTTATCGTCATTCGTTAAATTCTAACTATATAAAAATGCGAGGTGTTACATTCTCCCACCCTTAGTAAATTTCGTCCCCGAAATTTGACAAGGGTAAAATTTATGCAATCCCTCGCATTAATTACAACCATTTTGTATCCGTCCAATTTCGGAACCATCCGTGATTTTTTGCATAAGTGGTATTCCATACAAAATATATGCATGCACATGAATTTCTAAGCGGTACCTGCTATATGAACGCTTTTCTTCCTTGAAATTTTAAAATATGATGCACACATCTTAAATATACTTGCAATTTCTATATGAATGCAATCTTTCGAAAACTCAAAACATTTTTCATCCAATTTTTCCCACACTCATACTGAATAGGGGTGTAGTTCAATGAATTTTCCATCCAAATCCTACCACACCACTTTTTAATATTCGAATTTCAGAAAAATCTAATTTTCCGAACTCGATTTATTATGTCAAAAAGAAGGTAGAAAACGGAAAAACTTCACATTTCTCCGTTTTACTCTTGCGCACCTCTTCCTCCGTACTTGGAACTTGTGGCACTATCCTATTAAATCTTTATTTTCTTTCCCAAGCATGGTTCATATAAGAAAGATTTTTCTTTTTAAACTTTTTCCCAAGCTTAATTTATGGGAAAGATGTATTTTGCTTTTGCAATTCTCATTTATTTCTATTGATGTTTCTGTTGCTTTCTTTAGATCTTACTGTTTTCTTTTAGTTACCTTTGATCTACTTTTACTCTTCTTTTAATACAGCAATGAAGCACGGCTATCTTCTAGGACTAGGAGGTCTAGGACTATGTCCATTCTGACGTAGACAGGTCCTACTCTAGTAATCCCTGACTCTTATGCTCCTCCTGCCGCCTATTACTTATTACCAACTTCCGCTGTATTACTCATGACGAATAAGATCTATTCATCTCTTCTATTTCATGCTAAAAAAGGAATAGCTAAGTCTCATTTACTGCACTGGATAAGGATTTCAATCCATGCAGTCTATATCTGAAAAGGCAACTAACTTGGGGAAATTCTCTCTTTAGCTTTCATTTTTTCCCAACTAAGGTCTATTTTTTCCAACCACGTGTGTCTTACTATCTTCTAATATCACTCCACTATTCTTCTATAGTCTACACACATGAAGCAACATTTCTAGGTTCTGACTAGTGTCCTATACAACTTACGGGAACTTTCGTTATTACTACTAGGAGTAATTACTTCTGTAGACATATACTTTTCCCCTTACACCTAGGAAATGAATCCTATCTACTCCATATTTAAAAATCTGGTTTGGTTTGGTATTTTTCATTTTACTTCAAAAAATAAAGCTTCTAAATTTTTGAAATGTCAAATCCCAAAATTCTCATCTTTGAAAGCGTTATTTTAAATTTTCCCATGAAATTCAAAGGTACTTGATTACTTAAAATTTTATCTTTCCAAAAACTCATTTACTTTTTCACCAAATCATTTTTCTTTAAAACATGTGTTTCTTGTTCTTAAAAAATTATTCTTTTTGAAAAAATAATATCCTCACATGTTTTCAAATATCTTCTTTTCATAGATTTTTAAATTTACTAAAACTGGAGTAGATAAAAACAATTATTTTATCAAAAATCTCTTAACTTTCCTACTCTTTCGATTCCTTAACATTGAAGGAGTTTCTAACTTACTAATTTTAATGGTTTTATACCTCAATTTATTAGAATTAGTTCCTCTTATGAGAAACCATTACGCTAAAACCTTTTATGAATCCTTTAAAGGAGGATTTCATGTTTATGTGAAACTATAAGGAATTTATTTACTATTTTATGGAAATAGGCTATACAAAATATGGTGCTTTTCATACCTTGTACATCTCTTTCACGTATTCCTTATAACTTATACAAAACATCTATATTTGTGATTCATAGATAATTATTCCATTATTTATTTCATTCCAATAGATTAAAGTATGTTTACTCTATATTTAGTTACATAAGATATTTCCTACAAAATCATTAATGTACCATACATTATTTTTCAGAAGAACTCATTTTTATAACTTCTTTATAACTAGAAAATACTTTCATGTGCTTATTTAAACAATAAGGGTACATACAAACCACTTTAGAAATTATCTCCAAAACTCATTTGGGTCAAAACAGATGTTGCGTAAAACACTGTTAGTACAACCCAAAAATACAAATATATGGATTCAATTAAAATAAATATTAATAAATCCCATATACTATGTAAAAAAATTTACTTTGGGAGTCACCTACTATAATTATAGTGTCATAGTCTATGCAGCCTTTATTTTTGTTGAAAATACCTATTACAACTATAAATGTTGTAACCTATGTTTTCGATACTTAACACACTCTAAATTTTTACACCTACAAAGATATTAGCGAACTATACATGCTCTATAATTATTCAAAAAGTATTTCACACATAACAAAATTTAAATCATATTAAAACCAATTTAAATTTCATACCACTTATTTTTTCAATAACCCAATATTTACTTCCTTAAATATATTAATAATTATATTTTTCAACTTTTCAACTCCAAAAATTTCATTTTATTGGGCTAGACCTAAAGTGTATTTTCTTCTTACTAAAACCGCTTATTCTTCCTAAATAAAAACACTCTCCCTACCATCCCTAAGGAACTTCCCTACTTCCTAAAACATATGGATACAAATTTTCTCTCAAAGCATGGCTTATTTGTATGCTATAAATCGGTAATAACATAGGGCTCTACATACTTGGGCCATCCTGAATCCAACTAGCAAACTATGCACAAATATACTTCTAAAAACTTTCCATATGTTAAAATCTATGGTTGGGGACTATTTGGATTTTAGTACATAATATATCTATATTTTATTCAAAAATACAAATACGTTCACTTACTATCTACCTAGGAATCCCAAACCTAGGCTTTGATACCAAATGTAACAACCGAAATTCCAGTGGTCCGAATTTTTCGCAAAAATGCTAAAAACCAAGCACAGAAAAGCCCAAGTTGAGTATCTGGTATCCTGCAAATAGGCAAAGTCAAATATATCTAAGCTCGGTAATTTATCTCACGGCGGGATTGATTAAAATATAATAGTAAGTAAATACTTACCCAAATGATAACATTTTCTAAGCAACTGTCATAAAGCTGAGAAGTCTCTGCCATCTACCTAACCTATAGGATGTTATGAGGAGGGGGTCAGGACAAAAGTTCTGGTGAATGAATAAATTATATACTTCTAGGCTTAATTCTACATATATCATTTTATTTCCATTTACACTTATATTAGGTTTATTAGGTTACAATACTCTCGCCTTTGTTCGTGATCTGTGCCCATCTACTCAATAGTAGATTAAAACCTAATAATTAATATATAAATATATTTAGCTATATGCCCAATGACCATATTGGTCCTAGGTACCACCCATGGTACCCTTCGTATCCTCCTCGAAAAGGGCTCCATCGTCTTGCTTCGAGAATGTTCTATAACTACATTTGTAAAGGACTGCTTTATAAGGCCTACAATACAGATGCTCCATCGTATTGCTCCGTAGCTATATCTGTAGAGGGCTGCTTCGTAAGGCCTACAATACAAATACTCCACTACTTACTATGAAAACGTAAATCTCATCCGCACAAGTCTATGCCAGTGCTTGGACATCCACAATGTACCACCTAGTGCATACATTGAGGACTGTGTAATCGTTCTGTCTACTATCTGAATCCCCCCAACAAGGTCTACCTTGTATTGAATTCAGTTGGGGATTTTCTATATCTATAAAGGACTAGTTTGTTAGGCCTACAATATAGATATTCTAGTTGGTCTTCTCTTTTTCATCATGGCTATGGCCCTACATAGCCACCCCTCAACCAACAGAAAAACTTCTAAAGAGTTAAGTGGTCATGCCCTACTTTAAATAAAATAACATCCAATTGGCTGTGCCCTTCACCCAATGTCTCAATAATGAAAGAATCATTGGTCTATTAGTTTAACTCTAGTCTTTTTCATACTCGTTCTTGGTCTTGATGCTGGTCGATATCCGCTTGCGACTATCCTTAAACCTACTTGCAAGTACTGGACTTACGAATACCCTACTTCGAACAGCAAACCCTTCTGACTTCTTATAAAGGTTTGGTTTGTTAGGCCTACAATGCAAATGCAGTCAAGGCATACTCTCTTGATGGAACACCTACAGACCTGCCTCCGGGGGTGCTGCTTCATTAGGCCTACCCAGAGGGCCATCCTAGAGTATCCTCATGTCCCATTGAAGACTCATACTTCCTTGAAGCCCAAAAATACTAAGTCGGGCATGCTTCTCCATTTCTGAAATCCATGATAAACTGCTTCGTTAGATGATTCATCCTTTGGGCTGCTCCAAATGCGTCTCAATTCTTTTATTAGACCCTAAGTCTAATCTTTTAATTTGCGTTTAGTTTACTTTATTATTGTATTGGCTACTTATTTACCCTAATTAACATATTCTTGCCCTCTTCTCACCTTTATCCATTGTGAGATTTCCACTTATTTAATAGGAAATGCTGTTAGTATGAGCCACATTCATTATCTTGCTTATTAACTTAATATAAACTTAAGTACATTAAAATTAGCCTCTTTTATCATTATTGCTTTATTTTCTTATTCATTTAATATAAATCATTTATATAAGCTTCTACCACTAGTATTGCTCATTAATATATTCAATGTCTCAAAATAAGCTTTTCGGTTCTTATTACTTAATTATAACCTATGTTATAACTCTACATGTAATTGTCATTTTCTCTTCTTTTATAGTCTGTACATAATTCCAGCATTTCTTTTTCTACTCTAGTCTGTCTTCGTTATTATGATATAGAATTCTTTTTAATTCTCCTTTATTATATAATTAACTTATCATAATAACTGTCTTTTTATATAGTCAGTGCGGCAAATGCAGACCTAGGTACGTTTATTGTTCATAGACTTAATTTCTTATCTAATAATACATTTGATACATTTCATACTTTTCTTTATTATCTTCTATTCTAGGAAGTAATTCTATTTTATTTGGTTGGTTACGAAAACTATATTAAAAAAATCCATTTTCATATTTTAAAATTAAATAATACTATAAACAATAATCCATAACTACTAGATATTTCTTTTACTTTTTTGGAATAGAGTAAAATACAATGGTTTCTCTATTTTGCACTAATTCTCTTTTTATTTCTTTTATTCTAGCAATTACATTCATTGTTGTCTTTTAAATATTAAATTATAGAAATGTATCCTATTTTCTAAACCAACCAATTAACCTTTTAGTTGCTTCCAAATCCAGTTATTAGATTAATTAACTTTTCTCATTTTAACGTAATTTATTATAGTAATTTCTTTCCACAAACTTTTATTACTTTACATCTTACTTCCTTCATTTCAGTATTCTTAATTATTTAATACATATTCACGCTTAATGTATTCTAATCTATATCGAAGAAAGTGGAGAAAATAGAAGAAGATTAATGCTTGCATCGAAATCCAAAACGTAGAAACAGATGTGAATGAAAACTAATACTACAAATAAGCTGTAAATTCCTTATAGTTCTAAATAACTTAATCAATAGGATTAATTATTGAATAAAATTATCTAAATGGGAATTTAATGATAATATATCTTAAACTGGAAAGACATATAAATAAATCCACTCACTTGACGTTCTTAGCTTTGCATGTGCTCAGCTTGGCTCCATGGTCCTTCTGGATCCCCCTCCTAGGTGCATAATATTTTAATTTAGAAGATCTTCACCCTAGAAATATTTTGTTGTTAGGGTCCAGCCTTTTGGCCAAGGACCCAAAGAAATATTTTCTATTTAGGGTTTAGCATCAGGCCAAGAACCTATTCGAAGAAAATCTAATTATGAGAAAACAACTAGGCCTAGCGTTCTATTTATTGGGGAGCTTAGGGATCTCAGACCATTGGATTCTTGGATTGAATCTGAAGCCACCACGTCACAGGGCAGTCTAGAGCCATCGGATTGAAGAACGTACAACTTAGATTGCTCAAAAACTAAAATTTACATCACTGGCGCATACCTGGACGAAACTTCATCCAGGTCGCTATGCGGGTCGACCGGGAAGTCGACCGTCCAAAGCCACTGATCGACCGCACAGTCGACTATTGAGCTAATCGGGTCGACCTGCTGATCGACCCATATACGTATGTGTGTATATATATTTGTTTGTAACTTCTTCATATTGGCTCGGATTTTGTCAAGTTACATATGGAAATTGATTAGAAAATTACCCCGGACGCAATGGTAAAAATTCTAAAGCCATATTCTGAAAATTCCAAAATTATTTATTTTCATTGTTCATCGTTATTCATTAAATTCTAACTATATAAAAATACAGGGTGTTACAGTTTCCATATCTGTTTTATTCGACGTTGAGGATTCACATTCTGTCATTTCTAGAAATTCAATAGATGATTGGGATTGAGACCTAAAATTATTGATCGACCTTTAAATTAAGATGAAACTTACTGGGGAATTGACCACGAACCTTACTGGGAACTTTGCCAGCCTATGCCTTGTCGAGACTTAGCCTAATCGAATCATGGATGTTTGTCTGTCTATTATTATTTGTTTGGGATTGTAATTAGGTTCAGTGTTATAAGCTTGGAATTGATTGGCTGAAGGAATGTAGAATAGTGATGGATTATGAGAGGCCATCGGTGACTTTAAGAATTAACGATAAGCGGAAGGTAGTTTTCGACTACCCACATGACGATAAGCTGATTTTTAGCTTTCTATATTTTCTCAATATCCCACCCGATGAGTTGTCATCTGTGCATGTGGCTAGAGAATGTCCGTACACATTTGATGAAGTGGCCAGATTACCACCACATAAGGATTGAGTTCCGTATCGATCTTGTTAGAGGTGCTGGACTAGTAATTATGCCTTTAAGGCATACAGTGCCCAAAGAGAAGAGGAGCTAAAGGTGTGAACCGGTGACCTATTAAGGCAAGGGTTTATACGTAGAAGCATATTTAATTGGGATGCACCTATAGTATTCGCCACTTAGGCGGATGGCTCTTTGAGATTAAATATTAATTACCGTGAGCTGAATGAGATGATGAACCAATATCCACTCTTTCTTATTGACGGCTTGTTTGATCAACTCTATGGCATAAAGGTGTTCTCTCAATTGGACCTTGCGATGGGGTTTCATCAACATAGAGTGGATATAGAGAGTGTATCGAACGCAACATCTTTTATGCTATTTTGATTTTTGAGTGGTTGATTATGCCATTTGGGCTAACCAATGTGTTGGGATACTTTGTTGATCTCCCGAACCTTGTTTTGAGGGATCACTTGAGTGAGTCCATGCTTGTGCTCATTGGTGATACTTTCGTCTACTCATGAATGAAAGAGAAGCATAAGGCATAATTGATGATTGTATTGGGGGTGTTGAGAAAAAACCAAATGAATGATGAGATTCTCGAAATAACACTTCTGAAGGAGGTAAGTGAGATGCTTGGGTCATGTTGTTTTAGAGTAGGACAATGCTTTAGATCCTACGATAGTCATGGCAGTCTAGAACAGACCAAAGAGTACTATGGATATGTAGAATTTTCCTTTGATTAGTGGAATATATAGACACGTTACCAAGAACTTCTTAAAGGTTGCACCACCATTAATCGATTTGAAGAGGAGGATCAGACTTTTATTTGGGATGCGAGGTGCAGACATGCGTTGGTGAGTCTAACAGAGTGGTTGACGAGTGCCTCTGTGTTCCGGGTGGGAATAAGGAGTCGATAGTACACATATGCTTATGGTACTTGACTAGGTGCATTATTGATGCCGAAGGTAAGGTTGCCGCATATGTTAGTCGACAACTGAAACTAGATGAGAGGAAGTATCCGACTCTTGATTTGGAGTTGGCGGCGATAGTCTTCATTTTAGGGATTTGGAGGCTCTATCTAGTAGGAGAAGGGTTCGAGTTGTTCATCGATCCCACATCATTGAAATATCTCTTCTCTAAGAAGGATCTTAACCTTTCCAAAAGCGGTGGCTAAAGTTCTTGGCCTCCTACAGTTTTGATATTTCCTAAATGCTCGTAAATAAAATGCATTCTTTGATGCTTTGAGTGGAAGACATACCAGTTTGGGAGCAATATTCCTAGAGTGTACATTTCTTGAGTTTATCACTGGTTATGACTTTAGAACTTGATTTGAGCTATAGTCAAAGATGATGGCTACTTTGACTATCATACCTACTTTGACTTAGGCGATCAGTACTAGTCAGAGGCATGAGACTAGATGAGTGAAGGTCATGGCTATGTTAGAGGACCGAGTAGTGTTTGTAAAGGCGATAAAGTGCGGACTCGACCAAGACGGTTGGCTTTGTATGGATGAGATATTGTTTATTCCCGATGTCGATGAGTTGAGGGATAAGACATTATGAGTGTGCTCTTATTCGAGATTGATTACATATCCTAATGACAATAAAATTCATCGCGCTATGAGGTAGACATTTTCTTGGGAAGAGATGAAGAAGGATGTCTAGCATACTTTTCGAGATGTAAGAATTTTTAGCTAGTAAAAGCTGAGCAGCAGAAGCCAAGTGGTTACTATGACCATTTGAGATTCCCAAGTAGAAATAGGAATAGATATTGATGAAATTCATCTATGGACTACAAGAGAATATGGTAGCATTTGATTTATAGTCGATAGATTGACGAAAATGCTAAATTTATATTTGTTAAGTCCAGTAGAATGGCATCCTAATTAGTCGAGCTGTATGTGGAATTGATAATGTGATTCCATTGTGTGCCAAGAGCATTGTAAGCAGCCAGAAACCATTGTCCACCGGTGGGTTTGGGGAGAACTTACAAGAGGCGCTGCGAAACTTGGCACCAAATCGACTAGATGATATTGAGAATGAACCAGGAACTTTGAGAACTCATAGGCTTATTGACGTGATACGAAATAGGTAGTAGGGAGGCAGTGGAGTAGTAAAGGTTTAGTAGAATGTAAGCGAAGGCGATATCATATGGGAGACCGATAAAGTATGAAGACCACTTATCTTTAGTTCTTCACTTTGTGAGATCACATTTTTCGCCAGCTTTCATATTTGATATATTTGATATCTTATACTAGATAGTTTAGTATCCTACATGCTAGGATAGACATGGATGTTGCTTTTTGATGTTTGACCTTATATATGCCTGTTGATATTTGATTATTAGCATTTGATACGATTAATTATGCTTATATGGTTGTTAGACATGCGGGAAAGCTATAGTTGATTTTGACTTGTTGATTTTGGGATTTCGGGGGAGAAATTCCTAAATTGAGAAAGAGTGTAACGAGCCGTATTTTACATATCGAAGGATCACGAAATATTGTTTTTAAATTAATGTTGCACCGTATGACTCTATAACTTTGGGTGTTGTCGAGTATTGACATTTTTGACCTATACGTAATTTTATTATGATCTTAACCTTAAATTTATTTCTAGCATTTTTGTTAGTTACACATATTACGTCGATATACGCACACCGATGCACTAGAAAATTCGAATGAATAGAAAACGTTCCTAGGCCAATGAGAAAGTGTATGAGTGGTACAGTTGAAATTTCAAGATCGGATGTTTAGGTAGCTCGTACAACTTAAAAACATCCAAAAATAGCATCGGGGGGCACAGTCTTAGATTTCGATGAAACTTATGCCGTTAGAATAAGAAAAATGCAATGATTCACGCGGTTGAAGAATCATCGCAATCGAACATTCCTAGTAGCCATACAGACAAATATGTGTCTTGGAATATCGAAAATTATAGAAAATGGGTAAACACACTCACTAACCTTACCCCTACCCTATAAATACTACTTTACTTTCATGGTCACACATATTTATTTCTCTTCTCCACGAATACTTCTTCCACTATTAACCCACCACTTCTCCCTCTCCTCCAATCAAATGAGCATCATTTCCAAAGAAATAAAATCCATGTCTTTACGTAACATAGCCTTGGATCGACCCAAATCGGACCATGGTGACAGAAAATTGCAAATCAAACGAAGGTAGTAATTTTTTATGGAGATCCAAAATGGGGTTTGATAATATAGGTTTGTTCGTATCAACGAGTAGAGTCTAGAAATGTAAATGGCGGGGGTTAGAGATAAACATGGTGGTTGCGGTTTGTTGAAATTTTTTGAAAAAAGAAATGGGGATTTTTACATTTTTCTCCACGAACGATTGTCACGACTGCTGTTTGTGATCCATGGCGAAGTGTGGTGGTGAGGTTGCTGCATGGATTAGTGCATAAATTAGGATGCCTGAATGACATGGCAAGTAATTATGAATTGGAAAACAAATGCATACAGGCATGAATTTGCAATGCATGAGCCAAGTTATTAGGAAAGGAAATGTACATGTGAATGAAAAGGAGATAAATGTGTTCAGGAAGGTGCAGGTCATGGGAATGGAAGAAGATGGTGACCAATGGTGCTTAATGGTGGTTTCATATTAGGTGCAAGAATTGGCTACTGGCGGAGGTGGTGCAGACGTGAGAGATAGAACATGAAAAAAGAAGAAGCGAATAGGTCTTTGAAGTGGCCGACTGGAGGAGGGCCAAAATTTGCTTGTTAGGTGGTGGCGGGAGTGGAGATGGTATAGGCGGACTCGAGTGGTAGCATCTTGATTTGTGGTGTGCAGTGGCAGTTGGATGAGTGTGAGTGCGTATAGTTTATGGTGGTGAGTTGTGTGAAAATAGGTAGCTGGTTGATTCGTGTATAGAAAAGTGCAAGGTGAAAGAAGCTTACGTGGCAAACATAATTATGAAATGTGGTTAGTGTTAATTAATTAAAAGTTAGGCTATTACTTTATTATAATATATTTGAGATCTTATATTCTGCATATCTTATGCATAGACGTTCGATTTGAATGCGGTTTCTTAAGTTGCGCTTATGATGGAGAGCTCTACGGTTTGGCATTAGATTGGTCACCTTTTGTTAAGATGAGTGATATTGTCTCTCACCATACTACGATCGTTAGTATAGTATTAAAATGACGTTTTGAAATGATTTCCAACTTTAAAACATAATTTCTAAAATATTTAAAACTACACCTTATTTTATAGAAAAATTAAAAGTGTTTTAAAATAGTTTTAAATTAAATATCATATTTTTCCCAGTAACACACTATTTTGATGATTTTGATATATTTAGGCCATTTTTGATGCTAATCCCACATTGCTTAGATGTATTGTATGTCTTATTATAGATGCATGTTGGTTATTATAGACCTTTGTATGCTAATTGTTTACATGTATGCTTGTTTGTTTAGTTTGGTTGAAAACATAGTTCATTGGCAATATTGTATTAGAAAATATGCCATAGGATGTGATTTTGTGCATAAAGTTTTATGCACACCGATTTAACGGAAGATGAAGGATGGACATAGGGATATGCTTCAGATTTCAGGATAGATGCTAGACGTTTTCATTTGGTTTGTATTTAACAACTTTTGGTTAAGTATACTACCAAAGTTGTGATTATCGACTGCTCTAGAGTGGTCGACATTTGCCACTATTGATGATGGATGATTTACCCATTTTTTACGTGGATGACGGAGAGGATTCAAGGAGCATGATGCGGTGGTTCGTTCGTTCATTCGACATTCAATTTTGGCATTACTGCTCTTCGACTAGTGGTTTTGGCCGTGAAGTGAAGTTATGACGCTTTGAGCGATGATTTCAAGATTCGACGATGATGGTTCCATGATGGGAAGTGATGGCTTCGACGAGGGATAGCCACACTTCGGAATGTAGAATAGTCGGATGGAAGGGTGTCTTGGAGGAAGGTTATGAGGCTCATGATGACATTCTGTAACTAACAATGGCTATCTAGATTAGTTCCCAACCGCGATGACTTCAGATGAGAGTTGTAGGGATAGTTCTAAGATGAGCTCTACTATATATGAAATGTGCAAAAGAATTATTGATATTCGTAGATTTCGATGTATATTCATAAAGCAGGGGCATGTGTGGATGTTCATATGAATCAGATGGATCCTTATCTCCAAACGGGAGATTTACGACGTTTACTTAGATCAGATGGGTCCTTATCTCCTGACGAGAGATTTACTTTACCCCAGACTAAGTGGGATGGCAGCCTTGTTCCTGGCCTTCTAAGTGGCATGGATTAGAGTATCGTGAAACCAAGGACGTTGAATAGTCCATGACTATTGTGATGGAGTCGTATGAGTATCATATATCCAACGCTCTGAGTGAATGAATGTGAAGATGACTGATGGATGCTATGTTTGCTTGATTGTTTATCACCTTAGGAATGCCACACATTGTAGAAATTATCAACGTAGATATCTAGACACCCTTAGTATTTTGGTGTATAGTACACCCATGATGACTATGATATAGAGTAGCATATATTTGATATCATGTGCTAACTCTGCAGATGCCGGTACCGGTTATGTATGATTCTCCATACCCTCTATTCTATATACAGTACCAACTTTTATAGTGTTTTAAGATAATTTATCGCTCACATCAGACTATCGGCTAACTTGAGGTTTTATGCTTTGCTTCTTATTACCTTGGGTACTCTTTAATTAGTAGATTAGGAAGCTGGTGTAAGCGGTGCATGGAGTTCTGCAGATAGTCTAGCAGGAGGTGGTGCTTTCTCGTACTTATATTTTGGGCTTATTATTGCATATTCCACCGTGTGATACTTTGGAACCTTGACAATATTGACTTACCATTATTAGAGACAGTTTATCAATTGAGTTTATTTACCATTTTTATAAACTTCGTTATTGTTTTGTATAACTGTATGAGCCTGTATACTCTAATACTATGATTCGTGTAGTTATTATTGTCTCATATTTTATATTTGTGATGACTATTATATTTTATTCGATGTGTTGTGAGACGACGGGTTCTTTGGTTATGTGATGTTTTAATTCTTTCTCCTCTTCTATTCTATTCTCTTCTCTTATCTTCTGCTTCTCTTCTTTTCTTCTTTTCTTTTCCTTAACAATCATCCAACATTGACCAGATTCTCCAACATTGCATATTCAGTTATATGAGCATCAGTGGTGTAGGGCGGTCATTACATATCCTACCAATAAGAGGATGATCTATAAGGCCTCCCATACAATGCCTCAAATGGTGCCATTCTAATGCTTGCCTAATGGTGGTTATTATATGTAAACTCTAATAACGGTAACTGATCCTCACAAGAACCTCCAAAATCCATAATACACATCTGTAGTAAATCCTCCAATACTTAATTCACCCTCTAAGTCTATCCATATGCCTATGGGTGATAAGAGGCACTCAAATTTATTTCTATGCCTTAGGAACCGTGAGAACTCTACCAAAATTCACTACTGAAAAGAGGGTCTCGATAACTAACTATGCTAGAAGGAACTCCTTGCAACCGAACTATCTCTCTCACGTATAAAGTTGTCGAAGATGCAATTGTCCTTGTACTCTTAATAGGAACGAAATAAGCGCTTTGGTCATTTAGTCAGCTATGACCCAAATACTTCCATTTTCCTTCCTACTCATCGGTAGCCCAACGATAAAGTCCATAAAGATATTCTCTCACTTCCACTACGGAATATCCAATGGATGTAATAATCACCAAGTTTCTTTTGCTTCGCCTTTACCTTATGATAAGTCACACATTAGGAAACATACTCCATATGCCCCTTCATACTAGGCTAATTAAAGACTCTCTTCATATCATGATACATTTTGTCACCATCGAGATGAATGATCATCCTAGAACGATGGCCGACTAGTATCATGTCAATCAACTCTATAGCAAGAGGAACACACAATGTACTATGTATTTGTAGCCACCCTCTCGAATAAATGGAATAGCGATCCAAATGACTTGAATGTTACCCTTTGTTTGACTTCTCAAAAATATCCAGCAACCCCTTGTCTTGCCTCTAACTTGAACCAATACGATCTATAAGTGAGGGTAGAACACCAAAGCTGCAAACAATCCTGGTGTAATGTCTGATAAAGGTCGAAAAAAATGTAGAAATGAACTCTAAGTGCTTTCGTTCCAAAAATATAGGACTCAATGTCGCATGCTTTCTACTCAAGGCATCAGCTACAACATTGTCTTTGCTTGGAGTAAATGTGATACTAAAGTCATATGAATCTGGGAACTTCGTCCACCTCTGCTTCCCTAAGTTTAAATCTTTGTAGGGGAATAAATACTTTAGAGATTTAGGATCCATGAATAGCTCAAACAATTCCCCCCAAAAGATAATGTCTCCATGACTTGAGGGTAAAAACAATGGTTGCTAACTCAAGGTCATGGGTTGGATAGTTCCTCTCATGAACTTTCAGTTTTCGACTTGCATTACAAACTACTCTGCCCTCTGACGTCAACACATCACTTAGTCCTATACTACATGCATCCCTATATGCCGTAAATGCCCATGAACCATTAAGGAGTACTAAAATATGTGCACTATTCAACAACTTCTTCAGCGTAATAAAAGCATTTTCACATTCCGGGTTCCATGAGAAAACTAGATTTTTCTTAGTAAGGTGTGTAAATGTGCAGAAATTTTAGCGAAGTCCTCAATGAACTTCCCATGGTAGCTAGCCAAATTAAGAAAGATTCTCACCTCGGTAGCGTGCTTTGGTACATGCCAATCCTGTACCATTACCATAACAACACTACTAGGATTGGCCATTAATCAATGCTCGAAGACAACATGTCCTAAAAAGTGAACCTCCTTGCACCAAAAATAACATTTGGCAAATTTTGCCTTTAGATTATGCCTAGGTAGAGTATTGAGCATTTCTTCTAAATGCAACTCATACTCTTCCTCGTTTTTCAAGTAGACAAATATGCCATCAACGAATACCACCGTGAAGTTATTCAACAACCCACTAAAGACTTGACTCATGAGATTGACAAAACATACGAGGGATTGGTCAGTCCATATGGCATGACTAACCACTTATGATGTTCGTTGGGTGCACATGCAACTGATGGAATATGGTAGCCAATTCAAGCTAGGGAATACTTTTGCTCTAACTAAATAATCAAAGAGATCATCTATATATGGTAATGGATAACGGTTCTTCTTTGTTAGTTTATTCAACTCGCGATAATCAACGTAAAGCCTCAAGGAACCATCTGCTTTAGCAGTGAAAACAACAGATGAGCCCCATTCTGAAATACTTCTCTGGATAAAGGCCTTGTCCAATATTTCATTCACTTGCTTATTTAGCTTGCATCTTTCTCTTGGAGCCATATACCTCGGAGGTAATGCTACAGGTCTAGCATTTTCTTCTAAGTAAATTCAAAACTTAACCCTTATGTGGGGTGAAAAAATAGAAACTTGGAAAAAGTCATTTGGGTAGTTATGCATTACTGGTACTGAAGTTAACTCATTATGCGACAGGCCTAAAGAATATGGATAACTCAACATAACTGAAATTTTGGGATCTCAGTAAACATTAAGGCTATGCCTACTACAATTATCTAGCCGAATCACTTTCCTATCATAATCTAGGACTGCTCTATACATAGCCATCCAGTCCATCCCAAGGATTAAATCAAACATAAAAGCCTAAAAAAAGTTTCGCAACCGAATTTAACCCCTAAGATAATATAATTTCAAACCCTTGCAAATCATGGATAAATTAATTAATCCTCTAGTAGGGTTTGCTAGAACAACAGAGTCCATAACTACACTAGTTTTTAAGTGTTATTCATCTACTAGTCTACTCAAAATAAAGTGGGTGATTCTTTGGTGTCAAATAAAGTGTCAATAGATAAATTAGAAAAATTTAACACACTTTTTATGATGACCTTATTTCCCTTATCCATAACTAGCGCTACACTCAAGCTAGAAACAACATCCAATGCATAAGTTGGAACCACTTGGGTAAAGGTCTTAAATGCAGTTGGACACTCCCTCCTCCTGTTCCCAAATTGATTGCTGTTGTAGGATTTGATCTTCGAGAGATTCATCTTGCACTCCTTTACTATATGCCCCTTGTGATTACATCCCTAGACTTGATTCCTTGCTTCTTTATCCTTCCCTATGCTCCCATTCCACCCTTGCATTGGTCTTGCTGGAATGGCTTTCCTCATGCCTTCTTGGGTTCTTCATCACTACATCCTTGGAAACGGATTTAGTCGAGTCATATCTACTAAACCCTCATAAGTATCTCTCATGGGAATGTAGCTAAGGGCCAAATCTTAAAGAGTTCGCTTTAGCCCTTTCGCAAACTTCAAAGCCTTTTTATGTGGGGTATTTATAAAGTCAAATCCAAATCAAGAAAGATCATTGAATTGATTCATATATTCTTTGACTAACTTCTCTCATTGTTACAAATGAAAAAAATTTCTCCAACTGAACTCCTTGTTATGCTACAGGAAGAAACCTCGTCTCAAAATGCCTTCTAAAATCTCCCCAAGTTATCTCTTCCTCGTTGGTCTCTGCCACTACCATATCTCACCAATTTAGAGCTCCCCAACGTAAATGCCAAGAAGCAAGCTACCTCCTAATGGCACCACCTGGGCCTAACAATCCAAAAATCCTCTCATAAGTACGAAATCGTGTCATTGAGTCCATGAAAGATTCGGTCCCAACATAAGGCTTCCAGCCTAGGCTCAAAATATTTTTATATAACTTGGCGGAATTCGTAGTAGGTGGATTTACAATGTAGCGACTCGGAATTTCAAACACTTCATACTTAGAATATCTGAATTATTTAAATATTTTAATCTAAGACTTAGTGTGATTACATATTATTTTTAACCTTATTAAACACATTTCAATTGATAACTAAATGTTAGAAAATTAGTTTTGAAATGTGTCTACAAAAAACACTTTGATAAATACAGAAAATATATCTAGAAAACGTTTTGTTAAAAATCAACTTTTATATAATACAAGTTTTGTGAATATATTGCAACTTGAATAGTTATCATGTGTAAACATATGAAATACTTAAACATTTCTTTTCCTAAGCCAAAATTAACTAAAAGTAACCATGTTTAATTGAGGGAACATTAAAGTCAAAAGGACCCTTAAATCAATAGTCTAGATTTAAGGAAAGCATGCTTGTGTAAGAGCATGGTCTTACATGCTTAACTTCATGGCTAAGGAAGGGGATTCGCACACTTTTACCTCAAAATCCTAAGCCAATAAATACCCTCTCTTATTCACTCATTCATTCACAAATAAATTCACTCTTATGTCTTCTCTTCTTGCTCCTCTCTAAATTTTTAGAACTATATTCAAACCAACTCTTTTCTCCATAAAATATTGTCAAAGTTCTTTTATCATCTAGAAAACATGCTTTAGCCTCTAAAAAGGTGAAAGAATGATGGAGTTTTAGGGGAATACCCACTGGGGCCATGAGTTTAGGGGTATGGCTTTTCTTAGCTTGGTCATGAGCCAATGGAGGAAAGGGAAGGTCTTGGCCATGAGATAAGAGCAAGTGGAAGTGATTGGAGGTGTGGTTGTTTGTTTGAATATTGGTAAGAAGTATTTGGGTTGAATTAAAGTGAGTTAATCTCACTTTTATTACACTATAAATTGGTTAAAAGTTAACTTGAAGTATTTCTTGATATTTGTTGTTAAATAACATGTCAATATGCTTGCACTATATTAATAATAATAGACGTCAACTACTTAAAGTTAAACCCTTGATTATATTCTTTAAAAAGTATATAAATGGCTAATGTAGTTGCTTACTAAACTATTGAATTGTGATAAGTTCATTTGAATATTTAAAATGGATATATTGATGTGTATGTGTAGCAGTAATTTGGTTGGAACTTGGAATTACATATGTGTATAAGATAACATGACACTAAATATTGGATTGAATGCGGAATTGTCTGTACAGTGATAGTCGCTATAAACGCTCTTTGAATCCCTTAAACTATAACTTGTAAAATGGTGATTTAATAACATATCTTAATAATAACTTGTTTGGTTATTATCTATACTTTTATAAGTATTTTGAAAAGCAAGAATATGTTTTGGCAAGTTATATAAGAAGTAAATCGAAGTAATAAAAGATTGAAGTAAAAAGGTCGTTACAATGAAACTTTTAAAAATAGCCCGTGTTTGTAAATAACGCACATTTTTGTGGAAACTTTCTTTATGGTTTCTTTACCAATTAATCAAGTAAATAATAAAATATTTTATTGGGAAAGTTTTTAAACCTAATTCATTTGACAGCTAGTTGAATGAAGTGCAAAAAGTTATAGTGAAATAGTCGCTATAAGTGCAGTTCGATAAAACACCCTATTTTCGAGAAATTATCTAAAATAATTACAAGATATTCATCAGGATTTTTCTTCATGCTTTTCAAGTACCCAAAGTATACTAACAAATGTAAAAAGAATGGATCTAAAATCATTTGTTAAGGTATTGAAAACTAGACACATAGTTGCAACAAAAATGTGATAAAAACTAGAAACAGAACTTTAGGCAGGACTTCTAGAAGTGCTACTATTGTAAAATTGAAGATATAAATTATTTAAAAATGATATTTAAATTTATCATTTTTCTCTAATCTTTTTAGGATTGTTTTCTAACTTAAAAAAGAGTGTTATAAAATTGTTTTCTGGTTTAAATATATCTTTAACAACTAATTATGAATTTCTAAACTAATTAGCATTTGAAATTAAAACATGTTTTTATATTTATTTCAAAATTCCTTATTTTGTAAGAAATAATATAAATAATTATCATATATTTTAAGTAGTTTTAAAAGTATTTTGACATGTGAATAAGTATTATATATATAAGTTATGAAATTAAGTATTTTATAAATATAATAAAGGAAGTTTGGATCTTAACACTTGAGTTAAAATAAATTCTTTTATGGAATTAATTAAAAGCATATCGACTTAATTAATAAGTGTGGATATGTTTTGATCTTTAAATAAAAGTTTAAAGTTACTAATGGATAAGTAAATAGTTATGGGTTGTTGTAAACAGTGTTTTTAGCAACACTTGTTTTTAACACTTATTATTAATTATACTTCGGAATATAATTAGATATTTACTAATGGATATTTAGTAAAAATATACAAGTAAATGGTTTTAGGCTTGTTGTGATAGATTTTTGAGAAACACATGTCTTTAGCCCTTAAATAAAAATAAATGTTTAAGAAGGAAGTTTTACAGAGGAATGTTTTCAAAGTATAAAATGTTTAGGTTTGTTATAACAATTGTTTTTGCAACATTTGTCTTAAACCTTAAATGTAATTAAGCCTTTAAAATGAGAGTTTTAAAGATAATGATTAAATGGAATGGTTTTGGGTTTGTAGTAAACAATGTTTTAACAACATTTTTTTTAAACCCTCGAATTGTATTTTGGAAGAAATATTATAAATCCTTAACAATGGAATTATAAAGATAATAACAAATATTGAAATATATATAGAAAATTTTATATTTTTAATTTATAAAAGAAAAGGAGTTTATTATAACAATTTTTTCATAGTAATTCTTTTAATCTCTTTGATTACATTTCAAGTACGTAAAACTTGTCAAATGATTTGTGAATATACTTATGTCATTAGAATAAGTATATGAATATTTTTGTATTAAAAGAATAAATGAATAGTTAAATTTATAAAGGCAAGTTTATATATTTATAAAGAGAAATCCACTATACTTATACAAGTATATAAAGGAAGTTTTAATTAATAAAATAATATTAATTAATAAAGGAAGTCTTGATTTATAAAAGAAATTTTATTAGTAAAATAGCTATTTTACTAATAAAAAGGCTTTTATTTAATAAAAGATAAATTAATTATAAAGGGATTAAAAGTCATTTATGTGACTTGATTATACTTGGATGATAAGTAACAACTATGTAATAACCTTAGTTTGATTGTTTATGGGATGCTAGTACTAATATTCTTGACACTAAAAGTCGAACGAGTAAGCTTCTCTACTTGTGAGAGTCAAGGCTGGTATTTTGGTAGAGATGGAACAATAGAGCTCTAACTGATTATCAGTCTTTTAGGCCCAGGAACAGTTAAGCAGAAAGGTCAGAAACATGTAAACTGTGGAACCTTGATTCCCATAAACAAACGTTCAAGACTCGATAGTCAATTAGTTGGCTACCGATCTTGACCAAACTCAACTTAGAAAGTATATGGAATAGTTCGTGGATTTATACCAATAAGTACCACTAGAGAGGAGTATTGGTATGAAACGCCTCTAGCTTTTGATTACTTCTAAAAGAACCAGAACTGAGTAACCTAAAATTCATCGATTGGTTTTGAATTGTCTAGGATTAGTAAGTGTTTTAGTTACCCAATACCACTTCAAAACTATTATTCGGGTACTATGTTTTAGAAGTGAATAATCGAGGCACAAAGCTGGATCGTTGGAAATGATAGATGCTTGGGTCAAATCGCTGCAAAGAGCTTGGATCGCAGGGAGAAGATAAGGATCGGGTCATGAGATAGTAATGAGGAGGGTCAGCTCGACTGCTTAAATAGGAAATAAAAATGAATGGAAAAAAAACCTAAGTACTCGGGTCGCCAGCGATCCATCAGCTATGGATCACCAGTGACCCATAAGGCTAAAATGCCTTCGACCTCAAATGTACACAACGATATCTACCCGTCATTTCAGGACATATCGAGAAGCTATAGAGGAAAATTTGACCTGTTATGACAAGCAATGGCGGTCGGGATCAAAACTTAGCAAGCATCAGAATAGCCTAGTTCACACTCCGATACTCTAACACGATTACGTGAAATTCAATAAGCAAAGACTAAAAGCGATAACTTCTAGAGCACGTCTTTTTTCATTGAAGACGTACTCCAAGGGGAAAATGTAATATGGGTTTCAACCCAGTAGGATCCACAAGACGACGGAACAACTTGATGGAGTCAGAATAGCTCAAATGCCAACCAAAAGAGTTAGAGTAACAAGCTAAAAGGAAGCTAAGAAAAAGATGAGAAAATCCGCTAAGTGCATGGATCGGTAGCGATCTATGGGGATGACTTAGTGTTCAACTTGTTTTCTTAAGTCGTGATCCAATGCATATTACAAGAGTAGCGATTGAGTTTGACAAGATTAGGGGTTAGTTAAATCAAGAGATAATCATCTTTCTTGTCCAATCACCAGCTAAATACAATTAGCGAGCAATTTATCATCAAAACAAAGCGACGTGTAGCGAGGCTATATGAAAAACATCAACGCAAGACGATGAAGGCAATCCAAAGACCAAAGTCCAAAGATATGCAAAATGTATGGATCGCAAAGCAATGTCCATACACTATGTATCTCCAGCGATACGTCCGTCATCACTTAAATGTTGTCTCTCGCATGAAATAAGGCAGAAGGAAAAGCTAAGTAATTAGCTCGCATTCGAGCGAATGCTATGGATCGCTAGCGATGCATAAACCATGGATTGTTAGCGATCAATGTTTTTGGCTTGGGTCACGAGCTAAGCTCCACTGCATCTTCCTATGACCATACACAAACAGTTGGCGAACATACTTGGCCCAATAGTTCTTCGGTCTCTATAAATACCATCCCATCCGCAATATAAATGGGATCTTCTCCGAACTAGTTGTTGAAACTCTATTGGAAGCTTTCTTCACTCCTCACCTCCCTTACAACGGTCTTTAAAAGAATTCACTGTGATTCTCCAGTGAATGCCAACCTTGGAGATTCAGTCTAGCTAAGGATAATCAAAATCTTTGTAATCAAATACATCTTGTAACAACAATCAGTCTATAATAAAAACTATGAAGTGGACGTAGGCTTCGTTAACAGTCGAACTACTATAAAAGTCTTCTTGTCTTCTTTCTCTTACTGCTTTTTTCTTTATCTATTATCTACGTTATTGCTCTGTGAGAACAGGGTTAGTGCTATCAAACTGAAACCAAGGTTTGATCCATTTTTTGGGTTAACATATATTTTAATCTTGTCGTAGTCTGTATTTGTACATGTTGCAAATGTGGATCTAGTAGTTTGTTTTCGTAGACTCACACCTTGGAGAGATATTTGGTGTATTATATTTCCATTGCAACGTATGATTCTGCGTTATATATTATATGACATATTATTCTATTCTAATTTAGCCAACGTGCCTATTACTTTGTGCCAGACTTGTCACATCTGTATATGTGGTGATGAGGTAAAGAATGACATGATAATGTTAGCCCAGGGGAATAGACACGAAGGGTCACTCCTATCCAGCCTTATTCTAATATTACTCGACAATATTACTTGTAATATTCTAGGGTAATATGGGCATAAAGATGGGGCGTTATAGCTTGGTACCATAGCAGAAGTTCTAAACAATATAGAATGTAAGAAACATGTATCTTGGCTTAGACAAACTAAGTTCCCGTCCCTTGGGTTTGTCCGGTAGAATTTAGGATTTATTTCCTATTTAGGATGTAAGTATAAATGACAATAATCATTAGGATGTATTTTTAAAATTTTTGAAATACTTCACAAATCACAAGTTACTCGGGCTTACCGGTCTACGAATATGCAAGGGCATTGATTAGTTCGAATGGATAACTAATCGTTCGTAGAATATATTGGTCCCCAAAGAATAGATAGATAGATTTAATCTTTTACGATTTCTCAAACACTAGATATGGATTCCAAATTCAGGTCGGACTACACCAAAATATATAACTTGTCCCTCTTCGGACTTCAGTTTACACAAGAAATTACGATAGAATTTCGAATTTGGTTTTAAGCGGTATCGTTTTATCGATTCAATTCAAATTTAGCTTCCTATTCTATTAACCAATTTAACTTAATTTAAAATTTTCAATTTATTTAAAATTTCTAATTTCAATTTCAATTTCATATTCATTAAAGTTTAGATCGAAAAGCTGATAAGAAACCAATGAAGATACGAAGTAAGGATTTTCTACAACGATTCGTAGGGTCACCATCGCACCGAAACTTCTTTCTGAAGCTGATACGAAGCAATCAAAAGAATTTGGAATCGAATCAAAGGAGATTCATAGAGAAATTAATTTCCATTGTTGTAAGGTATTGACCATTTATAGTGGTACTCCCTCGTCCCCTATCTCGTCCTCTTCTCGCACTCGTACTTACTGTTAGTGGATAGGAAGAGAATTTACCGAGGCATTCGAATGGATATCTTAGGGATATAATCATTCTAGGGTATACTTCACCCTATCTATAATGAGTTACTTAATGTGTTATACTCCTGAGCTAAAGTTTTTAACCTTCAGCTCTGATACCAAATGTAGCGACCCTGGCTCGGCCTTCGAAAATCGGCACCAAATACGGCACTCGTATTCAAATGCTGCAGATCCAAATGTCGAATCTGGTTCGTCGGAGCTTATAACACATTAAGTACAACACAGCGGAAGAAAAAGAATAAACATTGATATATAACATTTGATACAATATGATACAACTGAATGATACAATGAATATACATCAAAGATATGAAACAAGACAATAGCAGCGGGAAAAAAGATAACACCAGCAGCGAAACACAATCTCCAATAGGGTCTTCAAGAAAGAACTCTAGTATCGGTAATCCATCTCCAAAGCACCAATTCAGAAATAGCTCGAACTCCCAAATATTGATGCACAAAGATAAGCAAGTGCAGTCATGAGCCAAAAACTAAACTAGCTCCAGATAATCTACCAAACCTGGCTATCTAAAAGACCCAACTCTAGACTGCCCATATGGGAAAATTATGGGCATCCAGAGTTTAGGAAAGGAACAATAAACTCCAGGTCAGTCATGGGACTGGTACGAGCAAGCAAAAACATTTGGTCTTTAAAACAGACAACAAGAGAATTTAAATTTGAAATCTGCAATGCTTTTTAGAAAATGAAACTACCATAAGGCCACCCGGCACACACACAATGCAATCGCATACTTGGGGGAGATTTCCCCTTGTGATAGTCAAATATGCTTAATACGAGAAAAATTATTTGATATTATTACTAGTGCATAGTGAAAAGCCTTTCGAAAGTGTAATATAAATCCTAGCCAGCATAGGTACCATTATACTATGCCTACTATAGCTGCCATTTTAAATGGTAGGTTCTACAACTAAAACCGTACAAGATACATATTGGGTGAATGGATTTCCAACAAATGGTCAGGCTAAGGAACTTCCTACTATCCATGGGATCGCCTCTGGCGGGACGTCCCGAGAACCTAACCGGATCTCTACCAACACAAGGCCGGGTTACCTCTATAACTAGGTAACTACTACTCGAGCATGCCATCCCCCGGTCCTTTGGGACCTTTATCCGAGGCCCCTCAAAACCACAAAGCAATCACAAAGTAATAGATCTGCAGTATCCACATGAGTAAGTATCTGGGCTCCATACCATGATACCACCCGTTTCCAGAAGGGAATGACACACCCTAAAGGGCGCGACCCTCATAACCTTGTCGCATCTTTCCTGTTTCGACCATTTCCGAGGTGTGAGGTCTTGATGCAGTCTCGTCCACAAAGCTACGCTTTATACAAAAGCTATGCTTTGTTCACAAATGATCATCAACACACAGCAGCACTGAGCATGCCACACTACCAAATTGGGAGTATATCCCTGATAAATATCAACTACATAACCTCTGAGCTCATACGTCTCAGAGAAGGGTGTTAAGCTAAGATAATAAATTCTCCGCCACCAAGTGGAAATGTATTTGATAGAGATCAGTTTAATATCTCAAAGTGTAATGTCGGACATACAACCATACAAGTCTGTTCCGGGTTCGAACAGAACCGAAGGCACTTCCGAAGAAGCCCTTGCAAATCCGGGTATCTATAATCCTGATCAGACTTACCGTCACTTAGGGACAACTCTATACCGGAGCAACTCAGTGCAGAGTCAATCGACAGGTTATCCTATCGTTCTCGAAGACAATCGGTCTTCAATACCGGTCTTCAAATGCAATCCATAACGTCGTATCACTATCCGCAATGGGTTATATGACATAAGGTCCTCTCTCGGCTAAACCGAATAATGAGCGCCTTATTTAAAAACATATGGATATGGGATTTTAGTTAAGTCACAACTTAAAACCCAAAAACCTTTCTTTCAAATGGTTAAACAAATTACCATTTCAAATCTTTAAACCAAAAGGTTCATTTCACAAAGTTCACCTAGTTTCACAAAGATCCATTCATAGATTTCAAAACAATTTCCATTTTGATTGGATTAACCCATTAAATCTTTAAACTAAAGATTTAATTTGTAGCTTTCAAAACACGTTTCCAAGGATTTATCTATAACTTGGAAAACCATCATTTTAGACTTGAAATCCTTTTAACACAATTCAGAAGTTCATTTCTTATGTGAAAGCTTTTATTATTTGAAAACACATAGCTTTCGTTTCAGAAAAAATCCATTGTCATTATACAAGTTAAATCATTGGGTTAAATTCTAAAGTCCCCAAATCATAGAATTCAATTCCAAATATTGAATTCAAATTTAAATCAAATTATTTAAATTTCAAAACTAAATCAAGTTATTCAAAATAACTTTTATTTTTGAAATTCATTTTTCAAAAACTTCTAATTCTAATTCCAAAATTCTTTTGGATTCAAAAATTCAATTTTTTTTTTAAAAAACATTTCAAAAACTGTGACTTAACCCATTTTCACGTGCAGTCCATATTTGTGTGTGTATAAGTGTAGTCCAGGGGTACAACACCATAGTGCACAACATCATCATCACAGATTCAATCATATCGATAAGCGGTATAACCCATAATGCTTATCTTTATTCACAGATTCATAGATAAAATAAATTTATCAATCAGAAAGATTCACTATTACGATTCGATGTGGGTTTCTGATAACCAACTGGAATCCGACACCCTGTCGCATCGAAATTCAAATGTCGTTCTACGGGTCAAAGGGTTTTCATATTCATACAACAGTATATTCATCACAAATATAGTAGCTCGGCACAAAGCATCACATAGCATCACGTCATATATCAAATATATCAATCCATCACACAACATTCAAAAACAATCAAACATCTTTGATTAAGGTGAATAAATCGTGTGGTTTTAAATTTGTTACCCACATAATTACTTCCATTAGTAATCTTTAATCAATGATTAGTTATCATTAACTACAATTGATTAAGTCTTAATCACCTTTATTAATTAATCATTTCTTTAATTAATTATCTTAATTAATTAACCCTTAATTATAATTAATTAAATCTTAATTACTTTTATTAATTAATTATTCCTTAATTAATTACTATAATAAATAAACCCTTAATTATTAATTAAATATTAATTATAAGTAATTATCCTTAGTTTATCATTCTTAACTTAATTACCCTAATTAATTAACCACGTTAATTAATTATGCTTAAAAGTAATTAACACTTAATATTTGATTAATCAATCTTTAAGCATCTATTCTTAGTTACTTTCACTAAGTAATTATTATTTTTATTTAACCATTCATTAATTATTTGATTAATTAATTTGAGTTATTAATAAATTTCTTTAATTACTTTAATTACCTTCATTAAGTAATTTACCTTTAAGTTAATTAACATTTAATTAATCCTTAATTGTTAATTTATTTAATCTTAATTACCTTTATTAATACATTATCCCTTAGTTTACTTATAATAAATAATCATCCTTTGAGAAATCTTATTAATCAATCATTAATCACCCTTTGATCAATACGTAATTATTAATTTATTAAATCCTAATAAATTAAACCTTTAATTAATAACCATTCAACCTTTGAAGTTAATTATATTTACAAATTTACCTTTAAATTAATAAATGATTCTTAAATTATTCAAAACTTCATTTAATTAAAGATAAATCTTTTATCTAAATTAATCACTTAATCACACTACTAATTAAGTTTAAATAAGCTTAAGAATTATCACCACAAGCCATTTTTTATCCTTGAAAACAAGTTTTAAACAAATTTAGCTTTAAAGTTTTAATCTTTGAAACTTGTTTAAACTTGCCTTAAACTTGATTTGAAAACTTGTTTAATTTTAAACAAGGCTCCATTGGGCCGAAGCCCACAACCAAGTTTTAAACAACTTGCACCTGTTATTACCTTAAACACGGTGACAATTCAAACTAGACCGAAGCCCAGCCACGAAAGCATTTGGGACGAAGCCGAAGTCAAACGAACACAGACACCATCCTTCTTCCTCATCTTTTCTTCTTCTTTTTTTTCGGTTCCAAGGAATCTTCCCAAGTCCACGCAAAACAATTACCCCTGATCAATTTATGAGAGCATTTGCAACTTCGATCATGAACGAGTATATCCTTTCTTCGATACGTTCGAGACCACGCTAGTCACCCAACCCAACCATGAAAAATGCTCCATACAGAAGTCCTACGCACGGAGACAACCGTGCACGTGCACGTCTCTTCCACTGACAACTCCACCGCCGCACCATCGCCAACCCATCTCACTTCGTCCCCTGATTTTATTCGCCATCTTGCCGAGGCCTACCACCTTCCTGATCGAAATCGACCAATTTCTCCAAACCTCCTAAACTCAAGGAACCCACTTGTCACCACTAATTGACGAATTGCACTCGCCCCTTATCTCCGATCCACTCACTCCCCGTACTGATTGGAAGCCCATTCCCTATGCCACCCTCCTGCCAAAAATCACTTCCCCCGGTTGCTCCAACATCACGCGATTCCATCTCGTTCGTCGACCACCTGAAGACATCCCAAAACCCTAAAACTCACTCGCCCTTCCAATCAAAACCCTGTTTCAAAATTTAACCATGGTCGAAGTCTTCCCCTCGACCATCTACATCTTCCAGAAAAGGCCGTAACACCCAACGTTGACGAGAACGACAGAAATTGATTTTTGAACGAAAATTGACCTTCAACAATTCCTCGAGATATACCACTTTAAAAATCGTGATTTTCCTTTTAAAAATCCTCATTTTCGAAAAACAATCAGGTGATAAAATCAATTCAAGAAATTAAAATACTTTAGTTTTGACATATATTTAGTTTTACTGTCTTTATCTTCTTCTCCAGATGATATTCAAAAACAATCAACCCTAAATATGTTTTTAAATTTCAGTTTAGATTTAAACACAAACATTATTTAAATTCCTAAGCCTATAAGAGATGTGATAAGAAGATTTTGAATTATCTACTATTTTGTTTGGACTCTGTTATGTATAAGCAGAGGCAAGCTTTTGCCTGACAACAGACATGCACCTCTTAATTCACCATACAAACACATCTATACTTTCTCATATGTAAACATTCAAACCATATTTCCAATCATCACCATCATAGACATAGAAGATCAAAGAAGTTGGTTTAAAAATTAGAGTTTGCTCACCTGGAAATTCCAGAAAGACAGAGGAGTGTTTGACAGTTTCAAAGAAGGAAAGCCTGAATCTTTTTTTTCTTCTTTAGATCTTAGAGTTTAGATCTGTAAATTATAAATACAGATTTTCATTTACTCTTTGTTGTTCTTAATTTATTCAATACAAAAGAAAAAAATTAAATTACTTACAGGTTTGAATGCATATACAGAGAACCCTTTTTAATTTTATTTCTACAGTTGAAACTAGAGCTTGATTTCTTTTTCTTTGAACTGGATTTTTTTGTTTCCCTGCAACTGATTAATCTTACTGATTAATTCCTCATTTTACCACTGATTTACAACTTAAATTCGAAGCTTAAAGAAAATTTACTTGCCTTTACTTCATTCCAGAGAAAACCGCTCAATGGAAAAACTGAAGCTCCACTTTTTTTTTCTTTTCCTTTTTATAAAGCAAATCTGCAAATTTGTTTTATGTTAATACTTGATCTTGAAATCATAATTTATTAAACTATAAAGTTAAAATTTACCTGAGAGTAACCTATAGCTTGATGTTGAAGAAGATTTCTCAAATTTCTGGTTTGCTTACAGGTTTTTATCATTTTTTTTGATCTGTTTTTTTTTGTGTTTGAACTTTGATACTCAAATCTTCTTTGCTGTTTGTTTTTAGATTTCTGAAAAGCTATTATAATTGCATATGGGGAAATGAAGAGTTTCTTGTAATTTTTAATTTAATTATTTTATTCAATTAAATATACTTGATGCCATTTATAAAAAAATCCTCATGAGGCCTAAACACTTGTACAAATTCATACTTACATATGTATGTTTACTTCTTTACTTCCTTATGTATATGTTTATATTTAAATTTTTAAAGACAAAAGAATGTTTATAAATTTATTTAATTGATTAATCATCCTTAATTAATAAATCACATAATTTATTATCCTTTAAATATTTAAGTAAATATGCTTTTAGTTAATTACATTAAGAAATTTATTAATTCCTTTTGCTTTTATTTTATTTTTTTTGTAATTTTCAAAGATAAAGGAAATTTTCATATAAAATTTTATATCATATTTATTCTACAAATAAATGTACTTCTTTTTATATTTATATTTACAATAATAAGACTAAATCTTAAATTTAGTTCATACATTTATTTTTAAAATTTATATTCACATAATTTACATTCATACATTTTTTATTATTTACCTTTGTACAACTTTTAAAAGAAAGGAAAGAATGATTTAAAAAAATTTGGTTACATATTAACAATTAATCACTTATTTTTACTTGTTTAAGATTTTTCTATTTATTTCCAAATTAAATTCCAAAAGTTTAAAATATATTATAAAGTTTAATTGATAGATTTTAGGATGTTATTTTATTTTATTTATAACATATTAAATATAGAATTTCAAATCCATAGTTAAATTTGAAAAATCAATGTCCAAATAAATAAATTTCCTATTTAATGTGAAAAATTCGAATTAATTTACAATTTTATTCAAAAATTTATTTTAATTATCAATTTAAATTTAATTAAAAATCGGGGATCGTTACATGAGATGTAGTTATCTTCAATGGTGAATTACTATGTAAAAATGACACCCTGTATTTAAAGTTGAATTGTATTTAATTGAATAACTTGAGTTAAGATGACATAAGATTCGAAGAGACCGAGGTCGGGTATCAGTAAATACCCGAAACCACTTTGATTCTTTATAAATTGATATGTGGAATCAATAGGCTGAAATGGAATGATTTATGTGAGTTTTTGGTACTTAGAAATTAATGTGTGAAATAAGTGATATTTATAACAACTTGTGAAGTTGTAAATTGATGCAAGTTACCCCGGGTTTATATAAGTTGTATGCTTTGTATTCAATGTTAGATGGGTTTACTCACGCTGGTTTCCAGCTTGACGCGGGTGTTACTTTGATGTAATGCTCGGGTCAGACGAGTATTACAGTTTTTCAGGTAAGGGCGTTCTGGAGCTCAAAAGACGAGCTGGGTGGCAGGAACGTATGGAGCGTTTCCACTGTATTATATTGTTATATATCTGGGACAAGTTTTTTTAACTGTCCAAAGATTGTGAAATGTTGTAACTCTGTTGTATTAAAATGTAAATTTACTGATTCAGCTTTCTTTGTGTAACGAATATTATTTGATATTATACTTTATCCGCTGCGAATGTGAGATTCTGAGTTTGGTTTTTTGTTTCTTCTTCTTTCTCTTTCTTCTTTACCTATCTATCTGGAATTTTCGGGATCGAAAATTCCGGGTCGTTACACTATATATATACGAATTAACAAATCAATATACTTGATTTTTAACATAAACTTAAGTTCATCTGTTCTTTTTATTTTTTCTAGATAATATTTCATAAAAATATTTTTAAATCTTAGTTTAATCTTAAACAAACATATTTTGTTTAAATATCTAAGCCTAATGAAGATTAGAATGAGAGGAATTGAAATTTTATTTAAATTTGTACTCTATACTTTTAAACAGAGATGAACATTGATATATCAACACATGCACCCAGTTTTATATTCAAATATATTCAATACATCATCATGCAAACAATTTTACATCAATCTTTTAAATACCATTCATGCATCCAGGTTTAAAATAAAACAAAGTTGAGTTTACCCATAAGTTAGCCTAAAAACAGAAAATAGAGAGGAATGTTGATGTTGTTAGACTTGAGGACTGGGAAAAATTATTTTGATTGTTGAATTGTTAAGCTTGATCTTGGAATCTTTGTTTACTGAGTTGAATTACAGTGCTTTGCTGTGTTTTTTGTTTGAAGTTTTTGAAACTGTTTCCTTGATCTCTAGATAGAAATGAATTTCCAGGCCTTAAATCCTTGAAGTGTTTTAATTTCCAGATTTGGTTGATTGTTGATCTTGCTTAATTGAGTTTGTGATGAAGTTTGCTTCATGATGATTTTCTTTCTTATTTAAAATTTTGTACAGGCTTTCTTTTCTTAAGTTTTTGAAAATGAGATAAAAGAGATGAGAGGAATGAGAGTAATAATGTTATATAGCTTAAATTTCTTTTATAAATTTTCTTAAAATTAAAAACAAGGGAGATGGCAATTGTTTATTTTGTATTTCAAGAATATTACACTTGTTAAGTTACATATGTTAGATATGAATACTTGTAAATTCCTTTGCATGAGAAAATATTGGTAATTACTTTTTAATTATATTGCACTTCTCATCTTATAAACATATTTATGTATATTGTTTTAAATGGCATTTTCTATTTATATAATCACATCCCTTTGTTCTATTTGTACAATTTTAAAAGAAAAAGCTTTAATACTAATTTATGAAACCATACACATATGTTAATATTTTTGAATCCAAATATTTTACTTCAGACATTTATTTAAATTTAAATTCAAATAAAATTTCAAATCCAAATTCAAATTAAAATTAAAATTTGAAATCCATTCCATTCTATACATATACATACATACATACATATATATATAGATAAGCAACTCAATATTTCACTTGTTTTGAAATTTTAAAATTAATTCAAATTAACTCAATTTAAATTTCATAAATTCAAATAAATCACAAAATTTAAATTGATAAAATTTTGGGGATGTTACAGGTTCCCCCTTTAAGAAAATTTCGTCCTCGAAATTTGAAAGGGAGAGAAAGACAAACAAAGAATATATGAAGATTGCAACAACCCGTATAATTGTACCATTTAAGTTGACAATAATCCACACATGTCAATTTCAATAACACAAAATACGAATCATTATGGGATTATAAAAACATAAATGTAAATGAGAATCAATACCACATTGCAGACACAGAACAGTCACAGAATAATGCAGCGGAAAATACATCGTCATAATAGCAGTTCATGACGCTACTACATGAAGTACAACAATGTCACAACATAAGGTGACTGAAAGGAAATACATAAATGCCCAACAGGCTAGTGCATCAATACTGGAATAGAAATGGACAGATAAAGATAAATGCTAAGTCTTCATCATCTTCAACCAACCTTGATCAGCAACTGGATAGCTTCAGACTGACCCGAGCATATACAAAAGAGAAACACTCGAGTCAGGACTCAAAATCTTATGCAAGATAATCAATTGCAGGGAATAAAGTCCATAACTCAAAGATGAATAAAATAACATCTCTAAGGGTCCGATAAACTATCTATATATACAATAAAATACGATAGTTAGATAATGTCCAATCAGCAAAGTACGATATTAAAATAGAGTTAAGGCGTTGCCATAATTCCCATTAACACATTTTATAATGCCATAGTCTATACAGCACCGTGAACCCCACCGTAAACTAGTGGTTATCAGAGGGTACCCCATAGGTATAACACAAAACAAAGCGTAGTGGTTGCGAATAGGATAATCAGTATGACAAGGTACATGAGGCGATACCAACTAGGATACTAGTAGTTGCGTGATCCGGACTGATGTTGAGCATAGCCAGCAGCTACCTCAACATCGCGAAACAACACTCCCAAGTCAAGGGGTGCACCCAAATCGAATCACAAAAGTAATAGATATGGTATCGAAGAAGTGTGTCCACTAGAGGTGGCGAACCTCAATGGCCCGGCGCGGCTCCTGGTTTAGTCATGTCAGGGGTCATCCAATATCATTCTCTTTCTTTAGTCAACGCGTTCACCAAACCATCCACTTCATTCTAGATCAACACTCCCCGTATAATAGTTATTAAAGTGGTTTTCGGTACCGACAGAGAGTATGTCCATATCCGATCACGGTCTCTTTAATAACTACGTATTTATTACCCGATGGTCGGTTAAATTAATGTTTAAACAAATCAAAGTCCAAAAGTCAAGGTGCAAATTTGACTTCCAAAATTTAACATTTCACGATTCAATTTATTTCAGATATTTAAAACATATTTCCAAATGCAATTTTTAGTTCAAACATTTGAGTTAACAATAAAATTAAGCATTCAAGTTCAATTTAATAAGATCTAAATTTCACTTATTAAATTTAGTTCATAATCAATGAATTCAAGTTAATGGTCAATTTAGTTTGAATCATTAAATCAAATTCTATTCATTTCAATTCATATTTACATTCACTGTTATCATAAATTCGATTAAATCAATTTCATTAACTAAATTCCCTTTTTTCAAAACTTCATTTGATTTATTTACCAATTTAATTAAATTTCTTTTTAAAGAAATCCATTTCCATTTATTTGGTTCAATGATCTACACATCACAAATAAGCTATTTCCGAGTTACAAATCAACTCAATCCATATTTCGTTTACAATGTCCGGATTTGATTAATTCATTAATTTAAAATCATTTAAATTTAAATTATCACTAAACTAATCCATAAAACTTTAGTTAGTTTTTATTCCACTTAAGTCAAATTGTTCTTAATCTCAAATTAAATTTATAACAAATTTCAAATCTATTTAATTAAAACCGAGTTTAAATCTAAATCTAACAGATCTAATAAAAATTTAAATTATTAAATTCTAGAACTTACTTGTTTCTAAATATCATTTCAATTAAATTTGCCAATTCATTTTGTTCAATTAAATAGGTTTATTAATCCGTTCAATTAAATCCATTAACTTATTTCAATTTAATCCATTAATTTATTTCAATTAAATCCATTAAGTTCGTTACTTAATTTCCAAACAAATTGTTAAGTTCATTCCTTAATTTAAAATATATTTTGTTAGGAACTGAGTTGATGATGTTTTGATGACAACAACCTTATATAGTTATTATACTTTACTTTATAAAATATATACTAACATTTCCATATAGATATATATATATAGGAAGTATATGCAGGTATCATCGAAGACTGATCAGTATAAAGACTCAAGCATCAACATGAAGATTAGAGATTCAAGATTCAAGACTCTAGAGAATCAAGATTTCAAGATCTCAAATAAGTGTCTAGTATTTTGTTAAAACTTCATAATAGCACTCTCATCTTTCTTTCAATTTTCTTTTGGGATGGAACCCAATTTCTATCGAAACCAGTGGCTTACAAACCCACGACAAGTAGCTTACAAACCTACGACAAGTGGCTTACAAACCCATGAAAATCAAAATCATTTAAACTACTTTGTACAAGTTCTCGAGTCCTATGGAGGAGCTCTGTAGGAAGGTTCTTGCAATTTCAGTTTGAATAGATTTTTCAAAATGTTTTTTAAATCTGTTTTCAAAATGTTTTAGCTTTCAAAATCATGTTTTCAAAAATGTTTTCAAACTTTGTTTTAGCCTTGAAATATTCCTCTATTATGATTTTAAAAACTTCTATTTTTAAAACATCAAAACTTATTCTGATTTTAAATATTACTTATATAATTGATGGTCTATATTAATTATATATATATATATATTTAAAATAATGTTTTATATTCATTCTCTATCTCAAAATATTGTTTAAACACTTTACTTTGCTTCAGAGAAGTTTCAACTTGTTTTAAATTCAATTGTCTTTACAAAACAACATCTCTATAATTTTGAACTAAGGGATGTCGACATAAGGGGATACCCCATGTCGACATGGTGACAGTTGGATTCAAAATTCAATTTTCAAAAGAAGTGTCCATTCGTTCGAAAACCTTTCGCCAATGGTTATGACTGTTGTACATCTATATAAAGGCTTCCAAAATGAATTTTTTTAACAACTACTTTCTTATTTTCTTCACTCTTTCTTCTCCACCATTCCATATCCATAAAACTTCATATTTTCAAGATCGTGCCATCATTCTGCCAAATTCTCAATAGAAAATCATTTAGATACTCTCTCTATTTGATTCTCCATCATTCTACTAAAGATCAAAGTGCTATTCAGAGTTATAGGATTAATTTGTATTCAGAAAGTCCATAGAGTCTATCCATTCAAAAGGATTGTTATTAAGAAGTATTAGGGTGATCTTGTGTCCCGTAAATCAAGAGAGTTTACCCCAGACTCGGAGATAGGAGGGTTCCTCAAGGCCTTAGAAATTGAGGGTTGTAATTTGGATATTGGCTTATAAAAATCTGTACAAGGATATTGCCTTGGTGCAGGACTGGATGTAGGAGGATTCCGAACCAGTATAAAATCCGGTGTGTTCTTTCCTTTTACTTGCTTTACTTTACTATTTGCATTTGTTATATGTTCTGTGATCATTCTACGTTAGAATTATGTTTAGATTTGTGTTGAAAGTTTTAATTTAGTCATATAGTTCATATATTCTTTAAAACACTATTCACCCTCCCCCTCCCCCCCCCCCCCCCCGCTAGTGTTATTTCTGCCTTAAGATCCTTAATCTGCATCCCTAACAATTGGTATCAGAGCATTGGTTTTCATTATTTTCATAATATGAAATTTTGAAAAGTTTTAATGGCACAACACACTAATAATGTCACTCCTGTCACCACTACTTCTGTCAACACAAGCACTAGCACTAGTTCATTTGTAGAAGGTCAGTCTACTGTCAGACCACCACTTTTTAATGGCAGTAATTATGCATATTAGGCATGTAGGATGAAAATTTATTTACAATCCATAAGGTTAGATACTTGGAATATGACACAAATTGAATATGTTGAACCAACTACTAATTTTGCCCAGTGGACTACTGAGCAAAAGACGGTTGCACAAAACAATTCTAAGGCTATGAATATACTATTTTGTTCACTAGATAGGAATGAGTTTAATAGAGTCTCTGTTTGTAAGTCTGCATTTGAAATATGGAAAACTTTGCAAGTAACTCATGAAGGAACAAGCAAAGTTAAACAGACTAAAATTTCCATATTAACTAACCAGTTTCAATTGTTTAAAATGCATGAAAATGAGTCCATTTCCGACATGTATTGTCGATTTCAAGATATTGTACATTCATTGATTGCTTTAGGAAAGGGTTTCGCAGAAGAAGATCAATTCGGAAAGATACTCAATTCACTCACTCCAGAATGGGATCAAAAGACACTTACTATTGAAGAGGCAAATGATGTTAGTCAAATGAAGATCGAAGAGTTAATCGGTAATCTAATGTCTTATGAAGTTCAACTACAAGGGAGAAAAGAATCTAAGGCAACAGAAAAGAAATCGATCGCATTCAAAGCAACAGCCGGAGATTCAGAACAAGATAATGATGAAGAAATTGCTTTCATGACCAGAAATTTCAGAAAGTTTCTGAAGTATAGAAAGATGAATAACTTTAAAAGAAATGATCAAAGGAATTCTAGAAATAGTTCGGAGAACAACAACAATCACAACAACAACAACAACAACAACAATAATGGTGATAGATGCTACAACTGCAACAAAACAGGGCACTATAAGATAGATGTCCACATCCAGACAAACAGACATTTCAACCAAACAACGAGCAACTAAGGAAAAGAAAGAAGGCATATGCAGCAACTCTTGACGATTCAGATTCATCCAGTGATGACGAGAAGAAAACTGATAATTCAAATCTGTGCTTCACTGCTATTCTCGAATCGGAAGACGATCGAAGTTTGGATCTAAAAATATGTACACATTATTTTGATTTTATTGGATACTTGCTTGTTTTGATTTTGTTTGCAATTTTTTGAATTTTTAAATTCAAAATCATCCTTTGAAATTTGAATTTTTAAATTCAAAATAATATTATTTTAATAATATTATAAATATGAATTTAGTATTATTATATTTAATATTATTACTGGAATTATATATAGATATAGAATATAGATTAGTTTTCTAAAAAATTTAGGAATTTCTTAGATTTTAGAAAAAGACACCTCTTTTCAAATTCAACAGTCACATGTCGACATGCCAGGATACCCCATGTCGACATGTCTCGCAGAAATTTGATTTCAAAATTTGAATTCAAACTTTTGAATTTCCCTCCACCTTTTCACTTACTTCAAAATTCTGATAAGATACCTCTTGACCAAAGAACATGACTTTAGAGAATCTATTTAATATACTTCTCTTATCATCTCTTTTCACTTTATTCTCATAATTCAAACTTTCTTCATTATCTTCTACTCCTCTCAAACACTCATCAATGGCTTCCTCAAGTACCCCATCAACTATGAGGCTGACCAAATCCATCAAAAATGATCTTTTTAATGACTCGAAGGCTATCAAAGCTTACATAAGTTATGTAAACTATGGTAAAGTCAATACGGGAAAATTTGCTATTTTTGATGATTTTCCTTCTTATGAATTCAATCAACTTTTTGAAGAAAACTCCATTCTTAGCTTGATTGATAACAAGCAAAATGATTTCGTTTGTTATCCAAACCTTGTCAAAATGTTTTATGCAAACCTAAACCGTGAATTTTATAATGGAAATGAAGATCAAATTTGGAGTAGTGTTAAAGGAACACTTATTGTTTTGGATTTCGATATTTTGGGTACTATTTTGGGTTGCAAATCTACCGGTATGAATCTCTCGCAATTTCAAATCAATGAAACCGATCGAGAGACTTTTCATCACATTTTTGAAAACGATGACCAGATGGATTTTAAGAATCGCTTTTTCCGCCCAATAGCAAGAATTGTCAACCTTCTTATTCAACACACCGTTATTCCTAGGTCGGGAAACTACAATAATCCCACCTCAAAAGTGTGTAAAGCTCTTTTTGCTATATTTGGAAAATATGATATTAATTGGGCATAAACTATTTTGGATGAGTTAAGACCCAAAAGTTTTACTATGGGAGAAAACACTCTTTATCATGGAATTTATCTTACTCGGATTTTCAATTATTTTGGTGTGGATGTTAAAAAGGAAGAGTTTGTAAGTAGGAAAGTGTTAAATCATGGGAACATTTCCCTTATGAAAATCCCACTTATGTTTCAACCGTATGAAACACTTACCAAAAAGGAAGAGAGACTTGCTCATGAAGAGATGGAAGAAGAGGGAGAAGAGAAGGGAGAAGAAGGGGAAGATATGGAATTGAAGAAGAAGAGGAAGATGAAGAAACCTCTTTGGAAAGTATAGAGTATCCACATACACCCGCCAATCCGTCCAACAAAACCATACTCAAGAACCAAAAGATACTTGCTCAAAACCAAAAGGTTCTTAAGAGATCTATTAGCAAGAAAATGGATAAAATCTCTACCAAGATCGACAAGTTCTTTGGGAAGATAGGCAGGAAACTTGGCTTGTCCTCATCATCATCTTCATCAAACTAATCCTAACCATTATCTCTGTAGCTATCGTTTATCTATCTTTGTATTTTCTATTTTGTTGGTTAATATTATGTAATGTTAACTAATTTAAGTAATGCTATCTTATTCTCTGTTTTCTAGCTTTATATATCTTTGATAGTTATTTATTTTAAGTTTATATAGGTCCACTAGTATAAAAATAAACTTAGAAATCAAAAATAACTCAACTTGTTCATTCTGTCTAGACCATGTCGACATGACCCATCCCCCCCATGTCGACATATAACAGTCAGAAAGTAGTTACAATTTCTAACTTCAAATTCTTGTAACTACCAAGTGACAATTCATTTTGAACGGCCAATAACTCCTATAAATACCTATTTCTTCCAGAAAAACTTCTCTACCTCCACTTCTATTCATCTCCTCTCATACTTCAACTTATTTCTTAAATTATGGCTTCTCCAATTAAGAATTTAAGTGAAAATCTTGAAGAAACTCTTACTTCTTTCAAGAATATTCTCTCTTTTATACTTAGAAATCAAAGGCACTTAGAATTAAACCAAATGCAGATGATCAAAGAGCAAAAGAGACACTTCGACGCACTTCGTTGGATGATCTCAAGCCTTAGCAAAGACGAACCCGAAGAAAATCCACCGGTCACTCTCGACAAAGATAATTGGGATGTTATCAAAACTGATCCTATCTTTGGAGAAGATGGATGGGTGGAAATCCCAAGGAACGTCTGATCATTAAGTATGTTTGTTTGTTTGTTTGATTTGATTTGATTTAGATTTGATTACGATTTGATTGAATTGTTTACTTAAGTTTGATTTGGATTTGGTTTGTATATAACTTCATATACTATACATGATTGGTTTGCTATGTATGATATTGATTTGATTGTCAAGTTACACTTATATATATGCTAACACGCTTGATCACTTACACGTTCACTTTACACTTTTATTCTATATATACTTGATTATCTTAGAACAGGTAAATCTTTTATTCCTTTTTGCTGATGTCAAAGGGGGAGAAAGTTATAAAAATATATGTGCTTGGTGTAAGGGGGAGTCATGGAATAAAGGGGAGTTGTAGTTTTATGGTATGGTAAAAATATTTTATAAATAAAGGTTGTCATCATCAAAAAGGGGGAGTTGTTAGGAACTGAGTTGATGATGTTTTGATGACAACAACCTTATATAATTGTTATACTTTACTTTATAAAATATATACTAACATTTCCATATATATATATATATGTATGTATGTATATGTATATAGGAAGTATATGCAGGTATCATCGAAGACTGATCAGTATAAAGACTCAAGCATCAAGATGAAGATTAGAGATTCAAGATTCAAGACTCTAGAGAATCAAGATTTCAAGATCTCAGGATAAGTGTCTAGTATTTTGTTAAAACTTCATAATAGCACTTCCATCTTTCTTCCAATTTTCTTTTGGGATGGAACACAATTTCTATCGAAACCAATGGCTTACAAACCCATGACAAGTAGCTTACAAACCTACGACAAGTGGCTTACAAAACCACGAAAATCAAAATCATTTAAACTACTTTGTACAAGTTCTCGAGTCCTATGGAGGAGCTCTGTAGGAAGGTTCTTGCAATTTCAGTTTGAATAGATTTTTCAAAATGTTTTTTTAAATCTGTTTTCAAAATGTTTTAGCTTTCAAAATCATGTTTTCAAAAAAAAATTCAAACTTTGTTTTAGCCTTGAAATATTCCTCTATTCTGATTTTAAAAACTTCTATTTTTAAAACATCAAAACTTATTCTGATTTTAAATATTACTTATATAATTGACGGTCTATATCAATTATATATATATATATATTTAAAATAATGTTTTATATTCATTCTCTAACTCAAAATATTGTTTAAACACTTTACTTTGCTTCATAGAAGTTTCAACTTGTTTTAAATTATATTGTCTTTACAAAAAAACATCTCTGTAATTTTGAACTAAGGGATGTCGACATAAGGGGATACCCCATGTCGACATGGTGGCAGTTGGATTCAAAATTCAATTTTCAAAAGAAGTGTCCATTCGTTCGAAAACCTTTCGCCAACGGTTATGACTGTTGTACATCTATAAAAGGCTTCCAAAACGAATTTTTTTAACAACTACTTTCTTATTTTCTTCACTCTTTCTTCTCCACCATTCCATATCCATAAAACTTCATATTTTCAAGATCGTGCCATCATTCTGCCAAATTCTCAATAGGAAATCATTTAGATACTCTCTCTATTTGATTCCCCATTATTCTACTAAAGATCAAAGTGCTATTCAGAGTTATAGGATTAATTTGGATTCAAAAAGTCCATAGTGTCTATCCATTCAAAAGGATTGTTATTAAGAAGTATTAGGGTGATCTTGTGTCCCGTAAATCAAGAGAGTTTACCCCATACTCGGAGATAGGAGGGTTCCTCAAGGCCTTAGAAATTGAGGGTAGTAATTTGGATATTGGCTTATAAAAATTTGTATAAGGATATTGCCTTGGTGCAGGACTGGATGTAGGAGGATTCCGAACCAGTATAAAATCCTGTGTGTTCTTTCCTTTTACTTGCTTTACTTTACTATTTGCATTTGTTATATGTTCTGTGATCATTCTGTGTTAGAATTTTGTTTAGATTTGTGTTGAAAGTTTTAATTTAGTCATATAGTTCATATATTCTTTAAAACACTATTCACTCCCCTCTAGTGTTATTTCTGCCTTAAGATCCTTAATCCGCATCCCTAACATATTTCAATTTCAAAAATGATTGTTGTTGACCAATCGGGTTTCTTATTTTTAATTATCTATCCTAGGCCAAGTTGTTTAATTGGGTATTTATCATTTCAACCCAGTATCATTCAATATAAAACAAAGCATAGCAAAGGGAACTTGCATTGTGATAACTGAGATGGTGTCAAAGTAAATAAACAAGCAATAGCAACCATACATAACAATTCATCAATTTATTAAATAATCCCGAAATAATCGTATTAATTTACATTTGTTATTTATGCAAATTAATATAATTATTCCTAGAATCCACACTATCATTTCATGCAGATTAAAGATTATTACATTATGGTTTTCACTTGGTGTCCATTATCAAATTTCTACATCAATCATACATTCAAGGGTTCAAAGTGAGGTTAACGCTAATTCCACGTGTCGATTTATGTAACATTTAAAGGGGGTCAAGTTCAACATATATAATCCATTTTACATTGTTAACTATCCTATATCAAATTCAATTTCATATTAATTATTGCGTATATTAACAACCAAATTCAACATCACATAGCAAATTTAGTGTCACAACTATTTACCATAAACCAGCATCAAATCACAATCTATCACGTTAAATCTTTTTAAAACAATACATGGCGTTAATTTAGAAATTTTAAATTCTATCAATACTCAATTTTAACTTGTATAGCAATCAACAGTTTTATTTCAACAATTTTAACAATCAACAATTTAATATCCAAATTAACATTAACAACAATTATCACTTGATTATCATCGCATAATAGATTGAGTCGTGAATGAAATATTCACCTTTCATGGTTAGAGAAGATGACGACGAAGCACGAAAATGAATAGACTAGATAGACGACACAAGCACGAATACGAACTGTAAATCAAACAAAAGATTATTCAACAATAGTTTAATACAATGTATATATATCGATTTGTATATATATATAAACCATACCAAACAACTAGATGCAAATAAGGTAGATGGAAGCCTAGGCCTGAGATCCCGGATCAGCTACAACTGTCAAGCAAGCGAAACAACATATGAGATACTGTAACCCATGTTTATTTATATACTAAAATATATGTAAAATCGCACTTTACAATATATATATATATATAACATGAATCTTCCTTTAAAGTACAAATAGCTTTTTTTTTCAACTAAGTTTGCAGCGTATAAACCCAACAATTTTTGAACTGGACCTGTAAACTAATATATTCAGTAGCTTTATATTCAAAACTGTTTGTAAAATATATACATAGAAACCTGTTTGCATAACAAACTCTTATAACTATAAAATGAAGCATCTTGTACAAACTTTCTCCCATTTTCTTCTAAAACCCAAAACTATATATATATTTTTATATATAACGGCAGTGCAGTGGGAAGTTGGCTGCGGCCAAGGCAAGACACAGTAATGACGGCGGAGCGGGGACGTCGCGGTGGTCGGAGAAGGCGGTTGCGGGCTGGTGTTCAGCTGGGCCTGGGTTGGAGGTGGACGTGGGCAGTGGTGCTGGGTTAGCCGTGAGTGGGTTCGGGTGGCGGATGGTGGAAGCGGAACGTGTCGCTGGTGGATTGGTGAGTGGGTGTGTAGGCGGAACAGTGGGGAGGTGGAGAGGGTGAGGCGGAAAAGGCGGAGAGGGTGGACGTGGGTGGACGTGGGCGGAGCGGGCGGCATGGGTGGACGTGGGTCGTGGGGTCGGCAATGGGTGAGGCGGCGTGGCCAGTGGGCGAAGGCCGACGTGGGGACGGAGACTGGTGGCAGTGGGAACGACGTGGGTGGAGTGGGTTTCGTGAGTTTCATTACTCTGGAGGGGAGACAACAACAAAAAAAGAATTATGAAGAGGAGGGAGAGAGAATACGTACCAGAGAAGTGAGCAACTACAGAAGTGAGTGATTAATGAAAGCAGAGGTAGCAGATATATACAGAGAGGTTTACAGAGAGGTTTAGAGTACCAAGGTCAATGCAATGATGCCTTCGGTAGACGTGATGGCTATTGGGTTTCTTAGAGAGCTGAATGGTCAAGGACTCCTAGAATTCTGAACAGTGTAGATAGTTGGGTACCGGTTTGTGCTGCGTAAGGGACCAGTTTGTACTACGTCAAATAATTATAATTCGCAACGCCGAACTCCGATTTACACAAATAAATATACCGTTTTGATCAGCGAGACGAGGCGAACGCAACGGTATGAAGATTTTGACGATTTGACATTGTTTGCAAAGTGGTTAATCTAATTTAGTTGTTTGCTTGCGCGAACAATTTAACTATCAATTAAAAGCGAAATTTGACGAAACAAAATGCGCCGTCATGATCAGAATATTTTTCTTATGCAACATTGTGAAAAATATTTGAGTTCGGACGATAGAAAATTCACACATAAAATTTAAACTAATATGTAAATGTGACGAACGAAATTTTACTTCAATATTTTTCAACGAAATTTGGTGTGCGCCTATGTCTATCTAGACGCATTTCAAATGTGAAGTTTTAATAGCAACGTAATTTGTTTGTGAAAATTTGAATTTCTACACTAAATAAGCGATTTGAAAATTTTAAACTGGGTCTGAATTTCAGGGTCGTTACATTCTCCCCCACTCAAACTTTTCGTCCTCAAAAAGGAACAAAGTAAAGAGTGGAAGAATAGATAAAAGAGATACGATGGATATCGAATAGAGTATCGAATAAAGTATAGAATATAGAAAGGAATTTACCTTCAACAAACAATTCTGGATTAGAATCCCGGATACTCTCCTTGGTTTTCCAAGTACAATCACGATCATTGGGACTCCATTGGACTTTGACTACGCTGACAGATTTTCTTCTAAGCTAGTTCGTATCCCTATCAACAATACGTAGTGGTCTCCACTCTATAGTCAAATCCGGCTCAATATCAACCTCATCTAACTGAGCAATAGGAATGGTCATGGATGGATCGCGCACAACCTTCCGAAGATGTGAAACATGGAATACGTTGTGCACGTCCTCAAATTTCTCCGGCAGTGCAACTCTGTAGGCTAGTGTACCAATTCTCTTAGTGATAGTGAATGGTCCAACAAATCTAGGAGCGAGCTTCCCTCTACGACCAAATCGAATAACATTATTGAAAGGTGATACCTTAAGAAATACCTCATCCCCAACCTGGAATTTTAAATCTCTTCTACGCCTATCTGCATAGCTCTTCTGCCTATGATGTGCGGTCTTCATCTTCCTTTTGATCTCATTACCTTCTCAATGCTTCCATAATCATATCTGGTCCAAGAATTAACCGATCACCGGGCTTAATCCAACAAGCTGGAGATTTGCATGGCCGTCCATATAAAGCTTCGAACGATGCCATATCGATACTTGCCTAATTATAAAGATAGTTTAATTTCAATTCAATTTTACTTATTTAAATTGAAAATTTCTGATTTACCTGGTAACTGTTATTATAGGTGAACTCAACCAAATGGAGATGGTCTTCCCAAGATCCACCGAAATCAATAATGCAAGCTCGGAGCAGATCTTCCAAACTCTGATTTACCCTCTCAGTTTGGCCATCTGTTTGAGGATGATAAGCTGTGCTCAGATTCAGTTTAGTGCCCAAGACGTCCTGAAATGCCTTCTACAATTTACTAGTGAACAAAGGATCTCTATCGCATACAATACTTGATGGAACTCCATGAAGTCTAACAATCTCTCTCACATAAATCTCGGCCAAACTCGAAGCAGTACGAGTGGTCTTAACAGGAATAAAGTGAGCAGATTTGGTCAACCTATCAACAATCACCCATATACTCTCGTTATCTTTTCTGGTCCTCGGTAATCCGTCAACGAAGTCCATAGAAATCTGATCCCATTTCCAACACGGAATCTCTAGGGGTTGAAGTAATCTTGTCGTCTTCCGGTGATCGACCTTGACTTGCTGGCAAGTGGTGCATCTACTGACATATATAGAGATATCTCTCTTCATCCCACTCCACCAATATAAACGCTTCATATTCCGATGCATCTTGGTGACACCAAGATGAAATGAAAGTGATGACTGATGGTTCTCTCTAAGCACTTCTTGTCTCAATCCATCAACATTAGGAACACAAATACAGTTGTCAATCCTCAGAACTCTGTTACTATCTATTTGTGCTCCCATTTTACTGTCAGAATTTCCAACTCTTCCAAGAACTAACTCCTTTATGCTATAGAGCAAGGTGTCCTCATATTGCTTAGCTTTGATGCGATCCATAAGAGATGGGGAGATAACAAGCTGAAATAGCATGCCTTCTACAATATTACAACATGACAATGCTTTGCTATGGCTTAAAGCATCAGCTACAACATTGCTTTCCCAGGAGTATAATTGATGTCGAGATCAAATGAAGCTAAGAATTCAAGCCATCGGACTTGTCTCTGGTTCAAATCCTTCTGAGAAAAAATATACCTCAAGGACTTATGATCAGTGAATAATTCAAATTTTGTTCCCAAAAGATGATGCCTCCATAGTTTCAAAGCAAATACAACGGCAAGAAGCTCTAGATCATGAGTTTCATAGTTTACTTCATGGGTCTTCAACTGACGACCAGCATAAGCAACAACCTTTCCATTTTGCATTAAGACAGTGCCTAAACCTTCTCGACAAGCATCGGTATAGACAGTTAATCCTTCACTCCCGTCTATTACCGCAAGAACTGGGGCTGAAGTTAACTTACGTTTCAACTCATTAAAAGTTGATTCGCACTTCTCACTCCAAATAAACTTGACATCCTTTCGAGTTAAAGCAATAAGTAGGGCAGAAATCCGAGCAAAGTGCTCAATAAATCTGCGATAATAACCGGCCAAACCCAAGAAGCTACGAATCTCTGTAGGAGTTTTGGGAGTCTCCCAGTCCTGTAGATAAGTTTTCAAATTAGAAAGGAATAAGATGGATCAAATAGAAATAACGAACAGGATAGAACTTACATTGATTACGGCGATCTTAGCTGGATCGACCGAGATCCCATTTTCAGAAACAATATGGCCAAGGAATCGTACTTCGTCTCGCCAGAAGTGGCATTTCGAGAACTTAGCTTTAAGCTGATGATTTCGGAGAGTTTCCAAAACACAAGAAAGATGTGTCTCATGCTCTTTCTCATCTTTGGAGAAGACGAGAATATCATCAATGAAGACAAGAACAAACTTGTTAAGGACATCACGAAAGACTCGATTCATCAAGTCAACAAAATAAGCCGGGGCATTGGTCAACCCGAACGGCATAACTAACCATTCACAGAATCCGTTCTCGGTACGGAAAGCTGTCTTATGGATACTATCTTCTGCTACTCTGAGTTGGTGGAACCCAGTGGCTAGATCAAGTTGTGAGAAGACTTTAGCTCCATGGAGCTGATCGAATAAATCATTTATGTGAGGCATCAAATAGCGATTTTTGAGAGTGCGTTTGTTTATTTCTCTGAAATCAACACACATGCGAAGAGATCCATCTGATTTGGTGACAAATATGACGGCGGCGCCCCATTCAGAACAACTTCTCCTTATCAAACCCTTAGCAAGCAGATCATCAATTTGATTTTTTAGTTCAACCTTTTCCTTGGGAGCCATCCTTCTATGAGGGAGAACTACGGGAGTAGCTCCAGGAATAAGGTCAATGCGGAAATTGATCTCCCGTTTAGGCAGTAGAGAGTTGACCTCTCTAAATACATCGAGAAATTTTTAAACAATAGGAGTGGTACTAAGATCATCCAGGTGAGCATCAAGAGAGAATATGAAGCTTCCGACATATTTCTAAGGTGATTTGCATTCAATGACAAGCGGTAGGCCCTTGTCATTGACTAGAGAAACAGAACGAGCTTTGCAAGAAATAACAGCATCGAATTTTCTTAACCAATCAGCACCAAATAAGATGTCAAATGCTACGAATCCAAGCACATAAAAATCCCAAGTGAATCGATATCTTCCATACAAAAGCACAACCTCTTTACAAATTCTATTGAGGTTGGCAAGTCCTCCAATAGGTTTGGAGACACATAAGGAAGTAGTGGCAAGAGTAGGTTCTAATTTGAGCTTATTACAAAGATCAATAGATATGAAGGTATGAGAAGCACCAGTATCGAATAATACCCTAACAGGTAAATCATGTAATGAAAAGGTACTTCGTAAGGTACCTTGGCCATCCTAAGCAGGTGGTGCAAGTGGTGCAGGAGTGGTGATAGCAAATACTCCGGATGATGTGCCTCTCTTCCTCAATAGGCAGTCTTTCTTGAAGTGACCAGGCTGGAGGCAGGCATGGCATAAATCACTCCTCATCTGAGAAGGTGGTGGAATAGCAGCTCCGGTAGATGGACAGCTATTAGCATAATGGCCCTTCTTATCGCATTTGAAGCAAGTGATATTAGCAAGGTCGATTGGGCTTTTCTGGGCATATCCTAATCCGGTAGTCATTTGCCAAGCTTTCTTTTGTTGATCAAAGGTCATCTTCCTCTTCCCAAGCTGGCTAGAAGAGGACTGAGTAGGAGTGGCCTTGGCAGTGGGTCCCCTTGGCTTTGCCTCGTATCTAAGAGCATAATCAACAAGCTCTGTGAAGGTGCAGTGAGTGTGGTCAGTAAGCAAGTCATAATACTCTGGTCTAGCTCCCAAAATGAACTTATCGTTCTTTAGAAGTGGTGTACCAATCAAGCCAGGTCCGAACTTTGAGAGTTCGTTGAATTTCCTCTCATACTCAGAAAAAGTCATACTGCCTTGCTTAAGGTCCATAAAAGCTCTATAAAGTTGGGTTCTCCCAGCAGCTGGCATCCATTGTGCCAAGAAAGTATCCCTAATCAAAAGATAGACTAGATGAATAACATTCCAGAGATTGAAAGAAGAAATTAGACTACGAAATCCAGACAAATTTACCTAAACTGGGCCCAAGTGATGGTGTTCTCCTCGATGCAAGAAGAAACAGATTCCCACCAATCTTGTGCGGCATCCTGAAGTTGCCAAATAGCAAGTTGACCCTTCTGAGCATCAATGATTTCCAATCCAGAAAATATCTTCTCTAAGCCTTTAAGCCATTGTTGAGTTTCGATAATGCTCTCAGATCCGGAAAACTTAATAACCCCTAGCTGTGTATACTCCTTACTAAGAGTGGTGAATTTGACTGGAGCTGGGGCGGCAGGTGCAGCCCGGGCAGGACCATTGCCTCTTCCTTCCCTATTGTTTCTTTCGGTACTCATCCTGAAATATCGAAAGAGATTTAGAACCAAGGATAGAGAACTCATAAAGCTTAAAGAAAATCTAATTAACGAAACAAAAGAAGTTTGAATTAAAAGGGTATGGATATTAAATCGATTCTCCTCATTCTAGGGTATTGCAACCCTATCTCTAATGAGTTTATATAACCCCAAACTAAGGTTTTTAGGGAAATCAAAGCTCTGATACCAACTGTAACAACTCGTATAATTGTACCATTTAAGTTGACAATAATCCACACATGTCAACTTAAATAATACAAAATATGAATCATTATGGGATTATAAATACATAAATGTAAATGAGAATCAATACAACATTGCAGACACAGAACAGTCACAGAATAATGCAGCGGAAAATACATCGTCATAATAGCAGTTCATGAAGCTACTACATGAAGTACAACAATGTCACAACATAAGGCGACTGAAAGGAAATACATAAATGCCCAACAGGCTAATACATCAATACTGGAATAGAAATGGACAGATAAAGATAAATGCTAAGTCTTCATCATCTTCAACCAACCTTGATCAGCAACTGGATAGCTTCAGACTGACCCGAGCATATACAAAAGAGAAACACTTGAGTCAGGACTCAAAATCTTATGCAAGATAATCAATTGCAGGGAATAAAGTCCATAACTCAAAGATGAATAAAATAACATCTCTAAGGGTCCGATAAACTATCTATATATACAATAGAATACGATAGGTAGATAATGTCTAATCAGCAAAGTACGATATTAAAATAGCGTTAAGGCGTTACCATAATTCCCCTTAACACGTTTTATAATGCCATAGTCTATACAGCACCGTAAACCCCACCGTAAACTAGTGGTCATCAGAGGGTACCCCATAGGTATAACACAAAACAAAGCGTAGTGGTTGCGAATAGGATAATCAGTATGACAAGGTGCATGAGGCGATACCAACTAGGATACTAGTAGTTGCATGATCCGGACTGATGTTGAGCATAGCCAGCAGCTACCTCAACATCGCGAAACAACACTCCTAAATCAAGGGGTGCACCCAAATCGAATCAAAAAAGTAATAGATATGGTATCGAAGAAATGTGTCCGCTAGACGTGGCGAACCTCAATGGCCCGGCACGGCTCCTGTTTTAGTCATGTCAGGGGTCATCCAATACCGTTCTCTTTCTTTAGTCAACGCGTTCACCAAACCATCCACTTCATTCTGGATCAACACTCCGCGTATAATAGTTATAAAGTGGTTTTCGGTATCGAAAGAGAGTATGTCCATATCCGATCCCGGTCTCTTTAATAACTATGTATTTATTACCCGATGGTCGGTTAAATTAACATTTAAACAAATCAAAGTCCAAAAGTCAAGGTGTAAATTTGACTTCCAAAATTTGACATTTCACGATTCAATTTATTTCAGATATTTAAAACATATTTCCAAATGCAATTTTTAGTTCAAACATTTGAGTTAACAATAAAATTAAGCATTCAAGTTCAATTTAATAAGATCTAAATTTCGCTTATTAAATTTAGTTCATAATCAGTGAATTCAAGTTAATGGTCAATTTAGTTCGAATCATTAAATCAAATTCTATTCATTTCAATTCATATTTACATTCACTGTTATCATAAATTCGATTAAATCAATTTCATTAACTAAATTCCCTTTTTTCAAAACTTCATTTGATTTATTAACCAATTTAATTAAATTTCTTTTTAAAGAAATCTGTTTCCATTTATTTGGTTCAATGATCTACACATCACAAATTAGCTATTTCCGAGTCACAAATCAACTCAATCCATATTCCGTTTACAATGTCCGGATTTGATTAATTCATTAAATTTAAAATCATTTAAATTTAAATTATCACTAAACTAATCCATAAAACTTTAGTTAGTTTTGTATTCCACTTAAGTCAAATTTTTCTTAATCTCAAATTAAATTTATAACAAATTTTCAAATCTATTTAATTAAAACCGAGTTTAAATCTAAATCTAACAGATCTAATAAATTTTTAAATTATTAAATTCTAGAACTTACTTGTTTCTAAATCTCATTTCAATTAAATTTGCCAATTCATTTTGTTCAATTAAATAGGTTTATTAATCCGTTCAATTAAATCCATTAATTTATTTCAATTTAATCCATTAATTAATTTCAATTAAATCCATTAAGTTCGTTACTTAATTTCCAAACAAATTGTTAAGTTCATTCCTTAATTTAAAATATATTTTAATTTCAAAAATGATTGTTGTTGACCAATCGGGTTTCTTATTTTTAATTATCTATCCTAGGCCAAGTTGTTTAATTGGGTATTTATCATTTCGACCCAGTATCATTCAATATAAAACAAAGCATAGCAAAGGGAACTTGCAATGTGATAACTGGGATGGTGTCAAAGTAAATAAAAAAGCAATAGCTACCATACATAACAATTCATCAATTTATTAAATAATCCCAAAATAATCGTATTAATTTACATTTGTTATTTATGCAAATTAATATAATTATTCCTAGAATCCACACTATCATTTCATGCAGATTAAAGATTATTACATTATGGTTTTCACTTGGTGTCCATTATTAAATTTCTACATCAATCATACATTCAAGGGTTCAAAGTGAGGTTAACGCTAATTCCACATGTCGATTTATTTAACATTTAAAAGGGGTCAAGTTCAACATATATAATCCATTTTACAGTGTTAACTATCCTATATCAAATTCAATTTCATATTAATTATTGCATGTATTAACAACCAAATTCAACATCACATAGCAAATTTAGTGTCACAACTATTTACCATAAACCAACATCAAATCACAATCTATCACGTTAAATCTTTTTAAAACAATACATGGCATTAATTTAGAAATTTTAAATTCTATCAATACTCAATTTTAACTTGTATAGCAATCAACAGTTTTATTTCAACAATTTTAACAATCAATAATTTAATATCCAAATTAATATTAACAACAATTATCACTTGATTATCATCGCATAATAGATTGAGTCGTGAATGAAATATTCACCTTCATGGTTAGAGAAGATGACGACGAAGCACGAAAATGAATAGACTAGATAGACGACACAAGCACGAATACGAACTGTAAATCAAACAAAAGTTTATTCAATAATAGTTTAATACAATGTATATATATCGATTTGTATATATATATAAACCATACCAAACAACTAGATGCAAATAAGGTAGATGGAAGCCTAGGCCTGAGATCCCGGATCAGCTACAACTGTCAAGCAAGCGAAACAACATATGAGATACTGTAACCCATGTTTATTTATATACTAAAATATATGTAAAATCGCACTTTACAATATATATATAACATGAATCTTCCTTTAAAGTACAAATAGCTTTTTTTTTCAACTAAGTCTGCAGCGTATAAACCTAACAATTTTTGAAATGGGCTTGTAAACTAATATATTCAGTAGCTTTATATTCAAAACTGTTTGTAAAATATATACATAGAAACCTGTTTGCATAACAAACTCTTATAACTATAAAATGAAGCATCCTGAACAAACTTTCTCCCCTTTTCATCTAAAACCCAAAACTATATATATATTTTTATATATAACGGCAGTGTAGTAGGAAGTTGGCTGCGGCCAAGGCGAGGCACAGTAATGACGGCGGAGCGGGGACGTCGCGGTGGTCGGAGAAGGTGGTTGCGGGCTGGGGTTTGGCTGGGCCTGGGTTGGAGGCGGACGTGGGCAGTGGTGCTGGGTTGGCCGTGAGTGGGTTCGGGTGGCAGATGGTGGTAGCAGAACGAGCTAGAGGAGGCAGTGGGTTCGGGTGTCGCTGGTGGACTGGGTGAGTGGGTGTGTAGGCGGAACAGTGGGGAGGTGGAGAGGGTGGGGCGGAAAAGGAGGAGAGGGTGGACGTGGGCGGAGCGGGCGGCCTAGGTGGACGTGGGCGGAGCGGGCGGCACAGGTGGACGTGGGCGGAGCGGGCGGCATGGGTGGACGCGGGCGGAGCAGGCGGCTTGGGTGGACGTGGGTAGTGGGGTCGGCAATGGGTGAGGCGGCGTGGCCAGTGGGCGAAGGCGGGCGTGGGGACGGAGACTAGTGGATGGTGGCAGTGGGAACGACTTGGGTGGACGTGGGTTTCATGAGTTTCATTACTCTGGAGGGGAGATAACAACAAAAAAAAGAATTACGAAGAGGAGGGAGAGAGAGAGAGTACGTACCAGAGAAGTGAGCAACTACAGAAGTGAGTAATTAATGAAAGCAGAGGTAGCAAATATATACAGAGAGGTTTAGAGTCCCAAGGTCAATGCAATGATGTCTTCGGTAAACGTGATGGCTATTGGGTTTCTTAGAGAGCTGAATGGTCAAGGACTCCTAGAATTCTGAACAGTGTAGATAGTTGGGTACCGGTTTGTGCTGTGTAACGGACCAGTTTGTACTGCGTTAAACAATTATAATTCGCAACGCCGAACTCCGATTTACACAAATAAATATACCGTTTTGATCAGCGCAACGAGGCGAACGCAACGGTATGAAGATTTTGATGATTTGACATTGTTTGCGGAGTGGTTAATCTAATTTAGCTGTTTGCTTGCGCGAACAATTTAACTATCAATTAAAAGCGAAATTTGACGAAACGAAATGCGCCGTCATGATCAGAATATTTTTCTTATGCAACATTGTGAAAAATATTTGAGTTCGGACGATAGAAAATTCACACATAAAATTTAAACTAATATGTAAATGTGACGAACGAAATTTTACTTCAATATTTTTCAACGAAATTTGACGTACGCCTATGTCTATCTAGACGCATTCCAAATGTGAAGTTTGAATAGCAACGTAATTTGTTTGTGAAAATTTGAATTTCTACACTAAATAAGCGATTTTAAAATTTTAAACTGGGTCTAAATTTCAGGGTCGTTACAAAGATATAAAAGATAAAGAAATGGCTTACCAATTTAGCCGAAAAATCCACTTTGCAATTGGGATTGGACTTCTGCATGCTATCCTCTATTTCCCAAGTACAGTCCTTTGGATTGCCACTCCATTGCACTTTGACTAGTTTCACAATTTTGTTCCTCGGCTTCTTCTTATCACGATCAATGATCTATATTGGTTCTCTCTTTACTGCTAGATTTGGTGTGATCTCCAAATCCTACTGAGCAGCTTCTTCAATAATACAGTCTAGATCGTGCATATATTTTCGAAGATTAGAAATGTAAAACACATCATGCATGCCAGATAACCAACTGGGTAGCTGCACTCGATGTGCTAAAGGACCGATCCACTCCAGAACAGGAAAAGGACCAATATACCGTGGTGCCAACTTACCAGTCTTTCCAAACCTCAACACACCACGCATTGGAGACACTTTTAAGAATACAGAATCTCCAACCTGGAATTTTAAATCTCTTCTTCTGCGATCAGCATAACACTTTTGAGACTTTGAGCCGTTTTCAATTTCTTTCGTATAAAATCAACTTTTTCTGTGGCTTCCTTAATCATATCTGTTCCAAGGACGAGTCTATCACCTGACTCGGTCAAGCATGCAGGTGATCGACACGGACGACCCTATAAAGATTCAAAAGGAGCCATTTCGACACAGGCCTGATAGCTATTGTTATATGAGAATTCGATCAGATGAAAATGGCCCTCCCAAGAACCACCAAATCAACTATACAAGCATGTAATAGGTCTTCTAAGATTTGGTTAATCCTCTCAGTCTGCCCATCAAACTGTGGGTGATAAGCAGTACTGAAGTTCAGCTTTGTTCCCAATGCGGCTTGAAACGTCTTCCAAAATCTACTAGTGAAGATCGGGTCATGATCTCTCACTATACTGCTCGGTATACCGTGGAGATGGACAATCTCTTTCACATATAACTCAGCTAAACTTGCTACTGCGTGGGTAGATTTCACTGGCAAAAAGTGGGCTGTCTTAGTCAAACAGTCCACAATAACCCAAATTGCTTCATTGCCTTTCCGAGTACGGGGCAACCCGTCGATGAAATCCATCAATACTTGATCCCATTTCCACTTGGGTACTTCCAAAGGCTGGAGTAAACCCGCCATTTTCTTTTGATCACTTTTAATTTGTTGACAAGTAGCACAGCAACTCACATATATAGATATATCCCTTATCATGGTCTTCCACCAGAAAGTTCTTTCGATATCTCTATACGTCTTATTAACTCCTGGATGGATACTGAGTCTAGATTTGTGACATTTATCTAAGACTTCACGTTTTAATTCCAGGATATCAGGGACACAGATCATGTCTTTCAACCTTATAACTCCTCTATTATCAACCTCAAAACTAGTATCTTCACCTTGGCATATTCTTTATAAATTCCTCGAAGAAACTCGTCTTCTTTCTGCTTTCTTGCGATCCTCTTAAGAAGAGTAGGCGCGTTAACAAGATGGGCAAGAATAGCATGCTTTCTACTCAAAGCATCGGCAACTACATTGGCTTTTCCGGGTGTATATAGAATATCTAGGTCATAGGATGCTAGAAATTCCAACCAACTTGTTTTCGTAGATTTAAATCTTCCTGGGTGAAGAGGTATTTCAGAGATTTATGGTCGGTGAATAATTCGAATTTTTCACCAAAAGAAAGAGAAAGTTCATTAAGTATATTTATTAAGTTAAGTTAAATTCTTAAATCGGTAGGAAAGTTGGAAGAGGTTCTTACCCGGAAGATAGTGTCGCCAGATTTTCAAAGCGAAAATAACAGCTAGAAGCTCCAAATCATGTGTTGGGTAGTTTCTCTCGTGCGGATGTAATTAACTACTCACATAGGCAATTACCTTCCCATTCTGCATTAGCACCGCACCCACACCATCACCACAAGCGTCAGCATAGACGGATAAACCCTTGTTCCAATGATAGCGAGAACTTGAGTGGTAGTTAATCTCCTTTTCAACTCCTGGAAAGCTTTATCACATTTCGGAGTCCAATCAAAATTTGCATTCTTCATCGTTAGTTTAGTCAATAGACTAGCCATCTTAGAAAAGTCCTAAACAAACTTCCGGTAATGACCCGCTAAACCCAGAAAACTTTGAACTTCTTATGGAGTAGTGGGTTTCCTCCTGTCAAGAATAGCGTAAATCTTGCCTGGGTCAATAGAGATCCCTTCTTCACTAATAATGTGCCCGAGAAATTTAACTTCCTTGACCCAAAAATGGAATTTAGAAAATTTGGCGAATAGAATGTTCTTCCTTAATATCTCAAAAATAATTCTTAAATGTTCAGCGTGCTCCTCTTCGGTCTTCGAATAGACCAAAATATTGTCAATAAACACAAGAACAAATTTATTTAACACCTCTTGGAAACACGGGTCATTAAATCTACAAAGTATGTTGGAGCATTGGTTAGTCCGAAAGGCATGACTAACCATTCGTTGAACATGTTAGGAACCCTGAAGGCAGTCAAGTGAACACAATCTTCGGCAATTCGCAGCTGATGGAATCCCTGAGCTAGATCCATTTTAGAAAAGAAACAAGCGCCGTGCAGTTGACCAAACAAATCATCAATTCTAGGTAAAGGAAATTTGTTCTTGAGAGTTAGTTTGTTGAGATCGTGGTAGTCTACACACAATCTCAAGGATCCGTCAGATTTAGCTACGAATACCACAGTTGAACCCCATTCGGAAACACTAGGACGTGTCAACCCTTTTTCTAGCAAATCACCGGTTTGCTTGACTAATTCAATTCTTTCCCTGGGTACCATCCTGCGACTTGCATGAATGACGGGATGAGCATTAGGTACTAAGTCAATTCTGAATTCTATTTCTCTGTGTGGAAGTAAGGATTTTACTTCTTCGAAAACGTCTGGAAATTCCCGGACAATGGGTATGGACTCCAGACTAGGTTTGGAATATCCCAAGGTGTACATACACTCATCTCTTTTAGGACTCGGGTCCTCACAAGAAATCTCAATGAAATATCCAAATTTGGTTTTGATCGAAATCAATCGATTGTTACAATCTAATTTGGCTTCGTATGTTATTAGCCAATCCATTCCGGGTAAGATTTCAAACTCATTAAAATCAAGGACAAAGAGACCGATGAGGAGTTGGTAACAAGAATATGAGATAGGAACGTCTCTACGTCGTAGACAAAGGTTCGTGGGCCCACCAACTGGATTCTTTACGCAAATGGGCTCGTCGACAAAATCGGGTTCAAGGTTTAATTCATTTACAGCTTGTTGAGAGATAAAACTATGTGTAGCGCCCATGTCAAACAAAACTCTAACGATTCTATCATAAATAGTAAGGTTACCTTCCAGAACTCCTTTCCCTTTATTTGCTTTGGAGGTTGCGGGTTTATCTTTGACTGTGTACACTTTTGTTGTCTGACCTTGCTTTATTATTGGGCAGTCTTTAACTTCGTATCCCGTTTTCTGACAGTAATAGCATTTCCTGGGTTTTGCTTGTACATGTTGATTTACTTGTTTCTTAGGCTTCGTACATCTACTCGAGTAATGGACTTTTTCCAAACAATTAAAACAAGTAACACCTTTTTCCTTATCCTCTTGATTGTTCTTCTTCTTCTCCTTTCCCTACCATGGTTTCTTGCCTCCGAATTTTCTTTTTTTCAATTTGGATTGCTCGTTTTTCCTTTCTCCACTGGGGCTTCTTGCATATCCAGGGTAGCATATCTGTAACCCATATCGATCAGATCAGAAATAGATTCTTTGACATGGCCAGTCATTCTTTTGTGGAACTTCTTATTCATCCCATGAATAAACCTTTCATTTTTCTTTAGAGGTGTGTTTGCCAATTTTGGACCGAAACGAGACAATTCGTTGAATTTGCTTAAGTGCTCTTCAAATGACAAACTCCCCTGCTTCAAGTCCATAAATTCCTGGTACATTCGGGAGATACCAGCCGATGGCATATAGCGTTTCTCAAACACTTCTTTAAATCATTCCCACATGAATTCATCTTCTGCCTCATCTACAGTAATTGTCTCCCACCAGGCTAAGGCTTCTTCTTGGAGCTGCCAAGAAGCTATTAGTTGCATTTGATCATTTTCCAATTTTAGCCCGTTAAAAATTCTTTCACATAATATGATACAGGCTTGAGCTTCAACAATAGATTCCTTACCAGTGAACAGCTTACCACCAAGTCTCGAGAATCTTTTATATAGATCAACCAGATTCGGCTGAGTTTGAGTAGATAAAGCTGCTTTTGTTGTTGCTGGGACTTGACCGATTGTGGTAGAATTTCCCCGACCCCTAACTCTTCCTCTTCGCCTGCTCATTCTTACTATCTGTAACTAGTAAGAAAACTCGATTTAGATATATGGACGAAATATCTTAGGGAATATCAACGGTTAAAAGAAATAGACCAAGAAAATTTAGGTTTTTGGTCTCTCGGTTCATACTCATTCTAGGGTATATTTCACCCTATCTCTAATGTGCCGCCTAATGTGTTATACTCTGTAGCTAAAGTTCTTACTCAACCTTTAGCTCTGATACCACTTGTCACGACCCGAAATCCAGTGTTCCAAAATCAACATCAAGTACCTCACTTGTATTCGACTATCGGAGATACATACGTCGAATTCCAGTTCGGATGGAGCTTATAACAACATTAGATGAATATAAATAGCAGAAACAAAATGAATATCAGTGATGAACACCACAGATACAACATCAGATACTGTGATAAACCAGATTTTTGGAGAACTGTTAATTTGTAATTAACATGACTAAATTTATTAAACCCTGACTTATTAAATGAACAAATAAACTTGATAATAAATATATACATTTAGATACTTATTTTAGTGATAAAAATATAAAATTCAACTGTAAATAAATCCAATGATAAATATTTATATCTGAATAAATATTTATTAATTCCCTAATATAATTGTAGGAATGGGAAAATTTATTATTTTCAAATAAAATTAAATATATGTTTGTTTAAAATTATATTTATATATGAGTTGATTTTTAAAATTTAATGTAAGTTTGGGTTTGGAATTCAAATAAATATATTGAAAATGTTACTTTGTAATAAATAGATGTATATTTAAAGAACATCATGAAATGAAAAATATATATAGGTAAATTTATAAATAAACATTTAAGAAAAAAAACATATGTTAATTTAAGAACTATGGTTTATGACATTGAAAAAGTATAAATAGATGAAAAAATAATAAGATTAGTTATAAGTATAAAAATAAGTACAAAACATATAAAAATAAATATAAAAACATTTTTACTTATGTTAATATAAAAAGGAAAATGCATAAATTAATATAGGTAAGTATAACATATATATATATATATATATATACCTAATTAATTGAAATTATAATATAAGGATTTATAAACATATCAAAAACATTTAAGTATATGTGGCATAATTTCAAAAATGGAATATAACAAGTGTAAAATTATTAGATCACATATGAACATTTGTAAACTTATGATAACAAGTGTCATTTGCCTTCAAAAATAAATGTTTAAAATTTAACCAAGGTTATATAAACATACTTCATTCATCTTTCCATTTCTTTTCTTAACTTCTAAAAAAAAGTCTGCAGTTCATTCATTAAAGTAAAACCAGAGAATCAAACATCAACTTGAATATCATTCCTCAAATCAAAAACCTGTAGATCAGTTTCTAAATAAAGGCAGAGGTCATTCAAACAATTTTCTCTGTTTTGAAAGCAACCTGGAATTATTATTTGCAAAATCAAATGTCTGCATTTTTTTCAAAAACCAAGTTGCAAATCATTTTCAAAAGAAAATCAAGTCTGCATTTATTCAATCTGGAATCATAAAAAAAGAAGAAGAAAGCCTGCATTTCTTAAAGACGGAAGCATGTAAAGCATTTTCATCTCTGTTTTCAAGTAACATGCTTCAGCAACTCAATTCTATTTTCAAAGAAAGCTCAAACCAAAATCCTGGCATCATCAAATCAGTAGTTTGAAGCATTTTCTTTTCAACCTGGAAGCAAAGCATGCATGTCTTCAACCTGGGTTTCAAACTAAGCCAACATGCAAGTTTCATTAGCATGCAACTGCAGTTTCAAAATAAGGAGGCAACTCAAGTTTTTTTTAAAAAAAGCTAATGCATATTCCAGTTTCCAAAGTAAGGTGCTCAGTCTTTCAAAAATCAGGTGAGTGAACTAACTTCAAAGGTTCAAAACTGTTTATCTTTGATTGCACGTGAGAAATTCTTTAAAGTATGAGATGGAGTAATGTTTGCATGGATAGATTCATATGTTAATGAGTATTAGTGGAAGAATATGCGCATATCTATTTATATCTAAACATGTATACCTCTGTTAATTATTCAGCAGTTTACAAGCACTATTCAAACATATTATAACAGTGAGTAATATAACCCAGCCTCCTCTGTTTGTTTGGAAATCCCTGTGAGTAGACTTTTGATTTAAAAGTTTAAATAAATAAAAATCTGCTGCTGGTGGGATTTTAAGAATGAATCATGTATTTCATGTGAATATATAAAGTAATCTCTATACATATATGTGTGTTGAAGTGTGTATGTTTGAATACCTGGATTATCTCTGTTATAATTCATAGTTTAACACTTTGATCAAAAATCCAAATCTTTCCTTCTTTCCTCTGATAGGTTCTGATTTTCATACAGGATGGGTTTATTTAAACATAATTTAGTTTTTTATTTTAAAAAAAAAATATGTCTTCAAGTATAATAGGGTTGGAAATATTCTGGGAATTAAGGAAATACAGTATTAATTTTATAGTACGATAAAATAAAGTGTTAAATTTTGCTGATTCAACTATATAACTTGAATCAACTCTGAAAGTTAGTTTTTTTTTAAAAAAAAGAAAAAGAAAATCCTAATTTGTAGTATTGTATTGAGTGTTGGATTCGACATTAATCGGAAGGTAGATTTGTGGGTGTTTCTGGTGATTGGAGGTACTGGAAAGGCCAAGATTTCGACTGGAGGTAAAATGAAGTTCGTCGAGATCAACAAAAATGCCAGAAGAGTGGGTAGTTCATCGTAGCATCGGAATTTGGTCGAAGTGGGAATCTAACCTAATGGGTCAAGTCTGGAAGCGACATCGTCTTTGGTTGTTTGAGTTGCATCGGACCCAGGGGGATGGATGAGTGGATGGCCGGAGAATATGTTGTACGAGTCACAGGACATCCGGTGTTCGGGGATGTGGTCTCAAAGGAGTTTTAGGTGAGGGTGTTGTTTCAGGTGGTTCGAGTTTGTTCAATTTTGATTCTGGATTTGTGTTGAAGGCGGGGTATTTGGGATTGTAGGAGAAGATCATCGGTAACTCGACCATGACGATAGTGGACGCCGGAACCTCGTCAATCAACGGTGCATGTGCACGCATGTGCCACCTGAATCTGGAAGTGTTTGAGTTTTAAGTGATGAGGGGATATTTCGGGTTCTCTCTCGCGGAGGACGTTTTGGAACTCGAAGTAAACGTGAGAGGTGAGGGTCCTCATGAATTTACTCAGGAATTATGAGAGTTTGCTCGGGTTTTTTGTTTTGTGATTTGATTTTTGGTTTTAGGTAAGAACCTGTACCTGTTCTAAATAAAAAATGCGGATATCTAAAGTTTGAGTAAAATCAAATGCAAGTTTTGAAATGAACTTATACCAAATCTGTTTTAAGTAAAGAAAACCAAGCTGAAGGTTTCCAAATCTTCCAAATATAGTATCAATTTGCAAAATGTTTCAAATGGAAGTATAATAATAATTTAAGTATTAAATAAAGATAAAGAATTTATCTTTAAAATTATTTAAGTTGTGATCAATTATGGATAATTAAATTGAAGATGATTAATAAAGAGAAATTACTAGAAGTGGTTTAGGATCACTAATGAATGTTATTAATTTATCAAAGACTAATCAATGTGAATGGTTAAGAATAATTAATCTATGTGATTAATTTAGAGATAAATTACTTAATGTAATTTAAGAATAGCTAGTCAAGGAGGATTAATTAACATGAATGATTATTGGATGATTAGTTAATTGGTTTGCAATCAATTAATAAGCAGGATTTAAAAGAAATTAAAGTAATTGATTGAATTCATTGTCGGTTAATTAAATTAATTAGAGATGGTATGGATAATTAATCTTACTTATGAATGATTGAATGATAATATATGCCTTAGATTGGTTGATATCTCTGGTATGTGATGTGTGATGCTATGCGATTTAATATGTTGGGTTAAATAGTGACATCCTGTATATTAAAGTTTGAATTGTATTTCGTTTAAATAACTTGGGTTAATAATGACATTGGAGTCGAGGAGACCGGAGTCGGGTATTAGCAGATGTCCGGATCCACTTCGATTCTTTAGAAATTTGATATGTGAAATCAATAGACTGGAATGGAATGAATTAGGTGAACTGGACCCTTTTTAATTTATGTTTGGCACTTAGAAATTAATGTGTGAAATAAGTGATGTCTGTAACAATTTGTGAAGTTATAAATTGATACAAGCTACCCCGGGTTATATATAAGCTATATGATTTTGTAATTCATGCTTGATGAGTTTTCTCACGCTGGTTTCCAGCCTGACCCGGGAGTTACTTTGATGTAATGCTCGGGTCAGACCGAGTATTACAGATTTTCAGGTAAGGACGTTCTAGAGCTCAGGAGGCGAGCTGGATGGCAAGGACGTATGGAGAGTTTCAACTATGATATTGTATATATCTAAGACATGTTAAATTGTATCTGTCCAATGTTGTATAAAATTTTTGTAACTCTGTTATATCGATGTAAATTGATAGATACAGTTTTCTTTGGTATTACTATTATTGATATTATATTTTATCCGCTGCGAATGTGAGATTGTGTGTTTCTTTTCTGTTCTTCTTCTATCTCTTTCTTCTTTTCTCTATCTATCCGAAATTTTCGAAATCGAAATTTCCGGGTCATTACATTTGGTATCAGAGCTGAAGGTTAAGCAAGAACCTTGGCTCTGGTGGGATTACTCATTAAGGATAGGGTAAGTGGTACCCTAGAATGAGTTGAGTGTATATATATATGAGAGAGCGTACTTGTTATTTTCTTACATAAAGAATTTAAATGGTTTTATATAAGAATATATTTTGATATATAAAACAATATTTCTTTCTAACAAATATTGGTTGTTAAAATTATTGAAATTAAATAAGCATAAGTTTGAAATGGATTCAAACTTAAATTAAAATCTTAAAGTTAAGGAAGAATTTCAAAACAAGATGAATCAGAATTGGTTTCAAACCAGGAAATTAAATGGTTATTGTGTTTAATAATGGTTTGATTGCTTTAAACAATAAAATGTTTTAAGGAAATACAACCAAACTGAAATTTAATCTTGAATTCAGGAAAGGTTTCAGGATAAGGATAATCAATTAATTTATGTAATTAATTTATGTAATTAATTAAACTTTATTTAATGAGATTAATTAATGGATAATAATTGGAAATGATAAATAAAGAGGGAGTTACTTAATGAAGTAACTAGAGGTAAGTAATTTAAGGAACAATTACTTAATGAAGGTAATTAAGAAAGAAGTTAATTACCGAATGTGATTAATTGGAATTAATTAATGATGTAATTAATTTAAAAAAAATAAAAAATATTATTTAATGCATTTGAATGAAATAGTCCTATTTCAAACTAGAGTTGTTTGAAAATTTAGAGAAATTTGTTTTGAATTAAAAACCAAAGGTGGTTTAAAATTTTAAAGTATAACTTGGTATGTAAAAGAAATTAATACATATATATGTGGATATACATGATATCAAGGATAATTTGAAATAAACTCTAAATATTGAGTTTTAAATTTGGGATGAGATATGATACCCAAGTGATAAGTTTTTGAACTTAATAAGTGGGAGGATTATTTATGAGAAGATTAAAATTTGAAAGGGAATTCAAATTTGAGTAAGGTTAAACGGGATTGATTGAGTTTAACTGGGGAAAGGTTAAATAAGTTGGAATAATCAACCTGATTTGGAAACTTCAAGATAAAATTAAGTTTTAACTTGGAAACTTAAATGACTGATTATATTTGAGAGTTTGAGTGATCTCAAATTGGGTTTGAGATTCGAAAATTGGAAATGGATGGATATTTTTAAAATAAGGGCTAATTTGATTTATGGTATAATATGTTAGGTCTGAACTATGAATTGAATTGTTTAAAACTTTAAAGGTAAATTGATTTAAAGGAATTAAACCAATATTTGAAGTATTAACTCGAATTTATATAATTCGAGATGGTTTAAATTTGAAATTTGAATTAGATCAAATTGAATTTGATTTGAATTAATTGAAATGGCGATTGAAGATGTATGAGTATAAGATTCAAATGGAAAATTTGAATTGGATTGATTTGAATAATTCGGAATTGTAATTAAATTTGAATAATATAAAATTCAAATGGAATTTGAATTGAATTTGGGAAGAAATCAAGAATTATTCAACTTGATTTGGAAATGGAGTTGAAATTGAGAATGATTCAAACTGGAGTTGAAATGAATTGAAATTGGAACTAGATCAATTGAAATTTAATTTAATTAGTATAATTTGAAATCAAGGTTGAATAAAGTAGAATTTGGAAAGAAACTGAGGTTAATTCAACTTGAATTGGGGGTTGAATCAATTTCAATGGAAATTGAAGTTATTTAAATTGGAATCGGGTCAATTTAAATGTAAAAGGGAATTTAAATTGAATTGATGAGAATGGAGATTGGGAAGTGAGCAGTTTTGACTCTGGACTATTTTTGATATAAATTATTTTAATATAAACCTATTTTTCCAAGCTATTCATTATACATACAACCTTTCTTTTAAAAGCCAAACTATCTTATACTTGTTTTACAATTATTTTTGAAACTGTTTAACAATTTTCCAACTATTTTATAAACTAATTACTATTTTACAAAACTAATTACTATCTTACTATTATTTTGCAATTATCTAAAATTTCTATAATTATTTAACTATTTTCTAACTATTTTACACCTATTTTACAAACTAGCAATTATTTTCCAACTACTTAACTATTTTTAAAATTTTCAAGCTATTTTCTAAATAAACTGGTCGGAGTTCAAACTGTTATTGGTTAAATACCCAATCAAGATAAGAATAGAGTTGATAATCCAAATGGATTGAAGCAATTGTGAGTAAGTGAATGAAAATTAAAGTGATTGTGAATAGAAAGAGAATTAATTTGGCTAATAACTAAATAAAGATAAATACGTAGGGTGTACGTATGTTATTCTATTCGCATAGTGATTTGATCCAGATTCGAGCACAGAATTTCGAGATAGTTATTTCGATCCGAGTGGGATTTTTCACTCGATTTTTGACGGCGAACCTGAATATGGATTGTGGATTGGTTTTGGATATTCTCTATCATAGTTATGACTATGCAAGGAGAATGACGGTTTCTGATCAAGAAACTAGATCTGTGTCCGCACTAGGAAGTTGGGTGGACGATACTGGTTCGGAAGTGAAATTGTGTGATCGAGTAAGCGATCAGATTGATATAGCGTACGAATGGTATGTGTGCATCGTACGGATTTGAATGAAAATGATATTGAAAGGAGTAATCAAATTTGAATATTTAATTTTGGATAAATAAAGTTATATATCCTAGTAATATAAGATAAAACTCCCCTTATTGAATCTTTTGCCAGAAGAAAAAGAGTTTTTGGAAGTGTTTGAAGTATAAAAGGAGTTTTATACAAGTTTAAAATGATCAAAAGATTTTTATCAAGGATTTTATATATATCTCTATATATAAAGGATCATATGAGGATTTTGGAAAAAGGTTTTGGGAACCTTTAGATTTGGAAAGGGATTTTGATTTTTGGGTAAAATCAATATGAGAATTTGAAAAGCCTAGTTTGAGAATTATCGATTTTGGAATAATTGATTTTGTGTAAAGAAGCTTTGTATGATATCATACTAGGTGTATGATTTGAAGATACTATATGTGTATAGTATAAAATGTTTTGATGATGGCTCTGGGAAAAAGGCGCTCCCTTGAAATGAACTTCTCAGTAGTGTCACCGGGTGGTGCTGCCTTGAGCCCCGGGGGGGGTTCTAAAGTTGATCCTGTGAGGAGTCCGGACGAAACTAGTTCCTGGGGATTATGAGTAGAGTATACCATAGCTAAAGTCGTGTGTGTCGCTGAGAGCAACAGTCTGCGTTTGATTTTATATCGGTAGACTGCGACCTATGGTATAACATAGCGAAAGTCGTGTGTGCCGCTGAGGGCCAACAGTCTGCGTTTGATTTTATATCGGCAGACTGCGACCTACGTAGGAGTGGAGAGGTTTCATTTCGACAGCGAAAATCAGAGGCCGCTGAGAGCCTGCAGTTAATGGACTTTTGCTGCGACGGCAACGTAACCCTGGATGTAACTGTGATCTATTGTGTGGGTTCCATGGTGTAATCGAGAGGCCGCGGAGAGCCTGCAGTTACATGGACTTTTGCTGCGACGGCAACGTAACCCTGGAATGTAACTGTGACCATGGATGGGGGTGATGATTTCTAGAGCATTCTCACCAAAGATATTTCCTCTATTTTCAAAAACCGTTTTCTATATTTTCAATAAAATTATTTTCAAAGTATTTTTTACTGGATGTTGAAAACGGGTCCGCCAAGCACTTGTAGATTTTCAGTCTTACGCTTGATCAACGTATGACCGAATTTCTGTGAGAACAAGGATGGACTGGTTGGGACATCGAGTTATAAGAAGTACTTTTATAAAACGATTTAATGATATTATGTAAACATTAAAGTGTTTTAAAAAGGGTTTCAAAGAATAATTTTTCTAATAACAAGTATTTTAAATTCTGGCTTCATTTCTTTTCGAGGACGAAAAGATTCAAAGGGGGGAGGAATGTGATAAACCATATTTTTGGACAACTGTTAATTTGTAATTAACATGACTAAATTTATTAAAACCTGACTTATTAATTGAACAAATAAACTTGATAATAAATATATACATTTAGATACTTATTTTAGTGATAAAAATATATAATTCAACTTTAAATAAATCCAATGATAACTATTTATATCTGAATAAATATTTATTAATTCCCTAATATAATTGTAGGAATGGGCAAAATTTATTGTTTTCAAATAAAATTAAATATATGTTTGTTTAAAATTATATTTATATATGAGTTGATTTTTAAAATTTAACGTAAGTTTGGGTTTGGAATTCAAATAAATATACTGAAAATGTTACTTTGTAATAAATAGATGTATATTTAAAGAACATCATGAAATGAAAAATATATATAGGTAAATTTATAAATAAAAATTTAAGAACAAAAAACATATGTTAATTTAAGAAGTATGGTTTATGACATTGAAAGAGTATAAATAGATGAAAAAAAATAAGATTAGTTATAAGAATAAAAATAAATACAAAACATATAAAAATAAATATAAAAACATTTTTACTTATGTTAATATAAAAAGGAAAATGCATAAATTAATATAGGTAAGTATAACATATATATATATATACCTAATTAATTTAAATTATAATATAAGGATTTATAAACATATCAAAAACATTTAAGTATATGTGGCATAATTTCAAAAATGGAATATAACAAGTGTAAAATTATTAGATCACATATGAACATTTGTAAACTTATGATAACAAGTTTCATTTGTCTTCAAAAATAAATATTTAAAATTTAACTAAGGTTATATAAACATACTTCATTCATCTTTCCATTTCTTTTCTTAACTTCTAAAAAAAAAATCTGCAGTTCATTCATCAAAGTAAAACCAGAGAATCAAACATCAACTTGAATATCATTCCTAAAATCAAAAACCTGTAGATCAGTTTCTAAATAAAGGTAGAGGTCATTCAAACAATTTTCTCTGTTTTGAAAGAAACCTGGAATTATTATTTGCAAAATCAAATGTCTGCATTTTTTTCAAAAACCAAGTTGCAAATCATTTTCAAAAGAAAATCAAGTCTGCATTTCTTCAATCTGGAATCATAAAAAAAAAAAAAGAAAGCCTGCCTTTCTTAAAGACGGAAGCATGTAAAGCATTTTCATCTCTGTTTTCAAGTAATATGCTTCAGCAACTCAATTCTATTTTCAAAGAAAGCTCAAACCAAAATCCTGGCATCATCAAATCAGTAGTTTGAAGCATTTTCTTTTCAACCTGGAAGCAAAGCATGCATGTCTTCAACCTGGGTTTCAAACTAAGCCAGCATGCAACTACAGTTTCAAAATAAGGAGGCAACTCAAGTTTTTTTTAAAAAAAAAGCTAATGCATATTCCAGTTTCCAAAGTAAGGTGCTCAGTCTTTCAAAAATCAGGTGAGTGAACTAACTTCTAAGGTTCAAAACTGTTTATCTTTGATTGCACATGAGAAATTCTTTAAAGTATGAGATGGAGTAATGTTTGCATGGATGGATTCATATGTTAATGAGTATTAGTGGAAGAATATGTGCATATCTATTTATATCTAAACATGTATACCTCTGTTAATTATTCAGCAGTTTACAAGAACTATTCAAACATATTATAACAGTGAGTTATATAACCCAGCCTCCTCTGTTTGTTTGGAAATCCCTGTGAGTAGACTTTTGATTTAAAAGTTTAAATAAATAAAAATCTGCTGCTGGTGGGATTTTAAGAATGAATCATGTATTTCATATGAATATATAAAGTAATCTCTATACATATATATGTGTTGAAGTGTGTATGCTTGAATACTTGGATTATCTCTGTTATAATTCAGAGTTTAACACTTTGATCAAAAATCCAAAGCTTTCCTTCTTTCCTCTGATAGGTTCTGATTTTCATACAGGATAGGTTTATTTAAACATAATTTAGTTTTTTGTTTTAAAAAAAATATATATGTGTGTTCAAGTATAATAGGGTTGGAAATATTCTGGGAATTAAGGAAATACAGTATCAATTTTATAGTACGATAAAATAAAGTGTTAAATTTTGCTGATTCAACTATATAACTTGAATCAACTCTGAAAGTTAGTTTTTTCTTGAAAAAAAGAAAAGGAAAATCCTAATTTGTAGTATTGTATTAAGTGTTGGATTCGACATTAATCGAAAGGTAGATTTGTGGGTGTTTCTGGTGATTGGAGGTACTGGAAAGGCCAAGATTTCGACTAGAGGTAAGGAGAAGTTTGTCGAGATCAACAAAAATGCCAGAAGAGTGGGTAGTTCATCGTAGCATCGGAATTAGGTCGAAGTGGGAATCTAACCTAATGGGTCAAGTCTGGAAGCGACATCGTCTTTGGTTGTTCGAGTTGCGTCGGACCCAGGGGGATGGATGAGTGGATGGTCGGAGAATATGTTGTAGGAGTCACAGGACGTCCGGTGTTCGAGGATGTGGTCTCGAAGGAGTTTTAGGTAAGGGTGTTGTTTCAGGTGGTTCGAGTTTGTTCAATTTTGATTCTAGATTTGTGTTGAAGGCGGGGTATTTGGGATTGTAGGAGAAGATCATCGGTAACTCGACCATGACGGTAGTGGACGCCGGAACCTCGTCAATCAACGGTGCATGTGCACGCGTGTGCCACCTGAATCTGGAAGTGTTTGAGTTTTAAGTGATGAGGGGAGATCTCGGGTTCTCTCTCGCATAGGACGTTTTGGAACTCGAAGTAAACGTGAGAGGTGAGGGTCCTCATGAATTTACTCGGGAATTGTGAGAGTTTGCTCGGGTTTTTTGTTTTGTGATAGGATTTTTGGTTTGAGGTAAGAACCTGTACCTGTTCTAAATAAAAAAATGCGGATATCTAAAGTTTGAGTAAAATCAAATGCAAGTTTTGAAATGAACTTGTACCAGATCTGTTTTAAGTAAAGAAAACCAAGCTGAAGGTTTCCAAATCTTCCAATTATAGTATCAATTTGCAAAATGTTTCAAATGGAAGTATAATAATAATTTAAGTATTAAATAAAGATAAAGAATTTATCTTTAAAATTATTTAAGTTGTGATCAATTAAGGATAATTAAATTGAAGATGATTAATAAAGAGAAATTACTAGAAGTGGTTTAGGATCACTAATGAATGTTATTAATTTATCAAAGACTAATCAATGTGAATGGTTAAGAATAATTAATCTATGTGATTAATTTAGAGATAAATTACTTAATGTAATTTAAGAATAACTAGTCAAGGAGGATTAATTAACATGAATGATTATTGGATGATTGGTTAATTGGTTTGCAATCAATTAATAAGCAGGATTTAAAAGAAATTAAAGTAATTGATTGAATTCATTGTCGGTTAATTAAATTAATTAGAGATGGTATGGATAATTAATCTTACTTATGAATGATTGAATGATAATATATGCCTTAGATTAGTTTATATCTCTGGTATGTGATGTGTGATGCTATGCGATTTAATATGTTGGGTTAAAACAGTGACATCCTGTATATTAAAGTTTGAATTGTATTTCGTTTAAATAACTTGGGTTAATAATGTCATTGGAGTCGAGGAGACCGGAGTTGGGTATTAGCAGATGTCCGAATCCACTTCGATTCTTTAGAAATTTGATATGTGAAATAAATAGACTGGAATAGAATGAATTAGGTGAACTGGACCCTTTTTAATTTAAGTTTGGCACTTAGAAATTAATGTGTGAAATAAGTGATGTCTATAACAACTTGTGAAGTTATAAATTGATACAAGTTACCCCGGGTTATATATAAGCTATATGATTTTGTAATTCCTGCTTGATGAGTTTACTCACGCTGGTTTCCAGCCTGACCCGGGTGTTACTTTGATGTAATGCTCGGGGTCAGACCGAGTATTACAGATTTTCAGGTAAGGACGTTCTGGAGCTCAGGAGGCGAGCTGGATGGCAGGGACATATGGAGAGTTTCCACTTTGATATTGTATATATTTGAGACATGTTAAATTGTATTTGTCCAATGTTGTATAAAATTTTTGTAACTCTGTTATATCAATGTAAATTGATAGATACAGTTTTCTTTGGTATTACTATTATTGATATTATATTTTATCCGCTGCGAATGTGAGATTGTGTGTTTCTTTTCTGTTCTTCTTCTATCTCTTTCTTCTTTTCTCTAACTATCCGGAATTTTCGGAATCAAAATTTCCGGGTCATTACATTTGGTATCAGAGCTGAAGGTCAAGCGAGAACCTTGGCTCTGGTGGGATTACTCATTAAGGATAGGGTAAGTGGTACCCTAGAATGAGTTGAGTGTATATATATATGAGAGAGCGTAGTTATTTTCTTATATAAAGATTTTAAATGGTTTTATATAAGAATATATTTTGATATATAAAACAATATTTCTTTCTAATAAATATTGGTTGTTAAAATTATTGAAATTAAATAAGCATAAGTTTGAAATGGATTCAAACTTAAATTAAAATCTTAAAGTTAAGGAAGAATTTCAAAATAAGATGAATCAGAATTGGTTTCAAACCAGGAAATTGAATGGTTATTGTGTTTAATAATGGTTTGATTGCTTTAAACAATAAAATGTTTTAAGGAAATACAACCAAACTGAAATTTAATCTTGAATTCGGGAAAGGTTTCAGGATAAGGATAATCAATTAATTTATGTAATTAATTAAACTTTATTTAATGAGATTAATTAATGGATAATAATTGGAAATGATAAATAAAGAGGGTGTTACTTAATGAAGTAACTAGAGGTAAGTAATTTAAGGAACAATTACTTAATGAAGGTAATTAAGAAAGAAGTTAATTACCGAATGTGATTAATTGGAATTAATTAATGATGTAATTAATTTAAAAAAATATATTATTTAATGCATTTGAATGAAATAGTCCTATTTCAAACTAGAGTTGTTTGAAAATTTAGAGAAATTTGTTTTGAATTAAAAACCAAAGGTGGTTTAAAATTTTAAAGTATAACTTGGTATGTAAAAGAAATTGATACATATATATATGGATATACATGATATCAAGGATAATTTGAAATAAACTCTAAATATTGAGCTTTAAATTTGGGATGAGATATGATACCCAAGTGATAAGTTTTTGAACTTAATAAGTGGGAGGATTATTTATGAGAAGATTAAAATTTGAAAGGGAATTCAAATTTGAGTAAGGTTAAACGGGATTGATTGAGTTTAACTGGGTAAAGGTTAAATAAGTTGGAATAATCAACCTGATTTGGAAACTTCAAGATAAAATTAAGTTTTAACTTGGAAAGTTAAATGATTGATTATATTTGAGAGTTTGAGTGATCTCAAATTGGGTTTGAGATCCGAAAATTGGAAATGGATGGATATTTTAAAATAAGGGCTAATTTGATTTATGGTATAATATGTTAGGTCTGAACTGTGAATTGAATTGTTTAAAACTTTAAAGGTAAATTGATTTAAAGGAATTAAACCAATATTTGAAGTATTAACTCGAATTTATATAATTCGAGATGGTTTAAATTTGAAATTTGAATTATATCAAATTGAATTTGATTTGAAGATGTATGAGTATAAGATTCAAAGGGAAAATTTGAATTGGATTGATTTGAATAATTCGGAATTGTAATTAAATTTGAATAATATAAAATTCAAATGGAATTTGAATTGAAATTGGGAAGAAATCAAGAATAATTCAACTTGATTTGGAAATGGAGTTGAAATTGAGAATGATTCAAACTGGAGTTGAAATGAATTGAAATTGGAACTAGATCAATTGAAATTTAATTTAATTAGTATAATTTGAAATCAAGGTTGAATAAAGTAAAATTTGGAAAGAAACTGAGGTTAATTCAACTTGAATTGGGGGTTGAATCAATTTCAATGGAAATTGAAGTTATTTAAATTGGAATTGGGTCAATTTAAATGTAAAAGGGAATTTAAATTGAATTGATGAGAATGGAGATTGGGAAGTGAGCAGTTTTGACTCTGGACTATTTTTGATATAAATTATTTTAATATAAACCTATTTTTCCAAGCTATTCATTATACATACAACCTTTCTTTTAGAAGCCAAACTATCTTATACTTGTTTTACAATTATTTTTGAAACTGTTTAACAATTTTCCAACTATTTGTAAACTAATTACTATTTTACAAAACTAATTACTATCTTACTATTATTTTGCAATTATCTAAAATTTCTATAATTATTTAACTATTTTCTAACTATTTTACACCTATTTTACAAACTAGCAATTATTTTCCAACTACTTAACTATTTTTAAAATTTTCAAGTTATTTTCTAAATAAACTGGTCGGAGTTCAAACTGTTATTGGTTAAATACCCAATCAAGATAAGAATACAGTTGATAATCCAAATGGATTGAAGCAATTGTGAGTAAGTGAATGAAAATTAAAGTGATTGTGAATAGAAAGAGAATTGATTTGGCTAATAACTAAATAAAGATAAATACGTAGGGTGTACGTATGTTATTCTATTCGCATAGTGATTTGATCCAGATTCGAGCACAGAATTTCGAGATAGTTATTTCGATCCGAGTGGGATTTTTCACTCGATTTTCGACGGCGAACCTGAATATGGATTGTTGATTGGTTCTGGATATTCTCTATCATAGTTATGACTATGCAAGGAGAATGACGGTTTCTGATCAAGAAACTAGATCTGTGTCCGCACTAGGAAGTCGGGTGGACGATACTAGTTCGGAAGTGAAATTGTGTGATCGAGTAAGCGATCAGATTGGTATAGCGTACGAATGGTATGTGTGCATCGTACGGATTTGAATGAAAATGATATTGAAAGGAGTAATCAAATTTGAATATTTAATTTTGGATAAATAAAGTTATATATCCTAGTAATATAAGATAAAACTCCCCTTATTGAATCTTTTGCCAGAAGAAAAAGAGTTTTTGAAAGTGTTTGAAGTATAAAAGGAGTTTTATACAAGTTTAAAATGATCAAAAGATTTTTATCAAGGATTTTATATATATCTCTATATATAAAGGATCATATGAGGATTTTGGAAAAAGGTTTTGGGAACCTTTAGATTTGGAAAGGGCTTTTGATTTTTGGGTAAAATCAATATGAGAATTTGAAAAGCCTAGTTTGAGAATTATCGATTTTGGAATAATTGATTTTGTGTAAAGAAGCTTTGTATGATATCATACTAGGTGTATGATTTGAAGATACTATATGTGTATAGTATAAAATGTTTTGATGATGGCTCTGGGGAAAAAGGCGCTCCCTTGAAATGAACTTCTCAGAAGTGCCACCGGTGGTGCTGCCTTGAGCCCTAAGGGGAGGTTCTAAAGTTGATCCTGTGAGGAGTCCGGATGAAACTAGTTCCTGGGGATTATGAGTAGAGTATACCATAGCTAAAGTCGTGTGTGTCGCTGAGAGCAACAGTCTGCGTTTGATTTTATATCGGTAGACTGCGACCTATGGTATAACATAGCGAAAGTCGTGTGTGCCGTTGAGAGCCAACAGTCTGCGTTTGATTTTATATCGGCAGACTGCGACCTATGTAGGAGTGGAGAGGTTTCATTCCGACAGCGAAAATCAGAGGCCGCTGAGAGCCTACAGTTAATGGACTTTTGCTGCGACGGCAACGTAACCCTGGATGTAACTGTGATCTGTTGTGTGGGTTCCATGGCGTAATCGAGAGGCCGCGGAGAGCCTGCAGTTACATGGACTTTTGCTGCGACGGCAACGTAACCCTGGAATGTAACTGTGACCATGGATGGGGGTGATGATTTCTAGAGCATTCTCACCAAAGATATTTCCTCTATTTTCAAAAACCGTTTTCTATATTTTCAATAAAATTATTTTCAAAGTATTTTTTACTGGATGTTGAAAACGGGTCCGCCAAGCACTTGTAGATTTTCAGTCTTACGCTTGATCAACGTATGACCGAATTTCTGTGAGAACAAAGATGGACTGGTTGGGACATCGAGTTATAAAAAGTACTTTTATAAAACTATTTAATGATATTATGTAAACTTTAAAGTGTTTTAAAAAGGGTTTCAAAGAATAATTTTTCTAATAACAAGTATTTTAAATTCTGGCTTCATTTCTTTTCGAGGACGAAAAGATTCAAAGGGGGGAGGAATGTGATAAACCAGATTTTTAGACAACTGTTAATTTGTAATTAACATGACTAAATTTATTAAACCCTGACTTATTAATTGAACAAATAAACTTGATAATAAATATATACATTTAGATACTTATTTTAGTGATAAAAATATAAAATTCAACTTTAAATAAATCCTACGATAAATATTTATATCTGAATAAATATTTATTAATTCCCTAATATAATTGTAGGAATGGGCAAAATTTATTGTTTTCAAATAAAATAAAATATATGTTTGTTTAAAATTATACTTATATATGAGTTGATTTTTAAAATTTAATGTAAGTTTGGGTTTGGAATTCAAATAAATATATTGAAAATGTTACTTTGTAATAAATAGATGTATATTTAAAGAACATCATGAAATGAAAAATATATATATAGGTAAATTTATAAATAAACATTTAAGAAAAAAAACATATGTTAATTTAAGAACTATGGTTTATGACATTGAAAGAGTATAAATAGATGAAAAAAAATAAGATTAGTTATAAGTATAAAAATAAATACAAAACATATAAAAATAAATATATAAACATTTTTACTTATGTTAATATAAAAAGGAAAATGCATAAATTAATATAGGTAAGTATAACATATATATATATACCTAATTAATTGAAATTATAATATAAGGATTTATAAATATATCAAAAACATTTAAGTATATGTGGCATAATTTCAAAAATGGAATATAATAAGTGTAAAATTATTAGATCACATATGAACATTTGTAAACTTATGATAACAAGTGTCATTTGTCTTCAAAAATAAATATTTAAAATTTAACCAAGGTTATATAAACATGCTTCATTCATCTTTCCATTTCTTTTCTTAACTTCTAAAAAAAATATGCAGTTCATTCATCAAAGTAAAACCATAGAATCAAACATCAACTTGAATATCATTCCTCAAATCAAAAACCTGTAGATCAGTTTCTAAATAAAGGCAGAGGTCATTCAAACAATATTCTCTGTTTTGAAAGCAACCTGGAATTATTATTTGCAAAATCAAATGTCTGCATTTTTTTCAAAAACCAAGTTGCAAATCATTTTCAAAAGAAAATCAAGTCTGCATTTCTTCAATCTGGAATCATAAAAAAGAAGAAGAAAGCCTGCCATTCTTAAAGACGGAAGCATGTAAAGCATTTTCATCTCTGTTTTCAAGTAATATGCTTCAGCAACTCAATTCTATTTTCAAAGAAAGCTCAAACCAAAATCCTGGCATCATCAAATTAGTAGTTTGAAGCATTTTCTTTTCAACCTGGAAGCAAAGCATGCATGTCTTCAACCTGGGTTTCAAACTAAGCCAGCATGCAAGTTTCATTAGCATGCAACTGCAGTTTCAAAATAAGGAGGCAACTCAAGTTTTTTTTTAAAAAAAAGCTAATGCATATTCCAGTTTCCAAAGTAAGGTGCTCAGTCTTTCAAAAATCAGGTGAGTGAACTAACTTCTAAGGTTCAAAACTGTTTATCTTTGATTGCACATGAGAAATTCTTTAAAGTATGAGATGGAGTAATGTTTGCATGGATAGATTCATATGTTAATGTGTATTAGTGGAAGAATATGCGCATATCTATTTATATCTAAACATGTATACCTCTGTTAATTATTCAGCAGTTTACAAGCACTTTTCAAACATATTATAACAGTGAGTAATATAACCCAGCCTCCTCTGTTTGTTTGGAAATCCCTGTGGGTAGACTTTTGATTTAAAAGTTTAAATAAATAAAAATCAGCTGCTGGTGGGATTTTTAGAATGAATCATGTATTTCATGTGAATATATAAAGTAATCTCTATACATATATGTGTGTTGAAGTGTGTATGTTTGAATACCTGGATTATCTCTGTTATAATTCAGAGTTTAACACTTTGATCAAAAATCCAAAGCTTTCCTTCTTTCCTCTGATAGGTTCTGATTTTCATACAGGATGGGTTTATTTAAACATAATTTATTTTTTTGTTTTAAAAAAAATATATATGTGTTCAAGTATAATAGGGTTGGAAATATTCTGGGAATTAAGGAAATACAGTATCAATTTTATAGTACGATAAAATAAAGTGTTAAATTTTGCTGATTCAACTATATAACTTGAATCAACTCTGAAAGTTAGTTTTTTCTTGAAAAAAAGAAAAAGAAAATCCTAATTTGTAGTATTGTATTAAGTGTTGGATTCGACATTAATCGAAAGGTAGATTTGTGGGTGTTTCTGATGATTGGAGGTACTGGAAAGGCCAAGATTTCGACTGGAGGTAAGGTGAAGTTCGTCGAGATCAACAAAAATGCCAGAAGAGTGGGCAGTTCATCGTAGCATCGGAATTTGGTCTAAGTGGGAATCTAACCTAATGGGTCAAGTCTGGAAGCGACATCGTCTTTGGTTGTTCGAGTTGCGTCGGACCCAGGGGGATGGATGAGTGGATGGCTGGAGAATATGTTGTAGGAGTCACAGGACGTCCGGTGTTCGGGGATGTGGTCTCGAAGGAGTTTTAGGTGAGGGTGTTGTTTCAGGTGGTTCGAGTTTGTTCAATTTTTATTATGGATTTGTGTTGAAGGCGGGGTATTTGGGATTGTAGGAGAAGATCATCGGTAACTCGACCATGACGTTAGTGGACGCCGGAACCTTGTCAATCAACGGTGCATGTGCACGCGTGTGCCACCTGAATCTGGAAGTGTTTGAGTTTTAAGTGATGAGGGGAGATCTCGGGTTCTCTCTCGCGTAGGACGTTTTGGAACTCGAAGTAAACGTGAGAGGTGAGGATCCTCATGAATTTACTCGGGAATTGTGAGAGTTTGCCCGGGTTTTTTGTTTTGTGATGGGATTTTTGGTTTGAGGTAAGAACATGTACCTGTTCTAAATAAAAAATGCGGATATCTAAAGTTTGAGTAAAATCAAATGCAAGTTTTGAAATGAACTTGTACCATATCTGTTTTAAGTAAAGAAAACCAAGCTGGAGGTTTCCAAATCTTCCAATTATAGTATCAATTTGCAAAATGTTTCAAATGGAAGTATAATAATAATTTAAGTATTAAATAAAGATAAAGAATTTATCTTTAAAATTATTTAAGTTGTGATCAATTGAGGATAATTAAATTGAAGATGATTAATAAAGAGAAATTACTAGAAGTGGTTTAGAATCACTAATGAATGTTATTAATTTATCAAAGACTAATCAATGTGAATGGTTAAGAATAATTAATCTATGTGATTAATTTAGAGATAAATTACTTAATGTAATTTAAGAATAACTAGTCAAGGAGGATTAATTAACATGAATGATTATTGGATGATTAGTTAATTGGTTTGCAATCAATTAATAAGCAGGATTTAAAAGAAATTAAAGTAATTGATTGAATTCATTGTCGGTTAATTAAATTAATTAGAGATGGTATGGATAATTAATCTTACTTATGAATGATTGAATGATAATATTATGCCTTAGATTGGTTGATATCTCTGGTATGTGATGTGTGATGCTATACGATTTAATATGTTGGGTTAAAACAGTGGCATCCCGTATATTAAAGTTTGAATTATATTTCGTTTAAATAACTTGGATTAATAATGACATTGGAGTCGAGGAGACCGGAGTCGGGTATTAGCAGATGTCCGAATCCACTTCGATTCTTTAGAAATTTGATATGTGAAATCAATAGACTGGAATGGAATGAATTAGGTGAACTGGACCCTTTTTAATTTAAGTTTGGCACTTAGAAATTAATGTGTGAAATAAGTGATGTCTGTAACAACTTGTGAAGTTATAAATTGATACAAGTTACCCCGGGTTATATATAAGCTATATGATTTTGTAATTCATGCTTGATGAGTTTACTCACGCTGGTTTTCAGCCTGACCCGGGTGTTACTTTGATGTAATGCTCGAGTCAGACCGAGTATTACAGATTTTCAGGTAAGGACGTTCTGGAGCTCAGGAGGCTAGCTGGATGGTAGGGACGTATGGAGAGTTTCCACTATGATATTGTATATATCTGAGACATGTTAAATTGTATCTGTCCAATGTTGTATAAAATTTTTGTAACTCTGTTATGTCGATGTAAATTGATAGATGCAGTTTTCTTTGGTATTAAAATTATTGATATTATATTTTATCCGCTGCGAATGTGAGATTGTGTGTTTCTTTTCTATTGTTCTTCTATCTCTTTCATCTTTTCTCTAACTATCCAGAATTTTCGGAATCGAAATTTCGGGTCATTACATTTGGTATCAGAGCTGAAGGTTAAGCGAGAACCTTGGCTCTGGTGGGTTTACTCATTAAGGATAGGGTAAGTGGTACCCTAGAATGAGTTGAGTGTATATATATATGAGAGAGCGTACTTGTTATTTTCTTATATAAAGATTTTAAATGGTTTTATATAAGAATATATTTTGATATATAAAACAATATTTCTTTCTAATAAATATTGGTTGTTAAAATTATTGAAATTAAATAAGCATAAGTTTGAAATGGATTCAAACTTAAATTAAAATCTTAAAGTTAAGGAAGAATTTCAAAATAAGATGAATCAGAATTGGTTTCAAACCAGGAAATTGAATGGTTATTGTGCTTAATAATGGTTTGATTGCTTTAAACAATACAATGTTTTAAGGAAATACAACCAAACTGAAATTTAATCTTGAATTCGGGAAAGGTTTCAGGATAAGGATAATCAATTAATTTATGTAATTAATTAAACTTTATTTAATGAGATTAGTTAATGGATAATAATTGGAAATGATAAATAAAGAGGGAGTTACTTAATGAAGTAACTAGAGGTAAGTAATTTAAGGAACAATTACTTAATGAAGGTAATTAAGAAAGAAGTTAATTACCGAATGTGATTAATTGGAATTAATTAATGATGTAATTAATTTAGAAAAAATATTATTTAATGAATTTGAATGAAATAGTCCTATTTCAAACAAGAGTTGTTTGAAAATTTAGAGAAATCTGTTTTGAATTAAAAACCAAAGGTGGTTTAAAATTTTAAAGTATAACTTGGTATGTAAAAGAAATTAATACATATATATGTGGATATACATGATATCAAGGATGATTTGAAATAAACTCTAAATATTGAGTTTTAAATTTGGGATGAGATATGATACCTAAGTGATAAGTTTTTGAACTTAATAAGTGGGAGGATTATTTATGAGAAGATTAAAATTTGAAAGGGAATTCAAATTTGAGCAAGGTTAAACGGGACTGATTGAGCTTAACTGGGGAAAGGTTAAATAAATTGGAATAATCAACCTGATTTGGAAACTTCAAGATAAAATTAAGTTTTAACTTGGAAAGTTAAATGATTGATTATATTTGAGAGTTTGAGTGATCTCAAATTGGGTTTGAGATCCGAAAATTGGAAATGGATGGATATTTTTAAAATAAGGGCTAATTTGATTTATGGTATAATATGTTAGGTCTGAACTTTGAATTGAATTGTTTAAAACTTCAAAGGTAAATTGATTTAAAGGAATTAAACCAATATTTGAAGTATTAACTCGAATTTATATAATTCGAGATGGTTTAAATTTGAAATTTGAATTAGCTCAAATTGAATTTGATTTGAATTAATTGAAATGGTGATTGAAGATGTATGAGTATAAGATTCAAATGGAAAATTTGAATTGGATTGATTTGAATAATTCGGAATTGTAATTAAATTTGAATAATATAAAATTCAAATGGAATTTGAATTGAATTTAGGAAGAAATCAAGAATAATTCAACTTGATTTGGAAATGGAGTTGAAATTGAGAATGATTCAAACTGGAGTTGAAATGAATTGAAATTGGAACTAGATCAATTGAAATTTAATTTAATTAGTATAATTTGAAATCAAGGTTGAATAAAGTAAAATTTGGAAAGAAACTGAGGTTAATTCAACTTGAATTGGGGGTTGAATCAATTTCAATGGAAATTGAAGTTATTTAAATTGGAATTGGGTCAATTTAAATGTAAAAGGGAATTTAAATTGAATTGATGAGAATGGAGATTGGGAAGTGAGCAGTTTTGACTCTGGACTATTTTTGATATAAATTATTTTAATATAAACCTATTTTTCCAAGCTATTCATTATACATACAACCTTTCTTTTAAAAGCCAAACTATCTTATACTTGTTTTACAATTATTTTTGAAACTGTTTAACAATTTTCCAACTATTTTATAAACTAATTACTATTTTACAAAACTAATTACTATCTTACTATTATTTTGCAATTATCTAAAATTTCTATAATTATTTAACTATTTTCTAACTATTTTACACCTATTTTACAAACTAGAAATTATTTTCCAACTACTTAACTATTTTTAAAATTTTCAAGCTATTTTCTAAATAAACTGGTCGGAGTTCAAACTGTTATTGGTTAAATACCCAATCAAGATAAGAATAGAGTTGATAATCCAAATGGATTGAAGCAATTGTGAGTAAGTGAATGAAAATTAAAGTGATTGTGAATAGAAAGAGAATTGATTTGGCTAATAACTAAATAAAGATAAATACGTAGGGTGTACGTATGTTATTCTATTCGCATAGTGATTTGATCCAGATTCGAGCACAGAATTTCGAGATAGTTATTTCGATCCGAGTGGGATTTTTCACTCGATTTTTGACGGCGAACCTGAATATGGATTGTGGATTGGTTTTGGATATTCTCTATCATAGTTATGACTATGCAAGGAGAATGACGGTTTCTGATCAAGAAACTAGATCTGTGTCCGCACTAGGAAGTCGGGTGGACGATACTGGTTCGGAAGTGAAATTGTGTGATCGAGTAAGCGATCAGATTGATATAGCGTACGAATGGTATGTGTGCATCGTACGGATTTGAATGAAAATGATATTGAAAGGAGTAATCAAATTTGAATATTTAATTTTGGATAAATAAAGTTATATATCCTAGTAATATAAGATAAAACTCCCCTTATTGAATCTTTGCCAGAAGAAAAAGAGTTTTTGAAAGTGTTTGAAGTATAAAAGGAGTTTTATACAAGTTTAAAATGATCAAAAGATTTTTATCAAGGATTTTATATATATCTCTATATATAAAGGATCATATGAGGAATTTGGAAAAAGGTTTCGGGAACCTTTAGATTTGGAAAGGGCTTTTGATTTTGGGTAAAATCAATATGAGAATTTGGAAAGCCTAGTTTGAGAATTATCGATTTTGGAATAATTGATTTTGTGTAAAGAAGCTTTGTATGATATCATACTAGGTGTATGATTTGAAGATACTATATGTGTATAGTACAAAATGTTTTGATGATGGCTCTGGGAAAAAGGCGCTCCCTTGAAATGAACTTCTCAGGAGTGCCACCGGGTGGTGCTGCCTTGAGTCCTAAGGGGGGTTCTAAAGTTGATCCTGTGAGGAGTCGGGACGAAACTAGTTCCTGGGGATTATGAGTAGAGTATACCATAGCTAAAGTCGTGTGTGTCGCTGAGAGCAACAGTCTGCGTTTGATTTTATATCGGTAGACTGCGACCTACGGTATAACATAGCGAAAGTCGTGTGTGCCGCTGAGAGCCAACAGTCTGCGTTTGATTTTATATAGGCAGACTGTGACCTATGTAGGAGTGGAGAGGTTTCATTTCCACAGCGAAAATCAGAGGCCGCTAAGAGCCTGCAGTTAATGGACTTTTGCTGCGACGGCAACGTAACCCTGGATGTGACTGTGATCTGTTGTGTGGGTTCCATGGCGTAATCGAGAGGCCGCGGAGAGCCTGCAGTTACATGGACTTTTGCTGCGACGGCAACGTAACCTTGGAATGTAGCTGTGACCATGGATGGGGGTGATGATTTCTAGAGCATTCTCACCAAAGATATTTCCTCTATTTTCAAAAACCATTTTCTATATTTTCAATAAAATTATTTTCAAAGTATTTTTACTGGATGTTGAAAACGGGTCCGCCAAGCACTTGTAGATTTCAGTCTTACGCTTGATCAACGTATGACCGAATTTCTGTGAGAACAAGGATGGACTGGTTGGGACATCGAGTTATAAAAATATTTTTATAAAACTATTTAATGATATTATGTAAACTTTAAAGTGTTTTAAAAAGGGTTTCAAAGAATAATTGTTCTAATAACAAGTATTTTAAATTCTGGCTCCGTTTCTTTTCGAGGACGAAAAGATTCAAAGGGGTGAGGAATGTGATAAACTAGATTTTTGGACAACTGTTAATTTGTAATTAACGTGACTAAATTTATTAAACCCTGACTTATTAATTGAACAAATAATGTAACAACTCGCATATTTATCGATTTTATATTTAAATATTTTATCGTTAGTCGGATTTTAGTCCAAAAATCTACTTTTTGCAAACAGCCGAATTAGGACTCGAGACCACTTCCATTGAGTTCAAAATGCCGTTTGCGACCTTTTTGAGTATAAGCTTCGATATGTTTGGAGAAAATTGATTTTTGCTACTTTTTCCCGCTTAGGGCTTTGGTTTGGGCTGAGCCAATTAACCACTTACTAACTCAGTCCCAATCCCCCTCTCCTCTTCATTACTTCATTCCAACTCCTAACTCTCTAGCAAAACTGAAAATGGAGGTGGAGAGTGGAAATTAAAACTCCAAGCCCTAGCTTCCTTTGCAAATCCATCTCCTAGCTCCAAAGTTCAAGAGAACCCATTGGTAAGCTTCCTCTTCTTCTTCTCCAACTCATTCTCTCTTTGATTTCAAAAATTTCCTAAACCTAGTTTAGGGAATGTTTCTCTTTTAAGCTTAGATTCAAGCTTGTTGAGTTGGAATTAAAGAGTGCTTGTTCTTGCCATTGCTTCATAACATCTTCTTCATTAGTTTGGGTTCAAAGGTGAGATTTTTATCTCACATCTATGCTTATATTTATCTTCGAATGTTAGGTATGAATTCCTAACACTTATTCGTGTGCATTTGCTTTTGGTTTGGATTGATTTGGTGAATATTCCAATTTTTGGTGTTTTGAGTTCAATTCGTTAAAAATCCTAACTTTGATGTTTGAACATGTTTTTGGAGATGCATCGAGGAGCATATAGGGTCGGGTAGTCGATAGGCATAAACCCTTAGCGCCGTTGCTCGAGCGAATGCAATTTGGTCGAGGTTGGACCTCATTTGGATGGGCTGGGAAGGGACTGGCAACAGGTCCGGTCGACCGAGCTCTGTAGCCGGCCGACCGACCTGCTGCCAGGTGCATAAGCACCTCTCTGTCTAAGGTTCGGTCGACCGAGTACAGGGTTCGGCCAACCGACCTGCTTCTCGAGGAATTTTTAGGCAGGGTCCGGTCGACCGAGCTCTGTAGCCGGCCGACCAACCTGGTGCATTTTTGCCTATTTCGCCTAGTTGTTTGAATTTCCAACTTTAATCGATTCGTGTTGTTTCCTATGTGTTGTTATCATTTGTTATGACTTTCATGACTCCTTTTTAGGGATTTTTGAACATCCATTTTGAGGGATTCTTTATCGATTTCTTTGGATTTTATTCACGTCTTCGAATGTGAATTTTAGTGATTGATTGTTCCTACAATCTCCTTTGTGATTTGTCACTTTAAAATATATAAAGGTTTTCTATACTAGTAGTAAATGTCAAAGCTCTTTCTTCAAATGATTTCAACACTATTTTATTACAAAGATCGTTTTCTCAAACCGATTTCTAATCTATTAGTATATACAAACCTTTACCTCACTCGTATGAGAAATCTAATTAAACGACTTAGTAAAACAAGTGGTATGAAACGCTTGCGTTTACTTCGTCGGTTAATTCATGGACTTGTTCGATTGAATCTCTTGTGACAATTTTCTAGTGGAGATCTACAATTTGTTCGTAAATATTTAAGTTAAGCTAGTGGTTATGGGACATGAAGCTAAGCTCATATATTTACTAGCTTATTGTAATTGACACTTCTCGTTGATCATGACGATCATCTTTGTGGTTTAGACTAGCAATGTGCGATGTCTCTTTGTTTATGTGGAGGACTGTTCCTCATTTTATTGAGCTTCGTCTCATTTCTCACATGGGTCGTACCTTTTTAGGTGCGTCAATGTTTTATTATGCATGGGGTGTACCTTTCTAGGTGCATCGATGTTTATACGTGGGTCGTACCTTTTTAGGTGCGTCAATGTTTATTTATGCATGGGGTGTACCTTTCTAGGTGCATCGATGTTTATTTACTTCGTGGAGCAATCGGCACAATAAGTCGGGACATGGGGCGTATCTTTCTAAGTGCGTCGATGTTCGTCTATGCATGGGGCGTGTCTTTCTAGGTGCGTCGATGTTCGACTTAGCATGGGGTGTATCTTTCTAGGTGCATCGATGTTAGACCTTACATGGGGTGTATCTTTCTAGATGCATCGATGTTTATTTATGCATGGGATGTATCTTTCTAGGTGCATCGATGTTTATTTATGCATGGGGCGTATCTTTCTAGGTGCGTCGATGCTAGAGCATGGGGCGTATCTTTCTAGGTGCGTCGATGTTCGACTGTGCATGGGGCGTGTCTTTCTAGGTGCGTCGATGTCCAGTTTGTGGGATTGGCCATCCTTTTCTTGTGATTTATGGATTTCGTGTGTTGAATTCTGGAATTTATGTTTCACCAACTTTTACGATTGGCATTGATATATATGTCATTTATTGTGGCTTGGTGAATGAAATTAGGAGTATGACATTCCTTTTGATCCTTGAGTTGATTATTGTGATATTGATTAATCTCTTATTGATTTTTCAGTTATTTATTTATCACAGCTTGGCATTGTGATTATTATACGTTTTGTCATATTTCTTATTCTATATCATTTCATCTGATATTTATAGCTAGACTGATCCGTTTATTATTTTCTTATTAAATAATACTCGGGTCAGACTGAGATATTACAGGTGCTTCCTCATGGCTTCCTATCTGGAACCATCTTCTGACTTTTGGCTAACTACTTTAGTTTAGTAGTTTTTGTTGTATACATTTGAGATACAGACTCTATGATGTATACTTATTCTTTTGTCTGGCACTTGTATCTATTCTCTTTGATATTGTGGATCTTGTTTGACCACTACTCTGATGTACACTTTCATGTGTTATATTCATATCTATTTCCGCCTTTGTGATATGAATTATCTGTGACTGATTTGTGTTATGTTTATTTCTATATTTGTTTCCGAAGACCTTTATAGCCATTGTGTAGTAGCTTTGAGTTTGTGTCGGTATGTCGGATTTCCTCTTGAGATGAAAAGTTATATTTTTATCTGGCATATCGGTGCTCGCACAAAGCAATTATACAGATGGTCGCTCCTCAACAGCCTTATTCTCCGTGCTAGTCGACAGCATTACTCCATAGTGTTCTTGGCTAGCGTGGGTATAGAGGTGGGGCGTCACAAATAAACTTGATAATAAATATATACATTTAGATACTTATTTTAGTGATAAAAATATAAAATTCAACTTTAAATAAATCCAATGATAAATATTTATATCTGAATAAATATTTATTAATTCCCTAATATAATTGTAGGAATGGGCAAAATTTATTGTTTTCAAATAAAATTAAATATATGTTTGTTTAAAATTATATTTATATATGAGTTGATTTTTAAAATTTAATGTAAGTTTGGGTTTGGAATTCAAATAAATATATTGAAAATGTTACTTTGTAATAAATAGATGTATATTTAAAGAACATCATGAAATGAAAAATATATATAGGTAAATTTATAAATAAACATTTAAGAAAAAAACATATGTTAATTTAAGAAGTATGGTTTATGACATTGAAAGAGTATAAATAGATGAAAAAAAATAAGATTAGTTATAAGTATAAAAATAAATACAAAACATATAAAAATAAATATAAAAACATTTTTACTTATGTTAATATAAAAAGGAAAATGCATAAATTAATATAGGTAAGTATAACATATATATATATATATATATACATATACCTAATTAAATGAAATTATAATATAAGAATTTATAAACATATCAAAAACATTTAAGTATATGTGGCATAATTTCAAAAATGGAATATAACAAGTGTAAAATTATTAGATCACATATGAACATTTGTAAACTTATGATAACAAGTTTCATTTGTCTTCAAAAATAAATATTTAAAATTTAACCAAGGTTATATAAACATGCTTCATTCATCTTTCCATTTCTTTTCTTAACTTCTAAAAAAAATCTGCAGTTCATTCATCAAAGTAAAACCATAGAATCAAACGTCAACTTGAATATCATTCCTCAAATCAAAAACCTGTAGATCAGTTTCTAAATAAAGGCAGAGGTCATTCAAACAATTTTCTCTGTTTTGAAAGCAACCTGGAATTATTATTTGCAAAATCAAATGTCTGCATTTTTTTCAAAAACCAAGTTGCAAATCATTTTCAAAAGAAAATCAAGTCTGCATTTCTTCAATCTGGAATCATAAAAAAAGAAGAAGAAAGCCTGCCTTTCTTAAAGACAGAAGCATGTAAAGCATTTTCATCTCTGTTTTCAAGTAATATGCTTCAGCAACTCAATTCTATTTTCAAAGAAAGCTCAAACCAAAATCCTGGCATCATCAAATCAGTAGTTTGAAGCATTTTCTTTTCAACCTGGAAGCAAAGCATGCATGTCTTCAACCTGGGTTTCAAACTAAGCCAGCATGCAAGTTTCATTAGCATGCAACTGCAGTTTCAAAATAAGGAGGCAACTCAAGTTTTTTTTAAAAAAAGCTAATGCGTAACTCCAGTTTCCAAAGTAAGGTGCTCAGTCTTTCAAAAATGAGGCGAGTGAACTAACTTCTAAGGTTCAAAACTGTTTATCTTTGATTGCACATGAGAAATTCTTTAAAGTATGAGATGGAGTAATGTTTGCATGGATAGATTCATATGTTAATGAGTATTAGTGGAAGAATATGCGCATATCTATTTATATCTAAACATGTATACCTCTGTTAATTATTCAGCAGTTTACAAGCACTATTCAAACATATTATAACAGTGAGTAATATAACCCAGCCTCCTCTGTTTGTTTGGAAATCCCTGTGAGTAGACTTTTGATTTAAAAGTTTAAATAAATAAAAATCTGCTGCTGGTGGGGTTTTAACAATGAATCATGTATTTCATGTGAATATATAAAGTAATCTCTATACATATATGTGTGTTGAAGTGTGTATGTTTGAATACCTGGATTATCTCTGTTATAATTCAGAGTTTAACACTTTGATCAAAAATCCAAATCTTTCCTTCTTTCCTCTGATAGGTTCTGATTTTCATACAGGATGGGTTTATTTAAACATAATTTAGGTTTTTGTTTTTAAAAAAAAATATATGTGTTCAAGTATAATAGGGTTGGAAATATTCTGGGAATTAAGGAAATACAGTATCAATTTTATAGTACGATAAAATAAAGTGTTAAATTTTGCTGATTCAACTATATAACTTGAATCAGCTCTGAAAGTTAGTTTTTTTTAAAAAAATGAAAAAGAAAATCCTAATTTGTAGTATTGTATTGAGTGTTGGATTCAACATTAATCGGAAGGTAGATTTGTGGGTGTTTCTGGTGATTGGAGGTACTGGAAAGGCCAAGATTTCGACTGGAGGTAAGGTGAAGTTCGTCGAGATCAACAAAAATGCCAGAAGAGTGGGTAGTTCATCGTAGCATCGGAATTTGGTCGAAGTGGGAATCTAACCTAATGGGTCAAGTCTGGAAGCGACATCGTCTTTGGTTGTTCGAGTTGCGTCGGACCCAGGGGGATGGATGAGTGAATGGCCGGAGAATATGTTGTAGGAGTCACAGGACGTCCGGTATTCGGGGATGTGGTCTCGAAGGAGTTTTAGGTGAGGGTGTTGTTTCAGGTGGTTCGAGTTTGTTCAATTTTGATTCTGGATTTGTGTCGAAGGCGGGGTATTTGGGATTGTAGGAGAAGATCATCGGTAACTCGACCATGACGATAGTGGACGTCGGAACCTCGTCAATCAACGGTGCATGTGCACGCGTGTGCCACCTGAATCTGGAAGTGTTTGTTTAAGTGATGAGGGGAGATCTCGGGTTCTCTCTCACGTAGGACGTTTTGGGACTCGAAGTAAACGTGAGAGGTGAGGGTCCTCATGAATTTACTCGGGAATTGTGAGAGTTTGCTCGGGTTTTTTGTTTTGTGATGGGATTTTTGGTTTGAGGTAAGAACCTGTACCTGTTCTAAATAAAAAATGCGGATATCTAAAGTTTGAGTAAAATCAAATGCAAGTTTTGAAATGAACTTGTACCAGATCTGTTTTAAGTAAAGAAAACCAAGCTGAAGGTTTCCAAATCTTCCAATTATAGTATCAATTTGCAAAATGTTTCAAATGGAAGTATAATAATAATTTAAGTATTAAATAAAGATAAAGAATTTATCTTTAAAATTATTTAAGTTGTGATCAATTGAGGATAATTAAATTGAAGATGATTAATAAAGAGAAATTACTAGAAGTGGTTTAGGATCACTAATGAATGTTATTAATTTATCAAAGACTAATCAATTTGAATGGTTCAGAATAATTAATCTATGTGATTAATTTAGAGATAAATTACTTAATGTAATTTAAGAATAACTAGTCAAGGAGGATTAATTAACATGAATGATTATTGGATGATTGGTTAATTGGTTTGCAATCAACTAATAAGCAGGATTTAAAAGAAATTAAAGTAATTGATTGAATTCATTGTCGGTTAATTAAATTAATTAGAGATGGTATGGATAATTAATCTTACTTATGAATGATTGAATGATAATATATGCCTTAGATTGGTTGATATCTCTGGTATGTGATGTGTGATGCTATGCGATTTAATATGTTGGGTTAAAACAGTGGCATCCTGTATATTAAAGTTTGAATTGTATTTCGTTTAAATAACTTGGGTTAATAATGACATTGGAGTCGAGGAGACCGGAGTCGGGTATTAGCAGATGTCCGAATCCACTTCGATTCTTTAGAAATTTGATATGTGAAATCAATAGACTGGAATGGAATGAATTAGGTGAACTGGACCCTTTTTAATTTAAGTTTGGCACTTAGAAATTAATGTGTGAAATAAGTGATGTCTGTAACAACTTGTGAAGTTATAAATTGATACAAGTTACCCCGGATTATATATAAGCTATATGATTTTGTAATTCATGCTTGATGAGTTTACTCACGCTGGTTTCCAGCCTGACCCGGGTGTTACTTTGATGTAATGCTCGAGTCAGACCGAGTATTACAGATTTTCAGGTAAGGACGTTCTGGAGCTTAGGAGGCGAGCTGGATGGCAGGGACGTATGGAGAGTTTCCACTATGATATTGTATATATCTGAGACATGTTAAATTGTATCTGTCCAATGTTGTATAAAATTTTTGTAACTCTGTTATATCGATGTAAATCGATAGATACAGTTTTCTTTGGTATTACTATTATTGATATTATATTTTATCCGCTGCGAATGTGAGATTGTGTGTTTCTTTTCTGTTCTTCTTCTATCTCTTTCTTCTTTTCTCTAACTATCCGGAATTTTCGAAATCGAAATTTCTGGGTCATTGTAGATACAATATTCATCATAACATTTATCATCAGTGTTAGAGTACTACACATAGAATGATAACTCTATAGCATAAAAATAGAGTTATCGCAGCTTCAAAAGAGTCTTCAAAGAAATAAAGTGATAGGAAGATTCCAAACTAAGCACTTTCTTCCAAATTCAAAAGCTTCCAAAAGATCACCAAGGCCAAAAGCTGCTAAAATACGATGGCTTCCAAACCAAAAGACTTCAAAAGATTCCAAGGCAGCTTCGAAACACGGATAACCTGCTTTTAGGCTGCCCGTATGGAAATTATGGGCACCCAGAGTTTAGGAAAGGAACGATAAACTCCGGGTTAGTCATGGGACTGGTATGAGTAAACAAAAACAGTTGTTTGTATAAAACAGTTTATCAAAGAAATTCGATATGCTTTTGGAAAATGAAACTACCATAAGACCTTCCGCCACACACACATTGCCATCGTAGAATTGGAGGAGATTTCTTCTTATGATTGTCAAACATGCTTGATACGAGAAAGTTCTTTTGATATTATTATTAATGCATAGTGTAGAAAACCATTTCGAAATTATAATATTAATCTTAGCCAGCATAGACATTTCGTACTATGCCTACTATAGCTACCATCTAAACAGTGGTGACCACCATAAGTAAATGGCAGGTTATACAACTAAAACCGTACTGGGTCCATATTGATGATTGGATTTCCAACATATGGTCAAGCTAAGGGACTTCCTATGCCATATGGGTACGCCACTAGAGGGACGTCCCGAGAACTTAGCCAGCTCTCTGCCAACACAAGGCCAGGTTACTTCTCTAACTAGGTAACTACTACACGAGTATGCCATTCCCCGGTCGTTTGTGACCTTTATCCGAGGGCCCTCAATCACAAAGCCACAACCATACAGTAATGAGTTTGCAGCAACAACATAGGTTAAGTATCTGGGCTTCATACCATGATGCCACCTTTTTCCAGAAGGAAATAGACATACCCTAAAGGGCGTGACCCTCATAACCTTGCCGCATCTTCCTCTTCCGACCATTTCCGCGGTGTGAGGACCGATGAGGTTTGTCCACAAAGCTACGCTTTACACAAAAGTCTTGCTTTGATCAACAAAAGATCAGCAACACACAGCAGGACTCAGCATGCCACACTACCAAATTGGGAGTATATCACTGATAACCTTCAACTACATAACCTCTGATCTCGTACGTCTCAGAGAAGGGTGTTAAACAAAGAGAATAAATTCTTCGCCGCCAGCAGAAATGTATTTGAAAGAAATCTGCTTTATATCTCAAAGTGTAATGTCAGACATACAACCATACAAGTCTGTTCAGGGTTCGAACAGAATCAAAGGCACTTCGTCCAATAAAGGAAGAAATCCTTGCAATCCGGGTATCTACAATCCCGATCAGACTCCTCATCACATAAGGAGATCTCTATACCGGAGCAACTCAGTGTAGAGTCATTCGATAGGTTATCCTATCATTCTCGAAGACACCCGGTCTTCACCGCCGTCTTCAAATGCCATCCATTTCGTCGTATCACTATTCGGAATGGGTTATATGACACAAAGTCCTCTTAAACACGTGGATGTATCATACACGAATATTCAATATCAAGTTCGATGTGGGTTTCAGATAACTAATTGGAATCCGACTCCCTGTCGCATCGAAATTTAAATGTCGTTTTACGGGCCAATGGGTTTTCACATTCACATAAACAAATCACAGATATCACAGCTCAGCATAAAGAAATTCACATTATATAGCATCACAATCACATATTAGACATATCAATCCAATACACAGCATTCAAAAATAATCAATCGTCTCTAATTAAGATGAATTAATTGTGTGATTTAAATTAATTAACCACATACCTTTAATCAACGATTAGTTATCCTTAATTATAAATTAATTAAATCTTAATCACTTTCATTAATTGATTATTCCTTAATTAATTATCTTAATTAATTAATCCTTAATTGTTAATTAATTAAATATTAATTACTTTTATTAATTAATTTCAAATTATAATTAATTTAACTTAATTACTTTATTAATTAACCATAATTAATTAACTCTAATTACTTGATTAATCTATTCTTAATTATTAATTAATTAATCACTGATTAATTAATTAATTAGTTCCCAATCACTGATTAATTAATCTTTAATTATCTAATTAATTAACCACTAATTATAAATTAATTAAGCTTAATTACTTAATTAAATTAATTTTTAATTAAGAATCAATTAATCCTTAAGAAAGAAAGGGATAGAATCTCTTTCTTAATTAAGAAATCATCAAATCTCGTTGTTCAAAATAGTTTAAAACATGTATCATTTAAATAGTTTAAACCAGATTTTAATTTAATTTTAAAATAAGCTTTCAAAAAGTTTTTAAACATTTCAACTTAATTTCGGGTTCGACTCGACCTTGACTCGAGACCATACTCGAGTTTTCTTCCTCATCTCCCCTTTCTTCTTCTTTTTTTAAATTGTAGTTAAGTTTTAAGTTCAAAATAAAACAACAAAATGAAAACCCATGCGAATTATATGCAAACAATCGAGACTAACCTCCTCTGTAACAACGCGCATATTTTACGATTGTATATTTAAATATTTTATTTAAATATATCATCGTTAGTCGGATTTAAGTCTGAAAATCTACTTTTTACAAACAGTCGAAATAGGACTCGAGACCACTTCCATTGAGTTCAAAATGGCGTTTCTGACCTTTTTGAGTATAAACATTGATATGTTTGGAGCTAGCTAAAATTTTGACCTTTTCACTTAGGGCTTTGGGTTTGGGTTTGGGTTTGGGGTTCAACCCACTAACCAAACTCATCTTATAATCCTAACTCCACTACCTCTCCTCTTCATTCCTTCATAATTTCCTACAACTTAAGCTTTAGCAAAAGTAGTGATGGAGATGGGAAATTAAAAACCTTAGCCCTAGTTTCTTTAGCAAATCCAAGTTTTAGCTCCAAATTCAAAGAGAAGCTTAGGTAAGTATCTCCTTATTCTTCTCCATCTCAATCTCTCTCCAATTTCAGAAATTCCCTATAACCTAATTTGGGAAATTATTTGATTATGATCTTAGATTGGAGCTTTTAGAGTTGAGATTGAAGAGTGGTTGATCATCCTTTGTTTTCAAGCTTCTTCTTTCTTGTTTTTGGTGTAAAAGGTGAGATTTTTATCTCACATCTACGTCTATATCTATCTTTGTTGTTAGGTATGAATTCCTAACTTTTATTCCATACTCATTTGCTTTGGATTGAATTAGTTTTGTGAATGTTCCAATTTTGGTGTTTCAAAGTCAAATCTTTAAAAATCCTAGCTTCGTTGTTTGAACATGTTTTTGGTGATGCATCGAAGAGCCTATAGGGTTGGGTGGTCGATTGACATAAACCCCTAACGCCCATTTCTCGTTCGGTAGCGAGTTGGCTAGAGTTTTCTCTTCATTTAGAGAGGCTGGAAATGCTGGAAAACAGGCACCAGTCGACTGACCCTCTGAGTCCAGTCGACTGACCTGGAACCCGAGAGTTTTTCCAGGCATTGGCCAGTTGACTGTTCTCAGAGTGCCAGTCGTCTGACATGCTTGTATTCAGTCTATTTTGCCTATTTAGCCTAATTTGCTTGAGATTCCAATTTTTATCGATTCGTGATTATCCGATTTTTTGTTATCATTTATTATTGACTTTGATGGCACCTTTTAAGAATTTTTTAGAATATCCATTTGATGGATTCGATATCGATTTTTATGGTTTTGATTCACGCCTTCGAATGTGAATCTTTGGTGATTGCTTGTTTCTACAATCATTTTTGTGATTTGTCACTTCTGAATACAAAGGTTACTACACTAGTAATAAATATTCAAACTCTTTCACAAAGATGATTTCAACTCTATTTTTAATAATCAAACTCGTTTATAAAACCGTTTTTCCAATCTATTAGTGTACACAAACCTTTACCTCATTCGTTCGAGAAATCCAATTAAACGACTTTGTAAAACAAGTGGTATGAAACGCTTGCGTTTACTTTGTCTGTTAATTCTTAGATTCTTTCGATTGAAAATCTTGTGACAACTTTCGAGTGGAGATTTATAGTTTGTTCGTAAATATTTAAGTTAAGCCAGTGGTTATAGGACATGAAGCTAAACTCATCTATTTACTAGCTTAGTCTCTCAACTATGGGAATGCCTTCGAGATTCCGATTCTATTCTTGAGCCCGGTGTTGTGGTAGAAATTGAGGTTTCGCCTAATTTGACTTATGAGCAACATCATATTCGTATTATTGCATCGGAGGTTAAACACCTTCGAAATAAAGATGTCCCTCTTGTGAAAGTTCAATGGTCCTCAAATCCTGAGGATTGTTCTTGGGAATCTAGAGAATTCATCGAGCGAACAAATCCGGAATTACCCTCTCGTGCTCTTTGAGGTGAACTCCTTATTTCAAACTTCTTTTATGATATTATGCTTTTATCGTTGTTACTTTCTATTTTTCTTCTTAAGTATTGCAAGGACGCAATTTCTTTAAGGAAGAGAGTCTGTAACAACCCGCATATTTCACGATTGTATATTTAAATATTTTATATAAATATATCATCGCTAGTCGGATTTAAGTCCGAAAAGCTACTTTTGCAAAAAGACGAATTAGGACTCGAGACCACTTCCATTGAATTCAAAATGGCATTTGTGACCTTTTTGAGTATAAATATTGATATGTTTGGAGCTAGCTAAAATTTTGACCTTTTCAGTTTTGGCTTTGGGTTTGGATTTTGGGTTCAACCCACTAACCAAACTCATCTTATAATCCTAACTCCACCACCTCTCCTCTTCATTCCTTCATAATGTCCTACAACTTAAGCTTTAGCAAAAATGGTGATGGTGATGGAAAATTAAAATCCTAAGCCCTAGTTTCTTTAGTAAATCCAAGTTTTAGCCCCAAATTCAAAGAGAAGCTTAGGTAAGTATCTCCTTCTTCTTCTCCATCTCAATCTCTCTCCAATTTCAGAAATTCCCTATAACCTAATTTGGGAAATTATTTGATTATGATCTTAGATTGGAGCTTTTAGAGTTGAGATTGAAGAGTGGTTGATCATCCTTTGTTTTCAAGCTTCTTCTTTCTTGTTTTTGGTGTAAAAGGTGAGATTTTTATCTCACATCTATGTATATATCCATCATTGTTGTTAGGTATGAATTCCTAATTTCTATTCTATATTCATTTTCTTTGGATTGAATTGGTTTTGTGAGTGTTCCAATTTTGGTGTTTCGAAGTCAAATCTTTAAAAATCCTAGCTTCGTTGTTTGAACATGTCTTTGGTGATGCATCAGAGAGCCTATAGGGCTGGGTGGTCGATTGGCATAAACCCCTAGCGCCCATTGCTCGTCCGGTAGCGAGTTGCCTAGAGTTTGCTCTTCATTTGGAGAGGCTGGAAATGCTGGAAAACAGGCACCGGTCGACTGACCCTCTGAGTCCATTCGACTGACCTAGAACTCGAGATTTTTTCCAGGCATTGGCCGGTCGACTGTTCTCAGAGTGCTAGTCGACTGACCTGCTTGTATTCAGTCTATTTTGCCTATTTAGCCTAATTTGCTTGAGATTCCAATTTTTATCGATACGTGATTATCCGATTTTTTGTTATCATTTATTATTGACTTTGATGACTCCTTTACCGAATTATTGAGAAGATCCATTTGATGGATTCGATATCGATTTTTATGGCTTTGATTCATGCCTACGAATGTGAATCTTTGGTGATTGCTTGTTTCTACAATCATTTTTGTGATTTGTCACTTCTGAATACAAAGGTTACTACACTAGTAGTAAATATTCAAACTCTTTCACAAAGATGATTTCAACTCTATTTTTAATAAGCAAACTCGTTTATAAAACCGTTTTTCCTATCTACTAGTATACACAAACCTTTACCTCATTCGTTCAAAAAATCCAATTAAACGACTTTGCAAAACAAGTGGTATGAAACGCTTGCGTTTACTTTGTCGGTTAATTCTTAGACTCGTTCGATTGAAACTCTTGTGACAACTTTGGAGTGGAGATTTACAGTTTGCTCGTAAATATTTAAGTTAAGCCAGTGGTTATGGGACATGAGGCTAAACTCATCTATTTACTAGCTTAGTGTAATTGACACTTCTTCATGATCGATGATGTTCATTTTGTGATTTAGACTAGCAATGTACGATGTCTCTTTGTCTGCGAGGGAGACTAAACCCCATTTCTGTGGAGCTTCGGCTCAATATTGTGGGGTAGCGACGCATGGTTTTCGGGCCGTTTTGTGAAGCTTCGGCTCAAAATTGATGGTTAGCAACCATGGAATAGCGTTCCGTTTTGTGATACACGTGTTGGTGAGTTTTCATGCTCCCATTTTGTGATAGGCCTCCCCCTCTTGTGATTTTTGGATTTCTAATTGATGGTTTCTAGAATTTGTGTCTCACCAATTTTAGTGATTTACATTGATGAGTTTATCAATATTTGTGCACTGGTGAATTTGTGTTTCAACAAATTTTACGATTGGCATTGAGATGTTTGCCAATATTTATGATTTAGTGAATAAAAATAAAGAATATGGTTTTCTTTTTGATCTATGAGAAGATTCTTATGATATTGATTAATCTCTGGTTGGTTTTCAAATGCATACTTATCATAGTATGGCATTACTGTTATCATACGTTTTTATCATATCCCTCATTCTATCTCATTTTTATCTGATATTTATAGCTAGACTGATCCGTTTATTATTTTCTTATTAAAAAGTACTCGGATCACACCGAGATGTTACAGGTGCTTCCGCTTGACTCCTTATCTGGGATCATCATTATCTGACTTTTTTCTAACTACATTAGATTGGTAGTTTTTGTTGTTATACATTCGAGATAGAGATTCCATGATGTATACATATTCTTTTTTGTAGCACTTGTATCTATTCTTTTGTGATATTGTGGATCTTGCTTGACCACTACTCTGATATACACTTCTATGTGTTATATTCATATCTATTTCCTCCTTTGTGATATGGATATATGTGACTGATTTGTGTTATGTTTATTTCTATATTTGTTTCCAAAGACCACTTAGCCACTGTGTAGTAGTTTTGAGTTTGTATCGGTATGTTGGATTTCCTCTTGAAATGAAACGCATGTTATACTATCTGACATATCGGTGCTCACACAAAGCAATTACATGGATGGTCACTCCTCAACAGCCTTATTCTTCATGCTAGTTGACGCCATTACTTCGTAGTGTCCTTGGCTAGCATGAGCATAGAGGTGGGGCGTCATAGCTTGGTATCAGATCTAAACTTCGGAACAATGTAGAATAATCTAGAAAAGATCATTGTCTTAAGTCCTTCTTAGGAGTCGTGCCTTAGGATTTATTCGAGTCTTAGGACCCGTTTTATCCTATTTTCTTTTATGATGCTTTATTTTATCAATCATGATTGTTTGATATCCATTCTCAGATTAACCTTTTTCTTCTTCTTTCTTTCTTTCTTAAAGAAGAGAAATGGTTAGACCAGGTCGTCCCAGCGTCGGTCAATCCAGTGCTACTCCTTAGGATGGAGTATTTATGTCTGCCCAACAGCTTCTTGATCTTGTAAAGAATGCTCAAGCTGTCGGACCCATTCCAGAGCCTACTCACCCAAAATCCGGATTTGCACGCTTGTGCGTGATTATACAAATTTGGGTAGAAAGCCATTTAGGGGTTCCGAGGGCGTTATCAAAGTCGAAGCTTGGTTTAGAACATGCGATCGCATCTTTTCTCGCATGAATCTTATTGATCTTCATCGAGTCCAAGTGGCTTCTAGCATGCTCTAAGAAAAAGCATTAGATTGGTATGAGCTTCTTATTTTTGATATTACTGAAATGGATCTTACTTGGGAGCAATTCTGAGAAAGATTCGAATCAAAGTTTGTGCTGGAAGCTGAAAAAGTGACTTTGGCCCATCGTTTTATTGACCTTGTTCAAGGTGAATCTTCTGTGGCAGATTATGTCGCATCTTTTGAATCCCTCTCTAAATATAGGGTCGAGTACCTAATACCCCATTGAAGAAAAATCAGAGATTTTTCTATGGCTTGAATAAGAATCTCAAAAGGCCACTACTCTTGAAATTGGAAGTTGCTTTCGATCAACTTGTTGATATTGCTCTTTGACTTGAAGAGGCAGATAAAGAGAGTGATGTTGAAGTTAGGAGTGCCAAACCGAACTTCAACAACAATAAGAAGCGGCCTAATAAGTTCAAAGGTCCTTATCCCAACAAGAAAAGGAAACAAGCAACTCCGGTATCCAAGACTTCTACCCCTAGAGGTGGCCAATGCTAAAATTGTGGTTCTAAGGACCATTATGAAAATAAGTGTTCAAAGCCCCTTGCTTGTCGCTATTGCAAAAGTTTGGGTCATTATATAGCTGCATGTCCCAAACTTCAAGGCAGGAAGGAGGGAAAGCTAAATGTTGTGCAAGTCCCTAGTAACAATTCTCGTGGTCAAGGTATTTCTCATTCTATCCTTGATGGCATTACTATGTTTCGTGATCGACCTATTGGAGTTCTTTTTGATATGGATGCATCCCATTCTTTTATATCAAAAAAGCTTATTGATACTTTTTTTTGAGTGTTATGGCTTTAATTACTTCTTTGAGAATTGCGAATTCGGTTGGTGGATCTGCAACACTCAGTTTGCTTTGTAAAGATATCGAGATTATTTTATGTGATTTTTCTTTTCGAGCCGATTTGCATGTCACGCATTACTTAGGCTTTGGAATGATTTTGGGAATGGATTAGATTAACCTTTATGAAGCCTATATCCTATGTCCCGAGCGGACTATTCATCTTCGACATCCTCAATCTGTTAAGCAGATTTCTATTGTTCTTAAAGATTCGGATTCCAACTTGGCAGCGTCTTTGTATTCTTTGAATCCTCGTGATGACGATAATGATGATGCGGAGGATGTCATTTCTCTTATTCAAGTTGTTCGTGAATTTTCCGACATATTTGAGCCCGTTTTAGGATTACCACCTAAGCGAGCAATTGAGTTCAGAATCAAACTTATCCCTGGAGCTCTACCTATCACTTGTCCTCCGTATCGTATGTCCAATAAAGAAAATGAGGAGATGCGTAGGCAATTATCGGAATTGGAGACGAAGTAGTTTATTCGCTCTAGTTCCTCTTCTTGGGGAGTTTCGGCTATTTTTGTGAAGAAATCCGATGGTACACTTAGGCTTTATGTTGACTCCCGCAAGCTTAATGATCTTACTATCAAGAATAAATATCCTTTACCTCGGATTGATGATCTATTCGATCAACTCAGCGGAGCTAAAGTCTTTTCACAGTTAGACTTAGCAACCAGTTTTCATCAGCTTCGTATTGCAGAGGATAGTTTTCCTTTGACATCGTTCCGTACTCGTTATGGATCTCATGAATGGCTTGTTATGCCATTTGGTTTAACAAATGCTCCAGCTTATTTCGTTGACCTTATGAATCGAGTTTTCAAAGACTTCCTCGATCGATTTGTTCTCATCTTTATTGATGATATCTTGTTTATTCTAAAACCAAGAAGGAGCATGAAAAGCATCTTCGGATTGTATTGGAAACTCTTAGGAGCAATCAATTAAAAGCAATATTTTCTAAATGCCATTTTTGGCAATCTCATGTGAAATTTCTCGGCTATATTATTTTCGAATCCGGAATTTCCATGGATCCTTCGAAGATTGAAGCGATTCAAAATTGGAAGAGACCGGAAAGTGTTACGGAAATCCATAGCTTTCTTCGATTTGCGGGCTATTACCATCAATTCATAAAGGACTTTTATAAAATTGTCATTCCTCTTACTAGCTTGACAAAGAAAGGAGTCAAATACATATGGTCGGACAAATGTGAAGCTTCTTTTCAGAAATTAAAAGAACTCCTTTCTAATGCTCCTATTCTTGTGATTCCCGAAGGGAACCAAGATTTTATTGTTTATACCGATGCTAGTCGTGTTGGTTTGGGAGCCATTCTTATGCAAAGGGATCGTGTTATTGCTTTGCTTCTAGGCAATTAATGCCAGCCGAGACTAGATATGCCACTCATGATTTAGAGCTCGCGGCTATTATTTTCGCCCTTCATATTTAGCGTCATTATCTTTTGGAAGAAAAATTTATTCTCTACACCGATCATAAATCTTTGAAGTATTTATTTTCTCAAAAGGAACTTAATTTGCGTCAACAACGTTGTCTCGATTTCCTTGCATCTTATGATCTTGATATTCTTTATACTCTCAGAAAGGGGAATCGTGTTGCCGATGCCCTTAGTCGTAAGCAACAAGTGGTTGTTTCTATGATGATATCCGAATGGAATGATCTCGGGATTTTGTCCACTTGCGAGATTCGAGATCGTGAATCCGATTTATGTTCATCTCTCGTTTTATGTAGCCTTGAGGCTCATCCTTCTCTTTTAGATCGCATTCTTGAAGCTCAAAAGAAAGATTCTGAATTGGCTCTTCGTAGCCAAAGTTGTAGGGATAAAATTAATATTGAAGGTTTGAAAGACTTTGATATTGATGCTCGTGGCAGCATTCGAAAATTTGGTAGACTTATCGTGCCAAAAATTGATAATCTTCGTAAAGATATTTTAGAAGATTCACATCGTTCTAAATTTACCATTCATCTCGGTAGTAGCAAAATGTATGTGGATATGAAACGAATCTATTATTAGGATGGGATGAAATCTGTTATTGCTAACTTTGTTAAGTGTTACATGACTTGCCAACTTGTCAAGGCCGAGCATCAAAGGCCCGATGGGTTATTACAACCTTTGGGTATTCCAATTTGAAAGTGGGACCAAATTTCCATGGATTTTATTGACGGTCTGCCCCATTCTTGTTCGGGTCATGATAGCCTATGGGTGATAGTGAATAGATTTACAAAATCCGTCCATTTTATTCCTGTTCGGTCCAATCGGACCGTACCTCTTTTGGCCAAACTCTTTATTAAAGAAATTGTTAAATTGCATGGAGTCCCTATTTCTATTGTTAGAGATCGTGATCCATTGTTTACTAGTGGATTTTGGAAGAGTCTTCAAAAATCTTTGGGAACGAAGCATAATTTTAGCACCGCTTATCACCCACAGTCCGATGGACAAACGAGCGTGTGAATCAAACTCTTGAAGATCTTCTTCGTGCATGTGTTCTTGATTTTGGTGGAAGTTGGGAAGATCATATTTCTCTTGCTGAGTTTTCCTATAATAATAGCTTCAAATCTAGTATTGGTATGGCACCTTTTGAGGCACTCTACGAACGGCCATGCCGATCTCCTTCTTGTTGGCATGAGGCCGGTGAGAGGCTGGCTTTAGGTCCAGATTTTATTCGTGATTCCACAGAAAAGATTGACCTTATTCGTCATAGAATGAAAGAAGCTCAAAGTAGGCAAAAATCCTATGTCGATAAACGAAGAAGGAAATTAGAATTTTCTGTGGGAGATTTTGTGTTTATTCGCGTTTCACCTATGAAAGGTGTTGTGCGTTTCAGTCGATCAGGAAAATTAGCACCTCAATATATTGGTCTATTTCCCATCACCGAACGTATTGGTTCCGTGGCTTATCGCCTTTTATTACCGACTTAGTTTTCTGCTATTCATGACGTATTTCACGTCTCTCAACTACGGGAATGCCTTCGAGATTCCGATTCTATTCTTGAGCCCGGTGTTGTTGAAGAAATTGAGGTTTCGCCTAATTTGACTTATGAGCAACATCCTATTCGTATTATTGCATCGGAGGTTAAACACCTTCGAAATAAAGATGTCCCTCTTGTGAAAGTTCAATGGTCCTCAAATCCTAAGGATTGTTCTTGGGAATCTAGAGAATTCATCGAGCGAACAAATCCAGACTTACTCTCTCGTGCTCTTTGAGGTGAACTCCTTATTTCAAACTCTTTTATGATATTATGCTTTTATGGTTGTTACTTTTTATTTTTCTTCTTAAGTATTGCAAGGACGCAATTTCTTTAAGGAAGGGAGTCTGTAACTACCCGCATATTTCACGATTGTATATTTAAATATTTTATATAAATATATCATCGCTAGTCGGATTTAAGTCCGAAAAGCTACTTTTGCAAACAGCCGAATTAGGACTCGAGACCACTTCCATTGAATTCAAAATGGCATTTGTGACCTTTTTGAGTATAAATATTGATATGTTTGGAGCTAGCTAAAATTTTGACCTTTTCACTTTGGGCTTTGGGTTTGGATTTTGGGTTCAACCCACTAACCAAACTCATCTTATAATCCTAACTCCACCACCTCTCCTCTTCATTCCTTCATAATATCCTACAACTTAAGCTTTAGCAAAAATGGTGATGGAGATGGGAAATTGAAATCCTAAGCCCTAGTTTCTTTAGCAAATCCAAGTTTTAGCCCCAAATTCAAAGAGAAGCTTAGGTAAGTATCTCCTTCTTCTTCTCCATCTCAATCTCTCTCCAATTTCAGAAATTCCCTATAACCTAATTTGGGAAATTATTTGATTATGATCTTAGATTGGAGCTTTTAGAGTTGAGATTGAAGAGTGGTTGATCATCCTTTGTTTTCAAGCTTCTTCTTTCTTGTTTTTGGTGTAAAAGGTGAGATTTTTATCTCACCTCTATGTCTATATCTATCATTGTTGTTAGGTATGAATTTCTAATTTCTATTCTGTGTTCATTTGCTTTGGATTGAATTGGTTTTGTGAATGTTCCAATTTTGGTGTTTCGAAGTCAAATCTTTAAAAATGCTAGCTTCGTTGTTTGAACATGTCTTTGGTGATGCATCAGAGAGCCTATAGGGTTGGGTGGTCGATTGGCATAAACCCCTAGCGCCCATTGCTCGCCGGTAGCGAGTTGGCTAGAGTTTGCTCTTCATTTGGAGAGGCTGGAAATGCTGGAAAACAGGCACCGGTCGACTGACCCTCTGAGTCCAGTCGACTGACCTGGAACCCGAGAGTTTTTCCAAGCATTGGCCGATCGACTGTTCTCAGAGTGCTAATCGACTGACCTGCTTGTATTTAGTCTATTTTGCCTATTTTGCCTAATTTGCTTGAGATTCCAATTTTTATCGATTCGTGATTATCCGATTTTTTGTTATCATTTATTATTGACTTTGATGACTCCTTTTCAGAATTTTTGAGAATATCCATTTGATGGATTTGATATCGATTTTTATGGCTTTGATTCACGCCTTCGAATGTGAATCTTTGGTGATTACTTGTTTCTACAATCATTTTTGTGATTTGTCACTTCTGAATACAAAGGTTACTACACTAGTAGTAAATATTCAAACTCTTTCACAAAGATGATTTCAACTCTATTTTTAATAATCAAACTCGTTTATAAAACCGTTTTTCCAATCTACTAGTATACACAAACCTTTACCTCATTCGTTCGAGAAATCCAATTAAACGACTTTGCAAAACAAGTGGTATAAAACGCTTGCGTTTACTTTGTCAGTTAATTCTTAGACTCGTTCGATTGAAACTATTGTGACAACTTTCGAGTGGAGATTTAAAGTTTGTTCGTAAATATTTAAGTTAAGCCAGTGGTTATGGGACATGAAGCTAAACTCATCTATATACTAGCTTAGTGTAATTGACACTTCTTGATGATCGATGATGATCATTTTGTGATTTAGACTAGCAATGTGCGATGTCTCTTTGTCTGCGAGGCAGACTGAACCCGTCTCTGTGGAGCTTCGGCTCAATTTTGTAGGGTAGCGTCCCATGGTCTTTGGGCCGTTTTGTGGAGCTTCGGCTCAAAATTGATGGTTAGCAACCATGGAATAGCGTTCCGTTTTGTGTTACACGTGTTGATGAGTTTTCATGCTCCCATTTTGTGATAGGCCTCCTCCTCTTGTGATTTCTAGATTTCTAATTAATGATTTCTAGAATTTGTGTCTCGCCAATTTTAGTGATTTACATTAATGAGTTTATCAATATTTATGCATTGGTGAATTTTTGTTTCAACAATTTTTACGATTGGCATTGAGATGTTTGCCAATATTTGTGATTTAGTGAATAAAAATAAAGAATATGGTTTTCTTTTTGATCTATGTGAAGATTCTTGTGATATTCATTAATCTCTGGTTGGTTTCAAATGCATACTTATCACAGTATGACATTACTGTTATCATACATTTTTTTCATTTCCCTCATTCTATCTCATATTTATCAAATATTTATATCTAGACTGATCTGTTTATTATTTTCTTATTAAATAATACTCGGGTCAGACCTAGATGTTACAGGTGCTTCTGCGTGACTCCTTATATGGGATCATCATTATCTGACTTTTGTCTAACTACATTAGATTGGTAGTTTTTGTTGTTATACATTCGAGATAGAGACTCCTTGATGTATACATATTCTTTTGTGTAGCACTTGTGTCTATTCTTTTGTGATATCGTGGATCTTGCTTGACCACTACTCTGTTATACACTTCTATGTGTTATATTCATATATATTTCCGCCTTTGTGATATGGATATCTATGACTGATTCGTGTTATGTTTATTTCTATATTTGTTTCCAAAGACCACTTAGCCACTGTGTATTAGTTTTGAGTTTGTATCGGTATGTCGGATTTCCTCTTGAAATGAAACGCATGTTATACTTTCTGACATATCGGTGCTCGCACAAAGCAATTACACGGATGGTTGCTCCTCAACAGCCTTATTCTTCGTGCTAGTTGACGGCATTACTCCGCAGTGTCCTTGGCTAGCGTGAGCATAGAGGTGGGGCGTCACATCCTCTATGCCGAGCATCACTTTGAGACAGCCACCATCCCAACACCCTGACACCGAAGCAACGCCATGCACGTTCATAGTTCATCCACGCCGCTGCTACCTCCGATGACTCCTCGCACACGTCGGCAATCAACCACCTGAACGTTTTCGACCCTCAAACTAACGCCGCAAAACCCAAAACAAATTCGTGCCTTCCATTTGAAAATTGGAAACACGCATCATAAGAAAAACTTCCCTGACCCATCGATGCCGACCAACGGACCCTCCACATCTCCGGCCATGACTTCGTTAGCCTCCATGCCATCACTTCCCTGAACCACGTGCAACTCAATGCACCATAGAAGCCACGATAATCATTTTCTTCAAACCTGACATAACTAGGGTTTAAAACCCAATTGAACTATCACCGACGCCACGGCGATTGTACACCATGTCCCCCATTTTTCCCAACTTCGACGATTACCAAGCTAGCTCCAGCCAAATCCCTGATCACCAGAAATTGTCCAATCGCCAATTTTCGCCCAAAAACACTTTTCTGAACAACAGAAATGCTTCACCAATCCCAAACTAGAATTCGTGATTTTTGTTTTAAAAATCATATTTTGAAAAGTGGATTCAGACTATATATGAATTAACAAATCAATGTACTTGATTTTTAACATAAACTTAAGTTCCTCTATTCTTTTTATTTTTTCTAGATAATATTTCTTAAAATATTTTTAAATCTTAGTTTAATCTTAAACAAACATATTTTGTTTAAATATCTAACCCTAACAAATCTTAGAATGAGAGGAATTGAAATTTTATTTAAATTTGTACTCTGTACTTTTAAACAGAGATGAACATTGATATATCAACACATGCACCCAGTTTTACATTCAAATATATTCAATACATCATCATGCAAACAATGTTACATCAAGCTTTTAAATTCCATTCATGCATCCAGATTTAAAATAAAACAAAGTTGAGTTTAATCACAAGTTAGCCTGAAAACAGAGGGGAATGTTGATGTTGTCAGACTTGAGGACTGGGAAAAAGAATTTTGATTGCTGAATTATTAATCTTGATCTTGGAATCTTTGTTTGTTGAGTTGAATTACAGTGCTTTGTTATGTTGTATGTTTGAAGTTTTTGAAACTGTTTCCTTGATCTCTGGATAGAAATGAATTTCCAGGCCTTAAATCCTTGAAGAGTTTTAATTTCTAGATTTGGTTGATTGTTGATCTTTCTTAATTGAGTTTGTGTTGAAGTTTACTTGATGATGATTTTTCTTTCTGATTTAAAAATTTGTACAAGCTTTCTTTTCTTAAGTTTTTGAAAATGAGATAAAAGAGGTGAGAGGAATGAGAGTAATAATGTTATATAGCTTAAATTTCTTTTATAAATTTTCTTAAAAATAAAAACAAGGGAGATGACACTTGTTTATTTTGTATTTCAAGATTATTACACTTGTTAAGTTACATATGTTAGATAAGAACACTTGTAAATTCCTTTGCATGAGAAAATATTGGTAATTACTTTTTATTTATATTGCACTTCTCATCTTATAAACATATTTATGTATATTGTTTTAAATGGCATTTTCTATTTATATAATCACATCCCTTTGCTCTATTTGTACAATTTTAAAAGAAAAGGCTTTAATACTAATTTATGAAACTATACACATATGTTAATATTTTTGAATCCAAATATTTTACTTAAGACATTTATTTAAATTTAAATTCAAATACAAGTTCAAATCCAAATTAAAACTCAAATTCAAATTTGAAATCCAATCCATTCTATACATATATATATATATATATATAAACAACTCAATATTGCACTTGTTTTGAAATTTTAAAATTAATTTAAATTAACTCAATTTAAATTTTAGAAATTAAAATAAATCACAAATTTTAAATTGACAAAATTTTAAGGAAGTTACAATATTTGATAGCCGAATAAATCCCCATTCTCCTATAAATTGACTGTTTGATTGTATGGACATTTGATAGTAGAATAAATCCTCGTTCTGCTATAAAATGATTAAATTGTTTGGACACCTATTCAGTCGGATAAATCACCATCCTACTATTATTGTTATTTGGACATGTTTATGCTGGTTAGTTTATATTGACATGTTATTTCCTGATTTGGATATGAAGGATATTTACATATGTGTTGACTTATGTAAATTAATTATTGAACAACTTGAAAGTGAAATTAAAATTAAATGATAACTTTATCTGATACCATTGGGATTGCTAAGCCTCTTTTTAAATTTATAAAGTATGGTTTTGATTAACTTAAATTCTTTAATCAATTTGGGGATAAGGTTTATAAATGACAAATTATATGATTATTTTATAAAGGTATTTAGAAATAATAACTTGTTTAATAGGTTTTGTTAAGTAAAAAGGTTTATTTGAAGTGACTTAAAAGGATGAGTTGCAAAAGATATTTTGTAAAGGATTTTATTCTTAAAGCAAATTTATCAAAGGAGTTTCAAATAGGGTAATGTTTTATGAATGATTTTAGAGGTTATTAAAGAGATTTTGTAAATTGACTTGTAGACTTATGAAATTGCTTTATAAATTGAATTTGGAAATTTATAAGTTATTCGAATTATAAAGGGAGCTTTTAAAAGGGAACTTTTATAAAAGAGAGTGGATCAGTTTATAGTAAGTAATGTTTTCAAAAGGAAATTTGAAAGGAGGAATTTTCCAAATGTTTTGATAATATACTTATAACCCTAAAATAAGTATAAATATTTTCCAAGTAAAATGGGAAAGTAAGGGTTTTGGAAATAGTGTTGTGTAATGATCTTTTGATCAAGTTTTATAAAGTGATTTTATTAATTAAAAATTAATAAATAAAGGCTTAGTGAATCCCATATGGAATTGAATCAATGTTTTAATGTTTGTTTATATGATAGTTAAATAACCAACTATCAAATTTGGATCAAAACATAACTGAAAATATCTAGGATAAACACGTGAGTTATATGGCACAGTCATCCTCAATGATGTTGTACTGTACGTGTAAACATCGTTTTGTTAATCTAGGATGAATAATTAGGTTTTTGTAATTTTTTATTTTACTCTAACCTTTTTGGAAATGTTTTAAAATTATTTTGGAAAGTATTTATTTTTATAGCAAATGTTATTATAATAATGAATGTTTTATTTTAAAGAAGATAAAGGGGTTAATCTTTTATAATAAAGTAATTTTTTTAAAGGAGAAAGAAATATTTTGGAATAAATACTTAGGAATTTTTTATATATAAATGTTGTATAAAAAGGAAATATTTTCTTATAAATTGTATTTTATGAATAAAAGGGAGATTTATGAATAGTTATTTATAAATAAAGGAACAGAATTATAAATGATATTTTATAAATAAAAGGGGTGGATTCAAAAGTGATATTTTACAAAAAGGGGTAATGATGTCGTCTTGATAAACTGGAATAATATATCACATTTGTGAATTTATAGTAATATATGAAATGATCATTTTATGCAAGTATTTGGTCATATTTTGAAAATGAAGATTGGTGTTAATTATAAAAGAAGTTTATAATAATACTTTGAGGTTTATAAAAGATATTTTATAATTTAAAGAGTTTTATAAAAGGAGTTTTATAAATGAATTTGGAGTTTTATAATAAGAGTATAAATAAATTTGGAGATTTAAAAAAAGCAATTTGTAAATATAAAAGAGTTTTATAAATAGAAAGGAGTTTTATGAAGGGATTTATAAAAAGAATTTTTATAAATAGAATGAGAACTGATTTCAGCAAATAATCATTTTAAGTTAAGATGACATGAAAAGTATTCTTTTCTTACTTAACACCAAATCCCGAGGTAAGGAAACTTGTGTCTTTCTTGAGAATTAAGAATGTATGTCGAGGCAATGATACTTTTCTAACTTATCTGATCTCATTGTTAATCGAGGGATAGTGCTATTAGAAATCGAGATGTGGTGGTAAATATATTTAGTCTAATTTCTATACAATCTATTTACTTACACCAAAAGGAAAGTGTTTTGGTTTTATTGTTATTAATGTTTTCAAATGACATTTGTTTTAACCCAATTGAGTATGGTTTTAGAAAACGAACTCTTTATTAAGATTTGTGAATATACATATACCGCTGAGATAAGTATATGATATGTTTTCTAAGTAATGAAAGTGTAATGTTTGTGAATATACTTATAATGTTGATATAAGTATATGGAAAATTTCATAAGTTTTGAAAGTGAAATGTCTTATGAGTATACTTATACATTTGATATAAGTATATCAATATTCTTCAAGTATTGGAAAGAGTAGAGAGGGTTTGTAATGTATCTTTGTAAAAGTATTTTAGTACAAGAATTTATGAAGTGGTTTTTATTAATAAAGAGATTAATTAGAGAGGCTTAGTGGATGCTTATGTTCTTAACTAGTGTTATTTTTATTTTTATTTCAAATGTTACTTTATTTACAACGTGTCACTGGGAAAAAATACCACTTGTTAATAAACGTTCGAATCACGCTACGCAAGTTTCAAACTTGTGACCTCTCACACCAAAGCCGAATCACTTAACCGCTTGGACAATGGTGCTTGTCTTAACTAGTGTTATTTTCCTTATGGAATTAAGTCTCTAGTTGAATTGTTTGTTTATTTGATAGTTAAATAACCGATTATCAAATGTTGGCCATTTTTTTAAACTATCATTGTCAGTTCATAGAGACCGGGATCAGATATATTATCTGAAAACCACTTCGAATCGGCAGAAGCATTCGAATTGGGACATCTTGAAGATAATGGAATTGAAGATAAAGTTCTTTGAAGTGGAAGGGAAACTTGCGACTAATCCTAAGCGTGATTCCAAAAAGGATATGGTAGAAGTTTTGCCTTTGGTTTTTTCAATCCCAAAACAACTTGTATGGACGAATGCTGGCGTTGCATTGTTTCCTGTAGGGCAATGTTAGCATTTCAAGTGGGAATTGCTAAAAAGGTAAAACGTAGCCTCAAATCTCACAACCGGGAATGACCCAAACAGGGGATATGCATCAGGGCCATGTGGCTCGCACCCATTAGGGTATGGGCATCACCCTTCTAGATCACTATTGACGGATTTGGTATGTGCATGAGAGCTCTCGAGAAAAGGTTGTGATGACCCAGAATTTTGGACAATTTAAATTTGAATATTTAATTGATTTGAAATATTTAAAAGTTTATTTTTAACTTGAATTCAAATATTATTATTATTTAGCAATTAAATTATTGGATTTAATTACTAGAAATTAGGTCAAATGTTGAATTTGGAGTTTTAAGCCTGTTAAAAATAATTTAAGGGTTTGTAAAATTTATTTCGATAGCACTGAAGATAGTAAAGATGTTGAAATTGAATTTGGAAGTGTTTTGTTCAGTTTTGAAAATATATCGTTTAAATTGATATTTAATAATAGCCATCCGAGGCACAATCTTGGAATTCGACGAAATTAGTTCCATTGGATCCGTAATATTGTATTATTATCGGATTTCAATTTTCGCAGTGTTTGGAGTGATTGTTTGGCCGTACGATATGTAAACGTGTTGAAATTTACATCGAAATTAAATATAATAACTGGGTTCAAGAAAGCTATCTTCTCCATACGATCGAATTAGGACTCGAAGCCTTTTCCATTGCGTTCCGGATGTGGGTATAACATTATAAACACCTAGCGGCACGCCACGATAGGAGGTCGAGATTTTGAGCTACGATTTCGAGACAATTTAAATTTAAAACTTTGAATATAATTTATATGTATATATATATATACCAATCCCCCTCAGCTGTATTTCTTTCCCATCAGCTTCTTTTTCCTTTTCCCATCAACCTGCTTCCTTTCTCCATCAAAACTTTATGCCTCCTCCGTAGCAAACAATGGCAGGCACGCGCAGCAAATTTTTACGCAGAGCATCTTTCTCTTCGTTTATATCACGCGACCATTCTCCTTTCTTTTTCATCGTTCAAATTTCAAAATCAATAGCTAAAAAAAAAGAAACTAAGACTTCCTTTTATTTTCAAACTGAAATCAAATCGTTTAGCCTAATTCAAAAACCGCATTCGATTTCGTCTCGAAATCGCATTCTTTCCCCTGAATTGATTCTCGATCCAGAGCTATGGGCAATGCGGCGAATCGTTAGATGCTCGAGAATGGACGCGACTGCGACTTAGGGAATGGCTCGAGTTCGACGTCGCTGTAGGGTTCGATCAAAGGCCGCGCGTGAGGCATGGAGGATTTTCGGCTAGCAAGCATCACGAGAAGAATAGGAAGCGGCGGCGACGACGTGATTTGAGTCGCGAGCATGAGGAAGGGCTCGATCCAGACGAGGTCACAAAATTTAGGGTTTCTGCATCGTGGCGGCGAACCGCGAGCGTGGAGAGGGCGGCAGTTTGTCGTTGGGTGCTTGGATTCAATTCTTCTTTTTTTACAGTAAGGTAACTATTTTTATTTTATTATTATTTTGGTTATTTACTGGAATAGGAAATGAAAGATATATATACATATCTATGTCTTTTTAATTTACTGTTAAATTTGAAAAAAAAATGAAGTTTTGAACATGGAAGGAAGAAAAGAATAAAAAATTAACAGTAAGGGAAAATATGATATAAACAGAAAGATATAATTATAGATAAGGTTTTGGAAAAAGGCAGGTATTTTAAATATAAGGAGTTTGTATAAAAATAGATTTTTAAATCTATATAGATTATTTTATAAGAATATATGTAGTTTCAAGTAAATAGATATACATAAATACATATTTTCACTTACTAGTTTATTTTAAAAATGTATTATAGTGATTAAATTGTTTATTTATTTTAGTCACTAAAAAAAATTTATAAAAAAAATTTAGTTTAAAATCAAATTTATTAGTTAACTTAAATAAATAAATAGTAGTTAATTGTTTGCTTAATTAAGAGGTTAATAAATCATATAATATTTGTTCAAGGTCTGAAATCGTGAAGAAAAACTAGCTGGGTTAGGTCGGACTGCAAATTAAAAAGCAAAGGTGAGTTAATCACTCACCTGGTTGTTATTTAAATTTTAGATAGTTAAATTTAAATAATTGGTTGAATAATTGAATTGATTGATGTGCTATAGTATAGTATATAGTATATCTTGGAATGATTGATTTTCCGCATTTATATAGCGGATGAGACCCTATGCGCCGCATAATAGCGGATGATTTTATATTTAAAACCCATATACCACGATATTCCACCTCGAAGTGGAATTGGTATTTTATGTTGTGCTAACGTCTATGGATGCAGGGAAACAGGTTGGAGGGATCCAACTGGATTCCTCAAAAATTTATTTATATTGTTTAATATTCCCGGTTATGCATATTCGATATTCTGTGATGAATATTATTGATAATTGGACTATTGAATGCTATAGTTTACTTGAATAAATTTCGGTACACTGAGTTATCAAAATATATAGAATTGGATTTTTGAAAATAAAAGGAAGAGAAATTGAAAGTGAAATAATTATAGAGAATTTAAATAAATTTAAGAATGAATTGGGAAAGAATAAATGTGATTTCAAAATTCTATAAATAAATTCCGTATATAAAAAGGGGATTTTGAATAAACAGGAAGATAATGAATTTTAAACTTCAGTGTTATGATTTAAAATAATAAAGCATTTATTTTAAATTTAAGATTTTGGTTATTGAAAGAATAAAGAAGAAATTTGGAAAATCTGAAATTGGTATGTTTCAGTTAAAAGATTTAAAACCTAAACAAATATAATAATAAAGTCTATAATTAATGGATTTTGAAATGAATTGAGTAAGTAAAGAAATTTATTTCAAAATGGAGTAAATTGGAAATCAATTTGAAAATTTATTTAAGTGGTTGAAGTTGGAACTTTAAAGAAATGGAAAATTTGTTTAAAAATAAATAGTGATTTATTTTTAAAAGGGATGTGAAGAGAAGTATATTTCCCTGGATAGCCAAGTACGTTTTCAAAGTAAATTTTTAAATAAAAGTTAAAAGTTTAGAAGTTGTTTTAAAAAGCATGTTTTAGAAAATTTATTCTTTCTGAACATTTAAATTCTAAAGTAAGTATTTTCTTTTAATCTATTATAGCAGTAATTATTTAAAAGTGACTTGGTATTTATTATTAAAAGAGAAAATCTAGTTTTATATTTTATAAAGTAACCTTATTTTAATTATTTCTAAGGTATTATTTTTAATAAAGTATTAAAGTAGTTATTTCTAAATTTAAATGTTAAAGTATATTTTACAATAAAGTGTTTAAATTATTTTAAAAATCTAAAGTTTTGTGCTTGGTGATTTCAGTGGAAATTGAAAATATTTGGGAAATTTATTCTGTAAGAGGAAAATAGTTTGAAACTATTTTCAAAAGGGTTGAAAGTCAAAATATATCTTGCAAAGATATTTTGAGATAAATAAATAATTTGGTGAAATTATTTATATTTGATGGTTGTTTGTTGTGAATGATAATTGATAGTTAAATAACCGACTATCAATATTGGCCAAATGCGCTGATCATTTTGAAGAGACCGGGATCGGGATTTATTTCTCGAAAACCATTTCGATCCGGTTTGTACGTTTTCGTGGAAAAATGAGTTCGGAGTCGAATATGGAGCAGTGAAGTGCAAGGGCTAGTCGCTACTAATCCTGAGGATATTTCCAAAATGGATGTGGTAGGAATGGTGCCTTCGGTTCTGTTCGAACCCGGGATGGACTTGTATGGATGAATGCTTTCTGAACATCGTCAGGTGGGCGATGAGCATTCTAAGGGATATGTTCTAAAAAGGTAACGCTTAGCCTCAAGCCTCATCAACCGGGAATGACTGAAAATCAAGGGTTATGCGGCAAGGCTTGGTGGGTAGTACCCATTTCCGGTGAGGTCATCCCTGTCTAGATGTCTCTTTTATTTCGGATTAGTGGTGCGGTTGCTGATCACAACCGTGGGGTGATCTTACTCGGGATTATCCAGTAAGGGGTAGTCCGGGTTTTGTGTTGCAGAGGGTCGGAAGTGATCCTCGGTATGCTGATCTAGACCAGGTACCGTGATAGGTGGTACCCCAGTGCCTAGTCATTAGTTGGAAATCCATTCTCCCTGCGTACGGTTTTGATTGTGCCCAACTATTGCTGAAACGTGAGATGTAAGCATTTCAGCTAGATTCTATTTTACTTTCTATAGACACTATTATAATATCAGAGAATTTTAATAAAAAGTGTTTTAGCTATCGTAAGGTAAAAACCCGACATGTTTATTTGTGGCGTGGTCTTATGAGATGCTTTTGTTTTCAAAGGATTTTTGAAACTTTAATAATCAATTTGAGTGTGATTTCTCACGCTGGTATTCCAGACTGACTCGGGTGTTATTTAACTATAATGCTCGGGTCAGACCGAGTATTATAGGATACAGAATATGATGCTGTGGAGCTCAAGAGGCTAGCTGGATGGCGATACATACTTCCGTACTTGTTTTAAATATTCCGCTGTGATGATTAGCTGTGTATTCAATGGTGTGTATTGTGAGTCATGTGTACTCTGATGATGTATGTATAAACAGATATAGTATTTGTTTTTGTGTAGAGCTCATTTATTATATATATTATATTTTATTCCGCTGCGATGGTTAGATTCTGATGTTGTTTTCTATTTTCTTCTTCTACCTCCTCTTCTTTAACCCCAATGGTTTGTATTTCTGTTCAACTTGATTTGATTGATGTAGAATAGTGTTGACTCAAGGGGTACGGATTTGAGAGCTATTACAATTGGTATCAGAGCTTAGGTTGGTGATAACCTCGGCTCTGGTGGGGATTACTTATTGAAAATAGAGTCTGTCGTACTCTAGAATGAGTTTGAGCGTATTAATAGATATGAGCGCGTATTTGTTAGTGAATATAAATTGTTTTTAATATTGTATTGGCTTATTGGTTGAGTGGAATATGAATTCTGATCGAGTAAGTTGGTCGTTACTCGAGAAGAGTTTATAAACACCTGACCCGATAAATTGACATAGTATTGTTTTAAAGGTGGGTGAATGAAATAATTTTATCCAAAAATATATTTTGATATAAAAGAAAAGTTTTTGTAAACTATTTTAGCTAATATATGGTTGCTTGGATGTTAGGAAAGATAATATTAAATTATTATCATTGTTGTGTGGAAATTTAACTAGAATTGAAGATATAACCAAAGATAAGGAATAAAAATTCATTTATAAAATGAAACTTATAAATATGAATTATAAACGTGATTTATAGATTGAAATATAATCAAATGGGAATTTGTATGAGCATAAACTATACAAACGAATTATAGTTAAAATTTAATTTAAGTCAAATTTGAAAATTTAAAACCCCGGAGATTTTGGAAATATTTTTCGAAGTATTTTGAAGACAAATAATAGCATCATCGTTTTAGAATTATTTCTGAAAGGGAATTGTTTCAAATAAATTTTGAGAAGGGATATAGCATTGAACTTAGTTCAGTCGCTGGAAAATAACTTCGGCGATGACTGCAGCATCATCGATGTTCATTTTCGAGTTTCTAAGTGACGAATTGCTGCCAAATTGATTTGTTCAAAAGAACCTGTTGTTTTTGAAATTTCAAAGGAAATTTGTTGGGAATAAAAACCAAGATTGGTTTAAAATTTTTGAGAAGGGTGATTTTGAGATAATGGTGATTTCAAAATGATTTGAAACCAAAAGCCGGGTGTTTAAAAAAAATCCTGATGAGATGGTTTGTAAGCTTATAAATTGGGATGATTTTTAAATCAGGAAGGAAATATGAGCTTGAATGTTGGAATTTAAATTTAAAGTGAAGGGTCAAAAATGAAATTAACTTAGATTGAGGAAGAAAATTGAATTGAATTGAATTAAATAAATCTGAGTTAAAATAGAATTGAATTGGAATAAAATTCAGTTGAGTTATAGGTGGTATTGAATGGAATTAGATCCTTACTTAAATAAATGGAAATAAGTTGGATAAGAATTAGATTGGAATAAAGATATGCTTGGGTTGTAAATAAGCAAAACTCTTGAGTTAAAAATAAAGATGAATATATTTAAGCCTAGAATGAATGGAAATGTGTAACATAGTAAGTTGACTTATAAAATTTGAAAAGTGGAGCAGAAAACCCAAAACAAATATTGTTTGATGTTTTGGATAAAAAAAAATCCAAACTTGAATTATAAAATAAATTGAACTTAAAAAAATTAAATGAAATGATTTTTGAGATTAAAAATAAAGTATTGAATGATAAATAGGGGGAGAATTAATTTGGAATAAATTAATTAATTGAATTTGTTAATGGAATTTAAATTGGTTAAATAGAAATTGAATTGTGAGTTAATAAAATTTGATGGTAAATTAAAAGTGAGTGGTAGAATCAGAACTTGAGTTAATAATTAAAATTCGACTGAAGTGTTAACAAATTAAATATAATTGGAAATGTGTCGAATAAAAATGAATTTGGATTAAAATAGTGATGGTTTGAATTGCAAATAAAATCCAAATAAGTAGAAATACATTGGAAATGACCTTGTTATTAATAAAATAATTTCGGTTGAATTGAGTATGGAAATTAAAAATTCATAATGGAAATAAACTTAAGTTATTAACTTAAGTAAGTGTTGAATGGAAGCTGAACTCAAATAGAAGTGTAGTTTAAATAAGTTGAGAAATAGTTATTGAATGAATTAGCCTGGATTGTTTTCGAGCTAAATAAAATAGTTTTGGATAAACGAATACGGATATGAAATAAAAATGCAAGTGTATGGGTTGTGAGTAATGTAGAATGGAATAGAATTAATATAAAGTGAGTGGAGTCAGTTTAAAATGGTTATAAGCTGAAGTAATTGTTATTTGCATGAATAGCATCAAATTTGCACAGAAATTAGTTATTTTATCGTAAACGAAAGTAGATGTATTAACAGAGGTGAATAGAATTGATTTTTAAATCAATTGAAATAATATGGGTTTGTTTAAAAAATAAAAATGAATGGAATGTAAGCAAGTGGGTTGTAAACCATTCAAATTGAATGAAAATGGTATATGAATTAATTGAAAATGGTTGAATTAGTATTAAAACTATATAAATTGCTTACGAAAAGTGTTTAGTGTGCATTGCTTTTAGAATTCATGTGTTTAACTATTGCAAATAAGTGAAATGTTGTTAAACTTCATATATATGACGCTTACATGTTTTAGTTGAGTAAGTACAGGTTCAGGGAAGTCGTTGGGCTGGATTTGATTTCACAAAATGCTAATTAAATTAGTCGCTTTCTTAAAAATGCTAAATAAAGGTATGCCTACGGAATAAAAATAGGAAATATGAATTGTTTTTGTTTTTTCCGACCGGATGGGTCGATGTATATATATTTATATCTTTTGTCAAATTGCAAAAGCTCCTCCGTACAAAGAAGACTCTGCCAAAAAATTTCGAAAATTTTGGGAGTTAGAAAATTTTCTGAAAATTTTTGGGAAAATTTTTATTAGCGACAAAACGATTTCAACTTGGAAATTGAAGTAAATTAGTGAATGAAACTAATTTAAAATAACGATATGAATCGGTTATAAATCGAAGATAAAATTGAATATTCAGAGTTGAAGATAAATTGAATTCATATGGAAATGGGAAAACTAATTGGATAGATGTAGATATGAAACCTCTGTAAGGAAATGTATAAAATGATTTTACAAACTATGATTGGATATTATTGCTAAATAGGATATGCAGGTATTATAAAGGGAAAGGAAAATTGGTTTTGATTTCAGATGATAAATTTGAATTGCCCGACCAAAAATGTATGTGTTTAAATTTCTGTATGAAATTTGATTGGGTTTTTGATCTAGCCACTTGGCTTTTTGTTTTCTTTTGGAATTTGGGAGCCCGTAGAGGCCATTTGTAGTTGTACCGAGCTAGCCGCGCAAAGGAGACGTTGGCAAAAAAATTCAGAAATTTAGAGAGTTAGAAAATTTTTGAGAAAATTTTGATAATTTAAATTTGGATTTAAATTTAAATTTGAATGGTTGAATAAGTAAAGTTATTTGAAAACTATGGAAGGTTTTGGGAAGTTGATTGAAGTAATAGTGGGTTTTTAATAAAAGATAAGTTATGGCAAGTTGATAAAATTGTTTGGTTTTGGGAAAATAGTAATGGGTATTGAATCATTCTTCCTAACTAGTAATTTCGGGGATGAAATTCTTTTAAGGGGGGGAATGTGATGACCAGGAATTTTGGACAATTTAAATTGGAATATTTAATTGATTTGAAATATTTAAAAGTTAATTTTTAACTTGAATTCAAATATTATTATTATTTAGCAATTAAATTATTGGATTTAATTACTGGAAATTGGGTCAAATGTTGAATTTGGAGTTTTAAGCCTGTTAAAAATAATTTAAGGGTTTGTAAAATTTATATCGATAGTACTGAAGATAGTAAAGGTGTTGAAATTGAATTTGGAAGTGTTTTGTTCAGTTTTGAAAATATATCGTTTAAATTGATATTTAATAATAGTATTCCGAGGCACAGTCTCAGAATTCGACGAAATCAGTTCCATTGGATCCGTAATATTGTATTATTATCGGATTTCAATTTTCGCAGTGTTTGGAGTGATCGTTTGGCCGTACGATATGTAAACGCGCTGAAAGTTACATCGAAATTAAATATAATAACTGGGTTCAAGAAAGCTATCTTCTCCATACGACCGAATTAGGACCCGAAGCCTTTTCCATTGCGTTCCGGATGTGGGTATAACATTATAAACGCCTAGCGGCACGCCACGATAGGAGGTCGAGATTTTGAGTGTGACGCCCCACCTCTATACCCACGCTAGCCAAGGACACTACGGGGTAATGCCGTCAACTAGTGCGGAGAATAAGTCTGTTGAGGAGCGAACATCTGTCTAATTGCTTTGTGCGAGTACCGATATGCCAGATAAAAATATAACTTTTCATCTCAAGAGGAAATCCGACATACCGACACAAACTCAAAGCTATTACACAGTGGCTACAATAATCTTCGGAAACAAATATAGAAATAAACATAACACAAATCAGTCGTAGATAATTCATATCACAAAGGTGGAAATAGATATGAATATAACACATGAAAGTGTACATCAGAGTAGTGGTCAAACAAGATCCACAGTATCAAAAAGAATAGATACAAGTGCAAGATAAAAGAATATATATACATCAAGGAGTCTACATATCAAATGTATACAACAAAAACTACTAGACTAAAGTAGTTAAGCAAAAGTCAGAAGATGGTTCCAGATAGGAAGTCATGAGGAAGCACCTGCAATATCTCAGTCTGACCCGAGTATTATTTAAGAAGAAAATAATAAACGGACCAGTCTAGCTATAATTATCAGATAAAATGAGATATAAGAAGAGATGTAGTAAAAACGTATGATAACCAAAAATGTCATACTGCGACAAGTATACATAGAAAAATCAACAAAGGAGAATCATACAAATATCTCAAGAATCTCATAGCATCAAAAAGAATATCATATTCTTTATTTGCTTCACCAAGCCACAATAAATGACATACATATCAATGCCAATCGAAAAAGATGGTGAAACATAAATTCCAGAAATCAACACAAGAAATCTAGAAATCAAATAATTCGGAGCATCTACGTCGTACAGCGTGACGTCCGATGATCCAGAAACACAATAGAAAGGAACAACGACGTCGTACAGCGTGACACCCGATGAACCAAAGCACAATAAAAGGGAACAACGACATCGTACAGCGTGACGCCCGATGAACCAAAGCACAATAAAAGGGAACAACGACGTCGTACAGCGTGACGCCCGATGAACCAAAGCACAATAAAAGGGAACAACGACGTCGTACAGCGTGACGCCCGATGAGCCAAAGCACAATAAAAGGGAACAACGACGTCGTACAGCGTGACGCCCGATGAACCGAATCAAAAAGACATCGCACAATTGCTAGTTTAAATCATAAAATGATCGTCATGATCAAAGAGAAGTGTCAATTACAGCAAGCTAGGAAATATATGAGCTTAGCTTCATGTCCCATAACCACTAGCTTAACTTAAATATTTACGAACAAATTGTAGATCTCCACTAGAAAATTATCACAAGAGATTCAATCGAACAAGTCCAAGAATTAACCGACGAAGCAAACGCAAGCGTTTCATACCACTTGTTTTACTAAGTCGTTTAATTAGATTTCTCATCCGAGTGAGGTAAAGGTTTGTATATACTAGTAGATTGGAAAACGGTTTAAGAAACGAGCTTTGTAATAAAATAGTGTTGAAATCATTTTGATGAAAGAGTTTTGATATTTACTACTAGTATTGAAACCTTTATATTTTTAAAGTGACGAATCATAGAAATGATTGTAGAAACAATCAATCATCAAAATTCAATTTCGAAGACGTGAATAAAATCCAAAGAAATCGATTACGGAATCCATCGAAATGGATATTCCCAAAAATGACGAAGAAAATGTCATCAAAGTCAATAATAAATGATAACAACAAAAAGGGAATCAACACGAATCGATTAAAGTTGGAAATTCAAGCTAAATAGGCAAATAGGCAAAAGACTGCAGATTCAGACGTCTGAAATCAAGGATTCAGACGTCTGAATCTGAAAAATAAAATATTTTCCAAAACAGAATTCAGACGTCTGAATCGCTGAATTCAGACGTCTGAAATAGGCACTTTTTGTCCTATTTCCCTTCTGGTTCAAAATGAACCAATTCAGACGTCTGGATAATATGATTCAGACGTCTGAATACTGGGGAATAAAAATTCCCAGTATAATATTCAGACATCTGAATCTAACGTTTCAGACGTCTGAAACTGGGGTTCAGGGCATTCCCTGAACCTAGACCAAAAATGGCCGAAATAAATGCCGGAAGCGATCGGACGAGCAACGACGACTAAGGATTTACGTCTAGCGACAACCCAGCCTTAACGGCTCTTCGATACGCCTCAAATATCAATGTCCAAATATCCATAAAAGGATTCTCATATATTTTGATTTTTAAACATCAAAAATTGGAATATACACCAAATCAATCCAAACGAAAATCAATTGCACAAGAATAAGTGTTAGGAATTCATACCTAACAATCGAAGATAATTATAGACGAAGATGTGAGATAAAAATCTCACCTTTTCACACAAACAAGGAAGGAGAAGCTTTTAAAACAAGCTAAGATCAATTCCTCTTCAATAACAACTCAAGAAGCTTCAATCTAAGCTTCCATATAAAATATTTCCTAAGTTAGGTTTAGGAAATTCTGAAATTAAAAAGGAGAAAGAGTTGGAGAAGAAGAAGAGGATGCTTACCAATGGGTTCTCTTAGAATTTGGAGCTAGATCTTGGATTTTGCAAAAGAACTAGGGTTTTGGATTTCTATTTCCCATTCTCTTCCACCATTTTTACTTTAGAACTGAAAAGAGGAGGAAGTGAGAGTGAATGGGGAGGGATGATTCAGTTTGGGGTATTATTATGGCTAGTGGGCTGAACCCAAACCCAAACCCAACGTGAAAAAGGTCAAATTTTTAGGTAGCTCCAAACATATCGAAGTTTATACTCAAAAAGGTTGCAAACGACATTTTGAACTCAGTGGAAGTGGTCTCGAGTCCCAATTCGACTGTTTGCTAAAAGTAGGTTTTCGGACTAAAATCCGACCAACGATGAAATATTTAAATAAAATATTTAAATATACAATTGATAAATATGCGGGTTGTTACAGACTCCCCTCCTTAAAGAAATTGCGTCCTCGCAATACTTAAGAAGAAAATAAGAAGTAACAACCATAGAAGCATATCAACACAAAAGAAAATTTCAAATAGGAAGTTCACCATAAGAAGCATGAAAGAGTAAGCCTAAACGGGTTCGCACGGTGAATTCCTACGATTCCCAAGAGCAATCCTTAGGATCTGAGAACCATTGAACTTTAACAAGAAAAACATCTTTATTTCGAAGGCGCTCAACCTCCGAAGCAATGATGCGAATGGAATGTTGCTCATATGTCAAATCTGGTGAAACTTCACTTTCTTCAATAACACCGGGCTCAAGAATAAAAATAGGAAACCTAAAAGCATTTCCATAGTTAAAAGACGCAGAAAACGTCAAGAATAGCAGAAAATTGAGCCAGTGCAACGGCGTAGTACAAAAACGGTACGCCCGAAAATGAGGAACTCGAATAATTTGGAACAACGGCGTAGTACAATAACGGTACGCCAGATGATCCAAAGCTCGAATAATTTCGAAACACCGACGTAGTAAAAAAATGGTACGTCCAATGATCCGAAATTCAAATAATTCGGAACACCGACGTAGTACAAAAACGGTACGTCCAATGAACCGAACACCATAAAAGAACATCGGACGCTAGTCCATAAAAGAAATGGGATAAAGCTCAATAAAATGAAGTATATCAAAATGTCCGATGAACTTGATAAAAAGATAATTCCATTCAGACATCATCAAAGAATCAACCACTTGTTGCTTATGACTAAGCGCATTTGGCAACACGATTTTCCTTCCGGGAATAAAAAGATTATCAAGATCATAAGATGCCAGGAACTCGAGTCAACATGAAGTTCCTTATGAGAAAATAAATATTCCAAAGAATTATGATCGAGGTGGAGAACAAATTTCTCCCCCAAAAATGATGATGCCAAACTCTAAAAGCAAAAACAATAGCCGCGAGCACTAGATCATGAGTGGCATACCTAGTCTCAATCGGCTTTTAAAGGTTTAGAAACACAAGTGATAGCACGTTATCTTTTGCAAGAGAACAGCATCCAAACCAATACGATTAGCATTGGTACAAAAGATAAAGTCTTGGTCCCCCTTCGAGAATCACAAGAATAAGAGTATCGAAAAGAAAGAATTCCTTTTAAATAATCTTCTTTCCCGAAAAGCTAAAACTTTCAAAATTAAATTTATCTCAATGTAAAAATCTTTCTAGAAAAATTTACATTTTATAAGTCAATATATCGTGTCTGATTGTCTCATCAAAGCGTTTAGGAAGTTCCTATCGATAACGTTAATCAAGCGCATCGACCAGAATTCTTAAAGCACTCAACGGGCAATACAATCACAAAATCATCTACCATATGAATGTTTCTTAAAAACCTTTAAGAATATTCTTTGCTCGTTTTAAGATCAAAATCCAATTGTACTTATTAATAAATCTTATGAAAAAGATTTGCAAAATTTTAAATTTCTATTTTCATCCAAAATCAATAAATACAAGAACGAAGTCATCGAGATATTCATAGAATACTCGACTTACAAAGTGGATGAAACAAGATGGGCAAACTGAACGACATAATAAGTCATTCATAAGAATCATAACGAGTGCGGAGTGCGTAAGTGGAATGCTAACTCACGCGACTCGTAGCCAAATGAAAATCGGTGGCAAGGTCGAGCAGAAAGACCTTAACACCACACAAAAGATTTCTTAGATGATAATCCTAAGACAAACTCAAAAATACCGGAAAAGTTTCACAAATTATTTAGATAAGAGAAATAACATTTTTCTCATCTTGAGGGCTTAAAGAATAAAATGATGCCTTCAAAAATTTGAAATCGGAATCACAAAGAAAAAAAGAAATCTGCTTAACATATTGAAAATGTCGAAGATGAATAGTCCACACGGAAAAAAGGATATGGGCTTCACAACGATTAAGCCAATCCTTACAAAAATCAATTCCGAAGCCTAAGTAAAAATCGGCTCGGACAGAAAAATCACATAAAATAATTTCTACATCGATAGAAAGCAAATTGAGTGTTGCCGATCCACTAATCCGGATTCGCAAACCTCAAAGAAGTCATCAAGCCCATAAATGTTTAAAGAAAAAGAATCACAAGTTCTCTTGATATAAAATAACGAGATGATTATATCAACAAGAACTTGAAAAGGATAATCACAAAACAAATGAAATCAAGGACTAAATGAGAAATACCTCGACCAAGAGAAGAGTTGCCAGGAGCTTTCAGTTTTCCCTCCCTCTTGCTTGGAAGCTTAGGACACGAAGATAAAAGATGACCCGAACCTTTGCAATAACGACAAAAGAGGGGTTTCGGGCATGCCCTTGCATAGTGGTCTGTGGAACCACAATTGTAGCATCGTCCACGACTGGAGGTAGGAGTCTTTGCTACCGGAGTTTGTTGCTTCCCTTTCTTGATGGGATTGGGGCCTTTGAATTTAATAGGCCACTTCATGTTGTTGTTGAAGTTTTGTTTGGCACGCATAACTTCAATATCGCTTTCTCTATCGGCCTCTTCAAGACGAAGAGCGATATCAATAAGCTGATCAAATGAAACTTCTAGTTTCAGAAGTAATGGCTTCTTGAGGTTCTTATTCAACCCATAGAAGAACCTCTGATTTTTCTTCATTGGGGTATTAATATACTCAACCCCGTATTTAGAAAGAGATTCGAAAGATGCGACATAGTCTGTCACAGAAGATTCACCTTGAACAAGGTCTATGAAACGCCGGGCTAAAGTTACTTTTTCAGCTTTCGGCACGAATTTAAATTCAAATCTTTCTTGGAATTGCTCCCAAGTGAGATCCGCTTCAACGATTTTAGAAATTAAAAGCTCATACCAATCTAATGCTCTTTCTTGGAGCATGCTAGAAGCCACTTGGACTCGATGTAGATCAATAAGGTTCATGCGAGAAAAGATGCGATCGCATGATTTGAGCCAAGCTTGAATTTCTATAACACCCTCGGATCCCTTGAATGGCCTTCCACCCAAATCGATATAGTCTCTGCACAAGCGTGCAAAACCAGATCTGGGATGAGTAGGCTCTGGATTGGGTCCGACTGCTTGAGCGTTCATTACAAGATCAAGAAGCTGCTGGGCGGACATAAATACTCCTTCCTGGGGAGTAGCACTAGATTGACCGGCGCTGGGACGGCCTGGTCTAACCATTTCTCTTCTTTAAGAAAGAAAGAAAGAAGAGGAAAAAGTTATTCTCAAAATAAATTTCAATCAAACTTGACTGATAAAACAAGGAATCATTAAAGAAGATAGGATTAGACGGTACGAAGACTCCAATAAATCCTAAGGCACAACTCCTAAGAAAGACTTAGGACATGATCCTTGCTAGATTATTCCACATCGTTCCGAAGTTTGGCTCTGATACCAAGCTGTGACACCCCACCTCTATACCCACGCTAGCCAAGGACACTACGGGGTAATGCCGTCAACTAGTGCGGAGAATAAGGCTGTTGAGGAGCGACCATCTGTCTAATTGCTTTGTGCGAGTACCGATATGCCAGATAAAAATATAACTTTTCATCTCAAGAGGAAATCCGAAATACCGACACAAACTCAAAGCTACTACATAGTGTAATAATCTTCGAAAACAAATATAGAAATAAACATAACACAAATCAGTCACACATAATTCATATCACAAAGGCGGAAATAGATATGAATATAACACATTAAAGTGTACATCAGAGTAGTGGTCAAATAAGATCCACGATATCAAAAAGAATAGATACAAGTGCAAGACAAAAGAATATGTATACATCAAGGAGTCTACATGTCAAATGTATACAACAAAAACTACTAGACTAAAGTAGTTAAGCAAAAGTCAGAAGAAGGTTCCAGATAGAAAGTCATGAGAAAGCACCTGCAATATCTCAGTCTGACCCGAGTATTATTTAAGAATAAAATAATAAACGGATCAGTCTAACTATAATTATCAGATAAAATGAGCTATAAGAAGAGAGGTAGTAAAAACGTATGATAACCAAAAATGTCATATTGCGATAAGTATACATAGAAAAATCAACAAAGGAAAATCATACAAATATCTCAAGAATCTCATAGCATCAAAAAGAATATCACATTCTTTATTTGCTTCACCAAGCCACAATAAATGACATACATATCAACGCCAATTGAAAAAGATGGTGAAACATAAATTCCAGAAATCAACACAAGAAATCTAGAAATCAAATAATTCGAAGCATCGACGTCGTACAGCGTGACGTCCGATGATCCAGAAACACAATAGAAAGGAACAACGACGTCGTACAGCGTGACGCCCGATGAACCAAAGCACAATAAAAGGGAACAATGACATCGTACAGCGTGACGCCCAATGAACCAAAGCACAATTAAAGGGAACAACGACGTCGTACATCGTGACGCCCGATGAACCAAAGCACAATAAAAGGGAACAACGACGTCGTACAGCGTGACGCCCGTTGAACCAAAGCACAATAAAAGGGAACACGACGTCGTACAGCGTGACGCCCGATGAACCGAATCAAAAAGACATTGCACAATTGCTAGTCTAAATCATAAAATGATCGTCATGATCAAAGGGAAGTGTCAATTACAGCAAGCTAGGAAATATATGAGCTTAGCTTCATGTCTCATAACCACTAGCTTAACTTAAATATTTACGAACAAATTGTAGATCTCCACTAGAAAATTGTCACAAGAGATTCAATCGAACAAGTCCAAGAATTAACCGACGAAGCAAACGCAATCGTTTCATACCACTTGTTTTACTAAGTCGTTTAATTAGATTTCTCATCCAAGTGAGGTAAAGGTTTGTATATACTAGTAGATTGGAAAACGGTTTAAGAAACGAGCTTTGTAACAAAATAGTGTTGAAATCATTTTGATGAAAGAGTTTTGATATTTACTACTAGTATTGAAACCTTTATATTTTTAAAGTGACAAATCATAGAAATGATTGTAGAAACAATCAATCATCAAAATTCAATTTCGAAGACGTGAATAAAATCCAAAGAAATCGATTACGGAATCCATCGAAATGGATATTCCCAAAAATGACGAAGAAAATGTCATCAAAGTCAATAATATATGATAACAACAAAAAGGGAATCAACACGAATCGATTAAAGTTGGAAATTCAAGCTAAATAGGCAAATAGGCAAAAGACTGCAGATTCAGACGTCTGAAATCAAGGATTCAGACGTCTGAATCTGGAAAATAAAATATTTTCCAAAACAGAATTCAGACGTCTGAATCCTTGAATTCAGACGTCTGAAATAGGCACTTTTTAGCCTATTTCCCTTCTGGTTCAAAACGAACCAATTCAGACATCTATATAATATGATTCAGACGTCTGAATACTAGGGAATAAAAATTCCCAGTATAATATTCAGACGTCTGAATCTAACGTTTCAGACGTCTGAAACTAGGGTTCAGGGCATTCCCTGAACCTAGACCAAAAATGACCGAAATAAATACCGGAAGCTATCGGACGAGCAACGACGACTAAGGATTTACGTCTAGCGACAACCCAGCCTTAACGGCTCTTTGATATGCCTCAAATATCAATATCCAAATATCCATAAAAGGATTCTCATAGATTTTGATTTTTAAACATCAAAAATTGGAATATACACCAAATCAATCCAAACGAAAATCAATTGCACAAGAATAAGTGTTAGGAATTCATACCTAACAATCGAAGATAATTATAGACGAAGATGTGAGATAAAAATCTCACCTTTTCACACAAACAAGGAAGGAGAAGCTTTCAAAACTAGCTAAGATCAATTCCTCTTCAATAACAACTCAAGAAGCTTCAATCTAAGCTTCCATATAAAATATTTCCTAAGTTAGGTTTAGGAAATTCTGAAATTAAAAAGGAGAAAGAGTTGGAGAAGAAGAAGAGGATGCTTACCAATGGGTTCTCTTAGAATTTGGAGCTAGATCTTGGATTTTGCAAAAGAACTAGGGTTTTGGATTTCTATTTCCCATTCTTCTCCAACATTTTTACTTTAGAACTGAAAAGAGGAGGAAGTGAGAGTGAATGGGGAGGGATGATTCAGTTTGGGGTATTATTATGGCTAGTGGGCTGAACCCAAACCCAAACCCAAAGTGAAAAAGGTCAAATTTTTAGGTAGCTCCAAACATATCGAAGTTTATACTCAAAAAGGTTGCAAACGGCATTTTGAACTCAATGGAAGTGGTCTCGAGTCCCAATTCGACTGTTTGCTAAAAGTAGATTTTCGGACTAAAATCCGACGAACGATGAAATATTTAAATATACAATTGATAGATATGCGGGTTGTTACATTGAGCTACGATTTCGAGACAATTTAAATTTAAAACTTTGAATATAATTTATATGTATATATATATCCACCAATCACCCTCAGCTGTAATTCTTACCCATCGGCTGCTTTTTCTTTTTCCCATCAACCTGCTTCCTTTCTCCATCAAAACATAATGCCTCCTCGGTAGCAAACAATGGCAGGCACGCGCAGCAAATTTTTACGCAAAGCAATCTTTCTCTTCGTTTATATCACGCGACCATTCTCCTTTCTTTTTCATCGTTCAAATTTCAAAATCAATAGCCAAAAAAAAAGAAACTGAGACTTCCTTTAATCTTCAAACTGAAATCAAATCGTTTAGCCTAATTCAAAAATCGAATTCGATTTCTTCTTGAAATCGCATTCTTTCCCCTGAATTGATTCTCGGTCTAGAGCTATGGGCGGTTAGATGCTCGAGAATGGACGCGACTGCGACTTAGGGAATGGCTCGAGTTCGACGTCGCTGTGGGGTTCGATCGAAGGCCGCGCGTGAGGCATGGAGGATTTTCGGCTAGCAAGCATCACGAGAAGAATAGGAAGCGGCGGCGACGAGGTGATTTAAGTCGCGAGCATGAGGAAGGGCTCGATGGAGAGGAGGTCGCAAAATTAAGGGTTTCTGCATCGTGGCTGCGAACCGCGAGCGTGGAGAGGGCGGCAGTTTGTCGTTTGGTGCCTGGATTCACTTCTTCTTTTTTTACAGTAAGGTAACTTTTTATTATTATTATTATTTTGGTTATTGACTGGAATAGGAAATGAAAGATATATATATATATATATATGTCATTTTAATTTACTGTTAAATTGGAAAAAATATATAAAGTTTTGAACATGGAAGGAAGAAAAAAAATAACTGTATGGGAAAATATGATATAAACAGAAAGATATAATTATAGATAAGGTTTTGGAAAAGTGCAGGTATTTTAAATGTGAGGAGTTTATATAAAAATAGATTTTTAAATCTATATAGATTATTTTATAAGAATATATGTAGTTTCAAATAAACAGATATACATAAATACATATTTTCACTTACTAGTTTATTTTAAAAATGTATTATAGTGATTAAATTGTTTATTTATTTTAGTCACTAAAAATAATTTATAAAAAAAATTTAGTTTAAAATCAAATTTATTAGTTAACTTAAATAAATAAATAGTAGTTAATTGTTCGCTTAATTCAGAGATTAATAAATCATATAATATTTGTTCAAGGTCTGAAATCGTGAAGAAAAACTAGCTGGGTTAGGTCGGACTGCAAATTAAAAAGCAAAGGTGAGTTAATCTCACTCACCTGGTTGTTATTTAAATTTTAGATAGTTAAATTTAAATAATTGGTTGAATAATTGAATTGATTGATGTGCTATAGTATAGTATATAGTATATCTTGGAATGATTGATTTTCCGCATTTATATAGCGGATGAGACCCTATGCGCCGCATAATAGCGGATGATTTTATATTTAAAACCCATATACCACGATATTCCACCTCGAAGTGGAATTGGTATTTTATGTTGTGCTAACGTCTATAGATGCAGGGAAACATGTTGGAGGGATCCAACTGGATTCCTCAAAAATTTATTTATATTGTTTAATATTCCCGGTTATGCATATTCGATATTCTGTGATGAATATTATTGATAATTGGACTATTGAATGCTATAGTTTACTTGAATAAATTTCGGTACACTGAGTTATCAAAATATATAGAATTGGATTTTTGAAAATAAAAGGAAGAGAAATTGAAAGTGAAATAATTATAGAGAATTTAAATAAATTTAAGAATGAATTGGGAAAGAATAAATGTGATTTCAAAATTCTATAAATAAATTCCGTATATAAAAAGGGGATTTTGAATAAACAGGAAGATAATGAATTTTAAACCTCGGTGTTATTATTTAAAAGAATAAAGCGTTTATTTTAAATTTAAGATTTTAATTATTGAAAGAATAAAGAAGAAATTTGGAAAATCTTTAATTGGTATGTTTCAGTTAAAAGATTTAAAACCTAAACAAAAATAATAATAAATTCTATAATTAATGGATTCTGAAATGAATTGAGTAAGTAAAGAAATTTATTTCAAAATTGAGTAAATTGGAAATCAATTTGAAAATTTATTTAAGTGGTTGAAGTTGGAACTTTAAAGAAATGGAAAATTTGTTTAAAAATAAATAGTGATTTATTTTTAAAAGGGATGTGAAGAGAAGTATATTTCTCTAGATAGCCAAGTACGTTTTCAAAGTAAATTTTTAATTATAAGTTAAAAGTTTTGATGTTGTTTTAAAAAGCATGTTTTAGAAAATTTATTCTTTCTGAACATTTAAATTCTAAAGTAAGTATTTTCTTTTAATCTATTATAGCAGTAATTATTTAAAAGTGACTTGGTATTTATTATTAAAAGAGAAAATCTAGTTTTATATTTTATAAAGTAACCTTATTTTAATTATTTCTAAGGTATTATTTTTAATAAAGTATTAAAGTAGTTATTTCTAAATTTAAATGTTAAAGTATATTTTACAATAAAGTAGTTGGAAATTCATTCTCCCTGCGTACGGTTTTGATTGTGCCCAACTATTGCTGAAACGTGAGATGTAAGCATTTCAGCTAGATTCTATTTTACTTTCTATAGACACTATTATAATATCAGAGAATTTTAATAAAAAAAATTTAGCTATCGTAAGGTAAAAACCCGACATGTTTATTTGTGGCGTGGTCTTATGAGATGCTTTTGTTTTCAAAGGATTTTTGAAACTTTAATAATCAATTTGAGTGTGATTTCTCACGCTGGTATTCCAGACTGACTCGGGTGTTATTTAACTATAATGCTCGGGTCAGACCGAGTATTATAGGATAGTGGATATGATGTTGTGGAGCTCAGGAGGCTAGCTGGATGGCGATACGTACTTCCGCACTTGTTTTAAATATTCCGCTGTGATGATTAGCTGTGTATTCAGTGGTGTGTATTGTGAGTCATGTGTACTCTGATGATGTATGTATAAACAGATATAGTATTTGTTTTTGTGTAGAGCTCATTTATTATATATTATATTTTATTCCGCTGCGATGGTTAGATTCTGATGTTGTTTTCTATTTTCTTCTTCTACCTCTTCTTCTTTAACCCAAATGGTTCGTATTTCTGTTCAACTTGATTTGATTGATGTAGAATAGTGTTGACTCAAGGGGTACGGATTTACGAGTTGTTATAGTTGGTATGGATTTGTGGCGTGGTCTTACGAGATGCTTTTGTTTTCAAAGGATTTTTGAAACTTTAATAATCAATTTGAGTGTGATTTCTCACACTGGTATTCCAGACTGCTCGGGTGTTATTTAACTATAATGCTCGGGTCAGACCGAGTATTATAGGATACGGGATATGATGCTGTGGAGCTCAGGAGGCGAGCTGGATAGCGATACGTACTTCCGTACTTGTTTTAAATATTCCGCTGTGATGATTAGTTGTGTATTCCGTGGTGTGTATTGTGAGTTATGTGTACTCTGATGATGTATGTATAAACAGATATAGTATTTGTTTTTGTGTAAAGCTCATTTATTATACATTATATTTTATTCTGCTGCGATGGTTAGATTCTGATGTTGTTTTCTATTTTCTTCTTCTACCTCTTCTTCTTTAACCCTAATGGTTCGTATTTCTGTTAAACTTGAGTTGATTGATGTAGAATAGTGTTGACTAAAGGGGACGGATTTGCGAGCTGTTACAAAGATTATAAAGCAACCATTTATTAAGCCCATGTAATCATTTATAAATCCTTCTCGATTTATCCCAATTTAGTTTACGTCCCAATCCCGTAAATTTTCTTTCCACGCTTTTTAAAATAAAACTTCTTTTATTTTTAAAATGATTTTACTCATTCCTTTATAAGTTCCACCGGGAATTTAAAATCTAAAATATCCACCGATATTTATTTCACTTTATTTATAAACTCCGTTTATAAATTCAATAGTTTAATTTCCCTTTTAATCATTATTTTCAAAACACTTAATTGATTTTCAGATCGATCCTTTGAATTAAATTCCCTTTAAAATTTGTTTCTCAATTTATCTAAATTTATTCCAAAGTCCATTAATTCCAGTTTTACTCCTTTTATTATGATTTATAACCTTATTAAATCTGAAATATCAATTCCGTACTCTTTTTTAAAATTCTCCTTTTATTTTTCCCAACCATTTAAAACTCAAATTTTTAAATAAATCCTTTATACTTAAAATCAATATTGCTTAAGTCCTTACTTTTTAAAATCCTTTAATGCTTAAATCCTTACTTTTTTTAAAATCCTTTAATTCACATTTATCCAAAGACTCTATTCTTTTCCATATTCTGGAATTTATTAAATAGGATTTAAAAATAAAACTATTTACTTTTTCCTCAATTCACTCTTTTGAATTTATCCATCTTTACTATAAATTTCCTTCTTTAAATTTCCCTTTCTTATTTCCCTTTTAAAATTCAATATTTATTTTTGAAACGCCGCAATATATTAACATCAAATAAATTAATTTCTAACATAATATATCATAGATTATTCAATATTTCATATAATTGAATATATAAATAAATTCAACAATTTTGAGGAATCCAGTTGGATCCCTCCAACCTATTTCCCTGCATCCACAGATGTTAGTCATCAAATAAAATACCGATCCCGCTTCAAGGCAGGATATCACGGTATATAGAGTCATCCGCTTTTATGCACGGCGCATAAGGTATCATCCGCTGTATAATGTGGGAATATCAATCACTCCAATATATATATATATATACTATTATATATAATATCACATCTAATTGATAATAAATTATCAATTCAAGTATTCAACCATTCGTTTAAATTTTAAATATTAAATTTAAACGGTAATCCAAATGAGTGAGATTAACTCACCTTTCGTTTTTGTTTTGCAATCCGACCCAAACTGGCTATTTCGTTCACGATTTTGGACCTTGTACAAACATTGTATGATTTATTAATATTTGAACTAAATCGAATAATAAATTAATTTAACTCATTTTCCTTTGAATAATTTTTAGTAACTAAAATACTTGAACAACTTAATTAAATGCATTAATCACCAATACATTATTTTAAAATAGTATGTTTAAACATGTATATTTATTTTTTTCTTTTTTTCTTTTGAAATCACATATATATTTTCATAAAATAATCTATACAATTTTAAAGATCTAATTTTTATATGAATTTTACAAACATTTAGGGCTTATATTTTTTTCAAAATCTCATATATATATATATATATAACAGTACTTCTAAAGTATGTATATATTTATTTTTTCTGCATATATATATATAAAAACAAACCTGCCTTCGAATTTACTTTACTATTAATTTTTTCCCGACTTGACCTTCTTTTTTTTCTGCAATCTATATACATACGTTCACATAAAAATTTAAATTTAAATAAAAAAACAAAAATCCTATACCTCACTGGCTCGATCTCGACGACACATTCCAGACAAACCACTGCCTGCACCACCATCAAGACTAACTCGCCAGGAATCGACCCTTTACATTGCTGACCCTATCTCGAGATTTTGACCATGCTTTGACGCTCCAATCTCACGGTCCCATCGCCATCGAGTCCTGCCTGCCTCATCGCGGCTAGCAATTGCGACTTGGACGACCTCGTGCTCATGCTCGAGCAGAAGCTCGCTATGATGTCGCAATTCCCACTTTCTCGAGGCGCAGATCGATTTCAATTCTGAGAATGAAAGGAAGGGGCTCGATCTGCACTCGCGATTTGTACTCTTATCCACTCCCGATTCTTGCTTCTCTTTTTTTAACGAGAGAAGTTTCAGCCATTCTTTTACTATTATTATTTTTAGAGAATTGATTGAAGAGGGAAAGGAAAGGAACACGATTTTTTTCCTACTGTCTACCATTTTTCTTTGCTTACTGATTTCGGTTATTCAACATGGGAAAAAAAGAAAGGTAGCTGGATTTTAATCCAACAAAGAGGAAGAGGGAACGTGATTTGAAAGGGGGATAGCGTGCTTGAATATATAAGCTATAGTGATTTGCTACAGCGATTGAAGAAGGATAGAATAGCAGCTGATGGGAGATACATTGACCAGTCAACAAAGTATATATCATATTTAAATTTAAATTTGAATATGATATATACTATATATCATATTTATATTTAAATTTAAATCGTCTTGAATTACGTAACTCAAAATCTTGACATCGTATCGAGGCATGCCGCTAGGCGTTCATAATGTTATACCCCTATTCTGAACGCAATGGAAAAGGTTTCGTGTCCTAATTCGATCGTATGGAGAAGATAGTTTTTTGGACCCAGTTATTATATTGAATTTTCAATATAGATTTCAGCATGTTTATATATCGTACGGCCAAACGATAACTCCAGACGCTATGAAATTTGAAATTCGACAGTAATACATTATTACGGATCCAATGGAACTGGTTTCGTCGAATTCCGAGACTGTACGTCGGAAGGCTATTTTTAAACGTCAATTTAAACGATATATTTTAAAACTGAATGAGTCACTTCCAATTTCAACTTTAAAGCTTTCATTATCTTCGGTATTATCAAAATTTTATATGCCTTTAAAATATTTTTAACAAGCCTGAAACTCCAAATTTCATATTTTACCCAATTCTAGTAATTAAATTCAATAGTTTAATTATCCAATAAATATTGACATTTGAAATTCAAGTTAAAAAATTAACTTTTAAATATTTAAAATCAATTAAATATTCCAATTTCAAATATTCAAAATTTCTGGGTCGTTACAAATTAAATTATACATTTTGTTTCAAAAATTAAACAAACGTATTTGAGTTAAAATATAGATTTTGTTAAATCACCCAATAAATCAAACAAATATATAAGTAAAATTATACATTTTGTCTCTAAATTAGAAAGTTTGTTTAATAGAGCTAGTAGGATTAACTAGTTCCCTACTAGTTTAATTGTGGAACCAAGAAAGGAATAGGGTCATAATAAGCAATGGGAGGGCCAAGGAAAAGAAGAAAAAGAAATATGAAAAATACAACCAAGAAATAAATGCCAAAAATCTTGACCATGTAGCAATAGAATTTTCATCATAATCAAATGAATTCTTCATTCCAAATCCTATTTCATGCATAAGTGCATAAAACATCTGCATCTTCGTTTTACATTTACAACTGAATAAACACTCATTTCTTTCATTCCACACCACCTTAATGATTTTTTTCCAAAATATGCAACATTATAGAAGTGCCTTTATTCCTTTACTGAGTTGCTTTGAAGATCAAATTCCATTCCAGTTTACTATAACGTACAAGATTTACCCTCCCAATCGTATACAATAACCTTTTCCACGGGTAGAAGATGTGTATGCAATTGAAGAATAAATGATCTCATTCAGATAGAATAAGCAATTAGCATTAACAAGCATTCCCCTTGCATTTAAATCAGCCTTAGTATGAATCCCATTCCTTATCACATTCCAAAGTTAAATTTTTTTTCATAGGGGAATATCTCACCCAAATTATTGTATGCCACTCAAATGTAGGGTAGACATCATAAGCATGTATAGCTTTATAGACTATAGAAATAGTGTGAAGTCTAGGCTTTACTAGCCTAGACAACACACTTTGAGTGAAAATTAGGGTATTTTAAACCTGGTAAGTTATGCTAAAGTTGGTTGATAGCCTATTTGCTTGTGTAAGGGAGAGAAATGCTATTCATAAGCCTTTGTCTACATACCTATCCCAATTTTCATTTTTCACTAATATGTTCAACAATTAGCTAATAGTAATCCTGTTAAACCCAGCGATCATTCCAAAAGCTAGCTTTACACTTGGTAAGTAGGTGAGACAAGCACCATTGCCCGGTGGTTAAGTGATTCAACTTTGGTGCGAGAGATCACAAGTTTGAAACTTGCATAGCATGATTCAAACATTTATTGACACTTGATTTGTGGTTTGTTGTCCCAGTGGCATGTTGTATTTAAGTACCATTTCAAAAAAAAGTGGTAAGTAGGTGAATAAGAGGAAGTATAATTGGTCTAAGTTTTAGGATATTGTGCCATATCCAACTATTATCTTGGGGAATTTCCATATTCCAGAAATCCTTCAAGCCCAGACTATGAAAAACTGACCACTATACCCATATATTATCCTTTCTATTCAAAAGAGCATCCATGTGTATGGTGAAGGTGGCCTTATTACTGTTTACCATATTTTTAATGGATAAGCCACCATATTTAAACGGTAATTCTAGCTTCTTGAAAGCAACATGAATTAATTTCTCAAAATGCATATTTCCTAACAACATGAAATGATTCCTAGCTCTTCTTATCATGTTAACACATTTATTAGGAATAGTAAAAGTTCTAGTCCAATATATTGTCACTAAAAAGATGATATACTTTATTAGAGTTAACCTTTCTGCCTAATTCAAATACTTGTTAGCTCAACTTTTCATGATAGCTATTATCTTCTCATACAATGAAAGACATTAGATAGTGGTAATTCTTTTTTCTGATAAAGGGATTCTAAGGTATGTCATGCTTTCAAACATAGGCTGTAGTAAAGTCATGGATTTTTAGTAATTTGTTAAGAGACCCCAACATCAAAGATATGGGATGTTACAAACCAATATTCAGGCCAATTAATTTGTAGACATCGTCAAGAACTTGCAAAATGCAATGAATGGATGATATGTTTGGTTTGATTACGATAATTACATCATCAACAAAGATTAAGGTTGAGATCAAAGGTTGCTTACATTTAGGGTGTAAATGAAATCTACTAGAGGTAACTCATCGATTGAGCATGTGCATAAATACTTCCATTACTAGAATAAAAAGATAAGATGAATAGGATCTGTGAGAAATGCGGATTAAGGATCTTAAGGCTAAGATAAACACTAGAGGGAGGGTGAATAGTGTTTTAGAAAATTGTTAAATTTTTTTAGTTTTTGTTAATTTAAACACAAATGTATGCAATATTCAGACACAGATATGATCACAGAACCAAACACAGATGAAAATATAAAGTAAAAACAGTAAAGGAAAGAACACACCGGATTTTATACTGGTTCGGAGTTACCCTACATCCAGTCCCGCACAACAAGTACGGATTTCCTTTCAAAAGCAATTGTACAATTACACCCTCGATTTCAAGGCAACGAGGTACACCCTCCAGAATCACAATCCTCTAGGTAGAGATACTTGATTTCCCGGGCAACAAGTTCACCCAATTGATTTCCCAAGGCTATAATCACACCTTATCTCGCTTGATTGATTTCCAAGGCTACAATCACACCTTTTCTCGCTAAGTTGATTACAAAAAGCCTATAACTCTGAATAGCACTGAGGATCTTGTTGAGATAGTGATAGAGAATCAAACCAGAGATAATCTAGTTAGATTCAATGTTGATTTCGGTAGAGTAATGATAAGAATTTGTATATAGAAATGTGGAAGAAGAAGAGGAGTGAAAAATCAGAAAATCTATGTTAAAATTCGTTGAAACCAACCCCTATTTATAGAGGAACAACAGCCATGTCCATTCGTGAAGAGTTATGACGAATAGACACTTCTTTTGAAATTTAAATTTTGAACTCAACTGACACCATGTCGACATGGGGTACATGAGTATGTCGACATCCCAAAAGGGGATTTTGGTGTTTTGATTTTCTTTGAAAATAACCTTTATCTTATATTAAAACTATTTTAAACTTTATAACATACTTGACTATAATTAAAATACATAAGTAAATATAGAGAATAATATATATAGAATTTTACTATAATTTTATATTTAAAATCTAAGTATAAATATTTAAAAGTTAAATATATTATATTTTAAAAAATAGTTTAAAATAATTTGATTTTGAAATTAAAGATTATTTTGAGGCTAAAAGTATTTGAAATCAGGATAGATGTTTTTGATGTTTTTAAAATGAAGATTTTGAAATCATTTTGAAAACAAGATATAATTTTGAAAAATCATTTTGAATAAAAAGTTAGCGGATACAAAAAACACTACACCAGAAGTACTTTTGGTGGCACACAAAAAACGTAACCATAACTTATGGTGGCGTTTTAGAGAACGCCGCCATACGACATGCAACTAAAAAACTAATATTTTTGGTTGCGTTTTTGTAAACGCCGTTATAACGTGCTTTATTGCGGCGGCAAAAAAAGGCCACCGTAAATCTTTTTTTGCAGCATGTTGAAACGCCACCAAAAGTGATTATTTTTCAACATATTTTTTCCATAGCATTTTCTAAACGCTACTAAATAGACGCTGTTATAGATTGATCATTTTAAAGGTTGTATATTTCACCGCAAGTAATAATAAATAGTTCAATAACAAACAATTCACTTTATTCATATATTTCACTCTCCAATTCACTTTATTCATAATTTATATTAAATAGTAATAATAAATAGTTAAATAATAAACAAAAAATACATGAACAAATGAACTACCATAAACAAAAGTAGTACATTATCATACATTGATACAGAAGTAGTACATAAACGTACATAGTAACACAATTGGTGCTAACAAAACGCTTGTTTACCCTTAATTCTTTGTTGCATGCATAAGTGAAAACTAGCACCATAAAAGTCCAACCTTGCTCTCTTCGAAAATCCAATGCCTACACAAGTGAAATTACAAAATATAGTCAAACAATTATGTTAATTCGTAAGACTTCAAATCTAATATCAAATAACTACAGCATTGTACAAGTATATCATACTATTATTTATAAAATTTAGTTAACTTAAACTTAGTTAATTTTATAAAACTTCTTTAATTTTAAAAAAACTTAGTTAATTTTTATTAACTTGGTTAACTTAGTTAATTTATTATTATTATTATTATTAGAACATGGTTAGCTTAATTATATTATTATTATAAACTTAGTTAATTTTTAAAATAAATTGGTTAATTCATCATCATTATTATTTATAAAACTATTAAATTAGTTATATTATTATTATTTATAAAATTTAGTTAAATTAAACTTAGTTAATTTTATAAAACTTGTTAATTTTAACAAAATTTAGTTAATTTTTATTAACTCAATTAACTTGGTTAATTATTATTATTATTAGTATTAAAACTTAGTTAACTTAATTGTGTTACTATTATTAATATTATAAACTTAGTTAATTTTTATAACTTAGTTAATTCTTCATCGTCATTATTATTACTTAAAACTTTTTTAAATTAGTTATTATTATTATTTATAAAATTTAGTTATCTTAAACTTAGTTAATTTTATAAAACTTATTTAATTTTAACAAAATTTAGTTAATTTTTATTAACTTGGTTAACTTAGTTAATTTATTATTATTATAAACTTAGTTAATTCGTTATCATCGTCTTTATTTACAAAACATTGTTAAACTAGTTATATTATTACTATTTATACATTTTTGTTTGATGCATCATATTATGATGTGATACGATTTATATGATTCACATGTTTAGAAGTGGACAAAAAATCTTACATTTACTTGCAGTATTTTACATAAAACATTTCATTAAACTAGTTATCATCGTCATTTTCACTCCATTTTTTCTAATTGAATTTTCAATGTTCAAAATTATTTTTAATACCAAGCAGTATAAATATTGAAATTCACAATATTAACGCTTAAAAAATTATAACTCAATTTTTGCACGATTAATTATCGCATAGGTGGACTATTTTAAAATCAAACAAATTCAGAACTAATAGTTAGACAAAAGAAATTGAAACACGAATTTTGAAAGTGTAGACCCACTGAAAACCGCATTTTAATCCAGTAAGTTAGACGAAGCATGATACTATTGACAGCAGAGTACATATATGCAGCTGATGTGTTTACGTGTTAAGGATTTAGTCGGTTTGAAACCAAATGACATGTATAAATCCTATCCCAAGTGAAACGTCAATTAGGGCTGAAAACATATATGCAAAAACATTTGAAACTTGCATACAAATACATGATATTGGTACGCTTGAAAATGAAGACAGTCAGGATGCTAAAATAAGAGTCCATGACAAACGTAAGTGAGTTAGGAAATCAATTTTAGGTAAAATTCCTCGGTTTTGGAAATAATAGATCAGCCTATACGAGAAGATGAGCTTGGAATTTGTTGGTTTTTTTATTGTTAAAATGCAATGGGTGAAATCTGAAATATGTAGTGGTATTAAACTTTGAATGATTTAAAATGTCATTTTTTAGAGTTGAAAATCACCAGAACGGATTTTATATTTTTAAAATGCAATGAGTGAAATGAAATCTGAAATATATTAAGGTATTGAAGTTTGAATGCTTTAAAATGTCATCTTTTTAGAGTTGAAAATCGCCGGAACGAAAATATAAAGATCGAGTACATATCCCACACCTTGACCGAGAGCACGGTAGTTGATTATCGGAGCTATAATGGAATGAGCGGTGTTGGTTACTGCTGATATTGATGCAAACAGGCGGCATCGATTACCTCTGTAATTGACAGACAGGGATAGCAGCAAGGAGTTTGAAGTCAAAAATGATTAAAGACTGTCGATGACTTTGATGTTACTCGATCTGTTGCGGCTTCGTCGAGGAGATTAAGCATGTTTCTTACTGAAGCCGAATTTTGCCTCGGATTCATCGAGGGGGTGGAAGTCAGTGCGTTGATGTCTTTGCTGTTGTTCGTAAGCTTCAGTACACCTGCATGATTTTGTTACTAAGGGATGAAAATCATCGATCCTCCTTCACCGTAAGCATCGAAGTAGGCTGTGTACTCTGTGACAAAATATATGTAAAGTTCAAAAAAGTAAAAAGAGTGGTTTGGAAATGTTAAAAAATGAAACTCATAACATTCAACTCATATAAAACATCCATTATCTGCATAGGTGGCTGATGATTTTGGAACATGTTTTGTTATAAACTTGTTTAACCACTTTTCTATAATGAGTGATAATGTCCAAGTGCACTTGGAAGATTCGTCATGTGTGTACAATAAGCTTCAGGGTAGACATATGATGCGTGTAGAAAAAATATGAACAGTTATTATTGAGAAAACTAAGTAATGATATGCTATATATTTCTTTGACTATCTATATATATATACGGACATAAACATACACACACATAAACACATGACACACACTGTTTAAAATATGAAAAGTTGATGTTTTTTACACACACACATATATAAGACTTACATTTACGTATGGTAACAGTTATACGTTTTTGCCTATGGTACAAATCTTGGGAATGTATCTATAGTACGGTGCATTGCCGGAAATAATCTACAGTGCTTTTTCATGTGTAATGTTTTTATATGATTATACTGCACATTCATTACCAAAGCTTAGATCTGATATCAAATATTCAGACATCCAAAGACCAATAGTTTAACAAAAGCACACCCACAACCAATATAAAATGTAAGATGAGCCTTAATGTATCCGGTTATGATTTATTCTTTTATATAGCCGCACTATTCATAATTACCACTTACAGAAGTCAAAGCAAGCTTGTATGGAAGTAGAAAAGGTAAGTTTGCCAGCAATAAATCTGGAATACCTGCAGTAGTTGAGGCCATTTAAAGATTGCAAGTTGGTATGAAAACAGATATGCGGATGCAGGATGAAAATGCGGACATTCTTATTGAAGCACGAAGGTAAGAGGGTTGTGAAATACTTTAAGTGAAATGTGAATCCGTCAAATCGCCACGTCACTGCTAGCAAACTACATCGTGAATCCCTCAAATCACCTCATCACTGCTAGCAAACTACACTGTGAATCCCCCAAATCGCGAATTAGTATACAGTATACCTCCATCGCTGCCAGCAAACTACATCATGAATCCCCAAAATTGCCTCATCGCCATGCCGAAGTTAATTTGGGGTGAAGCCGGAGATAAGCAATTTTAGAAGATGAAGATGAGGGATTTTACTGATGGTTGATAAAAGATGAAGAGAAAGGAAAGGAATCAAATCAGATCTAAGATTACTTTAATTGGGGGTTTTCATTGATTTTTTGAGAGGAGGAGAAAAAATGACAGGTGGTAAAAAATGAGCGGCATGTAAAATTTCAGCAACATTTTAGTGAGCTATGGGCGGGAAACATTTAGCCACATTTATTTCTTAATTTTCATATTATAAAATGGTTAATGGTTGCATATAGCAATAAACGCCACCAATAAATGCAATTGATACTAATTTTTCTTGTAGTGACAATGTTCCACTAGATTTTTCGTAGGTTCCATCCTACTTAGGGTTTCATCCCTTTAAGAGGCTCGAAGTGGATTACATTCCACGAATAAATTGGATTTTAAGATGTCAGTGCTTTTCTAGGAGTTTTAACAAATTTTCTAATTAAAAAATAAATTACTTGAATTCTTGAACTCTTGAACTCTTGATAATCTTGATACTCATGAGTCTTCAATCTTGATACCTTGAATCTCTATACTGTACAGTCTTCATTCTTGGTACCTACAAGGTTAAATCCTGCATATACATATATATCTAAACTTACACTGTTAGTAGTTATATTTTATAATCTATTCTAAGGTTGGTGTCGTCAAAACCATCATCTCACGGACTAACAATCTCCCCCTTTTTGCTGATGACAACCTTTGTTTATAAAATATTACTTCTATCTTAATAACACCCCCTTAATCTATGACTAACTACCATATTTTATACTTCTCCCCCTTTGTCATCAACAAAAAAAACTAACTCTAAACTATATAACACCAAACTATATAACCCCCCCTCATTCTCGGACTAAAATATATGCATTAACAAACTTATACAATGGAATATATAATTAAGAGATAATTATATTGACAATCACAATAATGAATCTAAGATTATATATATATATATATATATATATATATATATATATATATATATCAATGTATAATTATATATGTTTTGTACAACAAACATTAATCCACACTAAATATCAATCAATATCAAACCAAGCCAAAGAAAATGAAATCAAATCAATCAAAGCAAACAATTCAAACAAAGCAACCGAATAAAATTAAACGTTACAAGGAACTTCCACCCATCCTTCTTCTCCAAAGATAGGGTCTGCCTTAATAGCATCCTAATTTTTATTGTCGTTGGTGAGAGAGACTGGAGGATGTGCTTCGTTATCATCCTTTTGTAGGGAGGAAATCATCCATCGTATTGCATCGAAATGCCTTTCTTGTTATTTGACTCAATTCTAAGTGTCGCTGGTTACGAAGAATGAACGAGAGAATATTCTTGAACGAATTAACAGTTTCTTCAAGATTTTCGGATAAGTTATGAATTGGATTAGCCATATTTGGATTTGTGAGAAGAATGAGAGATAGAGTAGATAAGAAATAGTTTTCAGTGATGAATTCAGGAAGAAATAGGTATTTATAGGTGTAGAAATTCATTTGAAATGAATAGATATATGGTAGATATTCAAATTTCAAATTCAAAATGAATTGTCATTTCTGACCAGTACATGTCAACATGGTCATAGGGGGTATGTCGACATGGTGTAGTGAAATTTGATGATCTATTTTGAATTTGTGAGTAATTGTGTGTGTATATATATATAATATACTAACATTTATTCTGGAGATAAGATAAGCTAGATAACAAAAAGCAAATTCCATTTCATTTCATACTACGACGATATAACGATTAATCATAAAGAACTATACGAACATTCAAATCAAAATAAACTAAAACAAATACAACGAGGTACGATAAGGTAGAACTAGTTAGAGGATGATGATGATGAAGAAAGTTCAAGTTTCTTGCTGACTTTGGAAATGAACTTGTTCATCTTAGATGAAATTTTGTCCAAATTCTTACTAACGGATCATTTAAGAATCAGTTGATTCTCAACAATCGTCTTTTGGTTTTTGAGAAGGGTTTTGTTGTATGGATTAGGAGGATAGTCGATGCCTTCCAAAGACGTTTCACCTTTTTTTTCTTCTTCAATTTCCATTTCATCTCCTTCTTCTACTTCTTCCTCTTCCTCTTCTTCCATCTCCTCATGAGCCAAACGCTCTTCCTTTTCGGCAAGAGTCTCATAAGATTGAAAAAAATGGAATTTTCATAAGCGAAATGTTGGAATGATTGAAAACATTTCTAGAAACAAATTTTTCGCCTTTGAAATCCACTCCAAAATAGTTAAAAATCTGAGTGAGATAAATTCCATGATAAAAAGTGTTCTCACCCATTTCAAGACTTTTAGGACGAAGTTCATCCAAAATAACTTGCGCCCAATTAATGTCATAATTTCCAAAAATAGCAAAAAGTGCTTTGCAAACTTTTGAAGTAGGATTGTTAAAATTCCCCGATCTTGGGGTCAAAGTATGTTGCGAAAGAAGATTGACAATTCTTGCTTTTGGTCGAAAATTTCGATTTTTGAATTCAAAATTATCATTCCCTTCGAAAATGTGATGAAATGTCTCACGATCATTTTCATCGATTTTAAAATTAGAAAGATCCATTCTCGTACTCTTGCAATTGAGAATGGTACCCAAAAGATCACAATTCAAAACAATTCTAATGCCTTTGATACTACTCCAAATTTCATCCTCATTTCCATTATAAAATCCACGGTTTAAATTTGCATAGAAAATTTTGACAAGATTTGGATAGCAAACAAAATCATTTTGAGAAGCATCAACAAGACTAAGAATTTGATTATTTGCAAAAAGAGAATCAATTTCATAAGAAGAAAAATCTTGAAAAATAGAAAACTTTTCGGGATGGACTTTGGCATAATTAGCATAATTGATGTATGCTTTTATTGCCTCCGGATCATTGAAGAGTTGCTCTTTTATTTTCTAAAAATTCTCATGGTGGAGGGGTTGCTTGAAGAAGCCATTAAAGTAGAGAGTAGAGTGCTTGAAGTTTTGAAGAGAGAGTTTGAAATTTGAAAATGAGAGTGAAAAGATATGATAAAAGATATTGAATAAATAGATTCCCAAAGGACATGTTCTCTGGTCAAAAGATGCTTTTTCAGAGAATTGAATGAAGCGAAAAGATAGAGGGAAATTCAACCATTTGAATTCAAATTTTGAATTTTGAATTCTGGTAGCCATGTCGACATCATGGTAGGGACCATGTCGACATGTGCCTTTGAATTTCTATGATTTATTTTTCCTAAGTACTCTAATATATATACACACACACTTATTATATTTAATGTATATATATTTGGAATATTATTAAAATTATAGTTTTTTTTATATATTATTATACTATGAAAATAATAATAAAAATAAAAATAAAATAATAATAAAAATAAAAATAAAATAATAATAAAATAATAGTAAAATTTTAAAATTCAAATAACACACCAATTCAAAATCAATCAATCAAGCAATCAAACATCTAGTTCTAAGCATGCAATTCAACCAATTATATTGTAAATGTGTACCTTTTTTTGAGTCCGTTTCTCTGATTTCGTCAGAATCGTGAACTGCCGTGAAACACAAATTTGAATTATCTGTCTTCTGATCATCATCGCTTGAGGACGAGTATGAGTCATCTAGAGTAGCAGTAAATGCACGCTTCCGTTTCTTTGCTGGATCATTGTTCATAGGAGGATTTTGCCTATCTGGATAAGGACAGTCTCTTTTGATATAGCCTGATTCATCATAGTTGAAACATTTGATATTATTTAGCATTACATTCTGATTTCCAGAGTTCTTATAGTTGTCTCTTGAGATTATTCATCTTTCTGTATTTCAGGAATTTCCTAAATTTCTGGTCATAAAGGCTATCTCTTCATCATTATCACTGTTTGAGTCTGATCCATCGGTCAATGCATTGAATGCCATTGATTTCTTTTCGGATGCTTTGCTTTCTCTTCTCCCGATCATTTGGACTTCAAATGACATTAGGTTTCCAATTAATTCTTCTATCTTTATGATACTGATGTCATTTGCCTCTTCGGTCGCAAGTGTCTTTTGATCTCATTCTGGAGTAAGAGAATTTAAAAAAATTCTGACTTGATCTTCTTTAGAAAATTCCTTTCCCAAGTATATTAAAGAATGCACAATATCCTAAAATCTACTATACATATCGGAAATAGACTCATTAGAATTCATTTTAAATAATTGAAACTGATTTGTGAGCATGGAAATTTTAGTCTGTTTAACTTTGCTTGTTCCTTCGTGAGTTACTTGCAAAGTTTTCCAGATTTTATATGCAGACTTACAAATTGACACTCTATTATTCATTTCTATCAAGTGAACAAAACAGAATATTCATTACATTAGAATTATTTTGTGCAACGGTCTTTTGCTCAGCGGTCCGCTGTGCAAAATCAGTTGTGGGTTCAGAATATTCAGTTTGTGTGATATTCCAAGTATCTAGTCCTATAGACTGTAAATATATTTTCATCCTATATGACCAATATGCATAGTTACTGCCATTAAAGTGGTGGTCTGACAGTAGACCGACCTTCTACAAATGAACTAGTGACAGGGATACTAGTGCTAGTAACAATACCAGTGTTGGCGGCCATTTTAAAAACTTTTTCAAAAATCAGATTTTGAAAACTTTGAAAACCTTGCTCTGATACCAAATGTGAGAAATGCGGATTAAGGATCTTAAGGCTAAGGATAAACACTAGAGGAGGGTGAATAATGTTTTAGAAAATTGTTAAATGTTTTTAGTTTTTGTTAATTTAAACACAAATGTATGCAATATTCAGACACAGATATGATCACAGAATCAAACACAGATGCAAATATAAAGTAAAAACAGTAAAGGAAAGAACACACCGGATTTTATATTGGTTCAGAGTTACCCTACATCCAGTCTCGTACAACAAGTATAGATTACCTTTCAAAAGCAATTGCACAATTACACCCTCGATTTTAAGGCAACGAGGTACATCCTCCAGAATCACAATCCTCTGGGTAGAGATACTTGATTTCCTGGGCAACAAGTTCACCCAATTGATTTCCCAAGGCTACAATCACACCTTATCTCACTTGATTGATTTCCAAGGCTATAACACACCTTTTCTCACTAAGTTGATTACAAAAAGCCTATAACTCTTAATAGCACTGAGGATCTTGTTGAGATAGTTATAGAGAATCAAACCAGAGATAATCTACTTAGATTCAATGTTGATTTCGGCAGAGTAATGATAAGAATTTGTATATAGAAATGTGGAAGAAGAAGAGGAGTGAAAAACCAGAAAATCTATGTTAAAATTCGTTGAAACCAACCCCTATTTATAGAGGAACAACAGCCATGTCCATTCATGAAGAGTTATGATGAATAGACACTTCTTTTGAAATTAAAATTTTGAACTCAACTGACACCATGTCGACATGGGGTACATGAGTATGTCGACATCCCAAAGGGATTTTTGGTGTTTTGATTTTCTTTGAAAATAACCTTTATCTTATATTAAAACTATTTGAACTTTATAAATATACTTGACTATAATTAAAATACATAAGTAAAAATAGAGAATATTATATATAGTATTTTACTATAATTTTATATTTAAAATCTAAGTATAAATATTTAAAAGTTAAATATATTATATTTTAAAAAATAATTTAAAAACAAGGATAATTTGATTTGAAATTAAAGATTATTTTGAGGCTAAAAGTATTTGAAACCAGGATAGATGTTTTTGATGTTTTTAAAAGGAAGATTTTGAAATCATTTTGAAAACAAGATATAATTTTGAAAAATCATTTTGAATAAAAAGTTAGCGGATACAAAACAATGTTCCACTAGATTTTTCGTAGGTTCCATCCTACTTAGGGTTCCATCCCTTTAACAGGCTCGAAGTGGATTCCATTCCATGAATAAATTGGATTTTAAGATGCCAGTGCTTTTCTAGGAGTTTTAACAAATTTTCTAATTAAAAAATAAATTACTTGAATTCTTGAACTCTTGATAATCTTGATATTCATGAGTCTTCAATCTTGATATCTTGAATCTCTATACGGTACAGTTTTCATTCTTGGTACCTGCATGGTTAAATCATGCATATACATATATATCTAAACTTATATTGTTAGTATTTATATTTTATAATCTATTCTAAGGTTATTGTCATCAAAACCATCATCTCACGGACTAACAAGATCACCTTGTCTTATGCCTTGCTTGCTCTTGAAAAATCCAACAGACTTACCCTTGAAGATCAGGGAAAAGCATGGGTTTGATATAGATGCATAAATCCATGCAACAAAATGCCTAGGAAAACTCATTTTAGTAGTTGTTTTTACAAAAAATGGACAAACACCTCCAATCGATTTGTTGTAGAACTGTGAATACGAGGTGTACAACACAGCTGTTATATTTGTGCTATGATTGATTTTCACAAAGCAGATCACGAACAAGTTATGTAGAAAGTAAATTGCAGTGAAGTAAAGAACACAAAGATTTATAGTGGTTCAGCCAAAATATGCCTACATGCACTAATACAAAATAAAATGATCTGTAGCTCAATAGAAAGTAAGATACAACCTAAGGAAATCTATTCGGCTAATCTTTTTCGGCTATTCTTGTTTGCCTATTTCTATTATGCTATTCCTGTTAGATTGTCTGTTTGACTGTTCATATTTGGTTATTCCTATTTGGTTGTTCCTGTTATACTATTCCTGTTAGGACATTCCTATTAGGGTGTTCATATTGGGCTATTTTTATTAAGGTGTTCCTATTACGCTGTTCCTGTAAGGGTATTCCTGGCTTGTCCACCATTGCTGTTGTAAGCTTGGCTCTCTAGAAATTTTCTCCATTATTGTTGGAAGCTTGGGTATTTGTAGGAATGAAGGTGTAGGGAGGTCAAACCGATAAAATAGATAGTTTTGATATATAACATGTTCGGTTCGGTTATTTGCATATATATAAGATATGACCCAAAATCTCCATATATACAAAATAGTCTTTCCTTAATTATTATATTTGGTTTGGTGAGAGTTGATTGGTTCGGTGATGGATAATTCGATGGTGATATGGTTCGGAAGTGCTTTGGTTCGGTAGTCATGAGATGGTTCGACAGTGCCTCGATTTGGTGGTTGGCTATTGGATAAGAATCTATGTTCGGTAGATAGTGTTCGGGGATGCTTGGTTTGACAATTCCTTGGTTCGGTGGTTGATTGCAGGAAGGAATCTATGTTTGATAGGTGGTATTCGGTGATGGTTGGTTTTCCGGTGCCTCAGTTTGGTGGTTAGCTACTGGACAGAAATCTGTGTTCGGTAGGTAGTGTTCGATAATGCTTGGTTCGATGGTGCCTCGGTTCGGTGATTGGCTATCGGGCAGGAATTTGTATTCCTTTCCAGACCGACCTTCTTCTTGCCATAACTCCTTCATTTTAAGTCGGAACTGAGTGAAACTTGGACCAATAACTTCGTATCGTCGAGCAGATTATTTCCATGTCTTTGGATGTTCCATTTTCTTAAAGTAGGTAGTATCTCTCCAAAGCGGAGTCCAAGTCAGCTAGGTGGTAGAAATATTTTAAGATGACCACATCTTCAAATCCGTAGCTCGGATTGAGATGCAGTTTTGACCTAGTTGTGTGCCCTGATCTTAGGAATTTTTTATAAGTGCTTTAAGTATACTTTCATACTATGAAAAAAAATTCCCTAGGCACTTCGCCTTGCCCTTATGATTACATGATGGCACATTTAGTACTCACCTTCTAGATGTTTCCATGCTGCTTGACGTCTTTTCGTGTTCACCATGTCATAGGAAAAAATTCCTATAACACTTGGCCCCCAAAGCATATTTTTATAGAATACAAAGTATGCTTTATTTCATCCAAAATTGTTCTTCTTTCTCATACAATGGCTATCTCAAACCTCAAATATCTATATCCTTATTCTCATCCTTCCGGTAAATTTTCAGCTGCTAGTATGTTGCGGAGTCTTGTCCACTTGAGGGAAAGCTTGTTGATCATTTCAAGACATCTTTTATTAGTATAGCATTTTCACCTCATGCTTTCTTAGTACTGTAGTCATCTAGCATGATTTTGCACTGATTCACATCTCTATTCGGTAGGGAGTTGCTCTCTCTGATTTAATCTCCTTGCCCATGAGTCCAGAGGGCTTTGTGTTATCTTTTGAATGTTCTGATAATATCGAGGTGGCCTAGGGAAAGGAATATGCAGTGGTTCTATGATATTTGGACTTGTCGATGTGTATTTCGTTGCATTGACTATAGTTTGGCCAATTAAGACTGGTGGTTGCAATGTATATTTCCTACATGATCGCCAAGTTATTCCACCTGTGACTCATTGATCACTACCACGCATACTTGTATAGATCAATCATCAAAATGTTTAGTCTAGTATGTGGTTTCTGGTGAAGTTTTGAATGTGAAGCTAATCTTTTTTTATGTTTATGCGGTATTGCGTAAAATATTTATTCATGCGCATATTCTCCTTTTTCTGGCTAGTAGTTGTGATATGTTTGTTCCACGTGATTGTTAGGTTTGGTTGTTCCATTAACATCCTTTTCTCGCCGCTATCGTGCATATTTGAATATGATCAATCAATAACAAGTTCATTAGGGTAAGCGTTTCTATGGCAAATGCTTTCCTTCGCCCATACATTATATTTCTTGTATGAACACTTACGTAAGCGCATATGTATCTTGTAGCATTGTTAAATGAAATTATGATACCTGATTAGGATTATTTATTGCATGTGTTTGTATAGTGTCCTTGCTTAGCCATTAGCTTGTTAGCAATTTTTCCATTGCTACATTAACACCTATATAGGATCAATCGCTGAAAAGTCCGGTAAGGTGAACATACTGGTAAAGTGGTTCCTTGTTATTTTCCTAGCTCTTTCACAACTCCTTCTTTCCCCGGCATATTTTCATAGGTTTAATCATTGGCAAGTTCGGCCAGACGAGCAATCTCTGTGAAGTCGTACTCTATTATTCTGTAAGCTCTTTCAATAATCTTCCCATCACTAACCCATTTACTTGCACAAGATCAATCACTATCAAGTTCAGTGGGGTAAGCGGCCTCCGATGGAATGCCTTCTTATCGCTACCTTGCACGCTTTCCTAGGATCAATCACTATCAAGTTCGCTAAGGTAAGAAATCTCTGGTGGAGTGGTGACAATAATTATTGTCGTTTGGCACCAATGTATTAAAGCTTCACAAGAAGGAAATACCTAAACATAACGTAATATTAGATCTTAAAATACCACTTAAAACTACATAACTTGATGACATAAATTAATTCAATGTTTCATTGACTTACTTTATCGGTGATAAAATGCTTTGACACATCTACTTTGATACCTACAGGATCAACTACTTCAGCATTAGTTTTAAATTCGTTTCCACACCCATATCCTTCAATTATCACACCTTCTATTTTTATGTAACAAAAATTTTCTCCACCTTAATTTCTCCAACTCCAAACTCATTGCAATTGACATCAACTTCTATAAACTACACAAGAACTAAATGAAGGTAGATTATTCAAAACTATTTTTTTAAATAAGGATCCATTCGGCTAACAAAAATGGCTCGGCCTAAACAAATTTCGATATTGCAAAACTGACGGGTCCGAAAACAATAAAATCATGCACCATTTTCCAAATAATTTAACTGAATAATAGTTATGTTAATTACAACTGCTTCCTAAAAAATACGCCTTTAAACATTAAGTCCAAATAATAAACCATCATGTATTAAAACCAGTTAATAGATTCTAGTTTACTGCTTTGAAGAAAATTGAATTATTAGCAAAGTAAAACTCTATTTAGCATGCATATTTCATCAATCTATTGACGTAAACAAAGTTAATCTAAAAATGAAAATGATAAAATACATACGTAGTTAGTTTTCTCCATGTTTTCCTTTACCATCGTATAGGAGAACTATAGAGAATTAGGGTTTCAATTGATTATAAAAGCACGCTATGTTAGATTTTGATGCAAAATCACTGTAGGCTATGGGTTTATATAGAAGTTTTTTCTACTTATTTTAATTATTAATTATGTGGCATTAGAAAGAGAGGACATGGGTGTAAATATCAGGGCTCTAAAATAATAATATGAATTGTAGCATTTCTATTAATTAACAGCTTTTTTAGTCGTTAAATAAATATTTTGTTTATCACTTCGATGATATAATATACTTATATATTATCTTGATATTAACTTCAACATCTTTAAACGCATAAAAAATTATACTAATTCATTACTATTACACTTTTAATTTTATGTATTTTTATCATATCCTCAAGCAATATTTGAAATTCAGTCTATCTATTATTTAGTATTTAAACAATTGTACTAAAAGCTAAATTTTAAATTCAAAATCCATGTATATAAATATTTATCTACTGAAATTTATAAGAACATTAATTTTAAAATTAATTAAGAATGCCAACTTCCATTTATTTTCTTAAAAAATGTTAAATACCAAAAAATAACAAATAAATATCTAACTCATTATAATCTACTAAAATGTTAATTTAATTTTTTTATACAAATATAAAAATACAAGTCACATAACAAAAACTACATACATAAAAAAAATAAGTTCAGTATATAACTCTATTATCTTAACAAATTCACTATATATTGCATAATCAATTCATTTCATCAAAAATATTTATAAAAATAATTTTCTAAAACATATTGTTTGCAATGCACGGGTTACACACTAATTTCAATAAATGTTCAAAGAAGAAGGTGGTATTTAATATAAAATTTATGCTATAAGTTATGAGAACTAAGCATTTGAGACAAGATTTAAGGAAGTGGAGATAAGCATGAGCCCTATGTTAAACTCCTTACATGAACATATATTCAATAAACGTTCAAAGAGGAAATGGGCTTTCCTGTAAAATTTAAGCTTAAATATACGAGAATCACATTTGGAATGAGAATTAAGAACGTGAGAGTTTAATATTAACCCTATATCGAACTATAGTAAAATAAATCTAAGAGAGTGAATTAACTAACTCACTTTTCATTTAATTATTTTCACGGACTGGCTTTTTTAAATAGTGTAAAATTTTAAGATTTTTTGAACCATTTAATGTACAATGAAAACGATGATGATGATGATTTGTATTAGAAAGATGTATTCCAATTTTTTGAGAGTTTATTGAATAATTATTCAAAACAACATAAAAATAATATGCAGTATAATAGATACTGCATCTATTATAATACATGAAGATGAGAGAGAGAATTTGAGATTAGAATATACATTATGAGGAACATGTGAAATATTTGCTTAAATTAAAGAGAGCTCGGTATATGTATTGAGATTAATGTGGAGAAAGAAGATGAAAAGGCATGGATCTAGTCTTCAGTATAGATAGATAGATAGATAGATAAAATGGAAATGAATATATACAATATATTAATATAATAGATAATAAATTATAGACATAAAAATAATAATATAACTGAATATACTTACCACGTGACATAAACAGATGACATAATAAGGAGAGGAACATGAAACTAAAAGGATAAAACTCACTTTTTCATAATAGATAATAGATAGATAGATATGTAATACATAATAAATAGATAATAGAGGTGTGAATAACTAATTAATTAAGGTATAAATTATAAAAATAAAGGTTAATTGATCTAACTAAGAAATTAATTGTGGGAAGAAAAATCTAATTGATTTAATTATGTAAATAAATAAGGACACGTAACACAAATAAACTTATATACATATTATGTATACAGATTCAAACTAATTATTAAATGGCAATTGAGGGCAATTAAATTCGGCTATAAAAGGGGTGAATAAAGGTGGAATTATTTGAATAAGGAAATTATGGAATGGAAATGTAGGGAATTCAATTAGTGAGATCCAATTAAATTAGATGGGAAAGATGAATATATGAAATCCTATGTTAAAGGTGATTGCATGTAATTAAATTTTGCCATTTATAACAGGAATCCATTTAATGCGTATAATGGAGATTTGGTAATTTACAGCAATCAAATACAATTAAAGTTTAGTTCTAAATGGGTAAGGAGAAGATGTAATATATGAATAAGGGAAGATCTTATGTAACAACTCATAAATTAAAGCATAATTAGTTAAGGAATTAATTATGAAAATGAAGGGAGTAAACAAAGAAACAAACAAATAAGGTGATGTAATTGTTAGAGGAAAGTTTATTTACTTATCGTGTAAATAAGGATGAAATCAATAATGGAAAATTACTAAGGGCATTGTTAAAGGACCCACTTTTTGGTAAAGGGCAAGGACTCCACCCAAATAATATGTGAAAATTCTATGATAGTATATAGCCAATCTAATAACTAAAACAACTAAACTAATATTAAAGTAAGCTAAAGCAGTAAAGTTAAAGGGTAATATAACCAGAGTTTTCATACTAGTTCGGAGCACTTCTCCTACGTCGATCCCTAAGCACCTCTTAGATATTTTCTTGCGAATTCCCTCACTTACCCAAAGGAATAGTTTACAGTTCGAACTATTGAGCACCCCTTAGATTTTGACTTTCCTTTATGAAGGAGGTTGCTTAACAATCTTTTATTCCGCTAATACAGATATTGACTGATAGTACAGGACTTCCTATAATCTCCTTGATGATTTGTAAAGTGTATGCACAGATTTATGGAAGTATAGCAAGAGTATCTTGAACAATAGAATTGAATGCACAAAAGATTCGGGTGAATACAAGAGAATAGAGTTCAAGAGATTTAGAAAAGAATGGGTTAATTTGTTAAGAAATGTTCAACTCAATTTGTAGTAATCAAAGAGTGGCTTTAAAGAGATGCATTTGTTCATAGAAAACCTTTGGAGATCGTAGAGATGCCACAAATAGATGCAACCTTCAAAAAATGTCTTTTAAGAAAAATAGACGTTATAGGGTTTTAGTCTAAGTGGTCAGTCTATTGAATAAGAACAAAGTCGCTTTGTGCTCAAATCCAAAATACACACATACACACACACACACACACACACACACATATATATATATATAAATCAAGCAGGTTCAGTCGGTTAGTCAATGGACTCAGTCGACTATACTCAGTTAACTGAAGCTATTGTCCAGTCGACTGAACAGAGCTAAAATGATTTTTTAAAAATAGCATTGATTTTTCATTTTTTGTTTCACTCTTTGATTCTTGTGTGTGTATATGAATTGTCAAGGAGATTTTACAATATATTCTAAGACAATATACATACTTTTGATTCTTGATGATTCGTATCTTGATCTTCTTGAAGTGTTAATGATCCTTCATCAGTGTTCTTCTTGTCTCTTTGGTTGATAGCTTGCTGTTTTTTGAATAGTGTGATATATATATAGTTGTCATCATTAAAGCTTCAAACTGAGGTGTTAACATAATGGTTTACAATTTTACCTCTCGTACAAATAAAATTCAGTAAGCAATGAGAATAAAATCAATGATGGATCATTGAAAACCATTTTTGGTGGGGTCATGTCGAAAAAAGTGAAAAAAAACAAGGATTAATCACCAAAATCTAAGGATAGTTATGGATTTATTTTTTATTTTATTTTTCTGGGAAGGGAGGTAAAAAAAACTTACACCCTGTAGCAATTTTTTTAAAAAATAAAAAAATGACCCTCCCCTACCCTATTCATTTTTGGAGTCCCTTTAACCACTCCCGTTATTAATTGATAATTAAGGGGATATGGGAAATAAGTAAAATGCGACCATATTTGAAAACAGAAGATATTGTGAGGAGAGAAACAAATTAATGTAATATGGTGAAAAGGCTTAAAACCCTTACAATATAAATGCCACTAAACAATCCTCTACCTCATTTCTCATTCTCCTCAAATTAAAACAAAAAAAATACAGCTAGCTTCCATTATTTAGAGAAGAATAGAAAGAAGAAAAGAAAGTTAAGGAAAACATATAAAACTTAAAGATCAAAGCTACTCTAACCTCTTTTTCTCTTCTAGATTTCTCATACTGAATTAATTATGAATTTTTTTTTTCATCCAAACTATTGAATTAATTATGAAATATTTTTTTATTATTTGGCATCCAAAAATGTATGCGATGAAAAGAACTCTTTATTTGGCATGGGTTTTTATTTATAGGATATTACCTTAAGCTGATTAATCGATATGATATGATTAAGAACCATATGATAGGAAAATAGTTCGGAAAAAAGGGTTTGGCATTTATTATGAGGTTGAGAACATCATTTTGGTTTTGATTAATATAATTTATCCTTGAGTAAATGAATTATTATGAATTAATTAAGATCCATATGCTGGCTGGGAAAAATGGTTGGTAATTAGGAAAACAAAACATGATTAATTTACTATAGATTACTTAAAACAAACTATGTAACTTCCAAATGAAAATATGCTTAGCTAGAGGGTTTTAATAGGGAACTAGAAAGCAACTAGTTAAGACCGGAAGGTAATTTAATTAAACTAAGTAAATAATATTGGATCAATAGACCGGATCCACTTTTTATGTTGAACATATAAGAAAATTACTTATTAACAGTTAGAAAAGACTAAGTCAAATAAATCGGAAGATGACACGTGTGAAGTAAATTTTAGATGTGCAGAAGGCGATTCCTTAGGTCGAACTGAGATTGATAAACCAATTCTTCAACAAGTAAGAAAACTAAGTAATATACATATAAGACCGAGACAGGAAGCGAACCAGAGGACCGAAGGTAAATAGCGGTGCGAAGGTAACTAAAAGGAGTCTAGTATAAAGGATGTGAGTTCAAAACATCAATATTAAAGTTATCACAAACAACCGTAGGTTTTCCTAGGTCGAACACCGAAAGTACGAATGTAGTTAATTTTGGAGCTATGAGAAGAACATGGGATTTCGAAAATATGAAGATTAAATTTCATAAGCCACTAAATATAAACTAAGACAGGCTTTTCCAAATGCAATTGAAGGTAATAATTGTCGAGTGTAGCACGAATCTTGGAATAGTGTACAAACCGGAACAAGTAACTTCCGAGGATAGAAATGTATGCTAAGGCTTAAGAAAGTCTAAACTAGTACTTAGAACATTAATGATAATGCAGTAAGTAATATGGTTAATCGAAGGGAGGTTAGACAAAGTGTTAGCTTAACATACAGATAAAGCAAAAAAGGCTAATAGTGAATGGTTAGTTAGCAAGTTCGACAGTTGATGCAAGGCTTTCATGATAGTCAAGAAACCAAAAGCCAAGGAGTAAGGCCTATGTGGCATCCAAAACCGAAAGCTAAGGAGCAAGGCTTGTATGACATCCTAAACACAAAAATGTTGGTGTAAGTCCTAATGGGCAACCACCCGGACGTGAAAATAATTGGTGTAAGGCCCAAATGACATCCAAGGGAACGAAGTAGGAGTAAGGTATGTGTAGCATCCGAAATGTGAAAGCGAAATAGACTTCCGGCCGAAAGCAGCAGTTGAAGTACGATAGTAGAGGTATAAGGCCTATGTGACAACCGAGACCATTAATGTATTTGTTTATATTTATTAAACAAAGAAGGCATAAGGCCTTAATGCTAGCCAAATGATAAGGCTTTATTGATATATCTATAGCAAAAGGACATAAGCCTTATGGATAGTCAAGAGTAGTGTGTTTCGGTTATATTGAACTGTTGTAATATTTCTATGAAACAAACCGAGTGGTTGCTTTCAATTCTGGCTTTCCAATATTGTTTTGTACTTAAATAATGAACCAACAATTTAAGTTTATTTGTGAATCAAATAATTATTGCTTTGGTATTATAAAAAAGGGAAAACCCGCCCCGCATATTAGCTGAGCGATCTCACTATTCATACCAGACTTTATATTTAACTTGTGTTTTTATTCTTATTTTCCCTATAAACTCACAAGTATTTGAGTAGGCCGAGTTTATGGACTTAGACATGTTGCTTTTTGGATGGACGAATAAAGGTTACCGAAAATGAAACAGGAGGCTTGGGATGTTATATCTGTTTTTATTCCGCTGTACTTTGTGTTTATGTCAGCGTCTTCATTTATTGGACATAACACTATTATTTATGTTTCTATTATATTTTTGACCCCTACGTGGGCATGACGATGAGAACTAAGTTGTAAAACTTAATCTGTAATTATTGCTTTCGAAATTTTAGTTGATACCTGCTCTGTTTACCTAAGGCTGTTTAATATAATGGAACTCATCTTCATCGCTAAAAAATAATTGTAAGGTGACCGTAGCACATTGAAGTTCCATCTTTGGATCTCATATTGAGCGGTGTTACAATTAGGTTGCTTAGGAGAATAAAAGTACCCATGCACATGAGAATGCAAGAAATTTTTGAAGAAAATGGAAATGAAAGACGACACACGCTTAAACTCGCTTTTCATATGATATAATAGATATGACAATTTACATTAAAAACATAAAAAATAGAAAATTAGAAACCACCTGAGGGCGTTACGTTTACAGTAACTTTACCACCTCCAGCGCAGCCAAAGTAGTTGTTAACCTTTATATTTCTGAATTTTAAGTTTTTATACATATGTTATAAATGATGTACATTATTATCATTGATAAATAACTATGATGTTAACATTTTGATAAACTAGTTTGTTTAAAAAATAAACTACGCACAATGAAATAAGTGAATGAAGATCACATATTATTAGTGCACAAGTTATCTTTTTAACTTGTGTCATCAAATTTCATACTAGGTTGAGAAATGTAACAAAAATAATAACCTATGATTGGTACGGTAGGCCGTGCTTATTAAAATTTTTTAACGACATAACCATTTTCTTAATAAAATAGTATTATATGAATGATGGCTCAGCCACAACAACCCTAGCTGTAAGTACATCTCCAACTTCAGAATTGATTGTCCTAACTAAGAATGGAGTGATGAGTTTGCAAGATCCACCATTGAAGCATACAAAATCAGTGATAAATCAAAATAATGATTAAAAGGACAAAATCAACAAACTTTAATCAGATGGATCAAGTTGTGTTGGATTAGTAAAATCACATCTACTTGCCACCATTTGGGTTCTCAAATGCCGTCCGACTCACTGCATTTTCACTCAACAAGCATATCATTGGATATGCTCTTAAAAATAGTCCAAGAAAACTGATACAGCATATGTGAGATTTTCACTGTATGGCATACGCCAAAGAAGAAAAACACACATAATTAAGCACGACTATTCAAAGTGAATAATTAGACTTTACTCTTTTTGGACTAAATTTAAAGCTACAAAACCCCTACTAAGTGATAAAACAGTATCTTCATGCGATAAGCACATATCCAGGATCAGAATCGGAAAGCATATCAGCAGAAGTTGGCGGCAAATTAGTTCTAGCAACCCCATCTTGCCTGACTTTAGCATGAGTTTCCGCATCGTGCTGAAAAGTGGATATCAACTGTTGAAGTTCAAGCTTCCTCACATTAACCTGCTCTTCAGTCACGGGTTTCTTCAACCCAAGATACAGCATTCCAAGCAATATCAGTACCAGTCCCAGTAAAAACAGAAGTCCAGAAAATAGAGCAAATGCATACGGAGTATTTTCTGCTCCTGGTATGCCATCTACATTGATCCCAAATAGCCCTGTAATTATAGACAGCACCAGACCACAGCCACCAAATATACCTAAATTGTGGGTCACCCGAAGACTCTTATCCTGAATATTAATGGTTTAAAATGTTATTATTAAGGCTGCAGTAAGTTTAAGAGTTGCTGCAGTGGTTAAGAAATGAACTGCAATTATGTTTTACCTGCAACCAGGCTCGAACTGTACTAGCCAATACATCCTGAATGGTGAATAGGCGACCACGGACAGCTTCTTGCTCCTCTAACATTTCTCTTGTGCTCTTTTTTATTCCTTCTAACATACTTCTTGCATTCACTGTCCTCAAATGATGCAGCAGCTCAAACACAATCTCTTCTCTCGCATGCAGTGACCACTTTACTCTAATGACCTGCCGTATGGTTGAGTCACCAATGATCATGTGCAAAATATTAATGATCTTCATCTTAATTAATAATTGTAATACATTTGCTGTCTCATTCCTTTACAAACATGCATTTCCATAAATGGCCTTGATTCAAATAGGAATATTAAATAAAATAGATATATAAAAAAAGAATATATTTGAAAATAAATAATATTCATAACAAAAATTATTTAAAAAAAAATAAAATTGAAAGAGAAAATAGGCTAAAATGGGAGCAAGAAGACAATCAGTCCAAACGAAAAATTATGAGAAAGTTTTATAACAAATCATGTAACAGACTACATATTTCTCAAAAGAGTAGAACGATAAAAGATCACTATTTTCTTTCCAATTAAAGAAACTCCATTAGGCATTCCTACATTTAATCATCTTCTCATACTAATTTTAACAATTTTGTTAGATAGTCCATTGCAGCAATTTTAATCACTATGAATATATATTCACAAAAAATTTAGCAGACATGTTCAAAATCTATTTTTACATTCATATGTATTTTTATGCCTATTTTGTATATGTACATGTATCACACATGTCAATGCGCTCGTATATATGTATGTGTATGTGTAAATGTATATGAATGTGTATATGTTGGACTATATATATACGTTTACAAGTGTATTGGAATGACGACATGCACCCACAGGCACGTAATGTAGAGATGCAATAGAAATATATAAGGGTACCATGTAACTTTGATAAATGATGGCACGTCAATGAATAGTATATTATGTATGAGCTCTTATTGTCTAGAGTTTTACAGATGGAGTCCTTGTGAAAGCCTGATTCTTAGCAATGTCATTCAAAAATATGATTCGGGCTTACCTGGGTAGCTAATTTCCTTATTTCTTGGTTCAGAATTATACTCAACAGATTGAGATCTTCATGATTTCGCCTGTAAAGAGTTGAAAATTACAAGCATATAAAAAGCATATACGAATACTAACTGCGTCATCCATTACTTAATTACATGTTTTTTGTAGGGGTTTGGCAAATAAATCCTTTTTCCTTCTTCTCCATTTTTTTTTGTGTTATTTAATTTGTGATTTTTTTTTTTTTTACTTTTGTATTAGAGGGTGCAATCAAAATGCATAAAATTCAAGATCGTCTCCAATTTCGCTGTTTCTGTATCGTAACAATACCTTTAAGTGGACCAAACTGAAAGCATATGAAAATACCTGTTAACAAACTTCAACTCGATCTCATCTGCTGCTCCAAATACAAACTTGCGGAACAGTCTACAACATGGCCAAAAAAATACTATCAGCAACTAATTTAACTGTCAACAATGCAAATTGAATACTCAGCTATTTGATCAAAGATAATATAATAGACTTGAGAAAATCTAGTTATTGCTCTGACTGGAAAGTACTCTGAAACTGGGAAAGTAAACAGCTGCATGGTTAAACGTATAGTTTCCAACGAAAAGTAAGGCAATTTTTGCCAATCCTAAGCCCTCTTACCAATTATACATATGAACTGATAAAAAATTCACTACCGAGTAAGAACAAAGAAAAAATTATAGGCATCTTGAGCTAAAAAACTACAAAGAGTATTTGTATTACCTATCATCCCATCGAGAAAGTCGGCGTGCCAAATGTGCTATGACTTCATGAACTGTTCTAGCAGCTGCATGCCCACCAGCAAGTAGAAGCTCCTGGGACAATTCAGCTATTAAACAAAATGGAACTAAAAATTTCAAGCATTAATATTAGAAAGGAACCAAAAATTAAAAAGATGAGCATCTCATCATAAATAACAATAAAATGTAAGTACCTGTACTTCTTGGATTCCGATAACATTTATGCATGATGCTGAGCCTTTCATATGCAGTGCAGTTATAAGAAAGTTCTGAGCCTGCCATGATCGAATGACAACAGGTATATCATCTTCATCACAAAACGGATCACCAACCGACTGCCCCAGAAGCTCAAACAACAACCCACCCGCCACTCTAACTGGGACCTGAATTAATTAGACCTCTATTATCATACTAATGTTTAAGCTGTATGTTAATAAGATTATTGATGATAGTATCTATCTAGGACAAATTTTATTTATAGGCCCAAAAAAAGAAAAAGAAAAATATAATTCAGCTTTAGGCCTTGTTCAATTATATCAGCATTTAATACTTGTTTAATTTGAATTTGTGCAAGCACAAATTAGAAAAGAAATATTATAGCAAGTACAAATTAGGAAAAAAATATATTATAGCTAGTACAAATTAGGATTTTGTGCCTGCACACTTTAAAATTGCGCAAATACAAATCCTGGCTGATGAAAACCAGACCTTTTTTTTTAATAAGTTTTTAACGAGGCCTAAAGTTGAAATAGGTTTTTTCCTCGGGCCTATAAATAAATTTGTCCATCTATCTATTGAATTTTATATGTAGTTTTGAGAAACAAATTGCAAATATTCACCTATTGCCATTATCTTATTTTTACTAGCCCTATGGCGACTTTATGGCTTCATATAGAGTGCAAATATTATGTATTTCAAATCTTTGGACAAATAACAGGGTTTGGCTAACTAGCTTGGTCTAACTATGCGATTTGAAGAAATATCTAAGAGCTAGATTCATTTTCAAGGAATAAAGATCTGTTGAACTAAAATCACATAAATGGTAAACCCAATATTTCAAAGATTTGATCACACAATCTTACTATGACAGTAGTATAAAATTAGAGATCTTTACCTCGTTAGGGGTTGGCAATGATCATATTTGTAATGTAGTTTGAGTCGTTGGGTAAGCTACTTACCAAAATAGGATAATTTTTCGGTATTGGCGCCAAGTCATTACTGAATTTATGCAAACTACGTACTTGTAATAATTTCTTTTGTGAAAATGCTTACTCCAGTCCCATTAGGCAATTTCTATTCAAAGAAAGGCGCAAAATTTACCTACAGGTAGCTCAAGGGAAGTTTACCTCATATAGTAGATACTTCATGCGTTCACTGATAAGCCGGCTTTCATCTCTCAAAGCAATGCTAATTGCAGGATGTAACCAATGAGCATTACTTAACCATGACTGAATAAACTGATTACTTGGATCAACATGACACCACCATGTCGGGCCAGCTGGACGCTCCCAGTATGGCGCAGCAACTCCGGCGACAGTAAAATCCTCTTCATCCTCTATTAAATCTATTTGCTGTGATGCCCAATTAATGTCAGCTTGGACCATTTGGACCAGTTCGTTAATCCTATCCCAACCAATTGGAACCCAACGGCTATCTTGGAAGTGCGTGTCGTCGTGTTTTACGGTTTCTTTGTTGCTATCGACAGGAGAAAGTCCGTTAACTGCTTCTACCGATGCATCTTTGTTGTTGAGGTCAAATGGGGCTTCAGAATCTAATAAACCACCAAAGCTTCTTCTACTTGTATGCTTCTTTGCATTAAAAGCATCTCTTTTCTGCATTGGCTGGACTTTTTTATTGGTGGATGCATCTATATTTGTGACCCGAGAACCTCGGACGAATTCAAAAGCATAGATGATACCATTATTCCAAAGATCATTCCCCGGTCCACCGTCTTTATTCAACTGGGGTTTAACTGAATCTTGTTTGGTATTCATATTATTCGTGTAATTTAGTTGTTGATCGTCCATATATTATTTACATCTGAATATGCATATAACATGAACTTCTCCTCCAAACCTATCCTAGATCATGCAAAATAGTGTGGAGTACCTGAAAACATGCAAGGTAAGATAACTATTAGAAAAAGAAGAAACACATCAAAAGCAAACGGTCATTTCGATATTAGAGATGTCTCCAAACATCACATCAGCTAACAATAGAGATATACTTCACACATCACATCAGCCACATTTGATTTGATGATCAAAGTTAATTCAATCCGATGATCGACTCATTACTTACTAAAACATTACAAAATGGAATGAGTGTCATCGCCACTCCCCTTGATAAGAGTGTTGATATACTATTTCCCTCATTGGTGAAGAGTATATGCATATCATGCATATATTTTTTCATGAAATCCATGAACCTGCACTTCTCCATAAGTAAAAGAAAATTATTGCAACACTCTTCTCAAGGGAGAAGTGTCCAGATTTGCTAGCAACCATCTAAACAACAATGTTAACCACTAAGTCATATCTGAAATTAGTGAGGATTCTAGCAGTACTCATCCTTGAAAGGAATGTTGCTATTCTCTTCGACTCATTGGTGGTGAATGTACACACTTAATAAAGAGCCACGTTACTATTTTTGTTTAAATAAAACATTAAACTTGCATCCCTGCCATAAAAACACCGTAAACCAAGTCTTTCTCTTTATATGTATAAACAGTTTTTAACACTTCGACTTAGCTGCCTTCGAGTCTTGTTAATTTTTGGACTTCTATCGACCCTTTCTGATCGACTGCCAAAATATCATGCAAATGTCTTCTAAACTTACTAGATGATAGCACAACTTTATGTGAGCTTCCTGTACCATCTCAATATTCTTATGTGAACTCTTTCATATGCTTTTCTATGTGGTCACTAAAAGTCGTATGATCACTCAGTTTAGCTCAAATATTTCTCTAGACCCACTGCTCGAGTTCAGTCAACTACTTAGCTATATCAATGGTTCCGAAGCCTAATGTTTTTGCAAAAAAAATAATGCAAAGCAATTAGCTGTGTTTGTACAACAGATATTTATACAATCAATAGTTTTTGCTATGCGATCACACATGATGAGTGGAAATCTATGCATAGTACTTATCAACATACCATAGTGTTGTGCAACACTAGTATTTTCATAAAAAACTGTTGCACAACAATTACTTGTTCTACAATTAATTACAGTATCACTCTGGATCCACCCTTGATTGTACTTCACCGCCCAACAACTACAATTACTGCATGCCCCTAACACAAATCAACTTTGCATCAAAATTTGCATCCAACGATATCAACCTCAACTCCTTCGGTCATCTCTACCAAAAACCCTTGATTTTGGTACCCGTGGTTAAAATCCTAATCTCAATCACTAGAGTCGAGCTTCTGATCAAATTTCAACACAAATAAAGTCTTCTCACGAACCGCACAATGAAAACATCAAAGTTGGCAGTGTCGATCACCATTCGCTGATGTTTATATTTTTGATAATCAAGGGTTTGTAGTAAAGATGTGAAATGATAAAGGTGTAAAAAAAAATTGAGATCTTTAAACGCCGAGCTGAATTGTCTACTTGATTTCATATGAAAGACTTGGAAGAATTGAATGCTTTCTCGGCCTAAAGGTGGAAATTATGAATCATATGAAATATGTCTAAAAATGATTGGAAGATAGGGCTTGGTGCTAAGCAAATGGTGCTCTACTCCACTTGATAAAAACTTGAAGTAAAGACATGACAGAGGAAAGCTTCATGATAATCCCTGACCATATCGTTCAATGATTGGAAGCCTTATTTACTTGACAATCACAAGGTCAGATATTTCCTACTCGGTTGGTCTTGTTAGTCGATTCATGCAATCACCATGGAAGACATGTTGACGCGGCTAAGCACATTTTAAAGCATGTCTCGTCTACTCTAGATATGCTAATTTTGAAGGTGATTTGAGTAATCATAAATCTACTTTTTGGGCTATGTGTTCTTCAACGGTTCGTCGTCGTATATATCTTAATGAGTAAGAAGAAAGACTCGGTGTCTTTATCAACCATAGAAATCAAACATGAAGCTTCTTCTCTGGCGGCTTGAGAGTGCGTGCGGTTGTAACAATTATTCAAGGATGTGGCATTTCAAATCCATGATCCTTCTATCATCTTTGGTGATAACCTAGTTGCCATTAAGCTTGCTACCAATCTGATATGTCATGCAAGAACTAAACACATTGAGATTGAGCGGTCGTTCATTCGTGAGCGTGTTCTCGAAAGAACAATCAAAGTACCGACGGTCTGGAGCAAAGTTGACATTGACATTTCCATAAAGATCCCCTTGAAAAATGTTTGAAGATCTCCGTTCTCATCTTGGAATAATATCTAGAAGATCACTTCAAAGGAAAGTGCTAAAACTTTTAAGTGTTTTTTAGAGTTTTCTTAGATTACGATTCTACGATATTCTTAATTCATTATTTGTAGAAATATTTAGATGACTTCTTGTCTGCATCATTTAATGTGGACCTAGATAACTCATTGTTTACAATATTTATAATAAATGTAATATTTAATGTGCATCTAAAATGTCTCATTAAGTAGTATAAATAGAATAGACGTTATTTATTTCGTATCATCCAAGAAAAAACAACCTTATACTTATCTCTTGTAATAAAATATCATTCTTCAATAAAGTTAATTTCTCTTTTTCTAATTTGTATGTTCATCTCTTCTTTTTCGTTTTCTAATTGTAAATCTTGGAGTAGTGTAAATTATCCATTAAAATTACTTCGAAAAACGAATTAATTCCAAATATCGGAAATTTGTCCTTTTCCATATCATCTCATATGTATATTCATATTATTTGGACTAAGAGAACCCCGATTAGTCACATAAATAGCACAAGACATACCATCCGCGCATACAGCCTTGGGTAAATGTTTTCCATGTAACCAAGCATGTTTTCACCAGGTGTTAAATCTTCCTTTCGACCACACTATTTTGTTGTGGTGTGTGAGGATAAACGAGTTATTTTTTGTTATCATGCTACATACAAATGTGAATAAAGTCCTCTAAGGTAAATTCATCACCATTATCCATTCGCAAACATTTGATTTTTCTATCAAGAATGCTTTTAACCTTCATCCCTAGCTCTCTAAATAATTTTTGGATATCTCTTTTAAAATATACACCCAATTGCATATAGAGAATATTTTTTTATATTGGATACTTAGATAGAAGTACATAGTTGTACTACAAGTCTTGTGTATATAGCACGCTATAAGTCAACATATATCCAGTGGTTCGAATCATATTACGCATGATTCGAACTTGTGGTCTCAGGTGCCAAAGCTGGAGCATCTAATTACTGGGACAATGGTGTTGGACTATATACCAACAAACAATAACATGCATTGAAAGCCGGAAAAATATGGTGTCCTACAAAGTCTCATTACATAACTATGAATAAAGTCCAAAGGGGCCGTGTAGAATGATGATGCTTTCAAAATGGAAGACGATGTGCCTTACTATATTGACATCATTCACATACATGAGTGGAACCAAAAGAAATAGACTTAGGCAATCCATTCACCAAGGTTTTCATTACCATATCCTTTAAATTGTCTATACTAAGGTAATCCAATCTACCATGTCAACTTAAGTAGCTACCATTAGTGCTCATCTTCTTAACCTACGATTTAGACGTGGATAACACTAAAAATCTTTAATTATTTTATAGGTATGGATGGCTGCCACATTTATGTTTGTAAGATTCTAAAGAAATTCTACATCATTCAAAGAAGAGAACATAATAATCTGCATCAAACGCATTTGCCACCGAGAAGAGATTTTTCTTCATTCCACGAACTCAAAAAACAATATCAAGTCTAATACAATCATCTCCTTTCGCAATGGTGACTACTACTTCCTTTGCAACTGAATGAACCGTGTTATCCGTTGTAAGAATGCATCATTTCCATCATAGTAACGAAATGTAGAGAACTTAGAATCATTTTCGGTGAGATGTTGTCTATATTTAGAATCAACAATCCAATCACCCTCAAAATTTATTGAGGTTGTTGCATCCATCATTGTGCATTTGACAACAAGGCATTCTCTCAAATCTTCTTTCTTTCAATGTTCCTTTCAACATTCCTTTCGGCTACATTCCACCATTTGGTTTCACCCAACAATGTCTACACAGATGTGCCCAATCTTTCAGCAATGATGATAAGTGTTTATAATTCTTATGAGGAACATCGCCTTTAGAGGATGAAGCATTATCATTTTCTTGCTTATAGGTAGCAGTAAATGGCTAGAAAGATTTCATTTTATCAACTTTTCTTACTTCTTGTAAAAATAACATTTTCATCACCCTCCAGAATTGAAACACCAGCCATTTGCTTAGCCAATGATTCTTGAAAAGCAAGAAAGTTTCGAACTCCACCAAGGATGTTTGATTTGACCATCCTTGAACTAATGTCACAAAGGAAGCATATCCTTCCACGGTCCACAAATAATATGCTTCGTTCTAGCATCTGAAATTTTGCCATCTGAATCAAGAGCCGCAATTTCAGACAAAGATAATCTTCAAAGAGAATTGAAAATTTAAAAGATTATATTAAGTTGTATTTGCCAACTCATTCTCCAGCATTTGCAACCACACTTCATTATTCAACAAACTATCAAAAGTTGCCCAAATTTCACACGTCGATTCACATCATCCCATGAAGCGATCCGACAAGTCATGGAAAATAGACTTCTTCAATGCAAACTTTACCTTTGTATTTTTTAACTTTCCATTTCTTTAACTCACCATCGTCATTTGGGACAACTTTTTGGTCTTCACTAGCAAAATTATACCACTGATCTCCTAATAAGATCATTACAAATCTTTCACACTTTATATTTTAAGTTATTTAATCACTCAATACCAAGACCATAGTTTTGGTTTGCTTGCATAGCTTGAAGACTTGAAGATTGACACTTCTTCACCAATTGAGGATTCACAATTACAAGGAATTCTCCTATAGCCCTAATACAATGTGGACATGGACAAATTTCCAATATTTGAAATTACTTCATTTCTCAAAATAGCGTAAATAGATAACTTACACTAACTCACAACCAGAAAAAGAAGAGATGAATACACAAATTAAGGGTAGAGAAATTAACTTTCTTGAAGACGTATATTTTATTAAAGAGCGAGAAAGGAAGTTTTTTTGCATGATACAAAAATGATTAAGGTCAATCCTATTTATACTGCTTGATTGAACCTTCTAGACTAATATTAAATATTACATTTATTATAAATATCTAAATAAGAAATTGCCTGAATTCACATTATATATTACATTTATCATGAATATTCTAGATAAAGAATTGTCCAGATATTCCTACAAAACACAATAAATTAAGAATACTCTAGAACCATAATTTCATAATAGAACTTTAGAAAACACTTTAATTTGTTTACAATATATGTTTGTACACAATATATAATTTAGAGGATTGTAAAGGAACTCCAAAGTAGGCAAAAGGGGTATGTTTTTATGATTTAATTATTGTTATAAGAGATTATTTGATATTTGGTTCTCGATATAATTCGAATACCAATTTAACTTTTAATCTCAATTAATGAATCACGCCTTGAATGACTCGATTTTTTTGACACTATGGTAAACTTACGTGCATTCAAAATCATGCATTTTTGTTATATCAAGTGTTCAAAAAATTGCAAAAGTCGTGCATTTCTGTTGTATCAAGTGTTCAACCAATTGCAAAAGTCTTGTATTTTGCTCATTCAAAATGACCTAGCCATTGTTCTCATTATTTACAGAAGCCAAATTATTCTCTTATCATTTTCCTTTCTTTGATTGATGAATTTGAATATGAATCTTTCAAGCATTGGAGAAGATGGAAAATAAAATAATAAATACGATTATGAGGAGTAATAATGTATTAAACTTAATAGGGGTGATATTGTAATTTAATTGATATAGTTTATAATAATAAGAAAATCTTATAAAAGGGTGCAACCGAAGGAATATTACAAAACACCAAGAGGTTTAAAGTTTTAGTTATCATATTTTATACTTTGCCATAAAAAAATTTATACTAAGAGGAGGTTGATTAATAAACGTTTCCGCTTAACAAATATATTATCTTGTCCAAACTATTCATTTAGAAAATCTTCTTCACTAAACTAAAAATATGTAAATTAATATAATAATTTTGAACCCATTATCCTTTCATTTTATATTTTTATTGACCCACTAGAGGATGCGTAATAAAGATGAAAGAATTTGATTGTATTGAAAGAAAACCGATAACAAAATCAATCAATGAGAACCAGCCATCAATATGAGATGAGAGATTATAGTGTTGGAAAGATAATCAAGTTTTATATTTTAATTATTTCTCCCAAATCCTCTCTCTCTTCTTAATATGTGACGTGAAAGAAGCATAAATCCTCTTTTGTCTTTTTTTTTGCAAAATAATTTCGAACCAAAGTGGATTATCATAGATATTTTATAATTTGTTAGCGAGATTGTCGATACAAAAAATTAATTCGTTTCTAAATATTTAACTCCTAAGCACTAAAATATTTAAATTAACTCCCGATCTGATTTTTAATTTTTAAGGGGTTGAAAGTTTTTGAATGATTCAAATATTTGTAAAGATATCGCTAACAAATAGAACATATTTACGAAACTTCACTTCGATCCAAAAAAGAAATTGCATACGAAATGATTTATATATATATATAATTTCGTATGCAATTTCTTTTTTGGATATATATATAAATCATTTCGTAAGCAATTTCTTTTTTGGACTGAAGATATATATAGGAAGGCTATTGAGATACAAAACTAAACGCAAAACATGTCACAATAGATTTACACCGTTATGTGTATATATATAGTGTGTGTGTTTGGGTGTGTGGGAAATCCTATTAGGACACAAGTTGATCTAATTGGTGACACGAAGAATCATAACCATTTGGATTGTCTCATGATTTCAACTTTAAATGTGAATACAACAAGATCCAACAATCAAGATCTATAATATCACATTTTGTGTTTTTATTCTGTCCAAATAGCCAAAATATATAATAGCGAGCCTTTTCATTTGTGCAAGGTGACCCCGACCAATTGAACAAGGTAGCGAACCAACTAGGTAGCTATTGAGCTGGAAAATGGAACAACACCACAAAGTAGATAAATTGAAATCAAACAAGCAAAAACAAGAAGAAAATAAGAACGCACAAGCACTTTTTACAGTGGTTCGACAAATACTCCGACCTATGTCAACTTTAATCTTATTATTTGATTGATTCTCTCTGAAATACAATGATTACCACTCAAATCCAACCATAAGCTGGTAGATCTTGGATTTGTGAGTGTTTAGGAAAGAAGAAGATGGAAAAGAATCAAGGTGTCAAAGTCATTTTCATTTGAAGGTAGCTTGCTATTTATAGGCAAATTCTTGCACAATCTCACCATCCATGTTCGAAAATCACAACTCCAAGATTCAAATATTCAGGCATGAAGACCGAGTCATTTAGCACAATCTTCAAGTAGAAAATCAACTAGGTACCGACCACTTCTAGTCGGTACATATCTGATTTTTCCATCATTCTTTCAGTTTTTCTTCATTTTTTAGCTCTCCTCATCGACCTCTTGTCAAATCAAGTTTTCATTTCAAGCAGATGGTTATCAAAATTGGTCGATACCAACCTGAGTCAGGTCGTTACCAACCTTATTTTTTACATCCAAAGCTCGTTTTCTCTTCATGTTTAAGCTCCTTTCATCCATCTATTGTCATTCCAAGTCTCTGAATCAAATCGGCGCCAACTAAATTGCTCATCAAAATTCCGTCTAACTTTCTGAGTTTCTTCATATCATCATTTTAGATAGTTCTAATCATGTTGGAGGGAATCATGTCGGTGCCAACCTGATTTGCATATATGAAACTTGGTCAAATCTTTGGTTTCTTCAATCTTGACATCTTACACGCTCCTTGACTCATTCCTTCATCAGTTTGCAGCCCATTTCATCTGTTTCTATTTCATCTGTTTGAGTCTGTTCTAAGACACTGGGAAATTTGATCATATCGGTAGCTTATGAACTGCTTGCTCAACCATTTGGGATAGATTTCCTTTGTTAATGCCACCGTCCAATCACAGAGCTGAGGTAAGACTGATTCTTGGGTGCAGCTAAGTAGCCTATGCACCTAGCGTCTAAGTTAGGTAGGAAGTAACCTGAATCCTGCTTTTTCGGTTCTGATCCAGCTCTAGGTGTGATTAAGCCTATGATTCTAGGTAGAATATCTTACTCGTACGGCTAGTGAATCCCTCTATTTTCTTCGCTATCGCTCCGCGCCTGGACATATATAGGACTAAGTACAAAATCACAATTTTTCTTCCAAATGTTGATGGATATACAGCTAGCTCAATCACAAACATATTGACTGTGGTACGTTACAGCTCTATCAACCGCAGAGTTCAAACCAAACATAAATTAGTTCTTCAAGGTACAAAGTTAACATAATACGAGCTTAACTGAGAAACAAAAAAGTCGAAACCTGAATGTTTTAGAAATAGCATCAAATCCAAATTTGGGAGCAGAATCAATCTTTCCCTGTTAGCGCAATCTTTACTCGGAGCTAGAATTCAAGGCTTAAGTAAAAATGAATAATTTACGTGATTGGGATCGAGTCGAATAATATGGTACTCGAGTATTGAGTGGGTATGGAGAAATTGCATGATCCAAGGTTTTATCTCTTAAGCGGTTTTGCGATGCATTATAAAAGGTGCTATTAAGACGGGATGATGAAACCGACCACACTTGATTACTTGAGACACGAAACTAAAAGAAAAACTTGCATAATCTGACAATATATTAGTAAAAAAAATTAATTTTTAAATATACTTCTACAGTCACCTTTAATGGAAGGAAAAAAAAGGTTGTACATAACAGAAGTACAATTGTTTTGCATATTTGTTTATGTTTATATAATATTAAGTATGCTGCTAATAGCATCTTATTTTCCTCTTTCTAATACAATCATTAAAAAATAACATAAAATTTTACACACACTCTTTCTAATACTACTACCAAAGACATTATTTTTTACTCTTTTTTGCACGACGAATAACCGTCGACTAACACATTTTTCACGACGATCAACCACCAAACAACATCAGTTCGATGTTTGATGGTCAAGGAAAACGATGTTGGTCAGTGGTTGTTCGCAGTGCAAAACGACTTTACGCGGTGATTGATTTCCATGTAAAATGACTTTGGTATAGGAAAACACACAAATTTTACTATATTTATTATTTTTTCTATGATAATAGAAAGATGAAAACTGGGTGCCCTTAGCAACATATTAATATTAATATCAATTAATATGCTTGGAAGTCAAAATTTATATGAAAACCAATAATATTTAACTAATATTTTTTTTAACATGGCTCGTTAATGCCAATAAATGTCGATCTATTAGATTGAACTCTTGACTTCAATCTTATAGTCTAAACTACCAACCAACTGAGCCAATAATGTTGGCATCATGTTGCATATTACCTTTTGTTGTAGTTACACATATTACTTTTTCTAATTCATAATTTTTTCCTCGTATCAATCATTGATGGAAGACGAAATAGAGATAAACAATGTAAGTATAACATATTTTATTGGTTTGGGATTAGTGTTTTATGATTTAAGATATTTTATTGATATTTGGACTATACAACGCATTTGGAGATTCAAATAACTTGTGTCTTTTTAGATATTAATTTTTTTTATTTTAAACGAGAATTGGTCTTGACATATTGAGTTTCCAACAAATTTGATTATGAGAGTTAGTTTTGAGGAGGAAATGCTTTTTTGAGAAGAGAGAATGAGTGGAGAGGACCTTTGGTTTATATCTAACGGTAAGGAGAAAAAAAGTGGGCATAGGTGAGTGAGTTAAAGTGTTTAGTTGGATAGAGGAGGGATGGGTGAGAGATGATGTTTTGGTGTGTGCAAATAGTATCACCCATTATCACAACAAAAACACTGACTATGATCCAACACTAGTTATTACCCACTAATACTTCTCATTACTCTTACCCAACACCTAAGTTTAAATAAAAAATTATCCACCGCGTCTCAAAATTCTAGCGAATCTAAACCCTAGTAATATCTTAATCTTATGTAAATTAAAACCCAAGATTCTATGTGGCTACATCAAAAGGAAAAAACAAACTTACTTTAACCAATCTTTCTATGAATTCATCACAGCCAGGAAGGAAGTAAACAAAGTAAATAAAAAAAATTAGATTTGTATTCAATTTTTACTTAGAAAGTTGGTTAGGGTATTCATGATAATTAGTTAAGGTATTTTGAAAGTTTACCAGGGTATTCATGAAAGTTGATTAGCTTATTGTTTGAAAAACATGAATGAAATAGATCTTTTTGCACTTAGTAGTGTCGTTCGGTAGTGTTTTGTTAGTTGAAATATGTGAGAAAGTTGCTCACATGCATCACACTACCATATAAATTTGATTGCAAAGCACTTAGCACTGCTGTGTAATTCACTACGTTAGTTTGTGTTAACCCAAAAAATGGATCAACACTTAAAATCAGATGAAAGCACCAGTTCTTCTATAATAAATGTACAAGAAGTAAAAATCTCGAATCAAGTAAGTAAGATAAGCACGAAAGTAAATAACACATAGGAATTTTTATAGTATTTCGGTGTGCAAGTCAGCGGAATAAGGAGCTTAAGGCAAAATTAACGCTAGAGGAAGGTGAACACTGTTTACTGGATTATATAAATATTTTTCAAATTCTTTAAGATTCTACATGGAATGATGTAATTAACAATCACGGAATCAAAGTGCAGGTAAAAGTGAAAGCAGTAAAGTAAAAAAGGAAAGAAGACGCCAGGATGTTATAATGGTTTGGAGTTACCCTACATTCAGTCCCGCATAATTCCTTGTACGGATTTCTTTTCAACTATAAATGCAAATACAATCTCGATTTCAAGGCTATGAGACACACCCTCCAAAATCCCGACTTCTGGGTAGAGTCATTTGATTTTCGGGCCACAGGCACACTCACTAGATTTATGGGCTACTAAGCACACCCAATTGATTTTAACAGGCTACAATCACACCTACTTGGATTCTAGGGATACCAAGCACACCACAAAGTATAAGAGTATGATTTGATAGAGTTTACAGACTCAGATCTTCGATCTTGATTACAATTGACCCTATAACTCTTGAATAACTGTAATGACCCTAATTTTGACTAACGTTATTTAGAACATTTAATTGGATAAATTAAATGAAATAATGTAGATAGTTAAAGGATTGATATTTGTTAATTAAGAAGGATACGTGCCTTAATGAATGTATTGGCAAAAGAGAATTAAAGATAAGTTAGTAGCAGGAATATGGTAAGGGTAAAATAGGAATAGCCTTTGTTCCTCTGCCCTAAACTCTTCCATTCTTCATTCCTCATTCATTTTAATTTTCACAAACAAAGCTAAAACCCTAAAAAACTCGGCTGACCGCCATTAAGAGATTCAAGAAGAAGAAAAGCTAGGATTCAAGTAGACAGCTTAAGCAAATCAATCTAAAGGCAGATCTTAACCTTCTTAACACAAAGCCAAGGTAAATAATTTGTTTACATCTTTATGTTTGATGAATGATATCAGTTTAAAGGTAAACCAGCTTTCTTTTGCAATTATATGCCATGTTATAGCGATTAAATGATTATATGCTTTAAGTTGATGATTTATGGAGATTTAATAAGATTTTCATGATATGTTCAGATCATATAACTTCCAAATGAGTTGTATTTTGATATATAGTCAAAAATAAAATTTTAGAAGTGAGTTTCAAGCTTCATAATTTTTCTAGTGAATATGGATTTATTTTGAATTTTCTATGAATTTTGGGTTTAAATCATTTAAGGCAATTAACATATTTAATATGAATTATTGCGATTTTTGGGGATTTTTCATAAGTGTTTTACAATGGTTAGTAAATTATTTAAGTTGAAGGACTTAAATGTTTTAATTATTTTAAGAAGATGTAATGCCCCAAAATTTTGTAGAAAATTATTTTAATAAAATAATTCAGTTTTAAAAATATTTGGATTAAATATTGATGGAATTTCTGAATTTAATGATGTGCAAGGGTATGTGTGCATATGCACACTGGAAATGGCACAAGAAAGGATTTAAATGATGATAATAAAATAAATAAACAAAGAAGGAAAGCATTTCAAATATGATTTTGAAAATGTGAATTATTAACCCAATTAAATATTTTTATATATTGGAATAAAATACTCTTTGTGAAATTAAATATGTATACATATTGAAACTAAAAATATATTTATATACTGAAATTAAAAAAAAACATGAAACATATGTGTATGAATATTTTTACAATGAAGCAAAGAAGAATTAAATAAATACATACCTCTATACACATACACATTTTCTTTGAGCAGAAATGTGTTAAAGATAAGCAAGAGAAATAACATTAAATTGGCATAAAACATAATACAAGTAAGCATGTGTGTGTAGGTAAAAATAGTAAAGGGGATTACCAGAAATGAACAAATGAAGTCACACTTTTAACATGACTTGAATAAGGGGAATGATATTCAAAAAAAAAAAAGAAATAAACATTTTCTGTAAAGCAACAGTAGAAAGCAACTGACCTTAACCAACTTATGCAGCCGGGGTATTGGGATGAAAATGTAAAAATATAAAATGCTTGAGAATTAACCAGGACAAAAATGGAATTTTATCTTGATAAAAACCCTAGTAAAAATATACATATAAATAAGCAATTATAACCAGAGAAACCATCTTACCCGAGATACTTAAAAAAAAATATAAGAAAGGAAGAAAACATTTAAAGGGGATGAGAAATATTCAGGGGTTTTCTGGTTCAAACCGGAGGAAGAACTTAGGTGAGTAATCTCACTATATTCATGGCATTAAATCCTGATGTGAGGCAGCCAATCTTTTATATTTTGTTTGCATATTTTGGTTTTGTTGAAAACAGTTCTATTAGATAATCTTATGGAAGTTTTGGATGGTTTTTGATCTGTAAGATGTTTGCTATGGATGTGCATGCTACTGTTTTATTATATTTTGAAAAGCTAAGGCACTAAATCCTGAAATCATGTGAAGAATACTCATAACTGATATGGAGTTATGACATGAAAATCTCAACAGAAAAATAGTATAAGCTGCATATGCTTTGCATAAGTGCTGAGGCTTAAGGAAAAGAAATGTATTAGGGGTGCAATAGAAATTTCTAAGTGCTGAGTCCCTAATGAAACAGCAAAAATTCACAAGTCAAAAATTGTGATCCAGCTTGATCTTGAATCTGGTTCAACCACAGTTACTTGTAAATCATAATGAAGTAACATACCATGTCTCCATACTCAGTTGTAAATACTCTTTTATATGATTTAAAGTTAAGTCATCTAATGGCAATATTCTTTGAAAATGATCATCTTTTTTATTTTTGAACAGTATACTTGCAAGACATATGGAGGTGTTTTTATACACTGTGACATGTTTACTTAGCTATCTGATGATAGGGATAAACAAGTATAATTAATAAATTAAATTAGGAAGGGTGAGCCAAGAAGGCTGTCGGGATGCTTGTTATATTTGAAGTATGCAAGTTGGCACATGGTTTGATTAAACCCTGAGATCTTTGTGCAATGATGTGAATTAGTTCATTGCAATGTGTCCCAGTGATTCCTTGATAGCAGATGAGGCTAGGGTATGAATTGATATAGATAAGCAACTCTCAAGTTTTTAAAGTAGGAACATGAGTATTCCCTGGACTGGTTGGAGTGGAACCATGGTTGATCCAGTGCATTTTTATGCTATTGACTAATGTGCTTGTTTGTATAAGTATGTTTGTGTTAATAGTTGAATTTTGAAGATACTAAGCCTGCACCAAATTTATCTGAAGCATAACATAACAGTTAATTAAAGAAAGTGCAAATGCAACATGCTAGAAGTCATGTTTTACTATATTCTTAATGTTATGAATATATTGATGTTGCTCATACCAGACCATAGATCCGACCCTTGTTTGCTCATGGCATATGGGGGTGTCTCATTTTAAAATGTGGCAGCCACTAATGCTCTTTCAGGAATTACAGGAACTAAGTAGGAAGGAAGATTATGGCTGTTGAAAAATGAATGAGCATGCTTGTTAATTTTAATAAGAGCATAGGAGGATCTATCTGCATGTATTCATGAAAAAAAAACTAGTGTCATGTAATGAACTTGCTATGTTTGATTGTACTAGTTATTTTCTTTTAAATCTTGCTATGTATTAAAGTTTGAAAAATTAATAGATTATCTGAGTTGAACAAGAAAATAAGCTTAAAGATTGCCCATGAAAATATGGAAAAAGGAATATATTTGTATTGAGAAATTGTCATACAAAAGTTGATATGTATTAAGCAGGCTTGAGTCATTCAAAAACAGAAAGTTTAAGTTTAAATCTGATTTATTAGCCTGGAACATTCTTTAAATATTTAGTTACCTTTCAGGGAAATGTTTTGAGAAGGAACTTAAGTTCAGTCATAAGTTGTTTTACAATGTATGCATATATCTTAAAAAGGCTTCAAGTATTTTGTAAATGAAAGGCATTTTAAATTGACATGGATTAAAGTGTGTGTCTGGTTGACACAGCCACATGGTTCAGCCAGCTTCAAAAGAATGGAGCTTTGGTTAATCATGTTGGTCAAGGATTTGATAAGCTAGTGCATTTTAAAATCCTTAGTTCATTTAGCAAATGATTTACTAAAACTCTTCTTCAAACATTATAGACTAATATGCACATTAACCGGTTTGCATTATCAAATCGGTAGGTACTTTTTAGTCAAGATCTGGTTCATTCAAAACAAAGTGGTTGCATACTTATAAATCATTTTCAAGTCAAGTATCCTCATCATCTCAAACTCGGAAGCAAGTAATCAAATGACCAACTTAGGGTGTATTATATTGATTGAGTCAGGAATAAGAGAGATTCAAAAGAAAAATACATAAAGCCATGAATTGAAAATGATAAATGCAAATATCATTTTCTGGCCTTAATAAAATAGCAAATATTTGAACTACACAATAAAAAGGCTTTGAATTCTGATATTATTCTGTTAAGATAAGTTATTGGTAAATCTTAGTTAAAATGATCAAAGCTATTATTATTATAAATAAACATGGGCAGGATCTACTCATATATTATAAGTACCAAAAAAACATAAAATTAATAAGGGGTGGAAATTCAAAATTCAATTTCAAAATCAGACAGAACATGCTCTTGTTTAATTACCATAACTCTGATTTAAGCAAGGGGGCACATGCATCTTCATATGTACGTGCATGTCTTATGAATACACTAATATATTTATATTAGCAAAGATTTGGATCCTGGATAAACGAATGCAAAAAAGAAAAAATCCTAGAAAATATAGGTATAAAAGAAGGGTCATTCCAATTTGGTATCAGAGCAAATGGTTGCATTGATTGTTGAATATTATAGAAATGTATATATCTGTTTGTTTTGGGTGAAATAATTTAGATAGGAAAATACTAATTATAGAAAATACTCACAATATACTAACCCCATCTGCCCATAACCTAGTTATCAGACCATGGTAGGAAGAGGATCTCATCAAAATGCAGGAACAAGTGCACCACAGATGCTTGATATGCAGGAGTTTGTAAGAGTTTTAAGGGATGGAATTGGGCATAGGCCTGAGAATCCACATGAGGAACTTTCAAAACTATTAAAGGCTTACACAAATTTGGGAGGAAAGAGTTCTGAAGGGACTGAGAATGTGATGGAAATTCAAGCCTAGTTGAGAACACTGGATAGGATTTTCAATGACATGCAGCTTGATGACCAAAGGAAGACGCAAGTGGCTTCAAGACAGTTGAAAGGAGTAGCTTTAGGCTGGTGGGAGGTGATCATAGCTGGAAGAATTGAAAATGAAATTACTTGGAACCAATTCAAGGAGATGTTGGAGGCAAGATTTGTACCAGCATCAGCTAAGACCACATTACTTGAAGAATTTATTAGACTCAGGCAAGGAACTTTGAATGTCACTGAGTATACTCACAAATTCGAGGGATTAACCAAATATGGAGCAATGCTAGTGGCTGATGAAGCATCCAAAAATGATAGGTATATCAAACGTTTAAACCCAGGACTTAGCAGAGCCATGTTGCCATATGTTGATAAGATTTTTGATCAAGTAATAGATCTGGCTTTGAAATTTGAACAGCATGACAAGGAAAGAGAGAAGTATAGGAATTTTAAGAACAACAATAACAAGAAGAATAAGGGAAAATACCACCCTTATGACAAAAAGAAAGAGGAAACATATACCAAGAAGGCCAATGACACCAAGGCCAATGATGCTAAGAAGAAATTGGTTTGTCATCACTGTGGAAAGGAGGGACACATCAAACCAAGGTACCCATAATTAAAAAGGAGAGCCTTCAAGTGTTACCTATGTGGGAAGGAGGGGCATATGAAGAGGAATTGTCCTGAGTACAAACAGCAAGGAAAGTTGGCAATTTCGAAAGGCAAAGGCAAATCCACAGTGGAGACTAGTGATGAAAATCATGGTCAAGTGGAAGGTACACTACTTATTTGTGCCATACGCATAGCAGTAGTATATGACACTAGGGCAACTCATTCTTTAATTTCTTATGAAATAGTTAAAATGCTAAAATTGAACTACATATTAGTTGAAACCCCATTGCTTATACAAAGTCCACTGGGGAGTTCTAGTGTTTTAAACATGATTTGTGTGGATGTGGAATTAAACATAGGAGGAAACATTTTTATTTCCAACTTATATGTTTTAAACCACCCAAATATAGGTGTTATATTAGGGGTAGACTGGTTAAGGTGGTTTAAAGCCATAATTAATTTAAATTCATCCACCATATCATTGCAAAATCTTAGAGACCAGAGAATCACAATTTTATGTGAAGTAGCTAAAGAAAGAAAATTATATCATTTAATTGACTTGGAGAAGGGTTTCAGTGAACCTTCTATTGAAGAAATTCCCATGGTTAATGAATAATTGGATGTGTTTGGGGAAGTTAAGGGTGTTCCACACCATAGACTAGTGGAGTTCCAAATCAACCTCATTCCAGGAGCAAACCCAATAATCAAGAAACCCACTAGAATGGGGCCAAGTGAATTGACGGAGTTGAAAAGCCAGTTAGAGGAATTAGAAGGCAAAGGATTTATAAGGCCAAGCAACTCATGATGGGGTGCTCCAGTAGTGTTTGTAAGGAAACATGATGGAACTTTGAGGATGTGCATAGATTACAGGGAGCTAAATAAGGTCACCATCAAGAATAAATACCCATTGCCTAGAATTGATGATCTTTTTGATCAACTCAGTGGATCTAAAATATTCTCTAGGTTAGACTTAGCATCTGTGTTCCATCAAATGAAGGTTGAGGATTCAAGTGTTAAGTACACTGCATTTAACACAAGATATGGTTTATACGAGTTTATGGTTATGCCATTTGGGTTGACAAATTCCCCCTCATATTTTGTAGATTTAATGAATAGAATATTCAGAGATTATTTAGACAAGTTTGTGCTGATTTTTATTATGATATTTTAGTTTATTCCAAAATAGTAGAAGAGCATAAAAATCATTTGCATCTGGTTTTGTCTAGATTGAGGGAAAAAGATTTAAAGGCAAAATTTACAAAATGTGCATTTTGGAAAGAAGTACATTTTCTTGGTCATGTCATTTCTGCAAAAGGAATTTCAGTGAACCCAATAAGGTAGTAGCTATTCAAGCATGGAAGAGACCAAGCACAGTGAGTGAAGTTAGATCATTCATGGGGATGGCAGGATATTATAGGAGATTTATAAAAGATTTTTCCAAAATGTCATCACCACTTACAAATTTAACTAGAAAGAATCAAGTGTTTGTATGGACTGAAAAATGTGAACAAGCTTTTATCAAAATAAAAGAAGCCTTAGTTAATGCACCAATATTGAGAGTACCTGAAGGAAATGAGAATTTAATTGTGTACACAGATGCAAGTGGTTCTAGGCTAGGGGCTGTGTTGATGCAACAAGACCAAGTAATAGCCTACGCATCCAGGCAATTAAAACCACATGAAACTAGATATGCAACACATGATCTTGAACTAGCAGCAGTGGTGTATGCCTTGAAGCTTTGGAGACATTACCTATTAGGTGCCAAATTTATTTTGTACACTGATCATAAGGCATTGAAATATCTTTTATCACAAAAAGATTTGAACATGAGGCAACATAGATGGGTGGAGTTTCTAGCTGCCTATGATCTGGACATACTTTATACACCTGGTAAAGCAAACAAAGTTGCAAATGCCTTGAGTAGACAACATGCTAAGGTAGTTATGTTGATGATGGAAGAATTTAAGGATTTATCTATACTTACTGACTTAGAAATTGAAGCAAGTAGTGAGATACACATGGTAACAGATGAAGGAGATGAGGGCAAAGGGAGATTGAGTTTAATAACCTTACAATCAGAGTTGATTTTGAAAATAGGAAGAATGCAAGAACAAGACCTAGACCTAGTAGAGAAGAAAACTCTTATATCAAAAGGGGAAGAAGTGGTAAATTACCATATTTATAAAAATGGATATATGAGGAACAAAAATAGGATATTTGTTCCAGAAAACATAGAGTTGAGGGAGGAAGTATTGAATGAATACTATAGGAGTAAGTACTCCATACACCCAGGCAGTACAAAGATGTATCAAAATTTAAAAAGAAATTATTGGTGGAAGGGAATGAAGTCAGATGTGGCTAAACATGTTGCAAAGTGTATGACTTGCCAACAAGTCAAGGCAGAGACACAAAGACCATCAGGATTGTTACAACCTCTTAGCATACCACAGTGGAAATGGGAGGATATATCTATGGATTTTATAGATGGCCTGCCTAGATCTAAAAGAGGAAACATAAGTATATGGGTAATAGTTGATAGGTTGACTAAAGTAGCACATTTTATCCCTGTGAAATCAGAAAGAAATGCACCAAAATTGGCTCAAGTGTTCATGAAGGAAGTGGTAAGATTGCATGGCATTCCCAAAACTATTGTGAGTGATAGGGATACCATCTTCACCTCAAGATTCTGGAAAAGTTTTCAAGAGGCCATGGGAAGTGAACTATGTTTGCGCACTGCCTACCATCCACAATCAGATGGACAAACTGAGGTGGTGAACAAAGTTTCAGAAGACTTATTGAGGGCATGTGCACTGGATTTTGGAGGCAACTGGGAAGACTATCTCCATTTAGCTGAGTTTACATATAATAAAAGTTATCAAAGCACCATAGGGATAGCACTATTTGAAGCCTTATATGGCAAGCCATGCTTATCACCTATATGCTGGGTAGAGACAGGAGAAAGGGCTATCTTAGGGCCTGAGTACATAAAAGAAACTACAGAGAAAATTGAGCTAGTAAGGAAGAAAATGGCAGCAGCTCAAGACAGGCAGAAGAAGTTTGCAGACATAAAAAGAAAACAGGTGGAATATGAAGTAGGTGACTTTGTTTTCATCAAGGTTTCACCTATGAAAAAGGTCTTGAGATTTGGCAAGCAAGGAAAGCTCACACCAAGGTATGTTGGACCCTATAAAATTCTGGAAAGGATAGGCTCATTAGATTACAAATTGGAACTGCCAGAAGAAATGAAAGCACTGCACAATGTATTCCATGTGTCACAACTTAGAAGATGGGTACATGATAAGGAAGAGATTCTAGAGAAACCCACTCAAGTCCAGATCAATCCTAATTTGGTTTATGAGAAGGAACCATTGGGGATTTTAGCTAAAGAAGAGAAGAAACTGAGAAGTAAAACTTTGAAACTGGTAAAGATCTAGTGGAGTCATGATCCTAATGATTGTACATGGGAGTTGGAGGACAAGATTAGGATGGATTATCCTAAGCTTTTTGTAGATTGAAGGTAATTTTAAAAAGAAATATGAATGGTTGCTATGGTTGTATTTATTTGCTCATGCATGTGTTGACAGATTTCCTAAAAAAAAACCAGTGAATGCTTGTTATATGCATTGGAGAATTGTGGGGACACAATTCCTAAAAGGAGGGGTGAATGTAATGCCCCAAAATTTTGTAGAAAATTATTTTAATAAAATAATCCAGTTTTAAAAATATTTGGATTAAATATTGATGGAATTTCTGAATTTAATGATGTGCAAGGGTATGTGTGCATATGCATACTGGAAATGGCACAAGAAAAGATTTAAATGATGATAATAAAATAAATAAACAAAGAAGGAAAGCATTTCAAATATGATTTTAAAAATGTGAATTATTAACCCAATTAAATATTTTTATATATTGGAATTGAACACTCTCTGTGAAATTAAATATGTATACATATTGAAACTAAAAATATATTTATATACTGAAATTAAAAAAAAAACATGAAACATATGTGTATGAATATTTTTTCAGTGAAGCAAAGAAGAATTAAATAAATACATATCTCTGCACACATACACATTTTCTTTAAGCAGAAATGTGTTAAAGATAAGCAAGAGAAATAACATTAAATTGACATAAAACACAATACAAGTAAGCATACGTGTGTAGGTAAAAATAGTAAAGGGGATTACCAAAAATGGACAAATGAAGTCACACTTTTAACATGACTTGAATAAGGGGAATGATATTCAAAAACAAGAAATAAACATTTTCTGTAAAGCAACAGTAGAAAGCAACTGACCTTGACCAACTTATGCAGCCGGGGTATTGGGATGAAAATGTAAAAATATAAAATGCTTGAGAATTAACCAGTACAAAAATGGAATTTTGTCTTGATAAAAACCCTAGTAAAAATATGCATATAAATAAGCAGTTATAACCAGAGAAATCATCTTACCCGAGATACTTTTAAAAAAATATAAGAAAGGAAGAAAAAATTTAAAGGGAAGGAGAAATATTCAGGGGTTTTCTGGTTCAAACAGGAGGAAGAACTTAGGTGAGTAATCTCACTATATTCATGGCATTAAGTCCTGATGTGAGGCAGCCAATATTTTATATTTTGTTTGCATATTTTGGTTTTGTTGAAAACAGTTTTGTTAAATAATCTTATGGAAGTTTTGGATGGTTTTTAATTTGTAAGATGTTTGTTATGGATGTGCATGCTACTGTTTTATTATATTTTGAAAAGCTAAGGCACTAAATCCTGAAATCATGGGAAGAATACTCATAACTGATATGGAGTTATGACATGAAAATCTTAACAGAAAAATAGTATAAGCTGCATATGCTTTGCATAAGTGCTGAGGCTTAAGAAAAAAAATGTATTAGGGGTGCAATAGAAATTTCTAAGTGCTGAGTCCCTAATGAAACAGCAAAAATTCACAAGTCAAAAATTGTGATCCAGCCAGATCTTGAATCTGGTTCAATCACAGTTACTTGTAAATCATAATGATGTAACATACCATGTCTCCATACTCAGTTGTAAATACTCTTTTATATGATTTAAAGTTAAGTCATCTGATGGCAATATTCTTTGAAAATGATCATCTTTTTATTTTTGAACAGTATACTTGCAAGACATATGGAGGTGTTTTTATACACTGTGACATGTTTACTTAGCTATCTGATGATAGGGATAAACAAGTATAATTAATAAATTAAATTAGGAAGGGTGAGCTAAGAAGGCTGCTGGAATGCTTGTCATATTTGAAGTATGCAAGTTGGCACATGGTTTGGTTAAACCCCGAGATCTTTGTGCAATGATGTGAATTAGTTCATTGCAATGTTTCCTAGTGATTCCTTGATAGCAGATGAGGCTAGGGTATGAATTGATATAGATAGGCAACTCTCAAATTTTTAAAGTAGGAACATGAGTATTCCCTGGACTGGTTGGAGTGGAACCATGGTTGTTCCAGTGCATTTTTATGCTATTGACTAATGTGCTTGTTTGTATAAGTATGTTTGTGTTAACAGTTGAATTTTGAAGATACTAAGCCTGCACCAAATTTATCTAAAGCATAACATAACAGTTAATTAAAGAAAGTGCAAATGCAACATGCTAGAACTCATGTTTTACTATATACTTAATGTTATGAATATATTGACGTTGCTCATACCAGACCATAGATCCGACCCTTGTTTGCTCATGGTATATGGGGGTGTCTCATTTTAAAATGAGGCAGCCACTAATGCTCTTTCAGGAATTACAGGAACTAAGTAGGAAGGAAGATTATGGCTGTTGAAAAATGAATGAGCATGCTTGTTAGTTTTAATAAGAGCATATGAGGATCTATCTGCATGTATTCATGAAAAAAAACTAGTGTCATGTAATGAACTTGCTATGTTTGATTGTACTAGTTATTTTCTGTTAAATCTTGCTATGCATTAAAGTTTGAAAAATTAATAGATTATCTGAGTTGAACAAGAAAATAATCTTAAAGATTGCCCATGAAAATATGGAAAAAGGAATATATTTGTATTGAGAAATTGTTATACAAAAGTTGATATGTATTAGGCAGGCTTGAGTCATTCAAAAACAGCAAGTTTAAGTTTAAATCTGATTTGTTAGCCTGGAACATTCTTTAAATATTTAGTTACCTTTCAGGGAAATGTTTTGAGAAGGAACTTAAGTTCAGTCATAAGTTGTTTTACGATGTATGCATATATCTTAAAAAGGCTTCAAGTATTTTGTAAATGAAAGGCATTTTAAATTGACATGGATTAAAGTGTGTGTCTGGTTGACACAACCACTTGGTTCAGCCAGCTTCAAAAGAATGGAGCTTTGGTTGATCATGTTGGTCAAGGATTTGATAAGCTGGTGCATTTTAAATTCCTTAGTTCATTTAGCAAATGATTTACTAAAACTCTTCTTCAAACATTATAGACTAATATGCACATTAACTGGTTTGCATTATCAAATCAGTAAGTACTTTTTAGTCAAGATCTGGTTCATTCAAAACATAGTGGTTGCATACTTATAAATCATTTTCAAGGCAAGTATCCTCATCATCTCAAATTCAGAAGCAAGTAATCAAATGACCAACTTAGGGTGTATTATATTGACTGAGTCAGGAATTAGAGAGATTCAAAAGAAAAATACATAAAGCCATGAATTGAAAATGATAAATGCAAATATCATTTTCTGGCCTTAATAAAATAGTAAATATTTGAACTACACAATAAAAAGGCTTTGAATTCTGAGATTATTCTGTTAAGATAAGTTATTGGTAAATCTTAGTTAAAATGATCAAAGCTATTATTATTATTATTATTAAAAATGGGCAGGATTTACACATATATTATAAGTACCAAAAAAAAACATAAAATTAATAAGGGGGAATTAATTCAAAGGACAAAAATTTCTATAATTTTTGCTTCAAGGACACGACCTCGATATTTTTACCACAAGGACATACATTCTTCTAAAAATTATTCACAAGGACAAACATTTTTCAAAATTATTCATAAGGACAATAAAACTGATACCGAGCTAAAAACTGATACCTAAAAACTGCTACCGATAGCTACAAACTGATACCTAAAAACTACTATCAATAACTAAAAACTGATACCTACAGAAAGTTGTCCTTAAAGATAAAATATTGAAGGCTTGTCCTTGAGACTAAAAAGCTGTGAAATTTTGTCCTTGACAATAATTTTCTGAATTAATAATGGGTGGAAATTCAAAATTCAATTTCAAAATCATACAGAACATGCTCTTGTTTAATTACCATAACTCTGATTTAAGCAAGAGGGGCACATGCATCTTCATATGTATGTGCTTGTCATATGAATACACTAATATATTTATATTAGTAAAGATTTGGATCCTGGATAAACGAATGCAAAAAAAAATCCTAGAAAATATAGGTATAAAAGGAGGGTCATTCCAGAAGAAGAATGGGTTATTTGCTAAAATGTTTTCATTTGTTTAATGCTGAGTTCGACAGCTTTTTAAAAAAGAATTTTGGTAAAATATTGGCAATTAATCATATTTTGGCAAACGCTGAGCCCCCGCCATCACAGTGATCGAGCCAAACATTGCTTGGCCCGATCGGGACTCAAAGTACTGGTAGTCCTTCTAGAATGTGTCAGAAACTCTCGGATAGTAACCCGAAAAGTGGTAACGTACGTCCCATACCGCACGTTCTCACTTAGCGGTTTTCTAGCCGCTAGTCGATGCCACACTATGAAAATCATCTAAATCATCATAAAAAATAAAATAAAAATCGCCTCATGTCATCGGCGAATGGTATGAAATGCCAAACTTGTCTTATCTCATCGACAAGTAAGAAATACCATAAATTCATCAATCATCATCAAATTCCATCGAAATATTTGCCTCCTATCATTGGCAAGAGCATCTCCGTCAACATAGCCCATCATTGAATATACTCCTATTTAGGAGTTCTCGGACTATCTATCTATCTATATATATATATATATATATATATATATATATATATATATATATCAACCAAATAAATTGATATGGAATAATGCCCCAATTAAGATTTAAATACATCAAAAACATACCACAAAGTGGCTGTCATCAAAGAGGAATTCAAATAATTCTCAAAAGTTGTTTCGATCGTACAAGTCCGAAATTAACCGATAAAGTAAATTCACGAGTCCCATACCTCGTAATTTTACTAAACCGTTTAATTTACTTCCTCATACGTCCGAAAAAAAACATCAAAGTAATTCAAATAAATAAAATTAATTATAATATATTTTACTAGAGAAAATGGGATTTTAAACCAATTTCTAGAAATTTATCTAAAGGATTTTGAGAGAAAACTCATCATTTAAAAGAGTTTGAATGATTTTGAAAGCCTAGAAAATAAAGAATAATTGTTTAAAAACCTTTAAAAATGTATAAAACATTTATTATACAAACCATAATTTTAGTAGATTTTATGCAATTTATTCGGATTTTTAAAACTCAAAAGACAACAATTTGCAATTTAATCGGCATAAACCGATATTCAAAATTTAAATCGAATTTGATTAAATTTAAATTCAAATCTCATCCTAACTTAACTAGTCCATTGCTGGACATAATGATCAAACATTGGCATCAAATTTCATATATAAAAATTTGCAAAAGAATGCAAATGAAATTGTCGAAATCGGACAAATATATAAATATTGTGGCTGTCAATGACAGACCAACAGTAAAAACATCAATTTTTCACCATGTAAACAACAAAATCTTACAGAACTTAAAACATAAAAGTTGTATCATATTTCCTATGGATTCCAGACCTTCTTGAATTTCAAGATTCCGATCAGTAACGTGAAAGTTATGATCGAAATACTACATAGAAAAAAATTTGTGCACTGGTTATTAACACGGACCAGCAAAGAAAAAGTCAATTTTTGTCTATGTAGACTTCAAAATTATTCAAAACAGAAAACATAAAAGTTATGCAATATTTCACAAGGATTCCAGAACATCCAAAATTTTGAAATTCCGATTGGAAACACAAAAGTTATGCCAAAATTACTAAAAGTTAAAAGTTAAGCCTGGACTGATACATTTTCGGGACAGTGACAAACATTGTCAATTTTTGCATATCAAACTTCAAAACTAATGAAAACTCAACAAACAAAAGTTGTGGAATATTTCACAAGGATTCCAGAACATCTAAGATTTTGAAATTCCGAATTGAAACGCAAAAGTTATGGCGAAAATACTATTCAGCCAAATATATTTCCTGTGCAAAAACGCTTTCGGTTTTGCAACTTTGACAGCAAATAAGGAGGTATAAACGGACTCGAAACTTGATAAATTTTTACAGGAATGAACTATAACAAATATATTCCAAACTGAACAAGTTTGGCAGCAATCCGATGCCGGATGAACAAGATATGGCAAATAAAATTGGCACTATTTCAGCCGGATAGACATATCAAAAAGATCAAAAACAAAACATCACAATACCAAACTTTTACATAGCGAAGAATTTTCATTTGCTTACAGTTTGCTGCAAGTTTTCACTTACTATTAGCGGCAAAAGATGATGATTTTGGTTGCAAAAAGGTGACTTTCAGCGAGGATTGGAGCTAGGAGGACCTGTAGAAGCTAAAACAATTTGATGTTCTTAGGCCATGTTGTATCTTCAGAAGGTATTTCCGTTGATCCTTCTAAGATCGAGGCTAGTTCGGTACGATGCTAAGATTTTATGTTTGGAGCGAGTTCTTTATCTTCGACATCCAGATTCTCCCGATCAGTTATCTCTCTCGCTTCATGATTCCGATTGTGGTTCTACAACCTCTTTATTTGCTCTTGATTCTCTCGATACTGATGATGATGTGTCCCATATCCCAGTTGTTTGTGACTTTGCCGATTTATTTGAGCCTGTTTCTGGTTTGCCTCCTAAGCGAGCCATTGAGTTCCGTATTGATCTTATCCCTGGTGCTCAGCCCGTTAGTCGTCCTCCCACGAGGATGTCTACGCGAGAGAATGAGGAACTCAAGAAGCAACTTCTCGAGCTTGAAGCCAAGCATTTTATTCGATCTAGCTCTTCACCATGGGGTGCCGCAGTGGTATTCGTGAAGAAATCCGATGGATCTCTAAGGCTTTGCGTCGACTATCGCAAGCTTAATGAGCTAACCATCAAGAACCGTTATCCTTTACCCAGAATTGATGATATGTTCGATCAGTTAAGTGGTGCTAAGGTCTTTTCTCAGTTAGATCTGGCCACTGGTTTTCATCAGACCGAGTTGCAGGTTAGGTCAAATATCTATCTTTTGTGCTTGGATCCATTTTGATTTTTGAGGGGCTCATGACTATGGACTTGGCTACATCTTTCATGTGTGTCTTGTGTCAGCTTATTGTACTTATTCTTTTATAGGGATGGAGATGTATGTATATTGTGTGGTTACACGCCACTATGATGTGGAGTATTACATTTGATGTTTGGCTTGTATTAGTATACATATCTGTGGCTGCTGTTCTGTGATGTGATTGTTATATTTATTGCATTTTGTTTCTGAATAGATCCTATAGCCGTGTAGTATCGTATTAGCTAAACATTGAGTATGTCGATCACTTGAGATACACAGAAAAAAAAATATAGTAAAAATCGACTAAGTTAGGTGAAAATGAATTACTTTAAAAAGCATAATATCAGTTTTATGTCGAATTACAACTTCGCCACTTTCATTCGCTTGCTTCCGTCACCATGCTTAGTAAACCTTTCACACTCATTCGAAACCAATGCACTTAGTATCAAGCATTTTGGTACGTAGTGTATTGGAGAAAGGTGGAAGGAAAGGATGGTGTTGAAGGCATGCTCGTGAAAGGTTTAAAGTCTCTTTTATTTGCTTTTGAACTCCTTTGATACCCTAGCTGCCGCACTAACTCTTCTACCTTAGTTAGAGACCGTTTTTGTAACCCCAAAACAATGTATGCGAAAGGGAGGCTTTAGGTTACGTACCTTCCGTGTAACAACCAGGTATTTTCAACCATTCGCATCCGCACATGTCGGACTTGAATTGCTCAAAATACCGTGTTGTAAATAAAATTTGGCAAATCTCAGAATATACAGTAAATAATAATCACAGATCACAAACACAGAGTATTTAATAATGCAACGGAAGTAAAATAAAAAGTAGTTCATGAAGCTACTATATAAATATATCAGAGTTAAATAAAATACAGCAGAATAAATAAAGTACAACAGAAGTATCAAGATGATAATCAAGTACAAGCTGAATAGAACAACAGAACTGAAATAGATAAAACTAGATAAGCAGATGATCTCCAGCGATTCCAATCTCCATAAAGTGGAATCCAAATCTGTGAATAACTCAGGCTGACCCGAGCGTAAACAAAATACAAACACTCGAGTCAGGACAATATATACTTATATAATGTAAACCAACTCAAGCGAACTGTAATAAGGTACAAGTAACTTAAAGGATGCCTGGGACCGCCCGTCCTCTAAGGATCCGTTAAACTATATAGTAATATTGCGCTATTATAATAATGTCTACAGTAAAATAAACTTACTTTTAAATAGCGTTCTGGGCTACCAATATCACCCTTCACACATAATAGTCCCAGCAGTCCATCCAATATTATGACATCTCCACACCGGGTGGCTGTCAAAGGATACCACACGGGCTACGGGAGAAAAACAAACTCGTAGTAAATGCTCGGTATGGTAGGTAAACAAACTCAAACAACACAATATATAAAACATTTAAATTTTAAATATTAGTTTACAAATACACTATACATGAATAGATTTTCAAAGAAGGATAGAGATTCAAATATGATTAACTCAAATCAAAGGAAACTCTGATTTGAAAATAAGTTGGAAACAAGGATGAGACGCTTAAATTACAGAAAAGGAAGATGGATAAGCTTATATAAATCGCGGGCAACTTTAACTGGTCAACTGTGATTTAAAGAATAAGATCGATGTGGATTTTCTGGGGTAAATCTACATTCGACCTCAGGAGATAGAGTTTGGAATAACAAAAGATATTAGCATCTAAACCAAGGATAGATATAAATCTCTGGTGAATCGATACTAATTGTAAAGGAGTTTCTCCCTTTACAAATGAATTTTTGAGATTGGCGGGACTGCCAATTCACTATAAAGCTCATTTGAAGTGGAGTTATCGATACTCCAGAATCAAAAGGAGATGAATAGTGAGGGACATGAATGGATTTTGAAACCGCAGGGAACGTTCCAAAATTCAAATGAAATCTGAATCAAAGAGGAAGAGATTCAAGTTTGGATGAAAGTGATTCTGTAAATAAATTTACCGTATATTCTAAGTTTTGCCTCAAAGCCAAAGCTCTGATACCAACTATAACAACCAGGTATTTTCAACCATTCGCATCCGCACATGTCGGACTTGAGTTGCTCAAAATACCGCGTTGTAAATAAAATTTGGCAAATCACAGAATATACAGTAAATAATAATCACAGATCACAGACACAGAGTATTTAATAATGCAGCGGAAGTAAAAGAAAAAGTAGTTCATGAAGCTACTATATAAATATATCAGAGTTAAATAAAATACAACATAATAAATAAAGTACAGCAGAAGTATCAAGATGATAACCAAGTACAAGCTGAATAGAACAATAGAACTGAAATAGATAAAACTAGATAAGTAGATGATCTCCAGCGATTCCAATCTCTAGAAAGTAGAATCCAAATCTGTGAATAACTCAGGCTGACCTGAGCGTAAATAAAATACAAACACTCGAGTCAGGACAATATATACTTATATAATGTAAACCAACTCAAGGAAACTGTAATAAGGTACAAGTAACTTAAAGGATGCCTGGGACCGCCCATCCTCTAAGGATCTGTTAAACTATTTACTATATAGTAATATTGCGCTATTATAATAATGTCTACAGTAAAATAAACTTACTTTTAAATAGCGTTCTGGGCTACCCATATCACCCTTCACACATAATAGTCCCAGCAGTCCATCCAATATCATGACATCTCCACACCAGGTGACTGTCAGAGGATACCACATGGGCTACGGGAGAAAAGCAAACTCGTAGTAAAGGCTCGGTATGGTAGGTGACACGGCACACAAGGCAATGCCAGGGTAGATATACCAATTACGCACACGGGCTGGTGGTAACGTAGCAGCCACATACGCCCACCTCGGAACACACTCCAAACCAAAATCGAAGGATGGCCATCTAATCAATCACAAGTAAGAGTATAGTATCGAAGAATGCGTCCGATCGGAGGAATGACCTCACTTGGCCCGAGATCGCTCCTGTTTTAGCCACCTTATGCCAACTTACGGGAGTTGGATTCACGTAATATACCTCAAGAACGTCGCCACAATCATACTTCATTCTGTAATCTCCACCGCGTACACGGTTGTCAAAGTGGTTTTCGGTATCGACAGAGAGTATGCCAGATATCCGATCCAGGTCTCTTTGCTAACCAATCATTATTATAACCCGTAGTTATAATTTAAAATGATATTTATACTTCAAAACAGAATATCATTTCAAATCCAAATCTTTATCAAAATAAAGATTAAATTAATTCCAAACCATTTCAAAAACATCATATCTTCCAAAACTTCATGTCAAATCATTTTAATATATTAAAATATGATATCTTTATAAAATTTCATTTCCAATCATTTTAATATATCAAAATATCATATCTTTACAAAACTACATTAATTTCAAATCATTTTCATATATCAAAATATCATATCTTTTCAAAACCACATTCATTTCCAATCATTTTAATATATCAAAATATCATATCTTTACAAAACTTCATTTCTAATCATTATTCATTTCATTCAATTTAAAATACCATTTCAATTCACATTTCAAAATAGTTTACATTTCAAATCAAATTACTTCATTTAAATCAAAAATGAAGTTATTACGTTTAATAATTAAATTTCCAAAATTTTCAAATTTTAAAGTTCATTTATTCACTTAAATTTATCAAAACAATGAAAATTCACTTTTCGCAGCATTTAGAAAATGCTACGGAATGTTACATCCAAAACAGTTCAATTTAACTAAAGACAGCATTTTTAAATGCTGTAATAGAGTTTACTTAAATTTCAAATAAACTTAGTTAAATTCAATAATTTTAGCACTTACAAAAATGCTATAATAGCCTTTAATTCAATTTAGCTTTTTAGTTCATTATCATCAACTACAGCATTTACAAATGCTGTAATATCATTTACATTGCAATTAATAGCATTTCAAAAACGCAGTTAATTAACTTCAAATATTCAATATAATTTCACAACCAATTATATTTTAATTTAAAACACTTTTTTTTCTTATAAAATCATACATTTTCACATTTATAAACATCATTTAATTTTCCTTAAGTTCATGATTTTATAAAGTTAAATTTCCATTCAAAAATCAAGATTTAATAATAATTCACTTATTAAATTTCAACATTAAATTTTAAATTCATTGAATTAAATTTGAAATTTACACTTAATTTTAAAATTTCAAAATATGACTTAATCTCAAATTTATTTACTTAACTTAATATTCACTTTTAAGCCGAATTCACAAATTCCCATTTTGGTTATGTTTCAAAATTTTAACTTAAATAATCATTCATTTCACATTTTAACTTTATTCAAAAATCATTAATATATTATAAAATCACTTTAAATTCATTTTAAATTCAAATTATCATAAATTTATCATAATTTCACATTTAATTTAATTTCCAATTATAATTAAATCAAAATTTCCAAAATAACTTACATTCAGATTTTCTAACTTTTCCATAATTTATTTAACTTATAAATTTGCAGAAAATCAATAATACTTTTAAAAAAATTATTTTTAATTAATTTTAAATCAAAATATAGTAATAATTACATTTCTAAAATATTTTAAAAATTTAGAAAAATATATTTTAACTACGGGTCTGTATATAATTTTCTAGCCTAGGTAAAGTGATACGGGTAATATATCATTTCAACCCGTAATTTACAAAGAAAATCCGGGTTTTATCATTTCAAACCCGCAGTTCCAAGTATATGAAATAAACTGAAAATCGCTTAGGCTTATCATTTCAGCCCAAAACGATCTTCCCCTATTCTAAAGTCCGTTCGGGTATGTATCATTTCAATCCATAGTGATTCTAATCTAAAGGGAACTTGCAGTGTGATAAACTGATAAAATTTATAGAACAACATAATATAACAGTAACAGATGATATAAAAGGTGTTTAAGCATGGGTGAATATCATATGATCATAATATAGCAGATATAATATGGTGATGCATTTTACAAATTCACATGAAATCAGTTCACAAGTCATATAAGTACAAAATTGTCTGGTGAGAATAACTCACTGGTTTGAGGTGGAGACACAACGACGAATGCACGAATGAGATCCAAAAAGCACGATAACACGACACAGAGATGAGTGGAAGAGCAAAAGTATCAAATCCCTTGAATACAAGTCACACAAAACAATAATAATAACATAAGTTTTCAAATGCAAAATACGATAGAATAAGATAGAATCAACTGCACGAATCAAAGCAGAATTGCTTTGCACTTGCTTCCAACAACCTTCAGGTTCAGCCATAAGGTGTACTATAGGTCTAAGGCAAGATTTGGATCAGGTTTTGGTTGGGTATGGTCGGCCTACACTTGGTTGTTGATGGTGCAAAGGTGGGTAGTGGTGAAAACAACACAACAAGGCAATATCACATGATTCAAGGCCAAAACAAGGCTCGTCAAGGCACTAGGGTCATGGCCTGTACTGTGGGGTCCAAGGAGATGGTGTGGCCGAGAGTCCAGGTGGTGCTGGAGGTGGTGGAGGTGATGATAGTGGCGGCCATGGGTGGTGGAAGTGGTGGATGTGGATGATTGTACTCGGTCTAGGCAAGTTTATGGAGTTTTGTTGGATTTTGGTGATGGATCAATCCACAAGGAGGCACGGGTTGGGGTTTGGTCAGAGAAGAGGTGATGATGGTGGTGTTCTCAGGTAGTGGTGGAGGTGGCAGGGGCTGGAGAGAAGGTGGCCGAACCTAGAAGTGAAGAAGAACAAGTGCAAAACAATGTCAAAACAAAAGAAGAATAAAATTAAACAAAGAAAAGAAAGAAATTTTTTTTACCCAAACTTCTCATGGCTATGGCCAATTTTTTTTTGTTTAGGAATGAGAAAAGAAAGTATGTGAATGTGAAGAAGAGTATGTGGCTGAAAGTTGTGAGAAATTATGGCTAATTGATGAAAAGTTATGTTAAATGTGAAAAGGTGGAAGATAAAGAGCCATAGAAAAATCAAAAGTCATAACCTTTTCAAATTATATTTAATTTATTTATATAAGTTCAAATTACTGAAAATAATAATATTAACAGTTTAAATTTCTAAAATGCAACAAAACATAAAAAATAAAAAATAAAAAATAATTATATATGATAAAATAAGAAAATAGCAGAGAAAATGTAAACTAGTCAAGAAAATTTGAAAATAAACAGAATAAATTTTGGAAAGATTATATGGACTTCGAAAATAATTATAAATAAACATAATAACATAAAATAAAAATGCATTCACAAAATAAATAAATAAATTTTAATTAAATATAATTTAAATGAAGAAAATAGCAAAGAAAATAGAAACTAGGCTTTAAAAATAGAAAATAAATTTAGTTAGCTTTGGAAAAATTCAAACATCACTTTAAAAATATTTAAAAGTCAAAATATACATAATATAACATAAATATACAAATTAGAATAAGATATATCAAGTACGAATATCATTTATATAAATTAAAATAAAGAATATTGTTAAATAACCCTATATACACACAATATTGTAAAGGGTATAACTTTCACAATTTAAATCCTTTTTCAACGAAAAGAAAAGCAGTATTCATGTTATTAAATCTATTTTCATACTAAATGGTAAAATTTAAGAATTAAAATATTTAAATTTAAAATTTAAAAGTCAAAGTTTGACCACTTTTGACCACAAATCCATTTTTAGGAAAATACTCAATTTATACTAGTTTGTATTTATAATTCATATAATAATCAAAATTTATATTTAAAAATAAAATGTTTGAAATAAAACAAGTTTAAAATAATTTCAAAATAAAATTAAGTCAAATTTAAATTATATGCAAAAATCTAGGGTTGTTACACTCTCCCCCACTCAAAACTTTTCGTCCCCGAAAAGGAATGAGGTACGGGAAAGCACAGAAAAAGATAAAGTGAAATAAGATTAAGACAAGATGACAAGATGACAAGAAGATTGAAATTATACCTGATAACTATTATTATAGGTAAGTTTAACAAGGAGGAGATTATCAAAGATTATAGAAAGATTTCTAAACAGAAAAATTATAGAAAAATGCCTACAACAGCCTGAAGCAAGATAAGCAAAATAAGGACAACCAAATGATAGTTTGAAAAAAAAATAAGATAATAAGTTAGAAACCATGGAAATTTCAACTTAAATAAATAACTAATTTTTTTTTGCACAAGTTACATAAATCTTAACTATCTTAAGTTTTATTATCTTATCTTCTAATCATCTTAAATTAACAATTTCTAAGATCATGGACTTGAAAAATAATCATTCATTATACTCATAATGTACTTAATAAATTTAATTCTTTTTTATTCCTACTTAAAGTTAAATTTATTCCTCTCAATATATTTTATCATCAATGCCTATTATACTTACTCTTATTATAACTGCTTTAATTTATTGTTAGTTCCATCAACATTATTTTATATTGTAAATCACTCAATTAACCTTTTATTCTATTTACTCCTGTTAATCATTTTATAACTAAAATTTAAGTGTATAACATTTATTTTAACCATTCAAATTTTATTTATAAATCTTTTTATATTGTATATTATCCAATTACATTGTTAACTTCTGTATAATTTGGGTAAGTTACATTTAAATGCAATTGAGTATTATACAAATAAAACTTTCTAATTCCCTCATCTCAAGTTTGAATCATTTATATAAAATTTTGATTTTCTTTTTATAATTGAAATGATTCTCTAAGTTAAAGTTTAAGAATAAAATTTTCGATTCCTTCAAACCATTTAGAGATAATTAAATATATACATAATATGTCAAATCAAATTTAAATCATATATATATATATATTATAAATCCAGTCTTATTTTAGAAATTCAAATTAATTAAATTTTCCAAAACAAAGCTGTAGCAAGACTACAGAACGGTCTCTTCACTTCGAAACTCGAAAATGAATGTCGATGATGCCGCGGTCATCACCGAAGTTATTTTCCAGCGACAAAGAGAAGAACACTAATTTTAAACTTTAAAATTTCTTGGAACAAATTTCTATTAGAAAATACTTTAAATAATATACCCCTTTTAAAACTTTAAGCACAAGGTTTGAAACCATCGGAAATTAAATTCTCAAATTTCTTATTTTAAACTCATTTCGGTTCCCAAATCAATTTATAAACAGCTATTTATAAATTCATTTATAGAACAATAAATGATAAATCAAGTATTATCATTTCAAATGATTAATTTAAATCAATTTATTAAGATCCATAAGTTTACTTATATCAAAATTTATTTCATTAACCAATTTTTTTAAAAATAATATTGTGTTAGTTTGTTCCGTCAAAGTGTTTTAGAAATCCCATCGATAGCATTGATCAGATGAATCGATCAGAAACCCAATTCAACATCAACAACTCAAACAACACAATATATAAAACATTTAAATTTTAAATATTAGTTTACAAATACACTATACATGAATAGATTTTCAAAGAAGGATAGAGATTCAAATATGATTAACTCAAATCAAAGGAAACTCTGATTTGAAAATAAGTTGGAAACAAGGATGAGATGCTTAAATTACAGAAAAGGAAGATGGATAAGCTTATATAAATCGCGGGCAACTTTAACTGGTCAACTGTGATTTAAAGAATAAGATCGATGTGGATTTTCTAGGGTAAATCTACATTCGACCTCAGGAGATAGAGTTTGGAATAACAAAAGATATTAGCATCTAAACCAAGGATAGATATAAATCTCTGGTGAATCGATGCTAATTGTAAAGGAGTTTCTCCCTTTACAAATGAATTTTTGAGATTGGCGGGACTGCCAATTCACTATAAAGCTCATTCGAAGTGGAGTTATGCAATACTCCAGAATCAAAAGGAGATGAATAGTGAGGGACATGAATGGATTTTGGAACCGCAGGGAACGTTCCAAAATTCAAATGAAATCTGAATCAAAGAGGAAGAGATTCAAGTTTGGATGAAAGTGATTCTGTAAATAAATTTACCGTATATTCTAAGTTTTGCCTCAAAGCCAAAGCTCTGATACCAACTATAACAACCAGGTATTTTCAACCATTCGCATCCGCACATGTCGGACTTGAGTTGCTCAAAATACCGCGTTGTAAATAAAATTTGGAAAATCTCAGAATATACAGTAAATAATAATCACAGATCACAGACACAGAGTATTTAATAATGCAGCGGAAGTAAAAGAAAAAGTAGTTCATGAAGCTACTATATAAATATATCAGAGTTAAATAAAATACAACATAATAAATAAAGTACAGCAGAAGTATCAAGATGATAACCAAGTACAAGCTGAATAGAACAATAGAACTGAAATAGATAAAACTAGATAAGTAGATGATCTCCAGCGATTCCAATCTCTAGAAAGTGGAATCCAAATCTGTGAATAACTCAGGCTGACCTGAGCGTAAATAAAATACAAACACTCGAGTCAGGACAATATATACTTATATAATGTAAACCAACTCAAGGAAACTGTAATAAGGTACAAGTAACTTAAAGGATGCCTGGGACCGCCCATCCTCTAAGGATCTGTTAAACTATTTACTATATAGTAATATTGCGCTATTATAATAATGTCTACAGTAAAATAAACTTACTTTTAAATAGCGTTCTGGGCTACCCATATCACCCTTCACACATAATAGTCCCAGCAGTCCATCCAATATCATGACATCTCCACACCAGGTGACTGTCAGAGGATACCACATGGGCTACGGGAGAAAAGCAAACTCGTAGTAAAGGCTGTATATAATTTTAAAAATATAGTAATATTTACATTTCTAAAATATTTTAAAAATTTAGAAAAATATATTTTAACTACGGGTCTGTATATAATTTTCTAGCCTAGGTAAAGTGATACGGGTAATATATCATTTCAACCCGTAATTTACAAAGAAAATCCGGATTTTATCATTTCAAACCCGCAGTCCCAAGTATATGAAATAAACTGAAAATCTCTTAGGCCTATCATTTCAGCCCATAACGATCTTCCCTTATTCTAAAGTCCGTTCGGGTATGTATCATTTCAATCCATAGTGATTCTAATCTAAAGGGAACTTGCAGTGTGATAAACTGATAAAATTTATAGAACAACATAATATAACAGTAACAGATGATATAAAAGGTGTTTAAGCATGGGTGAATATCATATGATCATAATATAGAAGATATAATATGGTGATGCATTTTACATATTCACATGAAATCAGTTCACAAGTCATATAAGTACAAAATTGTCTGGTGAGAATAACTCACTGGTTTGAGGTGGAGACACAACAACGAATGCACGAATGAGATCCAAAAAGAACGATAACACGACACAGAGATGAGTGGAAGAGCCAAAGTATCAAATCCCTTGAATACAAGTCACACAAAACAATAATAATAACATAAGTTTTCAAATGCAAAATACGATAGAATAAGATAGAATCAACTGCACGAATCAAAGCAGAATTGCTTTGCACTTGCTTCCAACAACCTTCAGGTTCAGCCATAAGGTGTAATAGAGGTCTAAGGCAATATTTGGATCAGGTTTTGGTTGGGTATGGTCGGCCTACACTTGGTTGTTGATGGTGCAAAGGTGGGTAGTGGTGAAAACAACACAACAAGGCAATATCACACGATTAAAGGCCAAAACAAGGCTCGTCAAGGCACTAGGGTCACGGCTTGTACTGTGGGGTCCAAGGAGATGGTGTGGCCGAGAATCCAGGTGGTGCTGGAGGTGGTGGAGGTGATGATAGTGGCGGCCATGGGTGGTGGAAGTGGTGGATGTGGATGATTGTGCTCGGTCTAGGCAACTTTATGGAGTTTTGCTGGATTTTGGTGATGGATCAATCCACAAGGAGGCACGGCTTGGGGTTTGGTCAGAGAAGAGGTGATGATGGTGGTGTTCTTAGGTGGTGGTGGAGGCGGCAGGGGCTGGAGAGAAGGTGGCCGAACCTAGAAGTGAAGAAGAACAAGTGCAAAACAATGTCAAAACAAAAGAAGAATAAAATTAAACAAAGAAAAGGAAAAATTTTTTTTTACCCAAACTTCTCATGGCTATGGCCGAATTTTTTTTGTTTAGGAATGAGAAAAGAAAGTATGTGAATGTGAAGAAGAGTATGTGGCTGAAAGTTGTGAGAAATTATGGCTAATTGATGAAAAGTTATGTTAAATGTGAAAAGGTGGAAGATAAAGAGCCATAGGAAAATCAAAAGTCATAACCTTTTCAAATTATCTTTAATTTATTTATATAAGTTCAAATTACTGAAAATAATAATATTAAAAGTTTAAATTTCGAATATGCAACAAAACATAAAATATAAATAAATAAATAATAATTATATATGATAAAATAGGAAAATAGCAGAGAAAATGTAAACTAGTCAAGAAAATTTGAAAATAAACAGAATAAATTTTGGAAAGATTATATGGACTTCGAAAATAATTATAAATAAACATAATAACATAAAATAAAAATGCATTCACAAAATAAATAAGTAAATTTTAATTAAATATAATTTAAATGAAGAAAATAGCAAAGAAAATAGAAACTAGGCTTTAAAAATAGAAAATAAAATGAGGTTAGCTTTGGAAAAATTCAAACATCACTTTAAAAATATTTAAAATTCTAAATATACATAATATAACATAAATATACAAATTAGAATAATCATTTATATAAATTAAAATAAAGAATATTGTTAAATAACCCTATATACACACAATATTGTAAAGGGTATAACTTTCACAATTTAAATCCTTTTTCAACGAAAAGAAAAGTAGTATTCATGTTATTAAATATATTTTCATACTAAATGGTAAAATTTAAGAATTAAAATATTTAAATTTAAAATTTAAAAGTCAAAGTTTGACCAGTTTTGACCACAAGTCCATTTTCAGGAATATTCAATTTATACCAGTTTGTATTTATAATTCATATAATAATCAAAATTTATATTTAAAAATGGAAGTCGCCTTTCCCATTGTTTTCGAAAGGGTAGCTTTCGAATGTATATCCCTTTTATACTTTGTAGTTTGTTTGGTTTTAAAACTATGGTTTTGAAAATAATACTTTTAAGGTTTTAAAGCTATGTTTTCATAACTTCTTACTTGAACCCAATGCCTTCGAACGGTATGTTTTAAGCGTTTCGAAAGGTATGTTTATTTGTTTTGAAAGGAATGTTTCCAAGTGTTTCGAGAGATAAGTTTTATAGCTTCAAAAGTGGATGTTTAAGATTTTAAATTATGATTTAGAAAGGTCTATTTCCAATGCATTCGAAGGAAGGTTTTGGCCCTTTAGCCTAAGTTTTCAAGGTTAAAGTATTTAACATGTTTCGAGGGGATAACTAATCCTATGATTTAGATTTTCGTCAACATTGTTTTGTATAAAGCATATATCATGGCATAGGTATTTTGAGTGAAGCAAAGAGTATATTTTCCTTGTTTAATGATGATTTAAAAAGGGTTAAATCAATTTAAAAGAAATGTTTTCAAGAAAATTTGAATAGGGTGGTTAAAACCATAAGTATATGACTTGGATATTAGAAGACCATATGAGACTATTGTGGGGTCGCACCCTATACTTTAGCTAATAGCCCCTAGCTACTATAAGTCCAAAATTCCAGTGTATAGGGCTTTGTCACAGGTAAGACTAAAATTATGTTACATACAGAAAGGAATACAAAGAGTAAAGATAGGTTACTGGTGACCTCGCAAAACCATTAGGATCAGTTGACCCTAGAAGAAGTAAGTTAAGGACATACCGCATGCCCGAGTCAGCTAGTAATTATGAGTATACTAGATGAAACTATAATATTCGGACAAATAGCCCATTGATTACTTGATTTATATGCATATATGTATTTCTATTGTTGTTATAATCAGTTTGATTGTAGGATTTTTGATTTGCAAAGATATGCTTTTACAAAGATATTAGTGAGGGGAAACATGTTCCACTAAGTGGCATGGTCTCACTTAATATCAGTAAACTGAGATGTAATAGAATCATTCACATCAGGCTTTATGTTTGACTCGAAGTTTATGTTTTATCCCTAAACTCTCGGGTGCTTAAAATTTAATTTGAGTAGATTGAGATTTTAGGTATTTCAGGTTTTAATAGGTGACGAATAAAGCTTCTAAGACGTGTAGGAGGCAAGGATTAGCTATTTAGGAGTCTATAAATTATTGTTCTTATGTGATGTATTTATTGACTGGTATCATTATTTAGTACTCCAATCATCCAAGAGGGCATCTTTATATGTCGCTCTTGGCGTATTTTGTAATAATTATATTTATCCAAATCCAGGGATCGTTTTGGGATTATATAACTGAACTTGCAATATTGATTTGAAATATAATCCAAAAAGCTGTTTTGAAATCTGTGTTGATTTTATTTCATATTCATGTGCTTTTGATATTATGGATACGATTAACATTACCCTATTTTTTCACCGGAAGTTAATACTATAGATGATTGTAGCATCTGTAGCGCTTAGATTCGGGCCTCAAAATAAGGGATGTTACAACTTGGTATCAGAGCATAGGTTTATGAAAACTTAAATGAAATTTTAAACTTAAAATGATTTTTGAAAACATAATCCTAAGGAATTAGAGAAAGGATTGGGTATGAGCTAACGGTATAGTAACGTACTTATATTTGTTATATATAAGTGTACAAATTATCTCTATTCTCCCATCTCTCTTATGCTATCCTTTCGTATCTTACAAAGGTTCGAATGTAGATTTAAAGGAAGTAAGATATGGTTGCTAGGAATGGAAGAATTAACCTTGATGGAGGAAGCACCACAATTAATGGAAATGCCAGACCAAACACTAGAAGGAATCTAGGTCGAGCATAAGCTGCTAATGTGGGTGCTGGAGCGCTGCAAGTTGATACAAGAGCTATGTATAGGTTCTTCGTCAACATGATGCAAGCTAGATCTGCTGGGCGAATAGTTGGAGGAAATGTTGGAGAAGGAAATCAGGAAGCTCTGGTGGTCAATAACTATGCCGTATTGAGCAGAGAATGTGCTAGGCTTAGAGGGAAGCCGTTTATCAGGAATGAGGATGCAATTGAAGTGGAAAATTGGTTGCTTCATTGTGAAAGATTTTTGTTGATTTAGGACTCAACGATGAGCAGAAAAGTAGATTGGCATCCGGAAAATTGCAAGGAGCAGCACTATACTGGTGGGACAGTGTTACTGTAGGAATAGCTGAAGAGGCTATGACTTGAGCAGAATTTAGAAGGTGGTTGAGGAAAGATTCATGTCGGAGATCGCCAAGTCTGCTCAAGAAGTTTGCTGAGTTGGTGTAAGGAGACATGACAGTGATTGAGTATGCTACCAGATTTGAGGAATTATCGAGATACAGATATGCTACGGTTGATACGATTATCACAAGGAATGAGAAGCTCATTCGTGGATTGAGAGCTGAACTTGCTAAAGCAACTTTACCACATATTAAGCATTCGACGATGTAGTTGTTGAGATGGCTTTGAGGAATGAGGAGATGCTCACTTTCTTTAGCGGTAACAAAGTGGTGAAAACTCAAGGTGGGCAGAACCAAAAGAGGAAGTTTTTCCATAAGAAGGGAGCTCAGAACAGTGAAACTACTAAGAAAGGAAAGGTAGAAGTTGTCTGCTACAAGTATGATAAGAAAGGGCATTTCACTAAGGAATGTCGCTCAAGAGATGGAAAGAAAGTGATCGGGAAGAAGAATATCAAATGCTTCAACTGTGATTAGGTTAGACATTATAAGAATCAGTGCAAGGAACCAGCCAAGGATGAAAAAGGCAAAGGGTTTACATTGGAAGCAGCTACCTCAAGACCAACAACAGAGGAAAAAGGAAAAGCTGTGTTAGGAGGTACGCTTTTGATTCATGGTGTGTCAGTTATAGTTCTATTTGATACCGGTGCATCACATTCTTTTATGTCTCATTATTTGATACATAAGCTTAACCTAGAACCCTCATACTTAGTTGCATCTTTAAGGGTTGCGAATCTGATAGGAGGGTATGCGACTCTTGGGATGAGATGTGACCACTTAAATCTTGAATTGCTAGGTCATATATTTACTTGTAGTTTGCGTGTGTTTGATTCCATAGGTTTCAGTATTATTTTGGGTATAGAGTGGTTAAGTAAGTTCGATGCTAATATATTATGCCAAGATAAGAAAATATCACTTAGACACCCTAATTGTAGTGATCAGATTATATACACTGTAGAAAACTCAAATTAAATTTCTTGCACTTTTTTGGGTGTTATGGACGGAGAAGATGAGTTAAGTCGAGTCTTCGTTGTTAAAGAATTTGTAGATGTCTTTGAGCCCGTGATAGGACTACCGCCCGAAATAAGCTATTGAATTTTGGATAGATTTAGTATCAGAAGCTGAACCTATGAGTAGACTGCTAATTAGAATGACACTTACCAAGATAAAGGAGTTAAAGGTGTAGTTAGTGAATTTAGAAGGTAAGAATTTTATCAGACCAAGTAGTTCGCCTTAGGGAGTAACCACAGTGTTTGTTAAGAAACCGGACGGATTGTTGAGGTTGTGTATCGATTATCATAAGTTGAACAAGAAGACGATAGAGAACTGATATCATTACCTAGGATTGATAATTTGTATGACTAGTTGAGTGAAGCCAAAGTATTCTCTCATTTGGATTTGGCTACAGGGTTCCATTAACTTAGAGTGGAAGATGATAGTATTTATTTGATGGCATTAAGAACCAGATATGGATCATACAAATAGTTGGTGATGCCGTTTGAACTAACTAATGCGCCAACATTTTTCGTGGACTTGATGAACAGAATCTTCTGAGAGTATCTGGATAGATCTGTATTAGTATTCATGGACAACACATTGATATATTCCAAGGATGAAAGAGATCATGAAGTTCATCTTAATATAGTGCTTGAGACACTGTGACAACATCAATTGAAGGCAAAGTTTTTGAAGTGTCACTTTTGGAAGAAGGAATTGAAGTTTCTTGGTCATGTAGTCTTAAAGAAAGGGTTGTCAGTAGATCCGGCTAAGATCCAGGCAGCGAATAATTGGAAGAAACCCAAGACAATGACTGAGATAAAGAGTTTTCTTGGGTTAGCTGGCCACTACTAGAGATTCATTAAGGATTTCTCACAGATAGCATCATCATTGAAAAAGCCAACTTTTAAAGATGTGAAGTTTGTTTGGACTGATAAGTGTGAGGAAGCATTCCAAAAACTGAAACATTTATTGACTAATGCACATGTGTTAGTTGTTCCAAAGAGGAATCAGGACTTAGTAGTATACATAGATGCATGTGGAACATGGTTAGGAGCTGTGTTAATGCAGAGGGGTAAAATGATTGCCTATGCTTCTCGACAGCTTAGACCGCATGAAGTTAGATATCCAACTCATGATTTGGAATTAGCTGCGGTAATTTTCACATTGAATGTGTGAAGACATTACCTTTTAGGGGAAAGATTCAAGTTGTTTACAGATCATACATCACTAAGATATTTAATCTCTCAAAAGGAGTTGAATATGAGACAGCAGAGATGGTTAGAGTTCCTAGCTGCATACAACTTTGCTATTGAGTAAACACTAGGAAAAGGAAACAAGTTTGCAGATGCATTTAGCAGAAAACATCAGAATGCAGTATTAAGAATGATAGCTAAGTAGAAAAATTTAGAAGCGTTGACTACATGCAGAGTACAATGGAGATATGAGGCTAGTTCTAGTCGAAAAACCGCTATGTTATCATGTTTAGAAGTTCAACCAATAATGATTGAAAAGATTGCTTCTAAACAAGGAGAATATCCATTATTAGCCGAAAGGATCAGAAATTTAAGGAATGGAACAGAGAGCAATGACTTGAAAGATTTTAGTCTTGACCGGAATGGGTGGTTGAGAAAGGAATGACGACTATGTGTTATGAGTGTGGGAAACATTAGGAAGGAAGTTCTCAGAGAATGCCATCGTTCGAAGTTCACTATTCATCTGGGAGGAACTAAGATGTACCAAGATATGAAGAGAAATTTCTTCTAGGAAGGTATGAAGAGAGATGTAGGTTACAGGTGAGGCAGTGTTTGAACTGTCAACAGGTAATAGTTGAACATCAGAAACTGAGTGGATTACTTTAGCTTTTGGATGTTTCAGTCTAGAAATGGGATTCTATCTCAATGGATTTTGCAGATGAATTGACAAAGTCGAATATAGAAAATGAGAGTTTATGGTTTATGGTGGATAGATTGACTATGAGTGCACATTTTATACCCATTAAGTCAACGAGGACAACACTGGATTTAGCTATGTTATTCATGAAGAATATAGTTTGACTATATGGAATTCCTTGTAGCGTAGTAAGTGATAAAGATTCCTTATTCACTAGTGAATTCTGAAAGAGTCTACAGGATACTTTAGGTACCAAGCTCAATATGAGTACCGCTTACCATCTGCAGACAGATGGGAAAACGGAGAGAGTTAACACATTCTTAGAGGATTTGTTAAAAGCTTGTGTGCTAGAATCCAAAGGATCATGGGAAGACCATCTACACTTAGTTGAGTTTTCATATAACAACAGTTATCAGACTAGTACAGGGATGACACCATTTGAAGCTTTGTATGGAAGACCATGCATACCTCTAGTTTATTGGTTAGAGACCGGGGATAGGTTAATTCTTGGTCTGGTTTGGTTAAAGAAGCTGCATAAAAGATTGAGTTGATTCAGGCTAGAATGAAGGAGGCTCAGTCGAGGTAGAAGAGTTATGCAGATAAGAAATGGAAAAACATAGAATTCTCAGTTGGAGATCATGTTTTCGTAAAAGTGTCACCGATGAAATGTGTGATCAGATTTGGAAAGTCGGAAAAATTGGCTTCAAGATTCGTTGAACCATTTCCTATTATAGAAAGGATCGAGAAACTCCCATATAGGGTAGAGTTACCGAATAATTTGGCAGAAGTCCATAATGTTTTCCACATTTCTCATCTAAGGAAGTGTATTCAAGATCTAGAGGCTACCATTACACAAACTATGTTAGAAGATCTAGTAGTAGAACTAGATATGATAACAGTTAGAAAATTAATATGTATAGTTGCGAGAGATGAAAAGAGACTAAGGAACAAGACAATCAGATTAGTCAAAGTCCAGTGAAGTAACGATGAGAGAGACTGTACTTGGAAAACCGATAGCATGATTAGGGACTCTTATCCTAACTTGTTTGATGGTATATTTTACCTTTATGTTTGATTATCGTGGGTAACATATCATAATTTCGAGGACAAGATTCTTTAAGGAGAAGAGTTTGTAACGACCCTAATTTTGACTAACATTATGTAAAACATTTAATTGGATAAATTAAATGAAATAATGTAGATAGTTAAGGGATTGAGATTTGTCAATTAAGAAGGAGTCATGCCTTAATGAATGTATTAGCCAAAGAGAATTAAAAATATGCAAGTAGGAGGAAAATAGTAAAGGTAAAATGGGAATAAAACTTTGTTCTTATACTCTAAACCTTCCATTCTTCATTCCTCATTCATTTTAACTTTCATAAAAAAACTAAAACCCTAAAGAACTCGGGCTGCCACGGTTAAGAGGATTCAAGGTGAAGAAAAACTAGGATTCAAGTAGAAAGCATACGCAAATCAATCTAAAGGCAGATCTCAACCTTCTTAACACAAAGCCAATGTGAATAATTAGTTTACATCTCTATTTTTTATGAATAATTTTGGTTTAAAGGTAAACCTATTTTCTTTTGCAAGTATATGCTACGTTATAGTGATTAAATGATTATATTCTTTAAGTTGATGATTTATGGAGATTTAATAAGACTTTTACGATGTGTTTAGATTAGAAAACCTATCATATGACATCCAAATGAGTTGCATTTTTTATATATGGGTAAAAATATTATTTTAGAAGTGGATTTCAAACTTCATAATTTTCCAAGTGAATATGGATTTATTTTGAATTTTCTACGAATTTTGGGTTTAAATTATTCAAGACAATTAAATAATGTTTTCGGGTCTGAAATTTATATATGTTAAAAACCATATTTTATGTGAATTATTGTGATTTTTTGGAATTTTTCCTAAGTATTTTACTATGGTTAATAAATTGGTTAAGTTGAAGGACTTAAATGTTTTGATTATTTTAAGAAGGAGAATGGGTTATTTGCAAAAATGTTTCAATGGTTCAATGCTGAGTTCAGCAGCTTTTTAGAAAAGAATTTTGATGAAGTATTGTCAACCAATCATATTTTAGCAAATTATGTGAGTTAGGTGAAAAGGAATTACTTTAAAATGCATATTATTAGTTTTATACCGAATTACAACTTCGCCACTTTCATTCACTTGCTTCCATTACCATGCTCTATAAACTTTTCATACTCATTTGGAACCAATGCACATGGTATCAAGAATTTTGCTATGAGTGTATTAGAGAAAGGCAGAAGTAAGGGATGGTGCCAAAGGCATGCTTGCGAAAGAGTTGAAGCCGCTTTTATTTGCTTTTGAACTCCTTCGATACCCTAGCCACCACACCAACACTTCTGCCTTAGTCAAAGGCTGCTTTTTGTAACCTTAAAACAATGTATGTTAATGGGAGCTTTCGCTTACTACTTCCACATACCATGGAAGCCACCTTCCGCAATGCTTTCGAAAGGGTAGCTTTCGAATGTATACCCTTTTTATGCCTTGTAGTTTGTTTTGTTTTCAAACTATGATATCAAGTAATACTTTCAATTGGTTTTGAAGCTATGCTTCCATAACTTCTTACTTGAACCTAATGCCTTCGAACATTACAGTTTAAGTATTGCGAAACATATGTTTTATGTGTTTCGAAAGGATTGCTTCCACTTATTTCAAAGATAAGTTTTATGGCTTAGAAAGTGGATATCTAAGATTTTAAATAATGATTCCGAAAGATCTATTTCCAATGTATTTTAAATGGAGGTTTATGATAGAGTTATGGGTATGTCCTAAGGGCAATTATGTAATTTGTCACATATATCTAACTCGTTGACCGATCTTATTCGAAATAAAGGTATTTTCTTTCTATTATATACTTGATATAATGTAGTTATATTAACTAATCAATTTAATTAAAATTATATTTAATAGAAAATCCATAAATGATATGTTTTGTGATAGTAGTTACAAAGTGTTGTAACCGTAAGTAATTTATCACAATGAAACAAATGTACCATTTTAAATGTTCCTTGTCAAGATGCATAGAGATTGGTTATTAAGAAGGAGTTATTGGATAACTATGGAATGGCTTACTCGATAGTTTTCCGTTGGTTAATATAAATAAGGTTAAGCAGAGAATATCAATGTGACTAATTTATATAGTTTTCTCGACTTGAGAATACTGTTGATCTTCAATGTGGAAGCTCCGTTTGATTACAGTTAAATCGTGTCACAACGTCCATCAAACGACTATAGTTCGATCGAGTAGAAGCATTGAAAGTGAAACACTATTCAAGAGAGGATTCGTCTCTTTAATTATATGAGGTTAGTATCACGGTCAATTGAAATCAACTCAAAGTCAAAGTCACTGGCCAGAGCATTTCGGTTAATAATAATTGTCATTATTGAACCAAGGACGTTGTGTTTGGACTATAAAGTTGAATGTGGATGATATTGGAATTTTGACCATTACCAAATTCCATAAATCCAAAGTGATATAGTTTTGACGTAGATATTGGTGTAAATAATTATCACTATTAGTACCGCTTGTAATAAGTAAAATTGGATTTTACCAAAAGATGTATAAACGATAAATTCGGCCGAAATGTCACACCACTCGTTAAGTGACGTATGAACGTTAATATTCGAATAGTTCGACATTAAATGCTGACTGAATTTGCACCTTTGGCTCACACAACCGTAATGATGAATTCTTTGAAAAACCACATGATTTAATTAATTCATAAAATATTGTAAATTATTAAATTAATTGATATTTGAGAAATATTAATTATTATTTATTTGGTGTTTGAAATTTTTTAATAATTATTTTACTGCATTTATAAAAGTTATACTTGAGCGAATTGATATACGATGTTGATGTAATTTAAAGATAATTGCATGAAATATTTATGGAAATTTTATGCCATTTGATGACATGATTTGTGGAAATTTTATGTCATTTAATGACATACGTGTAAAGAAAGGATTGAAGAGAGAGAAACAATTAAAGGAATTCATTAGGGAAATTTTAATTAAAGAATGGAAAAAGTTTCAATCTTTTAAATAAAATATGTTCTCTAATTCATTTTGTACGTACAATTCATTCTTTCTCATTCATTTTGTTTCTTTCTCTTCTCCTGATTTTTCATGGCAGAAAACAAAAAAAAAATTCCAAAATTCTTTCAACTCCATATGAAAAAAAAAACAAAAGTAGTCCATCCTCCTCTTGCAAGGATAGGATGGGGATCTTGAAGATTTGAGGAGAATGTGTGACTTCTAGGAAACATCCTAAGGGGGGTCCATTTTCAAGACATGCTTCAAGGCTTTGGGTAATAAGGTATGTTTTTCTTTAATTGATAATGATATCTGATGTAATGTTTGTTGAAAGAGAAATATGATTATCATAATTTGTATGTATACACCACTGCCTCTTTTAAGTTGAGAATTATTTGTGTAGCTTGAATGGTTTGTTAAACGAATCAATTGGTGTTTTATTTAACAAATCAAAACTAATATTTGTCCATGTTTGTTTTGGAACTATGTTCTAAACATTTAATTTAAAGTCTAATTTTTAGATCAGAAATTTTGTATGTTCAATTTATCAATTAGGTTTTTATATTGTTAAATTAAAATTAAAATTTATACATGTTTGAATATAATGTTTCGTTATAGATCTCTATTGTTAACATTCAATTCAAAGTGTAATCTTTTAGATCTAAAGTTTTGTATGTTCATATTGTATCGATTAGATTTTACTTTAACAAATTAAGCTGAAATTTGTTTATGAATATTACAGTGTTTTATTGAAGATTCATGTTTTAAATCATATAAAACAAAATGAAATTTTAGATTTGAAAGTTTACATGTATGTTTTTTGTGTTTGAATTATTTTGGAAATTAAAAATAAGGACGATGTTTTGGCAATAAATCTAAATTTTAGTTTGATTATTATATTCTCTAATTTGTACTAACTAGAGATATTTTATTGAATATTACATACATACAATTAATATTTTGACAATAAACCTACTTTTAAATTGAATTTTATAAATCTCTAATTTTTATTAAGTAGAAAGACTTGATAATCTTATATACACACAATTAATTTTATATGTATGTTTGCACTTATAAAATTTATTACATGTATTTCATATTGTCAAAATATGATTAGATTTCTTTCCAAAAGGAGGAAACAATTTAAATGAGGCTGTAATATATACATACATTTATTTTCAACTGTTTATATCCTTATATTATGATGCATATAATTTGTCATTTATATGCTGCATTAATTATGTTTACAAAATGGAAAATTGATTCAATCATCGTTGTTACCCTTTATTTATTTCCCATTTTTTCCTTTAAGTGATTAGCTATCCATTTATTTTGTTTATATGTCTACACCTTGCCAACAATTGACAGCGCCTATCATATGTCACACTTATAGAATTTACACTAATATATATATATATATATATATTTGTTTATACTTACATTCATGATATATACGTGTAGCTAAATAATGACATTCATATGACCAATCAATTTTGTTAAAGAGAGAGAAACGAAAGGTTTCTCTCTCTATATAAATAACGTGTCCCCTCATTGATTGGATAAGTCAAGAGAAGAAAATGAAAAGTTTCATTCTCTAAATAAATTTATGCCCCATCATTAATTGAATAAGTTAAGGGAAAGGAAATGAAAAGTTTCCTTCTCAAAATAAATTTATGCCCCGTCATTAATTGAATAATTTAAGAGATAGAAAATGAAAAGTTTCCTTCTCTAAATAAATTTAATAAGTTACTGTTACATACAAATATGTACATAAGAGTATATTGGATATATTCTAATTTACATACACATTAAATTAAAGTAAAACTTTATTTATAAAATTAAATAAAATATTGATTTTGTTTAAAAGAAATTTAGAAAAGTTCTAAGTATATTTAGACTTTGTAGACCAATTAAAGATCAAAAATGGCTAAGTTTTTTGAAATTCACTCATTTCTTCCGCTATAGGCTGGCTCAGTTCCTTTAATGATATCAAAGCCCGATATTCTATGCGGTCTAAATTAGTCATGTTAGGACCACTTAATTAAGCTTGTGCACTTAGTACGGTATCTAGAAAGGTGATGTCTAGGATTGGAATTGGGTGATCAAGTACCCCATCCTACCTGGTTACCTGCCTGACCTGAAGGGTGAAGTGAGCTCAATGGTTGATCCGGATAGAAAAGACCCAATTTGAATTGGGCCTTGGGCTTATTTTCAAAATAGTTTCGAAAATTAAGACTTGGTTTTAATTTTAAAAGTTAAATTTAAAATAAAAACATGTTTATTATAAAAGGCTGTAATATAACATAAACTTTCAAAATGTTTGTAATTATTTAAATATTAATTTCAAATTTAAATGTTATTAATAAGATTAATAAAATTAATTAATTAAATGAGTTAATTAATTAATACTTATATGCATGTATTATATATGTTGATATATGTTACATTATTTAAAAGTGTTTATATAACTGTGTACATGTATGCATGTAAGATAAATTTTGAAATTGATATAATTTAAAAAAAATTATATAATTAAATTAATTAATTAAAGGTTAATTAACTAAATAAAAATAAAAATATATAAGGTATATGTGTTACAGTATAAATGTTATAGTAGACATGTCCAATATAAAAGTTGTATTAGAATACTAATATAAAATTAATTAAAGAATTAATTAATTGAAATTGATTAAATAAGATTTAATTAATGAAAGATTATACATAAAATTATCATATAAGTAATATGAAATATAAAAGTTATATAAGAACAAAAAATATATGATATGGATGTATAAACTAAAGGTGGAACATTAAAGAAACCCAAATAGACTTGAGGAATAAACACATAAGTAAATGTACGTATACCTTGATTTCTGATATGTCGGACACTTGAATCACAGGGGTATTTCGCAAGAAATCGTTATTTCATAAGTCGATATCACTCAATATTGTAACAACGCGAGTTCTAGTGGGTTCGGATTTTTCGCAAAAATGCTAAAACCCAAATCCACTGAAGCCCAAGTTGGTTGTCTGGTATCTTGCAAATAGGCAAAGATAAATATATCAGAGCTTAAATAAATATCTCACAGCGGAACTGAGTAAAATATAGTAATAAGTAAATACTCACCAAGGTAATAACACTTTCTAAACAAGTGTCTCAAAGCTGGAAAATCTCTGCATCTATCTAACCTGTGGGACGATATGAGGAGGGGGTCAGAACTAAATTTTTGGTGAATGGACAAATTATACACTTCTAAGCATAATTCTACATATACCATTCATTTTCATTTTCTTTTATATTATGTTTGTAATACTCTCGCCTCTGTGTGTGAATCGTAACCATTCACTCCCTAGTAGATTAAGACCTAATAAACTATATATAGCTACATCCCTAAAGACCGCATCGGTCCTATGTACTAGCCATAGTGTAACGACCCGTAATTTCACTACTTCGAAAATGAGAGATTTCATTTAAAAAGGTTTAAAACTTAAATAAACAAGTTATATATAATAGATAATAATAGAGAAATAATTTATTCTTATAGTTGATAATTTAAAAGGTATAAATTTGGATTTTAGAACAAATCAACAAAACAAGTTTTGTTAAAAAAAATAAATGCTTAAATAAATAGGTTTAAATGTTTATTTGAAAAGATAAATCTTATTGAAAACATCTAATAAAGATAATAAAAGTATATTAAAATATTTATAAGTATGTTAATAATTGTTTTACAAAAATAACCAAATTTTGTCAGTATTACATACACGTAAAATTAGAGATTTTGATATTATTTAAATATGATTTTAAAATATAAAGAGACATGTTTTAATTTATTTAAAGAATTAAAAAGTTCATTTTTAAATTTGGTTTACATAAATAAATAGTTTAACTAAAACGTCAAAATGTGACCGTAAAACATTTTGGCGAAAAATGACGTTTTATCGATTAAAAGTTGTCGCAACTTCGTCGCACCTTTATTTTCTTATATAGGAACATATATTCAAATAGTATAAGTATCAATTAATTCACTAATCAAGTTTACTTTAACTAAACAAGGTTAGAAACTTCTAGAAAACAATTAAGAAAAAGTAAACACAAAAAGACAAAAATGTCATTTCAAAGCAAAACGTAAAACATCAAATCAATGAAACATAATTATTACTTACTTTACTTAATATTTAAGTAAAAATGACATAAAGTAATGATTTGAAATGTGATGTTAAGTGTTGAAAAAAAATAAGATTACTTTAGAAGTAAGTAAGGTTATTTTGGTAATTTGGTAAAGGGATATTTTGGTAATTTACCACTTCATTCCTTTTTCTATAAATACCAATCACTTTCTCACTTTTTTCACACTTTTCATTCTTCTTCTTCTTCCTTTTCCCAGCTTTTCTGTACCTCTTTAATGGCTTCTTTTTCTCTTCCAAATGTCTGCTAACTTTTTCAAAACCATACCAAATCAACTCCAAACACCACCAAACTTTGCCAAAGACCTTAGAATGCCATTTAAACATAGTTTAGCATCTAAGAAGTAAAGAAATGATGGAGGAAGGTAAGAAATAAGGCATGGCCGAACCTATGGAGGAAGAGGAGCAAGTCGTGAAGTTCCGGAGCAAGAAAAAGAGAAGGAAGTGCTGCCAAGATCAACAGGAAAGTCTAGGGAAAAGATTTGGTGAGGATAAAAGAATTAAGTGAAGTGTTGTTAGAAAGAATGTTGGTAGTAAGTTAATCTTTTGTTAAAGGTAAGTACTTTTATTTACTAATAGATCCATAAATTATTTCAAGTATAATGATTGAAAAGTTTAAATATGTTGAATGATTAAATGTTTGATAATTTGGTTGCAAATTGGTTGATTATGTGGTTGATAACTTGTTTGATAAATGATAGGAGAAATTATTAATAATTAAGCATAGTTAATTAGAAGAGAATCAAATCCATACAAATGTGTGTATGGAACTTATTTAGCCTCTTAATGATTTCAAAATATCTAAAAAGATTGAAAATGATATTATAATAATATAATATTATAATATGAAATGAAATGAAATGAAAAATGAATTTTAAAGGATGGAAATGTTGTTTAAAATGAGTTTAAAATGATTTAGAAATGTTTTATAAACATTTAAATGTGTTTCCAAGAAGTTCGAAAAGAAATTGAAAAACAAGTCAAAACTATGCGCGTCGTGTAACGGTAGTTCGCGATTTCGCGCCATAAAAGTTAAATGTGTGTACAAAGTGAAATATAGCTCAGAATTCTTTGAGATAAGAATTTTCCGGTCTATTATATCCATAGTTTACAAAGGAAGAAAGAAAATCAAGATTTCGTCAAGTAGATTTTGAAATATGACCAAAACAATTTTCTAAAAACATCGCGGTTTTAGTTCGGAATCCAAAATGGGATTTCTTTATAAATGATATTTTTAAATGGTTAAAAATATGAAACAAATTTGATAAATCTATTAAAATGGCTTAAAAGAGATTTGAAGTGAAAATATGAATTTTCAAATATTTAAAAGTTGTTTAAATCAAATAAGCTTATAAGCACTTTCCGCAGCACTTTTCTACTGCCGTTGCTGCGACTTTTTAGAAAAGAAGATTTAAACTTAGCAATTCTTTCCTAAATCATTTATGAATGATTTTATAGGAATAATTAAGTAATGTAAAGATGATTTGGAAGTTTTAATAAGAGTTTGAATAAATTATTAAGATGAATTGTTTGTAACACTTAAACAAAAAGCGAAGAAGATGGAATGTAATAACAAACTGAGTATGCAGAAACAACTTGTACATTTGTCCCATCCGTGAGATCTAGGAATGTAAAACAAGGTGTTTAACTAAGGTTAGGGATGGAGCAACCAGTGCCTTGGAATTACCTGGCCTATGTTTTCTCTTCTTAGGCGAGGGGTGGAACAGATCGAAAGGGAAGCCCGAATGCTCTAAAAGATCATATTTGAGTTTTTCCAGGTTAAAAGACAAAGATATTCATGAGGTAGGATTACTTGCCATTAGTCCCTGGAGGTGAAACTTGCCATTAGTCCCTGGAGGTGAAACTTTCCATCAGTCATTGGAGGTAAAATTCGCCATTAGTCCCTGAAGGATTGCTTGCCATTAGTCCCCGGGAGTGAAATTTTCTATTAGTCCCTGGAGGTGACACTCGCCATTAGTCCCTGGAGGTGAAACTTGCCATTAGTCTCTGGAGGTGAAATTTACCATATCTAAGATGGCAGTGGTGCTCTTTTATGAAAATTTTCGATTTGCAAGAATATGATTTGAAGTTAAAAAAGAAATCTTTGATTAAGATTTATTGAATGATTTGAGAATATTTTCCCTAAGTTAAAAGTTATAACTTGAATATAAGAAATTTTTGATTAAGATTTAATGAATGATTTGGGAATATTTTCACTACGTTAAAAGTTATAACGTGAATATAAGAAATCTTTAATTAAGATTTAATGAATGATTTGAAAATATTTTTCTAAGTAAAAGAGAAAATGATTAGGATTTAAGAAAGGTTTAAATAAGTCATATGATTTGATAAATGAGGCTTAATGATTCCATATACACTTGAAAAGAAAATGGAATTACTTGAAAAGAATATATCTAAGAAAGATAATTGATTAGATAAAAGATGAAGTAATTGATTGATTATTGATATCCACATATGGACTTAACATCTTTTTAAAAAGCGGTGATTGGTTTTGAAGGAACCGGAGTCGGATTTGGATGATTCCTATCCGAAAACCACTTCGAACCAATGTATACGTTCGAAAGTGAAGAGATGTTGAAGATGATGATTTTTGAAGACCGTGGATCGTCATAGCGTGAGAATGCTTGTTGAACATGCTCTTGGTAGCTCCTATTATAGAGTTATTTATAGCAGCAGTCTACTCATGGATTTTTCGGATTGCAAGGGCTTCTCGCCTAGTAATGGCCAAGGAAAGTGCCTTCGGTTTCATTCAATCCTAGAACGAATTTGTATGGATGTTTGTCTGACATTGTATTCTAAATCACATTTGAGTGGTTTCTATAAACGTATATCAGTTGGTGGCGGAGAAGGCAACTTCTTTTAGCTTAACACCCTTTCCCGAGACATACGAGCTCAGGAAGTTATACTATTCTAGAAATTAGTCGTGTGACGTGGAATGGCAGTGTGACATTCGAAGTGGAACCTGTTATGATCAAAGCGTGGTTTTGTATGAAAAACGCGGCATTGAAGAAATTGAGCATAGCCTCGCGAGCCTCACACCCCGTTATGATGTGATTCTATGTGGTCAGATGTATGCTCGCATTTCAGATAGTAGTGATTTGGGTTATTAGATGTTCCGAGCCCTAGGTACTAGATACGTCCGGGCCTCATGGAAGGGATACGCGAAGTCCGAGTCCTTGGATGTTATTCGCAGATTATATCCACTTTTAGCCATTTGTGTTGTTGTATAACGGCGTTTGAGTCATGGATGTAAGCCGTGGATACAGATTGATCTTTCCACAAGTTTCCTATCATGTTGGAAATCCAATTCCAATACGAGATTTACGGTTTTGATTGTATTCCCAAAATAGCTGTAATGACTTGCAAATATTTCAGCTACCCCTTTTGGTATCATATATTCCGTTCGGTATATTCCGTTAACCCACTCCGGATATATTTCGTTAGACTTAGTCCAGGTATTGATACCTTATTTGAATAAGTTTATTTGAAAAGTGTTTTCAAAAGAATGTCATTAAAAATAATATCAAGTGTATTTTGGTATGAAGTGTTTTGGTTATCATAAGGTAAAAACCCGTTTGTATTTATGTGTGGGCGTGGTCTTATAAGATACCCTTCTTTTCAAAGGTTTTGATAACATAGTCATTTTAAAGTTTGAGTATCTCACATTGGTTTATCAAGCCTGATCTGGGTATTTTTAATACTCCGGTCAGATCCGAGTAGTTTCAGGTTAAGTTGAAGACGGTTGGAGTTTCCAGAGGAGTGCTGAAGATCTTCATCATTGTATGGACGTATTCTATTATCCGTTGTATTTAGTGTAATTTGTTTGATGTTTGTCAGCAGTTGTAAGGACAGGTGTTTATAACTGTCCAAGCTGAATTTAGTTTAGACTCTGATATTGTATTTAAAATTTTCCGCTGTAAAGATTATTATTGAAATAATATATGTTATTCCATTCGTGTGAGATTCTGTTCTGTCTTTATTTTCTTTCTACCCTTATGATCAGCTTATCCGAGCAATTTGAGTTGGACATGTTATGGTTTATTGTCGATTCAAATGGTATGGAAAAACGGCCCGTTACACATAGTACCCTCCATATCTTTTGTATCCTCTTTAAAAATGACTCCATCATCTCGCTGCTAGAGCGTACTGTAACTACATCTGTAAAGGACAGCTTCGTAAGGCCTACAAAACAGATGTTTCGTCATCTACTATGAAATTATGAAACTGTATTCGTACTAGCTTATATTAGTGCTCGGACACCCACAATGTACCACCCAGTGCGTACTTTGAGGACTACATGTAATCGTTATGTCTACTCCCTGAATTCCACCAGCAAGGTTTACCATGTATGGAACTCAGTCAGGGATTTTCTATACCTGTAAAGGTCCGCTTCATTAGGCCTACAATGCAGATATTCTACTTGGTCTATCTCTTTTCCCATCATGGCTATGGACCCATGCAGCCCCCCTCAACTAATCGAAAGACCTTTCAAGAGCTAAGTGGATGTGCTCTACTGCAAACAATCTAAACATCCAATTATATGTGCCCATCATCCAATGTCTCGGTAGTGGAAGAATCACTGGCCTATTGGTTTAGCTCTAGTCTTTCCCAAACTCGCTCTGACAGATGATGGCCAATATCCGCATGTGACTATCCTTATCGGTCCTTCCCGCTATAACCTACTCGCAAACTAGAGTACGGTGTCATACGAATATCCTACTCCATCATCAACATTTTGACTGCCTACAAAGGTCCGCTTCGTTAGGCCTGTAATGCAAAAGCAGTCAAGGCATACTCTCTTGATGGAATACCTATAGACCTGCCACCGGGGTGCAGCTTCATTAGGCCTACCCCAGAGGGCCATCCTAGAGTATCCTCACATCCCGTTGAAGTCTCATACTTCCTTCTAGCCCAAAATAACTAACTTGGATGTGCTCTTTCTGTACTAAAAATCTGCGATGAACTGCTTCGTTATGCTCTTTATCCAGATTCTCTTTAGGCTACTCCGAATACACCTTACCATTTTATTAGACCCTATGTCTAATATTTTACTATGCGTTTAGTTTACTTTTCTTATTCTGTTGGTTACTTATTTACTTTTATCACATGCCCAGCCCCAACCATGTGTGAGACCATCAATCCTAGACTTAAAAAGGAATGTTGTCAGTACCAGCCACTTCTATTATTTTTGCTTATTAACTTAATCCAAGATCTAAGTTTGATAAAATAGGCCTCTTCTATTTCTTTCTTTTTAATTATAACTTACGCGTTACGATTATACTTGCAATTGTCACTTTTATATTCTTATCTTTCTTTTATAACCTACATGTTAAAAACGTAATTACAAGTGCTTCTTTTCTATTCTAGTCCATCTTTTTTTTATAATACTAAATTTTCTTTAGTTCTCTTATACTATATGACAATCTTATCCTGGAACTATGTCCAACTGTTACAAATTACTTACCATAATAATTGCTTTACTTTTATTCTACTATCTGCGCAGTAAATCTAGATCTAGTCACATTTTCTGTTTATTATTTCTAGTCTTGTCAAATAATTAACTTGATTATTTCCTCTAATTTCTTTAACGCTTCAGTTATTCTCTTTTATTCTAGGAAGTAGTTCTATTTTATTTGGTTGGTTACAAAAACCATGCTAAAAATCCATTTTCATATTTTAATACTAAATAATGCTATAAACAATAACTCGTAACTGCAAGATATTTCTTTTATTATTTCTTTAATTATTGGGTAATGCAAAATAAAGTAATGCCTCTATTTTGCACTAATTCCATTTTTCTTTCTTTTATTCTTATAATTACTTTTATTGTTATCCTTTGTAACGACCCCGGTTTTGAGTCAAATTTAATCTGGTAATTAATATAATTTTTTTAGATTTAATTGTGAATTTATTTGAAATTTTCCAAATTAAATAAGATATTTTTTTTGGCAAGGCCGACGAGGTTAAATGGACCTCGACCATATATTGCTACACCAGTCAGAACGACACACATACAACAATAGGAAGATAGAAAAACAGGGGGCACTTGGCGCAGCAAGCACAGGGGGAAAAAACAAAATACAACAAAAAGAAAGGAAGACAAGAACTAATTGCTAGTAAGAAAGGAAGCACGTATCCCTGGATCAATTGCAAACGACAGCTGGCCCAAGGCATCTCTAATCTCACTCATTATCCATATTTTGAAATTAACATCTGTTTTTGCATTTGCTACATCAAATAGCCTAGCATTCCTCTCCCTCCAAATAGTGGTTATAAAGCTTTTCAGCACAACATTGAAGGTTCGTTCACTATCATTTTCGAATCCTGCATGTACATAAATTCTGCCCCATTCAATCTGATTATCAAGGGAAACATCCCGCCTGAGAAGCTTCGCCATCACACCAATCCAGATTTGTTTAATAAAGGGACACTAAAAATACAAGTGTTCGACCGTTTCAGGCATGTCATTGCAAAACTTACATGAGAGATTGATGCGCATACCCATGCATGCAAGCTTCGCATTAGTTAACATCGCACGATTCAGAACTTTCCAAAGCATAAAGTCATGTCTCATTCTACTATCTCTTCCCCATGTACGCCTCCACCATCTCCATTTTGGACGATTTCTGTTCTTCATCATAAATTCGTACATGTCCCCGATTTTGAAGGTTGCCTTTTTACCCCCCCCCCCCCCACACCATACACATAGCAGCATTGGAAACTGGAGTAAAACAACAAATCTTGTTACAGAAATGTTGAATCCTCGGGTTGGACGAAGATGTACGAGTATTTTGAAGGTTGTACAGAGTGTCTCTTACTTTGGCTGCCTTATGAATACCCGACTGATGCATCTCATAGTGCGTTAGCTTACGACTAAGGATGAGACCTGCTTCCAACCAAGGGTCATCCCAAAAGTTCACATTATACATTGGATTCGTATTCACTTGGATGAGAGGAAGAATTTTTTCTTTGAGCTTAAACAAGCACTGCCACGTCCAACTCAAATTTTGGGGCTTGGACATGCTCCATATGCTCCTACCCTTAATCACATTCTTATCAGACCAAATAGCCCAAAGGCTATCAGTGTTATTAAAAAAAGTGTCAATGTTCTTAGCAAAGGCAGCCATGTTCCACTGTGTTAAGTTGAGAATACCTAACCCCCCCTTGTCCAATGGCCTTTCAACAAAACTAAATTTGATCGGGGCAATATATCTTCCTGTCACTTTGCCATTCCATAGGAATCTCATGAAAGCACCTCTGATTATTTTGATCAATTTAAAGGGGAGAATATAGGTGCTTGCCCAGTAAACTTGCATCGAGAAGATCACAGATTTAATAAGTGTTAATCTTCCAGCTTGACTAAGCAACTTGGTAGTCCAACAACTTAACCTGGCAGTAATCCGTCAAATAGAGGAAGACATTGGTTTGCAGTAATTCTTGATGTTGTTAGTGGGAGACCTAAGTAAGTAATTGTGTTGTGATTTAGAGTCAACCCAGTGGTTTGAGAGATGATATTACATTGTTCATTACTAACTCCAGCAATGGTGATGTCAGATTTTTGAAGATTCACTTTCAACCCCGTCATTTCATAAAATTCATCAAGAGTGTGCATTATGTTGGAAAGAGTATAGGTCTCAGGAGTACAAAACACCACCAGATCATCTGCAAACATCAGTGCAGAGATCCTTGGTTCACAACATGCAGGATGAAGCTTGAATTTACCTTGTGTTATTATCCTATCGATCATTCTCGTTAAAAGCTCCATGACAAGAATAAAAATGTAAGCTGATAGGGGGTCCCCTGTCTAATCCCTTGTTTACTGACAAAAAAACCCTCATTCTTACCGTTAATACTTATTGAAAATGTTGGCAAAGAGATACATTCATAAATCCAAGCAATGAAATGAGGAGGGAAGTTCATGTACCCCATGACTCTGACAATACTATTCCATTGAAGCATATCGAATGCCTTCATAATGTCCAGTTTCATCATAGCTCTTGGAGTCACATTCCTGCGCTTATAACCCTCAATGAGTTCATGGGATAGAAGAACATGATCCAGGATGTTCCTACCAGGTAAATATGCAGCCTGATTTTTGGATACAATGGTAGGGAGCACGTGCTTGAGTCTGATTGCTATGACCTTGGCGATGCATTTGTATATAGTGTTACAACAGGAGATTGGACGATAATCATTAACACAGTGAGCATTCTTGATCTTGGGGATTAGAGCTATGTTGGTGTAGTTAAATGATCTGTAGAGTTTACCTTTATTGAAGAAGAGGAGAATAGCATTTATAACATCAACAGAGACGATAGACCAACAAGTAGTATAGAATAGAGCATTTAGTCCATCGGTCCTCCACAAGATACAGAGTTTAAAGTAAACATTGCATGCTTTATTTCTTCAGGGGTAACTTCATTGCAGAGAAAAGCATAATCAACAGAGTTTAATCTTGGTAGTATGTGACTGGGTATTCGATCAATGTTCGGCAAGAAGTCGTTCACATTGCCATACAAGTCAGAGAAATGATTGACAACAGCTTCCTTGACCTCATCAGGTGAAGTGTGTAGATTACCATGCGTGTCATAAATAGTTGTGAAATTTTGTCTTGTTTGCTTATTCTTTAGACTAGCGTGGAAGTAAGCACTGTTTCTATCTCCCTTTTCTCGCCACTTGATTCTCGACTTCTGCCTAATCATATCACTTTCTTTACTTAAAGCTTGATGGTATTGTAAAGAGAGAATACTCTCTCTTCAGATAGGTTAGCATTGTTTACCGAGGCCATCATTGTTGTCTGGACATCAGTAAGTCTTCCCTTAATCATAGAGCTCAACTTGTCGCCTTGACCATACTTATTGTGCGCCCATTGTTTCAAGACTTTCCTCGTCTCCTTGATTTTTTCCTGCAAAACAAACATATGATTTCCATTTTTAGGCATATTCCATGCTGATAACACAGTATTTTTAAAGTCTGGTTCAACAATCCAAGTGTTAAAAAATTTAAAATTTGATTTCCCTCTCAAGTCCGCTTCACGAAGGTGGATTATTTAGGGTGAGTGGTCAGATAGGAGTGGAGGAGGAAGGTGGTTGAAGAGGAGGGGCCATTTAGTTAATGCATAATGATTCGTGAATGAGTGGTCAATGGTTGAGAAAGTTCTGTATCCATGCCTCCTTTTGTTGTTCCACGTATATTGCATGCCCACTGACCTAACCTTAACAAGGTCAGCGTCAGAGATAGCATCTGCAAGGGGTTTGATTTCACTGAGTGAGAGGGGATTTCCTCCAGTTCTGTCAGAGAGAGAGCAGCAGCAGTTAAAATCTCCAAGAATTAACCATGGGTGAGTGGTTTGTCTGAGAGAAGGGATTACCGACAGCAATGTATCTCTAGAGTTGACAGCGTTAAAAGCATACACAAAGGAGACATGGAAGGAAGTATGATCAGAGAGGTCAATGGCATGACAATGAATCAATTGGGGAGTGGATAGAATGGGGGTGAGTTGGATCTGATTGGGATTGAATAGTATCAATATTCTACCATACGATGCTTGATTCAGGTTATGAATATATTTCCACCTAGGATTAATGTATTCTGCAGCCTTGATGGTCAAGGCAAGATTCAACTTAGTTTCGAGAATTGCTATGACTGATAGCTGATGAGTAGTGATTAATTGCTTGCATTGGTCCTGCTTGATCACATGATGTGCACCACGAATATTCCATGCTCCAATGCGTAACATCATTGGACAATTCGTGCGTTAAGTAACTCAATCTTCATACTCCTAGTCACCGCTGCTTCGAGGACAAGTAATTAGGAACAGTGGCTGATAGTGGTGTCACTGCTTGCTTAGCTGATTCTTCAAGTGTTAGGGAGCTGGTATGAGGTGGAGATTGTGGGTTGGTTAGAAGAGGGGAAGTTTCAGCAGAAGATGGGGCTTTGAATGCCTGGGGAGGTTTGATCTTGGAATAAATGTATTGAGGTGGGGAATTTGGGGATGAGTTTTTGCCAAGGGGAGATGTCTTATTTGATTGCAGTGTGTGATACGCTGTGCATGTATATTGCACATCCTCTTTTTCTTGTGTTTTTGTTATGGGGTTTATGTTCTTGTTGATATTCTTTTTCTTTTTCCTACCTTCCAGTTGTTTGCATTCACTTATTTCATCATCACAACCCTATCTCTCTCCTTTTTCTACATCTACATCTGCTTCCTGACTGTTTGCACTGTTCATTGCATGCTCAACCTTGTCCCTCCCTTTTTTTACTTTGTTACTGCCTTCTTCTTTGTGAAAATTTTGAATATTGGTTTCCTTTAGTTCGTCAGCTACTTTACACTGAGCAACTTGACATTTATCACCTACGTTCATACTTTCTTCATGCATGTCATTCACATTTTCCTCATCACCCAATGAAAGTAGCACTGAAAACTTGTTGAAGGTAAGGGGGTTGCCTTCAGTCTCACTATCACTTAATTCCACAACTTTTTCCATTCCATTCACAATATTCACAGTGGCAACTTGTAGTATATTCTTGTTTATGTCTGCTTCTCTAATGTCTTGATTGTTTTCTTCTTTGTCTCCTATATGCCCGTGGTCATTGTTTGTGTTAATTTCACTTTCACTTTTTTCCATTTCTTTAATGCATCCTCGTTTCTCCTCCTCCTTTTTTCCATTGTCCACTGTTTCCACTTTCTTTCTACTTACACGCTGCTAAACTTTAAACTTCCGTTTTAAAGTTCGCCTTACATTTCTTTTCACATGGATTGGGTTAGCAGTAACTACTACTTTATCTCTATTGGCTTTACTGTTGGTTTCCTCTTTGTTTTCAATCAGCTTTTCTTTCTTATTATCACAACTCTTGGTTTTGTGTCCAAATCCTTTGCATACCACGCATACATCAGGCTTCCACAAGTACTGCACGTATATTTTTTGTTGCCCTCCTTCAACCAACATCATCGTAAACTCATCAGGAAGTTCCTTATTCGGTTTTATTTCCACTAAGCATTTAGCATAGCTCAGTCTTTCCTGCTTTTCGGTCATTTCATCCATACACAACATCTTCCCCAGATGGCTACAGAGCCAGTTAATTCCAAGTGGAGACCAGGCATAAATTGGAAGGTTATACAAATGAACCCAAACTGGAACCGCCGTTATCGAGCCAGTAACGTTACTGATAGCTGAATCATATGGCTTTACAATAAACAACTTGTTATTCATGATTATAGGATCACATTGTAGGATCTTGTCTCTGTCTTTAGAATAAGTAAAGTTAAATAAGAATGAAATACCATCTGACTTAACTGTCACCGTTCCTTTTAGCTTCCAAATCTTCTTTAGTTTGGAGATCACCGCTGTATAAGACAATGGTTTGTATAGAAAGAAACCCACCAAAGTATCCTTCCAAATCGTCGCTCCTGCATCAATAATTTCAGAAGAAGGAACCAAAACTTCATCTTCATATACAGGAGACAGGTGAACGGGGATGTACTTCCCAGCATTCTTGGGAATGTGCTTGAACAAGGAAGTCCATGACCGTTCACTAGGAGGGGGAGCAGGTGGATCGGGAGTAAAGGGCACTGTTGGTGTTAAGGTTGGATCAGGGGGAACATGGGGTGGGTTAACTATGTGAGTAGGGGTAGAGGAGGTTTTGGTTGGGGCATGACTAGAAGGGGACGCTGAAGTGGCAGAGGAAAGGACCATGGTGTTAGAGAAGGACAGGGTAGGGTCTACGGTGTTGGCAGTGGGGATGGGGGGGGGGGAAGGGGGTACTACTGAGGTGACAAGGGAGGGATGGTTGGGAGCTCCATGCGCAGACATGAGAGGGGATAATTTATTAACTATTAATTCATGATTAAATAAGATATTTGTTGCTTATTTATATATAAATTGAATTTTTAATTGAATTTTGAATTTGAAACTCAATAATAAATATTTTAGAAGATAAATTGAATTTAAATACTCTATATTTTAAATTAATAAAAATTTGTTTTCTAATTATAATATATATATATATATATATTTGCAATTTATGATATGAATTTAATATGAATAATTTTTAAAAGGCTATCTAAAGGATTAAAATTATATATATATATATATATATATAATTAGTGTATAATTTAGTTTTAAGATCATTTTTCTTAAGATAATATAAACATGTAAATAAAAGAAAATGCATAAATATAACATTCATTCATTTAAAAGAATAATAACTTGAATTTAAAATTTTAAACAAGAATAAATACAAAGCTTGATTTTATACATATCTTTGAAAATTTATAAGATAAACATTAAAAAGTATAGTAGCTTAAGTTTGAAAAAAAGATTTAAAATACATTTTTCTTAAAAATGAATAAATATAGTTTGTATATTTATAAATTTAAAATATAATACATGTGTTAAGTTATAAAACATAAGTACTTAAGGGCTTAAACATAAAAATTGCTTGTATTTAACAAGTGTAGGTTAATTATGCATACAAAATCACAAGTGTTAGGATTTTCAATTATGTAAAGACAAGTGTCATGTTTGGTTTTATTTTTCTATTTCTTTTTGAAAATAATAATAAAGGAAAATCAAAGTTATATTTATACATATATATATATATATATCATAATCTCCTCCTTCACTCGTTTGGTTCAAAATTAAAGAAAAGCAAAAGCAAAAACCTTAAATATAAATTCAAAACGAACAACTATAAATCTGAAGCATCTCAAACAAAATCAAACAACAAAACTCAGATCAAAATCTGAAAGCAATTCAAAATCAAACAGTCTTCAAGTCAGATTCAAATTCAAAACCTATTTTCAACTTCAACCTGAGGCATTTCAACCCGAGGAACATCATATTCAACTCAATATACAGGCAACTAAATCAAATATCAAGCAAAGATCAAAGCTTAACTTAAACAAAACAAGTTCAGATCAAACAAAATCATTTCTAGGTTTTTATAGAGCAGATCAAAGTCTCAGGATATTCTCTATTCTTAAAATTCCTATGAGTAAACACTCTTCTTAAAAGTTTAAGTAAATAAAATTTGTTGCATGTGAAGTTCAGGAATGATTTATGTTTTGCATGTTGATAAATATGGGGATGTTAAGTATGCATGTTTGTTTATATATGCGTATCTCTGTTTTTACTGACAGGTTAAAAATCTTGATCAAAATCAAGTTTCTCTTTGTACATTCTCTTATAGGTTGTGAACTTCAAACAAAATATGTTTGCTTAAACATAAGCTAAGATTCAAAAATATACATAAGTATAATATGTTGGCAAATTATCTGCAAATCAGGAAAGACAGTGGGCAACTTATAAACATGAAAATTTCAAGTATCAAAATTCTTTGATTTACCTATATAATCTAAATCACAGTCAAAAATCATGAATTTTAGTAGTTAAATCACAATTCATAGTTTGAGATCGAGAGAGATATTTGAGGTTGATCTGATTTTGGTTTTTGAGCAATTTCTGGCATGGTGGGTGGTGAGGCCTCGGGATCGCCACTGGAGGTAGCTGGGGAGTTGTTGAGTTTAGGAAAAATGGGTGGAGGTTTTCTTCGCCACCGTGGCGGTGGATTTGTGTCGGAGTAGGGTTTAAACCCTAAGTTTGGTGGAGTATGGAAACTGGGTTGCTATGGCGTCTCTGGTGGATCAGAGTTCATCGAACTGGAGGGAAAAGATGAAAGGTTGGCCAGCGAACCTTTGGGCAGAAGTTCGTGGTCACTGGTGGTTGGCTTCGTGGGTTCGAGGAAGTTTTAGTTAATGGTTTCTGGTTCCAGGTTGTTCGAGTTTTTGCGATTTCGATTCCGAGTTTGTGATGATCTTTTGGTGGCCGAGATAGTTAATAGGGATGATCGTCGATGAGTTGGAGGAGTCGGCGGTGGTCAGAGCCCCGGCGATCGACGGTGCATGTGCATAAGGTAGGCTGGTGTGTCAGTGTTGGGAAGTAGAGCTGTCTCGAAGGGAAACTGGGGGAAATGGGCAGTGTGACTCGGGATCGTCTTCGGGTTAGCATGAGTGTTTTCGTGTAACAGGTTTAGGTTTAAAATTAAATCCAAGTTTTTTTTAAAAAAAAGAAGAGAAAGGGGAAGTCTCGGGTCAGGGATCGAGTATTATTCGGGTTGGACCCGAAGTTAAAACTGAGTAGTTTTAAAATTTAAAATAAGCAAGTTTTTAAATTTAAAAGAAAACAAGTTTAAATCTATTTCTTAAATCTAATTCTTTACATAATAAATGTTTTAAGTAATTTATTTAAGGAAGTTATATAATTTGTTTAATTTGAATTTGTTAAGTTAAAATTCTTTTTAAGTTATTTTAAACTTAATTTAGAAATATAATTAAGTGTTAATCAAAAGATAAAATGTTTAAATTTTATACGATAATGTTAATTAAGTAATTAATAAAATAATGATTTATCTTAAAGTTAATTAAGGTTTTTGATGATTAATGATTAATTTAATTAAAAAAGTAATTAAAGAGTAATTGATTAATTTAATTAATTAATGATTAAGAATTAATTAATTTGTAATTAAGGGTTATAGATTAATTAGAGATTAATTAATTTGTAATTAGAGATTAATTTATTAATTAATTAAAGATTAATTAAGTTGTAATTAGATTTAATTAATTAAGTAATCAGAGATTAATCAATTGGTAATTAAGGATTGATTAACTGGCAATTAAGGATTAATTAATTTGTAATTAAAGGATAAATGTTCTTTTAAGGATAAGTATTTAAACATAACCACCCATCGATCCTATTAAAGGTTAATTAATTAAATTACTTAACGTAATTAGTTAAAGGTTAATTAATTTTGTAATTAACTTAAGGTTAATTAATTTATGTGAAGGATAATTAATTAATTAAGGATAATTAATTAAGATGGATAATCAAGGTTGATTAAATTAATTTCATTAATTAATATCAAATGGTTTGTAATTAATTAATATTAATTAAGCAGGGTTAAGTAATTAATTTATTTGGTTTAAATTAATTAAGTGATTAATTTATCTTGCTTATGAATGTTTGAATGCTTGGATTGATTATTATCTCTGATCTGTAATATTTTGTGATGTAAATTGTTTGAATTAAGCTGTACGTAAATTATTTATCTGTGTTGAATTTACATATTTATCTGTGAATCCGTGAATGAAGATAAGCGTTATAGGATTATACCGCTTATCAATATTGCTGTGCTGAATTTTGTAATGGTTGATGCTATTGCACTACTGTGTAAAATCCCTGGACTACACCACACACACAAATATGGATTTCATGAGGAATTAGTTAAGCCACAGATATATGAATTTAATATTATTTTATTCAAAATAATAAAATGATCTTAAAGTTGAATTTTGAATCCAAAATAGTTTGGAAATGGAATTGGGTTAAATGTGAAAGTTTTTGAAAAGGAGTTTTAAAGATAAAAGTTATTTTGAATAACTTCATAAAGTTTTGAAATTTGAATAGTTTGATTTGAATTTGAATTCAAGATTTGAAATTGAGTTCTATGAATATATGTTTGGAAACTATGGCTTAAAAAGGTTATACAAGTTATATAATATATATATGGATTTTAAACCATTTTTGTAGTATATTAAAAAGTATTATTTTGGGAATTTAAATTTAACCCAAGTTTATACTTGGAGGGCTTTAACTTGAGAAAATGTAATTGGATTTTTCCAAAATGAAAACTCTTTGTTTTCAAAAAGACATTGCTTTCATATAAGAAATAATTTCTAGTTTTGTTGAAAGGATTTCGAGTTTTGAAATGGAAATAGTTTTGAAAGCTATGAATGAATCTTTGTGAAAGATTGGTGAACTCTGATTTAAATTAAAAAGAATCTTAAAAGGATGAATCTTTTGTTTTAAAAGATTAAAGTGGAAATTTGTTTAAACCATTTGAAGAAAAGGTTTTGGGCTAAGGTATGACTTAACTAAGATCCCATTTATCCATATGGTTTTAAAATTTGCGCTTATTATTCGATTTAGTCGGGAGAGGACTTTATGTCATATAACCCATTCCGAATAGTGATACGACGAAACGGATAACGTTTGATGACCAGTGGTGAAGACCGGGTATTTTCGAAAGCGAAAGGATTACCTGTCCAATGTCTCTACACCGAATGGCCCCGGTATAGAGATTTTGATCAACCTTTGTGATGGGGAATCCGGGCGTGATTAGGGATTAACCGGATTTGCAAGGGCTTCTTTTGAAGTACCTTCGGTTATGTTCAAACCTTGAACAGACTTGTATGGATGTATGTCTGACGTTGCACTTTGAGATGTAAAGCTGGTTTCTATAAAATACATTTATGTTTGGTGGCGGAGAATTTATTCTTTTAGCTTAACACCCGTCTCTAAGACGTACGAGCTCAGAGGTTATGTAGTTGATATTTACTAGTGATATATTCCCAGTTTGGTAATGTGGCATACTAAGTGCTGCTGATCATTGGTTGATTGAAGCATGGCTTTTGTGAAAAGTGTAGCATTATGGGACGAGACTTCATTGGAACCTCACAACTTGGAAATAGTCGAAACAGGAAGGATGTGGCAAGGTTATCGGGGGTCAAGCACCTTAGGGTATGCCCATTTCCTTCTAGATAAATGGTGATATCATGGTATGGAGCCCAGATATTTAACCTGTGTGGTTGTTGCTATTTGTTGGTGAATCCCGGGATAAAGGTTGGTTACGACCGGGGGATGGCATACTCATGTCAGTGGTTACCTAGTTACAGAGGTTATCCGGCCTTGTGTTGGCAGAGATCCGGTTAGATTCTCCGGGCGTCCCTCTAGAGGCGTACCCATGTGGTGTAGGAAGTTCCTTAGCCTGACCATTATTGGAAATCCAATCATCCAATATGCGCCCTGTACGGTTTTAGTTGTAGAACCTGCCATCTAACATGCTAGCTATAGTAGGCATAGTATAATGGTACGTATGCTGGCTAAGATTAATATTATACTTTCGAAATGTTTTCTGCACATGCACTAATAATAATATCAAATGGTTTTTGCGTATCAAGCATTTTTGACTGTCATAAGGAGAAATCTCCTCCAAGTGTGCGCTTGCATTGTATGTGTGGTGGGAGGCCTTATGGCAGTTTTATTTTTCTAAAAACATTGCGGATTTTTCTTTACTTCTTTTGTTTGTTTTTGTTCAAAAAAAACTATTTTTTTTGCTCTTACCAGTCTCTTGACTGACCTGGAATTTAATGTTCCCTTTCTAAACTCTGGGTGCCCCCAATTTTCCACATGGGCAGCCTAGAGTCAGATTTTCAGATAGTTGGATAGTAGATGTAGGTTCAATATCATTGAAGTTTTTATATTTTGGCAATCGCATTTGGATCGAGTTTGCTTAGTTCAGCTTGATGGTGGTTCGAGCTTTTGGATTGACATCTTTGGAGCTTGGGCATTTGTGGAGATATCTTTCTACTGCTGATGTTATCTCTTCTGCTGTTGCTATTACTCTTCTACTGCTGTCTTGTATCTTTGATATTGATAATCATTTGTATCAATGTGTTGTATCAAATATTGTGTATCAATAAAATCATTCATTTCTATTTCCGCTATGTTGTTTGCTTAATGTGTTATAAGCTCCGGCGCGAATCGAATTTCAACGTTTGAATCTGCGGCATTCGAATACGAGTGAAGTATGGATGTCATTTTCAAACGCTGGATTTCGGGTCGTGACATTCTTACAATATTAAACTATGGAAATATATTCCCTTCTCTAAACCAATCAACTAATCTATCACTAACTTACAAATCAAGTTATTAGATTTTCCCCTTTTTAATTCGTTTTCTCCCGTTTAACATAATCTACTGTAAATTTCTCATTTTTAGGCTTATGCCTTTCTCTACAACTTTTAAGCCTAATATTACTTATATTTAATTGGGTCTCTTTTTTTTTCCATATAAATAACACTTAAATATAAGTACACCTTTCTTACAAAATTTACAGTTTTAACATAATTAGCTAGTAGAACCAATTACTGAAATTAGTCCAAATGCTGAATTAAATATTTAACAGGAATCTAACGATATTATACATCATAAATATAATAGAGATATAATTTAAGCCCACTCACTTTTTTTCCTTAGCTTTAATCCATGGCCTTCCTGGATCCACTTCTAAGGTGTCTAATATTTTTATTAAAAAGATATTCTCCCTAGAAATATTTTCTATTTAGGGTTCAGCCTCAGGCAATGAACCCAATTGTGAGAAAATCTGGTTGTGAGAAAATAGCTAGACCTGTAGTTCTAGTTATAGTGAATCTTAGGGATCTTAGGCCATTGGATTTTAGGATTAAATCTGGTGCAACCACATTACAGGTTTGCTGCGAATCATTGGATCTAGAAAACAACGCTCGAGATTGCATGAAAATCAAATGACAAAACTTCGGACATCCCTAGACGATTTCTCGTCTATGAAAAAACATGGATCGACCTGTGGGGTCCTACTTTTTTTTTTCTTTTTTCGTTTAATTCTTTATATGTTTATATAATTTTGATTTTTTATTCTTCTCGTAACTTCTTCTATTAACTCGGATCTCGACAAGTTATATATGCCAATTGATTAGAAAATCACCACGAGCACAATGGTATAAGTTTCGAGGCCATATTCTAAAAATTTCAAAAATGCTTATTTTCATTGTTCATCGTTATTTGATTATTTAATTATCTAAAAATGGAGGGTGTTATAATATATTGAAGATTATGAATGTTCAATGTAATGTTGTGCTCTACCATATATATATATATATATATATATATATTAATAAATTACTTGCATACTCCTTAGTTGTTAAGCAAATTCAAGCTAAGGATGTTATGTGTAGTGTTGTTAATATATTGAATAAATGAGGTAAAATAAGTATATGTATTTATTAAGCAAACTCAAGGTACATATACTATACTTAGGCCGTCATGATATGGTAGGTATGAGTGAATAATCTCTTTCAATTTATTTAGCAAACTCAAGGTCGAAATGAGAGTAGGACAAGGAAACATGGGTTAGGAGTTGTATGTGATACAACCGATAAGGAGTTATCCACGTTTGTGGCGTTATGATTTGTTGAGATGGTAACATTTAACCTTTCTAGTATTGTAAGAACATATGCTAAATAATGTTATAATTATTTACAATGATATGCATTTAATACGATTGATAAAACGTTTATCAATTAATATATACAAACGAACTGAATTGAAAATTGAAAAGTGGAAATATAATATAATACTCACTGTTAAATGCCTACTGCATGTTAATGTTTTCTATACCCATGCAAGTGCCTAATTTTTACAACTACTTAATGCATTCGTAAAACGTTAACTTACGTGTTAATTTGTTTTAGACCGTGTATTGCATTTTATTAGTTTTGGACTCTAAAAGCAATACAAGACTATGAATGGATATTTGATCCATATACTTTTATATATAAATGTTATATGGTGAACGGTTATAGTTCATAATGCATGATATATCAATGAACATAGTTCATTCGAAAGAAGCCAAAAAACTATATATAAGATCGAGTATTCAATTTGATTGATTACATAAAAGATCATATTGTGTTAATTGTAGCACAAGACCAAAACTACAAGATAGATCTAAGAACTCGATCACTAAAATGTCTTATGCAAAGAGCAATATATTTAATGTCCGTAAATGTTAAGGATAATCAAATGCACTTTCTTTCATAAAGAGTTCATTATGATATTGTAATAAGAGTTTTCTTTGAATGGTTTGACCATTTAGAAAGGAAAATGAATGTATAAGAGTAAATATGATTCAAGGTATAGTCGAGATGGAGAGAGTGAATAGTCATTTATTCTTCATAAAGAAACAATCGAAACGAGAATTGTAATCACAATAAAAGATACTTAACATTGGAATAAAAAATATGATTTCTATCTTGAAATGTATTTTAGTATAGAAAATTGTTTTCTATGAGATTGGTTTATATGGGTTCAAGATAGTTGATCAAGAACTCTCCTCTGTAAACTAGTTGCAATATATGAAATAAATAAATCTACATTAAGTGAATGATGGACCTTTGAATTTAGTACACTATTATAGTAATGGCGGAAATAGTGGGAGCATGCCATATAGCACTTATCGAATGCATCAAATTACGAAATTTGTTTTTGTAAAACGTACCGAACATTATTTACGAAGTAATGACTATTTTTCGCTATCGACTAAAAAATATACATAACTATATTTCCATATGAATATTTGTTATGAAATAAAACTGTGATATTTGTTTTCATAACAAAAGTGATGCATTGGAAAGTACAGAATTATCTATACAGTTATTCTGGAATTATGAACTAAGCCATAATTTTGAGAAATAATTTTATTATATGATGTTACATCATATGATACTTGTTAATTATATCTCAAATAATAATGGGCTATGCACCCATTTAGTGGGAGCATCATAAGAGTTGATGAACTCTTTAGATTGGTACATATAGATATATGCAATCGTAATTTTATAAATACCAAAATGGTTCCATGTATTTCGTTATATTCATTGACGAGTCATCATTGACATGGACATGTGTATTTGATACACATGTAGTATGTCGATGGTAAACTCATTGAATATAAAACAAAAGTAAAAATAACATGCGATAGAAATGATTCGATTTGATCGAATGAGTGTGTATATTCGAAAGGGTTCCAAACGTACCTAAAATGAATGAAGATTCGATCTCAAAATAAATCTTTCATTTGATACATAATGATGCATTGATATGGTGTAATCGAACTTTTTGGGCAACATAGGATAATTGTGAGTGAAGTTGAGTTAGTTTCTTTCTGTATAGTAATGTACTTAAGAGTAGTGTACAAGGTTAATATTATTTCATCTGAACAACAATTTACAAAATCTTACAAAATAAGGATTTATTCGAAACTCTAACATATTCTAGGCCAAGGAGTTGGCAGGTTATGCGAGTCAAAATATTGCATGTAATAATTGTTTATGAGGGATCTTGTATAATCTCCCTAAAAGGATTTTGGAAAGGACTGTCATTGAAGGACATATTTATGTTTTGAACATAATTTTTGTAAACTAAAACCAAATCAGTTTTATAAATAAAGAAATTCATAATGCGTTTAGGAGTCCCTATTCTATTTCGACTGAGAAACAATTGTTATTTCAAGCTATACCAACTTCATTATGAAGGAATTATTGATAGTTAAATGGAACTGGATACGATCCATAAATATAACTGATTATATGAGATGAACTGAAATTAACTAACCTAAATGAACACATAGCATTAGAATGTCTAATAAATATTCTCACACAACAAAGAGAAAATATGGGTTTCTTATTAATGTTGAAAATATATAATCCTCGGTTGTTTAATTAAACAATTAAGAGGGTTGACTTTATATGATATGATGCGCAGATCCAAAGGAATTCCCAAATAAGCTATAAAAATATAGATTTTGGTGGTTGTAACCGAAGGGATGTGATTCATCAGCCGAGATTGTGTCTTTATGTGAAAGACTAATGTAGTTGGAACTAAATGAGCAATGTTGATAAGAATAATATCGCAAATTTCAAATGTTGAAATTAGCATAATAGATTCGGTATTCAACGTACTTAAGTTAATTTGGATTTACTCCAAAAATTATCACTTGATAAGACTTAATGTTTTGGTACACATGTATTGAAATGGAAAATTCTAAATAACGATTTAGAATAAGTCGTTTACATATATTAAACAAAAGTGTCTCGAAGTCAGTGGAAGCGATATTGAGTTAGTGAGTCATTAGATATGATTCAAGAAATGAAATGAAAGTATCATTTTATAAGTATCAAGATTGATAGAAATATCAAATAGTTTGATTTTCAATCAAAATGAAGAGGAAGTGTGCGTTCATGAGAAAGAACGTTAAAAGGTACATTGATATTTCTAAACTATAAGTAAACAACAAGTTGTTGATTTTAACAATGTACTTGTGTTAAAATTAGCCTATGTTGTTTTAATGTTTAACATTGGATTAATAAATGATGTCTTTTATAGTAAGTATAAAATATGTCGAGAATGTCTCAAATGATATGCAAGGACACCTTATTAAAATGTTTAATACGAAACATGTAAGATTGATTGCTTTGCATTGGCAGTAGGAATTATCATACATGTTATGTTGTCTACGATGTCATGGTTTGTTTATGTATTTGATACATGAAGTAATATCAAATCAAAATTGATATCACTAAATGGTTGTTTGAAGTGTTCTCATGTATTTATTAATTACTAGAGAATTATTTACAGAAGCAAAAACACCTTATGAAGGATTGTTCAAACTCGAACTTCACAAGCTGTGCAGTTAATGCCCGCTATTACCCCGTTATAACCCTGCTATATCTCATAGCGAATTTCTACCGCTACAATTTTTACAGATAGCCCTAAATATAGCCTTTTTGCTTTAAGCCCCGCTATTTCCGCTGTCCCGTTATTCGCGCTACATTCCGTTATTTCCGCTATATCTTCTTTAAAAGAAATAAATTGAAAAATGACATTTATACATTATAAAAATTATGAAATAAATTTATTTAATTGAATTTTTAAAATATATTCAGAAATGAATATATTCTATTATTCTATTAAATTCAATTATGTTATATAACAGTTTTAATTTTATTTATAGTATATTCGCACATGTTTTTATTTAAAATTATTTGTGTATTAATTATAATTCAATTGAATGTTAATTTTTCATTTAATTACCATTTATATATTTGTAAAAACATTAAGTATGAGTTTTATATACTATTTTAGAGTCATCCGCTATATCATCGCTATATCCCTGCCATGACTTTTTGCACCTCCGCCACATTGAATCTGCCGAGCGCTTTAACTGCACAGTTCATAAGTGATATTGAGTAAAATATGTCAATAATAATTCAAGTTTAGAATATTTAAGTTGGAAATGTTACAAATGAAAGACCATGGCTAATTCAATGAAAATGGCTAAGTACATTGCCTAGAATAGCGCCGCTGTAAAGACAATATATATATAAAAATATAAGTGCACAAATTTATAATTGAGCCAATTTCAAATGTTCAGATTCACATAACATTGTATTATGATAACAATGTCATGATATAGTTTGTAACAGAATTTACAGCTCACTATATGTCGAGAGACATACTCCAAATTGTTCCACATGATAAAATGCTTATCACCATCGGAGAGAGTTGATTGACAGAGTAGATAATTATAACGTAATAGCATACCCGTTCATAAAGGGTCGGACCTAATTGGTTTCGAGTTAACCGATTGGAGAAGTTGGAATAAGATTCCATAATTGACCCCAAGTGCAAGTGGGAGATTGATAGAGTTAGGGGTATGCCCTAGGTGCAATTATGTAATTTTTTACATATATCTAACTCGTTGACTAATCTTATCCGAAATAAAGGTATTTTCTTTCTATTGTATACTTGATATAACTTGGTTATATTAATTAATAAATTTAATTAAAAGTATATTTAATAGAAAATCCATAAATGGTATGTTTTGTGATAGTAGTTACAAAATGTTGTAACCGTGAGTAATTTATCACAGCGAAAAATGTACCATTTTAAATGTTCCTAGTCAAGATGCATCGAGAATGGATATCGATGTATCCATTGAGATTAGAGTACATAACGCTCACCAATTGTTGGGCAGTTTACTTATGACTGTTGGGGGCACCAAGGGGTTACGTAGTGATAGTTATTGGATAACTATGGAATTACTCACTCGATAGTTTTCTGTTGGTTAATATAACGAAGGTTAAGTAGAGAATATCGATGTGACTAATTTACATAGTTCTCTCAACTTGAGAATACTATTGATCTTCAATGTGGAAGCTCTAATTTGATTATAGTTAAATAGTGGCACGACGTCCATCGAACACTATAGTTGGGTCGAGTGGAAGCATTGAAAGTGAAATGCTATTCAAAAGAGGATTCATCTCTTAATTTATATGAGGTTAATATCACGGTCAACTGAAATCAAGTCAAAGTCAAAGTCTCTGGCCAGAGCATTTCGATTATAATAATTGTTATTATTGAACCAAGGACATTGTGTTTGGACTATAAACTTGAATGTGGATGATATTGGAATTTTGACCATTCCAAATTCCATAAATCCAAAGTGATATAGTTTTGACGTAGAGAATTGGTGTAATAATTGTCACTATTAACCGTTTATAATAAGTAAAATTGGATTTTACCAAAAGTTGTGTAAGCGATAAATTCAGCCAAAATGTCACATCATTTGTTAAGTGATGTGTGAATGTTAATATTCGAATTGTTCGATATTAATTGCTGATTGAATTTACACTTTTGGATCGCACAACCGTAATGATGAATTTTTTTAAAAACCACATGATTTAATTAATTTATAAAATGTTGTAAATTAATTAAATAATGATATTTGAGAAATATTAATTATTATTCATTTGATGTTTGAAAGTTTTTTTAATTATTTTAATGCATTTATAAATGTTATATTTGCGCGCATTGATATACAACATTGATGTAATTTAAAGATAATTGCATGAAATGATTTATGGAAATTTTATGCCATTTGATGACATAATTCGTGAAAATTTTACGCATTTGATGACATAAGTGTAAAGAAAGGATTGGAGAAAGAGAAACAATCAAGGGAGTTAATTAGGGAAGTTTTAATTAAAGAATGGAAAAGTTTTCAATCTTTAAAATAAAACTTATTCTCTAATTCATTATGTACGTACAATTCATTCTTTCTCATTCAATTTGTTTCTTTCTCTTCTCCTAACTTTTCATAGCAAAAAATAAACAAAAATTCCAAAATTCTTTCAACTCCATATGAAAACACTAAAAAAAGTGGTTCATCCATTTCTTGCAAGGATAGGATGAGGATCTCGAAGAACTGAGGAGATATCACCATTCAAGGTGTGACTTCTAGGCAACATCCTTTGTTGAGTCCATTTTCAAGATGTGCTTCAAGGATTTGGGTAATAAGGTATGTTTTTCTTTAATAGATAATGATATTTGATGTAATGTTTGTTGAAAGAGGAATTTAATTATCATAATTAGTCTGTATACATCACTGCCTCATTTAAGTTGTAAATTGTTTGTGTAGCTTGAATTGTTTGTTAAACGAATCACTTGGTGTTTTATTTAACAAATCAAAACTAATATCTTTATATGTTTAAATATAATATTTTATTTTGGAACTATGTTCTAAACATTTAATTTAAAGTCTAATTTTTAGATCAGAAATTTTGTATGCTCAATTTATCAATTGGGTTCTTATTTTGTTAAATTAAAATTAAATTTTATATATGTTTGAATACAATGTTTTATTATAGATCTCTATTGTAAACATTCAATTCAAAGTATAGTCATTTAGATCTAATGTTTTTATTACTACCCGGTTGCTTGGCCCGACAACGAGAGGAAAATATTGAGTGTCGTTTGGCCTGCAAGTATCGTTCGGCCTGCGTATCGCTCGGCCTAGGTATCGTTCGGCCTGACTACATCGTTCAGCCTAAGTCCATCGTTTGGCATCTTGAATTCAAGCGCCACCTCTTGGCATTCTTTGGGTCAAAATCTATCGCTCGACATCTTGAGTTCAAGCGCCACCGCTCAGCATTCTTTGGTTCAAAAGCTATCGCTCGGCGTCTTGAGTTCAAGCGCCATCGCTCGCCATGATCTAGCTTCGAGTTAACTACCCAAAGTTCACCGTTCGGTCAATTACCGCTCAGTATAAAATAATTCCAAACTTAGAAGCACAAACATCTCAGTTATTGCCGCTCGACATATATCGTTCGGCCAATACCGTTCGGAAACCTTATTTGGCAACATCATTTGGCAAAGCCACTCAGCAAGGTCGCTCAACAACTGCTGTTCGGCATCCCTGGCTCGGCGCATACTAGAGGTGTTAACTAATTATCAAGCCCATAACAAAGTAAGGGCATTCAAAATAACTTTGCTTCGAGTTAATTTGCTACTTGATTCGGCTCTCCTAAGGGCTTATTTCGAGTCACTTGATGATTGACTAGACAATTCTCAACCGGCATTTCTCGCTCGGCATGACTAGTTCAGTATGCCTAGCCCGGTGCGCAGAAGTCACCTATTGTGGGCGGAGATACATTGCTCCTGGGCCCACAATTCAAGTCATTGTTGTACGGATTGTATCTGTATTCAATTATTTGAAAGAGCATTAAAGATTAAACTCGAAGTAGACGTAGGCAGTTACGCCGAACCACTATAAATCTGGTGTTCTGGTGTTTGCAATTAATTCTACATATATTCCTCTATTTTAATTTACTATCTTTATTAATCTCTCTACACAAATTCTTCTTTGGGTGTTAGTGACCAATTCTGGTGCTAACATTTTGGTGCTTCCACTGAGAAATGAATTTAGATTATTAGGATCTACTTTCTAGCTACTGGACTGAAGAAATCGCACGAAGGATATCCAAGTCATTCATAGAAAGTCCGTTGATTCTACTCAGAGTTCCTACCAATAACTCTACAATGGAAAGACCTCGTACCAGGTCGGCCTCTCACAACGCGGACATCCACGAGATAGCTAGCGTCCATCAAGTAGGACCCAGCAATCAATAAGTTAATCCAAGCCCAGGGACTGTCGCCGCCCAAAACCATGTGGAGGTTGTCACTAGAACGAAGTTCATCGAGATGATGAGAGAACTCATGGAAAGCATGAGACAACTTTACGAACAGATTCAAGCTAACACCAACCTCATGACCCAACTTACTCAACAAAAGCATCAGAATGCTGGAAGTTTCCCCACTCCTTACTCCTCGTCTGACATCTCGACTTCCTCCGATGAAACGCCCAGGCATAGTTGCCGTAGAACTGAAACAACACAAGTAGATGTTACTGATCGATGAACCAGGGATGGTCCAGGCTCCCTACCTAGAGCCATGGCACCTCACTTACATCAAGGAAACTTAGGGTCTGCAGCACGAGTGGAAGCTGGACGACCAGCTTACCGAGGTCCTAATGAAGCTGAACCCCATGATACAAGTTTGGCAGATTGCCAACAGAGGAGACACCAACCAGAACGGTCTCGTAGGATAGATTCCAAACTGCCATCTTCCATACAAACCCCAGACCTATCAGCTATAGTCAGACAGCTGATGAGAGAAAATCAAGGCTTGACTAATGATGATTGGGGGATATGCAGGAGTCATACTCCACTCACAAATACTACTCTACAAGCCGAGTACTGTAGGAAGTTTAACATGCCAACTATTCCGACCTATGAAGGGAAGACTGATCCCCGACAGTATGTGATGAGATATGAATGGATGATGGATTCATCTAGGGCGAATGATGCAACTAAGTGTGGATGCTTCCCAATAACTTTATCTGGAATCGCTACTATATGGTTCACTGGACTTCCTCCGTGGTCTATCTCCAACTTTGACGAATTAGCGACGAAATTTGTGGAAAAGTTCAGGATTTATGCCACTTTTCCTAAGGAAGTGATGTCCTTATCCAGCGTGATTCAGGCTCCAGGGGAGTCATTAAAGGAGTACTTACAGAGATTTCATGTTGCGACTACTGAAGTTAGCAACCCAAATGACCATGCCATTCTAATGGCTGTCATGCGATGGGTAGATCCAGATTCGGAATCTGGCGATTGGCTGGCAGGAAAGCCTCCAACTACGCTAGAGCGTTTTTATTCAAAGGCTCATTAATTCATAAGAAGGGAGGAAGCCAGGTGGATGAGGCAAGATAATGCACCAGGGCCTGGCAAGGAAACTGTGAAGAGCCACATTGCTATAAAACAATCTCGTGATAACTTGAGAAGGTCCAGGTCAATGTCCAAAACAAGCCTGGTCAATCTAAAATATCCGAAGGAGGAAATCTCCAAAAGAAAAGGGAAGCAAGAAATTGGAAACCAAGGATTCCTACTTACAACAAATACATTCCTCTGAATGAATCTCTGGAAAATATTTACCTATCAACCTATAACACTTTCCAATACCAAAAGCCACGCCCAAAAGAGTCAACAGAGGAACAAAAGTAGACTGGGAAGTATTGCCGCTTCCATAAGACTTATGGGCACAATACCGAGAAATGTAGACACCTCCACAATGCTATAGAAAAGCTGATTCGGTAGAAAAAGTTGCAGGAGTTTGTCAAGAACCCATAGGAAGGTAGACAAGGAACATCCGACCTTGGATACGGTCAAGCTCCAAGCCATATAGAGGTACCTGCCCGAACTGTAGGTAGACTAGTCATAAACATGATAGTCGGTGGACCTCGCCCTGCAGGCAAGAATTGGCAAGAAATGGAGTGGTATGCTAACTCCCTAAGGCATGTAGATTTTGAGTGTTGTTCGAATACAGAGGATGGGTCCCCGGCTAAGCAACAGCGAACGATGATGGATAATACAATATTCAGGAGCAGAGATGCTGATCAGGTGGAGGCTCCTACCGTTGACCGGATGGTCATCCCCGCGACAATTGGGCCAGCATTTGTGAAAAGAATTTTGATTGATTGTGGAAGTTCTATTAACATCATCTTTAAAAAAGCATATGACCAAATGAAGATGGAGACGAAGGATTTAAAACCATATAAAGCCTGTATCCATGGCTTTAATGGTGTAGCTATCGATGCAGTGAGTTATGTTGAATTGCCAGTTGAAGTTGGACAAGGTGAACGTAGAAGGTTACGAATCCCGCCTTTCATTGTTTTGGATGTTAATTCTCCGTACAATGTGTTTCTGGGTCGACCGGCCCTGGCAGAGGTTAGGGTAGCTTATTTAACTTTGAAATTTCCGACAGACACAGGAGTTGGTGTTATGCATGGCGATCAAGCGACCGGTCGTGCATGTTATGTGACTAAGCTGAGAGAGGCCCAGCAAAGAGAGAAAGGAAAGGTTGCAGACAGCTCTGTCTGCACCCGAGTCACTGAAAATTGACAAGTAATGCCCGAGCCCTGGCTCGGGCAATGCGATCGGATCTATAGAGACATAGACCTAAGAGATGATGATGAGGAATCCAGGGAAGCAAAAGCAGCACTGGCTAAGCGGACGATTGACATTCCAGTCAGCCGAGATGACCCATCGCGAGTACTTAAGATTGGATCACAACTCAACGCCTCAATGACCAAGGATCTCACTGATTTCCTCTGATCGAATTTGGATGTTTTCGCTTGGACACATTCTGATATATGCGGGATTTCTCTCGCCATTATGAGTTATATGTTGAACATAGACCCGAGGTATGTACCAGTAAAGAAAAAAAGGAGAGGCATAGACCCGAAGAGGTCCATGGCTCTCAGAGAGGAGGTGGACACTCTCAAAGCCAATGGATTTGTCCGCGACGCCCTCTACCCTGAATGGTGTCTAACCCCATGATAGTGAGAAAAACAAATGGAAAATGGAGAATCTGCATAGATTAATCTAACATGAACAAAGCATCCCCAAAGGATAGTTTCCCTTTACCCAGAATTGACCAGCTGGTCGACTCAATGGTGGGACACTAGTTATTTTCATTCACGGATGCATACTCAAGATATAATCAAATCCCGATGCACATTCCAGACCAAGAATACACTAGTTTTGTCACAGATGTTGGGCTATATTGCTATGTAGTGATGCCTTTCGCACTGAAAAATGCAGGAGCAACTTACCAGATTTGGTGAATTGGATGTTCGAAGACCAAATTGGTAGAACAATGGAAGTCTATGTAGATGATATGCTCGTGAAATCATGACAGTCAAATGACCACATTCAAGACTTAGTGAAAATGTTGGATATCCTCAAATATTATGGAATGAAGATCAATCCTCTGAAGTGTTCCTTTGGCGTTGCATCGGGTAAGTTTTTGGATTTCATTGTTAATGTGCGGGGAATTGAAGCTAATCCAGAAAAGATTCAGGCTATTTGAGACATACAAGTGCCCAGAACTATAAAGCGAGTACAAAGCCAGAACGGAAAAGTGGCCGCGCTGAGTCGATTCATATCCAGCGTGACAGATAAGTATATTCCCTTCTTCAATGTAATAAAGAAAGGAAAGAGAAATTTTAAATGGACATCCAACTATGAGGATGCATTCCGGGTTCTGATAAGGCATTTGGAAAGTCCCCCGGTACTGTCAAAGCCAGTAGATCATGAAGTGTTGTATGTGTACTTGGCCGTATCTCAACATGCTATTAGTACGGCTTCGTTCGCGAGGAAGACCGAGTTCAAAAACCGGTGTACTATGCCAGTAAACGTTTAACGGGGGGAGAGAGAAATTATCCTAAAATTGAGAAGCAAGCCTACTACTTGGTGATTGCATCACGCAAGCTTCGTCCATACTTTCAAGCGCACTTGATCAGTGTTTATACCGATCAACCTTTTGCGACAGGTACTCCAACAGCCAGAGACCTCTAGAAGGATGTCAAAATGGAATATCGAGCCGAACCAGTTCGATATTACCTACCTTCCACGAAGGGCCATATAAGGGCAGGCATTGGCAGACTTCATCATTGAATTTACTGTATCAGATGAACCAGACAGTGATAAGGTTATTCCCTCTGTTCGATGGAAACTATACACCGATGGGGCATCCAACGATCGTTGTTCTGGGGCTGGTATAATTCTTGTGACCTTGAAAATAGATCGATTTGTTATGCTTTGAAGCTCAATTTCCCAACTACAAATAACGAGGCCGAGTGTGAAGCATTGATTGCTGGTTTGAAACTTGTCAGGGAACTTGGAGTAAAAATGATTGAAATCTTTTGTGACTCACAATTGATGGTGTACAGGTGCAGGGAGCTTATTAAGCGAAGGGGCAAAGGCTTGCTCCATACCTTGCTCGGGTTTAAGAGCTGTTGGTAGACCTAAAATATTACAATATTTTGCATGTCCAGCGTGAACAAAACAGAGAAGCTGATTCTTTGGCCAAATTTGTAAGTACTGGCGATGCACAACAGATAGGATTGGTTCTTGTCGAAACCTTACATGCTTCGAGTATAAATGAGATAGAGGTAGATTTCGTGTTAGAAACAGAAATCGAGAAGGAGTCACAGATAACCCCATTCAAGCATTATTTGCTGCATGGGGTCTTGCCTGAAAGAAAGAGCGAATGATGGCAAGTCATTCATAAAGCTTCACGATATGTAATGAAGGGCGGAATAATGTATCGAAAGGGATTCTCAGTTCCCTTACACCGTTGCATTACCCACGGTGAGATAAAAGGAGTCTTGAAGGAAGTTCATGAAGGAGAATGTGTTGACTATACTGGAGGGTAGACACTAGCAAAAAAGATCCTCCGCTATGGATACTATTGGCCAACTGTAAATCGATATGCTGCAGACTACGTAAGATGATGTGACAAGTGTCAAAAATACGCAAAAATCCCGAGAGCTCCACCGATAGAACTCACACAAATGGTTATTCCCTGGCCGTTTGCAATATAGGGAATCGATATAATCGGTTCCTTACCTATCTCCAAAGGCGATGCAAAATACGCAATAGTTGCGGTCGATTATTTTACCAAGTAGGTGGAAGCAGAGCCCTTAGCTACAGTCACCACCAAAAAGGTCATTAATTTTGTTGTACGAAACATCATATGCCATTTTGGCCTCCCGCGAACTATCATTACGGACAACGGAACTCATTTTGAGAGTAGGAGGTTCAAAGAATTTTGTCGAAAGTACGACATTGAGAAAAGGTTTGCAGCGGTTTCTCATCCAAAAGCCAATGGAAAAGTAGAAGCCGTGAACAAAATAATCAAGTCCATATTGAAAAAATGTTTGGAAAAGGCTAGAGGCAAGTGGATGGATGAGCTTCCAATAGTACTTTGGGCTTACAACACCACCCATAAGTCTGCGATTGGCCACACTCCATTAGCATTGACATATGGCACGGAAGCCATTGTACCTGTGGAACTTGAAGTTCCTTCACATCGGGTAACTCATTATGACCCTAAGACGAATCAGGATCTCTTGATGGAATCACTGGACTTTCGTTGATGAAAAACGCGAAGAAGATGATTTAAGCACGGCCGCATATATGCATTGAGTCGCTCGATATTATAATGAAAAAGTCCGACCTAGAATCTTTAACGTGGGCGATCTCGTTTTGAAGCGAGTTTTTTCGGTCCCATTGCGTATGAATCCCACATGGGAAGGTCCATACGTCATTGAACGGAGGCTTGGAGAGGGAACTTTCAAGCTAGCGACCATTGATGGCGTGACACTCCCCCGAGCATGGAATAGCGAGCACCTACGATGTTATTATTCTTAGTCTATTTCTTTCACATTTTAGTTGCAATTATTTCCAATGTATTTTTTATTTCGTTGATTCTTAGCTTTTGGCATGTAATAAAACAATTTAGTTCGTTTTCATTAATAAAGGCTTGAAGCCATTTTTTCCATGAAGTGTTGATGTTTCCGTGTGTTGCAATTCTATGGAAAAAATTAAAGTTACATTATTCTGTCTGGCGTATGAACGCGCATAAACGACTCAAAATCTCTAAGTCCTCAAAATGTGGACTGGAGTACTCTGAGACCCCAGAGTGCAGACTAGAGTATAAACGACTCAAAATCTCTAAGTCCCCGGAATGCAGACTGGAGTACTTTGAGTCCCCAGAGTGTAGACTAGAGTATAAACGACTCAAAATCTCTAAGTACCCAGAGTGCGGACTGGAGTACTCTGAGTCCCCAGAGTGCAGACTAGAGTATAAACGACTCGAAATCTCCAAGTCCCCAGAGCGTGGATCCAAGTACTCCGAGTCCCCAAAGTGTGGACTGGAGTATAAACGACTCAAAATCTCCAAGTCCCCAGAGTGCGAACTGGAGTACTCTGAGTCCCTAGAGTGCGGACTGGAGTATAAATGACTGAAAATCTCCAAGTTCCCATAGTGCGGACTGGAGTAATCTGAGTCCCCAGAGTGCGGACTATAGTATAAATGACTCAATATCTCCAAGTCACTAGAATGCGGACTAGAGTATAAACGACTCAAAATCTCTAAGTCACCAGAGTGCGGACTGGAGTACTCTGGGTCCCCAGAGTGCGGACTAGAGTATAAACGACTCAAAATTTCCAAGCCCTCAGAGTGCGGACTGGAATACTCTGATTCCCTAGAATGTGGATTAGATTATAAACGACTCAAAATCTCCAAGTCCTCGGAGTGTGGACTGGAGTACTCTGAGTCCCTAGAGTGCGGACTAGAGTATAAACGACTCAAAATCTCCAAGTCCATGGAGTGCAGACTGGAGTACCCTGAGTCCCCAGAGTGCGGACTAGAGTATGAATGACTCAAAATTTCTAAGTTCCTATTGTGCGGACTAGAGTACTCTGAGTCCACAGAGTTCGGACTAGAGTATAAACGCCTTAAAGTCTCCAAGTCTTTGGAATGAGGACTGGAGTAATCTAAGTCCTTAGAATACGAATTAGAGTATAAACGACTTCAAAATCTCTAAGCCCCAGAGTGCGGACTAAAAGTATTCTAAATACCCCAAGTACAGAATCGAGTATCAACGATTCTCAAAAAATACCCAAGTCATATGGAGGCGAACTGGAGCTTGTGTAACTCACTAAATTTCGAGTTATGGCGACAAATTAGACAATAAGCTGAAAAGCAAAATTCATCGAAAAAAAGAAACTAAGTTTTATTCACAAATCCCAAAACAAAGTTCCACTACAATTCTTCCTAGACTCGGAGTCAAAAGTCTATTTACATTGGCTACGAAAATAAATAGAAAATAATTACATAATCTAAACTTAATCTCGTTGAACGAGGCCTGGTAGTTACTTCTTTGATATCTTCTCCCTCCCCGATTTCTCAGATGACTCCTCTTCCACGCGTTTTCACATGGACGCTTTGCTTGCAAGGGAAGTGACGTTCAAGGAGGGAAGAGGAACTTCCAGTGGCCTTGACCCACCGGGAATGACTTTCAAAGGTTTGTTCAAAGGAGCGTCTGGTTCCATTACTTGGGGCTCAACCTTGATTTCAACTTTCTTCTTATTATCCTCCATAAGTTGCTTCTTCATGCTTAATTTTGAAGTGTGTCCGGAGGCGCTCGTAATTTCAACTTCATCGTGTTCCTCGACGGGGGATGGATTTTCAGATTTGTTTTCATTAAGTGCCTCTATCACTTGAGCATCAGGACTGTAAGTCTCTCCGATTTGAATTGCCACTCCCATGATCTCCTCCTTCTCCATCGCGAGATCTCCCATTGGAGTTGGCTCGGGATCAGAACGGCCTACACAAAATCATAAGAGACAAATGTTAGAATACTTTAACTACTCGCCGAAAATGATGGCCCTTTGAACTTTGAGAAGAAAAGTTGTGTATCAGTTTCCGGCTGACTCTCAACTATACGGGGAGTTTTACCCTCTGGAAAGGGAGACAGAACATGAATATCAAGGCCAGGATCTTCCAAGTCATAGCCAATGTGTTACTCGAAGGGGTCATGTGACGGACGACCAGTCAGTTGAGTAGGGGGAGGAGCTGGAGACTCGGTTCCGGACGGGCCGGCAATGTCATTCTTTCCTTTCGGCGAGGAGGAGTCTCTGCTATAAAGAGCCTTCGCTGCAGACAAGTCCGAAGGCTCATTGCCCTGGAGAAAATCCTTCATGAAAGCTTCTTCGTCAATCTCTTCAGTGCCCGACTCAACCTTTTTGATCTTTATCAAAGTCCCTCATGCTTCGGCCAAAGATTTGAGGTAACCCTCGCCAAGAAATGTTAGGTCGCAATGCACTAGAATTCGAGCATTGTACTCGACTATGAGCGGGTCGAACATGCACTTAATCTCCTCTCTACCAGCCTCGGTAGCCGCCTCAAGGCAAGAATCAATATCCATGAGCGCTATTCTTTTGCCCTCCTCACGGGCTTCATCTTTCAGCGTCTCAGCCTTGGAGAGTTCTTCGTTGAGCTTTGTTTTCAAAAGTCGCGTAACAACAATCTCGTCGCAATATCGTTGCGAATCCTCCTGAGCAGCTGTCTTTTCTTCTTTCTCTTTGAGAAGTAGCACTTCCAACTCTTTGACTCGCTGAGCGAACGCATCTCTCTCCTTTTGAACAGAGTCTTTTTCCAAAGCTAAGGTACCGTAGTATTGAACCGCTTCGTCGATCTCTTTCGTATGCGTGGCCTCTAGACGATTAACTGCCGCAACCGTGTCTTTAGCATTTTTCTAAGCTGTTTCAAGCTGAGACTTTTATGAGAAAAGCTCTTCATCTTGGGCTTTCATGATGTCTTTGTCGTGGATGTCTTCGAGTTTCAGATGATCAATTTCATGTTGGCGTTCGATTGAGAGGAAACTCTTTCTACCAAATGAACAAATGCGTCGTGTTGAACATAGACATCATTGTTACATGCAATGGCACTTTGCATAACGTGTCCCGGAATGTGATGAATCGTTGGGAGAAACTTCAGAATGTCGAAGCATATTTTTGGGAACGTGGCCTTAAGCTCGGCTAGTTTTTCTGCTATCGGCGGATCATGTGCGGGAGCAGAAGAAGTTTGTCTAGAGACAAAAGGTTTTTTATGAAGTTCTCGGCATTGCCTGGTGCCATAGGAACCAGAGTGTTGGTCGCGGTGAGTATCGGACTGGAACCCTTATGATTAGATTTCTCCCTGTCTTGCTCTGGTTGAGAGGGAGGATCGTGAAGGTATAAAATTTGATGGTAAGTTTTCTTCAAGATGATGAATCCTGGGAGTGATTGTCCCTATCGCTGTCGTCATCTCTATCTCGGAGTTTGCCAGAGCCCGAATCATGGCCAGAATGATGAAAAATAGAGGACCCGCGAAGGCGGTCAAATCCATGAGAGCGTCCCATCTCACCTGCATAGAAATTAAGTGAACACGAGTTAGCCAGAATAACATGATGGCTGAAGTTTAAGTGCAAGATGAGGTACAAGTGTTATTGTGTGTGTCCTAATGTTTCCCCCCGATAGACCTGTTTCTTTGGCTTTACTTATCGGAGTTTTTTCTCCTTGATTATGGGCTTGAATGCCTTCATCACCACTCATGGGAGAATGGAGTTTTAGGTCTTTTGGATCATTGAAGCCATAATTGAGCAAGTCGTCGAGAATAGTTAGGTCAGAGAAACCTTTTAGTGAACCCTCTAAGTGTTATGGAGATGGCTCTTTCTCCACTGGAGTAATTGTGACCTCTGAGGTTCCGCCTACTATCTTTTTCCTCAGCTTGTAAGCCAGTTTCTTTTTTCCCTTAGAAGGGGGAGGCGTTACATCAGTGCCGTGTGCCTCAACCACCGGTTCCAGAGTAGGACTTATATTCTCACCCGGTGATTCTGACACCTCAGTTTCTCTAATCTCGCCCTCCTCGGGTGTGTCGGGGGCACCACGTGTCGAAGGCCTAGATTTCCTTTTGTCTTTGTCCAAGGCAGGTCCAGTTGTAGTAGCGCCATGATGTTGGCGACCTTCCGCAAACAGCCTAAATTTTGAAAGCGATTCATTGGCAATGATGGATCTGATATCCCGGTCTTCCACGGGAACATCTCGAGTAGCCACGACTGCCTTAGAGTACCCGGAGTCTTCGGGACGTGGGCTGATACCTGTAAAAGTAGAGAAAGGATTTAGAAACGATGCACATTCTACTGCATACAAGTATAGATCTAGAAAAGAAATGTACTCACTTCTAGCCATCTCCTCGCAAAGCCTGCAGGACAGCGCATATAAAACCATTCTTGCTTTTATTAGGCGAATTTGATCCATGCTATTGTTAAGATTTGGCACTTGTTATATGGCTCCAAGAATATGAAAGATGGCTATCAGATCATCTCTTGAAACGATAAATATAGCGAATGTCACCGAGAGTGGGGAGCCTGAATAGAATGCTCATGAAAAGAATGCATGTGCCATATATAGACACATGACATTTGGTATGTAACTATGATGGGGCGATCTCAATATACTGCAACAGATCGTGGAGGAAGGAGTTGAATGGTGGCAAACTACCAACCGGGCATATGAATTTTTTGCAGGCAGTATATCCGACTGGGGGCAGGTGAGGACGATCTTGTCGCGATGGAACCAGTACATTTTCAAAGGGAATTCCATGGATTGGGCATAGTCAATGAAGAGCATTTTCATTGATTCTCGAAGCTTGAGAATCAGCCGGATCGTCTAGGATGATTGCTGCATCAGGGTACCAAGTTGACTGATGAAACCGTTGGACTCGGGATGTTCTATATAGGAGTTGTCAACGGATTTGAAGTTCCTACCACTTCTTGTTGAAAACTTGGCTCGGGTTTATCTGAGACTGTAGCAGAGCTTAACTTTGTGGACATCTTCAATGAGCGTCGAAGATTGGATACCTGTTTGAACTATACTTGAAAGATAATCAATATTAGACATAACGATAAAAGTGCTCCCCCCGTGTGGTGTGTGGACTAGTGCGATCGTTCGAGTGTAAATGTAAAACAATTAAAAGTCACAAAGCTGATAAAGAAAAAGTTAAGCATTGAACTGTCATCTTCGAAGACTGTCATCGTTGACCGTCTCTGAGAGCCTGCCCTATGACGGTCTTTGTTTTGAACTCGAACATTGGAACTATATGTTAAAGGCTATTGTATGTTTTATCAAGTTAAACTCAAGTATATAGTTGTTGAGAAAGGGGAGTTATCAATCCAGATCAGTTCGATATGCTTTTTTGCTTAAGTCCTTGTCCTTTTTATTGTCATATGATTAGGCATGGGAAGTAAGTAAATTTGATATGAGTTGTGTTTGAGTTGGAATGATTTTGACTGTAGTTTCCTACTTCAAGGCTCAATGCCGAGTGACATCAAAACATACGACCGAACGGCCACCTAAACCAGATACACCGAGTCGCTTACTTCCTACCTCCCTAACACCGCTTTCACATGAAGACTACTCCGAGCTACTTACATCCTGCCTCCGTAACATCACTCTCGCATAAGGACTACAAAGCCACCTACTTCGTAGTTGACCAGTTTCCATCTGAAATATAAGTGCCGAACGGTATCACTCATTTCTTCCTCGTTCCTTGATCATCGAACTATACTCTCTCTCTCCTTAGACCGAATGACCCCTCATCCCTCTACCTCCCTAACATTATTCTAACATAAAGACTACCAAGCCACCTACTACGTAGTTGGTAGGTTTCCACCCAAAATACAAGTGCTAAATGCTCGGCCAACAATCTAGTTCCACTTCAACAACCTAACTCTAACGCTCGATGATCGAGCAGGAACCTACGACCTAGAGACCACCGATGCCCCTTTCCTTCCTCCTCTCTATTCCACCAGCCTTAAAATTGGTTAAAGTTGTACTAACTTATATCCCTAAGACATGTTCGAATCCCAATTCGTCTTCTTCATCTACACGCCTCCTACCATCCATAATCTAAAGAAAATTCACGATTTCAAATTTGGTGCTAAATTTCCTAGTTTGAAAAAACACTTGAAGGAAAAATTCTTACCTAAGAGGATGACTGAGGCTTAAGGATCTGTTAGATTTGAGATTGGAAGTCATGTAGGCTGGATCTGGGGAGGAGATGTAGGGAGATCTTACTAGATTCAGGGTAAGGAGGGAAGGTTGGAGAAGTAGCCGAAGTTCAAGGGAAGGTAAATTACGGGTTCCTGAAGGTTCGAAGTGAAAGTAAAAAAGTGATGAGAAGAAGTGTCGGCTTTTATATGTAAAGAAGGCGAGGTGAACCGGCATCAACCAGTTGACCCGGTCAAGGTATTTCAGTGGTTCAGTGAGCAGTTATGCGAAGCGACTAAGAATTTGCTGAACGGGTGGCTCGGTGCACGAATATCGACTGAGCCGTGTTGAAGACATAGTGGGATGAAGAAACAAATTCCACCCGATAAGAGGAGAAGAGTGGGGGGCATGGTTTGCTTATGGTTCAAAGCATATCATGATTCACTCTCACGAAATGATTTGGGGGGCAAGTGTTACCCAGTATCTTAGCCCGACAATGGGTGGAAAATATTGAGTGTCGTTCGGGCTACAAGTATCATTCGGCCTGCAAGTATCGTTTGGCCCAAGTATCGCTCGGCCTAGGTATCGTTCGGCCTGACTACATCGTTCAGCCTAAGTGCCGCTCGGCCTAAGTCCATCGTTCGACATCTTGAGTTCAAGTGCCACCGCTTGGCATTGTTTGGTTCAAAAGCTATCGCTCGGCATCTTGAGTTCAAGCGCCAGCACTCGGCATTCTTTATTTCAAATGCTATCGCTCGGCATCTTGAGTTCAAGCACCACTGCTCAGCATTCTTTGGTTCAAAAGCTATCGCTTGGAATATTGAGTTCAAGCGCCATCGCTTGGCATGATCTGGCTTCGAGTCAACTACCCAAAGGTTAGCGTTCGATCAATTACCACTCAGTGTAAAATTGTTCCAAACCGAGACGCGCAAACATCTCAGTTATCGCCGCTCGGCATCTATCGTTCGGCCAATACCGTTCGGCAACCTTCTTTGGCAACATCGTTTGGCAAATCCACACAGCAAGGTCGCTCGACAACTGCTGTTTGGCATCCCTAGCTCAGCGCATACCAGAGGTGTTAACAAGTTGTCAATCCCACAACAAAGTAAGGGCGTTGAACATAACTTTGCTTCGAGTCAACTCGCTACTTGCTTCGGTTCTCCTAAGGGCTTACTTCGAGTAACTTGATGATCGACCAGAAATTCTCGATCGGCATTCCTCGCTCGGCATGACTCGTTCGGCATGCCTGGCCCGGTGCGCAGAAGTCACATAATGTGGGCCAGATACCTTGCTCCTGAGCCCGGAAATGAAGTCCAGCCTAACTTCGCCTATAAATAGAAGGGCAGGGCACAGTGAAAGGGACCATTTTCGAGGGAGAACACTAGGGAGACTCTGCCATTTCCATGACTTATTCTTTTTTATTTAGAACTTGTATTCAAGTCGTTGGCGTACAGATTGTATATGTATTCAATTATTTGAAAGAGCAATAAAGATTAAACTCAAAGTGGACATAGGCAGTTACGCCGAACCACTATAAATCTAATGTTCTAGTGTTTGCAATTAATTCTACATATATTCCTCTATTTTAATTTACTATATTCATTAATCTCTCTACACAAATTCTTCTTTGGGTGTTAGTGACCAATTCTGGTGCTAACATTTATGTATATATTATATTAATTGGATTTTACTTTAACAAATTAAGCCGAAATTTGTTTATGAATATTATAGTGTTTTATTGAAGATTCATGTTTTAAATCATATAAAACAAAATGAAATTTTAGATTTGAAAGTTTACATGTATGTATTTTGTGTTTATACTGTTTTGGAAAGTAAAAAAAGATGTTTTGGCAATAAATCTAAATTTTAGTTTGGTTACTATAGTCTCTAATTTGTATTAACTAGAGATATTTTATTGAATATCACATACATACAATTAATATTTTGACAAATAAACCTACTTTTAAATTGATTTCTATAAATCTCTAATTTTTATTAAGTAGAAAGACTTCAGTTAATCTTAAATACACACAATTAATTTTGTATGTATGTTTGCATTTATAAAATTTATTACATGTATTTCATATTGTCAAAGTATGATTAGATTTCTTTCGAAATAATTTAAATGAGGCAATAATATATACATACATTTATTTCAACTATTTATATCCTTATATTATGACGCCTATAATTTGTCGTTTATATGTTGCATTAATTAGCTCTACAAAATGGGAAATTGATTCCACCATCGTTGTTACCCTTTATTTATTTCCCATTTTTTCCTTTATGTGATTAGCTATCCATTTATTTTGTTTATATATCTACACCTTGCCAACAATTGATAGCGTTATCATATGTCCCACTTACAGAATTTATACTAATATGTATAGATATATTTGTTTATACTTACATTCATGTCATATACATGTTGCTAATTAATGACATTCATATGATCAATTAATTTAATTAAAGAGAGAGAAATAAAAGGTTTCTCTCTCCATATAAATAATATGCCCCTTCATTGATTGAGTAATTTAAGAGAAGAAAATGAAAAGTGTCGTTATCTAAATAAATTTATGCTCCGCCGTTAATTGAATTAGTTAAGGGGAAAGAAATGAAAATTTTCCTTCTCTAAATAAATTTATTCTCCATCATTAATTGAATAATTTAAGCGATATGAAATGAAAAGTTTCCTTTCTAAATAAATTTAATAAGTTACTGTTACACACAAATATGTACATAAGAGCGTATTTGATATACTCTAATTTACATACACATTAAATTAAAGTAAAATTTTATTTATAGTATTAAATAGATTATCAATTTTATTTAAAATAAACTTAGAAAAGTTCTAAGTATATTTAGACTTCATAGGCATAATAAAGATCCAAAATGGCTAAATTTTTAGAAATTCATCAATTTCTTCTGCTACGGGCTGGTCCAGTTCCTTTAGTTTTGGCCTTTCGGCCTAATGTTTTCAAGCGTAAAGTATTTAACTTGTTTCAAAGGGATAACTAACCCTAATGATTTAGATTTTCATCAACATTGTTTTATGTAAAGCATATATCATGGCATAGGTATGTTGAGTGAAGCAAAAAGTATATTTTCCTTGTTTAATCATGATTTTAAAAGAGTTAAATCAATTTGAAAGAAATATTTTCAAGTAAAATTGAATAGGGTGGTTAACCCTAAGTATATACCTTGTATATTAGAAGACCAGATGGGAATGGTGTGGGGTCGCATTTTATGCTTTAGCTAGTCCATAGCTAATATAAGTCTAAAATTCCAATGTGTAGGGCTTTGTCACAGGTAAGACTAAAATGATGTTACACACAGAAAGGAATATACAGAGTAGAGATAGGTTACCGATGAGCCCACAAAACTATTAGGATAAGTTGAACCTAGAAGAAGTGAGTTAAGGACAGATCATACGGTATTGTGTCTAATAGAAGTTAGAATATTTATTTTGTCTAGTAGACCCAGTCCCCCAATGGTTAATAATCAGCCAGATAAAACTATAATGTTCGGACAGATAGTCAATTGATTATCTGATTAATATGCATATATGTATTACTATTGTTGTTATAATCAGTTTGATTGCAGGACTTTGATTTTAAAAAGATATGGTGAGGTGTAACCCGTTCCACTAAGTGGCATGGTCTCACTTAATATCAGTAAATCGAGATGTAATAGAATTATTCACACCAGGCTTTATGTTGACATGAAGTTTATGCTTTCCCCTTGAACTCTCGGTGCTCAAAATTTAATTTGAGTAGATTGAGATTTAAGTTATTTCAGGTTTTAGTAGGTGACGAATAATGCTTCTGAAGACATGCAAGAGGGAAGGATTAGCTATTTAGGAGTCTATCCATTATTGTTCCACTGTGATGTATTTATTGACTAATATGTCTATTTAGTACTCTGATCATCCGATGAGGCATCTTTATATATTGCTTTCGATGTATTTTGTAATGATTATACTTATCTAAACCCGGGGATCATTTTGGATGATGTAATTGAATATGAAATATTGATTTGGAATGTAATCAGAAAAGTTGTTTTAAAACCTGTGTTGATTTTATTTCATATTCACGTGCTTCTGATATTGTGGATACCATTAACATTACCATATTTTGTCACCGAAAGTTAATACTATAGATGACTGCAGCGTATGTAGTGCTTAGCATCGGGCCTCAAAATATATTACAATAACACTTTAATCTTGATTTGAGTGAGGGAGATGAGACAAATCATAGAGTAGATAAAGGAGAATCTAATTAGTAATGATTGAATTTGATTCCAGTTGAATTTTGGCAAAGTAATGGTAGAAATTGATTTAGAAATCAAGAGAGTGAAAAGAGGAGAGAAAAATAAGAAAGTAATTAATGAAAATTCATTTGGAAGTCTGGTATATATAGGGAAACAACGGTCGTGTCCATTAGCGAAGAAATACGATGAAAAGAAACTTCCATTCAAATTTGAATTTTGTATTTTGCTGCCACTACGTCAACATACATTAAATAGGATATGTTGACATATCCCTTTGTATTTTGAAAACCACTTTAAAAATATTATTTTGAAAATCCGTTGCTTTGTAAAATAATTTGATACTTTGTAGAATTGTTTAAATATTGTTTATACACATTTTAATCAAAATATAACTTAATAAAACTTTATAAAATAATTTTAAAAAATTTAATAAGAGTATCCAATAATATATATAAAAATCAGTATTGTTATAACTTACTAAAATATAAACAAAAATACAATATATATGTATATATAAACTTAAAACACTAAAATGATATCTTTATAACTAAGAGATTGAAAATTATTATGGGAAATATTTTGAAAAGATTATTTTAAAAACATAATATTTGAAAAACAATATAAAACAAAATTAGAGAAGGTGAGAGAGATCAAGAAAGTGCTATCAAGGTTTTAACATAAATTCTATGACTCTATAGCTTATCTAGAGTATCTTGAAATCTTGAACTCTTCAATACTCATGAGTCTTCATTCTTAAACTCCAATATCAACATCTTGAATCTACTCTTGATACTGTGCAATCTTCTTAGTTAACAGTTGTCTAATATCATACATTATATATATATATATCTTGATAAAACATTACTATATATATTTTATATAATGTCTTATAGTTGTTATCATCAAAACCAATACCTAAGGTACTAACAATCTCCCCCTTTTTGATGATGACAACTTTGTATATAAAATATGATATAACTCTCCCATAATCTATGCCTAGATTTTATATATTTCTCCCACTTTGTCATCAAAAATATCCAATTAAAACTATAACTAAGATACTTATAGTAATAATGATAAGAATAATATATAAGAAAAGATGAGTAATAACACAAATCATTAGTGGTAACCATACCAAACTATATATTCATTCAATATCGCAATATAAAGTAATCATTATCCAATCAAATCTTAAACTATACATATAGGTTCAAAGTAAACTTATCAAATCAAACCAAACATACATACCACACTTTCAAAGAAAATCAAATACTATCTAACGTGAATTTTTAATGAATAGGGATTTGTGAATAGGAGAATGAGGATAATGAAGGCAAAAGTTCACATTCTATTCGATGGGATTTCCATCTCGATCGAAACATACTTCTCTAACGCATCGAACTTCGTCATCTTCCTCCATGTGTTCTTGCTCTTCTACTTCTTCTTCCACTTCTCCCTCATCATCACTGCCTTGAATGGGGTTATGAATAGCAAAATTTATAGAATCATCTTCAATAACTATTGGATTCGTAGTATTATCCAACATATATTTTTGTAACTTGCGTAGAATTCTGCTTTGCTTCTCTTATTCTTGGGTCATATGAAGTGGCATCACTTGAATTTCAGTGAGCAATTGCAAAGTATTCTTTATTTCACCCTCTATTTTAGTGACTTTGGCCATAATAGTGTTTTGGAAGGGGCCTTGGGTAGGAGAAGGGAAGAAAAACAATGGATTTTCTTCTCTAGAACATTTGGGATTAGTGGAAGCCATGATTTATTTGTTTTAGAAGTTTAAAACAGAGAGAATATAGAAAAATGAAGAAGAAAGTCGAAATTTGGTTATTATATAACTACCAATTTGAATTTTAGAGGGAAAATAAAAAAAAAAACATAATTTACCTTTATATATCGACATATAAGGTCAGAGTATGTTGACATACATAGTATTATTTTAATTATTATTTTTCTTTATATTTTGTAATTTTTTATTTCATTAATTCTATTTTTGATAAAGAACAAAGTCCTTACCCTCTTCTTAACTTAGTAAAGGAAGTTTCATTCGATAGTTTTGTTAATATATCGGCTATTTGATATTCGGTGTTTATAAATTTAAGTCATATTATTTCTTTGTTTACGTTATCTCTTATAAATGGTGTCTTATATCATTATGTTTAGTTCTAGGATGATGAGTTGGATTTTTAGATAGATTGATCGCACTTGTATTGTCACAGTATATTGGTGATTTAGCAAAATTTAAACCAAAATCATTTAATGTTTGTTACATACAGATAACCCGTGAACATGCTAATGCTGCTGAAATATATTCTACTTTCGTCGTAAACAGAGATATAGAGTTTTTGTTCTTGCTAAACTAAGAAACCAAAGAGTGTCCCAAAAAGTGACAAGTTCCACTTGTACTTTTTTCGATGATTTGCAATCAACATGGTCGGCATCACTATATGAAATTAATCCAAAGGAGTCTTCTTTTGGGCAAAAGGGTCCATAGTCTAATGTGTTGTTTACATATCTCAAAATTCGTTTTACGGTTTAAATGAGTTTCTTTAGGTTGAGATTGGTATCTCGTACATAGATAAATATTATGCATTATATCAGGTCTATTAACAGTTATATAAAGTAGTGATCCAATCATTTCTCTATATAATTTTTGATCTACATCTTTTGAATTCTCTTCTTTATTTAATTTTTCATTAGTTTCCATGGGAGTTGGTTTACCATTGGTATTTCACATACCAAATTTCTTAACTAAATCTTTAGCATATTTTTCTTGACTAATAAAAATTCCATTACCTAATTGTTTTATTGGTAATTCTAGAAAATAATTTATTTCTCTTATATGACTCATTTCAAATTCCTTAGTCATTATTTCTGATAATTCCTTATTTAGTTTATCGTTAGTAGAACCAAAAATGATATCATCTACATATATTTGTATTAACTTAATATCACTTTTATTTCTTTTAATAAAAAGTGTACTATCTACTTTGCCTACTTAAAAATTTGATTGTAATAGGTAGGATTTAAGTCTGTCGTGCCAAGCTTTTGGAGCCTGTTTCAGACCATACAAAGCCTTTTTGTAAACACGATTAGGTAGTTTTTAATCTTTAAAAAGTGAAGGTTGTTCTACATATGCATCTTCTTTAATAAAACCATTTAAAAATGCACTTTTAACATTTATTTGATATAACTTAAAATTATTATGATTAGCGAAGCAAAATTCGTATAACTTCTAATCTTGCAATGGGTGCAAAGGTTTCATCAAAATCTATTCTTTCTTCTTGACAATAACCTTGTGCAACTAATCGAGCTTTATTTCTTACAACCTTACCTTGTTCATTCATTTTGTTTCTATATACCCATTTAGTTCCTATAATGGATTTATTCTCAGGACTTGGGACTAATTCCCATACATCATTTCTTATAAATTAATTCAACTCCTCTTTCATAGCAAGAATACATAAACCATCAGTTGATGCTTTCTTTGGATTTTTAGGTTCAATAGTTGAAATAAAAGCAACATTGCTCATTTTATTTAGTCGATTTCTAATTTTAACAACAGTTTCAATATTTCTAAGTACATTTTCTATAGGACAATCTTTCAAGTATCTTGTTCTTTTATTTGGATGTGCATTCTCTAAATTATTATCATTTTCGTTTTCGATACTCTCATTATTACTAATTTCATTTGGGTTATCAATATATTCTTCTTCATCGATATTTGGATTATAAACTTTCAAAATTCTCATCAAATGAGACATGAAATGTCTCCTCAATAGTATTAGTTCTAGTATTGAAAACTCTATAAGCTTTACTTCTATTTGAATATTTAATAAAGATTCCTTTATCTGATTTAGAATCAAATTTATCCAAATTGTCGTTAGCATTTAGAATAAAACATTTACTACCAAAAAAATATCTAAAGTATGGTTCTTTAGGCTTTTTATTATAGAATAAATCGTACGGTCTAAGTTAATGGTCTTATTAAAATTCTATTTAATATATAACATGCAATACCAACCACTTCAGCTCAAAACTTTTTAGGTAAATTACCATCATTTAGCATAGTTCTAGCGCACTCTTAAATCATCCTATTTCTACGTTCTACCACTCCATTTTGTCGTGGTTTTCTTGGAAATGAAAACGTATGAGTTATACCTTTTTATTACAGAAATTCTCGAAGTTTTCATTTTCGAATTCTCCCTCACGATCACTCTGATTAGTCTAATTTTACTAGTAATTTGATTTTGAATTCGTTTAACAAAGATTTTAAACATTCCAAAAGAATCACTTTTAAATTTCAAGAGATCATCCAGGTAAACCTAGAATAATCATCTACGATTACAAACACATATCTACTGTGATTTATAGATTGTATCTGTGAGGGACCGAAGAGATATAGGTGAAGAATTTCAAGGGGTTAAGAGGTAAAAATAATATCTTTTGATTTAAAAGATTTTTTTTCTATGTTTTCCTAATTGATGTGCATCACATAAATTATTAACTTTAAAATTAATTTTGGAAAGACCTTTAACTAGATCATTTTTAGCAATTTTAGATATTAGTTTAATATTCAAATGACCAAATCATTTATACCAAATCCAAGGGTCACTTGATTCTGAAAAAAGACATAAGTTATCATTTGAGATTTTCATACTTAATATGTAGATGTTTCATTTTCTAATGCCTTCTAAGATAATGTTTGAATCCCTATCTTCAATATGACATTTATCTTTTATAATTGAATTTTGTAACTCTTATCACACAATTGACCAACACTCAACAGATTATGCTTTAATTTCCTAACTAACAAAACATTAGAAATAGTAGGAGTTTTAAAATTACCAATATTGCCGATGCCAAATAATATATCATTTAGATTTTTCTCTAAAATTTACTAATCCACCATCTTCGTAAATTATATCTTTCAGAATATCCGAATTTCCAATCATATGTCTTGAGCATCCACTATCCAATATCCATTTGTCCGTTTTGCTCCATAGTGTTTGATCATTAGCTACCTATTCATCAAAAGCCATGTAACGCATCTGTTCCTGCAATTCATACCTTTTCAAAAGACCATGTGATTTTTTTGTAATGAATATGCAAATTTATGAAACAACATTATGATAATTTTGTAAATTATCTTTTCAAAAATAGAGTTAAGAATATTATCAAAAATTACCATTAAATTTTTTTCAAAAATCAGATTATGAATACTTTGAAAACCAGTGCTCTAATACCAAAAGTGAGTCAGCGGAATAGGGATCTTAAGGCTAAATTAACACTATATGTGGGGAGAATAGTGTTTAATGGATTATATGAATATTTTTCAAATTCTTTAAGATTCTACTTGGAATGATTTAATTAACAATCACTGAATCAAAGTGCAAATAAAAGTAAATGCAGTAAAAGTAAAAAGGAAAGAACATACCAAGATTTTAAACTGGTTCGGAGTTACCCTACATCCAATCCTACGAAATTCCATGTAGGGATTTCTTTTCAACTAGTAAATACAAATGCAATCTGGATTTCAAGGCTACGAGACACATCCTCTAGAACCCCGATCTCTAGGTAGAGTCACTTGATTTTCAGGCCACAAACACACGTACTAGATTTATGGGCTACTAAGTACATCCAATTGATTTTAACAGGCCACAATCACACCTACTTGGGTTTCAAAGATAACAAGCACACCACAAAGTATACGAGTATGATTTGATTGAGTTTACAGACTCATATCTTCGATCTTGATTATTGTTGATCCTGTAACTCTTAAATAACACACTGATCTTGATTTGAGTGAGAGAGATGAGAGAAATTGAAGAGTAGATAAAGGAGAATCAAATTAATAATGATTAAATTTGATTCTAATTGAATTTTGGCAGAGTTTTGGAAAAAATTGATTTAGAAATCAAGAGCGAAAAGAGGTGAAAAAAAATAAGAATGTAATTAATGGAAATTCTTTTGGAAGTCTGGTATGTATAGGGAAATAACAATCATGTCCATTCGCGAAGAGATAAGACAAATATACACTTCCATTCAAATTTGAATTTTGAGACTTATGGCCTCTATGTCGACATACATAGATAGAATACTTGACACATCCCTTTGTATTTTGGAAAACATTTAAAAAATATTACTTTAAAAATCCATTGCTTTGTAAAATAATTGATACTATATAGAATCATTTAAATATAGTTTATACATATTTTAATCAAAATATGACTTAATAAAACTTTATAAAATAATTTTGAAAGATTTAAATAAGAGTATTTAATAATATATATATATATATATATAAATAGATCAACATAATTATAACTTATTAAAATATAAACAAAAATTCAATATATATATATATATGAACTTAAAAACACTAAAATGATATCCTTGTAAATAAGAGATTGAAAATTATTTTAGAAAATATTTTGAAAAGATTATTTTTAAAATAGGATATTTAAAAATAATTTAAAAGAAAATTGGGGAAGGTGAGAGAGATCAGGAAAGTGCTATCAAGGTTTCAACATAAATTCTACGACTCTATAACTTATCTGAAGTATCTTGAAATCTTGAACTCTTCAATACTCATAAGTCTTCATTCTTAAACTTTTGAAACTCTATATCAGCATCTTTAATCTACTTTTGATACTGTATAGTCTTATTAATCAACACCTTTCTAATATCATGCACTATATATATTTATATATCTTGATAAAACAATAGTATCTATATTTTATATAATGTCCTATAGTTGTTACTATCAAAACATATACCTAAGGTACTAACAAAGTGTAATCTCCAACATACGTCCACTTCAATCTTTTTGTTAGTTGTTTTTTCTCCTGATTACAACTAGTTATATCAGATCTGACCACAATGTCATGGATCTCAAATTAAAATGATGTTTCTAAAAAGTTTGAGATGTAGAGGATAGAAGTGAAGAAGAGAGAAGTTTCCAATGACAGAAATATCGGGCCGAAAAATGGTCTCTCCTTGGTTGCGGGTAGGCTAGTATTCATATAGAAATAGTCATGTTGGACCAGAAGTTCGCTTGGAGTAGAGTATGGAGATCGGCGCGAATTCACATGCCAAATTGCAGAATCTCCCAAGTTAACAAAATATGTACCGACTTAATCATGTCGACGCCGACATATTCCCTTAGTTCGAATTGCTTCAAACTTTCTTGCATCTTTCTTCTTACTTCTTTTTGTGGCATCTCATATTTTTTTTCCATCGTTTGTTGGTTGATTTTGATGATCGTGCTTTCATCACTTAATTTTTTCCATTCAAGCTGTTAACTCTTCAACTCTTGAAATAGGTCGTCCAAAACTCTTGGAAATCACTTAGACATACATACGAAAGGTAGATCATAACTCTTGTGAAGTTGGAGTGGAGGAATATGGGGCAAAAACATGTCGGCACTGATTTGTGTACTTCGATTTTATTGGGTTGAAACTTCTCCGAGTGATTCCTTGCTTCATTTAATTGTGCTTATCAATTCTCAAATCATCATTTCATCCTTGTTTTAATCTTTTAATTCAAGTTGTAATCTACTTTGACTCCAAAGCGGGTTAACAATTGTCCCCCAAAGTACGCCTTTCGAATGTAAGGCGTGCTTTGCTCAGGAACAAGTTCCAACACTCAGTTTTTGATAGTCGAGCTCTTCGACTATCTGTTAATCTTTATCTCGGTGAACCATGCAGTTCCTTCAGAATCTCTTGCAAATCACAAGCCATTCCAAACCTGTAATATTTATAGACTCTAGTCTTTGCTTAAGTGTTGTTTATGCATCATAGGCATTTTGATTTCTTTTGAATATATTACACCACATATCAAATTCGTCCCGTATTTATTTAAGATTTATCTGTTTCACACTAGTTACAAGGTGTTCAAATCCTTTTATCAAAATCAAATCTATTTCCGTTCTAAGGTTGATCTCTCCAGATCATTTTTCATTAAATTTAATGTGCAATCTCTCCGAATCGCTTATCATTTAAGCTAAAGGAATGATCAATTCAGATCGCTTAACATTCTAATTAGAATGCAATCTCTCTGGATCATTTGGCTTCTTATCTAGGGTTTTGAACTCTCTGGATCCTTGTTGAATTTGCTTGCTCTCCGACAAAGGAACTCAACAACTAAGCAAGCCAATCTGCTTACTCTCCGATTAGGGGACTTAATTTTCATACAAACCCATTCATTCGCTTTCCAGCACGGGAGCTTGCATCCTGCACTCTGGTTCCTTCTCTCCAGATGGGACTTGAAGCGATCACTATCACAAGTCCATCTGCTCACTCTTTGGTGATGGGACATGCACCCTGCACTCTGATCCGTCTCTCCGGATGAGACTTAAAGCGATCAATATCGGTCCTCACATTTAATATGGACTTTTAAAGTCAAATATTCAAATCAAAGAAAATAAGCAAAATTCCTAATTATTCATCCCAAATATATGGCTCAGAGCATGCTTAGGGACCAATCTACTTTTTCATACATGTATAAGCGGTTCGAGGTTATTATCGCCCTAAATAGTTGTCTCAGATATCATGACTCAGAGCATCCTTAGAGACTAATCTGGGTCTTGTATACATGTAAGCGGTTCGAGGTTATTGTTATCCTACTTATTCAAAGCAATAAAAGTGAAGAAAGTGAGTCGAACCTAACTCCTATCCCGATCATGGGATTTTGAATCTCAAACCAGATCCCTGGTTGTTCATTAATTCATTTGCTGCAGATGGTAGTTGCTCCGGCCGCACCATCGCAGTTCAGTTCCTTACATACTATTGCAATTCGTTGCTTTAAACCAGTTTTCTTTCAGATCACGAAGGTGTCGACACTCGCTCGCTTCATGTCCCTCTAGCTAATGGAAAATGCAAAACTTTCTAGATCTTTTTCTCCCGCTCAGTGGGCTCTCTCTTAGCTGACTTTTGATAGGGGATCTGCCCTATAGTGTCCAGATATATCCTTTCCATGGTCTTTGCTAAATCAATGTAGGAAGATAATTTCGTCTCCCTCCTTGGTCATTTGGTTCTCCAAAGTCATCATCAGATCTTCTTTTCCTTTTGTTGTTTTCATTTCCTACTCCGTACAGTCCTTTGGCATCCATAATATTAATTTCAGCATCCACAATTTTGGTATTTCCTTGATGTAAATATCTCTCGGCTTCATGATAGAATTGTGCAAGATCCATTGGTGGATCCCTTTGCAGTGCAACTTTAAAGTTAGTATTGCTTGCGACTCCAGATATTACTTCCATTAAGATTATTGATGGATCCGGCTTATTGACGGCTGCACCTGCCTATTGAATCTTGTCAAATAGCTTCTCAAGGTCTCTCCCGTCCTTCGTTTCACGCTTGATAAAGTCACCACTTTCTTTTATTTCTTTTATTGCAAGACATGGACTAACTCAAGAACTAACACACCAAGTTGGTCCATGTGCTAATAGACTCATTCTCCAAATACATCATTGCCAAATCCATTAAGTGTAATGGGAAGCTTTATTTTATTACCTCCTCAGAAGCACTTAACACCTCTATATGTTGGATGTTTCTCATTAGATGAACCGTCAGATCTGACTTTTCTTCGTACATTTCCAACGTCGAAAGCTTGAAATCAGGAGGATTTCTTGTAGTTCGGATATTAGAAGTGAATGGATTTATGTTTACATCCTCCAAACTTTGGTCTTAGGGACCACCTCTAACTATTCTTCTTACTAATTTAGCAACCCAATTTTCACCGCCCAATGAAGGTCTTCATTCAAAAATGATATTGTTTGTCCTGCTCCTGTAGGGGTATTCCGGCACATACTCTGGCATGTACTCCTCTTTATGCATGTTAGCCTTTTGACCTGGTCCTCTGATTCCATTTTGCCTTTCGTTCCTACGGAGAGATTCCGACACATACTCGTCCGATCATTGCCTGTTCACATTCTAATTTGCGTTTCTCGCTTTAGTATTATCGATTCCTAAAATTCCAGTACGTTCCAAGTTCACACCTGCGTTGCCTTTGAGAATAATTGTCTTGGTATCGAGTTGACTCGAGTTGGTACCAAGTTATACTATCAGTGGGGCATCATTCCAATTTGTTCTGCTCTAACTCCAGATGCTCCTGCATTAGGTGCTAGCACTTGGTTCTGAATTCCTATAGCTCAAGCTATTCCTTATTTTCCCATTCTTTGGAAAAATCCTTCAAGCATTTCATGTTGTTGAGTCATTGATCCATCTTGCATCTCCTTCATCATTTTCTTTAAATCTTCTGTGGTCATGTAGATGGATTGCTGAGAATTTGAGGACATCTCCTAGCCGCCCCTATGCTCTAGTTGGCTTGCTCCAGCCTTAGTTCTAGTGTTAGGCTTCTTCATCTTCTCCAAATCTCAGGTTCAAGCTTCAAATCTTCAGATCTAGCTCTTGTTCTCAGTGAAAACACCAAAATGTCAACCCAAAAAATGGATTAACACCCAAAAATTAGATGAGAGCACTAGTTCTTTCATAATAAATGTAAAAAAAGTATGAATCCTAGATAAGGAAAGTAAGAATAGCAGGAAAGTAAAGAACATGCAGGATTTTAATAGTGGTTTAGTGTAATCTCTGGCCTATGTCCACTTTATTCTTTTTACTAGATGTTATCTCTTTGGATTGCAACTTATTATATTAGATGAGGTCACAATCTCATGGATCTCAGATTTACAAGGATCTTTCTAAAGAGTTTGATATGTGGAGGATAGAAGTGAAGAAGAGAGAAGTCTCTATTGGAAAAATATAAGGCCGAAAAAGGTCTATCCTTGGTTACAGGTAAGTTGATTTTGTAGAGAAACGCTCATGTTGGGCAGTTCACTTGGATCAGAGTCCAAAGATCGACACAGAGTCATATGCCAAATTGCAGAATCTCCCGAGTGAACAAAACATGCCGGCATTAACTTAAGCATGTCGGTGCTGACATGTTCCCTTAGTTAAAATTGCTTCGAACTTTCTTGCATTTACTTCTTTTTGCGACAGCCTATGTTGTTTCCAACGATTATTGGTTGATTTTATGATCGTTCCTTCATCACTTGATTTATTCTACCGTTGTAGATGTTAGCTCTTTAACTCTTGAAATACGTTGTCTAAAACCCTTGGAAATCACTTAGACACTTATGGAAAAGGTAGATCATAAAGTTAGACTGGAGGAATACGGGACAAAAATATGTCATCATCAACATGAATAAGTCGGCATCGACTTATGTATTTTGATTATTTTGGCCTGAAACTTCTCCAAGTTGTTTCCATGCTTCATCTTATTATACTTGCCAATTCTCAAGTTGTTTCGTCCTCATTTTAACCTTCTAAGTCGAGTTTTGATCTACTTTGACTCAAAAGCAGATTAACAATTTACACTATTGAAGACCCATTTTGTAGCCATGTTTAAATATATTTATTGATGTTGTTATTTGGTATTTGCAAAGCAATTGGGGAATTAGGAAAATAAAGAGGAAAACTTTTCAAGAGTGTACTTAGACCGTTCATTATGACATTTGTGTTTTAATCTTGGTTTTCAAGATGAAGTAATTTGTTGGTGTGATTTTTCATCATAGGCCAAGACTCTAGATTTCTGGAGGCAAGCTCCAAAAGTGGTAGCGAAAAGGGAAAGATGGTTGAAAACAAAGTGCCTAGACAGAAGGTAATAAAATAAAGAAATGTTGGATAATAAGAATACTAGATTTTATAGTGGTTTCAGGGTTGGTCCCTATATCCATTGCTGAGAAGTTTCTTTGCTACTTTTTCATTTAAGTCGAAAATGGCTATGTCCATCTGTAATGATCTTTGTCTAAAAGCTCAGTCTTAAAAGTTAAAAACTTAAAAATGATTTAGGAAATATGTTGTTAGTGCGTTCAGCAATCAAATCCTACTTATGGGGGTCTACTCATTTTCTTTGTTGGCATCATTTTGCTTTTCCATTGGTGGAGGGCTTTTCTTGTGGATTTCTAACTTAGCCTGCCTATGAGCGCTAAGATTTGAACATGTGTCATCATCCGGCTGCATGCAGATTGGCGCTGATTGATGAGATGAAATTTTCGTATATTATTTTGGACGCTTGACCTATATACCTCATATAAGCTTTAGGCTATCTTGGCCTTAATATATCTCGAGGGTATCTCGGCTGTTGATCCCGGTTATGTATTGAGGCACTCTTGGCCTTGAGTAGAGATAACTTTAGTCTCTTATGGTAAACCAAGCGCTCTTGGCCTTTATTCTCTGTTATGGCTACCTTGAGCCGTTGCTTTACGTAAAGTCACTTTTTAGGTCTTGGTATATGATCTGGAGGCAGCACGTCTCCTTGGCATAGTAGCATGCATTGACGCTTTGGGAATAACACACCTTGATACTTCTTTCTTTTGATAGGAATTCAGCCTTGTGATTTATGCTTTTGGTATTAACCAGCCCGATGCTTAATACTTTCGATTTAGGGCTTTCCTAGAGGCTTGCATTTTTAGTTTGAGGTTAGCCTGAGGACCATTGCTTTTAGTTGAGTCCATCTCGTGTGTATGCATTCGGGGTGGTTTTCCCTGATTCATATTACTATGCATTTGATACTACTGACAAATATGATCTTCGATTTTCATTATACAGTGGTCCACTCTTGATCATTTGCGCTCGGCATCTAGCCTTCAGACATTATCTATGCTTCGGAATGTGAGCTTAGCCTTCAAACTGATATACCGTAGGATTTGTGCGCGGCTACATATAAAGTATTCATTGACATTTAATACTTATGGAAGGTCAAGTACAAAGTAGAATTGATGGGGTTTGTTCTAAAAGTTAAAACTTTCAGTATTTATATGTAATATGCACCTAATAATCTTCTTTTTGGGTTTTGTAGCTGAAGGTCGAATATAATTAAGTAAATATTGTCGTAGTCATATGCCTCCTAATGTTTACTTCGTATGGGTGGATGTGAAGTGAACTTTGGATTTTATACGGAGAGTTAGATCACACTTTTATACTTTGCTCTTATCTCCCTTTACCTTGATCTGTACTAGGTTCCCGTAACTTGAAAATTTGTCAATGTCCAACGTATCTTTTATCTACCCCCATCATACAGGGAGGATTTTTATATCTAACCTCATCATATAGTAAAGATTTCTATATCTAACCTCATTGTATAGCTAGGATTTAGTAGCATATGGGACATATTATTTACTGTTATAGGAAGGATACTATAGCCTGGTGAAATACGATCTGCGCTAGTTGTGCTAGATTTAAGGTAACCGATCGAAGCCACTATCCGAGTTTTACTCCTTTGATTACTTTGTATTAGTAAGAATCTTCCGCGGATAGCTCCAAGTGTTCTAGCGCTCGATCTGGGTAAGTGCTAATCAACGTGAGGAATCCTTGTTCCTAGTCCGGGTTTGGTTGATTATTCCCACCCGTTAAATATTTGTTTCGATTTTAACATATTAAAATAAAATTCTTCCACTTGATGCGTGGAACTAAGCATGAATGTAATTTTATTTACTATGTAATAGACTCATCCTTCGAATTACTATGATGGTATATTGAGCTGTTGTACATTGGTTTACCACGTGGACCGTAGATTTAAAATACAGTTTCATATCTATACATTCATAAATACAACCTTTTCTATTAGAGGATGGATCCAAAATGGTTTTATGGTTAAAAATTTGTGACAACCTGTAATGTTGAAAGACTCGAAGCTATTATTTAAATAGATAACAGTTTAAATCATATTGTTGAAAGACTCAAATCATATTGTGTTTTGATGATAGTTCTGAATATTGCAACATAGACTGAAAAAATTATGAAATTAAGCAGAAATAATTTGACGTGAAAGTAAGTCAGTCTTATGGCAACAAAAATTATTTCTTTAAACCAACAACATACTTTGGTCTAGACTGAGTCTTATAGATATGTCCTTTGGAAAATTATTAGTAGCAGCCTTGTGCCTATAATTACATGACATTACTTGGTCGTAGCTAAAACCTCAATCATGGCTAACAATTGAAACAAATCTAGACCTTTATTATTGCATGGCACTACTCTTCCATGGCTTACAACTTTATTGTATTCAAAATCATTATTACTGCACGATACTACTCGATCATGGCTAACAAATCAGGAATATTTTGGTTTGCTAATCACTTTGATACGTTTGGAATCGTTATTGCGGCTGGATACAACTTGACCATGGATAACAAACTAGTAATGTATAAACTTTCATCATTGCATAGTAACACTTGATCATGGCTAACTAGTATTAAAGCTCATCTCTATAGCAGTTTTGTGTTATGGTGGGGTTTTAAGTGTTCCACATACCAAGCATAGGGAATTATATTTCCATCTGGCCTCTTCAATCGATATGTGCTGGGAGGAATGATATTGTGGATTACGAGGGGTCCTTCTCAGTTTGGTCCAAGTGGTCCATAGTTGGATCCTTTTTATTGGACATGGTTTTTCAAATGAAGAGATCCCCTATCTCAAATTTTCGGGTATGAACCCGTCAATTGCACCAACGATTGATTAGTTGAATGTATTATACTATTCTTATAACAACCCAGTCTCGGAGTTCGGACAAGAAATCTAATGACTCGTTCCTGAGTTCTGCATTTTGCTAGGCATTGTAGAAGAGCCTACAGTGGGAACCTATTTAGAGTTCCACCGAAAGCATAGCTTCGTAGCCGTATACTGAAGAAAAAGGTGTATGCCATGTTGAAGCCTTGGGGCATGTCCTGTAAGCCCATAACGTGAAAGGTAATTCGTCTAGCCAATTTCCTTTTGCTTTATTTAGACATTTTTTAAGCAAGTTTTGATTGTTATGCTTGCTGTATCTATAGCACTACTAGCATGTAGATGGGCCACTAATGAGAAACCCTTGATAATGCCATGATCTCGGCATTATTCTATAAATTCTTGGCTTTCGAATTGCATGTCGTTATCGATAATGATCTCTTACGGAAGACCGTATCCATTCGTTATGTTTTTCATGATCAAAGTAATGAATTGATCTGCCATTATAGTTGCTATCAGGTTGGCTTCAACCTACTCTATGAAGTAATCAACGGCCACTGCTACAAATCTTTCTCCTCTCTTCGTAGTTGGAAGAAGACCTGAATGTCAATGCCTCAAACATCAAATTTCCATGGACCTATCGTCGGAGTTAGCAAACACGGTAGAGCTCTTGGAATTTTGGCATAGAATTAACATTTATCACATTGCTTTACATATTCTGACATATTCTTATTCATTGATGGTCAATAGAAGCCTTGTTTGAGTATCTTCTTGGTTAATTTCTACCCTCCACAATGATCTCCACAAATGCCATTGTGGCTTCTTCCAATAATCTTTTACCTTCAGTAGTAGTCACATATCGAGAGTGGGGATTTACCTTAAAGTACTTCATCTACAATAGTAAAATTAGGAGCACTTTATACGTCTAGCTTTGACAAAGTCTGAAGGCAAATTATCATCATATATATACTGAATGTACGGAGTCGCCCGATTTTCTACAAACATTACGGTTATGGGGTTTCGGTTCGGACTACTTAAGCTCAAGTTATGACTAGAACTTTCATTGGAATTCGTATGTTAGGCTTCTCAAGAACCTCCATTGGAATGAATATATATTCTTGAACATCCTTAGAGCTTGAATATGTGGCTAAGGCATCAGCTCTTGCATTTCAGTCCCAGGGAATATTCTTGATGTTGTAGCTTTTAAAAGTATTTAATAGTTGTTTTACTTATTTATCATAAACAAAGAGTCTAGGATCTTGGTCTTGATAGTTATTGAAAACTTGGTTGACAATTAGTTGTGAGCCACTATATACTCTGATCTCTAAAAGAATTGATGGAGATTGCCATTTTTAATCCTATAATCAAAGACTTATATTTAGCCATGATATTAATATTTGAAAAGGCAATTTTTTGGTGCAATAAATTTGATGATCATCTAGAGTGACCAGCGAAAGAGTTAGTGGTATGACTTTGGTGAAATTATATAACTTACTACATATATCTAACTCTGTAGTTAATGATGATCGTAGTAACAGGGTTTGTTTTCTTTTATATACTTTGTTATATTATGATATAATTAATTAAATAATTAACTTTATGTATATAATAAGAAATCACTAAATAAAATGTTATGTGATTATAGTTGCAAATAGTTGCAAACATGATCGGTTAAGCACAAAATGAAATGATATTTCATTTTAGATATTCATGGTCAAGATGTTTTATGAAAAGGATACCGGTTCATCCATTGAAACCAGAGTGTGTAATGCTCTTCAAATATTGGGCAGTGTATCACCCTACTTGTAGTTATTGGATAACAATGACAGACTCGTTTGAGAGTTTCCTGTTGGTTGATGACATATAGGTCAAACAAGAAATCTTAGCGTGACAACGTTATACAATCCAATTGACTTGAAGAAATCTTGGAACTTCAATATGTATACTCCACTTTAATTATAGTTAATTCATGGCGTGGGGATCCTTTGAATGACTATATTTGGTTCTGAGTTGAAGCATAGAAAGTGAAACGATATTTAGTAGAGAATTCATCTTCTCAACCATGTAAGGTTAGTATCAAGGTCAACTATGGTCAACTCATAGTCAAAGTAGCACAGTTAATAATAAATGTAATTATTGAAACAAGGACTTTTTTACGGGTCGAATAAGCTGAAAAGGATGATATTGGAATTTTGACCGAACAAATTCCATAAATCCTAGTGTGATATAGAGTTGATGAAGAGAATGTGTGCAAATAACCATAAAGGTACCACTTAAGAAAATATAAAAATAGATTTACCCGAAAGATTAGGAAGCGATTAATTCGTCTAGACTGTTACACCACTAGTTAAGGTGACATATAAAACTTAATATTTGAATTGTTAAAAATTCATCGCCGACCGAATTCACACCTCTAAGTCTCATAATCGCTTTTGTGAATTCTTCAAAAAACCACACGATTGAATTAATTTATAAAATGATTTAAATATATTAATTTTTTTGAAATATTAAATGATGTTTTTGGAGGTTTTTGTAATTATTTGAATTCATATATAAAAGTTATGTTTGTGCACCTCGATATTATATATCAATATATTTTTGAAATGGGTTTGAATAAGAGATGATTGTTTGAAAGAATTTCAAATTTTTTGAAACATATAAGTGGCAAATAATGGTCGACCATATATGAAGAGAGAAGGGTGGAGTGAGAGAAAATTAAGGGATTAATTAAGGAAATTTTAGTTAATAGAATGATGATGGTTCCAATCTCTCGATCAAAACAAATACTTTAATTTTATTTCCTTTATTGCTTCTTGTTCTTCTCTTCGCTCCTTACCATGGTCAAAAATGGCTTTCTACTCGTCTAAATAAAATCAACTACAATACAAACAAAAATATCAAATATAAAAGCTACATGGTTCATCCTTCTTTTGCAAAGTTTGCTGTAGATTCAAGGATCTAGAGAGAGAATTCCAAATCAAAGTGTCATTTATTGGCCAAGTATGAAAGATATATTCTAAAATTTATTTATTCCTTTGATGTATGTACTCATCATAATTTTATATGTATATGTTATTCCTTCATCTTGATTTAAAACTAGTAATACAATTCAAACAATTTTTTTTAAATGATTTGATCTATTCTAACTTGACAAATTAATAACAAGATTTATATAGTGAATATTAGGCTCAGTTCCTTAAAATCAAACTTAATATACGAAAACTCCTAACCAAAAAATGATTGTAAATTAGGTCCCTAGAATTAAGTTATTGAATAATTGCATACATTTATGCAATTATTCAGTGAATAATTTCAAAAATTATGCAATTATATCAAAAAAGTGCATAAATGTCTGCAATTATTAAGTGAATAATTGGGGAAATACCCCTAATTTTTAGTGAATAATTGCGGAAATTTACACAATTTTTTGGTGAATAATTGCAGAAATTTCTGCAATTTTTCAGTGAATGATTGCGGAAATGTCCGCAATTTTGAATATAATTGCGTAAATGTCTACAATTATTCATAATTACATAAAATATATGCAACCATTCAGTAACTTAATTCTACGGACCTACTTTACATACTTTTTTTGTAAAGGATGTTTGGCGTATTTTGAAACTTAATAGGGACTTTTGCCAAGCTGTCACATTTACATATGTATTAACAATTTTACGGATTATGAATCTATGTTTTAAAATTATCTAGTACGATAATATGTTTTAAAATTATCTAGTACGATAATATGTTTTAAACTATTTTCATTTGGATCTTTTAATCAATCCTATAATATAGAGATTGTTGATATTTTGTTTGTGTTGATGTATGCAATTTGGTTTCAAAATATTTTGATTGATTAATTTTTTTTAGGTTAAAAATTTATACATACATAATGCATACACAGATATATATATATATATATATATACATACATATATATGTATGTAAATGTATATCTTTGTGTGTGTGTGTTTAAACATTTATGTTTACATTTTAAACTATTAAGGCATGTGTTTTAGAAATAATTTTTTTAACTTAGATTAATTGTACATCTTGAATTAAAGCAGTAATATATGTATATATACATAACAAACATGCACATGGTAGATATAAATCTTAATATCTACTTATGTATATATTAACCATGTTATTGCTTTCTTCTTTTGTCATTTAAACATATTGTTGTAATATATATTCCCCTGTAAGTAGATTAGCTATAGTATCGATTAAATGTTTTCAAAAGAGGAATGTTGGAATCAATCAATGATGTCTCCTTTATCTCTTTCTTTTTAGATCTTGATGTAATTATATCTATGTAATGACCCAAAATTTTAGTTATTTGAATTTGGTATATCTAATTGATTTTAAATACTGGACAGTTAATTTTGTAAGTTAAATAACTTGGGTTTCAAATATAGAGATTTATTTGATAATTAAATTGCTGAATTTAATAATTGGGAATATTTAAACTAATTGAATCTTGGATTTGAAATGAATGGAAATGATTTTAAAAGTTGGTTTAAACTTTATTTGAATAAAAATGAAGATAGCAAACTTTTAATTTAGATTTAAAAGTGATTAATTCGGATTTTATAATAACTCATTTTAATTAACATGCAAAAATAGCCATCTGGGGCATTTTCTCGGATTTCGATGAAACCAGTTTCATTAGATCCGTAATAATGAATAATAATATGCTGTCAAATTTCATGGAAATCGACCTATCGTTTGGTTGTGCGAGATCGAAATGCGTAGAAAATTAATTACTGAAATTTATATGATAACTGGGTTTGAAAAGATATCTTGTGTATATGATAGAATTAGGCCTCGAGATTAGTTCCATTGAGCTTGAAATATGGGTATTACATATAGAACGCCAGACGGCATGCCTCATTTGAAGTTCGAAACTTTTTTGGGTGCTTTGAATGAATATTTTAAAATGAAATAATATGTATATAATATGTTCACCATGCTGCCTTATCCCTACCCGTACTTCCCACATTCACACTATACCTCCCTTTTTTCTATTTAGTCGTAGGTATATCAGAGAATACGTTCACACATCTAAATTAAAAAAGCTCAATCCAAGGGCCGACGTTCATCGGAGCTATTATTAACGATATCAAGCGAAGTCTTTAACTAGGGAAGTGTTGGCGTCAAGGAGGAGAGGTGATTGAATGGTGCAATTGCCATTCAATGGCGTAAGGCGGTGGCGATTCTGTTGTATTTGTGGGCAAGGGGGCTCGTTTTGGGTCGAATGGACGACATCGGTGGTGTGCGAGGTCCGAGGGGGGAGGGGGGAGGGATGGTGATGAGGGCATGCATAACGGCAGCAAATAACAATAGGAGATGATCGCGTGTTCGTGCCTAGAACGATTTGAAGATGGAGGGTGATTAGTTTTAAAGGTTATTAAGTTTAGTTAATTATCAACTAATTAATTCAAAAATTCATTTATTCAAGTTAAACTCGTACGAGGTCCAAATTAAACGCCACGAGTCACGTTACGATTGCATCGATATTGGCTATGACTTAGAGTTGGATTGGATGGATTTAGAGCTAATAGATATTTTGGTTAAAATTGAATGACTATTCAATTTTAATTCAAAGCAGAATACTTCGGCAACTGATAAAAATCAATGTGTGTTAATCTTACCTTTTTGATTAATCAAAAATATATTTTTGTTAATAAAAATTATTTATTGGATGTTTGGATATTTATTTTTGATTGTTATTGTCTGTTGGATGATTTACTATTCAATTAGTTGGATTGAATGCATTTCCTCCCATGGAGCGGATGAGACCCTATTACGTTCCTGTGCAAGAGTGGATGAGACCCTACTACGTTCCCATGTAAGAGCGAATGACCCTTTGTATACGAATCCAATACGATTCCTCACATTATCGATTTATTTTCATATAAATTAATATATGATATGTTGGATATTATAATTGATGACGCGAACACAATTTTGCTTATTTAATGCATTAGTAGCACTGGGCTTTAATTTTGATATACTAAATATTATAAAATAATGATTAGATTTGAATGGGGATTTCAAAGTGATTTTGGAAATGATATATGTTTTAATAATTTCTCTAAAAATAAAATTATAATTTTTAGATATTACGAATTAATAGTTTTATGAAACATTTTAGATAGAGTTTTTGAACTGGGAATAAAGGTTTTTAAAACCTTGGAAAGTAAGTTGGTCTTTTATGATAAAAGGATATGGTAAAAGGAAATAGGAATATTTTGATATAAATATTTATTAACCATTTTATATAAAGTGATATATATAGGTACATATTATAATTTATTGATAAAGGTGAAATTTAAGAGTATAATAATTTATGGAAGTGAAATTTTTCAAAGGGAGTGAAAGTTTGTAAAATCATATTTTCATTAGTAAAAATACGGATTTATAAATTATGTTTATAAATAAAAGGAAACTATTATCATTGGATCGTTTGAAATCGAACGGAGGATTTATTACAAGATGTGGAATGACATTTTAGAAAATAATTGATTTTATTTTAGAAATTGAAAGTGAGGGTAAATTGGTAATGCTAATCGATATTTTATGAAAAATTTTTATAAAAGAAAGTTATACCTATGGGAGCAAGGTTTAAAACGGTTGAAATTATGTTTTTGAACGGGATTTTATGAATAAGTGAGATTTAGAAATGAATGGAGCAATAAATGAGCTTCATGAATAAAATATTTTATGGAAGGAAGTTTAATAGAATAGAAGATATTTAGAAATATAGCTTTATAAATATGTAAACTATTATGTGGAAATTAAGTACGGAATTTTATCAAGGAAATATAATTATGTTTTAAAAGTTGTTTATTTATATTAATATTGTTTTAAAGTGGTTTATCAATATTTTAATATTTTAAAAGGTGAATTATTTTGAATTATTAATTTGTATTGAAATTAAATATAATTATTTATCAATAAAGTTTTGGAAATTAATTATTAATATTTATAAAAATGTTGAAGATAAGTTATTATTATTTTATTTAAGATGTTTTGAAATTTATTAATTATTATGTTTAAATGTTTAAAAGTTATAACTTTTTTATTATATTGTTTAGTATCATGTAATATTGTTTTAAGTAAAAGATTAGAATTTTATTTTAAATATTTTCGAGATTTATAAATAGGTTTTTATAAATAGATTTGGATTATAAGGGGAAACTTATAATATGTTTTGGAAAACGAAAAAGAAGATTGGTTAAAAGATAAAAGAGTTTTATAAATGGTTTTAGATATTTATAAAGGAATTTTAGAAATGGATTATAGGTTTATAAATGGAGTATATTAAATGGTTTTGTGAATTTATAACGGAGTTTATAAATGTTGGATAAGAAGGGGAATCTTTCCAAATGTTGGTGAATATACTTATATCGTTGAGATAAGTATATGAATATTTTTCCAAGCATTGAGAAATAGGGACTTGTGGATATGTGCATGTGTGTCTATATATATATATGTATGTATGTATATACATCTATATATCATTGTAAAAGTATTTTGGTACAAATATTTACAAAGTGATTTAAGTTAACAGAAGGGTTTGTTAAGAAGGCCAAGTGTGGCCTGGTGCTTAACCAATGTTGGTTTTCCATATGGAATTTAATTCCCGATTTTAATGTTTGTTTATTTGATAGTTAAATAACCGACTATTGTAATTGGACAGTAAATGTAACTTTGGAAATATGTAGGAGAAACACATGAGTAATATGGCATAGTCCTCCCCGATGATGCTGTACTCTGCGTATAAATCTCATTTTGTTCTCCTAGGACAATGATAAGGAAATCCATCCACTAACGGTTAGGAGGTGATCTCCACTTTTATCTTTGACTGTTTATTTCCTAAAGAACTGGGGTTGAGTTTACTAGGAATTATCGAAAAGTTGTTTTGAAAAAACCAATATCCGGTATGTTATCCGAAAACCACTTCGATCAAACGAATGCATTTCAAAGTGAAGACATCTTGAAGATGATGGAATTGAAGACCGAGCTCTCTAGTTTTTCGTGCGGTCTTAGAACGGACTTGTATGGATGAATGCTGGTATTGCGTTGTGCCAGGAAGGCAGTGTTAGCATTCCAAGTGGGAAGTGCTATAAAAAAGGTAAACTGTAGCATCAAGCCTCATCAATCAGGAATGACTAAAACAGAAGAGATGCGGCAGGGCTAAGTAGGTCACTCCTAAGTAGGATATGATCATCCCTATCTAGAGTCGATATTATTTGTCAAATTGTATGCTTCAGGGCCCAAAACGGGGTGATCATATTCGATACTACTAGTCAAGTGGTAGGTGATCCTGTGTTGGTAGGGGATCCAAGCGATATCTCCAGTGTTATTTTATCTAGAGATGCACCGTGATGGGTGGTACCCTAGTAGCCCAGTCATTATATGAAATCCATTCTCCAATATGAGTCTTTACGGTTTTAGTTGTATACCTATTATGCTGGAATTTTATTAATATAATTTTTTTGGCTAAGATTAATAACTATTTGTATTTAGACACTATTATAATACCAGAGAATTTCATATAAAATATTTTGGTTATCATAAGGTAAAAACCCATCCGTGTTTATGTGCGACGTGGTCTTATGAAATACTTTTGATTTTCAATGGTTTTTCATTACTTTAAAAATCCAGTTGTGTGTGCTTTCTCATGCGGGTTTTCCAAACTGACTCGGATGTTATTTTTTTATAATGCTCGGGTCAGATCAAGCCTATTTACTTATAGCTTTAGATGCATTGGAGCTTTGGAGACGAGTTGAAGGTCTTCAAGTCGTATTCACGTATATGTTTATTTTCCGCTCTTATTGTTGAAATCATCAGCAATAGTGAAGATATGTTACTATAACTGTCCAGGCTAATGCCTGTGATTATTATTGTCCTTTGATGGATATATGTATATAACAGTTTCTCTTTTGTAAAGACCGTCGATATTATATTATAACAGTTCCACTACGATTTTGAGATTCTAGTGTTGTTTAGTTTTCTTTTCTTATTCTTCTCCTTTCCTCTTTCTTTTCCATGACTATTTGTCTTTCCATTAAATTTGGGTTGGACATATGTGGTTTATTGTCAACTTGAATTGTGCGGATTGGTGGTTTGTTACACTTGGTATTGGAGCTTAGGTGGTGCGAACACTTAGGCTTTGGTGGGAATTTACTCATTTGAAATAGGGTAAGCAAGACCCTATGATGTGTTTGAGTATATTATATATATAAGCACGTATTTATTAGTGATTATAAAAATGTTTTATATTGTATTAATTTATCTGTTGAGTGGCTTATGAATTTTGGTAGATATGTGCGATGCCACGTTATCGATTGGGGTTTCTAAATGCTTAAGCAAGGTGAACTGGCATAGTATTGTTTTGAGAATCCACAAATGAAATAATTTTACCTAAATTATATTTTATATACAAAAGAATAATTTTCACGAAATTATTATATGCTATATATCGAATGTTTGGCTATTAGTGGACGATAATATTTGATTATTATCATTTGTTGTTTGTTGATCTAATAAAAAGTGTTATTATTATCATATAAATAAAGATAAATAATTGAGAAATAATTTTATATTAGAAGGTGAATGTATAAATATGAATTATAGAGTATTGATTAATATTGAAATAATGAACATTTGTGAATGAAATTGCATAAGTATATTTATAAATATGATTTATAGATAGGAATGGATTTGAAACAAGAAGTTTGAGAATTTAAATCCCATTGATTTTGAAAATTGATTTTGAAGGATCTTGGAAAAATAATAATAGTATTATTTTAAAAATATTTTTATTTGAAATATTTTGAAATAGGATTTGAAAGAAATAGAAAGCACTAAACTCACTTCAGTCGTGGGCAAATAATTCGGATAATGACGGCCGCATTAGTGTTCTTTTTCGAGTTTCTAAGTGAAGAATTGCCACCATTGAAGTTTTATTCTGGTAAAACTAATTTAGATTCTAGAAGTATAATTTGATGTATAAAGGAGTTATGTATATATACACATATGATTTCAAAATGATTTGAAATAAAACCGGGTCTTTAAAAATCTTGAATTTTTTAATATAAATGTTTTGAGAAAACATAAGATGTTAAGTTTTTGAACTTATCATTTAGAAATGGTGTAGATAAGAAAAGAAAGACAGGAATTGAGATATGGATTAAAAATTTAACTTAAATAAAGTTAAATAAATTGAGTAATGGATTAAAGGAAAAGAAGTTTAACTTAATAAAGGTTAAATGAAATTGGTTTGGATTAAAAATGAATTGTGGGGATTAATGAAATGAATTAATGAGATGGATATGGACTTGAGTTTAAAATGAAATACAAATTAAGTTGTAAGATGAGGTGGATATGGTTTGGAATATTGTTTGATAAAATTGAATACGAACTTAAGTTTTAAAAGTGATATTAATGTGAATAATTGGATTTGGTTTAAATTGGATGTAAATAAATTGAATGCAGATTGATTGAGTTTTAATTAATTGAAGGTTAACTAATTGAATATGAAATAAGTGAATGTTAAATAAAGGAATGTTAATTAATTGGATGTAAACCAATGGAAGTAAAGAAACTGAATAGGAGTCAATTTGAAAATAAGTTGAGTGGGAATATATTTAAGGTTAATAAGAAATGAAAGTATATAATGTTGACATTGAAAATGCAAGTTGATTTGTTGATAAATAAATTGGATGAATATTATTTGTTTAAGGGTTTCTCTCTTCACATTGGCTAAAATTTCATATAGTTATGGCATAATCTATATGTTCTATATTGATATTACTTTCTATATACTTGTTCTCATTGTTTGTTGAGTGATTAGTAAGTGCAAATGGCCTATGCTTCGCATTTGGACCTTGCTTTCGCGTTATATAAATTATATATGCTTGCTAATGCAAATAAAAAGTTGCACATCTCTTATTACATACCCTACATTTATATTTTTCCCTATGGGACGCCTCATCCTCGAAGATGGGATGCATATTTAGGATTATATATATACTGTAAATTTTGACGATCGAGCCGCGCAAATGAGACACTAGCAGAATTTTCTGAAAATTTAAGGCGTTAGAAATTTTTGAGAATTTTGGGAAAAGTTTTTGATAATTAAAATTTGGATTTTGTGCATGTGCAAATTTGAGAACCATCATATTTTCATCTTCATTCAAGGGCAAAATGGTCATTTTGTGCATGTGCAAATTTGAGAATTTTTACTTGGACATTTTTGATGATTTTCATAGGAATTTGGATGCATATAGAAGAGGCTTATATGAAGATACATGCATGCATAAATGAAATACAAAGGAATGAAGAGAAAATAATTCAAGTTCAAGATCATGGAGGACCCCACCCACTTACATAAATGTACAATTATGAGCTAATGGACAACTAAGTGGAGGTTAAAAATTTATGCACAACAAATGATGGATTAATTAGTGGCTAATGGTTACTTGGTGGCCACACTTCCTAAAGGGCATTTTAGGAAGCCCCCTAAAAATAGAATTAGGGTTTTATGCATGTATATATTGCCCTCTTATGTACATGAAACCATCTTCTACTCTTTCATTTTTACTTAGGAAATTAAGAAATCAAAGTGTAAGCTCAATGTTCTATGAAATAAAAATGGCTTCCAAGCCTCTTTCTTCTCTCGTTTTTCTACATGTTTTTCTTTTTTTATTGTTAATGTTTATTTCTATGCTCTCTTTCTCTTTATGCTCATAGCTTAGATTTACATTTATGCAAGTAGTTAGTAGCTAATCTCTTTTGCTTTCTTTGCTTATTTTCTATTCTCTTTTCTTTTTAATGTTGAAATTTACTTGTGTTGCTTCAATGCCACAAATGAGTAGCTAAACCCCTTCAATTTAGGGTTGATGAAGCTCTCTAACTTTATGTAATTTCAACATTTTGATGATTTATGATCTCTTTGTTTATGCTTCATGAATGTGAATTTTGATGTAAGTTTATACAAGTGGGTTTGATAGCTTATATTGCTTATGCAAATAAGCTATTCTTATTCAACATAAACACAATTTACATCATCATTTGTTAATTAATTTTTGATTATGAAATGAAAGTAAAAATGAAATTTGATGATCTACATTACTAGTTACAATAGTAAATAGATCATAATTAAAATAGCTTTTGCTTTGGCTTCATTTTCATGAGAATTATAAGTGGTATAATTGTTGTATTACATTTTGTTGGTTTGAGGTATGTTAACTAATAACATAAACAAACCATACTTATGATAAATGCAATGATTATTTCACTTAATATCAAAGTTAGAGATCATAGATTATGTGTTTATTGATTTACAAAAATTTGAGAGTGGATTTGCCTCTAAATTGTTCTCTAGTTTAATAGTTTTCTAATCATATTTTAATTCTAATTTTAGCTTCATTTTAGTTCTACTCAACAATTTCTCCTCCATTTGGTCTAATTTGATTGAATGGATTTTTAAAACTCTAACAACTCCCTGCAGATCGACCCGTATTCGCCACGTACTTCCAGTATACGCCGTGCGCTTGCGGTTATTTTTAATTTGAAATTTTTCGACGGTTTTCTAATTCGATAGAAAATCCGTCAATAAATAAGTTTTTGGCGCCATTGCCGGGAATTTGCTTTGATTTTTAATTTTCTATTTTTCGAATTATTTTTGCTTGATTTTTGTGCTTTTTTTCTTTGTATGTTAGTTTGCATAAAAAAATATCTTTTGTGTTGTGTGTTTGTTGTTTTCATTTTTGTGATCGTGTGATTGTAGTTTTTTAGTTCCATTTGCATTGCATTTGCATTTTTTTATATAAAAAAAAGAAAAAAAACACAACCACAATCCAAAACGATTTTTTTTATTGCATTTCTGTTTTCATATACAATTTCTGTTACAATTTTCAAAGCACTGTTACAATTTCTGTTTTATTTCCTCTCTGATTTCACTTCTGTTCACAGCACACTAACATTCACTGTTCTCCCTGCATACAACATTGTCTGTTTTGCATACAATTGCCTGTTCTCCTCTATCTTGCCTTCACTTGCTTCATTCACCCAAACCACCCATTTTCCTTCTACCAGTCATCAAACTACTTGCTCCTACTTACTGACCATCACTGTGCAAATCAGTGCACAGTGCATCCCCCCGCCATTGGTCTCTGTTCATTGCCTCTCTGTGCAAACACCTCTATTACATACAATTCATCACACTTTAAACTCCACAACCAACTCCTTACAATTCTTACCTAATGTGATAACCTGATTTTCTAGACATCTGTTAATTGGAAATTAACAGAATTAAAATTGTTAAAATACTTATTTGTTAATTGAACAAATGAAATTCTGATATATATATATATATATATATATATATATATATCGATATCTGGATATATAAATGAATTTAAAATTTTAACAAAAGTTGAATTATAAATATTTGAAAATAATAAAGATTGAATGTATATATAGATAAGCAGATTTTAAGTAGAGAAATTTTTATTTTTAAAAACAAATTTAAGATGTGTTTGCTTTTTATTTTGAATTAGAATTGGAATTCTGGATTTAAATTGAAAAAAATATATATAAATACTTTAAACTATTTTTGGTTCAAAATAGTATTTGTCTTATATTATTTTCTTTAAAGGAAACCTTCTTTAAATTAATTAAGAAAGTGATTATTAATTGATAAAATAAAGACAAAAGCATTATAAACATTTTAAATAAATATATCATGCATAATTACAAAAGTAAGTTTAATAAATAAAATTTAAACAAAGGAAAGTTTGATTATTAAACACACTTAAGATATTATTAGTATAAAACTAAAATTTAACTATAATAAGATATATATATATATATATATATATATATATATATATATAAAGTTTTGGAAATTAATTTGTTAATTACTTTGTTAATTACTACTGTACTTGTATTAAGGAATGGATTTTAAAAACATTTATAAAATTTAGAAATTTATTTTAATATTGTAATAGAATATGTGTAAGGTTATTATACATGAGGAAGCCACTTGTAAATCACTCTACTACTTAATGTAATAAGTGGCATTTATGTTATTTATTTTTGAAAACATTTTATTCAAAATATGTAAAGTAGAAAACTTAGCAATTTATTTTAGTTCAACACATTATCTTCAAAAGAGAAAAACTAAAATCAGATTTAGGAGGAATTAAAAACCAAATACAACCCAAAATCTAGAATCAGTTCAACTTAAAATCTGCAAAACAAATTCCACTACAAATCTAAATCAGTTTCAACTTCAAAGAGAAGATCAACTCAAGATCATCTGCATGCATTTAAGTTTAGGATCATCTTCATCAAGTTCATCAGCATGCAGTTTTAAAATCAAAACAGCCGCAAAAATTTAATCAACTACAACAGCAAGCAGGTTCAAACTCCAGATTCAAAATCCAGAGAAAAATCAGTTTCAGGAAAATGAATGCAACAGAGTGTTCTCTGCTTCTATAAATAGGTGAGTAAACATGACAACATCTGGTTATTTTGGTATATATGATGACTTTAAGGATCAATGTTGTGGTAATAGATTGCATATGTGAATTTAACCCTTCATGTTATAAATATAAAATAATATGTGTGTGCATGTATCTATACACTTCTGTTTCTAAATTACAGGTTAGAAATACAGTGAGAATTCAAACATTCCTTATTAAATTGATTCCTATCTCCTTAAACACTCAACATTAGGCTTTGGATCCTGAAGATAAAATGTGAAGTATAGTATGATTTTGTTTTTAATAATAGTTTAAGAAAATTATATTTAATCATTAGACTATAAATATTTGGATTACGGTAAAAATCGAGTTTTGGAAAAAATCAATACCAACACTTTTCCTTTTGAATTATATAGATTCAATCGTCTTAACGAATTATGAATTTTAGTAAAAATCTTGTGATTTTTAATATTGTTCTGATCAAGAATTTGTGAATTTCTTGGTTTGGGGTTTTTGGAAAATTGCTGTTGAATGTAATCAATCGGAAATTCGAGCTTTGGCTCGAAGGAGAATGGAGTAGTGTAGAATGAGAGAAAAATATTGTTGGATTTTTCTTTTAGCCGTATCGACCGATTTTCGACGAACTAGGGTTTTTGGGTAAGGTTCTATGGAGTGTAATGGCAGGGTATTTTCGTTTAGATCAAAGCATCAAGTTCGACCCCGAGTGTTGGTATGGCTGCAGGGGTCGTTGATGAGGCCGTGGTCAGAAGGATGTAAATTCTAGTTGCCGTGATCGTCGTGGTGATCCAGATTTGACCTGGGTGGTTGGGTTCTGTCATCATACGAAGGCTCGATTTCGAGTCAGGTTGAAATCTCGATATCTGGATCGTCGTGAGATACGTCGAGTTCGTTATCGACTTGCCGGAGACCATAATAATGGCCGGAGGAGGGCGGCGCTTCGGTACACGTGCACCATGCACGTTTGCGTATCTGATGTTGAAATGTTTTTTGGGGAAGAAGCACGACACTCGGGTCTTGCTCGTGTGTTTTGCTGTGTCGACTCAAAGAGATGATGGGGAGGCCTTGTTATTTTCTATTGTGAGTTACACGAGTGCTATCTCGAGTTTGCCTCGAGAATTCTTGGTTTGGTTCGGAAACATTTTTGTTTCCAGTTTGACAAGTCCAGATATTTTCTTTTAAAAAAACATAATGATTTCAAAAACTTTTAAAGGCAAGTTTAAATAAAAGTTTTAACCCATATTTTTAAATGAATAAAATGTTTAGATTTAGAAAATAATGTTTAAATCAAATATAAGATTTTAAGATTTGATTTTTAAATTTAAGATTGTGTTTAAAAAAAAAATAGTTTCGATTTGTTAAAATATTACATTTGTTTATATATTTTAAATCATTGATTTCTAAATGATTTTATAACGGTATAATCAAGTAATTAATTAAGTTGAAGAATTTATTAAGGTTATGATAAATTCAGAATAATTAACTAGAGGAATTAATTAAAACCTAATCACTAAATGAAAGGGATGTAGGATTAATTACCTGGTGAAATTAATATGGAAAATAATCACTTAGTAGAAGTAATTAATAATTAATTACTTAGTGAAATTAATTTAAAATGTACTTTAATTATGGAAAGATAATTAAGTGATGAAATTAATTAAGAGTAATAAATTACAAAATGAGATTAATCAAGGGTGATTAATAAATATAACTAATTAAGATTAGGCATAATTACTTAAGGTAATTATTGGGGTGTAATTCCTTAAGTGAAGTAATGAGTGGATAATTACTAGATGTAATTAATAAAAAGAAAATTACTTGATGGGAAGCAATTAAAGGGTAATTGCTTGATGGAAGGAATTGAGTGATAATTATTCAAGTAATTAGTGGATTAATTAATAAAATTAATCAAGGTAATGGGAAATTGATGGAGTAATTTAGAAAAGATAATTTCTAATTGTGATTAGTCAAGGTTGTTTAATGAATGTAATTAAGTTAAAGGTTGATTATTAATGAATTTTAAGAATAATTAACTACAAAAGTAATTAGAGGATCATTAATTAATATAATTACAGGAAGAGATCAATCTTGCTTATTAACGATTGAATGATGATGAGTGCTTTGGACTGGTTGATATCTTTGATATGAATTGCTTTGTGATATGATATTTTGGATGGATGGTGAGAATGTGATTTTCTATCAACTATGAATTAAAGTGTAAAAATGTTATCTGGTATTTAAGTTGAATTGTATTTAATTGTATAACTTGGTTTTAGATGACACTGGATTCGAAGAGACCGGAGTCGAGTATAGTGAATACCCAAAACCACTTCGATTTTATATAGATTTGATATGTGAAATAAATAGGCTGATATGGAATGATTTAATTGAATTGGACCATTTAATCTTAGTTTTGGCACTTAGAAATTAATGTGTGAAATAAATGATGTCTATAGCAACTTGTGAAGTTGAAATTGATATAAGTTACCTCGGGTTTTATATGAGTTGTATACTTTCGTATTCCATGTTTGATGGGTTTACTCACGCTGGTTTCCAGCCTGACCCGGATGTTACTTTGATGTAATGCTCGGGTCAGACCGAGTATTGCAGATTTTCAAGTAAGGACGTTCTGGAGCTCAGGAGGCGAGCTGGAGAGCAGGAACGTATGGAGAGTTTCTGCAGTGATATATTATAGTATCTGGGACAGATTGATTTATCTATTCCTGTGCTTGTAAATATGTTGTAACTCTGATATATATTAAAGTGTAATTTGACAAGTACAGTTTTCCTTTGTATAATTATTATTTATGTGATATTATATTTTATCCGCTGTGAATGTGAGATTGTGTGTTTCTTTTCTGGTCTTCTTCTTCTATCTCTTTTCTTCTTTTCTCTAACTATCTGGAATTTTCAGGATCGAAAATTTCGGGTCATTAAATTTGGTATCAGAGCTGAAGGTTAAGCGAGAACCTTGGCTCTGGTGGGATTACTCATTAAGGATAGGGTTAAAGTACCCTAGAATGAGTTGAGTGTATATATATATATGAGGGAGCATACTTGTTATTTTCTTATATAAAGGTTTTAAATGATTTTATATAAGAATATATTTTGATATATAAGGAAATATTTCTTTGTAATAAATATTAAGGTAATGGGATGCTAAATTATTGAAATTAAATAAGAATTTAAGTGGTAAATTTATGTATCCAAGTAGTAATTGAATAGAATGTACCATTCATATAAGGAACATTAGAAATTAAATTTGGTTTCAAATTGTTAAAGGGAATGATAAATAATATTATTCAGAATAGTTTTGAAAGTAATCTTATGTTGAAATAAGATGTTGTTTGAAACTTTGTTTGAAAATTAAAAACCAAAGATGTTAAAACATAAGGTATATCTTGGTAAGCAAATTGATATAAGAGTAAAAGTTGAATTCTTCTAATTAATTCTAATTTATAGGTTAGGAAGCCCCCTTAGAATTCAGTCTTTTAGAGAGATGACTAAAGGTGAAGAATGGAAGGTTAGACACAGAGAGCAAGGAGTAGCTGCACGTAGGGATCGTGAAGAAAATATTCAAGAATATGAGAATCAGGTTAAGGAAAGGGCTGAACCAGGACCTTATGATAATGTCACCTGTTATAGATGTTTTAATAAGGATCATTACGCAGCTAAGTGCAGTAAAACAAGGGAGGAATTAAAGGGTACATTCCATCGGTTTCACTCTGAGGTCTTGTGCTTTAAGTGTCATAAGAAAGGACATTTTCAAAATCATTGCCCTGAAGTGAGGAAGGCAAAGTGTAAACCAGTTGGACCGGTCAATGAGTCGACTATTTGCTATCATTGTAAGAAGCCGGGACACATTGCTAGGAATTGTTCCGAGAGGCAGAAGAGGAGTAAGGCTGTGGAACGTACTGTTGGAGGGTGAAGGTTATCCAGATTGATGACAGGGTAGAAACATTTTGTAGTAAATGTTATAAGTGGGGACACCCTGTTGAGAAGTGTATGTTCGGGCTTTTCCCTTTGGAAAGAAGTCCATAAGAAGGATACTTGTAGGAGTATTAGGGCTCTGTTCTTCCCAAACCTCTAGGTAATAGGAAAGCATCTGGATTTATGACTTCTGTAAGACTCTTATTTTGGATAAATGTATGTAATGTAAGAACTACTAATATGTAGTGAATTAACATATGGAATCATTTTGGACTTAAGCTTTGAATGTTTAAGATAAACTTCAAAAGGTTTGGTTACAAAATTGAAATTTGGCGATAAATTAAATTTCAAAGTTTTAGTTTTTTTTAAAAATGGAATTTGGATTCAAAATTAAATGGTTTAAAGATATAAATTGATTTGATTTAAAAGATTAAATCAACACTTAAAGGATTTAACTCGAATCTATATAATTCGAGATGGTTTAAATTTGAAATTTGAATTGAATTAGTTCAAATTGAAATTGATTTGAGTTAATTGAAATTGTGATTGAAGATGTATAAGTATTAAATTCAATTGGAATTTGAATTGAATTTGGGGAGAAGTCAAGAATAATTCAACTTGATTTGGAAATGGAGTTTTAAATTGAGATTATTTCAAACTGGAGTTAAAATGAACTGAAATTGGAACTAGTTCAATTAAGATTTATTTGAATTAGTAAAATTTGAGATCAAGGTTGAATAAAGTTAAATTGGGAAAGAAACAGAGATTAATTCAACTTGAATTGGGGTTGAATCAATTTCAATGGAAATTGAAGTTATTTAAATTGGAATTGGGTCAATTTAAATGGAAGTGGAAATTTAAATTGAATTGATGAGAATGGAGATTGGGAAGTGAGCAGTTTTGACTCTGGACTATTTTTAATATAAATTGTTTTAATACAAACTTATTTTTCCAAGCTATTCATTATATATACAACCTTTCTTTTAAAAGCCAAACTATCTTATACTTGTTTTACAAATAATTTTGAAACTGTTAACAATTTCCCAACTGTTTTATAAACTAATTACTATATTCCAACTATTTTACAAAAACTAATTACTATCTTACTATTATTTTGCTATTATCTAAAAATTTCTATAATTATTTTAACTATTTTCTAACTATTTTACACCTCTTTTACAAACTAGTAATTACTTTCCAACTACTTATCTATTTTTAAAATTTTCAAGCTATTTGCTAAATAAACGGGTCGGAGTTCAAACTGTTACTGATTAAATACCCAATCGAGATAAGAATAGAGGTGATAATCCAAATGGATTGAAGCAATTATAAGTAAGTGAATATAAATCAAAGTGAACGTGAATAGAAATGGAATTGATTTGGCTATAACCAATAAAGATAAATACGTAGGGTGTACGTATGTTATTCTTTTCGCATAGTGATTTTATCCAGATTCGAGCACAGAATTTCGAGATAGTATGTCGATCCGAGTTGGGACTTTTCACTCGATTTTCGATGACGAACCCGGATATGGATTGTTGATTGGTTCTTGATATTCTCTATCATAGTTATGACTATGCAAGGAGAATGACGGTTTCTTATCGAGAAACCAGATCTGTGTCCGCACTAGGAAGTCGGGTGGACGATACTAGTTCGGAAATGAAATTGTGCGGTCGAGTGAGTGATCAGATGGGTATAGCGTACGGATGATATGTGTACATCGTACGGATTTGAATGAAAATGATATTGAAAAGAGTAATCAAATTTGAATATTTTATTTTGAGTAAACAAAGCAAAATATCTTTGTTTTATAAAATGAAACTCCCCTTGTTGAATCTTTTGCCAAGAGAAAAGGGTTTTTGAAAATGTTTGAAGTATAAAAGGAGTTTTATACAAGTTTGAAATGATCCTAAGTTTTAAAAATTATATATATCTGTATATATATATAAAGGATCTTATGAGGATTTTAGAAAAGTTTTTGGGAACCTCTGGATTTGGAAAGCCGTTTGATTTTTTGGTAAAATCAATATTAAATTTGGAAAGACTAGTTTGAGAATTATCGATTTTGGAATAATCGATTTTGCGTAAAGGAGCTTTGTATGAGATCATACTAGGTGTATGATTTGAAGATACTATATGTGTATAGTATAAAATGTTTTGATGATGGCTCTGGGGACAAAGGCGCTCCCCTGAAATGAACTTCTCAGGAGTGCCACCGGGTGGTGCTGCCTTGAGCCCCAAAGGGGGGGTTCTAAAGTTGATCCTGTGAGGAGTCCGGATAAAACTAGTTCCTGGGGATTATGAGTAGAGTAACATAGCGAAAGTCGTGTGTGCCGCTGAGAGCTAACAGTCTGCGTTTGATTTTATATCGGTAGACTGCGACCTATGGTAACATAGCGAAAGTCGTGTGTGCCGCTGAGAGCCAACAGTCTGCGTTTGATTTTATATCGGTAGACTGTGACCTATGGTAACATAGCGAAAGTCGTGTGTGCCGCTGAGAGCCAACAGTCTGCGTTTGATTTTATATCGGTAGACTGCGACCTATGTAGGAGTGGAGAAGTTTCATTTTGACAGCGAAAATCAGAAGCCGCAGAGAGCCTGCAGTTACATGGACTTTTTTGTGATGGCCACGTAACCCTGGAATGTAACTGCGATCTGTCGTGGGTTCCATGACGTAATCGAGAGGCCGAGGAGAGCCTGCAGTTACATGGACTTTTGTTGTGATGGCAATGTAACCCTGGAATGTAACTGCGACCATGGATGAGGGTGATGATTTCCAGAGCATTCTCACCAAAGATATATCCTCTATTTTCAAAAATTGTTTTCTATATTTACAATAAAATTATTTTCAAAGTATTTTCACTGGATGTTGAAAACGGGTTTGCCAAGCACTTGTAGATTTTCAGTTTTACGCCTGATCAACGTATGACCGAATTTCTATGAGAACGAAGATGGACTTGTTGAAACATCGAGTTATAGAATGATATTTTTATAAAACTACTTTGATAATACTATATATAGATTTTAAAGGTGTTTTAAAAATGTTCAAAGGAAAATTTATCTGATTTTAAGCTTTTTAAATAAATTCTGGCTTCGTTCCTTTTCGAGGACGAAAAGATTCAAAGGGGGAAGGAATGTGATAACCCGAATTTATGGACATCTGTTAATTGGAAATTAACAGAATTAAAATTGTTAAAATACTTATTTGTTAATTGAACAAATGAAATTATGATATATATATATATATCGATATCTGGATATATAAATGAATTTAAATTTTTAACAAAAGTTGAATTATAAATATTTGAAAATAATAAAGATTGAATATATATATAGATAAGCAGATTTTAAGTAAAGAAATTTTTATTTTAAAAAACAAATTTAAGATGTGTTTGCTTTTTATTTTGAATTAGAATTGGAATTCTGGATTTAAATTGAAAAAAAAATACTTTAAACTATTTTTGATTCAAAATAGTATTTGTCTTATATTATTTTCTTTAAAGGAAACCTTCTTTAAATTAATTAAGAAAGTTATTGTTAATTGATAAAATAAATACAAAAGCTTTATAAACATTTTAAATAAATATATCATGCATTATTACAAAAGTAAGTTTAATAAATAAAATTTAAACAAAGGAAAGTTTGATTATTAAACAAACTTAAGATATTATTAGTATAAAACTAAAATTTAACTATAATAAGATATATATGTATATATATATAAAAGTTTTGCAAATTAATTTTTTAATTACTTTGTTAATAACTAGTGTACTTGTATTAAGGAATGGATTTTAAAAACATTTATAAAATTTAGAAATTTATTTTAATATTGTAATAGAATATGTGTAAGGTTATTATACATGAGGAAGCCACTTGTAAATCACTCTACTACTTAATGTAACAAGTGGCATTTGTGTTATTTATTTTTGAAAACATTTTGTTCAAAATATGTTAAGTAGAAAACTTAGCAATTTAGTTTACTTCAACACATTATCTTCAAAAGAGAAAAACTGAAATCAGATTTAGGAGGAATTAAAAACCAAATACAACCCAAAATCTAGAATCAGTTCAACTTAAAATCTGCAAAACAAATTCCACTACAAATCTAAATCAGTTTCAACTTCAAAGAGAAGATCAACTCAAGATCATCTGCATGCATTTAAGTTTAGGATCATCTTTATCAAGTTCATCAGCATGCAGTTTTAAAATCAAAGCAGCCGCAAAAATTTAATCAACTACAACAGCAAGCAGGTTCAAACTCCAGATTCAAAATCCAGAGCAAAATCAGTTTCAGGAAAATGAATGCAACATAGTGTTCTCTGCTTCTATAAATAGGTGAGTAAACAAGACAACATCTGGTTATTTTGGTATATATGATGACTTTAAGGATCAATGTTGTGGTAATAGATTTCATATGTGAATTTAACCCTTCATGTTATAAATATAAAATAATATGTATGTGCATGTATCTATACACTTCTGTTTCTAAATTACAGGTTAGAAATACAGTGAGAATTCAAACATTCCTTATTAAATTGATTCCTATCTCCTTAAACACTCAACATTAGGCTTTGGATCCTGAAGATAAAATGTGAAGTATAACATGATTTTGTTTTTAATAATAGTTTAAGAAAATTATATTTAATCATTAGACTGTAAATATTTGGATTACAGTAAAAATCGAGTTTTGGAAAAAATCAATACCAACATTTTTCCTTTTGAATTATATAGATTGAATCGTCTTAACGAATTATGAATTTTAGTAAAAATCTTGTGATTTTTAATATTGTTATGATCGAGAATTTGTGAATTTCTTGGTTTGGGGTTTTTGGAAAATTGCTGTTGAATGACATCAATTGGAAATTCGAGCTTTGGCTCGAAGGAGAATGGAGTAGTGTAGAATGAGAGAAAAATATTATTGGATTTTTCTTTTGGCCGTATCGATCGATTTTCGACGAACTAGGGTTTTTGGGTAAGGTTCTGTGGAGTGTAATGGCGGGGTATTTTCGTTTAGATCAAAGCATCGAGTTCGTCCCTGAGTGTTGGTATGGCTGCAGGGGTCGTTGACGAGGCCGTGGTCAGAAGGTTGTAAATTCTAGTTGTCGTGATCATCGTGGTGATCCAGATTTGACCTGGGTGGTTGGGTTCTGTCATCATACGAAGGCTCGATTTCGAGTCAGGTTGAAATCTCGATATTTGGATCGTCGTGAGATATGTCGAGTTCGTTATCGACTCGTCGGAGACTAGAATAATGGCCAGAGGAGGGCGGCGCTTCGGTACACGTGCACCGTGCACGTTTGCGTATTTGATGTTGAAATGTTTTTTCGAGAAGAAGCATGACACTCGGGTCTTGCTCGCGTGTTTTGCTGTGTCGACTCGAAGAGATGATGGGGAGGCCTTGTTGTTTGCTGCTGTGAGTTACTCGAGTGCTGTCTCGAGTTTGCCTCGAGAATTCTTGGTTTGGTTCAAAAACATTTTTGTTTCCAGTTTGACAAGTCCAGAATTTTTTTTTAAAAAACTTAATGATTTCAAATTTTTTTAAAGGCAAGTTCAAATAAAAGTTTTAACCTATATTTTTAAATGAATAAAATGTTTAGATTTAGAAAATAATGTTTAAATCAAATATAAGATTTTAAGATTTGATTTTTAAATTTAAGATTGTGTTTAAAAAAATAATAGTTTTGATTTGTCAAAATATTACGTTTTGTTTATATATTTTAAATCATTGGTATCTAAATGTTTTTATAACGGTATAATCAAGTAATTAATTAAGTTGAAGAATTTATTAAGGTTATGATAAATTCAGAATAATTAACTAGTGGAATTAATTAAAACCTAATCACTAAATGAAAGGGATTTAGGATTAATTACCTGGTGAAATTAATATGAAAAATAATCACTTAGTAGAAGTAATTAATAATTAATTACTTAGTGAAATTAATTTAAAATGTACTTTAATTATGGAAAGATAATTAAGTGATGAAATTTATTAAGTGTAGTAAATTACAAAATGAGATTAATCAAGGTTGATTAATAAATATAACTAATTAAGATTATGCATAATTACTTAAGGTAATTATTGGGGTGTAATTCCTTAAGTGAAGTAATGAGTGGATAATTACTAGATGTAATTAATAAAAAGAAAATTACTTGATGGGAAGCAATTAAAGGGTAATTGCTTGATGGAAGTAATTGAGTGATAATTATTCAAGTAATTAGTGGATTAATTAATAAAATTAATCAAGGTAATGGGAAATTGATGGAGTAATTTAGAAAAGATAATTTCTAATTGTGATTATTCAAGGTTGTTTAATGAATGTAATTAAGTTAAAGGTTGATTATTAATGAATTTTAAGAATAATTAACTACAAAAGTAATTAGAGGATCATTAATTAATATAATTACGGGAAGAGATCAATCTTGCTTATTAACGATTGAATGATGATGAGTGCTTTGGACTGGTTGATATCTTTGATATGAATTGCTTTGTGATATGATATTTTGGATGGATGGTGAGAATGTGATTTTCTATCAATTATGAATTAAAGTGTAAAAATGTTATCTGGTATTTAAGTTGAATTGTATTTAATTGTATAACTTGGTTTTAGATGACATTGGATTCGAAGAGACCAGAGTCGGGTATAGTGAATACCCGAAACCACTTCGATTCTATATAGATTTGATATGTGAAATAAATAGGCTGTTATGGAATGATTTAAGTGAATTGGACCATTTAATCTAAGTTTTGGCACTTAGAAATTAATGTGTGAAATAAATGATGTTTATAGCAACTTGTGATGTTGAAATTGATATAAGTTACCCCGGGTTTTATATGAGTTGTATACTTTTGTATTCCATGTTCGATGGGTTTACTTACGTTGGTTTCCAGCCTGATCCGGGTATTACTTTGATGTAATGCTCGTGTAACGACCCGTAGATTTTAATAGTTTTTAATTGGTTTTATAACGTATTTAATTTGGATTTTGAGAAATTTTAATAATAATATTTTGAAATAAAGTTTTAATATTTGGTTTACGTATAATTAAATATAGCAAACGGTAAATTTTCAATTAATTTTATGAAAGTTTATTTATTTTGTGAAATTCTATTAAATTCATGCTGACTTCCTAATGATATGTAATCTAAATTTTAATAAAAGGATCTGCAACATCGTAGTTGTAAATTATGAATGTTATTGTTTATAATCATACATGTAACTCTAATGATACGATTTTAATAACAAATTCCGTGTTCAAGATATGGATTTCATAATAGTATTTTCTTAATATCCTTAGCTTTCAACAATAATCAATTAGCGACCTTAATCTTAATAGGATTTGAAAATCATCAACATTCGGATAAGTCAAATGATATTCTAAATGTTAATAATAATCTTGAAAAAAAAAACTTTATCAGAAGAACATTTTAAGTACACATAAATTTTTATGGGATTAAGTTAATATGTATACAGTAGGCATATGCTAACAACCGCTCAAACAAGAGATAATCACTAATACACAGTGTTAATTGTTAAAAACTCAAACTATCTATATTTATCACGCAAAAATGCAAAATCATAAAGGTCATTAGTGAAATCATGCAATCTTAACATGTGCGTAGAAGGCACATGCTGATATTTTTCGATTTTGTGCATTGCACTAAGAATTATTGGATCCTATTCATCGTTAATTTGCTACCATTTCACGACTTTGACCACCACCTTAATTTGTTGAATGCCACGAATGCCAAAATGATGAATGATGTTGCAAGTCAGAAGAAAATGCATGCTCCTATATGCGTTTTTGCGTTAAATGACATTAGATGCCAACAATATTATTATGCATTTTCATTATCTTATTTCTTTTATCAATTAACCTCTCCACTTTTCTTTCCAATCTGATTTATAACCTGCCTATTTACTTTTCTTACCATATTTATTATTTGCTAGAATCTAGCCGTTTCATAATTCCCTTTTTCAGCATTTGATGTGTCTTCTCTAAATCTAAGCGGAAAATCTAGCTTACCCCTTTTATTCATTTACATTTTTTTTCTGTTTCAAATTTCATCGTGACTGACACGCAACCTTACTTTAATCACTGCGTCAATCAAGCATCCATCTATTGATTTTCATTTATTTTATATTTATTGCCAACGTTATAAATTTGAAAGATCACTTGCTTCCCTTGTCTCCCTGATTTCACGTCTCTGTGCCTATCCTTTTGAGTTTCTTACTTTTATATTCTATTATTTGCCTAAACGTGCATTTTGACTGTTGCCATCCCCGTATTTATTTCTTTCCTTTTTGAAATTAAAACGTATACGTTTTACATTTATTTATTTCTAAACCATTCATTGCCTTTCCTTTAAATCAATCCATTCTCTTCTTATTTGTTTTAATTTATTTCCTCTTTTCACCAACACTCAATCTTTATACATATTTGTTTTAATTCATTTTCTCTATACATGTGCATTCAATCTTTATACATATTTGTTTTAATTTATTTTCTCTTTTCACCAGCATTCAATGTTTATATACATATTTGTTTCATTTTATTTCCTCTGTTCACCAGCATTTAATCTTTATATATTTGTTTTAATTTATTTCCTCTTTCTTTTTTTTACTTCTCCTTAATTTATAGGAATAAATTCTTAAATTTCCTCTAGCCATTACTATCTTTATTTCTTGCCACTTTAAACAAAATTTCTTTCCACTTTATCAATGTGAGGCTTCTCTTATAAATACAAATCACTCATACATACCCTACTCCATATCAATAGACCTTCATCTCCTCTCTTGCGTGTGAAGCTTCTTCTGTAGGTAAATGGCTGCACTAAATTTTTTTTTCTTCTTATTTCTTTTCTTTTTCTTCTTCTTTTTCATCCTTTTCTTTTGTTTTATTATTGTTTATATTGCTTTTGCTTTTCCTTTATTTTAAGCATAACATGCTTCAAGTATATATTTTACATTATAAGTATGTTTATATAGTGCAGCGCAAGTATACATTAAATTTAAAGTTATAAACATTTGCATTTGTTCTATGGTTAGTTTTATATGAGTATTTATTGAAATTTGTATAGTCTGATTTTTGAATATACATTGGGTTATTTCATACGGTTTATATATAACATAAGATGTTTAGCAGTCTGCATATATGTAACGATCGAGATTTTTCGTTGCCGAAAAATCGAACCGTTAGGGTTTTAGAAGAAGAAAGAGGTAGAAGAAGAAAGAAAAGAAAGAGAAGAGAAAACAGAAAAACAAGTAACAGAACGAGAAACAATAACAGAATCTCACAGTCGCAGCGGAACAACATATAATAGATAAATGAATATTCATTAAAACAAAAGAACTATACATTTTATACATTACATCACATTACATTACATCAATCAGAGTGTACGACAACAACAGCGGAAAGAAATACTATATACAATAGATAATAGACTACGCTATCTGGCTCGCCTCCAGATCTGCACAGCAACTCCCGAATCCAGAATAACCTGATAACCTAACTCTAGACTGCCCGTGTGGAAAATAGTGGGCACCCAGAGTTTAGGAAAGGAACAATAAACTCCAGGTCAGTCATGGGACTGGTGTGAGAACTCAAAACAGTTTATCTTTAAACAAGCAACAAGAAAATTTAAATTTTGAAATCCGCAATGCTTTTTGGAAAATGAAACTACCATAAGGCCTCCCGGCACACACACAATGCAAACGCACACATGGGGGAGATTTCTCCTTATGATAGTCAAACATGCTTACTACGAGAAAAATTCTTTGATATTATTACTAGTGCATAGTGGAAAATATTTCGAAAGTATAATATAAATCCTAGCCAGCATAGGTACCATGATACTATGCCTACTATAGCTGCCATGTTAAATGGCAGGTTCTACAACTAAAACCGTACAGGGCGCGTATTGGATGAATGGATTTCCAACAAATGGTCAGGCTAAGGAACTTCCTACTGCCACATGGGATCGCCTCTGGCGGGACGTCCCGAGAACTAACGTTACGGTTAGATCTCTGCCAACACAAGGCCGGGTTACCTCTGTAACTAGGTAACTACTACACGAATATGTCATCCCCCGGTCCTTTGGGACCTTTATCCGAGCGCTCGCAACAACAACACCACACAGTAATAGGTATAGTGTATCAACATGAGTAAATATCTGGGCTCCATACCATGATACCACCCTTTTCCAGAAGGGAATGACATACCCTAAAGGGCGCGACCCTCATAACCTTGCCGCATATTCCTGTTTCGACCATTTCCGGGGAGTGAGGTCCTGACGAAGTCTCGTCCACAAAGCTACGCTTTGTGTAACAAAGCCATGCTTCGGGTCCACAGATGACCAAAGCAATAATCACAAAGATAAATGATCAAACAAATGATCATATCACAAATGACCAACCAATGATCATCACACAGCAGCACTCAGCATGCCACATTACCAGATTGGGAAATATCGCTGATAACCTTCAACTACATAACCTCTGAGCTCGTACGTCTCAGAGAAGGGTGTTAAGCTAAGAGAATAAATTCTCCGCCACCAACAGAAATGTATTTGAAAGAAATCTGCTCTATCTCTCAAAATGTAATGTCAGACACGTAACCATACAAGTCTGTTCCGGGTTCGAACAGAACCGAAGGCACTTCCAAAGAAGCCCTTGCAATCCGGGTATTCACAATCCCGATAAAATTTCCCATCACAAAGGAAATCTCCATATCGTAGCTAACGATGCGGAGACAATCGATAGGTCATCCTATCGTTTTCACAAATACCCGGTCTTCAACACCGGTCTTCAAATGCAATCCAAACGACGTATCGCATATTCGGAATGGGATATATGACACAAAGGTCCTCTCCCGGCTAAACCGAATAGCGAGCGCTTATTTTAAAAATAAGTGTGCATTCAATTCCAAACAAACACAATCAATACTATCCAAGGGTAAATATTGATAGTCGGTTATTTAACTATCAATAAAGATGCGCCACATCATCAGATTCCAAATAAATTTCCAAAATTATTTAATCCCAAAAATATCTTCACAAGATATATATATATATATACACCATTTCCAAATAATTGCCCCAGTTATTTGTTTTACCAAAACCACTTCACGATAAAATTTTCCACACTTAACCAATTGAAAAACCAATTTTCAATTTACCTTTACCATTTGAAAACCAATTTTCAAATTACATTAACCATTTGCAAACCAATTTCAAATCACCTTAACCATTTGAAAACTAATTTCAAATCACCTTAACCATTTGAAAACTAATTTCAAATCACCTTAACCATTTGAAAACTAATTTCAAATCACCTTAACCATTTGAAAACTAATTTCAAATCACCTTAACCATTTGAAAACTAATTTCAAATCACCTTAACCATATATACCTTTTGAAACAAATTTCAAACCACCAAATAAATCTTTACCGATTTATTTTAACTTACGTTCCAAATTCGTAAATTATATTTTCATATTTAAAAATAAATCAACATTTATTTTTAAACAAATTTCCCTTCATATATATAAATTCCAAAGTGGATTTAAATTCCAAGCATCTACTAGCATACGATTCCCAAATCGATTTCAAGTTATTTGCTTTCAATTACCTTAAAGGTGAATTCACAAAAACCGTTCCATTTCATATTAGAAAACCATTCCCATGCTTATTTAAAAAAATAAGTAATTCACAAATTTATTTATTTTCAACGATTTGAAAATATTCCATATACTTAAATCACAGTTAAGTATTTATTCCATTCTCTTTAAGAAAACATTCCTTTATTCACATTTATTTGGGTTAAAAACGAATGTTGCGTAAAACATCGTTACGACAACCCAAAAACACTAGTATATGGATTTGAAATTAAAAATAGATATATAAATCCAATACTATACAAATTATCCCCTTCTGTTTCTCGAAAACGTCTATTTCAACAATCAATGTTGAAATCTATGTTTTCAATACTCAATACATTTTAAAACACCTTTAATTCGTTTTAAATTCCATTTAAAACATTCCTTTCCCAAAAACAAACCCATTTTATTTAATAATCTATTCAATATTCAAAATAGTGAATATAGCCCACTTAACAAATTCCCATATTTCAATTTATCAAATTCGATGAATTTCAAATTTATAAACATAGTTTATAAATTCCATTTCTATTATAAACCCCAATTTTATAAATTCCTTTATTAATCCGATGCAATTTTACATAACCTAGTTTCATACCCAAAAGCCATATTGTAAGTTAAATACTTATAATATTATTTATTTACCAAATCGTTCCTTTGAACTTCACCAATTTAAAATCTTATCACTTACAAGATTTCTTTATGGTTTATAATAATTTCAACTAATGAAATCTTCATTTATTAACAATTTCAACAAACCCCCTTTTTAATGCCCCAAATTCATTTTTATAAGTCAATAACTTATAAAACTTCACTTCCCAATAACCATTCTTTTTATAAATTTCACAAATTATATATCTATAGATTTATAATGAAATTCATGTTATACATCAACTCAGCATTTTATAAATTTATTCTATAACTCCAATGATTTAATCTAAAAACATCCATTTATAAAATCCTTTATATAAACCATTAATAATCATATCTTCCCAAAAACCAAATTTAACTATTTTATAAAAACCTATTATTGTTAAAAATTTCTTTTAAGTTATATTATATAAAAATATAAATTTTTAAAACATAAAAATTTTATCCATCTATTTATTTTAAAATTTAATCAATTCAAAATTTTTAATAAACCATATTCTTTGAAAAATCGATTTAAAACCCCTTTTAAATTCAAAACCGTTATTTTTAATTTAAAAATTAGAATCCGATGATGCAACGACATTGAATGGTCAATCACGGGAATAAGTGTCATATATCAATATGATTATCAACAATCAACATAAGATTTATAAACAAATAAATATGTGAGGAATCCAGTTGGATCCCTCCAACCTGTTACCCTGCAACCACAGACGTTAGCACAATACCAATTCCACTTCAAGGTGGAATATCGCGGTATATGGGATTTTATAAATATTCCGCTTAATAACGGCGCAATAGGGTCTCATCCGCTATACGAGGCGGGAAATCAAATCCGATATATACATATGCCAATATATATATATCGCTATATATAGTATATGTCCTATTATATCTACTACCACAATCAATCAACAATTATCAATCAATATTAACTATTTAAAATTTTAAACAAAACCTTTCGATTGAGTGAGGAGTTCTCACCTTGATTTTATTTCCGTTTTCGCGTTCGTTTTCGAATAAAATTAAACGAACGTTTAATTTTACCCGAAATTCAAACGAGCTCCAATCGACTCCAAACCAGCTGCATTGCGAAGAGCTCGGCGATACGAAGCCAACGCAAAAAATCTCGTTCAATTTGGACCTCGCAGCAAAAAGTTATACTATTTTAAACGTTGTACAATCGTTAATATAATGAATAATTTACAAATTCCTATCACAAACCCTTTTTCAGATCATAGCCGCACATCAACCTCCCCCCCTTCTTCTTCGTGCGCACGGTTTCCATCTCCAGGCAACAAGCACGTGAATGAACCCATAGCTCGAATTTAGGGCTCGATTTTCCAACCACCACATCGCATGCAAACACGATCAGGTTACACCACGTCGAAGGCCAACTCGAGCTCCACCTTCAGCCCATGACCGGCCACGTGCGGCCTCCCCCCTGCCTCGATACACGCGCATGACCTGGTGGCAAACGCGGGTCCCTAGCCTCCAATCCGTCGCTCCAATCTCGATCTTAACCGTTGGATAGGGAGATCTCACTGTGCTCTACAACATTGTAGTTGGGAGTTTTAGCTAATTGCTGATGGATTTGGTGGAATCGAAGGAGGAAGGGACGACATTTTCTGGCCATTAAAGCTAAAGTGGCGGCTGAACAAATGGATTAGGGTTTGGGAAAAGAAACAATGTATATATATCAATATTATTTTAATATTAAAATCTCCAATTCGACACTTTTGCAAACGAACTCCAAACGACGCGTTCCGCCAGGCGATCCTAAGGTTTTTCCGCGTTCCGGACGCAATGGAACAGGTTTCGTAAGCTAATTCGGAAGTATGTGTGAGATACGACTATAAACGCTCAATTTAAACTTAAACCGATTTAAACGATTTCTAGGCGTTTTGGCTTGTACCGGACAAACGACAAATCCGATCGACTTGAAATTTGAAATCTTGCAATAATATCACATTACGGATCCGATGAAACTGGTTTCGTCGAAATCCGAGACCGTTTGAAAAATGGCTATTTTAACTCGCCGAATTAAAATTAAAACGATATCGATGCGTTTCGAGCTGCCACGGTCAAACGACAACTCCGATTGCTACGAAAATTGAAATCCGATAATAACTAACTATTACGGATACAATGAAACTCGTTTCGTTCAATTCCGAGACTGTTCAAAAATTGGCTATTTTTCAGTCGATAATTAAATATTAAAATATTCAATTTTTACAAATTAACTCCAAATTCAGTTTTACAAGTTCCAAAATATTTCTATAACTTTAATATGATATAACAAAATTTTCCAAACCATTTTCAATCATATTTAACCCAATATCTAATTATTTGTGGAATTTCACTATTAAATAAATCGACTTAATTATCCCATTAAATCCAATATTCGAAAAATAAATTATTCGACTTAAAAATTCCACTTATTAATATTAAAAATAAATTAAATATTCAAATTTAAGTTATCAAAAATTCTGGGTCGTTACAATCTTCCCCCCTTAAAAGAATTTCGTCCTCGAAATTGCAAGTTAAGGAAACGATTCCTTAATCCGTTTATTACTCTTCCAAAACTAATAGTTTTATCAACCTTCTAACACCAATCTTTTTATTAAAGATTTACTATCATTTCAATTAGCTTTCCAACTTCAATTATAGGTTTCAAACAACATTGTTTATTTGACAATTCAAATTTAAATTTAAATTCAAATTTCAAACTTTCAAAATTTCTCAAAATTTTACTAACTCCCTAAATTTTCGAAAAAATTTCGCCAGAGTCTCCTTTGCGCGGCTAGATCGGTACGACTACAAAACGGCTCTACGGCCCCTCAGAATCAAAAAGAAAAGAGAAAGCCAAGTGGCTGGAGAAGGAAATCATCAATTCTCATACTAAAAGTGAAATACGTACCTTTTTGTCGAGCGTTACAAATTTTTTTTTTTAACTTTGAAATCAAAATCCCAATTCCTTTATAACCTGTATATCCTGCTAGCATAATATCTAATTATAATATTCAAACCAATTTGCCAATTCAGTTATAAAATTTCCAATACATGCTTCTTATACCACTTTTAGCTTACTATTAAAGTTGCATATTCATTTTCATTCAACTTTGCATTCCAATTTTCATTTGAATTCAATTACATAGCTTTCAAATTTTACTAATTCAATTTCATTAACACTTAATGAATTTACATACAACCAACCAACAAGCAATAACGACCAATGTACATCCAATACAACCAAATTTATTTATTTTACTTACATTCAATTTGGTTCAACTGTTTTAATTTCAATTGGTTTAACATTCAATTGATTTTCATTCTATTATTAAACTATTTTCAAATGAATTTACACTTGCATGCATCATTTCATATCAACTTATTCATATTCTATTGATTAACATTCAATTCATGCTTTAACTCAATTGCTAGTTCTTTTTTACAAATAAAATTGAATTTCATTTATATAACTTAAGTTCACCTCTTTAACAATTTCATTTACTCACTTTATTCACTTACTTTGATATTAACATCAATTCTTTCAATATTCCTTAAGTTATATTCCATTTCAACTTTATTTACATCATTTAATTCACTTGATTATTTAACTTTGATGCAAAGATCGATTTTTTATTCAACTTCACTTAAGTTATTCCATTTAAACATCATTTGTTAATCAAACTTAAGTTTTACTTATCAATTCAATTCGGATTTTAAATTCCAAAGTAAATCCTATTTAACTTTTACTTAAGTCAAATTCATATCAATATTCAAATTCATATTCCATTTTACTTAACTTAATTGTTTAACCACTTCAATAACTGGTTTCACTTACATCTTCCATACTATAAGTTATACAATTTATTATTCAACTTCCAACATTTATTATAAGTCCAAAACCTTTTTCACGTATATTTAACAATTTCAAATTGGTTTATTACAACAAAACTTCAATTTTTAATTCATTTTTGTAGCAAATCCATCACATAGAAACTCGAAAATGATACTGATGATGCTGCAGTCATCACCCTTATTATTTCCCAGTGACAATAGTGAAATCAATGCTAAATATTCTTTCAAAAATTTCCTTTCTATTCATAAATCACTTTTATAAACCTTTTACTTATATAATTTTACTTCTTATATACATACATGATTATCTTACAATTGTAAATCATTATCAATTATAATTTCATCTTATGATTCATTGGTTTATACCATTATTCTTTTTTACAATAGTTTCTTTTATTAGCTTATTCAAACAACTTTCAATTATTTTATATATATATCATTTACAACAACCAAGCAATCAATTATATACACACTTCAATAATCCTTGAAAAATTATTTTCTTTTTATATATAAAATATAATCGAGGCAAAATTATTTCATTTACCCAATTTAAAACAATATTGTGTCGAATTGTTCTATTCAAGTGTTTAGGAACCCCTTCGATTCAGTTTTCGAGGCTGCGCCGACGAAGGTTCATATACCACTCAACAAACCAATCATCACAATATAAAACAATTTTATATTCACTAACAAATACGCACTCATATCTATTATTACACTCACACTCATTCTAGAGTACTGCTGACTCTATCTCTAATGAGTAACACCCAACAGAGCAGGTTGTCGCTTAACCATATGCTCTGATACCAAATGTAACGATCGAGATTTTTCGTTGCCGAAAAATCGAACCGTTAGGGTTTTAGAAGAAGAAAGAGGTAGAAGAAGAAAGAAAAGAAAGAGAAGAGAAAACAGAAAAACAAGTAACAGAACGAGAAACAATAACAGAATCTCACAGTCGCAGCGGAACAACATATAATAGATAAATGAATATTCATTAAAACAAAAGAACTATACATTTTATACATTACATCACATTACATTACATCAATCAGAGTGTACGACAACAACAGCGGAAAGAAATACTATATACAATAGATAATAGACTACGCTATCTGGCTCGCCTCCAGATCTGCACAGCAACTCCCGAATCCAGAATAACCTGATAACCTAACTCTAGACTGCCCGTGTGGAAAATAGTGGGCACCCAGAGTTTAGGAAAGGAACAATAAACTCCAGGTCAGTCATGGGACTGGTGTGAGAACTCAAAACAGTTTATCTTTAAACAAGCAACAAGAAAATTTAAATTTTGAAATCCGCAATGCTTTTTGGAAAATGAAACTACCATAAGGCCTCCCGGCACACACACAATGCAAACGCACACATGGGGGAGATTTCTCCTTATGATAGTCAAACATGCTTACTACGAGAAAAATTCTTTGATATTATTACTAGTGCATAGTGGAAAATATTTCGAAAGTATAATATAAATCCTAGCCAGCATAGGTACCATGATACTATGCCTACTATAGCTGCCATGTTAAATGGCAGGTTCTACAACTAAAACCGTACAGGGCGCGTATTGGATGAATGGATTTCCAACAAATGGTCAGGCTAAGGAACTTCCTACTGCCACATGGGATCGCCTCTGGCGGGACGTCCCGAGAACTAACGTTACGGTTAGATCTCTGCCAACACAAGGCCGGGTTACCTCCGTAACTAGGTAACTACTACACGAATATGTCATCCCCCGGTCCTTTGGGACCTTTATCCGAGCGCTCGCAACAACAACACCACACAGTAATAGGTATAGTGTATCAACATGAGTAAATATCTGGGCTCCATACCATGATACCACCCTTTTCCAGAAGGGAATGACATACCCTAAAGGGCGCGACCCTCATAACCTTGCCGCATATTCCTGTTTCGACCATTTCCGGGGAGTGAGGTCCTGACGAAGTCTCGTCCACAAAGCTACGCTTTGTGTAACAAAGCCATGCTTCGGGTCCACAGATGACCAAAGCAATAATCACAAAGATAAATGATCAAACAAATGATCATATCACAAATGACCAACCAATGATCATCACACAGCAGCACTCAGCATGCCACATTACCAGATTGGGAAATATCGCTGATAACCTTCAACTACATAACCTCTGAGCTCGTACGTCTCAGAGAAGGGTGTTAAGCTAAGAGAATAAATTCTCCGCCACCAACAGAAATGTATTTGAAAGAAATCTGCTCTATCTCTCAAAATGTAATGTCAGACACGTAACCATACAAGTCTGTTCCGGGTTCGAACAGAACCGAAGGCACTTCCAAAGAAGCCCTTGCAATCCGGGTATTCACAATCCCGATAAAATTTCCCATCACAAAGGAAATCTCCATATCGTAGCTAACGATGCGGAGACAATCGATAGGTCATCCTATCGTTTTCACAAATACCCGGTCTTCAACACCGGTCTTCAAATGCAATCCAAACGACGTATCGCATATTCGGAATGGGATATATGACACAAAGGTCCTCTCCCGGCTAAACCGAATAGCGAGCGCTTATTTTAAAAATAAGTGTGCATTCAATTCCAAACAAACACAATCAATACTATCCAAGGGTAAATATTGATAGTCGGTTATTTAACTATCAATAAAGATGCGCCACATCATCAGATTCCAAATAAATTTCCAAAATTATTTAATCCCAAAAATATCTTCACAAGATATATATATATATATACACCATTTCCAAATAATTGCCCCAGTTATTTGTTTTACCAAAACCACTTCACGATAAAATTTTCCACACTTAACCAATTGAAAAACCAATTTTCAATTTACCTTTACCATTTGAAAACCAATTTTCAAATTACATTAACCATTTGCAAACCAATTTCAAATCACCTTAACCATTTGAAAACTAATTTCAAATCACCTTAACCATTTGAAAACTAATTTCAAATCACCTTAACCATTTGAAAACTAATTTCAAATCACCTTAACCATTTGAAAACTAATTTCAAATCACCTTAACCATTTGAAAACTAATTTCAAATCACCTTAACCATATATACCTTTTGAAACAAATTTCAAACCACCAAATAAATCTTTACCGATTTATTTTAACTTACGTTCCAAATTCGTAAATTATATTTTCATATTTAAAAATAAATCAACATTTATTTTTAAACAAATTTCCCTTCATATATATAAATTCCAAAGTGGATTTAAATTCCAAGCATCTACTAGCATACGATTCCCAAATCGATTTCAAGTTATTTGCTTTCAATTACCTTAAAGGTGAATTCACAAAAACCGTTCCATTTCATATTAGAAAACCATTCCCATGCTTATTTAAAAAAATAAGTAATTCACAAATTTATTTATTTTCAACGATTTGAAAATATTCCATATACTTAAATCACAGTTAAGTATTTATTCCATTCTCTTTAAGAAAACATTCCTTTATTCACATTTATTTGGGTTAAAAACGAATGTTGCGTAAAACATCGTTACGACAACCCAAAAACACTAGTATATGGATTTGAAATTAAAAATAGATATATAAATCCAATACTATACAAATTATCCCCTTCTGTTTCTCGAAAACGTCTATTTCAACAATCAATGTTGAAATCTATGTTTTCAATACTCAATACATTTTAAAACACCTTTAATTCGTTTTAAATTCCATTTAAAACATTCCTTTCCCAAAAACAAACCCATTTTATTTAATAATCTATTCAATATTCAAAATAGTGAATATAGCCCACTTAACAAATTCCCATATTTCAATTTATCAAATTCGATGAATTTCAAATTTATAAACATAGTTTATAAATTCCATTTCTATTATAAACCCCAATTTTATAAATTCCTTTATTAATCCGATGCAATTTTACATAACCTAGTTTCATACCCAAAAGCCATATTGTAAGTTAAATACTTATAATATTATTTATTTACCAAATCGTTCCTTTGAACTTCACCAATTTAAAATCTTATCACTTACAAGATTTCTTTATGGTTTATAATAATTTCAACTAATGAAATCTTCATTTATTAACAATTTCAACAAACCCCCTTTTTAATGCCCCAAATTCATTTTTATAAGTCAATAACTTATAAAACTTCACTTCCCAATAACCATTCTTTTTATAAATTTCACAAATTATATATCTATAGATTTATAATGAAATTCATGTTATACATCAACTCAGCATTTTATAAATTTATTCTATAACTCCAATGATTTAATCTAAAAACATCCATTTATAAAATCCTTTATATAAACCATTAATAATCATATCTTCCCAAAAACCAAATTTAACTATTTTATAAAAACCTATTATTGTTAAAAATTTCTTTTAAGTTATATTATATAAAAATATAAATTTTTAAAACATAAAAATTTTATCCATCTATTTATTTTAAAATTTAATCAATTCAAAATTTTTAATAAACCATATTCTTTGAAAAATCGATTTAAAACCCCTTTTAAATTCAAAACCGTTATTTTTAATTTAAAAATTAGAATCCGATGATGCAACGACATTGAATGGTCAATCACGGGAATAAGTGTCATATATCAATATGATTATCAACAATCAACATAAGATTTATAAACAAATAAATATGTGAGGAATCCAGTTGGATCCCTCCAACCTGTTACCCTGCAACCACAGACGTTAGCACAATACCAATTCCACTTCAAGGTGGAATATCGCGGTATATGGGATTTTATAAATATTCCGCTTAATAACGGCGCAATAGGGTCTCATCCGCTATACGAGGCGGGAAATCAAATCCGATATATACATATGCCAATATATATATATCGCTATATATAGTATATGTCCTATTATATCTACTACCACAATCAATCAACAATTATCAATCAATATTAACTATTTAAAATTTTAAACAAAACCTTTCGATTGAGTGAGGAGTTCTCACCTTGATTTTATTTCCGTTTTCGCGTTCGTTTTCGAATAAAATTAAACGAACGTTTAATTTTACCCGAAATTCAAACGAGCTCCAATCGACTCCAAACCAGCTGCATTGCGAAGAGCTCGGCGATACGAAGCCAACGCAAAAAATCTCGTTCAATTTGGACCTCGCAGCAAAAAGTTATACTATTTTAAACGTTGTACAATCGTTAATATAATGAATAATTTACAAATTCCTATCACAAACCCTTTTTCAGATCATAGCCGCACATCAACCTCCCCCCCTTCTTCTTCGTGCGCACGGTTTCCATCTCCAGGCAACAAGCACGTGAATGAACCCATAGCTCGAATTTAGGGCTCGATTTTCCAACCACCACATCGCATGCAAACACGATCAGGTTACACCACGTCGAAGGCCAACTCGAGCTCCACCTTCAGCCCATGACCGGCCACGTGCGGCCTCCCCCCTGCCTCGATACACGCGCATGACCTGGTGGCAAACGCGGGTCCCTAGCCTCCAATCCGTCGCTCCAATCTCGATCTTAACCGTTGGATAGGGAGATCTCACTGTGCTCTACAACATTGTAGTTGGGAGTTTTAGCTAATTGCTGATGGATTTGGTGGAATCGAAGGAGGAAGGGACGACATTTTCTGGCCATTAAAGCTAAAGTGGCGGCTGAACAAATGGATTAGGGTTTGGGAAAAGAAACAATGTATATATATCAATATTATTTTAATATTAAAATCTCCAATTCGACACTTTTGCAAACGAACTCCAAACGACGCGTTCCGCCAGGCGATCCTAAGGTTTTTCCGCGTTCCGGACGCAATGGAACAGGTTTCGTAAGCTAATTCGGAAGTATGTGTGAGATACGACTATAAACGCTCAATTTAAACTTAAACCGATTTAAACGATTTCTAGGCGTTTTGGCTTGTACCGGACAAACGACAAATCCGATCGACTTGAAATTTGAAATCTTGCAATAATATCACATTACGGATCCGATGAAACTGGTTTCGTCGAAATCCGAGACCGTTTGAAAAATGGCTATTTTAACTCGCCGAATTAAAATTAAAACGATATCGATGCGTTTCGAGCTGCCACGGTCAAACGACAACTCCGATTGCTACGAAAATTGAAATCCGATAATAACTAACTATTACGGATACAATGAAACTCGTTTCGTTCAATTCCGAGACTGTTCAAAAATTGGCTATTTTTCAGTCGATAATTAAATATTAAAATATTCAATTTTTACAAATTAACTCCAAATTCAGTTTTACAAGTTCCAAAATATTTCTATAACTTTAATATGATATAACAAAATTTTCCAAACCATTTTCAATCATATTTAACCCAATATCTAATTATTTGTGGAATTTCACTATTAAATAAATCGACTTAATTATCCCATTAAATCCAATATTCGAAAAATAAATTATTCGACTTAAAAATTCCACTTATTAATATTAAAAATAAATTAAATATTCAAATTTAAGTTATCAAAAATTCTGGGTCGTTACAATATATGTTACAGTATGTAAGATTTTTATATATAAAAAAAAGAAAGGTGTTAATTTTATATTGTATTGTTTATAAAAGGTGTTAATTTTATAATATATATATTGTGGGACAGTATACATTTATAAACATATTAATATACAATAAGTTATAAAACATAAGTTTGATATATAGGTAGAGTTTGCATGGGTTTAAATTTTCCTTCTGTTGTTTAAAATATAGTTGTAGAGTTATAAAATTTTGGGGAGAATATATAGTATAATATATTTTAAGTTAGTTTGTGTGTCTGTCCAGAGATGAATTATTATACAAATACAGTTTTATAAGATCTAAGATCTGTTGTTTTAAAATGTAAGTTTATACTAGTGATTATATGGGTTAAAATTTGACATTGATATTTTTAAGATGATAAAGAAAGTTTAATGTAAGTGTTAACATGTAAGAAATGCCTGAAGCCTGTTTTAATATTAAAGAAAATACTGGAATTTAAATTGTTAAATTAAGTTGGAGCTGTGCTCTCGCCCTTCTCTTTCTTATAAATATTTTGCAAAAGGTAAATTTTTATCAAGTATAAGGTGTGTAGTGTTTCAGCAAATCAAGGAAAGTCGATATTGGTCTTATCAATAATAATGTGGAATGTTGACTTAAATGTTGATTTAAATATGATTATGAAAAAAAATTATGTTAATATTGGTTTAAAACATAGTTTTGCAGTTTTCTATTATTTGCATTTGTTTGAAAATGTATGTATGTATATGTAATTTTATTGCGTTTCAAAACTAATATTGGTTAAGAGAGTAATATAATAGAATAATATTTGTATTTCATTTCGGTCTACATAAAGCAGTTTCTGATCTATTTTCATCGATCTCTATTTATCAGTTGTCCATCGTATTCGTGCCAATCTTGCTTCGCTTTGAAAATTTTGTTTGAATTTGTTCGATGTCTAGATCGTGATCCAGCATAGCTCAATTCTTTGTCCAATCTATCTAGCCTCGAAAGGTGAGCAATCACTCACGATTTAACATTCTTATATTTATTAAATTTGATTTCAATTGAAACGCCAATTGAAATATGTTGTTATTAGTTATTTAAATTGTTTATATGCTATTATTTGTAACTGTTCACCTGTGGGATATGACACCATATCATGTTGTTTATATTATACTGTTATTGATGATATATGCCTGTTATATTATTATTATATGTTATCACTCTGCAAGTTCCCTGTAGTTTAGAATTCACTATGGGTTGAAATGATACATACCCGAACGGACTTTAGTATAGGAGAATTTCGTTATGAGTTGAAATGATAGACCCAAGCGATTTTCATTTAATTGAATTTGGGATTACGGGTTGAAATGATATCCACCCGTATATATTTAGTGTACGGTTTGAAATGATAAATATCAGTAGCACTTGACCATATGATAGGAAATATATACAAACACCGTTGGTCCATATATATAAAAATATTTTGAAATAAATTCATTGTTTTGGAAAGAAATATATGGTCTTAATAAATATTAGTTCTTAAATTATTATATATAAAGGGTAATGATATATATAGATTTAATAATATTTAATTCAATTAAGATTGATTTAATACATAAATTATGTTAATTATTTAGGTAAATTATAGTTCAAATAGATTTTTGCAATAATTGGGATAAATTAAGATTGGGAGATAAATTTGAGTTTATTAAAAATGGTATTTAAATAAGGATTTATTTAATTAAATCAATTTGAAATTTTGAATGGGAAATTTAAGGGTATGATATTGTAACTGGATTTTTGATGTAAGTGATTTAATGAATATTTCACGTTTAAATATATTAAAGAAAATATTGAGTAAAATGTAATTAAGGTTACTTTAATGATATTGAATCTAATAAGGGAGTATTTCAAGACTAAATAATAATGAGGTTAAATCGAGATCTATATGAAACTGTTATATTGAACTTTTAAATATTAAAGCCTTGAACTATATTGGAATTTAAATGGTTTATTTTGAGATTCGGATCTGTATTTGAAATAAATATAGTTGAATTCGTTATTTAGAAACTAAATTGAATTTAAATTGATAAATTAAGATTGGATTTAATTTGAATAGGAAGGTCAGGTTGATGTTGAAACAATTTGTTAAGTTGAGGAAATTGAAAATACTTTACTCTATAAATTATTTAATATATATATATATAAATACTATTTTGGGAAATATAGAGATATTTGAAGTGAAAATGATATTTGATTTTGAAGTATAAATTAAGTTGAAAGGACTACGGTGTTATAGTGTATATTTCTACCTTGTAGATAGTTCTATGGACCCTTAGAGGATGGTTATCCCAAACATCCTTTAAGTTAATTGTATTTCAGTTGATATTTCACTTGAGTTGGATTTATTTAGATAAGAATGTTAATCCTGACTCGAGTGTTTTGTGTTTTGCTTTACGCTCGGGTCAGACTGAGTGATACAACATTTGAGACTCACCTTCGAAGTTGGAGTTTGCTTGAAGATCCAGCTATCTATCCTTTCAGTCATCCAGTTGATTGGTCCAGAGAAGTCTTCCGCACGTACTGGAGACTTCACTGTATCTGAGATATTCTATTGTACTTTATCTCTAACTATGATTTTTTTTATAGTAGCTTCATGAACTACTATCTATTTATTCCGCTGCGTATTTTTGTACTACTCTGTATCTGTGATTCTGTGTTTGATTTATTTACTGTATATGTTGGGTTTTGCCAAATTTTAATTAACAATCTGATATTTTGAGCAATTCAAGTCGGACATCTGCAGATGCGAATGGTTGAAAATAACAGGTCGTTACAGTTGGTATCAGAGCTTTGGATCTAGGCAGAACTTAGCATATATGGTAAATTTATTAACAGAATCACTTTCGCTCGAGTTGAATCTCTTCCTTTCTGACTCGATTTCCTTTGAATTTTGGAATGTCCCTCGGTTCCAAAATTCATTCTTGTCTCTCTCTATTTATATTCTTTTGATTCTGGAGTATCCAATAACTCCACTAAATGGTTTGTAAAGGGGGATGAAAACTCCTTTACAATTGGCGTCGATTCACTGAAGATTTTTGTATCCTCGGTTTAGATGCTACTATCTCCTGTTATTCCGAACTCTATCTCTAGCGATCGAATGTCGATTTGCCTTAGAATTTTGCATCCATCATATTGCTAAATGCACGATTGACCCGATTAAGGTCGCCCATGATTTATAGAAGTATATCCATCTTCTATTTTGTAATTTGATTTTCTCAACCTTGTTTGAGCCTATCTTCGAATCAGGATTCTATTGATTAGAGTTCCTCTAAATTAAATCTCTATCTTTGTTTTGAAATCCATTCTTGAATCATCCTTTGAAAATCGGGTTTGTTGTATTTTAAAATTGTTTTATACGAAATTATTATTTTGATAACTATGATTTTATTCTATATATAAAAGTGAAAATGTTTTCGATAAGGATTATATGTCTATATATAAAACGAATAAGAAATGTTATTCTATATATAAAAGTTTTGAAAGGATTGGAAATTTTGAAAATTTATAAGAAAGTGATTTATATAAAAAGGATTTATAACTGAAGGGTTAAATTTGAAATTCAAGAATTGAATTCCGATATTTTGAAATTGGTTTTAAGATTTTGGGAAAATATATAAAAATAATATGATTTAAAAGTATTTTTCCGAATAAGAAATGTTTCAAATGGGTTCAAATGAATTCCAATAAGTTTGAAGAAATTTCAAAGAAGTTTTCAAGAAAATAGAAGTCCAGAACTCACTTATGTCGCTGGAGAATAATTTCGGTGATGAGTGCACACATCATCGACATTGATTTTCGAGTTTCAGAGTGGGGGAGAGGCCACTTTAATAGCTTCGCTATGCGAGTGATTTTGTAAAACCGTTTTTGATTTCAAATTCCGAAGTATAATTTGATATTTTCGAAAGATATATGTATATATTTGAAACAATTTAAAGTGAGACCGGTGTTCAGTCCTCGAGTTTTCAATTTGACTAGTAATGACTCTATATAAAAAAAAATTGATTTCCAACTCTTAGATTTGAAATTTGACTTCATCGACTATTTTGAAGGTTCGAGCACTTCCAAATCAAGGTTTAAACTAAGAAATTTCGAAAAGTATAAATTTTTTGATAAAGCGTATAAGTTTAGTTTTGAAGAGTATGACTTAAGTAAGTTTGAAACCTTCTGTTAAGTAAGTGAATATGACTATTTTTAATTATACTAATATGGAATTTAGTTTTGAAATGTTTTGGAAAATTTTTTTAATTTCAAATAATGGTTTTCAGAAAGGTATATTGGATATTTCTAATAGAAATAGATAGTTTAAAAGTTTTAAAGTGATGATTATAAATTTGGAAACCATTTTGAGTATAATTGATTTTGAGAAAATATTTGGTTTTGAAATTAAATTGAAATTAAAAACCAGTACTTATATGGTGATTTTGGAAATGAATTTGTTTGACTTGAATTATTTTAATTTGGAAACTGGGATAATTTTCTAAACCTATTATTTTGGGAACTTTGAAATTTAGATACTTAATTTGGAAGAAAATTTGGTGAAATCCTATATGATTTTGAAACTGAATTGATATTGAAATTATTTGAAATTGAGAACCTTATATTGTTAAGGACTTGATTTGGGAGTGGTCGAACTTATATAAAATGGATTTGTATAAGTATGAAGTGATTAGAAATCTATTGATTTGAAAGGTACTCAATTTGGAAAGAGAATTTTTTTTATAAATCGAAGTCTATATAAGTATGATTTGATATACTATTGATTTGGAATGTATTCGATTTGAAATGGAATCTTATATATATATATATATATGGATTTTATATAAGTATGATATTTGAAAGTATTTGAAAAGGTACTATATGATATATATTTTCAAAGTAAAGATATGGAAAGTGCCTTCTGCTTGATATCCGCTTTGTGGCCACATCGTGGATTCATTCTATCGATATTATTCTCTCTGATTTTCGGTTTTTCGGATGTAATACTCGAGTGTTTCCCACCGTGGCGTAACCCATGGTTTTTTTTTCTCTCGTGAATGCATAGCGAAATTGCCAGGCTGAGTCTTGCCTAGGGGTACAGATTGTTTCTTGGGGGATCCAGGCGTAACCATTATGTATCCTGCAATCTGTGTAGGTCGCGAATAGTAGCGCAAGTGCCTGGCTGAGTCTTGCCTAGGGGTACGGATTGTTTCCTGGGGGATCTAGGTGTAACCATTGTGTATCCTGCACTCTACTAGTCATCATGGCGTAACTCGTAGGGCTGAGAAAACTTACGGATATGGATTATTTCCTGGGGGACCCAGGCGTAACCATTGTGTATCTGCGAACCATGATCGGACAAAGGTTTTGGTTTGGTTGTTTTGTTTGGATTGTACTTTCCATATCTGTTTTTTTAAAGGTTTTTCAAGTATTTTCACTGGGTGTTGAAACGGGTCTACCAAGTACTTAAAGAATTCTAGCTTTGCGCCTGGTCAACGCATGGCCAGAGTCTGCAAGAACGAGGATAAACTTGATGAAACATCGAGTTGTAAAAGTATTTTCGAAAGGAAAATTTATATCGATATAATAGTATTTTATTATAAAAGTATTTTTCCCAACAAAGAATTTTTGAATTAATATTTGAAATTTAAATTCTTATGGTTCTAGATTAATTATTCGTGCCCGATACTATTCCTTGCATCTACCTTATCTGCTCAGTTTAGTTATTCACCTTGATTCTGTTTTCCAAACCTACCGTCCTTTCCTTTTTGAATATAATCTTTAAAATATTGTAAGTATTTTGAAGTTATTAATTTAATAAAACATATTTAATTCCAATGGGTTTTGAAAACTTAAAGTATTAAAGATAACTGAATTGCAAATGAAGTTTTCAAATAAATATTTCAAATAAAATGTATATAGTTAAATAAATTGTTAATCCTTATCTTTCAATCTATCTTTCCTTCCGGTTGTTTCTTTTCTCCTACATCCTTCCTTTTCGAGGACGAAAAGTTTTGAGTGGGGGAGAATGTAACGACCCGTAAATTTTAATAGTTTTTAATTAGTTTTATAACGTATTTAATTTGGATTTTGAGAAATTTTAATAATAATATTTTGAAATAAAGTTTTAATATTTGGTTTACGTATAATTAAATATAGCAAACGGTAAATTTTCAATTAATTTTATGAAAGTTTATTTATTTTGTGAAATTCTATTAAATTCATGCTGACTTCCTAATGATATGTAATCTAAATTTTAATAAAAGGATCTGCAACATCGTAGTTGTAAATTATGAATGTTATTGTTTATAATCATACATGTAACTCTAATGATACGATTTTAATAACAAATTCCGTGTTCAAGATATGGATTTCATAATAGTATTTTCTTAATATCCTTAGCTTTCAACAATAATCAATTAGCGACCTTAATCTTAATAGGATTTGAAAATCATCAACATTCGGATAAGTCAAATGATATTCTAAATGTTAATAATAATCTTGAAAAAAAAAACTTTATCAGAAGAACATTTTAAGTACACATAAATTTTTATGGGATTAAGTTAATATGTATACAGTAGGCATATGCTAACAACCGCTCAAACAAGAGATAATCACTAATACACAGTGTTAATTGTTAAAAACTCAAACTATCTATATTTATCACGCAAAAATGCAAAATCATAAAGGTCATTAGTGAAATCATGCAATCTTAACATGTGCGTAGAAGGCACATGCTGATATTTTTCGATTTTGTGCATTGCACTAAGAATTATTGGATCCTATTCATCGTTAATTTGCTACCATTTCACGACTTTGACCACCACCTTAATTTGTTGAATGCCACGAATGCCAAAATGATGAATGATGTTGCAAGTCAGAAGAAAATGCATGCTCCTATATGCGTTTTTGCGTTAAATGACATTAGATGCCAACAATATTATTATGCATTTTCATTATCTTATTTCTTTTATCAATTAACCTCTCCACTTTTCTTTCCAATCTGATTTATAACCTGCCTATTTACTTTTCTTACCATATTTATTATTTGCTAGAATCTAGCCGTTTCATAATTCCCTTTTTCAGCATTTGATGTGTCTTCTCTAAATCTAAGCGGAAAATCTAGCTTACCCCTTTTATTCATTTACATTTTTTTTTTGTTTCAAATTTCATCGTGACTGACACGCAACCTTACTTTAATCACTGCGTCAATCAAGCATCCATCTATTAATTTTCATTTATTTTATATTTATTGCCAACGTTATAAATTTGAAAGATCACTTGCTTCCCTTGTCTCCCTGATTTCACGTCTCTGTGCCTATCCTTTTGAGTTTCTTACTTTTATATTCTATTATTTGTCTAAACGTGCATTTTGACTGTTGCCATCCCCGTATTTATTTCTTTCCTTTTTGAAATTAAAACGTATACGTTTTACATTTATTTATTTCTAAACCATTCATTGCCTTTCCTTTAAATCAATCCATTCTCTTCTTATTTGTTTTAATTTATTTCCTCTTTTCACCAACACTCAATCTTTATACATATTTGTTTTAATTCATTTTCTCTATACATGTGCATTCAATCTTTATACATATTTGTTTTAATTTATTTTCTCTTTTCACCAGCATTCAATGTTTATATACATATTTGTTTCATTTTATTTCCTCTGTTCACCAGCATTTAATCTTTATATATTTGTTTTAATTTATTTCCTCTTTCTTTTTTTTACTTCTCCTTAATTTATAGGAATAAATTATTAAATTTCCTCTAGCCATTACTATCTTTATTTCTTGCCACTTTAAAAAATATTTCTTTCCACTTTATCAATGTGAGGCTTCTCTTATAAATACAAATCACTCGTACATACCCTACTCCATATCAATAGACCTTCATCTCTTCTCTTGCGTGTGAAGCTTCTTCTGTAGGTAAATGGCTGCACTAAATTTTTTTTTCTTCTTATTTCTTTTCTTTTTCTTCTTCTTTTTCATTCTTTTCTTTTGTTTTATTATTGTTTATATTGCTTTTGCTTTTCCTTTATTTTAAGCATAACACGCTTCAAGTATATATTTTACATTATAAGTATGTTTATATAGTGCAGCGCAAGTATACATTAAATTTAAAGTTATAAACATTTGCATTTGTTCTATGGTTAGTTTTATATGAGTATTTATTGAAATTTGTATAGTCTGACTTTTGAATATACATTGGGTTATTTCATACGGTTTATATATAATATAAGATGTTTAGCAGTCTGCATATATGTTACAGTATGTAAGATTTTTATATATAAAAAAAAGAAAGGTGTTAATTTTATATTGTATTGTTTATAAAAAGGTGTTAATTTTATAATATATATATTGTGGGACAGTATACATTTATAAACATATTAATATACAGTAAGTTATAAAACATAAGTTTGATATATAGGTAGAGTTTGCATGGGTTTAAATTTTCCTTCTGTTGTTTAAAATATAGTTGTAGAGTTATAAAATTTTGGGGAGAATATATAGTATAATATATTTTAAGTTAGTTTGTGTGTCTGTCCAGAGATGAATTATTATACAAATACAGTTTTATAAGATCTAAGATCTGTTGTTTTAAAATGTAAGTTTATACTAGTGATTATATGGGTTAAAATTTGACATTGATATTTTTAAGATGATAAAGAAAGTTTAATGTAAGTGTTAACATGTAAGAAATGCCTGAAGCCTGTTTGAATATTAAAGAAAATACTGGAATTTAAATTGTTAAATTAAGTTGGAGCTGTGCTCTCTCCCTTCTCTTTCTTATAAATATTTTGCAAAAGGTAAATTTATATCAAGTATAAGGTGTGTAGTGTTTTAGCAAATCAAGGAAAGTCGATATTGGTCTTAACAATAATAATGTGGAATGTTGACTTAAATGTTGATTTAAATATGATTATAAAAAAAATTATGTTAATATTGGTTGTAAACATAGTTTTGCAGTTTTCTATTATTTGCATTTGTTTGAAAACGTATGTATGTATATGTAATTTTATTGCGTTTCAAAACTAATATTGGTTAAGAGAGTAATATAATAGAATAATATTTGTATTTCATTTCGGTCTACATAAAGCAGTTTCTGATCTATTTTCATCGATCTCTATTTATCAGTTGTCCATCGTATTCGTGCCAATCTTGCTTCGCTTTGAAAATTTTGTTTGAATTTGTTCGATGTCTAGATCGTGATCCAGCATAGCTCAATTCTTTGTCCAATCTATCTAGCCTCGAAAGGTGAGCAATCACTCACGATTTAACATTCTTATATTTATTAAATTTGATTTCAATTGAAACGCCAATTGAAATATATTGTTATTAGTTATTTAAATTGTTTATATGCTATTATTTGTAACTGTTCACCTGTGGGATATGACACCATATCCTGTTGTTTATATTATACTGTTATTGATGATATATGCCTGTTATATTATTATTATATGTTATCACTCTGCAAGTTCCCTGTAGTTTAGAATTCACTATGGGTTGAAATGATACATACCCGAACGGACTTTAGAATAGGAGAATTTCGTTATGAGTTGAAATGATAGACCCAAGCGATTTTCATTTAATTGAATTTTGGATTACGGGTTGAAATGATATCCACCCATATATATTTAGTGTACGGTTTGAAATGATAAATATCCGTAGCACTTGACCATATGATAGGAAATATATACAAACACCGTTGGTCCATATATATAAAAATATTTTGAAATAAATTCATTGTTTTGGAAAGAAATATATGGTCTTAATAAATATTAATTCTTAAATTATTATATATAAAGGGTAATGATATATATAGATTTAATAATATTTAATTCAATTAAGATTGATTTAATACATAAATTATGTTAATTATTTAGGTAAATTATAGTTCAAATAGATTTTTGCAATAATTGGGATAAATTAAGATTGGGAGATAAATTTGAGTTTATTAAAAATGGTATTTAAATAAGGATTTATTTAATTAAATCAATTTGAAATTTTGAATGGGAAATTTAAGGGTATGATTTTGTAACTGGATTTTTGATGTAAGTGATTTAATGAATATTTCACGTTTAAATATATTAAAGAAAATATTGAGTAAAATGTAATTAAGGTTACTTAAATGATATTGAATCTAATAAGGGAGTATTTCAAGACTAAATAATAATGAGGTTAAATCGAGATCTATATGAAACTGTTATATTGAACTTTTAAATATTAAAGCCTTGAACTATATTGGAATTTAAATGGTTTATTTTGAGATTCGGATCTGTATTTGAAATAAATATAGTTGAATTCGTTATTTAGAAACTAAATTGAATTTAAATTGATAAATTAAGATTGGATTTAATTTGAATAGGAAGGTCGGGTTGATGAAACAATTTGTTAAGTTGAGGAAATTGAAAATACTTTACTCTATAAATTATTTAATATATATATATAAATACTATTTTGGGAAATATAGAGATATTTGAAGTGAAAATGATATTTGATTTTGAAGTATAAATTAAGTTGAAAGGACTACGGTGTTATAGTGTATATTTCTACCTTGTGGATAGTTCTATGGACCCTTAGAGGATGGTTATCCCAAACATCCTTTAAGTTAATTGTATTTCAGTTGATATTTCACTTGAGTTGGATTTATTTAGATAAGAATGTTAATCCTGACTCGAGTGTTTTGTGTTTTTCTTTACGCTCGGGTTAGACTGAGTGATACAGCATTTGAGACTCACCTTCGAAGTTGGAGTTTGCTTGAAGATCCAGCTATCTATCCTTTCAGTCATCCAGTTGATTGGTCCAGAGAAGTCTTCCGCACGTACTGGAGACTTCACTGTATCTGAGATATTCTATTGTACTTTATCTCTAACTCTGATTTTTTTTATAGTAGCTTCATGAACTACTATCTATTTATTCCGCTGCGTATTTTTGTACTACTCTGTATCTGTGATTCTATGTTTGATTTATTTACTGTATATGTTGGGTTTTGCCAAATTTTAATTAACAATATGATATTTTGAGCAATTCAAGTCGGACATCTGCAGATGCGAATGGTTGAAAATAGCAGGTCGTTACAGCTTGGGTCAGACCGAGTATTACAGATTTTCAAGTAAGGACGTTCAGGAGCTCAAGAGGCGAGTTGGAGAGCAGGAACGTATGGAGAGTTTCTGTAGTGATATATTATAGTATCTGGGACAGATTGATTTATCTATTCCTGTGCTTGTAAATATGTTGTAACTCTGATATGTATTAAAGTGTAATTTGACAAGTACAGTTTTCCTTTGTATAACTATTATTTATGTGATATTATATTTTATCCGCTGCGAATGTGAGACTGTGTTTTTATTTTCTGTTCTTCTTCTTCTATCTCTTTTCTTCTTTTCTCTAACTATCTGGAATTTTCGGGATCGAAAATTTCGGGTCGTTACAACTTAACATTCACCATCCATCATTATTTTTCAAACATACCTCCAGTTCTTCCATTTCTTTCATCACGGTCACAACCACACAAACCCCAAGCTACCACACCTGTCAACCATTACATCTCACCATCAAAACTTCCTCTACAGCCAAAACACTTCCATACTACATCCTCCTGCAACTACTCTCCCCATCCATTTTACAACCACCAACACAATACACTCATCATACTCCAACAGCAGACATCACTCCACATCCAAACATCCACCATCACAATCGCAAGATCATCACAAACTGCCCCTGTACAACTGGCTGCTGCCACAACTGCTCGTCCATCAACTCAATACTTCCATCCCAGTTCATACACAGTCATCCAATACCACTACTTTTAGAGCTACAACTGCCCACCTTCTTCCACTATGACCTACAAGTTCACCCGTTGGCATAACTACCTTGCTTACAACATTTCACATTCACTACAACCTCTCCTCACCCTCCATTGATAGGAATAATTCACCATCCACAGTAACAACTCATAATCAACAGTTATCGTACAATAGCCATGCCACACTGCAACACCTCATCATCTCCCACTGTGCTTGCAACTTACAGACTGCAACACGCTCCTTGAGAATCACCAGAGCACCGCACCCAATTGAACAACCACGAATCACACTGCGACCTTCATCCGAAACCAAGCAATCGGCAGCTCCATCCCACAAACAATCGAACTCCTCCGCAATCGCCATCCATCGCGAACACTTAGCTACCTCGACCAATCACTTTGCAACTTCACATTCCAAACTTCAATTTCCAACCCTAACCAACCACGACATCGAAATCATTACCGAAAATCCCAAAACTGCCATCACCTCGCCTAAACCCAATCACCGACCAGACACCAGCCACCCTCGTTCGAATCAAATTATTGGATTGCGAATTTGTTTCTGATATTTGGGCTGCTGATTTTTGATTGTTAAGTTGAGAAATCGATTTGAGAAATTGAGTGTTCTGTTGTTTTATTTTGTTATCTTAGATTGAGGAAAACCAGTTCATTTGGTTTTTGCTTATTGGGCCGGGTTTTATAGTAGGGTGACTTTACCTTTTACTTTGTTTTCATTTTAGTTTCTAGAGTTTTTTAGGTTGTTTTAGCTTAAAAAAAATTTCTTGATATAAAAAAGAGTTTGAATTTATTTTCATTTGTTTTGTTTTAATTTTTTTTGCATTTTCTTGTTTTCGTTTTTTTCACTTGATTTGTTTTGTTTTCATTTTTTTTAAATTTCATCCTTATATTAATAAAAAAAATGTAAATATATCTTATTTTTCATTTCAGGTTGCCAAAGCAGAAATTCAAAAGGAAGAAGTGCTTGCCAAAAATAAACTGCTTTGCTTTGCTAAAAAAAATCGCCACTAAAAAAAATTTGCTAAATAATATGCACGCTGTGGTATCGTGCACCTGTTCCCTTGTTTTTATTTGAATTGCATTGTTGGTTGCATGCATTTGCATTTGTGTATATGTATAAAAAAATAATTCAAAATCCAAAAACAAAAACAAACTTAATTTTAGTTGCATTGTAATTTCACGTTTAATTTGTGCTTTGCATTCATCTCATCTTTTTTTTCTTTTCTAAGGGCAATACCCCAATTCACATAAGGTGAGGGATTTCATCACCATTTCCTTAGCCCACAAACGCATTTATCGTAGAATTTGACTAATAATAAAGGTTAGACGTTGGACCTAAGGGAGTTTGCTTAATTGTATCTTCACAATTATTTTATTTGAACGATTCTATTTCTTGGTGTCTAAGCTATGGCAGAGTAATAACCAGTCATAAAAATTATGGTGATACGTAAATATTATACTGGTTGTTCCTCTGAAGGTACTTAAACCTTCGGCTGCATTGCTACGGTGATTCGTGGTGCACCAATAACTCCTGTCCGTTACCTGGCTGAGAAATATTTTATCGATTTAAGACGAAGTGTGATTATACAATTTTGGGTTAGGAGCTACTAAGGACAGAAAACTGCAATTAAGTCCTGTGCATTCATTTAGTTGCATTAGTTCATGCATATTTTTTTAAAAAAAAATCCAAAATCCAAAAAAAATTGTAAATTTTACTTAACTTAGTTTTTAATCCAAAAAAAATCCTTCCATTTGAAGATTTTCAATTAAAAAAAAATATAAAATCTTTTGAAAAAGAAAAAAAATTTGAAAATTCAAAAATAGAAACAAAAATCAATTTCCATTTCCTTAAAACAAAAAACCCTTTTGGTAAATATTTGAAAATTCAAAAAAAAAATATAAAAAATTTTTGAAAAACCAAAAAAAAAAAATCAAACTTTTCATTTGAAAATAAATCTCACTTGGTAAATAGTTTTCTTCCTTGTAAAAAAAAGAAAATTCAAAAAATGAAAAACAAAAACAATTTTTCAAATCTTCTTTGACTCTCTAAACTCGATTCTAACTCCTTTCTCTTCTCAACTTTCACTTGTCCATAAGTACTTGGACTCGTGACACAACAACGAATCGTTGGACTCGCGACCCTGCTACAAACCGTTTAACTCGAACAGACGATCCTCCTAAAATGGCGAACGAAAATGGCCCTCGAGCTCTTATGGATAGAATCTCTCCCGATAGAGTTTATATTCCATCTTGCATCACGTTACCTGCCCCTATGGGTAACCATTTTGAAATTCACTCGAACAATATTGTCACACTTCTGAAATTTGGCAATTTCGAGCACGATGACCCACACATCTTCTTGACTAAATTCGAACAAGTTTGCGCAACCATTAAACTCCAACAACTTTCCGATGATGGAATCAAACTTCGATTAATCCCATTTGCTCTTACGGATTACGACGAAAAATGGTTGTACAGCTTATCATCAAACTCGATCAAAACCTGGGAAGAATTCGTAAAAGCTTTCTTGAAAAAATTCTACCCTTTGGAATAAAACAAGTAATATTCGAAATGAAATTGTAAATTTTCATCAATTCAAGGTAGAACCGTTTGGAAAATATTTTGAAAGATTCAAAGAGCTTTTGATAAAATGTCCACATCATAACTTTGAAAAATGGACAATTTGCCAAATCTTATACGATGGACTCGAAAACAGCTCGCGAACAATGCTCGAATCAATGTGCCAAGGCAACTTTCTTGCCCAACATCATGATGATGCTTGGCAATTTCTTAAAAACCTCGCTGAAAAGTCGTCCAAATGGAAACGTTCGAACGAGAAATCAATTTACTCACGGTCGAGTGCACACTCGTTAGGATCTTCTTTTGCTTTGGAAGCTAAAATCGACACAATGATTAAAAAATTCGATAATGTTTTCTCATCGAATCAAATGAACTAAGCTTTCCAACCAATGTGTTATAAATGCAACGATCCTAATCGTATAGCCGATCAGTGTCCCAATTCCGTCGAACAAATCAATGCTTTAAATAAAGCAAAAAACGATCTGTTTTCTCCAACTTACAATCCTGGTTGGAGAAATCATCCGAATTTTTCATGGAACCAAAACAATCCCAACACGAATACGATTCATCCCAATTTTCAAGCATTCCCGAATAATGCTTCGTATCCTCCCTTTCAGCCCAACAATTTTCAACCATACTCCGCGGGTCCGTCCCATAATCAACCACCACAATCAAATATTCAAACAAATTCTACTCATCCTCCCTAAGACGATAAACGTTTAACTTCACTTGAGAAAACTCTTGAAACGTTGGCTAAGGCAAGTACTCAAAGCCTTCAATCAAACAACAATTTGCAAAATTCATTGACTTCGTATATGCAAAACACGAACCAATCAATTGCAAAACTCGAAATGCGAATAAGTCAATTAGCCACATCTTTAAGTGAACGCGAACGAGGCACTTTTCCAAGCCCGCCCCTTCCAAATCCGAGAAATCAAAACGCAAAGTCAAATCAAGCCTTTGTTGTTCTAGATAGCAATGTCATCCAATTGAATGCTATCACAACTTTACGTTCCGGTAAACAAATCGATAATCAAGTCGTTAACCCAAACGATTTACGGGAAATCACTCTCGACATTTCTAAAACAACAAACGAATCTGAACAGAACGGGGAGCCAGACGTCGAATCGAATGCCAATCAAAACTCTTCCTCTTCTACTCGAGTAGGCCCACCTACCGAGTTTCATGTTCCATTTCCACAACGTCTTCGACCAAAGAAACACTCGGACCAAATGGAAAAGATGTTGGAAATTTTTAAACAAGTTAAAGTTAACATTTCACTTCTTGACATCGTTTAGCAAGTCCCCACGTACGCAAAATTGCTTAAGGACTTGAGCACCCAAAAGCGACACACTCAGGTGCCCAAAAAAGTCTTCTTAGCCGCCAGTTTGAGTGAACTCTTATCCTATTCCATGCCCATTAACAAAGATCCTGACTGCCCTACAATTTCTTGTATAATTGGAGACGAGGCAATTAACAAATGTTTGATAGACTTAGGCATGAGTGTCAACTTGATTCCATACTCCGTGTACGAACAATTAGGTTTAGGTGAGCTCAAACCCACAAAAGTTACACTTCAATTCGCCGATCGTTCGATTAAGAAGCCCGTGGGAGAAATTGAGGACGTGCTCATTTGAGTAGGGCAATTCATATTCCCTGTTGACTTTATAGTTCTCGAAACACAACCCGTGATAAATTCCTCGAGTCAAATTCCATTGATTTTAGGCAGACCATTCTTAGCCACCTCAAATACCTTAATCAATTGTCATAACGGATCAATGAAAATCTCTTTTGGAAACATGACTTTGGATCTTAACATTTTCAATCTTGAAAGCCAATCGAATGAACCTCGTGACGAAACGTTGGAACTTAGTGCCATTCATGAAAACTTCAAAAACGAGACACTTGACCTTAACGACGAACGCAAAGCCGAGTACAAAAAGTTGTTTCTCGAAATTCCCAACGAGATTGAATACACTCTTCCCTTTGAATCGCTTCAAGTTGATTCCGAATTTCAATCCAACTCTTTGATCGAAAAACTCTCGAAGTTGGACCTCAAATCACTTCCTGATCACCTTAAGTACGCATACTTAGGTGAAGACGAAACGTTACCCGTCATAATTTCTGCAACTCTCTCTCTTGATCAAGAAACCTCGTTACTCTCTATTCTTTCGAAAAATAGAGAAGCGATTGGATGGTCGATTTTCGATATAAAGGGAATTAGTCCCACTCTTGTTCAACATCGCATCTGTTTAATCGACGATGCCAAGCCTACTTGTGACGCGCAGCGAAGGCTTAATCCAAAAATGAAAGATGCGGTGCGTGATGAAATTCTTAAACTTCTCGATAATGGAATAATTTATCCAATCTCTGATAGTTCATGGGTTAGCCCAATTCACGTTGTACCCAAAAAGTCTAGGCTAACGTTGTTCAAGAACGATTCAAATGAGCTTATTCCAACCCGTACTGAAACGAGTTGGCGTGTTCGCATTGATTATCGAAAACTCTGCAACACGTAAGGATCACTTCCCCCTTCCTTTCATCGATCAAATGCTCGAACGTTTAGACGGCCATGAATTTTACTGCTTCCTTAATTGTTATTCCGGCTATAACCAAATTCCAATCGCTCTCTAAGATCAAGAGAAAACGACTTTTACGTGTCCATTCGGTGCCTTCGCGTATTGACGTACGCCATTCAGACTTTGCAACGCTCCTGTGACTTTCGAACGATGCATGGTTGGAATCTTTTTCGACATGATAGAATGCTTTCTAGAAGTTTTTATGGATGATTTCTCAATCTTTGGCAATTCTTTTCCCAATGTTTACATCATCTCAGTTGGTTCTACGATGATGTAAAGAAAAATATTTGACTTTGAATTGGAAAAAATGCCACTTTATGGTGAAACAAGGCATAGTCCTTGGACATATCATCTCAAATAAAGGCATTGAGGTAGATAAAGCGAAAATCAACGTAATTGCAAATTTACCCATTCCCAAATCTGTTAAGGACATTCGATCATTTAGGACACGCTGGCTTTTACCGATGCTTTGTGAAAGACTTTAGCGAAATCGCTCGTCCTTTGACGACTCTTCTTGGAAAAGACGTTCCTTTGGATTTTAACTCTGATTGCATCTCTTCTTTTGAACGTCTTAAGAAAGAACTCATTTATGCTCCCATCATTTGCACACCTAATTGGGATCTTCCTTTTGAAATAATGTGTGATGCTTCGAACTTTGCTGTTGGTGCTGTCTTAGGACAACGCATCAACAAGATCCTTCACGTCATTTACTACGCGAGTATGACTTTGAACGACGCTCAACTCAACTACACAACAACCGAAAAAGAGCTTCTAGCTGTAGTTTTTGCTCTCGAAAAGTTTCGACCTTACTTGATAGGTTCATACATTACGATCTACACTGACCATTCTGCGCTTCGATATCTCTTCGCTAAAAAGGATGCTAAATCCCGTTTGATTCATTGCATCCTTTTACTTTAAGAATTTGACCTTACAATCAAAGACAAAAAAGGATCTGATAATGTCATAGCTGATCACTTGTCTCGTCTTCTGAGCACACCATCTTCTTTGCAGATCAATGAAAACTTCCTTGATAAACAACTTCTTTCAATTTCTATCGACCCATGGTACGCTGATATAGTGAACTACTTAATCACTAAAGAAACTCCCTCATCGTGGTCCAAACAAGACAAATACAAATTCATGTCCCAAGTGAAATATTTCTATTGGGACAATCCATACTTGTTCAAATATTGTCTCGACCAAATCATCCGACGTTGCATTCCGGATAATGAGATAAGGAGTGTTCTTTCGTTTTGCCACGATCAAGCATGTGGTGGACATTTCGGTCCTCGAAAAACTGCGGAAAAAGTGCTTCAGCGTGGTTTCTATTGGCCTTCTCTTTTTAAAGACTCGTTTGAATTTTGTAAAACTTACGATCGATGTTAAATGCTGGGACGAATTTCTCGACGAGATATGATGCCTCTAAATCCCATTCTTACGATCGAAATCTTTGATGTATGGGGCATCAATTTTATGGGTACTTTTCCCAATTCTTTTGAAAACTTGTATATCCTTCTCGCTGTCGATTACGTTTCAAAATGGGTCGAAGCCGTCCCGTGCAAGACCAATGACCATAGAATTGTTGTGAAATTTCTCAAAGAAAACATCTTTTCGAGGTTCGGCACACCTTGCACAATAATCAGTGATAACGGAACACATTTTTGTAACCGTTCGTTTGAAACTTTAATGAAATAATACTCGATAACCCACAAGTTATCTACTCCGTATCATCCTCAGACTTGTGGGCAAGTTGAAGTTTCGAATCGTCAAATGAAACAAATCTTGAAGAAAACTATCAACAAAAATCGAAAAGATTGGTCTCAAAAATTGACCGATTTGCTTTGGGCTTACCGTACTGCTTTTAAAACTAACCTTGGGATGTCCTCATTTCGTTTAGTTTACGGTAAAGCTTGCCATTTACCCGTTGAAATTGAACACAAAGCATTGTGGGCAATAAAGAACTTAAACTTTGATCTTGAAAAAGCTGGCGAAAATCGAAAAATACAACTCAACGAACTGGAAGAACTTAGGAATGATGTGTATGAAAATGAGAAAATTTACAAAGAAAGAACCAAAGTTTTTCATGATAAGTCAATCCTAAGGAAAATGTTTTCGCCTAACCAGAAAGTTCTTTTATATGACTCGAGACTTCATGTATTTCCGGGGAAACTGAAATCAAGATGGACCGAACCATTTGTGGTACGAACTATTTTTTCACATGGTGCCGTAGAAATAGAAACCCCAGGGATGGATCAATTTTCAAAGGCAACGGTCATCGTTTGAAACCTTTCTTGGAATTGACAAATAACCAAGAGGTGGAGCTCATGATCCTTCGTGAGCCAAGCTATGTCTAGTAAGAATATTAACCCTCTTTTGTAAATGTGTACATATTTTTCCCCGTTACACTCATTGTATCATGCATCGACTCTGCGGACAGAGTCAAAATTAAGCGTGGGGGGAGTCTCATTTTTATTTTTATTTTTTAGTTTCATGGCATTTTTGAATTTTTATTTTATTACATAAAAAAAAATCTCAAAATTTCTAAATCTCAAAAACATTTTTTTTAGCATTTTGATTTATTTTTGAAGAAACACTATGAGATAAGTAAAAGTTTGGTTAATAAAATTGAAATTTTTGAAAATTTATTTGTCCTAACAAAAATAAAAATGAAGTTTGATTACAAATAACAATGGTTTAACTAGTATATAGGAAGGTTCATATGTGTTAATTATGAAGTATGTTCTAATTGAAACTCTTTGTTTAAAAAAAGTGGTAAATTTAAAGTAAACGATATAACATTTTTATATTCTAAGTTAAATGGTGCTAAGATGATTTTGCAAAACCCTCTCTCTTAAAAAAATATAAAATATAAAAAATAATAATAACATCCAAAGTATTCACTCTCATTTAAAAGTCCTCACGGTTATGCATGGGTGATTACTTGGAATCTTTGATTATGTGCTTTCATACTCATTTAAAAGTCCTCACGGTTATGCATGTATGGAACACATGTAAAAAAAAGACTTAATAAAAACCATCTACGGTCGATAGGTGTATGCACGAAAGTGTATGCACTCGCCATGCTCTATACTCCCCTCACATAAGCCCGTAAGGCAGTGCATGGGTGGTATATCTGGCCTCAGTTTACCTGAGCTTGGTGTGTAATTTTTCTTGCAAATAATGAGAGAGCAAGCAATTGAAATCCTAGCACTATTTTAACTTGTTTGATTAAACTTGTTATTGAAAAGAAATGAAAATACCACTTTAATAAACTTTGATAATCGACTAAGGATCCATTTTATAATTACATTGTGTTATCAACCGAAACAACTAGCCAAACTATGGTCTATCTGTTATGACAACTTGATTTTTATTGGAAATTTTGACGAGTAAATGACTTAAATTTTCAAGACAATGACCAAACTTGTATTTAACTTACCCGTATCTATTTAAAAGTAAACATTTCATTTGTATATATTTCCAAAAACCCGCATTCATCTCTTTGTAAATAAATCTTGCATTTTGTAAATATTTTCACTTTGCATTGGATTTTGTGGGTAGTAACGAGACAACACTTGTCCTACTTGGGACACCCAGGGGTTTAACGGCTTGTTGCATAGGCTCAGTGCAATCATGCTCCCTACGAAAACGGATTTATCTTAGCGCTCCTTTATTCGAAGACGAATAAAAAGATAAGTGCGGGAGTATTTGATGTGCACATAAATGTGCATATATTTACATCCATATTTGATCTCTTTTTTATTTAAATAAACATCATATTTGGGCATTTGTACATGTTAAAACCAAAATTCAATTATTTTCAAAACCATTATATTTTCATCTTCATTCAAGGGTAAAATGGTCATTTTATGCATGTGTAAATTTGAGAATTTTTACTTGGACATTTTTGATGATTTTTATAGGAATTTGGATGCATATGGAAGAGGCTTATACAAAGATACATGCATGCACAAATGAAATACAAAGGAATGAAGAGAAAATAATTCAAGTTCAAGATCATGGAGGACCCCACCCACTTACCTAAATGTACAATTATGAGCTAATGGACAACTAAGTGGAGGTTAAAGATTCATGCACAACAAATGATGGATTAACTAGTGGCTAATGGTTACTTGGTGGCCACACTTCCTAAAGGGCATTTTAGGAAGCCCCCTAAAAATAGAATTAGGGTTTTATGCATGTATATATTGCCCTCTTATGTACATGAAACCATCTTCTACTCTTTCATTTTTACTTAGGAAATTAATAAATCAAAGTGTAAGATCAATGTTCTATGAAATAAAAATGGCTTCCAAGCCTCTTTCTTCTCTCTTTTCTACATGTTTTTCTTTGTTTTATTGTTATTGTTTATTTCTATGCTCTCTTTCTCTTTATGCTCATAGCTTAGATTTACATTTATGCAAGTAGTTAGTAGCTAATCTCTTTTGCTTTCTTTGCTTATTTTCTATTCTCTTTTCTTTTTAATGTTGAAATTTACTTATGTTGCTTTAATGCCACAAATGAGTAGCCAAACCCCTTTAATTTAGGGGTGATGAAGCTCTCTAACTTTATGTAATTTCAATATTTTTATGATTTATGATCTCTTTGTTTATGCTTCATGAATGTGAATTTTGATGTAAGTTTGTAGAAGTGGGTTTGACAACTTATATTGCTTATACAAATGAACTATTCTTATTTAACATAAACAAAATTTACATCATCATTCGCTAATTAATTTTTGATTATGAAATGAAAGTAAAAATGAAATTTGATGATCTATACTACTAGTTACAATAGTAAATAGATCATACTTAAAATAGCTTTTGCTTTGGCTTCATTTTTATAAGTGGTATAATTGTTGTATTATAGTTTGATGGTTTGAGGTATGTTAACTAATAACATAAACAAACCATACTTATGATAAATGCAATTATTATATCACTTAATATCAAAGTTAGAGATCATAAATTATGTGTTTGTTGATTTACAAAAATTTGAGAGTGGATTTTGTTATCCCGCCTATTGGCAAGGCCGAGATATCAAAAGAATTGATTACATGCATGAGATCAATCTTCCTGGATATCGAGCACGCACAGGTTCGCTAAGGATATCGATGGATTTTGCCCGAGTCCGGATCGAGTTACAACTGACAAGGCATGGCAAACAATGCCAAGAGAACCAACGTTCCATGTTTCAGATCAATCCGAGTTCGTATGCTCAAGTTATGATCGATTCAAAGAGAAGAAAGGGGCTTCAGTTTCGTATCCATCCCCCAAGCTCCAGTTCGAATCGATAGTTTTCGTATCGATCAGAAGACCAGCTGATTCGTATCCATCAAGGAAAGACAGTTCATTTCGATCGAGTTCGAATCCATAGGGGTACCTTGGTTCGACTCGATCGTATCTGAATCCATTGACATCTCCCCGCTTCGTGTCCATCAAGTCAGAGCACTTCGTATCCATTAGGTTGCCCCGCTTCGTATCCATCGGGTTGCCCTGCTTCGTATCCATCAAAGGGCCCAAGTTCACATTGATTGACTTTGTGTCCATCGGGAAGCTATGTGTCTCGACTCCATCGAATAAAGGCCTGTTCGTGTCCATCAACCTTTATCAATTCGTATCCATCTATGCGACAGTCGTTCGAATCCATGGATAACGATCACTTCGAATCCACCTAGTCAACAAGCTTAGATGACGTGTCGATCCTCAATGCAAATTAGGCGAGATCTAAGGAATGGATGCGTTCAACTTGGAGAAAAGACCGGTTCGACTCGAAGAACGCGCGCCACCTCACCACAGAACCACGTGAGCTGATGGAGTCGAAGGCATCGATTCGAAGCCATCGGTTCGAACCAGGCAGGAACCGGAAAATCCTATTTCGTATCGACCATATCTCTCGGTCCACTGATCCAAATGCTATGAAATTTTCAGAGGAGACTACGCACAAGCTAAGGAAGCTTTCCACCAAATTTCAAGATGATTGAACGTCATCTCGATCGATACGAAATGGTTTCATATCGATGTCAGATCGTGCTGAAACTTTCACGAAACGGTCGCGTGGGCCCCCTCACGTGCCAGACCGAGTCTCGCGAAGTTTGGGCGAAATCTCAGCTTCCCACGCCTATAAATAGAGCCCCAGAGCTTACAGAAAAAGGATCTTTTTTTTGATTCTGAAGCACCGAGACTCTGCCGGATCAAGACTTGCATCTTCCCCTTGATGCTAATTTCGAATTTCAAGTTGTTTTTCACTGTCGTTTGTTGTAATCACTTGTAACTATTCAAAGAGAATCAATAAAGCAGCAAAAACTTCACAGCGGACGTAGGCAACACGCCGAACCACTATAAATCGCTTGTCTGTGCAATTTTACTTTCGTTATTTGGAGTTTTTGTTAGATAATCTTCATTTTCAATTTACTTTCTTCATTGTTATCTCTTCAAAAACTTCGAAACAGTGTTGTGCCCAATTTTGGTACAAACAGATTTGCCTCTAGATTGTTCTCTAGTTCAATAGTTTTCTAATCACATTTTAATTCTAGTTTTAGCTTCATTTTAGTTCTAGCCAATAATTTCTCCTCCATTTGGTCTAATTTGATTGAATAGATTTTTAAAACTCCAACAACTCCCTGCGGATCGACTCGTACTCGCCACGTACTTCAAGTGTACGCCGTGCGCTTGCGGTTATTTTTAATTTGAAATTTTTCGACGGTTTTCTAATTCGATAGAAAATCCACCGATAAACAGAAACTAGTTTCATTGGATTCATAATAATTAATTATAGTATGCCATCGAATTTCGTGGAAATCGGATGTATCGTATGGTTGTGCGGGATCGAAATGCGTAGAAAATTAATTACTTAAATTTGTATGATAACTAGGTTTGAAAAGCTATCTTCTATATATGATGGAATTAGGCCTCATGACTAGTTCCATTAAGGTCGAAATAGGGGTATTACATATAAAACACCAGGAGACACGCCTCGTTTGGAGTTCGAGATTTTTTTGGGTGCCTTGATTGAATATTTTAAAATCAAATAATATATATATAATATGATCACCATGCTGCCTTGTCCCTGCCCATACTTCCCACGTTCACACTATACCCCCCTTCTGCTATTTAGCTGCATGTATATCAGAGAAAACGTTCACCAATTTAAATTTAAACAAGCTCAATCCAATGGCCGACATTCATCGGAGCCATTATTGACGGTATCAAACGAAGTCTTCAACTAGGGAAGCGTCAAGATCGAGCAGGGGAGGTGATTGAACGGTGCGATTACCGTTCGGTGGCGTGAGGCGGTGATGAATCTGCCGTGTTCATGGGCCAAAGGGGCTCGGTTTGGGTTGAATGGATGACAACAATGGCGCGTGAGGTTGGAGGGGGTATGGTGATGATGGAGCGCGTGACGGCGGCAAACGACGATGGCTGCGATGGTGGAATTGACGATAGGGAATGGTCGCGTGTTCGTGCCTAGAACGATTTTAAGATGGAGGGAATTATTTAAAGGTTATTAAGTTAGTTAATTATCAATTAATTAATTTAAATGTTTATTTATTCATTTAAACTTATACGAGGTCCAAATTGAAAACGATTATCGCATCGACGTTGGCTATGACTTACAATTGGATTGGATGAATTTGGAGCTAGTAGAAATTTTGACTAAAGTTAAATGACTATTCAATTTTAATTCAAAGCTGAATACTTTGGCGACTACAAAAATCTCAACTTTTTGGTTAACCAGAATTATATTTTTGTCAAAAAATTATTTATTATACATTTGGATATTTATTTTTGATTATTATTGTCTGTTGGATTATTTACTATTCAATTAGTTGGATTGAATGTATTCCCGCCCCTGGAGTGGATGAGACCCTATCACGTTCTCGTGTAAGAGTAGATGAACCTTTGTATACGAATCCTGCCTCGAAGCGGTTGATTTATATTTATATAATTTTATACCATGTGTGATGCAAGGGGACACGTTGGAGGGATTAAATAGGATTCCTCACACTGTTGATATATTTTCATATAACTTGATATATGATATGTTGGATGTTATAATTGATGACATGAATAGGACTTTACTTATTTAGTGCTTTAGAGCATTGGGCCTCATTTTTGGTATTTTAAATACCATAATTTGATTTGAAAAGGGATTCCAAAGTGATTTTGGAAATGATACATGTTTAAATAATTTCTCTCAAAAAAAAGTATGATTTTTTAGATCTTATGAATTTATAGTTTTATGAAACAATTTAAATAGAGTTTTTGAACTAGGAATAAAGGTTTTTAAAACCTCGGAAAATAAGTCAATCTCTTATGATAAAAGGATATGGTTTCAAAAAGGAAATAAGAATATTGATATAAATATTTATTTACATTTTATATAAAGTGATATATATGTATGTATGTACGTATGTATGTATGGGTATGTATATTATAATTTATTTATAAAGGTGAAATTAAAGAGAAATAATTTACAAAAGTGATATTATATAAAGGAAGTAAAGATTTGTAAAATCGTATTTTCGTCAGTAAAAGTATGGATTCATAAATGATGCTTATAAATAAAAGGAAACTATTATCATTGGATAGATTGAAAAAGAAATCGAATGAAGGATTTATTTTAAGATGTGGAATGACATTTTAGAAAATAATTGATTATATTTTGGATATTGAAAGTGAGGGTAAATTAGGACTCTTAAACGATATTTATAAATTGAAAGAAATTTATAAAAGAAAGTTATTCCTATAGGAGCAAGGTTAACAATGGTTGAAATTATGTTTTTGAACGGGACTTTATGAATAAGTGAGGTTTAGAAATGAAAGGAGTTATAAATGATGTTCATAAGTAAAGGAATTTTATGAAAGGAAGTTTCATAAAGTAGAAGAGATTTATAAATATAGCTTTATAAATATAGAAACGATTATGTGGAAAGTTAAGTATGGATTTTTATCAAGGAAATATAATTATGTTTTAAAAGTTGATTATTTATATTAATATTGTTTTAAAGTGGTTTATCAATATTTTAATATTTTGAAAGGTTAATTATTTAAAATTATTAATATGGTTTGAAATTAAATATAATTATTTATCAATAAAGTTTTGGAAATTGATTATTAGTATTTATATAAATGTTGAAGATAAATTACTATTGTTTTATTTAAGATGTTTTGAATTTATTAATTATTGTTTTAAAATATTTAAAAGTCAATATTTGTTTATATACATTGTTTAGTATCATATAATAGTGTCTTAAGTAAAAGATTAGGATTTTATTTTAAATGTCTTCGAGATTTATAAATAGGGTTTTATAAATAGATGTGGATTATAAGAAGAATCTTATAGTATGTTTTGGAAAACAAAAAGGAAGATTGATTAAAAGATAAAAGAGTTTTATAAATGGTTTTAGATATCTATAAAAGAATTTTAGAAACGGGTTATAGATTTATAAAAGGAGTTTATTAAATGGTTTGTAGATCTATAACGGAGTTTTAAATGATTTAGAACTGAATAAGAAGGGGAATCTTCCTAAGTGTTGGTGAATATACTTATACCGTTGAGATAAGTATATGAATATTTTTCCAAGTATTGAGAAATCAGGACCTGCGAGTATATATATATATATATATATATATATATATATATATCTTTGTAAGTATTTAGGTACAAATATTTACAAAGTGATTTGAGTTAATGGGGATATGTTAAGTAGGCCTAGTGTTTCTTGGTGCTTAACCAATGTTGGTTTTCCCTATGGAACTAAATTCCTGATTGGAATGTTTGTTTATTCGATAATGAAATAACCGACTATCGAAATTGGACCCTAAACATAACTTGGAAATACCTAAGAGAAACACATGAGTTATATGACACATTCCTCCCCGATGATGTTGTACTATGCGTATATATATCTCATTTCGTTCTCGTAGGACAATGATAAAGAAATCCGCCCACTAACGGTTAGAGGTGATCTCCGCTATTATCTTTGACTGCTTATTTCCTAATGAACCGGGGTTGAGTTTACCGGGAATTATTGAAAAGATGTTTCAAAGAGACCAAGATCGGGTATGTTATCCGAAAATCACTTTGATCCAATGAATGCATTTCAAAGTGAAGACATCTTGAAGATGATGGAATTGAAGACAAAGCTCTCAAGTGTTTCGTTTAGTCCCAAAATGGACTTGTATGGATGAATGCTGGTATTGCATTGTGCTTGGATGGTAGTGTTGGCATTCCAAGTGGGAAGTGTTATGGAAAAGGTAAACCGTAGACTCAAGCCTCATCAATCGGGAATGATTTAAAGAAGGAAGATGCAGTAGGGCTAAGTTAGTCACTCCCAAGTAGGGTATGATCATCCCTATCTAGAGTCGATATTATCTCTCAAATTGTATGCTTCGGGGTCTAAAATAGGGTGATCATATTCAGCACTACTAATCATGTGGTAGGCCCGTCCTGTGTTGGCAGGGGATCCAAGTGAGGTCCTCGGTGTTATTTTATATAGAGATGCACCGTGATGGGTGATACCTTAGTAGCCCAGTCATTGTATGGATTCCATTCTCTAATACGAGCCTTTACAGTTTTAGCTGTGTACCTATTATGCTGGAATTTAATTAATGTAACATTTTCGGCTAAGATTAATAAGTATTTGTATTTAGACACTATTATTATATCAGAGAATTTCACATGAAATGTTTTGGTTATCGTAAGGTATAAACCTATCTGTGTTTATGTGCGTTGTGGTCTTACGAGATACTTCTGATTTTCAAAGGTTTTTTTAACTTTAAAAATCCAGTTGGGTGTGTTTTGTCATGCTGTATTTTCAAGCCAACTCAGTTGTTATTTTATTATAATGCTCGGTCAGACCAAGCCTATTTACAGACAGCTATGCATGAATTGGAACTCAGGAGGCAAGTTGGAGGTTTCAAGTCGTATTCACGTATATGTTTATTTTCTGTTGCTTGTTGTTGAAATCATCAACATATGTGAGGACAACCTATTATAACTGTCTAGGCTGATGGTTTTGATTGTTGTACTCTGATGGATGTATATATATAACATTTTATCTTTTGTAAAGATCATTGATATTATATTATATATTGTTCCGCCGCGATTGTGAGATTCTGTTGTTGTTTAGTTTTTTTGTTCTTCTTTTTCTCTTCTCTTCTCCTTTCCTCGTTCTTTCCCATAACTATTTGTCTTTCCGTTCAATTTAGGTTGGACATATGTGGTTTATTGTCAACTTGAATTGGCCAGATTGATGGGTCGTTACAATCTATATCTAATTCTATGTTTGTTCTCTTCCTCAAGCACCAAACAATTATCACACTATATGTTTCATGTATTTTTCACACCTTCCAAATATGAATAGATTTGATATATTCATACCCTTTAGAATTTCACACAAAATTAGTATAGGCTTAATTGATAAGACTAAGAGATTATTTATAAACTATGGTTTTGATTAAAAAAATTATGTTGGATCTAGAAAATCCCATTACACTTTATAGGCCCACTATGTTCAAAATAGGGAATTTTTTAAAATCTATATATTTCACCCACTACGAGACATACCGATTTCCTCCAACTAGCACATAATTAGCTTTTGCCTCTGCCCATTCGAGGCTCATCGATATAAAGTTTTCATGAAAGATGTTTGTCTTTATCATCTTTTGAGGTATCAACATCGAAAACTATACATTCAGAAATAAAGTAAACCAATACTTGTCCTTTAATGGCAGATCTTTGGAATATAAGAGATGTAATATTGGCTGACTTTTATAGCCCGTTTGATTAACCACCCTGAGGTTTTAGGTTTGTTGAATACTAATTGTAATGGATAATCTATAGGAACTTTGATGGGATGAGCCTAAAAGTATGATCAAAGATATAATGCGGTGAATATTAAGCAATAAGCTAGTCTATCGATTGTTGGATAGTGCTTTTTAGTTCGGCTAAGCCTTTTGCTCACATGATAAATAGAAAGTTGAATCCCATTGTCCTCTTGGACTAATGTCGAACTTACTACTTGTTACAAGGCGGCTAGATAAAGGAAATTATGTTCTCCATCCATTGACTTGGACAGGACCGAGGGCTCACTTAAATGATTTTACAAATCTTTAAAAGCTTTTTCTATTCACGTGTCTATACGAAGTCATTGTTCTTTTCAAGAAGATTAAAGAAAGATATGCATTTTTCGATTGATCATGTTATGAACCTATTAAGGTTGTGATCTTTTTTTAAAACTCATTAGTTCTTTGTCGTTGGTTGGTGATTTCATACTAGTAATAACTTCGATTGGATCAGGGTTGAAATCTATCCCGCATGCGCTTACCAAGAAGCTTAAGAATTTTCTAGTTGAATTTTAGATGATCATTTCTAAGATTTTTGCTTTATATTGTATTTTCAAAGAACTCCGAAGATTTGAGTTGGGTCTGAAATAATTATCTCAAATAGCTTTGATTTCACTGGCATATCTTCTACATATACTTCCATATTTTGACCTATCGGTCTTACAGACATTCGATTGACTAATCTTCTGTATGTAGCTCTAGCACTCTTTATATCAAAAGGCATTACCTTGTAAACAAGTAGTCCTCTATTTTTAATGAAGCTTGTATGCTTTTCATTTAGCTTAAAATTTGAGATTTAGTTGTAGTCGGAATAGGCATTCATAAACGAAAGGAGTTGATGTCCACTGGTGGCATCAACCTGCTAATCTATTCTCTGCAAAGGAAAATAATACTTTGGATAATCTTTATTTAAGTCAGTAAAATCTATTCAAATTCTCCACTTGCCGTTCAGTTTCTTTGCTGGCACTGGATTTACTATCCATTTTGGGTATTGGATTTCCCTTATAAAGTTGTTTCTCAATAATTTTTGCACTTCTTCCTGAAGTGTAATATATAAAACCTTAACAAGAGGTTGTCTCTTTTGTCTTGCCGAAGTATATTTTAGATCTATGTTTAAGCAGCGACATTTCACCGTAGGGTCTATCTCAACAATATCGTTATGGGGCAATGCAAAAATATCTAAGCTATTTTGGAGAAACATAACCAGTTCCTCTTGGGCAGATGGGCGAAGATAAGTCATGATTCTAACAACTTTGGTTTGATTCTTTGGATCCATATAGATTTCTTCAAGAGTTTCAGTTACTTTAGCTTTCTCGACTTTAGTTCTTGGACCTTGTTCGAGTTTGATATCTTTTCCATTCGAAATCTCTTTTATAATAGAAATGCTTTTTTCTCATTTGACTAAGAGTTTTACTACTTTGTCGGAGTTGGATATCGACAAATTATTTTTGATAGCAAGGTATTTCAATAAGTTTACTAATGCGGGCATCTTCCCATTTCAGTGAAATTCTTAGAAATTTTCATTTATAATTAGTAGTTTTGGAGTTCGTATGGTAAGTGAGCCTTTCGGCTTCATTTCTAACAAAAACCGCTTTTCCATATGAGTTGAACATTGAACTAATTGCCCCTATTCGGTCTTATTATCAAAGGGCTTCATAATCATTTTAGGTTTAATGCCACTTATGTACAATGAATTCTGTCCTTTATTGAATATGTTCAGATTTACATTATACAATTTCCTAGATACCCATCTATCTCCCTTGACACAACCTCACCACCTTCAGTTGGGAATTTAAGAAACAAGTGCTTTGTGGAGATGTACCCATCAATAACATCAAGGGAAGGCCTTCCAAGAAAGGCATTGTATATGGAAGGGAAATCCTAATGTTTCAAATATTTTAAAGCATGAACGTAGGCCAATCTTAACTAATAAACTACACTCTCTTAGAGGAATGGCTCCCCCATCATTGAAGCCATAAATGATGCCTGGCTTGGTTTAAGAATGCTTCTAGGTAAGTCCATTTTATCAAAAGCATGTTTGAAGGTAATATTCATGGTAGCACCAGTGTCTACCATGATCTATTCAACCTCCAAAAGGCCTATTTAATAAGTAATGATTAGAGGATCATTGTGAGGGTAGCAGACAACTTGCTCATCAACATCCCTGAAGATGACCTTCGTTCAATTTTCCTTATCTTTTCTTATTAGCCCACCTCAAAAATAGATTCTTGTTCCCCACCGGCCTCATTGATATATTTCTTCTTGGTAATGTTGCTGGATCTGACCATATATGTGTTATCTGACCTTTTGGCCTGGCTATAATCAGACTGGCTGGACAAGTTAGACTGGATGATGATTAAGGCAGAAAGCCCAGAGAGATGATTATCAGGATTGGAGATCGAATATGGATAAGACTATGGATAAAAGTCATATGGATTCATGCAAATAACAGTCCAAAATTGGCTAAGTATGAATTCCACACTTCAACTGAAATTACGATCGAGTACGATCATTTTTCACAATGGATCGGCTATGATCCTTCTCCAATATTGATCAACAATGATCCATCTCCATTATGGATTGGCTATAATTTATCTTCATTATGGATCGACTATGATCCATCTACAAAATAGATCGGTCATGATTCTTCTCCAATATGGATTGGCTATGATCCATCTCCATTATGGATTATCTATGATCCATCTAAAAAATGGATTGGCTATGATCCATCCCTAATATGGATCGGATATGAAACATCTTTATTATGGATTGGTGTGAATCGATATGGATACATATCACTTGGATTCACAATACAAATAAACGATGATCAATCAATAACTCAAAATTCAGAAGTCAACTATGCATGAAACTTAGGGAATAGCAAGATATTAGATGGCAGGACCAACCATATTGATCACATGTGAAAGGAGTAAGAAAAACGATTGACCTTGATTGTTATTTTGATAGAAGTGGAGCCCGCGATCGGTATGGTGACCTTGTCTGGATCTTGAGACTCCACAACCAAAATTTCAGGAAGATATTTCCCTGTCGTTCCCTATAAATATAGACTTAATTGTTCATTTTCAGGACTTTTACGCTGCTTGTTGTATTGTACTCTTTTGTAACCAAGGATTCTAATCCAATCCCTATTGTACTCAGTTTACAAAGTGATTAATAAAGCAATCTCTTCAAAGTGGATGTAGGTAAACAACGTCGAACTCCTATAAATTGATGTGTCTCTGTTATTAGCTTGTTTCTAATTACTTTACTGCTATATTTTCTCTGTTTACATTTAGTATTCTTCATTTATTCCTCTACAAAATTTCTATTGGGTGTTTGTACCAACTTTTGGTGCAGATATTTTGGTGCTTTCATTGAGAGATGATTCTTACCATCTTTGGATCCCTATTCTACTTATGGATTGCATAAATCCAAGGAAGCGGTCCATATTCATCTTCACAAAGCTTTCTATTCTACTAAGACTAGGAAAAGCCTATAATGAAGCTATCTACAACACCTCCTAGGAAGGAGAAGGCCATCTCTACCTCCCTGCATCCTACTGATGAAGTAATAGAGAATATGGAGACCGCTCTTCTGGAAGAAGGAGTGCAATGGGGAGCCATGGATGTACAAGCTTCCTACGGAATAATCACTAAGTTCAAAATGGGGAAATATGTTTAAATAGACCGTATTCTGTCCATCCAATCGATCGGTAGGACAGTCGATCCCTCTATAGCATGTATTGTAGCTGATCGTTCCAGTTGATCATTTTTCCAACCAATTGTTTTTCCAACCGATCATTTTTCCAACCGACTGTTGCTCCAATATATACAACTAGTTGGTCATATTCATATTCGTCATTGGTCGAATATTTTTATAAGTATCCAAACAAAAACGGATAGGGTACGATCCATTCTTAATGGATTCTTACCAATCCATCATATAAAAAAAGACTTAAAGACGGTACATTCTATCCTTTCCCTTACATCTTGTGACTAATCGGGGCACACTGGATCAAGCAGTAGCTGTTCAATTGCAGCCAAGGAATGGACAAGCAACTACTACTCAAACGATACTCCCAAAGGCTGGAGAACCAAGGTGATATGGCACAAAACAAGGTGATATGATTCAAAGTAGACTCTATATGTTCCAACCCAAAGTCAAACTCGGGTAATCACCCATTCGACCCAAGGCAAACCCAGGAAATGCTGGCCTAAGGTCAAACTCAAGTAAACCAAGATTTTCTCCAAGAAAACACCAATATGAATCCAAGCACCATTCGTCACCAAGCTAGCACTTCAAATTTAGCAACTCCAAGTGAATCGGAGCCGACTCCAAGCAAATAGCAAATTTTCTCAGGTCGGACTCCAAATAAATCATCACCAATCCGTTAATACCAGTCAATCTTGTTTTGTCATAACTTAGGCATACAGACTTTAATAATTTGAAACTTGGTGTGCAACCTCAAAAGGCCTTCCTTATCACCTTATATGGATCGCACCTCATTTGGGTGGGATCATCACAGATCAGCGAACCCATCCTAACCGATTCGCCATTCGATCGACATTCTCAACCATTCAAATGTTGGACAACCACGCATACACCATTCACAAACATTACAAGCAGCCGTAACCTAAATATGGACTAGACTGATGACGATTGGAGCATCTCCCCCAGTCTGATCATATTCATCGAAGCCGTTCAGTGTGCAGAATATCCAAGGAGATTCAAGTGCCGACCATGCTAGCTTATTCTATGAACATAGACCCCGACAAGATCTCGTAAAGTACGAGTGGCACATGGACCTCGCCGGACCTATGGATGCCATTGAATGCAGATGTTATCCTATATTCCTCGAAGAATGCCGATCATGCCGTTTATGCATTTACCACCAAAGTCCATCTCTTCATCCGATTAAACGAATCAGAAGTTCGTCGAGCAATTCAGAATGCATGTGACTCACACCAAGGATGTGATGTCATTATCTAATTTATTCCAGATGCCAAGTGAGCTGCTCAAAGACTTCTTGTAGGGACTCAGTGCCGTCGTCACTAAAGTGAGCAATCTCAGCGAGAATATCATAATGATGGCGTCGATAAGGGGAATCGACCCTGTTGACGTGAAAAATGGGCATCAACACCCAACAGAATCTAGTAAAGATTAAATAAAAAATGAAATTAAAACAAAGCAAATATCATAAGAAAACACACAAATTTTTATAGTGGTTCGGCAATCTTGGCCTACGTCCACTTTATATTTTTATTGATCTTGCACTTGATTATGATTACAAGAATGTTTGAATCAGCTAGGATCCATTACTACAAGAATGAAGAATAAAAATGGAAATTTTTTTAGCCGAAATAAGGATCTCTTTTCTGACGGTATGCCTGCTGCATTTTATAGAGATAGACTTGCATAGATCCGACTGAAATCTTGGCAGAAGGTTCGAGAGACCAAAGAGAAGCCACCCAAAAATTTCCAGGTCCATCGAGGTCCGCAATAGAGATCGGCACCGATCCCAATTAATGTGTCCAAATGGGCTGCAATCCCTACGAGTGGTGTCCCATCATGTTAGCTACTTGCTTACCAAGTTTCATATAATTCCAACATACAGTTTGTGACATACCGGATTTTCCGTGAAGTAGTGTTGCTTGAATTCTGATTTCTGCCGATCCCTCCAAAGAGAGTTATGCCAATCCCTGCAACTTTCTCCAACTAGAATGAGATCTCTAGGAGGTGTTTCACATGTTATAGTAAGCTTTTACTCTAAGTTTCATGTTGATAGCATGTGTAGATTTGGAGTTATTGACCGATCATCGCTGCAAAATTGAGTTGTGGAATTGATACGATACGATCCATAATGTTGAATAAAATAGTACCCAATCTATCTTCTGCAAACAGTAAGGTTTCACGCTTCTACTTAATTTTATCATCTATGCTTGATTTTTGGACCTAATAGTCATCACTCTGGTCTGCTGGTCTTGATGACAGTCGAGTCTAACTTGTCCAATCAATTCGGATATAGTCGTGTCTAAAGTCGGATAACATTTGCCCCCCAAAGTACATCTTGTTGCGTACAGGACGTGCTTTGAATTGAAGCAAGTTAGAGTTGATGGAAAGAAATCCATCCGGTTTCCTAAATAGTCGATATTTGTCCATTGAATTATCTTCCCAAGGTGTTGTATCCTCTTTGATTGTCATGACACTTGGTCGACTTCCAATAGTATAAATTCAAGATTATATTCCATTAGTTGATATCTGTGTCCGGTTCTATATGGCTAGTAAGCTTTAGCTATCTGTTTTAGTCTTTTCTTTAATAACTCCAGGTGAAGATTAAACTTTTTTCAATTTCAAGAAATCGAATTTTTTGAATATACGCGTGCACGTTCAGGTATACGTTCTTGTCATTGGCTCCTGGATGCATCTGTACGCTCACAAGTCGTCACCAATTCCTTCTAGTTTAATTGCAATTGGATTGAAATTATATTATAATGAAAGAGGGGTTGTAATAAGTCATTCGATGAGAGGGAACTTCAAGTTCTACAGGGATGACGGCCTCGGAGCCGTAAGCAAGGGTGAATGGAGTATAGCCAGTCATGGACTTGTGGGTGGTTCTGTAAGCCCATAATCCTGTTTTGAGTTCATCCACCCACTTGTATCTAGCCTTTTCCAAACTTTTCTTCATAATTGACTTTGCGATTTTGTTCATAACTTCAACCTATCCGTTTTCTTAAGGGCGAGCAACTGCCGCAAATCTCTTTTGAATATGATGCCGACGGTAGAAGTCTTTAAATTTAGCGTCGTCGAATTGGGTACCATTATTAGTTATAATCATGGAAGGCCAAAATGATAGATGATGTTTCGAATAATGAAGTTGTTTATTTTCTTCGTTGTGATCATGGTTAAAAGTTATGCTTCAGCCCGTTTGGTGAAGTAATCAACTGCTATGGTAGTGTATTTCGCACCACTTTTAGAATCGGCAAGGAGCTGATGATGTCAATACCCCAAGTGGAAAACGGCTATGGATTGCCCATTTGAGTAATTTCTATCCACGGGGCTCTCGGAATTTTCGCAAACATCTCATTGCATTGTCTAGCATGATCAGCTACATCTCAATTGATGGTTGCTAGTAATACCCGTAGTAGAGTATTTTCGTTGTCAAGTTTGCCCCTTGGTTTGATCGTCGCATTCTTCTTCATGGACTTCTCTTAAGACTCATTTGACTTTATCATGGGCGATACACCAAAGCAGGGGAAAGAAGAAACCCTTTTTATACATGAATCCTTCTTAGATGATGCAACATGAAGCTTTGGGAAGGATCTGTCATTTTTCATTCTTCTGTATAGGAAGGATCGCCCATTGTACATAGTCTTTGATAGGAGTCATTCATGAATCCTTTTCTTGCTCTATCTCCAAGATCTAGTCGATCTCCATCTGTTAATGCTTGGAATGTTATGTACTTCAACTTGGACAAAGTCTATTTGTTGCGTATTCCTAGAACTGGCAATCATGGCCAATGACTCGGCCTTTTCATTTTATTCTCTGAGGATGCATGTAATGGTGTAATACTCAAAGTCGGCTATTAGCACTTGGACCTAGCCGAGATAAGGAACAAGATGCTGCCACCTAGCAAGATAATCTTCCCTGACTTGGCATATTGCTAATTAGGAATCACAAAAAACATATATAAAGTTTGCACTCCTAGTTCTCTACCAAATTTGATCCCGACGATCAAGGCCTCATACTTAGCTTTATTATTTGTTGCAGGGAATTCGAATTTTAAGGCAGAGTAGATCGATCAATCCTCAGGAGTCATTAACACAACTTCGATGCCAAAACACCGATCATTGAAAGCTCCATCCATGCACATTTTCCATTAGTTGGTTGGTTCTGCAATGCTCTTTGGATAATTGTCTGATGCAGTGAATTTTGATATGAAATCTGCTAATGTTTGTGCATGGATAGCTCTCCGAAGGAGATAAAGGATATCGAACTGGCTTAGCAACCTTTCAGAGATCTAAGGTTGTTGTGGACCTATCTTAAGGCTGGTTGGTGTAAACGTTGTGGGATAAGCCTAGAAGTAATGGCGAAGCTTTTGTGATGCAATCAAGAGGCAGTACGTGATCTTTTCTAGCTTTGCGTAGTTTCTGTTAACACTTTTCAATCGCTTGCTAACATAATATACAGGCCTCTGGATCTGATTCTCTTTATGTAATAGCATGGCACTTATGGCGTGTACCAACATCGTTAAATAAATGTATAAGTCTTCACAATCCAGTGGCTTGGATAGGATGGGAGGTCTCTCTAAGTGATTTATCAAAACTTGAAATGCATCTATGTAATCCTATGTCTATTCAAAGTTTCTCTTTCCTCTTTTGATCAAGTTGAAGAAAGGAATAGACTTGTCGGTGGCCCTAGAGATGAAGCAGCTTAGAGTGGAAACCTTCTCATTTAAGATCTGTACCTGCTTAATCGTCTTCGGCGCTTGGATATTTTGAATTGCTTGAATCTTCTTGGAACCGGTTTTGATTCCACGAGAGTAGACGATGAAACCATGAAATTTTCCTTACGTAACGCCGAAAGAGAATCTCAAGGGATTTAGTTTCATTCTATATTTTCGTAGAACACTAACATCTCCACCTAGTCATCGATGTGGTCATTTGATCATTTTGACTTCATGAGCATATCATCCACATATACTTTTGTCGATCGCCCCATCTGGTCTTTGAACATCCCGTTGACCAGTCTCTGGTAAGTAGCTTCAACACTATTGAGTTAAAATGGCATCACACCACAACAATGTAGCCCTAGATCGGTAATGAAGCAGGTGTGCTTTTGGTTGGGAACATGAATCAGGATTTGGTTATATCCGGAGTACACATCCATAAATGAAAGCAGTTCATATCCAATGGTTGATTCTACTAACTGGTCGATCCTCAGAAGTGGAAGTCGGTCTTTGTTACGCCCCACTCCGAGAGCCTCATTAACAAAGAGTATTATATGATAATACCGTCTGCTAATGCGGACAATAGAGTATAATGGAAGCGACCATGTGTAATCTTACTTTAACTATCTACTGAACACGTCGAAAAGTGGAATCCATTTTTTTTCCATCTCATGTGGTTCGACATATTCAATAAATACTTAAAGCAAAACTACAATGGCTAAAAGATCTATCAGAACAAAGCATAATAGCACACTGAACATCATTACAGAACAGCATCAGATAATAAGCAAATAGTCTCAGCACAATACAACATCAAGTACAAATCCAAATATAAAAGTGGGTACAAAGCCACTACTCACACATTCGTGAGTCAAAAGAATATACACAGGATAGTCATAATATCAGAGTATCATAATGGATGGATAACAAGTAAATCTATCTATAGTATAGCGGATATATCCAAAGCGGAAGCACCGAAGCTAGCTAAGTCCAAAGTGACCTAACCTGAACCACTCGGTCTGACCCGAGCATAAAATACTCGAGCCAGGCTAGCTAAACAAATCAGTTTGATAAACTAAACAATAATCACGATAAGATAATGAGGCAACATATAACATAATAATCTCCAAAAGAGAAACATATATCATGGTAATAAAGACCAAAATCTCTCACACAGAGAAGAAACAAACATCTAAGTAGAGATGTATAACAAGCCTCATATCATCGGCATAACATAAGCACAAGTGCCATTGTAGGCATAAAACAAGTTCCATGAGGTAGTCGTGCTTATATCGTGTGGTTGTATAAAACCATCACCGAATGGCGCTACACGAGGGAATATAAATCTCACAGGAAAACATTAGCGCGCTAGTACTGTACTCAATCACATGGGAAATACCCCCCAGTGACACGCCCATCACTTTAGCTAAAGGGCAACACCTAAAGGAGACAGTCTGAAGACACTATCCAGAAGGTGATGAGCCAGAAGGAGACAGTCCGAAAACACTATCCCAAAGGCAACAAAACCAAAGGAGATAGTCCAAAGACACTGTTTGGGCCAAAAATGGTCACAAACCCCAAAAACCTTGAAAGCACCAAAGTATGAATATAAATCAGCGATATCCCAAACACAAGTCACAGATCACAGCAAATTACAAGTAATAATCCAAAAGTAATGACAGAGACACAAGATTTATAGTGGTTCGGCTATCTCCGGCCTACGTCCACTTCAAAGTTTTATCCTTTTATTGATGATCCTTGCTGGTTACAGATGATTGCAGCAGTAATAATGAAGAATTTCAGTACAACAGTTGTATTGAAGTGTAGAAAGGAATCCAGCAGAGTCTGGACGTCCACTAGCCAAAAGGTCCTTTTTTGTAGGCTTCTGGGTGCTATTTACATGCGTAGGAGGCTCAAATCTCACTCAAATACCGGAGACTTTTTCTGGCACATGAGTGGGCCCACGCGACACACCCCACCAAGTTTCGACTCGATCTGTGATCGATACGAAGTGATTTCGTATCCATCAAGAAATGATTCAATCGAGTGGAAATTTGGCAGGAACATTTCTTACCATGTATGCAAGCTTCTGTGAGAATTTCATTGCATTTGGATCAGTGGATCTTGAGTTATGATCGATTCGAATTTGGGTTTTCCGTTGGCTGTCATCTTCGAAGCCATCTGTTCGAATCCATCACTTTCGACTCGATGGAGGCACGTGCGTATTGATGACGTGTCGCGAAATCCCTGGGTTGATCCACCTTTCTTGTCGTGTTGAATGCTTCTTTTCCTGGAGACGTGGGCATTCTTTACCATTACTCTCTTGATTCGTGGATCTTCCTTGTTTGTTTCTGCATCTCGTGCTTGTTCATATTCATAACATCGTTCGTTCGCATCCATCCACTCGTGTCTTCCTTCATATCGATCCCAGGAGTATATTTCATACCGCTACCATTGGTGCTGATGGATACGAAATGGGTATGGGGGGACCGATACGAAGTGGTCATGAAAATGGACACGAAACTCATCCTTGGGATGGATACGAACGAGACCTTACCTGATGGATACGAACAAGGTTTTACCTGATGGACACGAACAAACCTTTACCTGATGGATTCGAAAATGCCAAACTCTTTTGCCATCGATACGAAAGTATCGATCCGAGGCATGCCGCCTTTTTCCCATCTGACCGATACGAAACCATTGAGCCGTGTCCATGTTGATCGATACGAACAGTATCGATTCGAAGTCCTTCACCCTGCTCTGCCTTTGATCGATACGAACACTATCGAGTCGAACCAACACCTGATCGATACGAAGCCGATCGATACGAAACACCAACCACCTGATTAGTCAAGAGACAAGAGATCTAAAGAGATTAGTCAAAAAAAAAATTATTTTGAGATATGAAATTGATGGACGGAAATAGTAAGATATTTCCGAAGGTGAATGTAGACAAGAGGCATTTATAGATGAATATTGGGTTTTTCTAAAATTATAAACTTATTTAAAAAAGGGAATTTTTAAATTACTATACTATATAAATTTTTATGAACTATTATTTAGATTTTGTATATTTCAAATTTTGTTATTTTTGAAGGCTTGGTAATTATTTATTAATAAACTCTAATTTTCTAAAACCAGTTTTGAATTTTTCATAAATTGGATATGAACTTTAATATTACTTTCGAACCATAATTTGTATAAAATCCTACTTCTTATTTTATAAATATAGATGTTTTCAATTTTTTTTTAAAACCCAATTAAAATCTTCTTGTGATGGTAAGCAGGTTTATTTAAAAGAGATAAGATTTAGGAGAAATCTTATAAAATGGAGAAATTGAGTTTGAGAATTTATAAGAAGAGTGAAATTGATTTTTGAGGAAGGAATGAGAAAATAAAGGATATTTTCAAGGGTAAATAAAAAATATGAGTGAGTATAAGAAATCAGTTAAATGATTTCATGGAAATAAAAGGACTTTGAAAATTTATTTCAAATAGGTTAAAAAGGAAATAATATCTGAATGATATTTGAGATAAATAATTTAAGGAAATTATTTAATGGTTGCTTGTGAATGATTAATTGATAGTTAAATCACCGACTATCAATATTGGACAATTCGCTGATCGTTTCGAAGAGTCCGGGATCGGATTTAATTATCCGAAAACACTTCGATCCGGTTTGAACGATTACGAATGAAGACCGTGAAGATGATGAAGACGGTGATTCGGTTTGTCCAGACCCAGGGCAACTTGTATGGATTGAATGCTTTCAGAACATCGTCAGGAGGACGATGAGCATTCTAAGTGGGACTCGTTCTTGAAAGGTAACGCTTAGCCTCTAGCCACATCGACCGGGAATGGCTAAAACAGGGGAGGTGCAGCAAGACTTCGTGGGTAACCCCCACTGGAGAGTAAGGTTTCCCCTGTGTAGATGTCCCTTTTATTACGGCTTAGTGGGTGGTTGGTCGCGCCAACCACGGGGTGATCTTACTTGGGACTATCAAGTAAGGGATGGTTCCGGTCTTGTGTTGCAGGGGAGTTAGGGTGGCTCCTCGGTACTCTGATCTAGACCAGGTACTGTGACGGGCGGTACCCCAGTAGCCCTGCCATTATATGGAATCCACTCTCCAATAAGCCCCTGTATGGTTTTGATTGTGCCCAACTATTGCTGAAACGTGAGATGCAAGCATTTCAGCTAGATTCTATTTTACTTTCTACAGACACTATTAGAATATCAGACGAATTTAATAAAAATGTTTTTGCTATCGTAAGGTAAAAACCCGACATGTTTATTTGTGGCGTGGTCTTACGAGATGCTTTTGTTTTCAAAGGATTGTTTTTGAAAATATAATAATCCAATTGAGTATGATTTTCTCACGCTGGTTTTCCACACTGACTCGGGTGTTGTTTTATATGATGCTCAGGTCAGACTGAGTGAAACAGGATCAGGTTAAAAACTAAGGAGTTCAGGAGACAAGCCGATGACAGAGCGTACTTTCGTATTTGACTATTAATTCCGCTGTGTATGGACAATTACTAGTTATCTCTGTATGGATGTTTGATGTACTCTGATGATTTTATGTATGCATATATGTATACAGTACAGATTTCTTTGTATTTAAAAGCTGTTATTATATATTATATGTTATTCCGCTGCGATGTGAGATTCTGATGTTGTTTTTATTTCTTCTTCTTCTACCTTTTTCTTCTTTTACCCGAAGACTCATACTTTTGTTCCACTTTGGATTGAACTGTTGTGGAATTTTGTTAGTCCAAAGGGGTACGGATTTGCGGGCATTTACACTTGGTATCAGAGCTGAAAGGTTAAGCGAGAACCTTGGCTCTGGTGGGAATTACTCATTAGTGATAGAGTCATTAGTACTCTAGAATGAGTTTGAGCGTATTAATAGATATGAGCACGTATTTGTTAGTTAATATAAAATGGTTTTATATTGTGTTGATTGATCTATTGAGTGGCATATGAACGTTCGTCGGCACAGTCTGGACAACTGGATTGAAGGGGTTTCTAAACAGTTGAATAGAATAATTCAACACAATATTGTTTTCAAAGGCGGATGAATTATATAATTTCATCCAAAATATATTTTGATAAAAAAGGAAATATTTTCTGAAATTATTATATAACTTGAATGTTGGATGATAGTATTATGGACAAATAAAATTATAAAGATTTAAAATGGCTTATATAGCCAAGGAAAGTATGAGACTGAAGTTTGAAATTAAAATTAAAAGTAAAATTTAAAAAAAATGAGGATTTAACTTGGATTAAGTTGAAAATTTAATTTTTTTAGAATTTAACTAATGATGAAGAAAAATAATAATGATATAAATAAATTGATGAAGTAAATCAAATTTAGAATGTAAATGAATTGGATTGGGAAATTTAATAGAAATAAATTTCGGTTAAGATTAACTTAAGCTTAATAATTGGATTTAAATTTAAGATTGAAATGAAATGAATTGAGATATGAATGATAATAAATGAAATTATGTTCTTACTTAATTAAATCCAAGTGAATTGGTGCATTGAAGAGTATGGTATGATGCTTGATTTGACGGAAGTTAAGTTAAATAAATTGAATTGAAATAAAATTCAGTTGAGTTATAAATGATGTTAAATAAATTAAATTCTTACTCAAATAAATAAAAGTAAATTGAAATGAAATTGAATTGGAATGAATATATTCCGATAGCTTATAAAGTAAATTGGAAACACATTGATTAAGAATATTTTTAGTTGCAAATGAGTGTTCAATCTCGAGTTAAAATGAAATATAAATATATTCAAGCTTCAAATGGGTAGTAATATGAAAAATATAAACGTGTGACTTATAAGAGAAAAGTATGGAGAAGTAAAATAGTAAGCCAAAATAAAACTGTTTTGTATTTGGAGAATGAAATAAAAATCCAAACTTGAATTGTAAAATAAAATTGAACACAGATAAAATAATAAGATGATTTTTGAAGATAAAAATCCAATGTAGAATTGGAAGCGGAAGTGAACTAATTTGAAATAAATTGGTTAATTGAATAAATTAATGAGATTTAAATTGGATTAAATAGAAGTTGGATTGTGAGGTAATAATGGAATTGGAAATGAAATCCGAGTTATTAATACAAATTCAACTTGGAAGTGTAAGAAAATTAAATATGAATTAAAGTTGTTGTGGAATGGAATTAACATAGAGATAATTTGAATTTGCAAATAAAATCCAATTCAAGTATGGATGGAATAAATATGGCCTTGGATTTAATCTTAACAAAATAAATGGAATTTGAACTAGGTGAGTATCAAATAAATTGGAAATGGATTTAAGCATGAAATTGAAATAAGTAAATTAACTTAAGATTAAACTTTATAGAAGCGTAGCTTCGAGGAAAGTGAAAGTTTATTTAATAAAAGCTTGAATAATTTAATTTGAATGAAATAAAATCTTTATTCGAATAAAAATACTGGGATAAAAATTTAATTTGTATAAATAAACTCCGGTGGCTTATCAAAAGAATTTAAATGCTTGAAATAAAATGTATGCTTGCTTAATACAGGTAAGATCTGGAGTTTGAAGTGAAATAAATAAGCCAAAATAGAATTGTTTTGAACTTTAAAAATGTAATAGAAATCCAAAATTGAATATGTAAATGAAATTTAAATTGGTCAAATAGAAGTTGAATTGAGAATTAATAAAATTGGATTATAAATGAATTGGCTTGAAGTGCGAATAAAATCCAAACGATATAAATAAAGTGGAGATGGTCTTGAAATTAATTAAATAAGTTCGAGAATGAATCGAACATGGAAATTGAAATTTTTAAATGAATAGAGTAAATAAATTAACTGAGCTAGGTGGTAAATGAAAGAGATTAGATTTAAATAGAATCAAATTAAATTGAAAAAGAATTTATGGGCAAATGAAATGAACTTAAGTTATGAAATTTAAATGATTTAAAATGAATTGACTTAAATATAAAATTGAATGAAGCATGACTTGTATAAATTTGGGAAAATGGTTATTAATCATAAGCATGGAAGTTGTCAAGCTTTATAAAATGGGTTTGAATAAAACTCAATGTAAAAATAAAGTAAATGCAAATATATGGATTTTAAAGAAATTGGAATGGAACGGACTTAAATATAAAATGAGTGGGAATCAATTTTAAAATAGTTATAAAACTAAAGAAACTGTTGTTTGAATGGATATTGTCGAATTTGCATGGAAATAATTGTTGTTGTCGTAAACAAGATTAAATAAAGTTCTATGGAATGATAGGAGTAAATAAACTTATTTTTCATCAATTGCCGTGAATATAAAATAGATTGAATTAAAAATAAATTGAATATAAAAAGAATGATATTGAAAATCATTCTGAATCAGGATATGATGATATAAATTGAGTAAAAGCAATTGGATTTAATTGGAACCTTATCAATTGTTTATACAAACTGCTTGTATATATTGTTTATAGAATATGACTTTGAATTGATAAGTAGCAGAACTGATTTTGAAATCAAGTAAATTGAAAATGGGTTTGTCTGGACTTGAAAAGGAATTGAAGATAAGTAAATGAGTCGTAACTCACTTAAAGTTGAATGCAAATGGTATATGAATTGGTTAAGAAGCCAATTTAATTAGTTTAGAAACTATACAAATTGCTTGTGGAAGTATTTATAGTGCATTACTTATGTTATAATTGTGTTGTAACTGCTTAAATGAATGAAATGTTGTAAATTTCATAAATATGATACTTATATGTTAAATTGAGTAAGTACAGGCACCAGAAGACTGTATAGCGGGATTTTTGGGCACATAAATGCTAAAATAAAATACGCAGCTTGCTTAAAATGCTAAATAAGGTACGCCTACGCAATACAAACTAGGAAATATGAAATGTTTTTGGTTTTTCCGACCATGTGGGTCGATGTATATATATTTATATCTATTGTCAAATTGCAAAAGCTCCTCCGTACAAAGGGGACTCTGCCAAAAAATTTCGGAAATTTTGGGAGTTAGAAATTTTTTGAAATTTTGTCAAGGACAAGCGTTTTCAAATTGGAAATCGAAATAAATTAGTGAATGAAACTAATTTAAAATAATGACATGAATTTGTTATAAATGAAAAATAGAATTTAAATATTCAGAGTTAAAAATAAATTGAATTCATATAAAAATGGAAAAATCAGTTTGAATAAGAATAGATACAAATTAAGTGGTAAGATGAAAATAAATAATAAGAAACACATAAAATGCTTATACTAACTTAAGTAAGGAATGATGCATTCTCAATTGGGAATTTATATTTCAAATATAATCAAAAATAATATTTGAATGAATAGATATTGACATTTGTTAGAAAGTCGATAAAATGTTTTGAATATTGTGATTGGACATATTGCTGTGTAAGTTATGCAGGTAATATAAAGGGAAAGAGAATTGATTTTGATTTCAGAAGATAAATTTGAAATGCTCGACAAAAAGGTATGTATTTAAATTTCTATATGAAAATTGATTGGGATTTTGATCGAGCCGCTTGGCGTTTTGTTTTCTTTTGGGATTTGGGAGGCCGTAGAGCCATTTTGTAGTTTTACCGAGCTAGCCGCGCAAAGGAGACGCTGGCAAATTTTTTTGGGAATTTAGGGAGTTAGAAAAATTTAGAAAAAATTTTGATAATTCAAAATTTAGTTTTTAATTGAAACTTGAATGGTTAAACTAATAGTATAGTTTGAAATTAGAGAAAAGTTTGGAAAGTTAATAAGAAGGGTAATGCGTCTTTACTTAAAAAGATAGTTGGTAGGATATTGAATTGTTGGTTTTGGAGAAATAGTAACGCGTATTGGCCTATTCTTCCTAACTAGTAATTTCGGGGACGAAATTCTTTAAAGGGGGGAGGAATGTAACGACCTGGATTTTTGACGGCTAATTTGCAATATTTAAATTGGATTTAATTATTTAATTTGAACTTTAATTTGATTTTAATATGAACAGTCTGGTTTTATATGATAGAAAGGATTCAGAATTTAAATATAACGACCTGTTGAATTAATTAATTATCAAAATAGTAATTGAATATCGGGTAAAATATTAAATCTGGGGTAGTGAGCTTGTCTAAAATATTTTTAAGGCTTATAGAATTTATATTAATAATACTGAAAATAATAGATGAGTTGAAATTGGAATTTAACAGTGGTTTGTCCAGTTTTAAAATTTCATCGTTTAAATTGACGTTTAAAAATAGCCATCCGAGGCACAATCTCGGAATTCGACGAAACCAGTTCCGTTGGATCCGTTATATTGAATTATTGCCGGATTTCAAATTTTGTAATTTTCGGAGCTACCGTGTGATTGTACGATAAACAAATGAGCTATAATTTAATTGGAATTCGAGAAGATTTAAATATAAAGTTTAAAATAAAATAATTAACCCAGCTTCCTCGACACACTTTCGTCCCATCAGAATACTGTAATTCGTCTTCTCCTATACGCTTTCTTCTTTCTTTATTAACGCAATATTTCTCGTTTTTTTATCGGTTGAAACGATAATTTTAATGGCAGCCGTATTCTTTTTTAGACACTTCCTTTCTTCGTTTCCTCATTCTCTCCATCAAAATCGATTCACGGCTTACTTAAAAATAAAAAATAAAAATAAAATGTCAGGCGAAATCGAATGGAGGGGGAGCGCGCGAATCAATTCGTGTTCGTGCTTTAGGTCGTGCCGTGATTTTGTTGCTAGATCTCGACTTGAGGGGGCGCGTCGCGGTGATGGCTTGGCTCGTGCGAGGCGGCGGTGGTTCTGCATCGGTGCAGACGAGGGTTTAGGGGACGCGCGCGCTCGATTTGGAAGAGCTCGAGTTTGCGTTCACGTCGGCTCGTGGGTGGTGCAGTGGCGACGATGGGGTCGAGGCTGAGTTCATGCTCGATCGAATGAGCAGTGAGGTATATCTGTAATTTTCTATTTAATTTAATAAATATATACATATAGATTAGAAATATATATATTTTATAGTGAAAGATATATGTTGGTAATTTCTAAATTTAATACATCTATGTATATTCATATGTAGATTAGGAAGATCTTAACAGTAGGATAAAGCTTATAATTTTTTTTTTTTTACAGCAAAGTAATTTGTTCTGTTAAGCGGTTTGATTAAAATATTAAGTTACTCTTGTTTTAACTTTAATATTTATAGGTAAAACATAAATTATTATAGATTTTGGTAAACAAATATAAAAATTTATATAAAATAGATTTTATGAAATCTGTATAGAATTTTTATAAGTATATAGGTAGTTCAAGGAAAAATAAATATACATCTCTACATTTTAAATATTGCTAGTTCGTTTAAAAATAATTTACTTAGGTGATTAATTTGTTTAATTAGCTTATTTAACTATTTAGGCACTAAGAGATTTTTATAAAGGAGAATTAGTTTAAAATTTAATTATTTGTTGAAATAAATCGTGAGTTAAATTAAATTATTAGAGTTAAAGAATAAATTTATTTAAACAGAAATTAATTGTTGATCTGTTCAAATATTTATAAAATCCATGCAGTTGTTATTCAAGTTCAGAAATATGGAAACGAGTCGGGATTGGGAAGGATTGCAACAATTAAATCAAAGGTGAGTTAATCTCACTTAGTTGATTTTAATTTAAAATCGTTGAATTTAAATTTAAATTGTTGAATTAAAATTTATTGGTTGAATTGCTTGAATGATGGTTGAAATTAGTGAATAAATTAAATAGACCCTATACGCCGCATAATTGTGGATGATAATTTATAAGACCCGTATACTGCGATATTCCACCATTATAGTGGAATTGGTATTTTATGTTGTGCTAACATCTGTGGATGCAGGGAAACAGGTTGGAGGGATCCAACAGAATTCCTCAAAGTATTTATTGATTATATATATGTTGTTATATGACAGGTTGGATGGATTGATAGGGATTTGTTGCTGAATTGAATTACTAACTGTTAAATTACATGGGAAGTTAAAATTTGAATAAAATTCTATAAATAATTTAATTAAAGGAAGTTAAATGAAACTTGAAGAGAAATATTTAATTTAGAGTTTGAATTTACTTCTATTTGAAATTTTAAAGGAAGATAAAAGCATATTTATATTTTAATTGGGTAAAATGAGTTTTGGGCAATATAATTTATATATTAAAACTCGAAGAAAAATTGTAATCGTTAAATGGAATTGAAGTAAACCGAATTTTGTTAAAGAATGAAAATGTGATTCTATTAGGGATAGAGAGAATTACTAATAAGAAATAAAAGGAAAATTTATTAAGAAATAAAGGAAAATTTATTAAGAATGAAATAGAATTTTGGTAAGAAATCATATGAATGTTATTTAAAGAATGGATTTTAAAGATAAGATTTTTAAATAAAAGTTGTTTGTATAAATGAATGGAAACTCAGGAAAACCGTATAAACTAAAAACGGGATTATGAATGAGACAAGAGATCTAAAGAGATTAGTCAAAATAAATTTATTTTGAGATATGAAATTGTTGGACGGAAATAGTAAGATATTTCCGAAGGTGAATGTAGACAAGAGGCATTTATAGATGAATATTGGGTTTTTCTAAAATTATAAACTTATTTAAAAAAGGGAATTTTTAAATTACTATACTATATAAATTTTTATGAACTATTATTTAGATTTTGTATATTTCAAATTTTGTTATTTTTGAAGGCTTGGCAATTATTTATTAATAAACTCTATTTTCTAAAACCAGTTTTGATTTTTTCATAAATTGGATATGAACTTTAATATTACTTTCAAACCATAATTTGTATAAAACCCTACTTCTTATTTTATAAATATGGATGTTTTCAAATTGTTTTTTTTTAAAAACCCAATTAAAATCTTCTTGTGATGGTAAGCAGGTTTATTTAAAAGAGATAAGATTTAGGAGAAATCTTATAAAATGGAGAAATTGAGTTTGAGAATTTATAAGAAGAGTGAAATTGATTTTTGAGGAAGGAATGAGAAAATAAAGGATATTTTCAAAGGGTAAATCAAAAATGTGAGTGAGTATAAGAAATCAGTTAAACGATTTCATGGAAATAAAAGGACTTTGAAAATTTATTTCAAATGGGTTAAAAAGGAAATAATATCTGAAAATTTGAGATAAATAATTTAAGGAAATTATTTAATGGTTGCTTGTGAATAATTAATTGATAGTTAAATCACCGACTATCAATGTTGGACAATGCGCTGATCGTTACGAAGAGTCCGGGATCAGATTTAATTATCCGAAAACCACTTCGATCCGGTTTGAACGATTACGAATGAAGGCCATGAAGATGATGAAGACGGTGATTCGGTTTGTCCAGACCCAGGGCAACTTGTATGGATTGAATGCTTTTAGAACATCATCAGGAGGACGATGAGCATTCTAAGTGGGACTCGTTCTTGAAAGGTAACGCTTAGCCTCTAGCCTCATCAACCGGGAATGGCTAAAACAGGGGAGGTGCAGCAAGACTTCTTGGGTAGCCCCCACTGGAGAGTAAGGTTTCCCCTATCTAGATGTCCCTTTTATTTCGGCTTAGTGTGTGGTTGGTCGCGCCAACCACGGGGTGATCTTACTTGGGACTGTCCAGTAAGGGATGGTTCCGGTCTTGTGTTGCAGGGGAGTTAGGGTGGCTCCTCGGTACTCTGATCTAGACCAGGTACTGTGACGGGCGGTACCCCGGTAGCCCTGCCATTGTATGAAATCCTATCTCCAATAAGCGCCTGTACGGTTTTGATTGTGCCCAACTATTGCTAAAACGTGAGATGCAAGCATTTCAACTAGATTCTATTTTATTTTCTATAGACACTATTATAATATCAGACGAATTTAATAAAAATGTTTTGGCTAACGTAAGGTAAAAACCCGACATGTTTATTTGTGGCGTGGTCTTACGAGATGCTTTTGTTTTCAAAGGATTTTTTTTGAAAATATAATAATCCAATTGAGTGTGATTTTCTCACGCTGGTTTTCCAGACTTAGTCGGGTGTTGTTTTATATGATGCTCGGGTCAGACCGAGTTAAACAGGATCAGGTTAAAAGCTAAGGAGTTCAGGAGACGAGCTGATGACAGAGCATACTTCCGTATTTGACTATTAATTCCGCTGTGTATGGACAATTACTAGTTGTCTCTGTATGGATGTTTGATGTACTCTGATGATGGTATGTATGCATATATGTGTACAATACATATTTCTTTGTATTTAAAACTGTTATTATATATTATATGTTATTCCGCTGCGATGTGAGATTCTGATGTTGTTTTTATTTCTTATTCTTCTACCTCTTTCTTCTTTTACTCGAAGACTCGTACTTTTGTGCCACTTTGGATTGAACTGTTGTGGAATTTTGTTAGTCCAAAGGGGTACGGATTTGCGGGCCTTTACAGCCTCTCCTAGTCCTTATCATCATCTCCAATCAGTTTCATCCTGATCGGAGCCCAACCAAATTTTGACGATATCGATTGCAGCCTTGATTCCAATCGACCTCCAATCTCAATATCCATCATTCCTTGCCAATTTGTTGATATCTCGGCCTTGACCAAAAGGTGGGATAACATTTTCCCCACAAAACATGCCTTGTGATAAGAAGGCGTGTTTTGAATAGTTCTGAATCCGATATCCAAAGTCCATAGCCAATTCCATGTCCGTCCGAACTCGATGACCGAGCTTTTAATCCATCCTTATACAATAGCCAATAACCGAATCCAGGACCTCTCCGGGTCGATATCCAAATCCATAACCTTTCCGGGCCCTTTCCGAGCACAATCCACACTTGGCGATCGTGGTCCAGTGTCCCTGGACGTCGAGCTAACCTCTTTGGATTCTTGCCAAGCGCAATCCACACTTGACGACCATGGTCCAGTGTCCCTGGACGTTGAGTTAACCTCTCCGGGTTCTTGCCAAGCGCAATCCACACTTGACGACCGTGGTCCAGTGTCCCTAGACGTTGTACAATGCCGTGGCTTAAGTCCTAAGCCGAATCATGGTCTTCCGGACCCTTGTTGAGCATAGTCCATACTCAACGACCTGAAACAGTAATCGATAATATGGGGACTAAATCCTAGGCTGAATCCTGGTCACTCCGGACCCTTGTCGAGCATAGTCCATACTCGACGACCTGAAGATAACAATTGATAATACAGGGCCTAAGTCCTAGGGCAGATCTTGGTCTCTCCGGACCCTTGTCGAGCATAGTCCATACTCGACGACCTGAATGAGTCAATTTACCACGTTCGAGCAAAGCGACTCACCCCTTGCCAGGCTTAATCCATACCCGACGACCTTTTATCAAAAAAGAGATAAAAATCCAATCAAAATCCAATCCAAAATCCAATCCAAAATCCAAATCAAAACCAGAAAATCAGAAATCCAAATCAAAACCAGAAAATCAGAAATCCAAACCAGCATCCAAACCCGAAAACAATCATCCAAAGGAAAATCCAAATCAGAATGCAAACAAAACTAGGAGTTCAATCCAAACTCCAAAACCAAACCATAAAAACCAAGTGTCCAATCCAAAACAAAAAACAAATTTCACAAACCATAGCATCAAGGTTTATCATCATTCAGAGCATGCCTAGGGCCTATCTCCGTCCCCGTACATGTGTAAATGACTTTGCCGTTTGCCAGTAGCTTGTTACTTATTTCATATTATCCTGGTCAATGGATAATCAATCGACCGTCATTCCTGGGCCTCACATCGTCATGGTTTGAGGTAGTTGGTGGTTGCTCCTGTTCCACCGCTGCATTCCGAGTTCCGACATATTGTCGCAACTGTCCATTCCTTACATGCTCCTCGATTATATCCTTTAAGTGCCTGCAGCTGTTGGTATCATGTCCATCTAAATCATGGAAGAGACAGTGCCTTCCTGATGCCCTCTCTCGTTCAGAAGGTTCTCTCCTAGCTGGCCTTCGGTAGGGAAGGTGATTTCGAGTGTCCAGGTATATCCGCTCCAGCGTCTCGTTCAGTCCTGTGTATGTAGAAAACTTTGGATCCTTCCATCGCTTCCTAGCTTTTCCAGAATCATCGTCCAACTTCCTTTTTCCTTTGTCTTTATCCGAACCTTTGCCGGATGGTCCTCCACCATCAGTTGCATTCACCTCCTTCAGCTTTAAATCTGCACACGCATTCTCTTGTCGGAGGAACCTCTCAGCTTCGTGAAAGAATTCCTCAAGATCCAATAGTGGGTCTCGTATCAAAGATACCTTGAAATCCGAATGCTCCCTGACTCCTGATACTGCCTCCATTAAAACCATCGATGGATCAGGCCAATCCACCGAAGCAACCGCCGCATTGAATCGAGTTAGAAAATCTCTAAGCGATTCATCCATCCTTTGCTTTACTGATGTCAATGTCATCACGTTCTTCGGCCTCTTGATATGAACCCGAAACTGTCCCAAAATCCTATCCACCAATTCCCTCCAAGTCCTGATAGATCCTTCTCCCAGCTGTCTAAACCACATTGCATCTAAGTCCGTCAAGTACAAAGGGAAGCATCGGGCCATCACTTCCTCCAATGCCCCCAGCACCTCCATGTGTCTGGTGTACCTCATCAAGTGATCAGTTGGGTCTGCCTTGCCATCATATACCTCCATGCTAGGTAACTTAAAGTTAGGTGGATTCTGGGCCATCCTTATTTCCCGAGCGAAAGGACTCCTGTTCACTCCTTCCAAGTCTCTATTGGTCAAGCCTCCACGCATGGTTTTCCTGATGATCTCCAGTAATCCAGTATTGGCTGTCAGGGGTTGCCCCCCATGCCCCGAGGGAACTCCGGCACATATTCTTCATGTGGCCCACTAGCAGCAACGTTAGCTCTGGCCTGTTGAACTCCTTTCAAAGGTCCTCCCGTGTCGGATCCTGTGGGCCTGCCCCCAAGCCCTTGTTGATTGCCTTCTGGCTCTGTATCTTGTCCTTCATTGCGTTCCACAACCCTAGTCCCTTGTCCTGCATCCACAACAGCTGTAGCTGTTCCTAAGTTCTGCATCCCTGCAGCTCTCATTTGCTCAAAGAAAGTCTGCATCATTTCTTGTTGACTCTTCAACAACCTCTCTTGCAGTGAGTTTGTTATAGCTTCCATTTCGTCTCTGGTGATGTAGATGGAAGCTTGCCCTTCTCCAGCTCCGGAGGATGCTTCCTGGCTTCCTCCTTGTTGGCTTCTCTCAGCCCTTTGCCTTCTACTATTTTGCCTAGTCATTGTCTTCAAGTCAAAACTCCTCGAACTCTTCAAATCTGAACTTCAAATTCGATGTAGCAGGTGCTAATCCTTCTCAGTGAAAGCACCAAAGTGTTTGCGCCAAAAATGGTCACAAACCCCAAAAACCGTGAAAGCACCAAAGTATGAATATAAATCAGCGATATCCCAAACACAAGTCACAGATCACAGCACATTACAAGTAATAATCCGAAAGTAATGATAGAGACACAAGATTTATAGTGGTTCGTCTATCCCCTGCCTACGTCCATTTCAAAGTTTTATCCTTTTATTGATGATCCTTGCTGGTTACAGATGATTGCAGCAGTAATAATGAATAATTTCAAGTACAACAGTTGTATTGAAGTGTAGAAAGGAATCCGGCAGAGTCTGGACGTCCAATAGCCAAAAGGTCCTTTTTCTGTAGGCTTGTGGGTGCTATTTATAGGCGTGGGAGGATCAGATCTTGCTCAAACTCCGGGAGACTTTTTATGGCACATGAGTTGGCCCACGCGACCGACCCCACCAAATTTTGACTCGATCTGTGATCGATACGAAGTGATTTTGTATCCATCAAGAAATGATCCAATCGAGTTGAAACTTGGCAGGAACATTTCTTACCTTGTATGCAAGCTGCTGTGATAATTTCATTGCATTTGGATCAGTGGATCTTGAGTTATGATCGATTCGAATTTGGGTTTTCCGTTGGCTGTCATCTTCGAATCCATCCGTTCGAATCCATCACTTTCGACTCGATGGAGGCACGTGCGTATCGATGACGTGTCGCGAAATCCCTGGGTTGATCCACCTTTCTTGCCGTGTTGAATGCTTCTCTTCCTGGAGACGTGGGCATTCTTTACCGTTATTCCCTTGATTCGTGGATCTTCCTTGTTTGTTTCTGCATCTCGTGCTTGTTCATATTCATAACATCGTTCGTTCGCATCCATCCACTCGTTTATTCCTTCGTATCGATCCCAGGAGTATATTTCATACCGCTCCCATTGGTGCTGATGGATACGAAATGGGTATGGGGGGACCGATACGAAGTGGTCATGAAAATGGACACGAAACTCATCCTTGGGATGGATATGAACGAGACCTTACCTGATGGATACGAACAAGGTTTTACCTGATGGACATGAACAAACCTTTACCTGATGGATTCGAAAGTGCCAAACTCTTCTGCCATCGATACGAAAGTATCGATTCGAGACATGCCGCCTTTTTCCCATCTGACCGATACGAAACCATTGAGCCGTGTCCATGTTGATCGATACGAACAGTATCGATTCGAAGTCCTTCACCCTGCTCTGCCTTTGATCGATACGAACACTATCGAGTCGAACCAACACCTGATCGATACGAAGCCGATCGATACGAAACACCAACCACCTGATCGATACGAAACGTATTGATACGAACCTCCCCTGCTGATCGATGTGAAATGCAGCGATACGAACCGTGCCTTGCGCACCGATGGATACGAACAACATGTTCTTCCTACCTTGCATCGATCATATCTCCTCCGTACGAACTCCGATTAACCTAAAATTTGAAACATATCCTCTCCTAGTCCTTATCATCATCTCCAATGAGTTTCGTCCTGATCAGAGCTCAACCAAATTTTGACGATATCGATTGCAGCCTTGATTCCAATCGATCTCCAATCCAAATATCCATCATTCCTTGCCAATTTGTTGATTTTCCGGCCTTGACCAAAAGGTGGGATAACAGACACTATCCCAAAGGTATCACTTAGGAAACACGCCGTAGTGGTAAAGGCTCGTAGGCCCAGTGCTCATTTACCACTAACGGTAGGAATGTGTCACGAACTCTTAGCAAGTAATCCGTAAAGTAGTAACTTAAGTCCCATACCCCAACGTTCGCACTAAATGGTTTACTAACCAATCGTAAGCTTCCACACTCAAAGCAGTAAAAAGTTCACCTCATGATATCACTAAACTAGGCCAAAAGTCCAAAATGATCAATCAAATAGGCCGGGGATTAATCAGAAAGATAAACGTGTGGATTCATGGTCTGTGTTTTACCTAACCATTTAATCACCTTTCCACTTCGCTCGAAGTGCTGAAGAGTGTATATTTTACTTAGAAAATAGTTGGAGAAAGCGGATTTTTAATCGTTTGAAAACCTCTTTAGAAATAGCCTTTGAAATTCTCCTATTATGAAGTAATTAATTTAATATTTAAAATAATACTAAATAATAGTTTAAAAAGCTAATTTGATGGAAAATCACTTTAAAATGATATACAAAATCCGTGCATGAAATCTAGAGACAAATCTCAAAGAAATCGGAAAATCTCAGACAAATAGTCGAAATTATACCAAGTATAAAATCACTGAAAACAAGTCAACGTCACTAGTTCGACGGTAGATTTGAACCTGCAAGCCGAGTCCAAATGGCATGAAAATCTGCAGGCTTGTAGACCAACATCCCCGATCTAAACTTCAAAAAGAATTGGGAAATTTCGACTTGAAACAAAGAAATGGCGTCGTCTCAAAGTCGGACAAAAATCACAAAACTCTGCTGTGTCAAAACAGTGCAAAGGTCCAACTTCGACGACATGGTTGAAGGGTCATATGTACCCAGATCTTCATGAAAAATTGCAGGAGTATAGTAAAATACTTCTAATTTGATATGCAACAAGAATCGTTCGGTTTCGACTTGAAATGAAGAAATGGAAACGTGTCAAAGTTGGTCCGACGATAACTGAAAATGATCACTGTAGTAAAACAGTTTCTGGATGCTACTTAGGCAATAGAAACGAAGTAGCTAACGCACCTAGGTCTAAACCTAACTTTGCAACGTTGAAGACCTCGACCTTATCTTTCCAACGAGACCAAAATCGATGAAATCCAACATCGGACCTGCTCGCAGCGAGGTCGCGAAGTTGGACGTTTGAACTAAAATTAATCACTATTTTTCAAAACAGTTTCTGGATGCTACTTCGGCAATAAAAACGAAGTACCAAATACACCTAGATCTTAACCAAATTTTGCAGAGTTGAAGACCTCGACCTTATCTTTCCAACGAGACCAAAATCGATGAAATCGGACATCGGACCTACTCGTAGCGAGGTCGCGAAGTTGGACGTTTGAACTATAATTAATCACTGTTTTTCAAAACAGTTTCCGGGTGCTACTTCGGCAATAATAACGAAGTAACAAACGCACCCAGATCTTAACCAAATTTTACAAGGTTGAAGATCTTGACCACATCTTTCAAACGAGACCCAAATCGATGAAATCCGACTTCGGACCTGCTCGCAGTGAGGTCGCGAAGTTGGACGTTTGAACTAAAATTAATCACTTTTTTTTTCCAAAACAGTTTCAGAAACTTGCAAACCAACATTCCAACCACAAATATCAAATGGGTTTCTAGCTAGCATTTATTACCTTTCACCAAGCAAGAGAATGATCAAACACAAAGATTAGCAATCCCCAAGCAAGAAGATGAAGACCAATGAGCTTGAGTCAATGAAAATGCATAAAAACAATGATTACTAATTTATTTCAGAATTCGAAGAATGAATTAGAGGTGGGTTTCGTGATTGTTATTACCTTTTTAATGGTTTGGATTAACTCTCTTTGATTTGGTGTAGATTGGAGTTTTGCTTAAGAGGCCATGGCTAGGTTTAGGAGCTTTCTAATTAGGGTTCGGTGGTAATGAAATGAAGCATTGGCTAAAATGGGAGAGTAAAGGATAATTTATAGGCTAATGGTTAGGGTTATTGGGTCTAATAACCATTAGGACTTAGTATTATTCATGTGTACATAGGTAGGCAATTTTCTCTAAGTACAATCTACATACAAATTACTAAATACAATTCAAACCATAGAAAATTATGAAAAGATATTAACAATTATTTTTAGCCATTTCATAAAATCCTATATCAACAATATTTTACATTTTAACCCCTAATTTCCCCAAAACACCGTTTATAGTTAATATTAGCCAAAAAATAAACATTTTGCAAATAAATTGCAAATTAAATTCCCAAATCAAATATTGCACTATTTTACACATATAAAATTTTACGATTTTATAAATTTCAAAATTCACTAATTAATTTCTATAAAATGCTCCATTTTACACTTAAGCCCAAAAATATTAATTTATTCAAAATAACTAAACTTTGAACAAATTGGATGCATTAAAAATTCATTAATAGCTCCAATTAAATTAAAATCACAATTTTAATTTATTATTTGGTAATTGCAATCACGAGTTGTTAAGACTCCCTTCCCTTAAGATAATTGCGTCCCCCGTAATTCCTTAAATATGGAAGTTATAACATCTAATCCTCAAAATAAATGGAACAAAGGTGAAGTAAAGATACTCGCCAGAAACAGATGAAGATAGAAAACTAAGATAAGTACACTCGATAAATTCTTTGGTCTTCCTAGTGCATTCCTTAGGATTAGACGACCATTGAATTTTAACAAGCGGGATCTCTTTGTTTCGTAGGCGTCTAACATCCGAATCAAGCACACGAAGAGGTTGCTGGTCAACAGATAGATCGGGAGGAATCTCTAAATCTGGTATAATAAGCGGATCAATAACAGAATCAGGATCGCGAACACACTTGCGAAGCTGGGAAACATGGAACACGTCATGCATTCCGAAAAAATGAGCAGGTAGAGCAACACGATAAGCTACAGGGCCAATGCGTTCCGTAATAGGAAATGGTCTGACATAGCGAGGAGCCAATTTCCCAGTGGAGTTGAAACGCACAACCCCCTTCATAGGAGATACCCGAATAAATACATGATCCCCAATCGAGAATTCAAGAGGCTTCCTACGGTTGTCCGCATAGGATTTCTGACGGCTTTGCGCCTCTTTCATTCTTCGACGAATAAGAATAATCTTCTCAGAAGATTCCCGAACTGAATTTGGACCAAGAATAAGCTTCTCGCCAGATTCTAACCAACAAGATGGAGAACGACATGGCCTTCCGTATAAGGATTCGAAAGGAGCCATGCCAAACTCGACTGAAAACTGTTGTTGTAGGAGAACTTCACAAGTGGCAAGTGGTCCTCCCAACTACCTCCAAAATCAAGGATACAACAACGAAGGAGATCTTCCAAGACACGATTCACTCTCTCAGTCTGACCATCAGTTTGAGGATGATAAGCAGTAGAAAATTTCAGCTTTATGCCCAAAGCTGATTGAAGACACTTCTAAAAGTGACTAGTGAATAACGGGTCACGGTCACAAACAATGGAACTAGGGATACCATGAAGTCGAACGACTTCCTTCGCATAAAGCTTAGCCAAAAGAGGAGCAGTCCGAGGGGAGTTAATCAGAATAAAGTGAGCAGACTTGGTCAATCGATCAACGATGACCCAAACAGAAGTATGGCCCGACCTCGATCGAGGTAGACCGTCAATAAAATCCATCGAAATCTGATCCCATTTCCGCAATGGAACCTCTAATGGCTGAAGAAGACCGGAAGGGCGTTGATGCTCGGCCTTGATAAGTTGACAAGTCATGCAATTGCTCACATAACTTGCAACATCACGCTTCAGGCCTTCCTAATAATATAAGTAACACATGTCGGCATACATCTTGCTAGAACCAGGATGAATGGTATACTTAGTACGATGACAATCGTCAAGAATGTCACGCCTAAGTGCAGAATCAGAAGGCACAATAACACGGTTCTTCTTGCGAAGGCACTGATGAGAATCAATACTGTAATCCAATGACGTCTCATCACTGGATCCAGTCTCAACAAGATGAATGAAAGGCAATAAATCTGGATCTTGCCGTTGAGCAGGGCAATGCGATCCAATAAGCTAGGTCGAGCTTCCAGACCAAATAATAATATCGAAGAATCAGGAGGCGGAGCTCGATCATGAATATCACAAATAGATAATGTCTCAAGAATATCCCTTTTGGCTATCATCATAGAAACTACAACCGAATGCTTGCGACTAAGCGCATCTGCTACATGATTACCCTTGCCAAGGGTATACTGAATGTCAAGGTCATATGAGGAAAGGAACTCAAGCCATCGCTGCCGCCTCATATTAAGATCCTTCTCAGTGAAGAGATATTTCAAGGACTTATGATCGGTATAAAGAATGAAATGTTCGCCCAATAAATAATGGCGCCATATCTTCAAGGCAAAGACAATGGCAGCTACCTCAAGATCATGAGTAGGATAGCGAACCTCATTCGGACGTAGTTACCTAGAAGCATTAGCAACCACCCGATCCTTCTGCATGAGAATGGCACCGCGACCGCTACCGCATGCATCAGTATAGACAACAAGATCGTGGTTTCTTTCGGGAACCATAAGAATAGAAGCATGAGTGAGAAGTTCTTTCAATCGCTGACAAGAATCTTCAAACTTGTCTCACCAGATATAACGGACGCCCTTACGAGTAAGGGTAGTCAATGGAAGCACAACATGGGAAAAGTCCTTTATGAACCGGCGGTAATAACCCGCCAGTCCTAGGAAGCTACGAATCTCATGCACGTTCTCGGGTCGCTTCCAATTCTGAATGGCTTCGATCTTGGCAGGATCGACAGATATGCCTTCAGAAGATACAACATGACCCAAGAACCTAATCTCATTCTCCCAAAAGTGGCATTTGGAGAATTTGGCTCTAAGATGATGAAGACGAAGTGTTTCCAAGACAATCCTCAAATGATGGGTATGCTCCGCCTAGGATCTAGAATATATCAAAATATCATCAATGAATACAAGAAAAAACTTATCGAGATATTCCCAAAATACTCGATTCATGAGATCGACAAAGAATGCAGGAGCGTTCGTCAAACCGAACGGCATGACTAACCACTCAAATGAACCATCAAGTACGGAAAGCTGTAAGTGGCACACTATCATCCGCAACTCGGAGCTGATGAAATCTTGTGGCAAGGTCAAGCTGAGAAAAGAACTTCGCACCACTTAACTGATCAAACATATCGTCAATCCGAGGCAATGGATAACGATTCTTGATGGTCACCTCATTAAGCTTGCGGTAATCAATGCAAAGCCTAAGAGAACCATCAGACTTCTTCACGAAGACCACCGCAGCACTCCACGGCGAAGAACTGGACTGAATAAAATGCTTTGCTTTGATTTCTACTAATTGATTCTTGAGTTCCTCATTTTCCTTTGTGGACATCCTCGTGGGAGGACGACTAACTGGATGAGAACCGGGAATGAGATCAATATGGAACTCAATAGGCCGCTTAGGCAGTAAACTCGAAACTGGCTCAAAAATATCGGGGTAATCCCGAACAATAGGAATACGAGATATATCACAATCTTCATCTCATGAATCAAGAGCACATAGATAAGCTTCGGAGATATCTACATCCCGAAGAACAAGAGCCAATTGAGCGGAAGAGTCAGGGTTACTAAGAAATAGTACCCGCTCAGAACAAATGATCTTGGCATTGTATCGAATGAGCCAATCCATCCCCAATATCATGTCGAAACCCAAATAATCCATAACGTGCAGATTCTCACGGAAAGAAAAGCCACAAAGATCAATATCAATATTTTCACAAAGCAAGCTAAGGGTTGTGGATCTGCCAATGGGATTCACAATCCTTAGAGAAGAAACCAAACAAGAAACATCCAAAGACATAATATCGACAAGTTCCGTTGATACGAATGAGTGAGAAGCACCCGTATGAAAGAAAACTCTAATAGACTAATCATGAAATAAAATAGAACCTTCGAGAACGGAAGGATGCATACCTCGAGGCTGAAATGAAGATGCAGGAGCCTTGGCAGCATTAAGCTTGCCAGATCAAGGAGGTGCAGTAGGACAAGCGGAAATAAGATGACCCTCCTTCTTACAATAGTGGCAAATAAGAGGTTTGGCACACTCTTTAACCATATGGTCGGTAGATCCACAGTTGAAACACTTCCGAATGGAAGGTGTTCCACTAAGCTGAGACTGAGGCTGAGAACCAAAACCAGAACCGATGAAATTCTTCTTCTTCTGGGAAGAGGAAGAACTAGGCTTGTGGAAAAACCTCTTCTTGTTGGGGTGCTTGGGCACCTCAACATCATCATCACTATCCTTCTCCCTTTCGACTGCTTCAAGGTGAAGGCCGAATCTACAAGCTCTTCGAATGAAAGCTTGAGTTGAAGCATCAGTTGCTTCTTGAGGTACTTCTTCAAACCCTCAACAAATTTGGGATTCTTCTTATGTGGTGTGCTAATGAATTCGAGGCCGTACTTGGACAGGGCCTCAAAAGAAGAAACATAATCTGAAATAGTGGATTTCCCTTGCTTAAGGTCAATAAAGTGGCAGGTAAGAGAGATCTTCGCAGATTCCGGAACAAATTTGAGCACGAAACGCTCATGGAATTGAGCCCAAGTAAGAGTGGTCTCATCGACCTCGGCAATGGGAAGCTCATACCACTTCAAAGCATGGTTCTGAAACATATTGGAAGCTACAAGAACTCTATCATGATCAGGAGGAGTCATGCGAGAAAAGATGCGCTCGCATACGCGGATCCATGCCTGGACCTCAAGAACAGACTTGGAGCCATTGAACGACTTGCCCCTGGGATGTGAGAAATCACTGCAAAGACGCGCAAAGGCTGACTTGCGCGGTGCATCAGAAACTGGAGTAGGAGGCTGAGAGTTCCGAACAAGCTCCATAATCTGATCGGTAGTCATAAAAACGCCTCTTGGATGTGGGTCACCGGATTGCCCAGCATCCGCAGAACGACGGGTCCTAACTCTACCAAACACACTGAAAGTTAAGATAAGATACGAGTTAAGCACGATTCAAAGACAGATAACTCAAAGTGGAGTACAGTGGAATATAAATGTATACATATTCCTAACTTATCTATCCAATGTCATTAGGAAAGAGCTTTGTAATATTTGAATCATACTAGGATGTATTGTATTAAGTGTTACTGTTCTGTGTTTATTGTACTTGGTTCTGAACCACGCTCTGATACCAAGCTGTTACACCTCACTCCGAGAGCCTTATTAACAAAGGGTATTATATGGATAATACCGTCTGCTAATGCAGACAATAGAGTATAATGGAAGCGACCATGTGTAATCTTACTTTAAATATCTACTGAACACGTCGAAAAGTGGAATCTATTTTTTTCCATCTCATGTGGTTCGACATATTCAATAAATACTTAAAACAAAACTACAATGGCGAAAAGATCTATCAGAACAAAGCATAATAGAAAAATGAACATCATCACAGAACAACGTCAGATAATAAGCAAATAGTCTCAGCACAATATAACATCAAGTACAGATCCAAATATAAAAGTGGGTACAAAGCCACTACTCACACATCCGTGAGTCAAAAGAATATACACAGGATAGTCATAATATCAGAGTATCATAATGGATGGATAACAAGTAAATCTATCTATAGTATAGCGGATATATCCAAAGAGGAAGCGCCGAAGCAAGCTAAGTCCAAAGCGACCTAACCTGAAACAACTCGGTCTGACCCGAGCATAAAATACTCGGGCCAAGCTAGCTAAACAAATCAGTTAGATAAACTAAACAATAATCATGATAAGATAATGAGGTAACATATAACATAATAATCGCCAAAAGAGAAACATATATCATGGTAATAAAGACCAAAATCTCTCACATAGAGAAGAAACAAACATCTAAGTAGAGATGTATAACAAGCCTCATATCATCGGCATAACATAAGCACAAGTGCCATTGTAGGCATAAAACAAGTTCCATGAGGTAGTCGTGCTTATAACGTTTGGTTGCATAAAACCATCATCGAATGGCGCTACACGAGGGAATATAAATCTCACAGGAAAACATTAGCGCGCTAGTACTGTACTCAATTATACGGGAAATATACCCCAGTGACACACCCATCACTTTAGCTAAGGGGCAACACCTAAAGGAGACAGTCCGAAGACACTATCCAGAAGGTGATGAGCCAGAAGGAGACAGTCCAAAAACACTATCCCAAAGACAATAAACTTAAGGGAGATAGTCCGAAGACACTATCCAAAGGTATCACCCAAGAAACACGCCGTAGTGGTAAAGGCTCGTAGGCCCAGTACTCGTTTACCACTAACGCTAGGAATGTGTCACGAACTCTTAGCAAGGAATCCGTAAAGTAGTAACATGAGTCCCATACCCCAACGTTCGCAACAAATGGTTTACTAAACAATCGTAAGCTTCCACACTCAATGTAGTAAAAAGTTCACCTCATGTCATCGGTAAACTAGGCCAAAAGGCCAAAGCGATCAATCGAATAGGTCGGGGATTAATCGGAAAGATAAATGCGCGGATTCATGGTCTGTGTTTTACCTAACTGTTTAATCACCTTTCCACTTTGTTCGAAGTGCAGAAGAGTGTATATTTTACTTAGAAAATAGTTGGAGAAAGCGGATTTTTAATCGTTTGAATACCTCTTTAGAAATAGCCTTTGAAATTCTCCTATTATGGAGTAATTAATTTAATATTTAAAATAATACTAAATAATAGTTTCAAAAGCTAATTTGATGGAAAATCACTTTAAAATGACTTATAAAATCCATGCACAAAATCTAGAGGCAAATCTCAAAGAAATCGAAAAATCTCAGAAAAATAGTCGAAATTATATTAAGTATAAAATCGTTGAAAACAAGTCGACGTCAATAGTTTGAAGGCAGATTTGAACCTGCAAGTCGAGTCCAAATGGCATGAAAATTGGCAGGCTTGTAGAAAAGAATCCCTGATACAAATTGAAATAATAATCGAGCAATTCCGACTTGAAACGAAGAAACGGTGTCGTCTCAAAGTCGGACAGAAATCACAAAACTCTGCAGTGTCAAAACAGTGCAAAGGTCCAACTTCAACGACATGGTCGAAGGGTCATATGAACCCAGATCTTGATGAAAATCTGCAATAACATAGTACAGTACTCCTACTTTGATATGCGAGAAGAATTGTTTGGTTCTAACTTGAAACGAAGAAATGGCAACGTCTCAAAGTTGTTCCGACGATAACTGAAAATGATCACTGCTGTAAAACAGTTTCTGGGTGCTACTTCGGGAATAGAAACGAAGTATCTAACGCACCCGAATCTAAACCAAACTTTGCAGAGTTGAAGAACTCGACCTCATCTTTCCAAAGAGATCAAAATCGATGAAATTTGACATCGGACCTGCTCGCAGCGAGGTCGCGAAGTTGGACGTTTGAACTAAAATTAATCACTGTTTTTCAAAACAGTTTCTGGGTGCTACTTCGACAACAAAAACGTAATAACAAACGCATCCTGATCTTAACCAAATTTTGTAGGGTTGAAGATCTTGATCTCATTTTTCCAACGAGACCAAAATCGATGAAATCTGATATCGGACTTGCTCGCATCAAAGTCGCGAAGTTGGACGTTTGAACTAAAATTAATCACTGTTTTTCAAAACAGTTTCTGGGTGCTACTTCGGCAATAAAAACAAAGTATCAAACGCACCTATATCTTAACCAAATTTTGCAGTGTTGAACATCTCGACCTCATCTTTCTAACAAGACTAAAACCGATGAAATTCGGCATTTGAGCTAAAACTAATCACTGTTTTTTTCAAAACAGTTTTAGAAACTTGCAAAACAACATTCCAACCATAGAAAATATCAAATGGGTTTCTAGCTAGCATTTATTACCTTTTACCAAACAAGAGAATGATCAACACAAAGATTAGCAATCCCCAAGCAAGAAGATGAAGATCAATGAGCTTGTGTCAATGAAAATGCACAAAAACAATGATTACTAATTTATTTCAGAAATCAAGGAATGAATTAGAGGTGGGTTTTGTGATTGCTATTACCTATTTTAATGGTTTGGATTAACTCTCTTTGATTTGGTGTAGATTGGAGCTTTGCTTAGGAGGCCATGGATAGGTTTAGGATCTTTCTAATTAAGGTTTGATGGTCATGAAATGATGTGTTGGCTGAAATGGGAGAGTAAAAGATAATTTATAGGCTAATGGTTAGGGTTATTGGGTATAATACCCATTAGGACTTAATATTATTCATGTGTATATAGATTGGCAATTTTCTCTAAGTACAATCTACATACAAATTACTAAATACAATTCGAACCATAGATAATTATGAAAAGATATTAACAATTATTTTTAGCCATTTCATAAAATCCTATATCAACAATATTTTACATTTTAACCCCTAATTTCCCCAAAACACCGTTTATAGTTAATATTAGCCAAAAAAATCACCATTTTGCAAATAAATTGCAAATTAAATTCCCAAATCAAATATTGCACTATTTTACACATGTAAAAATTTTCAATTTTATAAATTTTATAAATTTCAATTTTCACTAATTAATTTCCATAAAATGCTCCATTTTACACTTAAGCCCAAAAATATTAATTTATTCAAAATAACTAAATTTTGAACAAATTAGCCACATTAAAAATTCATTAATAGCTCGAATTAAATTAAAATCACAATTTTAATTTATTATTTGGTAATTGCAATCACGGGTTGTTACAGTCTTCGGCACGCCTTATTTGGATCTAGATAGTCGACGCATGACCGCAACATTCCATTACTTTTCACACAAGAACTGGATTGGATACCCATTTCAGGTAGAGGGCGTCACTGGTAAACCTATTGTTTTTGAGTTTATCCACCTCCTCTTTAAGTGCAGAAAATTCCTCTAGATCCATGCCGCATTGCATTTGTTTTACTAGGACATGCCTCAGGTCGATAATCAATGCATAGCTCGAAATAGTCGACGTAATCACACGCATGTCAGAATGGGTCCAAGCGAACATATCAAGATTCATTCGGATAAATCCAGCTAATTCCTTTATCATCGTAGTACTGAGCTATGATTCGTTCTTCAGTACCCGTAATGGGTTGCAGTGGCCGACTGTAATGTTGATTGCCAACTCAGCGGGTGCAGCCTTATATTCGTTGAGTTCAAACGTAACTATTTCATGTAACAATCAACGTGAAATCTGGTTGGGATGGTCAATGATGATGGTTACTCCGATTAAATCCAAGAGTCTTGTCATTAGTTATTGAGTCTGATAGTGAAAGGCTTTGAATGCTTTGAGCGATTACCTGGAACTATTTGATGGCTGGGCTTAGAAGCACGTTAAAGCAAATGTCGAGTATGGTTCGGCGTCGTGTTGCATGCAACTGCAGAGCTAGCACTTGCTTTGAATTTTAATCTGCTTGTATATTTAAGCAACACACTTTCCATTCAACGTACTCATGATCCCTTACTGGTTGTTCGGGTTGGAGTGATGATCAGTTGCCCATGAGCTTGGGCATTGATTTGATGATTTTATCTCTAGACATCCTTTTGGTCACAGCCTCAAGTCATTGTAAATACTAGGTATGAATCACAATATGGAGCTGACACAGTCAGTCTGTGGATGATCACACTTCCACCCCTAGTCTTAGGTTGATAAACATACGAGATGGATGGTCGAGTCTCGTCCTAGTCATGTTCATACTCCCACCTAAGCTCCAAAGACTTAGAGTTGATCGATGAATGGTCGGTTCACATTCATCTTGTTCCTCGCTCATGCCTCCAAGTCTGGGGCATACGTTGATAAGTAGGAAGTCAAGTCATGTCCAATCAGTGATTAATGCTCTCCCTACCGAAACAAGGGCAAGGATCAGTGTGCGGACGGTCGAGCCATGTCTGTTTCGTATTGTTCTTCTAGGCAGATTATGGTAAGAGTTAACGAATGAATGGCCGTGTCGCATTCATTCAAGCTGGATGGTCAGACACGTCCATTTTGATTCATATTCTCCCACAAGATCCAAGGATGGAGTTGGCTCAGGTGTAGTCGGGTCATGCTCATACGGTTTCATACTCCTAATGGATTAAAGGAGGGTGCTAGAGAATTTATGACCAAGTCACATTCATTCTTGGTTTATTGTCTAATCCTGCTCTGGTGACCGGAATTATTTGATGGCCATTCGGGTCATATCCATTTGTGGTTGGTGCGGATTGATACTAAACCTCGATCAGATGGTATGATATAGTTGGTCACCCGTACCTTCAGATGTCGTTCCGATTGGTTTTATATTGGGGCCTCCTTGCAGTCATTGCCTTAAGTTGTAAAGATCACCCGGTCGGAGCTATATTAAGATGTCATACTCAACTTGTAGTAGTTTGTACTCTCGTTTCTCTTCTTGGGTTAGCAGAATAGTTCGTGGACGGTTGAGTTGCATCCATAGTGATTTTACACTCCTCCTATTGAGTTCGGGTCCGAGATTATGGAATATTGATTGGTCGAATTGCACTCATCTATTTGTTTATACTTACATACACACTCTAGGGATAAGAGTTTGTTGGCGATTGGTCAAGCCGCACCAAATTTGAGTTTATACTCCAATCTGCACAGGGAGACCGGAGTTATCTGCAGGACCGTCGAACTGCATCCATGTCTTGGTTTGAATTTTGGGTTTGCTAATGTCTGGGCAAGGCTTGGATAGTTCGCCTTACCTCAGGGAAAAACAAAGTCGTGGATGGATGTATCACATCCTCTTGGAGGGTCAAACCATGTCCAAACTAGGCTTGGGTTCTCAAACTACCGCCTGCATCCAAGGCAGAAGTCAATGCGTGGACGGTCGTACCACGTCCACTCCCATTTGGATCCTGTTTTTACCGAGCCTTGGGAGTAAGATAAGTGTTCTAAAGAATTTCGAGCACGAGCAGAGGAGGATATGGTCAGACCACATCAACTTTGAGTCCTGTGTTTACCCCTAAGTCAAGCGTAAGAGTTGAGGAGTGGATGGTCGAACCACGACCACTTTTTTTTGGTATTTGTAACATCCCGATATTTCAACCATTCACATCCGCACATGCCGGACTTGAATTTCTCAAAATATCAAATTGTTAATTTAAATTTGGCAAAACTCAGCATATGCAGTAAATAAAATAATCATAGAATCACAGATACAGAGTGTTATAACAATAATGCGGCGGAATAGATAAACAGTCTTATATAAACAGTAGAGTTTGAAAAAAAAATACAATTGAATATCTCAAATACAGTGAAGTTTCAAATGCAAACTGATGACATCTCTGAACAAATCAACTGGAAAAGCTGAAAGCTGAATCGATAGTTGGATCACCAAGCGAAGCTCAACACTCAAAAGGTGAGTCTCAAATGCTGTGCCACTCAGTCTGACCCGAGCATAAAGAAAAACAGAAAACACTCGAGTCAGGATTAACATTCTTATATTAATAAATCCAACTCAAGTGAAATATCAACTGAAATACAAGTAACTCAAAGAATGTTTGGGATAACCATCCTCTAACAATCCGTGGAACCAAACGTCATTATACACCATGATCATTTCAAAATAATTTACTTCAAAACCAAAATATCATTTCCATTTCAAATATATCTATTTCTAAATTATAGAACTTTCAAAGTTACAATAATTTTGAAACCAAAACACTTTGAAATCAAAATTCTTTGGAAAACCATAACTTTGAAATAATAACTTCCACCACTTAAATAGTTTAGATATTAACAATAGTATATAAAATAAAATAGTTTGTACAACAAAATAGTTTATAGTAAAATAATTAGTATATTAAAATAGTTTATATTAAAAATAGTTTTATATTAGTTTATATTAAATTAGTATATATGTATTAAATAATTTATAAAGTAAAATATTTACAATTTCCTTAAATTTCACAAATCGATTCAAATCAACTCAAATTCCAAATTCAAATTTAATTCAATCTCAATTCAATAATTTCAATTCAATTCGGTTTCTTAATAAATTATTTCAAATTATATTGATTTCAAATACATATTTGAACCTCAAAATAAACCATTTTGATTTTAATATTTTAAAGCTTCAAATATTCAACATTTCAAAAATTAAATTTAATAATTTCATTTACGGCTAAATTCAACTTCATTCAAAATTTAGTTTGAAATATTCAATTAATAACTCCAGTATCATTTGAATTTAAACTTGAAATATTCATAAATCACCTTAGACCGAAATCAAGTTATAAAATCATATCCTTTCAAAAATCCCAAATTCAATAAATTTCAAATTGAATTAATTAAACAAAATTCTTAATTAAATACAATTTCGAATAAATTCAATTTATCTTTCCAAACTTAACTTATAGAAATTATTATAACATATCTTTTAAATAAAATCTTGAATAAATACTTAACATATTGTATTTTACTTAAATCAATTTTACTAAATTTAAAGCTTATTATTAGATCTATTTTATATTAAAACTTATTCATATGCATAGTACTTTCAAATTTAAATAAACCAATTATTTTTCCTTTCCAAACCATAGAAATCATTTTCAAAATATTTATATATAGACCAACGGTGTCTGTATATAATTTCTATCCTATGGTCAAGTGATACGGATATTTATCACTTCAATCTGCAATTTAAATACACACACACACACACACACACACACACACACACACACACACACGAGTATATATCATTTCAACCTGCAACCCCAAATTCAATTCAAATGAAAATCGCTTGGGTTTATCATTTCAACCCATAACGATTTTCTCCTACTCTATAGATCGTTCAGGTATGTATCATTTCAACACACAGTGAATTCTATGCTAACAGGGAACTTGCAGAGTCATAACAGATATGATTATAACATAACATGCATATATCATCAATAACAATATAATATAAACAACAGGATATGGTGTCATATACCATAGGGGAATAATTATAGATAATAACGTATATATAACAATTTAAATAACTACATCAGCATATTTCAATTGTCGCTTCAATTGAAATCAAATTTAATTAATACAAGAATGTTAATCGTGAGTGATTGGTCACATTTCGAGGCTAGAGATAGTCGACAATGAATAATTTACGAATCCAGGCATGAATTTCAAAACAAAGAAGGTTTGGCATTAATTTAACGATCAAAGTTGATAACAGGAACAGATGGAAATGATCAAAATCAGTTTGATAGGAACAACAATTGTATATTTAAAATCATTGTTTTAATTAAGCACGTCTATTAAGATCAACATATATTTAAAATACTATATATATATATATAATCATTTAGTTTTCAAATTAATAACTTAACTTCAATCAAAATAAAACCCATATATGCTTGAAAAAAAATTCACCTATATATTGAAACCAGAATATACTTGCACAAATTTTGTACATATATATACGGGTAACCTTATATATTACGTATATAACTTATATTACAAAAAACTTATATTTTGGAATCAATATAAATTTACTTTATTACAGTTATCAAAACATATCAGACATACCACGTTATAAATAATAAACATATGTATGTATGCTAAACATATATATCCCTTACTGTAAAAATAAAATCTATATGTAACATATAACAAGTAGGTAGACAATGATATATATAACTCTCGAACAGTATGTACTTCATATAATATGCTTTATCTAATATAAGTAGCTCTGCATTTATACATATTACCAACAGAAAATATTTTTATATCTTATATAACTTACTTAATAAAAATTATATATATACTACTGAAGCGGTCATATATAAAATAAACTAACATAAAAAAACTAACCTGTAACAAGCATGTCTATATTACTGTTATTCAATATTCTCTATCTTCACAAAGAAACTGTACTATAGTTTATATATTTTTTTCTTTTTTCTTTTTCTTTTTTTTGATAATAGATTATATATCACATATAAGCCTATAATAACTATTCATAGAATGTTATATATAGACTTATAAATGCGCAGCAATAATATGTATAACATATCATATAAAATTTTATGCATGTAAACTGATATATAACATGTCTCTAACACGCATAGCTTACATAAACCGATGTATATGTATATATATACTACATATAATATAACTAAATACACAAAATATAACGAAAAAGTTTTATATATACCTAACAACTGTTATATTAATGTAAGTATAACGTATTATACAAATATACATATTGTAAAATAGTAACACTATCAGTAAATTTAAAATTTCAAACTAACTGTATGCAGTTTACTGTAACATATATACAACTTAACAATATCATCACATAGCTCTATTTATAGATATATACAGCAAGAATCATATTTAACAAAATTTTCCTACAGAGTTTTATATGAAAGCAAAATCTTTGAACAACATAGAATACAAACACATAACTTACCCAAAACAATGCAGGAATTCAAGCTGACAGAGGGTAAGTGGCGAGCAAGTGGGGCCAGCGCGAGGCATGGAAGTGGAAGCATGAACGCTAGGCGAGGTTCGGTTGAGAAGTTTAGGGTGGAGGATGGAATATCCGAGTGCAGGGAAGAAGGCTAGTGATGCTCGGCTGGATGAGGTGGTAGGGAAAAATAATGCTTGGTCGGCTGTTTTTGTTTGTAATTGGCAAGGAGTGGTTATAATTAAATATTTATATAAATTTGTTGATGACGAGTAGATCTGGAAATGGAGAAGAAACGAGAGAAGAGGAGAATATGAGTGATGGGATTTAAGGCACGAGATAAATATATAAGGAGATGAGCTGGCTACAATTAAATATTTACGTTTCGGTGGAACAGTTTCTTTCTTTTATAAAGCAATGAAGGCAGATAGAGAAAGAATAGAGAACGGCAACAAATCTATCAATCAAAGGGAATGGAAAAGTCACACCTGAATTTAGGGAGATAATAAAAGCAAATAGTTGTTGGGTTAATACACGGTGGGGATTGAATAGACCCAAGAAATCAAAATGCACGAAACAGGTACTGATACGGTAGGCGTTTTGCAGATTGCACCATACATCGAATTTCGAAATTAGTAATTGAATATATTGCAAAATCAGCACGATGAGACGATCAAAATGGTATATAGATATCAATGATATGATCAAATTATAAAAATTCGAATTTCCGCTGTCGGAAATGCTGCACAATTGCAGAAAATAAGATAAACGGAGCTAGAGAAGTCCAAATTCGTTGAAACGGAAGATGACCCGGAAGATGATTTACAAATTTATTGTATAAAAATATTCAAGTTTGGAAAACAGTTTATTATCATCGAATATTAATTGATTTGAACTGAAATGAAATTAAACAAAAATAAACTTCCATATTATTAGATGAAAATTTACCGTTTGATATGTTAAATTAAACGTATTCCAAATATCAAATTTTTATTCCAAAATTAAACCATTCAAAATTTCAAAAATAAAATTACATCAACTATATTATCAAATCTAATAAAATTTTACAGGCCGTTACACTCTTCCCCACTCAAAACTTTTCGTCCCCGAAAAGGAATGAGGTAGGAGAATAGAAACAACCAAAAGAAAATGGAAAAGAAAACAAAATAAACAAATAATTTTAAACCATATAGATTTCAATTTAAATTAATTAATATTTAGTAATTTGGTTAAACCTATTTTATTATATCCAAAATAGTCATTCGATTCAAATTTGTTAGTTTAAACTGTCAATTCAGATCATAAAAATTTCATTTAGTTTTATATTGATTTCCATTCACTTATTTATAAAAAGATCAATCACTTACACAAAACACTAATAATTTACTATTAAACCATGCAGTATATAGATAAACAATATTTTAAACATTTAAATTATTTACGAAGAAAGGAAAAATGATCAAAATATCCTTTATATAATACTTTATCAAAATACTTTTATAACTCGATGTCTTATCATGTTTATCCTCATTCTTGCAGACTCTGGCCATGCGTTGATCAGGCGTGAAGCTAGAATTCTCTAAGTACTTAGTAGACCTGTTTCAACATCCAGTGAAAATACTTGAAAAACCTTCAAAACTGATATGGAAAGTGCGATCCAAACAAATGAACTAAATCGAATCAAATCATGGATTGCAGATACACAATGGTTACGCCTGGGTCCCCTAAGAAACTTCCGTACCTTTTAAGCAATCTTTGCCTTGCAAATTTTTTCATGATAACAAAAAAAAAAACTGTAGACCATGGATACACAACAGTTACGCCTGGATACCCCAGGAAACATCCATACCCTTTAAGCAATCTCTGCCTTGCGGATTACGCTACGACAACAAAACTTGTAGACCGCGGATACACAATGGTTACGTCTGGATCCCCCAGGAAACATCCGTACCCTTTAAGAAATCTCTTCCTTACGGATTACGCTACTAAAACGACTATAGATTGCAGATATACAATAGTTACGCCTGGATCCTTAGGAAATATCTGGACCTTTTAAGCAATCGCTGTCTTACGAATTACGCTATGCAGTCGAGTTCGTAAGACCATGGGTAACGCCATGGAATTCGAAGGACACTCGAGTATCATATCCGAAAAACCCAAATCAGAGAGAATAATATCGATAGAATGAATCCAAAATGTGGCCACAAAGAGGATATCAAGAAGAAGGCACTTTCCATATTTTCACTTCGAAAATATGTATCATATAGTACCCTTTCAAATCATTTTCAAATATCATACTTATATAAATTCAATTATATATAAGATTTCATTTTCAAATCGAATAGTTTCCAAAATCAATAGGATATCAAAATACACTTATATAGACTTCGATTATATAAGATTTCTCTTTTCAAATTGAGCACCTTTCCAATTAATAGTTTCAAATCAACTTCATACTTATACAAATCAATTTTATATAAGTTCAGTAATTCCCAAATCAAGTATTTAATAAGATAAGGTTCTCAATTTCAATTTGTTTCAATATCAGTTCAGTTTCAAAATCATATACGATTTCACCAAATTATTTCTTCCAAATTAAATATCTTCAATTTCAAACTTTCCAAATTAATAGGTTTAGAAAATAATCCTAGTTTCCAAATCAACATAATTTAGGTCAAACAAATTTGTTTCCAAAATCATCATACAAATATTGGGTTTTAATTTCCAATCTATTTTCGAAACCAAATATTTTCTCAAAATCAATTATACCCAAAAATGGTTACCCAGTTTAAAACCATCCCTTTAAAACCTTTAAACTATTTATTTTTATTTGAAAGATCCAATATACCTTTTGAAAATTATTATTCTATATATATATATGTATATATAGTTTTATAAAAGATGGTATTAAGTTAAAAACATTTAAAACTAAATTTTATTCAAAACATTTCAAGACTAAATTTCAAATCAGTATAATTCAAAATAGTCTTATTCATTTACTTAACAAAACAATTTCAAATTTATTTAAATCATATTACTTCATACTTAAACATACAAAACTAAACTTATATACTTTGTCAAATAATTTATACTTTTCGAAATTACTTAGCTTTGAAAATTAAACTTCGATTTGGAAGTGTCCAAACATTCAAAATAGTCGGAGAAATCAAATTTTAATCCAAGAATTGGAAATCAGCAACCAATCAGTAAATCAATTTCAATAGATAGGGTTATACCAAAACAAATCCGAAATTCGAGGACTGAACATCGGGCTTACTTCAAATCGTTTCAAATATATATACATATTTCTTTCGAATATCAAATCATACTTCGAAATTTGAAATAAATATTGGTTTTACAAAATGAATCGCATAGCAAAGCTACTAAAGTGGCCTCTCCCCTACTCTGAAACTCGAAAATTAATGTCTATGATGCGTGCACTCATCACCGAAATTATTCTCCAGCGACATAAGTGAGTTTTGGACTTCTATTTCCTTGAAAACTTCTTTAAAATTTCTTTGAAATAATTAGAACTCATTTGAAGCCATTTGAAACATTTCTTATTTGGAAAATACTTTCAAATCGTATTATTATATATTTTCAAAATTTTAAAACCAATTTCAAAATTCCGGAGTTCAATTTCTCAAATTTCAAATTTGAAACCCTTTAGTTGTAAATCATTTTTCTATAAATCAATTTCTTATATAATTTTCAAAATTTCAAATCCTTTGAAACTTCAAATTCTCGTTTTAGAAAGGTATATAATCCTTATCAAAAACATTTCACTTTTGCATATAGAATATAGTCATACTTATCAAAATAATAATTTCAATATATAAAACAATTTCTAAAATACAAAAAAACATTATTTTTCAAAGGACGATTCAAGAATGGATTTCAAAATAAAGATAGAGATTCAAATTAGAGGAACTCTAATCAAATAAAATTCTGATTCGAATATAGTCTCGATTGAAGAGGAGATAATTTAATTTAAAAATAAAAGATGGATATATTTATATAGATCATGGGCGACCTTAACCAGGTCAACCGTGACTTCAGGAATATGATCGATGCAGAATTCTAAGGCAAATCGACATTCGATCGCCAGAGATAGAATTCAGCATAACAAGAGATAGCAGCATCTAAACCAAGGGTATAGAAATCTCCGGTGAGTCAATGCTAATTGTAAAGGAGTTTCAACCCTTTACAAATCATTCAAAGATTGACGGGATCATCAATTTTTATAGAGATCATTCGAAGTGGAGTTATGGGATACCCCGGAATCAAAAGCATACAAATTAGGGGAAAAGAATGGGTTTCAGAACAAGTGGGAGCATTCCAAAATTCAAAGGAAACCGAATCAAATAGGAAGAGATTCAAGCACGAACGAAAGGAAGTCCATAATTAAATCTACTACATATGCTAAGTTTTGCCTAAAACTAGAGCTCCAATATTTTCAACCATCCGCATCCACACATGCCGGACCTGAATTGATTAAAATATCAGATTGCTAATTTAGATTTGGAAAAATTCAGCATATACAGTAAATAAAATAATCACAGAATCACAGACACATAGCATTATAACAATAATGCAACGGAATAGATAAATAGTAGTTCATGAAGCTATTATATAAACAGTAGAGTTTGTAATAAAATACAACTGAATATCTCAAATACAGTGAAATTTCAAACGCAAACTGATGACATCTTTGAACAAATCAACTGGAAAAGCTGAAAGTTGAATTGATAGTTGGATCTCCGAGCAAAGCTCCAAACTACAAAGGTGAGTCTCAAATGCTGTGTCACTCAGTCTGAATCGAGCGTAAAGCAAAACAGAAAACACTCGAGTTAAGATTAACATTCTTATATCAATAAATCCAACTCAAGTGAAATATCAACTAAATACAAGTAACTCAAAGGATTTTTGGGATAACCATCCTCTAAGAATCCATGGAACCAAACGTCATTACACACCATGGTCATTTCAAAATAATTTACTTCAAAACCAAAATATCATTTCCATTTCAAATATATATATTCTAGATTATAGCACTTTCAAAGTTACAATACTTTCGAAACTAAAACACTTTGAAATAGAAATTCTTTGGAAAACCATAACTTTGAAATCATAACTTCCACCACAAACAGTTTAGATATTAATAATAGTATATAAAATAAATTAGTTTATACAACAAAATAGTTTATAGTAAAATAATGAGTATATTAAAATAGTTTATATTAAAAATAATTTTATATTAAAAATAGTTTTATATTAAATTAGTATATATGTATTAAATAATTTATAAAGTAAAATATTTATAATTTCCCCAAATTTCACAGATCGATTCAAATCAACTCAAATTCCAAATTCAAATTTAATTCAATCTCAATTCAACATTTTCAATTCAATTCAGTTTCTTAATAAATCATTTCAAATTATATCGATTTCAAGTACGTATTTGAACCACAAAATAAACCACTTCGTTTTTAATATTTCAAAGCTTCAAATATTCAACATTTCAAAAATTAAATTTAATAATTTCATTTATATCTAAATTCGACTTAATTATTATTTAGTTTGAAATATTCGATTAATAACTCCAGTATTAATTGAATTTAAACTTGAAATATTCATAAATCACCTTAGATCAAAACCAAGTTATAAAATCATATCCTTTCAAAAATCTCAAATTCAGTTAATTTCAAATTGAATTAATTAAACAAAATTATTAGTTAAATACAATTTCGAATAAATTCAATTTATCTTTCCAAACTTAACTTATATAAATTATTATAACATCTATTTTAAATAAAATCTTAAATAAATACTTAACATATTGTATTTTAATTAAATCAACTTTACTAAATTTAAAGCTTATTATTAAACCTATTTTATATTAAAAATTAGTGGCGCAGTGGTAAGATACTTGCCTCCTGTTAAAGAGGTCGCGAGTTCGATCCCCGTCTACCCTACTCCCACTCAAGGCGCGGAGATGGGTCCCCGTTAAACCCACAAATAATGGTGGGGGGCATCAAGTCTCTGTGCTGGGCTGGTCTAAATCCCAAGTGTCAGTGGTCGGACCTGGCGCGAGGGAGCTTCTCCTATCCCTTCGATTTCATCAGGGCTCTAGGTTGAGTTTTTTTTTTAAAAATTTTTTTTATTCATATACATAATAATTTCAAATTTTATCTATATTTCCTTTCCAAACCATGGAAATCATTATCAAAATATTTATATATAGACCAACGGTGTCTGTATATAATTCTATCCTATGGTCAAGTGATACGGATATTTATCATTTCAATCCGCAATTTAAATATATATATATATATATATATGGGTATATATCATTTCAACCCGCAATCCCATATTCAATTCAAATGAAAATCGCTTGGGTTTATCATTTCAACCCATAACGATTTTCTCCTATTCTACAGATCGTTCGGGTATGTCTCATTTCAATCCATAGTGAATTCTATACTAATAGGGAACTTGCAGAGTGATAATAGATATGATAATAACATAATAGGCATATATCATCAATAACAATATAATATAAACAACAGGATATGGTATAATATCCCAGAGGTGAATAATTATAGATAATAACATATATATAACAATTTAAATAACTACATCAACATATTTCAATTGTCGTTTCAATTGAAATCAAATTTAATTAACACATATCGTGAGTGATTGCTCACCTTCCAAGGCTGGAGATAGTCGACACTGAATGAGTTACGAATCCAGGCACGAATTTCAAAACAAAGCAAGATTGGCACGAATTCAACGATCAAAGCTGATAACATGAACAGATGGAAATGATCAAAATCAGTTTGATAGGAACAACAATTAGATATTTAAAACCATTATTTTAATTAAGCACATCTATTTAGATCAATATATATTTAAAATACTATACATATATATTTATTTAATTTCAAATTAATAACTTAACTTCAATCAAAATAAAACCCATATATACCTGAAAACAAAATTCACCTATATATTGAAACCATAATATACTTACACAAATTTTGTACATATATATACAAGAAACCTTATATACTACATATATAACTTATATTATAAACAACTTATATTTTGGAATCAATATAAATTTACTTTATTATAGTTATCAAAACATATCAGACATACCACGTTATAAAAACTAAACATATATATGTATATTAAACATATATATCCCTTACTGTAAAAATAAAATATATACGTAACATATAACAAATAGGTAGACTGTTATATATATAACTCTCGAACAGTATGTACTTCATATAATATGCTTTATATAATATAAATTGTAATGAATGGGATTTTTCGTCCACGAAAACCGACATCAATACGTCTACCGTATCAACTGTCGAGCAATCGAAAGCCGAAAAACCGTACCGTTAGGGTTTAAAAAAGAAAAAGATAGAAGAAGAGAGAAAAAGATAGAACAGAACAGAAAGAAACAACAGAACAACATCAGAATCTCACAATTCGCAACGGAACAACATATAATAGATAAATGAATAATCTTTAAACAAAGAACTATATCAGTTATTACATTACATCATATTACATTACATTACATCATCAGAGTGTACAACAACAAATAGCGGAAAAGAAATACTATATACAAGTGAATACGCCACGCCCTCCAACTTGCCTCCAGCAACTCCTGAGTTCCAGAATATCCTGATAAACCTTACTCTTGACTGCCCGTGTAGAAATTGGTGGGCACCCAGAGTTTAGGAAGGAAAACAATAAACTCCGAGTCAGTCATGTGACTGGTGTGAGAACTAAAACAGTTTATTTTTCTTAAAAATCAAAATAGAGGAATATTTTAAAATTCAATTCGCAATGCTTTTAAAAATGAGACTACCATAAGGCCTCCCGCACACACACACAATGCAAACGCAGAATCGGAGGAGATTTCTCCTTATGATAGTCAAAGATGCTTGATACGCATTAAAAAGAACATTTGATATTATTACTAGTGCATAGTGTAGGAAAATTATTTCGAAAGTAAAGATATAAATCTTAGCCAACATACGACCATTATCGTATGCCTACTATAGCTACCATCTAAACAGTGGTGACCACCATAAGTAAATGGCAAGTTCTACAACTAAAACCGTACAGGGTTTCGTATTGGGAATTGGATTTCCAACAAATGGTCAGGCCAAGGAACTTTCCATTGCCACATGGAAACGCCTCTGGAATGACGTCCCGAGAACCTAACCAGATCTCTGCCAACACAAGGCCGGGTTACCTTCCAAACTAGGTTACTACTGACACGAATATGTCATCCCCCGATCGTAACCGATCTATCCGAGGATCCTCGATTTCCAACAACCACAAAATTTGCAGCAACAACATAGGTTAAATATCTGGGCTCCATACCATGATACCACCTCTATCCAGAAGGAATGACATACACTAAAGGGGTGCAACCCCCTAATAACCTTGCTGCATCCTTCCTGTTTTGACCATTTCCGGGGTGTGAGGTCCGACGAAGTCTCGTCCACAAAGCCACGCTTTATACAAAAGCTGTGCTTTAGGTCAATCAAATGATCATAGAAATGATCACCAAGATAAATGATCAAATAAATGATCCTATCACAAATGATCAAACAATGATCATTTCACAACACTCAGCATGCCACACTACCAAATTGGGAGTATATCACTAATAACCTTCAACTATATAACCTCTAAGCTCGTACGTCTCAGAGAAGGGTGTTAAGCTAAGAGAATAAATTCTCCGCCACCAACAGAAATATATTTGAAAGAAATCAGCTTTATATATCAATTTGTAATGTCAGACATACAATCCATACAAGTCTGTTCCGGGCTCGAACAGAACCGAAGGCACTTACAAAGAAGTCCTTGCATTCCGGATATTCACTAATCACGACCGGACTTCCCGTCACTAAGGGTGATAAAACCTCTATATCGGAGATCAGCCGATGTAGAGTAACTCGACGGTAATCCTTCCGTTTTCACAAATATCCGGTCTTCAACACCGGTCATCAAATGCAATCCATAACGACGTATCACATACTCGGAATGGGTTATACGACCCCAAGGTCCTTTCCCGGCTAACCCGAATAGTGAGCGCTTATTCAAAAATAAGTGTGGCATTCAAATTCAAGCAATCCCAACAAATACCTATCTAAAGGTAAATATTGATAGTCGGATTATTTAACTATCAAAAGAGATGCGCAACATCATCAGATTCCAAATAATTTCTCAAATTATTTAATTTTCAAAAATATCTTTACAAGATAAAATTTCCACACTTCAACCATTTGAAAACAGATTTCAAATCATTAAATAAATCCTTACTGATTTATTTAAATCTTACGTTCCAAATTCGTAAATTCATTCCCACACTTCAAAAATAAATCAATATTTATTTTTGAACAAATTTCCCTTATAAATTCCATAGTGAATTTATATTTTCAAAATATCTACTGATATATAGTTTTCAATAGATTCCAAATATTCACTTTTTATTTATCTTTAAAAAGATAAATTCTCAAAACGTTTCACTTCATATTGGAAAAGCATTTCCGTACTTATTTAATAATAAGTAATTTACAAAAAAATTTATTTTCAAACATTTGAAAATATTCAATATACTTAAATCAAAACTAAGTATATATTTCATTCTTTAAGAAATCATTTTCTTAACACATAAATTTGAGTCAAAACGAATGTTGCGTAAAACATCGTTACGACGACCCAAAATCACTAGTATAGGGATTCGAAATTTAAAATAGATATATAAATCCCAATACTATACAAAATATTTCCTTTCGGAAATCATTTACTATAACAACAGTGTTATAGTCCACCATTTCCTTTTATTTCTCGAAAACGTCTATTTCAACAATGAATGTTGAAATCTATGATTTCGATATTTAACACATTTTAAAACGTCGTTAAAATAATCAACTTCTTTTAATAATATCGCTTTCCCAAAACATATCCATTTTACTTAATAATATATTCACTGTCCAAAATCGTGAATATACTTCACTAACCCAATTTCAATATTTACAACACGTTTTATTTTCAAGAATTTATTTGCTATCCAAAATCGCGAATAAATTACCTTTCATAAACTTCTATATTCAATTTATCAAATTCAATTGATTTCGAATTTATAAACAATGTTTATAATTTTCATTTACACGTCGAAATTCGGTTTATAAGTAAATTACTTATAAACCATTTATTCACAAATCCATTCTTTTATATCAACATCAATTTATAAATCTAAATTCTTATTTACTTATAGATCTAGGTACAACTTTATTTTAACACTTATAAAAGCTCGTTTTATAATTCCAATATTTTTAATTTATAAATATGCATTTTATAAATCTTTTATAAAAATTGTTTGTATAGTCCCAAAAATTCCAATTTAAACCATTTCATAAATTTATTAACTATTTATTTCAAAAATCACTTTTCACTTTCATTCCATAAAAATCATACTTTTATAACATAAAAATTTTAACGTTTATTTATTTTTAGCAATTCAAAATTTAATAAAACGAATACTTTCGAAAATCACTTTAAAATTCCTTTTAAAACCAAAATCATTATTTTTAAAATTTCAGAAATGGATCGGATGATGAAGCAGCACCAAATAGTCAATCACGATATCCAAATATCATATATCGATATGATAATCAACAAATATCACAATATCTGTAAATAAATCAATACAGTTGAGGAATCCAGTTGGATCCCTCCAACCTGCTTCCCTACATCCAAAAACATTAGCACAATACCAATTCCGCTCCAGTACGGAATTATCGTTGTATATGGGATTCACAAAATATTATCCGCTTAATAGACGGCGCAATAGGGTCTCATCGGCTATATAATGCGGGAAAATCAACTCGAAGTACATAAATAATACCAATTTCACTATACTGTGAAATATTCGCGGTATACGTTTTTAATAAATAACCTCCGCTTACTAACGGCGCATAATGTCTATTTTAACAATCAATAGATAAAAATCATCATTCAAACATGCATTCAAGAATTTTAAATATAACTATTTAAAATTAAAATCGAAACCGATTCGATTGAGTGAGAAGTTCTCACCTTGATTTCAATTTCGTTTTAGCGATTTATTTCGAATAAAATTAAACGGACGTTTAATTTTACCCGAAATTCTCACTAACTCCAAATGACTCCAATCCATTTCCATAGCGTAGTGCTCGTCCATATGATTCCAACGCAACTGGTTTCGCGCGTTTTCGACCTCGTATGAAAAAGATATGATTTTTAGAAGTTTACACGAATTTTTATTAATAATTTTACAACATAATTTTAGATTTTAAACCCTTAACCTAATCACAGCCCTTGATCCCTTGCCTCCTGCATCATGACCGTTCACTGCTTCATCTCCCATTCACGCTCCATCTACAGGTTACACGCACACGCACACGCACAAACCCATTTTGAGAAATTAGGGTTTAAAATTCGAGCCTCCTCGACGAACGTGAACACGATCAACTAGCGCCATATGAACAAGCATCTCCTACTCAATGCTCGGCCCAAGCCATGATGAACTCGGCCCTCACCAGTACCTTGAAAGTTGTGCCGACCTGATGGTGAACGTGGGCACGTAGCCCCCTCCTCGTCGCTCCAATTCCGATCATCACCGTATGGATTGAAAGCTCTTGCTTAGCTCTACAACTTTCGTGTTGACAAGTTTTCCTAAAAACGTATGGATTGGGAGAGATTGAGAGGAGAAAATGATGAATTTCTGGCCATTCGTTTATTAATGGCAGCTGGAGCTTTGAAATTAGGGTTAGGGTTTTAATTTTTGCAAATTTATGAAGAGGGGAGGGGGCTTTTATAGAAAAATACGCGAACACTATTCACCCCGAATTTTCCGAACTCCAAACGAAGCGTGCCGGTTGGCGTTTTTAAGGTTTACCCCACATTTCGAAAACAATGGAACGTGTTTCGGGAGCTAATTTGGTCATCTGTGCGAGTTATGGCAATAAACGTTCGATTTAAAATTAAACCGATTAAACGATTTTCTAGGCGTTTTAGCTTGCACCGGACAAACTGTAAATCTGATTGACTTGAAATTTAAAACCGTACAATAATATCACATTACGGATCCGATGAAACTGGTTTTGTCGAAATCCGAGACAGTTTGAAAAATGACTATTTTAACTCGCTAAATTAATATTAAAAACAATTTCGATGCGTTTCGAGCTGCCACGATCAAACGATAACTCCTATTGCTACGAAAATTGAAATCCGATAATAAAAAACTATTACGGATCCAATGGAACTAGTTTCGTCCAATTCTGAGACTGTTCGAAAAATGGCTAATTTCACTAGTCGATTAAATATTAAAATATTCAATTTTCACAAATAAACTTTTAATTCGATTTTAAAAGTTCTATAACATCATTCTAACTCCAATATGATAAAACAAAATTTTACAAATCAATTTCAATCGTATTAAACTCGATTTTCAACTATTTCTATAATTTCACATATTAAATTATTGATTTAATTATTCAATTAAATCTAATTATTCGAAATAAAATTATTCGACTTATAATTTTCACTTATTAATATTTAAAATTAATTAAATATACAAATTTTAATTAATAAAAATTCTGGGTCGTTACATACTTCCCCCCTTAAAAGAATTTCGTCCTCGAAATTACCAAGTAAGAAAAGTTACAGAATCTATTAACTTTCCCAAAATTCATAATTAAATTTCTTACAATAACTTTACTAAGTTTTCAAATCATACTTAGTTATCTTTTCAAAAATAACTACTATTGTTTAACTTTCAATTCCAAATCAAAGTTATAGTTTTCAAAATTTTCCGAAAATTCCCAAATTTTTCTAACGCCTTAAATTTTCGGAAAAATTCGCCAGAGTCTCCTTTGCGCGGCTCGATCCGAAAAAAAATGACAGTATATATCACAAATATACATCTCATCAAGTGATGAGGCATCCCGCAAGGAAAAAAGTGTAAAAGTACGGTATGTAATCCGAGATATGTACCTTATTTATAATTAGCGAGCATATACGGCTAATATAGCGCGAAAGCGAGCTCCAAATGCGAAGCAAGCGCAATCCGCACCTACTAAACACTCAATAAATCATGAGAAACATGTATATATGAAAGTAGCATCAATATACATCATATAGCAACATAATAACTACATGTGCCAACATAGTAATGCATTCAATAGAAATAAATGCAACTACCAAATCAATATAATTTATTTCTCATTAACATTTAATGAATTGGTTTTCCAATTTAGATCACATTTGATTCATTAACATTGGATTTAACTAACATTCATTCATTCGTTTCCAATTAGTATACATTCACTAATTTATTCACATTGATTCACTTCCAAATCAAATTCAATTCTATTCAAGTTTACATATTATCCATTTGAATTTAATTACATAGCTTCCAATTTCGCTAATTCAATTTCATTAACACTTAATAAATTTTATATACAATCAATCAACAATCAAATAACAACCAATGTTTATCCAACATAACTAAATTTATTCACTTTACATTCAATTTGGTTCATATTAAATTGACTTCCATTCAATTTATTCAACTTCCAATAACATTAGCTTTTAATGAATTTACACTTACATCCATTATTTCATATCTATTATTTACATTTAATTGATTAACATTCAATCCATTTATCAATTCAATTGCTAACTCCTTTAACAATATAATGTTGAATTTCATTTATATAACTCAAGTTCAAATTCTTAATGACTTCACTTCATTAATTCACTTATTAATCTACTTCGGTACCAAAATTAACTTCATTCAACTTCACTTAAGTTATATTCCTTTTCAACCACCTTATCAAATCCAAATCAATTTATTTAACTTTCCTTTTGTTAAATTTCAAATTACATGTCTTTGATGACAACTCAAATTTATTTCAACTGGGATTTTATTGACTTACTTTGTAACAACCCGGTGTTCTGCATCAATTTTAATCAACAATTTAAACGATTAATATTGACACATATTTCTATTTGAAGTTTTTTTAAATTATGAATTAAAATTGATTTATAAATTGTTAAAAGAAATTTCGGGCTTTAAAATAAATTCTCGGTAACATTTTCAAATGTTTGAAGCCGTGAGAAAATTTGCTTTGCAAATGTAACCCGTCCCCTTTGCTTATTATCATCCATTCAAACTCGATCCCCCTTTTTTATTTTTTATTTTTATTTTTTTTAAAAGCCGCCCCCATTTTTCTTTCACTAGCCCGATCCACTTTATAGTTTGTGACGATGGCGGCTTCGTTCTTCTTTCTCGAATTAGGGCTTCTCTGGTGATTGATTCGCGTTGCTCCTCTGTTGATTGATTCTCGTGCTTGGCTCGTTCGTTCTCTGATGATCGGGTTCGCAAATCAGGTAAGTGATTCCATCACTTACATCTAATTCAAACCCTAGTTTGGGTGTTCGTATGCTCGCTTATTGTGTGCTAACGTGGCTTTGATTCTTTGCTACTTGAATTGCACGGCAGTGACTTTCCTCTTTTAATTTGTGACCTTTTCAAAGATACTTGGTGTACGTTTTTTGTTTCGTGGTTGATGCTTTCTCTGATTTTGTCAAATTCGTGTAATTTCGTGATACTTGGAACTCGGCTTTGATTTTGGGCTGTTTAATATCTCTTGACCATCACAAATTCGATTTTTTAGTTGAATTCGGTCACTTCGATTGTTAAGCCTCCTTGCTGTGTTTACTTAAATTTGTCGAGCATTTGTGTTTTGTTGATTTGAGATGCAGTTTTATAGTGGGCATCGGCTTTAACTCTGAATTGTGTTCACACATGTATATATTCATGTTTTATGATGCAGACTTGAGTTTTATGTACTCTGAAAGCTGGCATTGTCAGATTTCATATGGAGTTGTTCATGTTACATGTTTTTGTTCATTTGTCTGCACTGCTCTGTCAACTGCCATGTTGAGGTTCATCTCCATTCATTGTTAGTCCGTTGAAGTGCATTTGAATCATGTAGAGTCTTTTTTTTTATGCATAGCATATATATGTATGCAGTGTTGTTTTACATTGAATCATACTTGCTATCACATGATCATTTCATGTTGTATTGAAATTTGGTTTCCACTGCATATATATGTGTGTGTGTTTACACATGTATATGTGTATGTTGTGATGCCTGATGTGTTATTCTTGTAGTCTGCTTAGACATGGTTACATGTGCACTGCTTATATATGTGTGAATCATTTAACATTGAGGCTGTCGGTCATTGCATTCATGTTCATGTATATATACACAAGTGTGTATGCATTTTGTCCTTTTAGCTGATGTTGATTTTATGAATTCTGATGGCTTCGGCCTTGGATTGAGATTGCTGTATATTGAATTTTTATCACAGCTTTGGCTTGGCTCTATGTTGACTTTGATTTCGATTTGAATTATTGCTTTAGCCATGGCATACAGTCTTTGCAGATTGAAATCCCTTTTGGCTTTGTTCGAACTACCTAGGTCACTTGTTTATACTGGTGTTGTTGCATTGGGTATAGATATGTGTGTATTCTATATATAGACTTACACGCACACTTGTATTAGTATTGTTTACTGCCTCAGTTTTGGGTTGTTCGAACTTGATACTTTCTGAAGTTTAATGTTTGTAATGCTTACAATCTTGGAGCCTTTGTGTACTTATCACTGTTTCAAGCCTGATACTTTTTGAGGTTTGCATCTGTGGGATACACTACTTTATATGTTGATGTCGTTCTTGTTCCTCTGACTTCGGTCAGAAGCCCTCGGCATGACTAAAATTTGCAAATTTGCTTCTTCTTTATGTGGAATTTGCATATCTGTGCACGTGTGTTGTTTGGATCAGGTCAGTGGTTCAAGTGCTTGAATTTGCACTTGTTTATTTGGTTTTCTTGTTGTTGCATGCTTGTATCACAGCATACTGCATGTTTTATTTTTGAAGTTTGGCATTTGAATAAAGTTTTTCTTTCTTTTAAATTTGCAGTAGTTTGCTAATTATTTCTTTCGGAAATGTTTGCTGGATTATCACCATGTATATACATACATATATGTATATATATATGTGTGTGTGAATGTCCAATGTGTTCATTGCTGTGTTGTTTTCTTGCCTTCATTTTGTTTGCATATTAATATGCAGTAACCTGTATTATTGACTTTGAGTATTTATGTGCACGAGCACTTGTATCTGGCACACGTATTATGTGCATTTCAGTCGTACTTCTTTTAAAACCTGGGTCATAATCTTTAGGCAAAGCATGATATTATATCAAGTTATTTTGGCCTTGCTGCCTTCATACATTTGCTACTTCTTTGACAATGAACTGCACACTGCCTGGTCTCGTTTTCGTGTGCATTTGTTTTGTAACTTCAAGTCTGCACTGCAATCATATTGACTCGAGCTTGTACTATCCACTATTGCATTTTGACTGCTAATCTTGGCATTGTTGAGCCTTGTTCATTTGTGCAATATACTTGTTATATACATAGATACACTGCTGCATGATATCTAGTACTTGCAGCCACACAGTATCGACTTTATGAATTGATAATTTTAAGTACTTGAATTCTTTTGGGTACATCATCACTGTAGTGGCAAGGCAGTGCACGCAAGCGTGAACTGCAGCCACACGGTATTGAGTTTTTGGGTACGACAGCACTATAGTGGCAAGGCAGTGCACGCAAGCGTGAACTGCAGCCACACGGTATGGCGTGTATGGTATTCTATTTGTTTTGACTTATGGAACTTTTTGCGTATTCCATATTCCGTAGTGGCGAGGCAGTGCACGCGTGCGTGTACTGCAGCCCTACTTGAATTAATATTTTAATTGATATTTCAATGGTTTGAACTGTTTTGATATTTCAATTCAATATTCTGAATTGCGCTCTGATTTGGTTTATTTACTGTCGTCTATTCATTACTTAATTATTATTGCTTCTGTGCACTAATAACTGAGTTTGAATTAGACTGACCCGATTATTATTTTCTTTTGAATTTAATACTCGGGTCAGACCGAGTATTTCAGGTTGTAGATATTCTGCTTTGGGTTGCTGCTAGAGCTATGAAGTTCTTTCATATCTTTTGGAGTAGTCGTCGTCATCTGTAGTAGTCTGTAAAATTGTATAGGAAGATGTGTATTCATGTATATTATATACGTTAATGTACTTGTATATGTAGCTTCCTGAGTCGACTGTTGTGGTTGTATCATATGTACCGTGTCTTATGTATTGTATCAAATGTATTGTAACTGACATCAGTTATTGTATATATGAGATTTTATGTTTTATTTGTGTTCCGCATTACATTATCTGTGTAATATTTTCTATTTACTGTTCTAAACTATTATGAACCATCGTAGTTCGTTTTATACTGGTATTGGGGTATGTCGATGGGAGAAAATAAATTAGAGATGAAAAATTACGAATATATATATATATATATATATCACTCCTATCGAGATAACTAGTACTAGTGTAAGGCCTAACTATTGATGGCCGCTCCTCAACAGCCTTATTCTCCGGGCTAGTTGACAGCACTACACCGTAGTGTTCTTGGCTAGCGCGGGTATAGAGGTGGGGCGTCACATACTTATACTTCCTTTAATTTAACTTCATCCTTTAAGTTAAATTTATTCTATCAAAATTCAAATTGTATAAGTTATCAACTCATCTATCATTCCCAAATTACTATGGTAGCAAATCTATCACATGGAGACGCGAAAATGATACTGATGATGTTGCAGTCATCACCCTTATTATTTCCCAGTAACAATAGTGAATTCAGTGCTTAATATTCTTTCAAAAAATTTCCTTTCTTTTATAAATGACATTTAATTTTTTTTCTTATAGAGTTTCACTTTATATATATACAAGATTATTTCACAATTGTAATCATATTAATTATAGTTCCATACTTATAATTCATTTGCTTATACAATTATTCTTTTACAATAAGTTTTATTTAACTTATTCAAACAACTTATTCAACAACCAAACAATCAATTCGTATATACTTTAATAATTCCGAAAAATTATTCCTTTATATATAAAATATAATCAAGGTAAAATTATTTCATTTACCCCATTTTAAACAATACCGTGTCGAATTGTTCTATTCAAGTGTTTATAAACCCCTTCGGCACAGTTGTGCAGACCGTGCTGACGAAGGTTCATATACCACTCAACAAACCAATCATCACAACATAAAACAATTTTTATATTCACTAACAAATACGCTCTCATATCTATTATTACATTCAAACTCATTCTAGAGTACTACGGACTCTATCTCTAATGAGTAATACCCAACAGAGCCATGGTTGTCGCTTAACCATATGCTCTGATACCAAATGTAACGAATGGGATTTTTCGTCCACGAAAACCGACATCAGTACGTCTATTGTATCAACTGCCGAGCGATCGAAAGCCGAAAAACCGTACCGTTAGGGTTTAGAAAAGAAAAAGGTAGAAGAAGAGAGAAAAAAATAGAACAGAACAGAAAGAAACAACAGAACAACATCAGAATCTCACAATTCACAGCGGAACAACATATTATAGATAAATGAATAATCTTTAAACAAAGAACTATATCAGTTATTACATTACATCATATTACATTACATTACATCATCAGAGTGTACAACAACAAACAACGGAAAAGAAATACTATATACAAGTGAATACGCCATGCCCTCCAACTTGCCTCCAGCAACTCCTGAGTTCCAGAATATCCTGATAAACCTTACTCTTGACTGCCCGTGTGGAAATTGGTGGGCACCCAGAGTTTAGGAAGGAAAACAATAAACTCCGAGTCAGTCATTTGACTGGTGTGAGAACTAAAACAGTTTATTTTTCTTAAAAATCAAAATAGAGGAATATTTTTAAATTCAATTCGCAATGCTTTTAAAAATGAGACTACCATAAGGCCTCCCGCACACACACACACAATGCAAACGCAGAATCGGAGGAGATTTCTCCTTATGATAGTCAAAGATGCTTGATACACATTAAAAAGAACATTTGATATTATTACTAGTGCATAGTGTAGGAAAATTATTTCGAAAGTAAAGATATAAATCTTAGCCAACATACGACCATTATCGTATGTCTACTATAGCTACCATCTAAACAGTGGTGACCACCATAAGTAAATGGCAGGTTCTACAACTAAAACCGTACAGGGTTTCGTATTGGGAATTGGATATCCAACAAATGGCCAGGCCAAGGAACTTCCCATTGCCACATGGAAACGCCTCTGGAATGACGTCCCGAGAACCTAACCGGATCTCTGCCAACACAAGGCCGGGTTACCTTTCAAACTAGGTAACTACTGACACGAATATGTCATCCCCCGATCGTAATCGATCTATCCGAGGATCCTCGATTTCCAACAACCACAAAATTTGCAGCAACAACATAGGTTAAATATCTGGGCTCCATACCATGATACCACCTCTATCCAGAAGGAATGACATACACTAAAGGGGTGCTACCCCCTAATAACCTTGCTGCATCCTTCCTGTTTTGACCATTTCCGGGGTGTGAGGTCCGACGAAGTCTCGTCCACAAAGCCATGCTTTATACAAAAGCTGTGCTTTGGGTCAATCAAATGATCCTATCACAAATGATCAAACAATGATCATTTCACAGCAACACTCAGCATGCCACACTACCAAATTGGGAGTATATCACTAAAAACCTTCAACTATATAACCTCTAAGCTCATACGTCTCAGAGAAGGGTGTTAAGCTAAGAGAATAAATTCTCCGCCACCAACAGAAATATATTTGAAAGAAATCGGCTTTATATCTCAATTTGTAATGTTAGACATACAATCCATACAAGTCTGTTCCGGGCTCGAACAGAACCGAAGGTACTTACAAAGAAGTCCTTGCATTCCGGATATTCACTAATCACGACCGGACTTCCCGTCACTAAGGGTGATAAAACCTCTATATCGGAGATCAACCGATGTAGAGTAACTCGACGGTAATCCTTCCGTTTTCACAAATATCCGGTCTTCAACACCGGTCATCAAATGCAATCCATAACGACATATCACATACTCGGAATGGGTTATACGACCCCAAGGTCCTTTCCCGGCTGACCCGAATAGTGAGCGCTTATTCAAAAATAAGTGTGGCATTCAAATTCAAGCAATCCCAACAAATACCTATTTAAAGGTAAATATTGATAGTCGAATTATTTAACTATCAAAAGAGATGAGCAACATCATCAGATTCCAAATAATTTCTCAAATTATTTAATTTTCAAAAATATCTTTACAAGATAAAATTTCCACGCTTCAACCATTTGAAAACAGATTTCAAATCATTAAATAAATCCTTACTGATTTATTTAAATCTTACGCTCCAAATTCGTAAATTCATTCCCACACTTAAAAAATAAATCAATATTTATTTTTGAACAAATTTCCCTTATAAATTCCATAGTGAATTTATTTTTTCAAAATGTCTACTGATATATAGTTTTCAATAGATTCCAAATATTCACTTTCTATTTATCTTTAAAAAGATAAATTCTCAAAACGTTTCACTTCATATTGGAAAAGCATTTCCATACTTATTTAATAATAAGCAATTTACAAATTTTTTTATTTTCAAACATTTGAAAATATTCAATATACTTAAATCAAAACTAAGTATATATTTCATTCTTTAAGAAATCATTTTCTTAACACATAAATTTGAGTCAAAACGAATGTTGCGTAAAACATCGTTACGACGACCCAAAATCACTAGTATAGGGATTCGAAATTTAAAATAGATATATAGATCCCAATACTATACAAAATATTTCCTTTCGGAAATCATTTACTATAACAACAGTGTTATAGTCCACCATTTCTTTTTATTTCTCAAAAACGTCTATTTCAACAATGAATGTTGAAATCTATGATTTCGATATTTAACACATTTTAAAACGTCGTTAAAATAATCAACTTCTTTTAATAATATCGCTTTCCCAAAACATATCCATTTTACTTAATAATATATTCACTGTCCAAAATCGTGAATATACTTCACTAACCCAATTTCAATATTTACAACACGTTTTATTTTCAAGAATTTATTTGCTATCCAAAATCGTGAATAAATTACCTTTCATAAACTTCTATATTCAATTTATCAAATTCAATTGATTTCGAATTTATAAACAATGTTTATAAATTTCATTTACATGTCGAAATTCGGTTTATAAGTAAATTACTTATAAACCATTTATTCACAAATCCATTCTTTTATATCAACATCAATTTATAAATCTAAATTCTTATTTACTTATAGATCTAGGTACAACTTTATTTTAACACTTATAAAAGCTCGTTTTATAATTCCAATATTTTTAATTTATAAATATCCATTTTATAAATCTTTTATAAAAATTGTTTGTAATAGTCCCAAAAATTCCGATTTAAACCATTTCATAAATTTATTAACTATTTATTTCAAAAATCACTTTTCACTTTCATTCCATAAAAATCATACTTTTATAACATTAAAATTTTAACGTTTATTTATTTTTAACAATTCAAAATTTAATAAACCGAATACTTTCGAAAATCACTTTAAAATTCCTTTTAAAACCAAAATCATTATTTTTAAAACTTCAGAAATGGATCCGATGATGCAGCAGCACCAAATAGTCAATCACGACATCCAAATATCATATATCGATATGATAATCAACAAATATCACAATATCTGTAAATAAATCAATACAGTTGAGGAATCCAGTTGGAGCCCTCTAACCTGCTTCCCTGCATCCAAAAACATTAGCACAATACCAATTCCGCTCCAGTACGGAATTATCGCGGTATATGGGATTTATAAAATATTATCCGCTTAATAGACGGCGCAATAAGGTCTCATCCGCTATATAATGCGGGAAAATCAACTCCAAGTACATAAATAATACCAATTTCACTATACTGTGAAATATTCGCGGTATATGTTTTTAATAAATAACCTCCACTTACTAACGGCGCATAATGTCTTTTTTAACAATCAATAGATAACAATCATCATTCAAACATGCATTCAAGAATTTTAAATATAACTATTTAAAATTAAAATCGAAACCGATTCGATTGAGTGAGAAGTTCTCGCCTTGATTTCAATTTCGTTTTAGCGATTTATTTCGAATAAAATTAAACGGACGTTTAATTTTACCCGAAATTCTCACTAACTCCAAATGACTCCAATCCAATTCCATAGCGTAGTACTCGTCCATACGATTCCAACGCAACTCGTTTCGCGCGTTTTCGACCTCGTATGAAAAAGATATGATTTTTAGAAGTTTACACGAATTTTTATTCATAATTTTACAACATAATTTTAGATTTTAAACACTCAACCTAATCACAGCCCTTGATCCCTTGCCTCCTGTATCATGACCGTTCACTGCTTCATCTCCCATTCATGCTCCATCTACAGGTTACACGCACACGCACAAACCCATTTTGAGAAATTAGGGTTTAAAATTCGAGCCTCCTCGACGAACATGAACACGATCAACTAGCGCCATATGAACAAGCATCTCCTACTCCATGCTCGGCCCAAGCCATGATGAACTCGGCCCTCACCAGCACCTTGAAAGTCGTGCCAACCTGATGGTGAACGCGGGCACATAGCCCCCTCCTCGTCGCTCCAATTTCGATCATCACCGTATGAATTGAAAGCTTTTGCTTAGCTCTACAACTTTCGTGTTGACAAGTTTTCCTAAAAACGTATGGATTGGGAGAGATTGAGAGGAGAAAATGATGAATTTCTGGCCATTCGTTTATTAATGGCGGCTGGAGCTTTGAAATTAGGGTTAGGGTTTTAATTTTTGCAAATTTATGAAGAGGGGGGGCTTTTATAGAAAAATACGCGAACACTATTCACCCCGAATTTTCCGAACTCCAAACGAAGCGTGCCGGTTAGCGTTTCTAAAGTTTAACCCATGTTCCGAACACAATGGAACATGTTTCGGGAGCTAATTCGGTCATCTGTGCGAGTTATGGCAATAAACGTTCGATTTAAAATTAAACCGATTAAACGATTTTCTAGGCGTTTTAGCTTGCACCGGACAAACGGTAAATCCGATTGACTTAAAATTTGAAACCGTACAATAATATCACATTACGGATCCGATGAAACTAGATTCGTCGAAATCCGAGACAGTTTGAAAAATGACTATTTTAACTCGCTAAATTAATATTAAAAACAATTTCGATGCATTTCGAGCTGCCACGATCAAACGATAACTCCGATTGCTACGAAAATTGAAATCCGATAATAAAAAACTATTACGGATCCAATGGAACTAGTTTCGTCCAATTCTGAGACTGTTCGAAAAATGGCTAATTTCACTAGTCGATTAAATATTAAAATATTCAATTTTCACAAATAAACTTTTAATTCGATTTTAAAAGTTCTATAACATCATTCTAACTCCAATATGATAAAATAAAATTTTACAAATCAATTTCAATCATACTAAACTCGATTTTCAACTATTTCTATAATTTCACATATTAAATTATTGATTTAATTATTCAATTAAATCTAATTATTCGAAATAAAATTATTCGACTTATAATTTTCACTTATTAATATTTAAAATTAATTAAATATACAAATTTTAATCAATAAAAATTCTGGGTCGTTACATAAATAGCTCTGTATCTATACATATTACGAATAGAAAATATTTTTATATCTTATATAACTTACTTTATAAAAATTATATATATATACTACTGAAGCGGTCATATATAAAATAAACTAACATAAAAAACTAACATGTAACAAGCATGTCTATATAACTATTATTCAATATTCTCTATCTTCACAAAGAAACTGTACTATAGTTTATATATATATATATATATATATTTCTCTTTTTTTTCTTTTTTATAACAGATTGTGTATATCGCATATAAGCCTATAATAACTATGCATAGAATGTTAATATAGACTTATATATGCATAACAATAAGATGTATAACATATGATATAAAATTTTATGCATGTAAACTGATATATAACATGTCTCTAACATACATAGCTTACATAAACCGATGTATATGTATATATATACTACATATCATATAACTAAATACACAAAATATAACGAAACAGTTTTATATATATCTAACAACTGTTATATTAATGTCAGTATAACGTATTATACAAATATACATATTGTAAAATAGTAACATTATCAGTAAATTCTTAAATTTACGATTTCAAACTAACTATATTCATTTTATTGTAACATATATACAACTTAACAATATCATCACATAAATCTATTTATAGATATATACAACAAGAATCATATTTAAAAAAAATTCCTATAGAGTTTTATATGAAAAAAAATCTTTGAACAACATAGAACACAAATACATAACTTACCCAAAACAATGCAAGAATTCGAGTTGACAGAGGGTGAGTGGCGAGCAAATAGGGCCAGGGTGAGGCACAGAAGTGGAAGCACGAATGCTAGGCAAGGTTCGGCTGGGAATTTTGAGGGCGTAGGATGGAATATCCGAGTGCAGGGAAGAAGGCTAGTGATGCTCGGCTGGATGAGGTGGTGGGGAAAAACGAAGCTCGATTGGCTGTTTATGTTTGTAGTTGGCAAGGAGCGGCTATAATTAAATATTTATATAAATTTGTTGATGACGAGTAGATCTGGGAAAGGAGATGAAACGAGAGAAGAGGAGAACGTGAGTAACGGGATTTAAGCAACGAGATAAATATATAAGGAGATGAGCTGGCTATAATTAAATATTTACGTTTCGGTGGAACAGTTTCTTTCTTTTATAAATCAATGAAGACAGAGAGAGAAAGAATAGAGAACGAAAACAAATCTATCAATCAAAGGGAATGGAAAAGTTACACCTGAATTTAGGGAGATAATAAAAGCAAATAGCCGTTAGTTAACACACGGTGGGGATTGAATTGACCCAAGAAATCAAAACGCACGAAACAGGTACCGATACGGTAGGCGTTTTGCAGATTGCACCGTACATCAAATTTCGAAATTGACAATTGAATATACTACAGACTCAGCATGACGAGATGATCAAAATGGTATACAGATATCAATGATAGGATCAAATTATAAAAATTCGAATTTCCGCTATCGGAAATGCTGCACAATTGCAAAAAATAAGATAAACAGAGCTATAGAAGTCCAAATTTGATGAAATGGAAGATGATGTCTCACTCATAAGATGATTTACAAATTTATTTTTTAAAAATATTCAAGTTAGGAAAACATTTTATTATCATCAAATATTAACTGATTTGAATTGAAATGATATTACACAAAAATAAAATTCCATATTATTATATGAAAAATTTAACGTTTTCTATGCTAAATTAGACGTATTCCAAATATCAAGTTTTTATTCAAAATTCCAACTATTTAAAATTTAAAAAAGAAAATTACATGAAATATATTATTAAATCTAATAAAATTTTACGGGGCGTTACGGTGTTTATACTCCAGACCGCGCTAAGGGACCAGAGTTGATCAATAGATTTTGATGTTTATATTTCAACCTGCGCTCTGGGAACCAAAGTTGGTCGAGGGTTAGCCATTCACACCCATCTGGTGTAATATACTCTAGTCTACGCTATGGGTACCAGAGTTGGTCGATGGACGGTTGTACCGTGTCTAATTTTTTGGTGTATATACTCCATTCCGCACTCTGGGACCAGAGTTAGTCAAGGAGTGGTCAGCCGCACCCATTTTTGATTTATACTTAAGTTGTCAAGTCAAGGTAAGAGTTGTCAAATGAATAGTCAAACCATGTTCATCCATGGAATGGAATTCTGCCTCTAGCATCAGGGGCAAAACTTGACACATGGACAGTTGATTCATGTCCACTTGGTAATTGTAGCTCCTCCAATCAAGTCGAGGAAGAGAATAATTGATGGATGGCTAAATCACATCCATGCCTGTATTGGATGGTCAGGTATCATCCAATTTGTTTAATACTCCTCCCAGCAAGTCTGGAAGAGAGAATTTTTGGGTGAACGATCAAGTCACATCCACCTCAACTGTAGTTGTGTTCACATGTTGAGGGTGGTGGTTGATGAATAGGCAGTTAGTCACGCCTACTTTTAGTCGAGCTTCCAGACTATTTCTTGTTTCTAGGGCAGGAGTTAATGTGTGGACAGTCAAATCGCATCCACTTTAGTTGGACTTCCGTCATGTTGAGCTTCGGAAGAGGCATAAGTATTTTGATGAACTTCCAGTATGAGCTTGGAGTGAACGTTCGGGTCGCATCCGCTCCAAGTGTTTCTTCGATCTTCAAGTCAAGCGTGGAGGTTGATGAGTGGACGGTCAGTCGTGTCCACTTTGTATTAGATCTGACCTTGTTGGGCTCTGAGTAAGGCATAGATGTTATGTCAAAAATGAAGCACAAAGTAGGAAGTGGATGGTTGAGTTACACCCACTTTCCATTCCAAGTCCTTGCCCCCAAGTCAGAGGCATGTGGTAGCTGATGAGCGGTTGAATCACGCTTGTCTTGATGATCCTCCAAAGATTCGATCATGGTCCACGGAGGTTGGTTTACACCCAAATCTAATTACTTGCTCACCTGCATTATTTGGTAGTAGTTTAGTTCAAGTTGGTCATAGTTCGAAACATAATTAAAAATTAAATAACTCTTATTAATAAGGGAAGCAAAGTTGAATGCTCGCCATTCCACTTTTCCCTAGCCTTCATTAGCTGGAAGTAAACCGTAGGTGGTCCAATTGATAATCAAAGGTCATTATTGGTATAGGTCGGATGTTCCCTGCCCGCCATTCTATGGGGCTTTCTCATATTGTTGAAGCTTTATTGTTCGGATCTACTTTCCGATCACATCTCAAAGGTGTTTGCAATCGCTGGTTTCATGACCGTGTGTATCTTGAAATATACAGCATTTCCTAGATTTCTACTAGGTTTCAGTGGACTCTCTCGAGGCTAATTTCCAGTTCTACTTCGAGTCATAAGTCTCCAAGTAGATGTTTTTGGTTGAACCGTTCAAAGGAGTATATGAGTTTGGTTTTGGGATTTTGGGTCACCTCCTAGAATCCGAGTCCTCATCTAAAGCCTCAATGCTGCCCTCGCTTTGACTTCCTTCAACCAACGAGCCTGCGTTGTTCTTTCACGTAGTCTGCTCTACCTCCTCCTTACTTAGGTTCTGGTTCACTTTGTAACATAACTGATTCAAATTCATATGAGGCTCTCTAGTTAACCAATCGCCAAAATGTGTCTCAGGGTCGATTCCCCTTATCAACGCCATCACTATGATATTCTCGCTGGGATTGCTCACTTTAGCGATGGCGGTGTTAAATTTATGCCAAAGGTCATTGTGCGGCTCGCCTGGTGCTTGGGATAAGTTGGGGATAACAACATTGCATCCTTGGGGAGAGTCACATGAATTTTGAATTGCTCGGTGAACTCCTTAGCCAACTGATTAAACAAGGAGATGGACTTGGGCGGTGACCGCGTAAGTCACATTATTGATCACTACTCGCTTGAAGAATATGGGAAAGAATTAGCATTTAATAGTGCTCGTCACTCTGGTGGAATTCATCTCCCTTCATATTTCGTGAGGTGCTCTTAGGGTTCTGTGTTTTCGGAATACGCCGGCATAATTGGCATATTGAATCTCTTAGGATATTCTGCACATTGAATGGCTTTAGTAAATGGGCCTTGACTAGAGGAAATGCTCCAATCGTCGTTAGTTTGATTCGTTTTCAAGTTATGGCTTTTTGTAATGCTTTTTGATTTTATATGAATGATTGTCCAACGTGTGACGGATTGGTGATAATTTACTTGGATTCCGACCTGATAAAATTTGCTATTTGCTTGGAGTCAGCCCTTGGTTCGCTTGAGTCGCTGAATTTAAAGTGATGGGTTGGTATCGAATGGTGCTTAGAGTCATACTGGTGTTTACTTGGAGAAAATCTTGGTTTTACCCGAGTTTGACCTTAAGCCAGAACTTCATGGGTTTTCTTCGAGTTGAATGGGTGACTACTTCAGGTTAGACTTTGATAATGGATACTTATACTTTGATATAGCATAATAAGCGGCGTAGGGCGGTCATCACCCAAGCCAATCATATAATAGCTGGCAAGTCAGGTGTTTGGAAGCTGATCCAACAACCGATCTCAGTTCATGTCATATCATTTTGGTTCTCCAGCTTTTGGGTGTATCGTTTGTGTAGAAGTTCCTTATCCATTCCTTGGCTGCAATTCAACAACGACTGCTTGATCCCCTATGCCTCGGTCATTCACAGGATGTAAGGAAGCGGATAGAACACATCGTCTTTAAGTTGAGTTTTGAATCCATATTTTTTATGTGCGACAAGAAGGAGGGATCGATCCTGATCCATTTTCGCTCCTAGGAAAGAGGGTTCAGTTACGTTCCCTTTTTGAATGCGAAAGGGATCGGCTAGAGGGATTGGTTGTAGTTGAGTGTGGTGCAGGGATTGGTTGAGAAAGGGTTTGGTTTTGGACGAACGTGGCATAAGGATCGGTATTGAATGTTTTATGAGAGGGATCGGTTATACGAAGTATGGAGGGATCGGTAGTGAATGCAGGGATCGACTATAAGTGATCGACGAAAGAGGTCAGTCAAGATTATGGTTGTTGGAATACGATCGGTTGCAGTGCTAATGAAAGATCGCTGGTATAGGGATCAGTATATAGAGCTTGCATAGGGATCGGTATATATACTTTGCAGAGGGATCAGTATATGCACCTTGAAGAGGGATCAATATATGTACTTTTTGGAGCGATCGGTATATATGCTGGAGGAATTGGTGTATATATATATGTTTGGAGGAATCGGCATAGCTGTTTCGGATGGATCGGTATTAATATCTTTGGAGGGATCGGTATTGAGCATGTTTATGCATTTAGGGGTCGGTCATGAAAGGAACGATGCTAGACACCAAGAAAGAGGGATCGATCGTGATGGCCTTGGCCGAGAGATCGGCTATTCTGGCCTTGAGAGAGGAATCAACCATTTTGGCCTTAAGAGTGGGTTCGACTTTTAACTAACTTGAGTGCAAACTTCAGCATCTGATCCCAAGAACTCGCATACACGAGTGAATTCGATCCCTTCCAAATGGACATGAACACATGAACAACTCCAAACAAGAACACTAGCATCAACATTTCTTTCGCTCCACGGGAAGTTGATTTAATTCTTCTAACCATGGCTATCAGCTTCCTTTATATTTCCTTCAAATCCGAGTAGAATAGGAAGTTTATCGGTAGAAAGCTAGATCTATCTCGCGAATACGGGGATCAACAAGTAGATGATGACACCCAATCAAGCTGAGAATTCAATTCTTGGTGAAAGCACCAAAATGTTGATGCCAAAAGTGGATATTAACACCTAATAGAATCTATTAGAGATTAAATGAAGAATGAAATTAAAACAGAGAAAATATCATAAATGAACACATAGTCTTTATAATGGTTCGGGAATCTTGCCCTACATCCGCTTCATAATTTTATTAATCTAGCACTTGATTATGATTACAAGTGTTTGAATCAACTAGGATCCAATAGTAAAATAATGAAGAATAAAAATGAAAAAGACATTTCAGCCGAAAGAAGGATCCCTTTTCTGATCCCATGCCTACTATATTTATAAGGGAATACATGCATGGATCTAATTGAAATTTTGGTAGAAGGTTCGGGAGACCAAGATGAGACCATCTGAAAATGTCCAGGCCGACAATAAGGATCAGTACCGATCCCTATTAATGTGTCCAAATGTGCTTCAATTCCTACGAGGGGTGTCTTAAGATGTTATCTACTTGCTTTCTAAATTTTGTGGAATTCTGACACACGGTTTGTGAGATATCGCATATTCCGTGAAGCAGTGTTGCTTGAATTCTGATTTCCATCAATCTCTCCAACTAAAGTTTTGCAGATCTGTCCAACCTCCTCCAATTGAAAAATGATTCCTAAGGAGTGTTCTTTATGTTGTATAAGCTTGTACTCCAAGTTTCATGTTGATAGCATGAATTTGAGTTGTTGATCGATCATCGCTTCAAAATTGAGTTGTTGAATCGATACGATACGATCCATAGTGTTGAATATTGATTGCACCTGATCCATCTTTGGGGAGCAGTGATCTTTCAAGCTTTTACATCATATTATCATCCATACTTGATTTTTGGACCATACAATCCTCGCTTCAGGCAACTAGCCTTGATGACAATCGAGTCTAACTTGTCCTGTCAGTTCGGTTGTAGCCGGGTCAAAATGCCGGGAAATAGACCCCAAGATAGACTTTGGCGACTGTTAAGCTAGAGAACCTTCTATGACTTGGATCATTTCTGTTACAAAGTAAACCAAACTATAGTAAGGGGGAGATAAAGCAAACTAGGTGTAAGAGTGATGCTGGTCCGTTGGTTGAAGGAATTCCAAGCGAGGGCATCATTGAGGCCTTAGATGAGGACTCAAATTCCAAGAGATGACCCAAAATCCTAAGATTCAATTCATATATTCCTTTGAATGGCTCAATCGTAAACTTCTACTTAGAGACCAATGACTAGGAGTAGTACTGGAAAGCTACCATAAGAAAGACCACTGAAATTTAGAAGAAATCCAGGAAATGTGTGTATTCAAGATATACATGGTCATAATATCAGCAATTGCAGATATCGCCAAGATGTGATTGGAAAGCTGGTCCGAAAAGGAAAATTTCAATAATATGCCCAAGCCCATAGAATAGCGGGCAGGGGCATCCAACCCCAATCAATAAAGAACTTTGATCATCAATTGTACTACCTATAGTCGACTTCCAGCTGAAAAAGGCTGGGGTGAAGTGGAATAACGAGCATATGGCGTTCCTTCACTTATCAATAAGATTTATTTTGATTTTAATTATGTTGTGAACTACAACCAACTTGAACTAAATTATTTCCAAACAATGCAGGTGAACCAAGTACTTAGAGGTGGGTACCAATCAACGTCCACGGACCATGATTGGACCTTTGGATGATCATTAAGATGAGAGTGATTCAACCGCTCATCAGCTACCATATGCCCCTAACTTGGGGCCAAGGACTTGAAATGGAAAGTGGGTGTGATTCGATCATCTACATCTTACTCTGTGCTTTAATTCTGGCAGAACATCTATACCTTACTCAGAGCCCGACACGGTCAGAATCCAATACAAAGTGGACATGACTGACTATTCACTTGTCAACTTGCGCGCTTGACTTGAAGACCGAAGAAACATTGGAGTGGATGCGACCCGACCATCTACTCCCCAGCTCATACTTGAAGTTCTCCAAAATACTTATGCCACTTCCAAAGATCATCAAGACTAAGGTCCAACTTGAGTGGATGCAATTTGATCATCCACAAATTAACTCCTTCCCTGGACACGTGAATCAACCGTCCACTCGCTAACTTTTGTCCTCAACACTGGGCATAGAATTCCTTTCCTTGAATGAACGTGACTAAACTGCTCATTTAACAACTCTTACCTTGACCTGACAGGTTGAGTATAAATAAAAACATGTGTAACTGACCATCCATCATAAAACTTGGTCCCCAGAGCATGGACCGAAGTATAAACACAAAAGATGGACGCGGTTTGACCTTCCATCGACAAACTATGTTCCCTTGAGTGCAGATTAGAGTATAGACATCAAATAGGTGTGACTGACACCATTATAAAGCTCTGGTCCTCGAAGCATGGACAGGAGTATAAACACAAAAAGATGGATGTGGTTCAACCATCCATTAATCAACTCTGGTCCCTCAACCCAGTCTGGAGTGTAAATACCATAAAAGGTAGATGCGGTTCGACCGTCAGCTCCTTAACTCTTACTATTGACTTGGGGGCCAAGACACAACTCAAAGTGGTTGCAGTTTGACCATCTCTCCCCTGCTCGAGCTTGAAGTTCTCCATAACATTTATCTTACTCCCAAGGCTTGGTAGAAATAGGATCCGAATGGAATTGGACATGATACGACCGTCCACGCATCGACTCCTACCCTGGATGCAGGGCAGTTTGAAAGCCAAAGGCTAAATTGGACGTGGTTCGACCGTCCAATCCAAAGAGGATATGATATGTCCATCCATAACCTTGCTCGTCCCTGAAGTATGACGAACTATTTAAGCCTTGTCCGGACATCGGCAAGCCCAAAATCCAAACCAAGAAATGGACGCAGTTTAACTGTTCGAAAAATAACTCTGGTCCTCTAGTGCGGATTGGAGTATAAACACCAAATCGGTGCGACTGATCGCACATCAACAAACTCTGGTCCCCAAAGCGCAAATAAGAGTATTGGTTGAAAATAGATGTGGTTCGACCGTTCATCCATTAACTCTCTCCTATAAACCGATAGGCCGAGTATAAAACATAGAACAAATGTGACTTGACCATCTACTAATCAGCTCCTTCGCATGATTAAAGGCGAAGAACTCTAAGTAAGAGTGAATGTGACACAAATGACCACTGTTCGACTCCATCCCTAAATTGGGGACAGAAGGAATAACTAAGGAAAATGAGATTCAAATATTTTTCGGAATAACTCAAACTCCCTCGGGTGTAGACTGGAGTGTAAACACAAATTAGGTGCAATTCGACTACCCGCCAACAAACTCTTATACCCAAAGTGTGGATATGAGTATAAACAAATAGACGAGTGCGGTTTGACCACTCATATTCCATAATCTCTGACCTGAACTTGACATGATGAGTATAAACTCACTACAGATGGAATTCGACCATCCATGAACTAACTCCGCTAACCCAAGACTGGGAACATGAGTACAAAGTATTGAAAGATGAATATGACAGCTCACCGTAGCTCCGACTTGGTGTTCTTCACGACTTAAGGCAATGATTGTAGGAAGGCCTTAATACAAAACCAATCGGAGCGACATACTCAGGTAACCTACCTTACATGCCATTGAATTGACAGGCAATATCGATCCAAACTTTCTGTATCATGACGCTGGATCGAAGTTCATTATCGATCCACACCAACCATAAATGGATCTGACTCGAGCATCCATCGAATTTCTCCTGTCACTTGAGCATGGATAGGATAATAACCATGAATGAGTGTGATTTGACCGTTCATTCTCCCACCTTCCTTTGATCCATTAGGAGGAGTATGAAACCAAATGATCATAACTCGACCGCTCCTGAGCTAATTCTATACCTTGGATCGACAGGAGAACATAAATTAAAATAGACGTGACTAACCGTCCAGCTTCGAATGAATGTGACTGTACATTCGCTAGTTCTAACCATGACTCTATTAGAAGACCAGATGGAAATGGATGTGACTTGACCGACTTCACACTAATCCTCACCCTTTGTTCGACGGGGGAGATAAAGTCATAACTTGGATGTGACTGAACCATCCATTATTTGGCTCTTGCCTACAATATGGCGACATCTGCATCAAAAGTAGAAGTGATTGACCATCCCGTACTCAGCTCATGCCCGAAATTCGATGGGGCAATAAATTCTTCCCCTAGGAAGGAAAAGCCAGAATACAATCCAGAATAGGTGTAACTCATTCTTCCATCAACTAACTCGATCCCACGAGTCAACATGAAAGAGTGTAAAGCCAAATCAGATGTGACATGCCCCTCCACTTATCGATATTTACCCCTGACTTAGGAGGCATGAACAAGAATCAAGATGAATGTGAACTGACCATTCATCGATCAACTCTGCATTTCCGAAACTTAGATGGGAGTATAAACACGACTAGGACGAAACTCGACCATCCATGTAGTACATTATCCACCTGAGACCGGGGGTAGAAGTGTGATCATCCAAAAAACTGACTACGATATCTCAATATTGTGACTCATACGTAGTGTTTTCAATGACTCGAGGCTACGACCGAAAGGATGCTTAGAGATAAAATCATCGGATCGATGCCCAGGCTCATGGGAGACTGACTATCATTCCAACCTAAATGATAAGCAATAGGTCGCGAATATACTGAACGGAAGGTGCGTTACTCGAATACACAAGTGGATTCAAACTTAAAGCAAGAGCCAGCTATGCAGTTGCGCATAACACGAGGTTGAACCCTACTCGACATTTGATTCAATGTGTTTCTAAGCCTGATCATTGTCCATTTGCAGATGTTCACTCAAAGCATTTAGAGCCTTACACTATTGGACTCATCAGCTTATGACGAGATCCAAAAATTCGACCGAAGCGACCATCAACAGATGCCGTCTTGACCGGCTCTCATGCCATCGACTATGCATTTGAGAAATTCTCGAACATGGCGATCAAAATCAAATCCAGCTGCCATTCTCCATGCCTACATACACCACCAAAGTGTTGAAGTTACAAGACTTGCCTAGGCAAGGGTCCTGCACTGATACCATAACATATGCGACTTTGAAAACCCAATTCAGATGTCCCATGTGCTAAGTATATTTTAGTGTGGTATTGGGTAGTTCCATACAAGCACAAATATGCTAATCCATTCAAGTAAGTGGTTGGCATCCGATTCAAGGCCATATGCTTATGCAAGTCATATATGGCATGTCCCCTTGTTCGATTTTTGGTTCATATGGTCTAATATTTTCATGTCAAACCAAAACCTGCTTAATTCTCACTAATACGAGGGATCAAAACCGATCCTATTGCTTGGATAAATCCACTTAAGAATTTTTTAGCTCACAACATAAGGCCAATATCAAGCAATAAAAACATAATTGGTTCTATAAAGATATAGGACGAGAGATGAAGAAGAGATGCCCAAGGAATCCAAGGCTGCACCCGCTGAGCTAACGGTCTACATTACGGTTAGCCATAGCGACCCAACATGGGTACTGAAGATTAGATTACAGCTCAGTGCAATGACGATGAAGGAATTAGTTGGCTTTCTCCAAATGAATCTTGATGTGTTCGTGTGGACCCATTCTAACATGTGTGTTATCTCACCGACTATCGTAAGTTATGCGTTGAATATCGACCTAAGGCATGTCCCAGTGAAATAAAAGTGACGCGGCAAAAGCAACACGGCATGGATCTAGAGTGATTTGCTGCACTTAAAGAGGAGGTGGATAAACTCAAAAACAATGGGTTTATCCACAACGCCCTTTATCCGAAATGGGTATCCTATCTAGTTCTCATAAGAAAAGCTGATGGAAAGTAGTGGATATACATCGACTACTTTGAACCAAACAAAGCATGCCCAAAAGAAAGTTTTCCACTTTTGTGGATCGGCCAGTTGGTAGACTCAACCGCTAGATATGAACTGATTTCATTTATGGATGCATGCTTCGGATACAACCAGATCCCGATATACGACCCCGATAAAGAGCACACTAGCTTTGTTATTGATTTAGGGCTATATTGTTACATGTAATGTTATTTGAACTAAATAATGCTGAAGCTACTTACTAGAGGCTAGTCAATCGAATGATCAAAGATCAGATCAGGTGATCGATGAAAGTATACGTGGAATGAAATTCAATACCTTGAAATGCTTCTTTGGTGTTGCGGTAGGGAAATTCTTAGGTTTTATGTTCAACTTTTATGGAAATGAAGCCAACCTAAGAAGATTCAGGCAATCAAAGACATATAGCTATCGTAAACGATTAAGCCGGTATAGAGCCTCAATGAGTAGGTCGCCGCCTTAAGCCGATTCATCTCTAGGGCCATCGACAAGTGAATTCTCTTCTTCGACCTAATCAAGAGAGGGAAGAGAAGCTTTTAGCGTAATAAGGACTGCGTTGATGCATTTCAAGCTCTGATAGACAAATTAGAGAGACCTCCTGTCATATCCAAGCCAGTGGATCATGAAGATATATACATCTATTTAGTAGTGTCGGCACACATTGTAAGTGTTGCACTATTACGTGAAGAGAATCGGATCTAGATGCCAGTATATTATGTTGACACGCGATGGATAGGTCTCAGAGAAAGCATTCAAAGCTGGAAAATCTTGCATACTGCCTGTTGATTACATTACAAAAGCTTATCCCTTACATCCAGGCTCACCCCATCAATGTCTACACCGACCAACCTTATGATGGGTCCTACAGAGACCTGAGACATCTGAAAGGTTGCTCAAATGGAATATCGAGCTAAGTCAATTCGATATCACTTATCTCCCTCGGAGATCTTTCCAGGGACAGACATTGACGGACTTCATAGCTGAATTCACTACACCAAACGACTCTTTGGAGAGCAGTAGAGAACTGAGCAACCGATGGAAAATGTACACGGATGGAGCATCCAATGCTCAGTGTTCTAGCTCTAGAGTCGTGTTAGTGACTCCTAAGGAACGATCAATCTGCTATGCCTTAAAAATCGACTTCCCTGCACCAAATAATGAAGATGAGTATGAAGCTTTGATCACCGGGCTTAAACTTGCTAGAGAACAGGGAGTGAAAAATTTACAAATCTTTTGTGATTCCCAATTAGTAGTATGCCAAGTCAGGGGAGATTATCAAGCTAAGGGGTAGCAACTTGCTCTTTATCTCGCCCGGGTCCAAGAGTTACTCATAGACTTCGAGTATAACACCATTGCACACACCCTTATAGAACAAAATAACAAAGTCAACTAATTAGCAAAGCTAGCCAGTTTCGAGGATGCATGGCAAATGGGCTTAGTCTCAGTTTAAAGTGCTAATTGCTCCAAGCATCAACCAGATGGACATTGATTGGGTCCTGACGATGGAGCCGAAATGTGAAAGGTCATCTACAGGAGGGATACTTCTTGGACGGAGGAATAAAAAACTGTATATCCTCGTCAAAGCTTCAGGCTTCATCATACAAGAAGGGGTCATGTATAGAAAGGGTTTCTCCGTTCCTCTTCTTCAATGTATCGCCCATGATGAAATTAAATGAGTCTTGAGAGAAGTCGACGAAGGAGAATGTGGCGATCATACTGGTAGGCAAACTCTGACAAAGAAAATTCTCTGCTAGTGGTACTATTGGCCAACTGTCAACCGAGATGTAGCTGATCACGCTAGACAATGCGACGTGCTAGATGTTTGCAAAAATTACAAGATCTCTGCCGATGGAAGTTACATAAATGGTCGGTCCATACCCGTTTTCCATGTGGGGGTATAGATATCATCAATTCCTTATCAATCTCTAAAGGTGAAGCGAAGTATGCCATCGTAGCAGTTGATTATTTCATCAAATGGACCGAAGCAAAACCTTAAGCCACGCTTACAATGAATAAAGTAATCAACTTCATGATTCGAAACTTCATTTCACCTTTGGCCCGCCATGAGCCATTATAACTGATAACGGAACCCAATTTTATTGCCCTGAATTCAAAGCTTCTATCATCGACATCATATTGAAAAGAGATTTGCAGTAGTTGCTCATCCTCAAGAAAACAGACAAGTTAAAGCTGTGAACAAAATCATAAAGTCCATTCTGAAGAAACGTTTGGAAAAGGCTAAAGGAAAGTGGGTGGATGAACTCCTAACAGCATTACGGGATTACAGAAATACCCACAAGTCCATGATTGGCCGTACTCCATTCACCATTACCTACGACTCCGAGGCCGTCATTCGTATGAAGTCCTTTCCCATCGAGTGACTTATTACGACCCCTATTTCGTTATAAAAAAATACAAATAAGGAATTGCATTCTAATTGAAATTAAACCATAAGGAATTGTTTACGACCTGTGAGCATACAAACGCATCTGAGAGCCAACGACAAGATTATGTAACTAAACATGCTTGTGTATATTCTAACAATTCGAATTCTTGAAACTGATAATAATTGATTTTTCACTCTAAGTTATTAGAGAAAATACTAGATCAGATAACCAAAGCTTTCTAGCCCTATAAAACAAGACACAGATAGCAACTGATGGAATACAATCCTAAACTTATACTATTGAAAATCGACCAAGTGTCATGACGATCAAAGAGAGATACATCACTTTGGGAAGATAAATTAACGGAAGGATAGTAATTATTCAGAAAACTGGATGGATTTCTTTCCAGCAACTCTAACTTGCTTCAATTCAAACACATCATGTATGCAACAAGACGTATATTGGAGGGCAAATGTTATCCGGCCTTTTGGCCCGCTATATTCTGACTGACTGGAGTAGTTAGGCTAGATGATCATTAAGGCAGAAAGCCTGGGGAGATGGTTACCAAGATTGGAGATCGATTATGAACAAGACTATGGACGATAGTCGTATAGATTCATGCAAATAGCATTATGGAAATGCTAAGCATGAATTTCACACTTCAATCGAAATTATGATAGGGTATGATCGTTTTTCACAATGGACCGGCTATGATCCTTCTCCAATATCAATCAATAATGATCCATTTCCATTATGGATTGACTATGATCCATCTCCATTATGGATCGGCTATGACCCATCTCCAAAATGGATCGGCTATGATCCTTCTCCAATATGGATCGGTTATGATCCATCTTCATTATAGATCCGCTATGATCCATCTCCAAAATGGATCATCTACGATCCATCTCCAATATGGATTGGATATGGAACATCTTCATTATGGATCAGTGTGAATTGATATGGATATAGATCGCTTGGATTGATAATACAAATTAACGATGATCGATCAACAATGCAAAATCCAGAAGTCGACTATGTATGAAACTTTGAAAATAGCAAGATATTACATGGCGGGACCCACCATATCAATCGCACATTGAAAGGAGAAGAGAAAAATGATTAGCACCGATCGTTATTTTAATGGAAGTGGAGCCTGCGATCGATAGCGTAACCTTGTCTGGATCGGGAGACTCCACGGCCGAAATTTCAGGAAGATATTTCGTCGTCTTCCCAGTAAATACAGACTTGATTGTTCATTTTTGGGACTTTTATGCTGATTGTTGCTTTGTACTCTTTTGTAAACAAGGATTCTAATCTGATCCATATTGTACTCATTTTACAAATCGATTAATAAAGTAATATCTTTAATGTGGACGTAGGCAAACAATGCTGAACCACAGTAAATTGTCGTATCTCTGTTTTTAGCTTGTTTCTGATTACTTTACTGCTATATTCTCTCTATTTACATTTATTATTCTTCATTTATTCCTCTGCAAAACTTTTATTTGGTTTTTGTGCCAAATTTGGTGCAAATAGTATATGCGTCTAAGAATTACATTTACCAAATTTCTTGGTGCTGGCAATGATCTCGACGATTGAGCTGGCTGTTGCAGGTTCTCGGGTTCAACCAAGGTTATGCCTCCTTACACAATTACAATTCTTATAAATGCACTTACCTTATCCTCTCCCTAAAACCTATTACTGAACATTTATATATATCGATAGTCTTCAATTCGATGGCCATTTACTAGGTGATAGGAGCAATATGCGCTACCTCGATTAGGCTTGGCTTGCCCAGCTTTATTTCTTGCCACTGAGTACTTAATCAGGTCTTGATTTAAGGCATAGATTTGAGAATATGAATGAGCCATGGGGAAAGTCTCTACAGCTTGAAGCTCTTCTCTTGGCTTTTTGGCAGGGATGAAGCTTCGGTCTATGTCATTCAACTTTCAGGCCTCACCTTGGGCTCATATTGATTCATTAATTTGAATTTTTTCTTGATCTCTATAGAATAACTCATTCAAAGATGTAAATTCTTGGCTAATCATTGTTAGGGATGCGGATTAAGGATCTTAAGGCAGAAATAACACTAGAGGAGGGGTGAATAGTGTTTTAAAGAATATATGAACTATATGGCTAAATTAAAACTTTCAACACAAATCTAAACAGAATTCTAACACAGAATGATCACAGAACATATAACAAATGCAAATAGTAAAGTAAAGCAAGTAAAAGGAAAGAACACACCGGATTTTATACTTATTCGGAATCCTCCTACATCCAGTCCTGCACCAAGGCAATATCCTTGTACAGATTTTTATAAGCCAATATCCAAATTACAACCCTCAATTTCTAAGGCCTTGAGGAACCCTCCTATCTCCGAGTCTGGGGTAAACTCTCTTGATTTACGGGACACAAGATCACCCTAATACTTCTTAATAACAATCCTTGTGAATGGATAGACTCTATGGACTTTTTGAATACAAATTAATCCTATAACTCTGAATAGCACTTTGATCTTTAGTAGAATGATGGAGAATCAAAGAGAGAGAGTATCTAAATGATTTCCTATTGAGAATTTGGTAGAATGATGGCACGATCTTGAAAATATGAAGTTTTATGGATATGGAATGGTGGAGAAGAAAGAGTGAAGAAAATAAGAAAGTAGTTGTTTTAAAAAAATTCGTTTTGGAAGCCTTTATATAGATGCACAACAGTCATAACCATTGGCGAAAGGTTTTCGAACGAATGGACACTTCTTTTGAAAATTGAATTTTGAATCCAACTGTCACCATGTCGACATGGGGTATCCCCTTATGTCGACATCCCTTAGTTCAAAATTATAGAGATGTTGTTTTGTAAAGACAATTGAATTTAAAACAAGTTGAAACTTCTCTGAAGCAAAGTAAAGTGTTTAAACAATATTTTGAGATAGAAAATGAATATAAAAAATTATTTTAAATATATATATAATTGATATAGGCCGTCAATTATATAAGTAATATTTAAAATCAGAATAAGTTTTGATGTTTTAAAAATAGAAGTTTTTAAAATCAGAATAGAGGAATATTTCAAGGCTAAAACAAAGTTTGAAAATATTTTTGAAAACATGATTTTGAAAGCTAAAACATTTTGAAAACAGATTTAAAAACATTTTGAAAAATATATTCAAACTGAAATTGCAAGAACCTTCCTACAGAGCTCCTCCATAGGACTCGAGAACTTGTACAAAGCAGTTTAAATGATTTTGATTTTCGTGGGTTTGTAAGCCACTTGTCGTAGGTTTGTAAGCTACTTGTCGTGGGTTTGTAAGCCACTGGTTTCGATAGAAATTGGGTTCATCCCAAAAGAAAATTAGAAGAAAGATGAGAGTGCTATTATGAAGTTTTAACAAAATACTAGACACTTATCTTGAGATCTTGAAATCTTGATTCTCTAGAGTCTTGAATCTTGAATCTCTAATCTTCATCTTAATGCTTGAGTCTTTATACTGATCAGTCTTCGATGATACCTACATATACTTCCTATATACATATATATATATATATATATATATATATGGAAATGTTAGTATATATTTTATAAAGTAAAGTATAATAACTATATAAGGTTGTTGTCATCAAAACATCATCAACTCAGTTCCTAACAATCTCCCCCTTTTTGATGATGACAACCTTTATTTATAAATTATTCTTACCATACCATAACTCTCCATAACTCCCCCTTACTCCGTGACTTCTTCCTAAAACTACAACTCCCCTTTATTCCATGACTCCCCCTTACACCAAGCACATATATTTTTATAACTTTCTCCCCCTTTGTCATCAACAAAAACTATTAACTACTTAAGAATTCAAGAATGATTAGTATGAACAAATAATATGTATAGAACAAGCATGAAACAATGAGTATAAGTGAACACATTTTAGTTATTACAACATATATAAGAACATACATAAACACGAACAAACAAAACAATTTAAAACAAAGAATAAAATGAAAGTACGCTTTAATGGCGATCCTTAACTATAGGAGACTTATGAATCGAACAATTGGGGTAGTGGAGACAAAAGTTTCCACGTTGTTCAATTATGTTTCCATTAGTATCAACAAGGATCTCACCAACACAAATAATGCTCTCGTCCGTATTCATAGGGACTTCGGGTTGAGGTAAAGGTTGACCTTCCTCTTGGTCTTCTTGTGGTTCTTCCATAGGTTCTTCTTCCTCGGATTCCATGGCTTCTGAAGAGTCTTCAATATTAATAGAATTTGTACGGTTATCCATAAGGAATTTTTGTACATTCCTAATAATATTCCCTTGCCTTTGTTGTTCTCTAGCCATCCTAAGTTGACTTACTTGAATTTCAGTCATCAATTGAAGGATATCTTTCATCTTCTCTTGCAATTTGATCACTCGAGCATGCGTAGTTCGTTGAAATGGAGCAGAATGAGGAGATGTGGGTGAAGTGGGTTCATTAGTAGAAGAGGAGGCCATTATTTTATTGTTTCAGAAGTTATTTACAGAGAATATAATGAAGAAAGAGGAGAGAAAACGAAATGAAAACATAAATAACCAAATAACTAACTTTGGAGGGAAATTCATTTTTCAAATTTTTGTTGGGTATGTCGACATCATGAGATGGGGCATGTCGACATGTTCATAAAAAAAAATGTAATTTTTATTTTGAATTTTTATTGATTATTATACTATATTATTTTATATTTCGTATTTTGAACAAATACCTAATTCTCTTCTAAATTTAGTAAAATTCTGTTCGGTTAATGGTTTAGTTAATATATCAGCAATTTGTTTTTCAGTATTTATATAATCTAGAGTTATTATTTCTTTAGTTATATTATCTCTAAGAAAATGATGTCTTATATCAATATGTTTAGTTCTAGCATGATGAGTTGGATTTTTAGATAGATTTATTGCACTAGTATTATCACAATATATTGATGATTTACTTATGTTAATTCCAAAATCTTTTAAAGTTTGTTGCATATATATGACTTGTGAACAGGCCAGAGCAGCAGATATATACTCTGCTTCAGTTGTTGACAAGGAAACAGTATTTTATTTCTTGCTGAACCAGGAAACCAGTGAATGTCCTAGAAAGTGACAAGCTCCACTTGTACTCTTTCGGTCTGATTTACAACCAGCATAATCAGCATCACAATATGATATTAAATCAAAAGTATTATTTTTAGAATAAAATAAACCATAATCTAAAGTGTATTTTACATATCTTAAAATTCTTTTAACAACTTTTAAGTGAGTTTCTTTAGGTTGTGATTGGTATCTTGCACAGAGACAAACACTATGCATAATATCAGGACGACTCGCTGTTATATAGAGTAGCGAACCAATCATTCCCCTATATAAAGTTTGATCAATATCTTTTGATTTATCTTCTTTACTTAAACCTACATTTGTTGACATTGGAGTTGGTTTCCCACTAGATGTGCTTAAACCAAATTTATTGATTAAGTCTTTAGCATATTTTTCTTGACTTATGAAGATTCCATTTTCTAGTTGTTTAATTTGAAGCCCTAAGAAGAAACTTAATTCTCCCATGTGACTCATTTCAAATTCTTTAGTCATTATATCTGAAAATTCTTTATTCATTATGTTATTAGTTGATCCAAGGATTATATCATCTACATATATTTGAACCAATTGAATATCTTGATTATTTCTTTTAATAAAGAGTGTTGTATCTACTTTACCAATTTCAAAACCAGATTGAAGTAAATAAGATCTTCATCTTTCACACCAGGCTCTAGGAGCTTGCTTTAGACCATATAGAGCTTTCTTTAACTTGTATACATGGTTTGGAAATTTATTATCTTCAAAAAGTGGAGGTTGTTCAACATAAACATCTTCTTTTACAAAACCATTTAGAAAAGCATCTTTAACATCCATTTGATATAATTTGAAATTATTATAATTAGAGAAAGCAAGTAGAATTCTTATAGCTTCTAATCTTGCTACGGGGGCAAAGGTTTCATCATAGTCAATTCCTTCTTATTGACAATTACCTTGCGCGACTAAACGAGCTTTATTTCTTACGACCTCACCGAGTTCATTCATTTTATTTTTATAAACCCATTTAGTTCCAATCATACTTTTATCCTCAGGTTTAGGAACAAGTTCCCATACATCATTTCTGGTAAATTGATTCAATTCTTCTTGCATAGCAAGAATCCATGAATCATCAGACGATGCTTCCTTTGGATTTTTAGGTTCAATTGTTGATATAAAGGCTACATTACTCATACTACTTAATTGATTTCTAGTTCTTACTACAGATTCAATATTTCCTAAAACATTTTCTATAGGATGATCTTTTGATATTTTAAATCTCTTGTTAGGTTGATTTATTTCACTAATAGTTTCATTAGATTGATTTAAATTTATAAAATCTTCTTCATCATCTATTTGTACAATATCTTTAAGATTTTCATCAAAAGATACATGCATAGTTTCTTCAGTAGTATTAGTTTTTAAATTACTAAATGCTTTGCTTCTATTAGAATAACCAATAAAGAATCCTTTATCAGCTTTTGGTTCAAATTTATCTAAATTATCTTTTGTATTAAGTATAAAACATTTACTCCCAAAGACTTTAAAATAATCTACTATAGGTTTCTTATTATAAAGTAATTCATATGGAGTTTTATTTGTTAATGGTGTAATTAAAATTCTATTTAATATATAACATGCTGTAGCAACTGCTTCAGCCCAAAAATATATAGGTAAATTACTATCAGAAAGCATTGTACGAGCACACTCTTGAATCGTTCTATTCTTACGTTCTACTACTCCGTTTTGTTGTGGAGTTATTGGAAATGAAAAGTTGTGAGTAATTCCCTTTTGAGTACAGAAATTCTCAAAATTTTCATTTCCAAATTCACCACCGTGATCACTTCGAACAGTTTTAATTTTGAAAGAATGTTGTTTTTGAATTCTTTTAGAACAGTTTTTAAATATTTCAAAAGCATCAATTTTATGTTTAAAAAAGATTGTCCAAGTATATCTTGAATAATCATCTACTATAACAAAAACATATTTACTATGGTTAATTGATTGAACTTGAGATGGACCAAATAAATCTAAATGAAGTAATTCTAGAGGACTAGAGGTAGAAATAGCATCTTTTAATTTAAATGAACTTTTCTTAAATTTTCCTAATTGACAAGCATCACAAATACTATCTACTCTAAAGTTTAACTTGGGTAGACCTCTAGCTAAGTCAAGTTTTGATATCCTAGATAATAATTTGAAATTCAAATGGCCAAATCTTTTATGCCAAATCCAAGGGTCACTTGTATTAGCCAAAAGACATAGATTATCATTTGAAATTTTCATACTAAGGATATAAATATTTTTCTTCCTAATACCTTCAAAAATTATATTAGACTTTTCATCTTCAATGTGATATTTATCTTTTCCAAATTTAATTTTAAAACCTTTATCGCAAAGTTGACTTATACTAAGCAGATTATGTTTTAAGTTCCTAACTAATAAAACATCAGAAATAAGTAAAGTTTTAGAGTTACCGACATTGCCGACGCCAACCACATATCCTTTAGAGTTGTCACCAAAATTAACTAATCCACCATCTTGACAAGTAATGTCCTTGAGTATCTCGGGATTTCCAATCATGTGCCTCGAACAGCCACTATCAAGTATCCGTTTATCTTTCTCAATTTTCACAGTTTGTCCATTAGGTGTTGATTCGTCAAAAGCCATATAACATGTCTGTCCCTGCATAACACACTAATTTGGTAGATAACTTGATTTTTCAAAATAACTATATGCAGACTTATGATACTTTGATGAAATATGTAGATTCAAAACAGTTTTAACACAATTTTCCAAAAATGCCATTTTTATATTTTTCAAGTTTCAGATTATGAAAACAATGAAAACCAATGCTCCGATACCAATTGTTAGGGATGCGGATTAAGAATCTTAAGGCAGAAATAACACTAGAGGGGGGGGGGGGTGAATAGTGTTTTAAAGAATATATGAACTATATGACTAAATTAAAACTTTCAACACAAATCTAAACAGAATTCTATAACAGAATGATCACAGAACATATAACAAATGCAAATAGTAAAGTAAAGCAAGTAAAAGGAAAGAACACACCGGATTTTATACTGGTTCGGAATCCTCCTACATCCAGTCCTGCACCAAGGCAATATCCTTGTACATATTTTTATAAGCCAATATCCAAATTACAACCCTTAATTTCTAAGGCCTTGAGGAACCCTCCTATCTCCGAGTCTGGGGTAAACTCTCTTGATTTACGGGACACAAGATCACCCTAATACTTCTTAATAAAAATCCTTTTGAATGGATAGACTCTATAGACTTTCTGAATACAAATTAATCCTATAACTATGAATAGCACTTTGATCTTTAGTAGAATGATGGAGAATCAATAGAGAGAGTATCTAATGATTTCCTATTGAGAATTTGGCAGAATGATGGCACGATCTTGAAAATATGAAGTTTTATGGATATGGAATGGTGGAGAAGAAAGAGTGAAGAAAATAAGAAAGTAGTTGTTTTAAAAAAATTCGTTTTGGAAGCCTTTATATAGATGCACAACAGTCATAACCATTGGCGAAAGGTTTTCGAACGAATGGACACTTCTTTTGAAAATTGAATTTTGAATCCAACTGTCACCATGTCGACATGGGGTATCCCCTTATGTCGACATCCCTTAGTTCAAAATTATAGAGATGTTGTTTTGTAAAGACAATTGAATTTAAAACAAGTTGAAACTTCTCTGAAGCAAAGTAAAGTGTTTAAACAATATTTTGAGATAGAGAATGAATATAAAATATTATTTTAAATATGTATATAATTGATATAGACCGTCAATTATATAAGTAATATTTAAAATCAGAATAAGTTTTGATGTTTTAAAAATAGAAGTTTTTAAAATCAGAATAGAGGAATATTTCAAGGCTAAAACAAAGTTTGAAAATATTTTTGAAAACATGATTTTGAAAGCTAAAACATTTTGAAAACAGATTTAAAAACATTTTGAAAAATCTATTCAAACTGAAATTGCAAGAACCTTCCTACAGAGCTCCTCCATAGGACTCGAGAACTTGTACAAAGCAGTTTAAATGATTTTGATTTTCGTGGGTTTGTAAGCCACTTGTCGTAGGTTTGTAAGCTACTTGTCGTGGGTTTGTAAGCCACTGGTTTCGATAGAAATTGGGTTCCATCCCAAAAGAAAATTAGAAGAAAGATGAGAGTGCTATTATGAAGTTTTAACAAAATACTAGACACTTATCTTGAGATCTTGAAATCTTGATTCTCTAGAGTCTTGAATCTTGAATCTCTAATCTTCATCTTGATGCTTGAGTCTTTATACTGATCAGTCTTCGATGATACCTGCATGTACTTCCTATATACATACATATATATATCTATATGGAAATGTTAGTATATATTTTATAAAGTAAAGTATAATAACTATATAAGGTTGTTGTCATCAAAACATCATCAACTCAGTTCCTAACAATCATATCTTTCTAAAGTGAGGTATTCTTTCAAAACCCCATTGTTATGGCAACAAGTTTTGATTATTCTAATATGCCCCTAAACTTAGCAACAATATCAGTAAATCTTATACATCAGTTCATGAGGTATTCTTCTTTTCCTTATTCTATATCCATAAGCAAATTTACCCCATCTTAGGTGCATTTAGAGGCAAAGAATTGAGCCAATAACTTTGTAGTTAGGTTGTTCCCATGAATTTTTTGAGTTTGGTGGGTAATTCTGAAACTATTTCATTGCAGACCCAATGAAAGTAGCTGACAAGAATCCAATCCCGAAAGACCTGCATTTTAATTGCATATAAAGTAATATTGTAACATCCCATATTTTGGAGTACTATGATACAAGAAAATAAATTGAAACATATAATAAATTGAACTAATTATGGGATGAATTAAATAATGGAAGGGTTAACCAATGTAGAGTAAATGAATGAGGAAAGAGGAGTTAGGGATTTAACAAGACTAGGCTAGAATGAGGTTTTAGCCCAAAGTATTAACTACTAATTCCTTATACTCCAATGGCCTTTCATTATCTCTTTCCACTAAAACTAATGAAAATAAGACAAGGTTGACCGAACATACTTTCTAGGGAGGGAAGAAGATTAAGATAAAGAAGGAGCGTTCATTATTAAGGAAACTGTAACGACCTGAAACTTTGAATGTTATATAAATTATTTAAATATTTAAATTGTGGATTTAATAGAACAAAAATGATTACGAAAGCTTATTTAAATTCTTCTTAAATAATAAATTTTGATGGAAAACTTTTAATTTATAGTTAAAGCGATTAAACTTGTTTTAACAACAATTCTTTTTAATCGACGCATGAAATTATCATTTTGGACACTGTCTTGGATTTTGATGAAACAAGTATCGTTGGATCTAGAATATTGGGTTCTTGTATGCTGACAAGTTTCGTGATGATCAGACATACTGTATTGTTATGTGTGCTCAAAACACGGAACAATAAAATTTGAGAATTAAAATGTAATATAAATTTTACTATAAATAATCCACCCCTTAAACTATTTTACTCATCCCCTCTTCTTCACTTCAATGTGTAGCCACCACCCATTTTTGCATTTCAATCAATTAAATCGAAAGCAATAGTTAATGGAATCGAGTGATTTTGGATTCGTTAAGTTTGTATTGGAGTGACCTTCACATTGATATGTTTGGTAATGGGTACATTGATAGTTGCATATGCTCGACTTATACAAATGCAAGATAGGATTGAGGCGGGGAAGTTATGGAGGAGGATTTAGGTGAATCAGCGGACTTTGTTGCATTTCCCTTGGCAAGCAACAACTATCGACGTCAAAGAGGGGAGCTCCGGTCATGGATGAAGGAAAGCGATCATGTGTTGTCTCGTAGTTGTTCTCTGGTCACGATTTGATTTGATTGACCAAAGGGGAAATCATTACTATTAGTGAGTTCATGTGGATGAGGGCTGTTGTTTGGCGGTTGTTAGGGATTCTCTGATGGGGTGAGGCGAAGTGCGACAGTAGGCAAGCATGGGCTAGGGCATCAGTTCATGGTTGGTAGTAGGGTGTCGTGGGTGTCGAAGTTGGTGTCAATAGGCCAGGCATTGGATGAAAAGTTCGTGTTGAATATTCAAGTATATGATTTTTATTTGATGATAATAAACATATATATATTCATTTAAATATATTAACATACTATTTTATTTTCACACAATTAAATAAATATTTGCTGAACAAAATAAGTAATATAGAATTTTATTCAAACAAATATTTTATTACAATTTTTTAATTGTACAAATTTGAGCTCTCATTATATATAAATTGTATTACAATACAATTTCGATTACATCACAATTTTTAATTTACATTTGCACCTCACTACATATCAATCATTTGCTCGTATTTATCTTCAACTATATTCCAGCTTGAATCCAGCATCTGAATTATCTGCAAAATACACACTTACGCAGTAAAATTGAAAAAGAAATATTTTTGCAGTGTAAAATAAAATGTGTTTTGAAAATATAATTTTCCTTGGTTATTTGGATTGTTTGTCATCATTTAATATTGAATTCATCAAACACGAACAACTTGTGATATGCACGGTGTATCACTGTACATGCTACAAGGCCGTGCACACCGATATGCACTTGATAAAACTATAGGGAAAGGCGAGCACAAGGTCAAACCCGAGCCGATGCTAGATTCAACTCAGGCGCGATACAAATAACATCACAAAATTGTCGAGTACAAAGTTCTCAACCGACACAGCCTCGACATTCAAATGGATCAACTCAAAAGGAAAATGAATAGTACACATGACTCAAACCAATGCCAAAACATGACTGCAAACTGTTTTTAAACACAAGAGGCATAAATAATAATGACCTCATATGGAACTCTTTTATTTTCTTGCCCGATAACATGAAAGAAAATTCAAACAAGCGGATTTCAAAGGCGCGAGAACATGTAGTCCAAGTCAAGTAATCATGACAGCATAACAGAACCGAGGCAATACTCAAAGAATCACATCAAGCCAGCAAAAACAGAAGCTAGACAGTCCAACCAGACTTCAAGTACACAGCAACAAGTTATATACGCAAAGACAAAAAGTGGTGGACATGATACAAATGCAACAGAGGAGAAAACAACGAGGCATGAAATAAATCCAGGCACCAAGTATACACATCAAATGATCACAACAACATATATATATATGTATGTGTGTATGTATGTATATAAACAAATGTATGTATGTACACAAGTGGAAATGACGAGCTCACAAAAATGCAAACAGCTCGAGTGTTCAGATTCAAGAAAATGACCAGAGGCAACTTCAAGTAGACTACATGAATAACAAATCAAACATGAAGGTTCAACTCAATCTATTAAGACTTCAAGCATGTGAATACATGTGCAGACCATACGTGCAACCATAAGTGCACAAGAACATGAATGTAATATTTTTTGCATGAACATCAACATAGACATCAGGATCAACAACAAAGTGTAAAGGAAAACCAGACATGCATATATATATATATGTATGTATGTATGTATATATGTATGTATGTATATATATGTGTGTATGTATATATATATTTATATCGATGAAACAGTAGCAGGTTGAATCAGCATAATCAAAGTGGACTATGTAATCAACGAAGTGCATAGACATACAAATGAACACATATAGGAAGTGCACCATACCAGGACAGTACAAAGTATAAAGAAACATATATATGAAATGCGGCAATAAATTATCGAACCAGTCAATACAAGCAACTGAATAGTTATAGCAATCAAGTGCATACAAGCTACATGAAGACCAGAAAATTACAAGATGTTCAGCTACAAAAGGAACCTTTAATATACGTCAATGATCAAGTCAAACTCCATTTTTATCAAAGTCAGAAATTTCAAAATAATCAAGTCATAAGTCAAAGCAATTTAAAGAATTCGATTGTTTTCAGCAAAGAATATATTCGAACGAGAAAAGAATGGAATCAAATTCCAAAGCAAATCAAAGTCGTGGTGATCAAGTAATTGGGAAAATATACGAATTGAACAAGTCTAAACAAATCGTATACGCTCAACAAAAATCGAACGACGGAATAAATTATCAGACGATTCAATTCGAACAGAAATTAAGTGAATTAAACCCTATTTAAGCCCAATCATCATCGGCATTAAGATGCATTTAAGTTCAAACAACAACAGAGTGGAATAAATTACTCAACTCGAATCAAAGTCGAGAATAATCAATAACCAGTAAAAGGCATTCATGTACCAATTCACGCATCAATTCAATCTCGACGAATTGAAGTTGTCGAGTGTAGTAAACAGCAAAGCGATGGATCAACAAAGCAATGCGAGAACATCAGTCGATCAACCATCAATTAGAAATTTCAATTTCCAAAGCACTAATTTATTGAAGAGGAATGAAAGTTTTTGAGCAAAAGAAAAGAGGCAGATGATTTCACAAAGGAACGGGCAGTAGAAATAAAAAGAGATAAGGGGGACATTATCTGGTCACTATATATTTGAATTGGGCCGGTTTATTTGATGTTGTACTTTATTTGTTAAATTAGGGTTTTATTGTTTTTAGTTTGTTTTTAATTTGTATTTATTTTAAAAATTTTGTAAATTCCAGTCGTGTGACTAGGGCACGAACTATAATGGTGTAGTTCGAGAATTCGCAACTCAGTGGTTGAGTTATGGAAGGGTTTTGAGCGTAGAGTTAGGTTAGTCGATAGCGGGTGTCGTGGAATTTACGTGTGTAAGCGTCTGACTACTTAATTTCTAGCAGAAACCTTGAGGGCAGCATGTAGGCAGGGCTTTGCCAAAGCTAGGTAAATCAGCGCGTTCTATTTTCTGCCTTAAATATTCTGCTATTATCTATGCTGCTATTGCCGCATTAAATTTTTATAATTGATAGTATTACCCTATTCACCACCCCTCTAGGGTGAAATCGATCCTACAAGTGGTATCAGAGCTGGGAACAAAAGCCATTTTTGTTTTAATTTTTTTTTTCAGAAACAAATTTTTGTTTTAAAAATTGGAATTTTTGAAATGGCTTCTCTTACTAATGTTCTTGCTGAAGGTCAGTCCATAGTTAGGCCATCAACGATCAATGAAGAATACGCGTATTGGAAAAATAGAATGGAAAGTTTTTTGAAATCCATAGATGCTTGGAATATTGTTGAAACGGGTTATAGGACACCAACAATTATGATAGATAATGAAGAAATAGAAAACCTATGAATCAATGGGCAAATTCTGAAATTAAACTACAAACGGCTAATATCAAGGCTTTGAATGCTATTATTTGTTCTTTAGACCAAATCAAACTTAATTATGTTTCGCATTATTTAACTACACAGGAAATCTGGCACACACTTGAAGTAGTTCATGAAGGAACCTCCCAATCTCGTCTAGAAGGACTTAGTAATGAATATAATCAGTGTTTCTCAGGAGTAACAAATGAGAGTGAAAGTGAAGAACCAAATGAGGTATGTTAGCAGGCTAAGGAACAACAAGAATGGTATCTAGATTCTGGTTTCTCTAGGCACATGACAGGCGACAAGTCAAAGTTTCTTAGCCTAGAAAAACACAAAGGTAGGAGAGTCACTATGGGCACCAACGAGAAATGCAAGATTATTGGTAAAGGTAAAATAGGTAACTGAAAGTTTTCCTTAAATGACGTATTATATGTTGAAAGTCTACATCATAATCTAATCTCAATTAGTCAGTTATGTGATAAAGGAATGAATGTTGTCTTTGATCCCAACTTGTGCAAAATTGTTGACCAATCATCAAAAGAAATCTTATTTTCAGGTAAGAGGAAAGGTAATATATACTCTCTATCTTTTGATGATCTCACTCTTTCAAAATGTTTGGTAGCTATGAATGTAGAAGTAAATTTATGGCATAGACGATTAGGGCATGCTAGCATGAAGCTGTTAAACCAATTGAAAAGAAAAGATTTGGTAAGAGGTTTTCTATCACAGGATTTCGAAACAAATTTTTTGTGTAAAGCGTGTACTATGCGAAAACTTAAAAAATCATCCTTTCATGCCAAGAACAATTTAAGAACATCTAAAGTTCTTGAAATAGTTCATATGGATTTGTTTGGACCTAACGGTATTGCAAGTCTAGGTGGTAAGAAATATTGTTTCGTATTGGTTGATGATAACTCTAGATACACGTGGGTATACTTCTTAACTAAAAAATCAGAAACTTTTTCCTACTTCACCAAATTCAAAAATTAGTTCAAAATGAAAAAGGAGTTTCTATTATTTCACTAAGAAGTGATCACGGTGGAGGATTTGAAAATTATGAATTTGAAAATTATTGTGATGAAAATGGATTTAGACATGAATTCTCTGCCCCACGTACTCCACAACAAAACAGAGTGGTTGAGAGAAAGAATCGAACCTTACAAGAATTGGGTAGATCTATGATAAACAAATATAAACTACCCTTGTCTTTCTGGGCAGAGGCAGTAAATACATCCTGTTACGTAATGAATAGAGTCATGATTAGGCCAATTCTTAAGAGAACACCACATGAACTATGGTTAAGCAAAAAGCCAAACATTGCATATTTCATTGTTTTTGGTTATCCTTGTTTCATTCTTAATATAGGTGAACAACTTTGAAAATTTAAGGCAAAAGCTGAAGAAGGCATGTTCATGGGATACTCATCTAGAAGCAAAGCCTATAGAGTATACAACAAAAGGATGAGAATAATCATGGAGTTAATCAATATGAAATTTAATGAAGGTATTAACGATCAAAACAAGGAAACAATCAAAAGCAATGTAGAATATGAGAACAAAAAAGATGAAAATGAAAAACCAAAAGAAACCACAACCACGAAAGAAGTCCAAAGAAATCTGGATCCAGAGAAATTGAAATTCAAAGAAGATCATGCTCCAGAGTTGATAATAGGAAATCCTATCGCAGGTATTCAAACTCGTTCCTCATTTAGAAATTTGTGTGATTTGTGTCTACATAGTGGATTTATCTCAGAAATTGAACCTAAAGATAGATACAGCTCTTAATGATGAAAATTGGTTTATGGCTATGCAAGAAATTCTAAATCAATTTGAGCGAAATGATGTTTGGACTCTAGCACCTAGACCTAATGATTATCCAATTGTAGGAACTAAATGGATTTTAAAAAACAAATATGATGAATCGAGAAATGTGATTAGGAATAAAGCTAGGTTAGTTGCTAAAGGCTATAATCTAATTGAAGGAATTGATTTTGATGAAACTTTTGCACCAATAGCAAGACTAGAGTCCATTAGAATATTGTTAGCTTTTGCTTGCTATAAAGGATTTTAACTAAGACATATGGGTATTAAAAGTGATTTTCTTAATGGAATTTTGAAAGAAGATGTATTTGTTGAACAACTAAAAGGTTTTGAAAGTCATGAATACCCTAATCATGTATATAAACTTAAGAAGGCATTATATGGATTAAAACAAGCCCTTTGAGCTTGGTATGAATGTCTTAGCACTTATCTCCTTGAAAATGGGTTCAAAAAGGGCTGTGTAAACACCACACTATTTTTATTGCATGAAAATGATGATCTTTTGATTGTTCAATTATAAGTTGATGGCATTATTTATGGTTCCACTAACCATGTGTTGTATGAGAAATTTGAAAAAGTTATGTAGGAAAAGTTTGAAATGAGCTTGGTTGGAGGGTTAAAATTCTTTTTAGGATTTCAAATCAAACAAAGCAATAAAGATACATTCATCTCTCAAATGAAATATATTAGGGAACTTGTCAATAAATTTGGATTTAAAGATGCTAAACGTGCAAAAAAAACCCATGAGCACAACAATTAAACTTGACAATGATGAAAAAGGTAAGACAGTTGATCAAAAGCAATATCAAGGTATGATCGAATCACTTTTTTATCTTATCGCTTTTAAACCTGATATCATGTTTTTTGTCTGCTTGTGTGCACAATTTCAATCTAATCCAAAAGAAACACATCTAAAAGCTGTTAAAAGAATTATAAGATATTTGTTGCACACCCCACGATTTGGTCTCTGGTATCCAACTATGATAACTTTGAATTAAAAGGATATTCAAATGCAGATTATGATGGAAGTCTAGTTGATAGAAAAAGTACTAGTGGAACATGTTTTATGTTAGGACATTCGTTAGTTAGGCATGTATGGCAACCTAATTATCTATTCACGATAGAACGATGATAAAAAACTTACAAATAACCCATAAGTGTTGAGAATTGAAAATTGAATCGATAAAGTTAGGCATGTGTAGAAATCCAAAATTAGACTATAAAGATTAGTCACGCATGTAGGAATGAAACCTTATACTTATGATGAACTAATGATTATGCTTATTTATATGGTAAGAGGTTTATTGCTATTATGAAGAAGTAAGGGGAAACCAGTTCCGCGTTAGCAGCGTAGTCTCACCATGGATTATTAAAATACAGATTTTACTTGTACCAGACATTATGTCTGATCCATGTTTTATTATTTCCCATAAACTCATGGGTCTCATTAAGTAGGCTGAGTTTATAGATTAAGCAGATATCTATTGAAAGGACAAATACAGAATTTAATGACGAAGCCTAAGCTTATCTAGAGAATAAAAATATTTAAAAAAAATTGCTGTGTAAAACTAGGAGTTATAACTAGTTACATGTTGTGTTGGCATCTTCATACGTCGAATACAATATTACTCTTACTTCTATTATGTTTACTTCTACGTGTGAACGAATTGGGTTATAAGTGATGTAATGATAATGTAATTCAAATTGATGTAATGAAAAGTTATTACATTGCCCTACTTACTTATGCTATGCAAAATAATACTAAACTCTCTTTATCATTGAAAAATGATTGATGATGGTTGTAGTATCATCAGCGTATATTTTCGAGTTTCAGAGTGAGGGATGTTACAAATATGGTCTTCGGCGCCGGTAGATCCATCTAAGACCACTTTTGGATCTAAAATCCTATCGGCAGTGGGGCTCTGATGATTTCTTCAGAGAATGGATTGATATTTCTAATTCACGGTTCGATGTAAGAACTAGATCATTCCTTTTGGAGCTTTGGCACTTGTTGGTTAGCTTTAGCAATAGTCTTTCTATGTTTTGGTCCCCACCGAGACTCGATATTTTGATGTGACGTACATAGCAACTTTGTTGATCAAGCCGAACCATATTAGGCTCACTGAGGTTTATCTATTCAGGACTTGAAGTTAAGCCTTTTATAGGTAGATTTTTGAGTCAAGTGTCTTTAGATATTCTCGAAGACTCTTCTTGTAACATCTAGGAAAAATGTGAACACTTTATATTTAAATATATAGATTATTTAAATAATTTAATTATGAATTTAATATTAATTAAATGGATTTTATAGCCTTATTAAACTCCTTTTAATTAATAAAGAATATTGGTAAACTTATTTGCTAAATCTGTTTACATAAATAACAAGTTAGGAGAAAAATAGAAAATGTGACCTAAAATCTTTTTTCGAACTTTCAACTTTTCATTGAACAAAAATTATTCAATTGTTGTTTGACACACACAAATATTGTGCACACCTTTTCATATAACAAATACAAATAGGTTAACACTAAATGGGAATTAATGGTCAATAAAGTAAAATTAATTAACTGATGTGAATTTTGCTTTTTAAGAAGACTTTTGTACATGGATTTAAGTGCTTTTGCATGTCATCATTATTGATGTACTTGATCACATGGAGTAGCACATGGGGGTCTACTTTGGAAGGGCAAAAAGGTAATTTGGCTAAGGGGTATGTGTGGTAATTCTTAAAATTTTCCTCTTCTACAAAAGAGCACCCTTATGCCTTCATTGGTTTTCACATTTTCTTTTCTACCTTAGCTCTTCTTCCATTCCTTCTCTCCACAAAATTTTCTTAAGTAAAACCATGTCAAAACACACTCTTTCTCCTCTAAATCATTAAATAAACTTGAAATAATATTGTCGCCACCATCTCCTTCTCCAAGTTGAAGTGTTTGAAGCTAAACATACCCATCTACGGTTTGGTCGTGAGCTATAGGAGAGTTTCCGTAGCTTTGAATTGAGCTACGAAAAGGAAAGGAGGTTGCTTTAGTCATTCCTTGGTCAAGGAAGGAAGCTTATGTCATTGTTTGAATTTTAGCTTTAGAGAAGGTGAGTTAATCGCACTTTAAAGTGGTTTAAAATTGATAAAATATAAAAAAAAAATTATTTTGTTTATACTTGTGTATATTGCTTGTTTGGATTTGATTCCTACTTGAAAGCGGATTGTATAAGTAACCATTGTTTAGTAGAGGACGAAAAGAGGAAGTAAGTGTTTTCGTAGCAAATAGGTTGCTACAGAACACTTCGAAATGCATATAAATATATGAGATTTACAAGAGATTTTTGTAAAAAGATCCTAAGGGGCTTCTTTCCAATGTTGATGATGTGCACGTAAAAGTGTATTTTTTACTTCCACATTTAACCTTCTTTTAGTCAAATAAATAAGCATATTAGGGTATTTCACATGTTTAAACCGATATTTAAATTGTTTTCAAATCGTCATTTATTCATCTTCATTTGGGGGTAAAATGATAATTTTGTGTATGGTTTAATTTTAGAAAATTTATTTGGACATTTTTTATTTTATTTGTAGGAAATGGAATACAAATACGAAGAGTTTTCATGGATGAATGCATGACACATGTTGAAAACTAATGAAGAAAGGAAATAAAAGAATTCATGCAACATGAAGGAGCTCACATACCAACTAACATATGGTCCAAAGTTAAAAGCATATGCACATATTAATGGAGACTTAAAGGCATGTTAGTGGGGATTAATTATTTCTCTAATGATTACTTAGAGGTTACTGTAACACCCCAAATTTTTATAACATTATTTAGAATAATTAATTGGGTAAATTAAATAAATAATATGGAGATTAATAAGTTGATAATTGATTAGATAAGGGTAGTCGTGCCATGTTAATGTGCAAACTAAAATGAAATATCCTAAGCTAATGTGTTAGGATATGAGAAGGGCAACATGGGAAATACGTAGAGCTTATACCCTACCCTTAAGAGATAGAATGCTCGCGTTCATTTCATTTTACTCAAACTAAAAATACTAAGGCCGACCACCATTACCATTCTCAAGAATAAGACTAAAGATAGGATTCAAGGGAAGGGAAACAATCAACTAAATCAACATCAAATATCACATCTAAAGTCTCAAAGCAAAAGTGAATAATTACAACAACCCAATTTCTTTTAGTTTTCAGTTTTAAGATTAGACCCGAAATGATTTTGTGAGTATATGCCATGTTTTGATGATTAAAGTTATATATATATATATATATTGTTGATGGATTATATATGTTCATGTTAGTTTTATGATATTTTGACTTGAGAACCCAATTTAATGACATCCAAATGCCTTGAAAATATAAATACAGGCCAAAAATGATATTTTAGAGATGGGTTTCGATTTTCATAATTTTCTGAATTAATATGGATTTTATATAAATTTTCTAGTGAAGGAAATTATTTATCGGGTTATAAATTATTTACGTCTAAAATAATGATTATTTGGGTTTGAAATTTTTACATGTTTGAAAACATTTAAAATACATTTTCTAGAATATTTACATATTTTTCCTAAGTGTTTTGATGAATATATAAAATTATTTAAGGTATGAGACTTAAATGTTTTATATATTTAATTATGGAGAAGGGGGCATTTTGTAAAATAAAAAGATTGTTTAATTTTAAAAATAGCTGCAGCATATTTTTGGAAGGTAATTGTTAACCAATGAGAATTTGATAAACAAAGGCAGGTTATTTGAAAAGATTTCTTTTTAAAATTAAAAATAAAGAAATCACATTTTTTACATGTTTTATCCTTTACGGCAATAAACCTTCCGACCCAGATCTTTCGACAAGGTCGAGGGGTTCAAAACTTTCACAAGGTCAAACTAATGCATATGGTATCAAGATACTTGATACATAATGAATTGGACAGAGTCGAAGGGTTCTAAGTCTAACGGTTAATAGCCAAAGAGGTTGGGGTATGTCTGTTTTATAAACCAAAAGCTTTCACCTAGTTTGCTTTTGAATAAGAGCTTTCGACTTGGTTGCTTTCGACCAAGTCAAACGTTTAAAGAAAGGGTTTTAAACCTTTCCACACAGTCGAAAGGTTACTACTGTTTTAACACTATTCCTTTTTGAAACCTTTCGACATAGTCAATGGGTTACCACGTCTTTATAAATGTTTTGTTTTGAACCTTTCGACAAAGACGAAAGGTTTACTTGTTTTAAAAACTAGCCGCTTCTCCATGCTTTTGAAAAGAAGCTTTCGACTTAGGTGATTCACCCTTGTTTTATAAATTGAAGTAAAACTCAAAGATTTCGAAAGAGTTGTTTTAAAGGATATGTTTAAAGCTTTCGAAGCAGAGCTTTCGACAAAATCAAAAGGTAGCTTCGAATGATTTCAAAAGGTTTAGTTTAATGGTTTCGAAAGGTTTATTGAATGGTTTCGTAAGGTTTTGATTGAATGATCTCAAAAGGTTTAGTTCAATGGTTTCGAAAGGTTGATTGAATGGTTTCAAAAGGTTTTAGTTTAATGATTATGAAAGGTTTATTGAATGGTTTCGAAAGGTTGATTGAATGGTCTCAAAAGTTTTTAGTTTAATGATTACGAAAGGTTTATTAAATGGTTTTGAAAGGTCTTAGTTGAATGATTTCGAAAGGTTTAATTCAATGGATTAGGAAGGTTTAAATGTAAGGTTTTTCAAGGTTTTTCTAGTGCAATATTTAAAGTGGTTTTAAAGAAGGACGTCCAAAGTTTTATAGCGTTCGAATGGTTTGCTTTTCAATGGGTTCGAAAGGTTTGAGGAATGATTTCGAAAGGTTTGATAGTGGTTTTGAAAGAGGTGATTTCAAAGGTTTAGAAAGAGATTCTAGTTTGAGCATTTTCATCAACTAAGAATTAAGTAAAGAATATATATATGGCATGATGATATGATTTTGAGTAAAGCATAAAGATTATATACTTGTCCTTGTTTAAGTTTGATTTAAAGGTTTTAAATCATTTTGCAATTTTTTTTAAGGAAAATTATGGGAGGGGATCCTTAAGTGAAAATGACTCGGATATTAGAAAATAGGATGGGACTAGTATGAGTCATACCCTACACATTTGCTAATTGCCCCAGCTAATTGTTGTCCAAAATTACAGTGTATAGGGCTTTGTCACAGGTAGACTACAATTATAGTTACACACCGAAAGGAATATATGTTTGTATACAGATAAGTTACTGGTGAGCTCGAAAAACCATTAGGATTGAAAAGACCTAGGAGATGATTAAGTTAGGGACAGACCGTCCAGAAGTAAAGTATTTAACAGATAGTTAAGGATAGACCATCCAGATGGGAAATGTTTAATAAATAGTTAGGGATAGATAATACAGAAGAAGAATATCTAACAGGTGTTAGGTTAATTTTGATTATATTATCTGGTAGGCCTGAGTCAGCCAAAGATTAAAAGTTATACAAACAAAACTTGTTTGTTTGTATAGACAGTTCATTATTACCTGATATTTATGTATGTTTACATAATGATTGCTTTACAACATTTAACCATTGTGGATTTAGGAGCACAGTATAAGGTTTTATGAAAGGTTTTGCACAGATATGTTTTAAATGGATGTCAGTGAGGGGAAACCCGTTCCGCTAAGCGGCGTGGTCTCCATTAGCATAGTTATTCCAAGATGTATAATATTATTCACACCAGGCTTTATGTCTGACTCAAAGTTTATGTTTTCCCCCTAAACTCTCAGGTGCTCAAAAATGATTTGAGTGGACTGAAGTGTTAAGGTTCTTTTTCCGTTTTAGAATGTTAATGAATAAGTTACTGGAGGCATGCAGAAGGCAATGGTAGCTACTTAGGATTTGCAGTTCTTGTTATGTTTTGATGGATTTTTCACTGTGTTGTTTGTATTAGGTCTATTACGACCATATGACTCTGATCAACCAAGGGGATATCTTCATAAACCGCTCTTTGTGTAATTTGTAATAATTATATTTTATCTATGCCTTGGAACGATTTGGGGATTATGTGTTGTGAATGTGAAACATTTGATTTTGAAATGTAATGAAGTAAATGTGGTTTTTTGAAAACTGTGTTTTGTTTCATATTCAAGTGCTTCTGATATTAGTGATACCATTTAGTCGCCATAAGCTAATACTATGAATGACTGCATCGTCTGTAGCACTTAGTTTTGGGCCTCTAGATACGGGATGTAATAGCTTGGTATCAGAGCATGGTATATGAAATAGTTAACTAAAAATGATTTTTGGGAACATAATCATTAGAAATTAGAGTTAAGATCGGGGCATGGGATAACGTTATTTTAACGTACTTGTATTTACTATATATATATATATATAAGCATACGTTATATCTCTAGACTCCTATCTTAGTTAGGCTATTCATCTGTATCTCACAAGGTTCGAATACAGATATGGATGGAAGAAGAGGCAGAGTAAATCTCGGAGGAGATAGCACCACCACTAATGGAAATGCCTGACCAAATACTAGGAGAGGTCCCGGTCAGGCACAAGCTGAAACTGTTGGTGCCGGAGTTCCCCAGATGGACATGAGAATAATGTATAAGTTCTTTGTAAACATAATGCAAGCTGGAATAGTAGCTGGGGTTGTCGGAGGTAATGCTGCTGGAGGTGGAGCTTAGGAAGTTTCGATGGTTAATCAGTATGCTAACTTGAGTTGGGATTACATCAGGCTTGGAGGGAAGCCGTTTATTGAAACTGAAGATACAACCGAGGTGGAAAATTGGTTACTGCATTGCAAGAGAATTTTTGCTGACTTAGGATTGAATGATGCACAGAAGAGGAGATTGGCTTCGAGGCTGCTGCATGGAGCTGCTCTATTCTGGTGGAATACTGTTACTACTGGAGTTGATGAGTAAACCATAACTTGGGAGGAGTTTAGGAGAAGATTTTTTAAAAGATTTATGTTTGTAATGGTGCAGTCGGCATTGGTGAGGAAGTTTGCAGAGTTAGAACAAGGAGATATGTCCATCTTGGAGTATGTTAGGAAGATTGAGGAGTTGGCCCGATACGGGTATGCTTTGGTAGACATCGTGATCAAGTGGAATGAAAAGTTTATAAGGGGACTGAGGCCAAAATTGATAAGTGCCACTTTGCCACATTTGAGAGATCTCAATGATGTAGTGGTTGAGATGGCATTAAGGCTAGAAGAGGCGTTGGCTTGCTTAAGGAAGAAGATGAAGGAGGCCAAGATGGGACAGGGCCAGAAAAGGAAGGTTTTCCAGAAAAAGAATGCTCAGAAAGGGGAGCACGGAAGAAAGGAAAGGCTGAAGTGGTTTGCTACAAATGCGAGAAGAAGGGACACTATGCTAATGAGTGTCGAACTGGTAAAGGAAAAGGAAAAGAGGCTGGTGGAAACAAGCATGTTAGATGTTTTAAATGTGACCAGATCGGTCGTTACAAGAACACGTGCCTAGAGCCGACAAGATAAGGAAGGGGGGCAAGTTTATGCTTTGGAGCTCGCGACCTCAAGGCCAATTGTGCAGGACAAAGGGAAGGCTGTATTGGAAGGCTCGCTGTAGATTCATGGTACATCTGTTAGCGTTCCATTTGACACCGGAGCATCTTATTCTTTTATTTCTCGATGTTTGGTAGATAAACTTAACCTAGAACTCTCATACTTAGTTACTTCCTTAAGGGTTGCAAATCCGATAGGAGGGTATGCCACACTTGGGATGAGGTGTGACAATTTAGAGTTTGATTTGCTAGGACATACTTTTGATTGCTGTTTGCATGTATTTGACTTTATGGGATTTGGGATTATCCTTGGGATGGATTAGTTAAGTAAATATGATGTTAGGATATTTTGTCATGATAGAAAAATATCACTTAGTCACTCAGATTGTAGTGATCAGATAGTTTATACCATTGAGTACCCTAGTTGTGAAGTGAATTTTTTATTGGGTATTATGGAGTTGGAGGATGAGTTGCATCGAGTATTTGTAGTTAGAGAATTTGCTGATGTATTTGAGCCGTAGTCGAACTGCCATCGAAATGAGCCATGGAGTTTCAGATTGATTTGGTGCCTGGAGCAGAGCCGGTGAGTAGGCTGCCGAGCAAGATGACAACCATTGAGATGAGAGAGTTGAAGGTGCAGTTGGTGGATTCGGAAGGTAAGAGTTTTATCTGACCAAGTAGTTCACTATGGGGGGCTGCCGTAGTGTTTACGAAGAAGCCAGACAGATAGTTGAGGCTATCGATTATTGTAAGTTGAATGAGAAGACGATAAAGAACTGATATCCATTGCTGAGAATTGACGATTTGTTCGATTAGTTAAGTGGAGCCAAGGCATTCTCTCAGCTAGATTTGGCGACGGGATTTCATCAGCTTAGAGTGACAGAGGATAACATTCCTTTGAGGGCGTATAGGACAAGGTATTGATAGTACGAATGGTCGGTTATACCTTTTGAACTAACTAATGCGCCAACATTCGTTATGGATCTGATGAATAGAATTTTCCAAGAGCACTTGGATAGATTTATGTTGGTCTTCATAGATGACATTTTGATATACTCTAAGGATGAGAAGGAGCATGAAGTTCATCTTAGAGTTGTGCTCGAAACGTTGAGGAAGCATAAGTTGTAGGCTAAGTTTTCAAAGTGTCACTTTGGGAAGAAGTTAAGTTCCTTAGTCATGTTGTCTCAGAGAAAGGGTTGTCTATAGAACAGACTAAGAATGAGGCGGTGAATAATTGGAAGAGACCTGAGAAGGTGACTGAGATTAAGAGCTTTCTTAGGTTGGCTGAATATTATCGGAGGTTTATAAAGGATTTTTCACAAATAGCTACACCAATGACTAAGCTTGCACAAAAATGTCAAGTTCATATGGACTGATAAGTGTGAGGAAGCATTCCAGAGCTTGAAACACTTATTGACCCATGTATCGGTGTTAGTGGTTCTAGAGGGGAATCAAGATTTAGTTACTTAAACTGATGTGTGTGGAACTGGATTGGGAGCTATGTTGATGCAAAGAGGTAAAGTGATTGCTTATGCTTCTAGACAGCTTAGACCACATGAAATTAGGTACTAAAGCATAATTTGGAGTTAGCTGTCGTTATATTTACTTTGAAGGTATGGAGGCATTATCTTTTGGGAGAGTGATTTTAGCTTTACACTGATCATAAGTGACTGAAATACTTGTTCTCTCAGAAGGAGCTAAACATGAGACAATAGACATGGCTGGAATTTATTACTCCTTATGACTTTGGAATTGAGTACACACTCAAGAAAGGAAACAAGGTGGCAGATGCACTCAGCCGGAAACATCAAAATGCAGTATTGGCTATGATTGTTGAGTGGAAAGATTTGGAAGAATTATCAGCTTGTAGTGTGCAATTTATATTTGAAGAGGTTTAAGTGCAGGAAATGCTATGTTGTCTTTTTTAGAAGTTCTTCTAGAAATGATTGAGAAGATAGCTTCTAAACAAGAGGAGGATCCAGTTTTGGATGAATAGATTAGAAGGTTAAGGGAAGGAATGGAGAGCGATGACCTAAAGGATTTTAGTCTTGACCAAAATGGGTGGTTGAGGAAGAAAGAAAGGTTGTGTGTTCCAAATATAGGAGACACGAGGAAGGAAGTTTCGGATGAGTGCCATCATTGAAGTTCGCTATCCATCCAGGAGGAATGAAGATGTATCAGGATATGAAGAGAAGTTTATTCTGGGAAGGTATGAAACAGGACATTGGTTTGTGTGTTAAGCAGTGCTTGAATTGCCAACAGGCAAAGGCTGAACACCAAAAGCCTAGTGGATTGCTTCAACCGTTAGAAGTTCCGTCGTGGAAATGGGATTCCATCTCTATGGATTTTATTGATGGGTTGCCAAGGTCTAGAAGAGGAAATGAAAGCATATGGATCATAGTAGATAGATTGAGTAAGAGTGCCCATTTCATTCTGGTAAAGTCAACTAGGATGGCACCTAGTTTAGCAAAGATATTATGAAGAATGTAGTTAGACTGCACGAGATTCCTTATAGTATTATCAGTGATAGAGATTCTTTATTTACTAGTGAGTTTTGGCCTATAGGAAGCATTAGGAACCAAGCTCAACATGAGTACCGCTTACCATCCACAGACTGATGGGCAAACGGAAAGAGTTAACATAGTCTTGGTGGCTTTGTCAAGAGCTTGTGTATTGGATTTCGGGGGATCATGGGAGGACTGTCTTCATCTAGTCGAGTTCTCGCATAACAATAGTTATCATACTAGTATTGGGATGACACCATTTGAAGCTTTGTATGGAAGACAAAGCAAGTCTCCCGTATGTTGGTTAGAGACCGGGGATAGATTGGTTCTTGGTCCAGATTTGGTGAAGGAAGTTGTGGAAAAGATTAAGTGGATCCGAGTTAGGATGAAGGAAGCTCAATCTAGGCAGAAGAGTTATTCTGATAGAAGAAGGAAAGATATGGAATTTTCTATCGGAGACTATGTGTTGATTAAGGTTTTACCTATGAAGGGTGTGATGAGATTCGGGAAGTCAGGGAGGTTAGCACCTGGATTCGTTGGATCTTTCCGTATTGTTGAGAGGATCAGAAAGTCGCTTATAGAGTAGAGTAACCGAGTAGTTTGGCTGGAGTCCACGATGTTTTCCATGTTTCTCAACTTAGGAATTGTGTTAGAGACCCGGAGACAACCACAACACCTACAGTGTTAGAGGATTTAGTAGTAGAACAGGATTTGACCATAGTTAGAAAGCCAATTCAGATTGTGGCTAGAGATGAGAAGACGTTGAGGAACAAGACAATCAAGTTAGTAAATGTTTAGTGGAGTGACGATGCTAGAGACTGTACTTGGGAGATGGAGAGCAGGATTAGAGAATTTTACCATGATTTGTTTGATGGTATGTTCTACCTTTGATTGTTTTGTTCTATACCCTATCATAATTTCGAGGACGAAATTCTTTAAGGTGGTGAGTTTGTTACACCACATATTTTTATAACATTATTTAGAATAAATAATTGAGTAAATTAAATTAATAATTTGGATATTAATAACTTGATAATTGATTAGCAAATGGTAGCCATGCTATGTTAATGTGCAAACTAAAATGAAATAACCTAAGCTAATGTGTTAGGATATGGGAAGGGCAACATGGGAAATAGCTGGAGCTTATACCCGAAACCCTTAGGAGAGAGAATGCTCACATTCATTTCATTGTACACAAACTAAAAATACTAAGGACGGCTACCATTATCGTTCTCAAGAAGAAGATTAAAGCTAGGAATCAAGGGAAGCGTAACAATCAACTAAATCAACATCAAATCTCACATCTATAATCTCAAAGCTAAGGTAATAATTACTACTTCACAATTTCTTTTAGTTTTCAGTTTTAAGATCAGACCCAAAATGATTTTGCAAGTATATGCCATATTGTGATGATTAAAATTACACACACACACACATATATATATTGTTGATGGATTATATACGTTTATGTTAGTTTTATGATATGTTTGACATGATAATCTTATTTAATGATATCCAAATGCCTTGAAAACTTAGATATAGGTTAGAAATGATATTTTGGAGATGATTTTTGATTATCATAATTCTTTGAATTAATATGGTTTTTATATTAATTTTCTAGTGAAGGAAATTGTTTATTGGGTTATAAATTAGTTATGGCTAAAATAATGAATATATGGGTTTGAAATTTTTATATGTTGGAAAACATATTAGGATAGATTTTTTGGAATTTTTCCAGATTTTTCCTGAGTTTTTTGATGAATATATAAAATTATTTAAGGTATGAGACTTAAATGTTTTATATATCTAATTAAGGAGAAGGAGCATTTTGTAAAATAAAATGACTGTCTAATTTTAAAAATAGTGGCAGCACATTTCTGAAAAGTAATTGTTAACCATTGAGAATTTTACAAAGGCGGGTAGTTGAAAAGATTTCCATTTTAAATTAAAAACAAAGAAATCACATTTTTACGTGTTTCAGCCTTTACGGCAATAAACCTTCCGATCCAGACCTTTTGACAAGATCGAGAGGTTCAAAGATTTCGACAAGGTCAAACCAACGCATATGGTATCAAGCTACTTGGTACGTAATGAATTGGACAGAGTCGAAGGGCTCTAACTCGAAGGGTTAATGGCCAAAGAGGTTAGGTATGCTTGTTACATAAACCAAAAGCTTTCACCTGCTTTGCTTTCAAATAAGAGCTTTTGATGTCGTTGCTTTCGACCAAGTCAAATGTTTAAAGTAAGGGTTTTGAACCTTTCGACACAGTCGAAAGGTTACTGCTATTTTAACACTATTTTGTTTTGAAACCTTTCGACATAGGCAAAGGGTTACTGCCGCTTTATAAATGTTTTGTTTTGAACCTTTCGCCAAAGATGAAAGGTTTACTTGTTTTAAAACTAGCCGCTTCTTCATGCTTTCGAAAGGAAGCTTTTGACTTAGGTGATTCACCCTTGTTTTATAAATTGAAGTAAAACCCAAGCTTTCGAAAGAATTGTTTTAAAGGATACGTTTAAAGCTTTCGAAGCAGAGCTTTCGACAAATTTGAAAGATTGCTTCCAATTATTTTGAAAGGTATAGTTAAATGGTTTCGAAAGGTTTATTGAATGGTTTTGAAAGGTTTTACTTGAATGATTTCGAAAGGTTTAGTTCAATGGTTTTGAAAGGTTTATTGAATGGTTTCGAAATGTTTTAGTTGAATGATCTCGAAAGGTTTAGTTCAATGGTTGCGAAAGGTTTATTGAATGGTTTCGAAAGGTTTATTGAATGGTTTCAATAGGTTTAATTCAACGAATTAAAAAGGTTTAAATGGAAGGTTATCCAAGGTTTTCTAAGGCAACGTTTAAAGTGGTTTTAAAGAAGGATGTCCAAAGTTTTATAGCTTTTGAAAAGTTTGATTTTCAATTGGTTTGAGTAATGATTTCGAAATGTTTGATAGTGGTTTTGAAAGAGATGATTTCAAAGGTTTAGAAAGAGGTTATTTCAAGTGTTTAAACATTTTCATCAACTAATAATATATATATGGCGTGATGATATGATTTTGAGTAAAGCATAAAGATTATATACTTCTCCTTGTTTATGTCTGATTTAAAGGTTTTAAATCATTTTTAATTTTTTTTCAAGGTAAATTATAGGAGGGGATCCTTTAGTGAAAATGACTTGGATATCAGAAAACCAGATGGGACTAGTATGGGGTTGCACCCTATACATTAGCTAATAGCCCTAGCTAATTGTTGTCCAAAATTCCTGTGTGTAAGGCTTTGTCACAGGTAGACTAAGATTATGGTTACACACCGAAAGGAATATATGTTTGTATACATATAGGTTATTGGTGAGCTCGAAAAACCATTAGGATCAGGAAGACCCGGGAGATGATTACGTTAGGGATAGACCGTTCAGAAGTGAAGTATTTAATAGATAGTTAAGGATAGACCGTCCAAATGAGAAATGTTTAATAGATAGTTAAGGATAGATAATCCAGAAGAAGAATTCTAATAGGTGTTAGGCTATTTTGATTATATTGTCTTGTAGGCTCGAGTTAGCCAAAGGTTAAAAGTTATCCAAGCAAAAACTTATGTGTTTGAACAGATAGCTCATTATTACCAGATATTTATGTATGTTTACATAATGATTGCTTTACAATATTTAACCACTGTGGATGTAGAAGCACAGTATATGGTTTTATGAAAGGATTTGTAAAGATATGTTTTAAAAGAATGTTAGTGAGGGGAAACCCGTTCCGCTAAGCGGCGTGGTCTCATATAATATTTTTGCCACCAAGCTTTATGTCTGACTCGAAGTTTATGTTTTCTCCTTCAACTCTCGGGGACTCAAAATTGATTTGAGTAGGCTGATGGGTTAAGGTTCTTTTTTAGGTTTTAGAATGTTGACGAATATGCTACCAGAGGCATGTAGGAGGCAATAGATAGCTACTTAGGATTTGCAGTTCTTGTTATGTTTTGATGGATTTTCCGCTATGTTGTTTGTATTAGGTCTATTATAACGATATGATTTTGATCAACCAAGGGGGTATCTTCATATACGAATCTTGGCGTAATTTGTAATAATTATATTTGATCTATGCCTTGGAACGATTTGGGGATTATGCGTTGTGAATGTGAAACATTAGATTTTGAGTTGTAATGAAGTAAATGTGGTTTTTTAAAATCTATGTTTTGTTTCATATTCAAGTGCTTATGATATTAGTGATACCATTAACATAGCCGTATTTAGTTGCCGGAAGCTAATACTATAGATGACTGTAACATCTGTTGTGCTTAGTTTTGGGCATCTAGATAGGGGATGTAAAATTTACACTTTCTCAAGAGCATTTTAGGCAATCCCTAAAATATGAAATATGGTTTTAAGCGTGTTTAAATACCCCTTATTTTTCATGTAATCATATTATTCTTTTCGTACAATATTGTAGACACAAATCAAAATTAAATAAATATTTCTTTAATGACTTCTTAGCATTGTTTTTGCTTTCACGCAATTTTTATTTTATGCTTTCTTTTCATGCTATTTTCATTTCATGATCTCCTACTTAGTTTATGCTTCTCTTATTTAATGTTAGTAGCATATATTTAATTCTTGTAATTAGTTTTGTTTTGTTTCATGCAAGTAGTTAGCTCTCTTTTCTTTTAAGTAGCGCTCATTTTCCTATCTTTTTTTATGTTGAAACATTCTATGTTAACATGTTTTCAAATATGAGTAGCTAAACCCCTTCAATTTAGGGGAAACGAAGCTTTCATGAAACATATTGATTTCATTTGTGATCTCTCTTTTGTGCTACATGTAAATTTTGAATGATGGGGGTTTATGTTTTTTTAGTGCATTTGATAGTCTACGTCTCAAATAGGCTATGCTTATTCCATTGTAAGCATAAACTATTTGATCATTTGCCTAAGTGATTTTGATGATGTAAGTTAAGGTAGAATCAAAATTTGATGGTCAATATTACTAATTAATAGTAAATAAATCATGCATAAAGTAGATTTTATTTTTAATTTCATGTCATTTACATGAATGTTGTTAGTGGGTTTGAATGGTGTGTTAGAGTTTGATGATTTAAGTTGTACTAATTAATAGCGCAAATAAATCATACTTATAATAAGCACATCTATCATTTCTACTTAATGTTTTAATGAGAGATTATAAATGAATTTTGTGTTGGTTTATAATGATTGAAAGTGAATTTGCCTCTAAATTATTCCTTAATCACGCATTTTTATTCACCTTCGCTCTAGTCTATTTTCTATAATTTTTCTTAGTTTTAAAACCACTTCAAAATTTTAGGCTATTTGATTTAGTATTATTAGAATTTAATTATTAGAATTTAACTCTTTTACTAGGGATCGACTCGTACTCGCATACGTACTACGATTATAGGCCATGCCCTTGTGGTTTTTATAATGATTATATTTTTCGACGGTTTTCTAATCGAGAGAAAACCTATTGCTTAACAAGTTTTTGGCACCGTTCCCGGGGAATTGTAATAGGCGTGATTTGCATTTGGAGCTGTGGTTTATAAGTTTAGTTGTTTTCTTTATTGGGCTATGTTAAATTTTGTTTATAGAATTGTTTTGGACTATGTTAAATTTGGTTATGTGAGTTTGTTTTATTTAAATCCTTTTGTGTTTACTTTTTTTAGTTTCTTAAAAAAGCATTTTGCTTTCTTTTATTAAATTTTCACTCCTTTGACTTTCTAAAAAAATAATCTTTTAAAAAAAAACCAAAAAAAGAAATTTTACTGGCATTTAAATTTTTGAGATTTCTTTTATGTTGTTTTGTTTTGGCTTGTAAATATTTTTCTTTAAATTTCTTTTTACCCTTAAATCTGAGGAAGTTGTTTTCGCTTTAGTCTTATAAGTATTCATGTTCAACAATTTTGCAAGTTGTAATTTGTAGGAATTTAGAAGGAGAATGTTTTCTTGCTAAAAACTGCCTTGCTTGCTTATAAAAAAATCGCCGCTTTAAAATTAAATTGCTAATAATTTGAAACGCTCTAGTATCGTGTTTTTATCACTTATTTTTATTTTCCTTGCATTGTTGGTTGCTTGCATTTCAAAAAAGATTTTCAAAAACAAAATCAAATTTTATTTGTAGTTGCTTTGTTAATTCATGTTCAATTTCAGTTTTACATTTATTTCATTTTATTTTCTTTTATAAGGCCAACGCCCAAATCCACATAAGGTGGGGGATTTCATCATCCCTTCCTTGGCCCACAAATTGAATTTCATCATAGAATTTGACTAATAATAACGGTTAGACATTGGACTTAAGGTTGTTGTGAGCTTGTCTAGGGCTTAATTGTTCTTGACAAGTTGTCTTCTTTTGGCAATCTAATTTCTTGGTGTCTAGGCTACAACGGACCAATAACCATATATAAATATTATGGTGATTTGTAAATATTATAGTGATTGTTTCTCTGAAGGTACTTATAACTTCGTCTGCATTGCTACGGTGATTCGTGGTGCACCGATAAATCCTGTCTATTGCTTGGCTAAGAACTATTTTGTTGGATTAAGTCAAACTGTGATTATACAATTTTGAGTTAGGAGCTACTAAGGATAGAAAAATTTGTAATTAAGTTCGCACATTCATTTAGCTGCATTAGTTCATGCAAATTTAAAAAAACAAAATCCAAAAGTAAATAAATTCTACATTTTACATAATTTTTTAAAAAAAATCCAAAAAATCTTTTCAAATCTTTTCCTTTGAAAAGCAAAAAAAGAGAAAAAAGTTAAACAAATAAAAAATCCAAAAACAATCATTTTTCTTAAGTAAGTTTTTTTTAGAAAAATAATAAATCCAAAAAAATCTTTTCAAAAACAAAAAAACAAAAAATAAAAAAAGAAGTAAAAACATTTAAAAAAAATTAAAAATCTGAAATCCTAAAAACAGAAAATAAAATCTCCCTTTTGAAAAATAAATCCTTTTTGGTTAATATTTTCCTTTAAAAAATAATAATTTTTCACTTCATTTCATTTTCTAAACCTTGTTTCATTCTCTTAAACTTGATTCTCATTTCTTTCTCTTCTTGACCTTTTCACTTATGCATGAGTACCTGGACTCGTGACAAAACAATGAATCGTTTAACTCGAATGAACAATCCTCCAATGATGGCGAACTAAAACGCCCTCGCACTCTCATGGATGAAACCTTTTTCGATAGAGTTTCTATTTCTTCTTTTATCATAGTACCTGGCTCAACGGGTAGTTACTTTGAAATTCTTTCCAATCATATTGCCATGCTCCCGAAATTTGGCATATTTGAACAAGATGACCCATATATCTTCCTGACGAAATTCGAACAAGTATGTGCAACCATTAAACTCCAACAATTATATGATAACGGAATCAAACTTCGGTTAATTCCATTTTCCTTTACCGATTACGTTGAAAAATGGTTGTACAACTTACCTTCGAACTAGATCAAAACGTGGGAAGCATCGTTAATGTCTTCTTAAAAAAATTCTACCCCTTGGAAAAAATGACCAAATTCAAATGAAATTATCAATTTTCATCAATTCAGGAGTGAGTCATTTGAAAAATATTTTGAAAGATTTAAAGAGCTTTTGATAAAATGTCAACATCATAATTTTAAAAAATGGACTCTTTGCCAAATCCTATTCGATGGAAATGAAAATAGCTCACGAACCATGCTTGAATCGATGTGCCAAGGCATTTTCTCGCCCAATATTACGACTATGCTTGGAAATTTCTTGAAAACTTGGCCAAAATGTCATCCCAATAGGAACGTTCTAACGAAAAATCCATTTATTCATGGTCGAACTCACACTCTATAGGATCATCATTGGCTTTGGAATCGAAAATCGATGAAATGGTCAATAAATTCGACAATGTTTTCTCATCCAACCAAATGAACCAAGCTTCCCAGCCAATATGTTATAAATGCAATGATCTGAATCACATAGCTGATCAGTGTTTTAATTCAATAGAACAACTCAATGCTTTAAATAGGGTTAAGAATAACCCAATTTCTCTAACCTTTTTTCTCCAACGTACAATCCTGGTTGGAGAAATCATCCTAACTTTGCATGAAACCAAAATAATTCTAACATGAATTTGGTACGTCCGAACTTTAAAGCATTTCCGAACAACGGTTCGTATCCTCCCTTTTAGCCCAACCACTTTCAACCAAAGTTTCAAAATCAACCGCAACAATCTTTTGCTCCCCAAGATGATAAACGATTGACTTCACTTGAGAAAATTCTTGAAGCTTTGGCTAAAGAAACTACTTAAAACCTCCAACTAAATTGCAATTTGAAAAATTTATTAACCTCGTACATGCAGAATATGGGTCTGTCAATTGCAAAACTTGAAATGCAAATGAGTCGATTAGCCACATCTACGAGTGAACGTGAACGAGGCACATTCGGAAATCAACCTGTTTTGAATCCTAGAAATCAGAATACGAATTCGAATCAAGCCTATGTTGTTCAAGATAGAAATGTGAACCAAATGAATGTTATCACGACTTTGCATTCTAGTAGACAAACTGATAACCAAGTGGTCATTCTACATGATTTACCAAATGATCCTCTTGACACTTCGAAGACAAGCGACTCTGAACAAAACATAGAGCCAAACATTGAATCAAATGCCAATACAAATTCTTCTTCTACTTAAGTAGACCGACCTACTAAGTATTGTGTTCCACTGCCACATTTCCTTTGGACCAAGAAACATTCCGATCAAATGGAAAAGTTGTTGGAAATTTTGAACAAGTCAAAGTTAACATTCCTCTTCTTAATATCGCTCAAAAACTCCCAACTTATGCTAAGTTTCTAAAAGACTTATGTACTCAAAAACGACACTTTCATGTATCCAAGAAAGTTTTCTTAGCTGCCAAACTAAAGTTTAGTCTCAATCAATCCCTGTTAAATACAAAGATCCTAGATGTCCGACGATCTCCTGCACGATAGGAGACAAACGATTAAAAAGTGCATACTAGACTTGGGTGCTAGTGTCAATTTGATTCGTTATTCAGTTTACCGGCAACTTGGCTTGGGTAAACTTAAACCGATGAATGTAACTCTCCAATTTGCCGATCGTTCAATAAAGAAACCCATGGGAGAAGTTGAGGACGTACTTATCAAAATCGGTCAATTCATATTCCCTATCGATTTCATCATTTTAGAGACACGACCTGTGAACAATCCAATAAGTCAAATTCCATTGATTTTAGGCCGACCTTCCTTAGTCACTTCAAATGCCATAATCAATTGTCGAAATGGTTCGATGAAAATTTCTTTTGGAAACATTACTTGGGATCTTAACATCTTAAATTTTGAAAATAAATAAAACGAACCACATGACCATACGTTGGAAGTTAGCTCCATTCATGAAAAATTTGACAACGAAATAGTTGACCTTAACCACGAACGGGAGACTGAATACGAACAACTGTTTCAAGAGAAGCCTCACGAAATTGAAAATGCGCTTCCATTCGAACCCCTCACCGTTAAGTTAGAGCTTCAACCTAATTCTTTGATTGTGCAACCCCCTAGGTTGGAACTCAAACCTTTTCCTGATCACCTTAAGTACGCATACCTAGATGACAATGAAACATTTCCTATCATAATCTCTTCAAATCTCTCTCTTGATCAAGAAGCTTCTCTTTTTTCAATTTTGTCAAAAAATAAAGAGGCAATTGGATTACCGATTACTGATATGAAAGGGACTAGTCCTGCTATTGTTCAACATCATATCCATTTTGTTAATGAAGCAAAGCATGTTTGTGCTGCGCAACGAAGGCTTAACCCAAAAATGAAGGATACGGTTTGAGATGAAATTCTTAAACTTCTCAAAAAGGGAATTATATGTCTCATATCTCATAGTTTGTGGGCTACCCCAATTCATGTCGTGCCTAGAAAGATTGGAATTACCATTATTAAGAACGATGCTGACGAACTCATTCCAACTCGTACATAAACGGGTTGGCGTATTTACATTGAATATCGAAAATTAAACGCTACGATAGGAAAAGATCACTTTCCTCTTCCCTTCATTGACCAAATGCTTGAACGATTAGCCGACCATGAATTCTATTGCTTTCTTGATGGTTATTCCAGTTATGACCAAATTCCAATCGCTTTTGAAGATCAAGAGAAAACGACTTTGACATTTCCCTTTGACACCTTTGCATATCAATATATGCCTTTAGGCCTTTGCAACGCTCCTGCTACTTTCCAAAGATGCATGGTTATCATCTTTTCCGACATGATCGAATGCTTTCTGAAAGTGTTTATGGGAGATTTTTCCATCTTTGAAAACACTTTTTCCGAGTGCTTACACCATCTTGAGTTAGTTCTCAATCGATGCAAGGAATAACACTTAACGTTGAATTGGCAAAAATGTTATTTCATGGTCAAACATGGCACTGTTCTTGGGCATGTCATTTCAAACAAATGCATTGAGGTAGATAAAGGAAAAGTTGATGTAACTGCAAATCTATCCATCTCCAAATTTGTCAAGGACATTCGTTCATTCCTAGGACACGTTGCTTTCTATCGACGCTTTGTGAAAGACTTTAGTAAAATTGCTAGACTGCCGATAAATCTTCTTGGAAAAGACGTTCCATTTAACTTTAATTCTAATGTGTTTTTGCTTTTGAATGTCTCGAAAATGAACACATTTCTGCTCCCCTCATTTGCTCACTCAATTGGGGTCTTCCTATTGAAATAACGCGTGACGCTTCTAACTTTGCGGTTAGTACTGTCTTACGACAACGTATCAACAAAATTCTTTATGTCAAGTATTGTTGGTGCCAAATTTGACCACCAACACCTAATTATGTAAAGATGCGAAAATTCAATCCAGACATAGAAATGTGAAGAGAAATAAATGAAGAACAAAATTAAAACAATCAAAAAGTAAGTAAATAGAGGCATAAATTTATAGTGGTACGGCTGAATCTGGCGTATGTCCACTCCAAAGATTTTCCTTTTATTAATTTATACTACTGATTATAGTTACAAATCTATGAAATCCAAGAATAAAAATGGCAGAGTGTGGCCCAGGTAGAAGATGAAGAGAAGTAGAATGAAGATCCTATTTTCTGAAGCCATGCTTGTTGTATTTATATGTAAAACTTCGGCTACGAGACCTTCTTATCCATATGGGCCCACCATAGGGGTCGCTAGGCCCAAATCTCCATGAGGAGGGATCAGTACCGATCCTTTCCTTAGTTGATTCCTGGACAGGGAATCCTATGGTAGATTCCTCTTGATGAAATATGCTTAATCCCCAAGTTTCACATCATTTGGAATAAGATAGCTCAAATTATTGATTATTGAATGTAAGAATGTACTTGTTGCATTGATAAGCGTCGACCCCTATCAATGAAGTCCGCAAATCCAATGCAACCAACCATGTTGATTCCTCCATCTTGCCAAGCTAATGAAGTATTCCGATCCCTCTAGAACCAACCATACCGATCCACACTTCACCTCATCTTTGTCGATACCTCGTGTAACCAGTCGTGCCGATCACTCTGACACTACCAAGCTATGTGTAACACCCCATATTTTTTGTAGTATTATATGGGATATTTAATTAGTTCAATTAAATAAAATAATGTATTGATTAAAGGATTGAGATTTGTGATTAAATTAAGGGGTAGTTGTGCAATATTAATGAATAGATAAATGAAGTAAAGTGGACTTAAGTGTTAGGAAATAAGGGCGGGCAAAATAGGAAAAATGATTAAACTTATACCCTAAGTGCTTAGAAAAATGAATACACCATCATTTCATTATATCACAGACAAAATAACCACTCTAAGGCCGGCCACCATTAGCAAAGGTGAGGAAGAGAAAGCTAAAGTTTTCAAGAGGAAAATCAAATCAACTTAATCAAGATCAAATGTCGTATCTTTAATCACAAAGCTAAGGTGAATAATCACTACATCTCACTTTTCTTATGATTTTCGATTTTAGGGATATTCTGAAATATTTTTGCGTAATAATACCATGTTTTAGATGATTAAATATTTATATATACTTTTTGATGATTTATGAATGTTCATATTGATTTTTATGATAAGTTTGACATGAAACCCCTGTTAAATGACATCCAAATGCCTTGTGAATTTATATGTAGATCATAAATAATATATTAGAGGTAGGTTTCAATTTTCATAATTTTCTGAATTAATGTGGATTTCATATTTATTTTCTAGTAAAGAAAATGATTTATCGGGTTATAAATTATTTACGGGAAAATAATTGATTTTTTATGTATGGAATTTATATATGTTAGAAAATATAATGAAAAGGATTCTTTAGAATTTTTTAGAAGTTTCAATGTGTTTTGTTGAATATATAAAATTATTTAAGGTATGGGATTTAAATGTTTTATATTTTAATTAAGGAGAAAGGGCATTTTGTAAAATAAAATCACTGTTATTTCTGAAAATAATTGGCAGCACCTTTGACAAAGATATTTAGCAACCAATGAAATTTTGACAAACAATAGAAGGTTAGTTAAAAAGTTTCTCTTTTAATTCAAAAATAAAAATAACATGTTTTTAGTGTGTTCTGCCACTTTCGGTATAGGGGTTTTCGACCTAAACCTTTCGCCGCCATTGGTTCCGAAACCAACACGCATGGTATTAAGCTACTTGGTACATAGCGCATTGGATACCGGCGAAGGATACTTAGTCGAAATGCTAGGTTTCGAACGGGCTGGAGTGTGCTTTGTTTTAAAATCAAAGGTCTCTGCTTTGCTTTCGAAAGGTTAGCTCTCGACTTAGTTGGCTTTCGATTGGGACAAATATTTTAAAGGAAAGGTTTTGAATGGGTTGCACTCTTATGTTTTAAATAATTCTTTCGAAGGGGTCGAAACCCCTAGCTTCCGCTTTTTTACCTTTTGAAGTCAATGGTTTCGAAAGGTATACTTTGTTTTAAAAATTAACCACTTCTCCAATGCTTTCAAAGGGATGGTTTCGACATCATCACTTCTTCACTTAGGAATAAGTTTCAAAAAGAAGGCTTTTGAATTAGATGTTTTTAATGAATCTTTTTATTATGATTGAAGTATAACCCGAAGGTTTCGAAAGAGTTGGTTTAAATGGTTTCGAAAGGTGTTTTTCCACATGTTTCAAATTGAACCCAAGTGCTTTCGAAAGGTTTGAGTTTATAAACGTTTGATGCTTTCCAAAGGTATTTAAAATGGTTTCGAAGGGGTGGTTCCCTAAAGTGTTTTGAAGGAGTTGAAAGCTAGTGTTTTCTGATGGTTTCGAAATGGTTGAAGTGGAAGGTTTTCCAAGGTTTCTAAAGGCAATGTTTTGAAGTTTTTCAAAAATATGTTATCTGAGGTTTTAAAGCTTTTGAAAGGAAGGTTTTCAAAGTTTTCGAAAAGGGTTTAAGAATGGTTTTGAAAGGGACATTTTATCCTTTCGACCTAGATAAATAAAGGGTTTTACTTGGTTTCGAAAGAGATGCTTTCAATGGTTAAGAAAGGAGCACTTTCAATAGAATCGAAAGGGGTACTTTCAAGTGTTTAAGTGTTTTCATCAAATAAGGTTTGAGTAAAGTGTGTGTGTGTGTGTATAACACGACAAGATGATTTTGAGTAAAGCATAGAGTATATGTACATTCCTTGTGTGAGTTGATTTAAAGGTCTTAAATCATTTTGAAAAAGGTTTTCAAGGAAAATTATAGGAAGGGATCCCTAAGTAAAAATGACTCAGATATTAGAATACAGATGAGACTGGTATAGGGTTGCACCCTATACATTAGCTATTGGCCCCAACTAATTTATTTCAATATTCCAATGTGTAGGGCTTTGTCACAGAAAAGGCTAAAATCAAGATTAAACACTGAAGGGAATATATGTTTGTATATAGATAGGTTATTGATAAGCCTGCAAAACCATTAGGATTAGGTGACCTTGTTAGATTTTAAGTTAAGGATAGACCGTCCAGAATAGAAGTATTTAACAGATAGTTAAGGACAGACCTTCTAGAAGTGGAGTGTCTAAAAGATGTTAGATTATATTTTTTATATTTTCTGGTAGGCTCGAGTCAGCCAAAGGTTAATAGTTATCCAAACAAAACTAAAATGTTTGAAAAGATAGTTCTTTTATTACCTCATAATTAAGTTTACCTAGTGATGCTTTGTAGTATTTAACCAGTTTTGGTTGTAGGAAAGAATTTTCAAAAGCTATGTTTTAAAAGAATGTTAGTGAAGGGAAACTCATTCTGCTAAGTGGCGTGGACTCGCTTAACATTAACAATCAGGATGTATAGTATTATTCACACCAGTCTAACATTAACAATCAGGATGTATAGTATTATTCACACCAGTCTTTATGTTTGATTCAAAGTTTAGGTTTTCTCCTCAAACTCCCGGGTGCTCAAAATTGATTTGAGTAGGCTGAGGGTTGAGGTTCTTTTAGGCTCTTAGTAGGCAGATGAATAAAACTACCAGAGGCAAGCAGAAGGCTAACGGATTGCTAGATAGGAGTTGTAGTTCTTGTTTTAGTTGTTTTATTCCGCTTCATGTATTATGTCTGTTATAGCAATATTACTCTGATCATCCAAGGGGGTATCTTCATATGCCTCTCTTGGCGTATTTTGTAATATGTATGTTTTGTCATTGCTTGGGAAACGTTTTGGGATTATGAATTATGAACATGGAACATGTGTTTGAAATGTAATGGAAAATTTTATTTGAAATATGTGATTTTGTTTCATATTCACATGCTTCTGATAATATAGATACCATTAATATAGTAGTATTTAATCGTCGGAAGTTAATATTATAGATGACTGTAGCGCAACTAGTTATTAGAGTATAGGTTTATGAAATACTTTAACCAAAAATGATTTTTGAAAACATAATCCTTAGGAATTAGTGCTAAGATTGGGGTATGGGATAAAGCTATAGTAACTTACTTGTGTTTGCTATATATAAGAATATGCTTTATCTTTAGACTTCTATCTTTGTTGGGCTATTCTTCAATATCTCACAGGGCTTGAATACAGATATGGATGGAAAAAGGGTCCGAGTTAATTTAGGAGGAGAAAACACCACCACAAATGGAAGCGCCCGACCAAATGCTAGAAGAACCCATGGTCAGGCTCAGGCTGAGAATGTTGGTGCTGGGGTACCCCAAGTGGACATAGGAGCAATGTATCAGTTTTTTATGAATATGCTCCAAGCTGGAATCGCAGTTGGACATGTTGGAGGGAATGCTACTAGAGAAGGAGTTCAAGAAGCTCTGGTGGTCAATTAGTATGCTAACTTGAGCAGAGATTATGCTAGGCTTGAAGGAATTGGGACGGAGGATGTTATTGAGGTGGAAAACTTGCTGCCACACTATGAAAGGATTATTGTTGACTTAAGGCTTAATGACGAGAAGAAAAGAAGACTTGCTTCAAGAAATCTTCAGGGAGCTGCTTGTTTTGGTGGAATACTTTGACAACTGGTATGGATGAAGAGACTACGACACGGGTATAGTTCAAGAGGAGGTTTCAAGAAAGGTTCATGTTAGTAATGGCACATTCTGTTTTGGTTAAAAAGTTTGCTGAGCTTGAGCAAGGGAAGATATCAGTTCTGGAGTATGCTGGTAGATTCGAGGAGTTACCCTGATATGGGTATGCCACTATTGACACGGTGATGAAATGAAATGTAAAGCTTATTAGAGGTTTGAAGCCAGAATTGGCGAGGGCTACTTTGCCGCATATTAGAGACCCATGTGATGTAGTTGTGGAAATAGCATTAAGACATGTGGAGATGTTAGCTTGTTTGGAGAAGAAGAAGGAGAAGGAGGTCCAGGTTGGACAGGGCCAAAAGTGAAAGTTTTCCCACACGAAGAATGCTCGGAAAGGTGGAGCAGCAAAGAAAGGAAAGTCTGAGGTGGTCCACTATAAGTGCAACGAGAAAGAACATTATGCTCATGAGTGTCGTACTAGAAAGGGAAAAGGAAAAGAGGTGATTGGAAAGATGAACATCAGGTGATTTAATTGTGATCATATCAGCCACTACAAAAATCAGTGCAAGGAGCCTGCAAAGGATGGAAAGGGCATAGTGTATGCACTAGAGCTCGCTGCTTCAAGGCCGGTAGTGCAGGGGAAACGGAAAGGCTATGTTAGGAGGTACGCTTCAGATTCACGGTATGTATGTTAGCATTTTGTTTGATATTGGTGCATCACATTCTTTTTCTTGATGTTTGGTAGATAAACTTAACATGGAACCCACATATTTAGTTACTTCCTTAAGAGTTGCAAGTCCGGTAGGTGGGTATGTGACACTTGGGATGAACTACGACCACTTAGAGTTTGACTTGCTAGGTTACACCTTTGTTTGAAGTTTGCATGTGTTTGACTCTGTTTGGTTCGGAATAATATTGGACATGGATTGGTTAAGTATGTACGATGCTAGGATATTTTGCCATGATAGGAAAATATCACTTAGACACCTGGATTACAGTGATCGGATAGTTTATGCCATAGAAAACCCAAGTTGTGAGGTGAATGCTTTGTTAGGCTTTATGAAGATAGAAGACGAATTTAATTGCATTTTCGTAGTTAGAGAATTCGCGGATGTGTTTGAACCTGTAGTTAGATTGCCACCGAAATGAGCCATTGAGTTTCGGATCGATTTAGTGCCAAGAGCAGAACCGGTGAGTAGGCCGCCAAGCAGGATGACACGTACAGAGATGAAGGAACTAACGGTCCAAAGTGTTTGTACCAAAATTGGACACAATACTCTTCGAAAGTTTTTGAAGAGATAAAAATGAAGAATAGAAATGTAAAAGGAGGATTATCTAACAAATAATTCAAAAATAGATAATAAAAACACATAGAAACACAATGATTTAGAGTGGTTCAGCGTATGGCCTATGTCCACTATGAAATTGATGACTTTATTGATATTCACTTGCTGATTACAACTGATTACAGAAGATTACAGTGGTAAAATTCGAGTCCAAAAGCAGCCTTGGAGTATGAGAATGGTTTTGGTAAAGTATGGATGTCAAAGAGCCAAAAGATCCTTTTTCTGTAGGCTCTGGGGTGATATTTATAGGCATAGGATGCAGATATTTCGCTTAGATCTCCGGAGACTTCTTTTGGTACGTAGGTGGGCCCACATAATCGATCCCAGGAGATTTCGACTCGATCCGTGATCGATACAAATGAATTTCGTATCGATCAAGATTTGATCCAATTGAGTCGAAATTTGGTAGGAACATTCTTTAGGTTGTACGTAAGCTCCTATGAAAATTTTATAGCATTTGGACTCGTGGATTGCGAGTTATGATCGATGCAAATTAGAGGTTTTTGGTTTCGGTTCCTTTCATACCGATACGGTTTGTATCGATCACTTCGACTCGATGCTGGTCACGCGCCTGTGAGTTGACATGGCGCTTGAATTTTGGATCGCTCCACCTTCGATGCCGAGTTGACTGAGTCATTGCAAGGTTTTCGCCTCGTTCGTATCGAATATCGTTACCTCGTTCGTATCGATGGAGGTGGCTTAGTTCGTATCGATAAAAGTGGCTCCGTTCGGGTCGATCTAAGTTGCTCAGCTAGTATCGATTGTGTGGCCTTGTTCTTATCGATCGAAATTTCTCCTACTTAATGGATACGAACAAATAGCAATGTGATGGATACGAATAGGTGGCGGCTCTGCTTGGCCTTGATGAATACGAACAGTAGTTTCATGATGGATACGAAGTAATGTTTACTTGATGGATACGAACCAAGGTCACTTGGTGGATACGAACTAATGAGTCTTGATGGATTCGAACAAGGTTCTTCTGGGATGGACACGAACTAGACAACTGTCATATGAAGTGGAGCTTGTTCAATGGTGGAGTCGAATAGATTGATATGAACAAGCATATTCTCTCGATGGATACGAAGTAATGCGTCCTGATGGATACGAATAGATGCTCGCCGATGGACACGAACAAGATCGATGCGAATAGATGGTTGCGAAGTGATGTACGTGATTGTGCGAATTTCCTTAGTTTGTAGAGATCATATCTTGAGGATAGGAACTTCGATTGACTTGAAATTTGGAACGTTGGCTTTCTTAGCTTTGCTTGTCATGTCATATCAATTGTAGCTTGATCCGGACTTGGACAAAATTTATCGATATCCATAGTGAACCTATGCTTTCTCGGCATTCAAGATGAGTGGTCTTTGATCTTTCAGCCAATTCCTTGATATCTCGGCCTTGCCAAAGCGAGATAACAGTCCAGTTGGTGGATTTAGAAGGAAAGAGTTTTATTAGACCAAGTAGTTCGCCTTGGGGAGCAACAATATTATTTGCTAAGAAGCCAGATGGTTTGTTGAGGCTATGCGTTGATTATCGTAAGTTGAATGAGAAGACGACATAGAATCGATATAAAATGAGAAGACGACAAAGAATCGATATCCATTGCCAAGAATCAATGATTTGTTCGATCTGTTGAGCGGAGCCAAGGCATTTTCCAATTAGGTTTGGCAACGGGATTTCATCAGCTTAGAGTAGCATATTATCCTATGACGGTGTTTTGAATAAGTTATATGTCTTATAAATGGTCAGTTATGCCGTTTGGACTGGCTAATTTGCTGGCTTTCTTTATGGATTTGATGAATTGGATTTTTCGCAAGCACTTAGATAGGTTCGTTTTGGTTTTTATAGATGATAATTTGGTATACTCTAAGAATGAGAAGGAGCATGAAGTTCATCTTAGAGTGGTACTTGAGACGTTAAGGCAGCATCGGCTAAAGACAAAGTTTTCAAAGTGCCATTTTTGAAAATAAGAAGTAAATTTTCTTGGTCACTAGTTTTAAAGAAAGGATTGGCAATTGATCCATAAAAGATCGAAGCCCTTAATAATTGGAAGAGACCAAAAACGGTAACTGAGGTATGAAGTTTCCTTGGATTGGCGGAGTAATATCGGAGGTTCATAAAGGATTTCTTGTAGATAACAGCGTCGATGATCAAGCTAACATGAAAATGTAAAGTTTATATGGACCAATAAGTGTGAGGAAGCATTCCATAATTTGAAACATTTATTCACCCATGCACCGGTGTTGGTGGTTTCGAAGGGGAATCAAGATTTTGTTGTGTATACTGATGCGTGTGGAACAAGATTAGATGTTGTGCTAATGCAGAGAGGTAAAGTGATTGTTCATGCTTCTAGACAGCTTAGACCACATGAGGTTAGATATCCAATGGATGATTTGGAATTAGCTACAGTTATTTTTTATTTAAAGGTGTGGAGACATTACCTTTTGGGAGAGTGGTTCGAGCTATATGCAGATCATAAGTTGTTGAAGTATTTATTCACTCAGAAGGAGCTGAACATGAGACAACATAGATGGTTAGAGTTATTGCTTCTTATGATTTTGTAATTGACCATACAACCAGGAAAAGATATAATGTGGTGGATGCACTTAGAAGGAAATATCAGAATGCAGTTTTAGGGATGATTGCTTACTGGAAGGATATAGAAACATTGTCAGCTTGTAAAGTGTAGTATAGATCCAAGGCCGGGTCTAGTTGGGAAGATGCTATGTTGTCTTATTTAGAAGTCTGACTAGTAATGATTGAGAAGATTGCTTCTAAATGGAAGGAGGATCCAGTGTTGGCTTAACAGATCAAGAAGTTAAGGGAAGAAATGGAGAGCGATAACTTGAAGGATTTTAGTCTTGACTAGAATATTTTGTTAAGAAAGAAGGGTAGATTATGCGTTCCAAATGTGGGTGACATAAGGAAGGAAACTTTGGTGGAATGTCATCGTTCGAAGTTCACTATTCATCCACTAGCAACGAAGATGTATCATGATATGAAGAGAAGTTTCTTATGGGAAGGCATGAAGAGCGATGTTAGCTTATCGGTGAAACAATGTTTGAGCTATCAACGGGTAAAAGATGAACATCAATAGCCGAGTGGATTGCTTAGCCATTGGATATTTCGGTATGGAAATGGGATTCTATTTCGATGGACTTTATTGATGGGTTTCCAAGATCTTGTAAGGTAAATGAAAGAATATGGGTTATAGTGGTAGACTAACCAAGAGTGCCCAATTCATTCTAGTTAAATCAACTAGGATGACACTTATTTTGGCGAAGTTGTTGATGAAGAATGTGGTTAGACTACACGTAATTCCTAGTAGTATTGTTTATGATTGGGATTCCTCATTCATTAGTGAGTTCTAGAAGAGTCTATAGGAAAGTTTAAAAACCAAGCTCAAGATGAGTACAGCTTACCATCTACAGACCAACGGGAAAACAGAGAGGGTTAACATGATCTTGGATGACTTGTTGCGAGCTTGTATATTGGATGTTAGAGGACTATGGGAAAACCATATACATTTAGTCGAGTTTTTGTATAACAACAGTTATCAGACTAGCATTGTGATGGCACCGTTTGAAGCTTTGTATGGAAGACCATGCAAATCCCCTGCATGTAGGTAAGAGACTGGAGATAGATTACTCCTTGGTCCTGATTTGGTAAGAGAAGCAACAGAAAAGATTGAGCTAATAAGGGTGAGAATGAAGGAAGCTCAGTATAGGAAGAAAAAATCTGCAGATAGAAGACGAAAAGATTTAGAGTTCTCTGTTGGAGATCTTGTTTTCGTTAAAAGTGTCGCTGATGAAAGGTGTTATCAGGTTTGGGAAGACGAGGAAGTTAGCACCAAGGTTCGTAGGACCATTTCCTATTTTACAAAGGATCAACAAACTCCTATATAAAGTAGAGTTACTGAGTAGTTTGATAGGAGTCTGAGATGTTTTCCATGTATCTCATCTGAGGAAGTATATTAGGAATCCAAACAATACTATAGCACCGACTATGTTATATGATTTGGTAGTGGAACGGGACTATAGTTAAGAAGCCTATCCGGATAGTCAAGAGAGATGAGAAGAAGTTGAGTAATAAGAAAGTCAGACTAGTGAAAGTTTAGTGGAGTGACGATGAAAGAGACTGTACTTGGGAGACCGAGAGCAGGATTAGAGATGCTTATCCTGATTTGTTTTGATGGTATATTTTATCTTTGATTGTTTTGATGTGTTCCTTATTGTAATTTCGAGGACGAAACTCTTTAAGGAGGAGAGATTGTAACTCCCATATGTTTAGTAACATTATATAGGATATTTAATTAGTCAAATAAAATAAAATAATGTGTTGATTAATGGATTGAGATTTGTGATTAAATTAAGGGGTAGCCATGCCATATTAATGAATAGTTAAATGAAGTAAAGTGGACTTATGTGTTAGGAAATAAGGGAGGGAAAAATAGAAAAAATGGTTAAACTTATACCTTAAACCCTTAGGAAAATGAATACACCCTCATTTCATTTTATCACAAATGAAAATAACTACTCTAAGGTCGGCCACCATCAGCAAAGGAGAGGAAGAGAAAGCTAAAGATTTCAAGAGGAAAATCAAATCAACTTAATCAATACCAAATCTCATATCTTTAATCATAAAGCTAAGATGAATAATCACTACATCTCACTTTTCTTATGATTTTCGATTTTATGGATATTTAGAAATGTTTTTGCATAATAAGCCATGTTTTGGATGATTAAATATTTATATATACTTGTTGATGATTTATGAATGTTCATATTGATTTTTAAGATAAGTTTGACATAAAACCATATTAAATGACATCCAAATGCCTTGCGAATTTAAATGTAGTTTAGAAATAATATTTTATAGGTGGGTTTCAATTTTCATAATTTTTGAATTAATGTGGATTTTTATTAATTTTCTAGTGAAGAAAATGATGTATTGGTTATACATTATTTATGGCAAAATAAATGATTACTTAGTTCTAGAATTTATATATGTTAGAAAACATATTGAAAAGGTTTTTCAAGAATTTTTATAGAATTTTCCTAAGTGTTTTGATGAATATATAAAATTATTCAAGGTATGAGACTTAAATGTTTTACATATTTAATTAAGAAGAATGGGCATTTTGTAAAATAAAATCATTGTTATTTTTGAAAATAATCGGTAGCACTTTTGGAAAAGGTATTTAGCAACCAATGAAATTTTGACAAACAATAGCAGGTTAGTTAAAAAGTTTCTCTTTTACGTTAAAAACAAAGTTAACATGTTTTTAGTGTGTTTTGCCACTTTCAGCATAGGGGGTTCCGACCTGGCCTTTTGCCATTATCGATTTTGAAAATAATGCGCATGGTACCAAGCTACTTGGTACGTAGCGCATTGGATAAAGGCGAATGGTACTTTGTCGAAATGCTAGGTTACAAAGGGGTTAGAGTATGCTTTGTTTTATAAGGTAGCGCCTGCTTTTCTTTTGAAAGATTAGTTCTCGACTCAGTTGGTTTTCAACTGGGTCAAATATTTTAAACAAAGGTTGCATATGGGTTGCACTCTTATGTTTTAAATAATGCTTTCGAAGGGGTCGAAACCCCTAGCTGTCACCATTTTACCTTTCGAAGTCAATGGTTTCGAAAGGTATACATTATTTTAAAATTTTACCACTTCTCTAATGCTTTCAAAGGGATGGTTTCGACACCATCACTTCTTCACTTAAAAATAGGTTTTGAAAGGAAGGCATTCGACTTAGATGTTTTAAATGACCCTTTTTATTCTGATTGCAGTATAACCCAAAAGTATCGAGAAAGTTGGTTTAAATGGTTTCAAAAGGTGTTTTTCCACATGTTTTAAATTGAACCCAAATGCTTTTGAAAGGTTTGATGCTTTCCAAAGGTATTTAAAATGGTTTCGAAGGGGTGATTCCTTAAAGGGTATCGAAGGAGTCGAAAGGTAGTGTTTTGTGATGGTTTCGAAAGGGTTGAAGTAGAAGGTTTCAAAGGTTTCTAAAGTCAATGTTTTGAAGTGTTTTAAGATATGTTGTCTGAGGTTTTAAAGCTTTCAAAAGGGAGGTTTTCAAAGTTTTCAAAAGGGCTCTAGATTGGTTTCAAAATGTTTGAATAAATAGTTCTTTTATTACCTGATATGTAAGTTTACATAATGATGCTTTACAGTATTTAACCAGTTTTGGTTGTAGGAAAAGATTTGCAAAAGCTATGTTTTAACAGAATGTTAGTGATGGGAAAGCCATTCTGCTAAGAGGAGTGGTCTCACTTAACATTAATAATTGGGATGTATGATATTATTCACACCAGGCTTTATGTTTAAATCAAAGTTTTTGTTTTCCCTTAAAACTCTTGGGTTCTCAAAATTGATTTGAGTAGGCTAAGGGTTAAGGTTCTTTCTGGTTTTTAGTAGGATGATAAATAAAGCTACCAAAGGTGAGCAGGAGGCTAACATATAGCTATTTAGGAGTTGTAGTTCTTGTTTTAGTTGTTTTATTCCGCTGCGTATATTATGTCTACTATGAAAATATTACTCTAATCATCCAAGGAGGCACCTTCATATGCGCCCCTTGGCTTATTTTGTAATATGTATATTTTATCATTGCCTTGGAAATGTTTTGGGATTTTGAATTATGAATATGGAACATGTGTTTGAAATGTAATGGAAAATTCTGTTTGAAATCGGTGATTCATATTCAAGTGCTTCTGATATTATAGATACCATTAACATAGCTATATTTAATCATCGAAAGTTAATACTATAGATGACTGCAGCATCTGTAGCGCTTAGCTTTAGGCCTCTGGATACGGGATGTTACATTACACCGATCAATGCTACTTCACAACGTTATGCCGATCCCTCCTACTTCATGAGACTATGTCGATCCCTCCAATGCCATGAAGGTATGCTGATCCCTCCTATACCATAAAGGTATGTCGATCCCTTATATGCCACAAAGGTATGCCGATCCCTTCCTCTTCATGAAACTATGTCAATCCCTCCTATGCCGTGGAGGTATACCGATCCCTCCTATGCTATGGAGGCATGCCAGTCCCTCCTATGTTATTACGATTCTTTGGGTTCCAATCTAACATCTATATTTCAAGCACCCTGCAGTAGTCATCTATCGAATCCATCCAACTCTAGCTTCGTGTTATTACCTATACTTGACTTTCGAGCCCTACAATCATCACTCTGCACTCATCGACCTTAATAATTATGAGATCTGTTGGGTTAAGTCCTCCTATATATTGCCTTTATAGAAGTTGGGTTAACAGTTTGCCCTCCTAAACCATGACTTGCGATAGAAAGGCGTGTTTTGAGTTGCCTTAAGTCCAATGTTTGAAACCCATTGATAACCAGTGAACAAATCAGTGTCGTGCCTGATTGTTAGTAATGATCGATCGTGACCATTAGTCAAAATCATAGCTGTCCCAGGCTGATGAAGATCGCACGAGATCGAGTGTACGTTTAAGGCGAAATGCGATCGTTTGAGATCGAGTGTCGTTCGAGGCGAAATGCGATCGTACGAGATCGAGTGCCATTCGAGGCAAAATGCAATCATTCGAGATCGAGTGCCATTCGAGGTAAACTGTGATCATTTGAGATCGAGGGTCGTTCGAGGCAAAATGTGATCGTTCGAGATCATATGCCGTTCGTGGTGAAGTGTGATCGTTCGAGATCGAGTGCTGTTCAAGGCAAAGTGTGATCATTCGAGATCGAGTGTTATTCGAGGCAAGATGCGATCATCCGGATAGGACTCAGAATTACCAATGTAAGATTTCACATTCGAGTGAGTTTCAGAAGCAAGTACCAAAAAAAAGAAAAAAAAGAAAAAACAAAACACTATAATGCATGCATCTCTGGGTGCGATGGTTTGTTGTCATCTCAGAGCATGCCTAGGGACTATTCTCAATCCCGTACATGTGTAAGCGACTTAGCCATTTTATTGTGCAGTTTATTACTTATTCTTTGCCATTTCGGTCAATTAACGACAAGTTAACGCCTCGATCCTGGACAGTTCTCGTTCGATATGGATAGTGATTGCTCCTATTCCAGTGTCGCTGCCCAAGTTCTCACATATTATTACAGTTTACCATTCTGGACATGTCCCTCAATCTCATCGTTTAAGTGACTACAGTCGTTTGTACTATACCCGTTCAGCTCATGGAACAGACTGTATTTTTATGATTTCTTTTCATCATTTGTGGGCTCTCTCTTCATTGGCCTTCGGTAAGGGACCTTCCCCTTAGTATCTAGATATATCCGTCCCAATATTTCAATCAATTCCGTTTAAGATGTGAATCTCGGTTCCCTTCATGGACGCTTCGATCCATCAAAGCCATCCTTTACTTTCCATTTTGCTTTATCCTTGTTTGAACCTTTCTCGGACGGACCTCCACTTTACACAGCATTCACCTCCAGTTTGTTTGCTCGTGCATCTTCCTATCGTAGTAACCTTTCTGCTTCATGATAAGACACTCTAAGATCCATAGGTATATCCCGTGCTAGTGAATCCTTGAACTCCATGCCATTAGCAATTTCAGATACAGCTGCCGTCAAAACCGTGAATGGATCTAGATGATCCATTAATGTCGTCGCGGCATTAAATCATGTTAAGAAACTCCTCAGGGACTCTCTAGGTCTCGAGATGTGAACCCTATACTGCCTCATAAACCTTTTGATCAATTCCTACCACGTGCTAATAGAGCCGCTTTCCAACTGTCTGAACCATGCTATGACTATATCCATTAAGTACAAGGGGAAGCACCGTGACATTACTTCCTCTGATGCACCTAGTACTTCAATGTGTCTTATGTATCTTGTCAAATAAATAGCGGGATCCTTTTTCCCATCATATATCTCAAGCGTTGGTAATTTAAACTCTGGTGGATTCCTAGCTTGCTTAATATTTGAAGCAAATGGACTTCTATTTACATCCTCGAGATCCCTTTTCACTAATCCTCCATGCATAGCTAGCCTTATGATCTTCGCAAACCTATCATTGTCTTCCAATAGTTGTCTCCTATCAGCATGCCCGACCTACCCTTCAAGTCTATGAGGGAATTCTGGAAAGTATTCCTCCGATCGTGCATCCATATTCCGGTTCGCGCCAGGCTCCATGGGATTGATTGCAGGTCCTTAAGCATCATGATCAGTCAGACCTAGGGGCGTGCCCCCCAGCCATTAGGGATCGATACTGATCCCTCTAGAGGGATCGGTCTCGATCCCACTTGGATGGTAGGGGACTATTCTCAGCTGCTCTATTCCACTCCTCTGCCTATTAGCTCCGTTTCCATGGTTCTTATTATGGATTTCCTCGGCTCCTGCTACTCCAATTTCGTGATCCATATTTCCAGTATTCCCTACTACTCCATCCCTTGGTTTTGCACTCTTTCTTGTCCAACCTATCGAAGTAGGTTTTGCATCATTTTCTTCTCTCTCTTCCGCATACTTTCCTACATAACATCCATCATTATTTCCATCTCTTCTTTGGTAATGAAGATTGAGGTTTGACTAGCTCCGGAGGAAGCCTCCTGACTCCCTTCATGATGTCTCCTATCTGTTCTCTATCTCCTTGTTGATGGCCTAGCCATTGCTTCCTTGATCCAAATATCCAAGCTTTTAAATCTGAGATCCTAGCTTCCAAATCCACGGGTACAAGTCTTCTAAGTGAAAGCACCAAAATAATTGAGTCAAAATTGACAACCAACACCCAATTATGTGAATGCTCCAAAATCCAATCCAATCATAGAAATGTGAAGAGAAATAAATAAAGAACAAAATTAAAACAATAAAAAAGCAAATAAATAGAGATGCAAATTTAAAGTGGTTCAGGTGACTCCGGCCTACGTCCACTCCAAAGATTTTTTCTTTTATTAGTTTATACTGCTGACTACAGTTACAAATCTATTAAATTGAAGAATAAAAATTACAGAGTATGGCCTAGGTAGATGATGAAGAGAAGAAGAAAAAAGATCCCCTTTTTTGAAGCCATGCTTGCTGTATTTATAGGTGAAACTTCGGCTATAGGACCTTCTTATCCATATGGGTCAACCATAGTTGTCACTAGGCCCAAATCTCTATGAGGAGGGATCGGTACCAATCCCTTCCTTAGTTGATTCCTAGGCAGCGACTCCTATGGTGGATTCCTCATGATGAAATATGCTTAATCCTTAAGTTCCACGTCATTTGGAATAAGAGAGCTCGAGTTATTGATTGTTGAATGTAAGAATGTACTTGTTGCATTGATAAGCGCCGACCCCTCTCAATGAAGTTCACCAATGCAATGCAACCAACCATGCCGACCCCTCCATCTTGCCATGCTAATGAAGTATTCTATTCCCTCTAGAACCAATCATCCCGATACACACTTCACCTCGTCTTTGCTGATCCCTCATGTAACCAATCATGCCGATCCCACTTGTGACGCTCCACCTCTATACTCATGCTAGCCAAGGACATTACGAGGTAATGCCATCGACTAGCATGAAGAATAAGGCTGTTGAGGAGCGACCATCATGTAATTGCCTTATGCGAGCACCGATATGTCAGATAGTATAACACGCATTCAATTCAAGAGGAAATCCGACATACCGATACAAACTCAAAGCTACTACATAGTGGCGATATAAAATCTTTGGAATCAAATATAGAAATAAACATAACACAAATCGATCACGGATATCCATATCACAAAGGTGGAAATAGATATGAATATAACACATAGAAGTGTACATCAGAGTAGTGGTCAAATAAGATCCACGATATCACAAAAGAATAGGTACAAGTGCTAGACAAAAGAATTTGTATACATCAAGGAGTCTCTATCCCGAATGTATAATAACAAAAACTACTAAACTAGCGTAGTTAGCCAAAAGTCAGGTAATGTTCCCAGAAGAGGAGTCAAGCAGAAACACCTGTAAAATCTTGGTCTGACCCAAGTAATATTTTAATAAGAAAATAATAAATGGATCAGTCTAGCTATAAATATCAGATAAAATGAGATAGGATAAGAGATACGATTAAAACGTATGATAACTAAAATGTCATACTGTGAAATACATTAACTAACAACAAAAATCATACAATATCTCAAGAAATCTCAAAGCACTAAAAAGAATGTCATATTATTTACTTTATTCACCAAACCACAAATATTAACAAACATATCAATGTCAATCGCAAAAATTGGTGAAACACAAATTCTAGTAATCATTAATTAGAAATCCAAAAAACACAAAAGGGGGAGGCCTATCACAAAACGGGAACATAAAATCTCACCAACACGTGCATCACAAACGGAATGCTATTTCATGGTCGCTAACCATCAAATTTGAGTTGAAGCTCCATAAAACGGCCCGAAGACCTTCGAGCCGAAGCTCCACAAAATGGTCCGAAGACCTTCGAGCCGAAGTTCCACAAAACAGTCCGAAGACCTTTGAGCCGAAGCTCTACAAAATGGTCCGAAGACCATAGGTCGCTACCCCACAAAATTGAGCCGAAGCTCCACTAAAGGATCTTCATAGATCCACAAGTGTAAATTACACTAAGCTAGTAAATAATCGAGTTAGGCTTCATGTCCCATAACCACTGGCTTAACTTAATAATTTACGAACAAATTGTAGACTTCCACTCGAAAATAAGTGTAAATTACACTAAGCTAGTAAATATATGAGTTTAGCTTCATGTCCCATAACCACTAGCTTAACTTAAATATTTACGAACAGATTGCATATTTCCACTCAAAAGTTGTCACAAGAGTTCAATCGAACAAGTCCAATAATTAACCAACAAAGTGAACGCAAGCGTTTCATACCACTTGTTTTGCTAAGCCATTTATTAGATTTCTCATACGAATGAGGTACGGTTTGTATGTAGTAATAGGTTGGAAAACGGTTTTATAAACGAGCTTGGTATTGAAAATAGTGTTGAAATCGTTTTGATGAAAGAGTTTTGATATTTACTACTAGTATAGAACCTTTATATTTTAAAGTGACAAACCACAAAAATGATTGTAAAAACAACCAATCATAAAAAAAAATCACATACGAAGACGTGAGTCAAATCCATAGAAATCGATACCAAATCCATCAAATTGGATATTCTCAAAAATCCCCAAAAAAGAAGTCATCAAAGTCGATAATAAATGATAATGACAAATTGGATCAACAAAAATCGATTAAAATTGGAAATCCACTCAAAAACAGCCAAAATATGCAAAATAAACAGTTCCAGACGTCTAGTAGGTGTTTCCAGACGTCTGGCCCTAGGTTCTGGAAGTATATGTGCTTTCCCCCTTTTATTTTAAATCTTGGGCCACTTCAGATGTCTGAAACTTTCAACCAGACGTTTGAATTTGTCTTCAGACGCCTGGATTTTGTTTCAGACATCTGGATTTTGTCTCTGCCTTTTCCAGAACCCTTTCCAGACATCTGGATTTTTCAACCAGACGTCTGGATTTGGTTTCAGACATCTGAAATTAATTTCAGATGTCTGAATTTTTCTGCTAGGCAAAAAAAACAGCCTAAAGCAAAAATGACAAATCCAAACCGAAATGCGATCGAACGAGCAATGGATGCTAGGGATTTATGCCAATCGACAACCCAGCACTATAAGCTCTTCGATACACCATAAATAACATGTTCAAACATCCAAGATAGGATCTTTAAAGATTTGACTTCAAAATACCAAAATTGGAAAATTCACTAAATCAATTCAAATAAAAAGCAAATGAACATGAACAAATGTTAGGAATTCATACCTAACAACAATGAAAGTTATAGACGTAGATGTGAGTTCAAAAAATCACCTTTAAACTCAAAAGCAATAAAGGAGAAGCTTTTAAAACAAGGTAAGATTAACCACTCTTCAATCTCAACTCAAGAAGCTACAATCTAAGCTTACAAGTAAAGTATTTCCTTAGTTAGGGTTTAGGAATTTCTGAAAATGGAAGAGGGATTGAGATGGAGAAGATGAAGAGGATGCTTACCTAAGCTTCTCTTGGATTTTGGCGCTAGAACTTGTATTTGCAAAGAAACTAAGGCTTAGGAATTCTAATTTCTTTTCTCTTCCTCCATTTTTCTAAAGATTGAAGCGTTAGGAAATAATAGATTGAATGAAGAGGAGAGGGGTGGAGTTAGGATATAAGATGAGTTAGGTTAGTGGGCTGAAACCCAAACCCAAACCTAAAGTGCTAAGTGAAAAGGTCGAAATTCTAGCTAACTCCAAACATATCGATGTTTATACTTAAAAAGGTCGCAAACGGCATTTTGAACTCAATGGAAGTGGTCTCGAGTTCTAATTCAACTATGTGCAAAATTTAGCTTTTTGGAATTAAATCCGACCAACGATGCTATATTTAAATAAAATATTTAAATATACAACCGTAAAATATGTGGATTGTTACACCACTGATGCTACCAAGCTATGTCGGTCCATGCTACTTCACAACGCTATGTCGATCCCTCCTATGCTATGAAGATATGCAGATCCCTCCTACTTCATGAAACTATGCTGATCCCTCCTGTGCCATGGAGGTATACCGAACCCTCCTATGCTGTAGAGGCATGCCAATCACTCCTATACTATGTTGATCCCTTGGTTTCCAAGCTAACATCCATATTTCAACCACCCTGCATCGGTTATCTACCACCTTAATCTAACTCTGGCTTTGTGTTATTACCTGTATTTGACTTCTGGGCCCCACAATCGTCGCTCTACGCTCATCGGCCTTGATAATCGTAAAGTCTATTGGGTTAAGTCTACTTGTTTACAGCTTTAATAGAAGGCGAGTTAACATTTGCTACGCTGGTATGACTCTAAACAATGCCCAACTCAATTACATGACCGTTGAAAAAGAGCTTCTAGCGGTGGTCTTTGGGATTGAAAAGTTTCGACTATATTTGATTGGCCCACACATTACGATTTACACTGACCATTCTGCTCTTAGGTACTTTTTCGTTAAAATGGATGCTAAGTCTCGTTTAATCCGTTGGATCCTTTTAGTCTAAGAATTTGACCTTACAATCAAAGATAAATAAGGATCCAACAATGTCATTGTTGATCATCTATCATATCTTCTAAATGCACTATTTTCTTTACCATCAACGAGAACTTTCCTGATGAACAATTCCTTTTTGTTTCCATTGATCCGTGGTATGCCGACATAGTGAACTATTTAGTCACTAAGGAAACTCCTTCATTTTGGTTGAAACAAGATAAATATAAATTTCTTTCCTAAGTCAAATACATCTGTTGGGATGATTCATACTTGTTTAAGTATTGTTTCATCCAAATCATTTGACGTTGCATCCTAAATTGTGAAATCAAGAGTGTCCTTTTGTTTTGTCATGACCAAGCTTGTGGTGGTCACTTCGGTCCAAAGAAAACAGCGAAGAATGTGCTTTAATGTAGTTTTTACTGGCCTATGCTTTTTTAAAGATGCATTTGAGTTCTGTAAACTTGCGACCACTGCCAAATGTTAAGAAGAATCTCTTGACGAAACATGATGCCTTTGAGCCCCATTCTTACGATCGAAATCTTTGAAATTTAGGGCATTATGGAATCATTTCCCAGTTCTTTAAGAAATCTGTACATTCTTCTTGCTATTGATTACGTCTCTAAATGGGTTGGAGCCATTCCTTGTAAAACAAATGACCGCAAATTCGTTATGAAATTCATAAAAGAAAACATCTTTTTGAGGTTTGGAACACCTTGCACAATAATAAGCGATAATGGAACCTATTTTTATAATCGTTCATTTGAAACTCTAGTGAATAAATATTCGATAACCCACAAGTTATCCACTCCTTATCATCCTCAAACTTGTGGTCAAGTTGAAGATTCAAATCGCCAAATCAAGCAAATTTTAGAGAAAACCGTGAGTAAAAACCGAAAGGATTGGTCACAAAAATTGACAGATGCGCTTTGGGCTTACAAAAATCCGTATAAAAAAATCTTAGGATGTCTCCTTTTAGGCTTGTATATGGTAAAGCGTGTCATTTACCTATCAACTTGAACATAAAGTGTTGATGGTGATTAAGAACATAAATTTTGATATTGAAAAAGCTGGCAAAAATAGAAAATTGCAACTCAATGAATTAGAGGAGATTAGGAACGGAGCATATGAAAACGAGAAAATTTACAAAGAAAGAACCAAAGTTTTTCATGACAAGTCAATCCTATAGAGATCATTTTTTCCAAATCAAAAGGTTCTTTTTTATGACTCTCGGCTTCATTTGTTCCCTGGGAAACTAAAATCAAGTTGGATAGGACCATACGTGGTACGAACTATTTTTCCACACGATGCCATAGAAATTGAAAACCCTAAGGAAGGATTGATTCTTAAAGTCAATGGTTGTCATTGAAAACCTTACTTGTAGTTGGCGAGTGACCGAGAGGAGGAGCTTATGATTCTTCAAAAGCCACACTATGTCTAGTAAGAAATTTTAACCGTCTCTTATAAATATGTACATATTTTTCTCAGTTACACTCATTATATCATGTATTGACTATGGAGACATCGTCAAAATCAAGTATGGGAGGGAGTCTCATGTTTATTTTGATTTATTGGTTTATTTTTTGCATTATCTTTCCAAAAACAAAAAAAATTCAAAACAAAATTTTCTTTTCAGCAATATTGATTTACTTTTGAAGGAACACGGTATGATAAGTATACGTTTTGGGTAATTAAATTGAAGTTTTTGAAATATTGCTTATCTCAACAAAAAATAAAAATAAAAGTTTGTTTACAAGTAACTATGGTTTAACTACTTAGAGGAAGGTTCATAGGTGATAATTATGAAGTATATCCTAATTGTAATCTTCGTCTAAAAGTGTGGTTGGTTTAAAGTAAAGGCGATGACATTTTTGATCTTCTAAGTTAAGTGGTGCTAAGATGATTTTGCATAACTCTCTCTTTTTTAAAAAAAGCTTTTGTAAAAATAAGAAATACTTAGAGTCATGTGTTCACACATCAGTGTGTACACTCGCCATGCTCTATACCTTTCTCACGTAAGCCTAAAAGGTAGTGCATGATCGATATATTTGGCCTCAGTTTATCTGAGTTAGGGTATGTAAATAAAATTAAAATAATAATAATCAACACATAGAGTCATGTGTTTATGCGCAAGTGTGTACACGTGCCACGCTCTGTACTCTTCTCACATAAGCCCGTAAGGCAGTGCATGATCGGTATATCAGACCGCATTTTATCCGAGTTAGGTGTGTAAATGATAATATTGTTAAGATTTCTCAAAATAGAGATAGCAAGAAATTGAAATCCAAGCACTATTTTCACTTATTTGATTCAACTTTTTATTCAAAAGAAATAAAATACCACTTTGCAAAACTTTAATAATCAACTAAAAAATCCATTTCATTGTTGCACCATGTTACCTACTGAAACAACTAGCCAAACTAGAGTCTAATTATGATGATAACTTAATTTTTGTTAGAAGTTTTGAAGAGTAGAAGGGCTAAAATTTCTTGATAATGACCAAAACTTATGTTTAACCTACTCATGTCAATTTAAAAGTAAATTCTTCATTTGTAAATATTTTTGAAAAATTGCATCAAGTAGTCGCATTAGAATTTACATATCACATTTGGATTTTGTGGGTAGTATCAGCTGAAACCCTCACGAGACAACTCTTGTTCTAGTTGGGACACTTAGAGGTTTAACAGCTTATTGCATATGCTCAATGCAATCGTGTTTCCTATGAAATAGATTTACCCTAGTTTTAGTTTATTCGAGGATGAATAAAAAAATAAGTGTAGGGGTATTTGATGTGCACGTAAAAGTGTATATTTTTACTTCCATATTTAATCTTCTTTTAATTAAATAAATGAGCATATTAATGTATTTTACATGTTTAAACCAATATTTAAATTGTTTTCAAATCATCATTCATTCATCTTTATTTATGGGTAAAATGGTAATTTTTTGTATGATTTAATTTAAGAAATTTTTTTTTCACATTTTTATTTTTATTTATAGCAAATGGAGTGCAAATATGAAGAGGTTTCATGGATGAATGCATGCACACATGTTGAAAGCTAATGAAGAAAGGAAATAAAATAATTCATACAACATGGAGCCCACATACCCATTAATATATAGTCCATAATTAAAGCGCACACACATGTTAATGGACGCTAAAAGGCATGTTATTGTGGATTAATTATTTCCCTAATGATTACTTGATGGTACACTTTCCCAAGGGCATTTTAGGTGGTCCCCTAAAATTTTAATTAGGGTTTTTAACATGTATAAATACCTCTTATATTTCATGTAATCATCTTCTTCTTTTCAGTTGATCTACTTTTTTCCTATGTTGCTTATTATGAAGTTTGCGTGAAATATATGTGTGATTTATTGGCTCGCTATGATAATGTCGTTATAGTGACTATCGCCACATAGACACTTATGAAATCTCATTTTTTAACCATGTGTTTGTTGCTCTTATTCTTGTGTCTGCATCATTAAATATTTGGTTGTGCTTTTGCGCTTTTAAAATGTTGTTTGAATTAATTTTTGGTGGCTCAGAAAAGGTTATAACACCAAACTCCAAAGTGTTTAAAAGTTAGAAAAGTTTTGATCGTGGTCTTGCAGTTCAAAAGTCAAGTTTTAAAATAACTTCCAAGTGGGTTTTGTGGGCTTCAAAAGTCTCTAAATTTTTGTGAATGCATACTAGGCTCCTAATATGTTGTTCTAAAAATAAAATATAGCACTCACACTTTGTAAAAATATGGAGCAAATTATATTTTGAATAGAATAGATTTAGAGGAATTTTCCATACACTTTTTAATGATGGTTTTGCTGCACTATTTTCAACTTTTATAAAATGGTTTTAAACTCGATTTCTTTTCTTCAATTCTTTTAGTGAGTTTTTCTTATATCTATTTAAGTGTTTTAAAGTGATTTGGAATTTACAAAAATATTTAAAAGAAAAACTTTTTATTTTGAAAATAAAAGAGATGATTTTGAGTTTTTAATATATTTTAAACTTGAGATTTCACTTAAGAGATATTTGAGATGGATTTTTTAAACTATATTTCAAGTACTTTTTAATTCATCGGAAGTGAAAGGGAAGCATGGATTACAACACTATTGTTGTAATAAACGTTTTTTAGGAATTGTGAAAGAAGCCACGGATTATAACTTTTTTTTATAATAACTTATTTCAAAAAGTAGATAAGAATTCATGGATTATTACACTTTTGCTATGATAAATGATTTCGTAAAGTTATTAAGAAAACTTGTTACTTGACTTGATAAGTGTTGACATTCTTAAATATTTAGAGGAATTTTTGTTCTAAAGATAATAATAAGTTGATTTATCAATGATATTCTAATGAAAAAGTCTTTAAAAAGATTGTTTTAAAGATAAAACTAAGTGTAATTGGTTTTGGACTTATAGTAAATAATGTTTTAGTGACATTTGTTTCTAACCCTTCTTCATGATACATTTACAAATATAATTAGCTCTTTAATGGAATATTATAAAGAATGTTTTACAACTATTGATGATACGTAAATTAAGCACAAGTATGTGTCAATGTTTTAAAAAAGTTTTAAAGTTTGATTCATACCAAAATCAAAAAGGTTAATTCGTTACTATATGTGAGATATAAAAATTGGAGGTTCCAAGCAAGGCTAGAAGCAACCAGTGCCCTGACTTACCTGCTTCATTTTTAAGCGAGGGATAGTATGAGTTAGAAATAGAAGTTTGGTGATAGTGCTAAGAAATTTAATTTCCATAAGCAATATCACTTATATGGAAAAGATTTAGGCATATACTTGACACTAAATATCGAGGTATGGAAATTCATCTCTATCTCGAAAGATAGGAATGTATGTCATGGCAAGATCTGAGAGACAACAATGCCCTAACCTGTTCAGCTTCATTCTTAACCAAGGGATAGTACATGGTTGAAATCGATGAGTGGTGATGAGTGTATGAGATTTAATTTCCATATACGATCATTTGTTATTCCCGATAGTTGATTTATTGACTATCGATTTTGTTATCTTCTTTGAGTTTTGCCAGTCTAAGATGATTTGTTGCTTGTTTGGAGCATTGATATCCTTTATCGAAAATGACTAAATAAAGAGCGAGTAGGGGCCAAGCTATGTGGGGTTTTTCCCATTATGATATTTTCACATCTACTCTACATTGGTTTCGGTTGTATGCGCATGGAGATGTGAAATAATCGGATTCTCGGTTAGGTTAGCGAGGTCCGACTCAGAGGTTTCCGAAAGCCATCGGAGTTCTTAAGTATATTTTCTGGAGGTACTCTTACGGTAAGGGGGGCACACCTTCCTAGTCATCGTTGGAAAATTTTATTTTCCTTCTTTTTGATTCAAACCTTTGAATTGATTCTTTCTTAATTGCATAGAGAAGTGTCTTGCACTATTCATGATGTTTAATTATTTGTTTCTATTCTTTTATGCTTGGGTATTGTGAGGTAAAACTCGTTCCTTGTTTTGGCAGTACGATATCACAGATTATTATATGTTCTTATATTTCTTGAGTCTTTTCGCGCTTGTTTTCTAGACTAATCTAGGTGTTATTTATTATAATCCTTGGGTTAGATTGAATATTTTTTTTAGATTGTCATTGGTGGGACATGGAGCTCATGGAGGAGAGTTGGATGTTCACCTGCTGTAGTATTTTTATGTTTCACTGTATTAGTATGTATCCTATAACGACCCAAATTTTCGACACCCAAAAGTCGACATCAATACGTCCATTGTATCAAATGTCGCACAATCGAATGCCGGAAAACCGAACCGTTATGGTTTAAGAAGAAGAAGATAGAAGAAGAAACAGAAACAATAACAGAATCTCACATTTCGCAGTGGAACAATATATAATAGATAAATGAATAATCTTTTAAAAAAAGAACCATATCTGTGATTACAATACATCATCAGAGTTTTCCACAACACAATAGAACACTAACAGTCATTATAACTTGACTACATGGAAATTTACTTTTCAGAAACCCAAATGCAATGGATAATACATAGTATAAAGACACGTCTCGCCATCCAGCTTGAACTCCATATCTCCACAGCATCCCTTTTCTGACTTCGCTCCAGAATAATGATAACCTGACTCCAGGCTGCCCGTGTGGAAAATTATGGGCACCCAGAGTTTAGAAAAGGAACAATAAACTCCAGATCAGTCTGGGACTGGTATGAGATCTTAAAAACAGTTATTTCACAAAGAAAAGAAATCCACTATGCTTTTGGAAAATGAGACTAGCATAAGGCCTCCCGACACACACACAATACAATCGCACACTTAGGGGAGATTTCTCCTTATGATAGTCAAACATGTTTGATATGCAAAAACTCTTTTTAATATTATCATTAGTGCATAGTGGAAAACATTTGCAAGTATAATATTAATCTTAACCAGCATACGTACCATTATAGTATGCCTACTATAGCTACCATATTAGATGGCAGGTTCTACAACTAAAACCATACAAGGCGTGTACTGGTGATTGGATTACCAACAAATGGTCAGGCTAAGGAACTTCCTGGGCCACATGGGTACACCCATGGAGGGACGCCCTGAGAACCTAACATGATCTCTGCCAACACATGGCCGGGTTACATCTGTAACTACTGACATGAGTATGCCATCTCTCGGTCGTAACCGACCTTTATCCGAGGATCCTCAACACCAACAACCATAAAGTAATAAATTTGCACCATTCACATAGGTTAAATATCCGGACTCCATACCATGATACCACCTCTTTTCAGAAGGAAATGACATACCCTCAGGGGGCGCTACCCCAAATAACATTACCGCATCTTTCCTATTTTGACCATTCCGGGTTGTGAGGTCCGACGAAGTCTCGTCCATAAAGCTACGCTTTTCATAAAGCCATGCTTCGATCAACAAATGATTAGCAGCACTTCGTATACCACATTACCAAATTGGGAGTATATCACTAATAACCATAACCTACATAACCTCTAAGCTCGTACATCTCAAAGAAGGGTGTTAAGCTAAGAGAATAAATTCTCCGCCACCAACAGAAATGTATATGATAGAAACCAGCTTTATATCTCAAAGTGTAATGTCAGACATACAACCATACAAGTCCGTTCCGAGATCGAACGGAACCGAAGGCACTTCCAAAAAAGCCCTTGCAATCCGCATATTCACTAATCACGCCCGGAATCCCCATCACAAAGGGTGATAAAATCTCTATATCGGAGCAACCCGGTGTAGAGACATTCGACAGGAAATCCTTTCATTTTCGAAAATACCCGGTCTTCAACACCATCTTCAAACGCAATCCCATTTCGTCGTATCATTATTCGAAATGGGTTTATGACACAAAGTCCTCTCCTTGCTAATCCGAATAACGAGCGCTTATTTTAAAATAGTAAGTATTACATTTAGATTCAAATAAATCACAACTAACTTCCACTTTTGATCTTTTAAACAAAAGATCTATCACAAAGATTCGATGTGGTTTTCGAATATCCATTTGGAATCCGACCCCCGGTCGCATCGAAATTCAAATGCTTTTTAAAGCCCAATATTGATAGTCGGTTATTTAACTATCAATCAATATTTACAATAATCACTATCAAACAATATTCACAATAATCACCAAGATTTGAATAATTTTTCCAAATTATTTATTTTCAAAATATCTTCGCAAGATATTTTTATAACACTTCAACACTTTGAAAGCAAATTTCAAATTACTTTCCATATTTCAGTCCTTTGAAAACAAATTTCAGATCATTTTCCTTACACAGAATATATTTCCAAATATTTATTCATTTCCACTGAAAATCTGCCGAGTTCAAATATTTTAAAATAATTCAAATCACTTATCCAAACATATACTAGGAAATATTTAAAATAAAACTATTTCTAAATGCTTATTTAATTATTAGATATGAAAATATTACACCAATACCTCATATAATACTTTAAGTCCAAACTAATTTTAAAATAAAATTAGTAGATAGAGTATAAATATTTAAATAACTATTTCCTCAATCAAATATCAATTTAATCTTTAAAATAATCCCTTCTATAATTAATTAAATAAATCTTTACTTTAGAGATTTAAAACAATTCCCAAAAATAATTTCTCCAACAATATTCTTTCAAATCAATTTCTAGAACTTTTAATTTATACTTCAAAAGCTCCTTTAAAAATATACTCGGCTTTTAAGGATAGAATTTTCTTCCCATTTCAAAATGGTCCATTTAAATCAATTAATAAATCATCTCGATTTATTATAATTTACATTCCAAATCTGTAAATTTCATTCCACACTATTAAAAATAAACCAACATTTAATTTTAAAACAAAATTCCCTTTCCTTTATAAAATTCCCATTGTGAATTTAAATTTTCCATATATCTACTGATATATGATTTTCAAATCGATTTCCAGATATTTACTTTCAAACACCAAATCAATTCTTAAATTGATTTCCAAATTTATTTCAAACACCAAATTAGTTTTCGAATCGATTTCCCAAAGATTTATTTTAAAACACCAAATTAATTTCAAATCGATTTCCCAATTTATTTTCAAAACACCAAATCCAATTCAAATTTGATTTCTAAATTTATTTCCTTTTAAAATAAATTCCTTTATCTCTTCCAAACTATTTAAAATCCAAATATTAAATAAATTCATCAACTATTAAACAAAATTACTTAAAACCCATTTATTAAATTCTTTCCTGCAATTTGGAATTTATTTAATAGGTTTTTTTAAAAGTAAAACCTTATCCTTTTAAAATTCCTTCTTTTAAATTTGTCCAATTCTCAAAAATATATATTTACTATAAACTTTCAACTTGAGTTTCAAAAATCCAATTTTATTTATATCATGTATCCTACGATACCAAAAATATATTATGCTAAACTATAGCCTTCAATGATTTTAATCACAATTATAATCACACACAAATTATAAATAATCAACACACAACAAAAGAAACAAATTCAATATTTGAGGAATCCAGTTGGATCCCTCCAACCTGTTTCCCTACATCCATTGACGTCAGCACAACAATTAAATATCTACTCCACTTCAAGGTGGAATATCGCGGTATATGGGATTTATAAAATATCATCCGCTATTATGCGGCGCATAGGGTCTCATCCGCTGTATAATACGGGAAATCAATCACTCCATATACATATATAATACCAATTCCACTTCGAGGTGGAATATCGCGGTATATGAGTTTATATATAATATTCTCCGCTATTATGCGACGCATATGGTCTAATCCAATACAACTGATAATAATTTATCATCCAAGCACATAATCAACAATTTTAAATTTAACTATTTAAAATTAAACTAGAAATTCCAATTGAGTGAGAAGATCTCACCTTTTGCTTACGCATGCAACCATTTTCCAATCCGGCTTGCTTCCTTTAAGATTTTTGACCTTGTAAAAACATTTATACAGTTGATTAATATTTGAATTAATCGAATAATAAATTTTCGTTTTGATAGTTTAATTAACTAATAGTTTTATTTAAACCAATTTCTCCTTTAGTAAATTTGTTTAACTAAAATTTTAAAACTAAATTTCCTTTACTAAATTATTTTTAGCAACTAAATAATTAAATAAGTTATTTGAAATAATTTAATCTCCAACCCATTATTAAAAATAAACTGGAAGATTAAAATATGTAAATGTATATTTATTTTATATATATATTATTTTGCTAAGAAATAATCTGTATAGATCAAAATCTATCTTATACAATTTCCTATATTTTTCCAAAATCCTATTATATATATATATAATTTCCTGTTATAAATATATTTCCTGTGCATAACATATTTATCATCATTAAATTAAAAAATAGAATTTTATATCTTTATTGTAAAAACATTCTTTTTGACCATATTATACATGCATATACGAATATATGTTTTAACTAGAAAAACCGACTGCATTTACCTATCTCCCTATTATTAATATCTTTTTTTCTAGTCTGTATACAATTTCATATATAGATTCAACTGAAAAATAAGGAATTAAACCGCAGTTATACCTTACTGTCTCAATCGAAGAATGCCCTCTCGTTGTTCGTGCAGCAGCACGCCGTCTCCATCGTGTGCCTTCAACCCTACTCGAGTTCTAGCAAAGCAAAGCCTTTCGCGTCCACACTGCTTTCCTCGCGCTTGCGCCTTACTTCCTGGTCTTCACGATCGATTCGAGTCTTGATTTAGAACTCATTCGCCTGAGGGGAAAAGAAGGGATTTTGTGAAATTCGTTGCGATCTGGACTTCGTGAACCGAACTAAGATACTTAAAGGGGGTTGCGGTTATAATTTGGATGAGGTAGCTTCCATTTATTATTTGCTGGAGATAAAAGAGGCAGAGGAAGAATAGATGATTCTGTTCGATTTTGAATTTCTTCGTCTACGTTTTTTTAACTTGGCTAACGATTTGATTTTGTTATTAAAGGAAGAGAGAAAGACTTGGAGAGGCTCAGGCTTCTTCCATAAAAATTGTTTTTAAACGAATTTAATTTGAAATTAGAAAATAAATCTGATTCCCACCATTACTTACCCTTTTTTTCTTTTCTAGAGAAGGCGTGCGCCAAAAATAATGCCACGTGTTTGAAGAGAAAAGAAACGTGTATGATTTTCTTGTAAAAACATTATTAGCTTGAAAAACACATATATATATATATTTAAATTTAAATTTAAATCGTTATAATTATGCAACTCACAACCTTGATCTCCTATCGAGGCATGCCACCAGGCGTTTATAATGTTATACCCGTATTACGAACGTAATTGAAAAGGTTTCAAGTCCAAATTCGATCGTATGGAGAAGATAGCTTTTTAAACCCAGTTATTAAATTAACTTTCAATTAAATTTTCAGCGCGTTTTCTTATCGTTCGGCCAAACGATCACTCCGAATGCTATGAAAATTGAAATTCGATAATAATACACTATTATGAATCTAATGAAACTGGTTTCGTCGAAATCCGAGACTGTGCCTTGGAAGGCTAGTTTAAAATATCGATTTAAATGATATATATTCAAAACTGAACAAAACATTGTTAAATTCAATTTCAAATGTTCTATCACTTTCAGTATTATCAATAAGAACTTTCTATGCTTTTAAAATATTTTTAACAAGCCCAAAACTGAAGATACAATATTTTATCCAACTTTAATAAATTAAATTCAATAATTAAATTGCTAAATTCATAGTTGTATTTGAAATTCAAGCTAAACCAATTTCTAAATATTTAAAATCAATTAAATATTTCAATTTTAAATGTTTAAAATTCTGGGTCGTCACAATACCCATCAGGAATTGTAAGGTTAGGAAGTTATAACTGTCCAGGATGATGAGGTTTATTTTAAACTCTGATATACCATGTATCTTAGAGAGATAGCTTTTACTGTTTTTGTTATATTATATATTGTCGTTCCGCGATGGGATTCTATTTCCCCTGTTCGTTTTCTTTTATTTTACCCTAACAACCTACCTTTCAGCACTTGGTTGCTCAACATTCTGGTACCATGGATGTATAAAGTGCTAACTTTTGAGGGTCGAAAAGATGGGTCGTTACATTTGGTTTCAGAGCTGACGGTTAAGCAAGAACCTTGTCTTTGTTAAGGTATGATTCATTAGAGATATGTTAAGTGACACCCTAGAATGAGTTGAGAGTATTATAGATACAAGAGCATATTTGTTATTACTATAAAACATATTGTGTTAATTACTCAATTGACGTGATTATGGATTCTGGTCAATGCCCTAATCAACATTATCGATATGGATCTCTAAACTCTCAAACAAGGCAAAAAATCATGACATTTATTCTAGAAATTGGTAAATGGTATATTTTACCTAGGATTATGTTTTGATTTATGTTGTGTTGTTTGTTACAAAATGATAATATTTCTTTATTATCATTGTCATTTTATTTTTCACGCTCAAGAAGTTTAAGAGCATTGACTATTATTTGTTGATTGTTGATTTGTGCTTAACCAGTTTATGAGCATTTATTGTTTTGATAATTGTGAGTGCATTAAAATGAACCCCTTGTAAATTTAGTTTCATAGTTTGACTATAAGGTGTTCGAAGAAAGTATTAAGTGAAAAGTCATCTTTTAATGAAGTTGTTTAATATAATCTAAATGGACATATAAGACATTTTTAGGACAAAAATTTGTGAAAAGTTTATTATAATAAAGGGAAGTTATTATATTATAAGATGATTTTGAAGGTACATTTTATAAGAATATGGTAATAAAATGATTTATATAAAGGGCTTTTGGTAATTTAATTCAGGTATTGCTTAAAATGATTTCAAAAAGATTTTGAGGAAAGTAATGGTAGTATTACTTGGAAGAATTTATAAGTACAAATATTTCAAAGAGAATTTTTAAGAATGACAAATTTTTTTGGATGGTTCGAGGAAAAAACTCGATTAGTTTTGTGGTAATCTGAATAATATTATAAGTGATGATCAAATGTTTTCTTAGGTGAACGTTGTAGTGCACTTAGTAAACTATCTCGTCATGATTATGTGATCGAAATGAGTTCAAACCCGAACGAACCCAAAGTGAGTGTTAGTGAATATTGTTTTTAAAAAATAGACATGTAGTATGATGTCAAAAAGGATTTAGAAATAAATTCTAGGTAATTAATTCTTGAATTTCCTTAAAGGAAATTGATTTAAAATAAAAGGTATTTTGATAAAGAATGTTTCGATAAATGAAATTTTTAACTCTTGGATAGAAAAGAAATAATTTAACATAAATTGTAAATGGGTTAATTTGGACAAGAAGGTTTTAATAAACTTTGTTTTATTAAAAACATACCTTTATTTAAACATCTAGGTCATATAATCTATTTGAAGTTATTGGACTAACTAATAACGTCTTTACCTTATTGATGTCTAAGGAAAAGTAGACTCTAGGACTTAGTTTTGATACTAATATCCTGCTCTTCTTATATACTTATCGAACAAGATAGGTAAAGAGGTCAAAGTAGTCGACTCGGTTCTAATACTCATATTATGTTTAGGCCTCCGTTTAAATTTTTAAAATTCAAATGAAATTGATATTTTGTATATACTCTTAGAATGTAAAAGAGTATTATAAAAGTAAGTAAGAATGGAGCAAGTTTTTAATTCAAAGTTTCATAAAGATGTATCTTTATAAAATGTTTATAAACTTAAGTGGAAATTTGTGAAATGATTCATAAAATAATTTTAATATTGAATGGAATACTATAATTGAAAAAGAAAGTGATTTAGAAAGAGATTGGTGTAGTTAAGAAATAAATAGGATTATATAAATAAGTTGTATGTAGATCATTTTATTCCTATGGTTCTTGATCTAAGAATCGAGTACATAGCTTTAGAGTGATTCACGCTAGTCCAAACAAGAATTTCTCACTTAATTCTTGACGATGAACACTTGATTTGGATTCTTGATATGATTTTGAGTTTTTCTGTCATAGTATATGACTATGTAAGAAGAACAGAGGTTTCTAATCAAGGAACCAGATCAGAGTCCGCACTAGAGAGGTCGAGTGAGAAATACTAGTTTGGAAGTAACGTTTATGTATCCAAGCAAGTGGTCGAATCAAATATTGCATACGGATGATCCATGTACATCATACGAGCTTAAGTATATTCGTATACTATGTGTTATAGCTTAGGAAAGTTTGGGGAGTGGCTTTCAATTTTATTTAGGAGAGCTTAGATAATCTTCTAGGCAATAACCAAAGGCTCATGAGCGTAATAGTATGCTTAGGAAATTATCTATTCCTTGGACGATCAAAAAAGCTGTGAACCTAAGAAAAATTCTAAATCTTGTTTATTTTTCACTAAATTTTTTAAATAATGTTAAGTGTTATTTTATTCCTTTATAGAATTTGATTTGATTGATAGTGTGATTTTATATACTATAGTTCATAAAGTATGACTAATATAAACAGGGATTTTAAAGTTGCTGTTTATTAGGACTTAAGTCCTGGCGCTTTTGAAATAGTGAGTTCGAAAGAATTTGTGAAAGAAATAATATTATTGTTATTATGAAAACTTTGGAGAAGTATTATTATTTCAGGACATTTGAAAAGATTTTTCGTAAAATGTTGATGTAAAAATGGCACCAACACCTAAATATCCAATAAAAACACCAGTTCTTTTAAAATAGATGTAAAAGCAGTAGAAATTCCAGATCAAGCAAGTAAAGATAGCAGAAAACTAAGCAACACATAAGGATTTTTATAGTGGTTCAGCAATCTCTGGCCTGGGCCACTTTATAGTTTATTATTAGTTGTCTTCTCTTTGGAATACAATGAAATATATCAGATCTGACCACAATCTAGTGGATCTCGGATTTACTATGGAGTTTATAGAGAGTTTGAGAGTCACTAGTACCATGTACTTGCTGATCTAAGTCCTAACACGACAAATAGCTGCTTCCTAGGTGATTCTAATGGTGGAGAGGTAGAGGTGAAGAAGTTGAAATAGTCTGTAATGACAGAGAGATCAGATCCTTAGTTAATAGAAGAAGATCCTTTTTTGGTTGTAGCTAAGCTTGTATTTATAGGGAAATAGAGTTATGGAGTCAAAATCCCACTTGCACCGAGGTCCAGGAGATAGCCCGACACTGCACAAGAGAGCTCAAGGTCAAATGAGTCATAAAAATGGCTTGGGGACGAGTGATTTTGACCCGAGGATCAAGTCAAAATAGCTTGGGGCAAAGTTATTTTACTTATGCAAGTTGAACTTCATTCATTTGCTAGCTTTTCTATAACTTTCATAAGTTGTTCCAAGATCTTTTCCTTCACTACACCAGAAAAGACTTTTGGTAGCGTTGAAAAAACGCTACCATAACTTATGGTGGCGTTTTAGAGAACGCTGCTATACGACATGCAACTAAAAGTCTAAAACTTTTTGTTGCGTTGTAGTAAACGCTGCCAAAAGTCATTTTTAAATGCAACTATAGGTATTTTCTGTAGGATTTAAAAAACGCTACCAAAAGTCACTTTTAAATGCAGCTATAGGTTTTTTCTGTAGGGTTAAAAAACGCTACCATAAGTCTTCATTTTTTGGTTGCATTTTTTGTTTATATGCTTTTTTTGATTTTCAGTAGCGATTTTAAAATGCAACTGTATAATTTTTATATTAGTTTACATTTGTTTATGTAGCATTTCTGAAACGCTACTAAAAGTTATTGGTTGTTTGGTAGCATATTTTAAATTCTACTATTTACGGTTGATGGTTTATACCATTTCCAGCAATCGCTTATATACTATTCATATTAAAACGAATGATCAATCGCATAATTTTCATATATTCAAACAAACAATTAAATCACATAATTAGCATATACGAACAATGAATCATATGATCATCATATTCAAATAATTGCAAAAACATGCTAATCTCACAATCAAATATAATATCCATAATCAATTCGATAGTAGTTTTTCAACAAAATAAATCACATACTACAAGCATTCACAGACAAGTTTCCACAAATGGTACTAACAAAATACGACAACATATATAACAATTAAATCAAGTTGTAAATATTATTACTGAGTTGCATCCAAGGGTAAAGTTTTACCTAAATCAATTGTATGTGTTTCATTTTCTGAATCTCCTTCTTCAACAAGATCACCTTCCACTTCAGCTGCAGCTTTTGCATATCTTTCTATGAACTCTTCTTTTGTTTCTTCAAGGTCCTCATACTCTGAATCCTAGTATTTATGATAATTAATCCTTTTTTATAGATGTAGAAATTTTTTAAAAATCATAAAAAACGCAACGTTGATTGAGAGTAAGGAATTCAGAACTGTTAAAGGGATTTTTATGCAAATAAAAATACAAAGACTTGCTTACCTCATCATAGTCAGACTCTTCAATCTTTATCTTCTCCATCGTCACCATCTTCTTCATTGCCATCTTCATTTGAAGCTTCATTATTTTCTTCCTCCTGAACTTTTTTTAAATTAATAGTTGCCTTGAGTAGAGAGACAGAGCATCTATGCAAAATGTCTTTATCTACTTAGGATCTTGGCAGTCGCTCAATCAGCTTTGCTAATGCAATTACTGCATAACATTACAAGGTTATCAAAAAGAAAATATTTACCATCCTTGTAAACTGGGCTACAACAATTATACGGATGTAAACTGTTTGATAGGCAATAAATTATGTGCATCCATATTTTAGGCAGCATTGTTTTGATTAATTTAGATGTTTTGTCTAGCATTTTTTGTTGGGAAGCTTATTTCTTAATTTAGTCCTATACTTGTTATATGTAAACTTCCACCGCTGACTTATTTTATTCTAAATATGAGATAAAAGAGTAAGAAAAATATTTGCCGGAGTTATACCTGAAACTTGTTAATTGCTGATCTGTTACGATATAAAAGCACAAGCAAGCATTTCTCAAGAAATTTCACAGCCTCTTATAGGTAAGATCCTCACGCCATTCAAAGCGAACAATCGGTCTAGCAAGATGGTTTCTAAAACCAGTACCACATGGTTGTCTTCGAAATGAGTGCCAATCATGTTTACCTGAATATGTGAGGTATACATAATATTTTTTTATACTGATTTTAGGAAAATATTCAAGATTACGTATCTCATAGTGAACATACCACACCAAGATACTTCTGCCCATTTTTTACTCGAAGTACGAGTGAGTTCCAAAGAGGGTTGAACTTGTTACGTCTTTATACATAACCCGGCTCAAATAACTTTGTGAACATCTTTAGGACCCGACGAGTTGACATCATCTCACATATTATCATAAAGGCTGCAAAAATATATGGCAGATTAGATAATGTAGAATGTTGTACAACCTGTTGATCATGTATCATGGATCCTTTTTTTTATTTTTTATTTTTTTATGTTGGGTCGAGGTACAATAATACACATACTTGCAAATGGACAAAGATTTCTAAACACTTAATTTTCAGCATACAATTAGTTCATAACATCAAGAATATGAAGACCAGTTGATTTTTAGTGTGATTTTAAGCCACTGCCACATTTTCGATAAAGGACACATAATCTTCCCAGTCCAATATATGTAAGTGAGCACATGTTAAAGTGTGACAACTTTCATACCAAGTAAATCATGATAGATGGGTGGGTTAGCCTCATACATGGCAGGTTGATATTCTTTAGGAGTGACCATAAATAACTAATTGTGAGACAATGCCATAGCATATGCTTCATATATGAGTTTATATGTAGCTGTATATTATATACATGGGTATGCAATATGTATCTGTATGCATGCATCTCCGTAAAAATCCTGTGGCACCTAAAATGGGACCCTATGCAACTAATCTCATCCTTATATTGACGTATGGCCACTGAGTTTTACACCAAAGTAAAGCAGAAGGGTAAATACTAAATACTATTGACATTACATGAGAATCAGCCTGTGTGCATTACATAACATGGATCAAGATAAAAGGTGGAGATCATGCATGAATAGATAAAGTGCAAAACTATAGCTACAGCAGAACATTGACTGGGCATAACTAATAGCCTAACTGAAAATATGCCAACTTTAGAATGTATAAAATTATTACATTAGCTCATCAAAATAGTGTAAGATCCCCTAAAAGTCGCAGATTTTTCCACTTGCACCAAGAAGAGAGTGTTTACCAACGTTTTTAAATCGCTCCACACTTTTGTAGCGCAATGTAGAACCATAGGATCCTATGACCAATATAAAATATATTAGCAAAATATATTTGACGTTGTTAACTTTTCCATCCCACTACCACTAAACTACCCACTCTTATAATCATCCTTTTTATTTTCCACTTTCAAATCAGTTCGATTACATCCCATTTCCAAATCAGTTCGGTTACATCCCATTTCTCAAATCAGTAAGAACCATGTCCCATTTTTACTCTCACGGAAACTCTCTTCTTCACCACCTAGCCTACTGCTACAACCATGCATGTTGCCCGAAATACCATATATTAGCAGTTTTTCATACAACTTTCAAACAACAGATCGATGCAATTCCACTAATCGATAATTCATAAGCATAGAAAAATGGTATGCATTACTCCCCTTATTCTTCAGTTACTTTACACTATTCACTATTAACATAACATTATATGATACTATTTATATGAATTTGATTGCATTTACTCTTTATTTTCATTCCTGCATGATCTATATGATGCTTAAAAGTAGTTGTATACAATAGCGCTGACTATGTGTTGTTTTTTAAATTAGTTGCTGCTGCGTGAAATTTGTGATTAACAAGATTCAAATATTATGGGTACTCAATATCATTACATTCTTTTTAATCATTTATTGTTTACATTGTTGATTTACTAATTTCTAATTTAATGAACTTTTGTCAAAATTATCGACATGTTATTAGGTCATAATTGTTTTTTGTGATTCATGTTTATTGCAACATTATTTTATATGGAAATCCTTGTTTTTTTCCTAAAATTCGATTTAATTTTATTAAAAAACACACTAAGATTTTTGCTCTTTCTAATATCCATCATTCAGCACCTCAAACGGATTAGTCGTTGACAAATATATAATGTTGTTGTAACCGAATGAAGTATACATTTATTTCTAATACTAAAAGGTAAGAACCAGTGCTACAAAAAGTTATAAGTATTGTTTCTTCAACAATCTTTATGTATATTGTCTCAATTCTCGGTCTAACATGCATGTTCAGTATTGTTAACTTTTTTTACGTATCTATTCATATCCGTCATTGAAACAAAGCAAGTTGGATGTTATATTCATATATTGTTGTCAATTTTTTTAATTGATGAGATAATAAAGAAATTCTATAACTTTACTGGCAACTATAGTTGACCAACACATCCATTCACCCTCAATTGACACAAGAAGATATATTACCAAACTGTTATTACTATGTAATATATAATGAAAATTGTGGATTTTATAGATGGGTTATTTTTCCCCTTTAGATACATGCATTTCATATTTAATTTAAATCTCATGTGAGTTAGATAATCGCCAATTATGTTGGAATCAGATTCATATTAAAATAGAGTACTCATTTGCAAAAAAACATGTGAAAAAACTAATAATAACCACAAATTTATGCAATGCATGTGCTATGCACTAACATATATATGTGGACACATGAATAAGATTTTTAATTTTTGTACAATGACTGATCCGAAAAGATACATTTTTTCTGTTCACATACAACAATTTTAAAACAAATCAAACTTTGCAGCCATGCAATACATAATCATGATCTATTTATAACATAAAGTATGGACACATGCCATCGGCACAGGGTTTGTACTAGCGTGTGTTTATCAGTATCAAGTTTAATTTCCTTATAAATACATAATTTTGTCTCAGTGCTTTAAACAGGTTTATATTACAGATAGTAACATAGATTAAACTACCAACATCACTAGTGACATCCTTTAAAATAAGGCCAAATGGCAAGTTTAGGATTTTTGACAACAATGTTTGCAATGAACTATGGTAGAGATGTACCTACACAGCCAAAGCCATGACTTCAAATTTAAAGAATTATTAGTGTATTTTTAAGACTAAAAATTTGAAGTATTCTTCCAAACTAAACTTATAGTACACTTTTGGATTGAAATATATATGAAGTTGAAAAATCAGTTGTAATTCATTTTTTTAGCTATATAAATTTTGATGAAATGAATTCCTTTTAACTTAAATAAAGAGGGAAAAAACATGATACAGAAACCATGAAGACAATAATGATAAAGAAGTGGAATGTATGTATGTGAACCTAATAAAACTTCAAAAATTCAAGTGTAAGCTCTTCACAGCCTTGTAATCTTATACTCTTGTTATGGTTACCAACCAAAAACATAATTTAGTACTCTTGTAAACTTGTTATGCATTAGCCAGGGTAAAGTTTAGAAGAAGCAGTTCAAAGGGAAACATGAGAAGAAGTTGGAATTGAAGTTGGCGATGTTATTTATCATAGTTCACAGCCTTGGCCTGGTAACAATTTTTGTGTAAAATGGATATTATAATCTTTAAATTTTCTTCTATGTTTGCAAATAATTTGATTGGATTTGGTCCTCTACTTTGGTTACTCCTAAATAAGGAAGTCATCTAATGATCCGGGTCATCAGAACATAAAGTTTGGATTCTAGGTTTAAAAAAGGTGTTGCACAATTAACACGAATCAAGTTCGATGATAAAATGCACCATTTTGATCCAAAACGAGTTCTCTACGTGCACTATTTTTTGTGAGATCCAACAGTTTAGATCATAGGTGAATATCTTTGGTTTTTTACCAGAGAAGAGGATTCAATCAGGAATGTGATCAAAAAACTATAATATAGCCAAAAATTAGTTATTGTAACCTTACTCGAAAAGATATAACTTCTATTTAATACAAGATACTCTGGAAAAAAAATTAGTGATGGTGCATCTAGGATAAGCGCGAACAAGGTTACCTGTTTAATACAAGATGCTCTAAGTTAGGAACTCCATCCACTCTTTCATCAACAAAACCATTCACTTTAGACGAGACAAAACCTAAATAATCGATGGTGTTGACAAGAGGCTCTACCATATCCTAATAACTCTACGAGCCAACAATTTATTCATAATGTATACTGTGAATAATTTGGATATTCACCTCAAGGTCATTCACAGCAAACTCAGGTGATGTAGTAGTTTCTGAATCCCCACGTTGCGAAGATAAATAATTAATTTTTATCCTAAAATCCAATCACAAAATCTTGTGATAAGATAACAACAATTAGCATAGGAATATATTGCTTGGAGGAGTAAATCCATTATTATAGAAGAATCGATTAAAACATAGGACAAACATTAGGGTTCGTCTAATAATGTACCTTTTTTCGATAGACCTCATTATGTTCTGGATACTAATCTAGGGCTTGTGCAGAAATCTTTAGCAAGTAAATGGTAGAATTGGAGGAGTGAATCGATAAAGTGGAGAGAAGTTAATTAATGCTAAGGAGTAGTGCAATGTTGGAGGAGACGTTGTAGCGAGATGAATATTTTTGAAGGGAAGAGGCAAAAGATAGGAAACGTGAAAATGAAGAAGCGGCCACTCAATTGTTTTCCTATTGGCGGGCGTGGGCGGTAAATTTTCGGTAGCGTTCAATAAAATAAAATATACCTAACAAAAAATCTTATAATAATATTAGTTGCATTTGCATTTCAAACGCTACCAATGAGTGCAACGAAATACTGATTTTCTTGTAGTGCTTCAACTTTGAGTTGATTCTTGCAATTTTTCTATTAGTTGCTTTCTTTTCTTTCTTCTCATTATTCCCAGGAATTGCTCGTCTAAACTCTGAAAAAACACTAGGTTATGAGTAGAAGGGGAAGAAAATGAGTCATATGAAGTTGGAGAAGTGAAATAGGGAAGCAAAATGACTTGGAGGCCAAGCCATATGACTTAGGAGCTGGGTCATTTTGACTTGGGGTCGAGCCAAATGACTTGGGGATCGAGTCAAATGACTTGGGGCCAAGTCATTTCCTATGACTTAGGGGCCGAGCCAGGGGTCGAATCGTTTCCCATGACTTGGGGGCCAAGTATTTTCTTAGCCAAATTTTGGATGAAACTTTCCTAAGTTATTTCTTTAGCTCTTCCAAGTGTGTTTCCAAGTCTGTGAGTCAATTCGTCCTTGTATTGATCTTCCGATTCAAATTGAAATTTGCTTTGGTCAAAAAGCGGGTTAACATAAAGTGATTTTTCAAATATATTTGTTATGACTAAAGTTGATAAATTTGGGGTTTTTCAATTTGGAAGACTCGCCGTGTATATTTTTACTCTTGTTATTGTTTAAGGAGGAACCAGAATACCACTGGATGCTCCATGTTATTTTGATTATAGAGTTATACTATGTTTCAATAGGAGAATCCCCCTTCTTGTCATGATTAATTTTGGTTTCGATATATTTCTCGTTGGAGGAATTGAAAATATGTTTTGAATATAAAAACCAAGGCATTTAGTTCTGGATTTATCTATAGAAAATATTGGATGCATAGTATTTTATTACAGAGTATTATCGATTATTTTGCAGCATTTTAAAAGAATATATAAGTAATCAGATTACTGAAAGCCAAGAAAGTAATTTGATTTGTTGGTAGGGGTATTACCTTTTCTGCTCCATGATAATTTCGGGGACGAAATTCTTTTAAAGGAGGAGAATGTGATATCCCAGAAAAATGTGAACAGTTTATATTAAATATAGAGATTATTTAATAATTAAATTATGAATTTAATATTAATTAAATGGATTTAATAGCTTATTAAACTCTTTTTAATTAATAATAATGGTAAACCCACTTTGTAAATTTGTTTATATAAATAAATAGTTTGGACAAAAATCGAAAATGTGAACGAAAATCATTTTTCAGATTTTTGAGTTTTCATCGAACGAAATTGTTGAAATGTTATTTGATAAAAACATAAATATTGTGCACACATACTAGTATAACAAGTAGAAATAGATTAACACTAAATGGTAATTAGTGGTAAATAAAGTGAAATTAATCAGGTGAGATGACTTTTGCGTTTTGTTTAAGTAAAGTAAGAAGACTTTTGCGCATGGATTTAAGTGTTTTTTTGTGTCATCATTACGGAAGTACTTGATCACAAGGAGTAGCACATGGGTGTCTACTTTTGGAAGGGTGATAAGGTAATTTGGCTTATACGTGGTAATTTACAAATTTTTCCACTTCTACAAAAGAACATCCTTATGCCTTCATTTGTTTTCACATTTTATTTTCTACTTTAGCTCTTCTTCTGTTCCTTCTCTCCACAAAATTTTCTTAAGAAAACCATGTTAAAACACACTCTTTCTTCTCTAAATTATTAGATAAATTGAAATGATATTGTCATCATCTCCTTCACCAAGTTAAAGTGTTTAAAGCCAAACATACCCATTTAGGGTTTGGCTATGAGCTTTCCGGGTTTTGAGTCGACCTACGGCGAGGAAAAGAGGTTGCTTTGGTCAATTCTTAGTCAAAGAAGAAAGCTTGTATCTTTGTTTGAAGTATAGCTTTGGAGAAGGTGAGTTAATCTCACTTCAAACTGGTTTAAAATCAACAAAATATTGTAAAATATAAATTGTTGTGTATGTTATTTATACTTGTGTATATTGCTTGTTTGGATTTGATTCCCACTTGAAAGTGGATGGTAAAAACAACCATCGTTTTGTAGTGGACAAAAAGAGGAAGTCGAAGTGTCTTCGTAGCGAATAGGTCACTACGGAACAATTCGAAATGCGTACACATATATAAGATTTACAAGGGACTTTTGTAGAGAGATCATACAGGGTTTCTTGTCAATATTGATTTATGTTCTACTTATGTTGCTTATATTGAAGTTTAATTAAAATATATGTGTGATTTATTGGTTGGTTGTGAAAGTGTCGTTATAGCGACTATCACTATACCGATTCTTATGAAATCTCCTTTTAAATCTTGTGTTGGTTGGCCTTGTTCTTATGTTTGCATCACTAAATATTAGTCATGCTTTTGCACTTTTAAAACGTTATTCAAACAAAATTTTGGCGGCTCGGAAAAGGTTATAACACCAAACTCCAAGTGTTTAAAAGTTAGAATATTTTGGTCGTGATTTTGCAGTTCGAAAGTCAAGTTTTAAAACAACTTTCAAAAGGTTTTGTTGGCATCAAAATTCTCTAAATTTTTGTGAATGTATACTAGAATCATAGTATGTTATTCTAAAAATAAAATATATTATTCATACTTTTTAAAAATATGGAGAAAATTCCATTTTGAAAAGAACCGATTTAAAGGAATTTTCCAGATTCTTTTCAGCTGCAGTTTTGCGGCACTATCTCCAACTTTTATAAAAATGGTTTTAACTTGATTTTTCTTCTTCAATTCTTTTACTGAACTTTTCTAACATCTATTTTAGTGTTTTAAAAGTGGTTTGGAATTTAAAAAATATATTTAATGAAGTTTTTATTTTGAAATTAAGAAAAGGAAACGGTTTTTAGTTTTAATATATTTTAAACATGAGATTTCTTTTAAGAGATATTCGAGATGGATGTTATAAACTATATTTCAAGTATTTTTTAGTTTGTTGGTAGTGGAAAGGAAGCTTGAATTACAATATTATTGTTATAATAAATGTTCTCTAGGAATTGAGAAAGGGGTTATGGATTATAAAGTTTTTGTTATGATAAATGATTTCAAAAAGTAAAAGAGAATTAATGGATTATAACGCTTTTGGTATAATAAATAATTTCGTATTGTTATTAAGAAAAATTGTTACTTGTCTTAATAACTGTTGATATTCTTAGAGCTTTAAAGGAGTTTTTTTAAGGATAATAATAAGTTTATTTATTAACGATATTCTATAAATGAAAAAGTTTTTAAAAGATTGTTTTAAAGATAAAGCTAAGTGTAATTGATTTTGGGCTTATAGTAAAAAATGGTTTTATGACCTTTTTTTTAACCATTGTTTTTTATATACTTATAAATATAATTTGTTCTTTAAAGGAGTCGCTTAAAGAGTGTTATTAAGGTGTTTTAAAAATATTTATAATGTGAAAATCAACTACAAGTGTGAGTCAAATGTTTTAAAAAAGATCTAAAGTTTGATTTCGTTCATGGAAAGGATTTAGTCTTATCCTTAGTACCAAACATTGAGAAGGTTGATTCATTACTATCTGTGATATATAAAACTAGAGTGTTTAAGCAAGGGTAGGAGCAACCAGTGCCCTGACTTACCTGGCTGCATTTTTAAGCGAGGGATGGTATGAGTTGGAAATTGAAGTTTGGTGATAATGGTAAGAGATTTAATTTCCATAAGCGATGCCACTTATATAGAAAGGATTCGGGCATATACATAACAATAAATGTTGAGGTATGGAAACTTTTCTCTATCTCAAAAAATAAGAATGTACGTTGAGGCAAAGTCTAAGAGGGAATTATGCACCGACTTGTCTGGTTTCATTATTAACCGATAGATAGTACAAGTTTGAAACCGATGAGTGTATGAGATTTAATTTCCATATACGATCATTTTTTTATTCCCAATAGTCAATTTATTGACTATCAATTCTGCTATCTTCTTTGGGTTTCGTCAATCTAAGGCGATTTGTTGCTCATTTCGAGAATTGATATCCTTTATCGAAAATGACTAAATAAAGAGAGAGAGAGTGTGTAGGCCAAGCTATGTGCTCCTATTACGGTATTTTCATATCTACTATAGATTGGTTTCATTTGTATGCATATGAAGATGTGTAATACTCGGATTCTCGGTATGGTTGGCAGGGTTCGGCTTGAGAGCCATCGAAGTTCTCAAGTATATATTCTCAAGGTATATTTTCGATAATGGAGGTGCATCCTCCTCATCATTGTTGGAAAACTTTATTTTCTTGTTTTTGATTCAAACCTTTGAATGGATTCTTTCTTAATTACATCAAGAAGTATCTTGCACTGTAACAACCCTGATTTTTGGTAACATTATTTAGGACATTTAATTAGTTGAATTAAGTAAAATTATGTGTTAAATTGGGGATTAAGATTTGATTTTTAATTAACGGTATCCATGTCATTTAAGAATGAACTAAAGAAGAGTTAAAATGAAATAGAGGAGGGGTAAAATAGCTAAGAGGCCATTCCTAAATCCTGCAAACCTTGGCTATGTAAAATTTTACACATTCATTTCATTTTTAAATTTTTAAATTAAGGGGCCGCCTAACATTAACAAGGAAGAGAAGAAGAAAAGCTAGGAAGAAACTAATTTAGATCAAATCTATTCATATTTCAATCTTCATAATCTTTAAAGTTAAGGTGAATAATGTTTACATCTCATTTTTTATTATGTTTTTGGTTTCAATATGAAATCTGAATATTTATAGATTTTCCATGTTTTTGAATGATGGAGTGAATATATATATATATATATATATATATATATATATATATATATATATATATTAATGAATTATGGTTATCCATATTGAATTTATGATATGTTTTAAGGTTAATACCCTATAAAATGACATCCGAATACCTTACGAATTTTTATGAAGATCATAAATATTATTTTGGAGATGTGTTTCAGTTTTCAAATTTTTTGAATTTTAGTGGAATTACTATGAATTTTCTAGTAAATAAAATGGTATTTTGGGTTATATTAATTACGGGTAAAGAATTAATTATTTGGGTCTGAAATTTTATATGTTAGAAACCATATATAATGTGATTTTTTGGAATTTTTCTTGAATTTTCCTTATTGTTTTAATGGTTATATAAAATTATTTAAGGTATGGGACTTAAATTTTTTATATAATTAAAAAAGGAGAATGGGCTTTTGTAAAATGATTTAAGTTATTAAATTTGAAAAGTTAGCAGCCCTTTTTACAAAGTGCTATAGTTTTTATTAGTAAAAAAGAAGTAACCAATCACAAATAGACACATGAGGTAGGTTCAATGAAAAGAAATATTTGCGACAAGTTTTTCACTGCTTCATCTCTGTCGACAGTAGGTTCTGCCCCATACTATCTCCTCTGACACAATCGAAACCAATGCACATGGTATCAATTTACCGATACGTAGTGAATTGGATGTAGGCATAAGGTAGGGAGTCGAAACCAGGGGTTTCGAAGGAGTTGAGGCAGTCCTTTGTTTTTAAATTTAAGAAATACACCTGCTTTCTTTCGACTAAAGGGATTTCGACTAAGTGGGTTTCGACCAAGTTAAATGATTTAAAGGAAATGATTTCGATTGGGTAATGCCTATGTTTTTAAATAATTTCTTTCGACTAAGTCGAGACCTTTTTTGCTGCTGCCTTTCTACCTTTCGACCTAGATGGTTTCGAAAGGGTTATTTTGTTTTTCAAGAAACCTAGCCGCCTCTCCAATGCTTTCGAAGGGATGGAAACTATCACTTCATTACTTAGGAAATGGTTTCGAAGTGGTTTCTTTCGACTTAAATGTTTTTAAGACCCTTTTTCTATAAGTAAAGTAAAACCCTAATGGTTTCGAAAGAGATTGTTTTAAAAGGTTACGAAACTGATGCGTCCAACTTTAATGGGTTTTCGATCCTTTTGCCATACTTGAAGGCAGAATCCAAATGGTTTCGACTGAGACATTTTTGAATGGTTTTGAAAGGTTTCCACATGTTTTAAATTGAATCCAAAGTGCTTTTGAAAGGATTGAGTTTGACTGTTTCGAAAGGTTTAATGAATGGTTTTTAAAAGGGTGGTTCCCCAAGGTACGAATGGATTGAAAGGAAGGTTTTTCCTATGTTTTTGAAAGGCAATATTTAAAAGCTTTTAAAAGAAGGATGTCTGTTATTTTGAAGCTTTCAGAGAAAAGAAAGGATAGGATTTTCCAATGTTTTCGAAAGGCCATATTTAATGTTTTCGAAAGGGTTTTTCAATGGTTTCGAAGGGGTTACCTTCAATGGTTTCGAAAAGGTTGTTTAATAGTTTTAAACAAAGGCATCAAATGTAATAAATAGGCAATGTAGCCTAAGTATTTTCAAGTTAAAAAGGGTTTTGACTTGTTTTAGAGGGATAATTAATCCTTATTAAATCTCATCAACATTATTTTGAGTAAAGTATATAAAACATGGTATGGCTTAGAGCAAAGCTAAATATATATATTTTCCCTGTATATGTATATGATTTGAAGGACTAGATCATTTTGAAAAGGTTTTTAAGGAAAAATTCAAAGGGTAGTTAACCCTAAAATAATAATTCGGATAGATAGTCCAGTTTGTGGATAGTCAACCCATTTGTATGGATAGATAAACCATTTGTAGCATAATGAACCTTGCTATTATATGTAGGCAGATAGATCACATATTATTTGTTTTACAGACAGATAGTCCGTTTATTTGCATAAAGAATATTGCTATTTTGATATAATCAGTTTGATTAACCAGTTTGGTTGTAGAAAAGGATTACAAAATATATATGTTATGAAAAGGATATTTGTGAGGAGAAACCCATTTTGCTAAGCTGGGTGGTCTCACTTAAGTAAACTAAGATGTAACAGAGTTATTCACACCAGGATTTATGTATGACTCAAAGTTTTTATTTTCCTTTAAACTCTCGGGTGCTCAAAATTGATTTGAGTAGGCTGAGGGTTGAGGTTTTTAGATTTTTGTCTTTTGGCGAATAAAGCATCCGAAGATGAGTAGGTGGCTGACGGATAGCTAATTCGTATTTTCTGCTTCATTTTGTTTTGATTCCGCTGTGTATATAATTCAAATATGACTATGTTGCTTTGATCAACCAAGGGCCCATCGTCATATGTCGCTCTTAGCGTTTTTTGTAATGATATATTTAATCATTACTAGGGAAACATTAAGGGATTATGTAACGTGGATATGAATTATTGTATTGAAATGTAATCAGCAAAATGTTGTTTTTGTGAAATCTGAGATTTGTTCATATTCATATGCTTATGATGTTATGGATACCATTATCATTACCGTATTTTGTGACTAGAAGTTAATACTATGGATGACTGTAGCATCTTTTGTGCTTGGCTTTTGGACTCTAGATACGGGATGTTACAACTTGGTGCCAGAGCATTTTTTATGAAAAACTTCAAAATAAAAATTATTTTAAAGCATAATATTAAGGAATTAGAGTAAGAATAAGATATGGGATAATGCCATAATAACGTACTTGTATTTGTTACACACACACATATATATATATATATATATATATATATATATATATATATATATATATATATATATAAGTATATGCTTTATCTCTACTCTCCTATCTTTGTTAGGATATTTTTATGTATCTCGTAAGATTTGAATACAGATATGGAAGGGAGAAGAGGAAGAGTTAACCAAGGAGGGAAGGGCACCAAAGGGAATGCCAAGCCCAATGTGCGAAGAGGTCAAGGTCAGGCGCAAGCAAAGAATGGTGCCGAAGTCCCACAAGTTGGAATGGAAGCTATGCATTAGTTTTTTAGTAATATGGTGTAGGTAGGAGTAGCAACCGGAGTGTTAGGAGGAAATGCTGCAAGAGCAGGGAATTCAGAAGTTCCGATAGTCAACCATTATGCAAAGCTGAGTGAGGATTACACCAAACTTGGAGGAAAGTCGTTTGTTGGAACGGAAGATGCCATTGAGGTAGGGAATTGGTTGTTGCACTGAGAACGGATTTTTGCAAATGTGGGGCTCAATGATGAGCAGAAGAGGAGGCTGGCATCTAGGCAGCTTTAGGGACTAGCTCTGTTCTGGTGGAATAGTGTGACTGCGGTGGTGGATGAGGAAGCTATGACCTTGGAAAATTTAAAGGGAAGGTTCCGGGGGAGGTTTATGTCAGCAATGGCATAGTCAGCTCTAATCAGGAAGTTTGCTGAATTAGAGCAGGGGGAGATGTCAGATCTAAACTCCGGTTGCTCACAATTTTCTACACGGGCAGTCTAGAGTTGGGTTTTTCAGATAGTAGATATCGATTTGATACCCTTCAGCTTTCTCTTTGGAATTCTTTGGAGTCTTTGGATTCATGGACGAGTCTTGCTTATCTGGGTGAAACGAGATGGTAGTTCGAGCTTGTGATTTTGGAGTTGGCTTTGGAGCATTGGATTTGAATTGCAGTTGCTGTTTGGAGTTTTCGTTCCGCTGCTAGTTCATTTTTTTTTCCGCTGTTGTTTATTGTCTTTGATATTCTGTATCATATTGTATCAGTGTTGTTCCATATCTGGATATTGTATTCATTGGAATTGTATATGATATTCATTTCTTTTCTTCCACTGTGTTGTTTTACTTAATTTTGTTATAAGATCCGGCGACTCGGATTTGAACAGTCGAATCTGTGGCATTCGAGTACGATGTAAAGTATGGATGTCGATTTTCGAACGCGAAAAATCCCAGCCGTCACATTTTGGAGTATGCAAGGAAGTTTGAGGAGTTGTCCCGATATGTGTATGCATCTGTGGACACAGTCATGAAGCGGAATGAAAAGTTCATCAAAGGGTTGAAGCTTGGTTTGACCAGGGCTACATTACCTCATATTAGAGATCCTTCTGACTTTGTTGTAGAGATGGCCTTAAGGCATGAGGAGTTACTTGATTCTCTATAGAAGAGTAAGGTTAAAGAAGTCCAGATCGAGCAGAACTAGAAGAGGAAGTTCTTCCCAAAGAAAGGTGCCCAGAAGGGTGGAGCAGCTAAGAAGGGAAAGTCTAAGATTATCTGTTTCAAGTATGATAAGAAGGGCACTATGCTAATGAGTGTCCTGCCGGGAAGACTAAGGAAGTGGCTGGGAGGAAGAATGTCAGGTGCTACAACTATGACCAATTTGGCCACTACAAAAGCCCGTGCAAGGAGCCTGCTAAGGATGGAAAGGGCAAGATGTATGCATTGGAGCCTACTACTTCTGTGCTGATGGATTAAGAAAAAGGAAAGGTAGTCTTGGGTGGTATGGTTCAAATTAATGGTATGACTTTTAGCACTCTATTTGATATTGGTGTATCGCATTCCTTTATATCTAGATGTTTGACAGATAAGCTTAACCTACAACCCACTTATTTAGTTACTTCCTTACGGGTTGCGAATCCAATAGGAGGGTATGCAACTCTAGGGTTGAGATATGACCAATTAGAGTTTGACATGTTAATTCATAATCAGTTTGCATGCATTTGACTTTGTGGGGTTCGTAATCATTCTTTCAATAGATTGGTTAAGTGAGTACGATGCTAGGATATTTTACTAGGATAGGAAAATATCGGTTAGATATCCTGATTGTAGTGACCGGATAGTTTTTGCCGTAGAAGGTTCTTTCAATGAGATGTATGCTTTGTTGTGTGCTATAGAATTGGATGATGAGTTGAGTCGAGTTTTTGTGGTTAGAGAATTCATAGATGTTTTTATGCCTGTAGTTGGATTGCGGCCGAAATAGACCATTGAGTTTCGGCTAGATTTAGTTCCGATAGCAGAACCAGTGAGTAGACTGCCAAGCAGAATGACCCCTTCAGAGATGAAGGAGTCAAAGGTGCAGTTGGTAGATTTAGAAGACAAGAATTTTATTAGGCCGTGTAGTTCGCCTTGGGGACCAGCCGTGGTGTTTGCTAAGAAGCCGAATGGATCGGTAATGCTATGTATCGATTATCGTAAGTTGAATGAGAGGATGACAAAAAATCGATATTCATTTCCTAGGATTGACGATTTATTCGCCATTTGAGTGGAGCCAATGTATTCTCGCAGTTGGATTAAGTGATAGGTTTCCATTAGCTCAGCATAGCAGAGGATAGTATACCTTTAACGGCATTTAGGACCAGGTATGGGTCGAACAAATGGTTAGTCTTACCATTTGGACTGACTAAAACACCAGCTTTTTTTGTAGATTTGATGTATTAGGTTTTCTGACTTGAATGATATTTTGATTTACTCTAAGGATGAAAGGGAGCATGAAATTCATCTTAGAGTGGTGCTTAAGATGCTGAGATAGCATCAACTGAAGGCAAAGTTTTCGAAGTGTCATTTATGGAAGAAAGAAGTGAAGTTTCTTGGTCATGTAGTCTTAGAGGAAGGGTTGCCAATAGATCCAACTAAGATTGAAGCAGCTAAAAGTTGGAAGAGATCCAAGACAGTAACGGAGATAAAGAGTTTCCTTGGGTTGGCTAGTTATTATCGAAGGTTCATTAAGGATTTCTCGTGCACGCGATGACCAAGCTGACAAGAGAGAATTTGAAGTTTGTGTGGATTGATAAGTGTAAGGAAGCATTTCAGAGTTTGAAACACTTATTGACCCATGCATCGGTGTTATTTATTCTAGAAGGGCATCAAGATTTGGTGGTTTACACTGATGTGTGTGGAGTAGGACTGGAAGTTGTGCTGATGCAGAGGGGTAAAGTGATTGCCTATGCTTCTGGATAGCTTAGACTGCACGAGGTTAGATATCCGACACATGATTTGGAATTGACTGTAGTGATTTTTTCTTTGACGGTCGGGTGACATTACCTTTTGGGGGAAAGGTTTGAGTATATACAGATCATAAGTCGTTGAAATATTTGTTCTCTCAGAAGAAGTTGAACATGAGACAGCGGAGGTGGTTAGAGTTCATTGCTACCTATGATTTTGGAATTGAGTACACATCAGGGAAAGGCAACAAGGTTGCAGATGCACTTAGCAGAAAACATCAGAATCCAGTTTTGGCAATGATTGCTGAGTGGAAAGATTTGGAAGCATTAGAAGATTGTAGAGTGCAGTGGAGATTCGTGGCTGGGTCTAGTGGAGATACAGTTGTATTATCTTATTTAGGAGTTCGAGCAGTGATGATTCAAAGAATTGCTTCTAAATAGGAAGAAGATCCGGTATTAGCTGACCAGATTAGGAAGTTAAGAGTAGGAACTGAGATTGATAACTTGAAAGATTTTAGTCTTGAACAGAATAAGAGGTTGAGAAAGAAAGGAAGATTATGTGTTCCAAGTGTAGGAAACATAAGGAAAGAAGCTTTGGAGGAATGCCATCGTTTGAAGTTCTCTATTCGCCTAGGAGATACTAAAATATATCAAGATATGAAGAGAAGTTTCTTAGGGGAAGGTTGAAGCGAGATATTGGGTTATGTGTGAAGCAGTGAATGATTTGCCAGCATGCAAAGGCCGAACACCAGAAACCAAATAGGTTGCTTCAGCCATTGGATATTCTTATATGGAAGTGGGATTCTATCTCCATGGATTTTATTGACGGTTTGCCAAGGTCGAACAAGGGAAATGATAGTTTATGATCATAGTGGATGGATTGACCAAGAGTGCCAATTTCATTCCAGTTAGATTGACCAGAACGACACTAGTTTTGGCGAGGTTATTCCTGAAGAATGTAGTTAGACTGCATAGAGTTCCTAGTAGCATTGTTAGTGATAGAAATCCTTTGTTCACTAGCAAGTTCTGGAAGAGTGTGCAGGAAGTTTTAGGAACCTAGCTCAAGATGAGTACCGCTTACCATCCACAGAATGATGGGCAAATGGAGAGAGTTAACAAGAGCTTGGAAGATTTGTTAAGAGCTTGTATTTTGGATTTCGGGGGATCATAGGAAGACCATCTGCATTAGTCAAGTTTTCATATAACAACAATTATCAGACTAGTATTGGGATGACTCCGTTTGAAGCTTTGTATGGAAATCCATGCAAATCTCCTATTTGTTGGTTAGATACCGAGGATAGGTTGGTTCTTGGTCCAAATTTAGTCCGAGAAGCTGCAGATAAGATTGAGGTCATTTGGGCTAGAATGTAGGAGACTCAGTCTAGGTAGGAAAGTTATGCAGATAAGAGATGGAAAGATTTAGATTTCTCAGTTGGAGACTAGATTTTCATCAAAGTGTCATCGATTAAGGGTGTAATAAGATTTGGGAAGTCGGCAAAGTTAGCTTCGAGATTCGTTAGACCTTTTCCTATTGTTAAGAGGATCGGGAAAATCGCATATAGAGTGGAGTTACTGAGTAGTTTAGCAGGAGTCCACGATGTTTTTCATATTTCTCATCATAGGAAGTGTGTTAGAGACCCAAAGACTGCTATTTCACCGATCGTGCTAAATGATTTATTGGTAGAGCCGGATTCAACCATAGTGAGGAAACCGGTTCGCATAGTTGCGATAGATAAGAAAAGACTTAGAACCAAGATGGTCAGATTAGTCAAAGTCCGATGGAGCAACAATGACAAGGACTGTACTTGGGAGATTGAGAGAAGAATTAGAGATACTTATCCAAACTTGTTTGATGGTATGTTTTACCTTCTTATTTGATTTGTTGTGTACCTAATCTTCATTTTGAGGACGAAATTCTTTAAGTAGGGGAGTCTGTAACACCCTTAATTTTTGGTAACGTTATTTAGGATATTTAATTAGTTGAATTTAATAAAATAATGCGTTGATTAGGGGATTGAGATTTGATTTTTAATTAAGGGTAGCCATGCCATTTAAAAATGAAGTAAAGAAGAGATAAAACGAAATAGAGGAGGGTTAAAATAGGAAAAAGGCCATTCATATATCCTCCAAACCTTTGCCTTGTAAAATTTTACATGTTCGTTTCATTTTCAAATTTTTAAATTAAGGGGCTGGCCATAATTAACAAAGAAGAGAAGAAGAAAATTTAGGAAGAAGCTAAGTCAAATAAAATATATTCATATCTCAATCTCCATAATCTCTAAAGCTGAGGTGAATAATGTTTACAACTCATTTTTTATTGTGTTTTCGATTATAATATGAATTCCGAGTATTTTGCAAGGATTTTCCTTGTTTTTGAATGATGGAATGAATGAATATATATATATATATATATATATATATATAATTATTGATGAATTATGGTTATAAATATTAAATTTATGATATGTTTTAAGGTGAGAACCCTATAAAATGACATCCAAATGCCTTGTATTTTTATGAAGGTCATAAATATTATTTTGGAGGTAGGTTTCAATTTTCAGATTTTTCTAAATTTTTGTGGAATTAATATGAATTTTCTAGTAAACAAAATGGTAAAGAAAATGGTGCCTTGTCGACACCAGGTTTCGCCCCCATACTATCGCCTCCGACACAGTCGAAACCAATGCACATGGTATTAGTTTACTAGTACGTAGTGAATTGGATGTAAGCGGCTGGTAGGGAGTTGAAACCAGGGGTTTCTAAGGGGTTGAGGCAATCCTTTGTTTTTAAGTTAAAGAAATACGCCTGCTTGCTTTCAACTAAATGACTTTCGGCTAAGTAGCTTTCGACGAAGTCAAATGATTTAAAGGAAATGATTTCGATTGGGTTGTGCCTATGTTTTTAACTTGAGACCTTTTTGCTGCCGTCTTTCTACCGTTTGACCCAGATGGTTTCGAAAGGGTTGTTTTGTTTTCTAAAAACATGGCCACCTCTCCAATGCTTTCGAAGGAACGGTTTCGACACTATCACTTCATTACTTAGGAAATGGTTTCAAAGCAGTTGCTTTCGACTTAAATGTTTTTAAGATCCTTTTTCTATAAGTAAAGTAAAACCCTAATGGTTTTGAAAGAGATAGTTTTAAAAGGTTACGAAACTGATGCTTTTGACTTTAATGGGATTTTGATCCTTTCGTTCTACTTGAAGGAAAAATCCAAATGGATTCGACCGAGACATTTTTGAATAGTTTCGAAAGGTTTCCACATGATTTAAATTAAACCCAAAGTGCTTTCGAAAGGATTGAGTTTGACTATGTCGAAAGGTTTGATGAATGGTTTTGAGAAGGGTGGTTCCCCAGGGTTCGAAGGGATTGAAAGGAATGTTTTTCCTATTTTTTTTGAAAGGCAATATTTAAAAGGTTTTAAAAGAGGGATGTCTGTTACTTTGAATCTTTCGGAGAAAAGAAAGGAAAGGATTTTCCAATGTTTTCGAAAGGCGGTATTTAATGTTTTTGAAAGGGTTTTTCAATGGTTTCGAAGGGGTTATCTTCAATGGTTTCAAAAAGGTTGTTTAACAGTTTTAAAAAATGGTTTCAAATGTAACAAATAGACAATGTAGCCTAAGTATTTTTAAGTTAAAAGGGTTTTGACTTATTTTAGAGGGGTAGTTAATCCTTATTAAATCTCATCAACATTATTTTGAGTAAAGTATATATAACACGACAAAATGTCTTTGAGTAATGCTAAAGAAATATTTTCCTTGTATATGTATATGTATATGTATATGATTTGAAGGACTAAATCATTTTGAAGAGGTTGTCAAGGAAAAAATTAAAGGGTAGTTAACCTTAAGAAAATAATTCAGACAGTCACTCCAGTTTGTAGGCAGTCAGCCCAGTTGTATGGACAGATAGTCCATTTGTAGCATAACGGACCTTGCTATTATATGTGGGCAGATAGTTCACATATTACTTGTTTTATGGACAAACAGTCCATTTATTAGCATAAAGGATATTTCTATTTTGTTATAATTAATTTGACTAACCAGTTTGGTTGCAGAAAAGGATTGCAAAATATATATGTTTTGAAAAGAATATTAGTGAGGGGAAAACCAGTTCCGCTAAGCGGCGTGGTCTCACTTGATATCAGTAATCGGAGATGTAACTGAATTATTCACACCAGGCTTTATGTGTGACTCGAAGTTTTTTCCCCTTAAACTCTCGGGTACTCAAAATTGATTTGAGTAGGATGAGGGTTAAAGTTTTCAGGTTTTTGTCTTTTGGTGAATAAAGCATCCGAAGACGAGTAAGTGGCTGACGGATAGCTAATTAGGATTTGTCATTTCATTTTGTTTTGATTTCGCTGTGTATATAAGTCAGATATGACTATATTGCTTTGATTAACCAGGGGGGCATCTTTATATGTCGCTCTTCGGCGTATTTTTGTAATGACATATTTAATCATTGCCTGGGAAATGTTAAGGGATATGAATTACTTTTTTGAAATGTATTCAGCAAATTTTTGTTTTTTGAAATGTGAGATCATATTCATGTGATACTGATACTATGGATGCCATTATCATCACCGTATTTTTTCACCAGAAGTTAATACTATGGATGACTGCAGCATCAGTAGCGCTTAGCATTTGGACTTCAGATACGGAATGTTACATGCACTCTTCATGATGTTTAATTATTTGTGTCCATTCTTTTATGCTTGGATGTTGTTCTTATAAGGTAAAAACTATTCCGTGTTTGGCAGCAAGGTCTCACAGATTATTATATGTTTATCATATTTTTTTAGTTTTCTCATTCTAGTTTTCTAGACTGGTCCGGGTGTTATTTTTATTATAATGCTTGGGTCAGATCGAGTATTTTTTCAGATTATCATTGGTGGGACATGGAGCTCATGGAGGAGAGCTGGATGTTCACCTTCCATAGTATTTTTATTTTCCGCTACTTTATTATGTATGTCCATTTACAATTATAAGGTTAGGAAGTTATAACTATCTAGGCTAACGAGGTTTTGTTTTAAACTCTAATATACCATGTATCTTAAAGAGACAACTTTTACTGTATTTCTTATATAATATGCTATCATTTTGTTGTGAGATTCTATTTTCCCTGTTCTTTTTCCTTTTATTTACCCTGACAGTCTGCATTTTTAGCACTTGGACGCTCAACATTCTAATACCGTAAATATATCAAGTGCCGACTTTTAAGGGTTGGAAAGGTGGATCGTTACACTTCTGGAAACTTTATAGAAGTAGCTTTGGAAAATTGAATTCCCTCATCTTCCCTAGTCACTGGCTGTTTTCCTTGGATTTAGTTGACCTTTGATTGTCAATTCTTTTCATCAATGAGAACGGTAGTGGTTCACCCTCAATTTTTTTTCTTATTACGACAATGTTTTCATCTAAGCACTTCCTGGAATTTTCCATAAAGGCCAACATTATCAGATAGAATTGTTCGCCAATAATAATTGAAGGAGTCAATCCTTCATAGAAGCATGATTCACTATTTCAGCAAGTGTTTCAGTAATATCTTCCTCAATTGTAGCAGATTTAGGGTTCTTTCTCTTGATGAACATAGATTTCATCTTTAGATCGTAAGTTGGTTAGGAAGTAAGCAAGACAAGTAATGGAACACAACGAAGGTTGAAAGGCGTTCCTTTTAGTACCAAAAGCGTTGGTATGGTTTTTCATAATGGACCAACACCCCAAAGTTATGGGGGCATGCTCCTGAAGTAGTAGCTAGAAAAGAAAGATGGTCCAAAGAAAAATGCTAGGACGAAGGCACTAAAATAAAGAAATGTTAGGTGATAAGAAAACAGAATTTATAGTGGTTCTGGAGTTGGTCCCTACATCCACTGCCAAGAAGTTTCTTTACTACTTTTTCACTTAAGTCGTAGATGGCTTTACAAGTTCTAAATGATTATGTTTGCCATTAATGATCATGGTCTAAATCTTAAGCCTCAAAAGTTAATTACAAATGATTTTAGAAATATGATGTTAGCTGGTCAAGAATCAAATCTTTCTTATGGAGGTCTATGCCTTGTAATTATAGACACCTTGTTGAACCGGCATAGAGAGTCTCTAATGGATTGCTAACTTGGCCCACCTGTGCGAGTTAAGATTTGAACACATGTTGGCATCTGGCTGCATGTAGATTGATGTGGATTAATGATGTGGCAATTTTATATATAGATATGAATGGCTTAACTCATATACATCATATATGTTTTAGGTTATCCCAACCGTTAATCTCGATTATGTATTGAGACACTCTCATCCTTGAGTAGATATAGCTTCGGTGTCGTATGCTAAACTTGTGCTCTTGGCTTTTATTCCCAGTTGTGGCTGCCTTGAGGCCACTCCTTTCAGTATGTTACTTTTTAGGTATCGGTATATGATCTGGAGGTGGCATTTGTCCTCAATATAGTAACATGCCTTGGTGATTTTGGAAAAACACGCTTTGATGCTTTCGTCTATTGATAAGAAGTCTGTCTTGTGATTTATGCTGTAACGACCTACAAATTTGACGCTTTTAATACTAAAGTAATTAAAAATGAATTTTTGTAAAAAAAAGCCAATTGGTTATATGTTTGTAGCCATTGCAAATGTCTTTCCAAGATGATCGGTTTTACATGTAATGTTGATGCATTTGAAGTTACAGTTTACGAAATAAAGGCGTTACAATGTTTAACTATGGTACACAACCACTTTTAGGCCAAACTGTCATACGACTTAACCCGCCTCATTGCCTGTATAAGTAATTCTAGGAAATCTTTAGAGGCATCAATCACATAAGCATCTCCTCCATAATCTTGAAATTATTCTTAATCATATTTTGATGGAGGGTGATTCTTGTCGATTAAAATTTAGATTATTTGAACCCCATCGAGTTATATAGTGTTTCTCAACACTCAATGAATGGAGCTGACGGGTGGTGTACATTTGTAATAAATGTGCCTGAGGCGACCAAAAATCTTGGTCAAATTTCAGATCGGCAAAACACTATTTATAAATTGGGAGTTTTCGATTTAGTGATCTTTTGGAAAAATTGAAGACATGGATTTGTAGCCCTCAACAAGTAGAGTGGAATGGGGGCCATTGTAACAACCCGCCAATCTGTAAAATCCAAGCTGGCAATATACCATACATATCCAACCCAAATCAAACCGAAATATCGATATTTTTAGGAAAGAAAAAGAAAAGAAGAAGAGATACTACCGACAACCTAGAATCTCACAATCATAGCGGAACAATATATAATATAATATCAGTGATCTATACAAAAAGACACTATTATATACATATATCAATCAGTGTACAACAACAAATCACAATCATCAGCCTGGACAGTTATAACAACCCGTCCTCACAACTGAATATGCTTTCAACAATGGAGCAACGAAAAATAAACATGTACTTGAATACGACTTGAAGACCTCCAACTCATCTCCTGAGCTCTAATGCATCCAAAGCAATTTGTAAATATGCTTGGTCTGACCCGAGCATTGCTATAAAATAACGCCTGAGTCAGTCTGGAAAAACCAGCATGAGAAAACACACCCAGCTAGATTTTAAAGTTACAGAAAACCATTTGAATTGAAAAGTATCTCGTAAGATCATGCCGCACATAAACATGGATGGGTTTTTACCTTACGATAACCAAAACATTTTATACAGTATCCTCTGATATTATAATAATGTCTAAAATACAAATACTTAAAAATCATGGCCAAAATTGTTACATTATTAATTTCAAGCATACTAGGTATACAACTAAAACCGTAAAGGTTCGCATTAAAGAATGGATTCCATACTATGACAAGGTAAGGAACTACCTTCTGAAGGTACATCTCTAGATAAAATGCACTGGGGGCTTACAAGAACATCTTATACCCCTGCCGCATATGACTGACATGCCACTTGACTTGTAGTACCAAATATGGTCATCCCTCTGTTAATGGGCCTAAAGCATACAAATGAGATACAATACCGATCTAGATTTGGAATGACCATACCTTACTTGAGAGTGACCCACTTGGCCCTGCTGCATGCCCGATTTTCGTCATTTCCTGGTTGTTGAGGCTCGAGGCTGCGTTTTTACCTTTATATTGCACTTTCCACTTGGAATGATAACACTGCCCTCCAAACAACAATGCAGTACCTGTATTCATCCATACAATTTCATTCTGGGACTGAAAGAAATGCTTAAGAGCTCCATCTTCGATTTCATCATCTTCAAGATGTCTTCATTTCGAAACGCTTGAGTCGGATCGAGGTGGTTTTCGGATAAAACATCTGATCCCGGTCTCTTTGAAACAGCATTCGATAGCTTCTAACAAACTCAACCTTGGTTCTTTAGGAAATAAATAGTCAAATATAAGAGCAGAAACCACCTCCTAACCGTTAGTGGATGATTTTCCTTATCATTGTCCTACGAGAACGAGACAAGATTTATACACACAGTATAACATCGTTAGAGATGAATGTTCCATAAAACTTATGTGTTTCTCCTATATATTTCCAAATTTACGTTTTGGGTTCAATTTCGATAGTTGGTTATTTAACTATCGAATAACAAACATTCAATCAGGGATTCAATTTCAATAGGGAAAATCAACATTGGTTAAGCACCATGCAATCCTAAGCCTCTATTAAATAATCTTTTATTAGTTAAGTTCACTTTGTAAATATTTATCAAAAAAATCATTTTATATATATATGTATGTATGTATATCCACAAATCCTAATATTTGAATACTTGGAAAAATATCCATATACTTATCCCAACGGTATAAGTATATTCACCAACATTTGAGAAGATTTTCCTTTTTATTCAATTCTAAAATCATTTATAAACTCCATTTTGAATCCACAAAATCATTTATTAAACTCCTTTTTCTTTTTAATGAATCTTCCTTTAGGTTTTCCAAAACATGTTATAAGATTCCTATTATAAACCACATCTGCTTATAAAACCCTATTTATAAATCTTGAAAACATTTATAATATAAAATTCTAACCATGTACTTAAAACACTATTATATGATAGTAAACATTATAAATAAATAAATACAAACTTTAAAACATCCTAAAATAATAACTAATAAATCCTAAAGCATTCTTACATAAACAATAACAATTTATCTTCAACATTATTATAAATAAAAACAATTAATTTTCAAAAGTATATTGATAAATTGTCATACTTAATTTCAAACCATACTAATAATTTAAATAGTTAACTTCCAATTATTTAAAATATCGATAACCAACTTTAAAACAATATTAGTATAAATAAACAACTTTTTAAAACATAAATATTTTTCTTTGATAAACATCCTTACTTAACTTTCCACACAACATTCCCATATTTATAAAGCTATATTTATAAATCTCTTCTATTTTATAAAACTTCCCTTCATAAAACCCCTTTATTTATGAACGTCATTTATAATCCATTCCTTTATAAATCTTACTTAGTCGTAAATCCCATTTAAAACATCAATCACCATTTGTTTTTAACGTTGTCCCCATATGGATAAATTCCTTTCTATTTATAAAATACCGTTTAACAATCCCAAACTAACCATCACCTGCCATTTCCAAAATAGAATCAACTATTTTCTAAAATATCATTCCACATCTTACTAAAAATCCATAATTTTGTGATTTCTTCCCTAATCTATCCAATGATCAAAAAAATTCTTAATTTATAAACACCGTTTATAAATCCATGCTTTTTATTAACCAAATAGGATTTTATAAAACCTTCACTTCATTTGAAAAATATCACTTTTATAAATTTATCACATTTATAAATTTCCACATTTATAAATAATCCTAAATATATGTATATATTTATATTACTTTATATGAAATGGTTAATAAATATTTATACCAAAATATTTCTATCTTCCTTTAAAACCATACACTTTATTATAAAAGATGGACATACTTTTAAGATTTTAAAAACCTTTATCACAATTCAAAAATATCTATTTTAAAATATTTATATAACTATAAATTTATAATTTCTACAAATCATACTTTTAATTTTGAAATAAACCACTTCTTTATACAATTCAAGAAAAATTATTAAAACATATATAATTCCCAAAATCACTTTGGAATCCCTTTTTAAATGAAATCTTTATTTTTATAGTATTTAAAGTGCCAAAAATAAGGCCCAGCGCTACAAAAGGATTAAAAAAGCAAAATCATATTCATGTCATCAATTATGGCATCCAACAAGTCATATATCATAATATATATGAAAAGTAAAATCAACAGTGTGAGGAATTCTATTGGATCTCTCCAACCTATCTCCATTGCATCACATATGGTATATGATCATAAAAATATAAATCAACCGCTTTTGTAACGACCCGGAAATTTCAATCCCGAAAATTCTGAATAGTTAGGAAAAGAAGAAAAGATAGAAGAAGAAGAAGAAACAGAAACACAACACAGATTCTCACATTCGCAGCGGATCAAAATATAATATCAAATAATAACAGTTTATAAAAGAATACTATATCTGTCAATTACATTTTAATATATCTGAGTTACACGCATACACTGGACATATACAAATCAACATGTCTTAGATAAACTGAAATATATCACAGCGGAAACAGTTCATACATTCCTGCCATCCAGCTCGCCTCCTGACCTTCAGAACTTCCTTACCTGAAAATCTGTAATACTCGGTCTGACCCGAGCATTACATCAAAGTAACTCCCGGGTCAGACAGGAAACCAGCGTGAGTAAATCCATCTAACATGGTACACTAAAGCATACAACTTATATAAACCCGGGGTAACTTGTATAAATTTACAACTTCACCAGTTGTTATAGATATCATTTATTTCACACATCAATTTCTAAGTACCAAAAACTTGGATTAAATGGTCCAATTCATTTAAATCATTCCATCCCAGCCTATTGATTTTACATATCAATCTATAAAGAATCAAAGTGGTTTCGGGCATTTGCTAATACCCGATTCCGGTCTCTTCGACTCCAATGTCATTATTAACCCAAGTTATTTAAATGAAATATAATTTAAACTTAATATACAGGATGTCACTGTTTTAACCCAACATATTATATCACATAGCATCACACATCGCATACCAGAGATATCAACTAATCTATGGCATACAATATCATTCAATCATTCATAAGCAAGATTAATCAACCACACCATCTTTAATTAATTTAATTAACCACAAATGAATTAAATTAATTACTTCAATTACTTTTAAATCCTGCTTATTAATTAATTACAAACCAATTAATTTATCACCAATAATTATCCATCTTAAATAATCATCCTTGATTAATTATACTATAATTACATTAAGTAATTATCCTTTAATTAATTACACAAATTAATTATCTTCAAACAATTATAGTAATTAACCTTTAATTACTTCATTAATTAATTAACTATAATTAATTAATAACCTTAAGTGATTAACCCCTAATCACTTCCACTAAATTACTTTCATAAAGCAATTAACCTTTAATTACTTTATTTAAATAATTACTCTTTTCTTAATTACATCCAGTAGTTATTCCTTAATCACTTTACCAAGTAATTAACTTAATTCATTCACAAGTGATTATCTTTAATCAATTACTAAGCATTTGAATTTAATTAAATAATTATTTAACTTATTATATTTAAAGGACCCTTAATTAAGAAAAATCATTATCTTAATTAAATTATTTACATTAACCAAAAATTAATAATAATTGAATCATCTTCATTATCTTTACACATTAATTTCCTTTAATTTTTCAAAATCTCTTAATTACTTAAAAATAAACTTCTTATTATAATTGATTACTAAATTCTTATCACTAAATTTATTTAAAATAAACATTTTAGAAATTAATTATAAACTAAACCATTCAACATATAATTGAATCTTTAAAATCTTTGAAACTTTCTAAAGTTATTAAATAATTTTTTATACAAAAATCATTTTGAAAATCTACCTTTCTATCCTTTAAAGACTTATCTATTTTAACAATATTTAAAACTTCATAGAACATTTATTCTTGAAAACAACAATTTTCATAAGTAAAAACTTGTTTTACTTGTTTTTAAAGCTTAGAAATATTTGCAAATCAATCTTCTTTATTTTAAACTTTTTAAAAACTTCCTGAACAAATCTTAAATCTGCACCTTACAAACAACTCGAGGAAACACCCCAACTACCCGATCAAAACACAGAACAACTCACTGCATCCATTACTTCGAGTCATGCAAACAAATTTTCGTGAAAGATCCCGAGCCCGACCTTCTTCCCAAACCACTAATCCACCCTGATGCACGAATACGTGCACCTTCACGTGCACAACATCCCTGATCGCCGACGAACCACGGTCCGACCTTCGACAAGTTGACTTCGACCTGGGCAACACCACGCAATCACCCAGCTACCTTGATTCGATTGACAATTTAAAGCGACAAAAAAACCCACTCAGCCTGGAAACCCATCACCGGAAAACCTCTTCCCTCCTATGATCCCTGCCTCGAGTCACCATGCTATTCTCACCGTAGCTCCGTCGCACCTTCCAGCATCCACGACACAACTCGAGATTAACTCCGATCGCTTCCTGTCACCGTGAAACCCATACCAATGCCGACGACATACCCAGGAAGAAAAACCCTATTTCTTCTTCTCATATCCACACCGAGCATCTAAAAATACCAACTCCATTTTTCTGATGATCACCTCCTCCCCCTCGACCTTCAGATTCAACCCCATTGGCCAACTCGTCGTTGATCGACGGAATTCGATCAAAACACCTCTCATGTTTAACCCTAGCAAACACCCTAATTCCTAAACTAAAAATCATGATACATACCGTAAAAATCATGATTTTCTATAGTGAATTCAATCATGCAATCAAATCCTGAAATTAAGTTTAAACATTTTTGACCCAAATTAAATTTTACTGCCATTTATAAAATTTCACGTCAAATAATTAATATAAATTCCAGAACTTATTTTTAGTAGTGATATTACATGATTTTGAACAGTTTTCATTTACAAGTCATAAGCTAATTATGATTCAATGGTGAGATATTGAATTTAATTAGAAATGAACAGCCTGTAATCACAACAGAGGCTATATCACATACATATACAGGCAATATCCCAGCAATAAACACTGACACACATACATGCACCCATATTCATCCAGATATTCAGGCTAACACATAATTTTCATTCCCATACCAAGAGCTAACAGTGATTCAATGATGAGAAATTGGATTTTTAAAGGATTCAAACTCTGATAAAATCAACAGAGACTACATCTATATACACACAGGCATTCAATATTCATACATAAACATGCATCCATTTTAGTCCAAATTTTTAGGCAAAGCAACATAATTTATATTCAGATATCACAGTGAAATCCAGGTTTTAAAACTGTTTTTAAAATAGTATACTCACCTGTGAACAAATGATGAAGAACAGAGCACCTTTGTAAAAGCTTTTGAAAACTTTAAAACCTGAATTGCTTTTGCTTCTTTGATTTGAAATCTTTTGTTGTTGAGATGATCTTGTATTCAAAACAGAATTGAAGTTGCTGGAATTTGTTTTGATTTAAAAACTACATTTGCTTTTGGTTTTGCTTTGATGATTTCATCTCAGGTTTAAAGAATGCAGGCTTTTGAATTTTTGAAAATGATATTACAGGTTTTTAATTGGCAGCCTGACCATTCTCTTCTTTGCCCCGGTTCTTTAAGCCTAGATACGTATAAAAGGAGATAAAGTGTACCGTTGAAGCTTGTACAGGCTTCTCACTCCTTTTTCTTCTTTTTTATGTCATTTTTTTTACTTTAGCTTTGAGTTGAAATATGCAGATCTGATTTTAATGTTTTGTATGCTAGGCTTTAAATGCTTGTCTCCTCATTTGTTTACATGCATATCCATTCATATATATACACATCTCATACATAGGTATACATATTATTTTACCATAGTTATTTTATATGTTTTTTTACCTTATGTTTCATACAACCATATAAGTTACTTATAAACTTTTATCCCTATTTAAACATATATTTTTATTTTAATTTTAATTCTTAGCCAAGGCTTAATTACTTAATTTATATTCTTTTCTATATGTATATTTATATTGGGTGTTAATAAGGTAGAGTTTTATATTTAAATATTCTTGAGATTGTTAGATTAAATGTTATAATGGAAACATAAATAAATGGGTTTGATAACTTATAAACTTAATATTCCGATAATTTAAACCCGTTAATTATCCAATTAACCCACATTAAAAAAATTTGGGTCGTCACATTCCTCCCCCCTTGAATCTTTTCGTCCTCGAAAAGGAACGAAACCAGGATTTATGAAAATGCTTAAAATCAGATAAATATTTTTTTTCAATTTTAAAACACTTTTTAATATCTATATAATATTACTAACATAGTTTTTATAAAAATACTTTATAACTCGATGTTTCGACAAGTTCATCCTTGTTCTCACAGAAATTCGATCATACATTGATCAAGCATAAGACTGAAAATCTATAAGTACTTAGTAAACCCGTTTTCAACACCCAGTGAAAATACTTGGGAAAATAATTTTATTGAAAATATAGAAAACAGTTTTTGAAAATAGAGGAAATATCTTTGGGGAGAATGCTCTGGAAATCATCACCCCCATCCATGGTCGCAGTTACATCCTGGGTTACGTTGCCATCGCAGCAAAAGTCCATGTAACTGTAGGCACTCAATGCCCCTCAATTACGCCATGGAACCCACAATAGACGCAGTTACATTCCAGGGTTACGTTGCCATCACAGTAAAAGTCCATGTAATTGTAGGCATCAGCGCCCTTGATTTTCGCTACCAAAAATCAAACTTCTCCACTCCCACATAGGTCGCAGTCTACCGATGTAAAATCAAACGTAGACTGTTGGCTCTCAGCAGCACACACGACTTTTGCTATATTACCATAGGTCGCAATCTATCGATATAAGATCAAACGTAGACTGTTGATTCTTAGCGGCACACATGACTTTCGCTATGGTCTGCAGTAGATTGCAGTGACATCGAGTTACACTGTCGTCACAGCATAACCCAAATGCATCTGTAGGCATCAGCGCCCTCAAATTCCGCTACACACTACACAAAATCCTCAGGAACTAGTTTTATCTGGACTCCTCACAGGATCAACTTTAGAACCTCCCCCTTAGAGGCTCAAGGCAACACAAACCTATGGTACTCCTGAGAAGTTCATTTCAAGGGAGCGACTTTTTCTCCAAAGCCATTTTCAAAACACTTTATACTATACACACATAGTATCTTCCAAATCATACACCTAGTATGAATCGCATATAAATCTCTTTTCTCAAAATCGATTATCCCAAAATCGATAATTCTCAAATTAGGCTTTCCAAATCCAATATTGATTTTACCCAAAAATCAAAAGCCTTTCCAAAGTCCATAGGTTCCAAAAACCTTTCCTCAAAATCATTTTCATAAGATCCTTTATATATATAGATATATATATAACTTTAAAAATCTTTGGATCATTTCAAATTTGTATAAAACCCCTTTTATACTTCAAATATTTCCAAAAAACCTTTCATTCTGGCTAGATTCAACAAGGGGAGTTTTATCATATATATAAAAAAAATACATAACTTTGTTTATTCCAAATCAAATATTCAAATTTGATTACTCTATAAAGTCACTTACCATATTACTTACTTTCATAAAGTAAATTTATATCATGGAAATATCCAATTTCCATTTTATTTCATCATATATTTCATAAGATATACCTTTCATTTCAAAATCCATTTCACATTTCTTATCCACAAATTCCCAGTATCAATTTCATTCAAATCCGTATGATGTACATATATCATCTGTATGTCATATCAATCTGATCGCTCACTCGATCACACAATTTCACTTCCGAACTAGTATTGTCCGCCCGACTTCCTAGTGCGGACTCAGATCTGATTTCATGATCAGAAACCGTCATTCCCCTTGCATAGCCATAACTATGATAGAGAATATCCAAAACCAATCAACAACCCATATCCAGATTCGCCGTCGAAAATCGCGTGAAAATTCCTAACTCGGATCGATATACTATCTTAAAATTTTGTGCTCGAATCTGGATCAAATCACTATGTGAATAGAATAATGTACGTATATCCTATGTATTTATCTTCATTGATTATTAGCCAATCCATCTCCCTTTTCTATTCACTTTCATTTTAATTCCTATCCACTTATTCACAATTGTTTCAATCCAATTTGGATTATCACCTCAATTCTTATTTCAATCTGGGAATTTAATCGTAAACGATTAACACTCTGATCAACTTATATTTAGAAAATAGCTTGAAAAGTTTAAAATAGATAAATAGTAGAAAACTACTTATTAGTTTGTAAAATAACTGTAAAATAGTTAAGTAATTGTGAAATAGTTGGAAAATAGTCAAATATTTATAGAAATAGTAGCAAAATAGTTGTAAAATAGTAATTAGTTATAAAGTAGTCGAAAAACAGTAATTAGTTTATAAAACATTTGAAAAATCATTAAATAGTTCCAAAAATAATCGTAAAACAATTATAAGATAGTTTAGGTTTAAAAAGAAAAGTCGTATAGTAAATAGTTGGAAAAATAGATTTATATTAAAACAATTTATTTTGAAAATAGTCTAGAGTCAAACTGTTCGATTCCCAACCTTCATTTTCATCAACTCAATTTAAATTTCTGCTTCCATTTAAATTAACTCAATTCCAATTTAAATAACTTCAATTTCCATTGAAATTGATTTATCCCCAATTCAAGTTGAATTAATTCTCAACTTCTTTCCAATTTTCAAATCAAATTCTAGTGGAATTTTAAACATATTCACTTTATTTACAATTCCCAAATTATTCAAATTAATTTAGACTAATTTCAAATTGAATCCACTACAATTTCAAATCATTTCAATTTCTATGAATTAGTGCCAATTCCCATTTGAACTTGAACTCATTCAATCTTCGATTTTATTTCAAATTAATCCACTTCAAATTTTCCATTTGAATTTTATACTTATCCATCTTCAATTCTAATTAATTCAAACTAAATGCAATTTGAACCAACGAAATCTAAATCTCAACCTTAACCCATCTCGAATTATATAAATTCGAGTTAAATTTCCAAATGTTGATTTAACCCCTTAAATCAAATTAACCTTTATTTTTTTAAATCAACCATCCAAATCTTTAAACAAATTAATTCTGAGTCCAATTCTCAAAATTCCATTTTAAATTATCTTTACCTACTTATTTCAAAGTTCAAATAAGAGTTCTGAACAATTTTATCTTAAAAAGTCAACTTATTACCCAATTTTATCTTCCAGTTTTGAAACCGGTTCTTAAACAATTTTAATTTACAAATTCAATTATTCAAATTTTCGGTTCAAAGTAATTCCATATCCTTAATTTCAAATTCAAGTTTAATTTCCCTTTTATCGCAATAATGGATATATTACCACACTTCATTTCTCATACATTTAAACAAATCCAATTCTCAATTTAAAGATTTTTAATAACAATAGGATGATATCATCCAATTTATTTTAAAACATCCATCCAACCTTACCCAATTTGAATTCCCATTTCAAATTTTAAACTTCACATTAATAATCTTATAAGTTCGAAGACTTATCACCTTGGGTATCACTTCTCATTTCAAATTTAAAACTCAACATTTAGAGTTTATTTCAAACCATCTTTGATATTAGGTATATCCACACATATATACATATTTACTTCTTGGCCTACCAAGCCAAATTTTAAGATTTAAACCACCTTTGGTTTTAATTCAAAACTAATTTATTTAAATTTTCGAACAACTCTTGTTTGAAATAGGACCCTTTCATTCAAATATTCTGAATAATACTATTTATTATTTCACTTAACATCTTTAAAACAATTTCAAATGTTCCTAGCCTTAAGATTTAAAACTTCTCAATTTACGTTCTTTCAAATTTAGAAGTTGTTCTCATCTAATGGTTACTTCCTTAAAACATTTTATTTTTGCTCAATCATTAACAAACATCTCATCATTTTAGGATAATAACCAAGGTTACCAATTCATTATTATCTTATTCTAAAACTCCTTCCCAAATTCAAGATTTAAATTTCAGTTTGAATCTATTCCAAACTTATCATTATTCAATTCCAATTTGGTTGTATTTCTATTACCACTTAATTTAATTCCAATAATTTAACAACCAAATTTCTTTATATAATTAGAAAGAAATATTGCTTTATATATCAAAATATATTCTTATATAAAAATCATTTACTTCTAAAACAATGATATAAGAAAATAACAAGTACGCTCTCTTATATATATATTACACTCAACTCATTCTAGGGTACTATTGACCCTATTCTTAATGAGTATACCGACTAGAACCAAGGTTCTCGCTTAACCTAGCTCTGATACCAAATGTAACGACACGGAAATTTCAATTCCAAAAATTCTGAATAGTTAGGAAAAGAAGAAAAGAGATAGAAGAAGAAGAGACAGAAACACAACACAGATTATCACATTCGCAGCGGATGAAAATATAATATAAAATAATAATAGCTTACAAAAGAATACTATATCTATCATTACATTTTAATATATCAGAGTTACACACATACACAAACACTGGACGTATACAAATCAACATGTCTCAGATAAACTGAAATATATCACAGCGGGAACACTGCATACGTTCCTGCCATCCAGCTCGCCTCCCTAGCTCCAGAACGTCCTTACCTGAAAATCTGTAATACTCGGCCTGACCCGAGAATTACATCAAAGTAACACCCGGGTCAAGCTGGAAACCAGCGTGGGTAAACCTATCTAACATGGAACACTAAAGCATACAACTTATATAAACCCGGGGTAACTTGTATAGATTTACAACTTCACCAGTTGTTATAGACATCATTTATTTCACACATCAATTTCTAAGTACCAAAAACTTAGATTAAATGGTCCAATTCATTTAAATCATTCCATCCCAGCCTATTGATTTCACATATCAATCTATAAAGAATCGAAGTGGTTTCGGGCATTTGCTAATACCCGACTCCGGTCTCTTCGACTCCAATGTCATTATTAACCCAAGTTATTTAAATGAAATACAATTCAAACTTAATATACATGATGTCACTGTTTTAACCCAACATATTATATCACATAGCATCACACATCACATACTAGAGATATCAACTAATCTAAGGCATACAATATCATTCAATCATTCATAAGCGAGATTAATCAACCACACCATCTCTAATTAATTTAATTAACCACAAATGAATTAAATTAATTACTTCAATTACTTTTAAATCCTGCTTATTAATTAATTACAAACCAATTAGTTTATCATCAATAATTATCCATCTTATTTAATCATCATTGATTAATTATACTATAATTACATTAAGTAAATAGCCCTTAATTAATTACACAAATTAATTATCTTCAAACAATTATAGTAATTAACCTTTAATTACTTCATTAATTAATTAACTATAATTAATTAATAACCTTAGCTGATTAACCCCTAATCACTTCCACTAAATTACTTCCATAAAGTAATTAACCTTTAATTACTTTATTTAAATAATTACTCTTTTGTTAATTACATCCAGTAATTATTCCTTAATCACTTTACCAAGTAAATAACTTAATTCATTCATAAGTGATTATCTTTAATCAATTACTAATCATTTAAATTTAATTAAATAATTCTTTAACTTGTTATATTTAAAGGTCCCTTAATTAAGAAAAATCATTATCTTGATTAAATTATTTACAATAACCAAAAATTAATAATAATTGAATCATATTCATTATCTTCACACATTAATTTCCTTTAATTTTTCAAAATCTCTTAATTATTTAAAAATAAACTTCTTATTATAATTGATTACTAAATTCTTATCATTAAACTTTATTTAAAATAAAAATTTTAGAAATTAATTATAAATTAAACCATACAACATCGAATTGAATCTTTAAAATCTTTGAAACGTTCCAAAGTTATTAAATAAATTTTTATATAAAAATCATTTTGAAAATCTACTTTTCTATCCTTTAAAGACTTATCTACTTTAAACATATTTAAAACTTGTTAGAACATTTATTCTTGGAAACAACAATTTTCATATGTAAAAACTTGTTTTACTTTGTTTTTAAAGCTTAGAAATATTTGCAAATCAATCTTCTTTGTTTTAAACTTTTTAAAAACTTCCTGAACAAATCTTAAATCTGCACCTCACAAACAACTCGAGGAAACACCCCAACTACCCGATCAAAACACAGAACAACTCACTGCATCCACTACTTCGACTCACACAAACAAATTCTCGTGAAAGACCCCGAGCCCGACCTTCTTCCCCCAAACACCAATCCACCTAGATGCACGAAAACGTGCACGTTCACGTGCACAACATCCATGATCGCCGATGAACCACGTTCCGGCCTTCGACAAGTTGACTTCGACCTCGGCAACACCACGCAATCAACCGAATACCTTGATTCGATTGAGAATCGAAAGCGACGAAAAAACCCACTCAGCCTGGAAACCCATCACCAGAAAACGTCTTCCCTCCGATGATCCCTACCTCGAGTCACCATGCTATTCTCACCGTAGCTCCGCCGCACCTTCCAGCATCCACGGCACAAATCGCGATTAACTCTGATCGCTTCCTGTCGCCGCGAAACCCATACCAATGCCAACGACATACCCAGGAAGCAAAACCCTATTTCTTCTTCCTATATCCACGCCGAGCATCTAAAAATCCCAACTCCATTTTTCTGATGATCACCTCCTCCCCCTCGACCTTCAGATTCAACCCCGTTGGCCAACTCGTCCTTGATCGACGGAATTCGATCAAAACACCTCTCACGTTGAACCCTAGCAAACACCCTAATTCCCAAACTAAAAATCATGATATATACCTCAAAAATCATGATTTTCTATATTGAATTCAATCATGTAATCAAATCCTGAAATTAAGTTTAAACATTTTTGACCCAAATTAAATTTTACTGTCATTTATAAAATTTCACATCAAATAATTAATATAAATTCCAGAACTTATTTTTAGTAGTGATATTACATGATTTCAAACATTTTCATTTACAAATCATAAGCTAATTATGATTCAATGGTGAGATATTGAATTTAGTTAGAATTGAACAGCCTGTAATCACAACAGAGGCTATATCACATACATATACAGGCAATATCCAAGCAATAAACACTGATACACATACATGCATCCATACTCATCCAGATATTCAGGCTAACACATAATTTTCATTCCCATACCAAGAGCTAACAGTGATTCAATGATGAGAAATTGGATTTTTAAAGGATTCAAACTCTGATAAAATCAACAGAGACTATATCTATATACACACAGGCATTCAATATTCATACATAAACATGCATCCATTTTAGTCCAAATTTTTAGGCAAACAACATAATTTATATTCAGATATCACAGTGAACTCCAGGTTTTAAAACTATTTTTAAAATATTTTACTCACCTGTAAACAAATGATGAATAACAGAGCAACTTTGTAAAAGCTTTTGAAAACTTTAAAACATGAATTGCTTTTGCTTCTTTGATTTGAAATCTTTTGTTGTTGAGATGATCTTGTATTCAAAACAGAATTATTGGCAGCCTTACCATTCTCTTCTTTGCCCCAGTGCTTTAAGCCTAGGTACATATAAGAGGAGATAAAGTGTACTGGTGAAGCTTGTACAGGCTTCTCACTCCTTTTTTATGTCATTTTTTACTTTAGCTTTAAGTTGAAATATGCAGACCTGATTTTGATGTTTTGTATGCTAGGCTTTAAATGCTTGTCTCCTCATTTGTTTACATGCATATCCATTCATATATATACAAATCTCATACATAGGTATACATATTATTTTACCATAGTTATTTTATATGTTTTTACCTTATGTTTCATACAACCATATAAGTTACTTATAAACTTTTATCCCTATTTAAACATATATTTTTATTTTCATTTTTATTTTTATTCTTAGCCAAGGCTTAATTACTTAATTTATATTCTTCTATATATATATATATATATATATTTATATTTATATTGGGTGTTAATAAGGTAGATTTTTATATTTAAATTTTCTTGAGATTGTTAGGTTAAATGTTACAATGGAAACGTAAATAAATGGGTTTGATAACTTATAAAATTAATATTCCGATAATTTAAACCGGTTAATTACCCAATTAACCCACGTTAAAAAAATCTGGGTCGTCACAGCTTTGAGGCCGGATTCGTTTATAAACAGTCATCCACTGTTACACGGGAACGTAATAGGGACTCATCTGCTCCAAGCGCAGGAATCTATCCATACCAACAATATAATTTAGTAAATTATCCAAACGGTTAATAACAGTCAACAATAAAGTTTACGCATATCTAATAAATAATTTTTATTAACTATATAATATTTTCTGATTAACCAAAAAGGTGAGATTAACTCACATTGATTTTGGTTTCGTCAAAATGTTTCGTTTGAATTAAAACTGAACAGACGTTCAATTTTAACCAAAATTCCCACTAGCTCCAAATCTGTCCAATCCAACTCCATAGCGTAGTACTCGTTGACACCATCACAATGCAACTTGTCGCACTTAAATAAATGAAATTTTAAATTAACTTATTCCCTCTACCTCTTCAATCGCGATTCCAAGCTCATGATCTTTTCTTCTTTTTTTTTAATTTATTCGTCGATCACGACCCTCCAAGCCACCACCGTCGCCTGCACAACCACCGCACCACCTATCGTTTGCCTCGCCGCCTCACTACCTCGCCATACGCACGCTTTACATGTGAACCAAAAACTGCACATGAACATGGCCTCCTAGCTACCACGTCGAGCGTTGATTTGACGATCAGATTATATGGATGAAGTCATACGGATTCGTCGAAATCCAAGACAGTGCCCCAAAAGGTTATTTTTACACCTAAATTAAAATGAGTTATTATAAATCCGTTTAATCACTTTTAAATTCAAATTCAAAAGTTTACTATCTTCATTCTTATCAAAATTGAATTTAATTAAATTTTCTAAATCATATTTTCACATTAAATTCAGAATCAATTATTAAACAATTCCAAATATTCAATTTAACAATTTATTTATCAAATAAATCGCTATTTTTGAAATCCAAGTTATTTAAATTATAAAATTAACTTTTCTGTAATTAAAATCAATCAAATAATACAAATTCAAATGACCGAAATTCTAAGTCGTTACATTCCCCCCTTAAAGAATTTCGTCCCTGAAATTAGCAAGTAAGATAAATGTCCCAAACCCATTAACTTTCAAAACCAATTAGTGATAATAGATTTCCAAATTCTTCTTAGCCATTAACTTTCAAAAATCAATTTGTTGAAACTTTATTATCACCTTTCTTGGTTTCTAATTTCACTTATAGATACTAACTAATATCATGCCATGTTATAGCAAGAATATCAAGTTTTTATCATCAAAAATTTTCCCAATTCTCAAAAAAATTCTAATGCTTTAAATTTACAGAAAATTACGCCAACGTCTTCTTTGCACGGCTCGATCTGAAAAATTTACAATATATATAATCACAAATATACGTCTCTTCTTCAAGGATGAGGTATCTCGTAGGAAAAATATAAAAATACGGTATGTAATCAGAGATGTCAACCTTATTTTACTATTAGCAAGCATGTACAACCCATATAGCAAAAAGCAAGCTCCAAATGTGAAGCATACGCCATCCGAACCTACTAATTACTCAACAACCAATGAGAACAAGTATCGGTAAAGTAATGTCAATATATGGCATGGAATACACAATTACTATATGCAAATGTAACAAGAGAAACCATAAAACAGATAATATCAATTCATTTAATTCATAACCACAACAATTTACATTTTCCAATGTCAACATTTACTTTATTAAAGCCCGTATGATGTACATATACTATCTTCACGCAAAACCATACCTGATCTCTTGTTCGATCACATAATTCCACTTCCGAACTAGTATCGTTCACATGACCACTCTAGTGCGGACTCAAATCTGGTTTCTTGATTAGAAACCGCCATTTTCTTTGCATAGCCATACATTATGATAGAGAATACCAGAATCAAACAAAAATCCATATCCAGTGTTCATCGTCAAGAATTGTGTAAAAAAATTCTAACTCGGATTAGTGTAAATTACCTCGAAATCGCATTTTCGAATATGGATCAACAATTGTACAAATAAAATAATATACATACAACTTATGTATTTATTTCAATTGGTTTCTTATTATATCCCGTTCTTTTTATTTACATTCATTTCATTTTATTATTCACATCGTTTTATTCACATTCATTAATTAATTCGTATATTTCTTTCAATACTAGTATCATTTATAAACCATTTCATCAAATTTTTACTTAAGTCCATTATAAACATTTTATAAAACACTTCTAATGTTTATTTTCACTTTATAACTTATGTTCATATTTATTTCTAGCAAACAACATTCCAAACCATATTCAATTCATTTTATAACTTAAACTCATATTCATTTCACTAATTTATTCCATTGTTCATTCATTAATTCATTACACATCAAACTCAACTTCATGTAATTCATTCAGTTACCCCGCTTGAGTTAAATTTCCTTTCAAAAATCGTCTCATTTAACTTAATTTAAGTTAAATTTAATTACTTATCTTAATTTATGATTTTCATTCCTAAGCATTCATATTCAAAAAATTTAGAAATTTGTTTTAACTTATCACTTTCTAATTCATAAGTTGTAAATTTATTTCTTATTGATAATATTCTTCAAATTATAAGTTACCAAAATTTATTTTCATATATTTATCAAATCATACTTCGGATTTTAAAATTAATACTTGCCTCACCAAAAAACACTTCAATGGTAGCAATCCATCACATAGAAACTCGAATATGAATACTGATGATGTGGCCATTATCACCAGAATTATTTTCCAACAACTGAAGTGAGTTCAGTTCTTTCTATTTCTTTTAAATTCCATTTAAAAATATTTCTAGTCAAAACATTTTCAAAATAACACTATTATTATCTTTTTCCAAGCCTTTGAAAACAATTTCCAAACCAATAGAATTTTAAACTCTCAAATTCTTGTTTTAAATCCACTTTTATTTACAATTCACATTTATAAATATACTTATGCAATTCATTTCCTTTCCATTAATAAATTACATTTATAAATCATATTCATATAACTCACTTCTTATGAAATATTTTTCACAAATGTTGATTATTTTAATTATAATCAATACTCCATAATTCATACTTATAAATTTATTTTCCTATATAACTCAATTTATAAATGTTTATCTTTGTTTACATTATAATAACAAATAACAACTTTTATTAGAACAACAACAACAAATGATAATACTCAAATATTGCCATTCTATAACAACCAATAACACCATATGTTACTATAATAATTTTCAAAAATCTTTCTGTTATATAAAAAAAATATTTTTATTAAAATTTTCTCATTTACCAATTCTCAAAACAATACATTGTCGGTTGGCCTTGTTTAAGTGTTTAGAGACCCTTATCGATTTCGTGGCATCCCATGTACGGATTAGAATTCATAAGCCACTCAATAGATACATTAACACAATATAAAACATTTTCATATCAATAACAAATACGTGATTATATATATACTCAAATTCATAATAAGGCATTCCATTACCTCATCTCTTAATGAGTTGCCCCACCAAAGCCAAGGTTCTCGCTTAACCTTTAGCTCTGATACCAAGTGTAACAATCTGCCAATCCGTACAATCTAAGCTGATAATATACGACACATGTCCAACCCTAATCGAGTGAAAATACGAATAGCTATAGGAAAGAATGAGAAAAGAAGAAGAAAAGAAACTACCAACAACACAGAACCTCACAATCGTAGTGGAACGATATATAATATAATATCAATGATCTTTACAAACAGAAGCTGTTATATACATACATCAATCATAATACAACAACAAATCACAATCATCTGCCTAGACATTTATAATAACCTGTCCTCACACATGCAGATGATTTCAACAATAGAGCAGCGGAAAATAAACATATACGTGAATAAGACTTGAGGACCTCCAACTTGTCTCCTATGCTCCAACACATCCAAAGTAATCAGTAAATATGTTCGGTCCGGCCCAAGCATTATGATAAAATAATACCCAAACAATCTGGAAAACTAGTTTGACAAAACACACCCAACTGGATTTTAAAGCTATAGAAACCATTTGAAATGAAAAGTATTTCGTAAGACCATGGCGTACATAAACACGAACGGGTTTTTACCTTACGAAAATCAAAACATTTTATACAAAATCCTCTGATATTATAATAATGTCAATAATACAAATACTTATTAATCGTAGCTGAAATTGTTACATTATTAAAATCCAGCATACCAAGTATACAACTAAAGCCGTAAATGTAACGACCCGTAAAATTTGATAAATAAATTGGTTAATTTAATTAGATTTTTGTAATTAAATCCAGAAAGAAATAAAAAATACTTTATAACTTAATATTGGAATGGACTGTTTGCGCCAAAATCGGTCACAAACCCCCAAGTATTGTGAAAGCACAAGTGTTGGAATATAAATCAGCAATATCCAAACACAAATCACAGATTTAAGCAAGCAACACGCAGTAAAATAGAAATTACGAACGAGAACACACAATTTATAGTGGTTCGGCTATCTCCGGCCTACGTCCACTTCAAAGGTTTTAACTTTTATTGATGTTGTTCGCCGATTACTCTTGATTACAGCGGATTACAGTTGATGATAGCCTTGAAATCTGAATACAACAATGATAATGAAGTATGTAATTCAATCCGGCAGAGTCTGGACGTTCAATGGTGGAAGCTCCCAAAAGTCCTCCTTTCTGTTGGCTCTGGGGCTCTATTTATAGGCGTTGGAGGCCCAGATCTCGCTTAAACTTCGGGAGACTTCTTCTGGCACGTGAGTGGGCCCACGCGACCGACCCCACCAAGTTTCGTCTCGATCTGACATCGTTTCGAAGTGATTTCGAACCCATCAAGAAATGGTCCAATCGAGCTGAAACTTGGCAGGAGCAATCTTTATCTTGTATGTAAGCTACTGTGAAAATTTCGTTGCATTTGGATCAGTAGATTGGAAGATATGATGGGTTCAAAATGGGGTTTATTGCATGGCTGTTTGGTTCGAAACCATGCTTTTGAACCGATGGTTTCGAATCCATGGTGGCATGTGTCTTCGTGTCGACGTGGAGCGCACACTTCGCTTCGATTCGGGTTTCGCTCCGAGTTGAATGCTTCGACTCCATATATCTCGGCGCATTCGAACCGATGGAAGACACGTCATCATGGTTGGTTGACCTAGTGGGTTCGAATGGAGCTACACAGGTGGGTTCGAACAAGGCTTCTGTGATGGGTTCGAACAAGGCTTCGTGATGGGTTCGAACAAGGCTTCGTGATGGGTTCGAACAAGGCTTCGTGATGGGTTCGAACTGGACCTCTGTGATGGGTTCGAACTGGACCTCTGTGATGGGTTCGAACTGAGCAACGTCCATTCCTCTTAACTCAAATCCATCATAACTTGAGCATACGACCTCGGATTGACTTGAAATTTGAGGTGCGGACTTCTATGATCTCTCTTGTCATGTCCTATCAATTATGGCCCGATCCGGACTCGGAAAAAATTCATCGATATCCATGGTTATCCTGCAATGCATGGTCGACATTCAAGAATAATAATCATCGATTTTTAGTAAATCTTGGGTATCTCAACTTTGCCAAAAGTTGGGATAACACTTTACCCCCCAAAACATGCCTTTCTGTAAAAGGTATGTTTTGAACGGTCTTAAATCGAGTGTAGTAAATTCATGTTTCATCCATAGCTGTGGTGTTATCAATCAAGTTTGTGGCTGTTCGAAGCCGAATTAGCGTTCGTTCTTTCCGTAGAAGTTGAGGATGAAGTTTCATAGTCTCTCCGGACTATTATTGGTTACTCAGAACATTTACTAAGTCCATTCTAGACTTAGTGATTGAATAGAAAGATCCTATTGCACTCTGGCGTTGCCTTCTATCCCTTGCACTCTGGTCCCGTTTAGGACATACAGCGATGTCATGGTCGTTCTAGACCGATCATAGCCTATCCGGGCTCTTGCTGTATCCCATCCTGTCACTCTCCGGTGAAGGGGAAACAGCGCTTAAATGAGTTGATCCTGTCGCTCTCCGGCGAAGCAACTCACTTCTTGCACTCCGGTTCAGTATATCTGAACATTAAGCGATGTCTTGGTCGTTCGAGACCGATCATAGCCTCTCCGGGCTCTTGCTGGATCCCATCCTGTCACTCTCCAGTGAAGGGGAAACAGCACTTAAGTGAGTTGATCCTGTCGCTCTCCGATGAAGCAACTCACTTCTTGCACTCCGGTTCAGTGTATCTGAACATTAAGCGATGTCTTGGTCGTTCGAGACCGATCATAGCCTCTCCGGGCTCTTGCTGGATCCCATCCTATCACTCTCCGGTGAAGGGGAAACAACACTTAAGTGAGTTGATCCTGTCGCTCTCCGGCGAAGCAACTCACCTCTTGCACTCCGGACCCCGTCTCTCCGGGTAGGGTCATAAAGCAATCATGTTTATATTGAAATTTAATGTTCATCCTTTGACTCTCCGGCCAAAAGGTTTATTGCAAGAAGTTCTAATTTATTTTTTTAATATTCAAGTTCTAGATGTTCAATCTCAAACATCAGAGAAAAAAAAACTAAACTTTGCCTCTCCGTTGTCCGTTGTCCGTTCAAGTCTTGCTGCCGTTGTCCGTTCTCTGATAAATTGTGGCAATCTACCACCCCTGGCATGTTCTTCCACCTCATCCTTTAGGTGGCGGCATTCATCTGTTGTGTGCCCATCCAGCTCATGGAATAGGCAGTATTTTCCAGTCCTGCGCTCCCACTCAGTGGGATCCCTTATGGGCGGCTTTCGATAGGGAAGTTGCCCCCTAGTTTCAGTGTAGATTCTTTCTAGGCCTGCAGTCAGATCTGTGTACTTCCTAAATCTTGGCTCTCGGAATTTCTTCCGTTTATCAGGACCATCATGTCTGTCATCCTGTTTCGTCTTTCCCTTGTCCGCTCCGGACTGTTCTCTGGAGGTTCCTACGCTTTGTGTGGTATTTATTTCACGACTCTCGACTCGTGATTCTTCTAATTGGATGAACTTTTCAGCTTTATGAAAGAACTCTCCAAGATCTTATGGTGGATCTTTAGTTAGAGAATCTTTAAATTTGGTACCTTCCGCGACTCCTGCCACTGCCGCCATTAAAATCATTGATGGATCCGGGCGATCTACAGAGGTCATGGTCACATTGAATCTTAATAGAAAATCTTTTATGGACTCTCCGGTCCTTTGCTTGATCGAGGCTAAAGTCATTACACTCTTGGGTCGCGTCACATGGACCCTGAACTGTCTCATGAAGCAGTCAACAAGCTCGCTCCATGTTCCTATCGATCCAGTCTCCAGTTGTCTGAACCATAGTGCAGCTAAATCTGATAAATATAGAGGGAAGCATCGTGCCATCACTTCCTTGGATGCCCCCAGTACTTCCATGTGCCTGATATATCTGGTATTATGCATGGTCGGGTCTGATCTCCCGTCATAAGGTTCTAGCGTTGGCAATTTGAATTTTGGAGGGTTCCTTGCGTTACGGATATTCAGAGTGAACGGACTCCGACTAACTTCTTCTAGCCCTCCGCTAGGCAATCCTCCTCTCATGATTCTTCGCATCAGGCCAATCATTCTCTCGTCTCCGTCAAGGGGTTGGCCCCTTGTCAAGTTCCTATCCTGCCCCCCGAGCCTTGAAGGGAATTCTGGCACGTATTCTTCTGGTGGCTCGTTAGCATATGCATTGGCTCCAACTTGTTGAGCTCCGTCTGTTGGTCTTCCAGTATCGGACCCTGAGGGTCTGCCCCCAAGGCCTTGTTGACCACCTTCAATTCCTGTATTCTGGTCTTGAACCTGACCTTCATTGGCTTCTGCAATCCTGATTCCTCGTCCCGCACTCGTAGCCGTTGTAGTTGGTCCAAGGTTTTGCATGTTCGCCGCCCTCATCTGTTCGAGGAAATTATGCAGCATCTCCTGTTGAGTTTTCATCATGCTTTCACGCAATGAATTAGCCATAGCTTCCATCTCGTCTCTTGTGATGTAGACGTAAGCTTGTCCTTCTCTTGATCCTGAGGATGCTTCTTGGCTTCCTCCTTGTTGGCTCCTATCAACTCTTTGTCTTGTTTGTCGAGTCATTGTTTCCGGATTGGAGTTTCTTCAAACTTTTGAATCTGAATTCTGAATCTGATGTAGCGGGTGCTAGTCCTTCTCAGTGAAAGCACCAAAGTGTTTGCGCCAAAATTGGTCACAAACCCCCAAGTATTGTGAAAGCACCAGTGTTGGAATATAAATCAGCAATATCCAAACACAAATCACAGATTTAAGCAAGCAACACGCAGTAAAATAGAAATTACGAGCGAGAACACACAATTTATAGTGGTTCGGCTATCTCCGGCCTACGTCCACTTCAAAGGTTTTAACTTTTATTGATGTTCTTCGCTGATTACTCTTGATTACAGCGGATTACAGTTGATGATAGCCTTGAAATCTGAATACAACAATGATAATGAAGTATGTAATTCAATCCGGCAGAGTCTGGACATTCAATGGTGGAAGCTCCCAAAAGTCCTCCTTTCTTTTGGCTCTGGGGCTCTATTTATAGGCGTTGGAGGCCCAGATCTCGCTTAAACTTCGGGAGACTTCTTCTGGCACGTGAGTGGGCCCACGTGACCGACCCCACCAAGTTTCGTCTCTATCTGACATCGTTTCGAAGTGATTTCGAACCCATCAAGAAATGGTCCAATCGAGCTGAAACTTGGCAGGAGCAATCTTTATCTTGTATGTAAGCTACTGTGAAAATTTCGTTGCATTTGGATCAGTAGATTGGAAGATATGATGGGTTCAAAATGGGGTTTATTGCATGGTTGTTTGGTTCGAAACCATGCTTTTGAACCGATGGTTTCGAATCCATGGTGGCACGTGTCTTCGTGTCGACGTGGAGCGCACACTTCGCTTCGATCCGGGTTTCGCTCCGAGTTGAATGCTTCGACTCCATATATCTCGGTGCATTCGAACTGATGGAAGACATGTCATCATGGTTGGTTGACCCAGTGGGTTCGAATGGAGCTACACAGGTGGGCTCGAACAAGGCTTCTGTGATGGGTTCGAACAAGGCTTCGTGATGGGTTCGAACAAGGCTTCTGTGATGGGTTCGAACAAGGCTTCGTGATGGGTTCGAACAAGGCTTCGTGATGGGTTCGAACTGGACCTCTGTGATGGGTTCGAACTGAGCAACGTCCATTCCTCTTAACTCGAATCCATCATAACTTGAGCATACGACCTCGGATTGACTTGAAATTTGAGGTGCGGACTTCTATGATCTCTCTTGTCATGTCCTATCAATTGTGGCCCGATCCGGACTCGGACAAAATTCATCGATATCCATGGTTATCCTGCAATGCATGGTCGACATTCAAGAATAATAATCATCGATTTTTAGTAAATCTTGGGTATCTCAACTTTGCCAAAAGTTGGGATAACATGGACAATAAAAATTAAATATAGAAATGTTAATTAAAAACTAATTATTAGTAATTTGAATAAAATTCTAATAAATAAAGTAGTGAAGGTGTTATACCTGGATATAAATTGAATATGAGGAAATAAAAGTAAGTATTGGATTAATTAATGAATACATACATTGTTAACAGTAATTGAATGTAAATTAAGGAAATATGTTAATGCAAGCTAATAATTAATGAACTTGAATAAATATTCCAATTTAATAAAATAATTTAAATGTTATGGCTTAGTATAAATGGAATATAATAAAAACAAATGCAATTATTGTATTAATGTGTGAAATAATATAATAGATAGTAGTTGTTGTGAAGGATAAACATACAAGTACTATAAAGGGGCATAATGATGACAAATGTTTGTCATTACTAGTAATTTACCAATTTATAAATAAAAGTAATTAAATGTTACTTTAATGATAATTAATATAATAGCGGAAAGTGTGAAAGTATAAATTTCATAGAAGCGTAATGTATGTATAAAGTAATAAATTGGTACTAGAATGGAATTCAAATTAATTGAAATAGTGGGATAATATAATTTGTTATAAATGAAATATAGGTAAACAAATGTAAGTACTGAATTAATATATGTTAGTTATTTAGGCTGTTGAATAAAATTGGCAATCAATTTGCAATTAAAGGTAATAATTTTGATGTAAGCTAATAAATAAAAATTTCAATGCAATACCAATCAATGGAAACAAATTGTACAGTTATGATTGATTGAAATGTGTAATTTGGAAATGAATTCAAAGTTATATAAATTGATGTAAGTTAATAAATTTATGAATTGAAGGGAATACCAATTAATGAAAAGAAATCTAAATGTTATGTTTGGCTATAGGTTGAGCATAAGTGAATGAAATTAGCATTATGGAAATAAATGATAACTTTGATTTGTAAATAATAAAAGCCTATTTATGGGACAAAAGGTTAACGGTAATGATTTTGTATGTTACCTACTTATTAGCCAGTTAATTTGAAATTGAAAATAAATTTTAATAAATGTAAATAAATGTTACGTTAATGTGAAATAAAATCCCAATAAAGGAAGTAATGCAAATGTTATATTGGGCAAAATTTCAATACAAGTGGAAATTATAGTTAATGCACAATTGCAAGACTTTAATTGATTTTATTTACTAAATTGGGAAATAAATTTTAATAAATATAATTATTGTAAATTATGTTAATATTTGAAAGTAATGTCCATTCCATCTATACTATTGGTTGATTTAAAGTATAGAAAGCAAGATTTATTAATTTAATTGAAGTATAAAATTCAATAATTGAATTCATTGCAAATAAATGAAAGTAAACATTTAATTATTACTTGATAGAAATTTAGATGAAATATGAGAATAGTAAGATAATAGATTTTGAATCCAATGTTAATTTCATCCGTTTGATAATAATAAATTGAATAATAGAATGAAAAGTAAAGTAAATAGAATTATTGGAAATTAAATATATAATTTTGAATTAAATGAAATTGAGGTTAATACTAAAATTGATAAATTTATCAACTCTAAATTGACATTTAAATTTGTTTAAATCGTTGTAAATGATTAAGAAAGTTAAAATTGATGGAATTGTCGATTATAGAATGGAAATAAAAAATTTGGATTTAATTAATTAATTATTTATTTATTTAGTTGATGTAAAAATAGCCATTTTGGCCACTAACTCGGATTTCAATGAAACCAGTTTCATCAGATCCGTAATGGTGAACTATTGTAGGATTTCTAGTTTCGTAGCGATCGGACTTGTCGTTCGATCGTACGGACTCGAAACGCCTTGAAATCAAATCAACTGAAATCAATTTGAAATAAATTGATTTTTGCATAACTTCTTCATACGATTGAATTTGGACCTGAAACATGTTCCATTGCGTTTAAAATATTTTTAAACATCTAATTTGATATACGGGTTGACCCAATTTCATTCCAGAGTCAGAACGGGCTTTTCGGGCCATTCATCGTTCAACGCGTTTATAAATCGGGCCCATCTATTCTATTTCAACCTTGCCTATATATATATATACATCCTGTTATAAACCCTAGCCTACCTCTATTCTCATTTGTCTGTGCGTACAATTCCTCTTCATCTCCTAATTTCAATGGCGGACAATTCCAAATCCAATTGCAATTCAAAAATCAAATTGAAATTTCGAACTCCTTAAAAAAATTCAGAAAAATTATATATCGAAGCTCTCGATGTACGCATCTTCGATCTACAGTTCGTTTTTGGTTTTAAATCATCGTTTGTCCAGAAATTGAGATTGAACAGCAGCCGTCCATAGGGTAGGATTTTAATCCGACGGCGGATTCGCGACGATATGGCGATCGGGAAGTGGAGTTTGGGAAAGAACGCCGAGCAGGCCCTAGATCTGGCCTTCGTTCGTCGTCAAGTGCTCAGGATTTGCCAGAATTTGGCACGATATTGCAGCGGTGGAGGAGGTTTCGGCCTCGAAATGCGTGCGCTAGGGGGGCTCTGGTCGGCCGAAGGAGGCCGTGGCGATGGTGATGTTTGATCATCACGTGAGTGCATGAAGTGGCGCGACATGGATGATTATGGTGGCGGCTCGGATAGGATCGAAAGAGTGAGTGCTGGTTAGGGTTCGTACGTGGTCAAAGTGTGTTGATGTGGCATAGACGAGTAATGTTTTTTCCTTTTATTTACTTTTATTTAAATTTTGAAATCTGAATGTTCTAACGCATATAACTATTGCATACGAGGTCCAATTCACACGTGATTTTCTCCGCTAGGTTCGTATTGGAATTTCGGACACTTTGGCGCTAGTTTGGGCAAATTCTGAGACTGTCCAATTTTTGGCTTTAAATTGGATTTAAATTCAATTTAAAGTCAAAAGGTGAGTGTTTTAACCCACTCACAACTCCTAAAATTTCTTATGTTTGTTAAATTGATTTATGATGTGATTTGAAATTTATTTATAGCTGTTTGTCATATTTAATCATCATCTCAGTTAGATAGAATTTATTGAATTAAATTGTTATTTATTATAATCTGCCAGTTAAATAGTTATTTAATTTATTATTGGATATAAACTGACAGTTGATACCTGCTATTTATTATCTGTTATATATTGATGATATGGTTTGAATTGGATGATGGTTGTGATAAATGGTTGATGATTGATATTGGATGAATGGATGTTGTATGTTATATTGTTATAAACTGCAAGTTGTTATGCACTATCATTTCATTCAGGATTGCGGTTTGAAATGATATATAACCGTATTTTTATTTTAAATTGCGGATTGAAATGATAAATATCTGTATCACTTGACCATAGGATAGAAAATTATATACTGACACCGTCGGTCTATATATAAATATTTTGAAAATGATTTATATGGTTTTGGAAAGAGATATACGGTTTAATAAATATTAATTTTTGATATTATATAAATATTATCTGTATATATATAGCTAAATTCTTGAATTTAAGCTATGTATAAATTTGTGTGATAAAAATAAGTTTATTCATGGAGTTTGATTGCTTTATATTATATGGTTAAGTACATGTTTAAGATATTATATATAGAGAGTTTTAATGACTTAAATAAAAATTAAGTTGGAAGATAAATATGAAATTGGTTTAATTTGAATTAATTTAGAATTTTACTCGAATAAATTTGATTTGAAATTTAAATAAAATTGAGATTTAAAGGGTGGGATTCTTATAACTTGATTTGGCTTAGAGTGATTTAAATGAATATAAAGTTGATTTAAATGAATATATCAGTTTAATTAAATTGAAAGAATATCCAGTTGTTTGAAGTTGAAGGTTTTACTTAAATAATATTGGATTTATTAAGTAAACATTTCAAATCCAAATAATAATAATTTAAATTTATATATATGGAATTATCAAAGAATTAGCTTTGAAGTGGTGGAATATTTAAAGCTTGGAAATATATGGAAATTTGAAATGGTTCATTTGGAGGTTCAAATCGGAATTTGGAATTTATTTGGGATATTTAAGAAGATATTTGTTCATATAAAGTAATTTAATATTTAAACCATTTAAGTATTAGAAGTTTTGTTTCAAAGCTATGGGTTTCAAGGTACATAGATTTGATAGTGCTATGATTTTGGAAAAAGGATATATTTGAAATAAAAATGATATCATATTGATTTGGTTTTAAAAATGGAAATGATATCGTATTTTTATGATTTTGAAATGAATATTATATCCTGGTTTTGAAGTATAATTATTTTAAAATGACCGCGGTGTTATAATAACGTTTGGTTGTTAAAAAGACTGGAATCGGAAGTTGTCATACTCTCTACCAACTCTGAAAACCACTTTACCAACCGTGTACGCGGTGGAGATTCCAGAATGAAGTACGATGGTGGCGGCATTTCCTTCGAGGTATACAGGTGGACCCAAATCCCGTGAGTTGGCATAAGGTGGCTAAAACAGGAGCGATCTTGGGCCAAGGAGGTAGCCTCTCTTATCGGACACATCCCTTCGATATTATACTCTGACTTTTGGATTGATTCGGTGGCCACTTTTGATTTTTTTTTATTTAGGGGTGTGGCTCGAGGTGGGCGGTAGCTGCGCGCTACGCGTTACCACCAGCCCATGTGCGTAACTGGTATATCTACCCTGGCATCGCCTTGTGTGCCGTGTCACCTACCCTAGCGCGCCTAGTACGAGTTTGGTTTTCTCCCGTAGCCCGTGTGGTATCCTCTGGTGGCTTCCCGATCAGGAGGGACTATGATATTGGATGGACTACTGGGACTATTACGTGTTAAGGGGAATATTGGGTCACTCCTTAACGCTATTTGAAAGTAAGTTTATTTTACTATAGACATTATTATAATAGCGAAATATTACTATATAGTAAATAGTTTAACGGATCCTTAGGAGATGTGAATCCCGAGCATCTCTTAAGTTACTGCACTCACGTTAGACACTGGATAGGAGATGTCAAATCCCGTAAACATCTCTGACGCTGTTCCACTCATATTTTACCGTTCATTTAACTTATATAAGATCTTTTAGTTCTAACTCGAGTGTTTTTTCTTTTCAATTCATTCGGGTCAGTCCGAGCATTTCAGGATTTGAAGATTTTATTCTGGAGGAAGAAGAGGAAGATTTGTATTATTATTATTTATTATATTCCACTACATTCATATTGTTCTGCTGCATTATTTATTGTTTTATGGTATGTGTAACTCTGATATGTATTGTATAAGTATAATCGAATATTTTGTAAAACAACTTCATGAACTGTATATTTGATTGTTATATTTTATCAATCCGCTGCAAGATTCTGTTTTGTTCTTTTCTTTCTCTACTTTTTCCTATTTACCTCATAATAATCCGCCCTTCTGTATGGTTTAAGTCTGACGTGTGTGGTTTATCGTCGATTTAAAGCATATGAAAAGGTGGGACGTTACAGTAAAGGTTCGTATTAGAGAATGGATTCCATACTATGACAAGGAAAGGAACTACCTTTTGAAGGTACATCTCTAGATAAAATGCACCGGGGTTTGACAAGAACATCTTGTACCACTGCCACACAAGACTCGCCTACCACTTGAAAGTACTAGATATGATTATCACTCTGTCAATGCGCCCCGAAGCATATAAATGAGAGACAATATCGATCTAGATTTGGAATGACCATACCCTACTTGGTAGCAAGCCAATTGGCCCTGTGCATTCTCCATTTTTGTCATTTCTCAATTGTTGATGCTCGAGGCTAAGTTTCAACTCTATATAGCACTTCCCATTTGGAATGCTAACACCGCCCTCCAGGAAATAATGCAATACCGACATTCATCTGAACAAGTTCATTCTAGGACTGAATGAAACGTTCTAGAGCCCATCTTTAATTCCATCATCTTCAAGATGTCTTCACTTCGAAACGCTTGAATTGGATCGAAGTGGTTTTCGAATAACACATCTGATCCCGGTATCTTCGAAATAACATTCGATAGTTTTCGAAAAGCTCAACCCCGGTTCTTTAGGAAATAAATAGTCAAAGATAAGTGCAGCGATCACCTTCTAATCGTTAGTAAAAGGATTTCCTTATCCTTGTCTTAGGAGAACGAGAGGAGATTTATAGGCACAATATAGCATCTTCGAAGATGACTGTGCCATATAACTCACGTATTTCTCCCAGATATTTCCAGAGTTATGTTTTGGATCCAACTCCAATAGTCAGTTATTCAACTATCGAATAATAAACATTCAATCAGGGATTTAATTCCCATAGGGAAAATCAACATTTGATAAACACCACGCAACACTATGCCTCTATTAATTAATCTTTTATTAATTAAATTCACTTTGTAAATACTTGTCAAAAAGATCCTTTTACAAAGATATATATATATATATATATATATATATATATATATATATGCATACATATATATCCACAAATTCCTATATTTGAATATTTGGAAAAATATCCATATACTTATCCCAACGGTATAGGTATATTTACCAGCATTCGGGAAGATTTTCCTCTTTATTCAATTCTAGAATCATTTATAAATTCCATTTTAAATCCACAAAACCATTTATAAAACTCCTTTTCTTTTTTACAAATCTTCCTTTACGTTTTCCAAAACATGCCATAAGATTCCTCTTATAATCCACATCAGCTTATAAAACCCTATTAATAAATCTCAAAAAATATAATATTAGTCCTAATCAATTACTTAAAACACTATTATATAATAGGACACATTATAAATAAATAAGTAAACATGAACTCTATAACATCTTGAAATAATAATTAATAAATTTCGAAAAAATTCTTAAACAAACCTTAATAATTTATCTTCAACATAATTATAAATAAAAATAATTAATTTCCAAAAATATGTTGATAAATAATCATACTTAATTTCAAACCATATTAATAATTTTAATAGTTAACTTCCAATTATTTAAAATACTGATAACCTTTTAGGAAATCAAATCTACAGTTTCCATGACAACAACTACACAATGGAAATCAAATATGCATATATATTTTTCTATATACAGGTACTTGCTAGAATAACATCACTAGAAAGAGAAGAACAAGGCTCAAAGAACACTACAAGAGACTACAAGCCGATAAGTACAAAGAAGCAACATAAAGATGCACAAAATAGACATGCACAAGTTTCAAACGTATGGGTGCACAAGCTAGATGTTTGGAAAAGTCCTCTGGAACCATAAACAGACTAAACCAGACGTCTGGTAGTAGCACTCAGACGTTTGAAAATCTACTATATACAAAAAATATATAGTATCAGACGTCTGATACAAATACCAGACGTCTGATTTCGAACTGAGATTTTATATTTAAACTTCAACTGCCACATTCGAATAGACATCTCCGCTTCTCTTCTCTGCAACTCTTCATCATCAGCAGAAGCAACCGTAGAGCACTTGTTAATGGATGGAACTACTCAAGGAACCTCTCTATAACTATATATATCATCAAGAATCAAGAGAATAAATCACCTTACTTACTTACATTCTCCAATTACATACTCTATCATATACTCTTGATCTATAGCAATCTATACTTGTATTTTACTCTTCCAAATATTCAGTTCTTCATAGACAATACTCTCTAGATATATATTGGAAGCATTTGCACTAATTAGTCAATATCCATGTTTTAGTTGCATTATATATTTTGTCACATATACTTTCATGTACACTACATGATCCACCCCGTCGACTTTTAATTGGTATCAGAGCAAGGTTTAATCAAAGTAGTGTAACACGTTTTTGAATCACTACAATATGGCAAGTATTTTTCAAGAAAGTCAATCCACAGCACGACCCCCACTTTTTAATGGTTCTAACTATGCATATTGATCAACACGTATGAGAATTTTTGTGGAAGCTAATGGATTAGAAATTTAGTCAGCCACTCAAAGTAAATATGAAGCACCTAACACTGCTATGAACACATGGAATGATGCACAAAAAACCACAGCTTCTAATAATGCCAAAGCTATGAATGTTTTATTTTCTTCGTTAGATAAGAATGAATTTTCATGTGTCATGTTATGTAACACTGCATATGTTATTTGGCGTACCTTACATGTTACACACGAAGGCACAAATAAAGTTAAACAAACTAAGATTTCAATTTTACAAAATCAATTTTCATCATTTAAAATGAAACAAAATGAATCTATAGTAGACATGTACTCTAGATTCCAAACCATTCAACACGATTCAATGGCACTTGGAGTCAAATTCACAAATTTTGACTTAGTATCTAGAATACTCAATTCTTTAACTCCAGAGTGGGAAAGAAAAGTATTAGCTATCGAAGAAGCTAGCGAACTCTCAACACTCTTAGTTGAAGAATTGATAGGAAATTTGATGTCCTATGAAGCTAATTTACAAGCATGAAAAGAACAAAATTCAAAAATAAGAATATAGCATTCCTAACAACAAATGAAGATTACAACTTAGACGAAGAAGAAATTGTATTTATTGCCAAAAACTACAACAAATTCAAGAAGTTTAGGAGAATAACTAGATTTTAGAAAGGAGGAAAATCAAGCTCAACAAATCAATCATCAATCAAATGCTATGAATGTGACCAATTTGGACATATAAAGATAGACTGTCCCAAGCTCAACAATGATAAAAAGAAGAACAAAATTGAAAAATTCAAAAAGAAGAAAGCTTTCAAAGTTACATGGGATGACTCGGATTATTCATCATCATCAGACAGTGACATCAATAGTGACGGAGAACAAGCTAATGTATGCTTTATGGCACAAACTGATGAGGTATGTCCTGAACTTAGGTATAATGAATTATTAGAAATTATCATGGAATTAGATGATAAATTTAGACAAATTAAAAAATTGAATAAAGAACATATAGCCAAAATAAATAGATTAGAACTTGAAGTAGGAATGTTAAAAGATGAAAAAATTATTTTAGATAAGGAACTAGAATTATGTCAAGAAAAAATTAAAAATAGTTGGTTGAAAATGAGACTATGGCTATTGATTTTGATAAAACTAAACTAGAAAAGGATAACTTGTTAAAAGAAAATGTCAACTTAAAGAGTAATATAGAAACTGAAAATTTAAAATTTAAAATCAAAAGAAAAATTAGATAAAATTACAAATAATGTTTCAAAATTTTATAAAAGAAAAAAAAGATTTAGAAAATCTTATCAAAACATCAAAACCATCAGGTAACAGAAATGGAATAGGATTTAAAAATATTCCTAAACAAAAAGGGAATAATGTTAAGAAATATAGTTGTATTTATCAAAAGACTAAAAGATTACCTAAGTCTAATACGAATACCCAAAATATAAAAATTTGGATTCCTAAGACAAATAATAATTTGATTAGACAAAAACATATTAATAATTTTTTAGATAATGTAGTCTATAATAAAAATGATGTTCATAAAGGTACCAAACCTTCTTGGGTATGGCTACCTGCTCCTCCTTACATCTAGGACCCAAACAAAATATATGGGAACCAATTAAATCATCTTTTATTTTGCAGGTATTCAAAATATAAAATAAGCAGAAATGGATACTTGATAGTGGATTCTCTTAGCATATGACCAGAAACTCAAAAATGTTATCAAAAATAACATACATCGATGGTGGAACGGTAACTTTTGGAGATAACTCAAAAGGATACGTCGTTCGCATTGGAGAAGTCATCAACTCTAGTATTTCTAACTCTCCTATTATTACAAATGTTTTGTTAGTAGAAAATTTAAGCACAACCTACTTAGTATTAGTCAATTATGCGATAAAGGTTTTCAAATCAATTTCGAAAAAGATAGATGTAATATTTTCGACAATAACAAACAACTTATCTTTTAGGGTTTTAGAAACAAAAAGATTTATGTCTTAAATATGAATTTAAATCGAAATTCAAATTTATGTTTAACCTCCAAACATATGGTTGTGGCATAAACGATATTGTCATGTTAATTTTAAATATATTAATAAATTAGCAAAATATGATCTAGTTAGAGAATTGCCTAAAATAAATTACAAAGTAGAAAATTTATGTGACGATTGTCAAATTGGAAAATTAAAGAAAAGATCTTTTAAATCTAAAAATAATATTTCTACAAAACAACCATTAAATTATTACATTTAGATTTATTTTGGTCCAACTCAAGTACGGTCTATAAATCACAACAAATATGTTTTTGTAATAGTTGATGATTTTTTAAGATATACATGGACTTTATTTTTAAAACATAAAAGTGACACCTTTGGTGTGTTTAAAATTTTTGCTATAAGAATTAAAACTCAAATGGATTTGAAAATTAAGAATATTCGAAGTGATCATGGTGGAGAATCCGAAGATGATCTTTTTACTAATTTTAGTAATAAAAAAGGTATAAGTCATAATTTTTATTTTTCCCGCACACCTCAACGAAATGGTGTAGTAGAAAGAAAAAATCGGACGTTACAAGAATGTGCACGAACACTATTAAATAGTAGTGGTCTACTAAAACATTTTTGGGCTGAAGTTATTGCGACAGCTTGTTATATTTGAATCGAATAACCATACGACCTATTACTAAACAGACTTGTTTTGAAATATTTTTTGGAAGAAAACCTAAAGTATCATACTTTAAAACTTTCGGATCAAAATGTTTTATATTAAATACAAAAGATAATTTAGGAAAATTTGACTCGAAGGCCGATGAAGGAATCTTTGTTGGATATTCGGATCGTAGCAAGGCATATAGAATTTTTATTAAATGAAATAACACAATTGAAGAAAGTTTACATGTTTCGTTTGATGAAAATTTTCTTAACCACATGATGAAGAAATAATTTCAATAACAAACACAACAAATTCTTTCAGTAATGAAAAAAATGCACAAAATAATACTTTAGTATCATCTCCTAGAGTTTTAAAAGATCATCCAAAAGATAACATCATTGGAGATCTTAACTCCAGAGTAACTAGAAATCAACTTAACCAAATAAGTCATATAGCATTTGTGTCAAATTTTGAACCGAAAAATTATAAAGAAGCTTCAAACGATAACTTTTGGATAATAGCTATGCAAGAAGAATTAAATGAATTTGAACGTAATAATGTTTGGGAATTGGTACCAAGACCAGAAAATCAATTGATTATAGGAACAAAATGGGTATTTAAAAACAAAGCAGATGAAAACGGAAATATAGTTAGAAATTAAGCACGTTTAGTTGCTCAAAGTTATAATCAAGAAGAAGGTATCGACTACGACGAAACCATTGCTCCAGTAGCAAGACTCGAGGTCATACGTACATTACCTACTTTTGCAAATCATCACAATTTTAAACTATTTCAAATGGATGTCAAAAGTGCTTTTTTAAATGGTTTTATTAAAGAAAGCGTATATGTTGAACAACCTCCATTGTTTGTTCACGAAAAATATCCCGACCATGTTTTTACATTACAAAAAGACATATATGGTTTAAAATAAGCCCCTTGTGCCTGGTATGAACGTCTTAAAAATAATTTAATTACATCTAGTTTTCAAATAGGTAAAATAGATACAACTTTATTTATTAAACGAGAAAATAACGACATTTTAGTTGTACAAATTTAGACAATATTATTTTAGGTTGAACTAATGAAAATCTTTGTGATCAATTTCAAATATTATGAAAAATGAATTTGAAATGTCTCATATGGGAGAATTAATTTCTTTTTAGGTTTACAAATAAAACTACTTGAAAATGGTATCTTTATTCATCAAGAAAAATATTGTAACGATCTATTACGTCGTTTTGAAATGGATAAAACTTCTAGTAAACCAACACCGATGTGTACTAGTGTTCACTTGGAAAAAGATGATAATGGAAAAGATTTTGATGAAAAATTATATCATAGTGTGGTTGGCTCCATACTTTATTTGATGGCTAGTCGACCCAACATTGTGATAAGTGTATGTCTTTGTGCCCGATTTCAAGCAAAACCAAAAGAATCTCATCAAAGAGCTGTTAAACATACCATACGATATCTATCTAGTACTAGAGATTACGGTTTGTTTTACCCTAAAGGATCATTATTTGAACTAGTTTCATATAGTGATGCGGATTTCGGTGGATGTAAAACAGATCGTAAGAGTAATAGTGGAACATGTCACTTTATCGGACAATCATTAGTTTCATGGTTTAGCAAAAAGCAAAATTGTGTCTCCTTATCTACTTGCTAAGACAAATATATTTCAACAGCTCTAGCATGTACACAAGTGATATACATGCAACAAACACTTACGGATTTCGGCAAAGTTATCAATAAACCACCAATATATTGCGATAACACGAGTGCAACAAATCTTTTAAAAAACCCTATAAATCGCTCGCGTACTAAATATATAGATATACGACATCATTTTTTACATGATAATGTAGAAAAAGGAATTATTACATTAGAATACGTAAATACTGAGAATCAAATAGCAGATATTTTCACAAAACCACTAAACTAACAAACATTTGTTAAACTCTGATGCGATTTAGGAATATGCTCTCTTCATGATCTTCTAAACTAATACTACATCTTTATTTATTATATATTTAGCTAAAAGATTTTATCCAAAAATTAAAATTGATAACTCCTTCACCTTAAATTTTTTAGGTGGTTGTTTTCTAAATTTACCTATAAATAATTTTAAAACCATATATAAATATCTTTACAAAATAAAAGGTAAAGAATATATAGATTTCATAATTTTACAACAAAAAATATAATCATGTCTTCCGACAATTCTCATATGTCCTTCTCGACACCAACAACGGGTAGCTCAATGGATACACCTCATCGCCTTCCTACCCCTACACTAAATCAGGAACCGACATATAGGTGGTCTCCTACCACATGAGATTCACTCGCGATAAAAAGATTTCCAAACGATCTCTATTTGTTTCTCCTAACACCAAGGAGAAAATCGATGAAATACATCACTATCAAAAGCAACAAATAGAGTTACAACGAGAAATGTACTTTGAGAAAAAAGTCATGACGCGACGACTAAGTTATTTTAGAGCAAGTTACGATAAAATTTTGTAACTCACGGAAGAAGGATGTACATGAACCACTTCCATTTCCTGGCAGTTCTTTGGATCCCTCTGCATCTTATCGTACACCTTTAGATCCTTCACTTAGACGATTCTCTGGTTCCCCAAGAACCCACGAACATGGAAATATATGGTATGCACTCAAGCCATGGAGGGATGACAAGTCTGAAGATCGAAATGCTCCATCATCATCTAAATAAAGTTAATTATTCTCATTGTATTTTTATCTGCATATATTTGTATTATGTTTCACAAATAATAATACTATGTTCACACTCTTGAAAAATAAGCATCACCCTTCAAAATTAGGCTATTTTTAGACAAATTGGTCCTTTCAGACGTCTTAACATTGCCATCATACGTCTGACACTCTAGTATCACACAAATTTTTAACCATCGTGCATATATCGGACGCTTGATATAACCTTCCAGACGTCTAAAAACCATCTTTGGTTCATAAAAAATAGAAATTAGTCGATTTCAGACGTCTGAACTATTGACCAAACGTCTGAACAAAGTGTCTCCTCCATAAGATAAAAACTCAGACCATTTTCAGATGTCTGTTATATCCAGGCGTCTGAGAAAACTATTTGTCCTACAAAAATAAAATTTTGACCTGTTCTAGACGTCTATTTCTACAAAAAGACGTCTGATAATTCTCTATGACTATCAAAAATTACAAATTGATCAAATCCAGACGTCAACCACAAACAATCAGACGTTTGATTCTATTTACTGTTTTCAAACTAGGTTAACTCAGATGTCTGAATTACCTTCCAGACGTTTGAAATTCAATCGATACTCTTATGTGCCAAGACAACATTTTTTTTTTACTTCTCTCATTTCGTTTCAATTATTTCTACTGCAAAATCGATTTCTTACTTCTCAAAAATACTTCCTCTTCCAAACTTGATCAAATTCGATGGCTCTTAAAAAAAATCCTAAGATCTCTAAGCGAAAATATGAACAAGCAACTTCCTCCAACCCCCAAGTTTGCTCAAATGATCAAATTGAACGATGGATGAATCGTGTACCGCATTCACTCAGGAGATATGAGGATATTCAAAAGAATAAACTCCGTACAGGTAAATTTTATAATTTGCTAAAGTTCCCAATGTATGATTTAGACGAAATGTGTGAAACTGCTGGTTTAGAAACGTTGATATCCTTTAATCCCAATAACATCCAAATTGATCAGTTGGCCATATTTCTTTTATACGCTAATTTGGATAGCACAACAGTTTGGAACACCGACAACGATGATAATTAGTTGTGGTCTAGTGTTTACGACAACACAATTAGGCTTACTCCAGGGACCATAGGCCGAACTCTCGGATGCTTCGATACTGGAGAAGATTCAAATAATATTCCGGATCTGTGTCTAAAACTGATAGATAATATAGCACATCAAATGTGGGAAGATGAAATGCCTAGATTCGCATCCAAATACCTATGACCTAAGGCGAGACTTCTCACTAGAACGATTATCAATACTATCATTCCCCACGTTGGTAGTCATGAGCAGATCACGGAACTAGAGCACAAGGCCCTATATGCTGTATTCAGTGGAACAAGGGTCTATTGGAAAAAAATTATATTTGACGAGCTCAAACACTTTTGGACTCAATCACGCCCATCCATCATTTATTCTACATATATCATGAGATTTTTACGAGCTCACAACATCTCCTCATATTTATCCACTTTTGAAGAGATCTCTCCGAAATATCCATCCACCAAATTTTTCTCCCTAATGCACTTGCCGGAAAATCTTCCGGGTTTTCTATCTTTTGAAGATTAGACACAACGTCGTCAAGCCAGACAAGCTGGGCCTCCACCTCAAACACAAACTGAACCATCACAAGGGGTAGAGCAACATCATGAGACAACTCCTTCTCCTCCTCCTGCACCATTTGATTATACGTGCCAAGATGATATTTTTAAGACTCGCACAGAGATCAATCCAAATGAGAGTATTCGCAACCTAACTCTCCAAAATCAGCTTATTTTTTCTCGAAATCAAAAATTCTTGGCTAAGCGCATTGATAGTTTTGAAACATCTTTTGCTTCTCGCCTAGCTACAGTTGAAATGTCACTTTCAACTACATTATCTGTTCTAAAGGAGGTTCTTCAAAGGGTTCGTGATCCTACACCACCTTCAAAAGATTGGCCAACTCCAGTGCGTTCTCCTCCTCCTTCAAAACATTCCAAACTTTTTGATGAGGAGAACGAACCTCTCGAACAAAATCCGACATCTCCTAAAAAACAAGCAAGTTTTTCCAAGGATGAAGATAAAAGAGATGATCAAGAAAAAGCTTCTCCAAAAAATCTTTAGATTTCTTAGTATTCCATCTTTTATATAAATATGATGAATGTAATCAATTAATGTGATTAACGGAATTTCCTCTTTGGTGTGTTATTTCTTTATATATTTCTTATTGGTAAATACTTAATGAAATGGAAATAATGTCTACAATTAAAAAGTTACAAATCCTTTTTGATAATGCCAAAGGGGAGAAATAATATAAATCACAATAAATGATGGAAAGCACATATTCAGGGGGAGATTTATAAAATTATATATAAGTACATTGTATAGTTGTCATCATCAAAAGGGGGAAGATTGTTAGGAAATCAAATCAACAGTTTCGATGACAAAAACTATACAATGGAAATCAAATATGCACATATATATTTCTATATAAAAGTACTCGCTAGAATAACATCACTAGTGTTTGCGCCAAAAATGGTCACAAACCCCAAATATCGTGAAAGCACCACAGTATGAATATAAATCAGCGATATCCCAAACACAAATCACAGATCACGGCAAATTATAAGCTATAATCCAAAAGTAATGAACAGAGGCACAAGATTTATAGTGGTTCGGCTATCTCCGGCCTACGTCCACTCCAAACTTTTATCCTTTTATTGATTACCCTTGCTGGTTAGAGATGATTACAGCAGTAGCAATGAAGAATTTTGAGTACAATAGTTATATTGAAGTATAGAAATGAATTCGGCAGAGTCTGGATGTCCAATAGCCAAAAGGTCCTTTTTCTGTAGGCTTCAGGAGGTTATTTATAGGCATAGGAGGCTGAGATCGCGCTCAAACTTCGGGAGACTTCTTCTGGCACGTGAGTGGGCCCACGCGACCGACCCCACCAAGTTTCGACTCGATCTGTGATCGATACAAAATGATTTCGTATCCATCAAAAAATGATCCAATCGAGCTGAAACTTGGCAGGAACATTCCTTACCTTACATGCAAGTTGCTGTGAAAATTTCATTGCATTTGGATCAGCGGTTTGGGAGATATGATCGATACGAATTGCATTTTCGTGAGGGCTGTTGCGTTCGAATCCATTGGTTCGAATCCAACCTGTTCGACTCGATCAGAAGCGCGTGCTTGTTCGTGACGTGGTGCGAGCTTCCTGGCGATCCTAAATTCGTGCCGAGTTGATGGTTTCTTCCTTTGAACCATGCACGTCCTTCGCCACTTTGAACGCCTCTTCCTGTGATTCACACTCGCATCCATACTTTACGTTCGTTCGTGCCGATAATTTTGCATTGCAGTATCCAATTGCCAGCACCGTACCGTTCTTCGTATCGATGTCAGGAGTGTGTTTCGTATCAATCTATTTGATCGATACGAAATAATGTTATGCGAGGCATTATCAATCGATACGAAAAATGCACGAAGGGCCAATCATATGGATATGAAGCTTGACACTGATGGACACGAACGAAGCCTTACCTGATGGATACGAGGGAGGCCTTACCTGATCGATGTGAAACCATCGAGCTGAGTCCATGCTGGTCGATACGAATGTCATCGATGCGAACCTGAACCAATCGATACGAACAAGACGTTGTTCCATGGATACGAACTGCCGAGCATTCGTGAACCTGATCGATACGAACCAGATGGAGTCGAACTATACAAAACTTGTTGGATTCGAATAGGGCCGAGGAGCTATCCTTACGATGGATACGAAATGGATCGATTCGAAAGAGCCAACACATAATTTCCTGATGGATGCAAATGATGGATTCGAACCGCACCAAACTCGATGGATACGAACATACTGAGGGGATGCCATTCCGATGGATACGAATCTGATGGATTCAAAATGAGCTCAATCAATATGTGGGAAAGCAACAACAGCTACATTAGCAAAAATAGCAAGGACGTGTTGTAGGAGTAACGCATTACCTTCTTTGAGGATCGCGCTATATTATTATTAATCAAAGAATTTCTATATCTAGATGATCAATCACTCTATAGTTCCTGATGAATACTTGTCTAAAGCCGACCACCCCCCAGTATATTAATTGCCAGCCGTCTATCACCTCAACCCTTTGATGGATTCGAACAGTATATCCTTCCTACCTTGTATCGATCATATCTCCTTCATACGAACTCTGATTAACCTGAAACTTGAAACATAGCCTCTCCTAGTCCTTATTATCATCTCCAATCGATTCCGTTCTGATCGGAGCTCGACCAAATTTCGACGACATCCATTGCAGCTTTGTTTCCAATTGAACACCAATTCTGATATCCATCATCCCTCGCCTATTCTGTTGGGATTCCAGCCTTGACCAAAAGGTGGGATAATAACTAGAAACATGAACAAGGCTCAAAGAACACTATAAGAGACTACAAGTCGATAGGAACAAAGAAGCACCATAAAAGATGCATAAAACAGACATGCACAAGTTTTAGACGTCTGGATGCACAAGCCAGACGTTTGGAAAAGTCCTCTGGAACTACAAACAGACTAAACCAGACATCTGGTAGTAGCACTCAAACGTCTGAAAATCTACTATATACAAAAAATATGTAGTATCGGACGTCTGATACAAATACAAACGTCTGATTTCGAACTCGTATTTTAAATTTAAACTTCAACTGCCACGTTCGAATAGACATCTCCGCTTCTCTTCACTGCAACTCTTCATCATCAATAGAATCAACTGTAGAACACTTGTTAATGGATGCAACTACTCAAGGAACCTCTCTATAACTATATATATCACCAAGAATCAAGAGAACAAATCACCTTACTTACTTACACTCTCTAATTACATACTCTATCATATACTCTTGATCTATAGCAATCTATACTTGTATTTTACTCTTCCAATTATTCAATTCTTTATAGACAATACTCTCTAGATATATACTAGAAGCATTTGTACTAATTAGTCAATATCCATGTTATAGAACACACATTTGACAAGAACAATTTATTGTAACCAAGCTTATTCCTTCGGACGAAGTGAGGGTGTTTAATAATCGAATTTCGAAGGTGAGCTTCAGGACTGGACGTAGGACAGGAGGTTCGAACCAGTATAAAAGCCTGGTGTGCTTATTCTATATTTACGTAGATTAATTTTGTTTTAGTTGCATTATATATTTTGTCACATATACTTGCATATACACTACACGATCCACCCTATAGACTTTCATAACCATGTTTAAACATTATTAACATAAATAAACAAATTTTTAAAAAATAAATATGTTTCTTTGAAAAAAATCCATACTTAACATCCACATGATCGTTTCCATATTTATGAAACTATATTTATAAATCTCTTCTGTTTCATGAAACTTCCATTCATAAAACCCCTTTATTTATGAACGCCATTTATAATCCATTCCTTTGTAAATCTCACTTATTCATAAATCCTATTTAAAACATCAATCGCCATTCGTTGTTAACGTTACTTTCATAAGAACAAATTTCATTTATAAATAACTTTCTATTTATAAAATACCGTTTAACAATTTGAAATTTACCCTCACCTGCCATTTCCAAAATAGAATCAACTATTTTCTAAAATATCATTCCACATCTTATTATAAATCCACAATTTTGTGATTTATTCCTTAATTTATCCAATAACAAAAAAATTCCTTAATTTATAAACATCGTTTATAAATCCATGCATTTTATTAACCAAATACGATTTTATAAAACCTTCAATTCATTTGGAAAATATCACTTTTCTAAATTTGTCAAATTTATAAATTTAATAAGTCTTAATATAAGTATATATGTTACTTTATATGAAATGGTAAATAAATATTTATGCCAAAATATTTATGACTTCCTTTAAAACCGTACTCTTTATTATAAAAGATGGACTTAATTTTAAGATTTTAAAACCTTTTTCATAGTTCAAAAATCTCTATTTTAAAATATTTTATATAACTATAAATTTATAATTTCTAAAAATCATACTTTTAATTTTGAAATAAACACTTCTTTAAATAATTCAAGAAAAATTATTAAAACATATATAATTCCCAAAATCAATTTGGGATCCCTTTTTAAATCAAATCATTATTCTGTAGTATTTAAAATACCAAAAATAAGGCCCAATGCTAGTAAAGCATTAAACAAGCAAAATCATATTCATGTTATCTAATATGGCATCCAACAAGTCATATATCACAATATATATAAAAAGTAAAATCAATAGTGTGAGGAATCCTGTTGGATCCCTCCAACTTGTCCTCTACATCACGTACAACATATAATCATAAAAATGCAAATCAACCGCTTTGAGGCAGGATTCGTATACAAAGGGTTATCCGCTCTTACGCAAGAATGTAATAGGGTCTCGTCCGCTCCATGGGCAGGAATATATCCTAGCCAACAACATAATTCAACAAATCATCCGAACAGTCAATAGCATTCGACAATAAAATACCCACACATCGAATAAATAATTTTTATTAACTATATATACTATTTTTTGATTAACCAAAAAGGTAAGATTAACTCACATTGATTTTAGTTTTGTCAAAACGTTCCATTTTGAATTATAATTGAACAAACGTTCAATTTAAACCTTACTCCAACTAGCTTCGAATCTGTCCAACCTAACTCCATAGTGTAGTACTCGTCGATACGATCACAATGCAACTTGTCGCGCCCAAAACCAACCTCGTATGAAAAGGATATGGATTAATGAACGTACAAATAATTAGATTAAAGTTAATTAAAATAAATTAAAGTTTAAATTAACTTATTCCCTCTTCCTCTTCGTTCGCAATTCCTCGCTCGCAACTTTTTTTCAATTGATTCGTCGATCGTGATCCTCTAAGCTACCGCCGTCACGTGCGCCACCACAGCTCCACCTGCCATTCGCCTCGCCATGTGTGCACGCTATGCACACGAACCAAAAATTGCACATGAATGCGGCCCCCTAGCCACTACGTCAAGCATCGATTCGATGATCAGATTATATGAACGAAGTCGTGGGGAAGAGAGCAGCAACTTTCATGTCGAATGTTTTGGCTAATTTTGCTTGGATTGCAACTTTGATTTGCGGCCATTGATATGGTTTTCTTTTAATGGCGGCTGTTGCTTTTCGGGTTAGGGTTTGGAAAATTAAGAAAATGCATGTCCTTATGTAGAAAAATTTTAAGGCATTATTTATTCCTAAAAATTTCGAAAGCCAAATGAAGCATGCCGCCTAATATTCTATACGTTATACCCCTATTCCGAACACAATGGAATATATATCGGAAGACAACTCCATCATATACAGAAGTTAACTTTTCAAAATTAAATTATATTAAATTAAATTCCTTTAAATAATTTCTATGTGCTTCGAACTCGCACGACCCAACGATACATCTGATCGCCACGAAATTCGATGGCATAAAATATTTCAGTGTTATGAATCCAATGGAACTGGTTTCATCGAAATCCAAGACAGTGCTCCAGAAGGCTATTTTTACTCATTAATTAAAATGAATTATTATAAATCGGATTATTCTCTTATAAATTCAAATTCAAGTATTCATTATATTCATTCTTATCAAAAGAGAATTTAAATAAATTTTCGAAATCATTTTTATTCACATTAAATTCATATTCAATCATTAAACAATTCTAAATATTTAATTTAACTACCAAATAAAAAGCTAAATTTGAAATCTAAGTTATGTGACTTATAAAATTAACTTTTTAATATTTAAAATCAATTAAATATTCCAAATTTAAATGACCGAAAATTTTGGTCGTTATAGCCGTAATTTTACCAACTGATGTTGGAATCATCTGTAATTTGGTCTATAACTATTGCGTGCACGAATTTAGAAGCGCGGCGAAGGAGCACCACAAGTGCCTACGTCGAAGGGTAGCACGCGTGAAGACGATGTCAGCGGTGAAGTTGGTGACGTCTGAAGCGGTCGGGCTTGGCAGCGGTGGCACGGTCAAAGAATTAAAATGATGGGTCAATGGGGTATCGAGGATTTCACATTACTGTAGAAGGAGGTGAGTTTTTATATTTTGATCCCAATATTTTTATTATTTATGGATTAGATCCTAAAACTTCTAACCTCCATATCTTACACATACGAACTCCAATTCGTGCACGATTTCTTTCATTGGACTTATAGTAGAGTTCTAGACTTGTATGCTGAGTTTAGAGGTTGTTAGAAAGAGCCTATTTCTTCTTGATATAACCATCTGACCTATCATTTCATGATAGTCTAAGTAAAATTTCTCGTACCTTGAGTTTTCTCAACAAATACATGCATTTATCTTACCCATATAGTGATATAGTGTATGATACTAGACATGACAGCCCTAGCTTGAGTTTGATTAACAGCCAACATGTATGCAAGTAATATATCTAATATTTAAATGATATAGGGCAAGATTATTAAGATCCATAATCTTTAATAATTAAGAGTGCTATTGATTAAAGGAATAATGTATTTTGTAAAATACCCATATGACACCAGTGTCTCACACATCTAATATCATGGTATATGTACCATGCATATATACTTAGTCCAGAAATCTAAGTCGGGTTTGTTTCATCCATTATACATATTATTTATATACAAATATAATATTTATTTACATTGACCATCTTTTTGATTCAGAATATTTTCAATTGAAGTTAGAACATCAAGATGAAGATGAAACGATTCACGAACTTGGAAACGTGCTTAGAGGGATCATGGAAGCATACTCAACAAGTTGCACAGACAATGGAGAAAAGCGGACCACTCAGTACTAAAAGGAACCATTCGACACCGAGAGCTTTTCTCTAAACTTTGGACCTCCAAAAGCCCTTGTATTCTACATATTACCTCACATAATCGTTACAGAGTACTTCCCTTCAAGAAACAAGAAATTTCAAGAATTTATGAGAAAACAGCAAAGAAAGAAAGAAAAGACAAGGAGTGTTAGGGAAATTTTTAGACACAACTCAACCTTCAAGGAAAATGTCTGGAATGCAACAGAACAGAGATAGAAAGAATATTGGAAAAGAAAGGGAAAGTTTCCTCCAACACAAACCTGTTAATACCGAGAGGAACTTCTTAGCACCGAGTGGTTTTAATTAATGATTGAGACGGCTTTGGCTCTCTTGCACCTTTGGACTTGGATCTGAACCTTCTACTTCGTAGGCCTCTGAGTTTACTAGCAAATTTTCCTATAAATACAGCCCTACAACTACTGAAAACAGACTTTTGGCACTTCATCTTCTTCATCTTTTAATTCTCCTCCATAGCTGTCACTAAGGAAGCTACCATTTGCTATCCTAAGCTTTAGTTCGGTAAAAACATGTATTAGTGACACCAAATCTCTCTAAATATCTTTAAAACACTTCCAAATCAATAATTTCAATAAAAGCTACAGTAGATGTATGCCAGAGATTGCCGAACCACTATAAAAATCTTGATGCTCTTACATATTTTATTTTACATTCTACTAGATCTCAACCTTTCAATAGGTTTTTGGGTGTTGTGCCACTTTTAGTGTCAACATTTTGGTGCTTTCACTAAGAACTTGATTTTCAGGGTCAGATCTAGCTTGCTATTTTCGGTTTTGAGAGATCAATGGTCAAATCCAAAAGATTTGCTTTAAGGAATTTGAAAACTTGCTGATAAAAATCAATGATGCCTAGGAGAGATGGAAGATTAATTGGAATGGTTGCTTGTACAGAAGGAGTAGCGGCTGGTAGTGATGGAAGAAATGCTCACCATTTGGAAGTTAGTAACCAGTAGGTAATAATAGGATTATCTGCCCAACATGAGGTGGTCACCAGGGTTGAGCTTGATAAGGTGACGTACGAGTTGAAGCAGAAGTTGGTTGATAGTCAGAAGGCTTTGATGGAAAAGATGGAAGCTAGCATAGCACTACTGACCTAGCAACTACAAAGAACTACCAAGAACAGGAGAGAAGCTTCTCCCTCCAGATCCAAAGAAGAGAATTCATTTGTTTCTGGTCGAATAGATGAAATGAAAAGCAAAAACAAAAGGAAAAAGTTATTGAGAAACGGAAGAGCTTGGTGGAGGAAGTCAGAATGCTCCCCCCTAAACAAAACAACTAGGTACCTAGAGGATTTAGCCCGGTATCAAGAGGTTTTCTAGATAGTCAGGGGATGGATATAGCGAGTTAAGGCTTTAGACTTATCAGACATAGAAGATAACCTATAACATGATGGTAATGAGTATGAGCTGAACGTCGAAGCTAATAGAGATGGAGTCCAAACAACTGCAATCGAACCAACTGAACATCAATGGAAAACCAAAGGACCGGTTCTACTAGAGATTGGAAAGCTTAGACATAAGCGAGCAAACTGAGATTTTTTATAGAGCTTAATACTTGGCGCATCCCCTGATAGTCCGCCTTTGGAATATCGTGCCAGTGAGGAATATATAGCAGACATAGTTATGCAGTTGGTCGAGGAAGGCAAAGGTAGAAAGAATGAGAATTGGGGTTCCGCACCAAGCAGAACTTTGTTCATGGATATATTATGAGAGAGGAGTATCCCATGAAGTTTACGATGCCGATTATGCCATCGTATAATGGGACTACCAATCCTAGGCAACATTTACTCAACTATGAAAGACATATAGAGAGTGCCAAGGCAATGGATGTCTGTTTGATGTAAATGTTTTCCTATCTTCTTGGAAGGAGTTGCATCGATGTAGTCCAAGGAGGATTAGGAGACAATGATGGTAAAGAGAAGGATACCCACAACTTCCTCCTACCGTTTGTCTGTTTTTTAGTTTTTGGTCGAGTTGATTCATCGAAGTGCTTCAATGAATGCGTTTTGATTTCTAATAAATTGAACGTCAATATGTCATTGGATGTTCATCCCATCAACGTTCGAATTTGACTGTTAAAGACCATTTGCATTACAAAGATAGAGCTCCATACCACCTTAGATTCCATCTAGTTCCATTAAAGTAAATCCTGTATTAATGGGCAATATCTGACATATAGTTTTATCTCGTATCGAGCTTGTTTGCCAGCATAAGTGAGATTTCTATACAAAGTGCTTCCATACACATGCTTAGGACACATGAAATGCACTGCATAAGGTGCTACACTACCCTAGTCGATGTACAGAATTTGATTGGTCAACACACTTCAACATTCGTTGGATGTTATACATTAGCCACCCATAGGGTACATTTATTCAAAATAGATAGTAGAATTTAAATTACCTGACCACACTGGTTCTAAAGCTTTTGGTATAATATGGAATCCCATACACACTCCAAGCGCGTCGCTATTACTCCAGTGATCCTTCCACTTAATTCCTCCAACAGTGGCTTCTAGCTCCACTTTGGCTTCTACTTTTACCCAGGCTCATCGGCCTTATCATCGCCGAGAACTCCTATAGGAGATTGCTTCACTCATGATAGTTGAGGAGTATTAAAGCAATGTCGCTATAGATCCTTTTTTTACTGGCATAATGGTCCTCAACATTCCATTGGTTTCTCAGGCTACACGACTAACTTCTGCGGACCTCTGGTGAATCAACAATCGGCATGGATTATAAAGACTATCAAATACCGTTGACACCAAATATAACTATATAATGCGCTACCGATGTGCCTAGCCGATGTATGATGATCTTTAGGGGTAAAAAGAAAAGAAAACGATTACACCGACCCTATTGTATATCTCATAGTGCATGGAATAAAACATAATACACATTACAGATATAAAACAGAGAGAGACAGTAATAACTAAGTGATCCAAATATCAAAGTATAGATCCATAGAGTTATACAACAAGTAATAGAGTTTATACAAAATGGAAATAAACTCAAGTAACTATCTCATAACAATAGTAATAAGCAGACACTATCAAGGTTCCACAGTGTTGCAGAGAGGAATAAGCATAGAAATCCATATTATAATATAAGATAACTCCATCCAGCTCGTCCTCTGCACTGCTACTGCATCCCACCTAGACCTGCTATATAGTCTAGTCATTTAAGAGTACTCGAGATAATAAGAAAAAAACATAAAATCTCGAGTTTGACAACAGTCTGGTGTGACCGGTGAAATGAATTTCAAAAAATTATACAAGTCGATATAGTAAGGGACAAGGGTATACGTACCTTACCTGACTTGCCCCTGCAACCAAAGAGTTACTACATAACGAACATAATTTCTACTCTATGGATATAATAAAGGTATAAAGTAAACTAAGTGTGATAACAGGTGTCCATGCATCGCTATCCCCAATACGTATCTCTAGCGACATCCTTAGAGTGACAAACTATGAAAGAAAACAACTAAAGCAACCGTAGCATCCATTAAACAATCCTTACGATCACTCAATGTGCTCTAGATATATGATAACTTGTATGGACTTTCCTATGCCATAGACTAATGGAAATCCCGGTTTTTAGTGTACTTGTCTCTATCCCGAAGCTAATACTTGACCCAAATCCACCTGTCCAGGGTACACGGATTCAAACAGCTTACCTAGGGTAATCAAACAAAGTATCCATTAGCGTCCCTATTATAACCTTGTTCTTGAGTACATCAGAAAACACTTCGAGTATCAACGATCCCTTAGCACACAAATCTAAGCTCTTTCCATGCTCCATCTAGTTTCCATTATTCTCGAGGAACAATTCCACATTCCACTACTACACGATAGAACAATTCGCACGTTTTATCCACGGATCACTCTTTCTAGAACCCGCCCTTTATGGACAAACATTCTCATGATCCTTTCAACATTGAACCATCGACATCGGAACCTAACTCCATTCATCATCGAATTGCCATCACCGAAGCCCCGAAGTTATCATCATGCTACTACATCGCTATCAAACCCCAAGAAAACAAATAAAACCTTCAACATGACCCATAGAGCCTCCACTCCCACTCCTAAAAGTGCAACCCTAATAGCATCAAACTGGAACTCTCAATACCAATAGGACCTCATGTTACCCAGAGGTGTACTTAACCAATTAGCTTAAGTTTTCTTCCCTCTCTTCCAAGGATCCATCTCCTAAGTGCTTGGAACCCGACCATTTCCCCTTCAAGCTCTTGGCATCAACTCCGATGCCTTAATGCTAAATCCAAAAGCTCTTGTTTCCATGCCCTCCAAAGCACTTGGTGCTTGCTCCATCACTTAGCCAAATTCTTGCACTTTTCTTCTGCTTGTCACCCTAAGCCTTGACATAAAGAACCATTACCCGCCATAATGATTTCCACCACACAAGACCACTCGGTATCAACATGACCACTCGGTATCTACTCCTCTATTTCACTCTAATCTTGATGTGAATTTGATCCTGAGCAACACCAATGCTCCAGGGCCCCTCAAAGTTTCATCCAACTACGACCATCTTTGCCTTCGATTTACCAATTTGACCACCTCTTTCCTAATTACCTAAAAGCACTAGAAAACCATATCAAAGCAAAACATAAAAACATGGATTATCGTACATGTACATCCGTTCATACATGCAGTACGCAAGAATATGATAATTAACCAAATTCTAGTCTAAATCTAACTTTTATTCAAGCATATTGATATGAAAAATGGAGTTTCCAAACCATTTAAAAACCACTTTAAAATCTTTAAAGTTTGTCCATAAAAATCTATAAAATGTGATTAAAGTTAGAAATTATTTTAGAATTGAAATCATGTTAAAAACATCATTTTTACCTATATAAACAAGGATAGTAGAGTGAGAGGTCAAGAACCACTCATCAAATACCTCAACTACCAATTCCTTCACTTAGATCTGAAGTGGGCAACATGGAAGAGGAATGCAAATCAACTAAAATGACAATCTCAAGCTTGTATATGATAATCACCTAACTAATTGATGATTTGGTTAAGATTAGTAAGGAAAAAAGTTAGGCTTTTTGATGAAATTGGGGTTAATGGAAGTTTGGAGCTATTTTTAGGAAAGATGGGAATGACTTAGACCAGTTCTACAGCCTCCGCTTAGAAAAGTGGGTTAGTGCGCCTAAGCATAGGCTTAGTTAATTACCCACTAATGCAGGCCAGCAATAGCCAAAACTTAAAATAGCTATAACTTTCAAATGATAAGTCTATTTTTCTTTTATGACCACTCTATGACTAAATCTTAAAATAGCTATAACTTTCAAATGATAAGTCTGTTTTTCTGTTATGACCACTCTACGGAAAGGAAATTCATTATCCTAAAGCACTGAAAGTGGTTTAGGACCCAACTTTAACTTTTATCAAAATTTATAGTCCAAACAAGATTTTTAAGATCAAGATGGTCACAAAGAAATTCGAAAAAAATCATAGATGTGAAAAATGTCTCTTAGAGTCACTTCCTAAAATTTTGGACGCATACGACCTCATTATATAGAGCAAAAATATTTTATGATTCTTTGACACATAAATAGAGGCCATTACACTCTTCCCCTTTAGGAATTTCACCCTTGAAATCCCTAAATAATTCGACATAGTTACCCGACATGCGTAGCAATCATATGAAATACTCATACACATCAAACAAGCGTACCCTATATGATATCAAAGGTGAAAGTAAGTATGATAATCAGTAGGCCTTACCAAAAAGGAACTCTGGATATGTGGCCCTCATACTCTCCTCGGTTTCCCACATTCACTTTCTCCCTATTGAACCTTCGCTAACTCCATCGACTTCCTCCTAAGCTATTTCGTATCATGTCCGACAATTTGAATCGGCCTATGAGGTCCCAAAGCTTCTGGTTCAATCTCGATATTATCAAGTCGATCCAGTGCAATCATCATGCCGGAGTTATGTGAAAAAATCCGCAGTTGAGAAACATGGAAGACGTTGCGCACAGCCGCCATCTTCTAAGGTAAGTTGACCATATATGTTAGGTTCCCAATCCTCTTAGCTATCGGAAAATGACCTACGAATCTCAGCACTAACTTCCCCTTACTACCAAACCAAATAACATTCATCAAAAGAGAAATCATCACAAACACCACATCACCAACAAAGAACTCCAAATCTCTATGTTTTCTAACAGCGTAGCTCTTTTGCCTATCCTGAGCAGCTTTCATTTATTGTTGACTGATCTCTATCTTCTCCAAGGTTTCGCTAATTGTATTTGGCCCAAGTATCAGTTTCTCACCCGCCTCACACCAACACGAAGGGGAATTTCACGGTTGGCCATACAATGCTTTATTGGATCCATACCGATATTAGACGGATAGCTGTTGTTGTGTGCAAACTCCACAAAATGCAATTGATTGTCCCATGAGCCTCTGATGAACTCCAACACCTATTGTAAGTTCTTCCAAAACTCACTAGTAAACAATGGGTCTTGGTCACTCACAATGCTCTTAGGTACACCATGAAATCGTATAAGTCAATTCACATACAACTCGGCCAGTTTGGCTGCCATTATACTTAACTTGATGGGTATAAATCTAGTGCTCTTGGTCAATCAATCGACTATGACCCAAATATTGTCGTACTCTACTCGAGTCCTCGGCCGTCCATCAATAAAGTCCATCGATACTTTCTCCCACTTCCATTCAGCAACTTCAAGCGATTGCAACAACCCACTTGGCTTCTTTTGCTCTACCATCACCAATTGGCAGTTCATATACTTTGAGATGAATGTCCTAACATCCTTCTTCCCCCTTCCAATAATAGGTCTACTTCAAGTAATTGTCTCATAACATTAAGTAGTAAAAATTTGATCCAAATATCAAAGTACAGATCCTTAGATTTATACAATAAGTAATAAAGCTTAATAAAAGGGAAATAAACTCAAGTAACTGTCTCATAACAATAGTAATAAATGGACACCATCAAGGTTCCACAGTGTTGCATAATGGAATAAGCATATAAATCCATATATAATACGAGATAGCTCAATCCAACTCATCCTCTGCACAGCTACAACGTCGCACCTAGACTTGCTATCTAGTTTAGTCATAAAGAATACCCAAGATAATAAAAAGGAAAGCATAAAATCTCAAGTTAGACAATAGTCTGGTGTGAGTGATAAATAGATCTCAAAATGTTGTACAAGTCAATATAGTAAGGAACAAGATTTTATGAAAAATAACTAACATGTACCTATAACCAAAGAGTTAGCATATAACATACAATATGCTACTCTACGAATACAATAAAGGTATACTGCAAACTAAGTATGACAATGGGTGTCCGGCTATTCCTATCCCCAATACCTTTTTCTAGTAACATCCCTAGAGTTATAGCTATGGAATAAAACAACTAAAGCAACCATGGAATCCATCAAATAATCCTCACTATCACTCATGTGCTCTTGGTATACTATAACTCATATGGCTTTTCCCATCCAGGGACTAATGAAAATCCCAATTTTTAATGTACTAGTCTGTTGCCCGAAGTTGATACTAGATCCAAATCTACCGGTTCAGGGTACATGGATCCAAACAAAGTACCAGTAAGCTCCCACAATACCCTTGTTCTTGAGTACATCAATAAACACTCCGAGCATCAATGATTCCTTAGCATGCATATTCGAGCCTTTTCCTTGCTCCATCTAGTTTCAATTATTCTCGAGGAACCATTCCATGATAGAACTAATCTTGCATTCTATCCATGGAGTCAGCCTTCCTAGAACCTACCATTTGTAGATAAAAATTCTCATGACTTCTTTCAACATCGAGCCGCCGCCATCGGAACCTAACTCCATTCACCGTTGAGTTTCTATCACTGAAGTCCCAATGCTCTCATCATGCTACTACATTTCCATTAAACCCCAAGCGAACAAACAAACACCTTCAAAATGACATATACACCTTTTACTCCCTCTCCTTGAAGCGCCACCCTGATAACATCAAACCGGACCTCTCGGTATCGAAAATTGATGATCTCAAGCTCCTATATGCTAATCACCTATTAGTAAGGGAAAAGGTAGGTTTCTCGATGAAATTATGGTTAAAGGAAGTTTAGATCTATTTTGGAGAAAATGGGTAGACCAGTTCCTACAGCCTTTTCTTAGCACAATTTTTGAAGTGCGTTAGTGGGCCTAAGCACGGGCTTAGTTAATTACTGATTAATACAGGCCAACAATAACCAAAACTTAAAACAACTATAACTTTCAAATGATAAGTCTATTTTTCTACTATGACTAACTTTCAAATGATAAGTCTATTTTTCTACTATGACCACTCTATGTAATGAGAAACCATCATCTTAAAGTAATGGAAGTGGTTTAAGATCCTAACTCGGCTTCTATCAAAAGTTGTAGTCCAAACAATTTTTCGTGATCAAAATGTTCACATAGAAATTTGGAAAAAATCATAGATGTGGAAAATGTTCCTAAGAGTCACTTTTCAAAATTTTAGAGTCATACGACCTCATGTCAATATAATTAAAAAAATTATGATCCTTCGATACGTAAAATACAGGTCACTACACTCTCCTCCCTTTAGGAACTTTGCCCCCAAAATCTCTAAATAAGTTAACATATTTACCCCCACATGCCAAACAATTATATGCAACCATCACACACATCAAACAAGCAACCATGCAACCAATAGTGTAGGTAAGCTTATCCTAGCATGCGAGATACTAAACTATCCTTTATTATATCAAAGGTGACAATAAATACGATAATCAGTAGGCCTTACCGTACAAAGAGCTCTGGATATGTGGCCCTTACACTCTCTTCGATTTCTCACATGCAGCCGCCTTCAGTTTCTCCACACTGAACCTTCACTAATGCCACCGTCTTCCTCCTAAATTGTTTCATGTCACATCTGACAATATGAACAAGCCTACAAGGGCATGAAGCTTCTAGTTTAATCTTGAATCATCAAGTTGATCCGATGCGATTATAATGCTTGAGTCATGCACAAACTTCAACAAATGAGAAACATGGAGAATATTATGCACACCCACCATCTTTTGAGGTAAGTCGCCTATATATGATAGGTTCTCAATCCTCTCTTCTATCGAAAAAGGACCTATGAATGTTGGCGCCTATTTCACTTTATTACCAAACTGAATAACATTCTTCAAAGGAGAAATCTTCAAAAACACCATATCGCCCATGGAGGAGACAAAATCTCTACGTCTTCTATCATTGTAGCTCTTTTGCCTATTCTGAGCAGCTTTCATTCGCTTTTGAATGATTTCTATTTTCTCTAAGTTTTCTCTAATCATATATGGCCCATGTATTAGTTTCTCGCCCGCATCCCACCAACACAAAGGGGCATTACACAGTTAGCCATACAATGCTTCATATGGTGCCATATCGATACTAGATTGATAGTTATTGTTGTATGCGAACTCCACCAAATGCAAGTGATCATCCCATGAGACTCCGAAATCGAGTATGAAATCTCGTAGGAGATCCTTCAATATATTATTTACTCTCTTGGTCAACCCATCAGTTTACAGGTGATAAGCTGAACTAAGATGCAGCTTGGTCCCCAATGCCTCTTGTAAGCTCTTCCAAAACCATGATCGAACAATGGGTCTTGGTCATTCACAGTGCTCTTCGACACACCATAAGTTGTACCACCCATTTCATATGCAACTCAGCTAGTTTGGTTGTTGTTCTACTTAACTTGACAGGTATAGAGCTAGTGCTCTTGGTCAATCGATCGACTATGACCCAAAATGTTGTCATATCCTGCTCGAGTCCCCGATAGTCCATCAATGAAATCCATTGTTATTTGCTCCAAATTCCATTCAGGAACTTTAATCAGTCGCAACAACTAACTTGGCTTCTTTTGCTTTTATCACCAACTGGCAGTTCATACACTTCAAGATGAATGTCCCAACATCCTTCTTCATCCCCTCCCAATAATAGGTCTGCTTCATATCACGCTACATCTTACTACAGCTGGGATGTATGGTCAACCAAGAGTGGTGGCACTCTTGTAGCACCACATCTCGTAATTCATCAACATCGGGGACAAATAACCTCTCATCCTAATGGAGCTAACCTTCTCGGTTGAGTCTATATTGCTTCAAGTCTTAGACTCTACTCCTCCTTCTATTTTTTCCATGATCTCTGCTAGCCTAGCATCTCACTTCTAACTAGTGCCGATCCGCTCAATCAAAGTAGGTTTGATCGTCAAACTTGCCAACATCTCTGGCTCTAACTCACAGTGAGGTCTGAAGTCATAGCCAGTAATATACTCCAACTTTTCCACTCCATGAACATCACTCCCAAAGTGGCATGTCTTCTGCTTAATGTATCGACGACCGCATTTCCCTTACCAGGCATATAAGAAATGCCAAAATCATAGGAGGCCAAGAATTCCAACCATCACCGCTGGTGAAGGCTGAGATCCTTCTGGGAGAAAAGGCACTTCAAGGATTTGTGGTTCGTGAATAGCTCGAACCTTTTTCCTAATAAGTAGTGCCTCTAAATCCTTAAAGAAAACACTATCACCACCAATTCTAAATTATGAGTTGGATACTTCCTCTCGTGCTGCTTCAGTTGTGGACTAGTGTATGTGATAAGTTTTCCCTTATGCATCAACACCGCACCTAATCCAGTACCATTGGCGTTTATGTATAGTGTCAGCTCCTCATTTTCACACGAAATGGTTAATAATGGTGCACTTGTTAACCTCTCCTTTAGACTCACAAGAAAATGCTCACACTTTGCGTTACAAACAAAAGTTTGATTCTTCTTCATCAAATTGGTCGATGGTGCTACTACATTCAAGCAGTCCTTAATAAAACGTCTATAATATCCCACTAATCCTAGGAAACTACCGCAATAGTAACACTCTTGGGGCTGGCTTCAATCCTGAACCGCTGCCACCATCGTAGGATCTACCGCAGTACCCTGCCTAGAGAGAACATGACCTAAGATTCCCACTTCTCTTCTCCAGAAGTGACACTTCAAAAACTTTGCCTACAATCGATGCTTACTTAACACCCCTAGCAAAATCCTCAAATGTTCCTTGTGTTCTTCCTATGTCCTCGAATAAAAAGGATATCGTCAACGAAAAAAAAGTATGAACTTATTAGCCAATCCCTGAAGACGCGATTAATGAGATCTATAAATATGCTGGAGCATTAATTAGTACAAAACCAACCACTCATATAAACCAGATGGCATACTGAACACGGTGATCGACACACTCTCCTTCGCTATTCTCAACTAATGACACCACTAAATCCAATTAGGAGAACACCTTTACACCAAGGAGATGATCGAACAAGTCATCAATACGTGGGAGTGGATTGTTGTTCTTCTTCGTCACCTTATTCAGTTCACGGTAATCGACATACAACCTCAAAGATCCATCCTCTTAGTAGCGAATACTACAGGTGCGTCCCACTCAGATATGCTCCTACGAATGAACCTTCTGTTCAATAATTCCTTTACTTGCACCTCCAACTCCATTTTCTCTTCGGGTGTCGTATGCCTCAAAGGCATAACTACCAGTCCGACATCCTTCTCTAAGTCTGTACGAAACTCAATCTCTTGTTATGGCAGTAATTCGGTCAACTCCTTAAAACATGCAGATATACTTTAACGATAGGAGACAGCCCATTTTATGGAACCTTGAGTAAATATCGAAAGCTAACCATAACCCCATTCTCTAGGAGGCAGCTAATTACTACCATTTTCTCCTCCACGGCCCTAATTGTCACCAAAAGCTTCTCGCAATCCACTATTGCCGCATACATCCTTAGCCAGTCCATCCCAAGATGATCTGAACCCAACGAAATTCAAAAAAAAAACCAATCACAAACAAAAGAGCATCCATGAATCTATGATACCAAACCATGAAAAACCATACACAGGCTAGTGGATCCTTTAATAGGGTTTGTCACAATCAAAGGTCAGTCAACTATTTCGGATTTCAATCCCAATCTTTCAACTAGTCATTAGATATGAAGGAGAGTGAAGTCCCGGTATCGAATAAAACACATAATGGAACACCATAAATGGAAAACATACCTTGAATAACAACGCTCTTCCACTTCTCTTTCGCCGAGGGAGCAATCGATGAAGTCGAAAAAGCGTCTAAAGCATATGGCTTCACAGCCTGTTTCTGATTGTTAGTTCTAGACAACTTTTCTGCATATGTCCAAGCTTGCCTTAATTCTAATGCTTCTTCCCATCAGCTTTGCAGTCTCTGATCAGGTGACCTTTGTATCCATAACTAAAAGAAGCAGATTCCTATTTGGCCTTCTTCTGAGCTTTCTTCCCTTAAAATTGCTTTCTCTTTCCCTTCAATTTCTTCTTGCCTCCATAGACTTGCTTCATTTTTGGCTCCTTCTAAAGTGGCAACAGCTGCTTTATACTTGGGGTATAAACTCTCCCGACGAAGAGCTTTCCCAACAAGTCTCTCAAATAGCTCATCGATATGACTCGCTAACCTCTCCCCCAAATAGTCGTCCAAACCAATAATAAATTTTTCGTTCTTCCTCAATGGAGTGTCAATGAAAGACATCCCATACTTTGACAAAGCATCGAACTCGACAATATATTCTAAGAAAAACATATCTCCTTGCTTTAGATCACCAAATTTCCTGAATAGCACCAACTTCTGAGCAGCCGAATGAACTTCTAGTCAAACCTAGCCTTGAATTGGTCCCAAATAAACTGATCCTCGGGTGTAGCAATAGTAATGGCATGCGACTTATATACTATATATACTACTACATTATTTTGAAACCCAAAGTATATAACAAATACGCATTCTCTTATGTACACACACACACTCGATCCAATCTAGTGTGATAACTTCTTCCCTATCTCTATCGAGCCACGGTATCAACTCAGATTAATCGTGTAACCTAAGCTCTGATACCTATGTGGCGGCCGTCCTACACCACTAACACCCAATATAATTATATAGTGCACTATTGACATGCCTAGCCAATGTAGGATAATCATTAGAGGTTAAAAGAAAAGAAAACAATCACACGGAATCTGTCGTATATTGCACAGTGCAGGGAATAAAATATAATACGCATCATATATATAAAGTAGGAAAGATGTAATAATAAAGTGATCCAAATATTAGAGTACAGATCCACATAATTATACAACAAGTAATAGAGTTTATACGAAATGGAAATAAACTCAAGTAACTATCTCATAACAATATTAATAAGCAGAGATTGTCAAGGCTCTACAATGTTGCATAGCGGAATATGAATATAAATCCATATATATTACGAGATAGCTCCATATAGCTCTTTTATTGTGCATCTAATGCGTCGCACCTAGACCTACTATCCAGTCTACTCATTTAAGAGTACCCAACACAATAAGAAGCAAAGCATAAAACCTCGAGTCAGACAACCATCAATTGTGAGCGGTAAATGAATCTCACAATACTACACATGTTAATATAGTAAGGAATAAGAGTATACGAACCATACTTAACATGTCCCTGCAACAGAAGAGTTAGCATATAACGAACATAATATGTTACTCTACAAATGTAGTAAAGTTACACTGCAAACTAAGTATGATAATGGTTTTCCACATATCCCTATCTCCAATACTATATCTAGTGACATCCCTAAAATGATAGACTTTGGAAGAAAACAACTAAAGCAGCTATAACATCCATTAAACAATCCTTAGTATCACCCAATGTGCTTTAGATAACTCATATGGTCTTTCCGTTGCCAGGGACTAATGGAAATCCTGATTTTCAGTGTACTCGTCTCTAGCTCGAAGTTGATACTAGACCCAAATCCATCGGTGCAGGGTACACAAATCCAAATAACCGACCCGGTAACCAAACTGAGTACCCACGAGCATTCCTACAATACCCCTGCTCTCGAGCACATTAGAAAACACTTTGCGAATCAACAATCCCTTAGCATGCATATCCAAACCCTTTCCTTGCTCCCTCTAATTTCCATTATTCTCGACAAACTTTTTCATATTCCTCTATTCCATGATAGAACCATTTTCTCATTCTTTCCGTGGAATACCCTTCCTAGAACCCACCCTTTATTAACAAATATTCTCATGAGTCCTTTCAACATCGAGCTGCCAACATCGAAACCTAAACCCCTTTCACCTTTGAGTTGCTATCAACAAAGTCATGAACCTATCATCGTGCTGCTACATCGACATCAAACCCCAAGCGAACAAACAAACACATCTAAAATGACCTGTAGAGCCTCCACTCACCCTCTTGGAAGTTCCATCCAAATACCATCAAACTAGTCCTCTCAATACTGACAAAACCTCTCAGTACTGAGAGGTCTACTTAACCAATTTGGTTAAGTTTTCTTTCCTCCCTTCCAAGGCTCCATCACTTAAGTGTTTGGACCTCGACCATTTCCCCCTAAAGCTCTTGGCATCAAGTCCAAAGCTCTTGGTGCTAAATCGAAAAACTCTTGTTTTCATGCCCTATAAAGCTCTCGATGCTTGCTCCATAAATTACATCCCCCTATTTGGAGGCCCAAAACTAACGGTTATAGATGATGCAATCATCTATAGTTATTAATCATCGGTGACCAAATATGGCGATATTAGATACATTGATATACAGAAACACAAGAATATGGAAAAAAATTAAACAGAAAACAAATTCTACATTCCATTTCAAAATATTCCAAATTAATTACATAATCCGAGTTCGCAGACCACGTTCAGGTAACATATAATTATTATAAAATACGCCAAGAGCGACATATGAAGATACCCCCTTGGTTGATCAGAGTATATAAATAGGCAAGAAAATAAATTTGCCTTTACAAACAAAACACAGCGGAAATAAAAGAACTCTAATAGTAAGCATGCCTCCTACATGTTCTCGAAAGCATTATTCGCCTAAAAGAACACCTGGAAACCTTAACTCTCCACCTACTCAAAATCAATTGAGTATACGAGAGTTTAAAGGGGAAAAAAACTTCGAGTCAGACATAAAGCCAGGTATAAATAATAATTTGCTATCTCAAACAATTTAGATATCTAGTGAGACCACGCCGCTTAGCTGAATGGGTTTTCCTGTTACTTGTATCCTAAAACATTTATAAAACCATATACCGGGCTCCTGCATCCACAATGGTTAAAACATAGTATTTCAAAACATTATGATGATATGAAAAACAAGTAAATCAAGTCTGGATTACCCATCCCCATTCATTCTGACTATCTGTCTCAATTATAGTTTCTAGGATTATTACTAACCTGTTAAATGTTTATGGACTATTTATTCAATATCATAGTTTTCATGGAATCATTAAGAACCTTTTGATAACTCCAATATATTTTCTCTTATCCTAGTTTTCATGGGCTAATTAGGAACCTATTGACCAACTGTCAATATCTTAATCCAGATACAGTTTCCATGGGCTAACTACAAACCTATTAACCCCTGGTAGTATCAAATCATAGTTTTCATGGGCTGACTGTGAACCTATTGACCCCTACCAATATCTTTTGTTATAAATAGTTTTTATGGGCTTACTGCGAACCTATTAGCCCCTGCCAATACTTTAATTAATATTTTAACATTTCTTAAGTTATATTCACTACTGGATCAACCTAACTGATTATTCTGCCCTTCCCCAGGGTACTGTTATGGATTAATTACAATGTGAATAAGTATATGAAGAAGTAATACTTCTAAAATCTTTATTTATGCCATGGTATTTCTTTTTTAAAAGTGAGAGTACGTTATTTGTTTTGAAACTTTGAAACATCACCTTCGAAACCTCTGGATAACCACCTTTGAAAGCGTAAGCTTTTTTTCAAAACATAATAAACATATCTTTCGAAGTCCTTGTTAAATATTCACTTTCGAAACCAATGGTACCTTTCGATGGTATAAAAATATTCTTTAAAACATATCTTCGAAACAAATCAAAGTACCCTTTCGAAAACATTGGTTTTACTCTTTAAAAACATTCTTTGGGTTAAAATGATTATATACGAAAGTACCGCTTTTGAAAGCAATTATAAAATTGTTTTGGGGAAAATTTGATGGAGTCAGAACCATCTAGTTGAAAGCAACCACCTCTTAAATTAAAACATAAAAGGATAAAGTCGAAACCCCCTTTCGACTCCATTGCCTTTGAAACCCCCAACCCTTCGAAAGCATTAAGGAAAAAGGCTTAGTTTAAGTTAAAACAAAGAGAACCCTTCAATAGCATAGATGGCTTCAATACAGTCGAATGGAGAAAATTTGCAACTGGGTCTCACCTGGGATGTTTTCGACCGAAATGGAGCGGAGTCAATGGAGTCGAAAGGTACCGCTGTTTTAGGCGGAACCTACTTTTCTGAATTAAAGGCTAGAAATTAGCTGCTTTTAGTAATTGCTTTATAATCACTAGCCTATTTGTAAATCTTTGATTGGTTGTCATGAAACTTTTTAAATACTCTACAAAGATAGCTAATGCATTTAATCAGATCCAAATCAAGGAATTATAATGTTTAAGCCCTTCTATTAACAAAATAAGAATTTGCAAATAAGCCCTTTCTCTTGAAATAATTTATTTTTCCTAGTAAATCAATTGAGAAAAATCCCCACAAATAACAGAAATGAAACTTTATCATGTAATCAAACATATTAAAATTTTAGATCCAATTTTTTCCTAAAATACTCAAAATAAAGTTTAAACCCAATCGCCCCCGTGTCTATTGGTAGATTTCTAGCACTCATATTGGCATCAGCATTTTTATTACTATCATTAACTTATCGACTCGGGTTCCTCCTACTAGTGGGTCGAGCATTTCCATTAGTTGTGATGTTTGCTCCACCGAGATTTCCTCTTCCGTTTCTTACTTCCATATTGTAACGACCCGCTTTTTTGTACAATTTAAACTGACAATAAACCACACATGTCCAGCCTAAATCGAATGGAAAGGCAGATTGTTAGGGAAAAGAAATAAGAAAGAAGATAGATGAACTAAACAACACAGAATCTCACAGCGGAACAAATAATTTATATTATATACAACAAGTCTTTACACAAAAACAAAAGTGTAATTTATATATGTACAAACATCAATCAAAGTGTACTAACTTATTCAGCACGGACAGTTATAACAACCTGTCCTCACAATTGCTGACAAACACAATAATGTAGGCAATGTAATTTTAATCATCAATGCGAATACGTCTCTGGGTCTCCAGCTCCTCTCCAAAAGCTCCAAAATATCCATCTATACTTGGAAAATATGCTCGATCTGACCCAAGCATTGAGGAAAAACCACGCCCGGATCAGTCTGGTAAAACCAGCTAGCGTGAGAATTTAAATCACAATTAACTTGATTCTTTAAGTTCAGTAACCTTTTCAAAACAAAGGTATCTCGTAAGACCTTACTGTAAATAAACACGGATGGGTTTTTACCTTACGATAACCAAAACTCTTTTATAGAAAATCATCTGATATTATAATTGTGTCTAGACGCCAAAGTAATAATAACAAGTAGCTATGATGCATGTGTTGTGTACATCACAACGATACTAGTTATAAAATCAAAATTCGATAAGCTCGTTTGCTAATTGTTTAGGCTTTCCATGGAGGTGCCCTTCGTACTTTGAGAACGGTCCTCCTGTACAAGGATCAGAGTTATCCTTCCAAGGGTCAGTACTTATCTAGTCGAGGTACTTAGGAAATGCATAATAGGCCACTTAGGCCAAGTGAATCGCTCCCAGCATGCATAAAATAAATGATAGGGACTTGTTAGAAAGAAAGACGACTACACCCTTATGGGTTAGCTAAGCTCCTAGGTTATGCATTCTATCTCTGGTTTTAGTCATTTCCGCTGATGAGGCTACATCTGGCATTCCAGGTCATGCACCGTCTCCAAAATATATTATGGAATTCCGCATGCATTCCCACACCTTAATAGGTCACGGAATCACACCTGAATTCCACATCTCAATAGATCTCGAAATCTCACACAGATTCCCACACTCCAACTAGTCATGGAACGACATATGGATTTCAACATCCCAAAATATAACTCATCTCCATTTTACCGTATATGGTTTCAGTGTAGGTCATGGGTTCCAAGTCATCTCTTACGAGTACACTCTCCACTTGCTGGGTGCTTCAAAAACCATTCGTCGATAAGGAATTAATTCGATAATACATAAGATCGGGGATCACCCCTTAACCGTTTAAGTGGACGGATCTCTTTATCATTTGTCCTAGAAGATCCACAAGTTTATACATATGGTATAGTAGCCTGATGGTAAGCGTACCATATAATTCTCGCATTTCTTTTAGATATTTCCAAAGTAAAAATCCTTCAGTGTTAAGTAGGAAATAATTCCGTACCACTAAAATTAAGAAGGATTACATATTTGGGCCAAGATTTGATAGTATGTTATTTAACTATCAAATAAACAAACATCCAATCAAAGATTATATTTTCCACTGAAATCAAAAAGCCTCATCTAATTAATTTTTGATAAATGTAATCTCTTTATCAAAAATAGTCATATACTTATCTCACCGGAATAAGTATATTCATAAACCATTCTTTCAAAAATATTTGAAAACTTTTTAAAATAAATGCGGAAAGCACTATGCGGTATAGACCATGGATCGCAGCTCAATGATTACGTCTCTATCCCAAAGAAAGTCAAACTGAACTACAGGAAATCTCTGTCTCTCGAATTACGTCATGAATCGGTCATAGATCACAGTTTGCACAATGGTTACGTCGCTATCCCAGTGAAACCATAACAAACTATAGGTTGTTTTTGCCCATCGAATTACGTTATGAAAATATACCATTACTTTTCGGAATCTTCTATTTTAATAATTATCTCAAAATAATGCTTATAAAGTTTCCGTATAAATTTCCAAGTTTGATTTAGGAAAATACTCTTTTATAACAGTCTACTATATAATATATTATTTTTAAAACAATATTACTATTAGAAAAAATTATCTTTGAAACAATAATATTTTAATACTAGTTAATTCTTAAATAATAATTAACTTTTAGATCAAATCACTATAAGATAACTTTAATGAGTAATTAAAATATGCTGTTAACAATTTAAATAATTTAATAACTTTGAAAACCATAATTGAATACTTTTAAATAATTTTTAAAAATCATAAAATAATCAACTTTAAATCATTTTCAAATAATTATTAATTGTCTTTAAAGTATCAGTAATAAATAATAATCATCCCTAAAACAACTTTGGTTCAAAAATCGACTATCAAATTTAAAAGAAGCTTAGTAACTCCGATGGTACTTAATCAAGTCACCATTTATTTCATTAACAATCTAGAATAACATGTTCAATTATTCACATATGGAATCAATCCATTTTAACAATCAATTTGACACCACATTGCCCAATAAAATCAATAGGATAATAAATATATGTCCATACAAATGTGATAGCAGAACATGTTTATTTCTGCTAGTTGATGTCCAAAAACGCACTTATTTAGGTATAGCGACAGAATGGTGGTTATTTCTGCCAATAGGGGTCCAATTAAATACAATTAGCGGAACAGTGTATTATTCCGCTAAACGTATGTCTAATCATCGCAATTAACTTGAATTAAATCACCACTATTTTTATCTGGGAAAATAACTTCAATAGTTAGAACATATAGATTTAAACGATGTTATTTGTTTAAATCGTGTAATTTAAATTTCTGTCCGTTTTCAATTTCTATAAACTTCCACTTAGTCAAACCTGACAACAAATTGCATAATGGCGTAGTGTTCGACGATATGAACCCATCGCAACAAGTCTGATGTCAATTTGGTTTCATATGCACTAGATATAATGTTTTAAAATTTACTTTATATATATATATATATTAACATTTTAATATCAATTATTTTCCTCCTCTCTTTTCTCTAGGCCGAAACCCAACCCACATACCCGAAAACCCGATTCGCCTTCTTCCCCAAATTTTCCAACCGAACCCATGAAATCCAAACTCAATGCCTTGTTCTTCGATCGACCTTGTTGCTTGATCGATCACATATCCTAAACATCTCGCAAGACCTGAGATCTAGCCCAAATTTCGGCAACCCATCCTCCATGTTCGACCATCTTCCACTACCTAGAACGCTGCCCTATACACGCCTGTATGTGCACATGCACGAGCGCCCTACCCATCATTCGACCAACCATGGCCACCAATGCGATCACCACTAACTCGTCGTCCTACTCCCCCACCCCGCCCACACTCTGGCTTACCTACGCGACTTTCGACCCTCTGACGCGTACGAATGAAACACACGTCCAATAAATCTTTCCCCCATGGCCACATGATCACCTAGAGCCTATGCCACCTACGCCACTAGAATCGCCAATGCTCCGAGCAGCTCTGTAACAACCCTGCTATTAATTAGCTAAATAATTACGATTAGTTAGTGTTGATTAGTTTAAAATTGGAATTTCGATTTAGTTTTAATTAAGTTTTGTTTGATTTAAAATGAAATTTTTTTTGATTGAATAATTGATTTAATTTATGGATTTCGATTTAATCGAAATGTTGTTTTGGATTTTTTTAATGAAATAGATTAATGAATGAAAATTTACTTTTTCATTTAAGTAGAACCCTTTGCTAAATGTCATTTAAAACAAAACGAAAGTAGTTTTAATTTTTAATGGACCTATGCAAGCCCATAACCTTATTTAAACTAAAATACATATAGTTTGCTTTCATAAGACAATCAAATACCTTTTTCTTCTCATTGTTTAAACAAACGACAGCAATTAAAAGAGAGGGTTAACAAATTCTGGAAATCTAAACAAAGCAAGAACCTGGTAAATATCAAATTTGCAAATTCATTCAAACTTAAAGCTATTGGAGCCATCGCAGATTAGAGTTATGACATGGCAGCGGTCGAGCTGCGTGGCCAAAGGTGCAGACGTTGGTGCTGGCTGTGTTCAGGTGATGGCGGGCTAGGCTAGGCTAGGCGTCGGGTGGTGATGCAATCATTTAGCGATGCTATTTAAGGATTTAAGGTGAGTAATTTCTCACAAATGTATCTCTAAATTTATGAATATGGTTTCTAGGTGAATTCTTAGTGTACTTGTTAGGATTTGATTGTTAAATTCTATGTGTTGTTTGAAGATTTTGTAGCATTGAATTGAATACATCTATGCCCTTACTTTGAAATTGATACACATTTTCTTATTAGCTTTTGTTCGCTGCATGCTAAAAAGAAAACGTCCCTGATACTTTTCTTCTTGGTATGTTTCCTTCTCTACTTGAATATATCAAATTAGGTCCTTTAATTGTCCTTGCTTTGTAAAAAAAATAATCACATAAGCAAGCATACTTGCTTATAAATTTTCGTCCTTGCTGCTAGTAAATTTTTTTATTTGCCTTAGTACTTGTCCTCATGCTTTGATTTTAAAGGTTATGTTGCCTTGAAAATTTGGACTTGCTCTCTTATTTTGTTTTTTTATAGGTTTTTTTTGATTTGGCCTCGTTTTTAAACTTATTATAGCGAATAGTCTCGTTTAAAACTAATACCAAATATAGCCATGTCCTGGCCAGCTCAGCGATTAACTAGCCAAAATGCACTGATGACTTTTTTTCTAGCGACTTTTGAAAATTCGTTGGTGTTTTTTCTTAAAAAAAAATTACACTAGCGACTTTTGAAAAATCGCAAGTGCATTTTGGCCAGCTCAGCGCTAAGCTGGTCAAAACAGAACTATATTTGATATTAGTTTTAAAACTGGGCTATTTGCAATAATAAGTTTAAAAAAGAGGCTAAACTGAAAAATAATCCCTTTTTTAATATATAGCCAATGCTAAAATTCTGTAGCTTAATAATATTTACTTATTGATTGTCCTTTGTTTTAATTTACATCTCCTTCATACGTACATGTCTTGAAAAAGGGTGTCATCCACTCAAAGCAATTTGCTTGAATTAATTTCCCTCTGTGACGCTAAAAGTTAGTTTGCCATACACTCTGTTATTTATTTGTCATGTGTCTTAGCCATAGTTTTCATGACCGTGTCGTGCTTCGAACTTTGATGATTGAATGTCTAAGGTTTTGAAGGTTCAACCGGTCGAACCGTCGAAACCGTGATTTATTTTCTCAAAAATTTGCTCATTTAACTATAGACTACAAAAAAATATTGAAATAAAATGCTATATACAAAAGCTGTAAATGGTCTTCAAGGTCTGCAACAGAAGTTGTATGTTGTTACAGTGCATAACTACAGCTTTGTATATAGCAGAGTAGTGCACAACGATAGAAGTTTAATGACGACAAACTTGGCGAATTTTATAATGGTATTAGAGGAGTGTGTAGCAGTGGAAAAAAAAGTGATGAAGTTAGTGGCTTAGATTTTGGAACGATTATGATTTTTAAAATATATATTTACTTATTTTCTTCAAAGCAATGTAAAAGATGAAAATGAGAGAGAATTACACAATGAGAAAGTAGGGAAAAAACAAAAGAACCGTGGTTCAACCGGGTAAAATTGATGGTTGGACCGTTGGTTTGAAGGTCCGACCAAGGTTCATAAATGGATGAGGTTCGATTGAGTTCCGGACTGTGTTGGTCTAAGGTTCAGGGTTATTCGAGGTCGGACCGAGGTAGAGTTCGGTCATGAAAACACTGTTCTTAGGTGAGTCACACAACCCATGTGCCTAGTTTTCCTTTTTTTTAGTTAAATTGTTAAAATCTGTTGCTTTATTTAGTTGTCATATGATTTATTTTAATTCTATTGTTTAGATAGCTATGTTGCTTTGTTTGCCTGAACTATTATTTACTTCTCCTATTGTTTCCTTGTTCCATTATTTGGTTTATGCCTATGTACTAATGTCTTCATCATGAATAATAGTAACAAAATATTTGTTGGTTCTGTACATTCATATTGCCCGTTGCATTCACAGTTTTTTCACGCATGCATGTGCCTTGTTTTGTCAGGCGTTGATTTAGTGCAATGGAATACAATTTTTTTTGAATGCATGTTCTTTTACATATTTCTATGCTTTGCATTATTGGCATGTCCTGTGCATCCCTTCAAATATGTACATGCTTTCATCATGTAATCTAACTATTCAATACAATATATGCTTATATATATCTTAAGAGCATGTCACCTTTATTCTAGTTTATAGGCTAGCTTTATACATGGATAACCTTTCACATTTTGTTCTTGAAATAATAACCTGGAAGTGCCTTAAATTACAAAGAATAAAAATGCATGAATTGCTTTGAAACTTTGGAAATCCACTTATAACTTGGTTTTAAAACTTCTACAGGTAATTTTGTTCAGCACTATATGTATTGTTGTATGCTTAAATGTTACAGTCTCTTATTTAAATACATAGATGCTTAAGGAAATAACTGATAAACTTTGTAAGCCAGGTTTTATGAAAATTATATGTATAAGAAGTATGTTTAGTTAAACTCAGTTTTTGTTCGAAATTTTGTAAGAAAAGAAATACATATGGTTTCGAAAATTGTACATGCTTTGCTTTAGTATAAGGTCAGGTTTCGAATTCTATGCATATTTCATATGTATATACTGTTTGGACTATTTACATGTGCCACCCTTCTTCGATTCCTAAAGGACATGCTGTCAATATATTTTAAATATTATATAGTTTTCTATTCATTACCTAGGCTTATGCATGTAATAACGACCTGACACCTTTCTGTTTTTGGAAAAGTAGCCTAGTCATTGCATCCACATACATTAAAACTTTCCTTGTCAACTCTTTTGGTTCAGGTCACTTGGTTATATTCAATTTCTAGACGTGTTCTGGCAACAAGTAAACTTAAGTTCATATTTTCTTATAAGCTTATAACAAATATATATATATATATATATATATATATATATATATATATATAGCTATGTATGTATGTATGCATAGTTACACTTGGTTACTAATTAATTTTTGAACTAGTATATTAGTTAATAATTCATGGTTAGGAAGTCTTTTTTTTTTTTAATCTTTTTTATGGTGATCTCTCAAAGTTATCAAGATAAACGAAGAACTTAGAAAAGCATAAGAGGAATTAAAAGAAAATTTTAGTTCGTCATTAAAGTGAAGAAGAGCTTACAATATTTTTTGTGGATGACTTCTCTGTTCTGCTGGAGGCAGAAACATATCTACTTATACAACTCATAGCCGGTTATACCGGTAAAATAAAAAGCACACCTGCCCACAAGATTCGGTCATACATTAATACTAATAATTACATAAAAGTAAGCACTACTAAAAGCTGTGGCTAGAGAGACGCCAGCACTAAAACTTTCTGGAGATTTCTTATGAGCTGGAAGATTTGCTGGAATTTATCAAAACGAATCTTGTGGCCAGGAGTGCTTTTTATTTTATCGGTATAACCGGCTATGAGTTGTATAAGTAGATATGTTTCTGCCTCAAGCAGATAGAGAAGTCATCCACAAAAAATATTGTAAGCCCTTCTTCACTTTAATGGCGAACTAAAATTTTCTTTTCATTCCTCTTATGCTTTTCTAAGTTCTTCGTTATCTTGATAACTTTGAGAGATCACCATAATAAAAAAAACAAAAAAAAAGGAAAAAGAGAGAAGAAATACTAGTTTGGGGGGAAGGAAAAAAAAGTAACAACAAGGACAATTTTTTTTTTTATATGTCCAAGCAGAAATCAATAAAGTAGGCTCAATACAATATAAAATCTTCTAGGTAAATTCCTAAAAGATATCCTAATAAAAATCTAAATACAAACATAACTATGTCATATATAAGAGGAAGAGGCAGATGTACCTGATTCAAGGAGGTTAGACTTATGAGACTTTGAGTAGCGCAGCCTGAAAATCAGATCTTTTTCTCTTTCTTTTCTCTCTCTTTTTTTTTATGGCGATCTCTCAAAGTTATCAAGATAAACGAAGAACTTAGAAAAGCATAAGAGGAATGAAAAGAAAATTTTAGGTCACCAGTAAAGTGAAAAAGAGCTTACAATATTTTTTGTGGATGACTTCTCTGTTCTGCTTGAGGCAGAAACATATCTACTTATACAACTCAGAGCCGGTTATACCAGTAAAATAAAAAGCATACCTGGCCACAAGATTCGGTCATACATTAATATTAATAATTACATAAAAGTAAGCACTACTAAAAGCTGTGGCTAGAGAGACTTCAGCACTTAAGCTTTCTAGAATTTCTTATGAGCTGGAAAGGTTTGCTGGAATTTATCAAAACGAATCTTACACTAGTTCTTACTTTGTTAAAGTGGATGGACACGTTGCTTTTGAAGATAATGATGAATCTTTAGGTTGTGATCAGTCGGTGTCGGCCATTTGATCATATTCTGGAGAATGTATGTTTTTGGCTAGTTCGCCTATGCTAGGACTGCGGCCTTCCATTTCTTCTTACGAAAAGTTTTGATCATATAACAGAACATCGTTATTTGGATCAAAATAGTATTCGTGGAAGAGTGGAGGAAACATGATCTTTAAATCTATCTCTCCCCATATTTGGTAGCGAGAACATTCAGACTGTAAAACAAGTTCTTTCCATCCTAGTGGTGCTACTAGGTTGCGTTTATTATGATGAAATTCTCACGGTTTGTGTGCTTCAAAGCATATTGGGGAACCTTCAAACTGTTGGTAGTAACACTTTAGACTTTTGGATGCATGTTCCCGAGTGTATCCATTATGCTTGAATATCGTCATGCGATGAAAAGCTGAAACAATCTGGTGATTCTTTTCGTAATTATAACTTGGGGTTGTAGAATTAATATATACTACAATACCTGATACTAGTTTTAGGTACTGTAATGCCACCATTGCAAAACGTTTTCCAAAACGTTCAAGGATTTCTGGGTCTGTAGATCTAGAAAATGTAATGCGGGATAACATTCCATGATCAAAAAGATCAATAATTTGATCAATACTGCAGGGTAGAAGTGATTCGTCTACTCTTGCTTTTAGCATATTTGATCTTCGATCCTGTGTGACTTTAAACTGGTGACCTTCAGTGGTGTTTTTGTACATTTGTGCTAGGCTTTTCTGAAGTTTTGTTAAATGCTGGTTCCATCGTTCTTCAATCGTTTTTTCAATCTTTAGCTGAATATCTGTACCAGCGAGTTTGTAAAGATCTTGGAGAATAGGATATGATCTTAGTTTGAGGTGGTTTGACAACTGTTGGTGAAAAAGTGTTTTAGGTCGTTTAACTTGACTTTGTTGTAGATCATCTCCTTCTGCAACTAGTTGCTGGATTCGTTTTTCTAGGAGTTTATTTGTATTTTGAGTGTATGAGGTCGTTGTTGTTGAGTTCTGAGGAAATGGTTTTCTTGAATTAACTGGCTAAGTTGAGTTTGGGATTTTTGGTAGAGATTTTGAAGATCGTTTAACTGGATTTCCTGGGTTTGAAGAAGATCATTAGGAGTAGGTGGAGGAGAAGAAGCAGTCTGGGCGTATGACTGATGGCATTCTGGATCAACATAGTAGTTTGGCCCAAAAAAGTTTCGGGCCTCTTTTAAAGCATCGTTTAAATTGTAAAAACCTTTAAAAATTGGATTGTAAAAATTATTTATAGCCATATGAACCTGGCTATATTGTTTGAAAATGCCTGTAAAATTTCCTTTAAAAACAATATAACAAAACAAATTTTTGAAAAGAGCTTTTTGCTGTATTCTAGAGAAGTAAAAGGCTAAACAATTGCCCGATTTCTGTTTATTTTTCCTTTCTTGGTCTATGGTCCGTAAGTTTCGTAGGTGATCAAGAAGGCACTGTTGAGACTGATCATTTATGCGAACTAGGGGTTTACACCTCCTAGGATCATCGTTTCTGTAGATAGTCAGAGAATTCTGACCAAATGTCATACATGGAATTTGACTGTCTATTATGTTTGGAGATGATGTTTTGTGTTTTTGCTTCTGTTTCTACTGATGGAGTTTGCACTTCCACTTTCTGTGATTTATTTGTTATATTACTTTGTTCAGCCTTTGCTTTTTCTTTGCCTATCTGCATATTCATATTGTTCCGGTCCTGAAAATCACAAGCTTGGTTAAAGATATAAGATAGTTTTCTAGATAAAATGTCTGCTAGCTGATTATTTTTACCCTTGATATGTTCAAAAATAATCTTATATCCATTTCCCTGGATAAGATTTTGTAAGTTTAACCATTGTGTTCTGTTTGCTTTTTTGGAATTTTCATTTGATATGAACTTAACGATTGCTTCACAATCGATTTGAACTGTGAATTATTTATTAAGATAAATTTTATATTTATCTAATGCATTGATTAATGCCTGGATTTTAAAATCTAAAGATGTCCATTTTGATGTTGACTGAAAATTGCCGCTAGCATAGGCTGCAATTTTTTCTGTTGATCGATCACTGTACTTAGATGGCTTACATTTTAAGATGGCTCCCCATCCTTCTTTGCAACCATCACATTCTATAATAATGTAATCTGATTCTAGAGGTAATTCTAAAGGTTTAATCTTTTTAACCTCGTTTTTGATTTTTTGAATAAGTTTTACATCTTCGGAATTAAACCGAGATTCTCCGTTTTTTGAAATCTTTCCGTAAAGAGGACCAACCATTCTTGCTAGATTAGGTATGAATTTTCTAGCATAATTTATTAAGCCTAAGAATGCTTGAATCTTCTTTTTATTATCTAATTTATATGGAAATTCAATAATTTTTTGTGAAATGTGAGGTTGAAGTTCAACCTTACCGTTTCCGATTTCTAGTCCTAAAAATGAAATCTTTTGTTTAAAGAGTTCCATTTTATGTTTTGATACTACTAATCCGTTTGCTTCTATTTCTTGAAAAATTGTTTTAAGATGACTTTCGTGTTCTTTAATATTATTGCTTGCAACAAGAATATCATCTATATAAACTAAACAAAGTTCATGTTTTTTAAAAATGCTGTCCATAAAACGTTGAAAAATTGCTGGGGCTGTTTTTAGACCAAAACTAAGGACATTCCATTCAAAATGCCCTTCAGAGCACATGAATGTCGTTCAAGGCTTAAATCTTCTTCTAATTTTAATTGATTGTATCCAGATTTAAGTCGAATTTGCTAAATATTCGTTTGTTTTGAATTAGATTTATTAACATATCTTTATTGGGTATATTATACCCATCGTCCTCTGTATTATCATTTAACCGTTTATAGTTATAAACGATCCTAGGTTTTCCTCGCTTCTGTTCAGAATGGTTTCTGACAATAAATGCTGTTGATCGGTGTCTACTGTCCGATCTACGTATCAGTTTTTGGTTTAGCATTTCGCTAATCTGTAATTTAAATTCCTTTACATCGGCTGGGAGGTAATCTATATTGGCTGTTTTAATTGTAATTTCTGGATTTATTAATTTTATTTTACATATATAAAAACCCTGTTTTTGGTGACATCATCACCAATTAATCCTATTTTTTCAAGTTTAGATATAATCTGATAAGGGATGTATTTTACCTCTTTTCCCTTTTCTAGTTCTCTGAATATTTCATTTGCTAGAATTGCTAAAGAGTTTTTGTGTTCCTTTTGTTTTGGAGAATCTTTATTGTATCTTTTGTCTGTTAAAAAATCTAATTCTCCCTGTCCACCATGCTTGCGAGTGCACCCTGATTGAAAAATATGGTCATTTGTGGGTAAGGTGTAATTCTGTTTACTGAATGTGATACTGTTTCTAGAGATAGAAATACTACCTCTATAATTTAAGATAAAATTTAATCCAAGCAAAAATTCATTACTTCTAATTTCTGCTAGTGTGATTGTACATTGCCGTAATTCATATTTCGAACTATAGTTTCCTGTAAAATCTTTGAATTGGATCATAGATTCTTCGGGTAACTTATGTGTTAGTGTCATAAAAATTTGATTTGTTGTTTTAGAGATAATTGTATAATTTAATGGTATTCTATATTGAGATGGAACTAAGGAATAGGCTATCAAGCTTTTGGTACTTCCTGTGTCAATTATTGCAACTGTATCTATAATTTTGTTATTATCAAGCCTTATTCGACAATTAAGTGTTAATAATGATGTATTTTATTTGTTATGTTAACAGAAAATTCTGTATTACTTGTTAAACTATTTTCTAAATTTTCTGTTTGTTCATTTTCTGTGGAGTGATTTTGCGGTTCTATTTGGCTAAAATCCTTTTCTTTAGCTTTTAGCTGTGTAATATCATTTTGTAACATAGTTACCTATATTTGTAATAATTTAATTTGTGCGTCGTGTTTTTCTAATGTCTCTTGGAAAATGTTTTTATTATCTGGTCTATTTTGTTTATAGATAAGTTCTAGATTAAACTGTTGTTGTGCAAAAAGAAAGAAAATTTCTATGAAACATTTGTCACATTGAAATCGTTTAATTATCTCTGGATATCGATAGCAAATGAAACATGGTACATGATCATTTCCTCTATTTTGAATCCATTGATGGTTACATTCATTTTCATTGTTCATTAATGTGTAAGTGATACTATTTTGTGAAGTACTTTCCTCGCTTTCTGAAACTATACTGTAAATAGATTCTGTTTCGTCGTTTTCACTTAAGCTTTCAATATCAAATTCACCTATTTCATCAACTAGATTTTCTCTTTGCTGATTATTTTGGCGATTTGGAAATCGGTTTGCTAAGTGGTTAGGGTCACCACAAATGTAACAATTACATTTTCGGTTTGGTTTATTTCTTTTAACGTATTTGTCTTTTTTACGTTTATCATAAAATTTTGATTTTCGAAGATATTTTCTTGCTTTATAAAAACCGTATGCTTGCGGAGTGTAGATTGCCGTTCTACAAAATGCCCAAGCCTGTCTTTTGATTTGTTCTTGTAGGGTAGCTTCTTTTACACCGTTTTTCTAGTTCTTGAAAAACAAACATAATTCTAGGGCCAATACCTAATTTTGGTACCGATCCATATGCAATATTCCAATCTTCTTGTAACTTGCTTCCTAAGTCGCCTGGAAGTTTTGAAAAATATTTGTTACATAGATCTTCATCCATGGCCTTGCCAGTTTGCGCTAGGGTTATAGCAAAGTCTTGGCTGAATTCTTTTATGTATTTGAAATCTCGTATACTTAATTGTTCAAGATTTCTTATAGCTGTATTCTGTATTAAAGTTCCTCCTTTACCTGGATCATTACCAATAAGTAATAGTCTGACAAAACTAGTAAAATTATATGGATTGTTTCCTAAAGCCTTTTGTTCTGTGATTATAGTTGGATTATCTGTTTTACGACATTGATAAACTCCTAAAGCTAATGGGCCTAAAGTGGTTTCGAGGACTGCCCACATGTCCATTTCTGGTTTTTTGTTTACCTCCCAATATCTTACTACATTTTGTTCCCAAATAAGAATTTCTTCTGGCCATAACTGAGGGGATTGGTTTTCAAGTAGTAACATATTATGATTGTATAATTTACCATATGGTTTTCGTAAGCCTTTTCTTATATAAGGGCTTTCATGTGTATAGTCTAAATCTGGTTTAGCCCATTGTTCACGTTCTAATGGTCCTTCTTTATACTGAAAGCTAGGTTCATTATCAAACCTACTACGTTTATGTACTGGAATCATGGCTTGGTCCATAAAGTTAGTTTCAGCAAAGAAATCACTTAATGAAATTTGTTTGTTTAGAATGTCTTCAATTAAAGGCATATTAAAATATTTGAACAATGTTGTAAAAGCCTCTTCATAAGACATATCAAGTTTTGTTATGCATGCTATAAGCATATCATCTGTTTCTTGTCTTATATTTTCAAGTGTAATCTTTCTATTTATAATTTCATGTAATGTTCGTTTACTTTCTGTTTTAAAAGTTTCACCGATTTCTATGTTTTCAATATCTTCATATTGTTGAGTATATCCTTCATCAACCAGATACCCAAGAATATCTAGTTCATCGTTTATTTCTAGGTCTGAATCATATTCGTCGAATTTTGGGCCTTCGTCCCAATTCATAGCATTTAATTGTTCATGATTAATTTCGTTTAAATTGTAACATTCACTAATTTCAGATTCATTATCCGTTTCTTCTTCATTTTGCTTAAATTTATAATTACTGAATCTTAGATTTGGTTCTCCAAGCTGATTTGTATAGAGAACATGTGTTTCTGGTACTAATAAACTTTTATCGTTATCTACGAAATCTTTAAGTTGTCATTCAAGGCCTGCTAAATCTTCTGGGTTTATTCTCCGTGGTTCTATCATTTTAATGCCTTTGCTAACAATATTCTAGAAAATTCCATCAAGGTTGATTTTGAATTTCATTCCTGACCTATTACTAGCTTTTTCTGTTATTCCAATACTAACAATAAGATTATTACCTATATAGTTTTCAAACCCGTTTGCCTTAAATCCAAGTTTAACGTGTTTTAAATCTTTTCTGCTTTTCAAAATATTTGGAACCCAATATACTAAGGCTGATTTATCATTTAGATCTATCTCCATTCCTGACAGTAATGCCTTTTTTATATTTGATGTCCAAGATTTATCTAGGACAAGCATTAGAAGATTTGTTTCTAAGCCTTTTCTGGTTAAAGTTTTAATTCCTATGACTATTAGTCCTAGGTATAAAAACCTTTTACCAGTGTTCTTTAATTTCTGAATGGTTTCTGGAGATAAAATGTCTAAAGTAACACTGTTATCGATTGCACGTATTTCTTCCTCTCGTATACTTCTAATTAATGTGGTATTGATGTTTGTAATTCCTGTCTGATAAAGGACTCTTGGATTCAAAACATCTAACTGATTGTTATTATAAATATCTAGATTTTGGTCTAAATCTATTTCTTCATCTAGCCGTATCATTTTTTTTCTTTTTTAGATTTAAATTTTGATAAAATGCTGGATATTTCGTCCTTTGGTTTACTACTGGAAGTAGCCTCTGTTAGGGTTCTACTGGGTCCTGAAAATGATTTTCTACTATTCATTATTTTGGAATCCAAAACTTGTAAACTTCTAGTTGTCTGGTTTTAATAACTACTGGTTCTCCTAGGCTTAGTTTTGATAACTGTTCAGAAATTTTATCTAACTCTTGATTAAAAGACTATTTATTTTCAAGCTGTTCGAGTTTTTCTAAAATTTGAAGATTAAGGCTTATGATTATATTAAATAAATTCGGATATTCTTTGTCTGAAAGATTGTTACCAGAATATATTGTAAACGCCTGTTTTGGAACTGGTTGAGTTGCAAATTTACTTGCTTCTTCAATAGATTTTTGTAAAAACTTATTCATAAACTCAACCACTAACAATATGTTTTACTTCTTGTAATACTGTTTCGATCTGTTTTATCTTAATGTCAAGTTCAAGTGTTTTTGACTTGAGATTTTCTAATATTCGTTTAGATTCAAGTACTAAAGTTTTAGGTTTATTTGTTTCTAATAGAAACTTAAGTTCGTTTGTTGATGATTTGTTTGGAAGACTATTTTTTAGATTAATTAAGCTGTGTAAAATATTCTCGTTTTGATTTTTAACAAAATCAAAATTTTCTACTAGTTGTCTTAACGTTTTGTTTTTACTTTCAAGGGTTTTAGAAATTATTTCTAAAGTCCTTGCTATAGAATTATCGTACTGCTCTAAAGCAATTCCTAGATTTATAATCAAATCTGTTACTGAATTGAACTATTTATTGTCACTGTGTAATATATGTTGGAAACCTTTTTCAAAGTGACAGACAAAGCTGTAATTATCGAGGCTAATTATACTACGTTCTTTAAAGTTATATTCAAGATTAAGATAACTTGGTCGTTTAAAAGATGAAGGATCAATTTTAAAAGTTGTTTTTCTTAATTTATGATTTTAAAACTCATTCCTACTTATGTTTTCAAGTTCTTTTTATATAGGTTTGCTTTGAGAGATCATTTATTTGAAATAATAGATAAAGGTTAAGAAATAAAGATATGAGTATGATTAATTCCCTGGTTACTATATTCGATTTTTTGTTGCTTCAAAGTTTACTATGTTTAGTTGAAAACGGGATTTACGCCTCTCTGCCACCCTAAAACTAACTCATAGGGTTCTGCATTAAAGTAACAATCAATCTTATATGATCAAAATAATATTATAATTTGTAACACTAGGAACAACCATGCTCTGATACCAGTTTGGGGGAAAGGAAAAAAAGGTAACAATAAGGACAATTTTTTTTTATATCTCCAAGCAGAAATCAATAAAGTAGGCTAAATACAATATAAAATCTTCTAGGTAAATTCCTAAAAGATATCCTAATAAAAATCTGAATACAAACATAACTATGTCACATACAAGAGGAAGCAGCAGATGTACCTGATTCATGGAGATTAGACTTATGAAACTTTGAGCAGCGCAACCTGAAAATCAAATCGTTTTCTCTTTCTTCTCTTTTTTTTTATGGTGATATCTCAAAGTTATCAAGATAGACGAAGAACTTATAAACGCATAAGAGGAATGAAAAGAAAATTTTAGTTCGCTATTAAAGTGAAGAAGAGCTTGCAATATTTTTTGTGGATGACTTCTCTGTCCTGCTTGAGGCAGAAACATATTTACTTATACAACTCATAGCCGGTTATACCGGTAAAATAAAAAGCACACCTGGCCATAAGATTCGGCCATACATTAATATTAATAATTAGATTAAAAGTAAGCACTACTAAAAGCTGTGGCTAGAGAGACGCCAGCACTAAAGCTTTCTGGAGATTTCTGATGAGCTGGAAAGGTTTGCTGGAATTTATCAAAACGAATCTTACACCTGTTCTTACTTTGTTAAAGTGGATGGACACGTTGCTTTTGAAGATAATGATGAATCTTTAGGTTGTGATCAGTCGATGTCGGCCATTTGATCATATTCTGGAGAATGTATATTTCTGGCTAGTTCGCCTATGCTAGGAATGTTGTCTTCCATTTCTTCTTCCGAAAAGTTTTGATCATATAACACAACATCGTTATTTAGATCAAAATAGTATTCGTGGAAGAGTGGAGGAAACATGATCTTTAGATCTAGCTCTCTCCATATTTGGTAGTGAGAACTTTCGGACTGTAAAACAAGTTCTTTCCATCTTAGTGGTGCTACTAGGTTGCGTTTATTATGACGAAATTCTCAAGATTTGTGTGCTTCAAACCATATTGGTGAACCTTTAAACTGTTGGTAGTAACACTTTAGACTTTTGGATGCATGTTCCCGAGTGTATCCATTATGCTTGAATATCACCATGCGATGAAAATCTGGAACAATCTGGTGATTCTGTCCATAATGATAACTTGGGGTTGTAGAATTAATACATACTACAATACCTGATACTAGTTTTAGGTACTGTAATTCCACCATTGCAAAACATTATCCAAAACCTTCAAGGATTTCTGGGTCTGTAGATTTAGAAAATGTAATGCGGGATAACATTCCATGATCAAAAAGATCAATAATTTGATCAATACTGCAGGGTAGAAATGATTCGTCTACTCTTGCTTTTAGCATATTTGATCTTCGATCCTATATGACTTTAAACTAGTGACCTTAAGCGGTGTTTTTGTACATTTGTGCTAGGATTTTCTGAAGTTCTGTTAAATGCTGGTTCCATCGTTCTTCAATCATTTTTTCAATCTTTAGCTGAATATCTGTACCAGCGAGTTTGTAAAGATCTTGGAGAATAGGATATGGTCTTAATTTGAGGTGGTTTGACAACTGCTGTTGAGAAAGTGTTTTAGGTCGTTTAGCTTGACTTTGTTGTAGATCATCTCTTTCTGCAACTAGTTGCTGGATTCGTTTTTCTAGGAGTTTATTTGTATTTTGAGCGTATGAGGTCTGTTGTTGTTGAGTTTTGAGGAACTGGTTTTCTTAAATTAACTTGCTAAATTGAGTTTTGGATTTTTGGTAGAGATTTTGAAGATCGTTTAACTGGATTGCCTGGGTTTGAAGAACATCATTAGGAGTAGGTGGAGGAGAAGAAGTAGTCTGGGCGTATGACTGATGTCATTCTGGATCAACATAGTAGTTTGGCCCAAAAAAGTTTCGGGCCTCTTTTAAAGCATCGTTTAAATTGTAAAAACCTTTAAAAATGGGATTGTAAAAATTATTTATAGCCATTTGAACCTGGCTATATTGTTTGAAAATGCTTGTAAATTTTCGTTTAAAAACAATATAACAAAAGAAATTTTTGGAAAGAGGTTTTTGCTGTATTCTAAAGAAGTAAAAGTCTAAACAATTGCCCAATTTCTGTTTATTTTTCCTTTCTTGGTCTATGGTCCGTAAGTTCCATAGGTGATCAAGAAGGCACTGTTGAGACTGATCATTTATGCGAACTAGGGGTTTAAACCTCCTAGGATCATTGTTTTTGTAGATAGTCAGAGAATTCCGACCAAATGTCATACATGGAATTTGACTGTCTATTCTGTTTGGAGATGATGTTTCTGTTTTTGCTTCTGTTTCTACTGATGGAGTTTGCACTTCCACTTTCCGTGATTTATTTGTTGTATTACTTTGTTCGGCCTTTGCTTTTTCTTTGCCTATCTGCATATTCATATTGTTCCTGTCCTGAAAATCACAAGCTTGGTTAAAGATATAAGATAGTTTCTAGATAAAATGTCTGCTAGCTGATTGTTTTTACCCTTAATATGTTCAAAAATAATCTTATATCCATTTCCCTGGATAAGATTTTGTAAGTTTAACCATCGTGTTCTGTTTACTTTTTTGGAATTTTCATTTGATATGAACTTAACATTTGGTTTACAATTGGTTCGAACTGTGAATTCTTTAGTAAGATAAATTTTATATTTATCTAATGCATTGATTAATGCATGGATTTCAAAATCTAAAGATGTCCATTTTGATGTTGACAGAAAATTGCCGCTTGCATAGGCTGCAATTTTTTCTGTTTATCGATCATTGTACTTAGATGGCTTACATTTTTAGATGGTTCCCCATCCTTCTTTGCAACCTTCACATTCTATAATAATGTAATCTGATTCTAGAGGTAATTCTAAAGGTTTAATCTTTTTAACCTCGTTTTCAATAAAGTAGGCTAAATACAATATAAAATCTTCTAGGTGAATTCCTAAAAGATATCATAATAAAAATCTGAATACAAACATAACTATGTCACATACAAGAGGAAGCAGCAGATGTACCTGATTCATGGAGATTAGACTTATAAGACTTTGAGCAGCGCAGCCTGAAAATCAGATCTTTTTCTCTTTCTTCTCTTTTTTTTTATGGTGATCTCTCAAAGTTATCAAGATAAACAAAGAACTTAGAAAAGCATAAGAGGAATGAAAAGAAAATTTTAGTTTGCCATTAAAGTGAACATTGCATTCACATACATTAAAACTTTCGTTGTGAACTTTTTTTGGTTCAGGTCACCTGGTTATATTCAATTTCTAGACGTGTTTTGGAAACAAGTAAACTTAAGTTCATATTTTCTTATAAGCTTATAACAAACACAAACACACACATATATATAGGTATGTATGTATGTATGTGTGTGTATGTACGTATATGTATGTATGTATGTATGTATAGTTACACTTGGTTACTAATTAATTTTTGAACTAGTATATTAGTTAATAATTCATGGTTAGGAAGTATTTTATCAAATATGTGAATATTTTATAAAGTGAGATAATAAATGAATTTATTAGAAAATTTAAATATGTGTTTTTTTAATAAATTAAAGCGCAAAATTGTTTTGAGAACCTTAATTCTATAATTTGGGAAGTATAAATAATCGACTTAGTATTATCGATTGGTTTAAATATTTTCGAATAACAATTCATCGAATATGGTATAACTCATTGAAAACTCATTAGTGAATACTCGAGCTTAATTGGGTAGTATGGGCTACATAAGTTAAATTCTTGTGATCACCTTTTAAAAAGTAATTAACACTTTAGAGTTGTATTCTCTTTTGGTGTGCGACACGTGGTTGGTAGATCCTTAAGAGAATATGGTTCAGTTTTTCTAGTGATATCCGTATAAGTGATATTTACTAGCTTTTTGTAAATACTTGAATTAAATTTCACCATACGGTATGGGACATATTGGTTAAATTCTAGTGATTACTGAAGGTGATAGTATTTGACACTTTAGAGTTTACTCTCTTTTGGTGTGCGACAAGTGGCTACTAGATCCTTAAGAAGTTTGTTCTTGGATTTATTTTCGAACATAATAATTTAATAGTATTAACTAAATGTGGATTTATCTAGTCATGGTTTCTACGTTCACCTTGATCGGCATGGACTATCCTTAAGATCATTCTATAACTCTGTGATTTTGTGTTCCCGATCTGAGTACGATCCTTGGTAATAGATCGATTCAAGTGACACCAATTTGTTTGCTTGTTTACCACGGGTTTTGAGCACAACGATTATAATTGTTTTGGACGATCATTACGATCGGTTCGGATTGGATTCTGAATATTTGGATTATGTGACTGTTCTGTGTTCGTGAAATATATATATATATATATATATATATTCTTGTGTACTGTGTTTGTGAAATAAACATATGTTCTTGTGTCATGTGTTCGTGAAATAAATATATGTTCTTATGTCTTGTGATGGATGTTAAGTTAATTCTGTTATTTTGTGTTTAGTGACTAGTTCGTGTTTGTGATGTAAACTTATAACCCTATACTGAGTTAATCATTGATATTTGCGTGCTTAGAGATATTGTGTTTTGTTCTATGAATTCAATCCTGAACATCTGTATTTACTTATATCTTGTTTATTCTAGTGTTATATTCTGTTCTCACCCTATTGGATATTTAGAGATAGTCTGACCCGAGAGTTATTTTGCTCGGGTCAGGCCGAGACATTTCAGGTTACAAGACAAGTTGACCTTTGAATGTTTGGGCTAGCAAGGAGATAAACACTTTTGATTTTTTTAGTTTATCTCGTTTAGGAAATTGTTATTATGTTCATAAAATGTATAAATAAGATTAGAGAATTGTAAAATTTGTATATTATGTGAGTTTAAAATTTTATTTTGTAGACTCACAATTTGTATATGAGTAAGTTGTATTTCATTCAGCTGTGATCTATGACTGTTATTTATATGATATATTGTTTCGATTCTGAGAAATCAGTATCTGTTACTTTGTATTAATACTGCATACGTCAAATTTAGTTTAGATATTAAGTGAAAAGGTATAAATGACGTGTCGGTGTTAGTAGATATTCATACTTGATCGCCCTTAACAGGCCGTATTTTTTGGATTAGCAGACGATATTAATTTATAATATTCTTTGCTAAACTGGGTATAATGGTGGGGATGTTACAACCTCCTCACCAACTGCGACCACACTCAATGCTTCCTTGTGCCATCGCGACTTTAATTTCCTGAACCCAACAAAACACGGCCTTAAACCCTAAAAACACTCGCCACCCCAAATCAATGCCTAATTTGAAATTTGGCCACGGCGAACCTCTCACCCACGTTATCACGCTCCTTCTCGACTAAACCTCCTCGCCTCTCGTTGAATACGTCGTCGAACTTTTTGTATGAATTCCAATCATCTTCCAATTTCTCAAAACCTATGCTATTAAAATCATGATTTCTTCACCAAAAATCTTATTTTTATACGACAATCATGAAGGCATACTTGATTCGATGTTTTTAGTATGTTGAAATTCATCAAAAATTTGTTATCTTACTATTATTTTGCCATTACACACGACATATAAATTAGACGAGCTTTAAACTATTTTTAACATGATCCATGCTTGAAAACAAACATTTCGTTAGTTTACATCAATAGCCAATTCGAATTAAGACGAGAGATATTGATTTTTAAAATAGAGCATATATGGATTTTGTCTCTATTAACATAACAGAGTGATGTTAAAACTTTCCCAAGCATTCCAAAACCAAATTCTCACCTTGATCATGATTGACAGCATTTGAAACATCCAGTTGAACTTTAATTTTTGATCTAAAAACTTGATCACTTGCTTTTTCTTTTGAAAGAACAGGACGGTTTTCTCCTTTTTCTTTTTCTTACGTTTTGTTTTGGTTTTACAGGTATTTTTTTTACAAGGTTTAAAAATTGGTACTTGCACACATTACACATCTTTATGTATACATGTTTATATAAATTGAAATTATATATACGGTGCATATTTTAGGGATCAAGAAGATTTTGATCTACACAAGGTTTGTGATGGATTTGATTTTGAAGTTTGGTGGATGCTGAGGTGAAAACTTTGGTGGCCTTGACATGAAGTTTGAAATGAAATCAAATTTCATCCTTCACACTCTTTTGTTTGACCAACATTCTATGTTTTTGACCAGACATGTTTGATTTTTTTCCTTTCATTTCTACTTGTAAATTTTTGGTTTAAATCTTGATATTTTACTCTTTACTTATTTTTGACTCATGTTTGTATGATCTCTACTGCACTATATTTTGAGAACAAAATTATATAAAGTAGTATTTAAATATAAATAGTTTTTAAGTCTTCATATCCATATACTTTTACATTTTTTTTTAAAATGTGTACTCAAAGAAATAAAAGTTTGCTAATGTATGAAAATAACATTTTTGTTAATATACTATTTGTAGAAGATTTTCTTATTAAAATGGTTTAAACGATTTTTATTTTCTCATTTCCATCATATTATTTTTTCATATAATTTTCTTCTATTCTGACTTTCCCATATATATGTTTTTTAATGGTACTTAGATATAACATGTCACTAGGACAACAAAGCACAAATCATATGTCAATAAATGTTTGAATAACACTATGAAAGTTTCGAAATTGTGACCTCTCGCACCAAAGTCGAATAACTTAACCACTGGGACAATGGTGCTTGTCTTCCCATATATATTGTTTTTAATTTACATATACATTTTTGTTATTATATATATATATATATATATATATATATATATAAGAAATTCTAAATTAACTCAGTTTCCTATTTTACAAATAAAACCTGGAAAATTCAAAATATTATCTGGATTTAAAACTATCTATTATTACCGATTATCATTTAGCAAGGATTTTATTTTGATTACAAGACTGTATTGTTGAATATTAAAAATAAGTACTCATAACTCAAGACGATAAAAAACCTGGGTCGTTACATCCCTCCCCCTTAAAAGAATTTCATCCCCGAAATTTCCAACATAAGAACATGCAATATTATTCATAAGCCCGCATGATGTCCATAGATCATACATGTATAGAATCCGATTTGATCACTACTCAAATACATGACTCCACTTCCAAACCAGTATCATTCACCCGATTCTGTAGTGCGAACTCTAATCAGGCTCCTTGATTAGGAACTCATCTCTCCTTACATAGCTGTAGCTATGATTGAAAATCTTGGTTCCGTATCAAAAACCCCATCAAGTGCTTGTTTTCAAAAATCAAGTAATAGATCCTTATTCGAAATGGTGTGAAAAAACCTAAGCCTTGAACTCGAATATTAGATCAAAATTATATAGGAAGAAGAAACGATCTATGTCCATCTCATACACTTATTTAATTGGTTGTCCCTAATACTAATTATATTACCTCTAAGTTATTTATGAAAGCATTTTTATAACACGTAGTTTAACTTATAAAATCCCGTATCATCCTCTAAGGGTATACAAAACCATAATTCAAAATTTTATTTTGAATTCACTTAAGAATTTGAAACACCCTGTTTTTATTCAAAACACCTTTTGAAACGATATTATACATTTAATCCACAGAAAAATATAAATATAGTTATCTGGAATAACCCCAAAATTACACCAAGGAACTAGGTACTACCAAACAGTATGATATATTCCTTACAAAAAGGATAATACTTAAGGGAAACGTTTACCATCCGAACGTATCTCTTACCCATTTTTAGTTTTATTCGAGCCACTCGAACTAGTAAACTAAAAATCACTTCTTTCATTCAAACCCATTTTGAAACAATATCATAAATATATTTCCAGCAAAATATTTTAACAAAATATCCAATTCCAATTTGCTTTGGATTCATTCGAGTTCAACCTCGTCCCGATCGTACAATGACAAATAGAATAATTTACTAAGTGCACAATACCGTTCGTCTAAGCAAACATCCAATCGTCAGTTAAAAGATTATTTTGATCATCGCAAAACGAATTAGAACTTATTTTCGAAATATTATTTCAGAATATTCCGAATTTCCTTTTAAATAGATAACATTTATTTAAACTTAATCAAATCAATCTTTATATTTCTAAAATATTCATTCTAGAATATTCAAAATTTTCTTTTAAATAAATGCCCTTAGAAATCAAATTTTAATTCAACATAATGAACGAAGCCTTATATCCAAATTGTGAAACTTATTTCACAAGGATTTCGTTTTAGTGTTTTCAAATGTTCTATTACCCAATCCAGACTTCAAAAAGGAAGATCCAAGATAAATTTATGGATAATAGTCAACTCTTAAAACCCAAACACAACCAAGAATAACTATATTAAATTTCCTTTGAATATTTATTCTTTTATATACATAAGTTATAATCTTAGGTAAAATTATTTCATTTACCAAAATTTTAAATCAATATTTTGTCAATTGGTCTTGTTCGAGTGTTTAGGAAATCCCTATCGATAACATTGGCCAAACGCAGCGACCAGAATTCTTAAGCCACTCAACAGAACAAATGACACAATATAAATCATTTTTATATCACTAACAAATACACGCTCTTACACACACACACCCCTCTATACCCCCACTCTTAAACTCATTCCAGGATGTCACTACCCTATGTCTAATGAGTTACTCATTCTAGGGCATCACTAACCCTATCTATAATAAGTTCTACCCCAACAAAGCCAAGGTTCTCGCTTAACCTTCAGCTTTGATACCACACTGTAACGACCCACTTTTCCATACAATTTAAATTGACAATAAACCACAAATGTCCAGCCCAAATCAAATGGGAAGAAGGGTAGTTAGGGAAAAGAAATAAGACAAAAGAACTAAACAACACGTAATCTCACAGAGAAACAAATAATTTATAATATATACAACAAGTCTTTACACAAAAACAAAACTGTAATTTGTCTATGTACAAACTTCAATCAGAGTATACTAACTTATTCAGCATGGACAGTTATAACAACCCGTTCTCATAATTACTGACAAACGTAGCAATGTAAGCAACATAATTTTAACCTACGTGAATATGTCTCTTGGTCTCCATCATCTCTCTTGAAGCTCCAAAATATCTATCTATTTCTGGAAAATACGCTCAGTCTGACCAGAGCACTTAGGAAAAACCACGCCCGAGTCAGTCTGGCGAGACCAGCGTGAGAATTTAAATCACAATCATCTTGATTCTTTAAGTTTGGTAATCTTTTCAAAATAAAGGTATCTCGTAAGACCTTACCTCAAATAAATATGGATGATTTTTACCTTATCATAACCAAAACTCTTTTACAGAAAATCATCTGATACTATAGTAGAGTCTAGTCGCCAAAGTAATAATAACAAGTAGCTGCGATGCATGTGCTGCGTACATCACAACATTACTAGTCATAAAATAAAAATCCGATATGGGTCGTTCGCTAATTGTGTAGGGTTTCCATGGAGGTGCCTTCATTACTTCGAGAGCGGTCCTCCTGCATAAGCATTAGAGTTATCTTTCCAAGGGTCAGTACTTATCTAGCCAAGGTACATAGGAAATACATAATTGGTCACCTAGGCTGAGTGAATCGCTCCAAGAATGCATAAAATAAATGATAAGGACTTGCAAGAAAGAGAGATGACTACACCCTCATGGTTTATCTAGGCCTCTAGGCTATGCATCCTATCTCTAGTTTTAGTCATTTCCGCTGATGAGGCTATGTTTGGCATTCCAGCTCACGCACCATCTCTAAAATAAATTATGGAATCCCACATGATTCCCACACATTAATAGGTCACAGAATCACACCTGAATTCCACATCTCAATAGATCTCGGAATCTCGCACAGATTCCCACATTCCAACGAGTCACGGAACCACATATGGATTTCAACATCCTAAAATATTACGCATCTCCTCCATTTTAACGTATATGGTATCGGATTAGGTCATGGGTTCCGAGTCATCTCTTACGAGTACACTCTCCACTTCGTGGGTGCTCCAAAAACCATTCATCGATTTTCGAAATGCTCTAGATCGGGTCTTTAGGGAATAATCTGACAATACATAAGATCAAGGATCATCCCCTAACTGTTTAAGTGGATGGATCTCCTTATCATTTGACCTAGAAGATGCATAAGTTTATATGTACGGTATAGTAACCAGATGGTAACCGTACAATATAATTCTTGCATTTCTCCTAAATATTTCTAGATTTAAAATCCTTTGGTGTTAAGTAGGGAATAATTCCGTACCACCAAAATTAAGAAGGATTACATATTTAGGCCAAGATTTAAAAGTCGGTTAATTTACTATCAAATAAACAAACATCCAACCAAAGATTATATTTTCCACTTAAATCACTAAGCCTCATTCAATTCAATTTTGATAAATTTAATCTCTTTATAAAAAACAATCATATACTCATCTAACCGGAATAAGTATATTCTCAAACCATTCTTTCAAAAATATTTGAAAACTTTTTAGAATAAATATGGAAAACACCATGCGGATCGACCATGGATCGCAACCCAATGATTACATCACTATCCTAGAGAAATCCAAGTTTAACTACAAGCAATCTTTGCTTCTCGAATTATGCCATGAATCAGTCATAGGTCGCAGTTTGCACAGTGGTTATGTCGTTATCCTGGCGAAAACATAACAGACTGTAGGCAGTCTCTGCCCCTCAAATTACACTATGAAAATATACCATTACATTCCAAAATCTTTTATTTTAATAATTATCTCAAAATAATGCTTATAAATTTCTATATAAACTTACAAGTTTAGTTTAGGAAAATACTCTTTTATAACAGTGTACTATATAATATATTATTTTTAAAACAATATTACTATTAGAACAAATTATCTTTGAAATAATAATATATTAATACTAGTTAATTCTTAAATAATAATTAACTTTTAGATCAAACCACTATAAGATAACTGTAATGAATAATTAAAATATGTTGTTAATAATTTAAATAATTTAATAACTTTGAAAACCATAATTAAGTACTTTTAAATAATTTTTAAAATCATAAAATAATCAACTTTAAACAATTTTCAAGTAATTATTAATTATCTTAAAAGTATCATTAATAAATAATAACCATCCTTAAAACAACTTTGATCAAAAATCAACATTCAAATGTGGAAAGAAGCTTAGTAACTCTGATGGTACTTAATTAAATGACCATTTATTTCATTAACAATCTAGAATAATATATTCGGATATTCACATATAGAATCAATCCATTTTATCACCAATTTGACACCACATTGCCCAATCAAATCAACAGGATAATAAATAGATGTCCATACAAATGTGATAGCAGAATAGGGTTTCTTTCTGCTAGTCGATGTCCAAAAACACGCTTGTTCAGGGATAGCGGTAGAACGGTGGTTATTTCTGCCATTATGGGTCCAATCAAAAACAATCAGAGAAGTGATGTTTTATTCCGCTAAACAAATGTCTAACCATCGTAATTAACTTGAATTAAATCACCACTATTTTTATCTGGGCAAATAACTTCAATAGTTAGAACATATAGATTTAATGACGTTATTTGTTTAAATCGTGTAATTTAAGTTTTTGTTTGTTTCCAATTTCTATAAATTTCCACTTAGCCAAACCCAACAAAAAATTGCACGATGGCGTAATGTTCGTCGATATGAACCCATCACAATAAGTCGCTTGTCAATCGGGTTTCCTATGCGCTAGATATAATGTTTTAAAATTTACTATATATGTGTACATACGTGTGTGTGTGTATATATATATATATATTTGAAAGTGATTAAGGATTAAGTAATATGAAATATTAACTAAACTAATTACTTGTGTAGAATAGTAATAATAGTAAATAACAGTAAAAAAAATAACACCAGATATTTTTATACTGGTTCGGAGCATCGTCCTATGTCCAGTCTCAGACTCCTTCTGGATTTAATTGAAACCCTCCCTTAACCCGGAGGAACAGGTATTACACCGCTTGGACAACCGAACATGACTTTTCACCTGAGGATACTATAATAGGATTTTCCCGCCTGAGGATACTACAACAGGACTTCAAATAGTTGAGATTAGTTCTGACCAAATGTACACTTTGAATTGTACTGATAAGTTGTTTAAAGTACACCCTTCCTATAATCTTCTCCTCAAGTGTATGTATTGTGTGTATGTGTAGATATGGAAGAAATCGATTGCTGCTTTTAAACAAGTAGTTTGAATATAAATTCAAGAGCAAAGATAGTTTTTGATTCAAGAGAGATAGAAATTGTAAAATCAGTTAGTTAAATGATCTTGAATCTGTTGTTTATATATATGTTGATGAGTTGCAAATCTTGGTGAAGAGTAATGGTTCAAAGAATCGTTTGCAACTCCTCAGGGAAGAGATACTCCTCTTCGACGAAGGGAAGTGTCTCTTCACCATTAAAAAATATGACAGTTGCTGTATTCAGTCGACTGACCAAGAAGTTCAGTAGACTGAATACCATAAGTGATATTCGTGTATGTACACAAACACTGTCGACTGAGGTGCAATAGTTCAGTCGACTGAACTGTAGATTTTCTTGGACTGTCATCTTTTTGTAAAACATGAAACTTTTTGTCGATGTGTTCGTGTTTGTGTTACTTGAGGATAGATTGTACATTGTATATATCTAGACTAACACAAAACTAACTAGAGATTATCCTTCGGAGATTTCCTTTATAGTCGTTATACGAAGATTCATGAATATTGTTGTTGATTGCAAAGCTCCTTTGTCATTGATCAAAATCAAGGTTCTAACAATCACCCCCTTTTTGATGATGACAACTCCTTTTCAGATATCAGTGAATATTCAGAATGATTGTTCTCTAATTGTTTTGTTGCACCCATGAGTATATGCTATCAGATAATTTTATTTTCAAATTCCTGCAAAAAATAGTTAGAGCACAATATATCCTCCCCTTTGTCATCGACAAAAAGAGTGAATAGAATATAATAGTCATAAGATGAAATAGGAGCAAATATAGATATCTATCGTAACATGAGTATGAACAATACAATGGTATGAATGATAATAACTAATACGTAGTCATAGCATCAAAAAATAATATCCATAAGTACTTACCATTCATCAAAGATAACAAAAATACCATTCACAATGGCATAAATAATGTGTATCAAACAAACCCAAAAAATATATGCATAGTAGTCTAGAAAGTAGAGAAAAGGAAACCATTTACTAAGCATTACTACCTTCGTCGGTTTCTTCATCGTTCGTCATCATTGCCCATATCTTCAGAATCATTATTGTTTTAACTATCATTTCCTTGTTCTTTATGGTCATATGAAGACCAAATGAAGTGGGGTTGTGGTCTTGTCTGTGATCCGTTGGGACATGAGTTGAAGTGCTAGTGGAAGATGGACCGCATGATACTACATCCATGTCATTAAGAAATCCTTTAATCCGATCAAGCTTGTTGTCTAGACGTTTGTGATTACGAATAATAGTGGAAAGAGCTTGTCGAATTTGTAAATTAGGCTCTTTAATCCTAGATGATGATGGCCTAGAAGATTGTGATGTTGTAGGAGGATGTTTTTGTCTTGATGGAGTTTGAGTGGATGGTTGAGGATGACCCATTTCCTTATTTTCAAGCCAATGATCGAAAGTAATAATGGTGTGGCTTGGAAATGTTTGTGGCAAACCCATGAGAATTAGGGTCTTTGAGTTAAGTGAGCCAACTTTGGTGTAGTCGGAATCCGGGAATGCAACTTGGAAATGAGAAATAATCCTCATGATATATGCTCCGTAGAGAATAGTCTTCATTCTTCAATTGTTGAAGCATTGGAGTTCATCAAGAATTAGTTTAGCCCAATTAACCGTTCCCCCCATATAGCATATAAAGATTGAAAATCCCTTTTGTATACTTTTTCGTAGCTACTGGTACTGGAGTTTATTAAATGTGTTAATGCCCGGTGCATGATTCTAGCCTTTGGTCGGAGTGTCATAGCTTTCAATTTCGTCATATCACTAGTAAGAAACAAATGGCTCGTTTCATCACGTTCATACATACTGACATTTATGTCGTTAAGATCCTGTCCTTCAGATGGACAACCTAGAATATGTTCAATTCTAGATATTGGGAGATACATCTTTACCCCGCAAACTAGAGACCAAACACAATCATCGGGATTACAAATTTCATGATGATCCAAGTTTAGATTTGCAAGAAACAATTTAATGAGAAGGTGGTTGATTTTTAAATTATTTGTATTGTAATCCAAAAGGCTTTCTAAACCGCTTCTCCTACATAAATCTTGGATTGCATAAGAGGCAAAGTCAGGAAATTTAATGTACGAACCTTCCACAATCCTAGAATTCTTCATTTTGTTGAATCGTTGGATTGTTTTGTCATTGTAAAGTCAATTTTTAATTTGGGCTTTACTAGGACCAGCGGAGGAGGAAGGTGCTCTTTGTCTTTTAGGCGCCATTTTATTTGAGTGATTTGGGGAATTTTAATTTTTTGGTTCTAGGGTTTGGGAGTATGATAAAAAAATTGTAGTGGTGGTAAAAGGAAGAACAACATCCGTTTGATATACGGGCTCGTTATTCATAGACTCAGTCGACTGAATTATTGATTCAGTCGACTGCTTCATTACAGCGAGAAAGTAGTTCATTTTGGACCCTATTCAGTCAACTGAATGCTCCAGGCAGTCGACTGAAGTTTATGTTAATTGCGGACTAAATAATTTTGAAAAGAAATTACAATTTTGATTTAATAAAAGGTGATAAAAGATGTTACAACATAATAAACCAGAAAATTCTAAAAATTTGGATTGGAGCCGTCGTTTTTCCTTGGCTCGATTTTAGTGTCTTCGAACATGGTTCTAATGGTGACCGGTAGTTTTGTTGAGGTGGTGATCTACTTGGTTGTCCGCGTTCCCATGAGTTTGGAGACACATGAGGGTGTTCTGATGAATGCACCAGTGTTTGATTTTTAACTAGAGACGATCCAGAGAATTTCAGTGCTATTTTCTCCAATAAATTAAGTTTTCTAGATTGATTTTGTTGTTCGTAATACATTTCCCTCTGTTGTGTTAAAGTTTCGTGCTGGAAATGAAGAATATCGTCTATTTTGTCCTTCGTAGATGGAGCTCCATAGACAAGATTTCGTCGTGCTCGTTTTGGAGATAGAGTGAATCCAGTGCGATGATCGCAACGAAACGTTGGAGCTTTTTCATTTTTAGGTGTTGGAGTTGGGAGATATGACGATCCGGAGCTCGGAGTGGAAAATTCAATGGATGAATAGTCGGAGCTATGATAGCTTTCATTTGATGACATGATTGAAAGTATAGTTTTGTTTTAAAATATACTTAGAGTTTGAATATATATATATATATATATATTCAAAAGTTTTAAGTGTGTGTGTATATATATATATTTCTAAGTTTAGTAGAAACCAAGCCAAAATGAATGGTCAAAGAATTTCCATGCCTTATAACCAGACATTTCAATTACTGGTTATATATATAAAAAATACTTATTTTAGTTAAAGATATTTCTATTTTATATCAAAGTACATTTTAAAGAAAATATTGTTTTATTTATATTTTAAAAATATATATACAGTAGCGAGTATTTTAGGTAGTGTAGTGCTTGAACAAGAAACAAATGAAGCTAATTGGTTTATGCACTATACTCCCATATTAGAGATCAGAGTTCAAGTCATAGTAGAAGCATAAAAAATTTATTTTTACAAATCTTTTTGTTATATAATTCCTAACTCTTTTCTTAATTTTATAAAACTATTTTCATTTAATGGTTTTGTAAATATATCGGCTAATTGTTTTTCAGATGCAACGAATTCCAATTTTACTAAATCTTTTTCAATATTATCACGAAGAAAATGGAGATGGATGTCAATATGTTTAGTTCGTGAATGATTGACTGGATTTTTCGATAAATTTATAGCACTAGTGTTATCACAAAAAATAGTGGATTTGGATAAATTTATTCTAAAATCTTGTAGGGTTTGTTGCATATATATAACCTGAGCACAAGCTAGTGCAGCATAAATATATTCTGCTTCGCAGGTTGATAGTGATACACAGTTTTGTTTCTTACTAAACCAAGATACTAAGGAACGGCCAATGAAATGACACGTTCCACTTGTACTTTTTCTATCCGTCCGACATCCTCGAAGTCGGCATCACTATATGATACTAATTCGAAAAGGCATTCGTTCGGATAAAATAGTTTAAAATCTTTGGTTTTATTTAGATATCGTAATATACGTTTTACTGCTCGTAGATGTAATTCCTTCGGATTCGCTAGAAAACGTGCACATAAGCAAACGCTCATCATAATGTCGGGTCTACTAGCTGTTAAATATAATAATAATCCAATCATGCTTCGATATACTTTTTGACCAACACTTTTGTCGTCCTCATCTCGATCGAGATGTATCGTTGTACTTGTAGGAGTTATTTGGCAGAAGTGTTTTCCATACTGAAACGTTTAATTAGATTACCACAATATTTTTCTTGATTAATGAAAATTCCATTATCTAATTGTTTAATTTGTAATCCCAAAAAGTAAGATAATTCACCCATATGTGACATTTCAAAGTCTTTAGTCATTATATTTGAAAATTCCTGACATAATTTATTATTAGTAGATCCGTAAATGATATCATCAACGTATATTTGAATTACTAGAATATCCTTTTTAGTTTTCTTTATAAATAATGTTTGATCAGCCTTCCCAATTTTGAAACCAGATTCAATAAGATATCTTTTGAGTCTTTCATACCAAGCACGTGGTGCTTGTTTCAATCCGTATGAAGCTTTCCTAAGTTTATAAACATAGTCTGAAAATTTTTCATGTACGAATAGAGGAGGTTGTTCAACAAAAACATTTTCTTTTATAAAACCATTTAGAAATGCGCTTTTAACATCCATTTGATATAGTTTAATTTTATGAAAACAAGCAAAGGCTAGTAAAATTTGTATTGCTTCAAGTCGGGCTACTGGAGCAAACGTTTCTTCATAGTCAATACCTTCTTCTTGATTATATCCCTGGGTGACTAATCTAGCTTTATTCCTAGTAATATTTCCTTGTTCGTCTGCTTTGTTTTCGAAAACCCATTTAGTACCAATGACTGTTTGATCACTTGGTCTAGGAACTAAGTACCAAACTTTGTTTCATTCGAATTGGTTTAGTTCTTATTGCATAGCTATAATCCAATAGTCATCAGTAGAAGCTTCTTTAACATTTTTAGGTTTGATATTAGAAATGAATGCCACGTGGCCCATTTGGTTAAGTTGACTTCTAGTCCTAACATTTGAATTTATTTCTCCAATAACGTTTTCTATAGGATGGTCTTTAAGAGTTCTAGGAGGAGATCTTAATTCGTTATTATGATTAACAGTATTTTCAGCATTATATATAGTTTGATCTGAATTGTTTTCAAAAACAGTATTTGTGATTGACTTAGGAATAATTTCGTCATCATCTATTATGTCATTAATTTTGAAATTTTCATCGAAAGAGGCATGGAGTGTTTCTTCGATTATTATTGTTTGTTTATTAAAAATTCTATAAGCTTTGCTTCGATCTAAATATCCTATGAATGTTCCTTCATTGGATTTTGGATTGAATTTTCCTAGCTGATCTTCTGTGTTTAAAATAAAACATTTTGAACCGAATACTTTAAAATATGATATGTTTGGTTTTCTTCCATTTAGAAGTTCGTATGGAGTGTGTTTAGTTAGTGGTCGAATGGAAACACGATTCAAAACATAACAAGCAGTTGCTACAACTTCAGCCCAGAAATATTTTGGTAAGGTACTTCCATTTAATAATGTTCTGGCACATTCTTGTAGAGTTCTATTTTTCCTTTCTACTACTCCATTTTGTTGTGGTGTTCTAGGAAAGGAGAAATTATGAGATATCCCCTTTTTATTGCAAAATAATTCGAAGTTTTCGTTTTCAAATTCACCTCCATGATCACTTCTAATATTTCTAACTTTTAAAATTTTAAGATTTTGAATTCTTTTAACAAATATTTAAAAAAATTCAAACTTATCACTTTTATTTTTTAAAAATAAAGTCCATGTAAATCTTGAAAAATCATCAACAATTACAAATACATATTTATTATGATTTACCGATTGTACTTGCGTGGGTCCAAAAAGATCCAAATGCAGTAATTCGAGTGGTTGTATTGTTGATATATTTTTCTTAGATTTGAAAGATGATTTCGATAACTTTCCTAGTTGACATGCATCACAAATGTTGTTTACTTTAAAATTCATTTTAGGTAAACCTTTTACTAAATCATTTTGCGATAATTTTCTTATTGCTTTAAAATTAATGTGACAAAACCGTTTGTGCCATAGCCAAGGATCATTTTCTATGACCATTAAACACATATTAGTATCGTGAACTATTTTCATATTTAAAATATAGATATTTCTATCTCGTTTTCCTTCGAAAATAAGATTTTTATTGTTATCAAAAATGCTACATTTATTTTTAGAAAATGAGATATTAAAGCCTTTGTCACAAAGTTGACTGATACTTAGTAAGTTATGTTTTAATTTTTTAACTAATAGAACATTTGTTATAAGAGGTAAATCAGATATTTCGTTGTTGCTCACATTGCCTTTGCCGATGATGTATCCTTTGGAGTTATCTCCAAAAGTGACAGAATCTTCATCTGAGTATACAATGTTAGTCAACATATCTTTGTTTCCTGTCATGTGTTTTGAGCAACCACTGTCTAAAATCCATTTTCCTCTTTTCTTAGATGGTACGTGCAAAAAATATGTAAATAACATTGGCACCCATCTTTTATTAGGGTCCTAAGAGTTAGATCTTAGGAAACCAAACCCAAGAGGTTCAACATTCCCTTTATAAATGTAATTCTTATTTTTATGAATATTTTCTATAAATGAATTTATATACTTCTTCCTAATCAAAGAGTTATTGATTTTAGGAACCCGAATTTTAATATTTTTAGAAGCATTTGACTTATTCTTGGTAATCATTGGGTTACTTTTCTTAAAAACAGTATTATTTGAATTTGTTTTCTTTGGTAATTTTTTTTAAAATCTTTATATTCTAATCCCTGTCTACTTGACACAGTTTGAGATTTTACAAGAATTTTAGAAAGATTTTCTCTTCCTTTATTAAAATTCGGAACATTTTTGGTAATTCCTTCTAACTGTGTTTTTAAACTAGAGATATCTAGTTTTAATATGTTAATATTAGTTTTTAAATCATGATTTTCAATTAGTAAAATATCATTCTTCTCTTTTTGAATTTCCAATTCCTGAGTTATCATAGTAATTTGAGAAGTAGCATTTGAACAGGATTCTTGAGTAGCATCGAGTTCATCTTCTAAAATTTTCTTTTCATCTTTTAACATTTCTACTTCAAGTTTTGTTCTTTCTAGTTTTTCATAAACTTCTTTATATTTTCTTTTAATAATTTTCTTTTGTTCTAATAAAACTGTATTCACTTTTATTAAATCATCAAAAGAGAAATCACTTGCTTCATTGTTTGTAACCATAAAGCAAACATTGCTTGTTCATTGTCGCTATCGCTGTCGCTATCTGATGAGGAAGATGATTCTGAGTCATCCCATGTTACTGAAAAAGCTTGCTTCTTTTTGTATCTGTCCTTCTTGTTCTTGTGTTTGTCTTTCTTTTGGTCGGGACAATCTTTCTTCATATGGCCTTTCTTATGACATTCAAAGCATTCTATATTTGATGATGATGGTTTGGTGCTATTGTTATTTCCGTTTTTGTTTTGTCCAAATAAATTGTTCTTGTTATATTTCAAAAACTTTTTGAAGATAAGTGCCATATCGATTTCTACACCATCAGAATCTGATTCCTCCTTTTCAGCTTTGAATGGTATTGTTTTCTTATCTTGTGCCTGTACTCTTTTAGCCTGTAGATTAACTTCATAAGACATTAGATTACCGATCAACTCCTCTGGTTTTATGGTAGAGATATCGTTAGCTTCTTCTATAGCTAAAAATTTTCTCTCCCAATCATCCGTGAGTGAATTGAGAAGTTTTGACACAATATCAAAATCTGTATACTTTTCTCCTAGTGCCAATAGTGAGTGATATATGTCTCGGAATCTAGAGTACATATCATTTATAGACTCATCTTGTTTCATTCTAAAGTTTTGAAACTGATTTTTAAGCATTGAAATATTACTTTGCTTAACTTTGTTTGTACCTTCATGAGTTACTTTTAGTGTTTACCAAATTTCATAAGCAGTATTGCACATGCTAACTCTATTAAACTCATTTTTGTCTAAAGCCCAAAATAACATGTTCATGGCTTTCGCATTTGCGGTGGCATCTAGTTTTTGTGTGTTGGACCATTCTGCAAATGGAGTAGTAGGTATGTGATGTTCTGTTTGAGTGATATTCCAGATTTCATAACTATTTGATTGCATAAATATTCTCATTCTAGTAGACCAATAACTATAGTTCAAACCGTTGAATAGTGGTGGCCGTGCAGTGGATTGACCTTCGGTAAAACTAGTACTGTTGTGATTTTCCATATTATTCAGTATCGCATAACGGTATTATGGTTATAGGATGTCCTCGCTCTGATACCAAATGAAAGTGACTAAGGATCGAGTAATATGGAATATTAACTAAACTAATTACTTGTGTGGAATAGTAATAATAGTAAATAGTAGTAAAGAAAATAACACTAGATATTTTTATACTGATTTGGAGCACCGTCCTACGTCTAGTCCCAAACTCCTTCTGGATTTAATCGAAACCCTCTCTTAACCCGGAGGAACATGTATTACACCGCCTGGACAACCGAACAGGACTTTTCACCTGAGGATACTACAACAGGATTTTCCCGCCCGAGGATACTACAACCGGACTTCAAATAGTTGAGAGTAGTTCTGACTGAATGTACGCTGTGAATTGTACTGATAAGTCGTTTAAAGTGCACCCTTCCTATAATCTTCTCCTCAAGTGTATGTATTGTGTGTATGTGAAGATATGGAAGAAAATGATTACTGTTTTTAAACAAGTAGTTTGAATATAAATTCAAGAGCAAAGATAGTTTTTGATTCAAGAGAGATAGAAATTGTAAAATCAGTTAGTTAAATGATCTTGAATCTGTTGTTTATATAAATGTTGATGAGTTACAACTCTTGGTGAAGAGTAATGGTTCAAAGAATCGCTTGCAACTCCTCAGGGAAGAGATACTCCTCTTCGAAGAAGGGAAGTGTCTCTTCACCATTAAAAAAAATTACAGTTGCAGTATTCAGTCGACTGAGCAAGAAGTTCAGTCGACTGAATATCATAAGTGATATTCGTGTATGTGCATAGACTCAGTCGACTAAGGTGCATAGTTCAATCGACTGAACTGTAGGTTTTCTTGGACTGTCATCTTTTTGTAAAACATGAAATTTTTTGTCGATGTGTTAGTGTTTGTGTTACTTGAGGATAGATTGTACATTGTATATATCTACATTAACACAAAACTATGTAGAGATTATCCTTCAGAGATTTCCTTTATAGTTGCTATACGAAGATTCATGAATATCATTGTTGATTGCAAAGCTCCTTTGTCATTGATCAAAATCATGGTTCTAACAATATTAACATTTTAATATAAATTATTTTCCACCTCTCTTTTCTCTGGGCCGAAACCCAACCCACATACCCAAAAACCCGCTTCGCCTTCTTTCCCAAATTTTCCAACCGAACTCACGAAATCCAAAACAAATGCCTTGTTCTTTGATCGATCTTGCTGCTTCATCGATCACATATCCCAAACATCTCGCAAGAACCGAGATCCCAGCCCAAACTTTGGCAAGCCATCCTCCATATTCGACCATCTTCCACTGCCCTGTACACGCGTGTACGTGCATGTGCACGAGTGCCCTGCCCCATTGTTCGACCAACCATAGCCACCAATGCGATCACCACCAACTCGCCGTCCTACTCCCCTGCCTCGCCCATGCTGTGGTTTACACACACGACTTTTGACCCTCTGACACGTACGAACGAAATATGCATCCAATAAATCTTTCCTACATGGCCATCACAATCACCTAAAGCATATACCCCCTACGTCGCTAGAATCGCCAACGCCCCGAGCACCACGCCAACCGTGAACACACTCGATGCTTCCCCGTGCCACCGCGACTTCAATTTCCTAAACCTAAAAAACATAGCCTTAAACCCTAAAAACAATCGCCATCCCATATTAATGCCTAATTTGAAATTTGGCCACAGTGGACCCCCACCCATGTCATCACGCTTCTCCTTGACTAAACCTCCTCGCCTCTCATCGACAACATCGAAGAAAATATTTTTTAGTGAAATCTAATCATCTTCCAAATTCTCAAAATCTATGCTATTAAAAATCCTGATTTCTTCACCAAAAATCTTATATTTATACGACAATCATGACAGTATAGTTGATTCAATGTTTTTAGTATGTTGAAATTCATCGAAAACTGGTTAGTTTACTGTTATTTTTCCATTACACATAATATATAAATTAAACGAGCTACAAACTATTTTTAGCATGATCCATACTTTCAAAAAAACAATTCATTAGTTTACACCAATAGCCAATTCGAATCGAGACGAGAGATATTTATTTTTAAACTAGAGCATGTATGGATTTTTAACTCTATTAACATGACAGATTAATGATGAAACTTTTCCTAGGCATTCTAAAACTAAATTCTCACCTTGAACATGATTGAGAGCTTTTGAAACATCTAGTTGAACTTTAGTTTTCAATCTGAAACCTTGATCACTTGCTTTTGATTTTTTTGAAAAGAATAGGATGTTTTTCTCCTCTTCTTTTTCTTACTTTATGTTTTGGTTTTACGGGTTTTTGTTTTATACGGTTTAAAAACTGATACTTGCACACACACACACATCTCTATTTATACATGTTTATATAAATTGTAATGATGTATATGGTACATATTTTGGGGCTCAAGAAGATTTTGATCTGTACAAGGTTTTTGATGGATTTGATGTTGAAGTTTGGTGGCTACTGAGGTGTAAACTTTGGTGGCCTTGACATGAAGTTTGAAATGAAATCAAATTTCAGCCTTCACACTCTTTTGTTTGACCAACATTCTATGTTTTTGACCAGGCATGTTTATTTTTTTCCTTTTATTTCTACTCGTAAATTTTTGGTTTAAATCTTGATGTTTTACTCTTTACTTCTTTTTGACCCATGTTTATATGATCTCTACTTCACTATATTTTGAGAACAAAAATATATAAAGTGGTATTAAAATATAAATAGTTTTTAGGTCTTCACATCCATATACTTTTACTTTTTTTTTAAAAAATGTGTACTCAAAGAAATAAAAGTTTGCTAATGTATGAAAATAACATTTTTGTTAATACACTATTTGTGAAAGATTTGTTTATTAAAGTGGTTTAAACGATTTTTATTTTCTCATTTCCATCATTTTATATTTTCATATAATTTTCTTCTATGCTCACTTCCCCATATACATTGTTTTTAATTTACACATACATTTCTATTATTATGAATATATAAGAAATTCCAAATTAAATCAATTTCCTATTTTATAAATAAAACCTGAAAAATTCAAAATATTATCTGGATTTAAAACTATTTGTTCTTACAGATCATTATTTAATAGAGATTATTTTGATTAAAAGTCCATATTATTGAATATTAAAAATAAATATTCATAACTCAAGACGACAAAAATCCCGGGTTACACTTATCTCCTTTCTCATAAATCTGCATACGAGCCTTGGCAAGATACAGAAGAACAGTCTAAGAGAGCAGGGAATACATACTTACACACACACACACACACACATATATAATACCAGTATGTTACCGTAGCGTTAACCCAAACCCCAATCTAATTATTTGATTCATTGGATTATGTTTGAAAAATCTTTTAGGTTTAAGTTTCTTTTAAAGTTTCATAAACCATGCTTTGATACCAACTTGTAACACCTCCCTATTTATGACCCCAAGACTAACGGCTATGGATGTTGCATATATAGTTATTAATCCTCGACGACCAAATATGGCGATATTAGATACATTGGTACATAGAAACACAAGAATATGGAAAAAATCAAAACAGCAAACATATTCCATATTCCATTTCAAAATATTCAATATTACATAATCCCAGTTCGCAGACCACATTCAAATAACATTTAATTATTACAAAATACGCTAAGAGCGACATATGAAGTTGCCCCCTTGGTTGATCAGAGTATATAAATAGGCAAGCAAAAAAATTTACCTTTATAAACAAAACACACTACAGAAATAAAAGTACTTTAATAACAAGCTTGCCTCCTGCACGTTCATGGGCTGATATGAACCTATTGGCCCCTACCAATATCTTTTGTTAGACACAGTTTTCATGGGCTTACTACAAATCTATTGGCCCCTACCAATATCTTTACTTAGCATTTTTAACATTTCTTAAGTAATATTCACTACTGGGTCAACCTAACTGTTATTCTACCCTTCCCCAAAGTAGTGTAATGGGTTAATTACAACGAGAATAAGTATACGAAGAAGTAATACTTCTAAAACCTTTAGTTATACCATGGTATTTCCTTTCTAAAAGTAGGAGTGGGTTTTTGTTTTGAAACTTTAAAAAATCACCTTCAAAACCTTTGGATGACCTCCTTTGAAAGCATAAGCTTCTTTTCAAAACATAATAAACAAACATTTAGAAGTCCTTATTAAATATTCACTTTCGAAACCAATGGTACCTTCGATGATAAAATATTCTTTAAAACATAGCTTCAAAAAAAATTAAAGTACCCTTTTGAAAGCGCTGGGTTTACTCTTTAAAAATATTATTTGGGTCAAAACGATTATATACGAAAGTACCTCTTTGGAAACCAATTATATAATTATTTTGGGGAAAAGAGTTAATGGTGTCAGAACTATCTATTCAAAAGCGACCACCTTTTAAATTAAAACATCAAAGGATAGAGCCAAAACCCCTTTTCGACTCCATTGCCTTTGAAACCCCCAACCCTTCGAAAGCATTCAGGAAAAAAGGCTTAGTTTAAGTTAAAACAAAGAGAACCCTTTGACAGCATAAATGGCTTCAATACAGTCGAAAGGAGAAAAATTACGGCTGGGTTTTGACTTGGATGGTTTCGACTGAAATGGGATGGAGTCAATGAAGTCAAAAGGTACTGCTATTTTAGGCGGAACCTACTTTTCTGAATTAAAGGATGGAATTTAGCTACTTTTAGTAATTTCTTTATAATCAATACTATTTGTAAATCTTTGATTGCTTGCATAAAACTTTTCAAATGCTTTACGAAGATAAATGCCGCATTTAATCAGATCCAAATCAAGGAATTATAACATTTATATTAACAAAACTAGAATTTGCTAATAAGTCGTTCTCTTGAAATAATTTATTTTCTCTTGTAAATCAATTGGAAAAAATCCTCAAAAATAACAGAAATTCACCTTTGTCAGGTAATCAAACATATTAAAATTTCAGACTCAGTTTCTTCCATAAATACTCGAAATAAAATTTAAACCCCATTATAACATATTTTCTTTAGAAATTTATAATAAATTTTCTATAGCTCGGAAAGTTCTGAATTTTTGTACCCATCTTCAAATCATGTTTTACTTAACATAATTTTTTTCCATAGCACTATAAAATCATCTACTCTTGGTTTTGCATCAAAACTGTGCAAATTCATATGTGAATGAATTAAAATAAACCAAACATAACATAGTTCAAGCATATTATCATCCATATCATCATAAAAATGAACTTAATCATAAATCCAAAAAAATATAATTGTAAAATAAAATAGAGACGGCATGAAATTATTATTTACCTTAGATATGATAAGGAATTAGAGATTTGTTGTTGATTAATCCTTCGTAGCTTTGATCCTTAGCTTTAGATTGAATCTTCCTCTTTTCCTCCTTGTTAATGGCCAGCTCTAATTTAGGTTTATGATTTTTGTTTTTGAAAGTGAGAAATGAAACGTGAATGGACAATTAAAAAGCAGTATAGTCGTGTAAAATGAAATGGCTATTTACTAATATGCCCATGTGTAAACTAATTGACCTTTAACCAATTTAAAGCCCGTTTATTTTATTATTAAGCACGATCCTTTATATAATTTATTCAAATCTCAATCCCTTATCGTCAATATTCTATTTAATTTGTCTAATTAAATTTCCTAAGTAATGTTATCAATATTAGGGATGTTACAATCACTTAGCCAAATTATTGCACTTGTCTTCTGCTCATCACCCTAAGCCTTGACTTAAAGAACCATCGCCCACCGGGACGAATTCCACTACATAAGACCATTCGATACCAAAATGACCACTCAGTATCGACTTCTTTAACTCACTCCAATCTTGATGCGATTTGAATCATAAGCTCCTCTAATGCTCTAGATCCCTTCCTTCAAGTTTCATCAAATTCCGACCATCTTTGCGTTTGATTTGCCAATTTGACCATCTCTTTCCTAACTACCTAGGAGAACTAGAAAACCATATTAAAGCACAACATACAAACATGAAATATCCTACATATACATCCATTCATACATAAAATACACAAGAACATGATAATCAAACAAATTCTAGTCTAAATCTAATTTTTACACTAACATATGGATATGCACAAAAGGAGTTGCAAAATCATTTAAAACCACTTTAAATCCTTTAAAATTCATCCATAAATATTTATAAAAATGTAGTTAATGTTAGAAAACATTTTAGAATAGAAATCATGTTAAAAACATTATTTTTAACTATATAAACATGCGTAGTAGAATGAGAGGTTAAGAACCGCTCACTAAATACCTAAAATACCAATTCCTCCCCTTAGATAGGAAGTGGATAGCAAGGAAGAGGAATGAAAATCAGCTAAAATGTTTATCTCAAGCTCATATATGCTAATCACCCCACTAATTGATGATTTGTCTGAAATTAGTTAGCAAAAGGTAGGCTTTTGATGAAATTAGGGTTAATGGAGGTTTAGAGCAATTTTGGGGACGATGGAAATGACTTAGATAAGTTCCTAAAGCCTCCCCTTAGCATAACTTTCGAAGTGGATTAATGGACCTAAGCACAAGCTTAGTTGATTACCCACTAATGCAGGCCAGCAGCAGCCAAAACTTAAAATAGCTATAACTTTCAAATAGTAAGCCTTTTTTTCTATTATGACCATTCTACGGAATGAGAAATCATTATCTTGAAGCAATGAAAGTAGTTTAAGACAATAACTCGGCATTTATCAATAGTTATAGTCGGAATAAGATTTTTAGGGTCAAAACGGCCACATAAAAATTTGCCAAAAATCACAGATGTGGAAGATATCACTAAGAGTCACTTCCTAAAACTTTAGAGTCATACGTCCTAATGTAAATAAAATAATTTTTTTACGATCCTTCGATACGTAAAATACGGGTCGTTGCATGGAATCCCACTTGAAGAGGTCCTGCTCTTGAACCATATCAAAGAACTCATAATACACTTGATGGTTACATAGTGTGTAAGTGTTATATGCGCATATCTGGGTCTGCTCCCTCCTTTAACCCATTCCTTAAGCATATATTACAATCCATGAGGCAAGCTCCCTTGTAATTGCACCCTAATGCATATTTCATGTTGCTTGGCCTCTACGTTATCGTTGTAAGACACTGGGATAAGCATTCTAATATTAGTTATCTTTATAACTTTAATAAGATATCCCACACCCCTTCACTTTCCTTCTTCAAAACTTTCCATGTATGACAACCACAGTACACGAATACCCAAATCGACCGAAGAATGCGCTGTTGTGGTATCCGACCAATGTAGAATGACAATCAAGGTAAAATAAATATGCTCCAAAAGAGAACCTATCGTAACGCATAGGATTAAGTATAAGAATCAATATAGACATAAAACATGAAAGATAGTAATATAACTACATGGATCAAAACCAATCAGAGTGCATTAGATCCATCACGGTTATATAGAACAAGTGGAATAAGTTAACATATCAAAGCAAATAAGCTCCAAAGAAAAAATTATCTCTAATAGATGGATATTATTGATAATGGCTCCATGGTACCGCACAATCAAATAACAATAATTGTTCTAAAAGTGAATATATGAAAGAGCTAGCCACTTGCTTGTCCTCTGCACAGCTCTATAAGCTATTCATATTTGCTATCTCTAATCTACCATTTAAGAGTATTCGAGACGATAAGAAGCAAAGCCAATAATCTCGAGTCAGAATGCACTTTAGTATAATTGATCTATAATCTCAAAATATTATAAAATTGATATAGAAAATAGGTAAACAAGGTATAAACAATCATACTTGACATGTCTCAACATCCAACAAGTTGGCAGATAACACCGATATATGCTAGTCTACTATCATCATTATATGGGTATACTACTACTCGAAATATAGCATAGATGGTCTGGATATACAACTCGATAATACCAACATCATGTGACATCCTAATACAACACAACAAGTTTGACAAACATAGAAACATTTTAACCATCAAGCAACCTCACATTTCTCACTCATATGTTGTTAATATAAGATAACTCACATCATTACATATTACGATCAAAGATACTCAACATATCGGTTTTTTAAATGCTCAAACCTCAACTGCATTGCATAGTTAGTAGTCTGATCACATGAAACAATCTAGGGTAAAAGGATCGCATCGCAAAATCACGAATTCCCCATTTATTATGAGAGCGCACAACAAAACCTATGAGTTATCAATGTACCCTTGGAACATGTCCCGCTAGTAGAACTTCTCATACGCTCCACTCATAAGTTCAATTCGTTCAATCATTCCTCGTTAAATCATCACTTCATTGTACGAACACTTTCCTCCTTAAACATTTTATTCAAATAACTCACATTGTTGTGTTGTCAAAGCTTTGAAACCTCCCTAGATTGCCTCACAAAAGTCTTGAACCACCCTCATATCAACCCGGACGTATCCCCATGCCAAGCCTAAAGCAATCATCATGTAGCGTCATATCTTGAGCATACCTAACTTTAAGTACCCAAATCAATCGATACTTCATCATGGCTTGCAAACCACCAATCCAACCTACATGTGATTGATCTAACATATGCCTTTAGGGCAACTTCATTATTTCCCAAAAGTAGAATTGATCTGTATGTACCCATATGGGTCTATATCGACCACCTGAATATTTATTTAGCAAAAAATGGATAAGTATACAAGCCCTAAACCATTCTTTGTTCAACCTAAAGTCCTCCTCATATAAGTGCCTCCACAGCCCAAAGTCTTCATTGTACATTCCTTGTAGTAGCTTGGACCTCCTCCAGTTTATTTCCCAAGTGTAAATTTACACTCTCCTACACCCACTATTGGTCGATAATAACCCTATGGATTAGTGTCGATCGATATGACTTATACAAAATTTTGGCTTACTCATTTCCTAACTTCCTACATCGATTATCTTCTAAAATATGACCCCACTTTGCATGAAAATTTCTCATTCTTATTAATACTCTATTTATACAATAAAACCAATCCGTGTAAACTTTATTTTGTTAAATTTAAGTATTCGTCGTTTGGGCATACATCTTGAATGACCCATCAACTTAATCGCTCTTATAACCCTTTCTCACAGAGCAATCCTAACTCTATTTCTCCATTGGTAGGCATTTTCAACAATACACCCATACAATACAATATGTCCATACAATGATACATCCATATAATAATACATTCATATAATAAGCAATCAAAAATCCATACAATATGATCTATTTTACAAAGAAATTCTAATTTAGCAAGTATTTCATCATTCCAATCATAGAACCGAAGGTAAAAGTCCATTTAATACATTATAAGTTAGTCCATAAATCGTAATAAATTTAGATCTGATCAGAAAGCATATTCTTAAGTTGAAAAGCACTTTGAAAACAAGTTAAAACATATATCACCATAATGTAGTAAAGTAGGAGAATATAGTGACTCACCTAGGGTGTAGAATCAATCGTAAATTCTCCAAAAGCAAGCAAATCGGATCTGGACCATAGTTGCACGTATCCAAAGTAATACTTTTGGACATCCCTAAAGCCCTTTATTAGTCTTTATGCTAATGATTAGCAAAGTAATTGATTAAGACTAATTCAATTAAGAATTTGAGGGATCTTTGGTAGATGAAGGTCTAATGGAGGTTAGGAGATGTTTTAGGAAGACTGAAAAGTTATTAGTGGCTGCTAAGACTGTCGCAACCCAAATCTCGATATAATTTGTAAGCTTAATTATCAGATGGGTTAATTACCAACTTATTTACCAAAAATCTATCCAAACTACAAATAGCTATATCTCATAAACTATAAATCTAAAAGTCTATTATAACCAATCTCCAGAAAGAAAAGCCATCAAGTATTTCATTTGGAAGTGGTTTCTTACCCTAATTTGGCTTCTATCAAATGTTAGTAGCCTTACAAGATTTTCAAAGTAAAATCCGTTCAATGTATATTCCGAGGTATAAAAAGGCCAATACTCAACATTCCTCAAAGTCAGATTTAACTTGGATCCAATTTGATTCCAAAAATAATATTTTTATGACTACGTAAAAATGTGGGTCGTTACATTCTACCCTCTTTAGAAAATTTTCCATCGAAATTCCAAGGGAACACATAACCAAACAAAATAGATACCAAGATGTCTAATAATCAATCGAGCATAAGAAATATCAAACATGCACACATAGAAAAATAATCATATGATATCACTAGCATGCAAGATAATAACCTAAGCAAATTAATCTACCAAATGTCAAAGCTAACAATAAAAATGGAATCATAACAAAGAAAGAGCTTTGGATAAACGGTCCGTATGCCTTCTTTTGTTTCCAAAATGTTATTTCCTTTGGTGAATTTCACCCCACTAAACCTTTACCAACTTCATTGTCTTCTCCTAAGCTGCTTCGTATCATTTATTACCTAAAGAGGAAAAGAGAAACCAAAATATTATTATAGCGCCTTCTGTCAATTTTGTTAGCAATATGCCCTGTTTTAATTAGTTAATAACATTATTATTTAAAATGCACCTTTCGTCCCTGGACATTCCCTTTCCCAACAACTGCATTGGCTGTCAACACCATTCTCCTTAACCGTGTGAAAATTCGAAGATTACCAATGTCGCTTTTCGTGCCCTCTAATTCTTCGACACACTTTCGATCGTCGATGTTGTCCTTCGCCGGCTTACAGACGATTTTTAAAATTAGGTCTTTTCCAGATTAGTAATTTTTACGCCTATACCTAAATTTTGGTTTTTCAGTGAATGGTTTTTTCTATTCACTGCATCTATACAAAAGATTTCTCAAATTAGGGCTATGCCATGTCAGTCATTTTGACCGTTATAACTGAATTTTGATTTTTCGCTCTTCATCATTCAATCTTCACTACATTTAAATGAGGGTTATGGTAGGTTTAAATCCTATGAGTTTCAACCGTGATAATTCTGAATTTACCTATTTTACTTCTATTGTAGATTTTCTCAACTTGAAATAAATTTGAGAGAATTTGTTCTCAGTTTATCTATGAAGTAGAACCACCTTGACTTATTTTAAGTGAGTAGGGAGGCAATGATATTTTTCACCCAACACTGTAATTTTTTTCAGTTGGAAGTAAATTTTTCAGAGTTTGTTCTCACTTTACATGTGCATGCGAACCACCTTAACTTACTGTAAGTGAGCTAAGTAGGGCGGCAATGGTATTTGTCACCTAAACGATATGACAAACTCTTTTTTCTACGATACAACATAGGGTTAGTATTCATAGGATTATTCAAAATAGCAACAATATAAGAAACAGTTTCTTTTTGGACATAACACAGTCATTATTCCAAGGACTGTTTGGTATTGTTTTATTTTCATACATTTAGGTATTTACGTCAGTATACCTTATCCAATATTTCTTATGAGGTTCTGTTTCAATGTAACGACCCATGAATTTTCGATAATTAAATTTGTTAATATAATAGGATTTTATGATTTAATGTTAAGAGAAATAAACTTTTTGTAATATATTAATGAAATAACAACCAAAATAAAATGTAAAAATGTTAACTAAACTAATTTTTAACAATTGAAATAAAATTCCAATAAATGAAATAATGTAAATGTTATACTTGGTTATAGGTTGAATATGAGAAAACAAATGTAAATATTTAATTACCAATGAAATATTATATTGTTAATGGTAATTGTATGAAACATAGTGGTAGGGAAGCAATTGTAACATTTGTTTGTAAGTAATAAACTTATAAATGTACGTAAAAGCTAGTGGTGACAATTATTACATATATTACCTATTCATTTGGTCTATTAAATTTAACTGGAAATAAATGGCAATTGATTCCCTTAGTTAGCGCAATTAATGTAGATTAAATTGATAATGGTAGTATGTAAATTCAATACGGTGTAACTAATGTTCGTTTTGTTCATAATATGACAATTGGTTGAATAAAAAGAATGGAAATCAAAATTCGTCAAGTTATTGGAATTTAAGCTACAATTGTGATATCCCGGAATTTCAAACAATTTAAAAATTGATAATCTCCTTTATTATTTATTTAAAAGTTGGTAAAATTATTATTTTAAAACAATAAAAATAATGTGTAGTTTTTATATATAGATATAAATAGATTTCAAATAAAATTATTATTTTCAAATTAATAATATGTTTGTTTAAGTGTGTGTGTATATATATATATATTTGAGTTGGTTTTAAATTGGATTTTTAAATTGAATTTAAAGTTTGAATTTGAATTTAAAGTTTGAATTTGAATTTGAATTTGAAATTCAAAAGATGAATATTTTAAAATATTTTGGATTTAAAAATATATGTATAAGATTCTTTTTATTAGTTTATAATTCTTTTTATAATATTTTCTTTAAAGAATCTTATTTATATAAATTAAGAAAGGTATTTATTAGTTAGGAAATTTAATACAAAAGCTTTATAAAAAAATTTAAAAAAAAATAAAAAAATGCTTAATGACAAGTGTTAGATTGTTAATCTTTTTATTTACATGTGTAAGGAGATAAATATTGGTGAATGACAAATGTTAGTTAAATTAACAAGTGTCATCTTTGTATTTTCATTTTCTTTAAATTTTTAATAAAATCACAATTTAATCAATATAAACATCTATTTTCTTTCTTTACTTCTTTTTACTATCTTCTCATTTCAAAAGTAAGAAAACTCAAAAACCAAACCTGTAAAAATTTATAAACCAAAAACTAAAGTCTATAACAAATTATCAAACCATAGGTTAATCCAGATCAAAAGCCTATAAACATTTTATCTTCAACCTGTAAACATTTTCAAACAAATCAAAACAAAGCAAGAAAACCTGAAGCAAATCAAAGTTCAAGCAAGTTAATCAAACAACCTTCTCAAAGCAACAACTAAGCTTCAGATCATCAAGTATTTTCCAATTTAAAACCAATCAAAGCATCATCATCTCAGTTTCAAAGCACTAGACCATCTCAACAACAAAAGTTTTAGTTTTCAAATTAAAATATGTTTCAAGCTCTCTAATTATCTTCTTACTGGTGAGTAACATTTATTTAAAAAGCCTATGTAGATAAATGTTTGTTGCATGTGAATTTCTGTGATGAAGATTGTTTTTGCATGTGTATGTACAAATGTGAATTCTGTATGTTGTTTATGTTTGAATTGTGCATGTCTGTGCTTCTCCGCTTTCAGGTTACAGAGTTTAAAATAAAATCAAAATTCAATATCTTTTTATTTAGTCACTGTTAGGACTTAGGTTTCAAACAAAATCTGTTTGTTTAAACATAGATTAAGGTTTAAATTTTTATTTAAGTAAATTAAATTTGTAATTTTCTGGAAAACCAAGAAAAACAGTGGAAACTTAAGATATGATAAAATTCAAACATCTTAATTCTTTGATTCAGGTATATAATCTGAATCATTATCTTAAATCATGATTTTTAAGGGTTAATTCATGATTTTTAGTGGGAAATCGAGTGAAAAATTCTAGGTTGACCAGTAAGTGAGTTTTGAGCTTTTGCGGGTGATCGGAGTGATGTAGAGGGTCGGGACCACTTCTGGAGGTGGCGAGGAGGTCGAGGAGCTTGGCAAAAATAGTGGATGGTTTTCTTCATCACCGCGGCGTCAGAATTTGGATGATTTAGGGTTTAATACCCAGAGTGGAACGAGGTCGGGGTTTGGTTTTCTGTTGTGTCTCTGGTGAATCGAATGGCTTCAGACCTAGGGCATTGGTTGTGTGGATGTCTGGCGAGGCTGAGGACGGCGTTGCGCGATGTCTGGTGGTCGAAGACGTGGGTTCGAGAGGGTTTTGGTTCCAGTTTTGACTGAGTTGCTCGATTTTGATCGTGGGCTTGTGATAGTGATTTGGGGGTCGGGATCGAAGGATTAAGTGATCGTCGTTGGGTCGAAGGTGTCGACAGTAGTCATCGTCACCACGATCATCTGTGTAGGTGCACAGGTGTCTGGTGCTGTCAATGGGTTGGGTTGTGGTATCGACTCGAAGGGAAGCTCGGGTATTTAGGTAAGGTGACTCGAGTAAAAACTCGAGTAGATCATGAGTGAAAGCATGCTATAGGTTTTTAACATAAATAAAACTAAGTTTTTAAAAATGGAAAAGAAGAAGGGAAACTCGGGATTGATCTCGGGAGGGGTTCGGGTTCGACCCGAAGCAGATTTAAAAACAGTTTAAAAAAGTTTTTAAAGCAAGGTTTTGAAAATTTAAAATACATTTAGTTTAAACTTTTCTTATATAAATTTCTTTCTATATAATAAATGTTTCTTTGATATTTGATTTGTGAAGTTATAAAATATGTTTAACTTGAATTTGTTAAGTTAGATTTTTTAACTTATTATAAATCTTAAGTTAAATGATTTAATTAAAGAAGATATTTTTTAAGTTAAGTGTTTTAAATATGTTAATGATAATTAGGTCACTAATAAGGATAATGTTTTATCTTAAGGTTAAGTAAGGTTTTAATGAGTTGAAATTAATTTAGTTAACAAAGTATAATCAATTAATTTAATTAATTAATGATAAAGGATTAATTAAGTAATTAATTAAGGGTAATTAATTAATTTAATTAACTAATGATTAAAGATTAATTAATTTAAAATTAAAGGTTATAATTAATTAATTAGAGATTAATTGATTGATAATTAAGAATAGATTAATGAAGTAATTGGAGATTTATTAATTTGTAATTAGAGATTAATTAATTAAGTAATTAGAGATTAATTAATTTGTAATTAGAGATTAAGTAATTAAGTAATTAAGATTGATTAACTTGTAATTAGAGATTATTTAATTAAGTAATTAGAGGTGAATTAATTAAGTAATTAAGACTGATTAATTTGTAATTAGAGATTAATTAATTAAGTAATTAAGATTAATTAATTTAGTAATTAGAGATTAATTAATTAAGAACTAGAGGTTAATTAACTGGTAATTAAGAAGCACATCATTTGTAATTAAGTTTTATTAATTCATAATTAAGGTTTATTAATTAATAATTAGAGGACAATTAATCTGTAATTAAAGATTAATTAATTGATTAATCAACTGGTAATTAAGGATTAATTAATAGTTAATTAAGGATTGATTAACTGATAATTAAGGATTAATTAATTTGTATTGAGGAATATTAATTAATAATTAAGGTTTATTAATTAATAGTTGAAGAATAATTAATCTATAATTAAAGATTAATTAATTTGTTAAGAAGTGATTAATTAATTATTGATTTAATTAACTAATGAGTGATTAAGCGGGGAATTGGTGATTAATTCTTAAGTAATTAATTTAATTTAAGTTAATTAAATTAATTATAATATGGATTAATAATTCCTGTTTGTGGGTGATTATTTGAGTAGAAGGTCTGGATTTGATTGCTATCTATTGCATGATAATCTATGATATTCTGTGATGAGATATTGGATATATCTGTTATAAATGTGTGATATTTATTTGTGAATGATGTTGTGTGAATTCAATGTTCTAGATTGAATCGAACTGTTTAAACCTTAAAACAACTTGGCCTTTAAGAAACGTTTGGATTTCGATGAGACCGGGATCAGATATCAGATTTGATTATCCGAAAACTACATCGATCCAAGTTAAATGATAGGTCGTGAAATCTCAAGTGAAGAACAAGATGAAGACTCGAAGTGTAAGAACTATGCATCGTTAAAACTCTGAGGGTGATTCCAAGATGAGTTTAACGGAGATAGTACTTCCAGTTTTGAGATGAAGATTCAGAGAGAAAGGGATATTGTCGTTAACTCTGAGGGTGATTCCAAAATGAGTGTGGCGAGATAGTGCCTTCGGTTTCGTTCAAACTTGGAACAAACTTGTATGGATGAATGCTATCGACCATCGTCAATGGAGGATGATGAGCATTCCAAGTTGTGTTCTCTTAAGGTAATCGTAGCCTCAAGCCTCATCAATCGGGAATGGCTAAAACAAGGGAGGTGCAGCAAGGCGAAGTGGTTCGTGCCCAAGTAAGATTAAATTTTCCCCTTTCTAGTGTCCCTTTTTTTCCGGCTATGTGGGCGGTTGCTAGCTACAACCGTGGGGTTCTCTTATTCGGGACTGTCAAGTAAGGGATGGTTTCGGCCTTGTGTTGTAAGGGATTTAGGGTGGATCCTCTGTAAGGTGATCTAGGCCATGTACTGTGACTGGCATTACCTCAGTAGCCCTGCCATTGTATGGAATCCAATCTCCAATAAGTGCCCTCGGATTTGATTGTAAACCTATGTATGCTGGAATTTCGGCTATTTTCTAGTTTATTTGAAAACCCTAGACCCTATTATAGCATCACCAGATTCTCTATCAAATGTTTTGGTTAGCGTAAGTAAAAACTTACCCATGTTTTTGTGTAGGAAGTCTTATGTGATACCTTTGTTTTCAAACGATTTTTAAAGTTAAACAACTTTAACCCGTTTACTCACACCAGACCCATGTTTGACCCAGAGTTTATTCTTTTTTTCTTAAACTCTTGGGTACTCCAATTTTTATGAGTAGCCAAGTGATCGGTTTTGGCTTGACGAGTTTTGGAAGATTGGAGCAAGAGTCCAGAAATAGCTATACCTATTTCCGCTGTGGGGTGTCTTTGTCTGTTGTATTTGGAATGTAATGGATAGACAGATCTTTATAACTGTCTAATGTGACGATGTTGTGTAATCTTTGTAACTCTGATGTAAGATTATGTAATAGTTATGTGATATACTATATTCTATTTCATTTCCTCTATGAAATCCTGATGTTGTTTGTTTCTTTCTTTCTATCTATTCTATTTCTACATATTTCTTTTCTTATTGATGATGCATCTTTCTGTGGAATGAAAGGCGGGTCGTCATAGTTGGTATCAGAGCATAGGTTGAGATAATACCTACGATCTAGATTTGTGTCTATCTTGAGAGCGCATATTTGTAATTTTTATATAACTATATACCTATCTATATTTGTTGGATTACCTGTTCGAGTTTCCAACATGAGTTCTAGAGTAGTTTCATCTTTCTCCTTGTTTGGTTGACCGTCCTATCTTTGTATCTAATCCTATAGGCAGAGTAACCAAGTTAGATAAGATCTGTAGATACCTAAAGCTTTCTTATCTGTCTCATAGTTGTTCTTACGATCCTTTTGTATTGGATTTCAAAGGGTTTAATCTTATTCTGGATATGGATTGGTTGGATAAGTATAAGGCAGTTTTGATGTGTGAAGAGAGAACTGTAACTTTGGATACTGAGTTAGGAAGGATTGCAAAAGTGACTTGCGATAATTCCATAGTTCACTTGAGTAATCTTCTGCATGGAGTCGAGGCATCTCTAGAAGACATAGAGTCCATCGAAGTGGTCAGAGATTTTCCAGATGTTTTCGAGGAAGTTAAAGGTTTGCCCCTCATCGAAAGATAGAGTTTTGGATCGACTTAGTTCCCGAAGCAGTACCTGTTGTTCAGCCTAGTAGAAGGGTGGCGCCGAGGAAGAGAGAAGAGCTGGTGAAGCATACCCAAGATTTCTTAGAGAAAGGTTTGATCCGACCTAGTTTTTCCAGTTGGGGTTCTGCCGTAGTCTTTGTGACCAAGATGGATGGGTATTTGAGATTCTGTGCAGATTACCGGGAGTTGAATAAGGTTATTATTAGGAATAAGTATCTGTTGCCCATATAGACAATCTTTTTGATCAACTCCATGGAGCTTCTGTTTTCTCTCGGTTAGATTTAGCTTCTGGTTTCCATCAGTTAAGGGTAGCTGAGGACAATATCCCCTTGACTGCGTTTAGGGGACCCAATTGTTTTTATAAGTGGTTGGTTATGCCTTTCGGGCTGACCAATGCTCCTGCTATTTTGTGGATTTGATGAAACGAGTTTTTCGGGATGTGTTGAATAAGTTTGTACATGTGTTCATCGATGATATTCTGGTCTACTCCAAATCTGAAGAGAAACACAAGCGGTATTTGGGGATAGTGTTAGAGACTTTGAGGAGGCATGTTCTGAAGACTAAGTTTTTGAAATGCCATTTTTGGAAATCGAAAGTCATATTTTTGAAGCATATTGTTTTTAGTAAGAGCATGTCTGTAGATCCAGCCAAGGTAGCTACTATTCGGGAATGGAAGCAGCCGCGGACTCCGACACAAGTCCGCAGTTTTTTGTGTTTTGTAGGGTACTATAGGAAGTTTATCAATGACTATTCTAAGATTTCTTTGCACTTACCAAGATGACTCAGAAAGGAGAAAAGTTTAAGTGGACCGCCGAGTGTGAAGAGGCTTTATTGGATTTGAGGCAAGACTGACCAGTGCACATGTTCTAGCAATTCCTGATGGTAAGAGTAAGTTTGAGGTCCACGGATGCTTATGGAGTTGGGTTAGGTGCAAGGGTGATGCTCTGAGTAGGAATGCAGTTATGTCTCTATTGGTAGTCGTTCCTTCTCTTCTGGAAAGGATTTCAAGTAAGCTGGATCAGATGGGAGATTGAGAGGAATCATCTGGAGAGTCAAGAATGGTCAGTGTTCTAGTTTTTGAGATTGATGACCAAGGAACATTGAGGATCAATGGAAGGATTTGCGTTTCGAATTTCCAAGGTTTGAGGAAAGAAGTTTTATCAAAGAGTCATCACTCCAGGCTGAGTATCCACCCAGGGATTTCAAAGATGTATAAGGATATGAAGAGAGTCTTCTGGTGGCAGGGTATGAAAAAGGATATTGCTGCTTTCGTCAATGGATGTTCGATCTGTCAACAGGTGAAAGGTGATCAGCAGAAGACCGCAAGATTGTTATAGCCTTTGGAAGTTCCTAAGTGGAAGTGGGAAATGATTTCTACGGATTTCGTTGACGGTTTTCCAAGGACCAAAAAGGAAAACGAGGAAATATGGGTGATTGTAAACTGGCTAACTAAGAGCGCCCATTTTATTCCTGTTAAGGCAACCCGTATGGCAGCATCTTTGGCTGAGATTTTTTTGAGGGAGATTGTTAGATTGCATGGTGTTCCAGTCAGCATTGTTAGTGACCGTGATCTTATATTCACCAGCAAATTTTGTGAGGCTTTGCAGACAGCTTTGGGTACGAGATTGAGTTTGAGTACAGCCTATCATCCCCAAACCGATGGATAGATAGAAAGGCCGAATAGTATTCCAAAGGATTTGACGAGGGCTTGTGTTTTGGATTTTGGTGAATCTTGGGAGGACCATATACATTTAGTGCAATTCTTGTACAATAACAGTTATCAGGCGAGTATCAAAATGGCACCCTATGAAGCTTTATATGGAAGACCTTGTAGATCCCCATCCTATAGGTAGAATTAGGAGATCGTCTTGTTCTTGGTCCAGATTTGATCAGTGAGGCATCTGCGAAGGTAGAGCTTATCAAAAAGAGAATGAGAGCAGTGCAGGATCGCCAGAAGAAATATGTGGACAAGAGACAAAGATATTGGCATTTGAGATTGGAGATTTAACATTGTCAAAGTTTCCCCGATAAAACGAGCAATTAGATTGGAAAACTTGCTCCAAGTTATATTGGTCCGTTCCGAGTGCTCGAGAGGATTGGTGCAGTGACCTACAGGATTGAATTGACAGTTCGGATAGCTGGAATTCACAATGTTTTTCACGTATCTCCCCTGAGGAAATACGTGCATGACCCATCTCTTGTTGTGGAGCCAACGGTGCAGGAAGATTTAGTGGTAAAACCAGACTTATCTGTTGTCAGGCATCCAGTCTAGATCGTTGATCAAGATGAGAGGCAACTCAAAAGCAAGGTGGTGAAGCTAGTCAAGGTACAGTGTAGTGAGGATTCCAAAGACTGTACTTGCTAAACTCTGGATAGTGTTATGAAAGCTTATCCGGAATTGTGCCCGAATAGTTAGTGATGTTTTTTTGGACGAATTGTTGTTTGTTTGATAGTGTATGACTAATATGTATGCTTAAATTGTTGAAATAAAATAAAAGTTTTGGATTATCTTTTTTTTTTTTTAAATTTCGGGGACGAAATTCTTTTAAGGGGGAGGAGTGTGATATCCCGGAATTTCAAACAATTTAAAATATGATAATCTCCTTTATTAATTATTTAAAAATTACTAAAATTATTATTTTCAAATAATAAAAATAATATGTAGTTTCTATATATAGATATAAATAGATTTTAAATAAAATTATTATTTCAAAATTAATAATGAGTTTGTTTAAATATATATATATATTTGAGTTGGTTTTAAATTAGATTTTTAAATTGAATTTTTAAGTTTGAATTTGAATTTGAATTTGAAATTCAAAAGGTAGATATTTTAAAATATTTTGGATTTAAAAATATATGTATAAGATTCTTTTTTATTAGTATATAATTTGTTTTATAATATTTTCTTTAAAGAATCCTATTTATATAAATTAAGAAAGGTATTTATTAATTAGGAAATTTAATATAAATCTTTATAAAATCATTTAAAAATAATAAAAAATGCTTAATGACAAGTGTTAGATTATTAATCTTTTTATTTACGTGTGTAAGGAGATAAATATTGGTGAATGACAAATGTAAGTTAAATTAACAAGTGTCATCTTTATATTTTCATTTTCTTTAAATTTTTAATAAAATCACAATTTAATCTATATAAACATCTTTCTTCTTTCTTCACTTCTTTTTACTATCTTCTCATTTCAAAAGCAAGAAAACTCAAAAACCAAACCTGTAAATACAAACCAAAAACTAAAGTCTGTAACAAATTATCGAACAAGAGGTTAATCCAGATCAAAAGCCTGTAATTTTTTTATCTTCAATCAGTAAACATTTTCAAACAAATCAAAAGAAAGCAAGAAAACCTGAAGCAAATCAAAGTTCAAGCAAGTTAATCAAGCAAACTTCTCAAAGCAACAACTAAGCTTCAAATCATCAAGTATTTTCTAGTTTAAAACCAATCAAAGCATCATCATCTCAGTTTCAAAGCGTTAGACCATATCAACAACAAAAGCTTCAGTTTTTAAATTAAAATATGATTCAAGATCTCTAATTATCTTCTTACTGGTGAGTAAACATTTATTTAAAAAGCTTAAGTGGATAAATGTTTGTTGCATGTGAATTTCTGTGATGAAGATTGTTTTTGCATGTGTATATACAAGTGTGAATTCTGTATGTTGTTTATGTTTGAACTGTGCATGTCTGTGCTTCTCTGCTTTCAGGTTATAGAGTTTAAAATAAAATCAAAATTCAATATCTTTTTATTTAATCACTGTTAGGACTTGGGTTTCAAACAAAATCTGTTTGTTTAAACATAGATTAAGGTTTAAATTTTTATTTAAGTAAAATAAATTTGTAATTTTCTGGAAAACCAAGAAGAACAGTGGAAACTTAAGATATGATAAAATTCAAACATCTTAATTCTTCGATTCAGGTATATAATTTGAATCACTGTCTTATATCATGATTTTAAGGGTTGATTAATGATTTTAAGTGGGAAATCGAGTGAGCAATTCTAGGTTGACCAGTAAGTGTGTTTTGAGCCGTTGTGGGTGATCAGAGTGATATGGAGGGTCGGGACCACTTCTGGAGGTGGCGAGGAGGTCGACGAGCTTGGCAAAAATGGTGGGTGATTTTCTTCATCACCGCGACATCGAAATTTGGATGATTTAGGGTTTAAAGCCCAGAGTGGAACGAGGTCGGGGTTTGGTTTTCTGCTGTGTCTCTGGTGAATCGATTGGCATCGGACCTGGGGCATTGGTTGCGTGGATGTCTGGCGAGGCTGAGGACAGTGTTGCGCGATGTCTGGTGGTCGGAGACGTGGGTTCGAGAGGGTTTTGGCGATGGGTTTTGGTTCCAGTTTCGACTGAGTTGCTCGATTTTGATCGTAGGCTTGTGCTAGTTATTTGGGGGTCGGGATCGAAGGATTAGGTGATCGTCGTTGGGTCGAAGGTATCGGCGGTGGTCATCATCGTTACGATCATCTGTACAGGTGCATAGGTGTCTGGTGTTGTCAGTGGGCTTGGTTGTGGTATCGACTCGAAGGGAAGCTCGGGTATTTCTGTAAGGTAACTCGAGTAAAAACTCGAGAAGATCGTGAGTGAAAGCATGCTACAGGTTTTTAATTTAAATAAAAAGTAAGTTTTTAAAAATGGAAAAGAAGAAGGGAAACTCAGGATTGATCTCGGGTGGGGTTCGGGTTCGACCCGAAGCAGATTTAAAAACAGTTTTAAAAAGTTTTTAAAGCAAGGTTTTGAAAATTTAAAAAATGTAGTTTTAACTTTTCTTATATAAATTTCTTTATATATAATAAATGTTTCTTTAATATTTGATTTGAGAAGCTATAAAATTTGTTTAACTTGAATTTGTTAAGTTTATTTTTTAACTTATTTTAAATCTAAAATTAAATGATTTAATTAAGGAAGATAATTTTTAAGTTAAATGTTCTAAATATGTTAATGATAATTAAGTCATTAATAAGGATAATGTTTTATCTTAAGATTAACTAAGGTTTTAATGAGTTGAGATTAATTAAATTAATAAAGTAATTTAAGTCTAATTAATTAATTTAATTAATTAATGATAATGGATTAAGTAATTAATTAAGAGTAATTAATTAATTTAATTAACTAATGATTAACGATTAACTAAATTTATAATTAAAGGTTATAATTAATTAGAGGTTAATTAATTGATAATTAAGAATAGATTAATAAAGTAATTAGAGAATAATTAATTTGCAATTAGAGATTAATTAATTTGCAATTAGAGATTAATTAATTAAGTAATTAGAGATTAATTAATTTGTAATTAGAGATTAATTAATTAAGTAATTAAGAGTGATTAATTCATAATTGAAGATTAATTAATTAATTAATTAAGATTGATTAATTTGTAATTAGAGATTAATTAATTAGGTAATTAAGATTAATTAATTTAGTAATTAGAGATTAATTAGTTAAGAATTAGAGGTTAATTAATTGGTAATTAAGAAGTGCTTAATTTGTAATTAAGTTTTATTAATTAATAATTAGGGTTTATTAATTAATAATTAAAGGATAATTAATCTGCAATTAAAGATTAATTAATTGATTAATCAAATGGTAATTAAGGATTAATTAACGGTTAATTAAGGATTGATTAACTAATAATTAAGGATTAATTAATTTATATTAAGGAATATTAATTAATAACTCAGGTTTATTAATTAATAGTTAAAGAATAGTTAATCTATAATTAAATACTAATTAATTTTTTACGGAGTGATTAATTAATTATTGATTGTAATTAATTAGTGATTGATTAAGTGGGCAATTGGTGATTAATTCTTAAGTAATTAATTTAATTTAAATTAATTAAATTAATTATAATATGGATTAATAATTCCTGTTTGTGGATGATTATTTGAGTAGAAGGTCTGGATTGATTGATATCTATTTCATGATAATCAATGATATTCTATGATGATATATTGGATATATATGTGAAAAATGTGTGATATTCATTTGTGAATGATGCTATGTGAATTCAATGTTCTAGATTGAATTGAATTTTTTAAACCTTAAAACAACTTGGCCTTTAAGAAACGTTTGGATTTCGATGAGACCGGGATCGGATATCAGATTTGATTATCCGAAAACCACATCGATCCAAGTTAAACGATAGGTCGTGAAATCTCATGAAGTGAAGATCAAGATAAAGACTCGAAGTGTAATAATTATGCATCGTTAAAACTCTGAGGGTGATTCCAACATGAGTTTAATGGAGATAGTACTTCCAGTTTCGAGATGAAGATTCAAAGAGCAAGGGCTATTGTCGTTAACTCTGAGGGTGATTCCAAAATGAGTGCAGCGAGATAGTGACTTCGGTTTCGTTGGAACCCGGAACGAACTTGTATGGATGAATGCTATTAGACCATCGTCAACGGAGGACGATGAGCATTCCAAGTTGTGTTCTCTTAAGGTAATCGTATCCTCAAGCCTCATCAACTGGAAATGGCTAAAACAGGGGAGGTGCGGCAAGGCTAAGTGGGTCACGCCCAAGTAGGATAAGATTTTCCCTTGTATAGAGTTCCAATTTTTTTCGGCTGTGTGGGCGGTTTCTAGCTACAACCGCAGGGTTGTCTTGTTCGGGACTGTTCAGTAAGTGATGGTTCTGGCCTTGTGTTGCAGTGGATTTAGGGTGGATCCTTGGTACGGTGGTCTAGGCCACGTACTGTGACGGACGGTACCCCAGTAGCCCTGCCATTGTATGGAATCCAATCTCCAATAAGTGCCCTCGGATTTGATTGTAAACCTATGTATGATGGAATTTAATAAATGTAACAATTTCGGTTATTTTCTTGTTTATTTGAAAACCCTAGACCCTATTATAATATCACCAGATTTTCTATCAAATGTTTTGGTTAGCATAAGGTAAAAACTTACCCATGTTTATGTGTGGGAAGTCTTACGTAATACCTTTGTTTTCAAATGATTTTTAAAGTTAAACAACTTTAACCCGTTTACTCACACCAGACCCATGTATGACCTGGAGTTTATTCTGTTTTTCTTAAACTCTTGGATACTCAAATTTTTATGAGTAGCCAAGTGATCAGGTTTGGCTTGACGAATTTTGGAAGCTTGGAGCAGGAGCCCAGACATAGTTCTTTATCTGTTGTATTTGGAATGTAATGGATAGACAGGTCTTTATAACTGTCTATTATGATGATGTTGTGTAATCTGTGTAACTCTGATGTAAGACTATGTAAAAGTTATGTGATATATTATATTATATTATATTTCGTTTCCGTTGTGCGATCCTGATGTTGTTTCTTCTTTCTTTCTGTCTATTCTATTTCTACTTATTTCTTTTCTTACTGATGAAGCGTCTTTCTATGGAATGAAAGGCGGGTCGTCACAACAATATATAAATTTATTGTAATTCAATGAAATGATATATTACGTTAATGAGAATTAATATGAAATGGGAAAATATTAACGTAATAAATACAAACAAATGGTAATTATACCCTTAAGTTGATAATTGGTTAAATAACAGGATTGAAAATCAAATAGATGAATTTATTTGGAAATTTAATTAACAATTACTGAATTTATGGAAATTGAAATATAAACACCGTAAATTGTGAAATATTCAATAATAACTTAATATAGAAATTTGTTATAAGGGTTCGTAAATTACTTAGTAATCCAAGATGATATAAATTATAAATTATAGAATTTGAATGGAAAAATGATTTAATTAATTTAATATTAATTTATTTAATTAACTGTGATATAGCCATTTTGTCAACTGTCTCGGATTTCGACGAAACTAGTTTCATCGGAGCTGTAACAGTGAATTAATATAGGATTTCAAATTTCATAGCAATCAAACTTGTCGTTTGATCGAACGGGCTTGAAATGCCTAGAAATCAATTTAATTGAAATCAATTGAAATCAATTTAAAATAAGCTGATTTTACCATAACTTCTTCATACGATGGAATTAGGACTTGAAATCTATTCCATGTTGATTTTAAAAATATTGAAAACATATATTTTGATATATGGGATGACATATTTTCGTTCCAGAGGCAAAAAGGACTTTTCGGGTCGTTTATCGTTCCAATCTAAACCAATCTGGTCCATTCGTTCTATTTTTCTGATCTGCCTATAAATACCTCATTATAAACCCTAATTTTTTGTTATTTCTCATTGATATCACGTATAATCCTCTGTATCTCCTTAGTCCAATGGCAGAAACAAATTCCAATTTCCAAATCCTCAAATTCAATCTTAAAACTAAATCAAAAATTCAAACTACTTAAACTATATCAAATTATATATCGATTCGAAGCTCTCGACGAGCGCAAGTCAAATCTACAGTTCATTATGTCTGTTTATAAGCATTGGCTAATTATTGTTGATTGAATTACTGGACTAAACACTAGTTTATAATGGTTTGTTAAAGAGAATAAAATGAATAATTAGGATATTTGTTTAGGAAATTGAAATATTGTTGTGAATTTTGTTGTTTGTTGACCGGTAGTTTCTACTATTGAAATAAAATGAAATATTTGGATATTTTGGATAATTAAACCTTTTGAATTAATATATGAGTTGAAACTTAGAAATTGTGTTGAAATATGCAGTTGAATTTGATAACCTTAATTTGAAAGGATGTGAAACAAGGTTTAATTTGTTATATCTATGTCTAATTAATGAATATAATCATGGTATACATTCTTGGCATGTAATATGATAATACACAAGTGTGAATTTTAAACCTCGGGATGTTAAATTGAAACTATGATTCAGGAAATGTTGTGAATGAGATTAAATTGGAAAAAATTTGTTTATAAACTTAATTAACATTTATGAAGTGTGTTATAAAGAAAATTGAAAGGTAATGGTGAAACTAAATGAGTTAAGAAAATATGAATTGAATGTGAAATAATTACAAATAAAGCCATGACTTGTAAATTGTTATGAAATAAATGGATGTTACAATAAATGGTTATAAATAAAGTTGTGATAACTTTAAACTCGAACAATGTCTTATAAAAAGGAATTAAGAGTTTATAAATTGGTTATAAGCGTAAGAAAATTCCTTATGACATGATTTGCAAATAAATGTAGTATTAAATGAGAAATTACATGTGAAATGATTATAATTTAAAATGAAGAGAAATATAAGAAATATTATGAGAATGAATATATTAATGTTTTACATTAAATGGAGAAATTCTATGAAATAAATATTAAAGTATGAATTAATATTTTTGTTAACCAGTGAGATTAAAAATGAATTTAATTGAAATGAAATTGTGATGAAACAAATTGGAATAGATACCTAAGTTGTGCGTATATTGTTTTATTCACATAATTAATTTGATCCGAATTTGAGTTTATAAGTTCGAGGTGAATAACACCATTTCGTGTTAGGATTTTTCATTCAATTCTTGATGGCGAATATTTGATGTGGATTTTTGGCTTGATTATAGAATTCTCTATCATAGTATATGGCTATGCAAGGAGAATGATGGTTTCTAGTCAAGAAACCATATCGAAGTATGCATTGAGGAAGTTGAATGGATGATACTAGTTCGAAAGCGAACTTGTGTGATCGAGCGAGTGATCGAATGTGATTTTTTGGAATGATGACGTATGTACATCATATGTTCAAATATTATTGATATGCTTTGACGTTGAAATTGAAAGTTGTTGGGTTGGATATCTATGTAATTTAAATTGGAATTTTCTTCTATGTAGACTACTATTAATTTAAAACCATTTTTTTCTCAAACTAATTTCTTCTATTTTTATTATACAAACTATTTATTCTATTTTATTTACAAAACTATTTTACAAACAATATATTGCAGACTAGTCAACAAACTATTTTATTCACAAAACTATTTTACAAACTATTTTATTTACAAACTATTTTACACAATCATTTTATGTACAAAACTATTTCACAAACGATCTTATATGCAAAAAATTATTCCAAATTTAGAACCTTTGATAAAGCATTGATGTTCAATCCCATATAGCTTTACATATAGCGAAATTGATTTTGGAAAAATTTTGATTCTCATATAAGTTGGACTTTATATAAGTACAACTGATTTCGAAACTGTTAATTTTGGAAGGTATTCGATCCGAAGAGAAATCTTATATATAACGGAATTTATATAAGAATGATTTGATATATTCGAGATTATTGATTTTGAAAAGTACTTGTCTTAAAATAAAATCTTATATATAATGGAATTTATATAAGTGTGATATTTGAAGCCATGATATTGAAAGGGTACTGTATATGGTATATTATATTTTGAAGTAAGAGGTATGCGAAGTACCCTCCGTGAAGAAGTATAGCATGGTATGCTTTGACCTGTGCAGTTAATTCCCCGTTATAACCCTGCTATATCTCATAGCGGGTTTCTACCGCTACGATTTTTTCATATAGCCCCAAATATAGCCTTTCCGCTTTATGCCCCGCTATTTTCGCTAAATCCTGTTATTCATGCTATATTCCGCTATTTCCGCTATATCTTCTTTAAAAAAATGAATTGAAAAATGACATTTATACATTATAAAAATTATGAAACTAATTTATGCAATTGAATTTCTAATATATTTTCAGAAATGAAAATACTCTAATATTCTACCAACTTCCGTTATGCTATACATAATAGTTTTATGTTTATTTATAGTATATTCACACATGTTTTTATTTAAAATTATTTATGTATTAATTATAACTCAATTGAATGTTAATTTTTCATTTAATTACCATTTATATATTTGTAAAAACATTGAATATGAGTTTTATATGCTATTTTAGAGTCATCCGCTATATCCTGCTATATCCTCGCTGTATCCCCGCTATGACTTTTTGCACCTCCACCGCATTGAATCTGCCGAGCGCTTTAACCGCACAGGCTTTGACCCAGATGGACTTGGGGAATCCAGGAATGGATTCGACCGATAAACCCTAACGGACTTGGCTGAATTCAAAAATGGATTCGAACTGATGTGGTTGTACAGACTTAAACTCATGAGTTCCTCAATTTTTTCCAAGGTAGATGGTTCTTTAGTTTACCCAATGGAGGCGCTTTCAATCCTTGGATTTGTTGTTTATGGATCTTCCGGGAAGGAAGTACATCCATTGCGTAAATCATTGAATCAGTAGCGTACCACTGCAGCAGGGGTCAATGGTCCTGTTATCCCAACTTTTGGCAAAGCTGTGATACCCAAAAATCAGCTGAAAATTAATGATTACTATTCTTGAATATCAACCATGCATTGCAGGATAACCATGGATATCGATGAATTTTGTCCGAGTCCGGATCGGGCCACAATTGAAAAGACATGATGAGCAAAGCTATAGAAGCCAGCGTTTCAAATTTCAAGTCAATCCGAGTTCATACGCTCAAGTTATGATCGATTCGACCCTATCGATTTGACCCTATCTATTCGACCTTGATCGATTCGACCCTATCGATTCGACCCTATCGATTCGACCCTGATCGATTCGACCCTATCGATTCGACCCTATCGATTCGACCCTATCGATTCGACCCTGATCGATTCGACCCTATCGATTCGACCCTATCGATTCGACCCTATTGATTCGACCCTTATCGATTCGACCCTACCGATTCTACCCTATCGATTCTACCCTATCGATTCTACCCTGATCGATTCGGCCCTATCGATTCGGCCCTATCGATTCGGCCCTATCGATTCGGCCCTATCGATTCGACCCTATCGATTCGAACCAAGCAAGACAACCGGAAATGCAATCTTGAATCGATCATAACTCGAGATCTACAAATCCAAATGCCATGAAATTTTTACAGGAGTTTGCTTACATGTTGAAGAATGTCCACACCAAATTTCATCTCGATTGGACACTTTCTTGATCGATTCGAACCAAGGGTCGAATCGATCCCAAAGTGGGCCCGGACCTCCAGAATTCGGCCGTATGGTCCCCCTCACGTGCCAGAAGTGGTCTCCCCGGATTTTAGGTGAAATATCAGCCTTCTACGCCTATAAATAGAGCCCCCGGTCATTCAGGAATGGGGATCAGAATTCTGAAGCGACAAGACTCTACCAGATTCAACTCTACACCTTATCATCGTTGTTCCATTCGAGCTTCAAAGCTATAATCCATTGTAACTTGCTGTAACCACTGTAATCATCTAGAGAATAATCAATAAAGAGAGAAAACTTCAAAGTGGACGTAGGCAAGATCGTCGAACCACTATAAATCATGTGTTTGTGATTGTGATTGCTGAATTACTCTGATTGTTATTGCTTAGATCTGAGTTCAATATTGATTATTGCTGATTTGTGTGACTTGCGACTGTGAACGGGTGCTTTCATGATATCGGGTGTTTGTGACCAGTTTTGGCGCAAACATTTTGGCGCTTTCACTGAGAAGGCTAATTCAGGAGTTCTACCAATTAGAAGTTGGTTCAAAAAGTTTGAAAGTTCAGATTTGAGAAATCATGACGAGACAGACAAGTGAGAAACAAAGGCCAGAGAGAAGTGAACACCAAGGAAGCCAAGAGGCTTCTTCAGGAGCGAATCAAGCATCAATCTTCATCACTGGGGAAGAGATGGAGACGATGATGAAGAAATAGGAGGAGCTGATCCAAAGTTTGTTCCAACAGATAGGACAACTTGGAGCACATAATAGAGAAGCGGATGGAGTTCAGAATGAAGCAGGACCATCCGGCGTAGCGCCTGGATTAGGAGGCACACCCATGGAGAACGTTGACCCAATTTCAGAGAGAGAGAGAGAGGAACATCTGCGCAACCCGGGAGTAGTAGAGGAGCGAACGCATAGTCGAGGGGGCAGATTCCGGGGTTCCCTCGTGAACTCGGGGGGCAGGTTGAAAGTGGTGAACGAAGATTGCATCTCGGAGACAATGACAAGTTGGCAGAGATAGTCAGGCGAGCCATGAGAGGCGGATTAGTGAACAAGGATTTGGAAGATGTTAATAGGAGTCCTTTTACTCCAGCAATCAGACAAGCTAGGAACCCACCGGATTTCAAATTACCATCGTTGGACATGTATGACGGGAGAACGGATCCCACGGTTCATCTAACGAAGTATATGAGGCATATGGAAGTGCTGGGGGCATCAGAGGAGGTTTTGGCCCGGTGCTTTCCATTGTACTTTGCGGATATTGCAGCATTGTGGTTTAGACAATTGGAGAATGGATCCATCGGAACATGGAATGGTTTAGTTGAGAGATTTATGAGGCAATTCAGGGTTCACATTACAAGACCCAAGAATGTGATGACTTTGGCAACCCTAAAGCAAAAGGCCAGAGGGACCTTGAGGAGTTATCTAGCGCGATTCAATGGAGCAGCAGCTTCGGTGGATCGAGCAGATCCGTCTATGGTGGTGATGGCAGCTGTGTCCGGAGTAGCTGACGGCACAGAGTTCAAAAATTCATTGACTAAAGATCCACCCGTGGATCTAGAGGAATTCTACAACGAGGCAGAAAAGTTTTTACGATTAGAGGATGCGAATGCAGAAAGAGAAGAAGGAGAGCGAATAGAAGTTTATGTGCTTAAAGACAAAACGCCTTTCGAAAAGGACTCGGGCAAGGATAAAGGAAAACGAAAGGATGAGGATTATAATGATAGGTCAAAGCGACAACGAAGGGAGCGGTGATTCACTACTTACACCGAGCTGACTGAGAGTTTGGAGAAGATTTATCAGGATACCAAAGAGCAGGTTCCCTATCGTAGACCGATGCGAAAGGATCCAACTTCTGACGAAAGGAGATCAGCTAAGTTTTTTGTATTTCATGAATTAAATGGTCATAACACTAATGATTGTAGGCATCTGAAGGACGAGGTGGAAGGGCATATCAGGAACGGTATGCTCCTTCAATATGTGAGGAGGCGAGCTTCAGCGGCGGAGCCAGAGCGGCCACCGTCTACACCAGCTAGGGGCAACCCTGAACCAGGACATCGTTTGGTTATCAATTAATTAAAATAACGATGAACAAGTCGCAAGCTTCCACTAACACAATTAAATCATTTACACATGTACGAGATGGCGAACGTTCTCCAGGCATGCTTTGAATGATCATTGACTGTTTCATAGTGGGAACTTACACTTTAACATCATTGCTTTGCTTTTCGTTCCGTGTTGATTTGGACATTTGAACTTGGTTTGTTTGGACATTTCTGTTTTAAAATTCATCTGTTGAATAGATATTTGATTCTGATAATTCTGAAATGGCTAAGCTACTTACACATGTACGGGGTCGCGAATGGTCCTTAGGCATGCTCTAAGATGGCGATAAACCGCCCTGACAAACGATCCAGGGACCCACGCGAACGTGAGCCTGTTATCGATAATACCAAGCCCTCCCGGGCACACAACTTATCTCGAACGGCACCCGACTTCGAACAGTCACAACTCGCCTCGAACGGCACCCGACTTCGAATAGTCACCACTCGCCATGAACGACACCCGACTTCGAATAGTCACAACTCGCCACGAACGGCACCCGACCTCGAACGGTCACAAAAACGCCTCGAACGGCACACGATCGCGAACGGTCACAACTCGCCTCAAACAGGCACATCTCGCCTCGAACAGGCACGACTCACCCCGAACGGCACAACTCATCTCATCTCAAATGGCTCGATCGCGAACGGTCGTCATTTGAAGTCCGCCACTTGACCGCGCATGGTCACACTTCCCCTCAAATGGCTCGATCCCGAACGATCGTCATTTGAAGTTAGGCGCTTGACCATGAACGGTCGCACTTCATCTCAAATATCTCGATCCCGAACGGTCGTCATTTGAGGTCACATAAACTGTAAATTCCTTTGCAGGACATTAACAGGATACGAACATCCAACTCCAGGTATTACAAAACACACCTTCCTACCGCAAGGCATGTTTTGCGGGGCAAAGTGTTATCCCAACTTTTGGCAAAGCTGTGATACCCAAAAATCAGCTGAAAATTAATGATTACTATTCTTGAATATCAACCATGCATTGCAGGATAACCATGGATATCGATGAATTTTGTCCGAGTTCGGATCGGGCCGCAATTGACAAGACATGATGAGCAAAGCTATAGAAGCCAATGTTTCAAATTTCAAATCAATCCGAGTTCATACGCTCAAGTTATGATCGATTCGACCCTATCGATTCGACCCTATCGATTCGACCCTGATCGATTTGACCCTATCGATTCGACCCTATCGATTCGACCCTATCGATTCGACCCTGATCGATTCGACCCTATCGATTCGACCCTGATCGATTCTACCCTATCGATTCTACCCTATCGATTCGACCCTATCGATTCGACCCTGATCGATTCGACCCTGATCGATTCGACCCTGATCGATTCGACCCTGATCGATTCGACCTCATCGATTCGACCCTATCGATTCGACCCTATCGATTCCACTCTATCGATTCGACCCAATCGATTCGACCCTATCGATTCGACCCTGATTGATTCGACCCTATCGATTCGACCCTATCGATTCGACCCTACCGATTCGAACCAAGCAAGACAACCGAAAATGCAATCTTGAATCGATCATAACTCGAGATCTACAAGTCCAAATGCCATGAAATTTTTACAGAAGTTTGCTTACATGTTGAAGAATGTCCACACCAAATTTCATCTCGATTGGACACTTTCTTGATCGATTCAAACCAAGGGTCGAATCGATCCCAAAGTGGGTCCGGACCTCCAGAATTCGGCAGTATGGGCCCCCTCACGTGCCAGAAGTGGTCTCCCCGGATTTAGGCGAAATATCAGCCTTCTACGCCTATAAATAGAGCCCTAGGTCATTCAGGAAAGGGGATCGGAATTCTGAAGCGCCAAGACTCTACCAGATTCAACTCTACACCTTATCATCATTGTTCCATTCGAGTTTCAAAGCTATAATCCATTGTAACTTGCTGTAACCACTGTAATCATCAAGAGAATAATCAATAAAGAGAGAAAACTTCAAAGTGGATGTAGGCAAGATCGCCGAACCACTATAAATCCTGTGTTTGTGATTGTGATTGCTGAATTACTCTGATTGTTATTGCTTAGATCTGAGTTCAATATTGATTATTGCTGATTTGTGTGACTTGCGACTGCGAACGGGTGCTTTCACGATATCGGGTGTTTGTGACCAATTTTGGCGCAAACAGGTCCCTTGTTTATGAAATAGCTACAATATTTTTCTAGAATCTAGAAGGTGGAAGGATATTTTGGAAAGTTTTGTGTCCATGGCGTAAATACTGGATCAACAGCGGGCTACTGCTATCATATTATCATCATTTGACGTTGGATTTTGAGCGGTACTTCTCATACCTATTTTTTAAGTATTTTTCATTGGGTGTTGAAAAAGGTCTACTAAGTACTTGGAGAATTCTAGCCTTGTACGTGATTAACACATCGCTAGAGTCGGCAAGAACGAGGATAAACCTGTTAAGACATCGAGTCATAAAAGTATTTTGATAAAGTATTATATAAAAGATATTTTGGTTATTTTGTCATTTCTAAATACTTTAAAACGTTTAAAATATTGTTTATTTACATACAACATGGTTTAATAGTAAATTGTTAGTGTTGTAGATATTTTAGAAGTTATTATTTAAATGAAATATATTTAAAGTAAATGATTATTAATTTATCAATAATGTTTGAAAAGTATATTGAGATAAAACTAATAAATTTATAAATAATGGATTTAATGTTTTCAATATCTTATTTGTAAATATAAGTAAAGATGTAAATAATTATTTTCAAATAGTTTACAATATTTATAAAGATGTTAATTAAAATATTAAGTGGTATTTATAAATGAACCAAGGAATTTTATAGATGAAATTTTGAAAAGTATTAAATTATTAAAGATGGTTGATTTGCAAATGAAGTTTTCAAACGAATATTTCAAGAAAAATTTACATAAGTTTCTATGAATGTATAATTTAAAGATATTATATTAATGGGAAAAAATTGATTTGCAAAGTTTATTTATAGTAATATATACTTGACAAATAAGTTTGAATCTCTATTTTAGAAGTATAGTTTGAAATATTTACTTGATTTCAATGTACTAATAGTAAATTTATCGGTTTATTTACTATTTTTATTTTGTATTAAACCATAGTAAATATTTTTCCATGATTTGAATATTCATTTTTAAACAAGTGTTTAAAATTTATTATGAAGATATAAAATTTTATACTTTGATTTAGAAATTTAATGTAAGATTCGAGTATTCTATTAGTTTCAATTTAATAATCCTAACTTTATACTTATTTTTAAAAATAACGGGTCAAATAAATTATGGGATTTAAGAAACTTTATTTTAAAGATTATTATAATGTTTTGATTAAATTTCTAACATTGTTTTAGACTCTCGAAAAATCTTTACATAATGCTATGAGGATGTTTTAAATATATCTTTTATATTTTACTAAGTGAATGAGGTTAAATGTTTCAATTGAATTTTAGATATATTGGAATATTTCTTTTCTCTTCAATGGCGAATACCAACAAAACTTAAATTTTTATTCAATAATAGAATTAAGTTATAAACTTAGCTAAGGGAAGTAGGAGCTTAAGAAATATTTTATGAAATGATTCATAAACGACTTAAATCTTTAATGGAAAACAAATGATGTAAGTGATTGATCTTTATATAAATAAATGAATGGAAACTAAGTAATGAAAAAAAACCAGTAGAATAAACTAAAGTAAATTTAAATTAGAATTTCAACTATTGTAATGGAATAAAATTTTAAGTATTTAATAATTGGAATTCTAAAGTTGAAAGTAAGAAATTAAATGCTAAGTTATAAATGAAATATACAAGGAATTTGAAATTTGTAACTTGTTAACAAAAAGGATATGAAAATAAGAAATGGTAATTATTGAACATTTATTCACTAAAATGAAATAAGATAAACTTGTGTAACTTTCAATTACATTCTTAGAAACATATATATAACTTACCAGAATATTAAAAGTTGTAATGTTAAATAAGGATATGTAATGGAATATTTAACAAGAAAAACTTAAATAATGAAGGTGTTCATGTGACGACCCGGAATTTTGGATACGTGAAATTGGAATATTTAATTGATTTTAAATATTTAAAAGGGTCAATTTTAACTTAAATTTCAAATATCTCCATTTATTGGGTAGTTAAATTATTGAATTTAATAATTTGAAATTGGGTAAAATATTGCATCTTCAGTTTTGAGCTTGTTAAAAATAATTTGAAGGCTTGTAAAATCTATATTAATAATATTAAAGATAATAAAAGTGCTAAAATTGAATTTGGAAATGTTTTGTTAAGTTTTGAAAATATATCGTTTAAATCGATATTTAAAAATAGCCCTCCGAGGCACAGTCTCGAAATTCGACGAAACTAGTTCCTTTGGATTCGTAATAGTGTATTGTTTTCGGATTTCAATTTTCGTAGTGTTTTAGAGCTATCGTGTGATCGTACGGTAGGTTAACGCGTTGGAATCTGTATCAATAATTCAATATAATAACTGAGTCCAAAAAGCTATCTTCTCTATACGATTGAATTAGGATTCGAAACCTTTTCCATTGCATTCGAAATAGGAGTATAACATTAGGAACGCCTAGCGGCACGCATCGACAAGAGTTCAAGATTTTGTAGTTGTGTTAGCGAGACGATATGAATTCAAAATATAATATGTGTATATTTAATAAATAATGTTTTCATAAGACAAATTAAACACATTTCTTCCCTTCACACACATGGCTTTTTTTCCCTTTTCTCTAACACGCGTCTTCTTTGCATAAGAATAAAATAAAAGGTAATGGTCGAGCTCTCTTCGTTTTCAAAATCACTTCACTGAAAAAATGGCAAATTATAATAATGAGCAGAGTAAATCGCCCCTCTTCCTCCTTCTTTCAACTAGAGCGAATTCGAGAAAATGAAAGCCAAAAGGGAGAAGCAAATCTCGTTCGACATGTATACCTATACGAATCGAATTAAGTAAGATCATGTGCCCCTCTTCTAACCGAATCGAGTCGAAGGAGTATTTTTCTAGGGAGATGTGTTCGAGTTCGTTAGGGCGGCGAGGGGAGTCGCATTGTAGCGACGCGACTGGGAAGGTAGGTGCGAGCACCTAGTCTCATTTGCGATCGAATTATCCTAAGGCGCTCACATGGTAGGTTGCAGCAAGCTGGGGTCAGGCGATGGTCGAGGCATTCGCCCGTTGAGGCAACGAATCGTCGTCGTCGGCGTCGATGTTAAGGTCACGAGTGGACAGATAAGCTGTGGAGGTAATTTCTTTTTAGTTTATTAAATTAGGTATATACATAGATAAGATTTTTTTTAAATCTGCTGTAAGATGTAAAACCATTTGTTATTTCCAATTTAAAGATTTACACATGTAAACAGTAAAGATGGTACAAGTGAATACTATTTATTTGCCATGTAAAGATTTATAGATAGATATATGTATGAATATACAGTAGGGAGGAAATAAAAATAATTACAGTAAAGGTATTAAGTAATTCTAACTTTTTCTATATATATATATGTATGTATGTATATATAGATAAAACAATCACTATGTATATAATAGATAAGGTTTGGGGTAATATAATAGAAATTTTAAGTAGTTGATAGTTTAAATAAAAGTAAGATTTTAGAAGCTGTATAGATTTTTATAAATATATTTGTAGTTTCAAAAAGAAAAGAAAAAAAATTATTTATTATAGGAGCATAAATTAGAAGTTAAATTATTAGTTTAAGATTAAATAATTGGTTAATTAAATTTTGTAAAATAGAAATTGATCATTCGATTCGTTTGAATATTAATAAAACCGTAATGTTTGTACAAGGTCCAAAATCGTGGAGAATCAAGCCGGTGTGGATCGGATTTGCAAATTAAAAATCAAAAGTGAGTTAATCTCACTCATTTAGATTTTCATTTAAATTTAAATTATTTGTTGAATGATTGAATTGACTGGATGTGATATTTTTATATAATATATATATGTGTGTGTGTGTGTTTGTGTGTGTGTGTGTGTATTGGAGTGATTGATTTCCCGCATTATATAGCGGATGAAATCCTATGCGCCCTGCATAATAGCGGTTGACCCTTTATACCGCGATATCCCCCTTGAAGTGGGATTGGTATTTTATATTGTGCTAACATCTATGGATGCAGGAAAACAGGTTGGAGGGATCCAACTGGATTCCTCAAATTATTGAAATTTGTTTTCATAAACTGTAATATGACTGATTGATTATCTGTGATTGATTTTAGTTGGAATTGAAATTATTAAATGTTATGGCTTGGTTGAATATATTGGTATTTGAGAGAATGAAATATATAAGTTTTGATTTTTAAAGGAAAATTAAAATTAAAATTTTTAAGGAAAATAATTATAGTAAATTTGGGTAAATTAAGGTATGAATTAGGAAAAATATAGAAGTTGATTTTTTAAATTCTATTAAATAAATTCCGAGTATGGAAACAGAAATAGAAGTTTTAAATAAATGGAAATAAAAGAGTTTTGGAGATTTAATGATATTGTCTAAAAATTAAAGGATTTTATTTTTTAAATTTTAAAGATTTAAAATGTTTGGAAGAAATAAAAAAAGTGAATGAAGTATGAAATGGGCGTTTCAGTTTAAAATAAGATTTTAAATCATAAATTTTGAAGTGAATATGAAATTAAATGGTTTTGAAATAAAATTAAGTAAGTAAAGGAATTTATTTTTAAATGGAGTAAAGTTGGAAATCGATTTGAGAATTGATTTAAAGTGTTTGAAACTGTGATTTAAAGGAGGATAAGACTATGGAATTTATAAATTGTGTTTAGAAATGAAATAAGATATAAGTGGATATTTGGAAGTGTAAATTCACGATAGGAATTTATAAAGGAATGGGTAATTTGTTTTAAAAATAAATAGTTTTTTTATTTTTAAAGGCGGGAAAGAATTCACGGGTTTGAGACGTAAATTAAATTGGGATAAATCGAGAAGGATTTATCAATTGATTAAATGGACTATTTTGGAATGGGAAGTGTATCTTTCTGAAAAGCAAAGTATGTTTTCAAAGCAGAATTTTAAGTATAAATTAAGAGTTTTTAAAGTTGTTTTAAAAGAATGTTTTGAGGATTTATTATTTAAGTTGGTTAAAATTTTAAAGGTAAATATTTGTTAAGTTAGTTATAGTAGTAATTATTTTAATGTTTAAATTGGTACTATGATTTAAAACTTAATTATTGAATAATTATATTTTATAAAGTAGTTTTATTTTAAAGGTAGTTTGGTTAAAGTATTTATTTGAAAAACTGGTATAGAATTTCATAACTTTTATTTTAAAATTTTGTTTTGCCTTAAGTTTACATGAGAAGTTTATAAAATTTCTTAACTAGTATTTCAAATATCATTTTAAGTACTTTTTATTTTACGTGTTTTTAGTATATATTTGAATTAAGCGATTTAAATCGATTTAAACTCTAAAGTATTAAGACTTAGTGATTTTCAGTGGAAATAAACAACTGGGTGGAAATTTATTTCGCGAGAGAAAAATTAGTTTGAAAACTAATTCAAAAGGTTGAAGTATAGATAAATATCTTGTGAAGATATTTTGGAATAAATAATTTGGGAAATTGTTGAGGCCTGATGGTTGTTTATGGATGTTATTTGATAGTTAAATAACCGACTATGAATATTGGCCAATGCGCTGATCGTTTCGAAGAGATTGGATCGGGATTAATTTCTCGAAAACCACTTCGATCCGGTTTGAAAGTTTTCGTGAGGAAGACAAGAGCTTGGAGTCGAAGATGGAGCAGTGAAGTGCAAGGGATAATCGCTACTAATCCTGAGGGTGATTCCAAAATGGATGTAGTAGGAGTAGTTCCTTCGGTTCCGTTCGGACCCGGAACGAACTTGTATGGATGAATACTATCAGAACATCGTCAGGAGGACGGTGAGTATTATAATTGAATCTGTGTTAAAAAGGTAATGCAAAGCCTCGAGCCTCATCAACCAGGAATGGCTAAAACAGGGGAGGTGCAACAAGGCTAAGTGGCTAGCAACCTATTAGGGTAAGGTCATCCCTGTCTAGATGTCCCTTTTTATTCGGCTGTGTGGGCGGTTGCTGATCCCAACCACGGGGTGATCTTATTCGGACTATCTAGTAAGGGGGTAGCTCCGGTCTTGTATAGCAGGGGATCAGGGTAGATACTCGGTATGGTGATCTAGACCACGTACTATGACGGGCGGTGCCCCAGTAGCTTTTCCATTGATGGAAACCCTATCTCCAATAAGTGCCTTCGGACTTCTTTGTGTACCTATTATGTTGGAATTTAATGAATGTAACAATTTTGGCTATTTGAATATGTATTTGTATATAGACACTACTATAATATCAGTGGATTTAATAAGAAATGTCTTGGTTATCGCAAGGTAAAAGCCCGATATGATTATTTTTGGCGTGGTCTTACGGGATACCTTTGATTTCGAAAGGATTTCGAAAACTTTAATAATCCAATTAAGTGTGTTTTCTCACGCTGGTTTTCCAGACTGACTCGGTGTTGTTTCACTATAATGCTCGGGTCAGACCGAGTATTATTGGATACAAGATGGGATGCTATGGAGCTCAGAAGACAAGCTGGATGGTGAGGCATATCACAAGTACTTGATATATATTATGATTTATAGTATAAGCCGTATATTCTTCTTTTGGGTGAGGTCAAGTTGTTACGACTGTCTAGTATTTGGCTGTTGTTTTTTCTTACTTTGATGATGTAATGTATAAACAGTTACAGATTCTTTTGTATAAAAATATGTCTTATCTATTATATATTTTTCCACCACATTTGTGAGATTCTGATGTTGTCTTCTATTTCTTCGTCTACCTCTTTCTTCTTTAACCCTAATGGTTCGTATTTCCATCCACTTTGAGTTGATATGATGGAGAATATCGTCGGCTCAAAGGGGTATGAATTTGCGGGTCGTTATAGTGGTATCAGAGCTGAAAGTTAAGCGAGAACCTTGGCTCTAGTGGGATTACTCATTAAAATAGAGTCAGTGTTACTCTAGAATGAGTGTGAGTGTATTAATAGATATGAGCACGTATTTGTTAGTGAATGTAAATTGTTTTATATTGTGTCAACTTATCGGTTGAGTGTTTGTAAATTCTGGTCGGTGCAGTCAGGACAACTGTATTGATCGAGATTTCTAAACTCTTAAACTAGGCAAATCGACAGAGTATTGTTTTAAAAGTGGGTAAATGAAATAATTTTACCCAAATTATTTTTGTATACAAAAGAAATTATTTTGTAAATTATTATAGTATATGGTTTCTTAGTTGATATGGAATGATAATATTAAATTATTATCATTGTTGTGCGGAAATTAGACTAAGGATTAAAATTATAACCAAATTTAAGGAAATAAATTCATATAATATGGTTTATAGTTGGAAATGAAATGAATTCCAAAGTAATGTTTGAATATGAATTCAAAGGATTTGGAATTTTGGGAAAGGTTTAAATTCCTTCGGGTTTGAAAATGATTTTCAAAGGTTTTGAAGAAATAATAGTGGTATTATTTCAGAAATATTTTTGAATTGGAATAGAAATCTGATGAGATTTGGAATTTAAAAATATTTGGAAGGGTTTTTAAAGAGATAAAAGCACTGAACTCACTTCGTTCGCTAGAAAGTAATTTCGGTGATGACTGCAGCATCATCGATATTCATTTTCGAGTTTCCAATAGAGGGATCACTACCTGGATGTTTTAGATTGGTGTTTGTTTGCGAAGATTGGGTTTGATTTTGAAAATGCAAAAGAATAGTTTGATTTAGATACATATGTTTTCAAAATTTATTTTGAAATGTTGAGGAATTGCTTAAACTCTAGAAGTTAATTTAAAATGTTTATGGAATAATAAATGGGTTTGAAAAACTTATAAAAATTTGAAATTTGTTTAGAATAAAGTTTAACTTAAAGAAGATTTAAATTAAAATGAGTATGAAAACGAAATAAGTTGAAAAAACGAAAAAGAAAAAGAAAAAAACCTTATGGAAGTTAAATTTTTTAATGGAAATGAAATTTAACTAAACCAAGTTAAATAAGAAGTGAATTTGAGGAAACAGTCTAAGTTGATTAAATGAAATGGTCATCATAATAAAATTTATTAAGTTGAAAATAAATTTGTGAATGAACAAATTAATTTAAATTGTAAGAAAATTGGAATTGAATATTGGAATAATATTTAGTTTAAAGCGAAATCGAAAAATTTGTTCGAATGGGCAAAATAAAATGAAAGGTTTGGAAATGAAAATTTATTGAGATATAAATAAATGAGTTAATGGAACTAATTAAGGGAATTGGTAAATTAAGTGTTTTTTGAGAAGAGAGTTGATAAAATTCAATATTCGGAATTTGAAGGAAAAATTGAATTCAAATAAATTTGAAAATGAGAATTTGAATAAAAATAAAATTATCAAGACTTGGAATTAATTAGTAAATTGAAGGTAAACTGAAATTCAAAGGGAATTGGAAATTTAATTTAAATGAAAATAGATGAGAAAGCTTCAGTGGTGAAGTGAAAATAGTTATAAGAAGTATATAAAATATTTATATCGAACTTAAGAAATGGATGGTAAAATTCTTAAGTAAAATTGGTATTGGAAGAGATGTTAAGTTAATATTTGAATAAAGATTTAATAAAAGTGGTATTGTGAATAAAAAGAAAATTGATATAGTTAATAATCAATTGAGATAAATACGTGGGATGTACGTATATTATTTTATTCGCATAGCAATTTGATCCAGTTTCGAGCATAGAATTTCGAGATAGTCATATCAATCCGAGTTGGGATTTTTCACTCGATTTTCAACGGCAAATCCTGGATATGGATTTTTGATCGATTCTGTAAATTCTTTATCATACTTGTAGCTATGCAAGGAGAATGATGGTTTCTGATCAAGAAACCAGATCTGAGTCCGCATTAGGAAGTCGGATGGACGATACTAGTTCGGAAGTTAAATTGTGTGATCGAGTGAGCGATCGAATTTGGTATTGCATACGAATGACATATGTACATCGTACGGATTTGAATGAAATTGATATTGAAACTTTTTTAAAGAAATGTATAAAATGATTTTTAATGTTGTGGTGGGATATTATTGCTAAGTAGTATACATGTATTTCAAAGCAAAAAAGGAAATTAATAATTTTGATTTCAGTAGATAAATTTGATAGTCGACAAAAGGTATGTATTTAAATTTGGCGTATGAAATTCGATGGTTTTTTGATCTAGCCACTTGGCATTTTGTTTTCTTTTGAAATTTGGGGGCCCGTAGAGGCATTTTGTAGTCGTACCGATCTAGCTACGCAAAGGAGACGCTGGCAAAAATTTTCAAAAATTTAAGGAGTTAGAAAATTTTGATAATTCAAATTTGGTTTTAAATTTAAATTTAAATTATTGAGTAAATAATATTGTTTGGAAATTATGGAAAAGTTTAGGAAGTTAGTAAGAGCGATAGTGTCTTTAATAAAAAGATTGTTTTGGGAAGTTGTTAAAAACTATTTGGTTTGGGAAAATTGTTATCGGGTTATGGATCATTCTTCTTAACTAGTAATTTCGGAGATGAAATTCTTTTAAGGTGGGAGAAATGTGACGACCTAGAATTTTAGATACCTAAAATTGGAATATTTAATTGATTTTAAATATTTAAAAGGGTTAATTTTAACTTAAATTTCAAATATGTCCATTTATTGGGTAGTTAAATTATTCAATTTAATAATTTGAAATTGGGTAAAATATTGCATCTTCAGTTTTGAGCTTGTTAAAAATAATTTGAAGGCTTGTAAAATCGATATTAATAATACTGAAGATAATAGAAGTATTAAAATTGAATTTGGAAGTGTTTTGAAGTTTTGAAAATATATCGTTTAAATCGATATATAAAAATAGCCCTCCGAGGCACTATGTCGAAATTCGACGAAACCAGTTCCATTGAATTCGTAATAGTGTATTATTACTGGATTTCAATTGTCGTAGTATTTAGAGCTATCGTGTGATCGTACGGTAGGTGAACGCGCTGAAATCTGTATCGATAGTTCAATATAATGACTGAGTCCAAAAAGCTATTTTCTCTATATGATCAAATTAGGACTCGAAACCTTTTCCATTGCGTTCGAAATAGGGGTATAAAGTTATGAGCGCATAGCGGCACGCATTGATAGGATGTCAAGATTTTGTAATTGTCGTAGCGAGACGATTTGAATTCAAAGTATAATATATATATATATATATATATATATGTGTGTGTGTGTGTGTGTGTGTGTGTGTGTGTTTAATATAATAATGTTTTCACAATACAAATTAAACACGTTTCTTCCCTTCACACACATGGAATTTTTTTTCTTTTCTCTAACACGCGTCTTCTTTGCATAAGAATAAAATAAAAGGTAATGGCCGAGATCTCTTCGTTTTCAAAATCAATTCACTAAAATAACAGCAAAGTATAATAACAAGCAGAGTAAATCGCCCCTCTTCCTCCTTCTTTCAGCTAGAGAAAATTCAAGAAAATGAAAGTCGAAAGCGAGAAGCAAATCTCGTTCGATATGTATACCCATACAAATCGAATTAAGTAAGATCATGCACCCCTCTTCTAAGTGAATCGAGTCGAAGGTGTACTTTTCTGGAGGGGATGCGTTTTCGAGTTCGTTGGGGCGACGAGGGGAGTCGCGTCTTGGCGGTGCGACCGGGAAGGTAGTCGCGAGCACCTGGTCTCGTTTGTGATCGAATTAGTGCTGAGGCTCTTGCATGGTGGGTTGTAGCAAGCTGGAGTCAGGCGATGGTCGAGGCATTCGCGCATTGAGGCAGTGAATCGTCGTCATCGGCGTCGATGTTAAGGTCGCGAGTGCACAGATGAGCAGTGAAGGTAATTTCTTTTTACTTTATTAAATTAGGTATGTACATAGATAAGATTTTTTTTAAAAATCTACTGTAAGATATAAAACCATTTGTTATTTTCAATTTAAAATTTTACACATGCAAACGGTAAAGATGGAACAAGTAAATACTATTTATTTTCCATGTAAAGATTTATAGATATATATGTATGAATATACAGTAGGGAGGAAATAAAAATAATTACAGTAAAGGTATAAAGTAATTCTGTTTTTTTTCTATATACATATATATATAGATAAAACAATCACTATGTATATATATAGGTAAGGTTTGGGGAAATGTAAATAGAAATTTTAAATAGTTAATAGTTTGTATAAAAGTAACATTTTGGAAGCTATATAGATTTTTATAAATATATTTGTAGCTTCAAAAAGAAAAGAAAAAAAAATATTTATCATAGGAGCATAAATTAGAAGTTAAATTATTAGTTTAAGATTAAATAATTGGTTAATTAAATTTAGTAAAATAGAAATTGGTCATTCGATTCGTTCGAATATTAATAAAACCGTAATGTTTGTACAAGGTCCAAAATTATGGAGAATCAAGCCGGTGTGGATCTGATTTGCAAATTAAAATCCAAGGTGAGTTAATCTCACTCGTTTGGATTTCCATTTAACTTTAAATAGTTAAATTTAAATTATTGATTGAATGATTGAATTGACTGGATGTGATATATATGTATGTATGTATGTATGTATGTATATTGGAGTGATTGATTTTCCGCATTATATAGCGGATGAGACCCTATGCTCCCCACATAATAGCGGATGATACTTTATACCACGATATCCCCCTCGAAGTGGGATTGGTATTTTATATTGTTGTAACATTTGTGGATGCAGGAAAATAGGTTTGAGGGATCCAACTGAATTCCTCAAATAATTGAAATTTGTTTTCATAATCTGTGATATGACTGATTAATTATCTGTGATTGATTTTATTTGGAATTGAAATTATTGAATGCTATGGCTTGGTTGAATATATTGGTATTTGAGAGAGTGAAATATATAAGTTTGGATTTTTAAAGGAAAATAAAAAGGGAAATTTTTAAGTAAAATAATTATAGTAAATTTGGGTAAATTAAGGAACGAATTTGGAAAAATAAAAAAGTTTGATTTTTAAATTCTATTAAATAAATTCTGAGTATGGAAACGAAAATAGAAATTTTAAATAAATGGAAATAAAAGAGTTTGGAGATTTAGTGATATTGTCTGAAATTAAAGGATTTTATTTTTCAAAGTTTAAAGATTTTGTTTGGCAGAAATAAAAAAGAAGAAATTTCGAATGAAGTATGAAGTTGGTATTTCAGTTTAAAATAAGATTTGAATGTGAAATTAAATTGTTTGAAATAAAATTAAGTGAGTAAAGGAATTTATTTTTAAATGGAGTAAGGTTTGGAAGTCGATTTGAGAATTGATTTAAAGTGTTTGAAACTGTGACTTAATGGAGGATAAGACTATGGAATTTGTAAAATGGGTTTATAAAGTGAAATAAGATATTAGTGGATATTTGGAAGTATAAATTCACGGTGGGAATTTATAAAGGAATGGGTAATTTGTTTTAAAAATAAATAGTTGTTTTATTTTTAAAGGTGGGAAAGAATTTGTTATCCCGCTTTTTGGCAAAGCCGTGATACCGAAAGATCGATCGAAAAACGGAGGATAGTTCGACTCAGAGGTTGATTATATTTCGCTTCGCTATGGATATCGCTGAATTTTGTCCGAGTCCAGATTGAGCTACAATTGATAGGACACGACAAGAAAGACCGTAGAAGTCGGCATCTCAAATTTCAAGTCAATCCGAGTTCATACGCTCAAGTTATGATCGGTCCAATTTGAAGTGAACGCACCGGTTTCGAACCCATCGTGGTGGTTGTCTTCGAACCCATCATCATGCACCATTCGAATCGATCGCCTTCGAACCGATGGACTTCGAACCCATCGGAGTGCTTCGGCTCGACTCCATCAGCTTCGAATCCATCTGGTTCGCGTCAGTAGACCTCGTGACCACGGAGAGATGGCGAGGCTCGTGTCCAACCAAAGATCCTTGTTCGAATCCACAAAGCTTCGGTTGTTCGAACCCATCACAGAAGCCTTGTTCGAACCCATCACAGAAGCCTTGTTCGAACCTACCTGTGAAGCTTCGTTCGAACCCACTGGGTTAACCAACCATGATGATGTGTCTTTCATCGGTTCGAATGCGCCGAGATATATGGACTCGAAGCGGTCAACTCGGAGTAAAGACCGGATCGATTCGAAGTATGCGCTCCACGTCAATGCGAAGGCACGTGCCACCATGGTTTCGAAACCATCGATTCGAATGCATGGTTTCGAACCAAACTGCCACGCGGTGAACCCCATTTCGAATCCATCATATCTCCCAATCTACTGATCCAGATGCCACAAAATTTTCACATAAGCTTGAATACGTGTTGAAGAATGCACACACCAAATTTCACCTCGATTGGATGAATTCTTGATCGGTTCGAATGGAGTTCGTACCGATGCCAAAGTGGGCCCAAACTTCCTAAGGCCGTGCGTGTGGGCCCCCTCACGTGCCAGAAGTGGTCTCCCGATTTTTCAGCGAAATATCAGCAGCCTACGCCTCTAAATAGAGCCCCAGGGCCAATAGAAAAGGGATCTTTCGACTCTGAAGCGTCCAGACTCTGCCGGATCAAGACCTACATCATCCTACATCATAATTTCATTGTTGATTTCGAATTTCCAGTTGTAATTTGCTGTTGATCGCTGCAACAATTTGTAATCATTGAAAGAAAATCAATAAAATATCCAAACACTTCACAGTGGACATAGGCAACACGCCGAACCACTATAAATTGCTCACCTTTGTCTTTGCTTCATTGCTGTTTGGAGTTTTTGTTAGATAATCCTCATTTTAATTCATATTCTTCATTTATTATCTCTTCAAAAGACTCCCGAAGAGTGTTGTGCCCAATTTTGGTACAAACACTTTGGTGCTTTCACTGAGAAAAACCCAGTTTTTCTCCTGCTCCTTGGATCTGTCGCCGATACCGGATTGCATAAATCTAAGGGAGAGATCCAGATTTCATCTTGAGATTCCTTCCGTTCTATTAAGATTTGCTAAAGTCTAGGGAAGGAGTTCACCACCCAAAATGGTTAGCACAAGAACCACATCTGCAGCTGGTCAAGAAGGTCGGGATAGACAAAATCCCGTTCAACTACCTCCGCCTAACCAAGATGATACCGGGCATTCTGACCCCTCAGGTCCGGTCTCCAGGCAAGAGTTCCAGACATTGCTCCAAGAACTAACTCAAAGTTGGCAACAGCTAGCCGAGCAATTGCGCGTCAACACTGAGTTAGCCAGCCAACTAGATCGCCAAAAGCGAAGAAGATCCAGAAGGGATCAAGCCCCTCATTCTTCCACCGAAAGCTCTGCTTCGTCTGACTACAATAACAGGTCTACCCGTCCCAGGCTAGACGGAAACCACGCGCAAGCTGCCGACTATCAACAGGCATTAACCGTTGGGCAAATAAGAGTTGGCCCATCTACCAGCTTCCACACTGGACCCTCCTCCCGAGGAGGCACTATTCCACAATACACTGCAGATGATCGAGCTCCTACAGCCGCTGCAGTTGATATAGGGGTTGATACCCGAGATCACTCTAATCAAAATTATCATCAGCAGGGACGTGCTCCAGAGCCATATGTCCCAGAAGACGTCGAGCCAAGGAGGCGAGATACGGATCGTCGACAGCGCCCGATCCCACCTCGCACTGTGGAACCCGACCACACTTTGGCTCACCACACGCAAAATGTTCCAACACCAGACCTCTCAGCCATGGTACGCCAAATGATTCGCAAGAGTCAAGGCCTAACAAATGACGATTGGGGAATCTCCCGAAGTCATACCCCATTCACTGATGACATATTGTATGCTGAACCCCCTAGGCGATTCAGAATGCCAACCCTACCCATGTACGAAGGGAATTCCGACCCAAATCAACATATTTTGAAGTACGAATGGTCGATGACAGCTGCGAGAGCTGATGACGCAGTGAAATGCCATAGTTTTCTCATTTCCTTAGGGGGAATTGCGATAATGTGGTTTACGCGATTACCACCGTGATCTATTTCTTCTTTTGATCAGTTAGCTACCAAATTTGTTGAGCAGTTTCGTATGCATATTGCCAGACCTAAGGATGTTAACACCTTATCAAGTGTCACTCAAGCTCCCGGAGAAACACTTAGACGATATTTGGAGAGGTTTAATGCTGCGTGCGCCGAGATCACCAACCCCAATGATAATTCTATCTTAATGGCTTTGACAAAAGGAATCGATCCTGATTCTGAGTTTGGCAATTGGTTGGCTGGAAAGCCTCCCGCATCGTTGGACTGTTTCTATTCCAAAGCCGCTCAGTTCTTGAGGCGAGAGGATGCGAAACAGTCTAGGAAGCAGGACGATGCAAGGCCCAGCAGTGAAGGGATTCAGAGTAATGTTGCGGTTAAACAGACCGGCGAGAGTTCAGGAAAAGTCGAGTTGAATATTCAAAATAAACAGACTCAACGACCGAGAAACGGTGGTAACCGAGGCAAGAAGCAAGACCAGACTCGTGGTCCGAGGAGTAGGGCCGCAATGTTTGACAGTTATACACCGCTTAACACGTCGCTGGAAAATGTATACCTACAGACTTGTAATACTATGCAATACAAGAAGCCTGCTCCGAAGCCTTCGTCGGAGAGGCAGATTCAAACAGGAAAATTCTGTAGGTTTCATGAAAGTTACGGGCATAATACCAATGAGTGTAGGCATTTGCAAGACCTCATTGAAAAGTTAATCAGAGAGAGAAAGTTGGACCAGTATGTTCGGGCGCCACAGTCTGGTGGAGCGGGCCCATCCAATCAAAATCGTACACAGAATTAGGAGAGACAAGGTGAACCCGCTCGTACGGGCGGGAGATTGGTTATCAATACAATAAGTGGTGGTCCACATCCAGCAGACAGAAGCTGGAGAGAAATGGAGTCATATGCTATCTCGATCAGGCATATGGACTTTGAATGCTATAGTAATTCAGAAGACGGAACACCGGCTAAATAGCAAAAGACAATGACAGACGACATCGTGTTTAGAAATCGAGATGCTGATAGAATCGAAGCCCCCACGATCGGTCCACTGGTTATATCCGCTCAAGTTGGTCCTGCTTGGATGAAGAGGATCTTGGTAGATAGTGGGAGTTCTGTGAACATACTGTTTAAAAGAGCATATGATTTAATGAAGAAGGAAGCTAAGGACTTAAAACCTTGTCAATCACGAGTCCACGGCTTCAACGGAAGTGCGACGATACCGACCGGAATGGTTGAATTGCCGGTGGAGTTGGGAATGGAAGAATGCCGAAGAGTTTGGATGTTACAATTTGTTGTCTTAGATATTCCTTCTTCGTATAATGCTTTCTTGGGCCGACCGGCCCTCGCTGAATTTAGGGCAGCTATTGCCCCATGGTGTTTGACCCTCAAGTTCCCTACTGATCACGGGATAGGGGTTATACAAGGAGATCAAGCTGCGGGGAGAGCTTGCTATGTTGCCGAGCTGCGAGAAGCGCAGCGAATGGAAAAAGGAAAGGGCGTAGAGGAATCTCTCTGCGTCCGTTTCACCGACAATTGACAATTAACGCCTGGGCCTCGGCCCAGGCATCACGACCAATTCCAGAAGGATCTAGACCCCCGAGACAATGAGGATAAAAATGAATCTAGAGAAAGTCAGGCCTCGCCAGCTGAATTAACAGTCGACGTTCCAATCAGTGGTAACGATAACTCAAAGATGTTGAAAATTGGGTCGCAATTAAGCCTGCAAGCACAACGGGAATTGGTCGAGTTTCTCCAAGCGAATCTGGACGTATTTGCTTGGACGCATTCCGATATGTGTGGGATCTCGCCAGACATCGCGAGCCACACCCTAAATATTGACCCGCGGTTTGTCCCGGTCAAGCAAAAAAGGCGTGGTATGGATCCAGAGAGATCTGCCGCCCTAAAAGAAGAGGTTAATAAGTTGAAATCAAATGGGTTCATCAGAGACGCTTTATACCCAGAATGGGTGTCCAATCCCGTACTCGTCCGAAAACCAAACGGAAAATGGAGAACATGTATTGATTATTCAGATCTGAATAAAGCCTGCCCGAAAGACAGCTTTCCACTCCCCAGAATCGACCAATTGGTAGATTCAACCGCAGGACATGAATTATTATCCTTCGTGGACGCTTACTCAGGTTACAATCAGATACCCATGCATGTACCTGATCAAGAGCAGACAAGCTTCGTAACTGACTTGGGATTATACTGCTACAAGGTCATGCCTTTTGGATTAAAGAATGCCGGCGCAACCTATCAACGCTTAGTCAACCGAATGTTTGCCGATCAGATTGGGAAGACTATGGAGGTTTATGTAGATGACATGTTGGTGAAATCACGATACACCGTCGATCATGTCAAAGATTTGGAGTCAATGTTCAGCATTCTCCGGAGATACGGAATGAAGCTCAATCCGCTGAAGTGTCATTTCGGAGTCGCATCCGGAAAATTCCTTGGGTTCATTGTCAATGCCAGAGAATAGAGGCTAACCCCGAGAAGATCTGGGCTATCAGAAATCTTCAAACTCCGGAAACCATAAAGCAAGCCCAGAGTCTTAATGGGAAAGTCGCAGCACTGAGCAGGTTTATCTCAAAGTCGACCGACAAATGCATTCCCTTCTTCGATTTGATTCGAAAAGGGAAAAGAAACTTCGAATGGACTGCAGAATGTGAGGGCGCATTTCAATCGCTAATCCAACATCTTTCCATACCACCAATCCTTTCAAAGCCAGTTGATCATGAACAGTTATATCTCTACCTGGCGGTATCTGAAAATGCAATCAGTGCTGCATTAGTTCGGGAGGAGGACCGGGTGCAAAAACCGGTCTACTACGTGAGTAAACGATTAACCGGAGCCGAAAGAAATTATCCAAAGCTTGAAAAGTTGGCATATTGCCTAGTCATTGCCTCGAGGAAGCTCCGTCCATACTTTCAGGCTCATCCTATTACTGTGTATACCGATCAGCCGTTACGACAGGTCCTCACGCGGCCTAAGACGTCTGGTAGGTTACTAAAGTGGAACATCGAACTGAGTCAGTTCGACATCACTTATACTCCGAGAAGAGCCATTCATGGCCAAGTCCTAGCAGATTTTATATCCGAATTCACTGTTTCTGAAGACTTGCCTGTGACCAGTAAATCTCCCGAATGCATCCGGAAGCTGTACACCGATGGTGCGTCAAACGATCGATGCTCAGGAGCTGGGGTAGTGCTTGAAACCCCCGAGGGACGATCCATATGTTTTGCTTTAAAGTTCGAGTTCCGTGCAATCAACAACGAAGCCGAGTATGAAGCTCTACTTACCGGACTAAAGCTTGCCCGTGATCTGAAAATCGTCGCCGTAGAGATCTACTATGATTCCCAGTTGGTAGTATGTCAAGTCGAGGAGAATATCAGGCCAAAGATCGAAGATTAGCCGCTTATCTAACTCGAGTTCTGGAGATGCTTGATCAATTCGATTACTATGCCATTTTCTACATACCCCGAGAGCACAATCAAAAAGCTGACTCGTTGGCGAAGTTAGCAAGTACAGGTGAAGCTCAGCAGTTGGGGGTTGTTCCGGTTGAAACCCTATCCTCTCCGAGCATTGATCAAAGGGAGACTGATTTCACATTTGAAGCTACCTCCAATAAGGAGTCGTGGATGACTCCCTATAGGGATTATATCGAACGTGGTGTATTGCCCGAGCAACGAAGCGAGAAAAGACAAGTTCTACGAAAGGCCTCACGATTTTTTATTCAAAACGGAGTCATGTACCAGAGAGGATACTCTGTTCCACTCCTCCGGTGTATCACGCACGATAAAGTCAAACGAGTGTTACACGATGTACACGAAGGAGAATGTGGCGATCACACTGGGGGGCAAGCACTTGCAAAGAAAATACTTCGATATGGGTATTATTGGCCTACTGTAAATCGCGATGCCATGGATTATGCAAAAAAATGTGACAGATGCCAAAAACACACTCGGATTCCTAGAGCCCTGCCTACTGAAATGACCCAAATGGTCAGTCCATGGCCGTTTGCAATATGGGGGATTGATATAATTGGTACATTGCCTTTGGCCAAAGGTGGCGCGAAATATGCTATCGTCGCAGTCGATTACTTTACGAAATGGGCGGAAGCCGAACCACTCGCAACAATCACGACGAAGAAAGTTATCAACTTTGTAGTACGCAACATCATCTGTCGTTTCGGTCTCCCGCATACTATTATTACCGATAACGGAGCTCAGCTCGACAGCGCTGAATTCAAGAATTTCTGTCTGCGATTCCATATCCATATCCATAAGAAATTCTCCGTTGTTGCACACCCGCAAGCAAATGGCCAAGTCGAAGCCATAAATAAGGTCATCAAATCTATTTTGAAGAAACGACTGGAAAAGGCCGGGGGCAAGTGGGTTGATGAACTTACCATGGCTTTGTGGGCTTAACGGACGACTCACAAAACTGCAACCGGCCACACTCCATTCTCTCTATCTTATGGCGCTTAAGCTGTTATTCCGGTCGAAATGGAAGTTCATTCTCATTGTTTGACATATTATGATCCAAAAACGAATGTTATACTACTTGCCGAGTCCCTTGATCTGCTCGATGAGAGGCGCGAAGAGGCTGATTTGAGGGCAGCCGCATATCGGAGTCGAGTCGCCCGAATGTACAATGCCAAGGTCCGACCGTGGACCTTCGAACTCGGTGACCTTGTACTCAAGAGAGTTTACCCGGTCCCTTCTCACATGAAGCCAAATTGGGAAGGACCGTATGTGATTTCACAAAAGCTTGGAGATCGCACATTCAAGTTATCGACCGTTGACGGTCTAACTCTGCCGAGAGCCTGGAATAGCGAGAGTCTCTGTCGCTACTATACATGACAGGCTTTATTTGTTCTAGCTCGTTATTTCCTTTGCATTTTATTTCCGCATTTTGAGATTCGAATTTGTAATAAGGCAGCTGACTTTGCCATATTTTCTCATTTCAGCAATAAAATGCTATCTCTTCAAGCCAGAGCTGTGATTTATCGAATACGCCGCAAAACATCACAATGCACGAAGAGCTAAGTTCCATCATACGGTGGGATTTAAATCAAGTAGGGAGTGACTGTGATACGACCGGTCACTCGCTATGCGAAGCCCAAGCTCGGGGGCATGTCACCACGTTAACATTTAAAGGGATTGATACACGACAATCCTCACACTAACTCCAAATTCCCAGAGTGCGAATTGGAGTATGAACATTAAATAAATCGTTCCCAGAGTGTGAACGGACTCCAAATTTCTAGAGTGTGAGTTGGAGTATAAACATTAAATAAATCGTTCCCAGAGTGCGAACGGACTCCAAATTCCCAGAGTGTGAGTTGGAGTATAAACATTAAATAAATCGTTCCCAGAGTGCAAACGGACTCCAAATTCCCAGAGTGTGAATTGGAGTATAAACATCCAATGAATCGTTCCCAGAGTGCGAACGGACTCCAACTTCCCATAGTATGAATTGGAGTATAAACATCCAATAAGTCGTTCCCAGAGTGTGAACGAATTCCTAAAAAGACCAAATAGGTATGACTGACCATCTATTGGCTGACTCCGACTTCCCAGAGTGTGAATTGGAGTATAAACATCTATTCCAGGTTCCCTAAGTGCGAACCCAAACATACATGTTTTCTCCAAGTTCCCAGAATGTGAATTGGAGCGCAAATACCAAGTTAAAGTTCCCGTAGTGCGAACTGAAATGTTAATACTAACTCCGATTTCGCAGAGTGTGAGTTAGAATGTGAACATCAATTCCAGGTTCCTGGAGCGCGAACCGTGTTATAAACATCGATGACTCTCGAGTTCCCGAAGTGCGAACCGGATTATCGATCTCAAATTATTTTAAATCCCCAGAATGTGGACATGTGCTTAAAGTTTGCAACAAACGCACTCAACCACCAAAACACAAATATTATTCCTCGAGACTGGGGGGCAAAAACGCTTAGTGTTAATCGCTAACCAAAGTGTTATGGTGTCCGAGGTTCGATTGTTCATTGATCACAACTTGCGATCAAGATTCTCAGACTTAGCGAATAAAAATGAATTCTACTCGACAGTAGAAACACCACAAGTGCACCGGACTGAAAACAAGACACTGCAAATGCTTAAGCACAAAAGAAATGAGAGTTGAAACGGAGAAACTAAATTTTATTTCAACTAACTGAAGACAAGGACTTACATGCAAATAAGTTTTCCCAAAAAAGAATCCCTACTAGCAGGGGCCGAACCTGCATCTATACACGGCCTGCTAACAAAAAACGAAAACAAATTCCTATCTACCAAAAAATCTGCTTGGGAGGCCGATCTATTCCTTCTTTCTTGGCTTCCTTATCAGCAGTTCATCGTCAAAATCGCTAGGAACGGAAATCCTTCGTTTGGACGACCTCCTCTCCTGTGGTTGCTCTTCGGCCGGGGGCATAATATCTACGTCCTCCTCAGAACTTGAATCTAAATGAAGGCTCCCTGCCGGAGGAGTAGGAGGGATCGGACCTGCAACAGAAGATGGGACAGTGCCACCCGACGATGCTATCCTCGCAGGTGCTGGGCTCTGCGCCGCCGTGCCACCGCCAACACTACCACTTTGCCCCGAAGCTTCTAATTCTGCCTGAATCTCGGCCAGAATCTCTTCGTCACGAATCGTCTGGGCCTGGCCGGGGGCATCCGCAGCCTGCATTGAAGAGCAAGAGGTTGGCGGAAGGTCACTAATGATGAATGGCAGGTCTGTGGAGAAGCCACCCTGCTCACTGAGCAGCTCGCTCACCATTTGTTCCTCAAGAGATAACCCGCTCCCTTGCGCCGCCTCGGTTGATACCACAGTCACAACAGTAGTCTCGGTGGTGATGGCCTTATCCCCTTTGCTTGACTCTTGGGTCGCGGCAATCGGAGCAACTCCAGTCACTAAACGAAGATAAGAAGAGGTTATCAGTAACTGCTTTAGAGCAAACTCTCTATTCAGAAAACACTTGAGATAAATTTGGAATACCTTCCCCAGTTTGGCTTGCAGACGACTGAGCGGCCTCGGAAGTATGCTCATGAATAGGAGATAACCGCGGCTGTTCCGGGTCGTAAGCAGGAACAGATTGCGAACCGACCGCAGATAAAGGCACTGACGAAGGTGGTGCGGTGACTTCAGTGACAGCAGAATGGTGCTCAACGCCTGATCCCTCTCCAACCTCCAAAGATCGGCCACCAATCATCTCCTCCTCATAAGCGATAATAGCATCGTGAAGGACCTTCTTCTCATCATCTGTCAGCAGCCGGTTTTCAAGTTCGAATCGATCGACCGATTCACCCGGACGTGCTTCCTCTTCTTCCTCGACCAACCGACCCCAAGCGCTGCGGAGATGTATCGGGTAATCCTGGAGCCAGGCCAAATTTATGTGTCTCAACACGTTGGCATTATAAGTGATGAGCAAATCTTCCATATCGGCCTCCAGCCTGGCCTCCACATGATGAACTTTCTCCTCAACCTCCATCTCAACCGCCTGGACTTTAGCCACTGCTGCATCTCGTTCAGTCCGGAGAATCACGGCTTGTTCACACGCCTCCTGGGCTGCATTATTCGCATCGTCCCTATCCTTGGCGATTTCAGGGAATTTGGACTTAAGCTCGTTTAACTCCTTCAGGGCTGCGTCCCTCTCAGCAGTGACCAGGGTGTTTCGATGGCCCATGTCTTCTACCGTGGCATAGTGCTCACGTTTCATTCTATCCATGGTTGCCTGGGCTTCATCGGCTTTTTTGATGGCCTCCATTTCAGACTTCCGAGAAGATTCAGCTTCAGTATTTAGCACATCAATGATACGACTCTTTTGGGCTAACTCAGCTTGCATTTTCTCGATAGTAGCCCCACGCTCAAAGGCCAATGATGACGCTTTCTCGGCCGCCTTGTACCACGCCCTGTATTGGGCATAAAAGTCGTGCACATAATCGTGCGTCGTCTGCTCGGCCTCCGGCGGAATTCTTTTCAAGTGAAGAGGAAAGATGTAGTTATCAAAGAAAATATTTGGAAAGTCCTTCTTCAGTTGAGCAAGCCTGATTGCTCCTTCTCCCGAAATTTTAGTAGGAGGTTGTTCCGCAACAACTGGAGGCATTGCCTCGGATCTGGGGTGGCGAGATTCATACTTAGAAGATTGAGAGGCCGACTGGTGGTGCGAGGAATCAGAGGGACGAGAAACATGGACAGGAGGTTGTATAGGAGCTCTTGGAGGAGGAGTGCGCGATCGGGACCGATGTTTGTAATCCCTATCTCTCCGTTCTTGGCTAGGATACCCGGAGTACCTGCGATCGTAATCCCTATCTTTCTCTCTCCGTTGTGACTCATAATATGAGGAAGATTTGCGAACATGTCGTAGGCTCCCTAGCATCGAACCGCGCCCAGTCATAATATCTGCAAAGCAAAATGAGAATAAAGTTAGTGGTTTCTCGAAACCGATGACCTAAGACTCGGGGCTATGTAGTGTCGTGAAATGTGTATGAATATGTATTCCCCTCCCCCGACCAACCGGAAGTGTTGTCTGAGCTAGTAATAAAAGGCTCGCTCAATTCTAGAGTACGATGAAACTCCTCCAACCCAGCGTCATGTTGAAAAGACACATCATCCGGGATTGGAAGATCGGTAAGCCCCTCGTAAAGACTTTCAGTTTGCGGAGGAGACATTTCAGAAATTCTAACTTCGGGAGAAGATCGTGCCGTGACGACCGATTTCCATCTCCCCTTCTTAGTCGACGTGACGACGGCTGCCTTGCCTTTTCTTTGCTCTTCAACATCCTGAACCACGTCTATAGGCTCCAACAACGGCTCGTCGTCAGTATAAGTCCTTTCAGAATCAGCCTCCTCGGCTATGATAACTTTGGGCTTCTTGTGTTTGACTCGCTTCTTCGAAACAATCCTTAGTGCCCCGTCAAACAGCATGCACTGCCCCCGTTCAATCAGCCCGTAAGTCCGGAGATTCCTATCCGTCAAAAGCGACTCGATATCCCTATCCTTGCTCGGGACTCCCCGGAGTACTCGCACCATCTCTTTAAAGCGCTCGCCCTCAGGTCGCTGAATCGTTGCTGTGAAAAAGAGAAAAAACATAAGTCTCGCTTTGACCGCAATTGCCTTAGTAATTACTTGATAACTCAGCTACACTCACGTCTGAATAACCATCGCCGGGCAAACCCCGGAGGACACCTGACGTAGAACCATTCCGTCCTATAGTAACTCAACCTGGTCCAGGACCCAGTGACCACTTGGCAGTTTCTCACTGCTTCCAGAAATGTGAAAGAACGGTAATCACCTCGAGTTTTGAAGTTAAATAGATATCTGATCTCGGTCGGGATCGGCGGTCTATGAAGGTACTCCATGAAGACGATGAATAAACTATTCACGGAGGCATACCCGTTCGGGTGTAGCTGAGATGGAGCGATCCTCAAAAAAGACAACACCTCCCTTATGTACTCGTTGAACAGAGGAAGCGTCCTAGCCACGCACGCGTGGCGATTAAATGTTGTATATCCCTCCGGCGGGTTGTGTGGTCTATCATTCGGTCCTGGCAATAACATGTCATCCAGTGACAGACCGTGCCTCAAGCATATTCTCCCTAGCATGTCTTTAGAGATATTCGATTGAACGGAATACGGCAGATTGGCAATGAAAGATGCATTGGGAAGTTCGTCCGGGGCCGGAGCAATGATCTCAGGTTCAATATCTGGAATCTCTAGTCTCGGAGCAGCTGTACTTTGAGCCTCCTGCTGTTGCGAACTTGACGGTTCCATAACTAGCTAACTCATGAGAAACCATCGTTAGACGACAAAGGACCCGTGCGTTCCCCAGTGTAAAGTGTATGAATGTTTGTTGTGCAGTGCCATGCATTACTTGAATAAATATTGCAGAGTTAAAAGAAATATATGAACGACAAAGCTACGGAGTCCAGTGATAATGACCATCATCGTTGAACCGTTTGTATGATGGAAATTTGATTTAGATAGAAGTTGTTATGGTTCCATCGACAAGCTCCGAAAGGTGGTCAAATATGCAGTTTAATATGTCCAAATATGCAGGAATGAAGCTCGTCGTAGTTATGCTTAGAAACGTCAAACTTTGGAATCCATCATAGAGGGTTCGAACCGATCACGGGGACCTCGTTCGAAACTAACCTAACGTCAATTCGAATCAATGAATGAAAAGCGTGCTTCGAAACGATGATCAGGTGTCGAGTTCGAATCGATCAAAGATGGATGACTTTGAATCGATCCTTGTTTGGCTAATTCGCACCGATCAGAAACGCCCAACCCCCAACAACATCGATGTCGTTCGAATCGATCCTCTTCGAATTGATATAAAGTTGGAAACTTTGAAACGATAGCCGATGGGTTCGAATCCATCGATTCAAATGAACCCATCGAATCCATCAATCGGTGCGAATTGCGTCACCACCATAAGGTCATCCAAGAGATCGATACGAAATTCAAGAAAAACGGCGCCGCCATCATCGATTCTAACCCGAATCCACTCATCGGTTCGAAACCTTCCCAAACCAGATCTGGTTTTGCCAATCACTAAAGTGAGCAATCGATGAAGAGATGGATTCGAAATAGCTTTGCCGTTTGGATTCGAAGCTAATTACCTAATTTAAGTGATGGATTCAAGGAGTTGAGGTCTTAGATTTGGGTTGGTACGAATACGTGATGCAGTTCCTTCTCCTCTGACGCTTCGAAACAAGGCGGTGCACAGTAAAACAAGGCGAGAGTAAAAAGTGAAAAGTGAAAAAGTGGCAGGCCCACTGCTATTTATATGGGGTTTTGATTTTGACCGAGACGATTCCCCTTCTGGTAAATGCGACCGGTCGCAACCAGTCAATGCACGGATCGTTTCGAAGTCTCCATTCGAAACCATTCAACTAATGCCTTGTGGATTCGCAGTTAACCTCGTGCTTCATCGATACGAAGTATGCAGCAGGACAACAAGTTGTGTCGATTCGAAACGCGCAGTGGGCACGTCATTTCGAAGCCTCTGTTCGTGACTCCATCCACAACCTACCAAAACGAACTGCTAGTTCGAAACCATCCATTCACGTCGGTTCGAATGTCAGTTTCGAACCCATCACGACACAAGTATACTCCATCCATACGAATGTGGATTTCGAACCCATCTATACTTCAGCGCATCGGTTCGAAATCTTAGACTCGCGCAATACAAATTCATTTCCCTCCACTTTTAATATCGGTTCAGGAGAGGATCGATACGAAGGAACTTTTCAAAACAACCATCAAGCGTTGTCTCAATTCAAATTTCAAAATTGGTTCAGGAGAGAATCGATACGAAATTCAATGGCGAACAAAACTAACAACGACTTGTAGACGCACGACGTTAACAAAGATCAAACGCACATATGTGCATATATGTCGAACTAACATTCGATTTTAAAAGTTTACAGGGATTAAGTATCCATCTTGTTGCAAATGCAACAGCCGACGGCTAAGCGTTATTATACCGCAATCAATCATATCAACGCAAGGTTGCAGCAATACAGAGTACGAGTCCCAACAAAAAGAAAGCAATGATTGTTCGAAGAGAAGTTGTAGCTATTCAAAGCACGTCATGTTTCCACAAGACGTACTTTGGGGGGCAAAATGTTATCCCGCTTTTTGGCAAAGCCGCGATACCGAAAGATCGATCGAAAAACGGAGGATAGTTCGACTCAGAGGTTGATTATATTTCTCTTCGCTATGGATATCGCTAAATTTTGTCCGAGTCCAGATTGAGCTACAATTGATAGGACATGACAAGAAAGACCATATAAGTTGGCATCTCAAATTTCAAGTCAATCCGAGTTCATACGCTCAAGTTATGATCGGTCCAATTTGAAGTGAACGCACCGGTTTTGAACCCATCGTGGTGGTTGTCTTCGAACCCATCATCATGCACCATTCGAATCGATCGCCTTCGAACCGATGGACTTCGTACCCATCGGAGTGCTTCGGCTCGAGTCCATCAGCTTCAAATCCATCTGGTTCGCGTCAGTAGACCTCGTGACCACGGAGAGATGGCGAGGCTCGTATCCAACCAAAGATCCTTGTTCGAATCCACAAAGCTTCGGTTGTTCGAACCCATCACAGAAGCCTTGTTCGAACCCATCACAGAAGCCTTGTTCGAACCTACCTGTGAAGCTTCGTTCGAACCCACTGGGTCAACCAACCATGATGACGTGTCTTTCATCGGTTCGAATGCGCCGAGATATATGGAGTCGAAGCAGTCAACTCGGAGTAAAGACCGGATCGATTCGAAGTATGCGCTCCACGTCAACGCGAAGGCACGTGCCACCATGGTTTCGAAACCATCGATTCGAATGCATGGTTTCGAACCAAAGAGCCACGCGGTGAACCCCATTTCGAATCCATCATATCTCCCAATCTACTGATCCAAATGCCACAAAATTTTCACATAAGCTTGAATACGTGTTGAAGAATGCACACACCAAATTTCACCTCGATTGGATGAATTCTTGATCGGTTCGAATGGAGTACGAACCGATGCCAATGTGGGCCCAAACTTCCTAAGGCCGTGCGTGTGGGCCCCCTCACGTGCCAGAAGTGGTCTCCCGAGTTTTCAGCGAAATATCAGCAGCCTACGCCTATAAATAGAACCCCAGGGCCAATAGAAAAGGGATCTTTCGACTCTGAAGCGCCCAGACTCTGCCGGATCAAGACCTACATCATCCTACATCATAATTTCATTGTTGATTTCGAATTTCCAGTTGTAATTTGCTGTTGATCGCTGCAACAATTTGTAATCATTGAAAGAAAATCAATAAAATATCAAAACACTTCACAGTGGACGTAGGCAACACGCCGAACCACTATAAATTGCTCGCCTTTGTCTTTGCTTCATTGCTGTTGAGTTTTTGTTAGATAATCCTCATTTTAATTCATATTCTTCATTTATTATCTCTTCAAAAGACTCCCGAAGAGTGTTGTGCCCAATTTTGGTACAAACAGAATTTACGGGTTTGAGACGTAAATTAAATTGGGATAAATCGAGAAGGATTTATTAACTGATTAAATGGACTATTTTGGAATGGGAAGTGTATCTTTCTGAAAAGACAAGTATGTTTTCAAAGAAGATTTTTAAATATAAATTAAGATTTTTATAGTTGTTTTAAAAGAATGTTTTGAGGATTTATTATTTAAGTTGGTTAAAATTTTAAAAGTAAATATTTATTAAGTTAGTTGTAGTAGTAATTATTTTAAAGGTTAAATTGGTATTATGATTTAAAAGTTAATTATTAAACAATTATATTTTATAAAGTAGTTTTATTTTAAAGATAGTTTGGGTAAAAAAATTATTTGAAAAATTAGTATAAAATTTCATAACTTTTATTTCAAAATTTTATTTTGGCTTAAGTTTACATGAGAAGCTTATAAAATTTCTTAACTAGTATTTTAAATAAAGTATTTTAAGTAGTTTTTATTTTACGTGTTTTAAGTATATATTTTGGATTAAGTGATATAAATTGATTTTAAACTCTAAAGTACTAGGACTTAGTATTTACAGTGGAAATAAACAAGTGGGTGGAAATTTATTTCACGAGAGAAAAAGTAATTTGAAAACTAATTCAAAAGGTTGAAGTATAATTAAATACTTGCAAATATATTTTGGAATAAATAATTTGATAAATTATTAAGGCCTGATGGTTGTTTGTGGATGTTATTTGATAGTTAAATAACCGACTATCAATATTAGCCAATGCATTGATCGTTTCGAAGAGACCGAGATCGGGATTAATTTCCCGAAAACCACTTCCATCCAGTTTGAACATTTTCATGGGGAAGACAGGAGCTTAGAGTCGAAGATGGAGTAGTGAAGTGCAAGGGCTAATTGCTACTGATCCTGAGGGTGATTCCAAAATGAATGTAGGAGTAGTGGCTTCGATTCTGTTCGGACCCGGAATGGACTTGTATGGATGAATACTATCAGAACATCGTCAGGAGGACGGTGAGTATTCTAAGTGAATGCGTGCTAAAAAGGTAATGCATAGCCTCGAGCCTCATCAACCGAGAATGGATAAAACAAGGGCGGAGCAGCAAGGCTAAGTGGCTAGCAGCCAATTAGGGTAAGGTCATCCTTGTCTAGATGTCCCTTTTTATTCGGCTGGGTGGGCGGTTGCTGATCCCAACCGTGGGGTGATCTTTTTCGGACTATCCAGTAGGGGGTAGCTCCAGTCTTGTGTAGCAGGGTTTCATGGTGGATCCTCGGTACGGTGAACTAGACTACGTACTGTGACGGGTGGTACCCCAGTAACCCTGCCATTGATGGAAACCCAATCTCCAATAAGTGCCTTCGGACTTGTTTGTATACCTATTATGCTGGAATTTAATGAATGTAACAATTTCGGCTATTTGAATAAGTATTTTTATATAAACACTGCTATGATATCAGAGGATTTGATAAGAAATGTTTTGATTATCATAAGATAAAAACCCGACATGTTTATTTGTGGCGTGATCTTACGAGATACCTTTGATTTCAAAAGGATTTTGAAAACTTTAATAATCCAATTGAGTATGTTTTCTCACGCTTATTGTAACGACCCGAAATTTTCAAATCTGAAAATTCCAGATAGTTATGAAAAAGAAGAAAGAGATAGAAGAAGAAGAAGATCAAAAACACCAACATCTCACAATCGTAGAGGATCAAAATATAATATCAAATAATAACAATGTACAAAAGAATAATATATCAGTCGATTACATTTTAATAAATCAGAGTTACACATATATACAGACACTGAATGTACATAATTATCATGTCACAAATATACAACAATATAATACAGCGAAAACACTCCATACGTTCTTGCCATCCAGCTCGCCTCCTGAGCTCCAGAACGTCCTTACCTGAATATCTGTAATACTCGATATGACCCGAGCATTACATCAAAGTAACACCCGGTCAGGCTGGAAACCAGCGTGAGTAAACCCATCTAACATGGAATACAAAGCATACAACTTGTATAAAACCCGGGGTAACTTGCATAAATTTACAAATTCACAATTTGCTATAGTGTTCTCTAATTTCACACATCAATATCCAAGAACCAAAAACTTAGATTAAATAGTCCAATTCACTTAATTCATTTCATTCCAGCCTATTAATTTCCCATATCAATCTATTAAAAATTCAAAGTAGTTTCGGGTATTTCCTAATACCCGAACTCGGTCTCTTCGAGTCTCAGGTCATCCTAACCCAAGTTATCCAAACGAAATACACAACATTTCATATCAGAGATATCAACTCATTCAAAGCATTCAATACCATTCAATCATCCATAAGCAAAGATTGATCACTACCAAAATTAATTAATCCTAATTGAATTTCTAACCTCAACCACTTAGATTTCTTCACTTAACATTAATTAATTTCAAATCAATTAATCAACTATCCCTTCATTATTTATCCTAATTAATCACCTTGGATTAATTATCCTTCAATTACATTCAAGTAATTAACTTTAATTAATTTCACAATATTAATTATTCTTAACCAAAAATCAATAAGTAATCTTAATTACTTCATAAATTAATTAACTATATTAACTATATTAACTATATTAATCCTTAATCACTTGTATTAGTTAATTTCTCATAAGCCACTTATTATTGATAAATCAATCTTAATTAATCAATCTTTAATTACATCATTAATTATATAAATTAATGATTTCTAATTATATTTTAAATTATCCTAATCTTAATTAATTACATTAATTAAACACGATATTAATCATTCTCGAGAAATCTCAACCTGTGTTTAACTATCTTTTATTTACTTCATTAAATAAATAAATTATCCTTAATTAATTATCTTATTTAATCTCTTGATTTCTTGCACAAAGTAATTATATTTTGTTAATTATATTAAATAATTACCTATCAAACCATCCAATGATTATTCTAAATTAATTAAACTTAATTAATTAACTTAAACCTTAATTAATTAATTTAAACCCTTAATTACTAAGTTAATTAACCCAAATCATTAACTAATTGAATTAATTAATTATCCATGTTAATTACCCTACTATTTTAATGAATCACAAATCACTAAGCCCTTATTAACTTTAAAATGAAAACATTCTCTTATTCATAATTTAAGTTTAAAACAATTTAAAACCCGAATACTTCGAGTCAAGCAACAATTAACTCGAGAACCAACCAAAACCAAAGTCACCAGATCATTAGTGCACATCAAATCAATTCAATCATTCAATCCATTTATTTAAATTTAACCATTTAAATTTAAATAAAAATCCAAAAGAGTGAGATTTACTCACCTTAAATTCTGCCGTTTGAAAACCCTCCCAAACTGGTTTGTTTCCATGTTTTTAAACCTTGAATAAGCATCATACAATTTATTAATATTTAAATTAACCAAACAATTAATTTCCCATTCAATAAATTTAAATTTGAACTTTCCTTTAATAAATTACTTAGTGACTGAAATAATTAAATGTGTTAATTTAACAAATTCATAACCATAATGCATTATCCTCAATTAACAGTAAGTTCAAAACATGCATATTTATTTTATTTTATTTATAAAAACTTTACTATAAATTCCAAATCCCTTTTTAACATGTAAACGAACATTCAGTTGTAAGAAAAAAAACGATATTACCTTACTGCCTATAAGAACCCAAAGCCCTAACTCGAGCTTGCTCTTGCCTACGCACCCAATACGAACCCTAGTCATCATCACGAAATTGCAACACCGATGCCACCTCGCTGAGTCACGCGCTTCCATGTCCACCGACTTCGCCGAGCTCGGCGCCACTACCTCGAAGTTGCAAGGACATCGCGACTTCATTTTGAATAGATTGAAGCGCTACCCTGCTCGAGCTCGTGATTCGATCGTGCTACCGCTCCACGACTGTCGCTCTATCCAAATCGAGCGACACCTTCCATCGTGAAACCTTAGCCTCCGTCGCGACTTCGTCGCTGCTCTTTGTCCGAGTCCCTGCCTTCATCTCGATCGAATATATATCGATTTGGGTTGGTTACTTATGAATTCGTGGATTTACAAACTGAAAGGAGCGGCCATTTTTTTTTAAAACAAAAGAACTCTGCTTCGATTCCTGTTTTAATAGAGAGGAAGACGGAAATAAAATAGAGATTGGGGATGGCTTCTTGAGTACGAGTGTTGGTAAATAAAAATATATTTGACTAATTTACTTTAAATTTTATTATATTATAAAGCTTCCAAAATGCCTCGTTAATTGCTACCTAAAATTTCGAACTCCTCTTAAGGAGTGCCGCTGGGTGATTATAAGGTTTTACCCGTATTCCGAACATGATAGAACATGTTTCAAAACCTAATTCGGTCATAGGTGCAAGCTACGGGAATAAACGACAAATTTTAAATTAAATCGATTAAAATCGTTTTTATGCGTTTTGAGCTGCCAGGGTCAAATGACAACTCCGATTGCTACGAAAATTGAAATCCGATAATAACTAACTATTATGGATCCAATGGAACCGGTTTCGTCAAATTCTGAGACCGTGCCTCGGAAGGCTATTTTTAAATTCAATTTAAATGATAAATTTCAAAACTGAACGAATCACTTCCAATTTCAATTTAAAAGCTTTTATTATCTTCAGAACTATCAATATAAATTTTACAGGTCTTCAAAATTTTCTTATCAAGCTTAAAACTGAAGATTCAATATTTACCTAATTTCAGTTTATTAAATCTAATAACTTAATTGCTATTAATAATAATATTTGAATTCACGTTAAAAATTGACTTTTAAAATATTTACAATCAATTAAATATTCCAATTTAAATTGCTAAAAATTCCGGGTCGTCTCACTTGTTTTCCAGACTGACTCGGGCATTATTTCACTATAATGCTCGGGTCAGACCGAGTATTATAGTATACATGATGGGATGCTGTGGAGCTCAAGAGACGAGCGGGATGGCGAGACGTATCACACGTACTTGATATATATTCCGATATGCAGTATAAGCTGTATAGTCTGCTTTTGGGTGAGGTCAAGTTGTTACGACTGTCCAATATTTGGCTGTTGTTTGTATGTACTCTGATGATGTAATGTATAAACAGTACAGTTTTTTTGCACAAAAATCTGTTGTTATCTATTATATATTGTTCCGCTGCATTTGTGAGATTCTGATGTTGTCTTCTATTTCTTCTTCTACCTCTTTCTTCTTTAACCCCAATGGTTCATATTTTCGTCCACTTTGAGTTGATATGATGGAAAATATCGTCGGCTTAAAGGGGAACGAATTTATGGGTCGTTACAGTTCAATGAAATTTACTTCTGTAAATAAGAAATTTGATATGAAAATAGTTATAAAACTGAGTTGTAATTGTAGTGCTACTAAATAAAATGAAATAGAAAGTGAATGTTGTAAGCAAAGGATTATAAATTTAAGTTAATGTTTGAAGCTATTGATAATTATGGTAAATAATAAAATGAATACTATATTAAATTTAATGATTATAACTTCGAAAATGGTTGATTACTTTGATCTCCCTTATGAAGATTGTATGCCTGTTTGCAAAATATTGTTGTTATATTGCATTGATTTATTTTGATTTTACGTGATGATGGTACGCTTTTGGTTGAAAGCGATTGTTGTTATGTTATGTTGATTGTTTGTTATTAATTTAAGACAATATAATCATTTCACTTCTACATAATTATTAACCTCTTCGGATTACATAAGTGGAATACAGGTTATGGAAGCAATAGTTACTGCTTTTGGTTTCATAAAATAAGCATTATTTACCCGACTAATAGGTACGTTCTCGGGTTATGGTTTTCTAGTGATATTATATTGTTTTTCCCATTATTGGGATATATTATTTTGAAATATATGATATATTTTGTTATTTTGATATTATGATTTCTTCCGAGCCTCCACGTACATAGGAGGCTCCACCGTAACTTTTCGTGAATTTTGGACTTAAATTTTTTTATGAAATGTTTTCAAAACTTTTGTTGATTTGAATATAAAAGGATTTAATTGTTTATAAATTAATATATTTTATTTAAATCATTTATTATCTAAATAACTTGTTTATAGATTTAATATTTTGAATAAGATATTGACAATTTAATTTCTTCTTTTCCCTCCTTTTTACTTTTCGGGGACGAAAAGTTTTGAGTGGGGGAGAGTGTAATGAATTTCCGATAATTAAATTTGTTAATTTAATAGGATTTTATGACTTAATGTTGAGAGAAATAAAAAATTTATGAAATATTAATGAAATAATAACGAGGATAAAATGTAATAATGTTAATTAAAGCTAATTATTAACATATGAAATGAAATTCCAATAAATGAAATAATATAAATGTTATTCTTGGTTATAAATTGAATATGAGAAAACAAATGTAAATATTTAATTTACTAATGAAATATTATATTGTTAATGATAATTGTATGAAATTTAGTGGTAGGGAAGCAATTGTAACGTTTTTTTGTAAGTAATAAACTTATAAATATATTTAAATGCTAGTGGTGACAATCATTATATATATTACCTATTTATTTGGTCTATTAAATTTTATTGGAAATAAATGGCAATTAATTCCCTTAGTTAGCACAATTAATGTAGATTAAATTAATAATGGTAGTATGTAAATTCAATAAACTGTAACTAATGTTAATTTTATTCATAATATGACAATTGGTTGAATAAAAAGAATGGAAATCAAGATTCGTCAAGTTATTGGAATTTAAGCTATGATAAATATATTTATTGTAATTTAATGAAATGAAATATTACGTTAATGAGAATTAAGATGAAATGGGAAAATATTAACGTAATAAATACAAACCACTGGTAATTATACCCTTAAGTTGACAATTGGTTGAGTAACAGGACTGAAAAACAAATAGATGAATTTATTTGAAAATTTAATTTACAACTACTGAATTTATGGAAATTGAAATATAAACACTGTAAATTGTGAAATATTCAATAATAACTTGATATAGAAATTTGTTATGAGGGTTTTTAAATTACCAAGTAATCCAAGATGATAGAAATTATAAATTATAGAATTTGAATGGAAAAATGGTTTAATTAATTTAATATTAATTCATTTAATTGACTGAAATATAGCCATTTTGGAAACTATCTCGAATTTCAACAAAACCAATTTCATCGGATCCATAACGGTGAATTATTATAGGATTTCAAGTTTCGCAGCAATCGGACTTGTTGTTTGATCATACGGGCTTGAAAAGCCTAGAAATCAAATCAATTGAAATTAATTTGAAATAAGCTGATTTTACCATAACTTCTTTATACGATGGAATTAGAACGTGAAATTTGTTCCATTGATTTTAAAAATATTAAAAACATCTATTTTGATATATGGAATGACCCATGTTCATTTCAGAGGGAGAGTGGGCTTTTTGGGTCGTTTATCATTCCAATCCAAACCAATCTGGTCCATCATTCTATTTTTCCGATCTGCCTATAAATACCTCATTATAAACTCTAATTTTTAGTTATTTCTTATTGACAATACGTACAATCCTCTGTGGCTCCTTATTTCAATGGTAGAAACAAATTCCAATTCCCAAACCCTCAAATTCAATATCAAAACCAAATCAAAAATTAAAACTACTTAAACTATATCAAATTATATATCAATTCAAAGCTCTCGACGAGCGAAGATCAAATCTACAGTTCGTTTTTCGATATGGGTTTTTGGGTGGCCGGAATTCGAGGAATAATTATCAACCGTTCGTTGTGTCGTGATCAACATCGACCGATCGTCGATTCCTTGGTACTGTGGTATAGAGAGTCAACTGCGTAGTCCATCGGGACAGTTTGCTTGGTGGTTTGACGGATGGATTGAGCTCAAAAATTCGATTGGGATTTCACGAAAGTCAGCGGCGGCTGGCTCGGTTGACCAGTGCTCAACGCCGATCGGCGTCACGTGGCCCGGTCGTGATGTGGTAGGGCTCGGCAGGGTTAGTCGCGGCTTCGGGTCTAGGTGCGGCGAGCCCACGTAGCATCGTGTGACGGCTGTAGGGTTTGCTGGCTCGAGTATCGGTGCGGGATCGAGATTGAATGTGTGAGGTAGGGGATGGACGTGGCCTTGTGTGAGTGGTTGGTGCAATCTTATTTTTATTTAATTTAAATTTTAATGGTGAATGTACTAATCCAATAACTTTTTCATATGAGGTCCGATTCATGCACGGTTTTATCCGCTGGGATCGTATCAGAATTACGGACGTTTCGACGCTGGTTTGGATGAATTCGGAGATTGTTTTAATTCTGGGTTTAAATTGTATTTAAATTCAATTTAAATTCTAAGTTGAGTGTTTTAACCTACTCACAACTTCTAAAACTTCTTATATTTGTTAAATTAACTTTATGATGTGATTGAAAATTTATTTAAGGCTATCTAGTATATTTAAATAGTCATCTCAGTTAATTTGAATTTATTTGAATTAAATCTTTATTTAATTTATTATTTAATTTAAATTGCCAATTAAATACCCGTTATTGATTCAATTATCTATTGATGTTTATTGATTTATTTGGATGATGATTGCGATGGATGATTGGTTGTTGATATTGGTGAGTGGATGTTGTATTTTTTATCGTTATAATACTGTAAGTTCGCTATGGATTGAAATGATACATATCCGAACGATCTTATACATTAGGGGAAAATTGTTATAGATTGAAGTGATAAACCCAAACTGTTTTCATTAATTTGAAAATATTGATTTTTGGTACTGGTTGAAATGACATATACCCATATAATTTTTTGAATTTGGATTTTATCTGGGAGTGAATTATTTGAAGGGTTTAAGTTAAGTTGAACTTCGAATTTTTAATTAACATGGTTAAAATTGATACCTTGAATTATTTGAAATCTTTTAACAATTATATTAACGTTGTACATTTGATAGGAGATGGAAAATCCCGTAACATCTCTGAAGCCATTGCACTCACATTTTATTTTAGATTAATTTAACTTACATAAGATCTTTTAGTTCTGACTCAAGTGTTTTGTTTTCATTACGCTCGGGTCAGTCTGAGATTTTCAGTGTATTGAAGACTATTGTCTGGAGGACGAAGATGAAAATTCGGTATATTATTGCTATTTATAATTATTCCACTACATTCTGTGTTCCACTGTTTATTTATAAAGTATGTATAACTCTGATTTGTATTTGTAAAAGTGTAATCAAATGTTATAACTTTGATTTGTATTTGTAAAAGTGTAATCAAATGTTATTTTAAAACAGCTTCATGAACTGTTTATTTGATTATTATATTTTGTCGTTCCGCTGTGAGATTCTGTGTTCTGTTTTTCTTTCCCTTTTTTTCTTATTTATCCCATTAACAATCCTCCATTTTGAATGGTTTAAATTAGACATGTGTGGTTTATTGTCGATTTAAACCATCCAAAAAAGTGAGTCATTACACTCAATTTATGCTTATGAGTCTGAAATAGGAGATAAATGCACTTACATTTATATTCTGTACAATCCTCATGTTTATAGGTTTCTGTATAAATATGATTTAAAACCCTAAATATGATCCAAAATATTTGATTACCACTCATACATTAGTTTAACTCTTATTTATTTTCCTTTGCGTTGTTTTACCTTTCATCATTGGTTAACTGTAGTATGGGATGCAAACGAGTGAGTATCTTTATATCAACCTTATTGTATCCATATATATGTACCGTATAAGGAAATATGAGATACCATGTGTATATTGGCAGCTTTTTTATTCCCACCTTAAGCTAGGTGGTTACATGAAACATATAATGGTAAACCAAGATTGTGGATGATGATTATGTGCTTTATTAATATTTTTTCCTCTCTTTGTACATTAAATTGTTGAATATAAAAATAGTTTACAACAGTTGCATGATGATATTACTTCCCTTAACAAACAAAAGCACCTATCATCCGCAACGTTTATGCTTCCATATTTTACTGACGGCAAAGATCTTCTACAGTTATTTAGGAGTAAATGACAAACGGTTGCTGATGTTCAATTATTCAATGAGCTATAACCTAAAATGGTTTAAGTGGTTATACTTATTTCACTGTTACAATCGACAAATATACATTTGACTTCCCTTCTTCTTTCTCTCTAATAGCACAAACTACCAAGTATATATGTTTACGTTTACAGTAAGGATGTCCATCGTAAACTTGAATAATATTGTTAAGGGATGCATTGCAAAGGGTGTAGGCATGACTGGGAACATAAAGTCTTCCTGTGCGTGTTCACATTTTGCTTTCCTATCCAATATTTCTCCTATATATACGTGTCAATACATTTAAATGAAATATAATATTTTCTTTGGTATCTTTTCGGCATAGCATATATAGCCATGTAATATGCTCCCTGTTGTATTTTTCAGGATATCAAGTAGGATGATATTTTATGCTAAACTTCGGAGACTTCTAACTTTTACCAAGGTATTTATTTATTTTCACCTTCACTCTAAACCTATTCATACTGAGATTTTTCCTATTATATATAATCTTAAATAAAGTTGTTAATGTGAATTTCATAGAAATGGATTTTATTGAGTTATTATCACTTTTAATCATTTTCTTCCTCCATGGATATATTTTTATTTAATTTCTAGCGTATAGTTACTTTATCATCTCTTGTAAGCAGCATACTATTGTATGTGCATAAGCAGCATGTATGCACGCCATACATAAATATATATTATAAATCATTTATGTTAGAAACGAACAAAACTCCATATTTGTATTAGTACCAACCATTACCTGTACAACCATCGGTTTAATAATATATTACCATGTTGCCTTCTATAAATCTTTCTTTTTATGTAGATGTCCACTGTGAACACATTTTAATATGTTGGTTATCACAGTGTAACAATTTTGAGCTCATTGTCAGCTTTCAGTTTACATAAAGTGGCATGAAACTCATTTGTGTACGGTTTCTGTTCAAGGATTTCTTAAAATATATACGCTAAGATTTATGACTACTATTTTTTTTTGTCGTATAACTTAATAAAAACTTTGACAATAATGTATATTTTATTCTGCCAACCATGCCTTTCAATAACTCAAACTTTGAATTATCATCGATCAACAGTTGTTTGGTTAGATGTACACAGACTACTCTTTTGAAGTTTACTTGGCACAAGACAAAGGATGTACTTGGAATTTGCAGGAACAAGTTTGCCTGCTTAACGAAGACTAATTTTTTAAACTTTTTTTCCTTCTTTTCCCCGCAACAACTCTGTTGCACTCCATGCCTCAAACATTCCTACTTTTTGCTGCATCTCTACTTCGTTTTTTGTTTCCACATCCAACATTCACTTTGTATATGTACTTTTGACTAAATAAAAACTACTGTTGTCTTCCTTCTCATTTTGGCTAAAATATATTCACTTTACTATAATAAGTTGACTAATAATCATTTGTTCTATAAGTTAATTACTGCTGCAAATAGGTCCCAATATTAATGTTCCTTACTTTGTAGGTATGAATAATATTAAGGGATAGGGTGGCAATAAGTAGAAAGTTTGCACAAACCGTTACTGCATGAATATCACCCATTATAGCATTTTGGGTGGTTCTTCAAGCCGTTTTCTATTTTTTTCGTATAGTAAATTAATTTATACAATTACTTTGCTTATGTAATAACATAGCTAATTTGTAGGATGTACTCTTTACTTTATTTGTTTTCTAAAATAGGCAGTGTTGAATGGCTTTGTACACACTAACTTCAAATTTTATTTTTTAATTTCGCCTATTTCCACATAAATATCTCTTTCAAACGAAACGTTATTACCTTTTTTGATGATAAGTACTATTTATTTATGGCCTATTAACTTCTAACGATTAATTCGTGTTCTAATAAATTGTTGGTAAATGTACAATTAACTAATCGGTAACTAATAATCCAATTTACCTTCTTGCAAGTAGATCAAAGATTGCGAGTCATAGTTAACTATTTTCTCAACTAAAAGGCTGTGTTAATTTGAATAATATGTATAATTATTGAATCTTGAATTAGTTTTTAATTTGTTCACATTTATTACTATTACCACATTTGAAATTTAACAAATATTAAGTACATAAATAATGACTACTAATACAGTTGTCAATGGTCCTTAAAAAATTCAAAAAGTGTCAACGTTCACATTTGGAAATGGGTAAATAGCTGATATTTGGAAAATACGAATGTGAATGACGATACAAAGACATCCATGTTTGAAAATCCTATTTTGGTTTTTATCAAGATCATATTCTATATTATATGTATTTTGACGTAATAAAAGATACGTATTTATTATCTTAACAAATTAGTATTTTATATTAGGGCCTGCTATTTGAGCATAAAATTAGACACGATTGGTCATACAAAAGAACTTGATCATTGGAATTTTTTGGCTTTATATGGATGGTGGAAATTAGGGAGCAATACAATAGTATAAATCCATTATGTCACCAATTACGTCAATGTTTTCTATTGTTATCCCGCATTTGGGCAAGGCCGTGACACCAAGAAATTGACTAGAAATTGTAACGACCCAGAATTTTGGGCAATATAAATTTAATAATCTGTGTTAATAATTTAATTGGTTTCGTAATTTTCTTTATAATTTTAATTTAAACTGATAAATTTATTCTTTTTATGGTTAATGAATTTTTAATATGGCAATATAAGTTTTGTTTCTCTAAGCTAATAAATTTTTATTCTATTTATAATATATATATATAATTGATATATATTGTGAATAGAAGAGCTTTTGTTTTAAATTAAAGATTGGAGTTTCAAATTGTAACATATATGTATGTATATGTTATAGCTTGATATTGTTTTGAAATTTAATTTAATCCAGTAATAATTTATATATAAATGAATATTTTAATCTGAAGCTTTGTTTTAAAACATAATATTTTTCAAAAGTTAAATTAAAGAGTAATTCATTTGTTTTTAAAATATAAGATAATTGTTGTTTTAAAAATATGATAGTTTAGAAAGGATTTAAATCAAAGTCTTATTTATGTTTTCTTTAAAGTGTTTGATTTTAAATGGTTATAAATGTATAAAAATAAATGTTTTAGATTTTTAAAATGCATACATAAGTATTTATGTATTTAGCAAATTATATGTAAGTTTATATTACATTTAAATTAAATGAAAAATTAATTAAAAATATTCAAGACATATGTAACATATTAACATCACCTTAATAACACATGTAAGATAATTAAGTATTGTGTGACAAGTGTAAGATTTATTAAAATGTGTCTTTATTTTAAAACTTTACTTTCTTTAATTTTAAATAAACATAACACTTTTACTTCCTTTGTCTTCATTTCATTTCTAAAATTTATGGCAGAGCAGAATTTTTTCTTAACTACAAATCTGAACCAAAGGCAACACAAACCTAAAATTTGAATCAAAAGAAAAATTTAAATTCTACAAAGTAAAAATTAAATCAGCAACTTCAAATTTGAAAATAAAATCCAAATCTGAGATAAGAAAAATCAAACCTGCAATTTCAAAGGAATCAAGATCAAAGCTACAACCTGCAATTTTCATGCCTGCAAATCTTAAGGGCTGCATTTCAAATGTTCAACCTGCAACTTAAACATGCAAGAATTCAATTTTATCTGCAAGCATCAGATTTAAGAGCATGCAAATGGAATTTTCTTCAGCATATCAAAGCCTGGAATAAGTATTAAAACTTGTTTTCTGCCCTGCAAATTAAAGGTGAGTAAACATTCTTTTAAAAACAGTTTAATTTGGATTTATACCTAATGCATGTGATGATATGGTTTTGAATGAATTTATTCTGCTTGAATCTATTTGAATTGGTATATATATAAATGTTAGCAAGTCTGTCCTTTGTCCTCTACTTGTAAATTTGGTGAGTAAACATACTTAAAAACATTTTTTAAATTCGCTCCTATGTGATATGTATGATAAATGTTGCGGTAACATGATCTTTGATATAGATTGTTTGCGTTTATGGATGGTTATGCTGGAGCATATCTGTGTGCTTTTGCAAACTGGTCTCTGTGAACCTCAGACTCAACAAGCATGGTGAAGAAAATTCATATCTTCCAATTAAATCCCTAACTAACTAGGAACATTAAAGAGAAAACAATTATAACAATGCAAATTAAGTGATAAAAATAGTTTAAGTAGGAATTATTTAGTTAATATTTTGGGAATAGGAAATAACAGTGAAATTCACATGTATGTTAAAAATCAATGAATTCAATTGCTGTTTTGAATGGCATGAGTGAATTAGTAATGGAAAATCATGATTTTTAATATACATTTCTTGATTTTTAGTTTGATATCCTTTGGGAATTTTCGATATGAATGTTTGGGGTATGTTGGGAAATTACCGACAATCGGCGGCGTCTGGAAGGTGGATATTTGGGGTGAAGGTGGCCAGAGTGATGGAGAGTACAGGAAAAATGTTAGATGTATTTCTGGATAGTCGAGGCGATGGGATTTTGGCGAAGTAGGGTTTCGTCGCTTGTTGTATTGGTCATGTATTCGGGGCATTTTGCAGCGAGGGTGACGCATCGGGCTGAATCGTGATGGGAGGAAGCAAAGCAGGTGGTAGTGGCGCAGCTTCTGGAGGATGGGTATGAGAACTGGTGATCGGTGGTGGTGTCTGGTGGGGAGTTCTCTGATCGAGTTCTGGTTACAGTTTAGTTGAGATGATCATATTTCGATTCGAATGGTTGTTGTTCGATTTGGGTGTTGGGTCGAGGTCGCGCGCGTGCGAGTGATCGTTGGCAATGTTCGCGATGCTCAACGGCGGCCGGTGGTGTTGTGCTTGGTGCACGGTGTATGCTTGTGTGCACTGAGAGATGGAGTTGGGGAAGACTTGACTTTTTCTCGAATTCTTGTTCGAGTATTTCGGTGAAAAGCTCGAAGAAGTTGAAAGTTGGAGGGAATGCGAGAGTTACTCGTGAGCGCAGTCGGGTTTTTGATGGAGAAGCTCGGGTCATCTTGTTGTCAAGAGTGTTGTTCATATTTACAGTACCCAGTTTTTCTTTTGGCAATAAGGAAATCAAGTTTAAGTTTTTATAAAAAGAAAATGAGTTCTTTTGGTTAAAAACTTATTGTTAATCAAATTTATAAAGTATAAGTTGAAAATTTATATATTTTATTTCAATTTAAATTTATTTAAAGTGATTTCATATTGAAGTAATTTAATTACATTTTGGAAGGATATTTTGAATTTAAATATCAAATCAAAATTTAAGTTAAAATGTTAAGAAATGATTCAAACTTAAGATTTCAAATTTTATCTTGAAATAAATAAGATTAGTTTAAATGTTTAAAAGTATTGGAAATTTTGGAAATTGTTACTAAATTTTCTAATTTCACATAAGATTATAATATTGAAAACCAAATTGGATAATTTGTTTTTGAGTTGTTTACTTAATCAATTTCAAATAACTTATTTATAAAGATGAATAATGTTAAATTATTTTGATATGAATTTGAGAGAACTTAATAAATATGATTTGTCATTTAAGATTAATGTTTTCTTAATTAATTAAGGATTTCTAAATCTAGGAAGTAAATTAATTAATTGTTTAATTAATTTTAAATAATTAGTTAATTATTTATTAAATTTTAAATAATTACTTAACTATGGATTAATTAAGTATAATTACTTAATAAATCAATTAATGATTAATTGTGAATGTAAATTAAGAAGGTAATTACTCATGGAAGTAATTAATGATAATTACTCATGGTGTAATTAGTTGAAGTGATTTTTGGTTAATCACTTAATGATATCGATTAAAGAATTAATTAATATAATTGTTTTAAAGATAATTAATTATGAAGTAATTAATTAAAGAATTAAGAATTATTTAATGATGAGATTAATTATTTGTTAAGTAATTAATTAAGAGATTAATTAAGATTTATTAATGAAAGTAATTAGAAGATAATTACTTGTTAGGTAATTAAGAGTTAATTACTTAATTATTTTAGTTAATTAATGTGATTTATTAATGAATGTGATTAATTTAAGATTAATTACTAAGTGTAATTAATTAAAATTGTAATTAATTAGTAAAGTAATTAATTAAGGATTAATTGTTCATTTAAATTGGTTAATAATTACTTAATGAAGTAATTGAGAATTAGATTAATTAATCAAGGATTAATATAATTAATTAAGAAGTTAATTAATTAAGATAAGTAATTACAAATTGTTAATTACTGTTTAAGATTTATGAGTTTATTAATTATAAGATAATTAGTTAATTAATTAAAGATTTATTAATTAATAAGGATCATTAATTAATATAATTAATGATATTAATCAGGATTGATTAATATAAGTGATTAATTTAAGTATGCTTAATTAATTGTAATTAATTAAGAATTAATGTAATTAATTATAGTTAATTAATTAATGAAAGATCATTAATTATTGTAATTAATGATAGTAATTAAAGATTTAATTACTGAATATAGATATGATAATTACTTGAATGTAATTAAAGATAACTAATCAAGGAAGATTAATTAAAGAAGATCATTAGAGATGATTAATTTATTTATTTGGAATAAATAAATGAAAGGATTTAGGTAATCCAGGTTATTAAGAGTTAATCAATTCTGTTTTGATATGGATGATGGATATTAGATGATTGATTGATATTGGATGTTGAATGATATTGGGTGATTGGTTGATATTGGATGTTGATTGATATTGGTTGATACTGGATATCTCTGTTATGTGATATGCTGCTTTGTGAAGATGAATATTGTTATGAATTATCTATTGTGATAATATGATTCATCTATCTGTTTATATATCATCCTAATTATAAGTTAAACTGTTTAAACCCTTAAGTATAACTTGACATTAAAATGGCGTTTGGTTTCGGTGAGACCGGGATCGGGTTTCCATATTTGGATATCCGAAAACCCCATCGATTCCAATTAAACGTTAGGTCGTGTATCCAAGTGGAGCAAGTGAAGACTCGAGGTGTAAGGGCTATACGTCAGTATAACTCTGTGGGTGATTCCGTAATGAGTTTGAAGGAATAGTGCTTATAGATTCGAGATGGCGAATCAGAGTGCAAGGGCTATGGTCGTTGACTCTGAGGGTGATTCCAATAATGAGTGCAACGAGATAGTGCATTCAGTTTCGTTCGAACCCGGAACGAACTTGTATGGATTGAATGCTATCAGCACATCGTCAGGTGGACGATGAGCATTATAAGATAAAGGTGTTCTATAAAGGTAATCGTAACCTCAAGCCTCATCAACCGGGAATGGCTAAAACAGGGGAGGTGCAGCAAGGCTTCGTGGGTAGCTCCCACTGGAGAGCAAGATTTTCCCCTGTCTAGAAGTCCCTTTTTATTCGGCTGTGTGGGCAGTTGGGTCGCGGCCAACTACGGGGTTGTCTTGTTCGAGACTGTCCAGTAAGGGATGGTTTCGGCCTTGTGTTGCAGGGGATTTAGGGTGGCTCCTCGGTACGTTGATCTAGGCCACGTACTGTGACGGGCGGTACCCCAGTAGCCCTGCCATTGATGGAAACTCATTCTTCCTACAAAACCCTACGGTTTTGTTTGTATACCTATGTAGCTGGAATTTAATAAATGTAACAATTTCGGCTATTTCTTATTTACTTGAAAACCCTAGACACTATTATAATATCATTGGATTTCCTATCAAATGTTTTGGTTAGCGTAAGGTAAAAACTTTTCCATGTTTATGTATGGGAAGTCTTACGTGATACCTTTTCTTTTCAAAGGTTTTTCTAAAGTTAAGCAATTTTAACCCGTTTACTCACACCAGACCCCTGTCTGACCTGAGTGTTTATTTTCAGTTTTATTAAACTTTTAGGTACTCATATTATGTATGAGTAGTCAAGTGGATCAGGTTAGCTTGACGAACTTTTGGAGGAGATATGGAGCAGGAGGCTTCGACGTGTAGTTATAGATTGATTCCGCTGTGTATGTTGTGTCTGTTCTCTTGTATCTTGAGTTGTATAGTTAGACAGATGTTTATAACTGTCTAATATGTGTTGAATAAGTTGTGCACTCTGATGTAATGAGATACTATGTAATATTTTATGTGATATATTATATTTTATTCATTCCGCTGTGAGTTCTCTGATGTTGTTTGTGTTCTTCTTTCTCTTTCTTTTCTTCTTCTATCCCTTTCTTTCTTCAAGATGATGCGATTTCCTGGAGATAGGAAGTCGGGTCGTCTCACTTGGTATCAGAGCATTAGGCTCTGAAGTATGTCTTTCTTTAGAGAGCATTAGGTTGAGTGAATACCTAGGCTCTGTAGTGGTGTCTTTCTTGAGAGAGCGTACTTGTAATTTTTATATATAACTATATATATATATATATATATATATATCTACCTAATAGGTTGGGTTATCTGTACGGATTTTCCAACATAAGTTTTAGAGGTAGATGGAGTAGTAGTGTGTGTGTGTGTAACATGACTACCACTAATGGAAGAGGTTCCATATGTTTGAGGTTGGAAGTATTTGTCGAGACAGTAGACCTAATACCGTCTTGAGTAGATTTGTAGTTTGGAGTAAGGATTTCTCTGACATCCGAAGGAAATCTTTTAAAGATTCGGAGTTTGTCTTTGAAGTGTAAGTTTGGATTTCGCTCGGGTAAGCGAATTTTTCTAGTGTTTGGATTTGTTGGAAGTGCAGAAGTAAATGATGATATCTTGATAACTGCGTGATGAGATTCATTATCCTTGGATATTTTCTGAAGGTGTTTTCTCTTGAAGCAGTTCTAGAAGTGGTTGAGGAGCAGACTTTACCTGTTGCAGAGAAGATTTATCTATGTGTAAGTTGTCTGAATCCTTAGTAAGGAGTTTGGCTGTTTTGGAATATGAGACTAAGGTCTATAAGTTATTTGCTTTGGCATGGTCTCATTTGTTATTCCTTATGGTAAGCGAGTTGTGGATGCTTGGTTTGGAGTCCGAGTTTCTTGAGAAGTTTTCTGCCATCTTGGAAGTCAGATGTGTGGTTTGTTGAAGGTTTTGGAGTTGAGAAACCTTTGGATTAGAGTCTTGGGTTAGCTCAGGTAGCAGTTTCAGCTCGAAGTGTTCGATGTGCTGTCAAGGAGATCTTTTAGCTTTGCAGTATCTTTAAGGTGGAGTTTAGAAGCAGCAGTGTGGCTTGTTTCTCTGGTGATTCAGGAATCTTTGTGGTTCTCTTTCAGCAGTCCGGGCTGAAGGTGGTGATGTTTTCTTGAAGGGTTAACTTTGTTTGGAAAAGTTAAAGCTGTTCTAATTAATAAAGAGGGGACAGTTTTATTTGGAATCCGAACTAGGTAGGATCGCAAAAGTGACTTGCGATTAGTTGGGAATTTTCTTAGGCTATCTTGGGTGATCTGTTGTTTGAGGCTGAGGGTTCTCATGTAGATTGAGTTGATCAGGAGTTTTTCAGCATCTGGAGTTGAGTTCCATATTTGTTTTGGTTCCAAAAGAGATTTTGGTAGTTAGCTTGATAGTTGGATGGTTCTTAGAGAAAAGGGAGTTGGTATAGCAGCTTAGAAATATTTCTGGAAATTGGAATTGGACTGATCTACCTTTTGGAATAGGATTCTGTTTTGAGGATATGTGACTGAGTCAGATGAGTCACTTAGATTTTTAAGGATTTGATGAACAAAGTTTCCCGTATATATCGGATAAGTTTGTATTCGTATTCATCAGCAGTATTCTCATCTATTTTAGAATCAGAGTTGTGCAGCGGAAGTGAGGTATCAGCTGTACAAGAAAGGAAGCGAGTTCTATTTGCTATTGCTTGAGTAGTGGAGCTTGAGTTCTGGATTTCGACGGATTTTGGAAGACTGTTCTGTTGAATAGGATCTAGGAACTGCTTTGTTTTGGTTTAGTTGTTTCTGGAAGTATCAGCATAGGTTGAGCTGATCAGGAAGAAGTTTGGCAACCTTGGATTGTCTGTTGAGTTATGCAGATATGAGATAAGGAGTTTGGTATTTGAAGTTGGAGTCTTCAGTGTTGTTAAGAACTCTCTGGTTAAGTGAACAGATATTGGATAAGTTTGGTTGGTTAGTGCTGGGGCATTTGAGGATTTCTTATCTGTGTTTTGATAGGATGAGATTGAATTGCCAGTTTGGATAGCTGGAATTCATTGTGTAACACGTGTCTCTGAGGGAGTACGTGTATGATTCATCATTGGTTGTTGAATCTGTAGTTCAGTTGGAGTTGGATGTTGAGCTGGACTTGAGTATAATCGGATGTTCTGTTCTGATTGAAGGATCTAAAGATGAGTGGAGCTCTGGATTTTGGTTGTGTAGTTAGTTTGTTGGCTTTTGTAGAGCGAGTCTCCCGGTGATTTATACTTGAGGAAACTTGAGATAGTATTAGAGATTTATTCTGATTTGTGTCAGAATAATTAGTTAAGTTTGTTTGTTTATTCGATTGCTATGGATGTTAGTAACTAGTTGTTAGGAATGCTTTGCTGATTGAAATTAAAATCTTTACTGGATTATTAAATTACCTTTGCTTTTAAATTTCGGGGACGAAATTCTTTTAAGGGGGGAGGATTGTAACCACCCGGAATTTTGGGCAATATAAATTTAATAATCTGTGTTAATAATTTAATTGGTTTGGTAATTTTCTTTATAATTTTAATTTAAACTGATAAATTTATTCTCTTTATGGTTAATGAATTTTTAATATGGCAATATAAGATTTGTTTCTCTAAGCTAATAAATTTTTATTCTATTTATAATATATATAAAATTGATATATATTGTGAATAGAAGAGCTTTTGTTTAAATTAAAGATTGGAGTTTCAAATTGTAACATATATGTATGTATATGTTATAGCTTGATATTGTTTTGAAATTTAATTTTATCCATTAATAATTTATATATAAATGAATATTTTAATCTGAAGCTTTGTTTTAAAACATAATATTTTTCAAAAGTTAAATTAAAGAGTAATTCATTTGTTTTTAAAATATAAGATAATTGTTGTTTTAAAAATATGATAGTTTAGAAAGGATTTAAATCAAAACCTTATTTATGTTTTCTTTAAAGTGTTTAATTTTAAATGGTTATAAATGTATAAAAATAAATGTTTTAGATTTTTAAAATGCATACATAAGTATTTATGTATTTAGTAAATTATATGTAAGTTTATGTTACATTTAAATTAAATGAAAAATTAATTAAAAATATTCAAGACATATGTAACATATTAACATCACCTTAATAGCACATGTAAGATAATTAAGTATTGTATGACAAGTGTAAGATTTATTAACATGTGTCTTTATTTTAAAACTTTACTTTCTTTAATTTTAAATAAACATAACACTTTTACTTCCTTTGTCTTCATTTCATTTCTAAAATTTATGGCAGACCAGAAAGTTTTCTTAACTACAAATCTGAACCAAAGGCAACTCAAACCTGAAATTTGAATCAAAAGCAAAATTTAAATTCTACAAAGTAAAAATTAAATCAGCAACTTCAAATCTGAAAATAAAATCCAAATCTAAGATAAGAAAAATCAAACCTGCAATTTCAAAGGAATGAAGATCAAAGCTACAACCTGCAAGTTTCATGCCTGCAAATCTTAAGGGCTGCATTTCAAATGTTCAACCTGCAACTTAAACATGTAAGAATTCAATTTTATCTGCAAGCATCAGATTTAAGAGCATGCAAATGGAATTTTCTTCAGCATATCAAAGCCTGGAATAAGTATTAAAACTTGTTTTCTGCCCTGCAAATTAAAGGTGAGTAAACATTCTTTTAAAAACAGTTTAATTTGGATTTATACCTAATGCATGTGATGATATGGTTTTGAATGAAGTTATTCTGCTTGAATCTATTTGAATTGGTATATATATAAATGTTAGCAAGTCTGTCCTTTGTCCTTTGCTTGTAAATTTGGTGAGTAAACATACTTAAAAACAGTTTTTAAATTCGCTCCTATGTGATATGTATGATAAATGCTGCGGTAACATGATCTTTGATATGGATTGTTTGCGTTTATGGATGGTTATGCTGGAGCATGTCTGTATGCTTTTGCAAACTGGTCTCTGTGAACCTCAGACTCAACAAGCATGGTGAAGAAAATTCATATCTTCCAATTAAATCCCTAACTAACTAGGAACATTAAAGAGAAAACAATTATAACAATGCGAATTAAGTGATAAAAATAGTTTAAGAAGGAATTATTTAGTTAATATTTTGGGAATAGGAAATAACAGTGAAATTCACATGTATGTTAAAAATCAATGAATTCAATTGCTGTTTTGAATGGCATGAGTGAATTAGTAATGGAAAATCATGATTTTTAATATACATTTCTTGATTTTTAGTTTGATATCCTTTGGGAATTTTCGATATGAATGTTTGGGGTATGTTGGAAAATTACCGACAATCGACGGCGTCTGGAAGGTGGATATTTGGTGTGAAGGTGGCCAGAGTGATGGAGAGTACAGGAAAAATGTTAGATGTATTTCTCGATAGTCGAGGCGATGGGATTTTGGCGAAGTAGGGTTTCGTCGCTTGTTGTATTGGTCATGTATTCGGGGCATTTTGCAGCGAGGGTGACGCATCGGGCTGAATCGTGATGGGAGGAAGCAAAGCAGGTGGTAGTGGCGTAGCTTCTGGAGGATGGGTATGAGAACTGGTGATCGGTGGTGGTGTCTGGTGGGGATTTCTCTGATCGAGTTCTGGTTACAGTTTAGTTGAGATGATCATATTTCGATTCGAATGGTTGTGTTCGATTTGGGTGCTGGGTCGAGGTCGCGTGCGTGCGAGTGATCGTTGGCAATGTTCGCGATGCTCAACGGCGGCCGGTGGTGTTGTGCTTGGTGCACGGTGTATGCTTGTGTGCACTGAGAGATGGTGTTGGGGAAGACTTGACTTTTTCTCGAATTCGTGTTCGATTATTTCGGTGAAAAGCTCGACGCAGTTGAAAGTTGGAGGGAACGCGAGAGTTACTCGTGAGCGCACTCGGGTTTTTGATGGAGAAGCTCGGGTCATCTTGTTGTCAAGAGCGTTGTTTAGATTTACAGTACCCAGTTTTTCTTTTGGCAATAAGGAAATCAAGTTTAAGTTGTTATAAAAAGAAAATGAGTTCTTAAGGTTAAAAACTTGTTGTTTAAAATTTAATGTTAATCAAATTTATAAAGTATAAGTTGAAAATTTATATATTTTATTTCAATTTAAATTTATTTAAAGTAATTTCATATTAAAGTAATTTAATTACATTTTGGAAGGATATTTTGAATTTAAATATCAAATCAAAATTTAAGTTAAAATGTTAAGAAATGATTCAAACTTAAGATTTCAAATTTTATATTGAAGTAAATAAGATTAGTTTAAATGTTTTAAAGTATTGGAAATTTTGGAAATTGTTACTAAATTTTCTAATTTCAAATAAGATTATAATATTGAAAACCAAATTGAATAATTTGTTTTTGAGTTGTTTAAACTTAATCAATTTCAAATAACTTATTTATAACGATGAATAATGTTAAATTATTTTGATGTGAATATGAGAGAACTTAATAAATATGATTTGTCATTTAAGATTAATGTTTTCTTAATTAATTAATGATTTTTAAATCTAGGAAGTTAATTAATTAATTGTTTAATTAATTTTGAATAATTAGTTAATTATTTATTAAATTTTAAATAATCACTTAATTATGTATTAATTAAGTATAATTACTTAATAAAGCAATTAATGATTAATTGTGAATGTAAATTAAGAAGGTAATTACTCATGGAAGTAATTAATGATAATTACTCATGGAGTAATTAGTTGAAGTGATTTTTGGTTAATCACTTAATGATATCGATTAAAGAATTAATTAATATAATTGTTTTAAAGATAATTAATTATGAAGTAATTAGTTAAAGAATTAAGAATTATTTAGTGATGAGATTAATTATTTGTTAAGTAATTAATTAAGAGATTAATTAAGATTTATTAATGAAAGTAATTGGAAGATAATTACTTGTTAGGTAATTAAGAGTTAATTACTTAATTATTTTAGTTAATTAATGTGATTTATTAATGAATGTGATTAATTTAAGATTAATTACTAAGTGTAATTAATTAAAATTGTAATTAATTAGTAAAGTAATTAATTAAGGATTAATTGTTCATTTAAATTGGTTAATAATTACTTAATGAAGTAATTGAGAATTAGATTAATTAATCAAGGATTAATATAATTAATTAAGAAGTTAATTAATTAAGATAAGTAATTACAAATTGTTAATTACTGTTTAAGATTTATGAGTTTATTAATTATAAGATAATTAGTTAATTAATTAAAGATTTATTAATTAATAAGGATCATTAATTAATATAATTAATGATATTAATCAGGATTGATTAATATAAGTGATTAATTTAAGTATGCTTAATTAATTGTAATTAATTAAGAATTAATGTAATTAATTATAGTTAATTAATTAATGAAAGATCATTAATTATTGTAATTAATGATAGTAATTAAAGATTTAATTACTGAATATAGATATGATAATTACTTGAATGTAATTAAAGATAACTAATCAAGGAAGATTAATTAAAGAAGATCATTAGAGATGATTAATTTATTTATTTGGAATAAATAAATGAAAGGATTTAGGTAATCCAGGTGATTAAGAGTTAATCAATTCTGTTTTGATATGGATGATGGATATTAGATGATTGATTGATATTGGATGTTGAATGATATTGGGTGATTGGTTGATATTGGATGTTGATTGATATTGGTTGATATTGGTTGATACTGGATATCTCTGTTATGTGATATGCTGCTTTGTGAAGACGAATATTGTTATGAATTATCTATTGTGATAATATGATTCATCTATCTGTTTATATATCATCCTGATTATAAGTTAAACTGTTTAAACCCTTAAGTATAACTTGGACATTAAAATGGCGTTTGGTTTCGGTGAGACCGGGATCGGGTTTCCATATTTGGATATCCGAAAACCACATCGATTCCAATTAAATGTTAGGTCGTGTATCCAAGTGGAGCAAGTGAAGACTCAAGTGTAAGGGCTATACGTCAGTATAACTCTGTGGTGATTCCGTAATGAGTTTGATGGAATAGTGGTTATAGATTCGAGATGGCGAATCAGAGTGCAAGGGCTATGGTCGTTGACTCTGAGGGTGATTCCAATAATGAGTGCAACGAGATAGTGCCTTCGGTTTCGTTCGAACCCGGAACGAACTTGTATGGATTGAATGCTTTCAGCACATCGTCAGGTGGACGATGAGCATTCTAAGATAAAGGTGTTCTATAAAGGTAATCGTAACCTCAAGCCTCATCAACCGGGAATGGCTAAAACAGGGGAGGTGCAGCAAGGCTTCGTGGGTAGCTCCCACTGGAGAGCAAGATTTTCCCCTGTCTAGAAGTCCCTTTTTATTCGGCTGTGTGGACAGTTGGGTCGCGGCCAACTACGAGGTTGTCTTGTTCGGGACTGTCCAGTAAGGGATGGTTCCGGCCTTGTGTTGCAGGGGAGTTAGGGTGGCTCCTCGGTACGTTGATCTAGGCCACGTACTGTGACGGGCGGTACCCCAGTAGCCCTGCCATTGATGGAAACCCATTCTTCCTACGAAACCCTACGGTTTTGTTTGTATACCTATGTAGCTGGAATTTAATAAATGTAACAATTTCGGGTATTTCTTATTTACTTGAAAACCCTAGACACTATTATAATATCATTGTATTTCCTATCAAATGTTTTGGTTAGCGTAAGGTAAAAACTTTTCCATGTTTATGTGTGGGAAGTCTTACGTGATACCTTTTCTTTTCAAAGGTTTTTCTAAAGTTAAGCAATTTTAACCCGTTTACTCACACCAGACCCCTGTCTGACCCGAGTGTTTATTTTCTGTTTTATTAAACTCTTGGGTACTCATATTATGTATGAGTAGTAATGTGGATCAGGTTAGCTTGATGAACTTTTGGAGGAGATATGGAGAAGGAGGCTTCGACGTGTAGTTATAGATTGATTCCGCTGTGTATGTTGTGTCTGTTCTCTTGTATCTTGAGTTGTATAGTTAGACAGATGTTTATAACTGTCTAATATGTGTTGAATAAGTTGTGTACTCTGATGTAATGAGATACTATGTAATATTTTATGTGATATATTATATTTTATTCGTTCCGCTGTGAGTTCTCTGATGTTGTTTGTGTTCTTTCTCTTTCTTTTCTTCTTCTATCCCTTTCTTTCTTCAAGATGATGCGATTTCCTGGAGATAGGAAGTCGAGTCGTCTCAGAAATCAAACACAATTCGTCTCTAAGATCAGTTATATATAGGCTTAATATGGATATCGATGAATTTTGTCCGAGTCCGGATCGAGTTAAAACTGACAAGTCATGACAAGAAAAGCCGTGGAAGCCAACGTTTCAAATTTCAAGTCAATTCGAGTTCGTATGCTCAAGATATGATCGATGCAAGTCAAGGAAACCAACTCATTTGTATCCATCGTTTCGTAAGGATCAGGCCACAATCCATCATTTCGCATCGGTCGATTTCGTATCCATCATATATCTATCTATTCACGTCCGACGCCATGCAACTGTCTTGTTCGAATCCATCAGAGACAGTCTACCTCGAATCCATCAACTGAAACGCGAGTGTCTAGTTTGTATCGAGTAAGTCCACCAATACAAAATACAATGCGACCGATCGATACGTACAAGGCAATGTGACCTATCAACACAAACAAGGCAATGCGACCGATCGATATAGACAAAGAGAAAACCTTGGAATGACCCAGTCAATTCGGCATCGAAAGTGGGTCGTTCCAAGAATTTAGCGCCACATCAACTTGTAGACACATGCTCAGATCGATACGAATAAAGCGATATGAAGGGATCGATACGAACTAAACAGCCTACCGAAAACTCGAATTTGCATCGATCATAACTCACAATCTACAAGTCAAAATGCTATGAAATTTTCACAAGAGCTTACGCACAACCTAAACAATGTCCATGATCAATCTCATCTCGATTAAACAAGATCTTGGTTGATACGAAATTCGTTCATATCGATCACAGAAGAGTCAGAATCACTTGGGATCGGTCGCGTGGGCCCATTCACAAGCCAGAAGATGTCTCCCGAGATATGGGCAAGATATTTGCAGCCTACGCCTATAACTAGCATCCTAGAGCCAACAGAAAGGGGACTTTTGGATTCTTCTACGTCCAGACTCTACCGAATTGGTTTTTTGCACTTCAAGGCTACTGTTGTACTCAAAATTCATCACTGTAATCCGTTGTAATCAACTGTAGTTAGCAAGAAAACATCAATAAAGTGATCGACTTCAAAGTGGACGTAGGCTGGATTGCTGGACCACTATAAACTCTGCGCTCTTTACTGCTTTTTTTCTTAATTTTCTGAGTGTTCTTCATTTTTAATTCTCTGCATACTTATTATCTATGATCTATGATTGTGAACTGGTGCTTTAATCGACAGCTGGGTGTTTATGACCAATTTTGGTGCAAACATCTGCCTAAATAGACAGTCCCTTTTATATTACTTTCATTTAATGCATATAACCACTTTATCTTTTCTTTATTACCATCATGTTTAATAATTTTAATTTTATGATCAATGATGTTGAAAAGGAATAGGCTAAAACATATTTATTTATTTATTTTTCTTGATTTACCGTCAATTTAATGAATATAATAACTATATAATATATTTGTCTATATTTACGGATATGGATATCCGATATCTGAAATTGATTTCGATTGCAGATGCGACTATCCACATCAAAATGCATCCAAATGTACGTGTTGTCAAGCATAACTACTCATGCAATTAAATGCCAATGGATAATCAATGTCTCTACCTTTTTGTATGATGTACTTCATGATGGTATTCATTTTAAATGCCAAAAAATAATGCTATTTTTCTGCGTTTCGTTACAAAATCTGTTTACCACGATTATCCCACTAATGTTAACTTCCAAATATTATCGCAACAATTATGAACCATGACTTATGTATTAGTACATATTTCTACTTCATTTCCTTTACATGTAAACCTTACTGGTTTAGAGAAGTATAGAATCCATTTAATTTGATTTTGATTCTTAAGTTTTTCCTTTTAAATATGTATTACAAAAGGTAGGGAAAGCAACATGGATAATTAATAAATTTTAGCCATTACAAACAAGGTTTGAAATACCGAAAACTGAATGTTGCACATAGATTAACTACTAAACCTACTAAACTATAATCATATAACAAATAAGAACTACACATAGTGGAAACATAACTAATAAGAACATCCGGTGACAACTCTACATTAGTAAATATATCCCGACATTACCCATATGCGTAGCACGGGCGTCACACTAGTGTCCAACTATAGGATCAAGCCTTCAGGGTGTCGATGCTTCAATTCAACCTCAGTGCCATCCAGTTTGATCTAATGTCACAATTATGCCTTAGTCATGCATAAACTTCTCAAGATGAGCGTTGATGCGAAAAATGGACATCAACACCCGATAGAATCTAATAGAGATTAAATAAAGAATGAATTAAAATAGAGCATAAATCTTAAATGAACATACAGATTTTTGTAGTAGTTTGGCAAGCTTGGCCTACATCACTTTTTATTTTTATTGATCCTGCGCTTGATTATGATTACAATAATGTTTGGAACAGTTGGGATCCATTTGTACAAGGATGATAAATAATAATGTAAGAGCCTTTGCAGTAGAAAGAAGGGGCCTTTTTTTAATGCCATGTTTGCTGTATTTATAGAGGAAGACGTGCACGGATTGGGATGAAATTTCGACAGAAGAACCTCCAGGCCAAGACGAGGCCGCACAATAATTTTGAGGCCCATTGGAGCCCATAATAGGGATCGGTATCGATCCCTATTTTAGTGTCCAAATTGGGTGCAATCCCACTGGTGTGTCTCCTATGATATTAGCTATTTCCCTTCCAAATTTCACGCCATTCGACTTACCGTTTGTGAGATATCGCATTTTCTTTGAAGTTGTGTTGCATGCATTCTGATTTTGGTCAATCTCCCTAGAAGGATAGGTACTGATCCCTCCAATCTCCTCTGATTAGGGTGCGATCCCTAGGGGTGTTTTTCCATGTTCTAATGTGCTTGTACTCAAAGTTTCATGCTGATAGAATCTATAGATTTTCAGTTACTGACCGATCATTTTTGCAATATGTAATGAAAGCTAAATATGACCAATCCTTTTTATACCAATCCCTTTTATAGGTGAAGAGATTTACCTATAACTTGAGAATAGAACTCCAAACGACTTGAAACTTAAAATGTAGCCTTATGGGCCCTTCCTTGTCACTCCATATCAATCTCGCCCAGTTTGGGACAGAAATTGAGGATAGGTATCGATCCCCAAAGAAAAGGGATAGGCATTGATCCTCCACCTGGGGGATACATTATTCCATACTTAGAATATTCTAGAGAGTCTATCTCTTAGTTTCAGTCGATCGTCGCTTCATATCATCGCATGCACTTGATACCGAAACTAATTCTCATCTCTCCAGGCTATCTTCCTCGATGATCGTGTAGTGTAAATTGTCCACCCATTCTGAATATAGCCGGGCCAAAAGGCCGGATAAAATTTTTCCCCAAATTATGTATTATTGCGTACATGACGTGCTTTGAACTAATGTCAAGTTAGGGTCATCATAGAGGATTTCATTCAGTGTATTGAATGGTAATTATCGTTTCATTACTGTTAAGATGCCTTATGGAGAGTCGAATCTCTCTCTGTTCGCCGTGATGCTTGGTCGTTATCAAACGATGTAAATTCTGAAGTAGAATCTGTCGACAATCGTCTATACTCAGTTCCATTAAGCTAATTAGTCGAGTTAGTATGCCTTAGTTATCTGATCCAATTCTTTCTCTGATTTCCCCATATGAGAATTCAATTTCTATCTATTTCAAGAAATTGAATTTTCAGGATGTACACGTGTACGTTCAGATATACATTTTTGTTGTTGGCTCTCGGATGCGTTCATATGCTCACGGGTCCTTGTCAATTTGGTGTAATGCAATTCAATCGTTTGCAATATTTTGTCCACCAATCCTTCTCGCTATAAATCTTTATGGATATAGGATAAAGGCATTGAAGAAGTTGATGTTGAAGAGATCGCTTATGAAGATCGATTATGGTTTAAAGCATATGGTTCGGCCTTGAGGTTGAATGTGGCCTACTGCATTCGATCACATATGAGATAAAATGAGGGGTGGTTTCAATCAATTGCAGGCAAGGTTAGGCTTGGATATTGGTGGAAAGAAGAATGATGTTTCTTTAGAAATGACTATGAGTGTAGGACTTCTCTCAATATTCGTTTGATTTTTTCATCGGTAATTCACCGAAGCATGGGACCGGATAAACCCTTCCTGTACATGATTCCTTCTCGGATGACGTAGCATGAAGTTTTGCGGAGTATCTATCGATTTTTATTCCTCCTTTTAGGAAGGATTCCCCACTGTATGAAGTCTTCCATAGGAGTCATCATGACTCCTTGTCCACCTCTATCTCCAAGATCTGGTCGATCTCGATCTGGTCGGTGCTCGGAGCATTTAGTACTTCAACCAGGACCAAGCCCATTTGTTGCACATCCATGGAATTGGCCAGCATGGCTTGTGAGTAAGCTTTCTCATTTTGGTCTCTGCGTGTGCGTGTAATGGTGTAATACTAGAAGCCTACCAGTAGCTCTTGGACCCGGCCGAGATATGGAGCAAGTTGCTTCCCTCTAGCCTGATGATCTCCCCTGACTTGGCGTACTGGTAATTGGGAGTCACAAAAGAATTGTAAAGTTTTCACTCCTTGTTCTCTAGCAAGTTTGAGCCCAGTAATGAAAGCTTTATATTTGGCTTTATTATTTGTCATAGGGAAGTCGAATTTCAATACATAGCAGATCGATAGTCTCTCAAGAATCACCAACATGACTCTGGTGCCAAAATATTGGTCGTTGAATGCTACATCCATGTACATTTTCCATTGGTTGGTCAGTTCTCCACTGCTCTTTGGAGAGTCATCTGGTGCAGTGAATTTAGCCATGAAGTCTACAAATGTTTGTCCCTGGACAACTCTCCGAGGGAGATAAGTGATATCCAATTGGCTTATCTCAATATTCCATTTGAGCAACCTTCCAGAAGTCTTAGGTGGATGTAGGACCCGTCGTAACAGCTGGTCGGTGTAGACATTGATGAGGTGAACTTGAATAAGGGAAAAACTTTCATGATGTAGTCAACATGTAGTACGTGAGTTTTTCCAGCTTTTGGTTGTTTCTCTTAGCACCTGTCAATCGCTTGTAACATGATATACCAGCCTCTGGATCCGATTCTCTTCGCGTAACAGTGTAGCACTTATGGTGTGTACTGACACTGCTAAATAGATATACAGGTCTTCATGATCCAATAGCTTGGATAGGATGGGAAGTCTCTCTAAGTGATATACCAGAGCCTGAAATGCATCTATGCAATCCTGTATCCATTCAAAGTTCCTCTTCCCTCTCATGATCAAGTCAAAGAAAGGAACATCCTTTGGTGGCCCTAAAGACGAAGTGGCTTAGGGCGGCAACCTTCTCATTTAAGCTATGTGCATGTTTGATTGTTTTCGATACTCGAATGTTCCAAATTGATTGAATCTTCTCGGGATTGGCTTTGGTTTCGCAAGAGTTGACGATGAAACACCGAAATTTCCCTCATGAAATGCCGAAAGAGCATTACAAGGGACTGAATTTCATTTCATATCTTCGGATAAAACTGAATATCTCTACCAAGTCATCGATGAGGTTGTTTGATTTCCGTGACTTTATGAGAAAATTATCCATATATACCTCCATTGATCGCCTGATCTGGTCTTTTAACTTCCAGTTGACTAGTCCTTGGTAAGTAACTATAGCATTCTTTAGTCCAAATTGCATCACAACATAACAATATGGCCTTATATCGGTAACGAAGTTGGTGTGCTCCTGGTAGGGGACGTGCATTGGGATCTGATTGTTTCCAGAGCACACATCCGTAAACGAAAGCAGTTCATAGCCAGTGGTTGAGTCTACCCGCTAATCGATCCTCAGAAGTGGAAAGCTGTCTGTCTAGTACGTCTTGTTTAGGCTAAGTAGTAGACGCATGTTTGCTACTTTCCATTAGCATTTCTCACAAGAACTGGATTGGATACCCATTTCGAGTAGAGGACATCGCAGATAAACCCATTGTTTTTTAGCTTACTACCTCCTCTTTAAGTGCAGCAAATGTCTTCGATCCATGCCGCATCATTTTTGTTTCACTGGAACATGCCATGGGTCGATATTCATTGCATGGCTCGCGGTAAACGATAATATCCCACATATGTCAGAATGGGTCTAAGCGAAAACACCAAGATTCTGCCAGGTAAAGCCAGATAATTCCTTCATCATCGTTATACTGAGCTGTGATCCAATTTTTAGGACCTATGATGAGTCATCGTTACTGACTGTAACATCGATCATTAGTTTAGCAGGTGCCTCCTTGGAGTCTTTAGGCTTCTCTTCTTCATCTCTTGAGTTAATATCTTTATAGAACTGACTATGTCATTATTTCTTGATATTGGCCTTATGTTGTGAGCTAAAAAATGCTTAAGTGGATTTGCCCAAAGTATGGAATCAGTTCCAATCCCTTTTATTAGTGGGACTTACGTAGTTTTTGTTTTGACATGAAAATATTAGACCATGTGAACTTAAAATCTAACAATGGGACATGCTATATATGACTTGAATACTTGAAATAGCGTATGGCCTTGAATCAGATGTTTACTCACTTCATACTTGAATAGATTAGCATATTTGTACTTATACGTGACTGCATAACATTGCACTAAACTGTACTTAACATGTGGGACATCTGATTTGGATTTGCAAAACGCATAGGCGATGGGTTTAGTACCGGCCTTTTGCCTAGGAAAGTCTTATAACTTCAACACTTAGATGGTATATGTTGGCATGGAGAATTGAAATTGGATTTGATGTTGATCCATATGTTCGAGCATTTCTCTAATGCATAGCCAATGACATGGAAGCCGGTTAGGACGGTTGGTGATGATGGTCGCCGCGGTCGAACTATCTGATCTCATCATAAGCTGATGAGTCTGATAGTGAAGGGCTCTTGATGTTTTGAGCAATAACCTGCTAATGGCTAAAGATTAGGCTTAGAAACACATCAAATTAAATGTCAACTAGGGTTCAGCCTTGTGTTGTGCACAGTTGCATAGGTTGCTCTTGCTTTAAGTTTGAATCTGCTTGGGTATTCGAGTAACGTGCCTTTCCATTCAATGTACTTGCGATGTGTTGCTTGTCGCTTAGGTTGGAATGACAGTTAGTTGCCCATGAGCTTGGGCATTGATTTGATGATTTCATCTCTAGGCATCCTTTCGGTCGTAGCGCCAAGTTATTGTAAGCACTAGGCATGAGTTAGAATATTTAGCTATTGCGCTCAGTCTTTGGATGATCACACTTCTACCCCAGTCTTGGGTTGATTAATGTACTACATGGGCGGTTGAGTCTCATCCTAATTGTGTTTATACTCCCACCTAAGCTCCAAAAACTTAAAGTTGACCGACGAATATCGGTTCACATTCATCTTGTTTCTCGCTCATGCCCCCCAAGTCTGGGGTATACGTCGATAATTAGCAAGGCAAGCCATATCTACCTTGAATTTATACTCTTTCCTGTTGAATTACGAGATCAGGTTAGTTGATGGAAGGCTGAGTCCCACCTATCATGGATTGTATTCTGGCTTTTCCTTGCAAGGGCAATATTTCGATGCTTCGTCGAATTTCATGCATGAGTTGGGTACTGGACGATCAATCGTGTCCATTTTTGGCGCAAATGTTGCCATACTCTGGCCGAGGAGCTGAAAAGTAGATGGTCAAGTCACATCCAAGCAGTGATTGATGCTCTCCCTACCGGACCAAGAGATAGTATCAGTGTGTAGACGGTCGAGTCATGCTCGTTTCGTATTCCTCTTCTAGTTAGATCATGGTAACAGTCAGTGAATGGACGGTTGCGTCGCAATCACTCGGAGCTAGACAATCAATCATGTCCATTTTGATTTATATTCTCTCATCAGATTTAGGGATAAAGTTGGAACAAGTGTAGTCGGGTCATGCTCATTTGATTTTATACTCCTTTTGATGGATGGAAGGAGGATGTTGGAGAATAAATGGTCAAGTCATACTCACTCGTGATTTATTCTCCTATCCACGCTCTGTTGATCAGATTTACTTGAAGGTTGTTTAGGTCACATTCGTTTATATTTGGTGTGGATCGATGTTGACCATCAACCCATCGACACAATATGGAAAGCTTGAATCACAATGCGTGTCGATCCGGTGGCACGATATAATCAGTCGCACGTAACTTCGAACGTCGTTTTGATTGGTATTATGCTGAGGCCTCTTTGTAGTTGTTGCCTTAAGTTGTAAAGATCATCAAGCCAAAGCTATAGTGAGATGTCGTATTCAGTTTGTAGTAGTTTGTACTCTCATTTCAATTCTTAGGTTGGTAAAATTAGTTCATAGATGGTCGAATTCCATCCATGGTGATTTTATACGCCTCCTGTTGAGTTCAGGTTGGAATATTGAGTGGTTCAACCACACTTATCTATTTGTTTATACTCATATCCACACTCAGGGGATAAGAGTTTTTTGGCAGGTGGTCAAACTGCACCCAATTTGTGTTTATGCTCCATTCCGCACCGGGGGACCAGAGTCATTTGCGAGACGGTTGAACCATTTCCATGTCTTGGTTTGTATTTTGGGCTTTCTGATGTCCGAGCAAGGCTTGGATAGTTCACCATACTTTAGGCGCAAGCAAGATCATGGATGGACATATCATATCCTCTTTGGATTGGGCGGTCGAACCACACCCAATTTAGGCTTGAGCGCCTAAACTGCCCCCTATATCGAGGGTAGGAAACGATGCATGGACGATCAAATTGTGTCCACTTCCATTTGGATCCAGTTTTGCTGAGCTATGGGAGTAAGATGAGTGTTCTAGAGAACTTCAAGCAGAGGAAGAGATGGTTAGATTGCATCCACTTTGAGATGTGTGCTTGCCCCCAAGTCAAGGGCAAGAGCTGAGGAGCGGATGGTCAAACCGCATCCACCTTTTATGGTATTTATATTCCAGACCGCGCGAAGGGATCAGAGTTGTTCATTGGATAGTCGAGCTGCATCAATATTTTTGTGTTTATACTCCGGTAGACGCTCAGGGGACCATATTTTTATGATGGGTAGTCAGCCATACCCGTTTGATGTTTATACTCTAGTTTGCGCTTTGGGAACCAGAGTTGATCAATGGACGATCTAATCCCGTCCATCTTTTTATGTTCGTAATCCAGTCCATGCTTTGGGGACTAGAGTTTTATGATGGTGGTCAGTGACAATAGTTTGATGTTTATACTCCAGCCCGTGCTTTATGTACCAGAGTTGATTAATGAACGGTCAAACCACATCCAATTTACTTCATACTCCTCCCAACAAGTCAAGGGCAAGAGTGGTAGGGTGGATGGTCAAGTCACATCCACCTCACGTTGCAGTCATGTGCTCCTCGAGAGCAGTAGTTGATGGGTAAACAGTCAATTGCACCTACATTAAGTCAAGGTTCCAGACTACCTCCTGTGTCCATGGCCGGAGATAATATGCAGTCGGTCAAATCGCATCCACTTTATTTGGACCCCGGTCGTGCCGAGCTTCGGAAGAGGCATAAGTATTTTTGGCAAACTTCAAGTATGAGCTTGGGAGTGGATGGTCGAATCACATCCACACCAAGTCCCTCTTTGGTCCCCAAGTCAAGTGCGAAGGTCTTTGAGCGAACGTTATTCGTGTCCACTTGGTATTGGATTCTGACCTTGTCAGGCTTTGAGTAAGGCATGGACATCCTATCAGAATTCAAGCATAAAGTAAGAAGAGGATGCTTAAGTCACACCGAATTTCCATTTTGAGTCCTTGCCCCTAAGTCATGGGCATATGGTAACTGATGAGCGGTTGAATCATGCTCATCTTTATGATCCCTCAAAAGTCTGATCAATATAATTGGTTGTAGTTGGTCACATGCATTGAGTGATTTGTGCCCAACTCTAAGTACTTGGTCACCTGCATCGTTTGGATGTGGTTTTGTTCAAGTTGGTCATAGTTAACAACATAATTGAAATAGAAATAAATCTTATCGATAAGTGAAATAGCATCGCATGCTCGCCATTCCATTTCGACCCAACCCTCTTCAGCTAAAAGTCGATCGTAGATGGTCCAATTGATAATCAAAGTTCTTTATTAAAAGGCATTGGATGATCTCTGACCACCATTATATGGGGCTTGGACATATTTTTGAAACTTTTATTTCCGGATCAACTTTCCAATCACATCTCAGAGTTGTTTGCAATCACTAATGTTATGACCATGTGTATCTTGAAATATACCACATTTCCGAGTCATGAGTCTCCAAGTAGATTTTTTAGATTGAATCGTTCGAAGGAGTATATGAGTTAAATTTTGGGATCTTCGGTTGTCTAATAGAATTTGAGTCCTTATTTAGGGCATCATCGTTACTCTTATTTTAGACCCCTCCAACCATCGGGCCTGCATAATTTCCTATCAATATTAGTCTCGCATCCTCCTTGCATAAGCATTGATTCTCTTTGTAATAGAAGTGATTCAAGGTTGTAAGAGGCTTTCTAGCTAACCAATCACTGAAATTCAATATGGGGTCGATTCCCCTTATCAACGCCATCGGTTTGATATCTTCATAGGGAGGGCTCACTTCAGTGACGAAGACATTGAATTCATGCAAGAAGTCTTTGAGTGGCTTGCATGGCATTTTGGAATAAGTTAGGTAGTGACATTCTATCTTTGGATATTCTACCCATAGAACAGCTTCAATGAATAGATTCCGATGGGGGAAGATGCTTCGATCATCGTCGGTCTGGTCTTAGTTCTCTCTAACAAGTCGGCATACCATAACTAGCAAATCAGGTGTTGGGAAGCTGGTAAGTTGAGGGTAGTCGCAATCTACCATGGGATCTTGACCTGGTAACCGATCCTATTTTATGTCATATCGTCTTAGTTCTCCTGCCAATGGGAGTACCGTTTGAGTAGCAGTTCCTTGTCCATTTCTTGGATGCAATTCAACAGCTGCCACTTGATGGAGCCAATGGTGGGATTAGTATATTGACCTTGCAGAGGGATAGGTATATACATCTTGCAAAGGGATTGATATATACATCTTATAGAGGGATCAATATATATACCTTGGATAGGGATTGGTATATACAGCTTGCAGAGGAATCATGTATATTCTTTTGGAGCGATTGGTATATATGCTGAAGAGATCAATATATATATATATATATATATATATATATATATATATATATATATATATATTGGAGGGATTGGTATAGTTATTTTGGAGTGATCGGTATTTACATCATTGGAGGGATCGGTATTGAGCATGTATATGTATTTAGGGGTCAGTTACAATGGCATGGTGTTGAATTCACATAAGACCATGTTGTGTAAGGAAGACTAACACTTTCTAGCCCATTGACTTTAACATTTGCATCCAAACTTGAACTTGACAATGAGGCATAAATTGCAGTCCTCAAGCTTGATCATACATGCATATAAATAGACACGATCTTTTGCCTTGAACATGGATTAGAATCCAACTTGAATTGCTAAGCTATATTCCAGTACGCCGATGTGAAATCCCGATCCCTGTGTAAAATTTGTAATCGATCAACATGAATGTTGGTGGAGCATTTCTACTTGCCTTATCAAATGCTAGCATCATTAGATCCTCCAACAATACGGGAAGTAGACTTAGTTCCTCTAACCATGGCTATCATCTTCCCGTAGATTTCCTTCAAATCTAAGTAGAATAGGAAATTTATTTGATGAAACCTTGATCTATCTCGTGAATACGAGAATCCATAAGCAGATGATGAGATCTAATCAAGCTAAGAGTTCATCTCTCAGTGAAAGAACCAAAATGTTGATGCCAAAAATGGGCATCAACACCCGATAAATCTAGTAGAGATTAAATAAAGAATGAAATTAAAATATAGCAAAAATCATAAATGGACACAGATTTTTGCAGTGGTTTGGCAATCCTGGCCTACGTCCATTTTATATTTTTATTGATCTTGCACTTGATTATGATTACAAGAATGTTTGGATCAGCTATGATCAATTAGTACAAGAATGAAAAATAAAAATGGAAAAGCCTTTGTAGTAGAAAGAAGGAGCCTATTTTAGATTCCATGCTTGCTGTATTTATAGTGGAAGACGTGCACGAATCAAGCTGAAATTTCAGCAGAAGAACCTCCAGGCCAAGATGAGGCCACATAAGAATTTTAAGGCCCATTAGGGCCCATAATATGGATCAGTACCGATCCCTATTTTAGTGTCCAAATTGGGTGCAATCCCTCTGGTAGGTCTCCCATGATATTAGCTATTTACTTCCAAATTTCACGGCATTCCGACTTACCATTTGGGAGATATCGTGCTTAACTTGAAGTTGTGTTGCATGCATTCTGATTTTGGTCAATCCCTCTAGAAAGATAGGTACTGATCCCTCCAGTCTCCTCTGATTGGGGTTCGATTCCTAAGGGGGTGTTTTCCTATATTGTAATGCGCTTACACTCCACGTTTCATGTCGATAACATCTGTAGATTTTGAGACATTGACAGATAATTGTTGCAGTTTAGTGAAAGCTGAATATGGTCGATCCCTTTTATACCGATCTCTTTTATGTCGATCCTTTTTATAGGTAAAGTAATTTGCCCATAACCCGAGCATACAAACTCCAATCGACTTGAAATTTGAAATGTTGCCGTATCGGGTCTTCCTTGTCACTCCATATCGATCCTACCCAGTTTAGGATAGAAATTGAGGATAGGTATCAATCCCCTAGGGAAACAGATAGGCACTGATCCCCCATCTAGGCGAGGCACTATTCCATACTTATAATACTCTAGAAAGGCTATCTCTTGGTCTCGGTCGATTGTCGCTTCATATCATTGCCTGCACTTGATCTCCAAGCCTAATACTCGTCTCTCTAGGCTGTCTTCCTCGATGATCGTCCAGTCTAACTTGTCAAGTCGGTATGAATATAGCCGGGCCAAAAGGCCGGATAACATTGAGAAACATAAAATATATTATGCACACCCTCCATCTTCTAAGGTAAGTTGACTTCATATGTTAGGTTCCCAATCCTCTCAAGTATCAGAAAAGGACCGATGAATCTTGATGTCATCTTCCCTGTATTACCGAATCAAAATGTATTTTTCAATAGAGAAACCTTGACAAACTCCATAATGCTAATGACGAATTCTAAATCTCAATGCCTTTTATCAACGTAGCTTTTCTATTAGTCTTGTGTAGCTTTCATTCATCTTAGAATGATTTCAATCTTCTTTGAATTCTTCCTAATCATATCCAGCCGTAGTATCACTTTCTTACCCACTTCCTATTAATATAATGGGGTATTGCATGGTCGACAGTATAATGCTTCAAATGGTGCCATGCCAATGCTCGATTGATGACTATTTGTTTCATGTGAACTCAAAAACATTCAAATGATCATCCAATAAGTCTCCAAAGTCAAGTATGAAAGCTCATAAGAGATCCTTTAAGATAATATTCACCTTTTGGGTCTATCTATCAGTTTGTAGGTAGTAAGCTACACTCAAACGTCGCTCCATCCCTAATGTCTCTTATAAGCTCTTTTAAAATCCACTTTTGTAATAGGTATCGATTGATTACAACGCATTTTGTACATATACGAATTATATAATCGATTTCACGTACAACCCTACCAGTTTCGATGTTATTTTTCAATCCTTTACAAGTATGAATCTCACATTCTTTCTCAATCTATCGACTATAATCCAAAACATCATTGTACCATCCTCTGGTCCTTAGTGATCCACTGATATTTGATAAATGATAAAGTGGTTTTGTTATAACATTAAACAAATGAATGGTTTTGACAAGTTAATTAAAAATATATTACTTTTTCAAATGAGTGTAGATATATTTAGATCTTTGAAAGAATATTTTAAAGATAATGGAAAGTATAAATGGTTTCGGGTTCATAGTAACAATGATTTTAGTAATATTTGTTTTTAGACCATTTGAATTGTTAACCATGTTTTTGACCAAACAGATTTCAACATGAAGTAGATGGTCGAAGTGAAGATGAAACTATTCGAGAGCTTGGAAACACGGTTGGAAGGAGTAGAGAATGGAACTCAAGAAGATTTAACAGAATTTGAGCTAAGTAAACCATTTCGATACCGATGGAAACCACTTGGTACCGAGAAGGTTTTCTTCCCACATGTGCCTTCTATGTTCCCATGTACTTCATACACTACTCCAACCAGTCGTCATCAACTTCTTTTCTTTAAGATTGCATAAGCAATTTCGAGGTTTGATGAGAAGAAAGCAAAGAAAGCAGGATAATATAAGTGTTAATGAAGGAATCGTCGAGATCAACTCAACCTTTTTGGAAAAGAGTTTGGAATACATCAAAATGAAGATAGGAGAGCAAAGCAAGTGATAAGAAGCAATTTGCATAAAACAAACCTCTACCAAGAGGAACCTCTCGGTATCGAAAGGTCTTTCTTGGAGAATGGGCCGATGTGCTCTTTCCTCCACCCATATGCTTACATCTAGACCTTTTATAACTCGATCCTATAGATGTGCAAAGAATTTTCTCTATAAATACCAGCCCTATAGCAACCAGATAAGTATTTTTTCTTTTGGGCTCCAGATTCTGGATCTTCTTCATCTCTTACCTCTCTGCACAATAGTCATTTAGGCAAATACTTCTGGCAATTCTATGCTTAAGAACCTGTCAACCTTTTTTGTCAGTAACTTTAATCTCTCTCTAAACATCTATCAAATCCATAATTAATAAAAATATAAAGTATACGTAGTCCAGAGATTGTCGGACCATTATAAAAATATTATGTTTCTATACTTTTCTACACCTTTTTGCACTTTCTACCATTTCTACTAGATTTAATCCTATAATAAGTCATAATTGGAAGTTGTTCCAATTTTCCCTCAACATTTTGGTGCTTTCATTGAGTAAATTGAACTTAGGGTTACATCTAGCTTGCTATTTTGGATTTGAAGAGGTCCATTAGTTAGATCCAGAAGTTTTTTTTAACAAAATATCAAAGCTTGCTGAAAGAATTTCAATGGCACCTAGAAGATCCAATAGATCTATAGGACTAGTAGCTGGTGATGATGAAGGAAATGCTCACCAAGGGGAAGTTAGTAATTAATAGGCGATACCAGGATCATCTGCTTAATAGGAAGTGGTTACCAAAGGTGAGCTTGATAAGATGCTGTAGGAATTAAAACAAAAGATGGTGGATAGTTAAAAAGCTTTGATGGACAAAATGGATGCTCTACTAACCCAACGACTGCAAAGGACTAGGAGGATTAGGAGAGAAGCTTCTCCCTCTAGATCTAAAGAAGGGAATTCATCCCTTTTTGGTTAGAATAGGAGAAAGAAAAAAGGAAAACAGAACGAATTAGTTGCTAAAATTGTAGAAGGAGTTGCAGGAGGAAGCGGAAGCGCTCCGCTAGCAAGTAAACCACTCGGTACCAAGAGGATTTCTCTTGGTACCGAGAGGAATATTAGAGTGGAGGAGGCATAGGAAGTTGGTGACATGGACTTGTCTGATTCAGAAGGGGATTTGCAGTTGGATGGTGATGATTACGAGCTGGACATTGAAGATAACAGAGCTAAAGTTCAAACAGCTGTAGCTGAACCGACCGCAAGCCAAAAAAAATATTGCAATAGTGTTCTCCTAGAGATTGGAGAACCTAGATGCCGACAAGCAAGCCAAGATTGTTTGTGGAGCCAAACATTTGGCGTAGCCCCCGGTAGTCATCCAATGAAAAACCATGCCAGCGTACATTACTGACATTTTTAAATGGTTGGTTGAGGAAAGCATAGATAAAAAGTACAAGGATTAGGGCTCTGCACCAAGTAGAACTCTGTTCATGGAGAATATTCTAAGAGAAGAGTATCCCAACTTTTTTCGTCATTCAACACAACTACCGATCCTAGACAACACTTACTTAAATAGGAATGGCAAATAGATGGTTCTAGGGCGATGAATGCGGTTCGACGTAGATGCTTTCCCATTTTATTAGAAGGTTTCACGTCGATGTGGTTCATTAGGCTCGTGCCGAGATCCATATCGACTTTCGATGAATTGGCTAGGAAATTCATGGAGCAGTTCCAACAGCATGTTGCACAACCCAAGGACGTGATGTCCTTGTCGAGCTTATCTCAAGGGCCTAAGGAGTCGTTGAAAGGTTGCTTAAACTAGTTTAATGTTGCTATTAGTGAAGTAAATATTCCGAAGGAGGTTTTGGTATTCATGGCGTTGGTCTGGGGCATTCACCCAGATATGGATTTTGTAATAACCCACCTTTGTAATAACCAGAAATCAGCACCAAATGACGAAATCCGACATCAAAATACCATAAAAGATAGATTGTTGGGAAAGAAAATTTAAAATAAACATTGTACTAAGGCATACTGGCAAGATCTCACTATTGAATGATAACATATAATTTACTGAATACACATGAACAGGTCGGGATAATCGACATATACAGGAACTACACTAGCGAAAATAACTGATAAGTGAATATCAATATAGAAAGTCAGAATACATCAAATCTCACATATAAATACATATCTTTCATGTACTACTACAACATTAAATATATATATATATATATGAAGTATCGGCATCGCCTCCATAGAATGCACTAACTATCCAGAAAGCGTATCCCCAAAAGCATCGACTTTCAAACTATTCAATCGAGTACCCAAAAGTTGTCATGACATATGCAGACAAATTGCGAATCAGACATAAAACCTGGAGTGAGGGCACTATCTCGAAATAATTTATATGAAAACTGTATACAAATAAACATGAATTACTATGGTATAACCAGTCCTCTCCACAATCGTAGCTTAAGGGTAATCCTAACTGTCCATAAACAAGTAAAGTAAACCTATCCCAAAAGATAGAAAATCATACCATAAGTTGCTCTTCTCCTGTAATCAATGAGTTGGCACAACTAATATAATGTGACTGAAATGTAATAGCATACTATGATAAAGGTAACCCAACATCCAAAAGTAGGGTGATCATAATATAAGTCTATCATGGAGTACATAATGATAGCAAATGCATTAACCACAACAACAGTCAACTAATACACACACAATATAACAATAGAAGATAACTAAGGAATACAAATCAACGCCCATCATTACTGATAGGTGTAGTCAACTATGTGACATCTATTGCAATCCAATGATTCCTATTGATATTTCAAGAAAAATAGAGTGAGTAAGCTAACACACCCAAACATCTACCGTGGCCCAATGATAAGTAGATTTAGTACAGTACTGTACCCAGATTTTTACCTTAATCCAATGATAAGTAGAGTCAGTACATTAACGTACCCAGACGTCTATCAACATCCAATAATAAATAGAGTCAGTACACTAATGTAACCATACATCTATCAACATCTAATGATAAATAGAGTCAGTACACTAATGTACCTAGGCATCTATATACTTGAAAAATAGTCCTAATAGTAAATAGAATCACTATACCCCTTCTAGGACACCGAGGATTTCTCAACAAATTCATGTAACATCTCAACAAAAGAGAACAATAGTCATCCCATGTAATACGCAGTCGGGACCATAAAGGAAAACCGATATAGTGTGTGTGTGTGTATCAAAATATAATTTCACATGTAATCAAATATGCCTATCATAAATGAAGACCAATATTTTTTCATTATCTATCTATAAGGATGGTCACTACTGAAAGACCAATAATGTGCATAACCACTAATATAAGGCCAATACGATGTATGATCACTTATATAAGGTCAATGTCGTCTATGGTCACTAATATAAGATCGATAAAATTTATCAAACTATAAATACCCTGGGGTCAAACCCCAATGGTATGGATCCAATACATCGATTTACACGCTCATCGGACGTGATAGTGTGACCAATTGTCGTGCCGATCCCATGTCCAATCGTTGTTGATTCTAAATGAATAACTTAACGTTCACATCTGAATCACGAGCTTTACCTTACGTTTCACCTACCCTAGTAGCCCAGAGCCTATCCCAAGTCATGCCAAGACCCAATAAAGATCTGCAATCGAACAGGGAAAAAAATCCCCCAAAGTTATTAACCACCTAGGGGTTCAGTCGACTGGGTTATCATTCAGTCGACTGAGCCCAAATTGACTGCATCTAACTTCTCCAGTCTTTTGTTTTGGATTCCCCCCTTCAAGACTAATTTTCACACACATTCATTCAAATGAATTTCATCTTTAATCAACTGAAATTGTCAGTTTCCAAGCAATGAGTCTGGGGCAGGGAGGAGTCTCCTAGATGGTCGTTGATTTGCAAGTCATTTCCTTTGACGCTTCGCCCGATAAGCCGCTTGCTTCCAGAGCCTGCCTCTACCCCTTCGGACCTCTACCGAGGTTCATTTGTTGATATTTGGAAGTGGTTCCTTAAGTATACGAAAACCGATATCAATACCAAAATCCACTCTTACACGAGTGTAGTTTAACTATGATTATAGTGACCGAATTCCTCTAACACGCCAAAAGGACAAACCTAGCCTCCTTGCCTTATGCGTAACTTATATGCATGTCGATACACTCATTCGTGCACATATCTGTACACATTTCATGAAAATACCCATTAACTACATAAGTCACATTTCAGACTTCATCGGACCGATTACTCAACCCAGTGTACTCTCACACAACTTCGCACACCCGATAGTCGCTATGGCTGTGTGAAATACTCGTTACAAACTTGTATCCAATAATATATTTATATAATCAAACAATTGCATAAATATATAAACAAATACACATACAACAATTCTAACTACAATTCACACATCTTTTTTATTGTTATATTCTTTAATAACACGTATACGTACACATGCTCATACTCATATACATACATGTATATTTAAATTAGTAATTCATTTATTACTTAATCTAATCTTACTTTTATTTACCAAATCTTTTCAATAAAAGTCTAATATGGTTTCATACTATTTTATAAAATCTTACATTTATTTTATAAAATATATCAGTAGCTCATAAATCATTTTAAACCTTTAAATACTTAATTATCTCACTTGAAATTAAGTATACTTCATATTACTATTTTATAAAATCTCAATTCGTTTTATAAAATCTATACTTTATTTATAAAATTATATAACCATTTTATAAATTCTAATTAAGCTTCATTTACTATTTTATAAAATATCATATCATTTTATAAAATGCCATCTTTACTTGTAAAAACCATTCCTCTACTTAAACACTATTAATAAATGCTAATAAGCTTCATTGACCCACTAATCACTTTAATAATAAGTGTAGAATTCTAAAGTTGCTTAATTAGCTTACTAACTTATCTAAAACCATTTAATTAGTTTAATTATAGCTAACTAATGATATGCTCTTAGTTATAACTTGTTATTAGTCTCTAATCTATCACTACATCACTTATATCAGTTAACATAAAATTCAAATTTTTAGGTTAATAACTATTTATAAAATAATTATTATGGTCTTTAACAAATAATAAGTCAATATAATCTTGTTTATAACATAAATATAAGACCAAATCAAGTCAAACAATCTCCAAATCACTTCATATAGTTCTATAATTATAAAACAAATGAAATTATGATGTATAACATATAAATTAGTAAGGAGAATCACCCCACTCACCTTGCTTTTCCCTAAACCAATCTCTTATCACCAAAATCCACTCCAAAGCTCTCAAGAAATCTTATATAAATGTCCAAATTCCGATTCAAGCTAATTCCTTGATGGGTTTTGTAAGGAATAGGTAGATAGGAATTGTAGTTATTTTAGTTCGAATTTAAGAATTTATTTGGGCATGATTTGTCTAATCTGGGGAAAGGTAATTAAGAGGTAATTAAGAAAAGATTAGGGTAAGAGGAGAAGAATGAAAAGTGAAATGAAAAGTGAAGTGAAAATAATGAAGAGCTTAGCTTTATATAAATTAAGTTAGGTTAAGCTAGTGAAATTAGCCCAATTCTCTTAATCCAACTCTATTCATCCCCGAAAATAATTGACTCCAAATATAGTCGAGTTTATACTCATTTTACTCGCGTTGAAAATCCAAACTCAACTACTGGTGTATCGAGTCCCAATTTGCTTATTCAAAAAGTCAAGTACAGAAGCCATTCCGATACTTAAGGGTTAAATATTTAAATTAATAATTTAAATATACGATCGTTAAAATTGCATGGTTTTACATTCTCCCGTCTTTAAAAGAATTTCGTCCCCAAAATTCCTATGAGTACGAGAAAATAACAAGACCAGCTAAACTACTCGAATCTCAGATTCAGAAAATTACGATAGTTCATCCCCTTACGCTATCACTATTATGGAAATTCTTAAATTAGAATGCATCACGCAATAAGGGAATATGAGATAACCTACATTATCCCACGCTTTCCAAAAATTTATACCTCACTTATGAAAGCTTCTCACCATTTAAATGTCAATCAAAGAAAATGAGCATTTAAATGGTTATACATCGGCTCTTAAGTGCCTAATTATATTATACACAGAGGATTGTGCACTAACACAGAATTCAATCATGTATAACTCAGTATAGCAACCATATTACTATAATCATATAGATAATCAATTAGAGAGTATGCTAAAATGAGTCACTATCAATATTTACCACGGACTTCGAGTCACATTAAAAGGCATTAGACTCGTACAGATCCCATCTCGACCCCGCGGTACGCATGTATGATATACGATCTATTCCAAACAGCTGTCGCCAACACTCTTTGAATTATACTTTAACTATGAAATGGTAACTACCATATAAGCAATCAAACACTAAGACAAGAAACAACCAATCAATAACAATCAACATCCATAAATAATAAGAAATCATCAAACAATAGAAAATAATGATAAGCAACAATAACTAGCATACAAATTATTAAACATTCAAGCAAGCGCCAAAATTAACAACAACCAAAATAATTCAACAACAAAATCAAATAAAAAACATCAAACAATAGCAAGCAAACATAAGCAACGGTAAACAATAGCAAGAAACAAGCATTGATCAACGAATAGCAAACAAAATAACCAATCAACAAGCAACAACAAGCATACAAAACAATGAAATATTAAAAAAGAGTTTATACCAACGTGCATGGTAACTAATCAAGTGTCAAATATGCATGTCAAGCCATAAACTCCAACGAGTCCATTTGACATTCAAAAGGAATAAAAACCTAAGTGGTGTAATAATACACAAATGACCATTATACCTCCGTTACAAAGAGGAAAAAATTATATGATATGCGGGAACATCAAGTCTTGAAACTCTCGAATAAATCCAAAAATTAGTGCTTTAACTCTCCTTTTCTTTTCAATGGAACTCATTCTCCAAAGGAGAAAATTATACTAATTAAATTATCATTAAATAAAGAATTATATTTGCTTGGGTTTTCTTCGGTCCAAATTCACTTCAACCACAAAATGTTATTAAGGATAATATACTTAGTGCACTATGATGCCTGCCTAGGCAAGTACCATCTCGTCACTTGTAAGATTGTCTGAATCACCACAAAACTAGTTAAGAAACCCTTTCCTGAACTATCCCACACAACAATAACTATACTACATCATAATTTTACAATAATTAAAAATCATCCAAAATGGTACGGTGCTTGTTCCAATCTTTCATTTTCTCATAAGATTTCTTTGTTAAATTAGAGTCGGCCACCTGACTCCTCTCATGCGAACTCTGATCCTGTTCCTTGTTCCGACTACTGATATTGCCTTTCACGGCAAGAGTCGTGCTTCAAAGATCTCCTAGTCAACTAAAAAATCTGACTCAAGTGCTCGCCTACAAGAATCGAGTGAAAAACCCTTGCCTAACTGGTGCATACCACCTAGAACCCTTGCACTTAAATTAGGGATTGGAAAATGGTGCATAAATGGACCGATCCTTGAAAAATATCCTTACAGCACATGGGATTACTCCCATCACCTATGGTTTAGTAACTCAAAGAAAAAACACGTTTTAACACAAATGACTGTAGGCAAATGCCTATAAGTCATCCACTATGCCTCTACTCATTACCGGGCATCCATCGAACCCTACTTGAATATAAATCTAAGTCACAATTCATCAACCAACCCTACTCAGCTTGAAAGCTCATGCATCAAGTTTGAATGGTAGTACTCTTAGTAGCTTCACCTCAACTTTGCAACTAAGGTGACTCATGTAAGGTTTATCTTTAGCGAATAATTTATCTACTATGAAAGGTGTCAAGTTTAGTCTATCTACTAAGTAACTAGCAACATTTAAAATATACTGCTCAAGCATCAGAAGGAATAGAAGTGTGTTCCTAAAAATAGAGTATACCTCACTATATAAGCTCCTTTTGTTTCTCCCGAGCCATAGGCCTGCTAGGATTTAGTAATGCATGTAAGGAAAAAGTCATCGTTACATACTCACCCATCAGGAAATGTAGGGTGGTCCTTCTTCAAGTGATCAAGCCAAACAAAATTGATGCAATTATGCTTCGCTTTAGGTGGGTGACATTCGTAGTGAAATGCCCCATATGCCATAGGAGTGACATACTAAGCCAGCTTCCTTTTTCATATAAGCTCGATCTTCCTTGTATCACGGTCTTTATGCTTCGGTTGCTTTCCACTTTCGCTAGCTCAAACGGTACCTCATTGACATTCTCATGGAGGAGAACCATCCCAACGAGACATTCCAAAATGGACTCTACAGGGATAAGGCTAAGAAAGGAATCCCTATTGAATGGGAAATCGCCAAAAAATATTGTGATAAAAATAACCGCATGCGCACGGCATATAATTTTAGTACATAGCGAGTACGGGTCAATCTTCAGGGAATTGGATTGATTTTAAATTCTACATGAGCAAATTAACCCAAATTTGCAAGATTGTTTTAAACTAAGAAAAACTGCAAAAGTTAGGCTAGATAAAAAGTGAAATAAACAATGAGATTAAATAACAATTTAGAGGCAAATAAACTGTTATACTTTCATATAATCAACAAAATCAATCTATAATCTCTCATTTTAATCTTAAGTAGAACTAATGATGTATTTGTCATAAGTATGGTCTATTTATGTTATTAGTTAACATAACTTAAGCCATCAAACTTTAATACAACAACTAAAACCACTTATCAATTGTAATGAAAATGAACATAAAGTCGAAGCAAAAGTTATTTTAAGTATGATCTATTTACTATTTTGTTTAGTAACATAGATCATCTAATTTTTATTCTACCTTAATTTCATGATCAAAATAAATTAGTAAAATGGTGATGTAAATTGTGTTTATATTTGATTAAGAATAGCCTATTTGTGATTACAACATAGGCTATCAAAATTCACTAATAAACTTACATCAACGTCCAACTTCTCATGAAGCAAGAGATTATAAATTAGAGAATATGTTGAATTTACATAATTTCAAGAGAGCTTCATTACCCTTAAGTTGAAGGCGTTTATCTTCTCATTTGTGTTATCATTTCAACACATGTAAATTTCAACATAAAACAAACAAAAGAAAGTGCAAGCTAATTAAAAGAAAAAGGGAGCTAAACAACTTGCATTAATTAAAGCTAAGCTACTAACATAAAAGGAAAGAGAGCATGTAAATAAAAATGAGCATAAAAATAAAATAAAAGTAAAGAGGAAAAAGAAGAAGAGGATTAAGAAGCCATTTTATTTCTCGTTAGTTTTATGGCTACAACTTGCATAATATGATAAGAAGATAAAACTCTGTTACATAAACATAAAAGGGTTATTTATACATGCCTAAAACCCTAATCCATATTTTAGGAAGCTACCCAAATTTCCCTTTAGAAAATGTAACCTCCATGTAATCATTAGCATGAGCTTAATCCTCCATTAAATATGCATGTGCCTTTAATCTGCACTAACATCTGCATTAGCTCTTAATTGTAGTTAATGATTAGTGGTAGGTAGGGTCCTCCATGATTACATGAATTCATTTATTTCCATCTTCATTTGCCTTCTAACTCTTGCGCGTGCATACTTTCATGAAGGCTTCTTCCATTTTCCATCCAAATTCCTACAAATAAAACTAAAATGTGCAAATAAATATTCTCAAAATTAATACATGCACAAAATTACCATTTTCCCCCTAAATAAAGATGAATGATGATTTGATGACATTTAGATTTTGATAAAAACATGTAAAAATACACAATTATGACATTTATTTATATAAAAGTAGATTGAATATGGAAGTAAAAATATGCACTTTCACGTGCATATCAAATACCCCCACACTTTTTTTTATTCATTCTCGGATAAATTAAAAGTAAGATAAAATCTGTTTTCGTAGGAAACACGATTGTATTGAGCGTATGAAATAAGCCGTTAAACCTCTAGGTGTCCTAGTAGGATGAATATTGTGCCGTGAGGGTTTTCAATGGATACTCCCCAAAAAATCCAAATGCAATATGAAAAATTTCTAAATGCAAGATTTATTTACAAAGACATGAGTGCAAGTTTTTGAAAATATTTACAAATGAACAATTTACTTTCAAACTGACATGAATAAGTTAAATATAAGTTCTAGTCATTATCAAGAAATTTAAGTCCTTTTACTCATCAAAACTTCCAACAAAAATTAAATTATCATCACAATTAGACTCTAGTTTGGCTAGTGGTTTCGGTTGATAACATAGTGCAACTATGAAATGGATCCTTTATTGATTATCAAAGTTTTTCAAAGTGGTATTTTTATTTCTTTTGAATAACAAGTCAGATCAAATTAGTGAAAATAGTGCTTTGATTTCAATTGTTTGCTCTCTCCATTTTTGAAAACTATTAACATTACTATTATTTACACACCTAACACAAACAAATTGAGGCCAGATATACTGGTCCTGCACTTCCTTTCGGACTTACGTGAGAAGAGTATAAAGCGTGGTGAGTGTACACACTTGCGTATGAACACATGACTCTTGTTGTTATGTAAAACCCTAAATTTTTAGTAACATTATTTAATATATTTAATTAGTTAAATTAAAAAATAATGTAAGTTGATTAACAGATTGATATTTGTAATTAAATAAGAGATAGCCGTGCCATGTTACTAAACGAGCTAGTATGAAACAAAATGAAGTAGATAAGGGGTAAAATAGGAAAAAGGGCATTTTAATACCCTAAACCCTTATAAATTTACTTCACACAAACAAAAATATAAGCCAAGGCTGACCACTATTATAGCAAGCTTAAGAGAAGATAAAAGCTAGGATTTCAAGAGGAAGAATCAAATCACTTAATCAGTAACAAATCTCACATCTTTAATCACAAAGCTAAGGTGAATAATGACTACAACTCATTTTTCTTATTATTTTTGGTTTTAAGATGAATTCAAAATATTTTTGCATGATTATGCTATGTTTTTGAATGATTAAATGTTTCTATATACTTGTTGATGATTTATGCTTAATCATATAGGTTTATGATAAATTTTAATACGAAAACCCTATCTAATGACATCCAAATGCCTTGCGCTTTTATATATAGATCAGAAATGATATTTTAAAGATGGGTTTCAATTTTTGTAATTTTCTGAATTAATGTGGATTTACTTTAGGTTTTATAGTGGAGAAAATGATTAATTGGGTTTAAAATAATTTACGGTTAAATTATATATAATTTGGGTTTGAAATTTATATATGTAAGAAAAAAATTAAAAATGATTTTCTAGAATGTAGTCCTAAGTGTTTTAAAGAATATATAAAATTATTTAAGGTATGAGATTTAAATATTTTATATATTTATAAAAGAAGAAGGGGTATTTTGTAAATGATTTAAATTTTTTGTCTCTGGAATATTGGTAGTGCTTTTAGAAAAAAATTATCAACCAATAAGATTTTGACAAATAAGGCGGGTTAGTTAAAAATACTTAAAATGATTAAAAATCAGTTTTACCTGCAAATTGCATGTTTTGCAACTTTCGGCAGCCTGCTTCTGTCTTAGGTGGCTTTCGAATTAGTTCCTCCGCCAATATCACCCTCAAAATAAATATGCACAACATCAAAGGAAAGGTTTTTCAGTTGTTTTCGAAAGGAATGTTTTGACCTTTCGGCCTAGGTGAAAGAAAGGGGTTTACTTGGTTTCGTAAGGGGTACTTTTAATGGATTCGAAAGGGATACATTCAAAGATTTAAATGCTTTCATCAACAAAAATTTAAGCAAAGTATATATTTGTGTATAACATAGCAAGGTGATTTTGTGTAAAGCATAGAATATATGTATATTCCTTGTTTAAGTTGTTTAAAGGTTTTAAGTCAATTTGAGATGAAAAGGTTTTCAAGGAAATTTTTGGGAAGATTACCCTAAGTAAAATAACTCAGATATTAGAATACCAGATGGGACTAGTGTAGGATCACGCCCTATACATTAGCTATTTGCCCGGGCTAATTTAGTCCAAAATTCCAGTGTGTAGGGCTTGTCACAGGTAAGACTAAAACAATGATTACACATGGAAGGGAATATACATTTGTATACAGATATGTTATTGGTGAGCCCGCAAAACCATTAGTATCAGGTGACCCTAGGAGATGTTAAGTTAGGGACAGACGGTCCAGAAAAGGAGTATTTAATAGATAGTTAAGGATAGATCGTCCAGAAGAGGAGTGTCAAATAGATTTTAGATAATTTTGATTATGTTGTCTGGTAGGCCCGAGTCAGCCAAAGGTTAGTAGTTAGCCAAGCAAAACTATAGTGTTCAAATAGATAGTTCCTTTATTACCTGATATGTATGTTTACATGATAATGCTTTGCAGTTTTAACAAGTTTGGTTGTAGGAAATGATTTGCAAAAAGATATGTTTTAAAATGATGTTAGTGAGGAAAAACCCATTCTGTAAGTGGCATGGTCTCATCTCTAGGCTTTATGACTGACTCGAAGTTTATATTTTCTCCTTAAACTCTCGGGTGCCCAAAATTGATTTGAGTATGCTAAGATTAAGGTTTATATGTTATTAGTAGGTTGGCGAATAAAGCTTCCGAAGACGAGCAGATGACTAACAGATAACTATTTAGAAGTTGTTGTTTTACTTTTTTTTATTCCGCTGTGTTGTATTAAGTCGGTTTTGACTATTTAATAGTCTGGTCAACCAGGGGGCATCTTCACATGTCACACTCGGCGTATTTTTTAATAATTATATTTGATCTGAACCTGGGAAACGAATGGGATTATGTAATTTGGATAGGAAAATATGTTTTGAAATGTAATGAAAAATGTTGTTATTGAAATTTGTGATTTTATTTCATATTCATGTGCTTATGATATTATGGACATCATTAATACTGTATTTGATCACCGGAAGTTAATATTTTGGATGACTACAGCATCTGTAGCGCTTAGCTTTGGGCCTTCATATAAGGGATGCTAAAGGTTATTTTTAATGGTTTCTTAAGACCATTATTTACGATTTTTATTAATGATTTTCTCCAAAATTTGTTTTATTTATCCATTTTAAACTTCAATTTCACCACAAGTTTAAGGATGATATGGAGTAGATAACTTGTGGTTTATCGAATATTTCGTCATTAGAGTTTCAAATGAACGATTGCAAAAATGGGTTCTATTGCCGCTTATTATTGTGCGAGGTGTTCCTATTGACAAAAAAATGGACCAACACACTAGTTTAGATTTGAAAGCACCAGCCCTGTTTCGACAGAGCAATATCACATATAAAAGATATAGAAGGGGCCCTTTTTTGATGCCATGTTTGCTGTATCAATAGGGGAAGACGTGCACGGATTGGGCTGAACTTTCGATAGAAGAACCTCCAAGCCAAGATGAGGCCGCGTAAGAATTTTGAGGCCCATTGGAGTCCACAATAGGGATCAGTGCTGATCCCTATTTTTGTGATGACCCATAATTTTGGCAACATTAATTTGATGATCTTCTAATATAATTATTTAAAAGTGGCAAAACTTGTATTTTCAAACAAATGAAATTTGCTTGCTATTTTACTATTATTCATATATATATGGTTTGTGAATAAAACTATAATTCGGAAATCAAAATAGATATCTTAAAAATAATCATGATTTAAAACTCTACATTTATATAACTAGTGTTTATATGCAGTTATTAAATTAAGAATAAATAACTTAAGGTTAAAATTTAAATAAGAATAAATAAAAAGGTTTTAATATATTTCTTTTGAATTATACATGAGATAAATATAATTAGTAAATATATAAGCATAAGTATAAAACATAAAAGGGATTTATCATATTAAATAACCATAGTAAATAAAAAGTAAATATAAAAATATAAAACCTAAAACATAAATAAATATAAAAACATAAAGAAAATATAAAATATTGATTAGGATATTGTAAGCTAGGGAATAAACTATGTGTATAAGTGGCAATTATTTCTTTTAAACTGAGAAAAAATAAATAAATAAATAAATAATAAATAAGAGAAACTAAAGGCTGTACACGGTATTCTTCTACAAATACATATTCTCAACTCCCTTCTTTCTTTCATTTTTATAAACCAAAACCAAAAGAAAATTAAACAATAACAACTTCAAGTTTCAAACTGGAGCAAAGCAAAGATTAAATTCAAATTCCAACCTAACCAAAAGAAGAGTAGGTTCAAATTCAAACTCAAGTTTCAGATCAAACATCAAGTAGTTGTTTCCAGATTTTCAAATCTCTGTTCTCTAGTTTCTATATGCTCAACAAATATGGTGACTAAACATCATTATTTTTAAGTTAAATCTGTTGATGCAGGTGATAAGTAATTGAAGTAAAGTTGTAGAAATGTTTGCATGGACGAATTAATGTGATTGCATGTATACAAATATGAAGTATCTGTGCATGTCTGTGTATATGTATACTCAAGCCTCTGTTCTCGAATTACAGGCTCATAAACACTCAAAATAATTCATATCTCCTCACCTAAACCATTTTAAGCCGTGATCATTAAAGATAAAGTGATTATATGGATGTTATATCATATTTAAAATTATTTCGAAGTGAATATGTTAAGCAATTATTTCAAATATAAGAAAAGAACAGTGAAAATCATTTAAATTTAGAAGATCGATTGGCCAAATTTCATGTTTTGAGTATATAACCAGATTCGTGCTTAAAAATGATGAATTTCGATGTTCATATCTGGATTTTTAAGCTAGTAATTGTTGAGATTTTTTAAGTTGATCGGAATTTGCACTTTCAAGGATTTCTGGGGATCGGAGGGAGGTTGAGTCCCGTGATCATTGCTGGAGGTAGTTCGTGCGTCGAGGGTCAAGGGAAAATGGCCGGTGAATTTCTAGACCACCGTGGTGCCTGAACGACGGCAATCTAGGTTTTAGACCCTGCTCGAGACAACTGGGTTGTCAAGGCAATTTCGTCATCGTGGGTGCATCGGGATGGACCAGAGTGAGGGGTTTAGAAGCATGGTTTCGCGACGAAGGTTTGGATGCTGCGTCGTGAGGCGTTTTTGCGATATGGTGTCGCTCCAAAGAGTTGCTCGTTTAGCTTGTTTTCGATAGGCAAGTTTGTTCTAAGGCCTGGGGGGTCGGGTCAACTGAGGGGGACATCGGCGACTTGCTGGTGGTCGCAGCGAAGGTAGGAGGTGATCAGATCGGTATGCACCGTGCATGCGTGTGCATGGTGTGTAAGTGATGTTCATAGTAGAGGGAGGAAGAAGAGTTATTGCTCGGGTCTGGCTTGAAGTCGTACGTGAGTTTTCTCGAGGGAGGAAGATGAGAGAAGTTGGCTCGGGTGTTGGCTCGGGGGATTTCTGTTTGGGCTCGAGTTTCCTAAATTTTAAAATGAAAGTAAATTTTGTAAACAAAGTTTTCAAATCAAATCGAGATAAACAAGTTTCAAAGCAAAGTGTTGATCAAGTTTTCAAAGCAAGCTTCAAGAATTAAATTATAAAGTCAAATGTTTTTTTGAATTCAAATTGTTTTGGTTTTGAATAATTATATATTAGGTTAATTATTTAATTAATTCGCTAAGTGTTTTCAAAAGTAAAATAATGTAATTAAGTAAGCGATTAAGATAAATGTATTAAATTTTAGTTAATAAAAAGGTCTCAAGTGATTTTGTATGTTAATAATAAATTAATTTCAAACATTTAATTTAAATAAAATTTAAAGGATAATTAACTAACTAATTAAGATAAATGGTTTATCTTAAATTAATTAAGGTCTTAAATAATTATTAATTAATGATAATAATTAATGATAATTTAATAAATGGTTTGAAATTAATTAATGTTAATTAAGCCGGATTTGGTAGTAATTGATTTATTTTGTGATTAAATTAAATTAATTAGGAATGGTGTGGCCAGTTATCTTGCTTAAGGATGATTATTGAATGCTTGGATTGATTAGTATCACTAGTATGATAATTTGTGATATTATGTGATATGAAATGCGTGGATTAAACGGTTGAGAAATGTGAGCCATTTATTTGGATAAGTTATCTATGATGAAAATTTCCGTGTGAATATGACATTCTGAATTTAAAATTGAATTGTATTCACTTAAATAACTTGGCTTAATGGATGACGATGGATTCGAAGAGTTCGGGGTCGGATATCAACAATATCCGGAACCACTTCAATTAGTAATCTATAATTCTTTAGAGATTTGATTTGTAAAATCAAATAGGTTGGAATGGAATAAATTAAGTAAACTTAGCCATTTAAACTAAGTAGAAGTGCTTAGATGTTACTTAAAATACCAATGGATTTGTGTAATAAGTGTTTGACTATAACAAGATAAGAACTCGTAGTGAGGTACGAGTTACCCTAGTTTTCAAAGAAGTTTTATAACTTAAGTATTTCATATTAAATGGGTTTACTCACGCTGGTTCCCAGCCTAACTCGGGTGTTACTTTAATGTAATGCTCGGGTCAGACCGAGTATTACAGATTTTCAGGCTAGGACGTTCTGGAGCTCAGGAGGCGAGCTGGATGGCAGGAACGTATGCAGTATATTCCGTTGTGTAATAGAGTTTGTATTGATTGTATTCTGGGACAGGTTGCCATAATTGTCCGGAGTATTATGAATGAATTGTACTCTGATATATTGTTTGTAAATTGACGGTTACAGTTTTCTTTGTATCAATGCTTTTATTTGATATTATATTTTATCCCGCTGCGGTTGTGAGATTGTGTGCTTTTGTTTCCTGCTTCTTCTTCTACCTCTTTTTCTTCTTTTCCCTAGCAATCTAGAATTTTCAGCGTTCGATTGCTCGATACTTCTACAGTGAACGTATTAGTGTCGAATTTTCGGAGTCGAAAATATCGGGTCGTTACATTTGGTATCAGAGCTGAAGGTTAAGCGAGAACCTTGACTCTGGTGGGTGACTCATTAGAGATAGGCTCAGTAGTACCCTAGAATGAGTTGAGTGTATATTATATATGAGGGCGTACTTATTATTTTCTTATATAATGATTTTAAAAACAGTTTTAAAAATGAATGATTTTTATATATGCTTATATTTCGATATATTAAGCAATAATTTTTCCAATTATCATATATTAAGGTAATTGGTTGTTGATTATTGGAATTAAATATAATAATAAGAATTAAGTGGTAATAGAAATACAACCAAATAGGGATTTGGGTAAGGATTAGCTATGAAGATAAGTTGAGCTAAAAATGGATTCAAAACTGAATTTAAATTCTAGAAAATTTAAAAGAATTTTTAAAGTATTGAATTAAGTTACCCTGATTTTATTTTCTAACAAAATATGAGATAATATACAATGAATAGGTTTCCTGATATGATAATCTTGGTTATTATCATAAAATGTTTGTTGTATCTTAATAAAGGGATCTTAATTCTTAAAATAAATAATGATAAAGCAAAATGAAATGTTTTAAGGAAGCAACAATTTAGATAAATATGACTTAAATTGAAAAGAATTTAAATTATGAAATTTTAAATCTGAATCCAAAAAATTTAAATTGTTTAAATGTATTAAAAGATATAATGAATAATATTTTTAAATATACAAATCTTATTTTAAAACAAGAATTGTTTTAAAATTTTAAAAGGAATATTTTTCGAATTAAAAACCAAGAATGGTTTAAAATTTAAAGTATGACTTGGTGTATATATGTGGAATGTACATAATATCAAAGCTAATTTGAGGTAAACACTAAGAGTTGAGTTTTGAATTTTCCCTTGAAATGTGAAGTAAAAACCCAAAGAGAAATAAATTTTTGAACTTATAAGTGGAAAAGGATATTGATAAGAAGTTTAAAATTTAAAATGGAGAATTCAAATTGAGTAAGGTTAACTGGATTAAGTGAATGGAATTTAACTTAGGGGAAGTTAAATAAGTTTACAACAAACAATCAGAATTGGAAATTTCAAGATGAAATTGAAATTTAACTTAGGAAAGTTAAATGGGTTGGTTTGAAAGGGAGTTATGTGTGATCTCAAATCAAGTTTGAGATCAGGAAATTGGTAATGGATGCTATTGATTGGTGTTTTGGACAATTTGGATGTTTATTTACTTTGACTTATCCCGATATCATCCTATTGCTATTAATAATCTATGAAACTATGAATTGAATTATTTTGAATAAATTAAGAAGTGGATTGAGATAATATATATCCATTACTGAAATTAAATGGAATTAAACTTTATTTTGAAAGCATTTAAATGATTTTGATTTTTTTGGGATAAAGATTGAACTTATGGAAATGGAATTATTTTGAACTTGAGATTTAAATGTTAAAAATGAACTTGCAAACTGAAATTGTTAAGAATTGGTTTCAAAGTTAGAAGTTAAAATTGGGTAATAAATTGGATTTCAAAGATTAAATTGTTTAAAAAGTTTTGAACCCTTACTTGAACCTTGTAATAAGATAAGTTAAAGTAATTTAAATGGATATTAAAATTTTGGACTTAAAATTAAATTGTTTAAAAACTTGGGTTGTGAATAAAAAGTTAGGGGTTAGTTTGATTTAAAGGACTAAATCAACATTAAAAATTTAACTCAAATTTATATAATTCGAGATGGTTTAAGTTGAGATTGGAATTGAAATTAGTTCAAATTGAATTTGATTTGAATTAATTGGAATTGTGATTGAAGTTGAATAAGTTTAAATTCAAATGGAAATTGATTTGAATTTGGGAAAGGAGTTGAAGTTAATTTAAATTGAATTGAAATTGAATCAATTTAAATGAAGTGGAAATTGAAAATTGATTGAATGGGAGATTGGGGAATTGAACCAGTTTGACTCTGAAACTATTTTCTAATAAATTGTTTTAATATAAACCGTCTTAAATCTATTTTCCTAGCTATTTACTATACAACCTTCCTTTTTAAAACCCAAACTATCTTATACTTATTTTACAACTATTTTGAAACTATTTAACTATTCTACAGCTATTTTATAACTACTTGTCCGTTTTAAACTTTTCAAGCTATTTTCTAAATTCAAGCTAGTCAGAGTGCAAACTGTTTATAATTGAAGTGACAACCCAAATGGAAATTGAAGCAATTGTGAATAAGTGAATAAAAATGAATGTGGATAAAAAGAAAATTGATTTAGCTGATAATCAATGAAGGCAAATACGTAGGATGTACGTATATTATTCTATTCGCATAGCAAATTGATCCAGATTCGAGCATAGAATTTCGAGATAGATATCGATCCGAGTTGAGATTTTTCACTCGATTTTCGATGGCGAACCCTAGACATAGATTTTTGATTGATTCTGGAAATTCTCTACAATAATTATGGCTATGCAAGGTGAATGACGGTTTCCGATCAAAAAAAACCAGATCTGAGTCCGCACTAGGAAGTTTGTGGACGATACTAGTTCGGAAGTGACATTGTGTGATCGAGTGAGCGATCAGATTTGATATTGCGTATGAATGATATACGTACATCGTATGTGCTTGAATGAAATAGATATTGAAAATTTTGAAAAGAAATATAAAAATGATTTTGAAATGGAATAGTATATTTTGAGAAATATATGATGAATAAAAGTGGAATAAAAGTGGAAGTTGGATATCACTACAACTAAAACTCATTTTATAAAAAGTAAGTAAGGTAGTAAATAACTTTATAAAAGAAATCAAACTTGAATATTTGATTTGGCGTAAATGAAGTATTTATATATATATATATATATATTTGTTAACTCCCCTTGTTGAAACTATAATCGTAAGGAAGATCTTTGAAAAATATTTGAAGTATAAAAAGGAATTTATATAAGTAGGAAACGATCCAAATATATTTTTTTCTAGTTAAAAGAATAAATTTATGTATATATCTATATATATAAATGATTTTATGAGAATAATTTTGGGAAAAAGGTTTTTGGAATCCATTGATTTTGAAAGGCTTTTAATTTTTGGAAAATAAAATCAATTTTGGGAATTTGGAAAGCCAAGTTTGGAAACTATCGATTTTGAGATATCAATTTTGTGTAAAAGGAGATTTTTATGTGATACATATAAAGAGTATGATTTGAAAGATACAATATGTGTATAGCATAAAATGTTTTAAGAATGCTATGGGGAAAAAGGCGCTTCCATTGGAGTTGAAACTTCTAGTAGGAGATCCACGGGGTGGTTCTGCCTTGAGCCCTAAGGGAGGTTCTAAATTTGATCCTAAGAGGATGTTCAGACTAACTGAAGTTCCTGAGGATTGTGGTTGGGGCAGCGAAAAATCGAGGGCGCTGATGCGTGCAGTGACATTGGGGTTATATTGTGACGACAGTGTAACTCGATGTAATTGCGATCTACTGCGCACCATAGCGGAAGTCGAGGGGTAAAGATTGCCTAAGGTCTATGTTTGATTTCTCTATGAGAGCAACGTAACATCGATAGACTGCGATCTATGAAGGCATAGCAAAAGTTGTGTGGCAGTGAGTGCCTGCAGGCTACATTAGGACTCGGCTGATGTATTCTGTGATCTATGTGGTCTGAGTGGCGAAGTCTCATTCGGCAGCGAAATTTGAGGGCACTGATGCCTACAGTTACATGGTTTTTGCCGTGATGGCAACGTAACCCTGAGTGTAGCTGCGATCTGTGGCGGTTCCATGGTGTAATCGAAGGGTGCGGGGGCCTACAGTTTTCTATGGATTTTGCTGGGATGGTGACGTAACCATCGGGCTAACTACGACCATGGAGGGGGTGATGATTTACAGAGCATTCTCACAAAAATGTTCTCTAAATATTTTCACCGAGTGTTGAAAATGGGTCTACAAAGTACTTATAGATTTTCATTCCTACGCCTGATCAACATATAATCGAATTTCTGTGAGAACAAGGATGAACTTGCTGAGACATCGAGTTATAAAAAGTATTTTTATAAAGCTATTTTTGTAATATTATGTAAATTTTAAATTGTTTTGAAAATTTAGAATAAAAAGGAGTAAACAGTTAAGAATGTCTAAGGAATAATTTAACTGATAATTAACAGTGTAATTTAAAGCTCTTCTTTGCTCCTTTTCGAGGACGAAAAGATTTAAAGGGGGGAGGAATGTGATGACCCGAAATTTTGGCAATATTAATTTGATGATCTTCTAATATAATTGTTTAAAGTTGAAAAACTTGTATTTTCAAACAAATGAAATATGCTTGCTATTTACTATAATTCATATATATATGGTTTGTGGATAAAACTATAATTTGGAATTCAAAACAGATATCTTAAAAATAATCTAGATTTAAAACTCTTCATTTTTAAACATTAGTGTTTATATATAGTTATTATTTTGAGAATAATAATTTAAGTTTAAAATTTAAAAAAGAATAAATAAAAAGGTTTTAATATATTTCTTTTGAATTATACATGAGATAAATATAATTAGTAAATATATGAGCATAAGTATAAAACATAAAAGAGATTTATCATATTAAATAACCATAGTAAATAAAAAGCAAATAAAAAATATAAAACCTAAAACATAAATAAATATAAAAACATGAAGAAAATATAAAATATGGATCAGGACATTGGTAGGCTAAGGAATAAACTATGTGTACAAGTAGCAATTTTTTATTTTAAATTGAGAACAAAATATATGAGAAACTAAAGGCTGCACACAGTATTTTCTTTCACATATACATATTCTCAACTCCCTTCTTTCTTTCATTTTTACAAACCAAAACCAATAGAAAATTAAACAATAACAACTTCAAGTTTCAAACTGGAGCAAAGCAAATATTAAATTCAAATTCCAACCTAATTAAAAGAAGGGTAGGTTCAAATTCAAAATTAAATTTCAAATCAAACATCAAGTAGTTGTTTCTAGATTTTTAAAGCTCTATTCTCTGGTTTCTCTCTGCTCAACAAATACGGTGAGTAAACATCATTTTTTTTAAGTTAAATCTATTGATGCATGTGATAAGTAATTGAAGTAATGTTGTAGAAATGATTGCATGGATGAATTAATGTGTTTGCATGTATAAAAATATGAAGTATCTGTGCATGTCTGTGAATATGTATATTCAAGCCTCTGTTCTTGAATTATAGGCTCATGAACACTGAAAATAATTCATATCTCCTCACCTAAACCATTTTAAGCTATAATCATTAAAGAGAAAGTGATTGTATGGATGTTATATCATATTTAAAAATATTTCCTAGTGAGTATATTAAGCAATTTTTTCGAAAATAAGAAAAGAACAATGAAAGTCAATTAAAGTCAGAAGATAAGCTGGCCAAAATTCATGTTTTGAGTATATAACCAGATTGTGCTTAAAAATGATGAATTTTGATGTTAATATCTGGATTTTTAAGCTAGTAATTATTGAGATTTTTCGAATTGATTGGGATTTGCACTTTCATCGATTTCTGACGATCGGAGGAGGGTTAAGTGTCGTGCTCGTTTCTGGAGGTAGTCCATGTGTCGAGGATCAAGGGAAAATGGTCGGTGAATTTCTAGACCACCATGGTGGCTAAACGATGGCAATCGATGTTTTAGACCCTGCTTGAGACAATTGGGTTGTCGAGGCAACTCCATCATCGTAGGTGCATCGGGATGGACCGGAGTGAGGGGAATAGAAGCATGGTTTCTAATGAAGGTTTGAACGTGGTGGCGAGGTCCCTGGCTATCGGAGGCAGCGGCGTGAGGCGTTTTTGCGATCGGGTGTCATTCCAGAGAGTTGCTCATTTAGCTTGTTTTCGATAGGCAAGTTCATTCGAAGGTCTGGAGGGTAGGGTCGACTGAGGGAGACATCGGCGAGTTGCTGGTGGTCGCAGTGATGGTCGGAGGTGATCGGATCGGTGTGCACAGTGCACGCATGTGCATGGTGCCTGGGTGATGTTCGTAGTAAAGGGAGGAAGAAGAGTTTTTGCTCAGGTCTGGCTTGAAGTCGTACGCGAGTTTTATCGAGGGAAGAAGATGAGAGAAGTTGTCGGGTATTGGCTCGGGGGATTTTTGTTTGGGCTCGGGTTTTCTAAATTTTAAAATGAAAGTAAATTTTGTAAACAAAGTTTTCAAAGCAAAAGGAGATAAAGAAGTTTCAAAGCAAAGTATTGATTAAGTTTTCAAAGCAAGCTTCAAAATTTAAATTATACAGTCAAATGTTTTTTTGAATTCAAATTGTTTTGGTTTTGAATAATTATATATTAGGTTAATTATTTAATTAATTCCCTAAGTGTTTTCAAAAGTAAAATAATGTAATTAAGTAAGTGATTAAGATAAATGTATTAAATTATAATTAATCAAAAGGTCTCAAGTGATTTCGTATGTTAATAATAAATTAATTTCAAACATTTAATTTAAATAAATTTTAAAGGATAATTAAGTAATTAATTAAGATAAATGGTTTATCTTAAATTAATTAAGGTCTTAAGTAATTAAAGGATAATTAATTAATGACAATAATTAATTATAATTAAATAAATGATTTGAAATTAATTAATGTTAATTAAGCAGGATTTGGTAGTAATTGATTTATTTTGCGATTAAATTAAATTAATTAGGAATGGTGTGGCCAATTATCTTGCTTAAGGATGATTAAATTTTATTGAATGCTTGGATTGATTAATATCTCTAGTCTGATAATTTGTGAAATTCTGTGATATGAAATGCCTGGATTAAACGGCTGATAAATACGAGCCATTTATTTGGATAAGTCATCTATGATGAAAATTCCTGTGTGAATATGACATTCTGAATTTAAAATTGAATTGTATTCACTTAATCAACTTGGCTTAAAAGATGGCGATGGATTCGAAGAGTTCGGGGTCGTATATCAACACTATCCGAAACCACTTTGATTAGAATTCTGGAATTCTTTATAGATTTGATTTGTAAAATCAAATAGGTTGGAATGGAATAAATTAAGTAAACTTGGCCATTTAAACTAAGTAGCGGCACTTAGATGCTACTTAAAAAACCAATGGATTTGTGTAATAAGTGTTTGACTATAACAAGATAAGAACTCGTAGTGAGGTACGAGATTCCCTGGTTTTCAAAGAAGTTTTATAACTTAAGTATTTCATATTAAATGAGTTTACTCACGCTGGTTTCCAGCCTGACTCGGGTGTTACTTTAATGTAATGCTAGGATTAGACCGAGTATTACAGATTTTCAGGTTAGGACGTTCTGGAGCTCAGGAGGCGAGCTGGAAGACAAGAACGTATGGAGTATATTCCGCTGTGTAATAGATTTTGTATTGATTGTATTCTGAGACAGTTTGTCATAACTGTCCGGATTATAATGAATAAATTGTACTCTGATATATTATCTGTAAATTGACAGTTACAGCTTTCTTTGTATCAATGCTAGTATTTGATATTATATTTTATCTCGCTGCGATTGTAAGATTCTGTGCTTTTGTTTTCGGCTTCTTCTTCTACCTCCTTTTCTTCTTTTCTCTAACAATTTGAAATTTTCGTCGTTTGATTGCTCGGCACTTCTACAGTGAACGTGTTTGTGTCGAATTTTCGGAGTCGAAAATTTTGGGTCGTTGCAATTTTAGTGTCCAAATTGGGTATAAACCCTTTGGTGGGTCTTCCATGATATTAGCCATTTACCTTCTAAATTTCACGCCATTCCGACTTACCGTTTGTGAGATATCGCATTTTCCTTGAAGTTGTATTGCATGCATTCTGATTTTGGTCGATATCTCTAGAAGGATAGGCACTGATCCCACTAGTCTCCTTTGATTGGGGTGCGATCCCTGGGGATGTTTTTCCATGTTGTAATGCGCTTATATTCCAAGTTTCATGTTGATAGCGTCTATAGATTTTGAGTTACTAACATATCTTTTTTGCAATATGTAGTGAAAGCTAAATATGACCAATCCCTTTTATATTGATCCCTTCTATACCGATCTCTTTTATACCGATCCCTTTTATAAATGTAGTGATTTACCTATAACTTGAGAATAGAACTCCAAATGACTTGAAACTTAAAATGTAGCCTTATGGGGCCTTCCTTGTCACTCCATGTCGATCTCGCCCAGTTTGGGATAGAAATTGAGGATAGGTATCGATCCCCAAGGAAAAGGTATAGGCACTGATCTCCCGCTTGGGGGAGGCATTATTCCATACTTAGAATATTCTGGAGAGTCTATCTCTTGGTTTCAGTCGATCGTCGCTTCATATCATTGCCTGCGCTTGATCACTGAAACTAATTCTCATCTCTCCGTGCTATCTTCCTCGATGATCATCCACTGTAAATTATCCACCCAGTCTGAATATAGCCGGGCCAAAAGGCCGGATAACATTTTCCCCCCAAAGTACGTTTTGTTGCATACATGACGTGCTTTGAACTAATGTCAAGTTAGGGTCATCGTAGAGGATTCCACTCAGTGTATTGAATGGTCATTACCCTTTCATTACTATTAAGATGCTTTATATAGAGTCGAATCTCTCTCTGTTCATCGTAATGCTTGGTCATTATCAAAAGATGTAAGTTCTAAAGTAGAATCTGTCGATTATCGTCTACACTCTATTACATTAAGCTAATTAGTTGAGTTATTATGCCTTAGTTATCTGATCCAATTCTTTCTCTGATTTCCCCATGTGAGAATTCAATTTCTATCTATTTCAATAAATTGAATTTTTAGGATGTACATATGTACGTTTAGGTATACGTTTTTGTTGTTGGCTCTCGGATGCGTTCGTACGCTCATGGATCCTTGTCAATTTGGTGTAATGTAATTCAATCGTTTACAATATTTTGTCCACCAATCCTTCTCGCTCTAAATCTTTATGGATATAGGATGAAGGCATTAGAGAAGTTGATGTTGAAGAGATCACTGATGACGATCGATTATGGGTTTAAAGCTGGTTCGACCTTGAGGTTCAATGTGGCCTGTTGCATTCGATCACATAGGAGATAAAATGAGGGGTGGTTTCGATCAATTGCAGGCAAGGTTAGGCTTGGATATTAATGGCAAGAAGAATGATGTTTCTTTAAAAACGACTTTGAGTATAGGACTTCCACAATATTCGTTTGATTTTGTCATCGGCAATTTACCGAAGCATGGGACCGGATAAACCCTTCCTGTACATGATTCCTTCTCGGATGACGTAGCGTGAAGTTTTGCGGAGTATCTATCGATTTTTATTCCTCCTTTTGGGAAGGATTCCCCATTGTAGAAAGTCTTACATAGGAGTCATCATGACTCCTAGTCCAACTCCATCTCCAAGATCCGGTCGATCTTGATCTGGTCGGTGCTCGGAGCATTTATTCCTTCAACCGGGACCAAGCCCATTTGTTGCATATCCATGGAATTGGCCAGCCTGGCTAGTGAGTCAGCTATCTCATTTTTTTCTCTGGGTGTGCATGTGATGGTGTAATACTAGAAGTCTACCAGTAGCTCTTGGACCCGGCCAAGATAAGGAGCAAGTTGCTGCCCTCTGGCCTGATAATCTCCCCCGACTTAGCGTATTGGTAACTGGGAATCACAAAAGAATTGTAAAGTTTTCACTCCCAGTTCTTTAGCAAGTTTAAGCCTAGTAATCAGAGCTTTATATTTGGCTTCATTATTTGTCACAGGGAAGTCGAGTTTCAACGCATAGAAGATCTATAGTCTCTCAAGAATCACCAACATTACTCTGGTGCCAAAACATTGGTCGTTGAATGCTACATCCATGTACATTTTCCATCGGTTGGTCAATTCTCCACTGCTCTTCGGAGAGTCGTCTAGTGCAGTGAATTCAGCTATAAGGTCTACAAAAGTCTATCCCTAGACAGTTCTCCAAGGGAGATAAGTGATATCCAATTGGCTTAGCTCAATATTCCATTTGAGCAACCTTTCAGAAGTCTCAGGTCAATGAAGGACATGTCGTAACAGCTGGTCAGTGTAGATGTTGATGGGGTGAACCTGAATAAGGGTAAAGCTTTCGTGATGTAGTCTACATGTAAGTACATGAGTTTTTCCATCTTTGGATAGTTTCTCTTAGCACCAGTCAATCTCTTGCCAACATAATATACCGGCCTCTGGATCCGATTCTCTTCGCGTATCAGTGCAGCACTTATGGTGTGTACCGATATTGCTAAATGGATATACAAGTATTCATGATCCAATAGCTTGGATAAGATAGGAAGTCTCTCTAAGTGATATACCAGAGCTTGAAATGCATCTATGCAATCCTATTTCCATTCAAAGTTCCTCTTTCCTCTCATAATCAAGTCGAAGTAAGGAATACGCTTGGATGGCCCTGGAGAAGAAGTGGCTTAGGGCGACAACCTTCTCATTTAAGCTATGTGCCTGTTTGATTGTTTTCGATACTCGAATGTTCCAAATTGATTGAATCTTCTCGGGATTGGCTTTGATTTCGCAAGAGTTGACGATGAAACATCCAAATTTCCCTCATGAAATGTCGAAAGAGCATTACGAGGGACAGAATTTCATTCCATATCTTCGGGTAAAACTGAATATCTCTACCAAGTCATCGATGAGGTTGCTTGATTTACATGACTTTATGAGCATATTATCCATATATACCTCCATTGATCACCTGATCTAGTCTTTAAACTTCTGCTTGACTAGTCCTTGGTCAGTAACTCCAGCATTCTTTAGTCCAAATGGCATCACAACGTAACAATATAGCCTTAAATCGGTAACGAAGTTGGTGTGCTCCTGGTAGGGGACGTTGATTGGGATCTGATTTTTTCCAGAGTACACATCCATAAATGAAAGCGGTTCATAGCCAGTGGTTGAGTCTACCAGCTGATCGATCCTCAGAAGTGAAAAGCCGTCTTTCTAGCATGTCTTATTTAGGTCTAAGTAGTCGATGCATGTCTGCTACTTTCCATTAGCATTTCTCACAAGAACAGGATTGGATACCCATTTCGAGTAGAGGGTGTCATAGATAAAACCATTATTTTTAGCTTACTACCTCCTCTTTAAGTGCAGCAGATCTCTTTGATCCATGCGATGTCATTTTTGTTTCACTGGGACATGCCTTGGGTCGATATTCATTGCATAGCTCGCGATAAACGACGATATCCCACACATGTCAGAATGCGTCTTAATGAAAACACCAAGATTCTACGTCGGGTAAAGCTAGCTAATTCCTTCATCATCGTTGCACTGAGCTGCGATCCAATTTTTAGGACCTGTGATGAGTCGTCGTGGCCGACTATAACGTCGACCATTAGTTTAGCGGGTGCCTCCTTGGACTCTTTAAGCTCCTCTTCTTCATCACTCGGGTCAATATCCTTATAGAATTGACTATGTCATTGTTTCGTGATACTGGCCTTATGTTGTGAGCTAAAAAATGCTTAAGTCGATTTTTCCAAAGTATGGGATCAGTTCCAATTCCTTGTATTAGTGGGAACTAAGCTGTTTTTGGGTTGACATGAAAATATTAGACCATGCGAACTTTGAAATCGAACAATGGGACATGCTATATATGACTTGAATACTTGAACTAGCGTATGGCCTTGAATCGGATGTTTACTCACTTCAGACTTGATTAGATTAGCATATTTATACTTATATGTGACTGTATAACATCGCACTAAACTGTACTTAGCACATGGGACATCTGAATTGGGTTTGCAAAGACGCATAGGCGATGGGATTGGTACCGGCCTTTTGCCTAGGAAAGTCTTATATCTTCAACACTTAGGTGGTGTATGTAGGCACGAAGAATGGATATTAGATTTGATGTTGATCCATATGTTCGAGCATTTCTCTAATGCATAGCCAATAACATGGAAGCCTGTTAGGACGGCAGGTGACGATGGTCGCCGCGGTCGGACTATCTGATCTCGTCATAAGATGATGAGTCCGATAATGAAGGGCTCTTGATGTTTTGAGCAATAACCTGCTAATGGCTGAAGATTAGGCTTAGAAACACATTAAATTAAATGTCAACTAGGGTTCAGCCTTGTGTTATGCACAGCTGCATGGGTTGCTCTTGCTTTAAGTTTGAATCTGCTTGGGTATTCGAGTAATGTACCATTCCATTTAATGTACTTGCGATGTGTTTCTTGTCGCTCAGGTTGGAATGACAGTCAGTTGCCATGGGCTTGGGCATCGATTCGATGATTTATCTCTAGGCATCCTTTTGGTTGTAGCCTCAAGTCATTGTAAGCCCTAAGCATGAGTTAGAATATTGAGCTATTGTAGTCAGTCTTTGGATGATCACACTTCTACCCCAGTCCTGGGTTCATTAATGTACTACATGGGCAGTTGAGTCTCATCCTAATCATGTTTATACTCCCACCTGAGCTCCAAAGACTTAGAGTTGATTGATGAATGGTCGGTTCACATTCATATTGTTTCTCGCTCGTGCACCTAAGTCTGGGGTATACGTCGATAAGTAGCAAGGCAAGCCATGTCTACCTTAGCTTTATACTCTTTCCTGTTGAATTGCGAGATCAGGTTAGTTGATGGAAAGCTGAGTCTCACCTATCATAGATTGTATTCTGGCTTTTCCTTGCAAGGAAAATATTTCGATGCTTCGTCGGATTTCAGGCATGAGTTGGGTGCTGAACGTTCAATCATGTCCATTTTTTGCGCAAATTTTGCCACACTCTAGCCGAGGAGCTGAAGAGTAGATTTTCAAGTCACATCCAAGCAGTGATTGATGCTCTCCCTACCGCACCAAGGGAAAGGATCAGTGTACAGACGGTCGAGTCATGTTCGTTTCGTATTGCTCTTCTTATTGGATCATGGTAAGAGTCAGCGAATGGATGGTTGCATCACAATCATTTAGAGTTGGATGATCAGTCATGTCCACTTTGATTTATATTCTCCTGTCAGATTTAGGGATAAAGTTGGCGCAAGTGTAGTCGAGTCATGCTCATCCAATTTTATACTCCTCCTAATAGATCGAAGGAGGATGTTGGAGAATAAATGGTAAAGTCACACTCATTTATGATTTATTCTCCTATCCACACTCTGTTGATCAGATTTATTAGAAGGATGTTTAGGTCACATTCGTTTATATGATATTGACCGTCAACCCAACGACACAATATAGAAAGCTTGGATCACATTGCCTGTCAATCCGGTGGCACGATATAGTCGGTCACATGTAACTTCGAACGTCATTTTGATTGGTTTTGTACTGAGGCCTCTTTGCGGTTGTTGCCTTATGTTGTAAAGATCATCAAGCCGAAGCTATAGTGAGATGTCGTATTCAGTTTGTAGTAGTTTGTACTCTCGTTCTCATTCTTAGGTTAGTAAAATTAGTTCATGGACAGTCGAATTCCATCCATGGTGATTTTATACTCCTTCTGTCGAGTTCAGGCTGGAATATTGAGTGGTTGAACCACACTTATCTATTTGTTTATACTCATATCCACACTCTAGGGACAAGAGTTTGTTGGCGGGTGGTCGAACCGCACCCAATTTGTGTTTATGCTTCATTCTGCACTGGGGGACGATAGTCACTTGCTGGACGGTTGAACCACATCCATGTTTTGGTTTGGCTTTTGGGCTTGTTGATGTCTGAGCAAGGCTTGGATAGTTCACCATACTTAAGCGCAAGCAAGGTCATGGATGGAAATATCACATCCTCTTTGGATTGGGCGGTCGAACCACGCCCAATTTAGGCTTAAGCTCTCAAACTACCCCCTATATCGAGGGCAGGAAATGATGCGTGGACGATCATATTATGTCCACTTCCATTTGTATCCTATTTTGCCGAGCCATGGGAGTAAGATGAGTGTTATAGAGAACTTCAAGCTCAAGTAGGGGAAGAGATGGTTAGATCGCATCCACTTTGAGACCTGTGCTTGCCCCCAAGTCAAGGGCAAGAGCTGAGCAGCGGAGGTCAAACTGTATCCGCTTTTTATGGTATTTATACTCCAGACCGCACTAAGGGATCAGAGTTGATCATTGGACGGTCAAACTGCATCCATCCTTTTGTGTTTATACTTCGGTAGATGCTCAGGGGACCAGAGTTTTATGATGGGTAGTCAGCCATACCCCTTTGATGTTTATACTCCAGTTCGCTCTTTGGGAACCAGAGTTGATCAATTGACGATTTAATCGCGTCCATCTCTTTATGTTTTTAATCTAGTCCACGCTTTGGGGACTAGAGTTTTATGATGGTGGTCAGACACAACAGTTTGATTTTTATACTCCAGTCCGTGCTCTATGTATCAGAGTTGATTAATGAATGGTCGAACCGCGTCCAATTTGCTTCCTACTCCTCCCAGCAAGTCAAGGGCAAGAGTAGTTGGGTGGACGGTCAAGTCACATCCACCTCACGTTGCAGTCGTGTCCTCCTCGAGAGCAGCGGTTGATGGGTAAACAGTCAATCACACTTACTTTAAGTCAAGCTTCCAGACTGCCTCCTGTGTCCAAGGTTGGAGTTAATATGTGGTTGGTCAAATAGCGTCCACTTTATTTGGACCCTAGTCGCGTCGAGCTTTGGGAGAGGCATACTTATTTTGGAAAACTTCAAGTATGAGCTAGGGAGTGGATGGTCGAATCACATCCACTCCAAGTCCCTTTTTGGTCTCCAAGTCAAGTGTGGAGGTCTCTGGGCGAACGTTAGCCATGTCCACATGGTATTGGATTCTGACCTTGTTCGGCTTTGAATAAGGCATGGACATCCTGTAATAATTGAAGCATAGAGTAAGAAGTGGATGGTTGAGTCACACCCACTTTCCATTTCGAGTCCTTTCCCCTAAGTCAGGGTCATATGGTAACTGATGAGCGGTTGAATCATGCTCATCTTGACGATCCCTCAAAAGTCCGATCAATATAATTGGTCGTAGTTGGTCACATGCATTGAGCGATTTATGCCCAACTCTAAGTACTTGGTCACCTGCATTGTTTGGAATTAGTTTTGTTCAAGTTGGTCATAGTTCACAACATAAGTGAAATTGAAATAAATCTTATCAATAAGTGAAACAGCATCGCATGCTCGCTATTCCATTTCGCCCCAGCCCTCTTCAACTAAAAGTCGACCATAGATGGTCCAATTAATAATCAAAGTTCTTTATTAAATGGCATTGGATGATCTCTGCCCACCATTATACGGGGCTTGCACATATTGTGGAAACTTTTATTTCTAGATTAGCTTTCCGATCACATCTCGGAGGTGTTTGCATCCACTGGTGTTATGACCATGTGTATCTTGAAATATACAACATTTACCAGATTTCTTCTGGGTTTCAGTGCACTCTCTCGAGGCTGGTTTCTAGTATTACTCCGAGTCATGAGTCTCCAAGTAGATGTTTTAGATTGAATCGTTCGAAGGAGTATATGAGTTAAATTTTGGGATCCTAGGTTGTCTCATAGAATTTGAGTCCTCATTTAGGGCATCATCATTACTCTTGTTTTAGACCCCTCCGGCCATCGGGCCTGCATAATTTCCTATCAATATTAGTCTCGCATCCTCCTTGTATAAGCATTGATTCTCTTTGTAATATAAGTGATTCAAGGTCGTAAGAAGCTTTCCAGCTAATCAATCACTGAAATCTGACATGGGGTCGATTCCCCTTATCAACGCCATCGGTTTGATATCTTCATAGGGAGTGCTCACCTCTAGGACGGAGACATTGAATTCATGCAAGAAGTCTTTGAGTAGCTTACATGGCATTTTGGAATAAGTTAGGTAATGACATTCTATCCTTGGATATTCTACTCATAGAATAGCTTCAATGAACGGATTCTTATGGGGGAAGAGGCTTCGATCATCGTCGGTCTGGTCTTGGTTCTCTCTAACAAGTCGGCATACCATAACTACGAAATCAGGTGTTGGGAAGCTAGTAAGTTGAGGGTAGTCGCAGTCTACTCTGGGATCTTGACCTGGTAACTGATCCTAGTTTATGTCATATCGTCTTAGTTCTCCAGCCATTGGGAACACCGTTTGAGTAGCAGTTCCTTGTCCATTTCTTGGATGCAATTCAGCAGCTGCCGCCTGATGGAGCCAAAGGTGGGATTAGTGTATTGGCCTTGCAGAGGGATAGGTATATACATCTTGCAAAGGGATTGATATATACATCTTATAGAGAGATCAGTATATATACCTTGTAGAGGGATTGGTATATACACCTTGTAGAGGAATCAGTATATATTCTTTTGGAGCGATTGGTATATATGCTGGAGAGATTTGTGTGTGTGTGTGTGTGTGTGTGTGTGTGTGTATATATATTGGAGGGATTGGTATTTACATCATTGGAGGGATCGGTATTGAGCATTTATATGTATTTAGGGGTCGGTTACAATGGCATGGTGTTGAATTCACATAAGACCATGTTGTGTAAGGAAGACTCAACACTTTCTAGCCCATGGACTTTAACATTTGCATCCAAACTTGAACTTGACAATGAGCCATAAATTGCAGTCCTCAAGCTTGATCATACATGCATATAGATGGACACGATCTTTTGCCTTGAACATGGATTAGAATCCAACTTGATTTGCCAAGCGATATTCCAGTACACCGATGTCAAATCCCGGTCCCTATGTGAAATTTGCAATCGATCAACATGATTGTTGGTTGAGCATTTCTACTTGCCTTATCAAATGCTAGCATCATCAGATCCTCCAACAATATGGGAAGTAGACTTAGTTCCCCTAACCATGGCAATCATCTTTCCTAATATTTCCATCAAATCTGAGTAGAATAGGAAATTTATTGGTTGAAACCTGGATTTATCTCGTGAATATGAGAATCCATAAGCAAATGATGAGATCTAATCAAGCCGAGAATTCATCTCTCAATGAAAGCACCAAAATGTTAATGCCAAAATGGGCATTAACACCCGATAAATCTAGTAAAGATTAAATAAATAATGGAATTAAAATATAGGACAAATCATAAATAGACTCATAGATTTTTGTAGTGGTTTGGAAATCTTGGCCTACGTCCACTTTATATTTTTATTGATCTTGCACTTGATTTTGATTACAAGAATGTTTGGATCAGCAATGATCCTTTAGTACAAGAATGAAAAATAAAAATGGAAGAGCCTTTGTAGCAGAAAGAAGAAGCCCATTTCTGATACCATACTTTCCGTATTTATAGGGGAAGACGTGACACGGATGAAGCTGAAATTTCGGCAGGAGAACCTCCAGGCCAAGATGAGGCCACATAAGAATTTTGAGGCCCATTGGGGCCATAATAGGGATCGGTGCCGATCCCTATTTTAGTGTCCATATTGGGTACATCCCTTTGGTTGGTCTCCCATGATATTAGCTATTTACCTTCAAAATTTCAAGCCATTCCGACTTACCATTTGTGAGATATCGCGTTTTCCTTGAAGTTGTGCTGCATGCATTCTGATTTTGGTCAATCCCTTTAGAAAGATAGTACTGATCCCTCCAGTCTCCTCTGATTGGGGTGCGATCCTGAAGGGGGTATTTTCCTATGTTGTAATGCGCTTACACTCCAAGTTTCAGGTCGATAGCATCTGTAGATTTCGAGATATTGACCGATAATTGTTGCAGTTGTAGTGAAACTGAATATGGTTGATACCTTTAATACCGATCTCTTTTATGTCAATCCTTTTTATAGGTAAAGTAATTTGCCCATAACCCGAGCATACAAACTCCAATCGACATGAAATTTGAAATTTTGCCTTATCGCGTCTTCCTTGTCACTCCATATCGATCCCATCCAGTTTAGGATAGAAATTGAGGATAGGTATCAATCCCCTAGGGAAAGGGATAGGCACTGATCCCCCACCTAGGCGAGGCATTATTCGATACTTATAATACTCTAGAGAGGCCATCTCTTGGTCTCGATCGATTGTCGCTTCATATCATTGCCTGCACTTAATATCCACGCCTAATACTTATCTCTCCAGGCTGTCTTCTTCGAAGATCGTCCTGTCTAACTTGTCCAGTCGGTCTGAATATAGCCGGGATAAAAGGTCGGATAACAATGAGAAACATAAAATACATTTTGCATACCCTCCATCTTCTAAGGTAAATTGACTTTATATGCTAGGTTCCCAATCCTCTCAAGTATTAGAAAAGGACCTATGAATCTCAGTGTCATCTTCCCTGTATTGGCGAATCGAAATGTATTTTTCAATAGAGAAATCTTGACAAACTACATAATGCTAACGACGAATTTCGAATCTCGATGTCTCTTATCAACATAGCTTTTCTATTGGTCTTGTGTAGCTTTCATTCATCTTAGAATGATCCCAATCTTCTCTTAAGTCTTCCTAATCATATCCATCCCTAGTATCACTTTCTTACTTACTTCCCATCAATATAAAGGGGAATTGCATGGTCGAGAGTATAGCGCTTCAAATGGTGCCATACCAATGCTCAATTGATACCTATTGTTTCATGCGAACTTAAAAAGATGCAAACAATCATCCACAAGCCTCCAAAGTCAAGTATGAAAGCTCGTAAGAGATCCTTTAAGATAATATTCAATTTCTGGGTCTATCCATCAATTTGTAGGTAGTAAGCGACACCCAAACATCGCTCCATCCCTAATGACTCTTATAAGCTCTTTTAAAATCCACTTGTGTAATAGGTATCGATTGATTATAATGCATTTTGTACATAAAAGAATTATACAATCGATTTCACACACAACCCTACCAGTTTCGATGTTATTTTTCTAGACTTTACAAGTATGAATTTCATATTCTTTCTCAATCTATTGACTATAATCCAAAAAATCATCGTACCGTCCTCTGGTCCTTAGTGATCCACTAATATTTGATAAATGATAAGGTAGTTTTGTTATAACATTAAGCTAAATGAATGGTTTTGACAAGTTAATTAAAAATATATTACATATATTTAGATCTTTGAAAGGAATATTTTAAAGATAATGACAAGTATAAATGGTTTTGGGTTCATAGTAACAACGATTTTAGTGATATTTGTTTTTAGACCACTTGAACTATTAACCATGTTTTTAACCAAGCAGATTTTAACATGAAGTAGATGGTCAAAGTGAAGATGAAACTACTTGAGAGCTTGGAAACACGGTTAGAAGGAGTAGAGAATTGAACTCAAGAAGATTTAATAGAATTCGAGCTAAGTAAACCAAACGATACTGAGGGAAACCACTTGGTACTGAGAGGTTTTTCTTCCCACTTGTGCCTTCTATGGTCCCATGTACTTCATACACTATTCCAACCAGTCGTCATCAATTGCCTTTCTTTAAGATTACATAAGCAACTTCGAGATTTGATGAGAAGAAAGCAAAGAAAGCAGGATAATATAAGTGTTAACAAAGGAATCGTCGAGATCAACTCAACCTTTTTTGAAAAGAGTTTGGAATACATCAAATTGAAGATAGGAGAGCAAAGCAAGTGAGAAGAAGCAATTTGCGTAAAATAAACCTCCACCAAGAGGAACCTCTCGGTATTGAGAGGTCTTTCTTGGAGAATGGGCCGATAAGCACTTTCCTCCACCCCTGTGCTTACATCTGGACCTTGTATAACTCGATCCTATAGACTGCAAATAATTTTCTCTATAAATCCCAACCTTACAGCAACCGGACAAGTATTTTTTCTTTTGGGCTCCGGACTATGGATCTTCTTCGTCTCTTACCTCTCTACACAATAGTCATTTAGGCATATATTTCTAGCAATTCTATGCTTAAGAACCTATCAACCTTTTGTATTAGTAACTCTAGTCTCTCTCTAAACATCTATCAAATCCATAATCAATAAAAATATAAAGTTTACGTAGTCCATAGATTGCCGGAACACTATAAAAATCTTGTGTTTCTATACTTTCTAACCTTTTTGCACTTTTCTACCATTTCTACTAGATTTAATCCTATAATAAGTCATATTTGGGAGTTGTGCTAATTTTGCCCTCAATATTTTGGTGCTTTCATTGAGTAAATTGAAATCAGGGTTAGATCTAGCTTGCTATTTTGGATTTGAAGAGGTCCATTAGTTAGGTCAAAAGTTTTGTTTTTAAAAATATCAAAGCTTGCTGAAAGAATTTCAATGGCACCTAGAAGATCCAATAGATCTGTTGGACTAGTAGTTGGTGATGATGAAGGAAATGCTCATAAAGTGGAAGTTAGTAATCAATAGGCGATACCAGGATCATCTGCTTAAAAGGAAGTGGTTACCAAAGGTGAGCTTGATAAGATGCTGCAGGAATTAAAACAAAAGATGGTGGACAGCTAAAAAGATTGAATGGACAAGATGGATGAAGGACTAAGAGGATTAGGAGAGAAGCTTCTCCCTTCAGATCTGAAGAAGGGAACGAAAGGGATAGTAGATTAATTATCTTAAGGCTAATTTAACACTAGAGGGGGGTGAACAACATTTAATGAATTCTAAGATTTATATGAACTAAATTGAAATTATGACACAAACAAATGCAGAACTTAATCATAGAATCAAACATAGATGCAAAAAATAAATAAAAAGCAGTAAAGGGAAAGAATACATCGGATTTTATACTGGTTAGAAGTTACCCTACATCCAGTCCTGTACCAAGGCAAACCACCTCATACAGACTTTTATTAAACCAGTGTCGAGATTTTACTCCTCAATTTATAAAGGCCTTGAGGTACTCTCCTGTCTCACGAGTCCGGGGTAAACTCTATTGATTTACGGGCCACAAGATTACCTAATTGATTTCCTGGCACAACCACACCTTATAGAGAGACTCGATAAACTTTTGATTGCAAATTGATCCTATAACTCTGAATAGCACTTTGATCTTCGAGAGAGGGCAGAGAATCAAACAATAATGAGATTCTAATTTGATTCACTTGAGAATTCGATATTCGACATGATCTTAAAAATATTAAAATTATAGAACATGGATTTGTGGAGAAGAAGAAGTGAAGAAAATATGAAAATAGATGATTAAAAAATTCGTTTATGAAGCCAATTTATAAAGCAACAATGGTCATAACCATTCGTAAAGAGATTTAAACGAATAGACACTTCTTTTGAAAATTGAAACTTTTGAATTCAACGGCCACCATGTCGACATGGGGTATCTCATGATGTCGACGTCCCCTTGTTAAAAATAATGTAAAATTTGTTTTGATAATGGTATTGAAATGAAAACTAGATGAAATGATTCTGGAGTAAAATAAACTAATTTTACTATGTTTTAGAACACAATAACAAAGGATATTTTAAGGCTAAAACATCGTTTTGAAAATCATTTGAAAAGATAGTTTTAAGGCTAAAACATTATGAAAAGCAGTTTTGAAAATCGTTTTAAAAAACCATTTTGAAGTAGTTTTGCAAGCTTCTTCCTGTAGAATATCTCATCACATCAGGACACGAGAACTTGTACAAAACCATAATGTTCGTGGGTTTGTAAGTCACTTGTCGTAGGTTTGTAAGCTGCTTGTCGTGAGTTTGTAAGCCCCTAAGAAGGTAGAAATGGGTTCCATCCCAAATGAAATTTGGAATGAAGATTTCCATGCTATTATGAAGTTTTAACAAAAACTAGACACATATCTTGAAATCTTGATCTTGATACTCTAGAGTCTTCAATCATGAGTCTTGAGTCTTTATACTAATCAGTCTTTACAGTAAGCAATACCTGCATATCTATATATCTTGCATATACATATCTATCTAGATTATAGTGTTAGTATATATTTTATAATAAGATAGTTAAAAAGATTGTTGTCATCAAAACCAACATCTCAGTTCCTAACAATCTCCCCCTTTTTTTTTGGCAAGGCCGACGGTTTTATAGTGGACCGACCACTTTTATTACGAACGTAATAAAGTTGAAGTACAGGAGAAAGGTAGAGACACCTTTGCTACTATGATAGAATGAAAAATAATACAGAACTGGAGTGTGACAGACACGTCACAACTACAAATATAAATAACTAGACTAGTTCTCCTCCGAAGAGGAAGAATCACCAACACGCTCATCAACCACTGAAGCAATCAGAGAACTACACCCCTGATGTCCAAAAAAGGGGCGGAAACGAAGTGCAAGGGAGGGAACAAAACAGTCAACATCAACAGAGTGATTAAAAGATCGATCCCATGCAGTATCAGTAAGTAAAACAGTATTAATCTCAGAGAACGAACCATCCAAATCAAGGACCATAGAGTCTCCAGAAATTTTGTAGTAAAGGCATCGAAGGTCCAACGGATCATTAGAAACATATCTAAAGTAGGATACGTCCACGGGGTTGAATCTCATAGCAGAATGACTGTCAACCCAACAATGCTCAGTCTCGGCCCAGACAACTAGAGGCGGAGAGAGGATAGGCTCAGCAGACAGAACAGAAGGAACTGCAGCAGGAATAGGAGACACAGGCCGCTCATCAGGGACAGAAGCAACTTTGGGAATCCATTGCCTAAGCGGAGGCTTAGGAAGAGGGATCTTAGGCGCAGCAGCAGCGACAGAAGAGTGCTTGCAGGCAGAGACAACATGGCCAAAAGAGTGACAGGAGGTACAGATGTCAGGGACCCAACCATAACGAACACGAACTTCCACCACGTGACCAATAGCAAGCTGGACAGGAATGGAGGATGGAAGTGGTCGATGGGGAGAAATCTCAATCAGCGCCTTGGCGTAAACAAGCTTATCTCGTGCAACAGTATTAGAGTCAAAACAGATCAATTTTCCAACATTGCATGCTAGCCAATTCAAACCACGCAGCGGTTGAAGTGCAGAGGGGATTTGGGAGAAATAAACCCAAACAGGGATAGATAAAACCTGTTCACGAGCACTAGCAACCGTCGCAGACCAGGGCGTTATAATGAAGGGTTGACCATCAAAGAAGGAAGGCTCAGACTCAAGAACACGGCTTCGTTCCTCAGGGGAGGAGAACAAAAGGTTGTACATTGAATCAACCAACTTAACTCTAAGACCACCTTGAAGTCTCCAAGCCCTACGACAAACAGAAACCACATCACGAAGACGATGATTAGGGTCCAAAAAGAATCCTACAACGTATTCAGACCAAAAGTCCATACGAGCTTGCATTACACAGGGGGGAGGGATCATAACTCCGTTTTCCTCAACTATTACGAAATCAACTGGCTCATAAACACCCGCATTACGTGGCTTGGATGTAAAGAGGGAAGACCATGTTTTAGGAACAGACTTGCTAGGGGCAGCAGGGCGACACGCCACAGTACCCAATGCATCCACAGGGACGGGTCTCTGGTCTACACAGAGAGAAGTGGAAGCAAGCAAATTAACGCCAGTAGATAAAACAGTGGGAACAATACCAACATTATCACTAGCATTCTGTCGAACAGTTGGAGTGCCACTGTCAACACCAAAATCAACGTAAGCAATTGAGGCCAGAGGAGCATCAGAGCTTGCAACTACATTTACATTGCCCAATATTACAGAATCCATATCAGGAAGATTCAAACTGCAACTGGGATTAATAACAACATTCACATTGGAACCAGTACTTGGGGGAAGAAACGATGCAGACGGAACAGCAGTAGCATCATTCGAACAACTGGGGGAAGATGTAGACCGTAAGGACACAGAGAGTGGAGGGAATTCGTGGGACGAGAGGAGGTCAGGACGAGCAGCTACTTCAGATGCCATGACACGATAACAACGACCGGAGCGTGTAGAAGAGGGGGAGGGTAGACGCGGAGGGGAAGAGGGCATGAGGGGGACGGAGAGAAGAGATTGCGGTGATGAAGAAGACCAGAAAACGCGAGAAGCACAAAACTGCTGGAGCCACAAACCTAATCGCCAGGAGCCATTAATTGTATATCTCAAATGAACATTTTAATGATGACAACCTATATTTATAAAATATACTTACTGTACCGTAACTCCTATCATAGCTTCCCCTTACTCCATGACTCCCCCTTACTCCAAACCAACATAACTCCCCCTTACTCCAAGCCAACTACTATTTTATAACTTCTCCCCCTTTGTCATCAACAAAAACTTCTAACTAACAAAATGCTTGAATTTGTTATAAGATAATCAACCATAATAAAATAGAGTAAACCATATATAAGTTTAATAAGTGCTAGATGTGATCATAAGTGTAATAAAATAATCCAATCATCAGCCAACCACATTTACAGTAATTATTCAATCCAAACATATATACAAATCGTACCAAATAATTTAAGTCAATCAAGTTTTAACACACACCAATCAAATCAAACAAATAATATACAAAATGACTTGACATTCCTTGGTACTTCCACCATCCATCTTCTCCAAAGATAGGGTTTTCTTTAATGGCATCCCATTCTTCTTTATCTTTGTTGAGAGTGACTGGTGGAATTCCTTCGAGATCGTCCTTATTAAGGGCCGAGATCATCCAACGAAGGGCGTCGAAATGTTTCTCTTGCTCCTTGATCATCTGTATTTGACTTAATTTCAAGTGACACTGATTATGAAGTATGAATATAAGAATATTCTTGAAGGAAGTGAGAGTTTCTTCAAGAATATCACTTAGATTCTTAATTGGAGAAGCCATAATTCAAGAAATAGAAAGAACTATGAAAGAAAATGACTAGAGATGAAGTTTGATAATTTATTTTGGAAAAAACAGATATATATAGGGATAGAAACTTATTTGAAATGAATAGACATAAGTTAGTTACATGAAATTAAAATTAGAAAATTTAACTAGTTTCATCTCGTTGGATGTCGACATGGGGGGATGGTGTATGTCGACATGCCTCTTCCTAAAGTGACATTTTGCTTTGTTCGAATAATATTAACAAATCTATTAAACTAAATTTTGTATAATACAAAAACAACAAATTATAGAGACAATTGAACAAGAATAACAAAAATGAAAGATTCCATTAATAATTCTAGTCAACATTACATAAGATAATATAATATTAACTAAAATAAAGGAAATACAAAGATAGAACTTAAGATAACACGAACTAAAACTAGTTAGATGAAGACGAAGAAGATGATAGTCCAAGCTTTCTACTAATTTTCCTGAAGAACTTGTTGATTTTAGTTGAAATCTTATTCGTTTTCTTACTCATTGATCTTTTAAGTGCCTTTTGATTTTCCCCTATAATTCTTTGATTATTGAGAATGGTCTTGTTGGATGGATTAGCGAGATTAGTAGGATATTCAATACTTATAAGGAGGTTTCTTGATCTTCCTCCTCCTCAATTTCCATTCCTTCCTCTTCCTCTTCTTCTTCTTCCTCCATTTTTTCCATTTCTTCATGAGCAAGTCTTTCTACCTTTCCCGTAAGTGTTTCATATGGTTGAAACACTAATGGAATTTGCATAAGGGAAATGTTTCCATGGTTGAACACTATTCTAGTTGTAAATTCTTCCCTTTTAAAATCAACTCCAAAGTAATTGAAAATTCGAGTAAGATAAATTCCATGGTATAATGTGTTTTCACCCATGGTAAAGTTCTTGGGCCTTAGCTCATCCAAAATAACTTGAGTCCAATTAATATCATAATTTCCAAAAATTGCAAAAAGAGCTTTGCAAACTTTCAAAGTCGGGTTGTTGTAGTTTCCCGATTTTGGTATAAGAGTGTGTTGGATAAGAAGATTAATAATTCTTGCTTTTGGATGAAATACCGATTTTTGAATTCAAAATTGTCATCCCCTTCAAAAATGCGATGAAATGTCTCTCGATCATTTTCATTGATTTGAAATTCCGAGAGATTCATTCTGGTATACTTGCATCCCAAAATATTTCCCAAAATTTCACAATCCAAAACAATAAATGTTCCTTTAACACTACTCAAAATTTGTCCTTCTTCCCCATCATAAAAACCACGATTCAAATTCGCATAAAAAATCTTAACAAGGTTTGGATAACATGCAAAATCGTTTTGTTTGTTATCAACTAAACTAAGAATAGAACATTGTTGAAAAAGATTTTCAATTTCATAAGAAGGAAAATCTTCCAAAATAGTAAATTTTCCCATATTAATTTTACCAAAGTGTACATAGTTGATGTAAGCTTTGATAGCTTCCGGGTCATTAAAAAGAAAGTTTTTGATAGATTTTGGAAGCCTAATGGTGTTAGGAGTGCTTGAAGAGGCCATTGAAGAAGTTTGAGAGGAGTTTAAGATAACGAAGATAAGTTTGAAATTTGAAATGAAAGTGAAAAGTGATGGTAAAGAGAGTGAGATAAATAGAGATTCTATGCTCATGTTCTCTGGTCAAGAGGCATCCTTCCAGAGCATTGAAGTTGGTGAAAAGGTGGACGGAAATTCAAGAGTTTGAATTCAAATTTTGAAATCAAATTCTGAGGGGCATGTCGACATGGGGTATCCGGGTATGTCGACATATGCCTGTTGATTCAAAAGACAAGGGTCTAATCCTATTTTCTAATAACTATATACATATATATTAATCCTATATTCTAATTATATAATTCCTATGATAACATTAAATATAACAATATATAGATATTAATAATTTAATATTTAAAATAATATTAAAATAATATTACTTTTTAATTTAAAATTCAAATTTCAAGGGATAAATTTGAATTTAATATTCAAGGAATTTAATAAAATCAAGCAAACAAACAAGCATCAATTCAACCAAGAAAAATAAAAAATAATGTAAATGCGTACCTATTTTTAGGTCCATTCTCCCATCGTCGTCTGATTCATGAATAGCAGTTAAACACAAATTTGAATTTTTCGTCTTCTTTTCATCGTCACTGGATGATGAGTCTGAGTCATCAAGAGTTGTTGTGTATGCTTTCTTTCTTTTCTTTGACGAATCATTGTTTGGAGGGAATAACCGTTTATCTGGATACGGACAGTCTTTCCTATAATGCCCGACTTTATTGCAATTGTAGCATCTGTCATTGTTGATGTTCTCCGCGTTATTTTTGGAAATCCTTTGATCATTTCTTTTGTAATTATTCATTTTTCTATATTTTGGGAATTTCTGAAAGTTTCTTATCATTAAAGAAATCTCCTCATCACTGCCTGGTTCTGAATCTTCAGTTGTTGCATTGAATGCTAATGACTTCTTTTCTGTAGCCTTGTTTTCTCTTCTTCATTACAGTTGAACTTCATAAGACATCAGATTCCCAATCATTTCTTCTATTTTCATGAGATTGATATCATTTGCTTCTTCGATTGCAAGTGTCTTTTGATCCCATTTTGGAGTGAGTGAATTTAGAATTTTTCTGACTTGATCTTTCTCCTAAAGCTTTTTCCCAATGCAATTAGTGAATGAACAATATTTCCTTCAAATCAACAGTACATTTCGGAAATGGACTCATTTTCATGCATTTTAAACAATTGAAACTGATTAGTTAATATGGAAATTTTAGTCTATTTAACTTTGCTTGTTCCTTCATGAATAACTTACAAATTTTTCTAGATTTCAAATGCAGACTTACAAACATACACTCTATTAAACTTATTCCTATCTAATGAAAAATAATAATATATTCATGGCCTTCGAGTTATTTTGTGCAACACCCTTTTGCTCAGCAGTCCACTGGGCAAAATTGGTAGTTGGTTCGATATACTCGGTTTTTGTGATATTCCAAATGTCCAATCCTATTGACTGTAAATAAATTTTCAATCTACAAGCCTAATATGCATAATTACTGCCATTGAAAAATGGTGGTCTGACAGTAGACTGACCTTCTATAAATGAACTAGTGTTAGTGATAACAGAACTAGTGCCAGAGTTGACATTACCAATATTGGTAGCCATTAAAACAATTTTCAAGTTTCAGATTATGAAAACTATGAAAACTAATGCTCTGATACATATTGAAAGGGATAGCGAATTGAGGATCTTAAGGCTAATTTAACACTTGAGGGGGGGTGAATAGTGTTTAATGAATTCTAAGACTTATATGAACTAAATTGAAATTATGACACAAACAAATGCAAAATTAATCACAGAATCAAACACAGATGCAGAAACTAAATAAAAAGCAGTAAAGGAAAAGAACACAACGGATTTTATACTAGTTCAGAGTTACCCTACATCCAGTTCTGTACCAAGGCAAACCACCTCATACAGATGTTTATTAAACTAGTGTCAAGATTACACTCCTCAATTTATAAAGGCCTTGAGGTACTCTCCTGTCTTACGAGTCCGAGGCAAACTCTCTTGATTTACGGGCCACAAGATTACCCAATTGATTTCCAGGCGCAACCATATCTTATAGAGAGACTCAATAGAATTTTGATTACAAATTGATTCTATAACTCTGAATAACACTTTGATCTTTGAAAAAGGGCAGAGAATCAAACAAGAATGGGATTCTAATTTGATTCACTTGAGAATTCGACAGAATTTCGGCACGATCTTAAAAGTATTAAAATTATAAAATATGGATTTATGGAGAAGAAGAAGTGAAGAAAATATGAAAATAGATGATTAAAAAATACGTTTGTGTAGACTATTTACAAAGCACCAACGGTCATAACCATTCATAAAGAGATTTTAACGAATAGACACTTCTTTTGGAAATTGAAACTTTTGAATTCAACGGCCACCATGTCGACATGGGGTATCCCATGATGTGGACATCCCCTTGTTAAAAATAATGTAAAATTTGTTTTGAAAATGGTATTGAAGAATAAATTAATTTTACTATGTTTTAAAACACAAAAACAAAGGATATTTTAAGGCTAAAACATCTTTTTGAAAATCATTTGAAAAGATAGTTTTAGGGATAAAACATTTTGAAATGAAGTTTTGAAAATCGTTTTAAAAAACCATTTTGAAGTAGTATTGCAAGCTTCTTCCTGCAGAATATCTCATCACATCAGGACTCGAGAACTTGTACAAAACCAAGATGTTCGTGGGTTTGTAAGCCACTTGTCATAGGTTTGTAAGCTACTTATCGTGAGTTTGTAAGCTACTAAGAAGGTAGAAATGGATTCCATCCCAAATGAAATTTGGAATAAAGATTTCCATGCTATTATGAATTTTTAACAAAAACTAGACACATATCTTGAAATCCTGATCTTGATACTCTAGAGTCTTCAATCTTGTGTCTTGAGTCTTTATACCGATCAGTCTTCAGTAACCAATAACTACATATCTATATATCCTGCATATACATATCAATCTAGATTATAGTGTTAGTATGTATTTTATAATAAGGAAGATAAAAAGGTTGTTATCATCAAAACCAACGTCTTAGTTCCTAACAGGGAATTCATATGTTTTTGGTTAGAATAGGAGACAGAAAAAAGAAAATCAGAACGAAGTATTTGCTAGAATTGTAGAAGGAGTTGCAGGAGGAAGCAGAAGCGCTCCGCTAGCAAGTAAACCACTCGGTATCAAGAGAATTTCTCTTGGTACAGAGAGGAATATTAGAGTGAGGAGGCATAGGAAGTTGTCGACCTGGACTTGTCAGATTCAGAAGAGGACTTGCTGTTGGATGGTGATGATTACGAGCTGGACATTGAAGCTAACAGAGCTAAAGTTCAAACAGCTGTAGCTGAACCAACCGCACGCAAACAGATAGTGGTTCTCCCAGAGATTGGAGAATCTAGATGCCAACAAACAAGCCAATATTATTTGTGGAGCCAAACATTTGGCGTAGCCCCCGGTAGTCATCCTATGAAATACCATGCCAGCGTACATTACTTACATTTTAAATGGTTGGTTGAGGAAAGCATAGATAAAAAGTATAAGGACTGAGTCTCTGCACCAAGTAGAACTCTGTTCATGGAGAATATTCTAAGACAAGAGTATCCTAACTATGTCATCATTCAACAAAACTACCGATCCTAGACAACACTTACTTAAATACGAATGGCAAATGGATGGTTCTAGGGCGATGAATGCGGTTCGATGTAGACGCTTTCCCATTTTCTTAGAAGGATTCACGTCGATGTGGTTCATTAGCCCGTGCCGAGATCCATATTGACTTTCGACGAATTCGCTAGGAAATTCATGGAGTACTTCCAATAGCATGTTGCACGACCCGAGGACGTGATGTCCTTGTCAAGCTTATCTCAAGGGCCTAAGGAGTCGCTGAAGATTGCTTAAACCGGTTTAATGTTTTTATTAGTGAAGTAAGTAATCCGAAGGAGGTCCGGTATTCATGGCGTTGGTCTGGGGCATTCACCCAGACATGGATTTGTAATAAGCCGCCTTTTGTAATACCCGAAATCAGCACCAAATGACAAAATCCGACATCAAAATACCATAAAAGATAGATTATTGGGAAAGAAAATTTAAAATAAACATTGTACTAAGGCATATTGGCAAGATCTCACTATTGAATGATAACATATAATTTACTGAATATACACGAACAGAAGAGGATAATCGACATATATGGGAACTAAACAAGCGAAAATAACAGATAAGTGAATATCAATATAGAAAGTCAGAATACATCAAATCTCACATATAAATACGTATCTCTCATGTACTACAACATTAAGTATATATATGACGTATCGGCATCGCCTCTATAGAATGCACTAACTATTCTGAAAGTGTATCCCCAAAAGCACCGACTTCCAAACTACTCAATCGAGTGCCCAAGAGTTGTCATGACATATGCAGACAAAGAAAAATCGCGGATCAGACATAAAGCCTATTGTGAGGGCATTATCTTCAAATGTTGTATATGAAAACTATATACAAATAAACATGAATTACTAAGGTACAACCAGTCCTCTCCACAATCGTGACTTAAGGGTAATCTGAATTGTCCACAAACAAGTAAAGTAAACCTATCCCAAAAGATAGAAAATCATACCATCAGTTGCTCTTCTCCTGTAATCAACGAGCCGACACAACTAATATAATGTGACTGAAATGTAATAGCATACTATGATAAAGGTAACCCAACATCCAAAAGTAGGGTAACCATAATATAAGTCTATCGCAGAGTACATAATGATAGCAAATGCATTACCCACAACAACAACCAACTAATGCACACACAATATAGCAATAGAAGATAACTAAGGAATACAAATCAATGCCTGTCATTACTAATAGGTGTAGTCAACTACAAAGATCAATCGCAATCCAATTCCTATTTAGATTTCGAGATAAATAGAGTGAGTAAACTAACATACCCAAACACCTATCGTGGCCCAATGATAAGTAGATTTAGTACAGTAATGTACCCAGATTTTTATCTTGATCCAATGATAAGTAAAGTCGTTACATTAATATACCCAGACGTGTATCAACATCCAATAATAAATAGATTCAGTACACTAACGTACCCATACATCTATCAACATCCAATGATAAACAGAGTCAGTACACTAACGTACCTAGACATCTATATACTTGAAACCTCCAATATTAAATAGAATCACTCTACCCCTATAATGAGAATAAGTGTTCTATGCTCTTGTAGTAGATGACTGTCATCATCCCCTTCTAGGACACCAAGGATTTCTCAGCAAATTCATGAAACATCTCGACAAAAGAGAACAACGGTCATCCCATGTAATACGCAGTCGGGACCATAAAGGAACACCGATATAGTGTGTGTGTGTGTGTATCAAAATATAATTTCACATGTAATCAAATATGCCTATCATAAACGAAGACCAATATTTTTTTCGTTATCTATCTATAAGGATGGTCACTACTGAAAGACCAATAATGTGCATGACCACTAATATAAGGCCAATACGATGTATGATCACTTATATAAGATCAATGTCGTCTACGATCACTAATATAAGACCGATACAATTTATCAAACTATAAATACCCTAGGGTCAACCCCTAATGGTATGGATTCAATACATTACACGCTCGTCGGAGTGATAGTGTGACCAATTGTCGTACCGATCCCGTGCCCAATTGTTGTTGATTCTAAAGGAATAACTTAACATTCACAACCGAATTAGGAGCTTTGCCTTGTGTTTCGCTTACCTTAGTAGCCCAGAGCCTATCCGAAGTCGTGCCAAGACCCAATAAAGATCTGCAATCGGACGGGGAAAAAAATCCCCTAAAGTTATTAACCACCTAGGGGTTCAGTCGACTTGGGTTATCATATAGTCAACTGAGCCCAAATCGACTGAATCTAACTCCCCCGCCTTTTGTTATGGATTCCCCCCTTGGGGACTAATTTTCACACATATTCATTCAAATGAATTTCATCTTTAGTTGACTGAAATTGTCAGTTTCCAAGCAATGAGCCTGGGGCAAGGAGGAATTTCCTAGACGGTCGCTGATTTGCATGTCATTTCCTTTGACGCTTCGCCCGATAAGTCGCTTACTTCTAGAGCCTGCCTCTACCCTATCGGACCTCTACCGGGGTTCATTTATTGATATTTGGAAGTGGTTCCTTAAGTATACGAAAACCTATATCAATACCAAAATCCACTCTTGCACGAGTATTATTTAACTACGATTATAGTGACCCGACCTCCTCTAACACGCCAAAAAGACAAACTAGCCTCCTTGCCTTGTGCGTAGCTTATATGCATGTCGATACACTCATTCGTGCACATATATGAACACATTTCATGCAAACACACATTAACTACACAAGTCATATTTCACACTTCATCGGACCAATTACTTGACCTAGTGTACTCTAACATCACTTAGCGCACCCGATAGTCGCTATGGCCATGTGAAATACTCGCAACAAACTTGTATCCAATAATATATTTATATTATCAAACAATTGCATAAATATATAAATAAATACACAAAAAAGAATTCTAACTACAATTCACACGTCTTTTTTTATTGTTATATTCTTTAATAACACGTATACGTACACGTGCCCATACTTATATACATACATGTATGTTTAAATAAGTAATTCATTTATTACTTAATCTAATCTTACTTTTATTTACCAAATCTTTTCAATAAAAGTCTAATATGGTTTCATACTATTTTATAAAATCTTACATCTATTTTAAAAAAATATCAGTAGCTCATAAATCATTTTAAACCTTTAAATACTTAATTAACTCACTTGAAATTAAGTATACTTCATATTACTATTTTATAAAATCTCATTTTCATTTTATAAAGTCTATATTTATTTATAAGATTATATAACCATTTTATAAATTCTAATTAAGCTTCATTTGTTATTTTATAAAATATCATATCATTTTATAAAATACAATCTTTACTTATAAAAACCATTCCTCTACTTAAACAGTATTTATAAATACTAATTAAGCTTCATTGACCCACTAATAACTTTAATAATAAGTGTAGAATTCTAAAATTACTTAATTAGCTTACTAACTTATCTATAATCGTTTCATCGGTTTAATTATAGCTAGCTAATTATATGCTCTTAGTTATATCATGTTATAAGTTTCCAATCTATGACTACATCACTTATATCGGTTAACCTAAAATTCAAACTTTTAGGTTAATAACTATTTCTAAAATAGTTATTATGGTCTTCAACAAATAATGAGTTAATATAATCATGTTTATAACATAAATTAAGACCATATCAAGTCAAACAATATCCAAATCACTTCATATAGTTCTATAATTATAAAACAAATGAAATTATGAATTATAACATACAAATTAGTAAGGAGAATCACCCCACTCACCTTGCTATTCCCTAAACCAATCTCTTATCACCAAAATCCACTCCAAAGCTCTCTAGAAATCTTATATGAACATCCAAACTCCAATTCAAGCTAATTCCTTGATGGGTTTTATGAGAAATAGGTAGATAGGAATTGTAGTTATTTTAGTTTGAATTTAAGAATTTATTTGGGAATGATTTGTCTAATCTAGGGCAAGGTAATGAAGAGTAATTTGGAAAAGATTAGAGTAAGTGGATAAGAATGAAAAGTGAAATGAAAATAATAAAGAGCTTAGCTTTATATAAGTTAAGTGAGGGTAAGCTAGTGAGATTAGCCCAATTCTCTTAATCCGTCTCTATTCATCCTCGATAATAATTGATTCTAAATATAGTCACGTTTATACTCATTTTACTCGCATTGAAAAAGAAAACTCAACTACTAGTGTATAGAGTCACAATTCGCTTATTTGAAAAGTCAAGTACAGAAGCCATTCTGATATTAAGGGATAAATATTCAAATTAATCATTTAAATATACGATCATTAAAATTGCATGGTTTTACATTCTCCCATCTTTAAAAGAATTTCGTCCCCGAAATTCCTATGAGTACGAGAAAGTAACAAGACCGAATAAACTTCGTGAATCTCAGTTTCAGGAAATTACAATAGTTCATTCCCTTATGCTATCACTATTATGGAAACTCCAAATTAGAATGCATCACGCAATAAGGGTATATGAGATAACCTATGTTATCCCACACTTTCCAAAAAATCATACCTCAATTAAGAAAGCTTCTCAACATTTAAATGTTAATCAAAGCAAATGAGCATTTAAATGGTTATACATCGTCTCTTAAGTGCCTAATTATACTATACAAAGAGGATTGTGCACTAAAACAGAATTCATTCGTGCATAACCTTAGTATAGCAACAATATTACTATAATCATACGTGATAATCAATTAAAGAGTATGCTAAAGTAAGTCGGTATCAAAATTTACCACGGACTTTGAGTCACATCAAAAGGAAGTAGACTCGTACAGATCCCATCTCAACCTCGCAGTAGGCATGTGTGATATACGATCTATTCCAAACAGTTGTCGCCAACACTCTCTGAATCATACTTTAACTATGAAATGATAACTACCATCCAAGCAATCAAACACACAAGTAAAGAAAGAATCAATCAATAACAATCAATATCCATAAATAACAAGAAACCATCAAACAATAGAAATAATGATAAGCAACAATAACTAGCATACAAATTATTAAACATGTAAGCAAGCGCCAAAATTAACAACCAAAATAATCCAACGAAAAAATCAAATAAAAGAACATCAAACAATAGCAAGCAAACAAAAGCAACGGCAAACAATAGCAAGCAACAAGCATTGATCAACCAATAGCAAACAAAATAACTAATCAACAAGAAACAACAAGCATACAAAACAATGAAACATTAAAAAAGAGTTTATACCAACGTGCATGGTAACTAATCAAGTGTCAAACATGCATGTCAAGCCATAAACCCCAACGAGTCCATTCGATATTCAAAAGGAATAAATACCTAATTGGTGAAACCCTTTTTGTGAATATAATACACGAATGACATTATACCTCCTATTACGAAGAGGAAAAAATTATATGATATGCAGGAACATCGAGTCTTGAAACTCTCGAATAAATCCAGCAATCAATGCCTTAACTCTCCATTTCTTTTCAATGGAACTCATTCTCCAAAGGAGAAAATTATACTAATTAAATTATCATTAAATGAAGAACTATAATTGCTTGGGTTTTCTTTTGTCCAAATTCACCTCACCGCAAAATGTTATTAAGGATAATATACTTAGTGCACTACGATGCCCGCCTAGGAAAGTACCATCTCATCGCTTGTAAGATTATCTGAATCACCATAAAACTAGTAAGAAACCCTTTCCTAAGCTATCCCACACAATAATAACTATACAGGAAATCATTGTCAAGGACAAAATTTCACAGCTTTTTAGCCTCAAAGACATACCTTCAATATTTTATCCTGAAGGACAACTTTCTGTAGGTATCAGTTTGTAGTTATCGGTAGCAGTTTTTAGGTATCAGTTTTTAACTCGGTAGCATTTTTGTTGTCCTTATGAATAATTTTGGAAAATGTTTGTCCTTATGAATAATTTTTAGAAGAATGTTTGTCCTTGTGGCAAAAATATTGAGGTCATGTCCTTGAGACAAAAAATATACAAATCTTTGTCCTTTAAATTAATTTTCCCATAACTATACTACATCATAATTTTAAAATAATTAAAAATCATCCAAAATGGTTCGATGCTTGTTCCAATCTTTCATTTTCTCATAAAATTTCTTTGTTAAATTAGAGTCGGCCACTTGACTCCTCTCATGCAAACTCTGATCTAGTTCCTTGGTTCGACAACTGATATTGCCTTGCATAGTAAGAGTCGTGCTTCAAAGATCACCTAGTCAACTAAAGAATCTGACTCAAGTGCTCGCCTACAAGAATCGAGTGAAAAACCCTTGCCTAATCGGTGCATACCACCTAGAACCCTTGCACTTAGATTAGGGATTCGAAAATGGTACGTGAATGGACTGATCCTTAAAAAATATCCTTACAGCACATGGGATTACTCCTATCTCCTATGGTTTAATAACTCAAAGAAAAACACATTTTAACACAAATAACTGTAGGCAAATGCCTATAAGTCATCCGCTCGGTCTTCGCTCATTACTGGGCGTCCACCGAACCCTACTTCAATATAAATCAAAGTCACAATTCATTAACCAAACCCATTCAACTGGAAAGCTCGTGCATCATGTTTGAATGGTAGTACTCTTAGTAGCTTCACCTCAACTTTGCAACTAAAGTGACTCATGTAAGGTTTATCTTTAGCAAATAATTTGTCTACTATGAAAGGTGTCAAGTTTAGTCTATCTACTAAGCAACTAGCGACATTCAAAATATACTGTTCAAGCGTTGGAAGGAACATAAATGTGTTCCTAAAAATAGAGCATACCTCACTACATAAACTCCTTCTGTTTCTCCTGAGCCATAGGACTCCTAGGACTCGGTAATGCATGTAAGGCACAAGTCATCATTACATACTCACCCTTCAAGAAATGTAGGGCGGTCCTTCTTCAAGTGATCAAGCTAAATGAAATTGAAGCAATTATGCTTCGCTTTATGTGGATGACATTCATAGTGAAATGCCACATATGCCATAGGAGTGACATACTAGGCCAGCATCCTGTTTACATATAAGCTCGATTTTCCTTGTATCATGGTCTTTATACTTCGGTTGCTTTCCACTTTCGCTACCTCGTACGGTACCTCATTGGCATTCTCATGGAGGAGAACCATCCCAACGAGACATTCAAAAATGGACTCTAACAGGGATAAGGCTAAGAAAGGAATCCCTATTGAACGACAAATCTCCAAAAAATATTGTGATAAAAATAACAGCATGCGCATGGCGTACAATTTTAGCACTTAGCGAGTACGGGTCGATCCCTAGGGAATTAGATTGATTTTAAATTCTACATGATCTAATTAACCCAAATTTGCAAGTTTGTTTTAAATAAGAAAATAGCAAAAGTAAGGCTAGAGCAAAAATGAAATGAACTATGAGATAAAATGATAATTTAGAGGCAAATCCACTGTTATACTTTCACATAAATCAACAAAATCAATCTATGATGTCTCATTTTAACCTTAAGTATAATTAATGATGTATTTATCATAAGTATAGTCTATTTATGTTATTAATTAACATAACTTAAACCATCAAACTTTAATACAATAACTAAATCACTTAACAATCGTAATGAAAATGAACATAAAGCCAAAGCAAAATCTATTTTAAGTATGTTCTATTCACTATTTCTTTAGTAACGTAGATCATTAAATTTTGATTCTACCTTAATTTCATGATCAAAATCAATCAGTAAAATGATGATGTAAATTGTGTTTATATTTGATTAAGAATAACCTATTTGTGATTACAACATAGGCTATCAAATTCACTAATAAACTTATATCAACATCCAACTTCTCATGAAGGATAAAAGAGATCATAAATTAGAGAATATGTTGAATTTACGTAATTTCAAGAGAGCTTCATTACCCCTAAATTGAATGCGTTTATCTTCTCATTTGTGTTATCATTTTAACACATGTAAATTTCAACATAAAACAAACAAAAGAAAGTGCTAGCTAATTAAAAGAAAAAGGAAGCCAAACTACTTGCATTAATTAAAGCTAAGCTACTAACATAGAGAGAGCATGTAAATAAAAATGAGCATAAAAATAAAGTAAAAGTAAAGAGGAAAAAGAAGAAGAGGCTTAGGAAGTCATTTTATTTCTCATTAGTTTTATGGCTGCAACTTGTGTAATATGATAAGAAGATAAAACTCTGTTACACAACATAAAGGGTTATTTATACATGCCTAAATCCCTAATCCATATTTTAGGGAGTAACCCAAATTGCCCTTTAGAAAATGTAACCTCCCAGTAATCATTAGCATGAGCTTAGTCCTCCATTAGATGTGCATGTGTCTTTAATCGCCACTAATATGTGCATTAGCTCTTAATTGTAGTTCATGATTATGGTAGGTGAGGTCCTCCATGATTATATGGATTCATTTATTTCCATCATCATTTGCCTTCTAACTCTTGCGCATGCATACTTTCGTGAATGCTTCTTCCATTTTCTATCCAAATTCCAACAAATAAAACTAAGATGTGCAAACAAATATTCTCAAAATTAATACATGCACAAAATTACCACTTTTCTCCTAAATAAAGATGAATGAATGATGATTTGATGACATTTAGATTTTGGTAAAAACATGTAAGAATACCCAATTATGACATTTACTTGAATATAAGTAGACTGAATATGGAAGTAAAAATATGCACTTTCTCGGATAAACTAAAAGTTAGACAAATCCGTTTTCGTAGGAAACATGATTGTATTGAGCGTACGAAACAAGCCATTAAACCTCTAGGTGCCCTTAGTAGGAAGAGTGTTGTCTCATGAGGGTTTTCAGCGGATACTGTCCACTAAATCCAAATGCAATGTGAAAAATTTATAAATGCAAGATTTATTCACAAAGAAATGAATGAAATTTTTTGAAAATATTTACAAATGAACAATTTACTTTCAAATTGACATGAATAAGTTAAATATAAGTCCTGGTCATTTTCAAGAAATTTAAGTCCTTTTACTCATCAAAATTTCCAACAAAAATTAAGTTATCATCACAATTAGACTCTAGTTTAGCTAGTGGTTTCAGTTGACAACATAGTGCAACTATGAAATGGATCCTTTGTTGATTATCAAAGTTTTTCAAAGTGGTATTTTTATTTCTTTTGAATAACAAGTTAGATCAAATAAGTGATAATAGTGCTTGGATTTCAATTATTTTCTCCCTCCATTTTTGAAAAGTATTAACATTACTATTATTTACACACCTAACTTGTAACAACCCGCATATTTATCGAGTTTGTATTTAAATATTTTATTTAACTATTAACTCGTTAATCGGATTTTGATCCGAAAAGCTACTTTTTGCAAACGGTCAAATTAGGACTCGAGACCATTTCCATTGAGTTCGAAATGTCGTTTACAACTTTTTTAAGTATAAACATCGATAGGTTTGGAGTTAGTGAAATTTCACTAACTTTTCCCGCTTTGGACTTTGGGTTAGTTTAGCCTATTAAGCCCAAGTTCCAACCCTCTTCTCCTCACTCTTCATAAATTTCCTAACTAATCAAGCTTTGGCATTAATGGTGGAGGGAATGGGAAATTAAAATTCCAAAACTCAAATTCAATTGCAATCCATCTTTCTACTCCAAATTCAAGAAGAAGACATTGGATTCAAGCTTCTTGTGCTTAGATAGAAAAAGGATTGATTCTTGCTTGCTTAAAACTTCATTTTCATTGATATTTGGTGCAAAGGTGAGATTTTTACCTCACAATTCTAGCCTATAACTATATTGGACTGTTGGGAATGATTCCCTATCATTTTTGCATGCATGTTAGCATTTGGTTTGGATTGGATTGGCGGAAAACTCCAATTTTTAGCGTTTTGGTGAATTTTCTGCACTTAGGTCGTTCTGGCCGTTTTTAGGTCGTTCGGAGTTAAGTCGTTCGTCCATAAGTCGTGAGTCGTTCACGAGTTAACCCTTGAGTCGTTAGGTCGTATGACCCTTGAGTCGTTAGGTCGTATGACCCTTGAGTCGTTAGTTCGTATGACCCTTGAGTCGTTAGTTCGTATGACCCTTGAGTCGTTAGGTCGTATGACCCTTGAGTCGTTAGGTCATATGACCCTTGAGTCGTTAGGTCGTTAGACCTCATTTTGTCTTCACTAGGTCGTACCGTTTTGGTCGGGGCGCTGCCCCGCACCCCGCCGGGGGCGCTGCCCCCTGGACCCCCGCGACCTGACCGGGCAGGTCGAACCCCGTAAGCGGTGGCGTTGCCCCCGCACCCCCACCTTGAGGGGTTGCCACCCCCCCGGACCCCCCTCCGTAGGGGATCTTATCTGAAAAACATTGAGCTGATTTCCTTGGATTTTATTCACATCTCCGTATGCGATTTTTTGTGACTGATTGTTTCTACAATTGCTCCTGTGTTTTGTCACTTTATAATATAAAGGTTTCAATACTAGTAGTAAATATCAAAACTCTTTTAACAAACAATTTCAACTCTATTTTTAATAACAAAGCTCTTTTCTTAAACCGTTTTCCAATCTATTAGTATATACAAACCTTTACCTCACTCGGATGAGAAATCTAATTAAACGACTTAGTAAAACAAGTGGTATGAAACGCTTGCGTTCACTTCGTCGGTTAATTCTTGGACTTGTTCGATTGAACCTCTTGTGACAATTTTATTAGTGAAGATTTACAGTTTGTTCGTAAATATTTAAGTTAAGCAAGTGGTTATGGGACATGAGGCTAAACTTCTATATTTACTAGCTTAGTGTAATTGACCTTCTCGTTGATCATGACGATCATTCTGATGATTTAGACTAGCAACTGTGCGATGTCTCTTGTTGCGAGGTTAGACTAGACACCACTTGTGTGATTCCACTCACACATACCTTTTTGCTTTTTGGTTAGTCTGGACCTTAATCTGTGTGATTCCATTCACACATGTGGGGTAGCTCCCCTTGGTCTTCGGACCGTCATGTGATAGGCCTCTTTCTCTTTTCTATGATTTCTGGACTTCTTGCATTGATTTCTAGAATTTATGTCATTGACTTGTTATGAGTACAAGTTTGGGGTATGATGCCCTTTCCGAATCTTTGAGAAGATTCTTGTGATATTGATTATCTCTTATTGATTGATCTTCTGTTGATCATTATTTACATACTTATAGTGGTATGTCATTATGGATGTTTATGTTTATGCCATATCTTTTATGTTATATCATGTCATCTGATATTTATAGCTAGACTGATCCGTTTATTATTTTCTTAAATAATACTCGGGTCAGACCGAGATGTTACAGGTGCTTCTGCTTGACTTCTTCCCAGGGATTCATCACTCTGACTTTTGGCTAACTGTTTAGATTAGCATTTTTTGTTGTATACACTTGAGATATAGACTCATAGTTGTATTCTTTTGTATAGCACGTGTTGCTATTCTTTTGTATTATCGTGGATCTTACTGACCACTACTCTAATGTACACTTTCATGTGTTAGTAAATATTCATATCTTCTTCCGCCTTTGTGATATGGATATCTGTGACTGATTTGTGATATGATTATTTCTATGTTTGTTTCCGAAGATTATTTATAGCCACCGTGTGATAAGCAATTACATGGATGGTCGCTCCTCAACAGCCTTATTCTCCGTGCTAGTTGACAGCACTACTCCGGAGTGTTCTTGGCTAGCGTGGGTATAGAGGTGGGGCGTCACATAACTCAAATAAAATGAGGACAGATATACTGATCTTGCACTTCCTTTCGGACTTATGTGAGAAAAGTATAGAGCGTGGCGAGCGTACACACTTGCGTATGAACACATGACTCTAGTGATTATGTAAAACCCCAAATTTTTAGTAACATTATTTAGGACATTTAATTAGTTAAATAAAATAAAATAATGTAAGTTGATTAATGGATTGATATTTGTGATTAAATAAGGGATAGCCATGCCATGTTAACAAACGAGCTAATACGAAACAAAATGAAGTAGATAAGGGGTAAAATAGGAAAAAGAGCATTCTAATACCCTAAACCCTTAGAAATTTACTTCACATATTCATTTCATTTGACACAAACAAAAATATAGCTAAGGCTGACCACTAATATAGCAAGCTCAAGAGAAGATAAAAGATAGGATTTCAAGAGGAAGAATCAAATCACTTAATCAAGAACAAATCTTGCATCTTTAATCACAAATCTAAGGTGAACAATGACTACAACTCATTTTTCCTATTATTTTCGGATTTAAGATGAATCCAAAATATTTTTGCATGATTATGCCATGTTTTTGAATGATTAAATGTTTCTATATGCTTGTTGATGATTTGTGCTTAATCATATAGGTTTTACGATAAGTTTTAATATGAAAACCCTATCTAATGACATCCAAATGCTTTTCGCTTTTAGATATAGAACTGAAATTATATTTTAGAGATGTGTTTCAATTTTCATAATTTTTTGAATTAGTGTGGATTTTATTTAAATTTATAGTGGAGAAAATGATTAATTGGGTTTAAAATAATTTATAGTTAAATTATATATAATTTGGGTTTGAAATTTATATATGTAAGAAAACATATTAAAAATGATTTTCTAGAATGTCGTTCTAAGTGTTTTGATGAATATATAAAATAATTTAAGGTATGAGACTTAAATATTTTATATATTAATAAAAGAAGAAGGGGTACTTTGTAAATGATTTAAATTTTTTACTTCTAAAATATTGGCAGTGCTTTTAGAAAATAAAATTATCAACCAATAAGATTTGGACAAATAAGGCAGGCTAGCTAAAAAGATTGCTTAAAATCATTAAAAATCAGTTTTACCTGCAGATTGCATGTTTCGCCACTTTCGGGAGCCTGCTTCTGTCTTATGTGGCTTTCGACTTAGTTCCTCCGCCAACATCACTCTCAAAATAAATATGCACGGCATCAGACTTAGTGCACAGTGAATTGGACTTAGGCAGAAGGTATGAGGTCGAAACTAGGGGTTACAAAGGGATCGAAGCAATGCTTTGTTTTAAATATGCGCCTGCTTTGCTTTCGACAATATAGCTATCGACTTGGTTAGATTTGACTTGATCCAGGGTTTTAAGAGGTTGTGCCTTTGTTTTAAGTATATGCTTTCGACTAGGTCGAAGCCCTTTACTGCCACATTTCTACCTTTCAAAACCAATGGTTTTGAAGGGTATACTACAAAACCTACCGCTTCTCCAATGCTTTCGAAAGGTTGGTTTCGACACCATCACTTCTTTACTTTGGAATTGCTTTCGAAAGAATGCTTTCGAATTAAATGTTTTATGACCCTATTGCTCTGTTGAAGGTAGAATCCAAAGGTTTTTTGACGGAGTTAATTTTAAATGGTTTCGAAAGATGTTTCCACATGTTTTAAATTGAACCCCAAATGCATCCGAGTTTATAAAGGTGTTTATGCTTTTGAAAGGTTTAAATAAAGGTTTCGAAGTGGTAGTTTCCCAATGGTTTCGAAAAGTTTGAACGGAATGGTTTTGCACTATTTTTGGATGGCAATCTAAAGTGTTTTAATGATAGGATGTCTAAGGTTTTACAGCTTTCAAAGGAAAGGTTTTTCAATTGTTTTCGAAAGGAACGTTTGAGCCTTTCGGCCTAGGTGAAATAAAGGGGTTTACATGGTTTCAAAGGGGTACTTTCAATGGATTCGAAAGGGATACTTTCAAAGATTTAAATGCTTTTATCAACAAAAATTTAAGTAAAGTATATATTTGTATATAACATGGCAAGGTGATTTTGAGTAAAGCATAGAACATATGTATAGTCCTTGTTTATGTTTTGTTTAAAGGCTTTAAGTCAATTTGAGATGAAAAGGTTTTCAAGGAAAATTTTGGAAAGAATACCCTAAGTAAAATTACTCAGATATTAGAATACCAGATGGGACTAGTGTAGGATCACGCCCTATACATTAGCTATTAGCCCGAGCTAATTTAGTCTAAAATTCCAGTGTGTAAGGCTTGTCACATATAAGAGTAAAACAATGATTACACACAGAAGGGAATATATATTTGTATACAGATATGTTATTGGTGAGCCTGCAAAACCATTAGTATCAGGTGACCCTGGGAATTGTTAAGTTAGGGACAGATGGTCCATAAGAGGTGTATTTAACAGATAGTTAAGGACAGATCGTCCAGAAGAGGAGTGTCAGATAGATGTTAGATAATTTTGATTATATTGTCTAGTAGGCCCAAGTCAGCCAAAGGTTAGTAGTTAGCCAAACAAAACTATAGTGTTCAAACAGATAGTTTCTTTATTACCTGATATGTTTGTTTACATGATAATGCTTTGCAGTTTTAACCAGCTTGGTTGTAGGAAATGATTTGCAAAAAGATATGTTTTAAAATGATGTTAGTGAGGAAAAACCCATTCTGTAAGCGGTGTTGTCTAACTTAACGTCAAATAAACGAGATGTATAGTATTATTCACACTAGGCTTTACGTCTGACTCGAAGCTTATGTATTCCCCTTAAACTCTTGGGTGCCCAAAATGGATTTGAGTAGGTTAAGGATTAAGGTTTATATGTTATTAGTAGGTTGGCGAATAAAGCTTCCGAAGACAAGCTGGTGAGTGGCAGATAACTATTTAGACGCTGTTGTTTTACTTTGTTTATTCCGCAGTGCTGTATTAAGTCATTTTTGACTATATAGTAGACTGGTCAACCAAGGGGGCATCTTCACATGTCGCTCTTGGCATACTTTTTAATAATTATATTTGATCTGAACCTGAAAAACGAATGGGATTATGTAACTTGGATATAAAAATATGTTTTGAAATGTAATGAAAAATGTTGTTATTTAAATTTGTGATTTTATTTCATATTCAAGTGCTTCTGATATTATGGACATCATTAATATTGTATTTGGTCATCGGAAATTAATACTATGGATGACTACAGCATCTGTAGCGCTTAGCTTTGGGCCTCCATATAAGGGATGCAAAAGGTTATTTTTATTAACGGTTTTTTAAGACCATTATTTACGATTTATTAATGGTTTTCTCCAAAATTTGTTTTATATAGCAATTTGAATCTTCAACTTCACCACAAGTTTGAGGATGATATGGAGTAGATAACTTGTGATTTATCGAATATTTCATCATTAGAGTCTCAAATGAATGATTGCAAAAATGGGTTCCGTTATCACTTATTATTGTGCGAGGTGTTCCTATTGACCAAAAAAATGGACCAACATACTAGTTTTGATTTGAAAGCACCAACCCTGTTTCGACAGAGCAATATCACAGATAAAAGATATAGAAAAGGAATAGTAAAAGAAAGTAGACAATTTTTTTTATAGTAGTTCGACTGTTAATGAAGCTTATATCGACTTTATAGTTTTAATAAAAACTGAATGTTGTTACAAGAGATGTTTGATTACAAGGCTTTGATTATTTCCTAGCTAGACTGAATCTCCAAAATTGGAATCCATTAGAGAATCACAGTATATTCCTTTGGAGACTGTTGTGAAGGAGGTAGTGGGTGAAGAATAATTCCATCAGAGTGTCAGCCACCAGTCTGGAGAAGATCCTCTTTATGTTGTAGGTAGGTTGGTATTTATATCGATCAGAGACCTTTTAGGCCAGGCCATGCACCCATCAGCTCGTAGGTAAGTAGTAGATGACCTAAGGAAGTTTGGCTCGTAAAACGAGTAAATGCCATAGGTCACTAGTGACACATGGTCTATGGGTCGCCATCGACCCATGGTCTTGGCTCGTTTTGCGAGCAAAGGTCTTGTATCTTTTCTTAGTGTTCCATAACTTGCTTGTTCGAAGGTCTGAGAAGAGGCATGAGTCACTGATGATGTAAGCACTTTGGATTTTTCTGGAGTTTGGAATTAGAGAAGTTTCCATAGCCTTTTATCGTTGTTGTTATGTTTTGACGGTAAGTCACTTGCTTTTTATGTTTAGCTACTCATTGAACTAAAGGAATGCTGATCTTTTGACTTCATTGATCCCAGTAGTTATCTTAATCGTATTGCTTGGCCCATGTCGATCCCTTATCTTAGCTTTTTTGGTTAAATCCTGATCTATCCTGTTTACAGGGTTGTTCTATTTTCCATCGGTTTCTACTGGGTTGAAAAACATGAATAACATTTGACCCTTAGAGTACGTCTCTGATGTAGACAAGGCATGCTTTGGAAGCTATCGCTTTCAATATCCATTTGTTGATTTTCGAGTGATTTCATTAGAGCTTCACAAATATGTTAAACCAATGTTGTCGGTCATCTTTCTTTGGTTCTGACTGCTTTTGCTTACAACAACGTATCATCTTTCAGCTCATAGACGAATAGCTGTAAGTGATGGATTCGAGAAGAATAGATGAAGTTTCTTTACCCCTCTCTCATTCAATTTTTTTTAGTGGGTTGCTAGTGATCCATGTGGGATAGGTCGCTAGTGACCTGTCTGCATAGAAAAATTTCCCATCATAGAGTCAGGTCGGGTTGCTGGCGACCCGATGACTTAGCAGAAATTTTTGCTTTCTCTCTTCCTATTAATACATGAACCGACCACCTTACTTCATTCGACCTAGCAATTTTTGTTCCTTCCAGCGATCGATCCCTTCCGTGATTCAGTCTCAAACGAGCCAACACTTGCTTTACCCAATTCATCACCATAGTTGCATTCACTCGCTCGTCGATTTGGTCCCAAATTCTTACTGATGTGAATCCTTAGCCGACCTATCACCTTGCTCGAATACAAGCCCTTGCTCGCTGTGTTACTATTGTCGACCCATTATTAGCTCGCCACCGATCCACTCCATAGCTCGCTGAGTTTGATTTATGATTCTCTTGTGCCTTTCAATCCATTTTCAGGTGGGTTTGCTTAATGGGTTGATTAGTCACTGCGTTTGTGCGATGATTTGATGACTAGTGTCCACTTGAGATGTTAATTGCAAAAAGTTCGAGTTGATTATAGTATAATGGAGGAAGATAGTAAATCAAGTCTTGAGTTGTCTCTTGGAACAACATTCAGGCTTAGGCCCAAGGCTTGACATGTTTTTCTATATTCGTCCATCAGACCAGAATTGGCTTGATCTCCAGTTTCGTAGATGCTACTTGCATGACATATTACCAGTCGATCTTGATTTTCTAGAGAACTTGGGCTTATCCCTCTTGGTTATTCTACACTCGATGCTTCTGTAATGAGGAGCATTTTCCGTGTCACATCGAACAACGGATCCATTATCAATCATTGATCGATAACCGGTAAGTGCACAAGAAGTATACAAAAAAGTGGACTTATACCGGAAGTTCTTTTCTTCTTCCATTGTGCGTGAGCTATCTACATGGGAAAGAGTGGTTGTAGTGTGCTGAGCACCGAGTTTATCCCATATAGATAGCACATTACACTTACACACTTGCCCCAGTTCGCACTCAAAATCCAACGTAACAATTACAAGTTGATGTTTTCTTCGAAATTCAAATGGGATAGAGGAAACTTATGATTCTGGGATAAATTTACCCGACCATTTTTGGACGCGAGTTCTATTATATAGAATGAAGCATCCATCTACACGCTGTAAGTCAAGCAGGTGAAGCCCGGTGCTCTCCGATGTTGAATCATCATCCATCTCGTAAGCCCGTTATGGTCAATTAGTTCCAGTTAGGCCCATCATGGACCACACCCCTCCCAACTATCAAGTCCTACTTAATTCACCTAAAATAGCTTTGTCAGTGGTTTCCGCCAAGGTTCTTCATAATATATGTACACAACATGGAATCTCTAAAGAGGACATTCGTCTGCCGACGAAAGACAAATTCGCTCATATAGCCCCTCTAGGGTGCACTGCTTGTCATCGATACATGTGCCTAAATGGAGTCGTGCCTCCCTTCATCGATTTTCTGCATAGGATGTTCGCGAACTTGGGAATTTCCTTCTTCCAGCTTCATCCGTATGGCTAGCCATCCTTAGTTGTTTGCATCTCCTTTTCATGCGAACGTTTAACCATGCACTAAGTTTCGATGAGTTGCGGTGTTTTCTGGCGTTCAAGAGGAGAGACGATTATCCCTCTTTGATTGTAATCGAGGACCGGAGGAATTAATAGATCGTCTTACACTTGGAAAGCAAATTTTCACAATTCAAAACGTAATACTTTTTCGTTAGATGCCCTGAGGGGTTCAACCATCGTTGGACAACTGGGGTAAGCTTCACTTTTCCATTTATCGAGCTACGAGATATTGTAATGGAGCTTCTTACTAACTATACTTCTCTTGTAGTTATCCCAAGGCTGAATAGAGATGTGACGCTTAACGATGTTTGCCAAACTTTAAAGTCTATTGACGCCGTAAAGAGGTGCGTTAAAGTTTTACCGACGGATGAGAACTTGCGTCGATACAGACTGTTGGCTCTGGGTAGATCTGCCGTTTAGATTGAAACTTCCTCTCCTGGCCGATCCAGGGTTCTCACAAGGTCCACTTCTTTATCCCATGGTTCCGACGAAGATCAAGAGAGAGGTAAATTGTCTAGAGGATCACCCGGTGAGGCCCGTGAAGAGGGACACGCTACCACGACTGGGTTAAGTGGTTCAGTTAGAATGCCTCCAATCCCGGAGGACGCGCAAGACGAGTCCAGACATAGAGAAGGAAAAGCCGTGATAGACTCAAAAAAAGCAGAAAGAGAGTTCGATAGTAGTAGTGACATGTCTACTGCTAGTGATTATAAGAAATAATCCGAAAGTGAGGACTCTAAATCATGCGATGAGACTTCGAGAACGAGTCTCTATTTATTAGGCCTACCTCCTTCCGATGCGAGTGGTAAAGGCAAAGCCCCGAAAACTGAAAGGCATCAAGAATCCCCGAGTAGGGATGTCAGAGCGGAGTTTGAAGACTTCGGCAATGTTTGCATTGACTTCGATGCGCGTATGAAAGGAGATTTTAAATTTGACACGACGCCTTTGATACCGCGCCACTAGTTTGCTCAGTCCTGCTTATAACAACCAAAGTTAGTCCAATCCCACCTTCGACATCCGTTTGTTCCAGTTTGTTGTCTTAAGCAATATTAGAAATACACAGCATTTTGCACTAGGATTACACTAATTTTCATGCTTTTATTCCTTCACATATTTTCTTAACTTATGTTATGCTTCTAAAACTTTTCATGTATGCCTTATTCAGGGTATGACGAGAGGACAAGGCTTCTATGACGACCTCGAGGATTATACTGATTCACAGCGGTACCCCAAGCGCTCCTCCAGCCGCCATCAAGTCCGTGAGGCAGAAGAAGAGTACTGGCAGAGGAAGGAACTCGAAGCTGAAACCCATCGCCAAGAGGAGAGAGATCGAGCTTGCTCGCACAGAGGCGGGTATGAGAAAAGAAGATTTCATAAGGAAAGAGATGAGTCGTCAAAGAAATCAAAGTTTGACTATCGCTCACATCTTTCTGTCTTTCTTCGAAATACACTTCCCTGGGCTAAGAAATTCCTATCACTTCTACCAAATTCTGCCCCAACTCTTGTTTCATCTTCTTCCATTGTTACTTCTGCCCTTGGCACATCTTATCCCCACCGGAGTCCGGCCTACACTCTTCCTTGGGGCCACCCTAAGCTTGAGGAAGTGCTTCCAGGTTGGTTCTTAACAGGGTTAATTTTAATATGGACCTTCATCCCATTCGTAGGGATTCCTTCGTGCCACATATTCAAGCTATCCAAAACATTCTAAAGCGGGTCGAGAAATGGGAGAAGCTCTATAAGTAGCTGGCAGACACTAATAGAAATAATTACTAAGAGATCCTCTCCTTCGAAAACAATAAAGATGATTTTGAAAAGGCGTTGGTCGATCAGGACGCTAAAATTAAACCGTTGGAGGAGGAGAACGAGACATCACTCCATGAAAGTACTACCAACCTGATGAAGGATGCACATGAGAAGGTTGAGATTGTTTGAAGAGATGAAATTATAAAGGCTCATGTAGAAGAGGCTAAATTGAAAGAAGAAGCGACCTCTTTCAATGCTATCATCGTAGCTCAACGAAAAACAATCGTCGATCATGATCTAATTATCGAGGGGCACAAAAAAATGATCTCCGACCAAGCCGTGACCATTGCTAAGGTACAGGCTCATGTCGCATAAATTAGTGCCTAAAAGACCGCTGTTGAGATTGAGAAGACTACGGTGACTGTGGGTTATTTGGACCTCCAACAAGATTTTGATCGAAAAATGGAGAAGCTAAATACAACAATTCTAAACTTCTACGTCAACTCTCTGTTACATCAAGAAAGTCTCAGCTATCCTAGCCCGAATTTTCCATTCACTCTTGCCCTTGTTTGAGAGGAAATCTTATCTCATTTTGCTGACAGTGGTGACACTTACTCTAATCAAGGGCTACGAGATGCCTATCTCAATGATGAATCCAAGGTAGCGCTGCTTGAGGGCCAGGAGGTTCTTCAAGTCGAACGAGTGAGGGAGGACACCGATGCTACCTTGACAACCACCACCGATGCACTTACCAAACCTTCTACCCCCGGTGTGGGTCGACTGTCGGGGTAGCTCCATGACCAGCCGATGAGTTTAGGAGTTGATATTATTCTCGTGTGGTGGAACCCTCAAAAGTAGGCGATAGCGGTAAGTTAGAAGTCACTATTCATGATCCTTTCTTTGGTGTAGGTAACGTCCATGCTTCTTTCGAATTCGTGAGTCTCTACCTTATGCCACAGAAGCTAGAGGAGTTTAATGCCTTCTTTTTTGATCTTATAGGTCCATCCACTTTACCTGTTGGTGCACCAACTACTTCGGTGCCTACGTCTACTGCCATTTTCATATCCTCTAAGATTATATCCATTCCTCCTCCAGTTCCCACATCCATGTCTAATTCACAACCAGGGCCAAAGACCGAGAATATAGTGGCTCTCCATGGCTTGGACGACCTTTCAACGTCTTTGGAATGTGATATAATTGTAGCAGAGACTAAGGAGCAGGAGATGTAGACGGAGCAGCCGTAAAAGACTCGGCATGATTTCGTTGCCATCAAGAAGGAAAAGGTGGAGGCAGTCAGAGCTTCGAACGGCTCCCAGAAATCAAGAAAATGCAAAGGAAAGGGAAGCTCTTCTGAAAAACATTTGGAGGAGGAGGAGATTGCCACCAAAGTGCACATTGACATTACTGGCAACGACACCTCTCCTGAAAAGAAGCAAAAACTACCATCCAGAGGTGGAAAGGAAAGCGGTGGCAAGAAGCATTGAGCGGCTGGCATGAGGATGGACTTGATTTAGGCCAACAGCTTGCAAGAAGACTGACTCATTTTTGACTTGTTCTTGTTTCTCTTTGAGTCATTTTGTTCAAGTGCAGAGTCTGCACTTTGCATCCTTACTGTAGAGTCTCTATTTTCTCTTTGTTCGCTATTGTGGCATGGGTATGGCCCTTGCGTTTTTAATCTAGTGTACAGAAAATCATAAGCAATACAATTATAATTTGACTGTACTTTCATCTATCTATTCACATATGTTCTGTGTACTTGTGCTTGTTTCATTTCATACTTTTCTAATTATGTGATTATAGCCAAAGTCCTTCATTCGAAGTGACAGAACTTAGAGATCAATAGTACTAAGAGAATTTTTGTTTGGAAATCCACAAAACTTTTTTAAATTTTTTTCTAACACTTAGAAATTTATGTTTGGAAGTTCATAAAAATTTGAGCTAGAACTTATGGGCCTATTGTTGTTTGGAGTGGCAGAACTTATGAACTTATTTGTATTTGTATGGTTCTATCTTAATACAACTGTATGCCCCCCAGTTCATAGGGTTGTTCACTTCAAACCATTTTCAAGTTGTTGATAACTTATGGTTTAACTAATCTTATTAAAAATTTGACTAAGTTACAACTTGATCCTAATTTTTTGGAGATATTTCGATTTTAGCATGCAATCTCATTTTTTGGCGACATTCAGGTGAATATGCAATTTGCGCATGGGTATGTGTTCTCGAACATTGATTGCCCTACTTCTAGCGCCAATTTTGTCCCGGTTGCACTCATTATTCCTGACTATATGTGTGCGGTTTCTCATGCTCCTTAGCATTGCCTATCTTCGGGGAACGTGAGGGGTTAGAATTTTAGTGCACGGCCCGTGAGATGCATAGCTTTTATTTTTCCTTAGTGTTGCCTATCTTCAGGCAACATGGGGAGTTGTCATTTCAGTGCTTCTCGGGGTTTCCTATCTTCGGGCAACACAAGGAGATGTTATTTTTAGGTTCTTTGATGTTGCCGATCTTTGAGCAACATGAGGAGTTTTAGTTTTCGTGCTCCTCGGTGTTGCCTATCATCAGGCAACATAAGGAGATGTTGCCTATCTTCGAGCAACATGAGGAGTTTTCGTTTTAGCACTCACAGGTGTTGTCCATCTTTAGGCAACACGAGGAGTTTTGATTTTGGTGCTCCTCGATGTTGCCTATCTTTAGGAAACACGAGGATTTTTGGTTTTAGTGCTCGCCGGTATTGCCTAACTTCGGGCAACACAAGGAGTTTTGATTTTGGTGCTCCTCGATGTTACCTATCTTCGGGCAACATGAGAAAATTTGATTTTCCTTGGTGTTGCCTATCTTCAGGCAACACGAGGAGTTTTTTATTTTGGTGCTCCCCGATGTTGCCTATCTTCGGGCAACACAAGGAGTTTTGATTTTGGTACTCCTCGATGTTGACTATCTTCGGGCAACACGAAAAGTTTTAGTTTGAGCGCTCCCCGATGTTGTCTATCTTTGAGCAACATAAGGAGTTTTGATTTTTGTGCTCCTCGATGTTGCCTGTCTTTGGGAAACACGAGGAGTTTTGGTTTTAGCGCTTCCCGATGTTGCCTATCTTCGGGCAACATGAGAAGTTTTGATTTTGGTGCTCCTCGATGTTTCCTATCTTCGGGCAACATGAGGAGTTTTGATCCTTGGTGTTGCCTATCAGCAGGCAACACGAGGAGTTTTAGATTTAGTGCTCCTTGGTGTTGCCTATCTTCAAGCAACACGAGTAGTTTTTATTTTGGTGCTCCTTTGTGTTTCCTATCTTCCGGCAACACGAGGAGTTTTATTATGAAAATGGATTGTTTGCTTCAAGAAGCAAACTTTATTAAGAAATGCATGGCATATTCTTTGCCTATTTACAATGCTACCAGCATTTCTCGGATGGCTTATTTGCTAAAAAACAGAAAATAAAATTGTTTTTTACATTAAATATCGACGGTGCGATTCACCATTCCAGGCTTTGGGAACTGCAACCCCTTTGACGGCTGTCAACTTGAAAGTCCCGTCACTGAGCTTTTGGTAGACAACATATGGTCCCTCCCAGTTTGGTCCGAAGGCTCTCGGTATAGGGTAGACTTGCTTGAGCACAAGATCTTTAACTTCGAAAGTCTGATTATGAACTTTGGAGTTAAAGCACTGTGCAAGCCTTTTTTGGTAGGCAGCCATTGTCAACTCTACTTCTTCTCTTTTTTCATCGACCATGTCTAGCGATTCGAATAGGAGTTGCTCGCTTTGTGCTTGATTAAAATTCTTCCTTCGGTATGAGGGGACTTCTAATTCAACAGGAATCATTGCTTCTAAACCATATAGTAATGCGAACGGAGTGTGGCCAATTGCCGATTTGTGTGCTGTCCTGTATTCCCATAGTGCGAGTGGAAGTTTGTCAACCCAATTTTCTTTTACTTTTGTTAATCGCTTTTTGATGGCGGATTTGATGATCTTGTTTATTGCTTCAACTTGGTCGTTTGCTTGTGGATGAGCCACTATGGAAAAGCATTTTTCGATTCGGAAGCGCCTGCGGAAGTCTTTGAACTCGGCACTTTCGAATTGGATTCTATTGTCAGTGATGATTTTCTACGACACACCAAACCTACAAATGATGTTTTCAATGACAAAGTAAATAAATTTCTTTGTGGTTATGGTGGCCAGCGGTTTCGCTTCGACCCTTTTTTTGAAATAATCTACGATAACTATAGCATATTTGGCTCCTCCTTTAGCTATTGGACGGACACCAATCTGGGCTGACCATTCATGTCAGTTCTGATGAAGGAGTTCTTTTAATTTTTTTGAATCTTTGACAGAGATCACATCTTCGGGCGTGATATGCGACATCGTGATTTGTTGTTGGACAAAAGTATCTGTATCGGAGAACTTTCTTTGCCAGCATCTGCCCCTAGTGTGGTCTCTTCATTCACCTTCATATGCTTCCTTCAGGATTTGTCGTGCTCCATCATCGGTCACACACCTAAGAAGAGGGGTTGAGAATTCCCTTCGACATAGTATCCAATCCTATATCATGAACCTTGGTGCCTTGAGGAGGAGCTTCTTTCGTTGATTTCAGTCAGTTGGTAAGGTTCTTGCAAGTAGATAGTCCTTTATCGGTGTCATCCATGTATTTGGCTCAACGGTGGTCTCTAGAATCCAGTCCACGTCCGTTTCGTCTATGCTTGGGTTGCTTAGCATTTAAACCAAAACAAATCCCAATGATTGGGCTTCTTCGGAGCTTGACCACTTGACCAAATAGTCTTCTTTGGTATTTCTCTCTCGTGGAATGTGAGTTATGGTGTAATGCTCAATATCACTTAACAGCTCTTGTACTTTGGACAGGTATGGGGCGAGATTTTCTCCGCGCGCTTAGTATTCGCCTTTCACTTGATAGACAAATAGCTGGGAGTTGCTGTATATGTGAATAGATTTTATCCTGAGTTCCTTCACTACCTTTAGTCCAGTGATCAAGGCTTCATACTCTGCTTCGTTGCTTGTTGCTGGTAATTCCAAGCGCAAAGCATAGTTAATGGATTGCCTCTCAGGGGTTTCAAGCACTACCCCTGCTACCGAATAGAGGTTGTTTGATGCATTATCAACGAAGAGCTTCCATTGCGAGCCTGCTTTCGACTGAACTTCCTCCTTATCGTCCCTTATGGTAAATTCAGCAATGAAGTCTGCCAACGCTTACCCATTGATTGCTTTCCTTGGATGGTATGTGATGTCGTGTTCGCTCAACTCTATATTCCACTTGTGTAGTCATTCGGGAGTTTCTGGTCGGCATAAAACTTGCTTCAGGGGCTGGTCAGTCAATACTTTAATCAAATGAGCCTAGAAGTACTGTCGTAATTTTCGACATGCGGTCATGAGGAAATACGCTAGCTTTTCCATCTTTGGATAATTCTTCTCATCTCCGGTGAATCATTTGCTAATGTACTACACACGTCATTAGATTCTCGCTTCTTCCCACATGAGAGCCGCGCTTAGTGGATGCAGGGAAACCGCTATATAGATGAATAGGTCTTCTCCATCCACTAGTTCTGATAAGGTCGAGGGACTTTCCATATGTAGTACCAATTCCTCAAAAGCTGTTTGACAAGCTTCGCTCCACTCAAAATTTTTCCTTCCTTTCTTCAGTGCATCGAAGAACGGCATGTACTGTCTGTAGCTTTAAAGATGAACTGACTCAGTGTTGCGACCTTTCCATTAAAGCTTTGAAGTTCTCTCTTATTTTTAGGGGCTTACACTTCTCATAACGTTGTTATTTGCTCTGGATTTGCTTCGATGCCCCTAGCACTTACTATGAATCCCAGGAATTTTAAAAAGGCTACTCCGAAGTGACATTTAAGCGGGTTGAGCTTCGTTACATATTTGCGGAGTATTTCGAACATTTCATCCATATTATCTAGATGGTTAGCAGCTACTCAGGATGTAACTAACATATTGTCCACGTAAACTTCCATAGTCTCCCCAATCTGGCATTTGAACATAGTACTCACTAGCCTTTGGTACGTTGCCCCTGCATTTTTCAAACCGAATGGCATTACTCGATAGTAGTATAGTCCCAACTCGGTGATGAGGATGGTGTTTTCTTGGTCTGGTTCATGAATCGGGATCTGGTTATAGCCCGAGTCCGCATCCATAAATAACAGCTGTTCATGTCCCGCCGTTCCATCGACCGATTAATCTATCCTATGGAGCGAGAAGCTATCCTTCGGATAGGCTTTGTTGAGGTCTGAGAAATCAATACAAGTTTGCCATTTTCCATTGGACTTCTTGACTTGGACTGGGTTTGATACCCATTCAGGGTAGGTTGCATCTCGAATGAAGCCGTTAGCTATCAGTTTACCTACTTCCTCTCTTAATGCCTTGGATCGTTTGGGGCCCAAGCTGCGCCTTTTTGGCTTTGTCGGTGTGAATTTGGGGTCAATATTGAGAGCGTGGCAGGCAATTTCAGGTGATACCCCACACATATTGAAGTGTGTCCAAGAAAATACGTTCAAATTGGTGTGAAGGAATTTAGTTATGATCGCATCTTATGTCCAAGCTGCGATCCAATTTTCCTGACCCGTGTTGGGTCATCCATACAGAATGGGACAAACACTATCAATTCAACCGGTGCTGCCCAATCCTCCCCTGATCTCTTCTTTCAAGGGTCCAAAGCCTTATCGAATCGGCTATGGTGCCCAAGCTAGGGGCGGTCTGTAGTTGCTATTTGGAGGGTTCGCAGATGTGATGGGTTTTCCCCATATTCTTTCCTTTTTCCTTTCTTCTTGACTTACGCAATTCTCCAATGTAGAATTCCCAGGTGATGCTTTGGCTCCTTTCACAATTCCGACTCCGTGTTCTGTAGGGAACGTCATTATAAGGCACCTTGGACCAGTGTTATTCTGAAGTCGGCTAATGAGGGCCGTTCCAAGAAGGCATTGTATGCTGACATTTCAACTACGATCACAAAAGTTTGAATGAGGGTAACCCTTCACTCACCCTCTCCGAGCTCCATGGGTAGGTCAATTGTTCCCACTGGTTGCTTGGGTTCACCAGTAAACCCTTGAATCTTTGTTCGACAAGCAGACGCACTTTTGATGCCAATCATCATTTGATCGAAAGTGGGTTTAAAGATAATGATAACGGAGCTGCCGCTGTCCACCAACACCTACCGAACTATAGCAGGTCCAATTCCTGCCGTCACTACCATCGGATTGAGAGTTGGAGCTTCGATCCCTTCGGTGTCCTGATTTGGGAACGCAATATCATCATTCAAGATCATTTCCATCTTAACTGGAGTTTCGTCTTCCACAGCCAAACATGATTGCTTCATAGCATGCTTCAACAAACTTGCATATCGCTCCATTTCCCCCAACTTATTTATGCTGGATGTGATCCCCTAGATATTTTTTCGATAATAAGCCTTTGGTCCATTCGTTTCGACCCTTCTTCATTCGTTCCAGCTTGATTCCTTCATTCTCTTGGGTGTTGAGGAGTCGTAGTTTGAACAAATTTTTATGGTTGTTTTACGCACTGCTGGAGTTTGTTGTTCTGGATCAGTTCCTCAATGAGATTCTTTACGCATTCGTATTATGGCCATGTGTCTCATGGAAGCGATAGAACTTTCCTCAGCAATTCTACTGCTCGATTGCCTCCTTTCTAGGTGGCCTTTTGCATTCCTCATTTCCTTGAATTCCAAGAAAAATGTTTTTTGATGTGTCGCTCAATAGAGTATAGCCTTCGGGCCTAAACCCTTTGAGCTTTTTATTGCTGCCATTACCATTCTTCTTATTAGAGTTTTGGTCTTTTCTCTTTGAATTCCCGTCTTTCCCAGTAGTTCCTTTAGTAATTCGAGAAGTGTGTGCATTTTGGTTCATTGCTACATCACTTTCCTTGGCATTTTCCGGTTGCACACTAGTAGACTTACCTTCAAAATCCCGCGCTTCCTCCAACCTCAGGTACTGACTTTCTTTGTAATTGAAATCTTCCTAATGGTAGGTTGCTTCATTTTAATCCACTTTCCAAATTTAGTTTTCGAGTGAATGGCACGAGCTAATGCCATAAAAAACCATGTCTTCCTTTGGGTTGCTTACTTCCATCACCGCATATTGAACCTATTCATGAAAGACTTCAGTGGCTTGTTACGCCCTTTGGTTAAACCCGGATAGGTACATGACATCTTTTGACCGCACAATATGGAGTCTGAACTGATCAAGGAACCTTGTCGCTAGTTGGTCAAAAGTAGAGATGGATCTTGGTGGAAGCCCAGTGAACCACATTGACGCAAACCTTTGAGAATGATAGGGAAGCATCTGTATCGAACAGCTTAAAAGGCATTCACTCCATCCATATACCAATTGTATTTGTACTAGTGAGGCTTTGGGTCCTTCGTTTCGTCATAGGACGGAATGGTTGGCATTATGAACTTTTCAGGATATCTCTCGTTCAGGATTTCATCGGTGAAGGGAGTCCGACTTGGCACAGATCCCCACTCATCCTCTCTTCTATCTTTATTCTCCTCCATTAATCTTTTAACCATGTCTGTGATATATGCCTCCAATGTCCACGGTCTTAAGGATGGTGATCAGTCACTACGCCAAGTGTTTGACTTTCCAAACGATCTTGGTGAGTAAGATGAGGACTAGGCTCTCCTGTTTTCGGGAGAACCACTCCTACAGGGTCGAGTTGGCTTGCGATTGGTCTCACTGGAGTAGTTTGGGCATTCCTTGCATTATCAAATGCATTGGCATCTTCTTCTAATTTGTCGTCTGGCTCTTTGTCCTTCGAGTCGGAAAGATCCATAACTATGTCTTCTACGGGGATCTTTGCCCCCTGACTCAAACTCAGAATAGGTTGCCCTATGGCATATGGAGTACATGTATTTCCATCCACTTTAAGTCCTGTTATAACCCTTTTTGTGGTTGCTCACCCTTTCTTCTATATAGAACAGAAACAGAGGAATTCTCTTGTTCCATAGCAGTCGTGGGTTCGGGCATAGTCCTTGGAGCAGTATTTGACTGTAGGGTTAAGAAAGCGTTAAGCTTAACCGTTAGAGCTTTTAGCTACTCTCCATTTTTTGGTTCATCTCATCAACCATTTTGTTTAAATCATCCCTGGTAACAACTTCATTTGGACTGGAGGAGGCAGGCGCCTGATTCCCTAAATTAGCACCATTCACATTTTTTTGTTGGGGATTAACATCCTCTCCAGCTACTACAGCCCCTATAGACCTTCCAAAGCAAGTTCTTCTTCTTTCAGGAGCCAGTGATTCCATACAGTTAATTCTTCAAGAAAAGATAAGGATCAAACTTCTGGATCTATGGGATCCAAAGTAGATAGCAAGATCTGGATCATGAGTAGGAGTTTCCAATGAAAGCACCAAAATGTTGACCTAAAAAATGGACCAACACTGTGGTTTGGATTTGAAAACACCATCCCTATTCTGATAGAGCAATATGATAGATAACAGATATAGAAAAGGAATAGTAAAAGAAAGCAGACAAATAATTTTTATAGTGATTTGGTTGTCAATGAAGCCTACGTCCACTTTATAGTTCTATTAAAGACTGATTGTTGTTATAAGATATGTTTGATTACAAGGCTTTGATTATTTCCTAGTTAGATTGAATCACCAAATTTGGAATCCACTGAAGAATCACTGTGTATTCCTTTGGAGATTGTTGTGAGGAAGGTAGACAGTGAAGAATAATTCCAGCAGAGCTTCAACCACCAGTCCGGAGAAGATCCTCTTTATGTTACAGGTAGGTTAGTATTTATATGGATCGGAGACCTTCTGGGCCAGGCCATGCCTCCATCAGCTCGCAGGTAAGTAGTAGACGACCTAGGAAAGTTGGCTCGTAAGATGAGTAAATGCCATGGGTCGCCAATGACCCATGGTCTATGGGTCGCCAGCGACCCATGGTCTTGGCTCATTTTGCGAGCCATGGTCTTTCCTCTTTTTTTAGTGTTCCATACTTGCTTGTTTGAAGGTCTGAGGAAAGGCATGAGTCGCTGATGATGTAAGCACTTATGATCTTTCTAGAGTCTAGAATTGGAGATGCTTTCATAGCCTTTTATCATTGTTGTAACGTTTTGACGGTAAGTCACTAGCCATTTATGTTCAACTGCTAATTGGACTAAAGGAATGCTGATCTCTCGACTTCATTGATCCCAGTAGTTATCTTAGTCGTATAGCTTGGTCCTTATCGATCCCTTGTCTTAGCTTTTTCGATTAAGTCCCGAGCCATCCTATTTATGGGGTTGTTCTATTTTCCATTGGTTTACGTTGGGTTAACCAAACCCAAATAACAGTTCCAAACCTTGAAAAGATGTTTTCTTTTATGAATTTCACAATAAGTTTATGGTCGTTTGTTTTACAAGGAATGGCTTCAACGCATTTGGAAACATAATTAACAGCAAGAAGAATGTACCAATTTTCGAAGGAATTGGGGAACGGTCCTTTAAAGTCAATACCCCAAAACATCAAAGATTTAGATCATAAGAATGGTGTGCGAAGGCACCATGTTTCGTCAAGGGATTCTTCCTACCATTTGGTAGTGATCGCAAGTATTACAAAATTCAAATGAATCTTTGAAAAGTGTGCCAGTAAAAGCCAGATTGAAGTACTTTTTTCGTAGTTTTCTTAGGACCGAAGTGACCACCACAAGCTTGGTCTTGATAAAATGAAAGAATACTTATTGATTTCACAATCCGGAATGCAACATCGAATGATTAGATCAAAATAGTACTTAAACAAGTATGGATCATCCTAATAGAAGTACTTGACTTGGGAAAGAAATTTATATTTATCTTATTTCGACCAAAATGAAGGAGTTTCCTTAGTGACTGGTTAGTTCACTATGTTGGTATATCATGGATCAACAGAATCGGAAAGGAGTTGTTCATCGGGAAAGTTCTCATTGATCGGTAAAGGAGATAGTATGTTTGGAAGATGTGACAGATGATCGATAATGTCATTGCCGGATCCTATTATCTTTGATCGTAAGGTCAAATTCTTGGAGGAGAAGGATCCAATGGATCAAACGAGGCTTAGCACCCTCTTTAACGAAATGGTACCTAAGCATAGAATGGTCAGTGTAAACCGTAATTTGTGAGCCAATCAAATAAGGCCAGAATTTTTTGAGCACGAAGACTACCGCTAGAAGCTCTTTTTCAGTAATCGTGTAATTGAGTTGAGCATCGTTTAGAGTCATACTTGCTACTAGATGACATGAAGAATTTTGTTGATGCGTTGTCCTAAGACAACACCGACTGCGAAATTTTAAGCATCACATATTAGTTTGAAGGGAAAAACCCAATTAGGTGAGCAAATGGAGGGAGAGGAAATGAGTTTGTTTTTGAGTCGTTCAAAAGCCGAAATACAGTCAGAATTAAGTCGAATGGGACATCTTTTCCAAGAAGAGTTGTCAGAGTTCGAGTAATTTTATTGAAGTCCTTCACAAAAAGTCGATAGAAACCGGCGTGTCAAAGGAATAAACGAATGTCCTTGATAGATTTGGGAATGGGTAGATCTGCAATTACGTCAACTTTTGCTTTATCTACCTCAATGCTTTTGTTTGAAATGACATGCCCAATGTCAATGCCATGTTTGACCGTAAAATGACATTTTTCCCAGTTTAACACTAAGTGTTTGTCTTTGCATCGTTTAAGAACCAATTCAAGATGGTGTAAGCACTCGAAAAAGAGTTTCCAAAGATAGAAAAATCGTCCATAAATACTTCTAGAAAGCGTTCAATCATATTAGAAAAGATGCTGACCATGCATCTTTGAAACGTAGCAGGATCGTTGAAAATGCCAAAGTGCGTATGTCGATACGCAAAAGTGCCAAATTAACATGTAAAAGCCATTTTCTCTTGATCCTCGAGAGCAATTGGGATTTGGTTATAGTGGAATGACCATCAAGAAAGCAATAAAACTCATGACCGACTAAACTTTCAAGCATTTGGTGGATGAAAGGAAGAGAGAAGTGACTTTACGTGTTGCAGCATTTAATTTTTTATAATCAATGCAAATATGCCAACTCGTTGAGTACGAGCTGCAATGAGTTCGTGAGTCATTCTTGATGACGATATGTCCAACCTTATTCGACGCAACATGAATTGGACTTACCCACGAACTACCATATATTGGATATATGATTCAGTTATCGAGAAGTTTAAGAATTTCATCACGAACCGCATCCTTCATTTTTAGGTAAAGCCTTTATTACGCATCACGAGCAGGCTTGGAATCGTCAATTAAATGAATACGATGTTAAACAAGAGCGGGACTAATTCCCTTTATATCGGTGATTGACAATCCAATTATTCCTTTGGTTTTTAATAGAATTGAAAGAAGGGAAGCTTCTTGATCAAGAGAGAGAATTGTAGAAACTATTATGGGAAACGTTTCGTTATCACCTAAGTATGCGTACATAAGGTGATCGGGAAGGGGTTTATGGTCCAATCTCGAGAGTTTCTCAATTAAATAATTTGGTGGAAGTTCTGATTCAACGGTAAGGGGTTCAAAAGGAAACACATTTTCAATTTCGTTAGGCTAGTCCTGAAACAGTTGTTCGTATTCGGTCTCATATTCACTGTTTAGCTCAACTGTTTCATTATCGAAATTTTCTTGAATGAAGCTAACTTCCGCGTTTGGTTATGTGGTTCATTAGATTGATTTTCAGGATTGAAAATGTTAAGATCCAAGGTCATGTTTCCAAAATAATTTTTCATCGAACCGTTTTGACAATTGATTAAAGCATTTGAAGTGGCCAAGAAAGGTCGGTCTAAAATCAGTGGAATTTGACTCATCAGATTATTCACGGGTTGAGTCTCCAAAACGATGAAATCAACGGGGAATATGAATTGACCGATCTTGATGAGTACATCTCCCACGGGTTTCTTTATCAAACGATCGACAAATTGAAGAGTTACTTTAGTTGGCTTTAGTCACTCATGCCAAGTTGCTGTTAAATGGAATAAGGAATCAAATTGACACTCGCACCCAAATCGAGTAAGCATTTGTTAATCATTTTGTCTCCTACCGTGCATGAGATCGTCGAACATCCAAGATATTTGTATTTGATGGGAATTGATTGGGATAAGACTTTGCTAAGTTCGGAGGCTAAGAAAACTTTCTTGGGTACATGAGTATGTCATTTTTTAGTACACAAGTACTTGAGAAACTTAGTGTATATTAGGACTTGCTGAACGTTATCAAGAACCGGAATGTTTACTTTGACTTGTTTAAAATTTTCCAACATCTTTTCTATTTAGTTAGAATGTTTCTTGGGTTGAAGAGGATGTGGAAACGGAACATGATATTCAGTAGGTGGGTCTACTTGAGTAGAAGAAGAATTTGGATTGGATGTTGATTCGATGCTTGGCTCAATGTTTTATTCAGATTCGTTTATTGTTTTAGAAGTGTCGAGAGTGGTTTTCGATAAATCATTTGGATCAATGACATAATTATTGATTTTTTATCAGAACGCAAAGTCGTGATAGCATTCATTTGGGTTACGTTCCTATCTTAAACAACATGGGCTTGATTAGAATTTGTGTTTTGATTTTAGGACTCAAAACTGGCTGACCTAGGAATATGCCTCATTCACGTTCACTTACAGATGTGGCTAATTGACTCTTTTGCATTTCAAGTTTAGAAATTGATTGACTCGTATTATGCATGCATGAGGTTAACAAATTTTACAAATTATTGTTTGATTGGAGGCATTGAGTGGCTGCCTTAGCCAAAGTTTCAAGACTTTTCTCAAGTGAACTTAATCATTTATCGTCTTGGGGAGAAAAAGATTGTTAAGGTTGATTTTGGGATGGACCCGCAAAATTTTGTTGAAAATGATTAGGTTGAAATGGTGGATTCAAAGCATTATTCGAAAATGCTTGAAAATTGGGACAAACCAAATTTGTATTAGGATTATTTTGGTTCCAAGGAAAGTTCGAATGATTTCACCAACCATGATTGTACATTGGAGATAACGGGTCATTCTTAACCTTATTGAAAGCATTGAGTTGTTGAATCGAATTATGGCACGGATCGGTTATGTGATTCAGATCGTTACATTTATAACACATGGGTTAGGAAGGTTGATTTATTTGATTGGATGAGAAAACATTGTAGAATTTATTGACTATCGATCTTAGCTTCCAAAGCCAAAGATGATCCTATCGAGTGTTTGCTCCATCGTGAATAAATGGATTTTTCGTTAGAACGTTCCCAGTGGGATGACTTTTCGGCTTGATTTTCAAGAAATTGTCAAGCATCGTCGTGATGTTGGGCGAGAAAGTTGCCTTGGCACATCGATTCAAGCATGGTTCGTGAGTTGTTTTGAAGTCCATCTTACAAGATTTGGCAAAGGGTCCATTTTTTGAGGTTATGGTGTGGCTTTCAAAATATTTTCCAAATGGTTCACTCCTGAATTGATGAAAATTTACGATTTTGTTTTGGATTTTAGTTTTTTTAAAATATACATGAACTAATGCATCTAAATGAATGTAAGGACTTAATTATAAAATTTTTGTCCTTAGTAGGTCCTAATTCAAAATTGTATAATCATATTTTGTCTTAATCCAATAAAATATTTGTTTGATAGATAACGGATAGGAGTTATCGATGTACCATGAATCACTGTAGCAATGCGGCCGAAAGTTTTAGTACCTTCGGAGAAACAATCACTATAATATTTACAAATCACCATAACATTTATATATGATTATTGCTATGTCGTAGCCTAGACACCAAGAAAATAAATTGTTCAAAGAAGACAACTTGTCAAGATATAATTAAGCCCTAGGTGAGCTCGTGACTCCCTTAAATCTTAAGTCTAACCGTTACTATTAGTAAATTCTACTATAAAATTCCATTTGTGGGCCATGGAAGGGGTGATGAAATCCTCCACCTTATATGGATTAGGGTGCTGCCGTTAGAAAAGAAAATAAGATGAGATGTATGCAAAACAGAAATTAAATGTGATTTTAACACTGCAACTACGAATGAGAATGGTTTTTGTTTTTGTTTTTGAATTTTTTTCTAAAACAATTTGCAAGCAACCAACATTGCAAAGAAAATAAAAATAATTGATAAGAGCACGATACCAGAGCCTGCAAAATTATTAAACAATTATTTTTAAGCAGCGATTTTTTAAAAAAAGCAAGTAGAGCAGACCAATTTGTTTCTATTTTCTTTTGCAGCCTGTAAATGAGAACAAATACTAACATAAATGTAAATTACAACTAATGCTTTAAGACCCAAGGAAAAACTCTTTGTCAATAATAACGGAGTACCGACCATCTCAAACCCCAAAAACTAAAGGTAGAATTCTTCAACATTCCTTCACTAACAAGCTACCTTGCTCAAGATAGATGGATTGCTCAAACTACATTCCCTTCTAGATCTCAGAAATTAACCAAGAACCAAAGTGACACCTTATTTAATTCTAAATCACAGGCCAACTCATCGGCCATATAAATACTGCATCCTGCCCGATCAAAGTCTTCCTTCTCGAAATGCCGAGAAACAATCTTCTTTATGAGAATGTTCTCCGAACCTATATCGATGGAAGCCATCTCATGCTTTTTCCAAGACCGTGTCTTAGCAATAGTCTTAGGACTTAGATATGGCTTCCCTCTAAGGCAATGCATTATGGAACTGCTTCAAAGAGTCTAAAGCTGGTGAAGCTAGAAATACTAGTTCCCTAAAAGCCACACCAATTTTGACACCAACTGCATCTGCTGGTTATGTCCATGATTGGTTGAACATCTTTTGCGGTAGCTAAATGGTCTCTGAACTAATCAGGCATCTCGCACGACCTATTCGCAATCACTCATGCACTCCATCTGCTCACACATATAACCTAACGAAGATACCTTAAGACCGAGCGATAGAAACAAATCAAGTCTAGAAGACAAGTCATGTATACAGTATAATATAGTAAAAAATTACAAGTATGATCTCTCTACATATCCCGTTTACTACATTGATTAACTCAAATTGGTCTACTTGGTCAGATTGTCGAGCCTTAGCTCTGATACCATCGGTAATAACCCGCCTTTCATAATATCCTGAAATCAACTTCAAATGACAACATTTGACTTTCGAATATCACAAAAGATAGATTGTCGGGGAAGAGAATTTAAAACAAACAATGTACTAAGGCATATCGGCATGACTTATAACGGAATGACAATATATAACTTACTAAATATACATGAATAAAACAAGATAATCGACATATATGAGAGAATGCACTAGCGGAAATAATTGATAAGTGAATATCAATATAGAATGTCAGGATACATGAAATCTCACATATAAATACATATCTGTCATATACTACAACAATATCAAGTATATATATGAAGTATCTAAAGTATCTACACTGCCTCCATAGAATGCCCCTGATGTCCTGCAAGTTTATCCCTAAAAGCACTGACTCCCAAACTACTCAATTGAGTACCCGAGAGTTGTCATGTCATAAGCAGACAAAGATAAAATGCGAGTTAAAAATAAAGCCTAGTGTGAGGGGGAGCTATCTAAAAATACTATATATAAAAAAAATATACAAATAAACAAGAATTACTAAAGCACAACCTATCCTTTGTACAATCGCGGCTTAGGGGTAATGTAAACTATTCATAAATAAGTAAAGTAAATCTATCTCAAAGATGGGAAAATACAATAACTTGCTCTTCTCTTACAATCAACTAGCCAACAGAACTAATATAATGCGACTGAAATGTAATAACATACTATGGCAAAGGTAACCAAACATCCAAAAGTATGATGATGATAATATAAGTCTATCGCGAAAACATAATGATAGTAAATGCAGCAACCACATCAACCAACCAACTAATAACACGCGTAACATAACAATGAAAGATAACTAAGGAATACAAATCAATTGTTTGCATCAAAAGTTGGCATAAACACCTAACAGAAACCTTTTGAAGATAATTAAATGAAAAATAAAATGAAAACACTGGATAATAATGATGAAACAACAATAAATGGTGAGGAAAAACATGCATGCATGATTTATAGTGGTTCAGCGTTGTATGCCTACGCCTAATTTGAGTAGATTGCTTTATTAATTCCTTTATAATCTGAATACAAGAGAGATAGTATCAAAATCCTTAGTTAACAAGAATGTAAAGCAAACAACATCGTCCAAAAAGTCCCTCAAAATGAACCCTCAACCCTATATTTATAGATGAAGGTCGCCAACTATCTCTTTGGAAACTTAGCTGAAAAACTCTAAGAGGGATCACAAGGAAAAATTCCCAATGAGGATGGATTGGTATGGTCAAATTTTAGGAAGCGATCCCTATGGTGGATGCACCATGCAAAAATATGTTTAGTCTCAAAATTACATGTCATTTGGATTAGTGGAGCTCGAGTTATTGTTTGATCTTTAATTCAACATGGCTTGCATGTAATGTTCTGCCAATCCCTTCTTAGGGATGTATATCGACCCCTCCAACTTGGTCCTATTGAGGTGCAATTCCTCAAGCAGGTTTCTTAGGTTCCATATGTCTTCCTCTCCAAGTTTCAAATACATTGGTCTTGTAGATCTTGAGATATTGATTGTTTTCTATAAGAATGCTCACATGCATTGAAACATGTCGAACCCTTTTGTTGGAGCCAATTTATACGATCCCTCCTATACGTTGAACTATATTCCATATTCTGAACATTCTACCTTGTCCATCTGTTAATTCCATTCATCCCAGACTTCATATTATCATCTATGCTTAACTTCTAGGCCCCGCAATCATCACTCTGGAGTCATCGACGTTGATGGCAGTCGAATCTAACTTGTTTAATCAGTTCGATATAGCTGGGCCAGAATGCCGGATAACGTTTGCCCCTAAAGTACATCTTGTAATGAACATGACGTGCTTTGAATCGAAGCAAGTTAGAGTTCTTAGAAAGAAATCCATCTAGCTGCGTGAATAGTTGTTATCCCTTTGTCAAATAATTTTTCCAATGTGCTGATTTCTTATTGATCATCACGACGCTTGGTCGATTTCCAATGGTATAAATCTAGGGCTATATTCCATCAGCTAATATATGCAAGTCCGGTTCCGCAATTCTAACTAGCCTTGGATATTTGGTCTAGCTTTGAGCTTGAAGGCTTCAAGGTTGATTCCAATTTCTATTAATTTGAAAATATTTGTTTTTTGGTCATAAACATGCACGTTCAAATGCACGTCCTTGTCGTTGCTCCCAGATGTGTTTGTATATTCATGGGTTCGTCGCCAACTATCATTGAATTTCATATGTTCATGCTTTTTATAAATTTCATGCTTGTATTCATTTGTGTATATGTTCGTGGCTGATCCCTCACTCTCTATTCTCTCTTTATTTTTACATGTTTTTTAGGGATTGGCATATGCTTAGCCGATATGATCCCTTTCTCTCCTTTTTTCATGCTTGCAGGGGTCGGTATGTTCTATGTTGAACGCTTCCCTTTTGCTTTGTCCTATATATTTCATGCCGATCCCTGCATATTGCTACCAAAACCTACATTCTCTCCTTTTGTTTTAAGGCTCGACGGTTTTTATGCTGAACCATCCTCCCTTTTTTTGCATGTTGAACCCTCTTACCTTATATAAGATATCATTCTTTCTCCTCACATTTCACTCATCCCTCTCCTTCCCATTTACCTTTCTAGGACCAAACCCTTCATTACCTTGAAAATGAAAACCCGATCCCTTCCTTTCTACTTGACGATTGCTTTTATCAATAAATATGTCTTCCTTCTTAGTTTTAGATCACCATTCCACCTACCATTCGAAACATGACCCAGCATTTTTTTCTTCTTATAACTCATCTTTAACATTTTAGGTAAGCTTTCTAATTTTTTCTTTTGGTCTTATGACGAGGCAATGAATCCTAATCCGTCGGCGATAATTTGGTGTGTGATGTGGTGGATTATTGACAACATAGGTTATTCAGGGAAGACAAGAGATGGAAGGGAGTAGGGCTTGGCAGGATGATAAGGAAGGAAGTAGAGAAGAGAAGATGGCATAGTGTTCGGTTTGAATGTTTTAAAGGATAGCGTAAGAATTGTAGAAAGAAAGGGATTGGCAGTATTGTTGGATGAAGGAGGGATAGGCTGAAATGGCAAAGGACAAGGATCGGGGAAATTGCGGAAGGAAACGGATCAGTGGATTGCATTGGCATAGTGGGATCGTCATATTTATAGAAGGAGAAGTATCGGTGGAATGGGTTTAGAGAGAAGGAGCTGTTGTAATGTTCCAGGGTAGGGATCGGCATATAGGGATCGACATAGAGGGGTCGGTACATAGGGATCGGCAAGTGTTTTGCTCATTCCAAGATTTCAAATTTAACTTGAAAACTTGGAGCAATCAACAACTCTTCCATCTAAATGAACTTGAACATATGACAACTAGAACAAAAAGACTTGCATATTCACTAGTGAACTTGAGATTGAACAATCAAATCCTTAGAACTTTCAACCTGAACTAAACTTAATATATGGACCTTAATAATAGATTTCACACTTTGATATGCCGATTTTCGATCCCAAAGCTTTTGCAACCGATCAATCTCTTTGCCATTTGAGATGGTCAGCGGTGATGATCAGTCTGGTCGAATCCAAAGTCCCATCATTTAACTTCGTTTTCTTATTTAAAGTATGTTTATTTTTGTTATACACTAACTACACCGCACTAGCTCACACTTAGCACGAGGAACAGGTAAACCTTTTTTAATCTCGATTGTCAACTGAGTATAGTTAATATGGAATTTAGATGCTTAGAGCGTATATCTGCATTGTCTTCTAGACCAACCTTGCAGCTTAGCAATCCTGAAGCAAAGTCAAGTTCCGCGACTATATCTGGTAGGCTTTCTCTTGGTTATCAGACTAAAAAAAGGAAGTCTTTGGCCAATTAGTCAACCTTTTTTTAGTGTTCTCATCCTCCCGGTGGAGGATGTAAGTTCAGCGCCCGATGTACTAGAAGGCCCTATTCCCTTAGATGACCCAATAGATTCTCAAGCCTCGAAAATTGGTAATGCCCTTTGTAGGTTATATTCTAGACATGGGATTCCATTCGAAGATGTCTCGGGTCCTTCAATAAATAACATGGCTCACATGTCTGGGCCGGATGTGTGCCACCTTTCAATTCTTTTATTCGAGAAATGTTAAGATATCTTGGAATAGCTCCCACTCAACTTCACCCAAACAGCTACGCCTTTCTTCATGGAACTTTTCTATTATTCATGGGTGTTTTGCTTCGCCCACCGACTCCCGAGGACATAAGTTTCATTTATAACTTTAAACAGCAGTCAGAAAGTCCTTCCTATGTCTTTCTCAGGCCTTCACCTAATTATCGAGTCTTAACCAGCGCTTGGAACGAACTTACCCTCTTCAAACATGAATGGTTCTACATTCGATGTCTGCCTGGCTTTGCAAGGCGATGGTTGGAAGGACGTAAGTGTCATCTTCACTTTATCTTCAAATTCTTTATCCGAGTCATATTCTGGATTAACTAACATTCTGAATATCCACGGGTGTCCGCCCACGTCTATAGGGCAATAGTTTCTTAAGGGCGATCTCTGCAATTTGCGCCATACCTATCGAAAATAGGGACATTAGACTTCTTGTAACTGACGGCCTATTATCTCTATTTGGGCTACTAGAAGAGGGTCATAACATCGTGCTCCTTGGAAGTGTAGCATCACCGAGAACATTGTAGAGCAAGAAGGGGATATAAACAACCTTGTTGTGCCCCCAATCGATGGGATTCGGGATGAAGTTGATGATGGCAAAATTAGGGCTACCCAGACGAATGAGCCTGGCGATGCTAATGTTGGCCTAGGCAAGGTGCGTGTGGTCGAACTATCATAAGGCGCGCAATCCCAAATGCTAACTAAGAGAAGGAAGAAACTGGCATATAAATTACACAGAAGAAAAACTTCTAAGGATCCATAATTTGTTATCACTTCTATTAACGGAGAGTCATCTTCCCAACACTTAGAAAGTTCAATGAAAGGATTTTCAAATCTTTAGATCCCCAGTGACTTTATGATTTATGACTTCCCAAACATCAATAACGAGGGGCTCAGTTCTTTCGCTAGGAGTGGTGATGGCATTCTTCCTACCGATAGAGGAGAGAAAATGCCTATAAGCAAGGCTACAGCAGCTGGTCCATCAGGGGAACATTAGGACACTTACAATCACGTGCACTCCACTACACGCTCTTCGTCTATCTTTTATATAATGGTTACTTATACATTTTTGTTTGGTCTTTGCAGGTGCGATAACTCAGTCTTGAGCTTTTGGTTGCATAAGGACCTCTTGACTCATTATGGATCTAGCCGTGGTTCAGAATGAGGCAGGCGTAGGGAAGAAGATGATGGTCGGGAAAAATTCATCATTATAGGGAATCTTCTTCTTTGAAGCGTAAGTCCTAGTCTCAGGTATTCCAATAGGAAGATCAATCCAATTGTTTATACCAAAATTGGGCACAACACTCTTCGGGCATGTTTAAAGAGATCAAAATGAAGGATATAAATGAAAAATGAGGTTAATCTAACAAACACACCAAAAACAGACAAACAAAAGTATAAGAACATAGAGATTTAGAGTGGTTCGGCATTGTAGCCTACATCCACTATAGGAAATTTATTGTTTTATTGATGATCCTCGCTGGTGACGACTGATTACAACAGTACATTCAAGATACAATGGAGATTCCGAAAGAGTATCGGTATAAAATAGTCCAAAAGTCCATTTTCTAATGGTCCAGGACTACTATTTATAGGTGTAGGCTGAAAATATCTGGCTCAAATCTCAAAAGACTCCTTCTCTCACGTGGGAGGGATCACGAGATCGATTCGAGGTGGATTGGGATCGATCCCCGATCGGTACATACGAATTTCGTATTGATCCAAAATAGCTCCATTTGGTTCAAGATCGATCATGGACATTCTTGAGATGGTACGCAAGCTCCTATGAAAATTTGGTGGCATTTGGACGTAGATTTTGAGTTATGATCGATCCAAGTTTGCAATTGTAAGACATTGTTGAGTTCGTATCGCTCTGGTTCGTATCCATGTTGACATGTGTTGATCAGATGACATGACACTATATTCTAGGACCGACCCACTTTTCCTTCCGAGTGACCGAGTCTTCCAATTTTAGGCTTTGTTTGTATCGACCCTGAATTAGCCCTTTTGCATCGATAGTTATCACTTTATTTCGTATCGATATTTGAGATCATTTTGTATCGATAGCCTCAACCCCAATTTGTATCGATATAGACTTAAACTCTTCGAATCGATTAAAGATCGACTTCGTATCGATACCTTCTAGGTGCTACCTCATATTGCTTATGGGTGGTATGCTTCGTATCGATTGTTGACCGATCGATACAAATTATGTAAATGATGATCGACATGAGTTGTGCATTAGTGGAAGCGACATGAAATATCACTGATGATGGATATGAATGGGAGTAGATGTGATGGATACGAAGTGATGCCTCTTCCATGGATATGAACCAGATATGTTTCACTTGAGACTTGATGGATACGAATTTGCATGGATATGAATAATGTTGATTTTCTTAACCTTGATCGATTAACACTTTGTGCATACAAGCTCCGATTGACTTGAAATTTGAAATGTTGACTCTCGCAGCTTTACTTGTTGTACCAAATTGATTGTAGCTCGATCTAGACTCAGACAAATTTACCAGTATCCATAGTAGATCTGTGTGTAACCAATCTTCAGGGACGATCTTTCTATGGTTTTTAGTTAATTTCTTGGTGTCACGGCCTTGCCAAAAGGCGAGACAACATTTGCCCCTCAAAGTATGTACTGTGTAAATATGACGTGCTTTGAAAACCTGCATCCTTTGGTCCGAAAAATTCTGCCTATTCATTGAACAGTCGTTGTCTTTTCGTTAAAAGATGTAACCTTTGATTCCCGGTAATATAAATATTGAATTATTACCAAGGATTGTACAGTGCAATATTGTAACTGAGTTTCGAGTGTTAGAAATCTGTTGTTCATCATTGTAATTGTCACCAGGTGAGCATTCAACTTCTGTGAATTTTGAAAATTAAATGTTAGTTCATCATGCACGAATGTGTGTTAACCTGACTCCCATTAACATTTGCACGTTTACGAGTCGTTATCAAGTTTTTTTATCGAGTTCCGATCCTCTCCTTGATCAATATGAAATTCGAGTTGTAACAACACCTGATGGTCGTTTTAGTGTATCCCTTTATGTTAATCCTCTCCTGGATCAATGTGAGAAGTCGAAAAATTATCTTTGTATCAATATTGATCAACACGAATAAGTCGGCCCTTTAAAATAATTCATATCGATGCATTTTTGATGGGTTTGAACGGTTCAGATAAGACATTGCTTTGTGTTTCGTAGCGATAGCCTAATAGATTTGAAAAGCTTCATCTCAGATCAGCCTTGGATGGATACGAAGGATGTTCTTAAATCGATGGCTAATGGATACGAACACTCCATTTCGTATTGGTTATGGTGTAGACCTCTTCAGCCGGTCAGTTTTGTATTAAGATATGAATCGACACTTGTCTTGGGCCTAACCATATATAAATGCTTTTCGTGCTTAGAAAATTCTTTCACTTATTCATTTTGCTTCCAGCTTTCGTATCGATTGCACAGTCAAGAAAAATAAATTGTTTCGTTACCAAATTACTTAACTTTTTAATTCTTTGAATTAGCTGCCTAAATTAGGTAATTAACCAACAATCTCTCATTAGAAATGACATTACTTGAGCTTTAACATCACTCCATTCATATTCGTAGCCAAGTTTGGTGAAGAGGACGCCGGGGATGGTCGAAGTAAGGTCGAGGAAGGAGGAGATGGTTCTTGTGCTGCTTGAGTCGATCAGAGAAAATGAAGTGTAGATGGAGACATATAAGCCTCTCGTATCGATTTTAGATGAGGGGATACAATTTGGATCGATCTGGACGTAGTACAACATTGTAACGAATGATAGAAGAATTTCGTATTGGTAGATTGTAGGCTTTCATATCGATCAACTAATGATGGCCCTCATATCGATTCAGGCGATCTATACGAAATTCAGGGTCCAATGATCGATACGAAGCAGAGGGAATTTTACATCGATATGAAGCGACTTTCGTGTGATCAATACGCAGCATTGTTCGACAAACGATATGAATCATTGCTTCCTCTGATGGATACGAACTATGCTATTGGAGAGCAATATGAACTGACTTTATAGGTGATCAATATGAATTATCTATTTGGGGATTGATCCAACTTGAACTTGATGGAGATGAAATCCTTTGCACACTTGAACATTTAACTCCGATGAGCTTCTGCCTTACATAACTGGACTTAACCACTTCACCGCATATTTAACTGAATTTTGAAGCTCGTCGATGGATCTGTAACTTGACAAAATTGTGACGAACTTTAACTTGGATCGATCTTCGAAGTCTGGATGGCATGGGTGTGATGGTCAGCGAAGACAGTCACTCTGGTTGAATTTCGAAGTCTTATCGTTTAAACATCTTTCAAATCTCTTAAAATCTCTTAAGTAATATGTGGTACTGCACTGCACAATACATTCACGCACTTAACACTAGGGGAAACACGGGTTTATTATCGTCTAACGATGATTTTTGCTAAGTTGAATAGCTATGGAACCTGGATGTTCACAATCGAAAGAAGTTCTTAGTCCACCTCTTCATGTAGTCGAGATGTCGGCTATCAAAGCCGAAGCTATCAGTCTTGCTCCGAATGAGCTATCTGGAGCAGTTTTCATCATGCATCTGCAAGATTCTGTTCCCTCCAATTTATTTGAAGACATGTTGGGAAGGATTTGTTCAAGGCATGGATTGTTAAGGGATAATGTCTTATTGCCAAGGATAGAAGATAGAGCCCATTCTTCCCCAGAAGGGTATAGATTCTCGTGTGTAGCTGGGGCACTCCCTCCATTTAAAAAATATATCCAAGAAGTGTTGTTATATTTAAAGTTCGCCACATCATAGCTACACTCGAATGGGTATGCTTTGCTGAATAGCCTACTCATCGTCTTCATGGAGCATCTCTTTCGACCCCCAACTCCCAAAGAAGTCAGATACTTGTTCAATATAAAAAGATGAGGAGATAATCCCTCCTTCACTTTCTTAGAAGCAGTTTGGAACTGTCAAGTCATGATCGGGGCCTAGACTAAGCTTAGCTATTATAAGACCGAATGGTTCTTTGTTCGGTGCCTACGGGGTTCATCAGACGGTGACTAGTCAGACGTAAATGCTTCAACATCTATGCCTATTAACTAGATAATAGTACCCGATTTTAGAGTTCAACGCTTCTTTCTTTCACAGCTTTGATTCCACAACCCGAAGGGGCTTCGTTTAAGGAGAATTTATATTTCCTTCAAGAGGTGCCTGCCGAGTGTAGCAAGATCGATGAGGTCCTCACTGATGAAAATCTAAGGGCCATTGGGCTAATTGATAGAGATCAAAGCATCGAGCTTGAAGGATTTCTCAGGATGGCTCCAGCGAGGCAAATCAGAAGGAGAGTTCCTAGAATCGTGATCATCGAGCAAGATGGTGATGAGAATTTTCCCATTGGAGACGAGGCCACACCCGGGCCTTCACAAAGTCATCGACATTTAGAGAGGATAAGGAATGGCAAGGCCATTGCCCATAAAGCTCCAAGATGAAAGTCTGTTGTAATGTCTTTGCCAACAGTGGCTGTTGTAATTTCAGAGGCTCCTTCTTCACAAATAGAGAGTCCTTTCAAGGGACTTGTAGATATTCTTATTCTGGATGATGTGTCGCTTCACCAAGATACCAGATTAGAGGGGCTTCAAAGTGCCTTAAATTTAGGAGAGCCAATCCCTCCGAGTAAAGCTGTTACAACCAGTTGGTTAGGGGGTTTACACATGCATGCACACACTTCACGACACCACATAACTAATATTCACGAGCTGTTCATTCTCTGAAGATAACTAACTCTGTTTCTTTTTCACTTGACAGATATAATGTCGAAGAAATGATCCATGATTAGTAGCCTTCGTGTCGCATGTCAATCTTCCAGTTTATACCGAGAGTCTCGCAGGCACGAGTCCGATTACGATCATCGTTACTCTAGTTAAGATAGGGATCGCTATGATAGGAAGAGAGATAGGGAGAGAGAGAGAGAAAGAAAGAGAGCGGGGGAAAGAGAGAGGTGAGATTGGCACTATTCCTTGTCGCGCTTTCCTCCACCTAGAGTTCCCTTGCCACCCTCCGGTTTTGGAACACATACCGGTGAAACTTCGCACCAGCCAGTGCCTCCACAAACTTTAAGACCTGGCGAGCAACGCCATAGAACTAGGGCAGACACTTCTATTGTTACTATATTTGAGGCTATGGAGCTTACAAGGAAGGGAGTCGCCCGAATAGCTAAGCTAAAGGAAGATTTCCTTAATATTTATTTTGACAGCTTTCACTTCCCCCCAAACTTAAGGTTGATTCTAGAAGGGGCGATGAAAACAGTGCATGATTATGTATATGATGCTTATAGCCAATACCATGAATGGAATAATACTGTAGAAAAGGCCTCGGGGGTGGCATTCGATCATGCAAAAATAATTGGACAGCTGCAAAAAAATCTTGCTCACAAGGATTGCATAGTTCAAATGCTCACCAATGAGGATGACACTTTAAGGAATTCAGAAACAGAGGCCTTAAAGAAAGTCGATGAGGCTAACAAGAAATTGGAGCAGATGAGGTAAGAGCGCCTAAAAATGGTTGATGATATGGGTCACAAGAATGCCACCGACGTAGCCGAGAGAGATAACGCGCTCAAAGAGCTTAACGAGCTTAAAGAGAAGTACACCAAGGTCTTCAAAGAAAAGGATGACGCTTATAAGGCCGCTCAGGAGGCATGTGACCAGACTATGGGGCTTAAAGGTGAGAGGGATGTGGCAGTTCTGAATGTCCAAGAGGCCGAGGCTAGAATTGAGGACGAAGTTAGAGCAGCGGAGGCCGGGTTAGAAGGCAATACGAAGACCTTCTAGTCACTTACAACATCACTGTCTTGAAATACCGTGGCTTGATCTGGCTCGTTGACTATCCGACTCGTTTGCATGACACCTGGTGCCGCTTGGTGGATGATTAGAAGGCTGAACATGATACTACATCCATCAATGAGTTTGACTTGGAGAATCGGGTGTTAACTGAATATAAAAGGAGATTGTTCCATGAGGCCATCATTACATTTGAGAAAGAAAATCTCACCGTTCAGCATTCGAAGCTTGGAGAAGGTTCTGGTGTTGAGCACTACGACGCAAGTTCCAAAGTACCCGTGTCAACCCAACCCAAGCCTACTTCTACAGTTGATCCTCCAGCTGTTCCAGCTTACGATCCCGATTAGCCGCACTTGACTCCGATTCGCGAGCATGTTTCTAAAGGCGCTCTGGCTCCACCTATGAGCCAATCTAAGGAAGGTATTCAGAACACTTCTTGTATTCGTTCAAAGTCTGGAGTATCATAAAAAGAAGTCACTAATATTTTTCTTATCTCCATTCAGTTATACGAGTTGCACCGGCCGTGCCCCTTGCAACCTAAGAGTAGCATCAAGAGTAGGAGGCCATCATGATGGAGGTGACGACCACTATAGCCGCCACTTCGACCGGCGAAGTTCATGAGAGTTCTTTTATCTTTAACGAATAAATGGTGGAAGTACTGCTTGGTCCTTAAAGCAATCCACTTACTGACTTGTCTTTTGTTATGGAAGAAAGTGTATTCACGACCAACTCTTCAGCCCCAACTGGTGACATCCCAGCGGACACTCTAGCAGCTCATGATGAGGAAATAATAGCAGAGATCAGTGCCAAGATGGAAAGTGCCGTGCTAGGTAGCAACTCTGGAGGTGGTATGGCAAGTCCTGGTCCGAACCCTTTATGTATGTTCTCTCTGGGCGGTTCAATCATCGTCATAGGTGTACCCCCTGTGTCTTCTCATATAGAAAGTGCCTCTGTTCCTCCGACCATGCATTCCGAAAGTATTCCAATTCCCATGAGCTCGGAGGAGGAGACTACCTTACTTCCCCAAGCCGGGAACCAACTGGGCAAAGGCAAGAGTTCGAAAAGACACCACAGCGGTAGCACCAGTGGATCGACATCGAAAGGGAAGAAGAAGGCGAAGAAACATAAGGAGTAGGCATGCCTCTTTGTGTTCTTTTTGGTAGATAGGTAGGAATTCCTCTTTTTCTTTTTGTAGGCCGTGTATAGATGCAGATTCCTCCCCCGGTTAATAGAAATTCTTGCAATAAACTTTTTTGTACTTATTTTGTTTCCAAAGAATGGATGAAATAAAATCTCCTTTTGCTTTTTGGCATAACTCTGAGTTTATTTTCTTAAGCATTTTTGCACTTGAATTCCTATTCAATATACTCGTGAAGCTTTAATCCCTGGATTGGATTTTTGTTCGGTTTTTAAGTCCCGAAGTCATGGCTTTGGGCCGTAACCAAATGTTAAGTTGAGTCCTAATGTTGCATTGTCTTGGTCGATAGTTGGTGCGCGAGTTATGCCCCCAGACCTGGGGATGAATTGAAGTGGTCAGACAATTGTTGCTTTTTTTTGTTCGATGTTTTTAATTTCACTCAGTCAGAACTAAGTAGTTGTGAGATGAGTTCGAGTGGTCGGATAACACTGCCTTATGTATTGACAATCAAATTCGCCCTTTGGGGATCGAACTTGGGCGCTGGCGGTCGGTCACGCCTGCTTGATGTTTAAAGTCGCGTCCACGCTCAGGGGACTTAAGTTGTTTCATGGGCAGTCAATCACACCTGTTTTAATAGTTGGAATTGCATTCGCACTCTGGAGACATGGGTTGATTAGTAGGTGGTCAATCACACCCAATTGGTGTTTATACTCCGGTCCATGCTCTAACGACTTAGAGTTGTCTTGCGGACGGTCGGTTCACCCCCGATTGATGTTTATACTCCAGTCCATGCTCTGAGGACTTAGAGTTAGTTTTTGGGTGGTTAGTCACACCAATTTAAATGTTTATACTCCAATTCACGCTTTGGGAATATGGAGTTAGTTAACAGGCAATCGATCACGTCTATTTCAGGTCTTAAGATCTCGTTCTCACTCTGGGAACGATAAATTGATTAGGATCATGGATGATCGGGTCACATCCACCCTGAGTAAACAAGAGAAGCCGTAGATGGACGGATCCATCCTCCTTGAGCTTGTAAATGTGAAAGGCAAGGTCGTTAGACGGACCGATCCATCCTCCTCGAGTTTATATTGCACATGGGTGAGGTCGTGGGTAGATGGATCCACCCTCCTCGAGCCCACGTTTGGATTTTAAGTCTATGCTCCGACTCGCACTCTGGGAACTAGAGCTAGTTAGAGGATTGTCGTATACTAATGCCTTTTGGATTTTGTGTGGTAGCTTGCCTCCGAGCTTGGGGTTTCGCTTAGCGAGTGACCAGTCATATCACAGTCACTCCCTATTTGAAACATTCCCACCGTAGGATGGAACTTAGCTCTCCATGCATTTTGATGGTCGCTTAACGCGTTTCAAGAATCACTACTCTGGTCCAAAGAAATTGCATTTTATTGCTGAAATAAGAAAGTATAACAAAGTCAGTTGCCTTATTACAAGTTCAAATTTCGAAATGCATAAACAAATTGCAAATGAAAAGCAGACTAAATGAATAAACAAAGCCTGTCACGTGTAGTAGCGACAGAGACTCTCGCTATTCCAAGCTCTCGACAAAGTGAGACCATCAACAGTCAATAATTTGAATGTGCCATCTCCAAGTCTCCATTCAATAACATATGTCCCTTCCCATGTTGGCTTCATATGCAATGGGACCGGATAAATTCTCTTGAGCACGTGATCGCCAAGTTCAAAGGTTCTAGGTCAGACCTTAGCATTGTATAATCGGGCGACTCGACTCCGGTATGCGGCTGCCCTCAAATTAGCCTCTTAACGCTTCTCATGTAATAAGACCAAAGAATCGGTAAGTAATATGGTGTTTGTCTTCGGATCATAGTAAGTCACACGATGAAAAGGTACTTCTAACTCGATTGGAATGACGGCCTTTGAGCCATAGGAAAGTGAAAATGGAGTGTGGCTGGTCGCGGACTTATGTGTAGGATCTAGATTAACCCTAGAGGGGGGGGTGAATAGGGTTATAGCAAATTTTTGCGAATTAACCACAGAAGCGAACTACAGAAATAAATATGCTGAAAAATAAATCACACACAGAATTTACCCAGCTTCGGCAACCCCTGCCTACTGCTGCATTCCCAGATTTCTATTAGAATTAAACAGTTTCCCGCTTACAAATACTCTAACAGACTTGCAAACCCTGCTACCGCCTATAGAGTTTTGCAAACTTGCAAACCCTGCTAACTGGACTAACTCTAACTAGACAATCTGACAGCACCTAAAACCTAGGTGATGATTTATCACGATTTGTTTTGAGAAAGAACAACAACCAAAAACGATTTAATAGAGCAAGTACAAAATTTAAAACAATTTAAAATAGCTTGCTCCTTAAAAAAATAAACACAACCCAATTTAAAACATGCGGCCACTTCCCTTTTTCTTTTTACCCGACCCTTTATTCTTTTGTTTGTGAATACGAATGGTGGCCGTGGGAATTAGGGCTTTGGCTTCTTCATTCTCGAATTAGAAATTCGGCACTGTGCTGTGATGCTCTTGCTTGCGCTTGCTCTCTGATGATTATACTTCTTGCGTAGCCGCTCCTTTGAGTTTTATTGGTATGAATTCTTGCTTGTTTTTAATTGTTTGCTCGATTCAATTTGTGATGTCGATGATGATTCTTTTGGGGTTAATTTATAGGGTCGAAACCCTACTTTCCACTGTCATGATTTGATTTTTCTTGCGTTGATTTTTATTCCTGAATTTATTCTGGAATTTGAGCATTCCTTTCTTGATTCAATTTTGAATCATGCTGTCCATATTTGATTTCGAATAAATTAATTCGAAAATTTCTTTCTATGCTGATTGTTTTCGGCCCCTTTATGAATTAACACATACCATATATGAAATCAAGATATTTGATTCCGAGATATCTTTCTAAAAATAAATTCCTTAATTGAAGCAATTCTGACTTCGGCCATATTTGAACATATGCCTCTTTTGGTATGTATTTTTCATTGCAACAGATGCTACACTTGATACAGCTGCTGCACTTGTTCACGTATTTGACAGTATTCACATTTGCTCATCTGACAATCACTGCTTTGGATTTTCTCTGGGTATTTTCTTGATTGGCACTGATGTTTATGTCCTCTTGCTGCTGTCTGTAAATCATATTTGTGCATTAGAAAAATGTTGCATCATATTCTGACCTTTGTTCATTTGCATACTGATGTTGTTGTAATTGAACTGTCTCACTGGTGGCCTATGTGCATGCATTGTTGATTTGAGTTGCACTGCACTATAGTTGTTGGCATTTTGGTTCATCCTGTTGCACTATGGTCTGTCCACTGCAGTTTGACTGTCCACCTGAGTTTGCATTGTGTTATAACTTTGAGCATGTTGCCACTTTGTAGTGTTGGTCACTGATGCATTTGTGTACTGTTTCTTTGTGTTGCATTTGTATGCTTTCATGTATTATCACAGAGACTTTGTTCTCTTGTAATGTTGTACTGTCTTGGTACATGCATTTGATATTGACATTGGACCATGCACCTTGTTGCATGCTTGCTGTAGCCTGTTCTCTACATATTATTAATTGTTGCAGTCATTTGTTGCTGTGGTCTTGTGCATATTTGCATCCATTCTTGTTGTTGTAGTCCATGTTTTTGTTGAAGACTTGGAATTTTTCTTTGTGCTTCATGGACTTGATTCAAGTTGAGCTTGTCATCTATGCTGTGTTACACTTGTTCACTTTTCTTGTGTCTGCATTTGAGAGTTTTGTTGGCATTGGCTATGTCTTCTGTTGCATGCTTGTTTGTATTTGATCTTGATTATATTTTGGCCATATGTGTTCATCTGTCTACACTTGATCACTGACCTTTGTTGCCTCTCTGACTTGATAATGTTGAATCTGATTTTCATTGTGGGGCAACTTGTATCACTGGTATATTTTGTTGTTTGCCTCTGGTGTAACTGTTGCATTCACTTGAATTGTGTAGTTGTTCATTTCAGTGAGTTGTCTTGCTTTTGTTTGGTGCACTCGAGTAGGCGAGGCAGTGTACACATGCATATGTGTGCATTGCAGCCACTCACGATTATCTGTAAGAACACTGATATGCACAGATACTACATAATCAAAGATGATGACAGTACCCCATGTATCTGAGACACAAACAAATTTCTATTTTTGCAAATTCAAATTTGTTTGTTTTCAGATTACTGTTGTAGATGCTAATTATACAGGTACACTGGAGACAGAACAAGAAATGGAGCTGGACAATGCAGATAGATGCAGATGTGCAGACAGAGTGAGAGACTGAGTGTTGTAGTGAGAATTGTATGAACTGATGTATGTATATATATAGAGAGAGAGAGAGAGCTGATAACTTTGTATTGTTCAAGTGTTGTAAAAAAAATATCATATTGAATAAAAATACTGGTTGAATTATATAAATTCCGTGCAATAGTATAATTATTCAATATAAATATTTCTTCCTTTCTGTATATAGTCCAAACTACAAACACACATATATATTGATATATGTTTGTTATCATCAAACAAAAAATCACATCAAACAATCTCCCCCTTTTGATGATGACAAACATATATATTAAAGATTTTGAAATGCTAATATGTGTTTGAACAAAAATTTTTAGCTCCCCCTATTTGAATGCTCCCCCTACAACCAAGACCACTCCCTATTTAGAAGTTAACAAAATTAACAAAGGAATAAAAGAACTAAAGAAAATTAACTAACGATATTTAACCAAATTTGTTGAAATATTCCAAAAAATATTTACTTCCTCATCAAAATCTTGTTCTTCTCCCCCTTTTGTCATTATCAAAAGACTGACAAAAAACAATGGAACAGTAGGAACAAAAAATAATATATCATAACGAGATAAAAACTTCCACATTGTAGAGGATGGATCGATGATCGGTTTTAATAAGAAGAGAGATATTTTAACATTAATTTGACATTTAAGCACAAAAAAAAAAGCACTTACTAACCACGCATAACCATAAGGACTTTTAAATGAGATTAGCAGTTACTTATTAGTCTAAGCATCCAAATTATTAAGTGATACCAGAATACTTAGTTACCATACTCCATCCATGCATAACCATAAGGACTTTTAAATGAGAATGAAGTAATGATAAAAATAATTCTCTCATATGTTCCATCCACGCATAACCATAAGGACTTTTAAATGAGAATGGATACATGAGATTTATTATTTATTATTAAAAATAATTTTTTTTTATTTATTTATTTAATTTAAAAATAATTCACTCTTCTTATTTTATCAAACCATTATGAATGATAGAAAGATGGTAGAAATAGAAATGATCGTGGAATAAATTACCAAGTTAATTATATTATGTAATATCCAGTACTGAATACCATATTTGAATCAATCTTTGGAAAATATCCAAAACTTGTTTGAATCCTAGAAATTGAAGTTGAAAGTATATATCCAAGAATATTTCTACCTAACAATGAAAAAATGGTTAGTCAATTTCTATAATCCCCAAGTCCAAACGTAATCTAGAAAATCTGTCTTCAGGGAGGGGTTTTGTGAAAATATCAGCAAGTTGAGCCTCAGTTGAAATATATTCAATGCAAATGACTTCCTTAGTAATGTGATCTCTAAGAAAGTGGTGTCTCACATCAATGTGTTTTGTGCGTGAATGATGAACAGGATTATTTGATAAGTCTATTGCACTTTTACTGTCACATTTTAATGGAACTTGTTTATAAACTAAGCCAAAATCAGAAAGAGTTTGCATCATCCATAAAATTTGAGCACAGCAACTTCCTAAAGCAATATATTCTGCTTCAGTGGTGGATAATGCAACACAATTCTGTTTTCGACTTGACCATGAAACTAATGAATGACCTAGCATGAAACATGTCCCACTGGTGCTTTTCCTGTCAACCAATGAACCAGCATAATCAGCATCAGAATAACCAACTAAATCAAAGTTTTCACAAGAAGGGTACCATAATCCAAATTTGTGTGTGTGTGAAAGATATCTCAAAATTCGTTTAGTGGCTTTCAAATGAGATTCTTTAGGATTAGATTGAAAACGTGCACACAAACATACAGAAAACATAATATCAGGTCTAGAAGCAGTAAGATAGAGAAGTGAACCAATTATCCCTCGATATTTTTTCTGATCAACAGCACTTCCTTTCTCGTCTTTGTCCAACTTTGTTGATGGGCTCATAGGAGTTCTCAATGGTTTGGAGTTCTCAATTCCAAATTTCTTCAACAGTTCCAACACATACTTGGATTGTGAAATGAAAATGCCATCACTGCTTTGCTTGATTTGAAATCCAAGAAAATATTTCAATTCTCCAACCAAGCTCATCTCGAATTTAGCCTGCATGACTTGTTCAAATTTCTCGCACAAGATTTCATTAGTAGCACCATAAATGATATCATCCACATAAATCTGAACAATCAAAAAATCACTTCCTTTGTGTAATAGAAACAGTGTCGTGTCAGCGCTCCCCTTTTTAAAGCCATTTTCCAAAAGATATGTACAAAGGCATTCATACCAAGCTCTAGGAGCTTGCTTAAGACCATATAATGCTTTTTCAAGTTTATACACATGATTTGGAAAAACATGATTTTCAAATCCGGGGGGTTGTTCAACAAAAACTTCTTCTTTCAGATCACCATTTAGAAATGCACTTTTTACATCCATTTGTTTAAGTTTGAAACCTTTATAACAAGCAAAGCTGAGCAAAATTCTAATGGCTTCTAACCTAGCAACTGGTGCAAATGTCTCATCAAAATCTATGCCTTCTATTTGGTTATATCCTTTTGCGACCAACCTAGCTTTGTTTCTAATTACATTTCCTGATTCATCAAGTTTGTTTTTGAACACCCATTTAGTTCCTACAATTGGATAGTCATTAGGCCTAGGAACTAATTTCCAAACTTTATTTCTCTCAAATTGATTAAGTTCATCTTGCATTGCTAAAACCCAACTTTCATCATTAAGAGCCATTTCAACAGAATCAGGTTCTATTTCAGAAATAAAACCACTATGACAACAAAACGCACACAAATTTTTATCAAATGCAGAACGAGTGCGTATACCTTCCGTAGGATCTCCTATAACCAATTCAGGAGGATGATTGGATTTGAATTTCAATCTATCAGCATCAACAGTCCTACTTCCATCTTTCTCAGTAGATGTCCCTTCTTTAATGCCTTCATGATCTACCCCATCATCACCTGTTTTTTCAGTCGTCCTTTCCAGATCAGATTCATCAAATTTCACATTGACTGATTCAACAATTGTCTTTGTTCGTTTGTTGTATATCCTGTAAGCCTTGCTCCTTGTTGAATAGCCCATGAAAATTCCCTCATCGGCCTTTGATTCAAATTTTCCAAGTTGATCACCTGTGTTAAGAATAAAACAAGGGCATCCAAAAACACGAAAGTAAGAAATGTTAGGTTTCCTTTCATGCCACACCTCATAAGCTGTTTTGCCTAGTATTGGTCTAATCATTACTCTATTCATTACATAGCACGAAGTATTCACCGCCTCTGCCCAAAAAGTTAGAGGTAGTTTATACTCACTCAACATGGATCTAGCCAATTCTTGCAATGTACGATTTTTCCTTTCAACCACCCCATTTTGTTGAGGTGTTCGTGGAGCAGAAAATTCATGTTTTAAACCATTTTCTTCACAAAAGTTTTCAAATTCCGAATTTTCAAATTCGCCTCCATGATCACTTCTTAAAGTTTTAATTGAAACTCCTTTTACATTTTGAACAAGTTTAGCAAATTTTGAAAAATAATCAAAAGATTCAGATTTTTTGGCTAAGAAATAAACCCATGTAAATCTAGAGTAATCGTCAACCAATACATAACAATAACGTTTTCCATTCAAACTTGCAATTTCATTTGGTCCAAATAAGTCCATATGAATTAATTCGAGGACCCTTGATGTGCTAACAATATTTTTAGGGCGAAATGATGATCGACTAAGCTTGCCCAAGGAACATGCTTTACACACTTTGTTATCTTTAAATTTCTGATGTGGTAACCCTCTGACTAAATCTTTCGTTTCAAGATTTCTTAAGAGACTCATGCTAGCATGTCCAAGTCTCCTATGCCATAAAGATGCCTCTTCGTCAGTGGCTACCAAACATCTGGAAAGATTTAGATTGTCAAACGAAAGTGAGTAAACATTTCCTTTTCTTTTGCCCATAAAAACAATGTTATTAGAAGTTTTTTCAATGATTTTGCAAGTATCACTATCAAAAACCACATTCATACCTTTGTCACAGAGTTGGCTAATAGAAATGAGATTGTGATGCAAATTATCAACGTATAAAACATTAGTCAAGGAAAAAATACCATTACTTACTTCACCTTTCCCAATAATCTTACACTTGCTATTGTCTCCCATGATCACATTTCCACCTCTAAACTTCTCTAGGCTAAGGAACTTAGATTTATCACCTGTCATATGTCTAGAACAACCTGAATCTAGAAACCATTCTTGTTGCTCCTTAGCCCGCCAACAGACCTACATAAAGAGAGAGGAGGATGACCTAGAGAAACTCTTAGGTCCAATGATATTAGTAACTGAAGCATTTTGAACAAACAATCCCTTTGGAACCCAAACTTGTTTTGTCCTTTTATTTTTGTTCCTATAGACATGAAATTTGTTTGTAGAATTCTTAGGAACCCAAACTTGTATAAACTTTGTGTTCTTGTTCCTATGACTACAATTTTCAACACGATGTCCAATTTCACTTCTAACAAAGATACTCTTACCTTTTGCATGATCATCAACCTGTGTTTTCCCAAAACCTAGTCCTTTTCTATTATTAGCAAAGAGTTGATTTCCCAACAACATGTTAAACGATTTTTCTCCTCTTGAAAAGTTATTCAGAGATTTTTCAAGATTTTGGACTTTGGTTTTTAGTGTTGTGTTTTCAGTTACAAGTGTGGTGCATCTATTTATAAAATCTTTTTTTCTTGTGTCAATGATTTCCTTAAGACTTGAGTTTTCTTTTTCAAGATTATCGAAGCTATTCTTAAGTCTTGATATTTCTGAATCTAAAGTTTTACATTTTTTACAGTCCAGGTTTTGAATATTCTCAAGTTCAGTTTCTAACCTAGTATTCTCATGAACAAGTTCTCTCCTGTCAGACTTTAATTTTTCAATCTTAGTTTCAAGAGTATCAATTGTATTAGTAAGATCATAACACATCAAAACAAGTTCTTTATAAGAATAGTCACGTACCTCACTGGATTCCTCTGAACTTGTTTCTGAATCTGATTTTGCCATAAGGCACAAGTTAGCCTCTTCTGAGCTATTTTCCGAAACTTCTTCTCCTTCTTCATCATCCCAAGTTGCTGCAAAGGCCTTCTTCTTCTTTTTCTTTCCTTTGTTGTTTTTGAGAAGTGGACATTTTTGTTTGAAGTGGCCAGGCTTTTTGCAGTTAAAGCATGTCAATTCATTATCGGAATCATCAGAATCTTTTGGCTTATTACCACTTGTTTTCTTCTTGCGTGGCCTGAATTTTGACCATTTTCTAAGATTATTGACTGCCATCGCAAGCTCTTCAATTGGATCTTCTTCTTCTTCACCGCTTTCTTCTTTGCTTTTTAAGGCAATCGTCTTCTTTTTTGATTCGGAGTTGTTACGTTCCTCTTTTGCCTTTAGCTCAAGTTCATATGTCATCAAGTTTCCGATCAACTCTTCCATGCTTAGTTTACTCAGATCTTTCGATTCTTGTATTGCAGTGACTTTTGCCTCAAAGTTCATTGGTAAGACTCGCAGTATCTTCCGTACAAGCTCTACTTCAGTGAAGACCTTCCCAAGCGCTCTAGCATTGTACACCAAGGTTGAAAACCGTCCAAACATATCCTTTATGCCCTCGCCCTTTTCCATCACAAAGTTTTCGTATTCATTGCTGAATAGAGCTAGTCGTGACTCCTTGACTTGAGAAGTTCCTTCGTGTGTCACCTCCAGAGTGTGCCAAATTTCCTGTGCTGTTGTACAATGAGAAATTCTATTAAATTCATTTTTATCAAGAGCACAGATCAAAGCGTTCATTGCTTTGGCATTTGTAGTTTTTAATTTCTTATCGTTAGCATCCCACCTATCCTTAGGTTTAGGAATCTCAGTATCACCAACAACTATAGTGGGAGATTTATAGCCAGTTTCAATAATATCCCAAACATCATAATCGACAGAACTAAGATAAATACTCATTCTAACTTTCCAATAAGCATAATCATTCCCATTAAACATGGGTGGCCTAGCAATAGATTGCCCCTCAGAAAAAGCATTATTTGGTGGATTCATAACTCTAGAGTTAAAGTAAAATACCAGGCTCTGATACCACTTGTAGGATCTAGATTAACCCTAGAGGGGGGGGGTGAATAGGGTTATAGCAAATTTTTGCGAATTAACCACAGAAGCGAACTACAGAAATAAATATGCTGAAAAATAAATCACACACAGAATTTACCCAGCTTCGGCAACCCCTGCCTACTGCTGCATTCCCAGATTTCTATTAGAATTAAACAGTTTCCCGCTTACAAATACTCTAACAGACTTGCAAACCCTGCTACCGCCTATAGAGTTTTGCAAACTTGCAAACCCTGCTAACTGGACTAACTCTAACTAGACAATCTGACAGCACCTAAAACCTAGGTGATGATTTATCACGATTTGTTTTGAGAAAGAACAACAACCAAAAACGATTTAATAGAGCAAGTACAAAATTTAAAACAATTTAAAATAGCTTGCTCCTTAAAAAAATAAACACAACCCAATTTAAAACATGCGGCCACTTCCCTTTTTCTTTTTACCCGACCCTTTATTCTTTTGTTTGTGAATACGAATGGTGGCCGTGGGAATTAGGGCTTTGGCTTCTTCATTCTCGAATTAGAAATTCGGCACTGTGCTGTGATGCTCTTGCTTGCGCTTGCTCTCTGATGATTATACTTCTTGCGTAGCCGCTCCTTTGAGTTTTATTGGTATGAATTCTTGCTTGTTTTTAATTGTTTGCTCGATTCAATTTGTGATGTCGATGATGATTCTTTTGGGGTTAATTTATAGGGTCGAAACCCTACTTTCCACTGTCATGATTTGATTTTTCTTGCGTTGATTTTTATTCCTGAATTTATTCTGGAATTTGAGCATTCCTTTCTTGATTCAATTTTGAATCATGCTGTCCATATTTGATTTCGAATAAATTAATTCGAAAATTTCTTTCTATGCTGATTGTTTTCGGCCCCTTTATGAATTAACACATACCATATATGAAATCAAGATATTTGATTCCGAGATATCTTTCTAAAAATAAATTCCTTAATTGAAGCAATTCTGACTTCGGCCATATTTGAACATATGCCTCTTTTGGTATGTATTTTTCATTGCAACAGATGCTACACTTGATACAGCTGCTGCACTTGTTCACGTATTTGACAGTATTCACATTTGCTCATCTGACAATCACTGCTTTGGATTTTCTCTGGGTATTTTCTTGATTGGCACTGATGTTTATGTCCTCTTGCTGCTGTCTGTAAATCATATTTGTGCATTAGAAAAATGTTGCATCATATTCTGACCTTTGTTCATTTGCATACTGATGTTGTTGTAATTGAACTGTCTCACTGGTGGCCTATGTGCATGCATTGTTGATTTGAGTTGCACTGCACTATAGTTGTTGGCATTTTGGTTCATCCTGTTGCACTATGGTCTGTCCACTGCAGTTTGACTGTCCACCTGAGTTTGCATTGTGTTATAACTTTGAGCATGTTGCCACTTTGTAGTGTTGGTCACTGATGCATTTGTGTACTGTTTCTTTGTGTTGCATTTGTATGCTTTCATGTATTATCACAGAGACTTTGTTCTCTTGTAATGTTGTACTGTCTTGGTACATGCATTTGATATTGACATTGGACCATGCACCTTGTTGCATGCTTGCTGTAGCCTGTTCTCTACATATTATTAATTGTTGCAGTCATTTGTTGCTGTGGTCTTGTGCATATTTGCATCCATTCTTGTTGTTGTAGTCCATGTTTTTGTTGAAGACTTGGAATTTTTCTTTGTGCTTCATGGACTTGATTCAAGTTGAGCTTGTCATCTATGCTGTGTTACACTTGTTCACTTTTCTTGTGTCTGCATTTGAGAGTTTTGTTGGCATTGGCTATGTCTTCTGTTGCATGCTTGTTTGTATTTGATCTTGATTATATTTTGGCCATATGTGTTCATCTGTCTACACTTGATCACTGACCTTTGTTGCCTCTCTGACTTGATAATGTTGAATCTGATTTTCATTGTGGGGCAACTTGTATCACTGGTATATTTTGTTGTTTGCCTCTGGTGTAACTGTTGCATTCACTTGAATTGTGTAGTTGTTCATTTCAGTGAGTTGTCTTGCTTTTGTTTGGTGCACTCGAGTAGGTGAGGCAGTGTACACATGCATATGTGTGCATTGCAGCCACTCACGATTATCTGTAAGAACACTGATATGCACAGATACTACATAATCAAAGATGATGACAGTACCCCATGTATCTGAGACACAAACAAATTTCTATTTTTGCAAATTCAAATTTGTTTGTTTTCAGATTACTGTTGTAGATGCTAATTATACAGGTACACTGGAGACAGAACAAGAAATGGAGCTGGACAATGCAGATAGATGCAGATGTGCAGACAGAGTGAGAGACTGAGTGTTGTAGTGAGAATTGTATGAACTGATGTATGTATATATATATAGAGAGAGAGAGAGCTGATAACTTTGTATTGTTCAAGTGTTGTAAAAAAAATATCATATTGAATAAAAATACTGGTTGAATTATATAAATTCCGTGCAATAGTATAATTATTCAATATAAATATTTCTTCCTTTCTGTATATAGTCCAAACTACAAACACACATATATATTGATATATGTTTGTTATCATCAAACAAAAAATCACATCAAACATTATGGATAGTTCGATATGCCTATCGGGCCTTGGGAAGCTCATCAACCCATTTGTCTTCGGCCAACTCAAGTCTTTTCTTCAGAATAGATTTGATAACTTTATTAATAGCTTCGACCACTCCATTCACTTAAGTGTGAGCAACTGTTGAGAACTTTTTTTGAATGTGGAAACGTTGACATAAGTTTTTGAACTCAGCACCATCGAATTAGGCTCCATTTTCGGTGATAATGGTATGTGGGAGGCCAAGTCGACAGATAATGTTGTGCTACAAAGTCGATTACTTTCTTTGTCGTGATGATAGCAAGGGGCTCGGCTTCCTCCCATTCGGTAAAATAGTCAACTGCAAGGATGGCGTACTTCGTGCCACCTTCATCCAGAGGTAGGGACCCAATTATATCGATGCCGACAAACGGCCATGGAATGACCATATGAGTGATTTCAGTAGGCGGGGATCTTGGAATTCGAGCATGTTTTTGACACTTGTCACATTTCTTAGCATAATCTGATGCGTCTCAGTTCACAGTCAGCCAATAATACCAGTATCGGAGTATCTTCTTAGTAAGTGCTTTCCCTCCAGTGTGATCGCCACATTCTCCCTCATGCACATCATGTAAAACTCATTTGATTTCCGGAAAATCTTCTCATGAATGGAGTATCCTCTCCTGTACATGACTCCATTCTAGATGATGAATCGTGAAGCTTTTCGAAGAACTTGTCTTTTCTCACTTTTGCATTCGAGAAAAGCTCCATGCTCAAGATAATTTCTAAAAGGGGTCATCCATGGCTCCTTCTCGGGTGTGGCTTCATGCACCCAGCCTGTCTCTATCTGATCGATACTCAGAGAAGTAATTGTCTCAACAGGGATGAGTCCTATTCGCTGTGCTTCACCGGTGTTGGCCGGTTTTGCCAAAGAATTGGCCTTTTGATTATGCTCTTGGGATATGTAGTAGATGGCATAATGATCAAACTGATTCAGTACTTCCTGGACCCGAGCAAGATAAGCAGCCAACCTCTGGTCTCTAGCCTGGTATTCTCCCCAAACTTGGAATATGACCAATTTCAGGTCATAGTAAATCTCCACGGCAATAATTCTCTAATCTTTGGTAAGTCTGAGTCCCGTGAGTAAAGCTTCGTACTAAGCCTCATTATTAGTCGCATGGAAATCAAACTTCAAAGCATAATATATGGATCGACCTTCTGGGGTTTCAAGTACAACTCCAACGCCTAAGCAACGGTCATTTGATGTGCCATCTGTGTATAACTTCCATATGTATTTGGGAGATTCACTGGTTTCTAGCAAGTCCTCTGGTATAGTAAATTCAGCGATGAAGTTTGCCAGAACTTGTCTTGGATAGCTCGTCTCGGTGTAAGAGTCATCCACTTACTGCCAAACCAAATGTGAGAACCCCCTACTATGCGGCACCTGCCAAGTGCCCAAGTAGACACATATGTCTAGAATTTCGATACAATTGTAGCGGAGAAAACAGGGCATAAATCTAACCTTGTATGCAAAAGATATGATAATTAGAACGGTTGAAATTCAAAAAAACATTAAAATAGACAAACAAATGGAATATTGCCACGTCGCCTCTCCATTTGCTCAAGCGAACCCTACATTGCGTACGTGATACAATCACGTTCAAACCCAACTAGCAGCCACTGCACCAGCATTATTTGTTGGCGACTTGCTACATCGTTGAGATGTGTTATTGATTAAGTGCGTCATGGATGATATGCGGTGTTGGTAAAATATAGCATTGATTAAGTGCGCCATGGATGACTTATAGTATCCTCTTTTACCTTTATTGATGTAGCGTGGCATTATTATAGCTGTAGGCTTTTAATATCTTTCCACTTGCTAGTCTTCGACGTTGACTTTCATATTGATGTATTATGGCATCCTACCTTGTAGTTAACTTATGGCATGGACTTTCATCCTGGCTTTCTTGCTTTTTGTTAAGAGCAACAACCCATATAACCTCTGAGTTCGACATCCTTACTGCCGACATGCTTCGTACCGTTGAAATCATGAATGGTGGTAACACTTTCATTTTTGTTCCCACTAAAATATATGTGAATAACAATATATAAGTACTTATAAAGAAGTTTTAATTAATAAAAGAATTAATTAAAAAAAGGATATTAGAAGACGCTTATGTGACTTAATCGTGCTCTATATGTTTACTCATTTTGGAAACTATTTAATCTTATACTTAGCATTAAAAGCCGAAAAAGTGGACTTGTTCTATCTGTGAGAGTTAAGAATTAAGTATTAAGATATGGCTTTAATGCAACCAGTGCTTTAACCTACTTGGCTTCACTCTTGATCAAGGGATAATGTAAGTTGAGAAGGTCAAAAATAGTTATAAGTATAGGAGACTTGATTTCTATATGTGATCATTTCTAGATTGCACTGGGTACGTGTGATAGGGGATTCATGCTTTGTGAATGATGCTTGGACTCTTACCTTTACGTATCCCTTTACAAGTTGGTTGTGTAGTAGAGAGGTTGGCTGTAAAATAAAAATAAGGTACCATCGGTAGTCACACAAAAGGGTGGTCGTTACAATTAGTATCAGAGTTGAAGGTGAAGCGAGAACTTGGCTTTGGTTGGGTATAACTCATTAGAGATTGGATAAGTGACGCCCTAGAATGAGTTGAGTGTACTATATATATATATATATATGAGAGTGTATTTTTATTTGTTACAAACATATGCGTTAAAGGTACTTCAACTACGAAAATTAAAAGATCTTATACATTGGTAATTATATAAATATGGATTATCAAAATATAGTTTAATTAATGTAGAGATTATGATGTTCATCTGTCATCCCGAATTGATTAGTTTTTCTATGTTCGACCGGTTTATGAGCATTGTTATCGCCTATTAAATCAATTAGCCTTGCTCAGCCAGTTTACAAGCATTGTTATCATTTGTTGATTAGATTAATCATGCTCGAGCAGTTTATGAGCATTGTTATCATTTGTTGATTGATTAGTCATGCTCGGCCAGTTTATGAGCATTGATTATTGTTTGGTGATTGTTGATTTATGCTTAACTAGTTTATGAGCAATTTACCCTTTTACTATGGGTTGGGCAAACAATATTTATGGGTGCATTGAAAAAACACCTTGCTAAACTGAGTTTCATAGTTTGACTATAAGATATTCGATGATAACGTTGGGTTAATAACTTTAATAAAAAATGTTTTGAATAAAGTTCGTAAGAAAATTATTTTGTATAAGTATGATTTATAAAGAAAAAATATGTAAACGGATATTTTGAGAACCTAAATCCCAGTGCCTTCGAAAATGGTTTCCAAGGTCTTGGAGAAAATAAAGTAGCATTATTTGGAAGTAATTATGAATACTAATATTTTGAAAAGAGTTTAAGATTTGTTTGAGTTTGAGGTTGCTCTCGGAATCAACGAGCCTATTTGGGAACAAAGTATTTACGTTATCTAGTTCGAGTGGCTTGAAAATGACTAAAAATGGGCCGGAAATGTGTTCGGTTAGTAAGCACTTTTCATGAGTATTACTCTTTTTAGTAATGAAATATATGGTACGACTTGGCAGGACCCATTTTCTTAGTATCATCTTGGTGTTTTTCGATCTGTTCATAATTTTTTTATGAATTTTAAAGCGAATATTTGGGAAATTTGTTTATAAATTGAGATCATAATACTTAGTAATATTTACGAAGTATTTGATACAGCTTTGAAAATTATTTTGTTTAATCTCAAATGTATAATTTGATATACAAAAGGTGTGTATATGTATGTATTATTATTTCAAATGATTTGAAATAAAAACCTGGGAGTTTAGCTCTAAATTTTCTTTAAAGAAATGTAATATAAAAGTAGTATAATATAGAGTGGTGTTGGTAATACATATTTGATGGAAGCTTTCTATAAAGAAATGATTTGTATTATGCTATGTAGAAAGCCTGAGAGATAGTGGTTGAGCCTAAATAATTATGAAACCTTTTCTTTTTTCCCTTTAGAATAAAGTGTGCCTAATAAATAAGTTAACTTTGACAAGTTGTTTTATTGATGCATGTATCTTATGCACAGGACAGTGCGTTACGTTCATCTTGTTATGTTATAATTGTTTGATAATTTTCATTTTTTAGAAACGAACTTCATTTTTTTTACAGTTTTAAACTTTGGGATCGTTATAGAACTTAAAGCTAAGTGTTTATGGAAATATAAAGATGATTTTATATAGCTATTGGATTAAGAAAGTAGTATGTTAACTCATGTTTTAAATTTGTTGAGCATCCAAGTTAATTCGATATCGTTGGGCCAACTAATAAATGTCTTTACCTTATGGTTCTCTAAGGAAAGTAGACTCTAAATCAGAGTTTGTATACCAATGTCCTTCTCCTCCTAGCTAGTTGCCTAACCCTACGGTTAAAGAAGTTGAAAGGTTAACTCAGTTATATGACCTATATTTATTTTGGGCTTCATCTGAATTTTACAAAGTAAATGAATTTGATGCTCTGTATATACTCTTAGGATATAGTAGAGAATTATACGAGTAATAACTTGAAGTAAATTTTTATGTAATATTTATAAAACTTGAGTTATGTTTTATTAAATGGTTCATAAACGATTTTAGTATTAAATTAAGTATACTCTTAGTGTAAATGAATACGATATAAAAAGTTATTGTTGTAGTTAAAGAAACCAATAGGATAAAATACGTAAGTTGTACGTAGATCTCATTATTGACATGACAGTTTTTGATCTAAGATTTGGGCATATGATTTGTTAATGATTTACACCGACCCGGACATGGATTTTTCAATCAATCCTCGATGGTAAATACTTGAAATGGATTCTTTATACGATCCTGAGGTTTTCTACCATAGTCTATAGCTATGTAAGGAAACAAAGGTTTCTAATTAAGGAAATTGATCGAAGTCCGTACTAAAGAGGTCAAGTGATCTATACTAGCTTAGAAATTAAACTTTTGTGATCGAGCAAGTGATCGGATTATATGTTGCATATAGATGATCCATGCACATCGTATGAGATTTAGTATGTGTATATTAAGTTCAGTTAGCTTATGGAGAGTTTAGGGTATGAGTATTCAATTATTATGGGGTAGCTTGAATAATTATCTAAGTAATAACCTGAGATGATTGAGCATAAGTTATGCCTAGTAGATTATTTATTTTGCTTATGCGATGAGAAGGTTTTTGAACTTGAGAAAACCGTAAGCTTTGTTTGCTAGCGATTAAGAATACTATTATGTATTGATTTGTGCTTGTTTTTTTTTGTATGTTGGTCATGTTGAAATTTCGAGGAAGAAATATTTTAAGTGGAGGAGAATATAACGACCGAGAAATTCAAACACGTTGTATCTAAATATCTGAATAATGCTTAAATCTTGATTCAATGTCATTAAATGTATTTTAGGACCATAATAACCCCCCTTTTTAATTAGTAAATAATGATAAGAGACTTGTTATTGAAATGTTTTTACAAAAATAAACGGCTTGAAGAAATATTGATAATGTGATCAAAAATCATTTTATCAATGACGACTTTTTACTCGATAGAGGTTGTTCGAAATTATTGTGATTGCTTAGAATATTGATGTGCAATTAATTAAAAAATAAAATATTTCTGCACTAATGGTAATTAGTGGGGTAGGATGATGTCATGAAGATTTCATAGGGCAAAAGATATTTTGATGAATGGTAAAAGATATTTCACAAGGGATGTGAAATGTAAAATGAAGCACATGGAAGGAAGCATGTATAGTGACCTTCCATAAAGGGTAAGAGGTGAGTGGTTACCTCTTGGCCACTTCTACATAAGGCTCTTTATAGGATTACTTTAATGAATTTTCCAAATTCAAAGATAGATATAACTTAGTCTTAATGCTCTTCAATCTTCACTAATCAATCTTTAGTCAAAGTAAATCAACTTCAAACACACCAAACTGTAGGCCAAATACAACATAGCAACATGGAAAGGCAATTAAAATGATGAAGGAAAAGAGCACAACAACCCCATCGTATTTGGGTGGCGTGTAATTATGGAGAGGGGAGGTGGCTAAGTGCAAAAGTGGAGCTAAAGGTGGAAGCTAGAAGCTTTTAGATGTTTGGTAACGGTAGGTAGTGTTTGGAGAGGGGAGATGGTAGTTAACTCACTATTGAAATTTATATAATGTGTGTATGTATGTTGTGCTTGAATATAAAGTTCATTAACTAAGTCAAGTTATTACTTTAGACCCCTTTTTCCTTTGAAATAAAATAACAAGTATATGATGTATATTCACTTCTATTACCCTCTACAAATTTATAATTGCCTTGACTTTGTGTTTACATGTTTGGTTTGGTTATATGTGAAGTTGAAGTTTGTTTGTATGTGTTTGAAGTGAGATAGATCGCTATAAGTGCACTTTGAATCCTTTGTATTTTAACTTGTGTTGAATGGTTATGAGTCTATATATTATGGAAGAATATATCTAGATTGTGCCTTATATTTACAATTGTGTATGGAATAGTAAGGAAAAGGTTTGAAAAATTATAGAAATGATAGAACGAAGTTTGTAATGTTGGAAGCGAAATAGTCGCTGCAAATGTACTTTGCAAATGTCTTATGTTCGATGATTTTTCTTATGATTTTGAAAGATATCCTTAAGAGTTTCTTTGCATGGTTATTGAATACTCCAAATATGGTATTTACTATAAAAAATCAAAGTTTAAAACCATTGTTGAATGGATAAAAGATTGGTTTGAAGTTTTATTTCTACTAGAATTGAATTGGTAGTGAAATATACAGTCAAGAATAAGAGGTTCAAACTCAACATGATAGTTGGAATAGTAATTAATATATTGGTTGTACTGGACAGCAAGATTCTAGTACATTTGAGAGACTTTCCTGGGGCCTGATTTGAACATCCTTTCTTGTCTTTTTTCATCCATTATTAACAAGGACTTTCTGATCAAACTTTTATGCATTTTTTTCAAGTGTTCTCTGTTCGAGATTTTTAATTCGGACCTACGACATCATTTTTCGGACCTACGACTATGTTTTTGGACCTTTTATAACGTTGACTGTTGTAATATAATTTTAACTCTTTTTGTGATTTTAGATGTGTTTGAAATTGTAACAACCTGTATTTTACGCATCAAAGGAACGTAAAATAATTTTATTTAATTCATTTAATGTCATATAATTCTAATATTTTGGAATGTGGTTTTTTGGGATGTCTTATACGTCTATGATTTTTCTCTAATTTCTATTTGACCATTTAGCCCCTAAAGATCTTATTTTGGCTATGACTTTTGATAGAAGTCGAACTAGATGCTTTAACCTGTTTCTTTGCTTCGGGATGGTGGTTTCCCATTCCGTAGAGTGGTCATCAAAAAATCGGTTAAGTGTTTATAAAGTTACAGCAGTTTTAAGTTTTAAAATTTGCTGGCTAGAATTAGAAAGGAAATTAATGTGCTGAATTAGCAACCCCATTAGTCTAATCAGATTTAGCTATAAATATAAGGTTAGAGAGATCCTTTGAAATTTTACCTCTTATTTCATATTGGCCCCAAATTCGCAATTCATCTCATTAGATTTCATCTCAAATTGTCTCTAGTTGCAAATTAGAGGCTGGATCTTCATCTATGAGCTTGATCTCTTCGCTTTGGTTGCATCTTCATCAGATTTTTCATTACTCAGATTGGATCTTCATCATATTTCGTAGCTTTTGTAGATTTGGTAAGTGGTTATGATCTCTCACTAATCTATGGATTATATGTTGTTATTAGGTGATTATACGTTAGATGTCAAATTAAGCTATAATTGATTAAACTTAGGTAATTTCAGATTTACAAACCCTAGGTTGACCTAATTAAACATGTAATTGGAATTAAATCATTGGCTAGTGTTATTTGTATATATTTAGCTATGGAATACTATGTTTTGGATTAAATCTATGCTTAAATTATGATGGTAGATTGAATTGAATGTTCATATTAGATGTAATTGGATGATTTTCTTTGTTTGATTCGTTGTTATGTTTGAATTGCTTGTTATGCTTGATTCATTTGCTAGTGTTGTGCAAGTTTTAGGACTTAGATTGGTGATCGGAGCATATTGGAGGCAAAGTTCGTCGGAATTGCGTGAAACTTGGAGGATAGGCTATAGAGCATGTCAAAAGGAAGTCCTGTGAATTTCACCACAATTGGAACTAAGTCGTTGGATCGGCACCGATCTTATTGGATCGTATCGGTACCAACCCGAATTTTGAGCTCCAACTAAGGTGAGACTCATAGGAGGAATAGAGCATGGATTTTAAATTTTCTCTATGAAGTTGGATCGAAGGATAGGCTAAGTGCTCAAGATTGGATGGATCATCCTTATCAGATTGGCTATCGTGCATAAAAGGGAAGATCTAAAGGCTAAAAGGGATGGCTAAGGGTCTATGGCATCTAGAGGAAGTGCACTAGAGAATGCAAGAACAACGGAGCCCGAATTGGCTATGTATTTGGATCGGTAATGATCCAATTGGATTTATGGGCTCTATTGGATGTGAGAACCAAGGTGGAAACTTTGGGGTTATAGTGGATCATGCTCGATGTTGTGGCTTGCCGATTTCTTTTACTATTTGGTAGTTATAGCATGATGAAGTTTCGGCTCTTCGGTCGGGGGTTCGGATAAGGAGTAGGATCGAAGGGGTTGATAGACAGCTTGGGACGGAATGAGGCCATCGTATAATGGACTGGGTTGAGTAGCGGGACTCATGCTCGAAAATGGATTAGAGTTGTGAAAGCTCTGAAGATTAGGGAGTGCCAAGGAATCATTGATAACATGGATTGCTCGGGTTGTGTTCAAGCAGGGGTACTATATGCGGGGACATCTGACGGCTGGTTGCGCTAGTTGTGCATCTTGGACCGCTCTAAGAGGGTCTAGTGTCGTACGGTATGGAGGTATTGTAGGAGATAACCATGCATGGTGTTGGACTTGAAAGTACGGTGGAACAAAACCGAGAACCGGGATTTTCATTAGTCTTTGGCAAGCAAGGACGAAGCCATATAAGTTATCATATATTCAAGGCTTTAGAATATGATAACTACGTTTTGGTTGATGGATGCTATGGTTGCTATGTTTGTTGTTTCTCTTGGGTAAGCTGTCATCATAGGAATGCTGGAGAAGGGAATACGAATAGGGTCAATGGAGTAGGCTGCTTAGATTCTTCTATCCCGTTCTGTTACAATATCCTATTGTCATTTATTTGAGTAGCATATTATATCTGATTATTACGTGCTAACTCTAAGGATAGGTTATGTATGGTTTATGTACCTGTCTAGTACCATATTTTCTAGTATAGCTTTTGATAGTCATTTACCTCTATCGAAAGACTGTTGTCTGACCCAAGGTTTTACGTATCCTCTTATCATCTTAGGTACTCTTAAATGAGTTGACTAGATGACAGGTTTGGAGTTGTAGTTGTTGTACGAAGACAAGCTTAGAGAAGCGATGGCATGTTACTCTATATTTGTAGTTTCCATTGTCTGTTTCTATGTATTCTGAGGGATATAGTAAGGAATTGTTGTATCGAGATACTTTGAAACTTGTACCATAGCTCATGATCTAGTGGAGATGTTATTTTCATTTGTTATGGCTCGCTATATTTTGTTGTATATTTTCTATATTATATTTTATCCGTGCGTTGTGAGATATACAACAGGTTTTCTGCTTTAAATTTCATCCTCGATGGTTGTTCGATATCAACCTGGCATGATTACAGCGCTCTTTTAGGTCACTGATGTGTGGGTGGTGTGAGGAGGTCATAGCATTTGGTCTCAGAGCTTTGGTTGCCTGTTAATCGAAGCAAGCCGAGAGTACACGCTAAAGGAGAAAGTGTACTTGTTAATGAAGATTATATGCTATATATTAATATTATATAGCATAATATGCACTTGAGTACTATTATAGCTTTTCTTGGAATGAGGCTAATCATTCTTATTATAGATAAGAATGAATCGGAACATAAGGAATGCTGCTAGGAATAACTCTACTTTGGAAGTGGAAGAGGTTGCGAGATCGGGAGCTGTTGCACCCGATTTTTAAGCTATGTTTGATGCAATCGTGGCTTCGTTTGTGAGGAGAACCCAAACTACTCCTAGTATGGCTTTAGGTGGTGGTGCTCCTTTGCAAATGCCTAGGATTGACTTTGCCAAGCTTTGAAAGGATTATTCTACCCTTGGAGGGAAGCCATTCTTGGGAATAGAATCACTATTGAACTGCAAGATTGGATAGATACTTGTGATCACATTTTCAAGGATATGGATGTGGGAGATGCTATGAAGAGGAATCTTGCTTCAAGATAATTACAGTTCTGAGCAATGAATTGGTGGAATGCTGTTATCATTGCTACTCCAGAAGATCATTTTTCATGGGATCAATTTAAGGCTAGATTTGAGGAGAAGTTCATTCCTGTGGCTTAGAAGTCTGTGCTGGTCAAGAAATTTGCTGAGTTAAAGCAAGGGGAGATGTATGTTTCTAAGTATGTGGTAGAATTTGATGCTTTGTCGAAGCATAGGATATCTTTTATTGATACGCCTTTGAAGAAGAATGAGAAGTTTACCACTGGATTGGATGGCCACTTGGGAGAGAAGTTGGTAAACACGTTGAAGTTTCCTTTAGGAAGTTGATTGAGAAAGCACATAGACATGAGAGTCTGTACCCAAAGAATAGGACTAAAATTGTTATTGTTGCTAAGAAAGAGGGACCAAAAACATAGTAGGGCGGTGGAGGTAAGAAGAAATGGAATGAAAAGAGGAATTAACAACAGCAAGGAAAAGGGGGTCAGAAAAAGAGTAAGAGTGAGATTGTTTGTTATAGCTGTAAGGAAAAAGGCCACTATGTCAAGGAATGTAAGGCTACTAGAAAGTACTTCAACTGTGATAAGTCTACACATATTAAGAAGGATCATCCAGAACCGCCTAAGGATAAACAGATTATGAAGGTATATGCTTTGGATGCAATCCCGACTTCGTCATGTGCTCCTACTTCTAGGGATAAAGGGAAAGGAGTTGTGGTTCAAGGTATGCTTTCCATTCGATATTTCTGTTAGAGTTTTTTTGATACTGGAGCTTCTCATTCTTTCATCTATGATGACTTAGTATGCATACTAGATTTGGAACCCGAGATTGTAGACTGAGCTTTGATTGTGACTACTAGTCTCTATATGATTTGTCGAGGCCTAGTTTTATTGAGTCATGGATGTTCTTTTGTTTGTGCTCTGTTCTTAATTTTGCTAGGTTTGGGAATAGATTAGCTTAAGAGGTATGCAGCTGTTGTGGATTGCAAGAAGCAGTGATACGCTGCTTACAAGCGAATGGGGTATTGGTCAGCTTTCTATATTCACTTGAGATTCCATAGGAAGGATTTTCATCTGTGCCTATCGCTAAAGAGTACCCTGATGTCTTTGAGGAAGTGACAGGATTGCTGCCGCACTGAGAAATCGAGTTTTAGACCGACTTAGAGGATGGAGCTAGATCCATAATGATGCCTTTGAGGCATATGGAACCCAAAGAGTAGAAAGAGTTAGAGGTGCAAGTGGATGAGAGCTGTTGAATAAAGGATTCATTGGGAGAAGCATATTCGAATAGGGAGAACCTGTTTTATTCATGACTAAGGTGGATGGTTCTCTGAATTTTTGTATGGATTATCATGAGCTGAACAAGGTTACGAAAAAGAATTTCGATGGACTGATGACTTGTTTGATCAGTTGCATGATGCAAAGGTGTTTTCTATGAGTTTCTAAAGAAAGTGTGCTTATTACTGCATTTTGTATCCGTCGGGTTTCTACGAGTGGTTAGTAATGCTTTTTGGATTGATCGACGCTCCTGCATACTTTGTAGATCTTTTGAACAAAGTCTTCAAAGCTTAGTTGAACAAGTTCATGCTTGTGTCCATGGATGACATTCTGATTCACTCTAGAACTGAGAAAGAGCAAAATACGTGCTTGAGGATTGTGATTCGGATTTTGAGAATGCATAAGTTGAGAGCTAAGTTCTCTAAGTGTCACTTATGGAAGAAAGAAATGATATTCTTGGGTCATGTCATGTCAGGATAAGGAATACCAATGGATCCCGCAAAGGTGGCAGCGATCCAAGATTGGAACCAACCCAAAAATGCTATGGTTGTGAGAAGTTTCCTAGGATTGGCAGGATATTATAGGCATTTCATAAAGGATATATCAAAGATTGTAGCACCGTTAACCAACTTGACCGAGAAGAATCGGACTTTTACTTGGGATGCTAGATATGAGCATGCATTTGTGGTTTTGAAGGAGAGATTGACGAGTGCACCTGTATTTGTTATTCCAAGGGGGAATGAAGAGATGACAATATACATGAATGCTTGTCGTGCTGGTTCTTGGAGCAATGTTGATGCAGAAAGGTAGAGTTGTCGCTTATGACAGTCGATAGTTGAAACCACATGAAAAGAATTATCCAACAATGACTTGGAGTTGGCGGCGATTGTGTTTGCTTTGAAGATGTGGAGGCACTATTTGTTGGGAGAAAGATTTAAGCTATTCACGGACTATAAATCTTTGAAGTATCTTTTCTCTCAGAAGTATCTTAATCTTTGACAGCAACAGTGGTTAGAGTTTTTAGCCACTTATGATTTTGATATTTCCTACACTCCAGGGAAAGGAAATGCTATGGGAGATGCACTAAGCAGAAGACATGCTGGATTAGGAACTATGTTTCTTGAATGGAAGCATATGGAGTATATAGCTAGATTTGATTTCTGGCTGCATTGTGAGCTCAAGCCTAAGATGTTGACAAGTCTATCGATCAGACTCTCCCTTATAGAAAGGATAGGTACTAGTCGGAAGCAAGACGCTAAGCTAGTAGAGGTCATGGCAAAGATTGTGATGGGCATGGAATCTGAAGTTTTGAGGCAGCACGAGATTGACTTAGATAGTTGGCTTCGTAAGGATAAGAAACTGGTCGTTCTAAATGTTAATGGATTATAAGATGAAGTAATAAGGGAATACCATCATTCCAGATTGGCCATTCATCTTGGTGGGAAAAATGTGTATAGAGACGCAAAAAGGACTTACTACTAGGAAGATATGAAGAAGGATACTGGAAAATTCATCTCGAAGTGTATGAATTGCCCGTTAGTGAAGGCTGAGTGGAAAAGGCCAAGTGGATTTCTATAATCACTTGATATTATCGAATGGGAATGGGAACAGATAAATATGGATTTTATAGATTTATTGCCGCATACAAGAGTAGAATATGATGGTATTTGGTAGTGGTAGATCAACTGACCAAGAGTGCAAGATTCAAACATGTCAAGTCTACCGGAATGATGTCAAAGTTGGCAGAATTATATGTTAAGTGGATGTTCAATTTCATGGTACACCAAATAGTACTGTAAACAATAGAGACTCGTTGTTTACCAGTGGATTCTAGAAGAGTTTACAAGAGATTTTGGGAACCGAGATACACTTGAGCATAGCTTATCACCCACACACAGATGGCCAGACCAAGAGAGTGAATTGGATTTTGGAAGATTTTCGAGCTTGTAGTATAGATTTGAAGGATCTTGGGAATATCATTTATATTTGGTAGAGTTTGCATATAACAACAGTTATCAATCAAGTATTGGCATGGTGCTATATGAAGCATTATATAGACGACCTTGTAATTTGCCTTCATATTGGTGAAAAGTGGATGAGAATTTGATACTTGGACCAGAGATGATTAGAGAGATTTCAAAGAAGATAGAGAACATTCAGCAAGAATGAAGAATCACTTTCTCCAGAAGATTTATGCAGATAAAAGAAGAAGCAATTTGGAATTCTTAGTTGGAGACATGGTATTTGTTAAGATTTCTCCTTCGAAGAATGTTGTTTAGTTTGGTAGGAAGGGAAAGCTAGCACCCAGATTTGTTGGACCATTTCCAATTATTGAAAGAATTGGGAAGTTGGCTTATAGAGTGGACCTACTTCAAAAGATGGTGGGTGCGCACAATGTTTTTCCATATCTCCTATCTATGAAAATTTGGGCATGACTCGGGTGTTAGTCTACGGGGTGGATCGTGTAGTGTATATGCAAGTATATGTGACAAAATATATGATGCAGCTAAAATAATATTAATATAAGTAAATATTGAATAAGCATGCCAGAATTTTATACTGGTTCAGACCTCTCGTCCTACGTCCAGTCCCTAAGCTCCCCTTTGGAATTCGACAATCAAAAATCCTCACTTTGCCCGGAGGAATAGGCTTGGTTACAATGAGTTGTTCTTGTCAAATGCATATTCTAATATAACACGGATGTTTGACTAATTAGTACAATTGCTTCCAATATATTTCTAAGGAATATTGTCTATGAAGAACTGAGTAAATGGAAGAGTGAATACAAGTAAAGATTGCTAGAATGAAAAGATCAAGAATATAAAATAGAGTATAGAATTAGAAAGCATAAGTAAGTGAAGTAAGTGTTTGTTCTTCTTGATTCTTGATGCTTCATATAGTTGTAGATAGATATCTTGAGTAGTTACATCCATTAATAAATCCTCTAAGATTGCTTCTATTGATGGTGAAGAGATGTGGCGAAGAGAAGCGAAGATGTCCATTCATATATGGCAGCTGCAGTTCATTTCTAAAGTTTAAGTTTGAATTTAGACATCTGGTATTTGTTTCAGACGTCTCATACTATATTTTTTTAATATAGTAGAGGATCAGATGTCTGAATGCTATTAATAGACATCTGGTATAGCCTGCTTGTTGCTCGAGAGAACTATTTCAGACATCTGGCTTGTGCATCCAGACGTCTGATATGGTGCATATCAGTTTTTGTGCATCCTTTCTTTTGCATCCTTGTACCTATCGACTTATAGTCTCTTGTAGTGTCCTTTGAGCCTCGTTCTTGTCTTTCTAGTGATGTTGTTCTAGCAAGTATCTTTATATATAAATATGTATGTATATTCGATTTCCATTGTATAGTTGTTGTCATCGAAACCCAAGATTGGATTTTCTAACATTCTCCCCCTTTTTGATGGTGACAACTATACAATGTACTTAGATATAATTTTATAAATCTCCCCCTGAATATGTGCTTACCATTATTTCACCCCCTTTGGCATTATCAAAAAGCATAATTACAAGAATATGTATGATATAATCTATAATCATGCCTTTTGATAGTATGTACACATTAATCAAAAAAATTATCCGAACGCCATTTTATTGAAAGTTAGCAATATATCATGTGTATTTAATCGTAATTTAGATAGCATGTGCATACTATTAATCTGGTTTACAGACCGCCGAAACGTTATAATATATCAATTTACTAAATTGTCATGAATAGACGAAAGGTAACTAACTAAGCATAAGTAACAAGCCAAAAAGAATTTTTATAACCATCAAACATAGTGATTACATGCATAGATTTTTGATTCCATTACAATACAAAAGATGGAGCCTATAAAATTATCTAAGGATTTTTGGGGGAAGCTTTGGCTTGATCATCTCCTTCATCTTTATTCTTGGAAGAACTAGCTTGTACTCTAGGAGATTTTGGAGTATGTTCTAGAGGTTCTTTTTCCTCTTCAAAAAGTTTAGAATGTTTTGAAGGAGGAGGAGAAGGCGTTGGAGTTAGCCAATCTTCCGAAGGTGGTGTAGGGCCAAGGACTCGTTGGAGAACCTCTTTTAGAACAGATAATGTTGTTGAAAGCGATGTTTCACTGTGGCTAGGCGAGAAGCAAATGTTGTTTCGAAGCTATCGATACGCTTAGCCAATAATTTTTGATTTCTTCATAAGATAAGTTGATTTTGAAGAGTTAAATCTTGAATGCTTTCATTTGGATTAGTTTCAGTGCGAGTCCCCAGAATGTCATCTTGGCCTGGATAGTCAAAAGGTATAGGAGGAGGAGGAGTGTGTTGAAAAAGAGAGGTGAGAGTTGTCGAGAGACATATTTTTGTTTGCTTTAAAAGTAACCAATATAAAATCTGTATTTTGTAAAAGGAAGAGCTAGTTATTCATGTTTTAAAAGGTTATAAATAGTTATTTTCAGAAGAAAAAAACATTCAAAAGAAATTGTTGGTCAGTGTGAAAAGATTTTGTTTGTGGATTAAAACTTTTTAACCAAAAATAGAATGATGGAAATCTAGAATTAGCTGATAAGATCATTAAGAGAACATATTCCAAAATCGCGTCGTAGTTTAACAAACGTTTGTTCATTTAGTGGTTTTGCGAAAATATCTGCTATTTGATTCTCAGTATTTACGTATTCCAATGTAATAATTCCTTTTTCTACATTGTCGCGTAAAAGTGATGTCGTATACCTATGTGTTTAGTACGTGAGTGATTTATAGGGTTTTTCGATAAATTTATTGCACTTGTAATTTCCCAATATATTGGTGATTTATCAATAACTTTTACAAAATCCTTAAGCATTTTTTGCATGTATATCACTTGTACACATGCTAAGGCCTCTAAAATATATTGGGTTTCGTAAGTGAATAAAGAGACATAGTTTTACTTTTTGCTAAACCATGAAACCAAAGACTGTCCGATAAAATGACACGTTCCGCTAGTACTCTTACGATCTGTTTTACATCCACCGAAATCTGCGTTGCTATATGAAACAAGTTCAAACGATGATCCCTTAGGATAAAACAAACCGTAGTCTCTAGTATTAGATAAATATCGTAAGATACATCTAACAGCTCTTTGGTGAGACTCTTTTAGTTTTGCTTGAAATCAGGCACAAAGACATATGTTCATCATAATGTCAGGTCGACTAGCCGTCAAATATAGCTAGCACCAATCATACTACGATATAATTTTTCATCAAAGTCTTTTCCATTATCATCCTTTTCTAAGTAAACACTAGTACTCATTGGTGTTGATTTGCTCGAAGTTTTATCCATTCCAAAACGACGTAATAAATCGTTATAATATTTTTCTTGATGAATAAAAATACCATTTTCAAGTTGTTTTATTTGTAAGCCTAGAAAGAAATTTAATTCACCTATATGAGACATTTTATTCACTTTTCATAATATTTGAAAATTGAGTACAAAGATTTTCGTTAGTTGAACCAAAAATAATATCGTCTACGTAAATTTATAAAACTAAGATGTCATTATTTTCTCATTTAATATATAAAGTCGTATCTATTTTACCTATTTGAAAACTAGTTGCAATTAAATGATTCTTAAGACATTCGTATTAGGCACGAGGGGCTTGCTTTAAACATACAGGGCTTTGTGCAATTTAAAGACATGATCGGGATGTATTTCGTGAACAAATAATGGACGTTGTTCAACATATATGTTTTCTTTAAAAAACCATTTAAAAATGCACTTTTGACGTCCATTTGAAATAATTTAAAATTGTGATGACTTGCAAAAGCAAGTAATGTACGTATGGCTTCGAGTCTTGCTACTGGAGCAAAAGTTTCGTCATAGTTGATACCTTCTTCTTGATTATAACCCTGAGCAACTAAACGTGCTTTATTCCTAACTATATTTCCGTTTTCATCTGCTTTTTTTTATATACCCATTTTGTTCCAATAACTGATTGATTTTCTAGTCTTGGTACTAATTCCCAAACATTATTACGTTCAAATTGATTTAAGTCTTCTTGCATGGCTATTATCGAAAAATCATCGTTTGAAGCTTTTTTATAATTCTTTGGTTCAAAATTTGACACAAATGCAATATGGCTTATTTGGTTAAGTTGATTTCTAGTTACTCTAGAATTAAGATCCTCAATGATATTATCTTTTGGATAATCATTTAGAATTCTAGGGGGTGACACTAGAGTATTATTTTGTGCATTTGCCTCATTATTAGACGAGTTTGTTGTATTTGTTATTGGAATAGTTTCTTCATCGTCATTAGTATGATTGGTAAGGAAATTTTCATCAAATGAAACATGTAAATTTTCTTCAATTGTGTTAGTACGTTTATTAAAAATTCTATATGCCTTACTGCGATCCGAATATCCAATAAAGATTCATTCATCAGCCTTTAAGTCGAATTTTCCTAAATTATCTTTTGTATTTAGTATAAAACATTTTGATCCGAAAGTTTTAAAGTATGATATTTTAGGTTTTGTTCCAAAAAACATTTCGAAGCAAGTATGTTTAGTCATAGGTCATATGGTTACTTGATTCAAAACATAACAACCTAGCAATAGCTTCAGCCCAAGAATGTTTTGGTAAATCACTACTATTTCTACTACACCATTTTGTTGTGGTGTGCGTGGAAAAGAGAAATTATGACTTATGCCCTTTTTATTACAAAAATTAGTAAAAAGATCATTTTCAAATTCTCCACCGTGATCACTTCGAATATTCTTAATTTTCAAATCCATTTGAGTTTTAATTCTTTTAGCAAAAATTTTAAGCATGCCAAAAGTGTCACTTTTATGTTCTAAAAATAAGGTCCATGTATATCTTGAAAAATCATCAACTATTACGAAAACATATTTGTTGTGATTTATAGCTCGTACTTGAGTTGGACCAACTAAATCTAAATGCAATAATTCTAATGGTTGTTTTGTAGAAATATTATTTTTAGATTCAAAAGAGCTTTTCTTTAGTTTACCGATTTGACAAGCGTCACATAAATTTTATACTTTATAATATATTTTAGGTAAACCTCTAACAAGCTCATATTTTTCTAATTTATTATTATATTTAAAAATAATATGACAGAATCGTTTATGCCACAACCTTGGATTTTCATGTTTGGCAATTAAGCATAAGTTTGAATTTCAATTTATATTTATATTTAAGACATAAATATTTTTGTGTCTAAAACCCTCAAAGATAAGTTGTTTGTTATTGTCTAAAATATTATATCTATCTTTTTCGAAATTAATTTGAAAACCTTTATTGCATAAATGACTAATGCGAAGTAGGTTGTGTTTTAAATTTTCTACTAACAAAACATTTTTAATAATAGAAGAGTTAGAAATACCAGAGTTGATGACTTCTTCAATGCCAACGACGTATCCATTTGGGTTATCTCCAAAAGTTACCGTTCCATCATCGCTGTATGTTATATTTGATAGCATTTTTGCATTTCCGGTCATATGCTTGGAGCAATCACTATTAAATAGCATTTCTCCTTATTTTTTATTTTGGGTACATGCAAGATAAAAATGATTTAATTGGTACCCATAAACTTTGTTAGGGTCCTAGATGTTAGGAGGAGCAGGTAGCCACATCCAAGAAGGTTTGGTACCTTTATGAACATAATTTTTATTATAGACTACATTATCTAGAAAAATTTTAATATGTTTTTGTCTAATCAAATAATTGTTTGTCTTAGAAATCCAAATTTTTATGATTTTGGTATTCGTATTAGACTTAGGTGATCTTTTAGTCTTTGATAAATAAAACTATACTTCTTAATGTTATTCCCTTTTTGTTTAGGAATATTTCTAAATCCTATTCAATTTCTCTTACCTGAAGGTTTTGAAGTTTTGATAAGAATTACCAAATCTTGTTTTCCTTTATTAAATTCTGAAACATTATTAGTAACTTTATCTAATTTTTCTTTTAATCCAAAAGTTTCAATTTTCAATGTTTCTATATTACTTTTTATGTGGATATTTTCTTTTAACAAGTAATCCTTTTCTAGTTTAACTTTTCCAAAATCAATAGATATAGTCTCATATTCAACTAAACTACTTTTATTTTTTTATTGAGATAATTCTAGTTCCTCCTCTAAAATAATTTTTTTCATCTCTTAACATTCCTATTTCATGTTCTAAACGATTTATTTTGGCTATGTATTCCTTATTCAATTTTATAATTTGTCGTAATTTATCATCTATTTCCATGCTAAGCTCTAATAGTTCATCATAGCTAAGTTCAAGACATACCTCATCAGTTTGTGCCATAAAATTTACTTTTTCTCCATCACTATCGCTGTCACTTTCCGATGATGATGAATCTGAATCATCTCATGTTACTTTGAAAGCTTTCTTCTTTTTGAATTTTTCAAATTTGTTCTTCTTATCATTGTTGAGACTGGGACAATCTTTCTTCATATGTCAACGTTTGATTTGTTGAGTTTAATTTTCCTCCTTTCTAGAATCTGGTCATCTTCTTAAACTTCTTGAATTTGTTGTAGTTTTTGGCAATAAATATGATTTCTTCTTCGTCTAAGTCGGAATCTTCATTTATTGCTGGAAATGCTATGTTTTTCTTCTTCGAATTTTGTTCTTTTCTTGCCTGTAGATTAGCTTCATAAGACAATAAATTTCCTATCAATTCTTCAACTGTGAGTGTTGAGAGGTCATTAGCTTCTTCGATAGCTAATACTTTCCTTTTCCGCTCTGGAGTAAAAGAATTGAGTATTCTAGATACTAAATCAAAATTTCTGAATTTAACTCCTTGTGCCATTAAATCATGTTGAATAGTTTGGAATCTAGAGTATATGTCCACTATAGATTCATTTTGTTTCATTTTAAATGATGAAAATTGATTTTGTAAAATTGAAATTTTAGTTTGCTTAACTTTGTTCATGCCTTTGTGTGTAACTTGTAAGGTACGCCAAATATCATATGCAGTGTTACATAACATGACACGTGAAAATTCATTCTTATTTAATGAACAAAATAAGACATTCATAGCTTTGGCATTATTAGAAGCTGCAGTTTTTTTGTGCATCATTCCATGTGTTCATAGCAGTGTTAGGTGCTTCATATTTATTTTGAGTGGCTGACCAAATTTCTAATCCATTAGCTTCCATAAAAATTCTCATACGTGTTGACCAATATGCATAAATAGAACCATTCAAAGTGGGGGACGTGCTGTGGATTGGCCTTCTTGAAAAATACTTGCCATATTAAAGTGATTCAAATATGTGTTACTGTACTTTGATCAAACCTTGCTCCGATACTAAATGTTAGCCTACGGGGAGGATCGTGTAGTGTATATGCAAGTATATGTGACAAAATATGTGATGCGGCTAAAATAATATTAATCTAAGTAAATATAGAATAAGCACACCACAATTTTATGCTGGTTCGAACCTCCTGTCCTACGTCCAGTCCCGAAGCTCACCTACGGAATTTGACTATCGAAAACCCTTGCTTCACCCGAAGGAATAGGCTTGGTTATAATGAGTTGTTCTTGTCAAATATGTGTTCTAATATAATACGGATGTTTGACTAATTAGTACAATTGCTTCCAATATATTAAGGAATATTATCTATGAAGAACTGAGTATATGGAAGAGTGAATACAAGTAAAGATTGCTAGAATGCAGATATCAAGAATATTGAATAGAGTATAGAATTAGAAAGCGTAAGTAAGTGAAGTAAATGTTTGTTCGTCTTGATTATTGATGCTATATATAGTTGTAGATAGGTATCTTGAGTAGTTACATCCATTAATGAATCCTCTAAGGTTGCTTCTATTGATGGTGAAGAGCTGTGACAAAGAGAAGTAGAGATGTCCATTCACATGTGGTAGTTAAAGTTCATTTCTGAAGTTCGAGTTTGAATTGAGACGTCTGGTATTTGTTTCAGACGTCTCATACTATGTATTTTATGAATATACTAGAGGATTAGACATCTGAGTGCTATTACCAAACGTCTGGTTTAGCCTGTTTGTTGTTCCAGAGAACTATTTCAGACGTCTGGCTTGTGCACCCAGGCGTCTGATATGGTGCATGTCTTTCATTGTGCATCCTTTCTTTTACTTCCTTGTACCTATCGACTTGTAGTCTCTTGTAGTGTCCTTTGAGCGTTGTTCTTGTCTTTCTAGTGATGTTGTTCTAGCAATTACCTGTATATATAAATATATATGTATATTCGATTTCAATTGTATAGTTATTGTCATTGAACCCGTAGATTGGATTTCCTAACATCAGGTATCGTGGTAGTACCGGATCAGTTGAAAGAAATAGAGGTCATACTGGAAGTTTCAAGATCATGTAAGCCGCTTCGAATCATTGGGAATGAGACGAAACAACTTAGGAGGAAGGTGGTTAAGCCAGTCATGGTGCAATGGAGTGAGGATGATAGCGATTGTACATGGGAGATTGAAGAGAGTAAGAGGACAGCCTATCACGAACTCTTCGAGTGGTAAGACCCATATGATGTATCCACTTGCACCATTGTACCTTATATTATATGAATTTCGCATGCTAACTTAGGTTTTTTTGCTATTGTTTGATTTGGCTACTTAATTGGATTGTAGATGGTTGCTAGTGGTAGGAATGTGAGATAATCTTGGTTGCTTATGTTTGTTTAGGTATTTCAGGGGCGAAGTTCTAAAGGAGGGACAATGTAACGACTCGTATTATACGTACCGAAGGATCGTAAAATAATTTTACTTAATTCATTCGTGGTCATATGATTATAATATTTTAAAATATAGTTTTTAGGGATGTTTTACATATCTTGATTTTTTTTCGAATTCCTATGTGACCATTTTGCCTATGGAGATCTTATTTCGGCTATAACTTTTGACAGAAGCTGAATTAGATGCTTTAACTTGTTTCATTGCTTCGGGATGGTGGTTTACCATTATGTTAAGTGGTCATAAAGGAAAATCGGATAAATGGTTAGGAAGTTATAGCAGTTTTAAGTTTTAAAATTTGTTGGTCAGAATCTGGAAGGGAATTAGTGGGCAAGATTAGCAAGCCCATTAGTCTAATCAAGTTTGGCTATGAATACGAGGTGAGAGAGACCATTTGAAAGTTTACTTCTTATTCATATCATCCCCAAAGACTAACTCATCTCTGATTCTCCATTCATCTAATTGGACTTCATTTCAAATCTTCTCTAATTACAAATTAGAGGCTAGATCTTCATCTAGAAGCTTTATGTCATCACTATATTTGCATCTTCATCTGATTTCTCGCCGTCCAGATCAGATCTTCATGATATTTCATAGGTTTGGTAGATTTGATGTGTGTTATGATCTCCTACTAGTCTATGATGGACTATATGTTGTAATTAGGTGGATTATAGGTTAGAATCGTCAAATTTAGCTATAAATTGATTAGACTTAGATAAATTAAGATTTAGAAACCCTAGATTAACCTAATTAAACATGTAATTGGGATTAGATCACTTGCTAGTGTCATTTGCATATATTTGGCTATGAAATACTATATTTTGGATTAAATCTATGCTTGAATTGTGATGGTAGATTCAACTAGATGACTTGAATGTTCATATTGGATGTAACTGGATGATTTTCTATGTTTGATTCGGTATTATGTTTGAGTTTCTTACTATGCTTGATTCGTTTTCTAGTCTTGTGCATGTTTTAGGACTTAGATTGGTCATTGGAGCATATTGGGAGTAAAGTTCATTGGAATTGCACAAAACTTGGAGGATAGGTTCTGATGCACGTCAGAAGGAAGTCCTATGAAATTCGCTACAATTGGAGCTAAGTCTTTGGATCGACACCAATCCAATTGCTCGTGGGAAGATTTGCAGTTCGACTGGGGAGTTCGGCTGGTTGAATTGGGGCGGTTTGTAGGGGAGTTTGATGATGGTCAGAGGGTTTTTACGTGGTTCGGAGTCGCTGCTGGAAGAGGAAGTTGAAGGTCAGTTTTTTATTGGGTCTGTGGTGTTTTAATGTTGAAGCACTGAATTGCAATAGTTGATTGCGGTTGCTCGAAAATTGTTGAAGTTGAGGTTGTTTCTTGTGAAGTCGAAGTGGGAAGTGAAAGTGGAGACAGTGGTAGCAGTTGCAAAAGAGTGTGGCTGATGTGACTAGTATGAGGGAAGTAGGTGTACATGGGTTATTAATGGTGGTTGAGGATGGTGTGATGATTTTGAGTTTGGATGTTGCAGAGCAGCAGTTAAAGGAGTTGCTGATGAGATGATTAGATGTTTGTTAAGTAGTTATCACATAAGAAGTGAATGATGTTTGTATTGTAAGTGAAAGGCAAGTAAGGGTAGAGGTAGGCTGTTGTGTTTGAAAAGTGAGTTTGATGTTGTGGCAATGGTAAGTTGATGGAGGTTTCTGTTTTGTGTGCAGAGGGATTGTGATGTTGAATATGGAAGGTGTTATCCCAATTCACGTTGTACCAAAAAAGTCTAGGCTAACCGTTGTCAAGAACAATTCTAACGAAATTATTCCAACTCATACTCAAATGGGTTGGCTTGTTTGCATTGACTATCAAAAACTAAATGTCGCAACACATCGCTTCCCTTTTCCATTTATCGACCAAATGCTCAAAAGTTTAGCCGGCCATGAATTCTACTGTTTCCTTGATGGTTATTCCGGTTATAACCGAATTCCAATCGCTCCCAAAGATCAAGAGAAAATGACTTTCACGTGTCCATTCGGTACCTTTGCTTATCGACGTATACCATTCAGACTTTGTAACGCTCCTGCTACTTTCCAACGATGCATGGTTGGCATCTTTTCTGACATATTGAATGCTTTCTAGAAGTTTTCATGGACGATTTCTCTATCTTTGTGATTCTTTTTTCGATTGTTTACATCATCTCGAGTTGGTTCTGAATCAATGTAAAGAAAAACATTTGATTTTGAATTGGGAAAAATGCCACTTTATGGTCAAACAAGGCATAGTCCTTGGACATATCATCTCAAATAAAGGCATGGTTCATTTAAGGGGAAACCTTTATGGTGATTTGAATGGTCTCAAATGTTACTGTTATATGGTGAACGTATTTATTGATTTTCTCGCACTGTACTTATGTCTGACTTGTGATATTATTTCTCCCATAATTCCTCGTGATATTATTTTTCCCATAATTCCTCGAGTGTTCTTTCATTAGTGGGAGAAAGGCAGCTTTTAGTTGGATATCCATTGGAGCTTCAGGAGACGAGCTAGATGCTTCCATTCGCCTACTATTGTATTTTATCCCTACTGCACTGCTAGTATGTATATATTAGCCTTTACGAGGATAGGCTGTTATAAATTTCCAGGCCGATGATAGTACTTAGGATTGTAACTTTGAAATGCTATATATTTTAGAGTGACACTTGTATTATCTTTTTGATATTATATATTATCGTCTTGTTATGAGATTCAAATATTTTGTTCTCTTTTTTCTTATTCATTTTCTTTCTACTTTTCCTTTTTATCCTAACAATCTGTCTTTCTAACACTTGAATGTTCAACATGTGACTACCTGGATGTATTAGTGTCGACATTTATGGGTCGAAAAAGTAGGTCATTGTAGTTGGGGTTAAATAATGTTTATAAACTATTTAAAAGTTTACTTATCAAATTAAAGTTTATCTAGTCAGATCAGTAATCAAATCACAAATAATGTAGATAATCAGTGGTAAATATAAAATAAAGTAAATGCAGTAAAGTAAATAACACTATATATTATTATACCGGTTCGGATTCCTAATTCTACATTCATTCCTTACTCCCTATACAAAATTTCCACTATAACTTATTGCTTTCCACAGGTGGCAAGCAAACTTTTACAATCTCATAATTTCTCAAAGTCAAGACACACCTTTCCTCTTGAGTTACCTCGGGTGGCAAGAACACATTTATCTTTGCAAACACAAGTAGACTATGGAAAGTAGTAGTATCTTCAATACAAAGTCTTGCAGATTTAGTAAAATGATCCTATAGACCACCAATAGCAATATATATATATATATATATATATATATATATATATATATATATGCATGTGTATGTGCGTATGTGAAATCTTTGGGGAATAGAATGAGATTGGGGAAGGAGTGATTGAGAATTCAAGTGCAAACTCTTTGATATTGTGTTGTTTTCAAATCCTTGAAGAATAGGACTGAGAGAATATGGATCTACAAAGATAGTGGAAGAATATTTAATGGATCTTTTATCACAAAGCATAGAAATTAAAGATTAAGAGAAAATAAGAGAATTAATTGTTAAAATTCATTTTCCAAGCCTTTGTATAAAGAATAAAGAGACATGGCTTTGGGTGAAGGGATGAACAGATAGTCCATCCGTTTCAATATGAAAACCAAATAATGGGCAGTATATTGGAATATAGTTGATGGGTATGTCAACATATATGCCTTTTAGTTGACGTAGCCGCAAGGGATACATCGACATATATGTTTATATTCCACATAGACCACGGGAGTATATCAACATACTTAGTACAATTCTAGTTTCTTTTCCTAAAATTCAAATAGAGTCTTCCACTTTTCAAAACACAAATTCAATGTTCATATGAAGAAGTTAAAAATTAAAATAGAGTTAAATCAAATAAGAATTCAAGGATATTTTCCATGGGGCCTTTAAGAAAATTCTAAGACTCAAATTGACTAATAGGACTCTTTGAATATCTTTGTGGTTGAAGTACTTATGTTCCATCCATCTTGAGTCAATTTAGTTTTCCGTTTTCTTTGATTAATCATCATATGTGTAACTCATTTTCTTGCATTAAGTTTTCTTATTTATCTTTACAAAACATCTCTGTAATATGTTTGAAAATGTTGCACAACAAGGAGAAACATTAGTAGTAATATTTATATGGATTTGTTATCAAAATCAATACTCAGGTTATTAGTACTTTGTCCTTCTTTATCCCCTCTCAATAAAATGTTTGCCTCATATATTGACAGATTATATTGCCTCTGGGATGTATAGTCAATCTCTAATGATGGCACTCTCTAGCACCTTGTTACTTAATCCATCACTATTTGGTACAAACAACCTACCATCCTTAAGAAACCAACCATCTCTGTTGAATCCATACTGCTTCATCTCTTTGACACTACTCCCATGTCTATCTGACCAATAATCGTAGTTAGTATAACATTACACCCCTGACTATTATTGATCCACTCTATCAAAGTGGGTCTGATGGTCAAGCTTGCTAACACTTTTGACTCTAGCTCACATCTAGGTCAAAAATAAAACCATTAATATAATCCAACTGCGTCCACTTTAGGAACATAGCTGCCAAGTTGGCACGTCTCATACTCAAATAGTATGCAACTATATTTCCCTCATCAGGCATATAAGAAATATCAAAGTCATAGGAGGCCAAGAACTATAACCATCTCTGGTGGTGAAGGTTAAGGCCTCTTTTATAAGGAAATGAACTTCAGTGATCTATGGTAGCGAACAACTAAAATAATGCCTCATATCTTCAATGTGAGCACTATCGCCGCTAACCCTAAATCATAAGTTGGGTATTTCGTCACATAAAGTTTTAGTTGTCAGCTTGCATAAGCGACTACCTATCCTCTTTGCATTAATACGGCACCCAATCTAGTACCATAAGTTGAAGGAATTAGGCCAACCTACAATGGAAGAAATGCGTGAATTTCAATTATTTTTCTGCCATTTTGGATCTATTAGGCCTAAAAAGCCTAAATGGATTTTAGATCAAATCTAATAAGTTTTAAATAAAATATTTTTTTTATTTGACTTTGTTTAAAAAGATTTTGAATATTTATATTTTAATCAATATGAGATGTTTATATAAAATGGAGTATATCAAATATACTCTTATGTGTAAATGTGCAACGACCTATATTTTACATATCGAAGTATCGTAAAATATTTTCATTTTTTTCATATGGGGTCTTATAATTCTATAATTTTGGAATATGACTCATAGAGAAATTTTACATACATATGATTTTTCCTGAATTTCTATATGACCATTTTGACTCTGGAAATCTTATTTAGGCTATAACTTCTGATAGGAGTTGAATTAGGGTTTCAAACTAGTTTCATTGCTTCACGATGATTGTTTTCCATTTCGTAAATAATAATAAAATGGACTTATAGTTAGGAACTTATTCCTGATTTAAATTTAGACAGCTTTTGGCAAGAATTAGTCTGTAATTAATTAAGCCCAAAAGTTGGCACATTTGTCTAATCCGAGATTGTTAAAAATAGAGGGCTGTAGTAGTCAAATTAAAACTTTTCCCTTTTTCCAAATCAGATCTAAACCCTCATTAACCACAATTTCATCCGAAATCACCCAAGTTACTCTCTAATCTTGGTCATATCACTAATTAGTGAGGAGATCATCAAATAGAAGTTAGAGATCGTCGTTTTAGTCGATTTCATTGCTTTCTATTTCTATCCACATTGGATTTGGGTGAGAATAAGTTTATTTTTGTACTTGGTGAGTGGTTTATGCCTTCTCACTATCCTATGCATGTTTATATGGTAGAATTATAGATTTAAACATAGTTTTTGACCTTAAAATCCTTTTCTAAACTTTAATACCTTTTATGACCTTAATTGATGAATTCTAATATGATATTGTGTATTTATTTTAAAATTCACCATATTCATATTCACATGTTCATTAATTTCTTAGATTTGGATTAGAATTTGCTTGATTGCTATAATTCTATGTATTGTTGTGTAATTGGATGAAAAAGCATGTTTTTTCTATGGTTGTATGTTGTGCTTTCATGTTGTTTGCTAGTGTTTTGGATGTCTAGGAAGATAGGTTGGTGAATTTGGCAAATCAAAGGCACGGTTGGTCAAAAATTGACAAAACTTGAAGGAGAGACTATGCAGTATGAGGTGGCTTGAAGGGTAAATTGACCTCATAATTGCTTAATGGTTTAACTTGGCACCGAGTTGAAGGTTTGGTACCGAGGCATTTATATGGCTTGGATAAGTTGGCGACTTTGGGATCTTTAGGTGTTGGCTAGTAAAGATGGACCGAGGCAAGTTTTAAAGGATTAGCTAAGTGTTAGTAATTATTTCGAGTTGTTTCTAGAACTTAAAGTTGAAAGCTTTGGATTAGGGGTCGAGTTGTTTTAATGAATGGGTTAGGGCCAAGGCACTTGAGAAGGAGTACTAGAACTAGAGCAATTTACTTGGCCAAAATTGGCTAAGTAAATGACTCGGTATCGAGTCATGACTTGGTACTGAGTTGTTTTGTTAAATGTATAGTGTTCAAGCTTGTATAAGGAGGAAGCACAGGACTCTATAGATCGTGCTAGAGGTGTTGGTTCATTACTTGGTTATTGGATGGAAATGTAACAGCATGCTAAAAGCTTTGGATCTTCAGTTTGTGACTCGTGAAGGGGGTAGGTACCCAAAAAGCATCTTGATAAAGGAGTGAGCCATGGGTAGGGAACGTGAATGGTTTCAAATAATGAAAAATGGATTGAGCAAAGGAAGAGCTTGGATTCGAATGGTTAAAATAAGGGCTCAGATATATGAGCTAAGGAATCGTTGATACTAGAAGTGTTTTCTATGGTACTCAAAGCAGAGGTATTATAAGTGGGGATGCTCATGGATTAATAGAGTGGATCTGAATACCCTGAGCCAGTGGCTTTTGGTCCAGTGTCTAGCTTTGGGATACGAGACATGTATCGAGCTTTGGGCTACGTGATACGAGAGTACACAAAAACTGAGATTTCTGTTAGTCCCAGGAAATAGGGAGGCCATATGAGTTATCGTATATTCAGATTATATGGAGTGATAATGATAGTGGGGATTGCTTAATGGATGGTGTGGTTGCTTTCTAGGCTATCACTTGGAGATTTCATTGGGAGTAGGTATTGGGAATAGGAATACCTGGAGAGCTGATATCCCTATTTTGAGTATAGTATTTTTATGTTATTGTAGAGTAGAATATTATGATATTATGTTCTAACTCTTTGGTTGCTGCGATAGGCCAAGTATGATTCGTGTACCTCTATTCCTTACCATATTTACGTGCATAGTATTTTGAGCACCATTTACCGCTTCCACCAAAATATTGTCTGACCCAAGGTTTTATGTTTTGCTTCTTATTATCTATGCTACTCTTAAATGAATAGACTAAATAACAGGTCTAGGTAATGCAGTAGCTGTGTGGAAGATGGGGTGGATGGAGCTATCTAGTATTTTATACTTGTACGGATTTCTATGCTTAATCTTGCACCACTGGGGAGCCTTAGCAGCGACTGCTTGTTTTCTTGTTATGATACATTTATTAGGTATATTTCCATCGTATAAAGTCTACTACATTTGTAGATAACTCTGTAGATCTATGTTCTGATGATTTTTCACGTAGTTATTACTGTGTCTCCTTTTATATCTATGATATTATATTTTATCCATGCGTTGTGAGATAATCGACATGTTATATATTGTATTTGTTTTCATATTCAAGCTTTACGATTGTACTATATCGACCAGGCACGAGTGCAGTGCACTATTTTGACATTATTAGTGTCGGTGGTATATGGCAGTCGTCATATTTGGTATTAGAGCTTAGGTTACGTGATTAACCTAAGTTGATACTGCAATCCATTAGAGATAAGGAAGAAGTTAGCACCTTAGACTGGATCTAGAATGTATATATACGAGAGATTTTGTACTTGTTATATATTTTGGTTTTTAAAGTTATATAGTAATATATTATATAGCATAAGTCATATGAGCATGAGCAGCATGGACATAATTTTCTCTATAAGAGACTGATCATTATTAATTCTTGTTATATATTAAGAATGAATCGGCATATAAGAAATAATATAAGGAATTCTGGTTTAGCAGACTAGGGTTAGGAGCTGCTACACCTGAAGTTCAAGCAATGTTGAATGCTATGATGGCAACTATGATGAGGAACATTCAAGTTGCTACTCCTGGTGTGGCTGTTGGAGGAGGTTCTCCTATGCAAGCGCCTATGGTTGATTTCGCCAAGTTGAGTAAAGACTATTCTACTCTAGGAGAAAAACCATTGCATGAAAAGGAATCAACCATAGAAGTGCAAGATTGGTTGGATACATATGACGCATCTTTAGTGATATGGAAGTGGATGATGCTATGAAGAGGAAACTGGTCTCTAGACAACTTCAAGGATGAGCTATGAACTGGTGGAACGCTATTACCATTGCTACTCCGAAAGATTAATTTACTTGAGTCCAGTTCAAAGAAAGGTTTGAAGAGAAGTTCATTTTGACTGCTTAGAAGTCGGCGTTGTTTAGGAGATTTGCTGAGCAAGGAGAGATGTCGGTTTCTGAGTATGTAGCAGAATTTGATGCTTTATCGAAGTGTGGGATGTCATTCATCAACAATCCATTGAGAAAGATTGAGAAGTTTATCATTGGCTTGGATGATTATCTTGAAAAAAAGTTGGTAGTCCATATTGATGAGCCATTTGAGAAGCTTGTTGAAAGCTCTTCGTCATGAGAATCTATATCCAAAATGATGAAGAAGAGCAAGTATCTACTCACATGCATTGATGACTTGTTCGATCGGCTTCATAGTGCAAAGGTGTTCTCTCAAATAGATTTGTCAACGAGATTCCACCGGTTGAAAGTAGCAAAGGAGATTATTCCTATTATTGCATTTCATGTGCCATTGGGTTTCTATGAGTGGTTGATGATGCCATTTGGATTGACTAATGCTTCAGCATACTTTGTGGATTTCATTAATCGGGTTTTTAGATATTAACTGAACAAGTTTGTGCTTGCGTTCATGGATGATATTGTGGTATATTCTAGAACTTTAGAGGAGCTCAAGGCACACTTGAGAATTGTGTTAGAGGTGTTGAAAAATCACAAGTTGAGAGCAAAGTTGTCTAAGTGCCACTTCAGGAGAAAAGAAGTGAGGTTCTAGGGTCATGTCATTTCTGGACAAGATATAATAGTGGATCCTACGGAGGTGGCAGTGGTCTAAGATTGAAACCAGCCAAAGAATGCTACGGATGTGAGAAGTTTTCGAAGATTGGCATGATACTATAGGAATTTTATCAAGGACTTCTCAAAGATAGCAGCACCGTTGACCAATTTGACGAAGAAGAATCAAACTTTTATTTGAGATGCAAAGTGTGAGCATGCATTTGTGAGTTCGTAAGAAAATTTGATGAGTGCACCGGTATTGACTATTCCAAGTGGGAATGAGGAGTTGACAGATTCCTATGGTACTGGATTGAGTGCGGTGCTGATTAGAAAGGAAGAGTTGGACATATGTGCTGAAGTACCTTTTCTCTCAGAAGGACCTCAACCTTCGTCGGCAACGGTGGTTAGAGTTCTTAGCCTCCTTTGATTTTAATATTTCCTATGCATTAGGAAAAGGGAATGCGGTCCCCATGCACTAAGTAGAAGATATGCTAGGTTGAGAGCAATGTTCTTGGAATGGAAGCAGATTGAGTGCATTACCGGATATGATTTCAGGCCTTATTGCGAGCTAGAACCAACAATGTTGGAAAGTTTGTCGATCAGACCTACTTTAATTGAAAGGATCAGTGCTAATCTAAAGCGAGATGCTAGAATGGCGTAGATCATAGTAAAGATAGTAGAATGTGAAGATATGAAGCAATACGAAATTGATCGAGATGGTGGCTCTGTAAGGATGAGAGATTGTTTATTCCCGATATTGGTGGATTGTGAGATGATGTGCTACGAGAGTGCCACAATAATAGGTTTACAATACATCCTTGAGGTAATAAGATGTACAGGATATCAAGCAAACATATAATTAGGAAACTATGAAGAAGAATATTGGAACATTCATCTCGAAATGTATGAACTACCAATTGGTGAAGGCAAAGCTAAAGAAACCTAGTAGATTGTTGCAACCGATTGAATTTGCTAAATGTAAATAGGAGCAAGTATTGATGGATTTTATTGATGGACTGCTGATGACTTGAGCAGGGTACGATAGCATTTAGGTCATGGTTGACTGGTTAACTGAGTGCGCTAAATTTATAGTTGTTAGGTCAATTAGAATGGCATCCAAGCTGCCATAGTTGTATGTAAAGTGGATAGTATGATTTCATGGTGTACCAAAGAGCATTGTGAGTGACCGAGGCCCGTTATTCACTAGTGGGTTTTGGAAGAGCTTACAAGAGGCGTTAGGAACTGAGTTGCACCTTAGTTTTGCTTATCACCCGCAAATGGATGGGGAAACCGAAAGCGTAAATTGTATACTAGAAGATCTCTTACGAGCATGCATTATAAATTTTAGAGGATCATGAGATGACCATCTACATCCGGTAGAGTTTGCATACAACAATATTTATCGGTCATGAATTGGTATGGCTCCTTATGCAGCATTGTATGGCTGAACGTCTAATCGTCCTTCATGTTGGTGAGAAGAGGGCAAGAAACTGATACTTGGGCCAGATATAATTAGAGAAACTTCAAAGAAGATTGGGATAATTCGGCAACGTAAGAAAGCCGCTCAAGACCGACATACACTACAACAAATAGGTCTTTTTATAGCGTTTAAAAACCGCTATTAAAACTTTCTACAGCGTTTCTTTAAACGCCATATATCTACATGTTATAATAAGTCTAAGAGATATAATAGCGTTTCAAAATTGCCATGGAAAATGGACTTTTAACAGCGTTTGTTGCCATCTTAGAGAGGTCGTATTGGTACAACTATTTTTCTATAGCGTTTGAAGCTTGCTGTAGAAAATCTTTTAAGGCGCATTTGAAACGCTATAAAAAAGTAGAAAATTTTTCTTCTCATAGCCTAGTTAAAACGCTATTAAAAGTATAAAAGCTTTAAAAAAATTATTTTCATAGCCCATTAAAATGCTATAAAAAAATTGCATAGCCTACTTAAAATGCCATAAAATTTAATAGCGTTAAAAAAATTTCTTTTCATATCCTAACTCTATAAAAAAGTTAAAAGCTGTAACTATTTTTCTTTTCATAGCCTAGTTAAAACGCTATAAAAAAATTTCCATCGCATTTTTTTATGGCCGTATAAATTCAAGCTTACAATTTTTAGTTCCCAAGCTTATTTTAACTAATATATTATAATAATTAAAAAAACAACACTTATCACAATGTAATGTACGTAATCAAACGGAGTCATAAGCCAAACCACAATATATATATACATAATATTTCATACAAGGAGTATTAAACATATAAATATTTGTGACAAAAAGTAACAATATATACGATTGTAGCTAATCAAAATGATATATATTATAAACAAGAGTGGACATCATGTTGCTAACGAAAATGATACATACATAAAATGACCGACTTGAAGGAAAAAGAGTGTGACATCATGTAGGAATCTTAAAAGCATCATACAAAACCTGTCAAAAAGAAGCACATACATATGTATGTTAGTCACAAATTGTTGAATATGCTATTATATGATTTTTTTTTTATGATAATAAACATATATATGTTTTTGCAATACCAAATACATTTACACTAACGCAGTAAAATTGAAAAAGAAATATTTTTGCAATATAAAATAAAATATGGATTTTGAAAATATTATTTTCCTCAGTTATTTGGGTTGTTCGTCATCATTTACATTTGAATTCATCACACACGAACAATGTGACATGCACAGTGTAACAATGTACATGCCACAAGGCCGTGCACACCGATATACACTTGATAATGTTACAGGGACAGGTGAGCACAAGGTCAAACCCAAAATAAAAGGACGGGTTCAACTAAGGTACAATATAAATAAAATCTCAACACACACACAAGGTCAAACCCGAGCTATTAGCTGGATTCAACACAGGTGCAAATGGCCAAAACTCAAGAATCAAGTGTCGACTAGTTCAATATAAACAAGACCAGAGAAGAAAATGAAATGGCACATGTATATACAGTGCATAGCCGCATCAAAATCCAAAACCAACATAGACAATACCAATGACTCAAAGAACAGATCAAAAGACCACATGGTCAGTGCACAACAACACAAACACCTCAGCAATCTACAACTTTAAATAACTCAAGTGAATATGTATGGTGATGCACCAAGTAAATGACACGGCAAAAATGGAAGCAAATCAAACTCAGTTCAACATAACAGTAAGCAGTGTCACAAGACCACTGTGCAGTGTACATGAATACAACTACAAGTCCAAGACCACTGTGCAGTGTACATGAATACAACTACAGGTACAAGACCGAACCAACGTATCAAGCAACGTGTATGCAATAAGGTCCATAACATGTTCAACCTCTTCATAAAGCAACAACCAGCCTTAACAAGTGAATGACCAAGAGTAGAGAAAAGTTTACAAGGGTCTGGCATCAATAGAATGCTCAAGCATCTACAACAATGCACAGTGTACAAATGAAGACTAAAAGTGTGCAACTCGACTAACAGACTTAAGTAAACAGGTGAACCATGGATATACAGTGATGCATGAAACAAGTACAAGACTGTAACAGTATGGCTATGTGCATGCTACAGAAGGAACAAGCACATGAAACAGTATATGTGCAAGCTGAAAACATAAATGCCAAAGAACAAAGCAACTCACATGTATGCAACCTGACCAAAGCAGTTTAAGTCAAGTAGAGCAGCAATGCACAAGTGACACAGGCATCAGACTAAAGTACATCATGAAGCAAAACCAAGTTCAGGTTAATTCAAGAAGGACTGCAACAGCCAAATGAAAACAACAAGAATATGAATGCAAACAATACACGGCAGTGAAGCATGTACATGTGTAAACAGCAACTTCAAACTGCTCATGTACACAAGTGATGAAAATTCTTATAAATACAAGTGAACACAACTGGACAGTACAACATCAAAGACATGAATAATGCCGAAGCACCAAAGTCACGCACATAAATGACTTTAACATATAATCAGTGGCAAGCATATAAATTGGCAACGTGTAGCCGCAAACAACCACAAGCATTTGAATTCACAAATCAATTTCAAGTTGTACATATCAAGATCGAAGTCATGAATGAACAAAAACAAAGTCAAATTCGAGTCAGAGCCAAGGTGGTCAAGGAAGTTCGAAACAGAGAATACGAAGTCAACTAAAAACCAACATCGTTAGTTAAAGCCGTGTTTCAAATCAAAGTCAACAACATGATTACCAATTCAGAAATCACCGCAATATAAAAATGGAGAAAGTCAAAAATAAAATCCAAATAAAATAGGAAAGTAGCTGCCGTAACGATCAAGGAAGGATCAAGCGATCTCAAGCTAAAACCGTGACAGTAAAGTAAGGGAAAGATTCGAATTGAACAAGTCAGTGAAATCTCAAACGTTCAAGCATTATCAAGCGGCAGAGAAAAGGTTTTGACAAATTCAAAAATTCATCAGACGAATATATACGAACGAATATTTAGGTATTCGACTCATATAAATTGCAATTGACATCATCGGCAATTGAAATCGAGTTCAAGCATTAAAAACCCCAATCGTCATCATCGGCAATTTAAAAGCATCGAGTTCAAGCATTAAAAACCCCAATCGTCATCATCGGCAATTTAAAAGCATCGGAGTTCAACCAAGCATCAAACCAGAAAACAAAAGGAGAAAAGTACATACCAAAATCATAGACGAACTCGATTCAAATTGAAGAGCCGTGAGCTAATCAGAGAAATAAGTGATCGACAAGGCGAACTACGAGCAATCAAAAGCGGCGACTTAAATTGAAAAGCCCTAATTTCCACAAGGGAACGAAGCCCTAATTCAGATCGAACAAAGAAAGCAACGGCCGCCATTTTCACAAAGGAACAAATAAAAGAGGATAGGGTTAAATTATAAAAGGGGGTCGGCTTTATATTATTAAGGGCTTTTTAATTTTTTAATTAGGGTTTTTGTCTTTTATTTTTAAATTGCTTTTTAAATTTGTATTTTGTTTTTAAACCGTTGTATTTACTAGTCGTGTGACTAGGGGACAAACTACGTGGCGTAGTTTGAGAATTCGCAACTTAATGGCTGAGTTGTGACAAGGTTTTGAGCGTAGAGTTAGGTTTAGTTGATAGCGGGTGTCGCGAGTTTACGTGTGTAAGCGTCTGACTATCTAATTTCTAGTAGAAACCTTGGAGGCAACACTTAGGCAGGATTTTTTCGAAGCTGGGTAAATTCTGTGTCGTTCTATTTCTGCATTTTATTATTCTGCTATTTTTCTATGCTGCTATTATTCTGTGTTCTGTGTTGAAATCATTTTATAAGCTTCCGCAATTAATTTTTTTAATTAATACCATCACCCTATTCACCCCCCCTCTAGGGTGAAATCGATCCTACAAGTGGTATCAAAGCTACGAATAGAAGTCAATTTTTGTTTTAAAAATTCATTTTTAAAAAATCAGTTTTTGTTTAAAAGTTTGAATTTTTAAAATGGCTTCTTTTAATAATGCTTTTGCTGAGGGTCAGTCCATAGTTAGACCACCAATGTTCAATGGTGAATATGCTTATTGGAAAAATAGAATGAAATTTTTTCTGAAAACCATTGACGCTTGGAACATTGTTGAAACAGGTTATAGCACACCAACTATAATTGTAGATAATCAGGAAATAGATAAACCGATGGATCAATGGACAGAACTAGAAAATAAATTACAAAATGCTAATGCTAGAGCTATGAATTCTATTATCTGTTCATTGGATTAATTTGAATTTAATCGTGTCTCACATTGTCTAGCTGCGCAGGAAATATGGCACACACTAGAAGTGACTCACGAAGGAACATCACAAGTAAAAGAATCTCACCTTGCCATACTAAGCAGCGAATACGAGAATTTCACAATGGCAAAAGAAGAAAATGTCAAAGAGATGCATGGACGATTTTCCAATATCGTATACAAATCAAAAGCTCTTGGAAAATCATATACAAAGTTGGAGATAGTCCAAAAAATCCTCAGAGTCCTTCCGTGAAGTTTTGAAGCCAAAGTGACTACCATTCAAGAATCAAAAGATTTGAAACAAATGAAAGTCGAAGAACTCATCGGAAATCTCACCGCTTATGAGCTAGAAATGAAATTCAAGGAAGAACGTGAAGGAGGAGATACTCGAAAGAAATCTATGGCTCTCAAAGGAACAACAGAAAGTGATGGTGATGATGATGATGACGGAGCAGCAGAATTGGAGCTGATAATAAAGAAAGTCAAAAGGTGCAATTACAAATACGAAAATTCAGCTCTAAATCGAAAATTGAAAAGCAGAATAAATAAAATATTAGACAATCCAGAAGAACCAAAGATCATCTGTCATAAGTGCAACCAACTCGGACACATCAAGCCCAATTGTCCTCAAAATCGACGCGACTTTGAAAAGAAATCAAAAAGGAGAAGTTTTGCAGCCACGTGGAATAAAAGTGATGATGATAATCGAAGTACTAAAAGTGAGAATGAAAAGCAGACATGTGTCTTCATGGTGAAATAACTAACAGTGACGATGACGAGCCAAGCGAGGTATCAAAACTTTCTCATTCAGAATTACTTATATATTTCCACGAAGCAAATGGATGTTTTGAACGACTTAGGGAGAAGTATGCCAAACTTGAATCACAAAAAGATACTTTGATAGATTTAAATAAACAACTTGACCAATTAGTTAAAACTTATCAAAGTAGGATCCCTAAGTGTGATAAGTGTCCAACATTCGACGAAGAAATTAAAAAATCAAAAATTAATATAAAATCACTTAAAAATGAAATTCTGATTTTGAAAGCGAATGAAAATACCAGAAGAGAGAATTCTATTAAAAAGTGCATAAAGTGTTAAACGAAAATGAATCTCTCAAAATACAAGTCCAACAATTGTCAACAACTTTAGATAAATTTTCAAAAAGTGAAAAATCATTGAATCTGCTATTAAGGAAGCAAACTGTTAATACAGCTAGACAAGAACTTGGATATAAACAATCTGAAAATGTTGAAAGCGATATTAATCAAGAAAATTCCATGTCCACAATTTGTAGAAAATATGGACACAATCACAATAATTGTTGCTATAGACCCAAACATGTGAAAACTATACCAATTTGGGTTCCAAAAGGCACAAATATAAAATCTCTCAAAATTAAACAAATTTGGGTGCCAAAAGGAACATATATAAACAGTTTTGGGTCCCCACAAAATTATGTTTCTAAATCTTCTGCCACTAACAACCATGGACCTATAAAAACAAATAGGTCACAAAAATCGTTTCCCGTGTAGGTGTGGTGGCATGCTAAGGAACAACAACAGTGCTATCTGGATTCTGGCTGTTCCAGAAACACAATGGGCGACAAAAAAAACTTCCTTAGCCTAGTACAAAGGTGAAAGAATCATAATAGGTAACAACGAAAAATATCGTAAAGGTAAAACAGGTAAGTGTATATTTATTTGAACGATATATTAACTGTGATAATCTGCACCGTAATCTGAGTTAAATCAGCCAATATTGAGATGATGAAAAGATGATGATTTTGATTCTGACTTGTTTAAAATTGTTGGCAAATTATATTCTTATGCCAAAAACACTATAAAAATCTCTATAGTATTTGAATTACTTCATATATCTTAGTTTGGATTAATAATAGTGTTTTTTGTTGAATGATGATACATTTGGTTATAATATGGCTAACTCTATATTCACGGTTTTTGATTATTTACACGGCTTCAATTCAAATTCAAGAATGTCATTTGAAAAGCTGTTAAAATTGATTTTGAGATATTTTGTTGCATACTTCTTGGCCTGGTCTATCAAATTCAATTAATGATAATTTTGAGTGAAAGAGAAATTCAGATGCAGATTACACTGGAAATCTAGTTGATAGAAAAATTACTTGTTGAACGTGATTTTTGTTGAGACATTTAGTAACTGCATCGTTTTTTCAAAGAAAATATCTGCATATTTTTCAATTTAAATAATTTTCAAATAGCATAAATTTTTCTCATATAACCCCCTCGAGAAAATCATTTTTAGATTAGTCATTTTGTAAAATTGATTTTATAATTATTTTTGAATTTGATTTTCAATGACAATTTTGACTAGTCTAACTCCCTAATAATTATCGAAAAGATAAATAGTGACTGAAAAAGTGATGAGTGTTGATATTTATGATACATTACTCAAGATAGTATATTTAGAAAAATTTCTTTAGACAATCAAACAAGAGTTATAAAACTTTTTGTTGGGTAAAGATTCCATGACCATATCTATGTCTATCATATTTCTATCGACCATCGCTCATCAAAAATTCAATATAGTTTCTCGATATGTGGTACTTTAAACAGGAATCATTCGTTTTTCATTTTATGAAACAAAATAAAATCCAAAGTATTCACTCTTATTTAAAAGTCCTCACGGTTATGCATGGGTGAACTACTTGGAATTTGTTATGTGCTTCCATGCTCATTTAAAAGTCCTCACAGTTATGCATGTATGGAACGCATATCAAAATTGATTTATTATAATAAACAAGTTGATTCTAATCCCATTTAAAAGTCCTCACGGTTATGCATGATTAGAAGATACTTGAATTCATTTTTAAAATTAAATTGGAATACTACTAATCTCATTTAAAAGTCCTAACGGTTATGCATGATTAGTAGGTATTCAAATTCCTGATATAAGTGTACCACAAACAGATACAACTGTATGGTTTTATATGATGACATCATTTCCATTATTTCTAAAAGTGGAATATGCGCCTAACAAGGGTAGTTATGATTTTTGTTTGATTTTTTTATTGAAATTTACTATTTATAGTTAATTGAGTTTTAACGTTGGATTAATATATATTACTTTATCTCTATTTTCTCTAGCACTATCACTCTTTTGCTGATAACAAAAGGGGGAGAGAAAAATTAAGATTTTGTCAAATAAAATCAAGCAAAGGTCAAATATTTTCCATTTTCATCTAGGCTCATTTGCATATTTTTATTTGTATGCATATATGTAGGGGGGGTTTTGTGTAGAGAGGAAGCATTTAAATAGGGGAAGCAATTAGAGTATATCTATGATCAAATACATTTAACATATTCAAAATCTTAAATATATGTTTGTTATCATCAAAAGGGGGAGATTGTTGAATATGATATTATATGATTTTTGTTTGATGATGATAAACATATATATATTCATGTAAATGTATTTGGTAATGTACTATTTCATTTTTTACAGATTAAATAAATATTTGCTGAATAAAATTAAATAACACAGAATTTGAATTCAAACAGAAATTTTATTCAAACAATATTTATTACAATTTTGAATAGTACAAATTCAAGCTCTCACTATACATATACAATTTTGATTACAATACATCACAATTTCATATTTACATTTAACCTCACTACACATCACTCATTCACTCAATTCGTATTTTATCTTCAACTTCATTCCAGTTAGAATCCAGCATCTGAGCAATCTGCAAAAATATACACTAACGCAGTAAAATTGAAAAAGAAATATTTTTGCAATATAAAATAAAATATGGATTTTGAAAATATTATTTGCCTCAGTTATTTGGGTTGTTCATCATCATTTACGTTTGAATTCATCACACACGAACAATGTGACATGCATAGTGTATCACTGTACATGCCACAAGGCCGTGCACACCGATATACACTTGATAATGTTACAGGGACAGGTGAGCACAAGGTCAAACCCAAAATAAAAGGACGGGTTCAACTCAGGTGCAATATAAATAAAATCTCAACACGCGCACAAGGTCAAACCCGAGCTATTAGCTGGATTCAACACAGGTGCAAATGGCCAAAACTCAAGAATCAAGTGTCGACTAGTTCAATATAAACAAGACCAGAGAAGAAAATGAAATGGCACATGTATATACAGTGCATAGCCGCATCAAAATCCAAAACCAACATAGACAATACCACTGACTCAAAGAACAGATCAAAAGACCACATGGTCAGTGCACTACAACACAAACACCTCAGCAATCTACAACTTTAAATAACTCAAGTGAATATGTATGGTGATGCACCAAGTAAATGACACAGCAAAAATGGAACCAAATCAAACTCAGTTCAACATAACAGTAAGCAGTGTCACAAGACCACTGTGCAGTGTACATGGATACAACTACAGGTACAAGACCGAACCAACGTATCAAGCAACGTGTATGCAACAAGGTCCATAACAGGTTCAACCTCTTCATCAAGCAACAACCAGCCTTAACAAGTGAATGACCAAGAGTAGAAAAAAGTTCACAAGTGTCTGGCATCAATAGAATGCTCAAGCATCTACAACAATGCACGGTGTACAAATGAAGACTACAAGTGTGCAACTCGACTAACAGACTTAAGTAAACAGGTGAACCATGGATATACAGTGATGCATGAAACAAGTACAAGACTGCAAAAGTATGGCTATATGCATGCTACAGAAGGAACAAGCACATGAAACAGTATAAGTGCAAGCTGAAAACATAAATGCCAAAGAACAGAACAACTCACATGTATGCAACCTGACCAAAGCAGTTTAAGTTAAGTAGAGCAACAATGCACAAGTGACACAGGCATCAGACTAAAGTACATCATGAAGCAAAACCAAGTTCAGGTTAATTCAAGAAGGACTGCAACAGCCAAATGAAAACAACAAGAATATGAATGCAAACAATACACGGCAGTGAAGCATGTCCATGTGTAAACAGCAACTTCAAACTGCTCATGTACACAAGTGATGAAAATTCTTATAAATACAAGTGAATACAACTGGACAGTACAACATCAATGACATGAATAATGCCGAAGCACCAAAGTCACGCACATAAACGACTTTAACATATGATCAGTGGCAAGCATATAAATTGGCAACGTGCAGTCGCAAACAACCACAAGCATTTGAATTCACAAATCAATTTCAACATATCACGACCTGAAGTCATGAATGAACAAAACCAAAGTCAAATTCGAGTCAGAGCCAAGGTGGTCAAGGAAGTTCGAAACAGAGAATACGAAGTCAACTAAAAACCAACATCGTTAGTTAAGGCCGTGTTTCAAATCAAAGTCAACAACGTGATTACCAAGTCAGAAATCAACGAAGTATAAAAATGGAGAAAGTCAAAAATAAAATCCAAATAAAATAGGAAAGTAGCTGCCGTAACGATCAAGGAAGGATCGAACGATCTCAAGCTAAAACCGTGACAGTAAAGTAAGGGAAAGATTCGAATTGAACAAGTTAGTGAAATTTCAAACGTTCGAACATTATCAAGTGGTAGAGAAAAGGTTTTGAAAAATTCAAAAATTCATCAGACGAATATATACGAACGAATATTTAGGTATTCGACTCATATAAATTGCAATTGACATCATTGGCAATTGACATTGAGTTCAAGCATTAAAAACCCCAATCGTCATCATCGGCAATTTAAAAGCATCGGAGTTCACGCAAGCATCAAACTAGAAAACAAAAAGAGAAAAGTACATACCGAAATCATAGACGAACTCGATTCAAATTGAAGACTCGTGAGCAAATCAGAGAAACAAGTGATCGACAAGGCGAACTACGAGCAATCAAAAGCGGCGACTTAAATTGAAAAGCCCTAATTTCCACAAGGGAACGAAGCCCTAATTCAGATCGAACAAAGAAAGCAACGGCCACCATTTTCACAAAGGAACAAATAAAAGAGGATCGGGTTAAATTATAAAAGGGGGCCAGCTTTATATTATTAAGGGCTTTTTAATTTTTAATTAGGGTTTTTGTGTTTTATTTTTAAATTGATTTTTAAATTTATATTTTGTTTTTAAACCCTTGTATTTACTAGTCATGTGACTAGGGGACAAACTACGTGGCATAGTTTGAGAATTCACAACTCAGTGGCTGAGTTGTGGCAGGGTTTTGAGCGTAGATTTAGGTTTAGTCGATAGCGGGTGTCGCGAGTTTATGTGTGTAAGCACCTGACTATCTAATTTCTAGTAGAAACCTTGGGGGCAGCACGTAGGCAGGATTTTGCCGAAGCTGGGTAAATTCTGTGTCGTTCTATTTCTGCATTTTATTATTCTGCTATTTTTCTGTGCTGCTATTTTTCTGTGCTGCTATTATTCTGTGTTCTGTGTTTAAATCATTTTATAAGCTTTCGCAATTAATTTTTATAATTAATACCATCACCATATTCACCCCCCCCTCTAGGGTGAAATCGATCCTACACAAATGATGAGACACTTTATGAATCAATGTTAAGGGGTAGCTGGCTCTTTCTCTGTAATGAAGTGCATGGGAAAAAAGAAAACCCAACTACACTCGTTTTGATTTGCTTGCTTAATTTTTTTCTTCATATATTTCAACCAGAACCGTACTTGACAGACCCTAGCCCATGCGATACTCCATTACTATTTTGTGTTTTCATATGGTTTGTTAGTACTATAGTTATGTAATACTATCAAAGGCAGGTAATCCCTGACTTTCATATTGCACATGTAGATACATATGTAGATATTTTACAGGGAATGTTGATCTCATAATTTTTGTCTGAATGTTTCTTCTTTTAGTTTGCATGTTTTAGGGTTGGACACAATCCTGTTGCATATTTGTTTATATATTTGTAGGTTGCAACTATTTTATTTCCCTTAAACAAAAGGACGGTAACTTACATCCTAATTAACTCCTCGGAAAATGCCTTGAACTCTAGTAGACATTAACTTCTTGTGCTTACCATTGAGATTTCTAATTTTTTTTACTGGATATTTTTTTTCTAAAGTTTTGAAGTCCATACATATACAAATATATGAATTAGATTTCATTTTTTCATGATTCCGTGTGCAAAGCATAACCCATAAATTTTCGATCCTCCCAAGCATAGCATGCATTCCAAGCATGCAATACTGCGTTTATTTTTCTCTTTACTCTATCTGTTCTCAAGGATTCTGCTATATGCTATTATATCCATACAGATTCAATAACTATCGAGATATTCTTACCTAACTTACGTTAATTAATAATATTGTAGATGTAAGAGATCTACTGATTAGACATATATGTACTAAAAGGCTATGTCTTATAACTAATTCAGAGACCATGAATTCTAAAATACTTAGAGTGTTATGTTTGGAAAATTTCTAAATAAGTAGTGGCAGACTATTGCTTAGTTGAAATTGGTTTTTAAAGCTGGAGCTAATGACAGTTTCAAATGAAACATGATTCTTAACAATGAGTACATTGCCCCTTAACAACTTCAGTTAGAGGCAACAGACTATATGATTTCATGTGACTAGTTTCCCAAATCGAACCTAATTTAGCTCAAATTAATGCATGGGGTCCATAGTCATTTATAGGTTACTAACGTTTCCATTTTTGGTTAAAAATGTATGTTGCGACCATAACATTACGAATATGGTATCAATTTGTATCGAAATTTGGTATAGAGTTGAACAACTTGGCGATTGTATCTGTCTAAATTTAGCAAAGATATGAGGCTATGAGTTGCACAATTGGTAAAGATATATAATTATTAAGTAAATGATGGTTTTAGGAATTTTATCCCGCCTTTTGGCAAGGCTGCAGGCAGGCGGATTCAACCTAACCAGCTTCACGATTATCGAGGCTGGAATATGATGGATTCAGTTTAAAAGATGAAGTCCACTTGGATATGTCGTTCGGTCTGGAGTTTGTGGGTCGTTCGACATGGATGGCTCAGTATGGAAGTGAGGGTCGCTCGGCATGCGTATGTCGCTCGGCATGCGTATGCCGCTCGGCATGCGTATGCCGCTCGGCATGCGTATGCCGCTCGGCATGCTTCACTCAACATATGCCGCTCGGCATACTTCACTTGGCAAGGTCGCTCGGCATACGACACTCAGCATATGCCGCTCGGCATACTTCACTCGGCATATGCCGCTCGGCATATTTCACTTAGCAAGGTCGCTCGGCATTGTGTTAAGGTCAGGGTCGTTCGGCATAGACGGTTCGGCCTGGAAGATAGAGGTTGTTCGACATGGATGGCTCAGCCTGGAAGATGAGGGTCGTTTGGCATGGACGGTTCGGCCTGGAAGATGAGGGTCATTCGGTAGGATTGCAGGACTGTAGGATTGCAGGAGTGCAGGATTACAGGAGTGCATGATTATGGCTCTGCAAGAGTGCGGCTCGACAGAAGTGTGGCTCGGCAGGACTGTGCGGCTCGGTAGGAGTGCGGCTCGGCAGGATTGTGTGGCTCGGTAGGACTGTGCGGCTCGGTAGGATTGCGGCTCGACAGGAGTGCGGCTCGGCAGGAGTGCGGCTCGACAAGACTGCTGCGGCTCGGTAGGTGTGTGGCTCGGTAGGACTGTGCGGCTCGACATGAGTGCGACTCGGTAGGAGTGCGACTCGACTAGAGTGCGGCTCGGCGGGACTGTGCGGCCCGGCAGGAGTGCGGCTCGGTAGGGGTGTGGCTCGGCTAGACTGTGCGGCTCGGTAGGATTACGGCTCTGCAGGATTGTGGCTCGGCAGGAGTGCGGCTCGGCAAGAGTGCGGCTCGGCAGGACTATGCGGCTCGGTAGGAGTACGGCTCAGCAGGAGTGCGGCTCGGCAGGACTGTGCAGCTCGGCAGGAGTGCGGCTAGGCAAGATTGTGCGGCTCGGCAGGATTACGACTCGGCAGGATTGCGGCTCGGCAGGAGTGTGGCTCGGCAGGATTGTGCAGCTCGGTAGGATTATGGCTTGGTAGGAGTGTGCAGCTCGACAGGATTACGGCTCGGTAGGATTGCGGCTCCGCAGGATTACGGCTCGGCAGGATTGCGGCACGGCAGGAGTATGCGGCTCGGCAGGATTATGGCTCGGTTGGATTGCGGCTCTATAGGATTACGGCTCGGTGGGATTGCAGGACTATAGGATTGCAGGAGTGCAGGACTGCGGTCCGGCAGGATTGCGGCTCGGCAGACGGTGCGACTTGGCAGGAAGGTGTGGCTCGGCATGATAGTATGGCTCGGCAGGATGGTGTGGCTATGGACCTGATGGGTCTAGGATACTCAGATGGCCCAACAACCTGGATTTGCCTATAAATACAGCATGTGAGGGTTTAGAAAAGGGATCTTTTTTTGACTCTCTGGTTTTCTATTTTCTAAGGCTTGGACTACTTTGTGGTGTTATAACTTTAATTGATTCTAACATCAATAAAAAGAAAATTTCTGGAGTGGATGTAGACCGGAGTTAGCCGAACTACTATAAATCTGTTGTTCCATACTACTTTCATTTTAATTTTGACTGTTCTTCATATTATTACTCTCTACATACATTCTATCTATTATATGTGACTGTTAGTTGGTGCTTTCATTTAAATTTGGGTGTTAGTGACCAATTTTGGTGCTAACAAGGAAAACACAGAGAGAGAGAGAGAGAGAGAGAAAAATCCAGTCACGCATTCAAATAAAAAACACAATTTTAAAAATTTAGTCTTAAAAAATGGTAAATAAGAATTTACGTTTATAATGAATAAATTTTCAATAGAGAAATTTGGATATACGATCAGAGTTTAGTATAAAGTTAAAATACTTTACCATTCTAGTGAAATAATCTAGTAAATATTTTACATAGATAAAGGAGTGGATATGGTAACCACCAACCCTGTTGAGTTCAGTTATAAATTCATTCAAGTTATAATGGATGTATATTCTCTTCATGGCAAGTCTCTTTGAGTGCTTCATCACACACTTGTATACGGTGCTTGAAGCGCCATAACCAATGTTATACGTTCACTTAAATTCTCAATGATCGACATTATATCCTCATATGTGTAAATTGTCATGTCCATTTGAAGAATAACCGACTTTGATGGACCTGTGTAAAAAAATTCTTAATAAAGAGACAAAAATCAAACTTCTGTTATAACAAAAAAAAGCTTGCATTCCTTATGAAAATGTATGATTACACACCCTGTACTATTCTATTTGAGCCCTTCATAAAGGGATATGATTGATTAAACTTGTATATTGCTATAAGGAGCATTGTTAGAAGAGCAACAGAACCTGTGACAGCAATAGCAACTCTTGAAAAAGAAACTGTAAAAAACACATGGAGATGAGTTTTTGGATATCTACAAACCTTCAATGAAGAGATCAACAAACTTTTTATATAACCTTTTGTTTTTGGATATCCATAAGATTCTTTCAAGTTATCAAACAACATAAGGTTGCCTATAAAGCTACAATAGCCATATTTGCATCTTTCACTTCTTTATTCTATATTCTGTAAATCACTCATAAGGACTATGGCTTTTCTTTCATGCGCAGTGGGGTTCTGATACCAGTTTGTTGAGACTGAGAACAAAATGACAAAAAAAGAAAAATAGAGAACTCAAACACAAAAACTACAGTTAATAACTTACTCTTTGTTAAATAACGGTGGCTATTATATAGCCTTACATGAAAAAACGGAATAGCCAGAAAACAACCCACAACAACATTAACATGGTAAATGGAACAGTGATCAAAACAAAATCCCCGAAGGATGTGTCAAAGCTGAGAACAACTTCCTAAGGAATTGGGGCTTCATTTAGAATGAGCAATAAATCAAATACTTCTTCGTCTTCAATATCCCCAGAATAAAAAATATGATGGTCCAAAATAGTAAAAAATAAATAAATAAATAAACCCTTAGGGCGATTTTAAAGTGTTTTTTCTTCTTACGACTTTCATGAAGTGGTCTGAAAAGGAAAGCGGAAATTTCACACAGGTTATTTGTGAGTTATGAGAGTTTAAACAGTAGACTTGCTTGTTTAAATGAGCATTCACAATCACCTAAAGTTAAGACAGATTTATGGTGAGAATTTCAAAGGATAAAAAAATCAGAAACAATCACAGTTATTTATTTTCCTCTCAATAAGATACTTAATTATCAAATTTGAATGCATAATCCATGAAACTATTAGATGTTAACGCAAATATTTATGAACTATTAGTAGGTTGCATACGTTTGCGCATTCTTTTTGTTCAAGTCTTATTGTGCAGCTTCCTTTTCGAACTTTTCACTGACAAATTTAGTTTTGGCATAGAATTTTAGTTTAATTAAGCTCATGTGTACATTATGAATTCTCTGTTTTAACATTACTTTGATGGGAGAGCATGTGGTCGTTGTTGAATAATTTTTTTTGTTTCCTATAAAAACATTTATTTCAATTAATTGATGATTTTTGTCGATCAGGAGTCTTAGAAACTGCAGTTTGCAAGAGGTTGTTCCTGATCTTAGTGGGATACGTCGATTTGGTTTCTTGTGAGTTTTTTGATAGTCCTATATATGAAGTTGGATAGCTGAACATAAATAAATTTTTTTTTTTTTGATTTATGGGTAAACTTCATTTCTCTTCTACTATTAATTGTTGACGCATTACAAAATTGTGAGTTTGAAGTTTCAGAGATCTTAGCGGGAACCTTCTGATAGGAACCATACCGTCAAATAAACTTTCAAATAATATTACAATTATGTAAGTATGAATTGCAACATTACAATTTGTAAGGACCATGTTAGTGAAATTATATTTCTCTTTTGGGAAATTCACTTATAATTATTTCATTAATTTTACTTTTGACGTTGCGGTGACTTGTCGAACAATTCTCTCACTGGACATATTCCTTCAAACTTTTCAGGCCTTCCTAATCTCTAGAGATTATGAGTGCAATTCTTTTCACTATTATTGAAAATGGAAATTTTATAACCTTCTAAAAGATTTTGATAGAAAAAATTGGTTTACTGTCAGAGATCACATAATGATTGTTGCATGTTTTTGTTGTTTGCAGGTCTCTTGAGACCAATAAACTAAATGGTTCTATTCCACCCTCAATATGGAAGAATACATTACTCATTGGAATTAGAAGTCTTATTGTGTAAGCTCATCTTATTTGAATAAATTATTCCATTAACGTTTTCAGTATTTAAGGCATAGTCCATTTTTCTAGGATTTTCAAAACAACTTGCTCACAAATATATCTGGTCTTATTCAGCCTCCTACGAATGCCACAATTTTGTAAGTTCTCTCTTATTATTTTATCCCTTACCCTATTATTATTTATTTTTATTTTTGATATATTTTGACATATACTCAAATTCCATGACAATACATATACTTTATTTACAAACGATTGTTGAATTTACTTGAATGATTTACTTGATGTCAAGGAAGAATGCATCTGCAAATGTTAAAATGTGTACGCTTACCCACAGTATGTTCTCATTAGTATATTAATAAACATACTCTGGTAAAGTCTTGCATAAATTGAATGAATCGACACACACATACCCAAATTCCCTTAAACTCGACTTTGGAATTAAGGATTTGGTAGTTTATGTGAATAATTAAAAATAAAGAACCTAAGGTTTAAAATGCCAGAAAACACAAGACTAAACATACTTTTAGCGACTATCAATGGACAGAGGTAATACAATTTTCATGACGTATTTGGTCAAAAAATCAGCTAATGTAAAACCTAATTTTTTTTCATATCTTAGCTTTTAAACCAAGGAGAGAAAATAATATTGATGTTAATTCTCAAATTACAAATGCTTGCTTAATATCATTATCATAACATTATTATAACTTAAAAGACAAATGAATAGTTATAGTACAACCGTCTGAATTTGCATGTCAAATATAAGATAAGTAGTTATAATCCTATCATACTAATTTATTATATGTGATCATGGGTCCGATTAATATTTGCCTGTGAGAAACTCCCTATTAGTTTTTCACTTTCACGCTCAAAAATAGAACATGCCTTCACATACATAAAAAATCATTTAGGATGTAAGATTAAATCAACTTACAGAGTTGGTCTGGATGCAGGCCAACTAAAGTAGACCGATGTCGATACTGAAAAAGTAAAAGTCCACATTTGGAAACATGGAAATTAATTGCTGTTATTATCTCTTGTTCCAGTTTTGATATAAATAAAAAGTTTATTATCTCTTATTCTAGTTTTGATACGCATAAAAAGTAACTACATTGCAATGACGCAAGTGAGGAGAATTGTCAATCTGCATAAATATAAAATAGAAGTATCAAAAAAAATTAAAAAAACAAAAAAAGGAAAAAATTGAACACTATGGGTTAAGTGTATTTTCATAACCAGATAAGATATATAAAATGACAAAAATAACTTGATATCTATAAGTAATCAACCTACAATTTGCTGCATACAAGTATTACTATGGTGTCAGCCCACTACACCATTCTGTTAGAAGGTTGTGACAGCAGATTGGAGGAATCTATTTTAAGGATAGATTTATTATGTGTTTTAGTTTATTTTTCCCACCTTTCTATTCAAACAGTGTTTTTCGGTTATTTTGAACAACTAGCACTAGTTAGTAGCAGACATGTCATTGGCCCAAATGGATCAGATTTTGGTCTGTATAAAGAGGTTAACAATGCCAATTTGTGATACTTCATGATATTCTTGAGTTTTAAAATGAAATAGTGTTGTAGTAATGAACATGAAGCGTAGTCATTAAATAAAGTTAATTTCTATGTAACATAGGGCAGCTCAAACAATAAGATTCATCATTCCCTGGTCAACTCATTAGTGTAGCCAAAAGGCCTTTTACCCCTTACTTGACAAAGAAAGCAACTTCTGAATATTAGGAAACTTCATCGATATTTGATTTATGGCTTGAGAATTTTATTGTAGCAACATGGGTAAGAAGCTCCTTAATTTTTTTCTTGCCCATAAGTTTAGTATTTTTTTCTTCTTAGGTCCCAACCTAAATATAAGCTGACCCAACTTTACTACGATAAAGTTGAATTAGAATATGTTTATATATTATTTAAATCAAAATAATTGAGGGTTCCATACAAGGCATCATCTTCAAGAGTATGTAGAAAATGTGTTTATAAATAAAGTTTGGGTATAAGGAACCATCTTTAATAACCAAGCAATTATTCAATAAATAAAAATGCTAATAAGTGCAAATAAAGTAACATAAAGATCTGCAATGTGCCACTTTCTCAAAATTAAGGGTGTGAGTTAAAATAACATCTGCCTATTTAATATGTTAATAACATATTTTTGAATAGCATATTAGATGAAACAGACCAATATATAAGTCCACCAAAGCTGATAAAAGTTGTAGGAATGCTTAGCTTTCCCCTATTTTTTCTTTTGCATATAGCAGTTATCAATTAAGAAACAGTTTACCCATTAAATTTTATTTGATCAGGTTGATGATAACATCCTAGATGATTGACCTAACCAAATACGTAAATAATAATTGTATCCCTACCACCTCGCCTATTATTACCTTGAAAGTATTCTTAGCAAATAAGAATTCAGTATTAACTCACATACATACTAAAATATAAAAACTTAGTAAATAAAAGAAAACTAAATAACTTGAAAACAAGAATTTATTTAAACAAAAGTTTGTGAGAAAGAGATCTAGAGAGGATTATTAGGATATGCATTTGCTTCCGTGATGGTCACTTTGTTTGTCTGAAGTCTCTCATTTCTATGACTAATGACACTTGAAGTTCATTCATTAATTTAAAAACAACAAGCGTCAATAATTCAAACGTATCAGGAAAAGGTTAGAAAGGCACAAAATCAATGAAGCTTAGCCTTTGAAAATAAAACCAGTAAACACTGAAGAATTGTAAGAATACTATTGTTATGAATAAAAACAGCAGACCGTAGCACAAAATTGAATTGTCTACGTCAAACTTACCTCTTGCAACATTGAATAATTTGAAACCTCCCGGTAGGAAATCCATGATAAGTGCGACACCAAAAACTAAAATCCACAATTGAATCAAGTTCAAAATTAGTTAGATATCCCGTAGAAAAAAAAGTATAAACGGTAATCATAATCAAATTTGTCTCAGATTAAAATCATGATAAATAAATAAAACTAACCCTATATTAAGAAGCGCAAGCAACTAGGCGTAGCTTTCACTTGTCCAGAGGATTGCTTATTGATGAAGGCGGCTAACGCGAGAAAAGCACAGCAACAAAGGGGCAGACTGTCCAGAGTAGCGACAAAGGGGTAGACTATCTAGAGTAGCAATAAGTGAATTGGTAATTTGTTTCTTAGGGTTCTAATTGAGAGGCGGGAATGGGAAAGCAAACGTGGGAGCAAAAATATAATTGGAAAAGAAGAGCCTAAAAAATATATTGTATGCTTGAACATAAATGTTGAAGTCCTGTTGATTTACAGCATGGTTCAACGCCATGTCTATTTTCTTGTACTTCATACGGAACTAATAATTGCAACCAGCAATTGAATGTTGTTACAAGTTGCCACCTATAACCCATTTTCTTGTAGTGATAAGAGCTATGCCAATAAAAGACATAAATATTTGGAATTTTCTGTAGGGGAAATAGTTTTTTTGAAAGTATCTCCTTTGAAGAATGTTTTCTCGATTCGGAAATAAAGGGAAGTTGACACCAAGATTCTTAGGTCCTTTTTCGATAGTAGAAAGGATTAGGAAGCTAGCAAAAAGTGTCGAATTACTTCATAAGATAGCAGACATGCACAATGCCTTTCATGTCCCCTATCTAGGAAATTTTGCATGACTCAGGCACAACAATTATACCGGATCAACATGAAGATGTAGAGGTAGAACCAGAAGTTTCGAGATATCGTAGGTCGGCTCGTATCGTTGAACATGATATGAAACGATTTAGGAGAAAGTCGGTGAAACTAGTAAAGGTACAATGAAGCAGAAATGATGATGATTATGTATGGAAAACTATGTAGAGCATGAGGACTATGTATTCGGAGCTCCTTTAGTGGAAAGATCCATTGTTTATCGTATCCACTTTCACCATTGTATATCGCATTTGATAGGTTAGCATTCTGCATTCTAGGGTTGGATCACTTTTTCTATTGATTGCCTGATTACTTGTTTGATGTGGTTGATGGTTGCATATGGTTGTTAGACACGCGAAGTAACTATGGTTGCTTAATTCTACATTTGTTAAGGGATTTCAAAGGCGAAATTCCTAGGAGGAGAACGTAATGACCCAAATTGTACATATCGGAGGATCGTAAAATATTTTTATTTTATTCATATGGGGTCATATGATTCTATAATTTTTTAATATAACTCTTAGGGACATTTTACACACCTATGATTTTTCATGAATTTCCATGCTACTATTTTGACTCTGGAAATCTTGTTTGGACTATAACCTCTAACTGGAGTCGAATTAGGGTCTCAAACCAATTCCATTCCTTCGGGATGATGGTTTCTCATTCAATAGAGTGGTCATAATAAAAAATGGACTTACGGTTAGGAAGTTATGCCTATTTTAAGTTTAGATAACTGTTGGTCGAAATTAGTGTTTAATTAATTAAGCCCGTAAGTAGGCCCATTAGTCTAATTTGAGATTATTATAAGGGTACTTTTGGCACAGGTCCTTGATAGGTTTCAAAATTCACAAAAACCCCAGTGGAAAAAAGTATGTAAATTAGGTCCTTATTTTTCAAAAATCATCAAAAAACATATAAAAAAACTTACAAATTTTAAAATTTATTTCAATTGATATTTATCTTCGTATTCATTTCAAAAAAAAATCAAAAAACAAGGATGTAAAGGGAAAAAATGACACAGGGTATATTTCAGGAATACTTGTAGACATGTATGAAATTTTAGAGACTAATTGGAGATATGTTTGCACTTATTCTGGATAGCATTCCTTTGCAACTAAAAATTATAGATATGTCTGCAATTTTAAGTAATAAGTGCAGATATTTACGTAAACATCGTGATTGTTAAATCGAGATGCTGTTATTCAGTGAATAATTGCATACATGTCTGCAAATATATGGAATAATTGCAAGCATGTTTGCAATAATACAGATTTTTATTCAACGCAGTTATTCAGTAAATAATTATGTACATGTCTACAATCAGATGGAATAATTGCATACATATCTATAATTATTCAGATGTTTATTGAATGCAATTGTTCAGTGAATAATTACAGACATATCTGCAATTATATGTAATAATTGCATATATGTTTGCAATAATTGCAGATATGTCTGCAATTTCTTTTTTTTCTTTCAGAAACCAAGTTATAGTATTTACAATTTTTTGACACTTTTTTAAACACTTCCTAAAAATAACATGAAAAATACATGCCGCTATAGTAAAATAATTATAGGGACATTCTTTACAATGTTTTTTTAGGGGGGATGCCGTATGAATTAACTTTGGTTTTAGGGATGCGTGACTAATATTCACTTATTATAAATAGTAGGAGTTATATTAAAACATTTCCCTTTTTCCTAATTTAGATCTAAAGCCCTATTAACCCTAATTTCATCCGAAATCGCACAAGCTGCTCTCTAACCTTGGTCAAATCTCTATTTAGAGAGAAGATCATTAAATTGAAGTTAGAGATCACCGTTTTGTTTGAATTTCATTGCTTTCCGTTACTGTCTACATTGGATCTAGACAATAATTGGTAGATTTTGGTAATTGGTAAGTAATTTATGCCTTCTCACTATCTTATGCATGTTTATATGGTAGAATTATAGGTTTAAACATGGTTTTTGACCATAAAATCCTTTTCTAGAATTTAGTAACATGTTGATATATGTTTATGACCTAAACTGATGAATTCTAATATGATATTTAGTATTTGTTTTGAAGTTCACCTTATTCATATTCATTTTTTCATTAATTGCTTGGATTTGGACTAGAATTTACTTGATTGCTATAATTATATATATTGTTGTGTAATTGGATGTATATGCCTGTTATCCTATGATTGTATGTTGTACTTTGATGTTGTTTTCTTGTGTTTAGAAGGTTGATTGTATGTTGTACTTTGATGTTTTCTTGTGTTTTAGAAGCTTATTAAGATTGTTGGTGAATTTGGCAAATAGGGGAAAAATTGGTCGAAATTGGACAAAACTTGGAGAGGAGGCTCTAGCGCATGGGGAAGCTTGTAGGATAAATAAAACCTCATAATTTCTTAAGGATGTAACCCGATACTGAGTTGAAGGGTCGATATCAAGTCATTTCTATGGGTCGGTGACTTCGGGGATCTCTAGGTGTTGGCTAGTGGAGATGAACTAAGGCAAGTTTTAGAGGATTAGCTAAGGGTTAGGAATTATGCCGATTTGTTTCCAAAACTTGGAGTTGAAAGCTTTGGATTGGGAGCCGAGTTGTTTTGATGAATGGGTTGTGGTCCAAGGCACCCGAGAAGGAAGTATAAGAAGCAAAATAGTTTACTTAGCCAAAATTGGCTAAGTAAATGACTTAGTACTGAGTCATTTTGACTCAGTATCGAGTTGTTTTGTTGAATGTATAGGGTTATGGCTTGTATATGGAGGAAGGAGGGGAATCAGTAGTTCGTGCTGGAGGTATTGGCTCGTTCGCTTGGGTATTGGATGTCGATGTAACGACATGGTAAAAGCTTTGGATCCTCGGTTTGTGACTCGTGAAAGGAGTATGTACCAAAGGTAGCAGCTTGATAAAGGAGTGACAATGGATAGGGAATGTGAAGGGTTCCAAATAATGGAAACTGGATTGACTAAAGGAAGGGTTTGGATCCAAATGGAACAAAGGTGGGCTCAGATGTATGTGCTAGGAATCATTGATACTCAAAGTGTTTCCTGTAATACTCGAAGCAGGGGTACTATAAGTGGGGACACCCATGAATCAATGTAGTGGATCTGAATACTTTAGACCAGTGGCTTTGGGTCTACTGTCTAGCTTTGGGCTACGAGACACGTATCGAGGTTGGGGGTGCATGATATGAGAGTGCACTGAAAACCGAGATTTCCACTAGTCTCTGGCAGTAAGGAGGCTATACGAGTTATCATATATTCAGAACATTTTGAGTGATAGTAGGGAGTTCTTGATGAATGCTATGGTTGCATTAGTTTCTTTCTAGGCTATCACTTGGTGATATCATTGGGAGAAGGTATTGGGGATAGGAAAACCTAGAGAGCTGATATCCTTATTTTGAGTATAGTACTTTTATGTTACTGTAGAGTAGCATATTATGATGTTATGTGCTTACTCTTTGGTTGCAGAGACATGTCAGGTATGATTCGTGTACCTCTATTCCTTACCTTGTTTACCTGCATAGTATTTTGAGATTCATTTACCACTCAGACTAGATAGTTGTCTAACCCAAGGTTTTACGCTTTGTTTCTTATTATATTAGGTACTCTTAAATTAGTAGACCAGATAACATGTCTGGGTGATGCAATAGCAAGCGGAGGGCGAGCTGGATGGAGCTATCTTGTTGGATTTTTACACTTGTTCTGCTATGTAGCACTAAGGAGCCTTAGTAGTGAATTTTATTTTCTTGTTATGAGATGATGGTTTTGTTTCCATTGTATACACTCGATTACATTTGTGTATAACTCTATGGAACGTGGTTATGATGATTTATTCACATAGTTATTACTCTCATTCCTCTTATATCTATGATACTGCATTTTATCCATACGTTGTGAGATATTCGGCAGGTTATATGTTGTATTTGTTTTCATTTTCAATCTTGATGATTGTCCTATATCGACCGGGCACGACCACAGCGCTCTATTTTGACATTATTGGTGTCAATGGTATAGGGCAGTCGTCACAAAATATGTGTAAAGTTACATGTTAAAATTAATTTAGAGAAGGAAACCTTTCTACTGGGCATATTAAATAACACTTATGACTAAATTGATTAACTTGTTAACTAACATTTATGACCAAATTTAAATTGATTAAATTGACTTGCTAAATAACATTTATGACCAAATTTATACTAGGCATAAATTGTAAGGATATCCAAATATACTCCAATGTAAGATGTGTAAGTGCAAGATGGCAAAAGGGTACATAATTAATATAAACATATATAGATGTTGGGATTTCATTGCCCATTTATATCTCAAGGGTTGTCACGAAATAATTTGAACTTATATTGGAATGCTTATATATACATATATCAAAATTAACTTATGTATTAAATGAAATGAATAATTTAATGTTTTAATAGATTTCATACAAAAAGGTCTAAATGAGTGGTTGTCTGTGGGAAATAAATTAGTGAATTTGTTTTAATTGAATGAATGAAACATTTCCCATTCTTTAGTTAAAACTTCCACAATTAATTCCATTGATTATCTATCTCTCTACTCCTTCACTTCACATGATTGGGTTGAATTACATGCCATCAAGTGACATAAAATTTCCATAAATCACTTCATGCAATTATCTTTTATTTAAATCCGTCTAAAATTACATCAATATCATATATCAATGTGCATAAATATAACTTTTATAAATGCATTCAAATAATTACAAACAACTCCCAAACATCAACTAAATTAAATAATAATTGATATTTACTAAAAATCAATTAATTTAATTAATTTACAACATTTTATAAATTAACCAAATCATATGTTTTTTAAGGGAATTCATCAATATAGTTGTTCGACTCACATCTTTAGTAAAATCCCTATTTTACCTATTATAAGCAGTACCTAGTAGTGGTGTGAGATTTTTGATGAATTTATCGCTTACACATCTTTAGTAAAATCCCAATTTTACCTATTATAAGCAGTACCTCGTAGTGACAATTATTTCCACCAATCCTCTTTGTTAAACTATATTTATAACGATCTGTGTTTAAATATTGGTGGATCGTAAAATATTATTATTTAATTCATATAAGGTCGCATGACTCGATAACTTTGTGAAATGACTCTTGGGGACATTTTCGACATCTATTTTTTTTATCTAATTTATTTGTGACCATTTTGACCCAGAAAATCTTATAAGTCCTATAACTTTCGATAGGAGCTGACTTAGGGTTTGAGACCACTACCATTGCTTCAAGATGTTGGTTTCTCTTTCTATAGAGTGGTTATAATAGAAAAAAGGAACTTAATGATTGAGAGATATTACCGTTTTAAGTAAGGGCCTTCAGCCAGATATTGGAATAATTAAATGGGCCTAAACCCAAGCCCATTAGCCCATTTCGTATTTTGGAGCTAAGGGGAGTGTAAGGGCTGAAGTGAATCACTTTTTCACTTTACAAAAAACATTTCCCTAACCTCCATTATTCATGTTTTCACCTAAAAACTTTACCTTTTTTACTTAAACTAGCTTATTTTGATCATTAGAGGGGTAATTAACATAAAGGATCATCAACTCATTGTTTTAGCACTTATGGTTTGGTTGCTTGTTGACCAATTCGGGTTTGGATCTAAAAGTGGTAATTTATGGTATTTGATGAGTGTTTACTTGGTCTCACTATCTTATATACATAGTAATATGATCAAAGTTAGCATTTTTTTAATATGAATTCTAAATTAAATTATTGTTTTGGATGATATTTGCATGCTTGGATGAATTGGTTTGATATGGTCTTTTAGTACTTTAGTGTAGTTAGGTAAAGAGATGGTCGGTTTGGGCAAAAAAGGCAAAACACTCCAAATCAGATGAAACTTGGAGGAGGGAATCTAGAGCATGGGCAAAGCTCACATTTCAAGTCGCACCAAGTTTGGAGCAAATTAGAGGATCCGATATCGAGAGCTTTTGCTTTGTACCGAGAGCTTTTTGTTGATTGGAAACAACTCGATAGAAGGTTGGTTCTTCAAGTAAGGCTAGGAGTGATGAGTAGAAACAAGTACCAAGGATTGGCTAAATATTAGGCCAAGCACCGAGAGCTTTTGGAGTTAGTACCAAGAGTCCTTGAATTGTTTTCGAGAGCTTTTATGAGGGGTGGTCGGGGTCCAAGCACTTAGAAGATGAAGCAGTGGCAGTGAAGGAAGAAACTTAGCCAGGATTTGGCTAAGCAGACCACTCGTCATCGATAGTTATGGCCGGTACTAAGAGGTCAGGTTTTGTGGGATCGGGGTGAAACTTCCAAAAGGAGAAGCTTAGGCTATATAGGTCATGTTGATGGTGTTTGCTTATTCGCTTAGGGTTTGAAGGCAATGTATTTATACGATGATAGCTTTAGGACTTCGAGGATGGAAACTCGACGGTGAATGGAGTTAGGTTTTGATGATGGAAGCTCAATGTTGAAAGGAGACGTGTGAATGTTTGTCCATAAAAGAGCAAGTTCTAGGACGGGTGACCTATGGATAGAATATTGAATGGTTCTATTGCAGAATGAAGGATCGTGGAATAATTCCTTGAAGATAATGGAAACAAGATGGGTGCAATGAAAGGGCTGAAATACACGTGCTAAGGGATCATTGATACTCGGAGTATTTTCTAATGTACTCAAAATCAGGGGTATTATAAGTGCACTCATGGGTACTTTGAAAGGATACCCTAGATCATTTGAAAGGACCTGTATACCCTAAACCGAGGGAAAGGATTAGTATTAGCTTTGGGCTAAAGACTAGTACACTAAAAACTAGGATTTCCATTATTCCCATTCATGGGAAAGGTCATATGAGTTATCACATATCAAAAGCGCATTAAGTGATAGTGATGATTGTTTGATGGATTCTACGATTGCTTTGATTGTTTTCTTCCATAGTCTATCACTCTAGGGATATCACTGGAGATAGGTATTGGGGATAGGGCTACCTAGACACCCGTCATTATACTTATTTTGCAATATACCTTTATGATATTCATAGCATCATATTATGTTCATTATGTGCTAACTCTTTAGTCGCAGGGGCAGGTCAGGTATGATTCATATAAATTTATTCCTTGATATATCAACTTATATGGTATTTTGAGATTCATTTATCGCTCACACCAGTTTATTGTCTAGCTTGAGGTTTTATGCCTTGTTTCTTATTATTTTGGGTACTCTTAAATGAGTGGACTAATTAAAAGGTATAGGTGTATACTGTGTGGTGAAGGGGACGAACAAGATGAAGTTTTATATATTACTTATGGATTTCTATGCTTCCTCTACTGTGCAACATTGCGGAGCCTTGTAGCAACCTGTTTGAAGCTATACTATTAAATTAGTTTAACTAAAAAATAAGTATGTAAATTTGATTTATTATAATTATTATTTTGTAATAAAATTAATATTTAATAAAATCAATAAATCGACAAAGATAAATAAATTTATTTATATCAGTTCAATAGATAATTAAATATATTGAAGCGATATTGGAGTGAGTAGAAGTGTGTTGTTGTCGAAATACATATAATCCGTAAAATGAAGTGTGAATCAGTTTCAACTAAAGTGAAATATAATTTTAAATAAATTATAAGAGTTTTAAATAAAAATGAATGAAAATAGGAACACATTATTTGCACACTCAAGGCCAAGTCCACTTAGAAAATTTTAGTTTAAGTTTCTCCTAATTGAACCTAAACCTAGTTATCTCAAATCGACGATCCCACTAGCCCTAATTTCCTGATCATCGAAAAGCAAAAAAAAAATATCACATGGTCTTGCTAGAGCAACTACCAACAACGTCAAAGGTGGTGACCTGGCATAGTAAGACCAAAGCGATGATGTCATAGGAAGGAGTGTGGAATGGCGAGGGCAACATGCGGTAATGATTGGCGATGATTGACCAATAGCCATGCTGGTATAAGGATGGAGTTGATTGATGGCCTGGAGGAGCAATGTACTTCGATGGTTTCGAGGCAGGTCGAAGGCAGGCACGCTCTGGCATGGTGATAGGCAGTGGTCTGGGGTTCATTGTGAGATAGTGAACTTGTGCTAGAGCTTTTGGGTAGGCTAAAAAACAAAAGTGGAATTTTTTGCGAGCTAACAGTTAATGTTGGTTAATCTATTTTAACTCACACATCTATATTTAAGAGTATTTATATTCCTTTGGCATGCTTTGTTTGATTGTGGATTGAAATAACTTTTGATAGTGAACGACTTAATTGCTTGAAGTAAAATTTATCTGCCACGATTTTAATTGGTTTGTTGGTTTAATTGTTTTTTTGAAATATTAAATTTAATTCGATAATCAATTATGAAATAACATGTATGTCGAGGACTATTAAAACTCTTGATTTTGTAGTTAGATTATATAATGTTCGTGCATTATTTATGTGATTGGAGTTCACCAAAAAGGTGGCTCGGATCATTAAAATGGTTCTTTACTTGATGAGTGATTTTAAGAGATGGTTTTAAATACTTTAAAAGCTCAATTATGATTCCTTTTTTAACCGACTTGGTTAAAATTTTCTTTTGGAAAGTTTACTAAACCATTTTCTTAACTTAATTATTTATTCAAAATTCTAACTTTAAACGAGTTTTTATTTATTTCCAAAATCCTCAGAAATCATCATTTCAATTATATTGGTGTAAAATGTTTTAAAAAGAAATAAAATATACCCCTCTTTTATGAAAAAATATATTATAAAAGAAATTATCTTATTTTATATTATTTTGATTATGGAAGTTATTTAAGAATATTTGGAAAAGTTTTTAAGTTTTTTAAAGTAAAGTGCTTGTTTCGAAATGATTATAAGGTGTTAAGGTTGATAATATTTTGTGAAAAGTAAAATTATATATATTTATTTATATGTATATAGACACACACACACACACACACACATATATATATAATTTTGAAATAAAGTAAGTTATTATTTATGAAAAACATTGGTTAATTCCTATATTTAGTAAAGAAATTATATTTTTAAAATAAAATCCTTTAACTCTTTTCTTTTTAAATACAAGTGAATAAGCTCTAATTTAAATTTCTATTGGATTTCATGATTTTCTATGAAGCAAAATTTTCTAATAAATGATTGAATTGGCAGATTGGTATGGGATATTTAGTACAATTTTTTTGCTTATTATGATAAGTGGTTAAATATTGTTTGAGTGGAATTTACTAGCTTTTAGTAAATACTGGAATTTCACTGAACGTTAGTTTGATTCTTGTGATTGCTAAAGTGAAAGTGAAATACACATAGAGTTGTATTATTTTAGGGTGTTTGAATTATGTTTTAGGCCATAGATCCCTAAGAAACTATGACTCATTTTTCATCAACCTGAGAGTCGATACATTCTTAGATTTGGGTAGGCAGACCTATATGGTGTGTTTAGGTTTGTTATGATGTAACACGGTTGCCCTTTCTTTTCTTGGAAAGGTGTTATATGCATAATTAGTTTATAGACTGGATGACTAATACCTATCAGTCTATTTGATATACAGTTCGATGATGTTTACCTATTTTGTTTGGTTAGGTAAATTCACTTAGTAGTCTATTTTGATCTGTTAGGCTATTACATTATGTGGCGAGGTCTACTTGCTTATTAGACTCTGTGTTGCTATTTTTAAACTAATAGTTAACTACCATTATTAATTCATTGGTGATGATTTCTCTTCAGAGATTTTTGGATGAATATTTAGTATCATTTGGCTCTGAAGAAAATTTGAATTTTTATCACCATAATTTTAAATGACAGCCTACATGAGACTTGCAATGGGTTTATGAAATGGTGATTTTGATTAATATGCCTTATTATGATTTTTGGGCTTAGGCATATTTTATTATGGCTTATTTCTATCATTAAGTCGTATATTATTGTAATATATTATTCTCACATCTTTAAATTAGAAATAAAATGATCTATTTATTTTCATAATACTCGGGTTAGGCCAAGACTCTACAAGTACAGGGACTCGCTGACTTTTAAATCTTGTGCTAACACTAGAATTGACTCTTTTGACATTTTGAGTTTGCTTCATGATTGTATATCTTGATACTTGAGATGGCCTATCATGTATAATATTTAGTTGTTATTTTATACCTGATACAATATTTTGGATTTGATATCTATATTTATGTGGGTCTAGTACTAATATTCAGTAGACTCACATTTTATTATATTATATGATGTTTATTATTCCGCTATGATCCATTACTCTGATATATATTATCTATATTCTATACTATTCTTAATATTTTAAATCGGTATGATTATTACTTCGTACTAATATTGTACATGTCAAATTTTCAGTTCAGATCCTCATTATGGTAAAAAAAGACGTGTCAGTGTTAGTTCAAAGATATATTCACATTCGATCGCCCTTAATCAGCCGTATTCTCCATTTTATTAGACGACATTACTTGTAATGTTCTTTAATAATATGGTATAGCGGTGGGGTCGTTACAAGCGTTGATAATGTTTTGCTTATTATTATTATGATGAGATAGTTATTTGAGTTTATCTTTGTTCTATATAAACTCTTATACACTATTTTATAACTTTGTTGATCTGTACTTTGATATTTGGTTCACTTAGTTATTACTGTCCCTCTGGTTTTATATCTATGATGTATATCTTATTCCATGCAATGTGAGATATAAGATAGGTTCTGTGATGTTTTATTTCATTTTCAGCCCTTGATGATTGTCCAATAAAGGCTGAGAACATCAGCAAGCGCACTATATAGTTATGTTGGATGTGGGTGGTATGGGAGTGATTGTCACAGTTGGTATCATAGCATATGATGCATGGTTGGCCTAATTTGATACCGTGATCCAGTAGAGATAGAGATTTACCAGTCTTGGTGGAAAATCATTCCAAGGAACGGAATCAACTATGGAAATGCAGGATTGGTTGGACACCTGCCAAAGGATCTTTAATGACATAGAGCTTGATAATGCTATGAGGCAAAGGTTGGCTTCTCGTCGGCTTCAAGGGAGAGCCGTGAACTTATGGAATGCAGTTAAGGTTGCTACACCTAAGGACTAATTCACTTGGGACTAGTTCAAAACTAGATTGGCGGATAAGTTTATCTTGGCTGCTTAGAAGTCTGCATTGTTTAGAAAACTTGTTGATTTAAAACAAGAGGACATGTCTGTCTTCGAATACGTAGTTGAGTTTGACGCTTTATCGAAGTATGAGATGTCCTTCATCGACACTCCGTTAAGGAAGAATGAGAAATTTCTTATGGGTTTGGATGATTATCTAAGCGAAAAGTTGGTGAGTGGCATCGATGAGCCATTTGAAAGTCTTGTGGAGAAAGCTCTTCGCCAGGAGAGTTTGTACCCTATGTCAAAATCAGTTGTTGTGGTAAAGGAAGAGCCAAAACCGCAAAAAGGTAGTGGACCCAAAACCATGACAAGTTTTGTTATAATAAAATTTAAATACTTAACAAATTCATTTTTTAGATAATATATTAAGTATTTAAATTTTACTATAACAAAAAAATTATTAAATAAACATTAAATGTTATAATAATTTGATTCCAAATATAATTATCAAAATCGAATTCGAACATTTTTGTCTTGATTAATTTAATTTAATATTACAGCTTTTAAAACAGGGTTGTTACAGATTGCATTAGACCCAGAGTTCGTTATTACTCCTCTCAAACAGGAATCATCTTCTCAGCATTTGGAAAGCTCGTTAAAAGGATCCTCCAATCTTAAAATTTCGGATGATATTATGTCCTACGACTTTCCAAATATTAATATAAAAGGGCTTAGTTCTCCCATAAGAAGCGGCGAAGGCATCTAACCTTCTAACAAATGGGAGAATACTCTGATTAGCAAAGCTACCGTTACAGGTTCGTTGGAGGGAACACTAGGACACTCACAATCACTTGCACTCCCTATGTTCTTATTATTGATCTCTCGTACGACAACTTCTAATACGCTCTTATTTGGTCTTTATAGGTACAATATCTCAATCATACGAGCCTTCGATCATCTTCGAAGCTCTTTTGTCCATCGTCACCCAAGCCAGGACTCCGAGTCCACTCGACGTAGAGAAAAAGATGAAGAACGAGACAAATATTATCATTTGAGGGGGTCTTCTTCCTCTTCTAAGTGAAAGTCTCAATCTCATGCGTCCCTTAGGGCGAACATTATAATCTTCCGGTTCAGATTAGAGAACAATTTTCTTATTGCGGTCCTTACTTTGCTACATCTCATGAGCAACACTTTGGCTCTTTAAGTTCAAGACAATCTCTTGAGACCCGATCTAGCAAGAACCCACTCGCTACTTCTGATCCAACCCTACTAGCTACTTCTTTTGACTCTACTACGGCAGAAAAGTTCACTAAACTTAAAGCCACTTTCTCGAAGATTTGCTTCGACGGTCTCAAATTCCTTCCTTCTATTTATGTTATCCCTAGGCATGCCAAAAGAAAGCTCATTAGCATGCGTGAACAACGTGTTCGTTCAACACAAATCATTCATTCATTTGGCAGAGAAAGTTTCTAAAGTTTGCATGAAGCATCAACATGAAATAGATCGTCTCAAGCTGGAGGTTGCTCACGTTAAAGATATAATCAAGCACTAGGATACTGCGTTGCTTTAATTCGAAACCCAACTTGCTGAGGCTAAAAAGAATGCCAATGAGAGGGCCGAGGCGGTGAGCCATCTAGAAACACTTCAATGCAGTGAAAAACTTGCCTTAGAAAAGAACTCCTTGCAAAAGGAGAAAGTCGCTTTAGCGTGCCGCGTTGAGGAGCTCGAAGAATTGTTGAAAAAGGAAAGAGAGGAAAAAATTGAAGCTAAGGAGGAGTCGTAGAAATGCAGCGAAGAAGTGGTAGAGGAAAGTAGCTTGAAAATGAAACTTGACAAACAGTTTGCAAAAATTGAAGCTCGACAAGAAGAAGCCCGAGAAGAGGACGGAAAATAGATTCTTGAACAAGCCAACTCCTAGGTGGAAGCTGCCATGGAGTCCAGTAGGAATGAAATTAAGGACTTATTCGATCCGCTGATTATCGAATATAATGCGAAAGTCCTGCTTTACTGTTACTTAAGCTTTCTTGGAGAGGGTTACCTCGAATTGTTTGCTGAAGCCTTGGAACATATCACCAAGATAAAGAAAGAAGAGCTGGGAGAAGCCGAATTCAACAAAGAAAAACTAGTGAGAGAAGTTCTTCGAGAAAATGAACCCTTAGATCTAGCCGCCACTAAACTTTAATTTCTCAAGGCTCCCGCACCCACTAAAGATGGAAAGGATATTGTCGAGTCTTCTAGAACTGCTCCTAAGGGTTCTTCTTCAACCCAAGTAGCAGAATCGTCAACTTCTCATGACATAGAGCAGAATCTCGGCTATTATCTAGACAAGCTTGGCTTTGGACCACAAATGCTATCTCCCATCCTTAAAGGAGGCACTTCGGCGACTACGGAAAGTCAACTGGATGCTGGTATCATACTAAACTTCTCCGTATTTGGAAAGTTCTTGTTCTTCACGCGTAATAGCTTTTAACTAACATCTGTGTTTTGTTTAACTTTTCAAGTCTTTCAGGCCCCAATCTAACTCCCAAAAATGGTGCCGCGGTAGAAGAGCATGAGAAAGCGGCCGAGGACCCGGCTGCTGTTGAAGTTCTGGGGCTTGTCCCCAAGTCATCGATGTTCTCGATGAAGACAAAATTGAAGATCCGCTCCCGGGCGATGACCATGATGATGGAATAATTACTGGCGCTTCAAAGCATACCACTAAAACCAGCAAGAAGGAGAGGATTGAGGAGGAGGAAAAGTTAAAGTGAAAAGTTAAAGGTGATCCCGGCGAAGTGGAAGTCGATGATCTTGATCTTATACCATTACAAGTTATTCCATCGGGCGGGTCAATTCCTGGTGAAATCCCTCCTTCTTCCACAAGCACTCCGACCAAGGGTGGCAAAGGATCTCAGAAGAGAAATTTGAGTGGCTCCACTCCTGAAAAATCCAAAAAGGAAAGAAAGTCAAAGAAGTAGTTATTACTTCGTATCATTGTATATAATTTGCATAATTATTTCTTTCCCTAGTCGTAGGTGCACGGGTATGAATCCTGGTTTTTAGGGTTTTTTTGAAATAACACGTACTGAAATTTTGACACCTATGAATAAATCCTTTTGTTTTCAATAGTTATTTTGATAGTTGAATGATTACTTCCCTTTAGGGTACTTGTAATTCGTATCTTTTTGTTTTCGATAGTTATTTTGATAGTTGAATGATTACTTCCCTTTAGGGTAATTATAATTCGTTGATTGCAAATTCTGTTACTAATTCACTATCTTCATCCCAAAGCCTCCTCGCAGCCATTGACTTAAGTCATAAAGAACACTAAGTCAGAGCAGTAGTGAGCTAGCGTATACATCTTCTAGTAGTTTTTGCTTCTCTTGTCGATTTTAGGTTGGAATTTGTGGAATAGAGAATGGTCCAAATCCACTCATCTATTCATTTGTGTTTATACTCCAGTCCACATTCTAGGGACTTAGAGTCATTTTGCAAGCAGTCGGTTCACGCTCGATTTATGTTCATGCTCCAATCCACACTCTGGGGTCTTAGAATCATTTTTTGGGTGGTCGGTTCACACCCAGTTTATGTTTATACTCCAATCCACACTCTGGGAACTTAGAGTTATCTCGTGGGCAGTCGATTCACACCCAGATTATATTTATACTCCAGTCTACGCTCCAGGGACTTAGAGTTATCTTGCGGGGGGTTGATTCATACCCAATTTATGTTTATACTCCAGTTTGCACTCTGGGGACTTAGAGTTATTTGGCGAGCGGTTAGTTCATGCTTGATTTATGCTTATACTCCATTCCACAATCTAAGGAGTTAGAGTTATTTCGCAGGTGGTCGGTTCACAGTGGATTTATGTTTGTACTTCTTTTGGTCGCCTCGATTTCTTTTACCATAGTCCAGGCAAGAATTTGTCAATCTCCAAATTATCGGCCATATTCGTTCCTTACTATATATCACATCCTTTGGATCATTTAAAAAAATTGTTAATCAAGAAAATTAATAGAGCTCGTCTTGTTTGATCCCATCGGGGATTAGTATGAATGGTCGATTTCAAACTCGGGAGCCAGTTCACACATATCGATATCAATCAGTTTCGTTATGTATTTAACATACAATGAAATAGCAATCATATATGCAAAGGAAGTTCTAGACTTTATTCACCAAATGGAAAGGAACAAACTAATATGTCTTATTACATACTCAAAAAATCAAATGCTAAAGAAAATATTGAAAGTAAATAGAACTGAAATGTAAAGGAAATAATCTTAATTGAAATAGCATCGTAGGTGGTCGCTATTCCATGCTCTCGGAAATGTAATGCCATCGACAGTCGCTAGCTTGAAAGTTCCTTCTCTAAGCCTTTTTTCAATAACATATGGTCCTTCCCAAGTGGGGTTCACATGTGACGGGGTAGGAAAATCCTGTTTTAGGATGAGACCGCCAACTACAAAGGTTCTTGATCGCACTTTTATGTTGTAATATCGTGCAACTCGATGCTGGTGTGCAGCTGCTCTCAAATCGGCTTCCTCGTCCTTCTCATCTATAAAGTCCAAAGATTTCAAGAAAAGATCTTTTTTTATTTTAGGAATAAGTCACTTGATGAGGATGGACTTCGAGTTCTACCAGAACAACGGCTTCGAATCCATAAGCAAGAGCGAATGGAGTATGACCAGTCGTGGAATTGTGAGTGGTTCTGTAGGCCCAAAGTGCCATAGGAAGTTCATCCACCCACTTGCCTCTATCCTTCTCCAAACGCTTTTTTAGAATAGATTTGATAATTTCATTTACAACTTCAACCTGTCCATTTTCCTAAAGGTAATCGGCCATTGCAAACCTCGTTTTAATATGATATCTTTGAAAAAAGTCTTTAAATTCAACACCACCGAATTGAGCCCTGTTATCTATTACAATATTTCATGGAAGACCAAAGCGACATATGATGTTTTAAACAACAAAATTGAGTAATTTCTTGGTTGTGATCGTAGCTAACGAATCCGCCTCGGCCCATTTAGTGAAGTAATCAACCGCAACAATAGCATCCTTCACACCACCTTTAGAGATTGGTAAAGAGTCAATGATGTCAACAACCCACATAGCGAATGGCCATGGACTGACCATTTGTGTGATTCCTGTTGGTAGAACTCTTGGAACTTTTGCGTACATCTGGCATTTTTCACATCGTCTTACATAGTCGGCAGCATCCAAGTTTATAGTTGGCCAATAATATCCATAATAGAGTATCTTCTTCGCCAAAGTTTTCCCACCAGTGTGGTCGCCACATTCTCCCTCGTGAACTTCTTTTAGAACACGATTTATCTCGTCATAAGCGATACACTGGAGTAGGGGAACTGAGAAACCTTTCCAATACATAGTTCCTTCTTTCATAATATACCGTAAAGCTTAGCGAAGAATTTGTCGCTTTTCATTTCTTCTTTCATACAAGATTCTAGCAGTAGTCATCCATAATTCCCTTTCGGATTCCGCTTCCACTACTTGATCGAATTCCATCATATTTATACTTGGGGTGTCTAATACCTCAACCAGAACTAAGTCCATCTGTTGCGCATTGCTGGTACTAGCAAACTTTTCTAAGGAATCAGCCTCTACGTTTTGCTCATATGGGATATGTGAAATATTATAGTATTCGAATTTTGCCAATAAATCCTGAAATCGGGTAAGGTACTGGGCTAGTCATTGTCTCTTAGCCTAATAGTCTCCTCTAACTTGATACACCACCAAATACGAGACGCAAAAGATTTCAAGAGACTTCACTCCGAGTACTCTTGCAAGTTTAAGTCCAGTAATCAATGCCTCATACTCAACCTTGTCATTTTTAGCAGAAAATCAAGCTTCAAAGCATAAAAAATCGACCGGTCTTTTGGGGTTACAAGCACAATTCCAGCTCCGGAACAATGATCATTAGATGCTCCATCAGTATACAATCTCCATCTTATAGTTGTGATTTCTCTACCTTTTGGAAGATCATCTTGCATAGTAAATTCAGCTATAAAGTCTGCCAGTGCTTGACCCTGGATAACTCTTCGAGGAAGATATGTAATGTCAAACTGAATGAGCTCAATGCTCCATTTAAACAACCTTCCAGAAGTCTCAGATCGTTGTGGGGCCTATCGTAATAGCCGGTCGGTGTAAACATTAATTGAATGCGCCTGGATGTACGTACGAAGCTTCCGTGATGCAAGTCGCAAGCAGTATGCCAATTTCTCTATCTTCAGATAGTTACTATCTACCCCTGTTAATTGTTTACTGAAGTAATACACCAGCCTCTGAATTCGATTCTCCTCGCAAATCAAGGCAGTACTTATAGCATGTGCTTACACAGCCAAATAAATTTACAACTCCTTATGATCTACCGGCTTTGATAAGACAGGGGGTCACTTCAAATGATTCACCAGAGCTCGAAATGCGCCTTCGCAACCCTACGTCCATTCAAAATTTCTTTTTCCTTTCCTAATCAAATCAAAGAAAGGAATGCATTTGTCGGTTGCTCTGCAGATAAATCGACTTGAGGCAGTGTTAGTGTCAAAATTGGTCACTAATACCCAAATTTAGATGAAAGCACCAAATCACAATCATAGATCACAGATAAAATGTATGTAGAGAGTATAAGTATGAAGAATAGTAAAAATTAAAAAGAAAGTAGTAATAACACAGGATTTATAGTGGTTTGGCTGACTCCGGCCTACGTGCACTCTAGAAATTTCATTTTTATTGATGTTAGAATCAATTACAGTTACAATCCAGAGTTTTTAGAACAATAGTGGTGGAGCAGCCTTAGTAGGGAAGAAGAAGGGAAGCAGAATGAAGATCCATTTTCTGAAGCCCCATGTGCTTTATTTATAGGCAAATCCTGAGTTACTAGGCTTCCTGAGTAGTCCGGGCCCATCAGGACCATAGCCGAGCCAACATCCTTCATCATGTCCGACCCACACTACCATGCCGACCGAGCTATGCCAATTCACTTCAACATGCCGATCCACTCCATCAATGACCGAGCTTCGCCATCCATTCTGAACCACCAATGCCGATCCATGTATGAACTTCCATCGTTGACCGAGCGACACCTACCAATCCAACTACGGCCGAGCCATATCTGCCCGACCCACTTCCAACACCGATCCACACAACCAAGGCCAACCCACGTCAACATGCCGAAGCACTTCAGCCTAACTATCCTTGCTGATCCACATATGGCAACCAACCTTGATCGACCTCGGCCGAACCACCATGGCCGAGCCGCTTGAAACAACCTTCCTGAGGCCGCCCCACAAAATGCCAATCCAAACCATATCAATACTCCAACACCGGGCCACCCTAATATGGCCGAACCACATGACCTGATCCCTCCAGAGCCAATCCTATCCAAACCAAACCACAATTACCGATCGACTTATGCCTCCCAGACCGAACGACCCTTCCTGATCGAATCATGCCTCCCAGACCAAACGACCTCTCCTAACCGAACCACATTTGGCCGAGCCGCACTAACATAGCCGAACCACCTTCCAAACATGCTGCATTACCTATCCATCCAGTCCACTCAAACCTATCGCATTCCATTCTCAATAACCGAGAAATCGACTTAGTTAAATCCACCTGCTTACGGCCTTGCCAAAAGGCACGTTAACATTCTACCCTCCAAAACATGCCTTGCGGTAGGAAGGCATGTTTTGAATAGCTTTTAATCCATCGTCCAAAGTCCATATGTTACCTATAGAAATACCTTTCGATTCATAATCCAATCAAATTTATCCAAGTGTCATTGCTGTATCCTTTTCCAAATCTTTGACTGCTCAGAGTCGATATTTGATTCCTATCTAGTAACCAAATCCTTATCCAATTCAACATCAATCCGAACCCGACAACCGAGTTCTAATCCATCCATACCTAATAACCAATAACCCCATCATGACCTCTTCGAGTCGATATCCAAATCCGTGACCGCTCCGGTTCCATGCCCAAATCCTTAGCTGTTCATAGCAAATATCCAAATCCACAACCTCTCCGAGTCCTTGCCAAGCGCAAGCTGCACCTGATGACCTATGTCAATTAATGCCACGATGCTTCTGGTTCAGTGTCCCTGAACGTTGAGTAATGTCGTGGATTAAGTCCTAAGCCGAAACATGGTCGCTCCAGACCCTGCCGAGCATAGACGATACCCGATGACCTAAAATAGCAACCGACAGATAATAGGGGGCATAAATCCTAGGCCGAATCCTGGTCTCTTCGGACCCTTGCCGAGCATAGTCCATACCCGATGACCTTTTAGCAAAATCCAGAGGAAAATCCAATCGAAATCCAATCCGAAATCAAAATTAAACTAGAAAACCAGAAATCCATATAAAAAATCCTAACCAAAATCCAAATCAAAACCGAACCAGAAAACCAACAAAACCGGGAGTTCAAACCAAACTCCAAAAACAAAGCGAAAAAAGCAAATGTCCAAGACAAAAAGGAAAAAATAGGTTTCACAAACCAAAGCGTCACGGTTTATCATCTCAGAGCATGCCTAAGGACTGTCTCCGTCCCCGTACATGAGTAAGCGACTTAGCCGTCTGTCCAGAGTTTTCTACTTATTCCAAATCATCATGATTCGTTGATGACCAACCGACCACCATTCCTGGGCCTCACTCCATTATCGTTCAGGGTAGGCGGTGGCCGCTCCTGTTCCACCGCTGCATTTCGAGTTTCGACATATTGTCGCAACTGATCATTCCTTACATGCTTCTCGATTATATCCCTCATATGTCGGCAGCTGTTAGTATCATGCCTATCCAAGTCATGAAAAGACGGTGCCTTCCTGATGCCCTTTCACGTTCTGAGGTCTCCCTCCTTGCCGGCCTTCGATAAGGAAGGCGATCTCGAGTATCCAAGAATATCCGCTCCAACGTTGCATTCAATCCTATGTAAGTAGAGAATTTTTGTTCTTCCCAGCGCTTCCTCTTCCCTTTTTTCCTTATCCTTAGCCGAGATTTGAAATCTGAATTATCCCTGACTCCTAATACTATAGCCATAAGAACCATTGACGGATCCGGTCGATCCACCAAAGCAACTGGTGCATTAAATCGAGTTAAGAAAGTCCTAAGCGATTCATCCCCCCTTCGCTTAACTGACATCAGCGTCACCGCATTCTTTAGCCTTTTAAGTGAACTCGAAACTATTTCAAAAACCTGTCCACCAGTTCTGTCCATGTTTCAATAGATCCATCTTCCAACTGTCTGAACCACATAGCAGCTATATCTGTCATGTATAGGGGAAACACCGGGCCATAACCTCCTCTGATGCCCCAGCACCTCCATATGCCTTGCGTACCTCATCAAGTGGTCAGTGGGATCTGCATTACCGTTGTACACTTCCAAAGTGGGTAACTTAAAATCGGATGGATTCTTAGCTATCTTGATGTTATGAACAAATGGACTTTTGTTTACTCCCTCCAAATCCCTGTTTGCCAAACCTCCACGAATAGTTCGCCTGATGATGCCAGCCAATCCATTATTACCTGCCAAGGGTTTCCCCCAATCTACATTTCCTAACTACCCACTAAGTCCTCGAGGAAATTCTAGTACATACTCCTCATGACGTACTCATGTATTCCTGTTGGCGTCGGGCTTTACAGCATCGTCTGTATCCCTCCATGGATTGGTCCAGTATTACCTGGTGGTGTGCCCCCAAGTCTAGGTCCATCCAGATTGATAGTTGTTTGCTGATTGGGGGTTGCCCTATGCTAAACCACTCCATCTCCTTGCATGTTAAGTCCTTCTGATCCAACTCCATGGATCCAAGCTCCTGTAGTTCCCGCTTGTCCAAATTGTCTGAAAAGTGTCTACATCATTTCCTCTTGCCTTTTCGTCAACTACTCCTGCATAGAATCCATCATAAGCTGTATCTCGTCCCTAGTGATGTAGATTGAGGCTTGATTAGCTCAGGAGGAAGCCTCCTGACTTCCCTCTTGTTGACTTCTTTCCGTCCTCTGTCTCCTAGTTGATTGCTTCGCCATAGTCTCCAGAATCCAAGGTCCTAAGTGATTAAATCCAAACTCCAAGCTTCTGAGTCCCTAACTGTACTCAGTGAAAGCACCAAAATGTTAGTGTCAAAATTGGTCACTAACACCCAAATCCAAATGAAAGCACCAAATCACAGTCACGGATCATAGATAGAATGTATGTAGACAGTATAAGTATGAAGAATAGTAAAAATTAAAAAGAAAGCAGTAATAACACAGGATTTATAATGGTTCGGCAGACTTCGGCCTACGTCCATTCCCGAAATTTCCTTTTTATTGATGTTAGAATCAATTACAGTTACAATCTAGAGATTTTAGAATAATAATGGCAGAGCAGCCTTAGTAGGGAAGAAGGGAAGCACAATGAAGATCTCTTTTCTGAAGCCCCACATGCTGTATTTATAGGCAAATCTCGAGTTACCGGGCTTCCTATGTATTCCAGGACCATCAGGACCATAGCCGAGCCAACATCCTTCATCACGACCGACCAATAATACCATGCCGACCGACCTATGCCAATTCACTTCAACATGCCGATCCACTCTATCGATGACTGAGCTACGCCATCTAGTCCGAACCACCAATGCCGATCCATGTACAAACTTCCATCGTTGACCGAGCGACACCTACTGATCCAACTACGGCCGAGCCACATTTGGCCAACCCACTTCCAGCATCGATCCACACCTCTGAGGCCGACCTACCTCCACATGTCGAACCACTTCAGCCTAACTACCTTGGCCGATCCACACATGCCGCCAACCTTGACCGACCTCGGCCGAACCACCATGGCTGATCAGCTTGAAACAACCTTCCTGAGGCCGACCCACAAAATGCCGATCCAAACCATATCCATACTCCAACACCGAGCCACCCCAATATGGCCGAACCACATGACCTGATCCCTGCAGAGCTATTCCCATCCAAACCAAACTGCCACTGTCGGTCGACTTATGCCTCCCAGATCGAACGACCCTTTCTGACCGAACCATGCCACCCAGACCGAACGACCTCTCCTGGCCGAACCACATTTGGCCGAACCTCACTAACATAGCCGAACCACCTTCCAAACGTGCAACATTACATATCCATCCAGTCGACTCAAACTATTGCATTCCATCATCGATAACTAAGAAATCAACTAGTTAAATCCACCTGCTTATGGCCTTGCCAAAAGGCAGGTTAACAGACAACAACCTTCCCATTTAGGCTTTGCACTTGCTTAATAGTCCTTGACGCTTGGATATCTCGAATTGCCTGGATCTACTTAGGATTGGCTTCAATTCCACAAGCATTGACAATAAAGCCCAAGAATTTTCCTGATGCAACACCGAACGAATGGTTCAAAGGATTGATTTTCATATTGTAATATTGAAGGATGTAGAACATCTCTGCCAAGTCTCGAATGTGGTCATTTGATCGTCATGACTTCATGAGCATATCATCCACGTAGACTTTCATTATCTTCCCAATATGATCTTTAAACATCCTGTTAACTAAGCATTGATAGGTTGCTCCAGCGTTCTTCAATCCAAACGGCATCACCATGTAACAATAAAGTCCAACATTTGTAACAAAATTGGTGTTTTCCTGATCGGGAAGATGCATCGGAAATTGTTAATACCCTGAGTATGCATCCATAAAAAATAATAATTCATGTCCTATAGTCGAATCAACTAGTTGATTTATCATTGGAAGGGGAAAACTGTCCTTAGGGAACGCCTTGATCAAATCTGAATAGTCGATGTACGTTCTCCATTTTCCATTCGCCTTCTTTACTATTACGGGATTGGATATCAATTTGGGATAGAGGGCGTTGCAAATAAACTTATTGACTTTTAGTTTAACCACCTCCTCTTTAAGAGCGAAGGATCTCTTCAGATCCATGCCTCCTCTCTTTTGCTTCACCAGAACATATTTTGGGTCAAAATGTTTAATGCATGGCTCGTAATGGCAGGAGAGATCCCACACATGTCAGAATTAGTCTAAGTGAACATGTCTAAATTCGCATGGAGAAAACCAACAAGTTTTTTCATCATTGAGGGGCTGAGCTACGATCCAATATTTAAGACCCGTGATGGGTCGTCGTGGTTGACCGCGATATTAATCGTCGGCTCAGCTAGGGTAGCCTTAGTCTCCTTGGGCTCCTCTTCTTCATCCCCCGAATCTATATCTCTATAGAACCGACTGTGGCATCCAAGCCAAGTTTTAGGCTCCAATTGTCAATCTTCGGTAACTTGGATGCGGACAGATTTATCCACACACTTGCCCTTCTCCTTAAGTTGATCTTCCCTCAACTCAATCACATAATAGGCATGTCCAGTCGCCTGATCATCATAAACCACTCCTACACCATTATCAGTTGGAAACTTCAAAGTTAAACACCACGAGACAAGAGCTGCCCGAAATTCACCAGGGTTGGTCGGCCTATAAAAACATTATACGGTGAGTTAACATCCAAAATAATAAACGGTAGGATCTGCACTCTCCTACGTTCACCTTCCCCTAATTCAACAGGTAACTCCACATAACCAACCGCCTCAGTTGCCACGCCATTGAAACCATGTACGCGAGCTTTAGATGGTTTCAAATCTTTAGCCTCCATTCTCATTTGATCATACGCCTTATTGAAAATAATATTCACTAGATTCCATAATCAATTAAAATCCTTCTCACCAAACAGGACCAATCATGGCAGAAATAACCATCGGGTCGATTGTAGGAACCTCTACTTTATCTACGTCATTACTTTTGAACATTATATCAGCAGTCATCATGCATTGCTGCTTTGCCAAAGCTCCGTTCTCCGTATTTGAACAATACTCAAAGTCTACATGCCTTATTGCGTTGGCATAGCGCTCCATTTCTTGCTAACCTCTGCCTGCAGAGTCCAGGTCCTCCAACTATCGTGTTCATCATTAATCTTCCACTGGTCCGCGTAGGCTCCCCAGCCCTACATGGAACTTGTTCTCGGTTGCGGTCAGATGTCCCATGCCCGCCATCCTGTGGAGTTCTCTTAAACCGCTGCATTTTATTTTCCCGAATCAATTTTTTCATAGTATCCTGGAGATACCTGCACTCATTCGTATTGTCCCCATAACACTCGTGAAACCGGCAATAATTTCTAGTCTATTTCTGTGTCTCTGTCGACTCCTGTGGATGCGGCTTCTTATATTGAACAGTATTACAAGTGGATAGATAAATATTTTTCAGGGATGCATTTAGAGGTGTATAGTTTTCATATATAGGTATCCTATGCCTTCATCTACTAGACTCCCTCTTCCGGTCTCGATTCCTGTCTCCATTTCTCTTATGTTGATTCGGCTTCTTCTGAACATTAACCTATACTTTCCTAGAATTCTCATCAGACTGCTTTATTACAATGTTGCTTTATGCTGCTTCTGCTTCCAGTCCTACGACATTGTTTTTCCTAGAGGACCTGGCTTCCTCCTTCCTCGGAAACTGAGCTGCCTTTGAATAAAAGTGTTCCAATGAGGGCGGCGATTTGCCAGCTAGCTCATCACCCAACTCAGATTCCGGATCAATCCCCCTCGTCATGGCCATAATTATAGCATGATCATTTGGGTTACTAACTTCTGTAGTGGCGATATGAAATCTTTCTAGATAGTCCTCCAAAGATTCCCTCGGAGCCTGGATTACGCTAGAAAGTGACATCGTTTCTTTAGGATGAGTAGCGTGGATATGGAACTTCTTCAAAAATTTAGTTGTTAGTTCATCGAACCTTAGAATTGATCGCGGGGGAAGGCTTGTAAACCATATCATTGCTATTGTAGAGAGGGTTACAGAAAAGCATCCACATTTTGTCGCATCATTAGCTCTTGCTGAATCCATCAACCATTTGTGTCTCGTGATGAGCTTCCTGGGGTCGGTTTTTCCTTTATAAACAGGCATTGAAGGCACGTTGAACATTCTTGGATATTCCACATGAAAAGATTATCAGTAAACGGGGTATGACTCTTCGAAATACCCCAGTCATCATTCACCAAACCCTGGTTCTCTTTCACCAACTGTTTGACCATTGCCGACAATAACTCGAAGACAAATATATATAAGGAAGTGATACACATGTAGAAGATATAGCAAGTGACATCACCACAAGTCGGCGTGTACACCATACACAAACATCTATGTATACATTCTAAACTCAGGGTAGGCTTTATGCATTCTTTCCTCTGTCTCCCACGTGCAGTCTGCCGCCTCACCACTCCATTGGACTTTAACAATCTTACAACTTTCCTCCTTAATCGCTTCTTGCTGTGATCTACGATTCGCATTAGTTGCCTGATAACCACCAAATTAGGTTCAACTTCTAAATCTTCTTGGGCGTTTGTTTCTATAATTTTGTTTGGATCATGCACATATTTTCATAGGTGAGATGTATGTAAGACATTATGTACACCAGATAATCTTTCGAGCAGTTCCACACGATAAGCTAATAGGCCAATCCTTTTGAAAATAGGAAAAGATCCAATAAATCGTGGTGCTAACTTCCATGCCCGAACAAATCTTACCGCTCCTCTCATTGGAGAAACTTTTAGGAATACATAACCTCCAATTAAGAACTCTAAATTTCTGGGCCTTTGATTAACATAACTCTTCTTTCTACTCTGGACTTCTTTCATTTTTTTCCTAATTATGTCAACCTTCTTTGAAGCTCGCTAATCATGTCAGGACCTAGTACTAATCGATCTCCGGTCTTGATCCAACATGCTGGGGATCTACAGGACGACCGTACAAAGCTTCATACAGGGTCATGCTAATACTAGCCTGATAACTGTTATTGTAAGAGAATTCTATCAAATGAAGGTAGCTTTCCCATGAACCTCCAAAATCTAAGATGCAAGCATTTAGAAGATCCTCCAACACTCGATTTACTCTCTCAGTTTGTCCATCGGTCTGGGGGTGACATGCGGCGCTTATGTTTAGCTTAGTTCCTAAATTTGTTTGCAATGCCTCCCAGAACTTACTGGTAAAGATAGGGTCTTGATCACTTACTATTCTACTAGGGACACCATGCAATTGAACTACTTCCCTTATGTATATTTCTACCAGACTTGCAGCAGTTCTAGCTGGTTTTACTCGGATAAAGTGTGTGCTATTGGTTAATCGACCAACGATAATCCAAATGCCTTCATTTCCCTTTCTTGATCGAGGTAAGCCATCAATGAAATCCATCGATATTTGGTCCCATTTTCAAGTCGGAATTTCAAGAGGTTGGAGTAATCCAGCGGTCTTTTGCTGATCACTTTTGATCTGTTGACAATTTGCACATCTGCTAATATGAATAGAGATATCCCACTTCATGCCATCCCACCAAAAAGTTCTCTTCATATCTCGATACATTTTAGTAACTCCGAGATGTACAGAAAGTTGAGAATTATGACATTCTGTTAAAACTTCTTTCCTTATCCTATCGACATTGGGAACACATTTCCTTCCATTCATTCTTAAGATTCCCTGGTCGTCTACATTGAATCATATCTATCTTCCCAGTATTATATTCTCCTTTACTTCCCTAGCTATTCTTCAAATGATTGGATCCGTGAGCTGATTCTCTTTTATATGATTAATCGAGGTTGCATGTACCACTAAATAAGCAACAATGGCATGCCTTCTACTTAGCACATCCGCCACTACATTGGCTTTCCCAGGCGTATATAAGATATCAAGATCATATGATGCGAGAAATTCCAACCAACGTTGTTGTCTCATATTAAAGTCCTTCTGAGTGAAAAGATACTTCAAAGATTTGTGATCCGTGAAGAGCTCAAACTTTTCACCTAGTAGATAATGCCTCCACATTTTTAATGTGAACACAACGGCTAATAATTCTATGTCGTGTGTTGCATAATTCCTCGCATGAATCTTTAGTTGTCTTCTTGCATAAATGATGAACTTTCCATGCTACATTAGAATAGCACCTATCCTTCCCTACAAGCATCAGTATATACAGTTAAACCACCGCCTTTATCAGCAACAGCTAGGCATGGAGCGGTAGTTATCCTTCTCTTGAGTTTCTTGAACGCTTCTTCACATTTTGTTGTCCATTCAAATGTAACATCTTTCATAGTCAATTTTGTTAGATGGGAGGAAATTTTGGAGAAGTCTTGAATGAATCTCCGGTAATATCCTGTCAATCCTAAGAAGCTGCGGATGTCCTCTGGGGTTTGTGGTTGCTTCCAATCTTGTATAGATAAATCTTTTCTGGATCTACCGAGATCCCTTCTTCTAACACAATATGCTCAAGGAATCTTATTTCTTTCTCCCAAAATGACATTTCGATAATTTAACTTTAAGTACATTTCTCCGCAATATTTCTAACACAATCTCTAAATGCCTTTTGTGTTGTTCCTTGGTTTTGGAATAGATAAGAATATCATCAATAAAAACCAACACGGATTTGTTTAGCACATCTTTGAATACTCTATTATTAAGGCCTACAAAATAGGCGGGTTCATTAGTCAATCCAAAACGCATAACAACCATTCATAAAAGCAATCTGGGCCCCTAAATGCAGCTAATGGAATGCCATCCTCAGCTATTCTTAGTTGATGGAATCCTATGGCTAAATCCATTTGCGAGAATACTCGGGCACCATGAAGTTGATCAAATAAGTTATCTATGCGGGGTAGAGGATACTTGTTTGTAATCATTTGCTTATTTAGGTCTCGATGGTCTACACAAAGCCTTATGGAGCCGTCAACTTAGCTACAAAAACTACCAATGCACCCTAACTTTAGCGACTAGGTCTAATTAGTCCTTTTTTAACAATTCATCGGTTTGGTTTGCTAGCTCATTCTTTTCCTTCGTGGCCATCCTTCAAATAGGGTGAATAATGGGTCTTGCACCAAGAATTAAGTCAATTCGGAACTAAATTTCCCGATGCGGGCGCAAACTTTTAACTTCCTGAAAAACATACTAAAATTTCTTGACAACTGTTATTGTCTCTAAATCTTTTTGAGATGAGTCTAGTGCATACATGAAACTATCCCTTATCAGACTAGGTTCTTCATAAGATATTTCTATAAACTTCCCAAAGCTGGTTCACAAAGTTATTGTCCTTTTAACACAATCAAGGATAGCTTTATTCTTGGATAACCAGTCCTTAACGAGCAAAACTTCAAACCCAATAAAGTCAAGAACAAATAGGTCACATGAAACTTTATGGGAGAGGTAAGTAACTTTATGGGATTTGACACACAAATAGGGGTATCTACTATTTTTTGATCAGTTTTATTCTATCAACCAACCCTCTAGCAATAAAACTATGGGAAGCCCCAGTATCAATAATACTTCAACCAAATCATCATTGACATAAATATTACCTTCAAGAACCTCCTTGCCTTTTACATCAGTAGAGAATGAAGGCTCATCTTTGATAGCATAGACCTTAACCTGCTCTCCTTTCTTCATTAACGGGCACTTGTTCTTCCAATGGTCGGGTTGATGGCAGTTATGGCAGAGGCTTTTCTGCACCTTAGGAGAGACGGTTCCTTGTTGCTACCTTTGAACCTTGGGACTCCTGCAGTACTTTGTATAATGTCCTTTATTTCCACAATTAAAACATTCAACATCTTTAAAACAGTTTTCTTGAGATCCTCTCTAGGCTTGCCATGCCATGGCTTCTTTTCATTGTTATTGAACTTCCTCTTGTTGTTGTTGTTTTAGGTTGTGACTGGATTCCTCTTTCTAAGCTTCATAATGGAAACCCATATCTATTAAATCCACAAAGGTTCCTTTAACATGGGCAGTCATCCTATCCTGATACTGCTCCTTCATCCCAGAAATGAACATCTCGTTTTTCTTCAGAGGCGTGTCTATCAATTCAGACCTAAAGCGAGACAATTCATTAAATTTGTGCAAATACTCTTCCATTGACATCGCTTCTTGTTTTAGATCCATGAAACTTCTATAGAGGCGGGATTTTCTAGTAGTGGCTATGTATTGCTCTTCAAAAACTTCTCTAACTCGTTCCCAAGAGAAATTATCTTCAGATTCATTAATAGTAACGGACTCCCACCATGCTAGAGCACCATCCTTCAATTGCCAAGAAGCCAAGAAACCTCTTTCGATTACCATCAATGTCTAATCTCTTAAATATTTTTTCACAAGATCTTAGCCAGGCTTGAACTTCAATAACAGATTTTGTGCTCTAGAATGGCTTTCCTCCCAAGTTGGTATAATCTTTGCAAAGAGTGGCAAATTGAACTTGAGGTGGCACGGGAATTACTGCTTCCTCGATTACTATAGCATTTGATCGACCATTATTGGTCGTAGTGTTGCTGCCTCTCCTTCGTCCTCTTCTATTACTCGTCTCCTACTATCTGCATATAGTAAGGGAACATCTTTAAAAATATAGATGAAATTATTTTAGGGAATTGGTATTAACTCGGATAAACTTATTCGGATACAAATTTCAAATATGCGCTCTCTCAGAGTAAACTCGTTCTAGGGTGATACTAACCCTATATCTAATTAGTTGACCCCATCTAGGCTTAGATATTCATTTAACCATAAGCTTTGACACTAAATGTGATGACCCACCTCCTTGACTCTATGAAATTGACAATAGTACATCATCGATATTCACGTGTCGCAAATCCAAGTGCCGGAGAGGCAGATTATCATGGGGTAAAGAAATAAAGAAAGAAGATACACAATAATAGAATCTTACATCGTATTTAACACATAATTATACATATGAGTAGTACATGCAATTACTCCAAGTTATTGAATCAAAGTTATGATAGGTACTAAACCAACTAGGATAGTTATAACGACCTATCCTTATAGTGCTAGTAAATACTAATGCATAATACAGACATAGTGGAAAGTGACAGATGACTTCAACAAAAGATCCAAAATGCTCCATGCCCCATGCTCTATACGAAAATGCTCCAAGCATACCTAACTAGTTGGTTGCCCAGGAAAAAGGGCACCCAGAGTTTAAGGGGAAAAGAAAATAAACTCTGGGTCAGTCATGGGACTGGTGTGAGAAACTCAGAATAAGATGTTTGAAAACAAAAGGTATCTTATAAGACCACGCCGCGCATAAACATGGTACAGGATTTTACCTAATGATAACCAAACATTTGCTACATAGAATATGTGGATATTATTTTTAATGACATTCTTTTGAAAACACTTTTCAATTAAGTATACATAATCTTAGCCGAAATTGTTACATTATTAAATTCCAGCATACTAGGCTCTACAATCAAATCCGAAGGCACTTATTGGAGAATGGATTTCCATATAATGACAAGGTATGGGACTACCTTCTGACTGTACATCTCTAGAAAAATGCACTTGAGGCTCCAACCTCTACCAACACAAATGCGGCCTACCCTTACCATAGATAATACCAAATATGTCATCACCCCAGTCATTCCCGACCTACCCAAATGCTCTCTTTGCATACACCACATCAATTGAAAACCGACATCATAGAGGGAATAAATATATCTAGAAAGGTGATGACTCTATCCTAATGGGAGCGACCCACTTAGCTCTGCCGCATCTACCCTGTTTTAGTCATTTCCGGGTGAAGAGGCTCGAGGTAACGATTACCTTATCATAGCACATTCCACTTTGAATGCCACATTGCCATCCTATAATCACACAACTGATTTCTACAAACGTATAACTCTTGAGCTCGTATATCTCAGGAAAGGGTGTTAAGCTAAGAGTAGTTGCTTCTCCAACACCATTCAGGTGATACGTTTATATAAATCAAACAATGGAATTACAATTGCAACGTCAAACATCCATCCATGCAAGTTGCCTAGGAAATATACAAACCGAAGGCACTCTCCTACCACATTCTATCGGGAGTTACTCTTAGGAATAGTAGTGATTAGTCCTTGCATTGGATATTTCATAACAAAGTGACTACTGCTACTATATGTATATTGGGAGTTTATCCCCAAATGATCAACAAGCATTCCTTCATTACAAAAATCCTTAATATCATATTCATGTCTTCACTTCAAATACATAAATTGGTTCGAAGTGGTCTTCGGATAGGAATTACCCAAATCCGATCCCGGTTCCTTCGAACCAATCATAGATTAAGAATATGTTAAGTTCATATGTGATTATCAATCATCATTTAATTTAATTCATATTTTTATTCATTCATAGATATACCTTAGAGATATATTTATTGAAATATTTCTTTATCTTTTTCGGAGTATATAGAATCATCAAGCCTCAATTACCAAATCCTTTTGGTTAATTTAAACCTATTTAAATCATGGAATAATTCCAAACCCTTCCATAATTTGCTTAGAAAAATATTTCCAATTCATTTCATTTAAATCTTAACATAGATTTCCTAATTCAAAAATCATAATTTTAATTCGGATAAAAGCATGTTATCTAGGAAGTTAATCCAAACCCTGTAAATGTCAAATGAGAAGAATCTAGAAATCATCTAATTCTACTCAAAATCAATTCTCGTATTCAAAAAATACTATGGGAGGAATAACGGTGAAAGTACCCTTTAAATTCCACGAATAGTATGAGTTCCCTCTTCAGGCTTTAACACAGAGTACGAGAAGATTATCTCCATAAAATTCAAGTTATTTATATTTGGAGAATTATATCCTTTAACTTTGGAAAATTTTGATCCGAATAAATCAAATTTACTATCCCATCCACCGGGCCAGTCCGAATAGCCAGGGAGAGAAGGAAACTGGTTTTTCAAACTTAAGTCTAGATACTCTCTCTGGCACCTATAAGGCGATCAAGTAATTTGATCGACTATAAACATTTAATATTTAACCATTCCAAAAATCCTTCAAATCATATTTAAAATACTTTATTAATCATTTTAATAAATTTACAAAAGATTTGGAAAAGAATGGTTGCGTTTAAAACTACATTTCAAAAGTCATAGAAAAGTGCTGTGGAAAGTGCTTTTTAAGCTATATTGATCAAAACGATTTTTTTATCATTTGGAAACTCAATTTTTATCACTATTAAAACATTTGTAGAATTTATTTCATATTTTTAAGCAATTTTAAAGAGGTTTAACATTCCATGTACACTAATTCATTAAATAAAGGAAAGTGATTTCCTTTCTGCTTATCGACGCATATTTCCGTGACTTGCATATATATATATATATATATATATATATATTCAAAATTCATATTAAACAACCATCATTAATAATCATAATAAAACATAAATAACATCCAATAGAATATAATAAGATAGTTTAGGAGTTTACTCATCTCGGGTTTAAACGACTAACTAACAATTGGCTACAGCTTTGCTAGCTCGAACTTTTAGCTCACGGTCACTTGGATTACTGTTTCTAGATGGCTCGGCCTATGGATGAGAGGATGTAGGTGATGGAAGCCATTAAATTATAGTTGAAGAAGAAGAATAAGATGGAATGAGAGATGTGAATTTGTGAAGCCTTAGTGTCCTATTTATAGCCTTAGGAAAATGTTGCAAATTACTAAATTACCCTTAGATATTATCAAAATATCTCTTACACAACATCAGTTCAACATCAAATCCTTATCACCATACTCAAGTGCATACATTAATGAGATGTGATGTGATAAGGCATATTGCAAAAATATCTTAAGGTGGAATGACATGCATTAATGGTGGATTGGATGTTTGCTTTCCATGTTATAATGATGATTAGATGTTACCATTTTCACTTACTTTTTGTAAAAATATCTTAGATATTTTCTTTAGCTTTGATTTGACTAATTGTGATGCATATATGAATTTATATGTGTATGTGTGTGCTTGTACAAACAATGTTGGAACAACTTAAGATAATTTCCATTTGTCAAACAGTTGAGATTTTAGGAACCAATTTCCGGTCATATTTTTATTTTTTAATTCAAACTATTTATTTATGTAAACTAAATTTGAAGATAAATTTCTTATCATATTTAAATAATCAAAACAAGTTCATTTAAATTATAAAGCTATATTTCAAATTAATTAAATATTCCATTTTCAAAGTGGTAAAATTACGGGTCGTTGCATACTTCCCCCTTAAAAGAATTTCGTCCTCGAAATTAAGGATAAGAACAAGATAAATCGAAGACAGATATATAAAATGAAGTGATACACATGTAGAAGACATAGCAAGTGACATCACCACAAGCCGACGAGTACACCATACACATACATCTATGTATCCATTCTAAAAGCAGGGTAGGCTTTACGCATTCTTTCCTCTGTCTCCCATGTGCAGTCTGCCACCTCACCACTCCATTGGACTTTAACCAATCTTACAACCTTCCTTCTTAATCGCTTGTCGTCGTGATCTATGATTCGTATTGGTTACCTGATAACCGCCAAATTAGGTTCAACTTCTAAATCTTCTTGGGCAGTTGTTTCTATAATTTGCTCTGGATCATGCACATATTTTCGTAGGTGAGATACATGAAAGACATTGTGTACACCGGATAACCATTCGGGCAGTTCCACAGATAAGCTAATGGGTCAATCCTTTCGAGAATAGGAAAAGGTCCAATAAATCGAGCTGCTAACTTCCGTGCACGACCAAATCTTACCACCCTTCTCATTGGAGAAACTTTTATGAATGCATAATCTCCAACCGAGAACTTTAAATTTCTTCACCTTTGATCAGCATAACTCTTCTGCTACTCTGGGCTTCTTTCATATTTTTTCTAATTATGTCAACCTTTTCTGAAGCTTATTTAATCAAGTCAGGACCTAGTACTAATCAATCTTCGCTCTCGATCCAACATGTTGGGGATCTACATGGACGACCATACAAAGCTTCATATGGGGCCATGCAAATACTAGCCTGATAACTGTTATTGTAAGAAACTTCTTTCAAATGAAGGTAGCTTTTCCATGAACCTCCAAAATTTAAGATGCAAGCTCTTAGAAGATCCTCCAACACTCAATTTTCTCTCTCAGTTTTTCCATCGATATGGGGGTGATATGCGGTCTTATGTTTAGCTTAGTTCCTAAAGTTGTTTGAAATTCCTCCTAGAACTTACTGGTACAGATAGGGTCTCGATCTCTAACTATACTACTAGGGTCACCATGTAATCGAACTACTTCCCTCATGTATATTTCTGCCAGACCTGTAGCAATTCTTGTTGGTTTTACTGGGATAAAATATATGCTCTTGGTTAATCGATCTATGATAACTCAAGTGCCTTCATTTCTCGTTCTTGATCGCGGTAAGTAATCGATAAAATCCATCGATATTTGATCCCATTTCCAAGTCGAAATTTCAACAGGCTGAAGTAATCCAGCGTTGTTTTGCTGATCACTTTTGATCTGTTGACAATTTGCACATCTACTAATATGGATGAGATATCCCTCTTCATGCCATCCTACCAAAAAGTTATCTTAATATCTCGATACATTTTAGTAACTCCGGGATGTACAGAAAGTCGAGAGTTATGATATTCTGTTAAAAGTTCTTTCCTTAACCCATCGACATTGGGAACACATATCCTTCCACTCATTCTTAAGATTCCCAGCTCATCTACATTGAATCCTACCCATCTTCTCGGTACAATATTCTTCTCTATTTCCCTAGCTATTCTTGGAATGACTAGATCCTTGAGTTGACTCTCTTTTATATGGTTAATCAAGGTTGGGTGTACCACTAAATAATCTATAACGACATACCTTCTGCTTAGCGCATCCGTCACTAAATTGGCTTTCCCATGTGTGTATAATATATCAAGATTATATGATGCAATAAATTCTAACCAACGTTGTTGTCTAATATTTAAGTCCTTCTGAGTGAAAAAGATACTTCAAAGATTTGTGATCCGTAAAGAGCTCGAACTTTTCACCCAGTACATAATGCCTCCGTATTTTTAATGCGAATACAATGGCTAATAATTCTAAGTTGCATGTTGCATAATTCCTCTCATAAGTCTTTAGTTGTATGCTTGCGTAAGCGATGACCTTTCCATGCTACATCAGAATAGCACCTACTCCTTCCCCATAAGCATCAATATATACAGTTAAACCGCCGCCTTCATCGGCAGTAGCTAGGACTGGAGTGGTAATTAACCTTCTCTTGAGTTTCTTTAATGCTTATTCAAATTTTGGTGTCCATTCAAACTTAGCATCCTTCATAGTCAATTTTGTTAGATGGGAGGAAATTTTGGAGAAGTCTTGAATGAATCTTCGATAATATCCTGCCAGTCCTAAAAAGTTGCGGATATGCTTCGGGGTTTGTGGTTGCTTCCAATTTTGTATTGCTAAATTTTTTCTGGATCTACCGAGATCCCTTCTCCTGACACAATATGCTGAAGGAATGTTACTTCTTTCTCCCAAAAGTGACATTTCTAGAATTTAGCTTTAAGTACACTTCTTCGCAATATTTCTAACAAAATCTCCAAATGCCTTTCATGTTCTTCCTTGGTTTTGGAATAGATAAGAATATCATCAATAAAAACCAACATGAATTTGTTTAGCATATCTTTGAATACTCTTTTCATAAGGTCTACAAAATAGGCGGGTGCATTAGTCAAACAAAAAGCATAACTAACCATTCATAAACACAATTCAGACTCCTAAATGTAGTTAATGGAATGCCATCCTCAGCTATTCGTAGCTGATGGAATCCTATGGCTAAATCCATTTGCGAGAATACTCAAGCACCATGAAGTTGATCAAATAAGTCATCTACGTGGGGTAGTGGATACTTGCTTTTAATCATTTTCTTATTTAGGTCTCGATGGTTTAAAAAAAGCCTTATGGAGCCGTTAGACTTAGCTACAAAAACAACCGCTGCGCCCCAACTTGAGCGACTAGGTCTAATTAGTCTTTTTTTAACAACTCATCAGTTTGGTTTGCCAACTCAATCTTTTCCTTCAGGGCCATCCTTCGAATAGGGTGAATAATGGGTCTTGCACCAGGAATTAAGTCTATTCGGAACTCAATTTCCCGATGCGGGGGCAAACTTTAAAATTCCTCAAAAATATCCTGAATTTCCTTGACAACTATTATTGTCTCCAAATCTTTTTGAGATGAGTCTAGTGCATACATGAAACTATCCCTTATCGGACTAGGTTCTTCACAAGATATTTCTATAAACTTTCCAAAACTGGTCCATGGTGTTACCGTCCTTTTAACACGATCAAGGACAACTTTATTCTTAGACAACCAATCCATACCGAGCAAAACTTCAAACCCAATAAAGTCAAGAACAAATAGGTAGCATGAAATTTTTTGGGAGAGGTGAGTAACTCGGACGTATGGGAATTGTCACACAAATAGGGGTATCTACTATTTTTGTGATCGGTTTTAATCTATCAATCAATCCTTTAGCAATAAAACTATGGAAAGCCCCAGTATCAAATAATACTTTAACTAAATCATCATTGACATAAATATTACCTTCAAGAACTCTCTTGACATTTACATCAGTGGAGGTTGAAGGCTCATCTTTGATAGCATAGACCTCAACCTGCTCTCCTTTCTTCATTAAGGGGCACTTGTTCTTTCAAAGGCTGGGTTGATGGCAATTATGGCAGAGGCTTTTTTGCACTATAGGAGAGACGGTTCCTTGCTGTGGCCTTCGAACCTTGGGACTCCTGCAGTACTTTGAATAATGTCCTTTCTTTCCACAATTAAAACATTCAAAATCTTTAAAATGGTTTTCTTGAGATCATCCTCCGGGCTTGCCATGCCATGGCTTCTTTTCATTGTTATTGAACTTCTTGTTGTTGTTGTTGTTGTCGTTGTTTTGGGTTGCGACTGGATTCCTCTTATCTAAAGCTTCCTAACAAAAACCCAAATCTATTAAATCAATAAAGGTTCCTTTAACATGGGTAGTCATCCTATCCTGATACTGCTCTTTCATTCCATAAATGAACATCTCTTTTTTATTCAGAGGCGTGTCTATCAATCTAGGCCCAAAGCGAGGCAATTCATTGAATTTGTACAAATACTCTTCCACAGATATCGCTACTTGTTTTAGATCCATGAAACTTCTATAGGGACAGGATTTTCCAGCAGTGGGTATGTATTGCTCTTCAAAATCTTCTTTAAATCTTGCCCAAGAGAAATTATCTTCAGATTCATTAAGAGTAACGGACTCCCACCAAGCTAGATCCCCATCCTTCAATTGCTAGGAGGCCAAGAACCTCTTTCGATTATCATCAATGTCTAATCCCTTAAATAGTTTTTCATAGGATCTGAGCCACGATTGAACTTCAATAATAGATTATGTGCCTTAGAATGGCTTTCCTCCCTAGTTGGTATAATCTTTGCAAAGAGTGGCAAAGTTAACTTTAGGTGGCACGGGAATTACCGCTTCCTCGATTACTGTAGCATTTGATCGACCATTAGTGGTCGTAGTGTTGCTACCTCCCCTTTGTCCTCTTTTATTACTCATCTCCTACTATCTGCATATAGTAAGGGAACAACTTTAAAAATATTGATGAAATTATTTTAGAGAATTGGTGTTAACTCGAATAAACTTATTCGGATAAAAATTTCAAATATGCGCTCTCTCAGACTAAACTCATTCTAGGGTAATACTAACCCTATCTCTAATGAGTTGACCCCATATAGGCTTAGGTATTCACTCAACCATAAGCTTTGATACCAAACGTGATGACCTACCTCCTTGACTCTTTGAAATTGACCAAAATACATCCTCGGTATTCACATGCCGTAAATCCAAGTGTCAGAGAGGCAGATTATCATGGGGTAGTGAAATAAAGATAGAAGATAGACAATAATAGACTCTTACATCATATTCAACACATAATTATATATATGAGTAGTACATGCAATTGCTCCAAATTGTTCCATCAAAGTTATGGCAGGTACTAAACCAAGTAGGATAGTTATAACGACCTATCCTTACAGTGCTAGTAAATATTAATACATTATACAGACAAAGCGGAAAGTGATAGATGACTTCAACAAAAGACCCAAAATGCTCCATGCTTTATGCTCCATGCTCCATGCTCTATACCAAAATGCTCCAAGCATACCTAACTAGTTGGCTGCCCAAGAAACCCAGAATTTAAGGGGAAAAGAAAATAAACTTCGGGTCAGTCGTGAGACTGGTGTGAGAAACTCAAAATACGATGTTTGAAAAAAAAAAGGAATCTCATAAGACCACGCCACACATAAACATGGAACAGGTTTTTCCATTGTGATAACCAAAACATTTGCTATGCAAAATATGTGGATATTATTTTTAATGGCATTCTTTTGAAAACAATTTTCAATTTAGTATACATAATCTTAGCCAAAATTGTTACATTATTAAATTCCGGCATACTAGGCTCTACAATCAAATCCGAAGGCACTTATCGGAGAATGGATTTCCATAAAATGACAAGGTATGGGACTACCTTCCGATGGTACATCTCTAGAACCTGTGGCTCCAACCTCTATCAACATAGAACCGGCCTTCCTCTACCATAGACAGTCCCCAATATGTCATCACCTTGGTCGTTCTCGACCTACCCGAGAGCTCTCTTTGCATACACCATATTAATTTAAAACCCGACATCATAGCGGGAATAAATATATCTAGAAAGGTGATGACTCTATCCTAATGGGAGCGATCCACTAGCTCTGCTGCATTTACCCTGTTTTAGTCATTTCCAGGTGATGAGGCTCGAGGTAACTATTACCTTACTCATAGCGCATTCCACTTTAAATGCCACATTTCCAATCCTTAATCACATAACTGATTTCTACAAACGTATAACTCCTAAGCTCATATGTCTCAGGAAAGGTTTTAAGCTAAGAGAAGTTGTCTTTTCTAACACCAGTCAGATGATACATTCATAGAAATCAACCAATGTAATTACAATTGCAACATCAAACATCCGTCCATGCAATTTTTCCGAGAACATGACAAACCGAAGGCACTCTCCTACCACATCCTGTCGGGAGTTACTCCTAGATTAGTAGCGATTAGTCCTTGCATTGGATATTTCATAACGAAGAGACTACTGCTACTATTGTATATTGGGAGTTTATCCCCACATGATTAACAACCAGTCCTTCATTACAAAAATCCTTAATATCATATCCATATCTTCACTTTGAATACGTAAATTGGTTCGAAGTGGTCTTTGGATAGGAATTACCCAAATCCGACACCGGCTCCTTCGAAGCAATCATCGATTAAAAAGACGTTAAGTTCATATGTGATTATCAATCATCATTCAATTTAACTAATATTTTTATTAATTCATAGATATACCTTAGAGATTTATTCATTGAAATATTTTTTTATTTTTTCCAGAGTATATGGAATCATCAAGCCTTAGTTATCAAATCCTTTTGGTTAATTTAAACTTTTTTAAATCGTGGAATAAATCCAAAGCCTTCCATATTTTACTTAGAAGAATATTTCCAATTCATTTCATTTAAATTTTAATAAAGATTTCCTAATTCAAAACTCATAATTTTAATTCAGTTAAAAGCATGTTATCTAGGATGTTAATCAAAAAACAATAAATGTTAAGTGAGCAGAATCTAAAGAAATCATCTTATTCTACTCAATATCAATTCTCCTATTCAAAAATACTAAGGGAGGAATAACGGTGAAAGCACCCTTTAAATTCCACGAATAGTATGAGTTCCCTCTTCCGGCTTTAACACTGAGTACAAGAAGATTATCTCCATAAATTCAAGTTATTTATATTTAGAGAATTATATCCTTTAACTTTGGAAAATTTTGATCCGAATAAATCAAATTTACTATCCCATCAATTGGGCCAGTCTGGATAGCCAGGGAGAGCAGGAAACTAGTTTTCCGAATTCAAGCCTAGATACTCTCTCTGACACCCATAAGGCGGTCAAGTAATTTGATCGACTCTAATCGTTAACCATTCCAAAAATCCTTCAAATCATATTTAAAATACTTTATTAATCATTTTAATATATTTACAAAAGATTTGGAAAAGAACGGCTGCGTTTAAAACTACATTTCAGAAGTTATAGAAAAGTGCTGTGGAAAAATGCTGCGGAAAGTGCTTTTTAAGCTGTATTGATTAAAACGACTTTTTTTATCATTTGGAAACTCAATTTTTTATCACTTTTAAAACATTTTTAAAAAAAATTAGAATTTATTTCATATTTTTAAGCAATTTAAAGAGGTTTAACATTCCATATACACTAATTCATTAAATAAAGGAAAGTGATTTCCTTTGTGCTTATTGACATTTATTTCCGTGACTTGCATATATATATTCAACATTCATATTAAACAACCATCAATAATAATCATAATCAAACATATATAACATCCAATAGCATATAATAAGATAGTTTGGAAGTTTACTCACCTCGGGTTTAAACGACTAACTAAAAATTGGCTATAGCTTTGCTAACTAGAACTTTTAGCTCACGATCACTTGGATTATTGTTTCTAGATGGCTCCGCCTATGGATGAGAGGATGTAGGTGATGGAAGCCATTAAATTATAGGTGAAGAAGAAAAATAAGATGGAATGAGATGTGTGAATTTGTGAAGCCTTGGGGTCTTATTTATAGCCTTAGGAAAATGTTGCAAATTACTAAATTGCCCTTAGATATTATCAAAATATCTCTTACACAACATCATTTCAACATCAAATCCTTGTCACCACACTCAAGTGCATGCATTAATGAGATGTGATGTGATAAGACATATTGCAAAATATCTTAAGATGGAATGACATGCATTAATGGTGGATTTGATGTTTGCTTTTCATGTTATAATAGTGATTAGATGTTACATTTTTCACTTACTTTTTGTAAAAATGTTTTATATATTTTCTTTAGCTTTGATTTGACTAACTGTAATACACATATGTGTGTATATGTGTATGTGTGTGCATGTACAAACAATGTTGGAACAACTTAAGACAATTTCCATTTGTCAAATCATTGACATTTCGGGATCCAATTTCCGATCATATTTTCAGTTTTTAATTCTAACTATTTATTTATGTAAACAAAACTTGAAAATAAATTTCTTATCACCTTTAAATAATTAAAACAATTTCATTCAACTTACAAGCTATATTTAAAATTAATTAAATATTCCATTTTCAAAGTGGGAAAATTATGGGTCATTACATATTAACTAGTAGAAAACTATCGAGTGAGTCATTTCATAGTTATCCAATAACTATTAGTATGTAACCCCTCGATGCCCTCATGGTCATGAGTAATTGTAACACCCTGTAATTTTTATGATAATTAATTTAAAAGAAATTAATTAATAAATTTTAAATGAGGAAAATAGAATTTTTACAAATGGTAGAATTTGGTTAAGAAAATTGCACCATTGAGTTTGCAGGGATTTTCAAATTAAATTTCATGTATAAATTTTTCTAGTCGGAGTTCAAATGAAAAAATTATTAACGTTTGAAGTTTTGGAATAGGAAATGATTGTATATGTAATATAGAAAATAAGATTAATTAGCATCACTTGAAGTTAATGGATAGTTAACGTTAACTTAAATGTTAAGAAAGTTATTGTAACACCCCTACCTCTATACTCATATTATATAAGAGTATTACAGAGTAATATCGTCGGATAATATAAAGAATAGAGCGATATAGGGTACACACATGAATATTCCCTTAGGCTAACAAATGTACATATTTAAACATTGAATAAAACTCGCCAGCAAACATACACTGTATCGGTACAAAGCAATAAACATGTGTGCCTCCAAGACAGAACAATACATAATATACAGTAAATAACAAGATCACAGAGTCAATCTAAGTGATAACACATATAATATACAATACACAATATATATCTTATACATCGGATTGATATGCACACGAGAGCCTATACTATAAAGAATAAAAGTCTATAATACTAAATATCTAGTCTCCTTTATTCCTAGAAAATACAAGCTATCTCATTGTCCTTGTACCTAAAATGTTTTGGACTGACCCAAATACTATATAAATAACATACAGATTAGACTATATCTAAATCAAGGGTTGATATACATATGTAACTCAATGTATATAGGGTATGTAATATATGAATATGATATCCATAATATTAATGATATATAGTAATTTATGCATGGGATGTGCAAGTATGCAATTAAAATACCACAAACAACCCCGAATGCATCATATGACAACAAATATCACAAATCCATGCATAAAAATGTCATTACCCATATATAAAAGCACATCAAATCAAAATCACAGAATCAATATAGAATGGGTGAATCATGCATATCTAGGAATCATCATCAAATGCATAAATCTTCGATAATGAGATATCCTTAAGTAAAATCAGGAAGTGACGAAGCAATGTCCATAAGATTTCTCAATCTCATATTGTGAAATATTCTATCATCAAATCCCATAAATCACTAAAAGGTTTGGATTAGCTATGGCAATGCCCAAATCAAAACTAGTAATGAGCAGGCCATCTACCTGTAAAGGATAGACCGTCAGCCAAATTAGGATACGGGGTTGACAACATTCTAGACATAGTCTCAAGCATAATCTTATCTCATATATGCCTATCTACCACACGCAAACCGAAATGAGGCCGATGGTCGTATGCCTGCTCCATTCCTACAGCCTTAGTTACCTTGACGGACATCGTGACACATATCCATCATTAGTTTGTCAACGTGTAGTGTCGATCACGATCCTGCTTTGCCCCTACAGGTAATAGACTACTAGCCTAAATGTCACAAGGGGTTGTAGGGCACTATCCTACCCTGTCACCTAACCCAAACCTCATGATGCACATCGAATACAAAATGCAACAACGATGTTACAGATTGAGTGTAACCCCACGATCATCCCGCTAGGGTGTGTACTGGCCAAGCCGGTTTACTCTCAAACTATAGAGGGAGCTAGACAAAGGTAGATAGACACATAGAATATATAAAATGGTCGGCACGTGGCTCTACATATAAGTCACCACATGACTCTTAAATACTCAACTCAACAAGTATCAATATAGCATACCCCGTGTTGAGTGCCAACCACAAGCAAAGAATAACTGAATAAATATCATAACAACGTCACATACCACCGCACGTTACTAGTCCATTTATTCAGTGCTCATGCATCACACTCACCCTACTTTATTCTATATAATGATTTCAAAGAATAATTGAAAAAATATTACCGAAAGTCCCATACCAGACGGTATCACTAATCTGTTTATTCAGATTTCTCGTCGCACAAAATAAAATAACACTAATCAAATAGAAATATGTCATCGCCATAAATAAAAATCAAATCAATATCAACGGTGAATCATTCATATCAAAATCATGCAAAAGAAATATAACATAATGATAAAATGTCATTTAATCTAGGTACGTAATAAACATCTCATTTAATTATTCATATTGATTATAATAATTCATAAAACGTTAAAACATTGGATAATAATTTTGATATTGAAATCAATATTGGAAAATGAGAATTCAAAAAATATAGAAATCATCCATATAAATCCCAATTTGATTTAAAAATGTAATAATAATAAATTATAACAAAATATTTCTTTTAAATAGTTAGATCAAGTATTCAAATATATGCATAAACATAGCACGGTTTAATGATTCACAAGTAACCATATTTTTAATCAAAAATACACTTTAAAATACCTAAAATATTAACTGGAAAATATTTCCTGTTTTCACAATTTAATAATATTTTAAATAATTAATTAAAACTTGAATATAAAAGTTTCTCTTTAATAAATCAATAAATTTAGATAACACTTCTTAATTCAATTTCATATTCTAAAATGAACAAAAACTTTAAAATATATATTATATAATGAATAGTACTTTAACATTATTATATAATTCTAAATAAAGATTTGAATACCGAAATTCATTTCCAAGCCTCTACTTATATATTTAAATAACCTTTATAAAAAATATAACTTAAAGGTAATATTATAATTCTCATAATACATTTTATAAAATAACAATACATTATATTTTTTCTTTTTATAATAATTTAAAAATTATAATATATTATATTATTAGTTTTAAAAATATTTTTGTAACAAAACAAAATCTATATTTATAATCATAATTAAATTGTATTTGCAAATTTAGATGTAGCTCGATTAAATATAATTTAGTAAAATATTCATGAAATATTTTTTCTAGTAAATTACTCTATATATAACTATGGAGTAAAATTGCTTCATAAACAACGCTTTCGCATGATCTGAGTCAAGTTCCATCGAACTCTAGTTATACATAAAATTTCACACATCGACATGTAAATAAGTATTTATTTTAGTTTGCAAACGAAAAAAATTCCGTTTGTAAATTGACATTTCCAACTCAATATCAGCTTATTATAAAATCGACACCCTACGATCAATCAATTCAATATCGAAACCAAACTATTCAACAAGCAATTCAATCGATGTTCAGGATAAACATATATAACTTACAAGGAATATGGATAAAGTTATGAGATTCAACTCACCTTAGGTGATTGCAAAGAAAATAATTCGGACCCAAAACTCCATCTGCTGGATCCTTTTTGTTGGCCATTACTCTTTGTAGTACTAAGCCCCCATTATAGAAGTTCCTCTCTTTGAGCCTGACATTATGGTTTTTTGCCATCCTTTGTCGATATGCAGCAGATACTATTGCTGCTTCATCACTTCTTTGCTGAATAAGGTCTAAGGCAACTTCCTTCAATTTCTTATTCTTCCCTCATGTATGATATTCTTCTATATGGTGGTATCTGTACTTTGACAGGAAGCATGACCTCATATCCGTAGGTTAGCAAAAAAGGGGTATGGCTAGTTAGAGATCAGGTTAAAGTTTGGTAAGCCTACGGTACTAAAGAGAGTTTTCTGCCCACTTTCGTTTAGCTTTCTGTAGCCTTTTCTTTAGTAGCTTCTTGATGGTTTTATTTGTAGTTTCTACATGCCCATTTGCTTGTGGATGAGGGACTAAAGAAAAGCTTTTTATAATGTCGTTCTTCTCACAAAGATCAGTAAAATCTTTACTTTTGAACCGGATGCCATTGTCGGAAATGATCTTGTGGGGAATCCCATATCTAGTGATTATGTTCCCCTCCATGAAAGTGACTACCTTCTTCATAATAATTATGGCCAGGGGTTCTACCTCTACCCAATTAGTGAAGTAATCTTTCCAACTATGGCATATCTAGCTTCTCTCTTTGATATTGGAAGTGGTCCTATTGAATCCATGCCTCATATATCGAACGACCATTGGCTTGCACATGGGACGAGCTTGCAAGATGGCCATTTGGGGATGCTTGCAAATCGTTGATGGTGGTCACATCTCCTTACAAATCTTTTGTATCCAGGAGCGTTGTGGGCCAATATTAATCATGCCTTAATACCTTCTTTGCCAATTTGTCCCGCCAACTGATCTTCGCATTAGCCCTCATGTACTTCTCTTATAACCCATGGCCCCCTCTTCTTTGGAAACACACCTAAGATAAGAGGTTGAATGCCCTCTCTTGTATAATGTGCCATCAAAGATGGAGTAGTATGAAGCCTGGTATCTTACTTTTTAGGCTTTGTTCAGGTTCGGGGGTAAGATTCCATTTAGTAGAAATTGCTTAATGGGAGTCATCCAGTTATTCTCCATGGCTTGCTAAGGCAACGGTTCAACAGAGGTTTGCCCTAGATTTTCCGTTTCTTCCTAATCTCGTTTTCCTTGAATAGCGGCCCATTGGGCTTGTGTAAGGTTTATTACCTGATTTGATTCTGTTATACTTGGTTCTGTTTGATGCCTAATTGGTACTGCCTTCATTTTCACTAGCCACTTTGGTACTAGAAAGTTTTGCTAAGCAGTCGGCAGATAAGTTGTTTTCACGCAGAATTTGTCCTTTCTCATATTTTTCGAATTGCTTTAGCAACTTTCAAACAGTTTCGCATATTTGGCTAAGTGGCTCCTTCGCTTGATAATTTATGTGCACTTGGTTCACAACTAATTGGGAATTACTGTGAATTGTAATACAGGTTACCTTCATTACTTGGGTCATTCTTAGGCCTGCGATGAGAGACTATATTCTGCCACATTGTTGGTTGTATTAAAATCGATTCACACTTCTCCTTATAGTTTCTATGCATTTTGAGTGATCAGTATGTACCTAATTCTTGCCCAATGTTTATTTGATGCTCTATCTATGATCAATAGCTAGAACCGAGGGTTGTTTTCTTCTTCTTTTAATTGGAGTTCAACTATTAAGGTGCACTTTGTGATGAAATCTGCAAACGCTGGGTCTTTAATTCCCTTCATGTGACAATAGGTGGTGTCATACTAACTAAGCTCCATTGCCCATTTCAATAGGCGGCCCAACGTCTCTGGCTTCTACAGTATCTATTTGAGGGGTTTGTCTGCAAGGACTTTGATGGGATGCGCCTAAAAGCAAGCCCCACTTCCTAGTTGTAAGTAGTAGGTTGTGGGCCAGTTTTTCAATGAATGAGTAGTTTAGCTCTGGCCCTGATAGCTGCTTGCTTGTAAAGTAGACGGGTTTTTGGGTCCCTTCATCTTCTTGTATAACTATAGCACTGACAGCTTTATTAATTATTGCTAAATAAATGTACAAGTCCTCGCTTGCCATCGATTTTGATAGTATAAGAGTACTGACCAGTTGATCTTTTAGGATTTGAAATATACCTTTGCATTCCTTAGTCCATTCATAGTTTTGCACTTTCTTTACTTGGTCGAAGAATAGTATGCACTTGTCTGTTGCTTTGGATATAAATCTTCTTAGCGTCGGTATCCTACTATAGACTCATTAGATCCTTTTGCTTCTTCTGAACTCCTTTCCCTCTTGTTGCCTCAATCGTAAGACCCACGATTCGATCACACCAAGAATAATATTTAATAAATTTTTGATATCCAAATATAAGGTTTTATAACACAAATAATATTATGTAAGATTTTAAAGTATATTTCACAAATAGGAATTTTTGCTTATACTAGTAAAAGCGAAAAGTCAATTTTCAGTAAAATAAAGTTTTTAATGATTAAATAATTATTTTAATTTTTAAACAAGGTCTTTTTGTTATTAAATTACAATATACAAATTTATTTTTCATGTTTTTTTTACAAATATAAATAGTTTAACAAAAACGTAAAGATGTGACCAGAAATCAGATTTCAGATTCAAAACGGCTTAACGGTCAAAAGTTGTATTCAAGTATCGCAATGTTGGATAAAATACTTGAAAACATACTAATACACTTAGTAATACATATATATATATATATAACATAATATTTATTTTAACAAATTCTAAAGTAAGAAAAGTAAGATATTTTGGTAAAAGTCAACAAAATTTCATCAAAACCAATGCAAATCTTTTCCTTAGGTCAAATTCCATCTAAATACATCCCTTAAGAGCTAAGTAAGCAAAGAGGACATAAAGTGATGGGAGCAAATAGAAATTCCTTGGACCATGTGTAATGGTGTGATGGGGAAGGGTAAAAGAGTAAAAGAACAATGCGTAAGTGTTAAGGGAATTAAGGCTATAAATACCCAAGCTTCCTTCTTATTTCATCACACTTCATGCCATTCTTTTCTAAGCTTTCTCCTTCTACTTCCTTAGAGTTTCAATGGCTTCCATGCCTCTTTAAAAAAATTCCAAAATCATAACAAAGCTATAGAAAAATAATTAACAAAAGTATACCACTTAAGTCAAGTTCAAGTTAGTATGCTACATCCGTCCCTTCTTCCAAGGCCATGCCCACCTAGAACCCATCTCCACCTCTTTTCATCTCAACTTCTAGGATAGCGGAGCTATAGCCGCATTTCAAGAAGTTTTGGAAAATAGTAGCGAAGCTATAGTCAAATCAATATTGACAAAGCTAGAAAAATTGTGAAAATACTCCACCTCTACTCTACTCTTGTGTTATGACATGCTTTTGTACCTGTTATGTCGCTTAATATCATTTTATGATTTTCTATGGATGTTGAACAATTGTTATCATAACAAATCAAGATAAATTAGACGTCGAAAAATCATAAAAGGAATCACTTTCTTATTTAAATTCAAAAGTGTATACAACTTGTGAACCTCTTTTTAAAAACATGAGAAAATGACTTATAAATGTTTTAAACGTATTTAACATGATTTTGATAAAGATTTGAAAAGATTTGAAAATCAGATAAAAAAACAGGCACGTTCACGTGACGGTTGTTCGTGATTTCGCTCCGCAAAAGTTAAATACATTTATACAAAGGATTTGGAATCGGAATTCTTTGAAACAATAATTTGCCAAACTCTTCCTATTATAGTTTTCAAATGTAAAAGAAAAATCAATGTTTCATTGAAAAGAATTTAAATTGTGTTCAAATCAATTTTTTCGAAAAATCGCGCTTCGACAGTTAAACGACCAAAGCGGTAAAATCTTTTAAATGGTCGCTTTTAAATTCTTAAAATAGGGAATAAATTCCTAAAATTTATTTTAATATAGTAAAATAGTTTTAAATAATAAATTTTGACCTAAAAGATGTAAAAAGTAAACTTTGAGATTCATGGCTTCAAAATCACTATTCCTCCGCTATATATCAACGAATTTTGGAAGATGATTTCTAAAACTTAGTTTTCTTTCCAAATTTTTTTTGAAATGACTTTTTAATAATGAAATGATTATGCGGAAATGGCTAGTATATTTGTCTCACTTGTGAGATCTAAAATAAGATGTGTGACTAAGGTTAGGGATGGAGCAACTAGTGCCTTGAACTTACTTAGCCTCTGTTTTCTCTTTCTAGGCGAGGGGTGGAACGGATCGAATGGAAAGCCCATATGCTCTAAAATGATCCTATTTAATTTTTTCAAAAAAGAAAAGATACCCTATAGAAATATTTTTTGAGAAATAAAAGAAAATGATTTGAAGAGAGGTTTAATAAATCCGTATATGCTGAAATGAATTTAGAGATATATATATATATATATATATATATATATATATATATATATATCTAGAGATATTGCTGAATGAAAATGTGGTTTACTAATAACCCACACTTAACACCTTTTTTCTCGATAATTGGATTTGAACATCGGGATCAGATTAGGGTGATTTCTATCCAAAAACACTTCAAACTAAGTTATGCTTTCGAAGTAAAACATGATGAAGACAAAGATCATTAAAGAAGAAGATCTTCATGATAAAGGGATACTTGCCACTAGACCCTTGGGGAAATTTCCATATCATATATTATGGTGGTAGTAGTGCTCTGTTATGAAAATATTCGATTTGCAAGGACTAACCGCCACTGATCCTAGGGGCAATTCCCAAATAGGATGTGGTAGGAGAAGTGCCTTTGGTTTATCCTGTTTGTGGACAACTTGTAGACGAATGTCCGACATTGCATTTTTAAATCATATTAATTGATCTCTATAAACGTATCATCTGTTGGTGGTGGAGAAGACCACTTCTCTTAGCTTAATACCCTTTCCTGAGACGTACGAGCTCAGAGGTTATACGTTTGTAGAAATCAGTTGTGTGATTTTGGAATGGAAATGTGGCATTCAAAGTTGAAAGTGATGTTCTATGTGAAAGGCAATTGCTACCTTGGTCCTCGCACCTGGAAATGGCCAAACCAGGGTAGATGCGGCAAGGCTATGTGGTTTGCAACCATTAGGGTATGATCATCCATTTCTAGATATATTTCTACCCGCTATAACGTTCAGGTTTAAATTATTATGATGTATGCTAAGAGATGTCTCGAATAGGTTGGTAACGAACAGGGTGATGACATATTCGGACTATCTAGGAAGAGGTAGGTCGGTCTTGAGTTGGTAGAGGTATAGATGTTATATAGCCTCAGCACCTTCCTCTAGAGATGTACTGTCGGAATACTTGGTCATTTGTTGGAAACGTATTCTCCAATACGAGCGTGATATTTTAGTTGTAGAGCGTAGTATGTTGAAATTTAATAATGGTAACAATTTCGGCTATGTGAATATGTTTACTAGAAAAGAGTTTTCAATGAATGTCACTAAAAATAATATCAAATGATTTTACGTAGCAAATTTTTTGGTTATCATAAGGAAAATGCCTGGTCCGTGTTTATGTGCGGCAAGGTCTTATGAGATACCTTTGACTTCAAAAGTATGCATTCTTTTAAGTTTTCTCACCACCAGTCTCTTGGCTGACTCGGAGTTTATTTTCCTTTCCCTTAAACAAGAGGTTCCCTATTTTTTTGAGCAACCAAGTAGTCAGGATCATTTTAGGAGAATTTTGTAAGGAGTTTTTTAGGCATGGGGTTGGAGCTTCTTCTGAGGATATCTAGCTATCTATCTTTTTATTTTCCACTGTTTCTAGTTTGTTTGTACTAGCAAGTATGGGAACAGGTAGTTATAACTATTTCTGGCTGGGTTAGTTCATATCATACCTCTGATGTACCCTTGTGAGATTGGTTGTAGGTACTATCTATCTATATAGTTAAATGAAATGTGAGAATTTATATTTCTATCTTCTACTTTTATTTTATTTTACCCCTAATAATCTGCCTTCCCGGCACTTGGAATTACGACATGTGAATACCATGGATGTATTAGTGTCGGTTTTCGAGGGTTAATGAGATGAGTCGTCACATCAATCTTTTTAGGATTTTTTTCAATGCCACGTGCGCGTCCTACATATCTTTGGAACTTGGCTAATTAGATGATGAAGGTGCATTTCAATGGGTTGTCTACTCTAAGTCTCGGACGTGGCTCGATGCTATCTTGGACTTGACCAGCATGTCCTCTATATATACTGCAATGTTTTTTTAATATGTTCTGCAAACATTGTATTAACCAACCCTTGGTAGGTTTCCCCTACATTCTTAAGCTCAAATGGCATGACTTTGTAGTAGTATAACCCTTTATCTATTATGAATCCAGTATGCATATAATTTGGTGCAGAGAAAGCTATCCGATTGTACCCTGAATATGTGTCCATGAATAAGAGCCGTTCGTGCCCACTGGTCGCATCTGTTAATTGATCAATTCTGGGTAGGGTAAAATTATCCTTTGGGCTACCCTTGTTGAGGTTGGTGAAGTCTATGCAAGTTCCCTATTTCCCATTGGGTTCTTTAAAAGTATTGGGTTGTAAATCCATTTCGGTTAGTATACTTTCCTAATGAATCCATTCTCCTTTAACTTCTTAACTTCGTCATGCAGAGCGTTGAGTTCTAAGCATTTTCTAACTAGATGGGCATCGAGGTTAATGTTGAGTGCATGATAGATTATGGCTGGATCCATCCCTACCATGTTTAAGTGTGTCTAGGTGAATACATCTTCTGATTTTTTTCATAAAGTATATTAGCTTGGCTCGGGCATATGGACCGAGGTTCTTTCCAATTTTGAGAATCTTCGTGGGGTCTTCTAGATCTAATTATGCATCTTCGAGATTATCTACATGCTCTAGTTCTTTCTTTAATGTCCTTAATCCTGGGTCTATTTCACTTTATGTTTCCTCCTTCGGTGGTGAATTTACCCTGTATGCCTGTTTCTGGGCTTCTTCGAAGAAGTACTGTGCATAAATTGAATTATACCCATCAGTTAGATCATGTGTATATGTTCTCTTTTCCATTTTTGCCAATTTCGGTGCACAAGATTACCCATTTCACGCTAGTTCGGGTACTTAGTACTGGTGTAGTTAATGAACTGATTCGCCCTCTTTGTTGTTATTGTCATTATAAATATTAGAAGAGACACCAGAATAATTTCGAACAACTTTATTGCTAGAAGTAAGGTTTACATTGTATAACTCTCTAGCTAAAACTTGCTCACCTCTTACTAACCCTATTCCAACAGGAGTGTTGAACTTCATAAGTAGATCTTCGTAGGAACTAATAGCTCCCATGTCTATCAAAGCGGATCTTGCCAAGAAGGCATTGTACGTGAGGGTTGGTCAATGGCTAAGAAGCTGGCATAGAATGACTTATGTAGTGCGACAACCCCAGTAGCAATGAGTAAGCGTGTAGATCCCACCAGGATGGTGGCAATGTTGTTAAAGCCAAAAAATCGATACGGGACTTGATTTAAGTATTTTTTGTGGAAGTCTCATCTGATCATATGCAGATTTAAAGATGATATTGACTGAACTTCTAGAGTCAAGAACAATTTCTTCGTAATGAAGTTCATATACTGTAATGATGAGTGGGACTCGGTGACAGAAGATAATTCCCACCACATCAGCTGCAGTGAACGCTTCTGGAATAGGCTTTTGTTTATAAGGAAGATTGACTTCTACGGGACTTTCTCCTCCTTTATATACCTCTATTGTGCCTTCTAACTCATACCCATGGGGTGTGGCCCACCATGGATTGATGCTATCAGGTTAGAGGGGTTCCCAACTTGATTCTCATTTGGCTCAGGAATCAGATCTTCCACTCCATTTTTCCTATTATTCTTCTGAAAGTTGCCTAGGTATCCTTTCTCAATTGACCATTGTATTTCATTATTCAGATGTCGGTAGTTGTCGGTATAATGGCGATTAGCTCGATGGAAGCGTCACTATGCCCCCATCCCGTTTCTGCTTTGGTTTCATTCCTTTGTTGAGAAAGTTATAAGCAAGTTCTTCCTTGGTCATTTCATATATCTAACTAAGAGGTGAAGGAGTAGGAATTCTGCTATGAAGTTAACTTCCTTATGTCTCTTTGCCAGCGGGTGATATCCTTTTTCCCTCCTTTTCTTATCATAGCTAGGGGCAGAAGACTTTCGAATTTGTATGGTGGAACCAGCTTCCTCCATCCTAATGTAGCCATTGGCTCTTTCATGGAAATCCTTCATAATGTGGCATGACTTTCACCTATTTTTTGTCCACATTGAGGTCTCTCTTTTGATCCTGGCATGGGCCGCCATCAGTAATGCTCCTTCATCACTTACACCGATCATGAGAGCCTTGGACTTGAAAAGCTTAATAAAGTTGCGTAGACTTCCATTCTCGCGCTGCTTGATGCAGGACATAGTGTTTACATCGATTGAAGTTTCTCTTACTGAATTGAACTATCTTAGAGAATCCATAGATAGCTATCGCCAGGAATGGATTTCGCCAAATCCAACTCTCCTAAACCACTTACCTATAGATCCATCTAAGTAGACCGATAAAAGTTCGTATCCAGCCATCCTTTCCACTTTTAGAATGTCCATGAAATATTCAAACGTACAGAGTTGATCGTCTGGATTTGTAGTCCCATCGGATATTTCAATAACCAAGGCCTTGAAGTTGTTAGGGAAATCTGCTTTGATGATGGTCTTGCCGAATGGAGAAGATCCTTCCTCCTTCATCTTCTCCCAATCTCCCTATTGGCATAGTTTAGCCAACTGCTATATACGGGATTTTAATTGACAAATTTCGTCTTCTCGGGGATCTGACTATAATGATTCTTCCTTCAACAGTAAAGTGACCTCATCATCTTCCAGGCAGATTGAGTTCATTTCTTAAGTAACAGAGGGTTAATATTGACTGGTTTTATCTTAATTTATGAATTTTCTTGGATCTTTCCCTTCAGCTTGATATCAATTCTTAAGCTAGCATTACCATTCCCATCATTGGGAGTGTCATTATCGTTCCCCCATTGAATGGCCAGTGCAGAAGGTGAACAAAGGCGATAAGCTATGGACCAAGGTGGAGAGGATGATCTCTGGGAAGTATGTTGGGCCATAATTTTCTCTAGCCCTTCAATCAGTTGGTTAATTCAGTTTGTGAAGGATTGAATACGGTCATAAGGGGATTTTTATGGGCTTCAGTCAAAGATCCTAGTTTATTTTGGGCTTTCGAAGTTATGAGAAATTTATTGGCAGTCTAGGAGGCTAAGTGTAAGTGCTCTTGAGCATCTGGGATGGGTGAATCGGTAGGATTCATATTGCATGGACAAATATAGGTAAAGTGTTATTAGATGTAGGGAATAAATGAAGGTTCAAGCCCTCCTTCTAGTGTTAAAAATGTTAGAAAGATTTTTCGTCTTACACCACTCCAATTGAAGAGAAGTTATCATACTAATTACCTCAAAATTTTGAATTAGCAAAGTTAATTAGTATTAAATTTTCCCTTAAGTAATAAGTATGCCACTGGATGCTTAAATAATTAGATAGTTTCACTTTAACTACTAGTTAAAATCTCAAATCTAACTAGTATTTAATTCTAGAAAAGAACATGTAAGATCTATTACTACGAAATAGTATGCAAATAATAAAATGCAGAAATAGTAAAGGACATAAGGAATTTATGTGGTTCGAATGTTAAGGAATCCTGCATTCATAGGGAAATCTTTCTTCCTTTATATTTTTTGGTATAAGTTTTCATGGCAGAGAATACAATAAAACCTTAAAAACATTGAAAATGTGTAAAAGGTAAAAGGTCATTTTTCTTTCTAAAGTGCTTTTTCTATTTATAATATGATAGCGTACCACAATCTATCTCTTGTCGTTATGTTTCAGTCCTTGGATCCTACCAATTGTCATCTATCCACATTGACTATTTGATATACCCGGATTGCCGACAAGTTCTTGATAGGAAGTTCCAGGTGAAAGCGGGAACTCCTAAAATCATAGTGGGAATATTTGAAATCACGGCGAAAGACCTCAAATTTTGAATTGGCCTTGCATACGGGTCCTTGGGAGGATAATAAGAGTTACTTGTTAGTTTTAGTGTGTTGCTGGTATATTTAGAGTGAGGCTATGCTAACTGGTTTGTGAAAATTTTAAGACGATGAGGTGTTTGTCTGATATTCGGGTGTTTTGAGCTGCTTCGGACTTCAGGATGCGTGAGTTGCCTAACTTGGGAATTTGTCACTCTATGTACCAACATAATCTGTGATTTGAGCCGACTATGGTTTAAGTTTTCCTTATTGTATGGGTTATTAATAAGGGTGATCTCATATCTTCGCTATTTTCATGTAAGTTGGATCTACGGTGGAGCGTTGCTTGAATGGCCTTGTGTGTATCCCTTTGGGATGCTTTTGACCCTGTGCGGTCCATCTTAGGTAGCCCTCAATATGCATAGTGTAAATCCACCTTAAGGGCGTTAACAAAGTATGAGTTCGAGAAATGTTGGAAGCGTAGTTCAGTTATGAATTGCAGGCACAGTACTTCATTGTCTGCTCTTAGCGACTATATCAGGTATTGATTTTAGTATCTTAGTGTAATATTTAAACCAGGAGACAGGCGCAGATATGGTATCTCTATGGCTTGTATGATGAGCATAGTATTTTGTTCTATTGCGGCTTCGTACCTTTTGGCTGTAGTTCATTTGGTCGGATCGAGTATAGTGACCATAGACCGATTTTTTATGCTATACCAGTTAGATCACTTAAATCTCTTCTCTTTTTCACCTTGACTTTTATTGTAAGGGCAGCTCTTTTGTCTCTATGCCTTATTTAACTCCTTTTAATTTAGCTTCAGAAATATGGGTATAACATTAACAGTTCTTTTTAAAAAGGGAAAGTAGTTCCAATGCATTAAAGTATAAGGTCCCTAAGTATGATAAAAAGTAAAGTAGATGGAGATAAGAAAATTAATTAAAAATAAGGAATTCAAAATAAAGAATTGGAAAAAAGTAATTGGAAAGTAAAAATATGTAAGATTTATTGAACACTAATGATACTTAGGTTAATAAATAAGAAATGGATAACAAATGCTAGTAGTCAAGAAAAGATATTTAAAAGAAAGTGGTAAATGACCTTAGATTAAATAAGATGTAAAGGCGTAGAAATGTAAAGAAATATTGTCAACAGTGAACGGTAGAGGCACGATAATTGATGAAGAATGAAAAAAGATATGCATATTACACACACACACATATTTATATATATATGTAGTCTTAATTATGCGTTTATAACGGGTGTGAATTACATAAGTATGTAAGTAACTCAAATATATAAGAATGACATTAGTCATTAGTATGGATCGGAATGCAAGGTCAGTAGTGTTACATAATAGAAGTATGCCCACTGCAAGGGGCTGCTAGAAGTTGTGTATACATTATATTGATCTGAGACATACCCAACGGTAAGACCGTGTAGAATATATACTTGTGTATAGATGAAGGAATACCTCCAATAGAAAGAGGAGTTGGCTTCAAAAATAGGAAAGAGAGTATTTCCATGATTGCGTTAGGCAATCTAAATAGGATGGTGAGTAGCTCGACGCTATGTTAGCATATGCAGGCACTATATCAGGGCAGGAGCTACATAGTTTAAGTACGTCATTGGTCTAGAGCAGTCAAAACGGAAAAGACAAGGTTACACCTCACATGCAATGCCTCCTACTACGGTAGGCCACGTTGGTTAATTCATGGCTATAGTTGTTTTCTAGTTTGTTGTTAGGGCATAGCTAGTTAACCCATGACAGAGTTCTTTCCAAAATGAAAGGGCGGTCCATGGAGCTGAGTTGACAATAGGAAGCAGACAAGTTAGTAAATCCCTGAAGCAAATCGAGATAGAATACAGCTAAATTATAATGATGCCGTTATTAGGCACTAATGGGAGGTTCTACTTTGTAAGCAGGCAATTTGTCCCAGATATCAATGATGATGCCCGGCGGTTCATGATTGCGGACACTAGCAGGGATAGTATCTTGGTTCGAAGGAGGACTGTGCTACTTATATTACATATTTGTACGTAGTTATAATCTATAAAGGGTGGATGGTACATATTATACGTGGACGAGGAGTCTACATGACAAGGAGTCAAGACGGCTAATTAGAGAATAAAGACTTAACATGTGATAATAGACAACAGGCACAAACTAGTATTATGTACAAGATGTATAATTTACCAATCACCAAAATATTGTTCTGACCCCCTCCTCATTACAACCAATAGGATATCTTGAAGGATAGGTACTGGTACTAGGCGTATATGTGCTGACAAGGACACTAAATTTTGGAAGTGTCAAATCATGGTCAGTAGTTGTGTAATCTATTATATTTTATTTATTCTGCTATGATTTATATCGTTAGTGATCTGATATACATTCATTGTTTCATTTGTACTATACCAAACCAATGATCTATACTTTGGTGGACTTAGGCTTTCGATTTAGCGAAAATTCAAGCCCATTGGGGTGCTGGTTTTACAGTAATACACTGTCCAACATTTGGAGAGTGCTACATACTCTAGTCTCAACAGATGTATCGATACTTCCTGACCAGGAATATTTAAAATGATATGTTTATTTTATTACGATAAATCACTCATGATTACAACATATTGTAACTACTATCTGAAATATACCATTTATGGATTTTCTATAATATACTTTTAATTTAATTAAATAATCAATATAACGCATTATACCAAGTATATAATAGAAATAAAACATCTTTTATTTCAAACAAGATTGGCTGTCGAGCTAGATACATATAATAAATTATATAATTGCCCCTAAGGCATACCTCTTAATTTATCGAACACAACCTAAAAATGTACCAGATCGGACATCAAAGGAGCGCTTCTTGGGAGTCAGCTTCATGTTGTATTAGCGAAGGATGCTAAAAGTCTTGGCCAAGTTATGTACATGCCCTTGACCTTTTTGGACTTCACCAACATGTCGTCCATATAAACTTCTATATTTTGGCCAATCTATTCAAAGAAAATACTGTTGATGAGACGCTGGTATGTAGCACTCGTATTTTGCAAACCAAAAGAAATAGCACGATAGCAGTATAAGTCGATGTTGATAATGAAGGAGGTGTGCTCTTGGTCTGGGCTATGCATGAAAATTTGATTTTATCCAGGATAGGTGTCCATAAAGGTGAGGAGCTCATGACCACTAGTTGCATCCACAAGATTATTAATGCGAGGCAAAGGAAATCTATCTTTGGTGTAGGCTTTGTTGATATCATAGAAGTCAATGCAAGTCCATCAAATCCTATTTGGCTTTCTATTCAGCGCTGGGTTTTCTACCCAAACCAGATATCCTAGCTCCCAAATGAAGACATTGACTAACAGCTTCTCTACTTCTTCCTTAAAAGCTTAAAACTTTTCTAGGTTGTTTGACCGATGCTTTTTCCCGATAGAGGTGGCTTTTGGATCGATATCGACTTTGCGGCAAATAATCCTGGGATCGAGGCCAATCAAGTCTGCATGCCCTTATGTGAAGTCATCTTTGCTCGACTATAGGAACTTGATCAGATCTTCTTTAATTTCTTAGCTAAGCTCGATGGCGATTCGAAAGACTTTTCTAGGGTCGACATTGTCTATGGAGATTGATTCCAAGGATTGGTCGGTCGTCCTTTAATGCTTGAGTCACATATGCAAGGGTCTAATGGATTGTCATTTGGATCTAAGGTTATTTCCATGTTGCACCAGTCTAGTGTGTGACTAAAGCACTATGTGACATCCTCAGCTAGGATGGATAATCGTGCTTGAATCGGGGTAATGAGGTTTCCCCTGGCTCTCACATGCGAGTCTTCCAACGTTGAAAGAGAAGGATTTATGCTTGATGATGATGCTCGCCAATGGGTGTGACTTGTTCATTTCATGTTGTGATAAGCTCTCTAGTTCTCTAGGGAGTGGCCAAGGATATAGGGTTCCCACCATCCCAGTCTTCAGTGCGACCGATGGTCTTGGCACAACCCTAAGTGTTACTAGGCTTAAGGGTACTCATGGGTGACACTTAGTCAATCGATGCAGCTTCGGGGTCGAAGGTGGTCCTAACATGACCCTGAGCGTATTTTGGCTCGAGGGTACTCTGGGTTGATACACCATCGATGGTTAATTCTTCAATGGAAAGAACATCCCCAACAGAGTTTTTGGCACTTTCCTGGTGACACAGTTGATTGTTGCCACTTGCTCAAGCGGATTATTACTTTTGGGAAGAGTTGAAGTTAGTGCTTTAGAATTAGGGGCGCTCTTGGCATGAACCATTGCTGTAACTGGCTCGATGGTTCCTTCGAGTGACTTATTGCTAATTGTTGCAAGCTCTTATTGAAGCATAAGAACAATCTTTATGCTTGCATAAGAAAGGTTCCATTGTACTCCCTAGCCTTTTGTTTATTACCTTTGATATCGTCGACCCTACCCTAGATTGGGTACTTTATGATTAGGCAGTTGTAGGGGACAATAATATCTAGTTCAACAAGTGTCGATAGTCCTTATAACATATTATATGCAAAAGAGTGGCCAACTACCACAAATTTTATAGCAAGGAGTTCTTAGCCTAGCATTATAACAAGTGAGGCAGTGTCATTGAAACAATGCCTATATCCCTAAAGATGTAAATTGGAAAGGCGCATAGGGTGAGGCTGGAGGTAGAAATTCTAAGAGCCTCAAAGACATGTTTAAACATGACATTGACTGAGCTTCCCCCTTCTACGAAAGCTCGATGTACGTTAGAGTTGGCTATTGCAAGAGAAATGACCATTTGATCATGATACGAGTAAGAGATCGCTTCCCTGTCTTTGGCAGTGAAGGTGATTGACTAGTATAATTCCAACTGGGGTGCTTTCAATGCTCGATGCTCTAGTGAATAAACTTGATCGGCTGTGCCCATTTCCTTTTGATGCTGGGACTATGTTCCTCACCTACTGCTGGTCACATGCGGGCCTCCACATATGGTCAAGATGTCAATGATAGTTGTGATGTTTCTGTTGGATCGCTGGCACTCAGTTGGTAGGTTGTCATGGTTATTCCTTTATTATACCTAATCACAAAAACACTCTAGAAAGTTCCTTTCAAGATAAGCCTCTCAATTTCATCTTTAAGCACCCAGCACTCGATTGTGGAGTGGCCCTTAAGTTGATGGAACTTACAGCACTTAGCACCACCACGAAGTTCCTTCTTCTTTCCATTTTGAGGCGGCGCTAGGCCTTTGGAAGGGTACCCAATCCCGGGTGGCGACATATTTTCTAGCGATATCCCTATTTAAGGTAGCACAGCTAGCATACCTGGGCTTGTACTGAATGTCGGCCTCTACTCGCCTTCTGGTGTCATTTTGAAGACCATTGCTTCACTTTTTGTTATTGTAAGGATTGGATTAAGTAGGATGCCTAGTTTCATTGTCATCGTCTGAAAGATTTTCATCTTCTATTCCTATGACATCGTTCCACTGAAAAAAGTCGATCAGAGATAGCCAGTTGTTTCTGGAGCTCTATCTACATATTAACTTGTATCTGACCCTCGAACAGAGGGCCACGACAAAGTTGTTTTTGTCCGCGCCCTTAGTCCGAGTAGGATCTTTGTTAATTGTTTGACATATGACCGCAAGCTTTTGGTGGAAACCTACCGATATTACCTAGCTCACTAGCCATTATACCATGGGTATTGGAAGTAAAGGATCGAGTCTTGAAATCTAAGCACAACTGGGCCCAAGAATTGATGCTACCCAATAGCAGATGCAGGAACCAATGGGAGGCCGGTCCAGTAAGAGTGGGCAGAAAGAGAAAGCACTTTGCTGGGTCAGAAATCTGACCGGTAAGGGTAATGGAATTAAAGGCAGTAATGTGATCGATGGGTCATCATTCCCATCATACTTGTCTATGGGCGATAGAGCACACCGCAGGTGGATGTAAGTACTCAGAATCTCATCTAAAATGGTTCTTCGTTCTTGTTATCAGAGAATGCTTCACCCCTAGTATTTAGGGCTTGCATCCTGTTAAGTTGCTGGTGGATAATGTGCATTTCTTCCCTAAGGCCAACATCATCTTGTCGAGGGATACTCTGGCCAACGATGGGATGAGGACTCAGCCTATGCCTAGATAGAGTGGGAATACAATGACAAGATGGAGAATGGTGATGATGATGAACTAAAAAGAGGGGCCTTCTCTTGTTATGCACACCTTGAATGTCTGCCTAGGTAGAGGGACAATTATATAGTTTGTTACATATATCTAACTCGATAATTAATCTTGTTCAAAATAAAAGATGTTTTCTTTTTATTATATACTTGATATAATGTGTTATATTAATTAATTAATTTAATTAAAAGTATAATTAAAAGAAAATCCATAAATGGTATGTTTTGTGATAGCAGTTACAAAGTGTTATAATCATGAGTAATTGATCACAATGAAAACAAATATACCATTTTAATTGTTCCTAGTCAAGATGCGTCGAGACAGGATATCAAACTATCCGTTGAGACTAGAGTACATAACACTTTCCAAATGTTAAGTAGTGTATTATTCATGACTATTGAGGGCACCTAAAGGTTACGTACTGATAGTTATTGGATAACTATGGAATGACTCACTCGATAGTTTTATGTTGGTTAACGTAACTAAGGTCAAACAGAAAATATCAATGTGACTGATTTTCGCAGTTCTCTCGACTTTATAATACAATCGATCTTCAATATGAAAGCTCTGCTTTGATTATAGTCAAATCATGGAATGACATCTATTGAATGACTATAGTTAGGTCGAGTGGATGTTTGGAAGTGAAACACTATTCCAAATAGGATATGTCTCCTTAGTTACATGGGGTTAGTATTACGGTCAACTCAAAGTCAAAGTCTCTGGCCAGAGCATTTTGATTAATAATAGTTATTATTCAACCAATGACTTTGTGTTTGGACTATAGATTTGAATGTGGACGATATTGGAATCTTGAACATTACCAAATTTCTTAAGTCTAAAGCGATATAGTTTTGCCGAAGAGAATTGGTGTAAATAAAAGTCACAACCGAGTAACGCATAATAAAGTCAAATTGGATTTTACCAAAACCAAGTAGTGATAATTTTGCCAAATTGTCACACCACCTACTAAATGACGTGTGAACGTTAATATTTGAATAGTTTGATATTAATCGCTGACCGAATTTACACCTGACGAGTCACACAACAAAAACGATGAATTCTCCTTTGACCAAACGATTTAACTAATTTATAATTGTTATAAATTAATTCAGTTAATTAATATGTATGGAATATTAATTATAAATTTCAACATGATTTGATGAGTAAATATTATTAGATATATTTATAATAGTTATAAATATATCAATCGATATACAATATAGATAAGCGATTAAATTGGGTTAAATTGCATAATATTTTATTTTCGGCTTAAACGGGTTTAAGGCCTATCGTATAATAGAATTTTTGGGCTAAAAATTAGATGGTATAGGCGGCCCATTTCTGGGTTAGAAAGGCTTAGTTTTGGATGGCTCGGATTAAAGGAGAACGAGTGTGAGATCAGATCCACTTTTCTCTCCTTTTCGTCCACTATATAAGCGTCTCTAACCTAACTAGATTTTATCTTTTTTATTCGCTCCTCCTTCATTGCTTACTGGTCGAAAATAATCCCTAGTCCCTTTGTTTTTTCAAGCTCAAATCAAGTCAAATTCGATCGCTATCCAATAACAGAAGGTCAACGGTTCAAGGACTAGCTCTCTGTTGAATCAGAATGAGTTTCAAATGGGCAAAAATCATCTTTTCAAGATGTAATTCAAGGCACTGGGGTTAAGGTATGGTTCTAATTAGATTGTAGTTATTAATTCTCAATACAATGTTTTATTACATATACGTATATATTATATATTGTTAATCGGGTGACGATTCTGATATGCAAGTAATGTTGTCACAAAGTGGTTTGATTATATACATGTATGTGTGTATATGTAATTCGCGTATATATATCAAGTCAATGCAGCTATGAATAAAAAATATAATTTTATATTATATTAAATTAATATATATTATTTTATTACATATATATAGTTTATAATTAATTTCAACATCAAACTATAGTAAAAAAATAGTGATATAATTTTATATATAAAGTATTAAAGCTATAATGATTTTTGACAGTAGCAAAATAATTTTAATAAATACTTTATTATAATTTAATATTATTTAAATCAATTTATAACATAAATAAGTTATATTAATTCAGATATATTATGAAAATTATATATTTTATACAATTATATTAATAGTAAAGAGACTCGAAAAACAAAAAAAAATATTTTTAAATTAATTATTAAATTTCATCTTAAAATAATAAAATTATTTTAAAATCATTTAAAACAAATAAAATTATGAAAAAAAATTCAAAGAATAAAATATCATTTAGGATTTACTAGGAATTTAAATTTTGAAATAAAGTTATAAAATTAATTTTTAATTAACATTTTACTATTTTTCGAAAGGATATTTAACTAAAATGCATTTTAAAATTAAAAAAAATTATGAATTATTTTTTGAACAATGTATAAGACTTGTAATTTTATCAAAAAAATTATTTTGAGTATTTTTTAATATTGATTTATACATATATTATACGTATATTTATGTATACATATATATTTAAAATAAAATAATAAAAATATTTATTAATATATTTAAAATAAATATATGTGTACTAGTCATACTTTTAATAAATTATTATTTCTAAGTAATTTATTTATATTTAATTAAATCTATTATAATAATATGTATATAACATTAATATTTTATTTATAAGATTATATATATAAATATATATATACACATATATTCATACATACATACATATATATACTTATGTAAAATTATTTAAACAGAACTTAACATATATGCATATATATATATAATATTTATATATATAATAGCATATATATATACATACATATATTTGTATATTGAATGAGCCAACGTGTTTTTTGCAACGTAAATCTTAGTATCTACATACAAGCATGTTATATCTTATACGGATTGATATGTTACACATGAAACACACGCTGATATGTACACATGCAACACACGCATATATGTGTGCATGATAAATACATACATATGTACACACACACATATGTGTGTGTGTGTCATTACATAAATTAAATAAAGTTGGATCAATTTATAAATTTAAATAAAATAAAAGATTTTATTTAAATAAAATTTTAGAAATGTTCTAAATAAACTAGACTTCATAAGCATAATAAAGATCCAATAAGGGATTATTTTTTGGAATTTACCCATTATTTCCAAGACAGGCTGGCCCAGTTCCAACACTCTTATTATGCATAGAGGGCGACCCTGAATGTCTGGCACGCCCCTCTCTTTATCTGTTCCTGGCCACACCCCTATGAGATATGGACTGTAGCGAATGAGCCACATGATCCCTGCCCACAACAAGAGCACCACCATTGAGACGGTCAAAAGCTAAAGTCTATAAATGCTCGAAAATAGACGGGCATTCTGCTGATGGGGAACAACAATGCCTTGGCTCTCTAGACATGTCTATATCTGAGGCGATGTCAACATGGCAAGGCACATATGCAGTATACCTTCTTGGATGAATAACATTCATGAGAGGGGTTTTTGGCTCCACTCTTCTCCGGGCCTCATCAGTGTTTATGAGATGCTAAGTGTCGTGTAGTACATGTTGATGAACAGACAGGTCGACTTGGTCGACTACGGAAGGAGCCAACGAGATAAAATTTATAGTAGCTTGGGCGTCCAACCAAGTCCTTATACTTTGTACCATGCGGGCCAGGGTACCATGTTCGTTAATATTTGCAACACATTACGCCATAGCTCATCATTGTACACAAGAATGGGCAGGACAACACTGGCGATAGTGTTGTCATTGATTCCATGTTCGTTGGGGTTGTTACCTTCCAGTCCAGGAACTAGGTCCATGGTAACCATTAGATCGTAATTTTAGAGAGAAGAAAAGTGACAAAAGAGGATAGCTTCAGGGGAGGCCCTACTTCTAGCGCCAAAATGTTGACTAAGGATTTAGTCAACCTTGGAATTAGATTAATTAGACCATGAAAGCAAAGGCTACTTGCTAATCAGTAGGCTTAAAAATGAAAAGTGAGAAGGAATGTAAGTAATTAAAAGTTAATGACAGCAGGTATAGAGTGATTTGAAAAGCTTGCGTACGTCCATTATGTTGTTCTCTTACTATATATATATATATATATATATATATATATATATATATATATATATATATATATATATATATATATTACAGTTATAGAGAATTACAAGAGAATAATAAAATAAAGACACTTAAGACTAATGAAGTAGCTAAACTTAAGGACTTAGGCAAAGAGCTTAGGATTATGTATACTGACTAGAATTCTTATCCTTTTCAATCCTGTTAAAGTGGAAATGCAAGGGGTATTTGTAGTGGTTGAGATGGATGATGAATGGTTGGGATTATGCTAGAAAACAAGCAAGAAGAGAGCATAGTCGTTGATCTAGTCGCATGGGCTAATGGGAGACAATTGTAAAGGTAAAATGGAATGAGTGGTTGAGAAGCATGCCAATTTCCTTCTCTACTAGGTGCACGCATTGCATTTAATGTGCATTAAATGCTGATGGAAAGTTATAGGATTAGGTGTACTTCCAGCTGCTTCACTACAATATCTTGTATAGTTGGATGTACAGCTTTTCGTTTATTTTTGGATGTCTATGTTGCAAAGCTGATGGATGATTCTGACCGAGCTTCAATGGTACTGGAGGTTGAACGTTGCTAAAGACTAAGATAAAATGAATAGGCCAGGCCAGCTATGGTATGATGAGACGAGTTGTAGTGATGCCGAGTAAGAGGTGGTTATTCTTGAGGCGGTCTTAATGGGTGTTGTTTGAAGTTGTCTGAGGGTGTCGGCCGGCTATAGAGCTAGTCTGGAGAGGTTACCCTGAAGCTAGCCTGGATGTAGATGGTCATGAGCGACCTGGTTGTTCTATACCTAAGTTCGTGGAGAGTTGGCTAGTGTTAAGTACCATATTGTAGAAGTGATGTTTGGCCGAATGTGTGATGATAGAATAGGCTGCCTAGGACTGGTCGAAGGCAGTTGTCCTAAAGTCGGGCCAAGGAAGAATCATGCTTGAGTCAATCTTGATGAATAAGATGGTTATTGAGGTAGGCTTAAGTTGTGCCGACTCGTATCTCATGTGGTATCGATTGGGTAGGCTAGCTTGGAGTCAGGTTGAAAGTGCGTTGGCTTAAGGGAGCCGGTAGTCATCAACATGTGCCGGAATGGACTGGGCAGGGCTACACATAGCTTTGTCTTCACTTGATGAATTTACTATGAGCATTGCCTAGGGATAAGATGGTCAGTCTTTATCTTGATGTCATCTTGAGTAGATTGGCTAACTTGGTACCAACTTGAGCCTGGGCTGGCACGTGTAGGCCGGTAGTAGGGTAACTGGGCTGGCTTTGATTGGGCCTAGCCATGCCTTAATCAGCTTGCTAATTACTTGCGAGAAATTTGAGCAACATCACTCATGCATGAGTATCTTTGATCCTTTTCATACTTATCTTTGACAGATTAACAAGATGTTAGGGGAGTTCTCGATGCATGATTTCGGAAGTGGCGAATGATGGAGTTATTTTTTTTAGCTATCTATAATCTTAGAATTATGTATTTATGAAAAACCACTTATTTATGATAGTGTTGTTTTTAGTTTAATTTAGTCACACTTATGGCTAGTTTCTAGTATTATTCTTATATTCCTATTATATATATTATATCATATATTATTCCTTTAGTTGAAGTAGATAGCTCTATATACTATTTACTTTATTTCAACTTAATAATTCATTATTTGCATCATTTAGGATTCAAGGGTCTATTGGGGCATAGAATTAGAAAGTCATGAATGTTGGTTTGAAACAACATATGTAATCTGATGTATAATTTAACTAACCACACTACATTTTGATGATGGGTCCGGGTTCATTTGATTAAGCTACTAAGTCACTGATTTTAGCTCTGTGAATAGTATTATATGTTATCAATGCATTGTGATATATATATAATAGGTTATCAATCTACTTTTCCTTATCTTTGATGAACTCTACATCGAATATATACTATGCAGCGCACGAGTCCTTTATTTTGGGTAGTGGAGGTTGAGAGGGAATCACATGCACTATGTTTAATAATCATGTATGCTTGGCTATTTGGATGTTTTTGTTACATATTTACCTATGAGATGTCGACGGAAAAATTTCTAACTGGAGGGATAGAGGAGAATGTAACGACCTATATTTCTAGTAGTAAGTTATGTAAAGAAATGTAATCTGAAATATCCAAATGATTTTATATTTAGCTTAAATTATCAAGAAAAGAATAATTTAATTAATTAAAGATGTTAAGAAATCTTGTGTCATTTTGAGATCAAGACTTTATTTTGGACATAACTTCTGCTTGAAAATGAATTAGGTTTCGATTATTTGCGTGGTTTACTTTCTATTGATATTCGTCGAACGATCATAATGTTTGGTAAGATGTTTTGTAACACCCCTAATTTTAGTTATATTATTTAGAAGATTTAATTAGATAAATTAAATAGAATAATGTAAATATTAGTGTGATAAGAGGATTGAGATTTAAAAATTTATTAGAGGTTGTGCTAATTAAACAAGAACAATGGGCTTATGAATGGTTTTATATGTTATTTAATTAACGCAAGGCCATATTAGGAATTGCGCACCATAATTACATTACCTTAAAATTTTGTTTCCTTTACCATTCATGTTCATTATTATAAAAAGCAAAATGTAAACAAAAAGAAAAGCAAAGTCGGCCATTACTAGGGAAGAAAAGGAGATAAATCAAATTAAAGCCAAGGAATTAAGCAAAGGGATTAATCTCAATCAAATCTCAAACTTATTATACTAATCAAGGTGAATAATAATCTAAACCATCTCTATTTTTGTTTCTATGGTCATTTGGTTTTTGGGTTTAACTTTAAATCCAATATGATAATGTTGGATGATGATATGCTTGGATTTTATAATATGTTTGATTCAAACAAGATTGGTTGATAAGTGTTTTGTACTATTTTAAGGCTAAAATCGTTTATATTGAATTTCAAATGCCATAAGGAATTTATATGTTATGTAAAACATGATTTTGGAGCTGGGTATTAATTTTTGTAATTTTCCAAGTTATGGAAAATTTATTATGAATTTTCGAAGGAAAATATAAACGATTGGGTTTATAAATTAATTTCAGAAATTATATGAAGAATTTGGATCTGAAATTTATATATGTTCGATAACATATTAAAAGTGAATTTCTATGATTTTTGGGGATTTTTCTTAAGTAATTTACTATGGAAATTAAATTATTTTAGATGAAGGACTTAAATGTTTTATTTGTTTTGCATAATTGAAGGGCTTATTTTGCTAAATTAATTCTTGTTTAGATCTAAAATAATTGCGGTAGTTTTTAAGAAAGAATTTGAAAATTTTATGGCAACCAATTAATTGTTCACAAATAGGCAGGTTAGTTAGAAAGCAATTACTTAAAAAGGCATTAAATCAATCTTGACCCAAAAATTATGTTTCTCCTCTTTTAGATGTTACCTTTCGACCCTATGCTTCCAACTCAACAAAGTCGAAACCAATACACAAGTTGTCAATATGTTGGTACGCAGTCGATTGGAAGAAAAGGCGGCATGTATGGTGTGAAAACCACGCTCCCGAAGTGTCGAAACCAGTTAGCTTTCGAAGGTCTATGTTTTATCATCTAAAGAAAAGTGCTTGCCTTGTTTTTGATGAATACTTTTGAAGGAGTCGAAACCAATGCTTTCGAAAGGGTCTTTTAAATAGCTTCTGATTATGTTGTCGCCTTTTTGTTTAAAAGAAAAGCTTTCGAAAGAGTTGCCATGTTTTTAAATTAATGCTATTCGAAAAGGGTAGTTTCAACCCCAATCAAAACCCTGCTGCCGACCTTTTGCCTTCCGATTGGATTGAAGTCATCAACTAGATTGAAAGGTAGCTTTTGTTTTATAAACATAAGCCACTTTCTAAAGCTTTCGAAAGGGTTTAATGGTTTCGAAGGCAATGGCTTTGAAAGGGTATCGAAGCTATCCTTCAAATGTTTTATTTAAATGATTTGAGCTTTCAAAAGAATGGTTCCGAAGCCATCATTTTTCCATCAAATTCTTTTATATGAAGTTTAATGGTTTCAAAAGGTGTACTTTCATATATTCACTTTGACCCAAAAGATGTTTTTAAAGCTAACTCAATGGTTTCAAAAGAGATACTTTCAAAAGATTTCTAAAGGGGTACTTTCAATGGTTTCAAAGCTATGCTTCTGAGAGTTAATAAGTAATACTTTAACACTTTCGAAAGGTATGTTTTGATTGTTCCGAAAGAGCTGATTTAAAGTGTTTTGAAAAACATATGCTTAGTGTTTTGAAAAGAAGATTTGAATGCTTTCGAAGGTGGATATCCAATGGTTTTGAAAGTATATGTTAAGGTTTCGAAAGCCTTAGTTTTCAAAACAAAGAACCCAATCTCATTTTAAAGGAAAACCCATGGAATAAATAAAGGTGTTTTAAAATGAATTTTTTAAGTACGAAATTTTTGAAGAAGCTTTCCTTGATAAAATAACAGGTTAATGGGATTAACCATGTTTTATATGTAAATGATTTCAAGGATATTAAACCACAGATGTTGGTGTTATTATGTTATTATGCTTGCTTCTTATAATATATATATATATACACACACACACTTTAAAATGGACCCATAATTGTATTTTGAGAAGAAAGGGGCAGAATAACCTGCTAGGTTAACCTAGTAGTGAATACAAATTGAGTTAACTTATCAATGAGTAGAATTGCGTCCAGGAGGTCAGAAAGACTAGAATATAGGATGCCTAAATATTGATTAAAGAAGTTGTCAGATAGACAAGTTCATAGTAAACCATGAAAACTATGTTTACAAAGAGTTATTGGTAGGGGCTAATAGGTTTGTAGTGAACCCATGAAAACTATATCCATATTAAGTTATTGACAGAAGTCAATAGGTTCCTAGTCAATCCATGAAAACTATGATATGAAAGAAGTTATTTGAGATCACAATAGGTTTATAGTGAAGCCATGAAAACTATAATTGGATGATGTTATTGGAGATACCGATAGGTTCTTAGTGATCCCATGAAAACTATGAAACCTGATAGAGAGTCCATAAATGTTAAACAGGTTATTAGTAAGCCCATGAAAACTAATGAATTAATAGTGATCCTATAAACTATAACTGAGACAGATAGTCAAAATGAACGGGGATGGATAATCCAGAATTGATTTACTTGTTTGCATATCATCATAGTATTTAGAATTGTTATGTTTTAACCATTGTGGATGAATGAGCACAGTATATAGTTTTTATAAAGTTTTGGATAAGATACTAGTGAGGGTAAAACCCGTTCCGCTAAGCGGCGTGTTCTCACTAGATATCTTAGTGGTTTGAGATAGTAGATTATTATTCATATCAAGTTTTATGTCTGACTCGAAGTTTTTATTTCCCCCCTAAACTCTTAGGTACTCAACTGATTTTGAGTAGTTTTAGAGTTGAGGTTTTAGGTTCTCCTTAGACGAATAAGCTTCTGGAGACGTGCAGGAAGCAAACTAGCTAGTAGGAGTTCTTTTCTATTTCGGTTCCGTTGTGTTTTATTGTAAAGGAAAAATTGTTTAATTGCCAAGTTATATATACTCTGATCATCCAAGGGGGCATCTTCATATGTCGCTCTTGTCATATGTTGTAATAATTATATTTTTTTTAAACTTGGTTCTCAAATATTGGATTATATAATTAATGTTGAATGATTTGAAATGGAATGTGAAAGTTGATTTATGATTTTAAAAAAGTTTCCATATCTATGTGTTTCTGTTATATCAATGTACCTAACATTACCGTATTTGGTGGTCGAGAATTAATAACTATGGATAAGTGCAGCATCCGTAGTCGTTAGTTTTGGACCTCCAAGTGTGGGATGTTACATGTTTGGTAGACATGATCATTTTAGTACGTAGTTAGAAGAGTTAAATTATTTTAGCCCAATATCAAAATTAAAGCTAATTTGTTAATTTCAGGATTGAGAGAATAAATTAGGGTTTTACACTGACCTAAAACAATTTGTTGGGGTTTCTAATCACCTGAAGTTCACCATTAAACATATATTCACCACATCATAGCAATGACATCACTTTTTGAGAACAAATTATGGATCTAAATGCTGGGGATGGAAGAGATCAATTAGATTTATCCATCCAAAAAGTTAGAGCACTTGGGATCAGATCTAAAGTAAAATATGGAGATTCTCGATGTCCAACGCTAATTTTTGGCTAAAATCACTATTTTAGGTGAGTAGCTCTATACCCGTACTTATATATGGATTATATGTTGCAAGTATGACTGGAAGGAAAACTACCAGTATCGCTTTAAAGATTGGTCGGTGACAAGACTTAAGTCTATAGCACGATTGACCCAGAGCAAGCTTTGGACCATGAAATATCATCCATAGCTAACTTGGCTAAGGCATCAGATTAGTTGCCTTACTTATCTAAATATTTATATTAGTCTAGTTTGGTCTAGCTCATTGTGAATAGTCAAATCAAGATTGGCAATAGTCAACCAAAAGCAAGCTCTAGGTCAATGTGATGCCAGACCAATGGATGACTTCGGACCCTGATCCAAAGCAAGCCTCAAATCATGACTCGGCGTAAGTTAATTCTTAAGCCGAAGTAATATTTAGTCATTTCTTAAAAGCAAATCTTGGTTAGAGCAAGCTATAACCTGGGTTGAACCCCAAGTGGACCTTAAGGTCTGTCTAATGAAGAACCAAAATTTTGAAATTCATAACTTTTTCATTCTAGGTTTGAGTTCAATGTCAATCAATGTGCATGAAATGTTCCCAGCCATATTTCAGTAAGTTTTTTTCATTTTCCGAGTAATTGGATACTGGATCTGCAAGATGGTGAATAGGTGTTTTGATGTTAAAGATGAGTGCTTCCTAACTAATGTATGAGAATAAGGATGATGAGAAGGGAGCTATGCGATTCAAGGTGCAAACACTGGTGTTTTTCTTAGGAAAGAGTATCAATGGAGTTTAGATGTTACAAAATTACGAAGGAGCATTGAAGATAATATGCTTGTAGTTACCGAGAAGGATGGATCATGTGATTTAATAAACATCGAATCTTTATTTATGCAATATTTATTTCTATATTTTAAAATTTATAAATAGTATTATTTGTTGTATTTTTTTGGTTTTCACAATGGTATAAGGCAGAAGTGTTTAAATTTTGATGATACAAGTATAGTGTTAGATTTGAAATAATGAATAATGGAATTTTCTACATATAAAGACGAAGTGGCTTGTGGCTTGTTAAAGGAATTATAAGAATATGTTAAAGTTATCGAGCGTTATATTCCTATTTTATTAAATAATCTATAATAAATACAACACACATAGCATTCTTTCAAACTATAAATATATTAAAATTTAATACTTAATTAACTTAAAAATTAACATATATAAATCATGAGATTTGAAAGGTTTTAGGGTCTAACTAAATTAAACTAAAAGTTAACTAGATTATCAATGAAGGATGGACAACATATTAAAACTAAAAGTTCGGAGAAGTAAAAGGAAAAAATAAATCTTATTGAAACTATAAAAATTGAGATTAATCAGCCACATAATCATTTGAAAGAATGATAAATAACGCTGACACATCCATATTAGTGTTTCTCATTTAATATACTAAGAGTAACTCCAATAGACTCAATCTTTAATACTCAGGATTCTAAATGTTATGGACTTATTTTTGTTGAGGTTAACACTAAACATTCGTTTATTTAATAAGCGTTCATAAATTTAAACATGTAACAAATGCTTGAATGAAGATGCTTGTTAATTAAGCATCCACATCAAATTCAAGATCTTGAATCCCCGGTTGTATATTAAACCTACTTTTCTCTTTTGATGTGGTACCTTGAATGTTAATTTGAATGTTGGATAGTTGGACCTGTATTATTTTATTGTGCTTGCGCAAACTGTAATAGACTAATAGTCATTTCTTTGGACATTGTATTTTGAACTGCCCAAGGCTGATGCAATTATCACGGTAAGGAGGATTTTCATGTTCAACTTTTTGTTTGTAGATCGTTTTATCCTTAAGTTCACCATGAATTTCGCTGAGGAAACCATTCTCGGTGTACATTTCAACAAGGATTCTCGCAAAAGAAATACGGCTTTTGTTTAAGGTGGGTTTATCAACGTTTATTTTTGTAGGGACTCTGAGCTTACTGGCAAGGGCATTATTAGCTTCATTTTCCCACATTTGAAAGCTTGGGCCGGGAAATCACGTCCGCATACGCATGATCGATTATAGATTATACCCAAGCACATCGATGATGATAATTTCATCATCATAATAAGTTTTCTATCAAAAAACAATGGTTCACATTTTACGATTGACTCACGTTCATTTTTCGACTTGAATCTAGTAAGGAAAAAGCCATTCTCTCTTCACCGAAGAGAAAATTCATCTTCAGTCTTCTAAATTCTCTTCGTGTAAGAGAAAATTCATCTTCAGTTTTCTAAATTCTCTTTGTGTAAAAGAAAATTCATCTTCGGTTTTCTAAATTCTCTTTGTGCATGGCTCAGGATTCTTGTGATAAGGTCTAGATCCACCAATATATAATATGATCAATTTTTTCCAATCGTTTTTTTATCACCGTCCGAACTGAGAAGATACCTCTTTTCTTACAGTTATAGTTCAATTATATTAGAGATTAGATATATCGGTATTGCCTTAAATAATTCATTTTAGATTACATCGTCATCTTACAGGAAAATTGTGTTTTCACAAATTATAAGTATATTAGGTAATTTCAATACGTCATTGTTAAAAGAACTCCAAAAACCGACAGAGGAGGAGCCAAAAATGTTTGGTAGACATTCATGGTACAAACTTTTTACATTGGTTTGACTGCTACTCATGGAAAGTTTTACTGAATTTTGACGTGGAAAAGTCCACCTCATTCGGTTTTGGAGTCTCTATACCGATGCTGTTACAATATTTGACCACCATAAACACACGTATATCTACATTATGCTGCGATAATTTTGCCATTATGCACAGGACCACTTTCCTCATTTGTTCGGTCTTTAAATTCTCTTTTTCTAAAAACTCTTTTGCCTCTATCCAACGTTTCTTTCTTCGGTTCAACAGTTTCTTGGTCTTCCATTCTTGTGCCATGTCCATTGTGGTCATGTTCAATCCTTGTCAAATTTTCCCTTTTAGATTCCATCGTTTCTTTATCATCCTCCAACCGTGTTGAAGTTTCTTCTTCTCTTCTAGATTTGAGAAATCGATTCCTCCTCCTTTCTTTTTTCTCAATTGTTAAATTATTATTTTCCTCAATATTCATTTGTTCTCTTTCAAAATCGTCTTCATTCTCTTCTCTAATGTCTAAACCAACTTCTAGTCCTTTATCTGTTGTCCTGAACCTACCACCTTCTTCCTTTACATTCTTACCAGCCACCTCTCTCCTACGAAAATACTCCCTTACATCACCAACTTGTTCTACTTCGTTGTTACCACCTCTTAATTCTTCCCTCTCTTTTCTTCTTCCAAAACTCCCCCCTCTTTCATTTTCAATTCTTCTTTCCAATCTCCCTCCACCTTCAATCTCCTCCATCTTCCCTACGCTCTTTGTTCCTCTTCTTCCCGTCTTCATCTCCTTTCTCTCTTCCCCTTCTTCCGTTTTCCTATCAACATGATATATCGCTTCTCTTCTCCTCACATACATTTTCCCACTACCCACATTTGCCTTCTTCCCTTCGTCTTCTCCTCCAAAAACCTCTTCCAGCATTTTCTTCACCTCATCCAAACCCATCATATTTCCACCTCTCGTTGCATGCAAATTTGAATCAACTAACTTACCGTATGCAGGCACAACAATTTTCACTACCACCTGTTTAATCTGCTCTCTTAAATCCGGCTCCGAAATACAATAGCAACTTCTATGTCTTTTCACCCTCTCATCCAACTCTTCCACAAACAACTCCATTGTTCCTATCGTCAATAGCGGCCCCCATGCCAAGGCCTGGTATGAATACGCCGCTTCTTCAGCAGCACTCTTATACGTCTTCTTCACCATCTCTTCCCCCACCAACTTCCCTAGATCCGACCCTCTAATCCTCATGTACATGTACCAGTACGTGTTCATTCCCAGTACATGCCCCAGCACTTTATCCTTGTACCTGTTCCTTTTACTCTCCACGTTCCTGTACAACGCATCCAGCGCATTCCATATCGCTTCCCTTAACAAACTCTCTTCCGGGTCGGGTTTGGACAAATAACCCGCCTTCCACATTTGCTCCGTCCTCAAAACTTGACCCATGACCGAACAATACCCACCACCCGCTAAGCACTTCAAGTAATTCACAGCATACCTGTCAATGATCATCGTTGAGTCCTATATTATAGTCAAGTTCAAGAAAAATTATAGATAAAATAAATTCCTAGCGTACCTAACCACTTTCGGAATGGACCCATCAACAGGGGGTGGAGCTCCATCCTGAATTCCTTCTATTTGCAACCCGAACTCCCAAAAAACTTTCGAAGCAGAATCCACAAGCAGCTTTTGAAGCTCGCGAAACCGTGCACATATGTCAGTGCATGAATCTCCATCGAACACTTGCGAAAACTGTACTCGAATTTTGTCCAAGGCGTCGTACATGTCGAGGAGTTTGAATAGCTTTTGCGGCTCCTTTGAGCTGCGTGCCACTCCTTCTCCAAACCTGAAGAAGACTGCTATTATTTTGTCAGCGATTTTCGCAAAGCATTCTGACCACACCGCACCATCCATTATGTTCATGAGGACTTTCCTGCAAAGTTGCTTTTCGGAGACGAAGACGGACTTCACTGCTAGTTCGAAATGATCGATCCAGTGCGTTATGGAAGATTCTAATGCTTCCCATTCCATGCTGTCTATGTCTTCCGGCGAATATGTTTTGAGATATCTTGGGTTTAATCTCATGAGCGCCTTTGCCGCTCTTCTGTACCGTACCTTGACGTATATATCTATGCATATGTCTAAACAATCGTTATATGCTAGTGTTTTCGATATTCTTTCGAGAACCTCGACTTCGATGTCAGAACCTAGTTCGTCTTCACCGATTTCTTTATGTCTAATTTTCTGTAGAACGCCTTCATATTCAGCTTGCAGCCTTAGTAATGCTTCGTCGAGAAGCCCTTCGTATTTCATGGCATCCACTTCGCCTTCATAGAGTGCTTTGATTGCTCCTAGTGTTTCTCTTAACCTACGAATTCTTAACTGGTCTGTTGCTTTTGTTCGGCTCAAGAACTCAATAGCTTCTTGTAGTTTCATCACTGCTGGTTCACACCCTTGTGTCACTGCTTCTATAGCTTCATTCAGGCGATCTACACAGTCCACGTACTTTAGAAGCCATGCAGGATGTTGCCTGCATAAATATCACATCAATGAAAAGTCAGACATATTTCAGACTATCAAGTCCGATGCATAAAATACACAAACGTACAGGGTATCATCAAGGGTGTCTTGATCAGAAAGGGAGATAAGTTGATGATGAAGTGAATCGACTAGAGAGAAGCTATGAAGAAGAGAGAGGGCAGAAGGAACAGCTCGATTAATACGCGAGTTTAATGCCTTTACGGCCATAGATTGAGTTTGCATAGGAGCGACCGCATCAGAAGCAACAGATAACGTTTCGAGACCGTTGGATAATCGACTGTCTATAGCAGCGAGTTTCTTGTTCTGTTCCAATGACTGGGTAACAAGAGCCGTGAGATTTGATCTAGTTATCTTGAGCTTTGCAATAATGGCAGAAGAGGTGTCCATTATAGTCTAAGTGAAGATCTGAATGGCAAATGCGTTTATTAGACGCAGTAGAGACGGCTATGTTTATAAAATTGTTCAAGAAAAGTACAAGGAGGTTGATGCTGGTAGGCAAATCGTATAGTGAGGCTAGAATTTATATATATATGTGACTGCATATAGGCTGGACTTTGTTATCAATGAAAGTGTTGTAAATTCAGATGCGCGAAGGTAATTATGTTGGAAGAATGGGACAATCAAGTAAGGATAGAAGAAAACTACAGAAGAAACAAAAGGGAGACTATCGATAGAAATATGTCGATTATAATTAAGAAATATATTCAAAATGAAGGACAGATTGATTCAATATGAAAACAGAAGTTTACTGATTTTAAATATTTGTTAGCTCTATTCAGTGTAAAAACAAATTGTCTATTCAAGAAATGTCATTTCTATTTGCATTATAGTTTTAACTATTTATCTCTTCGACTTATTTGTCTCTCTGCCTGGTGTTATTGAAATAATTTGATAAGGCAGTAGCATTTTGGATTTACCATGCTTTTAGATTCATTTGTTGAACTTCCATTAGTCTATTAAACTAACAAAAACTTACAGGTACATGATTATAATTACGATATAATACATTATTTTATGAACAATAGTAGAAGAAACAACATAATAATACATTATTTTATGAACAACGCTAGAAGACCCGAAATGACCCGAAATAATATGATCAAAGAAGGCAGGGTAAAAGTTTCTAAGAGCAAATTGTAAATTAATGGGTTTCAATGCCTTAATTTTATTTGGGCCTTTTGGAATTTTCATTACGTTATAGGGGCAAGGGGCAAAGTTATAATTGAATAGTTAGTGGAAAATTTTGGAAGAAATTTTGTTAAATAATCTTAACCGGCGAGACAAAAGGAACGCCCCTCCCCTCCCCTCCCCTCCCCTTTATTTCTCGTTGTAGTTCTCTTCTCTTCCCGCATGTTTTTTATTCTTCCTTTAGAGTATTCTAGCATTACTAATATTTGTTCATAAGCACTGGAACTATCTGAGATCAACGTAGCGATAGGATGAGATAGATGGAAAAAATGAAATAAAAGGAAATTAAACATTTGTTTATGCATTATGAAAATACTAAAAATATATACCATGAGAAAAATATAACATAAAATGTACTTAGAAATAGCACTAAGACGGAGTCGATGCGAAATAAGGATCGTCATCACACTATTGTAGTCATCACACTATTTTTAGTTAACACAAGAAAGTGTAGCACTACTTATACCTAAACCTGTTAATGGTACGGGTTTTGGTCCGAGCCCGGTCCGAACCCGCCCTATTTATACGGATACGGGTTTTGCCTTTTACCATCCAAGCCCGACTTAGGCCCGATCCGGATCGGGTACGATTTTATCAAAAGCCGGCCCGGTTAGGGCCCGATCCGACTATTAGTTTTTCGTCGTATCAAAACATAAATGTGTATGTTATTTATTTACCATTTTGTTTGTTTACATATAGATGTTTTTGCATACTTTTGTTATGAGGTTGACTACACCATCGTCCAATTTATATGTTAACATTGTTTGTCTACAAATTTTACCAAAGTTAGCATTTTAAAATATGGTTTTAACATAAATATTCTGGGTTAGGTATATAGTTATTACCCAGCGGGCTTAAAAAGCCCGACGAACCGGGCTTGGATATTGGGTTGAAATACCCCGCGGGTTCGGGCCGGGCTCGGGTTTTAATTATTGTAATTGGACTCGGGTCCGGGTTTTATAATACCCGGACCGAACCCTACCCATTGGCAGACCTAGTTATACCCATATAATCAGAGAAAGTTGACCATTGTAACCTATGAAGTTTGTTGCATGCTTGTTACCCCTCTTGCTATTAATCCCTTGTACCAAAATTGACTTGCTTCCGAGCACACAAGTGAATCTCGATATAAAGAATTTGCATAGAACTATACGAGCAAGGAATCAGAAACAACACATAACAATAATGTACACAACCCAGTCTTTAAATCGTACAGTAAAATATAATGTACATAATCGTTGCTAAAGTAGTGCATGATCAACATAAGTAGATATCAAGTTTGCTACTGCAACGACTCGCACTTTCATTAATATATTAGGATGAAGCAACCCAAATGTATGAAATAAATTAATTAAAAGTTAAGTTAATGTGACAAAGCTATTTTATATATTCTGAACCATTTTAAAACTAAAACCTTGTTTTGGCCACAGCTTTTGATAAGAGTCAAATTAAAAGCTCATCCATCATTCATTGACCACATCAGGATCATTTCTGTCAAGTGATCATAACAGCAATTTGGACCAATCATTCTGGAGATATTGGCATTTGTTATTTTTGATCTAGATTATACGTAATTAATGGATAACTAGCCAAGGTTCACTAGTTCATTTTGAGGTTGGTAGACTAAAACTATGTTTAAGCGTCGTTGGTCATTATTCTAATCCAAAAACATTTATTAACCACCATTAAAATCTAGCTTCGCATGATTACTTAAAGATACCATTTTTACAGTGAGACTCGAATGTCAAGGCAAGCAGACTAGAGAGGGCAATAAGCAATCGATTATAATCGATTTAGGAGTGTTTTTGGGACTGATTTGGGGCACATAATTGATTTGATATCTATTATGCTATATTTATTATATATTACTAAGTCAAAAAGTGGCACAACACCCCAAAACGAAATTAAATAGAGAAATCCAGCAAAATAAAATAAGAAACGCAAGAAATTTTTACGGTGGTTGGACGAATCTAAGGCCGCCTACGTCTACTTTAATCTTATTATTCAGAGATTTTTATCATAAGTACAAGATTTTACTTACAACATAAAACAACAAAAAAGGTAACTTCCTCTATGATAAGGCCATGTCAAGATTGGAAAAGAGAGTGGAGAAAACGAAGTGCCAAAAGTTATTTTTCCAATTACTCTAAGCCTCGTATTTATAAAGAAATCATCCCAATGAAGTCGCAGATCTATGAAATATCAGATACGAGAATGTAGGAAGGAAAACATTGTCCCCTGGCTAATAAAATTATCTCAGTATCGGTCAAAAGTGATCGTTACCGATCTGATTCTATGATGGCAAGATCCATTTTAGTCCGCTTTGTCTCCAATCTTCGATCCCTATGGTTATGAGCACTTTTGTCCTAGAAATTAGGTTGTTGCGGAGAGGTTCTAATATCTTCAGTACTTGTCCTTTTCCTCGAATTTGATGTTGTCCACCTACTCCTTTGAAAATGGGCCCTAGGACAATCACTCTAGCCAGCTATTGACAGATCATAGCTTCACAATCCACCAACATGCCTAAAATCATGTCGGTATTGACCTAAAACCGATCAGTGCCGATCACTTCTTAGCATATCTTGGTGCACCAACTCCTTGAAGCCCCTTCCATCTTCCTTTCAATTATGTCTCCATGTCCCTGAACCACTTCATCTTTGTTTTGACATCCAGATTCGCTTGAAAGACACTTGGTCTAAAATTCGGATAACACTCGCCTCCTAGATTATGCTTCTTTGGAAAACCAAGTGTGCTCTGGAATAATGTCAAACACATACCATTGTCCTACAAGTTTGTTGGTTATCCAAGAGTTGATTTAAAGTGTCGTCTCCATTCTAAAGGCATCTGTTCGGTTGCTTTAAATAGTAGTAGTTCCATTCTTTCTACCAAGGACAAGATCCACACTATGGAGATCCTTCAACGCCTTAGCTAGGTACGTAATGCCTTCTTATTCTTTTCTCTTCTTTTCTCTTGGATTTGGTTCAAAAATTCATGTCCGTACCGATCACTTTGGTCAGTACTAATATGAAATGCTGACTCAATTTCCTCGTTTATAAGTAGGAGTTAGCCAAATTCCCAAATCATGCGTCTTTTTCCCTCGATTGCCTGTCTCTTTCCTTCCTGTTTCCAACCATATATGAGATAATCTCCTACCCTCGAACCACTAGCCACCGATCAAGTTGAGCCCCTACCGCTTCCTTCTTGACGTCACCACCGTATGCTTCCCACCTTGACCACACTATCAGCTTCTTAAATGACTTCTACCCTGAATTATTTTTTGCCTTTAGATCCAAATCATTAAAAGGTGGGTCACCTTTACCTCGCAGCGGTGAAGTTCGTTGCTGGTGATGGCTTGTGGTCTTCGTGAATTGTCACGTTCCAAATTTCAGCGTTCGAAAATCGACACCCGTACTTCACTCGTACTTGAATGCCGCAGATTCAATCGTTAAAATTTGACTCATGCCGGAGCTTATAACACATCAAGTAAAACACAGCGGAAGAAAATGAATAATACAATTGATATAATATTCATTTACAATGATGATACAATAGAATGATACAACTGGATATCAACATACATCAGAGGTACAAGAAATAGCAGCGGAAAAGAATATATTTAACGGACTACATCTTCAAAATGCGACTGCAACACCATCTCCAAAATAAAGATAGCTCGAACCACCATCACGTTTCACCTAGATAAGCAAGTGCAGCCGTGAATGCTGAAGTGTAGCAAATGCGATCCACATATCCAAATGGGTTCGAAGGCTATCGAATCAATTCCTACTATTCGACTATTTGAAAAACCCAACTTTAGACTGCCTGTGTGGAAAATTGTGGGCACCCAAAGTTTAGGAAGGAAACAATAAACTCCGGGTCAGTCATGGGACTGGTATGATCAAACAAAACAGTTTTTATCTTTAAACAAACAAAAGAATTTAAATTGAAAACCGCAATACTTTTGGAAAATGAAACTACCATAAGGCCTCCTGCCCCACACACACAATCCAAGCGCAATCTTGGAGGAGATTTCTCCTTATGATAGTCAAACATGCTTGATACGAAAAAAATCATTTGATATTATTATTAGTGCATAGTGCAGAAAACCTTTCGAAAGTATAATATTAATCTTAACAAGCATAGGTACCATTATATTATGCCAGCTATAGCTACCAACTGGGGTGGCAGGTTACACAGTCGCAATCGTAAAGGGCTCGTATTGTTTGATTGGATTTCCAACAAATGGTCAAGCTAAGGAACTTCCTATTGCCACATGGGAACGCCTCTGGAGGGACTCCCCGAGAACCTACTCGGCTCTCTACCAACACAAGGCCGGATACCCCCTTCCCAGGAAGTAAAACCTAAGATATGCCACCCTCGGTCCTTTGGGACCTTTATACGAGGATCCTCTACACCAACAACATCACACAGTAATAAATATACTACAGTGCCCACATGAGTAAGTATCTGGGCTCCATACCATGATACTACCCTTTTCCAGAAGGAATGGTCATGCCCTAGGGGAGCTACCCCTGAAACCTTGTCGCATCCTTCCTGTCTCGACCATTACCGGGTTGTGAGGCTCGATGAGGTCTCGTCCATAAAGCTACACTTTTCACAAAGTCATGCTTTGATCACAAATGAACATCAACACACAACAACACTTAGCATTCCACACTACCAATTTAGGAGTATATCGCTGATAACCTTCAACTACATAACCTCTGAGCTCGTACGTTTCAGAGAAGGGTGTTAAGCTAAGAGAATAAATTCTCCGCCACCAACAGATATGTATTTGAAAGAAATCTACTTATATCTCAAAGTGTAGTGTCAGGCATACAACCATACAAGTCTATTCCGGGTTCGAACAGAACCGAAGCCACTTCCGAAGAAGCCCTTGTAAATACGGGTATTCACAATCCCGATCGGACATCCCATCACTTAGGGAATCTCTGTACCGGCACGACTCAATGCAGAGACAATCGACGGGTTATCCTTTCGTTCTCGAAATTATCCAGTCTTCACCAATGGTCTTCAAATGCTATCCATATCGACGTATCATTATTCGGAATGGGATATATGACACAAGGTCCACTCCCGGCTAAACCGAAAAATGAGCGCAATATTTAAAAATATATGGATATGGGATTTCAATTAAGTCACAACTTATTACCCAAAACTTTTCTTTCAAATGGTTTAAACAAATTACCATTTCAAATCTTTTTAAATAAAAGATTTATTTCGCAAAATTTGACAATCTTTCACAAAGGTTAATTTACGGCTTTTCAAAACAATTTTATTTCAAATTGGATTAACTTATTCAATCTTTAAGTTAAAGATTTAATTCATAACATTTCAAACCATTTCCAATTCAAAGTTTTTATATGAAAGATACAAGGTTTAATAATCTTTCACAAGGTTAAAGCTGATTACATTTACATAAGTTAAAGCTATTCAAGTATCAAACTTGGATTTAAATTTAAATTTCCAAAACCATATTCTTTTAAATGGTTAAAAACCCATATAAATACCTTTATAACTTGTATCATCTTTTTAGACCATAATTTCCAAATTATTGAATTCAATTTCAAATATTGAATTCAAATTTAAATCAAATTATTTAAATTTTCAAATTTTATCAAGTTATTTAAAATAAATTTTATTTTTGAAAAATCATTTCCAAAGCTTTAAATTCCAATTCCAAAACTATTTTGGATTCAAGAATTCAATTTTTGAAATTGTTAGAAATCTGTGACTTAGCCGACTTCCTCGTGCAATGCATATTTGTGTGTGTATGGTGTAGTCCAGGGGTTTTACACAATAGTGCAACAACATCAATCATCACAGCTTATCAATCTCGATAAGCGGTATAATCCATAACGCTTATCTTCATTCACAGATAAAGTAAATTTATTAATCACAAAGATTTACCATTACGATTCGATGTGGGTTTCGGATAACCAACTGGAATCCGACTCCCTGTCACATTGAAATTTAAATGCCGTTTTACGGGCAAAAAGGTTTTTCGCATACACATAGAAACAAATCACAAATCACAGTTCAGCACTAAGCAATTCACATTACATAGCATCACAATCACATATCAGAAAATATCAACCCAGTACACAATATTTGATAATTAACTTAAATTAATCAAATTAAACTCAATTAATTACAATGAGCAATTAATTTCTTAATTACTTTCATGAAGTAATTACACTTGCACAATTTCATAAATGATTATCATTAATTAATTAATTAATCTAATTAATTGTTAAAATTAATCACACTAATAAATTATTTAAACAATCTTAGTTACTTCATTAACTATTAATAATTCTTTAATTACATTTCCTAAGTAATTAACTCAAATTAATCATTATTAATTTCAAATTAATTATCTTGATTACTTAACTTAACCTTAATTAATTTATTCAAACCCTTAATTACTTAATTAAATTGATTAATTATCCATTTAATTACCTTACAAATTAAATGAATCAAAAATCATTGAATCTGTATTAACTAAAAATAAAAACATTTCTTATTAATGATTTAAATTATCAGTAACAAAGCAATTTAAAACAACTTACTTTAAAATTTATTTCCAAATTTCATTTTAAATTTAAGATTTAAAATGAAAAGATACTTAACTTCAAACAAAGTTCAAAAACATTTTAAAAATCTTTTAAAAGTCTCATGTTAAAGAATTACTTATTTTATAAAGAACTTAAAAGAATTTAAACCAAATTTACTTTTAAATTCTTACCTTTTAAATACACTTCGAACATTCAAAGTTATATAAAACAATTTAAATTTAAAAACTTCCTTCATTTCAAAACTAAAATACAGATTTGGATTTGAATCCAGATTAATCTTAGATTAAATCTCTACTTTTATTTTAAAACCTTACTTTTACATTCAAACTATTTACCCTTTTAAAGTTGTTTAAAACATTTTAATTTATAAAAATTAATTAAATTTTGAAACTAGGATACAAATTTAGGTTTGAATCCATATTTTAAATTTGGTTTTAAACTCTGTCTTAAAACTTGCTTCCAAATTTAAAATCAGATTTAAATTTAAATTTGAAAACTGACAGGTTTCCAGAGAAACCTATAACAAATATTATACCCGATCCCCCTCTAAAATGCTTCGAGCAAAACCCTATGCTACTTCGAGTCCAACACTCGAATCACTCGAGAGAAACTCGAGCGCAAAATCTCTACAACACACCAAAACTTCACCAGAAAAAATCACTACACCGTGTATATGCACGGTGGCTCCGACCCTCTTCTGTCACCACCAAGACTTCGAGCATGACGACGATCAACCCTAAAACTCATCACGATCATCAGATCGTGTCCAACAACCTGAAATCAAAATCGAGTGCCCAAATCAAAACCTGGAAACAACAGGCACACCTCATCCCAAAACCTGAAAACATCTCGCCCTTACATCTCCGACCACCGTATTGTCAAAACCTCCAGTCATGACATCATCAATGCTCCTGCTAACCACCCCTTGAATCCCGATGCACTCGATCCACTGGGAAGAACGAGATGGTAAAAAACTCAATCCTATGTCAAAACTAGGTTTACAGATCAATCGAACAACCACCATCACCACGGTGATCTTCCACCACCTCCACCATTTTTCCCTTAGTCACTGGCCACTCTACCATCACCATATGGAAACTCGACCTTCCAAACAATTGAGATCAACAGAGACACTCAATTTTCCATTTTCTGCTTAAACCAGAATTACTATCAATTCCCTCTACTAAAAACTTCCATTCTAGTTTCAAAAATCAAATTTTGTTTTAAGCATTTGATTCATATACCTGAATCAAAGATTCTTGACAGTTTATTTTTGACTTATTTTTAGTTTACTATGTGGTTCAGTATTTCCATAGCTAAATGCAAATTGTTTTAACTTAAACAATTTAAAACTAAAGCCTATGATATAACAAATATATTTATTTAAAACTTAGGTCTTAATCAAAGCTTTGATCAGGAGCAAGTAAATTTTGATTAGCTTTGAACCTGGAACTAAAGTCAGAGACAATCCAGACACACAACAATGCACACACCAACCATTCATATATACACACAACAATATATTTAAAAATATATTCACAAACATACTTAAGTTCAGAGATAAGCATGCAACTATAATCATATACTTAAAACATTTTAATTGTGATGTTACTCATAATGTTTTCAGGAAAAAGAACAAACCTGTTTCTATTTTGCAACAGGCTTGAATTTTCTAGCTGAAACCCTTTTTCTGGATTCTCTGGTTTGTATTGATTTTGTGTTGTTGTTTAAAGTTGAATTTTGTTTAAAGTTGAGATGATGCTACTTTAGATTTTCTCAGCTTGGAATGAACGAAACTGAGATGAAGAAGATTGATATATAAAAAAGAAGTTTACAGGGTGATTATATTTTTTTGTACAAGGGTCAGAGATTTTTTTTCTTTTGTTCATTTACTAGCCGATTTTATTTCTTTTCTTTGGTGGCTGAGATGATATATATTGTGTGCTAAGGAGGCTAAAATTAATTATTGTTGTCTTGATTTTCATGAGTACATACTTGAACATAAAAATATTGTCTTCCATTGTAAGCTTACATACCTATCTTTTTTTGTTTTGTTCTTGCATTGCATATGAATTTACAGCAACATATTTGTCTTGTTTCATGTTTCATGATTTTTTTTTAATTTTCCTTTGGTTAATATCATACTTCATTTATCTTACATTGGTTATAATTAGCATTTTTATGTTAAAGACCTTTATGTAAATAAATTTAAAATTTAAAGTTTAAAACTTGTTTACAAATTAATTTATAACTTTGTTTTCAAACTCTCATTTCATTTCAATTTACTTCTTTCTCAAAAATAAAACTGAATGACACTTGTATTTCTCATGAATTAAAAGCTTTTAAATAAATTTTATATTACATTTTCTTATTTTATAAATACATCTTCCTAATCATTATTATATACATATTATTTAAAAGAAAATGCTATTAAAACTATTTACCCATTAAATTAATTTACATAGATAATATTCCTAAACCCAAATCATTTCTCTAAGTCATTTATTTAAATTTTAAATTCAAATACAACTTCAATATTTGAATTCAAATTCTAAAGTCAAATTCAAATTTACTCATATATACATGCACACACACACACACATATATATATATATTTCAAATTCAAATTAATTCCCAAATTTATTCCAAAATTTACATTAACTATTAATTTAAAATTAATTCAAAATTGGGATCGTTGTAGATTCCCCTCTTAAAGAAATTTCATCCTCGAAATTTGTAGGTAGGGAAACAACAAAGATAGAAAAAAAACAGTTTTCTAGGTCAAACTGGATATTTATTCTGTATTTGGCTCACCAAATCAGAATATCATCAATATGAGAACAAACTCATTTAATACTACACAGGATACTCGGTTCATCAAATCTACGAAATATGCAAGGCACTGGTTAGTCCGAAGGACAACTAACCGTTCGTAGAATATATCGAGACCCAAACAAAGGAGAAATGGATTTAATCTTACACAATTCTCAAATACTAGATATGGATTCCAAACTCAAGTCGGAGTACCTCAAAGTATATATAATTGTCCCTCTTCGGACTTGATATTCACAAGAAATTATAAAAGAATTTTCAAATTTGGTTTTAATCGAAATTGTTTTATCGATACAAATCTTCATATTCAACTTTATATTTAATTTACCAATTTATTTCAAATTGAATTTCAAATTCATTGAAGATAAAAACGAAAAGCTGATAGAAATTTAGCGAAGAGAATACAAAATAGAAACTTATCTACACGATTCGTAAGAGCCACCATCACATCAAAGCTTCTCCCTTGAGCTGCCACAAATCCAATCAAAGAACCAAATCAAAGGAGATTGATAGAGAAAGATTATTTTCGTTATTGCAGGGTATTGATCATTTGTAGTGATATTTCCCTGTCCCCCATCTCGTCCTCTTCTTGCACTCATACTCACTATCAGTGGATAGTAAGAGAATTTAATGAGGCATTCAAATGGATATCTTAGGGATTATTCATTCTAGGGTTTACTTCACCCTATCTCTAATGAGCTACTTAATGTGTTATATTCCTGAGCTAAAGTTTTAATCTTTAGCTCAGATACCGAGATGTCACGTTCCAAATTTCAGTGTTTGAAAATCGACACCCGTACTTCACTCGTACTTGAATGCCGCATATTCAACCGTTAAAATTTGACTCGTGCCAGAGCTTATAACACATCAAGTACAACATAGCGGAAGAAAATGAATAATACATTTGATATAATATTCATTTACAATGATGATACAGTAGAATGATACAACTGGATATCAACATACATCAAAGGTACAAGAAATAGCAGCGGAAAAGAATATCTTCAATGGAATACGTCTCCAAATTGCGACTGCAACACCATCTCCAAACTAAAGATAGCTCGAACCACCATCACATTTCACCTAGATAAGCAAGTGCAGCCGTGAATGTCGAAGTGTAGCAAATGTGATCCACAGATCCAAAGGGCTTCGAAGGCTATCGAATCAATTCCTACTATTCGACTATCTGAAAACCCAACTCTAGACCGCCCGTGCGGAAAATTGTGGGCACCCAGAGTTTAGGAAGGGAACAGTAACTCCGGGTCGGTCATAGGACCCGTATGAACAAACAAAGCAGTTTTTATCTTTAAACAAACAAAAGAATTTAAATTGAAAACCGCGATGCTTTTGGAAAATGAAACTACCATAAGGCCTCCCGCCATACACACAATGCAAGCGCAAACTAGGAGGAGATTTCTCCTTATGATAGTCAAACATGCATGATACGCAAAAAATCATTTGATATTATTATTAGTGCATAGTGCAGAAAACCTTTCGAAAGTATAATATTAATCTTAACAAGCATAGGTACCATTATATTATGCCAGCTATAGCTACCAACTGGGGTGGCGGGTTATGCAATTGCAATCGTCAAGGGCTCGTATTGTTTGATTGGATTTCCAACAAATGGTCAGTCTAAGGAAGTTCCTATTGCCACATGGGAACGCCTCTGGAGGGACACCCCGAGAACCTACCCGGCTCTCTGCCAACACAAGGCCGATTACCCCTTTCCCGGGACGTAAAACCTAAGATATGCCACCCCCGGTCCTTTGGGACCTTTATACGAGGATCCTCTACACCAACAACATCACACAGTAATAAATATACTACAGTGCCCACATGAGTAAGTATCTGGGCACAATACCATGATACTACCCTTTTCCAGAAGGAATGGTCATACTCTATGGGAGCTACCCCTGAAACCTTGCTGCATCCTTCCTGTTTCGGCCATTACCGGGTTGTGAGGCTCGATGAGGTCTCGTCCACAAAGCTACACTTTTCACAAAGTCTTGCTTTGATCACAAATGATCATCAACACACAGCATCACTTAGCATGCCACACTACCAATTTGGGAGTATATCGTTGAAACCTTCAACTACACAACCTCTGAGCTCATACGTCTCAAAGAAGGGTGTTAAGCTAAGAGAATATATTCTTCGCCACCAACAGATATGTATTTGAAAGAAATCTGCTTTATATCTCAAAGTGTAGTGTCAGACATACAACCATACAAGTCTATTCCGGGTTCGAACAGAACCGAAGGCACTTCCGAAGAAGCCCTTGCAAATCCGGGTATTCACAATCCCGATCGGACTTCCCATCACTTAGGGAATCTCTATACCGGCGCGATTCAGTGCAAAGACAATCGACGGGTTATCCTTTCGTTCTCGAAAATACCCAGTCTTCACGACCGTTCTTCAAATGTTATCCATATCGACGTATCATTATTCGGAATGGGATATATGACACAAGGACCTCTCCCGGCTAAACCGAATAATAAGCGCAATATTTAAAAACATATGGATATGGGATTTCAATTAAGTCATAACTTATTACCAAAAACTTTTCTTTCAAATGGTTTAAACAAATTACCATTTCAAATCTTTTTAAATAAAATATTTATTTCACAAAGTTTGCCAATCTTTCACATAGGTTAATTTACGGCTTTTCAAAACAATTTTATTTCAAATCGGATTAACTTATTCAATCTTTAAGTTAAAGATTTAATTCATAACTTTTCAAACCATTTCCAATTCAATGTTTTTATATGAAAGATACAAGGTTTAATAATCTTTCACAAGCTTAAAGCTGATTACATTCACATAAGTAAAAGCCATTCAAGTATCAAACTTGGATTTAAAATTTAAATTTCCAAAACCATATTTTTTTTAAATGGTTAAAAACCCATATAAATACCTTTATAACTTGTATCGTCTTTTTAGACCATAATTTCCAAATTATTGAATTCAATTTCAAATATTGAATTCAAATTTAAATCAAATTATTAAAATTTTCAAATTTTATTAAGTTATTTAAAATAACTTTTATTTTTGAAAACTCATTTCCAAAGCTTTGAATTCCAATTCCAAAACTATTTTGGATTCAAGAATTCAAGTTTTAAAATTGTTAAAAATCTGTGACTTGGCCGATTTCCTCGTGCAATCCATATTTGCGCGTGTATGGTGTAGTCCAGGGGTTTTACACAATAGTGCAACAACATCAATCATCACAGATTCAATCATATCAATCTCGATAAGCGGTATAATCCATAACGCTTATCTTCATTCACAGATAAAGTAAATTTATTAATCACAAAGATTTACCATTACGATTCGATGTGGGTTTCGGATAACCAACTGGAATCCGACTCCCTGTCACATTGAAATTTAAATGCCGTTTTACGGGCAAAAAGGTTTTTCGCATACACATAGAAACAAATCACAAATCACAGTTCAGCACTAAGCAATTCACATTACATAGCATCACAATCACATATCAGAAAATATCAACCCAGTACACAATATTTGATAATTAACTTAAATTAATCAAATTAAACTCAATTAATTACAATGAGCAATTAATTTCTTAATTACTTTCATGAAGTAATTACACTTGCACAATTTCATAAATGATTATCATTAATTAATTAATTAATCTAATTAATTGTTAAAATTAATCACACTAATAAATTATTTAAACAATCTTAGTTACTTCATTAACTATTAATAATTCTTTAATTACATTTCCTAAGTAATTAACTCAAATTAATCATTATTAATTTCAAATTAATTATCTTGATTACTTAACTTAACCTTAATTAATTTATTCAAACCCTTAATTACTTAATTAAATTGATTAATTATCCATTTAATTACCTTACAAATTAAATGAATCAAAAATCATTGAATCTGTATTAACTAAAAATAAAAACATTTCTTATTAATGATTTAAATTATCAGTAACAAAGCAATTTAAAACAACTTACTTTAAAATTTATTTCCAAATTTCATTTTAAATTTAAGATTTAAAATGAAAAGATACTTAACTTCAAACAAAGTTCAAAAACATTTTAAAAATCTTTTAAAAGTCTCATGTTAAAGAATTACTTATTTTATAAAGAACTTAAAAGAATTTAAACCAAATTTACTTTTAAATTCTTACCTTTTAAATACACTTCGAACATTCAAAGTTATATAAAACAATTTAAATTTAAAAACTTCCTTCATTTCAAAACTAAAATACAGATTTGGATTTGAATCCAGATTAATCTTAGATTAAATCTCTACTTTTATTTTAAAACCTTACTTTTACATTCAAACTATTTACCCTTTTAAAGTTGTTTAAAACATTTTAATTTATAAAAATTAATTAAATTTTGAAACTAGGATACAAATTTAGGTTTGAATCCATATTTTAAATTTGGTTTTAAACTCTGTCTTAAAACTTGCTTCCAAATTTAAAATCAGATTTAAATTTAAATTTGAAAACTGACAGGTTTCCAGAGAAACCTATAACAAATATTATACCCGATCCCCCTCTAAAATGCTTCGAGCAAAACCCTATGCTACTTCGAGTCCAACACTCGAATCACTCGAGAGAAACTCGAGCGCAAAATCTCTACAACACACCAAAACTTCACCAGAAAAAATCACTACACCGTGTATATGCACGGTGGCTCCGACCCTCTTCTGTCACCACCAAGACTTCGAGCATGACGACGATCAACCCTAAAACTCATCACGATCATCAGATCGTGTCCAACAACCTGAAATCAAAATCGAGTGCCCAAATCAAAACCTGGAAACAACAGGCACACCTCATCCCAAAACCTGAAAACATCTCGCCCTTACATCTCCGACCACCGTATTGTCAAAACCTCCAGTCATGACATCATCAATGCTCCTGCTAACCACCCCTTGAATCCCGATGCACTCGATCCACTGGGAAGAACGAGATGGTAAAAAACTCAATCCTATGTCAAAACTAGGTTTACAGATCAATCGAACAACCACCATCACCACGGTGATCTTCCACCACCTCCACCATTTTTCCCTTAGTTACTGACCACTCTACCATCACCAGTAGGAAACTCGACCTTACAGACAATCGAGATCAACGGAGACACTCAAATTTCCATTTTCTGATTAAACCAGAATTGCTATCAATTCCCTCTACTAAAAAATACCATTTTAGTTTCAAAAATCAATTTTTGTTTTAAGCATTTGATTCATATACCTGAATCAAAGATTCTTGGCAGTTTATTTTTGACTTATTTTTAGTTTACTATGTGGTTCGGTATTTCCAGAGCTAAATGCAAATTATTTTAACTTAAACAATTTAAAACTAAAGCCTTTGATATAACAAATATATTTATTCAAAACTTAGGTCTTAATCAAAGCTTTGATCAGGAGCAAGTAAATTTTGATTAGCTTTGAACCTGGAACTAAAGTCAGAGACAATCCAGACACACAGCAATGCACACACTAACCATTCACATATACACAGAAATATTTAAAAATATATTCACAAACATACTTAAGTTCAGAGATAAGCATGCAACTATAATCATATACTTAAAACATTTTAATTGTGATGTTACTCACCGTGTTTTCAAGAAAATGAACAAAGCTGTTTCCATTTTGCAACAGGCTTGAATTTTCTAGTTGAAACCCTTTTTCTTGATTCTCTGATTTGTATTGATTTTGTGTTGTTGTTTAAAGTGGATTTTTTTTAAAGTTGAGATGATGCTACTTCAGATTTTCTCAGCTTGGAATGAACGAAACTGAGATGAAGAAGATTGATATATAGAAAAGAAGTTTACAGGGTGATTATATTTTTTTGTACAAGGGTCAGAGATTTTTTTCTTTTGTTTCGTTTACTAGCCGATTTTATTTCTTTTCTTTGGTGGCTAAGATGATATACATTGTGTGCTAAGGAGGCTAACATTAATTATTATTGTCTTGATTTTCATGAGTACATACTTGAACATAAAAATATTGTCTTCCTTTGCCAGCTTACATACCTATCTTTTTTTGTTTCGTTCTTGCATTGCATATGAATTTACAACAACATATTTGTCTTGTTTCATGTTTTATTTTTATATTTTTTTTCTTTTCCTTTTGTCATTGTCATACTTCATTTATCTTACATTGGTTATAATTAGCATTTTTATGTTAGAGACCTTTATGTAAATAAATTTAAAATTTAAAGTTTAAAACTTGTTTACAAATTAATTTATAACTTTGTTTTCAAACTCTCATTTCATTTCAATTTACTTCTTTCTCAAAAATAAAACCGAGTGACACTTGTATTTATCATGAATTAAAAGCTTTTAAATAAATTTTATATTACATTTTCTTATTTTATAAATACATCTTCCTAATCATTATTATATACATATTATTTAAAAGAAAATGCTGTTAAAACTAGTTACCCATTAAATTAATTTACATAGATAATATTCCTAAACCCAAATCATTTCTCTAAGTCATTTATTTAAATTTTAAATTCAAATACAAATTCAATATTCAAATTCAAGTTCTAAAGTCAAATTCAAATTTACTCATGTATACATGCACATATATATTTCAAATTCAAATTTATTCCAAAATTTACATTAACTATTAATTTAAAATTAATTCAAAATTGGGATCGTTACATGAATAGTGGGCTCCCAAGGCTTGGAAATTATTGTAACATGCCACTTCTATATTTATACTACTAAAGAGGTATGTTATAGTAGGTGCCAAGCGAGGCGAGACGATAGAAGTCTCGCTTCACTCAATGTCGCTTAAGCACTGGTTAAGCATCGCCTAAGCATTGCTTAATTTTTCAGTATACATTATTTGTATCAAAATACATTTATGTAAAGAGATTATATTAAGTGCATCATCTGTGTATGCAAAAATTGATCTCAAAGAAATAAAGTTAACTTTGAAGTTAACTTATAAATTTATAGGTTGCAAAATCTGGTTTTGACTTTCGCTATTCTTTAAAAATAAGCATACTCGAGTTAAGTACAAACTATGCACATTTGTTAAATAAGTATAATCATATATTAATACGAGATACTACTCACCATCCATCGGCCCATATGATAGAAATATGGAAGTTTTGTTAGGGAATGTGGCTTTTTTCTCTTAATTCATTTCTTTTATTTTAATAATATTTTTTTTCTTAGTAATGCTCAATCGTCGCTTAAATTTAAGCTAAGCGCCAATTAAGCGTGCTTAAGTGCTCATCGCTTAATTCAATTGCTTTTTCAAGAAATTAAGTGGTATATATGTATTTAGCGCTTAAGCGGTGCCTAAGTAATGCTTAAGCATGCTTTTCATAACATAGCCAAAGAGTATTACTAGGTAATACTGTTTAATAATACGGAAAATGATGGAATATTGGGTTGTCACACGTGGATATTTCCTTGGACTAATAATGTTATGTATTCAAAAATCAAATAAACAACTTGTCCATGCGTACTCAGTATTGGCATAAAGCAATAAACACGTTCGTTTACAAGATAGCAAAATACACAATACAAAATAAATCAAAATGAACACAGAGTTGTTAGCGCAGCAAAACTGATAATATAAAATATATACAAGTCAAGTGGGTCTTCAAAAATAGTTAAATTTACACTATCATAAAAAAATATACAATGTATAAATCTGATTTATACATCTCAACATCATCAGTATACGTGAGACTGTAATACTAAATAATGGCACACCGGTCAACTAATAAACTAGCCTGTCTACGTCCAGCAATCACAATCTGGTCTTTTTATCTCCGAAATTATATTGTCTGGAACTAACCCGAGCATTATATAAATAACACACGAGTAGGGCTACATCTAGATTGAAGATGCCAAAAGATAGCAACTACTATATATCCCAATGTGGCATGCAGACAACTTTATATATTTATGACTCCATACCACATACGATGCATATGTCATCACTCGCTCACTAAATAACTAGATAACACATCAAAAACATATTAACAAAATGGGTGAAATATAAAATGCATCCAACTATCATCAATACACAAAATCATCAAGTATCATGTGAGCAAGCACACTATTATGGTCAAGATTATCTCTCAGGTAACCATAAAATAGACATACCCGATGTCCATCTTGCTCAACCTATATAAAAAACATAACAATCACACAAATCAAACATACATGAAATATAAATATGGCATACCCTCGATATATAGGGTCGTCTCTTAGATAAACATATAAAAGAAGGGCAAAGGGTCCAACACCATGCTCTCGGCTTATGCAGTTAAAATGCTTAGCGATGAATGTGCAAAAAAATAATGGTAGATATATAGTAGAAATAGCGAAGGTGTAAAAAGCTATATTATATACAAATCAAATATTTAACGCTAATTTATTCTCATTCTCACATCATTAGTGTAGGAAATAGAAATATTGTTTAATCTTATATAATAAAACCCAAAAATATCATAATTTATATAAACTAGATATTGTGAATAAGATAGATTTCTAACTTATGTTGAGCACTTACGCCTTAAATTTGGGTTTTTACCCTAACTTTGTTGACTTGGTTTAGTCAAATCAACCTTTGTACATTAAATTTTTCTTAGGCGAATGCTAATATATTTAATGGGTGTAGCAGAAAATAGCGGGACCTAAAAGCAAATCTACTATTTAATAGTGAAAAATTAAAATAGCGTAGTGGTCGAAGAGAGCTATGCGCTATAGCGTGGAGTTTACAGAGCTTTAGTTGGGCTTTTACTACACAGCTCTCTACATCTTTAGCTATCCTCGATAGTAGTATCATCAATGCGTACAGGGTCACATAACTTAGTGGACTCTCGATCTCAAAAAATCTAAGCGATAATCACATAATAACCGTTCAGACTCTTAACCTCAAAGTAGCCGACTTGGCTCTCGGCCAATTAAATAATCATACGGACTCTCAGACCTCTACAAATCCACTCAACTCTCAGTATCATGAATAGTCATCGAAACTCTTAGTTCTATGTGCTCTCAGCATTATAAATATCTATTTAGGCATCGATATCAACAAATAGTCTAATCGGCTCTCAGCCGTATATATAATGATTTCATATAGGTAAAAAAGTAAGTATCTGTAGCGCCTTATTAATAATAACCATACGAAAGACTGATAACTCTCTGCCTACTCCAGGAGCCTTCCACACAAGCTCTCAACGCTACTCCTATAGTCTTAGTTACCTTGACGGCCATCGTGACCCAATATCCATCAAGTGCAAGACTACATTATGTGTTGGTCATGACTATATAAGTATACCTAATGGTGATAGACTACTGGCCTATGTGGCATAGGGCAGCGGCTCTCAACCATGTACATCAAAATTTATGTCATGGATTCCGGGAGCAACCTTGCAATTAGGCCGCTAAGATGGATACCACCCAATTTGGTTTACTCCATGTTGTATAATAAGAGTATACACACAATATACAAACATAGTTATTGCTCTTAGCCTGCACACTCTCAGTTCATATCACCATAATAATACCCCATAGACTTAACCCTACCGAGTGACAACTGCTTACGAAAAGAAATCAAATAAGTATCAGCACAAAATGTTGCATACCATTTTGTATTAATCAAACGTTTACTCAATGCTTGTAAATTACACTTATAGTATATTATTCAATATAGCAAGTCCAAGAATAATCGAAGAAATATTACCGAATGCCCCATCTCAAACGATATTATAACTCTGTTTATTTCCAATTCTTCGTTACACAGAATTGGTATAAACATGACACACATTTTATTTAAAATAAATATAATTTATTTATTTATGAAAAGGTATCTATAATTGATAAAGCATTTAAAAATTTTACATAGATAAAATAATTATTTTAAACCTTTTACTGGTTAGAATTGAATTTTAATAAATACAAAACAGAACAAACTAACACAATATCAAAACCTTTTTATAAACTAACAAATACGCTCTCTTATATATATACTCTCAGTGAATCATCATCATAGGGTATTACTACCCTATTAATATAGAGTCAGACCCCATAAAGCTAAGGTTTATCGTCAAACCAAAGCTCTGATATCAGATGTAACATCCCGCCTTTTTGGACGCTTAAGCGACACATGTGCCAACTCAACCATACAGAAGGGCGGATTGTTATGGGGTAAATAAGAAAAATCAGAGAAAGAAAAACAAAATAGAATCTTACAGCGGAGCGGTAAAATATAATAATCAAACAAATAGTTCATGAAGCTATTTTACAAAATATTCGATTATACTTATACAGTACATATCAGAGTTACACATACCAGAGAATAATAAATAATGCAGCGGAATAGATGATGCAGTGAATTATAATAATAAATAGTAGTATTAAAATCTTCGTCTTCGTCCTATAGAAATAAGCCCTTCAAATCCTGAAATGTTCAGGCTGACCCGAGTGAATTGAAAAGACAAAACACTCGAGTCAGAACTAAAAGGTCTTATGTAAGTTAAATCAACAGTAAATAATATGAGTGGAACGACGTCAGAGATGTTTACGGGATTTGACATCTCCTATCCAGTGTCTAACGTGAGTGCAGTAACTTAAGAGATGCTGGGGATTCACATCTCCTAAAGATCCGTTAAACTATTTACTATGTAGTAATATTTCACAATTATAATAGTGTCTAATAGTAAAATAAACTTACTTTTAAATAGCGTAAAGGGGTTACCCATATAGCCCTTAACACGTAATAGTGTCAATAGTGTATACAGTACCATAATATCTCCTGATCAGGAGGCTACCAGAGGATACTCCATAGGTACGACACAAATCAAACTCGTACAAGGCTAACTAGGGTAGGTAACAGGCCACAACTAGGCAATGCCAAGGTAGATATACCAATTACACTTCCGGGCCAGTAGTAACGCATAGCAGCTACTACCGCCAACCTCGAGCCACACCCCCAAAATCAAAATCAAAAGTGGCCAATGAATCAATCTCAAAGTCAGAATATAATAGCGAAGGAGTGTGTCCGATCAGAGGAGCGACCTCATTAGCCCGTCGATTGCTCCTGTTTTAGCCATCATATGCCAATTCAGGGGAGTCGGGTCCACGTTCATACCTTAAAGGACGTCGCCACCATCCTACTTCATTCTGGAATCTCCACCGCGTACACGGTTGTTAAAGTGGTTTTCGGAGTTACCAGGGAGTATGACAACTTCTGATCCCGGTCTCTTCAACAACCAAACGTTATTATAACATCGCGGTCATTTCAAAATAATTTATACTTCAAAACCAGAATATAATATCCATTTCAAAACTATAAAGGTACGATATCATTTCCATTTCAAAACCAAACCAATATGAAATCATTTTATTAAAACTCAAATCACAAATATATCCTTTCCAAAAATCATAGCACTTTCAACGTTATAACACTTCGAAATCGTAACACTTGAAATATAACATTTTCAAATCATGATACTTTGAACGTAACTTCCACCACTTAAATGGTTTAAATATTTAAAGTACTTTATATAACAAATAGCTTCTTCAATTTCACAAATTAATTCCAAAACAACTAGAATTTACAAATCAAAATTTCAATTCAATTTAGTTACCGAATAAACTATTCCAAATTATATCAATTTCATAGCAGTTTTGATCCACAAAATAAACCTTTCCAAATTCATTATAATTCAAAACTTTAAGTATTCAACAATTTCAAAACTAAGTTTGATAATTTCTTATATATATATCAAATTCAATTTTCTATTATTTAGTTTCGAATTATTTACTTGATAAATCTATTATCATTTGAATAAAACTCAAATTACAAATAACTAATTATTTCCTTCAATTTATTTATACTTGAAATACTCATTTAATTCACCTTATCCCAAAATCAAGTTATAAAATCATACTTTTTTTATTTTTCCAATTTAATAAATTTCACACCAAACTTATTTGAGTTTAATTCTTAAATAAATTCAATTTCAAATGAATTTCCAATTTATCTTCCAAGCTTAACTTATTTAAATCATTATAAACTCTATATTAAAATATAATTTAAATACTTAACCATATTATCTTTAATAAAAATCAAACTTATTATTAAGCTTATTCTATATTTAAAACAAATTATACATAGCTTAAAATCAAGGATAAAAAACATTTATATAATATCAAAAATTAACATTTATATAAAACCGTATATTTCTTCACAAAACCATAGAAATCATTTCAAAATATTTATATGTATAGACCACGGTGTCTGTATATAATTTTCTGTCCTATGGTCAAATGATACAGATATTTATCATTTCAATCTGTAATTTAAAATACAAATACGGTTATATATCATTTCAAACCGTAATTCCGAATGAAATAAAATCCATAACAACTTGCAGTTTATAACAATATAAAATACAACATCCATTCGTCCAATATCAATCATTAAACATTTATCACAATCATCATCCAATCCAATCAATAACATTAATATAGAACATATAATAAACAACAGGTATTTACTGGTAGTTTATATTCAATGATAAATTAAATGACTATTTAACTGGCAGTTTATATGCAGTAATAAATTAAATAACAATTTAATTCAATAAATTCAATTTAACTGAGATGATGATTAAGATATGCCAAACAGTCATAAACAAATTTCTAATCACATCATAAATCAGTTTAACAATCATAATAAAATTTTAGAAGTTGTGAGTGGGTTAAAACACTCAAATTTTGAATTTAAATCCAATTTAAACCCAAAATTTGAACAGTCTTAGAATCTACCCAAACCAGTGTCAAAATGTCCGGAATTTCAATATGAACCTAGCAGAGAAAACCGCGCGTGAAACGGACCTCATATGTGAAAGTTACACACATTAGAAAATTAGAAATCAAAATTGATAAATAAATAAAATAAAATAACTAGCCTACCTCTTCACGCCACGTCACAACATCCTACACTGCTACAGCGAGGTCATGAATGAAACCCAATATGCCATCGAACCTTTGATCGAGATTTCTCGCCACCATCGGTCGCCGTTGGATATGCCATGGCCACCACCGGTCTTGCCTCGCCTCCTTCTTCCATCTCCCCTAGGTCCGATCGATGCAGTTCCCCTGCTGCCGCCTCGTGCAACCCGAGACTTCGAACCTAAAACCGAAATTCAAGCCACCACAGGTCGCGCTAGGCCTTGCGACCACCACCCATCACCTCCCCAAGACTCTCTCTTCCAAACCCATATTCCAATTTCAAAAATTGTCGCCAAAAGAAAAAACGCCTAAATCGGCAATTTGGTTTCGCGTTTTATGCCTTTTGACCGCGATTTCTGCTCGATTCATGCATTGTAATGGAAAGCGAGCACTAGACGCAGGTTCCATTCGTCGAGACCTTTCCAGCGAGATAAATTTCGATACATATTGAGGAGTTTGAATTTTGAGGTTGAATTTTGAATTGAAACTGGGTTGTGAAATTTAGGATTTGTCTGCCATTGAGAAAGAGAAGCAACAAAAATTTCTATACGTATAGAAATGAGAAATAGAAAGGCTACTAGGGTTCATAACTGGATATATATAGGTAGAGCCGAGAAATAGAGGAACATATACGATTGGTTTGGACTGCTGAACGATAAATGGCCCGAAAAGTCCGTTCTAACTCCGAAACGAAAATGGATCAACCCATATATAAAAATAGATGTTTTAAATATTTTAAAATCAATGGAACAGGTTTCAAGTCCAAATCCCATCGTATGAAGAAGTTATGCTAAAATCAAGTTATTTCAAATTGATTTCAATTAATTTCAATTAAATTGATTTCAAGGCATTTCGAGTCCGTACGATCAAACGACAAGTCCGATTGCTAAGAAACTTGAAATCCTACAAAAATTTACTGTTACGGATCCGATGAAACTGGTTTCGTCGAAATCCGAGTCAGTGGCCAAAATGGCTGTTTTCTAGTTAATTAAATAATTTAATATTAAATTAAGTATTCACTTCTTCAATTTAATTTCTATAATAAACAAATCTTATCATTTTTTATTTCTTAAACAATCACAATCATTTTAAACAAACTTAGAGGTCAAATTAAAGTTGATTAATCCATCAATTTCAGTGTTTAATTTCAGTTTCATTAAATTCAGGAATTAAAATTTAAAATTCCCAAAATCCATTTATTAAAATTTTAAACCTTGTTATTCACATCTTTATCACAATAAGGACGCAACTAACATTGGTTCATGATTTATTGCATTAAAATCTTCAAATTTCACCTTAATTTCCCATTAACGTAATATTTAAATATTTAATTCCATTTTTTGCAACAAACCCAATTACTATAATTTAAATTCAAATAATTTGATAAATCTTGATTTCCATTCTTTAAATCGACCAATTGTCATATTATAAATGAAATTGACATTATTTTCTAATATTATCTTAATTTACATTAACATAATATTAATTACACTTATTGAAATTTATTTCCCAATTTACCAAATACAACCAATTATGACCTTACAATTATTTCAATTAATTGGGATTGCACTAAATTAGTTATTTATCGGCTTGGATTAACATTATTACCTTTATTTTCGTGGTTTCATTATTAAATTACAGATTTATTTTATTTTCCTTCCGAATAAATTACTAAAACTTATTAAATTAACAAAATTTAATTATCGAAAATTACGGGTCGTTACACTCTCCCCCACTCAAAATTTTTCGTCCCCGAAAAGATAAAAGAAGGGAAAAGATGAATTAAGTAAACTATACATCTTATTCAAAAATATTAAATTTGTGAACAAATAAATTTTTCAAAATTAATTAATTTAAATAAAAATGCCAATTTATAATCGTTAAATCTTTTATGCTCAAATTAATAAAGCTTGGAAAACATTTTTCAAATTTTTTTAAGTCCAAAATTTACGAAAAATTACGGCAGAGTCTCCTTTGTGTGGGGAGGCTCGAAAGAAAATATAACAATATAAAACATATATCTCCCAAAATAATAGATATCCCAACACGGGAAAAACAATATAATAGCGCTATAAAACCGAAATCCGAGAACGTACCTATTTGTTGGGCAAATAATGCTTAATTATGAAACCAAAAGCAGCAGCAATTGCTTTCATAACCTATATTTCACTTATATAATCTAAAAGAGTTAATACTTAAATAAAATGAAATATTTAAAGTTGTTTCAATCACTAACAACAAACAACAATAACTTGCAATCACAACATGCAACCATCATATAAAGTCAATAAAATTAACCATCCATATATCTATAGCAATTGAAACAAATAGTTGTTTGGGTTCAAAAATTTTAAATCGTACAGAATGGAGAGTAAACTATTAAGTGCACCATTTACTAAACAGTCTTAGATGAAACTAAATAGATTATTTATACATCCAAACAAATTTAAAGTATCCTTGCCCAAACAACCATAAACCAAAACAAACAACCATTTCAAACAATAGATCTAGTCTGTTCTTATTAATTCCATTTCACTACAATAATCAAAACTATTGATTAACGGAAATTTAAGAACTAACTATTGGGTTAAATTTCAAATCATTGTAAAATAATAGATAGATGTATATACTTACAATTTATATATCTAATTATATTTAAAACAATTTAAAATGTATATTTGTTTGTCAAAATAAATCTGTAGTAAAACTACTACAGTGGCCTTCCCACTTCGAAACTCGAAAATGAATGTCGATGATGCATGCACTCATCGCCAAAATTATTTTCCAGCGATGGAGAGGGGAGTACAGAACTTATTTCATTCCAAAATTGCTTTAAAATAATTCTTTCAAATCATATTGAAATACTTATAACAGAAATACTTCTAATAATATTATCACTATAATCCAAAATCATTCGAAAGAAATTTTCTAAACCCCAGAACTTAAGTTCCAAAATTTCCAATTTTCATTTATTTTATTTTCTTCAAATTTTGTTTCCAAATCAATATTTATAAATTTCACTACCTAACAATCAATATATACAACCAAATATATATCTTATTTATAAAAATTTATTTTATATATATATAGAAAATATAATAGGCAAAATTATTTCATTCACCTATATTCAAAACAATATTGTGTCGGTCTGTCCTGTTAAGTGTTTAGAAATCCCTATTGATGTCATAGCGTCCTATGCACCAACCATAATTTATAAATACAAAACAGAACAAATTAACACAATATCAAAACCTTTTTACAACACTAACAAATATGCTCTCTCATATATATACTCTCAGTGGCTCATCATCATAGGGTATTACTACCCTACTAAAAAAGTGTCAGACCCCACAAAGCTAAGGTTTATTGTTAAACCAAAGCTCTGACACCAGATGAAACATCTCTCCTTTCTGTACGCTTAAGCAGACACACGTGCCAACTCAAACCATACAGAAGGGCGGATTGTTATGGGATAAATAAGAAAAAGCAGAGAAAGAAAAACAAAATTAAATCTTGTTGAAGAACGATAAATTATAATAACCAAACAAACAGTTCATGAAACTGTTTTACAAATATTCGATTATACTTATACAATACGTATCAGAGTTACACATACCAGAGAATAATAAGTAATGCAGCGAAATACATGCTGCAATGAATCATAATAATAAATAGTAGCACTAAAATCTTCGTCTTCGTCCTCCATAAATAAGCCCTTCAAATCTTGAAATGCTCAGGCTGACCCGAGCGAATTGAAAAGACAAAACACTTGAGTCGGAACTAAAAGGTCTTATTTAAGTTAAATCAACAGTGAATAATTTGAGTGGAACGGCGTCTGAAATGTTTATGGGATTTGACATCTCCTATCCAGTGTCTAACGTGAGTGTAGTAACTTAAGAGATGCTCGGGATTCATGTATCCTAAAGATCCGTTAAACTATTTACTACGTAGTAATATTTTGCTATTATAATAGTGTCTAATAGTAAAGTAAACCTACTTTTAAATAACATTAAGGGGTGACCCATATAGCCCTTAACACGTAATAGTGTCAATAGTCTATATAGTACCGTAATACCTCCTGATCGGAAGGCTACTGGAGGATACTCCATAGGTACGCCACAAATCAAACTCGTATAAGGCGCGCTAGGGTGGTGAAACGGCACAAATAGGAAATGCCAGGGTAGATATACCAATTATACTTCCGGGCCGGTGGTAATGCATAGCAGCTACCACCGCCCATCTCGAGCCACACCCCCAAAATCAAAAATCAAAAGTGGCCACCGAATCATTCTCAAAGTCAGAATATAATAGCGAAGGAGTGTGTCCGATCAGAGGAGCGACCTCATTAGCCCATCGATTGCTCCTATTTTAGCCACCTTATGCCAACTCACGGGAGTCGGGTCCACGTTCATACCTTAAAGGTTGTCGCCACCATCCTACTTCATTCTGGAATCTCCACCGCGTACACAGTTGTTAAAGTGGTTTTCGGAGTTGCCAAAGAGTATGACAACTTCTGATCCCGGTCTCTTCAACAATCGAATGTTATTATAACATCGCGGTCATTTCAAAATAACTTATGCTTCAAAACCAGAATATAATATCCATTTCAAAACCATAAAGGTACGATATCATTTCCATTTCAAAACCAAACCAATATGAAATCATTTTATTAAAACTCAAATCACAAAAATATCATTTTTATTTCAAATATATCCTTTCCAAAAATCATAGCACTTTCAACGTTATAACACTTCGAAATCGTAACACTTGAAATATAACATTTTCAAATCATGATAGTTTGAACGTAACTTCCACCACTTAAATGGTTTAAATATTTAAGATACTTTATATAATAAATATCTTCTTTAATTTCACAAATCAATTCCAAAACAATTAGAATTTCCAAATCAAAATTTCAATTCAATTCGGTTTCTAAATAAACTATTCCAAATCATATCGATTTCATAGCAAATTTGATCCACAAAATAAACCATTCCAAATTCATTATAATTCCAAACTTTAAGTATTCAAGAATTTCAAAACTAAGTTTGATAATTTCATACATATATATCAAATTCAATTTTCTATTATTTAGTTTCGAATTATTTACTTGATAAATCTAGTATCATTTGAATAAAACTCAAATTACAAAGAACTAATTATTTCCTTCAATTTATTTATACTTGAAATACTCGTTTAATTCACCTTATCCCAAAAATCAAGTTATAAAATCACCTTTTTTATTTTTCCAGTTTAATAAATTTCACACCAAACTTGTTTGAGTTTAATTCTTAAATAAATTCAAGTCCAAATGAATTTCCAATTTATCTTCCAACCTTAATTTATTTAAATTATTATAAACCCAATATTAAAATATAATATAAATACTTAACCATATTATCTTCAATAAAAATCAGACTTATTATTAAGCTTATTCTATATTTAAACAAATTATACATAGCTTAAAATCAAGGATAAAGTAACATTTATATAATATCAAAAATAAATATTTATATAAAACCATATATTTCTTTACAAAACCATAGAAATCATTTCAAAATATTTATATATATATATATAGACCACGGTGTCTGTATATAATTTTCTATCCTATGATCAAGTGATATGGATATTTATCATTTCAATCTGTAATTTTAAGGCTAAAATTATTTAAAATCAGGATAGAGCGTTTTGAATCTTTTAAAAGGAAAGTTTTGAAACATTTTGAAAACAGGATATAATTTTAAAAAATAATTTTGAATAAAAAGTTAGCGGATATAAAACAACGTTCCACTAGATTTTTCGTAGGTTCCATCCTACTTAGGGTTCCATTCCTTTAACAGGCTCGAAGTGGATTCCATTCCACGAATAAATTGGATTTTAAGATGTCAGTGCTTTTCTACGAGTTTTAACAAAATTTATAATAAAAAATACTTAACCTTGAAATCTTGAACTCATGATAATCTTGATACTCATAAGTCTTCTATCTTGATATCTTGAATCTCTATACTGTACAGTCTTCATTCTTAATACCTGCATGGTTAAATCCTGCATGTACATATATATCTAAACTTATAATGCTAGTATTTATGTATTATAATCTATTCTAAGGTTGTTGTCATCAAAACCATCATCTCACGGACTAACAATCTCCCCCTTTTTGATGATGACAACCTTTGTTTACAAAATTTTACTTCTATCCTAATAACTCCCCCTAAAACTAATAACTCCCCTTAATCTATGCCTAACTACCATATTTTATATTTATCCCCCTTTTTCATCAACAAAAAAGCTCACTCCCCCTCATTCTTCAGTACCTGCATTGATAAACTATACAACAGAATATATAGATTAAGAAATAATCAAACGTTACGTGGAACTTCCACCCATCCTTCTTCTCCAAAGATTGGGTCTGCCTTAATAGCATCCCAATTATCATTGTCATTGGTGAGAGAGACAGGAGGATGTGCTTCGTTATCCTCCTTGTACAGAGAGGAGATCATCCATCGTATCGCATCGAAGTCCCTTTCTTGTTCCTTGATCATCTGCATTTGACTCAATTCTAAGTGATGCTGGTTTCGTAGAATAAACGAGAGAATATTCTTGAATGAATTAAGAGTTTCTTCAAGATTTTCGGATAGATTGTGAATAGGATTAGCCATAGTTTAATTTGCGAAAGAAATAAAGGATATAGATGATAAGAAATGAATTTCAGTGAAGAATTCTGAAAGAAACAGGTATTTATAGGTGTAGAAATTCGTTTGAAATGAATAGACATTTGGTAGTTATTCAAATTTCAAATTCAAAATCAATTTTCATTTCTGACCAGTACATGTCGACATGGTCATGTAGGGGATGTCGACATGGGTCAGTGAAAAATTATGACTAATTTGATTTTGTGAATAATTGTGTGTGTGTGTATGTATATATATTTATATACTATACTAACATTTATTCTGGAGATAATATAAGATAGATAACAGAAAGGAAATTTCATTTCATTGCATACTACAATAATACAACGATTAAGCACACAACAAACTACATGAACATTCGAAATAAAGCAAACTAAAACAAATATAACAATATATGAAAATATAAGACTAGTTAAAGGATGATGAAGATCAAGATAGTCCAAGTTTCTTGCTGACTTTGGAAATGAACTTGTTCATCTTGGATGAAATTTTGTCCAACTTCTTACTAACGGATATTTTAAGAATCTGTTGATTCTCAACAATCGTCTTTTGGTTTTTGAGAAGGGTTTTGGTGGATGGATTAGGAGGATAGTCAATGCTTTCCAAATAGGTTTCACCTTCTTCTTCTTCAATTTCCATTTCATCCCCTTCTTCTTCTTCTTCCTCTTCCTCTTCTTCCATTTCCTCATGAGCCAAACGCTCTTCCTTTTCGGCAAGGGTCTCATAAGGTTGAAACCAAATGGAATTTTCATAAGCGAAATGTTGGAATGGTTGAAAACTTTTCTAGAAACAAATTCTTCGCCTTTGAAATCCACTCCAAAATATTTAAAAATCCGAGTGAGATAAATTCCATGGTATAAGGTTTTCTTACCCATTTCAAGATTTTTAGGACGAAGTTCATCCAAAATAACTTGCGCCCAATTTATGTCATAATTTTCAAAAATAGCAAAAAGAGCTTTGCAAACTTTTGAAATAGGATTGTTAAAATTCCCCGATCTTGGGGTCAAAGTATGTTGCAAAAGAAGATTGACAATTCTTACCTTTGGTCGAAAATTTCGATTTTTGAATTCAAAATTATCAATCCCTTCGAAAATGTGATGAAATGTCTCACGATCATTTTCATCGATTTTAAAATTAGAAAGATCCACTCCCGTACACTTGCAATTGAGAATGTTACCCAAGGATCACAATTCAAAACAATTCTAGTGCCTTTAACAATACTCCAAATTTCATCCTCATTTCCATGATAAAATCCACGGTTTAAATTAGCATAGAAAATTTTGAAAAGATTTGGATAGCAAACAAAATCATTTTGAGAAGCATCAATAAGACTAAGAACTCCATTGTTTTCAAAAAGAGAATCAAGTTCATAAGAAGAGAAATCTTGAAAAATAGCAAATTTTCCGGGATGCACTTTGGCATAGTTAGCATAATTGATGTATGCTTTTATTGCCTCCAGATCATTGAATAATTGCTCTTTGATTTTTCTGGAAATTCTCATGGTGGAGGGGTTGCTTGAAGAAGCCATTAAAGTTGAGAGTAGAGAGTTTGAAGTTATGAAGAGAGAGTTTGAATTGAAAATGAGAGTGAAAAGATATGATAAAAGATAGTGAATAAATAGATTCTCAAAGGACATATTCTCTGGTCAAAAAGTAGCTTTTCAGAGAATTGAATGAAGTGAAAAGGTGGAGGGAAATTCAAACAGTTGAATTCAAATTTTGAAATTCAAATTCAGGTATCCATGTCGACATCATGGTAGGGACCATGTCGACATGTGCCTTTGAATTTTCATGAATTGATTTTTCCTAAGTTCTCTAATATATATAAATATTATTATTATTTTTAACGCCTATATATATCTGAAATATTATTAAACTTCAAGTATATTTCAGAAAATATTATTATACTATTAAAAAATAATAATAAAATAATGAAATAATAAAAAAAATAGAAAATAAATTTAAAATTCAAACAACACACCAATTCAAAACCAATGAATCAAACAATCAAGCAACTAATTCTAAGCAAGCAATTTCAACCAATTGTATTGTAAACGTGTACCTTTTTCTGAGTCCATTTCTTTGAATTCGTCTGAGTCATGAACAGCTGTGAAACACAAATTCGAATTATCTGTTTTCTGATCATCATCACTTGAGGATGAGTCTGAGTCATCTAGAGTAGCAATAAATGCACGCTTCTGTTTCTTTGCTGGATCATTGTTTATAGGAGAATTTTGCCTATTTGGATACGGACAGTCTCTTTTGAAATGGCTTGGTTTATCACAGTTTTAACATTAGTCATTATTTGGCACTACATTCTGATTTCTCGAATTCTTATAGTTGTTTCTCTTGAGATTATTCATCTTTCTGTATTTCAGGAATTTCCTAAAATTTCTGGTCATAATGGCTATCTCTTCATCATTATCGCTGTTTGAGTCTGATCCATCGGTTAATGCACTGAATGCCATTGATTTCTTTTCAGATGCTTTACTCTCTCTTCTCCCGATCATTTGAACTTCATATGACATTAGATTTCCAATTAATTCTTCTATCTTTAAAGTATTGATGTCATTTGCCTCTTCGATCTTAAGTGTCTTTTGATCCCATTCTGGAGTTAAAGAATTTAAAAATTTTCTGACTCGATCTTCTTCAGAAAATTCCTTTCCCAAAGATATTAGAGAATTCACAATATCCTGAAATCTACTATACATATCTGAAATAGACTCATTAGGATTCATTTTAAATAATTGAAACTGATTTGTGAGCATGGAAATTTTGGTCTGTTTAACTTTGCTTGTTCCTTCGTGGGTAACTTGCAAAGTTTTCCGGATTTCATATGCAGACTTACAAACTGACGCTCTATTGAATTCATTTCTATTTAGTGAACAAAACAGAATATTCATTGCCTTAGAATTATTTTATGCAATAGTCTTTTTCTCAGTAGTCCACTGTGCAAAATTAATTGTGGGTTCAGAATATTCAGTTTGTGTGATGTTCAAAGTGTCTAATCCTGTAGATTGTAAATATATTTTCATTCTACATGCCTAATATTCATAGTTACTGCCATTAAAAAGTGGTGGTCTGACAGTAGACTGACCCTCTACAAATGAACAAGTGACAGGGATACTAGTGTTAGTAACAGTACCAGTGTTGGTAGCCATTTTGAAAATTTTTCGAAAATCAAATTATGAAACTTTAATAACCTTACTCTGATACCAATTGTCAGAAATGCGGATTACGGATCTTAAGACTAGGATTAACACTAGAGGGGGTGGTGAATAGTGTTAATAAAGAATCACTAAATCTTTTTTGATTTATGTTAATTTAGACACCAATGTATGCAATATACGGACACAGATATGATCACAGAAACAAACACAGATGCAGAAATAAAATAAAAGCAATAAAGGAAAGAACATACTGGATTTTATACTGGTTCGGAGTTTCCCTACATCCAGTCTCGCAACACAAGTACGGATTTTCTTTCAAAAGCAATTGTACAATTACAACCTCGGTTTCAAGGCTACGAGGTACACCCTCTAAAATTTCGATCCTCTGGGTAGAGATACTTGATTTCTGGGCCATAGGTTTACCCAATTGATTTACCAAGGCTACAATCACACCTTTTCTTTCTTGATTGATTTTCAAGGCTACAATCACACATTTTCTCGCTTAATAGATTACAAAGAAGTTTATAACTCTGAATAGCACCGAGAATCTTATAGAGAGGGTGAATGTAACGCCCCGGAAATTTTCGACTTTCGAAAATTCAACATCGATACTCACTTTATCGACTGCCGAGAAATCGAAGGCCAAAAACCCGAAATGTTATGGGTTTTAAAAAGAATTTAGGAAAAGAAAAAATAGAAAAGAAGAGAAAGAAAAGAAGATAATAGATAAGGTAGAAGATGGAGGGAAAAGAAAACAGAAAATTAGAAAATAGAATAGAAAAAAAAAGAGAAAATTTGAAAATAGAAGAGAAAGAGAATAGAGGAAAAAGAAAAACAGAAGAAAATAGGACGGAACAGAAAAACAAACAGAACAACATCAGAATCTCACAATTCGCAGCGGAACAACATATATAATAATAAATGAATAATCTTTAAACAAAGAACTATATCAGTTATTACATTACATTTCATTACATCATATCATCAGAGTGTACAACATCAACAACAACAAACAATGCAGCGGAAAAAGAAATACTATATAAACTAGTAATACGCCATGCCATCCAGCTTGCCTCCAGCAACTCCAGAATATCCAGAATATCCTGATAAACCTTACTCTTAATTCCCCGTGTGAAATTGGTGGGCACCCAGAGTTTAGGAAGGAAAACAATAAACTCCAAGTCAGTCATGAGACTGGTGTGAGAACTCAAAACAGCTTATTTATCTTTAAAATCAAAATAAAGGAATATTTTTAAATTCAATTCGCAATGCTTTTAAAAATGAGACTACCATAAGGCCTCCCGCACACGCACACAATGCAAACGCAGAATCGGGGGAGATTTCTCCTTATGATAGTCAAAGATGCTTGATACGCATTTAAAATAACATTTGATATTATTACTAGTGCATAGTGTAGGGGAAAAATTCATTTTGAAAGTAGAATATAAATCTTAGCCAACATACGACCATTATCGTATGCCTACTATAGCTACCATCCAAACAGTGGTGACCACCATAAGTGAATGGCAGGTCCTACAACTAATACCGTACAAGTTTTGTATTGGGAATTGGATTTCCAACAAATGGTCAGGCTAAGGAACTTCCCATTGCCACATGAGAATGCCTCTGGAAAGACATCCCCGAGAACCAAACCGGAACTCTGCCAACACAAGGCCGGGTTACCCCTAACTGGGTAACTACTGACACGAGCACGCCATTCCCCGATCGTAAACGACCTTTCTTACGGGATCCCGAAAACCAACAACCACAAAGTAATAAATTCGCAGTAACCACCTAGGTTAAATATCTGGGCTCCATACCATGATACCACCTCTATCCAGAAGGAAATGTACATACCCTAAAGGGTGCTACCCCTCATAACCTTGCTGCATCTTTCCTGTTTTGACCATTTCCGGGGTGTGAGGTTCGACGAAGTCACGTCCACAAAAACATACTTTATACAAAAGCCATGCTTTGGGTCAACAAATGATCAACACAATGATCACTAAGATAGACGATCAAATAAATGATCCTATCACAATAATCAACACAATGATCATTTACAGCAACACTCAGCATGTCACATTACCAAATTGGGAATATATCGCTGATAACTTCAACTATATAACCTCTGAGCTCGTACGTCTCAGAGAAGGGTGTTAAGCTAAAGAATAAATTCTTCGCCACCAACAGAAATATATTTGAAAGAAATCGGCTTTATATCTCAACTTGTAATGTCAGACACACAATCCATACAAGTCTGTTCCGGGCTCGAACAAAACCGAAGGCACTTACAAAGAAGTCCTTGCAATCCGGATATTCACAATCCTGATCGGATTCACCATCACATATGGAGAACTCTATACCGTAGCTACTCGGTGCAGAGTAAATCGACAGGTCATCCTATCGCTCTCGCAAATACCGGGTCTTCAACACCGATCTTCAATGCAATTCACAACGACGTATCACATATTCGGAATGGGTTATACGACCCCATGGTCCTTTCCCGGTTAACCCGAATAGTGAGCGCTTATTCAAAAATAAGTGTGGCATTCAAATTCAAACAAATCACATCCATTACCCATTCAAGGGAAATATTGATAGTCGGTTATTGAACTATCACTGGATATGCACACATCACCAGTTTCCAAATAATTTTCCAAATTATTTATTTTCCAAAAATATCTTCACTAGATATATAATTTCAATACTTCAAAAATAAATCAACATTTATTTTTAAACCCATTTTCCAATTTCATTTATAAATTCAATAGAGAATTTACAATCCAAAATATCTATGAATATTTGATTTCAATTATTCATTTCAATATTCCTTTTCAATTTATCTTCAAAAAGATAAATTCTCAAAGTATTCACTTTATATTGGAAAACATTTCCATACTTGTTAAATAAGTAATTCACAAATTTTATTTATTTTCAATACTTAGAAAATATTTAATATACTCTAATCGAAATTAAGTATATATTTCATTCTTTAAGGAAATCCTTCACTTAATCATATTTATTTGGGCCAAAACGAATGTTGCGTAGAACATCGTTACGACAACCCAAAATCACTAGTATAGGGATTCGAAATTAAAATAGATATATAAATCCCAATACTATACAAAACATTTCCTTTCGGAAATCATTTACTATAACAACAGTGTTATAGTCCATCATCTCCTTCTATTTCTCGAAAACGTCTATTTCAACAATTAATGTTGAAATCTATGGTTTCGAATCTCAACACCTTTTTAAAACATCGTTAGATCGTTTTAATTCTATTTAAAACATTCACATTCAAACCATTTTCTTTAACGTGTTATTCACTATTCAAAAATGTGAATAAACTTCATTAAGAAATCTCATCCTTTTATTCGTTTTAATTCAAAGGATTATTCACTATTCAAAAATGTGAATATAACTCCTTTAATAGGTTCCAACAATTTTCTTATCAAAATAAGTCATTTGCGAATTTATAAAACATCGTTTATAAATTCCATTTCTATTTATTTATAAAAACTTCTTTTTTTTTATAAATTCTTTTATTAACCTATTCCAGTTTATAACTCAATTATAACTCAAAGTTCATATTATAAGTTAAGTGCTTATAATCTATTTGTTTGCAAAAATCGTTCCTTTGAACTTCATAATTATAAATCTTATAACCTATAAGATTCAATTATTCACCCAAATCTATTCCTCAATTAACTTCACCAATTTATAAATCTTACTATTTATAAATTTTATTTATAACTTCACGGTTTATAATTCTATAAATTTCATTCATTTATGAAATTCATTTTCACTTCATTCAAACACTTATAAAAACTCGTTTTATAATGTCTATATTTCAATTTATAAATATCCATTTATAAATCACTTAATACAAATCAATTTATATTATTCTTTTAAAACATCTTTAATCTCCTTTATAATTTCACCATTCTCTTGATTTATAAAATAATTAAATTTTATAAATCCTATATTTAAACTTTTCACAATAAATTCAAAAATCCCAGTTTAAACTATTTTATACATCATTAACCCGTATTTTCAAAAATCAATCTTTTAACTATATTTCACAAAAACCATAATTTTATAACTTTACAAATTATAGCGTTTAATTATTTAAAATGGGTCAATTCCAAAAATATAGTATATTTTCAAAAATCACTTTAAAAATCATTTTAAAATTCCAAAATCTGGGTCCAATGATGCTACACACCAAATAGTCAATCACGACTACAACGATATCATATATCAATATGAAAATCCATCAAATATCAAAATATCTGAAATCAAATAAAAACTGTTGAGGAATCCAGTTGGATCCCTCCAACCTGTTTTCCTGCATCCACAAACATTAGCACAATACCAATTTCGCTCCAGTACGAAATTATCGCGGTATATGTTCTTATTAAATATTATCCGCTTAATAACGGCGTAATAGGGTCTCATCCGCTAAACAAAAAATGCGGGAAATCAATAACTCCAATATATACATATGCCAATATATATATATTGCTATTATATATAATACCAATTTCACTGTTTATGAAATATTCGCGGTATATGTTTTTATTAAATAACATCCGCTTACTAACGGCGTATAATGTCTATTTTAACAATCAATAGATATCAATCAACATTCAAACATGCATTCAAATATTTTAAATCTAACTATTTAAAATAAAATCGAAACTGATTCGATTGAGTGAGAAGTTCTCACCTTGATTTTAAATTCCGTTTTAGCGATTTATTTCGAATAAAATTAAACGGACGTTTAATTTTACCCAAAATTCTCACTAACTCCAAACGACTCCAAACCAACTCCATCGCGTAGTGCTCGTCCATACAATTCCAACGCAACTGAGTTTGCATTTTTTCGACCTCGTATGAAAAAGTTATGAATTTTTAAAGATTGTACATGATTTTATAACTTAATTACAACAAAACCTTTATAATATTAAACCTAAACTAATCATCACCGTTAGATCTCAATCCAGCACATCAAGACCCTTGAACGCAACTCCCCTCCTTCTTCATCTTCTACAGGTTGTACACGAGGCCGCTGAACCCATATAGCAAATTAGGGTTAAATTTTAGCAACCTCATCTCTCAACTATAATTCGATCAAGAAGCGCCATTTCGAAGAGCTCGACGAACACAATATTCGGCCTGAAGCATGTGGAGCTCGGCTCTCTGATGAGCCTCGAATTGCGTGCCAAACGTGAGTCGAACGCGGCTCCTAATCTCCCTCCTCGCGACGCCATATCCGATCATAACCGTTCAACTTGAAGCTCTCACTACACTCTACAATTTCTTAGTTGGAAGTTTCATGAATGGGTTTGTGGATTGAAAGATAATTGAAGATGAAATCAAGACAATTTCGGCCATTCATTTTGTTAGTGGCGGCTGTGCATAGTTTGACCTAGGTTTTTTTTTTTATTTATTTATTTGTGAATTCAAGGCCTATTTATAGAAGAACGAACGAACACTATTCATCCGGGAATTCCGAACTCCGATTTACGCGCCGAAACTGACGTACCTAGGGTTTATCCCGCGTTCCGGACACAATGGAATAGGTTTCGGAAGCTAATTCGGAAGTATGTGCGAGTTATGGCTATAAACGCTCAATTTGAATTAAACCGATTTAAGCGATTTTCTAGGCGTTTTAATTTGTACCGGACAAACGGTAAATCCAATTGACTTGAAATTTGAAACCTTACAATAATATCATATTACGGATCCGATGAAACTGGTTTCGTCGAAATCCGAGACTTTTTGAAAAATGGCTATTTTAGCTCGCCAAATTTAAATTAAAAATAAATCGATGCGTTTCGAGCTGCCACGCTCAAACGATAGCTCCGATTGACACGAAATTTGAAATCCGGTAATAACTTACTATTACGGATCCAATGGAACTGGTTTCGTTCAATTCTGAGACTGTTCAAAAATTGACTATTTTCACTAGTCGATTTTAATATTAAAATATTCAATTTTCACAAATTAACTTTTAATTCGATTTTAAAAGTTCTAAAATATCATTCTAACTTCCATATGATAAAATAAAATTTACAAATCATTTTCAATCATATTTAACTCAATTTTCAATTATTTCCATAATTTAACGTATTAAATTATCGATTTAATAATCCAATTAAATTCAATAATTCAAATAAAAATTTATTTGACTTATAAATTCACTTATTAATATTTAAAATTAATTAAATATTCAAATTTTAATTTCTAAAAATTCTGGGTCGTTACAGTGATAGAGAATCAAACTAGAAGTAATCGAGTTCGATTCAATGTTGATTTCGGCAGAGTAATGATAAGAATATGTATTAAGAAAAGTTGAAGAAGAAGAGGAGTGAAAAACCAGAAAATCTGATATAAAATTTGTTAAAACTAACCCCTATTTATAGAAGAACAACAGCCATGTCCATTCGTGAAGAGTTATGGCGAATAGACACTTCTTTTGAAATTTAAATTTTGAACTCAACTGACACCATGCCGACATGGGGTACAAAGGCATGTCGACATCCCAATGCATTTTTTATGTTTTGATTTTCTTTGAAAATAACCTTTATCTTATATTAAAACTAATTTAAACTTTATAAATATACTTGAATATAGTTAAAATTAATAAGTAAATATAGAGAATAATATATATAGAATTTAACTCTAATCTTATATTTTAAATCTAAGTATAAATATTTAAAAGTTAAATATATTATATTAAAAGATAGTTTAAAATCAGAAGTAATTTGACTTTGAAATTAAAGATAATTTTAAGGCTAAAATTATTTAAAATCAGGATAGAGGATTTTGAATCTTTTAAAAGGAAAGTTTTGAAAACATTTTGAAAACATGATATAATTTTGAAAAACCATTTTGAATAAAAAGTTAGCGGATACAAAACAATGTTCCACTAGATTTTTCGTAGGTTCCATCCTATTAAGGGTTCCATCCCTTTAACAGGCTCGAAGTGGATTCCATTCCACGAATAAATTGGATTTTAAGATGCCAATGTTTTTCTATGAGTTTTAACAAAATTCCTAATAAAAAATACTTAACCTTGAAATCTTGAAATCTTGATACTCATGAGTCTTCTATCTTGATATCTTGAATCTCTATACTGTACAGTCTTCATTCTTAGTACCTGCGTGGTTAAATCCTGCATATACATATATATATCTAAACTTATAATGTTAATATTTATATTTTATAATCTATTCTAAGGTTGTTGTCATCAAAACCATCATCTCACGGACTAACAGTTTGAAGAAGAAGATGATGTGTTTGTTCCTTTTAGGTGCTTTGGGGATTTGGGTTCGTTCTGATGCAACTCGTTTGGGGCTTCAGTCTAACTCTTTTTTTTCGTTTGGCTTGTTCCATTCGAGTGCGGGATTTTTTTGTTTTGTTTAGGGTGTGGGCTTCGGACCAATAACCCTTGTTTGTTTTTTTTAAAGCAAGGCAAAGCATGTAACGACCCGACTTTTCGATGCCCGAAAAATCAAACCATTAGGATCAAAGAAGAAAGAGGTAGAAAAAGAGAAAACAAAACAACAACAGAATCTAACCATCACAGTGGAATAAAATATAATAAATAATAACTGATCTTTACAGTAAAGAAAATCTGTTTACACATTACATCATCAGAGTACACATCACACTCAACTGAACAGTAATCATAACATGTCCTCACAAAACTGAATACACAGCAAATCAGCACAGCGGAATATTTAAAAACAAGTACGGAGGTATGTATCGCCATCCAGCTCGTCTCCTGAGCTCCACAGCATCCTTTCCTATATCCTATTGTGATAACCCGAATTTTTGGGCATCTGTTAATTGGAAATTAACAGGATTAAAATTGTTAGAATTCTTATTTGTTAATTGAACAAATGAAATTCTGATATATATATATATATATATATATATATATATATCTGTATATATAAATGAATTTAAAATTTTAACAAAAGTTGAATTATAAATATTTGAAAATAATAAAGATTGAATATATATATATATAAGAAGATTTTAAGTAGAGAAATTTTTATTTAAAAAAAACAAATTTAAGATGTGTTTGCTTAAAAGAGTATATTTATATTTATGAGTTGATTTTTTTTGGAATTATGGATTTAAAGTGAAAATTTAAAAGAGAAATACTTTAAACTATTTTAGATTCAAAATAATATTTGTCTTATATTATTTTCTTTAAAGGAAACCTTCTTTAAATTAATTAAAAAAGTGACTGTTAATTGATAAAATAAATACAAAAGCTTTATAAACATTTTAAATAAATATATCATGCATAATTACTAAAGTAAGTTTAATAAAAAAAATTAAACAAAGAAAAGTTTGATTATTAAACACACTTAAGATATTATTAGTATAAAACTACAATTTAATTATAATAAGATATTATTTTTATAAGGTTTTAAAAACAATTTTGCAAAGATCTTTAACACTTGTAAGCTATTAAGAAAATAATATGACAAGTGTAAGTTTAATTTACAAATGTCTTCTTTTTAAAAATTCACTTTCTTTAATTTTTAATAAATATTTTTAGAAGAAAATTACTTTCTTTCTTAACATTTTCATCTTCCTTGTTTTCTTTTCTAAAGCTCAAAACAGAAATTACATTTTAAAAATCTGAAATCAAAATTCAAAAGCAAAATAAAATCTGAAATTTAATTCTGCAAATTCAAAGAGCAAATCTGCATCTTCATATCAACCTGCAACCATCAAGTAAAATCTGCAAATTTATGTTCTTCACAACAATTAGATCTACAACCTCCAAGATGCAACTAAATGGAAGACCAACAGCAAGTCATCTGCAGTCCAAACTTTTACAAATTTCTAAAATTTCAGTCTCTGCTTAAAATTGAGTGTCGGGTGAGTAAACTCTAATTGGTTTTAACTTAAATCTGGATGCATGACTAGAAGTTGATGAAAAATGTGTTTGCATGCCATTGTACTGAAGGTATTTGAATATGATCTGTTTGAATATGTAGAGATATCCAAGTTATCTCTGTTTAATGGTACAGAGTACGATTTAAGAAAAATTTCAATTCCTCTTGTTTTAATCCTTGTTAGGCTAGGATATTTAAACAAAATATGTTTGTATCAATGTAGTATCTTTTTTGAAAATAGTTTCAGGTGTTTTTATCGAATAAATACTTCGAAAATTGTATATTACGGTAAAAAAGGATTTATAATAGAAAAATTAATGAACACTATTTCAAGTTTGGATTGTACGTACTGATTCACTTGAGAAAATAATGAATTGTGATGTAAAAATCAGGATTTCTAGTGTTAGGTTTGCCGAGATTCATCGAGTTGTTCGAATTTGTTTCAAACGTCGATTTCTGGTGATCGACTATGGTTTCGGGTATCGAGTTGAGCATGGTGGAGGCTGGCATGATAGAGATCTCGAGAAAATTGAGTAATGTTTTTTTCATCACCAAGGCGGCGGTATGGTACCGCAGTAGGGTTTTGGGACTGCTTTGGGTCGATTTGGTTTGCAAGGCTTTCACGATGCCATGGGAAGGCTGGAAGCCATCACGATCAGAGGAATTAGAATATAGGGTCAAGGGAAAACCCAATGTGGTTGACAGGGATTCTCGGGGCGAGTTGGTCGGCGATTGGCGTTATTCTTCTTTCTTTTCCGATCGTGTTGGTTTTCAAATTTGGAAGAAGAGCTCGAATTTCATTTTACGGTCGATTTCGCCAATCTGGAGAGTCAAGGGTACTGGGGAGTTGATCGTCGACCTAAGAGTGGTTTCGACGAGGCGTCGATATCGGCCAAACCTATGAGCATGTGCATGCGTGCACATCAATATCTGGTGAAGTTTGGGAGCAGGCAGATGATGGGATTCTCGGAGTTATGCTCGAATCGTTTGGGGTATGACTCGAAGTAGCAGAACGCAGTTTCTCATGTCAAGTTGGAAATTTTGAGGTGTATGCTCAGGTCTGTTTTGTTTCAGCTACTTGAGTTTTGAAGAATTATGTAATAGGAGTATACTTTATTAAAAATAGTAGAAATTCAAGTTTTAAGCTTTAAGGAGAAGGAACAAATCAAGTTTTCAAAGTTTTGAAGGGTTTGAACAAGTTTTAGGTATTTAATTTTTTTTTTTTATTAATGATTAGTTTCAAGAAAATTAAACTAAGTTTCTAAAATAAATTATTTGAACAAGTTTTCAAGTTAAATTTAAAAGTCAAATGTTTAAATTGTCTTGATCGAAAATTTAATTAAATTAATTATGTAGTCAATTCCTAATTGTTTCTCATATGAGTTTAATGATTAATTACGATAGGGAATGAGTCTTTAATTAATTAGGATTGTAATTAATTAAAGGTAATTAATTTATGAAACTAATTAAAGGGGTTATTAACTAACTTAAGTAATTAATTAGGGATAATAAATTTAAGAAATTAATTAAGGATAATTACTTAAGTTGGATTAATTAATGTAAGTAATTAAGAATAGTTAACTACTTAATGCAAATTAAGGGAGTTTAATTACTTAAATGAAGTAATTAAGAGTAAACTACTTAGTGTAATTTATTAAAGACTTTATTAATTAAGGACATTAATCAAGGGTTAATTAATTAAAGAGTGTGATTAATGAGAGAATAATTAATCAATATAAGTGGATATAGAATAATTCATTTGAGTAATTAATTAAAGATACAAATAATTAATATTGAAGGGATAAAGGTTAATTAGTTTGTATAATTAGTTAAGGGCTATTACTTAATATAATGAAGAATAATTAATCCAGGGTGATTAATTAAGATGGATAATTGAGAGATGATTGATTAATTGTTTTGAAATTAAGTAATGTTATGAAAAGATAATCTAAGTGATTGAGATTAGTAATTTAATTAGAATTAACTAAATTGATTTTGGAAGAAATCAATTTTTGCTTATAATGATTGAATGATGTTAAATGCCTTGAATTGATTGTTATCTATGGAATGAAATGTTTTATGATATGATATGCTTGGGTGAACTAGGATATTGTGGTTATCTATCAATGAGGAATTGCTATAAAAAAAAGTGGCATCTTGTATTTATAGTTGAATTGTGTTTCACTTAATAACGTGGGTTAAGATGGTTTTGAATTCGAAGAGGCCGGAGTCGGGTATTAGTAAATACCCGAAACCACTTCGATTTGTAATCTCATATAAATTCCTTATGGATTTGATATGTGAAATCTATAGATGGAAATGGAATGATTTAAGTAATTGGACTTTTTGAAACTATATAGAGATACATAGATATTTATGTGTGTAAAGTGTTGACTAAAATAAATTGAGAACTCGTTGTAAGGAACGAGTTACCCTGGGTTTTAAATAAGATTTTGAATTTTGATTTTCATGCTTGACTCACGCTGGTTTCCAGCCTGACCCGGGTGTTACTTTGATATAATGCTCGGGTTAGACCGAGTATTACAGATTTTCAGGTGAGGACGTTCTGGAGCTTAGGAGGCGAGATGGAGAGCATGAACGTATGGAGAGTTTCTGCTGTGATATATTATAGTAACTAGATAGATTGATTTATCTGTCCTGTGTTTGTAAATATGTTGTAACTCTGATATATATTAAAGTGTAATTTGACAAGTATAGTTTTCCTTTGTATAACTATTATTTATGTAATATTATATTTTAATCCGCTGTGAATGTGAGGTTTCTGTGACTTGTTTCTGTTTTCTTCTTCTTTCTCTTTTCTTCTTTTCTTAACTATCTGGAAATTTTCGGGTTGTTACACCTATAATACTCGGTCTAACCCGAGCATTATAGTTAAATAACACCCGAGTCAGTCTGGAATACCAGCGTGAGAAAACCACACTCAAATTGATCATTAAAGTTCCAAAAATCCTTTGAAAATCAAAAGCATCTCATAAGACCATGCCACAAATAAACATGTCGGGTTTTTATCTTACGATAGCTAAAACACTTTTTATCAAAATCCTCTAATATTATAATAGGGCCTATATATAAATACTTATTCGAATAGCCGAAATTGTCACATCTATTAAATTCCAGCTGCTAGCCACAATCGTGGGTAATACAAACAAAACCGTAAAAACACGTAGGGAGAATGGATTTCCAACTAATGACTAGGCACTGGGGTACCACCCGTCACAGTACATGGCCTAGATCACCGTACCGAGGATTACTCCCAATCCCTTGCAACACAAGACCAGGACTACCCCTTACTGGATAATCCTGAGTAAGATCACCCCACGATTGGGATCAACAACTGCGCCACTAAGCCGAATATAAAGGGACATCTAGACAGGGATGACCTAACCCTAATGGGTGCTACCCACTTAACCTTGCTGCATAACCCCTGATTTTCAGTCATTCCTGGTTGATGAGGCTCGAGGCTAAGCGTTACCTTTTAGAACGTTTCATATAGATTGCTCACCGTCCACCTGACGATGTTCTAAAAGCATTCATCCATACAAGTCCGTTCCGGGTTGGAACGGAACCGAAGGCACTACTCCTACTAAATCCATTTTGGAATCTCCTCAGGATTAGTAGCGACTAGCCCTTGCACTTCACTGGTCCATCTTCGAATCCAAACTCGTCTTCCTCACGAAAACGTACAAACTGGATCGAAGTGGTTTTCGAGAAATAAATCCTGATCCCGGTCTCTTTGAAACAATCAGCGCATTGGCCAATATTGGTAGTCGGTTATTTAACTATCAATTAACATTCACAACAACCATCAAATATAAATAATTTCTTCAAATTATTTATCAATCTCAAAATATCTTCGCAAGATATATTTCCATTTTCAACCCTTTGAAAACAGTTTTCAAACCACACACTTCTCATGGAATGAATTCCCAAATATTTATTTCCACTTAAAACTCCAAGCACAACAACTTTAGATTTTTAAAATAATTTAAAACACTTTGTTATAAAATATACTTTAACATTTAGATTGAAAACTGCTTCAATACTTTATATATATATATATATACACACACACACTTTAGGAACGTTAAAATGAGGTTAGTTTATAAAATATAAAACTAGATTTTCTCTTTTGAAACAAAATACCTAGTCGCCTTTAAATAATTACTACGATAATAGATTTGAAAAATACTTACTTCAGAATTTAAACATTTAGAAATAATAAATTTTCTAAAACATGCTTTTTAAAACAGCATTAAAGCCTTTAACTTATATTTAAAAATTTACTTTGAAAACGTACTTGGCTATCCAAGGAAATATACTTCTCTTCACATCCTTTAAAAATAAATCACTATTTATTTTTAAACAAATTTACCCATTCCTTTAATAAATTCTCATCATGAATTTATTCTTCCAAACATCCACTGATATATTACTTCACTTTTATAAACCCAGTTTGTAAATTTCATTGACACACTTCTCTTTTAAAAATACAGGTTTTACACACTTAAATCAATTCCCAAATTGATTTCCAATTTACTTCACTTTTAAATAAAATTCCTTACTTACTCCTTTTATTCCAAAATCCGTTAACTTCAGATTTTATTTCTTCATTACAATTTAAAATCTTTTAACTGAAAATACCAATTTCATATTTCCTAAGTTTCTTCTTTATCCTTTCAAATAAATTCACCTTGAATTTCAAAATAAATTCTTTATTTCTTGAAATAATATCACTTGATTTTAAAAGTAAAATCACTTATTCCCATTTATTCAAAATCTCATTTCCCGTACTTAGAATTTTATTTATCAGAATTCAAAAATCACTTTTTATTCTTTTCCAATTCATTTTAGTTTATTCAAAATTTCTATGATTATTTTACTCAAATTCACTCTTTTATTTTCTTTTCAGAAATCCCATTTCTATAGATTTTTTTAACTCAGTTCACCGGAATATTTTAAATCAACCATAGTATCCAACATTTCCAATTATCGATATAATTCATCACAGGATGACAAATGATTATATCACAGTTTTAAAAAATCTAAATATTTTGAGGAATCCAGTTGGATCCCTCTAACCTGTTTCCCTACATCCACAGATGTTAGCACAATATAAAATACCAATTCCATTTCGCGGTGGAATATCGCGGTATATGGGTTTATATAATATCATCCGCTATTATGCGGCGCATAGGGTCTCATCCGCTATATAATGCGGGATATCAATCACCCAATATATAGTATATATTATTATATAATATACCACATCTAATCAATCCAATCATTCAACCAAACATTTAAATTCAACCATTTAAATTTAAATAAAACCCAGATGAGTGAGATTAACTCACCGTTGATTTTAATTTGCAATCCACTCCCATCTCGACTTGTTCTTCACGATTCTCAGATTTGTTTGTGAAGTATTCGGCCATGATTTTGTCCTTTTATTTTCTTTTGAACGATAAAGAAACTGCTCGCGTAATAAAAAACGAAGGGAACAAGATGTGATGTTGATCAGCAGGTAGCTTGCAAAAGAAGGTTATAGTTACAATAAAAAGTTCAGATGTGAAGGAATATTGTTGAAAGTTTGACCAGTCAATCAATAATATATTTTCAATTAAATTTACATTGTCTCGATAAATGCAACTCAAAATCTTGACCTCCTATCAAGGCGTGACACCAGGCGCTTATAATGTTATACCCTTATTCCGAACTCAATGGAAAAGGTTTCGAGTCCTAATTCGATCGTATGGAGAAGACAGCTTTTTGGACCCAGTTATTATATTAAATTTCGATAATATTTTAGCTCGTTTATCTACCGTATGGCCAAACGATCACTCCAAACACTACGAAAATTAAAATCCGATAATAATACAATATTACGGATCCATTGGCACTGGTTTCGTCGACTTTCGAGACTGTGCCTCGGAAGGCTATTTTTAAATTCAATTTAAATGATAAAATTTCAAAACTAAACAAATCACTTCCAATTTCAATTTAAAAGCTTTTATTATGTTCAGCACTATCAATATAAATTTTACAAGCCTTCAAATTATTTATAAAAGGCTTAAAACTCCAGATTCAACATTTTACCCAACTACAAATTATTTAATTCAATAATTTAATTATCAAATAAATAGTGATATTTGAATTCAAGTTAAAAATTAACTTTTAAATATTTAAAATCAATTAAATATTCCTATTTTAAATATCCAAAATTCCGGGTCGTCACAAAGCAAATTTTAAACAATGGTTCTAAAGAAATTTTATTTTTTCAAGTTTTAAATAAGGTATTGAAAAAATTGTAAACAAATTCAAAACTTAATATATAAAGTCAAGGTTGATTAGATTTGAAAATGTGATTAGTTAAGTGTATTTAATTTTAATTTTAATTTTAATAGGAACTTAAGTGATTTTGTACTCCAGCATTTAATTTAGTTTAAATAATAATTAGAAAATTTATGGATTGGTAATTAGAGATTAATTACCCAAATGATAAATTACTTGGTATAAGAAAATAAAGGAATTAATTTATTAGGGTTGATTAATTAATTAAAAATTAGAGGTTGATTAATTGAGGATAATTAATCAATGGAAACACTTAATGGAAGTAATTAAGAATTAATTACTTAGTATAATTAATTAAAGGATTTATTTATTAAGATAATTAATTAGAAGGTTAGTTAATTAATAAATCTGAGTAATTAAAGGATATTAAGTCAAAGAGAGTGATTTTAGAAGGTCAAAGTAATTAATTATAAATAATTAATTATGATGGTAATTAAAGTTTAATTAATGTGATTGGTTTGAGGATAATTAATTTGTGTAATTAATTAAGGCTAATTACTAAACGGTAATTAATCAAGGACGACTAGATTTAGATGATAAATTAAGGATGATTAATTAATTAATTAATAATTAAGTAAGCAGGATTTAAAAAGGTGATTGAAGTAATTAATTTGATTAATTTAAATTAATTGGAATGGTGTGACAAATTAATCTTGCTTAAGAATGATTGAATAATATTAAATGTCTTGAATTACTTAATATTTCTGATATGAAATGTTTTGAGATATGATTGGGTTGAGCGATGATAATATGGTTATCTATCAAGATAAATTGTTATGTATAGTGGCATCCTGTATTTTATGTTTGAATTATATTTCATTCGAATAACTTGGGTTTAAGATGACTTAGGATTTGAAGAGACAGGAGTCGGGTATCAGTAAATTCCCGAAACCACTTCGATTTAAAATCTTCAATAATTATTTAAAAATTTGGTATGTGCATCAAATGGGCTGGAATGGGATAACTTCAAATGACTGGACCATTTAAACTATGTAAGGATACTTAGTGATTGATTGTGAAATAAGTGTAGACTATAACAAGTTTGAACTTGTAGTGAAGTTATGAGTTATCCCGGGTTTTAAATAGTTCTATGCATTGGAATTTCATGTTAGATGAGTTTACTCACGCTGGTTTCCAGCCTGACTCGGTAGTTACTTTGATGTAATGCTCGGGTCAGACCGAGTATTACAGATTTTCAGGTTAGGACGTTCTGGAGCTCAGGAGGCGAGCTGGATGGCAGGAACGTATGGAGTGTATCCCTTGTGATATATTGTTGTATATCTGGGACATGTTGATTGTATCTGTCCAGTGTTTGTGTATATGTTGTAATACCGATATATTAAAGTGTAATTTGATAAGTACAGTTTTCTTATGTATAACTGCTATATTATTAAATATTATATTTGATCCGCTGCGAAATGTGAGATTCTGTGACTTGTTTCTATTTCTTCGTCTATCTCTTTTCTTTTCTTTCTAACTATCTGGAATTTTCGAGATTGAAATTTCCGGGTCGTTACACCATATGTATTAAATGATGTTGAGATACATAACCTCAAATTTGGTGATTTTTAATAATTCATTTAGTTTATTAGAGAATTTTGAAAGAAGAAGATTGGTGGGGAAGAAAGCTTTAGGTAATAGAAAAGTGGAGTAAAAGTTATGAGCGAACTATTATTTGATGAAGGAAAGGAAAATTTACGAACTGGAAATGTCTGGAAAGCGGATTTGGGCTTATTTATGTAGGCTTGGGTTTTAAATTAAGAAATATGTATATTTTGTTCGTTTATTACTTCATTTCTTTTATACTGCTTTCTATTTAAAATATATTATAATAAAACCCTAAATAAAATTTATATTTAGACTAGTTAATTATTTACTCGGTATTACAAAATTTTCTAGAGTTTATTTTTTATATTTTAACTCATTTAAATTCAAATATCCAATATTCATATTTTAAGCCCATTTATTAATAAAGTTCCAAATTAATTTATTTCAAATTTTCTTAAACAAATAATTATTGTCAAAACCATCAAATTTCATTACTACTTACATTATAATAAATTTTCAATGTTCCTTACTAAATCCAAAATATTTACACTTAATCGGTAAAACTCCATTTTAATCATTTAAATTATTGTAATTAACTTTATTTAATTATTAAACAAAATCGAATTGTTAAAAAAAAAAAACCTTAACAAATTGCTTACCCCCAATTCCTTAGGAGGAATCTATAACAAATCTAATGATTTCATTATAAATATATATCTAAACGCAAACCAAATATTCATTAAAACTAATTTCACAATACTTTATCTTCCTTTTCTTGAGTCAGCACTTATAATAATCTATATTGACTCATCCAATATCCAGTAGAGTATTTACATAAATGAATGATTAGACCTTTTACTGGTGGCTTAAATCAAAACTAAAACAATTTAGTTATCTAAAAAATATCAAAATGGAAAAATTTATGAATTTTATTCTTTAAATCAATGTCATAATGTAAAAGCTTACTTTAAATTCAAAAAGTATTGAGTATTAAATCTAAGGAAAATTCAACATCAAACATATGAACATCTTTACTTAAACTTCACTCACAAAATCTTTTCCATCAAACTAACTTCACTTCAAACTAAATTTCAAACTATCACTTTCAAAAAAAATTATCTTAAACAAATTCTTTTCTAAATATTTTGTTAATTAACATCAATTTACATAAATAGCGGACATGTATTTTTAAAACAAATACTCTTCATATTTTTATACAACAGATATCATTCCAAATTAAATTTTCATTTTTGAAAACGAAATATCACAAACTTGACTTTTCTAATGATTAATAATATTCATAATAAAAAAGATTCCTTTATGGTCAAAATATACTATTAAATATTAATTAATTTATACATACTTATATATATTTCAAAAAAATTCTTCCATATTAACTTTATAAACTCACTTAAGTTCATAATATTTAATATAAAACTTGAATATCAAAGTCAATACAATACTAATACATCCTTATTTCATAAGACTTTCCTAAATTCAAAATTTTAAATTTATGTAATTATGCTTCTTAAAACGTTCCATACAAATCAAATATCCAAACCATATTAAATGATTCATACTCACATAAAATACAATATCCATAAATACCAAATCCCATTTATATATAACTTCCTAAAACATCACACAATTTATTTAATACACATCATGTATCCAAATCACAATAATCTAAAAAATAATGATGTTGCCTCGCCATTTATTTTAGTGATTAGTAATATCAGTCGGCTACAATATTGACCGCACAATCAACACTGTCTCGCCAGTGACCAGTGATCTCAGCCATCCACTAATATCCAATGGCTGCATACATCGCTTAAAATATATCCAAACTTATAAAAGATCTTTTACAACACATTCTTCCAAAATAATAAATATAAACTCTTTTTTTTCAAAACCATTTCCAAAATATTAACTTCAAATATCACTTATCAAAATTACTAACTTTCCTTAAAATATTACTTAAAAGATTTAATTTAATTTTCTCAAACATTTATCTTTTCAAAATATTGTATCCAAATGTCTCATTCTACTATTTAGGAATGCCCATCGAATAAGTGTGCATTTGCATATACCAGAATTGTTAAAGCACTCAATGGACTAATTAAAACAATTCATTTCAAATCCTATAACATTGGTCATATAAATCCTTTTGAACATACTTGCCTTTGAAATAATTATTAGCTTATGTTAAACTTAAGCAAATACCATACTATATCATTATATTTCTAGTTAAACATTTTTTTGTTTTTTAAAAACATTTAATGACAAACATATTCACATACACACACACACACACATACAGGCATGCATCAAAATCTTTGTTTCAAACAAATACTGAGTAATATCCAAACATTTTCAAACATCCTTTAAATACATATTTCAAAGAATAAATTATTTTAATAAACATTATATAATATCAAACAACACCATACACATTTATTAATAGAAAGCAAAGTTCAAAAATGGACTTTATTTCCTAACTTTAATAACTACATACAACAAGTCAAATATACATAGGAAATAATAACCTATGCATTTAGCGGAAAATTATTCACTGGTTTCCACTGTGCACTCTGATCAATAGGAAAATCCAAATATCTTTTACGTATAGAAAATAATAATTACATCCCCAGATGATTACTCTAGTAATCATATATATGTGTGTGTATATATATTCCTTCCATACCTTTAATATAGGGTTACTACCCAACATACCTAGGGGGATATGGACTCTAAATCTCATTTAAGATATTGACTCATATTTTTTATATATGATGTACTGTTCTGAACCTGCTATAATACAAAATATGATATCTATCCCATTATGGTCATCACTGGTACCTCAGATACACTAGTTTTATTGCTAGCCACTCGATTGTAAGCATACAGTGGCCAACCCTAAACGGTATGTGTAGGGGTGTAGCGACCCACAATTCTATACATTTTAAGTTTACAATAAACCATACATGTCCAACTCAATTTGAACGAAAAAGTGGATAGTTATGGAGGAAAGAAAATATAGATAGAAATAGAGTAGAAACAGAATCTCACACGAATGGAATAATACACACACACACACACACACACACACTATTTCAACATATAATCTTTATAACGAAATTTTTTTATATGCGTTTATCATAGTTTAATTCAACATCAACATGGATAGTTATAAATCTTTGCCTTACAAATGCGGAATACAACAGTACAAAAGTATGGTGGAAAGGGATAACAATCTTCAAAAGCATCTTTTAACTCCATGTTCCGAGCTCTTTCAAAATGCACCAAACTAAACCTGATACTAGGCTGCTTGGAAAAAAGTGCATCCAAAGTTTAAGGGAAAGAAAATAAACTCTGAGTCAGTCATAGGACGGTTGTGAGAAATTCAAAATACGACCATTTGAAAATAAATGTATCTCATAAGACACTACTGCATATAAACACGTAACGAGTTTGTATCTTATGATAACTAAATTATTTTACGTAAAATCTAGTGATATTAATTTTAATGACATTCTTTTGAAAACCTTTCAAATAAACATATTCAAATAGCCTAAACTATTACATTGGCTAAATTTGATGGCATAATAGGTTTACAACTAAGTCTGAAGGCATTTATTCGAGAATGGATTTCTAATGAATAGCAAGAGAAGAGACTACCTCTCGTACAGTACATTTCTAGAGGAATGTACCAAGGATTGACATCTTTGAAACCTCTGCAAATTAAGGCCAGTCTACCCGCAGACCCATCTGGCGGCGGTAGAACAAAATATGGTATCACCCGGCCATTCCCGACCTCTCCAAGATGTCTCATAGAATAAACTGTATAATTTAAACCTGATAATATAGCGAGTAGAAATAATTAAATCCAGAAAGTTGATATCATACCCTAATGATAGGGAACCACTTAGCCTTAAAGCAATCACTGTTATACAATTCCCTGGGTGTGAAGCTTGAGATAACGTTTACCTTTCTTAGAACATTTTCACTTAAAAACCCATATTGCCATTTCTAAAAACACATCATTCGTTTCAAAAAAATAACCTCTGGGCTCTTACGTCTTAAAGAAGGGTGCTAAGCATAAGAGGGGTTACCTCGTACACCATCAAATAGATATACATTTATATAGATCAATGCATTGTGTTCTTAGAAATGCAATGTCAAATATTCATCCATACAAGTTGTCCAAGAATAGGACAAACCAAAGGCACTCTCCTATCACATCCTATTGAAAATTACTCATAGGATTAGTAGCAAGTTGTCCTTGCGTATGAAGATCCCAAAACAAATGGACCACTGCTATTTATTTATCCCGAAAGCTGCTTCAAAATATCAACAAGCAGTCCTTCCATTATTAAGATACCCACCTTCGGCTTCATTATCTTCAACATATCTTCACTTTCGAAATCATCAATTGGGATGAAATGGTTTTCGGATAAGAATTACCCAAATCAAACCTTGGGTCGAACCAATCAGTGATAAAAAGATGTTAAGTAAGTGGGTGCTTATCATTTGATTAATTACTCTCTTTATCAAAAATATCTTCTAGAGATACATATCTTTCAAAACCATTTCTTTTTAGTATGTATGGGATCATTAAATCACATTTACCAAATCTTTGTTTAATTAAAACCATTTTAAATTTTGGAGTAATTCCAAATCATTTCATCCTTACTTAGGAAAATATCTTTGAATAATTTATTTATATCTTAGAAAAAAATTTCTTATTTCAAAATCATAACTTTTAAATGGGTCAAAAATAATGTTATTTAAGACATCATTTACTGTAAACCCAAACCAATTAATCTTAAATAAAAGGATCCATAAGAATTAAAATAATTCCAAATCATGTATATAAATCTTGAAAAAAGATTTCTTATTTTCAAATCATAACTTTTAAATAGGTTGAAATCATGTTATCTAAGTTGGTAAAAGTAGTTAGTATTCAAGTAAAATGGATCCATAAAAGTCATACTAAATTTATTCGACATCAGTTTTCATATTCAACCTTTACTATCCATTGAATAGCGGTGAAATCACCTTTTAAATTCACACTGATAGCACGGGTTCCCTCCTCATAATTTATTACCAATTATAAGTAGATAATCTCTATTTAATCTAAGTAGAAATTAATTAATTATAAAAGTTAAATCTATTATACTTGTCTCATTTCCGACATTGCGACCTTATCTATCCCTCGCCCAAGAAAAAGGCCAAGTGTGCTAGGGAACTGGTTGCTCCAAAACATCTCCTAAGTTTAAGCACCTCTATCTGGATCTCATGAATAGAAAAATCTAATCTACTCATTGGCCTTTAGAGCCGAGATTAATTTACTTGGTTATAACAACTTTCCTTTAAATCATTTATTCAAATCCTTTTAAAATAAATTACAAAACCTTCAAATCATTTTTAATATACTTACTAATTTATATGAAAATATTTATAAAATATTTTAGAAAGAATGCTTAAGTTTAAAGACATATTTCAAAAGTTATTACAAGGGCTGCAAAAAGTGCTGCGAATAATGCTGCAACGAGAGCTTTTACGGCTTATTTGATCAAAACAACTTTTATATCATTTGCAAATCTATTTTTTATAAACCAAATATATTTTTTAGAATATTTTAACATATTATAGGCTTTATTTCATAATTCTAAAGAATTTATAATATCAGTTTTAAAGAATTTGTTGCTTTGATTTTCGAACCGCCAAACTGCGGCTATTTTTAAAACTCTATTTCCTTATAATTCAAAATCTACAAAATGAAATCTCAAACTTTTTATTTTGTTTGAAAAATACGATTATAAGAGTTCATAAAATTCTTATTCTAAAGAACTCTGACTCTATATCCATCGTATAAATGGATTTAAACTTTTTACGATGTGAAATTGCGAACCGTTATGCGATTGCATATTTTTGACTCAATTTTCATAACCTGTCCAAAATTTACCAAATAGGATTTTACTATCCATAAAACATTTTTAAATCATTTTAAAGGGGTTTAATGATTTCATATCACTTTTATAACTTGATTCGAAATGTAATTTCCTTGTGTAATATTGACGTGTATTTAACGTGACTTATTTACATAATTAAACAATTATATTAAAATAACCAATTCTTGATGATCAAAGCATAGTAAAAATCCATGAAAACATGTCACATCATATATATATATATATGGTTTCTCACCTTTATTGGACATCAAACTTAGGAAAATGAACTGCAGCTTCGCTACATTCGAATCAAAGTCTATGGAATCGAGCCTTGGACCTTATGATGGGCTCGGCCTAAGTTGCAAGTGGAGATGGGCTCAGCCTTGGTGATGGAGGGTGGTGGTTATGAGTTTGGAGAAGAGGTTATTACACTTGGTTTTGAAGTGGATTGACCTGGTATATACTTGTATACATTTTACTTTATTTTGGAAAAATTTGCCATAGCATTGCTAATATTTTTCAAGGCATGGAAGCTATTAAAATAGCTTGATAAGAAGACGAAGAAGTAGAAGAATGTGTGTAGAAATGGAAGGATGGATGCATGCATTTATAGGCTAAAAGTAAGGAGGAAAATATCATGCTATTTCCACACACACGCACATCACCATTTGCTCACCACCATACCTTCCCTTTCCTTCATCATGCTCGACCATGTACCCTCCAAGTGCATGTACCTATGTGCTTGTACTTAGTATGTAAGATTTTGAATTTAGTTTTACTTAAGGGTTAAGTTTTAGGAGAATATCTTGGATATTTTATAATATATATATATATATATATATAAATGTTTAAATATTTTGTATGTATATATGTGTTCATGTGCATGTGAATATGTTTGTGTATATGTACTTATATGTGTGCATATGTATATCTCAAATGATTCACAACGTTGCACAATTTTTTTTACATTGAATCGTTATGGATTGCGATTTTGATCTAGTCATATTTTCACTTCTTATATTATATGTATATACATGTATATTTGTAAATAAAGTTTTATAATAATATCTATATCATAATATAATAATAAAAAGGGATTATTTAATAATTAAAATAATTATTGATTCATTTAAACTCAATTTAAATTCAAAAATCATTTATTCCAAAATAGCGATATCATTGATGATGTCATAAAGGGATTTTACTTTCAAAAATAAAATAAATAATTTTATTACATATTCTTGTTTAAATATATAAATAAGTGTATGTATCCAGCTCTGTGCATAACTTATTCTGTTTAAAGAATATATTTTTGTAAATACTTATTCAAATAAGATTATCATCGTTATTTATTATTCAAGACATCATAATATTTGTTAAAAAAAATTATATTTGAATATTTTAAAAATAAATAAAATTTATCAAATTGATTAATTTGAGGATCGTTACAGACTTCCCTCCTTAAAAGAATTTCGTTCTTAAATTACAATGCAAAACCCAAAGGTGTTTGCTCAAAATATTTATTTTTAACCTTTCACTTGTATAATGTATATACATTATACATACGTAATATTTGATTAAATCTACTATTCGAATATACCACTTTTACTTTCAAACTAGTATTGATCCCCCGATCCTCTAGTGCGGATTCCGACAAGGCTTTCCGATCAGAATTTTAGTTTTCCTTGCATAGCTCTTAATATGATAGAAAATGTAAGGATCCAACCACAAACCCGCATCAATGTTCGCCGTCAAGAATCGAGTGATAAATCCTTTTTCGAACTAGTTTAAATACCTTAAAGTTTTGCACTTGAATCCTCGATCAAACCATTATGCGAATAAAATGATCTATGTTTAACTTACGTATTTATTCCAATGGGCTTTTGTACCTATACCAAATCATAATCAATTTTATATCATTATTAATTTATGAACCATTTCATAAAACTATTTATTAAGTTTATAAACACTTCTAAAACACAACTTTGGTTTGATCAACATTTTTAAGTTTCATAACCATTCACTCCATGCTAAATCCATTATTGAATCACCTCTTGCAGCATTACTTGAGTGTATAAATAGTTCACGACTTACGTCTATATTTGTATAATACTCCATTACATCCAAAGAGTATATATACAAATCCCAAATTTTAGATTGGTTTTACTTATATCAGGGCGTTTGACAATTTAAAACTTATTGTGATTTACTATCATCTTAAATTCATAAGTTATAAAACTTATCTCTTATATTTTTATTCAATTTTTTTTTCCAAATAACACTATTATTATTTTCTCAGTTTTGAAGAACAATTTCAAAATCGCCAGGACATAGATTCTCAAATTCTCAGCATTTATATTTTTTATATTTATAAATCACATTAATAAATTATACTTATATAATTTTATTTACTCAAAAATTTCACAATTGTTTATATTTTATATTTTCAAAATTTCTTAGTTTTGAGTTAAGTGTTCGGAAATTTTCGATTTTCTAAAATCATTGAAGGTTCCTTTTTATTTTATCAATTAGCGATCCAGTTATCTTTGGTTTAACACTTTTATAAAGATGTTTATAATTGCTAATTAATTTTTCAATTAATGATTCGCATTATAATTTAATTTGAAAAAAAATTATAGATTAAGTCACTCCAAATTAATACCAAGGAACTGAGTACTACCGATAGTATCATATATCTCCTTAACCAGAAGGGTAATACTTAAGAGAAGTATTTACCATCCGAACATATCTCCTATCCATTTTTAATTTCTTCTCGACTACTCGAACTAGTCATCATAAGATTCTTCTTTTCAATTCCTTTATTATAAAACTTGATTTATACATTCATTTCTTAGGCTTATCTTATTTTTACATTTTTAGGCTCGTATAATTTTTTTATCTTAAATAAATTTCTTAACTTTAAACCAATATTATTACCAAACACCTTATAGTCAAATCATGAAACTTAATTCACTAAGTGTTCATGTTTTTCTGAATCAAACAATCAATCAGTCAATCAATGATAATAACTGAATATTATTATTCCTTAATTACAAACTATCGCACTATAACTAATTATACATTTTCAAAATTTATTTCTTTAAGTATCATCTTAGGTAAAATTATTTCATTTGTTAAAATTTTCAAAACAAAATCATTTTTAGCATTAACAAATATGCATCATATATAATGCTCTCAACTTATTCTAGGGTGTAACTTACCCTATCTCTAATAAGTTACTCATCTTAGGGTATTACTAACCCTATCTATGATAAGACACACCCCAACCAGGCTCAGATGTTCGCTCAACCTAAGCTCCGATACCAAACGTAATGACACATAATTTTGTACATTTTAAGTTGACATTAAACACATGTCTAACTCAATTTGAACGAAAAAGTGGATAGTTATAGGGAAAAAGAAAATAAAGATAGAAATAGAGTAGAAAATAGAATCTTACATAAATGGAATAATATATATTATTTCAACGTATAATATTTAGAGTTGAAATTTTTTAAATACAATTATCAGAGTTTAACTTAATATCAACATGGACAGCTATAAATCTCTGTCCGTACAAATAAAGAATACAATAGTACATAAGCATGATGGAAAGGGAAAATAGGGCACCTAGAGATTAAGGGAAAGAAATTAAACTCCGGGTCAATCATGAGGCAGGTATGAGAAAATCAAAATACGAGTATCTAAAAACAAAGGGTATCTCATAAGACCATGCTGCACATAAACACGAAATAGGTTTTTACCTTGTGATAACCAAATCATTCTACGTAAAATCCAGTGATATTATTTTTTAATTATATTCCTTTGAAAACCTTTCAAATAAACATATTCAAATAGCCAAAATTGTTACATTGGTTAAATTTGATGGCTTAATAGGTTTACAACAAAGTAAGAAGGCACTTATTGGAGAATGGATTTCCAATGAATAGCGAGGGAAGGGACTACCTCTTGTACAATACATTTCTAGAGGAATATACCGAGGATCGACATCTTTGAAAGCTCTGGGAATTAAGCTTGGCCTACTCGCAGACCCATCTGGTGGCGGATAGAACCAAACATGAGATCACCCCGACATTCTCGACCTCTTCGAGATTCTCATAGCATAAACCATATAATTTAAACCCAATTTTATAGTGAGTAGAAATAAATAAATCCTGAAAGGTGATATCATACCTAATGGTAGCGAACCGCTTAACCTTAAAGCATCCCCAATTTTACAATTACCTAGGTCTGAGGCTTGAGGTGACGTTTAGCTTTTTAGAACATTTACACTTAAAATGCCTCCATGTCCATAAACACATTATTGATTTAAACAAAAGTACAATATATGAGCTCGTACATCTTAGAGAATAGTGTTAAGCAAAAGAAGCGTTACCTCCTATACCATTAAACATATGTATATTTGTAAAGATCAATGCAATGTGTTCTTAGAAATGCAATATTATAAATTCATCCATACAAGTTGTCCAGTAACAATACAAACCAAAGGCACTCTCCTACCACATACTGGTAGAAACTACTCCTAAGGTTATTAGCGAGTAGTCCTTGCATACAAAGATCCCAGAATGAAGGGACCGCTGCTATTTATTTATCTCGGGAACAACTCTGAAATTCTCAACAAGCATTCCTTCCATTATGATGATCCTCGCCTTCAACTTCATTATCTTCTCTTCTGAACTCGTTAATTGGTTCGAAGTGGTTTTCCGATAAAAATTGCCTAAATCCGACCTCGGTTCCTTCGAATAAATTTGATAAAAAGATGTTAAGTAAACATATGCTTATCATTTGATTAGTTACTTTCTCTTTATCAAAATATCTTCTAGAGATATATATCTTTCAAAACCATTTCTTTTCAGTACATATGGGATCATTAAACCTCATTTATCTAATTTTGTTTAATTAAAACCTTTTTGAACCTTAGAATAATTCCAAATCATTTCATCCTTTACTTAGGAAAATATCTCTAAATCATTTATTTAAATCTTAACAAAGATTTCTTATTTCAAAACCATAACTTTTAAATGGGTCAAAAATAATGTTATTTAAGACATTCGTTTACTGTAACCCCAAAACAATTAATTTTGAGTAAAAAGATCAATAAGAATTAAAATAATTCCAACCATTTATCTAAATCTTGACAAAAGATTTCTTATTTTTAAATCATAACTTTTTAACAGCTTGAAATCATGTTATTTAAGATGGTAGATCCAAATTAATTAGTATCCAAATAAAATGGATCCATCGAAATTATACTAATTTTACTCGACATCAAATTATGTATTCAACTGTTACAAGATATCAAATAGCGGTGAAATCACCTTCTAAATTCACATAGATAGTATGGGTTTCCTCCTTAGAATTTAATACCAAGTATATGGAGATTATCTCTACTTAATCCAAGTTGCATTTAATTAATTATAAAAATTGAATCTTTTATACTTGTCTCGTTTCTGACATTTCGACCTTATTTATCACTCGCCTAGGAAAAAGGCCAGGCGTGCTAGGGCACTGATTGCTTCTAAACATCTCCTTAGTTTAAGCACCTTACATCCATATCTCATGAATAGAAAAATCCAGTCTACTCATCGGCTATTAGAGCCAAGATTAAATTACTTGATTATAACAGCTTTTCTTTAAATTGTTTATTTAAACCCATTTAAATAAATTATAAAACCTTCAAATCATCTATGAAATACTTAATTATTTATTTGAAAACACCGATAAAAGAATACTTAAGTTTAAAGCCATATTTCAAAAGTTATTAAAAGTGCAACAAATAGTACTACGAATAGTGCTTTTAAGGTTTATTTGATCAAAACAACTTTTCTATCATTCGGAAATCCATTTTTTATAACTCAAATCTCTTTTAACATATTTATAGGGTTTATTTCATCTTTTTAAAGAATTTAAAATATCAATTTTAAAGAATTTGTCACTTTGGTTTTCGAACAACCAAAACGCAACTATTTTGAACACTCAATTTGCTCATTTTTAAAATCTACTAAACAAAGTTTTGATCATTTTCTTTTGTTTGAAAACTACGAATACAATAGTTCGGAAAATTCTTATTCCAAAGAATTCCAACTCCGAATCCATCATATAAAAGGATTTAAACTTTTACGGCGTGAAATTACAAACTACCGTTGCGTGATACGCCTATTTTTGACTCAATTTTCAAAACTTTTCAAAACTTCGCCAAATTGGATTTTAGTATTTATAAAACATTTATAAACCATTTTAAATCATTTTAAAATGGTTTAATGATTCCATATCACTTTTATAACTTTATTCGGAAAGTGATTTCCTCATGTAATATCGACGTGTATTTAACGTGACTTGTTTACACAATTAAACAGCTATACTAAAACATCCGATATTTGATGATCAAAGCATAGTAAAAATCCATGGAAAACATATCACATCATATATATAGTTTTTTACCTTTATTGGATATCAAACTTAGAAAAATGGACTGTAGCTTCGCTACGATCGAATCAAAGCCTACGGAATCGAGCCTTGGATCTTCGGATGGGATCGACCTAAGCTTGCAAGTGGAGATGGGCTCAGCCTGGGTGGTGGATGGTGGTGGTCATGAATTTGGAGGGTGGAGAGGTGGTTATTGCACTTGGTTTTGAAGTGGATTGACATGGTATATACATGTGTGTGTATTTTACTTTATTTTGAAATATTTTGCGACAGCTTTGCGAATATTATTGTCAAGGCATGGAAGTCAGTAAAATAGCTTGATAAAAAGAAGAAGAAGTAGAAGAATGTGTGTAGAAATTGGAGCATGGATGCATGTATTTATAGGCCAAAAGAAAGGAGGAAAATATCATGATATTTCCACACATACACATCACCATTTGCTCACCACCATACTTCACCCCCTCTTCATCATGCTCGGTCGTGTAACCCCTCATGTGTGTGTGCCCATGTGCTTATACTTAGTATATAAGGGTTTGACTTTAGTTTGACTTAAGGGTTAAGTTTAGGAAAATATCTTGGATATATATGTATGTATGTATGTATGTATGTATGTATGTATGTATGTATGTATGTATAAGTAAATTTGCATGCATATATGTGTTCTTGTGCGTGTGCATGTGCATGTGTTCATGTATATGTACATTTATGTGTTCATGTATATGTACATTTATGTGTGCATATGTAAATCTAAAAAACGATTCACAATGTTGCACAACTTTTCTACGTTAAATCGTTACGGATTCTGACTTCGATTTCCGGTCATATTTTCATTTCTTATTTAATATATATGTATATATGTATATGTATACGTATATGCAAACAAACTTTGATATTAATATTTCTATCATTATATAATAATTAAAATAGCTTATTTAATAATTGATATTATTATTAAATCATTTAGACTTGATTTAAAATCAAAAATCATTTATTCCAAAGTAGTGATATCATTGATGATGTCATAAAGAAATTTTATTTTCAAGAATAAAATAAATAATTGTATTGCATATTCTTGTTTAAATATATAAATAAATGTATGTATTTAGCTCCTTGTATGACTTCTGACAATCATAGAGTTGTTTATTGCTAAAATGGTTTTCGTTCATTTTATCGATATTTTTTCAAAGGGGGCATTTCACGAGAAGGACAAACTTTGTAGTCCAATTTGTTTCTAGGACACACATCCAGAGAAATAAATTTTAAGGCTAAAGTCAGAAAAATAATTACTTTGAAGGATAAAGTCAGCAGTCTAATTACTTTCAAGGATATTATTTCTTAGGTTTTTAAGCCTTAGAAACTAATTATTTTTCATTTTGTCCTTAAAAGTAATTATTTTAATTGTGTATCCTAGAAACTAATTACACTTCCTAAAGAAGCCTTTGTGGCTAATTTCCACTTTCCAAAGTATATGTAACGACCCGAAATTTTTAATATTGAAAATTTGACACTAATACGTTCACTGTAGAAGTGCCGAGCAATCGAACGTCGGAAATTCTAGATTATTAGGGTAAAGAAGAAAAGGGAGGTAGAAGAAAACAGAAACTAAAAGCATAGAATCTCACAATCGCAACGGGTCAAGATACAATATCAAATAACTGCATTAACACAAAGAAACGCTGTAAATGTCAATTTACATATAATATATCAAAGTACAATCATTCACAATAATTGGACAGTTATAATATCTTGTCCCTGAATACAATCAATACAAATTCTAATACACAGCGGACTATACTCCATATGACCCTGCCATCCGGCTCGCCTCCTGAGCTCCAGAACGTCCTAACCTGAAATTCTGTAATACTTGTTCTAACCTGAGCATTACAATAAAGTAACACCCGAGTCAGACTGGAAACCAGCATGAGTAAACCCTTTTAATATGAAATACATAAGTTGTAAAGCTTCTTTCAAAACCCAGGTAACTCGTTCATCACTATGAATTTTATCTGGCTATAGCCAACGCTATTTCACAAAATAATACCTAAGTACCGTTACTTAGTTTAAATGGCCAAGTTACTTAATTTATTCCATCCCAGCCTATTTGATTTTACAAATCAAATCTATAAAGAATTATAGATTACTAATCGAAGTGGTTTCGGATATTGCTGATATCCGACCCTGATCTGTTCGAATCCAATGCCATCCTTTAAGCCAATTTTTTTAAGTAAAACAATCCAATTTAAACTTCAGAATGTCAAATTCATACAGAAATTCATCATAGATATCTATTGAATAAATGTTTCACATTTATCAATAGATCACTCCAGGCATTTCATATCACACGATATCATGAATTAACATACTAGAGACATTAAACAATCCAAAGCATTCAATTCAAACTAATCATTCATAGGCAAGATTAATTAATCACACAATTTCCAATTAATTTAATTTACACAAAATATTTAATTACTTATAATTCTGCTTAATTAACATAAATTAATTACAATCATTTATTTTATCTTAATCAAATGCTTGAAATTAATTAATTATTAACTTATAAAATCATTTAAAACCTTTGATTAATTAAAGTTTAATATGTTTTCCTTAATTATCTACTTAATTACATCATTAAATTTATTTTAAATAAACTTAGGAATTAACTTAAAATAAAATTAACCTAATATTTAATTACCCTAAATCAAACAAATTAAGTTCAAAACATTTAACTTCAAAATCTTTGGTTTGAAACTTGCTTCGAAAACTTGTTCAAAAATTTACTCCTTTACAAACTTGGTTAATTCATTCATTTAAAATATTCGGGCCCAAGCTCAAACTACCCGATCTCCATCCCAAGCCAAATCCCATCTCCCCCGACCCTTTCTCTCTCTCTCTCTCTCTCTCTACAGAAATCAACTCGAGTTCAACCCGAACAAAACACTATGCAAACCCGAGCCCAACCCCTTCTCTTCTTCTCCTCTACTCTAACCCTTCAGCAAAACAAACCTGACGCACAGACACATGTGCACACGCACACACGAACGGAACCACTCCGACCATCGCTGCCACCACCAGCAAGTTTCCGTCGACCATCTTGACCCATTCGACCACAGAAATCCACGAACCACCTCGCAAATCAAAATCGAGAATGTCGAGCCCCACTGGAACAAAGTTCAGTCACCAAAACCATTCGCACTGCCACTTTCGAACACAGAGAACCCGCCGCTTCGCCCAGACCTTCGCCTTGCTTCCATCATCCCCTTCCCCCACCTCCGGTTCACCTCGATGCCACCACGACGTCGAGAACGCCCAAAAATAACCCTGACCCAAAACCACCAACTAAACCCTAAATATGCCTCGCCGTGCCATCACAGCAAAATATAAACCCTCTGATCATATTTCCCATCATCATCAACCCAATAACAACCTCAGGCCTCAACCCTAAGACTATAGAACCTCGCGACCACTAGATTTTGATGAAAAACCCAAATTCTGATCGTGATATCCCGAAAATTTAGGCAATATTTATTTAATAATTTCCATTAATAATTATTTTAAAATGTGTAATATTGATTTAATAATCTAATTTAATAGAATTTACCTCTAATAACTATTTAATTTGACAAATGCTATCTTTTCAAAATTTATAATAATGGTAATAATTTAATTTGGAAGTTAAAAATATTTAAATGATAAAATTTATCTTTCTAAGCTAATTAAAAAGATATTCTATTTATAATGTATATATGAGTATATACATTGTGAATAGGGAGTTTGATTTAAATTTAAATTTAAATTTAATAAAAATGTTTTCAAATTTTTATTATATATGTGTATATATTGTGAATTGGAAAATTTGATTGAATTTAATTTAGAAAACTTTTCAATAGCTTAATTAAAAAATCTATCTTATATTTCGAAAGTAATTAAAGTAAATATTTATTTTATTTAAAAATATAATAGCCTTAAATTGAATATTATAATAAAAGTTTATTTTGTTTTCTTTTAAAGATTGGTTTTTGAAATAAATTTAGTATATACATTGAAGTATAATGTTTTTAGCTGAAAACTTTGAAAATAAGATTTAATTCAATATCCTTTTTCTTTTTAAATTTTCTTTCATTAAAATTTAGCTTTTGAAAATATATTTTTAAATATACAAATAAACATTAAAGAACGTAAACTCTAAAGGTAATTTGTATATATATAAACATTAAAAGCTAAATTGATATAAACATTAAAACATGATAATATAAATAAGAAATCAATTTAAAAACATTTATAAAAATGAGTAATTATTATAATATTTGAATTATAACATGTGTAAGGTTATTATACCATGAGAAAGACACTTGTAAGCATTTTAATAATTTAAGTAACAAGTGGCATTTGTTTTATTTATTTTTGAAAACATTTATTAAAAATGTATCAAATAAAAACATGGCAAATCCTTTTTGGTTCAAACTTTCCTCTTTTCTAAAGAACAAAAGTGAAAATCAGATTTAAAGATAATTGAAAACCAGATTTTTAAGAAAGTTCAAAATTCAAAATCAAAAATCAGTTCGAAAATCTGTAGCAAGTTTCAAAATCAAAAACAAACATCCGTTCAATTGATCTGCAAAGCTGAGATATGGCAAAATGAAGATTATCAACAGATTTAAACTGAAATTTAATCAACATCTCTGTAAAGATCAACAGCAAGCAAGTAGATTCAAAATAGCATCAAATTCAACTAACAAGATAGCAAATTCAATTCAAAACAGCAAGATTCAAAACATTAGATTCAAAGTACTACAGCAAAACAGTTCCTGGAAACAAGAATACAACAAATCCTGTTCTCAACTTCTTCATATTGTGAGTAAACCATTTTATTTAAAAATAGTTTATGGATCTACAATGAAATCTGTTGCATTGAATCTATAATGTTTGCTTGAGTTTGAATATAAATGTGTGTGTATTAATATGATATTGCCTGCATATTTGTTTCTGGATACTATATTTTTGTGCTCTATTTGCTGATAACAGACTCATCATCATCTCAAGATAATTCATATCTTCTTGTAAAATCTAAATTTGACATTGATTACTGAAGAAAATTATTAATAACAATGTATCTTTGTTTTAAATAAAATTTAAGTAATTATATTGATAAATATACTGTAAATTTAACTTTAGAGTGGAAAATAGAAAATAGATAAAAATTAAATTATGATGATTCTCAAATTCACTTATATGATCTGAATTGTCTTCGAAATCTAGAAATTTCAAAAGTAAAATTGTGATTTTTAGTTTAGAATTCGAGGAGTTGTTTGGTGAACCAAATGTAACGTATACGGATTTTCGTTGCCGAAAAACCGAATAGTTAGGGTTTTAAAAAGAATTTAAGAAAAAGGAAGAGATAGAAGAAGATAGAATATCTAGAAAAATAGAAACGGAAAGAAAGAGGAAACAACAGAACAACATCAGAATCTCACAATCCGCAGCGGAACAACATATAATAATAGATGAATAATCTTTAAACAAAGAGCTATATCAGTTATTACATTACATTTCATTTTATTACATCATATCATATCATCAGAGTGTACAACAACATACAACAACAAACAGCGGAAAAGAAATACTATATACTAGTAATACGCCATGCCATCCAGCTTGCCTCCAGCAACTCCAGAATATCCAGAATATCCTGATAAACCTTAACTCTTAACTGCCCGTGTGGAAAATTGGTGGGCACCCAGAGTTTAGGAAGGAAAACAATAAACTCCGAGTCAGTCATGTGACTGGTGTGAGAACTCAAAACAGTTTATTTACTTTAAAATCAAAATAGAAGAATATTTTAAATTCAATTCGCAATGCTTTTAAAAATGAGACTACCATAAGGCCTCCCGCACACACACACATGCAAACGCAGAATCGGAGGAGATTTCTCCTTATGATAGTCAAAGATGCTTGATACGCATTTAAAATAACATTTGATATTATTACTAGTGCATAGTATAGGAAAATCATTTCAAAAATAAAGATATAAATCTTAGCCAGCATAGACAATCCGCACTTATGCCTACTATAGCTACTATGTTCAATAGCAGGTTACTGCCACATTCCATAGCAGGTTATACAACTAATACCGTACAAGTCTCGTATTGTTTCTTTGGATTTCCAACAAATGGTCAGGCCAAGGAACTTCCTATTGCCACATGGAAACGCCTCTGGCTGGACGTCCCCGAGAACTTAACCAGCTCTCTGCCAACACAAGGCCGGGTTACCTTTATCACTAGGTAACTACTACACGAATATGGCATCCCCCGGTCCCATTGGACCTTTAACCGAGCGCTCGTCACCAACAACACCACACAGTAATAAATATAGTGTATCAACATGAGTAAGTATCTGGGCTCCATACCATGATACCTCCCTTTCCAGAAGGAAATGCACATACCCTAAAGGGAGCTACCCCTCATAACCTTGCCGCATCTTTCCTGTTTTGACCATTCCGGGGTGTGAGGCTCGACGAAGTTTCGTCCACAAAAACATACTTTATACAAAAGCCATGCTTTGGGTCAACAAGTGATCATAGAAATGATCACCAAGATAGACGATCAAACAAATGATCCTATCACAAATAATCAACACAATGATCATTTCAGCAACACTCAGCATGTCACATTACCAAATTGGGAATATATCGCTGATAACTTCAACTATATAACCTCTGAGCTCGTACGTCTCAGAGAAGGTGTTAAGCTAAAAGAATAAATTCTCCGCCACCAACAGAAATATATTTGAAAGAAATCGGCTTTATATCTCAACTTGTAATGTCAGACATACAATCCATACAAGTCTGTTCTGGGCTCGAACAAAACCGAAGGCACTTACAAAGAAGTCCTTGCAATCCGGATATTCACAATCCTGATCGGATTCCCCATCACTTAGGAAGTCTCTATACTGTTGCAACTCAGTGCAGAGACAATCGACAGGTCATCCTATCGCTTTTGCAAATATCCGGTCTTCAACACCGATCTTCAAATGCAATTCATAACGACGTATCACATATTCGGAATGGGTTATACGACCCCATGGTCCTTTCCCGGTTAACCCGAATAGTGAGCGCTTATTCAAAAATAAGTGTGGCATTCAAATTCAAACAAATCACATCAATTACCCATTCAAAGGGAAATATTGATAGTCGGCTATTGAACTATCAATGGATATGCACACATCACCAGTTTCCAAATAATTTTCCAAATTATTTATTTTCTAAAATATCTTTACTAGATATATAGTTTCAACACTTCAAAAATAAATCAATATTTATTTTTAAACAAATTCCACTTTCTCATATAAATTCCATAATGAATTTATATTCCAAAATATCCGTGCATATACGATTTCACTTCTTCATTTCAATTTATCTTCAAAAAGATAAATTCTCAAAACGATTCATTTCACATTGGAAAACATTTCCATACTTATTTATAAATAAGTAATTCATAAATCTTTTTATTTTCAACACTTGGAAAATATTCAATATACTTAAATCGAATTAAGTATATATTTCATTCTTTAAGGAAATCATTCTCTTAACATATTTATTTGGGCCAAAACGAATGTTGCGTAAAACATCGTTACGACAACCCAAAATCACTAGTATATGGATTCGGAATTAAAATAGATATATAAATCCCAATACTATACAAAAACATTTCCATTCGGAAATCATTTACTATAACAACAGTGTTATAGTCCACCATTCCTTTTATTTCTCGAAACATCTATTTCAACAATAAATGTTGAAATCTATGGTTTCGAATCTCAACACATTTTAAAACATCGTTAGATCGTTTTAATTCTATTTAAAACATTCACATTCAAAACAATTTTTTTAACGTATTATTCACTATTCAAAAATGTGAATAAACTTCGTTAACAAATCTCATCCTTTTATTCATTTTAATTCAAAGGATTATTCACTATTCAAAAATGTGAATATAACTCCATTAAATAAGTTATGACAATTAACTTATCAAAATAAGTTTTTTGCGGATTTATAAAACAACGTTTATAAATTCCATTTCTATTTATTTATAAAAACTTCCTTTTTATAAATTCCTTTATTAACCTATTCCAGTTTATAACTAAATTATAAACTAAACGTTCATATTATAAGTTAATTACTTATAAAACGATTATTTTACAAAATCGTTCCTTTAGAGACTTTCCAATTTATAAATCTTATAACTTATAAGATCCATTTATCTAACCAATCTATTCTTCAAATAATTTCACCAAATTTATAAATCTTACTATTTATAAATTTCTTTTATAACTTCACAGTTTATAATTCTATAAATTTCATTCATTTATGAATTTCATTTTCACTTCATTCAAACACTTATAAAAACTCGTTTTATAAGTCAATATTTCAATTTATAAATATCCGTTTATAAATCTCTTAATATAAATCAATTTATATTATTCTTTTAAAACGTCTTTAATTTCCTTTATAGTTTCACCATTTTGATTTATAAAATAATCAAATTTTATAAATCCTATTTTTAAACTTTTATAATATATTCAAAAATCCAATTTAAACTATTTTATAAAATCATAAATCCCCTATTTCTCAAAAATCAACTTTTAACTATATTTCACAAAATCATAATTTTTATAACTTTAAAAATTATAACGTTTATTTATTTAAAATGGATCAATTCCAAAAATATTTTATATTTTCAAAGATCACTTTAAAAAATCATTTTAAAATCCCAAAATTTGGGTCCAATGATGCTACACATCAAATAGTCAATCACGACTACAACGATCCATCATATATCGATATGATAATCCATCAAATATCAAAATATCTGAAATCAAATAAAAACTGTTGAGGAATCCAGTTGGATCCCTCCAACCTGTTTTCCTGCATCCAAAAACATTAGCACAATACCAATTTCGCTCCAGTACGAAATTATCGCGGTATATGTTTTTAATAAATATTATCCGCTTAATAACGGCGTAATAGGGTCTCATCCGCTAAAAAATGCGGGAAATCAATAACTGCAATATATACATATGCCAATATATATATATATATTGATATTACATATAAGACCAATTTCACTGTTTATGAAATATTCGCGGTATATGTTTTTAATAAATAACATCCGCTTACTAACGGCGCATAATGTCTATTTTAACAATCAATAGATATCAGTCATCATTCAAACATGCATTCAAATATTTTAAATCTAACTATTTAAAATAAAATCGAAACTGATTCGATTGAGTGAGAAGTTCTCACCTTGGTTTTAAATTCCGTTTTAGCGATTTATTTCGAATAAAATTAAACGCGCGTTTAATTTTACCCAAAATTCTCACTAACTCCAAACGACTCCAAACCAACTCCATCGCGTAGTGCTCGTCCATACGATTCCAACGCAACTGGTTTCGCGCGTTTTCGACCTCGTATGAAAAAGATATTGATTTTTGAAGTTACACGAATTTTATTTAATATAATTACAACATTCTTTTTATATTTTTAACCTTAATCATTCTGGGCCGTCAGATCTCAATCCAGCACATCAAGACCGCATGTTTTCATCTCCTTCCTCACGTTTCTTTCCAGTTCAAGCACGCATAGAACTGAACCCAATATTCTAGATTAGGGTTTGAATTTGCAAACAAATTTCTCGATGAAACTCGATCAAACCACCGCCACCTCGAAGCACTTCGCGAGAACTATCTCCACCACCAACATCATGAAGCTCGGCCATCCCCTGATGCTCACGCACGTATGTGCACAGCCCACGCACGTGGCCCCATAACTCCCCCCACACGACACCAAACACGATCTCCACCGTTCACATCGTAGCTCTCACTCCCCTCTCCAACTTTCATGTTGACAACTTCCTCTAATTGTTGACGGATTGGAAGATCTAGAGGGAAGAAAGTCACGTGTTTCTGGCCATCCATTGCAACTGGCGGCTAGGGTTTAAAATTTAGAGATATTTATTATTATTTTTTATGAAGGGGTAGGGTCTCCTTTTATAGAAAATCAAGTGTAAACACTATTCATTTCGGAAATTTCTAACTCCGATTTACGCGCCGTAACCAGCGTTTCTAAGGTTTACCCCGCGTTCCGGACACAATGGAACAGGTTTCGGAAGCTAATTCGGACATCTGTGTGAGTTATAGCTAAAAACGTTCAATTTAAATTAAACCGATTTAAATCGATTTCTAGGCGTTTTAATTTGTACCGGACAAACGGTAAATCCAATTGACTTGAAATTTGAAACCTTACAATAATATCACATTACGGATCCGATGAAACTGGTTTCGTCGAAATCCGAGACTTTTTGAAAAATGGCTATTTTCACTCGCCAAATTAATATTAAAAGTAATTCGATGCGTTTCGAGCTGCCATGATCAAACGATAACTCCGATTGACACGAAATTTGAAATCCGGTAATAACTAACTATTACGGATCCAATGAAACTGGTTTCGTTCAATTCTGAGACTGTTCAAAAATTGGCTATTTTACAGTCGATAATTAAATATTAAAATATTCAATTTTCACAAATTAACTTTTAATTCGATTTAAAAAGTTCTAAAATATCGTTCTAACTCCCATATGATAAAATAAAATTTTACAAATCATTTTCGATCATATTTAACTCGATTTCCAATTATTTCCATAATTTAACATATTAAATTATCGATTTAATTATCCAATTAAATCCAATAATTCAAAAAAAAAATATTTGACTTATAAATTTCACTTATTAATATTTAAAATTAATTAAATACTCAAATATTAATTAATAAAATTTCTGGGTCGTTACATGTACGTTTTTGGGTTTTTGGGTTATTGCCGTTGAACGGCGTCAGCTGGAGCTTTGAGCTTCGGCACGGAGGAGGCTGGAGTATGGTAGAGTGATGGAAAAATATTGCTGGAATTTTCAATTGGCCGTGATGATGAGAATTAGTCGAGGTAGGGTTTTGCGCTGTTTTGGGTCGTCGAAGTTTAGGGGGTTCGTACGGCAATGGTGGCGCATCGAGTTCGGCCGCATGTGGGGGAATCTTTGCGTCGTGTCATGATGCAGCTTAGGGTGGAAGGGCCGGTCATCTAGTGGCGTGGTTCGTCATCGGCCGATGGTTTTCCTATCATGTGCATTTTTCAGTTTCGATCGTGATTATGAGTTTGAGTTTGTCTTCGATTTATGTTATGCTGCTTCATCGTGGTGTTTTCGAAGTCGATTGTGGGTTGGCGCGAGACTGAGAGTTGATCGACGTTGAACTTTCCGATCGTGCACAGTGGACTGCGTGTGCATATGGGTTTGAGTTTGGGGAAGAAGAATGGTGGCCCAGAGTTTTCTTGAGTTTTTCGCGTGTTCGACTCGAAGCTTGAAATGGTGGGAAGTTGTTTTGGGTGCATCGAGTTTTTATTGCTCTGGTTTGGGAGTTGTTTCCCTTTTTTTAATCTTGTTCGGATTTCTTTTAAACTAAAATGAATTTCAAATTTTAATAGCTAAACTGAAATTTTAAAATAAGTTTTAACTAGTTTTCAAAGAAGTATTTCAGGTTTTTAAAACCCAAGCTTGAGTTTATAAATGATTTCAAATTTTAAAGTAAAAGCAAATTTTAAACAAAGTTTTAAGTTTTGTTTTAACAATAGTTTTGATTGATATTTTTACCTTAACAAATTCTTGTAAACTTTGTTCTATAATTTTCAAATAAAAAGGGGTAATTTGTTGAGATTAAGTGTGATTTAAGTAAAAGAAGTATTTAACTCTAATATTCAAAGAATTAGGATTTTAATAAATCATATTCAAGCTTTTAAATCTATTTATTTTAAATGAAAATTAAGAGTTAAATGTAATAACTGTTTTATCTTAATTCAAATCAAGTTTTATTTACAAAAGTAATTAAAGTAAAATTACTTAATTAATTGGAGATAATAAACTTAAGTAATTAAATTAAGATAAATTAATTTATGAAATTAATTAAGTATAATTAATTTCTTAATTAATTTTGATTAATCAAGGTTAATAAATTAAGAAATAATTTAGTAATAAGTAATTAAAGGGTTAATTACTTAATGTTAAGAAGATTATTAAGGTAATTACTTAATGATGTAATTAAAGAATTTAATTACTCAGTGCAATTAATTAAGTAAATGAGGTTAATTTTAATTAATTACTTAAGTTTAATTAATTAAAGATAATTACTTAATGATGGAATTAAGTATAATGTAATTAATGGGTACAATTACTTAGTAAAGTAATTATTGAATAATTACTTGATGTAATTAATGGAAGGGGAAATTACTAATGGATAGTAACTAAAGGATAATTACTTGAGGGAATTAATTAAGTGATAATTACTCAGTGTAATTAAAGGATTAATTAATGTAATTAATCAAGGAGTTGGTTTAATTGATATGAGTAATTAAGGGAAGTTAATTACTGATTATGATTAATCAAGATTGATTAATAAATGTAATTAATTAAAGATTAATTATAAAAAAGTAATTAGAAGAATAATTAATTAATGAAATTAATTAGAGATCATTAGTTAATGTAATTAATGATAATAATTAAAGGTTTAATTAATTAATAAATGTGATTAATTATGAGATAATTAATCAAGGAAGTGATTAAGATATAATTAATTAATGTAATTAATTAAGGAACAATGTAATTAGTTATAATTAATTAATTAATTAATGGAAGTAATTAAGGTTAATTACTAAGTGATTAAAGAATAATTAATTTGTGTAATTAATTTAAAGGCTAATTACTTAATTGTAATTAAGTAATAATTAATCAAGGGTGATTAGTTAAGAGAATAATTAAGAATAATTAATCTATTAATTAAAGATTAATTAATTGGTTTATAAAGTGAATAAAGTTTGATTAATTAATTAAATGGTTTGTAATTAATTAATTAATGTTTGAGTTAAACAGGTTTATGTGATTAATTCTCAAGTAATTAATTTGATTTAAGTTGATTAAATTAATTGTAAATAGGATTAACGATTCCTATTTGTGGATGATTGATTTAGTGGTATGGATGAATTGAATGATGCTTATAGTTTGAATAATCTGTGGTGTGCTATGATATGTTATAGATTATAGCTGTGATAAATGTGTGATATTTATCTGTATATGATTGCTGTGTGAATTCAATGTTTTAAATTTAATTAATTGTTCAAACTAAAATCACATGGACATTAAGATGGCATTTTGGATTTCGATGAGACTGGGATCGGGTTTCCAAATTTGGAATTCTGAAAACCTCGTCGATCCAAATTAAATGTTAGATCGTGAATCTCAAGTGAAGAGTGAAGACTCGAGGTGTAAGGACTATTCATCGTTAAAACTCTGAGGGTGATTCCAATATGAGTTTAACGAGGTAGTACTTTCAGATTCGAGATGAAGATTCAGTGTACAAGGGCTATTGTCGTTAACTTTGAGGGTGATTCCAAAATGAGTGTAGCGAGATAGTGCCTTCGGTTTCGTTCGAACCCAGAACGAACTTGTATGGATTGAATGCTTTCATAACATCGTCAGGTAGACAATGAGCATTCTATGATAGATGTGTTCTATAAAGGTAATCGTAGCCTCAAGCCTCATCAATCGGGAATGGCTAAAATTGGGGAGGTGCAGCAAAGCTAAGTGGGTAGCACGCAAGTAAGACGAGATTTACCCCTATCTAGAGGTCCCTTTTTATTCGGCTGTGTGGGCCGTTGGCGACGACCATCTGCGGGGTTGTCTAATTCGGGACTGTCCCGTAAGGGATGGTTTCGGCATTGTGTTGCAGGGGATTTCGGGTGGATCCTCGGTACGATGATCTAGGCCCCGTACTATGATGGGCGGTACCCCAGTAGCCCTGCCATTGATGGAAACCCATTCTTCCTACGTGCACTTTACAGTTTTGATTGTGTTACCCACTTTTGTAGCTAGTAGCTGGAATTTAATGAATGTAACAATTTCGGCTATTTTCTATTTACTTGAAAACCCTAGACCCTATTGTAATATCACTGGATTTTCTATCGAATGTTTTGGTTAGCGTAAGGTAAAAACTTACCTATGTTTATTTGTGGGAAGGCTTACGTGATACCTTTTGTTTTCAAAAGGATTTTCAAAGTTAAGAAACTTTAACATGTTTACTCAAACCAGACCCATGTCTGACCCAAGTGTTTGTTTTCTATTTTATTAAACTCTTGGGTACTCATATTATGTATGAGTAGTCAAGGGATTCAGGTTAGCTTTGACGATTTCTGAAGGAGATATGGAGCAGGAGGCTTCAATGTGTAGATATATAGTGGTTCTGCTGTGCTAGTGTTGTGTCTGTCTGTCTATCTATGATGTACTTGAGTTGTAGTAACTAGACAGGTGTTTATAACTGTCTAGTTGTGTTGTATTAGTTGTATATCTCTGATATATATTACTATGTAATATCTTATGTGATATAACATAAATTATTCATTCCGCTGTGAGATTCTGATGCTTTTTTGTTCTTTCTTTTCTCTTTTCTATCCTTTTCTTTCTTCTTAATGATGCATCTTTCTATGGAATGAAAGGTGGGTCGTTACATTGTGGTATCAGAGCGCTAGGTTGAGTGATACCTAGGCTTTGGAGTGATTTCTATCTTGAGAGAGCATACTTGTATATATATATATATACACACACACCTACCTATTCATTGGGTTACCTTTTCAGGTTTTCCAATAAGTTCTAGAGGTAGGAGAGGTAGTGTTGTGTGTAACACGACTACCCATGGAAGAAGTCTGAGTGTAGAGGTTGGAAGTGTATCTGTCAGGGCAATATTGGGCATCTTGAGTAAGCTTTACTGTATTGTGTATGGATTTTACCGATCTCCGAAGGAAACCTTCGCAAGGTTCAGAATCTATCTTTGAAGTGTAAGCTTGGTTGCGCTTGTGCGAGGGAATTTTCTAGAGTTTGGATGAGTCGGAGTGCTGAAGCGAGTGATGGTATCTTGGCAGCCTTAGGACGGAGTCTTGTCTGTATTGGAGTTTGAGACTCAGTTTGGCAAGGTGTTCGTGCTTGGTTTGAAGCAGAGTTTCCTAAGAGATGTATGTCTATCTTGAAGGCTATTTTATAGAAGTGGTTGATATAGCTTTGTGATTCTAGGAGCTTTTGGATAAGGAAGTCTTTGGCAGCAGTAGCAGCTCGGAGGTGTTGAGTGTGTTGTTATGAAGGTCTCTTGGTTTAATAGTGTTCTAGAGGTGGAGTCTGGAAGTAGCAGAGTGGTCTGTTTCTTCGATGGTTCATGAGTCTTTATGATTCTTCTGTCGGTAGGCCAGGTAGATGGTGAAGGCTTGTCCACTTTTTCTGGATACTCAGCTGGGTATGATGTTTGTGGCTGAGGGTGGACCATCAGTTTCTTCTGGTTAAGAAGGCTTAAGCTGTTCTGATTTTTGAAGAGAGAATAGTTTCTTTGGAATCTTAACTGGGTAGAATCGCAAAAGTGACTTACGATGGTTCAAAAGTTCTCTTAGTAATCTTTGTTTGGATTGAGGCATCTCTAGAGGATGTGGAGCTATCGAAGTGGTTTGAGATTTTTTTCGATTATCTTCGATGAATCAAGATTTGCATCCGCATCAGGAGATAGAGTTTCGAATCGACTTGGTTCTCGGAGCATTTCCAATGGTTCAGGCTAGTAGGGGAATGGCTCCTTGAGTGAGGTTTTTGTGAAGCAGACAGGATTGATCAGATCTAGTTTTCTGGCTAGATTTTGCTGTGGTGTTGTGACCAAATCGAATAAGTCACTAGATTTTATGGAATTTGATGGACAATTTTTCCAGGATGAGTTGAACAAGTCTGTGCTTGTGTTCATCAATAGCACTCTCATCTTCCTCAGATCAGAGTTGTGTAGCGGAAGCAAGGTGGCAGCTATTCCGGAATAGAAGCAACCTTGGATTTCTCGGAAGTTTGTGTTGGTCTTGGATTAGAGGATTTCTACAGGAAGCTCTTTTGTGATCTGAAGGTCGGGTTGTCTTGTGCACCTGTTCTGTTTTTCCAAATAGGAGTAGTGTGTTTGAAGTCTTCTGATGTTTTTATAGTAGAGTTTGTATGGTGGATTTTGATGGATCTTGAAAAAACCAACTTGTTGAGTAAGATCTGGAGATCATCTTGTTCTTGATCCAGTTTTGATCTGAGAGGCACCTGCGAAGTTTGGATTGATCTAGAAGGTTGAAGGCTGCCCAGGATTGGCAAGAGAGTTTTGTGGATAAGAGTTAAAGGAAATTCAAAATTCAAAGTTCGAGATTTAATTTTGGATAAGTTTTCTCCGATCGTAAGAGCGATAAGATTTGGATAAGACTGGAAGCTAGCTCAGAAGTGTATTGGATCTTTCTGTATTCTCTTAAGGTTAAGTGTTTGATCTACCGGATTGAATTTCCAGTTCAGATGGCTGGAAATTGTTATGTTTTCCACGTATCTCTGAGGGGGTACGTGTACGATCTATCATTGGTTTTAGGACCAACAGTTCTAGTGAGATTTGGAAGTTGATCAGGATTTTTCTGTGGTTTGATATCCTGTTTGGATTGTAGATCTAAATATAGGAGCTTTGAATCTGAGTTGTGTAGCTAGTTTAAGTTTCAGTAGAGCGAGTATTACGGTGTTTACACATGGGAAACTCTTCGAAGTTTGTCCAGAATTTTGTTTGGATAATTAGAATTGTTTGTTTGAATTGGTTGCTATGGTTGCTAGTATTTGGTTGATAGCATATGTTTGCTATTTTAAAATTAAAATCTGTGTGGGATTATTAAATTATCTTTGCTTTTAAATTTCGGGGACGAAATTCTTTTAAGGGGCAAGGGATGTGATATCCTAAAAATTTAGGCAATATTTATTTAATAATTTCCATTAATAATTATTTAAAATGTGTAATATTGATTTAATAATCTAAGTTAACAGAATTTATCTCTAATAATTGTTTAATTTGACAAATGCTATCTTTTCAAAATTTATAATAATGATAATAATTTAATTTGGAAGTTGAAAATATTTAAATGATAAAATTTATCTTTCTAAGCTAATTAAAAAGATATTCTATTTATAATGTATATATGAGTATATACATTGTGAATAGGGACTTTGATTTTAATTTAAATTTAACAAAAATGTTTTCAAATTTTATTATATATATGTGTATATATTATGAATTGGAAAATTTGATTGAATTTAATTTAGAAAACTTTTCAATAGCTTAATTAAAAAATCTATCTTATATTTCAAAAGTAATTAAAGTAAATATTTATTTTATTTAATAATAGCCTTAAATTGAATATTTTAATAAAAGTTTATTTTGTTTTCTTTTAAAGATTGGTTTTTGAAATAAATTTAGTACATACATTGAAGTATAATGTTTTTAGTTGAAAACTTTGAAAATAAGATTTAATTCAACATCCTTTTTCTTTTTAAATTTTCTTTCTTTAAAATTTAGCTTTTGAAAATATATTTTTAAATATGCAAATAAACATTAAAGAATGTAAATTTTAAAGGTAATTTATATATATAAACATTAAAAGCTAAATTGATATAAATATTAAAACATGATAATATAAATAAGAAATCAATTTAAAAACATTTTATAAAAATGGGTAATTATTATAATATTTGAATTATAACATGTGTAAGGTTATTATACCATGAGAAAGACACTTGTAAGCATTCTAATAATCTTAAGTAACAAGTGGCGTTTATTTATTTATTTTTGAAAACATTTATGAAAAATATATTAAGTAAAAACTTGGCAAATCATTTTTAGTTCAAACTTTCCTCTTTTCTAAAGAATAAAACTGAAAATCAGATTTTTAATGATATTCAAAAGCGGATTTTTAAGAAAGTTTAAAGTTTAAAATCAAAAATCAGTTCAAAAATCAGTAGCAAGTTTCAAAATCAGAAACAAACATCTGTTCAAATGCTCTGCAAAGCTGAGATCTGGCAAAATGAAGATTATCATCAGATTTAAACCAAAATTTACTCAACATCTTTGTAAAGATCAACACCAAGCAAGTAGATTCAAAACAGCAGCAAATTCAACTAACAAGATAGCTAATTCAATTCAAAATAACAAGATTCAAAACAGCAAGATTCAAAACATCATATTCAAAGTACTAAAGCAAAAAAGTTCCTGGAAACAAGAATACAACAAATCCTGTTCTCTACTTCTTCATATTGTGAGTAAACCTTTTTATTTAAAAACAGTTTATGGATCTATGATGAAATCTGGTTCATGCAGTCTATAATGTTTGCTTGAGTTTGAATATAAATGTGTGTATATGAGTATGATATTGCCTGCATATTTGTTTTTGGATACTATATTTTTGTGCTCTATTTGTTGATAACAGACTCATCATCATCTCAAGATAATTCATATCTTCCTGTAAAATCTAAATTTGACATTGATTACTGAAGAAAATTGTTAATAACAATGTATCTTTGTTTTAAATAAAATTTAAGTGATTATATTGATAAAAATACTGTAAATTTAAATTTACAGTGGAAAATAGAAAATAGGTAAAAATTCAATTATGATGACTCTCAAATTCACTTATATGATCTGAATTGTCTTCGAAATCTAGAAATTTCAAAAGTAAAATTGTGATTTTCAGTTTAGAATTCGAGGATTTGTTCAGTGATGTACGTTTTTGGGTTTTTGGGGTATTGCCGTTGAACGGCGTCAACTGGAGCTTCAAGCTTTGACACGGAGGAGGCTGGAGTATGGTAGAGAGATGGAAAAATATTGCTGGAATTTTCTATTAGCTGTGATGATGAGAATTGGTCGAGGTAGGGTTTTGCGTTGTTTCGGGACGTTGAAGTTTAGGGGGTTTGTACGGCAAAGGCGGCGCACCGAGTTCGACCGCATATGGAGGAATCTTTGCGTCTTGTCATGATGCAGCTTAGGGAGGAAGGGCCGGTCTTCTAGCGGCGTGGTTCGTCATCGGTCGATGGTTTTCCGGTCATGTGCATTTTCCAGTTTCGATCGTGATTATGATTTTGAGTTTGTCTTCGATTTACGTTATGCTGCTTCATTGTGGTGTTTTTGAAGTCGATCATAGGTTGGTGCGAGACCGAGAGTTGATCGACGTTGAACTTTCCGATGTGCACATGCATAGTGGACTGCGTGTGAGTATGGGTTTGAGTTTGGGGAAGAAGAATGGTGGCCGAGAGTTTTCTTGAGTTCTTCGCGTGTTCGACTCGAAGCTTGAAATGGTGGGAAGTTGTTTTGGGTGCATCGAGTTTTTGTTGCTTTGGTTTGGGAACTGTTTCCTTTTCCAATCTTGTTCAGATTTTTTTAAAACTAAAATGAATTTCAAATTTTAATAGGTAAACTGAAATTTTAAAATAAGTTTAAACTAGTTTTCAAAGTAGTATTTCATATTTTTAAAACCCAAGCTTGAGTTTATAAATGATTTCAAATTTTAAAGTAAAAGCAAATTTTAAAAAAAGTTTTAAGTTTTGTTTTAACAATAGTTTTGATTGATAATTTTACCTTAACAAAATCTTGTAAACTTTGTTCCATAATGTTTCAAATAAAAAGGTGTAATTTGTTGAGATTAAGTGTGATTTAAGTAAAAGAAGTATTTAACTCTAATAATCAAAGAATGATGATTTTAATAAATCATATTCAAGCTTTTAAACCTATTTATTTTAAATGAAAATTAAGAGTTAAATGTAATAAACGTTTTATCTTAATTTAAACCAAGTTTTATTTGCAAAAGTAATAAATGTAAAACTACTTAATTAATGGAGATAGGAAATTTGAGTAATTAAATTAAGATAAATTAATTTATGAAATTGATTAAGTATAATTAATTTCTTAATCAATATTTCATTAATCAAGGTTAATCAATTAATAAATAATTTAGTAATATGTAATTAAGGGGTTAATTACTTAATGTTAAGAAGATTATTAAAGTAATTACTTAATGACGTAATTAAAGTAATTAATTACTCAGTGTTATTAATTAATTTAATGAGGTTAATTTTAATTAATTAATTAAGTTTAATTAATTAATGATAATTACTTAATGATGGAATTAAGTATAATTACTTAATGTAATTAATGGAGTATAATTACTTAGTAAAGTAATTAATGAATAATTACTTGATGTAATTAGTGGAAGGGGAAATTACTTAATGGATAGTAATTAAAGGATAATTACTTGAGGGAAGAATTAAGTGATAATTATTCAGTGTAATTAAAGGATTAATTAATGTGATTAATCAAGGAGTTGGTTTAATCAATATGAGTAATTTAGGGAAGTTAATTATTGATTATAATTAATCAAGATTGATTAATAAATGTAATTAATTAAAGATCAATTATAAAAAGGTAATTAGAAGAATAATTAACTAATGAAAGTAATTAGAGGATCATTAATTAATTATAATAATTAAAGGTTTAATTAATTAATAAATGTGATTAATTATGATAATTAATTAAGGAAGTGATTAAGATATAATTAATTAATGTAATTAATTAAGGAACAATGTAATTAATTATAATTAATTAATTAATGGATGTAATTAAGGTTAATTATTAAGTGATTAAAGAATAATTAATTTGTGTAATTAATTTAAAGGCTAATTACTTAATTGTAATTAAGTAATAATTAATCAAGGGTGATTAATTAAGAGAATAATTAAGAATAATTAATCTGTTAATTAAGGATTAATTAATTGGTTTATAAAGTGAATAAAGGTTAATTAATTAATTGAATGGTTTGTAATTAATTAATAAGTTAAACAGGTTTATGTGATTAATTCTCTAGTAATTAATTTGATTTAAGTTGATTAAATTAATTATAAATAGGATTAATGATTCCTGTTTGTGGATGATTGATTTAGTGATATGGCTGAATTGAATGATGCTTATAGTTTGAATAATCTATGATGTGCTATGATATGATTATAGCTGTGATAAATGTGTGATATTTATCTGTATATGATTGCTTTGTGAATTCAATGTTTTAAATTGAATTAATTGATCAAACTAAAATCACTTGGACATTAAGATGGCGTTTTGGATTTTGATGAGACCGGGATCGGGTTTCCAAATTTGGAATTCCGAAAACCACATCGATCCAAATTAAACGTTAGGCCGTGAATCTCATGTGAGGAGTGAAGACTCGAGGTGTAAGGACTATTCATCGTTAAAACTATGAGGGAGATTCCAATATGAGTTTAACGGGGTATTACTTTCAGATTCGAGATGAAGATTCAGAGTGCAAGGGTTATTGTCGTTAACTCTAAGGGTGATTCCAAAATGAGTGCAGCGAGATAGTGCCTTCGGTTTCGTTCGAACCCGGAACAAACTTGTGTGGATTGAATGCTTTTAGAACATCGTCAGGTGGACAATGAGCATTCTAAGATAGATGTGTTCTATAAAGGTAATCGTAGCCTCAAGCCTCATCAACCGGGAATGGCTAAAACAGGGGAAGTGCAGCAAGACTAAGTGGGTAGCACCCAAGTAGGATGAGATTTACCCCTGTCTAGAGGTTCCTTTTTATTCGGCTGTGTAGGCAGTTGGCGATGGCCATCTGCGGGGTTGTCTTGTTCAGGACTGTCCAGTAAGGGATGGTTCCCGCCTTATGTTGCAGGGGATTTAGGGTGGATTCTCGGTACGGTGATCTAGGCCCCGTACTGTGACGGGCGGTACCCCAATAGCCCTACCATTGATGGAAACCCATTCTTCCCACGTGCCCTTTACGATTTTGATTGTATTACCCACTTTTGTGGCTAGTAGCTGGAATTTAATGAATGTAACAATTTCGGCCATTTTCTATTTACTTGAAAACCCTAGACCCTATTATAATATCACTGTATTTCCTATCAAATATTTTGGTTAGCGTAAGGTAATAACTTACCCATGTTTATTTGTGGGAAGTCTTACGTGATACCTTTTGTTTTCAAAAGGGTTTTCAAAGTTAAGCAGCTTTAACCCGTTTACTCACACCAGACCCATGTCTGACCTAAGTGTTTATTTTCTGTTTTATCAAACTCTTGGGTACTCATGTTATGTATGAGTAGTCAAGGGATTCAGGTTAGCTTTGACGATTTCTGGAGGAGATATGGAGCAAGAGGCTTCAGCGTGTAGATATAGAGTGGTTCTGTTGTGCTAGTGTTGTATCTGTCTATCTGGTGATGTACTTGAGTTGAAGTAACTAGACAGGTGTTTATAACTGTCTAGTTTGTGTTGTATTAGCTGTATATCTCTGATATATATATATATATGTATTACTATGTAATATCTTATGTGATATAATATAATCTATTCGTTCTGTTGTGAGATTCTGATGCTGTTTGATTCTTTCTTTTCTTTCTTTTCTCTTTTCTATCCTTTTCTTTCTTCTTAATGATGCGTCTTTCTATGGAATAAAAGGCGGGTCGTTACACGGATCATCTTCGATTCCTTCCCATAAACATACTTAAAAATCACAATACTCCCAATAAAAATCATCAAATTCAAAGATGAATTCAATCATGTATGAGAAACATGCAATTTACATAATTGATTTCTGACATGTTTTGATTTTTCACTGTAAATTCATTTTTCTAGATTAATATACCTACTAATTTCACTCAAAACCATTTTTAGAATTAGGATTTTATCAATACAAACATATTTATAGTAGACATCATAACCTATAATGGTTTATATGAAGAGGAATCAAATTTTGAATAAGTTTTGGTCCTGTTGAACAAAACAAAGACATGCATTTACACACACAGGCATGCATACAATATTCAACCTATATTTCAGAATAACACATTCATACCACTATGTAAATCATATTCAAGTCATTTCCACAATCATATTTTACATACGCAGTGATATAAAGTGAATTCGGTTTTAAAGAAATGATGTTTACTCACCTTTATAATGTTTGAATAAAGAATAGAGGTCATAGTATTTTGAAATCTGGAAATTGCTTTTGATTTTGAACTGGAAGCTTGATCAACTTTTAGTTGAGTTAAACTTGAATTAAATTTTTGCTTTACTTCAGTTGAAACTTGAAAGAGTTTGATTTAGTTGTTTTGTTTGGTTTTTCTCTAGTTTTAGTTTTAGATTTTGAACGATGAAAGAAAGAAAGGAGTTTGATATATATGTATGTATACAAATATATATGCACAAAAGTGTATAAAAATGAAGAAAACAAATTATTGTGACACTTGTTCACAAAGCCTCATTACTAACTTACAAATTTCTAAAGCAAATATTTTATATTTTTTTATATTTCTTTTTATTTACTATGTTTACTTTATATTATAAAACTCTTTATATTTATTCTTATTTTATTCCAAACTTAAGTTATAACCACTTTAATCAATAACCAAATACATATACTAGTGTTTAAAATGTAGTGTTTTAAAATTATTTTCAAGATATTTACTTTGAATTTCCAATCAAAGTTTTATTCACAACCCACAAATATATATGAACAATAGTAAAATAGCTAGCATAATTTATTTGCTTTGAAATGATAACATATGCAAATTTAAATAATTATATTAGAACATTATCAAATTAATATTGCCAAAATCTCGGGTCATTACATTCCTCCTCCCTTTAAATCTTTTCGTCCCCGAAAAGGAGCAAAGCAAGAATTTTAAATTATAATGTGAATTATCAGTTAAATTATCCTTGAAATATTCTTAACTCTCTACTCTTTTTATTCTAAAGTTTCAAAACACTTTAAGATCTATATAATATTACCAAAATAGCTTTTATGAAAATATATTTTTTATAACTCGGTGTCTCAACAAGTCCATCCTCGTTCTCACATAAATTCGGCATACGTTGATCAGGCGTAGGGCTGAAAATCTATAAGTATTTAGCAGGCCCGTTTTCAACACCTAGTGAAAATACTTAGAAAACATTTTTTTGTAAATGTAGAAAACATTTTTGTGAGAATGCTCTGGAAATCATCACTCCCTCTTTGGTCGTAGTTTGCCTAATGATTACGTCGCCATCCCGGCGAAATCTACAGAAAATTTATGCCTCTATGCCCCTCGATTACACCATGGAACCGCCACAGATCGTAGCTACACCCAGGGTTACATTGCCATCATGGAAAAAACCATGTAACTGTAGGCATCAACTCCCTCGAGTTTTGCTGCCAAATGAAACTTCACCATACATACCATATAGATCGCAGATTACATCAGTCGAGTCCCAATGTAGGCTGTAGGCACTCACTGCCATATGACTTTCGCTATCTTCATAGATCGCAGTCTACCGATGTTACATTGCTATCCCAACAAAATCAAATGTATACCTTAGGCAATCACTGCCCCTCGACTTTCGCTATGGAGCGCAGTAGATCGCAGTTACACCGAGTTACACGGCTGTCACAGCATAACCCCAATGTCTTTGTAGGCATCATCGCCCTCGACTTTCGCTACCCTAACCACAATCCTTAGGAAATATAGTTTAGTCCGGACATCCTCTAGGATCAAATTTAGAACCCCTCCCCCCATTAGGGCTCAAGGCTGAACCACCCGTGGGTCTCCAACTATAAATTTCAACTCTAAATGGGAGCACCTTCTTCCTCACAGCATTTCAAAACATTTTTATACTATATACATATAGTATCTTTCAAATCACACTCTTCATATGAATCACATATAAATCCCATTTACACAAAATCGATATCTCAAAATCGATAATTTACAAACTAGGCTTTCCAAATTCCCAAAATTTGCTTTTTCCTAAAATCAAAAGCCATTCAAAATCAATGGGTTCCCGAAAACCTTTTTCTCAATTCCATAAAATCGTTTATATATATAGATATACATATATATATATATATATAAGTTTATTCTTTTAACTAGAACCAAATATTTTTCAAAGATCTTTTCTTCTGGTTATAGATTCAACAAGGAGAGTTTATCATATATATATATATATATATATATATATATATATATATATATAACTTTATTTATGCCAAATCAACATTCAAATTCGATTTCCTTTAAAAAGATATTTTCCACATTACTTACTTTTTATAAAATGAGTTTCAGTTATAGTGATATCTAACTTTTATTTTTATTCATAATATATTTCTCAAAATATACTTTTCCCTTCAAAAATCACTTTTACATTACTTTTCAAAATTTTCAATATCTATTTCATTCAAGCACGTACGATGTACATATATCATCCGTACACAATATCAAATCTGATCGCTTACTCGATCACATAATTCCGCTACCAAACTAGTATCGTCCACCCGACTTCCGAGTGCGGACTCGAATCTGGTTTCTTGATCAGAAACCGTCAGTCTCCTTGCATGGCCATAACTATGATAGAGAGTTTCCAGAATAAATCAAAAATCCATATCCAGGGTTCGGCATCGAAATCGAGTGAAAAATCCCAACTAGAATCGATATACTATCTCGAAATTCTGTGCTTGAATTTGGATCAAATCGTTATGCGAATAGAATAACATACGTTCATTCTACGTATTTATCTTCGTTGATTATTAGCTAAATCAATTTTCTTTTTATTCCCATTCATTTTGATTTCTATTCACTTATTTACAATTGCTTCAATTTCCATTTGGGTTATCACTTAAATTCTTATCTCAATTTGTATTTTAATTTTAAACAGTTTGCACTTTGACCAGCTTGAGTTTAGAAAATAGCTTTGAAAAGTTCAAAATGGATAAGCAATTGAAAATAGTAATTAATTATAAAATAGTTATAAAGTAGATGTAAAATAGTTAAATAGTTTGTAAAACAGATGTAAAATTGTTGTAAAATAGAAATTAGTTTTCCAAATAGTTGCAAAATAAGTATAAGATAGTTTGGGTATTAAAAAGAAAGGTCGTATAGTAAATAGCTAGGAAAAATATATTTAAGACGGTTTATATTAAAACAATTTATTTGAAAATAGTTTAGAGCCAAACTGTTCAATTTCCCAATCTCTCATTCCAATCAATTTCCCATCCCATTAAATTGATTCAATTCCAATTCAATTTGAATTAACCTCGATTCCCATTCCAAAATCAAATCAATTCCCATTTGAATTTAAACTTATTCAACTTCGATTACAATTTCAATTAATTCAAATCAAATTTCAATTCCAATCTCAAATAAATAAAAGTGAATTTATATTAGATTGTACTACTATAAAATATTCCATACATTGATAGATTACACGCTAGTAGTTCAAACATTACATTCATTTATCAGAAATAAAAGTCTTACAGAAATCATAAATCTAAACGCCTTCTCTATCACTTAGGGGTTTGGAAAAGAACAAAGCCCTAGATTCTTTCCAAGAATTCTCTCTAGGGACTTCCTTCCAATGGAGAAAGGCGAACATGCACTTTTCAACAGAATGTCCCCACTTGTAACATTTACCACAAAAGGTTTCTACCCTTCCATCAACCTAGATAACTTTCATGCCTCCTATAGGACGCTCCACAACCTTACTCTTCTTCCGTCTCTTGGGACGATTCCTAGCATTGTGTCCCATCATCTTACAATGATAGCAAATAGTCGACTCATTGACAGGTTCTATGGGTTTACGCTTCACCTTCTTCACTTCAGGGCAATGGTTTAGGAAATTTCCTTTCTTATGACACTTAAAGCACAAGATCTCAGAGCAAAACCGTTGGAATGTACCCTTCAATTCCTTCCTTGTTTTGCTGCACTTGGCCGCGTAATGACCCTTATTGTAACATCTGTAGCAGGTGACATTATCATAAGGCCTTCGTCCAGCCCTTTCCATAACCCGTTTCTTATACTCCTGTATTGCTTCTTCTCATTCCTTACGTACAGCTACTCTCCGCTCCCTACGTCTCGCCTTCCATTCTTCACTTTTAGCCATTACTCTTTTGGACTGGGTTCTATTGGGACTTCCCAACCTATAATTTAGACTTTGATTAATAGAATTTCCAGCTTTTATTCTTATTTTCCAAATACACACAAACACACACACACACACACACACATATATTCATTTTGTTTCAAATCAATTTTGCATTATATATACACAAGTCTATTTTGTTTGCAAAGCCGTCATACTATCAATTTCTATACCATTCTTGTTTTAAAATAAGATTCCTACATTCAAAATTCTTCTGGATAATATTATTCACTATTTCTTTTAACATTTTGAAACAATTTCAAATTTTCTGGACTTAAATTTTAAAACTTTACAATTTAAATGCTTTTCAATTTATACTTATATTTATATAAATTGTTATTTCCTAAAAACATTTCATTCTGCTTTATCATTGTTTCATTTCGAAAAATAAACATTCCTTTTATTAAGAAACAATACCCAATTTATGATGATTATAATGTCTAGAAATCATACACACCATACATTCCATAATCCTTTACTGGAAAATCAAAATCAAGGTAAATACTTTGAAAATTCTTTTGAATTTTTAAATTCAGTATATATTTATATATATATATATATATATATATATATATTCAACCATATAGAAAGTTGATAAGGATTAACTATGCAAATAAGTTGAGTTAAAATGGATTCAAAACTGAATTTAAACCACTTAATTCTTATTATTATAATAAATTTCAATAATCAACAACCAACTACCTTATATAATAATTAGAAAAATTATGCTTTATATACCAAAATATAGGCTTATATGCAAATCATCTTTAAAACCGTTTTTAATATCATTATATAGGAAAAATAACAAGTACGCTCTCATATAATACGCTCAACTCATTCTAGGGATCTACTGACCCTATCTCTAATGAGTAACCCCACCAGAGTCAAGGTTCTCGATTAACCTGGCCCTGATACCAAAATGTAATGACCCGAAATTTTCAACCCCGAAAATTAGACACTAATACGTTCACTGTAGGAGTGCCGAGAAATCGAACGCCGAAAATTCCAGATTGTTAGGGTAAAGAAGAAAAGAGAAGCAGAAGAAAACAGAAACCAAAAGCACATAATCTCACAATCGCAACGGGTCAAGATATAATATCAAATAACAGCATTAACACAAAGAAAAGCTGTAAACGTCAATTTACGTATAATATATCAGAGTACAATCATTCACAATAACTGGACAGTTATAATATCTTATCCCTGAATACAATCAATACAAATTCTAATACACAGCAGAATATACTCCATACGTCCCTGCCACCCATCTCGCCTTCTGAGCTCCAGAACGTCCTAACCTGAAATTCTGTAATACTTGGTTTGGCTCGAACATTACAATAAAGTAACACCCGAGTCAGGTGGAAACCAGCGTGAGTAAACCCTTTTAATATGAAATACATAAGTTGTAAAGCTTCTTTGAAAATCCGGGTAACTCATTCATCACTATGAATTTTATCTGGCTATAGCCAACACTTATTTCACAAAATAATACATAAGTACCGTTACTAAGGTTAAATGGTCAAGTTACTTAATTTATTCCATTCCAGCCTGTTTGATTTTACAAATCAAATCTATAAAGAATTATAGATTACTAATCGAAGTTGTCCCGAATATTGCTGATATCCGACCTCGATCTCTTCGAATCCAATGCCATCCTTTAAGCCAATTTGCTTAAGTTAAACAATCCAATTTAAACTTCAGAATGTTAAATTCACATAGAATTTCATCACAGATATCTATTGAATAAATGTTTCACATTTATCAATAGATCACTCCAGGCATTTCATATCACAGGATATCATGAATTAATATACTTGAGATATTAAACAATCGAAAGCATTCAATTCAAACTAATCATTCATAGGCAAGATTAATTAATCACACAATTTCCAATTAATTTAATTTACATAAAATATTTAATTACTTATAACTCTGCTTAATTAACATAAATTAAATACAATCATTTATTTTATCTTAATCAAATGTTTGAAATTAATTAATTATTAACTTACAAAATTATTTAAAACCTTTGATTAATTAAAGTTTAATATGTTTCCTTAATTATCCATTTAATTACATCATTAAATTTATTTTAAATAAACTTAGGAATTAACTTAAAATAAAATTAACCTAATATATAATTACCCTAAATCAAACAAATTAACTTCAAAACATTTAACTTCAAAATCTTTGGTTTGAAACTTGCTTTGAAAACTTGTTCAAAAAATTACTCTTTTACAGACTTGGTTAATTCATTCATTTAAACTACTTGGGCCCAAGCTCAAACAACCTGATCCCCATCTCAAGCCAAATCCCATCTCCCTCGACAGTTTCTCTGTCTGTACGAAATCAACTCGAGTCCAACTTGAACAAAACTCTATGAAAACCCGAGCCCAACCCTTCTCTTCTTCTTCTCCTTTACTCTAACCCTTCAGCAAAACAAAACCGACACATAGACACATGTGCACATGCACACACGAACGGAACCACTCCGACAATCGCTGCCACCACCAGCAAGTTGCCATCGACCAACTCGACCCATTCGACCACCCAGATCCACGAACCACCTCGCAAATCAAAATCGAGAATGTCGAGCCCCATTGGAACAAATTCCAGTCACCAAAACTATTCACACTGCCGCTTCCAATCGCCAGAGAAACCGCCGCTTCGCCCAGACCTCCGCCTTGCTTCCAACATCTCTTTCCCCCACCTCCGGTTCACCTCGATGCCACCACGAAGTCGAGAACACCCGGAAACAATCCTGACCAAAAACCACTGACTAAACCCTAAATCTGCCTTGTTGCGCCACCATGGCGAACTAAAAACCCTATGACCATTTTTCCCATGATCATCGACCCACTAGCAATCTCAAGCCCCAACCCCAAGGCTACAGAACCTCGCAACCACAAGATTTTGACGAAAAACCCAAATTCCTATCATCTTCGATTCCTTCCCAAATGTATGCTTAAAAATCACAACACTCCCTCCAAAAATCATCAAATTCAAAGATGAATTCAATCATGTATGAGAAATATGCAATTTACATAATTGATTTCTGACATGTTTTTATTTTTCACTGCAAATTCATTTCTCCAGATAAATATACCTACTAATTTCACTTGAAACCATTTTTAAAATTAGGATTTTATCAATACAAACATATTTCTTATAGACATCATAACCTATAGTGGTTTATATGAAAAGGAATCAAATTTTGAATAATTTTTGGTCATGTTGAACAAAACAGAGGCATGCATTTACACACACAGACATGCATACAGTATTCAACCTATATTTCAAACAAACACATTCATACCACTATGTAAATCATATTCAAGTCATTTCCACAATCATATTTTTTTATATTTCTTTACTATGTTTCTTCATATGATAAAACTCTTTATATTAATTCTTATTTTATTCCAAACTTTAGTTATTACCGCTTTAATAAATAACTAAATATATATACTAGTGTTTAAAATGTAGAGTTTTAAACTTATTTTCAAGATATTTACTTTGAATTTCAAATCATAGTTTTATTCACAACCCATAAATATATATATGAATAATAGTAAAATAGCTAGCATAATTTATTTACTTTGAAATGATAAGGTTTGCAAATTTAAATAATTATACTAGAAGATTATCGAATTAATATTACCAAAATTTCGGGTCATTATAGTGTATATTTTTGTCAATACTTATTAAAAATAAGATTATTATCATTATTTATTATTCAAGACATCATAATCTATGTTAAAAATCTTATATTTGAGTATTTTAAAAAAATAACATATATCGAATTAATAAATTTATGGGTCGTTACAAGAGGTAATAGTCAATGCTTCGCCACTAATCACAAAGTGAGAACCCCTTATCACAAGCCCACACAACCAGCTCTGATACCAAATGTAAACATCCGCACATCTATACTCATACTATCCAAGGGCATTACAAGGCAATACTCTGAAAAAAGGAGCGATATGGGGTACACATGTGAATATTCCTTAAGCTAGCACCAGTACGTATGTAAACATCAAATATGACTTACCACAAAACGTATATAGCATTCGCATGAAGCAATAAATGCATGTGCCTCTAGGATAGAACGATACACAATGTAGAGTAAATACCAAGGATCGTAGAATCAATATCATAGCAATGATATATATAATAAAAACTATACAACGTATGTCCAATATACATCACAATGATATATATACGAGATAATATAGTATAAGATGATACTGCTACAATAAATATTAGCCTCCCCTATGCCCAAAACATTAGTTAGTCTCACTGTCCCTAATCCTGAAATGTCATGGACTAACCCGAGTATTTTTATAAATACCAAACGGGTTAGACTATGTCCAAATCAAGGGTTAATATACATAGGTAACTCTTTATATGTAGGGCATAATAATATGATAACATCCACAATTTCAGTATACATGCGGTGATATGGGCCTGGAATATTTAAAATATTATAGTCACACACAAATGGATCACATAGCATCAAATATCATAAAACCGTGCATAAAAAATCATCACCTATAGAAAAGCACATCAAATCAGAAATCACATAATTAACATCAAATGAGTGGATCATCCATATCCAAAATCATCATCAATATCCAAAAATCATCAAATATAAGATATCATCAAGTATAGTTAGGCTAGCTCACAGCAATGTCCAAGTATATCTCTTAATCTCGAATAATAGAATACCAACATCAATATAAGCCGCATATCAAAGAATTATATGCAATAAAACATACGAGAATCCACTATACTCTGGACACCTATCTAGAGATAATCTCATCTTCTCGTATATAAATAAATCAGAATAAATCATGATGGGTGAAAAACTGTATGATAGACATGAAGTCCTAAGTGAATTTATCTATATACATCAATATATGGGTCGCCTAACCCGTATATGTTCCTAAGTAAGGTGTATCAATAGTATATGCGAATCACCGCTCCGTTAGAACCAGAAGAGAGATTGATGGCCGTCTGGCAGCTTTAGGAGCCCAGGGTCAACTAACCAAATGTGTTTCTATAGTCTTCAGTTATCTCTACGGACATCATGACTCATATGCACCAATGGCTTGTCAATGCGTGGACTCAGTCACAACCCTGCTTTTTCCCTATAGGTAATAGACTACTAGCTTATGCAATAAAAAAGAGCTATAGGGCACCACCCTATGGGTTACCGAACATAAATCAAATGATATAAGGCAATTATCATGTTGGTCACCTAACACAAGTCTTATGACATAGGGCACCTACCCTATGTGAGACCTAATCCAAATCATGTGATGCATATCAAATAAAATATCTAATAAAGGTGTTATAGATCCGGGGCACGGCTCTAAGCTCACGCCATTAGAGAGGATTCTAGCCATTTGGTCCTCTCTAAAGCTAATAAAAGGAGTACATATGATAGTAGCACACAATATCAATAAATACAATGGCACTTACCATGTTCTCACCTCTAAGCACCACCTTATCCCATCATGCGATTTCTGTCATGCGAGTCCCATCTACTTACAATGCATAACCGAATAAATATCAGAATGGTGTCCCATAACACTACATGATACTCAATCATTTGTTTGCTACTCATAAACTACACTTAACCACCATAATATTCTATATAATGAGTCCAAAGAATAACCGAAAAAATATTACTGAATGCCTCATTCTAAATGGTATTATAACTTCGTCTATTCAGATTCCTCATCATAAGAACTTAAAATCATCTATAATAAAAATGTCACCAAAATAACAATATCACGAAACCATATAAAGAATGCCATCACTGCATCATATCAAAACACTAATCAAATCAATATCGATAGTGAATCATTCATATATTCAAAATTAGATATAAAGATAGAATAATAACATAAATGCAAAATAAAACAATTTAATTAAATATTTACATCAAGTATGACTAAATAACTTTAATTAAATACCATAAATGATAAAACGTTTATAAAGCTTACATAAATAAAATAACTAGTTTTTATAAACCAAATAGAACTTTAATATCTATTATTACTACCAAAATCCCATTTCCATACTTTATTAGAACTAGCTTATAAAACAAATATTACTCATTAAATCATTTCATAATATTTTTTTCCTGCAACTAATTACAATTTTCAATCATTTTTATAATATTCAAATCAATTACTTTGATCCCAAAATCCATATACACATACACACACATATCCTAAACGTTGTGATTGTATCAAAAAATTCATGAAATACCCTAAAGAGATAACAAAATAATAATTATTAACTATTTCATATTTTTTCCAATATTTCATATATTTTGATTAATTTTTTTTAAATAGAAAGCTAATTTTTCTTTAACAAATATTAACTATAATTAAGCAACAAATATTTAATTTAAATAAAACTTTTCTCTAAACAAAAAATAATATTTATGTACAACACACTTTTCTTTATAAACATGTTTATTTGTATATATGTTAGTAACATATATATATATATAAACAATAAATAAATAAGTAAACTATCATAAGAAAATGCACGACAAGTCGCTGCCGCTGGTTGACCGATGGTGGTTGGTCGGTCAAACTTAGGCAATCGACCGGTTGGTCGTATATCTTTGCTCCAGCTTGCCGATTCAGACGATCTTCTTTACCTTCCTCGCCACTACCTCCTTCGACTCAACGCTTATAACAAATATACCCAAACAACAATTTGATTCCAATATGTGTAGCATTCAAGGCATAGATTTGTGAGATCGTATACTCGCCTGACTCTCTATACATCGTCTCCTCCCTATGCACACTCCAGCATTCCATTCCATGACTAAACCCATGATTTTCTTGTTATCGTATGTACATAATGATTTCGAGATACATAAATCCAAATTCGGTGATTTTTAATAATTTATTTGGTTTATTATAGAATTTTGAAAGAAGAAGATTAGAGGAGTGGAAGCTTAAGGTTATAGAAAAATAGAGTAAAATATACGAGCAAACTATTATTTAATGAAGGAACATAAAATTCATGAACGGGAAATGTCCGAAAAATGGGTTCGGGCTTGACTATGTGGGCATAGGTTTTAAATTAAGAAATATGTATATTTTATTCTTATATTATTTAATTTCTTTTATTATTTAAAAAAATTACAATAAAATTCTAAATAAAAATTATATTTAGACTAGGTAATTATTTACTCAATATTACAAGATTTTCCAAAGTTTATTTTCCCTATTTTAACTCAGCTAAATTCAAAAATCGAGTAATCATATTTTAAGCCCATTTATTAATAAAGTTCCAAATTATTATTTTTTAAATTTTAAACAAATAATTATTGTCAAAACCATTAAATTTCATTACTAATCAACTTATAATGTATTTTCAATATTTCTTACTAAATTTAAATTATTTAATCATTAAAAATTCATTTTACTCACTTAAATTACTATTATTAACTTTAATTGATTATTACTCAAAACTGATTTATTACATGCAACATGAATTATGGAAATTTTTTCCTTAAAGATGCTAAAATCTAAAGTGGTGAAACAAGTGCATGTCCACTTAAGAAAATAGCGTTTTTAGCATAGAAAACACAAAAAATTGCGAAACACTCAAAACAACAAAAGCTGTAGTTTATATTCTTAGCTTTTTCGAATGGGCACATTCATGGAGTTTGCATTTCCAAAACAGCAATAAACATCCATTTCAATTCACATTTAACCATAGTAAACTTCAAAATTATGCATTGTCTCAAAAAAAATGTTCTCTAATAAGAGAGCTTTCTAATAAAATTAAATTCATCAACAACGGGTTGATGATTTGAGATTTGTGGTCGACATAAATCACTATTTTTTAACTCAAAATTCTACATATTAAATTTTTCTTTCATTCAATGTGCATTTAACAAATATGAATTTCAACTTTAAGTGTAAAACTTCAAAAGTAAATTCCAATTAGCCTTAATTACAAAACATTTCTTACTAAAGAACACACTTTCTCCTTCTTCGTTTTCCATTGTTAATTCATAATTGAAAACTTAATTTTTTTTCCAACTTCTAGAAATTATTTTAGATATTTATTCCTTTAGCAACTTATATACATTTTTTTAAAATCATTGTACACTTTCACTTTTATTTTTTTCTTTTTCAATGAATTTTTTTTGAGATGATTTCAAAACATCTTTACATAAATTGCTCTTCTCTTTTTTTCACAAATCTTTAATAACATAATAGGTACATATTTTTAATTTATTATTCTTTTTAGAAAATTTATTTTCAACTTAAATCAATTATATTACCTCTCTATACATTTTTTCAAATTACTTTGTTATTTTTTATCAAAATACTATATAATACTTCTTTTTCAATGTTATAGCTAATGTGCTTTTCAAAAATATTTTTCTATCTTCAAAGCATCTTTTCAAATTCTTAAACATCGCTCGAAATAAGTTTTTAAAACATTAGCTACTTTCCAAATTATTATTTATAGCACTTCCAGAAAATTTACCTTTTTATACTCAAAATAATAATTCTCCATTTTGTAAAGCATATTATTTTCATTTAAAAATATTCTATAAAACATTTCCCTATTTTTTCACTAGAAAATTCTTTTGATTCAATCTTAAACAAATATCACTTTGTATAAAGTAATCCATAAATTAATTTATATCGAAGTATATAACATTGTTGCACCATAAATTTTGGTGATACATTTTGCCAATTGGCTGCAATGTTGACTATCCAGGATAACATATCAACATTGCCTTGCCATTGATCTCAACTTCACACTAATATTCAACAGTTGCATATGTTGTTCAAAATTATATTCAAATCCAAAAAAAAAATTGATTTCCAAATAATATTTTATTATACATATAATATACAATTTGGAATACAATATGTCATATCCTTTCAAAATGTCGTGTCGGTTTTGCCTCGTGTAAGTATTTAGAAATCCCTATCGAATACATATGCACCTGATTCGACCAAAATTCATAAAGCACTTGACGGGCAAGTTAACACCAAATACACTGCTAACACTTTATAAAATAAACTCTTATTTTATCAAATCATTTTCTTATTTGAAAAAAAAAAAAATTTAAATTCGTATATATATCCAATTCATCAACCATTAACAATAATGAAATTCATCACATAACATCCATCGATTAAATCAAACAAACATCAATACAACAATTTTCAACCAAGCAAACAAACGCCTTCGGTGAAAATTTATCAATCTGCTTCCGCTGCACAACTCCGATCACTACTGGATTCTATTAATTACTCAACTCGTCTCATCAGAATTTTGAATCGTGAAGTATTCAATACGAGATACGAACTAGGGTCTTTTGTAGCTTCCCTAACTGAACTATACTTCATTCATATTAAAGCTATACAGAGGTTTAACATAAATCAACCATGCCGACGCTACTGGTCGAACAATTTACTCCTACATCATCAACCTCCATCAATTTCTCTACATCTCATACAGAGACTTGCACTTAGAAAAAGGTAGAAGAAATATATTGTACAATAACAAAAGAAATTCCAGATAATTATCCCAATAATCATCGTATACTCCTACTATAACTTAAGTATAAGCAATAATCAACCACACACTCACAGGGACAGGGACTCTAAGTCTCATCTAAGACCAAGACTCGTATCTCTTATAATCTGTATTGTCCTGAACCTGCTCTAATGGTATGGATGTAACACCCCACCTCTACATCCATACCACCAAAGTATATTACTAGGTAATAATATCTGATAATATGGAGAGTAAGGCGATATTGAGCTACCATACGTGAATATTCCCTTGGACTAATGCTGGTACGTATTCAAAAATCGAACAAATAACTCATTTATACGTACTCAGTATTAGCACCAAGCAAAAAACACATGCGTTTCTAGGCTAGAACAATTCACGATAGAAAATAAATCACATAGAAAACAGAGTCAACAATGAAGCGATAACATATAACATAAAATATAAACAAGTCATATGGGTCTACGAAAATAGTCAAATGCCCGCTATCATAATAAACATACAATGTATAAATACGATATATACATCACAATATCATCAATATACATGAGGCTACAATACTAAATAATGGTACACTAGTCAACTAATAAACTGGCCTCTGTCTATGACTGTAACATCCCATTTCTGGAGGCCAAAAGCTAAGCGCTACAGTTGCTGCAATCATTTATTGCATTAAGTTCTAGTGACTAAACACGGTAATGCTAATGGTGTCCATAATATTAGAGTCATATGAATATGAAACAAAAGCACAGATTTCAAAAACAACATTTTATTTACATTTCCAAAACTTGCTCCATATTCGAACAACATAATCCCATCACTTTCCTAGGTTCAGATAAAATAATTATTACATAAATACGCCAAGAGCGGCATATGAAGATTCCCCCTTGATTGATCAAAGTTACTAAATAGTCATAACTAACTTAGTACAAACACAACGAAAATACATCAACTAAATAAAATTACAACTCCTAAGTAGTTATCCATCAGCCTCCTGCTCGTCTTCGACAGCTTTATTTGTCATCCTACTAAACCTGTATACCTCAACCCTCGGCCAACTCAAATCAATTTTGAGCATCCGAGAGTTTAAGGGGGAATACATAAACTATGAGTTGGACATAAAGCTTGGTGTGAATAATACTATACATCGCAGTTACTTAATATTTAATGAGACCATGCCGCATAGCGGAATGGGTTTGCCCTCACAAATATCCCTTTTAAAACATATCTTTTGCGAATCATAATCCTACAACCAAAACTAGTTAAATCTGTAAAGCATTATTATGTAAACATACATAAACCTCAGGTAACAAATGGACTATCTGTCCAAACACTATAGTTTTGTTTGGCTAACTATTAACCTTTTGCAAACTCGGGCCTACCAGATAATATAATAAATATAATCTAACATCTGTTAGACACTCCTTTTTTGGGCGATCTGTCCTTAAAAATCTATTTAATACTCCTCTCCCGCACGGTCTATCCTTAACTATCTGCTAAATACTCCTCTTCTGGATGGTCTATCCTTTACTTAACATCTCCTAAGGTCACTTGATCCTAATGGTTTTGTGGGCTCACCAATAACCTACCTATGCAAGCAGTAATCACAATTTTAGTCTTATCTGTGACAAAGCCCTACACACTGGAATTTTTGACTAAATTAGCCGGGGCCCATAGCTAATGTATAAGGCATGACCCTATACTAGTCCCATCTAGTATTCCAATATCTGAGTGATTTTTACTTAGGGTTAACTACCCAAAATTTTCCTTGAAAACGCTTTTCATCTTAAATTGGTTTAAAATCTTTTGAATCAAACTCAACGAGGAAAATACATATACTCTACGCTTTACTCAAAATCATATTGCCATGTTAAACACACACACACACACACACACACACACACACACATATATATATACACTTTACTCAAATCTTTGTTGATGAAAATATTTAAACCTTTGAAAGTACCCCTTTCAAATCCATTGAAATTACCCTTTTCTAAACCATTGAAAGCATTTCTTTCGAAACCAAATAAAACCCTTTATTTCATCTAGGCTGAAAGGCCAAAACCTTCCTTTCGAAACCATTCTCAAAACCCTTGAAAAACCTTCCTTTTGAAAGCATTAAAAACCTTAGACATCTTTCTCTTAAAACCTATAAACATAGCCTTTAGAAACCCTTGAAAAAAACCTTTCCCTTCAACCCTTTCGAAACATTCAGAAAAACCATCTCTTCCCACCTTTCGAAACCATTGAGGAACCAACCCTTCGAAACCAATTCTTTAAAAACATTTCGAATGAATCAAAACCTTTATAAATGCAAACCTTTCGAAAGTACTTGGGTTCAATTTAAATATATGGAAAACACCTTTCGAAACCATTTAAACCGTCTCTTTCAAAACCAATTGGGTTATACTTCAATAGAGCTAAAGGGTCATTAAAACCATTTAAGTCGAAAGTCATTCTTTCGAAAGCATTCATAGGTAAAGAAGTGATGGCGTCATAACCACCCTTCCAAAAGCACTGGAGAAGTGGCCAAGTTTAAAACGAGGTATATCTTTTGGAACCATTGACTTCGAAAGGTTGGAAAAACAGCAGCTAGGGGTTTCGTCCTAGTCGAAAGCCTATACTTAAAAACAAAGGCACAACCCCTTTAAAAACCATTCTTTCTAAATCATTGACCCAGTCGAAAGCCAACCAAGTCGAAAGCCAACCAAGTTGAAAGCTATTTTCTTAAAAAAAGACGCAACCATTTCTTTAAAACCTTTAAGTATGTCGAAAGTTGTACAATCAAAAGTAAAGAAGGCGCAATTCTCATTTAAAACAAAGCTATACTCCAACTCCTTCGGAACCAACGTTTCGAATATGTACCTTCCCCTTTTATCCAATTCACTACGTATCAATTAACTTGTACAATGCGCATTGGTTTCGAAAGCATGGTGGGGAAACGTTCTGTTGGAACCCCTGATACCGAAAGTGGCAGAACATGCAAAATCATGCAAATTTCGTTTTTAAGTTAAAAGAGAAACACCTTTCAACTAACCTGCTATTGTTTGTCAAATTTTCATTAGTTGCTAAATATCTTTTTCAAAAGTGGTGCCAATATTTTCAAAAATAAATAATAATTTTAAATTACAAAACACCCCTTTCTCCCTAAATAAATATATAAAACATTTAAGTCTCATACCTTAAAGAATTTTATATTTTCATAAAAACACTTTGGAAAATTCTATAAAACTTCCATAAAATCATTTTCAATATGTTTCATAACATACATAAATTTCAGACCCAAATTATTTATAATTTAACCGTAAATTATTTATAACCCAATAAATCATTTTATTCACTAGAAAATTAATATAAATCCACATTAATTCAGAAAATTATGAAAATTGAAACCCATCTCAAAAATATCATTTTCGATCTATATCTAAAATCTCAAAGCATTTGGATGTCATTAAATAGGATTTTCTTATCAAAACATATCGTAAAAATCAATATGAAGATGCATAAATCATCAACAAGTATATATAAGCATTTATCATTCAAAACATAGCATAATCATGAAAATAATTCGGGTTTTACCTTAAAACCGAAAAATCATTAAGAAAAATGAGATGTTGTCATTATTCACCTTAGCTCTGTGATTAAGGATGTGAGATTTGATCTTGATTAATTGATTTGATTCTTCTCTTGAATCCTAGCATTATCTTCTCTTAAGATTGCTAATGGTGGCCCCTTAGAAGTGTTTTTGTTCGAGAACATACGAATTGTACGTGTGTTTTGGTTTCCTAAAGGTTTAGGGTATAAGTTTAATCATTTTCCTATTATGCCATCCCTTATTTCCTAACACCTTAATTCTTTGTATCATTGCTTACTCATTAACATGGCACTGCTACCCCTTAATTAATTCACAAATCTTAATCCATTAGTCAATCCCACATTATTTAATTTAATTTAACTAATTTAATTTCCTAAATAATGTCACTAAAAATATGAGGTGTTACAATCTCCCATCCTTAAAGAATTTTGTCTTCGAAATTATGATAAGGTGTACAATAAAACAATCAAAGGTAGAACATACCTTCAAATAGATTAGGATAATTGTCTCTAATCCTGCTCTCAGTCTCCCAAGTACAGTCCCTATCATCATCACTCCACTAGACCTTTACTAATCTAACTGTCATGTTCCTCAACTTCTTCTCATCTCTCGTGACTATTTGAATAGGCTTCCTAACTATAATCAAGTCTGGTTTCACTACTAAATTCTCTAATACAGTCGGTGCTATAATAGTGTCTCGATCCCTAACACACTTCCTTGGATAAGATACATGAAAGACATGTGGACTCCTGCCAAACTACTCAGTAACTTTATTCTATATGCGAGTTTCCCGATCCTTTCTAAAATAAGAAATAGTCCTACAAACCTCGGTGCTAACTTCCCTATCTTCCCAAACCTTGATAGCACCATTCATTGGTGAAACTTTGATGAAAACATGATCTCCAATAGAGAACTCTAAATCTTTCCATCTTTTATCTCCATAGCTCTTCTGCCTAGACTGAGCTTCCTTCATTTCTCGCCCTTATCAGTTCAATCTTTTCTGCGGCTTATCTTACCAAATCAGGACCAAGGATTAATCTATCTCCAATCTTTGACCAACATACGGGAGATTTGCATGGTCTTCCATAAAAAGCCTCAAACAGTGCCATCCCTATACTAATCTAATAACTATTGTTATAAAAAAAATCGACTAGGTGTAGATGGTCTTCCCATGACCCCACAAAGTCTAATACAGAAGCTCTTATCAAGTTCTCCAAGATTTTGTTAACTTTTTCCATTCCCCGTCTGTCTGCAGATGGTAAGCGATACGCATATTGAGCTTGGTTCCTAAACTTTCCTGTAGACTCTTCTAGAACTCACTAGCGAATAACAAATCTCTATCACTAACAATACTACTAGGAATTCCGTGCAGTCTAACCACTTTCTTCATAAATAAATTAGCCAATATAGTTGTCGTCCTATTTGCCTTAACGGGAATGAAATGGGCACTCTTGGTAAACTTGTCCACTATGACCTATATATTTTCGTTTCCTCTATTATATTTCAGCAACCCATCTATGAAATCCATAGAAATAGAATCCCACTTTCATACCGGAATATCCAATGGCTGAAGCAATCCACTTGGCTTCTAATACTCGGCTTTCACCTGTTGACAGTTCAAACACTGCTCTACCCATAAGCCTACATCCCTCTTCATGCCTTCCCACAAGAAACTTCTCTTCATATCTTGATACATCTTCGTTCCTCCTGGATGAATAGTGAAAAAACTTCCTTCCTTATGTCTCCCACATCTGGAACACATAATCCACCCTTCTTTCTCAACCACCTAATTTGGTCAAGGTGGAAAACCTTAAAATCATCGCTCTCTATTCCATCCCTTAACTTCTTGTCCATTCTACTAACACTGGATCCTCTTCCTGTCTAGAAGCAATCTTCCCAATCAATACCGGCCGTACTTCTAAACAAGATAACATAGTAATTCTCCACTAGACCAAGCCTCGGATCTCCATTATGCTCTGCAAGTTGATTAAGCTTCCAAGCCTTTCCATTCTATTATCATAGCTAACACTGCATTCTGATGCTTCCTACTAAGTGCATCTGCAACCTTGTTTCCTTTTCCTGGTGTGTACTCAATACCAAAATCATAAGCGGCTAAGAACTATAACTATCTATGTTGTCTCATGTTCAGCTCCTTTTAAGAGAACAAATACTTCAATGAATTATGATCCGTATAAAGCTCAAATCTCTCTCCCAAAAGGTAAAGCCTACACACCTTCAAAGCAAAGATCACTGCAGCTAACTCCAAATCATGCGTTGGATGTCTTACTTCATGCGGTCTAAGATGTCTAGAAGCATAGGAAATCACTTTACCTCTCTGCATCAACACAGCCCCCAATTCAGTTTCACACAAATCTATATAAACTACCAAATCCTGATTCCCCTCTGGAATAACTAATATAGGTGCATGGGTTAATAATTGTTTCAATCTCTAAAATGATTCCTTACACTTATCGGTCCACACAAATTTCACATCCTTTCATGTTAGCTTGGTCATCAGTGCTGCTGTTTGTGAAAAATCCTTAATGAACCTCCGATAATATCCATCCAATCCAAGAAAACTTCTAATCTTAGTCACTGTTTCTGGTCTCTTCCGATTTAATAGCTTCGATCTTATCTGGATCGACTGTCAATCCTCTTTCTGAGACTACATGACCAAGAAACTTCACCTCCTTCTTCCAGAAATGACACTTCAAAAACTTTGCCTTCAGCTGATGTTCACTCAAAGTCTCAAGAACCATTTAAAAATGAACTTCATGCTCCTTTTCATCCTTAGAGTATATCAAAATATCATCTATGAACACAAGCACGAATCTATCCAAGTGCTCTCGTAAAATCCGGTTCATCAAATCTACAAAGAATGTCGGCACATTAGTTAGTCCGAATGGCATAACTAACCATTCGTATGATCCATATCTAGTTCTAAACGCCATCAGAGGTATACTATCTTCTGCTACTCTAAGCTGATGGAAATCTATAGCCAAATTCAACTGAGAAAATACCTTGACTCCATTCAACTGATCGAACAAATCGTCAATTCTAGGCAATGGATATTGATTCTTTATCGTCTTCTCATTCAACTTACAATAATCGATACATAACCTTAACGGTCCGTTCAGCTTTTTAGCGAACACTCGCGGCTGCTCCCCAAGGTGAACTACTGGGTCTGATAAAATTCTTCCCTTCCAAATCAACCAACTGCACCTTCAGCTCTCCCATCTCTATAGGTGTCATCCAACTTGGTGGCCTACTCACTGGTTCTTCTCTTGGTACCAAGTCTATCTGAAACTCAATGGCTCGTTTCGATGGTAATCCTAATATAGGCTCAAAAACATCCGCGAATTCTCTAGCTATGAAAATGTGCTTCAACTCGTTTTCTAACTCCATAACATCGAACAAAGCATTCGCCTTACAACTAGGACTCTCTATAGTGTATACAATCTGATTAGTACAATTTGGATGTCTAAGTGATATTTTCCTATCGTGGCAAGATATCCTACCATCAAACTCACTTTACCAATCCATACCCAATATGCTTTTGAACCCTACAAAGTCAAATATATGCAAACTGAAAACAAAGGTGTAACCTTGCAAGTCAAACTCTAAGTGGTCACACTTCATCCCAAGTGTCGCAACCCTCCTATCAAATTTGCAACTCTTAAGGAAGTAACTAAATATGTGGGTTCTAGGTTAAGCTCATCTACCAAACATCGAGATATAAAAGAATGCGATGCATCAGTATCAAACGAAATGCTAACAGACATCTCATGAATCTGAAGCGTACCTCCTAAAACCGCCTTTCCTTTCTCCTGCACTGTTATCTTCGAAGTAGCATGCTCCAATGCATACACCTTAACCTTTCCATCCTTAGCGGGCTCCTTGGATTGCTTCTAATAGTGCCCAACTTGATCATAGTTGAAACATATAATGCCTTTCTTCAGCCTTGTTTCCTTTCCTATCTGACATTTATGAACATAATGGCCTTTCTTATCACACTTATAACAGACTTCTTCAGACTTTCGCCTCTTTGTTGTTCCACCTTTCTGAGCACCTTTCTTGTGAAAGAACTTTCTGTTTGGACCTTGCCCAACTTGGACCTCCTTCTCCTTCTCCAAGAAATCAAGCATTTCTTCATGTCTTAACGCCATCTCCACTACCACATAACTAGGATCTTTGATATGCGATAAGGTAGCCCTAGCCAACTCAGGTTTTAATCCTCTAATGAACTTCTCATTCCTTTTCATCACTATATCAATACTAGCATACCCATATCTGGCTAACTATTCAAACCTGCTAGCATACTCCAGAGCTGACATTTCTCCTTGTTCTAACTCAGCAAACTTCCTGATCAAAACAGAATGTGCCATTACTGACATAAACCTCTCCTGGAACCTTCTCCTAAACTCAGCCTATGTCATCTCCTCTTTATTTATTCCAACTGTCACACTATTCCACCAAAACAAAGCTGCCCCTTGAAGCTGTCTCGAGGCAAGCCTCCTCTTCTACTCGTTATTGAGCCCTAAATCAGCAAATATTCGTTCATAATGCAACAACCAATTCTCCACTTCTATAGCATCCTCAGTTCTAATAAACGGCTTTCCTCCAAGCCTGGCATAGTCTCTACTCAAGTTAGCATAATGGTTGACAACCAGAGCTTCCTGAACTCCTCCTCCTACATTTCTTCCAACAACTCCGACAGCAATCCCAACTTGCATCATGTTCACAAAAAACTGATATATAGACCTCGTATCTACTTGTGGGTCTCCAGCACTTACATTCTCAGCTTGAGCCTGGCCTTGAGTTCTCCTCGAATTGGGTCGGGCATTTCCATTAGTGGTGGTTGTGTCCCCTCCTAGGTTAACTCTACCTCTTCTTATGCCCATATCTATATTCAAGCCTCGTGAGATACAGTATAATAACCTAATGGAGACAGGAGACTGGAGATAAAGCGTATACTTATATATAGAAAATACAAGTATGTTACTAGAGCGTTATCCCATACCTCGATCTTAACTCTAATTCGTAGGTATTATGTTTTCAAAAAATCATTTTTAGTTAAAGTATTTTATAAACCTATGCTCTAATACCAAGTTTTAACATCTCATTTCTAGAGGCCAAAAGCTAAGCGCTACAGATGCTGCAGTCATCTATAGTATTAACTTATGGTGACTAAACATGATAACGATAATGGTGTCCATAATATCATAGTCACATGAATATGAAACAAAATCACATATTTCAAAAACAACAATTTATTTACATTTTCCAAAACTTGCTCCATGTTCAAACTAAATAATCCCATCGCTTTCCCAAGTTCATATGATATAATTATTACATAAATACGCCAAGAGGGACATATGAAGATACCCGCTTGGTTGATCAGAGTTACTAAATAGTCATAACTAACTTAATACAAACAAAGCGGAAATACATCAACAAAAAAACTACGACTCCTAAATAGCTATCCTTCGGCCTCCTGCTCGTCTTTGGTAGCTTTATTCGTCATCCTACTAAACCTATTTACCTTAACCCTCATCCTACTCAATCAATTTTGAGCACCCAAGAGTTTAAGGGGAAAAACATAACTTGTCAGATATAAAGCCTGGTGTGAATAATAATATACATCTCGGTTACTTGATATTAAGTGAGACCATGCTTAGAGAAATGGGTTTCCCCTCACAAATATCCCTTTTAAAATGTATCTTTTGCAAAACATAATCCTGTAATCAAAAATGGCTAAATCTGTAAAGCATTATTATGTAAACATACATAAACCTCAGGTAACAAATGGACTATCTGTCTAAACACTATAGTTTTGTTTGGCTAACTATTAACCTTTTGCTGACTCGGGCCTACCAGACAATATAAAAAATATAATCTAACATCTGTTAGACACTCATTTTTTGGACGATCTATCATTAAATACTCCTCTTTTGGATGATCTGTCCTTAACTATCTGTTAAATACTCATCTTTTAGACGGTCTGTCCTTAACATCTTCCAGGGCCACCTGATCCAAATGGTTTTGCGAGCTCACTAATAACTTATATCTATACAAGCATATACTCCCTTCTGTATGCAATCATAATTTTAGTCATACCTATGACGAAGCCCTACACATTGGAATTTTGGATTAGAGTAGTTGGGACCAAAAGCTAATGTATAGAGTGTGAGCCTATACCAGTCCTATCTAGTATTATAATATATGGGTGCTTTTTACTTAGCGTTAACTACCCAAAATTTTCCTTGAAAACCTTTTTCATCTTAAATTGATTTAAAACCTTTTAAGTCAAACTCAACAAAGAAAATACATATACTCTATGCTTTATTCAAGGTGACGCTATGTTATATATATATACACACACACTTTACTCAAACCTTTGTTGATGAATATATATAAACCTTTGAAAGTACCCCTTTCAAATCCATTGAAAGCACCCCTTTTGAAGCCAAGTAAAACCCTTTGTTTCATCTAGGTCGAAAAGCCAAAACCTTCCTTTCGAAACTATTCAAAAAACCATTTAAAACCCTTGAAAAAACTTTCTTTCAAAATCACTAAAAACCTTAGACATCTTTCTCTTAAAACCAGTAAACATTGCCTATAGAAACCCTTGGAAAAACCTTTCCCTTCAACCCTTTCGAAACTGTCAAAAAAACATCTCTTTCAAACTTTCGAAACCATTGGGGAGCCAATCCTTCGAAACCAATCTTTAAAAACCTTTCGAAAACATCAAAACCTTTATAAAATCAAAACGTTCGAAAGTACTTGGGTTCAATTTAATCATGTGGAACCGTCACTTTCAAAACTAATTGGGTTATACTTTAATAGAGAAAAAGGGTCATTAAAACCATTTAAGTCAAAGGTCATTCTTTCGAAAGTATTCCTAAGTAAAGAAGTGATGGTTTCGAAACCACCCTTCTAAAGCATTGGAGAAGTAGCCAAGTTTAAAACAAGGTATACCCTTTGAAACCATTGACTTCGAAAGGTTGGAAAAGCGGCAGCTAGGGGTTTCATCCTAGTCGAAAGCCTATACTTGAAAACAAAGGTGCAACCCCTTTAAAAACCACTTTTTCTAAAGCATTGACCTAGTCGAAAGCCAACCAGGTCAAAAGCAGTTTGCTCAAAACAAAGGCGCAACCAATTTTTTAAGAACTTTTAACTATGTCGAAAGCTATACAATTGAAAGCAAAGCAGGCGTAATTCTCATTTAAAACAAAGGCATACTCCAACCCCTTCATAACCCAACGTTTTGACTATGTACCTTCCGCCTTTATCCAATACGCTATCTACCAAGTAACTTGATACCATGCGCATTGGTTTCGAAAGCACGGTGGAAACGTGCTAACCGGAACCCCTGATGTCGAAAGCGGTGGAACATGCTAAAATCTTACAAATTACGTTTTTAACTTAAAAGAGAAGCACCTTTCAACTAATTTGCTATTGTTTGTCAAATTTTCATTGGTTGCTAAATATCTTTTTCAAAAGTGCATCCAAATTTTCAGAAATAAACAGTAATTTTATTTTATGGAACACCCCTTCTCCTTAAATAAATATATAAAACATTTAATTCTCATAACTTAAATAATTTTATATATTCATCAAAACACTTAGGGAAATTCTATAAAAATTTCAAAAAATCATTTTCAATATTTTTTCTAACATACATAAATTTCATACCCAAATTATTTATAATTTAACCGTAAATTATTAATACCTAGTAAATCATTTTCTTCACTAGAAAATTAATATAAAATCCACATTAATTCAAAAAATTATGACAATTAAAATCCATCTCAAAAATATCATTTTTGATCTATAACTAAAATTTTAAGGCATTTGGATGTCATTAAATAGGGTTTTCTTATCAAAACTTATCATAAAGATCAATATGAACATGCATAAATCATCAATAAGTATATATAAGCATTTAATCATTCAAAACATGGCATAATTATGCAAATAATTCGGATTTTACCTTAAAATTGAAAATCAATAAGAAAAATGAGATGTTGTCATTATTCACCTTAGCTTTGTTATTAAGGATATGAGATTTGATCTTGATTAATTGATTTGATTCTTCTCCTGAGATTGCTAATGGTGGCCGTCCTTAGAAGTGTTTTTGTTTGAAAAAAATATGAAATGTACGTATGTTTTGTTTTCCTAAGGGTATAAGTTTAACCATTTTCCTATTTTGCCCTCCCTTATTTTCTAACACCTTAATTCTTTGATTCATTGTTTACTCATTAACATGGCACGGCTACCCCTTAATTAATTCACAAATCTCAATCCATTAAGCAATCTCACATAATTTAATTTTATTTAACTAACTAAATTTCCAAAATAACGTCACTAAAAATATGGGGTATTACAATGTCCAACAATCACAATCTGGTTTCTTTGTCTTCGAACCTATAATGCCTTAGTCTGACTCGAATATTATATAAATGACATATGGGTCAGACTATATCAAGGTGCCAAACGATAGCAACAACTATATATTCCAATGGCAGGTATATAACATAATATATGTATGACTTCATACCACATACCATGCATATATCATCATTCGCCCACTAGGTAACCAGATAACACATCAAGAAGTATATTAACAAAATGGGTGAAATTTCAAAGACAACCAACTATCATCAGTACACAAAATCATCAAGTACCATAAGGGCAAGCACACTGCTATATCCAAGATTATGTCTTAAATAATCATAAAGTAGACATACCAAGTGTCCGTCTTACTCAACCTATATAAAACACATAACAATCACCAAAATAAAACATACAAGAAACATAAACATGTCATACTCTCGATAGCCAGGCTCATCTATCAGATAACCATATAAAAGAAGGGTAAATGGTCCAACTCCATGCTCTCATCATCTCTAGCTATCCTTGATGGCAACATCATCGATGTGTATAGGGTTACACAACTTAGTAGACTCTCAGTCTCGTAAATAATCTAAGAGATCAATAATCACATAATAATCATCTAGACTCTCAACCTTATAGTAATCGACTTGGCTCTCAGCCAATGAAATATTCAAACAGTCTCTCATACCTCTACAAATCGACTTAACCCTCAGTATCATGAATAGTCATCATAATTTTTAGTCCTATGTACTCTTAGCATCATAAATATCTATTAAAACATCGGTTTCATCAAACGATTTGATATGCTCTTAATCGTAAATATAATGAGCTTATATAGGTAAATAAGTACGTATCTATAGCATCCCATCAATAATAACCAAACGGGTGACTGACAGCTCTCAGCCTGCTTGATAATCCTTCCTCAAATGCTCTCAGCTTCACTATTATAGTCTTAGTTACATGGACGACCATCATGACTCAATATTCATAAAGTGAAAGACTATGTTATGCGTTAGTCATGGCCCTTCAAGTGCTTCTAGTGGTAACAGACTACTGGCCTATGTGATACATGGCAGTGGCTCTTAGCCATATACATCAAAATGTGTGTTAAGGATTCGAGGAGCGATTCTACAATCAGGCGGCTAGGATGGATACTAGCCAATATGGTTTACGCCACGACATATAATAGAGTATACATACAATAGATTGACATACTTATAGCTCTCATCCTACTCACTCTCAGTGCGCATCACCATAATAATACCCTATAGACTTGATTCTATCAAGTGACAAAGTGATCGAACAAGTATCAACACAGGCGTCTCATACCACCTGGTGTTACTTAAACATTTAATGCTCATAAACTACACTTATAATATATTATTCTATATAACAAGTCCATCGGGGAAATATTACCAAATGCCTCATCCCAAACAGTACTATGCTCCTTTATTTCAATTCCTCGTCACACAAAATTAGTACAAACATGACACACATTTTATTTAAAATAAATATAATTTTATTTATCTATAAAAACATATCTATAATTGATAAAAGCATTTAAATTTTGTATATAGATAAAATAATTACTTTCAAACTTTTATTAATCAAAATTGAATTTTAATATTTACAAATTACTTCAGGAAATCCCATTTTTATATTCTAAATCTTTAAGAATAGCTTATAAAATCAATTATCGCTTATAACAATCATTTCATAATTTTTTATAATCAAATAATATTTTTAAATATATTTTTATACTATTCAAATCAATTTCTTTTATTCCAAATCTATAAAAATATATTTTCCGAAATATAAGACTCTATTCCAAAACTCATGAAATATACTCTAAAAAATATAAACTAACCATTTTATATTTTAAAATCTTAAAGTAATCTTATAAAAATCATAAAATTATTTATTAATTTTCTACAATCAAATATGATTTCTAGACTAATTTAATAACTCCAAACCAATTCCAACCAAACTATATATATAAAGGGCATACATCCCAAAACTCTTAAAAATAAAATTTAATAATCAAAGATCCCTTTTTAAAATTACCTTTAAATCTATTTTTTTAAATATTCATTTTACAAAGGAAATTTTCTCTCGAAGATATTATTAAAATCCTTCATTTATACTAGTAAAATTTCGTATATTCCAATACTATTGAAAATTCTCTATTTTTATTTTAACACAATTTTGTATCCAAAATAGATTTCAATAAACCATTTTATTTATTGAAAATTCTCTATTTTTATTTTCAATACAAATTTGTGTCCAAAATAAGTTTCAATAAATCATTTTATTTTCCAACTAATTCTTATTTATAAATATACTTCAATCTAATTTTAAAACCCCATAAATAATTTTTTTCAAAGCTTTCAAAAATCTTTTAAAACAAGAAAATCAATAAAACATCCAAAATATAAATCATAAAGCGAAGTTCTCCAAAATTACCAACCAATCATCAGTATAAATTTTATCATGTGCCCAAGTCGATTCTCATCGAATTCCAACCATTATTGTAATCCACACACAATATAGAAATAAACTACACAAATCAAAATGTAATCGGATAGCGTGTAACGACCCGTACTTTTAACTATGTGAAATTATTATATTTAATATGATTATGGAATAAAAATGGTTAGAAATAAAAATTTAATGATTTATTTATGCAATTTATTGAATATTAACTTGAGTATAATTTTGAAATAATCAATTTTGTAGATTTTGGAAATAACAGGTATTGAGGTGAAATTCTATATATTGAATGTGGTTATAATCAATAGCGAGAATTGGATAACAATTTTTTTATTATTTAGGTGGAAATAAAATAAATGTTGGTAATTAAAATTCATTTGAAATTTTATGGTTTATTAAGGTAATTTATTGGATAATTAAGTTGTTTAACATAATATTGCAATTATTTAATTAATTGAGTTCTAAAATTTAATGTGAATGAAATTGATTTCAAAAGTTGATTTAAATTTTATTTAAACAAGAATGAAGATTTTTAACTTCTAAAATTGAATTTAAAATGAATAATTTGATTTTGGAAAATAGCTTCTTTTAATTAACGGGTAAAATAGCCATTTTGGCCGCTCTCTTGGATTTTGATGAAACTAGTTTTATCGGATCTATAATAGTGAATTATTATCGGATTTCATGTTTTGTAGCTATCGAACTTACCGTTTGGCCGTGTGAGCTCGAAACGCGTAGAAATAAATTAAAGTAATTTAAATAAAATAATTTGATTTTGAAACGCCATCTTCTGAATATGATGGAATTGGCTCCTGATACCTATTATATTATGTTTGGAATATGGGTATAACATATAGAATGCTAGGCGGTACGGTTCATTTGGAGTTTGGAAATTTTGTGGGTCAATTGGGTTGGAAACTTATATAATAAGCCGTTCATTTTCATTTTCATCAAACCCTAACACAACCGCTCTCGTTCAAAAATGATTTAATGGTCGATATTTCCTATATTTCTTCCTTCGATTTCTTCAAATCTACACATTGAAATCAAATAATTCTAAAAGCAAAGTCGTAGATCTCATCGAGCTCTTCGATTTAGACGGTTGAATCAATCTATTTCGCTTCATATTCGTTAGGATTTGGATCTTTCTGTGCATGGGTTTTTGAGGTTTTCATGCGCGTACGCGCGCGCGATGGTCGGGAAGGCTGGCATTGGTGGTTCTGAAGGAGGCAGTCGTGGTGGCATGCTCAAATGGAGGTCCAGCGATCTAGGGTTGCATGCGCGTCGAAGTCATTTGTCGCGTTTGTGGGTTTCTCGCTTAACCTAGGAACGAAGCTACGGGAGAGAGATTAGGGTAAGGATTAATTTAATCTTTATTTTATTAAGTATGTTAATTAACTTTTAATTATCGAATGCTAATTATCGTATGTCTTTTCCGTACGAGGTCTGATTCGAGCGAAATGGGTTGCGTTGGAATCGTATCAACGTCGTCTATGTCATGAAAATTGTTTGAAATTTATTTAACTGAAAAATTTTAAGTTTCAAATAAATGTGAGTGTTTTAAATGCCCACAAAGTACTAAAATATTTCTTTGTTAGTTAAATTGAAATCCTGAAGTAATGTAATTTTATCGATTGTTGTTTGGTAATTTAACTGACATAGAAATCGACATAAAAATTTATATGTTAGAAATTTTGAATTAACTGTTTAATTGAAATTGGAATTAAACTGCCAGTTAAATTCTTGATTAGTGATAACTGGTTAATTGTTGTGATTTATTGACTGTTTTAGATGTTGATTGTGATGATGCAATTGGTTGATATTTTGGGTGATTTGGATGTTTACTTATTTTTATATATTCCTGTTATCATCTTGTATATTATTGACATCACATAAATTGTAAATTTAATTATTTCCAAATAAATTAAGAAATAGGTTGAAATGATATATAACCATGACACCTTTATTTGGATTGAAATAATATATATCCATCCTTGAAATTAAATTGAATTAACTGATCACTTGTGTAACGATCCGCTATTTCGAACTATTCAAATCGACAATAATCTACACATGTCAGGCATGAATTGCTCCAAATAACAGATTGTTAATTTATAATTGGAAAATCTTAGCTTATACGGTAAATAAATCAATCACAGAATCACAGACACAAAGTTTGCAACAAAGCAGCGGAATAAATAAATTGTAATTCATGAAGCTACTACATAAATAACACAGTCTGAAACAGAACACATAAGAAATCCCAATACACAAAAGTCTCTAGTAACAAAAAAATGACAAGTCTGAGACATACAGCTCAAATAACCGAAATAACTAAAGGCTGAAATAGATAAGCTAGATCTTCCAAATGAATTCCAGCTCTAAAAGATGAATCTCAAATTGTGACACTCAGGCTGACCCGAGCATAAAGTAAAACAAAACACTCAAATCAGGATTAACATTCTTATGCAGATAAATCAAGTTCAAGTGAAATGTTAAGTACAATATAACTTAAAGGAATGTTGGGATTACATCCTTTAAGGATCCGATAAACTATCTACATGCATAGTATAATAAGTTACATATAATGTCCATAGTAAAGTAAAATATCAAAATAGCGTTAAGGCATTACTCATATCCCCCTTAATACATTTTTATATATTCTCGTAGTCTATACAGTACCGTAATTCCTTCGTAAACTGGAGGGCTATTAGAGAGCACTTCATATGTATGGTACAAACCGAACTCGTAGAAGGTGTGATAAGACATATGACAAGGCATGCAAGGCAATGCCCAGGGTAGGATTCTATCGTTTTGCGGATCAGAACTGGTGGTAATGCATAGCAACTACTACCACCCACCTCGAGACGCACTCCAAATCGAATTTGTTCACACCAAAATCAAATCACCAAAGCGATAGATATGGTTTTGAAGAAATGTGCCCGATAGAAGGAATGATCTCACTTGGCCCGGCGTAGCTTCTGTTTTAGCAACATCAAGTTGACTCACGGGAGTCAGGGCTACGTAAATACCATACACAATCATTTGCCAAATCATCATACTTTATTCTGGATTCTCCACCACGTACATAGTTGTTAAAGTGATTTGCAGTACTGACAGAGAGTATGACAATATCCGATCCCGGTCTCTTTAACAACCAAACGCTTATTTCACACCGTGGTCATTTATAAAATTTCTTTATAAATATTTAAAGAAAATCAAATACAATTTAAATCAAACAAATATTCAACTTTAATTCTATTTAAACTTTAAAGTATTCATTTAATCGCGTTTTATTAAAACAAGTTATAAATCATTTTCAAAATCATTAAGTTTTGAACGAATCTTTATTTAAATTCAATTAATAACCGATTTAAGTTACAAATAAAATTCCATTGTAACTCTCCAACCTTTTTATCTATTAAAGTTATAAAAATCTATTTAGACATTTAAATGAACCTTTTAAAATAATATATATTAAATGCAAGTTTACTTTATACAATTTAAAATAAATTAAACTTTTTATTTATCTATTTAAAATCTTATTTTATATATTTTATAAAATAAAACTATAAGTGAAATTTTCCAAATTACTTTTAAATTAAACTCATAATTTTTATATTTCAAAAATCAACATTTTAAAGTTATAAATTTTACAATAATAAAATATAATACTTATTACATTTCAAAAATCAAACTCATACATTTCCTTTCAAATATTTGGAAATTATTTTTCAAAAATAGACCAACGGTGTCCGTATATAATTTTCTATCATGTGGTCAAGTGATACGGATATTTGTTATTCAAATCCATAATAGTTCAAATTTACGAATTTATATTATTAAACCCCCAATCCCAAAATTTCTATAATAAGTGAAAATCGTTTGGGTTTATCATTTCAACCCATAACGAAGTTCTCTTGTTCTAAAGTCCGTTCGGGTATGTATCATTTCAATCCATAGTGATTTCTAAAACTAAGGGAACTTGCAGGGTGAGAACAATAAATAACATAACATAACAATTACCAACATATATGATGGATAATAATAATAGTTATATATAACATATATTGGAGTTAGTTTACATAAGTGATCAATCTAAATAACAACTTGTCGTACTTAATAATTAATAACTAGCAATTAAATTTTTAACGGTACATTCAAATTGTCATTTTCTATGAAATCAATTTAATGAGCATAAGAATATTATCATGAGTGATTGCGTACCTTTCGTGGCTAGAGAACGATGGAGTTCAAGCGCAACTGACACGGACACAGCACGATATCAAATAGCTGCGACAAACATGAAAGCGGATTTTAGCATGATGATGTAATAAAACAAATATATACATACGGGTGGTATATGCATACATTTGTTTTATAATATTTGAAAGAACAATATTATACATATGATTTGCTAGTGAAACCTGGAAACATATGCAAGTGGTTAAACCTTTGTACGATCTTCATATAGGGGTAGGAGGATGGGATGGTGCCCCTTTCTCTGTCGCTAGGGTGTGGGAGTCCTTAAGACCGCATAACCCCGTTCGCCCCGCTTTCGATCTTATCTGGGATCCTCGGTTGCCTCCTAAAGTCTCGTTGTTTATGTGGCGGACCTTGCAGAACGGTCTTCCAATTCACGAGAACCTCCAACGAATTGGTATTCCATTGGCTTCTCGTTGTTTGTGCTGCGGTAACGGGGCAGTGGAGTCAGTTCGTCATCTTTTTTTCACGGGCTATGTTGCTTATGCTGTCTGTAACTTCTTTCGTAACTTCTTGGGTCTCCAAGAAGATTTCTCCTCACCAGCTGCTACTCTTGGCTCCTGGTGGGGCTCTGCTTTGGGAAGTCTCTTCGCTCGTCTCTTCGACGCATGCTTCCTTGCCTCATTTGCTGGCATATCTGGTGTTCTAGGAACAAGTGTTTCTTTGACGAAGTTCCTATGGATCCGTTTTCCATCATTCGGCGAGTAAGGCACGATGTTTATTGTGCTTTCCGTACCAGGCCCTTCCGTCGACCCGCTGGATCTCGGGTTGAGCCTCTTTTAGCCTCTTTCTCCATCTCCACGACCCCCTCCAGCTCTAGGGCTGGAGTTGGGTAGGGAATCGTTTTCTCTCTCAGCCTCAGCAATCTCTTTCATAGTCTGTTCGTTTCCTTCCTGTCCTTCGTTCCCTCGGATTGGGTGTTCTTCTTCCCTTATCCTTGATTGTGTCGTCCCGTCCCTCTGTTGGTTTTCCTTTTAGCTGTTTTGGTCTTGGCTTTGTTTCTTTTGTTTCAGGTACCCGATAGTACAGGTACACCAGCCGGTTGGACTTTCCCCCCTTTTCAGGCGTTGTCATGATTCACCAGGTAAATTCTGGCCTTTTAATTCATTTTTTCACTTACTATGTTGCTAGTCGCGCAGGCTTTGGTAGCCCGGAAGGTCAGTTTTTTCTTTCTGAGGTTGGGCATGGTGATTGATCGGTTTTTGTGGGAGGTCTGGCTCTCGGGTTTTCCTAGTTTCACTGTACATTGATATCAGGCGGTGGCCTTGCCGGAGCTTGATATCATGGTACGTTGGGCGGTGGTTTTGCCGGAGCTCATCCAGAGAAAGTAGAAGAGTTTGCCGCTTTTGTTTTAGCGGGTTTTGTCGTCTTTTTTTTTTAGAGTCTTGTTGCTGGTTGTTTTGGTTTTCGATCGGTCACCTGTCAGGCCTGTTGGGGGCTTCGTTTTCTGATTTTATATTATCTTTCTCCCTTGAAAAAAATAAAAATAAATTATACATATGATTTCCCTCGACAAATACAAGAAGAATGACACAAATATCATCCATCGTCAAATTTTGTATATGTATCTTATGTATGATGTGTGTGTATAGCTCAGATTCAAAGCACCTATGACTGTTTCAAGTGATATACGTACAAGACGAATAAATGGGTATTCTATTGAGCAACATGCGTGCATACAGTACACACAGATATACACCTTACTATATATAACATGCACTGCAGCTTTCATTTGTACATACAACTAAGTGATTTAAGAAGGGAAAAAATGTCATCAATACATATATACAGAATATATTTAGATATAGCTGCCTAAAGACACATACTACTCTGCAGCAGTAACAAGGCAGGGGCAACTACTTATATGCCGATATATAAGTGCAGCATATATATGCACATTTAGTCGAACAACACGTGTGCCTGCAATATATTTCTGTCAAAATGTTTAACAGTCACCTGTATATATATATATATATATATATATATATATATATATATATATATATATATATATATATATATATATATATATATATATATATATATATATATATATATATATATCAGTCAATACCTACAACGTATACACATGCAACCTATATTTGGCAATATGTACGAACGAGCAAATAAGAGCATAGATACGAACGAGCACATATAAGTTTTGAGTGCACAAAACATAGATATGCATCCAACAGAGGAAAGGTTCAAAGAAACATAATAACGAGCAATATGCAGCTTCAGATGTAACATATAAAGGTATATATATAACGTGCGTGTATATATATATATATAAACAAACAACAACAAATATAGAAAAACCGTCAGGGTAAAGCGGGTCGCTTGCGGTTAAGCTTCCAGACATGGGAGTTTTTGCACGGGACGACTTCGGGTCAAGGGTAGCGGTTGCTCGGGTCAGGGAGATGGCGTGTAGATCTGGATCTTGAATGGTAGGCATGGGGTTTGGGTTGGCATAGTGGCTTCAAGTGGGCGAATGGTGGCAGAGAGGGCCGGGCGAAGTGGAGAGGGTGAGCTTGGGGTGCAGACTCAAGTCAGGGAAGGGATTGCACGGGTGTGGCTTTGGGAAAAGGAGGAAGGCATCGGCTTTTTTTTGAAGAGGAAAATGTGGAAGGAGCTTCGGTAGAAAGAAAAAAAAAAGAAATTTGTTAGAGGAGAAGAAGAATTACAGGAAGAGGAACTCGAAGCGATTGTGAACGTACCTCGAACGAACAGTGGGCAAAAATAAAAAGTCTTGAGTGAATATATATAAAATAAATGTAATTGCAAAGATCAAGCCCTTTAGGTGAAAGTTACTAAAGCAATTTACCTGATTTCTTGGCTGCACGTTCAAATTTGAAATGGCACAAGAAGTTAAAGTCGCAATTTATGATACCGATACAAAGAACTATTTTAACATTTCTATTGCGTAACGGACTTCAAAATACAGAAATAAATATACCACGAAAATCAACACAACAAGACGAATAGAATGGTACACAGATACCAGTGATACGATCCAGTTATAAAACTCAGACTTTCCCGTTGTCGAAAATGCTGCCAAACGTAGAAAATAAGTTAAACAGAGCAATAGAAGTAAAAATTTGACGAAATGAAATACGACGACTTTCTCATAAAATGATTTGCATTTTTATTATATAAAAATATTCATATTTCGAAAATATTAGGCCCCGTTTGGCTTGTTGTTTTTATTTTTATGTTTTCGTCTATACAAAAGCACGTCCGTCGTATGTATTGTTGAAAAACAAACAATTTTGAAAAATGAAATTAACATGTAAAATAGAAAACTGGTTTATTTTGTTTTTTGTGTTTCGAGAGATAACACAAGCATAGAGAACAATCCAACTTTCTCGTTATCCGTTGATCGTCGTAATGGCTAAGAATTATAAATTTTTTTCTATTACTTCTTGGTATTTCTTAGTGCAAGTTGAAAGCGCAAAACTCAAAATACAAAATGAAACCAAACGGCCCCTAAATTTTCAACAAATAAACTGATAAAATTTATATTTGAAATTTCACAAATAAATTAACTTTCATATTTTTCAGTAAAATTTTACGAATCACTATAATGAAATAGACGCATTTCAATTATCAAATTTTTATTATTTACATTTCAAAAGATTTTAGTTGTTTACGTTATAAAATGGTTAAAATTTCACGGCTTGTTACAACTTGGTCATAGGATAGAAAATTAAATACTAACACCGGATTGGTTAAATCTAATGATTTTGAATTTTTGATTTGAAATTATATAAATGATCAGATTTAAAGAAATAAAAGAATCGATTTATGGGAATTGAACTATTTTCGAACTTGAGCTTGAAATGTTGAATTGAAATTTGAAAAAATGTTTAAAGAAACGAATTTGAAATTTTAAGTTATAATTGAAATATGATTTAAATTATGGAAATTGAATGATTTGAACTTTTATTCGAACTTTGAAATAAATCCAAGCAAAAGTAATTTAAATGGATATTTCAAATTTGAACTCAAAATGGAATTATTTTAAAAAGATTTGAACCTTAGATTGAATATTGAAATTTAAAATTGATCTAAATCGATATTCTAAAATCGAACTTGAATTTATATAAATTGAAATGGTTTAAAATTGAGAATTGAATTGAAATTTAAACCACTGAATCGAATGGTTGAATCAAATTTGAATTTGAAATTAATTTAGAATTGAAATTGATTTGAATTGAAATCGAAATCGAGTCGATTTGAATTGAATAGAGATTGAAAATGATTTGAATTGGAATAACTAAAATTGAATTAGTTTGATTGGAATTTGGACTAGGGTCCAGATTGTTGAATGGAAAGAGATAGTTTGATTTGAAACTATTTTCAAGTAAATTATTTTGATATAAACCGTTTAAAATTTTATCTTTTTAAATATTTAAATTATTTTGATTTCTAAACTATTTTACTATATAAATCTATTTCAATACTCAAGCTATTTTATATTAAACTATTTTTACTTTGTAACTATTTAAAACTATTCAAACTATTTTCTAAAAGTTCAAACTGGTCAAGGATGGAATGTTTATATATAAATCATGAATTTAACTACGAATTGGGTTAAAATGAAGTTATAATCTAAATTGTAATTCAAAATGATATTTTGAAGTAAATGTGATATTTTGATATCAAGTATGAATCATTTTTGAAATGTAAAAGTACCAACTAGTGTGCGAAACGACGATTGGTTGTTAAAGAGAGCGGGGCCTCTTATTTGCATACTCTCTATCAATATTGGAACCACTTTAACAACATGATAAGACTCTAAAATGAAGTAGTTGGACTTGGCATAAGTTTGCTGGATTTAAAGAATGAGAACGATGACGGATAGACTCTGGCACTGGTGCCAATTAGAAATGACTAAAACAGGACGGCTTGACAGGGGCATACGGGATACCTACCCCTAACGGACAACCGTTCTTCGATTTTCTTCTTGGACTTAGTCCACACTATTACTTTTGATGTTGATTTTGACTAGTGCACCTTGATTTGGGATGACCTCCCTTTAACTCAATATGGGAGGGATGGATGCGATGAGTGATCGTGGCTACGATGCGTTACCACCAGCCTTGCGATCCAAACTGGTAGTACCCTACCTTGGGCATTGCCTTATGTGTCTTGTCATACGTTTACCCCTATACGAGACCACTATAATTTTGGTCTAGTGTTGTCGTATCACGGCGCATCCCTATGCCTCGACATGCTACTGGGGCGTTGTATGAAAACTGTACAACAATGCTTTAAAACACGTTGAGAGGGATTAATGTAAAGCCTTAACGATACGAAAAATATTTATTTTACTGATTAGACATTATATGTATAGTGTATTCTGCTATATATAAATATTTTGATGGATCCTTAAGAGATGGAAAATCTCGTAACATCTCTTGAGCTATGACACGCACATTATACACTGGATAAGAGATATTAAATCCTGTAAACATCTCTAACGCTATTACACTCATGTTATATATGATATTGATTTGACTCACATAAGGATATTTTAGTCCTGACTCGAGTGTTTTGTCTTTTCATTATGCTCGGGTCAGCCCTGAGTTTTCAGTACATTGAAGATCATTTATTCTGGAGGACGAAAACAAAGATTTGGTATATTATTACTAGTATTAGTCCATCACATTTTTGTTATGCTGCATTATTCTATTGTTCTATTGTATATATAACTCTGATAAATATTGTATAAATTATAATCAAATGTATAGTATAAATAGCTTCGTGAAGTGTTTATTTGATTATTATATTTCATCATTCCGCTGCGAGATTCTGTATTTGTTTTCTTCTTCTCTTATTTTTCTTATTTAACCCCATTGGTTATCTATGTTTCAGATTGTTTAAGTTGGACATGTATGGATTATTGTCGATTTAAACCTTCCGAATGTAGGTCGTCACACAGCGTCTTCTTTGCATTTTAATGATCCAACTACACAAAACTCCATTATCAAACACAAAATCACATTTATTATTTCAAAAATCAGTCTCATAACCCAAACAAACATTTCGACTACGCAATTCATCGATATACGAAATAAACACACATCAAGCATTATGTTATAGATATAGTTGTGAGTTCAGAAAATACTCACCAAAACGATGATCAAGTGATCAAAATAAAGAGTAAACGATGTCAAAACTGCTGCCATGTGCTCCGCCAAGCCAATCATTGGCATTGTCCCAAAGCCTAAAGTCATTCTCTCCACCAAGCATCCATCTTAGCTGCTAGCATTCCAATGCCACTAGCCATAGCCCAAAAACCCTAATGCCTGCAATTACATCACTACCACTACCCCTCGCCCTACCATGCCACTGCCATGCCTGAAATTCACTACTGTCGTCCACCCTTAACGCGCCATCACTCATCGCTAAGCATGCATATGCACGAGCACCTAGATCTGCACCAAACCATAGCCACCCTCAATGCTTCCCCCTTTCACAACATCATCATTGCAAGAGTAAATGGTCTTTGGCATGATTTTGATTTATTTATATATATGGCCGCGGATTTTGATTAGAGGAATTTTAGGGCAGAAATGATAAAGGAGGGGTTTGGACTAAGATAATGGAGAAAAGAGATTTCTAGAAAGAAGGAGAAAAAAAGTGAGCTAAGGCATTGGTTTGGGCTAGTTTTAATTAGTTTACTTATTCATTTAGTCCAACTATTTATTTTATTATATTTTATTTTGTTTGTAAATAAATTTCAATTTAATTTATTTTGATCCATACTTCAATTACAAAATATATTTCGATAACTGCACAATTTTATTCAATTCAATATTTGTTTATTTTTGTTTAATTATTCATTATTCCAATGTAAAGTGAATTTATTTTTCAACCATTTCAATCATATCAAAATTATTTACACTTTAAAATATTATATATTGATTAAAGCATTTTATTCAATTTCAGTATATCATCTAAAATGAATTTATTAATATAATTCAATTTATTAATACGAAATATTTTATTAAATAGAATTTAATTGACCAAAAATTATTTTCAAAATATTAATTTCCAAATATCGAACAAATTCTGTCAAAAACCAAGGTTCTAGATTTGATATGCTACGATAGAATTTTTCTTGATTCATTCCCATCCAATCAAAAAAGGAATTATTTTTTAATTTTCGATAGTTTAGATTTTTAGTATTTTTATGAATTTTGGTGTTAATAGGCGCATTGGCCCGGGTCTCAATACCAATATTATTTCTAATACAGAAATAAGGAATTTTATAATTCAAAAATAGTCTATCCATATTTTTGTCCATATAAATGAGAAATCCTTTTTCTAGATAATTATTAATAACTATCCTCATCAATCCACAAAATGATTCAGATGTTAATTATATTTATTTATTTATATGGCGTAGAAAGTAGGGTTGTTAGAATTATTATTCGGTGGTTGCCCTTCCTTTGACCATTGCAAACATGCTGACTTCCCAAAGAGATCTCCAAGTCCAGCCTGAGGGTAGCAATATGATCCCTTGAGTCATGATGATTTTTACTCTTCCTTGTGCTAGCTTTGAATTTTTAGTGGCCTTGCTTCGGGTTCAACTTGTTATCCAATGGTTATAGGCGCCTTACAACTTAAAATACACAAGTGAAATTTTCTAGCATTTTGCCGACCACAACTCATCACCTTATGTTCCGATGAGATGGTTCTTATTTAGAGAACTGTCACATTGGATGTATTCCAATATTCGAATAATTCCATCGCATAGTATCTCCAATCACTGCACTTTCTATATTCCTATAAAAGAACACTCTATGTCACTGTGGACAATAGTTTCATCATTGATTATTCGAAGATAATGGGTATGACCCGATGCACAATTCCATCACATGATGTGGCTCGTTTTCCAACATGACGGATTATCTACACATAATTGGTCTGTTTGTCTTGTACGGGACACATGACTCATACTCTATAGACGGATAATTTTAATTGCCTCGGTCGACGTTCAAATTCTAATTGGTCAATACACGTCGACATCCATTGGATTTTGAGTGTCGACACTTAGGTTCCCAAAACTGAATTTCGAAATAAAGCATACTTAAATGTGTTTAATATATTATTTTCCTATCCATATTGACACATTGCCTCTTCTTTAGATTTTGAAGAGTGGTTATTTGACTTTTTTATTGCATTAAAGAAGGCAAGGAATTATCTATATGGAAATAATTATTTTAAAAGATGAAAGAAATAAACACTTTCTTGTAGAAGATATTTTATTAAGACTATTATAAATAGGTATGTACATAGTTCACTAGATGTGAGTGGAAAATTGTTCTTTTTCTGAGTCTTATGGATTGAGGTATCTTCTCAATTTTTTGCCTTTTTTCTTGTGATCTTTGAAGGAATTAATAAAAGATTTGTTTGTAGGAATTTCATTGTCTATTTATTTTTCACTTCTTTTCTCTTCTAAAACTAATTGTGTATGGATTATAGGAAAATCCCTAACATATTAGATAAATGCATGAGACTTGAGCTATATTTATTAAACATTTAAGTCTCATGTATACATTTAATATACGCTTCAAGTTGAACGTTTATATAACATAAGGGAATTTTGGCACAAACTCATGTTTTAAAATGCATTATAAGATTTACATACCTCGCATAAAAAAAGATAAATAAAGTCTCTCTTTTTATATGTATAAAATTGTTGTTCATAATGATATATATATATATATATATATATATATATATAATCATGATCGGACCTACTATTTTCTGAATGTTTTATAAATGTCATATTTGGACTGAAAGTACTCGACAACTCTTTACTTTTATATCTAAAAAATACTACTAACAATTTTAGGTGAATGTTTGCATGAATAATAATTGTCATGTAGTTATTTGTTTGACAATTATTTATGGAAAATTCTATTGAAATATTAATTGATGACACAACTGGTTATACGGTGGATCTCAATCGTTAAATTACATTTGATTTCAACCTAGAGTGTGTACATGTTTAGATTCAACAATTGAGATCTATTAAGCCACATTTTGTATTTTATTTTGAACCCAAATGGTCGCACCTTATTTATTGTGCAAAAAAATATGATGCAGTTATTTGTTGTTGCTTTCCACTACAAATATATACAAATTACTTGCATTGTAATACACATCAATATTGTTATGCAAGAAAAGTCATATTTTTGTAAAAGTTCTGCATTAAAATATTTTATAAATATTTACCTAAAAACTATTTGTGCTGTAAAATATTTCTTCGTTATTTCTACTAGTTTGTAACATGTGCATTGCATATGATAATCTTGTTAAAAAATAATCTTTAAATTTTAATTATTGTTAAAAATTGAATTTATAATTTAAAATAACATGCAATGCTCATATGTAAGGCAGAGGGTCGCTAACCACATATTTTTGTCGGAATAATTGTCCTAACTCGATAATAGGAAATACACACACATAGTTTGCTATTACAATGTATGTAAATCATTGCTACTATGTGATACGTGTATCTTTTTATGTACATGGATGAAAAAAATGAATTTTCCATTTATATTAATATGAATATCGTATATATATTTTTAAGGATTTATAATGAAATAACAAATATTGTTATAAAATAGAAGGAGATAAGAAGCCACTAGAGAAGGAGAAAGAAGAAAATGTTATTGCTCAGATATTAATCATCTATTTACATTATATAGACTCCTTTATAGCATAGTATTGACTATATCCCACGATGTAGGACTGAACAGAATATAATAAATATTGTATAGCATTCACACTTTATAATATTACGACACCCCCCTTGAACATGCGTCTTCAAAATCTTTGAATGCTCTGCTAACTTGAAGTTGTCACTTTTGAAACATATATGATGATTGCTCCCCCCATTATTATCTTGCTTGTATATATCGATTCAGCTGATATAGATATTGTCTGTCGCCTCATTGAAATCCTTTATTAGGAAAACCCAATGGGAAAAACCTTAAACGAGAAAAAGAGTGCAACTTATGAAATCATAGTATCATATTAAATATGATATTTCTTCTAAGAGTTTGATACTTCGAGATCAAAAGAATGCCTCATTAAACCTTACTAAGAAAACCCCATTGGAAAAAATCACAGTGAAGGGAAAAGAGTACAATGATATATTTTAATATCGCATTTCATCTAATGAAGTTTGATACTTCTGAATCAACAATATAATACTTCGTTATAACCTTACTAAGAAAAACTCTGTATGAAAAATCCTAGTGAAATAAAAAGAGTATAATAACATATTTCAGTAATTTACTACATCAAATGGAGTTTGATACTTCTGGATCAATATAATACTTCATTAAAAACCTTACAAATGAAAACCCGATGGGAAAAACCTTATTCAAGGATAAAAATATAGTTTAACTTAAATAACATATTTGAGACGTTATTTCTTGATAAGACATTTGATTCTTCTAGATCAAGATAATGCTTCATTAAAACTTTAGTAAGAAAAACCTAGTGGAAAAAATCTTAAATAAGGAAAAAGAGTACATTATAACTTATTTTAAATGTTACAAGGGGGTTGATACTTCTAGATCAAGATAATATCTCATTAAAACCTTACTAATAAAAACCCATTGGGAAAAATCTTAGTTAAGGAAAAAGAGTGCATTATAAGAATACTTATGGATGCTTCCCCTGATTTAAAATTTTCTCTGAATTCGTATTCGTCTTTCGATAACTTAAATTGATTATAGATACTTCTTGAGCCATAAATGTAACGACCCGTAAATTTCCGATAATTAAAATAGCCAAATATGGAACTGTCTCAGAATTGGACGAAACTAGTTCCATTGGATCCGTAATAGTTAGTTATTACCGGATTTCAATTTTCGTAGCAATCGGAGTTTTCGTTTGACCGTGGCAGCTCGAAACGCGTTGAAATTGTTTTAATATTAATTTGGCGAGTTAAAATAGTCATTTTTCAAACGATCTCGGATTTCGACGAAACCAGTTTCATCGGATCCGTAACGTGATATTATTGTAACATTTCAAATTTCGTGTCAATCAGAATTACCGTTTAACGACCCGCCTTTTCGGACAGTTTAAACCGACGATCAAATACACATGTCGATTCCAAACCATTCAAAAGGGCAGATAGTTATTGGGGTAAATAAGAAAAGAAAAGAAAAGAAATAAAGGAAATGAAACAGCATAGAATCTTGCAGCGGAACGATAACATATAATAGTCAAATAAACAGTTCATGAAGCTGTTTACTATACTTTGACAATTATTTATACAACATTTATCAGAGTTTATACATATACAACAGAACGATTAAATAATGCAGCAGATAACATGATGCAAGGGTAATAATAGTAATAGTATACCAAATCTTCGTCTTCGTCCTCCAGAATAGATCTTCAAAAATCTGAAAACTCAGGACTGACCCGAGCGTAATGAAAAGACAAAACACTCGAGTCAGGACTAAAATATCCTTATGAAAGTGAAATCAATCGTAAATAAATATGAGTGTAACGGCGTCAGAGATGTTTACGGGGTTTGACATCTCCTATCCAGTGTCAACGTGTGTGCAATAACTCAAGAGATGTTACGGGATTTTCCATCTCTCAAGGATCCGTGAAACTATCTACTATGTAGTAATATACGCTAAGTAGATAATGCCTATCAGTAATATAAAGTATCAAAATAGCGTTAAGGCGTTACCATAATCCCCCTTAACACATTTTATATTCCCAAAAGCATATACAAGACCGTAGTTTCTCCAAAACCGGAAGTCACCAGAGGGCAATCCATATACTCAAGGTACAAATCAAAACGTAGTGGTCGCGAATAGGATAATCAGTATGACAAGGTACATGAGGCGATACCAACTAGGATACTAGTAGTTGCGTGATCCGGACTGATGTTGGGCATAGCCAGCAGCCACCCCAACACCGCGAAACAACACTCCCAAATCAAGGGGTGCACCCAAATCGCATCACAAATGTAATAAATATGGTATCGAAGAAGTGTGTCCGCTAGAGGTAGCGAACCTCAATGGCCCGGCGCGGCTCCTGTTTTAGTCGTGTCAGGGGTCATCCAATATCGTTCTCTTTCTTCAGTCAACGCGTTCACCAAACCATCCACTTCATTCTGGATCAACACTCCGCGTATAATAGTTATTAAAGCGGTGTTCGGTATCGACAAAGAGTATGTCCATATCCGATCCCGGTCTCTTTAATAACTACGTATTATTACACCGTTGGCTCTTTTACATTTCAAATCGATTCGTAATTGATATCAAAATATCATATTCGTTCAAAAATCAAATCCATTTCAAATATCACCGTATCTATCAAAATGTCAGATTCCATTTCAAAAATCAATTTTCGCATCAATGTCTCATTTCGATTTCAAAATCATTTCGAATTTCAATTTAGGTTGCAACTTCACTTAACTCAATTCGTATTTAAATTCAAGATTTAAATATAAACATTCCACTTTATTGACCAGCTTAGAATTTTAGAAAATACTTTTAAGTAGTTTAAAAATAGTTTACATAATTAAAATAGTTAAAAATACTTAAAATCTTAAAATGGATTTGAAATAGATAAATTAGTTTAAAGTAATTTAAATTGGGTTAAGTAGATTTAAAATAGATTAAAATAGTTTAAGTATTCAAAAATATTTTATATAACTGAGTAATTTGTAAAACAAAATGAGATAGCTTCAAAACCAATCCATTTCAATTATATCTTCCCAATTCAAATCAATTTTAATTTCCATTCTACCGATTTCAATTTCGATTTCAATTCAAAACAACTTCACTTTAACTTCAAATCAATTCAATTCTGCATTCACCTTCAATTTATTCAATTTCAATTTATATCGATTTGGAGCTTGATTTTTCAAAATATCAATTTATAATACTTAACAAAATTTTCTTCCAATATTCAAATTTAAAACCCAATTACAATATGATTCAATTTCAAGCTCAATTTCAAAATATCCTTTTATATCACTTTTACTTAGTAATATTCAAAGCTCGAATTAAGGTTAAATCTTTAAACAAATCAATTTCGAAATTCAATCATATCCTGATTTTAAATTCCAAAGTCTCCACTTAATTTTTTTTACAATTTCTTTTAACCAAAATTAATTTCAACACTCCAAACTCAAATTTTCGATAAATTCGATTCCTATAAATTGATTTCTATTTATAACTTTTAAATCAAAACATTTAAACAAATTTCAAATCGACGATTTTTAAAATTATTAATTTAGCCAATTCGGTGTCCGTATATAATTTTCTATCCTATGGCCAAGTAATTATTTATTTCAATTAAATGTCAGGGATGAGTATATATTACTTAAATTAAATCACAGTATCATATGTATGCATAACAGGTTATATATAAGCAAATAAACATCCAACATTTAAATATCAACCAATAGCATCCATCGAAATAAATCATCCAATAGACAATACAATTCATGGCAATTTCATAGTTATCAATGTCAGGTAATTTAATCGCAATCCAATTTCAATTTCAATTTAAATTTAACTGTCAATTTAATTTCAACGATTAATTCAAATGACAATCCATATGACAATTAAATTTATCAAACAACGACAAATAAAATCATAACACTACATAATGTCAAATTAACTAGGATAAAGATATTTAGTACGTTGTGAGCGTTATTACTGTAACGACCCGCCTTTTTGGACAGTTTAAACCGACGATCAAATACACATGTCGATTCCAAACCATTCAAAAGGGCAGATAGTTATTGGGGTAAATAAGAAAAGAAAAGAAAAGAAATAAAGGAAATGAAACAACACAGAATCTCGCAGCGGAACGATAACATATAATAGTCAAATAAACAGTTCATGAAGCTGTCTACTATACTTTGACCATTATTTATACAACATTTATCAGAGTTTATACATATACAACAGAACGATTAAATAATGCAGCAGATAACATGATGCAAGGGTAATAATAATAATAGTATACCAAATCTTCGTCTTCGTCCTCCAGAATAGATCTTCAAAAATCTGAAAACTCAGGACTGACCCGAGCGTAATGAAAAGACAAAACACTCGAGTCAGGACTAAAATATCCTTATGAAAGTGAAATCAATCGTAAATAAATATGAGTGTAACGGCGTCAGAGATGTTTACGGGGTTTGACATCTCCTATCTAGTGTCAACGTGCGTGCAATAACTCAAGAGATGTTACGGGATTTTCCATCTCTCAAGAATCCGTGAAACTATCTACTATGTAGTAATATACGCTAAGTAGATAATGCCTATCAGTAATATAAAGTATCAAAATAGCGTTAAGGCGTTACCATAATCCCCCTTAACACATTTTATATTCCCAAAAGCATATACAAGACCGTAGTTTCCCCAAAACCGGAAGTCACCAGAGGGAAATCCATATACTCAAGGTACAAATCAAAACATAGTGGTCGCGAATAGGATAATCAGTATGACAAGGTACATGAGGCGATACCAACTAGGATACTAGTAGTTGCGTGATCCGGACTGATGTTGGGCATAGCCAGCAGCCACCCCAACACCGCGAAACAACACTCCCAAATCAAGGGGTGCATCCAAATCGCATCACAAATGTAATAGATATGGTATCGAAGAAGTGTGTCCGCTAGAGGTGGCAAACCTCAATGGCCCGGCGCGGCTCCTGTTTTAGTCATGTCAGGGGTCATCCAATATCGTTCTCTTTCTTCAGTCAACGCGTTCACCAAACCATCCAATTCATTCCGGATCAACACTCCGCGTATAATAGTTATTAAAGCGGTGTTCGGTATCGACAGAGAGTATGTCCATATCCGATCCCGGTCTCTTGTACCGATGATACGATGATGTATTTCGAACGACGTTTGATTTTTGAAACGAAATCTTACATTTAAATAGATAAGATGATATTTGAAATGGATTTGATCTTTGAAGCGAATATGATATTTTGATATCATTTATGAATCGATTTGAAATGTAAAAGAGCCAACGGTGTAATAATACGTAGTTATTAAAGAGATAGGGATCGGATATGGACATACTCTCTGTCGATACCGAAAACTACTTTAATAACTATTATACGCGGAGTGTTGATCCAGAATGAAGTGGATGGTTTGGTGAACGCGTTGACTGAAGAAAGAGAACGATATTGGATGACCCCTGATATGACTAAAACAGGAGCCGCGCCGGGCCATTGAGGTTCGCCACCTCTAGCGGACACGCTTCTTCGATACCATTGCTATTACATTTGTGATGCGATTTGGGTGCACCCCTTGATTTGGGAGTGTTGTTTCGCGGTGTTGGGGTTGCTGCTGGCTATGCCCAACATCAGTCCGGATCACGCAACTACTAGTATCCTAGTTGGTAACGCCTCATGTACCTTGTCATACTGATTATCCTATTCGCGACCACTATGTTTTTGATTTGTACCTTGAGTATATGCATTGCCGTCTGGTGACTTCCGGTTTTGGGGAAACTACGGTCTTGTATATGCTTTTGGGAATATAAAATGTGTTAAGGGGGATTATGGTAACGCCTTAACGCTATTTTGATACTTTATATTACTGATAGACATTATCTACTTAGCGTACATTACTACATAGTAGATAGTTTAACGGATCCTTAAGAGATGGAAAATCTCGTAACATCTCTTGAGTTATTGCACGCACGTTGACACTGGATATGAGATGTCAAACCCCGTAAACATCTCTGACGCCGTTACACTCATATTTATTTACGATTGAGTTAACTTTTATAAGGATATTTAGTCCTGACTCGAGTGCTTTGTCTTTTCATTACGCTCGGGTCAGTCCTGAGTTTTCAGATTTTTGAAGATCTATTCTGGAGGATGAAGACGAAGATTTGGTATACTATTACTATTATTATCTGTGCATCATGCTGTCTGCTGCATTATTTAAATTGTTCTGTTGTATATGTATAACTCTGATAAATGTTGTATAAATAATTGTCAAAGTATAGTAAACAGCTTCATGAACTGTTTATTTGACTATTATATTTTATCGTTCCGCTGCGAGATTCTGTGTTGTTTCATTTCCTTTATTTCTCTTTCTTTTCTTTTCTTATTTACCCCAATAACTATCTGTCCAAAAGGTGGGTCGTTACAATAAATGAGTATCTCATCAATAATATAATTTATTAATAGTTTCCTTTGATATAATCAAATTTTGCAAGATTGTTTCTTCCAAATATGATTTGCATTTTATGCATTTTGTTTGCTACCTTTATGAAAAACACATCGTGTGCTTTTATTTTTGTGCTTCAAGTCATTTTTCATATTGCAACTACATCTTTGATGAATATTAAAAGTTTCATTACTAAAAACATGAAGTAATCTACCCATCATGAATTATATCAAGATTTTCATTATAACAATACTTAAAAGTAGGTTGTAATATACACTCCTTGTTCTTTTCATTCTTTATAACGACGAAAGTTATTTATATACTTTAGGAATTTATATACTTTCATCATTAATATGTTTTAAACCATATTTATACCTTCGGGGTATATTAAGCATTTTGAGCACCTTTGCTACTTTGCGGACCACATGTCAATATTTCTCTATTGGTAAAGTATTCATGATGGCCAATTATGTTTTCCCCTAATTCAAGATCTTTAATCTATTTATAAACATAAGCGCTTTATTATTTACAAATTTATCATCGATGATTATTTCTTGTTAGTTCTAGACGTGATTTATTGAGATCTCTTTAATTATCTTGTTTTAGGTACCTAACCCACTTCTAGGGTTATTTGACAATCATGTCATGGATCTCTTTCAGAGCACCCTTAAGTGTTTCTTCAAGAACACCCACCTCCTTTATTTGGCATCTTTATTACTTACTTCAAAATATTTTGAACTGACTTTTGAACCACATTACAGATATGGTTTACACATTTGGATCCTTTAGGGATTCAAATCTATATTGGAGAAAGTCTACTAGAGATATTATTGATAATTTGTTTGAGTTACTTGATATTTTGCATCATTGTATATTTTAACAAATATTTAACACTGATGACCAAAATGAGCTTGTATCCCTTTATCCTCCCCCTCAATGTTGACAAACATTGCCCCATTAAATAATAATCCTCTTTAGATTCTCATTTTAATCCATTATCACATGCTACTGGAAAATACATTATATGCATATTAATTATAGGAGGAATTTACTTATTGTATAGATCATTTGAACAAATACACGACTTCGGGTCATTCAATATTTATGTTGATTGAATTTTAAATCATTAAATAATATCTATACATAATCTATAAGATGAGCTTATAACAAACTTCAGTTGTTAGCTAAATATTTACACATATGGATGTATACGTGCATCCACGTACTACATGTATATTACAAATTTTCATATTCTTTCATTTGAATTAGTGATTTTTTTAGAACAAACTATTACAAGGATCCAAACTATTAATTTCTATTAATAAATCAATGTCAATGTGAATCCATCAAAACTACATGATAATGTTCAAAACATTTGGTTTGGAACCATATCGAACTTCTAGTTCGAACAAAATATACACACAACTTCAAGTTGTTAAGTTTTGTTCCTCAGTTTTATCTTAAATATCAGTTTTGAACATTAATTATAATTACTTATCAAAGAATAATTTATAATAGCATATAGACATTTCTACACATCTCTTTTGAGAGTTCTGCAAAAAAAATTATAGGAAAGATAATAATAAGAGTATCTTCTGGATACTTGGAATGCTACAGATACAGATCTCCTCAAGACCGTATGTATAACTTGCATGAAAATTATGATATGAAATATAGACTATCTCTTCAGGAGAATATTTAAAGATATTTCTTTAAGAAATGAATATGCATATAATATTTCTTATGAAATAATAACTAGGAACATGACATTTATGGTATAATTAGAAATATGAACATAAAACAATGTATTCTTGAGATAATCTCAAACCTTTTGGATCTAATCTAAATTAAATTAGAATCCTTCATAATCAAATTTATGTACACTTATTTGGTTTAATAAAATTTCCAAATATATAAATTAATCTCTTCTAGAGATATGGTATCACTTCCAAATTTATAAATCTCTTCTAGAGATATTTTAGCATCACCACTTCTGGAGTGAACTTATCTCTTCTAGAGATATATATGCACAATTGGAATGTCATATCAATGTACAATATTTCTTTTATATTAATTACATAGTTGCTACTTTTACAGTAGCATAAAATATCCTTGCTGGAGATTTTTGTTGTAACTGCTTTTGAAATGGCATATCAAACTTTAAATACGGTAACAAAATTAGATTCACTAAATGAAAGTAAAATGCAAGAGATAAAACCACTACTTCTGGAGTGTAATATTGGTATGCAATATCATTTTTTTCCAGATAATTATTGTTATTACTTTAAAAAAATTATATGGTTATTCCTTCAGGGAATATAGTGTTTCCTTTTAAAGAATTGTAATGTAATAAAAATAAAATTTTATTACATCTCTTCTATAATGTTGGATTTTGCAGTATAAATAAATCTCTAAAACATCTATTTAAGAGATTAATACACACGCATCCAATGATGTTTGAAATATCATATAACATAATATCTTTAGGATATTTGGTTAAAATAATGTAAATGTGAAGATATAAGGTAAGGTATAACTTATTTGAACACAAACATACAACATCATTTAATTTTACAATAACCAACGCATTTAATACATTTATGATAAAAATAAATGCAATTAACCTTTATGTGATCCAAGATATAACTACTGTCGCAACAAAATGATTACATTATAAATATATGAATCAATTGGACAAACAATACTTAAAGTAACACAATTTCATCTTAGATCTAGGTTCGATATTAATCAATAAAAAAATTAAAATGGATATCTTAAAGAGAAAATTTATTTCTCAATAATTAGAATTTCTAAAATAAAAAACATTATCGTCTCAGATCTATCCATTCATTCATAATAAATAACTATACATCTCAGATCCAAATTATTTCTCTCATAAGAAAATCAACTTCATAATTCTTTACCGAACATATCAAAACAAACATGTAAATCTTCAAATCAATGCAAGTTATTTCAGAAATTTAAGGAATTAAGATTATTTCCTAAAAATAAAAACATTTTAGAATTTTATTTAATTACACAAACCATATACAAATCATTTGGATCTTGCTTTCTACATGAGAAGCTACCTTATGGTCTAGGAAAAACAATTTTAGCTTCAAACCAAATCCAAGATTATCAAAAAAAAATCTTTCATACATAGATCAAATAGATCTAAAATTTGAGTAAGATATTATAAGAATTCAATGACTTATAAATAAAGTCGATTCTAAACTTACTCAAAAATTCGTAATGAAATCAAAGATGAGTGGATCTAATACCACTTGTTAGAAATTTTGAATCAATTCAAATCGAATTATTTATCAAGTACAAATTCTAAAAGAATAAATAAAATTGGTTTCAACTAGAAGATATGTAAAAATAAGTGATAGCAGAAGTCATATCTGATTTCAATAATTAAATAAGAGAAAAGGATGATAAACATGAAAAATAATAGGTCTGATGATTAAAATATATAGATCTCAAAGATATATCATTTGAGCGTGATATCAAGATCTACAAAATATGTAAAAAAATAATTAGAATATAAGATCTACAATAGAATGAGATCCAAAAAATTAGATCTATGATTTAATGAGATCTAAAAAGATAAGATTAATAGAATCAGATCTGAAAAAGATAAGATCAATATAATTAAATCTGAAAAATTGCTTACCATCTTGAGAACTATAATTAGATCTGAAAAACAAAGCAGATCTAATCTTCTAGATTATCATAATTCAAATCTATAAAAAAAAAAATTGTTTAGAGATCGTGCTAATAACGTGTTATAAAATAGAAGGAGATAAGAAGCCATTAGAGAAGGAGAAAGAAGAAAATGTTATTACTCCAATATTAGTCATCCATTTACACTACATAGACTCCTTTATTTATAAGCCTTGGAGCATAGCATTGACCATATCCCATAATGTAGGACTAAACACAATATAACAAATATTGTATAACATACTCACACTTTAAAATATTACAACAAATATTACATAATTGACTATTTTTAAATATTTTAAACCAATGATCAACTTGACTAATCAAATATATGAAGCTGAATGTTAGAAAGTAGGGAAAAAAAGAGAAGAGCTTCATATGTAATTGTAGTTGAGAAGAACATCTTACAATCAGCATATCTGCACATCAACTTTTATTCATTATTTGAAATTTCAATTAGTAAACCTTTTTTTAACTTTGTAGTTAATCATAAATTCACGTTGTTGTAGGAATGTCATGTTGACAACTTCAATATTTGCCAAATAAAATAAAATTATGTAGCGTTAATTTGAGTTATGCGCTGGGTAAGTTTTAATATCATGTTGAAAATGATAATGTTTACATAACCTAATTTTAACTAGAGTAATCTATATTTCCACACCCACATTGTAAAATATAAATTTATTCTTTAAAAGTTGTAAAAAAAAACAAAATTTTGTAATGCGATGTATGTTATTTTTTTAAGATAAATGAATTATAAACTAAAAAATATATTATTTTTTGTGTTTACATTTTATGTTATGCGATTCATATATCTTTATATATATATATATATATATATATATATATATATATATATGAATAAAGATAATTCTTTTATCATCTTCGCTTATATGTATGAATGTTGTATACATACTTAATTGGTATATTCTAAGATTCATTAGATTATTAGATGTATTAATAAATATTAGTTAATTGAATTTATCCGAATGATTCAAAATAAATATGGCATAATTGGTTAAATACATGGATATGAGTAAAAAATACTACGAGAGAACCAGAAGGGTTTGTAACTATGGAAATTTAAAATATAGATGTTTAAAGCTAACAATATAATTTTTCAGTGTAATGCATGATAACTTCATTGATATAAACCAATTATAAAATAAATTTGTTATTATTGTTGGTGTACATAATTTATGCAATGTGTTTACATATCTTTATATGCAAATGAAAATTTTGTTTTACCAATTTTTTGATGCTACTATGATATAATATTGAAATTGTTCATATTTTAGGATTTAGATGACGTGTCGAATATTCGTTAGCTGAGTTTATCAAATGATTTAAAATTTTGAATTACGTAATTAATTTAAATGTATGTACTTAAATGTACTATATTAGAAGAGAAATAAGAAGGCATTTGTGATTAATTATAGAAATTTTTGAAAGTGTGTGTTTGATTATAATTTGGATTAGAGGTTCGGTAGAATAAAAGTGATAAATTATAAAAATTAAAAGTAAAATATCTAGAGACAGAATTAAGAAGAATAGAGAAAGCTCATATAATTAATAAAAGAGCTTGAATTTCTATTGTTTTACTATTATTTAATGGATTCTACCTTTGCCTGGTCTTTTCTAGTGTTGTGATCGTCTTTACCCCTAATAGTCTACTCTAAATCAAATCTACAACAAATGGCATGTACCCTTTGTATTCTGTTTTCGACTTCAACCTATACCATAATTTTGATGTTAGGATTAAAATCCTGGATTCGATCACCAGTGGCGAGTTTCTGATTAATCTATGATACTATAAACGTATCCACCTACATTTACTACTAGAAAAATGCCAAATAGCGACGGGTGGGAGCGTTGGCTTCCGACGGCCGTTTTCCGACGGCTTCCGACAGGTCGTCGGCGGCCGTCGGAAGCCGTCGGAAATTCGCGATTATCTGCAACTCAGCCGAGTCTTTCTTCCTCATTTTCCAGCTTCTCAAATTCTCAAGAAAAACCCCCAAATCCCATTTTCCACCTCCAATCGCTGATTTCATGATTTTTTCTCCTTCCCCGCTGTTAATTCAACATCTTTTGCTCTTAATCTCAGGTATAATCTCGTATTTTTGTGAAAATTTCAGTTTTTACCCTAATTCTAGATTTACATAAATTGATAAATTAGGGCGAATTAGTGATTGCAATTGTTTCCAATAGCGTAATAACGGTTTATAGCATCACATGTCATACATATTTCATCTTTTATCGTGAAATTGTGAAGAACATGTATAATTTGTGGTTGTTCATGTATATGTAAATTGTTGTGTATGCCTTGATTCGACGATTGTATACGTTATTTGGAATAAGATAAAATGATTGAATGAACTAGGAGTATTATACTGTGCATGTATTTACTTATGAAACAAAAAAAAATGCATTACTCTAAATTATAATTATGTGTATTGAAAAATGACAAAAATGTTAAACCAGCCTTAAGTTGATGCGTAATACGTCGAATAAATGTGTTAAATTAATATATATTTTTGTAAATGTGAACAGTGAGTAAAACTGTATTTTTTCGTAAATGCGCGCATGTTAACTGACAAATGTCGCTTAGAGAGTTTTGGCCCCGTCTGACGAGTGTTGTACGTGATCGTTGTATAAATAGTCGTTTTTTCGAAAAATGACCATTTATATTCATCTGGTACAATGTTTGTCGGATTTGTTCCTGTATTGGACAAGTTATGAACACAGTAAGAATTTACATTTTGTATACTATTTCGTCTCAAACGGTTCATAAAATTTCGGCATAACTTTTCTTTTTTGTTTCCTGCGTACACGCATTTGTGTACAATGCAGGGAACAAAAGGGAAATGCTGCCGAAATTTTGTTGAATCGTTTGATACGAAGTAATATACGAAATGTAAATGCTTACTGTGTTTGTAATGGGAAGTACACACTTATATTCTTCTAAATTGTGCCGAGGTTGCACTGTTTGTTAGGTAATCTGAAATAATAATTTGTGTTTTATTCTTTTCTATAATGCATGCGCGTGTATAACCTAATGTAATGTAATAATTTGTTTATATAAACAGTGTTTATGAACGTGAACATCCGAACGGAGATCTCAGTAAAGAATTTTTCGGTTGGTTTTCAAATTACGTTTATGAGCCGAGAAATTGTGTTGTTGACGAAGGGTTGAAACATCTTGCGATGGGACCAAAAAGAGTGGTCAAGACTTATCCAATATATTTCGTCAATGGATATAAATTTAACACCAAAGAATACGGTGCAGAAAAATTAACAAATAATACTGGTGTATTTGTTAAAGGTAGTGATGATCCAGAAAATCATTTAAATGATTTTTATGGCGTTTTGACACAAATTTTGCAACTGACATATTTTTCACGACCCGCGGAGGAGGTATTTCTATTTAGATGCAATTGGTTTAGCAATGTTCCAGGTTCTGGAATTAATGTGCACAAGGATTATAATCTTATCGAAATAAAGCATACATCGCACTATCACAAGTATGATCCTTTTGTACTAGCCAAACAAGCATTGCAAGTTTATTACGCTCCTTATCCGTCTCTAAAAAGAGATAAAGCAGATTGGTCTGCAGTTTTTAAAACAAAGGCCAGATTCACATTCGATGGGAAGAATATTCCGGACGAATAAGCTTATCAGGCAGATCTTGAGCAAAATAACGAAATAATAATTACATACGATCATACAGATTTTGGTCTTTTGATCGATGAATCAAATGTTTGGGTACAAGCGTTTGACAGTGCAAAGGAAAATATCGTCGAAAACGAGACCGAATCTGAATAAGAAGACGATGATGACTGATACAAATCTGAATATGTTTTTTTGCAATTGATGTAACTATGTTGAATTCTTGATGTATTATGAAATTGATGTAACTATGAAACCAAATCCGTTTACTATTGTTTGCATGTTTTATGTTATTTCCATTTGTCATTTATTTAGCAATTTTTATTAAAAATGTAATGAACTCTGCTTATCGTTGGAAGAGTACATCCATTATGAATTAGGTATAACACACTTCCATTTCTATTTCCATTTCAGTCATTAATTGAGCAATTTATATCGTTGATGTCATTTTCATATGAAGTATATTTCATTATCATGTTTTTATTCTCTTATATAATGATGTGTATATGTCATAGGTTTATCATTATGTCGTATAGAGGTAGGAGCTCTCTCCGATCGTCAGGAGGCGATGGCAGTGGCCCATCGCAAGGGCCACAGCGTGCAGTTGTATCGTTAGTCCCTAGAGCAGATGGGTAAGAATTAAATTTTATTCAGCATCTTATTTTTTCTATGATATACGTACGTACTTATCTATATCGTACTTAAAAACAGGGGGTTCGACCTACTTCCCTCTAAGGTTGTGCCGGACGTCTCTAGAGCATCTTATCGCAGTAGGATGAGTGCGTGCTGACCGAGGTGGGATACCATCCCTCCTCGCATCATAGAGTGCATATGGCAGGATGTCCTAGTATGTATAATTTTTCTGTTTTTTAATTCGTTTTTGTCGTTTTTCTATTGTTTATCGTTTAAAGTGTAATCTTTTTTTTAATACAGGCTGGGATAGACATCCAAACAGACGATATGATGCTGGCACGAGCATACTGGATGAAGAAGATGCGCAAGAACTACAGGGACACGATATCTGAGATTAAGAAATCTGGTAAGAAACCACGGTGGATGGGAGAGAGCGTGTGGCAAGCTTAGTTGAGCTACTGGGAGACGGACGAGGCGAAGGCAAGTATACTAATTTTTTTTGAATTATTAATTTAACATGATTGAAAAATAATGTATCAAATTTTGAATGTACAGGCAGAGTCGGATAGAAACTCTGCAAATGGAAATAAGAATCCCGTCACTCATCGCGGAGGATCGAAGTCGTTTCAGCAGTATCGGCAGGAGTTGGTAAATTTACTGAATAATAAATGTAAATAGTTTATGCTATATGATTTTAAACGTATAATAATTGTATGTAACAATCAACTTCAGGAAGCCGAGACACATGGTCCTGTCAGCTATATGGACGTGTTCGCCCGTACGCATGCTGTCGAGCATGTTAATCCAGACGGGACTGTTTCGTAGACATGGCAGGACGATAAATCCAGCAAATGTCATGTAAGCATATTTCATGTTGTTCGGTATTAGTAATTGTTTTAATTGTTAAATTATGATGAAATAAGATATGATATTATTAATTTGTTAATGCAGGAGATGTTTATGGAGTAGCGGCAAAAACTCCTTGCTGATACGGGTAGAGAGCAGCTGACGATCGATGAGGACGGCGTTATTTTTGAGTCCGTTATGAGACCAGCAGAGCATGGTCGACGATACGGATTTGGCAATTTAGCGGTAAATAATTTACTTTTTCTTAAAATACCGAAAATATGATATTTTTACCTTTTCAAAATAATAAACTTGGATTTTATTTATTTTTCAATTATTGCAGTGCAGTAGTCAGAGTAGAGGACGGCGGAGTAGACCTCAGAGCGATTTAGCAGGTATAGAAGAATTGCGGACTAGAGTGTCCCAATTGGAGGAGCAGAACCGCCAACAGGCCTTGCAGACCGCACAGTTGTTAGAGTACATGCAGCAGTTTGGTGGCCGCTTCCCTTCCTCGGCTGGCTCTGGATCTGGAGGAGATTGATTCATTGCTTGCTTATTCGTTCGTGCAGGTATGTTTTGTTTTAGTTTAGAATGATTTGGTAGATGGTGCAATTAATTGTTGATTTGTATAATTATGTATGATACACTTGGTTCTGTAGTTGTATAAGGATATGCATGAGAATGTTGATGAATTTGTGTATTAACATGGTAGAACAGTTATTATTAGGATTATTGTTAATGTTAGAATGGTATGTATATTTTGTATTTTATTTTTATTCTAATTTTATCCATTTGTGTGTTTATTGAATATTTTGTAGTCTAGGTTTGGATATTTGGTTGGATTATTGTTTATTGGATTGTGCAGTATTGATATCGTAGTGTTTGGAAGAGAAATGTGGTTGGAAGGCTCTATTTGCAGCAAATATAAAAAAAAAAACGGTAGATTTCCGACGGCTTACATGTCAAAATTTTCGTCGGCTTCCGACAATTTCCGGCGGCCTGTAGCTAAACATTTCCGACGGCTTCCGACGGTGTCCGACGCCCGTTAGAAGCCGTTGGAAATTGTCGAGAGCCGTCGGAAACGTGTTCGGCAACATCCGTCGGAAGCCGTCGGAAATACTGCTCCCCGACGCAGTCTTTTCCGACGGCTGTTTCGGACGGCTGCCGACGGCTTCCGACGGCCGCCGACCGATTCTGGCCGTCGGAAAATGCGTTTCCCCTTGTAGTGATTAATTTGACACCTTTGGTCATCATTTCTTGATTTTGTCTGATTTTTTTTTAAATATTTACAACAGATATGCTAAATACCAGGGATACATAAACTGCTTTTTGGAAAATCAAGGAGGTATGGCTGACTGTAAATTACATATCAGTTGGGGGTTTTCCATAGAAAGTCCTTATTTTTTATGTTGGTAAAAGAAAAGTCCATGTAGTATGTAAATTAGGTATTTATTTTTTCTAAAGCAGAAAGCTCAAACTAACTTGAAGTTTCCTGCTAGAAAGTGAAGTTAACTTGAGCTTTTCAAAAATTTAAAAATTTTCAAAATTTTCGAAAGAAATTTCAAATCAGAAAACTGCAAAGTATCTTGCATTTTCGTCGGAAAAGTGTCAAGCAACTTGCGTTTTTTATCTTTCAAAAATAGAGACCGAATTTACATATGTAATTCTGCCTGGACTTTTCTTATAACAACATCAAAACAGTTATTTGTGGTTCTTTTCTTGAACCAATTATGCTACTTCATCTGAAAACCAACACCTGAATCACTGCCGGAACAATCACATTCGTTTAGCAGATGCAGCCCTCTGATTATCAACCTTAATCGGAAGATCCGCTTTTTGTATGCTTTAATTTCAGGTACTCCAGGATTTCTTGTTGTACATTCAGGCAGGTTGGGATGCCTTAGACGGGTCGTATGTTACTTGAGATTTCAGTCATTTAGGGTCAGTAGTCAGGCCGATAGGCTATAGCCGTTGTGGTTCTCATTTCCAAAACTCCATTGCCGTCGGTCCTCCCGCCAAACAAAAATCTAAAAGAAAAATGAACGCGTACCCTCTCCTGGGTCGCCTAATCATCACCGGTAGCATCAACCACTATCCAACGTTGGTGAACTACCTAACCCACCGCCTCCCCGTCAGCGTTCCTCCTTCCCTCTCGTTCCCTCTCTCCTCCTTCCACTTCCCTCTCTTCCCCACTTCCACCACCTTCCTCTTCACCCTCCTCTTCCGTCGCTCTCCGCTTCACCCTCTCCCCCTCTTCTCCTTCCTCCTCCGCCTTTCCTCCCCCCTCAACCACTTCACCTTCCCTCCTCTCCTCAAGTCCCTCTCCTCCTTCTCCGACGGCCCTCCCATCCACGCCCAGCTCCTTCTCCGCGGCTTCCACAGCAACCTCCACACTCTCAACTCCCTCATCTCCTTCTATTCCCGCTTCAACCTCATGCCTCAAGCCCGCTCCCTCTTCGACTCCAGTCTCCCTCTCCTCGACACCGTCTCCTGGAACATCCTCCTCAATGGCTACGTCAAGTCCGGCTCGTTGGACATCGCCCGCAACCTCTTCAATGAAATGCCTGTGAAAAACTCCGATTCTTTAGGAGCCATTGTTGCTGGTTACATAGGCTCGGGTGATCTGGACATTGCCAGAGGGTTGCTCGATGAAATTCCTATTTCACCCAATTTGGTAACTTGGAACTCCATCATCACTGGCTTCTGCCACCACGGCCTCCTTGGTCTTGCTCGTAAGTACTTCAACGACTTAACAGAGAAGAATTTGGTGACTTGGAACGCCATGGTGTCTGGCTACGCCATGAATGGACAGATGACAAAGGCAAAGGAGCTCTTTGACTCCATGAACATCAAAGATGTAGTTACGTGGACATGTATGATATCTGGGTACGCACAGAGCGGGTTCTACACCGATTCAATTAGGTGTTTCGATTCAATGATCAAGGAAGGTAAAGTGAGGCCGAACGAGATCACGTTGACCAGCGCGCTTTCAGCTTGCGCGCACCTTTCAGCTTTGGACCAAGGGAGATGGATACACCATTATGTAAATGAAAAAAGAATGGTTCTTGATGATCATCGTAACCTTGGTGCAGCATTGATAGATATGTATTTCAAATGCGGTGACAAAGATGAAGCGGTGGATGTTTTTTACTCGTTGAGGAGGAAAAATGTGTCGAGCTGGAATGCATTGATCACTGGGTTAGCTGTTAATGGTTATGCACGTGAAGCTGTTTCTGTGTTCGAAGAGGCTGTGAATTCCGGAACTGAAGTTAATAGCATAACAATTTTAGGAGTGTTGACTGCTTGTGCTCATGGAGGTTTAGTAGAAGAAGGACGTGAATATTTCAAGAAGATGCATAAGAAGTATGGGATTAAAGCTGAAAAGAAGCATTATGGATGCATGGTGGATCTGTTAGGAAAAGCTGGGTTGTTGGAGGAAGCTGTGGAGATTGTGAAGGATATGCCAATGAAAGCTGATGAAGTCATTTTAGGAGCTGTGCTTGGGGCGTGTCAAATACATAGAAATTTGGAGGTAGCAGAAAGAGTAAGGAAAGAGTTTCTTGAACTTAAATCGCAAAAGGCTGCAGGTTGTCACTTTTTGATGTCTAATATATACATTGCCGCTGATAAGTGGACCGAGGCAATGCAAATTAGAGATGTTATGAAAGAGAAGGGGATTAAGAAACAAGCAGGATCTAGTTTTGTGGAACTTAATCCTTAATGATTCAATCGTCTGCCTCAGAAGAAGTAGGAGAAGATTTCTTTGGTAAATGTGAATATATAACATAACCTGATAACCACCTTCATAACAAACATCACCGCACTTTAGTGTATACTGACATACTTTAATGTGATCTATCTGTAAGGTATTTGTTACTCATGTTGCTGTAATGCTGATAAAGTGATTTCAAAATTGTTGACGGCAGGTTTGAGAATTATGCTACAGATTTAATCTATGCTTATTCATACTAATAGTCAATCACAAAGCTTTGATGTTTAACTGGATTTACTGTGTAAGTATATAATGCAAGTGTGCAACAGAGATCGCTAGAAAAGACTGAAACAACATTTCTTGCGAAGTTATTCTATATGTTTTACCATAAGAGCATCTCCAACCATGAATTATATTTTACATAACGTTAAATGCACACTCAAAAATGAATACAACAGGTGCAGAAATATAGAACGGTTACATTTTGGACTCTAACGGTGAAGAAAACATTATGGGTTTGAACGCTTGTTGAACAAACATCCAAATTTTAGACGTCTATTCAACAAGCGACTCAGACGTCTACGGCGTTGACGTTTGTTCAATAAACGTCCAAGTATATACTATCCAACGACACAATTCAGCGGCTTTATTCTCGCCATCTACAAATAGCATCTACCTTCATCCCTTCTTCTCTCACACGATACTACAACATTTCCAAACATTTTACTCCTACTTCTCTCATCTCAAAAAAATTTCGGATTTCGATGTCGATGCCACAAGATGCAGATTCAAAGGATTTGATGTAGAGGACGTTACGGTTCCAATTGGCGGAGCGGTGACTAATGGTAGTTGGATTTCGACGGAAGACCATGATTTAATGTTACATTTGGTGTGCACTCTTAAGCGATGCTATTTAAGGTGTCGACCAAAGTAGTGAGACAATTTAGAAGAAAATTACAAACTGCTACAATCGGAAGAACATTTATCGCAAAAGATCGTTATCTTCGATCAAAGGTCGTTTTGGAAAAATCAGTCATCAAACGCAAACATTTGATTCACAAATGCTCAAAGTTAAAGCAAACGAATCATAATGTTTTTGAAAATATAACGCATTTGGTAAGATTTCCTAAATTTTCATATGTCTATATTTTTCTTACAGTTCTCTAATCATTTGAGTGTTTTTTTCAAAGAATGACAGCAAATAAATTGTTTAAACAAATCTACGGACCTGAGAATAAACAAGCAGCTCATTTTTATCAGTTCATGTATGTTTATGACTTGTTAGTTGAGTATGTAAAATGGAAATCCTCTCTTCAGAAAAACATTTAAGACGTCCAATCAAACAGACTCCGAAGTAAAGCACCAAGAGTTGTAGAAAGCTCTTGCCCTAGGGAATCGCTAGGAAGCCAGAGTACATAGTCGGAAGAGCAGCTAACTTCTACCGAGGATGATTTTGTAGGCCTCTGGGAGGCAAAGCAGCCAAAAAGAAGTAGGCCGCTGGGCCAAATCAAACAGCAATTAAAAAAACCCCTGTTTGAATCCAAAGATAGACATAATCTTGCAATGGAGTTTCGAGCAGCTCAACACCAAGAAAAATGTTGAAATGGGATCGACTTCTTGTTGGAAACAAATAGAGAGATGAAGATGCAGTAATGTTCGTGGATACGTCGCACATGTCTGAAGAATAACGAGAGTATACAGTATCCAGGAGGAGAAAAATTATGAGGTGTAGCCATAAAGAGGGGCTGTATTTGTATTTGTGTTTCTAGAACTATTGTATCTTTGAAATTTTTAGTTGAGGTATTCTATTATGAACTTAATCCAGTAATTATAGAAGTACAACCAAATAAAATTGCATTACATTACTTGATATGGAATGAAATTGCGATGCATTACTTGACAACAATACCAAATGAAATTGTGATACATTACTAGATATGAAATGCAACAGAATTACAACAGCATTAAGAACGACAACAACAACATGAATAACAATAACGATAAACTTTTGCTGATTGTCACAAAAGTTCCAAAGATGATTTATTAGATCATTTTGTAATCTTCAGTGGAGTCGAACACTACGATATGACATTTGGTTAGAAACATGAAACTCGAGCTCAATTGCGTTTTCAATCATATCGTTCCACCATACATCCGATGGTCCTGGAGCACCGTCGTACACAAAGTCTTCTTCCATGTCTCTTTCGTCCTCTAAAATAATATTATGTAAAATAAAAAAGGTGTACATTATTGTTGTCATTTTAAGTCATGATCAAAGTCTACATGGATTGTTGACTACAACAGATCTTGCTTGAAGGACACCAAATGCTCTTTCAACGTCCTTCCTCTAGCTTTCTTGCATTGCTGTAAAGTTTGATTGTTTATTATTTAATGGATCAGAAATTGTCTTGACAATGATACTCCATTTGGGGTATATACTATCGCCAAGATAGTATCTATGATCGTATGCGTTACCTCCTAGATTGAAGGAACACAGACTCGATCTACTATTAGCTAAATCATTAAACAAAGTAGATTGTTCGATTACGTTGAGATCATTGTTAGAACATGGCATTACTAAAAAAGCATTCCATATCCATAAGTCATATGAAGCTACCGTTTCAAGAATAATAGTCGACCTATGAGACTTACCCTGATAAGCTTCGGCATAAGCTTTTGTACAATTCTTCCACTCCCAATGCATACAATCTGTACTACCCAACATTCTCGGTCATCCTCTACTGCCATGTATATCCATTAATCTTGCTATGTCAGCTTCATTTGGTCTTCTTGAGTATTGATCACCGTAAATGTCGAAAATAGCTTGGCAAAAATGGTCCAAAGATTATAGTATTGGGCTTTCCCCCAAATGAAAATTCTCATCCATAGCGTCTACTGGTTCTGCATATGCAAGCATTCTCAACGCAACAATCATTTTTTGGATACTAGTCAACCCTCAGTAAGAGATGCACTAGGTTTGAAGACAAAGTATTTATTATGTTGTTTAATTGATTATAGGATTCTAAGGAACAAAGGTTAGCACATGCAAAACCTTCCTTTGAAATCACCATTGATGCATGTATGACTTGGATTAAAATAGTCTTCCATCAGTCTTTCATTGTATCAGGAATGTCTACGATTTTTATACTGATGGCCAACACCTGATCCACCTACTGGATTGACCAACTTGTCGCACATACATGGCTATCAGCTCTCTTTCACGGTGGAAACGATCTTCCATTATCTCAATAAAGCTATTGTCGTTATCGTTGAAAAATATAGGATCTTCAGCTGACATTACTTTTGTACTTGGAAATATATTACATATGAATGAGCATGGATGAACAAGATTATCATGGGTGCTTATAGTAGTTACATAGCTTTCTTCACATGGCAGTAAAATTATTGAAGACAAAGTGTCAAATTGTCTTGTCACATTTGAACAATGTAGACACGGTGCACGACTTTCTTCACATGGCAGCATACTTATTGAAGACAAAGTGGCTTAGTGTCTTATCACATTCGAACATCGTAGCCACCTTGCATAACTTTCTTTACATGGAAGCATACTTATTGAAGACAAAGTGGCACAGTGTCCTATCACATTCGAACATTATAGCCACGTTGCATAACTTTATTCATATGAAAGCATACTTATTGAGGACAAAGTGGCTCGGTGTCCTTTCACATTCTAACACCGTAGCAACGTTGCACAGGTTTTTTCACATGCAACATACTTATTGAAGACAAAGTGGCCCAATGTTCTGTCATATTCGAAGACTGCGGCCACGTTATACAACTTTCTTTACATGGCAGCAAAATTATTGAAGACAAAAAGTGGCCCATCTTGGTTAATGTATTCTATTATATGTATCATATTGCTTGGCAAACTGTTTAGCAATCATATCATCCCATTAAGCATAAAAAATGGTGGATTACAAGCATACTTTCTTGCCCTATTCGTGCTCATATGGAAGCCCTATAAGTCCCGACACTCCATCAAATAGATCTTCCTCCGAACCACCAACTGAATGGTATGTTGAAATGGAGGAAAAACACTATGAAGATACAAGAGAACACGAGAGAGAGTTGCAAGAGCATAGACTTGTGGAAGATGGAAAAAGGCAAAGAGCAAAGTGACATAGCCATAATAGAAGAACTCAAAGAAGGCATCAAACATGTCACCAAGTACCTCAAATAGATCAAGAGGTTTACTCTAGACCAATATACTGTAAAAGTGGAATTTTCGTTCTATATTCTGTTATAAGAAACAGATCTGAAATCGATCGACGCCTCTATAGATGCCGCAGTTTTCTGGATGGTTATGGACTTTGGCAATGGCTTGATGATCATTTACCTCATCGAGCAGTTGTGTATGCAACTGAAATTGAAGAGAAAAATGAAACACTTCAGAGGAAATTGAGTTCAATTCATTTATCAGATAGTCAAAGATAGTTTTATTACTTAGTCTACGTGTCTATTTTAGATGTATGTTATCATTTCTTATCTTGTTTGTATCATTTCAATTAACAGTTTGTTTTGTCTGCATCAATCTACTTCAATGTTGTTGTCCTAATTGTTATTTTCAATTATCATTCAATTAAGTATTTATTAGTTTCTTTTCTTAAGTACTTACTTACTTGAAATTGAAAGTAGATACAACTTACTTAATATAAATAACTCAACTAACTTGATTGAATTTGAATGTACAATGAACCTACTGAAAGTAAATAGCTAACCAAACATCATTCAAATTGTCAAATATAGCTAACCCAAAGATCATATGCAGCATGTCCAATAAAATTAGTTTGATACTCCCACAAATATCTGAATCAAACGTAGATCGTGTTAACCGATATAGGTCTTCTTCCTCCCATGTATTTATAATGCTTCAGTATTTTCGAAAAGCTCTAGTAAACGTGACATAAGTACTTCCTTATGCAGCTGATATAAACCGGCAGAGGGTACATCCTGAACGTCATCATTTGCATGAAACTGCAGTGATGCTCAACAACCACACCCTATAAAGAATATATGTTGAATGCATGCTGAGGGGGATCGAACGTGGGAGGTGTGATAAACCGGATTTCTGGACATCTGTAATTGATAAAATAATTGGGTTAATTAATAGAAATACTGAATTATAGATTTAACAAATGAATCTGATCAAATAAATATTTATATTTGTAAATATGTTGTATATATACAGATTTTAAATAGAATTATTATATTCAAATTGAATTTGTGTTTGTTTAAATATATGTATATATCAAATTGATTTTCAAATTGGATTTGAAATTGAAATTGAATTTGGATATTTAAATTTGAAATTCGAAAGATAGGTATATATATATATATATGTTTTAATTATATAAATTAAAATATGTATTTTATTTGATTTTATTTAGAACATAAATTGTTTTATATTATTTTCTTTGTAAAGAAATTTATTTATATAAATTAAAATATGTATTTATAAATTAGGAAATTAATTTTAAAGGCTTTATAAACATTTAAAAACTAAATAATGCAAGCAAATTTACATGTGTTAAGTTATAAACCTCTTTAATAACATGTGTTAGCAAATTAAATAAGGAAAAGGACAAGAGTCATCTATCTAAATTATTTCTAAAATATTACATAAAAAAAGAAAATGAGATTATATGATATCTTTACTCTCCTCTCTATGTCTTTCGTTCACCTTCACATTTCAAAGAAAAAGCCTGTAAAACAAAATTCAAAGAAAAAAACTGTAAAATAATTCTCAAACCAAAAGCTAATTCAAAACTAAAGGCCTGTAACACAAATTCCCAAACCAGAAATCAATCAAGTAAATCAAAACCTGAAATTAAAGGATTATCAGATCAAAGCTGCTGATCAACAACAACAAGAATCAACTCGTTAATAACTTCAACTAATTCGCAATCAAACAGCAAGCTTTAAAGTAGTTCAAGCATTTGTCTCAAAGGCCTCTGTTTTATAAAACCCTGATTTTTAAAGCATCTCTGTTCATATTCTCTGTGAATAAACCCAACTTTGATTTTTTTTAAATCTGGATGCATGAATGAAACTTAGAAGTTTGATGAAAAATTTGTTTGCATGATGATGTATTGTAAATATATGAATGTAAATTGTGTACATGTATTGATGCATTAGTATTCTTCTCTGTTTAAAAGTATAGAGTTCAAATTTTAGATCAAATCTCAATTCTCTTAATCTAGACTCTGTTAGGCTTGGGTATTAAATGAATTATGTTTGTTAAAACATAAGATAAAGTTTAAAATTTAGTTTAAGTTAAATAAGCCTGTAGATTTCTGGAATTTGAAATTTTACAGTAAAACTCAGAATTGGTCAAATTTTGATTTCAACAATTTAATGTTTCATTTATATATTCTGAATCATCATCAAAATCTAGGATTTTTAAAATTAAAATCATGATTTTTAATTGGGTGAATTGAGAGATATTAGTGGATGAACGAGATTTGGGTTTTGTGCTTTCTCTGGTGATCATTGGCATTAGTAGGTCCGGGGTCTCGGCTGAAGCTTGCATGACGATTTGAGGTAATGGAAAATATGTTCGTAGGGATGTTAGATGACTGTGGTGGCCGATCGAGGTTAAACTAGGGTTTAAAGGCCTGTTGAGTTCGATGATGAAATCGAGATCATTGCGATGACGAGGCTGGACCGAACTTGGTCGGAATGGGTGAGATTGGTGTGTGTGTCTACGACGTAGGTGTGGGAAGAGTATAGGGGTCTCTGTCGACCTAAAGCGGTGGCGCGGAGGGGTTTCTGTTGGTTGGTTTGGTTGTTAGTTGTGCTCGATTTCGGGTTGATGGTAGTTTCATGCTTCTGGGTAGTGGAGAACCTCGGCGAAGCTATCCCCGACTTGTCTGAGGTCGATATGGCAATCAGAGCAGTGGTGTGGCGACGTGCACGTGCACAGCATGCACGAAGAGTGTTTGATCGGGTGGTTCGGCAGAGAAGGTTTTGCGTTCGATCTAGGTTATAGATAGGTTCGGTAGTATCGAGGTTCGTGGGGAGACGTCGAGTTGGTCGGAGATGTTCTCTTTGGCTCGTGCTTTCGTTCGTATGTTTTAGGTGATTTCCTGGAAGCAGAAGTTTGAGAAGAAGTAGTTTATTGGTTTGGTTTTCGGGTTATTCCTAGGTGATTAGGTTTGGGTTCGGCCCGTTGCTGTGTGGAGTTAATTAATAAGTTCGGTTGTTTTTTTATTTAGTTTATTTTTGGTTTTGGGTGTTTTAGTCTTGGGCTTTTGGGCTTTGGTCTGTTGGGTTTGCTCATTTATAACAGAATTTGATTTGGTTTTAAAGAAAATTGTTTAAAGAGAAAAATAAATCCATAACCAATTGAAGCATATAATCAAGCATGTTGATTTAAAGTAACTTTTAAAACCGATGTTCTTTAATGTAAATATTTATTTAAAAGTTTTATATGGACCAAGGAATTTTTAAATATTTAAAATTGTTTTGCTTTAAGCCTATTTAATTTAGGTAATTTAAATAAGTTATTTTATCATAAATTGGCCAAGCTTTTGAAAATAATTTATTGTTAATCCTTGGGTTCATATGAATAAATTAAGGTATATTTAGGGTAATTAATTAAGGAGTAGTAAAAGGGGTTATTTACTTAAATGTAATTAATTAAAATAAATGAGATTAATTTAAGTTAATTAACTAGTTAAAATTAATCATTTGATGATTGATTAAATATAATTACTTAATGTAATTAATAAAGTGTAATTACTTAGTGAAGTAATTAATGGGTAATTACTAGATGTGATTAATTGAAGGAGGGTAAGTGTAATTAATGTGAATGGTGAAGGATAAATAAATTTGTGCTATTAATTAAGGCTTAATGTAATTAAAGAATAATTAATCAAGGGTGATTAATTAAGATGATAATTTAAAAGACGATTAATTAATTGGTTTGTAATCAATTAATGTTTGGGTAATCTAAGTGCTTAAGGATTAATAATTAATTTAATTTAGGATAAATTAAATTAACTTTGAAAGTGATAAATCTTGCATATGAATGATTGAATGATGTTAAATGCCTTGAATTGGCTGATATCTCTAATATGAAATGTTGTGTGATATGATATGTTTGGGTGGACAGTGATATTATGGTTATCTATTGATGATGAATTGCCATGTGCAAAGTGACATCTTGTATTTAAAGTTGAATTAAATTTCACTTGAATAATTAGGATTAAGATGGTATTGAATTCGAAGAGACCGGGCTCGGGTATCAGTAAATACACGAACCCACTTTGATTTGTAACCTAAAATGATTCTAATAGATTAATATGTGAAAGCAATAGGCTGAAATGTAATAATTTAAATGACTAGACCATTTAAAGCTGAGTAACGGTACTTAGGGATTTAATTTTGTGAAATAAGTGTTGTCTATAGCATGTTGTGAAATTGTAGTGATGAATGAGTTACCTGGGTTTAAAATATGTTTTTCTTAGTATTTCATATCAGATAGTTTACTCACGTTGGTTTCCAGCCTGACCCGGGTGTTACTTTGATGTAATGCTCGGGTCAAACCGAGTATTACCGATTTTCAGGTGAGGACGCTCTGGAGCTCAGGAGGCGAGCTGGATGGCAGGAACGTATGAAGTGTATCTATGATATATTGTTGTATATATGGTACATGTTGATTGTATTTGTCCAGCGTTTGTGTATATGTTGGAACACTGATATATTAAAGTGTAATTTGACAGATACAGTTTTTCTCTGTATAACTGCAATATTATTTAATATAGTATTTGATCCGCTGCGAATGTGAGATTTTGTGTCTTGTTTTCTATTTTCTTCTTCTATCTCTTGTCTTCTTTTCCTAACCATCTGGAATTTTCGAGATCGAAAATTCCGGGTCGTTACACTTGGTATCAGAGCAGAAGGTTAAGCGAGAACCTTGGCTTTGTTGAGTTTAACCCATTAAGGATAGGATAAGTGATACCTTGAAATGAGTTGAGTGTATATGATATATAAGAGCGTACTTGTTATTTTCTTTTGAAATGATTTTAAAAAAAAATGACTTTCATATAAGTTTATCATTTGATATATAAAGAAATTGGTTGTTGATTATTGGAATTAAATAAAATAATGAGAATTAAGTGGTAATAGTAATACAACCAAATTGAAATTTAATGAAGATAAGTTCAAATAGATCTAAATCCTGAATTTGTAGAAGTAAAAATAAGATAAAATTGAATTGGTATCCAGGTATGGTAATCTTGGGTATTATCATAAATGATTATTGTGTTTAATAATGAATATTTGTTAATGAGTAAGCAAATGAAGTAAACTTTTAAGATGAGTATAACTCATAAATTGAAGTGGGTTTTAAATTGAGAAGTTTTGAATCCTAAGTCTAGAAACATTTGAAATTGTTTTTAAAATGTTGAGAAAAATAATAAAAAGTATTATTTAGAATATTTTGAATGTGATCTTATTTTAAAATAAAGTTGTTTGAAAGCTTTAAAAAAATTGTTTTGAATTAAAACCAAAGGCGGTTTAAATTTTAAAAATATGGCTTGGTGGGCCAAGAAGATAATATGTATATATGTGTGGATATACATAATATCAAAGGTAATTTGAAATAAACTCTAAGGTGTTGAGTTTTTCCCTGAAGTGTGATATGAAAATCCAAAGTAATATAAGTCTTTGAACTTATAAGTAAGAAAGAATATTGATAGAGATTTGAAATTTGAAGTGGGAATATTATAAATGAGAAGTTTAAAATTTGAAATGGAAGTTCAAATTGAATAATGTTGACTGGAGTAAATTGAATTGAGATTTAACTTGGGAAGTTAAATGTTTGATTTGAATTGAGAATTTGTGTGATCTCAAAATGGGTTTGAGATCTGGAAATTTAAAATGGATGTATGTTTTAAATAAATTAGATGATATCATCCTATTGTTATTAATAATCTTTAAAACTGTGAATTGGATTTGTTTAAATGAATGAAGGAATGGATTGTGGTAATATATCCATTATTGAGATAAATTGGGAAATAAAGATTTAAATTGAAAATTAAGAATATGTAATCACTTTGAACTTAAGATTTGAATGTTAAGAATTGGACTTGTAAATTAAAATTGTTTAGGAATCGGTGTCAAGGTTGAAAGATAAAATTGCTATGAACTTTTATTTGAACTTTGAAATAAGTTTAGTAAAGATAACTTAAAATGGAATTTTTTTAATTTGGATTCAGAATTAAATTGTTTAAAGACTTTAAATAAAGGTTAATTTGGTTTAAGAGGTTAAATCAACCTAGACTTTAAATAAAGGTTAATTTGGTTTAAGAGGTTAAATCAACCTTTGAAATTTAACTCGAATTTATATCATTCGAGATGATTTAGAGTGGGATTGAATTTGAAATTAGTTCAAATTTAAATAATTTGGATTTGTGATTAAAGTTGAATAGGTTTAAAATTCAACTGGAATTTGATTTGAATTTAGAAAGAAATTGAGATTAATTCAACTTGAATTGGGGTTAAATCAATTTCAATGGAAATTGAAGTTATTCAAATTGGAATTGAGTCAATTTAAATGGAAGTGGGAATCTAAATTGAATTGATAAGAATGGAGATTGGGAATTGAACAGTTTGGCTCTGAACTATTTTCAAAATAATTATTTTAATATAAACCTATTTTTCCAAGCTATTTACCATCTACAACCTTTCTTTTTAAAATCAAACTATTTTATACTTATTTTACAACTATCTTTGAAACTATTTAACTATTTTACAACTGTTTTATAAACTACTTACTATTTTTCAGCTACTTTATAACTAATTACTATTTTACAAATATTTTGCAATTATTTAAAATTTCTATAACTATTTGACTATTTTACAATTACTTAACTATGTTACACCTATTTTACAAACTAATAATTATTTTTCAACTACTTATCTATTTTTAAATTCTTCAAATTATTTTCTAAATTTAAGCTGGTCAGAGTGCAAATGTTTATGATTAATTACAAATTGAGATAAGGATTAAAGTGATAATCCAAATGGAATTGAAACAATTATGAATAAGTGAATAAAAATTAAAGAGAATGTGAATAGAAAAGGAGATTGATTTGGAAAATAATCAATAGAGATAAATACGCAGGGTGACGTATATTATTCTATCCACATAATGATTTGACCCAGATTCGAACACAGAATTTCGAGATAGTACAACGATCCTAGTTGGGATTTTTCACTCGATTTTCGACGAAGAACCTAGATATGGATTTTTGATTGGTTCTGGATATTCTCTATCATAGTTATGACTATGCAAGAAGAATGACGATCTTATCAAGAAACCAGATCTGAGTCCGCACTAGGAAGTCAGGTGGACGATACTAGTTCGGAAGAGAAATTGTGTGATCGAGTGAGCGATCAGATTGATATCGTGTACGAATGATATGAGTACATCGTACGGGGTTGAATGAAATTCATATTGGTAATTTGTGGGTAAAACTGTAAAATGATTTTGAAATGAAAGGGTATATTTTGGAAAATGAATGAAGAGACAAAGTGGAAATTGGATATTTCTATGATTAAAGGTTCACTTTATGAAGAAAAGTAATGAGAAATCAAATTCGAATATTTGATTTGGGATTAAAAAAGTTATAAATCTTTGTTATATAAGGTAAATCTCTCATTGTTGAATCTATAGCCAGAATAAAAAGGGTTTTTGAAAGTATTTGAAGTATAAAAAGGGAATTTATACAAGTTGAAGTGATCCAAAGATTTTTTTAAAGTTATATATATATATATATATATATATATATATATAAAGGATCTTATGAGAATGATTTTGAGGAAAGGTTTTTGGAACCTATGGATTTGGAAAGACTTTTGATTTTTGGGAAAAAAAATCAACTTTGAAAATTTGAAAAGCCTAATTTGAGAATTATCGATTTTGGGATAATCGATTTTGAGAAAGGAAATTTATTTGAGATTCATACTAGGTGTATGATTTGAAAGATACTATATGTGTATAGTATAAAGTGTTTTGAAAGTGGCTCTAGAGAAAAAGATGCTCCCTTGAAATGAACTTCTTAGGAGTACCACATGGTGGTACTGCCTTGAGCCCTAAGGGAGGGTTCTAAAGTGGATCCTGTGAGGAAGTCCGGACAAACTAAAGTTCCTGAGGATTATTGGGTAGAAAAAATCGAGGGCGTTGATGCCTACAGAGACATTTGGGTTATGCTGTGACGACAATGTAACTCAATGTCACTGCGATATACTGTAGACCATAGCGAAAGTCGTGTGTGCCACTGAGAGCCAACAGTCTACGTTTGATTTTACATCGGTAGACTGCGACCTATGGTGACATAGAGAAAGTCGAGGGGCCGTGAGAGCCTAAGGCTGCATTGGGATTTGACTGATGTAGTTTGCGACCTATGTGGGAGTGGTGAAGTTTAATTTGGCAGCGAAAATCGAGGGCACTGATGCCTACAGTTACATGAACTTTTGCTGTGATGGCAACGTAACCCAGGATGTAACTGCGATATGTGGTAGGTTCTATGGCGTAATCGAGAGGCGCGGAGTGCCTACAGTTACATGGACTTTTGCTGTGATGGCAACGTAACCCAGGATGTAACCACGACCATGGACAGGGGTGATGATTTCCAGAGCATTCTCACCAAAGATATTCTCTCTATTTTCAAAAAAAATGTTTTCTATATTTTCAATAAAATTATTTCTTAAATATTTTCACTGGGTGTTGAAAACGGGTTTACCAAGTACTTATAGATTTTCAGTCATACGCCTGATCAACGTATGATCGAATTTCTGTGAGAACAATGATGGACTTGTTAAGATATCGAGTTGTAAAAAGTGTTTTTATAAAGCTATTTTGGCAATATGATGTAGATTTTAATGGTATTTTAAAAAAAATTAAATAATGGAAATTGGGAGTTCAAAATGCTTAAAGAATATTTCAACTGATAACTAGCTATAAAATTTAATTCTGGTTTCGTTCCTTTTCGAGGACGAAAAAATTCAAAGGGGGGAGGAATGTGATAACCCGGATTTCTGGACATCTGTAATCGATAAAATAATTGGCTTAATTAATAGAAATACTGAATTATTGATTTAACAAATGAATCTGATAAAATAAATATTTATATTTGTAAATATGTTGTGTGTATATATACATTTTAAATAGAATTATTATATACAAATTGAATTTGTGTTTGTTTAAATATATGTGTATATCAAATTGATTTTCAAATTGGATTTGAAATCGAGTTTGAATTTGGATATTTAAATTTGAAATTCAAAAGATAGGTATATATATTTTTTAATTATATAAATTAAAATATGTATTTTATTTGATTTTAATTAGAATATAAATTGTTTTATATTATTTTCTTTTTAAAGAAATTTATTTATATAAATTAAAATATGTATTTATAAATTAGGAAATTATTTTTAAAGGCTTTATAAACATTTAAAAACTAATTAATGCATGCAAATTTTGCATGTTAAGTTATAAACCTCTTTAATAACATGTGTTAGCAAATTAAATAAGGAAAAGGACAAGTGTCATCTATCTAAATTATATCTAAAATATTAAATAAAAAAAGAAAATGAGATTATATGATATCTTTACTCTCCTCTCTGTGTCTTTCTTTCACCTTCACATTTCAAAGTAAAATCCTGTAAAACAAAATTCAAAGAAAAAAAACTATAAAATAATTCTCAAACCAAAAGCTAATTCAAAACTAAAGGCCTGTAACACAAATTCCCAAACCAGGAATCAATCAAGCAAATCAAAACCTGAAATTAAAGGATTATCAAATCAAAGCTACTGATCAACAACAACAAGAATCAACTCATCAATAACTTCAACTCACTTGCAATCAAACAGCAAGCTTTAAAGTAGTTCAAGCATCTGTCTCAAAGGCCTTTGTTTTATAAAAGCCTGATTTTTAAAGCATCTCTATTCATATTCTCTGTGAGTAAACCCAACTTTGACTTTTTTATTTTAAATCTGGAAGCATGAATGAAACTTAGAAGTTTGATGAAAAATTTGTTTGCATGATGATTATTGTAAATATATGAATGTAAACCGTGTACATGTATTGATGCATCAGTATTCTTCTCTATTTAAAAGTACAGAGTTCAAATTTTAGGTAAAATCCCAATTCTCTTAATCTAGACTTTGTTAGGCTTAGGTATTTAAATGAATTATGTTTGTTAAAACATAAGATAAAGTTTAAAAATTAGTTTAAGTTAAATAAGCCTGTAGATTTTTGGAATTTGAAATTTTACAGTAAAACTCAAAATTGGTCAAATTTTGATTTCAACAATTTAATGTTTCATTTATATATTCTGAATCATCATCAAAATCTAGGATTTTTAAAATTAAAATCATGATTTTTAACAGGGTAAATTGAGAGATGTTAGTGGATAAACGGGATTTGGGTTTCGTGCTTTCTCTGGTGATCGTTGGCATTAGTAGGTCCGGGGTCTCGGCTGAAGCTTGCATGATGATCTGAGGTAATGGCAAAAATGTTCGGAGGGATGTTAGATGACTGTGGTGGCCAATCAAGGTTAAATTATGGTTTAAGGGCCTGTTGAGTTCGATGATGAAATCGATATCATTCCGACGGCGAGGCTGGACCATACTTGGTTGGAATGGGTGAGATTGGTGTGTGTGTCTACGCCGTAGGTGTGGGCGGAGTATAGGGGTCTCTGTCGACCTGAAGCGGTGGCACAGAGGGGTTTTTGTTGGGTAGCTTTGGTTGTTAGTTGAGTCGTTTTGCTCTTCGAGTTGATGGTAGTTTCATGCTTCTGGGTAGTGGAGAACCTGGCGAAGCTATCGTCGACTTGTCTGAGGTCGATATGGCGATCGGAGCGGTGGTGTGGCGACGTGCACGTGCACAGCGTGCACGAAGAGTGTTTGATCGGATGGTTCGGCAGAGAAGGTTTTGCGTTCGATCTGGGTTATAGATAGGTTCATTGGTATCGATGTTCGTGGGGAGACGTCGAGTTGGTCGGAGATGTTCTCTCCGACTCGTGCTTTCGTTCATATGTTTTGGGTGATTTCCTGGAAGCAGAAGTTTGAGAAGGAGTTTATTGGTTGGGTTTTCGGGTTATTCCTAGGTGATTAGGTTTGGGCTTCGGTCCGTTGCTGTGTGGTGAGTTAATTAAAAAGTTCGGTTTTTTTTCATTTAGTTTATTTTTTGTTTTGGGTGTTTTAGTCTTAGGCTTTTGGGCTTTGGCCTGTTGGGTTTGCTCATTTATAACAGAATTTGATTTGTTTTTAAAGAAAATTGTTTAAAGAGAAAAATAAATCCATAACCAATTGAAGCATATAATCAAGCATGTTGATTTAAAGTAACTTTTAAAACTGATGTTCTTTAATGTAAATATTTATTTAAAAGCTTTATATGGACCAAGGAATTTTTAAATATTTAAAATTGTTTTGCTTTAAGCCTATTTAATTTAGGTAATTTAAATAAGTTATTTTATCATGAATTGGCCAAGCTTTTGAAAATAATTTATTGCTAATCCTTGGGTTCATATGAATAAATTAAGGTATATTTAGGGTAATTAATTAAGGAGTAGTAAAAGGGTTATTTATTTAATGTAATTAATTAAAATAAATTAGATTAATTTAAGTTAATTAACTAGTTAAAATTAATCATTTGATGATTAATTAAATATAATTACTTAATGTAATTAATAAAGTGTAATTACTTAGTGAAGTAATTAATGGGTAATTACTAGATGTGATTAATTGAAGGAGGGTAAGTGTAATTAATGTGAATGGTGAAGGATAAATAAATTTGTGCTATTAATTAAGGCTTAATGTAATTAAAGAATAATTAATCAAGGGTGATTAATTAAGATGATAATTAAAAAGAGGATTAATTAATTGGTTTGTAATCAATTAATGTTTGGGTAATCTAAGTGATTATGGATTAATAATTAATTTAATTTGGGATAAATTAAATTAATTTTGAAAGTGATAAATCTTGCATATGAATGATTGAATGATGTTAACTGCCTTGAATTGGCTAATATCTCTGATATGAAATGTTGTGTGATATGATATGTTTGGGTGGACAGTGATGTTATGCTTATCTATCATGATGAATTGCCATGTGAAAAGTGACATCTTTTATTTAAAGTTGAATTAAATTTCACTTGAATAATTAGGATTAAGATGGTATTGAATTCAAAGAGACCGGACTCGGGTATTAGTAATACATGAACCCACTTCAATTTGTAACCTAAAATGATTCTAATAGATTAATATGTGGAAGCAATAGGCTGAAATGGAATAATTTAAATGACTAGGCCATTTAAAGCTGAGTAAGGGTACTTAGGGATTTAATTTTGTGAAATAAGTGTCATCTATAGCAAGTTGTGAACTTGTAGCGATGAATAAGTTACCCGGGTTTAAAATATGTTTTTCTGAGTGTTTCATATCAGATAGTTTACTCACGCTGGTTTCCAGCCTGATCCGGGTGTTACTTTGATGCAATGCTCGGGTCAGACCGAGTATTACATATTTTCAGGTGAGGATGTTCTAGAGCTCAGGAGGCGAGCTGGATGGCAGGAACGTATGGAGTGTATCCGTTGTGATATATTGTTGTATATATGGGACATGTTGATTGTATATGTCCAGTGTTTGTGTATATGTTGTAACACTGATATATTAAAGTATAATTTAACAAGTACAGTTTTCCTCTGTATAACTGCTATATTATTTAATATTATATTTGATCCGCTGCGAATGTGAGATTCTATGTCTTATTTTCTGTTTTCTTCTTCTATCACTTGTCTTCTTTTCCTAACTATCTGGAATTTTAGGGATCGAAAATTCCGGGGTCGTTACAGGAGGTATGCGTACTGAGATGACGTAGGCTTAAAAGTAGCTAGTGGTAATGGAAATCTACCGGAAGAGATACGCAGGCCAAGATGGTTGGAGTTCAAACTCCATATATAATCAGGTAACGAGTAAGCATGTGGGGCTAGTCGAACCCAATATGCATTAAAATCTCTAGGTACAGTATAAGGCTCACCATCTACCCATCCCGTAGCTCTCATACTAGCAACATAAGTCAACCAATCTAAATATCTTCATACATATCATCTTATGGAAGCAGATCAAAAGGAATGCGAAATATATCATGTGACTGCAACCGACATCGCTCACCTAAATATCATATGAAATGACATGTAGGAATCTAAAAGCAAACCCTACGTCTCGAAAAAGAAAACTGAAAAGTGAGGGGATGATCATCGCCGATCTCTATAAACTGATAATACTCCTGCCAGGGAAGAATGATAATGTTGTTGCACCACTCATATCCATCTGTTGTAGTGACCTGAAATTTTTAAGTTTTCAAATGGAAGTATTAAACTTATTTAAATATTCGAATTTGATTCAAATATAATAAATATATGTTTCAAATAACTATTCGATTTTTAGTGATGTATTTTTAATTTAATTTATAAGATTTTTCCATAATTTTTAATTCGAGAAACACCTAAATTTTCATTTAAAACATATTTTACAACAAGCGGTGGTATTTTTAAAATCTTATAGAGTAAGGTAACAGGTGCTTTTTATTTTTGTTTTGAGATCGTGTCGCATTTTTATACGCGATCGTATTTTTGTTTTTGTCATTCGTGGTTCGTACGCGAACGAAATTCTGTATAGCAAAGTGTCAGGATTTGTAAAGTAAACTAAACCCAAACCTTTTACTTTTCTTCATTTCATTTTTCCCTCTTGAATTTTCTTTTTCCCTCTCTCTTTTCATTTTCATCTTCCTATGAATAAATGAAATCAAACTTCCATCTTCAAAAACTAAAATCAAATAATCCACTCAACGAAAAAAATAATACAAAAATCGAATCTGTTGTGTTCGTAGCAGAGAGATCTCCAAATCCATATAGGGTTTGAGGCTGTGTTTGTGCTTGCACATATTCGACGTGGTGAAGCCGTGCTATGGCTTGGCTTGAGGTAAATTTAGGCATTAATTGGTGAATTGGACTATACGGTTGGTCTTCTCGTGTAAAGGAATATCAGTGGAGCGAGTTTGGGATGGTGTGCTGGTGTGTGGGGGATCGCGTCGTGATAGGTTTGAGGACGAGGGTTGTCAGGTCGCAAGGGTGATGGCTCGATCTAGCTTGAAGTGATAGGGTCGAGAAGGTGGCTCGCCTGATGAGAAGTTTGATGGTAAAGTTGGATTTCAATTCCATGGTCCATAGTTTGATTTTGGGGAGTGGGAGTGCACGACAGTGCATTTGTACACATGAATGTGTACAACAAGAAAAGCGATTGGGGAAGAAGGATTTTTGAGCGGTAATTTAAGTTATTTAAGTAATTAGTGAATTAATTGTATATTTTAAAATCAAAATATTATAAAAATAATAACTTCTTCATACGAGATCCAATCGAGACATGGTCTTTTCTGTTATGCTCGTAGGAGCGTTATCTATGTGTTGGAGTTGATTTCGTCGAGTTTGGAGTAAGTAAAATTTTGAGCTGAAATCGAACTCCACTCGATTTTAGATCAAACCAAAATTCTAAAGCGTCAACTGAAATTTTGATGAGTTATCTCACCTTTGGATGAATACTACATGATATATAGTTGATACAAACTATTATTTTTGTGCTTGAATGATTTATTGGTTTGGTTTGGCTGAATTTTCGCTTTAAAAAGCGAATGACATATAATATGAAATCCAAAGAATTGTGTAAAGAGATCCAGGTTCTTCACTATTGTTGATTTCAATTTCAGTTACATACCTATTATATAAATATTTGAATGTCAAAACTTGATGGTTTGGCTATATTGGATATGACATTGATATATGTTCAAAGTTGAACTTTTTTAGTGATAAAAGAGGCGGCAGCAGCATTGGTTAAGTGCTACGGTAGTCATTGGCCTCATTATAGTATTTGGAATTATTATTATTTACTGTTTGGATTTGAAATTGGTTTTTATTCAGAAAATGATTTTTAAATGTGACTTTTCGAACTTTTGTGGCCTTTTATTTAAAAATGGGTTTTAAACTTCTCTATTTTACTTCAACCTTTCTAGAAATTTTTTAAAAGTACTTCGAGAAGTATTTATCTTATAAAAAAATTAATATAATAATGGATGTTTACTTTAAAGAAAAAGGGGAACTTATCTTTTTTAAAAAGCAATTATGTTTTAAAAGAAGATAGCCATATTTTGGAATAAATAGGCATATTTTGGAATAAATGTTGGTGAAACATTTTATAAAGAATGTTGTGTAGAAAGAGAAATTTATAAATGGTATTATAAAACAATAGGTTTCTAAATATTATTTTATAAATAGGGCAATAATATAATTTGGAAAAATAAATCACATTTGTGGATGTATAATAATATATGGAATAATTGTTTTATGGAAACTATTTGGTCCTACCTTGAAACTGAAGATTTGTAATTAAGTGAGATTTGAATTTGGAGATTTATAAAAGGAATTTATAAATGAATTTGGAAATTTATAAAAGGATTTTGTAAATGTAAAAAAGATTTATAAAAGGGAGTCTTATAGAATAAAATGAGATTTGTTTCCATAAATGATCTATTACTACAATCATGACACCGAAAATATGAAAATGTGAGGAGATGCTGAACTTAAAAGCAGTCCTTTTACTGCAAACCATGATTTCAAAAATATGAAACCATGTCGACAATAAGGATATAAAAAAAGAGGCAAGAAAATACACAAAAAAGATAGTAATATCGAAAGCGTGAAAATTGCATGTCGAAGTCCATGATGTCGAAGATAAAGCAAAGGATCGTATAGAAAATGATGATGCACCCCAAGGCGCCTTGAAAGAATCAAGAAAGCTTAGCACTAGTGATAATGTTGCATACCATCGATTCTGCATTTCACCAATGCAATGAAACATGTCGCATCCCATTAAAATAGGGAATGAAAGCATATCGCAAATTACCAACAGATATCATTTTTTATCAGTGTCGCGCCTTATCAATACCGCGCCTTATCAATGTCTCCTCTTATCAATAACGCCTCTCATCAATGTCGCACCTCATCAATAAGGAAAGCCGAATGTCGTAAGTTATCAATAAAAAGTAGACTCCACAAGCTGACAAGACGATAAAGAGATAACTCTCCAAATTTAAGTAGTTCATAATTAACTATTCCATTTGCAACAAACCAATGTTCCATTTGCAACAAACCAGTAACCCATTAAGTATTTCATGACGAATTTGTGAAATATTTGAGAAATTCATAATCAATTGAGAATACATAAATAATTGATAAATCTACGATGATAAGTTTATAATTGGACAAAGAAAGTCTAACCTAAACATCATCTCGAACTGAATATTGGATCCATAAATTGATGTCAAATTTATGAAATGCTGTGTTAATAATCCTTATTGGAAACCATGTAGGATGTCGTAGCAATGACCTAATGTTAGATTGAGAGATGGCCGAGATTAATGAATGATGTTGGAGCGGTTTATATACTCTAATCAATTGTTAAACTCATAAAAATATCAAGTATATAAACAATTTATAAGTATGTTATATGATAACTGCATAACAAATTAATGATGTCGTATAAGATTAAAATAAGAATATTGAATTGTCAACACTTTAAATATTTTTCGAAAAATGGAGATAACCCATTATAGGGTTATCGAATCTATACAACAACCCTTTAAAATGCATGTCGAATTCCTTAATGGTTACCACACTTCTAATTAGATGCTGACATTATGATAATCTCACATGTCAATAAGTTTTGAACTAGTTGTTAAACTAATGGTTAAAGAAAAGAGTCTTTTTGATGCCGAATATCAGGTTAAATATTTAATTCCATAAGGCAATAACTTTGAAATCAAATGAGATAGTGAATCATGCAGCGAGTTTCTGATCTCTCATAAACAACCCATTTCGTAATCAAGCTAGAAGTTCCTAGATCTTTAAATCGATACCGTCTATCCATAATTAATCAATTAAATCTCTAGTGGTATGAAAACTCTAAACTAATCTCAATCTTAAACATAACAAATCTAGAATTTTACCTTTAGTTTCAAGATTAATGATTTAAATATCAAACGTCGATTTAAAATTGAAAACCCCCAAATAAAACCCTAGTTATAATTTGAATGTAAAATTTCTTAATCTAGTTTGTCAACTTGATTAACTAAAAAAAATCGTACCTTGGTTTAGGCTTAATGCTGAAGGATTGAAGATTCTTGAATGAAACATGAGACTTTGAAAAAAATTATCCAGAGTTTTGAGTTGCAGGTAAAAGAGAAAATAATAAAGGACAAGTATTTGTAAAAAGGAAGAAAATGCATAGGATCAATTGATCTAAATTCAAATAAATGGCCCATATTCGAGAAGAATAGGTGGCAAGCAAAATATTGAGGAATTGACTTTAAAAAGTCAATATTTTCTTTACACTACGGAGCAAATGTTACTACAATCATGACACCGAAAATATGAAAGCATGAGGAGATGTTGAACTTAAAAGCAGCCCTTTTACTACAAACCATAATTCCAAAGATATGAAAGCATGTCCAAATAAGGATGTCAAAAAAGAGGCAAGAAAATATGTAAGAGGAGATAGATGTTATCAAAAGCATGTATACAACATGTTGAAGTCTAGGATGTCGAAGATAAAGCAAAGGATCATACAACAAATGATGATGTATCTTGGGGATCCTTTAAAGGGTCCTGAAAGCTTATAGCTAGTGATAATGCCGCAAAGTGTCGATTCTACATTTCGCTAATGCAATAAAAATGTCATATCCTATCAAAATAGGAAATGAAATCATATACACAAATCACCAACACGCATCGTTTGTTATCAATATCGCGCCTTATCAATATCGCACCTTATCAATGTCGCACCTTATCAATACTGCATCTCATCAATGTCACACCTCATCAATAAGGAAAGCCGGATGTCATAAGTTATCTATGAAAAGCAGATCCGCATGCCGACAAGATAATAAAGAGATTAAATAGCTATAGTATAACTCTGATATCATAGATCAGTAGCATTATGGAAGGACTGTCTCCTATTAAACAATATAAAAAGATATCATGTGTCATTTGCTCAGTAAGGATATCATTTTCATCAATACATAGGAGGTTACCGTGTGCCAACAATATGAGGGGATATCCTATACCGTCAGCCATTACAAGGGTGCCACAAGTTATCAATACATAAAGGAATGCTGGAACCCATTGAATCAAATAATGAAGTCGGATATCAGGCATATCGGGGTGAAATGTGGCAGCCATGCCGCCTATCTTCACCCCTATGAATACGGAACCAAGGACATTCAAATTAAGGCAATTCATTCTTTCCTCTCTCTTACATTTTTAAAGTTTGTAACCTTAAATCAATATATGGTAGTGCCAATTGTAATCTTACAACCTTTGTGCAAATAAGGGCTTGTACAGTTATAATTGCATAACATACTCAATAAAGTGACTTAGCCTTTGATTTATGTTGGACTCATGAACATGTGGTATAACTTTGGTTTATTCTTCTGCATAAGAAATGACTTGGATTACCTTACACACATACGACATGTCCAATACTTATGACATGAATGCATATTTCTAGCATACTACTTGGAGGTTAACAAGAGGTTGACTAAGCTTCTCACTAACCAAGACTCGACTTCATTTGCATACTTCGAGGTTAATAAGAAATTTTATTAACATAATCAATATAAATTATGGTGGTATGGAAAGTATTCTTTTCATACTTAACACTAAATTTCAAGGTATGAAAATTCGCCTCTATCTTGAGAATTAAAAATGTATGTCGAGGAAAAGATAGTTTTTTAACTTTTCGTGTTTCATTGTTAATCAAGGGATAGTATAGTTTGAAATCGGGAAGTGGTGGTAAGTATATTTGGCTTAATTTTCATACGACTCGTTTACTTATACCAAAAGTGCTTTGGGTTTATTGTTACCAATGTTTTAAATAACATTTGTTTTAACCCAATTAAGTTTGGTTTTGGAAATGAAATCTTTCTTAAGATTTGTGAGTATACTTACACTGTTGAGATAAGTATATGGGCACATTTTCTAAGTATTGAAAATGTAGCATTTTGTGAGTATAAGTAAGTATATGGGCACATTTTCTACGTATTGAAAATGTAGCATTTTGTGAGTATACTTATAATATTGATATAAGTATATGGAAAAGTTTTCTTAGTATTGAAAGTGAAATGTTTTGTGAGTATACTTATACAGTTGAGATAAGTATCAAATATTGAAAAGAGTAGGGAGGGTTTGTAAATATATCTTTTGAAAATGTACTTTAATATAAATATTTGAAAGGAGATACTAATTAATGAAAGGATTAATTAAAGAGGCTTAGTGGTTGCTTATCTGCTTAACCAGGGTTGGTTTTCATATGGAATTAAATTTCTGGTTGGATTATTTGTTTATTTGATAGTGAAATAACCAAATATCAAATCTTGGTCAGTTTTGAAAACTGTTGATTATGGTTCGAAGAGACCGGAATCAGATATATTATCTGAAAACCACTTCGGACTGGCATTAACATTCGAATTGAAGTCGTCTTGAAGATGGAGTTCTTTGAAGTGCAAGAACTACTTGCTACTAATCTTGAGGTTAATTACAAAACGGATGTGGTAGAAATAGTGCCTTCGGTTTGTTCATATCCTAACAACTTGTATGGATGAATGCTGGCATTGCATTATTGCTGGAGAGCGGTGTTAGCATTCCAAGTGGAACTTACTAAAAGGAAAAACGTAAACTCAAGCTTCACAACCTGAGTGTTTGCAAAAAGATGTTTATTTTAATCTGAGAAAGATAAGATATTCGTAAAATAAATATGTATGAAATGATTTTATATAAGAAAGTGATCTTATATAAGTATAGTTTATAAATATGATTTATAAACAAGAAGGATTTGACTGATATTTTGAGAACTTAAATCCATGTATTATTGAAAATATTTTTCAAGATTTTGCAGGAAAATAATAGTAGTATTATTTGAAAGCAAGTATTTGGAAAATTGGTATATGAAATTGGGAACATGATACTTAGTATTATTTGAGAAATATTTGATGTCGTTTTGAAATGATTTTTCTTAAATTTGAAAGGCATGAATTGAATGTACTGAACTCACTTTTGTCGCTTGAAAATATTTCCGGTGATGACTTCAACATCATCGGTATTCATTTTTGAGTTTCTAAGTGGGGGATCATACAGGGTTGTTTTAGTAAACAGATTTAGATTTGAGTTTGAAAAATATGATTTATATACAAAAGATATATGTATGTATTATAATTTCAAAATGAGTTGAAATAAAACTCGATGTTTGGTTCTAAATTTTTCTTTAGAAATAAATTTGATATGGATTAATATAGAAAAGTTTGATATGTATACTATGAAGAGTGGTCAAGTGATAGTGGAATGGTCTGGAATAAACGTTGGAACTTTTCTCGTTTTCCCTTTTATGGGTAAAGGGTGTTTAATAAATTATTAAAATTTGTTAAGCTATTTAATGGACACATATAGCCCATGCATTAGGATTGCATGATATGTGCATCTTGTTCTGATGTGTTTTTTGATGATTTTCATTTGTTCAAATGAAACGGGATTTTTTCTATAATTTTGACAGTTGAAAACTTCCGTATCATTACAAAACTTGAAGCTAAATGTTTTGTGAAAATATAAAGATGAGTTTATAAAACATTTGAACTTAGAAGATAGTAGAATTTAAACTAGTTTTAAATTTGACGTTTTTGTATATACTCTTAGGATGCCATGGAGTATGATACGAGTATGAAATTAAGTTATAAAATATTGATAAACTTGAAATTATGCTTTTATGAAATGCTTCATGAGTGATTTTAGTATTGAATAAGGCATACCATTTGTATAAAAGAATGTGACAAAAAGTAATTAGTGTAGTTAAGATACCAATAGGATAAATGTGTAAGTTGTATGCGGATCGTTCTATTTGCATGAATGTTCTTGATCTAGTATTCGAGTACATGATTTTAAGGTGATTTACACCAGTCCAAATAATGATTTTTCACTAGATTCTTGGTGGCGAACACATGATACAGATTTTTGATATGATCCCAAAGTTTTCTATCATGGCATATGGCTTGTATGGAGAATAGAGGTTTCTAATCAAGAAACCGGATTGAAGTCCTCACTAGATATTTCAAGTTATCTATAATAGTTGGAAAGTGAAATTTATGTGATTAAGCAAGTGATCAGATTTGATATTACGTATGGATGGTCCATGTGCATCGTACAAGTTTTAATATATTTGCATACTATGTTTTGTTGGCTTATGTAGAGTTTAGGTTATGACTCTTTGATTTGCTATGAGGTAGCATGAATAGTTTACTAAGTAATAGTCTGAGGCTGTTGAGCGTACAATACGCTTAGCAGGTTGTTTATCATCCTTATGCGATCAAAGGATTTTGAATGTAAGCAAACCATGAATTTTTTGCCAGTGATTGTGAATAAAATTAAATATTGCTATGTGATTGTTTCTTCTGTTACTCGTGTCGGAATTTCAATGACGAAATATTCTAAGTGTGGAAGAATGTAATGGCCCAGAATTTCGAACATTTTGTATTTAAATATCTAAATTATTTAAATATTTGAATTTTGGATTTAATATTATTAAAGTGATTTAATAGCCTTATTAACCCCCTTTTAAATCATAACTAATTATGCTAAATTTATTCTGGAAAAATGTTAACAAAAATAAATACTTTGAAGAAATATTGAAAATGTGACCGAAAATCGTTTTATCGATAAACATCAGTTGTTCAGATTTTTTTTATATACACTTATTTGCTTAGGAAATCTATAAAATGAAATAATTTTTTTTTACCATTTATTAAAATAAACTTTTTGGATGATATCATGGGTGATGTCATCAAAGATATTTTGAAAATAAGCTTTTAAGAAAAGACTTAACTCTTAAGTATTATGTAAAGGAGAAGTGATGAGAGGTGAACCTTACATGACATGAGAGTGGGGTGAGAAAATTTTTATACAACATGGTTTAGAGCTTATAAAAGGAGAATCACACCCTTGATAATAAATAATAAATTCACAAAACTTGGATGAACTAAAGGAATAAAATTGATGGAAGTGCTTAAGCATGAATCCACTAATTATTCTCTAAAATTTTCATGTCTAAACCAAATCAACTCTAATCTCTTCCAAAATTTCACCAACACCTTAAAACACCTCAGGAAGCTTAGTTCTAGAGTCAAAGTGGAAGGAAGGTGAAGGCGGAAGGGGAATCTTGGATGGGTCGTGAGCAATGAAAGAGGAGGAAGGTGTTGCCTAAGGTTGAAAGTGCTAATGGTTGGATCTTTAGGCTTTTGGTGATGGTAGGAGGTGGTTCTTTGATTCTTGTGACTTTCTGCTTGTGTTTTGCTTGGATCTAGGTGACATCTCTTGCTTCTGAAAGCAAATGATAACTGTATATTATATAACATCACTTCAGTTATCCTCTTAAATATGTGGCACGGCCTTGACTTGATGTTTAAAGTGTTATTTAACTTGTGTGTTGAATTGAAGTATGTTTGAAAGTGTTTGAAGCGATAATAGCTGTTATAAGTGCACTTCGATATCCCTTAACTTTAACTTGTGTAAATTGGATATTTATGATATTAACTTGGTATAATTTGATTTAATCATTCTCTATATGTATTTTTGTGTATTGGATAGTAAAGAAACGGTTTGGAAAGTAATACAAATTATGAACCAAAGTTGTGAAAGTAAGAACAAGAAGGTGCACTTTGTAAATATAGTCTGCTTTCGAGAATTTTTATAAATAAATTAAAAGATATTATGAAGGATTTCTTTCCATGGTTTTAAAGTGCCTTAAGGGTAGTACTTACTGTAAAAATTTCAATTATTAATACATTATTAAAGTGGTTAAAACTAGTCGTAAAGATTGTGCATTTTAATGTGTTCTTTAACAAACACTTTTAACAGCATTTATAAATGTTGTAGTAAGTCGCTTATGGTTTTAAGCATTCAAAAATGACATTTAAATTTGGTATTTTTATCTAATCTTTTTAGAAATATTTTCAAACACATTTTGAAGTATTTTAAAATTGTTTTGAAGTTTAAATATATTATTAATAATTATATATGTAGTTTCAAAGTAAAGAGGTTTTATAATACGAAACATGTTTTCCATCAAATTATAAATTAGTTATTTTCAAGTAATATTTTACATAGTTATTTAAAACCTATTTACAAGTATTTTTGTAGTAAATATAAGTTTTGCAAAAGGCAATTGACTAAGTTTAACACTAACTTTTGTGTTTGTGAGATTTAAGATTGATGTCGAGTAGGGACGGAGCAATAGAGCTCTAACCTACCGGCTTTCCTCTTAAACGAGAAATAGTTAAGTTGGAATGTCAGAAATGTGTTAATCTTCTTTTTTGCCTACTTGTTTAAAAGGTAATTAACTTTTCTTAATTCTTAAAACGGACGAAGTGGGCTTATCTATTTGTGAGAGTTAAGATCGATGTCGAATAGGGACGAAGTAATAGGACTCTAACTTACCGGCTTTCCTCTTGGAACGAGTAATAGTTAAGTCGGGAATGCTGAAAATCGGTTAATCATGTTGGTTGCTACTTGTTTACGGAAATAATTAATACTATACTTAACACTAATAGCCAATGAGTAGACTTACCTATTTGTGAGATTCAAGAATGAAGTATCTAAACAAGGCTTTGATGCAACCAGTGCTCTAACTTATATGGTTTCACTTTTGGGCAAGGAATAGTATAAGTCAAAAAGTCAAAAATGAGTTAAGTATATGAACATTGATTTGTATAAGCAATTTTTTTAACTAGACAATCAATTAGTTGACCATCAAACTTAACCAAATATTATTATCTTGGATCTTTAAAAGAATGTTTTAACAATGATATAAGTATGGAAATGGTTTTGCATTTATTGTGAAAATGTGTTAATAAAATTCATCTTTAACCATTTTTATTATACTTACTAATGTAAATAGATCTTTAAAAAGATTTTTTAATGATGTATAAGTGAAATAGTTTTGGGTTTGTAGTGACAATGTTTAAATAACATTAGTCTTAAACCTTTTTGAGTGGATTTGTGAAAGTACTTAGATTCTTAAAATGGATATTTTGAAGAAAATTATAACCAAGGAATCATTTGGAAAAAGATAGAAAAAACAAAGGTTTAAAATAAGAAATCTTGTTAATGATTTGTGAATATACTTATACCATATAAGATAAGTTATGAATACTTTTTGAAGTATTGAAAGAGTACAAATGAATAGCAAAAATTGATAAATAATGTTTTATTAGGTAAAGAAGTTTTACTTATAAAAGAGGTTTTAATTAACAAAAGATTAATCAAACAAAAAAAGGATTAAAAGTCGCTTATTTGAGTTGATCGTGCTTTGCGTGACTTAATTATGCTTTGTATGTTTACTTATTTATGGAAACTATTTAGTCGTATACTTAGCACTAAAAGCCGATAAAGTAGGTTTGTTTATCTGTGGTAATCAAGACTGATGTTTACGTAGGGATATGAGCAATAGAGCTCTAACCTACTAGCTTCACTCTTGATCGGGGGATAATGTGTGATGAAAATATCAGAAACGTGATAAGTATACGAGACTTAGTTTCCATATGTAATCATCCTCATTATTGTTGAATATGACCAAATTTGTCGATTCAATCTTGAAGAAATCCACTTCAAGACTGGGATACGTGTTCTACCTCTTGGAAGTGGATCTGTTCGAGATGTTGAACCCATGTATGGTTTCAATATCTGTTCGAGAGGTGGGAATCCAATTGGGGATTCGTGTTTTGTTTGAGCGATGAAGACTCGTGTGAAAGATACCGAACGTAACTGTGGCATCGAAAATTGCTAATGACAAAGTAGGATGCACATTCTAGGGTTTAACTGACATGCCTCAGGGTATTACTAACTCCAAATCTAGAGATACTTATCAATTGTTGTCCGGTGAGAGTTGATGATATTTGATTCCACGTGGTTCGTGTTTATGTTCGGGTATGGGACGCTTGTGTTTACCTTATGGTATATTTTATCTAGAGATATATGGTGCTTGAAATGTGTTTTTTGATCCTTGTGCATGGAGATTCGTTTTCAGTTCACTAGAGACGTCTCCATGGAAAATCCAATATGTGAACATTCCTTATCGGTTTTGATTGTACCCTTTACTACGTTGTTGAATATAACCAATGTAACCATTCTAGCTATGTCTAATATTTATAATCTACACCCTGGACATTATCTATTATATCACCTTATATCCTTATTAGATGGTGGTTCTTTTGAGGGGATAACTGTTATAGCATACCATGCACTCTCAAAAGTACCGTTATATGTTGTACACATATTTCTTGAGTGTCTCAAACCAGATTTATGTCCGATGCTTAGTTTTTGTTTTTTCTAAATTCCTCACGTACTCATTCGAGTAATTTGAGAAATATAGGTTTTCATGGATGTTCATTGGAGATCGAGAAGGCGAGCTGGATGTTTCACCTATCATAGTATTCTTATTTCCACTGCATTACTATATTGTATATATCAGCATTTGTGAGGATAGGTTGTTATAACTGTCTAGATTGATGATAGTACTTACGTTTTAACTCCGAAATTCATGTATCGAGGTAATCTTTTGTATTGTTGTTTTGATATAATATATTACCGTTCTACTTGTGAGATTCTGATGTTATGTTCACTTCTTTCTTGTCTTTTTAATTTTATTTTATCCTAACTTTATACATTTCCGACACTTGAGTGATCAACATGTGAATACCGTGGATGTATTAATGTCTACATTCCGGGGTTGAAAAGTTTATCATTGTACTTACCTTGTCATTATATGGAATCGATTCTCTAGTAAGTGCCTCACGGCTTAGTTGTATACTTAATATGATGGAATGTAATTAATGTAATCATTTCAGCTATGATTAAATACCTATTTTAAACCTAAGATATTATTATAATGTCACTGGATTTCTAATAAAAATGACTTGGTTATCGTAAGGTAAAAATCCATTCGTGTTTATGTGCGACATGGTCTTATGAGATGCATTTATTTTTAGAATAGGTTTTATAACATTAAAAATCCATATGATTTGTGTTTCTCACGCTGGTTTACTAAACTGATCTAGGCGTTATTTTCAAATAACGCTCGAGTCAGCCCGACATATTCCCATGTTTATTTATGGATGCTTTGGAGCTTCAGGAGAGGAGTTGGATGTCTTCAAGATGTATTCGCATATCTTTTATTTCCACTGTTTTGTTGTTTTGTATTTATCAGCATTTGTGGGGGTAGGTTGTTATAACTGTCCAAGCTGGTGATAGGTTATTTTACTCTGATTGATGTATGTATATAAAACTTTTCTTTTGTAAAGATCTATTGTATATTATATCTTACTCATCGATGTGAGATTATGTTCTATCTTTTTTTCTTTCACCCCAACAATCTGTCTTTCTGGCACTAGGATGTTGTTGACCTAAAAAATGGATCAACACCCTGGATCAAGTATGAAAGCACCAATGCAGAAAATCAGCAGCACAAATCTCAAATAAACAACAAATAAAAGACAGAAGTAAGAAAAAAGATAGAATTTTTATAGTGATCCGGCTGACGCCGGCCTACATCCACTTTAATCAATCTTTATTATGACTATACTAGTTGAATCTCTCTAGATATCAACTAATTAGTCCTTATATCTAAGTTACAATGAGTTAGAATAAGTCACAGGTACAAGGGTTGAATGGAGAATCATAGTAACCCCCTTGATGATTATTGTGAGGGAGAAGAAAGTTGAAGAAGTAAAAGAATTCCAGTAGAGTAAAGGCGGCACTCTCCCCAAAAATCCATCTTTAGTTGTAGATAGTTAAGTCTTTATAGAGGAATTCAATGAATATTAGGCTAGAAGTCCAAGTGTAGAAGAGTTCGGTTATTATGCTAAGTCATCATCTCAAATCTCAAATTAATCTGAGTCTTTTCTATGGGTTGCTAGTTATCCATAGGAGATGGATCACTAGCTATCCATTAACTTAGCATATTTTTCTACCAGAAGCCTTTATTTAGTGTTACAAAGGAGCTCGGAAAGTTTGAGGACGATTCGACCTATCTTAATGGATCGCTATCTATCCACATGGTATGGATCACTAGCTATCCATCTATTTAACATATTTTTGCGTTCACATCATAATGTTGTAAAATATAAATTTATCTTTTATAAATTGTTCAAAATGAAATTATGTTATGTAATGTACGATTCTTTTTTGATATAAATGAATCAGAAATTAAAAAAGTTGGTATTATCTGTGTATACGTTTTATGTTATGTGATTTAAATATTTTTTTATATATCTAAATAAAGAAGAAATAATTTTATCATTTTTTTCTCATATATATGAACATTGTATATATTGAAGTTCTCGTATTTTTAGGATTTATTACATGGATTAATGAATATTAGTTAATCATATTAATATATATTTAAATAGTTTAAATTTACGATTACATGCAATTAAATGTATGGATTTGAATGTAAAATATTAGAAAATAATTGAAAAGGGTTCAACGTAGTTGTAAAACAAGTAAATTTAGATATTTGAAGTTAATAGAATTTACAGTGAAATGTATGCTAAATTCATTTATTAAATAAATTATAAAATAACTTTATCATTGTTATTAACGTACATAATTAATGTTATGTGATTTATATATGTTTGCATCTAAATAATTTTTCTAACCAATTTGTTGATGTGCATGTAGCATACATATTGAAACTTTCATCTTTTAGGTTTATTATAAATATCAATTGACTTAGGTTAACAATTAATTTAAAAATTAGGACTATGACTATGTAATTAATTTAAATGTGTGGATTTTAATGTAAAATTTTGAAAGAGGATCGTGAAAAGTTGTAAATAATAAAGGTAGGTATTTGAATGTAGAATAGCATGAAAAATTTAGTAAAATAATTGTAAATGGTAAATCATAGGATTTTAAAAATAAAATATCCAAACTTAAAAGAAGCAATGAGAATAGAGATAAGTTCTATAATTAAGGAGAGACTTCAAATTCTTCCACTTTACTATTATTTAATAGATAGATTAAAGATTAACTTGCACTGTATCATTTGCAGTGTAATCAGAATTAACTTGCATTGCATTTAATTGGCTTTTAACGAATCATGTTATTCCAAAATTCATTTGTATGATGTTCAAAATTGGTGTAAAGCGTAAAACATAGTTCAGACTCTTTTAAGCCATAAAAATTAACAACCATACAACAAACATGATCATAGAAACCTTTCCGTTTCAACTCTCCACTAACATCAAAGTTGTTTTCTATTATCAGTTTTCTACGTTTTCGAAATCTGTTGAACATACAAATCCCTGTTTAGCTAGTTTCATAATCAAATTACAGGTATCTATAATCCTACCAACGTTCAGAACAATTGAGCAGTATTTTTGACGTCCATCAAAATCTCAAGCTTGGACAAATGAACTAGTGTTCTCTTCATGCATATGCTCAATTTCCATCGAGCCTTATCAATTTTCTTCGTTTGCTATATCTGTTTCTACTTAGAAATCCCTTATTTCCATGTTTCATACTCAAATTACGAATATCGAACCCCACTCGCTCATATTCCGAAATTTGAGCAATATATTCGATGTCCATACTAAAATCAAAATAAACTGTATAAGTTGATAAAATCAATATATAGCATTCATCCAGTGCTGAATTTTTTAACCATGCACCTCTTTCTTTCTTCACCATCTCCCATGCTCTCTTTTTTTATCATCTAGTCAATTACCAACCTCTACTGTTAATAAAGGATTCAATAAATATGACTTTTACCGTGTCTTTTTTGTAATGGTTGGATTTCATAGCTTCGATATTCTTTTTCTGAAATCCAGTATCTCTCTTTTCTTTGTTTTTATTTACTTTTTGTTCTTTTCCTTTCCGATGATTTAAATCTGATGTACCTTGTTGTGAATGCGTGAAAAGGATTTATAAACGATTTCACAAAAAATAACAAAAAAAAAACATTGAGGACTTCCATTTGCATGGAACATGATTTACTGAATTTCTTTTCAAACATTAAACTAAACATTTCTAAGTTCCATTATATTCAAATGTTGTACAGTATAAAATTACAGGGTACAGTTTATTTTGGGTGCCCTTAAAAAGACCTAAAAACTGGGCACGAGAGAGTTATTTTAAAGAGCTTAGTTTTAATAGAAAATGACATAAAGTTAACTGCAAGTTATTTTGGGTGCAAGCAAAGTTCTCTTCTATTTTCATTTTATGAGAGGTCTTTTCCCTCCAAATTTAACAGGTGTCGGTCAAATTCATTTACATAGTGCAACATTGGGGTGTCAAAGTTTGCTCTTAAAATGGTAAGAAAAGAAAAATAAAGCAATTGGGGATGCAGAATAAGTCCGATCATATTCAAACAAATGATCCCTTCAACATAGTTGGTTATTTTATACAAAAACCAAGGCCAGCCCAATGGTAAACAAATGATCCCTACGCGAGTTTTATTTTTTCACTTTTTTTGCCCCATTTCTTTAAAAACAACTATTTTTAAATGTAAAAACAAAATGAAGATAATTATAAAATATTGGTCAATTAAGTCCTTCCGATTGCGAATCAAAAATTGAAACGTCAACATGATATTATAACGTATCGATGCAATTAACGAAAGCAACTCATTCTCGCATTATTTTAAGTATCCTCATCCGTTATCTCTTCATAGTTAAGCATATTCAAATACTAATTTTTAATTGAAATCATAGCTAATCCGCTCAACCAATCTTACGATATAGTAGTTCGAAAATATGTTTTTATCGATTTTAATTTTGAAAAACTTTTTTCCACCAAAGCAACCGTAACCGAAATAGCCAACACAATTCGATAAGCAACCCAAACATTTAAATGTCCACTTATATCCTGATAAGACCTCAAAAATTTAAATATCAATTGATTTTCTTTTCGGTGATAGAATCCATTTTAAATGCAATGGTTCTTCAACTCCTTATCATCAAAAACTTTAATTTTTAAATTTAATGAAAAACCAAAAGTTCATTCATAAAGCCCGAATTTTATTTCCGAATCTTATCTCAAATTGAGATGCTACACAATATTATTAACCTAAAAATATTAGCATTTTACAAATTTCAACTCTTTTCAACTATTTCTATTTAACTTAATCATATTTTAATACATTCACAAAAAGAATGAAACGAATGTTATTCATTTCCAAAAAATTTATTCATTCACAAAAAGAATGAAATCACAAAAATTTAATTCATTCACAAATAGAATGAAATCAATGTTATTCATTTTCAAAATTTAAATTCATTCACAAAAAGAATAAAATCAACTCAATTCTATTTTTATTTAACTCAACCATATTTTATATTTATTTATTTTTTGAAAAACTCTACTCCGGAGAGTAGAGCCAGAGAACTCGGTCGTCCTCCATTTTAGCTAGCCCGATTTAGAGTTTCAATTTCCCCGCCTTTTTTATTCGGTTTTTTATAGGGAATAACCACTCTAAGCCTTAAGAGAAACACAACTCGGTTTGTCAGAACTCGAACCCACGACCTCAAGGAACTTCGTACTATGATCGCTAAGCAGCCCTGCAATCATAATTAATTTCATTCAAAAAAGAATGAAATTAATTTTATTCATCCACAATAAGATTGAAATTACAAAAAATTCATTCATTCAAAAAAAGAGTAAAATCAATGTTATTTATTTCCAAAATTTTAATCCATTCACAACAAATAGTTTGAAATTACAAAATTTTCATTCATTCATAAAAGAATAAAATCAATGTTATTCATTTCCAAATTTTAATTCATTCACAAGTAGAATGAAATCAAATCAATTCTATTTAACTTAATCATAATCCAATTCATTATAAATTAAAATAAAATTAATGTCATACATAATTTTGGTTCTTTTCAACTCAATTCTATTTTACTATTACTCAACATATTTATTTTTAGTTTACTGATTGACAACCTTGCAATAAATCAATTAACTAAAAACATACAAAAATCATAAATTCATATTTAAATTTTAAATAAAAACTTACGTTTGAGGAATCAAAGAGAAGCAATTACACCTCAAACTAGAGATTAGGGCAGCCACGCAGCAGAAGGAAAGCACATTGAAACAGGCAGCATCATGAAATTAGGGTAACGGAACTTTGAAATTGGGGCTAGGGCAACGGTGGCTGGAGTTGAAGCGTGGGAGGCTAGGATTGGGTGGCTGTTGCCTGTCAGCGGGCCTGACAAGAACCTAAATACAAATGCTCTCCTAACAGGAATAGGGGAAAAAAAACATTCTCATCCACCTTTCAGGTCTTTTTAACAGGGGAAAATGAATCCTCTGATTGATTATTTTTTTTAATAATAAGAATCATCTTCAAGTTCAAGAAAAACACTCATTTTGATGTGTCCATGGTTGAAATCCAAGACCTTTAGAATCACAGTCCAAAGACCTTAACTCCTGAGCTAATGATCCCTGACGCCTAGCTGATTATTTAACAACCACCCTTCTTTTTGTTGCAGTTTTAATGATGGGATCGAAAAATGAAATGGGAACATCCAGAAAATTATAATATTAATACGGTGAACTAAATCATTACAGGATTTATTTTTCATAAAAAGGTTAGAATTTGCCTCTTTGTTTTTCTGAATAATGAGAAAGGAAAATTTGACTTTACATTCCTCAAATTGCAAATAAGCTTACTATTGATATTTGATTTTACATTACTTTTATTCATGGAACATTTTTCTGCTAATATAGTAGCCCAGAACATTTTCTTAATATTTAATTCGATCAATCAATGGTATTATACATATGTTGTAGGGAAACCTTACTTTGACATGAATCCTTTAAACCCTATATTTTAGACATGAAGTGGTTAAAGTTTTAAGATGACAGGCTCCATGTAACAAAGAAATAGCACATGCAACTAACCTGGTTACCATAACAAAATGTATAATAAGTGAAAATTAGGCTGAAGGACTTCTCGTTTCAGGTCAATAAGTTTCAAGGACAATAATTCTGAATAATTAGTTTCAAGAACAATTTACAAAAAAATTAAGTTATACAGGAAAATGATAAATTAATATATTGTTTTTTCTATATAACTGAAAATGATAGCTTCGTTTATCATTTTTCTGTAAATTGTCCTTGAAACTAATTTTTCATAAGTGTTGTCCTTAAAACTTATTAATATGGACTGAAAGCCCTTTGAGTGAAAATCTCCGATGTATACTTTATCTTTCCTCCATTTTCAACAAAAAATTAAAGGATTACAACGTTAGATAAATACTGTTGAAATATTTCAGCAAAGATTAACAAACATATGTATTAACATTCCTCGATGATAATCGTAAGGCTATCTTTAAACAAGCTTACTCATTTATTCAAGAGCTTTGATGGCTGAGCAGTGTTGCAATATAATGCACTTTTATTGAACCCCTCAAGAACCAAAAGCCTTATTGTTTCCAAACCTTTTTTAAAAGTAATGTCAATCTGCGGAAATATACTGAATACCTAGTTAATTAAATGATATGGTTACAAAATTGCGAAAGTGGTATGAAAAGGGAAAAGAAGGCGAACCTCTTCTCTTTCTTTCATATCAAAAGGGCGAAGAACATAACCAACTGGATCCATTTTCCCTGATGGTCGTCCTATACCTTTATTGAAAGGATGGAATATTACTTTTGGGAATTAACTCTAGCAAAATCAAGTTAGCAATAAGTTGACATATAATAATTACCTATTTTTAGGCGTGGAATGTCACGCCTATCCTTCAAATGACTGATCACACTGCGCATTCTGTATAATTTTCAATATAAATCAGGTCACCAAAGGAGACAAGAATGGTAATGCTTGTTTACTTGATAATAGAAAATCGTAGCAATATTTAAAAAGCCATATGATGCATAATCAAGAAAAAGAGTTTACTATTCAGAAATCAGAATACCGACTATAAAGAACACAACAAACTGAAGGTGAAGGATGATTGAACAGCAAAAGTCACAAAAAACATATGAGATAAACATGGTCTAATAAGCTTAAGAGCTTTGGGACGTTATCTACTGTACATAATTGATCGTCAACGTGTTCTTTTGTAGTGATATTGCAGTGCATTAGCTAGAAGTTTCAGAAAGATGGGAAAAATGAATACCCATTGTGGCCACCATGTCCACCTTTTGGCAACAGCCTCAATTTTCCAAATGGTAAGTCCATGTCATCATATATCTACAAACAAAACAATATATGTAAATATTGAATCAAAACTTTTTTCGATACTAACTTAATTACAAAATAGGATGGCTCACCACAAGTATTTGATTTATTGGTATCTTAAAATATGAAACAAGAGAGCCAACCTGCACAAAAGGGTTCAACAATTTATCATATAACTCTTCTCTTCCTGGTCGATAATATGAGCTTATTAAAGATTATTAGGTTACTTACAGACCAACCACTAAGGTTCATAAAAGTCTGTGGTTTTGCCAGCATAATTGGAACATTACCGATATGACCTAATAGTACAAAATTGATTTTATATATATATATATATATATATATATATATATAATAGTACAAAATTGATTTTATATATATATATATATATATATATATATATATATATGAGAGAGAGACAAGATATAAGCGCGAGGTGTAAAATCAAAACAGAACCAAAATTTGATATTGTGTGTGCGACCAACTGAATTTAAGATGCAACTCTTCCCCACCCCTGCACTACTATTTTACAAAGCTTTAGATAAATCAGGCGTTGATACATTGATTCTTTTAGGATTTCGATTATAGCTTGTCTTATTCTTACAAAACTAGGGATCAGAACATTTCAAATGTATAACCAAGAAAAAAATTGCTAAACAAAACTGCCCTCAAAATTTACATTTGAAAAGTAACAAAACAACCAGAAACAAAATCGAACTAGCATCATATGCAAAAACAATGCGTAACATATGTGTGGGTGTTTTAACATGCATATTTAGGGCTTGCAAATCTACAAAGAAAACTTGATGCTGGACTTGGCTAAGTAGAAGGGAAACCTTTCATATGTTTTTTACGAATTACCTTTCCCGAACAATGCCTTTGATTTTACAGTGTTCACCGAGATTCCTTCAGCTTCGGCAATATAATCTATCATTTCGAAACCAACCTGGAAGAGTCCAATTATAGCGTGTTAACTATTACCATCAACATTTTTTTCCTTCCTATATATATGATATATGATAAAGAGAATGAAAGTTTAGCAAGTTACACATTATGTGATGTAGGAAAAGTGGCCTATGTTACTCCAATAAGATTTATATTTTTTTACAACTTTTTTTATATATAGCAGATCACTCTCGCGCGCACGCACCCGCGCACGCTCTATATATATAAGCAATCTCAAAGCATTAAATTATATATATATATATATATAATTTAATGCTTTGAGATTGCTTATATAAAATCCCTTTTATTATGTGATAAGGGCAGTCAGTTCTAGATTCTAATAAAATTAAGGCTTTGGCTATTATTTTCTAGTGGATTTCATATCATATATCTTTTAAGGTTTACGTTTGTATATCTTAAAGCTTCATCAACTGATAACAGAGCTCAGTTATCAGGAAGAAATTTTATGTCAGCTGTATCCCTTGTTTGGTATGCAATTAGTGTTTCGACTATGTCAGGTGAGATTATAATCTTTATATACGCAAACTCAAAACGAAAGCTACAAAAAAAATGGAAGGAAATAAAACAGATAGAAATAAAGAAATAAAAAGAAGATATATCTTCTGAGCAAACATAGGCAACCTGTCCTACATCAGACCTTCCACCTTGAAAAACTCGACATTAGTTGAGATTAGAATAAAAACAATTTTTGTAAAGCAGATGAGGCAAACAAATTGGTGATGATCTCATAACAATCTCTAGCTTCAGGAATGGTTCTTAATGTATGACAACCATATATTTATATAGTTCTCTATCATACTTCATCAAACAAATAGTGATCATCATGAAAACATAAGTTAATTTAAGTACATTCATTATCATTTGTCGCAAACATGAATCAATTAGCTTTGACCACCAAAGTAGATGTGTTTACGCTGACGAATCTTGAGATAAAACTACATTCTTAGCTTCAGATTGCGTATTTTTGATCAGTGACTCGTCATCATTCAATGTTCTGCTGCATTTAGCATATCCAGTTCTTTTTGTGAGGATAGAACTGTTTGATTTCTTGCTAAAAAATTCGTTGAGTATGTCTACAAACATAACCACGCTTAATTTCTGAGCCTAAAGAAGATTATTCATAAATCATATTCTTGTTTGTATACTACTATATTATTGTTAACATGAAATAATACAAACACAAACCAGGTTTGTTATTCTTATTCATCACTAACTGGATTTATCGATTCTTACAAGTGCTTACCAATCGGTTCGACCACAATTTTATTTTATTTTTTTCGAATAGAAAGAATAAAGTAACTCCTAGGAGTTACATAGCGATAGTGCCATACTGTATCGCACCAATGCATAGCACAAAATATAGCACAGGGCTATAACACTTAACATTTAAGATATTTTATCACCGTATTTACTAAACATGCTTTTGCCACCCACACTGTTTATGACATGTAATGCTCATGTTGTTTGTCGTATGTAAGAGTTATATAAAACATGTGAATCCATCGGAAACCACCGATGGAGTAACAAAGCTTTTGATTGAAAAAAAAAAGTTTCTCAAAATTCTTTTGTTTCATCTCAAATAGAGGATGTTGTTTCATCTCAAAACTCTCATGCCCTATTTATCAATAGTTTCACTCCTACAGAACTCTTACAAATGGCAAAAAATGGAGTGTTGTATGTTATAAATATTACGAGTAACAAAAGTATGTCTAATAAATATGGCAATGGCATTGATTGGTGAATCAGTTAGCGATGGATGAGAGTAACATATCGAGTTTCCTTCCATGTTCTCTTGATCAAAATGAAACAAAATAAAAATAAAAAAGGGTGATATTATTTACACGCACTTAAACATTTCTCCCATCCATTTATTCTCCCACCCACTCAAATACTTCATTCACCCACCACACACATCTTTCTTTTTTTCTTGTAACGATGACGTAACTTTTCCTCTCTTCCTCCTCAAACGATAAATAAAACTTTCTTCATCCAATTTTTTCATGGTCCCAACCTTTTTTTTTTAATATAATGCTTCATTAATAGATATGAATCCAACTAATTTGATTATGACAGTTGTGTTATCAACTTCAATAGTATATAGATTTCATTTTTTCGTAAATTATGCAAACTTAACCAATACGAACATAGTAAAGAATAATTTGCAGCTCAAATTTGATGTTACTATAAAACATAATCACGATCCTTTATTGCCACTTCAATCAAAAATATCTAATCTTGTTACTGTTGTTGGTTGCTATTTTAATAAGAAAATAAAAAAAGATGAAACCAATTGCAAAAGAAAACAGTATTGTATAGTGAAATATATTTAATTATTATTATCATTCTATATAACATTAAAGAAGTTAAAAAAATATCGATTTACATGCATATTCTAAATATAGTTAGATACTTTAACTCATCAACTCCTATTATGAATTGAAAAAATATTTTTACTTAGGTTGTTCGTCTCATTTTTTTGTCACAAACTAATGGTCGAGATTATTAAATTTGAGTGATTCAAATATTTGCCACAGAAGAAAAGAATATAGCTAATTGATTTTATCAATCAATTAGGTTATAGTCGGAAAGAAAAGGAGGAAAGTTATGTGTGATTGCTTTTGAAGAAAGAAAACTAATTAATTAGTTAATCAATTAATTAGTCAAAAGATTTGTTATATGAAGATAGAAAAAGTTATATATGAAGATTTAACCAATTGAGCTAAATTATGAAAATCAAGATCATCATTATTCATTTGCGTAGAAATCAAATTATGAATTTGAAAAGGTTTCAAGACAAATGTACAATTAATTTTCTTAATCTTCAAATAATCCTTCATTCTCCAGCCTATTTAAATGAAGGAAGTTCATATTTATGAGTATGTGAGAGAGAATCCATCATTATCCACTTCCTCAGTAAACCCTAATTTCTGTATTTAAATCAAGTTAGAGGTTTTGAGCGCAAACAAGTCTTTGAAGAAATTGATTATTCAATTTGTAATTATAGATTAGTCTCTCCACATTGCTACCTATAATTTTATAATCTATCTTGTACTCTATTTCTTTAGTAAAATAAAGCATAGTTGTTGAGTCCTTGAACGTATGCAATCTAACCGAACCACATTAAATTTGTGTGCTCTCTACTTTTCTTTTTTCTTTGTTGGTGATTATTTCACATTGAATTGGTGGTTGATAATTAATCGACAAGCTAGATCCTTCTTTTGGTTGTTTCTACGCCTTAGTACTCTGCTGCAGTTTTGGAGTTAGTGTAAATTAATTAAAATTCTACGCAACAGAATGGTATCAGAGCTAGCTGTCTTGTTCTAAATTAGTTATCAATGGCAAATTCTTTTAGTAGTGGTATAAAAAATTATGGAGTCATCAAATTTGTTAGAAAATGAGTTTTTGAGACATTAAAGGTGAAGACTAATGACGGTGTTCTTCAGCAACAACTTCGTTCATTTAGATAAAGAGATAAAAGCCAGAAGCACCTTTGAGGTAGAAGAGATATGCATAGGTCCAACTTCAAGTGTCTTACAATGGGTGTTTGCTATTATTGTAAAAAGAATGTGCATTTCATACGGGATTGTCCAGCTCTTAGAAAGAAGAGGGAGAAAACTTCAGTTTCGATAGCAGTTAGATCGGATGCAGATAAAAGTGATAATAATACATCGTTATTTTCAGCCAATATTTCACTTTTAGATAGAGAGTACAAGTTGGATGATTGATTCTGAAGCCTCTAGTCATATGACGCCAAATAGAAGTTCTGTCAATTACAACAAGATTGATGACGGAGCAGTTCATATGGGGAATGACACATCTTGTCATGTTGTGCACGTCGGAAGTCTGATATTTAATATGCATGATGGTGTTATTAGGACTATGGCGGATGTTAAACATTTTCAATGTTGCGTATAAGTGTGTTGTCAGTTGGAGTTTTAGTAGGCTTGGTATGAGGATAATAATAGATGGAGAGAATTTAAGAGTGACAAAAATTTTCTTGGTAGTGATGGAAGAGTTGCGAGTTGATGATATATATGTGCTTCATGGAGAGACGATCTTATGAGAGTTAGTAGATTCTACTGATTCTAATGTTTCAGATTCTACTCAGTTATGGCATCTTCATTTAGATCATGCCGATGAGCAGAGTCTTGAAGTATTAAAGAGGCGGGGGTTGATTAATGTGTTTGTCAGTCGAGGCCTAGCTCTTGTGGAGATTTTTTAAAAAAACGAAGAAGCATGTCACATTTGATGTTTGGAGACCTAAAGCTATAAAGTTTATAGAGTGTTTATTCTTATGTGCGGGAACCACCCCAGTTGCCTTTTTTAGTGGAGCCAGTTACTTTGTCTTATTTGTGGATGATTTTTTACTTAAGGTTTGGGTTTATTTCTTAAATGCCAAAGAGAAAGTATTTGCCCAGTTCTGTAAGTGGAATACTTTGGTATAGAAGCAGTTGAGAAAGCGTTTAGAAGTTCTCAAAGTTGAAAATAGTAGTTAATTTATGTTATAAGAATTCACTAACTATTGTGCTTCCGAGCATGTAGATAGAGATTTTTCTATTTCTATTGAGTCACGTTGTTATGGAGTGGCGGAGAGCACGTGTCGGATATTATGAAAGAAAGCTATGAGTTTGAGAACGACTGCTGGTCTAGATTATGGATTATAGGCAAAAACGATATCTATGACGGTATTTCTCATCAACTATACACCTTCTATTGCCATAAATATGAAGATTCCAAAAAAATATGAAAAAAAGAGCATGCTGATTATTCATTTTTTAAAATGTTTGGTTGTTCAGCTTATTTAGAAGATGAGAGACATGATAAGTTGAAGCCTAGGAAAAGCAAGCACATTTTGTTAGGCTATAGAGAATGAGTGAAGAGGTATAGATTGTGGTGTAAAACAACTAGAAGAATTATGACTAACAGACATGCGATATTTGATGAGAGGTCTTTGTTGAAGGTGGAGACCTCTATTAAGTGATGACATTGGAAGGACATGAAATTCCAAATATATTTGGAGTCATCAGATTGTTTCCATATTTGGAGAGATAATGATATTTTCGATGATACCATGGTTGATAAAAGATACAGAGATTCAGACTCTAGGTGGAGCTCAATTGCAGGAAAGACCTTTTGGTTTAGTTGGCCCTATTTGTAAGCATATTTGTAGTGATTCATCATCTCATGCTTTAAATATTGCGGAGCTTGTTGGTGAGTTTGCTGGTGTTGATTTAGAAAAGTCTAGCAAAATTCTTGTGGAGGAGATTGGAGTAGATAAAGTTGAATATGTTCTCACTTAATTTAGAATGAAGAAGGTGAAGCGTGCTGTTAAATCTCTATTGGTCTCTCGAAGTTTAATATCTACATGTTCTTCTCCTACATTGGATATATTGAAGAATTTTGGTATTTTCTCGTATGCTTTGTAGATGTGCATACCATCTTTCTTATGCTTGGGAAAGATTTTGAAGTTCTGTTTGAGCAATAATGCATAAACTTGTTCACCTTGAATTCGACATCATGTGGCGTAGACCTAACAATTTATTAAGATGTGATGATGAAGAGAGATTGTTATAATTGAATCAAGGTGAAGTGTTAAATTTGGGTGATTAAAATAGTTGCCCAAGAAGAAAAGAATATAGCTATTTAATCTTATCAATCAATTAGGTTATAGATGGAAAGAAAAATAGGAAAGTTATGTGTGATTGCTTTTAAAGAAAGGAAACTAATTAATTAGTTAATCAATTAATTAGTCAAAAATTTGTTATATGGAGATAGAAAAGTTTATATATGGAGATAGAAAAGTTTATATATGGAGATTCAATCAATTGAGCTAAATTATGAAAATCAAGATCATCATTATCCATTTGCGTAGAAATCGAATCATGAATATTTGGAAAGATTTCAAGACAAATGGGCAATTAATTTTGTTAATCTTCATCCTTCATCCTCAATCCTATTTAAATGAAGAAAGTTCATCTTCATGAGTGTGTAAGAGCATCCACCATTATCCTCTTCTTCAATAAATCTAATTTCTATAGTTAAATCAAATTTGAGTTTTTGAACGCAAGCAAGTCTTTGAAGAGATTGATTATTTAATTTGTAATTATATGTTAGTCTCTCCACTTTATTACCTATAATTTTGTAATCTCTCTTGTACTCTCTTTCTTTAGTAAAATAAAGAATAGTTGCTGGGTCTGTGGACATAGACAATCTAGCCGAACAACGTTAAATTTTTGTGCTCTCCACTCTTTTGTAAATCTTTGTTTGGTGATTATTTTTAATTGAATTGGTGGTAGATAATTAATTGACAAGCTAGATCCTTCTTTTGGTTGCTTCTGCACCTTAGTATTCTATTGTAGTTTTTTTTTGAGAAAATGTAGTATTCTATTGTAGCTTTGAAGTTAGTGCAAATTAATTAAAATTTTAGGCAACAGAGATGATGAAAAATAATTATGTTTGAGGTTTACATTTTCTTTTATATATACGTGTTTACTTCTAAACCGTCTTTCAAGTATAAGATGGAAGTTTGAAGTAATTTTTATGATTTAATTTTACTAAATGTTTAAATGACGTTAATGAGTGTTTAGGTGGGTGTTAATAGTAATGCCCTTCAAAAATGATAATATAACGATAAGAAAGAATGTGATATAAAAAAGAATGTTTAAAGGTTTATGTTCATGTTCTCTTTGAGCTTCGTGCCGCATCATTATGGGTATTTGCCATAGATAAAGAGAAATATATTATCTTTATTCCATTGCCATAGATAAAGAGCAAAGTAAGAAAGAATAACAAAAAGTTCCTTTTTTGTTGCCTCCTTGAATTCAAACTTTGGACCTATGATTCATAATTGATATGACATAACATCAATTCTGATAATTAACATGGTCAAACAGTAGTTTGTGGGTATGATTATAATTCAATTGTATAGTAGTAGTGTAACCTACAATGCAAACAAATTAATTCTAAACATTTTCAACTAAATAAGCACAAACAAAAAACATGTAAATTCTCCCTTCTCCGTCCTCCATCTCCATTTACATGAAAAAAATAGCATTAATTAAACTAGTACCAGCACACGATGGTGGAAATCAACCAATATACATTTTTTTCTAATTCAGTTTATTTAAAACATATATAAATGTATATTTTCAAGTTTATATTTAAAGAAAACATTTAAGATTTTATTGAAAAAAAAAAGGAAAAATACAATTTTCGAGATAATTTTATCTATTTCCGAATATATGGGATTTTTATAGCACAATTTTCAATTATTTGAATGTTTTGAATTTCGATTAACAAAGCCAACTCTTCGAAAATCTATGAGTCTTTTCAAACATTTTTAAAACGTTTTCAATTCTTTTTGAGAAGTTTCAAATTTCTTTGAAAAAAGATTAACAAAATCTGGAAGAAGAAAAAAATTAAATGTGAAAATATTTTATTTTTCGTATTTGGACTATTCTGAAAAACATGAACTTATTCGAGAAACGATTATTTTTCATGAATTTTAGAGAAAAATAATTGAATTTTATCCCTATTTTTATAGTCAAATAGTCAAATAATAACGGTAAAATTGATTTGAAATATCTTGAAGAGAATCAAAAAAATACCTTGAAAGAAATTCTGAGCATGCTAATCAGAAAAACCCCATATTGTTTCATAATATCAACTTCAGACAGATCTCCTGATCTTTTTTACAAACCAAACTGAAATTTTACTGATTGATAATAAAGAATATGTCCATATAACCAAAATCGATGTTCTAAATGATCATCAGAATTAGATCTTATTCATGCAATCCTATCAATTTAACCAAAAACATCTCTGCATACAAAAATAGCTTACATTATGGCGAGTACCTTGAAAAATCTTGCCAGGATTTCCAAGCCCGATGAAAAGCCAAGGTTTAGGGAGTGAAACGTCATCATCTCCCGTGGCAGCTGCGACCGAAGAAACATGTGGATACGAAAACATACTTCTGGTCTGAAATTTATTTGCTGGAATTGTCAAACGAAGAAAATTGAGAAAGCGAAGACACGTATTTCTACAGGAACGTTTATAGGATGAAGAAGATGCCGCTGGCGCCGGTATTATTCTTATCACGGCAGCCATAACAAATTTTTAGGGTCTGCCTGCCATGGGACTGCTAAAATACGGTTGAACCAATTACAATTGGGATCACAAATAAAACGGAGAAAAAGGGTCTACTCGCAGGATCCAATTTTCCCCTCCTCACCCTGATCGCTTTGAAATAATTGTCCTATCCCACTTTTTTCCTTTCCTCCTCCAATTTCTATCGAAAATGTTGTACTTAAATCACACTCAAATATGACATGTTGTCTCATGTTGTTTAATAAACCACGTTCGGTCTAAACAAAGTATTATACAAATCTCGTTCGACTTTAACTATGTTATTATACGAATAGTCTGGTCCGAGCGAGATTATTACACAAATCCTGCTTGGACCCAGCGAGAATTTTATATGAACGTTATTATGTTGAAGTTTATTTCAAAATGTTTCTCTTGAACGTGATATGTTGTGATTTGAAGATATGGATAATTTTGAAATATCAAAAATTGATAAAGTAGCGGGGTGTGAAAAGCAGAAAACGGAGTGAGAATAGAGCCGGCTAAAAAATCATCGTTATTAGCTAGAAACAAATTGGAGAATAATAAAGAGCATTAGAGCATCTCCAACATATTTTGCCCACCAATAGCACATTTTGTTACAAATGTAAAGCCTTGGGTTCCCCAACGGCTTTGAAAAACATACACTTGTTTGACAAATGCATAGCGTTCAAGCATTTGTTCAACAAGCACTTGAAGCTTAGACGTTTGTCAAACAAGCGTCGGCATCTGAGTGCTTGTTCAGCGAATGTCAAACAAGCGTCTGAATATCAAGCATTAGTCAAACAAGCATCCACATTTACAAGCTTAATAGACGCTTGTTCAATAAACGTCTAAACAACAGTGCCTATATTAGACACTAGCCTATTACCGTTTCTCATTTTCATCTTTCATCCTTCATTTCCCTTTATTCATTAATACATCGAAATGTCGTTATGACCTATCAAAGTTGCTAGACGGACTATCCGTTACACGACCGATGTCAATGCTAGCGCAGTTCATGCCAATATGCTACTGTGACCGCAAATAATTTATGATGTTTGCACGGGCTGCACCGATGAGGACACATCGACTGAGCAGCACTAGCGACGTCGCGGGTATATTTTTAATTTACAATTATTAGATAAATATGGCTATCACAAATTATAAAAATTTATCGATTTGCTTAGTTAATTTTTAACGTTAAATGATTACTTATATAGGCCGGTCGTCTAGTTATGCGCGGTAGTTTGGCATAAGTGCATTACTGAGTACTTTCACATATTATTTGAGTCGACTAAGGTTAAGATTATATGCATCACCTTTTGATGATTTTCTACGGTTGCCAACATTTGCACATTTAGACTGTTGTGTAGTAGAGGCTCTTACTAAGAGATGGTGGCTTAGCACACATACGTTTCATTTTTTAGATTTTTATGATTGGTGTAAAGGCTGGCCGACCAGACCTTACGCCGGTACCTTTTGATAATGCATATAAGGAGTTTGAGTCATATTCTACGCATTTACCGATTTTGGCCAATGATGGGGCTAAAGGAGGCGTTGTTACAATTACATGTCTATAGAGGTACACAGTTGACCATAGGGACATGGAGGAGATGCACAGTCCTATTATATGTGTCTTCCTGTTATATTTGTTTGGCTCGTTCATTTTTTTCAAATAGCAAGTGCATGATTAAACTTGGATAACTAGCTGGATGGGTAGATGTAGATGGACTTTTTATTTACTATTACGGTAGTGCCATCCATGGATATACAAATGTAGCATTGGATACTTATGCGGTATAATAGTCCCAAGATTATCGATGAAGCGAACACGACTCTATATATTTACTTCCTCAAATTACATCGTTAGGAGAATGTTATGCATGTAGCCCGAACTGTACAGGGGATACATGATGAGTTGATGGAGACCGGACAATAGATGGACATAAGAAGGCGCTGCAATGTTATTTTTCGTCTCTGGCATGAGTATATTTAGTTTATTGAGACCGACGACGAGCATCCCATCACTTTTTAGTTTTCTATTTCGAGACGTAGGGTATGTTTTAGGTTTCCACGTGTCCTAGCCTGATAACAATTATTATAGATAAACTCCACCAACAGTAAGTGATCCTCCCAAGAACCTCCAACGTATAAGACGCACATCCATGGTAAATCGTCCAACACCCGATTTACCCACTCCATCCATCTGTTTGCGGATGATATGCGGGCTCAAGCTCAACTTGGTCCCCAAAGCCTCCTATGGACTCCTCTAGAACTCACTGGTGAAAAGTGGATCTTGGTCGATAACTGTGCTAATAGGAACTTCATGTAACCTAACAACATCTATCATGTATAGAGCGGCTAATGATATCGCGGTCCTCGTACACCTTACTGGTATGAAATGAATGCACTTGGTCAAATGATCGATTGTGATCCAAATGCTCTCATTCCTTCTCTTACTCCTTAATAAACCATCTACGAAATCCATAGAAATAATCTTAATATCCAATGGCTACAACATTCCTATTGACTTCTTTTGTTCTACCTTTACTCTCTGGCACGTCATACATCTAGCTACATACTCTGTTACTTGCTTCTTAATACTGGGCCAGTAGAAGACTTTCTTAATATCGCGATACATCTTGTCACCGTCAGGGTTAATGGTCATCATAAAACAGTGAGACTCAGATGGTACCACATCTAACAAGTCTATACTACGAGGAACACAAAGCCTACTATCCTTCTGTAAGATTCAATAGCATAATGCCTCAATGGCTCGACGACTCTCATCTACCAATCCTCTCTATAATGTCTACTAGCTCCTTATCCTCCTTCTGCCTTGACCTAATACACTCCACTAATGTAGGCTGCACATCTAAAGCTGCTGGTAAACTCGGGGTAATATTTGATGATGGTCAGAAATCAAAGGTAGAAATGTACTTCAAATGCTTCCACTCCAAGAACAAGGGACTCAACACTGCATGTTGTCTACTCAAAGCATCTGCCACTACATTAACATGTCCATGGTTTAAGAGATATCGAAGTCATATGATGCCAAGAACTCCATCCACCTTTGACGCCTCAAATCCAAGTCCTTTTGTAAGAACAAGTATATAAAGGACTTATGATTGATATATAGCTTAAACTGCTCTCCTAAAAGGTAATGCCTCTATGACTTGAGTGCAAAAACAATGGCTGCCAACCCAGGATAATAAGTAGGGTAATTTCTCTCGTGGGTCTTTAACTGTCTGCTAGCATAACTCACCACCATTCCTTCTTGCATCAAAACTGTGCCTAACCCCTTACTATAGGTATCAGTAATAAATGTAAATGGCTCTGTCCCATCAAGTAATACCAAATTTTGTGCACTAGTCAATGCCTCCTTCAACTTGATAAAAGCATATTTGCAATTAGCATCCCAAAAGAAAAATAGTTTTTTCTTGGTAAGACGTGTCAAAGGGGCATGGATCTTCATGGAGTCCTTAATGAATATCCTATAGTAGCCCACCAAATCAAGGAAACTTGTCGCCTCTATGGCATTCTTTAGCACACGTCAATCCTAAACTGCTGCCACCTTACTGGGATCAATGGCCAATCCCCCTTCTGAGACGAAGTGTCCCAAACAGCGTGCCTCCTTTCTCCAAAAGTGGCATTTCAAAAACGTCGCTTTCAGCTTATGCGCATGGAGTGTACTGAGCAATTCTCCTAAATGCAATGCATGCTCCTCCTCGTCCTATAATATATTATAATATCATTCACAAATACCACGATGAATTTGTTTAACAATCCCTAAAATTCTCGGCTCATTAAATCAACAAAGTAGACGGGTGCATTGGTCAATCTGAAGGGTATGACTAACCACTCATATATTCCATCAGGTGTATGGAGCGTTGTCTTTTGGATACTGTCCTTGGCTATACGCAATTGATTGAATCCAGTAGCCAAGTTAAGGTGTGAGAACACCTTAGCTTTAACTAACTGATCAAATAGATTTTCTATGTGGGGCAGTGGATAATGATTCTTCTTTGTCGGTTTATTCAACTCCCAATAATTGACGTAGAGTCTCAGAGAACCATCCACCTTGGTGGCAAAGACGACGGGTGCTCCCTACTCAGAAATGCTCCTTTTGATGAAACCTTTCTCTAACAACTCATTAACTTGCTTGTTCAACTCGAAGCATTCCACTGGAGTCATATGCCTTAGTGGTAAGGCGGCGGTCTAGCATTCTCAACAAGATATACCCTAAACTCGATCTCTCTCTGGGGCAGGAGATCGGTAACCTTGGTAAAAAACATCTGGGAAATTTGTAACTATAGGAACGTATCTACCTCATTATGTGATAGGTGTAAAGAATATAAGTAACTCAAAATAATTAATCCTCAAGGATCGCAATAAACCTCCAAGCTACATCCACTAAATGCACTCAATTTAACAACCTTCCTATCACAGTCTAACATAGCCCCATATATCGCATCCAATCCATGTCCAATATCAAACAAAATCGAGCGAATCCCATTACAAAGGTATCACAGTCAAACTCGACCCCTAAAATGAACAACTTTAAACCTCTACATAACATAGACAACTAGGCCTATCCTCCTATGAGGTTTGATACAACTACAAGATCTGTGACTATACTAGTGTCTAAGTGTAAGTCATCAACAAGTCTACTAGAAATGAAAGAATTAAAAGCCCCGGTATCAAATAAAGAATGAACAGGTAAACCGGAAAGAGTCAACACGCCTTTGATCGCCACTTTCTTTCCCTTGTCCACCAATGGCTGCACACTGGAGTTGGAGACCGCCTTCAGTACATAAGCCAGAACCACATGAGTTGAAGTCTTTTGCGATGCTGGACATGCCCACTTCACATGCTTTAAATGATCGTAGTTATAACACTTAAGCTTTGGAAGATCTGTCCTGCACTCTTTTTAGAAATGCCTTCTCCTTTCACACTTCATATAGTGCATGTCCTTCTTCCGTACCTTCCCTTTGGGTCCACCTCCACCATTACGCTGGTTCGATGCGCTTTCCCCCCAGCCTTCTTAGGTTCCTTTTCCTTTGCTTCATTCTTTGGGATGGTATTTAGCAAGGCCATCTCCACTGGACTCTTATATGTAGCACCCATAGGAATATGACTTAAAGCTAAGTCTTGAAGAGGTTAATTCAATCCTTTAGCAAATTTAAGAGCCTTCTCGTGTGGTGTGTCAATCAGTCCCATCCTAAATATTGCTAGCTTACTAAACTGGCTGACATATTCCTTAACAGATAGATTTTCTTGTTATAAGTGAATGACCTACTCCAACTACACACCTTGCTCTGCCTTAGAAATAAACTTCACCAAAAATCATCGACGAAACTCTCCCCAAGTGATCTCCTTGCCGTTAAACTCAGTGTCAGCTACCTCCCACCTGCTCAATGCCTCAACTTGTAAGTGCCATATAGCTAACTACATCCTCACCTCATCAGTCAAACCCATCAAATCAAAGATCCTCTCATAAATGCAAATCAATGACCTCGAATCCACGTAAGACTCTATTTTTGTGTAAGGCTTTCCTCCAAGATTTGAAAAATCTTCGCATACTTAGCATAGTTTGCAGCGGTAGGTGGGCGGGCAAGAACCGCACCTGTCACTCGCTCGTTGTTCTCTCTAGTGGGATTTTTCTCGGTTTATCCCCTCGCCTGTGGTAGGCCTGTCAATGGTATGTGTTTTGGCCTGAATTCATCCCGAACCCAAATGTGGGTTTAGGTTTTGACTTCAACTACTCGGGCCCAACCTGGTTACTATTTGGGTCAGGTACAATTTACTCAAAACGCAGCCAGATTTGTGCCCTAAATGATTATTAGTTTTCCGTTGTTTTCAAACATGAGCGTGTATGTTATTTTTTTACCATTTTATTTATTTTCATGCAGATGTTTTTGCATACTATTATTGTGAACTTGGCTTACCCAATACGCACGTTAATATATGTCTATATATTTTATACACATTACAGGTTTAAGGTATGATTTTAACATAAATATCATGAGTTAGGTATACGGATATTACTGGCAGGTTTTAAAAGCCTAACGGGTCGGGCTTGGATATTGGTTTTGAAATACCCAATTGGCTCGGGCCGTGCTCGGTTTTTAATTTTTTTAATCAGGCTCGAGTCTGGATTTTATGATACCCAGACCGAACCCGGCCCATTGACGAGCCTGCCTGTAGGTATCGGTGGAACTATATTGAGATGGTCATGCCCGGTACTTCGATTGTATTGTCAAAGCCAGAACTTACGTGGTTACTCATCTTTTATTTATGAATTTTAAAAATTATACAAGCAACTTTTTACCGATACTATAAGCACGAATAAGAGAGATAACATAGACATGAATCAAAAATAGCAGAGGGACAAAAAAGAGATTATGATATGTATAAAATCTTTGGAAAGGCCCTTTGAAATATCTTTACTTTTATACATATATTTTTTAAAACCCGTTTTTGAAAAAAATGTGAAAACCTTTTGAAAAGCCATTTATTTTCAAAAACTTTTCAAATATGTTGTCTCAGTGTAGTCTTAATCCTTAGGAACTTTGAACTAATGCTATAATATCAACTGTGACAACTCACACCTTCCAACACACCAAACTAATGCCTAGTGTGAGTTTCATACTCATGCCGTGCTGAGAAGTATGCGTCATTGGGGTATTATAATAGTATATATTATAAAGACTAATGAAGCGAATATAATCTAAGATATACTATACTGTTCAAAGCAGAAGGAAAAAATATATATCACAAAAAAAATATCCATCTAAAAAAATATTGAAATCATAGTCTAAGAAAATTAGTATGTGGTCTAATACAGAGTACATAGAAAATATCACTCCAAATCTGATAAAAGAGATCAAATGTGTTGATAAGATAGATGAATGCATAGAGAGAAAATATGATAAAAAAGCAGTCTCCAAAGATAAGCATGACTATTCAAGTATCAAGAATGGGCCAATCACCTACTACCACGTCCATCTATGGTGGAGAAAAAGAAATAAAAGGAATGGATTAGACAAAAGTCTAGTGAACTGGTACAAGTTCAATATGTGATGATCATATGCAGTTACTTTAATGCTACTCTAGCTGATATAGGGTGTGATATAAGAGTCCATGAATTCCTAAGGTCTGTTACCTAAGGGTTCTTGTCAAATACACTCCTACGTTGCAATTTGTCTAAGCTACTACAACGGATCAAACTAAGGATCGAATCTTACATCTAATGATCGACCACCGCTCCTAGAGCTACTTATTATGTAAAACACTATCCTCTTGGCTATTAACTATGGAAATATTGCCACTAGGCTACCGTGGAACTACTCCCACCAATATCGCTGACTCTAGATTACTGGAAAACCGATTCTCCCTCTAATTACTACTACATGTAACCCCACTATGCTTTGAGGGGGAACCCATGATGTCGTCTCATCGTATCTCATCGTCACAATCCATATCCACCTCTCGATTATAGTGTTAGCCTCTTATTGCATGCGTTAGGATCCTCCATTTGAACTATGTCACATCGCATTAGTATTCGTGCATATTAGGACTTCGGTTATGCTAAGCCACTCTCTATCTGACATCTTCGTTGGTGTTGTACGTCTACTATGGAACCTCCTATGAGTACCATTTGCGAAAATACATCGCATCTAGTTGATTACTCGCTCCCGAATTGGGAGAGCAACATTTACCCAAGCCCATAATGACCTAGCGTCCATTCATAGGGAACTAGCTTCCTAACAACTTCTAACATACATCCAAATGTCCTTAAATAGGCCCTCAAACAATTAACATTTATATAAATTTTTATTGTTAAACTTGGGCCTTAGGCCTAGGTTCAGATTGTGTAACTTTCATGTCTAACAGTCGACCGCTCACCTTAATCGGTCGATCGCTACCAACTGATCGCCAAGGGTCTGGGTCGATTGATCGCACACTAATTTTTTAGTGTTTATTAATTTCCCATGATGATTAATTATTGGTTTTTGCTACGTTAATTTCATTTGTTGACTTTAGTTTATAGTGAACTCTAGCACTAATTTGATTGATCCATATTCTCGATTTTGATTTTTTTAATTTAAGGATTGCTGATTTAGATTTATTGATTTTAGTGCTTTATAAGTTAATAAAAAAAGAATAGTTTAACAATTTATGGTAATTCCAACTGTATCCTAGGTTATGGGTTTTGATTTAGGGTTTCTAACATCATCCTAGATCATAGAGAATAGATAAATTTTAAATGTAAATAAGCACCTAATTAAAAAAGTCACATGGTTGGTAGTTGAATTAGGTGGATAGACTTCTATTTGCTTTGACGACCTTATATCTCTATAACTTAGTCATAATTCTACTCTACTAATCATACTACCTTATGTACCTAACCTGCATTTACATACTAAGACCATATAAGCAGAACTCTTATTTCGCCTTTAATTATGGACTTATTTCCATAATTATCCTTAACTTCCTTCCTAAGGGGTGTAATGCTAATTAATAACCTATTTATACTACGTAGTTAATACATTATTAATTATACGCTATTAATATACTTATACGCTATGTATGCATATATACATACATAAATAGGCTAACTAAATACTCCTATGTATTGAAGAATTTGTGTCCTAAACTAATCATTAAATGTCTAAACTTCCATATACAAGTCTAACTACATATAACAACTTCTAAAATAGATAATATTCTTAGCTAACAAAATAGACTTGCATAAATAAAACATAGTCATAAACGAACTTATTATATATTAATATAGTAGAAGCACCACCTCTATTTCAAGGAAACAAGACTTTCAACTTATATCTTTTATATTCTATTCAACTTTTCCATACAAAAATTTGAAATGACAATGGGATTCATTTTTTGTCTAATTTATGTAAATATAAGCAGTGCAATTTATAAATAAAGGAATGCATAATTTATTCACCATTTCCTAATTTATTTTTCTCTTAGAATTCTTTAACACAACATTAGAGAAGAGTTGAAAGTGGAATAGAATATGAAATATCCAAATTGTAGTAATAAAAAAATTCTACTATTCTAATCTAAAATAATTGAGATTGCAATTAACATAAGAATTGTCATTTCGTTTGGGGGAATTTTTTGAGTTTAGTTTTGGGGTTTTCATGAAAAAATTCCCTAAGGCATAAAAAAATTAAAATTCTACTATACAGATACTAAAATGTGAAAAAACTAAGATTTCCATTCGTAGAGAATTTGCCTACTCCCTTTCCGGATTTGATTCACGCTCGCTCATGATTTCTCCTTCAGATATCTTCTTTTGGAATATATATAATTAGATTGTATATAAATTAGATTCGAAATCAGGGATTGGGGAAGAATAGAATTAGAAATCGAATATTTAAACATCTAAAATCCTTTATTTGGAAATCATAAGTGATTCTGAATCATAGAGAAGAAGAAGACTGACAGAGTTCCATTAGTTTTCCAAATAATTTATGAATAAAAATGAGGGGACAAGCGTCATATTTACAGTGGTTAGAAGGCACCAGAGCTATCGGGTTTAAGTCGATTTAAAATAATAAAAATTAGGCCGTTCTTGGCCTAAATTAACCCTAATGCCACATTACTACCGATCGACCGCTCCTTCCTAGGTAGGCGGCCGCTAGCAGTCAACCGGCCCTAGGAAGGCGGTCGATAGGTATTAGTGTTTTGGGAATGCAATAATCATTGTTATTATAATTAATTTCTTTCCTCATTTTAACTCTACCTCTAACGTTTTGTTTTAACTTTAATTTACCCTAACATTAAATTATTTGTTATCATCTTTATTTCAACACTGATGGTATTTGATTTTAAAATTTGAATTACATTCGAATTATTTTAAATTCTAAAAATTGAAACGTCGGTAACTTTTCCGTTTGAGCTCCGATTACAAAACCTAATATGTGAAAGCTGATCGAAAAATCGCTCCAAATGCAATGGTGTAACTTTTGTGGCCAAATTCCGGCATTCACAAAATTTCCATTTTTAAAATTAATATGGATTAATTGATTTCTTCTTAATTTTTATGGGTATTACATTCTCCACATTTAAAAGAAAATCCTTAAGGGACATTTAGTGTAATGCGCACTCAACACTCTTGTTATATGACTAAGTTATCTACACAACCATCTACCCAGCCAAAAAGTACAATGACATTATGTATGTAACATACAATAGTTGAGCTCAGTCCTAGCATGAATGCAAGAACATGATATATATAGGCATGTTTGCAAGCATCCCAACTACGCACAAATTTTTACACGAGTACAATAATAACAGTAAAAATGTGGCAACCATCCCTTACCATCCAATCTAACAAACATGATGCAATCAAAAACTAAAATTTGAAGGTCGAAAGTTCGAGGGAGAAAAGTTTAGGATGAGAAGCCTTTATATTCTATTCAGTTTTCCATGTGATTTCGGCCGGATTATCTCCATATTGGACTAACCAAATTTTTTTATTGTGGAGCTTCCTAGTTCCACACTCCATTATAGGTGTAGCGGCACAAGGTGCTATTGTCTCCATCTCAATACCTACTAGTTAATCAGGCTTTACTATAGTGGCGATACAGCGAAGGCATTTCCTCAGTTGCAAAACATGAAAGATGTCATGGATTCCTGCTAACTTATCTGGCTGCTCCACTCAATATGCAAATTCCCTTATTCTTTCTAAATCGAGAAAGGCCTAATGAACGTTGGTGCCAACTTCTCCATCATACCAAACCTTATCACCTTCCTAAGAGGGGAAATCTTAAAGAACGCCATATTTCCTACCTCAAACTCTAATTCCTTCCTTCGCTTGTTGGCATAGGACTTTTGACGAACATGTGAGGCCTTCATTGTTACCTATTCATCTTTATCTTCTCCAAGGTCTCGTGAATCAAGTCTAGTCCAAGTAGAATTCAGAAGGTGGTTTCCCACTAATAATCAGGCGATTTCCATGACCACACTTAAAGCACTTCGAAGGGATCCATGCCAATCATCGTTTGGTAACTGTTATTGTAAGTGAATTTTGCTAAGGGTACATGCTGCTCTCAATGTCCTCCAAAATCCATGATGCAAGCTCTTAATGAATCTTCCAAAATCCTATTCACCCTTTCTACTATCTGTAGAGAGTAAGCAATGCTAAGATTCAATGTCATTCCTAAAGCTGATTGCAAACTCCTCCAAAATTACTAGTGAACAAAGGGTGCTTATTACTAACAATGCTAACTGGAATTCCATAAATCATACCACCTCCTTAATATAAATTTGTGCTAGAGATACCACTGCAATATTGTTCCTAATAGGAAAATAGTTGGTGCTTTTAGCTAGTCTATCCACTATAACCCAAATAGCATCATTGGCTCTAACTTCTAGGCAACCCATCTATAAAGTCCATCGATATATGCTTCCATTTCCAAATTGGTACTTTTAGTTATAGCAAAAAACCTTTGGGATTCCCCTGTTTTTGCATTATCTTTTGGAAGGTCAAGCACCATGAAACAAACTTTGGTACCATCGTCTTTATCCCTGGTCAATAGAATTTGTTTTATATCCCTACACATTTTATCTCCTCCGGGGTGAATGGTCATCCAAAAATAGTGACACTCAGCCAAAACTTTCTTTAAAGCATCATCCATCATAGGGATACATAGACGTCTATCTCTTTTCAAACATCCTCGTTTGTGAACTACATACCTACAAACAAAGGGAAATGCTCTCTTCCAATTAGCTTGTCCAAATTGTCTATCGTCACTGCATCTTTCTTTTGCTTTTGTCTTTTGCTTTTGTCTAATGTGGTCCATTAATGTTGGCCTAACTTCCATAACTGCCAAATAGCCTAGACTGGATTCAATTGGCAATTGAAAATCGAAATTCGAGAGGAACTCCAACCACCTCCATTCACATATAACACCTAAAGTTGCATGCCTCCGCTAAGGGCGTCGGCGACAACAATCCCATTTCCAGGGGTATACTTCATCTCAAAGCCATAGGATGCTATAAATTCCATTCGCCTTTGCTGCCTAAGATTAAAATCTTCTTGGGAGAATAGGTATTTAAGGGATTTATGGTCGATGAATAGCTCAAACCACTTTTTGGCAAAGTCCTTGATGAATTTCCTGTAGTATCCTACCAAGCCAACAAACTCCTAACCTCTATGGCATTCTTCGGAATCTTCCAATATTGAATAGCTTCCACTGTCGCAGGTTTAATGGATAACCTTTTCAAAAACAATATGACCTAGAATTCTCTTCTTCTTCTTCCAAAATGTCACTTTGAGAATTTGGATTTTATTTGGTGCCTTCTCAAAGTCCGTAGTACCTCTCTATTGATTTTCATGTTCACCTTTAGTCTTAGAGAATATTAGAATATCATCCACAAATACTGCGATGAATTTATTCGACTATCCCTAATGACTTTACTCGTCAAATCTATAAAGTATACTAGTGCATTCTTCAACCCGAAAGGCATTACTTCCCATTCATACAGTCCATCCGTAGTACGAAATGCGGTCATCGGCATGCTATCCCCAGCTTTCCTCAGTTGATGAAATCCAATGGATAAGTACAATTGAGAAAATATTTTAGCTCTAAAAAGTTGATCATACAAGTCATTTATTCTAGGCAAGGGACATCAATTCTTCTTGATCAGCTTGTTGAGCTCTTGATAGTCAATGCATAACCTTAATGAGTCATCTGCCTTAGTGGCAAAGAAAATGGGTGCTTCCTATTCAAAAGTACTATAGCAAATGAATCCTTTCTATAGCAGCTTTGAAATTTGCTTATCCAACTCTCATCTTTCTTTGGGGGACATGTGCCTTAATAGCAAACCGACTGGTCTAGCATCCTTCTCTAAATCGACTATCTCCCTTCAAAGTAGAAGACTTGAAATTTCTTCATAAATGTCAGGAAATTTTCGAACTACGGGCAAAGATAAGAAATCATCTTGTGAAAGGCTAAAAGAATATAAATAGCCTACCTCGACTAAGTTTTAGGTGTACAATGAATATCTATATCTCGCCCCTTACAGCTCCTTAACCATAAAATCCTCCTATCATAATCTAAGACATCCCCATAGTAAGTCCACCAATCCGTCCATATGATAAGTCCATATCCTTCAAACTAAGAACACATTGGTTACATGTAAAATTGACGTTACATATATCCACAACAAGGTCTTTGAAAATTAAAGAAAGGTGTGTCGACCACCCAATAAGATTTGACAAAACTATTGGGTTTATGACAATTTGTGCATCTAGACTCAAGGAGTAACCTACATTTCTAGCTATGAACGAATGTGATGCTCCCGAGTCAAATAAGGTACAAATAGTATTCCCGAAAATAATAATTGTACCTTCCATTATGGCTTTTCCTTGGCCTCTAGGAGGGTTCTACATGAGATAGATAGAGCTTCAATGGCATAAGGCTACCTACTCCATCCTTCCCTTGCAACCTATGGACATTGATTCTTGTAGCGTCTCTCCTCATGATAGCGGTAGCACCTTACTTTGAACTCCTCCCTCATCAAGCTCGCCTTGCAATCCTTAGACACATGTCCTTTCTTTTGGCATCTACGACATGTCACACCTTATTTCTTGATCTTCCCCTTAGCCTTCTTGTTCGACAAAAATCCTCCCTTCTTAATTTCACCTTAGTTTTGTGGTTATTCAACAATTTCCTTCTCTTTCTCCTTCCCTTTTTATTCCATGACAATGGTCTGAAGTAAAGCCATTTTAATTATCATCTCATAAGTATTTGTGTCAAAAGTAGCTCCCTAAGTGGAGAATTTATGCCCTTGACAAACTTCATAACCTTCATCATGGGGGTGTCAATCAAATTCATCCAAACTTAGTCAATTTCGTGAACTTACTAATACATTCTTTCAACATGGAGTCTCCTTTCCTCAGCTGTATAAACTTCACCAACTACAACTTACTTCTGATTTGGACATGAATCGAGACTCAAAGAAAGTCTTAAATCTAGCTTAACTGATTTCTTCCTTAACATTCTCTTCAACTACTATAGTCCACCAATCCAATGCTTTTCCTTAAATTCCATGAGCCATCCTTCTCTTGATCCAATCTTCCCATCCTAGCTCCTAGAATATGCATTCATAGTCATTAATCCATGCTTTGGTCTCAACAAAGTCTTTAAAACTTGTAAACACCCTTCCTCCCATGTTCTAGAAATCTTTGCACATCTTGGAGAAGTCTAAAAGCCGGGGTGCCCCTTCAGCTACCGATGCCACATTTGTTGTTGGTAGCTTGCTGAGGAATGGGAACTTGCCCTTCATGCCTTAGGTATTGCTTGAGGCACTCTACCCTCCCTTAGATAGTGGGTATCTATTGGGTGGAGGGATTCCCAGCCTCAAAGATTTTCCTAGTGTGTTCCCGTATGCTCAATAAGTGTATATATAAATAAAATAAAATAAGGTTTTGAAAAATACTTTCAAAAATAACAAGTACGCACTCTTATGTATACTTATCTTCGTTGATTGGATAATCTAAGCTTTGATAAAAAATTGTAATAACTCACCTCGTAACGGGCCTAACTTTTGACCCAATTAAAGCCAGTCGAACCTTTAGCCCATTCCAAGGCTAGCTATTGGTTGGTAAAATTGATGAACAATATACATAGCTATTTATCCATGCCATCGGAATCTTATATTAGAAAGGATAAAATAATACTAATATTGTAAAAATTAAAATTTCAGAAACATAACATAACATCCTAAAATTTAAAATACAATATCTTAAAGTAACAACATCATGTCTGAAATGGGTACAATGAAATATAATAAAGCATAAATAGATCGCTAGCTGCCACCAGTCTTAACTTCCACCATCAATGTCCCAATCAGCATCATCTCACCCTGTGTGTTGTAATAAGGAGGAGGTCAGAACAACAAAGTCCAATAAAAAAACCTTAAGTCTTACCATACTAGTATTTAGGTAGCATCATTTAGATAAGTAATATGTCCACACATCCTATATTATACTAAGAATACCTCCAACTATAAGCCCGAAAGCATTTCCAGTCCATTCCACACTACCGTCAGTCATAACAATGTGAGAGAAAGTACCTGAGCCACTTAATACCTCTTGATAGGAATTAGGCAGACTCTAATCATTTAATACCTATGAACTAGGCAGATTCCCACCATTTAATACCTAAACCAAAGGAAGACCCCTCTTTGGTACTCCTTAACCAACATCATTTGAAATCTGATCAGGCCACTTAATACTTCTTTATGTGAAGAGGCAGACCTTAAGATCACTTAATACCTCAACCTCGAAGTGGACCCCTACCGGGATTTCTCACTACCGCCCTTAACCAATAAATCTTGACCATTTAATACTTCTTAAGTGGGATGAAGCAAGACCCTAGAATAACCACTTAATACCCCCAACCTAGAAGTAGGTCCAACGCATTATGATCCGCTACCCAAACTGTGACGTCCCACATTAGTTTGACTATTCATAGGCATTGGCAGCCAGATTAGCTAGGTAGACTTACTCTACAGAATTGGTACTAACCTTCCATCCACCATAGGTACTTATTATAGACTATGTCACACATCAGTCCTTAAGTCATACTGATGGTATCTAGATTAGTTGGGTAGACTTTTGAGTGCTTTTGACTGACCTCACATCCCTATAATTTAGTCGTAATTCCACTCTCGTAATCGTACTACCATATGTACCTCAGCTGAATTTACATACTAATACCATATAAGGGGCACTCCTTACTTCATCTTTAATTGTGGACTAATTTCCATAATTATCCTTAACTTCCTTCCTAAGGGGGTTTAATTCTAATTAATAACATATTTATACTATGTGATTGATACATTATTAATTATATGCTATTAATATATTTATACATTCATATGTATGTGTGTGTGTGTGTGTAAATTGGGCTGACTAAATATTTCTATGCATGCGAAGAATTTGCGTCCTAAACTAAACTTCCATATACAAGTCTAACTACATATAATAACTTCCAAAGTAGCTAATATTCTTAGCTAACAAAATAGACTTATAAAAATAAAATAGAATCATAACCAAACTTATTAGTATAGTAGAATCAATGCTTCTATTTCAAGAAAACAAGATTTGCATCTTAACTCTTTTATATTCAATTCAACTTTTCCATATAAAAATCTGAAGTGAAAAATGGATTCCATTTTTGTCTAGTTTACGAAAATAAGCAATGCAAACTATGAATAGGTGAATTCATACTTTACACACCATTTCCTAACTTAATTTTCTTTTAGAATCCTTTAATATAGCATTAAAGAAGAGTTGAAAGTGGAATAGAATACGAAATATCCATTTTGTAATAACCAAAAAAAATCTACAATTTTTTCTAAAATGATTGAGATTTCAATAAACATAAGAATTGACATTTCATTTGAGGAAATTTTAGGGGTTTAGTTTTAGGATTTTCATAAATAAAATTCCCTAAGGCATAAAACAAATTAAAACTTCTACTATACAAATACTAAAATGTGAATTTGTCTGCTCCCTTTTTGGATTTGATCCACACCCTCCCCTAATTTCTATTTCAGATCTCTTCTTTTGGAATATACAACAATTGGATTTTATATAAATTATATTCGAAATCAGGGATTGGGAAAGAATAGAATTAAAAATCAAATATTTAAATATCTAAAATCTCTTACTGGGTAATCTTAAGTGATTCCGAATAGTAGAGAAGAATAACATTGACAGAGTCCCATTAGTGTTCCAAATAATTTGTGAATAAAAATGAGGGGACTAGTCTCTTATTTATAGTGGTTAGAAGCAATCATAGCCGTCAGATTTAACTCGATTTAAAATAATAAAATTCGGATTATTCATGGCCTAAATTAACGCTAGCCTCTATGCTCCTACCAATTGACCACTCCTTCCTAGGCGATCAGCCGCTAACAGTCAACCGACCCTAGGAAAGCGGTCGACTGGTCCTAGCATTTTGGGAATGCAATAATTGTTGTCATTTTAGTTTATCTCTTTCCCTGTTTTAACTCTACCATTAAAGTTTTCTTTTAACATTAATTTACCCTAACATTAAATTATCATTACCATCTTTATTTCAAATATTAATGTTATCTGATTTTAAAAAGTTTGAATTCCATTCGAATTATTTTAAATTCAAAAAAATTCAAACTTCAATAACTTTTCCATTTGAGCTCCGATTACAAAACTTTATATATGAAAGTTGATCAGAAAATCACCACAAAGGTAATAGTGTAACCTTCTTGGCGAAATCCCAACATTCACAAAATTTCTATTTTCAATCTTATTATTAATTAATTGATTTCTTCTTAATTTTTATGGGGAGTCTCATTCAAGGATAGATAGTGTAACGTGCACTCAACATTTAGGGAGTTACATTCAGGGATACAATATCTTAAAGTTTTCTTTCTCAAAATCCTTCAGGGATAGATAGTGTAACGTGCACTCAACATTCATGTTATACAATCAAGTTATCTACACAGCCATCTACTCAGCCAAAAAGTGCAATGTGATTATGTATGCAGCTAACTATATATGAGTTAAGGCCTAGCACGAATGCAAGATCATGACATATAGGCATGTTTTCAAGCATCATAAATATGGATAAATTTTTACATGTATGCAAAAATGCAGTAAAAATGTGGCTACCATCCCCTACTATCCAGTCTAACAATTACAATGCAATTAAAAACCTAAATTTTGAAGAGAGAAAGTTTATTAGAGAAAAGTTTAGGATGAGAAGCATTCATCTTCTCTTTAGTTTTCCATGTGCTTTTCACCGAATTATCTCCCAATTGTGAATCATACTAGCCTAATTTCTTTGTTGTGGAGATTCCTAGTTCCATGCTCTACTATGCATGTGATGGCATGGGGTGCTATCGACTCCATCTCAATACCAACTAACTGATCAGGCTCTACTATGGTGGTGGTGTCATGAAGGCGTTCCTCAAGTGTGAAACATGAAAGATGTCATGGACTCCTGCTAGCATGTCTAGCAGCTCCACTCGATATGCAAGTTTCCCTATTCTTTCCCAGATGGGGAAAGGTCCAATGAACCTTGGTTCCAACTTCCCTATCATACCAAGCCTCATCACCTTCCTAATAGGGGAAACCTTTAAGGAACAACATGTATCCTACCTCAAACTCCAGTTCCTTCCTTCACTTGTTGAAATAGGACTTTTGATGATACTATGCGGCCTTCATTCGTTGTCAATCATCTTTATCATTTCCAAGGTCTCATGGATCAAATCTGGTCCAAATAGTATTTTATCGGTGGTTTCCTAGCAACAATTAGATGATTTGCATGGCTTCCCATAAAGCGCTTCAGAGGGCGCCATGCCAATCATTGCTTGGTAACTATTATTTTAAGCGAATTCTGCTAAGGGTAAATGCTGCTCCTAATGTCTTCTAAAATCCATGATATAAGCTCTCAACAAATCCTCTAAAATCCTATTCACCCTTCTTGTCTGACCAGTGGTCAGTGGGTAGCAAGCGGTGCTAAGATTTAGTGTCATTCCTAAAGATGATTGCAAACTCCTCCAAAATTTGCTAGTGAACAAGGGATGTCTATCACAAATAATGCTAACTAGAATTCCATGTGGTCGTACAACGTCCTTAATATAAATCTGCGCTAGAGATACTGTAGTCCTGTTATTCCTAATAGGAATAAAGTGGATGCTTTTAGTGAGTCTATCCACTATGACCCAAATAGCTTCATTGCCTCTTTGACTTCTAGGCAAACCATCTATAAAGTCCATCGATATATGCCCTCATTTCCAAGTTCGTACCTCTAATGGTTTGGGCTTACCTTGTTTTGCCTTTATCTTTAGGCAAGTCAATCACCTAGAAACTATAAAAAACTGAGCTTTTTATAAAACAATGCAGAATGGATCTTAAGGCTATCTAAACACTAGAATGGATGAAGTGTGTATTTCAACTTTATAAAACTAACTTATGAAATTTAACACTATATCTATTCAAATTGAAAATAGAAATAAGTAGGTAATAAAGCAAAATGCGGTAAAGTAAATAACATCTAGATTTTTATATTGGTTCGGATTAACGAATCCTACGTGCAATCATGCACTACACTAAAAAAGTTTCACTATAATCGCTTGCTTTTCACCTTTATAATTTTCATTTCATGGGCTAAAGATACACACCTCTTGATTTATCGTTTTACAAGAACACCCACTTGATTTCACATGTTACAAGATCACCTTCTTCTCTCCACAAACAACAATAGAGTACGACAAGTAGTCTTATCTTCAATACAGATTCTTGCAGATTCAGTATATTGATCTTATAGATCCCCAATAGAATTATATCTTTGAATTCTTTACGGAATAGGAAGAAATCAAAGAAAGAATGATTTGAATTCAAGTAGAAACTCTCTGATATTGTGTGGTTTGCAAATCGGCAAAGAATTGGAGTGAAATAGTACCAATTTGCAAGGAGAATGGAGGAATATGCAATGGAATTTTCTTACAAAAGTATGGAAGAGAAAGATTATAAGAAAGAGAGAGAATTTATTGGAAAATTCGTTTTCTAGAGGCTTTAAATAGTGGTTGAAGAGATAGGTCTTTTGGTGAAGAGGTGGCGAAAACCCTTTGATTTGAATTTAAAAAACTGACTAATGGGACATATGTGGCGTATTAGATACCCATATGTCAACATATAGGCATTTTTCAAAGAGAACTGCAATACCACTAAGTGTTGAAATTTTTTTAGATTTCGAACTACCTTATACTTGTGGATTTTTTATGATTTGGTTGAGGTCAATGGTTGATGATCTTTAAGTATAATTACTATAGGGTCTTTAACAAGGAATTCTAAGACTCAACTAACTACTTATCATTTCAAGCACCTTTGTCCATTCAACATTCTTTTTCAATTAGTTTTGTTCTTCCATTGCACTTATTAACCTTTATATATAATCCCTTTTTTTTCCACTGAGTTCTTGTTTATCTTTGTAAATGTCTCAATAATATATCTAAAATAACTGCACAACTCAGAGATATGTTAGTACTAATATTTATATGGGTTTTGTCATCAAAATCCAGACCTAGGGTATTAACAATCCGCTCCTTTTTTATGATGAACCATATAAATATTTAAGAGAGAAAATATTATATTTTTATATTTGACTCCCCTTAACTCTATGCACTCTCCTATCATTTTTCCTAGTTTATGTATACATTTTCTCCCTTTTTGTCTAACAGAAAGGGAAAAAATGAATTACTTAGGCGCTACTAGACAATATGTATAAAGTTTGTGGATAGAGATATATATAAATAAATATAACTATAACTTATGATGGGAATCAAAATCGATACAAAGCACGAAGTAAATATATAAAATATATATAAACATATATAAAAAAATAATAGGGTTACCAACTTTGCCGGTGCCAATATCCTTTTGAATTATACTCAACTCACCAACTTTGTATATAATCTTTCTCGATATCTATGGATTATATGCTTTGAACATCCATTGTCTAGTATCCATGTTTGGTACCTGAAAAATATAAAATATACGTACTACTATCCTATTTTATTTTTAGGTCCATGGCGTTAATTTTTGGGAAGCCAAACCCATGAACAGTTTGAATGCCCTTTCAAAATATAATCATAAGATAAATGAATATTATTAATAAAATTATCAATATGTTTTCTTTCCCATTGTTGTCTAACTTTCTAGGAACCCATAAATTAATAAACTTATTTGGGGATCTGAACTTCAATTTCCTAGGTTTTGGTTTTAACTCAATAGCCTTAACAAATTTAATACATTGAGTACTATTTTTCTTTGATTTGGCCTTAGGGGTGTTATCCAAGTCCATATTTATTATTAATGGGTATCCAAATATAGATTATCCTTCTCTTTGGTAAGTTTACCAACATCAGTTTTAATTTTATCAATATCCTTATTATAGTTAAGAATAACATTGTCTAGAGATGTTATTTTGTCATTCAAATCAGTGATCTCTGACTTCATTGAAAGATTTTCTGATTTTAAGGATTCACTTTCACTTTTCAGTTTTTCAAAACTTTCAAGTGTTAATTCATTTTTATCATTACGTCCATTAAGTCTTTAAGTTTCATCTTATAAACATTTTTTTCTTCTTTAGTTAACATTTTATTAAACATTTCTATCTATCTTTGCTAAACTATTCTTGTACTCTTTGTTAAGAGTTTTATATCCCTTGTATATATCATTTAAGACATTCATAATTTCTTTACTAAAATTCCATAGCTGTTCATCCTTTACCATGAAACACATGTTAGCATTTTCTTTTTCTGAATCACTATCACTTGATGATCTATCTGAATCATCCCATGTTGCATTGAAACTTGTTTCCTCTTCTTATTGAATGTGTTCGAAGAGTACTTTGATTTCTTTAGGTTAGGACAGTCTCTTTTCAAATGACTGAGTTTATCACATTCGAAACGCTTAACAAATTTCCATTTCTGGAATTATTATTGTTAGTTTCCCAAAGTTTGTTTGTTTCCCAATATTTCAAGAATTTCTTGGAATTCCTGATCATAAACTCGATATCGTCATCATCAGCATCATTGTCATTTGTAGCGTCAATTGCTAGTGATTTCTTCTCATTTTCCTGATTCTCTTTTCTAACCTGTAACTTTACTTCATAGGACATTAGATTACCAATTAAATCCTCTACTTTCATAGTACTAATATCATTGGCTTCTTCGATTGACAAAGTCTTCTGATCCCATTCACTAGAAAGTGAATTCAAGATCTTTCTGACTTAGTCCTCTTTGGTAATTTTTTTCCTAATGATATTAATGCATGTACTATATCCTGAAATCTAGAATGCATATCAGAAACAGGCTCGTTTGATTTCATTTAAAGAGGTTGACACTGGTTAGTTGGTACAGATATCTTAGTTTGTTTTACTTTACTATTACCCTCATGTGTGACTTGTAATGTTCTTAAAATTTCAAATCCAGACTTACAAATAGACACTCAATTAAATTCATTTCGATCTAAGGAGAAAAATAAAATGTTCATGGCCTTTGATTTATTGAATGCTTGTCTTTTGGTCTAGTGTCCATTGTGAATAGTTCACTTGGGGCTCAATGTACTCTATTTGGGTAATGTTTCAAATATCTAAACCATTAGACTGCAAATAAAATTTCATCCTACAAACCCAATACACATAAGTACTACCATCAAATAGAGGTGGTCTAGTGGTAAGTTGCCCTTCTACAAAATTGTTAAAGAAAGTGTAACAAGTGTCATTAGCCATTTACACTTTTCAGAAACCAAGTTAGGAATTTTGGAAAAACCAGTGCTCTGATACCAAATGTTAGAAACTGGGCTTGGGATTTCTTAAAGTAATGTGGAATGGATCTTAAGACTATTTAAGCACTAGAGAGGATGAAGTGTGTATTTCTAATCTATAAAAATAACATATGAATTAAAAACTATATTTATTCAAATTGCAAATAGAAATAAATAAGTAATAAAGTAAAATGCGGTAATGGATTTTTATATTGGTTCAGATTAACCATTTTACATCTAGCCATACACTATACCATGCAGAGTTTCACTATAATCTGCTTTCCACGGGTGGCAAGATCACCTTTACAATCTTGATTTTATGGGCTATAAAATAGGCCCTCTTAATTTATTAGGCCACAAGAAGACCCTCTTGATTTTATAGGCTATAAAAACACCTTCTTCTCTGTACAAATAACAATAGAGTATAGAAAGTAGTCACATCTTTGATACAGATTTTTGCAGATTTGGTACAATGATCCTATAGACCCGTGGTAGCAATATATCTTCGAATCTTTTAAGGAATAGGATGAAATCAGAGAGAGAGAATGATATGAAGTAAAGTAGAAACTTTCAAATATTGTGTGATTTGCAAATCAGTAAAGAATTGGAATGAAATAGTATCAATTTGCAAGTCGAATGGAAGAGATGCAATGGAATTTTCTTAAAGAAGTGTAGAAGAGAAAGAGTATGAGAAAGAGGAGAGAATCCATTGGAAAATTCATTTTTCGGAGGCTTTAAATAGTGGACGAAGAGACATGTTTTTCAACGAAGAAGTGGCAGGAAAATCCATTGATTTGAATTTGAAAAAACTAATCAATGGGGCATGTCGACATACTAGATACCCATATGTCAACATATAGGCATTTTTCAAAGAGAACAGCAACACCAATAAGTGTTACAAATTTTCAGATTTCAAAGAACCTTATATTTGTGGACTTTTTGTGATTCGGTTATGGTCAATGGTTGATGATCTTCAAGTGTAATTGTCAAGGGCTCTTTAGTAAGGAATTCTAAGATTAAATTAACTACTCACCATTTCAATCACCTCTGTCCTTTTAGCATCTTCTTCAATCAATTTTGTTCTTCAATTGCTCATATTAACCTTTATATATATACATTTTCTTCCACTTAGTTTTTTTTTATTTCTGTAAATGTCTCCATTATATATCTATAATGACTACACAACTCGAAGATACATTAGTAGTAATATTTCTATGTTTGTTGTCATCAAAATCAATACCCAGGATATTAATAGAAATAAACTCTGATACCCTTTTCTTCATCCTCATTCAATAGAAAATTCGCTTCATATCCCTATACATCTTATCTTCTCTAGGAACAAACCTGCTTTCTATGCCATAAATAAAATTATTTAAAATAAAATTTGTTTGAATTCAATACTTGATAATTTATATTTTGAAAATAATTTTTTAGTTAATTAAATTATATTTAATAAAAGGTTTTGTTTTAATAAAATAAATTAAATTAACAAATCCTTTTTGGAGAATATTTTGAAAAATAAATCAATAAAATGTTTTAATAAATATGAAATATTTTTATAGCCATAATTTTGTATTAGAATGTTTATAAGTTTTCAAATTAAAATATTAGGGGAAATTAATTAAAATTAAATTAAATTAAAATAAGGTCTTAATCCCAACTACCATTCAAAGCCCAAATTCATTTCCATTGCCTTAATTCATTCTAGGCAATTCTCGACTTCACAAAAAAAATCCTTGCCCAAAACCCCATTACTCCATCTTAGCCTACAACCCTAAGCTTCTAAAATTCGCATTGAAATCCATTCAAGCAAAGCAGTAATGTTGAACGCTGCCGCTGGCGGACTGGAGTAAGGTCAATACGACCTAGAGAAGAACCACATTTCAGGAATTGGGGAGATATGAGTGGCTGAGATGATCGTGCCTTGAGGCGATGCGAGTAGATTTTGGTGGTCGATCATGATGCATCCAAATGGCTGATGGTTAGTGCGAGGAGAGGGTTTTGGTATTCAAGGGAGATTTGATCATTAAGGGGTTAGCAACGTGAGATGATCAATTGGCAGTCGCTGATAATATCACCGTCCAGACAGAATTTGATTTCTGCATTCGTCGTATCAGTGAGTATTTAACTCTCAAATATATTACAAGTTGTGTACATGTGTATATTATCCCATTTATTATTAGGATGTATTAGTTCGGTTGGTTGCATTAAATTGTAGTTGTTAGGATTGTTAGATATATTGGTATTGGATGCGGTTGATTGTGTTGGTTAGTAATTGTGACTTACGAACGGAACTCTTTCCATTTGCATTTTAAATTGTGTAACTTAATTAAATTGTGTATACAGTTTATTGACGGTCGAAATTCAATGAAATTTGACTTGGCCATACGGTAAAATTCATATTGATGATTCATGGTTAATTTCGGAGGATTTTGGCTTTATAACTTTTTAATTTAGACAAATTAGTGATTTTCCCATTTTAAACATTTTTAAAAGTTCGAGAAATTATTATGGTATTTTAAAATTAATTAGAAGCATATTTATAAGTAAATATATTTTTTTGGAAAATAAAATGATTTCTTGGTAATTATATTGGATATAAAGTATTTTTTGGCAAGGGAAAATATTTTATTTTTAGCTATTAAAGTAAAAGTGAAGATTGGAATTAAATTCTATGGTTTGGAATAAATATAATTTATTTTGTAACTTATAAATTTTGTTTTGAAATAGTATTATAATGTAAAATATTATGAAATCGATTTAAAGCAATATTTGTTACTTTGCAATATGAGCTATTTGAGTTTTAATATAAAGTGAATGCTTTGAATGATAAATTATAATATTTATTTGAAGTGATATTTTATTGCAAAAGTTATTTAAATATAAAAGTTGAGTTCTGGAAATGAATTTTGGTATTTAAATCTTTATTTCGGAATTATATAAATAAAGTTAAAGTATTATTCGCTATATAACATATTTCAAAGGTTTTTATACATTTAAGAATATGAAATTGAATTAGGAAGTGTTATCTAAATTTATTGATTTATTGAAGGGAAACTTTTATATTACTGTTTTAATTAATTAAATTTAAAGGATTATTAAATTATGAAAATATGAAATATTTACAATTAATATTTTTGGTATTTTGAAGTGTATTTTAGGTATTTGAATACTCGATCTAATTGTTTAAAAGAAGGATTTTGTTGACATTTATTATTATTACATTTTTGAATTATGTTAGCATTTCTATGGATGATTTCTATATTTTTAATTTCTTTTTTTCCTTTACATTGAATTGGATGTTATGTAAGATTCACCATTGATGTTGATCTATTTAGTGATTTGATATGTTTCTATAATGACATCCTTTTATTTATTTGTGAGATTTCATTTCTTAGTGACAAGAAATTTGAATAAAATGATTAGTGATGCCGTCTAGTATGAGACTTTCGGTAACACTTTTTCGGTAATTCATTGGATTTTTCATATAGAATACATAGTGTGGATGGAGTGTAGTTTACAAGTCTTGAATATTTATTTGAATAATATGCAGTGATATGGGACGTCATTGTGTTATTTGTTTGATTATCCTTTGTGAGTAAATGTCACTCGAACAAGGATTACGCTCATGTGAATATATGATCGGTATGTCTTATAGTCATGTGTTGGCATGTAGGTAGAGACGCGTATCAGTTAGGATTAGAGCACTAGTACTTTGTAGTCATATGTTGACTTACATACATATAAAGCCGTGTGTCAGCTTATGTCTAAAGCTATATATTGATATATAAGTACTATATGTTGTCCACTTGTGTCCAGCTCCATTTATAGTTCGAAAGTGAACCCGATTGGCTAGTATCCACCATGGCGGCCTAATCGTAGGGTCGCACCTCAGATCCGTGACACCATTTTTGGTTATTATATTCGATGTGCATCATGAGATTGGTAGTTGGAAAGCCATTGTATCACATAGGCCAGCAGTTTGTTACAATATGGGCAAATGCAAGGTCATGACCGAGGCTACACAGAGATGAACCATAGATGGATGTGGGTTACGATGTCCATCGAGGTAACTAAAGGATGTATGAACATATTCGGCTATTAGCGAATGCTAGTAGACTCTGAGTTCCTAGAGCATGTTGTATGCTATCTGCGTCCCTTTCTGGTTCGAAGTTATATGTGTGTTGTGGATTGGAATTTATTATTCACTATCCAATATGGTAGTTATATTAGAGATTGTGTCTAAAGTATAGTAAGTCCCCATTATATCTATACTATTTGATGATTATTCATGCTATTTCTTTGATTATGGCAGAACCGAGAATGACCATAATATTATTTTAAGGCATTGATTTGTGCTAGTCCAATGTATTAATCTTAGGGCACTATTGTGTGTGCTAGCTCGAGGTATTTGTTTAGGGCTATTTTTGTGTGCTAGCCTAAATTACTTGATCTTTTCATATCCATTGATAATTTTTTTATAGTATGGATGATTCACCAATATGTTATGGTTGTAAAAGTTTCTACCGGTTAGATTTGTATGGATGATGACGATTTTCCATACAATTTCGTGGTGGATGTTGTTTTGAGATATTTGAAGGTGTTTATGTTTCCACCATTATGCTTTTTATATTATCATTGTATTTTATTATAACACCGATTATTATAGACATAGTCTGACGCATTTGTTATTTATAATACTGGGGTCAGTCTGAGACATTAAAGGTTCGAGGAACGTGAGATCATCTTGTGTTTATTGGGCTTAGAGGAGATAGCTATTCTATGTTGTAGTATATTAATTTGTATTGTATAGGCTTGTGTATGTACAGGACATGGTGATGTACATTATACTTTGTATATTGTTGTATTATATTATCACTGCGATTGACTTTGTAATCTCAATTATACATTTTTTATGATTCTATCCTAGAGGCACACGTGTTTATTGTTTTGTGTCGATACTGTGTAAATATAGGTGGGTTTTTTACTCGACGTTTGAATATGTACCAGTTTTTTCGAAAGGAATATTCACGTGTGTACCCCATATAGCCTCATTCTCCGTAATATCTGACAGTATTAAATAGTAATACTTTTGGATAGTATGGGTATAGAGATGGGGTTGTTTACAAGTGAATGTCATCCAATAATGGTGAAACTCTGCTAATACTTCCTCTAAAACATCCTCTACCATAGGAACACATAGACATCAATCTTTTCTCAAACATTCTCTTTCGTCAAATGCATACCTACCAACGTGAGGGAAATGATATCCTATACTTTGCTTCTCCAAAATGTCTACAATCATTGCATCCTTCTTCTGCTCTTGCCCAATGCAGTCCATCACTGCTGTACTAACTTACATCACTGCCAAATAGCCTAAAGTGGATTCAGTTGGCAGTTGGAAATTAAAATTCGAGAAGAACTCCAATTGGCTCCACTCATATATAGCACCTAGAGTAGCATGCCTTCGGCTAAGGGCGTGGAGGACAACATTCCCTTTTCTATGAGTATATTGTATCTCAAGTCATATGATGTTATAAAATCCATCCACCTTTGTTGCCTAAGATTCAAATCTTTTTGGAAGAATAGATATTTATGGGATTTGTGGTCAGTGAATAACTCAAACCTCTCCCTTAAATGATAGTACTCCACATCTTTAAGGCAAAGATGATAGCCATTAATACCAAGTCATGAGTTGGATATATCTTCTCATGCTCCTTCAATTACCTACTTGCATAGGCTATAACTCTACCCTCTTGCAAAATAATGGCTCCATGTCCCAAACCACATGTATTGGTGTAAACAGTGAAAGGTTTTGTCCCATCCGGAATGATGAGTAGCGATGCACTAGTCAATAACTCCTTCAGCTTCTCGAATGCTTCCATGCATTTCACATCCTAAACAAAAAATAGATTTTTCAAGGTTAAGCGATCCAGTGGGACTGCTATCTTCGCAAAATCCTTGATGAATTTCCAATCATAACTTGCCAACCCAAGAAAACTCCTTTTCACCATGACGTTTCTCAGAATCTTCTGATCTTGAATAACTTCCATCTTCGCAGGGTCTACGGATAACCCATGTTCGAAAACAATATGACCAAGAAATCTCACCTTCTTCTTCCAAAAATGACAATTTAAGAATTTGGATTTTATTTGATGCCTTCTTAAAGTCCTTAATACCTCATTTAAGTGATTTTCACATTTACCCTCACACTTAAAGAATACTAGAATATCATCCACAAATACTACGACGAACTTATTCAAAGGCCCCATAAAGACTCTACTCATCAAATCTAAAAAGTATGCAGAAGCTTTTGTCAACTCGAAAGGCCTTACTTCCCATTCATAGTCCATTTCGAGTATGAAATGTGGTCTTTGGCTTGCTATCCTCAGTTAGTCTCAATTGGTGAAATCTAATGGATAAGTCCAACTAGGAAAATATTTAAGCTCCAACAAGCTTATCAAACAAGTCATCCATTCTAGACAAGGGATACTTATTCTTATTGGTCATCTCGCTAGCACTCGATAGTCAATAACCTTAAAGAGCCACCTGCCTTAGTAGCAAAGACAAAAAGTGCTCCCTATTCAGAAGTATTACGACGAATGCATCCTTTCTGCCATAGCTTCAAAATTAGTCTATCCAACTCTTTCCTTTCTTTGGGCGCCATGTGCCTTAATGGCAAAGCAACAGGTCTATCATCCTTCTCTAAATCGTCTGAATTCTATTTCCCTTCACGTTGGGAGACCTAAGATTTCTATAAGAACATCAGGAAATTCTCGAACTACAGGCACATATGAGAGATCAACTTGTGATAGGTTAAGATAATAGAGATAGCCTAGCTTGATTGAGTTTTGGGGTGTACAACAAACATCTATATCTCACCCCTTACAACTTCTTAACCATACAATCCTCCTATCACAATCTTTAATAACCTTACTGTAAGACAACCAATCCATCCTTAGGATAAGCCCATACCCCTCAAAACTAAGAACATACGTGTTACATGTAAAATTGACGTTATATTATCCATAACTAAGTCTTTGCAAATTAAATAAAGGCGAGATGACCCCACTATATGATTTGACACAGCTATTAGGTCGGTGACAATTTGGGTATTTAGATTCAAGGACTTAACTACATTTCTATCTATGAATGAATGTGATGCTCCCGAGTCAAATAAGATACGAATAACATTCTCTAAGATAATAGTTGTACCTTCCATTGTAGCTTTTTCTTGGTCTATAATAGGTGGTCTATTTGAGATAGGTACAGCTTCAACGGCATAAGCCTACCCACTCCGTCCGTTCCTTGCTAGCTTAGAGCACTGATTCTTATAATGTCCCTCATCATAGATGTGGTAGCATCTTCCTTTGAACTCCTTCCTCATCAAGGCTCACCCGGTAATCCTTAGCCATGTGTCCTTTCTTCTGGAAACTATAACATGCCATACCTTCTTTCTTGATCTTCCCATTGGCCTTCTTGTTTGTTCAAAATCCTTCCTTCTTAGCTCCACTTTGGTTTTGTGGCTGTCAAACATTTTTCTTCTCTTTCTCCTTTCCTTTATCTCCTAACTTAATAATCTAAAGGAAAGCCATCTCGACTATCATCTCATAAGTGATGCCTATGGGAATTTGTGTCAAAAGTAGCTCCCTGTGTGGAGAATTTAGGCCCTTAACAAACTTTATAGACTTCTTCGTAGGGTTGTCAATCAGACTCAATCCAAACTTAGCCAATTCCATGAACTTATTCATATACTCCTTCTACGCGGAGTCTCCTTGCCTCAACTGCATAAACTTCTCCAATTATAAACTTACTTCTTCCTTGGACATGAATCGAGACTCAAAGGGAGTCCCAAATTCAGCCCAATGAGTTCTTCCTCAGCATTCTCTTCAAGTACCATGGTCCACCAATCCAGTGCTTCTCGTTTTAAATTCTATTCATATATCCCACTCTTGATCAGGTCTTCCCATCCCAGCACCCGAAATATGTATTCATAGTAAATAATCCATGCCTTGGTCACAAAAAAGTCTTCGATCCCTGTAAACACTCTTCCTCCCATATTTTGGAAATCGTTGCACATCTTGGGGAAGTCTAAAGGACGAGGTGCCATATAAGGAGAACTCCTTATTTTGCCTTTAATTATGAACCAATTTCCATAATTATCCTTCCTTCCTAGAGGGATTAATACTAGTTAATAACCTACTTATACAACGCAATTAATACATTATTAGTTATACTCTATTAATATATTTATATTGCTAATATGTATGTACACATACGCAAATTATGCTAACTAGATATTCCTATGAGCGTGAAGAATTTTATTCCTAAACTAATCGTTAAATATCTAAACTTCCACATATAAGTCCAACTATATACAATAATTTCCAAAATAGTTAATATTCCTAGCCAACATAACAGACTTGCATAGATAAAATAGAATCATAGCCAAACTTATTCTATATTAATATAGTAGAACCAACGCCTCTATTTCAAGGAAAAAAACTTGCAACTTAAATCTTTTATATTCAATTCAACTTTTCCATATAAAAATCTAAAGTGAAAAAGAGATTCCTTTTTTTCTAATTTACCGAAATAAGCAGTGCAAACTACGAATAGGGGAATTCATACTTTACACACCATTTCCTAAATTATATTTCTTTTATAACCATTTAACACAAAATTAGAGAAGAGTTGAAAGTAGAATAGAATATGAAATATCCATTGCAATAACAAAACAAATTTTACTATTTAATTCTAGAATAATTGAGTTTCCAATAAATATAAGAATTGACATCTCGTTTGGTGGAATTTTGGGGGTTTAGTTTTATGGTTTTCATAAATAAAATTCCTCAAGGAATAAAATAAAATCCAAATTTCCACTATACAAATACTAAAATGTGAAAAACTAAGATTACCAATTATGGAGAATTTGCCTGCTTCCTGTTTGAATTTGATTCATGCCCTCTCCTCATTTCTCCTTCAGATCACTTCTTTCGGAATGTACAACAAGTGGATTGTATATATATTAGATTTAGAATCGGGGATTAGGGAAGAATAGAAATAGAAATTGAATATTTGAACATCTAAAATTTCTTACTTGAAAATCCTAAGTGATTTTAAATCGTAGAGAAGAAGAAGACTGATAGAGTTTTATTAATATTCCAAATAATTTATAAGGAGGCTAGCTTATTATTTATAGTAGTTAGAAGATACTAGAGCTATTAGATTTAAGTCGATTTACAATAATAAAATCGAAGCTATTTCTGGCCTAAATTAACCCTAGCTACCACACCTACTAGTCTACCGCTCCTTCCAAGGCGGTCAAATGACCCTAGGAAGGCGGTCAAGCGATCTTAGAATTTTGGGAATGCAATAATCGTTATCGTTTTACTTAATTTCTTTCCCTATTTTAACTCTATAGTTATTGTTCTCTTTTAATGTTAATTTACCATAATGTTAAATTGTTTGTTACTATCTTTATTTCAAACATTAATATTATTTGATTTTTAAAATTTGAATTCCATTCAAATTGTTTTAAATTAAAAAACTTCAAACATCAATAACATTTCCATTTGAGCTCTAATTACAAAACTTTATATATAAAAGTTGATCAGAAAATCGCGACGAACGCAATTATGTAACTTTTATGGCCAAATTCCGAAATTCACAAATTTTTTTATTTTTAACCTTATTATTAATTAATTGATTTCTTCTTAATTCTTACGAGGTGTTACAGCTATGTGGCATGCTCTCATTATTTTCGTCATTGCTATAATAGCATATTGAATACAGAAGTCCATAACATAGGCTATTTATTTCATATACAGTGACTAGTTTAAAGTGGGGAGTTCTTTGATTAATTATCTAGATCTCAAAGAAATAATTCTCAATTTTCTACATGAAAATACATTTCAAAATAGAAACCATATTCTTATTCCAATGTTATGTATTAATTATTATTTTACAATTTTCGTTTTTCGATGTTTCTCATGAAGCAGAAGTGACAATTTACACTCTTCATTCTTATAATAAATCACGTATACTCTTGTATATGCAGTTTTTCTTTTTAAATTTTCAAACCATACAAAAGAAAAACCTTACTGCAATATAATAACGAACTCTTAACAAAAGGGCATTCGAACATCCTTAACATTTAAGGATATCAATTATGTTTCACTTTTCATAAACTAATTAAAACTCACATTTTAGCGATCAAGTTTAAAAATCCTTTTGTAGTTTTAGTCTAGTGTTATTTTTAACATAATATGATCTTTATGGTAATTAATTAAATTGATTACTTGATCTTATGGTAGAGTTTATTCGCTTATTTTCAGTGAACTAATTTCATCAAAGTATTATACATTGGAAGCTGTGATCGTTCAACATATAACACTTATATGTGACAGTATATGGATTAAATATCCATAGTCTTATATTTCTTTAAATTTGAAACTCATAATATGCAATACACTGTCTCGACCAAACAAACACATAAGTGACCAGATCACAAAGGTATTTGGTAGTTGTAAAATTAGACGCTTGTGTGACAACCCATACCTTAATGGACTTGGGTTTCGGTTAAATCGAAACCCAAGTCTATTAGGATACGGATTGTTGGTAATTGGAAAAATACATACTTTATCCATAACACTAACTCCGATTGATTTCTATTTAAGTTTATGTCCATTATTCACAACTATTCCATGTAATTCCATCCATGAGTACGATATGTCTAACCTTCTCTGAGGTGTGTATATATATTGCCTATATATATGTATCTAAACGTTCTACTATCCAAATGAAAACCCTGGCCAATTAATACTTCTTAAATAGGGAGGATAATGACCCATCGACAATTTAGTACCTCAACCTCAAAGTGGGCCCTTCGTAACACAATCGCTAGTCAATCGGCCCAAGCTACAAAGAACGACGACTCCTAGATATGGCTTTATAATTTAATTGTCATATTACTAACGCATCTTAAAGACTTATCTAATGGTTAACTAGCCCACCTCTGACAAAAAAACTAATTAAATAATGAGGTCTTTGCGTGTCCCATATGGATTCTACACTAATAGGAAGTGAAAGTCATCAGGGCTTAACCCACTTTCTTAATGACCATCACAGCTGATGGTCATAGCTTATACGCCAAACCTACTACTAAATACTGACACAACAAAAATACTGATATAGCCCGCCGACGTCCTACAGCCGAAATCATGTTTATACTAACCTAATGTAAGTCAAGGAAAGTGCCTATTCTTTTTTTTGGCAAGGCCGGCGGGGTTAAATGACCCCTACCATTTTATTGATATACCATGGAAAGAAAATACAAAGAGGAAAAGAAACATAGCTACCCAATACATAGGCAAGCAAGAGATAGAGAAACAAGAAAACAAGAAGAAAGAACAAGGCATATCAAGGAGAAACAGAGAGGAAAAGAAAAGAAGAAAAACACATATACGCAACAAGAGAAGCACGGATAGAATCAAGTAGTGAAGCAACTAGGAGGGAGCATCCAGTAATACAGGATCAAAAGCATGCTTAGAAGCAATGAATCCATTCCTCAAAGCACACTTAATACTTCCTTTCATTTGCAGGATAGTTTTCCTCTTGGCATTAAAAATTATTGCGTTTCTTTCATCATAAATGATCGAGATGAAGACTTTAAGAGAGAACAGGAGAACAAATGTAGATTCACTTTTCCACCTCGTTGCCTTGTAAATCAGATCCCATTCAACTTCATTAACGGAAGCAACAATCCTGTCGTTAATGAGGTTATTAGTAGAGCGCCATAGCATATGCACATAGGGACAGCTAAATAATAAGTGCAGAGTATCTTCATCAGTAGATTGACAAAAACTGCAAGTAATATTAATAGTGAAACCTTTCTGTCTCAACAAAACTTTAGTTTTTAGAGCATTTCTGAAGAGCTTCCATAGGATCAGGTTCTGCCTTTCAGAATTGCGATTGAGCCATATACGCTTGTACTAGCTAAATGTCACACAATTATTTTGGCATGCAAAGAGCTTGTACAGGCCATTAATCTTAAAAGTATCTTGACAGAAGGACCATGAAACTCCATCTTCATGAGCAAAAGGCACAAGACAAACTTGTAATTGGTACCAAAGCTGTCTGACATATTGATTACTAGAAAAAGGGAAGATAATATGTCCATCACGGATATAATTAAAGGCCAAGGCCTGATTGCTTATACCAGTTTGCATTTGCTGGTTGAAAGAAAGTAGCTGACTCAAGATAAGGCCTTCCTTTATCCATGGGTCATGCCAAAATGACAACCGACCATTAAAAGCAATTTTACTTTTAGCAAAGGGAAGAATATCATTCCTCAATTTCAGAATACAATGCCAAGTCCAATTGTAAGATTGAGGAATAGACATGGTCTAAATTCTTATTGCCAATAAAGTGTTTGTAAGACCATTTCACCCATATGTTATCTTTATTATCCAGGAAGTTGTCAATGTGATGAACAAAGGCAGCACGATTCCATAATATCATATTTTTAATATCTAGGTTGCCTTTGGACAAAGGCAATTCAAGCTTGGAAAATGCATATGGAGTTAGTTTATTAGAGTGAACAGATCCATGCCAAAAAAACTTAACATGGCATTCCTAATCGTTTTGATCAGCTTGATAGGAAGGATGAAAGATCTCGACCAATACACTGTCATGGAGAAAATGATTGGTTTAATAAGCATGAGCCTACCAGCCTGACTTAGGAGCCTATTACTCCACATAATGAGTCTTGCTAAAATCCTCTCATACAATGGAAAGCATTGAGCTCTCATAATTCTCGAAGTAGCCAAAGGAACACCTAAGTACTTGGATGTTTCATCTCTTTGATGTATGGAAGTATAATTAGAAATTTGATTGATCATGTCATTTTCCACTCCAGCTATCATCATATCAGACTTAATGGATAAGCCGGTAATTTTGAAGATTTTGTTAAGACCACCCATAATAGAGCTAACTGTCATCATATTAGGCTTGAAAAAAATCACCAGATCATCGGCAAACATTAAGGAAGTAATGAGGGGATTCTTGCATTTAGGGTGAACAGAGAAACTTCCCTCAGTAACAAGGTAGTTGAGAATTTGAGTTAGAACTTCCATAACTAAAATGAATAGATAGGCAGACACTGGGTCGCCCTGTCTAATTCCTTGTTTGCTTTGAAAATATCCCACATTCCTGTTATTAACCATAATAGAGTACCTAGCAGTCGAGATACATGAACTAATCCATGCCACAAAGTGTTTGGGGAAATTCATCAATCACATAATTCTAACTATAGAGTCCCAGTGCAGAGAATCGAAAGCTTTAGAAATATCAAACTTCATCATGGCCCTGGGGGAAACATGAGAGGTGCTGTACTCCTTCAGTAATTCATGAGACAAAAGAACATTATCCAAGATACTTCTGCCACTAAGGAAAGCAGCTTGATTCGAAGAGATGATGTTAGGCATAACCATCTTGAGTCTAGTGGCAATGATCTTAGGGATACACTTATAAATGGTGTTACAGCATGAGGTAGGCCTGAAATCAGAGACATGACAAGCATTTTTCACCTTAGGGATGAGAGCTATATCGGTAGCATTGATAAAGCCGATCATTCTGCATCCGTTAAAGAAATTTTGAATAGCCTTAGTGAAGACAGGACCAAAAGTTTCCCAGCAAGAAGTAAAAAAGAAGGCATTGAAGCCATCAGGTCCTCCACAAGCATTTGAATTGAGAGAGAAAAGGGCAATTTTAATCTCTGAGTCAAAAATAGCAGTTGAGAGAAACTCATTATCTTCAGGAGATATCCGGGGAATGTTTATTGAGTCAAGAAGGTCAAGGGAAGGATTGAATTCATTACTGTTCCCAAGCAACTTGCTGAAATAGTCAAGAAACAAATTAGCAATAAGGGTAGGATCAGAGATATACTCACCATTAACATCTTTAAGCACATTAATTATCTCTCTTGACTGCTTAGCTTTAAGAGATGAATGGTAGAAAGAAGAGTTCCTGTCACCATCCTTGAACCACTCCATCCTAAGTTTTTTTAATCATGAGGCCTTCATGCTTCAAAGCCTCATAAAGCTAGGTAGACAAGGTAGCTTCTTGGGCCTCCAACTCACTATTGGTAGTACCATTGAGCATCAACTCTTGAACATGTTGTAATTTGAGACTAAGGATGGTGGAAGCCAAATTTCCATTACCAAATTTTCTCAAAGACCACTCTTTTAAGGCAGATTTGATAGCTTTAAGCTTACAATGCAAGACATACATAGGATTACCAAAAAAGGAAAGGTCCATGCTTGATTAGCAATAGAAAAAAAATCAGGGTGTAGAACCCAAGCATTCAAAAATTTAAAATTTGATTTTCTTATCCTCACAGCAGCACCAAATGAGATAATTTAGGGAGAATGGTCAGATAGGCCAGGCATACGGAGGAGGTTATAGATATTAGGCCATTTGTTGAGAGCATATAGATTAGAAAAGGAGAAATCTATTTTCGAGAAAGTTCTAGGAGAGGATCTTCTTGAGTTGTTCCAAGAGAATGGAGCACCCACGGTAGAGATTTCAATAAGGTTAGATTGAGAGATGGAACACTTAAGGGGCTTAATCTCTCGAAGAGATAGGGATTGCCACCCTGACTATCGGATAAAAGAAGGGAGCAGTTAAAATCTCCAAGAACTATCCATAGGTGAGTTTCTTGTCTAAATGAGGGGATAAGATTAAGGAAGGATTGTCTAGCTGAAGCTGAGTTAAGACCATAAATTACAGTAAGGTAAAAGGAAGTGGAGGAAGAGACATGGATAGAATGAAAATGGATAAGCCGAGAAGTTGAAATGATAGGAGATAAGGCATAGATTATGTGGTCAAACATAACAAGAATCCTACCAAAAGGAGCTTCAACTGATTATTAATCATCTTCCATGAAGGGTTAATGAAATTAGCAGCTTTGGAAGATAAAGAAGCATTCAACTTAGTTTCTAAAATTGCAAGTAGGCTCAGAGAGTGAGTAGTAATAATGTTTTTGCATTGGTTTAGCTTGATATCAGAGTGTGCACCTCTAATGTTCCACGCACCTATGTTGTTCAACATTGATCAACAATATGATTAAAAAGGAGCTTCTTTTTGTTACTCCTATGTCATAGGAGTGGATTGGACATTAATTCCTGGAATAGTAGAGGTGGTAGGGGAGCTGCCACTCGGATTGAGATCCAAGCCAGAATGCGGTTTTATTGTATTGGATGACTTGCTGTTAAAAGAAGAAACGAGACCAGAGTGTTGGACCACATTCTGATTGGCAACACTGGAGGGTTGAGAAGTAGAAGGAAGTGAGAGAAAAGGATGAGGGGGCTTCCAAGCGTGGGGGCAGGAATATGTTTATAGGGTTGCTCAGTATTATGGGAGATGGTAGCTTTGTTGGATGAAAGGAAGTTTATAGGATTTGAATGACATAAGTTGCTGTTTGAATTATGCACGTGCACAGAGGAGACATGCACATAAATTGAAAGAGAGTCAGATGGGCTAGACTTAACAAAGGTGGCTGTTTCATGGTTTTGTTTGGTGGGGAAGAAGTTAATGAGTTAGTCTTTTCGTTGATAGTTGTAGAACAGAAAAGGTGGATGAGTCTGGATTAGATGGGGGGTCAGCAGATTGAGGAACACTGAAGTTTTCTTTTATAACAGCAGATGTGCCTTCACTTAGAGATGCTGAGTTTTCATTAGATTCATGGTTTTTGCATGCAGTTGTGAAAGAATCAGAACTCAAATTGCATTCAAGTACTATCCCACTAGAAGCACAGTTTCTCATAACACCATCTAACCGATCACCACTTGTTTCAAGATTACCACTCATACTTTCATCACTTGCATCATTCCCTACAAGATTTATCATGTGAGCAGCCTCATCAGAGTTTACTTCACCCATTTCAGCAAGAATGTGAAAACTATTTTTTTTCAGCACATTTGTATTATCATATTCGCTTTTCTATACTCCAACAACCTCTACCTTGTTAGGAAATTGAATTTCGATATCACCTTCCTCATGCTCATCATTTCCAAACTCCTTTTTTCCATCAGAATTTTCATCTTCATGAATAACCTCCAAATTAACATTCTTATAAGAAGATTTAAACTTCTGTCTTCTAGCTTTATTCACAACTTTCCATTTTTGTTTTCTCTGATTCATTTTATTCCTAGTTTCTTTCTTGTCATCCCTAGATACATTATCATTGACTTTATTAAATTTATTCTTCGTTTCATTCTTATCTATAGCCGCACTTCTCTTTAAGCTTTTCTTTTCACAATTAGTTTTTGTATGGCCAAATACACAACATTGAGGGCAAATATTAGGCTTCTAGTGGTATTCAATATGAACATTTTACGTTCCTCTATCTAGAAGCTAAACAGGAAATGAATCAATAAGACCGCGATCAGGTTTTATTTCTACCATACACTTAGCAAAAGATAGCCCCTACAATCTCTCTGTTGATTCATCCATACAAACAAGTTTTCCCATCCTACTAGCCAACTAGTTAATTCCAATATGAGACCACGAGTATAGTGGAATATTAGAGAATTTATTCCACACGGGCATAGAAGAAATACTCTCACAAGCATTTCCCACCGTTGGATCCCATTGCTTGACTATAAAGAGTTTATTTCGCCTAATAATAGGGTCACCTTGCAAAATTTTGTTCCTGTCTTCATAACAGGACAACAAGAATAAGAAAAGGAAGCCATTTGATCTAACTTTGATCGATCCTTTGAGTTTCCAGTACTTTTTCAAGAATTGATACTGTTGAATAAGATAGAGGCTTATCAAGGAAAAAGCCAACCAGGTAGTCACACCATTCATGAGCACCAGCTTTAATAACAATGGAGGGAGGAATCATAATCTCATCCTTAAACTTGGGGGACATCTCAACTGGTATGTACTTCCCTGCGTTACTCGGTTTACGCTTGAAGAGGGAAGTCCATATCGGTTGAGAAAGCTCAGGCAGAAGCAGAGACAATGGAACAGATAAAGACAATGGAGAAGAAGAAGAGGATGGGACAATGGGAGATGATACCGCTAACAGCGGCGGAGGAGGGGGGTCAGGAGCAAGACGATGGTGACATAGAGGAGTAGATGTATGAAGAGAAGGGATAGGAGCAGGAAGAACGGGAGGGTACGAAAGGACGAAAGGGATGGAATTTGCTACCATGAAGGACAATAGGACGAATAAAGAAAGTGCCTATTCTGTTTACTTAATACTTCTTATAGGAATTGAAGTAGACCTCATTTCCCTAATAGGTAACTTCTTAGGTTATATAAGACTTCTCAATAGGGAGAAGGCAGAATAAACGACCATTTGATACCCTACACCCTGAGGCAAACCCCTTGACATCCCTAAAGTTACCGAGTCATTTAATACTTCAAAACCGAGGTAAACACTTAGAATATTTTCCTCTACCTATACGCAAACGTATATCTCATTCTCATGGGTCCTATGATTAGAGATGTCCCATATCGGTAGTAAGTATACACAGCTGCCAGTAGCCTTTAGTTGAAGGATAGACTTTTGTTGAGTAACTCTAAGGACCTCGCATTCCAACCTATTCTAAACCAAACCAATTATCTTAGGCCTAAATACTGGGCTAGGCCTACTAATTCATGCTCGTCTTAAACATATTGATGAGGCTATATAATTTCCTATTATGAAAATTATACGGCTTCCTAGCATTTAATTCCTATCTTATATGTATATTCTCTATTTCCTTCTTATGTCCCATAATGTCAACTGTCCGTAATAAAGGGCTATTATTGTTTAAATTAGACAACCACTAATGACATTTATTTCTTCATTCGAATTCAACATTTTATGCCTATTTCATTTCTCTATAAATGTCATATTAAACTCCTTAATCGATCCCATTAAATGCATTTATGTCCCTATTTAATTCCTATAATCCCTTATTGAATTCCTGTAACTGCATATTTATTGCCCTACTAATTTTGGAGTTACTATCTCTTTTTCATCTACGTCTCCTAGTTCTATAATTTACTACATCATTAATATCTAGTCGTCTTAATTATAACAAATACAAATATTATCGTATATTAGGCAATATATATAGTCAGCAGGCACGGTTATATGTGTATACTATATCTGTGTATATATATATTCCTATTTCTAACTCATTAATTCCTATGCTTAGGAATTTTAGAACATATTTATATGTACATTCTATTAAAAAACATTTATTTCTACATTTTATTACACTAGAGCTATCCTTCCTAAAAGGGATTACCATTATAACTTTCCATAAACAAGCCAAAAATGAGACTTTTGCTTCATTTTGAAATTACAAGGAATTATCTCTTTTCTTTTATTGGAATAAACAGTGCAAACTACGAAGAAGAACCTTCGTACTTTACACATCTCTTTTATTTTTGGTGTATTCCTTATTATTTCAAACAACGCACTTTTTATATATAGCTGTGAAATTAGACCATATATATAAATTACACGGAGATAGATATACCTAAATTGTACCCAAAACGCTCCCAATAAATTAAAACCTAGAAATTCATATTCTAAGTCAAATTAGGGCAATCTAAATCCATATTAACAATTTACACCTCAATTATCATAAATCTGGAATAAGTCTTGCAATCTTATCAACATTCTACTTTAACAAATTTGGGATTGATTTCTAAACTTCCAAATTGGGGTGTAAATATCATACTTATTCCTATTACCTGACTTATAGAATATGTAGACAATATTTCAATTAACTACGTTCTTTCTAAGCCTACAAGTCCACAAATCTTACGTAGGCATAATAATCAAATAAAATTAAAAGATATAAATTTCAATGTTACAAATAAATCATATATTTCCTACTCACCTTTCAAGCTTTCCAAATCTCCCAAATCTGAATCCATCTCTTTAATTGACTATTTTTCATTTGTAATCCAAAGATTCATCTAATAAGGAATATATATACCATTAGAATTATAGATCTAAGAAGAGATTTGGGTTAAGCGGAATACTTTATAATAATGAAATTTACAATTTCCTATTATTGATTCGCTCCTTTTCTTCGTCTCTTTTATTTTCTGCCTTTCTTTGATTACATATATATGATATAGTATTTTATAATTAATAAAAATAATGGAGAAGAGAAAATGGCAGAGCTCCGCTGCTTTGATCAGAAAACATTGAGAAGAACAATGATGGTTAGGCCTGTATTTATAGGCTTTGAATTTATTGTATATGTTAGATTTAAAATAATTAAATTCGGACCGTTTGGCTAAGGTTCAACCCTAGCTGCCACTCGACTGCTGGTTGACCACTCCCCTATAGGCAGTCTACCGGCCAAATTAAGGGGTCAACCAATAGGCTCCATGCAATTATTATTATTTATTTCCTTTTGTTCCTTCTTAATTATTTTCGTTTCCAAAATTTAAAATGTTGATAAATTCTTTATTGGACTCCGATTGAAAAACTTTTTATATGACAATTGCTTAGAAAATTTCCACAAAACGCAAAGATGCAAGTTTTGTGGTCAATTTTCGGCGTTCACTCAAATTTGATTTTGAAGGCTTATTAATTGTTTATTAATTACCGTTACAGGATGATACATCATGCATCGGTATTGAAACATTAACATGCAAGAAGTATTTATTAATAAGTATATACTATATTTCTAATTCAGTTTATTTGTATATTTTTGTTGATAAAATTTTACCAATCATATTAAAGGCATAAATTTATCAATGTAGATTATTATAACATTATATAGAAAATGTTATTACACTATTAGAAAGGTTAAATGTTACTACTTAATTTTTCTAGTAAGACTTCCACTAGATTTTATGTTCATCAAAACCTTAGGAAAAATATGAAAATCACTTGATTTCTCTAATGAGTGTTAGGACTCGTTTGCCTTGTGATTTTGACCTTGAGGAATATCAACAAATCATAGACCTATAAGCAATGTATAACACTTTACCGGTTGTATCAAATACAAATCCCAATACATGGTCTTTATCCTAATCTCATCTTGACCTTAAGGGATATCAACAAATCGAAAGAAATTATTTGCTCATACCTATCATTTTATGACGGCTTAAGTATAAAGCACGTACTTTAAGGAATGTCAGCAAATACGTGCTTGTATCTTACCTCGTCCAGTCAATATAATAATAGTGATACACATAACATATTTAGCTTGAGGAATATCAATAGCAAAAGAGTATGAAAGCAATTTATTAATATATAATTGGCGGAGGACAACTTTATATTGAAGATTCATAATCTTTAGGATATTATTTGTGTGATATTGACTTATGGAATAATGCAAGTGAAATACCCTCATGATTCAAGTTTTGGAGATAACAGGAATCATGGTATACGTACATTTACACATGTATTTATTTCTTAAGTCTATAAAGAGTTTCTGTGACGTTCCACCTTTATTTTATACATTCATATTATATAAATTTCATTATTATTTAACTTTTATGTTCTAATTACTCATATAGTAATCTTATAAAAAACATTATGTATTATATTTAATTAATTTTAATGATGTAACTCTTTAATTAATTTTTTATAATTCAATTTTAACATTTTAACATATTATATTGAATATATATATATATATATATATATATTATAACTTCTATTGTAGTACGAGTATATCATATAAATATTTACGCATACATATGTATTTTAGTTTAATTCATTTAATTAAACATTTAATTAAATTGCATTAGTTTCGAAAGTCAATTTATATATATACATGTATATTTATACCATCGTAAACATTTTAAGATAATATAACATATGCCAACATATATAATATATTAATTTAGGAAATCAAAACTACTAATTAATTTTTAAAAAATGACATCCTCCTTCCTTTTAACCCTCGATCCTCCAATCCCTATTGCTTCATCCGATCCACCTCCTACTCTGTCGGACCATCCCTGTCATCTTGCTTCTCGGCCTGCTTCCTCCATCTCCCTTTCCTCCCCCCACAGGACTGAAGTCTAGTTTATGGCGGCGGCGTCAGCTGGATCAGTGGGTTTGTTCGCATGGTTTTGATATTTTGCTATTGGAAGCATCGATGCAACATCATCATGACGGTCAGTCATACACTGATGTTATCCATTCCTCTCCACCTTCTAAGCCGACCATTTTTGTTCCATCCTTAGTTTCAAAATCTAGTAGCCAGCCAAAAATCACATGTTGACACATGTTTGAAATGGTTTCAAAAATTTAAAAATCTAGGCGGTGCTTTAAATGTGGGCTCCAATGCCACGTCGCTCGATTTTGTATGAACAAGTTCTCGGCTTTAAATACTAGAGATATGAGCATTTCTCCTCCAAGTGTAGATTTTCTCATGCCAGTGTATTAAAGAATTCAAAAAATTCCACATGCGATATCAACTTTGAGCTACAGCCCGTCACCTCTTTATTTCATATTCCACATAATTCTAAGGCCTCCACGACATTCTAAATATCCTGATTTCTCCTGCCCCAGGTATTTCTTCTTCTACCATTTCCAAGCCCAGTCGTGCCCTAAATTCTCCCATTATGATCGCCCTAAAATCTCAATCTTAAATGCCTAGTTGCATGGTCTTTTTCATCGTTAGTGGATTATGGTCCATTAATGACATTGCTTGGTATTTCATTTCGATAGGAGGAATTGGTATATCACCCTTCACTCCAATAGGTCTTTTCTTTCTTGATTCTTTGATCGCTAGCATTTGAGTATCACCACCTACAAAGGCTTCTTCCACAAGGAGAACGGTAGCGTCTTTGCCCAGCAATGGTCACTTCAAAGGGAAAGCTATAAACATAAATATTTTGACCCATCTTGGATCTACATTGTGGGGGTTCCACCTTCTCTACAGGGAAATGCTAAGCTCAGGGAGGTACTATCCCTTATTGGTGTTTTTTTCACTCCTGACCACTACGCATGGGCTACTGTGAACACCTTTGTGACAATTTGTTTGGGCAAGTCTATTGCGGTTACCTGTTCTCTTGTTGTTCAAGCATTTGGTTGTGATTTAAAGCTGGACATTGACCGTTGGGAGCATGTCATCCCCTGTACCCTTCCAGAGCACATCATTTTCGGTGATGCAAATACCCTTAAATTTTGGTCCCTAAAACTAGTTTACCTATTTTATGATGGAGGCTTGAAGACCTAAGTTGATATCCCATTCTATCACTTAGCTTTGTTGACGATGTGATATCGGATGCAGCGATGATTCAGCAGAAGTGGGAGGAGATTGCTGCCGGTAAGAAAGTGATCAACATCGCCTCTTCTGATGAAGGTGAATCTATGGCTATGAATAACCCTGGTCCTTCAGTCTGGTGGCCGCCATTGAACATCGAAATAGCGTCGATAGCCTTTGAGGATAGGGACTACTACTTACATCAAGGTATGGACCTAGACTTTCGTATGAATTTGGATCATGGCTTATACCAAGACAATGCAAGGCTTTTGGATACAGAGACAAGCTCCTAGCTTCTCGAGAGGCTCCTTTACCCCTCTAATTGTGGTTGCTTCTACCCCAGCTACCGTGGCTAGCCGAAGTGTATGCCTTCATTCCCATAGTGTGGGCCACTCTTTGGAAGGTAGTATCTTTGTTCTAAACATTTTAAATTCCATTGATCATACTGTTATTATTTTTACGGCTGCATGCTTTAGCGTTGCACTATCCCCTAAGCTAGTTACTATAATTAAAAATTTGGAAAAAGGAAAGGGCTTTTAGTTCCTTATGTAAGTTTTGACTTGGAATGTTCGTGATCTAGGGAGTACAAATAAGTGAGATTTACTTAGGAATTTCATTCGAGATATACACCCTAATATTTCATTTATCCAAGAATCTAAGCTTGATTGTCCCAGCCCCTTTAAACTGCAAAGTATCGGGGGTCGATTTCCTTTTGGTTTGGCCTTTATTGAAGCCTTAGTGTCCAAGGGTGGTATTATTTCCTTTTGGAATTAGTCGAATTGGTCCCTTATGCAATTGTTAAAGCCCCGGTAGTCCGACATGTCATTTTGAGATTTAACACTTTTGGTCTGATTTACGCTTTTTCGAGCCTTACAGACCCCGTAACTCCTAGGATATGCAAGCTCTTTTGAGTGATTGTTAGAATTTTACGTCTTTGTTCTCCAATTCTTGGATCGTAAGAAAAGACTTTAATACCACTCGATTCCCCTCTGAGCATAATATTGGCTGTTTCAATCGAGATACGGATATATTTATTGACTTTATCAGTCGATATGACCTAATTGACCTTACTTTAAATAATAGTGCCTTCACTTAGACCAATAAGTGACCATCTCCCTCTCTTGCTAAACTAGACAGATTCTTTATCAACATTTCTTGGGAAAATATGCACCCTCTTTCCTTTTAGTGTGGCTTCCCTTCTCTTTTATCTGACCACTGTCCTATCCTGCTTGACTCTAGCAATGGTAGTCCTCATGCCCCTTTCCAAGTTCGAGAACTTATGGACTCTTGAGCTGGGATTTGATGACATGGTTAAGCATCTTTAGGCCTCCTTTCATGTCTCTTGCTGCACCTCCAAGATGTGGTCACTAAGCTTCGCCTATTTAGATTTGTCCTTAAAAAATGGTATGCGGATCTCAGGGATCCAATAAGAATAGGAAAGAGTATCTCCAAAACCAAATCATAGATCTAAATATTAAGGAAGAGACCTCTAGAATTTTGGTACATGATAGAAGCTACCTGGCAAATATGGAATCAGAAATAGAGAGAATAATGAAGCAAGAGGAGAGGGCTTGGATGAAGAGATCTGGGGATTAATGGGGTGAAAGAGGGAGATCTCAATATGGCATACTTTTATAGATTTGCAAATGGGAGACTTTGATCTAACAGAATCACTAGGATAAAGATTAATAGCCCGAGATTGAGGCGGAGGGAGAAATCCATTTTGCATTTACTAGCCACTTCAAATCTATCTTTCAAACAAGCTCATCCACTTTCGATTTTTTGACCTGGGAGGCGCTATTCCAAGATCCATCGTCAATTCAAGGTTCAATTGCTAAGGGCTTCAAGATTGACTACATTTGGCAGGTCTTAAATGATATAGCTTCTGAAAAAGCTCCTAGACCTGATGGGTTCCCGCCATATTTCTTCAAGAGCTCTTGGGGGTTCCTCAAATTCAGCATAGTGAGCGTTTTCGACGAGTTTAACTCGAATCTTGAACTAATTTAAAGAATTAACTATGACAACATCATCTTGATTCCTAAGTTTGAAGGTGCCTATAAAACCAAGGGATTTCAGATCGATTAGCCTTTAAAATACCATGCTCAAACTCATAACCAAGATTCTTGTGAACTATCTTAAACCCTTCATGGACGTCCTAATCTGTCCTAGACAATCGAATTTTACCTTTAGTGGGTCTCTAACTGACAATGCAACAATAGTGCAAGAGGAGATTTCATACTATCACTCTAACGGCATAAACTATGCATTCGTCAAATTGAATTTCTCTAAGGCCTTTGATACCATCTCCCGGTAGTTTTTTCCGAATGTCTTGAGGTACCATAGCTTCCCGTCGAAAGTCATCTCATGGATTAAGCATATATTGTCCACCCTTCTTGCATTTGCATTAATGGAATGAGAGGAAACATGTTCGCTCATTCTAAGGTCTTAGGCAAGGCGACCTAATATCCCCCTTCTCTTCAATATCACAGTTGGAGCCTTTTCTCATATGATTGACTTGGCCACATCTTCTAGGTTAATTGCCTATCGTGGCAACAATCTCCTTCCTCCAGGGTTATGCTCTTTCCAATCTGCAAATGACACTATACTCCCATCCATGCCCACGCCGCGCTCCATACCTTCTTTGAAGTTTCTGCTCTACTTTTTTGAACTGACTTCTAGGTTAAAGATTACATTCAGCAAGAGTGTCATATTCATGTCTGAGCCATCCCATCCAGTTTGGACCGAAGTAGCCTCAGCTCTTAACTGCCTCATCCATACTTTCCCAATCCCTTACCTTGGATTATCCTTGAGACCATCTAGACCAAAGCATAAGGATTGTCCTACTTTCTTAGAAAAGCTCTCCTCAAGTTTGTTTGGCTGGAAAGTGTCTCGCTCTCTAGAGCTAGCAGGATTACCCTTGTCAACTCTAAACTCAATAGCGTTCCAACCTAAGGGTAGGCACGGTCGGTTAACCGAACTGCTCGGTTAATTAATCGATTTAACCACTCAGAAAGCATGGTTCGCTTAACCGAATCGACCTTGCATTTGAGCAGATTATACCAACCGAACCACCATAATTTAACTGCTGTTAACTGTATTAAAGTATTAGTTAACCGTTCAGCTAAATCGGTTAACTGAAAACCAGTTAACTACGGTTAACCGAAAATGTGTGCACAGTCAAGCCAGCAGCTTTACATATTACAAACTACAAAGCACTGCACATCCAAGTCTAATTCCAAATTCATAAATGACATTCAAATAAACACAGCCGCAGGCCCCAAGCCACATTCAAATAACAATAATTCAAATTGTCAATTACTCAACAACATTACTGCATACATATTACAATGACGTAATTCATTAATTTAGCATATTACAATGAAAAAATTCAATACTCAACAACGTTATTGCATACATACATATTACAGTAATATAATTATAAAGTTCATAATACAGCAGCAGCCAACTACAGAGTACAACCAGCCTGTGAACCACCAAGTGCAAGGCTGAAGGCAGCATGCCAGTAACTAGAAAGTGCTTATCTTCTTCAAGGAGATTGGGAATTAATAAGTTATAAGGCTACTTGATTGCTTTGGACTGGTAATTGCATAATGTGGACATGCATTGGTTGATTATAAGTACAGTGGTGCTTTTAGTGTATTGGCACATGGCACGATGGCAGTGCACTAGTGCAGTATGAACCATGAAGGCGAGCATCATGCAAGAGACAAAAAATTATGGTGTTGTGATATAAGTGTAATATTGTAACGACCTGCAAATCCGTTCCCCTTGAGTTAACACTATTCTACCTAAATCAACTCGAGTGGTACAGAAATACGAACCATTTGGGTTAAAGAAGAAGAGGTAGAAGAAGAAAATAGAAAACAACAACAGAATCTAACCATCGCAGCGGAATAAAATATAATAGATAATAATGATCTTTACTCAAAAATAAAATGTATCTGTTTATATATTACATCATCAAAATACATCAATCACAGCTCAACATCAATATCATACAACTGGATACACAGATACTCTACACAGCGGAATATATATAAAACAAGTACGAAAGTACGTATCGTCATCCAGCTCGTCTCCTGAGCTCCACTGCATCATACCCTATATCCTATAATACTCGGTCTGACCCGAGCATTACAGTTAAATAACACCCGAGTCAGTCTGGAATACCAGCGTGAGAAAATCACACTCAATTGATTATTAAAGTTTCAAAAAATCCTTTGAAAACAAAAGCATCTCGTAAGACCATGCCACAAATAAACATGTCGGGTTTTTACCTTACGATAGCTAAAACAATGTTTATAGAAATCCTCTGATATTATAATAGGGACTATATACAAATACTTACAAAATAGCCGAAATTGTTACATGATTAAATTCCAGCTACTAGCCACAGAGTGGGTAATACAAACAAAACTCGTACAAGGCTCGTAGGGAGAATGGATTTCCAACTAATGACTAGGAATTGGGGTACCACCTGTCACAGTACGTGGCCTAGATCACAGTACCGAGGAGTACGCCCGCTCCCCTGCAACACAAGTCCGGGACTACCCCTTACTGGATAATCCCGAGTGAGATCACCCCGCGGTTGGGATCAACAACCGTCCAGAGGAGCGAAGTGGCAGTGGGTCTGATTTCACGACGATGTGACTGTCGCGATTCGAGGTGCTTACGTGAGGGCTAGAGCTTGATTTCGAGTATTGCATAGGGAGGTTAGGCACTGCATCGTGATTCCATTGGCTGCGCACGCGAGGAGTAGTGGATTCCTGTTCGTGTTTGAGGGATTCGTTTTTCTTTCCCTCTCGATTTAGCTTGATTTCTCCGAAAGATCATTCAATACAAATGAGATAATAAATACAGCAAGATAAAAGTTAAATTATATTTTAAATTTAAAACATATAGATTGTTTTTAAATTTATTTACAGAAGGAAGAAGAGCATAAATATTTATATTCTTTACTGAAAGAAGAAAAGAAAAAAGAAAAAGAAATATACATGTTTTAAAATTGCAATTACATTTGAAATAGTGTATTGGTGATAAACGGTTTAAGTAACTCATTTAAATTTTTTGGTTACTAGAAAATTAGTTATCATAGGAAAATTTATATTTAATTTTGGATTTACTGGTCTAAATTTAATTATACTAGTTGATTTAAATTTATTTGGAAGGATAATTGATGGGTTGGTTATTTAAGAATGTTAATAAATTGTTTGCTTAATTCAAATATTAATAAATTTATAAATAGGAATATAAATGATCTATTTATTCGAATATTGATAAAAAAATCATTTAAAATTTATGCAATGTCAAAATGGCGAAGGAAGCAAGCTAATTTGGATGGATTGTAAAACTAAGGTCAAAGGTGAGTTAATCTCACTCGGTTAAATTTAAATTTAAATGATTAAATTCAAATAATTGGTTGAATGGATGAATTGATTGATGTGCTATAGTTTGGTATATTTTGGAGTTGGTATTTTATATTGTGCTAACGTATGTGGATGTAGGGAAAACAGGTTGGAGGGATCCAACTGGACCCCTCAACATTTAAATAAATTATTTAATATTCTCTGTTGTGAATATTGATATTCTATGATGAGTTATATAGGAATATTGAATGTTATGGTTTGATTGGATATATTTGGGTATAATGATTAAAAATATATATATATATATATATAAATTGGATTGTTGGGAAGAAAATAAAAGGAAGTAAATTTGTAAGCGAAATAACTATAGAAAATGTGAATAAATTAAGAATGAATTGAAAGGAATGGAAGTGATATTAAAATACTAATAAATAACTTCGAGTTGAAAAGATTTTGAATAAACAAAAATTAATAAATTGTAAAATCAAGTGATATTATTTTAAAGGAAATAAGAATTATTTTAAAATTCAAAGTTTAAATTTATTTAAAGGGATTAAAAAGTAATTTGAGAAATCAAAAATTGGTATTCTCAGTTAAAAATAGTTTAAATCATAATTAAGAAATAAAATCTGAAATTAATAGCTTTTGAAGTAAAAGGGAGTAAATTGGAAATCAATTTGGAAATTGATTCAAGTGTTTGAAATTGAAAATTTAAAGAAGAATGTGAAGAGAAATATATTTCTCTGGATAGCCAAGTATGTTCAAAGTAAATTTTTAAATATAAGTTAAAAGCTTTAATGTTGTTTTAAAAAAAAAGCATGTTTTAGAAAATTTATTATTTTTAATCTTTTAAATTCTAAAGTAGATATTTTTCAAATCTATTATCGTAGTAGTTATTTAAAAGGTGACTTAGTAATTCTGTTTTAAAAAGTGAAAACCTAGTTTTATATTTTATAAAGTAACCTTATTTTTAAATATTCATATAGTATATATTTTTAGCCAATTATTGAAGTAGTCTTAACTTAAATGTTCTAAAGTAAATTCCAAAGTAAGTATTTTATTTTAATCTATTATCGTAATAATTATTTAAAGAATGATTTGGTATTTTAAAGAAGAAAATCTAATGTATAGTTATAAGGTAACCTTATTTTAGTTATTTCTAGAGTATTATTTTAGATTAAGTATTAAAGTACATTTTCTAAATTAAATGTTAAACGTATTTTACAACAAAGTGTTTTTAAATTATTTTAAAAATCTAAAGTTTTGTGCTTGGTGATTCCAGTGGAAATAGAAATACTTGGAATTTATTCTGAGAAAGGAAGATAGTTTGAAAACTGTTTTCAAAAAGGGTTGAAAGTGAAATATACCTTGTGAAGATATTTTTGAGATAAATACATAATTTGGGAAATTATTATTGTTGGATGGTTGTTTGTGAATATTAATTGATAGTTAAATCACCGACTATCAATATTGGCCAAATGCGCTGATCGTTTCGAAGAGACCGGGATCGAGATTTATTTCTCGAAAACCACTTCGATTCGGTTTGTACGTTTCGTGGGAAACGAGTTTGGATTCGAAGATGGAGCAGTGAAGTGCAAGGGCTAGTCGCTACTAATCTTGAGGATATTTCCATAATGGATGTAGTAGTAGTGCATTCGGTTCCGTTCGAACCTGAGACGGACTTGTATGGATGAATGCTTTCGTATACATCGTCAGGTGGACGATGGGCATTCTAAGGGATATGTTCTATAAAGGTAACGCTTAGCCTCAAGCCTCATCAAATGGGAATGACTGAAAATCAGGCGTTATGCAGCAAGGCTAGGTGGGTAGCACCCAAGCAGGGTGAGGTCATCCCTGTCTAGATGTCCCTTTTTATTTTGGCTTAGTGGGCAGTTGCTGATCCCAACCGCGGGGTGATCTCACTCGGGATTATCCAGTAAGGGGTAGTCCCGGTCTTGTGTTGCAAGGGAGCGGGCGTACTCCTCGGTACTGTGATCTAGGCCACGTACTGTGACAGGTGGTACCCCAGTGCCTAGTCATTAGTTGGAAATCCATTCTCCCTACGAGCCTTGTACGAGTTTTGTTTGTATTACCCACTCTGTGGCTAGTAGCTGGAATTTAATCATGTAACAATTTCGGCTATTTTATAAGTATTTGTATATAGTCCCTATTATAATATCAGAGGATTTCTATAAAAATTGTTTTAGCTATCGTAAGGTAAAAACCTGACATGTTTATTTGTGGTGTGGTCTTACGAGATGCTTTTGTTTTCAAAGGATTTTTTGAAACTTTAATAATCAATTGAGTGTGATTTTCTCACGCTGGTATTCCAGACTGACTCGGGTGTTATTTAACTGTAATGCTCGGGTCAGACCGAGTATTATAGGATACATGGCATGATGCTGTGGAGCTCAGGAGACGAGATGGATGACGATACGTACTTTCGTACTTGTTTTATATATATTCTGCTGTGTAGAGTAGCTGTGTATCCAGTTGTATGATATTGATGTTGAGCTGTGATTGATGTATTTTGATGATGTAATATATAAACAGATACATTTGATTTTTGAGTAAAGATCATTATTATCTATTATATTTTATTCCGCTGCGATTGTTAGATTCTGTTGTTGTTTTCTATTTTCTTCTTCTACCTCTTCTTCTTTAACCCAAATGGTTTGTATTTCTGTACCACTCGAGTTGATTTAGGTAGAATAGTGTTAACTCAAGGGGTACGGATTTACGGGTCGTTACAAATATCAACCATGATAGTGCAATGCAGTATCAACTATCAACCATGACAGTGCATTGCAATATCTACTAGGACAGTGCAGTATCAACCACTAACAATTATGTCATGATATAAGTCTAATATCAACCATGTTGAGATTATCAGAGCAACTTGTTGCTTCTGTAAATTACATTCAGAACTTCAAGGACGTCAAAATGCTTGATTTCTAAACTAAAGAATAAAAAGTGGAGTTATCTAAACTTGAATACAGTCAAACTTTAAGGTTGTAGAACTCCATATCCAATAATTAGCATTTGCATCCCCTAATTAAGTTGAAGAAACTACCAGATTGGTATATTTTATCTATTGGGCCAGACCATAAAGGCAAAACTAGAGAATAGAAAACTAACCCAAATCTAAGCAATGAAGCATGTGACATTTATCATTTATCCTTTTTCTTTTTTCCTAAATTTGTGAAACTTGCACAACATGTTACACCTTTATTTCATGATAAGTTTTAACTGAACAAATATAATTTATGGATTTAACTCTATAGCATAATTTTATGTATAGTATGAAATGAAAGTGATGCAAAAATGATAAAAAATTAACTTACCTCAATGTAGGCCTATGGATGGTGATCTATTCTCTGTTGATGTTTCCACAATTAAAGAAGTTCTCGAACCATGCCCATGTACAAACTCTATATAGTCAAACAAGTCAATGATAGGGTGTATTCAGTATGTGATGATTAAATAATAATAATTTACAAACCAAAGAGAAATATTACGTGAAAAAACAACATCATAATAAGTCACATCACTTAAAGGAACCTCAATTCGATGATATACAAAAATTGGTTTAGACCTTAGCCAATTTTGGGTAGTAATCAATGCCTCAATCATCTTTGGACTTAAAGTACTACAAAATGGATCTATAACCCATCCTTCGGTGCTAAAAGAAGATTCTGAAATTGAATTAGTGAAAATAACTTCTATATATAAAACTGAAACTATGCAGTGTGCACTTGACCTCAGGCGCATATACAAGCTCAAATACATGATTCAGATCTCTTAAGCTTGTCTGTTACAGAACAATTTATATAGGTTTTCTAGGTATTATGGTTATTGAAGTGCAATGATATAAAATAACAATAAATTCAACAATATTGTATCATATTAAATTAGTATGAATTTTTTATTTGTTGCAACTAAAATCCGCTTTTGACAATAAGCACTAAGCATTACCATTACTGACATTAGTGTTTTTAGCATGTCATTCTTCAATGGTTTACTGTTTTTGAATTTAGGAACATGGAAATGCATGCTTGGGAATACTTAAGGCAGTAAACATCGCCAAAATGATCTCGATACGGAATCACTGATTATTGAACATTTGAACTAGCTGAAATTGAATAACAGCAATTATCAACTAGAATAACAAATTAGCAATCTAAATCTAGCTTAATAAAAATCTATGCTCACATTTTTTCTCTTTCTCATTGTTGTTGATGGATTCATTGGCATTGCCATGTCTATCTACAGTAGTCACTCGACTCGAACTTGAATAGTTGAAGGCTTGAAGCCTAGCTAAAGGCGCTGGCGTGGTGTTCAAGAGTAGCAACAACCAACAGCAATTGTAGCAACTGTCGTAGATCAGTAGATGAGCTCGAGGCTCGAGTGATCGGGATTTGGGTCGCTTCGACTTCGACTAACAGCGGCGGTAGTGCACTCGAGCTATTGTAATTTGGGGGAGGCTTCGACTAACTTCACAGGTCTACGGTTTTTTTTTTGAAGTACGAATTTGCTAATTGCTTCCGCAGGCAGCCAGGTCACGAAATTACTCACGAGATAAAATTTTGTTAACAGTTAGTGGGTAGTGGGCAGGGCTACGGTTTGGACACAAAACTAAATGGATTAGAAAATAAAATGGTCGGTTAACGGTTAACAGACCAACCTAATTTTTGTTAACCGTTAACCAAACCGAAAATATTTGGTTAAGATCGGTCAGTTAACCAATGATGTCGGTTAATCTATTTTAGCGGTTAAGTCAGTTTGGTAGTGTTCAGTTCAGTCGGTTAAATGCCTATCCCTATTCCAACCTATTGGCTCTCCTTTTACAAAGCCCTCATCTATGTAATTCAAAAAATTGATGCTATTTGGTAGGCTTTTCTTTAGAAGGGCACACCCACTATTTCTCCTGCAAACTGTTTAGTAGCATGAGATAAGGTATGCAAACCAAAGAAATTTGATAGGCTAGGAGTCATTAACCCTGTTCACTTTAACAAGGCTCTCCTTGCCAAATGGGGTTGGGCCATGCTTACTGATTGGTCAAAGCCCTAGGCTAAATGGATTGCCAATCAATACTACAATGGTGTATTTAGCCTATCTGACTACTCCACTACTCCATCTCCTTCAGTATTTGCCTATTTGAGGGATATCATTACCTATTATGGAGTGCTGTGTATCAGCACTACTGTTAAAGTGGGTAATGGTGCATGCACTTCTTTCTGGATGGATCCTTGGCTTGACGATATGGCCCTAAAATCTCTCTTCCTTGGTTTGTTCGACTTGGCAACCTATAACACATCACCATGCGGGAAGCTTTCCAACATGGCAGTTGTAATATAGAATTCACTAATGTAATCACTATCCCAAATTTATCATCAATCTTAGCAATGATTCAACTCACCAGCTTTATCAACCTAACCTAGCAAGATGGCATTCTCTCGTGGAGCCTCTCCAACTTGATTTACTACAATGTGAACTCTGATTACTAATTCTACAACTACTCTAATATGTTTTATAACTTCGCTATCCTTTGGAAACTTAAGGATCCTCTAAAATATAAGGTTCACATGTGGCTAGTAATGCTAAACATACTTAATACAACTGTTAGTCTTGCCCGAAAGCAGACTGGCTCTACTCAACGCTGCTTCCTATGCTCAAAATACACATACTCTTGCACAGATATTTTTCATTCTTATGACTTTATCTTTCAGGTTTTGATGCTTTGTGCCTCAAATTTAAACATCAATTCTTAATAGCTCCGAACGTTCCTAGTTTAGACTATAGGAATGACGTGATCCAAATTCAACTAAGGCCCTTTAGGTCCTTGCTTTTGCCTGGACTGCATGGGTCGAATGAAATGCCAGATGCTTCAACTCTAAATCTTTCTCTTTTTTAGTTATTGATAATGAAATAGTATACTTGTTCTAAACTTAGACATGAATTCTGATAAGCTCGCTGTAGTTCTTCCTGATAAGCATGACTGAGCGGGAGTCGGTGGAAGCAACAATGCGCAGGTTGAAGAACCTTCCTGCATTTTCCTATGCTTTGGATGTTCACGTCTTATGTATTTTGTCATATATCTTGTCGTATATTTTTCTTAACTATCTATAGTAGGGATTATGTTTTGTGTATGTATATATTTGGGTTATTTACAACTATAACACTATGAATTTATGGGCTATTGACTAGGCCTGTTAGTCAGATATTTCTATTTTAATTTTATGCATGTATGGTTGTGTGGCTCCGATCACACATCGTTTTATCAAAAAAACAATATAATACATGCATAAATATATAATTAAATTATTTTATTAATTTTACTAATAAATTATTTTTTGAAATTAATGTTTAAATTTTAATTTTTCAAACACTTTGAAAATTTTATTATCATTTCAAACATTTTGAAAACTTATGTTATAATATAATTTCTATAATAAAAATATCACATATTAAATCTAATTTCTAAATTTAAAATATTTACTTTAATTTTCAAAAATAAATTTTAAAATCAACCCAAGGCTCAATTCAAATTGGGCTTTTCTATTAAGGGCAATCTGGCTCGCTACACCTTTCTGGTCAGGCCGCTAGCCAGGTAGGACATGGTACTTGATTACCTAATTTCAATCTTAGGTATTACCTTTTCATATACCGTACTAAGTGGAAAAGCTTAATTAGTTAGCCTTAACATAACTAATTTAGACCGCATAGGCTACTGAGCTCCGATACCATTGTCGATATGGCCCAAACTCCCTTGGATGACCCAACTTGGTACCTCATGAGTGAGTTTTACATGCAGCCTTTTGACTAGTACAACCATTATGGGACATATAAGGGTAAGAGGCATTGTTTCACCACATACCATTATATAAAAGCCCCCCATTATGGTAGTTATAGGGATTGAACTTAGGACATCCAATATATCATATGAATGTACCAACAAACCTCGTTCTAACACTATTGTTGGAACTGGGCTAGCTCATAATGGAGTTATAGGACAAATTTCAAAAAATTCCTATTTTAAATATATTGAGCCTATGAAGTTTAATAAATTATAAGATACAATCTAATGAGGCTTTAGTTAAAATCTTATTTTATTTAAATTATTTAGAAGGATTTTTAATTTTACTTTATGTATACAATATTGAATGAATCAAACACATTCATGTGTGTATAGTGCAAGTGATATATATAATTAACGTAAATAGTTAATGTGTATGTATATAGGCGTTGTGACTTACACTGGAACACACACATTTGCCTTTTATATATGCCTTTGTTGTCCATGGTTTATTTTGAAATTATATAAAATAACAATATTGTATACATATAGTTTACTTATATTTACTTATATACAATATGTTATAAAGTTATTTTACCAAATCAAAAGTTTGCATATGTTCAAAATGACAATCAATTTTGTTAAAATTTCATTTACTTATCTTTAATGTTATTTCGAAATAGTTTAAACACTCAAACACGTATATGTATGCATATATGAATAACTACAAACTATGTTTTAAATGAAAATATAATATATAAATACACACCTACACACTATGTAATCTATTATTTGTTTTGAAATTAAACTAATAAATTTAGATCTACTTTAACATGTTAGGGAGTCAAAGGTTTTATAATGTTTTGCATAAAAGTCCACTCATGTTTTTTCTTTTTTTTAATTGAAACAACTTTTAAATAAATGTCAACAATAACCTAAAATTATATTCAAAAAAACAAATATATGAAATATGTATTCAATCTCCAAAGTAATTTTAAATAACTTACATATATAGCTAATTTATATTTGTGTATATAACAAAGTAAAAAATACATCAATTAATTACAATTAGTTTCCAATACAAAATTGTTTGTTTGTTTGCCTTTTTTATTAAATAATAATTTCTAAAATAATGAAAAATTAGATTGGACAAATAATGCATATACATTCATTATTAAATGAACAAAATCTAAGCTATACATATAATATGAACATATAATGAAAAATTTGTAGCAAATATAGGATCTAATTATATTATAATGATGAACATACAATAAACTAACATATATTGGTTCTGAACTTTAGGTTAACATAATGAACAAATAATGAGATTAGATGCAGCATGTATAGGATTGAAAATTCATTAACATGGTGAAAATGTAATAAAATAAATTAGAATTCGCAAGCCTATGATTTGCACTTTAAACGAAGAATAAAACTCCGATTCGATTGAATCAACCTCTGGATTTTGCAAGAATTTAGAGGCAAACACCACCTTGAATATGCTGATTTTTATTTGAATTTTTCTTTTGGGGAATATTTTTTAATCATTGAGGCATTAAGGGAGAATAGTGCAAGAGAAAAGAAAATTAAAAAAATTTGTCAAAAAAAGAATGAGGGATTGAATAAGAGAGATTACGTTTTAATGGAAACAATGTAGCTTTTTAACTCACTCCTTTAAAACTTTCCCTATTTAATTCATAATTAAATCTCATTAAATACTCTCCCTCCTCTTCATATTTTTGGTATAATAAAAAGAACTAAAGGGAAAGTGGCAACATTTATAAATGAGATTTAAGTGAGTCGTAAAGTGGAGTAAAGGATGAAAATTTAATTCCTTCTTTTAATTGCTCCTTTGGATCTTAAATTCGCATTTGAAATCTCTCCTCTTTTTATCATGCATGTGGATCCCAATTTTTTTTTCAAAACCACTTAAAATTTAATTTAAACTTAGTTTAAATATTTTATAGATATCGTGTATCAATACGCTTGTTTATAAGTTTTACATACGCAGTTTATTAAATACTAATGGTATCCGACCAAATCAAACAAAGTTTAATAATTAATATTTCATAAATATTAATTAATTTAACTAATTTTTAATAATTTATAAATTAATTAAATCCTGTGATTTTTTAAGATAATTCATCATTATGGTTGTGCGATTCAAAGGTATAAATTCGATCAGTGATTTATATCGAACAATTCGACAATTAACGTTCATACATAACTTTATCTCATGGTGTGATATTTTGGCTTAATTTATCACTTATATGTTATTTTGGTAAAATCAGTTTTACTTATTATAAATGATATCTAATAGTGAGGATCATTTATGCCAATTCTCTTCATCAAACTATATCACTTTGGACTCATGGAATTTGATAATTGTCAAAATTACAATATTGTCCATATTTAACTTTATCATCTAAATATAAAGTCTTCAGTTTAAGAATAAAAATTATTACTAACTAAACTAGTCTAGCCAAAGATTTTGACTTTGAGCTGATTTCAGTTGACCATGATGCTTCCCCATATAACTAAGGAGATGAATCTTCTCTTAAATTGTGTTTCACTTCCAATACTTCCACTCGATCCAATTATAGTTGTTCGATGGTCGCCATGCCATGATTTTACTATAATCAAAGTAGAGCTTTCATATTGAAGATCAACAGTATTCCCAAGTCTAGAGAATTGTATAAATTAGTTACTTCAATATTTTCTGTTTGACCTTAGTTATATTAACAAACAAAATTCTATCGAGTGAGTTATTCCATAGTTTTCAGATTACTGTCATTATGTAGCCTCTTGGTGCCTTCAGCAGCCATGAATAATATACTAGTTAATGTTTGGAGAGATTTACGTCCCCTGGTCTCAACGGATGCATCGATGTTCAGTCTCGATACATCTTGACTAGGAATACTAAAATGTTGTGCTTATCATATTGTGATATAATACTCATTGTTACAACTATTTGTAATTGCTATCACAAACACATCATTTATGGACTTTTTGACATACATACCTAAATCAACTAATTAATTATTTACAACATTTTATAATAAGTGTATAATAGAAAGGAAACACATTTTATTTCGAACAAGAATGGCCATCGAGTTAGATTTATGTAACAAATTACATAATTTCCCCTAGGGCATATCTCTAACCCTGTTAGAGCCTACAATATCTATATTATTTGAATTTATAACGTATCCAAAAATGGATGCAATTACTCAGTTCCTCTAAAACTAATATAAAGAAATAAAAGAGATGCTAATCTTTTGAAATAAAACTTGATTGATTCACATGAAACTTAGTCAACTTACTTTATTTTTAATGAAATTCATATAGAACTTAATTAACAAAAACATATCTAAAACAAAAATTTAGTCTTTGTTAACAGCTTTCAAGCTTAAGTAAGATTGCTTCCTTAAAATATGATTGAGAATCTACTAATTATTAATATTATGTGTGATTGTAGTATTTGATTAATGAACAAAGCACAATTACTAGACATAACCTATGAGTTTAAAAGATGCAATGGCCAAAGTGTGATAGTGATAAAAGCAATTAAAACTTAGTAGTCGTTGCCATTTCAATGTTTTCTTTCACCACTATTTGAACAATGATGTAGTTTATGTTTCATTTTTGTCAATTACATTATTTTGCTCTTCACTTTTACCACTTTTACGCATTACAGTAGTAGTAACAAAGTTTAACCTCTGCGACTGCACTTCCATTAAGTAAATTGTTATGCTCGTCTTCGATTACACTTAATAAGGTAGTAGTTGCTAAAAAAACACTTGTGATATTGTGTATCAAGGCCAATATTAAAAGATAAACATGCTAATAAATGGAATTTAGCGATTGTCATTAATTTTAACAAAAAAGTAACATCATTAGTTCCTAGACAAAGGATTTTTGAAAGAAGTAACCATGTTGAATTCAGTTTATAATCTAACACTACATTGGGTTTAAGCAATCCAGCCTATAGTTAGGAATAAAAATGAAAGCACAAGTACATACATTTGTCATATTTTGATTTAAATTTAATCTTGAAATAAATATAATCTTAAAATAAGAAAGAAAAATTAGTTGTGGATACTTTTGTATGGTTACATCTTCATCTTTAGATGAAAAATATGACTTAATATTATATGTAAATTAATTATAATAAAGTAATAAACGCACCTGATTTATAATTTGGCAGAATAGTCAAGTAAGAAGAGGGCTTGTTTGGTGCTTCGTGAGCAGCAGGAAGGTGGTGTTCAAGGGCGAGTCGGTACTCGACGTAGAGTGTGACGGTAGGGAAGGTGGCAGTGCATGGAAGGTAGTGGAATTGAAGAAGCGGGTGGAGGAAAGGGAGGATTTAGTCATATTTTAAGGAATGAGAAGAGGCAGGGAAGGACTATTGGCAGGGAGGGTTGCAGTTGGAGGGGGATGATAGGGAAGTTCATCAATAGGGTTAGCAACTGATGGTGGAAAAGAATTTGTGTTTGAGGATTGGAGGGGATGATTTGAAGAAGAGGGGAGGGGGAAATAATTTGGGGAATTAGTGGCCACTAAAATAAGAGACTGCTTAGAATGTCTTACTTGACCAATCTCTCCTCTAAATCAAACAAATTAAAACAAAATAATAACACTATGGAATAAATCATTATCTCTTGGCATTATAAAAATAAACTTTTCTTGTAGTGTGGATGTCATGTTATCACAAGAAAGGTCATTGGAAATAGAACCGTTCAGAGTACTTTAAGATTGTTGAAGAAAAGAAACATAATGGTTATGCTGCTCCATTAGGTACATTTATAATTTAAAAATAATATTAACTGGGTTTTTAACCAAGTAGATTTCAACAATAAGTAGAAGGTCAAGATGAAGTGACTCGAGAATTTGGAAACACGATCAAAAGAACAAGAAGATGGAACTCAAGAAATTTCATTGAATTTTACCCAAGGAAGGCTCATGGTACCCTAAGGAACCTATCGGTACCGAGAGGTCATTTCTCAAATTTGGGTGCTCTAAAGCCCATATACTTCATATGTTACCTCAATCACTCATGGTCAAGTGCTTTTCAGAGAGAATAGGAGCGCAACACTAAGGATTTATGAGAAGAAAGCAAAAAAGAAGCAGGATAATCCAAATATTATCAAGAGAATCATCAGAATCAACTCAAAATCTATGGAAGAAAGCTTAGAACACATCAAATAGGAGATAGGAGAATGGGAAAGTGAAAGAATTAAATTTGCATAAGGCAAAGCTATTGGTACCAAGAGATTTCCCTCGATACCGAGAGGTTTTTATAACCTATGGATCCCACGTGGGCACTTGTGCAGCATTGGGCTTCCTTCTGGACTTCAATGCAAGCGTGCTCTTGAACATATGAACCTATTTCCCTATAAACCAGCTCCTGATGACCTTCTAGATCTTCTTGGTGCTATGACTTTCTATTAACAATCCTTCAAGTTCTTCAAGTAAGTTTTATGGATCTAACTTTTGGATCTTTCTAACCGAAAGTAGAAAGTTAGATCGTAGCCTGGATTAAGAGTTCTTAGTGAAAGCAGCAAAATTATTGATTCCAAAAAATGGATCAACACCCAAAGATATGTTGCAGGGAACCTTTAAGACATTGATCTAGTAGATAACAGCAGAATAATAGAAAAAGAATAGCAAGACGCAAGATTCTTATAGTGGCAATCTCTGGCCAAAGTTGACTTTTAGCTTTATTGATTGTTGATTATAGAGAACAACAGTCACTAGTAAAAGGGTTTGACAAGTCCTATTGCTTAGAACTGCCAATAGTAGCCTCTTAGGTGACTATTAAATGAGGGAGATTAGAGATAATGAAGAAGCAGAGTGAAGATGACCAATGATCCTTCTTTATTTGTAGTAGGGCTGGCTAGTGGTGATGAAGGAAATATTCACCAAGTTGAAGATAACAATCAACAGACAATATCATAATCCTTTACTCAACTGGAAGTAGTTACCAGAGGATAGCTCGATAAAATAATACAAGAGATTAACCAATAGATGGTGGATAGCACGAAAGCTCTAATGGATAAGATGGAATCTTTGCTAAACTTGCAACCCCCAAGAACCAGGAGAGTTAGAAGGGAAACTTCAGCTGCTATTAAGCAAGAGAATTCCTCCATTTCTTGCCAAAACAGGAGGAATGTGAAGCAAAAATAGAAGATGGAAACTCTAGAGTAGTTGATGGATTTGTAGGAGGAAGTATAAGACTTCCTTTCCCAAGAAAACTAACCGATACCAAGAGAATTTCTCTCGATACCGATAGAAATATACGAGTGGATGGTTTCCAGGAAATGGATGCAATTATGGATTATGATGAGGAGGTGGACTTGCGACTTTAATGATGATGATTTGGAGATGTTAGTGAAGGCGGAGTTCAGACAACTACAGCACAACCAACCGCATGCCCACAAAATATCGAAGGAATTGTTCTCCCAAAGGCAGGAGGACCTAAATGTAACCGACAAACCGAGACCATTTGTATAGTCAAACACTTGGCGCAGCCTCTGATAGTCGACCATTGGAATACCGTGCCAACAAGGAGTACATCGCTAATATGGTCAAACGATTGATGGAGGAAAGTAAGGGTAGGAGGAACGATGATTGGGTTCCGCACCAAGCCAAACTCCATTCACTGAAAATATATTGAGAGAAGAATACCTAGAAAGTTCGTTATACCAACGATGCCATCATACAATGGAGCTACTGATCCCAAACAATACTTACTCAAATACGAATGGTATATAGATGGAACAAGAGCTACGGATGTTGTTCGTTGTAAGTGTTTTCCTCATCTTCTTGGAAGGAGTCGCTTATATATGGTTCACTAGGCCCGTGTCAAAGTCCATATCTACTTTTGGTGAAATAGCTAATAAGTTTCTAGAGCAGTTTAGGCTCCACGCTTCCTGCCAAAGGACATGATGTCCCTATCTAGCTTGTCACAAGGACCCAAGGAGTCACTAACGGCTTTCTTGAATTTATTCAACATTGCTGTTACAGAGGTTAGCAATCCAAAGAAAAATCTTATATTCATGGCACTGGTCCGTGGTATTCACCCGGACATGGATTTTGGTTGGTGGTTAAAGATGAAACAACCAACAACTATGGAAGGATTCTATTGAAAGACAAACCAGTTCCTACAATCAGACGAAGTAAGCTTGGTTGAAGGAAAGGTCAATGATGGATAGTTGAAGGAGGTAATTCAAAGCAATGTTGTGTTTGAAAAGGATAGAGAAAACTCTGGTAGAGTTGCAAGAAATGCTGGAACTTTTAGAAACCATAAGAAATGGAATCAAAGCCCCGGCGGTAGAAATAATGATAATAAGAAATGTCCGAGGGATTTGAGACCATAAGATTACGCTCCTCTAAATGATATGCTGAAGAACATTTATCTTGCTACTTAGGGAATCGAGCAATATAAGCAACCAATCAGGAGGGAAGCAGTGTAGCAGCAGAAGCAGTCGGGGAAGTACCGTTACTTCCACAAAATGCATGGCATAATAGAAATGAATACCATCACTTAAAGGACTTGATCTAGGAGCTGATACGGAAGAACATGCTCCAGCAGTACATGAAGAGCAGTAGAAGCGATCTGGGAAGTACTACCGCTTCCACAAAATGCATGGGAATGACAACAACAAATGCCATCACTTGAAGGACTTGATTAAGGAGCTAATACAGAAGAACATGCTCCAGCAGTATGTAAAGCAACAAAAAAACATTACCAAGTTATTGTACCTAAGGCCCATCAGCTCAAGGAAAACCACCTGGACCGAGTGGAGAGCGGCCCAAGAGTACACATGGAAGGCTAGTGATAAATATTATAACTAGAGGCCTCATCCGGTGGAGGAAAGCTAGGGTGAGATGGAAAGATATGTCAGTTCATTGAAACACACAACACGGGAAAGTTGTTACGCCGTCGAGGATGGAGCTTCGACTAAGCAAATGAAGATGATAACAATGACATCATGTTTATAAACCAAGATTTTAATAGAGTTGAGGCACCAATCCATGATCCCATGGTGGCAACAGTTGTAATTGGATCAGCGGTTATGCACCAAGTTTTGGTGGATAGCGGAAGCTTGGTTAATATTCTATTCAAAAAAATAATTTAACCATACGAAAATCGATATGAAGGATATGACTACCTGGAAGATGAAGATTCAGGGATTTACGGGTGAAGCTAAATAGCCGACTAGGATGATCGACTTGCCCTTAGAGCTTATTGAAGGAAAAAATAGGATAGTGCACATTCAGATATTTATTATTAACGATGAAATTCCCAATGGAGAATAGAATTAGAGTGGTGTAAGGGGACCAGAGTAGAACAAGAGAATGCTATTTTTCCGAAAGATGAGAAGCTAAAAATCGAGAGAAACAAAATAATGTGGGGGAGACTCTCCTCATTCAAGAATCGCAAGCTTAGTAATTACAGAATAGCCTCCATAGCTAATTCTACAAGTCTAAAGATCCCTGGAAGAAGTCAGCGGAAGTTTGGGCAGCACCGGTGGAGCTAAAAGTGAGTGTCCCTATTGATATGGTGACCCAACTTGAGTATTAAAGATTGGTCCTCAACTGCTTAACTTTGGTGTATAGCTCAAGATGTAGCTAGAAAGATTCTCGTGGAAATCCATAAGGGTGGCTATGGGGACTACATTGGGGGAATAACCCAAGCGAAGAAAGTACTTCGCTACATGTATTTCTGGCTGATGATAAATCAGGATGTTGCTGACTACTCTAGACGATGTGACCGATGCTAGAGACACACAAAGATTTCAAGAGCCCCATTAATTGAAATTACACAGATGGTCATTCCAATTTTATTTGCGATATAAGGAATCGATATCATTAGTGCACTACTGATATCGAAGGAGGAGCCAAATATTCTATCGTTGTAGTGGATTACTTCATGAAATAGGCTAAAGCAAAATAGCATGCCATGATTAGAATGAAAAGGGTAATCAGCCTTGTAACAAAGAATATTATTTGTAGGTTCGGAGTACCCTAGAGATTATCACAGACGATAGGACTCAGTTCGAGAACGTAGATTTCAAGGACATTTGCAAATGTTATAGAACTAAGAAAAGCTTCTCCCCAGTGGCACATCCATAGGCAAACAGACAAGTGGAGGCAGTGAACAAAATCATCAAATCCATAAAGAAAAAGTAGCTGACTAGAGTTAAATGAATTGGGTTGATGAGCTTCCACTAGCACTATGGGCTTACAGGACAACACAAAAATCAACGACTGGACACTTGTTATTCGCATTGACTTACGGTTTAGAAGCTATGATCCTAATGGAATTGGAAGTCCCATATCATCATAAGAGACGCTTTAACCAAAGAGAAAATGAGGAAATACTGCTTGAGTCCCTTGACCTAGTCAATGAGAAGCGGGAAGAAGCTGAATTAAGAGTTGGTGCTCACTAGAAAAGAATAGCATGACACTTCAACGTCAAGGTTTGCAACCATACTATTGAAGTAGGGGATCTTGTTCTGAAACGAATTCTCTTGAGTAAAGAAGTGCTAGGCCCGAACTAGGAGTGACCCTATGCAATTGACCAGAAGCTTGGAGATGGAGCATTCATGTTGGCAAATGTCAATGGAATCCTTATTCCTCATGCATGAAACAATGATCTACTCTTATACTACTACTTTTAGTTTTCCTTCATTTGTTTTCACAAATAAGCGACCCAAGGATGCTGGGCACTGTAAATAGGTAGGACTTGTCACTCTTTTTATTCGCAAATAAAGTTAGCTTCTTGAGCCAATAAAACCATGTTCTTATAAGCAAAAATCATATGCTCCTTGATTAGCAGCTTAACCTTCTAAGAATCGATGTTGCCTTGGAGAAAAACAACACCGAAAAGGTCAAAATCGTTGGGTCGGCGATGAAAATCGACCTTAACTTTCCGAGAACCGACATTGCCTGGAGATAGCAATGCTGAGAAGGTCCAAATCGTCGGGTCATGAAAATCGACCTTAACCTTTCGAGATCGACGTTGCCTAGAGATAGGCGGCCTGGGAAGGTCCAAACCGTTTGGTCGATGGTGAAAATCGGCCATAATCTTTTGAGAACCAATGTTGCCCAAGACAGGCAATGTCAGAAAGGTCCAGACTGCTAGGTGGACGGTGAAAGTCGACCCTAACTTTCTTAGAACCGACATTGCCCAAAGATAGGCGACATTGGGAAGCTCTAGACCACTAGGTCATGATTAAAATCGACTCTAACCTTTCCTAGAGATGGGCTATGCTAAGAAGTTCCAAACTACTAGATCGACGGGGAAAATCGATCATAGCCTTTTGAGAACCGACTTGCCCGAAGATAGGCGATGTTGGGTATGTCCAAACCGCCGGGCCGACGGTGAAAATTGACCCCAACCTGTCGATATTCGATGTAGCCTAGAGATAGGCAATGGTAAGAAGGTTGGACAACTTAGAGATCGATCAGATAATTCGATCCCGACGAATGGGGATTCACCATCACTCGGAGATAGGTGAAGTTGAGAAAGAGTCATTCAATTAAAACCATCGATGTGCTAACTTATGAAGATAGAAACCGACGCTTGATTGAACTATACAACCCTTAGGATCCTGCCGTTGCCTGGAGGCAAGCGACGACGGGAAGGTGAAATTGTTCTTGAGTTAATTATTTAGTTGACTCTAACTTGCTGATGTCAATCGTTGCCCTGAGGTAGGCAACATCAAGGAGAGGTCCTTAGAATATAACCATTGGTATTCTAGTCCCCAAAGATAGAAACTAAAACAAGATTGAATTCTCAACACTGAACTTGAAAGAATTTGCTACGATGAAAGACGACGATGATGCATCTTTACGATACAACATCTAAAATGACATTGGCTGAGGATGGCGAATTGGAAGAATCCAGTTATAGCTTGAAGATTGGCAGCATCGAACACACAATGCTCTGAATCAAGCGAGAAAGTCACTAGTTCCCGATTATAGGAACTGTCATGCAAACGGGGTTTCTATGACAACGCTAGCGACCAGGTGGGGCACGCTCGGTCGAGAATAGGTGGGAATAGTCATAAAGAATCAAAAGTTGGGATTATCGGTCTTACTCGATCCCGGAGAAGGATTGAGAACCCGACTGGGGGCAATCCGATGAATTGCCCACAATAAGTAATCCCTCATAAATACCTGAAGTCCAACATTTGGAATAACAAATCCCATGAATAGGGATATATATGCAAATAGCCGATTGAAAGGATCTCGAACGAGTTCATTATAGGAATAACCTCAAAGTCAGCTAAATAACAGTTCTGTTCGACCAGATAGGATGGTACAAACCAAGATAAGCAACAAGATATAACTAAAGAAATGATATGGGTATCATTTACATGCATGGAGTTATGGTAAATAAGCATATCGCATAGAAACAGAAAGTATATCGCATAGAAACATTGCATGCAAACATGCACAGTACATAAAATGATAACAAGTAAGCTGAAGAGAGATTACAGCAAAGTTTATCTTTCATTACCAATCGTTTTATGTAAAATCAAACAGCTTGATCAATACCTGCACAAGCTCGACTTGTTCAAAACAAAAGGATAAAAATATAGACTCAGGCAGGACCCACACAGAAGACAGATGCCGTACTTACCGCCCTTGTGTACTTTTCATTTCTTTCCTTTTATAATGCCTTCACCACCGGAGTAATATCTTTTGTGCTTTTTCTTTTTGTCTTTAAGTGCCTTAATAGAGGGAGTCTCACCCTCAAAATGAATGGATTCTTCGCTAGCGGTAGAGCCAGGCTCCTTAGAATTTCTGACAGGGTCATCAATATGCCTCGACAACCTGATCTTGAATGCAGGAACCTTATGCCCCTGAGCCTACCGGCTTGGAGGGAGAAGGCTGGGTCACTCCAGTCTCTTGCTTCACTTTTATTTTCTTTATATTTGCCCTCGGTCTTGTTGCAATGGTCTCATGATCAATCGGGTCCGAAGCATTGATTATCATTACATCTTCCTTCTAGGACACTAAAACCTCCTCCAAGTTCTCCAGGGTGGCTATCCTCTTAGAATAAGGTCCTGGGCCAGAGCTAGAATTAGGAATAGTTATGGTAAGCCCCCTGAGATGGTGGTCGAAGTTGTAAAAATTGCTGCAGTTCTTAAGCCCTGCATAGTCGGAGGCGGAGGAGGCAGATGTGGTTGACCTACAAGTTGACAAAAAGAATAATAAAGTTAAGATGTGGACTTTGAAGAGAACTAAAGCTTCTCGAACATCGGAGAGACAAGAGAAATACCTGATCGTGTGCTTCTTTCCTAGACATCAACTTCAAATTCCCCTTCCTCGGTCATATGCTTTTCGTTTTGGCCCACAGAAGGGGAATGTAGGGCTCATGAATAGAATTCGCCGTAGAAATTAGAATCACGTGAGCAGTTTTGGAGCTAATCCTGTGGATGCAGGAATAATCACCGTTGGTGCTCTGGATTCTAAAGCGATCAATTCATGCTGACCCGAAGAGCTCAGGCTAATGAGAGCTTTAGCAGCAACACCTGCATTAGCGGCCTCTTTAGCTAAGAGGGCCCTTCCAATAGAGAGAAACTCTATGTCATCGACATTAAAGTACATAGCCATAATCTCTTCCTTGGAGTAATTGTCTCAAGCCCATGCAGCACTTCTTCCCAATTATTGGCAAGGGTCTTGGGATAGTCATCCCCCAGCCATCTTAGATTTTTATGCATGACCACACTAGCATAAAAGTGCAACATGTTGGCATCAAGTGCGTCGTTAGTCTTGGACCTCTCCACCAAAGCTCTTTAAACACCTATTGCGAAATTGCAAGTTCAAGATCGTTGGAGAATTTTGTAGAAGACAGCTGCTCCATTTCATCGATGAGTTTCTTCTTCTAGTCACCAAGCTTTTTATTCTCCTCGCGTAGCCTAGTAAGTTCAATAGCTTGTTATGAGATAGTTTGGTCCCGAGCCTGAATGATCACATTTTTTGTAAGAGGCTAGGCCTTCTCATTGATCTGCTTCTTAAACTCTGTGCTTTCAGCAATGGAAACTCTTAATTAGACTCTAAAGACGAGCTCAATGTCGGTTTGGGCATGCTTCATCTCTTCAATCAATTCATCGACGTAGGTTTTTGCTTCAAGTGTCAGGACTCTCTCTTGTAATCTTAAACATATCATCCTCTCGACCCTTATTCATTCGCTCGAAGTCAACCTCTAGGACTTGAAAGAGTGGATGTTGGTGTAGTTGATCTTATTCACTTCAGAGAGGGCAATACAAAGCTTCTTTCATTTAAAGCCCTTATTGACATGCTTCTCTACACTTCATAAGTCACGCTTCACCGCCTCTTTTGGGGTACTTGAGATGTCTTGATCGAATTTGACACCATGTAAGAAGAGATTTGGAAATGCAGCTTGTAGGCATGAGGAATTAGCTGGAAGAGTAAACTTAGTAGCAGAAACGCCATTGGAGTGAGGGGAAACCGCACCAATAAGGGATTGTGAGGTTGGAACTTGTTGTGCTGAAGAAGTTTGAGCTTACATGTGTGGCGAAACATCGGCAAAAGAAGGCTCGCAATGCTCGATGGATTTTCTTGGGTGGTTGGCATCATCACGGGATAGTCCAGTCTCACTCTTCTTTCTCTCCTTCTCTCTCTCTCTGTGTCCTTTTCTCTTTCAGCTTTGTGAGCTTCATTGGTTTCGTGATCCTTCCTCCTTCTCCTCTGCTTAATAGTTTCGTAGAGACAAGGCGGATTGAGATCTGTAGTCTGGCCTCTGTATGCACTAGCGTTGCAGGAAAGCTTTTTGTAATAGCCATGACCCATGGAACCTGAAACAAGAATGAAAACAATATTAGTGTTGGAACTTTGGGATGATATTCAATGCAAGAATGTGTGTCCTTGGTCCCAGTCAAGTGTATAGTGCCAACGACCCCTTAAATACTCTATAGACCATATTTACATAGGTGTAAAGATGGAGTTTCTCCATCTTTATTTATACTTATTCCCAAAGAGAAGAGGAAGCCAAAGCCCATTTCATCCAGAATGTCTTGTGTACAAAAGTTGACCTCGTCGATGTCATTTAAACTGATGAAGATGTCCCCAAAAGGGTAAGATCGAGGCAAAGTCTCTATCGAGGGTAAAATAGTTTTATCGCTAGCTGATTTAGAAGTTTCTATAACATTGCGCTCTTGAAGGGGAAAACTAGGTAGATCAGCACTCAAATAGGCCGTCTTACTAAACGATTCGCCCTCTTCTTATTCATTAGCGTGATTGCCACTATAGTTATCGCACACGCCCTCCCTTTCCTCTTTAACCATAATTTTTTCCCTCTCTCCTTCTGGCCTCCTCGTCTTCTTCGGGAATCGAGGACATCTTAACATCTTTATCCCTATTTATCGAGATACCACCACCAACGTGTTCTTTGGACTCTCTTTCAACGATCTCATCTGAGTGCACCATGCCGATTGGTCAACAAAATCCTAGGAAGATTCTCATCAGAGCTACGAGTAAGGATAAAAGAACATTTACAAGCTCTAGAACCGCTAGGAATAGGTGAGTCAAATATAGCAAATTTACCAGGGCTTAGCAAATTGCACAACCCTAAATTTTCATTCATGAAAAAGGAATGTGTAACAACCCGAAATTTAACTCATCTTAATTAATTCATCAATTAATTAAATAATAAAATAACTTTATGAAATTATCAGACTTGAGCCACGGGAGTTGCACCATTATGTTCGTGGTAATTTTCTGGTAGAACGTCAAAATCCGAGCTACTATGACCAAGATAAAAAATAAACAAGAATCAAAAAATAAAAGAAGAAAAATGAGGAGGTCGACCTAGAGGTCGACCATTCCACTGCCTAAGTCGACAGGCCGGTCGACCTGGCATAGTGGGTGGTCGACCCTAGGGTCGACCCGCCTCAAGTGATAGAACGAAGGATTCATTCCTTCGTTCCAGTAGCTAACGAACACATCATTTTACATTCTTTTGTTCCATCTGGTCCTTCCGTGCTTCCATCCAGTGGCTCCTATTCAGCCAATGACGTGGTTGAATCTTATTCAGTCTCCAAATCCAATGGTCCGAGATCCACTAATACTGCTATAAATAAGACCCCAGGCCTAAATCTTTTTCTCACTCTAGATTTTCTTCGTTTGGGTTCACCTCTTCAGGAAGGACCCTAAAAGGAATAATTTTCCAAGGAGAGAATCTTTTTAATAAAAATATTTAACAACCCGAAGTGGATCCGCGAGAAGGCCAAAGGAAGAGCTAAGGACAACAGGTGAGTGATTGTAATTATTTTAAATTTCTTTAAGTAATTCAAAATAATAGGGTTTCCAATAGTTGTAGTTTTACTATGATTTTTAAAGTAACCTTTTTAGTAATTTATTACAGTTTTTGGAATTATTTTCAGTCTACTTCCTTTTAGCTATTCTTTTCAGTTAATTCTAGTTTATTTCTGTTAATTATAGCTTTTCCATTTAATTATAGTTTATTTACAGTATTTTAGTTTATTTAATATTATTTATGCGTTATTTAAATCTTCTTACTACGTCTTGGATTTCCTTTTATTTTTGGTTTTCTTTTATTTCTCCTTCTTCTTCTTCGCGTACAGATTGGAATAAAATTAACGTGAAATTGGATTAAATTATAAGAAATCTAAAACAATGGAATATGAAATGTAAATCAAAAGGACTGTAATATAATTGGAATTAGACTGAAATTATGCCTAATTATGATAATAATTGGACTAAATTAAGAAGATTGGCCTAGTTATAACTTATAATTATAACTAAAAAGAATAAAAGTAGAAAGAAGCTTATTTTCACACTTAGACCTTAGGTTAAGTAATAGGCATGATTATAACGTAAGTTATAAAATGGTAAACTATGGAAACTATGGCACTTATTTTAAGACTTAGGATAAATTAATAAGCAAAAATAGCAATTGATAAAAATAAAGGCTTATTTAAATAATTTATCTAAGTTAATAAGCAAAGATAAGAATAGGACCTGTACCAAATAGCATTTCCCTAATATTTCTATGGTTATGGTGTTTCACATAATCCTGAAGTGAGACGAGATGCTTCATATAATCCTGAAGTGAGGCGAGGGGCACGCTTATGCTTATAGTGATAGTAAACGGTTAACCCATGGTAGTCAAATCAAGGGGATTTGAACAAGAGCACAACTAGATTTTTTTGATAGGGACCAATACCAATAGCATTTTCCCTATTTTTTTCTATGGACACGATGTTTCACATAACCCTGAACTGAGACGAGGTGCTTCACATAATCCTGAAGTGAGGCAGGGGCACGCTTATGCTGTTTAGGGTAAATATAAGATCAAAAGAGGAACAACAGGAATGCAAGCTTAGTGGTGGTCACACGTGTGGCTTTCAGTGATGGCTCATAAATCTTTATGAGTTCCAAGTGCTTAGTGAGTGTGTCTTTCGTAGACACCAAAGTCTAATGTGTATGGAAATGTCCGATCCACGGTAGATTCTATGGAGTAGCATGCCGATCAAAGGGTAGAATTAGGACTTCAGCCTAATTAAAATAGGATTAGGAATTCAGCCTAATCAAAGCATTTATCAAAGACAAGTGCAAATAATCAAAGTTGACCTATGTTATCAGTTGCCATAGTTTAATCGTATTTTCCAGTCTATCTCTTTCTTGTTTCCTTTGTTTCCTTTTGTATATACTAGAATTATTGAAGATTCTATTACTTTGCTTAAAGATTCTAGTAGTTACGATCACTTACCAGACTTTTAGTCTGACCCTCTCCTCTATTTTATTCATGTTCCCCCATAGGAAATCAAGGTAGAGGGTAGTAGATTGCAGCGCTTGGAGGTTTCTTAGAGAGATTCTATTATGTATTTCCCCACTTTTTCAGCTTTTGGTTCTTTCTTTGTACTAGCACTTAAGAGGGATATCTGTACTCTGATTTTGGTTGAAACTATGAGTTTTATTTCATGAGATATATTGGGTTTTAAGACATGTATGTTGTATTTGGTATTTAACTTATTTGACTTATGAAGCATTTATGAAGTTTTGTTTTAAATAAGTTATTTTAGTTTCTGCTGCTTTTACCTATTTCTGTCTTGTGAATCTTAGTCTATGTTATTTTTATTTTATATCTACAATGCACCATGCCTTTTAACGTGTCCTTTTGGGAATTTTTAGGGGTGTGGGATGTTTCACTTAGTACCAGAGACTAAGGTTACAAATTTCTAAAAACTTGTTTTAAAAAAGTATAGTATATTCCAAAAGTAACTTATTTCTAAAAGTAGCATATCTTCAAACTAGAAGTATTTTCAAAAAGAAACTCTTATTATAGAAATGGTTTTCAAGTACAAAAGTGTTTTTATAGAAATCCCCTCAAAAGTCCAGTTCAACCTTCTTTCAATTCTTTTGAGCCTAAGTTTCCTTTTGTTTACATAATATGGTTGATTGGTTGCGTAGAGTTACGGTACCAGAGGTGCAAGGCCAAGCACAAGCGCCTAGTACAACACCGGTAGGTGGAGGTTCCTTTAATCCATCTACAACAACCAATTTTTCTATGATATGCAAGAACTTCGTTAGTCTAGGAGGCATAACGATTTCTAGCACAGAGGATTTCGAGGAGGCATAAGCTAGATTTGGAGGACCTTAGAAGTGGATCAAGAAAAGCGGGAAATGCAATAACTATGGATGGGTTGGTCATTATGCAAGGGAATATAAGAATAAAACGATGAAGGGGAGGTGTTTCAACCATGGGAAACCCAGTCATCTTAGTAGAGCTTGTCCTTAGAGAACATGGAAGAGAGCAAGCATACCAGTAGCACAGATCTAGACTTTAGATACAACACCTTCCAGCAGCAGACCAAATCTAGGTAGGAAAATTTGATTTCTATTTCTGATTTTCCCATTTGGGATCTTTTCAATTCTAGAGCATAACACTCTTTTATCACTAGTTCTCATGTGGATTGTTTGCACTTAGACCTTTCTGTAGTAGTAGACCCAATCTTTATTTCAAACCTCATAGATGGATCGACACACTTGTCTATGGTTTGTAGGGTTTGAAATTTTTTTATCCTAGGCGTAGAATTTGACTATGACGCCTATGTTTTGGGATTTTCAGGGTATGGGATGTTCTTGGGTATGGATTGGCTATCCACATATGGAGCTATATAAGATTGCGAGAGGAGAGTCGTTAGATTAGAGACATGCATCAGTAGGACTCTCGAGATTTCTTGCGACCCACAAGGGTCGATTATGCTGAGCTTCCTTTATTCCCTCGATTCATTATCATCAGAGTTAGATTTGGTTCTTGTCGTTAGAGATTTTCCAAACATCTTTGAGGAGTTTAGGGGACTATCCCTAATATAGATATTGACTTCAGGATTTATTTTGCTAAGCTAGTAGCATTAACTATGGCACCTAGGGAGAGGAAGGAATTGAGAAAGCACGATCCATGAGCTTTTGGAGAAAGGTTTCGTAAGAAGAAGCATATTGAAATAGGGAACGCCAGTCGTCTTCGCTACTAATGTGAATAGTTCCCTTCGAATTTGCACATACTATAGAGTATTAAATAAGCTCATGAAGAAGAACCATTATCCACTTCCTAGGATAGATGATCTTTTCGATCTGTTAGTTGGCTCTTCAATATTCTCTCACCTTGACTTAGCCATAGGATTCCACCAGCTTAGGGTCGCCAATGATAGCATATATAAGACTGCATTTAGAACACAAGATGGATTCTTCGAGTGGTTGGTTATGTCTTTTGGGCTAACCAATGTCCCAGCTTATTTTATAGTTTTGATGAACCATGTTTTTAGACATGTCCTAAAATAAATTTCGTTGGGGGTATTCGTGGTCGACATTTTGGTGTTTTTCAAGAAGTATGGAAGAGCGGGATATTCATCTAAAGGAGGTTCTCTGTATGCTTCGTGTTCGTCATCTGTAGACAAAATTCTTGGAGTATCACTTTTGGCATAAGGAAGTGTGTTTCTTGGGGCATAGATAATGTCTACACATGGTAGGAATTTAAAAACGGTTTTCTACATTTTGGATTTGGATTATGGAAATCCAAAGAAAGAGAGGCAAAGGTTAGAGATGTACAATAAAATTCAGTAGATAAGCAAATAAGAAAGTCCATGTGTAGATAATTCCAGAAATTATAATTATCTCAAACAAGTGAATTTGACGGTGATGCCTTAGAATAAATATGAATATACAAGAGGAATTGGAGTAAAAGCCTTTAGTCTAGAAAAAGTACTCAAATGGTAGTAAGTAGGAAGACCCACTTTATGTCTAGTCCAATAAAATGGAATTTTGGAAATTTGAGAAGTTGAAAAATGTAATTATTTGAATTGAAAATTTCACTTGTTAATATTTTCTTTTAGAAAATAAATATGGGGTTTTTAAAGAATGATATGAAATTTAAGTTGGTTTTTATATAAATGAAAAATTGGAATTCTTTTTAAAGAATTACGGAGTGTGTATATATATAACTCACTAGTTTCATTGTAAGTAAACAAAGTTTTTAAACGTAAAAACCTAGAATGTGTCAAGTATTGAAAATGTAGATTACAACTTTTATTGTTTAATAAATGTTTTCGTGAAAAATAAGTGGATCATAGGCTGTAAAACTATTATTATAGTAAGTGACTCCCAAGCGAAATATTTTTACATAGGTATATGAGATTTATTGGTATTTATTTAATTAATCCATACACTAGTATTTTTTTGGGTTGCAGTAACAGTGTTTTACACAATATACATTTTAATCGAAATAAAAATGTATTTTAAATGGTAATTTCTAAGTATAGAAACAAAATGGTTTGTAAAGTACACTTAATAAGTATAAGGAAATGTTTTTGCAATTATGGAAATATTAAAACAGTTTTGAAGATGAGTTTTTCTAGAAGGAAAATGTATAAGTTAGATATTAGAAAATATTTATCATGCAAAAGTATAAATAAACATACTTTAATCTATTGGAATGAAAAGAATAATGGTATAATTTTCTATGAAACCGATAAAAATGTTTTGTGCAAATTACAAGGAATACATGAAAGAGATATACAAGGTATGAAAAGCACCATATTTTGTATAGCCTATTTCAAAAAATATAAAAATAAGTTCCTTGTAATTTCACATAAACATGAAATTTCTTTTAAAAGGTTCATAGAAGTTTTTAGCATTAATAATTTCTCATTTGATAAAGTAGCTCCAATATATTAAGGTACGAGACCGTGAGATATAATAAGAAGATGTTTTAAAAACACATAAAAACAGTTTAAAGATACTTTAAAAAGAAAATGGTTTGGTGAAAAGTAAATAAGTTTTTGAAAATGAAAAACTTAATAAATTTAGAATTTTAAAATTCAAATTTTTATAGAAAACTGAAAAAGGTCTTTAAAAGAAAATGAGGAATAAATTTTGGACTTAGAATTTGGAAGTTTTCCCCTCTAGACTGGAAAAATAGTGTTAAGTAATGAAGTATTTTTAAATTTAATAGAAACTCAAAAATAAAACTTTTTAAAGACAAAGATTTTGGGATTTGATGTTTTAAAAATTTAGAAACCTTAGTTTTCAAAATAGAACTATAAATATTGAACCAAACTCCTAAATGTGAAGTAGATAGGAATCATTTCCTAGGTATAATGAAAAAGGTGCAAGGCTACAAAGGAGACGGCAGTAATTACTTTTGGAAGTAATAATAGAATTTCCATAGTGTGTATAGGATACTAGTGAGAACCTAGGAATGTTGAATCATGTGAGCAGACTAAAGAAGAACAGTAAAATGGAGTTAGTAAATTGTAAGACACGCATGGTTGAGAATAGATATTCTGATTTTGTATGAACTTGGGTAAAGCATCTTCCTTAAGTGGAATTCGCTTATGATAGTAGTTCTCAAGCAAGCATTGGAATGGCACCTTCCGAAGCTCTTTATGGAAGACTACACAAGCCGCTTTCATATTGGATAATCTACGGAGGTAAAAAAAAACTTCGAAGAAGATTAAATTGGTTAGGAGAAAATGCATACTTCTTACCCACATCTCTTTTTGATAGTAGATTTCGAATTTTCTATTTCCATCTTTAGTTTTGAATAGGTTCTTTCCTTTATTATCCTTTGAGAGGGTAGAACTTAGGATTTAACCTATTGGTGATAGGATTTGAAGTAAATATGTTAATAGAACATGTTATGAATGATGTACGCTAGTGGCTGCAAGTGTTAGCTAGTAGATGCTAATGGATGCATATAAGTACACTAGGAACTATTATTCTTTAGGGATCGGCTTAATTAGGACACTAGGGCATATGCATATGGATGTGTGTGCATTTTTAATTTATTTCTATGGTTGCTATAATTGGATGTTTACCACATGATTGTTGCAATTGGATGACGTTTGTAGCATGCATATAGAATTATCATTTATCATTAGGGAATTTTTTCATTCATTTAGATACATGGCACAGACATGATTGCATGAAATTAGGTCAACTGAAACAGTGGACCGCCTAATCTTTTGCATTAGTTAGGAACATTTACACTATACTAATTGCATAAGTATCATAAAGTGCATTGGAAAAACTTATGGGCGATGGATGAATGGTTAATGATTGAGTAGTTGGTTGTAGAATTGGATGAAAACATTTAGTATATTCTTTTATCCTTGGAGATTTCGGGGATGAAATCCCTTAAGAAGGAGAATGCAAGAACCCAAAATTTAATCCATAATAATTAATTCATTCATTAATTAAATAAATAATAAAATAACTTCATGAAATTATTATAATTAAGCCACCGGAGTTGCACCATTGTTTTCATGGTAATTTTTTGGTCAATTTTCATATATAGAACGTCAAAATCCGAGCTATTATGACCAAGATACAAAATAAACAAGAATCAGAAAATAAGAGAATATATATATATATATATATATATATATACATATATATGGCGAGGTCCACTTAGAGGTCGACCAACCCACTGCCTAGGTTGACCAGCCGGTCGACTTGGCATAGTAGACGGCTGACCCTAACGTCGACCCGCCTCAAGTGAATGAACGAAGGATTCGTTCCTTCGATCCAGTAGCTAACGAACACAACATTTTGCATTCTTTTGTTCCATCTGGTCCTTTCGTGCTTCCATTCGATGGCTCCTATTCAGCGTATGAAGTGATTGCATGCTATTCAATCTCTAAATCCAACGGTCTAAGATCCACTAACACCACTATAAATAAGACCCTAAGCCTAGCTCTTTTTCTCATTCTAGATTTTCCCCGTTTGGGTTCACCTCTTCAAGAAGGACCCTGAAAAGAATAATTTTCCAAGGAGAGGATCTTTTTAATAAAAATATTTAACAACCCCAAGTGGGTCCGGGAAGGCCAAAGGAAGAGCTATGGACCACAGATGAGTGATGTAATTGTTTTAAATTTCTTTAGGTAATTAAAAATAATAGGGTTTCCAATAATTGTAGTTTTACTATGATTTTTGGAGTAACCTTTTTAGTAATTTATTTACAGTTTTTAGGATTATTTTTAGTCTAATTCCTTATAGATATTCTTTTAAGTTAATTTTAGCTCATTCCTGTTAATTATAGCTTTTCCATTTAATCATAGTTTATTTACAGTATTTTATTTTATTTACTGTTATTTTTGCGTTATTTACATCTTTTTCCTACGCCTTGGATTTCCTCCTATTTTTAGTTTTCTGTTATTTCTCCTTCTTCTTCTTCGCGTATGGATTAGAATAGAATTAACAAGAAATTGGATTAAATTATGAGAAATATGAAATAATGGAATATGAGATGTAAATCACAAGGACTATAATATATTTGAAATTAGACTGAAATTATGCCTAATTATGATATTAATTAGACTGAATTAATAAGATTAGCCTAGTTATAACTTAGAATTATAACTAAAAAGAATAAAATAAGAAAGAAGCTTATTTTCGCACTTAGACCTTGGGTTAAGTAATAAGCATGATTATAACGTAAGTTATAAAATGGTAAACTATGGAAATTATGGCCCTTATTTTACGACTTAGGATAAATTAATAAGCAAAAATAGCAATTAAGAAAAATGAAGGCTTATTTAAATAATTTATCTAAGTTAATAAGCAAATATAAGAATAGGACATGTGCCAAATAGCATTCCCCTAATATTTCTATGGTTATGGTGTTTCACATAATCCTGAAGTGAGGCGAAGGGCATGCTTATGCTTATAGTGGTAGAAAACGGTCAATTTATAGTAGTTCAAACCAAAGGGATTTGAACAAAGGGCGCAACTAGATTTTTGTTTGATAGGGACTAGTACCAACCACATTTTCCCTATTTTTTCTATGGACACGGTGTTTCACGTAACCATAAAGGGAGATGGGGTGTTTCACATAGTCCTGAAGTGAGGCGAGGGACATGCTTATGCTGTCTAAGGTAAATAAAAGGTCAAAAGAGGGAACAACAGGAACGCAAGCTTAGTGGTGGTCACGTGTGCGGCTTCTAGTGATGGCTTATAAATCGTTATTAGTTCCAAGCGCTTAGTGAGTGTGTCTTTCATAGACACCAAAGTCTACTATGTAGGGAAATGTCTGGTCCACGGTAGATTCTATGGAGTAGCAGGCCAATCAATGGGTAGAATTAGGACTTTATCCTAATTAAAATAGGATTAGAAATTCAGCTTAATCGAAGTAGCTATCAAGGAAAAGTGCAAACAATCAAAGTTGACCTATCTTATCAATTGTAATAATTTAATCATATATTGCAGTTATCTCTTTCCTACTTCCTATGTTTCCTTTGTATATACTAGAACTTTGAAGATTCTATTACTTTTTCTTTGCTTAAAGATTCCAGTAGTTATTATCGCTCATCGGAATTTTTGTCAGACCCACTCCTCTATTGTCCCCCTTTTCCCCCATAGACAATTAAGGGAGAGGGCAGTAGATTGCAATGCTCGGAGTTTTCTTGGAGAAGATTCTATTATGTATTTCCCTAATTTCAGCTTTGGTTCTTTCTTTATACAGGCACTTAAAAGGGATATATGTACTCTAATTTTTGTTGAGACTATGAGTTTTATTTCATGAGATATATTGGGTTTTGAGCATGTATGTTGTATTTGGTATTTGACTTATTTGATTCATGAAGCATTTATGAAGTTTTTTTAAATAAGTTATTTTAGTTTCCATTGTTTTTACCTATTTCTGTCTTGTGAATCTTAGTTTATGTCAGTTTTAGTTTATACGTACAATGCACCACACCTTTTAACATGCCCTTTTGGGTATTTTAAGCGATGTGGGGTGTTTCAGAATGCGACGGTGCATTGTTGGAATCTAACTTCTCGAAGACCCATGAGTGTAGTTCCATGCTTCTTGTGGCCATCTTGAGCCGTAATGCCTTTAAGGAAGTAAACATCAAATTGATAACCTGAGTTAAAGAAATCAAAGTATGAAAAAAAAAAGGTGGAAAGGAAGTCAACTTCCTGAAAGCTAGATTTTGTTAATGCCATACATGCACCTTACGAAAAAATACTCTTTTTTGAAGTACAAGTGTTAATTGTGAAGCTTTTCAATGACCTTACATTGGCACCAAGCTTCGATTATCATATATGATGGAGATTCTTACCTCTTCTTGAAGTGGAGTAGGTAAGTTAACTCGCGAAAATTTAAATCCCAGATGAACTAATTCATGAAGTAGATGTAAAGAGAACTCAAAAGAGAGTATCCGTTTGGATGTATTTGCAAAGAAGCCAGCCCAAGTTCCTAGAGAAGCATGAGAAGGAAAGTATTTAAAGGCGAGACGATGCCACTTAAGCACAAATATCGGTTTCATGCTGTGTATCATTTAAAGGGGTTGTGTGAAAACACGGCTCTCGTAGGGAGAAGAATGTCGTCTTCAGGAATTCCATGTTGTTGATAGATGTTTTACAGCATTCAGGCTGGAGAACCATCCGTATTTGTTCCAGAAGATCGTTTAGTATCCTTAAACCCAATACTTCATTCAAAGAAGGAGGCTGCTTCACTACTGGCATAACGAGGACCATCGAGCCTTCTGATTCTGATGTAATAGGATGACTCGGCCCAATAGGGATGGTTGGTGAAGCCTGAGCTGTGTTCGATCCAGCTTCCAGAGGAATATAAGTATTCTCATCAGTTAAATCGTGGCGATCGACGAGTCATCCTAAAATAAAAAACTTGGTGTTCAACATGGTCAGGTATGTTTTATTTTGAATAACAGGTCCATGTGACCAATGCTTGGAATCTAAAGGAAGTCTACGTGTGTTGGCCAATTGAATTCTAAGCATTGACCAAGCAAGTGAGAAGTTTCAATCTATACAGTATGAGTCTTGTATCCCATACATGACAAATGGACCATCCTGTGTAGATAGCTCGTTTGTTATAGAAAAACAACCCGTGTCATGCAAAGAAATTATATATTGGAACTTGCCCATCATTGATGAATAACCTATAATGGAGCCACTGTCTGAAGTAACGCAGAACCTTTTCTTCATCGGAACACAGGAAATGCAAAGACAAGGAAAAGCGGTGCGATGGAATCATCCAGTACAACCGATCTTGAAGTAAATCGTCGCATGGGAACTTAAACAATGACGAGGACTTAGCCAAGATTTAACAAGAGATGGTCAAAGTAATAGAGTTAGACTTGTCTCCATAGTGACATGCACACGACCAAGGAAAAAACCCTTGTTCACCACAGATTGAGCGTAGCCAAAATTCCAACCGTCTCTTCTCTACTACAATTGGTCATACCCCTACCATCACCATTGCTAAGTCCATCACCCATCACTAACCTTAAATGGTTATGAATTCTAATCGGTGGTTTAATCTTGAATGCATGGACCCAAAAGCTTTGGCGGCGATTGAATTCTATTCACGGTAATAAATTGAATGGCTACGGTGGTTGGATATGGGCAATGTTGGTGTGTCTTGGAACGACAACAGTAGAGTGGTCGGCGGTAGAGATCAATAACGGCAAGGCTTAAATCTAAAATAGGTAAAAGGTCTCGTGACATGAGGAGCTGGTGGCACAAAAGCATGAAGTAAGAAAGTAGGTGAAAATTCTTCTATGTCCCAACTTATAGAAGAAATCGAGAAAGGCGAATGGTCTCGCTACCGAGACAAAGCTATCGGTACTGAAAGGCTTTGTCACTCCAAAACAAGTAAAGTGCACGGCGAAGAGAAGGAGTACTCAATTAGAGCATAGATCCACTCTCAAGAGCGTAGATCTGTCCTTGGCATGAAGAATGGAATAACAACTGCGCAAAATAGACAAAAGAAAGTTCATCAAGCAAAAGTAACGTCTCGAACCAATACTTGATCAATCACCTGCAATTCGAGAGACAACAATCTAGAACTTGTCTTGATATAGAGCACACTTTGTTTTCAACGAAAGCATACTCTAGAGAGCAAGTGTTAACTTGGTTTTAAACCTAGCAGAGTTCAATCAGAAGTAGAAGCTCAAGACGAAAACAAAATGACTCGAGAACTTTGAAACACAATTAAAAAAAACAAAAAGTTGACCCCCAAGAAATTCCACTGGAATACTAGTAAGGAAAGCTCTCGGTATGGAGAGGAACCTATTGGTACCAAGAGGTCTTTTCTCCTATTTGGGTGCTCTAAACCCCATTAACTTCATATGTTATCTCAACCACTCATGATCAAGTTCTTTTTTGAGAGAATTGACGTGAAACAATAAGGATTTATGAGAAGAAAGCAGGATAATCCAAGTATTATCAAGAGGATCATCATAATCAACTTAAAATCTATGGAAAAAAGCTTCAAACACATCAAATAGGAGATAGGAGAAGGCGAAAAGTGAAAGACTTTACTTTGTATTAGGCAAAAGCTATCGGTGCTGAGATATTTCTCTCAGTATCGGGAGGCTTTTATAACCTTTGGGTTCCACGTGGCCACTTGTGCAACATTGGGCTTTCTTCTGGACTTAAATGCAAGTGAGGTCGAAAACCTGTGAACCTGTTTCCCTATAAATATCATCCATACTGCAACTAAAGAAGGATCCTAGTTGATCTTCAATTTGCTTCTTCATCATCTCCAATCTTCCTCATTCAATATAGTCACTTAGGAGGCTACTATTGGTAGTTCTATGCAACAGGACCTATCAAATCCTTGTGTGGGTAACCTCTATTCTCTACAATCAATAACCAGTAAAACTATAAATTTAACATAGGCCAGAGTTTGTTAAACCAATATATATATATATATATATATATATATATATATATATATATATATCCTGCATCTTATTGTTCGTTTTCTATTATTTTGCAATTATCTATTAGAACTTAGTCTTACAAGTTCCTTACAACATATCTTTAGGTGTTGATCAATTTTTAGCATCAATAAATAATAATAATGAGTTTTGGAGACTAGATCTAGAACTCGTTATAGAGGCTTAGGAACTAGCTTTATAGCAACCCGCCCTTAATAGGATCAAATTTCGACAAAATCAAAACCCAATTCCATTAGGGCACAGATCGTTCGTTTTGGTAACCTGTAGTAAACTCAAGTATATGAGAGTATGATTAATACAAACTCAAAGTGGAATAGAAAAATGTGAGAAATGCGGAATATGAATCTTAAGGCTAGGATTAACACTAGAAGGGGGGTGAATAGTGTTTAAAGAAATTACTAAATCCTTTTAAGTTTTTGTTAATTTGAACACAAATGTGTGCAATATTCAGACACAGATATGATCACAGAATCAAACACAGATGCAGAAATAAAGTCAAAGCAATAAAGGAAAGAACACACCGGATTTTATACTGGTTCGGAGTTACCCTACATCCAGTCCCGCACACAAGTACAGATTTCCTTTCAAAAGCATTTATACAATTACACCCCCAATTTCAAGGCCATGAGGTACACCACTCCAGATTCACAATCCTCTAGGTACAGATACTTGATTTCAGGGGCAACATGTTCACCCAATTGATTTCCAAGGCTACAATCACACCTTTTCTCACTTGATCGATTTCAAGGCTACAATCACACATTTTCTCACTTGATTGATTTTCAAGGCTACAATCACACCTTTTCTCACTTGATTGATTTCAAGGCTACAATCACACCTTTTCTCACTTGATTGATTTTCAAGGCTACAATCACACCTTTTCTCGCTAAATTGATTACAAAGAAGTCTATAACTCTGAATAGCACTGAGATCTTGTTGAGATAGTGATAGAGAATCAAATCAAAAATGATCTAGTTAGATTCAATGTTGATTTCAGCAGAGTAATGGTAAGAATGTGTATAAAGAAATGTGGAAGAAGAAGAAGAGGAATGAAAACCAGAAAAAAAATACATATAAATTCGTTCAAAACCACCCCTATTTATAGTAGAACAACAGCCATGTCCATTCATGAAAGGATATGACGAATAGACACTTCCTTTGGAATTCACATTTTTGAAATAAACTGCTACCATGTCGACATGGGGTACTTGAGTATGTCGACATGCCAAAGGAAATTTTGGTGATTTGTTTTTCTTCGAAAATAACTTCTATCTTATATTAAAACTATTTTAAACTTTATAGATATACTTAACTATAGTTAAAATACATAAGTAAATATAGAGAATAATATTTTGGTATATATATAAAATTTTACTATAATTTTATATTTAAATCTAAGTATAAATATTAATATATTTATTATTAAAGATATTTTAAAACCAAGGATAATTTCGAATTTGAAAATAAAGATTATTTTAAGGCTAAAAGTATTAAAACCAAGATAGATGTTTTTGATTCTTTTAAAAGGAAGATTTTGAAAACATTTTGAAAACAAGATATAATTTTGTAAAACATTTTAAATAAAAGTTAGTGGATACAAAACAATGTTCCACTAGATTTTTCGTAGGTTCCATCCTACTTAGGGTTCCATCCCCTTAACGGGATCGAAGTGGATTCCATTCCACGAATAAATTGGATTTTAAGATGCTAGTGCTTTTCTAGGAGTTTTAACAAAATTCCTAATTAAATTATTTATCTTGAACTCTTGATAATCTTGATACTCATGAGTCTTCAATCTTGATATCTTGAATCTCTATACTGTACAGTCTTCATTCTTGATACCTGCATGGTTAAATCCTGCATATACATATATATCTAAACTATAATGTTAGTATTTATATTTAATAATCTTATTCTAAGGTTGTTGTCATCAAAACTATCATCTCAAGGACTAACAATCTTCCCCTTTTTAATGATGACAACCTTTGTTTATAAAATATTACTTCTATCCTAATAACTCCCCTAAAACTAATAAACTCCCCTTTAATCTATGCCTAACTACCCTATTTTATACTTCTCCCCCTTTGTCATCAACAAAAACTAACTTGAAACTATATAATTCCAAACTATATAACTCCCTCTCATTCTTGTACTAAAGTACCTGCATTAACAAACTATATAATGGAGTATATAATAGATAGATTAAGAGATAGTTATATTGATAGACATGATAATTAATCAAAGATCATACAAATATCAATACATATTTACACATGTTTTGCACACCAAATATCAATCCAAACCAAACCAAATCAAATCAAATCAAATCAATCCAAGCAAACAATTCAAACCAAATAAAGCAATCAAATAAAATCAAACGTTACGAGGAACTTCCACCCATCCTTCTTCTCCAAATATAGGGTCTGCTTTAATGGCATCCCAATTTTCATTGTCATCGGTGAGAGAGACTGGAGGATGTGCTTCGTCATCATCCTTGTGTAGGGAGGAAATCATCCATCGTATCACATCGAAATGCTTTTCTTGCTCCTTGATCATCTGCATTTAACTCAACTCTAAGTGTTGCTGGTTACGAAGAATGAATGAAAGAATATTCTTAAAAGAATTAAGAGTTTCTTCAAGATTCTCGGTTAAATTATGAACTGGGATGGCCGTATTTGATTTTGTGAGAAGAATGAGAGACAAAGTAGATAAGAAATAATATTGAGTGATTAATTCTGGAAGAAATATGTATTTATAGGTGTAGAAATTCGTTTGAAATGAACAGACATAAGGTAGTTATTCAAATTTCAAATGAAAAGTCATTTCTGACCAGTATATGTCGACATGGTTAAGGTGGGGATGTCGACATGGTTCGGTGAATTTTGCTGACTTATTTTGATTTTGTGAATAATTGTGTATATTTATATATATTTATATAATATACTAACATTTATTCTGGAGATAAGATAAGATAGATAACGGAAAGGAAATTCAATTTCATTTCATAATAAGACGATACAACAATTAAACATTAAGAACTACATGAACATTAAAACAAACTAAACTAATACAACACAACATAGAAAGGTAGAACTAGTTAGAAGATGATGAAGATGAAGATAATCCAAGCTTCTTGCGGACTTTGTTTCATCTTGGATGAAATTTTATACAATTTCTTACTAACGGACCGTTTAAGAATCCGTTGATTCTCGGCAATAGTCTTTTGATTTTTGAGAAGGGTTTTGTTGGTTGGATTGGGAGGATAGTCAATAATTTCCAATGATGTTTCACCTTCTTCTTCTTCTTCTTCTTCTTCTATTTCCATTTCATCCCCTTCTTCTTCTTCCTCTTCCTCCTCTTCCATCTCCTCATGAGCCGAACGCTCTTCCTTTTCTGCAAGAGTCTCATAAGGTTGAAAAACAAATGGAATTTTCATAAGAGAAATATTTGAGTGATTAAAAACCTTTCTTGAAACAAATTCTTCTCCTTTGCAATCTACTCCGAAATAGTTAAAAATCCGAGTGGGATAGATTCCATGATACAATGTGTTTTCTCCCATTTCAAGATTTTTGGGACGAAGTTCATCTAAAATAACTTGCGTCCAATTAATATCATAATTTCCAAAAATAGAAAAAAGTGCTTTGCAAACTTTTGAAGTTGGATTGTTAAAATTCTCGAATCTTGGGGTCAAAATATATTGTAAAAGAAGATTAACAATTCTAGCTTTTGGTCGAAAGTTTCGATTTTTGAATTCAAAATCATCATTTCCTTCGAAAATGTGATGAATTGTCTCACGATCATTTTCATCGATATTAAAACTAGAAAGATCAATTCCCGTGCATTTTCAATTGAGAATGGTACCCAAAATATCACAATTTAAAACGATTCTAGTGCCTATGACACTACTCCAAATTTCATCATCATTTCCATTATAAAATCCACGATTTAAATTTGCATAGAAAATTTTAACAGGACTTGGATAATAAACAAAATCATTTTGAGAAGCATCAACAAGACTAAGAACTTGATTGTTTGCAAAAAGAGAATCAACTTCATAAGAAGAAAAATCTTGAAATAAAGAAAACTTTCCAGGATGAACTTTTCCATAGTTAGCATAATTGATGTATGCTTTTATGGCCTCCGGATCATTGAAGAGTTGCTCTTTTATCTTTCTGGAAATTCTCATCATGGAGGGTTGCTTGAAGAAGCCATTAGAGTAGAGAGTAGAGAGCTTGAAGTTTTGAAGAGAGAGATTGAATTTAAAAATGAAAGTGAAAAGATAGTGCATAAATAGATCCTCAAATGACATATTCTCTGGTCAAAATGTAGTTTTTCAGAGAATTGAATGAAGTGAAAAGGTGGAGGGAAATTCAACCATTTGAATTCAAATTTTGAATTTTGAATTCTGTACCCATGTCGACATCATGGTAGGGACCATGTCGACATGTGCCTTTGAATTTCCATAATTATTTTTCTTAAGTATTCTAATATATATATATATACACATTATTTTTAATGTCTATATATATATATATCATGAATATTACCAGAATTATAGTATATTCTATAAACTATTATAGTGCTATTAAAAATAAAAAATAAAAAAAATAATAAAAAATAGCAAAAAAATAAAAAAAATTTAAAATTCAAACAACACATCAATTCAAAATCAATCAATCAAGCATCCAATTCTAAGCATGCAATTTCAACCAATTGTATTGCAAATGTGTACCTTTTTCTGAGTCTGTTTCTCTGAATTCGTCGGAGTCGTGAACTACCATGAAACACATATTTGAATTATTTGTCTTTTGATCATCATTGCTTGAGGACGAGTCTGAATCATCTAGAGTAGCAGTAAATGCACGTTTTCATTTCTTTACGGAATCATTGTTTATAGGAAGATTTTGCCTATCTGGATACGACAGTCTCTTTTGATATGGTCTGGTTCGTCGCCATTGAAACGTTTGATATTGTTTGGCACTACATTATGATTTCCAGAGTTCTTATTGTTGTTTCTCTTGAGATTATTCATCTTTCTGTATTTCAGGAATTTCCAAAAGTCTTGGTCATAAGGGCTATCTCTTCATCATTATTGCTATTTGAGTCTGATCCATCGGTCAATGCATTGAACGCCATTGATTTCTTTTCATATGCTTTGCTTTCTCTTCTCTCAATCATTTGGACTTCAGACGACATTAGATTTCCATTTAATTCTTCTATCTTTAAGGTACCGATGTTATTTGCCTCTTTGATCGCAAGTGTCTTTTGATCCCATTCTGGAGTAATAGAATTTAAGATTTTTCTGACTTGATCTACTCATTAGAATTCATTTTAAATAATTGAAACTAGTTTGTGAGCATGGAAATTTTGGTCTATTTAACTTTGCTTGTTCCTTCGTGAGTAACTTGCAAAGTTTTCCAGATTTCATATGCAGACTTACAAACTGACATTTTATTAAATTCATTTCTATCCAGTGAACAAAACAGAATATTCATAGCTTTAGAGTTATTTTGTGCAACAGCCTTTTGCTCAGCAGTCCACTGTGCAAAATCAGTTGTGGGTTCAGAATATTCAGTCTGTGTGACATTCCAAGTGTCTAGTCCTATAGATTGTAAATATATTTTCATCCTACATGCCAAATATGCATAGTTACTGCCATTAAAAAGTGGTGGTCTGACAGTAGACTGACCTTCTACAAGTGAACTAGTGACAGGGAAAATAGAACCAGTGTTGGTAGTGTTAACAGTACCAGTGTTGGTAGGCATTTTGAAAAGATTTCAAAATTCAGATTATGAAAACTTTGAAAACCTTGCTTTGATACAAATATGAGAAATGCGGAATACGGATCCTAAGGCTAGGATTACCACTAGAGGGGGTGAATAGTGCTTAAAGAAATTACTAAATCTTTTTGAGTTTTTGTTAATTTGAACACAATGTATGCAATATTCAGACACAGATATGATCACAGAATCAAACACAGATGCAGAAATAAAGTAAAAGCAACAAAGGAAAGAACACACCGGATTTTATACTGGTTCGGAGTTACCCTACATCCAGTCCCGCACACAAGTACGGATTTCCTTTCAAAAGCAATTATACAATTACACCCTCGATTTCAAGGTCATGAGGTACACCACTCCAGATTCACAATCCTCTGGGTAGAGATACTTGATTTCAGGGGCAACAAGTTCACCCAATTGATTTCCAAGGCTACAATCACACCTTTTCTAACTTGATTGATTTCTAAGGCTACAATCACACCTTTTCTCACTTGATTGATTTTCAAGGCTACAATCACAGCTTTTCTCGCTCAATTGATTACAAAGAAGTCTATAACTCTTAGGACCGAGATCTTGTTGAGATAGTGATAGAGAATCAAACCAGAAATGATCTAGTTAGGTTCAATGTTGATTTCGGCAGAGTAATGGTAAGAATGTGTAAAGAAATATCGAAGAAGAAGAGGAGCGAAAACCAGAAATATATATATATATATATATATATATATATATTCGTTCAAAACCACCCTTATTTATAGTAGAACAACAGCCATGTCCATTCGTGAAAGGATATGACGAATAGACACTTCCTTTGAAAATCAAAATTTTGAAATAAACTGCTACCATGTCGACATGGGGTACTTGAGTATGTCGACATGCAAAAGGAAATTTTGGTGATTTGGTTTTCTTTGAAAATAACTTCTATCTTATATTAAAACTATTTTAAACTATATAGATATACTTTACTATAGTTAAAATACATAAGTAAATATAGAGAATAATATTTTGGTATATAAGTAACATTTTACTATAATTTTATATTTAAATCTAAGTATAAATATTAAATATATTTATTATTAAAAGATAGTTTAAAACCAAGGATAATTTTGAATTTGAAAATAAAGATTATTTTGAGGCTAAAAGTATTAAAATCGGGATAGATGTTTTTGATTCTTTTAAAAGGAAGATTTTGAAAACATTTTGAAAACAAGATATAATTCTGTAAAACATTTTGAATAAAAGTTAGCGGATACAAAACAATGTTCCACTTGATTTTTCGTAGGTTCCATCCTACTTAGGGTTCCATCCATTTAACGGGCTCGAAGTGGATTCCATTCCACGAATAAATTGGATTTTAAGATGCCAGTGCTTTTCTAGGAGTTTTAACAAAATTCCTAATTAAATTACTTATCTTGAACTCTTGATAATCTTGATACTCATGAGTCTTCAATCTTGATATCTGGAATCTCTATACTGTACAGTTTTTTTTCTTGATACCTGCAGGGTTAAATCCTACATATACATATATATCTAAACTATAATGTTAGTATTTATATTTTATAATCTTATTCTAAGGTTGTTGTCATCAAAACTATCATCTCAAGGACTAACAAAAAATATAATAGAACATGAATACAGACTTAGTTCCTACTTTGGAATCAAGGTATTACTTGGATATCTAGTTGTCCTATCAGCGCCGAGCATGAATAAGAAAACTTCTCAATCAATTGTTCCCATCTTGCTTTAGTAATCCATCTCTTTAAATCTATCTTATGGGTTATAACGAATAGGGTGTCAGAATAGCATTCTGGTGACTAAAAATTAAATAGTTTACTTATAATACTAATTTATGTCGACTGATTTTCATTTAAGTGTTATGTCTATTATTCATGGCTAATATGTTAAATCATATGTGTGTGTACAATATGCCTAACCTCTTTGAGGTATAACTATATAAATACTTATATATGTACATATATATAAAAACATATACTACACAAAACCCAGGACACTTAATACTTCTTAAATTGGGAGGAGATAGACCCAATGGCCATTTAATATCTCAACTCTGAAGCAGGCCCTTCATAACGTGAACATTGGTCAATCTGTCCTCACTATAGAGACCAATGATCCCTAGATAAGGCTTTGTACTATAATTGTCGTATAACTAACACATCTCAAAGACTCATCTAAGGACTATTAACTAGCCCTCCTACGATAAACAGTTTTGAGGTCTATGAGTATCCCATATGAATTCTATACTAGTAGAAAGCAAAATATGTCAAGGCATAACCAAAGACTTTGCAACTGACCACTCGGGACCGCTATTGGTCATAGCCTATATCCCAGACCTATTACTAAACAAGGGTCCAACAACAATACCTACATAGTCCGCCAATGTACCACTATTGAAACCCCATTTAGACTAACCTAATGCAAGTCTAGGAAAATGTCTCTTTTGGTTACTTAATACCTCTTACTAGAAACGAAGTAAACCCTATTTCTCTAAAAGTTCCTGTTGACCCAAAATATGGACCAATAGCCTGGTTTGATTTGAAAGCAAAAACCTTGTTCTGACAGAGTAATATCACAGATAGCAGATATAGAAAAAGAACAGTAAAAGAAAGAAGACAGAATTTTACAGTGGTCCAGCTTTTAATGAAGCTTACATCCATTTTATAGCTTTATTATAGAATAATTGCTATTACAAGAGATGTTTGATTACAAAGCTTTGATTATTTCCTAGCTAGATTAAATCCCCTGAGTTGGAATCCACTAGAGAATTACAGTGTAGTCCTTTGGAGATTGTTCCGAGGGAGGCCGAGAGTGAAGAAGAATTCCAATAGAGTTTTAGCAACTAGTACGGAGAAGATCTTCTTTATGCTGCTGGTGGGATGCTATTTATGTAGATCCGAGAGCTTCTAGGCCATGCCCATGTTTATCAGCTGCAAGGTAGGTTACAGGTGACCTAGGGGGGCTTTGGCTTAAAAAACGAGCCAAAACCATGGGTCGCTGGCAACCCATAGAATCGGTTCATTTTTAGGGCCAGTGCCTTGCCTCTTTTGTAATGTTCCATGGGTGGTTGGTTTGAAGGTTCGAGGAGAAGTATGGGTCTCTGATGATCTAAGTACTTAGGATTTTTCTAGAGTCTGGAATTATAGATGTTCCCATAGTCTTTTATCGTTGTTGTTATATTTTTATTGTAAGTTGCTAGCTGCTCACGTTCAACTACTGATTGGATTATAGGAATGCTAATTTCTTGGCTCCGTTTATTTCAGTCGCTGCCTTAATCATATAGCTTGGCCCTTGTCGATCCCTCGTTCTAGCTTTTCTGGTTATGTCATGTACCATCCTGTCTACATAAAGTTGTTCTATTTTCTATTGGTTTCTGCTAGGTTAAAAACCCGGATAATGTTTGCCCTACAGAGTACGTCTTTGTTGTTAACAAGTCATGCTCTGGAAGTTATCGTCTTTAATACTAATTTGCTGATTTTCAAGTGATTGCATTATAGCGCTACGAATATGCTAGCCCAACGTCAATAGCCATCTTTCTTTTGTTTTCGCTATCATGACTTGCCCCAATCTATCATGTTTCCACTTGTAGCTTTTTGGATGCTTTTGGAATGACGAATAGATGTAAATGATCAAGTTTGAGAAGAATAGATGAAGTTTTTTTTCCTCTCTCCCATTTAATTTTTTTTGGGGGGGGGGGGGGGTCGCTAGCGATCCATGTAGGATGGGTCGCTAGCGACCTGTTTGCATAGAAAATTTTACCATCATAGAGTCAAGTTTGGTCATTGACGACCTGATGACTTAGTAGAAAATATTTCTTTTTCTCTTTCTATTAATACACGAGCTGACCCACGTTCCTTCATTCGACCTAGCAGTCTTTGTTCCTTCCAGCGATCAATCCCTCACACGATTCAGTCTCAAATGATCCAAGACCTTACTCGATCCAATTCATCACCACATTTGCATTCACTCTTCGCCAATTTGGTCCCAAGTTCTTGCCTAATTTGTGAATCCCTAGCCGGCCTATCAGCTTGCTCGAATTCAAGCCCTAGGTCATTGTGTTACTATTGTCGGCCCATTATTAGCTCACCACGATCCATTAGCTTGCCAGCGATCTGCTCCATAGCTTGCTGAGTTCGATTCACTATTCTTATCAAGCCTCCAAATCAATTTGAGGTGAGTTTACTTGATTGAGTCGTTAGTTGCTATGATTTGATGTGCAGGCATCACTTGCGACGTTGATCACAAGAAGTTTGAGTTGATTGTGGTTTAATGGAGGAAGAGTGTAAATCGAGTCTCGAGTTGTCTCTTGGAATGACATTCGAGCTTTGGCCCATGGCTTGATGCGTTTTGCTATCTTCGTCCATTAGACCAGAATTGACTTATCTACAGTTTTGCAAATGCTACTTGCATGACACATTACCAGTCTATCCTGATTTTTCCAGAGAAATTGAGCTTATCCTGTTGGGTTATTCCACAATTGGTGCTCCTATAATGGGAAGAGTTTTCCATGTTTCTTCAGATGATGGATCCGTTATCGATCATTGATCGATAACGGGTAAGTGTGCAAGAAGTAAAAAAAAATTGAAAAACGAACTAACACGAAAAGTTCTTTTCTTTTTCCACTGTGAGCGAACTATCTACACATGATGGAGCATTTACAGTGCATCGAGCACCGAGTTTATCCCATATAGACAACATACTACACTTGCACACTTGCCCCAGTCCACAGTTGAAGTCCGACGCATCAATTACAAGTTAACATTTACTTAGAATTAAAGTGTGATTGTGGATACTTACAAATTTAGGATAGAGTTACCTGACCATTTTCGGGCGCGAGTTCTGTTATATAGAAGGAAGCAGCCTTCCATATGTCGTAAGTCAAGTGGACGAATCCCGACGCTCTCCGAAGTTGAATCATCATCCATCTCGCAAGCTCAGTACGGTCAATTAATTTAGGTTGGGCCCATTGTGGACCGTATGCCTCCCAACTTTTGAATTTTTCTCAATCCTCCTGAATGGGCCTCGTCCGTGGTCTTCTTTAAGGTTCTTCATAATATATGCCTACAACATAGGATTCCCGAGGAAGATTTGCGTCTGGCTACGAATGATGAGTTTGCTCATTTGCCTCCCCCGAGGTACACCGCTTGCCATAGATATATGTGTTTGAATGGAGCCATACCTCCTTTCAATGATTTTCTGCACGAAATGATTTTGAACCGGGGAATTGCCCCATTCCAGCTTCACCCAAATGGTTGTGATATCCTTACTTGATTGCATGTCCTTTTTATGTGAATGTTTGGCCATGCTCCAAATTTCGATGAATTGTAGTATTTTCTAGCATTCAGAAGGAGAGATGACTGCCCCTCTTTGATCATAATCGAAGCCCAACAGAACCGGAAGATCGTCTTACGATTACAGAGCAATCTGTTACAGTTTAAGACACAATACTTCTTTGTTAGAAGCTTTGAGGGGTTCAATCGCCAATGGACAACATGGGGTAAGAGATTATTTTCCGTTTGTCAGACTTTGAAGTGCCATAATAGGGTTTCTAACTGATCGCCGGTCCTTTGCACTTATTCCAAGGCCGAACAGAGACACATCTCTTAATGTGATTTGCAAGACTTTAAAGGCTATCAGTGTCGAGGAGCGGTGCGTTCGGGTTTTGCTAACCGATGAGAACTTGCGCCAATACAGACTGTTGGCTCTGGGCAAGTCCGTTGCTTTGAGTGAAGCTCCTTCTCCTAGTCGAGCCAAAGTTCGCGCAAGACCCTCTTCTTCATCACACGATTCTGATGAAGCTCGGGAAATGGGTGGCCCATTTGAAAGACCACACGATGAGGCCTATGAGGAGGAAGAAACCACTGCGGCTGGCCTAAGTGGTTCAGCTAGAATGTCTTTAATCCAGGAGGAAATGGAAGAGGAGCCCGTACATAGAGAAGGCAATGCCGTGGTGGACTCTGAAGAAGAGGAGGGGGAGTTTGAAAGTAGCAGCGGTGAAATTACTACCGGTGATTACTTTTTGATTGAATCCGAAGGCGATGACTCGAAGTCTTGCAACAAGACTCTGGTGATGAATCCCGTCGTTCCGAATTTTCTCCCTTCCGACACAAGTGGCAAGGGCAACTCCTTAGAAACTAGTAGATGCCAAGATTCCTCAAGCAAGAATGTCGGTGCGGACCTTGGAGATTTTAGTGATGTATTCGTCGACTTTGATGTGCTTATTTAAAGGGATTTCAAATTCGACATGATGCCGCCTTGTTCAGCAACATTGCTCCAATAGTTAGCCCAGCTTTGCTTGTGATTAATGACAGCCCAATCCCTTCTTGATAGTTGTTCGCTCCGGTTTGTGACGAAAACTTATGCCCATATTCGAAATTCATGACACATCATACTAGGATTACACTTATTTCTAATCTTTCATTCCCTCATATATTTGCTTAATTTCTGTTGTGTTTCTGAAATCTTTCACGTACACTTTATTCTAGATATGACAAGAGCGTAAGGCTGCTATGACGACTTCGAGGATTATACCGACTTGCAGCGGTAACCGAAGCGCTCCTTTAACTGCCACTAATTCCAGGAAACGGAAGACGAGTATAGGTGGAGGAAAGAGATCGAGGCCGACACTTGTCACAAAGTGGAGAGAGATAAGGCTCACTTGTACAGAGGCGGATATGAGAAAAGACGATATCATGAGGAAAGAGATGAGCCATCAAAGAAATCAAAGTTTGACTACCGCTCTCATCTTTCCGAGCCCGCTTCGAAGCATATTTCCATGGGTCAAGAGGTACCTACTTCTTCTGCCCCGATTATGACTTTGGTACATGTTCCATCTTCCTCTACTGTTACCGCTGCCCTTGGGGGATCTCATCCCTACCGAAGGCCGACCTACACTCTTCCTATGGGCCCTCCTAAGCTTGAGGTGGCCCCTTCAGGTTGGTTCCTCAGAGGAGTTAAGTTCGACATGGGCATTCATCCCATTCATAAGGATTCCTACATGTCGCATCTCCAAGCCATCCAGAGTGATCTTGAGTAGACTAAGAAATGGGATGCACTGCAAGTAGCTAGCAACACAAATAGGAATAATTACCAAGTGATCCTTTCCTTTGAAACTGAGAAAGAAGGTTTTGAAAGGGCGTTGGCTGATCAGGACGCTTGAATTAAACAGTTAGAGGAGGAGAAGGAAATGGTGCTTCGGGAGAGTAAGAGAACCGCTAGCCTGATTAAAGAGCTGAAGGAGGCGAAAGAGAAGGACGAGATCGTCTGGAGAGACGAAATCAAAAAGACTCATGCGGAGAGGTGAAGTTGAAAGAGGAATTGATTGCTTGCAACGCTGTTATCGAAGCTCAATGGAAGACAATCACAGACCATGATCTGATTGTCGAGGGGCATAATAAAATGATCGCCGATCAAACCGAGACCTTTACAAAATTACAGGTTCAAGTCACATAGCTCAACGCCAACAAGATGTCATTGAGACTGAGAAGGCTATGGTGACAGCAAATTACTTGGACCTCCAGCACGCTTATGATCGGAAAATGGAGAAGCTGGATGCGATAATTCTGAACTTCTACGTCAATTCTCTATTGCATCAAGGAAGCCTTAGCTACCTTGGCCCGAAGTTTCCGCACACTCTTGCCCTTGTCTAGGAGGAAATCTTGTTTCCTTTCGCCTACAGCGGCGATGCTTATTTCGATCAAGAGCTATAAGGCGCCCATCTTAACGATGAATCCAAGGCAGCGTTGCTAAAGGGCCAGGAGATCCTTCGAGTCGAACATGAGAGAGAGGCCGCCGATGCTGCCTTGATGTCTGCTACTGACTCGCTTACTCGACCTTCTTCCTTCGGTGGAGGTGAACCATCAAAGCAACTTTACGACCAGCGAACGAGCTTGGGGCTCGATGTTGTTCCTCATGTGGTGGAGTCCTGTAAAGAAAGTGAAGGAAATGAGTTCGAGGTCGCCATTCATGATCCTTCCTCTGGTGCAAGTAACTTCCATGCTTCTCCCGACTTCGGGAGCCTTCATTTTACGCCATAGGAGCAAGAGGAGTTTAATGCTTTCCATTTTTATTTTATAGGTCCATCCACTCTTCCCGTTGATGCGCCAACTACTACGGCGCCTGTGCATACTACCATCTTCACATCCTCTAAGATTATATCCGTTCCTGCTTCAGTTCCCACATCCATATCTTGCTCGCAACCAGGGTCAGAGGCCGAGAAGATTGCAGCGCTCCACAGCTTGGACGATCCTTTGGTATCTCTGGAAGGTGATACAGCTGCCACTGAGGCTAAGGAGTAGAAGACACAGACGGAGTAGCCGTAGAAGACTTAGCATGATTTGGTTGCCATCAAGAAGGAAAAGACGGAGGCATTCAAAGCTTCGAAGAGCTCTCGGAAGTCATGAAAGTGCAAAGAAAATCTCTTTTGAGAAACATTCGGAGAAGGAGGGAAAGATTTCCATTGAAGTGCATGTTGACATTACTAGCAGCGACACCTCTCCCAAAAAGAAGCAGAAGCTGCAAACTAGAGGCGGAAAGGGAAGCAATGGGAAGAATCGCTATGTGGCTGTCGTGACGATGGACTTGATTTCGGACAACGGTGCGTAAGAAGATTGAATTGTTTCTTTTTGAGTTGTTTTGTTCAAGTGCAGAGTCTGCACTTTGTGTCCTAATTGTAGAGTCGGTGTTTTCTCTTTGTTGGTCGTTGTTGTGTATGGGTACGACCCCCACATTTTGATCCTATGTAAAGAAAATCATAAGTAATACAATGGTGTGTTGATTGTATTTTTATCTATCTATTCATATATGCTTTGTGTACTTATGCTTGTTTCATTTCATACTTTGCTAGTTCTATAATTATAGCCAAAGTCCTTCATTTGAAGTGAGGGAACTTATAGATTAATAGCACTTAGAGAGTTTTTTGTTTGAAAATTCGCAAATCTTTAGAAAATTTTCTAAAACTTAGAAAGTTGTGGTTTTGGAATATTTGTTTGGAAATTGAAAAGTTGAATTTGTGAACTTGAGGTTTGGAGCGATAGAGCCCGTGAACTTGTTGTATTTGTTTGGTTCTGTCTTAGTACAGATGTATGCCCTCTAATTCGTAGGGCTATTCACTTCAAACAACTTTCAAATAACTGATAACTTAGGGTTTAAATAATTTTTATTGAAAATTTGACTAAGTTACAACCTAGTTTTAATTTTTGGAGATATAGCAATTTTAGCAAGTGGTCTCATTTTTTGCTTGTAATTTTGCGACGTTCAATTGAATATGCAATTTGTGCATGGGTCCGTGTTGTTGATTATTGAGTGCCTGTCTTTTAGCGCCAATTTTTTACGGATTGCACTTACCGTTCCCGACTATATATGTGTGGTTTCTCATGCTCCTTGACGTTGCCTATCTTCGGGCAATACGAGGAGTTAGAATTTTGGTGCATGGCTCATGATATGCGTGGCTTTTGTTTTTCCTCGGTGTTACCTATCTTCAAACAACACGGGAAGTTGTCATTTCGGTACTACTTGGGTTGCCTATATTCGGGCAACACGAGGAGTTTTTATTTTCCTTCGTGTTGCCTATCTTCGGGCAACACGAGGAGTTTTTATTTTAGGGCTCCTCGGTGTCGCCTATCTTCGGGCAACACGAGGAGTTTTAATTTTAGGGCTCCTCGATGTTTTCTATCTTCAGGTACCATGAGGAGTTTTTTATTTTGGGCCCCTCGATGTCACCTATCTTCGGGCAATACGAGGAGTTTTTTATTTTGGGATTCCTCGTTGTTGCCTATCTTTAGGCAACACGATGAGTTTCTATTTTCCTTCGTTTTTCCTATCTTCGGGCAACACAAGGAGTGTTAGTTTTTTTCTTAACCCTCTCAATGCTGCCGAAGTAGTCTAATTGTCGAAAGGCAAGAGTCGGTTTGAGACGATTTGCTTCCGTCGACTCGGCGAGTAATTATTATGAACACGGTTTGGTTGGTTCAAGAAGCAAACTTTATTAAGGAAAGCATGGAAGATTTTTTTGCTTATTTACAATGCCACCGGCATTTTAGGGATGGCTTATTTGCTAAAGAAATAGAAAATGCATAAAACGGTTTTTCAGATGAAATAATGGCGGAGCGATTCGCTATTCCAGGCATGGGGATCTGCGACCCGTCGACGGTTGTCAACTTGAAAGTCCAGTTGCTAAGTTTTTGATTAACGACATATGGTCCTTCCCAGTTTGGTGAGAAGGCTCTCGGTATAGAGTACACTTGCTTAAGCACAAGATCTCCAACTTCGAAGGTCTGACTATGAACTTTGAAGTTGAAGTACCGTGCCACCCTTTTTTAGCAGGCAGCCATTCTCAACTCTACTTCTTCTCTTTTTTAATCGACCATGTCTTGTGATTCGAGTAGGATTTGCTTGTTTTGTGCTTGATTAAAATTTGCCTTCGGTGCGAGGGGACTTCTAATTCAACAAGAATCATTGCTTTTGAACCATATGCTAATGCGAATGGAGTGTGGCCAGTTGTCGCTTTTTGTGTTGCCCTGTATGCCCATAGTGCGAGTGGAAGTTCGTCAACCCAATTTCCTTCTGCCTTTGTTAATCGATTTTTGATGGTGGATTTGATGATCTTGTTTATTGCTTTCACTTTCCCATTTGCTTGTGGTTGAGCCATTGCGGAAATGCTTTCTTCGGTTCGAAAGCACCTGTAGAAGTCTTTGAGCTTGGCACTTTCGAATTGGGTCCCATTGTCAGTGAATATTTTTTACGGCACACCAAACCTGCAAATGATTTTTTTAGTTAAAAGTTAATAACTTTCTTTATGGTTATGATGGCCAATGGTTCTGTTTTGGCCCATTTTGTGAAATAATCTACGGCAACTACGGCATATTTGGCTCCTCCTTTAGCTATTGGAAGGACACCAATAAGGTCGATCCCCCATATCGCAAATGGCCATGGGATGGCCATTTTTATCAGCTCTGTCGAAGGAGTTCTCTTAATTTTGCTAAATCATCGACAGCAATCTTATCTTTTGGCATGATCCGCGACATCGTGATTTGTTGTTGGCCAAAAATATCTATATCGAAGGACTTTCTTTGCTAGTGTATGCCCCCAGTATGGTCTCCACATTCGCCTTCATGTACTTCTTTCAGGATTTGTCGTGCTTTATCATCGGTCACAGACCTAAGAAGAGGGGTTGAGAATCTCCTTCGATAGAGTATCACATCCTATATCATGAACCTTGGCGCCTTGCAGAGGAGCTTCTTCCATTGATTTCGGTCAGTTGGTAGGGTTCCTGCAAGTAAATAGTCCTTTATCGGAGTCATCCATGTTTATGGTTCAACGTTGGTCTCTAGAATCCAGTCTGCCTCCATTTCGTCTATGCTCGGTTGGTTAGCGTTTCAACCAAAACCAATCCCAATGACTAGGCTTCCCCAAAGCTTACCAACTTTGCCAAATAGTCTGCTTTGGTGTTTTGCTCTTGTGGGATGTGAGTTATGGTGTAGTGCTCGATGCCGCTTAGCAGTTCCTGTACTTTGGATAGGTACAAGGCAAGATTCTCACCATGCGCCTGATACACCCCTCTTACTTGAAAGACGACCAGCTGTGAGTCGTTGTATATGTGAATAGATTTTATCTTGAGCTCCTTCACAACTTTTAGTCCAGCGATCAGTGCTTTATATTCTACTTCGTTTTTATGGTGGGGAATTCCAAACGCAAAGCGCAGCTAATGGCTCGCCCCTCGGGAGTTTCAAGCACTACTCTTGCTCCCAAACATAAGTTGTTGGATGCAACATCAACGAAGAGCTTCCATTTCTTGTCTATTTCTGACTGAACTTCCTCCTCGTCATCCCATATAATAAATTCGATGATGAAGTCGGCCAACGCATGCCCATTGATGGCTTTCCTTGGGTGGCATGTGATATCATATTGAGTCAACTCTACATTCCACTTGAGTAAACGTCCAAAAGTTTTTGGTCGATATAACACTTGCTTTAGGGGCTAGTCAGTCAATACTCTAATCAAATGAATCTGAAAATATGGTCGTAATTTTCAGAATGCGGTCAAGAGGCAATATGTAAGCTTTTCTAGCTTTTAGTAATTCTTCTTAGCCCCGATGAATCGTTTGCTAATGTAGTACACAGGTCGCTATATTCTCGCTTCTTCCTGCATGAGAGCCGCGCTTAGTGCGTGTACGAAAACCGCTAAACAAACGAATAGATCTTCTCCATCCACTAGTTTTGATAAGATCGGAGCGTTTCCATGTGTCGTAGCAATTCCGTGAAAGCAGCTTGGCAAGCTTCGTTCCATTCAAAAAAATTCTTTCCATTCTTCAGTGCGTCGAAGAATGGTGTGCACTTGTCTATAGCTTTAGATATGAACCGACTCAGTGCTGCGACATTTTCATTCAAGCTTTGAAGTTCTCTCTTATTTTTAGGGGCTTGGACTTCCCATAACGCTGTTATTTGCTTTGGATTTGCTTCGATGCCTCGGGCACTTACTATGAATCCTAGGAATTTCGCAGAGGTTACACCGAAGTGACATTTAAGTGGGTTGAGCTTCATTCTGTATTTGCGGAGTATTTGAAACATTTCAGCGAGATTATCTAGATGGTTAGCATCTACTCAGGATTTGACTAACATATCATCTGCATAAACTTCCATGGTCTTCCCAATCTGACGTTTGAACATAGAATTCACTAGCCTTTGGTATGTTGCCCCTGCTTTTGTCAAACCGAATGGCATGACTCGGTAGCAATACAATCCCAAATCGGTGATGAAGCTGGTGTTCTCTTGATCTGGTTCATGCATCAACATCTGGTTATAGCTTAAGTACTCATCCATAAACGACAACAACTCATGCCCCACCGTTCCATCCACTAGTTGATCAGTCCTGGGGAGCGGGAAGCTGTCCTTTGGATAGTCCTTGTTGATTTCTGAGAAATCAATACAGGTTCGCCATTTTCCATTGGACTTCTTGACTAGGACTGGGTTCGACACCCATTCAGGGTAGGTTGCATCTTTGAATGAAGCCCTTAGCCATCAGTTTATCTACTTCCTCTCTTAATGCCTTGGACCATTCGAGGCCCAAGATGCGCCTTTTTTTCTTTACCGGTGTGAATATAGTGTCAATATTGAGAGCATGGCATGCAATTTTGGTGATACCCCACACATATTAAAGTTCGTCTAAGCACGTCCAAATTAGCACGAAGGAATTTGGTTAGTTCTGCCCGCATATTGTTTTCAAAGTGTGACCCAATTTTCAGGACCCATGTTGGGTCATCCATATAGACTGGGACAGACACCGTCAATTCAACCGATGCTGCCCGATCCTCCCTCGAGCTCTTCTTTCTAGAGTCTAAAGCCTTATCGAATCGGCTATGGTCCCCAAGACAGGAGGTTCTGTAGTTGCTACTCGGAGGGTTCACAAATGTGGAGGGTTTTCCCCACATCCTTTCCTTTTTCCCTTCTTCTCGACTCACGTTATTCTGCAATGTAGCATTCCTGAATGACACTTTGGTTCCCTTTCAAAATACCGACTTCATGTTCCATAGGGAACTTCATTATAAGGCACCATTGGGCCAGTGCTATTCTTAAGTCAACTAATTCGGGCCGTCCTAAGAAGCTGTTGTATGCTGACATTTCATCCACAATTACAAAGGTCTGAGTGAGGTTGACCCTTCGTTCACCTTCTCCGAGCTCCATGGGTAGGTCAATTGTTCCCACCGGCTCCTTGGGTTCACCAGGAAAACCCTTGATCTTTGTTTGGCACGTGGACACACTTTTCATGCCAATCTTCATGTGATCGAAAGTGCTTTTAAAGAGAATGTTAACGGAGCTTTCGCTGTCAATCAACACCCATCAAACTATAGCAGGCCCAATTCCTACCGTTACTACCATCGGATCGAGAGTTGGAGCTTCAATCCCTTCGGTGTCCCGATTTCAAAACACAATATCGTCATTCAAGATCCTTTGCATCTTAATTAGAGTTTCACCTTCCACAGCCAAACATGATTCTTTCGGAGCGTGCTTCAACAAACTTGCATATAGCTCCATTTCCTCCCAACTTCTTTATGCTGGATGTGGGCCCCGGATATTGTTCCAATAATAAGCCTTTGGTCAGTTCGTTTCGACCTTCTTCACTGGTTCCATCTTGATTCCTTCATTCTCTTGGGTGTTGAGGAGTTGCAGATTGATCGGGGTTTTATGGTTGTCTTACGTACTGCTGGAGTTTGTTGTTCTGGATCAGTTCCTCAATGAGATTCTTTAGGTGGCGGCATTCATTCGTAGTGTGGCCGTGTGTCTCGTGGAAGCTGCAGAGCTTCCCCAAGCACTTCTGTTGCTCGGTCGCCTCCATTCTAGGTAGCCTTTTGCATTCCTCGGTCTCTTAAATTGCGAGAAAAATGTTTTTCGGTGTGTCGCTCAGGGGATTGTAGCCTTCGGGACTAAACCCTTTAAGCTTTTTATTGCTGCCATTAACATTCTTCTTGTTGGAGATTTGACCTTTTCTCTTTGAATTCCTATCTTTCCTAGTGGTTTCTTCAGCAGTTCGCGAAGTGTGCGTAGTTTGATTCATTGCTACATTGCTTTACCCAGCACTTGCCGGCTGCATGCTAGTAGACTTCCCTTCTAATTCTTGCGCTCCCTCCAACCTTAAGTATTGACTTGCTTTGCGATTGAAATCTTTCCAGGTGGTAGGTTGTTTCATTTTAATCCACTTTCTGAATTCAGTTTTTGGGTGAATAGCACGAACGAATGCCATGAAAACCATGTCTTCGTTAGGGTTTCTTACTTTTGTTACGGCAGTGTTAAACCTGTTCATGAAAGACGTCAGTGATTTGTTTCACCCTTGGAATGACCTGGATAGGTACGTGACATCTTTTAGCTGCGCGGTATGGAGTCTGAATGATCAAGGAACCTTATCGCTAGTTGGTCAAAAGTAGAGATAGATCTTGGTGGAAACTTAGTGAACCACATTGATGCAACCCTTTCGAGAAAGATAAGGAAGCATCTGCGTCGAACAGCTTCAGAGGCATTCACTCCGTCCATGTACCAACAATATTTGTACAAGTGAGGCTTTAGGTCCTTCGTTCCATCATAGGATGTAACAGTTAGTATTGTGAACTTTTCTGGATATCTCTCGTTCAAGATTTCATCGGTGAAGGGAGTTCTACTTGGCGTAGATCCCCACTCATCTCTTCTGTCTTTACTATCCTCCATTAAGCGTTTAACCATGTCCGCTATGTATGCCTCCGATGCCCGGTAGTCCCAAGGACGGCGATCAGTAACTGTGCCAAGTGTTTGACTTTGCAAACGATCTTGGTGAGTGGGTGATGTGCACGTAAATGTGCGTATTTTTACCACCATGTTTAATTTATATAAATTGAATAAATGACCATATTGGGTATTTTAACCTTTTAAAACCAAAATTAATATTATTTTCAAATTGTCACATATTCATCTTCATACAGGGGTAAAATTGTCATTTTTGTGCATTTATTAAATTGTGAAAATTTACTTGGAATTTTCTATGTTGTTTTGTAGGAAATTTGGTGAATTTTACAAGTGGTTTTGTGATGAAATATGCAAGCACAAAGAAGATACAAAAGAATGAAGGTGGAAATAATTCAAAGTGAAAAACATGGAGAACCCCAACCACTTACCTTGATTTTCAATTAGAGACTAATGCACATGCTTATGGACTTTATGGCTTCATGTATACTTAAATGATGATTAGTAGAAGCTAATGATTACTTAGCCTCCACACTTTCTCAAGGGTACTTTGGGCATTCTCCAAAAATATGAATTAGGGTTTAACACATGTATATATACCCATTATGCTTTATGTAACCCTCTTCCTTAGTCTCTTTTAGTTTTAGTTTAGACTCAAAAATAAATTACGCTCTCTTCTTTCTTTTCATGGCTACTTAGCCATTTATTTCTTCTTTTCATGTAGCTTTTTTATGCAATTTAATACATGTTTTTTTTTCTTTTCTTGTTATTTCCTTTCATGTTGTAGTGTAGATTTACATTCATGCAAAGTAGAATAGTACTAATTCTTGTTAATTAGCTCTCTTTTTCATTAAGCTTTCATTTTGCTTTCATCTTGTTAGCTGATAAACAAGTTTTGGCGCCGTTGCTGGAGAGTTGTTTGATTTTATTTTCTATTTTTTGAATTATTTTTGTTTGATTATTGTGTGTTTGTTATTTTGTGTGTGTGCATTTAAAAAATAAATAAATAAATAAATTGCGTGCTTGTGTGATTTTTATTTGCATTTGATTTGGTATTTGTTGTTGTTCTAGTTTTCATTAGCATTTGCATTTTCTATATATAAAAAAAACAATCATAATTTCAAAAAAAGAAGATACATATATATTTCATTTCCCCTTTTACATTTACATTTCCCAGACTTTACAATTTTAATTTTTTTTACAATACTGTTCACTGTTCCTAGACAACAACAGTTCCATTGTTCTGATCTCCACTTCCCCCGCCTCGGCAACTGCTTCCCCCTCCCTCACCACTGTTGATCACCATCGTGATCGCACTTTTCTACAACCTTTTCTACAACCAAGTGCCTTGCACTGTTCATCACCATCTTGCCAAAACTGCAACTTACCCAACTACCACAAACATTCTGTCTCTGCTTTGTGCATATCAGTGCACTACAAACTGCTACATACAATAGAACCAAACAGCACTACAACATTCCATCAGACTTCACCACGTCGCCAACAACCAGTCACTACAAACAACCATCTTCACAACAGTGACAAGCCACTTCTTGGATCACTACTTACATTACCATTGCATATAAACACAACTGATGCTCCTGCCATCAATTCATCTCCATCACAGCCACTTCACAATCTCCTCTGACCATACACTTCATTGCATTGCATCACTTCATCACAGTCACTCCTGAAACCACTGCTTCCACCACAATACTGTCATTTTTACTGCCTGCTACCTAAACTTGACCATTTCCCATTTTCACACTTGTCTTCAGCTTACAACCCACATACCAAAACATCACAACGTCCCCTGAAACTCAGCCACAGCCTCGTCCTCGAAAATCGACCAACCACACATTCCCCAATCTGCAGTCGCCACACCCTACTGCCTTAAACCACAACTATCCCATCGCAACCAACTCGATTTCGTAACCCAGACCATCTCACCAGAGAACCCTCACCTGTTAACATTTACCTCGACTGTCGACCAAAAAGGAAAAAAAAAACTGTCTTCTGACTTCATCACTGACCACTTCCCCCTTCTGCCTCACCAATTACCGCCAGAGAAACCATCACCATCCCCTCCTCCTTATTCCAGAACACCGTACATCTCATCGAACAACTCCTCGCTGCAGCAAACCCGAAGCTGCAAACAACTGCAACTATCTCCAGAACTCCAAACATCGATTACCACTTCAGCGAACACCAGCCACAACCCAAATTGCGACTTCTCAACATCGCGATTCCAAGAGCAGCCGCACCCTGAATTGACCTCGAATCTGCCGTGACATCCATGAACTCCACCTCACTACTGCAAACAACACCGCAAACCAATCGAACAAACGCCTCCAACAGCGAACCACTACCGAATCCCTCACGCGAGCACAATTGAATTGGTTGCGAATTTTTTGTAGTTGTGATACTGAAATTGCGAAATTGAAAATATTAGTACGGAATTGAATTGCGAATGATGAACTTGATAATCGCAGATTTAGGTTGGGAATTATTTCTTTTAACTGATATTTTTTTTAGTGGGCCGGGTGGGTGTTCATTTGTTTTTCTTTTTAGTTTTTGTGTCATTTTTATCTACTTACTTTTTTTTATATAGCCAATTTTCTATTTAGTTTTTTTTTCTTTTTATTCAAAAAAAAAACTAGTTAAGCAATTACAATAGTATATTTTGTTTGTTTGTTTGTTTTGTTTGTTCTGTTTATTTTGTTTTCACTCATGTACTTTGTTTTGATTTAGTTTCTTCTTTCATATTAAAAAAAACTGTATATATATCTTGTTTTTATTTTCAGGTTGCCAAAGCAGATTGGAGGAGTGCTTGTTTTGCTTAGCTTGTTAAAAATAATTGCTTGCTTGCTGAAAACTGCTGCTTTGCTGCCAAAAATAAATTGATGGCTTGCTTATAAAAAAAATTGCTGCTGTCATTTGAATTGCATTTGAAAAAAAAAAAATCAAAAACAAAAACAAATATCCATTCTAGTTGCATTGTTAATACACGTTTAATTTCTGCTTTGCATATCATCTTAGATTTTGATTAATAATAACGGTTAGACATTGATAATACTTAATTGTATATTGACAATTTGTCTTTTTTGAACAATTTAATTTCTTGGTGTCTAAGCTACGGCAGAGCAATAATCAGTTATAAATATTACGGTAATTCGTAAATATTATACTGAATTGTTTATCTAAAGGTACTTAAACCATCGGTTACATTGCTACGGTGATTCGTGGTGCACCGATAATTCCTGCCTGTTACCTGGCTGAGAACTATCTTGTTGATTTAAGACAAAGTGTGATTACACAATTTTGGGTTAACTTAGGATAAATCATTGTAATTAACCCTTGCATTCATTTAATTGCATTAATTCATGCATATTTAAAAAAAAAATCAAAATTCATAACTAATTTTTTTTTTAAACATTCCTCTTCTTTTCCTTTGAAAATTTTAAATCCTTTTTCTTTAAAATTTCAAAAATCCAAAAAATTTAGAAAAACTAAAATTCAAAAAAAAATTATAAACTTTTCAAAAACAAAGAGAAAAAAATTTGAAAAACAAAACAAAAATCAATTTCCTTTCGAAAAATAAAATTTATTTGTAAATATTTTTCCTTTATAAAAAAAACCCAAAACATTCTTGAAAATGTTCGAGTTTCCCCACTTATATGAATTTATGAAGTTGTGAAAATCAATATAATCCATATAATTTCACTACAAATTCGTATGGATATTTTAACGACAACTATTGTTTCAACAATTCGAATTTTGAACAACAAAGTTTTCAAAACGATGACCAAGCTTCGATTCTTGAAAACAGCATTTCATCTTTACTTGAACTCTCTACACAACAAAATCAGAGTATAAATGATCTGTGTAATTCATATTTGTGTAGTAACTCGAGTCAAGAATTTCAAAATTTAAATTCAATTCAAAATTCAAATGATTTCGATTATACCCCATGTCAATTCAATTTTGTACTCCAAAATGAATTTCAAACTCAAAATGAAAATGGAAATAACTTTTCAAACGAATTTGCCAATGGGAATAATCTTAACCACATTACGATTGAAAATTATTGTTCCCAACAAATCCAAATCGAAAATTCTCAAGTTAATAACTATAAATTGGATTTTGTTGAACAAATGAACGAAATTTACGATGATCACATGGATTTGTTGTTTGAATCATATATGAAACAACGTAAAAAACAACAAAACCAAATCCCAACATGTGATGAGTTGAGTGATAATCCACCTTTTACCCAAATCGATGATTTTCAAACAACAACTTTTGAAACTGAAAATGATGATCTTAATGAAGTTGTTGAAAACACGATAATTGAGTTAGATTTCAATTCTTTTAAGGATGTGGAACCAAATTTAAAATTCGATCTTCCTTTTTTCGATTTCGAAAATTTGAATACAACAACTTTGGATTTTGAACTTGAGATATACAATGAAGTTGTTAATAATCCAATAAAGGAAGACGAATTCAGTGAATGCGATTTCTTTGAAATTTTTGAAAATGAGTTGTTAAATTCTAAAGGGGAAGATTTACATCACCATTTTGATTTCGAAATTGATAATTTTGAAGAAGTTTTCAATGATATGTTTGAACTTCAACTTGGTGAAAATAAACTTGAATTTCAATCAATTATTTTATCAACCCCAAAAACCATCAAAAACAAAACAACGCATTCAATTTTCAATAAAACGACATTCGTTTTTCCAAACCAGCATTCAACTTTGAAATCTTTGACGATTTGGTTTTCTGCGCTTGAGCTGTGTCTCCCATACTTGACGAGATAAATGAATCGGTCTTTGGAAGACCATTTCATATACTTTTTAACGGCATACTTTCTGACGTCGTGTAATAATCATTTTTCATTTTTATTTAAATAAAGGTTATGTTTTTATTTTTCTCCTTCCACTCGGGTTGACTGTGGGGACACAGTCAAAATCAAGTGTGGGGGGAGACTCATCTTCATTTTTAATTTTTCATGGTTTATTTTTTCCTTTTCTTTTAAAAACTTTAAAAAAATTAAAAAAATTCCAAAAACAAATTTTGTTTTGATTTATTTTTAAAGAAACACTATAGGATAAATACATGGTTTTGGTTTACTAAATTGAAATTTTTGAAAATTTATTCGTCTTATTAAAAATAAAAATGAAGTTTTATTACAGATAACAATGGTTTAACTAGTATATAGGAAGATTCATATGTGTTAATTATAAAATACATCCTAATTGAAATTTTTTGTTTTAAAAGTGGTGAATTTAAAGTAAAGGATATAACATTTTTTTATCTTCTAAATTAAATGGCGCTAAGATGATTTTGCAAAACTCTCTCTCATTTAATATATATAACACTATATATATATATATATATATATTCTATTAACGCCTACGGTCGACAGGTGTACTACTTGTGTGTACACTGGCCATGCTCTATACCATTCTCACGTAAGCCCGAAAGGCAGTGCATGATCGGTATATCTGGCCTCAGTTTATCTGAGTTAGGTGTATGTATATAAAAATTATTTTATTAATAATGCATACAGTCGATAGGTGTTCATACTCGTATGTTCACTTGTCACGCTCTGTATTCCCCTCACATAAGTCCGCAAGGCAGTGCATAGGTAATATATCTGGCCTCGGACCTGAGCTAGGTATATAAATATTGTAAATATCAATAAAAAAAATTCAAAAATACAAGAGGGAGTAAGCAATTGAAATCCTAGCACTATTTTTAACTTATTTGATTTGACTTCTTTTTGAAAAGAAATGTATATACCACCTTGATAAACTTCGATAATAAACTAAGGATCCATTTCATAATTACACAGTATTATCGACCGAAACAACAAGTTAAGTTATAGTTTATTTGTTATGATAACTTTGTTTTTATTGGAAACTTTGACGAGTTAATGACTTAGATAATGACCGAAACCTATATTTAACTTATTTGTGTCGATTCAAAAATAAATCCTTCATTTGTAAATATTTTCAAAAACTCGCATTCATCTCTTTTTAAATAATCTTGCATTTTGTAAATATTTTCACTTTGCAATTGGATTTTGTGGGTAGTATCCGCTGAAAACCCTCACGAGACAACACTCATCCTACTAGGGACACCCAGAGGTTTAACGGCTTGTTGCATATGCTCAATGCAATCGTACTCCCTACGAAAACGGATTTATCTTAGTTTTTCTTTATTCGAGGACGAATAAAAAATAAGTGTGGGGGTATTTGATGTGCACGTAAATGTGCGTATTTTAACCACCATATTTATTCTATTTAAATTGAATAAATGATCATATTGGGTATTTTAACCTGTTTAAACCGAAATTCAAATTATTTTCAAATTGTCACATATTCATCTTCATACAGGGGTAAAATGGCCATTTTTGTACATTTATTAAATTGTGAAAATTTATTTGAAATTTTCTTTGTTGTTTTGTAGGAAATTTGGTGAATTTTACAAGTGGTTTTATGATGAAATATACATGCACGAAGAAGATACATAAGAATGAAGATGGAAATAATTCAAAGTGAAGAACACAGAGGACCCCACCCACTTACCTTGATTTTCATATAGAGGCTAATGCATATGCTTATGGAGTTTATGGCTTCATGTATGCTTAAATGATGATTAGTAGAAGTAATGATTACTTGGCCTCCACACTTTCCAAAGGGTATTTTGGGCATTCCCCAAAAATATGAATTAGGGTTTAACACATGTATATATACACCTTATGTTTCATGTAACCCTTTTCCTTAGTCTCTTTTAGTTTTAGTTTAGGCTCAAAAATAAATCAAGCTCTCTTCTTTCTTTTCATGGCTACTTAGCCATTTATTTCTTCTTTTCATGTAACTTTTTTATGCAATTTAATATGTGTTCTTTTCCTTTTCTTGTTTATTTCCTTTCATGTTGCAATGTAAATTTACATTCATGCAAAGTAGAATAGTTCTAATTCTTGTTAATTAGCTCTTTTTTTCATTAAGCTTTCATTTTCCTTTCATTTTGCTTTCATATTGTAGCTACATTTGTTAAGAAAATGACAAATATGAGAGACTAAACCTCTTCAATTTAGGGATAATGAAGCTCTCTAATTATGTAGCTTCAACTATTTGTTAATTCATGCTATCTTTTTGTGCTTAATGATGATCAATGAAGAGTTTTATTTGTTGTTCTTGTTTTGAATTTGATAGCCTATATTGTTGACACCAAATAGGCTATGCTTAAACAATCACTAACACAAATGCCTATTCATTAAAATATGAGTATGGCAAAAGAAAGCGATTTGAAATTAAAATTTGATGGTCTACATTTCTAATCAGTAGTTAATAGGCCATACTTAAAATGGATTTCATTTTCGTTTTCTTTGTCAAGTTTCATGAAAGTTAGTAAGTGCTTTAAGGAATGTGTTATAGTTTGATGGCTTATGTTGGCTAATCAATAGCACAAATATGTCATACTTATGATAAACACATCAATTAAAGCACTAATGACCATAAAAGAGAGACCATGATTTCATATATGTTGAACAACATGATCTAGAGAGTGGATTTATTCTCTAAATTGTCATTTAACTCTTATATTTGCATCTCTTTTCTTTTAGTTAGTTAGCTAATTTTCTAATTCTCTCGCTTAACTTTCACTCGACTTTGGTATAATTTGATTGAATAGATTTTTTAAAATTAAACAGTTCTCTGTGGATCGACCCTTATTCGCCATATACTACAAAAGTACGCCGTGCGGTTGCGGTTATTTTAATTCGAAATTTCTCAACTATTTTCCAAACCAATAGAAAACTAGCCGATAAACAGTGGGCTGAGGCCTAAGCTCTCTTATCTTCGGAAGAGCCACTCCTGTAGGGTCCTATTTGCTTGATGTTAGCCTCATTAGAGCAGTTTAAGTATTCCTTGCATTATCAAATGCATTGGCGTCCTCTTTCGGCTTGTCATCTGGCTCACCATCCTTTGAGTTAGAAAGAACCATGGCCATGTCTTCTACGGGGGTCTTTGCCCCCGACTCAAATTCAAGATAGGGTGCCTGTGGCATACGGAATACTTGCATTTCCGTCCATGTTAAGTCCTGTTGTCACCCTCTTTTGTGGCTGTTTACCATTTTTTCTATGTAGACCAGAAACAGAAGAATTCTCTTGTTCCACAACAGTCGTGGGTTCGGACATAGTCCTTGAAGCGGGGTTTGACTATAGGGTTAGGAGAGCGTTAAGCTTATCCGTCATAGCTTTTCTATTATACATTTTTTGGTTGACGTTATCAACCATCTTATTTAACTCATCCCTGGTAACAACTTCATGCTAACTGGAGGAGGCAGGCACCTGTTTCCTTAAGCTAGCGCCATTCACTTCAATTTGTTGGGGATTAACATCTTCTCCGGCTATTACTGCCTCTATAGACCTTTTAAAGGCAGGTCTTCTTCTTTCAGGAGCTATTGATTCCAAACAGCAAATTCTTCAAGCAAGGATTTGGGATCTAACTTCTGAACCTATGAGATCCAAAGTAAATAGCTAGATCTTCAAGCAAAGATCGGGGACCTAACTTTTGGATCTATAAAAGCTAAAGTAGATAGCTAGATATGGATCCTGAGTTGGAGTTTCTCAGTGAAAGCACCAAAATGTTGGCCTAAAGGATGGACCAATACTTAGTTTGAAATTGAAAGCACCAGCCCTGTTCTGATAGAGCAATATCATAGATAGTAAATATAGAAAAAGAACAGTAAAAGAAAGAAGACGGAGAATTTTATAGTGGTTCAGCTGTTAATGAAGCATACTTCCACTTTATAGTTTTATTATAGACTGATTGTTGTTACAAGAGATGTTTGATTACAAGGCTTTGATTATTTTCTAGCTAGATTAAATCACCCGAGTTGGAATCCACTGGAGAATCATAGTGTATTCCTTTAGAGATTGTTCTAAGGGAGGCCGAGAGTGAAGAATAATTCCAGCAGAGTTTCAACAATCCGTCTGAAGAAGATTCTCTTTATGTTGTAGGTAGGATGCTATTTATATAGATCCAGGAGCTTTTGGGCTAGGCCCATCTTTATCAACTCGCAAGTAGGTTACAGGCGACCTAGGGGAGCTTTGGCTCAAAAAACGAGCCAAAACCATATGTCAGTGGCGACCCATGGCCTATGGGTCATCGGCGACCCGTGGCCTTGATTCGTTTTTTGGGCCAGTGTCTTGCCTCTTTTGTAATGTTCCTTAGCTGGTTGGTTTGAAAGTTCGAGGAGAAGTATGGGTCTCTGATAATCTAAGTACTTAGGATTTTTCTAGAGCAGGGAATTGGAGATGTTCTCATACCTTTTATAGTTGTTGCTACATTTTGATGGCAAGTCGCTAGCTGTTTACGTTCAACTACTGATTGGATTATAGGGATGCTGATTTCTCAGCTCCGTTGATTTCATTTGTTGCCTTAGTCATATAGCTTGGCCCTTGTCGATCCCTCGTTTTAGCTTTTCTGGTTAAGTCATGAACCATCCTGTCTACACAAGGCTATTCTATTTTCTGTTGGTTTCTGCTGGGCTAAAAATCCAGACAACGATACCGTGCCATTTAATTTCTTCAAATTCAAGGCGAATCCTTAGTATATTTTCCCCTGTCTATCCACAATGCTTATCACTTCCCCATGGGTCATATGATTATATATATCCCACGTCAGTAGAAAATATACAACTGCCGGTAGCCTCTATGTGAAGGGCAGACTTTTATTGTGTAACTCTACTGACCTTGTATCCCAACCCACTAAGCCAAACCATCCATTCTAAAATTCAATGTTAGGCTAGACCCACTAATAGATGCTTGTTCTAATCGAATAACTATATAATTCACCGCTATTAAAATTATACTGTCTTCTAGCATTTAATTTCTATCTTATAAGCTTATTTACTACATTCCATTAATGTCGATTATTTGTATTAAATGGTCATTATTATTATAATTGGACAATCTCTACTAAAATTTATTTATTCGTTCTAATTCAACATATTAATCCTATTTCATTTTCCCATAAATGCCATATTAAATCCTTTAATCGGTCCCATTAAACACATTTATGTCCTCATTTAATTCCATTAACTCCATACTAAATGCAAATTCATTGCCCTAAAATTTTGGAGTTACCATTTTTTTCTATCTACGCCTCCTAATCCAATCAGTTACTACCTTATTTATAATAAGATGTCCTAGTTATAACTAATGTGAATATCGATGTATATTATGCTATAAATATAATTTTGTTTTTAATTGGTAAGCATAGTCATATGTATGTATGTATATTCCTAAAAAATTAATTCCTATGCTTAAGAATTTTAGAAAATTAATTTCCACATTTTAATTTATTCGAGCCATCCTTTCCAAAAAGGATTATCGTTATAACTTTCCATAAACTACCAAAAATGCGACTTTTGCTTCAACTGAAATTACAAGGAATTATCTCTTTTCTTTTATTGAAATAGACAGTGCAAATTATAGAAAAGAATATCCATACTTTACAAATCTCTTTCCTTTTTTGTATACTTCTTGTTAATTCAAACGATGTACTTTTTATACATATTTTTGAAATTGGATAATTTATGAAAATGACACAAAAATAGTTACAATTAAATTATACCCTGCTTTCAATAGATTAAAACATAGAATTCACATTCCAAGTCAAATCAGGACAATCAAAATTAATGCTAAAATTATAACCCACTATACATTTGGAATAAACTTTAAAACTTTATCAACATTCATTTTTAACCTATTAGGGACTGATTTCCAAATTTTTAGATTATGGTGTAAATAACATTCTTATTCTAATTACCTATTTTATGGAATATATAGGAAATATTCCTATACGTTTATATTAAGCCTACAACTCGTTAGATCTAATATGATATAATAATTAAATAAAATTCAACGATATAAATTTCAATGTTATAAATAAATTATATAATTTTCACTCACCTTTCTAGCTTTCCAAATCTTCCAAATCCAAATTCATCCCTTTACTTGATTCCTTTTCATTTCCAATTCAAAAGAATATGTATAACAAGGTACACACATACTATTAGAAGTAGAGATCTTAAAAGGGATTTGGAGTTAAGGGGAATATAAGTTTATAAGTATAGAAATTACCTATTCCCTAGTATTTATTCGGTCTTTCTCGTCTTCTTATTTATTTTCTGCCCATCTTCGATTGTATATACATATAATATAATATGTTATAATTTCTAGGAATAGTGAGATGCGAAAATGGTAGAGCTTTGCTGCTTTGATCATAAAACATGAGAAGTGAAGTGAGGGGTGAGGCCTGTATTTATGGGTACTCGAATCGATCATAACAGTTTGATTAAAATAATCGAATCCAGGTCATTAGGTCGAGGTTCAAACCCTAACCCCACTCCAGGAGTGGTCGATCGGCCTAAGGAGGGGTTCGACCGGTGGGGTACACATTTAATAATATTTATTTCCTATTGTCATTTTTGAATTATTTTCATTTCACAAACTTCAAATGTTAATAACTTCTTCATTTGAACTTCGATCATAAAACTCCAAATATGAAAGTTGTTTAGAAAATCGCCACGAATGCATTGATGCAAGTTTCATGGCCAAATTCAAACGTTTGCTCAAATTCCATTTTTGAGCCTTAAAAATTATTCATTAATCATCGTTAATTTTGTGGGGTGACATTCTTCCCCCTTAAAAGATTTTCATCTCCGAAATTTCTCGAGGATTGAATTATGTAACAAAGTGCACAAACATCTAAACTGTCTAACCAATTAGTGTACAAGAAATTTTGCATCCAAATGTGTACAAATGCACGATATATCACGTCATATAAGGCATGCATACAGAACGATTCTAAATCGATGCGTCCTGTATGAATGCATTCATTTAAAAACATTTTGAAAATATGATGCAAATCATCAATATACACTGGCAATATGTCTGTAAGTTTTCAAACAAAAATCCTTTTTCACATAATAATTTTCTCACTTCTATAACTAGGAGTATGGTTCAACCAATTTTGCATCTGATCCCTACCATCCAACAACCAACACACAAACATCTAAATTTTTTGAAAATCCATTTTTCCTAGATCTATACTCCTATGCCAAAAAAGGAATTTAGATGGAGAATTTTACATTTTCACCATTCTTTTGGATACATATTCTATTGTACTTTGTAACCTTGTCTTTTGCCATCGATTATCAACCAACATTTTTAAGTACAATTCGCAAAAGAAGGTTTATTTTTGGATTTTAAAATGGAATTATCCTAAATGCAAGTTTTGTTTCACTATCAATAAGGTATTGAAATAGAAATTTCAAAGATAAAACATCCATTTCATTTGTTATTATCTATATTTATTATATTGTCATCCTTATCGGACAGTAAAATTCATGTTCACTAACACGTCGACCCTCCTTATGCTAAGCATGTGTCTTTGGAAAATTAGAAATTTTCCTCTAAATCTATCATGTGGGTTGTAATAAGGAGGGAGTCAGAACAATTCTGGTGACTAGAAAATTACATACTTTACCTATAAATTTTAATTTATGTTGATTGATTTCCATTTTAGCATCATGTCAAGTGTTCATGGCTAATCCATTAAATTCTATGTGCACATATGATATGCCTAACCTCCCTGAGGTATAACTATATATTTGCCTATATACATATATCTAAACGTATACTACCTAATACTTGGGCCACTTAATACTTCTTACATGGGGAGGAGGCAGATCCAACGACCATTTAATACCTCAACCCTGAAGCGGGCTCTTTGTTAATGTAAACGCTAGTCAATCGGTCCTAACTACAAAGACAGACGAACCTTAGATATGACTTTGTACTATAATTGTCGTATGACTAACGCATCTTAAAACTCATCTAAGGGTTAAATAGCTCGCCTCCAACAAAGAATTCTGTACCAGAGATAATGGTATCTCCTCTCCAAACCGCAGGAGATAGTTTCCCATCATACAACGAACTAACTAACTTCAAGGCTTGTGCATATCCCATACGGATTCTACACTAGTAGGCAATCCATCAAGGAACAACCCGAGTTTTTGCTACCAACCGCTTTGGATTGCTAGTGGTCATAGCTGTATGCCAGGCCTACCATTGAATGCCAGTCCAACAACAATACATGTAAATATTTATATTTTTTTAAGTTAAACATTATATCATTTTAAATATAAATAATATTGGTATGAAATTATAAAATATATGCATGGTAAATATTTTATAAAATATAAACAAGTTTATATTATTCTCAAAAAAAATTATCATTTTTTTATTATTTTCACAATAAAAAATACATCATTTTAAACAAAGCAATTTTTAAACTAAAAGGAAATTATGGATGTATATGCTAAAGTATATATTTAATGATTTATCTTCATTATAAATATTTATATATGTGTGTATACATATATGAATTTGTGTATATATAGTATTTATAGATAATATTTTAAATATACATGTCTATATATGTTTGCACCAAAATTGGTCACAACACTCTTCGGGAGTCTTTGAAGAGATGACAATGAAGAATGTAAATTTAAAATGAGGATTATCTAAAAAAAACTCCAAATAACAGTAAAGTAAATGCGTAGACAGGCAATTTATAGTGGTTCGGCATGTTGCCTACGTCCACTGTGAAGTTTTTTGCAGTTTTATCGATTCTCTTTCAACGATTACATGTGATTACAGCGAGCAACAGCAGGTTACAACTGAAAATTCGAATTCAACAGCAAAAATATGATGTAGAATGATGGAGTTCTCAATCCGGCAGAGTCTGGGCGCTTGAGAGTCAAAAGATCCTTTTTCTGTTGGCTCTGGGGATTTATTTATAGGTGTAGGAGGCTGAGATCGCACTCAAATCTTGTAAGACTTTTTCTGGCACATGAGTGGGCACACGCGACCAACCTCAGAAAGTTTCAAGTCGATCTGTGATCGATACGAAGTCATTTCGTATCGATCAAGACGATGTCCAATCGAGCTGAAATTTGGTGGAGACATTCCTCAGCATGTATGCAGGCTCCTGTGAAAATTTCATGGCATTTGGATCCGTGGATCATGAGATATCTTCGATACAAATTGAGCATTCTCGAGTGGCTGTCTGGTTCGAATCCATCTCTTTGAACCGATGGTTTCGAACCGATGGTGGCACGCGCCTTTGTGATGACGTGGAGCGCAAATTTCGCCTCGATCCGGTCTTCACTCCGAGTTGACCGCATCGACTCCATATATCTCGGCCCGTGCGCATCAATGGATGACATGTCACCTAGGTTCGTTGGCTTGATGGATTCGAATGAAGCCTCACTTATGGATTCGAACAAGGCTTCACTAATGGAGTCGAACAACCGAGGGTTGATGGATACGAACAAGCCTTTCTGATGGATACGAGCCTTGTAGCCTCTCCATGGATACGAAGTCAATCGATGCGAACTTGAACTCTTCGATGGATACGAAGGATGATGATCTGATGGATGCGAAGCAGATACTGGCTGATGGATACGGAGTGCTTCATCTGCTGATGGGTACGAAGTCCATCGATACGAACTCGATGGATACGAACTCGATGGATTCGAACACGGCCTCTCCTGATCGATACGAACTCATGGGAGTTGACCGATACGAAGTAGGTGATCTGCCGATGGATTCGAATGAGACCGAATCGAACCGAGGTACTTCGATGGATTCGAAGTGATCAATACGAAAGTGATCGATTGAACCAGAGTTCGATGATGGATACGAAATCACCCATAGTGATGGATACGAAATCTGAGCTTTTCCCTTCAAATTGAATCGATCATAACTTGAGCGTATGGACTCGGATTGACTTGAAGTTTGAGATGCTGACTTCTATGATCTTTATTGTCATGTCCTATCAATTGTAGCTCAATCTGGACTCGGACAAAATTCAGCGATATCCATAGTGAAGCAAAGTATGAACAATCTCTGAGACGAACTGTTCTTTGTTTTCGATCGATCTTTTGGTATCACGGCTTTGTCAAAAAGCGGGATAACATTTGCCCCCCAAAGTACGTCTTATGGAAACATGGCGTGCTTTGAAAAGCTGCAATTTCTCTCTGAACAATCATTGCTCTCTTGTCGAAGGTTGTAACTTTGCGTTGATATGATTGATTGTTGAATAGTAGTGCTTAGCTGTTAGTTGTTGTAATCGTAACAAGATGAGTATTCGATCCCTGTGAATGTTTAAAATCGAATATTAGTCCGACATATATATGCACATATGTTAATTTGACTCTCATTAACATTGTGTGTTCACGAGTCGTTGTCAGTTTTGTTTGTTATTGAATTTCGTATCGATTCTCTCCTGAACCGATTTGGAAATTTGAGTTGAAACAACGCTTGATGGTTGTTTTTGACTATCCTCTTGTATCGATCCTCTCCTGAATCGATGTAAAAGATTGAAAAGTAGTTTTTTATATCGATGCGAGTCGAAATGATGGATACGAAATGATCGTTCGTATCATGAGTTTGGATGGATACGAAACATCCGTTCGTATCGATGAGTCTGGATGGATGCGAAATATCTATTCGTATCGATAAGTTTTGATGGATACGAAGTTGTTGTTCGTATCGATATGCGGTGGATAGAGTTGCGAACTTGTTGATGTGAACGAGGGCTTTGAGCCGATGGAATTCATCGATGGATCCGTCGTCTATTTCGAATCGATAGAAATTTTCGGTGATGGATTCGAAACTACCATTCGACTCGAACGTTAAGGTGACCGGTGGTGACTGGTCGCATGGACCGGGAGGCGAATCGACCCGGTTCTTCTATGGCTTCATATAAATACTTCGCATTTGGCCATTTTTTCACTTTTTACTTTTACTATTGCCTTTTACTTCATATCGATAGGGAGTTCAAGAGAAAGAACTGTTTAGCCTTCGAATCGATTCGGTCCTTCAATCCTTCAAAATTAAACATTAAAATCAGGTAATTAATGGATAGAATTATGTTTAGAACGATGAAACTTGAAATCTCAATCCATCCTTCTTGCTTTTATGATCGGTTTCGATGAATTTGAGATCTGGACGAGTGAGAGCAGGGTTGGGGATGGAGCATGACCATGGAGTTAAGGCCTTTTTGGAGAAGAAGGAGTTTGTGGAGTTTTCAAATCGAAGGAGATTATACGATTTCGTATCGATACGAATACGAGAGCGGCGATCGATGCGAAGCCAATGTTCTCAGATCGATGCGAAATGGTGTGCCCTTGATCGATATGAAATGCATCGTTTCGAACTGGATCGATACGAAATGTATCGAGTCGAACCTGATCGATACGAAACGTAACGATTCGAACATGAGCGATACGAAACGTATCGATTCGAACATGATCGATACGAAACGTATCGGTTCGAACATAGTTGATGATATATCTGACTTGATAGGAATTTGAACATCGGCGACCGATTCCAAGTTGAAACTAAATGAATTTAGAGAAATTTCGCGCATCAAAATACTTGACTCCGACGAGCTTCTGCCTTTCATGACTGAACTTGACCGTAGAACTGCATATTGGACTACCTTTCGAAGCTCGCCGATGGAACCGTAACTTAACAACAATATAACGAACTTCAACTTGGATCGACCACTTGCGTCTGCACGACATGGTTGTGACGGTCAGCGATGACGGTCATTTCCGGTTTGATTTTCAGAATTTTGTCGTTCATACATTTCAGTTTATTCCGTAGAATTTGCTCAAGTAATGCACAGCACTGCACGACACATTCATGCACTTTACACCGGGGAATGCACAGGCTTTTTAGCATCTAATGATGATTTCTCGTAAGTAAGCTAGTTATGGAAACTTCAAGTTCGCAGTCGCAAGAAACTCAAGGTTTAGTCCCTCCCATGCTTGAAGTACCGGAGATTGATGTTGAAGTTATCGGTCCAGCTCCGGACGAGTTACCTGACGCATCCTTAATTAGTAACCCATCAGACTCTGTTCCGTCTAACATTTCGGAAGACATGCTAGGAAGAATATGCTTAAGGCATGGTTTGTCGATGGTTGACGTTACTGCCGGGGCCAAATGATAGACCGCATAATCCACCGGAGGGATATACCGCATTCAATCGCCATGCGTGCGCAGCTGGGACACTCCCTCCATTTAACCAGTATATAAGAAAAGTATTGTCGTTTTTGAGGATCGCCCCATCTCAGCTGCATCTGAATGGATATGCGTCACTCAATAGCTTGTTCATTGCATTTATGGAGTGTCTCTATCGACCGCCACTCCCGATTGAGATCAGATACTTGTTTAACTTTAAGAGTCGGGCCGATAGTCCATCTTTCACATTCCTGGAGGCGGTAAGAAATTGCCAAGTGATCACGGGGCTTGGAAAAGATTGAGCTACTTCAGGACGGAATGGTTTTATGTTAGATGCTCCCCAGGGTTTGCTCGGCGATGGCTACTTAAACGTGAGTATTGCTATTTTTTCGGGTATTTGATAAAACTGATGTATTCAAAGTCGAACTCACATCTCTTTTCCTTTTCAGCCGTAATTCAGCGACCCGAAGATGAACGTTTCAAGGAGATAGTTTGGGTTTTTCAAGAAATCCCAAGTGAAGAGAGGAATATCGAGTCGCTACTAACAGATAGAAATCTTAGGATTCTTGTACTGATTGAACGAAGACAAAGCATAATGCTTGACGGTGTTTTAAAAACTGCCTCGAAAGAACGAGTTAAACGAAGAAAGCCTAAAGTTATCATAATTGATGTGGCTGACTCCGAAAGAACTCATACCGATGAAGAAACACTGGGCGAATCTGCGGATGTAGTCCAAGATACCCAAGAACAAAGAAAAGGCAAGGCAGCCGTTGTTAAGCCACCTAAAAAGAGAAGATGGAAATCGGTTGTCACGGCCCGACCCGCTCCCCGAATTAGAATTTCGGAGATGTGTCCTCCAAGAACAAAGAATCTTTAAGAAGGGCTCGTCGATCTTCCAATTTCGGACGATGTGTCTTTGCAGCATGATGCCGGATTGGACGAACTTTCAGAAGCCTTAGTTTTAAGTGAGTCTCTGCCCACTAGTGCAGTTGACACATCTGGTTGGTCGGGGGGTTGCACCTATATTCACACTTCACGGCACTACACGATTTCTAAGTGTAATACGTTCACTGTGAGAGATTACTAATTTCGTTTTATGTTTTTGCTTCGTAGATACCATGTCTGGTAGAGGTTCGATGCTTGGCAGTCTCCGTAAGAAACGCAAGTCTTCTTCATATTATGAACCATATAGGAGGGAAGGAGATAGAGACTATGACTATGGGCGCTCAAGTCATGAGCGCTATGACAGAGACAAAGATTATAGGCGTCGGTCTCGATCTCGCACGCCACCTCCTAGAGCTCCTGCACCGCCTCCGGTTCATGTTTCAGGGCTTCCAGAAACTTCACGGCCCAAGCCATCTTCCCAACCATCGAGGTCTGATATTCATCGCAGAACGGAGATCGCGGCCTCCTCGTCAACAGAGCAGATATTGACGGATCCTTCGGGAGAAGGAGCAGTTAGGCTTGCTCAGCTGAGGAAAGAATTTCCTGAAATTTGCTTTGATGGGTTTGTCTTTCCCCCACATCTAAAAAGGATACCGTCGACAGTTGCATCTATGATGCATGACTGTCTCTCAAACGTATTCTTTCAGTATCAAGAATGGTCGAAGACCGCTAAGAAAGCGTCAAAGGTGGCCTTTGATCGAGCGGATACGTTGAGAAGTTGGAAAAGGAACTTGGTCAAAAGGACCGAATTATTCAAGCGCTCGGCAGTGAGGCCGAGGCTTCTCGAAAATCAGAGATTGAAGCTCTTAGAAAAGCCGATGAAGCTCAGGCAGCAATGGATAGGATGAAGCGTGAGCATTACGCTACGGTGGAGGACATGGGCCACCGAAATACCATCGTAACTGCCGAGCGGGATGTGACCTTGAAAGAGCTAAACGAGCTCAAGGCCAAAGTTGCAGAGATTATGAAGGAGAGGGACACCGCTAATGTTTTCGCACAGGAAGCGTGTGATCAGGCGGTGGAATTTCGGAGAGAAAGAGATGCGGCCTTGGAGAAGGTCCGCGAGACGGAAGCCGAAGTCGATGAGAAAGTTCGTCAAGCAGAGGTTAAGCTAGAGACAGAGATAGAAGAACTTCTCATTACTTATAATGCTAATGTGCCGAGGCACAGAAATTTGACGTGGCTTGACGATTATCCAACACATTTGTTCAACGCCTGGAATTTATTAGTCGAAGAAGAGAAAGCATCACATCCAGGCGAAGTTTTTGATGAGTTCGAGTTGGAGAACCGTATATTGACTGATGATGAGAAGAAGGTTCTCCACGATTTCATGATCTCTCATGCTAGAGAGAGGCTGGGTACCCATCACTTGGAAGTTGGTGAGGGGTCTGGCGTTGTGCATCCAGCTACAAGTTCAGAGATGATCACTTCATCTGGATCGGAGCCGACGCCAGCGACTGAGCCACAGTTGGTCCCAGGCTATGACCCTGAGCACCCATGCTTATCTCCCATAAGGGAGCATTCTTCTGAAGCTGTTCAGTCAGCCACGAGTCAAGTTGAGGAAGGTACTCTGCACAAATCTATTTTGTGTCTGAACTGAAGTATTTTTATTGAAGCGTGTTCTGACAGCTTCTTTTCTTTCTTGTCCAGTGAGTAAAGTTACGTCAACAATGCCTCCTGCAGTTCAAGAGTTACATCAAGAACAGGAGGCCATTATTACTGAAGCGATCGCCACGACGACTGCCGCGCCGACCGAGGTGACACAGGGGGGTTCAATTACTTTCGACGAACAGATGATGAATGAGCTCTTGAGCCAGCATAGTGACCCCTTTGTTGACATGCCATTTGTTCTTGGTGCGTTCCCACCTGTTTCTATTGTATCGTCACAGTCCACCGCTACCTATCGTGAATCTCGTGCTGCTCGTGAGGCTGAGATACTTGCTCAAATCGATGCAGAGATGGAAGTGGCAGCACACGGTGGTAATTTTGAGTGTGTTACGACGGCGGTTGGCCCCACTCCTCTTGCGGTGACATCTTCTGGGGACACGCTTGTCAGAACCAGCACGCCTGTTCCTCTCCCGGTGGTAGACCCGACTCCTCCGACTCCTCCAGAAGAGAATATTCCTTTAAGTTCAAGTTCGGAGGAATATGTCGATATCATGCCTTCGTCAGAGGAAGATCCGCCAAAGGGTACGGGGTCGAAGCGGAAGACTGTTAGCGGTTCTAGTAGTTCCGTGTCAAAGAAAAAGCTAAAGAAGAAAAAGTAGATAATCCCATTCTGGCGCATTTTTGGTAGTTAGGAAGACATTTATATTTTTCTTTCGTAGGCTATGTATAGATGCAGGCTTGGCCCCCTGCTAGTAAGAATTTTTTGGAAGAACTTGTACATGAATCTTCACATATAGTTAGTTGAAATAAAGTTCAATTTCTTTGTTTTAATCTCATTTCTTTTATGCTTAAGTATTTGCAGTGTTTGGCTTTCAATCCAGTGTACTTGTGGTGTTTTTACCGTCAAGTAGAGTTTTTTTTATTTGCCAAGTCTGAAAATCTTGGTCACATGATGTGATTGATGAATAAGTTGAACTTCGGTCATTGTTTCACTTCGGTTAGTGACTAACACTTAAGTTTTTTGCCTCCCAGTTTCGGGGAACGACATTTGTATTTCGGTGGTCGATCGTACTTATTGCAAATCTTAAGCACATGTCCACACTCTGGGGACTTAGGATAATTTGTGATCGATAATCTGGTTCGCGCTCTGGGAATTTGAGAGTTATCGATGTTTGTAATACAGTTCGCACTTCCAGGAACTTTGACTTGATATTTGCGCTCCAATTCACATTCTGGGAATTTGGAGATAGCATGTATGTTTGGGTTCGCACTCCAGGAACCTGGAATTTTATACTCCAATTCACGCTCTGGGAACTTGAAGTTAGCACGGATGTTTCGGTTCGCGCTCCGGGAACCTGGAATTGATGTTTATACTCCAATTCACGCTCTGAGAAGTTGGAGTTGGCATTGATGTGTTGGTTCACACTCCGGGAACCTGCAATAGATGTTTATACTCCAATTCACACTCTGGGAATTTGGAGTCCGTTCGCACTCTGGGAACGATTTATTTGATGTTTACACTCCAATTCGCACTCTGGGAATTTGGAGTCCGTTCGCACTCTGGGAACGATTTATTTGATGTTTATACTCCAATTCACACTCTGGGAATTTGGAGTCCGTTCGCACTCCGAAAACGATTTATTTGATGTTTATACTCCAATTCACACTCTGGGAATTTGGAGTCCGTTCGCACTCCGCGAACGATTTATTTGATGTTTATACTCCAATTCACACTCTGGGAATTTGGAGTCCGTTCGCACTCTGGGAATGATTTATTTGATGTTTGTACTCCAATTCACACTCTGGGAATTTGGAGTTAGTTATAGGACTGTCGTGTGTCGGTCTAGTTCAGCCTTTGATGTGATGGCTTGCCCTCGAGCTGAGGTTTCACTTAGTGAGTTGCCGGTCGTATCACAGTCACTCGCTATTTGAATAAATTCCATTGTTTGATGGAACTTAGCTCTTCGTGCGTCGTGATTGTTGAATGTTGCATTCGTTGAATCACAGCTCTAGCTTGAAGAGATAGTAATTTATTACTGGAACAGAAAAACATGGCAAAGTCAGTGCCTTATTACAAATTCAAACTTCAGAATGTAAAGGAAATTGCAAGGTATTCATAGATTGAATAGAGCCTGTCATGCGTAACAGTGACGAAGATCCACGTCGTTCCAGGCTTCTGACAAAGCGGGTCCGCCGCTGACGGCGTTTATCACCAATCTCCCACCGGGGCGGGTAGAGTCCTCATGTCTCGGTCGGTCGGGATCATTGTTTTGATTTGATGGGCCCGCTTCTCTAGGCTGCGGTGCCCGCACAAACTGTTCCAGCTTCCTTTCTCTAATCAATTTTTCTACGAGATCTTGTAAGTGACGACATTCATTCGTATTGTGCCCGTAGCTTTCATGGAACCTGCAAAATTTTCCCGTCTAGATCTGCCTCTCTGACGACGGTTTTGGTGCAGGTTTTTGCTACTAAATTGTATTACAGGTTGTAAATACAAGTTCTCCAGTGATGTAATCAAAGGAGTGTAACTGTCAAACATAGGATTCTTGCGCTGTGGGCCACGATTTTGATCTCGTTTTCTAGTTTGATCCACGCTCTCTCTCCGCCGACCTTGTTTGTTTTTAACGTTCAACTGAACCTTTCCGGAGCTCTCACCGGACTGTTTGATTGCGGCATTGCTTTGGATTCCTTCCATTCTTGGCCCTGCATCAGTCTGCTTCCTAGACTGTTTCGCATCTTCCCTTCTCAGGAATTGAGCCGCCTTGGTGTGGAAACGGTCCAATGATACAGGTGGTTTTCCAGCCAACGAGTTGCCAAACTCAGAATCGGGGTCGATCCCCTTATTCAACGCCATAAGGATGGAGTTATCGTTCGGATTACTGATCTCCGCACATGCAGCATGGAATCTCTCTAAGCAGTGTCTGAGCATCTCTCTAGGAGCTTGGGTGACGCTAGACAGAGTGTTGACATCTTTTGGCCTTGCGACGTGCATGCGGAATTGTTCAACAAATTTCGTGGCCAACTGGTCGAATGAAGAGATGGATCGAGGTGGCAGTCGAGTGAACCACATGGTAGCGATGCCCCCAAGGATATGGGGAAACTACGACACTTCACTGCATCGTCAGCTCTGGCAGCGGTCATCGACCATTCATATTTCAGAATATGTTGGTTGGGGTCGGAGTTTCCCTCATACATGGGTAGAGTTAGCATCCTGAATCACCATGGGGGTTCAGCAGTAAGGATATCGTCCGTAAAAGGAGTGTGACTTCGGGAAATTCCCCAATCATCATTGGTGAGACCTTGGCTCTCATGGATCATCTGACGTATCATGGTCGGAAGATCCGGCATTTGTATGTTCTGTGCGGCTCTTGCCGGAATGTGATTGAATCCCACATCCTGAAGTTGGACCGGATGCTGTTGGCGGTCCAAATCTTGCCTTCTTGGCTCGTAGTCCTCTGGGACGTACGGTTCAGTGTTACGCCCATGCTGACGACTGTCGGGGTTTGACTGACTTGGGGCATCGACCCTTGGTTCATCCGCGACATTCGTGGCGCGGTATTCTGCGGTGCAGTGAGGAATGGCACCTCCTCGGGGGGAGGGCCTGGTTTGAAAACTGGCTGATGGACCAACTCTCAGTTGTCCAACAGTCATTACCGGTTGATTTCCAGCAGTTTGTATATGACTCCCATCTAGCCGGGGTCGTGGAGATTGATTATGATAATCAGAAGAGGAGGAACTTTCGCTGGAGGAGCGAGAAGCATGGTCTCTCTTTGATCTCTTTCGCTTCTGGTGATCCAGCTGGTTGATCAGCTCGGCGTTAGCGCGTAGCTGTTATGTTAGTTGTTGCTGACTCTGGGTCAGCTCTTGGAGTAGCAACTGGAACTCTTGCCTAGTTACCAGACCTGATGGTTCTGAGTGTCCAGTGGCGTCTTGGTTAGAGGGAGGTAGTGGCGTAGGATTCTGTCTATCCTGTTCCTCTTGATTGATAGCGTTAGAGGTGGTCCTTGTGCTAACCATCTTGAAAGTTGAATTCCTTTCCTAGACTTTGTGCAAATCTAAATAGAAGGGAAGGAACTTGGACTTGATGATTTGGATCTCTCTCTTAGATTTATTCAATCCGGTATCGATGACAGATCCAAAGAGTAGGAGAAAATCTGGGTTTTCTCAGTGAAAGTACCAAAGTGTTTGCACTAAAATTGGTCACAACACTCTTCGAGAGTCTTTGAAGGGATAACAATGAAGAATGTAAATTTAAATTGAGGATTATCTAACAAAAACTCCAAATAACAGTAAAGTAAATGCGTAGACAAGCAATTTATAGTGGTTCGGCGTGTTTCCTACGTCCACTGTGAAGTTTTTTTGCAGTTTTATTGATTCTCTTTCAATGATTACAAGTGATTACAGCGAGCAACAGCAGGTTACAACTGAAAATTCGAATTCAACGGCAAAAATAAGATGTAGAATGATGGAGATCTCAATCCGGCAGAGTCTGGGCGCTTGAGAGTCAAAAGATCCTTTTTCTGTTGGCTCTGGGGCTCTATTTATAGGCGTAGGAGGCTGAGATCGCACTCAAATCTCGGGAGACTTTTTCTGGCATGTGAGTGGGCCCACGCGACTAACCTCAGAAAGTTTCAAGTCGATCTGTGATCAATACGAAGTCATTTTGTATCGATCAAGATGATGTCCAATCGAGCTGAAATTTGGTGGAGACATTCCTCAGCATGTATGCAGGCTCCTGTGAAAATTTCATGGCATTTGGATCCGTGGATCATGAGATATCTTCGATACGAATTGAGCATTCTCGAGTGGCTGTCTGGTCGAATCCATCTCTTTGAACCGATGGTTTCGAACCGATGGTGGCACGCGCCTTTGTGATGACGTGGAGCGCAAATTTCACCTCGATCCGGTCTTCACTCTGAGTTGACCGCATCGACTCCATATATCTCGGCGCGTTCGCATCGGTGGATGACACGTCACCTAGGTTCGTTGGCTTGATGGATTCGAATGAAGCCTCACTGATGGATTCGAACAAGGCTTCACTGATGGAGTCGAACAACCGAGAGCTGATGGATACGAACAAGCCTTTCTGATGGATACGAGCCTTGTAGCCTCTTTATGGATACGAAGTCAATCGATGCACACTTGAACTCTTCGATGGATACGAAGGATGATGATCTGATGGATGCGAAGTAGATATTGGCTGATGGATATGGAGTGCTTCATCTGCTGATGGGTACGAAGTCCATCGATACGAACTCGATGGATTCGAACACGGGCGCTCCTGATCGATACGAACTCATGGGAGTTGACCGATACGAAGTAGGTGATCTGCCGATGGATTCGAATGAGACCGAGTCGAACCGAGGTACTTCGATGGATTCGAAGTTGATCGATACGAAAGTGATCGATTCGAACCAGAGTTCGGTGATGGATACGAAATCACCCATAGTGATGGATACGAAATCTGGGCTTTTCCCTTCAAATTGAATCGATCATAACTTGAGCGTATGGACTCGGATTGACTTGAAGTTTGAGATGCTGACTTCTATGATCTTTCTTGTCATGTCCTATCAATTGTAGATCAATCTGGACTCGGACAAAATTCAGTGATATCCATAGTGAAGCAAAGTATGACCAATCTCTGAGACGAACTGTTCTTTGTTTTCGATCGATCTTTTGGTATCACGGCTTTGTCAAAAAGCGGGATAACAATATATTTATAAATTAAAAAGTTAATTTCTAAATGCATATAAACCTTATGTAAACATTTATTCAAAGTTTAATATATTAAGTTTGAATTCTATAATTACTAGATTTTGTTGAGTTAATCAAGATTTTAAATTTTAAATTGAATTTTAAACTTGGATTTAATCTGATAATTGTTTATTTTATCATTTATAATTATTTTATGTTATAATAAAGTGTTTGTATGTGTATACATTTGTATAAACACTTACCTTTTATATCTATTAATTTTAAAGTGATATGACTATATATTAACATGTGCGTGCGTCTATTACATATATAATAAATAGCACACATGTTTATGGAGGGGATAATATGTCCACTATAGTATAAATCCCAATACTTATACAAGGGCATATTAAACCATGTATACTATTTATGCTGCAGGTGCACATACACATATATGTGTATATGATTAACACGTTATATAATATAAATTCAAAATAAGTAAAATTTTATATATAAATAAAATAAAACATTAATTTCAGTTAAAATTTTTTAGATAAGGTCTAAATAATTTAGACTTCATAGGCCCAATAAAATTCAAATAAAAGATTTTTTTGAAGCTTACCCATTTATCCCACCGCGTGTTGGCTCAAATTCAACTAAACATGCAATAGTTATTATGGTTAGGTTTGAGATACTACAATAGCTCTAAACTAATATATGTGATAGTTCCAAATTGATAAATGAGATAACCTTAAAAGTTAGACCTGTGATAACTGCCTTAGAAGTGGACAACACTTGAATAGAAATGCGATAACTAGACATAAGATAACTACTTAGATATGATAAAGCTAGATATGCAGTAGTTATTTTAGTCATGCGATAGTTTAGGCTTATACATGCGATATCCCTAAAATTTTATACTTACGGTAGCTAGTTATGTGATAGCATGAGTTTAGAGATGCGATAGCTACATAGAGATACATACATACATACACACACACACATACTCTCATGCACGCGTGCATGATAGCTAATAATACTAAACCCATTAATTAATTGGATAGCATTTTGTAAGTCAGATTACAAGATGTTTAATTTGAGTTTCATACTGATGAAATTATAAAGAAGAATAATAAGTTGAAATGCAATAATTTATTTGTTACGCCAATATTTCTTAAAAAAGTATGATGAAAAACGAAGAGAAAGATAGCAAACCATAATGTTTTTGTAGTGGTTCAGCAAAAGCTTCGGCCTACGTTCACATAATCCATTTATATTTATGAATTCACTCCGGAAAACAACAATTTATAATCAATTTTGAACTACAATGTAAAAAATATTAGATTTCTCAAGGTCCTATGAGTTAAAAGAGGTAAACGATAAATTCTCTTATTCAAAATGCCCTACGCTTCTACTTGAAGGTTCCTTGCTATTTTTAGACGAATCCTTATGAATATGTAACATCCCGCCTTTTTGTACGCTTTAAATCGACGATAAACCACACACGTAAGACATAAACCATACAGAAGGGCGGATTGTTATGGGATAAATAAGAAAAAGCAGTTAAAGAAAAAAACAAATTAGAATCTTGCAGCGGAACGAAAAAGATATAATAATCAAATAAACAGTTCATGAAGCTATTTACAAAACATTTGATTATACTTATACAATACATATCAGAGTTACACATACCAGAGAATAATAAAATAATGCAGCGAAACAGTATGAATGTAGTGAAATATAATAAATAAATAATAATTGTAATGCAATCTTCGTCTTCATCCTCCAGAAATAAAGTCTTCGAATCCTGAAATGCTCAGACTGACCCGAGCGAATCGAAAAGACAAAACACACGACTCAGAACTAAAAGATCTTATGTAAGTTAAATCAACAGTAAATAATATAAGTGGAACGACGTTAGAGATGTTTATGGGATTTGACATCTCCTATCCAGTGTCTAACGCGAGTGTAGTAACTTAAGAGATGTTCGGGATTCACATCTCCTAAGGATCCGTTAAACTATTTACTATGTAGTAATATTTCGCTATTATAATAATGTCTACAGTAGAATAAACTTACTTTTAAATAGCGTTAAGGAGTTACCCAACCTTCCCCTTAACACAATAATGACCCCAGTAATCCATCCAGTATCATAGTCCCTTCTGATCGGGAAGCCACCAGAGAATACCACACGGGCTACGGGGTAAAACCAAACTCGTACGAGGCGCGATAGGATAGGTGACATGGCACAATGAGGCAATACCAGGGTGGATATACCAATTGCTATCCGGACTGGTGGTGACGCGTAGTAGCCAGTACCGCCCACCTCGAGCCACACCCCAAAAAAAAATCGAAGGGCCCCAATCAATCATAAAGTAGTAGAATGATATCGAAGGAGTCTGTCCGATAAGAGGGGCTACCTCACTGGCCTGGAATTGCTCCTATTTTAGCCACCTTATGCTAACTCATGGGAGTCAGGTCTACATATATACCTCCAAGGAATGCCGCCACCATCCTACTTTATTCTGCAATCTCCACCGCGCACATGGTTGTTAAAGTGGTTTTCGGAGTTGGCAGAGAGTATGACAACTTCCGATCCCGGTCTCTTTAACAACCAAACGTTATTATAATACCGCGGTCATTTCAAAATAATTATACTTCAAAACCAGAATATAATATCCATTTCAAAGCCATACAAATACGATATCATTTCCATTTCAGAAACCACATCAATATGATATCATTTAAAAAAAAACCCAAATCAATATAATATCATTTTTATTTCACATATATCCCTTTTCCAAAATCATAGCACTTTCAAATCATAATACCTTGAAACCCATAATTTTGAAACATAACTTCCAATACTTAAATGGTTTAAATGTTAAATTACTTTATATAAAAAATAGCTTCTTTAATTTCACAAATCAATTCCAAATACAGATTTGAACCCCCAAATAAACGATTTCAGTTTCCAAATATTTCAAAGCTTTAAATATTCCACCATTTCAAAACAATTCTTTGATAATTCCATATATATCAAATTCAATTACTATTATTTAGATTTGAAATGTTTACATAATAAATCCAATATAATTTAAGTAAAAAATTTAAACTTCAAATAACTGGATATTCTTTCAATTTATTTAACTTGATATATTCATTTAAATCAACTTGATATTCATTTAAATCACTCTAAACCAAAATCAGGTTCTAAAATCATACACTTTAAAATCTCAATTTTATTAAATTTTAAATCAAATTTATTCGAGTATAATTCTTAAATAATTTGATTCAAATCAATTTCATATTTATCTTCTAACCTTAATTTTATTTAAGTCATTATAAACTCTATATTCAATATAATTTAAACAGATACTTAACCATATTATATAAAAACAATCAAACTTTATTACTTAACTTATTTTATATTTCAAAACAAATTTATACATAGCTAAAAATCAAAAATAAAATAACATTTATATAACATCTAAAATCAATACTTATATAACTCATATATTTCTTTACAAAACCATAGAAATCATTTCAAAATATTTATATATATAGACCGTGGTGTCTGTATATAATTTCTATCCTATGGTCAAGTGATACAGATATTTATCATTTCAATCCATAATTTAAAACATAAATACAGTTATATATCATTTCAAACCGCAATCCCGAATGAAATAAAATCCGTAACAACTTGCAGTTTATAACAATATAAAATACAACATCCCTTCATCCAATATCAATCATCAACCACTTTTCACAATCATCATCCAATTCAATCAATAACATCAATATATAACAGATAATAAATAACAGGTATTTACTGGCAGTTTTTATTCAATAATAAATTAAATAACAATTTAACTGGCAGTTTATACGCAATAATCGATTAAATAATAATTAAATTCAAATAAATTTAATTTAATTGAGATGATGATTAAAAATATGTCAAACAGTCATAAATAAATTTCGAATCACATCATAAATCAATTTAACAAACATAAGAAATTTTAGAAGTTGTGAGTGGGTTAAAACACTCACCTTTTTAATTTAAATTGAATTTAAATCCAATTTAAACTCAAAATTTGAACAGTCTTATAATTCGTCCAGACAAGTGCCAAAATGTCCAAAATTTCAATACGATCATAACAAAAGAAACCACGCGTAAATCAGATATCGTATGCACAAGTTATGCTAATTAGAACATTCAGAAATTTAAATTGAAATTAAAATAATCAAAACAGACCTCTCCTCACCCCACGTGTCACGCACGCTCACCTCTCCCCTAACTCCAGCAAAGAAAAATCACGCACGTCCCTAGGGTTTCGCCACCGTTCCTTACGATCGCGCCTCCATACGTTCACCGCTGCTTGCCTTATACGCAAGTGCACCCACGTAGAGGCCGCGCCTCCCCCTCCTGTGCCTCGCCCCGAGGCTTCGCTCGACGTCCAGGTCATGCCAAATCAGCAGCCGCCGCCCAAGGGCAGTAAGCCCTACTAAATTTTTGCAGAAAATCTGACCGTTGAATTGATCAACAAACTGCATCGATGAGTTGCGCTCGTCAATCTCTACGCAACGGTAGCCTCCAATTGACTATCAGGCGAAATTGATTACGACACGATGAATGGACATGCTTTGTTCTTTAATTTCTATAAAAACAGAGATTCAGATTGGAAAACGAATCGCGGATATGAGATGCACTCGTCGAGAGCTTTCCGACGATATAAAATATGATATAGTTTGAAGAGTTTGAAATTTTGATTTGGTTTTGAATTGCAATTGGATTTGGAAGTGAGAATTTATTTGTCTTCCATTGAGGAGGAGAGACAACTGAATTGTACTTACAGAAATGAGGAATAAGAAATAGGCTAGGGTTTATAACAAGGTATATATAGACAAAGCTGAAAATAGAATAGATGGACATGATTTATTTACACGTTGAATGCTAAAATGGCCCGAAAAGCCCGTTCCGTCTCCGGAACGAAATTGGGTCAACCCATATATCAAAATAGATGTTTCAAAATATTTTAAAATCAATGGAATAGGTTTCAGGTCCAAATTCCATTGTATGAAGAAGTTACGCTAAAGTCAAGTTATTTCAAATTGATTTCTAGCGTTTCAAGTCCGTACGATCAAACGACAAGCCTGATCGCTACAAAACTTGAAATCCTACAATGATTCACTGTTACAGATCCGATGAAACTGGTTTCATCAAAATCCGAGTCAGTGGCCAAAATGGCTATATTTCACGTTATTAAATTAAATTAATATTTAATTAATTAAATCACTTTTCGTTTCAAATTTAAAAATTCACAAATTTCATCATTTTTAAATTTCTTAAACAACTACAATAATTTAAACAACCTAGATATCAATGTCAAGTTAATAAATTTACTAATTTCAGTGTTTAATTTCAATTTCATTAAATTCAGAAATTTATAAATTTGAAATTTCAAAATCCATTTATTAAATTTTTAAACCTTGTTATTCGAGTCTTTATTACAATAGGGATGTAACTAACATTGTTTTCAAATCTTGTTTCTTAATATTCTCCCATTTTAACTTAATTTCAATTAACGTACTAATTAATTACCTTTAATTGCAATTTGATTCCCTATTTTATTTAACACGCTAAATAAATAAATAAAATATATTAATTGTCACATATTTACTTTTACTTACATTTATAAGTTTATTACTTACCAACACAGGTTATAATTCCGTATATAACACTAACTTTTTTTTTAATTACCATAACGCTGTATTATTTCATAAATTACTTCAATACTTACATTTGTTTTTCTTATATTTCATTTATAAACAAATTATAATATTTCCAGTATCTCAATTAATTTGAATTCCTTTCAAGTTCTTAGCCATTCACTTACATTCATACTGTTGCAATTCGTTCTAGTTATTTTTTTTTATTAATAATTCACAAATTTATATTTTCTTCAATATTAAATTTCAAAAATCCTATTAAATTAACAATTTTAATTATTGAAAATTTACGGGTCATTATACTCTCCCCCACTCAAAAATTTTCGTCCCCGAGAAGGAAAAAGAAGGGAATAGAAGGAATTGAGTAAACAATACATCTTATTCAAAAATATTAACTTTATAAACAAATAAATTTACAAAGTTTATCAATTTAAATAAAATATACCAATTTATAACCATTAAGTCCTTTTATACTCAAATTAATAAAATTTGGGAAACATCTTTAAAAAAAATTCTAAGTCCAAAATTTACAGAAAAATTTCGGCAGAGTCTCCTTTGTACGGAGAGGCTCGGGAGAAAATATAATATCAAATATAACAATATACAACACAATATCTTAAATAATATATCCCAACAACGGGAAAAATAATATAATAACGCTGTAAAACCGTAATCCGAGAGCGTACCTATTTGTCGGGCAAATAACGCTTATTTATGAAACCAAAAGCAGTAGCAATTGCTTCCATAACCTGTATTTTACTTATATGATCAAAAAAAGTTAATAATTATATAAAATGAAATATTTAAGTTGTTTCAACCACCAATACACAAATCAATATAAACAACAATCACTTGCAACAAGGCATACAACCATCACATAAAATCAACACGAATCAATCATTCATTCATATCAAACAAAACAAATAGTTGTTCGGGTTCAAAAACTTTAAATTGCACAGAATAGAAAATAAACTACTGAGTGCACTGTTTACTCAATAGTCTTAGATGAAATTAAATAGATTATTCATACATCCAAACAAATTAAAGTATCCTTGCCCAAACAACCATAAACCAAACAACCAACAATTTCAGACAATAGACCAAGTTCATTCTTATTTATTTCATTTCATACATTTGTTGTTTGATTTCCCTTTTTCCATATAACAATTTATCTTTTTACTTTACATTTAAGTTCTTACAACTTTTTTTATTTCCATTCACTCATTCCGTGTTTTTTTTTCATTTTTTTTCATTTATTACTTACAATTATTCAATTTCTTAGCATTTCAATTTATTTACTTAGGTTTATAATCATTTATTTATAATACTTATCTTTCTATTATATTTAATTATAGTAACATTTTCAATTATACTTAAGTTTATAATAACTATAACATCAAATTTTATTTATTAAAGAATTTCGTTGAATACTTTCATTACTTCAAGTTTTACTTGTATAATATCCATTACATTTTCTTATTAACATTTCAACTTTTTACATCTTTTGGTAAGTTATATATATGCCTTTAAGGATGTAATTGAAAGTTATACAAATTTTCTCATTTCTTTTAACTAATTTAATGTTCGATGGTCATATCCTTTGTTTTATAGGTTACAATTTCAACCCTTTTTCTTTTTATTCTATTTATGGCTTAGCATTAAATCTCTTAATACCTTTAGCGGTTTCAATTTGTTAGTTGAATTTCATTTCACTACACTAATTGAAACTATTAAATAATGGAAACTTAAGAACTAAATACCTGGTTTTATCCAAAAATCATTTTAAAATAACAGATAAATGTATATACTCGCAACTTATATATCCAATTATATTTAAAACAATTTGAAATTTATTTTTGTTTATCAAAATAAATATGTAGTAAAACTACTACAGTGGTCTTCCCACTTCGAAACTCAAAAATGAATGTCGATGATGCATGCATTCATCACCGAAATTATTTTCCAACGACAGAGAGGGGAGTACATAACTTATTTCTTTCCAAAATTTCTTTAAACAATTCTTTCAAATTATACTGAAATATTTATGTCAGAAAATACTTACAAACGATATTATTTTATTCCAAAATCCTTTGAAAGCAATTTTCAAAATCCTGGAACTTAAGTTCTCAAATTTCCAACTTTCATTTATTTTATTTTGTTCAAATTTTGTTGTCAATCAATATATATAAATTTCACTACTAACAACCCATATATTACAACCAAATATAACCTTTATAAAATTTATTTTATATATGAAAAATATAATAGGCAAAATTATTTCATTTACCTATATTCATAACAAATATTGTGTCGGTCTGTCCTATTAAGTGTTTAGAAATCCAAATTGATGTCATAGCATCCTATGCACCAACCAGAATTTATAAATACAAAACGGAACAAATTAACACAATATAAAATCTTTTTATAACACTAACAAATACGCTCTCTCATATATATACACGCAGTGACTCATCATAGGGTATTACTACCCTATTAATAAACAGTCAGACCCCACAAAGCTAAGGTTTATCGCTAAACCAAAGCTCTGATACCAGATGTAACATCCCGTCTTTTTGTACGCTTTAAATCGACGATAAAGCACACACGTCAGAATTAAACCATACAGAAGGGCGGATTGTTATGGAATAAATAAGAAAAGACAGAGAAAGAAAAAAAACAAATTAGAATCTTGCAGCGGAACAAAAAAATATAATAATCAAATAAACAGTTCATGAAGCTGTTTACAAAAAATTTGATTATACTTATACAATACATATCAGAGTTACACATACCAGAGAATAATAAAATAATGCAGCGGAACAGTATGAATGTAGTGAAATATAATAAATAAATAATAGTTGTAATGCAGTCTTCATCTTCGTCCTCCAGAAATAAAGTCTTCGAATCCTGAAGTGCTCAGAATGACCGAGCGAATTGAAAAGACAAAACATTCGAGTCAGAACTAAAAGATCTTATGTAAGTTAAATCAACAGTAAATAATATAAGTGGAACGGCGTCAAAGATATTTACGGGATTTGACATTTCCTATCCAGTGTCTAACGTGAATGCAGTAACTTGAGAGATGCTCGGGATTCACATCTCCTAAGAATCCGTTAAACTATTTACTACGTAGTAATATTTCGCTATTATAATAATGTCTACAATAAAATAAACTTACTTTTAAATAGCGTTAAGTAGTTACCCAATCTCCCCCTTAACACAATAATAGTCCAAGTAGTCCATGGAGTATCATAGTCCCTTCTCATCGGGAAGCCACTAGAGGATACCATACGGGCTACGGGAGAAAACCAAACTCGTACAAGGCGCGATAGGGTAAGTGACATGGCACAATGAGGCAATGCCAGGGTGGATATACCAATTGCTATCCGGACTGGTGGTGACGCGCAGCAGCCAGTACCGCCCACCTCGAGCCACACCTCTAAAAAAATCGAAGGGCCCCAATCAATCTTAAAGTAATAGAATGATATCGAAGGAGTGTGTCCGATAAGAGGGGCTACCTCACTGGCCTGGAATTGCTCATGTTTTAGCCACCTTATGCCAACTCATGGGAGTCAGGTCTACATATATACCTCCAAGGAACGCCGCCACCATCCTACTTCATTCTGGAATCACCACCGTGCACATGGTTGTTAAAGTGGTTTTCGGAGTTGGCAGAGAGTATGACAACTTCCGATCCCGGTCTCTTTAACAACTAAACGTTATTATAACACCGCGGTCATTTCAAAATAATTATACTTCAAAACCAGAATATAATATCCATTACAAAACCATATAAATACGATATCATTTCCATTTCAAAAACCACATCAATATGATATCATTTAAAAAAAAACCAAATCAATATAATATCATTTTTATTTCACATATATCCCTTTTCCAAAATCATAGCACTTTCAAATCATAATACCTTGAAACCCATAATTTTGAAACATAACTTCCAATACTTAAATGGTTTAAATGTTAAATTACTTTATATAATAAAATAGCTTCTTTAATTTCACAAATCAATTCCAAATACAGATTTGAACCCCCAAATAAACGATTTCAATTTCCAAATATTTCAAAGCTTTAAATATTCCACCATTTCAAAACAATTCTTTGATAATTCCATATATATCAAATTCAATTACTATTATTTAGATTTGAAATGTTTACTTAATAAATCCAATACAATTTAAGTAAAAATTTTAAACTTCAAATAACTAAATATTCTTTCAATTTATTTAACTTGATATATTCATTTAATCAACTTGATATTCATTTAAATCACTCTAAACCAAAATCAAGTTATAAAATCATACACTTTACAATCTAAGTTTTATTAAATTTCAAATCAAATTTATTTGAGTATAATTCTTAAATAATTTGATTCAAATCAATTTCAAATTTATCTTCTAACCTTAATTTTATTTAAGTCATCATAAACTTTATATACAATATAATTTAAACAGATACTTAACCATATTATATAAAAACAATCAAATATTATTATTTAACTTATTTTATATTTCAAAACAAATTTATACATGGCTAGAAATCAAAAATAAAATTACATTTATATAACATCTAAAATCAGTATTTATATAACCCATATATTTCTTTACAAAACCATATAAATTATTTCAAAATATTTATATATATAGACCGCGGTGTCTGTATATAATTTTCTATCCTATGGTCAAGTGATAGGGATATTTATCATTTCAATCCGTAATTTAAAACATAAATACGGTTATATATTATTTCAAACCGTAATCCCGAATGAAATAAAATCCATAACAACTTGCAGTTTATAACAATATAAAATACAACATCCATTCATCCAATATCAATCATCAACCATTTTTCATAATCATCATCCAATTCAATCAATAACATTAATATATAACAGATAATAAATAACAGGTATTTACTGGCAGTTTATATTCAATAATGAATTAAATAACAATTTAACTGGCAGTTTATACGCAATAATCGATCAAATAACATTAAATTCAAATAAGTTCAATTTAATTGAGATGATGATTAAAAGTATGTCAAACAGTCATAAATAAATTTCGAATCACATCATAAATCAATTTAACAAACATAAGAAATTTTAGAAGTTGTGAGTGGGTTAAAACACTCACCTTTTGAATTTAAATTGAATTTAAATCCAATTTAAATCCAAAATTTGAACAGTCTTAGAATTCGTCCAAACCAGTGCCAAAATGTCTAAAATTTCAATACGATCCTAAAAAAAGAAATGACGCATAAATCGTATATCGTATGCACAAGTTATGCTAATTAGAACATTCAAAAATTTAAATTGAAATTAAAATAATCAAAATAGACCTCTCCTCACCCCCACATGTCACGCACGCTCACCTCTCCCCTAACTCCAGCAAAGAAAAATCACGCACGTCCTTAGAGTTTCGCTGTCGTTCCTCACGATCGTGCCTCCATACGTTCGCCGCTGCCTGCCTTATACGCAAGCGCACCCACGTAGAGGCCACGCCTCCCCTTCCTGTGCCTCGCCCCGAGGCTTCGCTCGACGTCCAGGTCGTGCCAAATCAGTAGCCGCCGCCCAAGGGTAGTAAACCATACTGAATTTTTGCATAAAATCTGACCGTTGAATCGACCAACAAACTGCAGCAATGAGTTGCGCTCGTCAATCTCTACGCAACGGTAACCTCCAATTGACGTTCAGGCGAAATTGATTACGGCACGATAAACGGCTGTGCTTTGTTCTTTAGTTTCTAGACGAAAAGAGATTTAGATTGGAAAATGAATCACAGATCTAAGATACGCTCGTCGAGAGCTTTCCGACGATATAAAATATGATATAGTTTGAAGAGTTTGAAATTTTGATTCCGTTTTGAATTGCAATTGGATTAAGAAGTGAGAATTTTCTTGTCTGCCATTGAGGAGGAGAGACAGCTGAATTGTACTTACAAAAATGGGGAATAAGAAATAGGCTAGGGTTTATAACAAGGTATATATAGACAAAGCTGAAAATAGAATAGATGGACACGATTTATTTACACGTTTAACGCTAAAATGGCCCGAAAAGCCCGTTCTGTCTCCGGAACGAAATTGGATCAACCCATATATCAAAATAGATGTTTTAAAATATTTTAAAATCAACGGAATAGGTTTCAGGTCCAAATTCCATCTATGAAGAAGTTACGCTAAAATCAAGTTATTTCAAATTGATTTCAACTAAATTGATTTCTAGGCGTTTCGAGTCCGTACGATCAAACGAAAAGCCCGGTCGCTACGAAACTTGAAATTCTATAATAATTCACCAATACGAATTCGATGAAACTAGTTTCGTTGAAATTCAAGTCAGTGGTCAAAATGGCTATATTTCACATTATTAAATTAAATTGATATTTAATCAATTAAATCACTTTTCGTTTCAAATTTAAAAATTCAAAAATTTCATCATTTTTAAATTTCTTAAACAATTACAATAATTTAAACAACTTAGATATCAATGTCAAGTTAATAAATTTACTAATTTCAGTGTTTAATTTCAATTTCATTAAATTTATAAATTTGAAATTCCAAAATCCATTTATTAAATTTTTAAACCTTGTTATTCGAGTCTTTATTACAATAAGGATGTAACTAACATTGTTTTCAAATCTTGTTCCTTAATATTCTCCCTTTTTAACTTAATTTCAATTAACGTACTATTTAAATACCTTTAATTGCAATTTGATTCCCAATTTTATTTAACACACTAAATAAATAAATAACATATATTAATTGTCACCTATTTTCTTTTACTTACATTTATAAGTTTATTACTTGCCAACACGGGTTATAATTCCATATATAACACTAAATTTATTTAATTACCATAACGCTGTATTATTTCAATACTTACATTTGTTTTTCTTATATTTCATTTATAAACAAATTATAATATTTCCATTATCACAATTAATTTGAATTCCATTCAAGTTCTTAGCCATTCACTTACATTCATACTATTGCAATTCGTTCTAGTTATTATTTTTATTAATAATTCACAAATTTATATTTTCTTCAATATTAAATTTCAAAAATCCTATTAAATTAACAATTTTAATTATTGAAAATTTACGGGTCGTTACAGAAAATCTCAAGATTAAGGGCTTGAACGAGTCTTTTTCTTCAGATCTAATGTTCTTGCACGAAGAACAGGTCATCATGCGCGTTTCTCAAAAACATAAATCGACTCGGTACCGTTTTTGTGCTCCAATCTTTGAGTTTTGCTCTACGGTGGGTCCCCCTAAATTTATTTGCATTCCAAGGTTACAAAAATGGTAAATACCGACCTATTTTCAGGGATCTTTTGGCACCAGCATAATTCAAACATCAAGAATATTGTACTTTCCTATATTAGAGGTTTAGTAGAAAATTAAGGATAGCATATGGGGCTAACTCATCATGGCAACAGCCTCACAGCTATATAATGGAACTCTAAAGAAGGAAATGACAATAGACATAGAAATTTTTGTTCGAATCTCAATGTTCTTATTTTTAATACCTATAATGATTGCCTTTCCAACTCTCAAATTTCGACACTAATACATCCACGATATTCACATGTCGAATATCTAAGCATCGGAAAGATAGATTGTTAAGGTAATGAAAAAGAAGAACCGAAAACTAACAAGAAAGTGGAGAACAAAACATCATAATCTCACATGCGGAATGATAACATATAATATCAAAAGACAGTATATGGAGCTACTCTAATATAAATAGCATTTCAAAAGTTACTAATCAATGTACTATCATCAGCCTGGACAGCTATAATAGACTGTCATTATAATTGCTGATATATAAACATAAAGTAATATAACAGAAATAAACACTATAGTAGGTAAAACATTCAGCTCCTCCCAAGAGCTCATGAACATCAACGAAAATCTTTATTTCTCAGACCACTAGAAAGATGATCCACGGAAACAAGGGTAAAAAAACCACAGGTCGAACAAAAGTCTAATGTGAGAAACTCAAGAAATATGTAGCTAGCATATAACGATACTTTTGAGACCGCCATAACGGTTATCCCCTCAAAAGAACCAACCATCTAATAAGTACATATTGTGATATAATAAATAATAATAAGGTGATGAATTTAAATCAGAAAAATAGTTATGCTGCTTACATTAATCACATCATAACAATATTGAAGTACAATCAAAATCACTAATGCGCGTTCGCATATGGATTTTCCATAGAGACCCCCTAGTAAACTAAGATTAATCTCCATGACAAGAATCTAAAGTCACCTTCCAAGCGTTATCTCTAGATAGAATGTACTGTAAGAAAAACACAACTAGCCCAATCTTCGTAAATATAGAACCATGTGGAACCAAGTATTAATAACTCCCCACGCGCAACATATCGATAAGCATACTTTAGATATGAAGTTGATATACCCTCATGGGTTAGCCAAACCTGAGATTGTGCAACCTACTCTATTTTAGTCATATACTGATGATGTAGTCATGTTTAACATCTCAACACACGAGCAACAACTCGAACAGATCACGAACCTCTACATGGGTTCGAGCATCTCAAACAGATTTCGAATTCCACATAGATTCCAGCATCCCAAACAGATCCACTTCCAAGAGATAGAACACGTATCTCAGTGTGAAGTGGTTTTCAATAAGTAAAACACTTACCGATCCCGGTCTCTTCAAGACTGACTCAACGAATTTCCAATCAACCTAGCTCATCGAGGTTGGTGTTTTTTAAACTCTCTTTTAAAACTTAAAACCCAAAACATTTCATACTTTACCACTATCTTTAAAACTCTCTTTCAAGATCTAATTACATTTATAAGGGTTTAAGACCAGTACTACTTAAATATTGTCACAACAAACCCAAAACATTCCATACTTTAAGCATTATTTTTAAAGCTTACTTTTTAATGATTTAATTAAATTTATAAGGGTCAAAAACAAATGTTACTTAAACATTTTTTTTTACTACAGCTCAATACCATTCACTTATAATTAGCTGAAAATATTCCTTATTTGAGCTCTAATTATAGTACTAATTATTGCCCTAATTATAATCCTAATTATAGTCCTAATCGTAGTTCTAATTATATTTACTTATATCTACACTAATTTAACAAGTTAATATACCTTTACTTAACTTTACAAAACCATTTGTTTTAACTTAAGTATTATGATCCAAATCTTCCTTTATTTCTTTACAAAAGACTTTACTTAATTTTTCGAAATTATATATTTATTAAAAACCTTTTTAAAATGATGTATATATTTATAAGTATACTAATTTATTTAGAAGCCAATATAACTTAAAAAACTAAAACAATTTAGAAGATATTATATTACATAAGCCTTTTAATACTTCAATGAAATCTTTAAATAATTTTCTAAAAACTATATATATTTAAAAATACTTACACTATGGTTTAAACATTTATTTTAAATATTACTTCAAAATACTTATTTTACAATTTATTTAAAAACAATAAAAATCATGTTTTATTTTAAAATTCTTTACTTTAAAATTCATAAATAATTATTAAATATATTTTTCTATTTTGATATTTTTCCAGTAATAAGTACGCTTATAGTACTTATTAAAAATACAAGAAGCCCCTAGGATGTCTTTCAGTGTTGACTTTAAAAATCGTTGAACACAAGATATTTTGCATCTATAATGAACTTTTTGCTTCTAACTTTCAAAATTTCCATTCATAATTTCTTTAACTTTCCAAACCAACTCCTTTATGTCAAACAAACTAACATATGTGTAGAGAACAAAGTATATACTTTCACAATATATTCACATTTTAACTAGTTTAACATATATTATATAAAAGGGATTTCAAAGTGCGTTATAGTGACTATTTCGCTTCAAACATTCACAACACACTTCAACTTCACATGTAACATTATCAAACATATAAAAAACCAAGTCTTGGCTGCGATAGATGTTTTATAAGGTTATAACATTACACTACGTATAATATTGTCACTTGCTTTCCAAAGCAAGGAGAGTTCCAAAAGTTATAACTTGCATTATTCTCTACATTAACTTATATTTTACACAACAAATATTATATATACAAATTCAATTTTGAGGTAAATTAACCAATTCCAAGAACACCTCCTACCATGCTATAGCTGATCTTACTATGAGTGCAACGGTGAAGACGACGTCTCCATTGGATCTATTACATATATATGATTTTAATTATAAGAAGTAGAATTAATTGAAATAATTAAATTAATCGCCTTAATTATCCAAATCCTCTTTCTTCCTCCAAATATCACTTCTGTACAAAAACGTACACATCCAACTTTGGGCACAGCTTCTCTCTTTGACACCTCCTCTTCACTCAACGAATCAACAAACCGCCAATCAAATCGTGCTCCACTTCGCAAGCTCTACGCGATGGACCCATCCATGTGAAGCTTTGCATTCCCACATGATTCACGACCCGATGCCTCTCCGTGTGATTTCACAAAGTCGTAATGCTCAAGGAGGAGCCGGAGCTTCAATCATTGGTTTCATACGTGCGTATCGCCAAGAGAAGTGCAACCGTGCCATTCGTTTCGCGCAATACCCCCTCCTTCGTTGGCAAAGTCAAACCCTAGTCGGCGTTCAAAAATATCGACCATGGCCAATCCCGCCGCACTCACTTTTACCACTATAGATGTGAAGCGCTCTACCATACAAGTCCAACGGATCCAATGCTAGCTCCTTTCGTGTCCTATAGCTTCGGGTTTAATTTAAAAGGTTTAATAGGGTTTTTGCAACGTTTTGCTTCAACCTATTGGAAGTAGTTTTTTTTTTCTAATTTATTTTAAAGGGACATACCACATCTCAATTAAGTTTTGTGCAAATATTTGTATATACATTCCAAGAGCATAGCATGCTAATCTTATTGTGTCGTTTAATATCTTATATAATATATTATAAATTAGTTGATTCATTCTATTTCTTTTCCAACTACCTTCTTGGCAACTTGCAAGTGTAATACCCAAGGGTGCAGTAAGTATAATATTGAACTAGGAATTAGGAACCTTGTTCTTTGTATTTTTTTTAGAGTCTTCAAATTTTGTGTTCAATTTCTTGTAGTCTCCCTTTTTAGTAAAATTCATTGTATGTATTTATTTCATCATCTATAATTCAAAACTGTTATTTAAGTAATTGTTATTTTCTTCTTTTGCTTGTTGTCTTAGTATTTTATAGTATTCTTCACATACTATATCTACCATTCTGTTTGTAGGTTGTGTTTTTGAAATACTTTCTACTAGGTAATAAGTATTTTTTAAATTTACCATTGCTTTGTATTTATCCAAACTAGGTTCATCTATTAATTCTATAATTTTTTCAGTATAAACTCTTCTAATTTTTTTTCTATATTATACTATTGATCAATACTTAATTCTATACTTTTTAGCACGAGTAGAATATTTGTCATAAATTTTCTTTCCAGATATTTCTGTAACGATTCAATATTCTCAATTTTTGAAAATCTGTCCATATTAATTTTCCCAGTCATTTTGTCTTGTTGTTTTACAATTTGTCTCATATTTTATTTTTTAGTAATTATTCCATTCTTTGTAGAATTCTTTAACAAATCCGGGTGTTAGTATAACATAAACAGGCTCTTTCCATATACTAAAGTTATTATATATTTCTGTCAAATCTATTTCATAGTCTAAGATATTAATTAACTCATTTGTATATTTTTGTTTAAAAATATTTATAATTTCATACCTCTGGTTTTTTGTAATATATTTATCATTGTCTAAAGTATTTATGATATTTTTCATGAATTTATTTTCTAAATATTGTTGTAACTTTTCCATAGAAATTTAATTGTTTCCATTATTTATGAGTGGTTGGTTGATATGTTTGAGAAAGTAGTCAAAGCTTTTAGAAATACTAAGATACATTTCTGCTTGAACAGTTGAATTTTCTTATGTGATCATCTTAATTCATCATTTATATTATTCTCAATTTTTTTTTGAAATAACCTTGTTTCTTAAAAACCTTTACTAGAACCTTATATCTTAAATCATTCCTCCTCACCTTGTCATCCTAAGCGTCTACTTTTTCCCTCACATGGTCCTTTTATAACTGGCTTTACGTCTGTTGGATTTACTTATCAAGCTTATAGGAACCAGTGTCACTTGTTTATAAAGAAACTTGGTTATCTAAACATAGACTGAGCATAATATTAATGAGAATTAAATGAAAAAATAAGAGAACTTACATAACTTGAGCACTCTTGTATCTTTTCTTTCCTTGGCTTTGACTTAATATTTTAGTTCCTCATGGTTTTTGATGAAGAAGAAAGGTTGAAGAAGGTGGCCATTACAAGAGAAAGCAAGCTTATCTTATTTCTTACTATGGTTTATAATACTGACTGTTCGATACATAGTAAAACACTAAGAGGCTCCTTATACAGATGGAGCAGAGCAAAACAAATGGACATACATCTGACCAAGATAACTTACAACTGAAGGTATAAGACCATCCACTTAGAAAAGCAAAAGAAAAAGAAAAAGGTACCGAGAATATCTTACATATTTTTTGTAAAAGAGAATATTAGGTCACTTCTTTGTCTGCCATTTTACATAATGGGATATTATGTAAAGTAGATGTTTCAGCTTTATGTCACATTTTTGTCCATCAGTGGACATGCTAATGGATTCCATGTCATCTCTATCTTCATTATTTTGTTTTTTGTATTTTCTAAGTCTTTCCTTTTTATAACTTTTCACCATAGAGGGTTTTGGATGGTAAACGTCATATCCTTTACAAGTCATTCTATTTTCTTCAAGGTTTTTTGTAATAAATAGTTTGAGAACCGGGGTTTATGCATATAGATATAGTTGTCATTATCCCAGTCTTTGTCTTCAGGAATTCTTGATGCTCTATACCATTCATATGTTTGTTTGTTGATTTTTATGTGGATAATTTTTTCTGGACAATAATCTTCGTTCCAATCTTCATAATCTGTATCCAAAATTATTGCTTTAATCTGGATTATATGCTTTGTAGGCTCGAAAACTATTTTCCCAAATGAGAGGGAATAGATTTAAATTCCATATATATATCTGTGGCCAAAATGTTTGTTAAGTATTCTGCCATATTCCCAATGGGTTCCGACAGATCTTCTTAGATCCATTCATCAAAGTATATTCTTTTTATTAATCCATAATTTATGAGAATACTTGGATCATAAATAACATTCCCATGAACAAGGTATTTGTATTTTGTAAGGTTGAGGTTTATCTATGGTACTGCACAAATTATAGTGCAAGGGCAATTAGTAGATGTGTTGAGGCATTCTCCATGTTATTTTGTGCAGGGGATATTGGGATTCCTTAAAATTTTCCCAATTTATTTGTAGACCTTCAATATTTCTTCCTGAGAGGCTGGAAAAGAAGTTGCAGGCTTTTTTGAAGTTTGTACATGAGATCTCTATAGGATGTTTTATAAAGTATAATTCTCTCGTCGGTTGTTCTGGGAAGCTTGGGAATATTATGGGTTTTTTGGGCCTGGATTTGGACATATGTGGTGGGGTAAGTTGGTCTAGGGGTTCCTAGATTCACTAGTTTGTTAGATTCTGTGGTATTGACTATATTGGAAAATGAGGAAGTTTGTAGCCTGAGGCTTATAGCTGGAGAGGATTCAAGAGGCTCATTTTTGATTTGTTTACCTAAGGATATTTGTGAAATACTTTGTATGTCTTCGAAAATAGCATAGTCTTTTTCGAACATTTTTTGTAGCTCACTTGTAGCAGATTCGAAAGTATTGAATCCTTTATATACAGGTTTCCCATATCTGGTATTCTGCTCTAAAAATTTGATTTTTGTAATCATTTGTTCCCATGTGGAATATATTCCAACATCAGGACCTGTAAATAAGCCATAATAGAGATTTTTTTGTCTCTTTTGTGAACATGTCTACAAAAGTGTACAAGACACTTAGTTTTTGTTTGTTTGACTCTTTTGGAATCTTCATGTTCCATATGTTGTCAAGAACGATTTGTTGTTGTTCTGTAATTTTTGCCTTTGTGACAAAATGATTTGTTTTGTATGTCAGCGGATGCTTTGTAGAATCAAATTCTTCCATTATCTGCAAAATCATTATTTAGTACAACATAACTATCTTAATAATCTTGATAGCTGATCTGGTAAAAAATTATCCTTTCCTTTGATGTATTCCCAACAGATGTTAGTTCCACAATTTGATATGGCATGACTGAATTTTAGCCATTTATTATTTACAATCCATTTTTCATTTTTATTTTCTGTATACTTAACAATAGATTCACAATAAGTTCTTATTGTAATTTCCTTTTGGGATATTATAAAGAGTTTAAAGGATTCTAAAACATATATTATTGCTAAGATTTCATGGTCTAGGGATGTCATATATCCTTTTTCTTTGTATGCTCATGAAGTATATCTACATATTTTTTCTGTAGATTTGTTATCATATTTATTATTTTTACTAAACAATATTCCTCCCCACCCTAGGGAAGATCCATCTGTCTCAATTATTAAGTAATCAGTATGTAATGGTAAGCTCAAAGGTTTTAAGTTTTGGGCTAGTTTTTTATCTCATGGAATTGTGTTATATCTTCTATGTTAAAATCTCTATTTCCTTCTGGGCTAGCTTTATTATATAAAGGTCTAGTATATTTTCAAAGATCTTTTACGTATGGTCTGGCATAGTTTACAAGTCCTAAAAGGCTTGTAATTGTTTTATATTTTCCAACTTATCAGGAAATTCTAATATTTTCCTTGTTATGTGTGGTTGTAATTCTATAGTTACTTTGCCAATTTTGGCTCCTAGAAATTCTATATTGTTTTGTAATAATTCTATCTTCTTTTTTTATGTTATTAGACTATATGCTTCTGCTAGTTTCAACACACTATATAGATTTGAAATATGTTTTTGTTTTGTTTTAGAAAAAACAAGTATATCATCTATATATACACAAGTATATTTATTACAATTTTGGAAAACGATATCCATTTTCCTTTGAAATATTTGAGGTGCATTTTTTAAACCAAATGGCATGACTAACCATTCACAATATCACTTGCTACATGTAAATACAGTCCAGGGTATAGATTCAAGATGCATTTTAACTTACCAAAATCCTGATTTTAAATCAAACTTTGAGACCAGTTTGGTCCTTGTATTTTATTTATCAAAAAGTCTTTATTTGGTATGCAATATCCATCTTCATGGGTACTGTCATTTAATCTAGTATAGTTCATGACCATCCTAGAATGGCCTCATTTTCTCTTAGATTTTTTTGCACAATAAATACTGCCGTTCTATGTCTAGAATCTTTTTTTCTTATGATATTTAAATTTGTTAATATTTTTACGTGCATTTTAAATTCATCCATGATCCATGTGTCATATTTAGGGGATCCTATTTTTATAGTTAAGTCTGGATTGATTATATCTAGTTTGCATTGTCCAGAATCTTTGTTCCAATATTTTAATGGTTTTTCTCCTATGATTTCTATCTTTTCTAATTTAGAGATTATATGGTCTATGTCATCTGTTGTTAGTAATAATATACTTACATCTTTAGGATTTATGAGTTGGACATCTTTAATAAATCCTTTTTTTAAATTCACAATTCCAAGGAATTTCTTGTATGAATTCTTCAATTTCTGTAAATGTTAGTATACTTTCGTTGTTTTCTATCTTGCATTGTCCTGGTATAGGGCAATCACATTTCTTGCATTCGTCTATATTACCACCACGCTTCCCAAGTGCATACTCAGATAGTATTGGGGTTAGTGTAGTCTTCCTTGAAATTTGTATATAATCTTTATTAAATGCAAAACTCCCGTTGTCATTTAATAAGAAATCTAATCCTAGGATTAGTTTTATTCCTTCAAGTTTTAATTCTAAAACCCATAATGTTTTATGTTGTAATAAAGGGACCATTCTCCACATGTATTAGTAAAGCTTATGTTTATATTTTTTACAATATTTGTAATAATATTAGTAGTTACATCAATTTGGATACTTTGTTTTGGTTTGTCTGCTTTTGTTACATAATTGTAGGGTATAACACTAAAACAAATAGTTGAACTAGTAGCTCCACTGTCTATAAAGGCTAATATCTGTATTTCTAAGCCTTTTATATTAAGCTTTGTTGGAATACGTAATTCTTTTAGGTTTCCTGAATTACATATTAATGGAATTTGTATCGGTTTGTCGATGTTATTTAAATTGTTATTATTTTCATATGATGTTGATTCATCATGAATAACATTTTTCTTTTTGTCTAAATTCATAATTCTTTCTTTTATTTCTTTTATTTCTATTTCAATATTATTTGTTCTTTCTTCAAGTATTTTAATTCTATCTTCATTTATCTTATTTTTATCTGTGTATACAAGTTTATTTTCTCTAGGTAATTCTATATTGAATTTTCTTTCCACATATATGGCATATTTCTATCATGCATTCTATACATTTAAATCTTTTATGAAAGGCAGGATACCAAGGACAAAATTCACATTTTATGGTATCTGTTTCCATTTTATGTTTGAAATTATGTTCACATAAATCTCTATAGACAAAATCAGTAGGTATTCATGTGGTATGTTTTCTTTAAATCTATTAATTCATCAATTAAAGTATAATTTGATGTTTGTGTTTGCTCCTATTCTTCTAATCCTTCTTGGGATATTATAGAGTATATTGTAGAAGTTTCTGAAACATCATAAGTAATTTCTATTAAATCTTCTTTTACTGAATCTACAAGGTTAGATTCTTTAGTAAATAAGTTATGTCTTTTTGGACATGAGGAAGATAAATGCCCTTTTTCATTACAAGCGACACATGTAATTGTATTTGTATATGTTTTTCTTAGATTGTATTTTCTAACATGTTTCTCTTTGTTAAGATATGGTTTTTCTACATTTGATTTTCTCAAATAATATTTTTTAGCATACCTCCTTTTAAATTTAGGTTTCCTATCTATATTATAATTTCTTGATCCATATTGGTTTGGAGTGTAGATTTGTCCACAAATCCATAATTTTCCTATTTTAATTCGCTTTTCGATTTATATATAGGTACATTTATTTTTTAATTCTGAAACTATGTGTGTAATTCTTATACCAATATTATCATATCCTTTAGGGATGTTATTTGAATTATTTTGATAATGTTTTATCCAAGATTTATGTATTTCTTTTCCTAAATCACCTGGTAATTTAGAAAAGAGTTTATTTCCTATTTTGGTATTGTAATAATTTCTTGAAATAGTTGCATAATGTAAGAATTCTTTTAATAATTTTGTTATGTATTTCCATTCCAACAATTGGATTTGTTCTAAATCTCTCATGGCTTCTTGTTGTCTTATAGTTATTCCTGTGTTTACATCTCTTTCTGTTATTATTCTGCGCATTGTATAAGCAAAATTGTAAATTTTACTTCCTTGTAACACTAAGTTATTTATTTCTTCAAGAAAGCTTTGTTTATAGGCTTTCCATATGGATTTAGCTATATCACCTAAATAGTTTTCAGCAATTCTGATCATCTCTTCATCAAAATTTATGTTTGTATGTCTTGCTGCATAATCTCTTGCTATAGCAATAGTCCATTGTTATAGATATGTATCTAGTAACTGTGGATGACATTCTGTGACATTTAGTATTACTGAATTGTTTTTAAAGAAATATGTTTCATTAGGTAATCCTTTACCTATTGTTCTTAAGTTTTTATTTTCATTTGTATAAGGATCAACTGCCTGTCTAGGGGGTCGTCTAAAATATATGGCATTGTTTCTTGGTTTCTGTTAGGATATGAAACTCCTGAACTTCCACTTGTTTCTTCTTGGTCAGCTAGATCTATATGTTCTGTGAATTCTGATATTATATCTTTAAGAATATTTTTGTTCTTGGATTCCTTTTTCTATTTATTGGGAATCTTCTAAGAATTCTTTTAGTTTATGTACTTCTCTTGTTCTTATATTATTTTCGTCATCTATATAGACAAATGTATATTCTTTTATTTGTTTTGTTAGACTCAAATTATTTTCTAATTCGTATAGTTCAAATGGTTCAAGAACCATTCCAAGTTCTTTTGGATATATTATTTTATCCATTTATTCTTTTATTTAATTCTTCAGTTTCTTCATCAGTTTCAATTTCTTGTTGATTTGATGGTCCATAATCCCTGAGCCTTATAGACTTGGATTTATCTAAATTATTATATGTTACAATATTATTTTGGTATGTATTTCCAATCCAACAATTGGATTTGTTCTAAATCTCTCATGGCTTCTTGTTGTCTTATAGTTATTCCTGTGTTTACATCTCTTTCTGTTATTATTCTGTGCATTGTATAAGCAAAGTTGTAAATATTACTTCCTTGTACCACTAAGTTATTTATTTCTTCAGGAAAGCTTTGTTTATAGGCTTCCCATATGGATTTAACTATATCGCCTAAATAGTTTTCAGTGATTCTGATTATCTCTTCACCAGAATATATGTTTGTATGTCTTGCTGCATAATCTCTTACTATAGCAGCAGTCAATTATTCTAGATATGTATCTAGTAACTGTGGATGACATTTAGTATTATTGAATTATTTTTAAAGAAAGATGTTTCATTAGGTAATCTTTTACCTATTGTTCTTAAGTTTTTATTTTTATCTGTATAAGGATCAGCTGCCCGTCTAGGGGGTTGTCCTAAAGTATATGACATTGTTTTCTGGTTTCTGTTAGGATATGAAACTCCCGAACTTCCAGTTATTTCTTCTTGGTCAGCTAGATCTATATGTTCTGTGAATTCTGATATTATGTCTTCAAGAATATTTTGTTCTTAGATTCCATTGTCTATTTCTTAGGAATCTCCTAAGAATTCTTTTAGGTTATGTACTTCTCTTATTCTTATATTATTTTCGTCATCTATATAAACAAAGGTATCTTCTTTTGTTTGGTTTGTTAGTCTTAAATTCTTTTCTAATTCGTATAGTTCAAATAGTTCAAGAACCATTCCAAGTTCTTTTGGATATATTATTTTATCTATTTATTCTTTTATTTAATTCTTTAGTTTCTTCATCAGTTTCAATTTCTTGTTGGTTTGATGGTCCATAATCCTTGAACCTTATAGACTTAGATTTATCCAAATTTTACAATGACATTAAACGATTTCTACAAACATATAAAAATAATAATACAAATCAAAGGTTTTGAAAATTTTATAGGAAGAAACATACTTCTTGACATTACTTTTTTAGGAAAATGTATGTCAAAATATACTCCAAAAATAAAAATAAAATTAGATAAAGTTATAGAAACATTAAACTCCACAGGGATAAACTTTATAAAAACTATGGAAATAGATTCTTCTATTCTTATAGCCATGAATGGAAGATAAAAAATCCTAACAATACAACAACAACATTAAAACCAAACAATGTTGTAACATATAATAATTTAGATAAATCCATGTCTATAAGGTTCAGGGATTATGGACCATCAAACCAACAAGAAATTGAAACTGATGAAGAAACTGAAGAATTAAATAAAAGAATAAATAGATAAAATAATATATCCAAAAGAACTTGGAATGGTTCTTGAACCATTTGAACTATACAAATTAGAAAAGAATTCAAGACTAACAGACCAAATAAAAGAAGATAACTTTGTTTATATAGATGACGAAAATAATATTAGAACAAGAGAAGTACCTAACCTAGAAAAATTCTTAGAAGATTCCTAAGAAATAGAAAAAAGAATCCAAGAACAAAATATTCTTGAAGACATAATATCAGAATTCACAGAACATATAGAACTAGCTGACAAAGAAGAAACAACTGGAAGTTCAGGAGTTCGTATCCTAACAGAAAATAGGAAACAATGACATATACTTTAGGAGAACCCCCTAGACAGGCAGTTGATCCTTATACAAATGAAAATAAAAACTTAAGAACAATATGTAAAAGATTACCTAATATAACATCTTTCTTTAAAAACAATTCAGTAATATTAAATGTCATAGAATGTCATCCACGGTTACTAGATACATATCTAGAACAATGGACTACTACTATAGCAAGAGATTATGCAGCAAGACATACAAACATAAATTCTGGTGAAGAGATGATCAGAATTGCTGAAAACTATTTAGGTGATATTGCTAAAGCCATATGGGAAGCCTATAAACAAAGCTTTTCCGAAGAAATAAATAACTTAGTTATACAAGGAAGTAACACTTACAACTTTTCTTATACAATGCACAGAATAATAACAGGAAGAGATGTAAACACAGGAATAACTATAAAATAACAAGAAGCCATGAGAGATTTAGAACAAATCCAATTGTTAGATTGGAAATACATTATAAAATTCTTAAAAGAATTCTTACTTATGTAACTATTTTAGGAAATTATTACAGCACCGAAATAGAAATAGACTCTTTTCTAAATTACCAGGTGATTTAGGGAAAGAAATACATAAATCTTGGATAGAACATTATCAAATAATTCAAATAATATCCCTATAGGAGAGTCCGCGGGCTTGGTGCGGTGGTGGGATGATGCGGCTCCCAAGCGGGAGGTTTGGGGTTCGAGTCCCACCTTGTGTGGGAGGAGAAACGACTTTTTACTTGGGAGGTATCCGGTTCATTTTCGCGCCTCCTGCCCCAAGCCAACCGAAAGGTCTGGCTGCCCGTAATAGTTGGTTGTGGCGGGCCTTCCGGCTATTCCCTAGGTTTACTCTTCAGGAATCGCTGGTCGGTAGTGATTGAACAGGTTTCCCTAGTTCCAAAAAAAAAAATATATCCCTATAGGATACGATAATACTGGTATAAGATTTACGCACATAATTTTAGAATAAAAAAAGAAATGTACTTATATACAAATCCAAAGAGAATTAAAATAGAAAAATTATGGATTTTATGGAAAAATCTACACTCCACAACAATATGGATCAAGAAATTATAATATAGATAGGAAACCTAAATTTAAAAAGAGGTATGCTAAAAAATATTATTTGAGAAAATCAAATGCGGAAAAACCGTATCTTAAAAAAGAGAAACATGTTAGAAAATACAATCCAAGAAAAACATATACAAATACAGTTACATGTTTTGCTTATAATAAAAAAGGACATTTATCTTCCTCATGTCCAAAAAGACATAACTTATTTACTAAAGAATCTAAACTTGTAGATTCGGTAAAAGAAGATTTAATAGAAATTGCTTCTGATGTTTCAGAAACTTCTACAATACATTCTATAATATCCCTAGAAGGATTAGAAGAACATGAGCAAATACAAACATCAAATTACACTTTAATTGATGAATTAACAAATTTCCAAGAAAACATACCACATGAATACCTACTGAATATTGTCAATAGAGATTTATGTGAACATAATTTCAAACCAAAAATGGGAACAGATACCACAAAATGTGAATTTTGTCCTTGGTATCCTGCCTTTGATAAAAGATTTAAATGTATAGAATGCATAATAGAAATATGCCATATATGTACAAAAAACAAATTCAATATTGAATTACCTAGAGAAAATAAACTTGTTTACACAGATAAAATTAATATAAATGAAGATAGAATTAAAATACTTGAAGAAAGAACAATTAATATTGAAATAGAAATATAAGAAATAAAAGAAAGAATTATGACTTTAGAGAAAAAGAAAAATGTTATTCATGATGAATCAACATCAAATGAAAATAATAACAATTTAAATAACACTGACAAACCGATACAAATTCCATTAATATGTAATTCAAAAAACCTAAAAGAATTACGTATTCCAACAAAGCTTAATATAAAAGGCTTAGAAATACAGATATTAGCCTTTATAGACACTGCAGCTACTAGTTTAACTATTCATTCTAGTCTTATACCCTACAAATATGTAACAAAAGCAGACAAACCAAAACAAAGTATTCAATTTAATGGAACTACTAATATTATTACAAATATTGTAAAAATTATAAACATAAGCTTTACTAATACATGTGGAGAATGGTCACCTTATTACAACATAAAACAATTATGGGTTTTAGAATTAAATCTTGAAGGAATAAAACTAATCCTAGGATTAGATTTCTTATTAAATGACAATGGGAGTTTTACATTTAATAAAGATAATATACAAATTTCAAAGAAAACTACACTAACCCCAATACTATCAAAGTACGCGCTTGGGAAGCGTGGTGGGAATATAGACGAATGCAAGAAATGTGATTCCCCTACAATAGGACAATGCAGGGTAAAAAACAACGAAAATATACTAACATTTACAGAAATTGAAGAATTCATACAAGAAATCCCTCAGAATTATGAATATAAAAGAAAAGGATTTATTAAAGATGTCCAACTCATAAATCCAAAAGATGTAGGTAGATTATTACTAACAACAGATGATATAGACCAAATAATCTCTAAATTAGAAAAGATAGAAATCATAGGAGAAAAACCATTAAAATATTGGAACAAAGATTCTATACAATGCAAACTAGATATAATCAATCCAGACTTAACTATAAAAACAGGATCCCCTAAATATGACATGGATCGTGTATGAATTTAAAATGCATATAAAAATATTAACAAATTTAAATATCATAAGAAAAACAGATTCTAGACATAGAACAACAACATTTATTGTGCAAAAAGAATCTTAGAGAAAACACGGCCAATCTAGGATGGTCATGAACTATACTAGATTAAATGACAATACCCATGAAGATGGATACTGAACACCAAATAAAGACGTTTTGATAAATAAAATACAAGGATCAAACTGGTTCTCAAAGTTTGATTTAAAATCAGGATTTTGGCAAGTTAAAATGCATCTTGAATCTATACCCTAGACTGCATTTACATACAGCGAGGGACATTTTAAATGGTTAGTCATGCCATTTGGTTTAAAAAATGCACCTCAAATATTTCAAAGGAAAATGGATAATGTTTTCCAAAATTGTAATAAATATACTTGTGTATATATAGATGATATATTTGTTTCTTTCTAAAACAAAACAAGAATAAATTTCACACCTATATACCGTGTTGAAACTAATAGAAGCACACGGTCTAATAATATCAAAAAAGAAGATAGAATTATTAAAAAATAATATAGAATTTCTAGAAGCCAAAATTGGCAAAGGAACTATAGAATTACAACCACGCATAACAGGGAAAATATTAGAATTTCCTGATAAGTTGGAAAATCTAAAACAATTACAAGCCTTTTTAGGACTTGTAAACTATGCTAGACCATATGTAAAAGATCTTTCAAAATATACTTGGCCCTTATACAATAAAGCTAGTCCAAAAAGAAATAGAGATTTTAACATAGAAGCTATAAAACAAGTCCAAGAGATAAAAAAAACTAGCCCAAAACTTAAAATCTTTGAGCTTACCATTACATACTGATTACATAATAATTGAGAAAGATGGATCTTCCCTAGGGTGGAGAGGAATATTGTTAAGTAAAAATAATAAATATGATAACATATCTACAGAAATAATATGTAGATATACTTCAGGAGCATACAAAGAAAAATGATATATGACATCCATAGACCACGAAATCCTAGCAATAATATGTGTTTTAGAATCCTTTAAACTCTTTATAATATCCCAAAAGGAAATTACAATAAGAACTGATTGTGAATCTATTGTTAAGTATACAGAAAAGAAAAAAGAAAAAGGGACTATAAATAATAAATGGCTAAAATTTAGATATGCCATATCAAATTGTGGAACTAACATTTGTTGGGAACGCATCAAAAGAAAGGATAATTTTTACCAGATCAGTTACCAAGATTACAAAGATAATTGTGCTGTACTAAACAATGATTTTGCAGATAATGGAAGAATTTGAACCTACAAAGCATCTGCTGACATACAAAGCATATCATTTTGTACAAAGGAAAAAATTACAGAACAACAACAAATCGTTCTTGACAACATATGGAACATGAAGACTCCAAAAGAGTCAAACAACCAAAAACTATGTGTCTTGTACACTTTAGTAGACATGTTCACAAAAGAGAAAAAAAACATAATATCTCTACTATGGCTTATTTACAGGTTCTGATGCTGGAATATATTCCACATGGAAATAAATGATTACAAAAACCAAACTTTTAGAGCAAAATCCCAGATACAGACAACCTCTATACAAAGGATTCAATACTTTTGAATCTTCTACAAATGAGCTACAAAAATGTTCGAAAAAGACTATGTTATTTCTGAAGACATACAAAGTATTTCGCAAATATCCTTAGGTAAACAAATCAAAAATGATCCTCCTGAATCCTCTCCAGCTATAAGCCTTAGGCCACAAACTTCCTCATTTGCCAATATAGTCAAAGCCACAGAATCTAACAAAGTAGTGAATCTAGGAACCCCTAGATCAACTTACACCACCACAAATGTCCAAATCCAGACCCAAAACCTCACAATATTGCCAAGCTTCCCAGAACAACTAACGAGAGAATTTTACTTCATACAACATCCTATAGAGCTCTCTCCTACAAACTTCAACAAAACCTTCGACTTCTATTCCAGCCTTTCAGGAACAAATATCGGAGGTCTACAAATAAATTGGGAAATTTTAAGGAATCCCAATGTTTATGCACAAAACAACATGGAGAATTCCTCAACACATCTACTAATTTCCCTTGCACTATAATTTGTGCAGTACCACAAATAAAGCTCAACCTTACAAAATATAAATACCTTGTTCATAAGAATGATATTTATGATCCAAGTATTCTCATAAATTATGGATTAATAAAAAGACTATACTTTGACGAATGGATCCAAGAAGATCTACTGGAATCCATTGGGAATATAGCAGAACACTTAACAAATATTTTGGCAACATGTATATATATGGAATTTAAATCTGTTCCCCCTCATTTTGGGAAAACAGTTTCGAGCCTACAAAGCATATAATCCAGATTAGAGCAAAAATTTTGAATACAGATTATAAAGATTAGAATGAGGATTATTGTCCAGAAAAAATTGTCCACATAAAAATCAACAAACAAACATATGAAAGGTATAGAGCATCAAGAATTGCTGAATACCAAGACTGGGATAATGATAAACTATATCTTTGTGCAGAAACCCCGATTCTCAAACTATTTATTACAAAAAACCTTGAAGAACACGGAATGACTTATTGAGGATATGACATTTACCATCCAAAACCCTCTATGGTCAAAAGTTATAAAAAGGAAAGACTCAGAAAATACAAAAAAACAAAATAATGAAGATAGAGATGACGTGGAAACCATTAGCATGTCCACTGACGGATAAAAATGTGACATAAAACTAAAATATCTACTTTACATAATATCCCATTGCATAAAATGGCAGACAAAGAAGTGAAATAATATTATCTTTTACAAAAGATATGTAAAGATACTCAGTACCCTTTTCTTTTCTTCTGCTTTTCTGAGTGGAAGGTCTTTTACCTTTAGTTGAAAGTTACCTTGGACAGATGTATCTCCATTTGTTTTGCTTTACTCCATCTATATAAGGGGCCTCTTAGTGTTTTATTATGTATCGAATAGTCAGTATTGTAAATCATTGTAAGAAATAAGATAAGCTTGCTTTCTCTTTTAATGACCACCTTCTTCAACCTTTCTTCTTCTTTAAAAACCATGAGGAACTAAAATATTAAGTCAAAGCCAAGGAAAGGAAAGATACAAGACTGCCAAAGCTATGTAAGTTCTCTTATTTTTTCATTTAATCCTCATTAATATTATGCTTAGTCTATGTTTAGATAACCAAGTTTCTTTATAAACAATTAACACCAGTTGCTATAAGCTTAATAAGTAAATCCAATAGACGTAAATCCATTAGTCCAAAAAAGTACACCGTGAGGGAAAAAGTAGACGCATAGGATGACAAGGTGAGGATGAATGATTTAAGATATAGGGTTCTGGTAAAGGTTTTTAAGAAACAAGGTTACTTCAAACAAATTTTGAGAATAATATAAATGATGAATTAAGATGATCACATAAGAAAATTCTACTATTCAAGCAGAAACGTATCTTAGTATTTCTAAAAGCTTTGACTACTTTCTCAAATATATCAACCAACATTTCATAAACAAAAGAAACAATCAAATTTCTATGGAAAAATTACAACAATATTTAGAAAATAAATTCATGATAAATATCATAAATATTTTAGACAATGATAAAAATATTACAAAAACCAGAGGTATGAAATTATAAATATTTTTAAACAAAAATATATGAAAGAGTTAATTAATATCTTTGACCGTGAAACAGATTTGACAGAAATATATAATAACTTTAGTATATGCAAAGAACCCGATAATGTTATACTAACACCCAGATTTGTTAAAGAATTCCATAAAGAATGGAATAATTATTTAAAAATGAAAAATGAGACAAATTGTAAAACAACAAGACATGATGACTGAGAAAATTAATATGGACAGATTTCCAAAAATTGAGAATATTGAATTGTTACAAAAATATCTAGAAATATAATTTATGACAAAATCCTACCAGTACGAAAAAATATAGAATTAAGTATTGATCAACGGTATAATATAGGAAAAAATTTCAGAAGAGATTATACTAAAAAATTAATAGAATTTACAGATGAACCTAGTTTGGATAAGTATAAAACAATGATAAATTTAAAAAATACCTTTTACCTAGTAGAAAGTATTTCAAAAACACAACCTGCTAACAGAATGATAGATATAGTATGTGAAGAATACTATAAAATGCTAAGACAACAGACAAAAGAAGAAAATAACAATTACTTAAATAATAGTTTTGAATTATATGATGATGAAATAAATGCATACAATGAATTTTACCAAAAAAGGAGACTACAAGAAATTGAACAGAAAATTAGAAGACTCTGAAAAAAACACAAAGAACAAGGTTCCTAATTCCTAGTTTAATATTCTACTTACTGCACCCTTGGGTATTACACTTGCAAGTTGCCAGCAAGGTAGTTGGAAAAGAAATAGAACAAATCAACAAATTTATCGTATATTATATGAGATATTAGACAACACAATAAGATTCATAGCATGCTATTCTCTTGGAATGTTTATACAAATATTTGCACAAAACTTAATTGAGATGTAGTATACCCCTTTAAAATAAAATAAAAAACAAAAAAACTACTTCCAATAGCTTGAAGCAAAACGTTATAAAAACCGCATTAACCCCTTTAAAATAACGAAGAGAGGAAAAGTGATAGAGAAGTGAACGTGTGAGGTTATTTATAATATATATATATATATATATATATATATATATATATATATTATATTTAATTTCTCAAATAACTCGCAACACATTTTGAGCTCGTACGATCACACAGCACATCGGATCCCGACGGAACTCGTCGGCACACATCGTCTTATTTTTCCGGTCCCGATGACATTGATTTTGTCATAACCCAAGACAGTACCATACGACGATAATTTCACGCGTTTTGAGGCTTTTTATCGATAAAACGATTTTCAGTCAAATTATCGATATTTCTTCGAACTAGTATTTTTGTAAACTAAATTAAAAAAGAAAAGTTTACCTTTATTAGTTATAAATTAAAAGGGGTTAACAAAGTTATTAAGTCACCGTTATCACATTTAATCCAAGATTCAAATATTTAAATAATTCAGATATTTATATATGAAATATTTGAAATTCCGGGTTGTTGTAGCACCTTTACTTTCGGCATCATTCGTTACTCTCGGTCTGTGCTTACTCTAGTGTTTATTTTTATTTTTTTGGTATCATCCCTTAATTTTTTTTAACCAATTTCCAATCTTCATAAAAATCCTTTGTCTCCAACCCTTTGTAGCATCTAATAAACAGTTCAACCGAGCCTTAATCTTTAATTTTTGGAGTATTGGCGTGTGATGAAAAATCCAACCAATAATAAATTAAATTAATACTAAAATATTATCAACCAATCATAACAAATGAAATATAAATTTTAATATACAAATTAATTAAATTAAAACTCTACAAAACTCTTTTAAAAATCAATACTAAATATGATTTAATATAAAATTATTATTCATACAGACACAAATAAGATCTTGTGCAAATTAATAAAAGATTTTTTTTTTCCTTTTAACTTCGAAGCCGATGCATTCACTCCAACAAATCTAATAAAAGGAAGAAAACAAACAAATAGAACAACTTCAGCTTATGTGGTTATTATTGTTCATATTATGCGAATGTGAGGATTCGATCTTAGTGAAGCTTTAACCATTATTATGCATATATTTAATGAATATTTCGAACAACTACGCAAAGAGTAGCCAACTGACGGGGGAGGTTGCAAAAGAACAACACACCACCATGGACCAACAAATTTAAATGGCTAGATCTTGCTCATAGCATGGTACCATAATGTGTATTTTGTATTTCAGTTAGTAATCACTAAATCCATAGTATAGTATTATGTTTTACTATTGTTTATGTTAATCCATAAATGAATTTATATACTATCACATTTTCCTTTAAGATGAATGCTATATTTTCAATAAAACATAACACTCATTTTGATATCTCGAATGGTTGAACCCGAGACTTCTATAACATCAATCTAAAACTTCATACTACTTGGCATTTGAGTTAGTGGAGTTTGACACTTTTATTCTTTTTTTAATTACCTATTATCGACAATAATTTGTTAACATTAAAAATGTATTTTCCAATTTCATTACCAAATCTTTTCAAAACACAAAAACATATTACATTTTTTTATTTCTTTTCGTCAGACCCTTTCATGAGTTTTTAACTTTTTTTCTGCTCATCTCGTTTAACAAAATTTGCAACTAAAATGGGAAAACGAAAGAGGGGAAATAGATTAGCATAAGAAATAATTAAAATCCGAATCTGTCAGAGCTGAAATAATGTGATTGTCACCTAACGTGCCTTGTTCACTAGAAATCTACTGGGCAAAGAAAGTGACAATTTTTAAATCAAATTAAAATATAATTCCCACCATTTTACATTGATTTTAGCCACATTTCCCTCCATTACTAACACCTTTTAACTTTACTCATGATTTATTATACATTTCTTCCCATTCATCACAAGTTGTCTCTGTAAAAGTTTAATCTATCACTTTAACTTTTATTTCCACTTTATAAAAACCATTATGATCTCTCAAGAAATCTGCACAACAAACTAGTAAAATGGTCTTTATCTATTTGTTTCTAATCATTCTGGTGCTAAATGAAACGAGAATAAGCTTTTCTTCCCAGGTAAGTACATTTTGTGATTATTTGATTTGTCGATTTCGATTATGTTTGATGTATATTGTACGTTTCATCATTAGGTGTATGTAGTTTACATGGGAAGTAATAATGGGGAAGACCCAGATGAGATTTTGAAACAAAATCACCAGTTGTTAACTTCTATTCATGATGGAAGGTAATTTGTATCAATTTAAATGGATTTTACTTCATGGGTGTTTATAAGTATTGCTCTTTAGTTTGAACATTGACTGAAGGCATAAGTTATTACATGTGAAACAGCATAGGAAGAGCAAAGGCTTCACATGTTTATAGCTACACCAATGCATTTAAGGGATTTGCTGCCAAATTAACCAAAGAGCAAGTTGTGAAATTATCTGGTACCTTTTATGTTGCAATAAAGTTCGCATCATACTTGCGTTGTTTAAGTTTTAGTTTACTAATATGTTGATTATAGGCCTGCCTAGCATTGTTTCGATATTTCCAAATGAGAAGAGAAATTTACATACTACACATTCATGGGATTTCTTGGGTCTTCAAGTCAACGAGGCTATGGAAATACCAGGATTTTCAACAAATAACCAAGAGAATGTGATCATTGGTTTTATTGATACCGGTGAGCTCATGTATTGAAGCATTCTAATCTATTAGATGAAAGTCCTGTATACTGAGTCATATAGTATATAAATTTCACTTTTCTTTTGCAGGAATATGGCCAGAATCACCCAGTTTCGATGACAATGGAATGCCGCCTATACCTTCAAGGTGGAAAGGCATTTGTCAGACTGGAGAAAACTTCACAATATTTTCATGTAACAAGTATGTCAAACAATATAAACTACTAATCATCTAAATTTCAATCTTTTCCATATGCAATTAAAGCTATCCAAACAAACATTTGCTAGGAAAGTAATAGGAGCAAGGTACTATCTCAATGGCTATCAAGCAGAAAAGACAATAAACACTTCTTTAACATCAGATAGAACAATAAAGTTCAAGTCACCAAGAGACAGTTCAGGTCACGGTAGCCACACAGCCTCAACAGCTTCTGGTCGATTCGTAAATAACATGAACTTCAACCACTTAGGCAATGGCGGTGCCAGAGGTGGAGCCCCAATGTCTAGAGTAGCCACATACAAGGCTTGTTGGGACTCAGGTTGTTATGATGCAGACTTGCTTGCTGCATTTGATGATGCTGTTAGAGATGGCGTTGATATGATATCAATATCTTTAGGACCCTATTCTCCTCAAGGCGATTATTTTAGTGATTCGATCTCAATGGGTTCCTTTCATGCAAGTGAACGTGGTATTTTGGTCATTGCTTCTGCTGGAAATGTGGGTACAAGAGGTTCGGCTACTAATGTTGCTCCATGGATTTTGACAGTTGGTGCAACTTCTACTGATAGAGACTTTGCATCTTATGTCGTACTTGGAAATCGAGAGAAGTTCATGGTAAGCATATTCATGGGCTGTATTTATTGTCAAGTTTAAGCAACATGTCATGACATATAAGACAATTTGTTCTTGGTATAATAATACACTAGAAGCCCACAATGGGTAGTCAGGTTGTATAAAACATCCCTGAAATATTCCAATTTATTCAAGGGGAAGACATATTTTCATGGTTATTTGCTGGTATTTAATTTTTATGAAATGAACTAGATATCAATGTAATCAAACTAGAATGAAGTTAAAGGCTTAAAGCAATTGGGTAATATTTACCATTTTACCGTGAATTCATTTTTTATTTTTTTTACTTCTTTATTTATTTGAGGGTGAGAGCTTAAGTACATACAGAATGAAGGCACCAGCAAGGATAATTATAGCTTCTGAAGCTAATAATGGGTTGTTCACTCCTTATCAATCAAGGTGACAAGGTTAACTAATGCAGTTAATTAAATAAGCTGAATCCTTTGTGAAGCTAATGTTTATTAAAGCGCACATATTCTTTTATGTTCTAGTTTCTGCATAGATAGTTCACTGAATAGAACAAAATCCAGAGGCAGAATAATCGTATGCAAACACTCAGGTAATCCATCAGAATCAAGAATAGCAAAGAGTTTAGAAGTGAAGAGAGTTAAAGGAGTTGGAATGATACTCATAGACGAGCATGAGAGCGCTCTAGCTGTTCCATTCGTTTTACCAGCATCAATCGTTGGACGATCAATTGGCAAAAGAATCATATCTTATATTAAATCCACAAGGTCAGTTTCAGTTAAGTTCCTTTCATGTACTTCACAGGTTTTCATTCTCTTCTTGTTTTTTTTCCCCTTTTTCTTTCGTAAATTCAGAAAGCCAGTATCATTTATATCGCCTGCACGAACGGTTATAGGATCAAGACGTGCACCGAGCGTAGCGGCTTTCTCTTCTAAAGGGCCTAATTCTCTCACTGCAGAGATTCTCAAGGTTTGTATGTAAATAATGTTCAGTAACAATTGCCATGTTAATCAACGTTATGTGCTCATAAAACATTCTTTTTCTTTCTTTCTGCTGTGCCTGTAGCCTGATATAGTTGCTCCAGGACTGAATATATTAGCTGCATGGTCTCCAGCAAATGATAAGACTGTGAAATACAACATTCTTTCAGGCACGTCAATGTCATGTCCACATATTACTGGTCTGGTTGCATTGATCAAAGCCACGTATCCATCTTGGTCTCCTGCCTCAATAAAATCTGCACTTCTGACAACAGCTACCATTTTGGATAACCGTCAGAAAGCCATTACAGCGGAGCCATCAAGAAGACCGGCTAACCCGTTTGACTTTGGGTCAGGCTACCCTAGCCCATCAAGGTTCCTCGATCCAGGCCTTGTTTACGATGCTCAAACTTCGAACTACGTGAATTTTCTATGTTCGATAGGTTATGATAACAAAAAACTACAGTTAATAACGGGAGATAAAAGAAGGAAATGCATTAAACCAGTTTCTTCAGCCTCGAATCTGAACTATCCATCAATTACCATACCGAGTCTGAAAGGAAGTTGTTCGGTTTCACGGACTGTCACAAATGTTGGAAATCCTAGAAGCACATATGATGCAATAGTTACTTCACCTAAGGGTGTTATTGTTACTGTGGTTCCCAGGGTTCTTGATTTTGAAAGTCACGGTCAACGAAAAAGTTTTACAGTGAATTTCAAGATGGTTGCAGGATCCAAGGATTATGTGTTTGGATCATTGGTGTGGAAGTCCGAAAGATATTCAGTGAGGAGTCCATTGGTGGTGAGGGTTGCATCAGCTTAGCTTAATACTGATTTGAAAACTGTATTTTATTTTATTTTTTTGAGTTCAAGGTTGACTGGGGATTGGTTTTATTTATTTTCTTTGAGTGGATGCGCATATGGAGAATAGTTTTCTTAATATGGATGTATGTTATAAAATGAAGAAAAGAGAAGTCATTAGAGAAAGACTAAAGATATATTATTTATTCTTGAAATTAGACATGTATTTACATTACATAGTCTCCTTTATTTAAGGGCTTCAGAGCTAAGGATTCAACATATTACACGACATGAGACTAAACAAAACAACATAAAAACATATTAGTTTCATGATTTACATATATTGTAACACTTCCTTTTGAATGCGCGTCTTCAAATCCTGAATACTCTGATAATTTGAAATTTTCCGTTTCGAAATGTGTATGATGATTGCTCACCCTCATTATTATTTTGCTTGCATTTACCGATTCAGTCAATATAGATATTGTCTGTTGTCTCATTAAAAACCTTTATAGAGAAAACCCAATGGGAAAAATCATGAAAGAGGAAAAGAGTGCAACTTGTGAAATCATAAATATCATATTAAAAATGATATTCCTTTTAAGAGTTTGATACTTCGGGATTTAAATAATGCCTCATTAAACCCTTACTAAGAAAAACCCAATGGGAAAAATCTTAGTGAGGAAAAAAAAGTACAATGACATATCTTATTTTCTTATTTTTTCAAATGAAGTTTGATACTTCTGGATCAAACTAATGTTTCATTGAAACCTTACTAAGAAAAACCCTATGAGAAAAACCTTAGTGAAGGAAAAAACATACAATATAGTATTATATATTTCAATAATTTACAGAATCAAATAGAGTTTGATACTTCTGAATCAATACAATACTTCTTTAAAAATCTTACAAAGGAAAACCCTATGGAAAAAACCTTAGTCAATGATAAAAATACAATTTAACTAACATATTTGAGATTATTTCTTGAAAAAACATTTGATTCTTCTAGATCAAAATAATGCATCATTAAAACCTTAGTAAGAAAAACACAGTGGGAAAAATTTAAAATAAGGGAAAAGAGTACATTGTAACTTATTTTCAAATGTCACGGGGGAGCTGATACTTCTGGATCAAGATAATGCCTCATTAAAATCTTACTAATAAAAACCCAGTGGGAAAAATCTTAGTTAAGAAAAAAGAGTGCATTATAAATACTTATGGATGCTCCCCCTGATTTAAAAGTTTTCTCTAAATTCGCATTCATCTTTCGATAATTTAAATTGGTTATAGATACTTCTGGATCCATAAATAACAATTAAAATTTCCAAGATTGTTTCTTTCAAATATGATTTGCATTTTATGCATTTTGTTTGCTACCTTTATGAAAAACACATCGTGTGCTTTCACTTTTATGCTTCAAATCAGTTTTGCATACTGCAACTACATCTTTCATGAATATTAAAAGTTCCATTACAACAGTACTTAAAAGCAGGAAGTAATCTACTCATCTTGAAGTGCATCAAGAATTTCATTACAGCAATACTTAGAAGAAGGTTGTAATCTACATTCCATGTTCTTCGCATTCTTTATAATCATCGAAGTTATTTATATTCTTCAGGAATTTATATATTTTAATAAGATTTGCATATCGCAACTAACACTTTAATGGATATTAAGAGTTTTATTACAATGATACTTTAAAATAGGAAGTAATCTACTCATCATGAATTATATCAAGATTTTCATTACAACAATACTTAAAAGTAAGTTGAAATCTACTCTCCTTTTTCTTTGCATTCTTTATAACAATGAAAATTATTTATATTCTTCATGAATTTGTATACTTTCACTATTTAATATGATTTAAACCACATTTATACCTTCGGGGTATATTAAGCATTTCAAGTACTTTCCGTACTTTGCGTACTACATGTCCATATTTCTCTACTATTAAAGGATTCATGATGACCAGTCGTGTTTTGCCCTAATTCAAGATTCTTAATCTATTTATAAACATAAGCGCTTTATTATTTATAAATTTATCATCAATAATTATTTTTTGTCAGTTCTAGACATGATTTATTGAGATCACTTTGATTATCATGTTTTAGATACCTAAACCACTTTCTAAGGTTATTTGACAATCATGTCATTAGTCTCTTCAAAAGCACCCTTAAATGTTTCTTCAAGAACACTCACCTCTTTTATTTGGCATCTTTATTACTTACCCCAAAAATATTTCAAACTGACTTTTATACCATATTTCAGATGTGGTTTACACATTTTGATTCTTTAGGGATTCAAATCTATATTGGAGAAAGTCTACTAGGGATATTATTAACTATTTATTCAAGTTACTTTATATTTTGCATCATTATACATGTTAACAAATATTTGACACTGATGATCAAAATGAACTTGTATCCCTTTATCCTCCCCCTCTATGTTGATAAACATTGTCACATTAAATAATAATCATCTTTGGATTCTCATTTTGATCCATTATCATATTGCTACTAGCAAATACACCATACATATTAATAATAGGAGGATAATACTTCTATCAATTAATCAGATGCATACAGGTGATATTTGTTAGCTTTTGGCTCATGTTTTAACATGAGATTCAATTATGCTAAATTTCATGAAATATAATCCAATTGAAATTGTGCCAAATTTTTCTAAAATAAGATTTCAGCTTTCAATTTGTAGAGATAACGCAAAGATATTCTTTGACGTTTTCATTATAATTCCAATATGGTAGCCATTCATTTACATATCCTCGAAAACTCAACAAATTTCTTTTAAATTTGCTTGAGTATAATGTATTTTGAATTAAAATATATATACCATTTGGTAATACTATATGGGCTCTTCCGGACCCTTCAATTATATAGCAAATTTGCTATGGTTGAAATTTTTAGCTAAAATATTTTCAGATAGTTCATAGAAAAACTTCTGGTTTTTCAAAATCATATGAGCAGTTGCACTATCTAGTAGGCATATATTATCACTCAAATATTGATGGTCCATATCTTAAGAATTAAAGACAATATAGTTAGTCAATTATTAAAATTTGTAAGCATTAAATAAATGCTAATACTTTTCATTTTTTTTAAAATGGACTACTGATTAAAACACAACATTCATCGGTATGTTATTTCAATTAGTTCTAAAAGGAAAAACATACAAGCACCAACTTCCAATTTGTTGAAACTTCAAGTTCGACCACTCTTGTCTAACGTTTGAAAGTGTGACCATCTTCTAGTGGTTATAATGCTCCTTCAGGAAGTTCTATAAATAAAGATAATCTTTTTTTTAGTTAAATATCTTATTTTAAGATTGTCATGGATACGACACCTTAAAAAATATAAAAGCCTTTGTTTTATTCTACCGGGACATATTATCATTTTTAATGGCATATTCTAAGCATTGAGATTGTAATTGAATGTCAGCATCCAATATCCATAGAAAAAGTTTTCTCCTAATAAGTCCAAAGTTTTAAATTCAAGCTTGGCTATGTTTATCATATTACCAACTATCAGTGGAAATAAAAATGCATAAACATCAAAATATTGTTTATGGGTATATAATTAATGCATTTCATAAAATAAGAACTCATATCCGATAGTACTTACAGTGAAAGAATAAAATCATTACTGCAAAATAGTAAAAGACAACCAAATATAATCTATAAAAGCGACTATAATTTCTTATTTATATCCTTTTAATAGCTCTAGATCCAATCTCATTAATTGCATTAATTAATTTCCTTGAAAATGCAAAACTACCCTTGAAAATATGGAAAGACCTTTATATGGATTGATTGGTGGAGAAGGGATTAATTATAATCAAAGATTGTGCATAGCTTGCATGAAAATTATGATATGAAATATAGACCATCTCTTCAAGAGAATATTTAAAGATATTTCTTCAAGAGATGATTATGCATATAATATTTCTTATGAAATAATAACTAAGAATATGACCTTTATGGTATAATTAGACATATGAACATAGGACAATGTATTCTTGAGATAATCTTAAACCTATTGGATCTAATCTAAACTAAATTAGGATCCTTCATAATCATATTTATGTACACTTATTTGGTTTAATAAAATAACCAAATATATAAATAAATCTCTTCTAGAGATATGTTATCATTTTCAAATTTATAAATCTCTTCTAGAGATATTTTAGTATCACCACTTCTGGAGTGAACTTTCTCTTCTATATATATATATATGCACTATTGGAATGCCATATCAATATACAATATTTATTTATATAAACTACATAACTACTGCTTTTACAGTGGCATAAAATATCCATGCTGGAGATTTTTGTTGTAACTACTTTTAAATGGCATATCAAACTTTAAATATAATGAAAAAATTAGATTCATCGACTGAAAGTGAGATGCAAGAGATAAAACACTACTTCTGGAGTGTAATATTGGTATACAATATCATTTTTTTGGATAAATCATTGTTATTACTTCAAAAAATTTATATTATTATTCCTTCAGGGAATATTATATTTACTTTTAAGTAATTGCAATGTAACAAAAATAAAATTCCTATAACATCTCTTCTAGGATGTTGAATTTTGCAATATAACGATAAATAAATCTCTAAAACATCTCTTCGAGAGATTAATACACACACACATCCGATGATGTTTGAAATATCATATAACATAATATCTTCAAGATGTTTGGTTAAGATAATGTAAATGTGAAGATATAAGGTAAGGTATAACTCATTTGGAGATTTTTGTAATCTCTTGAATGCATCATCATTGTCTCAGATGATAATTTACTAATTTCCTTTAACTTCTTCAAGAAGTACAACCTTATCATTTTACACAATTTCAATAGAGCTTCGGGCTTCTAATTCATGAACAAGTTCATTAATGTGTTATGAACTTCGGGTTCTCAAATTTTATATAAATTTTTTTAGAAGCTTGTATATTTGATAAAAAAAATACTGATAAGAATTCGAGCTTGTAAAGTTTATCAGAAAATCTTTTCATAATTCAAGACTTCAAGTCTTGGACTTTGAGTTATACAAGTTCTATTAAAATAATTTCTTTGCACAACTTCAAGTTGTTGTTAAACCTAATTCTTCCATTACGCCAGACATTACTTGTCAAAATAAATACATCAAATAGTACATCATACATCAATTCTTATTCCAAACACAAACATAAAATATTATTTAATTTACAATAACCAATGCATTTAATACATTATGATAAAAATAAATGCATTTAACCTTTATGTGATCTAAGATATAACTACTATCACAACAAAATGATTTCATTATAAATATATATGAATCAATTGAACAAACAATAGTCAAAGTAACATAATTTCATCTCAGATCTAGGTTCGAGATTACTGAATAATAAAATTAAAATGGATATCTTAAAATGAAAGTTTATTCTCAATAACTAAAATTTCTAAAATAAACAACATTATCATCTCAGATCTATCCATATCATTCATAATCATAAATAACTATACATCTCAGATCCAAATTATTTCACTTATAAGGAAATTAACTTCATAATTCTTTACCAAATACAGCAAAAAACATGTAAATCTTCAAATGTTATCTCGTAAATTTGGGGAATTAAGATTATTTCCAAAAAATAAAAACATTTTAGAATTTTATTTAATTACACAAACTATATACAGATCATTTAGATCTTGCTTTCTACATCAGAAGCTACCTTTTGGTCTAAGAAAAACAACTTAGCTTCAAACCAAATCCAAAATTATCAACAAAAAAAATCTTTCATACATAGATCAAATAGATCTAAAATTTGAGTAAGATATTACAAGAATTCAGTGACTTATAAATAAAGTCAATTCAAAACTTACTCAAAAAAAATCAAAAATTCATAATGAAATCAAAGATGAGTGGATCTAATATCACTTGTTAGAAATTTTAAATCAATTCAAACCAAATATTTATCAAGTAAAAATTCTGAAAGAATAAATAAAATTGATTTCAACTAAAAGATATGTAATAATAAGTAATCTCAGAAGTCATACTTGATTTCCATAAATAAATAAGAGAAAAGGATGAATAAGCATGAAAAAGAACAGATCTGATGACTAAAATATATAGATCTCAAAGATATATCATTTGAGCATGATATCAAGATCTACAAAAGATCTAAAAAAATAAGATCATGATCTACAATAGAATGATATCAAAAATTAGATCTAAGAAGATAAAATTAATAGAATTAGATGTGAAAAAGATAAGATCAATATAATTAAATCTAAAAAAATTGCTTACCATCTTGAGATCTATAATTAGATCAGAAAAGAAAAGTAGATCTGGTCTTCTAGATTATCACAATTCAAATATACAATTTTTTTGTTTAGAGATCGTGCTGATAACGTGTTATAAAATGAAGAAAGTAGTAGTCATTAGAGAGAGAGGCAGAAGATATATTATTCATTCCTAAAATTAGGCATGTATTTACATTACATAGCCTCCTTTATATAAAGGCTTCAGAGCTAAGGATTCAACTTATTCCACGATGTGGGACTAAACAAAACAACATAAAAGCATATTCATTTCATGATTTACATATATTGTAACAATGTATTCATTTTGCACATATTTCATGTGTTTAGTTGAGAGATCAAAACAGTGTTTGGTCCTAAAATAAGTTTTGCGTTCAGATATATGGAAGAGTATAATGGAGTGAAAAACCATCAGTTTGAAGAACCGTTTTAGCATATAAAATCAAATTTGATTTTTTTAACTTTGTTTTTCCAATAAATATTAAAAGCTATATTTTTCTCCCTTTTTTCCCCTTTTTTTGGAACAACTAGAATTTTTCTTCCTTTTATTTCTTTCACTTTTGACATATATATTGAAAATGTAAATCAAAATTTATTTTCAAGTCAACACCACCTTAAGCTTTGAAATGAACAAACTTTTATTGCTTTTAAATAAATGATCATCTAATGAAAATAAGGATGCATTCAAACAGTTGGATCGATGATTAGAATTTTCGATGTGTTGGGCACGTCAAAAATTTGAATAGGCCAACCGAAACACGTGCATTGTTTAACTAAAGCTTTTCGTATTGGACCGTTGAGACTTGATGCGTTCTAGACGTCGTATGTGTCGGACGTGTTAATACCACCTATTGATTTGATAATAACAACCGTATAAGTATAATTACTGATGTTTTCTCAAGTTGGGTAGAGTATTTTTTAAAGATATTATGTTGGTTTACACAAGTACAAGATGATCAAGTTTGAAAACTAATTAGTAAAAAAACTAGAGATCAAGATTCAAAGATGATTAAAATATTAAGATTCATGAGTTTGTAGACAAAACACGAAGAGTTCAAGACTATAGTTTATAGTTAATAGACAATAGATTAACGTATTAAAGTTTTTGAATATAAACTCTCACTTTTTTGAATATTCTCTTATTAAATTAATTATTTTCTTTTATTTTTAAAAATATTTTATAGAAGTTTTATATGTTAAAAATATTTATAAACTATGTTTAAATGTTTTACGAATCATTATAATTTTATAAACACTTTATCTAGGTTATTGTTTTTCAAAATTAACAATGGTATATCGACCAGGGCCAGCCTAGGGGAAGTTCACCAAGCCTATGGGCTTGGGCAAACCCCAGGCCTAGGGCAACATAACAAATTTCCAGTTTAAAAATAGGTTATGTAAAGGAAAAATATAAAGTAATACATGTAGAGTTGGTTGTCTTAGTGGTAAGGGCATGTTAAAATTTGCGAATTGGTATGAGTTCAAATCTAGATAATGGGCGTATTTATTGTAAAAGAGATTTTTACTCATTTTATAACCTAAGTGGGTCGGGGCAACCAAAATTTAGGGCCGGCTCTGATGTCGACATAAGCTACAAAGGTATGTCGACATATGTAACATTGTAGAGGCATCTTTTGAATTTTGAATAGTTATGACTTTTGATTACATCTCTTTTCCAATAGAGACATCCCTTCAAACACTACAAAGAGGACTAAAAAATGAAATTTAATAACTAATTCCTCCAAATTCTTCTTACTCCAAATTCTCATTATATATTTCACGAAATCCATTTTCTATATTGTTCAAATTCACTCAAAATTCAATCTCTGCTTTACTACATTCATTTTGCACAATCTACTTACTAATTTGAATGTATTCTCCCATCGATTCAAAGATCAAATTGCTATCAAAAGGATATACGATATTGTGTATCCAAAGTACAACTATTTGTATTTGAAACCTACAACTCTCTATCACTATTTGTGTAGGTGTGCTTGTTTTCCATTCAAATAAAGTTGGTGTGCTTGTTGCCCGTTTAAAACAAGTGAGTGTGTGTTTATTGCCTGTTCAAATTAAGTGGGTGTGCTGGTTGTCCGATTAAATCAAACGAGTCTACCCTGAGCTGGGAAAGTCAGGAAGGTGTATCTCGTTGTCTTGAAATCGAGACTATATTCTGGTGCTTGCTACTAGTTTAAAGCGGGCATTTGAAAAGAAATATGTACATATACTGCATAGGAACAGACATAAGATTGGTTAATCCGAACCATTATAAAACTTATGGTGTCATCTCTCTTACTTTTAATGCATTCGTATATATTTATGACCGCCTGTTAGTATGTATATCTATGTTTGAATTTAAATATTAAAATAATTTAGAAAAGTTCCATATAGGTTATAAAACACTATTCATCCCATCTAGTGTTATAGTAGACTTAAGATCCATTCACACTTGTATATTTTATACTACACCATTTCCCACATTCGGTATCAGAGAATTAGGTTTTCAAAAAACTCGTACTTGATTTTTGGAAAGTATAAATGCCTAATACCACTATTGGTGAACTTTTTAACACTTCTATAGAAGGACAATCAAGTGCTAGACCTCCACCATTGAAAATAATTATACTTATTGGTTATGTAGGATAATTTATTTACAATTCAACATAGAGTGAGTACACTAAACCCCAAACCGAATACTCAATATAGACACCAGACCAAAAGGCACAAGCACTCAATAATTCTAAAGCCATAAATATTTTTATTTTGGTCTCTAGATAAGAATGAATTTAATCGATTTTCTATTCGTAAGACTACTTATGAAATATGGAGAACATTGCAAGTCACACATAAGAGTACCAGTAAAGTACAACAAACTAAGATCTCAATGCTAACCATCCAATTTCAACTATTTAACGTGAACCAAATGAGTCCATTTCTAACATGTATTGTAGATTTCAGGATATAGTTCATTCTTTAATATCGTTAGGTAAAAATATCTCAAAAGATGATCAAGTTAGAAAAATTCTTAATTCACTCTCTTTTGAATGAGATTAAAAGACATTAGTAATAGAGGAAGCCAATGATATAAGTTGATTAAAAATTGAAGAGTTAGTTGATAATGTAATATCCTATGAAGCACAGTTGTAGGGTAGACGAGAAAACAAGGCAATCGAAAAGAAATCAATAACATTCAATACAATAACCGATGATCATGATTCAGATGACGATGATAATAATGAGGAGATTCAATTATTGGATGAAATTTTAGAAAATTTATGAAAATATAGAAAGATGACAACTTCTGTAAAAGTGAAAACAAATTTTTCGAAAAAAGAAATGTTTTTAAATGTTACGATTATTGTGGGACTGTCCACATCAAAAGAAAACAAAAAACACACCAAATAACGATTCATTCAAAAAGAGAAAAGGAGCTTACAATGCAACTTTGGATAATTCTGATACTACATCTAGTGACAACAAACCAGATATACACAATATCAACATGTGTTTCACGGCGATAGAAGATTAAAGAGAACGGCAAAATTGGTAATTTTTAAATTTCATTTTTTTTTGAAAATTACTAAGTATAGGAATAGATATAAAATAACAAAAATAAGCATATATAAATACAAAAGTATATATAATAATAAGTATATATATATCTATATATACAAATACATATATATATATATATATGATAGGTATATATGTATATAATATAAATATATTTCTTTGACTTTTTTGAACTTTGAAATTTCGTCCTATATGTCGACATATGTCACAAGGGTATATCGACAAAAAGAAAGAATTTGGAGAATCTTCAAAATTTGAACCTTTTGAATTCCCTCTCTTTTGCATTAATTTCAAAATTTGAAAAACCATCCTTTCACCTATCACATGACAATTCAACTCCAATTTGTTCACTCCTTCTTACCTCATCTTCTAAACACACACAATTTATTTCAAAATTCAAATTTATTCTTCATTCTCTTTCCTCCAAAACAATTCAATAATGTCTTCCTCAAATTTACCAACTTCATCCAAAGCCATTAGTCTTACTAAAAGAATCAAAAATAAACTCCTCAACGATCAACAGTCCACCAAAACCTATACTGAGTATGCTACTTACGAAAAAGTCTTTTCGGAAAGATTGAATTTTAATTTTATGGTTCACAAGATCTTGATTTAGAAAATGGTATATTTGGTTGAACTAATTTATCTCGAAATGATTTTGATTGCTATCTCGATTTGGTTAAAATGTTTTATGCTAATTTGAATGGATCAAAGAGGAGAAGGTCAATTTTGAAATAGTGTCAAAAATACTAATATTTTTTTGATTGTAAAATTCTTGGTTAAATTTATGGTTGTAAAAGTAGTGGAAATGACATAACACTTTTGAAACTGATCGTGGGAATAGAGAAGTTATGCATGATTTATTTCCAAATGATGAAGTGTATGGTTTTAAAGGCAATAATCATAGACCTAAAGTAAGACAAATGAGTCTTATTTTATAATAAAGTGTTACATCGAGGAAATGGAATTACAACAGTGCCACTCAAAAAAATTTCGAAGCTTCTTTTGCTATTTTTGAAAAATATGATATAAATTGAGCTCAAGTGATTTTGGATAACTTTGTTCAAAAGAAAATTTCTAGGTACATAAACACACTTTACCATTGTGTGTATCTTACTAGAATTTTCAATTATTTTGGTATTGACCTAAGAGGTGAAAATATTTTACTTCATAAAGTTTTTGAAAAAACCAACCTCTCTCCTATGCAAATCCCTCTCAAAGTTGAATCCTACGAGTCTCTTATCAAAAAGGAAGAGAGATTGTCATTAGAAGAAGAACAAGAAATTCTTCAAGAGGAAGAAATTGAATATATGAAAATCGATAAGAAGGAAAAAAAAGAGGAGGAGGAAATGGACACTTCTCTGGAAAGCTCTGACAAACCATCTGTAACGACCCAACTTCCTACGCCCAGGAAGAAGTATCGTTATTAAGAAAAGAAAGAGGTGAGAAAGTAGAAAAGATAGAAAAGAAAGAACAACAACATCAGGATCTCACAGCGGAACGGAATAAAATATAATATATCAACATAAATATTACATAGTTATATATACACCAGAGTTATCCAATATCATACAACATGACTATCATATCAGTCAGGACATACATCTCAAATACATCATGACTCAGAGATACCAACACAGCGGAACTATATATGTATCTACAACGCTGAAGCCTCCTGCTCCATTGCTCCTCCAGATCTCGTCAAAGCTAACCTGAATCTCTTGGCTACCCGTAAAAATTTGGGTACCCGAAAGTTTATGAAAAACAAAAATAAACTCCGGGTCAGACATGGGTCTGGTATGAGTAAACTGGTTAAAGTTGCTTAACTTTGAAAATCATTTAAAATAAAGGTATCACGTAAGACTCCCCACAAATAAATACGGGTAAGTTTTTACCTTACGCTAACCAAAACACTTTATAGGAAATCCAGTGATATTATAATAGTGTCTAGGGTTTTCAAGTAAAATACAGAAATAGCTGAAATGCTTACATCTCACATTTCAACATAGTTGGGCACAATCAAAACGTACAGCGCTTATTGGAAATTGGATCCCATACAATGGCAGGGCTACTGGGGTACCGCCCGTCACAGTACGTGGTCTAGATCACAGTACCGAGGAGCCACCCTAACTCCCCTGCAACACAAGGCCGGAACCATTCCTTACTGAACAGTCCCGAACAAGATAACCCCGCAGTTGGTGTACATCCAACCGCCCACACAGCCGAATAAAGGGACATCTAGACAGGGGTATATCTCGTCCTGCTTGGGCATGACCCACCTAACCTTGCTGCACCTTCCCTGTTTTAGCCATTCCCGGTTGATGAGGCTTGAGGCTGCGATTACCTTTTAGAACATATCGCTTAGAATGCTCATCGTCCGCCTGACGATGTGCTGAAAGCATTCAATCCATACAAGTTCGTTCCGGGTTCGAACGAAACCGAAGGCATTATCTCGTTACACTCATTTTGGAATCACCCTCAGAGTTAACGACGATAACCCTTGCATTCTGAAAGCACCATCTCGATCTTCACTTCAGAATTTACGACCTAACGTTTAATTTGGATCGATGTGGTTTTCGGAATATCAATCGATACCCGATCCCGGTCTCATCGAAATCCAAACGCCATTTTAAAGTCCAAGTTGTCTAATTAACTTAACAATTTAAATTTAACAATTGAATTCATATAGCAATTTAACACAGATAATTAACATCAGATAATCATGTAGCAATAGATAAATAACATCAGATAATTCATATAGCAATTGAATACAGATAAATCATGCACAATCATCACAGATATACCACAGAACATCACAGATATAAATAAACATCAGAGGCAATCAAATAGAACCATCGATTCATAACAACATGTCATTTGATTTATTTAAACTTAATTGCATACTCAAGAGTAAATTATATTTTATTCTTTATTTAATTAATTACGATTAATTAACTTATTCCAATTTATTAATTACTTACTCATCATTTACTAAATTAATTAATTATTAATCAATAATCTTAATTATTGATTATAAACTCAGTTACATAATAAATTATTATTAACTGTTAAATTAATCATTAATTATTGTTAATCAATCATTAATTATTAATTACTTAATCGTTCAATCATTAACTATTTATTTAAATCAGTTAAATACATTTTGTTAATTAATCAACTTCGAATAATTAATTGAATTCTTGATTACATATGATTTTATACAAGATTATCATTATAGTCTTTAATTCCAAATTCAATTAAGTTTTAAATTACTTATGAAATTACCATCATAAATTTTATTACATACATAATTGACTTCTATTTTAAATTAATTGTTCAATTTTGTTTCTGCAAAGTTTCAAAGTTCATCAACGTTTTAAACAGTTTTTTAACACCTAATAACAATGTTCTCGTGTTAAAACACTTAATTCCATTATTATCATTAATTATTAATTAACTTTCACTTTAAATTAAATTCCCAATTTTGTTTTAGCAAATCTTTCAAGATCATCAGAGTTCAAAACAAATGGTCTAATACTTAATAACATAGTTTAGGCTTAACCTAATTACTTATACTATCACATTACAGTTAGCCCAATTTCTGCAAATTCAAACCCGAAGACACCCATGCGCATGCCTCGAGCAGAGCTCGAGACTTCCTTGCAATTTCACGCAATCCTCCCCTGCCTCTCTTCTTCTCCCCTGTTTCTCAATTTAACTGTTTCTCTTTCTTTCTTTTAAAAACTTAAAGTTTAATTTTATAAACTGTTAAAACGTATAACCCACGCGCGTACTCAACACATGAACCAGCTACAACTCGAAGCAGGGTACCATCAAACCCGAGCTTCTACTCGCGTTTCACACGAGTCATCAATGCCAGAACTTTTCCCACCGCCGTGCACGTGCACGGCGGTCCACCACTGCACCAACTCCTTGCGACGCCACCAGCAAGTGGCAAAACCTCCCCTTACTCCATTACAAAACCCAGATCCACATAAATCTTACGAAAACAAAATTCGACTAAAAAGTCGAACTGTCACTCAAACACAGTAGACAAAATTCGCCTCGTCCATGCGATTGCGATCACCAGAAATTCCAAGACTTCGGCCATAGCTTGCCGACACCACCCCCTAACTTCTCCCAAACCCACGCGACACTCGGTTGCGCCATCGTGTCACAATCATCAAGAAACCGAACCCAAAACATACAGTACCCATAACCCTACTTTTGGTCATCTCCAAAGATCCATGTATTAGAAAATTCTTTTAGCATTTTTCTATTAATCACTCATCAATACCCTGGCTTCGTGTAGAATTTCATCATTAATCATTGAATAAATCACTTGATATTCCTGAATTAGTACCTACAGTTCAATAATGTACTGCTCCCTAAATAGTCAATTAGAAAATTTAATTCTTGTCTTAAAAATCATACTACAGTATGTTGAATCAATATATAAACTCAAATTGTCAATTTAAGATATTTGAATTTTGAATATAATTTTGCTTTATACTGTAATTGTGAGTTTACAGTTCTATATTTTTTTTTTCACAGCCTCCTTAAAATAATCTAATTCTTTAAACTTAAGCAAGTTTATTTAGTAAAAATAATAATAATAATCATATATAAAAATATGACTAATTCTCTTACTCCTTTATCTCAGCAACAAAACTGGAAGAGCACATATAAATAGAACATACAGTAACCAAACATCACAGAACAGATTTTAATCAGCATAATTTTTATTCATAACCAAATTATTAGTAGTTAAATTTCTAGAATTAAGTTTACTCACCAGATTGTTGCAATTTGAAAACAGAGGCTATTGAGAAGATTGCAGTTTTGCAAGATTTGAATTCCAGTAACCTCTTTGCTTGAATATGTTTTTAACTTGCAAATATAAAGTTTTATTTATTTTCTTTTCTTACTTCTGCTCAGCTTTGTTTCCTTGAGTTAATGACTGAACTAAGAATGAAATAAAAAATGAATACATATATAACTTGAACCAGTTGCCTTCTTGCATAAGCTTGACATAATAAAATATCTTGCTTAATTATCATGTGTACTAAACCTGACAATCAGATGAATATTTCGGCTGAGATATTTTTATCTTAGACAAATATGTATGCTACATAATATTTATGTCTTAACTTATGCTAACATATACTTATATACTGACTGACACATATCTTAAGTACAAAGATACCTGCAGGCTTTTGTTTGTGCTTGTACAAATGTATTCATATGCTTATACTATAATACTTTGCTAAGATACTTGTAGTCTGGTTTGTACTACTGTTTGCTGGCACTTATTTTACTTTTTATAAAGATATTTTCATATTTGTTTTCTGTTGCATAATAATTAGCTTGCAGGTTAACTTATACTAATGTATTGTATTTCATACTTGCATATCTCCTTTTGTTTTATTTGAACAAACTCATGTGAACCTATAACAAAAAGTATGTGTACTGCAGGTTTTGTTCTTATTATTTATACTAGCATATTCAGTTTGCAGATTTTATTTTCTTATGCACTAATATGTTTACAAAGATGTTTACAGTTTTTGTTTATACATTTTGACTTCAAACTTAAGTAAACATATAATGCTTTGCTGGCCAAATTATTTGTATAAGACATATGCAGGTTCTCATTTGTGTTTGAACTAAATGTTTTCATTTCTATTTATCTTATACCTAATATATTTGTACTTGTGTTTGTAACCATATTTATAAATATTTATATTTATATAGGAACTCATGCTAAATATTTATAAGCTTATGTTATTTAGTTATAAAAGTTATTGTTAGAAATATTGCTTAAATCTTATTTTCATTTAAAGTTTACTCTTTCAATATTTGATTTGTAATGTATACTTTGTATTTATATTTAATATGGGTTGAATTGTATTATTGTACTTGTTACTATTCTAATCTGCATACATATACATTAGATAATAAATGTCATTAATAGATAAATTTTAATTTAATTGAATAACACAGATTTATTTTCTGAATATTGTCGAAAGAATCTATTTTATATTTTGAAGTTATATTCCTTTATAACCAATATAAAACTAATAATACCCAAATTCTTATTTATTTATAAATGAAAATCTTATATTTTAATTAAATTGGATTAAAAACTTATCAAAATAATAGGGTCAAAATTCCGGGATGTCACACCATCCCGCTATTCTAACAAATAAATTCTAAAAAATCAAGAGAAGCTTCTTAACAATCAAAAGAAGCTTAAACGTTCCTTTATTAAAAAGTTCATTAGCCTCCTGAACAAAGTGGTCAAATACTTTTGGAAGATTTTGAAAGCTTAGTGGAAATTCTTCATCTCCATTATTGTCATTCTAGATCTATTTAGCTATACTTATGTTTTCTAGCTTTTACTTATGTTATTTTCATGTATTTTTAGTTATGTTTATCTATCTTTCTAGTTTATTAATGAAATTTACTTAAAGAATTTATTTCTACCGTCAATAATATTCTTTTGCTCTCTGGAACTATGAACTAAAATAATATAAAATTCAAACAAAAATAAGAAACATGAAAGTTACTACATATATGTTGACCTAGGTCACCTATGTATGTCGACATATGGTGGCAGTTTTTCAGAATTTTTGAATTCGAAAGGTTAGTTATTTTTTGGATGATTATAATATATTATTTTTTAATTCATATAAGATTGTATGACTCTATAACTTTGAAAAATACCTATTGGTGATATTTCCTATATTTAGGATTTATCCGGGTGACTTTACCCCTAGAAACTTGTAACAGCTATAACTTTTGATAAAGTCGAATTAGTACCCGAGACCACTTCCATTGAAAAGATATGACGGTTTCTCATTCTGTTTTAGTAGTTATAATACCAATTTGGACTTTCTAGCTAGGAGATATGGTTGTTTGAAGATTTGTAGTTTATGGAGCAGCTTAGTGGATAATTAATGAGGTATTGGGACACTCCTGCTAACCTATTTTGGTTTGGAGGCTATAATAAGCTGAACTATCATCCCTAAATCATTTTTACTACTTTTAAAACTGATCTAAGCTCTCATTAAACCATCCTACATCCAAAACCTTATCTTTTATTTTTCTAAATCAAGTCTAAATCATGGTTAATGGTAGATTAGGAAGTGATTCACTAAAGATCTTCAAATCTATATTTTTGGGGAAGGAAAATTACATCTTTATTGTTCACTTACGGATTTTCACGGATTTACGTCCAAAACTAGGATTTTGGAAGGTTTAGTGAGTGAATAAATGTATTTTTAGTATTTTAAAACTCTATCTATAGTAAAAAATTAATAAATGTATTATGGTGTTCTAAACATGTTATTTGGATAGGTGAATGCCTTGATATAGATTATGCTATGTTGTAGACACCTTGTATGTTGATTGCTATTATTACTTGTGTGATTTGCATGTTTGAATGTTGTTTGGTGTATGTATCATGTTTTTTAAATGTTTGTATGGTAAAAAATGCTCATCGAAGTGAACTAGAGATAGGAACTTTGAAACTGGACTTCAACTGCTAGGTTCGATGATATTAGGAGTCATGTTGATGCATACGAAAGGCACATGGGTCAAAGAAATCAGCGTAGCGGCAGATCAACACGAGAGTCGAAGTTGGAGTTACTAAAAAATTCTGGCTTTGTAGCATTTGTTTCGGTGATGCTTGAATTGGCATAGGTTGGTTTGGATATTGAGAAGAATCAGACAACAAATGCTATTTGGTTGCGCTACGCTCAGGGGCTGGACATGAATTTTTGTTCATGGTGTTGTATTCAGCATTGAAGGAACCAGACAACATTTACTGTTTGGTAGTGGCATGAAAGACCTGACAACATTTGCTATCCAATGGTGTCATTATGGATCGAACAACATTTGCTGTTTAGTGATGTCATAAGAGACCGGATAGCAAATAGTGTCCAATGGAGCTATGTTTTGGTACTGAACAACAAAGGATGTTCAATGTCGTTTTGCTTCGATGGTCCAAGGCCGAGTACAGGGAACACCAAACAGAGATGGGAGGTTGTTGAACTTCGAGCTTGGAGAGATGGTGCCTCGGGGTTCTTCATGACTTGCTTCGGGACATTTGTGGGTGACTTGGGGGTACGACAGATGACCCCAAACGACTCGGGATGGACTTGGATTCCGTGTGGCAATAGAGGAATGATGGTGTAACAATTCTATGCGATGACTTTGGGACCATAATATGATGGGTCTAAAATTACGATGGATGTTTGGAGGTATTCTGAAGATGACGACTTAACGATGGGTGTCACGACGGTTGTCTCCAAGAGCAAGTTCAACGATGGGCTTGCAAGTGGAATTTACGACTGTGTTCTACCATGGAAATAGCTAGATGGATTAACAATCGAGTTCTATTATGAAAATGCATGCAAAGGGACCATTGATAACTTAGAAGTTTCTAGTATACCCATAAAGAAGGGGTATTTGGGTAGCTACCACCTGATTTGTGATTGTGTCTAGAACTTGCGATAGTAGATTTCCCTGAGCTTTGCGAACGTGAGCCTAGTTCCTAGCCTTACGAACTGGCATGGATTCAAGCACCAATGAAGTCAAGATTTCGATCGAGTCCCTGGTCTATGATTATGCCATACAAGTTATTATATATCCAACGCACACGAGTGATGGTGAGGATTGTCTGATGGTTTTCCATAATTATTTATTACTTTAAGGTTACTTACAATGTAGGTATTTTCATTGTATACCTAGATATCGGGCATTGTACTTCGATTGTACTACAGTTATATGGTGATGATAGTAGAGTAGCATATGTCTACTGGTATGTGCTAACTCTTTTGATGTATGGACATGTCAGTTTTGGTTCTTCATATCCTATGCCCTTATTTACTATATACGATTTTTATAGCATTTCTGAGATGAAGTATTGCTCACATCAGACTATTGTCTGACCCGAGGTTTTGTGCTTTACTTTTTATTATCTTATGTACTTTTGAATGAGTAGATTAGGGATAACAGGTCTAGATAGCATATGGAGCTATCTAGAGTATGAGTAGGAGGCTGTGCTTTCATATATCTATATTTGGAGCTTACTATTGTTTATATCTGCCATGCAGTACTATGGAGCTATATCAGTACTTGTATTATCTTATAGATAGTTATAGGGTTTATTTTGGAGATTTAAGGATGTATAAACTCTATTATTTTGGCTTTTGTGTAATTTGTGAACCTGTTACACTGGTTCATTAGATTATATCACTGTATCACATGTTTTACATCTATGTTATTATATTACTTTTTGTATGTGTGTTGTAAGATGTTCTACTGGATTTTTTCTTCGATATTTGTTACCTTACACCCTTTGCTACCGTTTTGCATTAGATGGGTACCTCCATGGTGCATTATATGATATTTTGGATATTAGAGGTGTACAATGATCGTCGCATTCAGTATTAGAGCTTAGGTTATGTAGATGATCTAAGTTGATACTTGGATCCGCTAGAGATAAGGAAGGAGATACTGCCTTAGAATAGATTGAGCGATATATGGGAGAGAGTAATTATTATATTTTGGTTTTTAAAACTATATAGTAGTATATGATAGTAAGTCATATTGCACATATGAGTACCATTTGTGCAGTTTTCCTTTATGAGAGACCAATCATTCTTATTACCGTCGGTAAGAATGGACAAGGATGCTGGAAATTATGCGGTAGAAGTTAAGGATGGAAGGGTTACTAGGGTAGCTAATGACCCAAAAGTGTAGGTAGCTTTCGTCCATATGAAGGTGAGTGTACGTAATGCAAGCAATCCAAAAAGGAGCTATAGGGATAGTGGGTAGTGGTTCTCAAATGCAAGCGCATCAGGTTATTGTTCCTCGATAAGAAGCTAAACCGCAAGTAGGCAGAAATAGTAAGAGAATGAGGGATAACGAATATGGAAAACAATCCCATAAGAAAGGTGACCAAAAGAAAGGCAAGTGGGAGTTAAGGTTCTTTAATTGCAACAGGTCATATCAGTAAAGACTATAAGGACCCAAAAGGTAGTGATTGGATATGCTTTAACTGTTGCAGGAATGAGCATGTTAAGATAGGTCGCCCAAACTTGGTTAAGGAGGCATAACCCTAAATGAAGAATGATCTAAAGAAGAACAAATGGAAGCCTATTTGCTATGATTGTGGGGGAGAATGACCATATTGCTAAAGACTGTAAGGCAGAAGGCAAGAAGTGCTACAACTACAACAAGCTTGGGTATATCAAAATGGATTGTCCAAAACCGCCTAGGAACAAGCAGGCTGAGTTTTCTTACACTTTGAGCATTGTCGCAGCTTTGTCGAGTGCTCTATCGGCAAATGAGAAGAAGAAAGAGCATCATTATACAGGGTATGTTTTATTTTTTTGATACACACGTACATGTTTTATTCGATGTTGGGATTTTCATATTCCTTCATATCTAGTGATTTAGTAGATAGATTGGGGTCAAAACCCGAGATAGTTAATTGACCTTTAAATTATGACGAACCCTGTTGGGGGTTCAACCAACCTCTACGTGGTTAGTCGAGACTTAGCTTTATTGAGTCATGGATGTTTGTTTGTTTGTTTATGATTGCTTTGTTTTAGGCTTTAGGGGGTTTGGTATTATTTTGGGGACTGACTAAGGAGGTACGAAGTTGATGTAGACATGAGAGGCTGTTGATAACGATGGGGATAGACAATGGATGTAGATTGGAGATAGGTAGTCTACTTGACAATTTGGTAATGGTTAGCATTTTGTATTCGCTTGAGATCCCTCATAGCGAGTTATCAGTGTAGGATCAATTTCACTCTACTGGGGGTTGGGGGGTGAATAGGGTGATACTATTAATTCTAAAAATTTAATGTGGAGATATAAAATAATTGCAGCACTGATAATAGAAGAATAATAAAAGCACAGATAATAGCATAATATTAAAAGCAGAAATAAAATAACACGGATTTATCCAGCTTCGGCAAAATCCTACCTACATGCTACTTCCAAGGTTTCTACTAGAAATTAAGTAGTCAGACGCTTACACACGTAAACTCGTGACACCCGCTATCGACTAACCTAACTCTACACTCAAAACCCTGCCACAACTCAACCACTGAGTTGCGAATTCTTGAACTACACCACAGTAGTTCATCCCCTAGCCACACGACTAGAAAATAACAAAAGTTTAAAAGAAAAATACAAATTTAAAAACAATTTAAACACAAAATCCCTAATTTTAATATTAAGCCCAAATGAAATTAAATATGCCAGCCCAAAATAGAATAAGAGGAAGCCCTTTTTCTTTTTATGTTTGTCACTCCGATCTTCCCATTTTTGTATATTATTTCTTTAGCCCGTATGCTCTATGAAAAATGGTTGCTTCGTTGTTCCTCTTTCTTTCAAAATAAGGGCTTCGGTAAAATTGGAAGCGGCGTTGTATCAGATCAACTACAGTGATTATTTTCTTTGTTTGGCTTGGACAATTGATTCTCTAACTGTGATATGATTTCAGTCGCTCCAATTTGATCGAGTTTGAACTAAAATGGTGTGTGATTTATGCTTTTTGCTTTACTGGTTAGTTTGTTTGAACTTGAATTGATTCGAGTTATTGATTTGAATCTTCTCTCTGTGATATTTCTTAAACTCGAATGCCTTACTACCTATGATGTTAACGGGTTAAAGTAGGGTTCGAATCCCTTGATCTTCGTTCGTATACATCTGGTTTGAATGATTCACATTGCTATGCTTGGACACTGATTTTTAATTGAATGGTGTGATTATCTGCTGACTTGTTCATATTCGTATATTTTCTGTTTACTTGATTATCATGGCTTCACGATTTTAACTTGCTCCGCGAATTCCTGGTTTGACTTCGGCTTGATTTGTGATATTTTGAACTTGTTCGATTTTTCCTTGGTCACCACGGCTCTGACTAAACTTGACTTTGATTCTGTTCTTTATTCCCTTAATTTTGGCATCGTGAATATATGAATTTTGTTACCTCTGTGACTTCGGCACTTTGATTATGTGATGATATTTTGAGATGAGAATTTTACTTCAACTTTTTCAATATCACCCGACTTTGACTTGTGTTCATGCCTGTAGCATTTTCGACCTAATTGTGTGATATTTGTTTGGGTTGCATTGAGCTCTGTCCACTGTTCATTCGAGTCTGCACTATGCACTGCATATATATATATATATATATATACACACACACACACATGTGTGTTCATTTGATGTCAGGTTTTGATACGTGTAGTTTGTGTACACTTGTTTGTATGCGTACGTACTGGTTTGTTGCCACTTCACTCTTATATATGTATGGTTTGGTTGAAGTTGTTGCATTATACTTGAAGTCTGTAGCTTGGTTCTCTGTATATTGATGTCTTCAACATTTCCTCCTTTATATAATGTTCATCGCTTTTGCACTATATCGTTTTTCTTGTTCCACTCAAAGTGTGTCATCATATATGTACATACACACATATGTATGTGTGTGTATATATTTTGTTGAGTTGCACTACACTTGTATCATCACCGGTGGTCTTGTATTCTCTGATACATTTTTGTATATGTTAAGCCTGTAGTCTACACTTGTATGCAGTTCATGTTGAACTCCATAATAATGATTTACATTCATCTTGAATTCCTTTTCTTCGAGTCTATGCTTCTCTGTTCCTCATGTATACTTGAATCTAGTCTTGGCCTTAGTCTCTGATTGAATGCTAGTAGTTGGTTCATTCTTGAACCGTTTCCAATTGAAGCTAATGTGTTTGTGCCTTTGACCTTATTGCTTCGAGTTACATACATATATGTTACTTGGTTGCATTGTCCACTTCCTGACATCATCATGTAGTCTGCTTTGGAGCTGTAATGTTCATGTTTACTCGAGTTTGGTTGGACTATCTAGCCTTTGTTGTTGGCTTCATGTGTATATCACTTTATACCTGAGTTAAATCCAACTTATAGCTCAGGTTTGATCTTGTGCTCATGTCATGACTTTATTTTATTGCACTTGAGTTGAACCTAGGTTTTGATTGGGTTTGACCTTGTGCTCACCTGTTCCTACAGTTTTATCAAGTGTATATCGGTGTGCACCGCCTTGTGGCATATACAGTGTTACATTGTACATGTCACAAGTTGTTCATGTTTGATGAATTCGAAATTAAATGATGACGAACAACCCAAATAACTGAGGCAAATAATTTTTTCAAACCACATTTTATTTCACACTGCAAAAAATATTTCTTTTTCAACTTTACTATGTAGTGTTTATTTTGCAGATAACTCAGATGCTGGATTCAATCTGAAATAGAGTTGAAGATTAAATATATATGAATGAGTGATATGTAGTGAGGTGCTAATGTAAATGATAAATTATGATGTAATTAAAATTGTATTGTAACTGAAATTGAGTATGTATAGTTAGACCATAAATTTTTACTATTCAAAATTGTAATAAAATATTTGTTTGAATAAAATATCCGTTTGAATTTAAATTCCGTGTTATTTACTTTGTTCAGCAAATATTTATTTAATTATATGAAAAATAAAATAGTATATTAACAAATAAATTTAAATGAATATATATATATATATATTATCATCAAACAAAAATGATAAAAAACTCACATGAACTCCTAAAAGATTACAACAAATCCACGACAAGCCCAAGAGCCATGATAAAGCTTGGTATAAGAAAAGCTTATGATACTCTTCAATGGACCACTATTTCCAGGACCCTTGCCAAAATGAAGTTTCCCCACCACTTTGCTTCTTGGATTTACACATGCATCTCTTCAGTCCACTTTTCATTGAACCTCAATGGCAACTCCATGGGATACTTCAAGAGTAATCAAGGAATCAGACAAGGTTGCCCTATGTCCTCTTACATTTTCATACTAGTCATGGAAGTGCTTACTGCTATGATTAATCATGAGATCTCCTGCAAAAGAATTCTTACTCACCCCAAGTGTAAAGATCCCCTTATTTCTACGCTCATGTTTGCAGATGATCTTATTGTATTCACCAAGCCAACTCCACAATCTATTAGCAGCTTAATGAAAGTTCTCAATGCTTTTCACAAATTCAATGGGCTTGCTATTAATCTTGACAAGTCCTCGATAAAAATTGCTAGAATCGATGTCCCTGCAATCCATTCACTTTTAAATTTATGTCACCTTCCCTTGGCTCCTGATAATTTTACATACCTTGGGATCCCTATGAGTTCCTCCAAAGTCTCCACAACTCAGTGCATGAAACTCTATGACAAGATTACACACACCATGAAAGCTTGGGCTAACAGATTTCTTTCACAGGCAGGAAGACACACTCTTATAAAATCTGTCATATTCTCTTTTATCACTTACTGGTTTAGAACATTCATTCTTCCCAAAAAGCTTATCCACATGATCAGGAAGGCGATGTGTAACTTTCTCTGGTTTGGAAGCATTCACTCAAACAGTCTCAAACCTTTTAACTTTTGCAAGGTTGAAACAAAAAAAAGCATGGGTGGCCTAGGGATCATTAACATACGAAATTGGAATACCGCTGCTTTTAGTACGCATCTGGATAACCTTCTTAATTCTAAAAACAATATTTGGGTGCCATGGACGAAGGAGCATCACCTCAGTAGCAAAAATTTTTGGTGCATGGACATCGCGCAAGGCAGCAGTTGGACATGGAGATCCATCCTTAATCTTCGTCCTACGTTGCTTCCTCATATTAAGCACATAGCATCTCCTTGTGGCACTGTGAGTTTCTGGAACGATCCTTGGGCAAGGCATGGTCTCATTCTTAGCAAAACAATGACATACAATCAAATAATTCAAACAGGAATTCCTTCAGATGCCAAGGCTAAAGATTTTATTTTTGATGGTGTCATCTCTTTGCCGTACTCCAGCAACCAACTCACACGTCAGCTATGGCAGGAGATCAGCAGGCAACAGTACCCTATTATCCCCTGTGACAGAGTGCTGTGGTCACCTGATCTTGTCGAACATTCCATCTCCAAAATATATAATCGCGTTTCCCATGCAACGTCGACACCATGGTTTGCCTGGGAAAAAAGAGTTTGGAATCATCACTGTAAAGAAAACGACAACTTTATTCTCTGGAAGGTACTTAGAAATGCCATGAATTTCAAAGACAAACTTCTTCGCATTGGTTTGGTTTCTGATGCGACCTGCCGCTTCTGCGCTGATGAAAATGAGACAAACATTCATCTTTTCTTCAGTTGCAAGGTTGTTCATAGTTTATGGAATAAGATATCTGCATTGCTTGGTCATGGAATCAGATCCAGGGATAGCAATATTGAGTGGTGCTATCTATACAGAGCTACCAGATGGAAGAATGTTTCTGGTACGTTGTTGCTGCTCGCCCTTAAAAAATTCATCCGAGTTATTTGGAGAGAAAGAAACGATAGAGTTTTCAATGGCAAGATCAAAAGCGAAATTGAAATTTGGAACCAGTTGATCGGCTCAATCAAAGATGGTGTGAGAAATTGTATGTTTGATTTTGGAAGCAGTTACAATGGCATTTGGTACTAACTGTGGTCGTGTTGACTCAGTGTAGTTTTTGTTTATTTGTTTTCTTTTCCTTTTTTATTTCCCGTTGTTCCATAGTTTTGTTATGGTGCAATTTTTTACTGTGTTCGCAATAAAATGGTAGAGGCTAGCCAGCCCCGCTTAGCTTTGCTAAAAAATAATAATCATATACTAGCATATTCAACAATCATCTATGTCTATAGCGAAGGAGTATCCTGATGTTTTCGAGGAGGTGACTAGATTACTACCACATAAAGCGATAGAGCTCCATGTAGGTTTGTTAAAGGATGCCATACCATTAGCTATGCCTTTGAGGTAGTTGGCACCCAGGGAGAAAAAGAAGCTGGAAGTGCAAGTGAATTACTAGTTGAGGCAAGGGTTCAATCGTAGAAGCATATCTGAATGGAGCACACCTATAGTATTTATCACTAAGGCAGATGGCTCTCTAAAGTTGTGTGTAGATTACCATAAGCTGAATGAGGTGATGAAAAAGAACAAGTATCCACTTTCATCAACTGAGAGCGGCAAAAGAGAGTGTCGATCACAGCGTTCCATACGCCTTCTGGATTGTATGAGTTATTGGTTATGTTGTTTGGTCTAACCAACCCACCAACAAAATTTGTTGATATTATGAAGTGTGTTTTCAAGGATTAGCCAAATATGTTTTTACTTGTATTTGTGGATGATATCCTTGTTTATTCGAGGATGGAGGAAGAACACAAGGAGCATTTAAGGATTATGCTTAAGGTGTTGAGAGAGAACCGACCGAATGCACAGTTTTCGAAGTTACACTTTTAGAGGAGGAAGGTGAGATTCTTGGGTCATGTTGTTTCTGAGTAAGGTATTGCCGTAGATTCTGCAAAGTCGTAGAAGTCCAAGATTGGACTAAACCCAAAAACTCCATGGATGTAAGAAGTTTCTATGGGTTAGCTGGATATTATAGACGATTCATCCATGAGTTCTCTAAGATAGCGACACCGTTGACTCAACTAACGAAAAGGAATCATACTTTTACTTGGGATATGAGATGTGAGCATGCATTTGCGAGTCTGAAACAATGGTTGATAAGTACACCAGTATTGACCACTCTAAGCGGGAATGAAGAGATGATGGTATACACTAATGCTTGTGATACTGGATTAGGTACAATATTGATGCAAAAGGGCAAAGTCATTGCACATGCTGGTTGACAACTGAAACCACGTGGGAAGAAATATCCGACCCATGATTTAGAGTTAGCAGTAGTTATTTTTGCGTTGAAGATTTAGAGGCATTATCTTTTAGGAAAGAGGTTTGAGCTATTCACCGATCATAAATCATTGACGTGCCTCTTTTCGCAAATGGATCTTAACCTTTGCCGACAGCAATGGTTAGAGTGCCTAGTCTCCTATGACTTTGATATTGCATGTACACCAGGGAAACCTAATGCAGTTGCTGATGCATTATGTAGGAGACATGCTAGCTTAGGAGTGATGTTCTTAGAGTGGAAGTAGTTGGAGTTTATCATGAGCTATGATTTTAGACCTTGATGTGAGCTAGAGTTCGAAGTGTCAGCTGGCTTGACTATCAAACCTACCCTGATTGAGCATATCAGTACTAGTCAGAGGTGAGGCGCTAGACTAGTGGAGATCATAGCAAAGATAGAGTAAGGAGTAGATTCTATGGAGATGAAATGGTACGGGCTTGACCGTGATGGTTGGCTCCGTAAGGATGCGAGAGTGTTTGTTTCTGATGTCGATGGGTTGAGAGATGAGGTGCTACTCAAGTGACATCATTCGAGATTGACTATACATCCTAATGGCAATAAAATGTACCATGATATGAGACATGCATTTTATTGGGAAAGGATGAAGAAGGACGTTGGGACATTCATATCTAAGTGCATGAACTGTCAGTCAGTAAAGGCAGAGTAGAAGAAGCCAAGTGGTTTGCTGCAATCTCTTGAGATTCCCGAGTGGAAATGGGAACAAATTTTGACGGACTTCATCGATGGATTATCGAGGACCAGAGGAGTGTACGATAGCATCTGGGTGTAGTTAAAGCATTTAGCGGTTCCGTAGCACTGGAGGTGCAAAAAGCTATAGCAGGGATAGAATATGGATATAGTATAAAATAGCGAAGATGCAAAAAGCTTCACTAAATATAAAACCAAATATTTAAAGTTAATTTAGTCTCATTCTCACATCATTTATGTAAGAAAAGAAATATTGTTTAATCTCATATAACAAAACCGAAGCATATCATGATTTACGCATTCTAGATTTGGTAGCTACATAGATTTCTAACTTATATTGAGTACTTATGCCTTAAAATTAGGTCTTTACTCTAACTTTGTTGATTTAACTCAAAAAAATATACTACAATGGACAATTTTATATTAATTTTGCTAAAGTAGGTGCTAAAAGGCCTTGATTTAGCAGATGTGGCGGAAAATAGCGAGGTTTAAAGCAGAACTACCATTTAATAGCACAGTATTGAAAAAGTATAGCAAGCTAAGAGCATTATGAGCTATAGAGGGGATTTTATGGGGGCTTTACTACTTAGAGCTATAGTAGATAGACTGACGAAGAGTGCTTAATTTATACCCATCAAGTTTAGTAGAAGGACATCTATACTGGATGAGTTGTACATGAAGTGGGTTGTGTGATTACATGTTGTACCGAAGAGAATTATGAGCGACCAAGACTCTTTGTCCACTAGCAGGTTTTGAAAGGGATTACAAGAGGCATTAGGGATAGAGCTCCATCTCAGTATAGCTTATCATCCACAAACTAATGAGAAAATCGAGAGGATGGATCGTCTCTTGGTGGATCTCTTGCAAGCTTGCATTTTAGATTTTGTGTGGCTTGTGGGATAATAATTTAAACGTAATAGAGTTCCCATATAATAACAGTTATCAATCCAGCATCATTATGGCACCCTTTGAGGTGTTATATGGCTAATTGTGCAACGCTTCTTCATGTTGTTAGGAAGAAGGCGAGAAACTGATACTTGGTTAGAAATGATTAGAGAGCCTTCAGAGAAGATCGAGATCATTCGACAACGAATGCAAGCCATTTAGGGTAGATAAAAGAGCTACGCTGATAAGAAAGGACATGAGTTAGAGTTCTCCATTGGCGATATGGTGTTTGTTAATATTTCTCCGCTAAAGAATGTTGATCAATTTCGTACTAAGGGGAAGTTTGCGCTGAGATTTATCGGTCCTTTTTCGATATTTAAGAGGACCAAAAATCTAGCATATAGAGTTGGCTTACCTTAGAGGATGGTGGGTGTACACAACTTGTTCCACATCGCTCACTTATTGAAGTTTATGCATGGCTCAGACATGATAGTTGAACCGAATTAGCTTGATGAAATTGAGATTGAACCAAAAGCTTCAAGACCTTATAGGCCTATTCATATCATAGGATGTGATACGAAGCAGCTTAGGAGAAAGATGGAGGAGTTGGTAAAGGTTCAATGGAGTAGGAGTGAAGGCGATTGTACCTAGGACGTTGAGGAGAGCATGATGATCGCTTATTCGCAGTTCTTTACTTGGCGAGACTTCTATTTATCGCATTTACTTTCACATTTGATATCATATTGGGTAGTTTAGTATTGTGCATGTTAGTGTAGGGGTAGATATCATTACCTGCTTTTGTGTGCATATTTGATATGTTTGCTCGTGGATGTTAGGCATACGGGGTAGCTATATTTGATTTTACCTTGGTTGTGCGTTAGGGATTTTTGGGGAAAAATTCCTAAAGGAAGGAGAGTGCAACGACTCGTATTTTATGTATCGGAGGATTGTAAAATATTTAAAAAAAATTCATATGAGGTCGAATGATTCTATAACTATAGAGAATGCCTATTAGTGATATTTACTATATTTAGGATTTTTCGGATGGTTTTACCCTTAAAACTTGTAATTGCTATATCATTTGATAGAAGATGAATTAGCATCCAAAACCACTTTCATTGGAAATCTATGATGGTTTCCTTTTCTAAAGAGTGGTCAAAACAGCAATTAGAATATTCTGGCTAAGAGATATGGCTATTTGAAGATTAGAAGTTTTGGAGTAGCTTAATGGATAATTAGTGAGCTTTGGTGGCAAGCCCACTAACCTATTTCGGGTTTGGAGGCTATAATAGGCCGAACCATCGTCGTAAAAGAGGGATGGCAATGTGGCGTGTCTATGTCTTAATCTGGTAGACCTTCCCCTGTTCTTACCCATCAAGATCCACCCCATTGATTCATTGGAGCGGGTAGACCCATGACCCATTCTTGAGAGCATAGGGTCTAGGGTAAGTTGGGGTTCTACTAACCTACCCCAACCCGACCCGCATTACCAAGATCTCATAAAATCACTTTGTATAATAATAATGATCTGTTAATCTTTTTAGACATAAGTGATTATAACATGGATATTATAACGTGTCATTGAATACATTATACAATTTTTATAGTATTGCGTTGCATCATTGATAATTAAACTATAACATATGAATATTTTTTGAATTATAATTGAATACCTCATTTTTATTATCTTACTTTATCATTGCAAACATATCGTTATTTATGTTTAATGTATAATTTAATGCCTATCCTTCTTACAAATTTAAAAAAAATATGCACATTAGTAAACAATTTTAAATGAATAATGTGCCCACCAGGTCTTGGGGCGGGGCGGGTTTACCCTGACTCGTTTGGGCTTTGGGTTCGGGGCAAAAATCCATAGCCACACTGGGTCTATGGTCGGTTCTGCGTTGGTTTTGAAAACCCCATGGTGGGTATGGGACATGATAAACGTGCTCCATTGTCATTCCTATCCCAAATCACTTTTAGCACTTCTTAAATAGATCTAAGCTCCCATTAACCCATCCAACATCCAAAACTTTCTCTTCTCTCCTCCAAATCATGTCTAAATCATAGATTAAAGCTAGATTAGCAAGGGGATTCATTATAGATGATCAAATCTTCATATTTAGGAAGGGAAAATTACATCTTTGCTATTTGCTTTTGGATTTGCATGCAAAACTTGTATTTTTGAAGGTTTGGTGAGTGATTTATCATCTTCCACCTTACTATATATGTATATATAGGTTATAACATGTTTTGGATCCATTTATGAAGTTAAAATTATGTTTATTGCTATTTTAAAACCTTATCTAAAGTAATAGCGTAAATAAATGGATTTTTATTGTTCTAAACATGTTTTTTTGGATATGTGATTACCTTGATATAGATTAGGATATGTTGTAGACACCTTTTATGATGATTTCTATGATTTCCTATGTGATTTGCATGTTTGAATATTTTTTGGGTGCATGTATGGTGTTTGTTTTTATGTTTAGATGGTTGAAAATGCTCATCGGGAGCGAACTAGAGATAGGAACCGTGAAACCGGACTTCGATGGATAGGCTCGATTATGTTAGGAGTCATATCGATGCATACAAAAGGCACATGGGTCAAAGAACAGAGTGTAACAGAGAAATCGACTTGAGAATGGAAGTTGGAGTTACTACAACATTCTGGTTTGGCGGCATTTTGTTTGGTGATGTTGGTTCAACAATGGTTGGTTTGGCTATGAAAGAGAATCGGACAACAGATGTTGTCTAGTGGCACTACACTCAAGGGTCGGACAGGAATTCCTATCCAGGATATTGCGTTTGGCATTGATGGAATCGAACAAAATTTGTTGTCCAGTAGTGGCATGAAAGACCAAACAACATTTTTTTGGTGGTGTCATTTGGGATCAGACAACATTTGCTTTCTAATGATATCGTAGGAGACCAGATAGCAAATGCTATTGAATGGCACTATCACTAGGTACCGAACTAGGAAGGGTGTTCGGTGTCGCTTTGGTTCGGTGGTCTTAGGCTAAGCATATGGAAGACCGGAAAGGGGAGGTTTGGGGACTTCGATTTTGGAGAGGTAGTGCTTCGAGGTTCTTCATAACTTGTTTTGGGGATTTTTTAGGTGATTCGGGGCTAAGGTAGATGACTTCAAACAACTCGGGATGGCCTTAGATTCTGTGCGACAATAGAGGAATTAAAAGAGTAACACTACGACATGATGACTTTGGGGACCATAGAATGATGGATCTATAACTTACGATGGATGTGTAGAGGTGTTCCGATGATGACGCTTAACGATGGGAGTCATGATAGTGATCCATAAGGGAAAGTTTAACGATTGGGCTTGAGAGTTGAACTTGCGACTCTGTTCTACCGTGGAGATTGGCGGGATGGAATAATGAGTGAATTACATTATGAAGATGATGCAAAGGGATCGTTGATAACTCGAAGGTTTCTAGTGTGCTCTAAAGAAGGCGTATGTGGGTAGCTCCCACTAGATTTGCGATAGTGTTTGGATCTTGCGATAGTAGGTTACCCTAGGCTTTGCGATTATGAGCCTAGTTCCTAGCCTAATGAAGTGGCATGGATTCGAGCACTAATAAAGCCGGGATTTTGATTGAGTCCTCGGTCCGCGATTGTGTCATACAAGTTATCATATATCTAATGTACATGAGTGGTGGTAAGGATTGTTTGATGGGGGCTATGTTTGATAGAGTTAGAGGTATGCCCTAGGGGTAATTATGCAATTTGTTACACATATCTAACTCGATAACCAATCTTGTTCGAAATATAAGGTGTTTTCTTTCTGTTATATACTTAATGTAATGTGTTATATTAATTATTAATTTAACTAAACAAATATCTAAAGAAAATCCATAAATAGTATGTTATAAGATAGTAGTTACGAAGTGTTGTAACTGTATGTAATTTATCACAATGAAAAAACTATACTATTTTAAATGTTCCTAGTCAAAATGCTTCGAGACTGGATATCGATGTATCTGTTGACACTAGAGTTTGTAACACTCTTCAAATATTAGGCAATATATTACTCATGATTGCTAGGGGCACAAAGAGGTTACGTACGGATGGCTATTGAATAACCATGAAATGACTCACTCGATAGTTTTCTGTTAGTTAATATAACCAAGTTCAAATAAAATTATCGATGTGACTGATTTATGCAGTTCATTCGACTTGAGAATACTGTCGATCTTCGATATGAAAGCTCTGCTTTAATTATAGTTAAATTATGGCACGACGTCCATTGTGTGACCGTAGTTAGGTCGACTGAAAGTATTGGAAGTGAAGCATTATTCAAGAGAGGATTCATGTCCTCAGTTATATGGGGTTAGTATCACGGTCAACTCAAAGTCAAAGTCTCTGACTAGAGCATTTCAGTTAATAATGATTGTTATTATTGAATCAAGTACTTTGTATTTGGACTAATAGAGTTGGATATGGACGATACTGGAATTTTCACCATTACCAAATTCTATAAGTCCAAAGTGATATAATTTTGAAAAAGAGAATTGGTGAAAATAAATATCAAAACGAGTAATGCTTAAAAAAATTGGATTTCACCAAAACTAAGTAAGCAATAAATTTGGCCAAACGTCACGCCATCTGCTAAGTGGCGTGTGAACATTAACATTCGAATAGTTTGATGTTAATCCATGACCAAATTTACACCTGACGGGTCACACAACCGATATAATGAATTCTCTTTAAACCAAACAATTTAATTAGTTTATAATTGTTATAAATTAATTAAATTAATTTAAAATTTTGAATATGATTCATAGAATAAATACTATTGTATATTTATAATAGTTATAAATATATCGATCATTATAAGATATCGATAAGCAATTAAATTAGATTTAATTAATAATATTTTTTGGGATTAAAATGTGTTTAAAGCCCATGAAAGGGGACGAAAATTTAGGCTAGAAAGATGTGGGGGCGACTAAAAATATGGGCTAGGGGTATTTTAAATGGATGACTCAGATTTAGGGAGAATGGGTAAAAGATATTATCAACCTTCTCTCTATTCCTTCCACTACAAAGGATTACTAGCCCTAATGCATATTGATCTTTTTGGCTGCCATTTTCATCTTCTTGTTAGCTAATCGCACTTACACAATACTTCATCAAAGTTCATCTCAAATTAATTTCAAATGAACAACCATTAGATAGTCAACATTCTATAATTCAAAGATTAGCGGTCTACAATTCTAAGATTAGCGGTCTATCGAATTGAGAAGGTTCAAAGAAGAGATATTTATCATAGCAAGGCATACATCAAGGCATAGTTTTGTTCTATTTTCTTATTTCATATAACTTATATTCATGTATAATATTCCGTTGCTTATATATATATTGTTAGTTAGGTGAGATTCATATATGTATAAATGTTGTCACATAAATGGTTATGTGTATGTTTGTATAGTAAAGAACAATTTTATTTAGGTTTAATGTATATACAACCGAATGAATTGTAATTTATATTAATTAAATATATTTATATTAATAAGTCATATTGCATAAGTTGGAATGACCTATAATTCATTATGCCATCATATCATGTTAGAAATTAATCTTATATTTTACATATGCAAATTTATACTAAATTTAATTTTGGGTAGCAACAAAATATTATTAGTAATTATTTTTTATTTTTTATTATTATTTAAATTGAGATAAAGGTTATAGAATTAATGTAAAATAATATATGCTTCGAAAATTACATATTAAATGTTATGAAAAAATTCATTTTCATGTTATCTTTGGGCCAAAATTTCAGAATCTAAGAATCAAATTTATTATTTTAAAAAATCATTTATATTAACGGCCGAAATTAATTAAAATATATATATATATAATTTTAAGTCAAAAAATTATGAAATTTTTTTCATGACCTTATAATATATCATATTGGATTTTCAAAATATTTAATATTTAAAATTTTAAAAATATGTTACGAAATTGTTTTTGATATTATTTTAATGTTTTACACCTAAAATATTTATATATAAATAATTTAACAATATAAAAGTATAACAAAATATTTTAATGTTGTGTATCATATCTGGAATCTTACAAAAAATATGTATTTAATTTTAATTAATTTAATAATTAATATAAATATGCAATATAAATATATACATTTAAATTCACATATTTATAAATATTTTAGATATTACAAATACAGTTATTAATAAATACACACATGTATATACGCATATATATTATTTTTATATTATAAAATATACATGTATAATATATATAAAAAAAACTTTGCAAAATATATAGAAAGTCATTTATCAAATTAATATCTAACTTAATATAGACACACACACACACACACACATATATTAATATTTTGCCTTTATGCAATACATATATTATTTACATATATGTGTGTATGTAAATATTTACATTATTTTCATACTCGTTTAAAAAATAAATTTGTGTAAATATATACATACATATATTTAGACAACATACAATAATGTAAGATAAGCTAAAATGTCTGCTGCAATGTAAATCCCAACATTTATATACATGCATGGTGTACGTTGCATAGATTATTATGTTATATATCCACATGCATACTTATTTGTATATAATACATATGTGTACCATTACATTTAATTTAAAATAAGTTAAATAAAGCTCAATCCATTAGTTATAAATTTAATTGAGTCAAAAATTCTGTTTAAATTAAATTTAGAAATGTTCTAAATAAATTAGACTTTATAGGCCTAGTGAAGATCTAAGAGGGTAATTTTTTTTGATCACCCATAAATTCTACCGCGGACTCGCCTAATTCTAGTAATGTTTGCCATGGTTATTTATTACTTTAGGGAATCATACGATGTAGGTATTTTCGACTGTATTTAGACACTGGACACTGTACTTTGATTATAGTACACTCATATAGAGATGATAGTAGATTACCATATGAAGACTGTTATGTGCAAACTCTTTGGATGCATGGACGTGTCAGGTATGGTTCATCATACCCTATGTGAATTTACTATATATGCTTTTTTTTGAGATAATGTATTGCTTACATCAGACTGTTGCCTGACCCGAGGTTTTATGCTTTGCCTCTTACTATCATGGATACTCTTAAATGAGTAGATTAGTGATAATAGGTCTGGATAGTGCATGGAGCTTTATGGAGTATGAGCAGTAGGCTGCGATTTCATATATCTATATTTGGAGCATACTATCGCTTATATTCCGCTGTGCTGTACTATTGGGCTATACCAGTACTTATATTATCTTAGAGACAATTATAGAGTTTATTTTGGAGATTTAGGGATGTATAAACTCTATATTTTGGTTTTTGTATAATTTATGAACCTATTACACTCTGATATTCTTATTTATGGCTCATTTGATTATATCACTGTCACATCTCTTTTACATCTATGTTATTATATTATATTTTCTCTATGTGTTTGAGATGTTTTACAAGTCTTTGCTTGGATTTTTGCTACCTTACACCTTGTCTACTATCCTGCATCGACCGGGTACTTCCTTAGTGCATTATACAGGTATATTAAATACCGAAGGGTAGGGCGGTCGTCACACGATGCTTCTAAATGCTCGAGCTCTAAAGCAAAAGTGGATATTGAAGACTGAGAAGTTATCAACACCAATCCTATCTTTGGATCTGAAGGATGGGTCAAAGTTCATAAGAAAATCTAGGTTTTAATTTATAATTTGTATTTATAATTTGTAATATGTATTATACACATTAGCCTATATAATTGACTCTAATTATATTTATTTTTATGTAATTAATTATGCAAATATATATAACCGTAAAGTTTGCGATATATGGTGCAAACATATGTAGTTATAATTGTATATATATAGTTAATTACAATTATATTTCTCATAAATATTGTATAGCATTTGGTATTAATTTAGATTCAATATAGAAAATTATCACATAAATATGTTATAAATAGGGGGAGTTTATTTTTTTACCCAATTTTGCTGATGAAAATAGGGAGAAAAATGTAAAATATAATATATGCATGTACTAAGGGGGGAGTTATCTAAAATAGGGTGAGTTAACTAATTTAAGGGAGTTATATTATATTTTGTAATAAATATATTTACATAGTTGTCATCATCAAAAGGGGGGAGATTGTTAGTACCACAAATGTTGATTTTGTTTACAACAACCATATAAATATAGGTACTAATGTTTTATCAAGTTGTATTAAACATTTTCCAGGATATTATGCAGGTTTACATAAGTACAGAATAGTCGAGTTTGAAGACTAATCGGTAAAAAAACTAAAGATCAAGATTCAAAGATGATCAAGATATTTGAAGACCTATGAGTTTAGAGACGAAGACAAGAAGAGTTCAAGACTATAGTTTATAGTTAATACACAATAAAATAACTTGTTAAAGTCCTTGAATAGCAACTTTCTCTTCTTTGAATACTCTCGTATCAAATTATTTATTTTATTTATCAAAACATAATTTTACTAATATTTTATAAAAAAAATTATATGTTAAAAATATTTAAAAATTATGTGTAATGTTTTACAAATTATTATAATTTTTATAAACACTTCAAATATATTATTTTTTTATAAAATTAATAAGGCTACGTCGACATAGGCTACATAGGTCGATATATGTACGATTGAAGAGATGTCTTTTGAATTTTGAATAATTGTAATTTTTGATTACATCTTTTCGTGAATAGACACGTCCCTTCAAACACTATATAAAGAGGACTAAGGAAATGAAATTGATTAACAACTTTCTCTATATTCTTCTTACTTCATATTCTCATTATATATTTCATAAAATCCACATTATACAATTTTCAAATTCACTCAAAATTCAATCTATGCTTTACTACATCCATTCTCCATAATTTACTCACTTATTAGGATATATTCTCTTGTCGATTCAAAGATGAAAGTGCTATCAAAGGGATATAGGATATTTTTTTATCCAAAATACAACTATTTGTATTTAAAATCAACAACTCACTACTACTATTTGTATGGGTGTGCTTATTGTCGAATCAAATCAAGTAGGTGTGCTTGTTGCCCGTTCAAATCAAATGGGTGTGCTTGTTGCCCGATCAAATCAAGTAGGTGTGCTGGTTGCTCGATTTAATCAAACGAGTCTACCCCGAGCTCAAATTGTCCGAAGGGTGTATCTCGTTGCCATGAAATTGAAACTATATTCTAGTTTGCTTGCTACCAATTTAACTGGGCATTTTAAAGGAAATCTATACATATATTATACAGGATTAGACCTAGGAGTGGTTAATCCGAACTAGCATAAAACTTCTGGTGTCATCTCACTTTCTTTTACTTTATTTTTACAGCATATATATACATATATGACTACCTGATAATATATATATATATATATATATATATATATATATATATGCATGCATGCATGTATGTATGTGTATATGTGTGATGATGATTATCTGTGTTTGAATTTTAATCTTGAAATAATTTAGAAAAGTTCCATACAAGTTATAAAACACTATTCACCCCCACTCTTGTGTTAAAGTAGTCTTAAGGTCCATTCATACTAGTATAATTTATACAACACCATTTTTCACATTTGGTATCAGAGCATTAGGTTTCGAAAACTTGTTATTTAGTTTTTGAAAAGTATAAATGGCTAATGATACTGGTAGTACACTTTTTAACACTTTTGTAGAAGGATGATCAACTGCTAGTCCTAAATTATTTAATGGTGGTAATTATATTTATTGGTCATGTATGATGAAAATTTATTTACAATCTAATGGATTAGATATTCGAAAAATTATACAGAGCGGGTACATTGGATCTCAAACTAAATACTCAACATGGACACCAGACCAAAAGGTGCAGGTACTCAATAATTTTTTGGCTATGAATATTTTATTTTACTCTCTAGATAAGAATGAATTTAATCAAGTTTCTATTTGTAAGACTACTTATGGAATTTAGAGAACATTACAAGTTACACATGAGGGTACCAATAAGGTAAAAAAACAAAGTTTTTCATGCTAACCAACCAATTTTGACTTTTTAAAAATGAAACCAAATGAGTCCATTTTTGATATGCATTCTAGATTTAAGGATACGGTCTATTCATTAGTACCATTAGGTAAAAATTTCTCAAAAGAGGATCAAGTAAGAAAAACTCTTGATTCACTTTCTTCTGAATGGAGTCAAAAGACATTAGAAATAAAGGAAGCCAATGATATTAGATTATTGAAAATCAAAGAATTAATTGGTAATCTAATGTCCTATAAACCACAATTGGAAGGTAGAAGGGAAAACGAGGCGGCCAAAAACAAATCAGTAGCATTCAGCGCAACAACTAACAATCAAGATTCAAATGACGATGATAATGAAGACAAGATTGCTCTTAGAGCTCAACATTTTAGAAAGTTTCTAAAATATAGAAAGATGAACAACTTTCATAAAACTAAAAATAAGAATTTCGAAAAAGGAAATGTTTTAAATGTTACGATTGTGGTAAATCTGACCATTTACGAAGACTGTTAACAATAAAAGAAAACAAAGAATTCATTGTACAATGATTCATTCAAAAAGAGAAAAGGATCTTACAACAAAACTTTGGACGATTCCGATACTACATTTGGTGACAACAAACCAGATATAAAAAATATCAATATGTATTTCATGATGGCAGAAGATTAAAGGAAACGACAAAGTTGGTACTTTTTAAATTTCATATTTTATTATTTTGTAAATTATTTAGTATAGGAATAAATATATTTAATAGTAATAATTATAAGTTTATACAAATATAAATATATATAATAATAAGTATATATAAATACATACATATATATAATATGATAAGTATATATATGTATATATATACAATATAAATACAAGTCTTTGATTTTTGTGAACTTTGAAGTTTTGGCCTATATGGTGATATACATATCACATGGATATGTTGAAATATCAAACAGAGTTTGGAGAACCTTTCCAAAATTTAAACTTTTGAAATTCTCACTTTTGCTTTAATTTCAAATTTTGAAAAGCCATATTTTCACCTATTACGTGACAATTCAACTCATATTTATTCACTCATTCTTAATCATCTTTTACACATACACTTTATTTTAAAATTCAAATTTATTCTTGATTATCTTTACTCCAAAACAATTCAATAACGTCTTCTTCAAATCAACTCTCTTCATCCAAAGTCATTATGCTTATCAAAAGAATAAAAATCAACTCTTTAATGACAAAGAGCCCGTTGAAACCTGCATTGGGTATGCTACTTATGGAAAGTCTTTTCGAGAAGATTTGCAAAATTTAATGAATTTTATTCTATGGTTTACAAGATCTTGTTATAGAAAAGTTTATCTTTGGTTTAACCGATTTATCTCAAAATGATTTTGAATACTATCCCGGTTTGGTTAAAATGTTTTACGCTAACTTGAATGGAAAGCTTTTTTCAAAGAGAAGAAGGTCAAATTTGGAGTAGTATCAAAGATAATACAATTTTTTAAGGGGTGAAATTCTTAGTCGACTTTTTTATTGTAAAAGTAGTGGAAATGACATCTCCACTTTTGAAATTTATCATGGTAATAGAGAAGTTATGCACGATTTATTTTCAAATTATGAAGCGTATAGTTTTAAAGGCAAGAATCTTAGGCCTAAAACAAGACTAATGAGTCTTATTTTACAACAAAGTATTACATGGAGGATGGGGGACAACCCTACTCAAAAAAATTTTAAAGTATATTTTGCTAGTTTTAGAAAATTTGACATAAATTGGACTCAAGTGATTTTTGATCATTTTGTTCAAATGAAAATTTTTAGGCATGATAACACACTTTACCATGGTATGTATCTTACTGGGATTTTCAATTATTTTGGTATTGACCTTAGAGGTGAACATATTTTGCCTCGTAAAGTTTTCGACAAAATCAATATCTTTCTTATGCACATCCCTCTCGAATTTTAACCCTAAGAGCCTTTCAACAAAAAGGAAAGGAGATTGGCAAGAGAAAAAGAACAAGAAATTCTACAAAAAAGAAGAAAGTGAAGATATGGAAATCGATGAGGAGGAAGAACAAGAGGGAGAAGAGGAGGAAATGCACACTTCTCTACAAAGCTTTGAAAAACCATCCCGCTATTCAAACAAAGAAATTCTTTAAAATCAAGAGAAGCTTCTTAATAATCAAAAGAAGCCTAAACGTTCCTTTAGTGATAAGTTCACGAGCCTCTTGAACAAAGCAAGCAAATACTTTGGGGAAAATATTAGAAGCTTGATGGAAAATTTTCATCTTTATCATCATCATTCTAGATCTATTTAGCTATCCTTATGTTTTCTAGCTTTTACTTATGTTATTTTCATGTATTTTTCGTTATGTTTATGTATCTCTCAAGTTTGTTAAATGAAATTTTCTTAAATACTTTAATTCTACTATTAAAAATATTCTTTTGCTCTCTGGAATCATAGACTAGATAATATAAAATACAAAAAAATTAAAAAATAATAAACATGCAAATTACTGCATATATGTCGACATAGTTCACTTATGTATGTCGACATATACTGATAGTTTTTTAGAATTTTTGAATTTCATAAGGTTAGTTATTATTCGGAGGGTTTAGTTACTAATCCGACTTATCACTTCTATAAAAAAAATTCTAGAAAAACTTAGAAAACAATCCATCTGCTTATCTTATTTCTTTCAACACATTTCTTTCCATAAAAATGAATCTAAAAACAATTTTTCAAAACAAAATCTAAGTGAAAATCTAGAAGGAATTCTTCAATATTTCAAAAATTCTCTTTGCTTCATTCTTTGCAATCAATGACACTTGGAGTTGAACCAATTGCAAGTAATTAAAGAATAGGAAAAATAGTTCGATTCTCTTCGATTTTTTTATGTCTGGTATCACCAATGAATTTCAAAGAAATGCTTCTAAATGCTTGAACTCTAAAGTGAATGTGAATAATTAAGATTAGAAGTTATCAACATCAATCCTATCTTTTTGGAACCGCAAGATGGGTCGAAATTCCTATGATAATTTAGATTTCAGTTTATAATTTTAATATGTAATATACACTATAGTCTATATGATTGACATTATATGCATTTATTTTTATATAATTAATTATATAAATACACATAAATGCAAAGTTTGTGAGTATGGTTAAAATATATGTAGTTATAATCGTGTGTGTGTATATATAGTTAATTATAATTATTTCTTAGAAATATTTTATTGCGTTTGGTATTGATTTTGATTCCATGTACAACATTATCACATAAATATTTCACATTTAAGGGGAGTTTATTTTTTATCCATTTTTGTTGATGATAAAGGAGAGAAAAATATAAAATACAATGTTTGCATATACTAAATGGAGTTATTCAAAATAGGAGGATTTAACCAATTTAGGGGGAGTTACATTATATTTTATAATAAATACATTTATGTGGTGATGCTTGTCATAATAGAAAATAGGAGGATTGTTAAAGCCATATATATATTGATTTTAATGACAGCAACTATATAAATATAGGTACTAATATTTTCCCAAGTTGTATAGAATATTTTACAGGATATTATATAGGTTCGCACAAGTGTAGAACAATCGAGTTTGAAAACAGATCGACAAAAAGACTAAAGATCAAGATATTTGAAGACTCATGTGTTTAGAAACAAAGATACGAAGAGTGCAAGACTATAATTTATAGTTTATAGCAATTGATTAACTTATTAAAAATCCTTGAATAACAACTTTCTCTTCTTTGAATACTCTCTTATCAAATTATTTAATTTATTTTATTGATAAATTTTTTTATGAATTAAAAATATTTAAAAACTATATTTAAATGTTTTACAAATTACTAAAATTTTATACTCACTTTAAGTAGATTATTATTTTTTAAAATTAACAAGGGTATGTCAACATGGGCTACATGGGTATGTCGACATTTGCATCACTGAGGAGGTTTCTTTTGAATTTTGAGTAGTTGTGATTTTGGATTACATCACTTCACTAATAAACATGTCCCTCCAAACACTAAATAGATGGGACCAGAAAACAAAATTTAATAACTACCAAGTTGCATGAATTTTAATAACTACTTTTTCTATATTCTTCTTACTCCAAATTCTCATTATGTATTTCAAAAAATCCACTACTATATTCTTCAAATTCACTCAAATTTCAATCTCTACTTTACTACATCCATACTCCATAATCTACTCACCGATTTGAAAGAATTCTCTTATTGATTCAAAGATCAAAGTGCTATTATGTGGCTATAGGATATTTTGTATGCAAAGTACAACTGTTTGTATTTGGAATCAACAACTCTCTGCTAGAATTTATGTAGGTGTGTTTGTTTCCCATTAAAATCAAGTGGGTACACTTGTTTCCCGATCAAATCAAGTGAGTCTACCCTAAGCATGAAAAGTCAGAAGGGTGTATCTCGTTAGCTTGAAATCGTGATTGTATTCTGGTTTCCTTGTTGCACGTTTAAAGTAGCATTTGAATGGAAATCTATACATATATTATATAGGATTAGGCGTAGGATTGGTTAATCTAAACTAGTATAGAACTCCTGGTATCATCTCTTACTCTTACTTTACTTTTACTACATTTATATCTGCAACTGCCTATATATATGTGTGTGTGTATATATATATATATATATATATATATATGTATTGATTATCTATTTTTTAATTCAAATCTTGAAATAATTTAGAAAAGTTCCATATAAGTTATAAAACACCATTCACCTCCCCTCTAGTATTAAATTAGCCTTAGATTCATTCACACTAATATAATTTATACTACACTGTTTCCCACAGGATGCATCAAATTCCAATGTTCAATACAAAGTTGCAATTTTCCCACCTATATAACCCCCATTCTTTTCTTCCTCTACCAACTCCAAACTAGAATATCCAAGCTATTTTTAGCATTTCCAATCTCAAATCGAGGTGATTTTTTTACAACTATGTTTGTTTGACATTTTTGTACAACATATATTTTAGTTTCTTTTTTGAAATTTAGAGTGTCAACCTCCTCCATCGAATCTTTTGAACTATCACTGATTGGAATTTTTAATGCATAACTAACTTTAATTTTCATAAACAACAGTTCATTAGAAATAGATTATAAGAACCCATATTTTAGTGCTTAGTAATTAACAAAATAAATCATTTTAACTAGATTTACGAGCGAATGGCTTAAAAGATACAATTTTGAAGATAAATTAGTTAGTACCCAAGACATGTTCCATTGTGGTCATAATTTTGTTTACATATAAAAAACATCTAAAGATTGTTAAATTCAAATAACTTGATAAAATGAGACTAATGTTGAAAATAGAAGAAAATGGAAATTTAACCATGATTGCCTTATTAATTCTAAAACAGAACTGCTCTGTCCTTATTCTTTATAGTTATTATGCTCTTCTTCTTCTAAAAGTAGAAACTAAGTTTGTAGACTTAAAATCATCATAATTCTTTCATTACTTAACTAACAATTCTGAATTAAATACTTGAATTCAGATTAGGAAATTTTCTATAAATCTAGCTCTTCAAGTTTCCATTTTTGGGATGATTGAAGCTGGATTTCTAAAATCAAGGGAGATTCGAAGCCTGGGTTTCTATAGACTCTAACAAAGATTTTACTCTCTGTAACATATGATTATTAAGTATGTTAGAATTCACATTAAATATCGAATTTTGAGTCAGGGCTTGATAAATGAACTTGAATTAAGGTTTTAAATATGTGAACCTTGATTTAATGAATGTTAAAAGAGTTCAATTATAAAACGAGCATGTTAAAAAGCTTGATAATGAATGTTGATATCCTTGGTTTGAATTATTGGATTGTTGCCGATTTGAATTGATGGAATGAATAGATGATTCATGATATTGGTAATTGGTGTTATTGAATGAATATGGAGGTTGAGATAATAATCAACTAGTTGAACACCAATGGTGGGTTGAAACGATTCGTCGCCTCCAAAGTCGTTCATTAAGCATGAAGCTATACTCATCCTATTATCAAACCACTTATAATAAAGGCATGAATCCTATTTCTGGGATGTGAGTGGGAAGTCTTTACGTGACAGAGTTGATTGTCAAAGATAAGAAAAAGAAACACGATCGGGAAAAAGGTAGGACGAATGTTCACTAAGGCAAATTTTCCCATCTAGGTTCGATCCGGGCCTTAACAAGCACTCAAATCGCCGAATGCCAAATTCAGACTTCTGGGTCTTAAGGATTTTATTCAGCATTATTCTAACATAAAATTAAGGAATTTAGACGGTTAAATTTCCCTATCGAATGTCTAAAATTGAAGTTAGAGTTTTGAATCCCATAATTAGACATTTGAACTTATATGTGATTAGTTATGGAGTTTTGTGTTTATAAAGTTGAATTTTAGAGTTTGATTTTAGACTTACATGATGCTCACAAGGCTCGAAGTGACTATAAAGCGTACGATGAGTTTGGGGATAGTACACGTTGCCTTGGAAAACATGTGATTAATGCCGACGATATAGAGATTACGGTGATGGTCCAAGATGTGATTCGATTTGTATGGTGGTTTTTATGGAGTTGTATGATGGCTTCTAGATGAGGCAACTAAGGTATTATGGTATATGATTCATACAATGTTGTATATTTGAACTAAATCCTTATTCCTTAACTACTGCTTTAGAATTTGATATTTTATGGACCTTGTTTAAAACGAGGTATGGTTGTCTTTGACTTTGATCGAGATAGAAGATGTTATATCTCCTTGTAAAGGCATAAACCTTGAGTTACTTTGTAGAAAGGATTATTGGCCTCAAGTTACTACTTCTAAGTCCTCTTGTTAAATAAATGATACTAGTTAGGCATGTGTAGATTGATTCGAGTTCGATAAAACTGTATGTGGTAGATATTATGGTGAAGTGTCATAATAGAGGTGCAGATGACCATACTTAGCGGGTCTTAGCCTTACCTGAAGACCCAAGACCCACAACCTATTGTTTAACGATTGAGTCACGTTTGAGCATTTGATGATTAGTATATGATAGACCTATGACGTATTACATAAACTATTGTCAAAATATGCTACCTTATTGAATGTAGGTGAAGTGGCAGATTGAGGCATGGTTTCAATACCCCATGTATTACCATTTGATATTGTACACGATGTACCGTATAGTGGCGATCATACATATTAGTGAGAATTTCTTTCCAACAGACTTTATGTTTGATCCTCTCTTTATTTCGTCTTTTGTTTCTATTCTTTGAGTAGGTTGACATAGAAATAATGATTCTTCTAGTTGGAGGTGAGTTATGGAGCCATAACTGTTACTGCTATGATTATATCTATCCAGTACTTTTGGGATATTGTTATGTTAAACTATATTTATTTTGATACTAGTATATAAGATTTGATGTACCAATTGCATAATGATGATATTGAATGTTATGCTTTTTTGATATGATATCCACTTGGTCTATTACATGTTTATGTTGATATTATATTTTATTCCTTTTACTGTTAGATTTAATTTATATAGATATGATAAATATGCTTTATGTTTTGTTTTAAATAATGCCCTTAATGAATCATCATCTATGATACTTATTGGATCTGAATGCTTTTATGTATGGATTATTGGTGTTATGAATGGCGAGTCATTGCATAGATACATGTGTTGGATAAGCTAATGGTTGGTACCAAGATGCCATAGAGTTTAATCAACACTTAAGTACTAAAATCACCACCACCTGTATGAAAACTAAATGAGATAATATGAAATGCATTTGGTTGCCATGGAATGATCCATTGCAAACAGTTGGGGGTGTTTAGTCCATTGAAAAAGATCTCATTCAAGTAGATGATGAATAGTGGTACACAACCGCTTCACAATTTTGATGCTTCATAAACTATGCTCCTCCAAATTCAAACACCTCGAAAAGATGTACAACAATGCAATAAATAAAGGCAAGTGGGTTTATGTTATCCATTTAAGACCAAGTGGGTTTCAAATGAATCTGAATGTTATGATTAAGTTGAAATGGTTTAAGGACTTGGAGGCAAGCTTAGGATGGTATTGGATAGAGCTTCAAGAATTTAGAGTGTAAAATACGTTAAGGAAAGTGGTCAGCATCGACCTCATTTTAGGTCAATATCGATATGATTTCACACACTTTGAAGGACTTTGGAGCTATGGTCAAGGTATAGCTGGGCCCCATTTCTGAAGGAGTAGGTGAACAACTCTAAAAAAACTTTGAAAAAGGACAAATACTGAAGGTGTCAGAACCTCTCGATGATGACCTGATTTCTAAGGCAAAACTACTCGGAACTTGATAGATCGAAGCAAGATGACAAAATGAAGAAGAAGGGATGATTTGCAGTCAACAAATTAGATCAGCATTGACCTAATCAACTCAACATCGACATGATTTTGTCCCTATAAGGACCTCGTCTCCTCTCCTACTTTCCTAGATCTCGAATTTGAACTGGTATTTCCTGATCTGTCAACTTCGTTAGGCGATTCCTCTATAAATAACAAGCCTATAGCTACTTGGAAAGGAATTTTGGTCATTTTATTCTTTAAAGGCTACATTTTACTATGCTTGTCTATTTTGAATTGTAAATCCTACGCATTCATGAGAAAAGTATTTCATAATAAGACTAAAGTGGAAATAGGTCTCAGATTAGTCGAATCGCTATAAAATTCATGTGTTTTTTCTTATTATAGTTATATCTATCTTTTATTATTCGAATTAGGGTGTTGTATCGCTTTTTGGCCCAACAATTTTGGTGCTTTACTAAGTATAGAGCTTCTCAGGCACAAATCCAGCTATTTATTGTGGATTAGAGCATCCAGTGTTCGATCGAAATGTTTTTGTCTGAAGTTTAAATGAATTTCATATTGGAAGTATGACACTAAGGATATCTGGAGCAGTTGCTAGTTTATGGGATAGAGCTTCCGACCATAATGAGGTCACTAACCAATCGAGAGCTTCGTTTCTGAGACCATCTACCCCTTAGAAAATGGTAACAAAGGTGGAGTTTGAAAGGATGATGGTGGAGCTAAATAAAAGGATAGTAATAGTTAGAAGGCTCTCCTCGACAAGGTGGATGCAAATATTGCCTTGTTGACCCAGTAATCACAAAGGACTAGGAGAAGTAAAAGCATCACCTTTTGGTTCCGAACAGAAAAATTCATCCATCTCAAATCAGAACAGAAGGGATGGAAAGCAAAAGATAAGGAAGCAGACTACTGGAGCTACAAGGAATAACACTAGTGGAAGTAGCCAAGCCCCTACTAAGAAATACATTTCAGTACCGACTAGAATCGATCAGGTACTAACCTAAATTTAATGACCTTACAGGGGCATAGACCTGTAGCTTTTAGCCTTTAATTTGTCAGATTTCATGATCAATTCGTAGGACGTTGGCCATGAAGTTCGACCAGAAAATGGAGTTCAGGATGGTGATGTTCAAACGACCATCGTAGAGCCTACCAGATGTTAAAGAAAAATCGAAGGAGCGGTTCTTCTAGAGAGTGGAGAACCTAGATGTCGACATGCAAACTGAGACCGTTTGCGAAATCAGACATTTGATGCAACACTTGATAGTCATCCTATAGATCACCAAGCTAGTGTGGAGCATATTGTTGGTATGATAAAGCAGTTGATAGAAGAAAACCATTAAAGAAAGAACAAAGATTGGGGTTCTACGCTTAATAGAAATTTGTTCACAAAGAACATTTTATTGAAAGAATATCCCAGGAAGTTATGCTTTCATTGCCATCATACAACGTGATGACTGACCTCAGGAAACATTTGTTTAAGTATGAATGGCACATGGATGGTGCCAATGAATGGATACAGTGTCGTGTAGGTGTTTCTCTTTTTTTTTAGATAAGATTACGTCGACATGGTCCACTCGGCTTGCATAGAAATTCATTTTGACTTTTGATGAGTTAGACAAGAAGTTCTTGAAGCAGCTCAGAATCCATATTACTCGGCCCAAGGATGTGATGTCCTTGTCGAGCATTTCTCGAGCACTTAAAGAGTAGTTGAAGGGTTTTCTAAGCAGGTTTAATACTATAATTACAGAAGTAAATAATCCAAATAAGGAAATGGTTTTGATGGTTTTGGTCCGAGGGATACATCCTGACATGGATTTTGGAAAGTGGCTGAGGATGAGTAGACAAATACTATATAAGAGTTCCACCAAAAGGCTAACCAGTTCTTACATTTGGGAGACGCAAGCCGGGTTGTTGAAAAGACTAGTGGTAGACAGTCAAAGGAAGTTATTCAAAGTAATGTAGTTGTTAAATACACCGGCGAAAGTGTCGGTAATGATGCTGTGAATGTTGGGAATTCTAGGAATCACGAAATGTGAAATCAGGGGACTGGGGGAAAAGTAGACTGATACCGAAAAGCATCCAAGGAATATGAGACGTGAGGATTAAACGATTCACTTGAAGACATATACCTGGACACTCAAGGCACATAAAGGTGTAAGAAGTCACTTAAGAGAGAGGCGACTAAGGTAGAAAAGCGCATTGGAAAGTATTATTGCTTTCATAAAACTCATGGGCACAATACAAACAAGTGTAGGCATCTTAGAGATTTTATTGAGGAGTTGATACTGAAAAATAAATTGCAGCAGTACGTTAGAGAGCCGTAGGATGGCGGACATAATGCTGGACTCCAAGGATCAAACGCCAAAAGGAACTAGTTAGACCTAATGGAGAAGGGCCCGGCCGACCTGATGAAAGAATTGTTATTAACATGATAATTGAAGGACCTCATCTAGCAGAGAAAAAGTGGAATGAGATGGAGTGGTATGTGAGTTCTTTGAAGCATGTACCATAGGAGAGTTGCTTTTACATTAAGGATGAAGCTTCGACCAAACAGCAAAGGTTAATGACTGTTGATGTAGTCTTTTGAAAGAGGGATTACAATGGAGTTGAAGTGCCAACCTTTGTTCACATTGTGATAACGGTCATTGTAGACCCTACCACCATGCATCTGGTGTTAGGTATTGTGGAAGCTTGGTAAATATTCTATTCAATAGAAATTTTGATTAGATGAGAATAAGTTCAAAGGGTATCAAGCCTTGCAAATAAAGGATTCGGAGATTTACTAGCGAGGAAAAGTGACCCATCGGGACTATTGGTTTGCCATTGGAGTTGAGAGATGGAGACCAAAAGATTGTGCTGGTTCATAAGTTCGTGATTGTTGACGATTTTCCAATGCATAGTTCCTTTTTAGGCCGACCGGCCCTTGTTGATTTCATAATAGCACCAGCACCTTGATGCTTAATGATGAAGTTCCCAACGGAGAATGGGGTTGGATTGATTCAAGGCGACTAGAGCACTGGTAAAGAATATTACATTGCTGAGCTTAGAGAGGTAAAACGATATGAGAAAGGAAAGAGTATAGATGACCCTTTGCATCAAGAACTCAAACTCATAGAAATTACGCCCAAGCCCTAGCTCGGGAACCATAGCATATTCTTTAAGTATATGTATCCCGGGAAGTAGTTAGAGGAAGTGTGGGTAGCACTAATTGAGCTGACAATTAATGTTTTGGTCAATATGGACCATCCTACTCGGGTCCTTAAGAATGGATTTCAACTCAATGCCGAATTCATCAATTTTCTTTAAGTAAACCTAAATATATTTTCTTGGATACAATTTGGGTCTAGAGATAGCATAATGTATGTGTGGGGTATCCCTGGAGATAGCATGTCACACATAGAATGTTGACCCGAAATATCCATTTGTGAAGCAGAAGAGACACAATCTAGGTCTGAACCGATCCACTGTGTGGAAGAGGAAGTCGATCAGCTAAAAGAAAATGGCTTTATCCACGATGCTATGTGCCCTGAATAGGTATCAACCCCCAAGTTGGTTAGGAAAGAAAATTTAAAGTGGTGGACTTGTTTTATAACGGATTTGGGATTATGTTCCAAATCAAGAGCACATATGTTTTATAATGGATTTGGGAATATACTACCAATGAGTAATTCTGTTTAACTTGAAGAACATTGGAGCTACTTACCAGAGATTGGCGAATTCCATGTTCAAGGACCAGATCGAATAGACAATGGAAGCATATGTGGATGATATGCTCATGAAGTCGTGGCTTAGATGAACCACATGGATGACCTTTCAGAAATGTTTGATATGGAAGTACAAGATGAAGTTAAATCCACTAAAGTGCTCTTTTTGAGTTGCATCTGGAAAATTTCTAGGAATTATTGTGAATTCGAAGAGCATTGAGAATAATCTAGAGATAATTGAAGTCTTGAAGCATGTGACCACCCCAACCACAGGGAAGGAGATGCAAAGCTTGAACGGGAAGGCTATCGAGCTGAGTAGGATCATTCCAAAGGCAACTGATGCTTGTATATCATTCTTTGATGCCCTCAAATGAAGAAATGAAAATTTTTTTGGACGAATGAATGTTAGGTTACCTTCAAGGAATTACTAAGGCCTATGGAAAGACCGCAGATTCTATCTAAGTCTTGAACGGAGAAGACTTGTTTATCTATTTGGCGATGTTTTCTCACTCACTAAATGTTCGTTGGTACGTGAGTAGGTGAAGATCAAAGGCTAATATATTAAACTAGAAAGTGATTTACAGGAGCAAAAAAGAATTACCCGAGCAGGAAAAGCTTGCTTATTGCTAGCTTATTGCATCAAGAAAGTTGCGACCAGAATTCTAGGCTCATGTAAAAAAAGGTGCTAATGGATCGGCCCCTGAAGCACAAATGCTCCGACTTGAGACTTTGAGAAAGTCATTGAAGTGGAACATTTAATTAAGCTAGTATGACATCACTTACCACCCAAGAAGGGGGATAAGAGGACAAGCATTGGTAGATTTCATTTGCGAATTCACCATTTGGGATGGATGATCATACTTTCTCAATGGAAATCCTTTATTCAGCCATGATTACTTCCTCAACTCCCGTAGGTGTCCAGAACTCCTGAAAGACTCGTTGCCTGATTAGGATTAGCTTAGCAAACTTTGCAATTAATATAATGGCGGTCGCCTTTCTCTGGTCATACCCGAGACTCTTCCCTGACTGATTGGTCGCACCAACCTCTCTATGAACTACCGATGGAGGTTGAGAACCAGCTTTGGGCAGGTAGTGATATTTGAAGCAGCCTAAGAAAACTAAACTACATTACATACAAAACTAGGTGCGCAACGAGACTTATTCTACAACAGTAACAAGGCCTGAACAAGACAAGATAGACAGAGCTTCTAATGAATGTAGTTCTAGGGCAGGAGTGGTACTTATTGATAGAGCTAAGGGTATGCCCTAGGGGTAATTATAGAGTTTTTACATATATCTACATCGTTGACCAATCTTGTTCAAAATAAAAGGTATTTTCTTCCTATTATATACTTGATATAATGTGCTTATATTAATTAATTAACTTAGTTAAAAGTATATTTAATAGAAAAATATTTAAATGGTATATTTTGTGATAGTAGTTACAAAGTGTTGTAACCGTGAGTAATTTATCACAACGAAACAAATATACCATTTTAAACGTTCCTAGTCAAGATGCATCGAGACCGGATATCAATGTATCCCTTGAGATTGGAGTACGCAACACTCTCCAAATGTTGGGCTGTATATTACTCATGACTGGGGCACCTAGGGGTTGCATACTAATAGTTATTGGATAACTATGGAATGACTCACTCGATAGTTTTCTGTTGGTTAATATAACTAAGGTCATATAGAAATATCGGTATTACTGATTTACACAGTTCTCTCGACTTAAGAATAGTATGGATCTTCAATATGAAAGCTCCGCTTTGATTATAGCCAAATCATGGAATAACGTCCATCGAGTGACTATAGTTGGGTCGAGTGGAAGTATTGAAAGTGAAGCACTATTGAAGAGAGGATTCGTCTCCTTAGTTATATGCGGTTAGTATCACAGTCAACTCAAGTCAAGTCAAAGTCTTTGATCAGAGCAATTTGGTTAATAATAATAATTATTATTGAACCAAGGACTTTGTATTTAGACTATAAAGTTGAATGTGGATGAGGTTGAAATTTTGACCATTACCAAATTCCATAAGTCCGAAGCGATATAATTTTGACGAAGAGAATTGGTGTAAACAAATGTCGCAACCGGGGAACGCTTATTAACTAAAATTAGATTTTACAGAAAATGAGTAAGCGATAAATTTGGTCATAATGTCACAACAAGTGACGTGTGAACGTTAACATTAAAATAGTTCGACGTTAATTGCTGAGCAAATTTACACCCAAGGTTACATAGTCGAAATGATGAATTCCCTTAAGACCGAACGATTTAATTAATTTGTAATTATTATAAATTAATTAAATTAATTAATATTTATGAAATATTAATTATAAAATTTGAATATGATTTGAGAAATAAATAATGTTATATATATGTATAATAGTTATAAATATATCGATCGATATACAATATTGACAAGCGATTAAATTAGATTTATTTGCATAGTATGTTGGATTGGGCTTAGATGGGTTTAAGACCCATCATTAGGGCTATAAAATTACATTTTTGGGAAGGTCTAGGGTGGCTAAAACATAGGCAATTGGCTTGGAGATAATGGGTTGAGATAAAGTGAGAATGTGTAAAAAGGTTTTCCTCGTTTCTCTCTAATACAACCATATATATGTATCTTTAAAAACAATTGCTAACCTTTTTGGCCCCTATTATCTTCTATATTGCTGGTTAAAATATATCTCTTAAAATTCTCAAATATATTTCAAATTAAAATAATACTATTTGATAGTTAGAGGTAGGTGATTCCATACTTGCAATATGACGAATCAAGAGCAGTAAAAGGAAGGGAAGTCATTGCTTCAACGTTGATTCAAAGGCATTATTAAATTGGTAATTTTAATTCATATTACAGTACTTAAATTATATTTTATGATCCTATAATGAGCAATCTCATATCTGTTTAAATATATTACTACTATGTGTTTGGTTGGGTGACATTTTGTAAGTAGATATGGTTGTCACAAATTATTTTAGTTATGTGCATAATTTGTTTATTATGCTATTTGATTTATGTGTAGACAAATGTTGTTTACTGCATAAAATCAATTTTTGTCATTAATAATTGTTGTATATATATTTATTAAATTCACACACACACAGATACACACACACACACATTAGTTTATATTTCTCTCTCATAGCATATATGCCTATATAAGATAGATGATTTAAAATTTTTACTACACTTATTTATATATAATATGAATTTAAAAATTCGAAAATTAATTATCACACATGTATTCAAAATTTTAAATTACATTTATTGAATTTTGAATTATTTGTTATATATAAAAGAATTATTACATTACAAATTCAATTTTATATTTAGAAAATATTATATCATTTCAGAAACACAAAGATAAAATCTAGGAATTTTTCAATAAAGTTTATTATTTTGGAAAAACTGTTTATGATTTATTAAAAATAATTATTTAACTGAAAAATTCTTCAAAATTTTTCTAAACCTTTCATTCATGATCCTAAAATTTTTGAAATTTCAAAATTTGAATTTTTAGTAATATATTATTTTATATTAAATAATTGTTCCCAAAATCAATGTATTTTAAAAAAAAATTCAACTTTGAAAAATCTCCATAATTTTCCTAATCTCTATTTTATGATCCTAGATTTTTGAAAATTGTAAAATTTGAAATTATATCAGTAGATTATTTTATGTTAATTATTTATGGATGAAAACATTATTTTACTCATAATATATAAAAATTAAAATACTAAAATCATTATGTTTGCAAAACAAAGTTAACTTTGAACTATAAATAAATTTTAATAATTTTTCTCTTTCTCTTACTATATATATATTTATCTATATATAAATGTTTTATGTTCATATATTATATATAATATATTTATACATACATATGTGTACATACATACATACATACATACATACATACATACATACATACATACATATATATATATATAGTAACACATGTACATGCACATATTTGGACAACATACATAACATAGAAAATGAGCTAATATGTCTGTTGCAATGTAAATCCCAACATCTACATATGTGTATATTATACCTTTCATGGATTATTATGTTACACGTGCACTCACACATCTATGTATATGATACATTAATACATAGACTAAATCAAATAAAATTAATTTCGTATCTTAATATATTTGAATTTAAATAAAATAAATGATTTTATTTAAATGAAATTTAAAAATGTTCTAATTCAGTTAGACTTCATAGGCCCAATAAAAGATCCAATAGGGTAAAACTTTTGAAATTCACCCATAACTTTCACTACGGGCTAGTCCAGTTCCAACAATGGTATCAGAGACCGATAGCCTATGCGGTCCAAATTAGTCATATTAGGGCTAACTAATTAAGCTTCCCACTTAGAGATTAGAATTGGGTAATCAAGTACCCTGTCCTACCTGGTTACCGGCCTAGCTCGATAGGTGAAGTGAGTTCAAAGGTTGCTCCTAATAGAAAATGCCCAACTTAATTTGGGCCTTTGACAAATATCAAAATTGTTTTGAAAATTAATGTTAAAGATTTTAAATTTAATAGTTAAATTTAAAATAAAACATTTTTATTATAAAAATTATGATAATACATGTAACAAGCTGCAAATCCGTACCTCTTGAGTCTACAATATCCTACATCAATTAACCCAAGTGGAACAGAAATACGAACCATTAGGGTTAAAGAAGAAGAGGTAGAAGAAAGAAGGAACTAGACAATAACAGAATCTCACAGTCGCAGCGGAATAAAATATAATATTAAATAATAGATCTTTACACAAAATGAAACTATATATGTTTTATACAACATATCATCAGAGTATCTCATACAACAATATTGCCAGTCAGACAATCATACAATCATAGCAGCGGATATTTATACTAGTACGGATAATACGTCTCGGACTCCAGCTCCTCTCCTGCTCCATAGCATCTTGTCCTGAACATATAATACTCGGTCTGACCCGAGCATTATAATGAAATAACACCCGAGTCAGTCTAGAATACCAGCTGATAATAATGCATCCAAATTGATTATTAAAGTTTCAAAAAAATCCTTTTGAAACAAAAGCATCTCGTAAGACCACGCCACAAATAAACATGTCGGGTTTTTACCTTACGATGGCTAAAACACTTTTTTATAGAAATCCTCTAATATTATAATAGGGTCTATACACAAAAACTTGTAAAATTGCCAGAACAATCTATGCCGTAGATATGGCACGAACAGATCAAGACCGCGTCTTCCATCTTCTACATCGCGCAATACAGAACTTCAAAACCCACCCGTCCCCGTTAAGGGCTTAACTGATGCTCCATCTCGACGAACCGGAGTTCGATCAAAGGCCACCGCGATAAAACCCTACGTCAACTCCAACTCCACCAAAGGTTACGTCGAACTCGAGCTCTCCATCTCCTCAAAAATTGCGATCGAACGGCCCAGTGAACGGAAGCGATAACGATACCAAACCACAGTTTCAAGCAAAATCCACCGTTGGATCCGACGAGCTCGAAAAGCTCTATAATTTGCTAGTTGGAAATTTTTGCAAGAACTTGGTAGATTGAGAGAAAAATGAAGAGGAATGAAAAGGAGTTTCGGCCGTTAAACGATTTGGAGGCGGTTGAGAATGAAGATAGGGTTTCGGCCTTAAATCTCGTGTAAATATAAACGTTTAATTATATTATTTTAATATTAAAACAATTTTAACGAGCTTTTACAAACGAACTCCAAATCTCACGTGCCGCCAGGCGTTCCTAAGCTTTTACCTACGTTCTGAACACGATGGAACATGTTTCGGAGGCTAATTCGATCGTATGCGCGAGTTACGGAAATAAACGATCAATTTTAAATTAAATCGGTTAAAGTATTTTCTATGCGTTTTAAGCTGTCGGGGTCAAACGACAACTCCGATTGCTACGAAGATTGAAATCCGATAATAACTAACTATTACGAATCCAGTGGAACTGGTTTCGTCGAATTCCGAGACTGTGCCTCGGAAGGCTAACTTAACTCGTCGATTAAATCGAGCGATTTTCACAATCGTCGAAATCATCTAAAATTTCACTTTTTAAAACTTTATTAACTCCACTATAACTCGTATAAAATTTATATTCACATTAGAAATCATTCTGATTCAGTTTAAATCAAAATTTAATTATTTGCATTATTATATTATTAAATTCCATTATTCAATTAATATAAAATTCCAAATTTAATCTATCGACTATTAATTCCATCCAGCAGTCCAATATTATAATTCAAATCCAATTAGACTCAAAATAAACTTTAGAATCAAATTTTATATCTATTTGCACTCAGAATTACCAATTATCCCAATTCCAATATTAAATTATTATCATTCAAATTTCAATTAAATTACCGTATTAAAAGTTTAACCAGTTCTATCAATTTAACTAAAATCTTTTATTTAAAAATTCAAATTATACCACATATTCAACATTTAAAATGAATTAAATGTCCAAACCTGGCGACCCAAAATTCTAGGTCGTTACATTCCCCCCCTTATAAAAATTTCGTCCTCGAAATTTGCGAAGATAGAAAGAATGTTCCAAACTCAATAGCAAAACCTACTCAGTGAAATATCAATTTCACTTTGCTCGAATTCTTTAGTTACAAATCGGAACTACTAGTTTCAATTCCTATTTCAAAAATCCTTTTTATTTTAATTGTTATTTGAAATCAATCTTGTCGTTAACAAAACATTACCAAATTTCCAAAAAAAATTCTAACTCCTAAAATTTTCGGAAAATTTTGGCAGAGTCTCCCCTGTACGGAGGAGCTTTCGCAATTTCACAATAGATATAAATATGTATGCATCGACCCACATGGTCGGAAAAACCAAAAACAGTTCATATTTCCTATTTTTATTGCGTAGGCGTACCTTTATTAGCATTTTTAAAGCAAACAGCTAAATAGTATCGCACATACGCACTCCAACTCCATCTATTGCCTCCCATACCTATACTTACTTAAAAAAACACATCAGTTTCCAATAATATGAGCATTTTCCAACATTCTCATTATTAAACTAGCCCAAACACAGCAATTACAAAGTTTAAACGAGCAAACTTCATAATTACATGTTAACTTCCTTTATAAGCAATTTCACAATTTTAACATCAATTTAAATCCTCTTTACAAACCCAAACTTCATTTTATCTCACTCGAACAATTTATATTCAAGTTCACTATATACCCTTCATATTTATTACAACCAATTCATTTCCACTACAATATGATTAACATATGCCTTAGTTACGTCTCTTTACTTCAATTCAATTCCAAATGGTTCGCTTCAATTTGAAATATTTACATTTCTTTCATACTCCATTTCCATTCATTTACAAAATCACTTAAAAAAAATTCAATTCATCCCAATTGATTCAAAAACCTATTTTATTTGCTTCTTTAAACCAACTAATTCCGAATACAACAAACAACCAATTCTCATGCAAATTTTCATGTCATTCAATCCAATAATCATTTGTTAAGCTTATAACCATTCAAAATTATTTCCAGTTCAAATTTATATTAATTTTATTCCATTCAGAATTATTCACAACTCAAATATTCTTATTTCCTTGCAAATTTTTAATTCAATTTCTTATTCTCACTTCAAGTTCACCATTAAACTTAAGTTTAAATTAATAACATCCCATTCTATTTTATTTACAGCCCAAATATTCTTGCTTTATCACAATTATTGAATTAAATCTCTAATCTTACATTTCCAATTCATTATCCATATAGGTTTATATTAATATCATTCAATTTTGGGTTATATACAACTCATACATTCTTATTTTACCTCAACAATTAATTAAAATTCCTTTTCACTTGCATTACAATTCTATTATCTCAACAAATTCCATTCAAGACCCCTCATAAGCCCGACCACAATTATCATTCAGTTTGCTTAAGTTCTTTCACAATATTTTCATTATCTTCTTATATAAATTTTATTTTCATTTTATTCTCATCCAACCCAATTCCCATGTCATTTACAAATTTTAATTCAATTTGTTTATTTGTTCTATCCATTTGGAATTTTAATTCATCTCCTCGATTTATTCTGAATTTTGTTGATAACATGACCACTTTTAAATTATTCCACTCATTTGAATTTATTTATAATTCAAACCATCATTATTATAATCTAATTCCATAATTCATTCACGCTCTCAGCTTTTTATTGCCAAAACTAAATTCCATATCAGAACTGGGTTACTATTTTTCTTTTTACCATTTTAAATTCACAATTTTTTTTGGATTATAAGTATAACACTTACTAGCTTATAGGTACAATTTATTACACAATGACCCATAATGACAAAGTCAACTTACATTTTAATTTAATCCACTTCAATTTAATTCTAAGTCCAATTTATTTAACTTATCCCAAATTAAATTCAAATTTTCTATTCACTTCAATATATTTTATTTACTTCCATTTACTCAAGTTAAATTTTAATTCCAAGATTAAAAATTTCATTTCCTTCTTATTAATTTTAGCTTCACCAAGTAAGTCCACTAGTTGGTTCATTTTAATTTTACACATTATTTAAATAGAATTTTCCTAGAATTCAATTGCCCGGTTTTATTTCAAACCCTTTTGAAATAATAAATAACTCATACCTACTGGGTATATTAAATTAAATCTCCCTATTCCAAATAATCTTGTTTATATCAAAACAAACTCCCACCTTTTTAAAATTTCCAAAACATCTGGTATACCCAACTAGCCCGATCAATATCATAACCAACCATTTTGGTAGCAATCCATCACTTTAGAAACTCGAAAATGAATTCTAATGATGTATCCAACATCATCTGGATTATTTTCCAGCGACTGAAGTGAGTTCAGTGCTTCCTTACTTCCCCACATTCATTTCCAAATAGTTTCCATTCAAAAATACTTCCCAAAACAATATTCCATTATTGCCTTCAAACACCTTAGCAAACATTTCAAACTTTCCCAGGATTTTAAATTTTCAAACTTTTATTTTCATTACATTTAAAATCCTTTCCGAAATTCTCGGGATTTAAATTCTGGTTTAATTCAAGTTTAGTTATTCTTCCTTTGTATTATTTATACTGATGGAATTTATTTGGTTATATCTATTTCAAATTTAAGATTAAATTTTAGATTCGTATTTGATTAAGATATCCACATCCATACAATCAAATAATTCAGAAAATTATTCCTTTTATATCAAAGTAAATTTTGGGTAAAATTATTTCATTTACCCACTTTAGAAACAATACTATGTCGGTTTATCTTGTTTAAGAGTTTAGAAACCCCTATCGATACGGTTGTACTTCCCATACCGACCAGAATTCATAAACACTCAACCGATAAATCAACATAGTATAAAAACAATTTTATATTCACTAACAAGCATGCTCTCATATCTATTAATACACTCAACCCATTATAGAGTACTATTGACTCTATTTAATGAGTAATTTCCCCACCAAAGCCTAGGTTGTCGCCAACCTAAGTTCTAATACCAAGTGTAACAGCCCGCAAATCCATACCTCTTGGGTCTACACTATCCTACATCAATTAACTCAAGTGGAACAGAAATACGAACCATTAGGGTTAAAGAAGAAGAGGTAGAAGAAAGAAGGAACTAGACAATAACAGAATCTCACAGTCGCAGCGGAATAAAATATAATAGTAAATAATAGATCTTTACACAAAATGAAACTATATCTGTTTTATACATCATATCATCAGAGTATCTCATACAACAATATTACCAGTCAGACAATCATACAATCATAGCAGCGGATATTTATACTAGTACGGATAATACGTCTCGGACTCCAGCTCCTCTCCTGCTCCATAGCATTCTGTCCTGAACATATAATACTCGGTCTGACCTGAGCATTATAATGAAATAACACACGAGTCAGTCTGGAAAACCAGCTGATAATAATGCATCCAAATTGATTATTAAAGTTTCAAAAAAATCCTTTTGAAAACAAATGCATCTCGTAAGACCACACCACAAATAAAAATGTCTGGTTTTTACCTTACGATAGCTAAAACACTTTTTATAGAAATCCTCTAATATTATAATAGGGTCTATACACAAATACTTATAAAATAGCCAAAATTATTACATTATTAAATTCCAGCTACTAGCCACAGTGTGGGTAATACAAACAAAACTCGTAAAAGACTCGTAGGGAGAATGGATTTCCAACAATGACTAGGCACTGGGGTACCACCTGTCACAGTACGCGGTCTAGATCACAGTACCGAGGAGTACGCACGCTCCCCTGCAACACAAGACCGAAACCATCCCTTACTAGACAGTTCCGAATAAGATCACTCCACGGTTGAGATCAGCAACCGCACCACTAAGCCGAAATAAAAAGGGACATCTAGATAGGGATGACCTTACTCTCAAGTGGGGGCTACCCACGAAGCCTTGCTGCATAACCCCTGATTTTTAGTCATTCCCGGTTGATGAGGCTTGAGGCTAAGCGTTACCTTTTTGAACGTTTCACATAGAATGCCCATCGCCCACCTGACGATGTTCCAAAAGCATTCGTCCATACAAATCCGTCCAGGGTTCGAACGGAACCGAAGGCACTACTCCTACTACATCCATTTTGGAAATATCCTCAGGATTAGTAGCGACTAGCCCTTGCACTTCACTGCTCCATCTTCGACTCCGAACATGTTTCACGAAACGTACAAACCGGATTGAAGTGGTTTTCGAGAAATAAATCTCGATCCCGATCTCTTCGAAACGATCAACGCATTTGTCCAATATTGATAGTCGGTGATTTAACTATCAATTAACATTCACAAACATCCATCACACAATAAATAATTGCCCACATTATTTATTTCCTCAAAATATCTTTACAAGATATAATTCATTTTCAAAACCCCTTTGAAACACTTTTCAAATCCAATTTTCTCATGAAATAGATTCTCAAATCTTTATTTCCTCTGAAACATCCAATTATCCATTTTTAAAGTTTAAAATAATTTAAATACTTTATTTTTGAAAATATATTAAAACAATTATATTAACACTACTATATACTAAATTTAATATATATATATATATATATATATATATCTAAAAAATATTTAAAATAAAACTGCTTAATAAAATACAAACTATTATCTTTAAAATAAAGTTAAGTCATACTAAATCTAAAATAAAGTTATGAAACTCTATACAATTTCTAAATAATACTTTGATTGGTTATCCTTTAAAATAAAACCATTTTATAAAGTATAAATAATAATAATAATAATATTCTTTAAAACATAATTCTAATTATCCTTTAAAAATAATTACTTCTAAAACTACTTTGATATATATTTACTTTAAAAATTCTTACAACTTAAATAATTTTCTTGAAAACCATTCTTTAATATAGCTTCAAATCTCTAACGTTTCAAAAATCTATTTTAAAAACGTACTTGGCTTTCAGGGAAATACACTTCCATGTTAGAATAACCAAAGAATTCTTTTATCAATCCAACACGTTTTATCCCAATTTAAATTTTACGTTCATCCCGTAAATCCTTTCCATACTTTTAAAAATAGCTCCTTTATTTTAAACACATTGCCATTTCCTAGAAATTATTTTCAAACATACGTTTGAAATATTTAAAATAAGCTCTAGAAATTTTTAATTGGAAATAATACTTAAGGAAATATATAGGGGCTTCCTAAGTATTTTAAATAAAATTTAACTTTTTAAAATAAGGTTATTAAATCCAATATTCATATTAAAATTTCGTTTTGAAAACTTAATACTACTTTACCCTTTTATATTTAAATAAAATTAAAGACCATAATTACTAAATCAAATATTTGCTTTTACTTAAAACATTTTAAAATAATATTTCTTTCTAAAAATATTCTAAACATATTTAACTGCAAATTATATTTGAAAGCTTTTCTTAAAAAAAAAAACTTCCAGGAGAAAGCACACTTCTCATTCTTTAAAATAAATCTCGCTATTATTCAAACAATTCTCAATTCTCTTTGAAATCAAATTTCAAACACTTGAAATTTTCCAACCCATTCCTTGGATTTAATCTCTTTTAAAATCCTTTACTTAAAAATTTCTTTTATATTCTTTAAACCCAATTCATCTATTTATATTTAAAATTTTCAGGTTGTATTAACCCAATCACAGCACAACACAATTAAAATTTTCTATTTAATTCATCACAGCATAACAAGATCTAAACAAATTATCACAGAACAATAAATAAGGTATATCACAAAATATATATTAATTTCTGTTTGTGAGGGATCCAGTTTTATCACTCCAACCTGTTTCCCTGCACCCACAGATATTAGCACAACAACATATATCGATTCAATCATATTCAACCAATCAAGCAATTCATTTAAATATCGACTATTTAAATTAACTAATACTCCAGATGTGAGTGAGTTAAACTCACCTTGGGTTTTCGACGACCATTTGAATTTTAAATTAAATCAAACCGCATTCGATTTAACCTAAAATTCTCACTAGTCCCAATCGCTTCCGGATCTGCGCTGCAGTCTAGAGCGCGTCGCTGCGATTCCGGCGCTACCAAATTCGTTGAATTCTGAGCATGCATGTAAAAGTTATGCTATTTTAAACTTTGAATACAATTTCTAAAATCAATTTCTTCTTTTAAATTATTTATTTATTTACCAGAACAATCTATGCCGTAGATATGGAATGAACAGATCAAGACCGCGTCTTCCATCTTCTACATCGCGCAATATAGAACTTCGAAACCCACTCGTCCCCGTTAAGGGCTTGACCGATGCTCCATCTCGACGAACCGGAGTTCGATCAAAGGCCACCGCGATAAAACCCTACGTCAACTCCACCTCCACCAAAGGTTACGTCGAACTCGAGCTCTCCATCTCCTCAAAAGTCACGATCGAACGACCCAGTGAACGGAAGCAATAACGACACCAAACGACATTTTCAAGCAAAATCCACCGTTGGATATGACGAGCTCGAAGAGCTCTATAATTTGCTAGTTGGAAATTTTTGCAAAACCTTGGTAGATTGAGAGAAAAATGAAGAAGAAAAAAAAGGAGTTTCGGCCATTAAACGATTTAGAGGCGGCTGAGAATGAAGATAGGGTTTCGGGCCTTAAATCTCGTGTAAATATAAACGTTTAATTATATTATTTTAATATTAAAACAATTTTAACGAGCTTTTACAAACGAACTCCATATCTCACATGCCGCTAGGCATTCCTAAGGTTTTACCTACGTTCCGAACACGATGGAACATGTTTCGGAGGCTAATTCGATCGTATGCGCGAGTTACGGAGATAAACGATCAATTTTAAATTAAATCGGTTAATGTATTTTCTATGCGTTTTAAGCTGCCGGGATCAAACGACAACTTCGATTGCTACGAAGATTGAAATCCGATAATAACTAACTATTACGGATTCAATGGAACTGGTTTCGTCGAATTCCGAGACTGTGCCCCGGAAGGCTAACTTAACTCATCGATTAAATCGAGCGATTTTCACAATCGTCGAAATCATCTAAAATTTCACTTTTTAAAACTTTATTAACTCTATTATAACTCGTATAAAATTTATATTCACATTAGAAATCATTCTGATTCAGTTTAAATCAAAATTTGATTATTTGCATTATTATATTATTAAATTCCATTATTAAATTAATATAAAATTCCAAATTTAATCTATCGACTATTAATTGCATCCAGCAGTCCAATATTATAATTCAAATCCAATTAGACTCAAAATAAACTTTAGAATCAAATTTTATATCTATTTGCACTCAAAATTACCAATTATCCCAATTCTAATGTTAAATTATTATTATTCAAATTTCAATTAAATTACAGTATTAAAAGTTTAACCAATTCTATCAATTTAACCAAAATATTTTATTTAAAAATTCAAGTTATAACACATATTCAACATTTAAAATGAATTGAATGTCCTAACCTGGTGACCCAAAATTCCGGGTCGTTACAATACATAAGTTTTCAAAATGTTTGAAAGGATAATGATATTTTCAAAATGTTTAATAGATTTATATAATAATTTAAATTTTAAATTTATTAATAAAATAAATTAATTAAATATGTTAATTAAGTAATGCATATATGCATGTATTACATATGTAGATATGTGATATGTTATTTTAAAATGTTAAAGATAACATAAGTATACGTGTATGTATATAAGATAAATTTTGAAATTAATAAATTTTAATAAATTTTTTTAATTGAATAAATTAATTAAAGGTTAATTAATTAAACAAAACACACACACGCACACACACATATATATATGATATATGTGTGTTACACTATGAAGGTCATATTATACACTATAAATGTTATAGTCGATATGTTCAATATAAAACTTATATTAGAATACTAATTTAAAATTAATTAAATAGTTAATTTATTAAAATTAATTAGATAAGATTTAATTAATAATATATTATATGTAAGACAATCATATAAGTAATTTGAAATATAAAAATTATATAACAATAAAACTTATATGATATGTGTATAAACTAAATGTGGAACATTAAAGAAACCCAAATAGACTTGAGAAATAAATACATATGTAAATGTACATATACCGTGATTTCTGATGTGTCTGACATTGAATCGGTGGGGTATTTCATAAGAAATATATTATTCTATAAGTCGATATCACTCAATATATATATTGAAGATTGTGAATCTTCAATATAATATTGTCCTCTACCATATATATATTAATAAATTATTTACACACACCTTAGTTGTTGAGCAAACTCAAGCTAGGGATGTATGCGTAGTATTATTAATATATTGAACAGATGAGGTAAGATAACTATATGTATTTATTGAACAGATGAGGTAAGAAAACTATATTTATTTGTTGAGCAAACTCAAGGTACATATACCATACTTAGGCTATCACGATATGGTAGATATGAGTGAATAATCTCTTTCGATTTGTTGAGCAAACTCAAGGTCGAAATGAGATTAGAACAAGGAAAAATGGGTTAGGAGTTGTATATAATACAACAAAAAGGAGTTATCCATAGTTTGTGAGGCTATGATTTCTTAAGCAAACTCAAGGTCAGAATACCAAAACAAACGAGTCCTAACATCCACTAGTGAAGTTGTGAGACTTCTATGTTTCATCTTAGGGTTTGGAGAAATATAAAAGACTAATAGGATCCTTATTAGAAAAATGAAATGGTAATATTTAACCTTTCTAATATTATTAGAACATATGCAATATAATGTTATAATTATTGACAATGATAAATTTTTGCATTTAATATGATTGATAAAATGTTTGTCAATTAACATATATAAACAATCTGAATTGAAAGTTGACAAATAGAAATATAATATATACTTACTGGTAATTCTAATTTCATGTTATATAATGTTTCCATACCCATGCAAGTGCCCGATATCAACTACTTAATACATTCATAAGTTGGTCACATATATGTTCATTTGGTTTAGACTGTGTGTTGCATTTATGAGTTTTTGAACTCTAAATGCAATTCAAGACTATGGATATTTGATCCATGTACTTTCACATATAAATGTTATATGGTGAACAGTTATAGTTTATGGGGTACAATATTTCAATGAATTTAGTTCATTTGAAGTATGCCAATAAACAGTATTTTAAAATCATGTATTCAACTTGAATGATTTTAGAAAGATTATATTGTGTTAATGTAACACAAGACCATAAACTACGAGATACATATAAGGACTCGATCATTGAAATGTAATATTTCATTCATGATACTAGAATTTTTGAAATTTTAAATTTTAAAATTTTAATAATATATTATTTTATATTAAATAATTATTCCCAAAATCAATGTATTTAACTTTTAAATATAATAATTCAACTTTGAAAAATATCCAGATTTTTCCTAAGCTCTATTTTATGATCCGAAATGTTCGAAAATTGTAAAATTTGAATTTTCATCAATAGACTATTTTATGTTAATTATTTATGGATGAAAATTTTTATTTATTCATAATATATACAAATTAAAATACTAAAATTATTATGTTTGCAAAACTAAGTTAATTTTGAATTATAAATTATTTTTAATAATTTTTCTCTTTCTCTTACTATATATATAATTATCTATATATAAATGTTTTATGTTTATATAATTATATATAATATATTTATTCATACATATGCATGTGTGTATATATACACATATACATGCACATATTTGGACAACATACGTGACATACAAAATGAGCTAATATGTTTGTTGCGGTGTAAATCCCAACATCTACATGTGGGAATATTATATCTTTCACGGATTATTATGTTACACATGCTCTCACACATATATGTATACGATACATTTATGTATAAACTAAATCAAAAAACATTAATTTCATATCTTAATATATTTTAATTTAAATAAAATAAATGATTTTATTTAAATGAAATTTAGAAATGTTCTAATTCAGTTAGACTTCGTAGGCCCAATAAAAGATCCAATTGGGTAAATTTTTTAAAATTCACCCATAACTTCTACTGCAGGCTAGTCCAGTTCCAACACTTATGACTTCAGAAGGACGATCGATTTGCTACATGTTGAACTTAGAGTTCCTACAATAAACAATGAGGCTGAGTATGTAGCGTTAATAACAAGATTCAAGATAGCGAAAGAGCCAGAGGTAAGAACGCTTCATATATTCAATGACTCAACTGGTGATCTGCTAAATAACAAAGGAATTCGTAAAGAAGGAATTCCAGGCTAAAGGTGAGAGATTCACCCCTTACCTAACGAAAGCCTGCTAGTTCTAGAGATGCATGGTTGATGAGATTGGTTCTGGTGGAGGTTTTATCAGCTTCAAACATTCAACAAATGGATGTCTACTGGATCTTGGATACTAAGGAGGAAACAGAGTCATGGATGACTCTGATTAATGACTATTTGTTGAAGAGAACTCTATCGAAAGGAAAGAACGAATGATGAAAACTCGTTCATAAAGTACCACAATTGATAATGCAAGAGAGAGTGCTTTACAAGAAAGGTTTTTCAACTCCCCTACATTGGTGTGTAACCAAAGACGAGGCTAGGATAATCCTTAGGGATTTCCATGAGGGTAGATGCGGTGATCACGCTGAGAGGGAGACATTGGCGAAGAAGATGCTTCGCAACGTATACTTTTGGCCAATAATAAACTGTGATACTGCTAATTACACCAGATAGTGCGATTGAAGCCATATGTTTACAAAAAATTTCCCTATCCATAGGGCTTACTCAAATCCTATAGTTGTTTGTAGTTAGGGAATTGATATAATTGGTTATTTATAGATGTCAAAGGAGGAGCTGAAAACGCTGCTATTGCAGTTGATTACTTCATAAGGTGGGCTTAAGCGAAACCACTTACCACTATCACAATCAAGAATGTGATCGACTTTGTAATGAAGTATGTTATCTATAGATTCAGAGTCCCACAAAAAATAATATTCGAAAATGGAACTAAATTTGAGAGTAACGAGTATAAGGATTTCTACAACATGTATAAGAACGTGAAAAGCTTTTCGACTGTAGCACTCCTATAGACGAATGGAAAAGTAGAGGCGGTGAATAAAATCATCATGTTCATTTTGCAGAAATAGCTAACTAAAGCCAAGGGTAGTTGGGTTGATGAGCTTCCACTTGCATTACGGGAATATAGGACAACCCACAAGTCTGCAACTGGGAACAATCCGTTCTCTCTAGCCATCGAAGCTAAAGCTATGATTCGGTAGAGCTAGAAGTCTCTTCTTACCAAAAAATACTATGAACCCAAGGTCAACGAGGAACTCTTGATTAGTCCATCGATTTAATTGATGAAAATCAAGAAGAGCCTGAATTAAGGATAGATATTTACCAGAAAAGAGTAGCATACCTTTCAACACTAAGGTCTAGAGCCATACATTCGAAGTGAGGGACCTTATTTTAAAACGTGCTCTCTAAGGTACATGAACACTTGGTCCGAATTGGGAAGGTCCTTATGTGATTGAAAAAAAGCTTGGAGATGGAACTTTCAAGCTGACTACTACTGATGGAATTCCAATTCCATGGGCAAGGAATCAGGATTGGTGCTGATTCATTAGGAAAGACAATTCATTGGCCAAGATGGCTAGTTCTGGGATACGCGGTTGATGGGATTGATTCCAGTGGTAGTTTTATTGGCTTCAAGCATAGAACAATTTGGTGTCAACTAGATCTTGGAGACTGAGGAGGAAAAGAGTCACGGATGGCCCCGATCAAGGACTATTTGTTAAAGGAAGCTCTCTAGAAAGGAAAGTGCAAATGGCGAAAATTCTTTCATAAAGTAATGCGATTTACAATGCAAGAGGGAGTGCCGTATATGAGAGATTTTTCATCCCCTATCTTTGGTGTGTAACCAAGGATGAGGCTAGGAAAATTCTCATGGAAATCCATAAGGGCAGCTTTGGTGACCACACCAAAGGGGCAGATATCAGCGAAGAAGATACTACGCTATGGATACTTTTGGTCAACAATAAACCATGATACTTATTACTACACTAGACGGTACAAACGATGCCAAAGATTTGTGAAAATTCCAAGAGATCCATCCATAGAACTTACACAAATCCCACGGTCGTTTTTGGTTTGGGGAAATGATATGATCGGTTTGCTACATATGTCAAAAGGAGAAGCTAAGTATGCTATTGTTGCGGTGGATTACTTCATAAAGTGGGCAGAAGCGAAACTGCTTGTCACGATCACAAGGAAAGTGATATACTTTGCGATGTAGAATATTATCATTAGATTTAGAGTTCCTCAAAAAATCATAACCAACAATGAAACTCAATCCGGGAGTACCAAGTTCAAGAATTTCTATAAGCAGTACAAGATCAATAAAACCTTTTCAGCGGTAGTAAACTCATAAGAGAATAGACAGATGGTGGTAATAAATAAATATATCAAGTCCATCTTGAAGGAACGACTGATTAAAGTCAAGAGGTAACTGCATTAATGAGCTTCCACTTTCATTATAGGCTTATAGGGTGACCATAAGTCCACAATTGGGCATACTCCTTTCGCTCTAGCCTTCGGAGCCGAAGCTATGATTTTAGTAGAACTGGAAGTTCTTGTCACCGGAAAAAGCACTATGATCCTAAAGTAAATAAGGAACTCTTGCTCAAGTCCTTCGATTTGATTGATGGAAAGCGAAAAGAGGCTAAATTTAGGGTAGTCGCTTACCTAAAAAGAATAGCATGTCATTTCAACGCCAAGGTCCAATGTCGTACCTTCGAAGTAGGGGACCTTATTTTGAAATAAGTTCTACTGAGTACGAAGTTACTTGGTCTGAATTAAGAAGGTCCTTATGCGAAAGAATAAAAGCTTGGAGATGGAACTTTCAACCTGGCTACTATTGATGGAATCCTGATCCTACGAGCGTGGAATAGCGACCTATTGCTGTTCGAACTGGGTCAGGCCGCAACTGAAGTTACGGGTGAATTTTAATTTTTTCCCCATATTGGACTTTTATTGGGCCTATGAAGTCTAGCCTATTTAGAATATTTTCTAAATTTCATTTAAATAAAATCTTTTATTTCATTTAAATTTATAAAATGATATTGTATTATTTAATTTTATGTTATATTAAAAATTATAAATGTGCATGAGTAAGATAACAATCGTGCAAGGTATAGCATGCTCGTACATAGATGTTGAGATTTACATCGCAATAGACAAGTTAGCTCATCCGATATATAAATATATTGTCTAAATCTATATATACTTTTGTTCTTATAATAAAATATTTTAATTTATATATATATATATATAAATTAATTTTTTTATTTTGTACAAACATATCAATAATATATATGAATATAAATATAACATTAAAAATGTATATATACTGATTACTATATAAATATATTTTTTATCACTTAAAATATAATGACTTTTTTCACTGTAATGTCGAAAATGTTACTTATTCAAATGCATAATTTTTTTATATATTTATATACATATAAATGAATATGTTAAATAGTTTTATATAGATATGCATGATATATATATATATATATATATATATATATATAATTACTTTTATTTCAATATATTTATTGAACCAGTCTTGTGCATAGACGATTTTTTTTAAATTTTGAATATATATATAAATAAAACCAAAAAATAATTATTTAAAAACTAGAGAAATAATATTTTATTTTAATCTAAGTTTAGATTTCAAACTTCCAACAAATTTTAGAAAAAAATTTAAAATTTAGTATATAAGTTTTATAATTTAAAACAATTTAAAAATCCAATTTTTAAAATTTTCAATTTTTATTTAAATATTTAAAATAATAAAAAATTGTTTTTTAATTTCTACCATGAGTTCATTATTTATTAAAATGATTTCATGAAAATTAAAATATATTTTATTAAATATGTATGAATTTAGATAATTATTTATATAATAAATTGATTTAAATATTATCTAAAATAATATATAAAAATAAAAAATTCTTTCAGCAAAAAATAATATGCTTAATTAAAATCATATTAAAAAATTTGTTTTCTTATTTTGCATATTTATAATATAGTATTTAAATTCTAAAGTATATAGATCTATGTGTATATTATATACTAAATCATTTAAATAAAAAAATGTTTTTAATTATTATGAGCCATACTATAAATATGAATGTCATAAAAAATTACTTTATAAATACATATAAATATTATTTATAGCCAATCTAAATTGTGGCAATAAACCTACTTATTGGAATCAATACCTAATTAACATTAATATATATATGTGTGTGTGTGTGTGTGTGTATAATGAGCATTATAAACATAAATTAATGGTTGTAGCTAATTAAAAACATTCTTTAGAGCCAAAACCCTTGAATACACCATGAAATGATGATGTAAGCTCCAAGAAATGATTTCCGATCCAACATAATGCTATTCCTCGAATCATCGACCATCGGCTATCTAATAGCCATTAAATTGACTTGATCCGGGCTTGGTAAAAAGGAGAGACCGGAGGGAATTTTTGGCCAGCAATGACTATAAGTGGAGGCTCTAAAAAAGTACATCATAAAATGGAGAAAAATGCTAAAATAGAGGATGGAAATGAAAGAATTTAGGATCCCATAATTTATTCTATCTCCTTGTTAACCGCCTTTTAGCCAGGCAACCTACATGCAGATTTAATCTAATAGACTTCATGGTAATTGAGGCGGAAATATTATGGGTTTAATTCTAGTGGATGGATTATGATCAATAACGGAGAGTAAACATGATTATAAGTCGGGATTCGGCATGGTCGATGGGTGTATGATGCAGGGTATTTGGAATATGGATTTCGACAAAAAATGGTTTGCTCAGTATTTACTTCGAGTCAGCGAGTGGTTTGCTTCTAGTCAGGAAGAGGTTCACTTCGGGTTGGCAGGTGATTGACATCGGGTCGGCATGTTTACAATGGATTGGCATCAACTTTGGGTCAGCATAGTCTACACTTCGTGTCGGCATCAGGATGGGCTTCGGGTCGGTGAGTAAAACAGTGGCAGCTAGGCATATTGAGAATGATCGACATTCACCCAACTTTGGGTCGACATCTAGGGTGACTTTAGATCGGCAATTGGTCACAGGGATCGACATACAATTAGGAGGGGTCGGCACATGAAGGGGTCGGTATTGCTTCGGGTTAGTGGTGACTATTCTTCGGGTCGGCATATGGGCAAGGGATCAGCATAGGAGCAAGGGGTTGGCATATTTATAAAGGATCGAATATGGAGCTAACTTCAGGTTTGGTAGGCATTTTCTTCGGGTCGGCATGGTAAGTGCTTCGGGTCAGTAAAGATGTAACTTCAAGTCGGCATTAATGGATCAAGCTTGGGGTCGGCTATGTTCTACTTCGGGTCAAATAAGAGCTTGCTTCGGGTTCTGCTTCAAGTTTTACTTTGGGTCGACGTCGATTGACGAGTTGGGCTCGACAGTCACTATGGTGAGCCCATGTAAGTAAGGAGGCCCTATAGAAAGGGGGATTCGGATTCTGTTTCTCTTCATCTTCCACTAAGAGGCTACTCTACCATTTTTTTTAGAAATTTCGGACTGTAACTATAATCAGTCTTCAATATAATAAAAGGAAATTTCTGGAGTGGATGTAGGTTGGAGTTAGCCAAACCACTATAAATCTCATCTTGTTTACTTATTTAATTTGAAATTTTGATTGTTCTTCATATTTATATCATCTATATATATTCCATCTATAATCTGTGATTGGAAATTGGTACTTTCACTTGCAATCGGGTGTTTGCGACCAATTTTGGCGCAAACATTTTGTGCTTTCACCGAGAAAACCAACAATTAGGGATTTGGAAGCTTGGATTTTGGATTTGAAAGCTTAGGAACTCGGATTATGGAAGCTATGGTTAGACAATAAACAAGGAGACATATGACAGAAAGGAGCCATCAAGAGGCTTCCTCCGGAGCTGGAGCAGATCGGGCGCCCATCTACATCATAAGGAATGAGATGCAGACTATGATGGATTCCATGCGGGAACGGTTGCTAAAAGGCTGGAAGTGATGATGCAGGTTCTCTTCAGGAAAGTGGGAATAGCTAGGACACAGAACCTAAGAAATGGACCAACAACAACTGCTGGCAATGTAGAACAAGGAGTCGGAGCTGCTAAAATCTCAAAAGGTCAGATCCAGAACCGGAATGGAGAATGTGAAAGGAATCAGCAAAGGCCTAGGGGCAGACCCTCGAGATCAGATATTAGACGGCCCATGAATGAAGCTCAATAGGCTGGGGCCAATGCAAACGTGAATGAGCAACATGAAGAGTACTGCCCAGAATACCCTTCAGTACATGGGGGCGGAGTGGAAACACATACAGGGGGCCACCCCTGGATGGAGATGAGCGGATCGCTAGGTTAATAAGAAGGATTATGAGAGGAGGACTACTGAGCATAGGCTTGGAGGAAGTTAGTTGGAGTCCATTCACTCCGAATATCAAAAATGCAAGGAACGCTCCAAAATTCAAACTACCAACACTGGAGGCCTATAATGGATAGTCAGACCCAACTATGCATGTAACCAGATACATTAGACACATGGAAGTGCTGGGGGGCATCTGAGGAGGTTATGGAAAGATGTTCCCTTTATAATTTATGGATTTGGTTATGCTTTGGTTCAGGCAGCTAGAGAATGGATCAATCAGGACATAGGGTGTGACGACCCAGAATTTTCAAGCATTTAAAATCGGAATATTTAATTGATTTTAATTATTTAAAGGTTATTTATCAACTTAAATTACAAATATCATAATTTAATTGACAATTAAATTATTGAATTAAATAACTTGAATTTGAATAAAACGTTGATTCTGGAATTTTAATCCGATTAAAAATAATTTGAAGGCTTATAAAATTTATATTGATGATAGTGAAGGCAGTAAAAGTGTTAAAATTGAATTTGGAAGTTGTTTGTTCAGTTTTGAAATTTATATCGTTTAAACTGAATTTGAAAATAGCCTTCCGAGGCACAGTCTCGGAATCCGACGAAACTAGTTCCATTGGATCCGTAATATTGAATTATTATCGGATTCCAAATTTCGTATTAATTGAAGTTAGTGTGTGAGTATACGAATATTAACGTGCTAGGGATTTAATTGATAATAACCTAATAAAATTTAATTTAATTAATTAGGCTTCCTCTATACGCCATCCTTATCCATTCCTCAGCATGCTTCTCTTATCTTCCAGCATACACCATCGTTTCAACACTTTTTATCAAAACCCTTCTTCCTTAAAAAAAAACAAAAAAAAAAACAAAAGGGATCGAATGAATCCAATTGTTCGATGGGGTAGGGGGGAAACTCGACTTCGAATCGCAGTTTTAGGGATTGGATGTCGCGAGTCAACTCGCGATGGAGGCTCGGTGTGACGTCTTCGGGGTTGGGGGGTTTGAGATTCGTATGAGCGATGGCGTAGCCGACCTCGACAACGGCGAAGTGGCCAGAAGAGGAGGTGTGCTATTTCAAGCTTGCTGTGGTGTTAGGGTTCGCGTCGCAACAATGGAGGCTCGCGATATCGAGCGAGGCAGTGTGCTCGATGGTTTCAGGTTGGTGATGCCAGCAGCTCCGGCTCGAGTTGAGGGTTCGCGATGGAGATGGAATCATTCTCGTGAGCGAACCTGTCTGTGAGGTATCGAGATTTCTTTTATTTGATTTTATCTGGAGGGATAAAATGTTTATACATATATTGATTTATACAGTAAGAAGAAAAACATTTTATATGTATATGAATTTGTAAATGTTGAATAGTAGGTAAAATTAGTTTTTGAAGCTATATAAATTTATTTTATAACTGTATGAGTTTTAAAGACAAAGAAAAAATATAAATGTAAACATATCTATAAAAAAGTATACATACAGATTTCCATTTATTGGTCTATTTCAAATAAATGGATTTGGTGATTAAATTGTTAAATTTACCTATTTGATTTATTGTAGTTACGAAAAGATTGTGAAAGGGAAATAATTAGTTTGAATTTAATTAAATTTTTGTGAATTAAATTTGTTAAATAGTAATAAATTGTTTGGTTCATTCAAATGTTAATAAATCATAAATTGGTTTATACAAGGTCAAAATCTGATAGAAGCAAGCCGGGTTGGATCGAATTGCAAAACAAAATGAAAGGTGAGTTAATCTCACTCAGTTTAAAATTTAAATTTAAATGATTAAATTTAAATAATTGTTTGGATGGTTGAAATTGATTGATGGATATGGTATGGAATATTCTGGAATCGATATATTATTGTGCTAACATCTGTGGATGCAGGGAAAACAGGTTGGAGGGATCCAACTGGATCCCTCAACATTTATTTAAATTATTTAATATTCTCTGCTGTGCATATTGTTATTCTATGATAAGTTATTTTGGAATATTAAATGTTATGGTTGATTTGATATTTGGGTGAATGAATTACCAAGATTTTATAGATTGGATTTCGAAGAGAAAATAAAAGGAAGAAAATTTGTAAGTAAAATAATTATGGAAATGTGAATAAATTTAAGAATGACATAAAAATAAAATAAAGTAACATAAGAATTCTAATTAATAAATCTTGAATATAGAAAGAAGATTTTTGAATTAATAGTAGGTTAATGAATTTTAAACTCCAATACTAATATCTAAAAGAACAGAACATTTATTTTAAAATTTAAGATTTTAAAATTTTGAAAGGAACAAAGAAGAAAATGGGAAAAGCCTGAAATTTGTATATTTCAGTTAAAAGATTTAAAATCAAATGGAAAAAAATAACAATAATAATTAAGTGCATAATTAATGAAATTTGAAATGAATTGAGTAATGTAAGAAAACTTATTTCAAATGGAATAAATTGGGAATCAATTTGGAAAATTGATTTAAGTAATTTGAAGTTGGAATTCTCCCTGGATAACCAAGTACGTTTTCAAAGTAAATTTTAAATATAAGTTAATAGTTTTAAAATTGTTTTAAAAGTTATGTTTTGGAAAATTTATTATTTCTAATATTTAAATTTTAAAGTAAGTATTTTCTCAAATCTATTATAGTAGTAATTATTTAAAGAGTGACCTAGCATTTTGTTTCAACAGTGAAAATCTAGTTTTATATTTTATTAAGTAACTTTATTTTCAAATATTCATATAAGATGTATTTTTAACAAATTATTAAAGTAGTTTTAATTTATATGTTTTAAAAGTATATATTTCTAAGTAAAGTGTTTTAGATTATTTTAAATCTAGTTTTGTGCTTGGTGATTTCAGAGGAGATAGAAATATTTGGGAAAGTTGATTCAGAAGAAAGAAGGTTTTGAAAACTGTTTTCAAGGGATTGAAAATAGAAATATATCTTGTGAAGATATTTTTGGAGATTAATAAATAATTTGGAAAATTATTTATTGTTTGATGGTTGTTGTGTGAATATTAATTGATAGTTAAATAACCGACTATCAATATTGGACAAATGCGTTGATCGTTTCGAAGAGACCGGAATCGAGATTTATTTCTCGAAAACCACTTCGATCCGGTTTGTACGTTTCGTGTAAACGATTTTGGATTCGAAGATGGAGCAATGAAGTGCAAGGGCTAGTCGCTACTAATCCTGAGGATATTTCCAAAATGGATGTAGTAGGAGTAGTGCCTTCGGTTCCGTTCGAACCCGGGACGGACTTGTATGGATGAATGCTTGCGAAACATCGTCAGGTGGGCGATGGACATTCTAAGTGAAACGTTCTAAAAGGTAACGCTTAACCTCAAGCCTCATCAAATGGGAAGGACTGAAAATCAGGGGATATGCAGCAAGGTTAGGTGGGTCATGCCCAAGCAGGACAAGATATTTCCCCTGTCTAGATGTCCCTTTTTATTCGGCTTAGTGGGTGGTTGGTCGCGCCAACCACGGGGTTTATCTTGTTCGGGACTGTTCAGTAAGGAATGGTTCCGTCCTTGTGTTGCAGGGGATTAAGGGAATAATCCTCGGTACGGTGATCTAGGCCCCGTACTGTGACAGGTGGTACCCCAATGCCTAGTCATTAGTTGGAAATCCATTTTCCTTACGAGCCTTGTACGAGTTTTGTTTGTATTACCCACTCTGTGGCTAGTAGCTGGAATTTAATGAATGTAACAATTTCGGCTATTTTATAAGTACTTGTATATAGACCCTATTATAATATCAGAGGATTTCTATAAAAATTGTTTTAGCTATCGTAAGGTAAAAACCCGACATGTTTATTTGTGGCATGGTCTTACGAGATGCTTTTGTTTTTCAAAGGATTTTTGAAACTTTAATAATCAATTGGGTGTGATTTTATCACGCTGGTATTCCAGACTGACTCGGGTGTTATTTAACTGTAATGCTCGGGTCAGACCGAGTATTATAGAATACAGGATATGATGTTGTGGAGCTCAGGAGACGAGCAGGATGGCGATACGTACTCCCGTATTTGTATATATATATATATATATATATTCCGCTGTTGAGTTGTTGTGTATCCATTGTATTGTATTGATGTGAGCTATGACCGATGTACTCTGATGATGTAATGTATGTAAACATATATATTTGATTTTGAGTAAAGATTATTTGCTATCTATTATATTTTATTCTGCTGTGATGGTTAGATTCTGATGGTTATTTTGTTTTCTCTTCTTCTACCTCTTCTTCTTAAACCCAAATGGTTCGTATTTCTGTGCAAATTGAGTTGATTGTTGTGGAATAGTGTTGACTCAAGGGGTACGGATTTGCGGGTCGTTTCATAGGGTTAACTAGTTGAACGCTTCATGAGACAGTTCGGGCACCACGTTACGCGACCCCGGAACATGATGACATTGGCATCGATGAAGCAAAGGATAGGAGAGTCTGTAAGGAGTTTTCTAATGCGGTTCAATGCAGCCGTGGCTTTGGTGGATCACCTAGATCCATCAATGATTTTGATGGCCGTAGTAGCCGGAATTGCCGAAGGCACTAAGCTCAAAGATTCATTGGTATGGGATCCCCCAAAGGATCTCGAAGAGTTCTACCAGGAGGTGGAAAGGTTTATACGATTTGAGGATGCACACGCCGAAAGACAGGTGGTGAACGCCGTGCAAGGCGAAGGAACGTCTGGAGAAGGACGTGGGATGAATAAAGGAAACTGAAGGCTAGACGACAAATATGATGGTTGTAGTAAACGGAGGAGGGACCAAGAACCCAAATTCACAACATGCACAGACTTGATGGAGAATCTGGAATGAATTTAGTTGAAATCACGAGGGCAACTCCCTATCGAAAACCACCCAGAAGGGATCCCATAGAGCAGGAGCACACGTGCGGGACGTACTGCCTATCCCATGAGCTGGAAAGGCATACCATAGGTGAATGCCGCCACTTGAAGGACATGGTAGAAGAACATGTTAGGAGTGGAAGATTTCCATAGTATCAGAGGAACCGAACTACAACGGCAGAACACGAGTAGCTACCGCCTGCACCAAATAGGAATGACTCTAGATAGAGGTCACAACTCGTCGTCAGCTGATTTCAGGATTTGAACTTTTTTCATCAAATAATTTGTATGGTTTTGTTTCCAAAATAAAGCGGCTATGCCACTTACACATGTAAGGGAACCAGAGCGATTCCCTGGCATGCTCTGAGATGGTACTAGACCGCTCTGCCCGGAGAGGCAACACTTAGTTTTTTCAATGAACATTTAGAATTTGGATTTAATAAATGGATTTGGATTTTGTCAAATAAATCCCTAATCGGAGAGTTGGAGGATGGATATTGGAAGTCAGTTGGGAATTTATCGCTTTATGACCCTGTCCGGAGAGACAGGGACCGGAGTGCAGGAAGTGAGCCGCTTCGCCGGAGAGCGACAGGATTGGCTCACTTGACTTTGTTCCCCATTCACCCGAGAGTGATTGGATCGGGGTACGGCAAGAGCCCAGAATGGTTGTAACTGGTTTAGGACTTAGGCCATGGCATCACTTAATGTTCAAGGATACTGAACCGGAGTGTAAGGAGTGACGATGCTTCCCCGGAGAGCGACAGTATCAGCTCGCTCGACGTTGTTTCTCCTTCACCGGAGAGTGATAGGAAGGGATCCACCGTGAGCCCGAAGAGGCTATAACTAGTCTAGGAGGACCAGGACATCGCTATATGCCCCCACCAGGGGCCGGAGTGCAAGGGATAGGTTGCTTTGTCGGAGCACGATAGGATCTGCCTATTCAATCGTTAAGTTTGGATCAAGCTTATCAAGGGTCCAAAGAGGCCGTCAATGATCTGGAGAGATCATAGGATTCAGTTACTGGCTTTCAAGATCTGAAATGGATATCCATTCGACTTTGAATAGCTAAGGATTTGGTTAATGACCCGTAATGTTCTCGAATTTCGATATGGACCCGGTAAGGTCCCGGATTTGGATACAATAATCCGGAGAGATCGTGGATTCGGTTAATGGATTTGAAACTAGATATCGACTCGGAACAGTCGTGGATTTGGCTACCAGACTTGGATGGAATTTCTTGGTAATGGATTGAATTATGGGTTGGATGATATGGCTATGGATGGAATATGGACTTTGGATGCCAGATTTAAAGCTATACAAAACACGCATTTCTATCGCAAGGCATGTTTTGGGGGGCAAAGTGATAAACCCGCCTTTTCGTCAAGCAGCGTACAGGCGGATTTAATCCAATAGACTTCACGGTTATCAAAGTTGGAATTTTATAGGTTTAATTCGAATGAATGGATAACTATCATTCGTGGAGAGTAAACTTGATTATGTAGCCGGGATTTGGCAAGGTCGATGGTCGAACTATGCAGGGTACTTGGAATATGAATTGTGATAAAAAATGGTTTGCTCAGGGTTTAATTGAGTCAGCGAGTGGTTTTCTTTGGGTCGAGAAGAGGTTCACTTTGAGTCGGTAGGTGATTGACATTGGGTCAACATGTTTACAATAGGTCGGCATCAACTCCGGGTCGGCATAGTCCCCACTTTTGATCGGCGTCAGGATAGGCTTCGGGTTGGTGAGTAAAGCAGTGGCAGCTCGGCATGTTAATAGGGATCGACATTCACCAAATTTCGGGTTGGCATCAGGGGTGACTTCGGGTCGGCAATTGGTCACTGGATCGACATACAATTAGGAGGGGTTGACACATAGAGGGGTCGACATTGCTCCGGGTCAGTGGTGACAATTCGACGGGTCGACATATGGGCAAGAGATCGACATAAGAGTAAGGGCGACATATTTGCAAAGGATCGAATATGGAGCTAACTTCGGGGTAGGGAGGCATTTTCTTCGGGTCGGCATGGTAAGTGCTTCTGGTCGGCAAAGATGTAACTTCGGGTCGGCATTGATGGATCAAGCTTGGGGTCGGCTATGTTATACTTCAGGTCAAATAAGAGCTTGCTTTGGGTTCTATATTAAGTTTTAATTTTGGTCGGCGTAGGTTGACGAGTTGGGCTCGAAGGTCATTATGGTGGGCCTATGTAAGTAAGGAAGCCCTATAGCTGGGGTTTTGCCTATAAATTACAACAGGCGTGGCTTCAGAAAGGGGATTCTGATCTGTTTCTCTTCATCTCCAAAAGGCTAATATGCCATTTTTGGTTCAGAAATTCTGGACTGTAACTGTAATCAGTTTTTATTATAATAAAAAGGAAATTTCTACATTGGACGAAGGTTGGAGTTATCCAAACCACTATATATCTCGTCTTGTTTACTTCTTTCATTTGAATTTTTGATCCTTCTTTATATATTATATCATCTACATATATTCCATATGTTATCTATGACTGGATATTGGTACTTTCACTTGCAATTGGGTATTTGTGACCAGTTTTGGCACAAATATTTTGGTGCTTTCACTAAGAAAGCTATCACTCTATTATTCGAAAGCTTGGATTTTGGATTTGAAAACTTAAAAACTCGAATTCTGGAAGCTATGGTTAGACAATCAACAAGAAGACAGATGACAGAGAGGAGCCATCAAGAGGGCATTCAAGAGGCTTCCTCCAAAGCTGGAGCAGATCAGGCGTCCATCTACATCACAGGGAATGAGACGCAGACTATGATGGATTCCATGTGGGAACGGTAGCTGAAAAGGCAAGAAGTGATGATGCAAGATCTTTTTAGGAAAGTGGGAACAGTTGGGACACATAACCTAAGAAATAGACCAACTGCATCTGCTGGTAATGTAGAACGGAAAGTTGGAGCTGCAGAAATCTCAGGAGGTCAGATCTCGACTCGGAATGGAGAACGTGAAGGGAATCAACAAAGGCCCGGTGGCAGACCCTCGGGATCAGATATTGGAAGGCCTATGAATGAAGCTCAGCAGGGTGGGGCCAACGCAAACGTGAATGAGCAACATGAAGAGTACTACCCAGAATACCCTCCAATATTTGGTTGGCAGGGTAGAAACACATACAGGGGTCACCTCCGGATGGTGATGAGTGGATGGCTTGATTAATAAGAAGGAATATGAGAGGAGGACTACCGAGTAGAGGCTTGGAGAAAGTTAGTTGGAGTTGATTCACTTCGAATATTGAAAATGCAAGGAACCCTCTAGAATCCAAACTACCAACGCTGGAGGCCTATGATGGGAAGGTAGACCCAACTATGCACGTAACCAGATACATCAGACACATGGAAGTGCTGGGGGGCATTTGAGGAGGTTATGTCAAGATGATTTCCTTTGTACTTGATGGATTTGGCTACGCACTAGTTCAGGCAGCTAGAGAATGGAGCGATTAGGACATGGGGTGAACTAGTGGAACAGTTCATAAGATAGTTCAGGGTCCACGTTACACGACGCAACAACATGATGACATTGGCATTGATGAAGAAAAGGACAGGAGAGTCCGTAAGTAGTTTTCTAATGCGGTTCAATGCAGCCGTGGCTTCGATGGATCACTTGGATCCATCAATGATTTTGATGGCGGCGGTAGTTGGAATTGTACAAGGAATTGAGTTGAAAGATTCATTGGCACGGAATCCACTAAAGGATCTCGGAGAGTTCTACCATAAGGCAGAAAGTTTTATATGATTAGAGGATGCATGCATCGAAAGACAAGAGGTGAATGCTGCACAAGGCAAAAGAACGTCTGGAGTAGGATGTGGGATGGATAAAGGAAAGAGAAGGCAAGACGACAGATATGATGGTTCTAACAAACGGAGGAGGGACCGGGAACCCAAATTCACACCGGCACAGACTTGATGAAGAATTTGGAACGAATTTAATTGGAATCATGGGGGCAACTCCCCTATCGAAAACCACCCAGAACGGAATCCATAGAGGGAAAGCATATGAGCGGGAGGTACTGCCTATTCCATGAGCTGGAAGGGCATACCATAGATGAATGCCGCCACTTGAAGTACATCGTATAATAACAAGTTAGGAGTGGAAGATTTCCACAGTATGTGAGGAACCATACTACAATGGTAGAACATGAGTAGCTACTACCTGCACCAAATAGGAATGACCCTAAAACGGGGTCACGACTCGTCGTCAGCTGATCATGATGGCAAGGGCCGAGTTTAGGATTTGAACTTTGGTCATCAAGTAATTTTTATCGTTTAGTTTCTAAAACAAAGCGGCTATTCCACTTACACATGTAAAGGAACCAGAGCGATTCTCAGGCATGCTCTAAGATGGTAGTAGACCGCTCTGCCCAGAGAGGCGACACTTAGTTTTTTTCATTGAACATTTGGAATTTGGATTTTGTGAACCAAATCCCTAACCGTACAGTTAAGGGATTGATATTGGAAGTCAGTTGGGAATTGATCGCTTTATGACCCTGTCTGGAGAGACACGGACCGGAGTGCATTAAGCGAGTCACTTCGTCGGAGAGCGACAGGACCGGTTCACTTGAGAGTGATTCATTCAGGGTTCGACAAGAGCCCAGAGTGGGTGTAATCGGTCTAGGATTTAGGCCATGGTATCTCTTAATGTTCAGGGATACTGAACATGAGTGAGGGAGTGACGCGGCTTCGTCGGAAAGTGACATGATCAGCTCGCTTGATGTTGTTTCTTCTTCTTCACTGGAAAGTGATAGGGTGGGATCCAGTGGGAGTCTGAAGAGGCTATAATCGGTCTAGGAGGACCAGGACATCGCTATATGCCCCCACCAGGGCTAGAGTGCATGGGATGGTTGCTTCACCGGAGTGCAAGGGATATGCCTATTCAATCGTTATGTTTGGATCGAGCTTACCAAAGGTCCAAAGAGGGCATCGATGATCCAGAAATATCATAGGATTCGGTTACTAGCTTCAAAAATGTGAATGGATATCGATTCGATTTTGAACAGCTAAGGATTTGTTTAAGGACCCAGAGTGGTCCTGAATTTGGATATGGACCCAACGAGGTCCCAAATTTGGATAAGATGATCCGGAGAGATCGTGGATTCGGAACTAGATATCGGCTCAGAACAGTCATGGATTTGGCTATGGGACTTGGATGAAATTTCTTGGTAATGGATTGAATTATGGGTTGGATGATATGGCTATAGATGGAATATGGACTTTGGATATTGGATTTAAAGCTATACAAAACACGCCATCCTATCGCAAGGCATGTTTTGGGAGGCAAAGTGTTAACTCACATTTTAGCCAGGCAGCGTACATGCGGATTTAACCCAACAGACTTCATGGTTATCGAGGCTAAAATATTATGGGTTTAATTTGAATGGATGGATAACGATCAAGATTCGGCCTGGTCGATGGGCGAATGACACCGGGTACTTTGAATATGGATTTTGATAAAAAAAAGGTTTGCTCGAGGTTTACTTTGAGTCAGCAAATGGTCTGCTTTGGGTTAGGAAGAGGTTCACTTTAGGTAGGTAGGTGATTGACATCATGTCGACATGTTTACAATAAATCAACATCAACTCTGGGTTGACATAGTCCCCCCTTCGGGTCGGCATCAAGATGGGCTTAGGGTCGGTGAGTAAAGCAGTGGCGGCTCGGCATGTTGAGAGGGATCGACATTCACCCAACTTTGGGTCGGCATCTAAGGTGACTTCGGGTCGGCAATTGGTCACCGGGATCAGCATACAATTGGGTGGGGTCAACACATGGAGGGGTCGGCATTGCTTAGGGTCAGTGGTGACTATTCTTCGAGTCGGCATATGGGTAAGGGATCGGCATAGGAGCAAGGGGTTGACATATTTGCAAAGGATTGAATATGGAGCTAACTTCGGGTCAGGGAGGCATTTTCTTTGGGTCGGCGTGGTAAGTGCTTCGGGTCGGCAAAGATGTAACTTCTAGTCAGCACTGATGGATCAAGCTTGGGGTCGGCTATGTTCTACTTTGGGTCAAATACTAGCTTGCTTCGGATTCTACTTCGAGTTTTACTTTGGGTCGGCGTAGATTGACGAGTTGGGCTCGACGGTCACTATGGTGGGACCACGTAAGTATGGAGGCCATGTAGCTGGGGTTTTTCCTATAAATATTGCAGGCATAGCTTCATAAAGGGGGATTCTGATTCTTTTTCTCTTCATCTTCCACTTAAAGGCTATTTTGCCATTTTTGTTTCAGAAATTTTGGACTGTAACTGTAATCGAATTTCAATATAATAAAATGGAAATTTCTGGAGTGGACGTAGGCCGAAGTTAGCCGAACCACTATAAATCTCATCTTATTTACTGCTTTCATTTGAATTTTTGATTGTTCTTCATATTTTATATCCTCTACATATATTCTATCTGTGATCTATGATTGGATATTGGTGCTTTCACTTGCAATTGGATGTTTGTGACCAATTTTGGCACAAACACTCCTTTAATCTTGGCCATCCATTTTCAAGCTCTCTAATCCAATCCTAGCCACCTTTAGCCCTTTGTTTCAACCGATCCTATCAGCCCTATGTGGGGGCCTTAAACCCATTTGAGTCCGAATGAATATTTTGCATTGTAAATCTAATTTAAAACTCCTATTGATATCATATGTCGATTAATGTGTTTATAACTTTTATAAATACAATTAATATTCATTTATCAAATAAAAATCAATTTTGTAAATAATATTTCATAAATATTTTTTAATTAATTAACTACAACAGTTATAAATTAATTTAAATCATTTAATGGAACGAGAATTTATTATTTTCGGCTGTATAACTCGTCGGGTGTAAATTTTGTCAGCAGTTAATATCGAACTATTTGAATATTAACATTCACACATCACTTAGCAGGTGGTGTGATATTTTTGCCAAATTTATCACTTACTTGTTTTTGGTAAAATCCAATTTTACTTTATTAAGCGTTACCTGGTAGTGACTTTTATTTACATCAAGTCTCTTGGAAAAACTATATCACTTTGGACTTACGAAATTTGGTAATGGTCAAAATTCCAATATCATGTACATTAACTCTAAAGTCCAAACACAAAGTTCTTAGTTCAATAATAACAATATTATTAATTATAATGCTCTAGCAAGAGATTTGACTTTGTGTTGACTTCAACTTTGAGTTGACTTCAGTTGACCATGATACTAACCTCATATAACCGAGGAGGCGAATCCTCTCTTGAACAGTGCTTTACTTCCAGTGCTCCCACTCGACCCAACTATAATCACTTGATGGACGTAGTGCCATGATTTGACTATAATCAAAGTGGAGCTTTCATATTAAAGATCGACAACATTCTCAAGTCAAGATAATCATCTAAATCATTTGCATCTATAATCTCGTTTTGATCTTATTTCTATTAACCAATAGAAAACCATCAAGTGAGTCATTCCATAGTTAACCAATAACTATCTGTAAGTAACCCCTAGGTGCCCCTAGCAGTCATGAGTAATACATTATGCTACATTTAAAGAGCGCTATGTAATCTAGTTTCAATGGATACACCAATATCCAGTCTCAATGCATCATGACTAAAAACTTTTAAAATGATGTGTTTTATAATATTATGGTACAATACTCATGATTACAACTATATGTAATTGCTATCACAAACACATAATTTATGGATTTTCTTTTAAATATACTTTAAATTAAATTAATTAATATAACATATTATATCAAAGATATAATAGAAAGAAAATACCTTTTATTTTGAATAAGATTGATTGCCAAGTTAGATATATGTAACAAATTACATAATTGCCCCTAAAGCATATCCCGACTCTATCATTCTCCCTCACTTTATCATTCTCCCACTCGCACTTGGGGTCAATTATGGAATCTTATTCTAACTTTTCCAATCAGTTTACTTAAAACCAATTTGGTCAATCACTCAGTGAACGAGTATGCTTTTTTTTTTGAAAGGCAAGGAGGGTTGCATGGACCCTAGCCATATTTATTAAAACACACAAACACCAAAAGACACAAAGAAGGGCAAAACAGCACCCAAAGCACAACAGTGAAGCAACATGGAAAAAAGAAAGAAAACAAAAGGACACACAAGCAAGAAAACAAGAAACTAAACATCCTCTCCCTAATCCATGGTGTCATAAGTAGTATAATGAGAGGACTTCTCCCTAACCTTAGCAGTAATAACACCAATCAACGCAGTTGCAGTCTTCCTTCTATTTTCTAAAACCCTTGCATTTCTCTCAGCCCAAATTACATTGACATAAACTTTCAAAATCAACAAATGCCAAAAGGTTGTAGTATTCTTCCACCTAGTCTTCTTGAACATCCTGTTCCACTCAGCATCACCATGAAGAATAGGATCATTGAAACCAGCACTAGAGAGACATGTTTTCCAAATATTAGCAGTAACCCCACAATCAAAAAATAGGTGGGCAGCATCTTCAGCATAAACATTGCAGAAAACACACATCAAGTCCACAGTGAATCCTCTTCTGCATAATTTAACTTTGGTCATCAGAGCATTCCTGAGTACCTTCCATAATAAAAAATTTAGGTTATGAGACGTTAAGCCATTCCATACTCTTGCATGCCATCTAAAAACCTGGTTACTCGCATCTCCTTTCAGGCTTTGTAAATGCAAGCTAGGGAATGCCTTTCATGTTTAGCAGCCCATACATAACCAATACCATCAGCAGGTAACTTGTAGCATTTCACAGTCTCCCACAGAAGATTTATGCTAGGGTTGGAAGTGTAAGGCAACACAATCACACCATCAACACAGTAATCATATGCACTAGCATTCAAGGGGATGCCAGTTTGAATTTTCTGCTCATAAGAAAGTAAGTCATTCAATATAACTCCTCTACTCACCCAAGGATCAAACCAGAACTTAGCACCACAGTCAGGGCTAATTAACAGCTGAACATGGGGAAGTAAAATGCTTCTAAGATTAAGGATAGATCTCCAAATCCAGCCACACAGTGGAGAAGGAACCATTTGCCAGAAATGCTTATTGCCAAGGTGATATTTCCTAGCCCACTTGACCCACAGGTTAGGTATGACATTGATCAGATTATCAAAGTGCTTAGAAAAGGCAGCTTGATTCCAAGTAGGCAAGCACTTGAAACCCAACCCACCATATTTTTGTGGTTTTTCCAATTTGGCATAAGCAATTGGAATAAGTTTGGTAGAATACATATCTCCAGTCCATAGAAAATGATTCATAGCCTTCCTGATTCTCAATAATAGAGCAGAGGGCAATATAAAACATCTGCTCCAATAAACAGTCATGGCTTGAATAATTGATTTAATAATAGTGGATCTACCAGCCTGAGATAACTTATTGCTAGCCCACCTGTTCATAGCCCCAGTAATTCTTTCAAACAGTGGTAAACAAGCAGCGGAACCAATTTTCCTAGAGGACAAAGGAATGCCCAAGTGCATGGTACCATCAAGTAGGTTGGGTAATTGACTTTCTTGATAAATGGACTGCCTGTCAATATCATTAAGCCCAACCACTAAGAGGTAAGACTTACCGCTATTGACCTGAAGACCAGTGCAATTCTCAAAAGTGGTGTAGGATCGATTTCACCCTAGAGGGGGGGTGAATAGGGTGATAGTGTTAATTATAAAAATTAATTGCGGAAGCTTATAAACTAATATTAACACAGATCACAGAATATTACCAGCACAGAAATAAATAGCAGAATAATAAAATGCAGAACAGAACAACACAGAATTTACCCAGCTTCGGCAAAAACCTGCCTACGTGCTGCCCCTAAGGTTTCTACTAGAAATTAGAAAGTCCCTCGCTTACACACGTAAACTCGCTATACCCGCTATTGACTATCCTAACTCTACGCTCAAAACCCTGGCCACAACTCAACCACTGAGTTGCGAATTCCCAAACTACACACCGTAGTTTGTCCCCTAGTCACACGACTAGAAAATTAAAACGGTTAAAAAGAAAATACAAGATAAAAACAATTTAAAAAAATAAAACCCTATTTATAAATTAAAAACCCTTGAGAGAAAATAAAACAGGCCGTCCCCCTTTTATAATTTAACCCGTTCTCCTTTTATTTGCTCGTTCATTTATATGAAGATGGCGGCCATTCCTCTGACTCAATTATGGCTTCTTTCATGCGATCCAATTTAGGGTTTTCGTGATTTCAAAGAAGCCGGCTTTGGTTACTAGATTGAAAGGAAGATTTATCAATTTGTTTGCGTCGTCGATCTCTTGCTTCTCTGTTTTGCTCACGGCTCTTTGATGATCGAGTTCGATTGCTCCGGCATGTAATTTGTGCTTTTTGCTTCTTCTGATTTTTCGTACTTGAACTCGATGCCCTCTTCGTTGCCGATGATGAATTGCTTTATATAGGACTCGAATTCCTATTTTTGCGTTCGTATGAAATCATTTGAATTTGTCACACTATTCATCTCGGCCACTTGATTTTGTTTTGATGATTGAGATGTTTTCTGACTTGTTCATACTACTTAAATCTTACGGTATTGATTTTGGCTTGGTTCGATACCTTGATTCTCAAGGTTTTTACTTTTTCATACTTTGACTTCGGCCATGTTTTGATTACGTGAATTTTTGGCTTGATCAACCATGATGTTGAACTCTGTCTTCACTGATCGTGTTTACTTCTCGGCTTTGATTTTGTGGCTTATGGCTCTGGCTATGTTTTCTGTTGACATTGACTCCAATATGTTTTTGAATTTTGAGACATTTTGATTTCCACCGGCTTTGACTTGGTTTTAAAATACTTCGTTTGTTCACTGTTGTGCATTGGACCAGTTGATGATTTTCTGGCTAAACTTTTTCATGTCTTCACCTGACTTTGACATCGGTTTTGTACTGTTATGGTTTGATTTGCTACTGTCACGGCCTATAGTGTTTACTTGAGTGTTGCTTCAATATTCCCTGGTCTGGAGTAGCTCTGTTGCACTGCCTGTATTCATTGTAGTGTATTGCTTGCATTCATATTGTTTATGTCTTGTTGCAGTTTAGCACACTTATCCCTACTAATTGTGTAATCTCTTATACATTTGTCGCAGTAGCTTTTGAAACAACATTTGCTTGTGAGTGCAGCATCTTGCATTACTCGATTGCACAGTGGGCAGTGTAGTTCTTTTGGAATATCCATGACATGTTTAGTAAGCAAACAATCTACTATCGATTGTGCTGTTTAGTATGTTCATTTGAGTCAGTGGAGTTGTTTCATTTGAGTTGTAGCTTGATGGTATTGTAGTTGTTTGTGTCACTTGCATCGAGTTGTAGTTGTACTGTCTTGAGCTCGTATCACAGCAAACTGCATTTTATATTTCTTGATCATGTTGGCCATTTGGTCGAGCTGTAGTCCAGTGCCCCCATGTCTTGTGTCTGGCCATTCTTTGTTGCCTTGAGTCTGTTGTAATGTGTGCACTTGCCTGCTGCCATACTTGTTCATCGATGTACATTATTTGCGGTGCATACTTCATGCTTGCACTGTTCATTTGTTGTTTGCATTATTGCTGTTGTGTTACTTTGATTCTTTTGAAACTCGAGTTGCACACTACTGTCTTGGTTTTGGAGCTGTTGTTCTTGAATGCATCTGTGCATGTCACTGTGTTTATGACCACAAGTTCATCGTGAAGCATGGTTTACTGGTGCATACATGTGAGTTGTATTTCATTTGCGGTCTTGACTTTTGTTGATGCATTGAGTTGAGTAATGCTTGACCTTTGCATATTATTTATATTCCTAATTTTCACCTAAGTTGAATCCGGCTTGGATTTGACCTTGTGCTGAATGACATTATTTTATTGCACTTGAGTTGAATCCCCTATTTGGGTTTGACCTGTGCTCACTTGTCCCTGTAAATCGATCAAGTGTATATTTCGGTGTGCACGGCCTTGTGGCATATACAGTGATACACTGTGTATGTCACAAGCTGTTCGTGTATGATGAATTCAAATTTAAATGATGACGAACAACCCAAATAACTGAGGAAAATATTATTTTCAAAATTCACATTTTATTTTATATTGCAAAAATATTTCTTTTTCAATTTTACTGCGTTAGTGAATATTTTTGCAGATTGCTCAGATGCTGGATTCTAACTGGAAAGAAGTTGAAGATAAAAATACGAGTGTGAGTGATATGTAGTGAGGTGAATATGTAAAATAGTGATGTAATTAGAAATTGTAATTGAGAATGTATAGTGAATAGTGAGAGCTTGAATTTGTACTATTCAAAATTGTAATAAATATTTGTTTGAATAAAATATTCGTTTGAATTCAAATTCTGTGTTATCTATTTTATTCAGCAAATATTTATTTAAGCTGTGAAAAAATAAAATAGTATATTAACAAATACATTTAAACAAATGTATATATGTTTATTATCATCGAACAAAAATCATATAAGTATATCATTTTGGATTAAAAATAGTGTTTTGTTGGATAATACATTTGGTTATAATACGGCTAACTCCTTATTCACGAGTCCTATATAAACCAATTCATCATCGGCAACGAAGAGGGCATCGAGTTCAAGTACGAAAAATCAGAAGAAGCAAAAAGCACAAATTACATACTGGAGCAATCGAACTCGATCATCAAAGAGCCGTGAGCAAAACAGAGAAGCAAGAGATCGACGACGCAAACAAATTGATAAATCTTCCTTTCAATCTAGTAACCAAAGCCGGCTTCTTTGAAATCACGAAAACCCTAAATTGGATCGCATGAAAGAAGCCCTAATTGAGTCAGAGGAATGGCCGCCATCTTCATATAAATGAACGAGCAAATAAAAGGAGAACGGGTTAAATTATAAAAGGGGGACGACCTGTTTTATTTTCTCTCAAGGGTTTTTAATTTATAAATAGGGTTTTATTTTTTTAAATTGTTTTTATCTTGTATTTTCTTTTTAACCGTTTTAATTTTCTAGTCGTGTGACTAGGGGACAAACTACGGTGTGTAGTTTGGGAATTCGCAACTCAGTGGTTGAGTTGTGGCCAGGGTTTTGAGCGTAGAGTTAGGATAGTCAATAGCGGGTATAGCGAGTTTACGTGTGTAAGCGAGGGACTTTCTAATTTCTAGTAGAAAGCTTGGGGGCAGCATGTAGGCAGGTTTTTGCCGAAGCTGGGTAAATTCTTTGTTGTTCTGTTCTGCATTTTATTATTCTGTTATTTATTTCTGTGCTGGTATTATTCTGTGATCTGTGTTAATATTAGTTTATAAGCTTCCGCAATTAATTTTTATAATTAACACTATCACCCTATTCACCCCCCCCCTCCAGGGTGAAATCGATCCTACAAGTGGTATCAGAGCTAGGAATAGAAGTCAACATTTGTTTTAAAATTTTGATTTTTTTGAAAAAATCAATTTTTGTTTTAAAATTTGAATTTTTAAAATGGCTTCTTTTAATAATGCCTTTGCAGAAGATCAATCCATAGTTAGACCTCCAATGTTCAATGGTGAATATGCTTACTGGAAAAATAGAATGCAAATTTTTCTGAAAACCATTGACGCTTGGAATATTGTTGAGACAGGTTATAGAATACCAACTATAACTGTAGATAATCAGGAAATAGAGAAACCAAAAGATCAATGGACAGATCTAGAAAATAGATTACAAAATGCTAATGCTAGAGCTATGAATTCTATTATCTGTTCATTGGATCAATTTGAATTTAATCGTGCTCACATTGTCTAACTGCACAGGAAATATGGCACACACTAGAAGTGACTCACGAAGGAACATCTCAAGTCAAAGAATCTCGCCTTTCCATGCTAAGCAGCGAATACGAGAACTTCACAATGGCGAAGGAAGAAAATGTCAAAGAGATGCATGGACGACTTTCCAATATTATTTACAAATCAAAAGCTCTTGGAAAATCATACACAGAGTTGGAGATAGTCCGAAAAATACTTAGAGTCCTTCCACGAAAATTTGAAGCAAAAGTGACTGCCATTCAAGAATCAAAAGATTTGATACAAATGAAAGTCGAAGAACTCATCGGAAATCTCACCACTTATGAGCTAGAAATGAAATTCAAGGAAGAGCGTGAAAGAGGAGATACTCGAAAGAAATCAATAGCGCTCAAAGGAACAACCGAAAGTGATGACGATGACGATGACGATGGTGCAGAAGAACTAGAGCTGTTAATAAGGAAATTCAAAAAATGGAATCAGAAACATGGAAATTCAGCTCGAATTCAAAAAGCAAAAAGCAGAATAGCCAAAGCACTAGACTACTCAGAAGAACAAAAGATTATTTGTTATAATTGCAACAAACCCGGCCATATCAAGCCCGATTGTCCACAAATTAAATTCAGCCATGGAAAGAAACAGAAAAAAGAAAAGTTTTGCAGCCACTTGGGATGAAATAGACGAGAATGATCAAAGCACTGGCAGTGAAAGCGAAAAGGCAGAATTATGTTTTCGAGGTGATACAACTGACAGTGACGATGACGAGCCAAGTGAGGTATCAAAACTTACTCATTCTGAGTTGCTTATATATTTTCATGAAGTAAACGGTTGTTTTGAACGACTTAGGGAAAAATACGCCAAACTTGAATCTCAAAAGGATTCTTTGATAGAATGTAATAAACAACTTGATCAATTAGTTAAAACCTATCAAAGTAGGATCCCTAAGTGTGATAAGTGTCCAACATTTGATGAAGAGATTAAAAAATCAGAAATTAAAATGAAATTGCTTGAAAATGAAATTCTGATTTAAAAGAGAATGAAAATACTAGAAGAGAGAATTCTATTAAAAAGTGCACACAATTATTAAACGAAAATGAGTCTCTCAAAACACAAGTCCAACAATTGTCTACTACTTTAGATAAATTTTCCAAAAGTGAAAAATCATTGAATATGCTATTAGGAAAGCAAACTGTTAATACGGTTAGACAAGGACTTGGATATAATAATTCGAAAATTGTTGAAATTAATATTAAGCAAGTTAATTCTATGTGCACAATTTGTAGAAAATATGGACATAATCACAATAATTGTTGGTATAGACCTAAACATGTGAAAACTATACCGATTTGGGTTCCAAAAGGCACAAATATAAAATCTCTCAAAGTTAAACAAATTTGGGTGCCGAAGGGAACAATTATAAATAGTTTTGGGTCTACACAAAATTATTTTTCAAAATTTTCTGCCACTAACAACCATGGACCTGTAAAAACAAATAGGTCACATAAATCTTTTCCCGTGTAGGTGTGGTGGCGGGCTAAGGAACAACAATAGTGTACTCTGGATTTTTGGCTGTTCCAGAAACACAACGGGCGACAAAGCAAGGTTCCTTAGCCTAGTATAAAGGTGACAGAATCACAATGGACAACAACGAAAAATATCGTAAAGGTAAAACAGGTAATGGTATGTTTTAAACGATATATTAAATGTGATAATCTGCACCATATTCTGAATTAAAATCAGCCAATATTGAGATTGATGAAAAGATGATGATTTTGTTTCTGACTTATTCAGCATAGTTGGCCAATTATATTTTATATGCCAAAAACACTACAAATTCTTGAAATACTTCATATAGATTAAATTGGAAAAATGATGGTGTTTTGGTATTAGAAAATTCATTGATTGTTGATAATACATTTGGCTAACTCTTTATTCACGGTTTTCGATTATTTACACGGCTTCAATTCAGATTCAAAAGAATGTCATTTAAATTGTTGTTAAAATTGAATTTGAAATTTTTGGTGCACACTTCATGTTTTGGTCTATAAAATTCAATTGATGATAATTTTGAGTGAAAGAGAAATTCAGATGCAGTTTACACTGGTAATCTAGTTGATAGAAAAATTACTAGTGAAACGTGATTTTTGTTGAGACATTTAGTAACTGCATCGTTTTTCAAAGAAAATATCTGCATATTTTTCATTTCAAATAATTTTCAAATAGCAGAAAATTTTCTTTTAAATCCCCCTCGAGAAAATCATTTTTGACCATATTTTCAGATTAGTCATTTTTGAAAAATTAATTTCATAATTATTTTTGAATTAGATTTTAAATGACTATTTTGACTAATCTGACTCCCTAATGATTATCGAAAAGAAAAATAGTGATTGAAAAAGTGATGAGTGTTAATATTGATCAAATATTATGACTCGAGATGGTATAATTAGTAAATTTCTTTAGAAATTTAAACAAGAGTTATAAAACTTTTTGTTGGTAAAAATTCCATGACCATCTCTATATCTATCATATTTCTAACAACCATCACTCATCAAAATTCTATATAGTTTGTCGATATGTGGTACTTTAAACAGGAATCGTTCGTTTTTCATTTTCACATTTAAAAATAAATAATAATAAATAAATAAATACCAAAGTATTCACTCTCATTTAAAAGTCCTCACGGTTATGCATGGGTGAATTACTTGGAATTTGTTATGTGCTTCCATGCTCATTTAAAAGTCCTCACGGTTATGCATGTATGGAACGCATATCAAAAGTTGATTTTTTTAAATAAACAAGTTGATTCGAATCCCATTTAAAAGTCCTCACGGTTATGCGTGGTTAGAAGATACTTGAATTCATTTTTTTTAAAATAAAATTGGAATACTACTAATCTCATTTAAAAGTCCTAACGGTTATGCATGGTTAGTAGATATTCAAATTCCTGATATAAATATACCACAAATAGACACAACTGTATGATTTTATATGATGACATCATTTCCATCATTCTAAAAGTGGAATATGCGCCTAACAAAATATTTATGATTTTTGTTTGATTTTTTATTGAAATTTAATATTTATATTCAATTGAGTTTTAATGTTGAATTAATATCGATAACTTTATCTCTATTTTCTCTAACACTATTATTCTTTTGCTGATTACAAAAGGGGGAGAGAAAAGTTAAGATTTTGTCTAATAAAATCAAGCAAAGGTCAAATAATTTTATATTTGCGTCTAAGCTCATTTGCATATTTTTATTTGTATGCATATATGTAGGGGGAGCATCGTATAGAGAGGAAGCATTTAAATAGGGAGAGCAATTAGGAGCATATCAATGATCAAATACATTTAATATATTCCAAATCTTAAATATATGTTTGTTATCATCGAAAAGGGGAGATTGTTGAATGTGCACTTATATGATTTTTGTTCGATGATAATAAACATATATACATTCGTTTAAATGTATTTGTTAATATACTATTTTATTTTTTCACAGCTTAAATAAATATTTGCTGAATAAAATAGATAACACAGAATTTGAATTCAAACGAATATTTTATTCAAACAAATATTTATTACAATTTTGAATAGTACAAATTCGAGCTCTCACTATTCACTATACATTCTCAATTACAATTTCTAATTACATCACTATTTTACATATTCACCTCACTACATATCACTCACACTCGTATTTTTATCTTCAACTTCTTTCCAGTTAGAATCCAGCATCTGAGCAATCTGCAAAAATATTCACTAACGCAGTAAAATTGAAAAAGAAATATTTTTACAATATAAAATAAAATGTGAATTTTGAAAATAATATTTGCCTCAGTTATTTGGGTTGTTCGTCATCATTTAAATTTGAATTCATCATACACGAACAGCTTGTGACATACACAGTGTATCACTGTATATGCCACAAGGCCGTGCACACCGAAATATACACTTGATCGATTTACAGGGACAAGTGAGCACAGGTCAAACCCAAATACGGGATTCAACTCAAGTGCAATAAAACAATGTCATTCAGCACAAGGTCAAATCCAAGCCGGATTCAACTCAGGTGAAAATTAGAAATATAAACAATATGCAAAGGTCAAGCACTACTCAACTCAATGCATCAACAAAAGTCAAGACCGCAAATGAAATAAAACTCACATGTATGCACCAGTAAACCATGCTTCACGATGAACTTGTGGTCATAAACACAGTGACATGCACAGATGCATTCAAGAACAGCAGCCCCAAAACCAAGACAGTAGTGTGCAACTCGAGTTTCAAAAGAATCAAAGTAACACAACAGCAATAATGCAAACAACAAATGAACAGTGCAAGCATGAAGTATGCACAACAAATAATGTACACCGGTGAACAAGTATGGCAGCAGGAAAGTGCACACATTACAACAGACTCAAGGCAACAAAGAATGGCCAGACACAAGACATGGGGGCACTGGACTACAGCTTGACCAAATGGCCAACATGATCAAGAAATATAAAATGCAGTTTGCTGTGATACGAGCTCAAGACAGTACAACTACAACTCGATGCAACTGACACAAACAACTACAATACCATCAAGCTACAACTCAAATGAAACAAGTGGTAAGGATGCCTTTTATACAGTTTATAGTTGAGGCAGTAGGCCTCATGAAAAGAATCACATCATCAGCAAGGAGCAGGGAGGTTATGTTAGGATTCCTGCATTTGGGATGCAACTCAAATTTATTTAGTCTGACTTGCTTGTTAATTAATTGTGTAAAAAATTCCATGACAATAATGAACAAGTAGGAAGACATTGGATCTCCTTGCTTTATACCCCTCTTACTTCTGAAATAACCAACAGTGCCCCTATTGTAACACAAAGAGAAAGAAACTGTGGATATGCAAGTATATATCCAACTAACAAAATGACCAGGAAAACCCATTAAACTCATAATACCAGTCAAAGCTTCCCAACACACAGTATCATAAGCTCTTCTAATGTCTAGCTTCATCATAGCTCAAGGAGATACATGGGTACGACCATACCCATTAAGTAGTTCATGTGTGACCAGCACATTATCAAGTATGCTTCTATTGTTCAAAAAAGCTGCTTGATTCTCAGATATTACAGTTGGAAGCACATGCCTTAGCCTAGTAGCAATGACTTTAGAAATGCATTTGTATGTTATGTTACAACAAGCAATCGGCCGAAAAGCATGCAGAGTTACAGCATGTTTAACTTTTGGGACTAAACACAAATTGGTTGCATTGATGGGGAAAGGCAATTTATTATGTGAAAAGAAATTATGCATGGCAGCTAAAAAGTCAATAGCAACTATATCCCAACAGTGAGTAAAGAAAACAGCATTAAAGCCATCAGGGCCACCACATGAATCTCTCTTCATGCCAAACATAGCATTATGTATTTCTTCATTAGTCACAGGAGAAGATAAAACCAGGATATCATCAGCAGACAAAACTGGCGTTGGGTTTGACAAGAGCTCATGAGTAAAAGGGGACCACGTTTCAATTGGGGAAAACAGGTCAGTATAGTGGTTAATGAAAGCTTTGTCAATGTCATCAGGCTTTTTTAACATGATCCCATCTTCACTCTGAATTTGGAAGATGTTTCTTTTGGCATTTTTAATTTTAAGGGAGGTGTGATACAACTCAGTATTCCTATCACCATACAAATCCCACTCCTTCCTCAACTTTTGCTTCTTCATGCTTTGCTCAGCAACCATGGCATCAGATAGACGCTGAGTTAACACATGTTCCTGCTCTGAAAAACTGATATTACCTGGGTCATCCAGCATCCTCAGTTGAATAGTAGATAGCTCTCTCTGCAGGACAGAAGAGTACTTTTTACCATCACCATACTTGTTCTTGGCCCATGTCTTTAGCGCATCCTTGGTGGCCTTCAGTTTACGCTGCAAAATAGTCATTTTGTTACCACTTTGAGGGCATTTCCAAACTTTAGAAACTAAAGGCATAAATTCTGGATTATTGATCCAGGAATTAAAAAATTTAAAACTTGAGTTTCTTTTAATGGCATCGCACTCAGGGGCTAAATAAACAGGAGAATGATCAGAGAGTAGAGGGGGGAGGATATGATTAAGAGAGTTGGGGTATTGTGTTAAGGCCTTAGTGTTGAGAAAAGTCAAGTCCAAACTACTCATGGTTCTCACACCAGATCGACTTTTGTTATTCCAAGTATATTTTGGACCAACAAAGGTAGCTTCATGTAAATTAGAGGCAGTGATAGCAAGGTTGAGAGGGGCAATGTCAGAGATTGAAAGAGGATTGCCACCACAGCGATCATCAGCAGAAAGCATGCAGTTAAAGTCACCCAACACAAACCAGGGGTGAGATTCCTGCCTAAGATGAGGTAAATAGTTCAACATTTCCTGCCTTGCAGCTGAGTGGTTATCTGCATAAATAAAGGTCAGGTAGAAGGAAGTAGAGGTTGGATGATGTAAGGCTTGAAAATGGATGAATTGCTTATGGGATAATATTGGGATGAGGGTGTAAATGTTAGGGTCAGAAAGCACCAAGATTCTACCATATGGGGCCTCATCTAAATTATGATGAAAACTCCAAAGAGGATTGATAAGATTTGCAGCTCTGTGGGTAAGTTCATGGTTAATTTTGGTCTCAAGAATGCCAAAAATGCCTAATTTATTCTCAGATATAATGTGTTTTGCTTGCACAAGTTTGATATCCAAATGTGCACCTCTTATATTCCAAAACCCAAAATTGTGTAACATGGGAAAACTTATGGAAGTGGGTTTTGTAATATCGTAGACCTTCGAAGGCCTGAGTTTGGGGTTTTTTCCTTTTCAGGTAAAGTTTCACCATAGTCAACAAAGTTGCCTTTATCAAAATCAGACAAATGTTTATCCTTTTTTTTCCTGACAGTGCTATGGTTATTATTCAGAGGGATTGGAAAGTTGGGAAGAACAAGCTGAGGGAGATCATGATGGATTAAATAACCGGGGGGGAGTAATATGAGAATAAGGGAGTTTGGGAAGATTGCAAGGGGATATGGATTCAACTGAAGCATGCACACAGACATTGTGTGCATGTGTGACTGTAGCTTGAACTTGAGGAAGGGACTTACTGTGGGAACAGGAAGCAATATCAAGAGGGTTTTGATTATTCTCAATGAGGAGTAATGAAGGCACAGTTATACCATCCAAATTGACATTGTTACCATTTTTATTTGCATGTCTTATTGTTTCAGGAACAATCTTTCCTTTTTGTTTTCCTTTTATCAATACATTCTGTTTTAACTTTCCATTTTCAACCAGCTCCTGAACTAGCTTGCCATACTTATCAGCAAGTTGAAAGTTTGCAACTAAATCAGCATCATTACACTGATTATCATAGTTCATGTCAATGCAAGCTTGCATTCTTCCATCAACTACGAGTACATCCTTACAGGTACTATCAGTAGAATTTTTTAAATGATCAACTTTTCTTTTCTCACTTCCTCCTTCATCACACTGAATAATATTTTCGTCATTTACTTTTTGCAACACTTGAAATTTATTTCCTAAGTTCATTTCCATCACCTCAACAACTTCCCCCTCCTCAACTTGTTCATCCATATTGTCCCTTCTATTAACTGATTCAATTCCTTCTTTTCTCGATATATAGTCTCTGTCATTCCCAATATTGCCTCTCCCTGAATTCTCCTTGGTCTTAATTAACTCATTCTTCCTTTTGTTTCCATGCTCAACTTTCTTCCAAACCCTGAGAGAAATATTATTGGCAACTTTGTCATTTTGTTCTTTCACAGGAGAGTCTTTTTTTGTTCTTGTTTTGGTAACGTATTTTTATTACTATTTGGATCTTCATCAATCACAACACAAATTTTGCAACTTAAAATGTCGTGCCCAAACACCTTACAGGAAGTACATGCAAGTGGTCTCCACTGATATTCCACAAAAACAGTTTGCCTTGTTCCATCCTTACACAGTACTTGAAAGTTGTCCACTAGGTCAGAGATGGGAGTCACTTCAACCAAGGCTTTAGCATAAGTTAGCCTTTCCATTTTCTCCGTATTTTCATCTAAACATTTAACACTTCCAATTCTTCCTGCTAGCCAGTTGATGCCAAGAGGGGACCACGCTGCTAGAGGGATGTTGTAGATGTGTATCCATATTGGAACTGATGTGACTGAGCCACACACATTGCTTACTGTGGGGTCCCATTGTTTAATTATAAACAATTTGTTCTTCATGATTATCGGGTCATCCTTGATGATCCTGCTCCGATCTTCCTCACTAGAAAATAGGAACAAGAAGACAACACCATCAGACTTGACTTTTATATTTCCTTTCAAACGCCACACACGTTTGAGGTGTTGTACTACTGCAGTGAAAGAAAGGGGTTTATCAAGGAAGAAGCCTACTAAATAATCTTGCCAAATACATTGCCCTGCTTCTTGAACCGCATCAGGAAGAACCAGAGCATCACCATCATATTCATATGTCTCAATTACCTACTATATCAATCAACTCTCTCTAATGCTGATAAACTACCTTTATTAATGGAACAATTCAGAGTATATCTCTCGACTTCTAGTGGGCTTTAAGTTTTGTTACGAACAACATCATAACATTGTTATTATATAACAATGTTATGAGATTCTCAATGGAATCACCCTTAGAAAAATTATAAATTTGTGCATTTATTATATATGCATTGCTTTTGTTGTGACTTTATCTAAGTCAACGTACTTAGCCCTTAACTGAATTAACCATGGTCTCTTCTATTTGAAACATTTCTAGCTTAAAGATCCTTAACTTGAATTTTACTGTTAAGATATTATACTCGAAATCATTTATGAACTTTGAGTTCGAACAATCCTTCATAAGGAGTTCATTATTTCTATAAACAATTCTCTAGTTTTTCATAAATACACGAGAACACCTCAAATAATCACTTAGAGATATCTATTTGGATTTGATATTTGCTTCATGTTTCAAGTAAATAATCAAATCACAATATCATAGAAAACATAACATGTATGATAATTCCTATTGCTAATGCATAAGGAATACATCTTACATGTTACGTATTAAACATTTTAATAAGGCATTCTTGCATATCGCCTAGGAAAATTCCCAATATTTTTTATACTTACTATAAAAGACATCATGTATAAATCCAATTTCGAGTATTAAAACAACTATAGCCGATACTAACACAAGTACATTGTTAATAATTAGTAATGTGTTATTTATTTATGGTTTAGAAATATTTATGTACCTTTTAACGTACTTTCTTATGAACATATGATTTCTCCGCATTTTGATCGATGATCAAATTATTTGATACATCTATCAAAAACATTTTTCAATTTTGATGCTTTTCAGAATGATACATTCGTATATGTTCTCGGATCATATCCAAAAACCCACAAACTCAACATCGCTTCCACCAACTTCGAAATTCTTTAGATGTTATGTGCAAACAGACTAGTCTAAATCTATATTTAGAACTTTCTGTTTCAAAACGTATATAGTAAACATAAAGACATACTAGGTGATAATTTTGTGAGTAAAATCCGAAACAACTTGAGCACATCAAATAGTGAATATTATATGTTAAGTTCAACGATTGAAATTCACCGTATTGTTATTATCAATGTGGCTCCCTATATTCTAACTGCATTTGTGTTTCTCTTAAAGATACATTTACGACCAATGGATCATATCCCTTTGGGTATAATTATAAAAATTATATTTTGATAATTGTACTTGGAATCTATTTCGAATCTACGCATCATACCATATCTTAGAGTCAATACTATCAATGGTTTAATTAAATAACCAGGGATTATTTATTTCTGACATTGATAAGAAACTCACATATTCTCTTTAATGTATAAGAATACTCATTAGACATTCTAGTGCATTGTGTTCATTTAGATTCGATCAATTTCATTTCATCCCTTGCAATCAATTTTATCCTTGGATAATATTCATTTATTTTATACCAATTATTCCTTCAAGGAATTCCTTCTCTAGTAGTTTGTATTTTTTTGAAGCAACAGTTGTTTCTCTGTGCGACGAAATGAGCATTCATAAACATTTTATTGTAGGATCATTTTTCACCCTAGAAGAGGGTGAATAGGGTGATACTAGTAATAATAAAAATTAATGCAGAAAAAAAGCAATCACAGAAAATAATGTCGAAGAGATCATACACAAATTTACTCAGCTTTAGAAAAACCCTGCCTACGTGCTGTCTCCAAGGTTTTTACTAGAAATCAAGTAGTCAAACGCTTGCACATGTAAACTTGCGACACTTGCTAATGACTAAACTAACTCTACGCTTAAAACCCTACCACAACTCAACCACTGAGTTGCGAATTCTCGAATTACACCACTGTAGTTCGTAACCTAGTCACACAACTAGAAAGTTACACAATTTTAAATGTAAATTACAACTGAAAATAAAATAACAACAAAACTGTGTAAAAATTTAAGCCCAAGCCAAGAATGAAGACCGACCCAATTAAAATAATAAGGACGACTTCCTATCTTCTTTTGTTTTCATAGCCATTCTTTCTTCGTTCCTCTTCTGATTTTAGGGTTTCTTTCGAATTGAGGCGTCGCTTGATTATTGATCGATTGAGGTGATTAATTTGATTTGCTTTGCTTTGCTTCGTCAACCGTCTCCTAGCTTTGATTGGCTTTCGGCTGCTCAAATTTGATGAGTTCGTATAATTATTACTGGTATGCAATTTCCTTTTATTTATTCTGCACGAACTCAATTTACTGCCGATGATGATATGGAGATTTATATAGGGATTAAAGCCCTAAAATTATGTTCGTATATTTGAGTTAAATTCTTCAATTATTTTTGTTTGGCCATTCGATTTTGCTTGAATACTTGTGACAATTTTGACTTGTTCCATTCGTATTTGTTCTTTTGTGATTTTGAATTTTACTCTATTGCTTTGAGTTTTCTCTAAGTCGGTTTCTTTCTTTTCACCTATGACTTCGGCCATTTGATTATTTGAGATAAACTTGACTTGTTCACACTCTTGACTGTTCCAATTTTTGCTGGCTTTGACTTGCTCAATGTTTCCTTATAACTTTTGATTTTGTCCAAAAGCTTGACTCACAGCTATACAGTTTTTATTGTATATTTGTATGTCACTCCATGTATATACATACATACATGTATGTATATATGTGTGATGGCTCTTGTGTCAATTCTGGTCGTTCATGTATTTACATAGTGTACTTGAAACTGAGCTTGTACTTGTGTAGAGCTTCTGTCCTGTTTTGACCATTTCTATGTTGATTGAAGTCTGATTCAATATGTTTTGCTGTTTTATTGCTTGTAGTTTCATATACACATGATTGTTCGACTAGTTCGTGTTGTACTTACTCGTTTCACTTGAATCTCTATTGTTCATTTTGTCTTGACCCATTGGCCTTGGTTCTAGTCTGGTGAAATTTCAACTGTTTCATGTCCTCATGTGCACATCAATGTCATCTCCATGTTTCACTTATCTGGCACATTATGGTATCATCTACCACCGGTTCATTTTGTTTTGTTGATCTTGCCGAAGTTGGAATGGTTGAGGCTTGAACTGTATGTATGTTGAATGCATATGTACTGACTGTCACATGTATGAATTCATGTGTATAGTCATTGTTGAGTTTCTTCGAGTTAAGCTTGAAACTTTTTCCACCTACGTATATATGTATGTTGGCTTGCTTCGACCTATGTTGATCTGCACTGTGTCTTGGTTGAGACTTCACTTGTGCACTGGTCTTGTCTGGTTTCCACTGCATATATATGTGTGTTCACGCATGTATATATGTATGTTGTGATGATCTTGTTGCAGTCTTGAGCATTGATGTTTGATCCGAAGCTTTGTTGAGTTCCTGTGTACATTGTTTTGTGATCTGGTGCAGTGTTAATGTGCATTTGTACTTGAAGTCTTGTCTCATTCGAACTAGAGCTTGTCTGATTTGTTTTGACTTGATTTTGGTCTAGGTTCACTTTGTTATTGTAGTCAAGTCAAGTATACATTACTTTGCATGTAAAGGGGTTGAGTTCAATGATGGTCTCCATGCATCTGCTATGTCCTTGTTGTAGCCCGTGTGTGGTCTTGTTTTTTTGAAACTGCCTGCATATCATTATGAACTGGTTTATTTGCTCCACTTCATACGTGCACTTGATTTTAGTTGCTTTGTAAATGGTTGCCTATTAACTTGCTGTTGCATTTGATTCTTCAAGTGTACTTTTGTATTTATGTGAATCTTATCTGGTTCACCTAAACTACATGTTCTAGTGCCATAAGAGCTCTGGTCTAGTGGCGTGTTGTCGCCTTTGATCATTGCATTCTGAAGCTTTTAGTTCCATAATTTGCATCCTTACTTTGGTCTTGTTTATAGTGTGCTTTGAGTTACTTTATTTTGAACTGCCATGTTTACCGTTTTCTGGCATGATGTACTTGAGTTGAATCGAGTTTTTACTCAGGTTTGACCTCGTGCTCACCTGTTGCTGTAGTTTTAACAAGAAAGTATATATCGGTATGCATGGCTTTGTAGCGTATAGTGGTACACTGTGTATGTCACAAGTTGTTCGTGTAGGATTAAAAAATAAATGATGACGAACAACCCAAATAACCGAGGCAAATGATATTTTCAAAACATGCATTTTATTGTGCATTGCAAAGTAATTTCTTTTTCAATTTTACCGCGTCAAGGTTTGTTTTGCAGATAGCTGAGATGCTGGATTCAAGCTGGAACAAAGTTGAAGATCAAATATACGAGTGTTGAGTGAATATGTATGAGGTTTAAATTGTAAAGTGAAAATTATTATGTAATTGAAATTGAATTTTAATTAGAATGTAGTGAGAGCTTAAATTTGTACTATTCGAATTTGTAATGAAATATTTGTTTGAATAAAATATTTGTTTGAATATGAATTCTAAGTTATTTATTTTATTCAACAAATATTTATTTAATCATGTGAAAAATAAAATAGTACAATAAGAAATACATTTAAATGAATATATATATATATATATATGTGTGTGTGTGTGTGTTTATTATCATCAAACAAAAATCATATACAAGCATATTCTACAATCTCCCCCTTTTGATGATAACAAACATATATTAAGATCTTTACTCTATTAAATGTATTTGGATTTGGTGAATTCTATTAGCTCTCCTTATTTGAATGCTCCTCCTATAACAAAGCTCCCCCTACACGGATGCATGTAGTTAAAACTGAAAAATCAATTAAAAATAACTTTGAATAAATGCACTCTCGAATATTAGTAAGAATATTGCTCAAAAATCAAAATCTTAATTTCTCTCCCCTTATTATTATCATCAAAAATAATAATATTAATTGAAACAGCTACGATTTTGATTAAAAATATAAATCAAATCAAGAGAGAAATATTATTTTCAAATTTCAATTAATAAAAAAAATCATTATATTTTATTAATTAGAAACAAACTCCACTTTAGAGAAATGGTGGGATTATGGAAAATTTCATATAGTGACAAGAGTTTGATATTTTCAATAACGGAATAATTTGTGCATTTTCTCTTTTCAAATATTATACCAAAAAATGTAAAGCACTTACTAACCATGCATAACCGTTAGGACTTTTAAATGAGGTTAGTAGTGACCCCACTTTTTTCTTTTTTCTTTTAAAAAAATATATCAAGTATTTTCTAACCATGCATAACCGCGAGGACTTTTAAATGAGAATGGAATCCTATATATAGAAATATAAGCAATTCACCCATGCATAATCACGAGGACTTTTAAATGAGAGTGAATACTTTAGGATATAATTGTTTCACAAAAAATATTTTCTTATTTTTAAATATCAAATCGTGCACACTATATTATGATGTATGGATTGACAGAATGGTGAAAGTAATAGAAATGATCGTGGCATAAGTGCTAATCTAAAAATATTGTAAAATTTGTTTAATTTTCATGAAATTATAAAATTATACATCCCCTTGTTATGGAATATAATTTAATCACTATCCAACACTTTTCAAGCACTATGATAATTTTGATAAATTCCAAAAGAATCATTTAGTCAATGATTATCTTTTCTAGAGTACATCTCTTATCGAAATAAACTAGAGTGCTTTTAACATGATGAAAACCAAATTTTCAAAAATTAAAATAAGTGAAAATCAATTTTCTGTAAGGGGGTTTTGTGAAAATAACTTCTAGTTTAAAATCAATATAATTAATTAAATAATTGCACAAATGATTTCAACATGAGATGATATCAAATACCACTTGTATTTGAGGTATTCATGGTGATATAAAGTGGTATATAAGAAACGCGTGTACTCCTCAACACTTGAATTGCTTTTTGAAATTTTTTCAGCATGTTGATTTATATCATGCACAAGTAAAGTAATCTAAATTAAGAAAAAACACACATTCAGAAAAAAATTCTTCAAAGCAGTTTTTCTTGACATTCCAAAGCGAATCAATAAAAAGCTAAGAACAGAAAAATTGTAGCACTATTGGTTAGCTTTATAGAACTTCATGAATTTTACGAATGGAAGTTAAGAAGCTCAAGGTATGGCAGAAATACTTCAATAATGTCGATGAAAATATAATTAGCAATATGTGAACAAAATTGAGTTAAGAGATCATACTCACTTTCCTTTGATTCTATGATATTTGAAATGTGATGATCCCCATCTAAACTTTATAGGCTCAGGAACATTCAAATTTTAGTTTATTGATCACCTAGAACAAATCAAAATCTATCTCCATTAAATTTGCTCCTTAGCCCACTTATGTGTCTAAATTTTGAAGAAGGCAAGTGGTCTAACTATGGATGTATGACCACTATTATTATCTATTGAAATTTTTGGTACCCAAATTGTCTATATAACAAACCGTTAGCATCTACAATTGTACCATTGGAAATCCAAATTTGTTTAAATTTCAAACCATTTATATTCGTACCTTTTGGAATCCATATTTGTTTAATGGTTTTGTGTTTGTATATGTTTCAACAATTATTCTTGCCTTGTCCAATATTTCCACACTTTAGTAGTTGGGTATCACACTTTTCCCCTTAACAGTGCTATTAGTCATTTGTTCACATTTTGATACTTTTGCAAATCCAAATCCTTTCCTTTTATTCACGAAGAGTTGATTTTCTAAGAGCATATTAAATGATTTTTCTTTAGTGAAATTTTTTCGAGTAATCAACTCAAATTTATTAATTTTGATTTTAAAAGTTTACTTTCATTTATTAGCCTCGAACAACAACTAATGGTACTATCTCTCTTTTCAAAATTATTTATTTTCAACCCCATATTTTCAATTTCAAGCTCTCTAATTTTAGCCTCAATTTCTAACATCTCAGTTTCAAAGAGTTGGAGTTTTTTGAATTCTTTTTTTTCAAAATCCTTGATTTTTTCATTCCCCTTTTCAAACTCGTGATTTAATCAAATAATTTCAGATTTTCTCAAAATCACATTTTCTTTTTCAAAGGTTGTGAAATTTTCGTTGGCGTTGTTTAATTTCTTTTCAAAATTCGCAAATTTAGAACTTTCCGACCTCCTAAAACAATCCAATTCTTTTTGCAAAATATTATTTTTACAAATCAAATCAGTTTTGTTCTTCTCCCGAATTAAAATTTCGTTTTCTAACTTTTGAAAGTTTTCATGAAAATAGGCAAAATCTTTTTCATAGTTCAAACACTTTTTGCAATTAGAATTTTTATTGTTCTTAATATTCTTAAGCTCATTTTCTAAATCATTATTTTTCTGACACGGTTTATATTGTTCCCTTTGCAAGTTATTATTTTTCATCTCAAGAGATTCATTATTTTCAATTAATTTTCGGCACAAGAGAACTAAATCATGAAATGAAAGATCACTTATCTCATCAGCTATTGAATCTTCATCACTGTTCTCTTTTGCAAATCCTGTCAAGCACGTTTCTTCAACTAAGTCCATTGTGGGGGATTTCTCACCATTTTTTACTTTTGCACCATATATTGCATCAAAAGTATTCCAGATTTCCTATGCACTTTCATAATGAGAGATATAGTTAAAATTATTTCAATTAATATGAGAATATATTATATGCCTAGCAAGAGCATTAATCAAAGTATTTTTCTTGTCTACTATATCACACCCATTTTCAATAATATCCCGACATTTAGAATTAACATATTTTAAATAAAATTCCTTTTTTAATTTCCAATTTAAAAAACCCGTTCCATCAAAAATAGAAGGACAAATACTGGACGGATTCTCACTAGATTTGCAACTAGGGTTAGACATCCTTGCTACTAACCTTGTTCTGATACCATTTGTAGGATTGTTTTCACCCTAGGGGGGATGAATAGGGTGATACTAGTAATGATAAAAATTAATGCAGAAATAAAAACAATCACAGAAAATATGCTGAAAGGATCACACACAAATTTACCCAGCTTCGGAAAAACCCTGCCTACGTGCTGCCCTCCATGGTTTCTATTAGAAATTAAGCAGTCAGATACTTACACATGTAAACTTACGACACCTACTAATGACTAACCTAACTCTACGCTTAGAACCCTGCCACAACTCAGCGTGAATTATCGAACTACACCACCGTAGTTCGTAACCTAGTCACACGACTAGAAAGTTATACGATTTAAAAAGAAAATTACAACTGAAAATAAAATAAAATAAAAACCCTATAAAAATTTAAGCCCAAGCCAAGAATGAAGACCGACCCAATTAAAATAAAAAGCATGACTACCTATTTTCTTTTGCTTTCATGGTCGTTCTTTCTTCGTTCCACTTTTGATTTTAGGGTTTCTTCCAAATTGAGGCGCTGCTTGATTTTTGATCGATTGAGGTGATTAATTTGATTTGCTTTGCCCGTCAATCGTCTCCTAGCTTTGATTGGCTTTCGGCCGTTCCAATTCAATGAGTTTGAATAATTATTACTGGTATGCGATTTCCTTTTATTTATTCTTGTTGATATGCACGAACTCGATTTACTGCCAATGATGATATGGGGATTTATATAGGGATTAAAGTCCTAAATTATGTTCGTATATTTGAGTTGAATTCTTCAATTATTTTTGCATGGCCGTTCGATTTTGCTTGAATACTTGTGATAATTCTGAATTGTTCAATTCGTATTTATTCTTTCATGATTTTGAATTTTACTCCTTTGCTTTGAGTTTTCTCTGAGTCGGTTTCATTCTTTGCACCTATGACTTCGACCATTTGATTATTTGAGATAAACTTCACTTTTGTACTCTCTTGAATTTGTTCCAATTTTTGTTGGCTTTGACTTGTTCATTGTTTCCTTGTAAATTCCGATTTTGTCCAAAAGCTTGACTCATGGCTTCACAGTTTTTACTATATATTTGTATGTCGCTCCATGTACATACATACATACATACATAAATGTATGTATATATGGGTGATGGCTCTAGTATCAATTCTGGTTGTTCATGTATATACATGGTGTACTTAAAACTGAGCTTGTACGTGTGTAGAGCTGTTGTCTTGTTCTGACCATTGCTATGTTGGTTGAAGTTTGATTCAATATGTTTTGCTGTTTTAGTGCTTGTAGTTGCATATACACATGTCTGTGTGTTCGAGTAGTTCATGTTGTACTTACTCGTTTCACTTGATTCTCTATTATTCATTTTGTCATGACCCATTGGCCTTGATTCTGGTCTGGTGAATGTTTCAATTGTTTCATGTCCTCATGTGCACATCAATGTCATCTCTATGTTTCACTTATCTAGTACATTGTGGTCATGTCTACCTTTGGTTCATTTTATTTTGTTGCTCTTGCCTTGAGTTTGAATGGTTGAGGCTTGAACTGTATGTATGTTGAATGCATATGTACTGGCTGTCACATTTATGCATTCATGTGTAGAGTCATTGTTGAGTTGCTTCGAGTTAAGCTTGAAACTGTTTTCACCTATGTATATATGTATGCTGGTCTGCTTCGAGTTATGTTGATCTGCACTGTGTCTTGGTTGAGACTTCACTTGTGCACTGGTCTTGTCTGGTTTCCACTACATATATATGTGTGTGTTCACGCATGTATATATGTGTGTTGTGATGATCTTGTTGCAGTCTTGAGCATTGATGTTTGATCTGAAGCTTTGTTGAGTTCCTGTGTACATTGTTTTGTGATCTGGTGTAGTGTTGATGTGCATTTGTACTTGAAGCCTTGTCTCATTTGAACCAGAGCATGTCTGATTTGATTGGACTTGATTTTGGTCTGGGTTCACTTTGTTATTGTAGTTAAGTCAAGTATACATTTGTTTGCATGTAAAGTGGCCGAGTTCAATGATGGTCTCCATGCATCTGCTATGTCCTTGTTGCAGCCTTGTTTGGTCTTGTTCTTTTGAAAGTGCCTGCATATCATTGTGAACTGGTTTATTTGCTCCACTTCATATGTGCACTTGATTTTAGTTGCTTTGTATGTGGTTTCCTATTAACTAGCTATTGCATTCAATTCATCAAGTGTACTTTTGTATTCATGTGAATCTTATCTGGTTCACCTGAACTACATGTTCTTGTGCCATACGAGCTCTGGTCTGGTGAGGTGTTGTTGCCTTTGATTATTGCATTCTGAAGCTTTTCGTTCCATAATTTGCATCCTTGCTTTGACCATGTTTGTAGTGTGCTTTGAGTTACTTTATTTTGAACTTCCATATTCACTGTTTGCTGGCATGATGAACTTGAGTTGAATATAATTTTTACTCGGGTTTGACCTCGTGCTCACCTATCCCTGTAGTTTTAACAAGCAAGTGTATATCAATGTACACAACCTTATGGCATGTACAGTGATACATTGTGCATGCCACAAATTTTTTGTATAGGATTAACAACCCAAATAACTGAAGTAAATGATATTTTCAACATATATATTTTATTATACACTGCAAAATAATTTCTTTTTCAATTTTACCTCATCAAGGTTTATTTTGCAGATAGCTTATATGCTGGATTCAAGCTAGAACGAAGTTGAAGATCAAATATACGAGTGTTGAGTGAATATGTAGTGAGGTTTAAATTGTTAAGTGAAAATTGTTTTGTAATTGAAATTGAATTGTAATTGAATGTCGTAAGATCTCAAATTTGTACTATTCGAATTTGTAATAAAATATTTATTTAAATATGAATTCTAAGTTATTTATTTTATTCAACAAATATTTATTTAATTATGTGAAAAATAAAGTAGTACAATTATAAATACATTTATACGAATATATATATATATATGTTTATTATCATCAAACAAAAATCATATACTAGCATATTCTACATTTATGAGTTGCCATATATAAAATTGATTTTCCATTAGTTTACTATATATTTATGTTCACAACATAAATTGGTCATCTAATAATTATCGTTTCCAAAATTCTCTTAGGATGATTCATATAAGAGCTCTTATGTATAATTATTACGTGTAATTTTTCGACTCGCACGACCTGCCAACTCGTTGGCCTAGGATATGTAGGGGTTTCTTATAAACACTTATCTTGTATGGTTTCATAATGTTTTCTTTGGATGATATTAATCTTAATCTTGTGTACTACCCTTAAGTAATATACCTTATAGAAAGAGTTTAATTCAACTTCACTCAACATTGATTGTGTTTGTCCAACAAATTTAGATTGTTCCTTATCAATATATCATTATGTATTATAGGGAGGAGTGCCTTCGAGACTAAATCTTTATTCATATTAGATACATACATAATCTTTTCCTATATACTCATACATTCTATCAAATCGAATCATGTATGTTGCATATTATATTATTTTATTTCATTTTATATTCTATGAGCTTATATAGATTTATACATGCGTATCAAATACAGATGTTCATGTGTGTGATAACTCATTGATGAATATGACAAATTATGTGGAACCATTTTAGTATTTATAGACTTATGATTGCATACATCAATATAAATTAATCCTAAGAGTTCATCAACTTTTATGACCCTCCCACTAAATGGATACATAACTCTTAATTGTTTGAGATATAATTAACCAGCATCATATGATTCATAATCATATAATAAAATTATTTCTCAAAACTACGGCTAAGTCTATACTTCCAAATAATTATAAATAATTTTAGATACATTAGTATTTTCCAATGCACCACTTCTGTTGTGAAAACAAATAAGGCATTATAGTTTTATTTTATAACAAATATTCATAATATTCACATTGAAAGATAACTATGTCTATTCTTCAGTCGATACAAAAATAGTCATTATTTCATTAATAATGTTCGGTTTGTTTTAGGAAAACAATTTTATTAACTTGATGCAATCAATAAGTGTTACATGACATTCTCCCACTACTTCTGCTATTAATATAATAGAATACTGAATTCGGATGCCAATCATTCATTTAATATAGATTATTCATTTCATATAATACAACTAGATTACAATGGAGATTTACTTGATCCGATATCTTGAAATCAAAGAAATAAATCTCATGGAAAAAAATTCTATATGAAAATAAATTTTGGAAAAAAAAAATCATATTTCCTATTCCAAGGTTAAGTATCAATTATTATTATTATTGCAATTCTGTTTCTGATATTTCTTTATAAAGCAGAAGTGACCATTCCTTCTCTTTATCCTAACCACACCTTAAATCATAGTTACTCTTGTGCATTCATTATTCTTTCAAAATGGTCAAACCATTCAAAAAGAATCCTTTACTAAAATATCATGACGAACTCTTTACAAAAATGCATTTAATTATACTCAACGCTTAATGATATCAAATATGATGCACCATACTTAAACTAATCAAATCAACATTTCTGCACTTAAGTTCTTGGATCTATATTGTAGTTTGGGTCTTGTGTTACATTTAACACATATGATATTTTATTGTAATCAATCAAATTAAATACTCGATCTCACGATATGGTTTATTTTTTTATTTCAGATGAATCAATTTTCATTGAAATATCGAACATTACGAACTATTATGGTTCATCACATAACATTTATATACGATTGTATATGGATCAAATACCCATAGACTTGTATTGCTTTGAGTTCGAAACTCATGGAATGCAATACATGGTTGCGACCAAATAAATACGTAAGCGACCACATTACAAATGTATTTAGTGGTTGTAAAATCAAATGCTTGCATGGGTATTGAATCATTAACTTGCAATAAGCATTTATTAGTAAGTATATGTTATATGTTATATTTCTGTTTGTAAATCTTCAATTTAGTTCATTTGCATTTTTATCAATCATATTAAATACACAAATTTATCACTATAGATTATTATAATATTATATAGCATATATTCCTACAATATTAGAAATGTTAAATGTTATCATTTCCTTTTTCTAATAAGGCTCCCACTAGTATTTAATGTTTTACCAAACCTAAAGTCGAAATACAGAAGTCTTTCAACTTCATTAGTGGCTATTAGGACTCGTTTGTCTTGGAATTTTGATCTTGAGTTTGCTCAACTAGTCATGGCTACATGGAGGATGAATAACTTCTTATTGGTTGTATCATATACAACTCCTAACCCTTGGTATCTTATCCTAATTTCACTTCGACGTTAAGTTTTCTCAATAAATCGAAAAGAGATTATTCACTTGGACCTACCATATCGCAATGGCATAAGTATAATATGTGTACTTGAGTTTCCTCAACAAATACATACAATTATCTTAACTCGTCTACTCAATATATTAACAATAGTACACATAACATTTCTAACTTAAGTTTGCTTAACAACTAAGGAGTATGCAAGTAATTTATTAATATATGTATGGTAGATGACAATATTATTTTGAAGATTCACAATCTTCAATATATTATATTGAGTGATATCGACCTATAGAATAATATATTTTTTGTGAAATATCCTCATGATGCTAGGGTCGAACACATCAGAATTCACGGCATACATACATTTAGATATGTATTTATTCCCTAAATCTATTTGGGGTTCCTTAATGTTCCACATGTATCTTATACATTCATATTATATAAGATATATTATTATATAACTTTTATATTTCATATTACCTATATAATAGTTTTATACATAAAATTATGTTAATTAAATATTTTTTAATTAATTTTAATTACTTAACATTTTTAATTAATTTTATATTATCTTGGTATAACATCTGTATTGAATATTTATTATATACTATAACCTTTATAGTATAACACACAGATATACATATACATATATATATATATATATATATATATATAAGGGTCGAATATTTGGACATAAAATAAAACATAAGTGGTGATACAATAGATTTGAACCGTTAGATCTAGTTGACTTCATATATAGGGCTGAATTCAATGGGCAATCTAATGGTTGAGTTTTATTGTGTCACCAATCGTGTCCATATTTTATGTCCATATAGATTGTCTCATATATACACACATTATTTAATTAATTAAACTTTTAATTAATTTATTTAACTAAATTTTTTTAATTAAATTTGTATTAATTTTGAAATTCACTTATATACATACATATATACTTATGTTAATTTAACATTTTAAAACAACATGACATATATCATAACATACAATACATGTTTATATTTATTAATTAGTTAACTTATTTAATTAATATATTTTATTAATCTTATTAATAAATTTCATAAATTTATAAACTAATTTATATTAATATTCAAATATTTTGAAAATTTTCATTATATAACATTTATAATACGTATATATTATATTTCAAATTCGACTTTTAAATTTAAAATCTTATATTTTCAATTTTGAAAACAATTTGGAAGTTTGTATTATAACATGTATAACATTTTTCCTATTGTAAATTTAAATTTAATAATTTTATTTTTAATTCCAAAACAATTTTTAAATTAGCCCAAGTCCCAATTCAAATTGATCATTTTCTACTAGGGATAACTTTTGGGCTTACTTTATCATTTCGTTCTAGGCTAGTAGTCAGGTAGGGCATACGCTTGATTACCGAAACCAATCTTAGACACTAATTTTCTAAACATTCTAATATATGGGTAGCCCTTAATAAGTTAATCCTAACATGACTAATTTAGATCACATAGGCTTCTGGGTTTTGATATTACCATAGGAACTAGGCCAGCGCACAACGGAAGTTATGCGTGAATTTCAAAAAAAATTCCTTATTGGATTTTTATTGGGCTTATGAAGTCTAATTTTTCTAGAATATTTCCAAATTTATTTAAATGAAATCTTTCGTTTTATTCAACATTTTAAAAGGATATTATATTATTTAATTTCATGTTATATTAAATATATGTGTGCATCATATAGATACATACATACATATATATATATATATACATACATACATACATACATACATATATATATAAATGTGTGCATATGTAACAAACCAATCCGTGCAAGGTATAACATATCCACGTATAGTTGCCGAGATTTACATTGAAACAGATATATTAGCTCATCGAATATGTAAATGTATTGTCTAAATATGCATATATGTATACACACACTTTTGATTTTATGATAAAATATTTCAATATGTATAAATTTTTTTTATAATTTTGTATAAACATATAAATATTTATATATGAATATAAATATATATTATTAACAAAATGTATATATGTTAATCACTATATATATATATGTTTATATTATTTTAAATATAATAATTTCTTTTGTTGTAATGTCGAAAATAATACTTAAACAAATAAATAATTTTTTATACATATTTATACGCATACAAATGAATATGCTAAATAATTATATATCAATATGTGTAATATATATGTGTGTGCGTCCCTGTGTGTGTATATGTTAATCTAAACAACATTATAAAATAATTTTTATTTAAATATATTTATTGAACTAGTCTTGCACACAGACTAAGTATTTTTTTAATTTTAAATTTTGAATAAATAAATAAGTAAATAAATAAATGTATATGTATATATATATTAATAAAACTGAAAATAATTATTTAAAAATTAGGAAAATTTTCATCATTTAATGTTAGAATTTTCCAAAAGGACGTGAACTCTATGTCTACTGTCCCCTTCACCTTGGCCCTTGCTTTCGTTGAGTTTCCCATATAGAGATAATTTTCATCATCAAATGGTTCAAGTTTTTTTAATAGACTCTTGTCATTGTAGATATGCTTAGTAGCACCAGAGCTTATCCACCAAGAATTCTTTTTTTCAATCATGTTGATTTCAGAGATTACTGCAGCTAAGTTTTCTTTTGTTGATTGAGGTTTCTTTTTAGGAAAATGACAATCTCTTTTAAAGTGACCAGATTTTTCAAAATTATAGCACCCATTCACTTTCTTGGCTTTCTTGTTATTGAATTTTTCTTATTCTGAAATTTCTTCTTTCTATTAAAAGAGTTCTTAGAGGTTTTGTTTTCCTCCTTTTCCTCCAGTATGTAGATTTTAGATGGAAACACTGTTGGTTAAGTGATTTCTTTCTACCTAAGTTGTTCTTCCACTTACAAATACTATGCAAGATTATCCAGAGTCATAACCTCATTCTTGTGTTTAAAGATTTTCCTTTGATCTTTCCAAGAAGGAGGAAGTTTGTCTACTATGGATGAGACTTTTATCTCCTCATCCATATTCATATTTTGCTAGGTAAATTGGTTTAGAATAAACATAATATCATTGAATTTCTCTACCATTGGTCTAGCATCACTCATTTTATAATTAAAAAATTTAGTAGCCAAAAATTTCGTACTTGCTACGCCCTCCGTTAGCTATAAGGCCCGCCTCCCATACTTCTTTGGCAATTAATTTGTTGTGATACATATCGAATATAGTATCTGTCATTACATTGCATATGTGCCTCTTACATATGTAATAATCTTGCTTCTGTTTTAGTCTCGATTGTACTTGCGCAATAATCTAGTTTTACGTTTTCTCTGGCTTTGGCGTCGTAAGAACATAAACTACTTTTAGTCTGACCAGTAAAAAATGCATCTTCTTCTGCCAACGCACGAAATTAACACCATCGAACCTTCCTAAAATTTGGTGAAATCAGAAGCGAACTCTCTCAAACCGTGGGTGCCATTGTCGAATAACATCTTAAGATTGTTGGGTTATATTCTTGAATTTATATTGAAGTGACATAGCAGTAGTAAAAACAAATATGATCTGGTTGGACGAACGACGGCAGCGTGTGTGGCAATTATGCATGGCCTCTTTCTTCATAATAGAGGAAACATTTGGATCGCCAAATAGTCCATTCTTCACTTGAGAAATCTATATTTAATTTAATATACCTTATTATATTCTAAGAAGTGGGACTATTCATTCCACGTTTTTCCTCTTCTTCTCATTTTTAAACAAAAATAACTGACACAAAATTTTGTAAAACATTCACTAAGAGCATCTCCAATGGGAGATTATATCTCATAAAATGTAAGATTTACACCAAAAATGCAATCCAATTGAGATACATTATTAAGTAGTTCATAAATTTAGGTCAAATGTCTGTAATCTATAATTAAAATGGGCGCTTGTTGAATAAGCGCTCAATCCTTAAAAGCCTGTTCAATATACGCCTGGAGATCAACAAACGCGTACTTATCTTCTTCAACTTTTTTCATGCTTGGACGTTTGTTGAACAAACGCCTAACCCCATATTTTATTGGAAAATTTATGTGCTTACATTTTATACTTACAAAATGTAATATTTCCATCCAGAATGATTGGAGATGCTCTAACAATCAGAATGAGATCAGAAAACACATCATTTATGTGGTCAGGATGACACCATAAAATAAGATTCACACTTGTGTCACTATGACAAAATGACGTTGGAAATAGGTTTTGGGATGATTAGCGTGGCTCCAGTTTAGCTTGGGAAATGCTCGGTTTTATGTGGTGCATTAAAAAAAGGCGTTATGTCTTGATATAACCAAGATATGCGTGGTTCTATTAACACCTCGGTTTTTTCCTTTCCTACCCCCGTGAAAAATAATAAAGATATTTTACAAAAATATCCACAAAAGAAAGGAGAATAAGAAGAAATAAAGACATATAATTTATTGTATGTGCATTAATTATGTATTTCTATCATACTAAAATACCATCTCTATTTTAGGTTGAAAATAATAATACATTTCTCCATCGTTCCCATATCGACATTTGAGATCTAACATCAAAATTTATGAGACTTCCATCTATAATTATTTCTAATTCAAATAAGATAATAATAATAAAATAAATGAAGCTTAAAATCAAAATTAATAAACCTTAAAGATGTCACAAAAAAAATTAGTTTCCGACAAATATAAGCTTCATATAAAATTCATGTGAAAAAATGTAATGTTTCATTAAATTCATTTTTTTAAAACAAAGGTAATTTGGATATAAAATGGGGCAGAAAAGGGAATATGTGTGGTGTCATTCTTTTTTGTAAACCAGCGGGGTGAGAAAATAAAAAATGAGGATGTTAATAGAATTACCCAAAAGTCATATGTAACATCCATAGATAAGTTTTTTGGATTGAGGATGAATCACGTAACAATATTTTGTAGGTGATTTATGTTACACTTCTACTCAAAACTACCTCAATATATTAGTTGCTGATAATGATGATTATAGAATGCTTTACAACTATATAATAAGATTTGATTTGACTCTTAGTGTCTTAGGTCATTTATCTACTTTCTAAAGTTGATTTTTTATTTCTCTGATCTTCTTAGATGGTTCAGTGTCAAGATCAATGTAACGTCCCGAAAATTTTCGACTTTCGAAAATTCAACATCGATACTCACTTTATCGACTGCCGAGAAATCGAAGGCCGGAAACTCGAAATGTTATGGTTTAAGAAAAAGAAAGACAAAGAAGAAGAGAGAAAAAGATAGAAAAATAGAGAGGGAAAGAAAACAGAAAATAGATAAGGTAGAAAAAGATAGAGGGAAAAGAGAATAGAAAATAGAAAATGGAACAGAAAGAAAACATAGAATGGAACAGAAAAACAACAGAACAACATCAGAATCTCACAATTCGCAGCGGAACAACATATAATAATAAATGAAAAATCTTTAAACAAAGAACTATATCAGTTATTACATTACATCACATTTCATTACATCATATCATCAGAGTGTACAACAACAACAACAAACAGTGCAGCGGAAAAAGAAATACTATATAAACTAGTAATACGGCATGCCATCCAATCTGCCTCCAGCAACTCCAGAATATCCAGAATATCCTGATAAACCTTAACTCTTAACTGCCCGTGTGGAAATTGGTGGGCACCCAGAGTTTAGGAAGGAAAACAATAAACTCCGAGTCAGTCATGTGACTGGTGTGAGAACTCAAAACAGTTTATTTATTTTTAAAATCAAAATAGAGAAATATTTTTAAAGTCAATTCGCAATGCTTTTAAAAATGAGACTACCACAAGGCCTCCCGCACACACACACAATGCAAACGCAGAATCGGAGGAGATTTCTCCTTATGATAGTCAAAGATGCTTGATACGCATTTAAAAGAACATTTGATATTATTACTAGTGCATAGTGTAGAGAAAAATTCATTTTGAAAGTAGAATATAAATCTTAGCCAGCATACGACCATTATCGTATGCCTACTATAGCTACCATCCAAACAGTGGTGACCACCATAAGTGAATGGCAGGTCCTACAACTAATACCGTACAAGTTTCGTATTGGGAATTGGATTTCCAACGAATGATCAGGCCAAGGAACTTCCCATTGCCACATGAGAATGCCTCTGGATGGACATCCCCGAGAACCAAACCGGATCTCTACCAACGCAAGGCCGGGTTACCCCTAACTGAGTAACAACTGACCGAATATGCCATCCCCCGGTCATTTGGGACCTTTTAACCGAGCGCTCGTAATCAATTCACACAATCATAACAAAGTGTTTTCAACATGAGTAAGTATCTGGGCTCCATACCATGATACCACCCTTTTCCAGAAGGAAATGCACACATCCTAAAGGGCGCTGCCCCTCATAACCTTGCTGCATCTTTCCTGTTTTGACCATTCACGGGGTGTGAGGCTCGACGAAGTCACGTCCACAAAAACATACTTTATACAAAAGCCATGCTTTGGGTCAACAAATGATCATAGAAATGATCACCAAGATAGACGATCAAATAAACGATCCTATCACAAATAATCAACACAATGATCATTTCACAGCAACACTCAGCATGTCACATTACCAAAATGGGAATATATCGCTGATAACATTCAACTACATAACCTCTGAGCTCGTACGTCTCAGAGAAGGGTGTTAAGCTAAAAGAATAAATTCTCCGCCACCAACAGAAATATATTTGAAAGAAATCGGCTTTATATCTCAACTTGTAATGTCAGGCATACTATCCATACAAGTCTGTTCCGGGCTCGAACAAAACCGAAGGCACTTACAAAGAAGTCCTTGCAATCCGGATATTCACAATCCTGATCGGATTTCCCATCACTTAGGGAGTCTCTATACCGTTGCAACTCAGTGCAGAGACAATCGACAGGTCATCCTATCGCTCTCGCAAATACCGGGTCTTCAACACCGATCTTCAAATGCAATTCATAATGACGTATCACATATTCGGAATGGGTTATACGACCCCATGGTCCTTTCCCGGTTAACCCGAATAGTGAGCGCTTATTCAAAAATAAGTGTGGCATTCAAATTCAAACAAATCACATCAATTACCCATTCAAAGGGAAATATTGATAGTCGGTTATTGAACTATCAATGGATATGCACAACATCACCAGTTTCCAAATAATTTTCCAAATTATTTATTTTCCAAAATATCTTCACTAGATATATAATTTCAATACTTCAAAAATAAATCAATATTTATTTTTAAACAATTTCCTTTCTATTCATAAATTCCATAGTGAATTTATATTTTCAAAATATCCATGCATATACGATTTCAATTATTCATTTGAATTTATCTTAAAAAAGATAAATTCTCTAATATTCACGTTATATTGGAAAACATTTCCATACTTATTTAATAAGTAATTCACAAATTTTATTTATTTTCAACACTTTGAAAATATTCAATATACTTAAATCGAGATTAAGTATATATTTCATTCTTTAAGGAAATCATGCTCTTAAACATATTTCTTTGGGCCAAAACCAATGTTGCGTAAAACATCGTTACGACAACCCAAAATCACTAGTATAGGGATTTGAAATTAAAATCGATATATAAATCCCAATACTATACAAAACATTTCCTTTCGGAAATCATTTACTATAACAACAGTGTTATAGTCCACTATTTCCTTTTATTTCTCGAAAACGTCTATTCCAACAATAAATGTTGAAATCTAGGGTTTCGAATCTCAACACATTTAAAACATCGTTAGGTCGTTTTAATTCTGTTTAAAATATCACATTTTAAACATTTTCTTTAACATATTATTCACTATTCAAAAACGTGAATATACTACGTTAACAAATTTCATCCTTTTATTCATTTTATTTTAAAGGATCATTCACAGTCAAAAATGTGAATATAACTCCATTAATAGGTTTCAACAATTTACTTATCAAAATAAGTTGTTTGCGGATTTATAAAACAATGTTTATAAATTTCATTTCTATTTATTCTATAAAAACTTCCCTTTTATAAATTTCCTTTATTAACCTATTCAATTTCATATCTAAATGATATACTAAAAATTCATATTATAAGTCAAATACTTATAATTTATTTGTTTGCAAAAATCGTTCCTTTGAACTTCATAATTATAAATCCTATAACTTATAGGATTCAATGATTTATCCAAAACCATTCTTTTAATGACTTTATAAATTTTATAAAACTACTGCTTATAAAATTCCATTTATAACTTCACCGTTTATAATTCTATAAATTCCATTCACTTATGCAATCTATTTTCACTTCATTCAAACACTTATAAAAACTCGTTTTATAATGTTAATATTTCAATTTATAAATATCCATTTATAAATCTCTTAATATAAATCAATTTATATTATTCTTTAAAACGTCTTTAAATTCCTTTAAAACTTCATCATTTTCTTGATTTATAAAATAATTAAATTTTATAAATCCTATATTTAAAGTTTTCACAATAAATTCAAAAATCCCGATTTTACTATTTTATAAAATCATTAGCATCATATTCTCAAAACCCAGTTTTCAACTATATTTCTCAAAAATCATAATTTTTATAACTTTAAAAATTATAACGTTTATTTATTTAAAATGGATCAATTCCAAAATTATTTTATAAAACGTATACTTTTAAAAAATCACTTTAAAAATCATTTTAAAAGTTTCAAAATTTGGTCCAATGATGCTACATACCAAATAGTCAATCACGACAACAACGACATCATATATCGATATGATAGTCAATCAAATATCAAAATATCTGAAATCAAATAAAAACTGTTGAGGAATCCAGTTGGATCCCTCCAACCTGTTTTCCTGCATCCACAAACATTAGCACAATACCAATTTCGCTCTAGTACGAAATTATCGCGGTATATGGGATTTAAAATATTATCCGCTTAATAGACGGCGCAATAGGGTCTCATCCGCTATACAAATGCGGGAAATCAATAACTCCAATATATACATATGCCAATATATATATATTACTATTATATATAATACCAATTTCACTGTTTATGAAATATTCGCGGTATATGTTTTTAATAAATAACATCCGCTTACTAACGGCGTATAATGTCTATTTTAACAATCAATAGATATCAATCATCATTCAAACATGCATTCAAATATTTTAAATCTAACTATTTAAAATAAAATCGAAACCGATTCGATTGAGTGAGAAGTTCTCACCTTGATTTCAATTTCGTTTTAGCGATTTATTTCGAATAAAATTAAACGGACGTTTAATTTTACCCAAAATTCTCACTAACTCCAAACGACTCCAATCCAATTCCATCGCGTAGTGCTCGTCCATATGATTCCAACGCAACTGGTTTCGCGCATTTTCGACCTCGTATGAAAAAGTTATGAATTTTCAAAGTTTTACACGATTTAAACTAAAATTTACAACATATTTAACCTAACTTTTAATCACAGCCGTTGGATCCATCAACATGCCATCACGACCGCACACCCCCCCCCCCCCCCCATCTTCTCCTTCCTCTTTCACGTTATCTCCAGTAACCATAGCCGCACACTCAAACCCATTTCAATAAATTAGGGTTTAAATTTTCAACTCCAACACTTGACGAATCTTCATCAAACTACCCTCATTCGAACGCCTCCCACATGCTCTATGCTCGGCCATAGCCTTGGCACACTCGGCCTCACCATCACATGGGAATTCGTGCATGAGTTCATGACAAACGCGGCCGTATATCTCATCATCCGTAGCATCAATCGCGATCTCCACCGTTGAATACGTCGAGCTCGTTCCCCTCTACAATTCTCTAGTTGAAAGTTTAGCCTAATTGTCGACAGATTTGGAGAAATTGGAGGGGGAAGTTAGGACGTTTCTGGCCGTTTATCAGGGAGGTGGCGGCTGCGTTTATAATTAGGGTTAGGTTTCTTTTTTTTTTATTTTTTTAGAATGGTGGGCTATTTATAGGAAAAAAATCGAACACTATTCATCCGGAAATTCCGAACTCCGATTTACGCGCCGTAACCAGCATTTCTAGGGTTTACCCCGCGTTCCGGACACAATGGAACAGGTTTCGAAAGCTAATTCGGACATCTGTGCGAGTTATGGCAATAAACGTTCAATTTAATTTAAACCGATTTAAACGATTTTCTAGGCGTTTTAATTTGTACCGGACAAACGGTAAATCCAATTGACACGAAATTTGAAACCTTACAATAATATCACATTACGGATCCGATGAAACTGGTTTCGTCGAAATCCGAGACTTTTTGAAAAATGGCTATTTTAACTCGCCAAATTAATATTAAAAATAATTCGATGCGTTTCGAGCTGCCACGATCAAACGATAGCTCCGATTGACACGAAAATTGAAATCCGGTAATAACTAACTATTACGGATCCAATGGAACTGGTTTCGTTCAATTCTGAGACTGTTCAAAAATTGACTATTTTCACTAGTCGATTTAATATTAAAATATTCAATTTTCACAAATAAACTTTTAATTCGATTTTAAAAGTTCTAAAATATCGTTCTAACTCCAACATGATAAAATAAAATTTTACAAATCATTTTCAATCATATTTAACTCAATTTTCAATTATTTCCATAATTTAACGTATTAAATTATCGATTTAATTATTCAATTAAATCCAATAATTCAAATAAAAATTTATTTGACTTATAAATTCACTTCTAAATATTTAAAATTAATTAAATATTCAAATTTTAATTTCTAAAAATTCTGGGTCGTTACAATCTTCCCCCCTTAAAAGAATTTCGTCCTCGAAATTATTAAGTAAGAAAAGTTATAGAATTTATTAACTTTCCCTAAATCCATAGTTAAACTTCTTACAATAACTTTACTAAGTTTTCAAATCATAATTAGTTATCTTTTCAAAAACAACTACTATTGTTTAACTTTCAATTCCAAATCAAAGTTAAAGTTTTCAAAAAAAAATTCCATTTTCTCAAAAAAAAAAATTTTCTAACGCCTTAAATTTTCGGAAAAATTCGCCATAGTCTCCTTTGCGGGGGTCGACCCGAAAAAAAATGACAGTATATATATCACAAATATACATCTCATCAAGTAATGAGGCATCCCGAAGGGAAAAAAAGTATAAAAGTACGATATTTAATCCGAGATATGTACCTTATATTTTATTAGCGAGCATATACGGCTAATATAGCGCGAAAGCGAGCTCCAAATGCGAAGCAAACGCGATCCGCACCTACTAAACACTCAACAAACAACATGAGAACATGCATATATGAAAATAGTATCAATATACAACATATAGCAACATAATAACTATATATGCCAACATAGCAAATGTATGAAAAGCAATATATTCAACCATCAACCAATTATCATTCATAACCAATAAATGTTCATTCATATTCTCGTTGATATTCAATGAATTGGTTTTTAATTTAATCACATTTGATTCATTAATAGTGGATGTTCTTACTAACATTCATGTTCAATTAGTTTATATTCACTAATTCATATTCGAGTTGGTTCACTTCCAAATCAAATTCAATTCTATTTAAGATTCACTTAACTTTCAATTGAATTTCTATTACTTTAGCTTTAAATTTCATTAACTCTTAATGAATTATATACAATCAACTAACAACCATATAACAACCAATGTATATATATTAGTTTCAACCAAATTCCTTTGCTTATCAATTGGTTTAATTAATTGATTTTCATTTAATTATTCAACTTTCCAATAACATTAGATTTTAATGAATTAACACGTACATCCATTATTTCATACCAATTTTATTCACATTCAATTGATTTACATTCAATCCATTCATTTACAACAGTTGAATTTCATTTATATAACTTAAGTTCACATTTATCACTTCACTTTATTAATTTACTTTGATACTAATATCAACTTCATTCAACATCTCTTAAGTTATACTTCCATTTCTAAAGTAAATTTCCATTTAACTTTAAATTCATTTTCATTTACAACTCATATTCATAAATATATTCATATAGTTTCACTTCTTATATATATATATATATATATATATATATATATATATATATATATAAGTTTATTTCACAATTGTAAATCACATTAATTATAATTCAATTCATATAATTCTTTTGCTTATACAATTATTTTTTTATTTAGATTATTCAAACAACTAAACAATCAACTTATTTTAACTTTAATAATTCTGAAAAATTATTTCTTTCATATATAAAATATAATCAAGGTAAAATTATTTCATTTACCCAATTTAAAACAATACTGTGTCGAATTGTTCTGTACAAGTGTTTAGAGATCCCTATCAACAACGTTAATTACTCGTATTAACCAGAATCTATATACCACTCAACAAACCAATCATCACAATATAAAACAATTTTTTTATTGACTAACAAATACGCTCTCATAGCTATTATTACACTCAACTCATTCTAGAGTACTACTGACTCTATCTCTAATGAGTAATACCCAACAGAACCATGGTTGTCGCTTAACCATATGCTCTGATACCAAATGTAACGTCCCGAATATTTTCGACTTTCGAAAATTCAACATCGATACTCACTTTATCGACTGCCGAGAAATCGAAGGCCGGAAACTCGAAATGTTATGGTTTAAGAAAAAGAAAGACAAAGAAGAAGAGAGAAAAAGATATAAAAATAGAGAGGGAAAGAAAACAGAAAATAGATAAGGTAGAAAAAGATAGAGGGAAAAGAGAATAGAAAATAGAAAATGGAACAGAAAGAAAACATAGAATGGAACAGAAAAACAACAGAACAACATCAGAATCTCACAATTCGCAGCGGAACAACATATAATAATAAATGAAAAATCTTTAAACAAAGAACTATATCAGTTATTACATTACATCACATTTCATTACATCATATCATCAGAGTGTACAACAACAACAACAAACAGTGCAGCGGAAAAAGAAATACTATATAAACTAGTAATACGGCATGCCATCCAATCTGCCTCCAGCAACTCCAGAATATCCAGAATATCCTGATAAATCTTAACTCTTAACTGCCCGTGTGGAAATTGGTGGGCACCCAGAGTTTAGGAAGGAAAACAATAAACTCCGAGTCAGTCATGTGACTGGTGTGAGAACTCAAAACAGTTTATTTATTTTTAAAATCAAAATAGAGGAATATTTTTAAAGTCAATTCGCAATGCTTTTAAAAATGAGACTACCATAAGGCCTCCCGCACACACACACAATGCAAACGCAGAATCGGAGGAGATTTCTCCTTATGATAGTCAAAGATGCTTGATACACATTTAAAAAAACATTTGATATTATTACTAGTGCATAGTGTAGAGAAAAATTCATTTTGAAAGTAGAATATAAATCTTAGCCAGCATACGACCATTATCGTATGCCTACTATAGCTACCATCCAAACAGTGGTGACCACCATAAGTGAATGGCAGGTCCTACAACTAATACCGTACATGTTTCGTATTGGGAATTGGATTTCCAACGAATGATCAGGCCAAGGAACTTCCCATTGCCACATGAGAATGCCTCTGGATGGACATCCCCGAGAACCAAACCGGATCTCTACCAACACATGGCCGGGTTATCCCTAACTGAGTAACAACTGACCGAATATGCCATCCTCCGGTCCTTTGGGACCTCTTAACCGAGCGCTCGTAATCAATTCACACAATCATAACAAAGTGTTTTCAACATGAGTAAGTATCTGGGCTCCATACCATGATACCACCCTTTTCCAGAAGGAAATGCACACATCCTAAAGGGCGCTGCCCCTCATAACCTTGTTGCATCTTTCCTGTTTTGACCATTCACGGGGTGTGAGGCTCGACGAAGTCACGTCCACAAAAACATACTTTATACAAAAGCCATGCTTTGGGTCAACAAATGATCATAGAAATGATCACCAAGATAGACGATCAAATAAACGATCCTATCACAAATAATCAACACAATGATCATTTCACAGCAACACTCAGCATGTCACATTACCAAAATGGGAATATATCGCTGATAACATTCAACTACATAACCTCTGAGCTCGTACGTCTCAGAGAAGGGTGTTAAGCTAAAAGAATAAATTCTCCGCCACCAACAGAAATATATTTGAAAGAAATCGGCTTTATATCTCAACTTGTAATGTCAGGCATACTATCCATACAAGTCTGTTCCGGGCTCGAACAAAACCGAAGGCACTTACAAAGAAGTCCTTGCAATCCGGATATTCACAATCCTGATCGGATTTCCCCTCACTTAGGGAGTCTCTATACCGTTGCAACTCAGTGCAGAGACAATCGACAGGTCATCCTATCGCTCTCGCAAATACCGGGTCTTCAACACCGATCTTCAAATGCAATTCATAACGACGTATCACATATTCGGAATGGGTTATACGACCCCATGGTCCTTTCCCGGTTAACCCGAATAGTGAGCGCTTATTCAAAAATAAGTGTGGCATTCAAATTCAAACAAATCACATCAATTACCCATTCAAAGGGAAATATTGATAGTCGGTTATTGAACTATCAATGGATATGCACAACATCACCAGTTTCCAAATAATTTTCCAAATTATTTATTTTCCAAAATATCTTCACTAGATATATAATTTCAATACTTCAAAAATAAATCAATATTTATTTTTAAACAATTTCCTTTCTATTCATAAATTCCATAGTGAATTTATATTTTCAAAATATCCATGCATATACGATTTCAATTATTCATTTGAATTTATCTTAAAAAAGATAAATTCTCTAATATTCACGTTATATTGGAAAACATTTCCATACTTATTTAATAAGTAATTCACAAATTTTATTTATTTTCAACACTTTGAAAATATTCAATATACTTAAATCGAGATTAAGTATATATTTCATTCTTTAAGGAAATCATGCTCTTAAACATATTTCTTTGGGTCAAAACCAATGTTGCGTAAAACATCGTTACGACAACCCAAAATCACTAGTATAGGGATTTGAAATTAAAATAGATATATAAATCCCAATACTATACAAAACATTTCCTTTCGGAAATCATTTACTATAACAACAGTGTTATAGTCCACTATTTCCTTTTATTTCTCGAAAACGTCTATTCCAACAATAAATGTTGAAATCTAGGGTTTCGAATCTCAACACATTTAAAACATCGTTAGGTCGTTTTAATTCTGTTTAAAATATCACATTTTAAACATTTTCTTTAACATATTATTCACTATTCAAAAACGTGAATATACTACGTTAACAAATTTCATCCTTTTATTCATTTTATTTTAAAGGATCATTCACAGTCAAAAATGTGAATATAACTCCATTAATAGGTTTCAACAATTTACTTATCAAAATAAGTTGTTTGCGGATTTATAAAACAACGTTTATAAATTCCATTTCTATTTATTCTATAAAAACTTCCCTTTTATAAATTTCCTTTATTAACCTATTCAATTTCATATCTAAATGATATACTAAAAATTCATATTATAAGTCAAATACTTATAATTTATTTGTTTGCAAAAATCGTTCCTTTGAACTTCATAATTATAAATCCTATAACTTATAGGATTCAATGATTTATCCAAAACCATTCTTTTAATGACTTTATAAATTTTATAAAACTACTGCTTATAAAATTCCATTTATAACTTCACCGTTTATAATTCTATAAATTCCATTCACTTATGCAATCTATTTTCACTTCATTCAAACACTTATAAAAACTCGTTTTATAATGTTAATATTTCAATTTATAAATATCCATTTATAAATCTCTTAATATAAATCAATTTATATTATTCTTTAAAACGTCTTTAAATTCCTTTAAAACTTCATCATTTTCTTGATTTATAAAATAATTAAATTTTATAAATCCTATATTTAAAGTTTTCACAATAAATTCAAAAATCCCGATTTTACTATTTTATAAAATCATTAGCATCATATTCTCAAAACCCAGTTTTCAACTATATTTCTCAAAAATCATAATTTTTATAACTTTAAAAATTATAACGTTTATTTATTTAAAATGGATCAATTCCAAAATTATTTTATAAAACGTATACTTTTAAAAAATCACTTTAAAAATCATTTTAAAAGTTTCAAAATTTGGTCCAATGATGCTACATACCAAATAGTCAATCACGACAACAACGACATCATATATCGATATGATAGTCAATCAAATATCAAAATATCTGAAATCAAATAAAAACTGTTGAGGAATCCAGTTGGATCCCTCCAACCTGTTTTCCTGCATCCACAAACATTAGCACAATACCAATTTCGCTCTAGTACGAAATTATCGCGGTATATGGGATTTAAAATATTATCCGCTTAATAGACGGCGCAATAGGGTCTCATCCGCTATACAAATGCGGGAAATCAATAACTCCAATATATACATATGCCAATATATATATATTACTATTATATATAATACCAATTTCACTGTTTATGAAATATTCGCGGTATATGTTTTTAATAAATAACATCCGCTTACTAACGGCGTATAATGTCTATTTTAACAATCAATAGATATCAATCATCATTCAAACATGCATTCAAATATTTTAAATCTAACTATTTAAAATAAAATCGAAACCGATTCGATTGAGTGAGAAGTTCTCACCTTGATTTCAATTTCGTTTTAGCGATTTATTTCGAATAAAATTAAACGGACGTTTAATTTTACCCAAAATTCTCACTAACTCCAAACGACTCCAATCCAATTCCATCGCGTAGTGCTCGTCCATACGATTCCAACGCAACTGGTTTCGCGCATTTTCGACCTCGTATGAAAAAGTTATGAATTTTCAAAGTTTTACACGATTTAAACTAAAATTTACAACATATTTAACCTAACTTTTAATCACAGCCGTTGGATCCATCAACATGCCATCACGACCGCACACCCCCCCCCCCATCTTCTCCTTCCTCTTTCACGTTATCTCCAGTAACCATAGCCGCACACTCAAACCCATTTCAATAAATTAGGGTTTAAATTTTCAACTCCAACACTTGACGAATCTTCATCAAACTACCCTCATTCGAACGCCTCCCACATGCTCTATGCTCGGCCATAGCCTTGGCACACTCGGCCTCACCATCACATGGGAATTCGTGCACGAGTTCATGACAAACGCGGCCGTATATCTCATCATCCGTAGCATCAATCGCGATCTCCACCGTTGAATACGTCGTGCCCGTTCCCCTCTACAATTCTCTAGTTGAAAGTTTAGCCTAATTGTCGACGGATTCGGAGAAATTGGAGGGGGAAGTTGGGACGTTTCTAGCCGTTTATCAGGGAGGTGGCGGCTGCGTTTATAATTAGGGTTAGGTTTCTTTTTTTTTTCTTTTTTTTAGAATGGTGGACTATTTATAGGAAAAAATCGAACACTATTCATCCGGAGATTCCGAACTCCGATTTACGCGCCGTAACCAGCGTTTCTAGGGTTTACCCCACGTTCCAGACACAATGGAACAGGTTTCGAAAGCTAATTCGAACATCTGTGCGAGTTATGGCAATAAACGTTCAATTTAATTTAAACCGATTTAAACGATTTTCTAGGCGTTTTAAAGTGTACCGGACAAACGGTAAATCCAATTGACACGAAATTTGAAACCTTACAATAATATCACATTACGGATCCGATGAAACTGGTTTCGTCGAAATCCGAGACTTTTTGAAAAATGGCTATTTTAACTCGCCAAATTACTATTAAAAATAATTCGATGCGTTTCGAGCTGCCACGATCAAACGATAGCTCCGATTGACACGAAAATTGAAATCCGGTAATAACTAACTATTACGGATCCAATGGAACTGGTTTCGTTCAATTCTGAGACTGTTCAAAAATTGACTATTTTCACTAGTCGATTTAATATTAAAATATTCAATTTTCACAAATAAACTTTTAATTCGAGTTTAAAAGTTCTAAAATATCGTTCTAACTCCAACATGATAAAATAAAATTTTACAAATCATTTTCAATCATATTTAACTCAATTTTCAATTATTTCCATAATTTAACGTATTAAATTATCGATTTAATTATTCAATTAAATCCAATAATTCAAATAAAAATTTATTTGACTTATAAATTCACTTCTTAATATTTAAAATTAATTAAATGTTCAAATTTTAATTTCTAAAAATTCTGGGTCGTTACAATCAAGAGAGTTTAGTTTGATTTTTGAATAGGATTTTGCTGTGTTATTTTTCTGTTTTGTGTTAAGTTATGTTGTTGCATGTCTTTGTTCTTAGTAGTTGAGAGAGACCTATTCCTCTATCCCATTCTCCATGTTCTCATTTGTATATCACATATCAACAAGGGATAGATAGATTATTGCAGAGTTGAGGCACTTTATGTTGGATATTTTCAAGTTTTCCCGTTGTTTTGTTTTCATAAAGAGAGAAGAAAGGGAAGAGGAAAGAAATGAAAAACAAAAGTCCCACATCTTGCGATATTGGGGACCATACTTGTTTAAGTATAGGTTTCTCATGAAGGAGTTGGAACCTTGGGGCTCCCAAATGTTTTCTTTTTTGACAGGAGGGAAGTCATGCATAACCACCGCACACTCGCGAGTCGCCGCCGCCGTCCATCCGACTGAACCGGGGAGGGTACAGGTACAATGATGATATTTTTGGAGCAAATCTGAAAATAGTAATGGGCCAGATTTTAGTCTATTATGGACCCAAAATTAAATTTGAATAAGGTAGGACGTTTGAAATTTAAAAGGGTGCGCAACCCTTGCTAACGGTTCTGAACCGTTGGACGCAACCCTTAATGAAAAGATACCTCCTTAAACTCTATATAAAGGACATCCAGAACTATTATTCAAGAATAGTAATCTTATTTTTCCTCCTTCTTCTTTCCACACAGTTTGTAGCACCATTAGAGTGTTCCAGGACACTCTCGTTCAAACAAATTTGTAACGCCTATAAGGTGTTGGTAATTCAGTATATTTGTCGCGCTTGTATGGCATTGCAGATTCTACCTTTCTCTTCTTCAATCTATTCTGCCTCTAAATTTTGCATCATTTGAAATCAAAATACAGTGTTCTTGGACAGATCAAAACCATACAAATTTATAATCTGGTTACGCTGTTCCAAGGCTTCATTGAATCCTAAAAGTCGATAGTTCGATAACCTATTTGTACCTGGTGGTTTGAACTATTATATGAAAGAATATATTCCATAGATCCTCGAAGTCAAAAGTACGATATTGTATTCGTCGGATTCGACTCGAACAAAAAATTTCCCAACAGTTTTTCAGACAATACTTCAACCATGGAAGGTTTGAGCCCTTGCAAGTCATGAATCGGCATTTAACTCTATTGGAGCGGTTTGATGGAGATAATTTTACTCGTTGGCAAGAGACAATGAAATTCTTCTTGATCACCATCAAATTGTTCTATATTTTGGAAGATGGCTTGGAAGTAATACCAGACGAAACCGACAAAGATGATGCTGCTATAAACGCGAAACGTGCAAAGCGCAAAGAGGATGATTTTCTATATAGAGGGCACTTTCTGAATGCATTGTCTACTCCTGTCTACAATGCTTATAGAACCGTGGAAACTACAAAGGCACTTTGGACCGCACGGGAAAGAAAATATCGCATATTTGAGGTAAGCAACAAAAATTTCTTATTTGCAATTATATGGATTTCAAAATAGTCACCAATAAGTTCATAGTTGGACAAATAAGTGAAATTCTACTATTGGTGAATCAACTTAAAGATGCTGGAATAGATCTCCCTGAATCTTTTGTTGTTGGAGTTATAATTTCAAGACTTCCTAACTCTTGGAATGATTATAAGAAAAAATTGAAGCATGCGAAAACAGATTATGATTTAAATGGTTTATAGCGTCATCTTTGTATTGAAGAGGATTCTCGTAAACGCGAACTAGATGATAATCCAGAAACTGAGTCCCATTCTAATGCAAATAATGTTCAAATTACTGACAAGTTAAACCCTAAGAATCAAACAAGTTTAAGAAGAAAAATTATTCCAACAACAACAAAAAGAAAGGTGCTTATTACTACTGTAACAAGCCTGGCCACTATGCCCGAGACTGCCGTCTACGGAAGAAACAAAAAAAAGTGAATGTGGTTGTAGACTGGCTTGTGGCTATAGTACAAAAGGCAAACTCCGTTTGTAGAATTGGTAATGATTGGTGGTTTGTTACTGGAGCAACCATTCACATTTGCAAAGATCGTAATCTGTTTCAGACTTACGAAGAAAATAATGAAGAAGTCGACAAAGTTACTGGACCAAATAAGGTTCCAAGAAAAGTTTTGGGAAAATGCACCATAGAACTTCCATTCACTTCTCGAAAAGTTCTTACATTAGTTAAAGTATTTTATGTATATGATATGTGTAAGAATTTGGTCTCTGGATACCTTCTTAACAATGGAGGATTCAAAATGGTGTATGAGTCTGATAAGTTAGTGTTGTCCAAGAACGACAAATTCATTGGACAGAGATACTCTTGTAACGGCATGGTTAAGTTGAATCTAATAAAGAAATCTTTTGTTTATATTGTTGGTTCTGTTTGTTTATGACATGGTAGACTAGGACATGTTAATTATAATTTTCTTAAAAATATGCATAAATTAGGATTAATTTCTGATTATGATTTCGATACTATTTCTAAATATGAAATACATGTTCAAGCAAAAATACGTTGAAAATCCTTGAATCCGTAAAAAGGAAAACTGGCTTGCTTGATTTGGTATATAATGATGTAGGTGGCTTGAAAAGTCATATCACCTATGGTGGTAGCCAATACTATATAACATTTATTGATGATTATACTAGATATGCATATGTGTATCTAATGAAAACTAAAGATGAGAATTTTGACAAATTTAAAATTTACAAAGCATAGGTCAAAACACAATTAGGAGTTAAAAGAAAAGTATTACAGTCAGATCGTGGTGGTGAATATTTCTCATAGGAATTCACCTTATTTTGTAAACAAAATGGTTTAGTTTACCAATGCACTGCCCCATATACACCACAACAAAATGGTGCTGCTGAAGGGAAAAATAGAACTTTAGTAGAAATGGTTAATGTCATACTCATAAATTCAAACTTACCTTATAACCTGTGGTGTGGCTATGTTATCTGCATGTTATATTTTAAATAGAGTACCACTTAAAAGAATAATGTTTCCCTTTATGAATTATGCTTTAATAGGAAACCTAATCTTATAAGACTTAAAGTTTGAGGTTGTTTAGCATATGTTAGAAAACCAGACCCTAAACGACCAAAGTTAGGAAATAGGGCATTTAAATGTTTTTCATAGGATATTCACTTAATAGTATAACCTCTAAGTTCCTAATTCTTAACACCTTAGAAGTTATAGAATCCGTAGATGTAGACTCTTTGAAAATCAAATTATTGAGATTCCATTGAGATCATCTAGTCCAGAACCTAATACGATTGATGGTATCAATGATGATGACTATGATCTAGCTAAAATAGTAAGGAAGTATTAGTACTAGATAATAGTACTGAACAAAGGAGAATTAAAAGAGCAAGAATAGAGAAGGACTATGCTCTTAACTTCATTACATATCTTATAGAAGAAAGTATGGACGAAGTCCTTAATATGACTAGATATGTCATGAACGTCGATGATGACCCCAAAACTTATTTTGAGGCTACGAGTTCCAGCGATTCAATATTCTGCAAAGAAGCTATCAATGATGAAATGAATTTCATACTGTTAAACCAAACTTGGGTTTTAACTGATTTACCTCTTGGTGCTAAACCTATAGGATGTAAATGGATGTTCAAGAAAATTTGAATACATATGGATCCACTGATAAGTTTAGAGCCATATTAGTTGCTAAGGGATATAAGCAAAGACATGGAGTAGATTACTTTGATATATATGCTTCAGTTGCTCGCATATCTTCTATACGCTGTTTAATAGCACTTGCATCAATTCATAAATTGGTCATACATCAAATGGATGTAAGGACTACCTTTCTAAATGGAGATTTAGAAGAAGAGATATGTATGGAAGAACTTGAAGGTTTAAAAAACCCAGGCCAAGAAAAGAAAGTTTGCAAATTAGTAAAGTCTCTTCATGGCCTGAAGCAAGTGCCCCTGCAATGGCATGAGAAGTATGATAAAATACCATTGTCATATGGATTTATTGTTAATGGCTCTGATAAATGTATTTATAGCAAATCTGACAACAACGATTATGTTATAATATGTTTATTCGTTGGTGGCATGCTAATATTTGGTTCCAATATATCCTGTGTGAATGAAACTAAGAAGTTTCTATCTTCTAAGTTTGATATGAAAGATCTTTGAGAAGCTGACGTAATTCTGGGAATTAAAATCATTAGGAAAGTGGAGGAGTTGTTACTAACTCAATCTCATTACATTGAGAAGTTCCTTTGAAAGTATGGTCATTATAATGACAAACCAGCACCAACTCTTTTAGATCCTAGTATTAAATTAGAAAAGAAAACTGGACGTATCATTTCTCAACTTGAGTATTCCTGTATTATTGGGAGCCTTATGTATGTTATGCATTGTACTAGACCAAACATAGCACATGATAAAAGCATGTTATGTAGATTTATGAGTAATCCAGGTTTCGAACATTAGAAAGCTATTCCCAACCTTTTAGCTTATTTGAAAAGAACCATTACCTATGGTATATCTTATAAAGGAAATCCTGTTGTAATAGAAGGATATAGCGATGCGACCTAGAACAATGTAGAATCCATATCCAAGTCTACGACTAGATGGATCTTTACATTAGGTGGTGCTATTGTGTCTTGGGTTTTCAAGAAACAGACCCGTATATCTGACTCAACAATGTTGTCAGAATTGATTACATTAGCAGATGCATGTAAGGAAACAGAATGTCTTGGGAATTTATTAATAGAAATCCCATTATGGAAGAAGCTATCTCTAACAGTTTTGATTAAGTGTGATAATCATGCTACAATATACAATGTCACTAACAAGACATATAATGGAAAGTCTTGACATGTGAGTCTAAGACATCAAATGATAAAACAGTTACTCAAAAGTGGAGTAATAACTATGGACTACATAGAAACAAAGAAAAAACTTGATAGACCCACTCACAAAGAGTCTTCCAAAAGCAATGGTTTCTATAGAATCGAAGAAAATGGGACCGAAATCTGTGAATGAAGGTTGATCACCCTCAATAGAAACCCAACTTATGTTTTGAAAAGGATAGACAAAGTTCAATGGGTACCAACAAGTTAAGAGAATGATTATGAAACGCTAAATTAATAATCTGATAATATTTAGTGTTGGATTCTGAAAGAACAAATGATGGACATAATATCCTTAATAAGTCTAGATACTTTAAAAATGCGTATCGTAGGAACACCTTAAAGGACTTACCTATATGAGTATGGAAATCAGACCGTTTCTTAAGAAAGTAAGACCGTTTTCTAACGTAGATTCATGAACTCAGGATTTAAAGCACATAACCGTTAACGTGATGAGCAATACATATCACTTTACCTAAGAAAATTAATATGCGTGATTACTCTGGTTTTATCATAAGCGATACTTGGTTCAATATTTGTTCACCATAGAATCTCAATAAGGCTTTGAATGGTTAATACTAAGTAAAGGTTCAAATTCAAAAGATACCTTTTATTTATTTGTTGATTCTCACGATGGTGCAATTATTGATCTTTGAACTACGTTTGGCTTGATCCCACTTGGGCACGTAGACAATCACTCATGTTATGCAGCTATTCCGATTTTAACCTTAAAATGTTTTTAAATTATCCAAACTTAAAAATAGAAGGAGAATGTGGGATATTTTCAAGTTTTTCCATTGTTTTGTTTTCATGAAGAGAGAAGAAAGGGAAGAGGGAAGAAAGAAAAACTAAAAGTCCCACATCTTGAGATATTGAGGACCATACTTGTTTAAGTGTAAGTTTCTCATGAAGGAGTTGTGGCCTTGGGGCTTTCAAATGTTTGCTTTGTTGAGAGGAACGAAGTCGTGCATAATCACCACACACGCGCACGCCACCGCCGTCGTCCGATCGAACCGGAGCAGGTACGGTGACGGTATTTTTGGAGAAAATATGAAAATAGTAACGAGTAGGATTTCAGTCCGTTATGCACCCAAAATTAAATTTGAATAAGGCGGGATGCTTGAAATTTAAAAGGGCGCGCGACCATTGCTAACGGTTCTGTATCATTGGACGCAATCCTTGATGAACAGATATCTCCTCAAACACTATATAAATGACGGCCGGAACTGTTATTCAAGAACAATAATCTTATTTTTCCTCCTTCTTCCCACACAGTTTGCAACCCCATTAGAGTGTTCCAGGACGCTCTCATATCAAACGAATTTGTAACGCCTGCAAGATATTGCGAATTCAGTATATTTTTCATGTCTGTACGACATTGCAGATTCTACCTTTCTCTTCTTCACCCTATTCTGCTTCTGAATTTTGCATCATTTGAAATCAAAATAAAGTGTTCTTGACCAAATCAAAACCGTACAAATTTTTAATCCGGTTACGCTGTTTTAAGGCTTCATTGAATCCTGAAAGTCAATAGTTCGATAACCCGTTTGTACCTGGTGGGTCGAACTATTGTTTGAAGAAGAAAAAAATTCATAGATTCCTGAAGTCAGAAATACGGCATTGTATCCGTCGGATTCGACTCGAACCGCAAGTTTCCCAACACTTCAATTCCACTCATGTGTTTTTTACTTTTCATTTATTAATAAAGTTGATAGATATAATCCAACCCTGTTTATTTTGAAAGGAAAAGATTTTTCTGTTGAAGTCAGTGTACTTGCTACTTAGCATGAATTTACTAAGCCTTGTTTTTATGTTCTGTTCTCATGAGTTACACCGCATTTGTCAACCATCAACACATCGACAAAGAGGTGCAAGATTTTTACAGATGTAATCTTCTGTCCCCTTTCTCCAATCATTGATCATAAGGATCTAGCTAATATGTAATATGCACTTGTTTACATAAAATGATGATGATTAAAAATCAATGGTGGATGAAGCGTGGACACGGACATGAAGTCTAGGGACAATTCCTTTTTTAAGACCCAAGGAACCTCTCTAAGCAAGCATGTACTGTGCTACATAATATTTTGAGCTTGATTTGTATAACCACGATAGTCTGTTATAGCATTTAAAGGATACAAACTTTTAGATGCTTGTCAAATAATCTAATGCTCCAAATGCTCTCAAACATATAAATATAGCCTTGATCGTTCATAAACAAATCACACAATTAAAGACAGAAAACAAAAATGACAGTTTAAACCTGACAAAGTAAACTCTGCCGTTTATTTCAACCATAAGCAGGCCACAAGCTAGATGAACTGAGAGATGGAAAGGCTCAAATATTAATAAAACCACGTTTCTTGAGAAAATGGATGCAATCATCAAACATTTCTTCTACTCCTTTAAACTGAACTCCTAGTTTCTGCAGCTTTGACGTGTTAAACACGTATGGCTTCACCCCTTCATGGTAATTGTGGAACCTGTTGCATTAGGAAAATTATAAGTCCTGATTAAATTACAAAACAAGTCAAGCAAGCAAAACCTATAACGTATACTAAGCAGTTTGGAAAACCAACCTTGTTGGAATGGGTAACGATGGATAACGAGCAGATATAAGCGAGGCTAGTTCATGGTTATCCAGTACATCTGAACTGCATAGATATCTACCATGAGCACTAGCATCTTCATACACTAAAATATGACTTTGAGCAACGTCATCAATGTGAACATATCCCATTCGCCCGTACAGCGAGAACCTCTCAGCGTTCCCTAAAAAAAAAAAAAAAAAAAAAAAAAAAAAAAAAAATACATGCTGTTTATATATTGTGTTATGACAGAGGCACGTTTGCCAGGTATTTGACTTACCTCTCAAAAGTCCAAGGACATCTAATACGGTGAGGGATAAATCATGAGGCAAGCAAGGGCCTATGACAAAAGAAGGGACAACGGTTACAAGGTCAAGGTTGTTTTCCTTTGCAAACTGCCATGCTGTCTTCTCTGCTAATATTTTTGCTAGTGCATACCACAACTGTTCAACAAGAAAAGGCGCGGTGAGGTATTTTGATTACTGTTTTGAGGAGCTTAATGTCTCTTAGTCTGGAGTTCGACGTTTCTTGAACCGTAATTGAAACATGTTTCAATGTATGCAGGAACATGGTTCAAAGTGGAACACTTTGTATCTCTTGCAAGCATAACATCTTATAACATAACCTTAATTTTACAGTAAGACAACTTCTTCTTTTCTTGGATTGAAGTTAATTAATATTTCTAATGCCAGTGTGCTATGTTGCTAGAATGATAAGTTAAAAATTATTTTATTGTCAAATCCAAGCAATCAATATTCAGGAAAGAAAAAAAAACAAGAAGAAGCTGTTTTTTGTATCAGGGAATAAATTGTTTCAGGACCTGATGGATCCGATGCCTGGTTTTTCAACGAAAGTTAATCCACTTTTTGGTCATAATCTCTATTAGAGCTATTTTCAGTTTGCTGTCATGTAAAATCTAAGTGATTAAATATCAACTTGCATAAAAGGTGTTTAAAAAACATCATCTAAATCCATTTGGTTTGTTTGTTTTTACTTTTTATAATTGTCAGAGTAAGTTCATATTTCTAGTTGCTACTAATAATAGTTACTGCAACCATTTAAAAACCATTTTCAATATGTAAATACTGAAAATATTAAAAGCTTATAATTTTCAATTGCATGACAAGACAAAAAGTGCTTATTCGATTGAATTTATCATGCTAGTTATTAAATTTTTTTCACTGTATGAAACTTGTAAGGAATTTTTATTTTTTATTTTTAAAGAAAACCAATCATTTTGTGATATTTTCTATGATTAGGTAGGATATTGATATACATATATACTTTAAACCGAAATGAGATATCCATGAACATATGAATCAGTTTACGTCATATACAAAAACTTTTTCAATTTTTTGCCCTCGCAGGATGAGATTTCGGCATACGTCACTGGATCTAATATGTTTAAGTGCAAGATAATATATTAAAAGCCTTTCTATCCACATATTATTCACTGCTATTAATACTTAGAACCTTATCAGGACAAATGACCAGGATACACTAATTAACCAATACGTCAATACGCAGTATGATGCATTTATTTCATTATTATCATAAACGGGACAAGATTGATTATTAACCTTATGCTTGTGACATAATTCTTCGGAGCTCCAAGACGACTCATCTAAAGGTACAGTGGGGTCAATATCTTCTCGTATTCTTATTGCAGATGACGAAGAGGTGAGTACAACCCTTTTAAGCGTCGGATTCTTTTTACATGATTGTAAAACATTCAACGTGCCATTTACTGCAGGATCTAGAATTTCAACCTGGAAAGTTTTTAGAGATCATACTACACATTTTATGGTTAATGTCGTGAATAGGATGTTAGATTTAAGAATGTCAAGCAAACCTTTGGATCGGAACCAGTTATAACAACAGGAGAAGCAATGTGAAAGACACCTTGACATCCCATAACAGCACCGTCAAAACTACCTTTTTTCATGAGATCAGCAGTTACCAACTGAAGCCTTTCCTTTGCTCCTTCCAGCTCCCATAAGTGTGCTACTTTTTTGTAATCTCCTGTATAATAATTAATATGACGTAGTATGAATGTCAGTTTAGAAGCTTTTGACCGATGTTTGTACAAAAGAAGAAAACCTGGTAATCACTAATAACTAAAATTTACAAGAGAATATAAAGAAACCTGGATTTCTAACTGTTCCTTTGACACTATACCCAGATTCGACAAGTTTCTTTATGAGCCATGAAGCTATGAAACCAGAGGCTCCTGTCACACAAACAGTTCCTTTTTCACCCATTTTGTATATAAGGAAAAACAAGCTAAAGAAGCTCTAAATATATAAGCATACATGCAGACCAAGTTTAGAAAATATTGTGGGTCATTCATTCCATGTTTGTAAATAAATAATCTCTGTAGATAGCTTGTAGACTTGTAACTAACACCCATTAAACTAAAGGTCATATATGTGTTAGATAACAATATTGGTGACTCATTTAATGGGTATGAACGATTTTTTTTTTTTTTTTTTTTTTTGGGAAAAAAAAATTCAACCTAGTATTGAGCAGTTTCAAGCTATAGAAGAATAAATATGGACGCAGGGCAGAAGCTTCAATAAAGTTGTGTTTAATCAAGCTTTCATTGGATTATATTATAAAAATATTACCGTCGGCAACATTCAACTTCCATCAAACTACACTTATACTGCACTGAACGTAAGCTGAGCATTTATGGCTCGCATAGTATAGCAAAATGGTTGAAAGGGACTATATTTATGCTGTGAAAGAGATATTTGAGCAAGATATTTATTTAGCATCATTTGTAATTCCCTGATATCAGCACAAGTATATATTTAAATATTCGATTTGTGACAGAAGAGAAAGAACAAATATTTGAATCGAAATATGTGAATGACATCGGATGCTATAAAATAGTGCTAAATAAACGGAGTTGTTATACACATATTATTCAAATTATATCTAAGATAAACTGATACAAACATCAGATTAAAAGAATTGCCCACGAAAGAATTCCGGCCAAGAAAAGAGAGCAAGAACAAAGTCCACGTAAGACCACGCGAAAACCTCGAGGCCGTAGCCAACATAAAGACCACGTCATTTGATCTAGTATAGAATTGACACTATAATACTGCGTCGATGACTCGAGATAGCCACAAAAGTTCAATATCTGACTTGTAATCCTAACACTCAAAGGACGAGACTGTAGTATAACTTTCAAATTGCGTAGCTTGTAAATACCAAATATACAGGTTGTACTATAGTTCTAAAAGTAAGCCTTCACGGGTCAGAACTGAGGCACGATCTTAAAATAATAGCAAAGCGAAAAGATTGTACTGCAGCCCCAGAAAAAGCAACCCTAATGAAATAGAATTAAAGCAATTACATGCCGTAGGAATCTGCCACGTTCTTAAACTAACATTTAATGTGGAAGAGCTGTATCGCAATCTTTTATCGACATCATGGTAATAAGATTGCACTGCCATCTTGATGTGACAGCACATCGTCGCAATCCTAAAAACACTGGCCACAAACATAAGAATTCGAGGTATGAGGTGATGGGGTAAGACTGCTTCGCAACCAAGAGTCGAGCCTTATTCCTCGAAGGCAAAATAAGAGATACCAACTTCATCATCAAGATTATTAAACCCATCACAAAAGAGAAGGGCGGTGGCGCAGTCTTATATTGATGAGAACGACTCGAAACAGGCTCATGCAAAGCAACCCCTCTTCAAAATAGCACTGCAGTCTTTTCTATTAAGCTATACAACTAAACTCTATCTTCAACACTACACTTTCCTGATGTTTCAGATTAAACAGCGCAGTTGGCTTCATAAGTGTTGATGCAATTCGAATACTATATGATATCGCTACCCCGGGCATAATAAAGGGGTAATTCCAAATAAACTAAAGCAAAGTTATGATGTGCTAATGATGTAGTTCTTCCTGAAATGGATAGCATTTCTCATTGCGGTTTCATCTACACATGTGTGCAGTCCACTATGTCTGTTGCTTTACGAAATCGTAAAGTCGTAGTCTGTTTAAAATTGGGTTTTCCTACTTCAATTTCAACCTTCCCTCCTAAGTTCAGAATTTACCAACTCAAATTACAGTTTCCTGTCGAATACCATGTTAGAATTTCTTGTACACTAAATTAAGAAGATGGATGATCGACACATGGTAAGATCCAAAGGTAGAAATCAAAAGAGTCGAAAGCCACTTCCATAATCCATGCAGAGTAAACAAATAAGATGAATGATTGATATGTGCGTAATCTAAGGGTCAGAATCAGGAATATGTGTGATTGACGAAAGCGATTCTCGTAATTTTCTATATTATAAAAGCAGAAGGTACTGTAGCAGCTAAAAGGAAAGACTTTTTACTTTAGTCTTTTTGGACACTGAAATTATAAAATCGTACCTCTGTAATTTTTATTTATACTAAGAACCAAAAGAGAAAATAAAGACATTTTGTCCGTGAACGTAGGATTGATTAACATCCAAACCACACAAATTCTATCCATCCTTTATTATTTTCAGTACATTATTTTACTGCTTTTTCTGTCTTTAGTACTTGAATTTAAATGAAGTGTTTTAACGGATTGATTGAAACAACCTATTGAATTTCAAACATCTTCCTCATAATTATGTTAGCATAAAAACAGTATAATTACCAATTTTAAAGGCAAATTTAACATTACTTAAATGTGCTGATTCATAACCACGAAAGCGTTCAGCGTCGTGGTTACATCAAATTTACTGGATGTTTCTAAGACAAAAAATCCCATCAACGTTTTTGGCATGGGAAGAAGAGTGGATTTCCCCTTCACGCAACATTTATTTATATTTTCTTTAGATATCATGAATCCCACTGATTCAACACTTCTCCTAACCAAGGACAACTCCACCTGATCTCAAAAATATTGAAAAGGACACTCCTCGCCTCCATGACGAAAACAAATGTAGAAGCTTCTGTATAGTCTACCTCAGATCATGTCCTAGTTGCTCTTCAAGCCTTTACAAACCAGATAAATCAGTGCATGAAGGGTTATAAAGATCCATGGCTTATCATACTGCTCTGAAAACCAATCTCCCTTCAACCATCCATAGCTTACCACCACCATTCACTGATTGCATTAACTATGCAACATTTCAGTAATAACGACAATCTCAGTAATAACGACAATTTCAGTTTAGATTAGGTCGCTACCACCTCTCAGTAGTTGGGCCAAGTATTTTCACAAAGAGTTCTCTTTTTCACGGTTAGAGCAGGTCGCGTTCTAACTTATAACTCCACGTTAATAAGAATCCCAAGCTCAAACCACATACTGCAGCATACTTAGGTCAATGCTGCATCATATTGGTCTTCTCGAACCATCGGCTCTGATACCATATTGAAATTTTTGACACCCCTCACATCTTCTATTATGCATGCACTTTATTTAGTGTAGAAGATGCAAAATATTGAACAAAGCTCTTACGGTGCCAACGTCATGATTGGATATCCCTACATACTCCTAGAGCGTATATATTTTCATGGCAACATTTATTTGTAACAAAAAGAATCCTTTGTTACATGCTACCGATCTCATATATATGCTCATCCATTTTAGAATATCTTATGATGTGGGACTAATCATAATACAATCTACGTATCCATTCTAATACAATGCGAGCCACACCTAATACTTAGATTATAAATAGATTATAACTCCAAATTAAATTTCATAAATATAGTGATCTTTATAGGTTTGTTGATGTTAATGCTAGGTTGTTTTATGGTTATTTTTATCAAATCTTAGATTTCATCTTTTTTATGGTTATTTTTAGCAAAAAAATTTAGACCTTCATCCGTCTTCTTTATGCTATTCAACATTAGATATATTATCGCTTAAGTTGTTATTGTATTGGCTTTGGTTAAAAATAATAGATTGTGTTGAACTATAAATTTAATATGTATGTGTCTATGTACATATGCACACATTTAAGTTAAGTTGTACTTTGAATTTGCACTTAATAACACACACATTATGATAGTGTGCATGTTTTAAAACTTTGTAGATGCTTGCAACTATAAGTTCACAGATTGATGTGCATGAAAAAGTGTATATTTTTACGTCCATATCTAATCTTCTTTTATTAAAATAAATAAGAATATTATGGTATTTTACATGTTTAAACCAAAATCTAAATTGTTTTCAAATCATTATTCATTCAATTTCATTTTATGGCAAAATGGTAATTTCTGTACGAATTAATTTTGGGAAATCTATTTGCATTTTTTTTATTTGTAGGAAAATGTGTGCAAATTGGATGAAGCTTCATGGATGTACGCATGCACATATGTTGAAAGTAAATGAAGAAATGAAATAAAAGAATTCATGCAACATGGAGGAGCCCACATGCCCACTAACTAATGTGTCATAACTAAAAGCACATGCACATGCTAATGGATATTTAAAGGCATAATTAATTCTCTAATGATTACTTAGAGGTTACACAATCTCAAAGGCATTTTTGATAGTCCCCTAAAAATTGAATTTGGGTTTTAAGTATATATAAATACCCTTTGTGTTTCATGTAATTAGCTCTTCTCTTTTATGCAAAGTTGTAGCACAAAATTAATGATAAATCAAATATCTCTTTAGTGGCTTCTTAGACTTGCCCTTTACTTTCATGCATTTTTATTCCATGCTTTATTTTATTGCTATTTTATTGTATGCTCTCTTATTTAGTTTATGCTTATCTTATTTCATGTTAGTAGCATAGATTTAATTCCTGTAATTAGTTTAGTTTTATTTCATGAAAGTAGTTAGCTCTCTTTTCTTTTAATTAACTATCATTTTCCTTGTTTTTATGTTGAAATCATTTTATGTTAACATATATTCAAATATGAGAAGTTAAACCCCTTCAATTTAGGAATAATGAAGCTCTCAAAAAATATGCTAAATTAACATAATAATTTCATTTATGATCTCTCTTTTATGTCTAATGGAAATTAAGAGTGATAGCAGTTTATGTTTTTTTAGCGAATTTGATAGCCTATGTTGACAACTCAAATGGGCTATGCTTAATCCAATATAAGATAAGCTATTTGGTCATCTGCCTAAGTGATTTTGATGTTGAAAGTCAAAATAGAATCAAAATTTGATATTCTAACACTAATTCATAGTAAATAGATCACGCTTAAAATAGATTTTATTTTTAATTTCATGCCACTGTCATGAGAGTTGATAAGTGTGTTTGAATGGTGTATTAGAGTTTGATGGTTTAAGTTGTGCTAATTAATAGCACAAATAAACCGTACTTATAATGAACAAATCAATCATTTCTACTTAAAATTTGAATGAGAAATTATAGATGAATTTTGTGTTGATTTATATGAATGATTGAAAGTAGATTTTTTTCTAAATTGCTCCTTAATCTCATAGTTTTATTCACTTTTGCTCTAATTTATTTTCCACAATTTTCTTAGTTTAAACAATTTCAAAATCTTGAGCTAATTTGATTGAGTAATATTAGAATTTAATTCTTTCCCTATGGATCGACCCGCATACGTACTACGATTGTTCGCCGTGCGCTTGCGGTTTTTATAACGGTATATTTACAACGGTTTTCTAATCGATAGAAAATTTCGTCGTTGAATAAGTTTTTGGCACTGTTGCCGGAGAAAGAAATTTAATTTTATTTTTACTCTTCAAATTGTTATTTTTATTTTTAATTTTTCTTTTCATTTGTTTATTTTATTTTGTTTTATATTTTTCTTAAAAAAAAAATCATCACATTGCTATTAAAACATTGCTGCAATTCTGCATTTCATTGGATTGACATTTTGCATTGTGCACTTCATTTTTACATTGCACTTGTTTTGTATGTTTCATATAGAAAAAGTACATACATTTGTGACAGTTTTCAACTTCTTTGCATTTGCACTGCTTTTGCCATTACAATCTGTTCTCTTTTACACAAGATCTTGTTTCTATTTTTACATCTTTACATTACATTTTGTTCTCTGTCAATCATTCCATTTCTATCATCCAAAACTAAACCACAATTAAAAACTGCAGCCTGCACCACATTGCCATCACTCCTCTCATATAACTGCCTCTCCTTCCAACTCCCTTCCCTCTGGCACTTCCCCAACTCCAAACAACCCCTCAAACCTCACCTTTCAACTTCTTCATCACTTAAACATTCAAACCACCATCCACACTTCACAACCACCAAACAAGCAACCATCAAACACACTTCAACCAAGCTCCTCCACAGAACCATCTTCGACATCCAGACCACACAGCACATCTTCCTTCACCTAAACTTCCCCCATCATATACAAACTACTCCTCTACCCCTTTACATCTCCTAGCACACATCACTGCAACCAACGTCCAAATCTCTGCTTCAACTACATTGCTCCTTGACATCAACACTCTGCACGTACTCCAATTCCAAATTACTATACATCCACCATCCTCTGTCGTAGTCATCCAACCTTCACTCATCTCATCAAACATATCACTGCAAACATCCCAAAACTCTATACCGCTACAAACACCCTTCAGCTGCACAGCCACCTGAATTCATCCACTCAGAACTGCATTCAACAACAACTGCCTTCTTCTACATCAAACTACCCATCCAAACCCTTACAAGCCACCCACTTCTTCCATCAAACACTTTCATACAACCAGGAAGTCCCAAGCCAAAACCAATCTTCGACCAACCTTAACTAAACCTTCTCAACACCTATTCAACACTTCACAGGAATTTCAATAGCCAACAAACTTCTACACCCACCCTCCTCCGATCCACAAGTCCCCAAACCTATCAACACCACCAAAACCCAAAGCAAAACAGTAACTACTCCTAACTGTAAACGACCAAGCACCCAAATCAACAACATCACTGGAGTCGCATACTCCTCACCTCCCCCAAGCACATTAACTAATCTTCTACAATCTTTCTTCACCTCCCTCCTTCAAACAACTCCCACTATTGTAAAAACCACAATTAGCATGCCAGGAAACAAAACCAGACTTCACCTTAGAACATCGCATCCACAATCAATTCCAATCCTCCACCTGAAATCAACAAAATCGCAACCACGAACCCAATTTTCAAACGCCTGAAGCCACAATCCAACCACCTTGCTTGAAATACCCTCTATCGGTAACCACCGCGACTTCAACACGAATCACCCAAACTATTACTGCTTTCGTCAATCGCGACCAAATTTCTTTAACCACGACTACCAAGTACGTTTTGAACACCAAATTGAACAAGTTTTTGTTTTGATTTTGATTTTGTTTTTTGATTTTGATTTTCGACTGGATTTTGATTTCTGGACATAAGCTTGTTCTGCGAACTTTGCATTGTACTACAAATTTTGTTCTGAAGTTAAATTTGTTTTGAAGGGATAAGGTCAGCTTTGAGTATTCATTCCATTTTAAAGATTTGTGTTAAAGATTTTATTATTTATTTTGTGTTAAAAAATTCTCATCTTCAAAAAAAAACAAAAAAACAAAAAAAAAACAAAAAAAAAAGGAAAAAGAATTAAATTTAGGTTTGACTTTTGAAATTTCTTTCTCCTTTCTTAGAAAAAAGATTTCTTAAAAAACAAACTTGCTTTTGTTTTTTCTATCTAATATATATATATATATATATATATATATATATATATTGTTTTTAACTCTTTCTTAGGTTGCAGGAATAAAAAAGAACTGCTTGTCAAATAATTGTGCTGAACTGTTTGCTTGCTTTGAAATAAAATTGCTACTTTTAAATAAATTGCTAATAATTCTGCATGCATTGGTATCATATTCTTATCTCTTGGTTTTATTTCCTTTGCATTGTTGGTTGCTTGCATTAAAAAAACGGAAAAAAAAATTCATCTGTAATCGCATTGTTAACAAAAGTTTAATTTCAGTTTTGCATTCATTTCACCTTGTTTTTATTTTCTAAGGGCAACACCCAAATCAACATAAGGTGGGGTATTTCATCAGCCTTCCTTGGCCCATAAATTACATATCATAGTAGAATTTGATTAATAATAACAGTTAGAAGCGGGATTTAAGGGTGTCACAATCTCATCTAGCGCTTAATTGTATCTTGACAAGTTGTCTTCTTCTAACAATCTATTTTTTGGTGTCTACATTACGGTAGAGTAATAATCATCTATAATTGTATCAGTGCCATCGTTCGTTTCATAGAACAACTCAATACTTTTAACAAGGTTGAGAATGACCTATTTTCTACAATGCACAATCCCGGTTAGAGAAATCATCCTAATTTTGCATGAAAAAATAATAATTCTAACACGTATTTGGTTCGTCCCAATTTTCAAGCATTTTCGAATAATGCTTCGAATCCTCCTTTTTAAGCCCAACCACATTCAACAAATTTTTTTTTTACCTTACATCTAAAATCAACCGCAATAATCTTTCGCTCCCCAAGACGATAAACGATTGACTTCACTTGTGAAAAGTCTTGAAGCTTTGGCTAAAGCGACCGCTCAAAACTTCCAATCAAATAGCGATATGCAAAATTTGTTAACCTCATACATGTTGAATATGAGTCAATCAATTGCTAAACTTGAAATGCAAATGATTCAATTAGCCACTTCTGTGAGTGAACGTGAACAAGGCACATTACCAAGTCAGTCAGTTCAGAACCTTAGAAATCAAAATACAAACTCGAATCAAGCTCTTGTCGTTCAAGATAATGACGTGAACCAAATCAATGCTATCACAACTTTGCGTTACGGTAAACTAGTTGATAACCAAGTTGTCATTCCAAAGAATTTACCGAAAGCTCCTCTTGACACATCGAAAACAACAAGTGATTCTGAACATAACATCGAGCCAAATATCGAATCAAATTCCAATCCAAATTCTTCTACTACACAAGTAGACTGACCCACTGAGTATCGAATTCCATTTCCATATCGACTTCGACCTAATATACACTCAGATCAAATGGAAAAGATGTTGGAAATTTTCAAACAAGTCAAAGTGAACATCCCTCTTCTTGTTAACATTCATCAAGTCTCAACTTACGCTAAATTCTTAGAGGACTTGTGTACTCAAAAATGACACGCTCGTGTACCAAAGAAAGCTTTCTTAGCTGTCAATTTTAACAAGTCTTTTTTCAATCAATTCCCGTAAAATAAAAAAATCCTGTATGTTCGATGATCTCAAGCACGATAGGAGACAAGACGATTAATAAATGCTTACTTGATTGGATGCGATTGTCAATTTGATTCCTTATTCAGTTTACCAGCAACTTGGCTTGGGTGAACTTAGACCAGCGAAATAAACTCTTCAATTTGCCGATCGTTCGATAAAGAAACCCATGGGAGAAATCAAGGACATATACATCAAAATCGGTCAATTTATATTCTCCGTCGATTTCATCATCCTAGAGATACAATCTGTGAATAATCCAATGAGTCAAATTCCATTGATTTTAGAACGATCTTTCTTAGCCACTTCGAATGCCTTAATCAATTATCGAAATGGTTTGACGAAAATTTCTTTTGAAAACATGACTTTGGATCTTAACATCTTCAATCTCAAAAATCAATCGAACAAACCACTTGATCAAACGTTTGAAGTTAGCTGCATTCAAGAAAATTTTGACGATGAAATAGTTGACCTTAACAACGTACGCGAGACTGAATATGAACAACTGTTTCAAGATGAGCCCAATGAGATTGAAAATGCAGTTCAGTTTGAACCCCTTACCGTTGAGTCAAAACTTCAACCAAATTCTTTGATTGAGCAACCCCCTAGGTTGGAACTCATACTCTTCTTGATAACCTTAAGTATGCATACTTTGGTGACAACGAATGTTTTCTGTCATAATTTTTTCAACTCTTTCTCTTGATCAAGAAGCCTTCCTTCTTTCAATTCTATCAAAAAATAAAGAGGTAATTGGATGGTTGATTATGCATATAAAGTGAATCAGTCCCGCTCTTGTTCAACATCGCATCCACTTAGTACACGAAACCAAGCCTGCACGTGATGTGCAACGAAGGCTTATGCGGTTCAAGACGAAATTCTTAAACTCCTCGATATTAGAATTATATATCCCATTTCTGATAGTTCGTGGGTCAGCATAATTCATGTCATGCTTAAAAAGTCCATACTTACTGTTATCACAAACGATGCTAACGAACTCATTCTAACTCATACTCAACCGGGTTGGTGTGTTTTCCTTGATTATCAAAAATTAAATGCTGCAACACGTAAAGATAATTTTCCTCTTCCCTTCATCGACCAAATGCTTGAACGATATAGCCGACCACGAATTCTATTGCTTTCTTGATGGATATTTCGATTATAACCAAATTTTGATCACTCCTAAAGATCAAGAGAAAATGACTTTCACATGTCCCTTTGGCACCTTTATGTATCAAGGTATGTCATTTGGCCTTTGCAACACTCCTGCTACTTTCCAAAGATGCATGGTCTGCATCTTTTCCGACATGATAGAATGCTTTCTTGAAGTGTTTACAGATGATTTTTCCATATTTGAAAATTCTTTTTTCGAGTTCTTACACCATCTCGAGATGGTGTTGAATCAATGCAAGGACAAATACTTAATGTTAAACTAGGAAAAATGCCATTTTATGATCAAATATGGCATTGCCCTTGGGCATGCCATTTCAAACAAAGGAATTAAGGTAGATAAAACAAAAGTTGACGTAATTGCAAATCTACCCATTTCCAAATCTGTCAAGAACATTCCTTCACTTCGGACATGCTGATATTTATCGGCGCTTTGTGAAAGACTTTAGTAAAATTGCTCGACCTCTGATGACTTTTCTTGGAAAGGACGTTCCATTTGACATTAATTCTAACTGTGTTTCTACTCTCGAATGTCGTAAAAATAGACTCATTTCTGCTCCCATAATTTTCTTGCCCAGTTGGGATCTTCCTTTTGAAATAATGTACAGTGCCTCTAACTTTACGGTCGGTGTTGTTCTAGAAAACACATCATCAAAATTCTTCATGTCATTTATTACGCTAGTATGACTCTAAATGATGCTTAACTCAATTACACAACTATCGGAAAAGAGCTTCTGGCGGTAGTCTTTACACTCAAAAAGTTCTGACCTTATTTGATTAGCCCACACATTACCGTTTACAACGACCATTTCGCTTTTAAATTCCTTTTCGCTAAAAAGGATGCTAAGTCTCATTTGATCCGTTGGATCCTACTACTCCAAGAACTTGAACTTACGAGAAAAGACAAAAAAGGATCCGACAACGTCATTGCTGATCATTTATCATGTCCTCTAAACACTCCATCTTCATTATCGATCAACGAGAACATTCTGATAAACAACTCCTTTTCATTTCCATCGATCCATGGTATACCAATATAGTGAACTATTTATTCACAAAAGAAACTCTTTCATTTTGGTCGAAACAAGATAAATATAAATTTCTTTCCCAGGTCAAGTACTTCTATTGGGATGATCCATACTTGTTTAACTATTGTGCCAACCAAACCATTTGACGTTGCGTCCCAGATTGTGAAATTAGGAGTGTTCTTTCGTTTTTTCATGACCAAGTTTGTGGTGGTTACTTCAGTCCAAAGAAAACAATGGAAAAAGTGCTCTAATGTGGTTTTTACTGGCCTACACTTTTCGTGCATTTGAATTTTGTAGAACTGGCAATTGCTTCCAAATGTTAAGAAAAATCTCTCGACAAAACATGAAGCCTTTGAACCCCATTCTTACGACCAAAATCTTTGATGTTTAGGGTATTGACTTTATAGGACTATTTCCCAACTTCTTGCTGTTGATTACATCTCTAAATGAGTTAAAGCCATTCCATGTAAAATAAATGACCATAAAATTGTTATGATATTCATAAAAGAAAACATCTTTTCGAGGTTTGGAATACCTCGCACAATAATAAGCGATAACGAAGCTCATTTCTGTAATTGATCATTTGAAACTCTAATTAAAAAGTACCAGATAACATACAAGTTATCCACTCACTATCATCCTCAAACTTATGGTCCAGTTGAAGTTTCAAATCGTCAAATCAAGAAATTTTGGGGAGAAATGTGAATAAAAATCAAAAAGAATGGTCACAAAAATTGACGGATGCACTTTGGGCTTATACAACTGCATATAAAACCAATCTTAGGATGTCTCCATTTAGGCTAGTATATGGTAAAGCATGTCATTTACATGTCGGACGTGAACATAAAGCGTTGTGGGCTATTAAGAACATAAATTTTGATCTTGAAAAGCTGGCGAAAACAGAAAATTGCAACTCTGTGACTTTGAAGAGTCAAGAAGGACGGGTATGAAAATGAAAAAATTTACAAATAAAGAACAAAAGTTTTTCACGACAAGTTAATCCCAAAGAAAACATTTTCGCCAAATCAAAAGGTTCTTTAGTATGACTCTCGGCTTCATTTGGTCTTTGGGAAATTAAAATCAAGGTGGATAGGACCATACATGGTACGTACTGTTTTTCCTCATGGTTCCATTGAAATCGAAAGCCCTAGGGACTCTCGACTTCATTTGGTCTTTGGGAAATTAAAATTAAGATGGATAGGACCATACATGGTACGTACTGTTTTTCCTCATGTTTCCATAGAAATCGAAAGCCCTAGGGGTGGATCTATTTTCAAAGTCAATGATAATCGTTCAAAACCTTACTTGGAGTTTGCGAGTGATCAGGAGGAGGAGCTTATGATTCTTCATGAGCCACACTACATTTAGTTAAAAAAAAATTACCCCTCTGTTGTAAATATGTATATATTTTTCTCCGTTACACTCATTATATCATGCATTGACTGTAAGGACATAGTCAAAATCAACTGTGGGGGAAGTCTCTTGTTTATTTTATTTCGCATGCTATTTTTTGCATTTTCTTTCCAAAAAAATAGAAAAAAACCAAAAACAAATTTTTATTTTTAGCATATTGATTTACTTTTAAAGAAACATGGTAGAATAGATATACTTTTTTGTTATTAAATTGAATTATTTGGAAATTTACTCGTGTTAACAAAACTAAAAATAAAAGTTTGATTCTAAGTAACTATGGTGTAACTAGTATATAGGAAGGTCATAGGTGATAATTATGAAGTATATCCTAATTATAATTTTTGTTTAAAAGATTGGTTAGTTTAAAGTAAAGGTGATAATATTTTTGATCTTCTAAGTTAAGTGGTGCTAAGTTGATTTTGCATAACTCTTTCTTTTCAAATATATATGTATTTCATAAAAATAAGAAGCAAGTAGTATCATGTGTTCACATGCAAGTATGTACACTCACCATGCTCTGTACCCTTCTCACATAAGCCCAAAAGGCAGTGCATTACCGATATATCTGCCCTCATTTTATCTGAGTTAGCTGTATGTAAACAAAATTAAAATAATAATAAGCACCTAGAGTAATGTGTTCATACGCAAGTGTGTACACTTGCCACGCGCTGTCCTCCCTTATTTGATTTGACTTGTTATTCAAAAGAAATAAAAATGCCACTTCACAAAACTTTGATAATCAACTAAAGGATTCATTTTATAGTTGCACTATGTTATCAATCGAAACAACTAGTCAAACTAGAGTCTAACTGTAATGATAGCTTAATTTTTATTGGAACTTTTAATGAGTGAAAAGGCTAAAATTTCTTGATAACAACCAAAATTTATATCTAACTTACTCATGTCAATATAAAAGTAAATTCTTCATTTGTGAATATTTTTCAAAAACTTGCATCATGTAGTTGCATTAGAATTTGCATATTGTGTTTGGATTTTGTGAGTAGCATCCGTTGAAAACCCTTACGAGACAACACTTGTCCTGCTAGGGACACCTAGAGGTTTAACGACTTGTTGCATACGTTTAATGAAATCATGTTTCCTACGAAAATGGATTTATCTCGATTTTAGTTTATTTGAGTACGAATAAAAAGAAAAATGTGAGGGCATTTGATGTGCATGTAAAGTGTATATTTTTTTTATTCCAGTATTTAATCTTCTTTTATTAAAATAAATAAGCATATTAGGGTAGTTTATATGTTTAAACCAAAATCTAACTTTTTCCAAATCATCATTTATTCATCTTCATTTGAGGGGAAAATGGTAATGTTGTGTATAAATTAATTTTGGAAAATTTATTTAGTCATTTTTATTTTTATTTTTACAAAATTGAGTGAAAATTGGATGGAGCTTCATGGATGTATGCATGCGCATATGCTGAAAGAAAATGAAGAAAGGAAATAAAAGAATTCATGCAACATGGATGAGCTCACATGCCCACTAACTAATGGACCATAATTAAAAGCACATGCACATTTTAATGGAGACTTAAAGGCATAATTAATTCCCTTATGATTATTTGGAGATTACACAATCTTAAGGGCATTTTTGGTAGTCCCCTAAAAATTGAATTAAGGTTTTAAGCATGTATAAATACCCTTTATGTTTCATGTAATTAGCTGTTCTCTTTTATGCAAAGTTATAGCACAAAATTAGTGATAATAAAATCTTTTTAATGGCTTCTTAGCATTGTTCATTACTTTTATGCATTTTTATTTCATGCTTTCTTTTATTGCTATTTTATTATATTCTCTCTTATTTAGTTTATGCTTCTCTCATTTCATGTTAGTAGCATAGATTTAATTCTTGCAATTAGTTTAATTTTATTTCATGAAAATAGTCAAATCACTTTTCTTTTAATTAGCTCTTATTTTCCTTGTCTTTTTATGTTGAAATCACATTATGTTAACATGTATTCAAATATGAGAAGCTAAACCGCTCCAATTTAGGGGTAATAAAACTCTCATGAAACATACTAAATTAACACAATGATTTCATTTATGATCTCTCTTTTGTGCTTAATAAAAATTAAGAATGATGTACTTTACGTTTTTAGTGAATTTGATAGTCTATGTTAACAACCCAAATGGGCTATGTTTAATCCAATATAAACATAAGCTATTTGGTCATTTTCCTAAGTTATTTTGATGATGAAAGTCAAATTAGAATCAAAATTTGATGTCCTATATTACTAATTTATAGTAAATAGACCATGCTTAAAATTGATTTCATTTTTAATTTCATGTCATTTTCATGAGAGTTAATAAGTGAGTTTGAATGGTGTGTTAGAGTTTGATGGTTTAAGTTGTGCTAATTAATATCACAAATAAATCTTACTTATAATAAACACATCAATCATTTCTACTTAAAATTTGAATGAGAGATTATAGATGAATTTTATGTTGATTTATATGAATGATTGGAAGCAGATTTGCCTATAAATTGTTCCTTAATCTCATAGTTTTATTCATTTTTACTCTAGTTTGTTTTCTATAATTTTCTTAGTTTAAACAATATCAAAATCTTAGGCTAATTTGATTAAGTAATATTGGAGTTTAATTCTTTCCCCATGGATCAACCCATACTCGCATATGTACTATGATTGTACGTCGTGTGCTTGTGGTTTTTATAACGATATGTTTATGACTGTTTTCTAATGGATAAAAATTCTGTCGTTGAACATTGATAATCAATAATTGCTACTTGAAGTAGAAGATGATGGGACCGTTATCCACAGTGGCAACTACAGTGGAATATCAAAATATTTTATGTTCAGAAATAATGTTATTCTCACTCTAATAAGGTATGTGGTCATAACTTCATTTTCCTTATAAATTTTCGTTGTGTTTTTATGTTGCATGATATCAAACATATGATAAATTTGCTGTTCGCAAACATACTATCAGCTCATGCTTTCTTAATATAGGTACTACATTTGAAATTTTTGCATCTATGGCTGCAAAATCATGACCAACTTCAAAAATCAATTTGATGCCACTGAATTTGATTCCCTCAACCAACACTTCAAGTTAGAAATTATTGATATGCTCACGAAGCAAAGTTACAATAATGAGTTTCAACAGAAGAAGCCTAAATAAAAAGATGATACAAGTACATCGTTAGCTGAGTTTGTAGAGAGTAAGAGTTAGTGTACTACTATTGGCACCTAGGAAGATGCTTCTGGCTACTATTAAAATTGTATATCTTATTATTTTTTCATATGCATATGACCACCAAAATCTATTATCTCATCCTCTTTATCCACCTTAGAAAAACTCATGTGTAGTGTCTCAAATCATTATTTGAATTCAAATCATTATTAGAATTCAAATTTCAAACCCTAATACTAAAGAATTCTCTTTTTTTCCTAATAGAAAAGCCGAAGTGAAGATTTTGTGGATGATTCTAATTTTGATGAATACAAAGATGTTAGTTTACATTTTATTTCTTAAAGTCTATTTTTCTTCTACATATCAATCTTAGATTTTTTTTGTTTAAAGTTTTATTATTGTTATTTTAGGACGAGTCTAATGATTTCATAGTTAACACAAATCTGAAGGATATAAAGTTTGATAATGTTGTAATTGAAAATCTCAATGTAAATTACTAAATTGTAATGTTTTATAATAGAACATTTATGTCATTTTCCTACATAGTTTATATTTTATTTTTTTGGTTGTCGGTGGAGGATATCAATAAAACTGAGAGTGCATTTGTTGTTTCAAATATAATGATGTTTGACAGTGAAAATATAATATGAGGATGATGAATTAAATTTTTCAAAAGGCATGGAATTTGATTTGACAAATCATTTTTTATCGTATTAACTAAGTATTTATTTAAAATTTCATCATTCTAAATACTATCAAAAAAATAAATTTTTTATTTTATTTGATTTTTTTGTGCTTCAAAAAAAGTTGAATTTGGTTTAGAGGATAAGAGGGATAACTTTTTTTTGAAATATTTAGATGCATGTTCACTTAAAATAAAATAATAGTTAGTGTTAAAGAAGCAAGGAAACAAACCCAAAAGCATTTTTTAGGTGCCAATAGTAGCACACAAAAGTTATGTGTTGAGTTATTCTTACTTGAACAGCAATAAGAGTTATGTGTTGACTAAAGGGTCAAGTAGGTCTGTGAAGTTGAGGAATTTGCAGAGAGTTTTGATGAGTGTGTTGCTTGTGAGACTAGAGGTGAGAAGAAGTTGTATAAAGGGTTTAGGGTTGGTATCATTATTATGGAAGACGAAGGTGGTTTGGTACATGATATTGGGTTAGCGCTAATCGGAAGGAGTATTGATAAGGGGAAGGGGTTAGATTTGATTTTCAATACGCGTTTTTTGGTGCTATGTGGAAATTGTTATATTTGTGTATTTTAATTTTTTTTGGTATGAAGGTGCTTTCGTAAAAACATCTATTCAACCAAACTGTAATTATTATTATGTTGGAATTGTTAACATGTGATAAATGTATTTTAGTAAAATGTTACACGAAGTAGTCCTGGAATTCATGCTAAGTCAAATCAATCTATTTTTGCAACCTTAACATATATATTAAGCAGATTTGTAAATTATGTAATGTGGGAATTAGGGAAAAGGACAATTTGCTAAAAAAATTAGGTTGAAAGACACCAAGTTTTATTTTTAGGCTGAATGTAATACCTTACCTCTATACTCATACCATCGAAGAGCATTACTCGATAATATTGTCTGATAATACAAAGAATGAGGCGATATTGGACAGTCATACGTGAATATTCCCTTGCGTAACACCAGTATGTATTCCAAAAATTATAAATAACTCACGTATACGTACATAGTATTGGCATAAAGCAATAAACGCACGCATTTCCAGGATAAAAAATATATAATACAAAATAAATCTCAAAGAACACAGAGTCAATAATGTGGCGATAACATATAGCATACAATATACATAAGTCAAGTGGGTCTATGAAAATAGTCAAATGCCCACTATCATTAAAAATATATAATGTATAAATCCAACATATGCATCTCAACATCAACAATATACACTTGGGTGCAATCATAAATAACGGTATACTAGTCGCTCGGGGACCCGAGTATTATAGCAATAACATACGGGTCATATTATATCTAGAATGTATGTATTAAATTATAATAACAACTATATACCTCAATGTGGCATGCATGCAACTCAAGATATATATGACACCATACCACATACTATGAATATCATCACCCAATCACCAAATAATCAAATAACACATCAAGAAATATAATATTGAAATGGGTGAAATAACAAAAACATCTAAATATCATCAATACACAAAATCATCAAATGCCATATGGGCTAGCTCATGGCTATGCATAAGATTATCTCTCAGATAATCGTAAAGTAGACATACCCGGGATCCATCTTACTTAATATATATATAAAACATATGAAATCACCCAAATCAAACATACATGAAATATAAATATGGCATACCCTCTGTAGCTAGGGTCATCTCTCATATGACCATATAAAAGATAATTACAAAATCCAACTTCAGGCTCTCGGCACCTCTAGCTATCCTCGATAGCGGTATAATCGATGTATATAGGGTTACACAACTTATAAACTCACAATCTCATAACCAATCCAAGAGATCGATAATCATATGATAATTAATTATCTAGACTTTCAACCTCACAGTAATTGACATGGGTCTCAGCAAATGAAATAAACATATGGCCTCTCAGACCTTAATAATCCACTCGACTCTCGGTAATATGAATAATCGTTCAGACTCTCAGTCATATGTGCTATTAGCATCATAAATAGCTATTTTGGCATTGACCTCAGCAAATGATCTAAATGGCTCCCAGTCATAAACACAATGATCTCATATAGATAAATATGTATGTGTATATAGTATCTCATCAATGATAACTAGACGGGAGACTAAAAGCTCTTAGCCCGCTGCAAGAGCCTTCCTCGCACGCTTGAATGCTACTCCTACGATCTTAGTTACATCAATAGCATCGTGACCCAATATCCATCAACTGCAAGAGTACGCTACATGATGGTCAGTACACTACAAGTGCCTCTAATGGTAATGAGCTGCCGGCTCCTATGACATAGGGGTAGTGGCTCTTAGCCATATACATCAAAAGGCGTTCCATGGATTCAGGGAGCGACCATGCAATTAGGCTATTAAGATGGATACTAACCAATCTGGTTTACTCCACGTCGTATAATAGGAGTATACACACAATAGATAGACACATTTATGAATCTCGACCTACTTACTCACGATTCGCATACCATATACATAATACTCCTATACTTGAACCCGTCGAGTGATATCAACTTACAGAGAGTAATCGACCTAGTATAAACGCAATCATCCCATATCACCTAGTGTTACTCGTACATTTACTTGATGCTTGTAAATTGCACTAATAATATTCTATATAAATAGTCCAAAGAAGAACTGGAAAAATATTACCGATTGCCTCTTCCCAATTTGCCACTTTCTAAACAGTATCGTAGCCCCATTTGTTCTAACGCCTCGTTACACAGAAGTATAAATCGTTCTAAACACTCCAGCCCACATTTTATTTAAAAAGAATTTAAATATACTCATTTATAAAAATGTATTATGATTAATAAAACCCTTTTGTAAACTTTAAATAGTTAAAATGCTTATTTTCGTATCTTTATAAATCAAAACAAGGATTTAAATGTTCCTAATAACTTTCGATGATTCATTTCTATATTTTAAAAGCTAAAAGATATCATATATAACTAGTTATTACTCATAAAATCATTTATTAATTTTCTACAATTAAATATGATTTTTCAACAAATTTAAGTACTCTGAATCAATTCCAAGCCAAACTATATATATAAAGGGAAAATTCATTCCAAAACTCTTAAAAATATTTTTTATTATAAAATGATCCTTTTTTAAATTACCGTTTTAAATCGATTTTCTAAAATATATCTTTTACAAAGGAAATTTCCTTTGAAAATATTTTTAAAACCTTTCATTCATATCAATAAAAATTCCATATATTATTATATTGTTGAAAATTCTCCATTTCTATTTTCAAAACAACTTTTATACTCAAAATAATTTCCAATAAATCATTTTATTTTCTAATTAATTTTATTTAATTATAAATATACTTCTATCTAATTTTAATACTCCTTTCAAAGCTTTCAAAAATCTTTTAAAACTGGAAAATCAATAAAACATCTAAAATATAAATCAAGGGCGAATTTTCCAAATCAATAAATGTTTATCGTATGGCCCGAGTCGATGTATATTGAATTCTGCCATCCGTATAATATTTACACATAAAATAAATCACACATCAAAATGAAAACTAATGGTATCTTCTTTGCATTTTGGACAATCTAACACACATAAAATTTCGCTATTAAATCGAAATCATATCCAATATCACATGAATCAAACTAATATCCCAAGAGAACAATTCAATAAAGCAATTCAACCTAGAAATTTTAAGTAATCAACGAGACAAATTCACAATACGCAATGGAATATAGGTATAGATGTGAGTATAGTACTAACCGAATTGATGAATGTAGAACAACTTTGCCATAGACGATGATGTTCCACCAAGAATTGCATTGTCCACTCCTACCTTTAGTTGCATGTGTTGCAGCCATCATCGCTAGCCACCATCGTCAAACAACTACTGCTTCCAATGAGACTTCGCTATAGTCCAAAAAATTGTGCCCCTCCATTAGTCACCGCCACAAATTCACCAAGACCTTCATGCACCTGTAGAACCTAGACGTTGCTTAGCCTTCATCTCTGTATACTCCTCCTCCATGTCGTGACCTTGCCTTGCCATTGTTTGCCTCCAATTGCTTGCGCAATGTTGCTTTGCCAAGCACGAGTGCAGGCTGCCTCCCTCATTCGATATCGTAGAAGTCATCACTACTAGGCTTCGCGCCTCGTTTGAGATATGTTTGTATTTTTATGCGATACTGAATTTAGGTTTTGAGGGAATTGTGATTAGAAGGTGAATAATATGCTTTGGGCTCTAATTTGGGGTAAGAAAAGGAAGAGGGGACTTCTAGAGAAGGAAGAAAAAAGAATGGGCTTGGGCTTTGAATTTCATTGGGCTCCAGTTTTTAATCAAATATTTTCTTTATTAAATAGTTCTTGTATTTATTTGTAATCAAATTTTAAACTAGTTTAATTTAATTTACACTTCATTCTACAAACTATATTTCGATAATTGGACAATTTTATTCAATTCAATGTCTTCTTATTTATTTTCTAGTATTTTAATCACATAATAATTATTTACACTTCAAAAATGTAGGATCGATTTCACCCTAGAGGGAGGGTGAATAGGGTGATACTGTTAATTATAAAAAATTATTGCGGAAGCTTATAAAATTATTTCAACACAGATAAATCAAAATTATAGCAGCATAGATAATAGCAGAATAATAAATGCAGAAATAGAACGACACAGAATTTACCCAGTTTCGGCAAAACCCTGCCTACGTGCTGCCTCCAAGGTTTCTACTAGAAATTAAGTAGTCACACGCTTACACACGTAAACTCGCGACACCCGCTACTGACTAACCTAACTCTACGCTCAAAACCCTGCCACAACCTAGTCACTGAGTTGCGAATTCTCAAACTACGCCACGTAGTTTGTCCCCTAGTCAGACGACTAGTAATTACACAATTTTCAAAAGAAAACACAATTTAAAAATAATTTAAATAAAACAAACCCTAACAAAACCCTAATTTAAACTATTAGATCCCAACTATAAACAAGGCCGTCCCTTTCTTCTTTTTATTATTATGTTGGCCCGTTCTTTCCTCTTTGCTCTGTATAATGGTGGCTCGTTCCTTTTTTCTTTGCTTGCAAATTAGGGATTCTAATTAGAAGCTGCCGATAATAGTTGCTCGATCGAATGATGATTTAGGTCCTTGCTTTGTCAATCGACTATCTCTTTGAGTTGCTCACGGCTGCTTCTATTTGCGTCGAGTTCGAATCTGATTTCGGTATGTAATTTACTCCTTTTGCTTTTCTGGTTTTGGCTTACTTGAACTTGATCGTATTTGTAGTCGATGATGATTGGGTTTTTATATAGGGTTCGAACCCCTTGATTTTCGTTCGTATATATTTGTTTGAATTCATCTGTAATTCTCCTCGGTCATTCGATATTGATTGAATGTTGACGATGATTTCTGACTTTGTCAATTCGTATATTTTTGATGATGGATTGTTCATCACGGCTTCGAATTTTCCTTGCTCGTTTCTTTACCACCATGTCTGTGACTTGTTCAAGATATTCTTTGATCGATGGTGATTTATCTGACTTGGTTCGATGTTGACTTCGGTTTTGATTTGACCTGCAGTTGTCTTCGATTGCGAACTTGATTTTGTGATGTTGATTAAAAAGTTCGACTTTTGCCATACTATTCACTACCTCTGGTAGCACTTTCGACCTTGTTCGATTTTACTTGTTGTTTCATGACTCCGGCTATGACACTGCTTCTACTTCGGCTTTGACATCACTGAATTTCGGCATTAATTTGTGCAATTTGAAACTGTTTTGGTTTCTGGCACTTTGTTCATTTTCAGTTTCATAAATTTTTTTGGCATGTTTGCATCCATATATGCATTCATCTTTTCACTGTGTATTTGCATGCTTCCCACTGATCATATGTTGAAGTCTTTGACGATGATGTTGATTTCGTTTATGTGCTCGACTTTGACCATTAACTGTTGACATCGGTCTTGACTTTACTTGAATCGGCTATATTTGCTTGCATCATGTACATGTATACTTGTTGTTGCTGTGCATTTTTAGTTGAGTTGAGTATATTTGTGTTGTGCTAGAGTTGTACTACTGCCTTTGTTCTCGAGTCTGATACTTCTGTTGTCCAGTTTCACAGTTGCATACATGTTGTATCTTTTGTGCACTTGGTTTGTGATTCACTGTTGCACTTGAGCTTGTTCTGTCCAGATTCATTTGAACTTAGTTTATGTTTCGGTTTTGACTTGACTTGATATTGTCACTTGTAGTTGCCGTAGTGTTGCAGTCTTTAACTTGTACCATTCGAGGCAGTTTGCATATTCGTTTCATGTATACTCTACTTGGTGTTGCTTGATGCTTTGTTCAAATGTGATATTCTTTTCTCTGACATATTAATCCCTCTGGCCATTTGTGTTCATTCCTGATAGCACTTGTTCTGTCCACTTGTTCATTGTAGTTTGATTTGTGCACTAGCTTGAGTTCGAGCCTTTTTCATACTGCTGGTTCATTGTGGTAGTTCTTGCCAGTTGCCTCTGGTTTGAGTTTTACTTGTATACTTCATGTGTACTTTGGAGTTTTAGTCGAGGCTGCATATATGTATGAGCTGGTACAAGTTTGTATACTTTGATTGGCTTGCTTCTGACCATTTTATTAAACTTGTATATTCGAACTGCACCTGTGTTGAATCCAACTTTAAAGCTCGGGTTTGACTTTGTGCTGATATTGTGACATTATTTTTATTGCACTTGATTTGAACCCGATGTTTTGGGTTTGATCTGTGCTCACCTGTCCCTGTAATTTTATCAAGTGTATATATCGGTGTGCACGGCTTTGTGGCATATGTAGTGATACACTGTGTATGACACAAGCTGTTTGTGTATGATGAATTTAAAATTAAATGATGACGAAAAACCCAAATAACCGAGGCAAATATTATTTTCAAAATCCACGTTTTATTTTATGCTGCAAAAATATTTTATTTTCAATTTTACTACATCAATGCATATTTCTGCAGATTGCGTAGATGTTGGATTCACATTTGGAATGAAGTTGAAGATCAGTACGAGTTGAGTGAATGAGTGATATGTAGTGAGGTGCAATGTAAATGTGAATTGTAATTTAATCAAATTTGTACTGTAATTGAAATTGTATATAGTAAGAGCTTGAAATTTGTACTATTCAAAAATTGTAATAAATATTTGTTTGAATAAAATTTCTGTTTGAATTCAGATTCTCAAATTCCATGTTATTTATTTTATTCAGCAAATATTTATTTAATCTATGAAAAATAAAATAGTACATTAACAAATACATTCAAATGAATATATATATATATATATATATATTATCATCAAACAAAAAACCATATAATCGCATATTCAACAATCTCCCCCTTTTGATGATAACAAACATATATTTAAGATTTTGAATATGTTAAATGTATTTGATCATTGATATACTCTTATTGCTCCCTCTATTTAAATGCTTCTCTCTACACAAAGCTCCCCCTTCATATATGCATACCATTAAAAATATGCAAATGAGCCTAGATGCAAATAGAAAATATTTGACCTTTGCTTGATTTTATTTGACAAAATCTTAACTTTTCTCTTCCCCTTTTGTTATCAGCAAAAGAGTAACGGTGTTAGAAAAATGGAGATAAAGTGATAGATATTAATCCAACATTAAAACTTAATTGAATATAAATATTAAATTTCAATAAAAAATCAAACAAAAATCATAAATACTTTATTAGGCGCATATTCCACTTTTAGAATAATGGGAATGATGTCATCATATAAAACCATACAGTTGTGTCTATTTGTGGTATATTTATATCAGGAATTTGAATATCTACCAACCATGCATAACCGTTAGGACTTTTAAATGAGATTAATAGTATTCCAATTTTATTTTAAAAATGAATTCAAGTATCTTCTAACCACGCATAACCGTGAGGACTTTTAAATGGGATTAGAATCAACTTGTTTATTTTAAACAAAATCAATTTTGATATGCGTTCCATATATGCATAACCGTGAGGACTTTTAAATGAGCATGGAAGCACATAACAAATTCCAAGTAATTCACCCATGCATAACCATGAGGACTTTTAAATGAGAGTGAATACTTTGGATTTTATTTTATTTTATTTTATTATTATTATTATTATTTTATTTTAAAAAAAGGAAAAATGAAAAATGAATGATTCCCGTTTAAAGTACCACATATTGATAAACTATATTGAACTTTGATGAGTGATGCTCGTTAGAAATATGATAGAAATAGAGATGGTCATGGAATTTTTTACCAACAAAAAGTTTTATAACTCTTGTTTAAATTTCTAAAGAAATTAACTAATTATACCGTCTCGAGTCATAATATATGATAAATATCAACACTCGTCACTTTTTCAATCACTATTTATCTTTTCAATAATTATTAGGGAGTCAGATTAGTCAAAATAGTCATTTAAAATCAAATTCAAAAATAATTATAAAATTAGTTTTTCAAAATGACTGATCTGAAAATATGGTAAAAAATATTTTCTAGAAGGGGTTATATGAGAAAAATTTCTGTTATTTGAAAATTATTAGAAATGAAAAGTATGCAGATATTTACTTTGAAAAACGATGCAGTTACTAAATGTCTCAACAAAAATCACGTTCAACCAGTAATTTTTCTATCAACTAGATTGCCAGTGTAATCTGCATCTGAATTTCCCTTTCACTCAAAATTATCATTAATTGAATTTGATAGACCAGACCATGAAGTGTGCAACAAAAAAAAAATCTCAAAATCAATTTTAACAGCTTTTTAAATGACATTCTCTTGAATTTGAATTGAAGCCGTGTAAAAAACCGTGAATGTAGAGTTAGCCGTAAAATAACCAAATGTATTATCATCCAATAAAACACTATTATTAATCCAAACTAATATATATATGAAGTAACTCAAAGACTCTAGAGATTTTTATAGTGTTCTTGGCATAAGAATATAATTGGCCAACAAGTCAGAATCAAAATCATCATTATTTCATCATCACATTATTGGCTGATTTAACTCAGATTACGGTGCAGATTATCGCATTTAATATATCGTTCAAATAAATATGCCATTACCTGTTTTACCTTTATAATATTTTTCGTTGTTGTCCATTGTGATTCTATCACCTTTATACTAGGCTAAGGAACTTTGCTTTGTCACCCGTTGTGTTTCTGGAACAGCCAGAATCCAGATAACACTGTTGTTGTTCCTTAGCCTGCCACCACTCCTACACGATAAAAGATTTTTATGACCTATTTATTTTTATAGGTCCATGATTGTTAGTGGCAGAATATTTTGAAAAATAATTTTGTGGAGACCCAAAACTATTTATATATGTTCCTTTCGGCACCCAAATTTGTTTAACTTTGAGAGTTTTTATATTTGTGCCTTTTGGAACCCAAATTGGTATAGTTTTCACGTGTTTGGGTCTATACCAACAATTATTGTGATTGTGTCCATATTTTCTACAAATTAGGCACATTGAATTTACTTGATTGATCTCATTTCTAATATTTTTAGATTGATTATACCCAAGTCCTTGTCTAACTATGTTAACAGTTTGTTTCCCTAAGAGCATATTCAACGATTTTTCACTTTTGGAAAATTTATCTAAAGTCGTTGACAGTTTTTGGACTTGTGTTTTGAGAGATTCATTTTCGTTCAATAATTGTGTGCACTTTTTAATAGAGTTCTCTCTCCTAGTATTTTCACTTTCTTTCAAAATCAGAATTTCATTTTCAAGTGATTTTATATTAATTTCTGATTTTTTAATTTCTTCTTCAAATGTTAGACACTTATCACACTTAGGGATCCTACTTTGATAGGTTTTAACTAATTAGTCAAGTTGTTGATTTAATTCTATCATAGTGTCTTTTTGTGATTCAAGTTTGGCATACTTCTCCCTAGTCGTTCAAAATAGCCATTTACTTCGTGGAAATATATAAGTAATTCCGAGTGAGTGAGTTTTGATACCTCGCTTGGTTCGTCATCGTCGCTATCATTTATATTTCCTTGAAGGCACATATCTGCTTTCTCACTCTCACTGCTAGTACTTTGATTATCTTCATCACTTGTATTCCACGTGGCTGCAAAACTTCTCCGTTTTGATTTCTTTGCAAAGTTGTGTCGGTTTTGAGGACAATTGGGCTTAATGTGTCCGGGTTGGTTGCACTTGTGACAAATGATCTCATGTTCTTCTGAGTAGTCTAGTGCTTTGGCTATTCTGCTGCTCCATCATCATCATCATCACCATCACTTTCTATTGTTCCTTTAAGAGCTATTGATTTCTTTTGAATGTCACCTCCTTCACGCTCTTCCATGAATTTCATTTCTGGCTCATAAGTGGTGAGATTTCCGATGAGTTCTTCAACTTTCATCTGTTTTAAATCTTTTGATTCTTAAATGGCAGTCACTTTGGCTTCAAAGCTTCATGGAAGGACTCTAAGGATTTTTCAGACTATCTCCAACACTGTGTATCATTTTCCGAGAGCTTTTGATTTGTATACGATATTGGAAAGTCGTCCATACATCTTTTTGACATTTTCTTCCTTCGCCATTGTGAAGTTCTCGTATTCGCTGCTTAGCATGGCAAAGCGAGATTCTTTGACTTGAGATGTTCCTTCGTGAGTCACTTCTAGTGTGTGCCATATTTCCTATGCAGTTAGACAATGTGAGACACGATTAAATTCAAATTGATCCAATGAACAGATAATAGAATTCATAGTTTAGCATTAGCATTTTGTAATTTATTTTCTAGCACTGTCCATTGATCCTTTGGTTTATCGATTTCTTGATTATCTATAATTATAATTGGTGCTCTATAACCGGTCTCAACAATATTCCAAGCGTCAATGGTTTTCAGAAAAATTTTCATTTTATTTTTTCAGTAGGCGTATTCACCATTGAACATTGGTGGTCTAACTAACTATGGACTGACCCTCTACAAAAGCAGTATTAAAAGAAGCCATTTTAAAAATTCAATTTTTTTTAAAAAAATTGGTTTTTGAAAAACGAATTTTCAAAAACAAAAGTTGACTTCTATTCCTAGCTCTGATACCACTTATAAGTTCGATTTCACCCTAGAGGGGGGTGAATAGGGTGATACTGTTAATTATAAAAAATTATTGCGGAAGCTTATAAAATTATTTCAACACAGATAAATCAAAATTATAGCAGCATAGATAACGGCAGAATAATAAATGCAGAAATAGAACCACACAGAATTTACCTAGTTTCGGCAAAACCCTGTGTACGTGCTGCCTCCAAGGTTTCTACTAGAAATGGAAGTTCATAAAGGGGCCCATAGCGACCACATTAGAGCAAACCCCAACAAAGAAGATTCTCTAATACAGATACTTCTGGCCAACTATCAACCGAGATGTAGCTAAATACACTAAAAAATGTGACAATTACTAGAGATTTGTTGAAAAACCTAGAGCTCTGCCAATGGAGATTACTTAAATGGTCATTCCTTAGCCGTTTGCAGTTTAAATGGTTAATATCATCGATGTATTGCCGATATCTAAAGGTGGTGTGAAGTACGCTATCGTTGCAATTGAGTACTTCACCAAGTGGGTCGAGGCGGCGCCATTGGCCATGATCACCACAAAGAGAGTAATTAATTTTGTTGTCCGGACTATCATATGTCATTTTAGAGTTCCGTAGGCATTCATTACCGGTAACGGAACCCAAATCGACAGTACCAAGTTCAGATATTTCGACCCCCGACATCGCATAGAGAAGAGATTTGCTATGGTGGCAATTCCTTAGGCAAATTGACAGGTTAAAGCTATGAACACGATTATCAAGTCCATTTTTAAGAAGCAGTTTGAAAAGACTAAGGGCAAGTGGGTTGATGAACTTCCATTAGTACTATAGGCTTATCGAACGACTCATAAGTCACCAATTATCCACTCTCCATTCGTTCTAGCCTACGGATAAAAGGCTATGATTCTGGTAAAACTGGAAATACCTTCTCATCGAGTGATTCACTACAATCCGTGAGTTAATGTGCAACTCCTTATAGATTCTCTTGATATAATCGATGGGAAGCGTGACGCAGCTGAGTTGATGGCAACTGCACACCATCATCGAGTTGCGTCATACTACAAAATCAAGGTTAGGAATCGGACCTTCAAAAATGGCGACTTGGTTCTCAAACGAATCTTCCCTAGCCTTGTAAACTTGGGCCTGACCTAGGAAGGTTCATACACAATAGAGTATAAGCTTGGAGATGGAACTTTCAAGCTTATAATGACAGATGGAATTCCGCTCATGAGCGTGTGGAATAACAAGCACTTACGATGCTATTTTACTTAAAAATAAATTCATAAATAACTTGCTAGAGCCATGTAATAAGATAGATTCTGTCTTTTCCCATCTTTTATGGAATAAAGTGGCTTTTCAAGTCGGAGACCCTTTCTTTCTATTACTTAAGAGTTATGGCTTGACCAACTCGAATAATTATACAAGTGAATAATGCAAGTGTGAAAATACCCGGAGTTAGGTGCCAATCGAAAGTTCTACAGTTCATAATGAAGTCCTCAAAGTTCTTCTTGATATCCGACGATAGATACCAATAAATTTCACTCCCGTTGTAAGGGCATGAGTATAAACTAAAACGGATATGACTCGACCGTCCATCAACTAACTCTTGTCCTTAGATTGCGGGTACGAGTATAAACTAAATGGATGTGACCTGACCGTCCATCGGCCCACTCTCGCTCTCGGTGTAGAAGCAGAAATATAAGCTCAAACCGGAAGTGACACGACCATCCGTGCACTAGCTCTCGACTTTAGTGAGGGGGCGGGAGTATAAATTCAAAATGAGCATGATACGATCATTCCCCTCTTAAATCTTATCCTCGAATTGGGTGCAGGAGTATAAACTAAAGTGCACGTGACAAGACCATCCAATTCTTAACACTCTGCCCGAAATAGGCAAAGTCAAAGGTCCATGCTCGCTGTTAGGCCGGAATCTTACCTATGAACTTCGATTTGGCACCCGGAGTTAGGCGCGATTGGAAGTGTACATCCTGGATGAGGATGTGCAAACTACGATAATTTAATTCAAATTAGTGCCAGGGCTTCGGCGCAATTGGATATCGTGATCCTGGAAAAGGATACTCGAACCGCTTTTCTAAGTGGTTAACTCCAACTGATGCCCATAGTTTGGCACTTTAACGATTACTTTTCTTGGGAAAGAACAACGAAAGGCCGGTAAATTACAGAATAGGCTAAAGGATTCGGTCCAATAATAATAACAAAAAGGAATAGACCGCAAGTACATAGAATGGAAAAGCATATTTATTAAATACTTAGAAAAATCCATACAAGGATTTAGCGAAACAAAAACCTTTGCTATTCACATGAAATTTGAAAAGATAAGTACAAATGCTATTAACACTAGAATCAAAAAGCAAAAGTGGGAGCCGAACCCGCGCAAAGCTGGCAACAAACCAAAATAGACTGCAACTACCATTAAAAAGTAAGCCAATTTACGCCAAACAAACTGGTACTCATTCTTTGATTTTATTCTGCTCTGTTTCTTCTTAGAGCTAGGAGAAATATCGCTCGAGCTTTCACCTTGTCCTTTCCCTCCTCTTCCTTCACTTCCTTTTCCCTTAGATGGAGTGCTCTACGATAATTCAGCATGCACGCTTTGAGCGCTACTAAGCGGAGGAATATGGACCAGAGCGAAAATAGTTTGCCTGGGCAAGGCAATGGATAGAAGAGGAGGAATAACTTTAAGTTTCTCCTGCTTGACCTCTGTGGCAAGGAGGATGTCTTTCTCAAGTTCCTACTTGATCTCGTGCACCCGATAAGGGCTTGGAGACCCTAGTAATAACAACGTCTTCATCAATTTGAATTTCCTGGGTCTCGCCAACTCCTTCATCCAGCAAAGCATCGATCATTTGCTCATCAACCTAGAAAATTTCTTCAACCAGGATGGCCAGAATCATTGTTTAAGTGGTAACGGTAATTGATTCTATTACAAGCACTTATAATCCCGGACGTGAGTCCTTGTCGGGAAGCTGTGCAAAATGAGGCTAACTTGAGGCTTGAGAAACAAAGAGAAGATGATTGGTTATGTTAATAGGCGACACATCAAAATTTTGGAATATAAGATAAGTCAGTGAGATAACTTCTTCATTTTGGAGTTCTGCAAGGTCGGAGTGTCGTCGGATTTCCCCTCATGAATAAGAGAGAGGATGATAGGCATGTATATCTTTGGCCTCTTGGGATCATACAAAGGTGTCGGAGTAGCTTGAGACCCAAGCATTTGGTAGGCAGTAGCATCATGTGGCATTGATCCAGCGCCTTTGCCCAAGTCTTTATGCACAGTTGAGGCAAGCTTCGAATGAAGGATAAGATGACCATCTTTCATAATCTTGGGGTTATCTCCTACCTAGACTTCTTTCCCTAGCTGCTCCAAATCCACCTTCCTACCTTCGAGGAAAGCGTTTTCTTCTTCAATGATTCGCTCCTAGGTGAGGGCGAGGATTCTGGGATAATCATCTTTGAACCACTCCAGATTTCAGAATTTTAGCACGTTGGCATTATACTGGTTCCGCAGCAGTTCAAACTTCTCCATCGCACACTCTTCTGCCCATTGTTCTAGGGCCTCAATTTCTCTTTAGACGAGTGCAACAACATCTTTAACACGCTCGAGTACTTTGTCTCTTTCCTCCCTGCAATGGAGAACTCTTCACAATAAGTCTAAGCTTGTCGAAGTGCTTTGTCCTTTTCTTTTGTTTCATGCTCTGGTTTGGTTATCAGCTCAGCCGCAATTCTATTTGCTATATCTCTCTCCACTACCTGAGCATGGCTTCGGGGGAAAGCTTCTCTACAACAAGCTCATTGAGAGTAACTTACATCCAGACAACCATTTACATGTAGATATGGGCGGACATCAAATATAAAACCGCTTGGTTTTGAGGTGCTCAGCTTGTTCCATGCCCCATTAATTAACCACTCTGCAACCCCTGATTGGTCTAAATAAATCAAAGATGGACTTTCCTTTCGGATTTTGAAACTGGATATATATCGAATCTCCTTTTCACTGGGCGCTGGATGTAATTTAGTGAAGACCACATATGTTCCAAGGAGAAAGGCATAGCAATTCGGGTGTAATTGTATTAGAGTAAGCCTCATAAAATTTAGAACTCGATGGACGAATTGATTGAACGGTGGGACACAGCCCACCAAGGACATGCATCTATTGCAGGCAATGTAACCCTCTAAGGGACTGTGAGCTCTTTGATCGCGAGATGGGACCAATACATCATCGAATGGAATTTTATGCTTATTGCATATTCTCACAAGAAATCATTTGTCGATTTTAAAAGCGATAGAGTCAACGGGATCATTTAATATTACTGCATCCTCAAGAAATGTCAGGTGCAGGGTCTACACACCTACCGGCTTAATTGGATTTTCAAGAACTCGTTGCTCGACGTTGTGATTCTCTAGATTTTGTTGTTTAGTTGGTAGGATCCCATGCTGTTGTTCTTGTTGAATTAGAGTTTGCTGTGTATGCGGAGTTGTAGCTGAGCTTGGCTCTACATTAGATTCGATATATCTCGAAGGTGATGTACATGTGGCTTATGCAGGAAGACATTTGGAACATCTATGATCTAGTTCTATAAAAAACTTAATAGATAATCGATGTTATAGTGATTATAAGCTATATCTCCATGCTAAAGTGTTGTGCAGTGTCATGGAGTTTGGGTTTTCGATATTATTTAATGGTTCGTTGTTGAATTTTCGATATCACCCGGCGTGACCATCTTTGCTGACCGTCTTGACAAATCTCACATCCTTGGCCATGCATTAGGAAGGATTCAAGTCCAAGAAGATATCTCAAGTCATGTAAATGAGAAATGCAGAAAAAAATTCCTGGGTGCTAGAGTTGTACAACTCCAAAATAGAGAAAAATTCAAAAAATATTCCCAAGTTGAACAACTCCATAGCTTAAACAAATTTCCTCCTTCTTTCTTCTTCCACCCCTGCCATTTTCCAAGCCACGGTCAACCACGTTCATAACGATTCACGTCCGTTCCCATGTCCACGTTCAAGTCCTCTACTTGCCTACACAAATCGAGGTAAGGTTTAGAATCAGTCACGAAACTGAAACTAGGGCTTGGATCGGTGAGGGGATAGCTCGGATCTGAAGGGTAGCTGGAGTTCAATAACTATGGCGGTAGTTTCAAGTGATAGGCGACGGCGACCTACGAGTTAAGTGGAGGCAAGGTTCGATTTGGAAGTGGGGAGTTTTAATGGCAGAAGCATGGATCAGTACGAGAACAAATGAACAAGTGAGGGAATAAATTAGGGAAGGGTGAGTCATATACCCACAAACCCATATTAGACAGGACTTGGAATATTCTCGAAGTCTAGAGTCTGTATTGACCCCTAATTCTACACCAAAACAGGCAAATTCTAACATTTATAAGTGTTACAAATAATTTCAATAACACTTTTTAAGTGTTACTAATGGATTGTGAGGAATGGAGCGGCCAAATTTGTAACAAGTGTTACAAACATACGTATTACTAACACTTATAAGTGTTGGTACCTAAATATACGGTAACGCATATAAGTGTTGGTAACGAAATATACGGTAACACTTATAAGTGTTGGTACAGAAATATACGGTAACGCTTATAAGTGTTGGTAACGAAATATACGGTAATACTTATAAGTGTTGGTACAGAAATATACGGTAACGCTTATAAGTGCTGGTAACGAAATATACGGTAACACTTATAAGTGTTGGTACAGAAATATACAGTAACGCTTATAAGTGTTGGAAAATAATTATTTAGTAACACACATATATATATACCAAAACTTAAATGCAAAGTTTAAATATAAACACTCTACAAATAATGGTTTCTGTATCACAAATAATTCATCATACATATTCAATGCAAAGTTTAAATGCTCTGCAAATGTAGTATAATATATCATAAACAATTATTTACATATCTAAAATAACATAATGTGGTATATTCATATATTATTACAACATAAGCTTCAATTTTTTTTCAAAATACACTTAAAGTTTAACATGCGTTGTCTGGTAAAATAAATACAAGGTGCCAACTCCTTCCTTGTAGATATATCGAAACATCCAACCTTAACATCGCAACCACAATCATCTAAGGACCCAAAAGAAGGTTTATAGCTTGAACACAACTTCCAGTCAATAATATTGTTTACCCAAACAATCGCATATAAACTTATTCTTTCTCCTTCTTCCTTCTTCTCATCATATATCAAGATCAGTTTTCCCATCAAAATATGAATTTTTCCTTTGTTGTCCCACACCTTTTCCAGATCCATTCCTTTCAGCATATTTGGAAGTTTAATACTATACTTCAGTTCCCACCGACTTCTATGTAAATCGTATAAGACATATATTTTGAGTTCATAATCTTTTACATATGCAACAGCTACCATTCCTGCAAACTCAACAAAACTAAACATCGACACATGAATCCCTTCTGTAACTGCTGGTGCATCTTCAATTTCTCCCACAGTTTCATTTTCAATATTAAAACAAATCATATGAAGTTGTTGGGTTGGAGGGCTTTAAATTTAGATGGTACATTACCCAGTGAGGTATTTTGGAGCTTAGTAATTCTTTCACAAATAGATAAAGATATTTCTTATACTGAGCGATGAAAACATCAACATTAAGATATGAGTTTGTTCTAGTCGCACGAGAGAAAAAATCAGCAGCATTGACAAGTCGATATCGTGTGGGAAAGCACCTTGTCTTCCAACATTCTCTTGAAAGGCAGCAGAAGCTGCTCTTCTACAATTGACCGGGAAGGAGGATGAAATAAACAGCCATTCCAATCAAAATCAACAACATTTTAAGATACATTTTAAGATAATAAAAGGAAAAAACGGACAGTAAAAAAGGCATGTAACATAGGTTAATTCAAGACAAAAAATTCCTCATTTCCCACTTGTACACCCTTGGACACAACAAAACATGTAATAATTCTTTAACTAGCATCACCTGCTTTTGTAACTCAACTTTTTACCATAAAGCAAATGGTTAAAAAAATTGATAGTTTTGATTTAGTAACATAACACACCACATACACTTTCTTTCAAATGGTTAAAAAAAATTGGAAATAAAACAGCTGTTTCACTAGCATATAAAAGCATTATACTTGATAATAACAACAACATCAATGACATTAGCATTACCTCCATTTTTTTGTGCTTCAGCTATTACACGAAGAGCTAGTGTTGCTTTCCATGAAGCCTCCAGACCAAATACCTCCACAGCACGTCCCTACCAAAAGCAAAAACATGAAATTATAAAGATGCTTGTTAGAGTCGACCTCTTGATTTACCAAAAAAGCATAACGAATATACCAAATATTCTCAAATTCTGATTTAAAACTCAAAAAAGCATTTAGAAAATTCATTCAATCCATACTGAAATAAAAATATAAAGGTGCTTATAAAAATCTACAATTCATGAATTATTATCTCCATAACAAAGTAAAATGGAACAAAATAGAAAACTATATGAACGAATTAACACTGTGGACCTAGCTAGCTAGTTGCTCCTATATGTAAAACCACTCCCTGCCTCCTAGTCATTTCTTCTACATGTAGTACAAATTCATCACCCACTAGTTCAAATCCAGTTGGCGCAGATTGGTTCTGCAAGTATAGTCTACACCTAAATACATAAGATAAATTGTTACCCAATCAAAGAAAAAAAATTCTTATTTAATTTGAAGATAGCTCAGTTAGTTGGGAATCATTTATCTATTTCTTTTAGAAACCTATCACAAGCAGGAAAGTGAAGTTTGTTTGAAGTAGGTGCCGTGAGAGTTTCAAATGTTAATTTAGTTAATACAATAACTTTAAATTTAATTTAGTTAACTTTAAAATTTGACTTTAATTTAGTTAATTTAAACTTAAATTTAACTTTAAATTTAATTTACTTTAAAATAGTTATTTTTAACTTTAACTTTAAATTTAAACACATTTTTTTTACAATTGATTTCTATATTAAAGTTTCATACCTTGAAACAACAAAATCTCAAATATAAACTGTATAATATTTTCTTATTTAAATAGTACTATAGAGTTCACTTTATTATTATTATTACTACTACTATTTTACTGGAAGAAAGTCCAGTTCTTCATAAAAGAATATAAAACGCAAGTGGTTCTAGAGACAAAATCAAATACCTTGTATAACTAAACACATCAATCACAAACAAAGAACTAGACCACAAAAGCTACAGGAAACAATAATTAAAATAGAACAGCTCATGATTCCAGTCAACCATCTCACACATTCCTAAACCCATTAAGTATATCAGCAAATATACGAACCCAAAGATATAACACTATAGCAACTAAAACATAAAAACAAGCACATATTATTATACAAGTTCACATGAATTCCTCAATCTATCTGAACACTCAATCTAATATATAACAGCCCCCACTTTTGTATATGCACAGATGTACGCATTGACAGAGAAGTCGAGGTTGATATTATGTGAAACGTGGTAATGCCAAATCCCCTTTTCAAACATTAGCAAGCACAAAACTGGAGAAACTTATATATTTAGATGCAGACACACACAGAGTTAAATGCTTGCAATATAAACACATGCATTAACCCATCACTCTCAGCACACACGCATAAATTCATGCACATGCACTGTTGCTCACATTTATATAATAAAAGTTGCACACACCATCTACATACACACACGAATTCATAGAAACACACACTACACACGTACATTAAAAGAGGCACAACTACTCACCCAAGAAAAACACACATATATAATTCAACATACTTATTATTGACTGATTCCATCCTAAATCAATTAGTTGACACCAAGAGTTGCTGTTTAATTTAAATCTGGATGTTGGTTTGGCCAAGGGTTTGGTGCCATATGTATATTTGTGGTGATACCTGATTCATAAAAAATTACAATGTGTACCTAATTCATAAAAAATTGCAGTGTATACATTCTAGATAACTATTTGGTGCCATATGTATATTTTGATGAAGTGTTCCATGTTTTTTTAACTTAAATAAATGTGCCACATGAATGGAATTTAGGCAGTGACCAAAGATAAACATCTTGAAAAGTAATATCAGCACAGGCAAATAAGCACCATAAGCTTAAATATATGTACGCATATAAACATACACATATTGCGTAGAACTAAACAACTAGGAGGCAGTAACATCCAATTAAAGTCATAGTTTGAGAATCACCATCATACCTTTCAGCGTAAATACAAAAGAATTCATAAGAAGGTATAACAGATTGACATATCTATTGCATTAAACTTCTCTAAAATTTTAAGGGTATAAAACGTATTAGAAAATTTGGTAAGGCGAAAATCAAACATCAAATGTGTTAAAACTACAAAGAAACCAAGAAACCAAATAAATATGTAAACATATGCATATGTAATTGAGGCATATGATGCATAATAAATGAAAGCACAACATATTTGATTTTTTATTGGAATTGGCTTTTCTTTGAAAAACACAAATACCTTTTAATCGAATTGCTTATGGACCAGAGTTTCTCCCCTACTTCTTTGATCATCATAGGGTTTTTTTCTTCAGTACCAAGCCAAGTGAACACTGTAGGAAGGGGCTAAATGAGCTGAACAACTGCTACAAATAATAATGCAAGGACTGAATAAAAATAGCACTACTTACCATTTGATTCTTACGTACGTGAAAAACTCTACATCTCTAGCAAAAATCTTGAAACCACACCATGTATCACGAATTTCTAGACCAGTAGCAAATGGAACAACAAGATGGAACCTTTCATTAGAAAATTTTGAGACCACTCCCTCGTTGCTATAGCCTGCTTCTAGAGACGAGATTGCAAACAAAATGCAACAATTGTCGATCCAACCACATCGAGAACAGCGGCCACGAGATACCAATCTAACCCAATCAACCGATTCATTCAAGCTACCAATCATGGTGAGATGTAGTCGATGTTGAAGCTAGCGTCAGCGATCTATTGTAGTGATGTCGGCAAGCTGTTGAAGTCGGCATGATTTTGTGAGCAGAGAAAACCCTAAATTAAATTAAAATTCGATGGCCAAAAAAATGGGGTAAGTGTTAGAAAAGAGAGCGTATGGATAATTACACAAGGCTCCACTTATTAACGGGTTATTTACGGGTTTGCCAATTGTTGTGACACTTATTTGTGTTGGAAACAATAATTAATATGTTGCAAAGTTACAAACGAATATTTATTTTTTCTAACATTTTTTCAGGTTTGCTAACACTTTTTTATAGTTGGAAGTTTGTAACATTTATAAATATTAGAAATTGAGAACTATAAAATGTCACAAAATCACTGATTTGGTGTAGTGTAAGCTATGTGTCAGTATCGAGTCCCTAAAAAAATGGCGATAACAAATATACATATATATAAACATATATATGGCATACGCAAGTATGTATGGATATATATGCACGTATATACATGTGATGGACAGTATGTGTGCATATACAATATCCGACAGTCAGGACCAAAGGGAAATAAAGTTCAAACCTGAGAAATCTATGGATGGAATCGGCTCAAAATCATTAAACTTGGAAAGATGACTCACAGAGATACTTCTAGATTTATAATCCCAGATACTGACATAGCATCATGACAAATGAAATGAACATAACTTTTTGCAAGAGCGAGTCACAAAAGGATAACGACCGTTCAAGGAGTCCTTCACGGTAATTCTAGCTTATCTCGATTCAAAGCACATCACGTTTGAAACAAAATTTACTTTAAGGAGCAAGTGTTATCCAGCCTTTTGACTAAACAATATTCGAACAGGTTGAACGAACTAAACTTGGAGTTATCGAGGCAGGAAGCCTAGAGAGATAGCCTAGGAGTCCAGAAACCAAGCACAGATAGAATCACAATGTGAAGGCCAAGCAACCCAAACCAAGGCAACCACTATTTGATCGAGTTTAGGGGTCGGTACCAACTCCACCATATGGGTCGGTACCGAGTCCTACCTCCACCTCAAGTGCACCCCATCTTATGATGTGCCTCCTATATGATGTCTCGAGCCTATTTTCAATGTTGGTTTGTTGATTTAATGCAATTCTCCTTCGATCTTCATGAACACTTGAAGCTACAACTTTTTTTCCACAAGTCCATCATTTGGACTTAGAAACCAGCTAATATTGATACAAAAAACTATAGAATCACGAAGCTAACCACAAGACGAGCCAAGAAAAAGAGACGAGGGCAACCATTTTGGTCAAGTCGGGGATCGGTACCGACCCCTGCCAAGGGATCGATACCGACTCCTATTTCCTGATGAAGCATCACTAATTTTTGTAGGAGAGTTGGTCTAAATTGTGTACAATGGCTTGGAGATATTTGGTGTGAGATATTAGGCTCCCTACCTCTATAATAAGAAGGTAGAGCTCATTTTTCAAAATCTTTTGACTCTAGTTCTATTCTAAGCTATATTCTTATAATTCTGAAAATATAAGTGTCAGAGTTGTACTGACTACTAAGAACTTTTGCCTCCAAGTCAGAAATAAGTAATAAAATATTAAAGTGGATGTAGGCCTTGCTTTTTCGATCCACTATAAATAGTTGTTTGTTTCTCTTTTCCTCATTTTTCATTTACTTTCTCCATATTTTATTCCCTATCTTAATTCTTGGGTGTTTGTGACATTTTTGCTTCAAAAAATTATAATTAATTAAATCAAGTGGCGGAAGGAGTATTCAACGGTTCGTTTGTGTGATTCTTAGGTTCATATCAATGATTAATATCGAAAATTTGAATATTAATGTTCACATGTCACTTAGCAGATGATATGACATTATGATCAAATTTACCGCTTACATAGCTTTGGTAAAAATCCAGTTTAACTAATTTGAGCATCACCTGATAGTGACAATTATTTATATCAATTCTCTTCGTCAATACAATATCACGTTAGGACTTATGGAACTTGGTAATGATCGAAATTCCAATATTTTCCATATTCAACTTTATAATCCAAACACAAAGACCTTAGTTTAATAATAAAAATTATTATTAATCGAACTACTCTGGCCAGAGATTTTGACTTTGAGTTGACTTCGGTTGACCGTGATTCTAACCTAGTATGACTAAGGAGAAGAATCCTCTTTTGAATAGTGTTTTACTTCTAATACTTCCGTTCGACCCATCTATGGTCATTTATTGCATACCATACCATGATTTGACTATTATCAAAGCGGAGCTTTCATCTTGAAATCAACAGTATTCTCAAGTCAAGAGAACTGTGTAATATTATCACGTCGATATTTTTTGTTTGACTTTAGTCATATTAACCAATAAAAAACTATTAAGTGAGTCATTTCATAGTTATCCTATAACTATCAGTACATAATCCTTAGGTGCTCTTAAGAGTCATGAGTAATACACTGTCTAACATTTGGAGAGCATTACGTACACCAGTCTCAACGAATGCATCAATATCTAGTATCGATACATATTGATTAGGAATATGATGAGTTTATTACATTGTAATAAAATACCCATGATCACAACTATTGTAATTACTATCACAAATACAACATTTATGGATTTCTGTTAAATATACTTAAACATTACAAGGGGAAAAACATTTTCCGATGGTAGAAAACCGTCGACGGCCGTCGGAAAAAGCCGTCAGAAAATAAGACGTCGGGGAGCAGTGTTTCCGACGGCTTCCAACACATCTCGCCATTTGTATTTCCGGCGGTTTCCGATGGTTTCCGACGGTTTTCGACGGCTTTCGACAACTATCAGAATCCGTCGGTGTCCTTTGAAAAAATTGACCTAAAAACCGTCGGAAATATGAAACCTGAAAGCCGTCAAAAGCCGTCGGAAATCTGTTGAATTTTTGTGTATTTCTGCTGCAATACAGCCTTCCATCCACATTTTCCATGTAAATACTATTCCACCAATACTGTAGAGTCCAATATATAATATTCCAACCAAATATCAAAAGCCAAACTATACACAAATCACCAAACAAAAAAAAAACATAAAATTAACTCAAAACACATAATCATCATCCAAACTAATGCACAATACAGAATAATATCCACAACACCAAATGTTCTATCAATACATCCATCCACAACATCCCCAACATCCACATAATTATACAACAAAACAGATAAGTATATCATATCATAGTACATAAACCAATAAGTACCTCTACCATCTAAATCGTACAAAACAGAAGAAAAAAACTTACCGATCAAAGCAATCAATCAATCTCCTCCAAAACCTGAGCCAGCAGAGGAAGGGAAGCGGCCACCATACTGCTACATGTACTCGGCGATATGCTGGTCTAACAACTGTGTAGTCTTTATGGCCTGCCGATGGTTCTGCTCCTCCAGCTGTGCCACTCTAGCCCGCAAATCTTCGATCTCTACTAGATCGATCTGAGCTCTAGTCTGCATACCCCGTCTCTGACTGGTGGCTTGTAATAAATATTTAATTTAGCTGTGTGATCTCTGTATGTGTATGTGCGGGTATGTAAATGATTAGTAGTGTGATAACATTATTTAATTTAGTTCATGATGCTTATGTAAGTATATGTGCATGTTGATAACATCTTAGATTGGGGTAACACCAAATAACTATAGTGACAAGATTGTTGATTTATATTTTGAATTACTATAACTTTGGAAAATTTTAGCATAAGTAAAGTAATTATAGGGAAGAATAAGAGCAATAAATTTGAAATTACTCCTTGGTTGCCGATATATTATTTACTTACCACTTGATTGCCAAATTTGTATCGTCTGCCATGTTCCGATGGATCCATAACTGACTCAAAAATAGCATTCTCCTCATCCGTCGTCAGCTGATCTCAAGCGATATCAGCAAGTAGTTTCTGGCGCTACTCCATAAACTTTTCCTGCATTAATACATTAATATCATCATATCTTATTTTATTATATTTTAACAACTAGAACAATTACTAATACTGCATAAAATGAAATATGCTAACATGGCTCTTGCTGGATTTATCGTCATGCCATGTATACGAAACTGTCCCGTCCGGATTTACAAGCTCGACAGCATGCGTACGAGTAAACACGTCCATATAGCCCACGGAACCATGCGCTTCAGCTTCCTGAAATTGATTTTTACATACAATTATTGTACATTTAAAATTATATAGCATAAACTATTTATAATTTGCATTCAGTAAATTTACCAACTCCTGCTGATACTGCTGAAATGACTTCGACCCTCCGCGATGAGTGACGGGATTTTTATTTCTGTTTGCGGAGTTTCTTTCCGACTCTGCCTGTACATTCAAAATTTGATACATTATTAATCGATCATGTATTTTTTGATATTTACTTCCAGTCAAATAATTTAAAAAAAATTAGTATATACTTGCCTTTCCTTGTCAGTTTTCCAGTATCCCAACCATGCTTGTCATACGCTCTTCCCCATCCAACGTGGTTTCTTACCTGATTTCTTGATTTCGGATATCGAGTCCCGATATTTTTTACGCATCTTCTTCATCCAATATTCTCATGCCAACTGAAATATTCACATGGTCACTGAAATAGTGAGAGAAAAAGAACGAAGCTTCTTCTTCGATGTAAGATTTACATATCGAACCTTCAACTCGTTTTTTTGCCTCACTTTTTTCTTTATATGATTTAGATATAATTTACATTAACTTCATCTTTCAAATGCAGTTAAATTACACGATGACATATTACATACCTCTTAAATGGATATATCCATCCATATTGGACAGGACCTCGAAGTCGTGCTTCAAATGAGAGATGAATAGGTAAATGTTACATTACATTAAAAAAACTGGCAGAAATATTTTCTCTAATTTGCAGAGCAATATAAGAATATCTACTTCAAGTTTACGTAAACGTTGCACTTTTAAAGTAGTCGAACAAAGCTCTTTGTAAAACATACTAAGCTCTGTTACTACCTTCCAAACTTTTAACGGTAGTAGTTCTTTTAACATAACGGGTAATAAATTTTCCATCATTATGTGACAGTCGTGGCTTTTCATTCCGCTCAATCTACCGTGTTTAAAATCAACACATCTACGAAGATTTGATTATATCCCATTAGGAAATCTTAACCCTTCCACCCATTTTAACACAACTTTAACTTGATTATTATCTAATTCGTAACATACTTTGAGTTTTTTTTACTGTCATTTGGTTTCAATGAAGCTCGGGACGTTTGCATAATTCTTCTATATCGCGTCTTGATTTCAAATCATTCTCCGTCTTCCCTTTCACATTCAAAATTGTGTTAAAAACATTATCAAATACATTTTTCTCATTGTGCATCACGTCTATATTATGACGAAGCAGAAGATGTTTCCAATGCGGCAACTCCCAAAAAATATTTTGTTTGCACCAGTTATGAAAAATCGATTTGCCTTCAATTTCTGTTTGCACTCCAGTTTCATATATCTTTGGATAGTCCCTAACAAGTTCATATATGTCTTCGCTTGACCATATTGTTGGTGGTTGTCTGGTTTCTACTCTATTAGCTAAAAAGTTTTTCTTGTCTCCTCTGAAGGGATGATTTACATGGAGAAAATATCGATGACAGTCAAACGATGAAATTTTCTTACCATGAGGTAAAGAAAACGCTCGTGTTTCATCCATGCAATATGGACATGCTAGACGACCGACAGTACTCCATCCTGAAAGCATTGCATAGGCAGGAAAATCACTTATAGTCCACAACAAAGAAGAAAACATACGAAAAATTTTCTTCTTGGACACATCGTATGTTTCTACTCCTTCGTTCCACAGTATTTTTAACTCCTCAATCAACGGTTGTAAATACACATCGATTCCTTATGTCGGATCGTCGGGGTTAGCAACGACAACAATAATAAACATATATTGCGTTTTCATACACATCCATGGAGGTAAATTATACGGTGTGATGATAATGGGCTAGGATGAATATTTAGAACCAAATTGAGAAAATGGCGAAAAATCATCCGTACATAATCCTAATCTAACATTTCGACTCTCCGCTGCAAAATTTGGATACGTTTTATCGAAATGCTTCCATGCTTCTCCATCGGCCTGATGTGTCAACGTACCATCTTCCTCCGTTCTCACACTATGTCATCTCATATTAGATGCAGTTATAGAAGATGCATATAATCTTTGAAGCCTTGGAGTGATGGGTAAATAATGCATACGCTTGTACGTAACTTCCTTTCCCTTCTTTTTTCTAGGTTTGTATCTCTCCTGATTACAGATTTTACAATTTCTAAGGTTTGCGTCTTCTTTCCAAAACAATATGCAGCCTTTTAAACATGTATCTATTTTCTGATATGGTAAACCAAAAGCTGACATAAGTTTTTTAACTTCATAGTGATTTTCACACATTAGATTATCGGACGGCATATGTCTTTTTGCAGCTTGTACAATAGCCGTAAACCCAACTTCAGTGATATTGTATTTTGACTTCATCGCAATGCATTCTGCGATTACTGATAGCTGAGTGCCACTTTTTACAACCATCCCAAATAGGTTTCATAGCAGCATCTAGTAAATCATAAAAAAAAATTGCTTCAATATTTGGTTCTTCAACATTTCCATCATCGTCGTCAACTTCAACTATAGAAAACATTGATCGTGCTGCATTATCGACCATATTTTCTATACGGGTCGTCGTAACTACTTCGTTAACAACACTTTCAGACTCTACAGAAGTATTTGCTACAACTTCTCCATGCCGATCCCAAACATAATACTTGGGTACAAAACCGTTTTGGCACAAATGAACTTTCACAATATCTGGTAACAGATACTTCAAATGTCTACATCTACTTCACGGACAACGAATTTCTGGATCATTTCCATTATTACATAAAACGAATTCAATAAATACGTTTATACCATTATAAAGATCTTCTTTTATTAAGCCTCTCAGTCCTTTTCTTTGGTACATCCATCTCCTCAGATCAACAAAATAATCAATCATTTTCCTATTTGAGAAAAAGAGTCACAAGTTCAAAATTTAATATTTATTTTCAGGAAAACAAATTCGAAAAAGATTATTTTCATGGTCGTATAATATTTGAATTTAAAGAACTATTTCACAAATTAAAAAATATTTTCAAATATGACCCATTTTATTTATTAACGTATCGATACAAAATTTTGTATAAAAAGATATTTTTTTCCATGGTCAGGCATCCTACTTCCCATTACAATCACAGTAAGCATTTACATTTCGTATATTACTTCGTCTCAAACGATTCAACAAATTTCGGCAATATTTTCCTTTTGTTCCTTGCATGTACACAAATGCGTGTACGCAGAAAACAAAAAAGAAAAGTTAGGCCGAAATTTTATGAACCGTGTGAGACGAAATAGTATACAAAATGTAAATGCTTGCTGTATTCATAACTTGTCTAATACAGGGACAAATCCAACAAACATTGTACCAGATGAATATAAATGGTCGTTTTTTAAAAAAACGACTATTTATATAACGATCATGTACAACACTCGTCAGACGGGGCCAAAAACTCTCTAATGAACATTAGTTGATTAAATGTGCGCATTTTACGAAAAAATACAGTTTTACTAACTATTCACATTTACAAAAATATATTTTAATTTAACACACTTAATTTATTCGACGTATTACATCAACTTAAGGCTGGTGTAACATTTTTGTCATTTTTAAATACACACAATTATAATTTAGACTCATGCATTTTTTTGTTGCATTAGTCAATAGTGCACAATCTAATACTCCTAGCTCGTGCATTCATTTTATCTTATTCCAACTAATACAATACAATGATAGCAGCGCTACATACATATACAATCGTAAAATCAAGACATACACAACGATTTACATATATACGAACAACCACAAATTATATAAGTTTTTCACAATTTCACGATAAAAGATGAAATAGGTATACCATATAATACTAGAAACTATTATAACGCTATTGAAAACAATTTCAATTACCAATTAGCCCTAATTTATCAACTTATGCAAATCTAGAAAGAGAGTAAAAATTGAATTTTTTTGTGAAAATAAAAGATTATACCTGAGCTAGAAAACAATAGAGATTGAATTCGTAGCCGCGGAGGAAGTAGCGGTGTATGAACTGCTGCCTCTCGTATTGGAAAAGAGAATAAAGTAGCGGTGTAAAGAAACGAGGAGAAAGTAGCGGTGTTCTTAAGCATTTCTTAATTCTATCAGTAGCAAGCAATTAAACCCCATGTACAAAATGGATGCACAAACAAAATAAGGGGAACGTCCTGAAGTATCATATCCCATTATTAAATGGCATATAAAAAGTTCAGGAATGAGTCGCAAAATAATTATTTCTTTACTGATAACAATTAAAAAAACCAATAGTCTTGTCAATTTTTTCAAACTATACTTGCACCCTATAGAATGCTTCAATGAACATAAGAAACAAATGCCCATTTCAAACAACCAAGAAAGTCCGAAATTATTAATGGCTATAACGACTAGAAGGTAAAACCTTGGAATTCAGATGAAACATAATTTCCAGCAATGAAGAGCATGAGCACAGCAGAAACAAGTAACAGAGACCACATTGTTCCTTTCAGCCATTTTCTCTTGCTCCTATTTCGAAGAGCAAGAGGCAAAGGCGGAGGATCTTTTGGTACATTAACCTTCTTCTTTGATGATGCCAACACCACAGGCCTCTTCGAAACTGCACTTCTGGAACTCTCTGGATCATGAGAAGAAGCATCTGGAGAATTCTTTTCTGGGCTAGTAGTGCTTTTCTCCGAGGATACACTGGATGTGTCTGATGTGCCAGATTTCTTCTTTTGCTTCTTCGCTTTCTTCTGCAAATATGCAAATACCTTTTTATATAATATTACAGTATAAGGATATACATATGTTTATATGCAGTTTAACGTGAGGAAAAGCACATAAAATTCTGAATGTTAAGTGTTGTCCATTGCCAATCAATCTACTGTGTATTTGGGGAAGCAGCCCAGAAAGAGGATGTTAGAAAGAAACATAATCTTATGTATATTTTCCTCTTGCTATCGGGTCTCTGGGCGACTCTGGAATTGGTATAGAGGTGTTTTCGTGACATTTATTCATCGGTATGACCCTTGTGCTAGGATTACACCCTCATTCAGTTCATTCTAGAATTTGTCAGCTACTTTTATTTTAAGCTTTGATATCTTGTTATTTGAAATTTAATTTGTTATAAAAAATCACTAATATCATTTAACATTGATACATATGCAAGTGAATTTGCAAAATAGTGATGAAGATTAAAACTGTTGTATTGTATCAACAAGATGTTCTATAAACTAAGGAAACCAAGAAAATAAGAAATGATTTAAGCCATACCAACGATGAAAACGTGAACGCAGGCCGTATCAGTTAAAATAGGCTCATTCACAGTCATACGTGTGCATACATCATGAGGTAGAAAAAAGCAGATTACCTTTTCTTTTTCCTCAGCTTCCTTTTGGACTTTGTATTCAGCTCTTTTCTGTGCCTTTTCTGCTTTCTTTTTCTTCTTTCTTTCCTCAGCCATTCTCATTTTCTCCATCTCTTCATCTACCAATTTTTTCCTCAGTTCAGTAGCCTCTTCTTCTTTTCTCAACCTTTCTTTCGTAGCCTCTTCTTCTTTTCTCAACCTTTCTTTCGTAGCCTCTTCTTCTCTACGCTTCTCTTCCTCAGCCTTTTTTCTCAACTCCTCCTCTTGTCTTGCCTTTTCCACTCGCTCTTTTTTCCGCTTGTTCTCTTTCACTTGTTCCTATAAGGGTAGTTTACATGAAAAAAGAAAAAGAAAAACACACTCTCTCAATAAATATAAAGTATTAATGATTAACTAAAACAATGAAGTACGCACTTCTTTATCAATGCCAGCTATTGTTGAAATGTTGATGTTTTTTAGACCAACGTCCGATCCTTTGCTCTTTGAAAACAGATCAGCAACTACATTGTTACCGTTGCCTTTCTCAGCCTCAAATTTCAGCTTACAGTCCTGTTCAGCCTATAAGTTTCATGAATTGAAATATTAGGCACAAAAAGGGTATAGAAAGCTATTCAAAATAAATAAATATTTTGCCTTACCACTTGCTTTGGTTTCTCTTCATTGGTGGAACCTTTGGTGCTAGTCGTATCACTTACAGATTCGCCACTTAAGGCTTCATTTATACACTTGGTAACAAAAACATTTGATTCAATTATACTGTTCAAGTCACCTGATCTGACTACAGACTTGACAATTTTTGGTGCAGATCTTCTTACCATTGGGTTTCTACTTCTAAACTGAACTTTATCGGACATTGATTCCATACCATCAACAGCTATATCTCTCCAACTTCTTGTTTTTACAGGCTCTTCTTTAACAGGATTTGGAGATTCAGCCTCACCGCTCGCAGCGTTATCCTTCATAACTGTATTTGAATCCGTGCGTGTATGATCTAGTTTATCAGCATCAGGAAACGTCACAACTTCTCCATTTTCAGAAGCAGGTTCAGATTTTGCCTTTTCTTCTTCTTGTTCTGGTTCTAATTCAACCTTAGAATTCATATTTTCTTTGAGTTCAGCACCTTCTGCTTCATCAGCAAGTGTTTCATCCTCTTCTCTTTCAAGTGATCTTCCATTGATGTTATCAGTTTCTACTTTTTCAGTCTCAACTGCTTGATGTTCATAATTCTTCATTCCTGATTCTTCTAGTTCATTGCCAGCATCACAAACATCTTTCACCCCTTTGTTATTATTTTCAATATCTAAAACACCGTTTTCTTCTTCCAAAATCTCATCTTTCATACTGATTTCTCCATCATCCAAGTTCAAATCATCATTCTGAAAAGGTACAGAACCATTTCCAGAATGCATTTCACCATTCTCTACGGCTCCATTCGTAACAATCTCATTTTTATCTTCAACTCCATCATTGCCGACAACAGCAGACTCCTCTTCTGCAGAAACGTCGTTTCTCTCTGATTCACCAACTTCTAACTTCACTTTTTGAAGAACTGATGTATGATCGTTAACATTGAAGAGACATGCGGAATTCTCATGCTCGACAGGGCTAGCAGTGTTAGAATTATGGCTTAGATTCTCGCAGCTCATCGCCTCGTTCCCAAATTCAGCGCTACTTTCATTGCTTTCAATCCTAGATCCTGCGTTTCCGCCAGTGAAATCCGCCATCAATGGCAGCAGAAACTAACTATAAATAGGGGCAGAAAAAAACTTTTCAAAAAATAATACAGAAATAGAACAATTGATTGCAATATCGCAGTAGAATAATATAAAATGAAATTTTAAGGTATTTTAATAAAAGCTTACTTTTTTGAACCGGTTGACAATTAAAGCGATCAGGAAAAATAGAAAAGAGTTCAAAATTGAAATAGAAACGGGGTCGCATATTTAAATGGAGTAATTGTAGGATAATTATTGACTTATTAGTCATTACTTATTTTAAGGGGTAAAATATTTTTTTTTTAATAAGAGTTGCATACAACATCCGTAGGGAATAATGTATTGTACAATTTTGTTAACAGCTGTCCAGAAATTTTAGTATAACAAATTTTTAAACGGAGCAAATTAACTATCCCAGTTTCGCTATGGTGTCATCCATTCATTTAGTACATATTTAATTAGAGATGTTAATGAAAGTAAATGTTCTAAAATTAGAGATAAATCAAATCAATGTATTTTGTAGTTTTTTTACCATCTTTGTTAAAAAATTATATTCATACCATATGTACACAACATTCTTAAAAGTGCAATGTTTAATTAAAAATTTAATGCAATGTAAAAGTTGACATAAAATATAATTAACATGAACAACTTGGTGTAAAATTCCTATATATTTTTTTTAAAACGATAAACATGTTACAAGGCCCAAGACCCAATTATATAAAGTCGGGTTACATGATATGGTAAAAACCTTAACAACATTATCAAACTTTCTCTAAATTGAAAAAGCTTGAAGCTGTTGTAAATCGAAGTTCAACTTATTACTCTTCAATTTTTTGTGAGTCGAGGAGGCTTCCAAAGCTTTCATAGCTCCTTATCCCTTTGTTCTCTAGCAGGATTCACCACTAATGCTTATATCTTCAAAAAAAATTTAGCTCTGACTGTCATCAGTTCTTGAATGGCTAAATTCTCTGTTTTGACACACAAGTAAGTGTTGGATCTTACAATTAATTTTGCTTCGATAAAATATGTCATTGGTATTCATGATAAAATCTAAATCTCTTAGCTCGTTGTGATTTTGTACAAAATAGTGCTTAGAAGGTTGTGCTTTTTGAGAGCGGTAGTCTTCGATTATATTAGGTAAAATTTTCCTTTTTTGTTGAATTGTTCTTGCGTTTGTTGCATTGATATTCACTAATGTTTTATCCTTATTGATGCTGCATATGGCACGGCCTTGTGATCGGCCACCTCTAAGCGCAACTCTGTAGCAGCTATGATGGATCTATTGGCTCCGCCACGAAAAGTATTAGTAGAAGATTTTCCTCTTTATGAGCATGTCTCTAATCGATCCTCATAATTGTCCATGTCTCAATTCATGTATTTGGTCATGATTATATGAATTTCGTACTGTTCTGTCTGATTTTATGAGCAAGATTTGACAATCTTTTTCAAATGTTTTCAATAGTTACAAGTTAGCAGTTTCTTTGTTGTTGTGAAGCATGCATTTCTTTTTTTCCATAGGTGATATATTACAAATGTAAAAGTTATGCAAGGCAAGTTGAATTCCTTAGATTTGTTTATATATTTAGGTTGGATGTACCGAATACTACTTCTTATGTTTTGGAGAGCTTGGTATTTGCTGAAGTTACATTTTGCATCTGTGATTGATCAAATATGCCTGGTATATATGCAGTCAAAGTAGATATGATTACTGCTTTCGGATTTTGTTTTGCATAGTGGACATTGTGTTTCACCTTTGTTGTACCATTTTTTGCATCCTTCTCCACTTGGTAGTATGCCCAAAAGTGCAAAATAAGCAAAATGTGTCATTCTTTGACTGTTTGATCTTTTCAGATGATAGAAAACCAATCTACATCTACTTTAATTCCTTTTATATATTTCCATGTGCTTTTGAAAGAAAATGTACCTTTTATACTTAATTTCCAATTCCATTTTCTTTGGGAAGGTTGTAATTGATTGTGATTTATTCTGCTGTTGCTTTAAATATTGATGTTGTTGGTTTTAGTTTGTATTCCAGTCGTGATTTTGTATTATGCAATTCACTTTTTCTTTTACATCTCCAAATTGATAGATGTTACAACATCATAATGGCTTTATTGGTGAATTTCCATTTATCCATGGGAAAAACCACAAATTGGTTTGCTCCCCATCTTTAAATTTTCTTTCGATGTATTTGATTCCAATATCACTGCAATTTAATATATTCTTCCAAGTGCAAGAGTGATGTTTTTCCACCAGCATTGTCCATAAATTTTTATTCTTTTTGTTCAATATACTTTAGGAGAACTCGACGGACCGGTAAACTCGTGATGGAAATTAAGTTGTGCATATCCGCTTTAACTCATGACACCTATACTCGCCGAACACTGTTTTTTGCGAGAAGTTTGTGCAAGGCAGTGCTCGAACCATGGTCTATTACTAGATATATGAACCCCTTTCCATTGTGCCACCATGTGGAGATAAATTTTTATTCTTAACATGCTTTTCTTTCATCTATTTGGGCCATAGAGATTCTCTTTCAAGAACTTTCCAAAATAATTTGAGATTACATACTGTACTTAGGTCTTTGAAATTTCTTAATCCCAAGCCACATGTTTTCTTTGATTTACATATAGTATTCCAAGAAACTTTATGATATTTGTCTCTCCAAGTGAAGTTTGCACACATTTTTTCTATTTTCTGAATTGCTTTTAATGGGACGTTCATGCTAGTAGTAGTGATGATAGTATGTGTTAATTCTATTCTTCTAGCTAAAGATAGTAATTTGCTAGACCATCCCTCTAGCATATTTCATATTAAAACATATAGCCTTGTACAATCTCTATCATCGGTTTAGTTTATACTGAGTGGTAGCCCCAAGTAATTCAATGGCAGTGTTCCCTCTTGAAAATTTAATATGTTCATATTTCTACTTTTTTGTGCATTGTTTGCTGAGGTATATTTTGCTTTTGCCCTCATTAATTTCTAGCCCAGCACACTCATTTAAAAATAATAACAAGTCATTAGCATGTAATAAATGTGTTATTAATGGTTTAATTCTATTGGTGGTTTTTAAATTTTCATTAATTTGTTCGATTTTCATTTGTAAATGGAAAAAATCCATTACAATGGTGAACAAGTAAGGAGAAAGACGATCTCCTTGTCTTATTCCCCCGTTACTATGAATATAACCACCGGTAGAACCATTTATATAAGTATTGAATATGTAACATTATCAATGCATTCTCTAATCAAGTTACAAAATCTATCATTACTCGATGGACCTGCAAACTCTTAAGGGAACTTAAGTTGTGTTTGTCCGCTTCAACTCGTGGTACTTAGAACCCTGGGTACTGTTTTTTTTAGAGAAGTGTGTGTAAAGCAGGCTCGAACCTGAGTTTGTTACAAAAGCTAGACAATCATTTTCCATTGCGCTACACATGCGGACATTAAAGCCAAGTTGCTTTATTATATGCAAGGTAAAACGTCTGTTTATTTTATAAAAGGCTTTATGTAGGATAAATGTCTTTTAAATTACTCTTTTCTACCATTAATGTCTTGGTAGAAAATATGACCAACTTTTTTTCTTTTTCTTTAGTATATATTTTTTCTATACTTATACACGCACGCGTGCACAAATATATATATATATATATATATATATATATATATATGTATGTATGTATGTATGTATGTATGTATGTATGTATGCATGTATGTATATGTATGTATGTATATAAGACATAGTAGGCACTTACAACAGAATCTTAACATTTAAGTTATATATTTGTTTTAATTTAAAAAGCAACCACAAGTTGCTTGTATACCAATTTTTGCTATATCATATTAGTCGAATTTGGTCACTATAAATATTTTATCACTATATATTTGGTAATGATTTTTAAGCTAAATCGGTATACTAGTAAAGTTGATAGATTTAAAACTAAAACATCGGTAATATTTTCCACACTCAACTATAAATGTGATTTACCAACATATTTATAACGCATGAATATTCATAAATTTGGTTTATTATGTGCATTTAGAAGAAACTAGTGGATCATACTTAGTTTAGAAATTCAGTTAAGATGTTAATTACATTTTGTATTTCTTCACTACTATCTTTAATTGAGTAACATAAATAATTACATGATGACGGAACGTTACATTGTTAAAATAATCAAGATTTTGACTTTTTGGACAAATGGTAATTTTACAATTATTGGTGTAACAATTTGTAGGTATATCAACTTCCAATATACTAACAATTTGATAATGGAAACTGTATGCAATTATAGATCACTAAAAATAATGAGGGGAATTTAGTTTAATGGAAAATTTTCTAAAGTCTTATTAGCAAATAGGACAGCCTCTTCAAAATTTAGTTACAGGGACAATTCGTTATCTCATGTCATCGTAGGCCAACCTATCACATCCAATGTCGTCGTTTGGTATGCCACCACGCCACATTTCATCACACCCCCAAGCCACCCTACACAAGCACTCCACTATTTCTCACCGTCCCCGCCTCCCATAGCCGCCACCTCCACAAAACATAACCCTAGCAAATAAACTCACGTGTTTATTTGTCACCTCATCATTCGACACATTATGACATCGTTGCTCACCTCATCTTCCGTACCCATTATCAATTACAAAAAAATAACAGCAGGCACAAACTATACTACACGGTATTAGTATATGAAAAGAATATATACAAAAATAATAATAACTACAAAAATTAATAACTACAAATGCGACTATGCTCTAACAATTGAACATAAAATTTTGCTACGATGTAGGATCAAAAAATAACATTTAAATACTGATTTGCAGTAGCATTTAAATATGAAATGCTAGTGGAAGGTAAAATAAAAAAGATAAATGCTATATTTTTTGATTCAGTAAATACGAAATGCTACTAAGCCGAAGCATTTAATCATAAAATGATATTGGAAGGCCAAAATAACATTTTTTATATCCAATAAATACAAAATGCTATTATGTAATTGTATTTAAACATGAACTGCTACTAAAAGGTAAAATAAGAAAGTAAACGCTCTACTTTTTAGTAAATAAAAAAATGTTATTAAATACTTATGATACTAGTGTGTCACTCATGCATTGCACACGATAACATTATAAAATGCAATATTTATGATTTTAATGTTAAAATTAGAAATTTGTTATGTAACATATGATAAACTCACTAAAATAAACGAACAATAATTAAATTTGTTATTATTGTTCATGTAACAATTTATGTTCTATAATTTATATATATTTATTATAGATGGAGTGTGTTAACACCTCTTTTATTAGCGACCTAATGATCTAATTGCTTAAGAAGAAGGCTCGCGACTTAATGACCTAGAGAAAGGCACGACCTAACTACCTAAGGGAATAAGCGACCTTACGACCTAACGGATCAGCGACTTAACGAGCTAAAACATCCAGTGAGCTAACATAGCAATGAGTTAAGCGACCTAACGGATCAACGGCTTAACGAGCTAAAGCATAGAGCGGCTCAACATGGCGCGACTCAATTACTTAGGGAGCTCCAGCGACCTAGCGACCTAAAGACTCCTACAACTCAACGGGTTAATAAAGGCAGCGACTTAGTAAGTTAACGACCTAACGAGTTAAGGCAGAGTAGAGCCGCATGCATACTGTCTCATCCATTAGGTCGCTCACAACCTAAGCAAGCCGAAATAACTCCTGCATTACACATACTAAGTCGCTGGAAGCATGTATCTCGTCCAGGATGACTCCACTAAGCCGTTAACGACTTATGCTACCTCAGGATCACTCTTATGTCGCCACTCCTTATGCCGCAACTCCTTAAGTCGCTCACGACTTATGACCAGCCCGACCTAAGCCCAATCTCTCCTATAAATACCTCACCTGCTCCACACTTGAGGGGGGATTGCTACGGAAAAAGCCAACACTCCGCCACCTTGAAATTCAAGCAACTCATTCTCCAAGTCCTACAACATCATAACAACTTCAGAGATCAATGAGAGAATGAATCAAACCTCTTCACAGACTCGATTCTACTTTGGAAGCTCAAGTCTTTGAAGTTTGTTGTACTTGAAATTTAGTTGTAACAAAGTGTACTCAAAGATCATAATAAAAAGATATGAAGTGGACGTAGGCTTGACTTTGAGCCGAACCACTATAAAAATTGTCTTCTCTTTACTATTTTCAGCTATTTTCTGCCTGTTTTTTGATTCCCGTACCAACGGGTGGTGCTTTCACTATATCTCATACACATCGGGGTGTTAGCGTATACTTTTTACGTTAACAGAGTGATGGTAGATGCGATAATCTAATCTATACTATAGTGGAATGGATCTTAAAGCTATTTGACACTAGATGGGGGGTGAATAATATATTTAAACTATTTAACAATATACTTGCAGATTTCAAACTTTATCACAAAAATTCAAAACATAGCCTAAATAATATAATCACGGAACAATTAGAAAATAGTAAGAAAATGCATTAAAAAGTAAAGGTAAAGAAGACATTACGAATTTTATACTGGTTTAGAATTCCAATCCTACATCCAGTTTAGTACCCTATACAGAATTTCATTAATCATGTTTTGACTTTAAATTGGGTGGCGAGAACACCCTTTGCACCTCTTGACTTTGACTCAGGTGGCATGGAAACCTATTGGAATTTGACTAGGGTAACCAACATATCATCTAGAATTTGACTCTGATAACCAAAACATCTATCATACCTTTGACTCAGGAGGTGGGATAACCCCCTTTACAATCATGTCTTAAATTTCACTCGGGTGGTTAAGATCGCCCTTTTACAAGTAGTAGTGGTGGCCTATTAGAAATCGAATCTTTTAATCACAATTCCAAGTAGTTTGTTGACATAATTTCCTATAGACCTTCGATAGTTGAATATCTTTGCTTTTTTGAGCAGAATTGAGCGATGATTTGAGAGTTAATGGTGTAGGACAGAAGTGAATCTTTTTTGATCTTTTGTATGAATGTAGACAAATAAAATTAATGTAGAAATCTGTAGCACTTCATTGAAATCTCAAAGAAAGTGAAAGAGAAGAATGAGATAAAGAATGTAGGTAGAATTGTTCGGGTGTCTCGCATTATATGTGAGTAATGGGGCATATTGGAAAAAAGAATAATCCCAAATCGTGAAAATTAATGGAAGTAGGGTGATATATATATAAGTTTGGTTGTATGTAACAGCAAGGGGTTCCTTTTGTTTTAAGATGCCGACCAAACTCAATTTTTCCCATTGGAGAGATGTGCGGACAGATCTCATAATTTCAACAGGGTGTTAGAGCTGATGGTAATGCTTGGGACAATGGCTAATGCATAAGAGATCCCATGCTGGTTAGCATTGTAGGCCTAAGTAGTCGGACTTAAGGTGGAGTTAGATTATGGTAGAATGACACATGAACAAAGTCTCAATATGATGCAGGAACCATTGTTAGCGTAGTGGAAGATGTAGGAATAGATGTAAGGCAAGGTAGAGATTTATTGGGGTGTCTCACATTGTATGTGGATAATGGACGTATATTTAAAAAAAGAATAGTCTCACATCATGAGAAATAATTGAGGCGGAGTGGAATATATATGAGTTTGGTTGCATGCAACAGCAAGGATTCCATTTATTCAAAGATATTGATCAAACTCTATGGTGCATCCTGTAGGGATATGTGGACAGATCCTAGAACTTCAACATGGTATCGGAGCTGATGATTATGCCTGGGACAATGGACAATATGTAAGAGATCTGTAAATTATGGTGGTTAATAGTATAGGCTTAAGTAGTCAGACGTAAGATGGAGCTATACCATAGTACGTAGGGTCTAGCAGAATGGCACATGAACAAAGTCTCAATATGGTGCGGGCATCGAAGTTGGCATACCAAAGGACGTATGAATGGACGCCAGCCAAGGTGGAGATTTGTTGGGGTGTCTCGCGTTATAGGTGGATAATGGATGCATATTGGAAAAAAGAATAGTCCCACATCATGAAATTATAACGGATGTGTGTGTGTGTATGAGCTTGGTCGTATGTAACAACAAGATGTTCCTTTTGTTAAAAGGTGTTGACCAAACTCCATGTTGCCCTCCTGATGGGATATGGGGATGGAATTTCAACAGAGGCCTTTAAATTGAGGTTTGAAAGTTGCATTACATTTGTGAAAGGATAACACACAAAAAATTATCTTTTGAAAATTTAATAAACACTTCAACGGTCTATATATTGAAATACCTTTTTTTTATATGTCGACATATACAAATTCGTTTGTATATTTCCAAAAATGCTTTGAATATATTTTAAAATATATTTCTTTATAAAAAATCTATTAATATTTATTTTATAACTACATTAAATATTACTTTTTATAAAAACATTTTAAGTGGAAAATATTTTGAAAGTGAAGATAATCAAAGATATAATACTACTCGGGTCTTTAACATTTAACCTAAGAATCGATAAAATACTGACACAAATGTCTTAAGCTCTTCATGCTTTTATTCTTAAATTCTTCAAAACTCATAAATCTTCAAATACTAGTGCGAACACGTGTTATGCATATAAGGTTTACCATATAGTTTATTTACTGGTACATTATTAGAATTTAGTCATATGTAGATGAAAATTTATATCTGTGGATTGAATTTATTTAGATTAGTATATTTCTTAAGCATCAGTTGCAAATTTTTATCAATAAATTTGCTCAAGTAATCTTGAAGCACGTATAGTATAACAAATTTTTAGAGAATAATAAATTTATACAAAAATATTAACGTCATATGTCAGTTATTCCTTACTTAGTAGCTTTATATTATTGAACATGCCTATTAATTTAAGCATGCTTAAGTTCAACATGGATTTATCTAATATAGAATATAAGTTCATATATGTACATATTGAAAGTCTATAGGGTGGACCGTGTAGTGTATATGCAAGTATATGTGATAAAATATGTGATACAACTAAAACAATCTTAATCTAAGTAAATATAGCATAAGCACACCAGGATTTTATACTGGTTCGGACCTCCCATCCTACGTCCAGTCCCGAAGCTCCATTTTAGAATTTGACTATCAAACACCCTCGCTTCGCCTGGAGGAATATGCTTGGTTACAATAAGTTGTTCTTGTCAAATGTGTGTTCTAGTATAACACGGATGTTGACTAATTAGTACAATTGCTTCCAATATATATCTAAAGAGTATTGTCTATGAAGAACTGAATATATGAAAGAGTGAATACAAGTCTAGATTGTAGAGATCAAGAATATATGATAGAGTATAGAATTAGAGAGCGTAAGTAAGTAAGTAAGTAAGTAAGATGATTTGTTCTCTTGATTCTTGATGCTATATATAGTTATAGATAGGTATCTTGAGTAGTTGCATCCATTAGCGAGTGCTCTACAGTTGCTTCTATTGATGATGATGAGTTGCAGTGAAGAGAAGCGGAGACGTCCATTTGAATGTGGCAGTTGAAGTTCTTAATTGAAATCCGAGTTTGAAATCAGACGTCTGTGATATGTTTTAGACGTCTGATACTATATATATTTTTGAATATAGTAGTAGATCAGACGTCTGAGTGCAATCGCCAGACGTCTACTTTAGCCTGTCTATTGTTCTAGAGAACAGTTTCAGACGTCTGGCTTGTGCATCCAAACGTCTGATATTGTGCATTGTTAGGAAATCAATTCTATGGTTTCGATGATAACAACTATACAAAATCGAATGTACATATATATCTTTATTTACAGGTAGATGATAGAGTAACATCACCAAAGAGACAAAAACAAGACTCAAGAGAAGTATCAAAAGACTTCAAATCAGTAGAAGTTGAAAAAGAGTGGCACAGACACAAATAAAGCAACATGCACAGTTTCAGACGTCTAAGTGCACAAGCCAGACGTCTGAATGTTTCCTCTGTTTTGCAAATCAGAAAAAATCAGACGTCTGGTTAATATGCTCAGATGTCTGGTTAAACTCTCTGGTTCATAACTCATAAGGAAAAAGACGTTTGATAATAAACTCAGACGTCTGAATAGCAAACAAACGTCTGGTTAATAAACACAGACGTCTGTAATGTTACCAGACGCAAAAAATATATGAAAGCCAGACGTCTGAGGGTACTTTCCAAACGTCTGATTATAGACTCGGCTGTGTAATTTCAAAGACCAACTATCACATCCGAAATGACACATTCTCTCCTCTTCACTGCAACTCTTCATCACCAACAGGAGCAACTATACAACGATTGTTAATGGATGCAACTACACAAAGAATCTTTCTAACACTATAAATAGCATCAGGAATTCAAGAGAAGAACTCACCCTTACTCACTTATGCTCTTAGTTCCTATACTCTGACTTATACCTGTTCTCTAACAATCAACTACTTGTATTTAACACTTCCATATATTCAGAACTCATTATTCAATATCCTCTAGATAGACATATATATATATTGGAAGCACTTGTACTCAATAGTCAACATTCGTGTTATAAGAACACATTCTTGACAAAGAAACTCTGCTATTGTAAACCTGTTCCTCCGGATCAAGTGAGGGTTAGTTGAAAGGAAATTCCGAAGAAGAGCTTCGGGACTGGACGTAGGACGGGAGGTCCGAACCAATATAAAATCTTGGTGTGATTATTTTAATTTACGTTGCTATTATTATCTATCAAGTTATATTATACAGTTAGTTGTTCATACTTGCATATATATCATATAAGATCCACTCATATAGACTTTCAATTGGTATCGAAGCAAGGTTTTGATCAAATAACAGTAACATGTTTTTGAATCAATTTAATATGGCAAGTATGTTTCAAGAAGGACAATCCACTGCACGACCCCCACTTTTTAATGGATCTAACTATGCATATTGGTCAACACGTATGAGAATTTTTATGGAAGCTAATGGTCTTGAAATTTGGTCAGCCACACAAGATAGATATGAAGCACCTACTACTGCTATGAACACTTGGACCGATGCACAAAAGACCTTAGCATCAAATAATGCTAAAGCTATGAACATCTTATTTTGTTCTTTAGACAAAAATGAATTTTCACGTGTCATGTTATGCACCACTGCATTTGATATTTTGCGTACCTTACAAATTACACTTGAAGGTACAACAAAGGTCAAACAAACTAAGATTTCGGTTTTGCAAAACCAATTTTCTTCATTTAAAATGAAGCAAAATGAAGCTATTGTTGACATGTATTCTAGATTTCAAATTATCCAACATGATCTTATGGCATTAGGAGTTAAATTCACTGATTTTCATGTAATATCTCGAATACTCAACTCTTTGACATCAGATTGTGAAAGGAAGGTTTTAGCTATAGAAGAAGCTAATGATCTTTCCACTCTCATAGTTGAAGAGTTGATAGGAAATTTAATGTCCTATGAAGCTAACTTGCAGGCACGAAAAGAACTTAATTCGGATAAAAAGAATATAGCATTTTCAGCAACAAAAAATGACGACTCTGATCTAGATGAAGAAGAAATAATTTATATTGCCAAGAATTATAATAGATTCAAGAAATTTAGAAAGATGACCAAGTTTCAAAAAGAAGGGAAGTCCAACACAACAAACATATCACAAATCAAGTGCTATGAATGTGATCAATACGGACATATGAAGAAGGATTGCCTTAAACTCAATAATGACAAAAAGAATAACAAAATTCAAAAATTCAAAAATAAGAAGGCTTTCAAAGTAAGTTGGGATGATTCGGATTCTTCATCTTCTGAAAGTGATAGTGACGGAGAACAAGCTAATGTATGTTTTATGGCACAAACTGAAGACGTATGTCCTGGACTTAGCTATGATGAACTATTAGAACTTAGCATGGAACTAGACGATAAATTTAGACAAATAAAAAAATTGAACAAAGAATATATAGTCAAAATAAATAGATTAGAACTTGAGGTAGGAATGTTGAAAGATGAAAAAATTATTCTAGAAGAAGAACTTGATATATCCCAACAAAAAATCAAAAATAATATGATAGAAAGTGAGAAAAGTTCTATAGAAAAATAAAATTTGTTAAAAGAAAATATTGATTTTAAAAATAGCATTGAATTGTTGAAAATTGAAAATATAAAGTTGAGAGAAAAATTAGATAAAATTACCAATAATGTGTCAAAATTTAATAAAGGTAAACAAGATTTGGAAAATCTTATCAAAAACTCAAAACCATCAGGTAATAGAAATTGAATAGGATTCAAAAATTCTTTTAAAAAAAAAGAAAATAATGCTAAAAATAGTAGACATATAAAAGCTAAAAGTTTGTCTAAGACTAAATTGAATACCAATAATATGAAAATTTGGATTCCTAAAAGAAATAATAATTTGATTAGACAAAAGCATATTAATAATTACTTAGAAAATGTAGTCTATAATAAAAATTATATTTATAAAGGTACCAAACCATCTTGGGTATGGCTACCTTCCTCTAACAAATAGGACCCTAATAAAATATATGGGTACCAATTAAAACATTTTCTATTTTGCAGGTACCTAAAATAAAAAAAAAGGAGAAATGGATATTCGATAGCGGTTTCTCCAAGCATATGACCGGAAATTGAAAAATATTATCAAATATAAGATACATCGATGGTGGAACGGTAACCTTTGGAGACAATTCAAAAGGATATGTCATAGGAATTGGAGAAGTCATCAACTATGGTATATCTAACTCTCCTATTATTACAAATGTTTTATTAGTAGAAAATTTAAAACATAACTTGCTAAGCATTAGTCAATTATGTGATAAAGCTTTTCAAATAAATTTTGAAAAAGATAGATGTAATATTTTAGATAATAACAAACAACTCATTTTTGAAGGATTTAGAAAAAAAAATATTTATGTATTAAACACGGATAAATAAAAATTCAAAATTATGTTTAACCGTCAAATATGATGATCCATGGTTATGGCATAAACGATTTTGTCATATCAATTTTAAAAGTATTAATAAATTGGCAAAATATGAGTTAGTAAGAGGATTACCTAAAATAAATTACAAAGTAGAAAATTTATGTGATGATTGTCAAATTGGAAAACTAAAGAAAAGCTCGTTTAAATCTAAAAATAATATTTCTACAAAAAAACCATTAGAATTATTACATTTAGATTTATTTGGTCCAACACAAGTACGGTCTATAAATCACAACAAATATGTGTTCGTAATAGTCGATGATTTTTCAAGAAATACATGGACTTTATTTTTAAAACATAAAACCGATACTTTTGGTATGTTTAAAATATTTGCTAAAAGAATTAAAACTCAAATGAATTTAAAAATTAAAAATATTAGAAGTGATCACGGAGGAGAATTTTAAAATGATCTTTTTACAAACTTTTGCAATAAGAAAGGTATGACTCATAATTTTTCTTTTCCTCGTACACCTCAACAAAATGGTGTCGTAGAAAGAAAAAATCGTACATTACAAGAATGTGCACGAACATTACTAAATAGTAGTGGATTACCAAAACACTTTTGAGCTGAAGCTATTGCAACATCCTGTTATGTACTAAATTGAGTAACTATTCGCCCCATGACTAAACAAACTTGTTTTGAAATAATTTTTGGTAAAAAATCTGAAGTATCATACTTTAAACCTTATGGTTCAAAATGTTTTATATTAAATACAAAAGATAATTTAGGAAAGTTTGATCCAAAAGCCAATGAAGGTGTTTTTGTTGGATATTCGGAACGTAGCAAAGCATATAGAATTTTTAATAAATGAAATAATACTATTGAAGAAAGCTTACATGTCTCATTCGATGAAAATCTTTTTAAACATCACACTAATGATGAAGAAGAAATTATTCCACTAAAAAATTTAACAAACTCTATTACTAATGAAACAAATAGTCAAAATAACACTTTGATGTCATCTCCTAGAATTCTTAAGGATCATCCAATAGATAATATTATTGGAGATCTTAATTCAAGAGTAACTAGAAATCAACTCAATCATATAAGCCTTATAGCATTTGTGTCAAACTTTGAACCAAAGAATTATAAAGAAGCATCAAATGATAATTTTTGGATAATAGCTATGCAAGAAGAATTAAATCAATTTGAACGTAATAACGTATGGGAATTAGTACCAAGACCTGAAGATCAATCGGTAATAGGAACAAAATGGATATTTAAAAACAAAGCAGACGAGAATGGAAATATTGTAAGAAACAAAGCACGTTTGGTTGCTCAAGGCTATAATCAAGAAGAAGGCATAGATTACGGTGAACGTTTGCTCCAGTAGCGAGATTAGAAGCCATTCGTACATTACTCGCCTTTGCAACTCATAACAATTTTAAACTATTTCAAATGGATGTCAAAAGTGCCTTTTTGAATGGTTTTATTAAAGAAAATGTATACGTCTAACAACCACCACTATTTGTTCACGAAAAATATCCTGATCGTGTTTTTAAATTACATAAAGCACATATAGATTAAAACAAGCACCTCGTGCATGGTACGAACGGCTTAAAAATCATTTAATAACATCTGGTTTTCATATAGGAAAAATATATACAACTTTATTTATTAAAAGAGAAGATAACGATATTTTGGTTGTATAAATCTATGTTGATGATATCATCTTTGGTCAACCAACGAAAAACTATGTAATCAATTTTCTAATATTATGAAAAATGAATTTGAAATGTCACACATGGGAGAATTAAATTTCTTATTAGGTTTACAAATAAAACAACTCGAAAATGGAATCTTCATTCATCAAGAAAAATATTGTAACGATTTATTACGACGATTTGAAATGGATAAAACATCAAGAAAACCAACACCTATGAGTACCACTATTCACTTAGAAAAAGATGAAAATGGAAAAGATTTTGATGAAAAATTATATCGTAGCGTAATTGGTTCTCTACTTTACTTAACGGCTAGTCGACCGGATATTATGACGAGTGTATGTCTTTGTGCTCGATTTCAAGCAAAACCAAAAGAATCTCATCTAAGAGCGGTTAAGCGAATTTTACGTTATTTATCTAGCACTAAAGATTATGGTTTGTTATACCCTAAAGGATCATCGTTTAAACTTGTTTCATATAGCGATGCAGATTTCGGTGGATGTAGAACAGATCGTAAGAGTACTGGTGGAACTTGTCATTTTATCGGACAATCTTTAGTTTCATGGTTTAGTATAAAAAAATTGTGTTTCTCTATCTACTTGCGAAGCCGAATACATCTCCGCCGCTCTAGCATGTGCGCAAGTAATATACATGCAACAGACATTAACGGATTTTGGTAAAATTATCACCAAATCTCCAATTTATTGTGATAACACAAGTGCAATTAATTTATCAAAAAACCCTATTAATCACTCACGAACCAAACATATAGATATACGACATCGTTTTCTATGAGACAATATTGAAAAAGGAACCATTTCATTAGAATACGTATATACCGAAAATCAAGTAGCCGATATCTTTACAAAACCATTAAATGAACAAACTTTCTCTAAACACCGACGAAGTTTAGGTATTTGCTCACTAAATGACCTTCTTCCTTAATAATATATATATATATATATAATAATAACTTTTTAAGGCTAAAATTAGTCACCATAGTAATCACCCCAATTTATATTATTGATTTCTACACCTTCAAACTTTTAGAAAATTAGTTTGCCTATATTTAATATTTTCAGCATATAAACATAGCCAAACACAAATACTACATTCAAACAATTGAATTTTTTAATAAAAAGGAAGAATCAAAATATAACAATGTCGTCAGAAGATTCATATATATCTATCTCTGTCTCGACACCAACAACGGACAGCTCGGTTGACACCCCACAACGACTTCCGACACCTACACCAAAGCAAGAGCCAACATATAGGTGGTCTTCGTATCGTACGGGTTTTACTCTGGATAATAAGAAAACTAAAAGTTCTCTATTTATTTCCCCTAACACAAAGGAGAAAATTGATGAAATCCATCATTACCAAAAACAACAGATGGATCTTCAACGAGAGATTTATTTCGAACAAAAAGTTACAGCATGAAGGTTAAGCTTTCTCGAGCAAGTGGCGATGAAGTTTTGTTCGTCCCAAAAGAACGATGTTCATGAACCGCTACCAAAACCTTGTAGTTCATTGGATCCATCTTCCTCGTATCGTACTTCTTCAGATTCCTCGCCAAGACGATTTTTTGGCTCTTCACGGACTCACGAACGTGGAAATATATGGTCCCCACTTAGACCACGGAAGGATAATGAGTCCGAAAATCCAAAAACTCCATCTCCATCTAAATAAATAAATTGTATTAAGTATTGAATGTATCTAAACTTATTTGTTATTATATTTTTTACAACAATAAAGTTATTGGTTATCTACATTCGATATATAAAGTGAAATCGTTACACTTTAAGTCATTTTTAGCCCATCTGCAATTTTCAGACGTCTATCAACAACTTCCAAACGTCTGACACAAGGATATACTATTCAAAATTTAGGAGTGTGCATATATCAGACGTCTGATATACCTCTCCAGACGTCTGAAATGTTGTTCTGTCTCCTCCAAATATAATTCAGACCAATCCAGACGTCTGAAATAAGATCCAGACGTCTGCCTTAGTTTTCTGTTTCGAAATTAAACAAAAACAGATGTTTGTTTTTAATTCCAGACGTCTGAAAATCTCACTGTATCTACAATTTTATAACTACGCTCAACACTAGACGTCTGGGTCACAAAGCAGACGTCTGATTTTATCCTCTGGACAAAAGTTAGGGCAAACCAGACGTCGGATTTCCAATCCAGACGTATGATTCCCAATCGACCTTTTAAAATCGATCAGATAACGTCATTTTTTTCTTTTATCTCAAAATTATTACTTCCTACGATTTTCACAAACAAATTTTTTTGCTCCAATTCACTATCCAACAACAAATATAATCAAGATGCCTCCTCGCACTAAGAATCCTAAAATGATGAAAAGAAAGCAAGATCAACCCACCACATCTTCAAATCCCCAGGTTTGCTCCGACGACCAAATCGAGCGGTAGATGAATAAAGCTCCCTATTCTATAAAAAGGTATGAAGATATTCAAAAGAAGAAACTTCATACAGGACCATTCTATAATCTTCTTAAATTCCTCATGTATGACTTAGATGAACTTTGTGAAAATGCTGATTTGGAAACCCTAATCTCGTTTACTCCTAATGATGTTCAAATAGATCAGTTAGCTATATTTTTATTCTACGCCAATCTAGATAGTGCTTCAGTTTGGAATACCGAAGATGAGGACAACTGGCTATGGTCAAGCGTCTATGGGAATACTATCCGATTAACTCTGGGTTTAATGGACAGAACCTTAGGATGCTCCGATACCGGGGAGGATTTGCACAACATTCCGGATATGCGTTTTAAGCTATGGAATAGTATTACTCATCAAATATTGGAGGACAAAATGCCGAAATTCGCTTCAAAATATTCACGTCCAAAAGCTCGGCTCCTGAAGAGAATGATAATAAATACAGTGGTTCCACGTATGGGGAATCACGAGCAAATAACGAAAATAGAGCACAAAGCTCTGTATGCTCTCTTTAGTGGAACTCGGGTAAATTGGAAAAATTCATCTTCGACGAGCTCAAACAATTTTGGACTCGATCAAGGCCATCGATCATTTACCCTACCTATATTATGAGACTTCTTCGTGCACATAATATTCCTTCCTATCTATCGACGTTTGAAGAAATTTCGCCAAAATATGCTTCCACAAAATTCTTTTCTTTGATGCACCTACCAGAATTTCCTCCAGCTATTATGTCCTTCGAAGATTGGACGCATAATCGTCAATCTCGAAGAGTTGAGCCTCCTCCTAAACCACACATTGATCCGTCCCAAGAAGAAGAACAACATCAAGAAGTCACTCCTCCTTCTCCCGCACCGTTTGATTATCCAGGACAGGACGAAATTATAGAGACTCGATTGGAAACAAATCTAAATGAAAGTATTCGAGATCTCACACTTCGAAACCAACATATATTATCCCAAAATCAAAAATATGTGGCTAGGCGAATTGATAAATTTGAAAGATCATTTGCTACACGGCTAACCACAGTTGAAGACTCTCTTTCAACTGTTTTATCGATTCTTAAAGAAGTGTCACAACGGGTTCGTGGTCCAACACCACCCTCTGAGGATTGGGCAACCCCTGTACCTTCTCCTCCTGAAAAACATTCCAAATTATTTGAGGATGAACCTCCAAAAGAAGCTGTGACATCTCCTTCAAAAGCTAGCACTTCTACAAAAGAAGAACCAAAGGAGGGTGATACAAATCAAGCTTCACCACAAGAGGATGCTCCAAATCAAGCTTCTCCAAAAGAACTCTAAGAATTTAGGAATAGTAGTGTTTATATTTTGTACAAATCTATGTATGTAACTTCTTCATGTTAGTAATGAAAATTTTCTTTTTGACAATTGGCTTAAATATTATAAATTCTTTTTGGTAATGTCAAAGGGGAAGAAATATAGGTAGAATCGTAAAACATTAAAAATGAGCGCATATTCTGGGGGAGATTTATAATATATATATAAGTACATTGAATGGTTGTCATCATCAAAAAGGGGGAGATTGTTAGGAAATCAATTCTATGGTTTCGATGATAACAACTATATAATGGAAATCGAATGTACATATATATCTTTATTTACAGGTAGATGATAGAGTGACATCATCAAAGAGACAAAAACAAGACTCAAGAGAAGTATCAAAAGACTTCAAATCAGTAGAAGTTGAAAAAGAGTGGCACAGACACAAATAAAGCAACATACACAGTTTCAGACGTTTGAGTGCACAAGCCAGACGTCTGAATGTTTCCTCTGGTTTGCAAATCTGAAAGAATCAGACGTCTGGTTAATATGCTCAGACGTCTGGTTAAACTCTCTGGTTCATAACTCAGAAGGAAACAGACGTCTGATAATAAACTCAAACGTCTGAATAGCAAACAGACGTCTGGTTAATAAACACAGACGTCTGTAATGTTACCAGACGCAAAAAATATATGAAGGCCAGACGTCTGAGGGTACTTTCCAGACGTCTGATTATATACTCGGCTGTGTAATTTCAATGACCAACTGTCACATCCGAAAAGACACGTTCGCTCCTCTTCACTGCAACTCTTCATCACCAACAGGAGCAACTATACAATGGTTGTTAATGGATGCAACTACACAAAGAATCTTTCTACCACTATAAATAGCATCGGGAATTCAAGAGAAGAACTCACCCTTACTCGCTTATGCTCTTAATTCCTATACTCTGACTTATACCTGTTCTCTAACAATCAACTACTTGTATTTAACACTTCCATATATTCAGAACTCATTATTCAATATCCTCTAGATATATATATATATATATATATATATATATATATATTGGAAGCACTTGTACTCAATAGTCAACATTCGTGTTATAAGAACACATTCTTGACAAAGAAACTCTGCTATTGTAAACTTGTTCCTCCTGGTCAAGTGAGGGTTAGTTGAAAGGAAACCTCGAAGAGGAGCTTCGGGACTGGACGTAGGGCGGGAGGTCCGAACCAGTATAAAATCCTGGTGTGATTATTTTATTTTACATTGCTATTATTATCTATCAAGTTATATTATATAGTTAGTTGTTCATACTTGCATATATATAATATACGATCCACTCATATAGACTTTCATGCATATCAGTTTTTGTGCTCTTTTTGTTGTGCTTCTTTGTTCCTATCAACTTGTAGTCTCTTGTAGTGTCCTTTGAGCCTTGTTTTTATCTTTCTAGTAATGTTGTTCTAACAAGTACCTGTATATATAAGTATATATGTATATTCGATTTCCATTCTATAGTTGTTGTTAGCGAAACCGTAGACTTGATATCCTAACACATATTCGATATGATAATAGTATTCCATGTATATAGGAGTAAAGAAACCATGCTAAGTGTGAAATAGTGTTTCGAAACTGGTTTAAATAAACAATATTCTGACATTTGCATTAGTACACTTATTGACGCTAGATAATATTAATTGAATTAGAAAAATATTTATTAGCTTCAAAGGTAATATTTTTAATTGATATAGCATATTATAATGGGAGACATAAATAAATAATAAATATTTTGTACTATATTATTTTTGAACACCTTAGGTAAATTGGACTGTTTCATGAACTCTAGGGTGAGTGCATCAGAAAGTCCCTCCACTTTCGTTAATTAAGAAATTGATTTAATGTTTCCATTGATAACCACTCCTTGCACCTCTTTATTATCTCTAATATCATGATAAGTTACTACTCGAGGTCATCATAGTCTAATTTCTAAAACAACTAAATAACTATAGCATTTACTTCAAATAATCGCACCACCATATAATGACAGAAATACTATAAACTTTAGCATATTTCAAAGAAAAATAATTATCACTATGAAAAATACTTGTGGATGCGCAAAAAAAGGTTAAATGAGATCACATTGAAAATAGCTATAAGACTGAATAACATAAGAAAGTATAATCAACAAAGCTAGCCATTATAACATCATGTAATTATATATCATCATAAATGCTTTTAATAGTTTTGTTATCGTTATCCAACATTGAAAAAATATAATATTTATAACAATCGTTATGCATGTATAACAAAAATTATAATTGCATTTTAAAATGTCCTAAATAAATTACGTTTCCCGTCAAACATTAGGAAATATGTCAAGAATATCGTGATGTCCTTAAAGTATAAGCAAATGTTGCCATAATATTACTTTGATAAGTTTTTGTTGAAGAAGATAATTTATACCTATATTTATTCTCAAAATTTTGAATTTTTCTACTAATCCTATTAAAGGCAAGTAAAGTATTTTGAAAAAATAGGAAATGAGCTCCTATGTTACTATTTTTCTTTGGTACACATATTTCTCACGTCGAGGAAGCATTTCTTAAAATTACATAATACTTCTTGTTATATGTTTCATTGAGTCATGTATGTAAAAAAAAATTTGATTGCTAATAAAAGGAGATAAATAAAAAGAGTTAATTGATTACATATTAATTCTATAGTTGAATAGAGTTAAAAGAGATTTACTATGCAATTAATTCTCTCATTCAGTTGAATTACAATATAATACTCAAACTATTTTGAATACAAAAAAAGGAAACTAATTTCTTTTTTTATTGCATGGAATTAATATCTGATATGATCCTTACTATATAAAAATAGTTCATTTATAACCATAACGAATAACTTTATCTCTAATTTATAGTAATTTATTTATATACAATCCATGTTACATGTTCCGTTGTAGAGTTTTCATCCGAATTGTTAGTGTTAAAAGAAAATAGACAAAAACAATTAATTTATTACAATGTTAATTAAATAGTTTATTAGCCTTAAAGAGAATTAATATATGATTGTTCGTTTATTAATATGAATTATAGTTTATTTCTCAAAGTACATTAAAGTCAAATTCATCAAAGATGAAAGTAATTAATTCATATACTTTTTGTATGATAATAATATTTGACACGATTCTTCCTACTTATATCCATTACGAATAACTACATCTCTAATTTTAAAAACTTTTATAAACATTTGCAAAATTACAAAAAAAATTAAGAAAACAAAAAAATAAAACAAACTTCGTAAAAATTTAGCAATAATTACCTCATTCTTGCTTAAGAAAAAAATGTTCAAATTTACCAAAATGGTATAAACTAATTATTTTTTATTATTCGTTATTTAAACAATATTTATTTCATTTATAATGCTTTTCTTCCAAATTGATTTTTTTATATACTAATTTTAGAATGAAATAAAGATCAACTTTACCTTAATTTGATCATACAAAAGCTTACGATTTTTTGGTATATATGTATTAACAAATTAATAACTTCTTACAAATTAGATGGAGGACCCCAAATTCATAATCGTACTAATAAAAACAAAATTATGGAAATGAAATATAACATAAAACGTGAGAAAGAAGAAATAGCTTAAATTTATTTGTAACAGACTTTATATAGTTACAAAAGCTTTTATAGTTATCATGCACCTGAAATGTCATTCATAAAAGGAAATAAATAGAAATGATCAATTGATTAAGTGTGTTACTATTGACATTCAGAAAAATGCTTCTAGCTACCATCAAAATTTCATCATTTCTTGAACCAAAAATGACACAAACACCCAAATGATTGAATAAAGAATAAAATGTGAGGAAAAGTAAATTAAAAAGAGTAAGAAAAGAACACACACCATTTTATAGTGGTTCGGCTAATCTTGGCATATGTCCATTTAACTTTGTTAATGGTTTATAACGTTGTTTACACTTCAGTTCTTATGGATCTGGATCGATATAAATCCGTGAAAATACAAGAGAATTATAGAAATGTTGTAAAGAAGTGAAAATGATCCTCAAAATGAGCCCCAACCTACTATTTACAAGCCTAAAATGTGCCTGAAGACCTCTACCTCGTTCTCTACGCCTGAGACTAGTTCTCCAGAAAGTATAAATGCCATCTCGGTAAAAATCATGGATCGGTACCGATCTATGGGCTTGGATTGGTACCGATCCAGGAGAGCGCAAAATTTGTTGTCATCGACTGTAGCTGTAACGACCCGTATATTTTCGACTATTTAAATTGTTAAATTAATGAGTTTTGGTAATTCAATATGGAAAGAAATAAAAACTTTGTAATTTAATAATGAAATGAATGCTAAAATGAAATGTAATAATGGTAATTAAAACTAATAATTAACAATTTGAATGAAATTACAGTTAATTGTAATATTGTTATACTTGGTTATAAATTGATAAGAAAACGAATGCAAACAGTAAATTAATAAATGAAATAGTATGAAATAAATGACCATTGAATAAAATTTGGGTTATGTAAGAATTGTAACATTTGTTTGTGAATAACGAATTCATAAGTGTAGTTAAAAGTTATCGTAACGATTGTTATAAGTTACCTGTTTATTTGGTCTATTGAATTAAAATGGGAAATCAATTAAAATTAAATGAAATTTAATGTTACGTTTATGAGATTTAGACAATAATTGTAAAATGGGAATGTAATAGAATGAGTGGTAAGGTAAACTATATTGATAAAGTAATAAGTGATGTAATGAAAGAATGAAACCAGTATAAAATAATTAATTGAGATTTTTAAATTTTAATTACTGTGTGTAATTGAAAAAATTACAAATTTTGAAATATAGTCATTAATACAAATAAAAGATGGAAATTGGAATATAGTACTTAATGAAATATAAAACAATGTAAAACCATGTCTATAGAATGACAACATATTTGAGTATAAAGGTTGAAACCAAATAAACACAATTTATTGGAATTAAATTATAACTAATAAGATTTACGGCAGTTGTAATCAAACACTGTAAATTTTGAAATAGTATAATGAATTGATATAGAATTTTTTTTAAAGGATTATAAATTACTAAGTGGTTTAAGGTGATAGAAAGTGTGAATTATCAAATTTGAATTGAAAATTTGATTTAATTAATTTAGTATTTATTTATTTAATTAATATGAAAATAACCATTTTGGCCACTGATTTTGATTTCGATGAAACCAGTTTCATCAGATCCGTCACGGTTATTATAGGATTTCAAGTTTCGTAACGATCAGACTTGTCGTTTGATCGTATAGACTCGAAACGCCCAGGAATCAATTAGATTAAATTCAATTGAAATCAATTTGAAATAAGCTGATTTTAATGTAAGTTCTTCATACGATGGAATTGGGACTTGAAACCTGTTCCATTGAGTTTAAAATATTTGAATACATCTATTTTGATATTTGGGTTGACCCATTTTCGTTCCGGAGTCAGAATTGGTTTTTCGGGTCATTTATCGTTCAACGGATAAATTAATCGTATCCGTTCATTCTATTTTTCTGATCTGCTTATAAATACCTCGTTATAAACCCTAGCCACTCCTCAATTCTCATTTATCTGTATGTACATTACTTCTCAACTCCTCATTCCAATGGCAGACAAGCAAATTCTCCGTTCAATTTCAAATCAAATCTCAAATCAAAAATTAAAAATCCTCAAATTTTATCGTATTTTATATCGATTTGAAGCTCTCGACGTGCGCAAGCTAAATCTTATGTTTGTTCGTCGATTTGGATTTTTGTATGGTCAGGAATGGACGAGTAGTCCTCGACCGTTCATTGGGCTGCGATCGACCTCGACCGATCGTCGATTCAACGGTGCTGCTGTAAAGAGAGTCGACTGCGTTGTCCATCGGTACAGTTAGCATGGTAGTTTGATGGGTGGATCGGGCTCAAAAATTTGATTTGGCCATGGCCTTTTAAGCGGTGGCTGGTGCATTTTCTTGACCGGAGGTGGGGGCTTTCGACAGAGAGAGGCGACCTGAGGCGAGTAATCCTGCGGCAGTGCTTGATCGTCGGTCAGGCAGTCATAGAGCGTGGCATTAGTGGTCAATGGTGAGTTAAAGGGGCGGCTAGGGTTTCAATTTGAAACCTGGGAATAGTCGCGTGCGTGACGTTTCTTTGACGTGGCCGATAATTTTGGTAAAATCTTCAATTTATTTTTATTTTATTTAAATCTCGATTCAAATTGTTCTAACGTACGTATCTTTCACATTCGAGGTCCAATTCATGCGCGGTTTTCTCCGCTAGGATTGTATAGAAATTTTGGACATTTTGACGCTAGTTTGGACGAATTTTGACACCTTTCAAATTTTGGGTGCAAATTGGATTTAAATTCAATGGTGAGTGTTTTAACCCACTCACAACTTCTAAAATTTCTTACGTTTGCAAAATTTAATTTATGATGAGATTAAGAATTTATTTATGGTTGTTTAGTATAGTTTAAATTATCATTTCAGATAATTTGAATTTGTTAGAATTAAATTGTCATTTAATTTATTATGGAATTTAAATTGCCAGTTAATTACCTGTTAAGGTTGATCTATTATTTATTGATATACGTTGACTGTTTGGGATGATGATTGGGATGGATGTTGATTATTGAGATTGGTTGAATGGATGTTGTATTTTATATCGTTATAAATTGCAAGTTCACTATGGGTTGCAATGATACATACCCGAATGATCTGTAGATTAAGAAAAATTCGTTATGAGTTGAGATGATAGACTCGAGCGATTTTATGGATGTTAGTTATTCGAGATTGCGGTTTGAAATGATATATAACTGTAAAATTTTAAATTGCGGATTGAAATGATAAGTATCTGTATCGCTTGACCATAGGGTAGAGATTTATATGCGGACATCGAATTGGTTAAATTAAATGATTTTAAAATCCTCTATTTTTGAATGTAATTAAATGATATTTTGAAATGGAAATTTGATTTATATAAATTGAAGTATTATTGGAAATCAAGTTTTGTGTTGAAATGTAAATTGGTTTAATAAGGGAATTGATTAAGAAATTAAATTGGAAGTATAAAATTAAACTTTTTCGTAAATGAAATTATATCGAAATTGAGTTATTGAATTTGTTTGAAAATAACTTTGAAATATTTTGAAATTAGAGTAATCTATATTGATATTTCGAACGTGGATTGAAACGATATGAAATTCCATAGTTTATTGAAATTAGGTTTGTCGGTTTGGAAATTTGAAATGGTACAAATATGTTGAAATGAAATGAATAGTTTAATTTGATAAAAATTCCAATTTCATATTTTAATATAAACTGTTTTAAAAATTACTAATTTAAATTTCAAATTATTAATATTTTCAAATCTATTAAAGTATTTAACCAATATTAACTAGATATATTATGTTGATCTATTTTAAACCAAATTAATTTATTTTAAATTTAATTAATCAATCTAAGCTATTTTGTGATGTCTCGAAAATTTAGGCAATATTTATTTAATAATTTCCATTAATAATTATTTTAAAATGTGTAATATCGATTTAATAATCTAATTTAACAGGATTTATCTCTAATAATTATTGAATTTGATAAATGTTATCTTTTCAAAATCTATAATGATAATAATTTAATTTGGAAATTTTATTCTTTTCAAAGTTAAAAAATATTTAAATGATAAAATTTACCTTTCTAAGCTAATTAAGAAGATTTTCTATTTATAATGTATATATATGTGTATACATTGTAAATAGGGAGTTTGATTTTAATTTAAATTAAAAAGAAATGTTTTCAAATTTATATTTACATATATATATGTATGTATATTATAAATTGGAAAACTTGATTGGATTTAATATAGAAACTTTTCAATAGCTTATTTTAAAAATATATCAATGAACTAAGCATAGTTTATAATTAATAAAAATAATTTGTATATGGAAAACATTAAAGGCTATTTGAAATAAACATGAGAACATGTTAAAATAGATATGGAGTTAATTTAATAATGAAATTCAAAACTTGTAAAATATAATTAAAATTTTAATAAGGAGATAAACGCAAAATCTCTTGTTTCTTACATTTGTTAAGCATTTAAACCATGCAAATTACACTTGGGATCATTCTAATAACTTAAAGCAACAGGTGGCATTGATTTGGTTATTTTTGAAACATTTCAAAATAAATGTAATAAGAGAAAAAAATTGGCAAAATTATTTTGTGTTCAAACTTTTTCCTTCATCTCTTCTAAAAAAACAAAACTAAAAATCAGATTTTTATAGGAAAGTTCAAAACCAAATTTTGAAAAGAGTGTTTCAAATCCAAGTTCAAAATCAAAACCTGTTCAAAATCTGCAAAACAAATTCAATTGCAAATCTGAATTCAAAAATCTGTAAAGCAAGGCCTGTAATCAACATCTTTGCAAGGATCTCTGGATCTACAGCAAGTAATTTCAACTAACAAGACAACAAATTCAACTTCAGGATTAAACTCCAACAATAGTAAATTCAACCGAGAATTCAATTCAAAACTGAAAGTTCAAATTTAGTTGTTCCAGGATGAAACAATGCTCTCTACTTCAATATTGGTGAGTAGACATTTCTTTTAAAAACAGTTTAATTTTGATTTATATCTAATGCATGTGATGATATTGTTTTAAATGGAAGTTCTTCTGCTTGAATCTACTCGAATTGATATAGATATGTTAGCAATTCTGTGAATATATATATATATACACAGATGTCTGTTCTCTGTTATTCCAGTCTCTGATTTACCTTTGAAAATTTAAATATCTAAGTCGAGACAATATTAGACTTTGATATCTAAGTGAAAGCTGTTTTCTATTGTATGATGATGATTTTAAAAATAGTTTCAGGATTTAAATTTCAATAAATTATTTTTAAAATTGAAATAACAGTGAGATTCATAAATTATGATAAAATCAACTATCTTAATTACAAATTTGAATAACAGGGATGAATTTGTGATTGAAAATCACGAATTTTGATATGCTTTTCATAATTTTTAGACTGTTAATTCTTATGAATTCTCGTGTTATTCGAATTGGGTATTTTGGGGAATTGCCGATGATCGGCGTGATGGAGTTGGTCGAGTTTTGGACTGGAGGTAGTATGGGAGATAGAGATTGATGGAAAAATGGTAGTAGATTTTTCTGGTGGTCGTGGTGGCCAGGGAGGGTCAATATAGGGTTTAGTGATTGGATCTGGGAAGCCGGAGTTGTCAAGGGTGTTTCGGCAATGGTGATGCAGTGGAGGCGATCGCGATGGGGGAAATCACGGCGGGCTGACGTGGTGCTATTCTGGAGTGAGTGTCGGGGTTCCAGTCGTCATGATCATCGACGGCGAGAAGTTTGTTCGTCTATTTTTTTGTTCCAGTTTTTGATAGAGTGGCTCGTTTTCGATCTGCGTTGTTTTCTTCAAATCTGGGTTATCGAAAGGAGTGGTGGGGTTGTCGACGACTTGTAGATGGTCGTGGTGACGATCGGTGGTGGCTAAAGCTTCTGTGCACATGTACGTGCACGTTTTGTGTCGGGTGATGATCAGGTTTGGGAACGAAGGGTTTGTTCTTGGGTTTGGGCTCGTGCGAGGGAACGTTTTTCTTGAAGCATTTGGGTTGCTGGTTGCCTCGATGGCAGGCACGAGATGTTTGGGGATTCGACTCGAGTTTCTGCTGTGGTGATTATTTGGTATTAACTAAAGCTAAGTTTTGTAAATGGAAATCAAGTTTTCAAAATTAAAAGTTAGTTCTTTTCAAAATAACGTTAATCAAGTTTTCAAGGATGATTAACTGAATATATTTTCAAATTTAAAATGTTAAGACGGTTAATTTTTAAAATAGTTAACTAAATGAAATGTTGAATATTAATTAAAAAGGTGTTTTCAATTTAAAATATTTGATCAAAGGTTTGAAGAAATGTTTAAAAACTAAGTTTTCAAATTATATATAAATGGACAAGTTTTATAGATATGATAATTAAGTTTCCAAAGATAAATATTTGTAGAATTTAAATAAAACATGTTCGAAGCATTTCAAAGTTTTTAAATTTTAAACTTGATGATTAAATTAAATTATAATTGATTTTTAAATGTTTTATTTTTAAATAATGTTTAATGATATAATCATGTAAATCAATTATAATAAAGAGTTTATCTTTAACTTTTAAAGATTTTGATTAATTTAGATAATTAATTTATGAAGATAATAAAGGTTAATTTATTATTGTTATTGATTTAAGAATAATTAATTAATGTAAATGATTGGTTAATATGTAAAATTTTAATTAAGATAAATGATTTTCTTAATTAATTTAGGATTTTTTAAATATAAGGAATTAACTGATTATTTAATTAATTTTAAATGATTAGTTAATTATTTGGTTAATTTAAATAACCACTTAATTATGAATTAATTAAGTATAATCACTTGATAAAATAATTAATGGATAATTACTAAATGTAATTAAGAAAAGAGAAATTACTTGTGGAAGTAATTAGTGGGAAATTACTTATGAAAGTAATTGAATGGAAGTGATTAAGTGTAAATCACTTGGTGTTAATAATTAAAGGATAAATTAATATAATTGATTAAAGAGTTAATTAATTAATTAAAGAATAATTAGTTAGTTAATTAATTAATTAATTAATTAATTAAAGGATTAAGGTTAAGTAATGATGTGAATAATTACTTGTTAAGGTAATTAATCAAGAGAGTAATTAACTAATGAAAGTAATTAGAGGATAATTACATAATGGAAGTAATTAAGGATTAATTACTTAGTGTAATTAATTAAGGATTGTTTGATTTAGGAAACCAATCAATGATTAGTTAAATAATGATTATGATTAATTAAGGGATAAATAATTAATGAAGTGATTAGGAGATAATTAATTTGAGTGGTTAATGAAGGATCAATGTAATTAATATGGATGGGTAAAGGATAATTAATTCGTGTAATTAATTAAGAGTTAATTATTTATTGTAATTTAAGAATAATTAATCAAACATGATTAATTAAGATGATAATGAGAGGATGGTTAATTAATTGATTTATAATTAATTAATGTTGAGTAAGCATGATTTGAAAATGATGGAAGTAATTAATTTAATATATTTAAATTAATTAGAAGGGTATGGCTAATCAACCTTGTGTATGGATGATAGAATGATATTGGAAGCCTTGGATTAATTGTTATCCCTAATATGTGATTCGTGATGCTATGTGATATGATATATTTGATTTAAGTTGTGATGATGTGGTTATCTATTGATGATGAATTACCGTGACACCCTGTATTTAAAGTTGAATTGAATTTGACTTGAATAACTTGGGTTAAGATGACATTGGATTGAAGAGACCGGAGTCGGGTATTAGTAAATACCCAAACCACTTCGAATCTTTATAGATTGATATGTGAATAAATAGGATGGAATAGAATAATATGAACCTTTGAAACTAAGTATGGATACTTAGGGATTGATTTGTGAAATAAGTGTTATGCATAACAAGAAATGAACTCGTAATGGAGTAAGAGTTACCCCGGTTTTTAAATGTGCTTTGTGCATTAGAATTTCATGTTAGATGGGTTTACTCACGCTGGTTTATAGCCTGACCCGGGTGTTACTTTGATGTAATGCTCGGGTTAGACTGAGTATTACAAATTTTCAGGTGAGGACATTCTGGAGCTCAGGAAGCGAGCTGGATGGCAGGAACGTATGGAGTGTATTCCGCTGTGATTTACTGTAGCCTATCTGGGACAAGTTGTTATAACTGTCCAGTGGTTGTATAAATAAATGTAACTCTGATGTATTTAAATGTAATTAACTGATACAGTTTTTCTTTTGTATAACTACTATTTTATTTAATATTATATTTTGATCCGCTGCGAATGTGAGAATCTATGCTGGTGTTTTCTGTTTTCTTCTTCTTCTTTTATCTCTTTCTTCTTTCCTATCTATCTAGAATTTTCGGGATCGAAAATTTTCGGGTCGCTACATTTGGTACCAGAGCTGAAGGTTAAGCAAGAACCTTGCTCTGGTGGGATTGCTCATTAAGGATAGGGTCAATGGTACCCTAGAATGAGTCGAGTGAATATATATATGAGGGCGTACTTGTTATTTTCTTATATAAAGATTTTAAATGATTTTATATAAGAATATATTTTGATATATAAAGCAATATTTCTTTCTAATAAATATTAAGGTAATTGGTTGTTAAATTATTGGAATTAAATTAAGTGGTAACAAAGATACAACCAAATTGAAATTAAATAAGGATAACTTGGTGTGTAAAGGAAATAATATGTATAAATGAGGGATATACATAATATCAAAGATGATTTGAAATGTTGAATTTTAAAATTGGAATGAGATGTGATACCCAAAGTGACAAGTTTTTAAACTTATAAGCAGGAAGATTGTTAATCTGAAGTTTAACATTTGAATGGGCATTCAAATTAGGTAAAGTTGTCTGGATTAAATTAAAGTGAAATTAATTTTGGGAAAATTTAATAAATTTTGAACAGGCAACCTGAATTGGAAATTTCAAAATGAGATTGAGATTTAACTTGGAAAGTTAAATGGTTGATTTGAATTGGGAGTTTGAGTGATCTCAAAATGGGTTTGAGATCCGAAAATTGGAAATGGATGGATGTTATAAAATAATTGGAAAATATTACCCTATTGTTATTAATAATCTTTAAACTATGAATTGGATTTATTTAAAGAAACGGGGTGTGGTAATATATCAATTATTAAGATAAAATGGAATTTGGATTTAGAATTAAATGGTTTAAAGATTTAAGTTGATTTGATTTAAAGGATTAAATTTAACTCGAATTTATAATTTGAGATGGTTTAAAGTTGAGATTTAAATTAAATTAGTTCAAATTGGATTTGATTTAAATTATTTGGTACTGTGAGTGAAGAAGGATAAGTTTTAAAATTCAAATGGACAATTTGAATTGGATTGATTTGAAATGATTTGAAATTGAAGTGGATTCAATTTGAAATTAATCCAAATTGATTTGAATAATTTAGAATTGTGATTAAAGTTGAATAGGTTTAAAATCAAATGGAATTTGATTTGAATTTCGAAAGAAATTGAGGTTAATTCAACTTGAATTGGGAATAAATCAAATTGAAGTTATTTAAATTGGAATTGAGTCAATTTAAATGAAAGTGGAAATTTAAATTAAATTGATGGGAATGGAGATTGGGAATTGAACAGTTTGGCTCTGAACTATTTTTCCAAATAAAATATTTTAATATAAACTGTTTTAAATCTATTTTCCTATCTATTTACTATACAACCTTCTTTTTAAAACCCAAACTATCTTATAGTTGTTTTGCAACTACTTTTGGAACTATTTAACTGTTTTACAACTGTTTTATAAACCAATTACTGTTTTTCAACTATTTTACAAATTAATTACTATTTTCAACTTTTTTGCAATTATTTAAAATTACTATAACCATTTAACTATTTTCCAACTATTTTACGATCACTTAACTATTTTAAAGATATTTTACAAACTAATAATTATTTTTCAAATCCCAATCTATTTTAAAAAAATTCAGGCTATTTCCTAAATTTAAACTGGACAGAGTTCGAACTGTTTATGATTTAAACATCCATTTAAAACAAGAATTGAGCTGATAATCCAAATGCGGATTTAAGCAATTATGAATAAGTGAATAGAAATTAAAGTGAATGTGAATAGAAAAGAAAATTGATTTGGCAAATAATCAATGGAGATAAATACGTTGGATGCACGTATATTATTCTATTCGCATAGTGATTTGATCTAGATTCGAGCACAGAATTTCGAGATAGAATATCGATCCGAGTTGGGATTTTTCACTTGATTTTCGACGGCGAACCTGGATATGGATTGTTGATTGATTCTGGATATTCTCTATCATAGCTAGGCTATGCAAGGAAAATGACGGTTTCTGATCAAGAAACCAGATCTGAGTCCGCACTAGGAAGTCGAGTGGACGATACTAGTTCGGAAGTGAAATTATGTGATCGAGTGAGCGATCAGATTGGTATAGCGTACGGATGATATATGTACATCATACGAGTTTAAATGAATTTGTTACTGGGAATTTGTGGATAATAATTGTGAAATGGTTTTTGAAATGAAAGTATATTTTGTGAAATATACAGTGAAGTAAAATGGAAATTGGACATTTCTATGATTAAAGGTTCACTTTATAAAGAAAAGAAATGAGAAATCAAATTTGAATATTTGATTTGGGATAAACAAAGTTATATATCTTTGTTATATAAGGTAAATCTCCCCTTTTTGAATCTAAAGCCAGAAGAAAGGGTTTTGAAAATATTTGAAGTATAAAAGGAGTTTTATACAAGTTTGAAGTGATATAAAGATTTTTAAAAGTTGTATATATATATATATATATATATATATGTATATATGAAAATGATCTTATGAGAATGGTTTTGGAGGAAAAGGTCTTGGGAACCTTCGAATTTGGAAAGGCTTTTGATTTTTGTGTAAAATCAATATTGGATTTGGAAAGCCTAGTTTGAGAATTATTGATTTTGGAATAATCAATTTTGAGAAAGGAGATTTATATGGAATTCATATTAGGTTTATGATTTGGAAGATACTATATGTGTATAGTATAAAGTATTTTGAAAACGGCTCTGGAGAAAAAGGTGCTCCCTTGAAATGAACTTCTCAGGAGTGCCACAGGGTGGTACTTCCTTGAACCCTAAGGCGGGGTTCTAAAGTTGATCCTGTGAGGAGTCCAGACAAAACTAGTTCTTGAGGATTTGTGTAGTGTGTAGCGAAAGTCGAGGGCGCTGATGCTTACAGAGGCATTTGAGTTATGCTGTGACGACAGTTTAACTCGATGTCACTGCGATCTACTGCAAACCATAGCGAAAGTCATGTGTGCTGCAGAGAGCTAACAGTCTATGTTTGATTTTATATCGGTAGACTGCGACCTATGGTAACATAGCAAAAGTCGTGTGTGCTGTTGAGAGCCAACAGTCAGCGTTTGATTTTACATCGGTAGACTGCAACCTATGTGGGAGTGGAGAAATTTCAATTTTGACAGCGAAAATCGAGGGCGCAAATGCCTACAGTTACATGGACTTTTGCTGTGATGGCAACATAACCCTGGAATGTAACTGCGATCTGTTGTGGGTTCCATGGCGTAATCGAGGGGCGCGGAGTGCCTATAGTTACATGGACTTTTGCTGTGATGGCAACGTAACCCAGGATGTAACTGCGAAAATGGATGGCGGTGATGATTTCCAGAGCATTCTCACCAAAGAAGTTTCCTCGATTTCAAAAATGTTTTTATATTTTCAGTAAAATTATTTTCCAAGTATTTTCACTGGATGTTGAAAACGGGTTTACCAAGTATTATAGATTTTCAGTCTTACGCCTGATCAACGTATGACCGAATTTATTTGAAAACAAGGATAGACTGGTTGAGACATCGAGTTATAAAAAGTATTTATATAAAACTATTTTGGCAATATTATATAGATTTTAAAAGTGTTTTAAAAATGATCAAGAATAATTTTCTGATAATAAGCATTTTTATAATTCTGGCATCATTTCTTTTCGAGGACGAAAAGATTCAAAGGGGGGAGGAATGTGATGTCCCAAAAATTTAGGTAATATTCATTTAATAATTTCCATTAATAATTATTTTAAAATGTGTAATATCGATTTAATAATCTAATTTAACCGGATTTATCTCTAATAATTATTGAATTTGATAAATTTTATCTTTTCAAAATCTATAATGATAATAATTTAATTTGGAAATTTTATTCTTTTCAAAGTTAAAAAATATTTAAATGATAAAATTTATCTTTCTAAGCTAATTAAGAAGATTTTCTATTTATAATGTATATATATGTGTATACATTATAAATAGGGAGTTTGATTTTAATTTAAATTAAAAAGAAATGTTTTCAAATTTATATTTACATATATATGTATGTATATTGTAAATTGGAAAACTTGATTGGATTTAATATAGAAACTTTTCAATAGCTTATTTTAAAAATATATCATTGAACTAAGCATAGTTTATAATTAATAAAAATAATTTGTATATGGGAATCATTAAAGGCTATTTGAAATAAACATGAGAACATGTTAAAATAGATAAGGAGTTAATTTAATAATGAAATTCAACACTTGTAAAATATAATTAAAATTTTAATAAGGAGATAAACACAAAATATCTTGTTTCTTACATTTGTTAAGCATTTAAACCATGCAAATTACACTTGGGATCATTCTAATAACTTAAAGCAACAAGTGGCATTGATTTGGTTATTTTTGAAACATTTCAAAATAAATGTAATAAGAGAAAAAAATTGGCAAAATTATTTTGTGTTCAAACTTTTTCCTTCAACTCTTCTAAAAAACAAAACTAAAAATCAGATTTTTTATAAGAAAGTTCAAAACCAAATTTTAAAAAGAGAGTTTCAAAGCGAAGTTCAAAATCAAAATCTGTTCAAAATCTGCAAAACAAATTCAATTGCAAATCTGAATTCAAAAATCTGTAAAGCAAGGCTTGTAACCAACATCTCTGCAAGGATCTCTGGATCTACAACAAGTAATTTCAACTAATAAGACAACAAATTCAACTTCAGGATTAAACTCCAACAACAGTAAATTCAACAGAGAATTCAATTCAAAACTAAAAGTTCAAATTTAGCTGTTCCAGGATGAAACAATGCTCTTTGCTTCAATATTGGTGAGTAAACATTTCTTTTAAAAACAGTTTAATTTTGAGTTATATTTAATGCATGCGATGCTATTGTTTTAAATGGAAGTTCTTTTGCTTGAATCTGCTTGAATTGATATAGATATGTTAGCAAGTCTGTGAATATATTTATACAGATGTCTGTTCTCTGTTATTCCAGTCTCTGATTTGCCTTCGAAAATTTAAATATCTCAAACGAGACAATATTAGACTTTGATATCTAAATGAAAGTTGTTTGCTATTGTATGATGATGATTCTAAAAATAGTTTCAGGATTTAAATTTCAATAAATTATTTTTAAAATTGAAATAACAGTGAGATTCATAAATTATGATAAAATCAACTATCTTAATTACTAATTTGAATTACAAGGATGAATTCGTGATTGAAAATCACGAATTTTGATATGCTTTTCATAATTTTTAGACTGTTAATTCTTATGAATTCTCATGTTATTCGAATTGGATATTTTGGGGAATTGTCGATGATCGGTGTGATGGAGTTGGTCGAGTTTTGGACTGAAGGTAGTATAGGGGATAGAGATTGATGGAAAAATGGTAGTAGATTTTTCTGGCGGTCGTGGTGGCCAAGGAGGGTCAATATAGGGTTTAGTGATTGGATCTAGGAAGCCGGAGTTGTCGAGGGTGTTTCGGCAATGGTGATGCAATGGAGGTGATCGCGATGGGGGAAATCGCGGCGGGTGACGTGGTGCTACTCTGGAGTGGGTGTCGGGGTTCTAGTCGTCATGATCATCGACGACGAGAAGTTTGTTCGTCTGTGTTTTTGTTCCAGTTTTTGATCGAGAGGCTCGTTTTCGATTTGCGTTGTTTTCTTCTAATCTGGGTTATCGAAAGGAGTGGTGGGGTTGTCGACGACTTGCAGATGGTCGTGGGGATGATCGGTGGTGGCCGAAGGTTCTATGCACGTGTACGTGCACGTTTTGTGTCAGGTGATGATCAGGTTTGGGAACGAAGGGTTTGGGCTCGTGCGAGGGAACGTTTTTCTTGAAGCAGATGAGTTGGTGATTGCCTCGATGGCAGGCATGGGATGTTTGGGTTTTCGACTCGAGTTTCTACTATGTTGATTATTTGGTATTAACTAAAGCTAAGTTTTGTAAATGGAAATCAAGTTTTCAAATTTAAAAGTTAGTACTTTTCAAAATAATGTTAATCAAGTTTTCAAGGATGATTAACCGAAAATATTTTCAAATTTAAAATGTTAAGTCGGTTAATTTTTAAAGTAGTTAACTAAATGAAATTTTGAATTTTAATTAAAAAACTGTTTTCAATTTAAAATATTTGATCAAAGTTTTGAAGAAATGTTTAAAAACTAAGTTTTCAAATTATATATGAATGGATAAGTTTTAAAGATATGATAATTATGTTTACAAAGATAAATATTTGTAGAATTCAAATAAAATATGATTGAAGCATTTCAAAGTTTTTAAATTTTAAATTAGATGATTAAATTAAATTATAATTGATTTCTAAATGTTTTATTTTTAAATAATGTTTAATGATATAATCATGTAAATCAATTATAATAAAGAGTTTATCTTTAAGTTTTTAAGATTTAGATTAATTTAGATAATTAATTTGTGAAGATAATAAAGGTTAATCAATTATTGTTATTGATTTAAGAATAGTTAATTAATGTAAATGATTTGTTAATATGTAAAAGTTTATTTAAGATAAATGATTTTCTTAATTAATTAAGAATTTTTTAAATATAATGAGTTAACCAATTATTTAATTAATTTTAATTGATTAGTTAATTGTTTGGTTACTTTAAATAATCACTTAATTATGAATTAATTAAGTATAATTACTTGACAAAATAATTAATGGATAATTACTAAATGAAATTAAGAAAAGAGAAATTACTTGTGGAAGTAATTAGTGGGAAATAACTTATGAAAGTAATTGAATGGAAGTGATTAAGTGTGTAACGACCCGATATTTTCAACCATTCGCATCTGCACATGTCGGACTTGAATTACTCAAAATACCGCGTTGTAAATAAAATTTGGCAAATCTCAGAATATACAGTAAATACATAATCACAGATCACAGACACAGAGTATTTAACAATGCAGCGGAATTTAAAAGAAATAGTAGTTCATGAAGCTACTATATAAAAAATAAGATTCATCAGAGTTAAACATGATACAACAAAAAGTAACAAGATACATCAGGTACAAATCAGAATACATCACTGAAATCACTGGATACAGAAAGAAAAATAGATGGCTGGATCTTCAAGGAAAGCTCCAACTCCGAAGGTGAATCTTGAATGCTAACTCACTCAATCTGACTCGAGCGTAAAGCAAAATACAAAACACTCGAGTCAGGACATAAATACTTATGAACTGTAAATAAACTCAAGTGAATAGTAACAAAAATGCATCAGTAACTTAAAGGATGCTTGGGATCGCCCATCCTTTAAGGATCCGTTAAACTATTTACTATGTAGTAATATTGCGCTACTATAATAATGTCTACAGTAAAATAAACATAATTTTAAATAGCGTTCCGGGCTACCCATATCACCCTTCACACATAATAGTCCCAGTAGTCCATCCAATATCATGCCATCTCCACTCTGGATGACTGTCAGAGGATACCACACGGGCTACGGGAGAAAGACAAACTCGTAGTATAGGCTCGGTATGGTAGGTGACACGGCACACAAGGCAATGCCAGGGTAGATATATCAATTACGCACACGGGCTGGTAGTAACGCAGCAGCCACATACGCCCACCTCGGAACACACTCCCAATCAAAATCGGAGGATGGCCATCTAATCAATCACCAGTAAGAGTATAGTATCGAAGGATTGTGTCCGACCAGAGGTGCTAGCTCCTTTGGTCCGAGATCGCTCCTGTTTTAGCCACCTTATGCCAACTCACGGGAGTTGGGTCCACGTAATATACCTCAAGAACGTCGCCACCATCCTACTTCATTCTGGAATCTCCACCGCGTACACGGTTGTTAAAGTGGTTTTCGGAGTTGGCAGAGAGTATGACAACTTCCGATCCCGGTCTCTTTAACAACCAAACGTTATTATAACGCCGTGGTCATTTCAAAATAGTTTATATTTCAAAAGGATCAAATCATTTCATTTCAAAACTATATTCCTTTCAAAATAGTTTACGCCTCGAAACCAAAACCATTTTTATTTCAAAACTATTTATTCAATCAAAATAGTTTATACTTCGAAACCAAAATCATTTTTATTTCAAAACTATATTCAAATCAAAATAGTTTATACTTTATCATTTCTATCTCAAACCTATATTCACTTCCAAAAATCATAATACTTTCAAAGTTATAACTCTTTCGAAACCAAAATACTTGAAATCATTACACTTTGAAAATCATATCATTCTGAAATCATACATTTGAAATCATGAAACATTCATTTAATTCTTTACATTTTACAAATTTATTTCCAATTTAATTCAAAATTTCAAATTTCCAATTTAACTCAAATCAAACCATCAATTTCAATTCAATTCATTTTTCTAACAAAACATTTCAAATCTCATAAATTTCAAATATAGATTTGATCTACAAAATAAGCTATCCAATTTTAATATGTTTCCAAACTTTAATATCATACATTTCAAAACTAAACTTTATAATTCCATATATTCATATCTCAAATCTAATTTCATTATTATGTAGTTTTGAAATATTCATTTCATAAATCCAATATTATTAAAATAAACTTAAATTACAATTAAACCAAATATCTTTTCATACAAATATAAACTTTGAATATTCCTTTATCAAATAAATCAAAATCAAATATCATTCCACATTCACATTCTTTATTAAAATAAAGATCAAATCATTTCCAAACCATTTCAAAATCATTAAAATATTACATCCTTTCAAAACTTCATAATCAAATCATTATTTGAATTCAAATCCAAATATTCAAAGTTAAATATCATTTAAAAATCAAATATGTCATTCATTTATTATTTCAAACATCATTACGAAAAATACATTCCAAAATTCCATTCAAAAATTCATTTATTACATTACATTTCATTCCATTTAACACATAACCAAGCATACCTTATTTAAATTCAAATTCAATTTAAATTCCTTAAAATTCAAATTTAAATATTAAAAATATATTCAAAACTCCTTATATTCACAAATAATCAATTTTCAAAAGTTAAATCATTTAACACTTTAAAATATAAACAAACAGTGTTAAAATCTATAACATTCAAACATTGTCAGATTTATAGCAGCGACAACATTTATAAGGTGTTATCGTAGCTTATAATTTCCAAAATAGTTTAGTTCAAGAATAACGGTATTTATAAAATGCTGTAATAGATATTTAGTTATTTCAATCATAGTTAAATTCAAAAACAACAGCATTTAAAAATGCTGACAGAAGACTACAGCATTTTGGAAATGCTATAAAATTCCAGATTTTATTTTAACTTTTCAAAAATAATAATAAAACTCCAAATTTTTATTATTGTTACTTAAAAATCATATTTCTAGACTTCAAAATTTCACATTCAAAATCATTTTGACATATGATTTAACACAATAAAATTTTAAGATCAAATATTCAATTTAAAAACTCCATTCATTCATTGAGTCAAAATTCACTGTTTATTAACTTATAAATTTAATAAAACTTAACATTTTACTTCAAATATCATTTCAAAACTTTAAATTTAATTTCCATTATTTATTTACATTTTATGATAAAATTTAAAGTCAAAATTCACAATTACTTCAAATTTACATACTTAAATTCACAATTTCAAGACTTAATATTTAATTTTCTTAAAACCATAAAATGTATATTTTTAAATCAAAATTTCATAATTTTAAAAATAAATATTTTTATAAAAATCATTTAAAAATATACCACGGGTCTGTATATAATTTTCTAACCTAGGTCAAGTGATACGGATATATATCATTTCAATCCGTAATTTACAAAGAAAACCGGGTTTTATCATTTCAAACCCGCAATCCCAAGCCAAATAAAATACAATAAAAATCGCTCAGGCCTATCATTTCAGCCCATAACGATATTTTCCTATTCTAAAGTCCGTTTGGGTATGTATCATTTCAACCCATAATGATTCTATTCTAACAGGGAACTTGCAGTGTGAATATATGCATAAACAATATAAACAATGTCAATGTCACAATATAATGTCATATATCAGATGTCATGTTATAATTAGCAGTTTTAACATGGTAACAATATGGCATAGCATATCATATGATCATCATTAACTTGCATAAACATTTTATATTACTAAACACTTGTCATCAATTCACTATTTCATAAGTATACATGTTAGAGTGAGAAAGACTCACCTTTTCAAGCTGAAGACCACTACGACACACAAACATGATTCCAAGGGCACGACAAGCACGACAATGGATTCAAATAAGTGGAGAGGGCCTAGATGATCATCTTGTAACAATCCAATAAACACAAACAAGACAATGCAACACATGAATATACAACACAAAACAATATTGAACAAGTTGAGATACAAAGCAATAAAGACAAGACAGCTTAACCTTGCTTTAACCACTCCACTGGTCGACCATAGAGGATCTTTTGCTTAGCCATTGATGTGTGTTTGGGTCAGGTATGGTATCATATAGGTGAGATTTAGCACACCCATGCACGGCAACATGAAGTGATGTGAAGGGGTAGTGGTGATAATATGAAGCATACATAGGTTCAAGTGCAAAATAGAGTGGTTTATGCAACATTTAGCTCGGTTATGCCAAGTTTTGGGCTCGGCCCTACATACTTCAGGTATGGTCAGATCTTAAGTGATGTCTAGAGGTGGTGTAGGTAGGTGTGGGTGGAGCTAGGGGTGTGGCCAAGTCAGGATATGAAGGAGATAGTGTAGTTTATGGCGAGGCTAGGCAATTTTGTGTAGTTTTATGCAAAGTTGTGGTGTTTTGGTCACATGGAGGTCACGGCTTGTCTTGGTGGTCAGAGGAGAGGCTGGTGGTTGATGTGGCTGGTGATGGTGGAGAGGAGGGTGGAGATGAAGGAGTAGTGGCCTAGCAAAGCACAAGGAATATCAAGTCAAAATCAATGTAAAATAAGAAGAAAAATAAGAAAGAAGCCATAAAAAAACTTACAAAATTTCCTCTCAAGAAGGAGTGGCCGTGAGTTTATGAGATGAGAAAGATTTCTCACGTGAAAAGTAAAGAGGAATACACGGCAATGAGATAAGGAGTGAATGGCCAAAAGCTAGGAGGTGAAAGGGCAAGCAAATGAAGAGACAAGTAAATGAAAAGTCAATGAAAAATGAAAGGACTTTGCCTCTTTGTTTTCTATTTTCTTTTTAAATTTTAAATACATGTAAAATATGTATAAATACAGATAAAACATGAAAATATAGTAAATAAACAAAAATAAATAAATAAATATTAATTAAATATAATTAAATTAAGAAAATAACAAAGAAAATGTAAATTAGGCTTGAAAATTTGAAAATAAATGAAATGAACTTTGGGAAAATTGTATGTACACGAAAAATATTTACAAATAAAGATAAAAACATAAAAATAAAATGCATACATAAAAATGAATAAATAAATTTTAATTAAATACAATTTAAATGAAGAAAATAGCAGAAAAATGGAAACTAACCTTTAAAAATAGAAAATAAATCCAATGAGCTTTGGAAAAATTCAAACATCGCTTTAAAAATATTTAAAAGGTAAAAATATATGTAACATAACATATAATACAATTTAGAATAAGATATGACAATTAAAAAGATTATTTATATAATTTAAAATAAATAATATTGTTAAATAAAACAATTTACACCCAATTTTGTAAAAAGCATAACTTCCATAATTTTATTCGGATTTCGACGAAACGAAAAACAGTGTTCTTGAAATTTTATTTACTTTCATAACTAAAGATAAAATTCAAATTTTCAAACTTTTAAAATTTAAATTTAAAAGTCAAAGTTTGACCAAATTGACCAAAATTCACATTTTTTGGAAATATTCAATTTATGCATGTTTGAAATTCTAATCCACATCAAAATCAACATTTATATTTAAAATAACAAAATATGTTCATTTTAATAAATAAAATAAAGTATTTAAATTAGGAATTTAAATTAAAATAATTAAAATATATAATTACAATGATCAGAAAATATAGGGTTGTTACACTCTCCCCCACTCAAAACTTTTCGTCCCCGAAAAGGAATGAAGTACGGGAAAGTACAGAAAAAGATAGAATGAAATAGTATTAAGACAAGATGACAAGAAGATTAAAATTATACCTGATAACTGTTGCTATAGGTATGTTTAACAATGTGGAGATGATCTTTCCAAGATCTTCCAGAATCAAGAACACAAGCACAAAAAAAAAATCTTCTAGAATCTGATTCACCCTTTCCGTTTGACCGACGGTCTGTGGATGACAAGCAGTGCTCAGATTCAAAAATGAGTACCAAAAGTTATAGAAAGATTTCTAAACAGACAGGTATAAGCAATAGCTTTCCCATTCTGTAGCAAGATACGAGAATAAAGACAACCAGAAGATAGTTTGAAAAACAAAATAATATAATAAATTAAAAACCCTAAAAATTTCAACTTAAATTGGAAATTAATTTTACATAAGTTAAATAAATCTTAATCTTCTCCAATTTCATTATCTCATTATCCAATTATCTCAAATTAACAAATCCCCAAAATCATGTATTTGAAAAAAATATTATTATACTCAAAATGTACCAAATAAAATTTAATTCTTCTTCATTTCTAATTAAAATTAAGTTTATTTCTCTCAATATATCTTGTCACCCATGTTAAATATATTTATACTTATTATAACTTCTTTATCTTATTCTTAGTTCCTTTATCATCATTTTATATTGTAAATCTTTCCATTACCTTTTCGTTATTTACCAATGTTAATCATTTTATAATTAAAATTTAAGTGTATAACATTTATTATAACCGCTCAAATTTTATTTATAAAATCTTTTTTTATATTGCATATTATCCAATTACATATTCAACTTTTGAAAATTAAGGTAAGTTATATATTGGAATGAAATTGTGTATTATACAAATAAAACTTTCCAATTCAATTATTTCAAGCTTGAATATTTATCCAAATCTTGAAATTATACTTAAAAATTATCCTTCAAGATAAAATTTAGGAATTAAATTTCCGATAAATTCCAAACTATTTAGAGATAAATAAATGCTCATATTATATATATATATATATATATATATATATCCATTCAAATTTAAATCATATATCAGCATATGTTTTAAATCCATTCTTATTTTAGAAAATAAAATCAATTAAATTTTCCCAAAACAAAACTGTAGCAAGACTACAGAATGGTCTCTTCACTTCGAAACTCGAAAATGAATGTCGATGATGCTGCAGTCATCACCGAAATTATTTTCCAGCGACAAAGAGAAGAGCACTAAATTTAAATTTAAAATTCTTTGGAAACAAATTTCTATTCGAAAATACCTTAAATAATATATCCTTTAAAACTTTAAACACAAAGTTTGAAATCCATTGGAAATTAAATTCTCAAATTCTTGTTTTACATTCAATTTAAATTTCCAAATAAATTTATAACCATGTTTTATAGTTCAATTAGATATATGAAACAATAGAAAATGATATATAAAATCAAATATTATTTCTTAACAACCAATTCAAATAAAATCCAGATAAAGATTTATAATATAGTTACAAAATTTATTTCATTACTAAATTTGAAAAAACAACATATTGTGTCAGTTTGTTCTGTTCAAGTGTTTTGGAAATCTTATCGATAGCGTTGATCAGACGAATCAATCAGAAACCCAAATCAACATCAACAACTCAAACAACACAATATAAAACAAACATTAAATACAGATTTACAAGTACAATTCAAATTTTTTTGAAGATAAGTTAGAAACAAAGATGAAATGATTAAATAACAGAATAGGGACATGGATAAGCTTATATAAATCGTGGGCAACCTTAACCGGGTCAACTGTGACTTAAAGAATAAGATCGATGTGGATTTCTTGGGTAAATCAACATTCGCTCTCAAGATATAGAGTTCAAAATTATAAGAGATACTAGCATCTAAACCGAGGATATAGAATCTCTGGTGAATCGATGCTGTTGTAAAGGAGTTTCCCCCTTTACAAATAAATTTGAAGTTGGCGAGACCGCCGACTCATTATGAAGATCTTTTGAAGTGGAGTTATGTGATACTACAGAAGCCAAAGAAGATAAATAGTGAGGGACACGAATGGATTTTGGAAACACAGGGAACGTTCCAAAATTTAAAGGAATCGAGTCAAAAAGGAAGAGATTTAAACTCGAATGAAAGTGATTCTGTAAATTCATTTACTCTATATGCTGAGTTTTGCCTAGAGCTACCAAAGCTCTGATACCAACTGTAACGACCCGATATTTTCAACCATTCGCATCCGCACATGTCGGACTTGAATTGCTCAAAATACCGCGTTGTAAATAAAATTTGGCAAATCTCAGAATATACAGTAAATACATAATCACAGATCACAGACACAGAGTATTTAATAATGCAGCAGAATTTAAAAGAAATAGTAGTTCATGAAGCTACTATATAAAAAATAAGATACATCAGAGTTAAACATGATACAACAAAAAGTAACAAGATACATCAGGTACAAATCAGAATACATCACTGAAATCACTGGATACAGAAAGCAAAATAGATGGCTGGATCTTCAAGGAAAGCTCCAACTCCGAAGGTGAATCTTGAATGCTAACTCACTCAATCTGACTCGAGCGTAAAGCAAAATACAAAACACTCGAGTCAGGACATAAATACTTATGAACTGTAAATAAACTCAAGTGAACAGTAACAAAAATGCATCAGTAACTTAAAGGATGCTTGGGATCGCCCATCCTTTAATGATCCGTTAAACTATTTACTATGTAGCAATATTGCGCTACTATAATAATGTCTACAGTAAAATAAACATACTTTTAAATAGCGTTCCGGGCTACCCATATCACCCTTCACACATAATAGTCCCAGTAGTCCATCCAATATCATGCCATCTCCACTCCGGGTGACTGTCAGAGGATACCACACGGGCTACGGGAGAAAAACAAACTCGTAGTAAAGGCTTGGTATGGTAGGTGACACGGCACATAAGGCAATGCCAGGGTAGATATACCAATTACGCACACGGGCTGGTGGTAACGCAGCAGCCACATACGCCCACCTCGGAACACACTCCCAATCAAAATCGGAGGATGGCCATCTAATCAATCACCAGTAAGAGTATAGTATCGAAGGAATGTGTCCGACCAGAGGTGCTACCTCCTTTGGCTCGAGATCGCTCCTGTTTTAGCCACCTTATGCCAACTCACGGGAGTTGGGTCCACGTAATATACCTCAAGAACGTCGCCACCATCCTACTTCATTCTGGAATCTCCACTGCGTACACGGTTGTTAAAGTGGTTTTCGGAGTTGGCAGAGAGTATGACAACTTCCGATCCCGGTCTCTTTAACAACCAAATGTTATTATAACGCCGTGGTCATTTCAAAATAGTTTATATTTCAAAAGGATCAAATCATTTCATTTCAAAACTATATTCCTTTCAAAATAGTTTACGCCTCGAAACCAAAACCATTTTTATTTCAAAACTATTTATTCAATCAAAATAGTTTATACTTCGAAACCAAAATCATTTTTATTTCAAAACTATATTCAAATCAAAATAGTTTATACTTTATCATTTCTATCTCAAACCTATATTCACTTCCAAAAATCATAATACTTTCAAAGTTATAACTCTTTCGAAACCAAAATACTTGAAATCATTACACTTTGAAAACCATAACATTCTGAAATCATACATTTGAAATCATGAAACATTCATTTAATTCTTTACATTTTACAAATTTATTTCCAATTTAATTCAAAATTTCAAATTTCCAATTTAATTCAAATCAAACCATCAATTTCAATTCAATTCAGTTTTCTAACAAAACATTTCAAATCTTATAAATTTCAAATATAGATTTGATCTACAAAATAAGCTATCCAATTTTAATAAGTTTCCAAACTTTAATATCCCACATTTCAAAACTAAACTTTATAATTCCATATATTTATATCTCAAATCTAATTTCATTATTATGTAGTTTTGAAATATTCATTTCATAAATCCAATATTATTAAAATAAACTTAAATTACAATTAAACCAAATATCTTTTCATACAAATATAAACTTTGAATATTCCTTTATCAAATAAATCAAAATCAAATATCATTCCACATTCACATTCTTTATTAAAATAAAGATCAAATCATTTCCAAACCATTTCAAAATCATTAAAATATTACATCCTTTCAAAACTTCATAATCAAATCATTATTTGAATTCAAATCCAAATATTCAAAGTTAAATATCATTTAAAAATCAAATATGTCATTCATTTATTATTTCAAACATCATTACGAAAAATACATTCCAAAATTCCATTCAAAAATTCATTTATTACATTACATTTCATTCCATTTAACACATAACCAAGCATACCTTATTTAAATTCAAATTCAATTTAAATTCCTTAAATTTCAAATTTAAATATTAAAAATATATTCAAAACTCCTTATATTCACAAATAATCAATTTTCAAAAGTTAAATCATTTAACACATTAAAATATAACACAAACAGTGTTAAAATCTATAACATTCAAACATTGTCAGATTTATAGCAGCGACAGCATTTATAAGGTGTTATCGTAGCTTATAATTTCCAAAATAGTTTAGTTCAAGAATAACGGCATTTATAAAATGCTGTAATAGATATTTAGTTATTTCAATCATAGTTAAATTCAAAAACAACAGCATTTAAAAATGCTGACAAAAGACTACAGCATTTTGGAAATGCTATAAAATTCCAGATTTTATTTTAACTTTTCAAAAATAATAATAAAACTCCAAATTTTTATTATTGTTACTTAAAAATCATATTTCTAGACTTCAAAATTTCACATTTAAAATCATTTTGACATATGATTTAACACAATAAAATTTTAAGATCAAATATTCAATTTAAAAACTCCATTCATTCATTGAGTCAAAATTCACTGTTTATTAACTTATAAATTTAATAAAACTTAACAATTTACTTCAAATATCATTTAAAAACTTTAAATTTAATTTCCATTATTTATTTACATTTTATGATAAAATTTAAAGTCAAAAATCACAATTACTTCAAATTTACATACTTAAATTCACAATTTCAAGACTTAATATTTAATTTTCTTAAAACCATAAAATGTATATTTTTAAATCAAAATTTCATAATTTTAAAAATAAATATTTTTATAAAAATCATTTAAAAATATACCACGGGGTCTGTATATAATTTTCTAACCTAGGTCAAGTGATACGGATATATATCATTTCAATCCGTAATTTACAAAGAAAACCGGGTTTTATCATTTCAAACCCGTAATCTCAAGCCAAATAAAATACAATAAAAATCGCTCAGGCCTATCATTTCAGCCCATAACGATTTTTTCCTATTCTAAAGTCCGTTCGGGTATGTATCATTTCAACCCATAGTGATTTTATTCTAACAGGGAACTTGCAGTGTGAATATATGCATAAACAATATAAACAATGTCAATGTCACAATATAATGTCATATATCAGATGTCAGGTTATAATTACCAGTTTTAACATGGTAACAACATGGCATAGCATATCATATGATCATCATTAACTTGCATAAATATTTTATATTACTAAACACTTGTCATCAATTCACTATTTCATAAGTATAAATGTTAGAGTGAGAAAGACTCACCTTTTCAAGCTGAAGACCACTACAACACACAAACATGATTCCAAGGGCACGACAAGCATGACAATGGATTCAAATAAGTGGAGAGAGCCTAGTTGATCATCTTGTAACAATCCAATAAAAACAAACAAGACAATGCAACACATGAATATACAACACAAAACAATATTGAACAAGTTGAGATACAAAGCAACAAAGACAAGACAACTTAACCTTGCCTTAACCACTCCACTGGTCGACCATAGAGGATCTTTTGCTTGGCCATTGATGTGTGTTTGGGTCAGGTATGGTATCATATATGTTAGATTTAGCACATCCATGCACGGCAACATGAAGTGATGTGAAGGGGTAGTGGTGATAATATGAAGCATACATAGGTTCAAGTGCAAAATAGAGTGGTTTATGCAACATTTGGCTCGGTTATGCCAAGTTTTGGGCTCGGCCCTACATACTTCAGGTATGGTCAGATCTTAAGTGATGTCTAGAGGTGGTGTAGGTTGGTGTTGGTGGAACTAGGGGTGTGGCCAAGTCAAGATATGAAGGAGATAGTGGAGTTTATGGCGAGGCTAGGCAATTTTGTGTAGTTTTATGCAAAGTTGTGGTGTTTTGGTCACATGGAGGTCACGGCTTGTCTTGGTGGTCAGAGGAGAGGCTGGTGGTTGCTGTGGCTGGTGATGGTGGAGAGGAGGGTGGAGATGAAGGAGTAGTGGCCTAGCAAAGCACAAGGAATATCAAGTCAAAATCAATGTAAAATAAGAAGAAAAATAAGAAAGAAGCCATAAAAAAACTTACAAATTTTCCTCTCAAGAAGGAGTGGCCGTGAGTTTATGAGATGAGAAAGATTTCTCACGTGAAAAGTAAAGAGGAATACATGGCAATGAGATAAGGAGTGAATGGCCAAAAGCTAGGAGGCGAAAGGGCAAGCAAATGAAGAGACAAGTAGATGAAAAGTCAATGAAAAATGAAAGGACTTTGCCTCTTTGTTTTCTATTTTCTTTTTAAATTTTAAATACATGTAAAATATGTATAAATACAGATAAAACACAAAAATATAGTAAATAAACAAAAATAAATAAATAAATATTAATTAAATATAATTAAATTAAGAAAATAACAAAGAAAATGTAAATTAGGCTTGAAAATTTGAAAATAAATGAAATGAACTTTGGGAAAATTGTATGTACATGAAAAATATTTATAAATAAAGATAAAAACATAAAAATAAAATGCATACATAAAAATGAATAAATAAATTTTAATTAAATACAATTTAAATGAAGAAAATAGCAAAAAAATGGAAACTAACCTTTAAAAATAGAAAATAAATTCAACGAGCTTTGGAAAAATTAAAACATCACTTTAAAAATATTTAAAAGGTAAAAATATATGTAACATAACATATAATACAATTTAGAATAAGATATGACAATTAAAAAGATTATTTATATAATTTAAAATAAATAATATTGTTAAACAAAACAATTTACACCCAATTTTGTAAAAAGCATAACTTCCACAATATTATTCGGATTTCGACAAAACGAAAAGCAGTGTTCTTGAAATTTTATTTACTTTCATAACTAAAGATAAAATTCAAATTTTCAAACTTTTAAAATTTAAATTTAAAAGTCAAAGTTTGACCAAATTGACCAAAATTCACATTTTCTGGAAATATTCAATTTATGCATGTTTGAAATTCTAATCCACATCAAAATCACCATTTATATTTAAAATAACAAAATATGTTCATTTTAATAAATAAAATAAAGTATTTAAATTAGGAATTTAAATTAAAATAATTAAAATATATAATTACAATGATCAGAAAATATCGGGTTGTTACAAAGTGTAAATCACTTGGTGTTAATAATTAAATGATAAATTAATATAATTGATTAAAGAGTTAATTAATTAAAGAATAATTAATTAATTAAAGGATTAAGGTTAAGTAATGATGTGATTAATTACTTGTTAAGGTAATTAATCAGGAGAGTAATTAACTAATGAAAGTAATTAGAGGATAATTACTTAATGGAAGTAATTAAGGATTAATTACTTAGTGTAATTAATTTAGGATTGTTTGATTTAGGAAACCAATCAATGATTAGTTAAATAATGATTATGATTAATTAAGGGATAAATAATCAATGAAGTGATTAGAAGATAATCAATTTGAGTGGTTAATGAAGGATCAATGTAATTAATATGGATGGGTAAAGGATAATTAATTTGTGTAATTAATTAAGAGTTAATTACTTATTGTAATTTAAGAATCATTAATAAAAAATGATCAATTAAGATGATAGTGAGAGGATGATTAATTAATTGATTTGTAATTAATTAATGTTGTGTAAGCAAGATTTGAAAATGATGGAAGTAATTAATTTAATATATTTAAATTAATTAGAAGGGTATGGCTTATCTACCTTGTGTATGTATGATAAAATGATATTGGAAGCCTTGGATTAATTGTTATCTCTAATATGTGATTCGTGATGCTATGTGATATGATATGTTTGATTTAAATTGTGATGATTGGTTATCTATCGATGGTGAATTACTGTGACACCTTGTATTTAAAGTTGAATTGAATTTCACTTGAATAACTTGGGTTAAGATAACATTGGATTCGAAGAGACCGGAGTCGGGTATTAGTAAATACCCGAAACCATTTCAAATCTTTACAGATTAATATGTGAATAAATAGGCTGGAATGGAATAATATGGACCTTTGAAACTAAGTATGGGTACTTAGGGAATGATTTGTGAAATAAGTGTTAAGCATAACAAGAAATGAACTCGTAATGGAGTAAGAGTTACCCCAGGTTTTTAAATATGCTTTGTGCATTAGAATTTCATGTTAAATGGGTTTAATCACGCTGGTTTTCAGCCTGACCCGGGTGTTACTTTGATGTAATGCTCGGGTCAGATCGAGTATTACAAATTTTCAGGTAAGGACGTTTTGGAGCTCAGGAGGCGAGCTGGATGGCAGGAACGTATGGAGTGTATTCCGCTGTGATTTATTGTTGCCTATCTGGGACAAGTTGTTATAACTGTCCAGTGGTTGTATAAATAAATGTAACTCTGATGTATTTAAATGTAAATAACTGATACAGTTTTTCTTTTGTGTAATTGCTATTTTATTTAATGTTATATTTTGATCCGCTGCCAATGTGAGAATCTGTGTTTGGTGTTTTCTATTTTCTTCTTCTTCTATCTCTTTCTTCTTTCCTAACTATCTGGAATTTTCGGGATCAAAAATTTTCGGGTCGTTACATATTTAATCCATTTTAATTATTTTTAATCTAAATTAAATCTATTTAACTATCTTAAATCAATTTAAAAGTACTTTACCTATAATTAAACTATTTTGGAGTATTTTAACTATTTAATTAATTATTTTAACTAATTTAAAAAGAGAATAAGGTTAAATGATGTTATAACCTAAGTTGGAATTTTGAATGTTATAATAAATTGAAATGATGATTTCGAAGTAAGGGAACTATGTTTTCCGGAAGAAACTATGATTTTGGAAACGATATGATTTGAAATGGTATAAATGGTGAATTGACTTTTGAAAGGAAATATAATTTCGAATTATTATTTCAAATATGATATGATTTCAAAGGCGAATACGATTCTGAAAGTAAGTAATGGTTTCGAAAGTGATATGGTTTGAATTGAATATGATATTTTGATATCAATTATGGAAAGATTTTGGAAATGTAAAAGAGTCGTCCGGTGTGTAATAAGCGATTGGTTGTCAAAGAGACCGGGATCGGATGTTGTCATACTCTCTGCTAATACCGAAAACCAATTTGACAACTGTGTACGCGGTAGAGATACCGGAATGAAGTAGGATGGTGGTGATGATCCTATATGAGGTATATACATGGTCCCAACTCCCGTGAGTAGGCATAAAGTGTCTAAAATAGGAGCATTTGACAAGCCAAGTGAGGCCATTCCTCCGGTCAGGCACACTTCATCGATCTGTATTCTGACTTTGTGATTTATTTGGTGGCCACCCTTCTATTTTTTTACTCGATGGTGTGTTTCGAGTTGGACGGTAGTTGCGGCTATGCGTTACCAACAGTTTGGAAGTGTAATTGATATATCTACCCTGCCATTGCCTAGTTGTTTCATGTCACCTACCTAGAGCGCCTTTTACCAGTTTGTTTTGTACCATACCTATGGAGTGCCCTCTGACGATGTCTAGTACGGGTAGGATTACGGTACTGTGTAGACTATGGGAATATATAAAATGTGTTAAGAGGGATATGGGTAACGCCTTAACGCTGTTTTAATACTTTTACTTTACTGTAGACATATTATAATAGTGTATTTTACTACACAGTAGATAGTTAACGGATCCTTAGGTGATGTGAATCCCGAGCATCTCTTAAGTTACTACACTCACGTTAGACCCTGAATATGAGACGTCAAACCCCGCAAACATCTCTAACGCCATTTCACTCATATTTATTTTCCAATGATTTAACTTACATGAGATATTTTAGTTCTGACTCGAGTGTTTTGTCTTTTCAATTCGCTTGGGTCAACTTGAGCATTTCAGGATTTGAAGACCTTATTTCTGGAGGATGAAGACGAAGATTTGTGCTACTACTATTTACTATATCTATTATTTACTATATTTATTCCACTGTATTCATACTGTTCCGCTGCATTGTTATTTATTTATCTTTGATATGTGTAACTCTGATTCTGTGTTGTATAAGTATAATCAAATGTTTTGTAAACAGTTTCATGAACTATTATTTAATTATTATATTTTTTCATCCCGCTGCAAGATTCTATTTTTTTTCTTTCTTTGCTTTTTCTTATTTACCCCATAACAATCCGCCCTTCTATATGGTTTGAGTTGGCACGTGTATCTACTTAACACGTGCAAATGGCAGGATGTTATAGTTGGTATCGGAGCTTTGGTTTAGCGAAAACCTTAACTTTGTGGGGTCTGACTCTTTACTAATAAGGTAGTAATACCCTATGATGAGTCGCTGGGTGTATATATATGAGAGAGCGTATTTGTTAGTGTTATAAAAGGTTTTATATTATGTTAATTTATTCCGTTTTGTATTTATAAATTCCGGTTTGTGCATAAGACGCTATGACATCGATAGGGATTTCTAAACACTTTATAGGACAGACCGACACAATATTGTTTTGAAATATAGGTAATGAAATAATTTTGCCTATTATATATTTTCTGCATACGTATATAAAATAATAAATTTTATAAATGATATATTTGGTTGTAATATGTTGGTTGTTAGGTAGTGAAATTTATAGATATTGGTTGGGAATAAGATTTGAAAATAAAATAAATGAAAGGCGAGATGTTACAGTTCGTATCAGAGCTTTGGTTTAGCGAAAACCTTAGCTTTGTGGGGTCTGACTCTTTACTAATAGGGTAGTAATACCCTATGATGATTCGCTGAGTTTATATATATGAGAAAGCGTATTCGTTAGTGTTATAAAAGGTTTTATGTTGTGTTAATTTGTTCTGTTTTGTATTTATAAATTCTGGTTGGTGCATAGGACGCTATGACGTCGATAGGGATTTCTAAACACTTAATATGACAGACCGACACAATATTGTTTTGAAATATAGGTAAATGAAATAATTTTTCCTATTATATATTTTCTGTATATATAAAATAATAAATTTTATAAATGATATATTTGGTTGTAATATGTTGGTTGTTAGGTAGTGAAATTTATAAATACTGGTATGGAATAAGATTTGAAAATAAAATAAATGAAAATTTGAAATCTAGAACTTAAGTTCCGGGGTTTTGAAAATTTCTTTTGAATGATTTTGGAATATAATAATATTATTATTTAGAAGTATTTTCTGATATAAATATTTCAACATAATTTGAAAGAATTTTTTTAAAGAAATTTTGAAAAGGAATAAGTTTTGTACCCCCTTTCCGTCGTTAGAAAATAATTTCGGTGACGAGTGCATGCATCGTCGACGTTCATTTTTGAGTTTCAAAGTGGGAAGGCCACTGTAAAAATTGTACTATAGATTTATTTTGATAAACAAATATAAATTTCAAATTTCTTGAGATATAACTGGACATAAGTTATGAGTATATACATTCATCTATTGTTTTAAATGATTTGAAATGGAACTCGGCATTTAGTTCTTAAATTTCTATAAATTAGAGATTTCAATTATTGTAATGGATAAAACTTAACTATTTAATAATTGGAACTTCTAAAGTTGAAAATTAGAGATTAAATGCTAAGTTGTATTGAAAATTAGAGATTAAATGCTAAGTTGTAAATGAAGTATACAAGGAATTTGAAATTGTGACATGTAAACAAAATGGATATGAAAATAAGGAATGATAACTATTGAACATTTGTTTACTAAAACGAAATAAAGTAAACTTGTGTAACTTTCAATTGCATTCTTAAAAGCACATATATAACTTACCAAATATTAAAAGTTGTAATGTTTAATAAGAAAATGCAATAAGATATTATACAAGTAAAACTTAAGTAAATTGAATTAAGCACGAATACTATAAGTAAATGAATTATAAACTTAAGTAAATGTTGAAGTATTTATTATAAAAATAAGTAGGAAGATGAATACTGTAAGTGAAAGACTATAAACTTAAGTTAATGTTTGAAGTTATCTACAACTAAAGGTGAATAAATGAAGATGAATTTTGGTAAGTAATAAATGAAATAAACACTGAATGAATGAATGGGAATAAAATGTTGTAAGAGATAAATGTAAGTTAAAGAAATAATCCTTGTATGAATGAAAAAGAAAGTAAAATAAAAACTGTAAATGTTGTAAAAGAAATTTAATAAGAATAGCTCAAGTATATTGTAAATCATTATTTTTTTGGTTTGTGGGGTTGTAAATCATTGTTTGTTTTGGTTTATGGGTTGTTTGGGATATGATACTCCTAATTGTTTAGGATATATGAATAATCTGTTGACTTTTATCTAAGACTGTTGAGTAGATGATATACTTTGTAGTTATTTGTCATTCTATGCGATTAAAGTGTCTAAACCCAAACAAACCATTTGTATTGGTTGATATAGATGAATAATTGATTCGTTTTGGCTTCATGTGATGATTATATGCTTTTTGTTGTAAATGATTGTTGTCATGTTATATGGATTTGTTGGTTATAAATTGAAACAATTTTAAATATTTCATTTTATATAAGTATTAGCTCTTTTGGATTATATAAGTGAAATACAGGGTTATGGAAGCAATAACTATAGATTTTAGTTCCATAAAATAAGTGTTAATTGCCTGACAAATAGGTATGTTCTCGGATTACGGTTTTCTAGCGATATTATATTGTTTTCCCGCTATTGGTACATATTGTTTTCGAAAACATATGTTATATATTGTTTTATTGATATTATAATTTCTTCCAGACCTCTCCGTACAATGGAGACTCCGCTGAAATTTTTCATGAATTTTAGACTTAGAAATTTCTCTGAAAAGTTTCCAAACTTTTGTTAACTTGAAAATAAAGATTTAATTGTTTATAAATTTATATATTTTTGTTAAAATTATTTTATTTTGTAAATTTATTGTTTATGAATTTAATATTTCGAATAAGACATATTGATTACTTAACTCCTTCTTTTCCCTTCTTTTTCCATTTTGGGGGCGAAAAGTTTTGAGCAAGGGAGAGTGTAACTACCCATAAATTTTCGACTATTTAAATTGTTAAATTAATGAGTTTTGGTAATTTCATATGGAAAGAAATAAAAACTTTGTAATTTAATAATGAAACGAATACTGAATGAAATGTAATAATGGTAATTAAAACCAATAGTTAACAATTTGAATGAAATTACAATTAATTGAAATATTGTAAATTTTTATACTTGGCTATAAATTGATAAGAAAACAAACACAAACATTAAATTAATAAATGAAATAGTATGAAATAAATGACCATTGAATAAAATTTGGGTTATATAAGAATTGTAACATTTGTTTGTGAATAATGCATTCATAAGTGTAATCAAAAATTATGGTAACGATTGTTTATTTGGTCTATTAAATTAAAATGGGAAATCAATTAAAATTAAATGAAATTTAATGTTACATTTATGAGATTTAGACAATAATTGCAAAATGGGAATGTAATAGAATAAGTGGGAAGTTAAACTATATTCATAAAGTAATAATTGATGTAATAAAAGAATGGAACCAAGATAAAATAATTAATTAAGATTTTTAAATTTTAGTTAATGTGTGTAATTGACAAAATTACAAATTTTGAAATACAGTCATTAATATAAATAAAAGATAGGAATTGAAATATTTTAATGTAATGAAATATAAAACAATGTAAAACCATGTCTATAAAATAAGAACTGATTTGAGTATAAAGATTGAACCAAATAAAAACAACTTATTAGAATTAAATTATAATTAATAAGATTTATGGCAGTTGTAATCAAACAATGTAAAATTTGAAATAGTCAATAATGAATTGATATAGAGATTTGTTTTAGAGGATTATAAATTACTAAGTGGTTTAAGGTGATAGAAATTGTGAATTGTAAAATTTGAATTGAAAATTTAATTTAATTAATTTAATATTAATTTCTTTAATTAATGTGAAAATAACCGTTTTGGCCACTGACTCAGATTTCGATGAAACTAGTTTCATCGGATCCATAATGGTGAATTATTGTAGGATTTCAAGTTTCGTGAAGATCGGACTTGTCGTTTGATCGTACGGACTCGAAACGCCTAGGAATCAATTAAATTAAATTCAATTGAAATCAATTTGAAATAGGCTGATTTTAACTTAACTTCTTCATACAATGGAATTGGGACTTGAAATCTGTTCCATTGAGTTTGAAATATTCGAAAACATCTATTTTGATATTTGGGTTGACCCATTTTCATTCCGGAGGCAGAACGGTTTTTTCGGACCATTTATCGTTCAACAGGTAAATCAATGGTATCCATTCATTCTATTTTTTTGATCTGCATATAAATACCTCGCTATAAACCCTAGCCACTCCTCAATTCTCATTTGTCTGTATGTACATTGCTTCTCAAACTCCTCGTTCCAATGGCAGACAAACAAATTCTCCGTTCAATTTCAATTCAAATCTCAAATCAAAAATTAAAACTCCTCAAGCTATATCGTATTTTATATCAATTTGAAGCTCTCGACGAGCCCAAGTCAAATCTGATGTTTGTTGATGGATTTGGGTTTATGTGTGGTCAGGAATGGATGAGTAATTCTCGGCTGCTCGATGGGCTGCGATCGGCTTCGACAAATCGTCGACTCAATAGTGCCGCTTGAAGAGAGCGACTGCGTTATCCATCGGTACAGCTAGCTTAGTAGTTTGACGGGTGGATCGGGATCCAAAATTTGATTTAGCCATGGTATTTTAAGCGGCAGCTGGGGCATTTTCTTGACCGGAGGTGGTCGCTTTCGGTAGAGAGGGGTGGCCTGAGGCGAGTAATCCTGCGGCAGTGCATGATCGTCGGTCTGGCAGTCATAGAGCGCGACGTTAGTAGTCAATGGTGAGTTGAAGGGGCGGTTAGGGTTTCGATTTGAAGCCTGGGAATAGTCACTTGCATAACGTTTCTCCGATGTGGCCGATAATTTTGGTGAAATCTTCAATTTATTTTTATTTTATTTAAATCTTGATTCAAATGCTCTAACATACGTATCTTTCACATACGAGGTCCGATTCATGTGCGGTTTTCTCTGCTATGATCGTATCGAAAATCCAGACATTTTGATGCTTATTTGGACGAATTCTAAGACCGTTCAAATTTTTGGTCCAAATTGGATTTAAATTCAAAGGTGAGTATTTTAACCCACTCGCAACTTCTAAAATTTCTTATGTTTGCTAAATTTAATTTATGATGTGATTGGAAATTTATTTATGGCTATTTAGTATAGTTTTAATTGTCCTCTCAGATAATTTGAATTTATTTGAATTAAATTGTCATTTAATTTATTATTGAATTTAAATTGCCAGTTAATTACCTGTTAAGGTTGATCTTGATTTTTTTGGATGATGATTGTGATGGATGTTGATTGTTGATATTGGTTGAATGGATGTTGTATTTTATATCATTATAAACTGCTAGTTCCCTATGGGTTGAAATTTTACATACTCGAATGATATATAGATTAAGGAAAAATCGTTATGGATTGAAATGATAGACTCAAGCGATTTTATGGATGTTAGTTATTTTGGGATTGCGGTTTGAAATGATATATAACCGTAAAATTTTAAATTGCGGATTGAAATGATAAATATCTGTATCACAAGACCCAAGGGTAGAGAATTATATATGGACATTAGATTGGTTAAATTAAATGATTTATAATCCTCGATTTTTGAATGTAATTAAAGGATATTTTGAAATGGAAATTTGATTTATATAAATTGAAGTATTATTGGAACTCAAGTTTTGTGTTCACAAGTGAATTGATTTAAAATGGGAATTGATTAAGAAATTAAATTGGAAGTTTAAAACTAAACTTTTTCGTAAATGAAATTCTATCGAAATTGAGTTATTAAATTTGTTTGAAAATAACTTTGAATTATTTTGAAATTGAGTAATCCATATTTGACATTTTGAACATGGATTGAACGATATGAAATTGGATAGTTTATTGAAATTTGGTTTATCGATTTGGAAATTTGAAATGGTGCAAATATGTTAAATGAAATGAATAGTTTAATTTGATAAAAATTCCAATTTCATATTTTAATATAAACTGTTTTTAAAATATATTATTTTAAATTTCAAATTATTAATATTATCAAATTTATTAAACTATTTAACCAATATTAACTATATATATTATGTTGATCTATTTTAAACCAAATTAATTTATTTTGGAAACTAATTAAACCATTTTAATCTATTTTAAGCTATTTAATCTATTTTAATTATATTTAATCTAAATTAAATCTATTTAACCATCTTAAATCAATTTAAAAGTACTTTACTTATAATTAAACTATTTCAGAGTATTTTAACTATTTATAATTATTTAAACTAATTTTCAAATTTCTAGACTAAGTAAGTGGAAGTGTTTAAATTTAATTCAGTTGGTTTAAAAAGAGAATAAGGCTAAATTATGTTATAACCTAAGTTGGAATTTTGAATGTTATAATAAATTGAAATGATGATTTTGATGTAAGGACTTAACCTATTTTGGAACTATTGTTTTTTGGAAAAAATTATGATTTTGGAAATGATATGATTTGAAATGGCATAAATGGTGAATTGACTTTTGAAAGGAAATATTATTTCGAATTATTATTTCAAATATGATATGGTTTCAAAGGCGAATATGATTTCGAAAGTAAGTAATGATTTCGAAAGTGATATGGTTTAAATTGAATATGATATTTTGATATCAATTATGAAATAATTTTGGAAATGTAAAAGAACCGTCCGATGTGTAATAAGCGATTAGTTGTCAAAGAGACCGGGATCAGATGTTGTTATACTCTCTGCCAATACCAAAAACTACTTTGACAACTATGCATGTGGTGGAGATTCCAGAATGAAGTAGGATGGTGACGACGATCTTATATGAGGTATATACATGGATCAGACTCCCATGAGTTGGCATAAGGTGGCTATAACAGGAGCAATTGACGGGCCAAGTGAGGTCATTCCTCCGATCGGGCACACTCCATCGATCTATATTATGACTTTTTGATTTATTTGGTGGCCAACCATTGATTCTTTTTACTTAAGAGTGTGTTTCGAGTTGGGCGTAGTTGCGGCTATGCGTTACCAACAGTCCGGCGGTGTAATTGGTATACCTACCTTGGCATTGCCTAGTTGTGCCGTGTCACCTACCCTAACGCGCCTTCTACGAGTTTATTTTGTACCATACCTGTGGAGTGCCCACTGATGACGTCCTGTACGGGAGGGATTACGATACTGTATGGACTATAGGAATACATAAAGTGTGTTAAGGGGGATATGGGTAACACCTTAACGCTATTTCAATACTTTTACTTTACTGTGGACATATTATAATCACGTATTTTACTACATAGTAGATAGTTTAACGGATCCTTAGGAAATGTGAATCCCGAGCATCTCTTAAGTTACTGCACTCACGTTAGGCACTGAATAGAAGATGTCAAACCCGGTAAACATCTCTGGCGCCATTTCATTCATATTTATTTTCCAATGATTTAACTTACATAAGATCTTTTAGTTCCGACTCGAGTATTTTGTCTTTTCAATTCGCTCGGGTTAGCCTGAGCATTTCAGGATTTGAAGACCTTATTTCTCAAGGACGAAGACGAAGATTTGTGCTACTATTATTTACTATATCTATTATTTACTATATTTATTCCACTGCATTCATATTGTTCCGCTGCATTGTTATTTATTTATCTCTGATATGTGTAACCCTAATTCTGTATTGTATAAGTGTAATCAAATGTTTTGTAAACAGCTTCATGAGCTGTTATTTGATTATTATTATTTTTCATTCCATTGCAAGATTCTGTTTTGTTTTTTCTCTCTACTTTTTCTTATTTACCCCACAACAATCCGCCCTTCTATATGGTTTGAGTTGGCACGTACGCCTGCTTAAAACGTACAAAAGGCCGGTTGTTACAGTAGCACTCCATATTTTTATAACATTATTTAGAATGTTTAATTAAAAAAAATTAAATAAAATAATGTAGAGATTAATAAGTTGAGAATTGATTAGCTAAGGGTAGTCGTAGCATGCTAGTGTATAAACTAAAATGAAATAACATAAGCTAATGTGTTAGGATATGAGAAGGGCGGTAAGGGAAATAGGAAGGGCTTATACCCTAAACCCTTATAAATGAAGCTCATATTCATTTCATTTTTACTCTAACTAAAAATATACTAAGGCCGACCACCATTATTATTCTCAAGGAAAGATTAAAGCTAGTATTCAAGTGAAGGAAGATAATCAACATCAAATCTCACATCTTATGATCTCAAAGCTAAGGTGAATAATTACTGCATCTCATTTTCATATAGTATTCGGTTTTTGATTAGATCCGAAATGTTTGTGCAAGTATATGCCATGTTTTGATGATTAAACATATACATATGCTTGTGGATGAACTATATATGTTCATGCTAGTTTTTGTGATACGTTTGACATGAAAACCCTATTAGATGATGTCCAAATGCCTTCAAAATTTAAATATTGGTCAAAAATGATATTTTATAGATGAGTTTCAGTTTTCATAATTTTTTGAATTAATTTGGATTTTATATAAATTTTCTAGTGAAGAAAATGATTTATTGGGTTATAAATTATTTACGGCTAAAATAATTATTATTTGAATTTGAAAGTTTTATCTGTTGCAAAACATATCGAGATAGATTTTCTGTGATTTTTCCAGATTTTTCCTAAAGTTATTTGATGAATATATAAAATTATTTAAGGTATAAGACTTAAATGTTTCGTATATTTAATTAAGGAGAAGGGGAATTCTATAAAATAAAATGATTATTTAGTTCTGAAAAATAGTGGTAGCACTTTTCTGAAAAAAAATTATTAACAAATGAGAATTTGACAAATAAAGGCAGGATGGTTGAAGATTATCCTTTTTAAGTTAAAAACAAAGAAATCATACTTTTGGCATGTTTCAGCCAATTCTGGTATTAAACCTTCCGACCCAAACCTTCCGACAAAGTCAAAAGGTTAACTTTCGACAAGGTCAAAGTTTATGGTGTCAAGTACCAAGGTACATGATGAATTGAACAAGGTCGAAGGGTTCCTAGTCGAAAGGTTGGTTGCCAAAGAGGTTGAAGTATATTTGTTATATAAACTAAAGCTTTCACGTGCATTGCTTTCGAATTAGAGCTTTCAACTTGATTGCATTCAACTAGGTCAAACATTTAAAATAAGGGTTTTAAACTTTTCGACATAATTGACAGGTTACTGCTGTTTTATCACTATTTGGTTTTGAAACCTTTCGACATAGTCGAAGGGTTACTGCCGTTTTGTTTTGTTTTGTTTTGTACCTTTCGACAAAGACGAAAGGTTTACTTGTCTTAAAATCCACGCTTCTCCCAATGCTTTCGAAAGGAAGCTTTCTACATAGATGATTTACCCTTGTTTTCCAAGTGAAGTATAACCAAGCTTTCAAAGCAGAGATTTCGACTTAGTCAAAAGGTTGCTTCCGATGGAGTCGAAAGGTTTTAAAAGATGGTTTTTCACTTGTTTTAGATTGAACCCAGCAAGTCTTTGAAAGGTTTATGTTTCAAAAGTTTAATGACTTCGAAAGGTTTAAAGTAAATTACTTCGAATGGTCTAAGTGAATGACTTTGAAAGGTTTTAGCTGAATGACATCGAAAGGTTTAAGTGAATGATTTCAGAAGGTTTAAATTTAATGATTTTGAAAGATTTTAATTATATGATTTCGATAGGTTTATTTTGAATGGATTCGAAAAGTTTGAGATGGAAGGTTTTCCTAAGGCAATGTTTTTAAAGTGATTTTAAAGAAGGATGTCTAAGTTTTATTGTTTTTGAAAGGTTTGATTTCGAAAGGTTTGATGTTTGATTTTGAAAGAGATGATTTCAAAAGTGTAGAAAGAGGTTCTTTTAAATGGTTAAATGTTTTCATTAACTACAGTTCAAAGAATATATATGCACGGTGATATGATTTTGAGTAAAGTAGAAAAATTACATATTTCTCCTTGTTTAAGTTTGATTTAAAGGTTTTAAATCATTTTGAAAATGTTTTCAAGGAAAATTATGGGAGGGGATCCTTAAGTGAAAAATGACTCAGATATAAGAATAACAGATGGGACTAGTATGCGTCGTGCCCTATACATTAGCTATTAGCCCCAGCTAATTGTTGTCCAAAATTCCAATGTGCATGTCTTGGTCATAGGTGGACTAAAATTATGATAACACACTGGAAGGAATATATGTTGTATACAGATAGGTTATTGGTGAGCCCGAAAAACCCTTAGGATCATGAAGACCTAGGAGATGACTAAGTTAGGGCAGACTGTCCAAAAGAGAAGTATTTAACAGATAGTTAAGGACAGACCATCCAGGAGTGAAGTATTTCACAGATAGTGAAGGATAGATAATCCAAAAGAAGAATAGCTAACAGGTGTTAGATTAATTTTGATTATACTATCTGGTAGGCCCGAGTCAGCCAAATTTTAAAAGTTACCCAAACATAACTTATATGTTTGAACGGATAGTTCATTATTACATGATGTTTATGTATATTTACATAATGATGTTTTACAACATTTAATTGGTTTTAATTGCAGGAAAAAGTTTTGCAAAGATATGTTTTAAAAGGATGTTAGTGAGGGAAAACCCATTCCACTAAGCGATATGGTCTCACTTAACATGTATATTCCTGGATGTATAGTATTATTCATACCAGGCTTTATGCCTGACTCGAAATTTATGTTTTCCCCTTAAACTTTCGGGTGCTCAAAATTAATTTGAGTAGGCTGAGGGGTTAGGGTCTTTTCAAGTTTTAGTAGGATGACAAATAAGGCTACCAGAGTCTTGCAGGAGGCAAATGGATAGCTATTTAGGAGTTTTAGTTCTTGCTTTACGTTTTGAAGTACTTCTGTTGTGTTTTATATTAAGTTTATTATGACTCTATGACTCTGATCATCCAAAGGGGTATCTTCATGTACTGCATTTGGCGTGTTTTGTAATATTTTATCTATGCCTGGGAATGTATTGGGACTACGTAAGTTGAAAATGGTACATCTGTTTTAAATGTAATGAAGTAAAAGTTGTTTGAAATCTGTGTGTTGTTTCATATTCAAATGCTTTTGATATTATAGATACAATTAACAAAGCTGTATTTAGTCGCTGGAAGCTAATACTATAGATGACTATAGCATCTATAGCGCTTAATTTTAGGCCTCTAGGTTGTGGATGTTACAGCTTGGTATCAGAGCATGGTTTATGAAATACTTTAACTAAAAATGGTTTAGAAAACATAATCCCTTGTAATTAGAGTTAAGATCGAGGTATGGGATAACGCAATAGTAACGTACTTGTATTTGCTATATATATATATATATATATATATAAGTATACGCTATATTTCTAGACTCCTATCTTAGTTAGGCTATTCATCTGTGTCTCACGAGGTTTTAATGCAAATATGGAAGGAAGAAGAGGCAAAGTTAATCTTGAAGGAGATAACACCAACACTAATGGAAATGCCCGACCAAATGCTAGAAGAGGTCCAGGTTAGGCTCAAGCTGAAAATGTTGGTGCTAGGGTTCCCCAAGTGGATATGGGAGCCATGTATCAGTTTTTCGTAAACATGATGAAAGCTGGAATTGCAGCTGGAGTTGTCGGAGAAAATGCTGTTAGAGGTGGAGTTCAGGAAGCTCCGCTGGTCAACCAGTAACTTGAGTAGAGACTACCCCAGGTTGGAGGGAAGCTGTTCATTGAAACTGAAGATGCGATCGAGGTGGAAAACTGGCTGCTACATTGTGAGAGGATTTTTGTTGACTTAGGATTGAATGATGAGCAAAATAGGAGATTGACTTCGAGACAGCTTCAAGGATCTGCTCTATTTTGGTGGAATGCTATTGTAGCTGGTGTTGATGAGGAAAATATGACTTGAGTGGAGGTTAGGAGAAGGTTTCAAGAAAGTTTATGTCGGTGATGGCGCAGTCGGCATTGGTTAGGAAGTTTGCTGAGTTGGAGCAAGGAGAGATGTTTGTTCTAGAAAATGCAAGAAAATTTGATACGGTGATCAAGAGAAATGAAAATTTTATAAGAGGCTTAAGGCCGGAATTGATAAGTGCTATCTTGCCACACTTAAGGGATCCAAGTGATGTAGTGGTAGGAATGGCGCTGAGGCAGGAAAATGCGTTAGCTTGCTTAAGGAAGAAAATGAACGACGCCTAGGTGGGACAAGGCCGGAAAAGAAATTTTTCCATAAGAAGAATTCTTAGAAGTAAGGAGCACAAAAGAAGGGAAAAGCTGAGGTGGTTTGTTATAAATGTGATAAGAAGGGACACTATGCTAATGAGTGTCGGACCAGAAAGGGAAAGGAGAAAGGAAAGGAGGTGATTGGAAAGAAAAACACCTGATGCTTTAATTATGATCGGTTCAGCCATTATAAGAACCAATGCAAGGAGCCTGCTAAAGAAGGTAAGGGGAAAGTTTATGCATTGGAACCCGCAACTTCAAGGCCAGTTGTGCAGGAAAAAGGGAATGTTGTTCTAAGAGGCTTGCTACATATTCACGGTTTGTCTGTTAGCATTCTATTTAATACTGGCGCATCACATTTTTTATTTTTGGATGTTTAGTGGATAAGCCTAACTTAGAGCCCTCATACTTAGTTAATTTCTTAATGGTTGCAAATCCGATAGCAGGATATACAACACTTGGGATGAGGTGTGACCATTTAGAGTTTGATTTTCTAGATCATACTATTGATTGTTGTTTGCATGTGTTTGATTTTGTGGGATTTTGAATTATCCTTGGGATGGATTAATATGATGCTAGGATTTTTTCCCATGATAGGAAAATATCACTTAGTCACCCTAGTTGTAGTGATCGCATAATTTATACCATAGAGAACCCTAGTTGCGAAGTAAATGCTTTACTGGGTATCATGGAGTTGGAGGATGAGTTGCATGGAGTTTTTGTGGTTAGAGAATTTGCTGATGTGTTTGAGCCAGTAACTGGATTGCCACTAAATCAAGCCATAGAGTTTCGATTAGATTTGGTGCCTAGAGCAAAACCGTTGAGTACGCCACCAAGCAGGATGACACCTACAGAGATGAAAGAGTTGAAGGTGCAATTGGTGAAATTTGAAAGCAAGAGTTTTATCTGACCAAGTAGTTCGCCATATGGAGCTACCACGGTGTTTGCTAAGAAGTCGGACGAATCTTTAAGGCTATGTATCGATTATCGTAAGTTTAATGAGAAGACGATAAAGAATCGATATTCATTGATGAGAATTGACGATTTGTTCGATCAGTTAAGTGGGACCAAAGTTTCTCCCGGCTGGATTTAGCGATGAGATTTCATCAACTTAGAGTGGCAAAGGATAGTATTCCTTTGACGGTGTTTAGAACAAGATATGGATCGTACGAATGGTTAGTTATGTCGTTCGGACTAATTAATGCATCTCCATTCTTCGTAGACTTGATGAATCAAATTTTTCGAGAGCACTTAGATAGATTTGTGTTGATCTTCATAGATGATATTTATATACTCTAAGGATGAGAAGGAGCATGAAGTTCATCTTAGAGTTGTGCTTAAGACATTGAGGGAACATCAGTTGAAGGCTAAGTTATTGAAGTGTCATTTTTGGAAGAAAGATGTGAAGTTCCTTGGTCATGTAGTCTCAGAGAATGGTTGTCTGTAAATCCGACTAAGATTGAGGCGGTAATACTTGGAAGAGACCCGAGGTGGTGACCGAGATAAAGAGTTTTCTTGGATTGGTTGGATATTATCGAAGGTCTATAAAGGATTTTTCGTGGATAGCTGCACCGATGACTAAGCATACCAAAGCTTGAAACACTTATTGTAACGCCCCACCCCGAGACCCACCTTAGTAAAGAGAATTAACAAGTAATTCCGTCTACTAAAGCGGAGAATAAGGCTGGTTAAGGGTGACCATCTATAATTTTGTCTTAAACATCTATTGAATACGTCGATAAATGCAATATAACTTTTTTTCAACTCAAGTGGATCGACATACCTAGTAAATGCTTAATCCAAAACTATAGGTGGTTAACGGATCTATCAGAACAAAATACAATAACTGAATGTAAATCACATCACAGAACAGTAACCAACATCATATATATACATATTCACTGATACATGTTTAGTACAATACAATATGAATACAATAAAGGTGGTACTCGACCACACCATAAATATCGAATCAAATATAACTACATCAGAGTATGCGAAAGAACAAAAACTACTCAAGAGAAAGAAGAGCTGATATCCAACATCAACTTCAAGCTATGTCCAATAGATGATACCTGAAACAACTCGGTCTGACCCGAGTATAAATACACGGGACAGTCTAGCTACACAAATCAGTCAATATCGATAATATGAAGCAGAATGGATATAGTGATACTTCTTCTCGAATGAGGAGAAGGATTAGATAACTCATAGCTCAATACTTAAGCAACAAACGCTACCTAAGTGACAAAATACCTCGAAAGAGGTAACTCAAACTCAATACTCAAATAAAACACAAGTGCTTCATATCATTAGCGATAACCCATAATGAACTCAAATCAACTCATATAAAACTCAAGCAAAACTCAAATGGTTCGATGAACCATTACTCCAAAAGGGAGAAAACTCATCTCAATCGCAAATAGAAGTCATGAAAGCAACACAAGACAACTCCATAAGAATGTGAGATCTTAAACTCATAAGTAGGCCAAGACGGCTAAATCTCACACATACATCTCAATCATAAAAACTCATGGAACTCGATATGAATTCAAACTCAATAAAGATTTGACGCATGTTCATAACTCAGAAAATCTTAACATTAATGCACCAAAAACGGTGAATTCAAAACTTAGAAAACCCGGATTGGCCATATCCCTGAATACAATACCGAAGCAATGCTGCACGTGCTAAACTCAGACGGCCGAAGCCTTAGACAAGGTCGCTGACACCTTCCAAAGCAGTTCGTCCTCATGACGAGGTCGCCGACACCTTTCCAAAGCAGTTCGTCCTCATGACAAGGTCGCTGACACCTTTCCAAAGCAGTTCGTCATCACGACAAGGTCGCTGATACCTTTCCAAGCCATTTTGTCATCCCTAACAAGGTCGCTAACACCTCCAAAGCAGTTCGTCCTCATGATAAGGTCACTGACACCTCTCAAAGCAGTTCTGTTAGGTAAACATCGTGAATGTGTCACAAACTCACGGATAGAAACCCGAAAAGTGTTAACGTGTGTCCCATACCACACATTTGCACTTAGCGGTTTACTAGCCATTAGTCGATGCCACACTAGAAACATCATAAAACTCAGAAATTTATATCTCGCCTAGTCTCATTGACGAGTGACAAAGAGGCACCATACTTGTCTCATCTCATCGACAAGCATTAAATGACATCGTAACTTGTCTCATCTCATCGACAAGTGAAAACATCATGATGGTTTCTCATGAACCATAAATCTCAAAATATGAAATCATAAACTCAAGACCTGCCTTATGTCATTGGCATGTAAATAAAACATCGTGATGGTTCTGATCGATCAAACTCCTACATAGGGTATCTCATACCATAATACTTGCCAAATATTGGCCATCTTAAATAATTCCAATAAATAGGAATTAGAAAACTCAAAATACACCATAAAATGGCAAAACATCTCAGAATCATTAAACTCAAATAGCTTCGATCGTACAAGTCCGAAATTAACCGAAATAGTAAACGCACATGTCCCATACCACATGTTTTACTAAATCGTTTAATTCTCTTTCTCATACGTTCGAATAGTGTAAAAGTGTATGTTTTATATGTAAAATAGTTTACTAGAGAAAACAAGCTTTTAAAACTATTTCTTGAAAAGATTAATAAAACCAATATTTGAAATTCCTTTATTATAGGAAATAAATAGATTTTATATTAGAAAAATAATTTTAAAAATATATAATAATAATTTGAAATTTTCATTTATTTCAAAAATCACTTCAAAATAGTTTAGTGAAAACCGCGCTAGAAAACAATGAAAAACAAGAAAGATAACTCAAGACCGATAACTTGAATTCAATACGAATTCAATTCAAATTTAACCCAAAATCAATTCAAATTCTATTTAAATTTGAATTTCAAATTCACCAAATATAGCCAGCTTATTGATAGGAATCATAGCTCTCAAACCATTTCAAAACAACATCCAAATTGGACAAGAAACAAGGAAGATATGATCAATTTACTAACTGTGTTCAGTTTGGATAACATAGTTACTAAAGTGACAGAGCTGAGAGTTTGCAACAGCATTTTGATCAACTTATTCTCAAAATATGAAAATATGTACAACATTAAAGTTGTCACATATAAAATAAACTTTCCGGAACTTCAAAAATCATCCAAATCGGACAAGAAACAAGGAAGATATGATCAATTTACTAACTGTGTTTAGTTCGGATAACATAGTTACTAAAGTGACAGAGCTGAGAGTTTGCAACAGCATTTTGATCAACTTATGCTCAAAATATGCAAATGTGTACAACAGTAAAGTTGTCACATATAAAATAATCTTTCCGGAACTTCAAAAATCATCCAAATCGGACAAGAAACAAGGAAGATATGATCAATTTACTAACTGTGTTCAGTTTGGATAACATAGTTACTAAAGTGACAGAGCTGAGAGTTTGCAACAGCATTTTGATCAACTTATGCTCAAAATATGCAAATATGTACAACATTAAAGTTGTCACATATAAAATAAGCTTTCCGGAACTTCAAAAATTATCCAAATCGGACAAGAAACAAGGAAGGTATGATCAATTTACTAACTGTGTTCAGTTTGGATAACATAGTTACTAAAGTGACAGAGCTAAGAGTTTGCAACAGCATTTTGATCAACTTATGCTCAAAATATGCAAATGTGTACAACTTTAAAGTTGTCACATATAAAATAAGCTTTCCGGAACTTCAAAAATCATCTAAATCGGACAAGAAACTAGAAAGATATGCCTAAAAGAATTTCTGTGTTTTAAAGCTAAGATTAAAACACAAGACAGAAAGGTTACATCATCTTCAAACTCAAATTACTCTTAGTAAACAGCTTAATCACAATAAGTAATGAACATAAAAGTTGTTTATTATAAAAGCATCTTCCAACTGAAAAAAAACCTAACTCAATTTCGATCTACCATTTCAAAGTTATGGTGATTTCAATATCAGGTTTCAACAAAAATATTGCACAGAGCAAAGCTGTGTACATCAGTTTCAAACCCAATTTCGACCCTCTAAACCATGGAATTTCTTAAAATGATTAAAAGAAAACTTACAGCTAATAGAATGTTCTTTGAACTGCAAAAAGATTGAGCTAATTTGGATAAACTGGCTCTAAGATATCGCTGTTTTACTGCAGTGATATTTTTACAAACAATTTTCAGCAAACTACAACCATGCGATCATTCAAATTCAAGCAACAAATTCACCACTAATTTGAAAGCAATTCAATCATCAAACCATCCAATTCAATTCAATTATCAACTGAAAGTTATTCTCATAGATTAGAGGTAGTAATGTGAGTGATTAACTCACCTTTTACTTTCCTATAGCTTGCTAAATCCTCTTTTAAGCCTTGCTAACCTCTTAGCTTCTCCAAAATCACCAAAAAACTCAAGAACAAAATTTGGACAGCAAGCAATTTGATCAAAAAGGGGATCAAAATCATTCTTTTAGAGTTCTAAAGGATAGAGATAGAGTTTAAAACACTTACTCTACATTATTAGACAAAATCCCTTTGATTTGAGCTTTGAATTTTGAAATTAGGAACTAGGGTTTAGGAAGAGAAGGCTGAGAAGGAGAATGAACGTACTGATGTCTGAGGAAGAGAAATATGTTTCTCATTTCTTTGCTAACATACCAAGTGAAATATGTTAATGGGCTAGAGTCCAATTTTTCAAGGAAATTAGTTTAGGTTATAAATTAATCACTTAAATTATATTTTTAAACTCAATTCCATCATTATTTTGAATATATCTCATCTTAAAATTAATCACTTCTTTTAAAATTCATTAAAAGAAGTAAATAGCAATAATTAACAAAATTATTGCATTAACTCTAAATAAAACACATTTTCCTCATTTTATTATCTCAAATCATGTTAATAAAGTTTTCAAAATTCTATTTTATCATTTTTATCCTCAAATATATTGTTTATTCCAAATAAACAATTTAAATTCCTCATTAGTTATTAATTTACACTGTTAAATTATAACCGCCGTTATAATTTAATATTCTCAGGTAATCACTAAAATTAGGGTTGTTACACTTATTGACCCATGCACGGTGTTAGTAGTTTCGCATGGGAATAAAGATTTGGTTGTTAATACGGATGAATGTGGAACTGGATTGGGAGCCATGTTGATGCAAAGAGGTAAAGTGATTGCTTATGCTTTTAGATAGCTCAGACCATACGAAGTGAGGATCTTACGCATGATTTAGAGTTAGCTGCCGTTATATTTGCTTTGGAGGTGTGGAGGCATTATCTTTTGAGGGAGCAATTTGGGCTCTATACAGATCATAAATCGTTGAAATACTTGTTCTCTCAGAAGGAGCCGAATATGAGACAGCAGAGATGGTTGGAGTTTGTTGTTGCTTACGATTTTGGAATTGAATACACATCCGGAAAAGGAAATAAGGTAGCAAATGCACTTAGCAGGAAACATCAGAATGCAATATTGGCTATGATTGTCGAGTGGAAAGATTTAGAAGCATTATTAGCTTGGTAGAGTGCAGTTCAGATCTGGGGCAAGTTCTAGTGCAGGAAGTGTTGTATTGTCTTACTTAGAACTTCGACCGGTAATGATCGAGAAGGTAGATTCTAAACAGGAGGAGGATCCGATTTTGGCTGAACGGATCATAAGATTAAGGGAAGGAATAGAGAGAGATGGCTTAAAGGATCTCAGTTTTGACCAAAATGGGCGATTGAGAAAGAAAGGAAGGTTGTGCATTTCGAATGCTGGAGACGTGAGGAAGGATGTTTTGGATGAATGCCATTGTTCGAAGTTCACTGCCCATCCAGGTGGAACGAAGATGTATCAGGATATGAACAGAAGTTTCTTCTGGGAAGGTATGAAATAGGACATTGGTGTATGCATTAAGCAGTGCTTGAATTGCCAACAAGCAAAGGCTGAACACCAAAAGCCAAGTGGATTGCTTCAACCATTGGAAGTTCAGTTATGAAAGTGGGATTCTATCGCTATGGATTTCATAGATGGGTTGCCAAGGTCTAGTAGAGGGAATGAAAGCATATGGGTCATAGTGGACAGACCGATAAAGAGTGCCCATTTCATTCCAGTAAAGTCAACTAGGACGGGACCTATTTTGGCGAAGTTGTTTATGAAGACTGTGGTTAGACTGGACAGAATTCCTAGTAGTATTGTCAGCGATAGAGATTCATTGTTTACTAGTGAGTTCCGGAAGAGTATAGGAAACATTAGAAACCAAGCTCAATATGAGTATCGCTTACCATCCACAGACTGATGGGAAAACGGAAAGAGTTAACAAAGTCTTGGAGGATTTGTTAAGAGCTTGTGTGTTGGATTTCGAGGGATCATGGGAAGACCATCTCCATTTAATCGAATTCTCTTGTAGCAATAGTTATGAGACTAGTATTGGGATGGCACCGTTTGAAGCTTTGTATTGAAGACCATGCAAATTTCCTATCTGTTGATTGGAGACCAGGGATAGACTGGTTCTTGGTTCGAATTTGGTGAAAGAAGCCAACATAGAGGATTGAATTGATCCGAGCTAGGATGAAGTAAGCTCAGTCTAGGCAGAAAATTTATGCAAACAGAAGAAGGAAAGATTTGGAATTCTCGGTTGGAGACTATGTGTATATTAAGGTTTCACCGATGAAGGGTGTGATTAGGTTTGGAAAGTCAGGGAAGTTAGCACCTAGATTCATTGGACTTTTCTGCATTGTTGAGAGGATGGGAAACTCGCTTATATGGTAGAGTTACCGAGTAGTTTGGCTGGAGTCCATGAAGTATTCCATATTTCTCATCTTATAAAATGTATTAGGTACCCAGAGACTGCTATATCACCTACAATATTAGAGGATTTAGTAATAGAGTCGGACTTGATTATAGTTAGCTGATTCATATTGTTGATAGTGATGAGAAGAAGTTAAGAAGCAAGAAAGCCAAATTAGTAAAGGTTCAGTGGAGTGATGGTGCTAGAGATTGTACCTGGGGTATTGAGAGCAAGATTCGAGATGCTTATCCAGAGTTGTTAGATGGTATGTTTTACCTTTGATTGTGTACCTTATCGTAATTTCAGGGACGAAATTCATTAAGCTGGAGAGTCTTTAACACCCCATATTTTTATAACATTATTTTGAATTTTTAATTAACAAAATAAAATAAAATAATGTAGAGATTAATAAGTTGAGAATTGATTAGCTAAGGGTAGCCTTGCCATGTTAGTGTATAAACTAAAATGAAATAACATAAGCTAATGTGTTAGGATATAAGAAGGGCATTATGAGAATAGGAAGGGCTTATACCTTAAACCTTGAGAAATGAAACTCATGTTCATTTCATTTATACTTTAACTAAAAATATATCAAGGTCGGCCTCCATTATTGGTCTCAAAGAAAGATTAAAACTAGGATTCAAGTGAAGGAAGATATTCAACATAATCAATATCAATTCTCACATCTTATAATCTTAAAGCGAAGGTGAATAATTACTACATCCCATTTTCATATAGTTTTCGGTTTTTTATTGGATCTGAAATGTTTTCGCAAGTATATGTCGTGTTTTGATGATTAAAGTTATGCACTTGCTTGTTGATGAATTATATATGTTCATGTTAGTTTTTATGATATGTTTGACATGAAAATCCTATTAAACGGCGTCCAAATGCCTTGAAAAAAATATAGGTCAGAAATGATATTTTATAGATGGATTTCGATTTTCATAATTTTCTAAATTAATGTGGATTTTATATAAATTTTCTAGTGAAAAAATTGATTTATTGGGTTATAAATTATTTACGGCTAAAATAATTATTATTTGGGTCTGAAATTTTTATATGTTGGAAAACATATTGAGATAGATTTTCTGAGATTTTTACAGATTTTCCTAAATTATTTGATGAGTATAAAAAATTATTTAAAGTATGAGACTTAATTGTTTTATATATTTAATTAAGGAGAAGGGGCATTTTATAAAATAAATTGATTATTTAATTCAGAAAAATAATGGAAGCACTTTTTTGAAAATATATGTTAACGAATGAGAATTTGAAAAATAAAGGCAGGTTAGTTAAAGTTATCCTTTTTAAGTGAAAACAAAGAAATCATACTTTTGGCATGTTTTAGCCAATTCTGGCATTAAACCTTCCGACCCAAACCTTTCGACAAAGTCGAAAGGTTAGCTTTCGACACGGTCAAAGTTCAATGCATATGGTGTCAAGTACCTTGGTTCGTAATGAATTTAACAAAGTCTAAGGGTTCCTAGTCGAAAGTTTGGTTGCCAAGGAGGTTGAAATATGTTTGTTTTATAAACTAAAGCTTTCACCTGCATTGCTTTCGAATTAGAGCTTTCGACTTGGTTGCTTTCAACCAGGTCAAATGTTTAAAATAAAGGTTTTAAACCTTTCGACACAGTCGAAAGGTTACTGCTGTTATATCACTATATGGTTTTGAAACCTTTCAACACAGTCGAAGGGTTATTGCCGCTTTATAAATGTTTTGTTTTGAACCTTTCGACAATGACAAAAGGTTTGCTTGTTTTAAAAACGGCCGCTTCTCCCGATGCTTTCAAAAGGAAGCTTTCAACTTAGGTGATTTACCCTTGTTTTCTAAGTAAAGTATAACCAAGCGTTCAAAGCAGAGGTTTCGACTTAGTCGAAAGGTTGCTTCCAATGGAGTCAAATGATTTTAAAAGAAGGTTTTTCACTTGTTTTAGATTGAGCCCAGTAAGTCTTCGAAAGGTTTATGTTAAAAGGTTTGATGACTTCGAAAGGTTTAAATTGAACGACTTCGAAAGGTATAAATGAATGATCTTGAAAGGTTTTAGTTGAATGACTTCGAAAGGTTTAAGTAAATGATTTCAGAAGGTTTGAATTCTATGATTTTGAAATATTTTAATTCTATGACTTTGAAAGGTTTATTTTGAATGGATTCGAAAGGTTTGAGATGGAAGGTTTTCTAAAGTTTTCCTAAGGCGATGTTTTAAAGTGATTTTAAAGAAGGATATCTAAGTTTTATTGTTTCTGAAAGGTTTGATTTCGAAAGGTTTGAAGTTTGATTTTGAAAGTGATGATTTCAAAAGGGTAGAAAGAGATTCTTTGAAATGGTTAAATGTTTTCATCAACCAAAGTTTGAGTAACGAATATATACGACACGGTGATATGATTTTGAGTAAAGTATAAAGATTATATACTTCTCCTTGTTTAAGTTTGATTTAAAGGTTTTAAATCATTTTGAAATTGTTTTCAAGGAATATTATGGGAGGGGATCCTTAAGTGAAAAATGACGCAGATATTAGAATACTATATGGAACTAGTATGAGGTCGTGCGTTATACATTAGCTATTAGCCCTAGCTAATTGTTGTCCAAAATTCCAGTGTGTAGGGCTTGGTCATAGGTAGACTAAAATTATGATTACACACCAAAATGAATATATGCTATGTACAGATAGATTATCGTGAGCTCGAAAATCCATTAGGATCAGGAAGATCTGGGAGATGATTAAGTTAGGGACAGACCATCCAAAAGAGAAGTATTTAACAGATAATTAAGGGAAAATCATCCAAAAGTGATGTATTTAATAGATAGTTAAGGATAGAAAATCCAAAAGAAGAATAGCTAACAGGTGTTAGATTAATTTTCATTATATTTTCTGGTAGGCCTGAGTTGGCCAAAGGTTAAAAGTTATCCAAACAAAATTTATGTATTTGAATAGATAGTTCATTATTACATGATGTTTATGTATGTTTACATAATGATGCTTACAGTGTTTAACCAGTTTTGATTGCAGGAAAAAGTTTTGCAAAGATATGTTTTAAAAGGATGTTAGTGAGGGGAAACCCATTCTGCTAAGCGGCTTGGTCTTACTTAACATATATATTCCCTGATGTATAGTATTATTCATACTTGGCTTTATGTCTCGCTCGAAGTTTATATTTCCCCTTAAAAATTCGGGTGCTCAAAATTAATTTGATTAGGCTGTGGTGTTAGGGTCTTTTCAAGTTTTATTAGGATGACGAATAAGGCTATCGGAGGCTTCAGGTGGCAAACGAATGACTATTTAGGAGTCGTGGTTCTTGTTTTATATTTTGAAGTATTTCCACCATGTTTTGTGTTAATTTTATTATGACTCTATGACTCTTATCATCTATACCGCTCTTGGCATATTTGTAATAAATATATTTTATCTATACTTGGGAACGTATTAGTACTATGCAAGTTGAATATGGAACATCTGTTTTATATGTAATGAAGTAAAAGTTGTCTGAAATATGTGTTTTGTTTCATATTGAAGTGCTTCTGATATTATAGATACCATTAACATAGCCATATTTAGTCATCAGAAGCTAATACTATATATGACTGCAGCATCTATAGCACTTAGTTTTAGACCTCTAGATAAGGGGTGTTACGTCGACCCTTTGTTAGCTTCGTGATCATATACTTGTTTGTACCATTATTTGCTTGTTTCTGAGTCCAAATTAGGGATCTATGGATGAATGAAGTTACTGATTTCAAGAGCTAGTGTTGATCAATAGGGAATTGCATGGGATCAAGGAAATGGAACTAGAAATAAGCTCTTAGGATCAAGATATGCATGTATGAGAAAATTGGGCTCTATTGGGTGGAGAACCATGGATCGCTACCGATCCATAGTGTTGGATCGGTACCAATCCGACACATATTGGATTTTCGGGTTTTGGTTTCCTTAAGATGTTTTATAATCTATGCCGAACTTAGTTTATTGGGCTTCTCAGTCATCTCTCCAGGCGTCTTGCCTTGGTAACTTTGAAGTTTGACTCGGTCAAGTTTGTCTGTGTACTGCTTGGTCAAAAGGCGGGATAATACTTGCCCCTCAAACCTCGCCTTGCGGATGGAAGGCGTGGTTTGTTCAAGAACAAGTTCCAGACATTAATCTTCGATAATTAAGCCCTTTGGCTACTTCATTCTTGGTGAATCGTTCAGTTCCTTTAGATTCTCTTATCAATCATGGGTTGTTCCAAATCTATTATGGCCTAAGACTCTAGGCTCTGCCTAAATATATTATATACATCATTATCATTTCAATTTCGTTTAAAGTTATTACATCACATATCAAAATCGTTCCATGTTCATCCAGGACTTGATAATTCTATTCTAATTACAAGGCATTCAAATCCTTTCATGAAACTCGTATATGTTCTAAGGTTTGATCTCTCTGGATCGTTTTATACACATTTAATGCACGATCTCTTCGGATCTTAATTTCAATCCATATCCATTCATAGTCGATATTAAATCTTAGATTTTTAGTTGATTTCATGGCCGCTCAGGGCTGGTAAGTAAATCCATTGTCTCTTCGAACCCTTATTGAGCCCAATTCGCTCACCCTCTGGTGAGGAGGTTCAATGACAAGTGAGCCTATCCAGTCGCTCTCTGCCGAAGTGACCTACTCCCTACACTCTGGTCCCGACTCTCTAGTTGGAATTTACTGCGATCAGATCCACGGTCTCTTCACTCCCTAGCTAAACCTAATCTGCTCACTTTCAGGTGAGGGGGTTCAACAAATAAGCTCATCCACTCACTCTCCGGCGAAGTGACTTACTCCTTGCACTCTGACACTGCCTCTCCAGATGGAATATAATGCGATCGAAATCATACAAGTCAATCCACTCACTCTCCGACAGGGGAACTTGCCCCTTCACTCCAATCTTAACTCTTCGGCCGGGACATAAAGTGATCATTATTGTACAAGCCCATATGGTCGCTCTCTGGCGAGGGGACATGTATTCCATTTCAACTCCAACTCTCCGGTCGGGGGTTTAATCCAAATCGTACAAGTCCCTCCGCTCACTCTACGAAGAAGGGACTTGCATTCTTATTGTTATTATATTTATGTAGTTTGTTAATAAGTAGGAATCCATCTACTTGATCCAAAATCGAACATTAACAAACATAAAATCTAACATTAAAATAAGTACCTCACTAGGCATCACAATCTAGCACCGTGTCTAGGGATCGACCGAGATCCCGTACATGAGTAAGTGGCCTAAATGTGATATTGCATCCTTTATTAGGAATGGAAAGGCAAAATAGGGAAACAAACATGTCTTTTTGTCATCCCGATCATGAGATGACTATCCTCGACCTTAATCCAAGGCCATTTCCATTTATTGCGGATGTTCCAGCACCGTAGGTCGATTTCTCACATATTGTCATAGTTGGTTATTTCTGATATGTTCTTCAATCAGACGGAACAAGTGTATGCGGTCGTTTATGTTATTCCCATTCAGCTAATGGAATAGGCGGTATTTTCTGGACATTCTCTCATGGTCCATTGGCTTTTTCCTTACCGGTTTCCAATAGGGGATTTGTCCCTTAGTATCCAGATAAATCTACTTCGGGTTACTTTCAAATCCATGTTAAAAAAGAATTTTAGTTTCCTTCTTTATCGCTCTAATACTTCAAAGTCATTATTCATCTTTCGTTTTCCTTTTCCTTTACTGGGTTCTCCTCTGGGCATTCCTGCGCCATCCACGGCATTGATTTCATCCTGATCAGCCTTAGCATCCTCCCGACAGAAGTACCTCTCAGCCTCATGATAAATTTCTATGAGATCCATTAGAGGACCCTATTCCAAAGCAACTTTGAAATCTTTTTTAATGACTTTCCCTGAAACTGCCATCATCAAAACCATTAATGGGTCCGACTTATCGACCGCAGCAGCCACTGCATTGAACATTCTCAAAAAACTCCTAAAGGTCTCTTCGGCCTTTTGCTTCATACTTTCTAGTGTCATCCCATATTTGGGTCATGATATATGGACCCAGAACTATTTCACAAATCTATTTACTAACTCAGCACATGTGCTAATGGAACCGTTCTCTAGCTGTCTAAACCATAGTACCACTAAATCGATCAGATATAAGGGGAAATACCATCCCATAAACAGACCCAGTACTTCCATGTACAGGGTGTACCTCATTAAATGAACTATTGGACCAGTCCTTCCATTATACGTTTCCAACGTTGGTAATTTGAAATCAAGCGTATTCTTAGCGTACCAAATGTTCAAAGAAAATGGACTCTGATATATGTCCTCCAGGCTCCAGTTAGGCAATCCACCCCTTATAGCTCGTCTCACCATCTCAGCAAGTATGTCATCATCATTTAAATGAATTCTCATGTTAGCATTCTCAACATGCCCCCTGTTTTCACAAGGGAATTCTGGCACATACGCCTCTGGTCGTGCTTCGACATTCTAATTCACATTCAAATGCTCTGCATCATTTCCAGGACACACATAACTTCTTTGACATTAGATTCTACATGTTGCAATTATCTAGAAGTAAGTTTTGGTAGAGTGCGTTCATTGATCACCTCTTTGATGGCAAATCAGATCAAATAATTAAGGTCAATCCTTAGTCTAAAAACCTGCGAGAGAATTTTTATAAAGTGTATTCTGGTAGTGCCTTAGATTTTTGAAAAGGGGTTTTCAAATGATTTCTTTTTCCAAAGATTTATTTTGGAAATTTTGTTTTGAGAAAGTCTTGAAATTTTAATTCAAAGAAACGCGTATACCACTAGGAAGGTCAGGTTAAGAAATTCTTAGTTTATAAAAGATTAATTCTTTAAATCCTTAAATATTTATATGTTTATATCAATAAAGGGTTAATATTGATTTTTGGCAAAAAAATAGTTTTTCAATTTGGGAAATTTGTGTTTAAATTTTTTGAAAGCACTCAAATATCTATATATAATTTTGAAATTAAAGGGAAGTTTTGGTATGAATTATATGTGTTATTTAAAAATAAATACAAAGGAGAATATACTTAGCTCAGTGACTTTTCAGTTTATAAAATTAAGGTTTTTTTAATATTTTCTCTTTAAGGTACGAAAAAAAAAGGAATGATAGCAATTTTGTTGGAGTATGTAGTTTGAAATGTTGTTGAACCCACAAACTATTGGAAAAAAAATTGCGTGAAGTAGGCATGAAATAGAAGCTAGAATATACTTGGGTTTTTGGTTGTGTCGTTGGCAACGGTTTTGTTGACGCCATCATAATCTGGCCAAGGAAGGGTCACACGTAAGGTGGATTCCGTTTTGTGGAAGGCATGTGGAACGGTCATTAAAATATTAATTAATTTAACCAGCCCTATTGGGTCCAAGTTCAGGTCATGCCCTAACCTGGACTAGCGGTCGACTGGTTGACCTAATAGCGGTTGATCGTTAGATGGATTCGGGCCAAAACTGAAATGCAGCTATAAGTCGAGTCCAAACCTTCGCTGCAGTACCTCGCTCACTCTTTTCCTCCTATTCAATTTTTTTAGCCGAACCTATTTCCGCCTCCCCCTTCCTCTGCATAACCAAAGACTACCTCCTCCATTCCGCCACCAGCCGATGGCAAAATCCTTGCGCGTTAGATTTTGCCCCACCACTACTTCAGATCAAAACCACTTTCTCCCTTATTCCAACCGTCTTTCAGCCCATGGCACCGCCAAACATCGACAGCTCTTCCTCTCATCATCCCGACCTCGCTCCATAAGAATCCACTTAGCTTGACTGGAGCGTGTAGAAGATCGCCACCTATCTTAGAACAATGAACTTTAATTTCCTTCACAGTCGACCAGTAAAGTTCGGAGAATTCGCCGCTCTTGGGCTTGAAGAGCTTTTCATCATGGCTGGACTTACACCGATCCTCCGCTGTGTAACTTATAAGCGGGAATATTACTCGAGCTACATCCATCTTTTCGATGCATAGATGGCGTATAATTTTTATGATGGCAACAACTACATTAAGTCCGAGGTGAAGGGAGCTTAGATTAAGATGTCAAATGATGATCTTGTTGGGATTCTGAAGATATCTGCAGGAGGCGCAGATTTGGACGACCTAGAGATGACCGATCCTAAGATTCAATAGCGGATGTTTTCTGGAAATGTCCGTGATTGGAGGACCGACAATTTCCTATCGGTGGCCCATCTTATTGTATGCACCATTCAACACAATATCATTTCGAAGACGGGGAGCCTTGACCAGATCTACATATCTGTGCGGAAAGCCACTTATGCTATAATTAGTGGCATAGCTGTGAATTGGGCTCATGTCTTGATGTCTACATGATCGTTCAGGGAGTTGGTACCCCCAAGGACTCGTTACATGGGAATATGAACATTATAGTGTGATAAGAATGTTGAATTCTCCGTCTAAATTCCTTTTTCCGGCATAGTAGCAAAGTTTAGGAAGCAATTTTTTGATGCGTTAGATTATTGGATGGTAGAAAGTGGATGCAAAATTGGTTGCTTCATATTTCTAATTATAAGAGTATAGGGGTTTTAGTCGAAAATATTTTTCAAAAAGCTGCATACATGTAGAACTGCCAGTATGTATGTGTTTGCATCATATTTTTCAAAAGTGTTTTCAAACAAAATGCATTCATTTAGGAGGATCTGATTTAGAATCATTTTGCATATATATTTTCACTGTGGTGATACAGTAATACACTACGCACTTATGTACGTTTGCTTTATAATTTGTTGTACACTCATTGCTTGTGTAGTTTAGGATAGTTAGGAGCCAAAACCTTGAATTAATCATTGGTGAAATTTAGATCACGAAATTCTTTTTAAGGGGGGGAAGAATGTAACCCCCTGTAATTTGGCGTAAGTTATTTAATTAGGCTTTCAAAATGGAATTTATTCAAACGATGGAATTTGACCATGAAACTTGCACCATTGCATTCATGGAAAAATTCTAAGCAACTTTTAATTTTGGAGTTTTGTGATCGAAGTCCAAACGAAGAAGTTACGAACGAAAAATGAATTCGAAACGAAAATAATTAACATTTTTATATTAGCTGCTTGGGCCCATAAGCCGATCCATTATTGGGCAAGGTCGACCCTCAGCGATCGACCTATGGCCACCGGGTGGGTCCAATAAACTTAGGCTGCAAAGGCACGGATTTAATATATTTTGATCTAACGATTCTGGTTGATTCTAACACCTATAAATTTACCTAACCTTCCCATCTCTTCTTATATTTTTATAGAGATGGTAGCGAAGCTCTGTCATTTCTTCTTCTTCGCTTTTTTTTTAAAATTATAAAGATGAGATATTTGTATCTATATTCATACAAATCAAAGAAGAGTATATTTCTAATTAAAAGGTGAAGTGAGGAGAATCAATGATATGCGTCTTTGAGGTAATATATATATATATATACACACACATATATATATTTGTATCTATTTTTTCTCCCAATCCAAAATCTCTTCTTGGATCTTTAATTCTAATGTATGTACATATTCTTTTTATGCATATCTCTTGGATTAAAAAGGATTTGAAGACTGCCCTTTCCTTTGAGGCTACTAGCAGTCGGGTATACTTACTACTGATGTGAGATATCACTAATCCTAGGATATGTGATGACATGAGAGATTGGACTTGCTTTATTAATTGGAAAGTATTAAATGGTCCAAATTTGGAATCAGGAGAAGTAAGGGATATCATAGAGGGGTTCGCTTCTGGTTTGAGGCCTTAAGTGGCTGAAGGGTCCGCCTCTCTCCTAAATGGAAGTATTAAGTAACCTAATGGGATTCCAAATAAACAAATAAGGATGTCTCTAAAAAGGCTTTACTTTAGTGTTGAGGTTTTAAGTGGCTGAAGGGTGCCCCTCCCTACCGAAAGAAGTAACCTAATAAGTTTCCATATTTATAATTAAAGACTGAGAGTGGATATCTCGAAAAGGGTTCGCTTCAGGTTTGGGGTCTTAACTGACTGTAAGGTCCTCCTATTTCCTATGAAAGAAGTATTAAGTAGCTCAATGAGATTTTCAAGCAATGATAGCTAGATAGTACCATTGAGGAGCACGCTTCTGGAAGTAGGTCATAAATGACGGGGTCAGCCTATTTTCCACTGGAAGTATTAAGTGGCTTGGATACAGTCCATTACATTGTTAAGGTCATAATAATAATAGTACCATTTAGAAGCAGTCTTGGAATAGGTTTTAAATGATGGGGATGCCTTAGTTAAGGTTTTAAATGACCGAAGTCTTCCTATTTTCTAATAAAAGGTATTAAGTGGCTTGGGTAATGTTTATTACATGACTACAATTTTATCGGTGATAGATATGGTAATAGTTCGACGTTAAATATCGAAAGCCTTAAATAGTGGTTGGAGTCTTGTAGTTAGGACCCACCAACCATTGACAACATTGTTAGGAAACCACCTTGGGAATAGGTCTTAAATGACCGAATCTACCATTAATAAGATCTTAAATGACAGAATCTTCTTATTTCTCCTTTTAAAAGTATTATAGATTCTCACTTTACTAAGTGGCAATGGGTTTGGAAGTATTGGGTGGTTGATATGGCTTCATTAGTATTTCATACCATGGGAAGAGGTACGTAAGTAATCGTGTGTGCAATGCAAGGTTAGATTAGAATTGTTAACCTCGATGGACAATAATTAAAAGGAAACCTATCAATATAAGTTTATGTTATGTACAGTTTATATTTTTCCAATCACCAGAACGTTGTTTTGATCCCCCTCTTGATTGCAATTCAAAGGATAGAATTTAGAGGAACAAGTTGCTGGAGCAGGATGTGCTTTGTTGTTGGAGAAGTCTTCTTTCTCTCATGCTCGATGCTGATGTGACAATCTACTATCCAATGGATACCATTAGTTCTAAGGTAGTAATTATAATCAGTATTTTTATCTTATTTTTGTTTTTGCTACGAGTTTAAATTTTTATCAATCTTTGATAATGATCATGCTTATTTGCAGGTATCAAATCCAATGATCTGTGCTTTGATGAACTTGGGTTTCAATTTTTGCCAAAATTTAGGCCTATTAAGGTGAGGGTTGTTACATTTGGTATCAGAGCCTAGGTTAGTAGATTAGAGGGATTTGGATAAATTAAGAGAACATATTAGTACGTTTCTATCTAGTAATATTATAATTTTACACTAAATTCTAAGAGTTCCGACTATAGGAGTAGTCGTAATTCCATTCCAAAGGAATGGGCTAAGCAACTATGAGTTGAAAATATCATAGAGCTAAGATTTTCACGCCAACTTTGAATTACCCCATGGAGTGCTGGTGTTGCATAAAGCGTTGTTGATGAAAAGCATAAGTACGACATATGGTTGAATCCTGGCAACTGGAGGTGTTCGAATTGATGATTAAGATTCTAGCTACTTTATGATTTTGGATTTTGAGTTCCGGTCGGAGACACGCATTTATTCCAGATGGGTAGGAAAATAAAGTTTATATATCGCAATTGTCTGAAACCAAGTTTGGCTAAGGTGGATTAATTGATCACCTCTTTGATGGAAAACCAGATTTTTATTTGAATAATTAAGGTTAATTCCTTAGTTTAAAAACCCACGAGGGAATTTTTATAAAGTATATTTTGGAAATGCCTTAGATTTTTGAAAAAGAGGATTTCAAAGGATTTCTTTTCCCACGGATTTCTTTTGGAAATTTTGTTTTAGGAAAGTTTTGAAATTTTAATTTTCAAATAAACACGCATATCACTAAGTAGGTCATAAGAAATTTTTGGCTCATAAAAGATTAATTATTTAATTCCTTAAATATTTATATGTACATTGTAGTAAAGGCTTGATTTTGATTTTTGACAAGAAAATAGTTTTTCAATTTGAGAAATTTGTGTTTTAAAAGCTTTTTGGAAAACCCTCAAATATCCATATATATAAGTTTGATTTCAGAAGGAAATTTTGGTATGAAATAGATTCTGTTATTTAGAAACAAGTACAAAGGAGCATATATTTAGTTTAGTGATTTTTTCTTTCATAAATCATGGTATTTTTAATATTTTCTCTCTTTCAGTTATGGACAAAATAAGAATGACATCAACTTTATTGGGGTATATAGTTTGAAGTGTTTTTGAACCTACCTACTAGCGAAGTAGGTAAGAAATAGCAGTTGGAATATTTTTGAGACTTTGGAAGTGTTGTTGGTCACGGCGATTTTGCTAAGGCTGTCCCAATCTTGCCAAGGAATGGTCTACAAGGTGTGGTGGATATCGTCATGTGGAAGGTAAAAAATTTCTGGACGGGTTAAGCTGAAGATGGTGTGTGGAACGGTCATTAGAATATTAATTAATTTAACTGCCCCTATTGGGTCCAGGTTTAGGCTGTGCCCAAATCTTGGCTAGCGGCTGACCAGTAGATGGATTCAAGTCGATCCCGAACCTGGAACGCAACTACAAGTCACATCCAAACCATCAGCTGTCGCACCCCCCTCACTCTCATCCTCCACTTTAATGTTTTTAGCCAAACCCATTTTCACCTCCTCCTTTCTTTGCTAACAAAGCATCTCTCCTCCATTCCTCCACCAACCAACATCAAAATAGTTGGGCGTCATATCTTGCCCTACCACTGCTCCAGATCTAAACACTTTTCTACCTTTTTCCAACCGCCTCTCAGCCCATGGCATCACCATGCACTGATGGCTCCTCCTCTTGTCATCCTGGCTTCACTCCGTAAGAAGCCACTTGGCTTGACCGAAGCCAGCGGAAGATCGCCACAATCTCGAAGAGTTGGACTGTGATTTCCTTCATGGCGACCAATAAGGTTCGAAGATTTTACCACCCTTTGGTTTGAAGAGCACATCGTCACGTAGGGACTTGCACGATCCTCCGCTTTGAGACTTATGAGCAGGAATATTACAAACGCGCTGCATCCGCCTTTTCGATGCACATATGGCCTAAAATTTTGATGATGACAACAGCTACATGGTGTCCGAGATGAAGGGAGCTCGAATTGAGATGTCAAATGATGATCTCGTTGGGATTTTGGATATGTCTGCAATAGGCGCAGATTTGGATGACGTAGAGGTGATTGATCCTGGGATTCTACAATGGATCTTTTCTAGAAATGTCGATGATTGGAGGACCGATAATTTGCAACCGGTGATCTCTCTCATCATGCACATCATTTAGCACAACATCATTCTGAAGACGGGGAGCCTTAACATATATACACCTCAGTGCGAAAAGCCGCATATGCTATAATAGGTCACATAGCCGTCGATTGGGCTCGTGTCTTGTTGCCCAACATGGTCGATCAGGGAGTTGGTACCTTGAGGACTCAATCATCATTTTTCCACTTACTCACCCGAGTATTTAGGCATTACGAGGTAAATTTGAGTGGATAGCCAGTAGTGAGGAAGGTCCCTCCCGCCATTGATTGAACCACCATTAAGAGGATGAATATTCTCTTACTGCCTGTTACACCACCTTTACCAGCACCAGAGTAGAAGCAGCAGCTGTAAAAGCATATGGCGCTGAGAGATACATGAGTACTGAGCTTACTGTTGTCCATCGGGTTCAGGCAGAGCTCCGAGAAATTAGGGCGAAGCAGCATTTCTAGGGGCGAGAGATTGTGTTCTTAATCGGCATGCTACGACCATTCCACGGTCCCCGAAATGGCTAAGCTACAGCCATAGAGCGAGACATTCTCACAGTTCTTAGGTGGTGTTTTATTTAGGGTTGTTGTATCTTTTTATTTCCAGCATTTGTCCTTTTCTTTTGAGTTATTGTTTGTAAAATGTTAGTTGTCCCTTATAAAAGGCACACACGATATTATGAGTTCCTATTCAGTTTCTGTGCTGTTGTTTCTAGATATGTGAACCGCTCTTATATATATGCATAGTAGAGAAGCAATTTAAATATGAAGATCCCATAAAGATAATTAACTAACAGTAAAAATGATATAAGATTGGAAGTTTAGAATAGTTGGAAATTTTAGCGAAGGAAATGATAAAGTATTTTGAGATCACAGGTTATTGTTCCCGTTTCTTAAAAGCTAAATTTTTTGAATAATAGATATGTTGATATTTTAAAATAAAATGTCAAATTTTTGGGTAAAGGTTAACTTATAGAATTTTGGAATTTGGTTTTATGTATTTAGCGCATAACCGACTTCCAACTACACTGAATTGTAGTTCGAGCTATCAAAATTTTTTGAAAAGGAAAATATTTTGAAAATTTTCCCTTGATTTGAAAAGTTGCCTTTTTGAAAAAAAAAAAAAATAGGAAGGAAGGAAAGAAAGAAAGAAAAAGTTTTGTGTTTTAATTATTTTCGACTCTTAAATTGTTTAAGAGTTTTTACTCAAAATTTGATTTCCAAAGAAAATGTACATCTATATATTATAGGATTTTATTTTCCAAATGATGCACAAGTTTGAAAAGTGAGAAAGTTTTTAGTGAAAACGTTAAATTTGAAGGCTACATGTTAAGCATAGGGAAGACAAACAGATTTAGAATTTGCGAATTTAGCAGTTCGTTAGGATCGACGATGCGTTAAATGCAAGCGATAACAGAGAAAAAATTGTTTTAGCCTTGGAATTTCTATTTTCATACCTTATCGAAGACGCATATGCAAGTCTATTTTTAGACCTAACTTCGTTTTAGAGCTTGTAAATTAACCTCCTTATGCACTTTTTGCGTGAAAAATTCGAAGTAAATCCAGCGCAGCAAAGAAATTTTCACTACACTACGGGAATAGAAAATTATAGCATGGTAAGGATGTTAAATTCTTCGCCTAAATTCCTTTTTTTGTATAGAAGTAAAGTTTAGGAAGCGGTTTTTTGATGTGTTGGATTATTGGATGGTAGGAAATGCACGCAAAATTGGTTGCTTCATTCTTCCAACTATAGGAGTATGGAGATTTTGGTTGAAACGATTTTTCAAAAAATTGCATATATGTAGTACTGCCAGTATATAAATAGGTTGTTTGCATCATATTTTCAAAAGTGCTTTCAAAAGAAATGCATTCATATAGGAGGATCCGATATAGAATCATTCTGCACACATATTTTCTATGTGATAATACAGTAATACATTATGCAGTTATGTACGTTTGGTTGCAAAATTCATTGTACACTCATTGGTTGTGTAGTTTAGGATAATTAGGAGCCAAACCTTGACTTAGTCATTAGTGAAATTTCGGGGATGAAATTCTCCTTAAGGGAGGAAGAATATAACACCCCATAATTTTACATTAGTTATTTAATTCGTTATTTAGGTAATTAATTAGACTCTGAAAATGGAATTTGTTCAAAAGATGGAATTTGACCATGAAACTTGCATCATTGCGTTATTTGCAAAATTCTGAGCTATAATTGGAGTTTTGCGAATGGAGTCCAGACGAAGAAGTTACAAATGAAAAATGAATTCAGAATGAAAATAATTAAATAAGAAGGAATTAACATTTTTATATTAATTCATGAGGCCCGCAGACCGACCCATTATTGGAGACGATCAACTCCCAACAGTCAACTGGTGAACCAAGGGCAGCCGACCGATGGCAACTTGGCAGTTACAATAAACCTAGGCTGCAACGGTCCGAATCTAATATATTTTGATCTAATAGTTCTAGTTGGTTCTAGTGCCTACAAATTCAAGCCTAACCCTCCCTTCACTTCTCATATTTTTATAGTGGCAGTAGCAGAAGTTCCATCATTTCTTCTTCTCCACTTTCTTTCTAAATTATAAGGATAAGATATTTGTATCTATATTCATAAAAATCAGAGAAGAGTAGAAATTTAATGAAAAGGGAAAGCAAAGAGAATCAACCATATGCGTATTTGAGATAATTTATATATTTGTATCCATTTTCTCTCCCAATCCCAAATCTCTTTTCATACCTGTAATTCTAATGTATGTATATATCCTTTTTTACATATCTCTTGGATTAAAAATTATTTGGAGGTAAATCAAAGCTTTTACTTTAGATCTGGAGATTTGGATCGCTTTTAAAAGGTGAGTGAGAAATTTTATACATTGTTATAATATGAAAATTATTTCACTGGTGCTTATTTGATTTTTATGCCTAATTTGATAACTATATATGTGTTTGCGCTAAAAATGGTCACTAACACCCAATTGTACGTGAAAGCACCGATTTTCAAAAACAATATCCAAATAGAAAGATAAGCACAAAGATCACAGAATAAATAACAGAAAAAGTAAAGAAACATACGAGTTTTATAGTGGTTCGGCTATCTCCGGTCTACGTCCACTCCAATGATCTTTTATTTATACTATTTGATTACGATTACAAATGTTTCTGCCTTAGAAAAACAAATGGAGGAAGAGATAGGAAGTGATAAAGGAGAGCTAAAAGAAAAGCCCTTTGCAATGAGCCAAGTCATTGTATTTATAGCTGAAAACATGCATGGATCGAGCTGAAATTTCTGCAGAAGAACCTTCAGGCCCATACGACCCGAGGCACAAAATTTAGGGTTGACCAGACACCAAAAAATAATTTAGGCCGATCATTCCATACAAATTCCAATGGGGCGGCGATTGTTTTTTTGGCCTCTGCACTTCAAAATATTGATGCTTTGAAAGTTTCAAGTGTGTTGGCTTTGTAGATTTTGAGATATCGATCGATCTTCACCGATTTTCATTGTTTTATGGATCATTCCTGATCGATCTATAAAAAATCTTCTTTTTCCATAACTCGAGCATACGAACTCAGATTGACTTGAAAATTGAAATGTGTCCTCATGGGGCCTTCCTTGTCACTTCATATTGATTGCACCTTGATTGGGACTAGGTCCGAATCCGCCCAACTATTGTCCATGCCTTCAAACATCATCGATTCAAAGCCTAATAACTGTCTCTTCGGGCTTCCTGCCTTGATGATCACAGAAGCCATTTAGCCAACTTTTATCATATACTGCCTGGTCAAAAGGTGGAACTATGGATCATTCTAGCTGATTTGTTCGAATGTTCCAATAACGATCGACCTCTTTTTCTAAGATTTGGGAGTTTTGAGCTGCAATCAATCGTAGGGGTGCTCCATGATGTAAGTACTCACTCTCCAAATTTTGTGCAATTCTGACATACCGTTTGTGAAATATCGCATTTTCTGTGAAACTATGGATCGTTCTGGCTGATTTGTACGATCGTTCCAATAACGATCAGTCTATTTTTTCAAGATTTGAAATTTTTGAGCTACGATCGATCATAGGAGTGTTCCATGACGTAAGATACTTGCTCTCTAAATTTTTTATGATTTTGACGTACTTTTTATGAAACATTGCATTTTCTGTGAATTGTTTATCGTTCTGGCTGATTATAATGATCGGCCTCTTTTTCCAAGATTTGGGAATTTTTCATGCGTTTATTTTTATGGGCTCCACTCTTTAGTATATTGATGCTTTGAATTTTTTAAGTGCATTTGTTTTGTATATTTTGAGATATTGATCGATCTTCGTCGATTTACGTTGTTTTGTGGATCGTTCTCGATCGATCTATATAAATTCTTCCTTTGCCTATAATTCGAGCATACGAACTCGATTGACTTGAAATTTGAAATGTGGCCTTTTGGAGCCCTCCTTGTCACTTCATATTGATTGCACCTTAATTGAGACTCAGTCCAAATCCACTCGACTATTTTCCATAGTTCCAAATACCATCGATTTTCAAGCCTGATAACCGTCTCTTCAGGCTTCCTGCCTTGATGATCACAGAAACCATTTAGCTAACTTTTATGATATACTTCCTGGTCAAAAGGCATATAACATTTTCCCCTCAAAACATGCCTTGCGGTAGGAAGGTGTGTTTTGAATTTCCTAAAGTCCAATGTTAAGAACCTGTTGATGACCTGTAAACAATTCTGATCTCGCCTGATTGTTATAACGACCGTTCAGGACCGTTAATCAAATTCGTAACCATCCCAAGCTGATGATGATCGCACGGGATCGAGTGTCTATTTGAGATTAAACGTGATCGTTCGAGATTGAGTGCCTGTTCAAGGCATAACGTGATCGTTCAAGATCAAGTGCATGTTCGAGGCGTAGCGTGATTGTTCGAGATCGAGTGTCGTGCGAGGCATAACGTGATCTTTAAGATCGAGTGCCGTTCGAGGTGAAATGTGATCTTTCGAGATTGAGTGTCATTCATGGTGAAATGTGATTTTTAGGATAGTACCTAGAATTATTATTGTTATATTTCACATTCGAGTGAGTTTTATAATCAAAATATTCAACTAATAAAATTAAGTCCAAGTACTAAAAGAAAAACAAAAATAAAACTAAAAACTTAACACTACAATGCATGCTTCACTAGGTGTGACGGTTCATCGTCGTCTCAGAGCATACCTAGGGACCGTTCTCTAACCTGTACTTGTGTAATTGACTTAGCCATTTTATTATGGAGTTTATTACTTATTCATTGCCATCCTGATCAATTGATGACAAGTTGATGCCTCGATCCAAGAAGGTTCCCATTCAATGTGGATGGTGGCTGCTTCTGTTCCACCACTGCTGGCCGAGTTCTTATGTATTGTGATAGCCTGCTCTTCTAGACATGTTCCTCGATCTCCTTTAAGTGCATGTAGTTGTTTGTACTATGCTCGTCCATCTTCTGGAACATACAGTATTTTTTATGATTTCTTTTCATTATTTGTAGGCTCTCTCCTCATTGACCTTTATTATGGGATCTACTCCTTAGTATCCAGATATATCCATTCCAATGTCTCAGTTAAATCCTTGTAAGAGGTGAATCTCGATTCCCATCATGGTCGCTTCGATCCATTGGAGTCATCCTCTTCTTTCTGTTTTCCTTTATCCTTATTTGAACCTTCCTCAGGTGGGCCTCTGCTTTTAACCGCATGAACTTCTACTTCCTCTCTATCAATTTTAGCATTTTCCTATCGTAAAAACCTTTTTGTTTTATGGTAAAATTCCTCGAGATCCACTGGTGGATCCTGTTCCAATGATATCTTGAAATACGAATTATCTGCAACCCTCGCCACTGCTGCCATTAAAACCATCGACGGATCCAGTCGATCCACCGAAGGTACTACCGCATTGAACCAGGTTAAGAAATCCCTTTCCACTGCTTCATCGATGTTAAAGTCATCACACTCTTAGGTTTCATGATATGGACCGAAGTTGGCTCATAAACCTTTCAATCAATTTTTCTTCCATGTACTAATAGAGCCACTTCCCAACTGTCAGAACCATAATACAGCTATATCCATTAAGTACAAGGGGAAGCACCATGCCATGACTTCCTTCGATGCCCCCAATACTTCCATGTGTCTCATATGTCTCGTTAGATGAACAGTGGGATCCTTTCTTCCATATATGTCTCAAGCGTTGGTACTTTGAACTTCGGTGGACTCCTAGCTTGCCTAATAATAGGAGCGAAGAGACTCCTATTTACGTGTTTCAGATCCATATTTACCAATCCTCCCCTCATAGCTCATCTAATCATTTTCTCCAACATGTCGTTGTCGTCCAGTACTAGTCTTTGATCATTGTTTCCAACCTACCCCCGAGTCTACGGGGGAATCCAAAAATCTGCTCTTTTGGACGAGCATATGCATTCTAATGAAACCTAAAATGCATAGCACTGCCTGGTATCTTGCATGGAATTGATCCAACATGACCCGGGGCATGCCTCCAAGTATGGATCGACCGGCACCGATCGTTCTGGAACGATCGGCTCCGATCGTTCTTGGTTGGTCAGGGGCCGCTCCCAGCTATCCTACTCCATCATGCATCCTGTTAGCTTCATTTCCTTGGTCGTGATTCTGGTTTTCCTCATATCCTACTGCTCCAACTCCATGATCCATATTTACAGCGTTTCTGCTACTGCATTTCCTTGGTTTTGCACTCTACCTTGTCCATTTTGTCGGTGTTCATCCTGCATCATCTCCTCCTGTCTCTTTAGCATCCTCTCCTACATAGCATCTACATTGTTTCCATTTCATCTCTAGTGATGTAGATAGATGTCTGATTTTCTCCAACACTAGAAGAAGACTCCTAACACCCTTCATGATGGCTCCTTTCTGCTAATGGTCTCCTTGTTGATTGCCTAGCCATTGCTTCCTAGATCCAAGTATCCAAGCTTCCAAATCCAAGATCCTAGCTTCCAAAACCATGGGTACAACTCCATCTCAGTGAAAGCACCAAATATTTGCGTAAAAAATGGTCACAAACACCCCATTGTATATGAAAAACTAATTTCTAAAAAAATACCCAAATAGAACGATAAGAACACAGATCATAGAATAAATAGCAAAAACGTAATGGAATGCACGAGTTTTATAGTGGTTCGGCTATCTCTGGCCTACGTCAACTCCAATGACCTTTTGTTTTTACTATTTGATTACAGTTACAAGTGTTTTTGCCTTTGAAATATAATGGAGGAAGTGATGAAGGAGGGCCAAAAGTAAAGCCTTTTGCAATGAGGCAAGTATGTTGTATTTATAGGTGAAGACATGTATGGATCGGGCTGAAATTTTGGCAGAAGAAGCTCCAGGTCCATATAATCCGACCCACAAAATTTAGGATAATCGGACACAAAAAAATAATTTAGGATGATCATTCTGTACTAAATCCAACGGGTCTACGATCAATTTAATGAGGTCCCCCATATCTTTGGTCTATGATCCCAAAGCTTCGTGTAATTCTGACTTACCGTTTATGAGATATTGATCGATCTTTGCTGTTTTGACTAGAAATTGGATCATAGGAGATCATTCCATGCTTCATCCTTTTGAGCTGCGATCAGTCATGTGTGTTCCCCATGATATTAGCTACTTGCTTCCCAAATTTTATGCAGTTTCGACTTATCATTTGTGAGACAATGATTTTTTATGAAACTATGGATCGTTCTAGATGATTTATATAATCGTTCCTATAACAATCGGCCTCTTTTTACAAGATTTAGGAGTTTTTTCACGCGATCATTTTTTGGGATCTACTCTTTAATATACCAATGCTTTGAAAGTTTCAAGTGCATCGGCCTTGTAGATTTTGGGATATTGATCGATCTTTGTCGATTTACGCTGTTTTATGGATCATTCCCGATTGATCCATATAAATTCTTCCTTTGCCTATAACTTGAGCATATGAACTTCAATTGACTTGACATTTGAAATGTGGCCTCATGGGGCCTTCCTTGTCACTTCACATTCAATGCACCTTGATTGGGATCCAGTCCGAATCTGCCCAACTATTGTCCATAGTTCTAAATATCATCGATTGTCGAGCCTGATAACCGTCTCTCCAGGCTTCCTGTCTTGATGATCATAGAAGCCATTTATCCAACTTTTATGATATATTTCCTAGTCTAAATGCGGTATAACAATATGAGTTATAGGCAACGAATTGAATACGATCTGAATATAATAAATATCACCTATATTTCTTGTTTATGAATTGATTTAGCATTGTTTACAATCTGACAAGGAAATCAGACTCAAAAGTATGAATTTAGAATATTAATTTGAATGAAACTTATTCTAGATCTAAAATGGGTAGTATAATAAGGTTGTAAATTTGGATTATTTCCCTAATCTTATTGGAATGTAAATTTTTCTATGTTTGGAATAGTTGGAATTTAGATTTGCTTACTGTTTGTAAATTAGTTTGATTTCTTTCCCTTTTAGAAAGATACAACATTTGATCTAACAAGGAATAGATGCAAATAGAAAGAGAAAGAGAAGTGTAAAGTTCATTATAGTTTACACTGTCTATTTCAATAATAAAAAGAAATGATTATTCCCTGTAATTTTAAACAATGTAATATTTTATAAAGTAAATATTTTGTTTTGGACTAATTTATGGAAATTATACCAGATACTCTTTTTATATATTATTCCAACAAACATGGAGAAGTATATCTTAGTGAATATATATAACTAGAACATATTTGATAAATGTAAACATTTGTGTGTAATTACTATACTTATAATAATTAAATACAAAGCTAACAACGACGCTTCCACGTAATATTCGTGTTTAGGATAATTAACTAGTAGGAAAATTTTTTAAAAGGTTGTAACTCCAATAAATGGCAATAAACGTGGAAGTTTCAATAATTTGATAGGGTAAATGAGTTAATAGAATTAATAAATTAATAGAACTGATAAAAATGGAATAGATATAAAAGATTACTAATTTGAAATTAGTAATCTTACATAAATGTCTTGGGAAATATCCGTTAGGATTTTATGGACAAATTGACATTTGTGATAATTGAATAAGGATTTATGGGTAGCTAAATACTTAAGGTAAATCTTGTTGCCTTAAATAAAAATGGAATTAGTAAGCTAAGTCCAATGTCTACCTAAGCTAATACAAATAAAGACTTAGGACAGTTACTTGGACTTAGTAGGTTAGTGATGCAAGGTCAGTAAAGTCACTCAGGGGAAGACTGCTCTTTATTTTGAGGCTACAGCGGTTGAGTGCACTTACTACTAATATGAGATATCATTAATCCTAGGACATGCAATGACATGGGATATTGGGGTTGCTTTCTTAATTGGAAAGTATTAAATGGTCCGAATTTAGAATTAGGAGCGGTGAGGGATTTCTCCATAGGGGTTCGCTTCTAGTTTATGGTCTTAAGTAGCTGAAGGGTCCGCATCTCTCCTAAATGGAAGTATTAAGTAACCTAGTGAGGTTCCAAATAAATAAATAATGATGTCTCTAAAAAGGGTTTACTTCAGTATTAAGGTCTTAAGTGGCTGAAGGATCTGCCTCCCTACCAAAAGAACCTAATGAGATGCTATATTTATAATTAAAGAGTGAGAGTAGATATCTCGGGAAGGGTTCGCTTCAGGTTTGGTGTCTTAAGTGACTGTAAGGTCCTCCTCTTTCCTATAAAAGAGGTATTAAGTAGCCCAATGAGATATCCAAGCAATGACAGCTATATGGTACCATTGAGGAGTTCGCTTTTGGAAGTTGGTCTTAAATGACGGGGTCTGCCTATTTTTCACTTGGAAGTATTATGTGGCTTGGGTACAGTCTCTTACATTTCTAAGCCCATAATAATTGTAGTACCATTTAGGAGCATGCCTTTGGGATAGGTCTTAAATGATGAGGTCTGCCTTAGTTAAGGTCTTAAATGACTAGAGTCTGCCTATTTGCTAATAAAAGGTATTAAGTGGCTAGGACTCGCTAACAATTTTAAATGACATGACTATGATTTTATCTATGACAGATGCGGTAATAGTTGTACATTAAATGTCAGAAATCTTAAATAATGGTTAGAGGTTTTGTAGCTAGGACCCACTAACCATTGACAACATTGTTAGGAAACCACCTTGGGAATATGTCTTAAATGATGGAGTCTACTTTGATTAAGGTCTTAAATGGTAGAGTCTACCTATTTCTCTTTTCAAAAGTATTAAAGAAGCCTGCTTCATATTAGAAGTACTAAGTGGCTAATGGGTTTGTAGGTATTGGATGGTTGATATGGCTCCATTAGTATTTCATACCTTAGGAAGGGATAAGTAAGTAATTGTGTGTACAATGCATGGTTAGATTAGAATTTCTAACCTTGATGGACATAAGAATTAAATGGAAACCTATCGGTATAAGTTTATGTTATGGATAGCTTACATTTTTTTTCAATCATCAGAATGTTGTTTCGATCCCCTTCTCATTACAACCTACATGATAGAATTTAGAGGAATAGGTCACTAGAACTGGATGCGTTTTGTTTTTGGAGAAGTCTTCTTTCTCCCATGCTCGATGTTATTGTGACAATCTACTATCCAAGGAATACCATTAGTTCCAAGGTAGTAGTCATAATCTATATTCTTATCTTATTGTTGTTTCTAATGTGAGTTTAGATTTCTATCAATCTTTGATAATGCTCATGCTTATTTGCAGGTATCAAATCTAATGATCTATACTTTGGTGGACATGGGCTTCAATTTTTGTTGAAATTTGTGCCCATTAAGCGTGGGTTGTTACATTTTGAATCTTTCCAAATCTCAAATCACTTAATTCAAGTGGTTCTCAGTGAAAGCACCAAACTGTTTGAACCAAAAATGGCATAAACACCCAAATGATTGAGTAGAGAATAAAAAATAAAGAAAAGTAAATTAAAAAGAGCAAGGAAAGAACACACAACATTTTATAGTGGTTCGGCTGATCTTGGCATACGTCTACTTAACTTTATTGATGGTTTATAGTGCTGTTTACACTTCTGTTCTTATGGATCGGTATAAATTCGTTATGGATCAGTATAATTTCATGACTGTATAAGAGAATTATAGAAATGTGTGGAGAAGTGAAAAGGATCCTTCAAAATGAGCCTTAACCTCCTATTTATAGAGGTAGGAAGCCTAAAATCTCAATTGAAGTTCTCCACCTCGTTATCCATGTCAGAAACTAGTTCTCCATAAAATATAGGTGCTACCTCGGTAAAAATCACGGATCGGTGCCGATTCATGGGCTTGGATCGGTACGGATCCACGAGATAGCCAAAATTGTCATTATGGACCCTCTGTTGAAGCTTGACTCTTTATTAGCTTCATGATCCCATACTTGTTTGCACCATTATTTGATAAATGAAGTTGCTGATTTCAAGAGCTAATGGTGATTAATAAAGAATTGCATAGGATCAAGGAAATGGAACTAGAATTAGGATCTTAGGATCAAGACATGCATGTATGAGAAAATTGGGCTCCATTGGGTGGAGAACCATGGGCTGTACTGATCCACGGCGTTAGATCGGTACCGATCCAACACATGTTTTATTTTAGGGTTTTGGTTTCCTCGACTTGTTTTGTATTTTCCGTGTGATCTTGGACGAACATAGTTTTTCAGGCTTGGCAGTCATCTTTTCGAGCTTCTTTCCTTGATAATTTTGAAGTTTGACTCATCAAGTTTGTCTGTATACTGCTTGATCAAAAGGTGAGATAACAATTATTTATCAAAAAATTTCATTTGCTTACGCCCACCAAAATCTATTTTCTCATTCAACCCTAAAAATCCATAGCATCTTCATCTTCCTCGGACAATATCATGTACACTATCTCCAAACATCATCAGAAAAAAATATTCAAACCCTAAAGCCAAAAAAATCCATTTTTGTCTAACAAAGAAGCAGAGTGAAGATTTAGCAGATGATCCTAATTTTGATGAACACAAAGAGATTGGTTTACTTTTTATTTCTTAAAGTCTATTTTTCTTCTACGTATCAATCTTAGTTTTTTTATAGTTTTTTTAATTGTTATGGATAACTTTAATGATCCCGTGGGTAACATAAGTTTGAAGGATATAAAGTTTAATGATGTTATATTCGAAAATCTCTACGTAAGTTACTGAATAGTAATATTTTATTATACAAAGTTTATGCCATTTTTGCTCTTGTATTTTTTTACTTTTGGTTGTTAGATAGAGGTTACCAATCATAATAAAATCAGAAATGTATTTGTTGTTTCGAATAAAAAATGTTTGATAGTGAAAATATGGAAAACGATGATCAATAAATGGTTCAAAAGCATGCAAGTTGATTTGATAAACCATCTTTTAACCGATCATCTAAGTATTTAATTAAAATTTCATCATCTGGTTGGAAAAATAATTTTTATTATTTTATTTTTGATTTTTTATATATGTTATATGATTTTTGTTGTATTTTGAAAAGTATTGAATTTTTTTAAGAAAATAGAGGGATAACTGTTATATGTTAAAATAATTGGATGCAAGTTCACTTGGAAAATATATTTAGTGTTGGAAGTTAGAGAACCAAACTTTGTATGGTGGTCTTAAGCTCTACAAGCCAAAAGCCCTTTTTTAGGTGCAAATGATAGCACATTTGATTAAACAATTAGCAACAAAGTGACTTGGTATGTTGTTTAATCTCCTATCAGATTGAATTTCAGTTTAATTCTTAAACTACCTTTAATTCAAAACAATCAAAATCAAAAGCAATTTATTTTCTTATTGCATGGTAACGGTATCTTTAATGATTATAATCATTATGAATAACTATATCTTTATTTTATAGCTATTGATAACCATTTTTGAACTATAAAAAAGTTTAAACCATGTAATATAGAACAAACATCATAAAAACCATGGATAGTTATCAAATTACCTTGAATTCAAATTAATCAAAATTAAGAGCAGCTAATTTTTTATTTATTACATGGTAATAATATCTGTAATGATTATAACTATTATGAATAACATTATTTATAATTTATTGATATTGAAAACCTATTTCGAACTGTAAAAAAGTATAAACAATGTAATATAAAAAAAACTTCATAAAATCATGGATAATTACCTCATTAGTGCTTAAGATTACCATGACTTTGTTCGTAACCATGAATGTGTGTTGTTTACGAATATTTTATAGCTATTAAATAATACGATAGAAAAATATAAAATAGATTGACATATAAATACAATTAAGCAAAAAAAGTGCAAAAATATTTCTTAAATTAAGGAGAGTACATGATATGATCTAAGAGCGAATTAGAAGATAGAAGATATATCTTATATAAAAGAATAGATAGATATATTAAATAGGTAATGATTGATTGAATATTGAGATATAATAGTATAAAAATAAATGAAATGGATTTAAATTAGGAAATATGAAGCTTTTAGCTGTTAATCCACCTTTTGGAAAGGCCATGGATATGCGGATTTAACTTAATTGACTATGCGTGCGTCGAGACTGATGTACGATGGATTCATTCGACTGGATGGATGGATGACGCACCGTGCTTAGAAGATGGAAATATGATCGGATAAAAATTAACCGACTTTAATTTGGGTCTAGTAAACATGGTTCGGCATTAAACATGGTTCAACATGGCGGAGGTTCGGCATAAATCTCATTCGACATTGGATGGGTCATTCGGCATACCTCCATACCTCGGTAGATCCATACCTCCATACATCGGTAGATCCATACCTCGGTAGATCCATACCTCCATACCTCGGTAGATCCATACCTTGGTAGATCCATACCTCCATACCTCAGTAGATCCATACTTCCATACCTCGGTAGATCCATACCTCGGTAGATCCATACCTCCATACCTCGGTAGCTCCATACATCGACACCTCGGTAGCTCCATACCTCGACACCTCGGTAGCTCCATACCACATCTTTACTGCTTTCATTTTAATTTTAACTGTTCTTCATATTATTACTCTCTATATATATCCTATCTGTGAGCTGTGAGTGGGATTTGGTGCTTTCATCTGAATTTGGGTGTTAGTGACCAGTTTTGGCGCTAACATTTTGGTGCTTTCACCGAGAACTGAAGCGCTCAAGAATTTTGGAGTTAGAAACTTGGATTTGAAGGAGCAATGGCTAGACCATCAGCAATGAAGCAAGTGATAGAGAGGATCAATCAGGAGGGAAGTCAAGAGGCTTCCTCTGGAAATGGAGCAGGTGGAGCATCCATTTATATCACCAGAAAGGAAATGGAAGCCATGGTGAAAAGACAAGAGGAGATGATGCAGGCTCTTCTCAGACAATTTGCGCGAGCAGGAAAGGCAGGGGCTCAGATCCATGGAGCTGGATCTGAAACGCTCAACCAGTAAGCAGAGGGAATGGCTCAGCAGGGGGCAACCCCCAATCAGCAGACGGCTATCAATCCGGATGGATCTAGACTCGGGGGCATACCACCAGGAAATGCTGGACCAATCCATAGAAAGACTACCACCTACCTTGAACGGAGATGGCACTGGATCTGGGCAACGACAGCTCATTGTCAACTAAACAGGTTATGGTTTTGAATAAGTAATAGAACTCAAAGTAATGCGGCTAGGTCACTTACACTTGTACGGGATCGAGGACGGTCCCTAGGCGTGCTCTGAGATGACAAAAAACCGTGCTACTTGAGTCTATGAAATCCTACTTTCTTTCTATTTTTCTGCAAACTTTGGTTCCCTCTTTCGTATTTTTGACATTTACTTTTCTTTGGTATGGTTTTGGAGTTTGGATGAACTCCTGGTTTTGTTTGTTTCCTGATTTGGATTCTCGTTTTCTAGTTTGGTTTTGGAGTTTGGTTCAAACTCCTGATTCTGTTTGTTTCCTGGTTTGAATTTTGGTTTGGATTTTCGATACGGATTTTTTGTTTTCTAATTTGATCTGGATTTTGGATTGGCTTTTGATTGGATTTTTATCTGGTTTTTGGTAAACGGTCGTCGGGTATAGATTGTGCCCGGCAAGGGGTAAGTCTTTTCGCCCAAACGCGGTGAATTGACTTATTCAGGTCATCGAGTATGGACTATGCTCGGCAAGGGTCCGGAGAGACCAGGATTCGGCCTAGGACTTAGGCCCCATATCATTGGTTAGTACTTCAGGTCGTCGAGTATGGACTATGCTCGGCAAGGGTCCGGAGAGACTAGGATTCGGCCTAGGACTTAGGCCCCATATTATCGGTTACTATTTCAGGTCATCGAGTATGGACAATGCTCGGCAAGGGTCCGGAGCGACCAGGATTCAGCTTAGGACTTAAGCCACGGCAATACTCAACATCCAGGGACACATGATCACGGTCGTCGGGTGTGGATTGCGCTTGACAAGAACCTAGAGGGGTTACGGATATGGATATCGGCTATGAACGGCAGAGGATTTGGATATTGACCTGGAGAGGTCCTAAAGTCGGTTATTGGTTATTGGATATGGATGAAGCATGGACTTCGGATATTGGATTTGAGGCTATTCTAAACACACCTTCCAACAGCAAGGTATGTTTTGGGGGGCAAGTGTTAACCTGCCTTTTGACAAGGCCATGGATATGCGGATTTAACTTAATTGACTACGCGTGCGTCGAGGCTGATGTACGATGGATTCATTCGACTGGATGGATGGATGGCGCAGCGTGCTTAGAAGATGGAAATATGATCGGATAAAAATGAACCGACTATAATTTGGGTCTAGGAAACATGGTTCGACATTAAACATGGTTCAGCATGGTGGTGGTTCGGCATAAATCTCGTTCGGCATTGGATGGGTCATTTGACATACCTCCATACCTCGGTAGATCCATACCTTCATACCTCGGTAGATCCATACTTCGTTAGATCCATACCTCTATACCTCGGTAGATCCATACCTCCATACCTCGGTAGATCCATACCTCCATATCTCCGTAGCTCCATACCTCGACACCTCGATACCTCGATACCCTTAGTGGGCCCAAACTACTTAAGAGGCCCAACAACCTGGTTTTACCTATAAATACAGCATGTGGGTCTCCAGATGGGGGGACGACTGCTTCTTCTTCCTTTCGCTCTCTTACATTTTACTTTCGAAGACTAAGAAAAGTCTACCACATTGTAACTGTAATGGATTATTACATCAATAAAAAGAAAACTTCTAGAGTGGACATAGGTCGGAGTTAGCCGAACCACTATAAAATCTGTTGTTCTTTACTACTTTCATTTTAATTATAATTGTTCTTCATATTATTACTCTCTACATACATCCTATCCGTGAGCTGTGAGTGGGATTTGGTGCTTTCATCTGAATTTGGGTGTTAGTGACCAATTTTGGCGCTAACATTAGCATTTTAAATAAATCATTTTGTTTATGCAAGGAGTGACTGAGAATCTCAATTTTAAAGCGAGGACAAAATTTAATAGAGATAATAATAATAATGTTTTTAAAATAGAAGATAAAACATTATGGTTTAATATGAAAAAAAACCATTTAATTTTTAATGGATCATATGCAAAAAATATCATAAGTGCTCTTTAAGTTATAGAAAAGTGTAGAGTCGGGAGGAAACATGTGGATTTATTATCTTATGAAGGATGGAAGTAAAAAATGCATACCAATAATCAATATTATGTTAGTGCACATTTTATAAATGAGGACGTTGTTATTTTAAATGTTCAATAAACTTCGAAAGGGGTCGACACAATAAAATTTGAATTATAAATTACTAGAATTAAGAATTCATGATGAGACTAAAGGCATGAGAGAAAATATTCGGTATAATAGAATAGAAGATGCATGGTAAAAAAAAGTGGGTAACTTTTTTTAAGTCAAAATATGCGGAACCCAAAAGGAAAGTTGATTTTGAACCTTGAATGATTATGAAAAGATAATAAAGAAAGAAGTGGGAAATGATGAACAAAGGGTTTAATTTAACTATTGCACGAAAGTTGTGATAAGTATTGATTTTAAGAAGTATGGAAGTTTCATTCTATAGCAATATATTAATTCATATTGTTTGCCCAAAAAATGAACAAACGCCTCCAATCAAATAAACAATAGTAGATTCAACAGTAAATAAATGTGAACAAGGTAAAAGATACGTAGATTTATAGTGGTTCAGTAGTAATGGGCCTCTACTATTCATATTCATTCCTTTCTTTATAATTTAGCTTTTACAAGAGTTTGAGAAGAAATACAATTAATCATCACTGAAAATTAAGATCTGAAGCTTGGTTCGGTTTTTTCTATAGCATGGGGTCCCCAAGCTTCAAAAATTGTCCTTATGTATGACAAATGCTTGGATATTCATAGGGGTGAAGATGTGGTGTTTTTTTTTTGGATAATTAGGAAGTTTACATGTATATCATGTCCAAATGGAATATTCTCCGGTATTACGAATATAATCAATAATTTCTAAATATATGCAGATCTCATCCCATATATGACCTGGTTTGTTCAGCTGAGAGCTCTGTCCAGGGTAGGTTGGTTCGGTGTTGTGCACATAGCCATGTTGCTGGATAGGTTCCTCTACTTCTCTTTTCCTCTTGGTTTCCTCCTTGGTCTTCGGTTCGGCACACATATACCCTCTTGGTTCGATCTTCATTAAATGTTGGTCTTAACCTCCTTCTTTGCCGAACAAGATTTTCAGTTAGGTACCTCGGGGTACCTAACATAAACTTATGTTCGATACCTTAAGTACTGAATAATATGTTCTATTCAGTACCTAAGGGTATCTAACAAGAACTTCTACTTGGTATCTTAGATAACAAACAAGATATTTTGTTTCGTATCTTGAATACTGAACAAGGGGTTGCCTCCTTTGTCTTCATCCCTTTGCCTTGCCTACTAGCCAACTCCTCCTTCGCTATGTCCCAGCTACTTTCTAAACCCTCCAATGCCTTGATTCCTATGGGAGAAATAGCTCATAACACTTGTCCCCCAAAGTCCTTCTCGTAAAGTACAAGGTCGGCTTTGTTGAATCTCTTTGTGAATCCATTAGTTAGCATATGTCATCCTTCTTGCCTTAGTCTGGCTTTATACTCTCTGATTCAGCACCTTTCCTCAGTTTGTTGGTTAGGGTTAGGTTAGTGAGGCATTGATTTGGCGTCTTTTTACTTCGGCGTGAAGTTGGTCCGGTATCGAACACCATATGCTCCTATATAAACTATTACACAACCAAGTATCGATCCACCTATCCATATCTCTTTGCTATCAAATTATTTACGGTGTTCGTCTCCCCAAAACTGTAAGCGCCTATTTCTATCAAAACGCTCCAATTTAACATGGTCTCTATCTAAAATCATCCCTGAATCTAGTAAGCCTTTCTTCCTACCTCTGCATCCGTAATCACCGATTTGCATGGAAAAATTCTAGCTCTATTTAGCGGTTGGCCTAGGGTATGGAGTGGTTCGGCTATTAGCCGAACGAAAGTGTTAAGGGTTTTTCATTTATATTTGTAAACACTCATCAACACACACAAACACTTCCAACCTTTACACTGATATATGAGATAAGCTGTCGTATCAGATAGATATGTCAGACCATCGTCGGACTCGTTCCCTTACTGCTTTTAGAAATCTAGGTCCTTCTTCTACATCTCTAGGTCCTGTGTAGTCGAGGCATCGCTCTAATCAGCCAAAGCTCTTCTCATTCTCATGCATGGATAAGGACCGTCTGAACTACTAGTGAACCTCATTGACCTCATCGATTCTGAAGCTTCGAACTTGATGTCCATGTAGCTTGATCTCATCATCACGGCTCACGGTATTCTTAGGGAGGATCTCCTTTTTCCTACTTTGGAACAACGAGCACATGCTCCACCCGAAGGGTATATAGCTTACTCTCACTATAACCATGTAGTTAGAGCTCCACCCACTCTTCCTCAGTGGATTGAAGATTTCCTAGTATATTTAAAAATTACTCTACTCCAGCAGCACCCTAGTGGACATGCCATTCTTACCAGCTTGTGCGCCATCTTCATGAGAAAATCTCAGGTGCTCGCTACTCATCGTTCGATCGGGTTTCTATATGGTATAAAAATCAAGATGAAGGGATCTCCCTTTATTTATCTTAAGGTGGGGAGCAAATTCAAACCAATTGAGAATCTACATTCCAAGTATAGTATGTTTAAGCAGGACTACTTCTTTGTTTGGGAAAACTCTTCATGTTTCCACCAATGGCATTTAGGATGTAAGTTTCTTTCTTCTATTAGTTTCTTCTCATAGCTTTGCGAAATCTTGTGTTAAGTGCTAATTTTTCTTTCTTTGGATTCTCTTCTAGGTATAGTGAGAGCAACAATCAGATCAGACTTAGAGGACATGCTCCATAGACTCTAGCAAATTCGAAAAGAGCTTCGTGAGGTTCCTTGCCCACTTAATGGTAATAATCTAAGGCAGCTTGGTCTTCGAGTAGCCGGTCGCTTCAGTGGGAGAAGTTGAAAACCTTCCACTCAGGGGCCCGCTAGACTAAGGGAAAAGACTCAATGATGGGCAAAATAAGCGATGTGCTACCCTTCCAGCCTTTTTCTTTGGGTGTTGTCTTGACTACAGATCCATATGAAGTTGCCCCTACATCCTACGGGTTCACAAGAGCCTGAGCTAGATCCCTCCGAAGCTGATCCCCATAAAAGCAGCCGACTGAAAATTTAAGGAAGTAGGGGGATGACAACATCCATACAAAGACAGAGAAAGGGTGAGCTCTTATTCTCATAATAGTGATCATACTGTCTCTGATTGTGGCGAAGCACATTCCTTTGGAAATATCGGTTTAGCTACCCTGCCTAATTTAGAGGTGGATGAGGTTTTACGCTACTCTTTTGGTCCCGAGGAAAGGGGAGAACTTTCATTTCTGGAAACATTTCTGTTTCAGACTATCTACAAGATTTGAAGCTCAGAATCGTTTATGGGGACTCCACGTCTACAGCGAAAATCCAGTGACAACTAGAGAACCACAAGGATGCTAAGGTTTCATGCAGTCGCTGCATGTTCTTGCATTCACACCAGATAATCGCATGTTTATGTGATAATCATGCATCTTTCAAGTGTTTGTTTTGGTTCTAATCCATTATGCTTTGCCATTGTAGGTAGGACGAGTTCGAGATGGAAGAAATTGCTATTCAAGGTGAAGAAGATAAGGATGAAGGTGCCTCTCGAGGATGTCTAGCAGGCTATGTCTTTATTCGGTCCAAGTGAAAATATTGGACAACCAGTTATAAAGCTATTAAATGGAGAGATTGTCTGTTACCATCCAGTTAGGAACAAAGGCAAATGGGATCCCAAAGATGGCTCATAGAATAGATCCCATTCTCCACGTAGTAAATCGAGGTCCTGGATTTCGGTTTGTCCTTCCAAGTCTCCCATCATTCGCCTTTTCCTTTGTCCGACTCAAAAACTTCCAAACGATAGGAGAAGATGGACAAGAGTGAAACAGTAGCTCCTGCCCTTAAGGGTGAAGGCAAAGGAAGGAGTAGAAAGATCAATCATCATAACTGACCCCACTGACCCGAGATTTGATGGATTCCACAGCGCTATTAATTGAGAGATCCCTTAGCCTGCCTACTTGCTGAGGTACCCCCACTTCCCTTCAATAGGTTGATTGATATTATTGCGGATAGGTTGGGTGGTGTGAAGGCCTTATAGGAGCATCATGCCAAAGTCGTAAAGGTTCCATAAGAGATCGGTAAGAAGAATGTTGAGCAAAACTTGAAGATCTTTGACTTGAGGAAGCACTTGCATGAGAAAGACTTAGACCATAAGAAAGTGGTGGATGCACTGGAGAGACCTCATAATGAGGACATAAAGAAGCATGCCGACGAGATCAAGAGGCTATAGGCTGCTCATACTGTGGAACTGAAGCAGTTGAAGCGAGACCATGCTGCCGATATCAAGGCTACCAAGCATGAATATAATGATAAGGTTGGTCAATTCTTCAACGACTACAAGAATGTAAAGGCCAAATACAATAAGAAGTTGGATGAGGTCCGAGCAGTAATTGGGAAGGTGGAGCTTTACATTGCTAACTTAAAAGGAAAAGTGGTGGAGTGGAGAGCCGTGAGAGTTTCTCTCTGGGTAGAGATTAAGGCCTTAACCATGAGCAAAGCTGCTGAAACTTATAGGGCTGAAAAGCTATAGACTATGTGAGATGAACTGAATAGTCGGTTAGAATAGGTGGAGGGGCTCCTAGACAAGATTTATTACAGAAATCTTATAGAGAAGAGCCTGGTTTGGATGGATGGTTATCAGGAGGTTATGTCTTCCATCCACAAGCGGCTGATTAAGGAAGCGAAAACTACTAGAGAATAAGGAGGCTCGCCCTTTAGCCTTGAAGCCGTCGATTCTCGCTTCTCAATGGAAGAAATGGAAGCCATCTGCCTTGGTTGTATTAAGTTGGCCGAAACTAAGAAATCCTAAAAAGAAGAATCAATGAAAGGGAAGAATGATGGCGCGACCTCTGAGATAGCTATGGAAAGTCGGCTCCAAAATAGATTGTTTATGTCCCCATGCACGATGTTCCACTAACTGTTTTCCATGTTTCTTCAAATCCATCTGCTTCAAGCCTATCTCAGGACGTTCCCTTCCTATGGATCATATTCGGCCTTTTGGTGATATCTTGATTTCCCCTAAGAAAAGTATGATATTTCTTTACAGTCTACAAGCCACCACCCAGTACATTCGGCTCACTTGGGAGAATCTGTGCCTAATAGTCCTACTTGTTTCCATACAAGTGACGTTCTTATGACCGACCCTGTCAGTGCTATGACTACTTCTTACATTCTACCGTCAAGCTTCATTCCCCTAGACCCTTCTTATCCTATAGTCAGAGAAGCTTACCATGAGATGATTGCTGCTCTCCAAGAGGACGTTGATGGTTGAGATCACGAGTGCTTCTGATCTCATAGAGGAATTTGATAGAGAGGAAGCACTGAAATAAAAGATCCTATTGAAATTTCCCAATGACTTGGCAAGGGTTAAGCTTAAAGCCCATAAGCAGCTAAAACAGATGGCAAAGAAACAAGCTGAGCTAGGTGCCACTGCCATCACCAAGGGTAAAGAGGAGAAGAAAGGGGGCAAGTAGAGGGGTTAAAAGCATCATAGCAAGAAAAACATCTCCAAGTTTGGGTCATCCAAGTTTAGATCCAAGTGTCTACTACAACTGCGTTATGTCTGTCTCTACTTTTTGTTGGATATTGTTTTTGTGTATGCACATTTTTTATTATTTGTATGTATTGAATATCGTCGTTTGTGTTCGACCAATTTTGGTATGCTGTTAAGGTCGAGCGTATGTTGTTTCCTAACACTTTCTGATTTTTGGCTTACGAACATTTAGATGTTTGACGAGTATGATTTATATGCATAAATTTGTATTTTGATTATCCTTGTGAATTCGTTACTTCTCTGTCTTTTATTAGGTATAATGCAACTCTCATGCACCTTAAGCAAATTTGAATTGTTAGTCGCTATTTGCTGTCATTGTAGAACTCACCTGTTTGTTTAGGAAAAACCCAACTAGGTGGTTGTCGTGTCCTAACTATCGATAAGTTGGGTTCTCCCTGACCCCCATGAGTTTGAAGCCATCAACCAAAGGAAATGCTTGAGTATGGTCGCATTGGCTCACCATAGCTAATGGGGAAATTATGAGCCGATCGTCATCTGTGGACACCCGAACAAGGATCTATCTAGTCCACCATTGCCGATGAAATGTTTAAGTTGATTGTCAGCTATAGACGTCCAAATAGGGATATATCTGGTCCACCACTGCCAGCAAAAAGTTTGAGCCAATCATCAGCTATGGACACTTGAGTATGGATCTCTCTGGTCCACCAATATCATTGAAAAGTTTAAGCGGATCGTCAGTTGTGGACACTTGAATAGGGATCTCTCTAGTCCACCATTGGCGACGAAAAGTTTAAGTCAATCGTTAGCCATAGACACTCGAGTAGGAATCATCCTGATCCACCACTGTCGATGAGAAGTTTAATCGTTAGCTGTGTACACCCAAATAGGGATCTCTTTGGTCCACCACTGCTGGTGAAAAGTTTGAGCCGACTGCCAGCTGTGGGCACCCAATAGGGATCTCTTTAATCCAATACTACCGGCAAAACGATTGAGTCGATCGTCAGTTGTGGACACCTGAATAGGGATCAATTTTTTCACCACAGTCGGCAAGAATTTTGAAGGGTGATAGCAACGCGGTTTTGTTCCCTAATTGAGGAGTCGGCTCTTTGGGCCTAGGTGATACTTCCTCATAGTGTTTACGTTAGTCCAACACGTTCAAGTGGTAATACAAAGTTACATTTCCTAAAAATTATCTACTAAGGTAGGATTTTAAAGAAAACGCACTTTATTAGAATCTATTTCATAAGTATTTCAATTACAAAATTTTAATACGGTTAGTAAAACAAAGAAAACTCAAGTAAAATAACGATGGAGATAGTGCACATTCAAGCACTTTGGGATTGAGCTTCATATATTGTACCGAGGATAAAAGCTCCAGTGTCAATGTCCTTACGAATAAGGTACGATCCTTCCCATACTGGATCAAGTGCCACTAGTCTGGGGAACACCCATTTCAACCCAAATCCACTTTCTTAAGCGTGTGATGCTTGACCTTAGATTGTACTGTGCAGCTACCCTTTGCTTGTGTGCTTTAACTTTTAAAGCAACTTCCTCGCGCATCTCGTCAACTAGGTTAAGTGACATTTTCAGTGGCTCTTCATTCTTACTCGGGTCGTAGTAAACCCTTCTATGTGATGGTATTGTTGTCTTAACGACAAAATTGCCTCCAACCCATAAGCCAACGAGAAAGGAGAATATCCGATTGCTGTTTTGAAGGAAGTACAGCAGGCCCTTAATGCCAGCGGGAGTTTGTTTACCCATGCTCACTTCACTTTTCTCAACCGCTTCTTTATTAGTGTTTTTAGAACTTCGTTGTCTGCTTCTACCTATCAGTTAAACTATAAATACCACTGCGGGTAAGCTTCTCGTTATTCCATGCTGCTGGCAAAATCGGCGCACTCCGTACCGTCGAACCATAGTCCATTACTCGTGATGATTTAAAGAGGAACTCTGTACCTACGTACCGTATTCCTAATTAAAAAGTTTATGACATTGGACATGACACCTTAGTAAGAGGTACAACATTCACCTATTCAGTAAAGTAGTCAACCGCCACTATAGTGTACTTAGCTCCGCCCTTCACCATTGGAAGTTCTTCGATTAAGTCTATCCCACGGACTGCGAAGGCCATAGGCTAACCATATAAGTTAATTCGGTCGGGGGCAATCTAGATATCTTTGCAAAACACTGTCACTTATCACACCTCATTGCATACTCCATCCATAATGGTTCAATGTTGGCTAGAAGTATCCATATCGTAATATTCTCTTTGCCAAGGTCTGCCCCTTAGTATGGTCACCACAGCTCCCTTAATAAACGTTTACCAACACCTTTTCAACCTCCCATCCAACGACACATCTTAGTAGTGGGTTAGAATATCCTCTTCGATATAGTAGCCTATCTTGGATGACAAAACAGGGCACCTTCCTTAGGACTTTACGAGCTTCGTTCTTGATGTTAGGCAGTACTCCTTCACTTAGATATCTCACCAATGGTGTCATCCTAGTTTCCTCGTCTCCGACAGCCGCAGCCACATTCACCTCCTCGAACCTAGGACTATGCAAAGTTGCAATGGGTACCGATCCTAACAAAGGCCCATCTCTTAAACTTTCCAAATTTCACTGGCTCATCTGCATCCTAATTCTCTTGAGAATGTTTGATCACTTAGTGCTTCATTACATTAAGTAAGACCTTCATCTTCTCTAGATAAGATTTCAAGCATTCTCCCTTAGCCTGGAATTCTCCAAGCACCTGGTTCCTCAATTGTGAGTCACTATGCATGCATATTGATTTGATTCCCATCTCTTTTTCTATCACCAACCCTGCTATCAAAGCCTCGTATTCTACCTCATTGTTCATTGCTTTGAATTCAATTCGAATTGCATAACTTAACTTCCTTCCTTCAGGTGTCAGCAATACTACCCCCACACTAGAGTCATGCTCATTGGATGTTCTATCAATGTACCCTCACCACCCAAGGGCTTCTTCCTATTAGGGATTTATTTCTTCATCTTGAATGGTAAATTCAGCAAGAAAGTCTGCTTGCACCGGCGCCTTGATCGCACTTTGTGGGAGATACATTATCTTGTTGTGGCTTAGCTCAATGCTCCATTTGTTAAGTCTTTCAAAGTGTCTGGCCTATGCAGAACCTGCCTAAAGGGCTGATCTGTGAGTACTCAGATAGGATGTGATTGGAAAAAATACCATAGTTTTTAGGATATAATCAATAGACAATATGCCAACTTCTCCAACTTGGGATATATAGATTTCTTCCTGATGAAGCGTTTGCTTACATAATACACTAGACGTTGTACTCGATCTTCCTCCCTAACCAATGTTGTGTCAGCACATGGTGTGACACTGCTAAGTATGGGTAAAGGTTTTTCCTCTTGGCTAGTGTAGAGAGAACTGATAGTTTCTGCAGGTGCTTCAATAGGTTTAAGAATGCGTCCATGCATTTGTCTATCCATATGAATTTACCTTTCTCCTTTTTGAGTGCTTCGAAGAACGGGACACACTTTTCTATGACTTTGGATATGAACCTACTCAAAGCTGCTACTTTCCTATTTATACTTTGTATCTCCTTCCGAGTTTCATGTATTTTAATGTCTCTTAAAGCCTATACCTGCTTCGAATTAGCTTCGATTCCTCTAGCATATATGATAAACCCCAAGAAGTTTCCATAAGCTAACGCGAAAGAACATTTTAGTGGATTTAACTTCATCGTATAATTCTGTAGAATTTGAAACATTTCCTCTAAGTATGATATGTGGTTTTCATCCCCTTTCAATTTCACCGACATGTCATCGACACACACCTCTATGGTTTTCCCAATCTATTCAGCGAACGTCTAATTTACCAAGCATCGGTACATCGCTCTCACATTTTTGAGTCCAAATGGCATTACCTTGTAGCAATGGAGCCCTAGGTCAATGATGAAACTGGCATTCTTCCAATAAGGGACGTGCATCGCCATTTGATTATACCCAAAATAAGCATCCATTAAGGATAGAAGCTCATGTCTAGCAGTTCCATGTACTAACTGATTGATCCTTGGGAGTGGGAAATAGTCTTTAGGACATGCAACATTCAAGTTAGAGAAGTCGATGCTGGTTCGCCATTTTCATTTGACTTCTTAATGAGAACAAGTTTCGTAAGCCATTTTGGGTACAATGGTTCTTGAATGAAGCCATTCTAGTAAGGTTTTTACTTCTTTGTTTAGTGCTATAGACTTCTCTGGGCCCATATTTCTTTCCTTTTGTTTTACTGGAGGTTTCCTCAGGTCGATATTCAAAGCAAGTAATTGGAGAGATCCCACATACATCTATGTGATACCAGGTAAACAAGTTTTGGTTATCCCATAGAAATCCAACTAGTTGTATCTTAAGATTTTGGTCCAACTCGGATTCAATATCATAGCTGTCTATCCCCATGAATTCTATCGCTTCTCTAGGCTCGGCTGTGGCCCCCTCTTCTCCATCTCTCCAGTCAAGTTCTTTATGAGGATCGCTCGTGAACCCGAGTGGAGGCCTTTCCTTTATTGTTATGTGATATAATTTTTGGTGCAGAATGCGACTTCTGCACCCTTCTCTTTCTCCCATCATTTGTTTTCTCGAAGCTCTACAACATAACATTCCCTGGCCATGTCTTGGCTTCCTTCCACCACTCCTATCTTGTTGGTTGTTGGGAAATTCATTGTTAAGCACTATAGAGTAACTATTATGCGAAAGGCAGATGAGGTTGGATGCCCTAGGAAGGCGTTATAAGCCAAAAATCCATCCACCAATACAAAAGTTTGCTTTCATATGGCTGATCAGAGATGGGTTCCTATCTCAATAATCAAATCCACCCTTCCCAGGGGCATGGTGCCCTCTCTTGTGAAACCATGTAGCCGTTGGCTGTAGGGTGTGACATCTTCCATAGTAAATTCCATTTTGTCAAATGCATGCTTGAACAGAATGTTCACTAAACTTCCTTTATCCACCAAAATTTTATTCCACCAAGTCCGTGTAGAAGTCAAACCTATTACCAAGTTTATACCTCTTTCGCTCAGATTTCCTCCTGCAAGAATTGTTGGGGTCATTGCTTTTCTTTTTCTCCACACTACCGCTTTCACCATTCTTAGCCGTAGCATTCACACTATTAAGTGTTTCTAATGATATGATAATAGCATCAGCCTGCCGCCCTGATGCAGCTTCCTCTAGTCGCATGTTCTTCGTAGTTTCATAGAAGAAATCATGGATAGAGGCCAATTTCTCCTTAGTTAATCTTTGAGACGTCTTTGTGTCAGGATGCACACCTCTACATAATGCCATAAAAGACAGTTATGCATCAGCATTCTGGATGCTGATAGCCGCTATGTTGAAGTGGGTCAGGTATTGCCATAGAGTATCACCTTCCTGTTGTTTCATATCTGATAGAGAGTATGGGTCCTTCGGATGCTCTATGTGAATCCAGAATTAGTTGTCAAATTTTTCCTTCAACATCTCCCATGAATGGATTGATCCAGGGAAGATGGTAGAACCACATAGTTGCAAAGTCTGATAGGAAGAGGGGAAAGCATTTACACAAAACTTCTTCCGTTGCCCCACTCATCAACATGTGTGGTGTACACCATTGCAGATGCATTATGGGATCGATCAAGCCTTGGTAAGGATCCATAGTAGGCATCTAAAAAATCCTTGGATTTCAAGCCATCTTTATTTCCACAGAGAACGGGCTACCAAACCTTGCATTAGTTTCACGTTCTATTTCTTCACAGTGGATTCCCTCTCTTATAAGTCGTGCCATGCAATTTTCAAGTTCGGAAGATGAGCAGAGCTGGGTCGACCTTTCCCGTCAGGGTCGGAGGCTTCTTTCACTCCTTCTACGATGACTTGCCCTGCGATCCCAACTTCGCACCTTGCTTCAGGATCATCATTATGATAAATTTGACTTCTTTTAGTCAGAATTAGAACCTAGCTTGAGGAGGTTCAGCCGTAGCCACCCTGGTTCATCACCTCCTCGGTTCGGTTCGGTTTGGTTCTGAACCGGTCTTTGGGTGTAGTGTCTGATTATTCCCTTGCTCGACCTGTTTCTCTGATGTTTGCTTATATTATTCCTTGATTTTCTTGATCCAATTCGTTACTAGAGTGTGACCTCCTTTGTCCCCTGAATCCTCAGGAATGGGTCCTTCCGCTAGCTTTAGTGTTTATGCAGTTGGATATGTCTGCCTAAAGCACGTCATGATTTGATCTACAATAGCCTCTTGTTGGGCAACAAAGCGAGTGTCAAGATCCACCACAACTCTATCCAAGTCACTCTAGTGATGGCGTTTGAAACCGGATTGCTGGATGAATGGTTGTCTTACTCTATAGCACCATGATTGAAAGCCTTGTTGGCGCCAATGGTCTTGCTCTTAGATTTAGAAGGCATGTTGAAAAAGTTGTTCAGTTCTAAGTGAAAGCATCAAATATGTTTGTACAAAAAATAGAGAAACATCTCCAACTAAATTAATGGTAGTATGTTCAATAGTAAATAAATGCGAAGAAAGTAAAAGACACACATATTTATAGTGGTTCAGCCGTAACAGGCCTACCTCCACTGCTCATATTCATTCATTTCTTTATAATTCAGCTTATACAAGAGCATTGAGAAGAAAAATACAAAGAATCATCACTGAAATGAAGATCTGAACTCGGCTCGATTTTTTCTATAGCATAGGGTCCCCTATCTTCAAATTTGTCCATATATATGCCAAATGCTTGGATATTTATAAGGGTGAAGATATGGTGTGTTTATTTCAAAAAGTTAGGAAGTTCCCTTGTATATCTCATCCAGAAAGAATATTCCCAGGTATCATGAATATGATCTATAACTTTTAAACATATGCAGATTTCATTCCATATATGACCTATTTGGTTCGGATGAGAGATCTATCCAGGGTAGGTTGGTTTTGTATTGTGAACATGGCCATATTGTTGGCAAGGTTCCTTTACTTCTCTTTTATTTTTGGTTTCCTCCTTGGTCCTCGATTCAGCATACACATACCCTCGGTTTATCTTCGCTTGGTCTTGGTCTTGACCCTCCTTCTTTGTCGAACAAGATGTTTTGTTCGATACCCAAGTGTACCAAACTAGAACTTCTGTACATTTCCTTGGGTATTGAACAAGATTTTTCTTCGGTGTCTTGCATACCGAACAATGGATTGCCTCCTTGGTCTTTATCCCTTTGCCTTGCTTCCTAGCATGCCCCTCCTTTTGTCGTGTCTAAGCTATTTCGAAGCCCTCCAATGCCTTGACTCTTGTGGGCGAAATAATTCATAATGCATATTAACTGAGAAGTAAGAATACAAACGTCTCATGTCCAATTTCTTATTTGATAGAAAAGAAGATATGATAAATTGAGACGTAAATACAAATAAGTCAGAAAATGCAAAATTATTAGAATGCAAAATATGATATAAGCATGAATTAGAAAAGAGATATAAATGGTTAGATCGTGAATTTTATATAATCTAATTGATGCATTTTTTAACTCCCCGCGTTCCAATAACTTCTTTATTGATTCCCAAAGAGTATAAATGATAAAAAAAATAAATTTCTTATTTAAGAGAATAAATAGAAAAATTAAATTTATAAAATAATGCAAAGCGTATAAGATCACATAAACTTAACATAAGACTTATATTATTGGAACATACCTTCATAAATATCAACCCCATACTTATCGCACTTCAAGGCACGCATTGATATCTCATAAATGTATCATTTATGAATTAGAATAAAAGGTCATAAATATAAAAATGATAATTAATATAATGCAAGCACAAATAGAAATTTCAAATTATATCATGTTAAAATAGAAAAATAGTAATATGCACACATGAACCAAAGTACAAACGACAACTTAAATGAATATTGCAAATATTTGAACGCAATTGAATATGAATACAAATGAAAAATAGAATTAATGGGAATTGATACATAAATGTAATAAATATTAAAATAAAATATAAACATGTGTATTGGAGTTACTATGGAAGTTGAATCAAAATCCTTTCTAATTTTTATTTTGGCATTCCAGAATAGATACCTATAACCAAGGAAAGGTGATTGCAGCAACTTTTTGGAAGAGGGAATTATATAGCTCCAGATAAAGCTATAAGAAAATACGTACTACCGAAGGAGAAAATTTTCCATTAGACATCAGAGGCTAAAAAATGAAGAGGTCATGGTAAAAGAATAATTCAATTTATTTTTTCTAGATGGAGACAATGAGAAAATAAAAGTCAAATAGTAGAATGGTGAAAGTAGAAGATGCATATATATATATATATATATATATATATATATATATGAATAAACGAATTAGGAGGTGAAAGGATATGCAGTTATAACATTATAATAAAATTAATTTGGGATCTAAAATTAATAATTCGAAGGGTTGTAGAAATTCATAAAACGAAACCACACTTACACTTACTTATACATGCATACAAAAATCAATAGTAGAGTTACCTTGCATGCTCTACAATCGTAGGAATGGAAAAGAATAATAGTATCATGATTAAGATAACTGATTTGTAACATTAGCTACATTAAAAAATTAAGAAAAAAAGGTGAAGCAAGTTTGAAAATAAAAAAATTAGAATTTACTGAGAATGTCTAATCTATAGAAGATTGAAGAGAGTAGAATTTATTATGTAGCATAACAAGAAAGAAGGTAAGGTAAATTAGAGAAGAAATTTTATTGGGAGAGAAGGAGTTTTTATTCCTGAAATTAAGGGAAGAGGGGAAAACATTAAAGAGGAATGGATTAAAAGCATGCCACATGGCAGTTGGAGAAAACTCTAAAGACAGAATAGAGAATGAATGAGAGAAGATGATCTATGACTCACTTTTAGGGAAGAATCTTTTTGGGAGATAATGTTTTTATTCCTGAAATTAAAGGGAGACGGGAAGACATTTAAAAGAAATGGATGGAAATGATGCAATGTGGCAATTGAAGAAAACTCAAAAGATAGAGCTAAGAATGAATGAGAGAAGAGGAATTAAGACTCACTTTTAATAGTATAGTATATATATCTCAATCAATTCTTAATTTCTACCGATCAGTTCTTTAAGCTTTTATTCAATCATCACTTGTATAAACCTGTTAAATATTCACGTTATCCTGCACAATGTATTATATAACTCGAGAAAACATTAGTACCAATATTTATATGGTTGTTTTCTCATTACCTTGGGTATTAACAATCTCCCTCCTTTTAATGATGACAATCATTAAAAATTGTGTTATAAAATATAACGATTTTAGTTAAAAACTCCCCTTGAATATATGCTATACAACTCTCCCTATCTATTACCTATATTATTTTATACAAATTCTCCCCCTCTTTAATCAATAAAAACGGATAAATAAGTTATGTGAATGTAATATATAAGGAGCTATTTTACTCTTAGAGATGAACATCATATGTTTATTGTAGATTATACATAGGGGGTTATCAGTTTATCTTTTGTATGAGTAAAGTAATATTCTAAAGACTCGTCAAAAAACCAATAAAAAATGCTTTTCTTCAAATAATTTTGAATATTATTTGGTTAAATATTTACTTATTTTATAATTTTTATAGTAATTATTATCTACAAGGAGTAAATTAACATTTTATTTATGTTAAAATCAATATTCCTTATTTAAGTGTGCAATAATAGTTTATTATTAATGTGTGATACTTTTAAATATTTATATGGTGATAACATAACAACACTAATAATCTAGGATATAAATTAAAATGGAGCATTTCACTACAAGGACAAACTTTGCAGTCCAATTAGTTTCTAGGACACACATCCATAGAAATTAATTTCAAGGCCAAAGTTAGCAATATAATTACTTTTAAGGACAAAGTCAGCAGTCCAATTACTTTCAAGGACATAATTTCACAGGTTTTTAGGCCTTAAAAACTAATTATTTTGCATTTTGTCATTAAAAGTAATTATTTCAGATGTGTGTCCTAGAAACTAATTGCACTTGCTAAAGAGGCCCTTGTGGCTAATTTCCACAATTAAAATATTATTATATAAAATAAATGTAATTACATACTACAGATAAATTTACAAACATACACACAAATAAACAACTACCCTAACGACTTTCCTTGATGATTGGAGATTTGTAAATGCTACATTTTGGATAATGAAAATAAAAATTATTCTTTTAATTAGGTGTTTGGAAATGTTTGGATCCATCAATGGTGTATACGATAAAATTACAAAGTTGAGTTGTTTGAAGTTAAAAATATGATTTTGTAATATAGTAGATGATAAATTTCTAAATACATGAATTATAATAATTTTACAACCTACATTTATAATTATTGCTTATGTACATAATTTATGTTATGTGGTCTATATATCCTTATAATTGAATGAAAAAATAATTTTTCCATTTTTGTTAATAAATACATATGCACACACATACTTACTTATATATATATATATATATATATATATTTATTTATTCGAAGAATATACAAACTATTAACTGAGTTTATTTAGATGTTTTAAATTTGAGATTTCATAAGTAGTTTAATTATATAGAGTTAAATATAGAATATTAGGGAAGAACTCAGAAGGGGCGTCACGAATAATTGTTTAAATTTTAAAATGCAGGAATTAAAGCTAGATTGTGAATTTTATAAAGTAATGTATGGTATATTTATTGAGATAAATGAGTTATATATTTAAATTTGATAATATTGTTTGTGTATATTATATATGTTATGTGACATACATATATATATATATATATATATATTTGAACAAATTTTTTTATCACTTTTGTGAATGTGAGTATGGTATATATATTGAAACTGCCATATTATAGGATTTATTAAATGAATTAACAGATTTTTGTTAACTGAATTTATTCAAATAGTGTAAATTTAAGATTAGATAATTAGTTTTATATATAGACTCAAATGTACAATATAATGCGATATTCAGGACGGTTCTATAAATAACTATAGAAAATTTAAAATATATGTACTTGAAGTTGAAAAAAGAATTTCACAATGCATTACATGAAAAATATATTGCTTTAAGTGAATATTTCTATATAGAATCAAGTTATGTGATTTATTTATTTAAATATTTGAATGATTATTTTATCGTTTTTATTTATATAAATATGGTATACATGTTGATTTTTTCATATTCTATGATTCATTTGACAAATCAATGAATAATATCAATATTTTTAGAATTTATTAGAAGAACACTAATTGTTAACTGCGTTTATAGGAATATTTCAAAAATGAGATCTAGTAGGTAGTTTAAATATCTATAATTAAATGTAAAATATTAGAAAGGAATTGAGAATGATTTGTAAATAATTGTATAGTTTTTTTTAATTATTAGTACTGGAAGCTAAATGCAGAAATTTATGACACAATGTATGATAAATTCATTAATAGATGAATTATAAATTAATCCCCGTGATATTATTTACGTGGAAAATTAATGTTCTATGAATTATATATCATTCCATATAGTGAGAAAATAATTTACATCTTTAGTTGATATGAATGTTATATACATGTTGAAACCATCATATTTTAGTCTTTCAAATCTTTAGTTGATATGAATGTTATATACATGTTGAAACCATCATATCTTAGTCTTTAATAGATGCACTAACGAATATTTTTTATATTTGAATAGTTTAAATACAAGATTACATAGCTATTTTAAATATACATCTATCACGGGACACCACTATATCTGTAAGTAAAAAGTAGGACTTAATTTAAAATTCATTTATGTCAGTATAGCAATGCTTGCATTGCAAATTCCTTTTTAACATCAAGTACCCACATTTTGAAATTCCTACGGTTTCTTGCAAAACCATCCTTAAAATCACCTAATATTGTAAACCTAAGTCAAAATATTTTAGTTAATTATATAATCTTGAATTATCACGATTAGAACAAATTCAATTAATAGATATTTGATAATTCATCTAACAATTCCTAAAGTATAACGATTTTAATATGTATGCAATTTTCATATGAACAAAAGTGATAAAAAAAATTCATTTAAATATTGTTAGTGCAAATTTTTATCTATATCAACAACCCGAAGTCCAAAGGTATAGCTCTAGAAGCGAGTTGGAACATTGAACCCAATAAAGAGATTATCGAGATATGATTTAATCAAGCTTAAGCTACAGAATGTTGGACCGTAGAGTCACGATAGCAAATGTTGAGAAGGAAAAGTGTAGAAAGTAAATAACACTGAGATTTTTGTAGTGATTCCGGCCGAAAGCCACTATGTCCACAGTCCTTTCCTTGTTTGGTCACTCTAACTAGCCAGAGGCATTTTACATTGATTTTTAGCATTTTTACCAGTAATGAGTTTTCAGATATAACTCTAATATAGAAAAGTACAATATTATTTCGTGTCGCAATTCTTTATCATGTCAGAAGTTCCTTGTGCCTTAGGATTGCCGCCTATTTATAGCCAATATGCCATAACGCCATTGGTGGAGGGCATTATCCTTGGATTGATGACCTGGCTTGCTATATGTGGCTTAAATTTGAACGCTTGTCATCACCTAGTTGAATGCCTTTTGACGTGGATTGCTTAAGTGATGCTTTTATATATAGCTTCTTGGATACCTTTCGTTTATTCTAACCGTTGGACTCGCCCTGGGCTATTCGGGTCGTTGATTGTTAATACTTGCTTAAATTCTTTTGGTTCAGGAAACGGCTTCCCTCGGTTATGCCTTTTATCTCAGCTGGATAATATCTTGATCTCAGTCGATGCTTTGACTCATGCTATCGGACTATATGCTCTCGGATACCGATTCCAGTGCTTAAGCTCTTGCTGGAAACCAAGTAGTTGATCTTGGAATTACAAGCCAGGGAACTTTCCTCTCAAATACTCGTAATTTATGCTTCGTATAAATCATTGTATAACACATTCTTTCCATAGTTCACCTTATATGGTTGACATAAAGTGTGCTTTGGAAAGAATATCATTGTATCAGGCTTAATAATTGGCTTTCTTGTTCCTTTTTCATTATGAAGTCGATCTTAAGCTTTCGAGTAAAGTAGTATTCAGAGAACTTTTGGAAACATTGCTTTACCTAGACAACTAATAGAGATCTAACCTTATTTAGAGGGTTTTGAAAGTAATTTGAAACTTAACTTCGTCTAGAGGCTTTTTGAAATTGAAATGAATTCTTAGAGGTGATAACACTTTGATATCATGCTTTAGTCGTCTAGATCTGCTCTTACATAGGAACTGGGTTTGAAAACTATTAGTGGCAGTACAATGCTTATATTTATACATTATTATAAGAAAACTGGGCTATTTTGCTTGAAATTATTTTAATTTTGGGCCAGAAGGCATGGTTTTAACCCGATCACGGGGTCTAAAGTTTTTTAAAACTATGCTTGTCACTTGGAGCCATCAAGGCTAAATGACAAGTGAAATTGTTTAAGTGCAGAGAGGCGAAATTTGATCTAAGATTGTGAGGTCAAAGCTTTTGAAATATTGCTTGTCACTTGAAGCTATCTAGGCTAGGTAACAAGCGAAATTGTTTGAGCGTCGAGAGGGGAAATCAGATTTGAGACCATAAGGTCAAAACTTTTGAAATCGTGCTTATCACTTAAAATCATCTAGGCTAAGTGATAAATGAAACTATTTAAGCATCGAGTGATGAAATCAACTGAGACTGTAAGGTCAAAACTTTTATAATCATGTTTATCACTTGAAACCATCAAGGCTAAGTGATAAGTAAATTGTTTCGGTGCCGAAAGGAAAATGTTAAATTGGACCGTAAGGTTTAGAGGATTCTTGCTTTGCAAGATCTATGAAAAAGGAAGCCAAAATCTGCTTCTCAAAGGACGAATCCAAACCTTGCATCAAATGCTCGTGACAATTGTCATGATCTATTGGCCTCTTTGGAAAAGTGTCTTCCTTTTCTTTATCCCAAAGTGATTTGTATTTTGATACCGCCCCACTCATTATACGGTTAAGATCTAACCCACTAGGTAATCTCCATCATTGGTTCTGGGATTTAAATAAACCATTTTTCTTTTCTTCTTCTTTCTTGCTCATATTATCAACAGCTGCGCTCGACGCTAAAGCTTGGAAATTTTCACAAATCACTATAGATTCTTGACTCAAACAGTAAGTTCTTAATCTTTTCTATGATTTTATCAGTATTCTTTACTACCATCAATATTTGCTAACATATTTTTCTGAATTTACAATAAAATCAATTGTGATTACTACTATTATATTATGCTGGATTTCGATTGGAGATATCATTCGATCGGTCAAACCATGACGCATGTCGTATGTAAATTAAGATTCTGCCCCCAAATCAAATCTTTCATTATTAAGTTGGTAATTGGTTACTTAGGAAAATTATGAATTTTGAATTTGGGCTGAAAGACTTAACTTTAGGCTCAATCCCCCATTTAACTATAAGACCTTAAGCCTTTCTGGCAGAGGTTTTGGAATTCTTATTGATTTGTTAGCTTATCATTGACCTTTTTTTGACCCTTCGATGGATAAACCAATAACCGATCAAGAGGTGTTAGAGAACTTGATTGAGAGATATGGAATTGAGGGAGTCGAGGTCAAGGCTCCTGGCCTAGATGACGATTGGAGTGAACCGTTGAAGGGTTCTTCACTTGGATACTAGAGCACCTAGCAAATGGAATATCTCTTTCCCTTGCCCTTTTGTCTGTCGACATTCTTGAATTTTAGGGATTTAATCCGATTCAACTTGGAGTTGTCTCATATAGAACTATATCTGCTTTAGCATTCTTATATTGAAAGAAAGGGTACCAAAGCATGACCACTTTTGAAATTCATTATTTGTACAACCTGCATAAGTCACCCGGTAATTCAACAGTTGCTCGGTATTTTCTTTAATTCTGGAAGAAAATGCCTTTGATCAAACTATTTAGCAAAGCGATGGCTACTTATTGGTTTTATATGAGGATAGGTGATCCCCTACTCTTCATTAAGGTACCAGAGACTTGTAAGTTTACAAACCCTTCTCATCTAAAATGCTCTTGCTTCTAAACTTTGATCATACCATTCTTTAATATCTTTTCTCTTTTGAATCCCTCAGCATAACTTGGAAAGGATAAGACTCTTACCCTCAAGGATCTTTATGATGTTGGGTATAAGGAAGTGATGAAAAACTAGAAAGGTCTACGAGCTACTATCATCTTCTGCTAAGTTCATGTTTACGATCCTCCTTCATCCGAAATTATACCCTCGGATATAGTTGATCCGTGTGATTTTGAAGAGTTCACCTACAATGATCCTAAAATATAGAGCCCGAAAGACTAGATGTTGTTACCGAGGGTAGACCTCGGTTTTAGTTATACGTCTTTAGGATTCAACTTTTATGTAATGTAAACTTGCTTATTTAACTTGTTTTCTCCTTTTACGTGGCAGTGTCTTCCGATGATGTGTTCGAAATAGGCAAGTTTCTAATGAATAAATCATCTTCTTCCGTTCATACTCAAGCGAAACCAGCTTTAAAGGACCCGTCCAAAGTTGAGAAGCTAAGGAATCACATGAGTGTCCCTCCTACTAAAATCATGCTTGCTTCAGACGCCCTTGCTTTAGCTCATTCTCAGAGGGACCAGGTGAACCGGATAGTTGAGTCGACTCATTCCATAATTGAAGCCTGCTTATCTAAGGTTGTGAGGAACCCCTGAGTGGAGTTGGCTGATGATATGGGCAACTTTAGGGGGATGATGAGTGTGGGGACAGAAGATCATCTTAGGGTATATATTTTTTTAAAAGTATGAAATGCCTAGATTTCACACGCATTTTCTATCTTCGAGTTTTAGCTGACTTCTCGGTCCTACATCGAGGGTTCCAAAAGCTATGTAGAGAATTGGAAAGGGCTGAAACTATTGGAAAACAATTTGTCGAATTCAAAGAGAAGGATGAGAAGGATGCTCAGGTCGAGAGGGAAAAGAATTGTCTGGAACCGAGGGCATCAGTGATTAGAATTGCTGATTTGAAGAGAGCTTTGAAAGATCAAGAGACATAGCATCAACAGACTAAAGATGAATTAGCAGAAGCCTAGGAGAAGATCATAGATCTAGTTACAAGGGAATAGGTTTTAAAGATAGCTGCCATCGAAGCCTTTAAAATTCTTTATAATGCCTGTGAATATAACTGAGACAATGGTGTGATGATTTTCATAGGTTTTAATCCTAATGGCAAGAAGATTGAGGATAACTTCTCCTAGAAGTATGAAAAAGCGCGAGCTTCGATAGGTGTTGGTCCCTCAGTATCGGTAGAGGAGAATGTTGATAGAGGAGAGGTACGCCACCATTTTGAACCTCAGAAATCCTATGCTGATAATGTTTAAACTTTTGGTTTGTAATAATTCTGGTATATTTTCTTTATACTTTTTCTTGTGGCGGTTAATGGCTATGGTAGCACTTTTGTTTGGTGTTGGATTCATCATAAATTATTCCCTTACTGCTATAGTCACGTCTATTCTATTGTACTTTTCCTTTTAACTATGTTTAAATACAGAAAGTAGAATTTCACCTCTCACTATGAAGTATTATAGAGGGGAGCCAAACACTACTACAAAACAGGCCATTTGCATCACCTCATTTGTATCGGTTGAAGTAAAAACTGATGCAAATAGAACTATTTGAATCAGTTCAGTCTTAATAACCGATGCAATTGGTACGTAGAAAGCAATAGGTAATAAAAAAATCAAATTTTCATCAGTTGTCACCAACAACCGATGCAAATACGTCGATGCAAATAGTTGTAGTTGCATCGGTTTTAAAGTTAACCGATGCAACTAAATTAATTTGCATCCCTTTCATTACCCACTTTCGTTAATTCCCTCCATCCCAATTTTTTTAGTCGCCTCTTATTTCCCATTCGTTTCTAATATTTCACCTGCCTCCAAAAAAAAAACCTAGACCTTAACCAAATCCATTCGTTTCAATATCTTCTCTGCTATTATTTAATATATCGCATTTCTCCGCTAACAGTTTATCTCGATTTCACATCTTTTCCGTGAAGTTCAAATTCAAATATATTCTATGTAGATCGATTTTTGATTTTAGAATTTAAATCATGTATTTTTCGCCTCCTTCTAATCTTTGAATGGACGCAGGATTGTGTTGATCTACATTCTGAATCTCGGGATCTACATTCTGAATCTTGGGATCTACATTCTGAATCTCGTAATTGCATTTTTGTAGCCGCAAGTCGATCCGGAGAGTGTAGACGATGGTTCTGGGTTGATTTCGCCGAGTAGGTCGACTGCTGAGTATCGCCCTTTTATCAAGAGGTTGCTAGAGTTTAAGTTTTGGTGAGTGTTTGTTTTTTGACATTTCTGTTTGTTTGTGGTTTACGTTGCGCTTAGAGTGATTTAAACGCAGATTACCTTAAACATAATTTAGTAGCTGTGTTTATGGATCTAGACCCTGAAGTAGAATTTGGTTGCCTGAAATATATTTGGTTGCTATGTTTATGTATGCTGAAACATTATTATATGTTGTATTTATTTTTTAATGCCGATGAACTTGAAACATAACTCCTTACTATGTTTTCTTGTAATTTAGTAAGTAAACACTTTAACTAAATAAGAAATGAATTCGATAACCCTGAAACATGTTTTGGCTAGGTTAGGTTCTGCATTGAAAGATTCCCAGACATGATTCCTTGCTGCGTATGCTTTGTAACTTCTTTGAGTTGTGTAGCAAGTAATAAAAAGACAATGAAATATGATTCGACAATCTGTACATGTTGGTAAATGGTGAAATGCAAATAGAAGAAATATTAATGACCCTGAGATATGAATTTAGTTGCTGAGTTAATTTGGTCATAGCATAATGTATGAAAACAAGGCATGCTGCTAATCAAAATAGAACTAGATAAATATTTTTAATTCATTTCAAAAGCAGGTAAAAGAAATACTAATGACCATGAGACATGAATTTAGTTGCTGAGTTGGCTTTATAATTCAGTATCCTGTAGAATGATTATTTACACAATTCTTTGCTATGTTGTTACTAAATTCGTTTGCTTGATTAGTAACTTCTTTGGAATGTTGTACAAGGAAATAATAAGTAGAAGAAGTAACAAACTATACCTGTTTGTAAATTGTATTCAAGTTCCTGTACAAAGAAATAAAAAGGGGCTGCAACTGTTTAGTTAAATAAAAATTTAAATGTACAGTAGTAGCATGTACAATTTCTTTCTCTCTATGTGTGTACAGTTGCTCACTTTATATATAGGATTGGAATTGAAAGTTTAATGTACAACAACATAGGATCTTGCTCTAAATTATACGACAACATATTTTCTTGTTATGCAGCATCATGTTTTCTGCTTTAAATTATATAGCAGATTAGATTCAACGTTTTAAATGGATGATATGGTATGGATTGGAGATAATACATAGTATATTTATAAATATATTATTGATATGAGTTGTATGGGCAATTTGTATCAATAGTATAGTTATATCTTATTTATTATATATTCTTCTAACGTGATTTTATAGGCGATCTGCATTAGTGGTCTATCTTCGTTATACACATGTATTATATCATTTTTATTGATGTTTGAATTGAAAATCCATTGTTCGATAAATGTTAATAATATATTGAGTATATACATAATATTGATTACTTTGAAGCTATTAAAATGTGTATATATAGTTGTAGTGTATTCAGACGCATAAATGGCCTAATATTGTATTTTACCCTTAGATCTATAACGTGAGATCTTTATTAATATAGGGTAATTTTATGTTTGTGCTCTTATTATATGTCAAACTTCAAGTTAACTCAATTTTTCCCTCCATTTTTAAATATCCGGTCATCACCATCGACGATTAACTTTAAATATAATTTTTGATTGTGCAGTTGATGCTATTTCTCCTTCTTCGTCAAATACTTTTGGTTTTATGAGATGCTGAGATGTTGGTAGAATGCATCTGACTTCTTTAATGTAAGTTTATTTCATATCAAATTAAGACTGAAAATCATTTTGCTTGTGCTTCTTTTCGACAGTGTGTGTATAATTTTCTCAAAAATACAGTAAATATTCCCTGATTATCAATGATTTATTCCATGACATATATACGTTTTACAGGTCCTATATTTATTTATCTAAGTGATGTTTCTGCATGTTGAAATTCTTACTTTGACTGATGTTTCTAGGCAATTAAAAGAGACTCCTCATTTCACAAAATCACATAGCTTACAGTTATCATTCCTTCTCAACAAATCCAACAAAAAACACATTATCATATGTTACTAGTTGTTTAGCAACTTGCACTAATTGTTCACAAGTCAATTATTTGTCCATAAATTTTGATGTAAGGTCGGACATAACAATGGTCAAAAAACATGAGGAAATGGATGAACATGAATTCATGGCCTGCTTGTACTTCAGTTTTGAATCCAAGTTCATTGTGCATTCATTTCACATTATCTTTCAAATTCCATGAAGGTTCCTAATTACTCATTTATGCTCAAAATTTTTGAGCTTTGACTTCAAAACAAATAGACGCTGCGGTTAAATGTTATTTTGCATACTAAAACTATGCTGTTCCTAAATTTATGACTATTCTCCAATAAAAGAGACAACATATGTATAATGACATCATTTCTTTCTAATCAGAGTTATTATCAATATATTGTTTCCAAAGGATATGTCATCCACTAAAATACAAATACTAGAATCTGAATTAAGGATGCCACAATTGAATCTTGAGCAGGGCTATAATATTTACTATGGCTTGGATTAAATTTTACTTTCTCCCGTTTCGTTTAATATAATTTAATTAATATGAGTTAAAGATTTAACGATTAGATACCTGGAATTAACATGTTTCTCTAACCATTTTTTATTTTTTTAATATGCAACAGAGGTGGTACGCAGCGAACGCTACTAGTCCATAAACCACCATATGCAGTTTCTTCACATTACAGAGAATAATAGACTTTTCGCAATTTTATACTAGAATAATCAAAGAGTCAAGTGGAATCAATCTATGAATGCATATTCACCTTCTCTACATTTCAAGAAACACCCTCATATGTTCATCTAACTATTATTATCTCCACTATGCACCTCTGCAACTCCTAAATATATTATGCCGACAATGCCTTATTTTATGTTCATTTACTTAACCCATTGATAACGGTTAAAATGAGTTAATAACATAAATGATAACACAGCATTATAGATTCAGCACACAAACTGCAGTAGTTTACGGCAGAGTGTATTTGTGGTCAGGCAAGAGGATGTGTATGGTTGTTTGTGAATGGTATGTGGAACGGTTGCTGGCTGTATATAATGATTTCTTGCAAGTTGATGTGCACGGGCGAGCTGATGAGTATGTGAAGCAGTTATGGTTGGTTGTTTGAAGTAGTGTATTGGGTGATGGCTGTAGTTGTGAAGTAGAAAATGATGTATGTATTGCCGATATGGCGACGATGAATCTGATGGTGAAGAGGTAACACTCCAACAAATATTGTATTTTTTTTCCTTTTCAAATTTCTAATTTGGTAAAAGGTGCTGCAAAATAATGATATGGATCAACGAATCAGTAATAAAAGAAAGCGCAAATTATCGGAGAAGGTTGAGAATAGAGGAAAGCAAAATGGTGATCAGTCTGGTACATATCGTAAATCTTTTCAACAAAAGGGTCTTGATAGTAAAGAGAAGCCTGAGGTAATTTATGCCATAACTTCGTTTTGCAATTTGTGTGAAAAATTATTACTTCTTGGATTTGTTTATACATAGGCATGCACACATTCAAAGAATAGTAGCTTCAAGTCAAATACTTTTTTGACAGGGAAGTAAAAGTAGAGCATTAGACGCAAGTTTTAAATCATTGTTGATGTGCTTTGGTCTTGTGGAAGTAAACAGTTAATATCTTTCACAGGTTAAAATTGTTGCTTTATAATAAATTCAAAGTTTTTAGGAGGTTTAACAAACTCTTTGTCCCTCTGTAATTTAAATATCTATCTTGGTATGGTATTTAATTTAACATTTGAATAAACCAAAATTATTTGTACCAAGTAAAACAAATACCACACCAGGTTCACATATTCTCTAGTTTAACATTTTAAATCTTAACATTGTTCTATGACTAATAGCATTTGAAGAAGATTCATAAAGGAGAAGATGCCTTAATGTGCCACCAGTGCCAGCAAAATGACAAGGGTAGGGTTATCTGTTGCATGATGTGCACGAGATAAAGGTTCTGTATACCGTGTATCAAGCGCTGCTGAGTTTTGTCTGGTTTGATCACGATCTCATAAGGGATTTTTTTAGCATAATTCTCATGGTGATTTGGTTATTAGACTTTAAATTCAATGTTCATTTTATTACACACCCCCTAAACCCCCTTTCCCAGTTTTATACCAGAACTTATCAAATAAGATCAAAAAATTTAAAATTTTCATTGCAGTTGTTAGGTTGGGGTAGAGCATTATGATATTAAGTATAGTAACCTGATTCGCATGGAGGGTATATTAAAAATCAAAACAATTGATTTCAAGTTTTTATCTCTTTCAAATCTTTTCTATCTAGAATTTTGCTATTATATGCATCTTTAACTAATTTCTCTCAGAAAGACAGATTGATAAAATTTTGGTATTATATGCAGCAGTTTGATGGTGCATTGGTTGTTTTTGTGTTTTGATGTGTAGTTGAGTTTGCAGTTTGGCAGTAGCACAACAATTGTTTTAGAATGTCGCAGTGGTGTTGAGAGGTGAGGCGAGAAGAAGGATGGCAATTGGCAAGTGCGTTGATGGTGATATTGTGCAGGGACAGATGGGTAGATGGATGTGGCAGCAAGTATTGTAATGGATATGGTATGGTGGCAGAAGCTTGTAGTTGCTAGTGACAAGTGGTGGTCAACTGTGAGTAGATGAAGCCGAGACAGTGGTCAAGTTGTTGATGAACTGTAAATAGGGGAATGGCAGCAGTCTGATGGACACGCTGCATTTATTTTTACTACTGACTATCTGATTATGTACCGTGGAATTTATTTGTGTTTTTCATTTTTTTGTAGAATTATTAAATCTGATTATGTATTTGCCATCAAATTTAATTTTGAATGATAGTAATATTGCATGCAATAATTGTTTGTTATAATCAATAATATATATAGTCTATTTGAGTACTGTAATAATGGTATCTGAGAATGGTTTTTTTGCATCAGGTATATATAGCTGATGCAATAGAGGGATTAATTTGCATCGGTTGTTATAAAAAACCAATGCAATAGAGGGATTAGTTGCATTGGTTTTCATTACAACCGATGCAACATGGGGGCTGTTTCCAAGCAACCAACCATGGTATTTTGCATCAGTTGTTAGTCGGTTTCAGAATTGATGCAAAAGTGTTAAGTCTGTTGCATCAGTTGCATATGCATCGGTTGTTGAACTGATGAAAAAGGGGGGTAAACAACCGATGCAAATGGTCTGTCTTGTAGTAGTGAAACCAGAAACTTGATATTGCTAGCAACCATCAGTATCCTTAAGACTCAACTAAAATTTAGTAGATTAAGAAACGTGGACTTGTCTAATAAGATCGAAGAGGTACAGGAAACACATGAACAAACCTGTGCCAAATCACTTAAGTCCTTTAGGCTTAGGGGTTCTAGGTTAACAAATCAAATCTAGGAACCTAGTGGCCTATTAAAGCTTGCGTTAGACGATCGAGATGAGGTCTTTAAAGAGTTTGCCCGACTCTGTAAACTACATTCAAGTGACCTTCAATCGAAGAACAAAAGATTATCTTTCCTCAGAAGATTCTATGATATAAATCTAACTATAACTTCAGAGCCTCTTCCTGGTTACTGAAGTATAACTCTGTCCCCCTTAGTTATTATAGATAGGAAGACTCCTAAAAGTGAACATGTTTTGGAATATGTTTCCAATGTATTTTGAAAGCTGACCTTGGGATGCCTTTGATAGATTCTTCTCCTTCAAAACTTTCTATAGAGAAGGATGGTTTAGGAAAGGACATTTCTTTCTCCAATATAGCCAGATCCTTGGGATCCCTTGTCTGGACTTGCCCGCAACGGAAGTTATGGGCGAGTTTCAAAAAATTTACCCCGTTGGATCTTTTATTGGGCCTATGACGTCTAACTGAATTAGAATATTTCTAAATTTAATTTAAATAAAATCATTTATTTTATTTAAATTCAAATATATTAAGATATGAAATTAATTTTATTTGATTTAGTTTATACATAAATATACCATATACATATATGTGTGAGTGCATGTGTAGCATAATAATTCGTGAAAGGTATAATATGCCTACATGTAGATGTTGGCTATAATCAAAGCGGAGCTTTCATATTGAAGATATGTAGTATTCTCAAGTTGAGAGAACTAGGTAAATCAGTCACATCGATATTTTATGTTTGACCTTAGTTATATTAACCAACAGAAAACTATCAAGTGAGTCGTTCCATAGTTATCCAATAACTATTACTACGTAACCCCTAGGTGCCCCCAGCAGTCATGAGTAATACATTACCCAATGATTGGAGAGCACTACGTACTCCAATCTCAACGGATACATCGATATCCATTCTCGATGCATCTTGGCTAGGAACATTTAAAATGGTATGTTTGTTTCGTTGTGATAAATTACTCGCGGTTATAACACTTTGTAACTACTATCACAAAATATACCATTTATGGATTTTTCTATTAAATATACTTTTAATTAAGTTAATTAATTAATATAATCACATTATATCAAGTATATAATAGGAAGAAAATAACTTTTATTTCAAACAAGATTGGTCAACGAGTTAGATGTATGCAACAAATTAAATAATTGCCTCTAGGGCATAACCTTGACTCTGTCAATCTCCAACTTGCACGTGGGGTCAATTATGGTATCTAATTCCAACTTCTCTAATTAGTTTCTCAAAACAAATTAGGTCAGTCCCTTAGTGAATGAGTGTGCTATTATGTTTTATTTATCTACTTTGTCGATTAACTCTCTCTCTGACACCGATAAACTGTCTTTATCATATGGAACAATTCGAAGTATATCTTTCGACTTATAGTGAGCATTAAGTTCTATCATGACCAATTTCATGACATTGTTATCTTATAACAATATTATGGGATTCTCAACATTTGGAATCACCTTTGGCTCAATTATAAAATTGTGCATTTATATCTGTATACATTGGTTTATTGTAGCGCTATTCAAGTTAATGTTCTCAACATTTCGTGGAATTTACTACAATCTTTTATTTTGAAACATTTTCAAATTAAAATTTTTAACTTGAATTTAATCATTGACATGTTATACACAATATCACTTATGAAAGTTTATGTCCAAACGTTCCATCATAACGAGTTCAATGTTTCTTTAAACAATTCTCTAGTATTTCATAAATACGTGATAACAATTCATACAACCATTTAGTGATATCAATTTGGATTTTATATTTTCTCCATGTATCAAATACATAAAAAAAACACAATATCATACACAACATAACCTGTATGATAATTCCTATTGTTAATGCATAGGGAATCCAACTTACATGTTCTACTTTTAATAGGGTGCACTTGTATATCGTTTTGGGACAATCCCTATATCTTTTATACTCACCATAAAAGACATAATTTACAATCCAAAATTGTGTATTAAAATAACTAAAGTTGATTTTAATACATGGATACTGTTAAAATCAACAACGTGTAGTTTACTTATAGTTTAGAAATATCACTATACCTTTTAATGTTCTTTCTTATGAAGACACGTTTCCTCTGCACTTTGATTGAAAATCAAACTATTTGATATTTTTATCATAATACTTATTCAATCTTGATGCTTATAAAATGACACATTCATATCATTTCTTGAATCATATCCAAAGACTCACAAACCCACTCCCACTAACTTTGAGGCATTTTGGTTAATATGTGTGAACGGCTTACTCAAATCATTATTTAGAATTTTTTGTTTCAATACATAAGTACCAAATGCTAAGTCTTATAGAGAGATAATTTTATGAGTAAATCTGAATTAACTTGAGCATGTTGAATACCGAATTTGTTATGCTAATTCCAATAATTGAAATTTGCGATATTATTCTTATCAACATTGCTCATTTAATTCCAATCACATTAGTCTTCCTAATAAAGTCACAATCTCGGCCGATGGATCACATCTCTTTGGTTACGACCACCAAAACCATATTTTGATAGCATACTTTGAATTCTTTCATATTTGCGCATCATACCATATAGAGTCAAATCTTGGTTTAATTGAACAACCGAGGGTAATGTATATTTTTGACATTAATAAGAAACTCATAGTTTCTCTTTGATGTACAAGAATACTTATTAGACATTCTAATGTTATGTGTTCATTTAGGTTAGTTAATTTCACTTTATCTTATATAATCGGTTCTATCTATGAATCGATCGGATCCAATTCCATTTGACTACTAAAAATTTCTCAAAGAGATTCCTTCACAATGAAGTTGATATATCTTGAAACAAAAACTATTTCTTAGTTTAAATAGAACAGGGATTCATAAAAGCTTTATGAACCTTTTTATTTATAAAGCTGATTCTAGTTTACAAAAATTATGTTCAAAACATAAATATATCATTTGATGACAAACCTTTCCAAAAAACCTTTTGGAGATTTACACAAGATCCCTCATGAACAATTATTACGTGTAATCTTTTGACTCGCACAACCTGCCAACTCCTTGGCCTAGGATATGTTGGGATTTCTTATAAACCCTTATCTTGTATGATTTTTTAAACTGTTGTTTAGATGAAAAAATATCAACCTTGCGTGCTACTCTTAAGTACATAACCTTATAGAAAGAAACTAACTCAACTTAACTCACAATAGATCATAAATTGTCCAACAATGTCTGATTTTTTCTTATCGATGCATCACTATGTACCGCATGTTCGAGTGATTTTTGAGATTGAATCTATATTCATTTTCAGGCACACTTGGAAATCTTTCAATATACTCACTTCGACCAAATTAAATCATTTTATTCTATTGCATGTTATTTTATTTACTTTTCTTTTATATTCTATGATTTTATCATAAACTTACTGCATGTGTATACAATACATATGTACATGTTGGTAATAAGTCATCGACGAATATAACAAAGTATGTGGAACCCTTTTGGTATTCATAGACTTGTGATTGCATACATCAATATGCATTAATTCAAAGAGTTTATCAACTCTTATGATGCTCCAACTGAATGGGTGCATAGCCATCTATTGTTTGAGATATAATTAACTTGTATCATATGATTCATAATCATATAGTAAAATTATTTATCAAAACTACAGCTTAGTCTATAATTTCAAAACAACTATAAATATTATTAGACACATATGTATTTTTTTTTGTTGAATCGCTTTTACTGTGAAAACAAATTCCATAATATAGTTCTATTTCATAATGAATATTCATAATACTCATATTGAAATATAATTATATCTATTTTTCAATCAATACCAAAAATAAACATTATTTCACAAATAATGTCCGGTACATTTTACGAAAACACTTTTCGTAATTTGATGCAATCATTAGGTGATATATGGCATGCTCCCACTATTTCCGCCATTACTATGATAGCATACTAAATTTAAAGGTCCAGCATTCACTTAATATTGTTTACTTATTTCATATGCTGCAACTAGTTTACAGTGGAGAGTTCTTTGATCAAATATCTTGAATTCAAAGAAATAAATGTTATAGAAAACAATTTTCTATATGAAAATACATTTCGAAATAAAAAAATCATATTTCTTATTCCAATATTAGGTATCGATTATTATTACAGTTCTTGTTTCCAATGTTTCTCTATGAAGCAGAAGTGACTATTCATTCTCTTCATTCCAACTTTACCTTAAATTACATCTATTCTTATACATTCGTTTTTCTTTCAAATGGTCAAACTATTCAAAAGAAAACCTTACTACGATATCATAACAAACCTTTTACAAAACCGCATTCAATTATTCTTAGCATTTAAGACATCAAATAGGTTGCACTTTATGTAAACCGATCAAGATGACATTTCAACGATCTAGTTCTTAGATGTATCTCGTAGTTCATGGTCTTATGTTGCATTAATACAATATGATCCTTTTGAAATCTTTCAAGTTGAATATATGATCTTAAAATACTATTTATTAGCCTACTTCGAATGAATTAACTTCATCGAAATATTGTACCCTACAAACTATGATCGTTCACATATAACATTTATATGTGAAAGTACATGGATCAAATATCCATGATCTTAAATTGCATTTAGAGTTCAAAAACTCATAAAATGCAATACACGGTCTTCAATTATTAGTAATTATATATTATATTTCTATTTGTCAACTTTTAATTCAGTTTGTTTATATATGTTAATTGATAAACGTTTTATCAATTGTATTAAATGCAAAAAATTATCATTATAGATAATTATAATATTATATAACATATGTTCTTACAATATTAGAAAGGTTAAATGTTACCATTTCATTTTTCTAATAAGGCTCCCACTAGTCTTTCATATTTCTCCAAACCATAAGATGAAACATAGAAGTCTTATAACTTCACTAGTGGGTGTTAGGACTTGTTTATTTTGGTATTATGACCTTGAGTTTGCTCAACAAAACATAGTCCCACAAAAGATGAATAACTCCTTATCAGTTGTATCATATACAACTCCTAACCCATTTTTCCTTGTTCTAATCTCATTTTGACATTGAGTTTGCTCAACAAATCGAAAGAGATTATTCGCTCATACCTACTATGTTGTGATGGCCTAAGTATAGTATATGTACCTTGAGTTTGCTTAACAAATACATGTAGTTATCTTACCTCATCTATTCAATATATTAATAATACTACGCATAACATTCCTAGCTTGAGTTTGCTCAACAACTAAGGAGTATGTAAGTAATTTATTATTATATATATCGTAGAGGACAACATTATATTGAAGATTCATAATCTTCAATATATATATATATATATATATATATTGAGTGATATCGACTTATAGAATAATATATTTCTTATGAAATATGCCAGTGATTCGAGTGTCAAACACATCAAAAATCACGGTATATGTACATTTACATATGTATTTATTTGTCAAGTCTAATTGGGTTTCTTTAATGTTCTACGTTTAATTTATACACATATCATATAAGTTTTATTGTTATATAACTTTTATATTTCATATTACTTATAATATAGTCTTACGTATAATATATCATTAATTAAATCTTATCTAATCAATTTTAATCAATTAACTCTTTAATTAATTTTAAATTATTATTCTAATATAACTTTTATATTGGACATATCTACTATAACATTTATAGTGTATATAATAACCTTTATAGTGTAACACACATATATCATATATATGTGTATTTTATTTAATTAATTAACGTTTAATTAATTTATTCAATTAAATAAGTTTTATTAAAATTTATTAATTTCAAAATTTATCTTTTATACATACATGTATACTTATGTTATCTTTAACATTTTAAAATAACATAACATATATCAACATATGTAATACATGCATATATGCATTAATTAATTAATATATTTAATTAATCAATTTTACTAATCTGATTAATAAATTTAAAATTATTATATAAATATTTTCAAACATTTTGAAAATATTAGTCCTTTCAAACATTTTGAAAACTTATGTAGTATTATAATTTTTATAATAAACCTGTTTTATTTTAAATTTACCTATTAAATTTAAAATCTTTAACATTAATTTTAAAAATGATTTTGAATATTAGCTCAAGGCCCAAATTAAGTTGGGCCTTTTCTATTAGGAGCAATCTTTGGACTCACTTCACCTTTCTGGCCAAGCTGGTAATCAGAAAGGACATGGTACTTGATTACTCAATTCCAATCATAAACATTTCCTTTCTAGACATTGTACTAAGTGGGCAAGCTTAATTAGTTAGCTCTAATATGACTAATTTAGACCGCATAAGCTATTGGGCTCCGATACCATTGTTGGAAATGGACTAGCCTACAACGGAAGTTATGGGTGAATTTCAAAATTTTACCCTATTGGATCTTTTATTGGGCCTATGAAATCTAACCGAATTAAAACATTTCTATATTTTAATAAATAAAATCATTTATTTTATTTAAATTAATATATTAAGATATGAAATTAATTTTATTTGATTTAGTTTATACATAAATGTATCATATACATATATATGTGAGTGCATGTGTAACATAATAATCCGTGAAAGGTATACTATGTCCATATGTAAATGTTGGATTTACATCGCAGTAGACATATTAGCTCATTTTGTATGTCATGTATAATATGTGCATGTATACGTGTTACAAAGCACACACACATATGTATCCATAAATATATTATATAATATATGAACATAAAACATTCATATATTGATAAATATATATAGAAAGAGAGAGAACAATTATTAAAAATTATTTATAATTCAAAATTAACTTAGTTTTGCAAACATAATAAATTTAGTATTTTAATTTGCATATATTATGAATAAAATAATGTTTTCATCCATAAATAATTAACATAAATAAACTATTGATGAAAATTCAAATTTTACAATTTTTGAAAATCTAGGAACATAAAATAGAGCTTAGGAAAAATCTGAAATATTTGCGAAGTTGAAATATTATTTTTGAAAACAAATACATTGATTTCGGCTATAATTATTTAATATAAAATAATATATTTTTGTTAATTAAAATTTTAAAATTTTAGAAATTCCAGGATCATGAATGAAAGGTTAAGAAATTTTTTGAATAATTTTTCAATTAGATTATTATTTTTAATAAATCATGAAAAATTCCAAAATAATATTAATTATTAAAGATAATAAACTTTATTGAAAAATTCCTAAATTTTTTCTACATGTTTCTAAAATGATATAATATTTTTAAAAATTACAAAATTGAATTTCTAATGTAATTATTTTATATATAATAAACAATTCAAAAATTCAATAAATGTTAATTTGAAAATATGAATATATGTATGATAATTAATATTTGAATTTGTAAATTCATATTTTATATAAATAAGTGTACTAAAATTTTTAAATCATATATATATATATATATATATATATCTTATATATGCATATATGCTATTATGAGAGGGAAATATATACTAATATATATATATATGTGTGTGTGTGTGTGGATTTATTAATAAATATATTAAAGCAATTATTAATGACAAAAATTGATTATTTTTACTGTAAACAACATTTGTCTAAACATAAATCAAATAGTATAATAAAAAATTATGCACATAACCAAACAGATTTGTGACAACCACATCTACTTACAAAATCTCACCTAACTAAACATATGGTAGCAATATATTTAAACAGATATAAAATTTCTCATTATAGGGTCATAGAATATAATTTAATTATTGTAATATGAATTAAAATTACCAATTTAATGATGCCTTTGAATCCACGTTGATGTAATTACTTCCCTTCCCTTTACTGTTCTTGATTCGTCGGATTGCAAGTCCGGAATCACCGACCTCTAACTATCGAATAATATTATTTTAATTTGAAATATACTTGATAATTTTAAAGTGGATTGAGAGCTATATTTTAATCAGCAATGTAGAAGGTAATGGCGGCTAAAAAAGTTAGTAATTGCTTTTAGAGAAACATACAAACATATATATATATATATATATATACACACACATATACAAACACACACACACACACACACATATATATATAGGGTTGTTTTAGAGAGAAACGAGGAAACCCATTTTACCCATTCTCATTGATCTCAACCCGTTATCTCCAAGCGAATTCCCTATGTTTTATCCACTCCTAGACCTTCCCAAAACCAAAATTTTACAGCCTTAATGATGGGCCTTAAAACCATCCAAGCCCAGGCCAAAATACTATGCAATTAAATCTAATTTAATTGCTTGACGATATTGTATATCGATCGATATATTTATAATTGTTATAAATATAGATAACATTATTTATTTCTCAAATCATATTCAAATTTTATAATTAATATTTAATAAATATTAATTAATTTATAACAATTATAAACTAATTAAATATTTTGGTCTCAGGGGAATTCATCATTTCGGCTGTGTAACTCTTGGGTGTAAATTTGATCAGCGATTGACATTGAACTATTTTAATGTTAACATTCACACGTCACTTAGCAGGTGGTGTGACATTATGGCCAAATTTATCTCTTACTCATTTTCAGTAAAAATCCAATTTTAGTATAATAAGCGTTACCCGGTTGTGACATTTGTTTACACCAATTCTCTTCGTCAAAACTATATCCTTTGGACTTATGAAATTTGGTAATGGTCAAAATTCCAACCTCATCCACATTCAACTTTATAGTCTCATACAAAGTAGTGGTTCAATAATAACAATCATTATTAACTGAAATGCTCTGGCTAGAGACTTTGACTTTGAGTTGACTGTGATACTAACCGAATATAGCTTAGGAGACGAATCTTCTCTTGAATAGTCCTTCACTTCCAATACTTCCACTCGACCCAAATATAGTCACTCGATGGATGCCATGCCATGATTTGGCTATAATCAAAGTGGAGCTTTCATATTAAAGATCCACGGTATTCTCAAGTCGAGAGAACTGTGTAAATCAGTCGCGTCGATATTTTCTATTTGACTTAGTTGTATTAACCAACAGAAAACTATCGAGTGGGTCATTCCATAGTTATCCAATACTATTAGTACATAACCTCTAGGTGCCCTCCAGCAGTCTGAGTGATACACCGTCCAACATTTGGAGAGTGTTACATACTTTAGTCTCAATGGATACATCGATATCCAGTCTCGATGCATCTTGACTAGGAACATTTAAAATGTTATATTTGTTTCCTTGTGATAAATACTCATGGTTACAACACTTTGTAACTACTATCACAAAATATACCATTTGGATTTTTCTATTCAATATACCTTTAATTAAGTTAATTAATTAATTAATATAATCACACTATATCAAGTATATAATAGGAAGAAATACCTTTTATTTCGAACAAGATTGGTCAACGAGTTAGATGTATGTAACAAACTACATAATTTTCCCTAGGGCATACCCCTAACTCTGTCACCTTGCTGATACTAGGTGTAGAGGTCTTATGATTATTTTACGTAATAAGGAGAAATTTAATTATCTTATAGGACCATGAATGCTATATCTTTTATTTTTTACTGTCTGTATTAATTTCCTACGGAATGAAATAGGACCGTCTTTATGATAATCTATCTTTTTTTATTTTAATTTGAATCTCTTTAGGGGCAATCATTTCCCAACTGCTTAAGACTAGAAAGAGAAAGTGCCTTCGTGTGATGGAGTCTTGATGATAAGATAACTAAACTGGTGGAATATAATGCTGATCTCAATACCAACATTCATGCCATCTTGAAAGACAATGAATCCTTAAAATGAAATCATGAGTAGCTATCCAAGAAGCTGTCTGTTATCCTGGAGGTAATGCCAATGACTTATCATGCTTCAGAATCGGTTGTTTCAAGACTATGGGAGTCTGCATCTACTCTTATATAATAGTTGGACGAAACTCATCAAGAGCTTTCAGTAATCAAACCACAAGAACTTGAAATTGACAATAAATGTTCCAATGAAGTTACAGTTGCAGCCCTTTCGACTCATGGAAGAGGTAGAGGTTGCGCTGCCATGAGACTTCCTTCTTCTCATAGGACTACGGTTGTCTCTACAGGGTCTCGTTCCCCACCTCCTCAACTTGAGAGGAATTCTCCCTTGGTTCTAGTGCCTAATGCATCAAACATTCTCATTTGTACCAAGGATGGTCTAATAATTTCATTTAGGATATTTAAGAAGGAATGTGTATCTAGGATATATGATAAAATAGAGAAGCATTTCAAATCACGCCTAGAGGAGGTCGTTAAAGAGGCTGAAAATAGAGTTAGAAATATGTATGAAGGCATGTGAGACATCACCCTCTGATTTTATTATTTATTATACTCTGGATGTGTTGAATATGCTAGTATATGATTTTTGTTTGATGATAATAAACATATATATATATATATATATATATATATTCAACTAAATGTATTTGTTAATATACTATTTTATTTTTCACATAATTAAATAAATAAATAATATTTGTTGAATAAAATAAATAACACAGAATTTAAATTCAAACAAATATTTTATTCAAATAAATATTTCATTACAATTATTGAATAGTACAAATTTGAGCTCTCATTATATATATACAAAATTTCAGTTATAATACAATTTTTCACTATACATTTGCACCTCACTACATATCCCTTATTCACTCGTATTTATTTTCAACTCTATTTCAGCTTGAATCCAGCATCTGAATTATCTTCATAATAACACCGACGCAGTAATATTGAAAAAGAAATATTTTTCTGTAGTGTAAAAAAAATGTGTTTTGAAAATATTATTTGCCTCGGTTATTTGGGTTGTTCGTCATCATTTAAATTTGAATTCATCATACACGAACAGCTTGTGACATGCACAGACTATCACTGTACATGCCGGAAGGCCGTGCACTCCGGTATACACTTGATAAAACTACACAGACAGGTGAGCCAACGCTAGGTTCAACTCAGGTGCGATACAAAAACAAAAATTGAATGGTCAAGTTATAATGACTTGAACAAGCCTCAACCAAAAATTCAAGTGATATACACATGAATGACATGACTCAAGACCATAAATACCAACACAATGCATATATGTTTATGTTAGCATATATGTACATATGAATCAAATGGCTAAGACCAGAGTCAAGAATACAGTTCAAGCTTCAATTGAAAACAGAGCGAACCGGGCCTAAACTTCAATCCGCTCGAAGTGGTGCACCAATAACAGTTTAAGTATAAACATTGTTGTTAGCTAGAACATCAAGGGGCAACAAAATGATGAGGTTCCAAATCAACATAAGTTCAGATAGTCATGTACATATTCAAGTTGTTCAGATCAGTCCAAAAAGACTTCCACCAAACCAGACCTGGCAACATAAACAACATGAACTGGATCGAAGTGACAAGAAACTCAACCAACAACAAATGAAACATGGTGCAACAAATACAACATAAAACAAGATTGCATTAAGAATACATAACCAGAACACAAGCGAAACTGCACATGACTCAATGCAAACATCAGGTTCCAGAATACAAATAAAATATACAGTGCAGATGGAACAGTCGAGTTCAAATGCAAGGATATTATTATAAACTCAGACTACAATGAGAAGTCGAGATAGACCACATTCATATAAAACCATAGCCAAGACCAGATCACATACATAGGTGATAGGACAACTCGGCTAACAGGATCAAGTAGCCTAGAGAACAACAACCATGAAGTCGAACAAAGCTTCATCAAGTATACATGAGGAAAAGAGCATGCACAAGTGACTCAAAGCCAGATAATAACAAGTACAAAACAATAACAGTGCAACAGTGGTGAACAGAACATAAACGAGGCATGTAAAAGCAACTCACCACAATGCAACGCAAAATCAAGTACAAAATCAGAGGCTACCAAGGACAGAGTTCACATGACATCACACATAATGAGGCATGGTGAAAATGGAATGCATCAGAGTAATGAAATGTCTAGACCAGATTTCGAGATGACAATGCAGCTTCAAATGAAAACAGTGTCACCAACTTACACACAGTTCAAGCCAGCAAAAATTGGAACCAAATCAAGTCAAAGACAACATAAATACCTATGCAGTTCAAAGCAAAGCCGAAGTCACAGAGAAAAATTGAAATGGCCGAGCATAGAAAATTGAATTTTTCAAAGCCATAGTGACCAAGGTAAAATCGAGCAAGTTAAAAAACAAAGCTGTGATAATCAAGCAAAGTTTTGGACCAGTCGGAGAAATCACCAACATTCAAGTTAAATCGAATGGCCAAGCATAGTAATTGAAAAACTCAAATAAATATATTCAAACGTAAATTTAGGGTTTTCATCCCTATATAAACCATCTACATCATCGACATTTCAATACATCGAGTTCAAGTAAGTTAACCGGTAAAGAAAATAGCATAAATCACATAACGTCAAAATCGAACTCGATCGAAAAGCAGCTGAAGCTAAGCAACGAACGATCGATCAACATAGAACCATGAGAACATAAACTGGTCAACCATCCAAGCGGCGGCTTCAAAATAATGAAGCTCTAATTTTTGAAGGAAGAGGAATGAACGAGTAAAGTGAAACGAGACAACCATTATCACAAACGCAAAGGAAAGCAAGCCGAACAATATAAAAAGGAGAAAGAGAAATTGTTTTATCAAGTTTTTTATTTAGGTCGGCTTATAATATCTTTTGGGCTTTGGATTATAAAATTAGGATTTTGATTTTTAAATTGTTTTTAAATTTGTATTTTCTTCTTAAACTTTTGTAAATTCTAGTCATGTGACTAGAGGACGAACTATGATGGTGTAGTTCGAAAATTCACAGCTCAGTGGTTGAGTTGTTCAAGGTTTTTAAGCGTAGAGTTAGGTTAGTCGATAGAGGTTGTCGTGAGTTTACGTGTATAAGCATCTGACTACTTAATTTCTTGTAGAAACCTTGGGGGCAGCACGTAGGCAGGATTTTGCCGAAGCTGGATAATCTGTGTTGTTCTATTTTTGCTTTTTTATATTCTGCTATTATCTGTGCTGCTATTATTCTACTATTAACTGTGTTGAAATTATATACTTCCACATTAAATTTTTATAATTGATAGTATCACCCTATTCACCCCCTCTAGGGTGAAATCAATCCTACAAGTGGTATCAGAGCTAGGAATAGAAGTTAATTTTTATTTTAAAATTTTGATTTTTCAAAAACCAATTTTTGTTTTAAAAATTTGAATTTTTAAAAATTTCTTCTTTTAATAATGCTTTTGCTAAGGATCAGTCCATAGTTAGACCACCAATATTCAATGGTGAATATGCTTACAGGAAAATTAGAATGAAAATTTTTCTGAAAACCATTGATGCTTGAAATATTGTTGAGATAGGTTATAGCACACCAACTATAGTTGTAGATAATCAAGAAATAGATAAACCGATGGATCAATGGACAGATCTTGAAAATAGACTACATAATGCTAATGCTAAAGCTATGAATTCTATTATTTGTTCATTGGATCAAATTGAATTTAATCATGTCTCACATTGTCTAACTGCAGAAGTACGACACACACTCGAAATGACTCACGAAGGAACATCTCAAGTCAAAGAATCCCGCCTTGCCATGCTTAGTAGAGAATACGAGAACTTCAAAATAGCCAAGGAAGAACATGTTAAAGCGATGTACAGACGACTTTCCAACATCGTATACAAATCAAAAGCTCTCATAAAATCATACACAGAGTTGGAAATAGTCAGAAAAATCTTCAAAGTCCTTCAACGAAATTTTGAAGCCAGAGTCCTGCTATCCAAGAATCGAAGGATTTGAAATAAATTAAAGTCGAAGAACTTATTGAAAATCTCACCATTTATGAGCTAGAAATGAAATTCAAGGAAGAATGCAAAGGAGGTGATACACGAAAGAAATCAACAGCTCTCAAAGAAACAACAAAAGGTGATGATGATAACGATGATAACGGAGCAGCTGAGCTGGCACTATTAATAAAGAAATTCAAAAGGTGGAATCGCGAATACGGAAATCCAGCTCTAAATCAAAAGTTGAAAAGCAGATTAGTCAAAGCAGTAGACAACTCAGAAGAGCAGGAGATCATCTGCCACAGGTGCAATAAACCTGGTCACATCAAGACCAAATTTTCCACAGAATCGATTCAGCCATGGAAAGAAACAGAAAAGGAGAAGTTTTGCAGCCACTTGGGATGAAACTGATGAAGATGATAAAAGCACCGGCAGTGAGAGTGAAAAGGCAGATCTGCGACTTCGAGGTGATATAACTGACAGTGATGATGATGAACCAAGCGAGGTATCAAAACTTACTCACTTAGAATTACTTATATATTTCCACATCGTAAATGGCTGTTTTGAAAGACCTAGGGAGAAATACGCTAAATTTGAATTACAAAGAAATACTCTGATAGATTTAAATAAACAATTTGACCAATTGGTTAAAAACTATCAAAGCCCTAAGTGTGACAAGTGTCCATCATTTGAAGAAGATATTAAAAATTAGAAATTAAAATAAAAACACTTGAAAATGAAATTCTGATTTTGAAAGAAAGTGAAAATGCGAGGAGAGAAAATTCTATTAAAAAATGCACATAATTATTAAATGAAAATGAATCTCTCAAAACATAAGTCCAACAACTGTCTATGACTTGAGGGAAAATTTCAAAAAGTGAAAGATCATTAAATATGTTATTAGGAAAACAAACTGTTAATACAGAAAGACAAGGACTTGGATATAATCAAACCGAACTTGTTAGAAATGAAATTAATCAAGTCAAATCAAAGTGCACGATATGTGGAAAAACTGGGCATAATCAGAATATTTGCTGGTATAGACCCAAATACGTGAAAACCATTCCAATTTGTGTTCCAAAAGGAATGAATATGAAATCCCTTAAAGTCAAACAAATCTGAATGCCAAAAGGAACAAATATAAATAGTTTTTGGTCTCCACAAACATATTTTTCAAAATTAAACCATGGACCTATAAAAACAAATAGGTCGTAAAAATCTTTTCTTGTACAGCTGTGGTGGTAGGCTGAGGAACAACAACGGTGTTGCCTTGATTTTGGCTATTCCAGGCACACAACGGGGGACAGATCAAAGTTCCTTAGCCTAGTATAAAGGTGGCAGAATCACAATATGCAACAACAAAAAATTATTGTAAAGGTAAAAAAATTAACGGTATATTTATCTTGAACGATTTATTAAATGCAATAGTCTGCACCACAATCTGAATTAAATCAGCCAGTTTTGTGATGAGACATGAATGTTGATTTTGATTCTGACTTTTTCAAAATTGTTGGCCAATTATATTTTTATGCCAAGAACACTATAAGTACATCTATAATCTCTACTCTAGTTCATATAAATTTGTTTGAACTAATGATGTTGTTTTATTGATTACTGATTACTCATGATACAAGTGGATATATTTATTTTCTGGATCTGATACTATGTTCACTATTTGGTTATTTACACGGCTTCAATGTAATTTCATTTAAAATCTGTTAAAAATGATTTTAAGATATTTTGTTGCACACTTCATGGTCTAGTCTATGACATCAATCTAATGATAATCTTGAGTCAAAGGGAAATTCAAAAGTAGATAATACTGGTATTTTAGTTGATAGAAAAATTACTAGTGGAACGTGACTTATGTTGAGAGATTAAGTAATTGCATCGTTTTAAAAGAAAATATCTGCATATTTTTTCATTTCAACTGATTTTCAAATTAGTTGACATTTAAAAAAAAATCCACTTCAGAAAATCGTTTTGTTGACCTTGTTTTAGATTAGTCATTTTAGAAAATTTGATTTTATAATTATTTTTGGATTTGATCTTAAATGACTGCATTAACTAATCTGACTCCCTACTGATTATCGAAAAGATAAATAGTGATTGAAAAAGTGATAAGTGCTGATACTAATCATATATTATAACTTGAGATGGTATATTTAGTAAATTTCTTTAGAAATTTAAACAAGATTTATAATAACTTTTAATGGGTAAAAATTCCATGACCATCTCTATTGCTACCATATTTCTAACGACCATCGCTCATCAAAATCCAATATAGTATGTCAATATGTGGTATTTTAAATGGGAAATTGTTTATTTTTAATTTTTTATATTTTTTAGCGATAAAAACATCCAAAGTATTCACTCTCATTTAAAAGTCCTCATGGTTATGCATAGGTGAATTACTTGGAATTTTTGATTATGTGCTTTCATGTTCATTTAAAAGTCCTCACGGTTATGCATGTGTGGAACACATATCAAAATTGATCAATTAAATAGACAAGTTGATTCTAATCCCATTTAAAAGTCCTTATGCTTATGCGTGGTTAGAAGATACTTTAATTAATTTTTTGTAAATAAAAAAAATTAAGAATACTACTAATCTCATTTAAAAGTCTTAACGGTTATGCATGGTTAGTAGATATTCAAATTCCTACTATAAATATATCACAATTAGACACGACTATATGGTTTTATATACCGACATCAACCCTATCATTCTAAAGTGGAATATGCATCAAACAGAGTATTTATGGTTTTTGTTTGATTTTTTATTGAAATTTAATATTTAACTCGATTGGGAATTAATATTGTATTAATTTCCATCACTTTATCTCTATTTTTCTAACACTTGTACTCCTTTGCTGATAACAAAAGGGGGAGATAATAGTTAAGATTTTGGAAATAAAGGTCAAATATTTTATTTTGTATTTTCTATTTGCATCTAAGTCCATTTGCATAATTTCATTTATTTTCATGCATATATGAAGGGGGTTCCATGTAGAGAGGGAGCATTCAAATACGGGGAGCAAATAGAATGACCGAAAACATTTAACAAATTCAAAATCTTAAATATATTTTTGTTATCATCAAAAGGAGGATATTGTTGAATATGCTAGTACATGATTTTTGTTTGATGATAATATGTGTGTATATATATATATATTTAATTAAATATATTTGTTAATGTAGTACTTTATTTTTCACATAAATAAATAAATAAAGATTTGTTGAATAAAATAAATAACACAGAATTTAAATTCAAACGGATATTTTATTCAAACAAATATTTTATTACAACTTTTTAATAGTACAAATTTGAGCTCTCACTGTATATATACAAAATTTCAATTATAATACAACTTTTCACAATACATTTGCACCTCAATACATATCACTCATTCACTCATATTTATCTTCAACTCTATTCCAGTTTGAATCCATCATTTTAGTTATATGCATAGTAAACACTGACGCAGTAAAATTGAAAAAGAAATATTTTTCTACGGTGTAAAATAAAATTTGTTTTGAAAATAATATTTTCCTCGGTTATTTGAGTTGTTTGTCGTCATTTAAATTTTAATTCATCATGCACGAATAGCTTGTAACATGCACAGTGCATCACTGTACATGCCACAAGGCCGTGCACACCAATATATACTTGATAAAACTGCAGGGACAGGCATGCACAAGGTCAAACCCGAGCCGAGACTGGATTCAACTCAATTGCAATACAAATAAAGTCACGATACAGGCATAAGGTCAAATCTGAGCCAACGCTGGGTTCAACTCAGGTGCAATACAAAAAGAAAATTTGAATGGTCAAGTTTTAATACTCGAACAAGTCTCGACCGAAAATTCAAGTGATGTACACATGAATGACATGACTCAAGACCGTAAATACCAACACAATGCATATATGTTTATGTTAGCATATATATACACATGAATCAAATGGCCAAGACCAGATTCAAGAATACAATTGAAGCTTCAATTGAAAACAGAGCAAACCAGACCTAAACTTCAATCTGGTCGAAGTGTTGCACCAACAACAGTTCAAGTATAAACACAGTTATGCTAGACAACTGATTACAAAACCAGACTGCAAATATCAAAGGGAAAAATGAATGCAACCAGATCAGTTATGAGAAAGATAAGCCAGAACATCAAGGAGCAACAAAATGATGAAGTTCCAAATTAACAAAAGTTCATATTAGCCATGTACATATTCAAGTTGTACAGACCAGTTTAAAAATACTTCCACCGAACTAGACCTAGAAACATGAACAACATGAACTAGATCGAAATGACAAGAGACTCAACCGGCAACAAGTGAAATATGGTGCAGCAAATAATACATAAAACAAGACTGCATCATGAAAACATAACCAGAACACAAGTGAAACTGCATGTGACTCAATGCAAACACCAGGATCCAGAATACAAATGAAATATACAGTGCAGATGGCACAGTCGAGTTCAAATGCAAGGATATGAATACAAATTTAGACTACAATGAGCAGTCGAGACAGATTACATTCATATGAAACCATATCCAAGACCAGATCACATACATAGGCAACAGGACAACTCGACTAACATGATCAGGTAGACCAGAGAACTACAACCATGATGTCGAACAAAGCTTCATCGAATATACATGAGGAGTAGAGTGTGCACAAGTGACTCAAAGCCAGATAATAATAAGTACAAAGCAATGTCAGTGCAATAGAGGTTAAAAGAACATAAGTGAGGCACGTACAAGCAACTCACCATAATGCAACACATACTCAATTACAAAATGTACAAAATTAGAGGCTACCAAGGACAGAGTTCACATGACAGCATACATGATCAGGCATGGTGAAAATGGAATGCATTAGAGTAACGAAACGTCCAGACGAGATTCCGAGATGATAATGCAGCTTCAAATGAAAACAGTGTCACCAACTTACATGCAGTTCAAGCCAGCAAAAATTGGAACCAAATCAAGTCAAAGACAATATAAATACCTATGCAATTCAAAGCAAAGCCGAAGTCACAGAGAAAAAGAGAAATGGCCAAGCATAGAAAATTGAATTATTCAAAGCCATGGTGACCTAGGTAAATCGAGCAAGCTAAAAATCAAAGCTATGATAATCAAGAAAAGTTAAACCAGTCAAAGAAATCATCAACATTCAAGTTAAATCGAACGGCCAAGCATAGTAATTGACAAACTCAAGTAAATATATTCGAACGTAAATTTAGGGTTTTCATCCCTATATAAACCATCTACATCATCAGCATTTCAATACATCGAGTTCAAGCAAGCTAACCAGTAAAGCAAATAGCATAAATCACATAACATTAAAATCGAACTCGATCGAGAAGCAACCAAAACTAAGCAACGAACGATCAACCAACATAGCAACGCGAGAACATAAATCGGTCAACCATCCAAGCAACGGCTTCAAAATCATGAAGCCCTAATTTTTGAAGGAAGAGGAATGAATGAGTAAAGAGAAACGAGACAGCCATTATCACAAACGCAAAGGAAAGCAGGCCGAACAATATTAAAAAGAGAAAGAGAAATTATTTTATCAAGTTTTTTATTTGGGCTGGCTTATAATATCTTTTAGGCTTTAGATTATAAAATTAGGATTTTGATTTTTAAATTGTTTTAAATTTGTATTTTCTTTTTAAAATTTTGTAAATTCTAGTCGTGTAACTAGGGGACGAACTACGGTGGTGTAGTTCGAGAATTCGCATCTCAGTGGCTGAGTTGTGGCAGGGTTTTGAGCGCAGAGTTAGGTCAGTCGATAGCGGGTGTCATGATTTATGTGTGTAAGCGTCTGACTACTTAATTTCTAGTAGAAACCTTAGGGGTAGCATGTAGGCAGGGTTTTTCCGAAGCTGGCTAAATCTGTGTTGTTCTATTTCTGCTTTTTTATATTCAACTATTATCTATGCTGCTATTATTCTGCTACTAACTGAGATGAAATTATATACTTCCGCATTAAATTTTTATAATTAATAGTATCACCCTATTCACCCCCCTCTAGGGTGAAATCGATCCTACAGGATGTACTAATAATCATTTGGATAATCTCTCTATAATACTGAGGACCTTTTGTCCTTTCGGTTGACTTATTCTCTTAACTCAAGTCATCTTGCTTGCACTTTTAATTCTATTTCAGGGTGCTTCTTGCCCTTGGCATCATGCCATACTGATGTCTTTAGTGTCTATACTTACTAATTTCATGTCATCCTTATGGCCCTAATTAAGATTCATACCCACATCTCATTCTAACTTAGAAACTCTCAAACTAAGACTCTAATCTTATTGAGAATCTATCCAATTCTAAACTTATGCATAATACTTCTTGATCGTGGCTCACTTTTATTGGGAATCTACCCAATATTATATTTTCACTAGGTATCTATCCTAAGGCATGGTACTTCTTGACCAGGGCTCGCTATTATTGAGAACTAACCCAACACTCCAATCTAATTGGGAATCTCCCCAATGCATGGTACTTCTTGACCATGGCTCACTTTTGCAGGTGAGATCTTATTGTTGGGTCCAAATCTATAGCCACTTTTGTAGGCGTTGGCCATCTCCATCTACCACCACTTTTGGTGGGTGTCGGCCATCTATAACCACTTTTGACAAGTGTCGGTCATCTATAACCATTTTAGGTTACCGGTCATATGAAATGATAGTTGTAACTTGGTAAAAGAGAAATATGAATTCTTTGAAAAGAGTGATTTTGGACTATTTTGTAAAAGATCTTTATAATTACATGGTTGATAAACTTTATCACTCGGTAGAAAACTTGCCAGGTTCAAGTTTGAGAAAGAGAGGTATTGAGGGAACTAATACTTTTTAGAAAAAGTGAAGCTCTTTATTGACCTTGTCATATCAATAGAAGTGTTTCGGCCCATAGACTCTAAATGCAGACATGATAAATGAAAATAACTAAAAGAGATACATACTAGATGGAATTTTATGGGTACAAAGACTAGATTATTCCCACCGAGATAGAAAGATTTAAACCCGAAAGAAGTTTTTGAAAAGATAGGAGACTTCTTCAAATATTGAGATTCATATAGTATTCTTCATCTTCAAAGGGAGATATATATATATATATATATATATATATATATATATATATTTGGTTTGAATGAGCTTACATAACATGAATTTGTCCTGAAACACATAAGTAAAGTTAGATATTTATAAAAATAAGATATTAAACTAATCATTTAAGAAATTCAGTCAATCATTCTTTCTGTATGAAGTTTTCCATGGCCTAAGAAAGTCTTTGATATCCATCTGTTTCATGCCCATTCACTTGATGGTAGACACGGTAGTTCCTTCCTTTTGGATCTTCCTTGGTGGATGGGGATATTTTGGATAATGGACCTCACAACGAGTTTCTAGAAAGATACGAGACAAACTTTGGTTGAGCAGAGTAAGGACTTGGTCTTGTTTAATCTTCTTCCAAGAGCAGGGAGTAGGGATAAAAAGGAAAGCACTTTTAGCAAGACGAGATGGACCTTTACTTGTCATTATTACGATACTCAAGTCTTTGATTTTGTTTACCATAGCCTTAATCATCCCTCGGAGTTGAGCAGACTCTTGGAGAGACCCTGAAGATATTCTAAAAGCTGTCTGATCTGGAGGGCTTGAACTTTATATATGGGATTATACTCCTAGTTTCGATCTTTTTTCGAGATGAAGGTTGCCAGATGCTCATCATTGTCTTCTTTAGCAAGCTGAATGTGGAGGATTAATGGTAACTCTGGGGTTAGTTCCTCATTCTCAAAGTTGGTCATGGAGGGAGAGATGAGTCACTGGATTTTTCGAAAGGGGACCAATGGCGAAGGATCGAGCCCTCCTTCCAGCATCAAAAATGTTAGTGCAAATTTTCGTCTACACCAATATCCAGGTCCGAAAATATAGGTCTTGAAGCGAGTTGGAATATTAAACTAACATAGAGATTGCTGAGATATGATATAATCAAGCTTTAGTTACAGAATGTTGGACCGCAGAGTCAAGAGAGTAAATGCTAAAAAGGTAAAGTGCAGAAAGTAAATAACAACATGACTTTTATAGTGATTCCGTCCCTAAGTCCTACGTCCACTTTCATTTCCTTATTTGATCACTCTTATCTAGCCGAAAGGCGTTTTACATTGAGTTTTTGCATTTCCGCCATTAATGCATTTTCAAGTATAGCTCTTATATAGAAAAATACAGTATTATTTTGTGTCTTGATTCTTTTTCATGCTAAAAGATCCTTGCGCCTTTGGATTGTCGCCTATTTATTGCTAATATGTTGTAACGCCATTGGTGGACAGCCTTCTCCTTGGATTAATAACCTGGCTTGCTATGTGTGGCTTAGGTTTGAACGCTTTCCATCACCTGGTTGAGTTCATTTTGACGTGGATTGCTGACGTGATGCTTTTATATACAGATCCTTGGATATTTTTCACTTATTATAACCGTTGGTCTTGGCCTGGGCCATCCAAGTCGTTGATTGTTGGTACTTGCTAAAATGCTTTTGGTTCAGACAACTATTGCCCTCGGCTATGCCTTTTGTCTCAACTGGATAATGATCTTAATCTCGGCCGTTGCATTGACTCGTGCTATCGGACTATATGCTCTTGGATGCTAAATCCATCGCTTACTCATTGGGAACCACACAATTGATCTTGGAGTTACAAGCCAAGGAATTTTCCTCTTGAATATTTGTAAGTTCTGTTTGGTAGAAATTACGATGTAACAAATATAAAGATATATAGATAACGTAACATACATAATATACATTTGTTAATATATTTAATTTATTATTTATCTAATTCAATAAATTTATCAAATACTGTATTGTAGAATTTTGTTTTAATTTCAAGTACCCATAGTTTAACGTTTCTATAACTATTTACAAACCCCACTCAATTGTTTCCTGATGTTTCATATGTAAATCCATGTATTCAAAATACTTATGAAATCTCATATTTAAACTATTTGAATAATCTGGTAATATTTAGTATATTTTTCTAATAAATTCTAAAATATATGTCAATTTTAACACACACACACAAATATATATATATATATATATATATATATATATATATATATATATATTCATATTAACAAAAATAGTAAAATTATTTTTCCCATTCAGCTATAATAATATATAGATCAGATACATTAAATTTTATATATATATATAAACAATAATGATAAGGTTAATTTGTAAATTAATTATTATCGACCATCTCAAAAAGTTGTCACACACCGTATTATAAAATTCTTTTTTTAACTTCAAATGTTCTGCATTAAGATTTCTATAATTTTTTACAAAATCCTCCTCGTTTCTTTTCTACTATTTATCCTTAAATCCATATATTAAAATAGTTAAGTAATTTTAAATTTAACTTATTTAAAAAAAATGTAGTTAAATAATATTTGTTCATTCATCAAGATAATTAAAATGTGTTAGTTTCAACATCAATACCATATTCACACGAATAAAAATGATAACATTATTTTTTACTCAAATGTAAATATATATAAACTATATAACATAAGTTAAACATAAATAATAATAATTTTTTGATGTAATTTTGAACAACTTTTTTAAACATTTTTTTCATGTATTAAGTTTGAAAGTAAGGTAATGATCCTAATTTCCACTAAAAATAATAACACATTCAATTTATAGTTCATTTATTTCAGTAAGATCGTCATATAGCGCATTACAAAATCATATAAGTTTTTACTTCAAATAAATTCATTTTAAAACCTCTATAACTTTTTAAGCAACCCCTTTGGTTCCCTTTTAATTTTACATTTAATTCCATATGTTAGAGTTAATCATGTAATCTTAAAATTATTTAAATAAATTTAGTAAACTATTATTCGTTGATTTGTCTAATAAGTCATAAAAATTTCAGTGTTTATACCATATATATTAACACAAAGGTATAAAATTCATTTAAATATGTAAATAAATCAATCGCATAACATAATTATACATATAAGTAATAACTGCAAATTTAATTTATAATTTATTCATATCAATTAATGCGGTGCATTGTAAAATTATTTTTTTAATGCCAAGTACATACAATTTGAAATTTCTACAGTTGTTTACAAAACTCCCCTCAATATCATCTAATACTGTACATTTAAGCCAGTATATTTTAATTAATTATATAACATTGAATATAAACTATTCGAATAAATGTAGTTAACAAATATTTGTTAATTCATCTAATAAATCACAAAATATGATGGTTTCACTATGTATACCATATTCATATCAACAAAAGTGGTAAAAATGTTTTATTTCATATACACATAAAGATATATAAATTATATAACAAAAATAATATACATAAAAATATTACCAAATCGAATTTATTATTCATTTATCTTAATAATATATATAAACTGCATGTAAAATTCTATTTTAGGTTCTAATATCTACATTTTAATTTTTTTTTTTTACAATTATATACAACCTCCCTCCCCCTTGTTGTTTCATAATATTTTATATTTATATCCATGTATTTAAATTACTTACGAAACGTCAAATCTAAATGGTTTAAATAATCTTAGCAAATAGTTAGTCTATTTTCTAATACGTTCAGAAAAATATACGTCAATTTCACACACTCACAAAGAAAAAACACTAACGCATACACATATGTATTCATATTAACAAAAACAATGAAATTATTTCAATTCGGCTACAAAGATATATAAATCGTGTATACTAAATTATGTTCGTAAAAAATAATGACAAAGTTAATTTATAAATCAATTATAATTATTTATGTCAAAATTTTATCATATAATATATTATAAAATTTTGTTCTTCACTTCAGATAATTTTGCATTAAAATTTGTGCAATTTTAGTCCTTCTCGATTCTTTTCTACTATTTACCTTTAGATCAATATAAATTTGAACTAATCCATTATTTAAAATTTAACATAATTTGAAAGTTCAATTATAATATTATTTGTTTATTCATTTAAAATCATTAAACTATATCAGTTTCAATGTGTATTCATATTAATCATTAACTACAAAAATTTACTATAAAAAAAGGATATGAAACTTTCATAACATAAAAATTTTAACTTACATTTTATTTATTTCACTGAACTTGTTGTACAATTTAAAATTAAAAGTGTACGAATATTATATTTCAGACCGATACAAATGTCACACACCAACTGAAGAGGGTTGTGGATCTCTTAACTATTAGTCACCAGAAGTCCAAACTTTTACACGTTATTTGTCAGGTTGGTACAATTTAATGACGAATGCACACACGCGTTGTGATAAGTCGGGAAACTTTAAATACGCGCGTCCAATCCATGCCATATACAACAAAACTGAAAACAACAACGTGTATCAAGTGAGAAAAAAAAAGAGGGTACAAATGTGCAACTCATCCAAAGAGCAAACGAAAGCGACGTCAATTTGTAACGTCTTAAGAATATCCCTATCTTCCAAACCATGCAATAATTGCGAACCTGGGCTGGCATTGAATTATAATTTATAAGCGAGATAACTTTGTAATCGAGAATCAAAAGTTAAATACATATCATAATAATAAATTGGCCGTACGTAAACTCGCTGTTCTGAATTGATTGTCAAAATAATAATAAATGGCATCTACCAACTAGCTGATAATGATGGAGGAATTACGATAAGATGGGTATTATTTATGGTGCCCATTTTGGTTTGTTTGCCATAATAGCACTTTGTGAGGCACGTTTAATTTGCAGGTGAAAGCATGCGGTGGATAGGTGCATGCCGGGCTCACTTTTTTGACCACGCCATTTGGTTCGACGTTAGATCTAACGGTTGATGTTTAGGATAATTATTGCTGTGTTCGTTACGATGAAGAGGCCACGTGGAAAGGATGACGCGATTTGAAACGGTGAATCGAATAAATATTGGGATGGGTGGACAATGACGTAGAGGTCTACCTGCGAATGACGTAATTTGTATTGTGCTGATAAAAGTTGAACAAATGTTACGTTGGATCGGTTATTTGAACTCAGCCACTATTGTGCTCACCTGAACAAATAAAAGTTTAATTTTTACCCTTGTATCTATTAAGAATGTAAGATTTTATTTACAAAAATAAAATAAAATACGATGCTCTATCTACACACAGTTGGAAAAAGAACTATTACTCTGGAATATAAGGGACAGATAAGTAGTAATACAAGTGAAATAAAAGTGCATCTACTCAAAAATCCGTAATACCTTTCTTTAGTATTTCAATGATAAAAGAAAATACAAAAAAATAATAAATAACTCTTCACCAAGAGATAATCTCCATTCTCCATTTGAAGTCGTAGATAGCCAAGAGCAATGTCGCAATTATATATGTGTGTGTTGTGCCCAAATTATTTTCTTATCCAGAAAATATGGTGATTTTCGCATCCATATTTTCGTATCCGAAAAAGTATGATGATTTTCTATCCATATTTTCGTATCTAGAAAATATCATGATTTTCGTATCCATATCTTCGTATCGATCCAACTGCGTCCAATTCATATCGATACTCAGATACACTTCATATCGATCCAGCTGCATCAAATTTGTATCGATACTCAAATCCACTTCGTATCGATCCAGCTGTGTGCATTGTGTATCGATCCTTGGATACACTTCATATCAATCCAGTTGTGTGATATGAACAATCCAATTGTGTGCCTTTCGTATCGATCTAAGTGTCCACTTTTCAGATCATTCAATTTCACCAACATTTGTATCATTCAAACATTGCTGAGAACGATAAGAGATTTAAAAAAAAAAAAACTGGTACAGCCCAAATTTTCGAACCCTAGCCGCAGCGCAAAGTATCCGCTTAGTGAATTCAAAGCTCAATTTAATGAAGGAACATTCAATCCACGCTCCTGATCGTTCCATGACTCAACAAGACATAGGGGATTACAGCAACAAATGCTGAATTGCAATCAAGGAAGGGTTAATGAAATACTACTAAACTGGTGCTCCCAGAGACGAAAGAACTTAGTCAATATGCTAAGAACTAGAGTTAGTTAATATATCATGCTTCTAAGGTGGACTACAACTTCCCCCAATTGACCAGTTTTTAAACTCCTGAATTGACAACTATGGTACGATGGCTAATATGACGACCACCCTACACTCTCTACTCTGCCAATCCAAAGCATAGCTAATCACCACTAAACCATCTTCAAATGCTCACATCTTAATCATACCATGTCCATATGACTAAAAGCATGACATACAACCTTAAAAAGGACTTCCTTAATATCCTATATAGGTCTCCTATCTGGATGAAAGTTTGGGACAATCACCAATCTATCAGCCCATCTTAATCAACTCGTAGTCCAATTGGCGTTACCAATCACTCAAACGTTGGACAATCATGCATACATCATTCACTAGTATTACAAGACCCCATAGCCATAAAATGGACCTGATCATAATAAGGATTGGAAAATCTTTCACAGTCGAGACCTATTCATTGAAACCATCCTACATGCAGAATTTCCAATGAAAATTCAACATGTTGACTATGTTAGTATACTATGGAAATACAACCCCCAACACTACCTCATTAAGTGAGAATGACACATGGATTCCACCAAGAATGATGAAAGTCATCAAACGCAGATGTCTTCCCTCATTCCTCAAAGAAGACCGTCAATCACGGTTAGACATACCAGTTCTATTTCTTGTATCGCCGAAGGGAATAAAGAAGTTGATAGCCAACGAGTTAATCAAAGTCCACAGCTAGTTGCTGCCAATACCCATAAATGGATTCATCACAAGTGCTTATTTCCAGACTTTGATAAGAGAATTGATGGATAGCCGCCAATAACTACACTAACATATCCAAGCCAATATTGAGTTGATGAACCAGATGAGAGATCAACATGGCGAGATAAGGAGGAAACCTACTCCATACTCTAGATCGAAAAAAATCCTCTTCTTTAGATGGCTACCGTGGACGCCAACGCCATAAGGCTGGTCCAGAAAGGATAGGTCCGACAATAAGTGCAAGCTTCATAAAGCGAAGGTTAGGGAACCCCGACCCGTATCGATCAAGAACTTTGATTAAACTAATCCACTTGCATTAGACTTCCAACTGAGAAGGGCTGGAGTGACGTGCAAAAGCGAGCATACGATGCTGCTTCACTTATCAATGAGATTTGATCTGATCTCTTTTGAATTGTTTCTATTTAAATTTCATTTATGATGCGAAGTATGACCGACTTGAATTAAACTACTTGCAAATGGTGCAGGTAAGCGAGCATGATTCAACCACTCATCATCTACTATATGCCCCAGACTTAGGGGGGCATGGCATCAAAGTGGGAAAGACTGACAAGGTCAGGACTCCAGTACAAAGTGTATGCAACCGACCATCCACTCATCCGCTAATGCATTTAATTAGGAGATCTGAGAAAGACTTGGAGTTATATGTCCCAACAATGCACTCTCCCTCTCATACTTGAAGCTCTCCAATATACTTACGCTTCTTCTGATGCCCGGTAAGATCGAAACCACACCAAGGGCGGACATGATATGACCATCTATACATCAAATCAACATTAGACACTTGGGGTTATTTGAGAAAAAAAGTTTAAAGTGGGTGTGATTTGACCATTCACTCTCCAGTTTGCTTCTTTGATTCGGCAAACAATCATGCCTTAAACCGATTTCATTGGGGGCCAACCCTCAATTTAAAGTCATCAATGACGGACTGCCTACTCACTAACCATCATAAGCCATCATTTCAACTCTCTTCCCCAGCTCAATCGGAAGAACGCAAAGTATAAAGTGCAGGTGACTCGACCATCTGCTCTCCAATTCTTGCACCTGACTTAAGGGTAAATACACAACTCAAAGTGGATATAGTTCGCCCATCCTTTCCTCTGTTTGAGCTCGAAGCTTGTCAGAACACTAATCTTACTCCTTAGGCTTGGCAAAAGCAGAATCCAAATGAATATGGACGCGATCCAACCATCCATAAACTAAATTTCATCCTTCGTTGAGGGCAGATAAGTGGAAAGTAATCGAGATCCCACCGATCACTCGTTAAGTGAAACCCCGAGCTCAGGGACAAGCCATCATACTGCAGCCAAAAGGGATTGGTACATAGCAATCCTCTAACTAACTCCGGCTCCCAGACTGCGAGCTAGAGCATAAACTTACAGACGTGGGCTCGAGGAGGGTGGATATGTCCACCTAACGAGTTCGCTCATGTTCTACCTAAGCCCGAGGAGGATGGATTCGTCCGTCTAACGACCTCGCCTTTCGTACTTACAAACGTGGGCTCGAGGAGGGTGGATCTGTCCACCTACCAACTTCGTTCATGTTCAACCTATACCTAAGGAGGATGGATCCGTCCATCTAACAACCTCGCCTTTCATATTTACAAGCTCGAGGAAGGTGGATCTGTCCATCTAACGACTTCGCTTGCCTACTCAGGGTGGATGTGATATGGCCATCTACGTACCTAATCAACTTCTTGTTCCTAGAGTGTGAACGAAATCCTAAAGCTTAAACAGATGTGACTGACCATCTATCGGCCAACTCTAGATTCCTCGAGTGCGAACTAGAGTATAAACACCAAATGGGTGTGACTGACCACCCACTAACTAACTCCAGATTCCCAGAGTGCGAACTAGAGTATATACATCAACTAACTCCAGATTCCCAGAGTGTGAACTGGAGTATAAACATCAGCTAACTCTAGATTCCCAGAGTGCGAACTTGAGTATACCGATCAACTAACTCTGGTCCCAAGAGCGTGGACTGGAGTATAAACACCAAATGGGTGTGACTGACCACCCATCAACCAACTCCAGTCCTCAAAGCATGGATTGGAATATAACTACCAAAAGGGATGCGATTCGACCATCCATCTATCATCTCTGATTCCTTAGCAAGTTCTGTAGTACAAAAAGAGGAAGTGGTTCGGCCGTCTGCTTTCCAACTCTTTCCCTGACATGGAGCACACTTATCACAAAAAATAGGATGTGATCCGACCATCTAGCACTAAGCGGGCACGACATGACCATCCATGCATCAACTCTTGTCCCTGGCACGGAACCCATAACATAATTTTATAGGGATGCACTCCAACCCTAGAAGACAAAATTTCTTCCTTAATTCGATAGGGAGATGCAGATTCACAAAATGGACCTAGCTGAACGTCCTATTCTAAATGGATGTGACTTCCCATCCTACCACAATTGAACATGACATGACCGTTCATCCGCCAACTCTCGTCTATGATCCAATGGGTTGTGCGTGCAACATGAATGGATGTGACCCAACCATCCGCCAATCAGTTCCTTCCTACAATTCATAGGAGAAACATCAAATTAAAGTTGTCGCAATGTGACTAACTACACTTTGACATTCCCCATTGACTAGTGCCAAAGGAATTGACCGAGGAAAATGCGGTCCGACCATTTTCTATAAAAAAATCTTAGTCCCCAGAGTGTGGACAGGGGTATAAACATCAAATAGGTGTGACTAATGGCCCTTCAACTGACTATGATCCCCAAGGTGCGGCTATAAGCATAGACAAACGAATGAATGTGACTCGACCATTCATTCACCAACTCTGACCTAAACTAGACATGAGGAGTATAAACTCACTACACGTCCAATTAGACCATCCACGAACTAACTCTGCTAACCCAAGACTGGGGGCAGAAGTATAAATCACCGAAAGAAGAGAAAGACGATTCATTGCATCTCCAGCTTAGCATCCTTTACAACTTAAGGCAACGACTACAAGGAGACATTAATGCCAACTAATCAGAATGATGCCCGAAGTTACGGGCAACCGGTTGTATCGTCCCGCCAGATTGACGAGCAAATCGATCTGCACCTTTCATATCATACCATTGGATCGACAGGAAATGTGGTCCAAGCATTCTACATTGTGTCGTTGCATCGACGGTTAGTATCGATCCTCTTCGACTACAAATCGATGTGACCTGAACATCCATCGAGTACCTTTGACCAATAGAGCATGGATAGAAGAATAAACCACGAATGAGTGTGACTTGACTATTCGTCCTCCGTCACCTTCCTTCGATCCGTCAGGAAGGGCATAAGACCAGATGAGCATGACATGACTGTATTTGAGTTGACTTTATCCCTAGATCTAATGGGAGAACGCAAATCGAAATGGATGCGGTTGACCGCCAAACTCCAAAAGAATGCAATGCGACCATCCATTCCTTGACCCTTACCATGATCCGACTAAACGAGCAATTCGCAACAAGTGCAACCTAAATGTTCACACACCGATTCTTGCCCTTGATTCGACAAGGGAAGCATCAATCCTACATTGGATCTGACTGGACGATTCATTCTTTAATTTCTGCCTGGAGTATGGCGACATAAGCAGCGAAATGAATGTCATCGACTGTCCAGAACTTAGCTTATGTTTGAATGTTGGCGAGGCAACGAAGTATTGTGCCTATAGGAAAGAACTGGAACATAATGTTGGATAGGCACAACTCAACCTTCCATCGGTTAACTCGATTCCACAGTTCAACGGGGTAGAATACGAAGTTGAAGCGAACATTATCTACCTTGCCACTTATCGATAAATTCCCCAGACTTGTGGGCACGCACTAGAAATAAGATGTATGTAATTTCATCATTCATCGAACAACTCTGGCTCTTAAAGCTTGGACTACAGTGTAAACACAGCAGAAGTTACGACCATTCACACAGTATGTCCATCAATCCAAGATAGGGGCACAAGTGTGATTATCCAAAAGCCGAATATGACTAATCAAACCTATGACTCGTACCCGATATTCATAACAACTAGAGGTTATAGCCAAAATAATGCTTGGAGATAGAATCATAGAATCAATGCCTGAACTTATGGAAAACTGATCCTCATTCCGACCCTTATAACAGGCAATGGATCGTGAGTACATTGAATGGAAAGTGCATCATTTAGAAACACAAGTAGATTCAAACTCATAGCTGGAGCCAGCTATGTAGTAGCCCGCGATACATGGTCAAGCTCTAATAAGCCTTTGATCCAACATGCATATAAGGCTAATCATTAACCATCGCAAATAAGCACATGAAGTGCCTACAATCCATCATGAGTACTGAAGATCATATCACAACTCAGCGCAATGATGATAAAAGAGTTAACTATTTTACTTCAGGTGGATCTTGATGTGTTTGCTTGGACTCAATCTCATATATATATATATATATATATATATATATATATATATGGACTCTCACCAACCATTGAGAAACCTGCATTAAATGTCGACCTAAGGCATGTCTCGGTGAATAAAAATGAAGAGATGTGGATCCAGAGAGATCTGCTGCACTTAAAGAGGAGGCGAATCTACTCAAAATCAATGGGTTTGCCCATGATACCCTTTACCCAAAATGAATATCCAATCTTTTGCTTATAGGAAAAACAAACGGAGAGTGGCAGACGTGCGTCGACTACTCAAAATTGCACAAGACATGAAGAAACACGGTCTTCCACTTCCAAGGATCAACCAACCAATGGACTCGACCATCGGACATGAATTACTCACTTCCATGGATGTAAGCTCCAGATACAATCAAATACTAAAGCATGTCCCAGAGCAGAAATGCAATGGTTTCATTACTGACCTAGGCCTATAGTGCTATGCTACAATCCATGGATTCAAGCTTAAGGACACTGGTAGTACTTACCAAAGGATGGTTAACAGATCATTCAAAAATCAGATCAGCCGATCGATGAAAGTATATATGGTTAATATGCTCGTAAGATCACGACTATCAAATTACCACATCGATGACTTGGCAGAGATATTCAGTGTTTTCCAAAAAAAATGCAGAATGAAACTTGATAATTTGAAATTATCTTTCAGCATTGTGTAAGAAGAATTCTCGAGTTCCGTCATCAATTCTTGGCGATTGTTAGAAAATTCCAAAGATTAAGGTCATCCATGTACCGAGGAAACCAAGGAGGTACAGAGCTAAGTCGGAAGAATACCATCCTAAACTGATTCTGTAGGATCGATTTCACCCTAGAGGGGGTGAATATGGCGATACTATTAATTATAAAAATCTAATGCGGAAATTTATAAAATATTTTCAGCATAGATATATTAGAATTATAGCAGCACAGATAATAGCAGAATAATAAATGCGGAAATAGAACAACACAGAATTTACCCAGCTTCGGCAAAACCCTGCCTACGTGTTGTCCAAAGGTTTCTACTAGAAATTAGATAGTCAGACACTTACAAACGTAAAATTACGACACCCGCTATCGACTAACCAAACTCTACGCTCAAAACCCTGCCACAACTCAACCACCGAGTTGCGAATTCTCAAACTACACCACCGTAGCTCGTCCCCTAGTCACACGACTAGAAATTACACAAGTTTAAAAAAAATACAAATTTGAAACAATAATTTTAAAAAAAACCTAATTTTACCTAATGCCTTTATTAAAATAAAAACAAGGCCGACCCTTTTATTTCTTTGCTCCACTTTCCACTGTAAAAATGGCGGCCTTGTTCCTTTAATCTCTCGTTCCTCTTTTCCTTTGCTTGAAAATTTGGGCTTTTGGAGAAATCGATGAAGTCGACTGATTGTTGGTCGATTACAATTGATGTTACTTTGATTTTCTTCGGCAATCGACCGTTTCTTCGATTCGAACATGGCTTCTTCAGTTTGATCGAGTTCGACTACAAATTGGTATGTGATTTTTTGCCTTTTGCTTTATGTTAATATTCTTGAACTCGATGATTTTGTAGCCTATAATGATTGGGTTTAAATAGGAATTAAATTCCTATATTCTCGCTCAAATTGATTTTTGAATTTAGCTGATAATTTTGTTTTGAATTCATCTCGGCCACTTGATTTTAGTTGAATGCTTGAGATTGACCTGACTTGTTCAATTCGTTCTTTTCGTTGCTTGATTATCACGGTGTTGATTTCTAACTTGGTTCATTTACTTGGCTATCATGGTTTTGAATTTTTGGTACTTTGAATTTGCTGATAAACTTGATTGGATTGCGGCTTTGACTTGAAACTTCATTGAATTTGATCCTGATTTGACACTGCATTCCATGACTTCGACCACTTGATTTGTGTAAGGCTGTGAGAAAAATTGACTTCGGCCAGTGTGTTCACCCTTGTAGCATACTTGAATTGTTTGAAACATGTATCTTGATTTTGCTTTGATTTTATCTCTACTGCAAATATGTATTCCTGGGTGTTTTGTTGTTTAATTTACTGCTCTGGTCGGCTGCACTTTGATATGCATATAAACTTATGCTTGCTCTGGTTTGCTGTTTCACTGGCACAAGCTAGTTTGTATATATATACATGTCTGATTTGCGTTGGGTGTGTTCGAACTTGTACCCTACTGTCAAAAATAGTTGCTATTTCATATGTATATTAGTGCATGCTCTGTCTACTGCCGTGTTGATGTTGATCGTAGTCTTGGCAGTTTGGTTGTTCATATATACTTGATATGTGCATGTCAACTTTGCATATATAACATGTTGAACTTGTACTGTGTTTGTTTTAATGTTGAGACTATTGCACCACGTAGTCTTTGCTTGCATACATGTGTCAGTTGAAATGTTGGGTCTGTGGTTCAGGTTGCATATCATATTGAACCAGTTCATCTTTATAGCACTTCACTAATTTGTACTGGTGTTGTAGTGTCATCTCTATTGTATATTGGTCTAGGATTGCACTTTGTTCATTTTTGTTTGATCGCATTACATTGTTCACTGTCTTGTGCCATTATCTTGTGTACCGTCTGGAGCTCAAATCTGGTCAGACTTGAGACTGTAGCATTCATGTGTACATTACTTGTGCATGTCACTTTTCATTTTTGTTTTCACTTGAACTTCATCTTGATCTTTGGAATCGCACCTTTTATTTGTTGTTTATGGTATGGTGATCTGATCATATGTGCATATGCATTCATTCTTGTTTGGTTGCCTTTGAATTCTAGTAGTACTTGAGCATTGCCTCTGTTTTCACTGCATATGGCTTTGAGTCTTCTTTATGTTGCATAGTCTGTTTATATGGTCTGCATATCCATGTGCCTCCTCTATTTCATTTTTTTTCTTTGTGTATTTGTGTGCACTGTACATATTATCGAGTCTTGTTTGTATTTGAGTCATATTGAACTGTTGTTGATTATTTCATTGATATGTCTTCACTTGTTCACTTGTTTCACTGTTAGTCTGTCTCGACTCGAAGTCTGGTTGCTTCATGTTGTATTGCGTTGTAGTATTTATGACATTTTGGGTCTGTGAAGCTTGTTGCATGTTCATGTCTTCTGTGCTCTGGTCTTGTTCACTTGATGGCATTTGGTTGAGACATTGTTGTAGTCTGCACTGTGTATCTCCATTCTCTTGCATAGTTGTTCCTTCTATTCTTTGATTTCATGTTCATGTGTGCTGACTATTTGAGATGCTGAGGCAGTGCACACGTGTAGTTACATTTTTGATTGCACCTGTGTTAAATCCAGCTTGCAGCTCGGGTTTGACCTTGTGCTCGTATCGTGATTTCACTTGAGTTGAACCCGGCTTTTAATTGGGTTTGACCTTGTGCTCACTTGTTCCTGTAATTTTATCAAGTGTATATCGGTGTGCATGGCCTTGTGACTTGTACAGTGTTACACTGTGCATGTCACAAGCTGTTCATGTCCGACGAATTCAAATTTAAATGATGACGAACAACCCAAATAACTAAGACAAATAATATTTTCAAAATTACATTTTATTTTACACTGTAAAAATATTTTATATTCAATTTTACTGCATCAGTTTATATTTTTGCAGATTGCTTAGATACTGGATTCAGACTGGAATAGTGTTGAAGAACAATTATGAGTGAATGAGTGATACGTAGTGAGGTACAAATGTAAAGTGATGAATTGTGATGTAATCAAAAATTGTATTGTAATCAAAGATTGTGTGTATATATTGAAAGCTCAAATTTGTATTATTCAAAATTGTAATAAATATTTGTTTAAATAAAATATCTGTTCCCCCCTTCATATATGCATGTAAATAAAATATGCAAATAAGCCTAGATGCAAATAGAAAATATTTGACCTTTATTTGTCAAAATCTTAACTTTTCTCTCCCCCTTTTGTTATCAGCAAAAGAGTAACAACGTTAGAAAAATAGAAATAAAGTGATAGACATTAATACAACATTAAAACTTATTCGAATATAAATATTAAATTTCAATAAAAAAATCAAACAAAAATCATAAATACTCTGTTAGACGCATATTCCATTTTAGAGTGATAGGGATAATGTCATCATATAAAACTGTACAGTTGTGTCTCTTTGTGGTATATTTATATCAAGAATTAGAATATCTACTAACCATGCATAGCCGTTAGGACTTTTAAATGAGATTAGTAGTATTTCAAATTTTTATTAAAAAAAGATTTCAAGTATCTTCTAACCACGCATAACCATGAGAACTTTTAAATGGGATTAGAATCAACTTGTCTATTAAATCAATCAATTTTGGTATGCGTTCCATACATACATAACCGTGAGGACTTCTAAATGAGCATGGAAGCATATAATCAAAAATCCCAAGTAATTCACCCATGCATAACCATGAAGACTTTTAAATGAGAATGAATACTTTGGATGTTTTTATTGCTAAAAATATAATAAAATGAAAGCACATATTTTCCTGTTTAAAATACCACATATTGACATACCATATTGGATTATGATGAGTAATGGTCGATAGAAATATGATAGAAATAGAAATGATCATGAAATTTCTACCAACAAAAAGTGTTTATAACTCTTGTTTAAATTTCTAAAGAAATTACTAATTATACCATCTCAAGTTGAAATATATGATTAATATCAACACCCATCACTTTTTCAATTACTATTTATCTTTTCGATAATCAGTAGGGAGTCAGATTAGTTAATGTAGTCATTTAAGATCAAATCCAAAAATAATTATAAAATCAAATTTTCGAAAATAACTAATCTGAAACAAGGTCAACAAAAATTATTTTCTTGAAGGGGTTTTATAAGAAAATTGTCTGCTAATTTGAAAATTATTTGAAATGAAAAATGCAGATATTTTCTTTGAAAAACGATGCAATTACTGAATGTCTCAACATAAATCACATTCTACTAGAAATTTTTCTATCAACTAGAATACCAGTGTAATTTGCATCTGAATTTTTTCTTTCACTCGAGATTATCATTAATTGAATGTTATGGACCAGACTATAAAGTTTCAACAAATTTCTTAAAATCATTTTTAACAGCTTTTAAATGAAGTTCTCTTGAATTTGAATTGAAGCCATGTAAATAATCAAACAATGATGATAGTGTCGGATCTAAAGGCCGTAGGATAAACAAATATATTCACGTGCAACATTATCATTAGTTCAAGCAAATCTATAATTCAAAGATGATTGGTCAACATTTTGAATAAGTCAGAATACAAATCATCATTCATCTCTTTATAACATAAATGTCCGATTTAAATTCAAATTATGGTGCAGATTATCGCATTAAATATATCGTTCAAAATAAATATACCATTATCTATTTTACCTTTACCGATAATTTTTCGTTGTTTCCCATTGTGATTCTGCCACCTTTGTACTAGGCTAAGGAATTTGTTTCTCGTTGTGCGTCTGGAACAACCAGAATCCAGATAACACTGTTTTTGTTCCTTAGCCTGCCACCACATGTACACGATAGAATATTTTTGTGACCTATTTGTTTTTATAGGTCCATGGTTGTTAGTGGAAACAGATTTAGAAAAATAAGTTTGTGAAGACCCAAAACTATATATTTTCCTTTCAACACCCAAATTTTTTGACTTTGAGAGATTTTATATTTGTACCTTTTGGAATTCAACTAAGACTCTTGCGAAATAGAAAATCTATACAAATTGGAATAGTTTTCACGTGTTTGGGTCTATACCAATAATTATTTTGCTTGTGTTCAAATTTTCTACAAATTGTGCACATGAATTGACTTGTTTAATTTCACTTCAATCACGTTCTGATTGATTATATCCATGTCCTTGTCTATCTGTATTAACAATTTGTTTCCCTAATAGAATTTTTAACGATCTCTCACTTTTAGAAAATTTTCCTAAAGTCATAGACAGTTGTTGGACTTGTGTTTTGAGTGATTCATCTTCATTTAATAATTGTGTGCACCTTTAAATTGAGCTTTCTCTCCTCGTGTTTTCACTTTCTTTCAAAATCAGAATTTCATTTTCAAGTTATTCAATTTTAATTTCTAATTTTTTTAATTTCATCTTCAAATGTTGGACACTTTTCACACTTAGGGATCTTACTATGATAGTTTTTAACTAATTGATCAAGCTGTTTATTTTAATCTACCAAAGTATCTCTTTACGATTCAATTTTGGTATATTTCTCTCTAAGTCGTTCAAAACGTCCATTTACTTCGTGGAAATATATAAGTACTTATGAGTGAGTAAGTTTTGATACCTCGCTTGGCTCTTCATCGTCGTTGTCAGTTGTATTACCTCGGAGACACATATCTGCTTTCTCACTCTCACTGCTAGTACTTTTATTATCTTCATCGCTTGTATTCCACGTGTCTGCAAAATTTCTCCCTTTTGATTTCTTTTCTAGGCCGTGTCGATTATGAGGACAATTAGGCATGATGAGTCCGGGTTTGTTGCACTTGTGACAGACGATCTCCCGTTCTTCTGAGTTGACTAGTGCTTTGAATATCTGCTTTTCAATTTTTGATTTAGAGTTGGATTTCTGTGTTGCGGTTCCACTTTTTGAATCTGTTCATTAGTAATGCCAGCTCAGCTGCTCCATCATCATTATCATCACTACTTCCTTTTTCAAATCCTGCTAAGCATGAATTTTTGATTATGGGGGATCTGTTATGGTTGTTGACTTTTGCACCATATATTGCATCAATCGTATTCTAGATTTCCTGTGCACTTTCACAATGAGAGATAAAGTTAAAATTATCTTGATTAGTATAAGAATATATTATATGCATAGCAAGAGCATTGGTCAAAGAATTTTTCTCATCTATTCTATCACACCCATTTTCAATAATATTCCAACATTTAACATTAATAGATTTTAAATAAAATACCATTTTTTAATTTCAATTCAGAAAATCTGTTCCATCAAAAATAGGAGGAATAATACTGGACCGACCCACAGTAAAAACATTAGTAACAGAAGCTATTTTAAAAATTCAAATTTGTAAGAAAAATTGGTCTTTGAAAAATTCAAACTCTTTAAAACAAAAATGTCTTTTGTACCTAGCTCTGATACCACTTGTAGGATCGATTTCACCCTAGAGGAGGGCGAATAGTGTGATACTATTAATTATAAAAATTTAATGTGGAAGTTTATAAAATATTTTTAGCACGGATATATCAGAATTATAGTAGCATAGATAATAGCGGAATAATAATTGCAGAAATAGAACAACACAGAATTTACCCAACTTCGACAAAACACTGCCTACGTGATGCCCCCAAGGTTTCTAATAGAAATTAGATAGTCAGACGCTTACACATGTAAACTTGCGACACCTACTATCGACTAGCCTAACTCTACGCTCAAAACCCTGCTATAACTCAGCTACTGAGTTGCGAATTCTCAAACTACACTGTCGTAGCTCGTCCCCTAGTCACATGATTAGAAATTACACAAGTTTAAAAAGGAAATACAAATTTGAAACAATAATTTAAAACAAAACCCTAGTTTTAACTAAATCCTTTATTAAAATAAAAACAAGGCTGGCCCTTTTATTTCTTTGCTATACTTTCCACTGTAAAAATGGCGGCCTCGTTCCTTTAATCTCTCGTTCCTCTTTTCCTTTGCTCGAAAATTAGGGCTTTTGGAGAAATCGATGAAGTCGACTGATTGTTGGTCGATTACAATTGATGTTCCTATGATTTTCTTCGACAATCGACCTTTTCTTCGATTCGAACACGGCTTCTTCGATTTGGTCGAGTTCGACTACAAATTGGTATATGATTTTTGCTTTTCGCTTTATGTTAATATTCTTGAACTCGATGATTTCGTAGCCTATAATGATTGGGTTAAATAGGAATCGAATTCCTATATTCTCGCTCGAATTAATTTTTGAATTTGGCTGATAATTTTGTTTTGAATTCATCTCGGCCACTTGATTTTAGTTGAATGCTTGAGATTGACCTGACTTGTTCAATTCGTTCTTTTCATTGCTTGATTATCACGGTGTTGATTTCTGTCTTGGTTCATTTACTTCGCTGTCATGGTTTTGAATCTTTGGTACTTTTAATTTGCTGATAAACTTGATTGGATTGCAGCTTTGACTTGAAACTTCATGGACCTTGATCCTGATTTGACACTGCTGTTCCATGACTTCGGCCACTTGATTTGTGTAAGGCTGTGAGAAAAATTGACTTCGGCCAGTGTGTTCATCCTTGTAGCATACTTGACTTGTTCGAAACATGTATCTTGATTTTTCTTTGATTTTGTCTCTACTGCATATATGTATTCCTGAGTGTTTTTCTGTTTAATTTACTGCTCTGGTCGTCTGCACTTTGATATGCATATAAACTTATGCATGCTCCGGTTTGCTGTTTCACTGGCACGAGCTAGTTTGTGTGTGTGTATATATATACATACACATGTCCGATTTGCATTGGGTGTGTTCGAACTTGTACCCTACTTTCAAAAATAGTTGTTGTTTCATATGTATATAAGTGCATGCTCTGTCCACTGCCGTGTTGATGTTGATTGTAGTCTTGGCAGTTTGGTTGTTCATATATACTTGATATGTGCATGTCGACTTTGCATATATAACATGTTGAACTTGTACTGTGTTTGTTTTAATGTTGAGACCGCTAGACCATGTAGTCTTTGCTTGCATATATGCGTCAGTTGAAATGTTGGGTCTGTGGTTCAGGTTGCATATCATATTGAATTGGTTCATCTTTGTAGCACTTCACTGATTTGTACTGGTGTTGCAGTGTCATCTCTGTTGTATATTGGTCTGGGTTTGCACTTTGTTCATTTCTGTTTGATAGCATTACATTGTTCATTGTCTTGTGCCATTATCTTGTGTACCATCTGGAGCTCAAGTCTGGTTGGACTTGAGACTGTAGGATTCATGTGTACATTACTTGTGCATGTCACTTTTCATTTTTGTTTTCACTTGAACTTCATCTTGATTTTTGGAATTGCACCTTTTATTTGTTGTTTACGGTTTTATGATATGATTATATGTGCATATGCATTCATTCTTGTTTGGTTGCCTTTGAATTCTGGCAGTACTTGAGCATTGCCTCTGTTTTCACTACATATGGCTTTAAGTCTTCTTTATGTTGCATAGTTTGTCCATATGGTCTGCACATCCATGTCGCCTCCTCTGTTTTATTTTTGTTCTTTGTGTATTTATGTGCATTGTATATATTGTTCGAGTCTTGTTTTCATTTGAGTCATATTGAGATGTTGTTGATTATTTCATTGATATGTCTTCACTTGTTGACTTGTTTCACTATTGGTCTGTCTCGACTCGAAGTCTGGTTGCTTCATGTTGTATTGTGTGTTAGTATTAGTGACGTGTTGGGTCTATAAAGCTTATTGCATGCTCATGTCATCTGTGCTCTGGTCTTGTTCACTTGACGAAATTTGGTCTAGACATTGTTGTAGTCTGCACTGCGTATCTCCATTCTCTTATATAGCTGTTCCTTCTATTCCTTGATCTCATATTCATGTGTACTGACTATTTGAGATGCTGAGGCAGTGCACACGTGTACTTGTACCTTTTTGATTACACCTGTGTTGAATCCAGCTTGTAGCTCGGGTTTGACCTTGTGCTCATATCGTGATTTCACTTGAGTTGAACTCGGCTTTTAATTGGGTTTGACCTTGTGCTCACTTGTTCCTGTAACTTTATCAAGTGTATATCGGTGTGCACGGCCTTGTGGCATGTATAGTGATACCCTATGCATGTCACAAGTTGTGCGTGTCTGATGAATTCAACTTTAAATGATGACGAACAACCCAAATAACTAAGGCAAATAATATTTTCAAAATTACTTTTATTTTACACTGCAAAAATATTTTATATTCAATTTTACTACGTTAGTTTATATTTTTGCAGATTGCTCAGATACTGGATTCAAACTGGAATAGTGTTGAACAATTATGAGTGAATGAGTGATATGTAGTGAGGTGCAAATGTAAAGTGATGAATCGTGATGTAATCAAGAATTGTATTGTAATCATAGATTGTGTATATATAATGAGAGCTCAAATTTGTACTATTCAAAATTGTAATAAATATTTGTTTGAATAAAATATCCGTTTGAATTTAAATTATGTGTTATTTACTTTATTCAAAAAATATTTATTTTATTATGTGAAAAGTAAAATAGTACATTAACAAATACATTTAAATGAATATATATATATATATATGTTTATTATCATCAAACAAAAATCATATACTCGCATATTCAACAGATTCAACTCTAGAGCCATCTACAAGTGTATTCTCTTCTTCTACCTAACCAAGAGAGGGAAGAGAACTTTTGAATGGGCTGACAACTACGTTGATGCAGTTATAGCTCTAATAGACCGCTTAGAGAATTTTATCCGAGCTGTTGGATCGTGAAGATTTATACATCAACCAGGTCATGTAAACACACGCCATAAGCATCGCAATGCTATTTGAAGAGAAACGACGACCAACCATTAAAATAGGTCCTATAGCAACCTTAGATGTCCGAAAGGTTACTCAAATGGAATATCGATCTAAGCCAATTTGATATCACTTATCTCCTTCGAAGAGCTATCCTTGGCCAAAAAATTAGCATACTTCATATCTGAATTCACTGCTCTAGACGACTATACGAAGGGTAGTGGAGAACTGTCCAACTGATCGAGAATGTACATAGAGGGAACCTTCAATAATCAGTTTTCTAGCATCAAAGTTGCATTAATGACTCCCGAGGGATGATCGATCTACTACACCCTGAAACTCGACTTCGCAACAATAAATAACGAAGCTAAGTATGAAGCCTTGGTCACCACGCTCATATATATAAGAAAACTTGGAGTGGAAACTTTACATATCTTATGTGATTTTGATTAGTGGTATGCCAAGGCAGGGAGGATTATCGGACTAGGGGGCAACGTCTTGCTCCTTATCTCCGTTGGTTCCAAGAGCTACTAGCCGACTTCGAGTATTACACCATTAACACATCCTCAGAGAACAAAATGAAAAAGCCATGTCACTGGCCAAGCTTGCCCTTTTTGGGGATGCGCGACAAAGAGACTTTGTCTTAGTTGAAATAATTATTATTCCAAGCATTGACAGATGAAGAGCGACTGGATCTTAGAGACGAAGCCAAAAAAGGAGTCGGGGATGACTCCTATCAAAGATTATCTACAACAGGGAACCCTTCTTGAACAAAGGAATGAGAGATGGCATATCCTCCGCGAAGCTGCTCCATGAGTTAACCCTTGTAAATTTTGTATCCGTCGATACGAAGCATACATTCCAACATCTCAAATTGATCTAGGAGAGGATTGATACAAATGAAGGACTTAAAACAACCATCGGACATTATTACAACTCGAATTTCACATTGATCCAGAAGTGGATCGATACGAAACTCAATCCAAACAAAAACTAAAGAACTTGACAACGACCCGTGAACATACAAACATGAACAGGAGTCAGGTTAACATATGTGCATGTATGACGAACTAACATACGATTTTCAAAGTTAACAGGGACGGAATGCTCATCTGATGACAATCGAAATAGTGAACAACAAATCGCTAGCGCTCAACACATAGTTACAACAAAACACTACATGATCATTGACAATCAACAGTTCGACATCTACATCACTGAAGATCAACCAAAGGTTACATTTTTTGACGAAAAGTTGGCAACAACTCAACGGATAGAATAGAACATTTTCAGAATGAAGGATGTAGCTTTTCAAAGCACGTTATGTTCACACAAGACGTTCTTTAGAGGAAAAATATTATCCTATCTTTTGGCAAGGCCGTGACACCAAGAACTTGACTAGAAATCAAGGATAGTTCGTTCTGGAGATCGATTATACATAGGTTCACTATGGATACTAGTAAATTTTTCCCTAGTGTGGATCGGACTACAATTGATACGACACAACAAGCAAAGCTACGAAAGCCAACATTTCAAATTTCAAGTCAATCGGAGTTCGTATGCACAAAATATTGATCGATCAAGGTTGATAAATCCAACTCTGTTCGTATCCATCCTATTTCATATCCATTCCCCAAGAGAGATTCAGTGCTTATCCATCGCCCATTGACTTCCTTCGTATCCATCAAAATGAAGCTACTTTGTATCCACCATATTAGTAACACTTCATATCCATTAACAAATGTCTAATTCGTATCGCTCTCCCTCCATCCATCTCGTATCGATCTCCCACCATCGATGCGAAGAGCAACAACCACCAATCGATAGGAAGAAGGCAATATGAAGCATCGATACGAAGGCGGCTTCTAACCATCGATACGAAGTAGCATGCAAGCATTGATCGAACAGAGCCACACATGATCGATAGGAAATAGTATCTAAAAGAAGACGACAATGTCATTCCAATCCAAACTTGCATTGATCATATCTCAAGATCTACAAGTCCAAATGCCACCGAATTTTCACAGGAGTTGCCTACAACGTCAAGAATGTACCAGATCAATTTTAGCCAAAAAGGATCAACTCTTGATCGATATGAGTTCCATTCATATCACTCTGATATCAAGTCGAAATCACCTGAACTCGATCCCGTGGGCCCACCTACATGAGAGAAGAAGTCCTCCGAGGTCTGGGCGAGATATTTGCTGCCTACGCCTATAAATAGTGACCCTAGACCTACAGAAAATGGACTTTTTGCATCTCTACGTCGATATTCTACTAAAATTGCTATTGTACTTCGATTATATTATTGTAATCCACTTGTAACCAGCGAATTATAATCAACAAACATCAATCATTTTATAGTGGACGTAGGCAATACGCCGGACCACTCTAAATTTGCATGTTTATGTACTTTTCCTTATTTGTTGATTGGTGTGTTTGTTAGATCTGCCTCAGTTTACATTTACTTTATCTATTTTATCTCTTCAAACACATCCGAAGAGTGTTGTGCCCAATTTTGATACAAACATGTGTGTGTGTACGTATTTTATTTATATAATCAATTTTAAATCAATAAATAATTACTAAATATATACACACGAAATTACACTAATTTTTTTCCCGAAAAGCATTTTGCATATAAATGGAGATATATGAAATTTATAACATACATTATATTATATTATTCTTTTAATTTAGATTCTAATTAGATTAAAATTATTTTTAGTATTTCTTAATTTTTGAAAAATTAATTTTTTTATATTTGGCCGTGAGCACTTACAAACATACATATATAAAAAGACTATATATATACCATATATACATATATATACAACCATCAATATGTGACAATACATTGATATACAGATTCGTTATAATTTCTTACTAATTGGCATATTATACAATAATTAATTAAACATTTATGCATGTAAATAAAAAATAAATGCACCTTTCACCGAAGCCTAAACTTCACACCTTGAAACGATGAAGTAAACTCCTTTGAATCCAATTCCAAGTTTAAAAGTTGCCAGCTCCTGAATTGCTTTACCAATGGCAATCGATCGAGCTACTAATTTGATGTTTTATGTTTGGATTCTTTGGGGCCTTGAAGCGGGTGTGGAGACCTGGAACAACAACAAGAAGAGAGGGAAAAAGTCATTTTTAAGTGAGGATAAGATAATTTATATAAAGGAAAGATAAGAGAGCAAAAAGTGGATTAATATTCTCTTTCACCTCTTACCCATCCTTTTCTTTTTACAATTCAAAATCTCCCCTTGAAGCCATCAAATGGCCTCCCATGTATGCCTGCCTAAATCCACCTTAACCATGCCCCTTATAGGCCTTGAAACCAGTCTAAGTCCGAGCAATACTCGTTACATTTAAATTTAATTTAAATGCATACCGATATTACATATCGATTAGTATATTTATAACTATCATGTATACACTATTCAATACTGTTCAGTACACATCGAATAAAATTTTATAATTAATATTTCATAAATTTTATAATTTATAACAATTATAAATTAATTAAATCATGTGGTAATAGAAGTATTCAACGTTTTGGTCGTGTGACTCTTGGGTGTAAATTTGATCAGCAACTAATATTGTACAATTCGAATATTATCGTTCACACGTCACCTAGTAGGTGGTGGGACACTATGATCAAATTTATCACTTACTTGACATCTCGGTAAAATCTAATTTTACTTCATTAAGCATTACCCCACAGGTACAATTATTTACAACAATTCTAATCGTCAAAATTATTTTTCTTTGGACTTATGGAATTTGGTAATGGTTAAAATTCTAATATCGTCTATATTCAACTCTACAGTCCAAACACAACGTCCTTGGTTAAAGATTATTATTCAGAATGTTGCTCTGGCCAGAGACTTTGACTTGACATTGACCGTGATGCAAACCTTATATAACCGAAGAGATGAATATTCTCTTGAATAGTTATTCACTTTTAATGCTTCGACTTAACCAAACCGTAGTCATTCAATAGACGTCGTGCCACGATTTAAATATATAAAGCCTCCACGTTGAAGATCAATGGTATTCTTAAGTCTAGAGAACTGTGAAATTCTATCACGTTGATATTTTCTATTAACCTTACTTATATTGACCAACAGAAAACTATCGAGTGGGTCATTCCATAGTTATCCAATAACTATCAGTATGTAACCCCTTGTTGCCTCCTATAGTCATGAGTAATATACTGCCCAATTTTTGAAGAGCATTATATACTATAGTCTCAAAGGATGTATGGATATCCAGCATCGATACATCTTGACTATGAATATTTAAAATGGTACGTTTACGTCCATTATGATAAATTACTCATGGTTACAACACTTTTTAACTATTATTGTAAAACATACCATTTATTGGTTTTCAATTAAATATACTTTTAATTAATTAATCAATTAATATAACATATTATATTAAGTAAACAATAGAAAGAAACACCTTTTATTTCGAACAAGATTGGTTATCGAGTTAGATATATGAAAAAAATTATATAACTGCCCCTACGGCATAACCCTAGCTATATCTGTGTCCCATTTGCACTTGGGGCCAACTTTGAAATCTTTATCCCATCCTTCAATCAATTTGATGAGAATTGATCAAGTTAACCCTTCATGAATGGATTTGCTATGTTGTTTTAATCATCTACTCTAACAATTTATTCTATTTGATGTTGGTAAACTCTTTATTATATAGAACTAGTCGAAGTATGTTTCTCGACTTCTAGAAAGCTCTTATCATTACATTGTTATTGTATAACAATAATGTAGTATTCTTAATACCTGGAATCACATCTAGCTCAGTTATAATTTAGTACATTTATATTTATACATTGTTTTTATTACGGTCCCATTCAACGCGATGTACTTAACTTTTTCGTTGAATCAGCCACAATCTTTTGTCTGAAACATTTCCAACTTAAATCTCCTTAATTAAGATTCAAACATGGAGTTAATATTGACATGTTATAATCATTATCACTTATAAAGTTTGATTTTGAATACTCCTTCATAAGGAGTTCATTGTTTCTGTAAATAATTCTCTAGTATTTCATAAATACTAGAGAATGCTATAAACTATCTTTTAGTAATCTTAATTTGGATTTTTTTTATTTGCTTCATGTATAAATACACAAGCAAATTTATGATATTGTCAAATACAACATGTATGTTACTCCTTATTGCAAATGCATAAGGAATTCATATTAGATGTTCCTATTGAAAATTTTAATAAGGTGTCTTTGCATATCGCTTTGGGACATTCCATACATCCTTTATACTTACTATAAATAATTTATAAATAATTCAGAAAAAAAATACTATAAATAATTTATAAATCGAATATCAATTACTAAACAATTAAACTTTTACTGCTGTTGACATAAATACATCGATAACAATCAACAATATGTTGTTTACTTATTGTTATAGAAATATCTATATGCCTTTTAATGTTTTTACTTAAAGACGCATGCTTCCTCTGCAATTTGATTGAAAATCAAACTATTCGATATTTCTATCAAAATACTAATTCAATTCTAATGCTTATGGAATGATATCTTCGTATCATTTCCTAGATCATATCGGAAAATCACCAACTCAATATCACCCCCAAATTCATATTCTAGATCATTATTTAGAACATTTTGTTTCAGCATATATGTACCAAAACACAAATTCATATCAGGTAATAATTTTGTAAGTAAAGTCTGTATAAACTTGAGCACATCGAATGGTGATTCTATTATATTAATTTGAACAATTGAAATTCACGATGTTATTCTTATCAACATTGCTCACTATATTCCAACCGCATTTATCTTTCGCTTGAAAACGCATTGTGGTCGATGGATCATATCTCTTAGGGTATAGGTATCGAAATCATATTTTGATAACATGCTTAGAATTCATTTCAGATTTGCACAACGTACCACATCATAAAGTTAATACTCTTTATGGTTTAATGGACAATTAGGCATTATCTGTTCTTGACATTGATAAGAAATTCATAGTTTCTCTTCCATGTGCAAGAATACTCATTAGACATTCTAATGTGTTGTGTTCATTTTATGTTTGATTAATTTCATTTCATCCCTCGTAATTAGTTTTATCCTTGGATCGTATCCAAATTCATTTTACTACCAATAATTTCTAAAACATATTTCTTCGCTATGAAGTTGGTATTTCTTGAAACAACAATTGTTTCTCAGTTCAATGGAATGGGTATTCATAAACATTTTATGAATTGCCTTATATGTAAAACTGATTTGTTTTTTTGTTTACCATACAACATAAATTGGTCATCCAATGATTATCGTTCCAAAATTCTTTTGAAGCAATTCATAAAAGATCACTCAAGTACAATTATTACGTGCAATCTTTCGACTCGTACAACCTGCCAACTACGTGGCCTAGGATATGTTAGGGTTTCTTATAAAGCTGTATCTTGTATAATTTTGTAAACTACTCTTTAGATGAAATTAATTTTAACCGTATGTACTACTCTTAAGTACATGACCTTTTAGAAGAAGTTAACTCAACTTTGCTCACCATTGATCATACTTTGTTAACAAAGTTCAGTTGCTCTTTATTGATACATCATTATGTATCATAAAAAGGAGTAACTTTTGATATTAAACCTTTATTTATTTTTAGGTACTTTCAGAAATCTTTTCAAGATTTGATCAAATCGAATCAATTTATTCTATTGCACATTGTTTAGTTACTTCCTTTTTATATTATATGAGCTTATTATGTACATACTACACGTGTATCAAATACAGATGTCCATGTTGGCGATAACTCATTGGTGAATGTAACGAAGTATGTGGAACTGTTTGAGCATTAATAGACTTGCGATTGTATGCATCTATATGTATCAACCGGAAAAGTTCATCAACTTTTATCATGCTCTCACTGAACGAGTGCTAGCCCTTAATTGTTTGAGATACAATTAAATAGTATTATGTGATTCATAATCATGTAATCAAATTATTTCTCAAAACTATAGCTTAGTCTATAATTCTAATATAATTGCAAATAATTTCATATACTTCTGTACTTCCCAATGCATCACATTTGTTATGAAAATAAATACCACATTATAGTTTTATTTTATAACAAATATTCATAATATTCATATTAAAGTAAAACTATATCTGTTTTTCAATCAACACTAAAGACGGTTATTATTTCATAAATAATGTTTGGTATTTTTATGAAAACAATTTTCATAAATTGATGCGGCTAATAAATATTATATGGCATTCTCCCACTATTTCCACCATTACCATAATAGCATATGAAATACAATGCTTCATTCAACCACTTAGTATATGCTAATTATTCCATCTATTATAACCATTTTACAGTTGAGAATTTTTAGAAAAAATATCTTGAACTCAAAAAATCTCATAGAAAACAATTTTCTATATGAAAATATAGTTTTCAGAATAATAATCATATTTCTTATTCCAATGTTAAGTATCAATTATTATTTTACGATTCTTGTTTCTAATCTCTTTCCATGAAGCATAAGTGACCATTCACTCTTTTTGTCCCAACTGCGCCTTAAGTTACTTTCACTCTCATAAATTCAATTTCCTTTCTAAACGGTCGTACCATTTACTACAATATAATAACGAACTTTTTACAAAGTGCTTTGGTCATCCTTAACTTTTAAGAGTATCAAATAGTTGCACTTTACGTAAACTGATCAACTAATATTTCAGTGATCGAGTTCTTGGATCTATCTTGTAGCTTTTGGTCTAGTGTTACATTTGACACAACAAATTATAATCAATCATACCGAATACACGATCTCACACTAAAGTTTACTTGCTTATTTCGAATGAACCAATTTCATCGAGGTTCCATACATTATAAGTGGTGACCGTTCACCATATAACAGTTATATTTGATTGGAAATGAATCAAATATTTGTACCCTTGTATTGCTTTTAAAGTTCGTAAATCGTTGAAGACAATTCACAGTCTCAGATAAGTAAACCTGTAAGTGACCAAGTTACGAATGTATTTATTAGTTGTATAATTAAGAGCTTGCATGGGTCAACATGCAATTTTTTTAATTGGTAAGTATATTTTATATTTCTATTTGTCAATATTAATTCAGTTCATTTGTATATTTCAATTTATAAATAGTTTATCAGTGAAAATTATTACAATTTATGCATAGCAGATGTTCTTATAATATTAAAAAGGCTAAATGTTACCATTTCATTTCTTTCTAATAAGGCTCCCACTAGTCTTTTATGTTTATCCAAACCCTAGGATAAAACATATTCAACTTAACTAGTAAGAGTTAGGACTCGTCCATCTTGAAATTCTGACCTTGATTTTTCTCAACAAGTCATAGCCCATAAAGATGCGTAACTCCTTATCGATTGATCATATACAACTTGTACCTATGGTTTCTTGTCTTAATCTCATTTTGACATTGAGTTTTCTCAACAAATCGAAAGAGATTATTCACTCGAACCTACCATTTCACGACGGCCTAAGTATAGTTTATGTACCTTGACTTTGCGCAACAAATATTTTAATAATACTACACATAACATATCAAGCTTGAGTTTTCTCAACAACTAGAAAATATACGAGTAATTTATTAATATACAAATGGTAGAGGACGACACTTATACTAAATATTCATAACCATCAATATGTTTAATTGATTGATATCACCTTATGGAATAGTGTATTTCTTATGAAATAACCTCGTGATTCAAATGTCAGACACATTAGAAATCACAGTATATGTAATTTACGTATGTATTTATTCCTTAAGTCTATTTAGGGTTTCTTTAACGTTCCACCTTTAGTTTATACATTTATATTATATAAATTTTATTATTATACAACTTTAATACTTTATTTAACTTATATAATATGTTATGTATAACATTATATTAATTAAATCTTATTTAATCAATTAACACTTTAATTAATTATTATATCATCCAATTATAACATATTATAATGAATACGTACACACTCTCTATAACCTTCATAGTAACACATATATATCTTATATACGTGTATTTTAATTTATTAACTAACTTTTTATTCATCTATTAAACATTATTTTTTATAACATTTTCAAACATTTTGAAAATATATATTATAGCTTGTATAGTATGTGTTTTATTTAAGTTTAACTTTTAAATTTCAAACTTTTATTTTAATTTTCAAAACAATCTGAATATCTATATTATAACATTTATAACATTTTTATTATTTAAATTTAATTTTTAAATTAAAAAAATTATTTTAATTTCAAAACAGTTTTTAAATTAGCCCAAGGCCAAATTCAAATGCAGTCTTTTCTATTAGGGATAACCTTCGAGCATACCTCATCCTTTCGAGCCAGATTAGTAGCCAGGTAGGGCAAAGTACTTGATTACCCAGATCCAAGATGCTATATTTATGTATGCTCTACTATATGTGTATGCTTTAATAAGTTAGCCCTAATAATGCTAATTTAGATTGCATAAGTTATTTGGCTCTGATAACATCGTTGGAACTGTGCCAATCTACAGTCAAGTAATTGGATAAATTTCAAAATATTTTACCTATTTCGATCTTTATTGGGCCTATGTAGCCTAAATTTATTTAGAACTTTTCTAAATTTTCTTTTTAAATAAAATAAATATTTTATTTAATTCATAATTGTATTTAATTTAGTTTGTTTATATTATATATATATATATATATATATTTGTGTGTGTGTGTCATATACACATATGTGCAACATAATAAGATGTACATGGTTTAACATGTCGGTATATAGATGTTGGGATTTACAACACAATAGACATGTCAGCCCCTTTGTATACAAATGTATCGTCTAAATATATATTTGTGTGTGTAAAAATAATATAAATATATACATATGTATAAATATAGCTATATATATGTCTGTGTGTGTGTGTTATGAAATACTAATTATAAATAAACTTATATAAAATTCCTATAAAATACACACACACATACATATATATACACATTAAATTAAATTATAAAATTATTTTACAGAACGTTTTAAATAAATACTTAAAATGTTAATCTGTGAGGAATAATTTTTTTATAAATTAAAAATAATTTATATACGGTATATACATATATATAATAACTTATAAATCTATGTATTAATTTAGATATGAATAAAAATTATCTATACATATATATAGTTGCAACAATGCTCTCGGCTAAAATGTTTTTCGGGTTTTATATGTAGTTTAATAATAAGTATTTATTATTTAATTTTGTAAAACCATATAGAAATGTTTAAATAAATAACTATTATTAGTTTTTAAAACAAAACGGATAATATTTTATACAATTTCATATTATTTGTAAACACACACGCGTGTGTGTGTGTATATATATATATATATATATATATATATATATATATATATATATATATTATATGTTTGTATAATCAGTTAATCAAATAACACTTTTGACATGCTTCCCATCTTTTCTCATTTTCATGTCGCCCTGCCCTTTCAAACCGCCATACCTTCTTTGAATCCCTTCCCATCACCCTATCCTTCTGCCCTATGCACATGCCTCCTGACCAACTTCCCTCTCTCCATGTCCCGTCGCCCTTGCCCTTGGTACAGTTGCCCCCTCATTCCTCCTCTTATTCCTTCTTCTCTCCCTTCCTCCATCCCTGTTCCTCCTATCGTTCCCCACTTCTCCCCCTCCTCTGATCCTTCTGACATTCCTTCCCAGTCTTGCTTTCGTTCTTCCCCACCTGTTGCTGCCTCTGATTGGTGTTCGCTTTTCAATGCCAAACCAAGAACTGTTGGTAAATACAATCCCATTTACCTTGATCTTGTTTTCAATAGTGACACAATTGTTCCACCTGATGAAGTCATCCAAGCTAGCACATCTATCTGGAGAGACTATGTTGTTGGATTTTTTCATGATAAGCTGTTATCCTTCACAACTATTGTGGAGCACCTTAAAAGAGCCTGGAGACTCAAAGGCTCAGTTAAAGTTAAATTTGATGGTATGTTGTTTTTATTCCAACCGTTTTGTGAGGAGGATAGAGCTAGGATTCTAAGAGCTGATCCAATAATTATGAGAAACAAGCTTTTCATAATCCAAGAGTGGAGGCCGAACCTAGGTAATATTCATGGTAATGTTAAAGCTGTCCCTATTTGGTTGCAAATGACAAATATTCCTTTTTATGCTTGGTCCCACTTAGGATTGAATTGGTTAGCTTCTCGAATAAGGAGATTATTATGCTTGGATGAGTCCACTAAAAGGTTAGAATGAATTACTTATGCTAAATGCATGGTGGAGGTGAAACCAGACCAACAACTTGTGGATAAATTTCCTGTTAAACTTCTTGATGGAAGTGAACAAATGGTCTATGTTAGCTACTTGTGGAAACCAAATGCCTGTCTGAAATGTAAAGTATTTAGGCATATTGTAGGTGGTTGTGAAAAGACAAATAGCCATGGGGAAGTCAATGAATCTCACCAAGAAAACGCTGTTGATAATATGGTAAATAATTGTAATGATAAGGCAGAAAAATTAGGAGACAGACGAAACAAAAAATAGCGGAGGAAGGTGTTAAGGAAAAAGAAAATTATAAGAAGAGAAAAAGTTGGTCTGCATGAAACTATAAGTAAGCAAGAAGGAATTGCAGACGACAATAATATCAGCGAAGAATAGGCGGCAGTCGAAATAATAAACACCAGTGAAGGAAATATTTCTACTGAGCCTGATGAGTCATGTAGGCCCCTACTTATGTCTGACAGGAACTTCAATACTAACCCATTTGATGTTTTGATGGATCAAGATGGAAGTGATGAAACTAGGTATGATATGCACATAGCTGAAGAAATGCATGCTCATGCTAACATGAATAAGGAACTGTGCACTGCTTCTGTTATGAATGAAAACAACATTGTTTCTATAAGTGACCGATCAATCACACCCATTCAAAATCTTTTGGATGTTCAACCCACCAACCATAAACCCCCAATCTCACCCATCAACGTTCCTGCCCATGTCCATAATCCCCTTAACCATTCATTGTCGTTACCTTCCTCTAATTTCATGCAAGTTCATTCTACTGGCTAACCACCTCAACCAAACAGTTTTATTGAGCAAATATATTGTAATAGTTTATTTACAGTTTGAATAAAGTCCTTCTTCTCCTTATGTTGCCCCATCAAGGGGGGTTGCCCAATTCAAAGGCCTCATGGGCCTTGCCCTTGGGCCGGGCCTGATAACAACATAACCAATCAATACCATAACAACCAACAACATAAGCCAGAGGGATAAAAAGAAAAACAAGAAACATAAAGATTTCAATGATCCATTAATCCAAAAAACAACCAGTATTCTCCCTGAAACAAATTCCACTCCTTCTTCTTCAACAAGAAGCAAGCAAAGCATCCAACATAAATCCACAAGTTAGAATGATGACACAAAAGTAGGAGCTTGAAATATCAGAGGAGCACACCAGGATATCAAATTAACTCAGGCTAAAGACATCATACAAAACCACAAAATTCATCTTCTAGCAATCTTGGAAACCAAGTTAAACTGTACACTGACTGCTAGAGCAGCTAGATTAATTAATCTAGGCTGGAAACTGCACCATAACTTGTTGGAAGTACCTTATGGCAGGATTATGATCATTTCTGATCCTAACTACTTTTTTGTGACCCTTATCCTATCTCACAAGCAATTCATTCATTCCCATCTTTCACATGTTCCCTCTTCTACATCCTTTTACCTAACCATTATTTACACAGATAATAACCCATGCTCTGGACAGCTGCTTTATGACTACATCCCTCTCCTAGCCCAAGACACTGACCCCTGGATTTTGTCTGGTGACTTCAACGACCTTCTTTTTCTTAATGATAGAATTGGAGGAACCTATGTAACTCTCAAAGACATCTCCCCTTTTAACTGTGCCATCAGTACCTCCAACCTTATCCATGTCCTATTTTCTGGTGCAAGATATTCTAGGAATAACATAAGTAGATCTGGTAGAAGAATATACAGTAAAATTGACCATACCCTATGCAACCTTCCTACCATTTCCTTATGGCCTCAAATCTCCACTCATCTACCTCCTTCTCTCCTATCTGACCACTGCCCTCAAAACATCAGCCTTGCCATAGATGCCATGAAATGGAGTCCCTCATTTAAATTTTTTAATGTCTGGATTAATGAACCAGATTTTTTATTATTGTTAATAATTCTTGGGACACTAACATTTTTGGGTCTCCTATGTTTATATTCCAGCAGAGATTGAAGCAGGTGAAGAAGGCTCTTTGATGCTGGGCTGCTCATAAATTTGGCAATGGCAGATTGCTGTCAAAAAAAAATCAAGAGTGCTCTTACCCAAGCTCAACAACTTGCATTGGACAACCCTAATAATGAAATTCTGGCTAAGGAGGAACATGATCTTCAAGAACAATACAGGAATGCTAAAAACTGAAGAAGAATTTTATAGACAGAAAATGAGAGCAAAGTGGAATATTGATGTAATAGAAACACTAGGCTATTCCATGATAGCCTGAAGATTAGACAGTCAAAATTCCATATACACTACATCATTGACCATCATGGAAACCATGCTGATACCCCAAAAGCAATTGATAGAGCCTTCTTAGAGTATTTCACTAAACTTCTTAGTAATTCAGACAATTTCATCCCTGATCTTTCCTTGATTGATGACCTGCCTTTCCCTTCCTTATCTATGGACCAGAAAGCTTCCTTATCAACTAGGATATCTGAAGAGGAAATCAAAGAGTGTATCTTCAATATGAATAAGGAGGCATGTGGTGGACCAGATGGGTTTAATGCTACATTTTTCACTGCTTGCTGGGAGACAATTGAAACTGCTTTAATTAAAGCTGTCAATAATTTTCTCTCTAGAAATAGGTTGTTATCAGGAATTGTTGGAAATTGTGTTTAAAAATCAAGTGAATTATTAAAAATGACTAAGTGTGAAGAGTGGCTTTGTGAATAGTCCCACATTGTAGGACTTTATGAAAGAATTAAGTATTTATACTTGATTTTTAGAGGCTAAGTTGGGTCCTTTGGGCACCCAATAATGTTTTTTTGTGAGGAGGGAGGCCATGCTTGACCACCACACGCGCACGCGTCGACCGACCCGGGTTCGGACTTGTAGTGGTGTAACACTTATATTTTTGCTACAAATTTATTAACCATTTTTTGACCGGGTTAGAACGGTAAAATCTGTTCAAGCCCGTGCAAACGAATCGGTACCACAACTACTGAGAGGCTGTTTTATCCTAGAGCCGGCGACGATTGATCCGAACTGCTTGCACCATTGAGCAGATCGCCGAAACGTCTTCAAGAAAGTGACTCCGTCCACGACTCAGCCGAAGCTAGCCATTGTTTTCCAACAGGAATTAGTGCAACAAACTTGCCTCTCATCTCAAAATTTGATCACCCTTCTACTGTCACTGACTTTAGACCAACTGCGTGTTATAATATTATTTATAAATGTATCTCTAAGATCATTGCTTCACGGCTAAAATTAGTGCTTCCAACACTAATATCTAAAAATCAGGCTGCTTTTTTCCTTGGTAAAAGCATCTTAGACAATGTCCTATACACATGAATTATTAAAAGACTACAGCAAGGAAACCATTTCTCCTAGAGCTCTGATCAAATTAGACATAAGGAAAGCTTACGACTCCTTGCATTGGAGCTCAATAGCCGGAGTACTATATGGAATGGGATTTCTAGCCCATTTTGGTTCTGGGATATATTACTGTATCTCCACAGTTAATTTTCCATTATGCTACATTGTTTGTGTTAGAATGCAACATCAGTTTCAGTTTGCTACATTACCGAGTCAGTTCCTTCTTTTTTTTTTTGGGCATATGGTCTTATTTCTAGCATGAGATCCTGTTTTGTAGGTGTTTGTTGCTATAATGTAGTTAGTTGAATAAGTTAATAATGTGAGGCCATCACGCTCTTATATAGGGCATGCAAAGTATTTTACTGTTGCTGTACATCTCCTCCATGAAATAAAGAAAACTATTTGTTTTGTTTCTTTTCTGCAAAATCATACTGTGCTCCTATTTATCTTTCTACTCTTAACTGCACTTCAGCTTTTCTACACTTGGTATCGGAGCCAGGTTAGGTTCCCTTTGGTGCTACATATTCTTCAACTCTTACTTCGACAAGATGAATGATCTCCAAGTTGTCGGCGGAATCAAGAAGCTGAACAATCATAATTACAACACTTGGTCCACGTGTATAATGTCTTACTTACATGGTCAAGATCTGTGGGAGATTGTCAATGGAAGTGAAGTCATGCAACCGGAAGCAGAAGATGCAAATCATATTCTGCGGAAGTGGAAGATAAAAGCAGGCAAAGCAATGTTTGCTTTAAAGACTACGGTTGAAGAAGATGTGCTAGAGCATATCCGAGATGCCAAAACACCAAAAGAAGCTTGGGATGCATTTGCCATGCTATTCTCAAAAAGGAATGGCACGAGGCTTCAACTTTTAGAGAGTGAACTTCTGTCATTAATACAACATGACATGTCTATCGCTCAATATTTTCACAAGGTGAAAATGCTTTGCCGTGAAATTTCCGAGTTGGACCCGACGGCTCCAATTGGAGAAACCAGAATGAAGAGAATAATCATTCATGGTTTGAGACCGGAATATAGGGGCTTTGTTGCTGCTGTACAAGGATGGCAAAATCAACCATCACTTGTTGAATTTGAGAATTTGCTTGCTGGACAAGAAGCACTAGCTAAGCAATTGGGAGGAGTCCATCTGAAAGGTGAGGAGGAAGCACTCTACATCAACAAAGGCAGAAGGAACTCTAAGCAACATGCATTTGGCGGGTCTACGAAGAATGAGGATAAGACAATAGTTCATCAAGGAGAAGGAACTAGTCATGCAAGGGGAGCTTCGAAGGCTAATGGCATTGGCAGGAAGTTTGCAGGTAAGTGCCACAATTGTGGGAAGAAGGGACACATGGCAAAAGCTTGTTGGTCGAAGAAGTCGGCAGAAAATAACGCAGCTACGTTTAAAAGCGAGGAAGAATGGGATGCTGAAGCATTGTTTGCAGCCGAAGAAGAAAGTTCTATTGTTGCAACAATTATGTCCGAACACGTCGATCATGAAAAAGATTGGATCGTTGATTCGGGATGTTCAAATCATATGACAGGTGATAAAGATAAGTTACAAAATCTATCCAAGTATAAGGGAAATCGAATTGTAGTGACAGCAAACAACTCAAAGTTGCCAATAGCTAACATTGGGACTACAGCAGTTCCCTCTCAATATAGTGATAATATGCTACAACTCCAAAATGTATATCATGTCCCAGGTATGAAGAAAAATCTACTCTCTGTCTCTCAGCTAACATCCTCTGGAATTGTGTCATGTTTGGCCCAAATGATGTCAAAGTATATCGCAACCTGGAAATAATGAAAGAACCGGTGATGAAGGGGCGAAGAGTGGAATCGGTTTATGTAATGTCTGCAGAAAATGCATATGTGGACAAAACGAGGAAGAATGAAACGGCGGAGTTATGGCACATGCGATTAAGTCATGTTAGCTATTCCAAGCTGAACATGATGATAAAACGAATGACGCTGAAAGGACTTCCACAACTTGAGGTGAAGTTGGATACTGTATGCAGCGGCTATCAGTATGGTAAAGCACACCAATTGCCATGTGAAGAGTCCAAATTTAAAGCAAAGGAGCCACTAGAATTAATACACTCTGATGTATTTGGACCTGTCAAGCAGGCGTCTGTCGGGGGAATGAAGTACATGATAACATTTATTGATCATTTCACAAGGTACGTTTGGGTTTACTTCATGAAACAAAAATCTGAAACTATTTCAAAGTTCAAAGAGTTCAAGAGGGCTGCAGAAGGAGAAATTAGTAAAAGGGTTCGATGTCTACGCACTGATAATGAAGGCGAGTACATGTCGGATGAGTTATGCAATTTTCTTCGAGAGCACCATATACGCCGTCAGTTTACATGCCCTTATACACCACATCAAAATGGAGTAGCTGAAAGAAAGAACCGACATCTAGCTGAAATATGTCGAAGTATGCTTCATGCGAAAGATGTTCCAGGCCAATTCTGGGCAGAATCAATGAACACTGCAGCTTATGTAATCAATAGACTGCCGCAGCGAAGGTTATGTTTTCTTTCTCCTTTTGAAAAATTATGGAATAAAAAGCCCACTGTTAGTTATTTTCGTGTTTTCGGATGTGTATGCTATGTTTTCGTGCCTGACCATTTACGAAGCAAAATGGACAAAAAGGCTGTTAAATGTATTTTTGTAGGATATGATAGTACAATAAAAGGCTGGAGATGTTGTGATCCTACGACAGAAAGTGCTACACATCTCGAAATGTAGTATTCGATGAAGCATCTTCGTGGTGGTCTTCGGATAATAAGACACTACATGAGTCAGATGCCATAAAAAATGAGTCGCAGCCTGCACTAATTCAGCTGAATCCAGGAGAAGCTGAAGATGAAATTGACAGTCCAGATCATGAAGAAACCAGAGTACGAAGTCCATGGCAAACTGGTATGCATGATGGGGACAAAGAAACACATGATGGCGAAGAAGGACCTGTAGTTTTTAGGAGATCAAATAGAGCAAGAAAGCCAAATCCTAAATATGCTAATGCTGCCATAACAATAGAAAATGAACCTGAAACATTTGAAGAAGCAGTTCAAATTCCAGAGTGGAAGAAACCAATGACTGAGGAAGTTGCTTCATTAGAGAAAAACCAAACTTGGGAACTTGTACCTAAGCCTAGAGATGTTAAACCTATTTCTTGCAAATGGGTATATAAAATAAAACGCAATGCAGATGGAGTAATTGAGAGATGTAAAGCTCGGTTGGTAGCTCGGGGATTTTCTCAACAATATGGGGTGGACTATGATGAAACGTTCAGTCCAGTTGCGAAGCTTACTACAGTCCGTGTCCTATTAGCACTTGCAGCCAACAAAGATTGGATGCTTTGGCAGATGGATGTAAAGAATGCGTTTCTACATGGAGAGTTGGATCGAGAGATATTTATGTGTCAACCCACGGGCTTTCAAAATAAAAACCATCTTGAATATGTATGTAAATTGCAGAAGGCACTTTATGGGCTAAAGCAAGCACCGAGAGCCTGGTATGGTAAAATTGCTGAGTTTTTGGTTCATGATGGTTATTTAGTGACTTCTGCAGATTCTAGTTTATTTGTTAAAAGCAATGGAAAAAAAACTAGCCATTGTGTTAGTGTATGTGGATGATTTAATCATAACAGGTGATTATGAAGATGAGATTCTTCAAACAAAAGAAAATTTGTCTGTTCGCTTTCAAATGAAAGAACTTGGTGAACTTAAATATTTTCTTGGTCTTGAGATTGAACACACCAGTGAAGGCATATTTCTTAGTCAGCAAAAATATTGCAAATACTTGTTGAAGAAGTTTGAAATGCTAGAATGCAAACCAATTTCATCTCCTATAGAACCGAATGCTAAAATGTGTGTGCATGAAGGGAGAGATCTAGAAGATGCAACGATGTATCGCAAATTGATTGGAAGTTTGATTTATTTAACTTTGACCAGGCCTGACATTTCGTATGTCGTTGGCATATTGAGTCGATATATGCAAAATCCAAAGAAGCCTCACTTGGAAGCTGTTCGGCGAACTTTACGATATGTGAAAAGCACACTTAGGTATGGTATTTCATATGAAAGAGGTGGAGTCTGCAAAATTAGCTGGTTTTTGTGATGCGGACTATGCAGGTGATCAGGATACTCGACGTTCAACCTCTGGGTATGTCTTCATGCTTGGGTCTGGAGCAGTCTCTTGGTGCAGTAAAAGACAGCCAACGGTATCTTTATCAACAACAGAGGCGGAATACCGAGCTACAGCAGTAGCAGCTCAGGAAAGCACTTGGCTTGTACAACTGCTAAGGGATTTGTGCCAACCTGTGAATTATGCAGTTCCGTTATATTGCGACAACTTGTCGACAATACGTTTGGTAGAGAATCCTATCTTTCACGCAAGAACTAAACACATGGAGGTGCATTATCATTTTATCAGGGAAAAAGTTTTGCGGGGGGAGATAGTGTTAGAATACACTAACACAGAAAATCAAGTTGCAGACCTGTTCACAAAAGGCTTGGCTGGTGGAAAATTTGATAGTTTTCGCAAGCAACTTGGGCTGGTAGAAAAATAAGCAAAACTGATGTTGAGGGGGAGTGTTAGAATGCAACATCAGTTTCAGTTTGCTACATTACCGAGTCAGTTCCTTCTTTTTTTTTGGCATGTGGTCTTATTTCTAGCATGAGATCCTGTTTTTGTAGGTGTTTGTTGCTATAATGTAGTTAGTTGAATAAGTTAATAATGTGAGGCCATCACGCTCTTATATAGGGCATGCAAAGTATTTTACTGTTGCCGTACATCTCCTCCATGAAATAAAGAAAACTATTTGTTTTGTTTCTTCTCTGCAAAATCATACTGTGCTCCTATTTATCTTTCTACTCTTAACTACACTTCAGTTTTTCTACAGTTTGGACTATTGGTTATTTTAAAAGCAGTCAAGGGATAAGGCAAGGCGACCAAATGTCATCATACCTCTTCATTTTAGTTATGGAAGTGCTGACTAGACTCATCAATCGTGAGGCCTGGCTATCAACTATGATAAATACAGTATCATGGTTGCCGGTGTTCCCTCCCACAGTGCGACATAATTGTCTATGCTATCAGGTTTGCCTCAAGGAAATGACTCCTCAACTTACCTTGGTATCCCTCTTATTACCTCAAAAATAACAACTTCTGACTGTATGAGCTTGTATGACAAAACAGCTAAGGCGATGCATAGTTGATCTAATCGGAGCTTGACTCAAGTTAGTAGGCTGATCTTAATTAAATCAGTCCTCTTTTCCTATACAACTTAATTGTGTAGATCTTTCATCTTCCCAAAGAAGCTGATTCATATGAGTAGAAGAGCTATATGTAATTTTTTATGGTTTGGGACTGTGCATTCCAAAAAACTAAAACCAATAAGCTTCCAGAAAGTTGAGCACATGAAAAAGAAGGGTGGGTTGGGTGTTTTAAATTTAAATAACTGGAACAAAGCAGCGTTTAGCACCCATTTCAATAATTTTCGGTCAAAAAGAAGTAATATTTGGGTTCTATGGTCCTTTAAGTATAATCTAAAAGGGATGTATTTCTGGACCATGGAAATTCCAAATGGATGTAGTTGGACGTGGCGGTCTATACTTAAACTCAGGTATGATTTGCTTCCTCATATTAGAATAATAGCATCACAGGAAGGAGAGACAATTTTATGGCGTGATCTTTGGTCTAAACAAGGTATTATTCTTGGGAAAATTTTGTCACGCAATCATCAAGTTCAATCTGGTATACATGGGATGCAAAGGCTAAGCATTATGTTCACAATTGCACCGCCAGTCTACCATATACCTCAAATCTAACTACAGACCTCACTGGAATGAAATTATGCTACAACACTACCCTATTAATCAAGCTGACTGTTAAGAATTTTCTGGGATCACTACACAATTAAATTTAGAAGAGAAAGTAGTGAAGAAAGCAAACAAAAATAATTCCTCCAAAAACAAAAAACTTTTATTGATTCAACTGAGAAAATACAAAAGAGACTTAAAATTGAGAAGAAATCTCAATCCCAAACACCTAACAAAATACACTTTTTCACATGCCTCTTATTAATCCTAGACATGTTTATTTATAATAGACTTTATAAAATATCTTATTTAAGAAGCTATTGAATACCTTTATAAATCTTTCTCACGTAGATAATTTGTTGCCTTCTTTAATGCAATAAAAGAGGCAACTAATCTCTCTATCAAATATGCAAAATCTCTAAAAGATACAATAAATCACCTTCCAAAATTCTATCAAATCTGTAAAATAGGCAATGAATTTGAGTCATAATTCCACATAGACTCAAATATCTCTAATATCTAATTAAATATGAAATATTATATCACTAAAATCTAACAATCTCCACCTTGATATAATATTTCGTACATGACATCCAAACTCCTCCTTAAACCTTAACTCCAAACAATATATCCATGGAAACATATGTCTTCACCAAAAGCTAAACCTCCCTCCAAACTATGCATGCCCGCCAATAGAACATGCACATCATCAACAGATCAGAATTGCTTGTAATACCACAAAGACCTCCAAGTAGGCTTTGTGGTTTTCCGTTGTTGGCTCTACCTTGATTTTGGTAGATTTTTCTCTCCAACTTCACTTGTATAAAAATTTGCAATATTTAAGGTTTTTCGAAGCAATGAATAAATATTATTCTTTTTCCTCTTCGCGCGCAGCACCTTCCTATCACTCTTCCAAACCCTAGTTACTTCATCTCGAATCGAAAAGTTACAACCTTTCCCTTCCAGCTGTCCAATAGAGATAAGATTCCTTTTAATTTTTGGGATATGTCTAACCCCTGTAAGCGTCAACAACCTTCTTGTATCCATCTTCAACATGACAGAACCTATGCCTTGAACTTGTAGATCTCCACCATTAGCGGACTCCACCTTGCATGCTTCCTCCTTAATCAGTGAATGCTTCCCTTTGATTGCAAATGTGGAAACATGCACCAGAATCTAGCACCCATTCTCCTTCCAGACTCATATCAACACAAAAAACATCATTGCCAATGCCAAAGTTTACCTCCTCATCACCGTCTACCTCCAGCTTATTTTTGTTTCCTTCTTGAGTTTTCATCCTCTCTTTATTATCTCTTAATTTATTGCAAAATTTCAGCTGATGACCTGGTTTTTCACAGTAATAGCAAATGAAATCTCGATCAGTATTTGGCTTGAATGAGCGTCTTTCTCTCTTTGCAAAGTGGACCTCTGCCAATGGATTTGTAGTTTCATTTTCTTCAGTGGTCTTTCCTTCTGATGAATTTATCCTCCGTATCTCCTCATTAAGAAGGCTGCTAACCACAGTCTCCATGGAAATATCACCACTAGAATTTGAATTGTTCAATGCGACTACAAGAGTTTCCCAACTTTCAGGCAATGAGCTCATTAATATTAAAGCTTGAGTTTCGTCATCAACTTTGAAGCTTATCTCCGCCAATTGGTTCACAGCTGCTTGAAAGCTGTTGAGATGTTCGCTAATCGATTCTCCTTCCTTTAGTTTTAAATTGACCAACTTTCTCATCAGGAATGCCTTATTCGTCGCAGAATTTTTTGCATAAATGCCTTCCAATTTCTTCCATATGCCAAAAGCAGAAGTTTCACAAGCGACGATATGAAATACAGAATTCTCCATAAAACACCGAATTGCTGCAGCTGCCTTCCTATCCAAAATTTCCCACTTTGCCTCGGTTATTCCATTTGGCTTTTCCCCTTTGTTTTCCAAAGGTTGGTGAAGATCATTAAGATAGAGATAATCTTCCATCTTCGCCTTCCATAACCCCCAGTTCCTTCCATTAAGCTTTTCAACACTTATCTTCTCCATAGCCAAAGACTCTTCCAAAAAATTTGTGTAGTTGGCTCTGATACCAAATGTTAAGAATTTTCTGGGATCACTACACAATTAGATTTAGAAGAGAAAGTAGTGAAGAAAGCAAACAAAAATAATTCCCCAAAAAACAAAAAAAAATTAGTGATTCAACCGAGAAAATACAAAAGAGACTTAAAATTGCGAAGAAATCTCAATCCCAAACACCTAACAGAATACACTTTTTCACATGCCTATTATTAATCCTAGACATGTCTATTTATAATAGACTTTATAAAATATCTTGTTTAAGAAGCTATTGAATACCTTCATAAATTTTTCTCAGGTAGATAATTTGTTGCCTTCTTTAATGCAATAAAAGAGGCAACTAATCTCTCTATCAAATATGCAAAATCTCTAAAAGATACCATAAATAACCTTCCAAAATTCTATCAAATCTGTAAAATAGGCAATGAATTTGAGTCATAATTCCACATAGACTCAAATATCTCTAATATCTAATTAAATATGAAATATTATATCACTAAAATCTAACACTGACAAGATGGTGTGGTCGCATACTTTCAAGAATCAATCTGTCTCTTTGGTTTACTAGTGTGTAAACAATCATGTGGAAAGCCAATTTGCATGGAATAGGAGGATATGGGACCATAATTGTAGAGAAGCGGAAATTTTGTTGTTGTGGAAAGTGTTAAGGAATGCGCTAAATACCAGAGGCAAACTCTTTCGTTAGGAATGCGCTAGATACCAGAGGCAACCTCTTTTCATTAGGAATGCATATTGATCCTAATTGTATATTCTGTAATAAGGAAGTGGAGACCAATGTCCGTCTGTTTTTTAACTGCAAATTTATATATGGTTTGTGGGAAAGGCTTATGTTGAAGATTAGAAGATCTGATATCTTGAAAATAAGCAACGTGGAATGGTGTAATATATATAGAGCTACGAGATGGAAGAATGATTTTGGAATGATGATGCTTTTAATTCTCAAGAAATTTGAATACGTCATTTGGCGGTAGAGGAATGACAAAGTATTCAATGGAAAAACAAAAACTGATATCGAATTATGGGTTGAGCTTTCTCCTACAATAAGATCTGGAATCCACAATGGCACGTACTGTTATGAAACCCCATTCGTTTAACGACCTGGTATTTCGAAACATTTGCATCCGCACATGTCGGACTTGAATTGCTAAAAATGTTATATTGTTAATTTTTATTTGGCAAAACTCAGTATATACAATAAATAAATCAATCACAGAATCATAGACACAGAGTATTACAACAATAAGCAGCGGAATAGATAAATAGTAATTCATGAAGCTACTATATAAACATGAAAGTTTGAAATAAAATACAACAGAATATCTCAAATACAATAAAATCTCGAATACAAAAAGATGACATTTCTGAACAAATCAACTAAAAAGCTGAATAAGCAAGGCAGATCTTGAAGCAAAACTCCAATCTCCAAAGGTGAGTCTCAAATGCTGTCATACTCAGTTTGACCCGAGCATAAAGCTAAACACAAGACACTCGAGTCAAGATTAACATTCTTATATTAGTAAATTTAATTCAAGTGAAATTTTAACTAAAATACAAGTAACTTAGAGGATGTTTGGGATACTCATCCTCTAAGGATCCATGGAACTATCTACTATGTATTACAATACGCTATTATATGTCTATAGTAAAATAAACTATTAAAATAGCGTTAAGGCGTTACCCATATCCCTCTTAACACATTTTATATATTCTCGTAGTCTATACAATGCCATACGCTCCATCAAACTGGTGATTTACATAGAGGACACCACATAGGCATGGTACAAAACAAACTCGTAGAAGACGCGATAGGGCATGCGACAAGACACTCGAGGCAATGCCAAGGTAGATATAACATTTGCATATCCGGATTGGTGGTAACGCATAGCTGCTACTACCACCCACCTCATGACACACTTCCAAATCAAATATGCACCCAATCAAATCACAAAAGCAATAGAATGGTATCAAAGAAATGTGTCTGATAGGAGGAATGACCTCACCTGGCTCGCGTGACTCCTGTTTTAGCCACATCAAGCTGACTCACGGAAGTCTAGGCTACGTAAATACTATATAGAATCGTCGCCAAACCATCCTTCTTCGTTCTGAAATCTCCACAAGTACACAGTAGTTAAAGTAATTTTCAGTATTGGTAGAGAGTATGACAATATCTGATCCCGGTCTCTTTAACAACCAAACGCTTATTTCATACCATGGTCATTTCATTTCAACTAGTTCATACTTCATATCAAAATATCATATTCATTTCGAAACCACATCAATTCGATATCATCATTCACTTTATATAATATTCAATTCCAGAATAGTAACACTTTTAAAATTATAACCCTTTCAAAATCATAACACTTTCGAAATCATAACACTTTGGAAATCATAACACTTTTGGAAATCATAACACTTTGGAAATCATAACAATTTTGGAAATAGTATATATATTAAAGTAGTTACAAATTAGAATAGTTTATATATTAAAAATACTTTTTATATGAAAATAGTTTGTATATATTAAAATACTTTATATAATAAATTAGCTTCCTTCCATTTCATAAATCGATTCAAATCATCTTAGATTCTCAAAATTAAATTTAAATTAATCCATGTTCAATATTTTTAATTTAAAAGGTTAAAGATTCAATTCAAATCCTCAATAAACCATTTCAAATTTTTATCGGTTTCAAATCCAGGTTTGAACTATCATTTCAATTCCAATAAGATTCAAAGTTTAAATATTCGAACATTTCAAAATAAGTTTCATTTCTATTTCCCATTTAACTTTTAATGTTATTTGAATTGGAAAATATCCACTTAATCATTTTAATAACAATTAAATAAAATCTCAATTTATAAATTTAAATCAATATTAAATATTCAGTCTCAATTTTATTTAAAAATTTGAGAATATTCATTTAATCACTTTTGTCAAATCAAGTTATAATTCATACCTTTAAAAATCTCAAATTCAATAAGTTCAAATTAATTCTTATTTAAATTTAATTATAACCAATTTAAATTCTAAGTCAACACTGATTTATCTTCCCAACCTTTATTATTAAAGTTATAAAAACTATTTTAAAATATAATTTTTTAAAAATACCCAAATATCTTATATACTTATTGAATTAAATTTATTTTGTATTAAACCTATTTTTATATATTACTAAAATAATAAAATTATAAGTAAAATGTTAAAAATTATATTTTCAAAACTAACTTATAAATTTAAATTTCCAAACATAAAATTTTTAAAAGCTAAAATTTCAACATATATAAAAATAACATATATATATATATATATATATATTATATTTTAAAAATCAATATTTATTGAAACCTATATATTTCCTTCCAAAACTTTGGAACTCATTTTTCAAAATATAGACCAACGGTGTCCGTATAAAATTCTCTATCGTATGGTCAAGTAGTACGAATATTTATCATTTCAATCCGCAATTTAAATATCTATGGGTATATGTCATTTCAATCCGCAATCCCAAAATTCAAAATCAATGAAAACCGATTGGGTTTATCATTTCAACCCATAACAAATTTTTCATATTCTACAATATCATTCGGTATGTATCATTTCAACCCATAGGGAATTCTAAACTAACAGGGAACTTGCAGAGTGAGAACAATATGATAAAATATAGTATAACAATAACAGGCATATATCATCAGTGATAAATAAAATAAAATATATACAACAGGATACGGTGTCATATATCACCCATGAACAGTTGCAGATAATGGCATATCATACTTCAAGATTAAATAACTAGCACTTTAATTTAATAGCATGTTTCAATTGTCGTTTCAAGTGAAATCAAATTTACTAACTATAAGAATGTTAATTGTGAGTGATTGCTCACCTTTCGAGGTTAGAGAAATTTTACGATGAAATTGAGCTATGAATCCAGGCACAAATTCCAAACACAACACGATGAACACGAATTCGATGAAGAAAGTAGGCACGATGGACTAGAATTGGTGAAAGAAAATATAAACTAAAATTTCTATAACATATCATATATATGGAATTATTACAAAATTTATAACATAAATTCAAACAGATATTTAAACATATTATTTATATATAAAATTATTACAAACTCTATATAAAATAATAATAATAATAATATAAATTTAAATAAATACCATACTTTCCAAAGGCTATATATAAACTCCTTTATACGCATTATATATAAACAAGGTAACTAGTCTAGATATATAGCTCACATTATTATTTAACAGATTATACAAATACTTTAAACAAAATTTGAAATTGAAATAATTTGTAGATACATTAAACATTCACATTGAAATATTTCAAACATTAAACGTTCACATTCACATTCACATTAAACATACCGTAGTATCCATTTATGTAAAGCTATAGAATATATATATATATATATATATATATATAACAAACTGTTCACAAAATCATATATAAACTTATATACAATAGACAGGTCATATATAAACTTATACCTTATAAAAACAAACAACTTTCATACTTACAAATATAAACTGGCATGTTCTAAACTTATATAACTATCATATTATAAAATTTACATAAACTAAGATATATAACTAACATATTACTACTAGCAAAATAGAAAGCTAACATATTATAAACTATAAATATATATATATATATATATATAAACTATCAGATCAAAAGTTTATAAACTAATATATAAACAACTTATAAAAATTTAATAAAATAATATATAGCAACGAATATAATACATATACATTAATAAAGAGGAGGCTGCTCACTGTATCCGGTTGGATGGAAGATGCAGTGCGTGGAGGAGCCGAGCGGAGGTAGGGCGAAAAACGGTCGAGCGTGGGGATGCTTGCGTGGGATTGGCCGAGACTATAGTTGAGAGAGTGCTGACAAGCGGAGGGGAGATGGTGGTTTCGGTGATGCTCAGGTGAGGCAGGGAGCGAAGGGGATGGACGAGGCTTTGCAGTGGGATGTAAAGTGAAGGGGAAAGGAGGCATTCATGGATAGGAGGCTGGAGAGGTAGAAAGCTCGGATTTGAAAGAGGAGGAGGAAGGCCAAGTACAACAGCTAGCAATTGGGTTTGAGGCTGTTCTTGGGGCGGAAGAGAAAAGGTGGTGAAGAGGGAAGGGTGAGGGAAAAGGTGGTCGGCTGATGGAAGGGTGAAGAAGCACAGAACAAAAAAAAAATATAAAAAGAAGAAGAATGAAACAAACGGACCAACCAGCGTAAAGAATTTAACAATAGGAATTACAAAATTTAATATTAAATTGAACAAATAATAAAAGCAATGACCGTTTGTTTCCAAATGGTAGATAGATGAAAGGGCACACGGAAAAGCAACAGGTTCAGAAACAGGTACCAATGCAGTTAACCGTTTTGCGGTTTCGCCACGCACCGGACACTGAAACACACATATGAATATACTATAGAGATCAGCCCGATGAGACGATCAAAACGGTAAAAAGATATCGGTGATATGACCATCCTATCAAAATCAATATTCGGTACCAAAAATGCCGCTGAAACGTCGAAAATGAGATAAACGAGGCTAGAGAAGTTCAAATTTGATGAAACGAAATATAACGTCTCACTTAGAAAATAGTTTATATTTTTATTATATAAAAATATTCAGATTTCAATAATATATTATTTACATCAGTTTTAACTGATTTAAATTGAAATAAAATTGCATAAGAAAAATAAACTTCCATATTATCTGATGAAAATCTGACATTTGCTAATTTTAAATAGACGCGTACCAAATATCAAAATTTTATTTTCAAATTCAATAATTTAAAAATTCAAAAAAAATCAGTTAATTACGTTATAAAAATGGTTAAAATTACCGGGTCATTACACTTCACAAACAATTGGCTATTTTAGCCTTTTTGTGTTCGCTTTTGTTATTTTTCCTTTTATTTTCCGTCTTGTATCCCTCTGTATATCGTAGCATGTTACGGTGTACATTCTCTTTATTGTTTTCTGTAATAAACTAGTAGGGGCCCAGTTAACTCCGCTTAGCATTGCTAAAAAAATTAATTAAATAAAGACTTTTTATATATAATACACACACACATAAAACTAAAATATTTTTTTATTTTGGTTGCCAAACGCTTGTGCATAAAAATGAATGTATATAAAATTTAAAACATAAATTATATTGTTTTATTCTTTTAGTTTAGATTTTAATTAAATTAAAATCATTTTAAATAATGTTTTTTTGAAAAATTAATTTTTTTAGTGTGTCCATGAGCACTTGCAAACATACATATACAATTTTTATGTACACACGCATATACAACTATCAATGTGTGATAATACATCGGTATATATATTCGTTATAATCTCTAACTAACTTCATATTATCCAATAATTAATTAAGCATTTATTTATGTAAATAAACAATAAATGTACCTTTCACCAAAGCCTAGAATTCACACCTGAAATGATGAACTAAACTCCTATGAATCCAATTCCAAGCCTAGAAGTTGCTAGCTGCTAAACTACTTTACCACCAACGATCAAATAGAGGTATTAATTTGATGTTTTATGTTTGGATTATTTATGGCTTTGAAAGGGTTATGGCAGCATGGAATAGAAGGAAGAAGAGAGGGAAAAGGTCATTTTCAAATAAGGATTAGATGTATAATAGAAAGTAAAGATAAGAGAGCAAAAAGCGGATCAAGATCCTCATTTATCTCTTACCCATTCCTTTTTTTTAACCATTCAAAATCTCCCCCTGGAAGCACCAAATGGTCACGTCTATATGCATGCCTAAAGCCACCTAAACCATGCCCCTTATGGGCCTTAAAACTAGTATGAATCTGAAAAATAGTCATTGTATTTAAATCTAATTTAAACGCGTACTCATGTCGTATGTCGATCAATATATTTATAACTATTATGCAACATAGTTTAATATTGTTCAATTCACATGAAACAAAATTTTATAATTAATATTTTATAAATATTAATTAATTTATTTAATTTATAACAAATAAAATTAATTAAATCATGTGGTAATAGGAGTATACAATATTTCGGTTAAGTGACTCTTTGGTGTACATTTGGTAAGTGATTAATATCGAAATATTCAAATATTAATATTCACACGTCACTTAGCGGGTGGTGTGACATTGTGGCAAAATTTATCGCTTACTTGGCATTAGTAAAACCTAATTTTATTTTATTAAGCGTTATCCAGTAGTAACAATTATTTATACCAATTTTCTTCATCAAAACTATATCACTTTGGACTTATGAAATTTGGTATCGGTCAAAATTTGGATATCATCCATATTTAACTCTATAGGCCAAACACAAAGTCCTTGGTTCAATAATAACAATTATTTTTACCATACTGCTATGTTTAGAGACTTTGACCTTGAGTTGACTTCAATTGACCATGATACTAACCTCATATAACCAAGAAAACGAATTTTCTTTTAAATAGTGTTTCATGTGTAATCTTCCACTTGACCCAACTACAATCGTTCGATGGATGTCATGCTATGATTTAATTATAATCAAAGCTGAGCTTCCATGTTGAAGGTCAACAATTTTGTCAAAATCAATAGAACTGTATAATTTTGTCACGTCGATATTTTCTATTTGATCGCAATTATACTAACCAATAGAAAACTATCGAGTGAGTCATTTCATATTTATACAATAACTATCGGTACGTAACTCCTTGGTGTCCTTAATATTCATGAGTAATACTGCCCAACATTTGAAGATCTTTACGTACTTTAGTCTTAACCGATGTATTGATATTCAATCTCGATACTTCTTGACTAGGAACATTTAAAATATCATGTTTAATTTCATTATGTTAAATTACCTCTTTTTTCAAAAGATTGTCTATCAAGTTAGATACATATAAAAAATTACATAGTTGCTCCTAGGGCATATCCATAACCCTATCAGTTTGATTTTTGTTGAGCTATATGAGGATGCTGACTTGAATTGTCCACTCTCCATTGTCCATTTGAAATAAGTGAAGAGAAGGTCTTGTTAGGGCCTTCAATGATCGAAATAGCTTGTTAACCCAACAAGTCCTTCAAAGATTAGTTGTTAACCTAAGGATCAAACCATAAGCTTGTGTTAGCCCCATTTCCAATCTTTCTATCCATGATATTACTTGCTTGTGGTCTTGTTTTGAATCATAATTTCCACGTATAAGATGCATTATTTTCCTACAATATTGTCCAAAAAAAATATTTTTGTAGTATTTGTTTTTCGTCCATTGAGACCACAATCGTTTTACAAGAATATCCATGTTGATTTCATAGAAAGTTCTTGCGTTGTGTCTTCTAATCTTTTTAAACCAACACCCCCTTTGATTTTTGTCTACACATATCTTTCCAACTCATGTTGATGATAGAGTCAGGGGTATGCTCTATGGGAAATTATGTAATTTACTGTAAATTATTAACTCTATAATAATATCTCATTCGAAATGAAAGGCGTTTTCCTTAATATTATATACTTATTATAAAGTATTGTATTATTTATTTATTTATTTATTTATTTAATTTAAGTATATCTAATAGAAAATCCATAAATGGTATGTTTTATGATAAAAGTTAAAATGTGTTATATTCATGAGAAATTTATCACAATAAAATCAACATATCATTTTAATATTCCTAGTCAAGATGTATCGAGACTGGATATCGATACATTCATTGAGACTAGAGTATATAACGCACTTCAAATGTTGGGCAGTGTATAACTCAAGGCTATTGGAGGCATCAAGAGGTTACATATAGATAGGTATTAGATAATTATGGACCGACTTACTTGATAGTTTCTGTTGGTTAATATAACTAAGGTCAAACAAAGAATATTGAAGTGAAATATTGTTTAACTTCAATGTGGATGCTTTACTTTGATTATAGTTAAATCATGGTTTGGCATTCATCGAACGACTATAGTTGGGTCTGGGTTGAAGCGTTGAAATTAGACATTATTTAATAGAGAATTCGTTTCCTCAATTATATAGGGTTGATATCAAGGTCAACTGTAGTCAACTCAAAGTCAAAGTCTATAGCCATAGAAAATCGATTGATAATAATTGTTATTATCGAACTAAGGGCTTTGTTTTAAATGTGGATGATATTGGAATTTAGATCAAAACCAAATTCTATAAATCCTAATGTGATATAGTCATTGACGAAGAGAATTAGTGTAAATAATCAACACTCCTAAAGAATGCTTAAAATAGTAAAATTCAATTTTATCAAAGTTGTGTAAGCGATAAATTTAGCCAAAATTTCATACCATTAGCTAAGGTGATGTGTGAACGTTAATTATTCAGATTGTTCGATATTAATAGCTGGCGAATTTACACCTATAAGTCGCACAACTGCAATGTTAAATACTCTGAATACCACACGGTTTAATTATATTATATTTGTGATAAATTAATTACTAATTATGAAATATTAATTATAAAAATTTATTTGAATCAATATTTATTATAGTACGTATATGAAATTTATATATGTACATTTCAATATATGACATCGATAAACATTTAAATTGGATTTAAAATATTCAAATTTGGGTATGGAAATGTACGAAAGCCTTTTAGCCTACTCCAATGGTTGGCTATGAAAGGAAGGTGGTGATATTTTATTTAACAATATGGGTTTGAATTGATTTAAAAGAAGAGGTAAAAAGAGGGATCTTGATCTCCCTTTTTCACTCTTTTCTTTTCCTATATAAACTCAATACCTCCCTCATTTTCTACTTTACACTTACCTCCTACCTCATACTTCCTTGGTCGAAATACTAGTCCCCTCTCATCATCATTTCCAATTCAAATCTTAAATTAAGTTAAATACAATACAACGGTGTGGAGATCTCTTCGGTTAGTAGCTTTTCTAGCAGAGAATGAATTAGATTCAAGGAGCTTCCTAATTCAACATTCAAGCTGTTATATTAAGGCCACAATATAGAAAATATCTGAATTATATATATATTTTCTACATGCCCAGTCATATCATTTTACGTGCATATATTAGAATTATATATTATCAAGTTATATATTTGTTTTCTATCATATCTCCATATCTATGTATTCAAACAAATTAAAAAAACTTTTGTATATGATTACCTTTATTTTCGAGCATCCAAAATATATTAAAACAATTCTATAGTAAAATTAATTTTAAAGTAATTTTAAATTAGAATTAGAATTTTAAATGTTGTTATATTATATATATATATATATATATATTTATTTAACAAATTTTATAAATGTATATTTTCCATATGTATATATAATAAAACCAAAATGAAAATATCAATATATATAAACATATATGCAATTAAAAGTATTTAATTATAATGTATTTACATATATAAACATAGATATATATTATAAAATAAACTATATTCAAAATTTAAAGTTTTTTCTAAAAAAATTAATTAGAAACCTATACGTAAATTAAACAAATTTTATTCGCATGGATTTAAAAAAATGATTTTATCAAAAGCATTTCGATCGAAAATAAAAAATTGTTTTTATTTTTAAATATATAATATTTTATATATATATTTACAAACTAAAATTTTATGAACTTTAAAATATTCACATATATGTAATGTCTCGAGTAATTTTTTTATTTTAATACGCACATATATGTAACGACCCATAATTTTTGATAATTAAATTTATTAATTAATAAGTTTTGAAATTTAATGTTGTGAAAATATGTTATTTAAGATTTAATAATGAGAAAGACAACTAGAATGTAATTTTAGCAATGTTAATTTAAGATAATCGATGACTATTTGAATGTAATTTCAAGTAATTTAAGTAATTGCAAGGTTATTTTTGTGATAATTGCAAATAATAAAATAAAATTAATGTTGAATTTAATGTTGTATTTATATATTATTAATCGGAATATGAAAAGAAAATAACTAGCATGTAAATTTAGTAGCTTCCTTTTATAAACAATAAGCTTGGGAATGTGTTTGAATTAGTAATGTATAATAATTGCTTCAATTATCTTTTGGTTGTCTAATCCGGTAAATTAATGTGGAAATCGATAAAAATTAAATACAATTGAAATATTACAATTAATCTAATTTAATATTGTAGTAAATATGAATTAGGATGATAATTATAGAGTATTAATATAATAAGATGTAAACCAATGTTAATTATATCCATAAGATGATAGCTGATTGAATAAGAAGATGAAAATCAAAATAAATGAACTTGTTGGATTTTAAAATTAATTAATGAATTTATTGCAATTGCAGTTGAATGCCGTAATTAATGCAATAGTTAACATTGGATTTGACATGGAGAATTTTTTTAAAAGATTATAAGTTTATAGGAAATCAAAAATGATAAAAAATTATTAGTTATTAAATTTGAATTTGAAAAGTGATAAAATCAATTTAATAATAATTTAGTTAATCGGGTGAATATAGCCATTTTGGCCACTGTCTTGGATTTCGACGAAACCAGCTTCATCTGATCCGTAACAATGAATTATTATAGGATTTCAAGTTTCGTAATGATCGGACTTGTCGTTTGATCGTGCGGGCTCGAAACATGTAGAAATCAATTTATTAAATTCATTTGAAATAAGCTAATTTTGAAAGCTAAATTCTTCATACAATAGATTTAAGACTTGAAACTCATTCCATTGAATTTAAAAATACTGAAAACATCTATTTGATATATTGGATGACCTACTTTCGCTTCGGAGACAGAACGGGTTTTTTGGGTCGTTATTATCATTTCAGACCAATTCGATAGTTGTTCTGTCTTATCAGGCTTTGTTCATATAAATAGCCTTGTTTCTCAAACCCTAGTAATCTTTCAGTTTACACTGTACATAGAATTCCGTCTGTCTGTTCGTTTCTTCAATGGCAGAAACCAATTCAAATTCAAAACCCTCAATCCAATTTCAAAATCGATTTTAAAATTAAATTTCTTATCAGGTTTTGATTTGTCCGAAATTGGCCAAAACAATCTCAGCCATTCATTGGGGTTTGATCAACAGCGGCGGATCGTCGAATCGAAGGTACCATAACGTGGAGGGACAAGCGGAGTTTATTAGTGCCATTCATTTGTCAAATCACTAGTCAGATTGGCCTAGAAAATTGAATTAGGGTTAGATATACTTGACAGCGGTTGTGCTTTTCACGTTGATCGATGAGGCGGAGGGGTCGTTAATGGTGGAGGAGGGTGCGCTGAAGTCGACGAGTTGTTATAGGTCGATATGGTTAGCCACGGTTGGTCGTGGTGATTTGCGTGCATAGTTGATCTTTGCCTCTAGGGTTTCCTATAGTCTTGTGTGTGTTGTTCGAAGACGATGCGGCTTGGGTTCTTTCGCTAACGTGTAAGTTTCTTTGTAATTATTATTTACAAGTACGAAGGCACGTCTGTTGGACGTGAGTAAGGCAAGTTGTTGTAAATTCGGTAGAGTGCAAAGAGAGCTGTGTGAAATGTGTAATGTGGAGGAAAAATATTACCTGCGAATTCATTTTGTTGTCCGGTATGCATATTTTGTCATTTTTCATATTGGAAATCGATTGGGGGAATGAAGAAAGGAAGCTACCGCAGCTAAATTAGCCGGTATCTTTCTCCGGCGTGATACCGGTCATTATTTTACCTGTATATGCTTGTAAGAAAGAGAGTTCAAAGAATAGAGGTTTAGCGATGTCTATTTGAAATTTATGAAATATCTTCTTCAATTTCAGGGTTGGTAATCATGTTGTAACTAAACGTAATCAAAGACGTATTCAAACTTATCCCTTGGGACCTACAGCAGATTTGTGGGAAATTTTTGGTTGTAGTGTGTAGTACAGAGCTATAGCATTGAATATGGTGGTAGATAAATGGTAACAGTACTTATGGCAGAGAACGCAAGTGCGTTTGTACGTCTATATTAAAGTGAGTTCATAAAAAGCCCAAAGTAAATCACACGTATATATTCACATAGACAGCCGATGTTGTGTTGTGTATGGATGACGTGTATATGTGTGAGGCAATATGATTGATGAAGTTGATGATATGTGTGGGCAACAAAGGTCTGATGCGGTCAAACATATAAAATTTGAAAGCTAATTAGTTGAAGAACTTGGAATAGAAAAATGGAAAGCAAATCATGATTCTGAGAAAGGAATGAAATTTTTACAGTGCTTATGTAGGAAAAAACATAATGCTGCATTAGCTAACAAAGGTACAAAAGAAAATACGAAATGGTGACAAAAAACGTAAAAAACATGGACGTCGTACGAGCTCTAGTGCGAACGATCATCTAGAAAACGATCCACAATCTTATCACACTGTTCAATCAGCAAGAGGAATAAAAATTATGATAGGTATAAGAGGATTAAGGATAGTGAGGTAGAGGAGTGGACGTAAACACTTAAAAACATATAGGAATATATAACTAAACAAAGACATATATATGTGTGCATATATGTGAACATATGTCGGTAGGAATGAAGGAAGAAGTACATGTATTGTAGCATACCACTTCAGGAGTAAAAGAAGTATCCTAGTCATAGTTGTCAGAACAGTGTGGAAGAAGTTGGTGTTCGGCAGTTATTGGCACATGTACATCATCGTAAGAAATGTGAGAATACTTGTCATTTATTTCCACGGTTTTTTCAGTAAGCGGTCATAGCGAAAGAGGAATGTTGTTGTTCCAGTCAGTATCATTTTCCGATGGAGCAGAAGCAGTGTTTTTTTCGACCGTGTTTGAAACTCTTACCTTAGCGTCAACAAATGAGTGCATCTGTTTTGTTTGACGTGCGCTTTTACATTCGAGTTTTTCTATGCTAACCGCTGTTGCAGTGTCTTTTAGGTGCAGTACAAATTTCCGCTGCGAGGTAAAAAGCGTATGTTAGTGGCAAGAAAAAGTTAAAGTTTATGGTATACAAAATGAGCGCAATGGAATTTAAAGTGGAGGATGAAAACGGAGGGTAGTATGTTGTGTGTTGGGTATGGTCGAGGGTGGTAAAAAATAAGATGAGAAGCAAGACAGAAGAACAACCTTTGTCATAACGGTGAGGAGAAGTAGTGCTGCTAAAATATGAAGGAGAAGGAAAGGAAGTAGAGGCTATATAGTGAAAACAATAGGAGAATAGGTAGAGTCGGTGTGATGTGGGGTGATAAGTGGGTCATTTGGTGGGGAGTAAATAGGGGAGGTGGAAGAGGAATGAGTTGAATTGGTTATATGCGTAATTGAATATAAGATCAAGGATGTGGGAGAGGTACAGTAATCAGTGGAGAAGAAATGTGTGTTGCAAGTTCAGTTTTATTTTTATTTGTCAAACTTGTTTGTCAACGGCTGGATGAAAAATATATAGTCCTATGGTACATATTGTCAGCTATGCACATGGTAGATCCGATGGATATGGGAAAGCTGGGAGGTTGACTTTGGTGATGCAAAAAAATAATTTAAAGTGTTAAAAAGGTGAGGTGTTAGTGCGGACTGGTGAAAGTTGACAATAGGGTCCAGTGGCGGCACATTTCATGCACAACAGCGGGTGAAGATGGTAGTGACGTGTTATGTAGACCGTGATTATATTAAATTGTTCCAAGTATAGGTGGGAGGTAATTTGTACTGTGGCAGTCCATTATACGGTGTGTTGTCAGTTCGGCAGTGGATAGAATGGGTGTGGAAAGTTAATTTTATATATGTTATAGCAGGTGAAAGTTGTCTAGGCTAAAATTTTATAACTATTGAACATAGAGAAACTTTTTGTAAAGGGATGCAAAAAAGTAAAAACAGAATACAATAACATATTAGTAAAGCAACGATGTGACAATTCATAAAACTAAGGTAAGTCATTTTATGTAGAAAAAACTAATTTGTTGTCAACCAAGTGTCGTAGATGAAAGGAAAAAATGTAATCAACTATGTTATACGCGTCTATAGTAAAGTTTAACAGGACTTGGATAATTAATGAAGGCCTGTGAACAGATGCATGTTTATATGCATGTGGGATGTTGATAAAAAAAATTCAGTCTCATGTGAACTTCATGACAAACATATTCCTGCTGTGGAATATTAAAGTTAACGAAAAATACATTGTGGAGGGGAGACGAAAATAAGTACAGTTGAGTATATTTAGATGCTTGTATTTGGGCCGTTATGATAAGCCTTTTTCGCAGAAGCCATCACATAATGTAGTTGTAATTCTAACATGTGGCTTTTAAGTAATTTGTTTATGTGATTGCATAAAAATATATGATGCATGGATTTATGAAGTCAAGTAAATTTTGGTTATACGATGTTGATATCAAACACATCAAATTATTATCTGTATGGTAAAGCCTATGCATTGCGTGAAATCAATAGGGAACACATCAGATGAGTTATATAATCTTGATTGTGGATTACGTTCTCTAAAATAAGAAAACATCAGAAGGATAACTAATATAGAAATGAATGGTTATGTTACTTTATTCATATGTTCATGATTGTAGTAAGCAAAGATTTTTCTGCAGTAAAGGAACAAATAAAAGGTACAAAAACAGTGCATGTAGCAAAAAAGGATAGCAGGAACAGTCGGTATGTTCGGTGCATGTCGTAGAAGGGGATTTTGTAGTTTGACGGCTGCATTCACGAAACAGCAGTACATGTATGTATATTGTGAGTGAAAATAAATGGTAAGTACAGAGTAGGAAATGAAGTAATAAATGCAGAGCGGATTTGCACTTACCTGGTGATCAAACTGTGAACTAGAAGCGGACACCTGGCAGACAGATGGGTGGAAAATGGAAAATGAACCGCCGCATATGGGTAATGGAGGGAACTTCGAGGAAGGAGACATACGCAATGTTGTAGTGCCAGTCCTTTTTGTTAGTAATATGGGAAAAAGAAGAAAAACAGCAAGTTTATTAGTAGAGAAAAAGTAAATTAATGCATTTATTTTATGATGATGAATGAGTCATGTTTTCGGTACATGTGAGTAAAACATCTTTGTAAACTAAATTTCTAGTATAATCCTTTTTCCCTTTTAATATTTCCATTTTGTACTAATACCATTGTTGTTGGACGTCTGATACCACGAGACAAAGCTACGTATAGCTGACCATGAGTGAAAACATGCTGTGAAAGGTAAATGTCAACGTTTGGAATTGTTTGACCTTGGGACTTGTTAGTTGTTATTGCAAAAGCTAATTTAACTGGGAATTGTTTTCAAATTAGGGTGAAAGGCATGTTAACATTTTTTGACCGTTTTAGTAGTATGCGGGGGATAAATTCTCTCGTACCATGGAAGTTGGCCAACTGTAATTTCAGCATCTATAAGATTTCTGTGGAAAACACGACACATTAATCGAACACCATTACACAATCCAATTTTAGGGTCAATATTCATAAGAAGCATTATTGGGGATCCCACTTTAAGAGTTAGTTTATGAGGTGGCAATCCACCCGGTGCGAAAGAATGCAAGAATTTTGGTTGGTGCAAATTATTCGTATCATCTTCAACTGAATCAAAGGAGTAATAAATTTGCTTTATGCCTGGGTACATGTGCATTACTTTAGTACTGAGTTCGTCAACTGTCTCATTTGTTGGCGCTAATATGGCTCTATTCATTATGTAATCCATATCGAACAATCTGGTAGCAAGGTTAGGGAAAACAGAGTTAATCAAAGATTGAATGGAGTTTGAGCTAATCCAATTTATGACAATATCATCTAGGAGTTTGATCATGTCATCTTGTACGTAGGGTTCGTCCCCATTTCCAATACGTAAGACAAAAGCGTATGGAGTATCATTTCTAGCATGCATATTTTCTATTAAGTGTATGAAGTGAACGAATGACCATAAGACTGATCTTACTATGCATGCATCAACTGTTTGAGCCCTAGTACCTTTATTAACGATGGGAAAAACTTGACGAAAATCGCCTCCTAAAATGACGACTTTACCACCAAATGGTTCATCGGTACTGGTTAGATCTCTTAACGTTCTGTCCACTGCCTCAAATGCATGGCAGTGAGCCATTGTAGCTTCATCCCATAGTATAACAGTGGATGCACATAGTATTTTAGCTGTATCAGAATGTTTGGGAATATAACAGGTGGAGGAGGAATCAAGGTTTATTGGTATTTTAAAGCGAGAATGTGCAGTTCGACCACCGGGTAAGGCTATAGAAGCAATACCTGAAGTGGAAACTGCAATTACATTAAGTCCCTGACCCCATGAGTGAGCTAAAATTTCTAGATATACGTAAGTTTTTCCGGTTCCACCTGGACCGTCCACGAAGTAAATTGAGCTTGTTTTCAAGTTTATCGAATTCTTATCATATCAAAAGTCTCTTTCTACTGTAAGTTGAAATTGTTTATGGATTCTATGTCTGCTTGTGGTATTTCAATCAAATGCTCTTGTTAAATAGTGGTTGTAGTTCTATAATCGGTAGAGTAATTAAGAGTATCGTGTGGTAAGTCATAATCAAAAACTGATTTTATATTGTTTTAGTAGGTCATTAAGATCAGAGAGACAGTGAAGGAGTAAATGGGCATTGTTTGCTGTGGAAGTGGAAGTATGTTAATAATCTTTAATTAAATGTAGAGAGAAGTCTTCCCATAGCTGTCTCACATGACTTGGTTTATAGTATACCAACATCGTTACGAATAATCTTCATAGTGTAGCAGGCATATGTGTGTTCGAAGCATCTGCTAAACATTCTTTAATACCATCACCATTTTCTAATAAACCTATATGCTTAGCCGCTTCTTTAAAGGTATGATACTGTATTCCACCAGTGGTAAGTAAATGGTTAAAGGATAATGGTCCCTTAACATGCGTTGGTAACAATCGTAAAAAATAACGATCATCTTCTAGGGGGGCACCGTGTACATTCTGCCTATTACCCTACGATTATTTCGTCTACGAATCCAAGCCTTTTGTTTATAGTCCCACCAATATTTCTCAGGGAACTCATGATAAAAGTATTGTCGTGAATCTGCATAGTTAACATTTTTCTGGAAGAATTCAGTAAGCATTGTTCTTGACCTGTCCTAATCGTTCAGAACATGATGTAACTATTCAGTTGACGAAAACTGCACGGGCTGTCTGTTTGGTAGATGTATTTGTAAACCAATAACGGAGGGAGAAATATTATTGAGAGAGAATTTAAATATTCTCCATAAGGCCTTCGGAGCACAGACCCAGGTTGCATTACTGAATTTGAAAATTTCATCGTCATTATCTGCTGGTGTAGTAGGAACAGCAACTGACACACGACCTGGTCCCTTGTACACATTGTAAATATATTTTATGGATTTGATACTAGAGAAAATTTCAACATTATATGACAATCATATTTGAGAAGTAAGTAGGGATTATAAGGAACTACCCAACGGTTGTCAACTGTAAGTTCAACTGTTTGACTATGAATTTGATTATCGAGGCGTCTGTAAATGGGTATGAGTCATTTCCTTGTAAAGTGATGGGAGTGAAAGGTTTAGGAAACCCTTTCTTACACATGTTGTTTTTCATACAAACGGCGGTAAGGTTGACCTGACCCTAGGGACGATGAATCATGTGTTTCATTACGGCAGTGTACAAATCAGGTTCAACATCCTTGTTGGGAATTTCAGCTCTAACTATCGCATCGTATTTATCGGGATTAGTAATTTTATCATTTTCTGCTAAAATAAGTAGAATATGCGAGTGTGGTAGGCCTCTTTTTTTAAATTCAATTACATGCACATGGACGATGACCTTACCTAAAACGCCTTTCTCAAACAAATCATGTTTTAACTGTTCTAATTTAGCATGAAAAATTCTAGTCGTTAAATCAGGTCTATCGGTTGGTTGTTGATCGAGAAGGAGTTCGTTAGTGACTTCAATCCATTTGGCATTACATGTTACAATAATAAATAAATCAGGATTTCCATACCTCTGCACTACTGCAGTTGCATTTTGGTACCGCTGGTGCATATCACGTGGACTACCAATGTGAGAGGAAGGAAGAATTTTTCTTACACCAATATTATCTGAGTGGATGAGGTGTTGATTAGGTTAGAAATAAAGTTTGTAGGGAGTTAGTAGTAAGCGGGTAATAAGATGTGGTAAGTGTGAAAAACTTACTTGTCAATGTCTCTCCCATAGTGAGAGCATCTTGCAAACCTTGATATAGATCATCTCTAATGGTGTCTTGGTTATTACAAAGAAATCTAAGGCACATGGTTTCTATTTTGACAAACATGTCAATTGAATATTGTTGAAATAGACGTCCACCGAGCAAAAGAAAAGTGATCCATCTGCTGGTCGAATCTATGGAGATAATAATATGTTTGAACGCGACATTAATAGTGAAATAATACGTAACATGTAACAGTACGATGTGGTCAATACTTTTTTATTGATTGATTTATACTGTGGGCAGATAGTGGTATTTATGTTTAGAACATAGGATGGTTGTCGGGGTATAAGCAAAGGTGGAGTTATTTTTATAGGACATGAAAATTTATTAGTATATGGATAATTGGTATCGTAGCATTTGTACCTGCATAAGATGGGAGTAGTAAGATGCACAACTAATGTGGTTGTGTCCATTATCGTAAACGTTCAAATCCCATCCACGGTCACCATATGGGAGCAGCCGAGGATATTGGAGTGGGTCATAAAATCCGGCTGTATCTAGAACTCGTTGAAGATTTCCACTTCTTATTTCAATAATGATATCCTTACAATGCAAGTCACCTACTTCGCCTCCTACAACTATCGCAGCTACCTATGATGCAGTTGGTAAGTCGTGAAGATGTCGGTTTATGTAATCTCCTTTATTTTAATTCTATAATTTTCAATATCTTCACATTGCCTAAGTTGACGGAAGATGAATATACAAGGGTTGTAGGTATCTAGAATGTGATGTAAGCGAAGACGTACGTCCGATCTCAATGTCTCATTATCAATTTGTCGATTTTGAATCTCTTGGTCGACGTCGTAGATATAAAGTTGTAGATATCTCGGTCTACTTTCAGTTATTGGTAAAACACTTCCAATACGATGATGTATGGAACCCTAGGCACGATACGAATAAATTTCTGTCGTTGCATTTGCTAAGTTTTGATCTATACGTGCACTCTTCGATGTAAAAGCAAATGCATTATTATAAGCTCTATTGTTTTTTCTATAATGCATACCAACTTTGCTTTGATCCATAAATAAGTTAGTTCCTGCAGAGCAGTGGGTCGACAAATGGTAATACTTCCATTGGAGCAACAGTTTTGCCAAGTTTCAGCATATAATTTTTTAGCTACACAGAATGAGCAGTATGTGGGTTGTGGCAGTAGGTGAGGACAAAGAGCAGTCATTGCGATAAACTTTCGACCGTAGTTGTGAGTGGTGGGAAAAGAGGGCAGAGGTTCTAAAACTTGTTGATGTTCAAATGGAGCGGTTCCTAAACATGGATTACCAACTATGAGATAAATAAAACATATATTGCAAATGGAGGATAAGGTGGGGCGGAAAAATGTGGAGAAAGTTATGGAAGTAATTAAAAAGGAAGGGTCGATGGGGCGTCAAATTGTGAAATAGATAGTCCAACAAATATTGTGGTTACTACGGAAAGGGTAAACTATATTAGGAATTGATTTACTTTGGTACGGGTTGTAAAAAAATACGTCGCTCGTGTGAAGGAGGAATTTACTGGTAGTTTATAACAGTTAAAACTTTGATCATTTTTATACAGTTGTATGAACGGAGTGTATATAGTAAGGGGAAAGTAAAAAACAGTAAATGGTAGGCAGTACTAATAGGTACAAAAAGAGGTAAGCGAAGAGCAATGTATAAAAAAGCATAGCTGATACACATGTATGTTAAAGGTAGCGTAGATAAATTGTGCAATCATGTATGCAAAACCAAATTGGACATGTTTAGTACAACGAATACTAAATGTTACGTAAAGGTGAAGTACATATGGCAATGGTGAAGGAAAAGGGAAGGTTGGATTTAAAAGTGTAGTAGTAAAAAAAATTAAGTTCACGAAAGTGATTTAATTTGTTTGTAACATAGTCAACATTGTATGTGTGGAAAAACGTAGGTATTCAGAGTCAGTAAGGAAAAGGATTGAAATTTTTGGAAATTAATGTACAAAGCATAGAGCAGTCCAATACAGTGGTTTGGGAATGGAAACAGTCAACGCAGGGTATACACATTTCCATATAGACGGACACAGATGCATACATACATACATACATATACATATATATATATATATATGTAGCCTAAGTTTTATGTACAGGTCAAATACATATTTTGATGGTGAAGGAATGGGGAACAAAGTGGACAGCAGTCCAAACCATAGTGGATGAAAACGTAAATGTATATGCAGAACTCCATAAATATATATGGATATATATATATGTATGTATGTATATATGTATGTATACATATGTATGTGTATATATACATATATATGTGTGTATGTATATATATAAGGATCAATGATATCAATTTTTGTTTTTTTTTCCATCGGGACGCAATAAAGTTATTTGACGATCAAAATTTACGTTTAACAGTCGACGGCATACGTCGCCACATTGTGTACTGCAGTTGTAATTTGCAGTTTGAGAAATTGCTGGGGGAAAAAGAATTATATAGGGTTGGTAATAAATTTTAGAATTCATATATGTACGCGGAAACTTATAATTGGTACTACCATTCTAGATGTATGCAGGGAGTCTATGGGCTGAGGGTGAAGTAAAACTGGAGGAAAGGTAGTCCCACTAACGGCGCGGGAAAAGAGTTTTAATGAAAGCAAGATGGAAAAGAGTAGAACACATACCTGTTGTAGACGGTAGTTGCAATCTGATGTTAGCAGTTGTCGTATATGCTGTTGTCTTCTAGGGTTAGCCAACTGAACTTGTCTTGCATTGTTGGATAGTCGTTGCCGTCGGGCTCGCTGTGCCAACCGACAGTACTCGCGTTGCTCAGAGTCCATCTGTTGACAATCAAAGGTGGAAAATAATGAGTAAGTGAGTAAGTGATGAGTAATCAGGTTAATAAGGCAAGGTAAAGTGAATGTAATCGGAAAAGGTGGTGTTGTTGAACAGTGAGTAAAAACTAAGGGATGACAGTGTCATCGTAACCGGGGAGACATGAACTTTGAAGCAGTGATGTAAGCAGGGAAGAAGGGGGTGGAATACCTAGTTGCAACAAGTTTGCAGACGTGTGAACAAATGAAGGAGGATGCAGAGGTTAAGTAATGTTGATATTTGTGTACGTAGTCAGTGAAGGGGAAAAAGAAGGGACTTTTTGGAGTTTGAACGAGAGAAAAACAGAAATGTTCAACCTGGGATAAGTCGGTGGGGATTAACTGCTATTTTTGTAATATGTGGGCAGAAAATAGACTGTGCATTGGGATATTGGAGAAGAGGGAAAAACAGTCGATTTTGAAAGTAAGTAAACAGAAAAACTGGTATACGGGAATAAGTCAGGTGAAAAAGATTAAAACATACATAAAGTCATAAAAAAAATTTGGCCGAAGAATTTTGTCATGCTTATCAGCATAAAGTAAGGATTTTTGCATTGACAGTTTAAAGTAGTTTGCAAGTATAATAGAAATATGCTTGCATGATGCCAAATAGGGAGGGTATATGTGACGGTAAACAGGAAAAGGAAAAAAAAAATATGAGACATTTTGGATTTTGAATCGGTAAAATAGTAAAATGTCAAAGTGGAATAAGTCAGAATGTAGGAACTGAAATATTGAAATGCTTCTCAAAGGTCAGTTCGAAGCTGGTGTACAGCTGAAAATCAATAAATTGACATTCATAAATATTGCATAATCTTCTAATTAGAACCCAAATGGTTCAACATCGAAATCATGCTGCACTGAAATCTTATGTATTTTTGTAGTATAAATGAAATTTAACTAAAAAATATATACTAATTTAAGTCCAAAGCAACAGTCAATATTTTTATTTTCCAATGGTTAATTAGTTGTAAACCAAGAAATAAATCTTCAACAATTGAGATTTCATTGCAAGTACTATCCAAATCAATTCAAATTGACATAGAAAACTTGTTAAATCTAGCAAAGTGACAAAAAAATACATAACATACTTCCAGCATGAATTCGAAGATAGTTTCAATAAAATTAAAACCACCAAATATATTAACTATCTAAAACAACTAAACTAAAAGTACCCAAACTTAACAACTTACTACGCAAATAAATAAATAAAACGAAGCAAATCAATCAACATATATCAAATTTGATAGAAAAAGAAAACATATCAATATTTGTGCTGTATCAAAAGTTTGCATGAATTTCTTGCCATAACATTATTCAATTGTTAAACTGGATTTAATATATTTTTTGATATGTACCTTACATATGATGACTCGATTTGCAATCTATACCAGCGGCAGTTTCCATTGTTCAGCAAACATCGAGCAATTTTCAGTTTGCTGCAAAAGAAGGTAAGTAATATTTAAATATTGATGTAATAAGCAATATTACCATTTGATCATGTCCGTTTAACTATGTAATTAAGAAGTAAAACTAACCTTTTAATGGCTAAATTGTCAATCATATATTGTAAACCAATAAAGGCAATAGTAAGGGAAACCGTAAAGATATAACTAGATTTAAACAATCAACACGAACATATGTAATTATTTCAGAATCAAGTTGCAAATGCAATATTTACCAAAACTATGTTCAAAATAGAACAAAAACTCGTTAAATAATACACATCCTCTTATTTCATTAATGTGAACAACACAGATAAAAAATGTGTAAAGTAAGAAAAATCCTTTTCTACCATTCTTATTTATTTTAATGCCATTTTTGTTATCACCTACCAATTTGCACACATTTTTATGATGCTTTCTTTCTGTTTGCATTTAGGAAATACATGAAATCTTGTTAGACTGGATTTGGGTGAAGGGAAGGCAGTGAAAAAGCCTATGACAACATATAACATTAAAGAAATCATGGATTCTTAGGGACCATAATCATAAATATTTATTGCAAACTCTAGAAACATGCATGTTTGTAGAAACATAATCATAAACATTGGAGATTATACTGTAAGCAGTGTCAAAATAAACTAAAATTGACATAGCAAAGGGGTTAAATCAACGCACTACTAAAGTTAGCAGTAACAAATTTAGTATGCAGATAAGAAAAGAAACCAAAGTTAATCCATATAAAACAGTTAGGATATAGTTGTAAACTGCTAGGATGTTGTAAGTTGGAAGGCAGTGAAGTATGATAAAAACATATCAAAATCTGTTGTACAATGTGATATGTATGAGTAATCAATTTGCAAACCACCCAAAATAATGGATTTTTTCAAGACAGTGAAAAAGCCTATGATAACATATAACATTAAAGAAACCATGGATTCTTAATAATAAAAATTGGTTGTAAACTCCATAAGTTTGTTTGAAAAGTGAGAAGCCTAGACACATGTATGTTTGTAGAAACAAAATCGTAAACGTTTGAGATTTTATGCAAGCACTGTAAAAATCAAATCAAATTGAGATAACAAAGTGGTTAAATCAACTATGAATCTCAAACCAACCCTAATCATCATCAAATCGAGCGTAAGTAATAATCTGAATTGCTAATAACATCACTTTAAAGCATGGATAAAATAATAAGCAAAAATATAATGCAAACATACATTGATGAAATTAGATAGCTCAGTTAACATATACGAAACTGTATATATAATGGAAACAGATAAATTCAACCAAGCAACAGGTTAAGTCGGAAGATTAAACAGTTCAATTGGACATCAAAGACATATGACAATAAATCAGCCGCAGGCCTGAATAATGAAAACAATGGATGCAAACAGAATAGGCACAGTAATGGAAACATACATTGATGAAATTTGGGCATGGAAAATGATTGAAAGAAACATGGGTTATCTCAAATTCAAGCGATAAGAAATTGTTAGATCTAAAGAATGAAATCATAAAACTAATAACGAAAGCAGAACAGTAATAGTTTATAAATGAATTCTAACATAACAATTATTTCAAAAAACTCACATTTTATCACATGATGTACAGCGTGAGGGGACCCAAACAGTAACTATAGTTGGATACCATCAGCACAGGCGCTATGACTGGATTAAAGCTTAAAGGAGCCACGTGAAAGAAGATAGCCACTGAGTTGACTTTGATTCTCTCCATAAGTGGATGTGACCTATAAAGGTATAGATGAAATTGATTTTGAATTAAAATTTAAAGAGACATAAAATGAGCAATTTGATGGATTTGATTTCCCATATAAATTTTCAGAAAGAAATCAGAAATGTATATGTATATATATTTTGTTTAGGCCAAAATAATTTCAGAAGATATAATATACGTGCTTGAATATTAGATGTCTACCAAGCTAACATTTTCAAATGGTTTTCCATGCACCAACAGAATATTTCATATGTAAAAATGCAGAAAGAAAGAGGCAAACAAAAAGCATATGACCAAAATTGTTTCTCTGCAGCAAATCCATCTCAATGGATGATAGATTTTTTGGATGTACATTTTTCTTTTAATTCTATGGACAAACTTATTTTGGTTTATTTCATAAAATAAGTATCATCATCTGAAGGAAATGTGATGTTTTGCATCCTCAAGGATCATTCCACTTTCAAAAAATAAATGGAACTCAATACAGTACAACTTTGATGCACATAGTGTAATTATAGATGAACAATTTTGGGTTTTGTGTAACAAATTATGTGTACAAAATTCATAAATTGAATGTTTGTCAGAAGTTAAATATTTCTGTAACTCTAGACTGTATTTGTATCTATTTTTACAGCAAAGAAAAATTAGTTCTACACGTCCAATGGACGTGAATCAGAATATATGCGAAAGGGTTAAAAGAGTAGAAGCATACATCTTTTATTTAATGGACAAAAAGACTGGAGATTCGCAGTGTACCTGCCAACGTCGAAGTCTGCCTCAGCCACCACACTAACTCCATCAGCAACATGGGTTGGCATGGAAAATGGTTGAAAGAAACAAGGGTTATCTCAAACTCAAGTGATAAGAAATTCTCAGATCTGAAGAACGAAATCATAAAACAAGTAAGGAAAGCATAACAGTAATAGTTTATAAATGAATTCTAACATAATAATTATTTCAGAAAACTCACATTTTATCACATGATGTATAGCGTGAGGGGACCCAAACATTAACTACAGTTGGATATCATCAGCGTAGGCGCTATGACTGGATGGAAGCTTAAAGGAGCCGTGTGAAAGAAGATAGCCACTGAGTTGACTTTGATTCGCTCTATAAGCCGATGTGACCTGTAAAGGTATAAATGAAATTGATTTTGAATTAAAATTCGAAGAAACAGAAAATGAGCAATTTGATGGATTTGATTTCCCATATAAATTTTCAGGAAGAAATCAAAATATATATGTGTATATATATATATATATGTGTGTGTGTGTGTGTGTGTGTGTGTCTATATATATTGTTTAGGTAAAAATAATTTCAGAAGATATAATATAGGTGCCTGAATATTAGATGTCTACCAAGCTAACATTTTCAAATGGTTTTTCATGCACCAACAGAATATTTCATATGTAAAAATGCAGAAAGAAAGGGGAAAACAAAAGGCATATGAGCAAAATTGTTTCTCTGCAGCAAATTCATCTTAATGAATGATAGATTTTTTGGATGTATATTTTTCTTTTAATTCGATAGACAAACTTATTTTGGTTTATTTCATAAAATATGTATCAGCATCTGAAGGAAATGTGATGTTTTGCCCCCTCAAGGATCAATAAATGGATTTGAATACTGTACAACTTTGATGCACAAAATCTAAATACAGATGAACATTTTTGGGTTTTGTATAATAAATTATGTGTACAAAATTTATAAGTTGAATGTTTGTCAGAAGTTAAATATTTCTGTAACTCTAGACTGTATTTTTATCTATTTGTAAAGCAAGGAAAAATTATTCTACACGTCTAATGAACGTGAATCAGAATATATGCGAAAGGGTTAAAAGAGCAGAAGCATACATCTTTTATTTAACGAACAAAGAAACTGGAGATTCGTAGTATACCTCCTAGCATCGAAGTCTGCCTCAGCCACCACACTGTCTCCATCAGCAACGTGGGTCGTCATGGAAAATGGTTGAAAGAAACAGGGGTTATCTCAAACTCAAGCGATAAAAAATTGTCAGATCTGAAGAACAAAATCATAAAACTAATAAGGAAAGCATAAGAGTAAAAGTTTATAAATGAATTCTAACATAACAATTATTTCAAAAAACTCACATTTTATCACATAATGTACAGCGTGAGGGGACCCAAACAGTAACTGCGGTTGTATACCATCAGTGCAGGCACTATGACTGGATGGAAGCTTATAGGAGCCATGTGAAAGAAGATAGCCACTAAGTTGACTTTGATTCAATCTATAAGTGGATGTGACCTGTAAAGGTATAGATGAAATTGATTTTGAATTTAAATTTGAAGAAACAGAAAATGAGCAATTTGATGGATTTGATTTCCTGTATCAAAAATGTATATGTATATATATTTTGTTTACGTCAAAATAATTTCAGAAGTTACAATATGGGTGCCTAAATATTAGATGTCTACCAAGCTAACATTTTCAAATGGTTTTTCATGCACAACATAATTTTTCATATGCAAAAATGAAGAAAGAAAGGGGCAAACAAAAAGCATATGACCAGAATTGTTTCTCTGCAGCAAATCCATCTCAATGGATGATAGATTTTTTGGATGTATATTTTTCTTTTAATTCTATAGACAAACTTATTTTGGTTGATATCGACATCTAGAGGAAATGTGATGTTTTGCCTCCTCAAGGATCAGTCCATTTTCATAAAATAAATGGAACTAAATACAGTACAACTTTGATGCACATAGTCTAAATAAAGATGAACGGTTTTGGGTTTTGTATAATAATTATGTGTACAAAATTCATAATTTGAATGTTTGTCAGAAGGTAAATATTTCTGTAACGCTAGATTGTATTTGAATGTATTTTTACAGCAAAGAAAAAATAGTTCTACACGTCCAATGGACGTGAATCAGAATATATGCGAAAGGATTAAAAGAGAGGAAGCATACATCTTTTATTTACGGACAAAGAAACTGGAGATTCGCAGTATACCTGCCAGCGTCGAAGTCTGCCTCAGCCACCAGACTGTCTCCATCAGTAACATGGGTCGGCATCGCCCATCCGAGCCGACTTTTTTATGAATCAGCCATCAGACAGAGCCACCACTACATAGGTCGATGTCGCCCAAAATTGTAGTTTGGCTTCTATATGCGGCATTTTCCATTGTTCAGCGAATATCGAGCAATTTTCAGTTTGCTGAAAAAAAAGGTAAGTAATATTTAAATATTGATCTAATAAGATATATTACAATTTGATCATGTCCATTTAATCGTCTACTTAAGGAAGAAAATTGACCTATCAACGGTTAAATTGTCAATCCTATATTACAAACTAACAAAGGCAACAGTAAGGAAAATCGTAAAGATACATGTGATGATTATATAGATGCAGACACAGTATTGTAGTATGTAGACCAACATATTAAAGAACTTAATGACAGCAGTGGATCAACAATCAGCGAAAATAGTCCTGTCAACTTGATTGTGGCTGATTCTACACTTCAAAATTGTACATGCATATGACCATGGATGCAGGTGGATAAATCTGAAATAAAAGTGCCGCCATTGTTGTTCTTCTTTTTGTGAACTAACTGCTTACCTTCACTTCAATTTAATTTATATATTCAATGCATGATAGATTTTTTGGATGTATATTTTTGCTTTTAATTCTATGTACAAACTTATTTTGGTTTATTTCATAAATATGTATCAGCTTCTGAAGGAAATGTGATGATTTGCCTCCGGAAGGATCATTCATTTTCAAAAAATAAATGGTACTGAAAACAATACAACTTTGATGCACATAGGCTAAATACAGATGGAAAGTTTTGGGTTTTGTCTAATAAATTATACGTACAAAATTCATAAATTGAATATTTGTCAGAAGATTAATATTTCTTTAATTATATACTGTATTTGTATCTATTTTACAGCAAAGGAAAATTAGATCTACAGTTTGAATGGACGGGAATCATAATACATGCAAAAGGATTAATAGAGCAGAAGCATAGATCTTTTATTTAACGGACAAAGAAAGTGGAGATGCATAGTGTACCTGCCAGTGTTGAAGTCCACGTCAGCCACCACACCGTCTCCTTCGGTAACATCGGCATCGCCCATCTGAGCCGCATCAGCCATCAGATAGAGCCTCTGCAACATAGGTAGATGTGTAAATTGCTTCTTTAGATTTTTAAATTTCAAAGGTGGAAATTAAACTGTAAATGCCAATAGCAATCGGAAATTGGGCGTTGGTGATTAGCAGGTAGATTGAGGCGGCGAGGCGACATCGTTTACCTTTGGAGGGTGGGCTCAATTTCACTTCGGGATGGTGAAGGGTGTTGGGAAGTTGGACAGTATTTGTAGTATTTTCTGAGTAAGGTTGACCGTTGTTCACTCTTAGCCTACAACCTACTTCGCCAAACATCAGATTCGTATGTTAGCATGCGAGAGCGAAAACCGAATGCTACGTCGGGGAAGGAAGAAGAGTTTATGGTCGATGTAGGTCGAGGAAGTGGAGAAAAGGTTAGGGAGGAGAATTTGGGGAAAAGGTGGTTGAAATGTTGGGAAAAATATAAGGAGGAGAAAGTGGGGAGAGGAGAAAATTTGGAGGAATGAATGAAAATGGCTAAAGTTGTGGGAATAAGACGTGGGCGTGGAAAAGGACGCATTTTCCCTGCTTCTTAAGTTAAGTTGTATAGGCGTGGCTGTAGTAGGGGAAAGGGGTTGTTGGGAAGTTTAAAAAAGCTTCACCAAAAAAAAGTATTTGTATTATTAGTAGAGATATATTTTATTTTATATCATATCACTTCTAATTGTTATAATTTTTACGTACTAGGTCGGATTTACATGCGGTTCGTTCTACTGCAATCGTATTGAAATTTCAAATGATATAGAACTGGTTTGGACGAATTCTGAGACTGTTGAATTTTGATCCTTTATTTGGATTTCAAATTGATTTAAAATCAAAGGTGAGTGTTTTAACCCACTCACGACTACTAAATTGTCTTGTGTTAGTTAAAATAAATTTATGATATGATTAGAAGTTGATTGATTGCTATTTGGTATAATTAAATTTGTCATTCCAGTTAAATATGACTTTTATTGAAATTAATCATCATTTAATTTAATATTGAATTTTAATTGTCAACTGAACACCTGTAAATGATTAACAGTCAATTGTGGTTATTTATTGGTTGATTTGTTGATGATTGTGATGGATGTTAATTGTTGATATTGGATGAGGTGATGTTATGTTATTATATTACATATATATATACCACACTGCAAGTTCCTTTAGTTTTTGTTAGGAAAATCAATATGGGTTGAAATGATACATACCCGAACGATCTATAGATTAGAGAAAAATCGTTATGGGCTGATATGATAAACCCGAGCGATTTGATGGATTTTAAATGTTGATTCGGGATTGTGGGTTGAAATGATATATAACCGTAAATTTTAAATTTATTACATAATGAAATGATATATGTCTGTATCATTTGACCATAGGGTAGAAAATTATATACGGACACCGGATTGGTTAAGTTAAATGATTTTAAATCCTTAAAATTTGAATTCAGTTAAATGATATTTTGAAATAAAATTTGATTTATATAAACTGAATTTTTTTCAAAAATCCAAGCTATAAATGTTGAAATTGGAATTGGTTCAATGAATTGTTTAAAGAATAAAATGGAAATTTCAAAGTTGATATTTGAAATATAAATGAAACTTACTGAAATTGAGTTATTGAAAAGATTTGAATATTTCAACTTTGAAATCTATGAAATTGAAGTGCTCTAAAATTGTTGTTCAAACATGAGTTTGAAATCGATATAAATTAAAATGATTTTTATGGGAATTTGAATTGAAAGAAAATTAGTTTTGTTGAAATCTGGATATGGTCCATATTTGTTGAAATAGTTTAAATTTGATATTAATTTTAAATTATTATTTTAATATAAACTGTTGAGAAATATATTATTTTAAATTCAGATTTATTTAGATTTTCAAACCATTTTATATTAAATTATATTAAACCTATTTAACTATTTTAAACCATTTAAAGACTATTTTAATTATTTTAAAGTATTTTAACCTATTTAAAACTATTTTAATCTATTTTGTAGCTATTTTAAACCATTAAAACTATTTTAAAGTATTTAAACTATTTTTAAACTATTTAAACTATTAATGACTATCTAAACTATTTTCTAAATTTCAGACCATGTAAAGTTGAAGAGTTTATATTTAAATCCTTGATTTAAAGGGGAATATGGTTAAATGATGTTATAAGCTAAGTTAGGATTTGAAATGATATTTTCTAGTGAAATGACATATTTAAGTAAAAATGATGATGTTGAAATGAGAGTTTAACCTATTCTGTGAATATGCTTTCAAATGTGATATGATTTCGAAAGTGAATATGACTTCAAACGTGAATATTATTTCGAAAGTGAATATGATTTCGAAAGTGATATGGTTTGAATTGAATAAGATATTCTGATATTAATTATGAATTGGTTTTGGAAATGTAAAAGAATCATCCAGTGTGAAATAAGCGTTTGGTTGTCAAAGAGACCAGGATCGGATATTGTCATACTCTCTGCCAATACCGAAAACCACTTTATCAATTGTGTACTTGGTGGAGATTCTAGAATGAAAGAAGATGGTTTGTCGAATGATTCTATATGACGTATTTATGGAGCCCCGACTCCCTCGAGTCAGCTTGATGTAGCTAAAACATGAGCTATACTGGGCCAAAAGAGGTCGCTACTCCTAGTAGGCACATTTCTTCGATACCATATTATGACTTTGTGATTAATTTGGTGACCACCCCTCGATTTTGATTATAGGAGTACGTTTTGAGGTGAGCGGTAGCAGCTGCTATGCGTTACCACCAGTCCGGAAGTGAAAATGGTAGAATCCTACCCTGACAATGCCTCACATGCCTTATCGCGCCTTTCACGAGTTTGGTTTGCACTATACCTATGGAGTGCCCTCTGATAGCTCTCTAGTTTACTGAGGAATTATGGTACTGCATAGACTACAGGAATATATAAAAATGTGTTAAATGGGATATGGGTAACGCCTTAATGCTATTTTAATACTTTACTTTACTGTAGACACTATTATAATAGCGTATTTTACTATGTATATAGATAGTTTAATCGATCTTTAGGAGATGGAAATTCCGAACATCTCTTAAATTATTGCACCCACGTTAGACACTGGATAGGAGATGTCAAACCCCGTAAACATCTCTGACGTTGTTACACTCATATTTATTTACTGTTGATTTAACTTACATAAGGTCTTTTAGTTCTGACTCGAATGTTTTGTCTTTACATTACGCTCGAGTCAGTCAGGGCTTTTCAGTGTATTGAAGACCATTTTATGGACGATAAAGGCAAAGATTCAGTTATTACTATTTATTATAATTATTCCATTGCATCCTGTGTTCTCCAATATTATTGTTTATTTCTGATGTATATATAACTCTAATTTAAATTATAAAAGTATAATCAAATGTTATTTTGTAAAATATCATCATGAACTGTTTATTTGATTATTATATTTTTTCATTCTGCTACGAGATTTTGTATTCTGTGTTCAGTTTTCCTTTCTTTTCTTTTATTTTCTTATTAACCCCATTAACAATCCTTCCTTTTGAATGGTTTGAATTAGATATGTGTGGTTTATTTTCGATTTAAACAATCTAAAAAGGTGGGTCAATACAATATATATCCTTGTATATATTTTATATATGAAATATAATTATATTTAAATTTGAATTTTAAATAAGATATTATTTGCATCTAGATTTTTTTTCAAATTTGAATTTTAAATAAAATACTATTTTAAATCTAGTTTTATTTCAATTTTGAATTTTAAATTTATCCTAAGTTATTTTAAATATTAAAGTTTGAATTGGTTTGTATATTTAAATTTAAATTTATACATAATTGTTTTCTCTGTATGTGTATACAAATTTGTGTGTGTATATACACAAACATGTGCGCGTATAAATAAATTTACATATGTACATATACATAAGTATACTTTATATTATGTCAGTATTAAAATAATAATAATAGGTGGAAAATATGTATATAAAAGGACTAATATGTCTGTTTAGTGTAAATCCCAATACTTATACATGAGCGCGTTAAACCATGTACACATCTATATGTTGCACGTGCACCTGCACATATATATGTATGCGATATAGAAATACGCATTATATATTATATATGCAAAATCAATTTTTTACATTAATTAAATAAAATAAATATTTAATTTAAAATTATGTGGATCGAATCTAAATCAATTTAGACTTCGTAGGTCCAATAATAGGGACAGTTTGGCTAAAATTCATATTAAGTTTCAAAATACACCAAACATCCTTGCCAAAAAAAGTATGTAAATTAAGTCCTTAGAATTAAGTTATTGAGTAATTGCGTACATTCATTCAATTATTTAGTGAATAATAGCAGACATTTATGCAATTATATTCATAAATTGCAGATATTTCTGTAATTATTCACTAAAAAATTGCGGAAATTTATGCTATTTTTGGATATAATTGCATAAATTTCTGTAATTATTTACTGAATAATTGCGTATATGTATGCAATTATTCACTGAATAATTTTAAAGACCTAATTTACAATTTTTTTTGAGAAGGATTTTTGTGTATTAAGTTGTATTTTAAGGATCTGAGCCTAATATTCACCCAATAATATCTAAAATGGTAAAAAAAATTGTAGTTCATCCATTTAACCTACATCGTGTTGGCGCAGTCCAACTAATGCTGTAAGAGCCTAATGAATTATACGGTTTAAATTAGCAATATTGAGACAAACTTATTAAAGCCTATCCATTTAGTATGGTGTCAAGAAAAGTAGTATCTAGGCTGAGTTTGGTCAATTAAGCATGCTACCCTACCTGACTACTGGCCTAACTCGAAAGATGAAGTAAGCCCAAATATTATCCCTAGTATAAAAGCACCAAATTTATTTGGCTTTGGGCTAATTTTTCAAAATATGTTTTCGAATTAAAAATAATATTTAAATTTTAAAAGTTTAAATTTAAAAAAGTATTATTTCATAAATGTTATAAAATAGTTTTCAAAATTAAATAATCATTTTAAAAAAATTGAATACTAAGCAGATTAATTAAGTAAATAATTAATAAAAATTTAATTAATTAAATTCTATAACATATATACTGATATATGTAACATTATCTGAAATTAAGGTAATATATATATAAATATATATAAATTTTTCAAAATTTATTAAAATTAATTTAAATAAATAAATCAAATGTTAATTAATAAATAATATATAAGATATAAATTAAATTAATTAATATTTTAACTAATTGATTAATTAATTTAATTTAATAAGATTTAATTAGTAAAATTAATATGAGATTATACATAAGATTATTATATAAGTTAATTAGAATTATAAAATGTTATACTAGAATTAAACTTATATAATATGAATGTATAATAGAAGCTGGAAATGTAATAAACCCTAATTAGATTTAACTAATAAATACATAAGTATAATATGTATACTGTTATTTTAAATGTGTTTGACACTAGAATCATGAGGGTATTTCATAAAAAATACATTATTCCATAAGTCAATATCACTCAATCAAATGTATTAAAGATTATGAATCTTTAATATAAATGTTGTCCTCTACCATTTATGTATTAATAAATTCCTTGCATACTCTCTAGTTGTTGAGAAAACTCAACTAGAGATGTTATGCGTTATATTACTGATACATAGACTAGACGAGGTAAGATAGCCATATGTACTTGTTGAGCAAACTCAAGTTACATATACTACGCTTAGGCCATCGTGAAATGGTAGGTTCAATTGTATAATCTCTTTCGATTTGTTGAGCAAACTCAAGGTCAAAATGAGATAAGACAAAGACCATTGATTAGGACTCAACCAATAAAGTAGCATCCATCATTTATGGGCCTACGAATTGTTGAGCAAACTCAAAGTCAAAATCCTAAGAAAATCGAATCCTAACACCAACTAGAGAAGTCGAATGATTTCGATGCTTCTTTAGGGTTTTGGAAAACATAAAAGTTTAATGGGAGCTTATTAGTAAAATAAAATGCAATGTTTAACCTTACTAATATTATAAGATCATCTACCATGAACTTATTGCCCTAATCTACCTAATTAAATTTGCAGAAAAATGACTATACCAAAGTTATTTTCTAAAAAACGACAAACTCACCGGAGCTAACTACAAAAGACTGGTTAAGAGCGATTAAGATAGCAATCGCATACGAAAACTTATGGTCATTGATAACTAAACCTCCAAGGGTTAGACCCGCTAAAGATGCAGATCCCGAACTAGTAATAGCTTATAACAATTGGGTTACAGACTTAGAAATCACCCAAGTTTATGTGTTGTCAATGCTAGACAAACCGTTGCAGAGACGGCACGAAAACATGAATGTTCATCAAATCTTTAATAGCCTCAAAGCTTTGTTTGGGAAGCAATCTTGGTATGTAAGGTATGAGCTAACAAAAAAACTATTCGATACAAAGATTTCAAAGGATGAGAAAGTGGACAATTACATCTTAATGTTCAAATGCTATAATGATAGACTTGCTCAATTAGACGTGATGATAAGCAATGAGCTATTAGTGGATTTGATCCTAGGATCTTTTACTCCACAGTTTGAGCCGTTCGTATTAGATTATAATATGAACCAGTTGAATGTAAGCCTTATGGAGCTACTCCATGTGTTGAGATCAAGTAGACAAAAGCAAGCAGTTCAAATGATCAACAAAAAAGCAATAAAAACATAATTTTTAATAGTGGTTCGGCGAATACTCTGGTCTACGTCCATTTTAATTTTTGTTATTGATTCTTTTCCCTTTGGAATACAATGGTTACAATTAAATACGACCACAGTCTCATGGATCTTGGATTTTCTATAGGTTCTTAAGACCTAAAAGAAGAAAAAATAAAATTCTAGATCGAAAGTCTAAAATTTTATCTCTAGTTGATGATTTTTAGGCATTTATAGGTGATTCCATGCACAAATTTCACTATACAGGTTTAAATACGTCTAAATCTCTGAGATTCAAAAGTCCGGCATGAAAAGTAGGTTGCCCCACATCAGTACCGAGAAGCAAATCATGTCGGTATCGACATGAATTTGCACATATGAAGTTCATTTTTCCTCCATGCCTAAGCTTTTTTCCTTTGTTCATTTCTAATCTAAATCCCAAAATCTTGTCGGTACCAATCAAATCATGTGGATACCGAAAAATGATTTTGTTATTCAAAAGTTCATCAAACTTCCTAAGTTCCTTCATTTCATCATTCTTGATAGTTCCTAAATAATGTCTGCGTAAATCATGTCGATGCAAATCAATGTTGGTACCAAACATGTTGTTACCAACATGAATCATGTTGGCACCAACCGGATTTGCATTTGTGAAACTTGGCCAAATCTTTAATGTCTTCAATCTTGACATCATCGGTACCAACATGAATCATGTTGGCACCAACCTGATTTGCATTTATGAAACTTGGCCAAATCTTTGATGTAATCAATCTTGATATCTTCCAAGCTCCTTGACTCGTTCCTTTATCATTTTGTAGTCCATTTCATTTGTTTAAGTCTATTCTAAGCCTGTGGAAAATTTGTTGGTAACATTTGCCTCTCAAAGTACGCTTTGTGTATGCAAGGTGTGCTTTGCTCTACAACACGCTTTGAGACTAGAAAATTGTCATCATTTTCACTCTCTAGCTATCTACTGGATTAATCTTGGTGAACTATCTGATTTGTTCGGGTTCTCCTGCAAATCAAAGACCATTCTAGACTATCGTAGCTAAGAACTCAAATCTTTGCTTAAATATTAGTCATAAATCATAGTTATTTTGCATTCCCTTGAAATTATCATATATTATAAATCGAAGTTTTCCCATGTTCCCCCAGGATTTAGCATATCCTAAATCATCATCGCCTTGTGTTCTCTAAGGTTTGACTATCCTAGATTAATCAAATATCATGCAATCATGCACTGCTAAATATATCAGCATATTGCCCCTTGATTGAACGTTACTTATAAGGCATCGAGCATTGCCCAGTATGCCCTCATAAGCAAGTTCGATCGAATCAAGGCGATAGCCTACTCAACAATCATTATCCAATCAAAAGGCGTTCTTATTCTAAGGTTTAATTTCTGAACTCCATGGATCATGTATATCAGATTAAGCACAATCCACGTGCTCTTTGGCGAGGGAACCTAATATCCAATTGAGTCCATCCGCTCTCTCTCCGATGAGGGGACTCAATATCCAAGCCATTCAACTGCTCTCTCTCTCTCCGGTAAGGGGGCTTGTTATCCTGTAGGAGGTCCCATCTCTTCGGTTAGGGGAGCTAAGTCCTATCAGTTTTTGTGTCAAGTTTAAGGGTAACTATATTTTGGTATGATCCAAGTTCAACATCAATATCAATTATCAAGTTACAATAATTTCCTAATCCAAATACTCGTCATCCTCCTATTCATCAAATTCTAGTTAAACGAATCAAGCAAAAATTATAGTATCTAATCCAATCAAGAACTACCCTTGAACTTAAACTCAGAGCATGCCTATGGGTAGATCTGGATCCCATGCAAGTGTAAGTAGTTCGATAGCAATCCTCCAACTTTTATTCAAAAAAGAAGAAGCAAAGTGCAGATATTAAACTTGACTCCAATCAATCCTGATCATGGGATAGTCATTCTTGGCCCAGATCCTGATATATTCGCCACAAATGGTGATCGCTCCGGTTGCACCACTACAGCTGGAATCCTCATATATTGTTGAAGTTGGTTGCTCCAAACCAACTTCTCAATCAAGTCTCGTAAATGTCTGCATTTGCGAATTTCTTGCCCAACTAGCTCATGAAATGGGAATTATTTTCTAGAATATGTTTGCCATTCTATGGTTCTCTCCTTATAGGTTTTCTGTAGGGAATCTGTCCTCTAGTATCCAAATATATTCTCTTTGGGATCCTCATTAATCCAGTGTAGGAGGAAAACTTTGGCTTCCTCCTTTGTTGCTTTGGCCCTCCGTAGTTACCGTCCGCTTTTTTTTCCTTTATCCTTTCCATGTCATATTCTAGATGGTGCTCCATCATCCCCAACATTCACTTTGGCACCTTCATTTGCTTCAGCATCCTCCTGGTGCAAGAATCTCTCAGCTTGATAACAAAAATCCACTAAATCCATTCGCGGATCCCTCTTTAGAGAAATCATAAAGTTGGTTTTTCTTGCAATTCTTGTAACCACCACCATCAGAATTATCGACGGGTTCGATTTCTGTACTGTAGCAACTGATGCATTGAATCTAGTTAGATAACCTCGTGGTGTCTCTTTGATCCTCTTCTTTATGCTTGAAAGTGTCATTACCTTCTTCAGTCTTGTGATATAGACTCTGAACTACTTTATGAATCTATCCACCAGTTCGGTCCACGTGCTGATGGACTCATTCTCTAGCTGTAAAACCACACCGCCACCAAACCGGTTAAATATAATGGGAAGCACGGACATATTACCTCCTTCGAAGTACCCATCAATCCCATATGTTGGATATACATGAATGGTTGGATCCATCCTTTAATTATACATCTTCAAAGTTAGCAATTTAAAATTAGGTGGGTTCTAAGCGTATTAGATGTTTAGGGTGAACGGATCCATATTCACATCCTTCAAACTCTGATCTTGGAGTTCACCTCTCAATACTTGTCTTATCATATCAACCAGCTTGTTATTATTATTCCATAGAAATCTCTATGGCCCTTGCCTTAGATTATCATCCAGCTCCCATGTTCCTCCAAGGAGTTTCTATCCATGTGGTGTAGATATTCATTCTAGTCCGCATATCTAACTCCAGAATTGCACGATCAAGTAACCAAGCTTGCCCAAAGTTCAAATTAGTTATGCTCCATGTCCAATCATGTTGGTACTGGCATGATTCAAATGGTACCAACATAACTTTTTGGTGGGGGAACAATCCAGTTTTCTTTGTTCCAATTCCTTGTTTATCTTCCTTGTTTTTCGGCCTCTGATTATGAATTCCAACTGCTCTGCATGTTCTCTGCCATTTCATTTTTCTGACATATCTATACATTGTTTCTACTTGTCGAGCCATTAATATCTCTTGCATTCTTTCCATCATTCCTTCCATCTCCTCTTTGTTTACATAGATAGAAGGCAGTTTGTGCTTGAAGACACCTACTGGCTTCCCCCATACTCTGGTTAACTTCCTTCAGCGATAAATCTTGCAGTGAAACTCGTCATCCTTTTCAAATCAAGCTTCAAGCTCTCAATTCCAAGTCTTTCTCAATCAAAGCACCAATAGTGTTGTGCCAAAAATTGACACAACAACCCCAAGTAGATAAAAGCAAGGCGATCTAATGAAATCAATAAGAAAGCAATAAAAACACAAAAAATTTATAATGGTTCGACGAATACACTAGCCTATGTCCACTTTAATCCTTATTATTGATTGTTTGCTGCAACACCCCTAAGTTTAGAAAACATTATTCAGGAGATATAATTAGCTAAATTAAATAGAATAATGTAAAGATTAAATTGTTAAGGGATTGAGATTTGAATAAATAAGGGGTAGCCATGCCTAGTTAAGTAATGAATTAAATGGGTTTAAATTGAAATAGGAGAGGGAACTTAGATAAGGGGCAATATAGGAATAAGCAACATTCTTATGCTCTAAACCCTTCATACCATAACATTTCTCACGTTCAAAATCTGAAACATTAAACCTAAAGGCTGGCCACCATTAAAAAAGGGTAAGGTGAAGAAAAGCTAAATCAAGAGGAAAAGCTTAATTAGAATTCAATCCAAGATCAAATCTCAACTCCTTAGCAACAAAGCTAAAGGTGAGTAATATGTTACATCTTATATTTGGATGTTCTCAGTTTCTGAGATTACACCCGAATGATTCTGCAAAGTATATTGCCATGTTTTGAATGATAATCATATATATATATATATATATATATGTGTTTGTTGATGAATTATGCTTATTCATATTGATTTTAGACATGTTTTGGACTAAAAAACCTATCAAGTGACATCCAAATGCCTTGCAATCTTAATATATGGTCAAAAATGATTTTTTAAAGATTGGTTTCAAGTTTTATAATTTTTTAAATTAATGTGGATTTATTATTAATTTTCTAGTGAATAAAATGGATATTTGGGTTTAAAATTAATTATGGCAATTGTGTGTGTGTGTGTGTGTGTGTATATATATATATATATATATATATATATATATATATATATTGGGTCAGAAATTTAAATATGTTAGAAGACATATTAAAAGTGATTTATGATCATTTCTACATAATTTTTCTAAGTGTTTTAATAAATATATAAAATTATTTAAGGTATGAGATTTTAATGTTTTATATGTTTATAAAAGGAGAATGGGCTATTTGCAAATGATTTAAAATGTTAATTACTGTAATTCAGCAACACCTTTCATAAAAGATTTTGAAAAGCTAAGGCAATCAATTATAAGATGACAAATAAGCAGGTTGGTTGTAAAGAATTACCTTTTTGAGTTAAAAATCAGGTTTTATAAGGTTCCAATGCTTCATCATCTCCGGCAGCCAAATTTCAACTTAGTACCTCCACCTCCAACCTAATCAAAATCAATGCACATGGTATCAATAACTTGGTATGTAGCGAATTGGACATAGGCAAAAGGTATAAGGTCGAGACATGGAGTTCCGAAGGGGTCAAAACCTTTTATGGCTTTTAAATGGACATGCGCCTGCCTTGCTTTCGAAGAGATTCCCTACGTAGAAAACTCTAGTTTTGAGATTAATGCTTTGTTGGGTGTTGTGGAGGTAGAAGATGAGTTGAATCATGTTTTCATGGTTAGAGAATTCATAGATGTCTTGGAACCTGTAGTAGGACTACCATCGAAACAGGCCACTGAGTTTCGGATAGATTGGTACCAGAAGCCGAACCGATAAGCAGACCGCTAAGCAGGATGACACCAACCGAGAAGAAGGAGCTAAAGGTGCAGTTAGTGGATTTGGAAGGCAAGAATTTTATTAGGCCAAATAGTTTTCCATAGGGAGCAGCCGTAGTGTTTGCTAAGAAGATGGACGGATTGTTAAAGTTATGTATCGATTATCGTAATTTGAATGAGAAGACAATAAAGAATCGATATCTGATGCCTAGAATTGACGGTTTGTTCGATTAGTTGAGTGGAGCCAAGGTATTTTCTCAGTTGAATTTAGCAACAGGATTCCATCATCTTAGAGTAGCAGAGGATTGTATTCCTTTGACGGTGTTTAGAAATAGATATGGATCATACGAATGGTTAGTGATGTCGTTTAGACTACCTAATGCGCCAGCATTCTTTGTGGATTTAATGAATCAAGTCTTTTGAGAGCACTTGGATAGATTTGTGTTGGTATTTATAGATTATATTGTGATATACTCTAAGGATGAAAGGGAGCATGAAGTTCATCTCATAATGATGCTTGAGATGCTGAGGAAGCATCAGTTGAAGGTGAAGTTTTCGAAGTGTCATTTTTGGAAGAAAGAAGTGAAATATCTTAATCATGTAGTCTCAAAGAAAGGGTTGCTTCTGGATCTGACTAAGATCGAAGCGGTGAATAAATGGGAGGGACTCGAGACGTGATTGAGATAAAGAGTTTTCTTGGATTAGTTGGGTACTATTAGAGATTTATTAAGGATTTCTCATGGATAGCGGCACCAATGACCAAGCTAATGCGAAAAGATGTGAAGTTCCTTTGGACCGATAAGTGTGAGGAGGCATTCCAGAAGTTGAAACACTTATTGACTACTGCGTCTTTATTAGTTGTTCCAAAAGGGAACTAGGATTTAGTGGTATATACAGATGCATGTGGAACTGGGTTAGAAGCGGTGTTAATGCAAAGAGTTAAAATGATTGTCTATGCTTCTCGACAACTTAAAACACATAAGGTGAGATAACCGACACATGATTTGAAATTGGCTATGGTGATTTTTGCATTGAAGGTGTGGAGACATTATATTTTGTGAGAAAGATTCGAGTTATACAATGATCATAAGTCACTAAAGTATTTATTCTCTTAGAAGGAGTTGAATATGAGATAGTAGAGGTGGTAAGAGTTTTTAGCCGATTATGACTTTAGTATTGAGTACACACCGGGAAAAGGAAATAAGGTTGCAGATGCACTTAGCAGAAAACATCAGAATGCAGTGTTAGCAATGGTAGCTGAGTGGAAAGATTTGGAAGCGTTGATGACATGTAGAGTACAGTGGAGATCTGAAGCTGGATCTAGTACGGAAACTGTTATATTATCATGTCTAGAAGTTTGACCAGTGATAATTGAAAGCTTCTAAGAAAGGAGATGATCCAGTATTAGCTTAGTGGATCAGGAGGTTAAGGGATCGAATAAAGAGCGGTGACTTGAAGGATTTCAGTCTTGACCAAAATGATGGGCGGTTAAGAAAGAAAGGAAGATTATGTGTTCCGAATGTGGAAGACATTAGGAAGGAAATATTGGAGGAATGTCATCGTTCGAAGTTCACTATTCATCCAGGAGGAACTAAGATGTATCAAGATATGAAGAAGAGTTTCTTTTGGGAAGGTGCGAAGAGGGATATAGGCTTATGGGTGAAGCAGTGTTTGAACTGTCAACGGGTAAAAGTTGAACTCAGAAACCAAGTGGGTTACTTCAGCCTTTAGATGTTTCTGTTTGGAAGTAGGATTATATTTCTATGGATTTTATAGACGGGTTGCCAATGTCAAACAAAGGAAATGAAAGTACATGGGTCATAGTTGATATGTTGACCAAGAGTGCCCATTTCATTCCAGTTAAGTCAACTAGGATGGCACCTATTTTGGCTAAGTTGTTTATGAAGAATATAGTTAAAATTCATGGAATTCCTAGTGGTGTAGTAAGCAATAGAGATCCAGGGAGTTCTGGAAAAGTCTACAGGATACTTTAGGTACTAAGCTCAAGATGAGTACCGCTTGCCATCCACAGACTGATGGGCAAACAGGAAGAGTTAACAAAATCTTGGAAGATTTGTTACGAGCTTGTGTGCTAGATTTTGGCGGGTCATAGGAAGATCATCTACACTTAGTCGAGTTTTCATATAACAACAGTTATCAGGTTAGTATAGGGATGGCACTTTTGAAGCTTTGTATGGAAGACCATGCAAATCTCCAGTTTGTTGGTTAGAGATCGAGGATAGGTTGGTTCTTGGTCCAGATCTAGTTAGAGAATCTGCAGAGAAGATTGATTTAATTCAAACTAGAATGAAGGAAGCTCAGTCTAGGAAAAAGAGTTATGCAAATAGAAGACGGAAAGACTTAGAGCTATTAGTTGGAGATCATGTTTTCGTCAAGGTATCAACGATGAAAGACGTAATTTAATCCGAAATATTAGGGAAATTTGCATCGAGATTTGTAGGGTCGGTTCCTATTGTAGAGAAGATCAGGAAACTCGCGTATAGAGTAGAGTTATCAAACAGTTTGGCAGGGGTCCATGATGTTTTTCATGTTTCTCATCTAAGGAAGTGTGTTCGGGATCCAGAGACTATTATATCATCGACTATGTTAGACGACTTAGTAGTGGAACTGAATTTGACAATAGTTAGAAAACCGGTAGGACTAGTTGTGAGAGATGAGAAGAGACTAAGAAATAGGACAGTCAGATTATTCAAGGTCCAGTGGAGTTACAATGAGAGAGACTATTCTAGGAAAACTACGAGGGGGATTTGAGATACTTATCTTGTACTGTTTCATGGTATGTTTTACCTTTATGAATGATTTTGATACGTACCTTATCGTAATTTCAAGGACGAAATTCTTCAAGGAGGGGACTTTGTAGCACCCCTAATTTTAGATAACATTAAGAAGGAGATTTAATTAGTTAAATTAAATAGAATAATGTAAAGCGTAAATGGCTAAGGGATTGAGATTTGAATAAATAAGGGGTAGTTGTGCCTAGTTAAGTAATGAATTAATTGGGTTTAAATTGAAATAGGAGAGGGAACTTAGATAAGAGGCAATATAGGAATAAGCTATATTCTTATGCCTTAAACCCTTCATACCATAACAATTTTCAGGTTCACAATCTTAAACATTAAGCCTAGAAACCGGCCACCACTAAAGAAGAGTAAGGGGAAGCAAACCTAAATCAAGAGGAAATGCTGAATTAGAATTCAATCCTAGATCAAATCTCAATCCTTAACAACAAAGCTAAAGGTGAGTAATATATTACATCTCATATTTTGATGTTTTCGGTCTCTAAGATTAGACCCGAATGATTTTGCAAAATATATTGCCATGTTTTGAATGATAATTATATGTGTGTGTGTGTGTGTGTTTGTTTATTGATGAATTATGCTTATTCATATTGATTTTGTGACATGTTTTGGATTGAAAAACCTATCAAATGACATCCAAATGCCTTGCAATTTTAGTATAAGGTTAGAAATGATATTTTAGAGACAGCTTTCAAGTTTTATAATTTAATAAATTAATGTGGATTTATTATTAATTTTCTAGTAAAGAAAATGGATATTTGCGTTTAAAATTAATTACGGTTATTATATATATATTGGGTCAGGAATTTATATATGTTAGAAAACATATTAAAAGTGATTTATGAGTTTTACAGAATTTTCCTAAGTGTTTTAATAAATATACAATTATTTAAGTATGAGACTTAAATGTTTTATATGTTTATAAAAGAAGAAGGGGCTATTTTCAATTGATTTAAAATGTTAATTATTGTAATTCAGCAGCATCTTTCAAAAAATATTTTGAAAAGTTAAGGCAACCAATTATAAGGTGACAAATAAGCAGTTAGCTGAACAGAATTACCCTTTTAAGTTAAAAATCAGTTTTATAAGGTTCCAATGCTTCATCATCTTTGGCAGCCATCTTTCAACTTAGTACCTCCGCCTCCAACCTGATCGAAACCAATGCATATGGTATCAAAGACTTGGTATGTAGTGAATTGGACAGAGGCAAAAGGTATAGGGTCAAAACATGGGGTTATGGAGGGGTCGAAACCTTTTATGGCTTTTAAATGGAAATGCGCCTGGCTTGCTTTCGAAGAGAATGGTTTCAAATAAGATAGCTTTCTATGTGGTCTTTTAAAGAAGAAATGCTTTCGAATGAATTTGCACCTTTGTTTCAAAGTAAATGTTTTCAATAAGGTTGAAACCCTTGCTGCTGCCTTTTTCCTTTCAACCTGGATTGGTTTCGGAAGGACCCCTTTGTTTTAAAAATTAGAGCCGCTTCTCAACTACTTTCGAAGGGATAGGTTTCGACACCACCCACTTATTTACTTAGTAGATTGCTTTCGAAAGTGTTGCTTTCGACTTTGTTATTTTAAGACCCTTTTTGATATTATGAATGTTAAACCCAAAGGTTTCAAAAGGAATGGTTTGGAAAGGTTTTCCACATGTTTTAACTTGAACGCAATGCTTTCTAAAGGTTTGTTTTAAGTAGTATACTTGATGCTTTCAAAAGCTAACTATTAAAGGTTTCAAAAGGAATGATTTCTAGTATTTTTGAAAGGTTTACCTTAGTTTATATGAAAGGTTTTCAATGGTTTCGAAAGGCATATTTAAAGGATTTTAAAAGAGGATGTCTAAGGTTTATAAAGCTTTCGAAGAAGGTGTTTTCAAAATTTTCGAAAGGACTACTGTCTATGGTTTCGAAAGGTATGTTTGGCCTTTAGGCCTATGGTTATTAAGTAAAGTAGTTGCAATAGTTTCGAAAGGGGTACTTTTAATAGTTTCAAAAGGGTACTTTCAATGGTTTCGAACAAGATTGTTTAAAGGTTTTAAACAAAGGTTTCAAATGTTTTCATCAACAATATTTTGAGTAAAACATACATCATGGCAAAGAGATTTGAGTAAAGAAATTAGTTTATTTTCCTTGTATAAATATGATTTAAAGTGTTAAATCATTTTGAAAAGGTTTTTCAAGGAAAATTTAAAGGGTTGTTAACCCAAAGTAAAATGGCTCAGATATTTGTATACCGTATGGGACTGGTATAGGGTCGTGCCCTATACATTAGCTATTAACCCCTAGCTAATTTAGTTCAAAATTCCAGTGTGTAGGGATTAGACATAGGTAGACTTAAATGATGGTTAAACACAGAAACAAATATATGTATAGAAAGGAAGATAGGTTATTGGTGAGTCCGCAAAATCACTAGGATCAGGTGACCATGGAAGATGTAAGGTAGGGACAGACTGTCCAGAAGTTTATCCAACAGATGTTAAATTATTTGTTATTTTGTCTGATAGGCCCGAGTCAGCCAAAGCTTAGTAGGTAACCAAACAAAACTACATTGTTTCGGATAGATGATCCATTTATTATATGTTTTAAGCAGATATGATATTTGCTATTATTGATATAATCGGTTTGATTAACCGGTGTAGTTATAGGATTTTGATTTGCAAAAAGATACATTTTAAAGGGATATTAGTGAGGGAAACCCGTTTCGCTAAGTGGCGTGGTCTCACTTAATATCAGTAAATCGAGATGTAAAAGTATTATTCACACCAGGCTTTATGTCTGACTCGAAGTTTATGTTTTTCCTATTAAAATCTCGGATGCTCAAAATTAATTTGAGTTGATTGAGAGTTTGGGTTTAAGGATTAGTAAGTGGACGAATAAAGCTTTCGAAGACGAGCAGGAGACTGATGCTAGATATATTTAGGAGTTGTTTAGTTTTAATTCCGCTGTGTTGTATTAAGTCTGATATGACTATTTAGCACTCTGGTCAACCAATAGGGCATTTTCATATGTCGCTCTGGGCATATTTTGTAATAATTATATTTGATCTGAACTTGGGAAACGTTTGGGATTATGTAACTTGGAATATGAAATGTTTTTTGGAAATGTAAATAGAAAAGTGTTTTAATTTGTGATGATTTTTATTTCATATTCAAGTGTTTCAGATATTATGGATACCGTTAACATTACCATATTTGGTCACTAGAAGTTAATCCTATGGATGACTACAACATCTGTAGCGCTTAGTTTTGGACCTTCAGATAGGGTATATTACATTTTCACTCCAAAATAAAAGGATTATAATTAAATCCGACCACAGTCTCTTGGATCTGGGATTTTCTAGAGTTTCCTAAGAGTTAAAGGAAGAAGAATGTTGGTTTTAGATCCAAAGTCCAAAAGTTCCATTCTAGCTTAAGGTTGCTAGGTATTTATAAGTGATTCCACGCATAAATCTCGCTATCCATATTTGAATACGTCTAAATTTCCAAGATCCAAAAATCCAGCATGAAGAGTAGGTTGCCCCAAATTAGTATCATGAAGCAAATCATGTCGGTACCGACTAAATTTGGGCATCTAAAGTCTGGCTTTTCTCCGTGCCTAAGCTGTTTTCCTTTATGCGTTGCCAATACAAGTCCCAAGATCATGTTGATACCAACCAAATCATGTTGGTACCGATATGATTTTGTTGTCTGAAGTTCACCAAACTTCCTAAGTTCTTTCATATCATCATTCTTGATAGTTCCTGAATCAAGTTAGCGTAAATCATGTCGGTGCAGATTATGTTGGTACAAATCATATAGGTGCCAATATGAATCATGTCGGTACCAACTGATTTGTATTTTCAAAACTTGACAAAATCTTAACATGTTTCAAGCTTCTTGACCCATTTCTACATCATTTTGTAGTACATTTCATCCGTTCGAGTCTATTCTAAGACTGTGGAAAATTTGCTAATAACATCAGCCAAGCCTTTATCCAAGGATCAAGGCGCAGTTCTCACGGTTAAGGGTAAAGCATCATCTTCGAATGGTTCAAAGAAGAGGAAACAGTTAAGCAAGAAGAATAAAAAGACTACTCCTAATAACAAAGGTGGGTGTCATCATTATCAAAAAAGAGTCATTGGAAATGAAAATAAACGATTTGCCTAAAAATTGTCAAAGAGAAGATATAGAATAGTTCTACTACTCCTACAAGAATATCTATATTTCAAAATTATTTTGCAATCGATAAATTATCTTTTTTTTTTAGATGTTAGATCAGGAACTGATATCTATAATTCATTAGAGGGACTTAGGAAGGTGTCATGGCAAAAGGAGAGATGCAACTTTAAGCTATTGATGGATCTTTACTATATGCAACAACATTTGGAGACCGTCGCCTAGATTCCCCAAATGGGTTAGTTTTAATTTTAAATAATTTCTATTATGTGAAAAAAATTATTTATGGAATAATTTCAGTATCCAGATTGTCTGAGACTGGATATTTTCATTGTGTGGATAATGTTATGAACATTATGTTTAACGAAAATAAAACCTGCAATGGTGTTCCAGCTAAAGAATTTATGTTATTAATACTAATTATGTTTGTGCCATGAAAAATTCTTCTAATCTTGATGATAATAATAATAATTGTCTATAGAAAATTGAAGGTTTTCTTCCACCATTTGATAATTGTGTTTTGCATATCAAAGAAAAAATGACCAAGCATCCCTTGTGTGGGAGCAATGGAAGAGTTAATGAACTTTCGAAGATTTATAAATTGAATTTATATATGTGTGGGTTGTAAGATTTAATTTTGTTAATGACTTATAGATTAATATTAAAAAACATTTAATTTTGGAAACTGATTTTAATTAATTAATATAAATTTGTAACTTATGATATGCATAGCATAAGTTAGCTACATGTGTTGATTACTCAAATTCATTTTGAAAATTGAATACATGTTTTGTAAATTTGTTAGTTTGGTATGTAAATTCATGTGGTTGTTATTTACATATTTCAAATGTTATTTTCAAGTCATTAGGTGATTCTCTTGCTCTATTATAGGATGGTGAGGATAGGAATTACAACTTTGATATTCTTCAGAATGCAAGTTGCGACAAAATTTTCTATTATTTCGAGGACACTTAGGAATTTTTCCTTTACTTGGGAAGTTGTTTAGCTTATATGTACATATGATTGGGTCTAATTCGTCTAATGATGGGTCATCCCCTTTTGGTGGGGATTAGTTTCGTTCCTATTTAGTTGCTTTGGCCTTATGCCATTCTCCCGTTTTTAATGTTCTATAGTTGCTCTGTGCATATGCAGAACACATGTTATAAATTTGATTAATAATAGTGTCGGGGTCCACTATAAAGCCGACCAGCAAGCCTTTTTTAAAAAAATGGCTCAAAACTAGACATACCGCTTGATATTGCATAACTTTATCTTTTAAATATTAATTAAATTAACATTGACGTTGGAAAGTGGATTTTACATTTTTTATTGACGAATATATGTGATTTGAAAAGAAATTCTTACATGATATGTTTTGTGTTATCCGGCACCTTGGCCTGGCTATAAGACGGTATTGCAGAAGTTATAATTAAATGTAAGCGGGCGTAACTTCAAAGGTTAGTCCACTTCGAGTGGTAAGGGAGTTTACTTCGAGTCGGAAGAGTGTTTACTCCTAGATTTCTCAACATTAACTCCGAGTTGTTAGAGGTCTTGCCCCGAGTCATAATGGCGATTACTCCGAGTCGGCCTTGATGGATTGGGTCGGTGTGTAATGGATGATGGATCGGCATTAGATGATGGGTTCACCAAAAGCTGTGGATCGGCACTTGGAGCGTGGATCGATTGTTCTCGATCGGCTGTATGTGATCGGTTGTTTACAATCGATCATGAGAGTTTGGGGTCGGCAGAATAGCTTGGGTTCGATGCACTGGGTCAGGTCGGCAACTTTGGATCGGCATAAGTGGATCGGCATAAGTGGATTAGCAATAGTGGGTTGGTTATTTTGGTTCGGAAATAATGGTTCAACATTGGATGGTGCGTAGGCTATTTCGAGTCCTTCGAGGAATGGCTTCAGGTCGCTCTTCTAGGGTCGGTCGTATGGTGGTTAGATAACTTGGTTCGAACTCATGAAAGGAGGAGTGTATCAAAAATATGAGTTACTTTGCGTCGCGATCCAGGTTACTTCGAGCGAACGTGGGAGCTACTTCGGGTCGACATCTAGAGAGTCCCGGGTCAGTTGTGAGGGGTCGGCATACCCGGGTCGTTCTACCTAGCTTGTCAACTGTGGGTTGAGCTCTCTTAGTCATGGGCCTGCATAGGAATAGACTATCCTCGTCTATAAATAGAGGGGCAGGGGTCCAGTTTAGTGGATCTTTTTTAGAAACTAAGGAGGGACTCTGCCCTTTTTTGTACTCATTTCCTTTCCATTGTAAACTGAATTCAATTTTCTCTTTGTGGATTGTATCTGTATTCAAGCAATTAGAAAAGCAATAAAGATTACATTCAAAGTGGACATAGGCAGTTACGTCGTACCATTATAATTTTGTTATTCTTGCTTTTTACTGTTATTTTTGCATTATATTGTGCAACTCCTCTGTTTCAATTTACTATCTTCATTTATCTCTCTACAAAAATCTATTCTAGGGTGTTAGTGACCAATTCTGGAGCTAACATTTTGGTGCTTTCACCGAGAACGATTCATTCTCGAACTGTTAGGATCTACTTTGTTGCTACTGGATTGTGGAAATCCCTCGAAGGAGAACCAAGTTTGATCTCAAGAGTTTACAGAATTCTATTTAGAGTTTCCAAAAAATAACTCTAAGATGGCAAGGCCACGCAACGGATCCGCCTCCCACAACGCCGATGCCAATGAAACCTCTAGTGTCCAGCAAGTGGGACCAAGTAATCAACCAGCTAATGCAAGGACAGAACCTACGGCCATCCAGAACCATGTAGAAGCTATCACCAGGGATGAGGTCAATGATCTGATGAGGGAGCTCATGGAAAGCAGGAGACAGCTTAATGAGAAGATTCAACCAAATGCCAACCTGATGAACCAGATTGCTCAGCATCAATGTTAGAATGCTGAAGGAAGCCCCTCTTCCTACTCATCATCCGACAGCTCAGCTTCGTCAGATGAACACCGTAGGCACCGCAAGATAGAAACTGTGCAAATTGGAGCGATAGAGAAATTTGTGGCAAGCCGCCGCAAACAATCCAACAGAGTTGATCCAGACCCCTTGACTGGGATAGTGGCTCCCCAACTACACCTGGGAAGTCGCACTCATCCTGGAGTGAGAAACTTAGGCTTGGGAGCACACATGGAAGCTGGTCAACTACCTCACCGAGATGTTAATGAAGCGGGTCCTCAGGATGCCTACTTGGATTATCGGTCGACCGAGAAGGCGCCAACCTGGGCAATCACGTAGGATAGATATCGAATTGGCACCTCCCATTCAAACTCTAGATTTATCAGCTACAGTCAGGCAATTGATGAGGGAGAATCAAGGTTTGACTAATGACGACTGAGGAGTATCAAGGAGTCATACTCCATTTGATAACATCTTATAAGCCGAGTACCCCAGGAAGTTTAGCATGCTAACTATACCAACTACGAAGGGAAGACCAATCCTCGACAACGCATAATGAGGTACGAGTGGATGATGGACTCGGCTAGGGCGAATGATGTGACCAAATGCTGGTGCTTCCCGATAACTCTGTCTGAAATGGATACCATGAGGTTTGCAAGACTACCCCACGGTCGATCTTCAGATTTGATGAGCTAGCGACGAAATTCGTGGAGCAGTTCAGGATCCATGCTTCTCGCCCGAAAGATGTGATGTCATTATCCAGTGTGATTTAGGTTCCATGTGAGTCCTAGGACTATTTGCAGAGATTCCACATTGCTGCTACCGAAGTCAGTAATCCGAATGACCACACCATTCTTATGGCTGTGATGCGAGGTGTTGATCCGGAGTTTGAGTTTGGTGATTGGCTGGCAGGGAAATCGCCAACCACCCTGGAGCATTTTTATTCAAAGGCGGGTCAGTTCATGAGAAAGGAGGTGGCCAGGTTGTCGAGAAGGGGTAGCGCTGCAGGATCCAGTAGGGAAGCGGTGCAAAGAAAAATTGCAGTGAAGCACTCTGCGAGAGCTCGAGAGAGGTCCAAGTTAATGTTCAAAATAAACCGGAACAAATTAAAGGACCCGGAGGAGGAAATCTTAGACATAAGAGGGAAGTAGAAAAGTGGAAACGGAGGATACCGAATTACAATGAATATACGCCATTAAACACATCCTTGGAGAATATTTATCTGTCCACTTGTAATACTTTTCAATACCAAAAGCGTGCCTAAAAGAATCGACGGAAGAACAAAAGAAAAACGAAAAGTACTGCAGGTTTCACGAGACCTATGGGCACAACACTGATGAGTGTAGGCACCTTCATGATGCTATAGAAAAATTAATTTGCTAGAAGAAGCTGCAGCAGTTTGTTAAGAATCAGCAGGAAGGCGGACATGGGATGTCCGATCCCAGTCGACGACAAGCTCCACGTCGACCCAAGGAGCCAGCTCAAATTGGTGGAAGATTGGTGATATACACTATAGTTGGTGGGCCTCATCTTGCAGATAAGAGCTGGTAGGAAATGGAGCGTTATGCTAGTTCTTTAAGACATACGAGTTTTGAATGTTGCTCGAACACGAAGGATGGGACTCTGGCGAAACAACAACGAATGATGACGGATGATATAGTATTCAGGAGTAGGGATACCGATTAGGTGTAGGCACCAACCATTGATCCGATGGTTATCTCAGCCACGATTGGACAAGTGCTTGCGAGGAGAATATTGATCGATTGTGGGAGTTCTGTTAATATTATCTTTAAGAAGGCATATGATCAAATGAAGATGGAGGCTAAGGACCTGAAAACATCCAATGCCCGTATCCATGGATTTAATGGTGCGGCTACTGAAGCAATAGGCTTTGTTTTTGTTGCCATTCGAGTTAGGTGAAGTTGAACGTAGGAGAGTGCGGATCCTATCGTTCATTGTTCTGGACGTTGATTCCCCGTATAATGTTTTTCTGGGCCGACCAGCCCTGGCAGAGTTTAGGGCAACTTTGGCCCCATGGTGCTTAACTTTGAAATTTCCAACAGACAATGGAGTTGGTGTAGTGCATGGAGATCAAGCGACTGGTTGTTCTTGTTATGTGGCTGAGCTGAGAGACGCCGAGCGAAGAGAGAAGGGAAAGGGTGTGGAAAAATTCGTCTGCATCCATGTTGCTTAAAATTGACAAGTAATGCCTGAGCCTTTACTTGGGCAACACATTCGGATCCACAGGGACATATATCCTAGAGATGGCGATGAAGAACCTAAGGAGGCTATGGCAGCGCCAAGGAAACTGACCATTGATATCACAGTTAGCTACGATGACCCATCGCGAGTATCAAAGATAGGATCAAAACTCAACCTCTTAATGATGAGGGATCTTACGGATTTCCTCCAAGGGAATCTCGATGTTTTGCTTAGACCCATTCTGATATGTGTGGGATTTCACCTGCCATTACAAGTCAAATTTTGAACATTGATCCAAAGTATGTACCGATAAAACAAAAGAGATGAGGCATAGAACTGGAGAGGTATGTTGCTCTCAAGGAGGAGGTGAATAAACTCAAATCCAACAGGTTTATCCAGGACGCCCTCTATCCTGAATGGATACCTAACCCTATACTGGTGAGGAAGGAAAATGGGAAGTGGAGGACCTACGTTGATTATTCGGACCTGAATAAGGCGTGCCCAAGGATAGTTTTCCTTTGCCCAGAACTGATCAGCTGGTTGACTCGACAACAGGACATGAGTTGTTGTCATTTATGGATGCATATTTGGGATACAATCAAACACTAATGCACACAGCATACCAGTTTTTTCATAGGTGTTGGAATGTGCTATTTTATGGCAATGGCATTCGGGTTGAAGCAGAAGCGACCTATCAGCATCTGGTGAATCGGATGTTTATGGATCAGATTGGCAGAACGATGGAAGTCTATGTGGATGATATGCTTGTGAAGTCACGGCAATCAAACGACCACATTCGAGACTTGACAGAGATGTTTGATATACTCAGATTTTATGGCATAAAGATCAATCCATTGAAGTGCTCCTTTGGCATTGCGTCGGGAAAGTTTCTGGGGTTCATTGTCAACACACGAGGAATTGAAGTGAACCCGGAAAAGATTCAAGCCATTCGGGACATACGGGCACCAAGAACTATAAAACAAGTGCAGAGCCTAAATGGGAAGGTAGCTGCATTGAGTCGATTTATATCCAGAGCAACCGAAAAATGTATTCCCTTCTTCGATTTGATAAGGAAAGGGAAAAAAATTGAATGAACACCAGATTGTGAAAAAGAATTCCGAGCTCTAGTAAATCACTTGGAGAAGCCCCTTATTCTATCGAAGCCCATAGATCACGAGGAGCTGTACATTTACTTAGCCGTATCCTAGCATGTTATCAGTGCAACTTTGATCCGTAAGGAGGGCCGAATCCAAAAGCTGGTGTACTATGTTAGTAAGCGTTTAACAGAGGCAGAGAGAAATTATCCCAAAATAGAAAAGTTGGCTTACTGTTTGGTGATCGCATCGCGCAAACTCCTCCCCTATTTCCAAGTGCATCCGGTCAGTATTTATACCGATCAACCTTTACGGCAGGTGCTCCAACGACCATAGACTTCTGGAAGGTTGCTTAAATGGAATATCGAGCTCGGTCAGTTCGACATCACCTACTTGCCCCGAAGAGCTATCCAAGGACAAACGTTGGCAGATTTTATTATAGATTTCACTATGCGGGACGAACTCAATGGATGTGATTCCTATTGACGATGAAAGCTGTATACCGATAGAGCATCCAATGAACATTGTTCTGGGGCTAGTGTTATTTTTTAACTCTCGAGAATCGATCGATTTGTCGTGCTTTGAAGCTTGATTTTCCTGCAACGAACAACGAGGCCGAGTATGAAGCGTTGATCATTGGACTAAAACTTGCCAACGAACTTGGAATGAAATCGGTTGAAATCTTCTGTGATTCACAGCTGGTGGTATACCAAGTTCAGAGAGACTACCAGAAAAAGGGATAGAGGCTTGCTCCATACCTCACTCGGTCCAGGAATTATTGGAGGACCTCGAATACTACGATATTTCGCACATCCCACATGAGCAAGATGGGCCTAGTTCCCGTCGAAACTCTGCATGCCTCGAGTATAAATGCAATGGAAGTTGATCTTGTGCCAAAAACGAAATTCGAAAGGGATTCATGGATGTCCCCATTCAAAGAATACTTGTTTCACGGGACCTTGCCTGAGAGAAAAAACGAGAGACGACAAGTCCTTCGCACGGCCTCGCGGTATGTTGTGCAAGATGGAATGATGTATCGAAAGGGATTCTCCATTCCCATGCTTAGGTGCATCAGCCACAACGAGATAAAACGAGTTTTAAGAGAAGTCCATGAAGGAGAATGTAGCGACAACTGGGGGATGACACTAGCCAAAAAGATACCCCGCTATGGATACTATTGGTCGGCCGTGAATCGAGACTTCGCAGATTATGCTAGGAGATGCAACCAATGTCAGAAATACGCGAAGATCCCGAGAGCACCACCAACAAAACTCACGCAAATGGTTAGTTCATGGTCGTTTGCGATATGAGGGATTAATATTATCGGCTCCTTGCCAATCTCCAAAGATAGTGCAAAATATGCAATTGTCGCGGTCGATTACTTCAACAAATGGGCAGAAGCGGAGCCATTAGATACGATCACCATCAAAAAGTCATTAATTTGGTTGTGCAGAACATTATATGCTGCATTGATCTCCCGCGGACTATCATTACTGACAACGGAACTCAATTGAGAGTAAGAAATTCAAAGAGTTTTGTTGGAAACATCACATTAAGAAGAGGTTTGCAGCAGTTTCTCACCGTAAAGTGAATGGGCAAGTTGAAGCCATAAATAAAATAATTAAGTCTATCTTGAAAAAAACGTTTGGAAAAGGATAGAGGAAAATTGGTGGATGAGCTTCCAACGACACTCTGGGTATATAGAACCACCCACAAGTCCGCAATTGGTCATATTCCTTCGCCTTGGCATACAACATCGAAGCAGTTATACCGTGAAACTTGAAGTACCTTCCTACTATGTAACTTTCTATGATCCCAGAACAAACCAAGATCTTTTACTGGAATCGTTGGACTTTGTCGACGAGAAGCGCGAGGAAACTGATTTAAGGGCAGCCGCATATCGGCACCGAGTTGCCCGGTATTATAATGAAAAAGTTCGACCAAGAGCTTTCGATATGGGCGACCTTGTTTTGAAGCGAGTTTTTAAAGTCCCGTCACATATGAGCCCTACATGGGAAGGTCCTTATGTCATCGAACGGAGGCATAGAGAAGGAACCTTCAAGCTAGCGACTGTTGATGGCGTGACACTCCCTAGAGCATGGAATGTGAGCATTTGCGCTGTTATTATACTTAGTTTATTTCTTTTGCATTTCAGTAGCAGTTGTTTGCAGTATTTGTTTCCTTTGTTGTTCTCTATTTTTGATGTGTAATAAGATACTTCAGTTTGTCCCTATTTTCTATAATCAATAAAAGCTTGAATCTATTTTTCAATGAACTGTTGATGTTCTGTGTTGTATAATTACATAACAAGGTTGGTTAGCACTAATTTGTGTGATGTATGAATACACACACAAAACTAAAAGTTGACCAGCTATGCGCATAAAATCTCTGAGTCTCCGAAGCGGATTAGAGTACTTTGAGTTCCCAACGGGCGGACTAGAGTATAAACGATTTCAGAAATCTCTAAGTCTCATAAGTAGATTAGAGTACTCTGAGTCCCAAAGCGTGGACTAGAGTATAAATGATTTCAAAAATCTCTAAGTCCCTGAAGCGGATTAGAGTACTTTGAGTCCTCAGAGTGCGGACTGGAGTATAAACGATTTCAAAAATCTTTAAGTCCCTGAAGTGAACTAGAGTAATCTGAGTCCCCGGAGCGTGGACTAGAGTATAAATAATTTCAAGAATCTCTAAGTCCCTAAAGCGGATTAGAGTACTCTGAGTCCCCAGTGTATGGACTAGAGTATAAACGATTTCAAGAATCTCTAAGTCCCAAGAGTGTAGATTAGAATGCTCTAAGTCCCCGCAGCAGGGACTAGAGTGTTAACAATTTCGAAAAATTCTTAAGTCACCAGAATGTGGATAGAAGTACTTTAAGTCCTTCGAAAGTGAACCAGAGTTAAATAACTCACGAATCCTTGAATCTCAGTTGCAGATTGAATTATAAGTGATGTAATGAAAATCCGTAAATGCAAAGGAACAAAAATTTATTTACTTCTTAAAAATTTTCCTTACAGCTCCTCCGAAAGTTCGAAGGCCAAGTCTATCTACAACGACTAGTGACAAAAGAAAGAGAAAAGAAAAGGAAAACAACTACATGATTCTAACTTATTTGAGCTAAGCAAGATATTGCAAGATGACAACTATTTCTTTAGTTTTCTCTCCTTCAGTTTTTCTAGAGTCTCCTCAGCTAATCGCTTTTCCTGGACCCTTTAATTCCTTGTGATGTGGTACCTTAGGGAGGTGGAGGAACCTCCAAGGGTGTGGTCCCACCAGGGAGAATGACCTTCAACGGCCTATTTAGGGGATCGTCTATCTCCACCACCTTAGGTTCGGTCTTTACTTTGATTTTCTCCTTTTCTTCCTTCTCGAATTGCTCCTTCATGCTAAGCTTGGAGGTGTGCCCAAAAGCACCCACGATTACAACATCATCATGTTCATCAGCAGGTGAGGGATCTTCGGGCTAATCATCATCTAGTGCTCCGATTACTTGAGCATCAGGACTCGGTGTATCTTCGACTAATGGAGCCCCAACATCTTTCTCTTTCGGCTACGTGGCATCATCGCTCCTTGAAGTCCGTTCGGGACCAGAATGACTTGCATGATTCCATAAAAAAATATTGGATTACCTCCGTTATTCGCCGAGAATGGCGACTTCTTGAACTTATGAAAGCGAAATTAAGTACCAACATCAGGTTGACTTCGATGGTCATTGGAGTATCCCCCTCGATGATCAGAGACAGCGTATGAATACCGAATTCAGGTTTCATCGGATCATAATCGACATGCTGATCAATAGGATCGATAGATGAAGTCTTGGCTGGCTATACAAAAGGGGGAACTTGAGATTCGTTGCCTGATGGACCGACGATATCTTCCTTTTCCTTTGATGTTAAGGAAGCTCCGCCAAAAAGAAGCTTTACCGCAACTAAGTCGGAGGGTTCATTACCTCGAAGCACTTCTTTTGCCAGTGCCTCCTCATTGATGTCCTCAACGCCCGTCTCCACTTTATTAATCTTAATCAGAATGTCCCATGCTTCGGCAAGCGACTCGAGGCAGCTATCGCCCAGAAAAGATAAATCGCGGTGAATGAGCACCCTTGCATTAAATTCGGTGATGGGTGGGTCAAATAAGCTTTTAATCTCCTCCCTATCGAATTTAGTCACTGCCTCTATTCGGGAATTGGCCTCGGCTTGCCCTCTTCATGGGCAGCATCCTTCAACACTTCAATTTGAAACAGTTCTTCGTCAAGCATTGACTTTAAGTTTCTAGTCTCGACAATTTCTTTGCAGTACTTTTGTGATTCCTCCTATACTGCTATTTTCTCTTCTTTTTCTTTAAAAAGCAGCTCCTCCAACTCTTTAACTTGGCGAGCTAGGATTTCCTTCTCTTTTTGCAGAGAATCCTTTTCCAAAGCTAAAGCGCTACTACATTGGAGCGCTTCGTTCAATTAGTTTTTGTGGCTAGTCACTAAGAAGCTGACTGCCTCAGTTGTCACCTTAGCATTCTTCTTTGCAGTCTCGAGTTGGTATTTATAAAAAAGTAGCTCTTCATCCAAGCTTTTGATAATGTCTTTGTCGTGAATGGCTTCAAGCTTGAGGTGGTCGATCTCATATTGACGTTCGATGGAGACCTCCGAGACTTTCTCCACTAAGTGACATACATATTGTTAGTGCAGGAGAGAGCATCTCATTTGAAGTTCCCAGGAATGGGATGTATTACGGGAAGGAATTTTAGCCCGTCAAAACATATCTTTGGAAACGTAGCCTTAAGCCTGGTTAAGTTGTCAGTCGTGGCCGGATCCTGAGCGGGAGCTGGAGAAGTTTGTCTTAACGGAGTCAATGATTTTTGTGAGGCTCACGAGATTGCTTGGTACTCAAAGAACTAAATATTGATCGGGGGAACATCGGACTGAGAGCCTCGATGAGTGGACTTGTCTCTGTCGCACGATGGAGGATTTGTGGGTTCGCTTGGATACAAAGAGTGCCCATGGGTTCTCCTTCTAGAGGATGAAGATGATTCTTTGGAATGATAATCTCTATCTCCGCCTTCGTCTCTATCTCTCCATTTATCTGATCCTAAATCTCGACTGGAGTGATGAAAGATGGAGGATCCCCGAAGACGGTCGAAGCCATATGAGAGACCATCTCACCTGTACATAAGGTTAAATGAGAAAAAATTAGTCGAAGTCACATGACAAATTGAATGCAAGTTGGTGGTGGAGTGTAAGTGTTCTTGTGTGTCCTAGTGCATTTTCCCAACGGACCAGTGGTTTTTTCTTTACTCATTGGAGTTTTTGCTCCTTGATTATGAAGTTTCACGCCTTCGCCGCTTCTCGCATGCGAGTTGAACCCCATGGCACCAGGATTGGCGAAGTAATCAAGGATGGATAAGTCGGAAAGCCCCTTTAGCGAGCTTTCCATTTTCTGGGAAGAGGAACCCTTCTCTATATGAGTTATCACAAACTTTGAGGTTACCTCGACTTTACTCTTTTTAAGTTTGTACGCTAAACTCTTTTTCTTTTTTTAAGGAGGCGATGGTTGATTGGTACCAGGAGCGTCGGCTTGCAGCGCTTGTCCAGGGCTTATATTCTCATCGATTGGCGCTTGTCCTCCATTTCTTTGATCTCTCCTTCCTCGATGGTGTCGTGAACTCCTTCGATAGGGGGCGCCGAGGAACCAACTCTTTCTCTCCTCACTTCATCAGTTGCCCTTAAAGAGGTTGTACTTCTTGGAAGGTCGATCCTGCGACCATCCTCTAATAATCCGAATAACGAGCACAAGTCGTCAGTGACTATCAGTTTGATGTCCCGATCTTCTATTGGAGTAGCGCGAATAGCCTCAACTACTTCGAAGTACCTAGTGCCTTCGGGCCGTGGGTGTATACCTGGAAGGATTAAAAAAGTTCAAAGTTTCAAAAAGGTGTGGCTTATGTCCTAAAATGAAGGGTGAGATGAGAACAAAACTTACATTCTTCCAACCATCTTCTCGCAAAGCCAGGGGGACAGCGTACGTAAAACCACACCTGCTAGAATTGAGAGAGCTTGTTTCACATGCCCATAAGAACGTGGCGTTTAGGAAACGGTTCAAGAAATATGTAAGATGGGCTATCGGCGTGTCTTTTGAAGTGGTAAATGTAGCAAATGTCCTTGGGAGTTGGAGGCCTGAACAGGATGCTCATGAAGAGTAGAAAGGTGCCGTGAATAAATGCATAGCTGTTGGGATGCGGTTGTGCGGGAGCGATCCCTATATATTTAACGCCTTGCGAATAAACGAGTTGAAGGGTGGCACGCATCCGCCCCAGCACATGAATTTGTTGCATGCGATATATCCGGCTAGGGGCAGATGGGGTCGATGTTGCCTCGATGGAGCTAAAACATCTTCAAAGGGGATTCCGTGAATGGAGTACAATCGACGAAGAGCGGCTTCGTCGATTTTCGAGGCTTGCGAATCGACCGGATTGTCCAAGATAATAGCTCCATCTATGAAATCATGAGCCAGATCTATGACTTCGGTAGGAAAGATCGAAATGTCGGGAATGGGCCAAACGATGACTCGATGTCTCCACAACCTCCTGCCGCTGACTTGGTCCAGGCTTGTCGGAGAGAGTAGCAAAATTTGATTTCTTATCTGATTTAGAAGACATTGGGGAAGGCGCTTGATGTGAATATATAACTGTTTAAGCTATACTCAAAAGACAATTGATATTAGACATAACAATAATATATTCCCCTATGTCGTGTGTGAACTAGTGCGATGATTCTAACATAAGTGCAGAGAACCTAAGATTTAAAAGACAAGTGTGACACAATAAAGTTTTGAGTTATCGTCCTGGAGACTATCATCGCTGACCGTCTCCAGCAATGTAGCAAGTAGTCGATAATGAAAGTCTTGGAATTGGCATTGGCATCATAGGTTGTAAAGGCTGTTACTTGCATTTGTTGACTATATTCACGTTTAGAATTGCTTAAGCCATGGATTCGTTAGTCCGAGTTAAGTCCATAGGCTTTCATGTCATGGTCCTTGTCATTGTTTATTATTTTATGCTCAGGCATGGGAGTGTAGTCATAATGTATGCATTGGTCAAGTTGGGTTGAAACTGATTGACAATGCCGACCCCGACACTTAGTACCGACCCCATGCCTAACTCCTACTACCGACCCTATCGCCAACTATTGAAACATACCGACCCACACTCCTTTAGAACACCGACCTAACCTCACCACAGCTTATACCGACCTAATTTCTCTTAGAGTACCGACCCACTTTCTCATAGAGTACTGACACATACTCGCATATCCTACCGACTCGCTCTTCTATTAGAAGCATACCGACCTGACTCTACTCCATAAACCTGTCGAGCCCCCTCCTTCGGTCGGCATACCGAACACAATCCCTCGTCTAAACATCCTTCTCACTGATCCCTTACCATATAATCTCACATCTATCCCACATCGACACTATTTCTCACCAATCCCTATTCTAACCCATCACAAGTCCAAAAGACTTCTGTCGAACCCTCCTTTTCTCTCTCCTTCTCCATCTCCTACTTCTTCTTCTTCTCCTTACCCTTATATCCTATTTCAACCCATCAATCCATCTGCCTAAGACACTCTTAGACTCATTACCCTACGCTCACGATAAAAGCTCATAACACAACTCAACTACATGGACAAAGGAAAGTTGGTACCTATGTGTACCGAGTTAGATTAAAGGCAATCGTTTGGGATTATGGGATTGGGGAAGAAAGAAGAGCGACTGTGGGAATTTCGCAGATATCGCGTTTGGATTTGAGGTTAGGGGTTGAAAAACTTGTTTTTTTGTCAGGGTTCGGTAGGAAAGTTTCTTATGCAAAGCAAAGAGGAAGTAGTGAAATAGCAAAGTAAAGAAAAAGGGGTGAAATGGTGAGCTTAGGCTTTTATAGGGCTAGGTGGAATGCGAACCGATCTCCTTATGGAGACCCGGTCATATTCCAAGGGATCGGCTGTTAGATATGCCGACCCCAACCCATGTATGAAAATTTGGGGATCTGTATTTAAGTGTCGATCCCCTCTTTAAAAAAAAGAAAAGATAATAATAAACAAAAATGATGATAAAATAATACACACACATGTAATGATAAATGAGGATGATAGTGCGATGAAAAGATGGATGTTGCCTGATAGGTGGAGAAGCGTGGGTTTGGAAAACCCTCTGTGATTCAACCTTCGAAAGGCTGTACGCATTCAGCTTTTGAAAAGTTAAAACAGGATTCCAAGAATCCAACTGAGATAAAATTAATGTGTTAAGACGACACAGAGCTTTATCGAAGGCTAAGGAAAAGCGATAACCAGTAGTCAGTCTGAATGAGCTAGCTTCTGGAAACAGGGATTACTCGCTGATTCAAAGCGCATCATGTAGTTCACAAGACACGCTTTGAGGGGCAAAAGTTACCCGACAACTTGGCCCGACTACAAGACGGTATTGCAGAAGTTATAATTGAACGTAAGTGGGGCTAACATCAAGGGTTGGTCCACTTTGAGTCGTAAGGGAGTTTACTTCGAGTCAGAAGAGTGTTTACTCCTGGATTTCTCAACATCAACTCCGAGTTGTTGGAGGTCTTGCTCCGAGTCATAATGGCGGTTACTCCGAGTCGGCCTCGATGGATAAGGGTCGGTGTGTAATAGATGATGGATCGGCATTAGATGATGGGTTCACCAAAAGTTGTGGACCGACACTTGGAGCGTGGATCGGTTATTCTCGATCGGTTATATGTGATCGGTTGTTTACAATCGATCATGAGAGTTTGGGGTCGACGGAATAGCTTGGGTTCGGTGCACTCGGTCAGGTCGGCAACTTTGGATCGGCATGAGTGGATCGGCATGAGTGGATCGACAATAGTGGGTTGGTCATTTTGGTTCGGCAATAATGGTCCAACATTGGATGGAGCGTAGACTATTCCGAGTCCTTCGAGGAATGGCTTCGGGTCGCTCTTCTGGGGTCGTTCGAATGGGGGTCGGCTAACTTGGTTCGAACTCACGAAAGGAGGAGTGGATTAACACGAGCAAAAATATGAGTTACTTTGAGTCACGGTCCAGGTTACTTCGAGCGCACGTGAAAGTTACTCCGAGTCGACATCCAGAGAGTCCCGGTTCGGTTGTGAGGGATCGGCATACCCGGGTCGATCTACCTAGCTTGTCAACTGTGGACCGAGCTCTCTTAGTCATGGGCCTGGACAGAGAAGCCAGAATATCTTCGTCTATAAATAGAGGGGCCGGGGTCCAGTTTAGGAGATCTTTTTTCAAAAACCAAGGAGAGACTCTGCCTTTTTTTGTACTCGTTTCCTTTCCATTCTAAACTGAATTGTGGATTGTATCTGTATTCAAACAATTAGAAAAGCAATAAAGATTACATTTAAAGTGGACGTAGGCAGTACGTCTAACCACTATAATTCTGTTGTTCTTGCTTTTTACTGTTATTTTTGCATTATATTGTGCAACTCCTCAGATTCAATTTGGTGTCTTTGTTTACCTCTCTACACAAATCTATTTTAGGACGTTAGTGACAAATTCTGGTGCTAACATTTTGAAAGGGATTATAATCTGCATTCTTGAAACATAGAAAATAAAAAACTACTTTATTACGAAAATAAAGAGAACATGGTCAGTTTTTAATATGAAAAAGGGAGAAAGATTCTAGCACAAATGATACGCATTGGAATGGAGACATGATTTTCCCAAATCCTCAACCATTATTCCATTGATTCTTTAACCAATATAGAGAACTATCAAATATCCGGTTCCACTAAATTTTAAATTTATAGAAGAAAATGAAGATAAAATTGAAATATTTCATAAAACTCAAATATTTAGTTAAATCATGTTCTTCGAAACAAATTTTCAACTTTATTTTAGAAAAAAGAAGGTTCAAACGTTTAAGCCCGAAGATACTTTTAAATGAATGCAATTCCTCTTTCCTTTTTTCTATAAGAAACGGAAAAAAAAAATCAAATACTGTTGAGAAGTTCTTCCTTTTCCCAAAAATATAAATTTTTTAAATAGAAAAGTTAAATTGCCTAACAACCAACGATTCTTCAGGCTCCTCTTGCAACCAAGTCCGACTCTCCCTCCCAATTAAGTTAAATTGCCTTACATTTCCAAATTCGTCCAATGCCATACCTTTCCAACATAAACCATATATCTTAAAAAGATCGTAATTTTATGGATTGGTAGCGATGGAATGGTTTCATCATCTAAAATGAATGAACATTTCCCACCAAAGTCCCACCAAAGGATCAGCCTAATAATTCCGCTCACTAGCAAATAGCACAAGACTTCTTCGTGAATCTACGTGGAATCATCACGATTCAGCATTTTAAAAAAATGCAGCCAGAAATAAACTTTTGCGCGTAAACCAATACATCAACAAATTTCTTTTGTTATTCTCTCTTGCTTAGTTTTAAACTAAATTCCCACTTAAACATACATAAAACTTGCTTTTGATAGAAAAAATTACAATTATAAATACAAATTATCTTTCCCAAAACCGTCCGAAATTTTTGCACGGATTTGCAACCGATGAAAACTGAGGTGAATTTGCCATGTGATGAGTGAAACAATGGCATAAGAAATGATGGCAGTTATCTTCCTACAAAGCAAAAGGGGTACCAAACTGTAATCATTTTTCGACGAATCCTCTTATATTCTTTAACCAATTCAAGTACTCTCTCTCTTCCTTATTATCCAGATACTCATACAAGGAATCGAAAAGGGAACCTTTGAATCCTCTAAGTGATAGATATCTTTTGAAGGCCTTCTGCAAGTTCTCATCCAAATCACTGCATTCACCATAATAAGTAATCAGCACAGTTTTGTTCTCATCTTCCTTTTCTGTACAATTGTGAAATATGTATTCAAATATGCAAAAACACTTACAGATACATACTAAAGTGCCCTTAGTACTGGATATTAGCATTGGAAATTGTTGGTCAAGGACATGTACATGATGATATTTAGGAATATTGAAACAGTACTTAAGTAACAAGGTGTGTTTGTTCATAGCCGGCTTTGACATTAGTGCCATCCATAGTGTAACACGGCTTGGTACCTTAAATTTTTGTATTTGTGTATAATTGTCTGCTCCAAGTAAAATCATTATCTGAACAATACAGAGATCGTGTAACAGTTCAGCTGGTTATGTCCCTCTTTCATGTTGGAGGTTCATGATTCAGCCTCAAGTCCAATAGTTTCTCTTTACCTCAGTTTACATAGTTACATGTGCTCATAAAATTACAAACTCATCCCTATCATAGGAAGTTTAAAAAAAACCATGATAGTAATAAACAATTAGAAAATTAATATTTTAAACAATTGGTAGAGATATAAATACAAGGCCATCCCTAAATTAGTCAATTATTTGTTAACAAAATGACAACAGTTCAAGCTTTTATCAATATTTGCATCAAATATCAGTCTATCCTAGCAGATATTTGATGATGGGTCATACATTTCTATCCTATATAGCCGGCGTAAACAATGCTGTGAGCCCGTTTCTCTGTATGTATAGATTAGAAAAAGCTGCCGGCCATCTCTTTCTATAGTTGATAATCAGTACTCATTAACTATTTTTTCAGATGTAGGACTAAAACAATATATTTTCAATCCCCGTCATTATATACTGTTTTCCCTATCTGAACTAAAGCCTGTCTTCACTACTGAATATGTTACTCACCGATTTTCTGAACAACATTTGCTTAAAGTCCAATATGTGACAGACCGCCGATATTTTATGATATTAATTACATATCTTATGACCATTTCTAGAAAGGAAAGGATGATTAACATGTAATGTCAATGTATAGTTAACATATTCAATGCATTTAACGCTAATATCATTTAGCGCAACCAAATTTCATAGCCACCGAGTAAAATACAGGCTAACAAAATTCATGTTAAAGTTATCTGGCAGATGTAAGCAAATTTAAAGGAAAAAATACAAAGAATCATAAAGTCATTTAAGCACAAGCAGGAAATAGTATATAACCAATATTCCAACAAGATCGATGGAGATAAAAGAAACTCACAAGAATTCAGGTCCAGTATAAGATCCATCATTTTCAAACCCGTCAGGCTTTTTGAGTGCTATGGTTTCAATTCCAAGTTCATCTGAATTAAGATTACAGCAAAATTCCAACGTGGGTCCATTTCCTTTGTCAATAGTTACAACCATAGAGATGGTTGAAACAAGAGCATTCTCGCTATTTACATCATCGCTATCTTTTTCACCCTCTTCGCCAACACCTTGCCCATCATCATTCAAATATATAGCTGCCTGAATGTTCTCGCCTGCATATTCTCGCTTTACTACGATTGCATGGTCTCCAGGTTTGTCAATGATTTCAAAGGGGAAATCTTTTGGTATTAAATCTTCCTGTCAATTATTTAAACAAGTGCATGTTGTTAATGGTGTGTATCCCTATAGGTCAGTGAACTCAGTATCATTTGCAGCACGCTGAGGACTTCCTACTGTGTAACATGCTTTTTCTGGTCAAGTGATTTTTTTTTTAAAAAAAAAACCTGAAGTTCATGAAGAACTCCATAAATCTTTCGTTTTAGGTCCAACCTTCAAGCTGTGTAATGTTTTAGCCTTACAAATTTGCTATAATGGGCCAACATCTAAAGCATTTATGATAAACTTATATGAACAATCATTTGAAATTTTAGTTCTGCAAATCTCCTTTTCGACCAAGTGATTTTTTTTTCAAAGTTTCCTTTTCAAAATTTCTGCAAATCCATTTGGGTTTTGGTTCCAAATTTCGGTACTTTACGATATTTATCATCTATATAAATATTAAAAAATTATTATGACAACCATTTTAAAAATGTGTGTGCGCTACGCACGTGTAACACAATTTTTGATTGAAAAACAATAATCAACTAATATAATAGGGTTATAATGTACAAACATTTAAAGATAAACCTAAATGGGTGAAGGAATTATTCGTAAATTAATTGGGCTGGTTGGGCCAAAAATGTATTCGGCATGTACAAAAATCCATTAGTTCATTACCCTCTCTAAATTCCTGTCCATCGTTTCTTTTTTTCATAAGCCTAATGCATTCTCAGCTCACCCGATCAAGCCACCTCATTCAAGGGCTAAAAAAATTGCTGCATATGGAAAATCCCTAACCACCCGCCTCTCGCAGCTATAGTGCAATTTTCTGTAGCCAATTCCTACTCGAGCTTTTTTCGAAGAAATAGGCATTTCTCTTTGCTCTTATTTTACATGTATTTTTCACATGATTTCCAACTCGTGATCGAGTTGGAACTTTCTCGTTTTCACTGTTTTTTGTTTTTACAATAAAAATATTTATTCCCCAAAATCCAATCAGAACCAGGTTTTTAATGAGATTCTATCCCTATCAATGCCTGTGCTGGACCAGAATGAATGGCTTAGCGCAAGGGTAACAGAAATGTATCAGCAAGGCAATAATAACCTGTAGACTGGGTGAACTGCTATAGTTGCATGCACATAACAAAAATCAGTACAACTCTCAGCCAGAAACAGATTGAACTCTGGTTATACATAGTGAAGAATCAACCTGAAAGTAGGCAGATACCCACCCGCCAAACCCAGGCCCGATCCAAGACCAAGGCAGGTAAGGCATTAATCTAGGGCAACGAGAAGCACAAGGGCAACCAAAAAATGATCGTTCTAGCGCTACTCATCTTCTCTCCCCATCACATCGATCGCGCTATTCCCTCAACAACCCGGAGCTGCAGTCGACAATCACCAATTCACCATCGCCCAAAGACCCCGAACGCCTGCCACTGCCTGCTATGCTGCCCTAATTTCTACTTTCAAATCTTGCGCTGCTGCCCTAATTTTTAATTTCAAGTGATGCTACCTACTGCTGCCCTAATATCTGATTTCAAGTGTTATTGCACTCTTTAATCCTGAAAGGTAAGTTTTTAATTATACACGAATTTGTGATTTTGGGCATAGTAAATCTATATTGATTTAATGTGAAATTGTAAATCAATTCATTTTCGCTTTGTTAGTAAATCATTTACGTTTTTATTGTTAATATATGATGAAAGCAGTAAATTCTTTGTTTTAGGAAAGAATAATACTGATTTCATTCTTTTGTGAATGAAATCACAACAGAATATGGTGAATTAAATCCCTAAAACAGTAAATAATATTCGGTTTCATAATTTGGTGAATTGGATTAATTATGATTTGGTTTAATTGGATTGGTATTGTAACTGTTTCCATTAAATTGTAGTTGATTAAATTATAAATTATGATTGTGTATAATTAAATTATAATTGAAATAAACTTGAATGAAAAAAGCATTTAGATGTGTCAAATGCTAATATTGTTAAGTAAATGATAGTTTTGTGTTATATCTCAATTTGAGATAGGGTTCAAAAACAAAAATTCTGGCTGTCAAAATAGGAAGAGAAAAAAACGCAAGGTTAAGAAGCAAAATCATTGTTATGTTCAATTTCAAATTAATTTCAAGCGACAAAAAAGAAATCTCAAACTTTAAACTTCAATCAAGTTGATGAAATTAATTTTCAGCATGACGATATTAATTCCAATATCACTATCAGCGAAGAGCCTACAAATGAGAACATTGAAGTAGAAAGTGAAGATCAACATATTGCAGAAGTTGTGAAGGAGTGGAATAATGTAGATGCTAATATTATGTCAATAATGAAGACGATGAGGATGTAGACGTACTTGAACTTAAAAGAAGGTTAACATCAATTACGATCCGGGGTTATGGAGAACAATTACCGATACCAAAAGAATTATTCTAATTCTACATCGCCCCATCAAATTCTAAAAGAAAACAATATGTTTCCAAGAAATAAGATTGATGATAGGCGCTTTTCTTCTTACATTAGCGGTTTATCCAAGTAGAGAAGAGCATGAAAGAAAATGTCTTGTGTATTCAAACAAATATGATAAATTTTATTGTTTCGTTGTAAGTTGTTTAAGAACACATAAAGGACATTTTAATTAGCTGATCAAGGAATTAATGATTCACAAAATTTATCTACTAAATTAAGAGAGTGTGGAAAGTAAATTCATTACAATGCAAATCTTATCAAATAGGTGGACTTGCATGGAGAACTTCAACAAAATGCAACAATTGATCGAGAGAAACAACGTTGGAAAAATGTACTCGTGCACATAATTGGTATTATCAAAACACTTCCTTGAAACAATTAACCGTTTCGTGGATCAAATGATAAAATATATGAGAAAAATAATGGGTTTTTTTCAACTTAAAGAATTTGAAGTCGAATTTGATTCAATTATGGTAGATCATCTTAAACAAGTGATAAATAATAAAATCAATGATCGTTATCTTAGTCACAAAATTCAAAATGAATTGATAAGTTTGTTGGCTAACAAAATCAAAAAAGCAATGCTCATGAAAATTAAGAAAGCCACTTCTCTATTATCCTTGATTGCACTCCAAATTTGAATCGTAAAGAGCAAATGTCAATAATAATAAGATGTGTGAATGTTGACGATGCAAATGATACTAAAGTGAAAGAATATTATTTTTGGATTCATAACGTTCAATACATTCGGGCTTGGCCTTTTTAAAGAATTTAAAAATGTTACAATTGATCTTAAATTTGACATTAATGATATGAGAGGACAAGAGTATGATAATGATTCAAATATGAAAGGTAACGATATTAAATAAAACTTTTTTTAACTTCATTTTAAACCATTGACTATAGTATTAAAAACATAATTGACTCCAATGTAGCTAAATATCAAACTGTACAAAAAATGCTGCTTGATGTAAATCCTAGACTCTTTTACATTTTATGTGGGTGTCATAGTCTAAATCTTGTTTTATGTGATATGGCAAAATCATGTATGAAAACTAAAATGCTTTTTTGCATATGTGCAAAAAAAATCATATTTTATTTTTCGGCTCAACTCATTGATAGAAAATACTTTGAAGCTATGTGAAAGATTTGACTCCAAAACCAGTACCGGCAACTCGTTCAAAAAGTCGCATTGAAAACGTTAAAGCAATAAGATCACAAATATTGGAATTAAGATATGTTTTAACTGATACTGCATATGATTCTAAAGATGATTTCGTGATGATGGAGACTAAAGGATTATGCTAAAACGCTTCGGAAAATTATAAATTATACTCTTTTGTGTATTTGATACACAATATTAGCCAATATTACTCAAGCTAATAAAATACTTCAATGAGAGGAAATTGATATTGACACGATTACAAATAATAAAGAGTAGCATTTTTTGAAAGGCTTAAAGAAGATGGATTTGAAACCATGATCGAAGCTTGTAACACCCCTAAAATTTAAACAAAAATTTAATAAAAGGGCTAAATTTAAATTTAAGGGCAAAAATAATTTTTTTGTCAACATCCGACTCTAGTTACGAAACTTGCACCGTGGTGTTCATAGTGCTTTTCTAAAAAAAATTCATATACAACGTTTCGAAATCGAAGCTAATATGAAGAAGTTATAAACGTTTTAAATTTTGAAATCAGGAGTAATTAATAAATAAATTTGAAAAGAAATACTAAAATAAAGAGCTCCACCGATCGACAGGTGTATTGGGACCGGTCGACCACCCCCAATCATAGCGGTCGACCGTTTGACAATTCAAGATAAGGGTTTGGGTTAGCCAATGGCCCAGATTTGATTGTATATTTTTACGAGCGGTCGGATTTAAAACGTAGCTTTTGAACGGCCGGTATTAGCTTGAACCCCTATACATACAACACTAATCCAAACCCTAATACACAAAAATTGAAGCAGTACGTCCAGACTTTGCCAAATTCAAATCCCCTCCTCAAATCACAAACTTCTTCGAAAATAAATAAAAAGAGAGATTAAAGATATTAAGTCAAGCGGAGAGCTAGCAAACGGAGTAGATTCCAAGCACGATTCGAAGGGGATAATTTGAATTTGAAGTGAGTGGGTTCTTTTTTAATTAGATGATTACTTAGAGTTAAATTTAGTATACCTTATTTGATCTAGATTGTTAAAATCAAACTTAAAATATTGTTTAATGGAAATTGAAAATTTTAATAGTTGTTATATGAATATGGTTTCTCCTTTCTAATCCAAATCCGATTAACGTTAACTTGTAAATTAAGAAACTAGTGAATCTAAGTACAGTCTTTTTTTGTCAAATTTATAAGAACTTGGATGCTAAACCTATGTTAAACTGATTTACTGCAATTTGAAATTAATATGAAATTTTGATAAATGCAAATTCTAGATTCACAAGTTAGTTAACTGAAATTCAGATCATAAGTTTTCTGTAACGAAATTAGATGACGACAATAATAGCATAATAAAACCAACAATAATATGTAGTTAAAAACTCATATAGCTCGTATTTCTCGACATCGACACAAGTCCAAAAATCACCATAGACTTGGATTAGTATGTCGGAAGGTGCAGGTTGTCACAAGGCTAAAGAAAATATGAAGTTGGTATTGATCCGGTCTTGTTTGAAAAACAAGTTGTGCGTAGAAAATATCGATGAAGATATCATAGAGAATAATGATACACAATCTTTCGAAGATAATTTTAAAATTACTTATTTTTTGCATATAATAGATCAAGTTTTAACTTCATTTAGAGACCAATGTGAGCAATTTTGACTTCATGAAGGAACTACTGATTTTTTTATAAATCTAAGATTTAGAAATATTGATGATGATTAGAAGGTTTTTTGGAACATAATGAAAAGCAAAATATTGGTGGCAAATAATTATTCTATGAGCTTCAACGGTTAAAAAGGTTTATACCATCGAAACTAACTAAATCAATTGATTTTTTTTAAATTTGAGATTTTACCAATGTAAGTGGATTTTTAAATATTTGAATTACTTAACGAAGAATTTTATTGACTGTGTCGGTTACGGTTGCTTCGGCGGAAAGAAACTTTTATAACTAAAATTGATAAAAACATATCTTCGGACTACTATGTCGCAAGAAATGCTAAATGGAATAGTTATGATTCCAACTGCAACAAGTACTTGGATTTTATCGATGTACTATAGAATAAATGTGTCTGCTTCAAAATTTTGAGAAGAAGTTGTTTTCGTTAATTGTATCGATATATTATGATATCATGTCGACGTTTAGATTTTTTTATATATAATCGAAATGACTTACTAGACGAATATTTTGTGATCACTGTTTAACATATGATAGAATTTTAATTTTACATTTAATGTTGTAGTTTTTTTAAGAAACGGGGCAACAAAAATGGAAAAAAAAATCGCCTCGGGAATTGAATAACTTCGAAGCTGGTAAGTTGATACATCACAAGCGGAAATGTACTAGTTTATTTTTTTCCTTTCATTCAAACAACAATATTTGATCAAAAATTCAGCTTCAACTACGCAAAAGGTTATGCTTTTTATCGTTCACTTTAAACCATATAAAGCTTACGGTTCACAACTACTTTTAGGTATGACTAATTTTATTTTGTAACAAACAAATCTCCTTTGACGTCTCTTAAACTCATCCACCATTAGAAATATTCACCTTCCACCTTCCACAACCCATTCAATTATCATTCTACCCTCCTACATAACATCTCATCGTTCCATTAACTTCTTATATTTCTTAAACTAAATATCCAAAATTAAAATATCTAAACTCTCAACGTTCCTTTTTAAGATCAAATCACTAATCAACAATCATCATTGTGTCTACAAATCAATCTTCTAGGTAAGCCTGCTAGTTAAAAAACTCATTTAAACTTTGGTTTTTTTTCATATTTAAATTCATGATTTAATTGATTTGAGTTTGGATTCGGTATTTGTATGTATTAAGCAGGTTGTACATAATAAACAATTATTGAAGGTCGAAATTTCTTGTTTTTTGTAGTATTGTGGATTGGGATGATGGGTTCTCCATTTTTTGTCATGTTTTGAGGATTTTGAAAAGAAAGAAGAAATGGCTTTGAGTGGGTCTAAAAATAGGAAGAGAAATGAGAGACATATAAAGAAGTGTGGTATTGAAAAGAAGATATGAAGAGCAATTGAGAAAATTAGTGGGGCATGGAAAATGAACTTTTGATACAACTAGAACTGGCCTTTAGATATTTATAAACAAACTATTCCCAAACAGACTTTGAAGCATAGCACTTGATTATCAATGTTCTTCGCATGCATTTTTTTTAACTTCTACTTTGTTGTCGTTCGCACTTGACTATTTATGAAATTTATTTTCTTAGGCCTTCGCTAGTAAGGTCGGCCCTACCATATTTCGATGTTGGATTAAAAAACATAATTATATATCTTCTATTTATACACGAGATCTAAAGTCACGCAGTTCACATGTGCAAGAGAAAATGATTAATATATATGATATACGATCCGCACACAATAAAAATAAAAAATACAAACGATATGCATTATACATGTGAAAGACATTAACAAATAGCACAAAAGGCTCATGCTCCACATCTGAAAGACAAAAGGTTAACATTTAAAATTCAGAAGCCTAAATGTCAATTTTGGACTTTATAGCATCAGTTCAATATATATAAAACTTGTAGAGAAATTTAATATAAGCATAGTATGGTGGTTCAACACATATGAAATACTATTATACATACATTTATGTTTTCTCCATTCTTTTATTACACATCGATGCTAATAGCAAAAACATTATAAATGGCCGAATTAAAAATATTTGAAAAGAGTATTTTTGATACAGTTTACAATGCTAATTAAACTATTTGACCTAATAATTATTGTTCATTTTCTGATACTTAGCTGGTAGTTTGTCGATGCTTACTAATTATAGAAGCAAAGGGTAATCTAATAAAATCTATAAACGAAACTAAGAAGAATCTTAGCATTTCTATTAGGTGATGAGTACTTTAGCACGAGCGTTGCATGTGTAAAAAGAACACCTTTAGACGAAATACATAATTGAAATAATCAAAATTTTAGACGTAGTTTTGGTTGTTTCTAGTTTGGGGAAAAAAACTATAATTAGAAGTAATTTCATAAATTTAAATCATACATTAAAATAATGAAGAATTGCACACACAAAAGTATACATGTATAAATATATAATTTTAATTTTCTTTTGTACTAGTTTTAAATCTAAGTATGAGAAAAACCAAACTATTATATTAAATTTTACTTAAGAAAATGAATACACACACACACACATGTACGTATATATGATTAGGCGAGCCATTTTTTTAAATATTTAGAAAAAAATTCACAAAATAAGCTAAAATTATCCAAAAATCGAAAAAATGAGTACATCCAGCATAAGAATGAAAAATGCATGCAAATTCATTGATACTTGGAAGATAAAAACAATGGCAAAAAATGAAAGATAGAGAAAAAATATAAGCAAGATTCAAACTCATGATGTTATAATAAATTTTTGTCATAAACGAGATTCGAACTGTGATCTCATAGTCCTTATCTTTGTAAAGATACTTTCGAAACTTCACGGTCGGATAAAAAAATTGTTACTTTATTTCAACTATTAATAAAAAAAAAGACATAGATGTAAAATATATCATTGCTAAATATATGACTAAAATCAAGTTATGACATCACCCATTAAGGGTCCAACAGGAGTAAACCTCGAACACTTTGCCTACTAGATCATTTTTGACACTAACATACTAATCCACTATATTTTAATACAATGGATCTACACTAGCTTCCAACATTCAACCACCAACACATCAAATTCACTTTTACACCAACGCTAAATATAAAGAACTTGCAACAATTTGCCAAACCTTTATAGAACCTTGAAATTATGTATGTATCATTGTTGACGTGAATTGCAATTCGCACCAAATAAATCAGCAGTCCTATGCATAGATTTTATTCGATTTTAAGAAAATTTATCGTTATACCCACTTACCTGGCTTTAAAAAAAACCTTGCAACTTAGTCGACTTTCTTAAAGTCGGGTAAGTTGGTAATGATCTACAATGTCAATGTGTTACATATTAGCAACATTGACTCTTGCTTTTGTTGGTCATTGCTCAGCACCAACATCTCATTAGGGATGAGTTAGTAGACAATCCATACCCCCATTTTAGAATTTCATTAGTAAAGTGGTAGCTCGCTTTAGAAAGCTGCCACCGGGATGTTGGTTGCAAAAGCAACTTACATCTATGATATGTTGGTTGCAAAAGCAGCCCCCACTTAATGAGATGTTAGTTGATAAAAATCAACCAACCAAAGTAATTCCCTGTGTTGCAAGGCTTTCTTAAAGATAGGTAAATTGCGATGCTTTTTAAAAGTCGGGCAAGTTGCAAGACTTTCTTAAGACTAGTTAAGTGGACACAAAAGACAGATTCACAAAGACTCCTTGAGATTGAACAATATAAAGATTCTACGCATAAGATTGATCTATCTCACGATTGGGTATTGGGATCCGCCTCAACAATGATGCATATATATTCTACAAGGTGTTATAAAGGTCATGCAATTGATGCAATGTTTTTTAACTTTAGTTTTGGTATATATGTTTAAGATCAAAAATGAACCATGGTCGAAGCGACGTCTTGATCTAAGCTACAGACAGAAAGACATGATCGTCTTAAAATCGATCTTCAGCCTGACTAATTTGGATCCACCTTGAAGAGCTACTAGCTACGTCATCTAGATCGGTCTTAAAATCCATCTGAGCTATGAACTCCATCCAGCAAACCCTCGATGAAACTAAGTCCCCGCAGAGGAATATTATAAACTATGCTCGAGGGTATGGTGTGGGATCCTCCACAGAAGTCGTAGTATGTTCATCTCCTACTAGGCATCCAAAGACACATGTCCATGCATATTGTGAACTGTGCAAGTCTTTTCCATTAGACGAGTGATTTTATAGGTTCAACGAATGCTTCTCGCATTTAAAACACAAGTCCCTTTTGATAATGAATGGACCTTTTGATAATGAATGGACTTTGTTAAATGCTTTCTAACCTAGAATCCGTGAGCTCCTTTCATCTTCACATGCTTGAAATGACTTATTGGTTGTTCTTCAACTCTACCGAAGACAGCAAATCTACCAGACATCAGAGTATAAATTCATTCAAATCTACCAGAGACCGCAGAGTATAAATTCATTCAAATCTACAGAGACAATGAAGTGTAAGCATATTCAACTCTACCAAAGACAACAAAGTATAAACTTGTTCGCCTCTGTCAAAGATTGCAGAGTATAAACATAACTCTATAAAAGATAGCGGGGTATAAACCTACTAATCACATAGATAAGTTTCAACTCCATCAGAGACAATGGAGTATAATATTGCACAACCACAAGGATAAGGTATAGCTTCACCAAAGCATCAAATCAGTCTTAGAGACAAGGCTCAACTCCTCTACGACAATGAAGTATAATTCTAACAAATCCCAAAACAGGACTCAGCTCCTCCAAAAACAATAAAGTGTAATTTTTTTCAAAATGCCCCAAAGACAGGATTGGCTTCATCCAGATAGGAAGTATGATACTCTAGAGACTGAGTAGTCTCATTAATTATAGGTTGTAATACAAAGGTATGAGTTACTTTTATAAATTTTGATTGACATATTTGATAAAAATGCTCGGAAGCATGATGACATGTTATCACCGAATAAGCGAAACTCATGGCTATGGGAAAACGGCTTATGACTAGGTGAGAATGGATGTTACTGACCCCTAAGAGTCAGATAAACCTCTTAATTTATTGGTCATACCAATGATTGCACCTGAGCACAATGGGATTCTATTTCGACTGCACCATTCCCCACTATGATTGGATTTTGAACAAAGCACACTTCGTATCCATGAAGCATACTTTGGGAGGCAAAGTGTTAGGGGTAAAATTAGCAGTCTTGAAACAGACCCAAATCAATTGGAAAACATGCTTAACATCAAAAAAATGCATTTTTATCGAAAACGCGTCTCGATCCAAGCTACGGGTTAAAAGATATGGTCGACTTAAAATCAGTTCTCTGCCTAAACGATTTGTGACTATCCTGGACAGCTACCAGCTACGTCATTCAAATGAAATATCTGAAAGCATTAGAGTGTTCTACTTAACAATACAAAGCTGTTGGTCCAAGTTTTGCTCAATTCTAACTTAAAATGACGAAGTTGTGACATAAAGAAAATAGGTTCAACCTTGATGATTATGTTAAGTACCGAACATAACTAACCCATCAGAATATGTCGAACCATGAAAAGGTCCGGTAAGTCTGAATCTATTCAAACCTAAGCAGAATATGTTAAACATATTTAACTGAACAGAATTTACCTAACAAAATTTGCCGATCAAAATATATTGAACGGAATATCTTACACCTATAAATAGCTCCCAGCCTGTACAAAGACGGAATTTTTTGGAAGCCCACATACCTCATCGATGATATCCTAAGAGCACTTGTAGTATTACATGACAGCAAAGGACCATCCAAAAACACCATTGCAGATCTGAATCGATCAGATATACCGTTCAGTAAAAACCACTAGAGGTTGGATTGTTCTCTTTTATCATCTAGGGAAGCCAAAGCCTTGCCAACAAAGTGAATTTACAATTTGCAATTGTTGTAACCGATCCAAAAAGCTAGCTAATAGCAATTGTAGAATATAGAATCATAATAAAAGATATAAGTATATGTAGACCGGATATTGTCGAATCGCTATGAAAAAATTCTGTGTCGTTTGCTTTTATTATATCGTATTTCATACTTACTGTTATATATGCATGTAACTTGTGATCTAAATTAAAGTAATAACTTAACATATTTGATAAATAGAAATCTCACCTCCTAGAAACTAGCACTCAGATCATATTCATGATCATAGATTCTACCATACCTTCGTTTCGGGGGTGTTTGGTCATTTCTCATGCAAACGTGAGTTAGTACAAATATGGTATGAGTTGTAATGTACTATACAGAGTAAGTACGTTAGTGTTGGGAGTGGTCTTATTGCTTCACTATACGTAAGTGGGTGCATTCCTGGTAAAAATGTGGGTGCATTCATGGTGAAAAATGGCACTTGGCGAAAGACAAGTTTGACACATCAAATATCAAAAATACAATATATATAATAATTCATCAACATATAATGAATCCCAAAGTAAGATTTGATAAGCCAAACTTTTAACTCGGTAATTAAGCGCATGATTCTCATCTCAATCTCGTTACTAAGGGCAATTAACACCCAACCGTAATTGGATAGCACAATATTCACTACAATTTTTTAAGAAATCAAATCAAAGCCTTAAATTTACACACTTGACTGACCCTAAGGCTACATTTAGGAGTTTGGTTGTCATTTATGAGGGGTTTTGGATGTATAGGTTTTGGATGTATAGGTTTTGATCATTAATGAAAAATTCAATTTTCACAGAATTTAAAACCCGATTTTGTAAAACATAAGACAATGCTTGCAAATTTTATTTTCATGGGTTATAAGAAACATTTTGAAATCGTAAAATTATGTATATGTATCCAAAAAAAATATATAAAAGGTGGAACCCAGTGCATGATGCTCCCGCACGATAGCAGGCTCTGAGGAGGTCGATAATTTACGCAGCATTTCCCTCGTATTACGAAGAGGCTGTTTTCGGACTCAAACTTGGACGCCGAGATCACCATACGAGTGACCTAACCATTGCGCCAAGTCTATACATCCAAAAAAGATATATATTACACTAAAAATAATTATACGAAGTAAAGCTTTCAAAAAAAATATACATTACACTAATAATAATCATACAAAGTAAGCTTTCAAATTTTAAAATTAGATTTTAAAAGTAGTATCATAAATCCATAATAAATTATATCTTAGAAGAAGAAAAATCAAATTATATAAAATCAATTTCAAATAGATGATGACCACAGAAATTGTGCAATTGTAATAAATAATAAGTAATTTCTAAATTTTGTTAAATTAATGTTTATTTAGTTTTCTTTGGAAAAAATATCGTTAACATATTATTAATACAATATTATATTTTAATGATTTTTCTAAAATGGAAAATAGATGTCAAAATTATACTGTTAAATTTGACCTATATATACAAGAATGATTTTAAAAAGGGTAAAGTTAAATATTGTCGACAAACCACCAATCTGGTGGTTGAAATGAACTATAGAAATTTAACTAGAGTGCTTTTGATCAATTTTATAAAACATCTAAAACCGGTACTTCATATAGCTCGCAAGCTTTGGCTCAAACCTCCCAAGCTGTTCATAAATGGTCGAAACTGGAATAAAAACTTCTAAACAGAGCCTAAATCTATGATAAAGTAGAAGTAGCTGTAAAACTAAAAATGCTGCCATAACAGGCAAACGGGTAGCAAACCTTCTTAATCATATCCGCTTCTTCAACGCATTGGATCTCACTATCAAGAACTTGCAACAGATCCTGAGTTTTCTGGATATCTCTTGATACAGCTGTTGATGAGGCGAACCGAAACGAGGAGCCAAAATTGTAGCTTTTAATCAAGCTTTGAGATTGGTGGTACCTAAAAATGGATGGCGAGAAAAAACGAGGATTGCAAAAGGTAGAGGTGAAGATTGAGCAGCGAAGAGTTCTTCGAAGAGCAGATGAAGCCATCGATGAAAATGATTTTAGGGTTTCAACGGTTCGAGAATCGGAGAAAAAAGCAGAGACCGTGGTGTGGTTTTGTTTGGCCTGGACTGAAACTTGTATATGGGCTCATTCTTAGGCCCGTTCTTGGAACACAGGACGCAACGGTCAATCGAGTACAGATCTTGCTAAACGAAAGGCGCGTTGGAGGCAAGGTATTCGTGTGTAATGTGATTTTAAGACATATCAATGGTGCAAAATGAAGGGTTAAAAGTAAGATATATGCTTAAAATAATGTATGATGCTTCGCAATTGAAGGATCATGACAAATATAACATTTATATGAATATCTAAAGTACCGTGTTGGCCAAAATTTAGTCAACATCCTATAGAAGATGCGAAAAACCAATGATGCTGAATGTGATAGTCATTTTAGGTTTAGATAGATTAAATCTCTAGTTTCTTTTGCCGTGAGGTCAACCTGATTAGATCTCGTATCTTGATATGAAAAAATTATGGAAACTTGCAAAAGGAAAGCATAAGAGAAAACACAAGAAATTTTATAATGTTTTGGTTTTGCCAACATTCACTTTAATCATTTTCTATCACTTATTTTCACTGGTTCCAAAGATATTACAATAACCAAACTCGAAATCAAGCTTGGATCCGAATTTAGAAACTGTAAAGTCGTCCCTTTGTGAAAAAGAATTCAACTCCTTTTGTTGTTGCTTTGATGTTGCAATACAGGTGCATGGGAAGATGTTTATGGCCTTAATTCGCTCCTGATCCATCTATCAATTTGTTCGAGTAAGTATGTTTAAGATCCAAAAATAGGTCAGAGAATAGGCTTTGCTAAGATTCGACTCGTAATAAAAATACCTCTTCGATAAGTACGGATGGATAGTCTATCATTCGGTACCTACGACACCTCATAAATTTATTAATAAATAATTGAGAAGTTAAATGGATAAATAATTGAGAAATTAATTATTTGAATAATGGAATTGAATATATGAGATAGAGTAAATATCCATGGAGTGGATATTTACTCATTATTAGTGCATGAATCAAGTGATACTAGGCAAGTCAATAATTGTTTATTTAAGATAAATGAGAAATAAGTTAATGCGGCCATAAAGGGTGATCAATTAACATTTGAAATTTAAAAAGAAGGAATTTGTAAAGAGGAAAATAATTAAATATGACAAGGTAAGAAATCCCAAAATCTTTACTATATAAATGCCTTAAACGTATCCTCTATACTTTTCATTCTCTTTAAATTAAAATAAAATCAAATACTAGCCGATCGCCATTAACAAAAGAAAAAGAAGATCAAACTTAGTTAAGTAACATATTCCTCTAATTCTTTTTCTCTCCATGAATTCCTTACGACCGTATGGTATTTTGGCCATTTCTTTTGATTTTGCTTGTTTATTTGACATGGAGATTTAATATGAGGTTAAGAACATCATTTTAGAATATCAGTTTTTCCCAAAGGAGGTAAGATTCCTCTATTTAACCTACTAGCCACCGTTTAATCCATTCGAGCTTGCTTGAGCAAAAGCGTACTTGACAGTCCTCCTTGTTTCCATACAGGTGAAACGGGCAAGATGAAACTCTCTAAAGCTATGATTTCTTCTAAAGGCCCGTCGCCAGAGATTGTGTCCCCAGGCCCTTCGGACTTTCTAGATAAGGAAAGTCGTGAAGATGATTGTCACCCTCAAGGATGATGCCGATCTTGAGATTGTGGCTACAATGAGTCCACAGAGACTTTCGATGGAGAGGAAATCCTTAGGCGGAATGTGATGGCTAAGTTTCCAGAGGAAGTAGCCAGGGTTAAGCTGCAGGCGATGGAGGAGCTGAAACTGATGAAGAAGAAACAGCTAGAGTTGGATGAGGCTGCTGTATCCAAGACAAAGGAGGAAAAGAAATAGAAAGGTCATGTGGGATTCAGCCATCTAGTAAGAGCCACTCCTCCAAATCCAACTCTAAGTGATGGAAACTGCCGTATACCTTCTGTTTTGGAACAATTTATCATGTGTTTTTTATTGTATTAATCATTTGGATCGTACTCTCCTAATATATTTTTTGTATGGGTGAGCATATATTATTTCTGACAATTGTGAGTCTGTACCGTAAATATTTGGATGTTTGATGATATCCGAATGTTCTTGCTTTTGTATAAACTACTTTCCTGCTGTAATTCCATTATTTTATTATATTTGTATTCATATAAGTATTCCATGCGTACTTTATACAAGCTTGTCCTAACACCAATAAGTTGGTAGTTATTCCTTGAGATTCTAGGATTGATCGCCCACGTTGAATCGTATGATCGGCAGTTGTGTTCTGATTATGGGTAAGTTTAGCTATTCGCTGTTGTTTGAAGTTCAAGGCCAATCATCAGTACTGAACTAACCAATCAACGGTCATGTTATGACTGTCAGTAAGTCTAGTTCACCACTATCGGTCAAAGGTTTGGGGCTGATCATCAATGGCGAACAACCTAGTTCACGGTCATGTTTGACCATGGGTTGATCTGGTTCACCATTATCGGCTAGAGTTCCGGGCCGATCGTAAATGGCGAACTACCTATTTGGCAGTCCTGTCTTGATTGTGGGTTCATCTAGTTCACCATTGTCAACTAGAGTTTGGGGCTGATTGTCAATGGTGAACTACTCAGTTGGCGGTCATGTCCTCACCTTGGGTTGATCTGGTTTGCTATTGCCAACTAGAGTTTAGGGCCGATCGTGAATGGCGAACTACTCAGTCGACAGTCCTAACCGTGGGTGATCTAGTTCGCTATTACCCGCTAGAGTTTAGGGTTGATCGTCAACGGCGAACTACCTAGTTGGCGGTCATATCTTGACTGTGGGGTGATCTGGTTCACCATTCTCGGCCAGTGTTTAAGGCCGATCATCAACGGCGAACTACCCAGTTGTTAGTTATGTCCTAACCGTGGGTTGATCTTGTGACAACCCGTCCTTCTTCCCACAGAAAGACGTATCATCAATAAGAAAAGAAAGAGGTAGAAATAGAAAAGATAGAAAAGAAAGAATAACAACATCAGAATCTCACAGCGGAAACGGAATAAAATATAATACATCACATAACTATTACATAGTTTACATATATCAGAGTTACACAACATTATTTAAACAAGACAGTCATATATACATCTGCCATTACATACATTTCCAAAATACAACATACATCAACTAACACAGCGGAACTAGATAGATAGATACGTCTGGACTCCTGCTCCAAGCTCCTCCAGAACTCAACAATCCAAAACTTATCACTTGGCTACTCATAAAAATTTGAGTACCCAAGAGTTTAAGAAAAACAGAATAAACTCTGGGTCGGACATGGGTCTGGTGTGAGTAAACGGGTTAAATTTTCTTAACTTTGAAAACATTTGAAAATAAAGGTATCATGTAAGACTTCCCACACATAAACACGGGTAAGTTTTTACCTTACGCTAACCAAATCATTTGATAGGAAATCCAGTGATATTATAATAGTGTCTGGGATTTTCAAATAAAATACAAAAATAGCTGAAATGATTACATCTCACATTCCAACATAGTTGGGCACAGTCAAAACGTACGGCGCTTATTGGAGATTGGATTACATACAATGGCAGGGCTACTGGGGTACCGCCCGTCACAGTACGGGGCCATGATCACCGTACCAAGGATCACTCCCGACCCCCTACAACATAAGGCCGGAACTATTCCTTACTGAACAGTTCCGAACAAGACAACCCTGCGGTTGTAGCTAGCAACCGCCCACACAGCCGAATAAAAAGGGACATCTAGACATGGGTATATCTCGTCCTGCTTAGTTGCTACCCACCTAACCTTGCCGCATCTCCCCTGTTTTAGCCATTTCCGGTTGATAAGGCTTAAGACTGCGATTACCTTTAGAGAACATATCTCTTAGAATGCTCATCGTCCACCTGACGATGTTCTGAAAGCATTCAATCCATACAAGTTCATTCCGGGTTCGAACCCAACCGAAGGCATTATCTCGTTACACTCAGATTTAACGACGATAACCCTTGCACTTTGAAACACCATCTCGATCTTCACTTGGAGATGTCACGACCTAACGTTTAATTTGGATCGATGTGGTTTTCGGATAATCATAATTGACACCCGATCCCGGTCTCATCGAAATCTAAACGCCATTTTAAAGGCCAGGTTGTTTAATAGTTTAAACAATTTAATTCAACACTTTGAATTCACATAGCATTTATCACAGATAAATCATACTCAAACATCACAGATATATCCAAAGCATATCACAGAGTATCACAGAATATCACCAAATAGATATCACAAATCCAGATATTCTACTTATAATCATCCATAAGCAATCATCTTTAATCCTGCTTGATAAATCATTAATTAATTATTCCATTTCATACCATTTAATTAATTAATCACTTCTTAATCAATTTATTAAACCTTAATTACTTAATTCATTTCTCCTTAGTTATTACTTAATAACCTTAATTATTAATTTATAAAACTTAATTACCCATTTATTTATCACTAATTACTTATTTAATAAATTATTAATTCTTAATTAAATTACTTAATTAGTTAACCACTAATCATATATTAATTAAGTTTAAGTAGTTAATTAAAATTCTTAATTTCAAATTAATTAACATTTACTCATTTGTTAATCAATGTTTAATAACAAATTAATTAATCTCTAATCACATAATTAATTACAACCATAAATTAATTAATCATTCTTAATTACCCCTTTCAAACAATTAATTAGTAATAATTATTTATCTTAATTATCTTCCTACTTAACATTTTACAACCTTCCTTAATAACTTTGAAATCAAACTATTAATAAATAAAAAAGTTTTATGTTAATTAAATTTAAAACTTATTTTACATTAATTACTTAATTAAAATATTAATTAAGATTTAATACATTCTTAAGTATTCACTTAGTTAATTAAAACTTAAATGAACTCATTAATTAGGTCATCAGTACTTAAACCGTGTTTAAGATGAAATAACATAGATTTTATTCAGCTAAGTACTTTGAATACCAACCCGAGAAAAATTCCCAGTTTACTTGAGTAAACACTCGAGTTTCTCCCACTATCCTTCCGAGTCCCTTCTCCTTCTTCACCTACTTTCCTTTTTTTTCCAGTTAAGTTTAAGTTTAAGTACAACAGTTAAAATACTACCAGACAACACAGGAAATACTCGAGCCATCTTCAAGGAAAACACGAGTTCCCCTTCGAGTCACAACAACCCAACTCTTCCAGATACCCAATCGTTGCCGTGCACGTGCACGACGCTTCGCCGATGCTTCGGCGAACCACGTTACCTTCGACGTGTCACTAAAATCGAAAGCGAAGATCAATTCGATGCCAAAAATTCCAGAGCGAAATCAAGCTTCCAGTTCGAAAAACTCGAACTTCCATCTCGTCTAAACCGCCTCGTCCAAGCTAATTCTGACCATCGGAAAATCCACAACTTCGGCCTCACCTCGTCAATCCCCTATTCTACCATTCCCTAGAGTTTCGAGCAGCTCGGTCAATCAGAGGAGACGCAATCACCTTGTTTTTGACCATGTCCAAAACGCATGTGTTAAACCCTAAATCTTTCTCATTCCATCGTTGTTTGCAATAGAAAAATTATTTAGCAATTTTCCTAACTTCATCGATGGCCAAGCTAGCTTCAAGCAAAATTTCAACATCCAAAATTTCTTCGGTCGCCAGAAATTGATTAAAACATGTTTTCGGTTCAACTACGAACTGGTCATAGTATACTTAACTAAAAATTTCCATTTTCATTTTAAAAATCCTATCTTTGAATGTTGATTCAAGTTATATAATTGAATTAATATTTTAAAATATTCGAATTTATCATATTATTGACTTTTCACTGTAAAACTGAATTTTACAGAGTCAATACTTCACTATCAAGCTTTAAACAAATTCTAGGCCATACTTTAAGTTTAAACAAAATTGCTTTATTTGATACTTTAAGCCTAACGAAGGTTGGATGATATTATTTTGAATTTTGATTAAATATTCAACTCTGTAACTACAAACAGAGGAGACCAGTAAATTCAATTTTTCACATAACAACTATATATAAACACAGAACTATATTAAAAAACAATACATATGCAAGCACAATATTGTTCATGAATCACATACACAAATTAAATTATACTTAAGTCTTTAAAAATTGTGTTTACTCACCCAATGTTGTTGAACAGAGAACCAATATCTGTTTTGAAAAACTGCAGTTTGATCTGCCTTTAAATCTTTCTGTTTTGTTTAGTTGAATTAGATTTGAGTTTATAAAATGATGATACTTATTTTTCCTTTTCTGGTTTTGCTTAGTTGTCAACGAGCTAACTAAAAGGATGTATGTATATAAGAAAGGTTTTACTGAGGTAGGTATCTTGCTGTACAAGAATTTTCTTCTTTTGTTTTGTATTTGTCCAAGATTTTTTTTCTTTGACTAAACTAGATTTTCTTTCAGAAACTGAAATGATATGTGAATATTTCGAAATGACCATATTTTATGCTAGAATTGAAGCATTTAATGCAATTGTTTCCCATCTTGTTTACATACTTATCCTATTTGATATGTATATGCATATGTTTTTGTTTTATTATCTTCTTGCCTTGCATATACAAACTCACAGTAAACATACATACATACTTGTCCTATTTCTAATTTTTTTATTGTACATAGATATTTGTATTTGCCTTGCATTCACACATGTATTCCATAGTGTGTATATATATATATATATTCTAGAATTACCTTATGTATTTATTTATGTTTTCATAAAACCATATAAATTACCTTATATATTTATTTCTATTTTTAACATAAATTCTTGTTTTTTTATTTAAAGCTTAAACTACCAAATACTTTATTTATATTCATATATTTTTACAATTATATTTTATACTTATATTCATATATTTTTATAATTATATTTTATACTTATATTTAATATTGTTAGGATTAACTTTATTTTAGACATTATTATCTATATTACATTCATATGCATATATTTAGATTAAATGTTAATAATGTAGAGCTTTTAAATTTAATTTAATGTGAATAAAAATAGATTTTATTTTAAATATTTTTGAAAGGCTTTATTTTAAATTTTCAAATCATAGTTTCCTTTCAAAATACATATATATATAAATAAATGGCAAATATCCCAAAAGTCTTATTCATTTTTAAAATGATAAGTTTACTTTTTATTTAATTAGATTAAATTCTTATTAAACTAATACTGGCAAAATCCCGTGTCGTTACATTCCTCCCCCCTAAAAATAATTTCGTCCTCGAAATTTAAAGAAAAGATAATCCAAAAGCTTTATTTTAACAACCCAAGCATACATATCATTCATACATTAGCAAACAATCAAACAGTTTATCCTAACAAACATCACTAGCTATCCGGACACAAATCTGGATAGGCTTTCCTAAAACTATCCAGAGTTTCCCAGGTACAATATCTGGGTCCTCACTCTACTGCACTTTGACGAGCTTCACTACTTTCCTTCTGAGTTTCCTCTTGTCTTGATCAACAATCTGAACAGGGTTCCTGACCACAGTCAAGTTTGGCTCGACCTCCAAATCTTTCTGGACTACTGGTTCTACAACCAGTGATGGGTCATGGACAAACTTCCTTAGATGGGATACATGAAATACATTATGAATTTCAGACATCTGTTCTGGAAATTCAATTCTATAAGCCACAGCACCAATCCTTTCCAGCAACCGGAATGGTCCAATATATCTCGGGGCAAGTTTTCCCGTCTTTCTGAACCCTATAGCTCCTTTGATCGGTGAAACTTTGACAAAGACTAAATCTCCAATCTCAAATTCCATTTGTCTTCGCCTTTTATCTGCATACTTCTTCTGACGGTCCTGAGCGGCTTTCAATCTCTTCTTGATAAGCTCAACTTTCGCAGAAGCTTCATGAATCAAATCTAGTCCAAGCACAAGACGACCTTTCGACTCTATCCAACCGGATGGGGATCTACACGGTCTTCCATCTAAAGCTTCATAAGGAGCCATCTTAATACTCGCCTGGTAACTGTTATTATAAGAGAATTCCACTAGATGAAGATGGTCTTCCCCCGATCCACAAAATCCAAAACACAAGCTCGCGGCATATCTTCAAGAATTCGGTTAAGTCCCTCCGTCTGCCCGTCTGTATGGGGATGATATGCTGTACTCAATCTCAAACTTGTTCCCATAGCTGATTGCAGAGCCTTCTAGAATTTGCTGGTGAAGATAGGATCACGGTCACTTACTATACTAACTAGAACACCATGTAATCTGACTATCCCCCTCAAGAAAATCTCTATTAGAGAAGTTGTAGTACGAGTTGCCCTAACTGGAATGAAATAGGCGCTCTTGGTTAGACGATCTACAATCACCCATATTCCTTTGTTTCCTTTCTTGGTTCTAGGTAAACCGTCGATGAAATCCATAGAAATCATCTCCTATTTCCATTCTGGAACTTCCAAAGGCTGTAACGAACCTGCTGACTTCTGTTGATCTCCTTTCACTTGCTGACAGATAGCACAACTATTAACAAAAGCAGCTACATCCCTCTTCATGCCCGGCCACTAGAAAACTCTTCTCATATCCTTATACATCTTAGATATTCCTGGGTGAATATTTAGTTTAGAGCGATGACACTCATATAAGACTTCTTGCCTCAGTCCATCTATATCAGGTACACACAAACGACCATTAATCCTTAAAGCACCTTGATCGTCCACCTTGAAATCCGAATATCGACCATCCTTGGTTCCAAGAATCAGTTCTTCAAAAGATCTATCCTCCATTTGCTTGCTTATGATTCTTTCTTGGAGAGACGGAACAACTTCCAAAAGAGGCAGAACTGCATTCCTGCTAAGAGCATCTGCCACAACATTTGCCTTCCCTGGGGTATACAGGATATCCAAATCATATGATGCCAGAAACTCGATCCATCGCTGCTGCCTCAGATTAAGATCCTTTGAGAGAAAAGATACTTCAACGGTTTTGGTTTGTGAATAACTCGAACTTCTCTCCCAAAAGATAGTGTCTCCAGATCTTCAAAGCAAAAACAATGGCTAACAACTCAAGATTGTGCGTAGCGTAGTTCTTTTCATGTGGCTTTAATTGCCGACTCATATACGCAATAACTCTACCATTCTGCATCAACACTGCTCCCAGTCCAACTATACAAGCATCCGTATAAACCTTAAATTTACTCTTCCCATCCGGAATAAATAGCACAGGTGCACTGGTTAGCCTCGTCTTCGACTCCTGGAAAGCTTCCTCGCATTCAGGTGTCCATTTGAATTTAGCTCCCTTCCTTGTCAGCTTAGTTAGGTGCGAAGAGATCTTAGAATAATCCTTGATAAACTTTCTGTAGTAGCCAGCTAATCCCCGAAAACTACGAACTTCAGTCGGTGTCTGCGGTTGCTTCCACTCCAGAATAGTCTCAACCTTTGCTGGATCTACAAAGATGCCTTCTCCAGAAACAATGTGCCCCAAAAATTTGACTTCTGATTTTCAAAAATGACACTTAGAGAATTTCGCCTTCAAAACATGCCTTCTCAGAGTCTCTAACACAATTCTCAAATGCTGCTTGTGCTCTTCTTCAGTCTTAGAGTAGACCAGGATATCATTGATGAATACCAGAACAAACTTATTCAATACATCTCGAAAGACTCGGTTCATCAGGTCAACAAAGTAAGTAGAAGCATTGGTTAACCCGAAAGACATAACGAACCACTCATAGAAACAATTTGGTCCCCTAAATGCAGTTAAGGGGATACTGTCCCCAGCTCCCCTTAACTGATGGAAACCTGAAGCTAAATCCAATTGAGAAAAGACAGAAGCTCCATGAAGCTGGTCAAAGAGATCATCAATACGAGGAAGATGATATTTATTTCAGATGGTCAGTTTGTTCGGTTCTCTATAGTCAACACAGAACCTTAGCGATCCATCCGACTTGGTGACAAACACCGCAGCATAACCCCAACAAGAAAAACTGGGCCTAATCAACCCCTTCTCTAAAAGATCCTGAGTTTGCTTAACTAACTCCTCCCTCTCCCTAGGAGCCATCCTCCTACTAGGCTGAATCACTGGTACTGCTCCTGGAACCAAATCAATGTGAAACTCTATATCTCGGTGTGGAGGTAAACACTTGACTTCCTCGAACACATCAGGAAAATCTTGGACCACATCGATATCTTCAACCTTCTCTTGAGAAGTCTCAACTCCATGTAAAAGACTATTCAAGTGAATTCCAGAATTATCACATGTCACTCTAGCAATCCTGCCCAGATCAGTTTCCAACGAAATTGTTCTCTCATTACAATTCAGGACAGCCTTATACTTATCGAGCCAATCCATCCCCAATAAGGTCAAACCCTTTAAAATCCAACAGATAAGGGTCACAAGAAAAACTATGGGACAGATAGGAAATCCCTAAATCCTTACAGATCATATCTAATTTGGTTACCCCTCCTATAAGATTAGATACAAAGATGGGACAGTCAACAGTACTAGGGGTAAGAAAGAACTTCTCCACAGATTCCAGAGAAATAAAACTCAAAGAAGCACCCGAATCAAATAAAACTTTAATATACTTGCCATCTAAAAGTAATGTACCTTCCAAAACTCCCTTGCATTTAGATGAAGTAGATGGTGCACCCTCCAAAGCAAATACCTTATTCTGCTGAGCTTTATGAAGTAGCGGGCAATCCTTGATCATATGACCTGGTGGTGACAATTGAAGCATAGAGATCTCTGAACAAAAATCGAACCCGGTCCACTATGATGTGAATGTTGTTGTTGTTGCTGAAATCCTTTCCTGGGACACTTATTCGCCAAGTGACCTTCTTGTTGACATATATAGCATTTGCGAGGTCCGTTATTATTTCCAGGCTTCTTCTTGTTTTGCTTCCTCCAATTAGGATTGCATTTCCTCTTATTTGGATTAGCAAAATTCCCTCCCGATGCTGCTACTGGTGTCACTGATTACTTGTTCATCAAATCCTCATATCTCAGACCTATATCAATTAACTCAATAAAAGATCCTTTCAAATACGCCGTCATCTTTTCATGAAATTCTGGCCTCAATCCTTGCACAAACATTTCGTTCTTTTTGAAGGAAGTATCAATGAGCCCTGGTCCATAGCAAGATAGTTCATTGAATTTGGTCTCATACTTCACTATAGTCATGCTACCTTGCTTCAAATTCAGAAAATCCCGGTACAGACGAGTTTTCCCTGCTGTTGGCATGAATTTCTCCTCAAATAACTCTTTAAATCTTTCCCAAGAAATGTCGTCCTCAGAGATATTTGCTACCGTTGCATCCCACCAGGCTGCAACGCCTTCCTACAATTTCCATGAAGCCATTTCTCTTTTCCACTCACTGGACAACTTCATACTCTTAAAGATCCACTCGCAAGAGCGTAGCCAAGCTTGAACTTCAATTATAGTCTCTGACCCTTTAAATGTTTTACTACCAATGTTGGTGAAGTCCTTGCATAAAGCTGCAAAACTAACCTGAGGCGGTGCTAGATCCACAGCCTCACTAGCAGCTTGACTTCATCCATTATCGGTCGAGGTACTGCCCCTACCTCTGCCTCTTCTTCCAGAACTCATGTTGGCAACCTGGACAGGTAACCCAACAAATTTAGATAGGTATATGATTATATAAAAATACAAATACGCACTCTCATATATACTATTCCAAAGCCTAGGTATTATCTCAACCTATGCTCTGATACCAACTGTAACGGTCTAGGCTTTTCAACCATCGCCAGTGGCCACAACTAGTAGGCTTTTCAACCATTCCATCCCCACCGTGGCTTACATTGGTACATCGGGTTTGCTTTTACGGCCAGCCTCTCGACTCGCAACCAACCCCAAAAGGCCTTATACTACCCCCGGGGACATGTAGGGGTAAGAGTCTCCCGTTCGCCACCAAATACAAAGCGAGAACCCCCTATTATACTGTAATGTAGCAAACCCAATCTCGGTCTCATCGAAATCCAAACGCCATTTTAAAGGCCAAGTTGTTTAATAGTTTAAACAATTTAATTCAACACTTTGAATTCACATAGGATTTATCGAAGATAAATCATACTCAAACATCACAAATATATCCAAAGCATATCACAGAGTATCACAGAATATCACCAAATAGATATCACAAATCCAGATATTCTACTTATAATCATCCATAAGCAATCATCTTTAATCCTGCTTGATAAATCATTAATTAATTAATTATTCCATTTCATACCATTTAATTAATTAATCACTTCTTAATCAATTTATTAAACCTTAATTACTTAATTCATTTCTCCTTAATTATTACTTCATAACCTTAATTATTAATTTATAAAACTTAATTACCCATTTATTTATCACTAATTACTTAATTAATCAGTTATTAAGTCTTAATGAAATTAATTAATTAGTTAATTACTAATCATATATTAATTAACTTTAAGTAGTTAATTAAAATTCTTAATTTCAAATTAATTAACATTTAATCATTTGTTAATCAATCTTTAATAACAAATTAATTAATCTCTAATCACATAATTAATTACAACCATAAATTAATTAATCATTCTTAATTACCCTTTTCAAACAATTAATTAATAATAATTATTTATCTTAATTATCTTCCTACTTAACATTTTACAACCTTCCTTAATAACTTTGAAATCAAATTATTACTAACTTAAATTTTTTTTATGTTAATTAAATTTAAAGCTTATTTTACGTTAATTACTTAATTAAAATATTAATTAAGATTTAATACATTCTTAAGTGTTCACTTAGTTAATTAAAACTTAAATGAACTCATTAATTGGGTCATAAGTACTTAAACTTTGTTTAAGATGAAATAACATAGATTTATTCAGCTAAGTACTTTGAATACCAACCTGGGAAATTCCCAGTTTACTCGAGTAAACACTCGAGTTTCTCCCACTATCCTTCCGAGTCCCTTCTCCTTCTTCACCTACTTTTCTTTTTTTTCCAGTTAAGTTTAAGTTTAAGTACAACGGTTAAAATACTACCAGACAACATAGGAAATACTCGATCCATGTTCAAGAAAAACACGAGTTCCCCTTCGAGTCACCACAACCCAACTCTTCCAGATACCCAATCGTTGCCGTACACGTGCACGACGCTTCGCCAACGCTTCGGCGAACCACGCTACCTCCGGCGAGTCATGAACGATCACTAAAATCGAAAGCGAAGATCAATTCGATGCCAAAAATTCCAGAGCGAAATCAAGCTTCCAGTTCGAAAAACTCGAACTTCCATCTCGTCTAAACCGCCTCGTCCAAGCGAATTCTGACCATCAGAAAATCCACAACTCCGGCCTTACCTCGTCAACCCCTATGCTACCATTCCCCAGAGTTTCGAGTAGCTCGATCAATCAAAGGAGACGCAATCACCTTGTTTCTGACCACGTCCAAAACCCATGTGTTAAACCCTAAATCTTCCTCGTTCCGTCGTTGTTTGCAATAGAAAAATTATTTAGCAATTTTCCTAACTTCATCGATGGACAAGCTAGCTTCAAGCAAAATTTCAACATCCAAAATTTCTTCGGCCAGAAATTGATTAAAACATGTTTTCGGTTCAATTACGAACTGCTCGTATAACGACCATGACTCGACCTTCAAAAATCGACACCGAATAAGACACTCGTACTTAGGGCTGTCAACGGATGCTTTCGGATACGGATAGTGCCATATCCGTATCCGTATCCGAAATCATTTTCGGATATCGGATATCCGTATCCGTTTAATTTTCGGATATCGGATATCCGTATCCGCTTAATTTTCAAATACGGACGGATATCAGATATTTATCCGCTCCGCCAACAATTGATAAATTTAAAGGTATAAACGAAAAAGTTTTTATCAACATAAAACATATTTTGTACTATTGTTTATAAAAAAACAAAGAAATAAAAAATATGGTGATAAAACATTGTTTTATACTAATATATGTATGTGTATCCAAAAATATTCAAAAGTTAAACACTCATAGCCCTATTTTCCTATTTTAAATTATATAAATATGCATCAGTTAATCGGACGGATATTTTTCGGATACGGATACCACTATAACCATATCCGTATCCGAAAAGCTTTTCGGATATCGGATATCCGTATCCGCTTTTCGGATAACGGATATTTTTCATATTTTCGGATACGGATTCGGACGGATATCGGATTTTTCGGGTACCCATTGACAGCCCTACTCGTACTCAAATGCCGCAGATCCAAACGTCGAAGCTGGTTTGCCGGAGCTTATAACACATTAAGTACAACACAGCGGAAGAAAATAAAATAATGCATTTGATATACAACATTTGATACAATATCTGATACAACAGAATACAGTAGAATGATACAATGATATCAATACTATCAGAGATACAAGAAATAGCAGCGGAAAGATAATGTCTTCAATGCCAACCTCCAAAAAACTCCATCTTCAATCCAAAACTAGCTCGAACTCCCATCAAGTTGCACAAAGATAAGCAAGTCTGGTCGCGGATGCTGAATTGTAGCAAATGCGACCAGACTTGCTTATCTTTGTGCAACTTGATGGGAGTTCGAGCTAGCTTTGGATTGAAGATGGAGTTTTTTGGAGGTTGGCATTGAAGACATTATCTTTCCGCTGCTATTTCTTGTATCTCTGATAGTATTGATATCATTGTATCATTCTATTATACTCTGTTTATCAGATATTGTATCAAATGTTGTATATCAAATGCATTATTTTATTTTCTTCCGCTGTGTTGTACTTAATGTGTTATAAGCTTCGGTGAAGCAAATTCGACGTTTGGATCTGCGGCATTTGAATACGAGTGTCTTATTCGGTGCCGATTTTTGAAGGTCGAGTCAGGGTCGTTGTAGTGGTATTAGAGCAGAAAGCTTATGCCTGAAAAATGTTTTTGTTTGAAAAAAAAAAGTAGAAACTGATTCTCTACTTTAATCTTGGAGTTTAGATCTGTAAATTATAAAGACAGATCTTTATTTATTCCTTATTGTATTTATTTACTTCAACAGTAACTAACAATTTTGATTTTTACTTACAGTTTTAAAATCTTATGTACACAGAGAACCATTTCTCCTGCAGTTGAAACCAGAATTTACTTTAGCCTTTAACTCGATTTGTTTCCTGTAATTTGGATTGATACCATTGCTTTAAACTAATGCTTTATCACAGATTAACAACTCAAATTCAAATCTTTAAGAAAATTTACTTGCCTTTGTTTAATTCCAGAGAAAACTCCACTACTCCGGCCAAAAAAACCGCAGTTCTGTTTTTTTTATAAATCTGCAATTTCTTTTTTAATTGATTTTATGTTAAAACTTGATCTTGAAATCATAGATTCATTAAACTTTAAAGTTAAAATTTACCTAAGATATGGAATACAAATCCACTGCTTGATGTTGAAAGAGATTTGCAGATTTCTGGTTTGCCTATCTTTTTCTTTCAGATTTTTGATTCTTTCTTTTTTCTGATTTTTTTCTTCTTTCTATCTTTATTTTCTTTCTTGGGTGTTGAAGTTTTGGAATTGATCAATCTTTGATTACTGAACTTTTTCAGATTTGGCTGAGATATTATATTTTGAATATAGGGAGGCGAAGAGTTTTTTTGTAATTCTTAATTTTATTATTTTATTTAAACAATGGTGTTAAATGCCACTTGTAAGAAATCATCATAAACTTTAGATTTTGTTAATCACCTTACTCTATCTCCCATGTGAATCCTTATTTACATTTGTGATCTTTTACAAGACAAAAGAATTTTTATAAACTTCAAAATTTTATATTATATACACTTTATAAATAAATGTATCCCTTGTTTATTTGTGTGTGTGTGTGTATATATATGTACAATGTAAAAAAATTAACTAATGTTTACATTACATATATTACATCTTAATGATTTTAAATGCTACTAATTTTTTTAAAACATTTATTTTAAATTTCAATTTCAATTTCAATTTCAAACTTGAAATATAGACATTCATGCCCATTTGTATATTCACACTTATCTTGAACAAATTTAAATTAAATTTCAATATTATTCAATTTTTACTCATATTTGTAATATACATATAAATAAGATTTTAAATTTCAACTGACCTTTTTAAAACATTTATTATCTCAAGATTTTTAAACTCAAAATAAATTGGAATTTATTTATGTATAGTTTATTACTCATTTTATTTATTTGAGATTTTTTTAAAATTAAATTTCCAAAAGTTTAAAATATATTATTAATTTATATTGACAAATCTAGGATGTTATTTATTTATTTATTTGTAAGATATTAAATATCTAATTTCAAATCCACAGCTAAATTTTAAAATCAATATCCAAATAAGTAAATATCCTTATCTAATTTGAAAAATTCAAATTAATTTACCATTTTATTCAAAAATTTATTTTAATTATCAATTTAAATTTAATTAAAAATGGGGATCGTTACAGATTCCCCCTCTTAAAAAAAATTCGTCCTCGAAATTTGCAAGGAAGACGAGAAAGAATAGACGATAGATAGAGAAATATCATTTTGAATCAAACTGGATATCAATTCTGTATTCGGCTTACCAAATCAGAATATCAACAATATGAGAACAAACTCATATAATTATCTCACAAGATTCTCGGGTCCACCGGTCTACAAATATGCAAGGGAGTTGATTAGTTCGAAGGGATAACTAATCGTTCGTAGAACACATCGGATTCCAAACGATAGATAAATGGATTTAATCTTCTATAATTTCTCAAACACAAGATATGGATTCCAACTTCAAGTCGAAATATCCCAAAGAATATACCAATTTGTCCCTCTTCGGACTTTGATATACACAAGAAATTACAATAGAATTTCAAATTTGTTTTTAACCGATATCGTTTTATCGATACAATTCAAATTTAGCCTTATATTTGATTAACCAATTTATTTAATTTAAAATTTTCAATTTCAAATTTATTAGAGTTTAGATCGAAAAGCTGATAAGAAACCGATAAAGATACGAAATCAGAATTTTCTACAACGATTCGTAGGGCCACTATCACACCAAAGCTTCTTCCTGGAGCTGCTACGAAGCAACCAAAAGAATTGAAAAGACGAATCAAAGGAGATTGATAGAGAAAGATATTTCCGCTGTTGCAGGGTATTGACCATTTGTACTGGTATTTCCCTATCCCCTATCTCGTCCTCTTCTCGCACTCATACTCACTATCAGTGGATAGTAAGAGAATTACTAAGGCGTTCGAAAGGATATCTTAGGGATTACTCATTCTAGGGTATACTTCACCCTATCTCTAATGAGCTACTTAATGCGTTATACTCTTGAGCTAAATTTTTAACCTTCAGCTCTGATACCACTATAACGACCCTGACTCAACCTTCAAAAATCGACACCGAATAAGACACTCGTACTCAAATGCCGCAGATCCAAACGTCGAATCTGGTTCACCGGAGCTTATAACACATTAAGTACAACACAGCGGAAGAAAATAAAATAATGCATTTGATATACAACATTTGATACAATATCTGATATAACAGAATACAGTAGAATGATACAATGGATAGCAATACAATCAGAGATACAATAAATAGCAGCGGAAAGATAATGTCTTCAATGCCAAACTCCAAAAACTCCATCTTCAATCCAAAGCTAGCTCGAACTCCCATCAAGTTGCACAAAGATAAGCAAGTCTGATCGCGGATACTAAAGTGTAGCAAATGCGACCAAACTTACTTACCTTTGTGCAACTTGATGGGAGTTCGAGCTAGTTTTGGATTGAAGATGGAGTTTTTTGGAGTTTGGCATTGAAGACATTATCTTTCCGCTGCTATTTCTTGTATCTCTGATAGTATTGATATCCATTGTACCATTCTACTGCATTCTGTTGTATTAGATATTGTATCAAATGTTGTATATCAAATGCATTATTTTATTTTCTTCCGCTGTGTTGTACTTAATGTGTTATAAGCTCCGGCGAACCAGATTCGACGTTTGGATCTGCGGCATTTGAATACGAGTGTCTTATTCGGTGCCGATTTTTGAAGGTCGAGTCAGGGTCGTTATAGAGGTATCAGAGTAGAAAGCTTATGCCTGAAAAATGATTTTGTTTGAAAAAACTGGAAACTGATTGCTCTACTTTAATCTTGGAGTTTAGATCTGTAAAATATAAAGATAGATCTTTATTTATTCCTTATTGTATTTATTTATGTACTTCAACAGTAACTAACAATTTTGATTTTTACTTACAGTTTTGAAATCTTATGTACACAGAGAACCATTTCTCCTACAGTTGAAACCAGAATTTACTTTAGCCTTTAACTTGATTTTTTTCCTGTAACTTGGATTGATACCATTGCTTTAAACTAATGCTTTATCATTGATTAACAACTAAAATTCAAATCTTTAAGAAAATTTACTTGCCTTTATTTAATTCCAGAGAAAACTGCACTACTCTAGCCAAAAAACTGCAGTTCTGTTTTCTTTATAAATCTGCAATTTCTTTTTGAATTGGTTTTATGTTAAAACTTGATCTTGAAATCATAGATTCATTAAACTTTAAAGTTAAAATTTACCTGAGATATGGAATACAAATCCACCACTTGATGTTGAAAGATTTGCAGATTTCTGGTTTGCTTATCTTTTGCTTTCAGATTTTTGATTCTTTTTTTCTGATTTTCTTCTTCTTTCTATCTTTATTTCCTTTCTTGGGTGTTGAAGTTTTGGAATTGTTCAATCTTTGATTACTGAACTTTTTCAGATTTGCCTGAGATATTATATTTTGAATATGGGGAGGTCAAGAGTTTTTTTTTGTAATTTTTAATTTTATTATTTTATTTAAACAATGGTGTTGAATGCCACTTGTAAGAAATCATCATAAACTCTAGATTTTGTTAATCACCTTACTCTATCTCCCATGTGAATCCTTATTTACATTTGTGATCTTTTACAAGACAAAAGAATTTTTATAAACTTTAATTTTTTATATTATATACACTTTATAAATAAATGTATCCCTTGTTTATTTGTGTGTGTATATATATATGTACAATGTAAAAAAAATTAACTAATGTTTACATTACATATATTACATCTTAATGATTTTAAATACTACTAATTTTTTATAAAACATTTATTTTAAATTTAAATTCAAATTTCAATTTTAAACTTGAAATATAGATATTCATGCCCATTTGTATATTCACACTTATCTTGAACAAATTTAAATTAAATATCAATATGTATTAAATTTTTACTCATATTTATAATATACATATAAATAAGATTTTAAATTTCAAATGACCTTTTTAAAATATTTATTATCTCAAGATTTTAAACTCAAAATAAATTGGAATTTATTTATGCATAGTTTATTACTCATTTTATTTATTTGAGATTTTTTTTTCAAATTAAATTTCCAAAAGTTTAAATATATTATTAATTTATATTGACAAATTTTAGGATGTTATTTATTTATTTATAAGATATTAAATATCCAATTTCAAATCCATGGTTAAATTTTAAAATCAATACCCAAATAAGTAAATATCCTTATCTAATTTGAAAAATTCAAATTAATTTACCATTTTATTCTAAAATTTATTTTAATTATCAATTTAAATTTAATTAAAAATCGGGATCGTTATAGCTCGTAGTATACTTAACTAAAAATTCCCATTTTCATTTTAAAAATCCTATCTTTGCTAATGTGGTTCGATACCTGAACCTTACTCTGCTACAAATATGTATATTGATAAAAATGGTAAAGATTAAGATAATCAGCTTATTAGGAACTTACTGAGATTCGATACCAGGCCTGCTAAGTTATAGACTGGTAGATGATTCCCAGGTATATATTCTGCTTCTCTACCTTCTGCTAATTGGTATTCGAATTTATCATATGATTGACTTTTCACTGTAAAACTGAATTTTACAGAGTCAATACTTCACTATCAAGCTTTAAACAAATTCTAGGCCATACTTTAAGTTTAAATAAACTTGCTTTGTTTGATACTTTAAGCCTAACAAAGGTTGGATGATAATATTTTGAATTTTGATTAAATATTCAACTCTGTAACTACATACAGAGGAGACCAGTAAATTCAATTTTTCACAGAACAACTCATATATAAACACAGAACTATATTAAAAAACAATACATATGCAAGCACAATATTGTTCATGAATCACATACACAAATTAAATTATACTTAAGTCTTTAAAAATTGTGTTTACTTGCCTAATGTTGTTGAACAGAGAACCAATATCTTTTTTTGAAAAACTACAGTTTAATCTGCCTTTAAATCTTCCTGTTTTGTTTAGTTGAATTGGATTTGAGTTTATGAAATGATAATACTTATTTTTCTTTTTCTGGTTTTGCTTAGTTGTGAACGAGCTAACTAAAAGGATGTACATATATAAGAAAGGTTTTACTGAGGTAGGTATCATGCTGTACAAGAATTTTCTTCTTTTGTTTTGTATTTGTTCAGAGATTTTTTTTTTCTTTGACAAAACCAGATTTTCTTTCAGAAACTGAAATGATATGTGAATATTCGAAATGACCATATTTTGTGCTAGAATAGATAGCATTTAATGCAATTATTTCCCATCCTATTTACATACTTATCCTATTTGATATGTATATGCATATGTTTTTGTTTTATTATCTTCTTGCCTTGCATATACAAACTCACAACAAACATACATACATACTTGTCATCTTTCTATTTTTTTTATTGTACATAGATATTTGTATTTGCCTTGCATTCACACATGTATTCCATAGTGTATATATATATATATTCTAGAATTACCTTATGTATTTATTTATGTTTTCATAAAACCATATAAATTACCTTATATTTATTTCTATTCTTAACATAAATTCTTGTTTTTATTTATTTTTTGATTTAAATCTTAAACTACCAAATACTTTATTTATATTCATATATTTTTATAATTATATTTTATACTTATATCCATATATTTTTATAATTATATTTTATACTTATATTTAATATTGATAGGATTAATTTTATTTTAAACATTATTATCTATATTACATTCATATTCATATATGTAGATTAAATGTTAATAATGTAGAGCTTTTAAATTTAATTTAATGTGAATAAAAATAGATTTTATTTTAAATATTTTTGGAAGGCTTTATTTTAAATTTTCAAATCATAGTTTCCTTTCAAAATACATATGTATATAAATAAATGGAAAATATCCCAAAAGTCTTATTCATTTTTCAAATGATAAATTTACATTTTATTTTATTAGATTAAATTCTTATTAAAATGATATTGCCAAAATCCCGGGTCGTTACAAATCTGGTTCACCGCTGCCGGCCAAAGGTTGTGGGGATAAGTTTTATGTCATTGCAACTCCATTTGCCTCCTAGCGGTGCAGCTTGCTAAGCTTTCACGATGCTTAACTGGTGTGAACATTGCCTCGACATGCTTGGGTTGTTTAACTTTATACTCATCGGTCGTAGATGAATATCAAGTTGGTCCGAGCTAACATCTACATCCTACTCTTTAGCTTAAGCGTTCATAATAATCTACATACAATCAAAACGTGCATAACACAACAAGATTTCAAAGAAAACACATTTTATTAATAATCATTTCATAATTACTTCAATTACACGGTAGCACTGCAAATGTAAAGACGGTAGAAATTTAGTAAAATAATGGCGACGATAATATGCATTTCAAGCTTTTCTATATACAAACCCCATATACTGTGCTCGTGGTGAAAGCTTTATTGCTCAAGTCTTTATGGACAACATATGGTCCTTCCCAAATCAGGTTGAGTGCCCCCAGTCTAGGGAATATCTATTTTATCACTAAGTCCCCCTCTTTAAGAGGGCGGTGTTTGACCTTAGAGTTGTACTGCTTGGCTATCCTACGCTTATGTGCCTCAACCTTTAAAGAAGCTTCTTTTCATGCCTTTCATCAATCAAATCCAACGACATATCAAGCAATTCTTTATTCTCATTCGGGTCATAATGAATCCCCCTTTGTGATGCCACTAATGTCTCCACTGGTAACATCACCTCTGACCCATAAGCTAGGGAGAAATGAGTATGCCCTATTGTCATTATAAAAGAAGTGTGATAAGCCCACAGTGCTAGAGGAAGCTCATCCAACCACACTCCTTTTGCCATTTCAAGCCGCTCTTTATGAGTATTTGCACTAAAAATTGGCATAAACACCTAATAGAAGTTTTGAAGAGAAATAAGTGACGAATATAAAATGAAAATAGAGGAAATAAGCAATTAAATAGCATAAAATCAAAGCAATAATACGAACATAATGATTTATAATGGTTCGGCATTGTTTGCCTATGTCCGCTTTAAATAGATAGCATTATTAATCGCTTTGTAAATTGTGTACAATAGAGATCGGATGAAAATCCTTATTACAATAGAGTATAAAGCAAGTAGCAGCGTAAATGTCCCAAAAATGAACAATTAAGCCTGTTTTTATAGAGAAGACGACGAAATACCTCCTTGAAAATTTGGCAGAAGGATCTCCAAAACCATATAGACCCATAAGAGGGATCACATGGCCCAAATCCTAAGGAATAGGGGTTGGTCTCGATCCCTATTTTAGAGGAATTTGAGAGTGCGATCCCTTTGGAGCCTTCCCATGTTATAATATGCTTAGCCTTCAAGTTTCATGCCAATTGGATAAGTAGAACACGAGTTATTGCTCGATCTTTGCTACAAGGTGAGTTGTTTCTTGATTTTAGTCGATCCCTGTTGAGGGAAAAGGGTCGATCCTTCTAGTTTCATCCTTTTGAGGTGTGACCCCTAGGGTAGGCTCCCTAAGGTCCCTATATCTTGCTTTTAAAGTTTAATATGCATTGGACTTATGGATCTTGATATATTGGTTGTTTTCCATTGAATGCACTTGTTTAGCTGAAATATGTTGATCCTTGTGTTGGAGAGTGATTATAGCCGATCCCTTTTCCATACCAAACTCTAAATATTCTACATTGCATATCTCTTAATTTCGTTTAATCATGGCTTCATATTATCATCTGTACTTGGATTTCACAATCATCGCTTTGGACTTACCGACCTTGATAACATTTGAATCTAACTTGTCCAATCAATTCGGATATAGCCGATCAAAATTTCAGATAATGCTTGCCCTCCAAAGTATATCTTGTGTTGAACATTACATGCTTTGAATCAAAACAAGTTAGAGTCGTCGATAAGGAATCCATCCAGTTTTCTGAATAGTCGTCGTCCTTTCATTGAACTACTTTCTCAAAGTGTCGTATCTCTCTTTGATCATCATGGCACTTGGTTGATTTCCAATAGCATAAATCTAAGATTATATTCCATAAGTTAATATCTATGTCCGGTTCTACGAGGCCTGTAAGCTTTGGCCATTTGATCCAGTTTTAACCTTGAAATCTTCAGGTTTGAATTTAATTTTTGTTGATTTCAAAAATTGAACTTTTCGACTACACATGTGCACATTCAGATGAACTCCTTGTCGTTGGCTCCTAGATGCGTTTGTAAGATCATGGGTCGTCGCCAATATTCATTGAACTAGATGCAATTTCATTACATTTTATATGTATGCACTTCATATAATTTTTATATCTATGTTTGCAAGCACATAGGGTTCATAACCGATCCCTTCTTCCTCTCTCTTATTTTCTTTTTTTAATGTATGTAGGGATCGACATTCTTTTAGCCGATCCCCACCCCCTTCGTTTTTTTACGTTCATCGGGATCGGCATTCCTCTAGCCAATCCCCCCTCTCCTTCTTTTTTTTATAGGGCCGATCCCTTCCTTTTTCTTTTTTGTGCATAGGGGTTGGCATTCTTCTAGCTGATCCCCCATTTATCTCTTTTTTATATGGTCTATCCCTTCCTTTTCCTTTTTTTCATAGGGGTAGGCATTATTCTAGCCGATCTCCCTTTATCTTTCTTTTTTAGGTTGATAGAGACCGGATGAATCTGCAAGTCAAGGGATCGTACCCAATCCCTCCTTATATTGGGAACCCAATCTTTTGGCTTCGTAGAGAATGAAAAGGCAAGTCGAACCCGCAAATTTCATATATAAACCAACACTCTCCTTTTTGTCCCTTACTTCATTTCATTTCACTTTCATTTGTCCCTATCTTTCCATTTCGTTCAAACTCGCCTCCAAACCCTTTCCTTCAATTTAAACTCTGTCCATTCCCTTGCAATTACATACAACCTTTAGCCTTAAACTTGTTATTCTCTCTTGTTTTAGATCGTTAGTTTGTCTTTAATTCGAATGAAATCAAACATCTTCCCTTAAGAAACTCGTTCTTTACACACTTAGGTAGGTTTTCGTGTCTTTAACTTTTAATTTGTGACGAGATGATGGGGTTCTATTTGTGATAATCGTTGGTTAAATTTGGAGAAGATGAGATGCATGATGGCGATGTAGGGTTCGGTGAGGTAATGGGGGAGGAGAAAGGAAAGTATGAATCATGAAGGAAGTGTAGGGATCGACCGTGCGTTGTGTGTGAAGCATGGAGGGATCGGTTGGAATGTAGGTGAAAGAGAGGGATCAGAGTGAATGTTTGAGGGAAGCATAAGAACGTTGAAGGAAAGGAACGACATCAGAGTTTGAGGAGGTAGGGTTCGGTTGCATTATAGAGTGGAAAGAACGGTCATTTATAGAGCATGGAGGGATCGACTTTTTGCTTTGTGGGAGGGATCGGTTGTAGGTTTAGAAAAATATGAAAGCGACTAAGTGGAGGGATCAGTCATGGGATTTTTAAGAGGGATCAGTTGTTTTGTGTATGAGGATAGATCGATTATAATACGAAAAAGGGATTGGTACAAATAGAGATCGGGTATTTTTTGATATAAGGACCGACTATGGGTACTTACCCGATTCTAAGCTTTAAATTGAACTTGGAAACTAATCAATAATCATTTGCATGAACAATTAGAACCAATCCCATCTCAATGAACTTGAACATATAATGATAATGAAAACATGACTTGGATATCCAATATCGAACTCGAAATTAAACAACCAAACTCCTGGGACTTAGAATATAATATAAACTTAACATATGGACTTTAATAATGAACTTCACACTTCGATATGCGAATGGTCGATCCCAAATCTTACACAACTGATCAATCTAAATGCCAGGTGAGATGGTCGGCGATGATGGTCACTTTGGTCAGAATCCAAAATTCTCAGCACCCATTTTTGTTTTTTATTTTGAAATATTTATCTTTGCACAACACTGCACCACATTAAATTTTCTAATCTTGATTATATATTGAGTTTAGTTGATATGTGCTCTAGACATTAGAGAATTTAACTGCAATGCCTTCTGGACAACCTTCACAACTTAGCAATCTCGGAGCCGAGTTAGTCCTACAACTGTTTTTGACAGACTTTCCCCTGATCGTCAAATTGAGCAACCTAAGGTTTTCGGTCCATTGACCGACCTTTTCTCTGATGTTCCCATCCTTTCGATGGAAGATATAAGTCCTATCCCCGACACTATAAAAGGTGCTATATTTCTAGATAACCCGATGGATTTCCAAGCCTTCAGAATTGGCATGGCTGCTCTCTGTAGACTATGCTCTAAACATGGGATTCCATTTAGAGACATTCTAGTCCTTTCAGTGAATGACATGGCTCATTTGCCCTCGGAGGGATATACGACATGCAACAAATTCATGTGCTGGGCCGGATGCATGCCACCTTTCAATTCTTTTATCCGAGAGATTCTAATTATCTTGGAATAACCCCTACTCACCTGCATATGAACAGCTATGCTTTTCTTCATGGATCTTTCTTGCTTTTTATGGACGTTCTGTTCCACCCACCATCTCTTGAATACATCAGGGTTATTTAAAATTTCAAACGATGGATATGAAGCCTTTCTTACACTTTCCTCAGGCCTTCACCCAATGTCAAGTTCTATCTGGTGCTTGGAACAAGTTTAGCATTTTTAAACACGAATGGTTTTGCGTTCATTGTTCACCTGGTTTCACGAGGCGATGGTTGGAAGGATGTAAGTGTTGTCTTCACTTTATTCTCAAATTCTTTAACCCAAGTTGTATCCTATATACAACTAATACTTTGAAAATTTTTAGGTGCCCATCTAGGCTAGAAGGTGATAGTTTCTTAAGGGCAGTTTCTACATTCCGTGCCACTCCAGTTGAGGACACAAACATCAGATCCTCATGATCGATGAATGATTATCTCATTTTAGGCTGTTAGAAGAAGGTCGCAGCATTGGCTTTCAGGAAGCTCTACACCACTAAGGGATGTGGTTAAAAAAGTAGGCGGTACTAATAGCCTTGTCGTGAGCCCAACTGAGGGGGCTGCTAAAGAGGGCGAAATTAGAGGTATGAGACCAACAAGCCCGATGATGCTGATGCAGTCCCGGGCAATGCGCCTGTGGTTGAACTATCATAAGGCGCACTATCTCACATGCAAAGAAGGAGAGGAAAAAAGCTTGCATATATACCGCGTAAGAGAAAATCCACTAAAGTGCCCGAGTTTATTATCACCTCCATCGAAGAAGAGTCTTCATCTCAATGTTTAGAAAGCTCAATGGAAAGATTCTCGAATCTCCTGATCCATGATAATATCATGACTTATGACTTCCCCAGTGTCAGTATTGCAGGGATCAATTCTCCCATCAGGAGTGGTGATGTCATTCCTCCCACTAGCAAAGGGAAGAAAACTCTTACGAGCAAGTCTACAACAACTGGTCCGTCAGGAGGACACTAGGACACTCACAATCACGCGCACTTCACTACACGATTTTCATCTTTATTTTGTTCGATGGTCACTTGTACACTCTTGTTTGGTCCGTAGTGCGATGTCTCAATCCCATGCCTTAGATCGCTTGGGGAGCTCTTCAACACAATTTGGATCTAGTTTATGGCCCAAACCCGGGTAGGCATCGAGAGAGAGATGACAACCGGGAATAAAGTCGTCGTTCGAGGGAGTCTTCATCTTATAAACATATATCCCAACCTCAAATGTCTCATTAGGAAGTTCAGCCCAATCTTCATGTACATAGCGACATTGAACTTCTTTGCCTACTCCTTAAATTGATGTGCTGCCTTAGCAGTACTCTGGTTCATCTAATTCTAAACAGTCCTGTGACTGTAGGTCAAACAAATACCCAATTGTTACTTCTTATCTGGCTTTGCCTACTGTAGTTCCTGAGGCTACTGCGGTAGAAAAATTGGGCAAACCTAAGGTCAATTTCCCAAAAATTTGAATTAATGGGCTTAGTTCCTTCCTTCCATCCATACAATTCCACAGAGTGCTAAAGCGAGTTTCCTTGCATGTGTCAATGATGTTTTTGTGCAGCACGGAGCATTCTAGATTTAGCCGAAAAAATCTCTGAGATGTTTATCGAGAGTCAACATAAATCGATCGTCTCAAGCTAGAGGCGATCTATGATAAAGACATAATTAAACATCATGCCAATGGGATCTTGGAGTTAACAGCGAAGCTAACCATGGCAGAAAAGAGTGACAAAGAAATAGACGAGGTGATTAGTCATTTGGAAACGGCTCATAAAATGGTGTTGGATGCTTCCCTCAATCGCAGTAGCGTGCTTGCTTTGAAAAAAGATGGACTGTAAAAAGAGGAAAACATTCTGGTCCACCACATCGAGGAACTCAAAGAAATCCTTAAAAGAGAGAAGGAAGATTAACTCGAAGTTAAAGTGGAGTCGCAAAGATATTACGAAGAGGTCATCGAAGCCCGGGATTGAAAATTAAACTTGTCGAGCAACTCGCTCATATTGAAGTCCTTAAGGAAATGGCAAGAGAAGCGGGTCGCAATGAGGTTAGAGAGTAGACCGAGGCCCAATTAGAAGATGCCAAAGAAGACGGTCTGCAACATTCCTGCATTTCAGCTAAAAAATTATATTTGATAATTAATTTAATCTTTGGAATTAAATTATGAAATTATTGGTAATTAATTTTAGATTTTAGATTTTTAAGTTGAATCAATTGGAATATTTCCAGAATAAATAATGATATGTATTTTTAAATTGAATTTGGAGTTTAAAAATTCAAGAATAAATATTTTGAGAGATAATTGGATTCTAGAGGTAAATTGAATTATGGGTTTGAAATTCAAATAATATTTATTAATAACAATAGTAGTTCGAGATAATATGAATATTCAATAAGATATAATGGTTTAACCAACAATAGGATTTGAAAACTATATAATTTTGTAGAAATTTGTTTTCTAAACTTTAGGAGACATATGCAATATATTTTGAAAGTTAAATTTTTATGTTAATATAAATAATTTTAAAAAGATGTTTAAAAGTTAAATTTATATTTTAAAGACATATATATTCCATATATATGTTTATTTATTTAGTATAATTTAATTTCGAAATTCATCTTCTTATAAAGTTGTAAATATAAACATATGTAAATAATTATAAAACTTGAGTATGAATATATCTTTTGAAAGTATAAGTTTAAAAAGGCCTAACAAATAGTTTGTATATTTATGAATTTAAAATGTAAAAACATTTACATATGATAAGATATGAAATATAAATACTTTAAGGTTTGAAATACAAATTAAATGAGATAGGGGTTTAAAAACAAAACTTTATAAAAATTATTTAAAACAAGGATATAAAACATAAATGCACAAAGATATAAATATGTAAAACATAAAGTATACAAGGATTTAGAACAAAGTCGTAAATTAATTTTTAAACAAGGTTAAAAACATAAAATACCTATATGATAACAAGTGTAAGAGATGAATTTAACAAGTGTTAAAATAAATGTACAAGTGTAAATGAATAAACAAGTGGCAAACTTGATTTTTATCTTCATTAAAAAAACAAACAATAACAAATCTGAAAATGAAACCATGAAATCAAAAACCAGAAAACAAATGTTGTCTTAGATTCAAAAGCAAAGAAACAAATCACAATTGGAAAACAGAAGATTAAAACCTGCAAAATAAAATTTTGAAGCAAAAGCAACTTCAGAAATTTGGAAGCCCAAAAGCAAATGGCAGTGCAGTTTTTTTTCTAGAAATAGTTCTAAGCCAAGTAATTTATTTTTCAAAATTTGAGTTTGAAGTTGCAATCTGTAATGAAGAAAGAACTAAGTACAATTGTAATCAATCTAAGTTGCAGGGAACAATACAAGTTAAAGGCTAAAGTAAATTCTGTTGCAACTGTAGAGAAAAAGAAAAAAACTGGACTGCCACATAAAGGAAACTCAACTTGTCTAAACTCCAAGAATTAAAGAAAAATTCAGGCAGGCTAAAAATAAAAAAAAAGTTACAGGCTCAAGATTCTTCTCTGTCTTCATTCCGTTTCCTGTTCTTTGTTTCTTTATCAAACTCAAGTGAGCAAATCTTTATTTTTAAAGCCTTGAATCTATAATTAATTGCTTGTGATTGATTCTGGAATTAAATAGATGCATGAATATAAAGATATCTACCTGTGTAAACATGTTGTATATGAATGTCCATGTATGTTTTAGATTCATTTCTCTGTTATATGACTAGCTTCAATTTTCTTAAAAGAGGATTCAAATTCTCTATCTATATTCAACTTTAGGATTTAATTTCTAAATAAAAGATAATGGTAGGAGTGTGAACTTAATTTTAAAAATAACTAAAAGTAAAATTAGTTGAAAGTTTACTGGAAAATCTGAATCTCTGTCAAAATGTATAGTATCAGAAAAACCCAACCATGTAAATTTTAAATTTAAATTATATAAGTTGTTTTGCATGAGCCAATAATGAATTTTGGTATGAAAATCCTGATTTTTAGTGTCGTGTATATTGTGATATTCTCTGATGACCAAATTTGGAATATTCGCTGATTTCCGACGATCTATGATGAATGAGATGTCGAGACTTGATCGTAAGGGAAGCGGGTAGGAAGGAGATTACTGGAAAAATAGGATTTGGATTTATTGAAGAACGAGGTGGCGTAGCAGCGGCAAACTAGGGTTTTTCGACCTACTTGGGTCGATGTTATAGTCGAAGAAATTTCATTAGCGTCATAGCATCGAGTGAAATCGCGACCGGGGGAAAAGAAGTGAGGGCTATGGCGGAGATTTTTGGTGGAGTGGCAAAGACTCTGATGATCGGGATTGGTGTGACAGGCCAGATTTTGGCGATCGGTATGCTTTAGGTGGAGGAACATAATGCTCGAATTCGATTCCAGGTTGAATTCGATTGATCTATGTGGTCATTCGATACGAGATGATCGTTGATGACTCATTGGGGGTAGCGGCGATGATCGGAGAAGCTCCGACCATTTACGCACGTATACGCGTGCATCTGGATGTCAGGTGGTTTTGTTAGAGAGGAAAGAGGGTTGAACTCGAAGACGCGTTCAAAGATTTTAGAATCAGGCCCGAGTTTATTATTGAGTGGTTTGTTGGGTAGCAGGTTTTAAATTTTTACAATGATATAGTGTGGTTTTGGGTTTACTCGGGAAAGGCTCGAGAAAAATGGTATTTTGCTTCGAGATGGACACGAGATACCTCGGGTTAAAGCAGTAGCAGGTTCAAATCTTCAAACAAATAAAGTTTTAAATTTCAAATTAATTAAAATTTGAATCGTCTTCTTAAACAAATTTTCTTTTAAAATGATAAGTATTGTGTCTTTAGTTTGAATTAACTAAGGATTTTAAAATGAATTATTTCCATTAATCAAGTTTTTAAGTGTTTAATATATGTATACTTCCATTTGTTAAGATTATTTTGAATAAAAGTTAATAGCTTAATTAAGAAGCGATTAAATAGATAAATGGTTTATTTTAGATAATATTTTAAATCATTAGTTAACTTAAAAGTTTTAAGTTAAATTATATGATAATGATAATTCATTTTGAAGGTTTAATTAATGTGATTTCTTAAAGGTTGATTACTTTAATTAAAGGCTGACTAATTTATTGTAATTAATCAAAGGTAATTAATTTATGTGATTAATTAATTAAGGTAATTAATTGGAGAATCATTAGTTAATTAAAGGTTAATTAACTAATGAAGTTGTTTAAGGGATGATTATTAATTAAGGGTAAATTAATTATTGTAATTAATTAAGGATAAATTAAATGGTAATTAATTAAAGGTTAATTAATTTATTAAAGGTTAATTAATTAAGATGGTTTGTAATTAATCAATATTAATTAACCAGGATTAGTGTTTATTCGTAAGTAATAAATCTGATTTAAATTAATCAGATAATTAATTGATTTTGCTTATGGATGTATGAATTGTGTGAGTGCCTTGAATTGATCTATAATGATTCTATAATGTGGATTGTTTTGATTGAGCTATGTGTGTATATTATTTACCTGTAATGTATTTACATATTATCTGTAATGCATTTACATACCTATCTGTGAATATGTGAATAATGATAAGCGTTATTGGAATATACCGCTTATCGATATTGATGTGCTTTAATCTGTGATGTGATGATTGTTGTTATTGCACTATTATGTGTAAAACCCTTGGACTACACTATACACACACAAATATGGATTTCACGAGGAAATCAGTTAAGTCACGGATATTTGAATTTAATATTTTGAAAGGGTTTTAAAGTTTGAATTTTGAATCCAAATGATTATGGAAATGAAATTGGGTTGAATTTGAAAAATAATTGAAAAGGAGTTTTGAAGATAAAAATTACTTTTAAATAACTTGATTAGTTTTAAATCTGAAATATTTAATTCGAGTTTGAATTCAATATTTGGAATTGAATTCAATATTTGGAATTGAATTCAATGATTTGGAAATTTTGGTTTAAAAAGATTATACAAGTTATAAAAGGTATTTATATGGGTTTTTAAACCATTTTAAAAGTATGGTTTTGAGAATTTTGAATTTGACCCAAATTTATATTTGAAAGGCCTTAGCTCATGCTAATATAATTAGGTTTTCCGAAACGAAAACAAGTGATTTCAAATGATAATAACTTTTATATAAGGAAAGAATTTCCGAAATTTTGATGAAAAGATTTCAAATTTGAAATGAAATGGTTTTGAAAGCTATAATTGAATCTTTGTGAAAGATAGTTGAGCCCTATTTTGAATTGAAGAGGATTTTTAAAATGGCGTATCTTTTATATATAAAAGGTTGAAACAGAATTGTTATGAAAATTATAAAGGAATCTTTGGAAATTATTTTAAAAGCTATGAAATAAGTCTTTAATTTAAAGACCGGATGAGTTAATCCAGCTTAAAATGGAATTGTTTTGAAAGGCTAGAAATGAATCTTTGTTAAAGATTGGTGATCCTTGTTTTAAATTGAAAAGGGGTTTTAAAAGTGAATCTTTGTTTAAAAGATTAAAGTGTGGAAATTGTTTAAACCATTGAAAGGTTTCTGGAAGTAAATCTTTTTGTTTAAAAAGATTTGAAATGGTAATTTGGTTTAACCATTTGAATGAAAAGTTTTGGATAATCAGTTGTGATTTAACTGAAATTCCATTATCCATATGTTTTTAAATATTGCGCTCATTATTCGGTTTAGCCGGGATAGGACCTTGTGTTATATAACCCATTCCAAATAATGATACGACGATAGGGATAGCATTTGAAGACCGGTAGTGAAGACCGGATACTTTTGAAAGCGAAATGATGACCTGTCGATTGTCTTTGCACCGAATGGCCCTGGTATAGAGATTTGAGCACCCATTGTGATGGGAAGTCCGGAAGTGATTAGAAATTATCCGGATTGCAAGGGCTTCTTTGGAAGTGCCTTCGGTTCTGTTCGAACCCGGAACAGATTTGTATTGATGTGTGTCTGACATTACATTTTGAGATGTAGAACTGGTTTCTATCAAATACATTTTTGTTTGGTGGCAGAGATTTATTCTCTTAGCTTAACACCCTTCTCTGAGACGTACGAGCTCAGAGGTTATGTAGTTGATGGTTACTAGTGATACATTCCCAATTTGGTAATGTGGCATACGAAGTGCTGCTGATCATTTGTTGATCAAAGCAAGGCTTTGTGAAAAGCGTAGCTTTGTGGACGAGACTGCATCAGGACCTCACACCTCGGAAATGCCCGAAACAGGAAAGATGCAGCAAGGTTTCAGGGTTTGCGCCCCTAGGTTATGTCCATTTCTTCTGGATAGAGGTGATATCATGGTATGGAGCCCAAATATTTAACCTATGTGGTTACTGCAAATACATTACTTTATGGTTGTTGGTATCGAGCGCTCGGATAAAGGTTGGTTACGACCGGGGATGGAATATCTTAGGTGATACTCCCGGGCGGGGGTACACCGGTCTTGTGTTGGCAGAGAACCGAGGAATGGTTCTCGGGGAGTCCCTCTAGAGGCGTACCCATGTTGCAATGGGAAGTTCCTTGGCCTGACCATTTATTGGAAAATCCAAAGAAACAATATGCGTCTAGTACGGTTTTAGTTGTATAACCTGCCATGGGATGTAGCGGTAACCTGCTGTTGAACATGGTAGCTATAGTAGGCATACGACGAAATGTTGTATGCTGGCTAAGATTAATATTATACTTTCGAAATATTTTCTGCACTATGCAGTAATAATAATATCAAAATGGTTTTCACGTATCAAGCATGTTTGACTATCATAAGAAGAAATCTCCTCCAATTCTGCGTTTGCGTGGTGTGTGTGGCGGGTGGCCTTATGGTAGTTTCATTTTCCAAAAAGCATTGCGAATTTCAAAATTTAAATTCTTTTGTTTGTTTTTAAAGATTAACTGTTTTCGTTTGCTCATACCAGTCCCATGACTGACCCGGAGTTTATTGTTTCCTTCCTAAACTCTGGGTGCCCACAGTTTTCCACACGGGCAGTCTAGAGTTGGGTTTTTCAGATAACAGATATCGATTTGGTAGCTTTTAGCTTTCTCTTTGGTATTCTTTGGAGATCTTGGATATTGGAGTCTTTGGATTCACTGGACGAGACTTGCTTAGCTGGGTGCAACGTGATGGTTGTTCGAGGTTGTGGTTTGGAGTTTTTGGCTTTGAGCATTGGATTGGAGTTGCAGTATGATCATTGGAGTTATCTCTTTTGCTATTCTTTTTCCGCTGATGTTTATTGTTTCTGATATTCTTGTATCATATTAATATCATTGTTGTATACTTGGATATTGTATTCATTGGATTTGTATATGATATTCATTTCTTTTTCTTTAGCTGTGTTGTTATACTTAATGTGTTATAAGCTCCGGCGAACCAGATTCGACGTTTGGATCTGCGACATTTGAATATGAGTGTCGTATTCGGTGCCGATTTTCGAAGGTCGAGTCAGGGCCGTTTCACGGTCGAAATGAAATTAAGGACATGTTTGATCCTCTAATCATTGAATACAATGCTAAAGCCTTAGTCCATCATGATCTGAGTTTTCTTGGAGAAGGCTATCTTGAATCACTCACCGAGGCTTGGGAATATATTATTGAAATGAAGAAGAAAACCCTCGATGAATGTAACACCCTGCGTTTTTAGATAATAAAATAACCAAAATAATTATTAAACAGCAAAAATGAGCATTTCCATAATTGTAAGAATTTAGATACGGGAGTTGCACCATTGGGACCACGACAATTTTCTGATCAATTTCCGTATATAATTATCGAAATTCGAGCTAGTATGAAGAAGTTACGAGAGAAATAAGATATCAGAATTATATATATATATATATATATATATATATAATACGAAAAAAAATCCTATAGGTCGACCCGCAAAACCCCCGGGTTGACCCGCATTTCCCTCATGGGCGTAAAAACGTCCAAGAGCGAGCCGATGGACCCAAAGTTGATTTTCGTGCAATCTGAAGCTTTGTTTTCCGAATCCAACGATTCGTAGCGAGCCTGCGACATGGTTGCACCAGATTCAATGTTAAAATTCGATGGTCTGAGACTCCCAAACTCCACTATAAATATAACCCTAGGCCTAGCCATTTTCTCACAATAAGATTTTCTCTCAATTGGGTTCATTGCCCGAGGCTGAACCCTTAGTAGAAAAAATTTCTAAGTAGGAATTTTTCTAAATAAAAGTATTTTACACCCTAAAAGTGGATCTAGGAAGGCCTAGGATTAGAGCTAAGGACTATAGGTGAGTGTTTTATAATTATTTTAGATTCGTAAGCAATTTAAAATAATAGAGTTCTTAATGATTGTAGTTTTTCTACAATTTTGTGACAGTTTTTATGTAAGTTTATTTACAGTCAGTTTTTAAGTAAATTTCAGAAGTTCTTTTCAGTCTATTTTTATTCATCTATTTTATTTAGTTATTTACAGTTATTTACATCTGTTTTAAGTTGGAATTTATCCTGTAAATGTTAGTTTTTTTTATAGAGATTTAATCCTTTTTAACATGAATAAAATATTGAAAATAGAAGAATTCGAAAATATGGGTTAAAATAGGAAAACATTAAATTTACAGAAATTAGATGTAAAATGAAAAAAAGAAATAAAATGGAGATGGACTAAAATATGCAAATTTGAGATATTTGTAAGCATGAATATAACAAGTGGTTATAACTAAAAAGAGAAAATAGAAGCGTAATAGTTGCAAGAAAAATTAGGTTATAATTAGAAGGAAAGAAATAACAGAAGGGGCTTATTTTAAAACCTAGATTTTGGATTAAGTTAATAAGCAAATATAGCAATAGTGGCCCGTACCGATAACATTCCCTTTTAGGTCTGGGGCTGATGGTCTCACACGTGGGTGAGGCTGGGCATGCTTATGCTAATTAGGGTAAATAAGTGACCAATAGATAGAGGTTCAAATTTGGGGATTTGGACAAGGGGCGCAATTTTAGAAGATTTGTTTGTTAGGACAGTACCGACAGCATTCCCTTTCAGGTCGAGGACTAATGGTCTCACATGTGGGTGAGGTTAGGCATGCTTACGCTGATTAGGGTAAATAACGGGTCAAATGGGGGACGACAGTTAGCGTGTACCGGCGATGACCGAGCATGTGACAAAGATTAGGGTAAATGATTCGCTACTATGTCCTAAGCGTTAAGAGGTGCCTTTTGCTATGGGGCCAACATGATTGGTTCACAATGGCACAATAGAAGTAGGAAAGGTCGATCAATGGGTAGAATTAGGATTTCAGCCTAATCAAGTTACCAGTTGTGGTAGGATTAGGGTTTTAGCATAATCACAGCAGTTTAAGACAAGTGCAAACAATCAAAGCAAACAGTCAAACAGAATCAGAAACAGTATTTTATGCGAGTTTTATCTTTTCTGTAACTTCCTTTCATGCTAGAACTATTTCTTAGTCTATTATCTTTATCTTGCTTAGAAATGTTAGTAATTACTTTCGCTCACCAGACTTATTGTCGATCCACTCCTCTATCTTTCCTTTTCCCCCAATAGGTCATCAAGGTTGAGGATAGTTGATTCAGGTTGCTTGGAGATTCATTTTCGAAGTTTTCTCATTTCAGATGTATTCTTCTGCTTTTCATCTTTCTCATTTGGCTTATGATGGATGGACACTTGTGAGAGGTATTATTATTGTTACTTTTACTCTAATTATGTGAGACTGAGATGTATTTTCATAAGACATGAGAGATTTTGAGTTTTTGAGGCATGTTATGTTTTTATGACTTATTTTGAGATGAAGTTTAGTTTTGAATGATAAGTTATTATTTAAATGTTTCTGCTGCTTTTACTTATTTGTCTTGTGAATCTTAGTCTCTGTGATATATGATCTATATATAAAGCACCACATCCTTTGGTGTGCCCTTTTTGGGAATACTAAGGGGTGTGGGGTATTTTAGTGAAGCTGATTTAGATGAAAAGAAGCTTGTATGGGAGATTCTTCGTGGGGATGAAACTTTAGACCTTGCTGCTGCGAGACTCTGATACTTTGATATTTTAGCACCATACAATAAAAGGAAAAACATTGCTCAGTCTTTGGAGTTCAATCCCAAAGGTACCCCTTTACTTCAAACAGTCGAAGCATCAGTTTCTCTTGGCTCGGGATAGGATCTGAGTTATGATCCCAACAGACACGACTATCAGTCAAAGGTGTTGACTCCTATTCTAGAGGGGAGCACTACGACAACAACTAAAAGTCAACCGAACAAAAGTATCCCAATTTATTCTCCATTATTCAAGAGATTTCATTCCTCATGCCTAATAGTCATGGGCTTATTTTCTTGTTTTCGCTAATCTTAGGTCTTTCGGGTCCTAGCCAAACTCTAAGAAGCGGTACAACCACGGAGCAGCAATCGACCCCATTGAAATTCCAATGGTCGTTGACATTCCAGGGCCCGACGCTTAAGCTATCGGAGCACTTAATGATGAAAAAGCCGATGACCAACCGTTGCCAGGTGAATCAGATGACGTTATGATCACTGGTGCTACTGAAGATACCGATGATCTTTGCTTAAAAGAATGCATCGAGAGAGAGAGGAGTTGAAGAAAAAAGCTAAAGTTGAACCCATTGACGTGGACATCGACGATCCAAATCTCGTCCCACGACAAGTCATTCCACCCGGCGGGTCGGTTTTTGAAGAACTCCCTCCAACCTTTGAAAGCTCTCCTACCAAGGGCGTCGAAGGATCGAGAAGAAGAACAAGCGAAAGCTCGGGTGGCGCCCCTCTCGGAAAATCCAAAAGAGAAAAAGGGTAGAAGAAATAGTCGTTGCTTCAGCTTGGTTTTAACTGTGTGGGTATGGCCCCAGCTTTTGAATAAACTTGTATCACAATTTTCAAGTTTAATATGCAAATAAAATTTCTTTGTTATATGTCAAACTCTTATTTGAATTTGTCTAAATAGTCGAGCTATTACTTTTCCTTTTAATGCACTTTTCGTTGCTCGTTAATTCGGAAAAAAGTCCATTAATTTTCGCTCAAGGCCTCTGGCCTTAAGTTGTATCAAACATTGGGCTCAAGCACTAGCGTTACGTTGTTGGATTCAGCGGTTTGAGTGATTATACTCTTGCCCCTGGCTCAGATTAGCGGAGTTAGATAGTCGACGGTCGGTCTCCATCCTTAGAGACTTTGTACTCCTCCTGTAGGTTTTAGGTCGAAGTTTATGGAGTAGTAAGCGGTCGAACCGCACTCACATATCTTTTATACTCATATCCGCACTTTGGGGGTAAGAGCTAAGTGGCGGGTGATCGGATCAAACCCAATTAATATTTATACTCAAGTCCACACTTTGGAGACTTAGAGTTATTTTGGAAAATAGTCAGATCATACTTTCCTTAATTGATTGATTTGCCCTAAAGTCTGGGGTTTAACTTACTGAGCGATCGGTCGTATCATAATCGCTTTTGATTCATGTCTGTCCCATCGTTCAATAGAATTAAGTTGGTTACTAGATGGTCAAGTCACATTCATCCCTCATTGGATATTCCATCCATCGGATTGTGAGAGGGAATCATCAAATGAATGGTCGGACCATGTTCATTTTGCTTAGTTCAATCATGAATTTATGCAATCGGCTAGCTCCAAACTCTAGGAACCTACTCGGCCATGTCAATATTAGTTAGTCCAATATTGTAACTAACATTTAATGCTACATCAACCATAGATATGAAGGAAATTTAAGACTTTATTTTCCAAATGGAAAGAAATGACATAATTTGTCTTATTACATATCTGGAAAATCAAATGCTAAAGAAAATTCGAAAATTGAATACAAATGAATGAAAAAGAATATATTAAGTGGAAGGGCATCGTAAATGCTCAATATTCCATGCTTTTGGGAGTGTGACGCCATCAACAGTTGCTAGCTTAAAAATTCCCTCTCCAAGCTTCCGTTTAATGACATATGGTCCTTCCTAAGTTGGATTCATGTGTGACAGGGAAGAAAAAACCCGTTCCATGACAAGATCGTCGATTTCAAAGTTCTAGGTCGGACTTTAGTGTTGTAGTATCGGGCGACTCGGTGTCGATGTGCAGCTAGCCTCAAATCAACTTCTTTGCGCTTCTTATCCACAAAATCTGGAGATTCTACAAGATCTCTATTCGCTCTGGGATCGTAATAAGTTACTCGATGAGAAGGGACTTCAAGTTCAAGAGAATGACGGCTTCGGAGCCATAAGCAAGGGGAATGGAGTATGGCTAGTCGCAGACTTGTAGGTGGTTCTGTAAGCCCATAATGCTATTGGGGGTTCATCCACCCATTTGCCACTAGCCTTTTCCAAACGCTTCTTTAGAATGGACTTTATGATTTTGTTCATAGCTTCAACTTGCCCGTTTGCTTGAGGGATAGCAATAGCCACAAATCTCTTTTCAATATGATGCCGACGGTAGAAGTCTTTGAATTCAACACTATCGAATTGGGTTCCATTATCAGTCACAATGGTTTGTGGAAGGCCAAAACAACATATGCTGTTTCGGACAATGAAGTTGATTACTTTCTTCGTTATGATCATGGCTAAAGGTTCTACTTCGGCCCATTCAGTGAAGTAATCAACTGTGATGATGGCGTACTTCAAACAGACTTTTGAGATCAGTAAGAAACCGATGGTATCTATGCCCCATATGCCAAACGACCATGGACTGACCATCTGTGTGATTTATATCGGTGGAGCTCTGGGAACTTTTTCATACATCTGGCACTTGTCACATCGCCTAGCATAATCAGCTGCATCTTGGTTGACTGTCGGCTAATAATACCTATAAAGAAGTATTTTCTTTACTAGAGGATGCCCCCCCGTATTATTGCCACATTCCTCTTCATGAACTTCCTTTAGGACTCTTTTTATTTCACCATAAGCGATACAACAGAGCAGGGGAACGAAAAAACCCTTTCTATACTGAAAGTGCGGTGTGTATACAATTATATGTGCTAATATAGTACACACGGATCGTGTAATATGGACTACAATATAAATGCGGAGATAGATGATAATAGCATAGTAAATAAAAATAGAAAAATCACACCAGAGATTTTTATACTGGTTCGGAGCACCGTCCTACGTCCAGTCCCAGACTTCTATCTGGATTTTCACTATTAACTACCTCGCTTCACCCGGAGGAACAGGTTTACAACACCCGAGCAACCGAACGGGATTTCACGCCTCTAATACACTGAGGACTTCAACACTTGCCTCTTACAACACAGAGGACTTCAACAAAAGAACAAATACAATTGTTGTTGACAACTTGTGCTCTTGAAAACACGGATTTGTCACTAGTAGTACACCCTTCCTATAATCTTATCCTCAAAGTATGCGAATGATGTTTTGAAAAGATTAAGGAAAGTATATTACTTATTGAATCAAAAGATATGAAATAGTTTCAATGATTCAATAAATAATCGAGAGCTTTTTAGAATGCAGGAGTATATAAAGTAAGATCAGAGATTAGAGTAAAAAGCATATAAAATCATGTTTTCATTATTTTTAATCAATGATTTAGATGAGTATATATAGAGAAAAATAGTTGTAACTCTTTGTGAACAGTTGCCATTAAAAGTTATGATCATTGATTGAAAGGTAAGAGATGCAACCTTTGGAGAAAAGAAGTGTCTTTTGGAAAAATTGCTTTCTGTTTAAAAACGGTCGACAGGTTAAAAAGTGACCAGTAGACAGGAATTCAAATATATATACGTTATGTGCATGTGTGCACGTTCAGTGTGCAAATTATGTAGGAACGGTCGACCGCATATATTTTGACCGGTCGACCGGTCCCTGTTAATTTGCACAATGAATGTGCAATGCTATTAAAACGTATATGTATCGATTATATTGAGGTGCATGATTATTTGAGGATAGATTTTAACAAGTTTATCACTATTACAATATCAAATAATCAACCTATAATCTAGAGTACCATATGTAGCTCTTTTGTGCCTCTTTATAGCCTTGATGTCTTTGTTTTGTCGATCACCTTTAATTCTTTGTCAGAAATCAAAACCTTCATAGATCCTGTGACTCAACATTCTCCCCCTTTTTGATTGATGACAACATATATCTGAAGTTCTGAATCTCTCCCTGAATATGTGATCTCCCCCTGAGATTTTGTTTGTATTCTTTATATATATATATTCCATATGTAGCTCTTTTGTTTCCAAGATGTTTCTTGGTTTCTTGTTTGTTATATCCCAATCCTTGTTTGTCTGAAATAGATTGTGAACTTTCAATGATTTTTGTCAAATTTTCTCGACCTTTGTTAAAGTTAGAAACATTTTGAGTAATGTCATCAAAATTTGTTTGTAAGCTAGCTTTTTCTAGGTCAAGAATTTTGACTTTTGCTTTAAGCTCATGATTTTCAGTAGTGAGAGCATTATTTTTCTCTTTTTGAGCTTCTATTTCTTGACTCAAAAGAGATATTTGAGAGTCAACATTAGATGATGATTCTTGAATATTTTCAAGTTCCTCTTCTAATATTTTCTTCTCATCTTTTAACATATCTCGTTCAAACTCTGCTCTACTTAAATCTGCTTTGACTACTTTTAATTGACGTTTTATGTCTTTATATTTGACTATCAATTCAGCATTAATATCAAGTAATTCATCAAATGTAGGAATTTGTACCTCATCTTCTGTTGCCATAAAACAAACATTAGCTTGTTCATTCTCTGAATCACTTTCACTTTCTGATGAAGATGACTCTGAATCATTCCATGTTACTGAGAAGGCTCGTTTCTTAGATTTGTCCTTCTTATATTTGAATTTGTCATTTTTTGACTTCTTCTTTTGTTCTGGACAATCCTTCTGCATGTGTCCCTTTTTGTGGCAGTTGAAACATTCTATAGCAGATGAAGATGTTTATTTGATCCAGGTTTCCTTTTATTGTAACGACTGGCTTTTCGATATTTTAGGAATTTTTTGAATCCTTTCGCAATGAATGCCAAATCTTCGTCTTCAGAATCTGATTCATTTTCATCTTTCTCAACATGAAATGCTACATTTTTCTTTTCTTCTTTCTGTTCTTTTCTAGCCTGCAAATTTGCTTCATAGGACATTAAATTTCCTATCAATTCATCTGGCTTCATGACGGAAAGGTCATTAGCTACTTCAATTGCTAATACTTTTCCTTCCCATTCACTAGTCAGAGAATGTAGGACTGTTGAAACAACATCGAAATCAGAATACTTTTGTCCTAAGCCAATAAGTGCATGGTGAATAGTTTGAAACCGTGAATACATGTCATTGATTGTCTCATTTGGTTTCATTTTGAAATTTTGAAATTGACTTTTCAGCATGGCTATTTTGGCTTGTTTAACCTTGTTAGTACCTTCATGAGTGATTTTTAGTGTTTGCCAAATTTGATATGCAGTAGTGCAGATACTAACACGGTTATATTCATTTTGGTCTAATGCACAGAACAACATATTTATTGCTCTTGCATTTACGGCTGCTGCCATTTTCTCAGCTGCAGTCCATTCTGAATAATCAGTTGTTGGATTCACTATTTCTCTTTGAGTGGCATTCCAAGCATCATAGCTATTTGATTGCATAAAGAATGACATACGTGTTGCCCAATAACTATTGTTAAGACCATTGAAAAATGGAGGTCTCTGTGTCGATTGACCCTCCGTGTAAGTGGTGTTTTGAGTGCTAGTACTTACGTTATTTGCCATATTACTATAATATATCAAATAACTGTGTTACGGTTATATGATGACCGTGCTCTGATACCAAATGAAAGTGCGGTGTGTATACAATTATATGTGCTAATATAGTACACACGGATCGTGTAATATGGACTACAATATAAATGCGGAGATAGATGATAATAGCATAGTAAATAAAAATAGAAAAATCACACCAGAGATTTTTATACTGGTTCGGAGCACCGTCCTACGTCCAGTCCCAGACTTCTATCTGGATTTTCACTATTAACTACCTCGCTTCACCCGGAGGAACAGGTTTACAACACCCGAGCAACCGAACGGGATTTCACGCCTCTAATACACTGAGGACTTCAACACTTGCCTCTTACAACACAGAGGACTTCAACAAAAGAACAAATACAATTGTTGTTGACAACTTGTGCTCTTGAAAACACGGATTTGTCACTAGTAGTACACCCTTCCTATAATCTTATCCTCAAAGTATGCGAATGATGTTTTGAAAAGATTAAGGAAAGTATATTACTTATTGAATCAAAAGATATGAAATAGTTTCAATGATTCAATAAATAATCGAGAGCTTTTTAGAATGCAGGAGTATATAAAGTAAGATCAGAGATTAGAGTAAAAAGCATATAAAATCATGTTTTCATTATTTTTTAATCAATGATTTAGATGAGTATATATAGAGAAAAATAGCTGTAACTCTTTGTGAACAGTTGCCATTAAAAGTTATGATCATTGATTGAAAGGTAAGAGATGCAACCTTTGGAGAAAAGAAGTGTCTTTTGGAAAAATTGCTTTCTGTTTAAAAACGGTCGACAGGTTAAAAAGTGACCAGTAGACAGGAATTCAAATATATATACGTTATGTGCATGTGTGCACGTTCAGTGTGCAAATTATGCAGGAACGGTCGACCGCATATATTTTGACCGGTCGACCGGTCCCTGTTAATTTGCATAATGAATGTTCAATGCTATTAAAACGTATATATATCGATTATATTGAGGTGCATGATTATTTGAGGATAGATTTTAACAAGTTTATCACTATTACAATATCAAATAATCAACCTATAATCTAGAGTACCATATGTAGCTCTTTTGTGCCTCTTTATAGCCTTGATGTCTTTGTTTTGTCGATCGCCTTTAATTCTTTGTCAGAAATCAAAACCTTCATAGATCCTGTGACTCAACATATACATGACTCATTCTTGAATGATATATTGTGAAGCTTTGCGAAGGACTTGTCGCCTTTCATTCTTCCATTCGGGAAGGACTCCCTGTAGCAAATAGTCTTTAATCGGAGTTATCCACGACTCCTTCTCAGGATCCGTCTCTAGTACCCAGTCGATTTCCATCTAGTTTATGCTCAGAGCGTCAAGTACTTCGATTGGAACCGAACCCATCTGTTGTGCATCCCTAGTGCTAGCAGACTTTGCTAATGAGTCAGCCTCTTTGTTTTGATCCCAGGGAATGTGTGTAATGTCATAATACTCAAAGCTAGTCAATAGCTGATGGACTTGGATAAGGTATGTGGCAAGTCATTGTCCTTTAGCTTGGTAATCTCCCCTGACTTGATATACTACCAACTGTGTGCCATAAAAGATTTCAAGATATATTATTCCTAGTTCTTTGGCAAGTTTAAGTCAAGCAATCAGAGCTTCATACTCAGCTTCGTTGCTCATTATAGGGAAGTCAAGCTTCACAGAATAGAAAATTGATCAATCTTCTAGAGTTACCAAGACAATTCCTGTTTCAGAGCAACGATTATTAGATGCTCAATTCGTATGCATTTTCCACTGAATGGTAGGGGCTCTACTACTCTCTGGAAGATCATCATGTGCAGTGAATTCTACTATAAAGTTCGCCAATGCCTGTCCCTGGATGGCTCTTTGAGGGAGATAAGTGATGTCGAATTGGCTCAGTTCGATGTTCCACTTGAGTAACCTTCCAGACATCTTAGGTCACTGTAGGACTTTTCATAACAGCTGATCAGTGTAAACAGTAATACGATGAGCTGAAAATAAGGGTAGAGCTTTCGTAAAGCAATCAACAAGTAATAAACGAATTTCTCTTTCTTCAGATAATTCCTTTCAGCTCTTGTAAATCGCTTACTGACATAACAGACCGGTCTCTGGATCCGATACTCCTCATGAAGTAGTGCGGCACTTATAGCATATATTCGTACAACCAAGTAGATATACAAGCCTTCATGATCCACCAGCTTTGACAAGATGTGAGGCATTACTAAGTGGTTCACCAAAGCTCGGAATGCATCTTCACAATCCCATGTCCATTTAAGGTTTCTTTTCCCTTCTAATTAAATCGAAGAATGGAATGCATTTATCGGTGGTTCTAGATGTAGATCGACTTAAGGCAGCAACCTTCCCATTTTGACTTTGTACTTGCTTGATGGTCTTCTGCACTTGGATGTCGCGAATTGATGAAATCTTCTTGGGATTAGCTTTGATTCCACGAACATCGACGATGAAACCCAAGAACTTTCGTGATGCAACGCTAAAAAAACACTTTAGAGGATTGATCTTCATTTTGTAATATCGAAGGATATCAAACATTTCTGCTAAGTCTCTAATGTGGTTACTTGATCGTCGTGACTTCACGAGCATATCATCCACATATACCTCCATCGTCTTTCCAATCTGATCTTTAAACATTCTGTTAACTAGGTATTGACAGGCTGCTCTACCATTCTTCAATCCAAACGACATCACCACATATCAATACAATCAAACATTGGTAATGAAGCTGGTATGCTCCTAACCAGGAATGTGCATCGAGATTTGGTTATATCTAGAGTACACATCCAAGAAAGATAGCAATTCATGCCCCGCGGTTGAGTATACCAGCTGGTCAATCCTTGGGAGGGGAAAACTGTCTTCTGGGCACGCCTTATTCGAGTCCGAGTAAACAACGCATGTCTGCCATTTTCCATTCGCCTTTCTCACAAGTACATTATTATATACCCATTTAGGGTAGAGGGTGACGCGAATAAACCCATTGCCTTTGTGCCTATCCACCTCCTCTTTAAGGGCAGAAAATCTCTCTAGATCCATGCCATGCCTTTTCTATTTCAGCGGGACATGCCTTGGGTCAATATTTAATGCGTGGCTTGTAATGGCAGGCGAGATCTCATACATGTCAGAATGAGTCCAAGTGAACACATCAAGATTCGCTCAAAGAATACCAGCAAGTTCTTTTATTATTGGAGGCTGAGCTGTGATCCGATCTTTAAGACTGTAATGGGTCATCATGGCTGATCCTGATGTTAATCGTCAGCTCGGCCGGTGCAGCCTTGGTCTCTTTGGGCCCTTCCTCGTCATCCCTCGGATCTATGTCTTTGTAGAACCAACTATGGCACCTGAGCCAAGGCCCAGGCGCTGGTTGTCAATCTTTGGTGGTTTGCATACATAGAGACTTGTCTACACCATTATCTTTCTTCTTCCACTGAGTGTTTCTCAACTCAACCACATAGTAGGCAGGTCCAATCGTTTGATCACTATGCACAACTCCAACATGGTTATCAGTCGAGAACTTCAAAGTCAAACATCACGGGGCAAAAGCCACTCGAAATCCAGCTAGGGCTGGTCGGCCTAGAAAAGAATTATATGGAGAGTCAATATCCAAAAAATTAAATGGCCAAATCCACACTCTCTTGCGGTCACCTTCTCCCAATTCCATGGGCAATTCGACATATCCGACAGCTTTGGTCGTAGCACCATTTAAGCCATGAATGCGGGCTTAAGACGGTTTCAAGTCCTTGGCTTCCATCCTCATCCGATTGTAAGAGTTTTTCGAAATTATATTAACACAACTTCCACAATCAACCGAAATCCTCTTTAGTAAGCTTGGCCCGATCATGACCGAAATGGCCGTTGGGTCGATCGTCGGTGCCTCTACCTTGTCTGCATCTCTGTTCTTGAACACAATGTTATTTGTCATTGTAAGTTTTGCCGAAGCTCCATCTTTAATACTCGAACAATATTCAAAATTCATATGCTTGATCATACTAGCATAGTGCTCCATCTCAAGCCAACTCTTATCAGCTAGATGCGGTCCTCCAACTATTGTATTGATCACTAATCTTCCACCAGTTCGTGCAGGCTCCACAGTCTCGTATGGCGCTTGTCCTAGATTAGAGTCATTGTCCCCTGCCCGCCATCCCTAGGGCTTTAACAAAATGTTGTAACTTTCTTTCCTAAATCAGTTTCTCGATAATATCCTGGAGATTCCTATACTCATTCGTGTTATGACAATAACGTTAGTGGAACCGGCTGTATTTTCCAATTTGCTTATGTTTCTTCATCGATTCTTTCGAAAGCGGCTTCCTACACTGCATGGTATTGCATGTAGATAAGTAAACTTTCTCTGGAGATGTATTTAGTAGTGTGTATAAATCAAACATTGAAATCCTAGGTTTTCCTCTTCCAGAATCCCTCTTTTACCCATGGTTCCTATCACCGCCTTTCTTATGCCGATTCGGTTTATTTTGGACATTTACTTGAACTTTTATGAAACTCTCCCCTGACTGTTTCACTGTAATGTTACTCTGCATTCCTTCTGCACTTTGTCCCATGACATTCTTCTTCCTAGAGAATCTAGCTTCTTCTTTCCTCAAATACTGAGTTGCTTTTGCGTAGAAACGTACCAACGTTGCGGATGGTTTATCGGCTAACCAATCGCCAAAGTCGGATTTTGGATCAATCCCTCTCGTTACCGCCATCAATATTGAATGGTCATCTAGATTACTGAGTTCTGTAACAGCTGTATTAAATCTTTCCAAATAATCTTTCAGCGATTCTCTTAGAGCATGGATCATGCTAGATAGGGATATTACATCTTTGGGGCGAGTTGTGCACATATGGAACTGACCCATAAACTTTTTTGCTAAATCATTAAATCTAGAGATTGACTGTGGGAGTAATCTCAAAAATCACGTCGTTGCTATGCCAGAGAGAGTAATGGGAAAACATCTGCATTTTGTTGCATCATCAGCTCGTCCGGAATCCATCAGCCATTTGTATCTCATGATGTGCTGCTTGGGATCGGTTTTTCCCTCTTAGGAAGGCATCATGGCATGTTGAACCACCTTGGAAACTCATCATGTAAAATGTTGTTGGTGAATGAGGTATGGCTAATCAAAATTCCTCAATCATCAGTGGTCAAGACTTGGCTCTCCCTTACCAACTGTCTAACCGTAGTCGACAAGTCCGACGTTCGGATGGTTGGAGCTAAGTAGCGGTTGTGCTCCACCTCACGTGATGGTTGATATCTACGGGCCATTCTATGCCTTCTTGGCTCAACATCCTCCCGATGCGTATCACGTGCATCCACTTCATCATCATTCCAAGGAGGTAATTGATCTGCATCCATCTGAACTCCAGCATCCAAATCAACTGCAGCAGCTCCAGCTTGTGCTCTAGCATAAAGAGGCATGCTTCTTCCTTTAGAGGAGGGATAAGCCCCAATCCTTATGGAGGTTCGACCCCGATCCCTATAGAGGGATCGACACCGATCGGTCTCGACAAGCCAAGTTGGCTTATTAACTAATGTCCGGTAACTTCTACATAATATCCACTAATTCTGCGATGTCTACGTCTATGATAATCATTTAATGAGTTAGAACTCTCGATGTAGAATAAGGGGTTGGCTCCCTCCCAGCTTTCCCACGTTGTTGCTGACTAAGTTGGTTGATTAGGTTGATATTGGCTTGAATCCGCTGATTCAACTATCAATGGCTATCCACTAGCTCTCTCATCATATTCTAGAATTCAGCTCTTATGATCGGATTAGCTGGTTTTGGACATTAATTGGTTTGGTAGCATTCACATCTATTGGTTGATTGCTTGGGCCTTCTTGCTGGATGCTATCGTTGTTGCTTCCTTTCGCGTTTTGAGATGTAGATATAGTGTTCCTAACTATTTTCAATAGTTTCCTTAGACTTTTGCAAATCTGAAGAGAATGGATGAGCTGCTTGAAGATAATTATGGATCTCTTTAGGGATTTATGCAATCTAGTAGCAATAAAGGGATCCAAACAGGGCTGAGAATCTCGTTCTCAGTGAACATATCAAATTGTTTACATAAAAAATTGGCACAAACACGCAATAAAAGTTTTAAAGAGAAATAAATGAAGAATATAAGATGAAAACAATGGAAATAAGCAATTAAATAGTAGAAAATCAAAGCAATATCATGAACACACTGATTTATGGTTCGACGCTGTGTAGTTAATGCCCCGCTATTACCTCGCTACAACCCTGCTATATCTCCTAGCAGATTTATACCGCTACGATTTTTCCATATAGCCCCAGAATATAGCCTTTCCGCTTTAATCCTCGCTATATCCCGTTATTTCCGCTATATTCCGCTATTCCCGCTATATCTTTTTTAATAAAATGAATTGAAAAATTGCGTGTATACATTATAAAATTATGAAACTAATTTATTTGATTTAATTTTTAATATATTTTCAAAAATGAAAATACTCTAATATTCTATCAAATTCAATTATGTTATATAACAGTTTTTCGTTTATTTAAAGTATATACGCACAAGTTTTTATTTAACATTATTTATGTATTATTTATAATTCAATTGAATGATAATTTTTCATTTAATTACCATTTATATATTTGTAAAAACATTAAGTATGAGTTTTATATGCTATTTTAGAGCCATCCGCTATATCCTGCTTTATCCTCACTATATCCCCGCTATGACTTTTTGCACCTCCACCGCTTTGAATCTACCGAGCGCATTAACTGCACAGGTTCGACGTTATTTGCCTACGTCCACTTTGAATAGATAGCTTTATTGATCACTTTGTAAACTGAGTACAATAGGGATCAGATGAAAATCCTTAGTTAGAATATACTACAAAGCAAATAGCAGCGTACAGGTATCGAAAATGAACAACCAAGCTAGTATTTATAGAGGAAAATGGTGAAATATCTCCCTGAAAATTCGATAGAAGGATTTCCAAAACCATATAGACCCATAAGAGGGATCGAATGACCCAAATCCAAAGAAATAGAGATCGGTTCTGATCCCCATTTTAGAGGAATTGTGACGGCCCTGACTCGATCTTCGAAAATCGGCACCGAATACGACACTCATATTTAAATGCCGCAGGTCCAAACGTTGAATCTGGTTTGCCGGAGCTTATAACACCATTAAGTACAACACAGCGGAAGAAAAAGAATATCAATATATATAACGTTGATCTAATGACAGATACAATATATGATATAATATGACATAACAGAATGATACAATAGATATCAATACTATCAGAGATATAAGACATAACGGAAAGAATATCTTCAAAAGAATGCATCCCCAAATCCAATGCTCCAATCCAAAGCTAGCTCGAACCAACGTCACATTTCACCTAGATAAGCAAGTCTCGTCCGATCCAAAGACTGGACTAACTCCAGATAATCTACTAAACCTGACTATCTGAAAAACCCAACTCTAGACTGCCCGTGTGGAAAAATTGTGGGCACCCAGAGTTTAGGAAAGGAACAATAAACTCCAGGTCAGTCATGAGACTGGTATAAGTAACAAAAACAGTTTATCTTTTAAAACAAACAACTAAAGAATTTAGACTGAAACCGCAATGCTTTTTGAAAAATGAAACTACCATAAGGCCTCCCGACACACACACAATGCAATCGCACACATGAGAAGATTTCCCCTTATGATAGTCAAACGTGCTTACTACGCAAAATTCTTCTTTTATATTATTATTATTGCATAGTGGAAAACATTTCGAATGTATAATACTAATCTTAGCCAGCATAGGTACCATTATATTATGCCAGCTATAGCTACCTCATGAGGAGGCTGGTTATACAACTTCAATCGTAAAGGCTCGTATTGTTTGATCGGATTTTCCAACAAATGGTCAGGCTAAGGAACTTCCTACTGCCATATGGGTACGCCTCTGGTGGGACGTCCCGAGAACTTAACCAGCTCTCTGCCAACACAAGGCCGGGTTACCTCTGTAACTAGGTAACTACTACACGAGCATGCCACCCCCCGGTCCTTTGGGACTTTTATCCGAGGCGCCTCTAAACCACAAAGCAACAACCACACAGAAATGAGATTGAAGCCACCACATAGGTAAATACCTGGGCTTCATACCAGGATACCACCCTTTACCAGAAGGGAATGACATACCCTAAAGGGCGCGACCCTCATAACCTTGCCGCATCTTTCCTGTTTCGACCATTTCCGGGGTGTGAGGTCCTGATGCAGTCTCGTCCACAAAGCTACGCTTTACACTAAAGCCATGCTTTGATCACAAATGATCAACAAATGATCATTAACACACAGTAGCACTCAGCATGTCACACTACCAAATTGGGAGTATATCACAGATAACCCTCAACTACATAACCTCTGAGCTCCTACATCTCAGAGAAGGGTGTTAAGATAAGAGAATAAATTCTCCGCCACCAATAGATATGTATTTGAAAGAAATCGGCTTTATATCTCAAAGTGTAGTGTCAGGCATACAACCATACAAGTCTGTCTTGGGTTTGAACAGAACCGAAGGCACTTCGTAAGAAGCCCTTGCAAATCCGGGTATCCACAATCCCGATCGGACTTCCCATCACTTAGGGAGAACTCTATACCGGAGCAACTCAGTGCAGAGTCAATCAATAGGTTATCCTATCATTCTCACAAATACCCAGTCTTCACCACCGATCTTCAAATTCAATCCAATTCGACTTATCACTATTCAGAATGGTTATACGACACAAGGTCCTCTCTCGACTAAACTGAATAATGAGCGCAATATTTTAAAATATATGGATATCGGATTTCAGTTAAGTCACAACTTAAAAATCCGAAGCTTTTCTTTCAAATGGTTAAACAAATTACCATTTTAAATCTTTAAACAAAAAGATTCGTTTCACAAAGTTCACCCAGTTTCACAAAGATCCATTTACGGATTTCAAAACAATTTCCATTTCAATCGGATTAACTCATTAAATCTTTATAACAAGGATTTAACTTATAGCTTTCAAACCGTTTCCAAAGATTTATTCATAACTTGGAAATCATTTTCATTTTAGACTCGAAATCCTTTTAACACAAATTGGAGGTTCATTTCTTATGTGAAAGCTTTTATTATTTGAAAACAAGCAGTTCTCATGTTAGAAAAATCCAATTATATTTGCACGAGTTAAAGCCCTTGAATTTAAATTCAAATTCCCAAATCAATACATTTAAAATGGTTTAACCCATATATAACCTGTATAACATCTTTAATCCCTAGTTTCAAATCATAGGATTCAGTTTCAAATTTTGAATTTAAATTTAAATCAAATTATTTGGAACTTCAAAATTTTATCAAGTTATTCAAAAATAAATTTTATCTTTGAAATTTTGTTTCAATTTTTTTTACTTTATTCCCATTTCCAAACTATTTGGATTTAAAAATTCAATTCAAAACTATTTCAAAAATCTGCAACTTAACCAATTTCCACATGCAACCCATATTTGTGTGTGTATGGTGTAGTCCAGGGTTTTTACACAATAGTGCAACAACATCATCATCATAGATCAAAACACAAAAATATAGTTGATAAGCGGTATAAACTATAACGCTTATCTTTCATACACAAATTACAGATTAAATCACAGATAATCAACTACATCACAGTTCACAACACAGATCAGAATAATTCATATCACAAAGCATCAGACATCGGGAATACCAAACAATTCACTCATTCAATAAAATCCAAACATTCACAAGTAAAATTTATTAATCAACTGATAAATTTAAATCAGATGTATTACTTATGAAGAAATCATTAATCCTGGTTAATTAACATAAGTTAATCACAAATCATTTGAAATAAATTTCCCTTTAATCATTTATTATTTAACTTTTAATCGTTAACTCATCATTTCAAATTAATGAATCAATTAACCTTTATTTATTGAATTAACCTTTAATTATTCAATTAATCTCAATTAATCACATTTATAAATTTTTTGAATAATCTTAGTTAATGACCTTCATTAACCAATAACATTTCTTTAATTACTTTCCTAGTTAATCTCTAATTATAAATTAATCTAAATCATTAATTTATAAATTAAATAATTAAGTCATTCCTTAATTATCTTATTCATTAAATAATTTTAATACCTTAATTATCTCTAAGGTAGTCCATTTCTTTATTTATGACTTCATTAATATTAAAGTGTATTTAAAAGATTACACTTCTGAATTTAGATTCAAATTTCATTTTGAATTTAAGATTCAAAATGATTATATATTTCAAAATTAACCAAATCTAAAATCAACTTATAAACCTATATAAGAAAAGTTCTAACTAAATTACTTAAATTTTTATTTAAAAATTAAGCTTTAAAGATACATTACATTTTAACTTGCAAATTCAAGTTAAAACAAATTATTTAACTTTTTTATTCAAAATCCTTTTTATAAAAGAACTTTAACAAAATCCAATTCAAATATTTATTTGAAAACAAATTACTTTAAAAAGCTATCTGATTTAAACTTGTTTAAACATTCAGATTTAAAAACTAATTTTAATCACAGATTTGAATTCAAGAAACTTGAATCCATATCCAACATTTGATTCAAACTTGACTTTAAACTTTGATTCAAAACTTTGATTTAAACTTACTTTTAAAACCTTGATTTTAAATTCTTGATTTAAAATCCCAATTCATTTTAAAAGCTTAAGATTCAAAATTTTATTTGAAACTAAACTTAACTTTTGAATTTAAACCCAGTTTAAATTCTGGTTTCAGATTTTAAATTAAAATTTAGAAAACTGTCAGGTTTGTTTTTAAAACCTGAAAACCCTCTTTTAAATATTTTAAAACTTTAAGACTTCAAAACCATTTTGAATCTAACTTCATCTATCTAAACTTGTTTTTAAATCTATTTCACCATTTAAATTCTGTTTAAATTTGCTTTGAATTCAAATTTTTACTGTCAGGTATGCTAAAACCTGAAGCAAAACAAAAACAACCCAAGCCTCACTATTTTACTTCGAGTCCAATCATTCAAGACTTCGGGTAGATCACTCGAGTTACTCGAGAAAATCTCGAGTCTGCCCTGCTTCATCCCAAACTACCCAATTTCCAGATTACCAGAAACCATTGCTCCGTGCATGTGCACGTCGCTGCCGCTCACCTCCGGTCGACGCTGCATCGTCGAGCAAGTCGACAACCATCCACGCACCAACTCTCGACCCCCAGAAACCCCAATATCCACTCGAAATAAAAAATTGAGTTTAAACCCAAACCAGGATACACGAGAGCAACCACCACCTCAAACCTGTCATCGCCTCGTTCGCCACGCCCCGACCACCAGATCTCATACAACTCCGGCCAACTACTCGTCAACTTCCCCTCTTCCGTCACACAAAAGCGTGTTGCACTCGATCGATCACCCATGACGAACGAACCCAAATACAAGCCCACGTCAAAACTAGGTTTACGAACGTAAAACGCTGGCCGTCGTCGCCTCGATGATCGAGTACACCTTCAACCATTTTTCCCAGCAGCACCGTAGACTCCTCCACCTCCACGCGAAGCCCCGACCTCCAGAACGTCGCCTGTCACCAGAATTTGGCAAAACTCCATGCTCCGTTCATCATCGAACTTCTCTCAAACCTCTTACTTAAAAATCATCAAACCAAGCTTAAAAATCCTATTTTTGAATGAGGATTCTGGTTATATGGTTGAAGTAGCAAATCATTGCATTCGAAATTTACCAAATCTGAAATCTCTCTGTTGTTTTATATTTCCAGAACCAATACAAATTGTTTTTCTTTTAAACAAATTTTAAACTTAAGTCTATGTTATAACGACATTTTATGTTCAAAACTTAAGTCTTATCAAAGCTTGGATCGATAGCAAATGAATTTTTGATGAGTATTTGAGCCCTGGAATCAAAACAGATCAAAATACATATGCACAACATATACACAATTAAATATTCACACCAGATTTCATTTATATACACCTGCAAATATTTATTCATCTCAACTATACTAGCATGCAACATCTATTTATTCATTTTAGTTTAAAAGTTACTCACTTGATTAAGAAATGGACAGAGCTTCTTCTTTGAACCAGGTTTTGAAATTGCAAGCTGAAGCTTTTGATCTCTGGTTTGTAGTTGATTGAATTATTGTTTAAAGTTGAATTCTTTTGTTTAATTTTTGTTTAAGATAATATTACTTCAGATTTGTTTTGAATGAACGAACTGTGATGAAAAAGTTGATATATATATAAAAGAAGTTTGCAGGTGACATTATTTTGTTTGTACAAAAAGGTCAGAGATTTTTTTCTGGTGTTATGTTGACTAAAGATTTTTTTTTAAAGCTAAGCAAGATTTCGGCCGATGAATCTAATTTTTGTGCTAAGCATTAATGATCTTTGTCTTCTTTTTTCTCCTTATGTCTCCATACTTAAATATATGATTGTCTTCTTATGCGAGCTTCGTATACATGTTTTCATACATATCTTATTTTGTTTGAATCCATAAAAATTTTCTTGCCTTTAGTCTTGTTGCTTTGAAATATAAATAAAATCCTATAGTTAATATGTTATTATAATTTTTTCTAATGTATTGACTTTATATCTTATGAAACTATGTAATTTATTTACATGTTGTTTGAATTTGTCTAATTTATTTCTAGCTCAAATATTTATTTTAACTTACGTACTTATTGTCTTATTCCTCTATATACATATATATTTATATTTTATTTCTTTTACATTTTGCATTTCTCTATATATATATATAGATATTTAACTTTTAAGGAGATCGTTTTTAAAACTTAATTATACTTCAACAAAATAAACACACATATTTTTATTCGAATTTGGAGAAACTCAAATCAGTTTACAAATTAATTTCACAATTTTTATTCAAAAAATAAATTAATTATCAATTTTAACTTAGTTAAAATCCGAGATCGTTACAGATTCCCCCTTTAAGAAATTTCATCCCCGAAATTTGCAGGCACGAAAACAACAAAGATAGATACATAAAGATAGAGAAACAGTTTCCAGGTCAAACTGGATATCTATTCTGTATTTGGCTAACCGAATCATAATATCAATAATGGATATGAGAACAAACTCATACAATTTTTTCACAAGATACTCGGGTCACAGATCTACGATTATGCAGGGGCACTGGTTAGTTTGAAGGGCAACTAACCATTCATAGAATATATCGGGACCCAAACAATAGATAAATGGATTTAATCTTGCACAATTCTCAAACAATAGATATGAATTCCAAACTTAGGTCGGAACACCCCAAAGTATATACCAACTTGTCCCTCTTCGGACTTTGATATACACAAGAAATTGTAACAGAATTCCAAATTTGGTCTTAATCGAAATCATTTTATCGATACAATTCAAATTTAGCTCTATATTTGTTAACCAATTTATTTAGAATTTTAATTGCAAATTCATTAAAGTTTAGATCGAAAAAATGATAAGAAACCGATGAAGATACGAAGTAAGGATTTCCTACAACAATTCGTAGGGCCACCATCACACCAAAACTTCTCCTTGCAGCTGGTACGAAGCAAATCAAAAGAATTTGGAAACGAATCAATGGAAATTGATAGAGAAAATTGTTTCCGCTATTGCAGGGTATTGACCATTTGTAGTGGTACTCCCCTGTCCCCTATCTCGTTCTCTTCTTGCACTCGTACTCACTATAAATAAATAGTAAGAGAATTTACCGAGGCATTCGAACAGATATCTTAGGGATATTCTCATTCTAGGGTATACTTCACCCTATCTCTAACGAGTTACTCAATGTGTTATACTCTTGAGCTAAAGTTTTAACCTTCAGCTCTGATACCAAATGTGACGACCGTGTCTCGACCTTCGAAAATCGACACCGAATATGACACTCATATTCAAATTCCGCAGATCCAAACATCGAATCTGGTTTGCCGGAGCTTATAACACCATTAAGTACAACACGGCGGAAGAAAAAGAATATCAATATATATATATATATAACATTGATATAATGACAGATACAATATCTGATATAATATGACATAACAGAATGATACAATAGATATCAATACTATCAGAGATACAAGACACAGCGGAAAGAATATCTTCAAAAGAATGCATCCCCAAATCCAATGCTCCAATCCAAAGCTAGTTCAAACCAACATCACGTTTCACCTAGATAAGCAAGTCTCGTTCGATCCAAAGACTGGACTAACTCCAAATAATCTACTAAACCTGACTATCTGAAAAACCCAACTCTAGACTGCCCATATAGAAAAATTGTGGGCACCCAGAGTTTAGGAAAGGAACAATAAATTTCAGGTCAGTCATGGGACTGGTATGAGTAACAAATACAGTTTATCTTTTAAAACAAACAACTAAAGAATTTAGATTGAAAATCGCAATGCTTTTTGGAAAATGAAACTACCATAAGGCCTCTCGGCACACACACAATGCAATCGCACACATGGGGGAGATTTCCCCTTATGATAGTCAAAGATGCTTACTATGCAAAATTCTTCTTTTATATTATTATTAGTGCATAGTGGAAAACATTTCGAAAGTATAATATTAATCTTAGCCAGCATGGGTACCATTATATTATGCCAGCTATAGCTACCTCCTGAGGAGGCAGGTTATACAACTGCAATCGTAAAGGCTCGTATTGTTTGATTGGATTTTCCAACAAATGGTCAGGCTAAGGAACTTCCTACTGCCACATGGGTACGCCTCTGGCAGGACATCCCGAGAACTTAACCAGATCTCTGCCAACACAAGGCCGGATTACCTCTAAAACTAGGTAACTACTACACGAGCATGCCACCCCCCAGTCCTTTGGGACCTTTATCCAAGGCGCCTCTAAACAACAAAGCAACAACCACATAGAAATGAGATTGAAGCCACCACATAGGTAAATACCTAGGCTCCATACCATGGTACCACCCTTTACCAGAAGGGAATGACACACCCTAAAGGGCGCGACCCTTATAACCTTGCCGCATCTTTCCTGTTTCAACCATTTCCGAGGTGTGAGGTCCTGATGCAGTCTCGTCCACAAAGCTACGCTTTACAATAAAGCCATGCTTTGATCACAAATGATCAACAAATGATCATCAACACACAGCAGCACTCAGCATGTCACACTACCAAATTGGAAGTATATCACAGATAACCTTCAACTACATAACCTCTGAGCTCGTACGTCTCAAAGAAGGGTGTTAAGCTAAGAGAATAAATTCTCCGCCACCAACAGATATGTATTTGAAAGAAATCGGCTTTATATACCAAAGTGTAGTGTCAGGCATACAACCATACAAGTCTGTCCCGGGTTCGAACAGAACCGAAGGCACTTCGTAAGAAGCCCTTGCAAATCCGGGTATCCACAATCCCAATCGGACTTCCCATCACTTAGGGAGAACTCTATACCGAAGCAACTCAGTGCAGAGTCAATCGATAGGTTATCCTATCGTTCTCATAAATACCCGGTCTTCACCACCGGTCTTCAAATGCAATCCATTTCAACGTATCACTATTCGGAATGGGTTGTACGACACAAGGTCCTCTCCCGGCTAAACCGAATAATGAGTGCAATATTTTAAAATATATGGATATGAGATTTCAGTTAAGTCACAACTTAAAAATCCGAAGCTTTTCTTTCAAATGGTTAAACAAATTACCATTTTAAATCCTTAAACAAAAAGATCCGTTTCACAAAGTTCACCCAGTTTCACAAAGATCCATTTACGGATTTCAAAACAATTTCCATTTCAATCGGATTAACCCATTAAATCTTTATAACAAGGATTTAACTTATAGCTTTCAAACCATTTCCAAAGATTTATTCATAACTTGGAAATCATTTTCATTTTAGACCCAAAATCCTTTTAACACAAATTGGACGTTCATTTCTTATGTGAAAGCTTTTATTATTTGAAAACAAACAGTTCTCATGTTAGAAAAATCCAATTATATTTGCACGAGTTAAAGCCCTTGAATTTAAATTCAAATTCCCAAATCAATACATTTAAAATGGTTTAACCCATATATAACCTGTATAACATCTTTAATCCGTAGTTTCAAATCATAGGATTCAGTTTCAAAATTTGAATTTAAATCAAATTATTTGAACTTCAAAATTTTATCAAGTTATTCAAAAATAAATTTTATCTTTGAAATTATGTTTCAAAAACTTTTTACTTTAATCCCAATCCATTTCCAAACTATTTGGATTTAAAAATTCAATTCAAAACAATTTCAAAAATCCGCGACTTAACCAATTTCCACGTGCAATCCATATTTGTGTGTGTATGGTGTAGTCCAGGGGTTTTACACAATAGTGCAACAACATCATCATCACAGATCAAAACATAGAAATAAAGTTGATAAACGGTATAAACTATAACGCTAATCTTTCATACACAAATTTCAGATTAAATCACAGATAATCAACTACATCACAGTTCACAGTACAGATCAGAATAATTCATATCACAAAGCATCAGACAACGGGAATATCAAACAATTCACTCATTCAATAAAATCCAAACATTCACAAGTAAAATTTATTAATCAACTGATAAATTTAAATCATATGTATTACTTATGAATAAATCATTAATCCTGGTTAATTAACATAAGTTAATCACAAATCATTTGAAATAAATTTCCCTTTAATCATTTATTAGTTAACTTTTAATTATTAACTCATCATCCTAAATTAACGAATCAATTAACCTTTATTTATTGAATTAACCCTTAATTATTTAATTAATCTCAATTAATCACATTTATAAATTATTTAAATAATCTTAGTTAATGACCTTCATTATCCAATAACATTTCTTTAATTACTTTCCTAGTTAATCTCTAATTATAAATTAATCTAAATCATTAATTTATAAATTAAATAACTAAGTCATTCCTTAATTATCTTATTCATTAAATCATTCTAATACCTTAATTATCTCTAAGGTAGTCCATTTCTTTATTTATGACTTCATTAATATTAAAGTGTATTTAAAAGATTACACTTCTGAATTTAGATTCAAATTTCATTTTGAATTTAAGATTCAAATTGATTATATATTTCAACATTAACCAAATCTAAAATCAACTTATAAACCTATATAAGAAAAGTTCTAACTAAATTACTTAAATTTTTATTTAAAAATTAAGCTTTAAAGATACATTACATTTTAACTTGCAAATTCAAGTTAAAACAAATTATTTAACTTTTTATTCAAAATCCTTTTTATAAAAGAACTTTATCAAAATCCAATTCAAATATTTATTTGAAAACAAATTACTTTAAAAAGCTATTTGATTTAAACTTGTTTAAACATTCAGATTTAAAAACTAATTTAAATCACAGATTTGAATTCAAGAAACTTGAATCCATATCCAACATTCGATTTAAACTTGGCTTTAAACTTTGATTCAAAACTTTGATTTAAACTTACTTTTAAAACCTTGATTTTAAATTCTTGATTTAAAATCCCAATTCATTTTAAAAGCTTAAGATTCAAAATTTTATTTGAAACTAAACTTAACTTTTGAATTTAAACCCAGTTTAAATTCTGGTTTCAGATTTTAAATTAAATTTTAAAATTTAGAAAACGGTCAGGTTTGTTTTTAAAACCTGAAAACCCTCTTTTAAATATTTTAAAACTTTAAGACTTCAAAACCATTTTGAATCTAACTTCATCTAGATTTAAACTTGTTTTTAAATCTATTTCACTATTTAAATTCTGTTTAAATTTGCTTTGAATTCAAATTTTTACCGTCAGGTATGCTAAAACCTGAAGCAAATCAAAAACAACCCAAGCCTCACTATTTTACTTCGAGTCCAATACTTAAAGACTTCAGGTAGATCACCCGAGTTACTCGAGAAAATCTCGAGTCCACCCTGCTTTATCCCAAACTACCCAATTTCTAGATTACCAGAAACTATTGCTCCGTGCACGTGCACGTCGCCGCCGCTCACCTCCGGTCGACGCTGCATCATCGAGCAAGTCGACAACCATCCACGCACCAACTCTCGACCCCCAGAAACCATAATATCCACTCGAAATAAAAAATTGAGTTTAAACTTAAACCTGGAAACACGAGAGAAACCACCACCTAAAACCTGTCATCGCCTCGTTCGCCACGCCCCGACCACCAAAACTCATACAACTCCGGCCAACTACTCGTCAACTTCCCCTCTCCGTCACACAAAAGCGCGTTGCACTCGATCGATCACCCACGACGAACGAACCCAAATATAAGCCCACGTCAAAACTAGGTTTACGAACGAAAAACGCTCGCCGTCGTCGCCTCGATGATCGAGTACACCTTCAACCATTTTTCCCAGCAGCACCGTAGACTCCTCCACCTCCACACGAAGCCCCGACCTCCAGAACGTCGCCTGTCACCAGAATTTGGCATCCATGCTCCGTTCATCATCGAACTGCTCTCAAACCACTCACTTAAAATTCATCAAACCAAGCTTAAAAATCCTATTTTTGAATGAGGATTCTGGTTATATGATTGAAGTGGAAAATCATTACATTTGAAAATTTTGAAATCTCTCCGTTGTTTTATATTTCCAGAACCAATGCAAATTGTTTTTCTTTTAAACAAATTTTTAAACTTAATTCTATGTTATAACAACATTTTATGTTCAAAACGTAAGTCTTATCAAAGCTTGGATCGAGAGCAAATGAATTTTTGATGAGTATTTAAGCCCTGGAATCAAAACAGATCATAATACATATGCACAGCATATACACAATTAAATATTCACACCAGATTTCATTTATATACACCTGCAAATATTTATTCATCTCAACTATACCAGCATGCAACAACTATTTATTTATTTTAGTTTAAAAGTTACTCACTTGATCAAGAAATGGACAGAGCTTCTTCTTTGAACCAGGTTTTGAAATTGCAAGCCGAAGCTTTTGATCTCTGGTTTGTAGTTGATTGAATTATTGTTTAACGTTGAATTCTTTTGTTTTAGTTTTTTTTAAGATAATATTACTTCAGATTTGTTTTGAATGAACGAACTGTGATGAAAAAGTTGATATATATAAAAGGAGTTTGCAGGTGACATTATTTTGTTTGTACAAAAAGGTCAGAGATTTTTTTCTGGTTTTATGTTGACTAAAGATTTTTGTTTAAGCTAAGCAAGATTTCGGCTGATGAATCTAATTTGTGTGCTAAGCATTAGTGATCTTTGTCTTCTTTTTTCTCCTTGTGTCTCCGTACTTAAATATATGATTGTCTTCTTATGCAAGCTTCATATACATGTTTACATACATATCTTATTTTGTTTGAATGTATAAAATTTTTCTTGCCTTTAGTCTTGTTGCTTTGAAATATAAATAAAATCCTATAGTTAATATGTTATTATAATTTTTTCTAATGTATTGACTTTATATCTTATGAAACTATATAATTTATTTACATGTTGTTTGAATTTGTCTAATTTATTTCTAGCTTAAATATTTATTTTAACTTACATACTTATTGTCTTATTCCTCTATATACATATATATTATATTTTATTTCTTTTACATTTTGCATTCCTATATATATATATATATTTAACTTTTAAAGAGATCATTTTTAAAACTTAATTATACTTCAACAAAATAAACACACATATTTTTATTCGAATTTGGAGAAACTCAAATCAGTTTACGAATTAATTTCACAATTTTTATTCAAAAATTAAATTAATTATCAATTTAAACTTAGTTAAATTCCGGGATCATTACAGGAATTTAAGGTGCAATCCCTTTGGAAGCTTCCCCATTTTGTAATATGCTTAGCCTCTAAGTTTCATGCCAATTGGATAAGTAGAACTTGAGTTATTGCTCAATCTTTACTGCAAGGTGAGTTGTTTCCTGATATTGGCCGAGCCCTATTGAGGGAAGAGGACCGATCCCTGTTGTTTCATCCTTTTGAGGTGCAATCCTTAGGGTAAGTTCACTAGGGTCCACACATCTTGCTCCTAAGTGTCATATGCATTTGACTTATGGATCTTGAGATATTGCTTGTTTTCCGTTGAATTACACTTGTTTAGCTGAAATATGTTGATCCCTATGTTGAAGAGTGATTATAGCCGATCCCTTTTCCGTACCGAACTATATTCAATACTTTGAACATTCTTCATTGCATATTTCGCAATTCCGTTCAATCACGGCTTCATATTATCATCTATACTTCATCTTTGGACCCCACAATCATCTCTTTGGACTTACCGGCCTGATGGCAGTCGAATCTAACTTGTCCAATCAGTTTGGATATAGCTGGGTAAAAATGCTAGATAATAATGAGGGTCTTTAGGATTTTGTGGACCGCTTCTGTAACACCTCCACCTTTATATCGATACTATCCAAAAGTATTATAAATTAGTACCGTCGCATAATGTGGAGAATAAAGCGATATGAGGTGCACACATGAATATTCCCTTGTATTAACACCAGTATGTATTAAAACATCAAATAAATATCTCACCTATACGTACACAATATTGGTACAAAGCAATAAACAATTGTGCCTCTAAGATAGAACAATACACAATATACAATAAATATCGGAGATCACAGAGCAACTGCAACGATAAAATATAACATATAAAATATACAAGGTATGATATACATTACAATTTCAAATACATACACTAGTCAATACAATACAAAATAATATACTACAATGTCGAATATCTATTCACCTCTAAGCCTAGAAAAATACATGATAGTCTCATAATCCCTGTACCTAAATTGTTTCAAACTTACTCAAGTATTATAAATAATACACGGGTCAGACTATATCTATAATGATGGGTGATGAAATATGTAAAATCAGTGAAAGGTTTCATATTAATAATAACAATAACATTAACAAGTTCAAATATCTCAAGATAACAACCACTACAATTTACATAATAAAGTATCATCATCCATATAAAGAATGCCATTCAGAAATCATGAAATCAACTTCAATTAGGTGAATTACACATATTAGAAATCACCACCAAAATCGATTTATATAAAATGTGAGCTAGCCTATCAAATCATATAGACCGTATCCATCATCTTATAAACCTTCAATATAAATCATTCACAAACCAAGCACCAACAATAAAGTAAGGCTATCATAAAATTCCAAATCATCAAAGAGTATGATTATACGGGGATTAACTACACTTTAAACTCAACCGGTCTCTAGTCTAGTCAACTCATTATAAGAAAGACACACACACACACACACACACACATATATATGCCAATCCACAATCCACTACACACACATATATACCATGAATCTAACAAGATTCCGACAATCGCCTACCGCAAGCCTACTCTAGGAACATTGGTCTCCCGCCAACCACAGAGTAGTCGTTTATTCCTATAGTCTTCAATGTATATGCCAATCTACTATACTCACATATCTTGATCCAGATAGAGAGATTGACAGCTGCCTACCCCAATCTTGCTTTAGGAACCCATATCTACTCACCTACCACAAAGTAACCGTCTGTTCCTATAGTCTCTAGTTACCTCAACGAACATCGTGACCCCATCCACCAGTGGCTCATCTACACGTGCCCACGGCCACGACCTTGCTTTGCCCCTAATGGTAACATACTGCTGGCCTAAGCGACACAAGGGGCTATGGTCAATAACCCATCTACTACTACCAATACTGTAACGCGCATCAAAAGGACATATAACTACGGTGTCGCCGATCTAGGGTGCGACCCCACAATCAGATTAGGGTGGATACTGGCTAATCTGGTTCACTCCCGAATAATAAAGGAAGATGGACACAATATGGATGATCATATAGTACTCGTACCATATAGTTATGCATATCTTTAATACCCGGCCGACATGCGACTCTCATAAGCCAATAGTTAACAGTACGATATTCCTTACCGAGTATCACATATAGACATGAGTGTAATCCCCATTTGGATGATACCTACTTACAATGAACAACCAAATAAATAACATAACGACATCCCATAACACCGCATGTTATTCGAATAATTATTCAGCGTTCATAAACTACACTCGATCCATACTATATATTATATACGATAAGTCTGATGAATAACCAGAATAGTGTTACCGAAAGTCCCATACCAGATGGTATCACCGAACCATTTATTCAAATGTCTCATCACACAGATATGAAATCTCACAAATCAAATAGAAGGATGTCATCACCATATCATATTTACTTTAACAATCAAATCTATCTCAATGATGAATCATTCACAATATCGAAATCAACATAGTTAATGAAAATCGAGAATGTATGATTGAGCCAAATACATAAATAAAAAAATACAAACAAACACACACACACATATTATAATCAAATCAATTCTTAATAATAAATTGTTCTTGACATATAATTATATATAACAAAATAAATATTAAGAGATAAATAATAAATACGTATTGCAGATATAAATAAGTAATTGTTTAAACTCAGATATAATTTAATATTTACAATAACCAACTAATATCCTAGTTTTTACGCTTAGTCAATTATTAAATACTTACTAATAACATTAGAAAACTCAATTTAGATTCTCAAAATAGTTTATAAAGCTGAATATTACATATAAAAGTACTTTCATAACTTTATATAATCCAATACTATTACTAAGTAATATTATACTATCCAAAACAATGTAATATATTCATAATCTATTATATATCACTTAGAAAAATAATATCATTGATTTCATATTATATTTTATAAAAAAATTAGTATATTATATTTTCCTTTAAAATAGTTCCAAAACTTATAATATGTTGCAGTATTGATTTTTATAACCAATAAAGAGCTAAATTTATATTTTAATTCAAATTATATTTATAAGTATAGAAATAGCTAATTAAATAAAATTTGGCAAATCATTTGTAAAATACTTTTAATTAAACTTTTAATAAAATTTCAAAACGCTTAAATAAATTTTTCAAAACTTTCTGAACGTCTTTAAAAAGAAAATAAATAAATATTCAGTTCAATACACAAACAGACATTATATTGTTTGCAAAGTAACACTTTCAACCAACCCAATCAACCAATATCTAATTAACTATCAATTTGAACATACAATCAAACCATACAAGGATGTATTATATTGCTTCATTCCATAACAACCATACTACTTAATTTCATCCTAACCAATATCGAGCAATTCATTCAACCAACAATTCAAGCAATGATTTGGAATAATTATATAAATAATAGGATATAAAATAGTTGCGAGTTATAGAGATAATTCACCATGATTTCCAAGACAAATATTTGAAGCATCACTATATAGCCGAACACCCTAACACACACAACACTCATATCACTTCAGTCTCCACCACGATTCCACTAGGACGCACATTCGCCTATCACGCAACTATAGCCCTATCGTGAGCCATGGTACCGCATGTAGCAGCCATCGCCAGAATTCGCGGTAGCATCCAGCCTTGGTTGGCTAATCCTTCACATCGCTCGGCCTAGTGGTCACACCTCCTATTGCACACGACTACAGTGTGATTCCATCTCCAGGTCACCCTGTTAACAATGACCACAAATGAACCTCCTCGACCTCCCTTGGTCGTGCCACCAATCGCATTCGCCTGCCACCCCTTCATTCATTGCACTAGGTTGGTTTCCACTCCTATATGCATGCGTCTTTTTTTTAATAATCTATGTCGGGATTTTTAATTGAGGCAGATAGGGCACGAATTCGTTTTTTAGGGCTGAAATTAAAATTGATTAACAAGTTTTTCAATTGAAGGTGTAATGAGAATTCTAAAATAAGGAGGAAAGAAATTGGACTTGGGCCCGAGCCTGAATTATTTGGGCTTTGATTTAATTCAATCCAATCATTATTATTTTTCATTTCATTTCTTTTCATAACTACTTTTAATCTAATTGGAAACAAATATAAATTTGATTTAAATTGATTTACACTTTATTATCCTGAATATATTTTGATAAGCACCCAATTTCATTTAATTTTTAAATCAAAAATATTTAATTAACTAAAAAATTATTTATAAACTACTAATTATCAAATTTCGAATCAATTTTTTTTAATTTAATTTGATATATTTATTTATACAGTGTAGAAAGTAGGGCTGTTATAGACTTCCATCCTTATGAAAATTGCGTCGCAACTTCCTATGTGAACTTCTAATACAACTCTGACTCTGATTTTCATCATATTTTACAATCTTCTATCAAACTCAAGTACACAATTCTCTATGTAGCTCTAACACTCCAATCTTTTTTTATCATATGCTATTATTATAAATAGATTCAATTTAACAAACTTTAAATTCGCGTATGATGAAATTTTTTGAAATTTTCTTAGCGTTGAACTATACAGAAAATTTCAACAAAGTATGCAGCCATTTACAATTTCACAAATATGTTATACATAATATACATCAAGCACATGGTCAGAATCATACTATTTATCAATATTTCTAATATTTCTATATTTTAAAACGATAGGCATACCTTTTAATTAACATTTTTAAGCAACTTATTATTTAGCGTGTAAAAGTGAGCCAAATTCACCAACTAATCCAGATATGCTCCAACCGTACCTATACTCACTCAACTTCAAATATTAACTTCATACACGAGAGTATAATAAGTATGCACTTATATAGGATAAAAGAATTTGCAAATTTCATGTTTTAACTACTTTCAAGTTTTTAATTGGCTAAATGACTAAATTGAGCTATGGTTTCTAAAAGTAATAATGTTAGCTTCCTAAAACAACTTCCGTATTGCGAAAATATGAATTGGAGGCAATTCTAACCCTACCTAGAGAAGATTTTTAAAACGTGCGCAGGCCCACTCTTTTAATTTGCAACTCCAATCTAGTAAAAGTTAAATTTTGCGATTAGATTAAAACAAAAGTTGTTCCTTATCCTATTGGCTTTCTAGAAAGTTCAAGATCGTCAAATTCTAATAAAGAAATTAAAAATTACGGTCAAACGAATTTAGAAAAATTCATAGTTGCTCAAAGTAGACTACAAAAAACAGAAAATTTAATGAAATACAAGCAATATATAAGTTTACCTGGTCAAACTAGTAATTAATAAATGACAACAAAAATCAAACAGACTTGTTTTATTTTCTAACATGCTCAAGAATGATGTCAGGCTCTAGCGCACAAGCTTATGCATACTTATGCATATGCATGCATTATGGGAATATTAGATATACATGCACTATTAGACGTACATGCATTATACACTTAAATAAGCCTATTTATGTGAATGATTTCAGCTTTATGCATAAAATTGTCAAATTTGCTACAATTTTGGATTTAATGAGAACGGTTTAATGATCTCATAAAATTTATCGACATGCCCAGGCAAGGCTCCAAGGTAAGGCTAGCAAGCCAACCGCCTAGGGCAACAGGGAGAAAAGGGGCAATAATTTATGTTTCTGGATAAGTAATAGCCTTTACAACATAAATAAGTCAAATGATATCATATCTCAGTGGTGATTGGTTTCAGCTTAAGCAAGCATCCTAGGTTCGACTCTTGGCTTTCTTTACCCAATTTCAGTACTTCACTTGTGCTTAAATTTTCTACTTTGTCTTGGGCAACCAACTAGATTGGGCCGAGCCTGGACATGCCAATATACTTCATTGAATTTACGCCATTAGTTCAAATCAAAGTTTTAGTTATAATATAAATTGTGGGAAACCATATATATTAGGATGCTAATAATGTTCATGTATTAAACTAATTTCAAGAAGTCATTATCCTACTTGTCTATTTGGGTTCTACGTCGCAACATGTACAAAAATACAATGGTTAGAATCAAGCCAAACGAAATCCAAATCTTAGTTCATAAAGTTCAAATTTTAAGCTGGAAACCAAAATTAAAATGTATATCTTGAATCAAAAAATAAATAAAAATAAAAATCCATAGTTTTATGCTTGAAATATTACTTTGTCCAATAATTTGAAAATCCTTTATATAGCATTTTCTTGAATTTTTTTAAATAAAATCTACCTTCAGCACAAGACTAATTTATTTTGTATCGATATATATTATACCTTACAAAAAATTCCGTTGGTTCAAACTTTGGACAAACATATCTTTATAAACAACAATTCATACATTAATTAGATTAAAATGCACAACATTGCTGCGCTATAAATATTAGCGATTCATTTCACCAATTGGCTAGATTGTTGGCTTCCTAGAATTTTATATCAACACTGCCTCGCTAGTGACCTCAACTTCACACTAATATCCAATTGCTGCATACACTGTTTAAAATATATATAATAATTTCCTTCCTAAAATAATATATTACTTCTCAAATCCATGCACAATCCAAAATAAAATAAAATAAATGCTTCTTATACCATTTTCAAAATATTGTGTCGAACTGCCTCATATAAGCATTTAGGAGCCCCTATCGATAACGTTGATCGGACGTATTGATCGGAATTCTTAAATCGCTCTACGGACAAACTAACACCATAGTAAACTAATAAGATATTTTCAATCATGTATTCCTATTTTATTAAATCATTTGCATATTTGATATAAATATTAAATTTCAAAATTTGTGTATATACATTCAGTTGAAAACCTATTAAGATCAATACAGATTATCATACATCGTAGTAGCAAACAAACACTCAATTAATTTAATTTTTCCATTCCATATTTTATATATACTATTTATCAATAATTTCTTGAACAATTTATTATTCCCTAGTGGTTCAAATTTGAATAAACCGCTGGCTTATATTAATGTTTTTCTTTGTCCAGATTCTTGTAGGGTTATAAATTTCTAAGAGACAATCTCCTACTCAATTCCCATATTTCGGACTAGGCTAAATGGAAACAAAATCCTATTCAACCAAACGCACATCAAACAAACAAACAAACAATTGCTTTCTACGAAAAGCAATTTATCAACATCCGCTATGCACTTTGATCACTATTGAGTCACCCATTCACATCAAGTCACGCAGAGGCTTATTCACCATCAATGCTGACACTACTAGCTAGACTAGCCTCTTCTTCTTTCACAACCTTCATCAACTACTCTGTATCTCGTATAGAGACTTACACTTAGAAAAAGGTAGAAGAAATATATTATATAATAAGAAAAATACAAATACGTCTATAGATGATTACCTTAGTAATCATCGTATACTCCTACTATAACTTGAGTATAAACAATAATCCACCACACAACCACGGGGACTTTAAGTCTTATCTAAGGCCAGACCTCATGTCCTGTATACTCGGTATTGTTCTAAACCTACTTTGATGCCAAATTGTAACACCTTACCTCTATACCCATACTATCCAAGAGTATTAGAAAGCAATACTATCAGATAATATGGAGAATAAGGCGATATGGTGTGCATATGTGCATTGGACTAACATTGGTACATATTAAAACATCAAATAAATATCTCACCTATATGTACACAGTACCGATACAAAGTAATAAACAAATATGCCTCCAGGAGACAACAATGCACAATGTACAGTAAGTATCAGGGATCACTGAGTTAGTCAAGGCGATAAGATATAATATGTAAAGTATACAAGTATGATATGCATCATAATGTAAAATACATACACGAGTCAATACAATACAAATAATGTACTACAACGTTGAATATCCAGTCACCTCTAAGCCCGAAAAAATATATGCTCGTCTTATAGTCCATCTACCTAAAACGTCTCGGATAGGCCAGAGTATTATAAATAACACATGGGTCAGACTATATTTATAATGATGGGTGATATGAAATATCTAAAATCAATGAAAGCTTTAATATTAATAATAACAATAACACTATCAAGTTCAAATATCTCAAGGCAATAACCATTATAATTCACATAATAAAGTGTCATCACCCATATAAACAATGCCACATTAAAATCATAAAATTAACATCAATTGGGTGAATAATCCATATTTGAAATCACCATCAAAATCAATTTATATAAAATGTGAGATAGCCTATCAAATCATCCAAACCATATCCAACATCTTACAAACCATCAAAATGAACAATGCACAAATTAAAGCATCGACAATAAAGTTAGGCTATCTCAAAAATACTAAATCATTAAAGAGTATGGATATACGGGGACTGAATACACTTTAGAATCAACTAGTCTCTAGTCTAATCAACTCATTATAGGAAAGAGACTTATATGACAATCTACTACCTATACAAATACCATGAATCTAATGGGAGACTGACAGCTGCCTGCTGCATGGCTGCTCCAGGAACACAGGCCTCCTCGCCAACCATAGAGTAACCGCCTATTCCTATCATCTTCAAGGTATATACCAATCTACTACACTCACATACCCTAAAATAGATAAGGCGACTAACAGCTGCCCACTACAAGCCCGCTCCAGGAACTAGGTCTACTCGCCTACCGCAAAGTAGCCATATATTCCTATAGTCGATGGACATCGTAACCCCATCCACCAGTGGCATGTCTACACAGAGCCCTGGTCACGAACCTGTTTTTCCCCTAATGGTAACATACTACTGGCCTAAGCAACATAATGGGCCATAGGCAACAACCCATCTTCTAACTACCAATATTGTGATGCACATCAAAGAAACATATAACTACGGTGTCACTGATTTGCGGCGCGACCTTATGATCAGGCCGACAGGGTGAATACTGGCCATTTTGGTTCGCCCTCGAAAAATAAAGGAAGTTGGACACGATGTGGATAGTCATATAGTCCCTATACCCTATAGCTATGCATATCTCTAATAGTAGGACGACCTGCAGCTCTCATAAGCTAACATCTAGCAATATAATACTCCTCACCGAGTATCACATATATACACAAGTGTAATCTCCGTTTGGGTGACATTTCTTAGAGTGAATAATCAAACAAATAACATAACGGCGTCCCATACCATCTCATATTATTCGAATAATTATTTAATATTCATAAACTACATTTGATCCATACTATATATCTTTATATGATAAATCCAATGAATAACTGAAAAAGTGCTATCGAAAGTCCCATATCACACTGTATCATTGAACCGTTTATTCAAATTTCTAATCACATAGAAATGAAATCCCACAAATCAAATAGAAGGATGCCATTACCGTATCATATTAATTTCAACAGTCAAATCAATCTCAATGATGAACCATTCACAATATCAAATCAACATGTGATGAAAATCTAGAATGTATGAAAAAGCCAAATATATATATATATATGTATGTATGTATGTATGTTTATACATATATTATAATCAAATCTATTTTAATAATAAGTCATTCATGACATATTATTTTTTGTAACAAAATAAATATTAAGAGATGGATAATAGATATATATTCCATAAGTAAATAAGTAATTATCTAACTCAGAGATAATTTAATATTGCTATAAACAACTATTACCAGCCTTTTGATCAGGCAATATTCAGATAGACTAGGCGAATCAAACTTGGAGATTATCAAGGCACGAAGCCCGAAGAGATAACCCAAGAGTCTAGAAACCAAGCATAGACAGAGCCAAGACACCAATACCAAACCAACCCAAGACAAGAGAGGCAAATATCCACCTAAATGGTGGATCAATATCGATCCAACCACCTAGATCAGTATCGATCCAAGAATGCTTCTCCAAACATACCAATCTTCTGCCTACCTACTCTACTCGATGCTAGAACCGTATTTCAAGTGTTATTTTGTTGATCCCGTGCAATTCTTTGTCGATCTCCATGCGCTCTTAAATCAGCAACTCTGCTTCTCCATTGATCCATCATTTGGACTTAGAAACAAGCTAATAATAATGCAAAAAAATATGGAATCACAAAGCTAACCACAAGACAATCCCATATAAAGAGTTCAAAATAACCAGTTCGGCCATCTCACAGATCAATATTGATCCAAGCCCATGGATCAATACCGATCCACATAAGTTGCTGAGGTATCCCCAATTTTCTTGGAGAAATAGTCCGTGGCATGGAAAAAAGGTGGAGATCATTTGGATGAGATTTTAGACTTCCTGATTCTATAAATAAAGGGACGTGGCTTATTTCTAAGGATCTTTTGGATCTCGCTTTCCCTTGCTCTAATATCTTATAGTCACTATCAGATTTATACCGATCCGTAAGAATTCCTACCTATAGTCAGCAAGATAATCAATAAAATCAGTAAGTGAACATAGGCCAAGATTAGTCAAACCACTATAAATTGTTGTGTGTTATTTCCTACTTATTTTCATTTAATTTCTTCAAATTTTACTCTCCATTTAATCTTCTAGGTGTTTACGTCATTTTTGGTTCAAACTTTTTGGTGCTTTCACCAAGAAGGATACTCTCAGGCTACTTGGATCCATCATCTACTATTGGATTTTTTGGATTCAAGAGATAGATCCAATTTTCCAACCTTACAGTTCTACTATTCAAAGTTTCAATAATCTAAGAGAGGCTATTCACCATGGCCCCATCAAGGAGAGAATGTGCTACAACTTCTAGAGCTACTAATGATATTAAGAACTAGACACTCGCCATATGGATGAAGCTACCTAACAAGGACGACCGAATATCTAAAATCCAGCTAATGTCGTGACCGGAGTGGAAATAGGTCGTATGGTAAAGTAGATGAAGGATAAAATCCAAGAGACTCACAACCAAATGAACCAATAGATGCAACTAAGCTTAAGGTTGTTAAATGAACTAACTCAGAACAGCCGAAGGAGGAGAAGAAGGGATTCAAGTTCAAAATATGAAAGTTCCTCATTATCCGACCAAAGACGGAGGGATAGAAAGAAAAGGAGGACTCAAAAAACTACTAGGGCATCATATCAAGGAAGAAGGCAAAACCCCAACTTGGGTTTGTGGATTGGTAACGATCCAACTGATGGTGAGCTCAAAGCTCGCCTTTTGCATGGCCGCATGGATTTGACTTCTGATCGTGCTGTAGATGATCAGAATGCTGAATATCGCGCTGATACTATTGATACAACATATGGGAATCAAACGGGGGTACTAAGGGACGAATGGATCTCTCGAAGTCTGGAGAGCCTAGGTATCGAGAGACTACTCGATAGTGTCCGCCGGGTTGAACATATCAGGTAGACCCCGATTACTACCGTTTAGTCGAACCTGTAGAACTAAAGTATTTGTAAGATATAGTCAAGGAACTTGTAAGTGAAAACTGATTCAGAAGCAATAATGAATGGGGTACTTCTCTGTAATGACTCTTATTTTGACTAACATTATTTAGGACATTTAATTTTATGAATTAAATGAAATAATGTAGATGGTTAAAGGATTGAGATTTGTATAATTATAAGGTAGCCATGCCTTAAGTAATGAATAAACAAATGGACATATAAAGTGAAATAAGTAAAGGAAATAAGATAAGGGAAAAATAGGAATATGTTATATTTTTATACCCTAAACCCTTATTCCATTCTCATTTCCAACATTCACAAACAAAACTAAATATAGAACTTGGCCAGCCACCATAAGAAGAAAATAAGAGAAAGATAAGTAATAATTCAAGAAGGAAGATTAATTAAATCAACTCACGGGAAAATCTCAACCATTTTAACAATCAAGCTAAGTGATTAATAGACTACATCTCATTTTTTATAGTTTTTAGTTTCTAGATAAGACTCGAAATTATTTTGCAAGTAAAATGCCATGTTTTAATTGTTTTAAAAGAATATACATGCTCGTTGATGAATTATGTTGCTTTATATAGATTTTATGCTATGTTTCGATTTGAAAAAACTATTAAACGACATCTAAATGGTTTGCCTTTTTGATATAAGGACGGAAACATTATTTTAGAGACAGGTTTCAAGTTTCATAATTTTCTAAGTTGTTGTGGATTTATTATGAATTTTCTAGTAAAGAAAATGGTTTAAATGGGTTTAAATTAATTTCTACTATTATATTTTAGCTTTGGGTCAGAAATTTAAATATATTAGAAAACATATTAAAAGTGATTTATCGGAATTTTTGGAGAATTTTCCTAATTATTTTACTGAGGATATAAAATTATTTAACGTATGAGACTTAAATGTTTTATATGTTTATAAAAGGAGAAGGGTAATTTGTTAAAATGTTTTAGAATTGTTAATTACTGAACTTGAAAACACTTTTAGAAAAAGGTTATGTAAAAGAATTGTTAACCAATTATATGTTGACAAATAGGGCAAGTTAGTTGGAAAGATACTACTTTAAAAGGTTAGAAAACTAATTTTGTAATGAGTTGTTGCTTGGCCACTTCGGTAGCCACCTTTTGACCCCATACCGCCCCCTCCAACCTAGTCGAAACCAATACACATGGTATCAATGCTTTGATATTAGTGGATTGGAGATAAGCAGAAGGTATAAAGTCAAACATGTTTTCGAATGGGTCGGAGTAGTCTTCATAAATCCAAAACTATTTTGGTTGCAATATGAGGCTTTCGAATGGAATAACTTTCGACTTAGACAAATTCGCCTTTTGTAACATCCCCTACTTGGAGGCCCAAAACTAACGGCTGTAGATACTACAGTCATCCATAGTTATTAATCCTCGACGATCGAATACGGCAATGTTAGATACATTGATGCACAGATCACAAGAATATGTAAAAAATTTAACAAATTAGAAAAATATTTCCACACTCCATTCAAAACATTTCATGTTTATTAAGAATCCCACAAAGATTAACCATGTTCATAAAAATATAATTATTACACATATGCCAAGTGTGACATATGAAGATGCCCCCATGGTTGATCAGAGTATATAATAAGGCTAGTAGTCTGCCTTTACATCCAAAATACACAGCGAAAAAAGATAACTCTAAATAGCTAACTTCCTCTTGCACGCCTCTAGAAGCTTTATCCATCTAAGGGAACCTGGAAACCCTAAACCTCAAAATACTCAAAATCAATTGAGTACCCGAGAGGTTAAGGGGAAAATAAAATCTTCGAGTCAGACATGAAGGCTGGTATGAATAGTAATCTAACATCTCAATCCATTTAGATATCTACTGAGACCACGCCGCTTAGCAGAATGGGGTTTCCCCTCACTAGTATCCTAAAACCTTTTCAAAACCATATACCATGCTCCTGCATCCACAATGGTTAAAACAAGACATTTAAAGCATTTATGAGAATATACATACATATAAACATCTTGGATTTCCCATCCCCGATTTAATTGACTCCAAGTCATAATTATAGTTTCTAGGATCACTATTAACCTATTAGTTTTCATGGGTTTACTAATAATCTTTTTATAATTTATGGACACCCTATCCTATTTCATTGTTTTCATGAGATCATTAAGAACCTATAGGCCCCTGCCAATTAATTTAATTAATTCATGGGTCCCCTTGAACTTATTGGTTATTCCAATAACTCAAATTTTATCCTAATTTTCATGGGTTGACTAGGAACCTATTGAAACGACTCATAAATCTGTACCCCTTGAGTCAACACTAATTCTACCTAAATCAACTCAAGTTGCACAGAAACGAACCATTTGGGTTAAAGAAGAAGAGGTAGAAGAAGAAAATAGAAAACAACAACAAAATCTAACCATCGCAGCGGAATAAAATATAATAGATAATAAATAATCTTTACTCAAAAATCAAATATCTCTGTTTATATATTACATCATCATCAGAGTACATCAATCACAGTTCAACAACAACATACAAATGGATACACAACAACTCAACACAGCGGAATATATATATATATATATATATATATAAACAAGTACGGAAGTACGTATCGTCATCCAGCTCGTCTCCTGAGCTCCACAACATCATATCATGTATCCTATAATACTCGGTCTGACCCGAGCATTACAGTTAAATAACACCCGAGTCAGTCTGGAATACCAGCGTGAGAAAATCACACCTAATTGATTATTAAAGTTTCAAATTGAAAACAAAAGCATCTCGTAAGACCACGCCACAAATAAACATGTCGGGTTTTTACCTTACCATAGCTAAAACAATTTTTATAGAAATCCTCTGATATTATAATAGGGTCTATATACAAATACTTATAAAATAGCCGAAACTGTTACATCTACTAAATTCCAGCTACTAGCCACAGAGTGGGTAATACAAACAAAACTCGTACAAGGCTCGTAGGGAGAATGGATTTCCAACTAATGACTAGGCACTGGGGTACCACCTGTCACAGTACGTGGCCTAGATCACAGTACCGAGGAGTACGCCCGCTCCCCTGCAACACAAGGCCGGGACTACCCCTTACTGGATAAGCTCGAGTGAGATCACCCCGCGGTTGGGATCAGCAACCGCCTACTAAGCCGAAAATAAAAAAGGGACATCTAGGCAGAGATGACCTCACCCTGCTTGGGTGCTATCCACCTAACCTTGCTGCATAACCCCTGATTTTCAGTCATTCCCATTTGATGAGGCTTGAGGCTAAGCGTTACCTTTTTAGAACATATCCCTTAGAATGCCCATCGCCCACCTGACGATGTTCCTTAAGCATTCATCCATACAAGTCCGTCCCGGGTTCGAACGAAACCGAAGGCACTATTCCTACCACATCCATTTTGGAAATATCCTCAGCATTAGTAGCGACTAGCCCTTGCACCTCACTGCTCCAACTTCGAATCCAAAATCGTTTTTGACAAAACGTACAAACCAGATCGAAGTGGTTTTCGAGAGATAAATCTTGATCCCGGTCTCTTCGAAACGATCAACGTATTTGGCCAATATTGATAGTCTGTGATTTAACTATCAATTAATATTCAGAACAACCATCACACAATAAATAATTTCCTAAATTATTTATTTATCTCAAAACATCTTCACAAGATATATTTTCACTTTCAAACTCTTTTGAAAACAGTTTGCAAACTATCTTCCTTTTACAGAAATAAGTTCCCAAATATTTTATGTTTCCCTTGGAATTACCAAGCACAAACTTCGACTTTTAAAATAATTTAAAACGCTTACTTTGAAATATACTTTAAAAAATTTAAGTTAAAACTACTTCACTAATTTGTTAAAACTACATACTATATGAATATTTGAAAATAAGGTTACTTAATAAAATATAAAATTAGATTTTCACTTTTAAAAACAAAATACTAAGTCACTTTTTAAGTAATTACTACTATAATAGATTTGAGAAAATATTTACTTTAGAATTTAAATATTAGAAATAATAAATTTTCCAAAACTTGCTTTTTAAAACAACTTTAAAACTTTTAACTTATATTTAAAAATTTACTTTAAAAACATACTTGGTTATCCAGAGAAAAAAATTCCAACTTCAATCACTTAAATCAATTTCCCAAATTGATTTCCAATTTACTCCATTTGAAATAAATATCTTTACTTTCTTAATTCATTTCAAAGTTCGTTAATTATGGACTTAATTATTATTATTATTTCCCATTTGATTTTAAACCTTTTTAACTGAAATATACGAATTTCAGCTTTTCCCAATTTCTTCTTTATTCTTTTCAATAATTTAAGTCTTAAATTTTAAATAAATGTTTTGTTCTATTAAAATAATAATACTGAAGTTTAAAATACATTAATCTTCTGTTTATTCAAAATTACCCTTTCTATACTCAAGATTTATTTATTAGAAATTTTTTAGCCACTTTATTTCTTTTTCCATTCATTCTTAAATTTATTCAAATTTCCATAATTATTTTACTTACAAATTCACTTCTCTTATTTCCTTTCAAAAATCCAATTTATATATTTTTGAAAATTCATTATACCCAATTATAGCCAATCGAACCACAGCATTCAATATTCCAATATAATTCATCATAGAATATCAAATAATCACAACAGAGGGTATTAAATAATTTAAATAAATGTTGAGGGATCCAGCTGGATCCCTCCAACCTGTTTTCCCTGCATCCACAGACGTTAGCACAACATAAATACCAATCCCAAAATATACCATACTATAACACATCAATCAATTCAACCATTCAAACAATTATTTAAATTTAATCATTTAAATTTAAATTTAACTGAGTGAGATTGACTCACCTTTGATTTTGTTTGCAACCCATTCCTGGTCAGCTTATTTTCTTTTCAGATTTCACCTTGAATAAACAATTAAAGATTTATTGATATTTGAATTAATCAAAACAATGTATTACCATTTAACAAATTTAATTCACTAATAATTAAATTTTAACTAGTTGTTTTATTTATTTATTCTATTCATTTATTTTAAGACAGAACTCCTTTTAAACCTTACAGAGAATTTATAAGCTATATTCATATATATATATATATGTGTGTGTGTGTATATATATTATTTAATTGAATTAAACGAAACAGCAAGTACCTTATGCCTCACAACGAACCTTGGCCTCTACTAAATTCCTGACTATGACTTCGAACCCCATCAGAGTTCTCCCCTTGACTGCAGTCCAAAGCCGAGCACACTCGTTACCTCTGACGATGCCACCAACCTCCATGAGCGCAAACGACCTCAGCGCCATCCACCTCGCTCGAATCCCCATGCCTCGCGCCCCTCCTAATCGCGACGATCGCTTCGAAACCCCATCCAGACGAAACCCTAATCTGACCTTGAGCACAACCCTATCGACGACCTTCCCTCGCGCGCAGCTCCAAATGCCTCAACGTACGCGAACCCAGATGTCACTTCCACCCCTACCACCGCTCGTCCTACGCGAGCGCGCGACACTACGCTGCCCTTACTTCGATTACACTGTCGACGACGCGCGCGAGCGTTTTCCCCCTTTCCGTTCGCCATCTTTATTTTGTTTTTTTCTTTTGTTTACTGAGGGTTTTCAATTTGGAGAATAAGGCTTCGGCCATTATTCAATTTGTTTTTCTGATTTGCGTTCGAATTAATGGGAATAAGGGTGCGCGAATGACTTAGAAGGCTCGATTTTTGGCTTCCAGAAGAAGGATAAAGAATCGTGTTTAGGAAGCCAAAGGAAGTGTGCTGGAATAAACGTACTATAGTGCCTTGAAAAGAAATGGGAAAGTTTTTGACGTGAAAGGATTTGACTGTTTAAACAATGTCTTAATTTGATTCAAAATTAAATTTAAATCGACCCGAATTTTCGATATAGATTTAAGCGCGTTTATATGTCATATGCTCACACAACAACTCCAAACACTACGAAATTTGAAATTCGATAATAATTCAATATTACGGATCCAATGAAACTAGTTTCGTCGAATTCCGAGACTGTGCCTCGGAAGGCTATTTTTTAGATTCAATTCAAACGATAAAATTTCAAAAGTTAACAAACCATTTTTAAATTGATTTCAACACTTCTATTTTCTTCAGTTTATCAATATAAATTTTATAAGCCTTCAAATTATTTTTAACAGGCTTAAAATTCCCGATTCAACATTTTACCCAATTCAACTTATTTGATTTGATAATTTAATTATCGAATAAATAGTGAATTTGAAATTCAAGTTAAAAATTAACTTTTAAATATTTAAAATCAATTAAATATTCCGTTTTCAAATGCTCAAAAATTCTGGGTCGTCACATTCCTCCCCCCTTAAAAAAATTTCATCCCCGAAATTACATTACTAGTTAGGAAGAATGGTCCAATACCCATTACTATTTTCCAAAACCAACAGTTAATTAACTTGCCTTAACATATTCCTTTTTAAAAGACCCACTATTACTTCAACCAACTTCCCAAAACCTTTCATAGTTTCCAAATAACTTTACTTATTAAACCATTCAAAATTTAAATTTAAATCCAAATTTAAATTATCAAAATTTCTCAAAAATTTTTTCTAACTCTCTAAATTTTCGAAAAATTTCGCCAGCGTCTCCTTTGCGCGGCTAGCTCGGTACAACTACAAAAGGCCTCTACGGGCTCCCAAATTCCAAAAGAAAACAAAAGGCCAAGTGGCTAGATCCAAAAACCCAATCAATTTCACATAAATTTAAATACATATCTTTTTGGTCGGGCAATTCAAATTTATCTTTTGAAATCAAAACCAATTCTCCTTTCCCTTTATAATACCTGCATATCTTACTTAGCAATAATATCCAATCACAACATTCCCAAAACATTTTATCGACTTCCTTACAAAGTGTCAATATTTATTCATTCAAATATTGACTTAGAATATATTTATAATATCAATTTCAAATTAAGAAGTGACCATTCCTTTCTTAAGTTTAGTATAAGCATTTTATATGTTTCCTTATTTATTTTCACTTCACCACTTTAGTTTATATCTACTTCTATTCAATTTGGTTCTCCCATTTGCATAAGAATTCAATTTATCTTCAACTCTAAATATTTGAAATTTTATTTTCCATTTATAACTAATTCATGTCATTATTTTAAATTAGTTTCATTTACTGATTTATTTCAATTTCCAATTTGAAACCGTTTTGTTTTAACAAGATTTTCCAAAAATTTTCTAACTCCCAAAATTTTCGAATTTTTTTTGGCAGAGTCTCCTTTGTATGGAGGAGCTTTTGCAATTTGACAAGAGATATAAATATATATACATCGACCCACCTGGTCGAAAAACCAAAAACAGTTCATATTTCCTATTTTTATTGCGTAGGCATACCTTATTTAGCATTTTAAGCAAGCAGCTTAATATTTTAGCAATTAGCGTGCCCAAAATCCAGCCAAACGGCTTCCCGGTACCTGCACTTACTCAATTTAAACATGTAAGTGCCATATATATATGAAGTTTAACAATATTTCACTTATTTGTAATAGTTAAACACATGAATTCTAAAAGAAAAGCACATTAAACACTTTTTATAAGCAATTTAAATATTCCAACATTAATTCTAATTGCTTACAACTAATCATACTTCGTTTCACTTAATCCGAATGGTTAACAACTCACAAGCTTACATTAATTTATTTTTAAGCAAAACGAACTCATATTTAATTCAATTGCTCTCAAAATCAATTTATTTTACTCCTATCAATTCATAGCATTTTAATTACTTCCATTTACATCAAATGACAATTTATTCTATGCAATTTGACGAGATGTTTGTGAATAAATAAGTACTTATGTTTTATAACCAATTTAAATTGATTGCAATTTGTACTTAATTCTATTCCATTTTTAAATTTATTCACAACCCATATATTCTCATTTTCATTGCATTTTAAATTCGAATCCATTCACTTGCATTTCATTCCATATCCTTCTTTGTTTACCCAAAACTATTTTATTTAGCTTGAAACCAATCCTGGCTAATCCATTCAATAATCATTTCAATTCTATTCACGATCCATTCATTTGCGATTCATTACTTATCCGCATTTATTTAAATCCATTCTATTAACTTGAAAACATTCTATTTTCTCATTGACTCCAAATTATTTAAATCCCTTAACAATTTAAATAGTTTACAATTATCAATTTAAGAATTTCATGCCATTAAATATTACCTATAACTCACCAAATTTTAATTCGATTCAAAATTATTTTCACTTGATTTAAATCCAATCCAATATTATTAAACTTAGTTTAAGTGGATTTCAATTCAACTCTCCTCCATCTATTTAGCTTAAGTTAATTTACTTCAATTTATTCAAATTTTATACTTAAGCTCATTTTCATTTTACAAGTAAATTTTTCTCTTTCCTATTCAACTTAACTCTATCAAATCTCCTTTCAATCTACAATTTCTTTTGATTAGTTATTATAAAATTTAACTTTCAGATTCAACTTGTTCAATTGATTACAAGGCCATTTCCAATTTATTTCTACTTATTTGGATTTTATTCGCAATACAAACCATTACTATTTTAATCCAATTTCATTTTTATTCGATACATTTCGAATTATATTTAATTTGTTAACACTTCAAGTCAAATTTTAATTAATAACTCAAGTTCTGATTCCACCATTTACTTTCAATTTACCATCCAATTTATTAACCCACAATTCAATTACATTTACTTCACTATCGATCCAGGTCGAATTTGATTTATAACTTGAGTTTTATTTTCAAACTTCATTATTAACTCACAATTCATCTTTAATTAACTACAATAGGTTCCATTTACACATTTCATTAACTAATTTATTAACAAATTAGTTCTTCCCTATTTATAGTTCAATACGTTATTTTTAATTCCAAATATCACTTCATTTAATTTTCTTAGTTCAATTTATTTTATAATTCAAGTTTGGATTTTTGTTTCATTTTCCAATTCATCAAAAATATTTACTTTGGGTTTTCTATCCCACTTTTCACATTTTAGAAGTCACCACTTATTATTTTACACATTTCCATTCATTCTAGGCTTGAATATATTCTTCTTTTATTTTTAACTCAAGCCTTATGCTTATTTATAACCCAAGCATATTTTTATTACCATGGGTTTTAATTCCTTTATAAGTTATTTTGATTTATTCATTTCAATCCAATCCTTATTCAACTTATTTTCCATTATTCAGGTAAGAATCTAATTCCATTCAATAACTCAATTGAATTTTTATTCCAATTAGATTTTATTTTAGCTCAGATTTATTTAACTCAATTCGATTTCAACTCAATTCAAATACAATTGGATATTATTCTCAACCTATTCAATTAATTTTAATCCAGTCAAATTTTTATTCCCCAATCCAAATTAATTTCATTTTTAACTTTTCACTTTAAATTTAAATTTCCAACATTCAAAGCTTATATTTTCTTCATGATTTTAAAATCATCTCAATTCATAAGCTTTCAACCTATCTCATCAGGATTTTAAATACCCGGCTTTTGGTTTCAAATCATTTTGAAATCTCCAACATTACAAATCACACTTCTCAAAAATTTAAACTAATCCTGGTTTTATCCCCAACAATTTTCCTTTGGAATTTCAAAAAACAAACAGATTTTCCTGAACAAATCAATTTGGCAGCAATCTGTCACTTAGAAACTCGAAAATGAACATCGATGATGCTGCAGTCATCACCGAAGTTATTTTCCAACGACTGGAGTGAGTTCAATGCTATATTCCTTCCCAAAATTTATTTGGAACAATTTTCCTTTCAGAAATACTTTTTGAAACCATAACGCTATTATTTGTCTTCGCAATACTTCCAAAATCTCCGGGGTTTTAAAGTTTCAAATTCCGTTTTAATTCAAATTTTAACTATAATGCATTTGTATAGTTTATGCTTATACAAATTCCCATTTAATTATATTTCAGTTTATAATTTACATTTATAATTCAAATTCATAAATTTCATTTTATAATGAATTTATTCCCTTAACCTTTGGTTATGTTTTAAATTTCTAGTTAAATTTTTATTCAACAATGATAATAATTTAATATTATTCTTCCTAACATCCAATCAACCATGTATTAACTAAAATAGTTTACAAAAACTCTTCTTTATGTCAAAATATATTCTTGGGTAAAATTATTTCATTCACCCACATTTAAAACAATACCGTGTCAATTGTTCTATTCAAGTGTTTAGAAACCCCTTCGATACAGTTGTCCAGACTGGGCCGACGAAGGTTCATATGCCACTCAATAAACCAATCAACACAATATTAAAAAAATTTATATTCACTAACAAATACGCGCTTATATCTATTAATACGCTCAAACTCATTCTAGAGTACTACGGACTCTAACTGAGTAATTTCCCACCAGAGCCAAGGTTATCACCAACCTAAGCTCTGATACCAAGTGAAACGACCCGCAAATCCGTACCCCTTGAGTCAACACTAATTCTACCTATATCAACTCAAGTTGCACAGAAATACGAACCATTTAGGTTAAAGAAGAAGAGGTAGAAGAAGAAAATAGAAAACAACAATAGAATCTAACCATCGCAACGGAATAAAATATAATAGATAATAAATAATCTTTACTCAAAAATCAAATATCTCTGTTTATATATTACATCATCATCAGAGTACATCAATCACAGTTCAACAACAACAACATACAAATGGATACACAGCAACTCAACATAGCGGAATATATATATATAAACAAGTACGGAAGTACGTACCGTCATCCAGCTCGTCTCCTGAGCTCCACAGCATCATATCCTGTATCCTATAATACTCGGTCTGACCCGAGCATTACAGTTAAATAACACCCGAGTTAGTCTGGAATACCAGCGTGAGAAAATCACACCCAATTGATTATTAAAGTTTCAAAAATCCTTTGAAAACAAAAGCATCTCGTAAGACCACGTCACAAATAAACATGTCGGGTTTTTACCTTACGATAGCTAAAACAATTTTTATAGAAATCATCTGATATTATAATAGGGTCTATATACAAATACTTATAAAATAGCCGAAATTGTTACATCTATTAAATTCCAGCTACTAGCCACAGAGTGGGTAATACAAACAAAACTCGTACAAAGCTCGTAGGGAGAATGGATTTCCAACTAATGATTAGGCACTGGGGTACCACCTGTCACAGTACGTGGCCTAGATCGCAGTATCGAGGAGTACGCTCGCTCCCCTGCAACACAAGGCCGGGACTACCCCTTACTGTATAATCCCGAGTGAGATCACCCCGCGGTTGGGATCAACAACCGCCCACTAAGCCGAAATTAAAAAAGGGACATCTAGGCAGGGATGACCTCACCTTGCTTGGGTGCTACCCACCTAGCCTTGCTGCATAACCCATGATTTTCAGTCATTTCCATTTGATGAGGCTTGAGGCTAAGCGTTACCTTTTTAGAACATATCCCTTAGAATGCCCATCACCCACCTGACGATGTTCCGTAAGCATTCATCCATACAAGTACGTCTCGGGTTCGAACGGAACCGAAGGCACTATTCCTACTATATCCATTTTGGAAATATCCTCAGGATTAGTAGCGACTAGCCCTTGCACTTCACTGCTCCAACTTCGAATCCAAAATCGTTTTTCACGAAACGTACAAACCGGATCGAAGTGGTTTTCGAGATATAAATCTCGATCCCGGTCTCTTCGAAATGATCAACGTATTTGGCCAATATTGATAGTCGGTGATTTAACTATCAATTAATATTCAGAACAACCATCACACAATAAATAAATTCCCAAATTATTTATTTATCCCAAAATATCTTCACAAGATATATTTTCACTTTCAAACTCTTTTTAAAACAGTTTTCAAACTATCTTCCTTTTACAGAAATAAGTTCCCAAATATTTTATGTTTCCCTTGGAATTACCAAGCATAAACTTTGACTTTTAAAATAATTTAAAACGCTTACTTTGAAATATACTTTAAAACATTTAAGTTAAAACTACTTCAATAATTTGTTAAAATACATACTATATGAATATTTGAAAATAAGGTTACTTAATAAAATATAATACTAGATTTTCACTTTTAAAAACAAAATACTAAGTCACTTTTTAAGTAATTACCACTATAATAGATTTGAGAAAATACTTACTTTAGAATTTAAATATTAGAAATAATAAATTTTCCAAAACTTGCTTTTTAAAACAACTTTAAAACTTTTAACTTATATATTGAAAAATTTACTTTAAAAACATACTTGGTTATCCAGAGAAAAAAATTCCAACTTGAATCACTTAAATCAATTTCCCAAATTGATTTCCAATCTACTCCATTTGAAATAAATATCTTTACTTTCTTAATTCATTTCAAAGTTTGTTAATTATGGACTTAATTATTATTATTATTTTCCGTTTGATTTTAAACCTTTTTAATTGAAATATATGAATTTCAGCTTTTCCCAATTTCTTCTTTATTCTTTTCAATAATTTAAGTCTCAAATTTTAAATAAATGTTTTGTTCTTTTAAAATAATAATACTGAAGTTTAAAATTCATTAATCTTCTGTTTATTCAAAATTACCCTTTCTATACTTAAGATTTATTTATTATAAATTTTTGAGCCACTTTATTTCTTTTTCCATTCATTCTTAAATTTATTCAAATTTCCATAATTATTTTACTTACAAATTCACTTCTCTTATTTTCTTCCAAAAATCCAATTTATATATTTTTGAAAATTCATTATACCCAATTATACCCAATCGAACCATAGAATTCAATATTCCAATATAATTCATCATAGAATATCAAATAATCACAACAGAGGGTATTAAATAATTTAAATAAATGTTGAGGGATCCAGTTGGATCCCTCCAACCTGTTTTCCCTGCATCCACAGACGTTAGCACAACATAAATACCAATCCCAAAATATACCATACTATAGCACATCAATCAATTCAACCATTCAAACAATTATTTAAATTTAATCATTTAAATTTAAATTTAACCGAGTGAGATTAACTCACCTTTGATTTTGTTTGCAACCCATTCCTGGTCAGCTTGTTTTCTTTTCAGTTTCACCTTGAATAAACAATTCAAGATTTATTGATATTTGAATTAATAAAAACAATGTATTACCATTTAACAAATTTAATTCACTAATAATTAAATTTTAACTAGTAGTTTTATTTATTTATTCTATTCATTTATTTTAAGACAGAACTCCTTTTAAACCTTACAGAGAATTTATAAGCTGTATTCATATACATATACATATATATATGTATATATATATTATTTAATTGAATTAAACGAAACAGCAAGTACCTTATGCCTCACAACGAACCCTGGCCTCTACCAAATTCCAGACTATGACTTCGAAACCTATCAGAGTTCTCCCCTTGACTGCAGTCCAAAGCCGAGCACACTCGTCACCTCTGACGATGCCAGCAACCTCCATGAGCGCAAACGACCTCAGCACCATCCACCTCGCTCGAATCCCCATGCCTCGCGCCCTCCTAATCGCGACGATCGCTTCGAAACCCCATCTAGATGAAACCCTAATCTGACCTCGAGCGCAACCCTATCGACGACCTTCCCTCGCGCGCAGCTCCAAATGCCTCAACGCACGCGAACCCAGATTTCACTTCCACCCCTACCACCGCTCCTCCTACGCGAGCGCGCGACACTGCGCTGCCCTTACTTCGATTACACTGTCGACGACGTGCGCGAGCGTTTTCCCTCCTTCCGTTCGCCATCTTTATTTTGTTTTTGTTTTCTTTTGTTTACTGAGGGTTTTCAATTTAGAGAATAAGGCTTCGACCATTATTCAATTTTTTTTTCTGATATGCGTTCGAATTAATGGGAATAAGGGTGCGCGAATGACTTAGAAGGCTCGATTTTTGGCTTCCAGAAGAAGGATAAAGAATCGTGTTTGGGAAGCCAAAGGAAGTGTGCTGGAATAAACGTACTATAGTGTCTTGAAAAGAAATGGGAAAGTTTTTGACATGAAAGGATTTGACTGTTTAAACAATGTCTTAATTTTATTCAAAATTAAATTTAAATCGACCCAAATTTTCGATATAGATTTAAGCGCGTTTATATGTCGTATGCTCACACAACAACTCCAAACACTACGAAATTTGAAATACGATAATAATTCAATATTGTGGATCCAATGAAACTGGTTTCGTCGAATTCCGAGACTGTGCCTCGGAAGGCTATTTTTTAGATTCAATTTAAACGACAAAATTTCAAAAGTTAACAAAGCATTTTTAATTTGATTTCAACACTTCTATTTTCTTCAGTATTATCAATATTAATTTTATAAGCCTTCAAATTATTTTTAACAGGCTTAAAATTCTCGATTCAACATTTTACCCAATTCAACTTATTTAATTCGATAATTTAGTTATCGAATAAATAGTGATATTTGAAATTCAAGTTAAAAATTAACTTTTAAATATTTAAGATCAATTAAATATTCCGTTTTCAAATGCTCAAAAAATTCTGGGTCGTCACACCTATGGATTACTCCAGTAACTTCCTTCTTAGCCTAGTTTTCATGGGTTGACTAGGAACCTACTGATATCTCCCTTAATTTCTTTCTTACCCTAGTTTTCATGGGTTGACTAGGAAACTACTAACTGATGTCAATACTCAATCTAGATATAATTTTCATGGGTTCTACAAACCAATTGGCCCCTGCTAACCATCCTTAATACATAGTTTCATGGGTTTACTATGAACCTGTTGGTTATCCCCAATAACTTCCTAATGATAGTTTTTATGGGTTTACTATGAATCTATCTCCCGCACAACTTCAAGGTTTAGGCACCCTATGGTGTCCCTGACTCCCTGGATGTAATTCTACTCATTTAGAAGTTTAATCAATTTATATTTACAACTGGGTTGACCTACTAGTTCTTCTACCCCTTTATCACCAAAATGCAGTTATGGGTCCTTTATCACGTGAATATGTTCATATTTGAAGAAACAAACAATACAACTTACAATACCACTCCTATGGGTTTAAATTCCTTAAAATACTTTTCATATAAAACATAGTTAATCCCTTTAACCTATATTTTTATCAAGGTAATACTTCTTCAAATTTACATACTTAAAATCATTTCAAAACTCCTTTATTTAGCCATGGGTTTTTCTATAAAAAACGAGTTTGGGTTTAAAATTCCTTTCGACACCTTTGAAACTTTGCTTTTAACCTCATAAGATGACCTCATTTGAAAGCATTAAAACATATCTTAAAAACCTTAGGCTCCTGCCTTTCAAATACTTTAAAACATCTCTTTCAAAACCTTTCGACCTTGTTAAAGTATTATCATATAAGTATAGAAGCATACCTTCAAAACCATTCAAAAATACCCCTTTCGAAAACATTGAAGGTTACCCTTCGAAACCATTGAAAGTCCTTCTTTCAAAACCATCGAAGCTTACCCTTCAAAACCATTTAAAGTCCCTCTTTCGAAATCATTGAAAGTTATCCTCCGAAACCAATAACTTTCGAAGCCATTGGGTGTATATTTAAAACAACATTTTTGGATTAAAGTGAATATGGGAAGCATCTCTTTTGAAACCATTCTTCATTTTATAAAAGGATTGGAGAAACTTAATGGTGTCGAAACCATCCTTTAAAATATCTGGGTAAAACAATTGAAGGTTGGCTTCGAAACTCCTTCCGAAACCATTGCCTTCGAAACGCCTAACCCCTTTCGAAAACAGTAGGAAGTGGCTACTATTTTATAAAACAAACGGTACCTTTCGACAACATTGATGTCTTCAATACCATCGGAAAGCATCAAATCACGTAATGGTTTTGACTTGGTCGAAACTACCCTTCCAACAGCTTTAATAAATATCTAAGTAATTCCTTTGGAAAGCTACTACTTTAAAACAAGGTGGCATCTCTCCTTCAAAAGCCTCTTTTGAAATACCCTTTCGAAACCATTGGTTTCTACAACTGCGAAACCCTTTTATAAACAAGCAAGCGCTTTTCTTTTAAAACAAAACAAAACAAAGGAGCCAACCCCTTCAGAAGCCACGTTTTGACACCCTACCTTTTCCCTTTCTCCAATCCATATGGTACCACATAAATGATACCATGTTTATTAATTTACCGGTTTCAACCTTCAAGGTTTCGACTAGGTTGGAGGCGGAAGCTCTGGGTTGAATGTTCCTTCTGAAGAAGGCGGAACCCACTTTTCTAAGCTAAAGGATGATTTTACTAAATAAAGTAAACTATTTATAACTAACTCTCCCACTTGTAAACGCTTAATTGCCTATCATAATCTTTCAAATTGTTTTACAAATTTTTTACCACATTTTCTCAGACCTAAAACTAAACAAGATTTAACAAACAAGCCCTTCCTATTTACAAAAAATTAAATCATTTAGTTCCTCCTTTTAAAATAATTTAATTTTCATACTAAATCACTTAGTAAAAATCACCAAAAATTTAGAAATTTAGTTTAATCATGTTGCCTGACTTATTAAAATTTCAAACTCAAAGCCTTAACATAATTTCCAAAATAATTTTATAAACCCAATTAATCACATTTTCCTTTGAAAATTCATAATCGATTCCCCATGGCTTGGAAAATTATAAAAATAGAAACCTAACTTCAAAATCATGTTTCTCATAAAATATAATTTTTCCATGGCGTTTAAAAATCATTTAACCACGGTTTTACCCTAAAACCGTGCATATCTCCTTTAAAACAATATTGTTTAATCTAAGCAAATTATAAATCAAGCACATCATCATCCAATATATCATAAAAATGAATTTACCCTTCAAAATCAGATGATTATAAAACCAAATTAGAGATGTAATGATTATTATTTACCTTAATTTGGATAAGGAAATTGGAGATTGATTGAGATTGATTTCTTCTAGCTTGAATCCTAAGCTTTAGATTTGATTTCTCTCTTCCTCTTTCTCCTAAATGGCAAGGTCTTATTTGCTTTCTTACGTTTTTTAATTTTTTGCTTAAGGTAAATGAACGTATATGGCTAAGGAATAATAGCATAAGGGTGAGGAATACAGGCGGCTATTTACCCTTATGCCCTTATATTTAATTAGTTAGAACCTAACCATTTATTAGTGCTTTCAATTTAAATAAGCACGGCCACCTATATTCATTTACCAATCTCAATCCCCATATCACTCTACATTAATCTATTTAATTTATTCTAATTAAATCTTCTGAATAATGTTAATAGGGTGTTCATGCTCCCCTCCTTAGAGAATTTCGTCCACGTAATTCAGTAAGGACTAAATAACAAACATAGTAATCTTTTGTAACCACTCCTAACATCCATACTAGCATCCCCGACTAGCAACTAATCCATATAAATCTAATATAGACATACCATCAAAGCCGATGAGGATAAGCATCTCGAATCCTATCCTCTGTCCCCCAAGTACAGTCCATCTCTTTGTCGCTCCACTGAACTTTCACCAATTGACTATCTTGTCCTCAATCTTTTATCATCTCTAGCTATAACCCAAACTATTTGTCTAACAAAAGTCAAATCAGGCTCTACTACCAAATCTTCCAACTCTTAGAATAGTAACCTCTGGATCATGCACATACTTATAAAGATGGGACACATGGAATACATTATGGCACCCGCCAAACTGCTCGGCAACACTACTCTGTACGTGAACTTTCCAATCCTCTCTAAAATATGGAATGGACCAACATATCTCAGGGCCAACTTTCCTAATTTCCCAAATCGTACCACACCCTTCATCGGTGATACCTTAATGAAAATCATGTCTTCCACTGAGAACTCCAGGTCTTTATGCCTCTTATCTACGTAACTCTTCTATCTGAATTGAGCTTCCTTTATCCATCCTCGGATTAACTCAATCTTTTCTGACGCCTCTCTAACCAAATCTGGACCTAAGACCACTCTATCTCTAGTCTCCAACCAACATGCAAGTGATTTACATGGACTTCCATACCAAGCTTTAAAAGGTGCCATTCCTATGCTAGTATGATAACTATTATTATAGGAAAACTCAATAAAATACAAGTGATCCTCCCAAGATCCACCAAAGTCCAATACACAAGCTCTCAAAAAACCTCAAGTACCTTATTGACTCTCTCTGTCTGCCCATCCATCTGTGGCTGATTAGCTATACTCATCTAGAGCTTGGTACCTAATACCTCTTGTTGACTCTTCCAAAATGCGCTAGTGAATAATGCATCTCTGTCGCTGACTGTTCTACTAGGAATCCTATGAAGACTAACTATGTTCTTCACGAGCAACTTTGCCAAAACAGGTGCGGTCTTGGTTGACTTGACTGGAATAAAATGGGCATTCTTGGTCAACATGTCCACTATAACCCATATGCTTTCATTTCCCCTATTCGACCTTGGAAACCCATCTATAAAATCCATCGATATCGAATCCCACTTCCATACTGGAATCTCTAAAGGCTGAAGTAATCCACTAGGCTTCTGCTGTCCGGTCTCCACTTGTTGACAGTTCACACACTGCCTAACCCACAAGCCAACATCCCTCTTCATGCCTTCCTAATAGAAGCTACTCTTCATATCTTGATACATCTTCATCCCTCTAGGATGAATCGTAAACTTGGATCGATGACATTCCTTAAGAACTTCTCTTGTCAAGTTCTCCACATCTGGGACACATAACTGTCCCTCCTTTCTCAACCATCCTCCTTGGTCAAGACAAAAATCTTTCAAATCATCGACCTCAATTCCAACCTCAAGCCTTCTGATCCTCTTAGCTAATAGTGGATCCTCCTTCTCCTTAGAAGTAATTCTCTCGATCAACACTGGTCAAACTTCTAAACAGGACAACATGGCAGTCCCCTGACTAGAACTAGCAGTAGATCTTAACTGCACACCGCAACTAGTCAAAGCTTCAAGATCCTTCCATTCTGCTAACACAGCCAGCACCACATTCTGATATTTTCTACTGAGAGCATCTGCTACCTTATTTCCTTTCCCGGGGGTATACTCTATACCGAAATCATAAGCAAGCAAAAACTCCAGCCATCTCCGGTGTCTCATATTCAACTCTTTCTGAGAGAATAAATATCTTAAAGATTTACGATCAGTATACAATTCAAATCTCTCCCATAAGAGATAATGTTTCCAAATATTCAAGGCAAAAATCACCACAACCAACTCTAAGTAGGATATCTTACCTCGTGTGGTCTAAGCTGCCTAGATGCATAGGTAATAACTTTACCCTTCTGCATCAACACTGCTCCCAATCTAGTTCCACATGCATCAGTATTTACCAACCCTTGGTTTCTATCTGGAACTACTAACACTGGTGCATTGGTCATCAAATGTTTTAACTTAAGGAACCCTTCCTCACATTTGTCGGACCCAACACACTTTACATTTTTCCTAGTCAATCTAGTCAAATGTGCTGCTATCCACGAGAAATCCTTAATGAATCTTCGGTAATAGCCAGCAAGTCCAAGAAAACTCCTGATCTCAGTTACCATCTCTAGTCTCTTCCAATTATTCATAGCTTCGATCTTATTTGGATCGACTGACAACCCTTTCTTTGAAACCACGTGACCAAAAATGACACTTTGAAAACTTCGATTTTAGCTGATTCTGTCTCAGCGTATCAAGCACAACTCTAAGATGATCTTCATGCTCTCTCTCATCCTTAGAGTATACTAAAATGTCTTCAATGAATACAACATGAATCTATCCAAATACTCTTGGAAGACTTGGTTCATCAAATCCACAAAGTAAGCAGGTGCATTTGTCAACCCAAATAGCATCACCAACCACTCATGCAAACCATACCTAGTCCAAAATGCTGTCAAAGGAATGCTATCCTCGACCACCCTCAACCCATGGAAACCTGTCGCCAAATCCAATAGGAAAAACACCTTGGCTCCACTCAACCGATCAAATAGATCATCTATTCTCGATAGAGAGTACCTATTCTTGATTGTCCTTTCATTTAACTTATGATAGTCGATGCACATCCTTATTGACCTATTTGGTTTCTTTACAAATACCGATGCTGCTGCCTAAGGCGAACTGCTTGGTGTAACAAAATTCCTTCCTTCTAGATCCACTAGCTGCACCTTCAATTCCTTCATCTTAGTCGGTGTCATCCTGCTAAGTTGTTTACTCATAGGTTCAGCTCCAAGTACAAGATCTATTCAAAACTCAACAGATCGCTTTAGTGGTAATCCCGTAATCGGCTCAAAGACATTTACAAATTCTCTTGCTATTCGAACATGACTAAGCTCATCTCCAAACTCCATGACACTTAACAAAGCACAAACACTCCTACTAGAATTCTCCACTGAGAAGATGATTTGGTTATGATTGTCTGGATGTCTCAACGATATTTCCATATCCTGACAAAAACCCTAGCCTCGTACTTACCCAACCAATCCATGCTCAAAATGATCACGAAATCTGTGAAATCAAATCAAGTTCTAACTGGCCACATCTCATCCTTAGAGTTGCATATCCTCCTGTTGGATTCACAATCCTTAAGGAAGTAACAAGGTATGTGGGTTCTATGCATAACCTATCAACCAAATACTGTGATATAAATGAATGTGATGCACCAGTATCAAATAGTATACTAACTGGTATACTCTGAATCAAAAGCGTACTTTGCATCATAGTTTTCCCTTTCTCTGCTGTAGTAAGCCTAGAAGAAGATGGTGGCCCAATAGCAAAAACCTTCCCTCTGTCTGCCGTGACTGGCTCTGGACACATGTTCTTGTAATGCCCAACTTGGTTGCAATTGAAACATTTCATATTCTTCTTCTCTGCAGGCTTCTTCCATTTTTCTGTCCGGCACTCATGAGCATAATGACCCTTCTTGTCAAATTAAAGCACACCAAATCAGCCTTTACTTTCTTGGCAGCCTCCCTTTTTTAGGCTTCCTTATTCTTAAAGAATTTCCTTTTCTTTCCTTGAGGACCCTGGGATTCAACTGGCTTCTCCCTAGTAGAAATAACAAGCATCTCTTCATGGCGATAACCATCTCCACCACCACATTACAGGGTTCTCGGATGTGATTCATGGTCATTCTTATGAGAAATGCAGATTAAGGATCTTAAGGTTAGAATAAACATTAGAGGGGGGTGAATAGTGTTATAGAGAATTGTTAAATCTTTTTGAGTTTTTGTTAATTTAAACACAAATGAATGCAATATTCAGACACAGATATGATCACAGAATCAAACACAAATGCAAATATAAAGTAAAAGCAGTAAGGGAAAGAACACACCGGATTATATACTGGTTCGAAGTTACCCTACATCCAGTTCCGCACACAAGTACGGATTTCCTTTCAAAAACAATCTTTACAATTACACCCTCGATTTTAAGGCAACGAGGTACACTCTCCAGAATCACAGTCCTCTGGGTAGAGATACTTGATTTCCCGGGAAACAAGTTCACCCAATTGATTTCCCAAGGCTACAATCACACCTTATCTCGCTTGATTGATTTCCAAGGCTACAATCACACCCTATCTCGCTTGATTGATTACAAAAAGACTATAACTCTGAATAGCACCGAGGATCTTGTTGAGATAGTGATAGAGAATCAAACCAGAGATAATCTAGTTAGATTCAATGTTGATTTCGGTAGAGTAATGGTAAGAATATGTATATAGAAATATGGAAGAAGAAGAAGAGTGAAAAACCAGAAAAACCGAATTAAAATTCGTTGAAACTAACCCATATTTATAGAAGAACAACAGCCATGTCCATTCGTGAAGAGTTATGACGAATAGACACTTCTTTTGAAATTTAAATTTTGAACTCAACTGATACCATGTCGACATGGGGTACTTGAGTATGTCGACGTCCCAAAGGGATTTTTGGTGTTTTGATTTTCTTTGAAAATAACCTTTATTTTATATTAAAACTATTTTAAACTTTATAAATATACTTGACTATAATTAAAATACATAAGTAAATATAAAGAATAATATATAAAAAATTTACTATAATTTTATATTTAAATCTAAGTATAAATATTTAAAAGTTAAATATATTATATTTAAAAGATAGTTTAAAAACAAGGATAATTTGATTTTGAAATTAAAGATTATTTTGAGGCTAAAAGTATTTGAAATCAGGATAGATGTTTTTGATGCTTTTAAAAGGAAGGTTTTGAAATCATTTTGAAAACAAGATATAATTTTGAAAAATCATTTTGAATAAAAGGTTAGCGGATACAAAACAATGTTCCACTAGATTTTTCGTAGGTTCCATCCTACTTAGGGTTCCATCCCTTTAACAGGCTTGAAGTGGATTCCATTCCATGAATAAATTGGATTTTAAGATGCTAGTGCTTTTCTAGGAGTTTTAACAAAATTTATAATTAAAAGATAAATTACTTGAACTCTTGAACTCTTGATAATCTTGATACTCATGAGTCTTCAATCTTTGATAACTTGAATCTCTATACTGTATAGTCTTCATTCTTGTTACCTGCATGGTTAAATCCTGCATATACATATATATCTACACTTATACTATTAGTATTGATATTTTATAATCTATTCTAAGGTTGTTGTCATCAAAACCATCATCTCATGGACTAACAATCTCCCCCTTTTTGATGATGACAACCTTTGTTTATAAAATATTACTTCTATCCTAATAACTCCCCCTTAATCTATGCCTAACTACCCTATTTTATACTTCTCCCCCTTTGTCATCAACAAAAACAGAAACTCTAAACTATATAACACCAAACTATAGAACACCCTCTAAATCTAATACTCTATGACATGTGATTATAATGATAGTGTTATCATAAATAATCAACAATTAGATCTAATAACAAACCTAATCCTAAACAACTAACTATTCTAAGTATATATAATAACCATATAGTTATCAATAGGAAAGAACACATATAAGAATATAATTTATTTATTAATCATATAATTATATTTACATTTTCGTGGGAAACGTAAGAAGAAACATACTACAATGGTAAAGAAAGAGAAGAAACTAATGTGTGTTTTTGAACAAAGGAGATCTATGAATCGAACATTTTGGATAGTGGAAACAGAAATTTCCACGTTGTTCGACAAGATTCCCATCTTTGTCAAAACGCACTTCTTCAACGCACTTGACTTTGTCGTCATCCTCCGCGTGCATATCTTCCATGGGTTCTTCTTCTTCACTGGCCTCTTGTACATGATCTCCTGAAGAGTCTTCTTCAACCGAGATTGGGTTAGCATGATTGTCCATTGGAAATTTTTGCAAATTCCTAAGGATTTTGCCTTGCCTCTCTTGTTCCTTGGCCATTCGAAGTTGCATTACTTGGATTTCAGTCATTAACTGAAGTGCATCCTTTAGAGAATCCTCCATTTTTGTCACACGAGCGAGAGTAGTACGTTGAATAGACCAGAAGTGGGAGAAGGAAACGAAAAGGTAGAATTTTTTTTTGGAAGAGGAGGCCATTGATTATTTGATTTCAGAGAAAAGAACAGAGAGATAACAGAAAGGATGAATAAAATTTCGAAAATGTGAAGAATATATAACCAATTATTTGAATTTTGGTGGGAAAAATTTCACAAATTTAAAAACGTTGTATGTCGACATAGGGTAGAGGGGTATGTTGACATGGTTCTTAAATTTTGCCTATTTAATTTATTTTGAATTAATTTTTAATTATACTTTGTTTATTTATATTTTATATTTCAGTTATTAAACAAATACCTAATTCTCTTCTTAATTTAGTAAATATGGATTCATTTAATGGTTTTTTTAAGATATCAGCAAATTGATTCTCTGAATTGATATAATCTAGAGTGATTACTTCCTTACTTATATTATCTCCGAGAAAATGATGTCTGATATCAATATGTTTAGTTCGAGCATGTTGAGTAGTATTTTTGGATAAATTTATCGCACTGGTATTATCACACTAAATTGGTGATTTTGAAAAATTTAAACCATAATCTTTTAAAGTTTGTTGCATATATATTACTTGAGAACAAGCCAAAGCAGAAGAAATACATTCTGCTTCAGTTGTTGATAAAGAAACTGTGTTTTGCTTTTTACTAAACCAGGAAATCAGAGAATGCCCCAAAAAGTGACAAGTTCCACCTGTACTTTTTCGGTCTGATTTACAACCAGCATAATCAACATCACAGTAAGATATTATGTCAAAAGAATCATTTTTAGGGTAAAATAAGCGATAATCAGAGGTGTGTTTAACATATCTTATGATACGTTTTACGGCTTTTAAGTGGGTCTCTTTAGGTGGGGATTGATATCTTGCACAGAGACAAACACTATGCATGATACAGGTCTACTAGCGATAATATAGAGTAGTGATCCAATCATTCCTCTATATAACTTTTGATCTACGTGTTTCGAGAGATCTTCTTTACTAAGGTACTCATTGGTTGCCATGGGAGTGAATTTTCCACTCACAGTAGTCAAACCAAATTTATTAATTAGGTCTTTAGCATATTTTTCTTGACTAATAAAGATACCATTATCCAATTGTTTTATTTGTAATCCTAAAAGAAATTTAATTCACCCATATGACTCATCTCAAACTCTTTTGTCATTATTTCAGAAAATTCTTCATTCATTTCAAAGTTAGTTGATCCAAAAATGATATCATCTACGTAAACTTGTACTAGTTGAATATCTTTTTTATTTCTTTTAATAAAAAGAGTATTATCTACTTTACCAATTTCAAAATTTGATTGTAATAAACAAGATCTTAGTCTATCATACCAGGCTCTAGGAGCTTGTTTTAGGCCATATAAAGCTTTCTTAAGTTTGTAAACATGATTAGGTAATTTTTCATTTTCAAAAAGTGGTGGTTGTTCAACATGTACTTCCTATTTTAAAAATCCATTTAAAAAGGCACTTTTAACATCCATTTGATATAATTTAAAATTATTATGATTTGCGAAAGCAAGTAGAATCTTAATGGCTTATAATCTTGCTACGAGAACAAAGGTTTCACCAAAATCTATTCCTTCTTCTTGACAAAAACCTTGAGCGACTAAATGTGCTTTATTTCTAACTACCTCTCCTTGTTCATTCATTTTATTTTTATAAACCCATTTAGTTCCAATTATAGTTTTATTTTCAGGTCTAAGAACAAGTTCCTAAACTTCATTTCCAGTAAATTGATTTAGTTCTTCTTGCATAGCCAAAATCCATGAATCATCAGTTGATGCTTCTTTTGGATTTTTGTGTTCAATAATTGATATAAAAGCTACATTATTCATTTGACTTAGTTGATTTCTAGTTTTAACTACAGATTTCATATCTCCTAGTATATTTTCAGTAGGATGATCTTTTGAAAGTTTAGTCCTTTTATTAGGATGATTAATTTCATTATTAGTTTCAGTTGACTCTTGATTTTGAGTAGTTAAATTATCTTCATCATTTGTATCTTCAAATTTTTTGAAATTTTCATCGAATGACACATGTATTGTTTCTTTGATGGTGTTAGTTCTTAAATTAAATACTCTGTACGCTTTACTTCTATTAGAATATCCGATAAAGATACCTTCGTTGGATTTAGGATAAAATTTATCTAAGTTATCTTTAGTATTTAAAATAAAACATTTACTTCCAAAAATTCTAAAATAAGATACTTTAGGTTCCTTTGAGTGAAGAAGTTCATAAGAAGTCTTATTAGTTAAAGGTCTAATTAAAATTATACTTAAAATATAACAGGCGGTAACAACTGCTTCTGCCTAAAATTCTTTGGTAATTTACTGTCTGAAAGCATAGTTCTCGTACACTCTTGAATTGTCCTATTTTTACGTTCTACTACTTCGTTTTGTTATGGAGTTCTTGGAAATGAAAAATTGCGAGTTATTCCCTTTTTATTGCAGAATTCCTCAAACTTTTCATTTTCAAATTCACCACTATGATCACTATGAATGGTTATAATTTTTAGAGAAAGTTGATTTTGAATCTTTTTTATAAAGTTCTTAAAACATTCAAAAGTATCACTTTTATGTTTCAAAAATATTATCCATGTAAATCTAGAATAATCATCTACAATTACAAAAACATATTTACTATGATGCATTGACAGAATTTGAGATGGACCAAATAAATCAAGGTGAAGTAATTCAAGAGGTTTTGAAGTTAAAATCATATCTTTTAATTTAAAGGAACTTTTTCTAAGTTTTCCTAATTGACATGCATCCCATAGACTATCTACTTTAAAATTCATTTTAGGGAGACCTCTTACTAGATCATGTTTTGACAGTCTAGATAAGAGTTTGAAATTCAAATACACAAATCTCTTATGCTAAATCCAAGGGTCACTTGTATTTGCCAAAAGACATAAGTTATCATTTGAAACTTTCATATAAGAATATAAATGTTCTTTTACCTAACTCCCTCAAATATTATGGTTGAATTGTTATCTTTAATGTGGCATTTATCCTTTTCAAATTTAATTTTATATCCTTTATCGCAAAGTCGACTTATACTTAGTAGATTATGTTTAAGATTTTTGACTAGCAAAACATTAGTAATAATAGGAGTTTCAGACTTACCGACTTTGCCGATGCCAATCACATATCCTTTTGAATTATCTCCAAAGTTAACCAGTCCTCTGTCTTTGTATAGTATATCATTTAACATATCTGGATTGCCAGTCACGTGTCTAGAACATCCACTATCGAGTATCCATTTGTCCTTTCTGATCTGCAAAATTTGTCCGTCGTGCATTGATTCCTCAATAGCCATAAAGCATGATTCCTGCACATCAAACAATTTTGGTAGACAACTTGAATTTGAACATTGATTATATGCAGACTCAAAAGACAATGATGATTTGAATATTTCTAAACTAGTATTAACAAACATAGCCATTAAAAAAATTTCAAAAATCAGATTATGAAACTTTGAAACCTTGCTCTGATACCAAATGTGAGAAATGCGGATTAAGGATCTTAAGGCTAGAATAAACACTAGAGGGGGGGGGGGGTGAATAGTGTTTTAGAGAATTGTTAAATCTTTTTGGGTTTTTGTTAATTTAAATACAAATGAATGCAATATTCAGACATAGATATGATTATAGAATCAAACACAAATGAAATTATAAAGTAAAAGTAGTAAAGGAAAGAACACACCGGATTTTATACTGGTTCGGAGTTACCCTACATCCAGTCCCGCACACAAGTATGGATTTCCTTTCAAAAACAATCTTTACAATTACACCCTCGATTTCAAGGCAACGAGGTACACCCTCCAGAATCACAATCCTCTGGGTAGAGATACTTGATTTCTCGGGCAACAAGTTCACCCAATTGATTTCCCAAGGCTACAATCACACCTTATCTCGCTTGATTGATTTCCAAGGCTACAATCACACCTTATCTCGCTTGATTGATTACAAAAAGCCTATAACTCTGAGTAGCACTGAGGATCTTGTTGAGATAGTGATAGAGAATCAAACCAGAGATAATCTAGTTAGATTCATGTGGATTTCGGTAGAGTAATGGTAAGAATATGTAGATAGAAATATGGAAGAAGAAGAGGCGTGAAAAACCAGAAAAACTGAATTAAAATTCGTTGAAACTAACCCCTATTTATAAAAGAACAACAGCCATGTCCATTCGTGAAGAGTTATGACGAACTTCTTTTGAAATTTAAATTTTGAACTCAACTGACACCATATCGACATGGGGTACTTGAGTATGTCGATATCCCAAAAGGATTTTTGGTGTTTTGATTTTCTTTGAAATAACCTTTATTTTATATTAAAATTATTTTAAACTTAAAGATTATTTTGAGGCTAAAAGTATTTGAAATCAGGATAGATGTTTTTGATGCTTTTAAAAGGAAGGTTTTGAAATCATTTTAAAAACAAGACATAATTTTGAAATATCAATTTGAATAAAAGGCTAGCGGATACAAAACAATGTTCCGCTAGATTTTTCGTAGGTTCCATCCTACTTAGGGTTCCATCCCTTTAACAGGCTCGAAGTGGATTTCATTCCACGAATAAATTGGATTTTAAGACGCCAGTGCTTTTCTAGGAGTTTTAACAAAATTTCTAATTAAAAGATAAATTCCTTGAATTCTTGAACTCTTGATCATCTTGATACTCATGAGTCTTCAATCTTTGATAACTTGAATCTCTATACTATACAGTCTTCATCCTTGTTACCTGCATGGTTATCTTGCATATACATATATATCTAAACTTATACTGTTAGTATTTATATTTTATAATCTATTCTAAGGTTGTTGTCATCAAAACCATCATCTCACGGACTAACAATTCTAGCTAGCTCTAGCCTTAGTCCTCGAATGACCTTTCATTCGTTCTGATGTCAGTGTTTATAGTGGCATATCTATATCGAGATAGCTCATCAAACTTAGCAGCATACTCGATTACTAACATATCCCTTTAGATAAGATCCATGAACTTCCTCATCAGCACCGTCTTAACTACCTCAGATAGAAATCTCTGCTCAAACCTCATTCTAAAATCAGCCGATGTCAGTTCTTCCTCAGGAACTCCGGCTGTCACACTATTCCACTAAGGGAGCGTTGCCCCTTGCAACTGTCTAGAGGCCAGCCCCCTCTTTTTCCCATCATCCAAATCTAAATCAGTAAAGATCCACTCACAGCTCAACAACCAATTCTCAAACTCGACAACATCCTCCGTTCCCAAAAATCGCTTTCCATAGAGACTAGTGTAATCCTTGCTCAGCCTAGCATAACTATATCCAGCTGGAGCTATAAGATTAGCTTCTCCAACATTACTAACCACTCTTGCTTGCAACAGATTGGTTAACAACCGATACACCATCCCCGCATTAACTGGTGGATTTCCAGCACCTACATTGGCCTCAGCATTTGGATTAGCATTAGCCTGTTGAGCTTGGTTCCTCCTGGTATTAGGTCGAGCATTTCCGTTGGTTGTGATGCTTCTCCACCTATATTTCCTCTTCCATTTCTTGCTTCCATATCCTCTTTCTCATAAATCTACATACGAACCTTAGCAAGATATGGTAGAACGATCTAAGAGAGAGAGGATCGTACTTAGATACATACCTATATATCAAATACAAGCACATTACTATAGCATTAACCCAAACCCCGATTATATTTTCAAATTCATTGGATTATGTTTCAAAAAGCTTTAAGTTTTACTTTTCTTTTAAAGTTTCATAAACCCGTGCTCTGATACCAACGTAACATTCCCTTACTTGGAGGCCCAAAACTAACGGCTACAGATGCTGTAGTCATCCATAGTTATTTAATCCTCGACGACCAAATATGACGGTGTTAGATACATTGATACAAAGATCATAAGAATATGGAAAAAATTTAACAAATCAAAAACATATTTCCATATTCCATTCAAAACATTTCATGTTCATTACATAATCCCACAAAAATTAACCACGTTCAGAAAAATATATTTATTACACATACGCAAGAGCGACATATGAAGATGCCCCTTTGGTTGATCATAGTATATAATAAGGCTAATATGCCTTTACATCCAAAGTACACAGTGGTAAAAGATAACTCTAAATAGCTAACTTCCTCCTGCGTACCTCCGAAAGTTTTATTCATCTAAGAAGAGAACCTGGAAACCCTAAACCTCAAACTACTCAAAATCAATCGAGTACCCGAGAGTTTAGGGGGAAAACAAAAACTTTGAGTCAGAGATAAAGCCTGGTATGAATAATAATCTAACATCTAAATCCACTTCGATATCTAGTGGGACCATGCCGCTTAGCAGAATGTGTTTTCCCCTCACTATTATCCTAAAACCATTTCCATTCAGCATATCCACGATATTTTGAACAGGTTCCACAGAGCCACTGGCCTCAAACTGAACACTTCCAAATCCCATATTCTGATTGCTGGTTTATGCAGCAATGAGAGGAACAGAATTGAGGATCTTTCTGGTTTGCAACCAATGTCTAATAGCATGACTTATCTGGGTCTTCCTTTGTGTACGTCGAGAATCTCCAAATCTGCTTGCCTTCCTCTTTTTGAGAGAATCACAAGACGGTTGTCGTATTGGACAACTAAACTTCTATCCTTCGCTGGTCGTCTTGTGTTGATTAAAGCTGTTTGTTTTTCTATGACTGTTTATTGGGCAAGAAGTTACATTCTTCCATCCAAGCTTCTCCACATGATCAGAGCTGCAATGATGAGATTCCTATGGACTGGTTCCATTCACAATAGGAAAATAATACCTGTTTCATATTCAATCTTGGAAAAGCCGATAAGAAGAGGTGGCCTTGGTATCATTAACATCAAACAGTGGAATATTGCTGCTATTAGCACTCATGTTAATGCCATATTAGTGAAGAAGGACAGTCAATGGGTGAGGTGGACATGGAGATATCATATTAAGGAAAATGACTTCTGGTCTATGGAGGTTGCTCAGGGTAGTAGCTGGATTTGGCGGAAAATTATGTGCATAAGGCCACTTTTACTTCCCATTCTTAAATTCAGTTTAACCCTTAACAGTAATGTGAGCTTTTGGAAGGATCCTTGGGTTAAAAATGGTTGCATCTTAGCCAATCTGTTGACTGCTCAAGATTTGCAGCAATCCGGTATTGGTACTAATGCAAAGGCAATTAATTATATAACTGATGAGAAGTTGTGTGCTCCGAATACTAGTAATCATTCTGTTAACACCCTGTGGAGAAGCTTGGCTAACCGCAAAGTAATTATAGAAAATGAACATGCTCTTTCCTGGTGTGGGAAACCGCATAGCATCAGATTAGTTTACAATCACATTGCTAACGTAGACGAGTTGCCTGCTTGCATTTGGGTCAAAGTTGTTTGGACTGCGTATTCGACTTCCTCTGATAATGTGTTTCTTTGGAGAGCTATTAACAAAGCTATGAAGACAAGGGATAAGCTTATTGCTCTAGGCATGAACGTGGATGACCTCTGTGTCTTTTGCAATGCATCACCTGAATCGGTTGATCACATTCTTTTTGAATGCAGCTTTCTTGTTAACATGTGGATGTCTGTCATGAATAAAGCTGGAGTCGTTGATATTCAAGGTATCTCCTCTGCTGACTGGAATGTCCTTCGTAAAGCTACTAGGTGGCGACCTAGTAGATGGGATATAGTGTTCTACGTGCTAAAAGTTTATATACGCAATGTATGGTTGGAGAGGAATACGCGTTGCTTCAAAAATGTGGCATTGTCAGCTTCGAGCTTTTGGATTAAATTGATGAATGAGATAAAGTGTGGGTTACGTGATTCTGGTCATTGTTTCTCCCCACATCAAAATGACTTGTGGGGATAGCCTGATGCTTTTTCTTGTGCTTGGGTTTATGTCTTGCATTTGTGGGGTTTTGTTCTGTGGTGGTTCCTTTTTTTTTGTTGGTCTTTGCTTTCTGTTGTTCTTCTCTTCCAATTTTGTTTTCCTTCTTCTGTTGTGTGTGTGTGTTTGTTATCTTCTTTTTTCTTATTTATAAAAATCTGGTAGGGGTCCAGTCAACCCCGCTGTCTTCTCCAAAAAAAAAAAAAAACCATATACTATACTCCTGCATCCATAATGGTTGAAACAAAGCATTTAAAACATTTATGAGAATATGAATATATATAAACATCTTGGATTTCCCATCCCTAGTTTAATTGATTCCCAGTCATAATTATAGTTTCTAGGGTCACTATTAACCTATTAGTTTTGATGGGTTTACTAATAACCTTTTATAATTTATGGACTCCCCGTCCTATTTCATAGTTTTCTTGGAATCACCAAGAACCTATAGGCCCCGCCAATTAACTTAATTAATTCATGGGGACCCCTTGAACCTATTGGTTATTCCAATAACTCATCTTTTATCCAAGTTTTCATAGGTTGACTAGGAACCTATGGATTACTCCAGTAACTTCCTTCTAAGCCTGGTTTTCATGGGTTGACTAAGTACCTACCGATATCTCCCTTAACTTCTTTCTTACCCTAGTTTTCATCGGTTAACTAAGAACCCGATGTCAATACTTAATCCGAATATAATTTTCATGGGTTCACTACAAACTAATTGGCCCCTGCTAACCATCCTTAATACATAGTTTTCATGGGTTTATGATGGACCTGTTGGTTATCCCCAATAACTTCCTAATCATAGTTTTCATGGGTTTACTATGAACCTATCTCCCAGGACAGCTTCAAGGTTTAGGCATCCTATATTTTGGTCTCCCTAACTCCCTGGATGAAATTCTACTCATTTAGGAGTTTAAAAAATTTATATTCACTACTAGGTTAACATACTGGTTCTTCTGCCCCTTCAACCCTAAAATGCAATTATAGGTCCTTTATCATGTTAATATATTCGTATTTGAAGAAGAAAACATTACAACTTACAATACCACTCCTATGGGTTTCAAGTCCTTAAAATACTTTACATATAAAACATAGTTCATCCCTTTAACCTATATTTTTATTAAGGTAATAGTTCTTCAAATTTACATACTTAAAGTCATTTTAAAACTTTTTTATTTAGCTATGATTTTTTCCGCAAAAAATGAGTTTGGGTTTAAAAAGCCTTTCGATACCTTCAAAACTTTGCTTTCGACCTCATAGAACGATCTCCTTCGTAAGCATTAAAACCTATCTTAAAAACCTTATGCTCCTTCCTTTTGAATATTTAAAACATCTCTTTCGAAACCTTTCGACATTATTAAAGCATTATCATATAAGTATAGAAGGATATCTTCGAAACCATTCAATAATACCCCTTTTGAAACCATTAAAGGTTACTCTTCGAAATCATTGAAAGTCCCTCTTCCGAAATCATTGAAGGTTAACCTTCGAAACCATTGAAAGTCCCTCTTTCGAAATCATTGAAGGTTACCCTTCAAAATGAATACCTTTCGAAGCCATCGGGTTTATATTTAGTATAACATTTTTGGGTCAAGGTGAACATAAGCGAAAGCATCTCTTTCGAAAGCATTTTTCATTTTATAGAAGTATTAGGGAAACTTGATGTCGAAACCATCCTTTTGAAAGCATCAACATACCTGGGTAAAACAATTGAAGGTTGGCTTCAAAACCCTTAACCCCTTTCGAAAATAGTAGGAAGTAGCTATTAGTTTATAAAACAAACGGTGCCTTTCGATAGCATTGATATATTTAATATCATCGAAAGGCATCAAATCACAGAATGGTATCGACTTGGTAGAAGCTACCCCTTCCGATAGCTTCGATAAAAATCTAAGTAGCTCCTTTGGAAGCTACTACTTTAAAACAAGGAGGCAGCTCTTCTTCGAAAGCTTCTTTTGAAATACCCTTTCGAAACCATTGGTTTCTATAACTGCAAAACCCTTTTATAAACAAGCAAGAGCTTTTCTTTTAAAACAAAACAAAACAAAACAAAGGAACCAACTCCTTCGGAAGCCACGTTTCGATACCCTATCTTCCACCTTTCTCCAATCCACCACGTACCGTCTAAATGAAACCATGTGTAATAGTATACTGGTTTCAACTAGGTTGGAGGCGGAAGCTCTGGGTCGAATGGTCTTTCTAAAGTAGGCGGAACCCACTTTTTTGAGCCAAAGGTTGACTTTACTAAATAAAGTAAACTTTTTGTAACTAACTTGCCCACTTGTAAACACTTGATTAGCTAACATAATCTTTCATATTATTTTACAAATTTTTTTCCACATTTTCTCAGATCTAAAACTAAACGACATTTAATAAATAAGCCCCTCCTATTAACAGAACAATTAAATCATTTATGTCCTCCTTTTAAAATAATTTAATTTCCATACTAAATCACTTAGTATAAATCCCAAAAAATTCCATAATTTAACTTTAGTCATGCTGCCTAACATATTAAATTTTTAGACTCAAAGCCTTAATATAATTTCTAAAATAATTTTATAAACCCAAATAATCACATTTTCCTTTGAAAATTCATAACTAATTCCCCATGGATTGGAAATTATAAAAATTGAACCCAACTCCAAAATCATGTTTCTTATAACATTTAATTTTTCCATGGCATTTGAAAATCATTTAACCTCGGTTTTATCCAAAAACCGTGCATATCTCCTTTGAAACAATATTGTTTAATCTAAACAAATTATAAATCGAGCATATCATCATCCAGTATATCATAAAAACAAATTTACCCTTAAATCCAAAATTATATGATTACAAAACAAAAAATAGAGATTTAGTGATTATTATTCACCTTAGTGTGGATAAAGAAATTGGAGATTAATTTCTTCCAGATTGAATCATAGGCTTTAGATTTCATTTCTTTCTTTCTCTTCTCGAACTCTAAGTGATAATCTTGAAGAAACTCTCAATTCATTCAAAAATATACATACTTTTATTCTCCGCAATCAAAGGCACTTAGAACTAAGTCAAATGCAGATGATAAAAGAACAAGAGAAGCATTTCGATGCCCTCCGTTGGATGATTTCTGTCCTAAACAAAGATGATTTTGATGCAAATTCTGGAGGAACTTTGATTCAAGATAAAGAAGATTAGGAAGATATTAAAAAGGATCCTATCTTTGGAGAATAAGGTTGAAGTTACTAGAGATATTTGATCTCCTTATTATTTAAATTACTTGAATTGTTTGATTTGATTTGATTTACTTTGATTTGGTTTGAATAATATGTATAACATTACATAAAATATGGTATGTATTAGATGTAAACTTTCATATTTATCATTTCTTTAACTCATGTTATTTTATATACACTCTGTCATAATTTGTCATAAGTACTCCAGTATAAGACTAAGGGGGGTTATATTAATTTAGGATTAGTTTTTCTTGCTGATGACAAAGGGGAAGAAATATAAAATAGAGTAGTTAGAGCAATTAGGCTTAGATTAAGAGGGAGTTATTAGTTTTAGGGAGAGTTAGTGTGAAGGAGAAGAATATTTTATAAACATAGGTTGTCATCATCAAAATTGGGAGATTGTTAGTCCTTGAGATGATTGTTTTGACGACAACAACCTTAGGACTTATTATAAAATATAAATACTAACATTATAGTTTAGATATATATGTATATGCAGGATTTAACCATGCTGGTCCCAAGAATGAAGACTGTACAATATAACGATTCAAGATTGAAGACTCATGAGTATCAAGATTTCAAGATTTCAAAGTACAAGATAAGTATTGAGTCTAGAATTATGTTAAAACTTCTTGAAAGCACTTACATCTTTGTTCGAAATTTATTCGTGGAATGGAATCCACTTCGAGCCTATTAAAAAGATGGAACCCTAGTTGGATGGAACCCACGACAATATTTAGTGGAACATATAGTGGTCCTATTTTGATATCCACTAATTTTATGAAAATGCTTTTTAAAAATATATCTCTTATTTTAAATGTTGTTAACACCTTCTTTTCAAAAAGACATCTCTCTTGTTCGAAATATTTTAGCCTCAAAATTATCTTTACCATTTTTAATATTTCGATTTTAAAATTGTCCTTGTTTTTAAACTATCTCTTGTTTTAAATATTTATATGCTTAGATTTTAAATCACCTTATAGATTAAGATTGTATATATTAAAAATTACTTTTATATGTTTAAACTATATTCAAATATATTTACAAAGTTCAGAATTTTTTTTTGACAAATTATAGAAACCAATTTTAATAAGAAAATCAAAATCATCATTTTTGCCTAGAGCATGTCGACATACTCCTACCCCCATGTCGATATATTGCCCGTTAAAATTCAAATTTCAAATTTTCAAAAGAAGTGTCTATTCGTCGTATCCTTTCACGAATAGATATGGCTGTTGATCTTCTATAAATACCAGTAGTTTTAAATGAATTTTTAATCAGATTTCATTTGTTTTCTCTCCTCTGCATCTTCCACATTTATTCTAAAGAATCCCAAACTGTACTCTGCCCAAATACCAAGTGAATCAAACTTGATTATCTCTTATTTGATTCTCTGCCACTCTCTGCATAAGATCTCAGTGCGATTTAGAGTTATAAGATTATTTGAAAATCAAACTGTTGAGTAAAATGTGCGGTTGAGCCTTGAAATCAATTAGGTGTGATTGTAGCCTCGGAAATCAATTAGGTGGTCTTGTAGCCTGGTTAAATCAAGAGAGTATACCCCGGACTCGAATACAAGAGGGTGTGCCTTGTAGCCTTGAAATCGAGGGTGTAATTTGGGAGATTATTTTGAAATGAAATCCGTACAAATGTACAAGACTGGATGTAGGGTAAATCCAAACTAGTATAAAATCCTTGTGTGTTCTTTCATGTACTGCTTTTATTTAGTATTTGCATCTGTGTCTGATTTTGTGATTATATCCGTGTTTGTGAATTGCATTCGTTGATGATTAAATTACACAAGTTTCAAAAAGATTAAGAAAATCCATAAAACACTATTCACCCCACTCTAGTGTTATTCCAACCTTAGGATCCACAATCCGCATTTCTAACATTTGCTATCGGAGCGAGGTTTTCAAAGTTTTCATAATCTGAATTTTCAAAAGTTTTAAGTGGCTACCAATATGGTTCTGTTAACACTATCACTAGTTCATTTGTAGAGGGTCAGTCTACAGCCAGATCACCACATTTTAATGGCAGTAACTATGCATATTGGGAATGTAGAATGAAAATATGTTTACAGTCTAGGATTAGACACTTTGAATATCACATAAATTGAATATTCTGACCTCATAACTGATTTTGCACAGTGGACTGCCGAGCAAAATACTATTGCACAAAATAATTCCAAAGCCATGAATATCTTATTTTTTCAAGGAATGAATTTAATAGAGAATCTATTTGTAAGTCTGCATATGATATCTGAAAAACTTTGCAAGTTACTCATGAAGGAACAAGCAAAGTCAAACAGACCAAAAGTATCCATACTCACAAATCAGTTTCAATCATTCAAAATGAATTCTAATGAGTCTATTTCAGATATGTATAAGGAACAAGCAAAGTCAAACAGACCAAAATATCCATACTCACAAATCAGTTTCAATTATTCAAAATGAATTCTAATGAGTCCATTTTAGATATGTATAGTAGATTTCAAGATATTGTGCATTCTCTAATATCATTGGGAAAAAGCTTTTCCGAAGAAGATCAAGTCAGAAAAATACTAAATTCTCTTACTCCGGAATGGGATCAGAAAACTCTTACAATCGAAGAAGTAAATGATATCAGTACTTTAAAGATTAAAGAATTGATTGGAAATCAAATGTCGTTTGAAGTACAAATGCAAGCGAGAAAAGATAGCAAGGCATTAAAAAAGAAGTCAATTGCGTTCAATGCATTAACAGATGGATCAGACTTAGGAAATGATGATGAAGAAGAAATAACTTCCATGAGAAGGAACTTTCGAAAGTTTTTAAAACATAGAAAATGAACAACTTCAAAAAGAATAATCACAGGAACTCTGGAAGTCATATTGAAGTACCAAATCACGTCAAATATTTCAACTGTGACGAACCAGGCCATTTCAAAAGAGATTGTCCGCATCCTGATAAGCAACAGTTTCCTACAAGCAATAATTGTACAAAGAAAAGAAAAAGAGCATATATCGCTAGACTAGACGACTCAGACTTAGACTCATCCTCAAGCAATGATGATCAGAAGACGAAAAATTCAAATATGTGCTTTACGGCTATTCATGATTCCATTGATCTCAGAGACGCAAATCTAGGAAAAGGTACACGTTTACAATATATTGGTTGAAATTGTTTTGCTTAAAATTGTTTGATTGTTTTTGAAATTATGTGTTGTTTGAATTTTAATTTTTTTGTTATTACTATATTTATTTTTATTTTTTAAATATTATAATATTTTTTAAAAGAGTATTATACTTAATAATTACTTCAGAAAATATATAGACATTAATATATATATATATATATATATATATATTAAAGTATTTAAGAATAGATAGGTCACATGAATTCTCCGACCCATGTCGACATGGCCCTACCCATGATGTCGACATGCCTATTAGAAATTTGAAATTCAAATTCAAATTCAAATCTTTGAACTTCCCTCCATCTTTTCACCAACTCCAATATTCTATAAATGTACCTCTTGACCAGAGAACATGACTATTGAATATCTATTTATTTTCTTTATCCTATAATATCTTTTAACTTTCATTTCAAAATTCAAACTCTCTTTTACTTTTTCAAACTTTCTACTCTCTTTGAAAATGGTTTCTTCAAGCACTCCATCCACAACGAGGCTTTAAAAAACCATTAAAGAGTATCTCTATAATGATCCGGAAGCAATCAAGGCTTATATAAGCTATGCTAATTATGGAAAAGTTCATACGGGGAAGTTTGCTATATTTAGCAATTTCTCTACATATGAAATCAATACTCTTCTTGAAGAGAACCATATTCTTAGTCTTTTTTACAATTCTGAAAAAAAATTGTTTGTTATCCATATCTTGTTAAAATGTTTTATGCGAATTTAAATCGCGGTTTTCATGAAGGAAATGAAAGTAAAATTTAGAGTAGTGTTAAAGGCACTGAAATTGTTTTTAATTGTGAAATTTAGGGCAACATTCTCAATTGTAAGAATTCGGGAATTTATCTCTTTGCTTTTAATATTGATGAACATGATCGTGAGACATTTCATCACATTTTTGAAGGAGATGACAACTTTGAATTTAAAAATCGTAACTTTCGTTTGAAAGCACATATTGTCAATCTTCTTTTGCAACATACTATTACTCCTAGATCGGGAAATGTCAATAACCCGACTCTAAAAGTTTTGTAAAGCTCTTTTTTCTATTTTTGGTCATCATGATATAAATTGGGCGCAAGTAATTATGGATGAACTTCATGCTAAAAATTTGGAAATGGGTGAGAATACTTTGTACATGGAATCTATCTCACTCGGATTTTTAATTATTTTGGTATTGATTACAAAAGGGAAGAATTAATTCAAGAAAAGTGTTTAATCATGCCAATATTCTCTTATGAAAATTCCTTTCATATTTCAACAATATGAATCTCTTGCCGAAAAGGATGAAAGGTCGGCACATGAAGATATGGAGGAAGAAAACGAGGAAGAAGAAGAAGAAGGGAAGGAAATGGAAATTGAAGAAGAAAATGAAGATGACTCATTGGAAAGTATTGAATATCCTATCAATACTAACTATCCTTCCAACAAAACACACATCAAAAATCAAAAGATCATAGTGGAAAATCAACGGATTCTCAAAAGATCCGTTAGTAAGAAGTTGGACAAAATGACCACTAATATGAACAAATTCTTTGCTAAAGTTGGTCGAAACTTGACTTATCATCCTCCTCCTCATCCTCTAGCACATTCTAAGAACTAGGATGTGATGTATTAGTTTATTTTGTATGAACTTGTATTGCTCTTTTATCATGTTATGAAGTATCTAATGCATTACCTCATCTATCTATAAAAAATTATCTATCTTATGGTTTTCTACCTTATCATGTCTCTGGAATAAATGTTAGTATAATATATAAGTTTATAAATATAAGTACTTATTCACAAAACAAAGAAGACACATAGATAAACATACCCAACTCGACATACCCCAACCCCCTATGTCGACATATAACTGTCTAATTTGGTTATTTTTTAATTTTGAAATTAAAATAACTAACTCACGTCTATTCATTTTAAACGAATTTCTGCCAATTTAAACACCTGTTTCTTCCATAAATTTGTAATCTCTTTATTTCTACTAATCTCTATTTGCATCTTTTAACTACTTATCGAAAATGGCTTCCTCTTCTCGAACTCTAAGTGATAATCTTGAAGAAACTTTGAATTCATTCAAGAATATACTTACTCTTATTCTCCGCAATCAAAGGCACTTAGAACTAAGTCAAATGCAGATGATAAAAGAACAAGAGAATCATTTCAATGCCCTCCGTTAGATGATTTCTATCCTAAACAAAGATGATTTTGATGTAAATCCTGAAGGAACTTTGATTCAAGATAATGAAGATTGGAAAGATATTAAAAAGGATCCTATCTTTGGAGAAGAAGGATGAGTTGAAGTTCCTAGAGATATTTGATCTCCTTATTATTTAAATTGCTTGAATTGTTTGATTTGATTTGATTTACTTTGATTTGATTTGAATAATATGTATAACATTACATAAAATATGGTATGCATTGGATGTAAACTTTCATATTTATCATGTCTTTAACTCATGTTATTTTATATACACTCTATCATAATTTGTCACAGGTACTCCAATATAAGACTAAGGGGGAATATATTAGTTTAGGATTAGTTTTTTTTGTTGATGACAAAGGGAAAGAAATATAAAATAGAGTAGTTATAGCATTTAGGCTTAGATTAAGGGGGAGTTATTAGTTTTAGGGAGAATTATTGTGAAGGAGAAGAATATTTTATAAACATAGGTTGTCATCATCAAAAGGGGGAGATTGTTAGTCCTTGAGATGATTGTTTTGATGGCAACAACCTTAGGACTTGTTATAAAATATAAATACTAACATTATAGTTTAGATATATATGTATATGCAGGATTTAACCATGCAGGTACCAAGAATGAAGACTGTATAGCATAAAGATTCAAGATTGAAGATATCAAGATTGAACTCATGAGTATCAGGTATCAAGAGTGCAAGATTTCAAAGTACAAGATAAGTATTGAGTCTAGAGTTATGTTAAAACTTCTTGAAAGTACTTACATTTTTGTTCGAAATTTATTTGTGGAATGGAATCCACTTCGAGCCTGTTAAAGGGATGAAACCTTAGTGGGATGGAACCTATGACAATATCTAGTGGAACAAATAGTGGTCATATTTTGATAGCCACTAATTTTATGAAAATGTTTTCAAAAATATATCTCTTATTTTAAATGTTTTCAAGACCTTCTTTTCAAAAAGACATCTCTCTTGTTTGAAATATTTTAGCCTCAAAATTATCTTTATCATTTTTAATATTTTGATTTCAAAATCGTCCTTTTTTTTAGACTATCTCTTGTTTTGAATATTTAGCTTTTAAATATTTATGTACTCAGATTTTAAATCACTTTATAGACTAAGATTGTATATATTAAAAATTACTTTTATATGTTTAAACTATATTCAAATACTCCTACCCCCATGTCGACATAGTGCCGCTAAAATTCAAAATTTCAAAAAAGTGCCTATTCATCGTACCCTTCCATGAATATATATGGCTGTTGATCTTCTATAAATACCAGTAGTTCTAAACGAATTTTTAATTAGATTTCACTTATTTTCTCTTCTCTTCATCTTCTACATTTATTCTAAAGAATTCCAAACTATACTCTGCCAAAATACCAAGTGAATCAAACTTGATTATCTCTTGTTTGATTCTCTGCCACTCTCTCTATAAGATTTCAGTGCTATTCAGAGTTATAGGATTATTTGTAAATCAAACTATTGAGTAAAAGGTATGGTTGAGCCTTGAAATCAATTGGGTGTGATTGTAACCCTGGAAATTAATTTGGTGATCTTGTAGCCTGGTTAAATTAAGAGAGTTTTTCCCCAGACTCGAATATAGGAGGGTATACCTCGTAGCCTTGAAACCGACGGTGTAATCTGAGAGATTATTTTGAAAAGAAATCCGTACAATTGTGCGGGACTGGATGTAGGGTAACTCCGAACCAGTATAAAATCTTGGCGTGTTCTTTCCTTTACTGCTTTTATTTAGTACTTACATCTGTGTCTGATTATGTGATTATATCTGTGTTTGTGAATTGCATTTGTTGGTGATTAAATTACATAAGTTTCAAAAAGAGTTAGAAAATCCATAAAACACTATTTACCCCTCTTTAGTGTTATTCCAGCCTTAAGATCCGTAATCCGCATTTCTACCATTTAGTACTCTGATCATCTAAGGGGGCATCTTCATATGTCGCTCTTGGCGTAATTTGTAATAATTATATTTGATCAAATTCGAAGAATCGTTGGGATTATGTATCTGAATATGGATGACAGCAGCATCTGTAACGCTTAGCTATGGGCCTCAAGATAGAGGATGTTACAACTTGGTATTAGAGCATAGGTTTATGGAAAAGTTAAAAAGAAATTTCAAACTTAAAATGATTTTGAAAACATAATCCTAAGGAATCAGAGGATAGATTGGGCTAGGGATAAAGCTATAGTAACATACTTGTATTTGCTGTATATAATTATACGCTTCATCTCTATTCACCCATCTCTACTAGGCTATTCTTCTGTATACAAAGACTCGAATAAAAATTTTATGGACGTAAGATATCGATGCTAGAAGTGGAAGAGTTAACATTGGTAGGGAAAGCACTTCAACTAATGGAAATGCCAGACCAAACACTAGGAGGAATCTAGGTTAGGCTCAAGTTGCTAATGTGAGTGCTGGAATACCGCAAGTTGATATGGGAGCTACGTATTAGTTCTTTGTCAACATGATGCAAGATGGAGTTGATGCTGGATTAGTTAGAGGAAATGGTGAAGGAGGAAATCAAGGAGCTCCAATGGTCAATAATTATACTGTGTTGAGTAGAGATTATGCCAGGCTTGGAGGAAAACCTTTTGTCGGGAATGAAGACGCAATTGAAGTGGAGAATTGATTACTTAATTGAAAGAGGATTTTTGCTTATTTGGGGCTTAATAATGAGCAAAAGAGAGGGCTTGCTACTAGACAATTACAGGGAGCAACACTATTCTGGTGGAATAGTGTTACGGTCGGAGTCAAAGAGGAGACTATGACTTGGGCTGAGTTCAAGAGAAGGTTTGAGGCGAGATTTATGTCATAGATTGCTAAGTTAACTCTGCTTAGGAAGTTTTGGAGTTGGAGCATGGAGACATGATAGTGCTTGAGTATGCAACCAGATTTGAGGAGCTATCTAGATACGGATATGCTATGGTTGATACTGTTATCGAAAGGAATGAGAAGTTTATCCATGGGTTGAAGCATGAGCTTGTTAAGGCCGCATTATCAATTATTAGAGATCCATACGATGTAGTTGTTGAGATGGCTTTAAGGCAGGAAGAAATGCTTGCTTATCTTGAGGGTAACAAGGCAGGAGGAGCTCAAGGAGGGCGAAACCAAAAGAGGAAGTTTTTCCATAAGAAGGGCACTAAGAAGAGTGGAGCTACCAAGAAGGGAAAGGCAGAAGTTATCTATTATAAGTGTGATAAGAAGGGACACTATGGTCATGGGTGTCGATCATGCAAAGGGAAGAAAGTTGCCGACAAGAAATGAGTGAAATGTTTCAACTGCGATCAAATTGGACATTAGTAGAACCAGTGTAAGGAGCCAGCCAAGGATGGAAAGGGCAAAGTATTTGCATTGGAGCTAGCTACCTCGAGACCAACAACAGAGGAGAAAGGAAAAGCTGTGTTGGAAGGTATGCTTTGGATTCATGGTGTATCAGTTAGAGTTCAATTTGATACTGGTGCATCACATTATTTTATATCTCATTGTTTGGTAGATAAGCTTAACCTACAACCTTCCTACCTAGTTACTTCCTTAAGGGTTGCAAATCCGATAGGAGGATATGCGACTCTTGGGATAAGATATGCCCACCTAGAGTTTGAATTGTTCGGCCACGTGTTTGCTTGCAGTTTTCATGTGTTTGATTTCGTAGGGTTCAGAATTATTTTGGGTATGGATTGGCTAAGCAAATACGATGCTATGATATTTTTCCATGATAGGAAAATATCACGTAGGCACCCTTACTATTGTGATTAGATAATATACTCTATAGAAAACCCTAGTCTTGAGGATGATGCTTTTTTGGGTATTGTAGGGGCATAAGATGAGTTAATTCAAGTTTTCATTGTTAGGGAATTCGCAAATGTCTTTGAGCCCATAGTAGGACTGCCGTCGAAACGGGCTATTCAGATAGATTTAGTACCTTGAGCAGGAGTAGAACAATAAGTACAATGATACCTACCGAGCTGAGGGAGCTAAAGGTGCAGTTGGTGGATTTGGAAAGCAAGAATTTTATGAGACTAAGCAGTTCGCGTTGGCGAGTAGCTGCAGTGCTTACAAGGAAACCGGACGATCATTAAGGTAATGTATCCATTACCGTAAGTTGAATGAGAAGACAATAAAGAATCGATATCCATTACCTAGAATTGACGATTTGTTCGACCAGTTGAGTGGAGCCAAAGTATTTTCCTAGTTAGATTAGGCAATAGGATTCCATCAGCTTAAAGGGCCGAGGATAACATTCCTTTGATAGCATTAAGGACCCAATATGGATCGTATGAATAGTTAGTGACGCCATTCGGGATAACTAATGCACTGGCATTCTTTGTAGATTTGATGAACTGGGTTTTCTAAGAGTCCTTGGATAGGTTCGTATTGGTATTCATAGATGACATTTTGGTACACTCTAAAGATGAAAGAGAGCATGAAGTTCATCTTAGAGTGGTGCTTGAGACGTTGATGCAGCATCAACCGAAAGCGAAATTTTCAAAGTGTCATTTCTAGAGGAAGGAAGTGAAGTTCCTAGGCCATGTAATCTCAGCAAAAGTGTTGTCAGTAGATCCAACTAAGATCAAGGCACTGAATATTTGGAAGAGACCCGAGAGAGTGACTGAGATAAAAAGTTTTCTTAGGTTAGCTGGTAACTATCGGAGATTTATTAATGATTTTTTCAAATAGCAGCACCGATGACTAAGCTAACTCAGAAAGATGTGAAGTTGCCTGGATCGATAAGTGTGAGGAGGCATTCCAAAAGCTGAAACACTTATTGACAAATGCACCCGTGTTAGTTGTTCCGAAGGGGAATCGTGGCTTAGTGGTGTACATAGATGCATGTGGAACATAAATAGGAGCCGTGTTAATGCAAAGAGGTAAAGTGATTGCCTATGCTTCTCGATAGCTCAGACCACATGAGGTTAGATATCCAACTCACTGTAGTGCCCTTAATTTTTGATAACAATATTCAGGAGATTTTAGATAAATTAAATAGAATAATGTAAATGTTAAGTGATAAGGGGGTTGAGATTTGAATAAATGTAATAAAATAATTAGATAGGCTTAATTTGGTTTGCAAACTAATTAATTTACACATGGGCATATTAGTAAATAGTCGCACCTCCTCATACTCACGACTATACAATTTTATAATTGCTCATTCACGTTTCATTTCTCATTCTTCACAAACGCAAATCAAAATCCTAAATTAGAGCCGGTTGTTAACAAGGAAGAAAAGAGGAAGAATTCAGCCTAAAGCTAAGGTCAAAGCTAAGAAGGATTAATCAACAACAAATCTTAAATTCCTTATCATATCTAACGTGAATAATAATTCGTTCCATCTCTATTTTGTTTTTGTAATCATATGTTTTTGGATTTAAGATTAAATTCATTTTATGATGTTTTGGATGATGATATGCATGAGTTATTATAAGTTTGATTTAAACAAATTTATTTACATATAAAATTGCATGGCTTTAGGGAAAAACTGATTGATTTTGGATTTAGAATGCCATGGAAAAATTATATGTTAGTTAAAACACGATTTTAGAGATGGGTTTAATTTTTTTATAATTTTCCAAGCTATGGAGAATTTATTATGAATTTCTAAAGGAAAATATGCTATATTTAGATTTGAAATTTATTTTGATTATTTTAGGAAGAAATTGGGTCTGAAATTTTAATATGTTAGATAACATGATGAAATTAAATTTTTGTGATTTTTGGGGATTTTTCCAAAGTGATTTGCTATGAACAATTAATTATTTTGAAAGAAGGACTTATTTGCAATATGGGTTTTGCTTAATGGAAGGACTTAAACGTTAATTTACCTTTAATTTAGATCTGATAAATGCGGCAGTTATTTTGTAAAGTATTTGAAAAGTTTTGTGGCAACCAATCAGGTGTTTATAAAATAGGAAGGTTAGTTACAAAGCCTTTACTAAACTTAGCTTAAATTTAGCCTTTTAAATAAAAAGTTGGTTCCGCCTCTTTTGGAAATGGCCTTCAACTCCATGCTTTCGGCTTAACTCAGTCGAAACCAACCCTGCCGTAACCAACTTAGTCGAAACTAATACACAAGATATCACTCTGATGGTACGTAGTAGATTGAAGGAAAGGCGGAAGCTATGGTGTCGAAAGGAATGCTTCCGATGAGGTCGAAACCATGTTTGATTTTCAAAAGTTAAGTATTTACTTTGTTTTGCTTAGAGATTTCGACCTAGTCAAAACGAATGTTTTAGAAAGGAGTGTATAAATAGCTTTCGAAGAAGGTAACTGTTTTATGTTTAATGTATTAGCTTTCGAAAGGGGTTTCATTTTTTTAAGTGCTTCCAAAAGTAATGGTTTCGACCAAGTCGACATCCAATTACTATTTCCCTTCCGAGTGTGTTGAAGCCATCAATGCTTTCAAAGGGTTATCTCAGTTTAACTTAAGCTAAGCCACTTCCTAAATGCATTCGAAAGGGGTTGAGGGTTCCAAGGGCGATAGGGTCGAAAACGGGTTTCGATGCTACTCTACAAAGTTTTAACTTAACGGTTTTGAGCTTACGAATAGGTGGTTCCGGCACCTTCTACTTTTCCTCAAACGATTCTATAAGGGTTTCGAAAAAGATACTTTCATATATAACCACTTTGACCCGAAGGATGTTTTAAGGAGTAAAGTCCAATGTTTTCGAAAGGAGTACTTTCATTAGTTTCAAAGCTATTTTCCTAAAAGATTATAAAGTAAGGTTTTGATGCATTCGAAAGGTATATACTTAGAGTTATGATAAGAGGTTTTCTATGCTTTCGATGGAGGTCATCCAGTGGTTTCAAAAGTGATGTTTTGAGGTTCAAAACAAATAACCAACTCACATTTTTAAAAGGAAATACTATCGCATAAATAAAGTATTTTTTGAGTATTACTTCTTCATATACTTATTCACATTGTAATTAACCCATAACGACACTTTGGGAAAGGGCAAAATAACAAGCTAGGTTGATCCAGTAGTGAATATAACGTATGAAATGATAAAATATTATATTAAAGATGTTGGCAGGAGCCAATAGGTTCATGATAAGCCCATGAAAAATGTGTAAGGGATAGATATTGGCAGGGGCCAATAGGTCTATAGTTAGCCCATGAAAACTATATGCAGATTAAGATATTGACAGTTAGTCAATAGATTCCTAGTTAGCCCATGAAAACTAGGATAGCAGAAAAGATATTGGAGTTACCAATAGGTTCTTAGTAATCCCATGAAAACTATGAAATTGGACAGATAGTCCAAAAACATTTAATAGGTTAATGGTAACTCTAGAAACTATAATTTAGATAGATAATCAGAATGAATGGGAATGGGTAATCCAGAACTAACTTACTTGTTTTCACATCATCATATTATTTTGAATTGTTTTAACTATTGTGGACACAGGAGCATAGTATATGGGTTTATAAAGGTTTTAAGAATTCAGTGAAGGGAAAAACCCATTCTGCTAAGCGGTGTGGTCTCACTGGATATCTAAGTGATTTGAGATGGTAGATTATTATTCATACCAAGCTTTATGTCTGAATTGAAGTTTATTCCCCTTAAACTCTTTGGTACTCAATTGATTTTGAGTAGTTTGAGGTTTAGGGTTTTTAGGTGTTCTTTTAGACGAATAAAGCTTTCGATGACGTCTAGGAAGCAGTTAGCTACTTTGAGTTCTTTTATTTCCGCTATGTTTGGTTGTAAAGGCAAAATTGTTTTATTGCCATATTATATACTCTGATCATCTTAGGAGGCATCTTCATATGTCCCTATGGGCATATTTTGTAATAAATAAGTCTTATCTGAACGTGATCTGCGCTTTAGGATTGTGTAATGAATTTGAAAGATATTGAAATGGAATGTGGACTTTGTTTTAAAATTTTCCATATCCATGTGTTTCTATGTATCAATGCATCTATCACTGCTATATTTGGTCATCGAGGATTAATAACTAAGGATGACTGCAACAACCGTAGACCTTAGTTTTGGGCCTCCGAATAGGGCGATGTTACAAGTGGTATTAGCGTATAGGTTTATGAAACTTTAAACAAAATATAAACCTAAAAGATTTTTAAACATAATCCAATAAATCGGATAATAAGATCAATATTTCGGTTAATGCTATAGTAAAGTGCTTGTATTTGATAATAGTTATATATATAAGCACGTATTCCCTGCTCTCTTAGACCATTCTTCTGTATCTTACTAAGGCTCGTATGTAGATTTACGAGAAAGGAGATATGGAAACAGGAAATGGAAGAGGAAATCTCAGTGGGGAAGCACCACAACTAATGGAAATGCTCGACCCACTACCAGGAGGAACCCGGGTCGATCTGCAAATGCTAACAATCAGAATGCGAAAGCCAATGTGGATGCTGGAAATCCACAGTAGATATGAGGGCGATGTATCAGTTCTTTGTCAGTTTGATGCAAGCAGGAGCCGCTGCAGGAATTGCTAGAAATGTTGAAGGGGCTAATCCTGTGGCTCCAGTTGGGAACAATTATGCCTCGCTGAACTACACCAGTTTGGGTGCGAAGCTATTCTTAGGGACGGAGAGTGCCATAGAGGTTGAGAATTGGCTGTTGCACTATGAGCGTATATTTGCTGATTTGGGTTTGAACGATGGAAATGTATGAATATGCGCTTTGCGCTTATATGATTTTGTTTGATGATAATAAACATATATATATATATATATATTCATTTAAATGTATTTGTTAATGTACTATTCTATTTTTCATAGATTAAATAAATATTTGTTGAATAAAATAAATTACACAGAATTTGAATTCAAACAGAAATTTTATTCAAACAAATATTTATTACAATCTTGAATAGTACAAATTCAAGCTCTCACTATACATATACATTTTTGAATACATCCCAATACAATTTACATTAATAACCTCACTACATATCACTCACACTCGTATTTTGTCTTCAACTGCATTCCAGTTTGAATCCAGCATCTGAGCAATCTGCAAAAATATTCACTAACGCAGTAAAATTGAAAAAGAAATATTTTTGCAATATAAAATGAAATATGATTTTTGAAAATATGTTTTGCCTTAGTTATTTGGATTGTTCGTCATCATTTACATTTGAATTCATCACACACGAACAGTGTGACATGCACAGTGTATCACTGTACATGCCACAAGGCCGTGCACATCGATATACACTTGATCGATTTACAGGGACAAGTGAGCACATGTCAAACCCAAATGAAAAGCCGGGTTCAACTCACGTGCAATCACGACACGAGCACAAGGTCAAACCCGAGTTTTTGAAACTGGATTCAACGCAAGTAAAATTTCAAAAATCAACATGAATGGATGCAAAGACTAGCTGCAACATGGATGTCACAAGCAATACCAGAGACAGTCTCACAAGACAGTAACATGCAGTTTTGCAGTGGTACAAGGAAAGTGCAGGGAACAACAACATGGTAAACAATGACACAACAATAACCAAGACCACGATTATTCACAACTAACATGAGTGCAGCAATGTGACAAACAACAGAGATCAAGCTTAATGTCAAGAGTCAGTGATGATAATGCAGACACAAGTAGTGATACATCAATGACAATTGGAGCAACAGTTCATGTATGCATCAGTGACCAAACACAGAACAACAAGGCTCAAACCACAAGTCACAAAAGTTCAAGTGAAGCAAATACAGGTTAAACCAAAGCAGAGACTACAATATCAAGTGAAAGTGCAAACCACAATGAAGCTGTACAAGAATACCAGACACCAAAGTATGGAGTGTACAAGTGCAGACGAACAAAGACTACAGCCCAATGAACAAGACACAACAAAGTTCACAAGTGCAGACCAAAGGCAGTGACACAGCAGTTTTTTTTAACAAGAAAAACAGTGACATACTGTAACAACCAAAGCCTTGACTACAAGAACATCACAAGTATATCAACTCAGCAACAAGCAGTGCAGTAATGGGTGAACAGAAGACAATTGAATAACTACAATGTTAGGGAAGCAACAAGTGTACAAGTGACTCGAGCAAATACACATGCACCAGTGATGCAAGCTACAGATTTGAAGAAATGAAACAACATCAAAACATCACATATGAAATGACCAGAACACTAAGTGCAGGCAGAGAAATGATGCAACAGTCATGAACACAGAAACACCAATAGAGGTGAAGCTCAATAGCAACCACAAGATGCAGACATAAACAAACAAGTCTCGACCAAACTCAGTGAAACTCAAGCAAGTGAGTTCAACAATCCAATATACAATGAAGACTGGACATGAGTATCAAGCTACAACTAGAATGAGGAAGTGCAACAGAGAATGGCATCAATACATAACTGAACAGAACATCAACTGGGCACATGCAGTAATAACCAGAATGGATGCAAAGTGCAACTTGTATAACAGCAGACAACAAACTCAAATAAGCAAATGTCCAAACAACAACTCAACAGCACATGACTGCAACATAAAGCATGTCGAGCTCAATACAACCAAGTATGTATAAAAATGGAACAATGCTCAAGTATGGAAGTGACTCAAAACAGCAGTGTGCAACTCGAGCTTCAGAAAGATCAAAGTGTGCAAGCTAGTCTACAGTTACGAGATATACCCAACAACAATGTATGCAAACAGAGAATAGTGCAGTAATGGGTATGAAAGCAAATGCAGCAACATGGACACATACGGAACCAGATTCAAAACAAGTTAAATCAACCAGAGCAGTTATGGCCATGGAATCAAAACAGCGACGTGATGAACAAGTTAGAAAACAAGTGTGTGTACAATTTGAAAAAGTCAAATTCGTATCTTTGAAAAAGTCAAAACAAATAAAAGAGGAAAGTTCTTTGCCGTATGAATCAAGTTAAATCGAACGCTGCACAAACAAGGCTGTGCGTATCAAGTTGTAGCTATATCAGGCAATCAAATAATTTTGGAAAGTATCGAATTGAAGCAAGTCTCGAAATCATATAAATACCAAACCCAAAATTCATCATAGGCATCGAGTCAAGCAAGCATTAAACCAGCAACGAAAGAATACATACCATAATCCAGTGAACTCGATCAAATAGGAGCGGTCGACATCATCTCAAGAGACGATCAAATAAAGCAAGAGAACCAGAGAATCAATCATCAGAGAACGAGCACGAGCAAGAGCAAGAGCAACGCAAATCGGAATCGATCATCAGCGAGCCGCGAACAAGTCAGGAAACCCTAATTTCAGAAAGAAGATCGGCCGCAATCTTTCCATAGCAAAAAGAACCGAAGTCCTAATTCGACAAAGAGGAAGGACCAAGCCAAAAGAAAAAGGAACGAGAAAAAGAATTGGGCAGCCTTTATTTTTATAAAAGGGGGTTTTTAGTTTTTATGTTATTAATTTTTTTTTATTTGTTGTTTTTACTTTTCGAGTCAAAGTATTGGTAAATCACCACCTAGGTTGTAGGTAGTGTCAGATTGTCTAGTTAGAATTAGTTCAGTGAGCAGGGTGTGCGAGTTTGCAAAACTCTATAGGCGGGAGCAAGGGTTTGTGAGTTTGCAAAACTCTATAAGCGGAGCAGGGGGTGCGAGTCTATTAGAGTGTTTGTAAGAGGGAGCAGGGTTTGCGAGTCTGTTAGAGTGTTTGTAAGCGGGATACTGTTTAATTCTAATAGAAATCTAGGAATGCAGCAGTAGGCAGGGGTTGCCGAAGCTGGGTAAATTTTGTGTGTGATTTACTTTTCAGCATATTTATTTCTGCAGTTTGTTTCTGTGTTTAAATCCAGAAAATTTGCTATAACCCTATTCACCCCCCCTCTAGGGTTAATCTAGATCCTACAAGTGGTATCAGAGCAAGGTATTTTTCTTTAACTCTAGAGTCATGAATCCGTCAAATAGTGCTTTTTCTGAGGGGCAATCTATTGTTAGGCCACCCGTGTTTAATGGGAATGATTATGCTTATTGGAAAGTTAGGATGGGTATTTATCTTAGTTCTGTTGATTATGATGTTTGGGATATTATTGAAACTGGCTATAAATCTCCCACTATAACTGTTGGTGATACTGAGATTCCTAAACCTAAGGATAGATGGGATGCTAACGATAAGAGATTAAAAACTACAAATGTTAAAGCCATGAATGCTTTGATCTGTGCTCTTGATAAAACTGAATTTAATAGAATTTCTCATTGTAAAACTGCACAGGAAATTTGGATACTTTGGAGGTGACACGTGAAGGAACTTCTCAAGTCAAGGAGTCTCGTCTAGCCCTATTCAGCAATGAATACGAGAACTTTGTGATGGACAAAGGCGAGATCATAAAGGACATGTTTGGACGCTTTTCAACTTTGGTGTACAACGCTAGAGCGCTTGGGAAGGTATTCACTGAGGTAGAGCTTGTGCGGAAGGTGATACGAGTTTTACCGATGAACTTTGAGGCAAAAGTCACGGCAATACAAGAATCGAAAGATCTGAGTAAACTAAGCATGGAGGAGTTGATTGGTAACTTGATGACATATGCTCTTGAGCTAAAAGCAAAGGAGGAACGCGACAACTCCGAATCAAAGAAGAAGACGATCGCCTTAAAGAGCAAAGAAGAAAGCGATGAAGAAGAAGAAGATCCAATTAAAGAGCTTGCAAGGGCTGTCAATAATCTTAGAAAATGGTCAAGATTCAAGCCACGCAAGAAGAAAACAAGTGGTCATAGGCCAAAAGATTCTGACAATTCCGATAATGAACCGACGTGCTTTAACTGTAACAAGCTTGGCCACTTCAAACAACAATGCCCACTTCTCAAAAACGACAAAAAGAAAAAGAAGGCCTTTGCAGCGACTTGGGATGATGAAGAAGGAGAGGAAGTTTCTAATAATAGCTCAGAGGAGGCTAACTTGTGTCTCATGGCAAAATCAGATTCAGAAGCAAGCTTAGAGGAATCTAGTGAGGTTGGTGACTATTCCTATAGAGACCTTGTTTTTATGTGTTCTGATCTTACTAAAGTAGTTGATACTCTTGAATCTAAAATTGAAAAACTGAAATATGATCGGAGAGAACTTGCTCGTGAAAATTTTAGGTTAGAAACTGAACTTGAAAATATTCAAAACCTAGAATGTAAAAAATGTAAAACTTTAGATTCAGAATTATCAAGACTTAAGAATAACTCTGAGAATCTTGAAAAAGAAAACTTGAGTCTTAAGGAAACCATTGACACTAGGAAAAAGGATTTTATAAATAGATGCACCTCACTTGTCACTGAAAACACAACACTAAAAACCAAAGTCCAAAATCTTGAAAAATCTTTGAATAACTTTTCAAGAGGAGAAAAATCATTTAACATGTTATTGGAAAATCAAATTTTTGCTAACAACAGAAAAGGACTAGGCTTTGGGAAAACACAAGTTGAGGATAATGCAAAAGGTAAAAGTGTCTTTGGTAGATGTGAAATAATTGGACATTGTGTTGAAAATTGTAGTCATAGGAACAAGAACACAAAATTTATACAAGTTTGGGTTCCTAAGAATTCTACAAACAAATTTCATGTCTATTGGAACAAGAATAAAAGGACTAAACAAGTTTGGGTTCCAAAGGGATTATTTATTCACAATGCTTCTGCCACTAACAATCATGGACCTATAAAAACAAATAGGTCACATAAATCTTTTCCCATGTAGGTATGGTGGCAGGCTAAGGAAAAACAACAGTGTTCTCTGGATTTTGGCTGTTCCAGAAACACAACGGGCAATAAAGCAAAGTTCCTTAGCCTAGTACAAAGGTGACAAAATCACAATGAGCAAGCACAATAATTATCGTAAAGGTAAAACAAGTGAAGGTATATTTATTTAGTCGATGTATTAAATGTGATAATCTTCACCGTATTCTGAATGAAATCAGCCAATATTGAAATATCGTAAAGATGATGTTTTTTGATTCTGACTTGTTCGACATAGTTGGCAAATTATATTTATGCCAAAAACATCATTCTTTGAATTACTTCATACATATTTGTTTGGATTAAACATTTTGTTTTGTTGGATGATAATGCATTTGGTTATAATTCGGTTAACTCTATATTCACAGTTTCTGATTATTTACACGACTTCAATTCAAATTCAAGAATGCTGTAAAAAGTTGAGTTTGAGTTTTTGTGCACTCTTCATGGTCTGGTCTATCAAATTTAGTTAGTGATATTTTGGAGTGAAAAAGAAATTCAGATGCAGATTACACTGGTAATCTAGTTGATAGAAAAATTACTAGTTGAACGTGATTTTTGAGACATTTAGTAACTGCATCATTTTTTTAAAGAAAATATCTGCATACTTTTCATTACAAATAATTTTCAAATAGCAGAAAATTCTCTCATATAACCCCTTCGAGAAAATCATTTTTTTTGACCATATTTTCAGATTAGTCATTTTTATTTGATTTTAAATGACAAATTTTGACTAATCCGACTCCCTACTAATTATCAAAATGATAAATAGTGATTGAAAAGATGATAAGTGTTGATATTTAACATACATTACTCAAGAAAGTATATTTGGAAAATTTCTTTAGAAATTCAAACAAGAGTTATAAAACTTTTTGTTGGGTAAAGATTCCATGACCATTGTTTATCAAATCTTAAATATAGTTTGTCGATATGTGGTACTATAATCAGGAATCATTTGTTCTTCATGTCACATTTTTTTGTAAAAATAAATAAATATCCAAATTATTCACTCTCATTTAAAAGTCCTCACGGTTATGCATGGGTGAATTACTTGGATTTTTGATTATGTGCTTCCATGTTCATTTAAAAGTCCTCACGGTTATGCATGTATGGAAGGCATATCAAAATTGATTGATTAAATAGACAAGTTGATTCTAATCCCATTTAAAAGTCCTCACGGTTATGGGTGATTAGAAGATACTTGAATTCATTTTTTTAAAATTAAATTGGAATACTACTAATCTCATTTAAAAGTCCTAACGGTTATGCATGATTAGTAGATATTCAAATTCCTGATATAAATGTACCACAAGTTGATACAATTGTATGATTTTATATTAGAACATCATTTCCATTCTTTCTAAAAGTGGAATATGCGCCTAACAAGGGTAGTTATGATTTTTGTTTGATTTTTATTGAAGTTTAATATTTATATTCAATTTGAGTTTAATGTTGGATTAATATTGATCACTTTATCTCTATTTTCTCTAACACTATTATTCTTTTGCTGATAACAAAAGGGGGAGAGAAAAGTTAAGATTTTGTCAAATAGAATCAAGCAAAGGTCAAATAATTTTTCATTTGTATCTAGGCTCATTTGTATATTTCTGTTTGTATGCATATATGTAGGGGGAGCATCGTGTAGAGAGGAAGCATTTAAATTGGGGGAGCAATTAGGATATATCTATAGAGCAAATACATTTAACACATTCAAAATCTTAAATATATGTTTGTTATCATCAAAAGGGGGAGATTGTATGAATATGCGCTTTGCGCTTATATGATTTTGTTTGATGATAATAAACATATATATATATATATATTCATTTAAATGTATTTGTTAATGTACTATTCTATTTTTCATAGATTAAATAAATATTTGTTGAATAAAATAAATTACACAAAATTTGAATTCAAACAGAAATTGTATTCAAACAAATATTTATTACAATCTTGAATAGTACAAATTCAAGCTCTCACTATACATATACATTTTTGAATACATCACAATTCAATTTACATTAATAACCTCACTACATATCACTCACACTCGTATTTTGTCTTCAACTGCATTCCAGTTTGAATCCATCATCTGAGCAATCTACAAAAATATTCACTAACGTAGTAAAATTGAAAAAGAAATATTTTTGCAATATAAAATGAAATATGATTTTTGAAAATATGTTTTGCCTCAGTTATTTGGGTTGTTCGTCATAATTTACATTTGAATTCATCGCACACGAACAGTGTGACATGCACAGTGTATCACTGTACATGCCACAAGGCCGTGCACATCGATATACACTTGATCGATTTACAGGGACAGGTGAGCACAGGTCAAACCCAAATGAAAAGCCAGGTTCAACTCAGTGCAATCACGACATGAGCACAAGGTCAAACCCGAGTTTTTGAAACTGGATTCAACGCAAGTAAAATTTCAAAAATCAACATGAATGGATGCAAAGACCAGCTGCAACATGGATGTCACAAGCAATACCAGAGATAGTCTCACAAGACTGTAACATGCAGTTTTGCAGTGGTACAAGGAAAGTACAGGGAACAACAACATGGTAAACAATGACACAGCAATAACCAAGACCACGATTATTCACAACAAACATGAGTGCAGCAATGTAACAAACAACAGAGATCAAGCTTAATGTCAAGAGTCAGTGATGATCATGCAAACACAAGTAGTGATACATCAATGACAATTGGAGCAACAGTTCATGTATGCATTAGTGACAAAACACAGAACAACAAGGCTCAAACCACAAGTCACAAAAGTTCAAATGAAGCAAATACAGGTTAAACCAAAGCAGAGACTACAATATCAAGTGAAAGTGCAAACCACAATGAAGCTGTACAAGAATACCAGACACCAAAGTATGGAGTGTACAAGTGCAGACAAACAAAGACTACAGCCCAATGAACAAGACACAACAAAGTTCACAAGTGCAGACCAAAGGCAGTGACACAGCAGTTTTTTTAACAAGAAAAACAGTGACATACTGCAACAACCAAAGCCTTGACTACAAGAACATCACAAGTATATCAACTCAGCAACAAACAGTGCAGTAATGGGTGAACAGAAGACAATTGAACAACTACAAGGTTAGGGAAGCAACAAGTGTACAAGTGACTCGAGCAAATACACATGCACCAGTGATGCAAGCTACAGATTTGAAGAAATGAAACAACATCAAAACATCACATATGAAATGACCAGAACAATAAGTGCAGGCAGAGAAATGACACAACAGTCGTGAACACAGAAACACCAATAGAGGTGAAGCTCAATAGCAACCACAAGATGCAGACATAAACAAACAAGTCTCGACCAAACTCAGTGAAACTCAAGCAAGTGAGTTCAACAATCCAATATACAATGAAGACTGGACATGAGTACAAGCTACAACTAGAATGAGGAAGTGCAACAGAGAATAGCGTCAATACATAAATGAACAGAACATCAACTGGGCACATGCAGTAATAACCAGAATGGATGCAAAGTGCAACTTGTATAACAGCAGACAACAAACTCAAATAAGCAAATGTCCAAACAACAACTCAACATCACATGACTGCAACATAAAGCATGTCGAGCTTAATACAACCAAGTATGTATAAAAATGGAACAATGCTCAAGTATGGAAGTGACTCAAAACAACAGTGTGCAACTCAAGCTTCAGAAAGATCAAAGTGTGCAAGCTAGTCTACAGTTACGAGATATACCCAACAACAATGTATGCAAACAGAGAACAGTGCAGTAATGGGTATGAAAGCAAATGCAGCAACACGGACACATACGAAACCAGATTCAAAACAAGTTAAATCAACCAGAGCAGTTATGGCCATTGAATCAAAACAGCGACGTGATGAACAAGTTAGAAAACAAGTGTGTGTACAATTTGAAAAAGTCAAATTCGTATCTTTGAAAAAGTCAAAACAAATAAAAGAGGAAAGTTCTTTGCCGTATGAATCAAGTTAAATCGAACGCCGCACGAACAAGGCCGTGCGTATCAAGTTGTAGCTATATCAGGCAATCAAATAATTTTGGAAAGTATCGAATTGAAGCAAGTGTCGAATTCATATAAATACCAAACCCAAAATTCATCATAGGCATCGAGTCAAGCAAGCATTAAACCAGCAACGAAAGAATACATACCATAATCCAGTGAACTCGATCAAATAGGAGCGGCCGACATCATCTCAAGAGACGATCAAATAAAGCAAGAGAACTAGAGAATCAATCATCAAAGAACGAGCGCGAGCAAGAGCAAGAGCAACGCAAATCGGAATCGATCATCAGAGAGCCGCGAACAAGTCAGGAAACCCTAATTTCAGAAAGAGGATCGGCCGCAATCTTTCCATAGCAAAAAGAACCGAAGTCCTAATTCGACAAAGAGGAACGGCCAAGCCAAAAGAAAAAGGTACGAGAAAAAGAATTGGGCCGGCCTTTATTTTTATAAAAGGGGGTTTTTAGTTTTTAAGTTTTTAATTGTTTTTTATTTGTTGTTTTTACTTTTCGAGTCAAAGTATTAGTAAATCACCACCTTGGTTGTACGTAGTGTCAGATTTTCTAGTTAGAATTAGTTCAGTGAGCAGGGTGTGCGAGTTTGCAAAACTCTATAGGCGGGAGCAAGGGTTTGCGAGTTTGCAAAACTCTATAGGCGGAGCAGGGGGTGCGAGTCTATTAGAGTGTTTGTAAGCGGAAGCAGGGTTTGCGAGTCTGTTAGAGTGTTTGTAAGCGGGATACTGTTTAATTCTAATAGAAATCTGGGAATGTAGCAGTAGGCAGGGGTTGCCGAAGCTGGGTAAATTTTGTGTGTGATTTACTTTTCAGCATATTATTTCTGCAGTTTGTTTCTGTGTTTAAATCGAGAAAATTTGCTATAACCCTATTCACCCCCCTCTAGGGTTAATCTAGATCCTACAGGAAAAAAGAGAAGGTTGGCCTCTAGAAGTTGCAGGGGTTAGTGCTACACTGGTGGAATAGTGTTACTACCGGAGTTTCAGAAGAGCGGTTGACTTTGGATAATTTTAAAAGGAGATTTAAGCAGAAGTTTGTGTCTGAATTTGCTAAATCAAAGCCGATGATGAAATTTATGGATTTGGAGCAGGGAGAGATGTCGGTTGTTGAGTATGACACTAAGTTTGAGGATCTATCCCATTATGGACATAATATTATAAACACTGATATTAGAAGGAGCAAGCAGTTCATTAAGGCACTGAGGCCTGAGATTGCTAGGTCGACCTTTCCACATCTCCGTGGTCCAAGTAATTTAGTTGTGGAGATGGCCATTTGCCATGAGGAGTTACTTGCTGATTATGCTAAAGAGAAGTTAGTGGAAACTCAGGGTTCTTATGGGAAGAAGAGAAAGTTCTTTAAGAAGAAGGAAGCCCAAAAGGGAGATACTATTAAAAAGTCAAAGGATGAGACAGTTTGCAGTAAGTGTGACAAGAAGGGTCACTTTGTGAATGAGTGCCGGCCAGGAAATGGAAAGAAATCTACAAGTAAGAAGAATATGAAGTGCTTCAACTATGATCAAGTTGGGCATTACAAGAATCAACATCCGGAGCCGGTTAGGGAGGATAAAAGAAATGTTTTTGCTATTGGACCAGCTAGGCCAACTGTTGCTAATAAAGGGAAGACTGTGATGGAAGGTACATTTTTGATTTAGGGTATACCAATTAGGGTACTTTTTGATACCGGTGCATCACATTCATTTATATCCCAGTGTTTGGTTGATAGGTTATGCTTAGAACTCACATACCTTATTGCTTCCTTAAGGGATGTGAATCCAATAGGGTTATACAACTCTGGGGATGAGATGTGACAAGTTAGAACTTGATTTGTTAGGTCATAAGTTTGCATGTAGTCTATATGCTTTCGATTTTGTAGATTTCGGAATCATCTTGGGTATGGATTGGTTGGGTAGGTATGAAGCTAGAGTATTTTTCCAGGACAGGGAGATATCACCGAGACATCCTAATAGTAATAATCGAGTAATATTCTCAGTGGAGAATTCTGACTGAAGTGTTAGTACTTTGCTTAATGCTACGGAGATAGGAGATGAGTTAAGTCAGGTTTGGGTAGCAAGAGTGTTTGTGGATGTTTTTGAGCCAGTCATAATACTACCACCGAAATGAGCAATTGAGTTTTGTATAGATCTTGTGCCCGGAGCTGAACCTGTTAGTAGACTACCTAGCAGGATAACACCTACAGAGATAAAGAAATTGAAGGTGCAGCTAGTGGATTATGAAGGAAGGAATTTTACCAGCTAAGCAGTTCGCTTTGGGAGCGGCCGTAATGTTTGTGAAGAAACCAGATGGGTCGTTGAGAATGTGTATCAACTATTGTAAGTTGAACAAAAGGATGATTAAGAATAAGTATCCTTTGCCAAGAATAGACGATCCATTTGATCAATTGAGTGGAGCCAGAGTGTTTTCCTAGTTGGATTTAGCGATAGGTTTCCATCAATTAAGAGTGCTAGAGGACAGTATTCCTTTGACAGCATTCCAGACTAGGTATGGTTCGTATGAGCGGTTAGTGATGCCATTTGGAATGACAAATGCACCTGCTTTCTTCGTGGATTTGATCAACCTAGTATTCCAAGAGTACTTGGATAGGTTTTTTCTGGTGTTTATAGATGACATTTTAGTGTACTCTAAGGATGAAAAGGAGCATGAAGTTCATCTAAGAGTGGTGCTCGAGACGCTAAGGCAGAATCAGCTAAAGGCAAAGTTTTTCAAGTGTCATTTTTAGAAGAAGAGGTTAAGTTTCTTGATCATGTGGTTTCAGAGAAAGGGTTGTCATTCGATCCAGATAAGATCAAAGCTGTTAATAATTGGAAAAGACCAAAGATGATGACCGAGATTAGAAGTTTTCTTAGACTTGCTGGCTATTACTTGAGATTCATTAAGGACTTCTCGCAGATAGCAGCACCTTTAACTAAGTTGACCAGGAAGTAGGTGAAGTTTGTCTGGTCTGACAAATGTGAAGAAAAACATTCCTTAAGTAAACGCATTTGTTGACTAAAGCACTAATGTTAGTAGTTCCAGATGGAAATCTAGGGCTGGTGGTATATACTTATGCATGCGAAACTGGATTAGGAGCAGTGTTGATGCAGAATGGTAAAGTTATTGTCTACGCTTCATGATAGCTTAGACCGCATGAAGAAGATAGCCTAGTCATGATTTGGAGTTGGTAGCAGTGATCTTTGCATTGAGGATTTGAATACATTATCTCTTAGGGGAGAGGTTTGAGCTTTATGCCAACCATAAGTCTTCACAATATTTATTCTTTCAAAAGGAGTTGAATATGAGACAACAGAGGCGGTAGGAGTTTTTGGCTGCTTATGATTTTGGTATAGAGTATACACCGAGGAAAGGTAATAAAGTAGATGATGCTCTTAGCCGAAAACATCAGAATATGGTGTTAGCTATGTTGGTGGAGTGGAGGATTCAGAAACTTTGGCCAGTTGTGGAGTACAGTTAAGATCGATTGCTAGTCCTAGTCAGAGTACCGCCATGTTGTCATGTTTAGAAGTTCAACCAGTATTAATCGAAAGTATTGCTTTTATGTAGAAGGAGGATCCATTATTAGCCAAGAAGATCAGAAGGCTTGAGGTTGGAACCGAGATCGATGGTTTGAAATATTTTTGTCTTGACCAGAGAGGATGGTTGAGAAAGGAGGGGCGATTATGTGTTCCAGATGTTGAGAACTTGAGGAAAGAAGTTCTTGGGGAATGTCATCGGTCAAAGTTCACGATTCATCCCGGAGGGACCAATATGTATTAAGATATGAAGAGAAGCTTCTATTGGGAAGGTATGAAGAGGGATGTTCGGTTGCGGGTTAGGTAGCATGCAAACTATCAACAAGTGAAAGCTGAACATCAGAAGCCGAGTGGGTTACTTCGGCCTTTAGAAATTCTGGTTTGGAAATAGGATTCGATATCTATGGATTTTATTGATGGGTTTCCAAGGTCAAATAAGGAAAACAAAAATATATGGGTCATAGTAGAAAGATTAACCAAGAATGTCCATTTCATTCCAGTTAAGTCAACCAGGACGACACCTAATTTAGCTAAGTTGTTCATGAAGAACATAGTTAGACTACATGGAGTTCCTAGTATCATAGTCAGTAGCAGAGATGCTTTATTCACTAGCTAATTCTGGAAGAGTCTACATGATGTGTTAGGCACTAAGCTCAAGAAAAGTACTGCATATCATCCTTAGATGGATGGGTAGACAGAGAGAGTTAATAAGGTAATCAAGGATTTGTTGAGAGCTTGTCTGTTGGACTTTGGTGAATAATGGGAGGATCACCTACATTTGGTTGAGTTTTTCTATAAGTTACCAGACTAGTATTGGAATGACCCCTTTTGAATATTTTTATAAAAGGCCGTGCATGGCCATCATGTTGTTAGAGACTAGAGATAGATTGGTCTCAGGTCTGGATTTGGTTAGGGTAGCGTTAGAGAAGATTGAGTTAATCCGAGAAAGGATGAAGGAAGCTCAATCCAAGGAGAAAAGTTATGCAGATAAGAGGTGCAAATCCTAGAATTTTCAGTTGGAGACAAGGTTTTTGTTAAGATATCAGTTATGAAAGGTATGGTGCGATTCGGAAAATCAGGGAAGTTAGGCCTGAGATATATAGGTCCATTATAGATTATTCACAGAGTTGGGAAGTTCGCATATAGAGTAGAGTTGCCGAGCAGTATGGCAGGAGTCCATTATGTATTTCATGTGTCCCATCTTCACAAGTATGTGCATGATCCAGAGGCTACTATTCGTACGACAGGGTTGGAACATCTAGTAGTAGAGCCTAATTTGACTTTCGTTAGACAACCAGTTCGGGTTGTAGCGAGAGATGAGAAAAGATTAGGGAACAAGACAGTCAAGTTGGTGAAAGTCAATGGAGCGGCAACGAGAAGGACGGTACTTAGGAGACAGAAGATAGGATTCGAGATATTATTCTAATCAGCTTTGAGGGTATGTCTATATTAGATTTATATAGATATTAGCTAGTTAGGTGGAATAGTATGGTTGTTAGGAGTCATTACAAATGATTGCTATGGTTAGTATTTAGTCCTTACTGAATTTTGAGGATGAAATTCTTTAAGGAGGAAAGCCTATAACACCCCTAATTTTTGATAACATTATTCAGAAGATTTAATTAGATAAATTAAATAGAATAATGTAAATGTTAAGTGGTAAGAGGGTTGAGATTTGAATAAATATAATTAAGGATGTGCTTAATAAAATAATTAAATGGGCTTAATTTGGTTTGTAAGCTAATTGATTTACATATGGGCATATTAGTAAATATCCGCACCTCCTCATACTCACGGCTATTCATTTTTGTAATTGCTCATTCATGTTTCGTTTCTCATTCTTCATAAACGCAAATCAAAAACCTAAATTAGAGCCGACCATTAATAAGGAAGAAAAGAGGAAGAATTCAATCTAAGGCTAAGGTCAAAGTTAGGAAAGATTAATCAACAACAAATCTCAAATTCCTTATCATATCTAAGGTGAATAATAATTTATTCCATCTCTATTTTTTTTATAATCATATGTTTTAGGATTTAAGATTAAATTTGTTTTATGATGTTTTGGATGATGATATGCTTGATTTATTATATGTTTGATTTAAACCAATTCATTTACATATGAAATTGCACGATTTTAGGGCAAAACCGATTGTTATTGGATTTAGAATATCATACATATATGTTATGTAAAACATGATTTGAGGGATGGGTTTAATTTTTTTTATAATTTTCCAAGCCATGGAGAATTTATTATGAGTTTCAAAGGAAAATATGCTATATTTGGGTTTGAAATTTATTTTGATTATTTTAAGAAGAAATTGGGTCTGAAATTTAAACATGTTAGATAACACGATGAAATTTAATTTCTATGATTTCTAGGGATTTTTACAAAGTGACTTGCTATGGAAAATTAATAATGAAAGAAGTACTTATTTGCAATATGGGTTTTGCTTAATGGAAGGACTTAAATGTTAATTTACCTTTGATTTAGATCTGATAAATGCGGTAGTTATTTTATAAAGTATTTGAAAAGTTTTGTGGCAACCAATCAAGTGTTTACAAATGAGCAGGTTAGTTACAAAGCATTTATTAAACTTAGCCTTAATTTAGCCTTTTAAATAAAAAGTTGGTTCCACCTCTTTTGGAAGTGGCTTCGATTCCATGCTTTCGGCTCGACTCAGTCGAAACCAACCCTACTGTAACCCACTTAGTGGAAACCAATACACAAGGTATCACTCGATGGTACGTAGTGGATTGGAGGAAAGGCGAAAGCTATGGTGTCGAACGGAATGCTTCCGATGGGTCGAAACCCTGTTGGATTTTCAAAAGTTAAGTATTTACTTTTTTTTGCTTAGAGCGTTCAGCATTGTCGAAACAATTATTTTCAAAACGGAGTTTATAAATAGATTTCGAAGATGGTTGATGTTTTATGTTTAAAGTATTAGCTTTCGAAAGGGGTTCCTTTTGTTTAAGTTCTTTCAAAAGTAATGGTTTCAACCAAGTCGAGACCCAGCTGCTATTTCCTTTCCGAGTGTATTGAAGCCATCAATAATTTTGAAGGGTTATCTCAATTTAACTTAAAGCCAAGCCACTTCCTAAATGCTTTCGAAAGGGGTTGAGTGTTTCGAGGTTGATGGAAAAGGAGGTTTCGACGCTACCCTTCAAAGTTTTAACTTAATGGTTTTGAGCTTATGAATAGGTGGTTCCGACACCTTCTACTTTTCTTCAAACGATTCTAGAAGGGGTTTCGAAAGAGATACTTTTATATATAACCATTTTGACCCAAATGATTTTAAGGAGTAAAACCTAATGTTTTCGAAGAGGGTACTTTCATTAGTTTCAAAGCTATTTTCCTAAAGATTATTATGTAAGTTTTTGATGCATTCGAAAGGTATGTACTTAGAGTTTTGAAAAGAGATTTTCTGTGCTTTCAAAGGAGGTCATCTAGTGGTTTCGAAAGTGATGTTTTAGGGTTTCAAAACAAATAACACACTCTCATTTAAAAAAAGAAATACCATGGCATAAATAAAGATTTTTGAGAGTATTACTTCTTCATGTACTTATTCACATTGTAATTAACCCATAATGGTACTTTGGGAAAGGGCAGAATAACCAGTTAGGTTGACCCAGTCTTGAATATAACCTATGAAACGAAAAAATCTTAATTAAAGATATTGGTAGCGACCAATAGGTTCATGGTAAGCCCATGAAAACTATGTAAAAGGAAAGATATTGGCAGGGCCAATAGGTTTATAGTTAACCCATGAAAACTATATCCGGATTAAGATATTAACATTTAGTCAATAGGTTCCTAGTTAGCTTATGAAAACTAGGATAGCAGAAAATATATTGGAGTTACCAATAGGTTACTAGCGATCCCATGAAAACTATAAAATTGGACAGATAGTCCCAAAACATTTAACAGGTTAATAATAACCCTAGAAACTATAATGGGGACAGATAGTCAGAATGAATGGGGATGGGTAATCCAGAATTGACTTACTTGTTTGCATATCATCATATTATTTTGAATAGTTTTAACTATTGTGGATGCAGGAGCACAGTATATGGTTTTATAAAGGTTTTAAGATATTATTGAGGGGAAAAACCCGTTCTACTAAGCGGCGTGGTCTCATTGGATATCTAAATGATTTGAGATGGTAGATTGTTATTCATACCAGGCTTTATATTTGACTCGAAGTTTTTGTTTTCTCCTTAAACTCTTGGGTACTCAATTGATTTTAAATAATTTGAGGTTTAGGTTTTTCAGGTGTTCTTTTAGACGAATGAAGCTTCCGATGATATGAAGGAGGCATATTAACTACTTAGAGTTCTTTTATTTTCACTATGTTTGGTTGTAAAGGCAAACTTGTTTTATTGCTATATTGTATACATTGATCATCCAAGGGGCCATCTTCATATGTCGCTCTTGGCGTATTTTGTAATAAGCATGTCATGTCTGACATGATCTGCGCTCTGGGATTATGTAATGAACTTGAAAGATTTTGAAATAGAATGTGGACAATGTTTGTTGTTTTAAAATTTTCTATATTCATTTGTTTCTGTGTATCAATGTATCTAGCATCGCCATATTTGATCATCGAGGATTAATAACTATGGATGACTGCAGCATCCGTAGCCATTAGTTTTGGGCCTCCAAATAGGGGGATTTTACACTCACGATTTGGAATTAGCTGCAGTAATTTTTCCATTGAAGGTGTGGAGACATTACCTTTTGGGAGAAAGTTTTTAGTTGTATACAGATCATAAGTCATCGAGGTATTTATTCTCTCAGAAGGAGTTGGATGTGAGACAACAAAGGCAGTTAGAGTTTTTAGCTGCTTATGGCTCTGGAATTGAGTACACAATGGGAAAAGGCAATAGGGTTGCTGATGCACTTAGTAGAAAACATCAAAATGCAGTAATGGCAATGGTAGTTGAGTGGAAATATCTAGAAGCGTTGACTATATGAGTGAGTATGATGGAGATCTAAGAGTAGTTCTAGTAGAGAAACTGCTATGTTTTCATGTTTAGAAGTTTGACCGGTAATGACCGAATGGATTGCTTCTAAGCAAGGGGAGGATCCATTATTAGCTGAACGGATCACAAAGTTATGGGATGGAACAAAGAGCGATGACTTGAAAGATTTCAGTCTTGACCAGAATGGGTGGTTAAGGAGGAACGGAAAACTACACATTCTGAATGTAGGAAACATTAGTAAGGAAGTTCTTGGTGAATGCCATCTTTTGAAATTCACCATTCATCCGAGAGTAACTAAGATGTATAAGGATATGAAAAGAAGTTTCTTATGGGAAGGCATGAAAAGAGATGTAGGCTTATGGATGAAACAGTGTTTAAACTATCAACAGGTAAAAGCGGAACATCAGAAACCAAGTGGGTTTCTTAAACCTTTAGATGTTCTGGTATGGAAATGAGATTCTATCTCAATGGATTTTATCGAAGGGTTGTCGAGGTCAAATCGAAGAAATGAAAATATATGGGTCATAGTGAACAGGTTGACTAAGAGTGCACATTTCATTCCAATTAAGTCAACCAGGACGACACCTGGTTTTGGCTAAATTATTCATGAAGAATATAGTCAGAATACATGGAATTCCTAGTAGTATAGTAGATGATAGAGATTTCTTATTCACTGGCGAGTTTTGGAAGAGTCTATAGGAGACTTGGGTACCAAGCTCAAGATGAGTACCGCCTACCATCCATAGATAGATGGGAAAACGAAAAGAGTTAACAAAGTCTTAGAGATTTGTTAAGAGCATGTCTACTAGAATTTGGTGGATCATGGGAAGACCTACACTTAGTCGAGTTTTCGTATAACAATAGTTATCAAACTAGTATAGGGATGGCATGTTTGAAGCTTTGTATAAAAGGCCATGCAAATATCTCGTTTGTTGGTTAGAGACCGAGGATAGATTAGTTCTTGGTCCAGATTTGGTTTGGGAAGCCACATAAAAGATTGAGTTAATTCAAGCTAGAATGAAGGAAGCTCAGTCTAGACAGAAGAGTTATGATGATAAGAGATAGAAAGACTTAGAGTTCTCAGTTGGAAATCATGTTTTCGTCAAGTATCACCAATGAATGGTGTGATTAGATTCAAAAAATCAGCAAAATTGGCATCAAGATTTGTTGGACCATTTTCTATTGTAGAAGGGTCGGAAAACTCGCATATAGAGTAGAGTTACCGAATAGTTTGGCAGGAGTGCATAATGTTTTTCATATCTCTCATCTAAAGAAGTGTATTCGAGATCCAGAAAATACTATTGCACCAACTGTGTTAGATCATTTAGTAGTGGAACCGAATATGACTATAGTTAGAAAGCCAGTTCGTATAGTTGCAAGAGATGAGAAGAGACTAAGGAACATGACAGTTAGATTAGTCAAAGTCTAGTGGGGTGACGACGAGGGAGACTGTACATGGGAAACAGAGAGCGTAATTAGAGATACTTGTCCTGACTTGTTTCATGGTATGCTTTACCTTTATGATTGATTGTTATGAGTACCTTTTCTTAATTTCAAGGAAAAAATTCTTTAAGGAGGACTTCTTTGTAATGACCCTAATTTTGATTTAACATTATTTAGGACATTTAATTAGGTGAATTAAATGAAATAATGTAAATGGTTAAGGGATTGAGATTTGTATAATTATAAGGCAGCCGTGCCTTAAGTAAGGAATAAACAAATGGAAATTTAAAGTGAGTAAGTAAAGAAAATAAGATAAGGGGAAAATAGAAATAGGTTATATTCTTCTACCCTAAATATTTATCCTATTCTCATTTCCAACATTCACAAACAAACTAAATATAGAACATGGCAGCCCACTATTGGAAGAAAACAAGAGGAAGATAAGCAAGAATTCAAGGAGGAAGCTTAAATAAGTCAACTCAAGGGCAAATCTCAACTTTCTTAACAATCAAACTAAGGTGATTAATAGATTGCATCTCATTTTTATTGTTTTCGGTTTCTAGATAAGACCTGAAATTATTTTGCAAGTAAAATGCCATGTTTAGATTGTTTGAATGGATATGCATGCTTGTTGATGAATTATGTTGCTTTATATAGATTTTATGCTATGTTTCGATTTAAAACCTATTAAACAACACCCAAATGGCTTGCTTTTTCGATATAAGGTCAAAAACATTATTTTAGAGATGGGTTTCCAGTTTCATAGTTTTCTAAGTTGTTGTGCATTTATTATGAATTTTCTAGTAAATAAATGGTTAAAATGGGTTTGAATTATTTTTGGCTAGTATATATTAGCTTTGGGTCAGAAATTTAAATATGTTAGAAAACATATTAAAAGTTTTTATGGGAATTTTTAGAAAATTTTCTAAATATTTTACTAAGTATATAAAATTATTTAAGGTATGGGATTAAAATGTTTTATATGTTTACAAAAGGAGAAGGGACAATTTGTTAAAATGTTTTAAACTTGTTAATTGCTGAATTCGGTAGCACTTTTAGAAAAAATGTTTTGTAAAAGAATTGACAACAACTATATATTGACAAATAAGGCAAGTTAGTTGGAGAGATAGTACTTTAAAAAGTTAAAAAACCGATTTTGTAAAGGATTATTGCTTCGCCGCTTTCGGCAGCCAACTTTTGACCCCATACTGCCCCCTCCAGCCTAGTTGAAACCAATACATGTGGTATCGATGCCTTGGTACACAATGGATTGGAGACAAGCGAAAGGTATCGAGTCGAAACATGCTTTCGAAGGGGTCGAAGCAGTCTTTATAGATTCAAAACTCTTTTGGTTACAAAATGAGGCTTCCGAAGGGAATAGCTTTCGACTTCGTCAAATACGCCTTTGTTTTAGAAAGGGGCTTTCGAAAGAGGTTGCCACCTTTTTTTGAAAATAAGCATTCGAAGGGGTTGAAACCTTGCTGCCACATTCAACATTTCGAATCGGTGTCTTCGAAAGGTTTCTTTTGCCTTAAACTTTAAAGTCGCTTCTCCATTCCTTCGAAAGGGTTGGTTTCGAACCCATCCACTTTCTTTTACTTAAGCATAATGCTTTCGAAAGAGTTTCTTTCGCTCCAATTCTTCTAAGACCCTTAGATATATTGAAAGTTAAACCCAAAGATTTCGAAAGGAATGGTTTTAAATGGTTTCGAAGATATGTTCCACACACTTTTACTTGAACCCAATGCTTTCGAAAGGTATGTTTTAAGTAAAGGAATTTAATGCTTTCAAAAGATATATAATGAAGGTTTTGAAGGGGAGATTCTCCAACGTTTTCAAAAGATTTACCTTTAGTATTTGAATGGAAGGTTTCCAATGCTTTCGAAAGGCAAGTTTGAAGTGTTTTGAAAAGAGGATGTCTAACGTTTTATAAAGCTTTCGAAGGATTACTTTCATTGATTTTCGAGGTCTATTTTTAAAGGTTTGGAAAGGTATGTTTTGGCCTTTAAGCATAGTGTTTCAAAGTATAGTAGTTAACTTATTTTGAAAGGGGTACTTTCAATGGGTTCGAAAGGTAACATTTAAAGTTCTTAAGCAAAGGTTTGGAATGGTTTACCTTGGCTTTATGGCCTAAGATCTTTTAAGTTAAAAAGGGTTTTTAACTTACTTTGGAGGGATAGATAATCCCATTATATTTCACCAACATGGTTTTGTGTAAAGCATATATCATGGCAAAGATACTTAAGTAAAGAGTATATTTTCCTTATTTAAGCTAAAGGGTTAAATTAATTTGAAAGAAACATTTTAAAAGAATATTTGATGGGGTAGTTAACCCTAAGTAAATGACTCAGATATTATAATACCATATAGGACTGGTACAGGGTCGAGCCTTATACTTTAGCTAATAAGCCCCGAGCTAATATTAGTCCAAAATTCTAGCGTGTAGGGTTTTGTCATAGGTAAGACTAAAATGATGTTACATACCAAAGGAATATACATAGAGAAGATAGGTTATTGGTGAGCCCGCAAAACCATTAGGTTCAATTAATCCTAGAAGAAGATAGTAAAGGGCGGATAGCCCAGTAGTGTGTCTAATAGATGTTAGATAATTGATTATTTCTAGTAGGCCCGAGTCAGCCAATGGTCAATCGTTAGCCAAACGAAACTATATCTTTTGGGATGGATAGTCCATTGATTACCTGATTTATGTGCATATATGATATTTCTACTATTGCTTTAATTAGTTTGATCGTAGATTTTTGATTTGCAAAAGATATGTTTTATAAAAAGAAATTAGTGAGGGGAAAACCGTTCCGCTAAGCGGCATGGTCTCACTTAATACCAGATACCGAGATAGTATGGTATTATTCGCATCAGGATTTATGTCTGACTCGAAGTTAATGTTTTCCCCTTAAATTCTCGGGTGCTTAAAATTTAATTTTATTAGATTAAGAGTTAAGGTTTTTCAAGTCTAGTAGGTTGGATGAGTAAGCTTTCAAAGATGTGCAGGAGGCAATATATAGGAGCTATTTAGTCTTAATTCCGCTATGATGTATTAAGACTGATATTTCTATTTAGAACTCTAATCATCCAAGGGGGCATCTTCATATGTTGCTTTTGACGTAATTTGTAATAATTATATTTGATTAAAACCCGGGAATCATTTGGGACTATGTATCTGAATATGAGATATTGATTGGAAATGTAATCAGAAAAATTGTTTTAAATCTTTGTTAATTTTATTTCATATTCATGTGCTTCTAATATCAGGGATACCGTTAACATTTCCGTATTTTATCACAGAAAGTTAATACTATGGATGACTACAGCATCTGCAACACTTAGCTTCGGGCTCAAGATAGGGGATGTTATTTCTGCATGTGAAGCGCTAACAATGCCGTTATACGATGGAAAGACAGATCCAAGGCACACTTAATGAAGTACGAGTGGCATATGAACTTAGCTAGAGCATTTAATGCCATGAGATACCGTTGCTTTCCAATTTTCTTAGAGGGAGTAGCAACGATATGGTTCATTCGGCTCCTACCAAGATCCATATCCCTTTCGATGAGTTGTCACGAAAATTTCTGGAGCAGTTTCGTTTACATACTTCACATCTGAACGATGTGATGTCATTATCAAACCTCTTACAACATGCCAGAGAGTTGTTAATGGATTTCCTGAATTGGTTCCATACAGCTGTGACAGAAGTAACAAATCCCTATGATGACATAGTGTTGATGGCAATGATTAGGAAAATCATCCCAAGATAGATTTCGAGGAACGGTTGGATAGGAAACCTTCACCAACGTTCGACGCTTTCTATAGAAAAGCTAATCAATACTTAGCTTGGAAGAAGCACGCAATCATTCCTGGAGGAATGATGCTGGAAATTCAGATGATGTGAAACAAAGTAATGTTGTTGTCAAGCAATCTAGAGGAAGTTCTGAAAACGTGGATGTGAATATTGGCAATAAGAATGATGGCTAGAAAAAAGCGATAATGGAGCCAAGAAACAAAATCCAGATAATAGGAACTGTCCTAAGATTCCTAAGTATGACAACTATACAGAATTCAATAATTCAATCAAAAACATCTATTCGGTAACTCAAGATACCGAGTAGTACATTACGTCGATTTTGAAGGAGTCGACCGAGAAGAAGAAGAGGTCTAGCAAGTTCTGTAGGTTTCACCAGACCCACGATCGTAATACTAATGAATTTAGGCACTTGTGTGATATGATCGAGGAGCTGATTCGAAAGAAGAAATTGAAAAAGTTTTTGAAAGCCCCACAGGATGGATGGCAAGGAAATTCCAACCCCCTTGGGTCGATATCCCAATAAGGGCAAGCCGGTCCTAGTAGTAAAAAGCCTATGCGACTCAAAAAACATTTGGCGATTAACACAATCATCATGGACTACACCCAGCCTATAAGAGTTTGAATGAGATGGACATGCATGTTAGTACCTTGAAGGATACATAGAATGGAAGTTAAAGATGCAACTCCGAAAAAACAATTCAGAACCATGACTGATGACATTGTTTTTTAAAACAAAGATGCCGATGGGGTGGAAGCCCTAACGATTGACCCATTGGTTATAACGGTCATGATTGTCCCTTGTATTGTACAAAAGGTGTTGGTTAGCTTTGGGAGTTTGATCAACATTATATTTAAAAAAGCCTACGACCAGATGCTTCTAGAGAGCAATAACTTGAAACCGTGTAAATCTTGGATTTAAGGATTTAATGAGACAACTATAAAGCCAGTTGGATATGTGGAACCACCGGTGGTACATGAAGAGGGCGACTGCATGCAAGTGCGAGTTGTGCCTTTTTTGGCGTTGGGTATCTATTTTGCTTATAATGCATTTTTGGGCCGACCGACCTTGGTATAATTCAGGGCAGAATGCATTTTTGGGCCGACCGGCCCTGGTATAATTTAGGGCAGTTATAGCTTCCTGGTGTTTGATGCTTAAATTTCCTACGGACAACGATGTAGGAGTAGTGCATAGAGATCAAGGGCTTGAACATGAATGTTATGCCATCAAGCTAAGAGAGGTGAGGTGAAGGGAGAAAGGAAAATGTATAGAGGGAATTCTCTGCATCAAGGATTTGGATGCATAGCAATAACTGCATGAGCTTGGCTTGGGCAGAATAGTCAGTTCCATAAGGATATGGATCCATAAAAAGAGCTTGAAAGTGGAAGAGTAGCTCCAACGGAGCTAATGATTAATGTCTTGGTCAGTAGGGTGACCCGACATGGATCCCGAAAGTCAGATCACAGCTTAATGTCAGGATAATGAAGGAGTTGGCTAGTTTTCTCTAGGCGAACCTTGATGTTTTCTCTTGGACGCACTCTGATATGTGTGGGATCTCGTCGGAGATAGTAAGCTATGCATCAAATGTAAATCCTAAGTGCATTCCTATGAAACAAAAGCACCACAACCTGGGTCTGAAGAGATCCGCTGCACTCAAGGAAGAAATGGATAAGTTGAAAGACAATGACTTCGTTTGCGATTCCTTACACCCGAAAATGGTATCTAATCAAGTATTGGTGAAGAAAGCTAATGGAAATTGGAGGACATGCATTAATTATTCTAACTTGAATAAGGCATGCTTACAGGATAGCTTCCCACTTCCAAGGATTAATCAATTAGTGGACTCAACAACCGGACATGAATTACTTTCATATATGGACGCATAATCTGGATACAGTCGAATACTAATGCACGTACCAGACCTTGAGCACATAAGCTTCATAACCGATCTGGAACTCTATTGTTATCTTGTTATACCTTTTGGAGAGCAACTTACCGAAGGCTGGTAAATAGGATATTTAAAGATCAGATTGGGCATTTGGTGAAAGTCTATGTGGATGACATGCTCGTGAAGTCACGACATTCGAGAAACTACATTGATGATTTGGCCGAAATGTTTGAGGTTCTCCGAAAATACTGGATGAACTCAACCCTTTGAAATGCTCTTTTGTTGTTGCATCAGGGAAATTCTTGGGCTTCATCTTGAACTCCCATAGGATTGAATCCAATCTAGAAAAGATAAGGGCATTAAGGGACATGGAGGACTTGAAGACAGTGAAGGAGGTCTAGATTTTGAATGGGAAGGTCGTCACTTTGAGTCGATTCATATCCAAAGCTACTAACAAATGCATCCCTTTCTTTGACGTAATCAAGAAGATAAAAAGTCCAAGTGGAAATGAAACTTCGCTTGGACATGAGAGTGTGTAGACGCTTTCCAGGCTTTAGTGGATCACTTGGAGAAGCCTCCCATTCTCTCAAAACTGGTGGATGATGCGGACTTATATATCTAGTAGTGTCGGTGCATGCTTTGAGTGCTGCACTCGTCATAAGGAATCCTGCATCTAGCGATCGGTCCATTGCATTAACAAATGATTGAAAGGAGCATAAAGTAATTATTCAAAGCTGGAAAAGCTTGCATATTTCCTGTTGATTGCTTCAAGGAAGCTTCCCCTTACTTTCAGGCTCATTCGATAATAGTTCTTACCAACCAGCCTTTGCGTCTAGTCTTGCAACGACCTGAGACCATTGGAAGGCTATTGAAATGGAACATTGAATTTATCCAATACTATATAACATATCACCCTCGGAGATCTATCTAGGGTGAAGCTTAGGTGGATTTCACAGTCGATTTCACCGCACGAGATGATACTTGGAAGAGCAGCAGTGAGCAAAGTGTTAGGTGGAAGATTACATGGATAGTGCATCTAACGAATGATGTACCAGTGTTGGAGTTATACTTGTCACTCTCGAGGAACATCCGATCTGTTACGCTATGAAATTTAACTTTCATGCGATAAATAATAAAGCAGAATACGAAGTCTTGATCATAGGACTCAAGATTGCCAAGGACTGGGGACAAAACTTTACATATTTTTCGTGATTCCCAACTAGTGGTATGCCAGGTGTAGAAAGAGTTCCAGGAAAAAGGAGGAAGGTTAGCTCCTTATCTAAACCGAGTCCATAAATTGCTTAATGACATCAAATATTACATGATAAAGCATCTTCGCAGTGAAGAGAATGCAAAGGTCGACTCATTGACTAAGCTGACCAGTTCCGAAGATGTACAGCTCATGGCTTTAGTTGCAATGAAAATATTGTTAGCTCCGAGCATTGACCAGATGGATGTTGATTGGATATTGGAGGATGAACCTAAAAATGAGTTATGGATGACTCCGAAAAAAGGTTACTTGTAGAGAGGAATCTTTCCCGATAGGAGGAACGAGCCACATAATCTCCTTTGCCATGCTTCAAGATATATCATACATGAAGGAGTACTTTATAGGAAGGGTTTCTCTGTCCCTATGCTTCAGTGTGTCTCTCATGATGAGGCCAAACAAGTCCTAAGAGAAGTGCATGAAGGGGCCGATGGCGACCAAATTGGAGGGCGAACCCTAGGGAAGATGATTCTCCACTATGGGTACTTCTGACCAACTGTCAACCGAGACGCGTCTAAGTACACTAGAAAGTATGACAAGTGCCAGAGGGCTGCTAAGATTTCAAGAGCCCCACTAATTGAGATTATTCAAATGGTCAGTCCCTGGCCGTTTTCAGTTTGGGGAACTGATATTGTTGGTGTATTACCGATATCTAAAGGTGGTGTGAAGTACACCATAATTGTGGTTGATTACTTCAACAAATAGGCTGAGGTAGAGCCATTAGACATAATTACCATGAAGAAAGTGATCAACTCAGTAGTTTGGAATATTGTCTATCATTTTGGAGTTCCATAAGCGATTCTTACCGATAGTGGAACCCAATTGACAGCACCGAGTTTAAGTATTTCTGCCATCAACTTCGCATAAAGAAGAGATTTCCTACGGTGGCACACCCCCAGGCGAATAGACAGGTTGAAGCTGTAAACAAGATTATCAAGTCATTCTTAAGAAGCGATTTGAAAAGGCTATGGGCAATTGGTCAATGAAATTCCATTGGTACTTTGGGCTTATCAAATAACCCATAATTCAGCAACTGGTCATTCTCCATTTTCCCTAGCTTATGGATCGGTGGCTATGATTCTGGTTGAATCGGAAGTACCTTCTCATCGGGTAATTCACTACATTCCACAAGTGAATGAGCAACTCCTGCTGGATTCTCTTGATATGGTCAATGAGAAGCGAGGCAAAAGTGACTAGAGAGAAGATGCATATCGAAACTATGTTGCTTCATATTACATAATAATGTCAAGAATCAAACCTTTGAAATTGAAGACCTATTTATTAAATGAATCTTCCCAGGCCTTGGAAACTTAGGACCATCTTTGGAAGATTCATACGCAATAGAACAAAAGCTGGGAGATGACACTTTCAGGCTTTTAACAGTTGACGAGATCTCACTTTCTAGGGCATGGAATAGTAAGCATTTATGATGCTATTTCACTTAGAAATAAATTTGTACATAACTAAATGAAGCCACGTAATATGACAGAATCTATCATTTCCCATTTTCAATAAATGGCTTTCCAGATCTATCTTTACATTGCTTAATATTTATGAAATATAACCGACTCGAATGAATCTACATGTGTGCAATGTAGGTGTGTAGATACTCAAAGATAGGTGCCGACCAAATTTCCATGGTCCATGATCGGACCCTTGAAGTACAGTCACTCTCAATATCTGGAGATCGATACCAGCTAACTCTTGCTCCTGACATGGGATCATGAGTATAAACTCAAAACGGATGTAATATGACCACTCTTATGCTAACTCGCACCCTTGATATAAGGGCAAGAGTATAAATCAAAATTAACATGATATGACCGTCTATCCATTAGCTCTTGTCCTTGGATTCGAGTTATGAGTATAAACTTGAAAAAGGACATGATTCGATCGTCCATTCACTAACTCTTGCCTTTGCAATGAGGGCATGAGTATAAACCCAAAAAGGACGTGACTAGACCATCCATCTGTTGCTCTTGCTTGGAGTTTGGCAAAGCATCAATGTCTTACCCAGAGGATAGCAAGGCTAAAGATCATTGCTTGGAGTTAGGCGAGGTCTCATCTAAGCCTAGATCGATGCCCAAGGACGGGTTCGATCACGTTTAAAATTCCTCGAAAAAAGAATACATAAATCACTTTTTTAGGTGATTGAATTTTGACCGAAACCTAGAATCCATTAATGCCTAGAGATTGGTACTCCAATGGTTGCTTTACATTCATGAGAAAAATAAAAGGCCAGTAAACAATGAAACGGGCTAGTAACTTGGTCAATTAATAACTAAGGAAAGGAATGGATTGCAAGTACATTGAATGGAAAGCGCATTTCTTAAAACTTAAAAAAAAATCAAACAAAGATTGAACAAACAATAGCCTTTGTTATTCACACATGGAACTTGGGAAGAAAAAGTACAAGTGTTATTGACACTGAAACTAAAAAAGCAAAAGCAGAGGCTGAGTCCATAAAATAACAACCAAGAAAACAAAAGTAGGTTATTAAAAAGAACCAAAGTACCGTTATATAACCAAAAACGCAAAGAAGATGGAAAATCATTTGTTGGGCCTCTTATTTCTTTCTTTCTTTCTTCTCCTTCTTCTCTACAGAGGATGGTGCACTAGATTCTTCCATCTGCTTCCTTATCCTTCCCCAATTTCCTTTGCCCTTGGATAGAGTGCCCTATGATGATCCAACATGCATGTTCTGGGTGCTCCCGGGTGAAGGAATGGTGAGGGAGCAAAGATAGTCTAACCGGGTAGAGCTATAGACAGTGGAGGAGAAAAAGTCTCTATCTTCTTCAGGCCGACTTTATGGCTAAGACAAGTTCCTGGTCAAGTGGTCCTATGGTGGGACCTCAAAGGGGCTCAGAGGACCCAGTGGTAACATCATCATCACCAGTCTGAGCTCCTTATAGCTTACCGGTCCTTACATCATGTGGAGCATCCATCATCTGCTCGCCAGGCCTAGGAGTCTCACTAATTGGAATACTCGGGACCCTTGTTGCAGTAGTCATGATCAACCGATTCTATGGCAGATGCTTGTTGACCCGACTGAAGACCTTTATCGGGAAGCGGGATGACCTGGGCTTACCTGAAACTTGAGAGATGTAAAAAGAAAGATTAACAACGTCAATGGTGACATATGGACTCTTTGAAATGCAAGTATGGTCAACGAGATACCTCCTTTGGCTTGGCATTACGAGTGGCCTGGAAGGTCGACGGAATCCCCTTCCAAGATAAAGAAAGGATGACGGACTTTAGCATTTGGGGTTGATCTAGATTATATCCTTAGATCGAAGATGGATCTTGAGTAGTTTTGGGTTTGGAGATGTCCCCAATAGTGGCATCTTAGGGCGATGATTTAGAGCCTATGCCTAAGTCTTTCTGCACTATATCGGCTAGCTACAGATAGTGAATAAGTTGGCGCTCTTTTAGCACCTTGGGCTCATCTCCTACTATGATCTCTTTTCAAGTATTCCCAATACACCGCACCAGCTTTGAGGAATTCTTTCTTCTCTATAACGACTTATTCACAAGCAAAGGCTAGAACGCTGGGGTAATCACGATCGAACCACTCTAAATTGCAGACTTTGAGCATGTTGGCATTGTATTTGTTGAGCATTGGTTCGAACTTCTCCATCGTCCTCTTTTCTACTGCATCAACTTCCTTCTTAATGAGCATGTCCACGTCTCTAGCACGTTCAACCACCTTGTCCCTTTCATCTCCAATAGCGAGCAGCTCTTCACAGTAATCCCTAGCTTGTTAAATATCATCATTCTTCTCTTTTTTTTTGCTCTTAAATTTGGTTGACAAATCAATTACCTTCGTCTGAAGCATCACATTCTAGCACTAGATCACGATTTCGATGGGGTGCAGTCTCCGTCTTGTCATGATGCTTGGTGCTCTCATTTTCTAATGCCTTGGTAGCATCCTTAACCTTTTTCTCGTCTTTGGCTTGTGATTTTCTTAAATGTTAAACTTCCGGGTCGAGAATAGCAATGGTACTTTTATCTTGCACCTCTAGAAGTTTTAGGTTATCAATCTCAAGTTTTTTGTCTTGTGAGACTGTAGAGATCTTCGTGGCTACCCGCTTCCATTTATTATATTGATCATAAGCATCTAATAAATAAGCGACCATTATCTCCTTTATTTCTTACATGGTGTCCTTTAGATTGGGGACAAACATAAATTCATCAAAGCATACATCCGAGAATTGTTCCCTTAGGTCAGCCATTCGAGCATCGACGACAAGTTGTTGCTCCACCATGAAAACCGGAGCTTCAATGGTCTTCATGCCATCCTTATGATGGGAAGTCTTAGAACTTCTCTTATGGTGATGGTGATTAGAGGATCGAATGGAACGGGATGGTGCCAGATGCCACATAGGAATGGAAGATGGAGGGAGTGCACGAGAAACATCACCTGATTGAAAGTCACTGCGGCAGTTAGAATGTTTGTCTAAGCCTCTAGGCGGAGGTGACCTAGACCTAGAACGATGTTTAGATGAAGAATCCCATGACGGATAGTTTCTGTCATAAAAACCTCTTCCATGATTACCTTGATCATGGCTAGATCGATAGCCGGATTCAAAATCTCAACCACTGCCTTGATTGTATGTGCTTGATGATGCCTGTGTGATCGATATGCATTTTCCTCAAAATCTTGGAATATATACTTCTTCCTCTCCATGGATCCTATAATAGAAACGGGAATAGGTTAGATTCATTGAATAAGGACACGAATCAAGTGCAATGTAGTGCCGTGAGGTGCATGTATGTGTGAGTGTCCTAGTGTCTCCCTGACGGACCGTATACTAGATCTTTGCTCATGGTAGTGATCTCTCCCACACTAGTAGGAATGGTGTCCTCATCAAAATCAATGGGAGAATTGAAATCCTCTATGCTCATGATCCCAATACCAATGGAGCCGAACTCGGTAGGAATCGTCCCCAACCTTGAGAATGTATCGATTAAGTGAAAAGGAGTTTTATTTATAGTTGTGATTGGTGGAGGTTGTGTAGAAGTCTATGTTTTGGAAATCTTCATGACTAATCACTTTTTCGGAGTGGACTGTTGGTCATCTCTGGGTTGTTAGGTCAAAGACTCGTGGCTCACATCAATGCTGTCATAGCCAACTTCATAATTTTCGCATACAATTATGCCTTCCTCGACATGTTCTACAACTTCTTCAACATTTTCTTCAACTCATTCCCCTAGATTTGGGATTGGGGGTTCGTCAAGATTTACATTGCCACTTCTAGGCGAGTTACCGCCTTCATCATTGTCATCACCATTTTAATTATCGACCACTTGGACTTGACCCATGCTACGACCTACTTCCAATAAGTTGTGGGCCAATAATTCTCATTGGAGAGGATTATCTCAATATCTCTATCTTTTACTAGGAGTACGATGAGAGCTCTAACGATATTTGCAAGTATCATGCTACTGGGCCTCATCGGAACATCTGAATGATAAAAAGAGTATAAGTCGAGCTTACAAATTATAAGGCAAGTTTATATAAATTACATGGAATGGAAGTTATGTCCGGATAGCCATCTACGTGCAAACTAGGGTGGACAATGAACATAAAACTAATCACTCTTGAAATAGCCGAGTTTGTTCCATGTGCTGGTGACAATTCTACGACTCTTAGACAGTTCCAAGTAAATCAAAGAAGGACTTCCTTTTCGGCTCTTGAAACTATATATGTATTGGATTTTTTCATCGCTGGGCATATGATTCAAGTGTTAGGAAAAGACAATGTACGTACCAAGAAGGAAGGCATAGCTTTTTGGATGAAGTTGCATCAAAGCTAATCTCACAAAATTTAGAACTCGATGAATGAATTGGTTGAATAGTGGAACACATCCCACTAGACACATATATTTGTTACAACCACTATAACTCTTTGGGGGATTAATAGCTCTTTAGTGATGGGAAGGGACTAGAAATCATCAAATAGAATCCTGTGCTTATCACAAATCCTGTGGAGTGATCCCTCGTCAATCTTGAAAGTGATAGAATGTAACGACCCGTAAATTTTTAACTGTTTTAATGATACGATTTATTGAATTTTCGTGAAATTTTAAAATAAAAATTTGAAATAAAAATTTAATATTTGAAATGCGTCTAACTAAACATAGCAACTGGTAAATTTTCATCTGAAAAGATGAAAGTTTATTTCGTGTGTAATTTTATTTCAATTTAATCAGTTAAGAATTGTCGAAAATAAAATGTTTTCGAAACCTAAATATTTTTACATAGAAAATTGTAAATCATCTTCTGAGCAAGATGTCATTTTTCATTTTTCCAAATTCGGACTTCTTTAGCTCCGTCGATCTTACTTTTCTACGTTTTTGCTGCATTTTCCGCTAGTATAAAAATTCGAATTTTTATAATTCGATCGTACCACTAATATCTGTATACCGTTTTGATCATCTCGTCGTCTTGATCTTCGTAGTATATTCATTTGTTGTTTTCGACGTCCGGTACGTGGCAAAATCTAGCGGAATGGTTAGCCGTATCGGTACCGTTTTAATCTTTTGGTTTTCCACTGGTCATTTGTTACTCCAACAGTCAGAACCTGAATGGAAATTGCTTTTACTATTTTCTGCGTCTATTGGTTTTCTCTATTTCCTATGGTTAACATTTATTGGTCCATTTTTCCATTCATTCTTTACTGTTCTTGAAAAGGAAAAGAAAAAGAAAAAAGAAACCATTTGATACAACAAGCATCTCCAATTCCTCCACAAATTTTTGCATCACGTCACCCATTTCCTCGCATGCAGCCCTTCCACCTTCCTCCCATGGCCGATCTATCACCACCCATCAACCGACCATGCTCCACGGCCACCCAGCAATAGCCATCACCACCTCTCGCCTTTGTCCTCCACGTTTTCCATGCTCGGCCACCGATCACCCACCTTCCCACTGCTGTTCCCCGCTGCGTTGCCTCTCCACCTTGTGGCTGCCGCGCCTCCTCATTTACTCTCCCCTACCATCCAATCACGTGTCGGCCTCCTGTAGCCGCACCTTGGTCCCCAGCCACCAATAGCCGTGCCGAGCCCAAACCCTCCACTATCTCTTCCCCGACCCAAAGTAACCGCCACCCATCTCCAGATCCGCGTCCTCAAACTTCGAGACCACCAGCCATCTGCATTTTTCCACTCCCCTTCTTTCCCATGAAACCCATATGACCTACCACCACCGATGCTGCCTTTGATCCTCCATTCCACTCCACACAACGCTGACCAGATCTCAACAACGTCGAGCCCGAAGCCTCCCTTTTCACGCAACTCCTTCACTTCATTTTTTCATTCGAGGTATATATTGATTTGGAGTTTGGTTTCTTTTATTGTAAATATAATTTTCATTACATCACTGGATGAGATGTATATGCGTATAAGTTCTATTGTTAGCTGTAGCATATTTTTAAAGATTAAACTGTATATATTTTTAAAGTATTGGTCAGTATATTTTATTTTTGTATGTTTGTTGTTGATATATGTATATATATATATATAATGTATATATAATCTGCTGTATAGGTAATATATTATTTCATTTAAATATTTTGGTTGGCAAGTTTATAAACTAGCTAGTTAATAAATATATATATATATATATATATAAGTATGTTATATGTATAGGTTATATTAATACTATTTACTGTTTTCCTGTATAAGTTAAATTTGTATATATTTATAATCGGTTGTGTATATGTTTTACAATAATATATGTTAAGTAATTATAACTTGGGTAAGTGTTATATATTATATAAGAGGTATATATATTAATCTACACATAGTCTGTTGGGTTTTATTAAACAACAGTTTGAATTATATTGTACACAGGCTTATTTGATTCTAAGTATAAAATACTACTGTCGACTTATTTATATAAAGTATATTTTATTTATGTAAGTAATCTGGGTTGCTTTATAATATAGATTTACTTTGTATTATATTCTATGCTAGACTATATTGGTTTTTCCTGTCAGTAAATATGGTTTGTTATAATATTTTAGGTTGCTGTTTTAACATATCAAGCTTTCTCACTTTGTGTAAACCTGTTACACCATTCTAGTATATATCTTTCGTTAATAGGAGTGTGGTTCAGTATATATATAGATATATTATAATAAAGTAGGCTATTTTGATTTTTTGTTGAGATGTTGATTTTAAATTTTATATTAGGTATGTATTCCAAACATATAGGTTTAAATATGATAATGAATTTGTATATATCTATAACCATTTTGATTTTAATATACAAATGTTTAATAATGGGCTTTGTATAAAGGAATTTAGTTTAAAATTAAAGTTTAAATTTTATATATATTTGTTCTCATCAATTTCTGTTATCAGCTATATCCATCGAATTCGTGCCTATCTGTGTTGCTTTGGAATTAATGCTTGGATTAGTAATTCGTTTCATTTTTCGAGTCTCCTCTAGCCTCGAAAGGTGAGCAATCAATCATGATTTACGTTCTTATATATATTAAATTTGATTTCAATTGAAACGACAATTGAAATATGCGGCTGTTAGTTATTTACACTGTTATATATATGTTATTACCCGTATCAGTTCACCTGTGACATCTGACACCATTATCTGTTATTTATACGATGATAATCCAGTTTGGTTGATAAATGATTGATTGTTTAATGTTGATATTGGACGTTAAATTGTTAATGTATGAAGTGATAAGTAATTTACAACTGAAACTGACGTAGGAGTAACAATTTGAAATTGATATATGTGTTGAATTTGATTAGATGACATTTGCATAATATGACCCCTTTAAATGTTTAAATAAATTGACATGTAGAAATAGGGTTATTTACACCTTAAACCATTTAAAAGTATGTTGTTTAAATCGATATAGTATGAAATTGAATAATATGTATCAAGTGAAGAACCGTATAAATATTAGTGTAATAATCTTTGATCTACATGAAATGAAAGTGTAGATTCTAGAAATAATTATATTATTTTGCACAAACAACAATGTGAATTAATACGATTATTTCGGGATTATTTGAATAAATTATTGGATTGTTATTGTTTGTTATTATTGCTTGTTTATTTGCTTTGACACCATCCCAGTTATCACACTGCAAGTTCCCTTTGCTATGCTTTGATTTTTGAATTGAAATGATAAATACCCAAATTTAACTTTGACTTAGGATAGAGAATTAAATAAAAACCCGATTGGTCAATAATTTGATTTAAAAACAAAAATAAAGATTTTATTTGAATAAAATAATAAGGGTTTTAAACGAAGTCGGAATTTGAATTCTAGTGGAATTTAAATGTTAATATTTAATAATCTGAAACAAAATATTAACAAAGTAATTGATGAAAGAACGTTGTTTAATTTAATAAATGATTGAATTAAGTTTTGAAATTATTTAACAATTAAGTTTTGAAATTATTTAATAATTAAATAAGATTGAATTATTTAATAATTAAATAAAATTGAATTCTTTAATAAGTGAAATTGAACTTCTCGAATAAGAGAAATTAAGTTTCTTTATTAGTTGAGTTTTGAAATTTGTAACTAAGTAAATAAATAAATGAAATTGAATTTCTTTAACAAGAAATAAAATGTGATTTATTGGAATTAATGTAAGACTTGTAATGTAAAGAATTTGATTTGACGAATTTAATTTAATTAAATTTGTAAATTTTGATATAATGGAGTTGAACTTAAGCAATTGATTTAATAAATTGGAAATTAAATGGAAATTATTTTGAATGATAAATTAACTTAACGAATATTGAATGAAATCGATAAATGAATTTAAATGTTAAATTAAATATATTTAAATGATTACGGAATGAAACTTATATACTAATTTAAATCAATATTTGAATTGTTTTAAATTAAATTTTGAAATTGAATTATAGAGTTTTGAAATGGTAGATTTGGAAGCTTTGAAGCGTAAATTTTTGAAATTGATATAGAAAGACAAATGAATTGCCGACTCTCGAATTCTAAGTAAAATTGAAATTGATTTGGTTTTGAAACATATTAAACGACCAATCGGTGTAATAATTACGAAAGTTATTAAAGAAACCGAGATCGATTAGGGACATACTCTCTGTCTAAACCGAAAACCACTTTAATAGCTATACGTAGAGTGTGATCCAGAATGAAGTGGTTGGAATGATGTACGTGATGACTGAAGATAGAGAACGATAATGGATAACCTCGACACTTGTGTCAAATTGGAAATGACTAAAACAGGAGCCGTGCCGGGCCAAATGGGGATAGCCATCTCGAGCGAACACACTTCTTCGTAAACTACTCATTACTTATTATTGATTGGTGTGCACCCTCAAAATTTTAGGAGTGTTGTTTTGCGGTGTTGCGATTGTTGCGGCGATGCTTTCTCACCAGTCCAGATTAGGCAAACGGTAGTTTCACTACCTTGGATATTGCCTCATGTTCCTTGTATACTTGTATCCCTATACGCGACCACTACGATTTATTTTGTTTATACCTATGGAGTACTCCCTGATATCCCACTAGTTTACGGTGGAGTTTACAATGCTGTATAGACTATGACACTTATATAAAATGTGTTAAGGGGGATAATGGTAACGCCTTAACACTATTTTGATACTTTATATTACTGATAGGCATTATCTACTTAGCGTACACTACTACACAGTAGATAGTTTAATGGATCCTTAAAGGATGGTTATCCCAAAACGTCCTTTGAGTTGCTTGTATTTCAGTTGTTATTTCACTTGAGTTGGATTTACTGATATAAGAATGTTAATCCTGACTCGAGTGTTTTGTGTTTTGCTTTACGCTCGGGTCAGACTGAGTGTACCGGTATTCGGGACTCACCTTTAGAGTTGGAGCTTCACTTGGAGATCCGGCTATCTATCCAGCTTTCAGATATTAGTTGATTCCAGTGATGTATTCTGATATTGTATTTGACTATTGTATTCGTGACATCTTTTGTACCTTATTTAACTCTGATATGTATATAGTAGCTTCATGAACTACTATCTTTTGTTTCCACTGCATTTATTATTCTGTGTCTGTGATATGTGATTATTTATTTACTGTATATGTTCAGTTTTTCCAAATTTAAATTAACAATTCGGTATTTTGAATTATTCAAGTCCAACATGTGCGGATGCGAATGGTCGAAAATAGTGGGACATTACAGTTGGTATCAGAGCTTTGGTAGCTCTAGGCAAAACTCAGCATATATGGTAAATGTATTTACAGAAACACTTTCATTCAAGTTTGAATCTCTTCCTTTTGACTCGTTCCTTTGAATTTTTGGAACATTCCCTGCGGTTCCAAATCTATTCGCGTCCCTCACTATTAGTCTTCTTTAATTCTAGAGTATCCCATAACTCCACTTCGAATGATCTTTATAATGAGTCGGCGGTCTTGCCCATCTCAAATTTGTTTATAAAAAGGGTGAAACTACTTTACAATAGCATCGATTTACCAGAGACTTCTGCATCCTCGGTTTACAATGCTATCTATCTCCTGCTATACCTGAATTCTATTTCTTGAGATCGAATGTAGATTTGCCTCGAAATTCTGCATCGATCTTGTTCTTGAAGTCACGGTCGACCCGGTTAAGGTTGACCGCGATTTATATAAACTTATCCATCTTCCTATTTGTTATTTAATCATCTTATCTTGTTCCAAATCTATCTTCGACTCAAAATTTTCTTTGATTTGAGTCTATCAAAATTGAATCTCTATCCCTGCTTTGAAATCCATTCTTGTATCGCTGAGCGAGGAAGTGTATTTGTAAATTAAAATTAAAAATATTGTATAAATATATATTGTGTTGTTTGAGTTGTTAATGTTGATTTGGATTTTCGATCGACTCGACTGATCAACGCTATCGATAGAATTTCCAAAACACGTGAGCAGAGCAAACTGACAAAATATTATTTTCGAATTTGGCAAAAGAAATAAATTTTGTATGAGTATATTATATATAAATATAAGTTCTCTGAAATTAAATTGTTAATGAATTTGTTGTCAGAAATGATAATATTTGATTTGCATTTATTGTTTGTAAACCATTGACTATTGCAATATAAATAAATGAATTTATAAAACTTGGGTATAATTTAATTGGAATTTGAAGTGAATTTAAATTAAAATTTAAGAATTTAATTTCCAATAATTTCGAACTATGGTTTTAAAGTTTTAAAATCTATATAATTTAAATATCTTCAAATAGAAATGGTTTCCAAAGAATTTAAATGATTAAATTAGAGCTCTTCTCTTTTGCCGTTGGAAAATAATTTCGGTGATGACGGCCGCATCTTCGACATTTATTTTCGAGTTTCGAAGTGAAGAGACTATTCTGTAGCCCTGCTACCCTTTTGTTTGAAAAATAAATTGATTTGAATTTCTAAATATGACTTGATTTATAATATATATTGAAGATTTTAAATTTAATTTGATATATTATGTGTGTGTGTGTGTGTGTGTGTATATATATATATATATTATCTATGAAATGGTTTGAAATTAAACGGAAATTAATTCTTAAAATTTTGATTTAAGAATGATTTTCAATAAAGCCAAATTTTTTGACTAAATACTTAACTTGAAATAAGTGAATTGTAAATTTCATTTTGATAATACTCAATTGCATTATATATAACTTACCTAAATTTTCAAAAGTTAACTACGTAATTGAATATTATACAATATAAAATGATATCAATGGAATTCATAAATAGTTTGAGTGGTTATAATAAGTGACGATCTATTTAATACATGTGATAAGATATATTAAGTGGTATAAATATAATAAAAATTTTGGAATCAAGAAAAACCAAATCTGATGAATAAAATATAATTTTAATAGATGATTATTCAAATTTATGATTTTAGGAAATGGTAAATAAAGGATAATTGGATAATAAAACAATGAAAAATAAGACAAATAAAATAAAGTTTGTTTTGAAGAAATCTTTTGGTATCAAATATTAATAAATTGAAATTAAATCAACTTATTGAAATACCTTGAATTTTTAAATTAAATATTGAATATTATTTAAGGTAAATTGAAATTTATATGGTTTGATTTAATTGTTTTACTCTGTTTTCAATCTAGTTTCTTTCTGGTTGTTTCTATTCTCCTTCCTCCTTGCTTTTCAGGGATGAAAAGTTTTGAATGGGGGAGAGTGTAACGACCCGTAAATTTTTAACTATTTTAATGATATGATTTATTGAATTTTCGTGAAATTTTAAAATAAAAATTTGAAATAAAAATTTAATATTTGAAATGCGTCTAACTAAACATAGCAACTGGTAAATTTGCATCTGAAAAGATGAAAGTTTATTTCGTGTGTAATTTTATTTCAATTTAATCAGTTAAGAATTGTCGAAAATAAAATGTTTTCGAAACCTAAATATTTTTACATAGAAAATTGTAAATCATCTTCTGAGCAAGATGTCATTTTTCATTTTTCCAAATTCGGACTTCTTTAGCTCCGTCGATCTTATTTTTCTGCGTTTTTGCTGCATTTTCCGCTAGTATAAAAATTCGAATTTTTATAATTTGATCATACCACTGATATCTGTATACCATTTTGACCGTCTCGTTGTGATGATCTTCGTAGTAAATTAATTTGTTCGTTTCGACGTCCGGTACGCGGCAAAATCTTGCGGAATGGTTAGCCGTATCGGTACCGTTTTAATCTTTTTGTTTCCCATTGGTCATTTGTAACTCCAACGTTCAGAAACTGAATGGAAATTGCTTTTATTATTTTCTGCGTCTATTGGTTTTCTCTATTTCCTTTAGTTAACATTTATTGGTCCATTTTTCCATTCTTCATTTACTGTTCTTGAAAAGGAAAAGAAAAAAAGAAACCATTTGATACAGCAAGCATCTCCTCTTCCTCCACAAACTTTTGCATCACGTCACCCATTTCCCCGCATGCAGCCCTTCCACCTTCCTCCCATGGCCGATCTATCACCACCCATCAACCGACCATGCTCCACGGCCACCCAGTAGTAGCCATCACCACCTCTCGCCTTTGTCCTCCATGTTTTCCCATGCTCGGCCACCGATCACCCACCTTCCCACTGTTGTTCACCGCTGCTTTGCCTCTCCACCTTATGGCTGCCACACCTCCTCATTTACTCTTCCCTTCCATCCAATCACGTATCGGCTTCCTGTAGTCGCACCTTGGTCCCCAGCCACCAATAGCCATGCCGAGCCCAAACCCCCCACTATCTCTTCCCCGACCCAAAGTAACCGCCACCCATCTCCTGATCCGCGTCCTCAAACTTCGAGACCACCAGCCATCAACATTTTTCCACTCCCCTTCTTTCCCACGAAACCCATATGACCTACCACCACCGATGCTGCCTTTGATCCTCCCTTCCACTCCACGCAACGCTGACCAGATCTCAACAACGTCGAGCCCGGAGCCTCCCTTTTCACACAACTCCTTCACTTCATTTTTTCATTCGAGGTATATATTGATTTGGAGTTTGGTTTCTTTAATTATAAATATAATTTTCATTACTTCACTGGATGAGTTGTATATGCGTATAAGTTCTATTGTTAGCTGTAGCATATTTTTAAAGATTAAACTGTATATATTTTTAAAGTATTGGTCAGTATATTTTATTTTTGTATGTTTGTTGTTGATATATGTATATATATAATGTACATACTATCTGCTGCATAGGTAATATATTATTTCATTTAAATATTTTGGTTGGCAAGTTTATATACTAGCTAGTTAATAAATATATATAAGTATGTTATATGTATATGTTATATTAATACTATTTACTGTTTGCCTGTATAAGTTAAATTTGTATATATTTATAATCGGCTGTGTATATGTTTTACAATAATAGATGTTAAGTAATTATAACTTGGGTAAGTGTTATGTATTATATAAGAGGTATATATATTAATCTACACATAGTCTGTTGGGTTTTATTAAACAACAGTTTGAATTATATTGTACACAGGCTTATTTGATTCTAAGTATAAAATACTACCGTCAACTTATTTATATAAAGTATATTTTATTTATATAAGTAATCTGGGTTGCTTTATAATATAGATTTACTTTGAATTATATTCTATGCTAGACTATATTTGTTTTTCCTGTCAGTAAATATGGTTTGTTATAATATTTTAGGTTGCTGTTTTAACATATCAAGCTTTCTCACTTTGTATAAACCTGTTATACCATTCTAGTATATATCTTTTGTTTAGTAGGAGTGTGGTTCAGTATATATATAGATATATTATAATAAAGTAGGTTATTTTGATTTTTTGTTGAGACATTGATTTTAAATTTTATATTAGGTATGTATTCCAAACATATAGGTTTAAATATAATAATGAATTTGTATATATCTATAACCATTTTGATTTGTATATACAGATGTTTATTAATGGGCTTTGTATAAAGGAATTTAGTTTAAATATTAAACTTTAAATTTTATATATATTTGTTCTCGTCAATTTCTATTATCGGCTCTGTCCGTCGAATTCGTGCCTATTTGTGTTGCTTTGGAATTCGTGCTTGGATTAGTAATTCGTTTCATTTATCAAGTCTCCTCTAGTCTCGAAAGTTGAGCAATCACTCACGATTTACGTTCTTATATATATTAAATTTGATTTCAATTGAAACGACTATTGAAATATGCGGCTGTTAGTTATTTACGCGGTTATATATATGTTATTACCTGTATCAGTTCGCCTGTGACATCTGACACCATTATCTGTTATTTATACGATGATAATCCAGTTTGGTTGATAAATGATTGATTGTTTAATGTTGATATTGGACGTTAAATTGTTAATGTATGAAGTGATAAATAATTTACAACTGAAATTGACGTAGGAGTAACAATTTGAAATTGATATATGTGTTGAATTTGATTAGATGACATTTGCATAATATGACCCCTTTAAATGTTTAAATAAATTGACATGTAGAAATAGGGTTATTTACACCTTAAACCATTTAAAAGTATGTTGTTTAAATCGATATAGTATGAAATTGAATAATACGTATCAAGTGAAGAACCGTATAAATATTAGTGTAATAATCTTTAATCTACATGAAACGATAGTGTAGATTCTAGAAATAATTATATTATTTGGCACAAACAAAAATGTGACTTAATACGATTATTTCGGGATTATTTGAATAAATTATTGGATTGTTATTGTTTGTTGTTATTGCTTGTTTATTTACTTTGACACCATCCCAGTTATCACACTGCAAGTTCCTTTTGCTATGCTTTGATTTTTGACTTGAAATGGAATCAGGTTGAAATGATAAATACCCAAATTTAACTTTGACCTAGGATAGAGAATTAAATAAAAGCCCGATTGGTCAATAATTTGATTTAAAAATAAAAATAAAGATTTTATTTGAATAAAATAATAAGGGTTTTAAACGAAGTCGGAATTTGAATTCTAGTGGAATTTAAATGTTAATATTTAATAATCTGAAACAAAATATTAACAAAGTAATTGATGAAAGAACGTTGTTTAATTTAATAAATGATTGAATTAAGTTTTGAAATTATTTAACAATTAAGTTTTGAAATTATTTAATAATTAAATAAGATCGAATTATTTAATAATTAAATAAAATTGAATTCTTTAATAAGTGAAATTGAACTTCTCGAATAAGAGAAATTAAGTTTCTTTATTAGTTGAGTTTTGAAATTTGTAACTAAGTAAATAAATAAGTGAAATTGAATTTCTTTAACAAGAAATAAAATGTGATTTATTGGAAATAATGTAAGACTTGTAATTTAAAGAATTTGATTTGACGAATTAAATTTAATTAAATTTGTAAGTTTGATATAATGGAGTTAAACTTAAGTTATTGATTTAATGAATTGGAAATTAAATAGAAATTATTTTGAATGATAAACTAACTTAACAAATATTGAATGAAATTGATAAATGAATTTGAATGTTAAATTAAATATATTTAAATGATTACGGAATGAAACTTATATACGAATTTAAATCAATATTTGAATTGTTTTAAATTAAATTTTGAAATTGAATTATAGAGTTTTGAAATGGTAGATTTGGAAGCTTTGAAGCGTAAACTTTTGAAATTGATATAGAAAGACAAATTAATTGCTAACTCTCGAATTCTTAGTAAAATTGAAATTGATTTGGTTTTGAAACATATTAAATGACCAATCGGTGTAATAATTATGAAAGTTATTAAAGAAACCAGGATCGGTTAGGGACGTACTCTCTGTCTAGACCGAAAACCACTTTAATAAGTATACTCGGAGTGTGATCCAAAATGAAGTGGTTAGAATGATGTACGTGATGACTGAAGAAAGAGAACGATAATGGATAGCCTTGACACTTGTGTCAAATTGAAAATGACTTAAACAGGTACCGTGCCGGGCCAAATGGGGTTAGCCACCTCGAGCGAACACACTTCTTCGTAAACTACTCATTACTTGTTATTGATCGGTGTGCACCCTCAAAATTTTGGGAGTGTTGTTTCGTGGTGTTGCGATCGTTGCGGCGATGCATTCTCACCAGTCCGGATCAGGCAAACGGTAGTTTCACTACCTTGGGTATTGCCTCATGTGCCTTGTCATACTTGTATCCCTATATGCAACCACTACGATTTATTTTGTGTTATACATATGGAGTATTCCCTGATATCCCGCTAGTTTACGGTGGAGTTTACAGTGTTGTATAGACTATGACACTTATATAAAATGTTTTAAGGGGGATAATGGTAACGCCTTAACACTATTTTGATACTTTATATTACTATAGGCATCACCTACTTAGCGTACACTATTACATAGTAGATAGTTTAACGGATCCTTAAAGGATGGTTATCCCAAAACGTCCTTTGAGTTACTTGTATTTTAGTTTTTATTTCACTTGAGTTGGATTTATTGATATAAGAATGTTAATCTTGACTCGAGTGTTTTGTGTTTTGCTTTACGCTCGGGTCAGACCGAGTGTACCAGTATTCGGGACTCACCTTTGGAGTTGGAGCTTCGCTTGGAGATCCGGCTATCTATCCAGCTTTCAGATATTCAGTTGATTCTAGTGATGTATTCTAATATTGTATTTGACTATTGTATTCGTGACATCTTTTGTACCTTATTTAACTTTGATATGTATATAGTAGCTTCATGAACTACTATCTTTTGTTTCCGCTGCATTTATTATTCTGTGGCGGTGATCTGTGATTATTTATTTACTGTATGTTTTCAGTTTTTTCAAATTTAAATTAATTTTTTTTTAATTTGGTATTTTTAATTATTCAATCCTGACATGTGTGGATGCGAATGGTCCAAAATAGCGGGACGTTACATAGAATCGACAGGATCATGTAGAATGACAACATTAAAAACATCAAATCAATTTAATATATTCAAAATCAAATAAATCTTTTAAAATCTTAAATTATACATTAAAATTTTATACAATACACTTTAGTGATTATTTAATATCAATTTAAGAAACATTTCATATTTTTTTCCATTTAAATAATTTATAAAATTGACTTATTTAGTTAATTAAACTTTAAATTAGTCTATATTCACATATATTATATCTAAGAATTTATACAAAAGTTTAGATATGATTTTTTTTTAATTTATTAAAATAGAAATATAAGTGTATGTTTTAATTATAAATTAGTGAAATATGCCTAAACACAATAAAGCATATACACATATATAAACACACATGCATTCACATATACACAACACGTACACTCAAAAACACCCACACCATATCTCGTACATACTCAAAAACACTACAATAACCTACTCCTAAACACACTCAAATGTACTTACGCAAGCATTATATCACACACAAACATGAACGCACATACACCAAAACAACCAGACACGCACAAAAATATGAGAAGATCGGTCGATCTGTCGACCATCTATGTAAAATCATGTGCCTGCTATGGCGTTATCTTCTCCAATATCAGTTGCTTCATTTAAATCTTGATGCATACAATGAATTCACACAAACACAACACAAACTATATACAAATATCATAATTTAAGTGATTATAACATAGGTTCGTGAGTGATACACTAACTTGCAAACACTACCGTGTCTCCCTCTTCATCTCTCAATCCACACATACGCACACAACACACACACAACAACTTGATTTGCTTCTCATATAGATGCTCGATAAAGTAAAGAATCACATAACTAAGTCTGATAATTTATATTAATTTGTATGATTCATTCTTTAATTTAAAAGTGAAGAGGGTTTGGTTGAATTCCTTCAGGGAGAAAATTAACATAGGATAGAGTACATGATTATTTTAGTGTGGAAGAAGAAAATTCTAGAAAGTAGTTTGGGCTAGGGTCCTTGAGTTTGGGCTAACAGTATAAAACAAGTAAATATAAATATTTTAATTTCTATTAAATTTTGATTCTAAATTTTATTTTATCTTTAATAAATACAAATGTCTATTTAAAATCACTATTATACCAAATAATATTATATTTCGAACACATTACTTTTATAAAATATTATTTTTATATTTTTACCTTATTTAAATTTTAACCATTATAATTTCGCAATTTATATTCTTCTATTAAATAAATTTAAAACCAATTAATCAATAAATCTTCAAAAATTCCTATTTTACCATTATTAATTTCAATTAGTTATTGCTTAAAAATTAGGTTGTTACAACAGACTTAAGTGTAAGATTGATTGGTGGTATGTTATCCAATGAGGCAGTGCATAGTAACATCGCTATCAAGTCTTCGGTGAGAGAGTCCAAAATGTTGCTGTAAATATTGGAAATAATAATCCGAAGAGGAAAAATCAAGGCATTGACGGGAAGAAGAAGGTAAAAAAAGCACATAAGGTACTTTGACCAAATGATTACACTCCATAATGCTTCGATCAAAACATCTACCTTGAAAAGCAAGGTACGAAGAATTATAAGAAGTCGCCTCAAAGGGAGACAATTAAAGTTGAGTGGCGCTTGAGGAAGTATTGTTATGTGACATCCTACCCTTTTAGCCCTAAGCCCAATGCCTGAACCGATATTGAAAACCCAAGAACCAAAAGGACGAGTCGTTGGGGGTAAGATATAATGTATATAACTATCAATAGGTATTATATATCATATACAATACTAATTAATTAATTTCTACTTATAGAGTCTCATAGTGGAAGGAATATAATATATAAAACACCAATAATAATCATCGTCACATCACTATAGCATGTTTACAATGTCAAATGCATATGTCTGAACAATACAACCACAATCCAAACCATTTCGATAGTCAAATCTAGGTTACCACAATAATTTACATCATACATAATATATACAAATAAGTCTCTGTCTCTGATACTCTCTTATCTCCAAACCCAATCAACCTATACACCATCTTGTCTTTAAAAATATGAGAGTGTCAAATATAAGTCTAGTTAGTGAGCCAAACTTTTACTCTACGTATACTACAAAAATAATACTATAACATGATATGATTTTGTCGACCAATCACCTCATGTCTCGCCATCACATCAAGCCTAACTATCACACACATCTAGTCTTAATACATCATCACTATATGGACTCACTTACCTGGACTGACCTCAAGCCTTATAGCTTGCTTATTGCCCATCATCATGTAAATCGCGTATAGGATTCACTTCCCTAAACTGCTCGAAGCCTACAAAAAAGCCTGTTGTCCTCGTGCTAATTGGATTCATGCCTTAGTCCGCTCGTAGCTTGCAGGGTCACCACATCCACCTCCTCCACCCGACCCTTGAAGCACTATAAGGTTGCAATGTAATGCTTAGATCACCTACTTATGTCACAAGTTCATATTCGCACTGTATCCGTACCTATATCTGTATCCGTATTCATATCTATACTCATATTCATATCCTGTGACATCTGCATGCACCATAGAGTCATTCACATTTCACGTTCATCATCGTATCACGTCTTTGCATCATAATAGCATACATATTCATTTCAAGTAGCAACCAATCATCACACACATTCATAGAATTTGTAATGCCATCATTTGCCTCGTCAATAGCCTTCAATCACCTTTAGAACATAGGAGAAACAAGACTAAAACTAATCATTTATAATTTATATAGGCCCTTCTAGGTCTAGGTTCACCTTGAGCCTACAATAGACCGCCGGGGCCTTGATCACCTCCATCGTTGGACCAACGCACGTAACTCCTAGAAATTGCCAGGTTACAGAAATTTGTGGCTTTAATCGTCGTTTATGCATTTAGCCTCCTTCAATCCGCCTATGATTGCCTAAGAATGTACCAGTACCAAGCCCTATGTTCTAAGTTCGTTCGATCAATCTATTTCCTAAAATTTTACCTGTAATCATCAAATTACTATAATTTAACATAACCTTGTTTCTAACTTGTTATTATTAACCAGATCTCTCCCATATCCTAGTTAAATATGATTTTAGATGTTTATAGGTGTTTATCTACTCTATTATATCATACATATCATAATTAGATGATCATAATTATATTATACGAGGAGAAAGGATGAATCGCTCACTTAATCAACATTTTCTACCTGAATCCCCGTTGTCCAAACTGCTACACCTTTGTGCTTTATATTTAAGCCTCCAAATTGTTGCTAATAGATAACATCATCCAATAGCTCTAGAACGCACTGGTCTCGTGCAGTTTGTTTGAGTTTAGAGAGAAATATGATGATTTGAATCTTGGTATCTTAAGAACAAGAAAGAAGGAAGAAGAAGTTATTTGGTGGTTTCTGATATGAAGATATGTGATTTGTTTAAGTGGTAGGAGGGAAAAACTATCTACTCTTTGATTCAAATTTAAATTTCAAACCCAAGTTTTGGCACTCATTCGACCTAATACCATTTCACCCATAATTCCTCCATACGAACTCTAAACGAGGCAAACCACAATACCGTGAAAATAAAAAATAAGATAGTTGCAATGGCATTGGTTTCGTAGTCACATTACAAGTTTTAAAAATGCCAGTTTGCCTTCCATTTTTTATTAACATATTAGATTCGATTAGTTTTGCATTGTTATATTATTAATATTAACTAAAATATTCACCAAATTTCCAAGGTACTACATCTTCCATACCTTTAAGAGATTTCATCCTTGAAATTGATGAGGAATGGAAAATGTAATATAATGCTCGTTTATCAAACATATATCAACCAAGTTAGCAAGTATATCATTCAATATATGTAAGCAACATATGAATATAAATGATATAAATAGCATATGAGGATGAATAATGTCATGAACTTGCATGTTTCCTACAATGAATAAATGCTGCTAATGCAACCTATGTGAATGAAATAAGATGGCTTATCAAGCATTATGCATAACTTCCTAGTATAAGCATATATATATATATGTGTGTGTATGTATATATATAATGCTAATTCAATAACAACATATATATAAAGTTCTACAATCGGCCTATCTAAGGCATTCAAATATTAATCCTAGAATAGTCTAAGGAAATTAATTCGAACCAAATCAAATCAGGAAACGTAATGAAAAGAGTTGCGGATGAGTAGCCCTCATCTTCTCTTCAGGATCCTATGTACTCTCCGTCGGATTATACCCCATTGTACTTTAACAAATCTTCCTACCTTATTTATAAGTATTTCACCATATGTTCCACCATATTGGTTGGACTATAGGATGATCTCGGTTGAGAATCCCACTCTTTCTCCATCAATTGATAGGTGTAATCACAATCGTCGGATCGTTTACACATTTCTATAAATATGAAACATGAATATTTTACGAACTCCTGCCATCTTCTCTAGAAGCTCCATCTATACGCCAAGCTCCCTATCCTCTCTAGCACTGGAAACGAGGTAACTAATCTGGGTGCTAGCTTCCCCAAATTTTGGAATCTTACCATCCTCTTCAATGGAGAAACTTTGATGAAAACCCAATCTCTTGCTTCGAATTCCAAATCTTTCCCACTCCTTTTAGCATATGACTTATCTCGATTATGTGCAGCTTTCATCCTCTTTCTTATAAGATCCACCTTCTCTACAGTATCTCTCACCATCCTAGATCCAAAATAATCTTACATACACTCCTACCAACATGAAGGGGACTTACATGGTCATATATATAGAGCTTCAAACGGTGCCATGCCTATACTAGCCTAGTAGCTATTATTATACACAAACTCCATAAGAGGTTTATGGTCCTCCTAACATCCTCCGAAATCCAATATACAAGCCCTTAACAAATCATTTAACACCATGTTTACCCTCTCCGTCCATCCATCCATCAGTATGTTGGGTGATATGCAATGCTTAAATTCAACTCAGTCCCTAATGCCTCCTGTAGACTCTTATAGAATTCACTCGTGAAAAGTGGAAATCGGTCACTTGTTATACTAGTTCTAACTCAATGTAGTTAAACTACTTCTCTAATATGCTGTGTCTCTAATGTCGTTGTGGTTCTTGTGCTCTTTGCAATATTAAAATGCATACTCTTTGTGAGATGATCTACTATAACCCATATTCTGTCATTTCCTTTTCTATATTAAGGCAATAATCCATAAAATCCATAGATGTGTGTTCTCATTTCTATCATGGCATGTTTAACGGAAGTAATATCCCACTCGGTTTCTTTTGCTCCACCTTCAGTCTTTAGTATGCCATACACTTTGTCATATGCTCTATTACCTGCCTTTTCATTTCTACCAAGCATATATTCTCTTTATATCTCAATTCACCTTATCTCCTCCTAGATGAATAGTCATCCTAGAGCAATGACACTTACCCAAGACTTCCTCTATCAATTCTTTAACTTGTGGTAGACATAGTCTTCTGGCTCTCCTGAAGTAACCTTTCCGGCCTGTGGAGTAATGATTCAAATGACTTGATCATTCACCCTGTTTTAACTGCTCCATAATGCTAACAAATGGTGCATCTTGCTTTAGACTCAAACCAATCTGGTTCATCAATGCAGGGTTGGCCTTCATCGCTACAAAAAATCCTAGTGCATACTCCAATCTAGGTCGAAAATCAAATTTCTATATAAACTTGAAATTTCTCTACTCTAATGGCATGACTTTACTTCAACATGCTTCCTATTCAAAGCATTCACAACTATATTTCCTCTCCCTGAAGCGTAAGAAATCCTAAAGTCGTACAATGATAGGAACACCATGAACAACTACTTTCATAAATTGGAATCCTTTTGAGAAGGTAGCTAGTTGAGAGACTTATAGTCCATAAGTAACTCGAATCTCTCACCCAATAGGTGTTGCCTCCATAATTTCAATGCAAATACAATAGTAGTTAACTCCAAATTATGGATCGAATAATTCTTCTCGTGGTTCCTCAATCATGGACTCACATATGCCACTAATTTCCCTTATTTCATAAGAATAACACTAAAACTAGTACCGACGCATCATCATACATGGTGAAGGGTTTGGTGCCATCAGAGATCACCAAAACTAAAGCACTCGTCAACAACTCCTTAAGTTTAACAACGATGCATAACATCCTTAATTTTGATATCATTATTCAAGAAATTTAATTAGATAAAATTAAATAGAGTAAGGATGATAAGGGAATTGAGATTTGATAACTAAATATATAGGGTTGTGCTTATTAATAAAGTAAATGGGCTTAATTGGGTTAGTAAACTAATTAAATTACACATAGGCATATTTGTAAAATATCCTTTTCATTTTACACGACCATGACCTTTTGTAATTGTCCATTCACGTTCATTTAAGTAAACGCAAAAACCCTAAAAGCCGGCCATTAATAAGGAGGAAAAGAGGAAGATTACAATCTTGAACTAAGGATCAAAGCTAAGGAGGAGTAAGCAACAACAAATCTCAAATTCATTATCAAAATTTAAGGTAGACAATAATTTTATACCATCTCAATTTTATTCTATGATTTTTTTTCCAGATTGATGATTAATTCATTTTTATAGTGATATGGATGATGATATGCTTGAATTATTTTATGTTTGAATTATTTTAATTCATATACCTATGAATTTGCTCGGTTTTAAGGGAGAATCAAGTGTTTATGATTTTTGAATGCCATGGAAATTTTTTATGTTAAGCAAAAAGATGATTTTGGAAATGGGTATTAATTTTCAGAATTTTCCTAGCTATGGAAATTTTATTACGAATTATTAAAGGAAAATATGATATAACTGGATTCAAAAGTTTATATCAAAAATTTCAAGGAGATATTGGGTCTGAAATTTTAATATGTTCGACTACAGGATGAAATTAAATTTCTATGATTTTTGGGGATTTTTTCCTATTGATTTACTAGGGAAAATAAATTATTTTAAAAAGGAGGACTTTTCTAAAATAATTGGTTTTGATATAAGGAAGGGCTTAAAAGTTATATTTTATGATATAGATCTGATGAAAGTGCGGCAGTTTTAATTGTAAAGTATTTGAAAAGTTTTTTTGGAACCAATCAATGGTTTACAAATAGACAAGAAGTTATAAAATAATTATTAAAAGTTGCAACGTTTCAGCCTTTAATTCAGAAAAAGGTATTCCGCCTCAAATAGTAGCATCTTTTGACTCCATTTATTCCACTTCATCAGTCGAAACCTACATTGTTGAAACCCATATTTTCAAAACCAATGCACAAGGTATCACTTAGATGGTACGCAGTGGATTGGAAGGAAGGCAGAAGCTCTTAGTGGCGAAAAGTAAGCTTTCGATGGGGTCGAAACTCTGCTTTGTTTTCAAAAGTTAAATTCTTGCCTTGCTTCACTTATAGCTTTCGATATAGTTGAAACACATGCTTTCGAAAAGGTTTTATAAATGGCTTTCGAAGAAGGTTGCTATATTATGTAAAGGGGTTAGCTTTCAAAAGGGTACTTTTTCCTTAAATAAGCGCTTCCAAAAGGATTGGTTTCGACCAAGTCGAGACCAAGCCGCTAATTTACCTTTCGACTGCATTGAACCCATTTATGCTGTCGAAGGGTCACCTCTATTTTAACTTAAACTAAGCCTTTTTATCGAATGCTTTCGAAAGGGATTGAGGGTTCTAAGGCAATGGAGTCGAAAGGGGGTTTCGTCTCTATCCTTAAAATTTTTAATTTAAAGAATTATGCTTTCAACTAGATCATTCCGACACCATCCATATTTTCTCCGAACAATTTTATAACCGGTTTCGAAAGAGATACTTCTGTATATAACCACTTTGACCCAAATGATGTTTTTTAGAGTAAACTCAATGTTTTCAAAAGGGATACTTATGTTTAAAGGATGTTTTGACACCCTTAAAAGGTATATTTGGTTTTGAAAGAGAATATTTGTCAAAGGCTTTGAAAGGTATGTTTATTATGTTTTAAAAAGAAGTTTTTGCATTCGAAAGGGGTCACTCAGAGGTTTCAAAAGTGATGTTTTGAAAGTTTCAAGACAAATAGCCCACTCTCTCTTTTAAAAAGGAAATACCATGGCATAAATAAAGATTTGGAAATATTATTCACATTTTTTTAGCAAAGCTAGCGAGGTTGACTGGGCCCCTACCAAATTTTATTGCAACAGAACAATTAAACAAATAGATTTAAAACAAAATTTGAATCAAAGGAAAAAGAACCATAGAAAAACAAACGTAAATGGAGTAGAACAAAAAATAGAACTAAGATAAAATTGAAGTGGAGTCAAGCCCAAGCAGTAGCAAAACTGACAGGGAACTTAGAAGCAGGTCTCTTCAATTGCATGTGAGTTCTAAATTTAATCTCGTTCCAAAGGCAATCCATAGTCTTCCTTTTGTCTTCAAATATAATAGCATTTCTTTCCTTCCAAATTGTGTCAAGATAAATCTTATTTACCATTGCAATCAGTCTCGACCTAGCTAATTTCCATTTAATTGCTTGATAAACAAAATCCCACCGAAGAATAGAGGGTAAAAAAGCAGTTCTTTTACCTGCTTTCATCACTATCTTCATCCATAAGTTGAAAAGGGAAGGACATTCAAAGAATAAGTGTGCAATGGACTCATTATGCATATAGAAAACACCACCTCTAGAATAGGTCATGCCATAACCATATAAAATGTCAGTAGTTAACAAAGCACAAAAATAATGGCAGACCATTTTTTAGCAACCAAGGAGACATTGTTAGGTAGAAGCCAATACATAATATCAATAGAGTGAGGCTTGTGTTTCCCGGAAGTTGGCATTAAGGCTTGAACATGGAAAAGACTGCTTTAAATTCACTCCCATAGTTGTCTAATGGCATGACTGCTGATGTATGGGAGTTTAACTAACCCATCATTGAGATATTCATTAGCCTTAGCATGATAGTGTATTCCAGACTGCTGTAGCTACTGATAGGTTAATACCTTTGATAGTATGATACCTCTACCGACCCAAGTTCATGCCAAAAGATGATAGTGTTACTTCCAGTAAAACGAGTTTGAATATGGGGTAAGAACAATGTTCTAACCCTAAAAGCTTCCTCCATGTCCAACTACAAGACTGTGGTATTTCCATATTCCAGATAGGTTGACCCAGTAGTGAATATAAATCAAAGAATGCTAAAACTTTAAAACTAAAGATATTGGAGGAGCAAATAGGTTTACAATAAGCCCACAAAAATTGTATATAACTAATGATATTGGCAAGGGACAATATCATCATAGTCAGCCCATGAAAACTATGATTTGATAATGGCAGAGGCTAGTAGGTTTGTATTTAGCCCATGACAACTATATCCAGATTATGATAATGACAGTCAGTCAATAGGTTCCGAGTTAGCCCATGAAAATGAGGATAACAGATAAAGATATTGGAATTACCAATAGGTTCTTAGTGATCCCATGAAAACTATGAAAGTGGATAGATAGTCTATAAGCATTTAACAGGTTAATAGCAACCCTTGAAACTATAATTGAGACAGATAGTCAAAATGAATGGGGATGGGAAATCTAGATTTGACTTACTTGTTTTGCATATCATCATAATGTTTTTGAAATACTATGTTCTAACCATTGTGGATGCAGGAGCACAGTATATGCTTTTATAAATGTTTTAGATACTAGTGAGAAGAAAACACATTCTACCAAGCGGTGTGGTCTCACTAGATATCTAAATGGTTTGAGGTGGTAAATTATTATTCATATCAGGCTTTATGTGTGACTCGAAGTTTTTGTTTTCCCCTTAAACTCTCGGGCACTCAATTGATTTTGAGTAGTTTGAGAGTTAATATTTTCATGTGTTCTTTCAGGCGAATAAAGATTCCGAGGACGTGCAGGAGGCAAGCTTGTTATTAGAGTTCTTTTATTTCCACTTTGTGTTTCGTTTGTAAAGACAAATTTGTTTTCTTGCCTATGCATATACTCTAATCAACCAAGAGGGAATCTTCATATGTCGCTCTTCGCGTATTTTGTAATAATTATATGTTATCTGAACATGATCTGCAAACTGGGATTATATAATCAATTTGGGATATTTTGAAATGGAATGTGGAATTTTTTTGCTCTTTAATTATTGTTTCCATATTCTTGTGTTTCTATTTACCAATGTATCTAATGTCGCTGTATTTGGTCGTCGAGGATTAATAACTATGGATGACTACAACATATGCAGCCGTTAGTTTTGGGCCTCCAAGTAGGGGGATGTCACAAGTTGGTATCAGAGCATAGGTTTACGAAATTTTAAAAGAAACTTAAACCTAAAAGATTTTCTAAACATAATTCAATGAATCTGGTAATAAGATTGGGGTTTGGGTTAACGCGCTATAGTAACGTACTTGTATTTGATATATATAGTTATATATATAAGTAGGAATGGCAATGAGCCGGGTCTAGGGTCTAAACCCAGTAGACACCCTTATTTTGATCCGTCTGGACCCGCCCCATTGGGTCATCGTAGTGGTAGACCCATGACCCATTCATAAGAGCTCCGGGTCTAGGGTCAGGTGGGGTGTGGCCAACCCACCGCAACCTGACATGCCTACCAAGATCTTATAGAAATGCTTTATTACTCTAACGATGATATATTAATCCTTCTACACATAAGTGGTTATACCATGGATATTCTAATGTTCCATTCAATAGGTCATATGATTTTTATGGCATTAAGTTGTATCGCTAATAATTATATAATAACATATGCATGTTTTTCTTGAACGTTATCATACGCCTCATTTTTATTACCTTACCTATCATTGTAAACACATTGATATCTATATTTATCGTATCATTCAGTGACGATCCCACTTACAAATATAATAAATAAATATTTGTATATTAATACATAACTTTGAATAAATATGTAAAGTCTCATCGGGTCTTTGGGCGGGGTGGGTCTACCATGACCCATATGGGGGGCGAAAATCCAGACCCGCACCGAGTTTACGGGGCGGATCTGGGGCAAGGTTTAAAAAATTCGAGGCGGGTTTGGGGCATAAAAAACCCACCCTAACCCGCCCTATTGCCATCCCTATGTATAAGTATGTTTTCCCCACTCTCTTCGACCATTCTTCTCTATCTTACTAAGGCTCCTATGCAGATTTACAAGAAATGAGATATGGAAGCAGGAAATGGAAGAGGAAATCTCGATGGAGAAAGCACCACAACTAATGGAAATGACCGACCCACAACCACGAGGAACCCATGTCAATAGGCTAATGCTAGTAATCAAAATGCTTATGCCAACGTGAGTGCTAGAAATACACCAGTAGATATGGGGGCGATGTATCAGTTATTTGTTGGCTTAATGCAAGCATGAGCTACTGCTGGTATTGAAGGAAATGTAGGAGGAGATAATCTTATGGCTCCAATTGGGAATAATTATGCTTTGTTGAGTAGAGATTACACCAATTTGGATGGAAAGCCATTCTTAGGAACAAAGAATGCCATAAAAGTTCAGAACTTCCTATTACATTGTGAGCGTATATTTATTGATTTGGGTCTGAATGCTGGGCAAAAGAGGAAGTTGGCCTCTAGACAGTTGCAGGGGTCAGCACTACATTGGTGGAATAGTGTCACTACCGAAGTTCCGGAAGAGAAATCAACTTGGGCTGATTTTATAACGAGATTTGAGCAGAAATTTGTATCTGAGTTCACTAAGTCTAAGCTGATGAGGAAGTTTATGGATTTAGAGCAAGGAGAGATGTCGGTAGTCGACTATGCTACGAAGTTTGAAGAGCTGTCTCGATATGGATATGCTGTTATATATACTAACATCAAAAGGAATGATGGGTTCATTTGTGGATTAAGGCCCGAGCTTGCTAGAATGACCATGACACATGTCCGTGATCCTAAAAATATAGTGGTGGAAATGGATATTCGCCATGAGGAGTTACTTGCTGAGTTTACTAATGGGGAGTTAGTGGAAACTCAGGGTTCTCAGGGGAAGAAGAGGAAGTTATTTAAAAAGAAGGGAGCCCAGAAGGGAGATACTACTAAGAATTCAAAGGCTGAGGTAGTTTTATATAGTGTGACAGGAAGGATCACTTTGCTAACGAATGCCGGTCAGGAAATGGGAAGAAAGGTGCAAGTAAGAAGAATGTGAAGTGCTTCAACCGTGATCAAGTTGGGCATTATAAGAATCAATTCCCAGAGCTAGTCAGGGAGGACAAAGGAAAAGTTTTGCTATGGGACCAGCTAGGCTTACCGTTGTTGATAAAGGAAAGATAGTGATGGAAGGCGCACTTTTGATTTAGAGTATTCCAGTTAGAGTACTTTTGATACCGTTGCATCACATTCATTTCTATCTCAGTGTTTGGTTGATATATTATGTTTAGAACCCACCTATCTTGTTATTTTCGTTAAGGGTTGCGAATCCAATTAGAGGGTATGCAACTCTAGGGTTGAGATGTGACCAGTTAGAACTTGACTTGTTAGGTTATAAGTTTACCTGCAATTTGTATATTATTGATTTCGTAGATATCAGAATCATTTTGGTATGGATTGGTTGGGTAGGTATGAGGCTAGAATATTTTGCCAGGATAGGGAAATATCACTGAGACACCTTGATAGTCATAACTGAGTGATATTCTTAGTAGAGAATACTAACTGGAGTATTAGTGCTATGCTTAATGCTATGGAGGTAGGAAATGAGCCGAGTCAGGTTGGGTAGTAAGAGAGTTTGCAGTTGTCTTTGAGCCAGTCACTGGACTACCCCCGAAAAGAGCTGTTGAGTTTAAATAGATCTTGTGTCAAGAGCTGAACCTATAATTAGACCACCTAACAGGACGACACCAACCGAGATGAAGGAATTGAAGATGCAGCTAGTGGATCTAGAAGGAATGAATTTTATTAGACCAAGCAGTTCACCTTGGGGAGAGACCATGGTGTTCATAAAGAAACCAGATGGGTCTTTAAGGATGTGCATTGACTATTGTAAGTTAAACCAAAGGACAATTAAGAATAAGTATCCTTTGCCAAGAATAGATGATCTGTTTAATCAACTGAGCGGAGCTAAAGTGTTTTTACAGTTGGACTTGGTAATAGGTATCTATTAGTTAATATTGGCATAGGAAAGTATTCCTTTGACAGCATTTCAAACTAGGTATGGTTCATATGAGTGGTTGGTGATGCCATTTGGATTAACAAATGCACCTTCTTTCTTTATGGATTTGACGATCCGAGTTTTCCTACAGTATTTGGATAGGTTTGTGTTGGTGTTTATAGATGATATACTAGTCTACTCTATGGACGAGAGAGAGCGCAAAGTTCATCTTAGAGTGGTGCTTGAGACGTTGAAACAGAATCGGCTAAAGGCGAAGTTTACCAAGTGTCATTTCTAGAAGAAAGAGGTAAAATTTATTGGTCATATGGTTTCAGTGAAAGGATTCTATGTCGATCTGGATAAGATCGAAGGCGTGAATAATTGGAAGAGACCAGAGACAGTGACTGAGATCAGGAGTTTTCTTGGACTTGCTGGCTGCTACCGGAGATTCATTAAGGATTTCTCACGAATAGAAGCATGCTTAACTAAGCTAACGAGGAAGGAAGTGAGTTTTTTTTGGTTCGACAAATGTGAGAAAGCATTCCTTTATTTAAAGCATTTGTTACCCAATGCACTCGTTTTAGTAGTTCCAGACGAAAATCAAGAATTGGTGGTATATACTGGTGCATGTTGAACTGAATTAGGAGCACTATTGATGTAGAATGTTAATGTCATTGCCTACACATCTAAGTAGCATATACCACTTGAAGTTAGATGTCCTACTCATGATTTGGAGTTGGTAACTTTGATATTCGCATAGAAGATTTGGAGACATTATCTCCTAGGGGAGAGGTTTGAGCTTTATACCGATCATATGTCTTTACGGTATTTATGCTCTCAGAAGGTGTTGAATATGAGACAACAGAGATGGTTGGAGTTTTGGCTGCTTATGATTTTGTATAGCGTATACACCGAAGAAAGGTAATAAAGTGGCTGATGCTCTTAGCAGAAAATATCAGAATGTGGTATTAGCTATGTTAGCAGAGTGGAAGGATTTAGAAGCTTTAGTCTATTGCGTTGTGCATTTAAGATTGACTGCTGGTTCTAGTTAGAGTTTCGCCAGATTATCTTGTTTAGAAGTTCGACCAATATTGATTGAGAAAATTGCTTCTAAGCAGAAGGAGGATCCAGCGTTGGCTGAGAGAATTAGAAGGCTTGAGGTTGGAACTGAGATCGATGATCTAAAGGATTTTTTCCTTGACCAGAGAGGATGGTTGAGAAAGAAGGGACAATTGTGTGTTTCGAATGTGGAGAACTTGAGAACAGAAGTTCTTGGAGAATGTCATCGGTCCTTGTTTATGATTCATCCTGGAGGGACCAAGATGTATCAGGATACGAAGATGAGCTTCTACTGGGAAGGCATGAGGAGAGATGTTGGCTTGTGGGTTAAGTAGTGTGCAAACTGTCAACAAGTAAAAGCTAAACATCAGAAACTGAATGGGTTGCTTCAGCCTTTAGAGATTCCAATTTGGAAATCGGATTCGATATCCATGGATTTTATAGACAAGTTGCCAAGGTGTAATAGAGATAATGAAAGTATATGAGTTATAGTGGACAGATTGACGAAGAGTGCGCATTTCATTCAAGTTAAGTCAACTAGGACGACACCTGTTTTAGCAAAGTTGTTCCTAAAAAACATAGTTAGACTGCATGGAGTTTTCAGTAGTTTTGTCAGTGATAGAGATGCTTTGTTCACTAGTGAATTCTGGAAAAGTCTACAGGAAGTTACGGATACCAAGCTTAACATGAGTACCACGTATCACCCTTAGACAGATAGGCAGATAGAGAGTCAACATAGTACTCAAGGATCCACTGTGAGCTTGGGTATGGGACTTTGGTGGATCTTGGGAGGTTCACCTACATTTGGTTAAGTTTTCCTATAATAACAATTATCAGACAAGTACAAGAATGACATCGTTTGAAGCTTTATATGGAAGACCATGCAAATCACCCGCATGTTGGTTGGATTCTGGAGACTGACTAGTCTTAGGTCCAGATTTGGTCAAAGAGGTGTCAGAGAAGATTGAGTTAATCCAAGGAAGGATGAAGGAAGCTTGGTCTAGATAGAAGAGTTACACAGATAAGAGGCATAACGCCTTAGAATTCTCAGTCAGAATAAGGTTTTCTTAAGGTATCACCAATAAAGGGTTTGATACTATTTGGAAAGTCAGGGTAGTTGGCCCCTAGATATATAGGTCCATTCCATATTATAGAGAGGATTGGAAATCTCACATATAGAATAGAGTTGTCGAGCAGGTTAGCAGGTGTCCATAATGTATTTCATGTGTCTCATCTTCGCAAGTATGTGCATGATCCACAAACTACTATTCCTTTGATAGGGTTGAAAGGCTTAGTAGTAGAGTCTAATCTGACTTTTGTTAGACAACCATTTCGAGTTGTAGTTGGAGATGAGAAAAGATTAAGGAACAAGACAGTCAAGTTGGTGAAAATTTAGTGGAGCGACAATGAGGACTGTACTTAGGAGACAGAGGACATGATTATAGATACTTATCTAGATCTACTTTGAGTGTATGTCTATATTAGATTTATATAGACAGTTGCTAGTCAGTTAGACTAGTATGGTTGTTGGGAGTTGTTACAGATGATTGGTATGTTTAGTATTCGATCCTTACTGAATTCCGAGGATGAAATTCTTTAAGGACGGGAGCCTGTAACATCCCTAATTTTGATAACATTATTCAAGAAAATTAATTAGATAAAATTAAATAGATTAATGATGATAAGGGGATTGAGATTTGAATAAAGTAAATGTTGAATATGCAAGTATATGATTTTTGTTTGATGATAATAAACACACACACACAGATATATATATATATATATATATATTCATTTAAATGTATTTGTTAATGTACTATTTTATTTTTCACATAATCAATAAATATTTGCTGAATAAAATAAATAACAGAGAATTTAAATTCAAATGAATATTTTATTCAAACAAATATTTATTACAATTTTGAATAATACAAATTTGAGCTCTCACTATGTATATACAACATTTCACATTGCAATACAAATTTGATTACATCATAGTTTTCCATATACATTTGCACCTCGCTACATATCACTCATTCACTAGTATTTTATCTTCAACTCTATTCCAGATTGAATCCAACATCTGAGGAATCTGCAAAAATAAACACCGACGCAGAAAAATTGAAAAGAAAATATTTTTGCAGTGTAAAATAAAATGTATTTTGAAAATATTATTTGCCTCAGCTATTTGGGTTGTTCGTCATCATTTAATTTTGAACTTATCAAACATGAACAACTTGTGACATGCACAGTGTATCACTGTACATACCACAAGGCCGTGCACAGCGATATACACTTGATAAAATTACAGGGACAAGTGAGCACAAGGTCAGACCCAAATCAAAAGCTGGGTTCAACTCAAGTGAAATACAAATAAAGTCACGATATTAGCACAAGGTCAAACCCGAGCTTTAAGCTGGATTCAACACAGGTGCAAATTCAATAAAATAGTCAAAAATCCAAAACTAACATAAATCAAGCCTCAACCAAAGTTCAAATGAAACTGGTTCAAAGTGAAGCCACAATGAAATTGCAATAATCACCAACATTTTATACACACGAATCAAATGGCCGAGACCATATACAACAAAGAAGACTGCAGTGCAACTCAAAGCGAACATAAACTGATACAAGACTTCAGACAGGCATACAACTCAATAGCCAGAAGATCAAGTGAAGTCAGTGCATATACAATGAACTCCAATAAACAGTTCAAGCTTCCCCCTTGAAAAATTAGATAAGACCAGACCCAAAGTACATAAAACAGACTCAAAGCCTTATCAGTACCAGACTGCAAATATCATAGTGAAGAATGAATGCAACAAAACAACTTGACCAATTCAATATGCTATGCACAAGAAACCAAGGGCAAGACCAATGAACTTAAATACCAAATGTACAGGTTCAAATGGTCAAGACAGTCAAATTCAAATGCAAACTGACTTAAAGGAATAAGCACATCAAGTAGCATATATGCACTGTGAATAAGACTGCAATACCATAGTATACCACATATAACTTCAAGCATTAGGTCGAAATCAACTAGTGCAACAAGATAATAGTGGCACAATGAAGCGATTCAATATCCAACCGAACTAAAAACTTGAATGAACAGCGACGAGAAGCATCAACATACATTTCAGTGGCAACAACAACCACGAAATACAAGTGCACTAACAACTCGAAGCTATGCCAGAAAATATGTATAAAGTGCAAATCACAATGAATCAAATAAAGCCGATACAGTGACAGTGACACAATAGTTTTGAACAAAGGAAGAGAAGCCGAAAAAGGTAGCTTGCATGAGGAATTTCAAATTGAACTAGTCAATGCCGAAGTCAAACATTATCACAACATCAAGCCGAAGTGAATAAGAATGGAATCAAACAGTTCAAATCGTAATGACCAAGGAAGTTGAAACCAAAGCCGTGACAAGAAAGTAAATAGAATATACAATTTTGAATAAGTCAATAAACATCAACAACATTCAATCATAATCAAGTGGTCGAGATAAATCAAATGACAAATTCAAATGAACGAAATTATAGGAATTCGATTTCTATTTAAACCAATCATCATCGACTATGAAATCATCGAGTTTAAGCATATAAACTAGAAAAGCAAAGGGAATAGCATACCAGTAAAATCGAACTCGATGAAATAGCTAAAGCTAAGCCACTAAGAGATGATCGATCGATAGAGCAAGGAAAGAAAAATCACATATTCGATCAATCAATCAAAGTCGGCATCTTCTATTCAAAATCCCTAGTTTATCATTTCAGAACATACGAGCAATAGCCATTTTCACGAAGAAGAATACAAGCTGAAGAAATAAACGATCAAAAAGGGGGAAATATTTTTACACTGTTTTTTTTATTGGGTCCGTTATATTCTTCCTTAGGCTTTAAAGTTTAATTAGGGCTTAGCGTTTTTTAATCGTTTTTAAATTTGTACTTTTATTTAAAACGTTGTAAATTCTAGTCGTGTGACTAGGGGATGAACTACGGTGGTGTAGTTTGAGAATTCACAACTCAATGGCTGAGTTGTGGTAGGGTTTTGAGTGTAGAGCTAGGTTAGTCGATAGCGAGTGTTGCGAGTTTACGTGTGTAAGCGTCTGACTACTTAATTTCTAGTAGAAACCTTGGAGGCAGCACGCAGGTAGGGTTTTGCCGAAGCTGGGTAAATATGTGTGTTCTATTTTTTGTTTTTATTATTCTGCTATTATCTTTGCTGCTATTATTCTGCTATATCTTTGTTGAAATCATTTTATATAAACTTCCACAATAATTTTTATAATTAATAGTATCACCCTATTCACACCTCCTCTAGGGTGAAATCGATGCTACACTAAATATATAGGGCCGTGCTTATTGATAAAGTAAATGGGCTTAATTGGGTTAGTAAATTAATTAAATTACATATGGGCTATTAGTAAAATAACCTTTTCATTTTACGTGGCTATGACCTTTTGTAATTATCCATTCACGTTCGTTTTTCTCAAATCATAAATAAACGCAAAAACCCTAAGAGTCGGCCATGAACAAGGAGGAAAAAAGGAAGATTACAATCTTAAACTAAGGGTCAAAGCCAGGTAGGAATAAGCAACAACAAATCTCAAATTCAACATCAAAATCTAAGGTGGATAATAATTTTATACCATCTCTATTTTATTCTATGATTGTGTGTTTTTTGATTTATGATTAAATTCGTTTTTATAATGATATGGATGATATGCTTGAATTATGTTATCTTCGAATTATTTTAATTCATATACCAATGAATTTGCTCGGTTTCTAGGGAGAATCAATGGTTTATGATTTTCGGATGCCATAGAAAATTTTTATGTTAAGAAAAAACAAGATTTTGAAGATGGGTTTTAACTTTCAAAATTTTCCCAGCTATGGAAATTTTATTATGAATTATTAAAGGAATATATGATATAACTGGGTTCAAAAATTTATTTCAAAAATTTCAAGGAGATATTGGGTTTGAAATTTTAATATGTTCGATTATAGGATGAAATTGAATTTCTATGATTTTTTGGGGATTTTTCCAATTGATTTACTAGGGAAAATAATTTTTTTAAAAAGGAGAACTTTTATGAAATAATTGATTTTGATATAAAGAAGGGCTTAAAAGTTATATTTTATGATTTAGTTCTGATGAAAGTGTGGCAGTTTTAATTGTAAAGAATTTGAAAAGTTTTTATGGAAGCCAATCAATGGTTTACAAATAAACAAGAAGTTATAAAATAATTGTTAAAATTTGCAACGCTTCAGCCTTTAATTTAGAAAAAGGTATTCCGCCTCAAATAGTAGCACATTTTGAATCCATTGATTCCACTTCATCCCAGTCGAAACCTACATAGTTGAAACCTACATAGTCGAAACCCATATTATCGAAACCAATACACAAGGTATCACTTAGATGGTACACAGTAGATTGGAAGGAAGGAGGAAGCTCTTGGTGTCGAAAGCTAAGCTTTCGATGGGGTCGAAATCCTACTTTGTTTTCAAAAGTTAAATTCTTGCCGTGCTTTACTTAATGCTTTCGACATAATCGAAACACATGCTTTCAAAAAGGTTTTATGAATGGCTTTCGAAGAAGGTTGCTATATTATGTAAAGGGGATAGCTTTCAAAGGGGTACTTTTTCCTTGAATAAGAGCTTCCGAAAGGATTGGTTTCGACCAAGTCGAGACTAAGCCACTAATTTACCTTTCGATTGCATTGAAACTGCTGTCGAAGGGTGACCTTTGTTTTAACTCAAACCAAGCCTTTTCTTGAACGCTTTCGAAAGGGATTGAGGGTTTCAAAGGCAATGGAGTCGAAAGGGGGTTTCAACTCTATCCTTCAAAGTTTTAATTTACAGATTTATGCTTTCGACTAGATGGTTCTGATACTATCCATTTTTCCTTCGAATAATTTTATAATCGGTTCCGGAAAAATTACTTTCGTATATAACCACTTTGACCCAAATAATGTTTTTAAAGAGTAAACCTAATGTTTTCAAAAGGGATACTTTCCTTTGTTTCAAAGCTATGTTTAAACGAAGTTTTGACACCCTTGAAAGGTATATTTGGTTTTGAAAGAGAATATTTATCAAAGTCTTCGAAACGTATTGTTAACCATAAAATGTAAATGAAGATAAAGTGGGCACATCAGAGATCTTCTGCATAGGCAAAGAGTACCAGAAGAAGTTACCTTTCGATGACACCGAAAGGATTGCATAGCACGAGAGAAGAAGAGGCATATGGTAACTTCAGGGAAGAGCTTTCGTAGGTAGATGGTTATATGGCTGCCAAATGTGACACAAAGACTAAGGTAAAGAAGAGTTCCCCAAATCTTTTAAATAAAAAGGAAAGGGTACGGGAAACAAGTTTGTTGCAAATCCGAACCCTTTGAGGCAAGCGAAGGGATTGATCATTCAAACATACATCTTCCAAGAAGGGTAGAAAGGATAGCGTCAGAATATGCAACTCAATTGACAACCCTTTCGAAAGCAAAATAAGCCTTTTGAACTGGTTAAAGTACATTTACGACATCCTTCGACAATATCAAAAGCTTTAAGCAGAGGCAACATCCATTATTCAACGAAAGACCACTTTCCAACAGCATTCAAGAAAACACGGCTCTCGGCAGTTATCGAATAAGGGGAAACCTTCCGATAAGACCGGAAGATTTTAATGCTTCATAAGAAACCAACCCTTCGAGGAGACAAAGAGTTCATAAATATATTGGGGAAACACAAAGCCTTCGATGATATTCAGTGTCCCATAATGATGAGTCAAAAAACAAATCTTCCATTAAGACCGAAAGGTTTACAACTGCATAGAAGAAGGGACCTTCCGTGCCTATGAGAGCATAAGGCCAAAATGATGACTGCCTGCATCTATAAATAAGACCCAAGGTATCCAATTTAGGGACCGATTTTTCTTCCCATTCTTCTACTCAACAATCACTATTGCTCCCGCTTGATACATTGTAACCCTAATTTATAAATTAGATTTAGGGCTAACTTCTTAAATTTTGTATCATATTCCATTATGAAGAAATAAAGAGAATTGTGGCTTGCGATCAACTCAGAAGTTGGGGATTGTCATGATTAGGCATTAATTTAGTATTAACGTCTAATCATTCATGATTTATTTCTTATATTCTTTGTTTTATTTCTAGAATATACCTTGAAACTGTCATTGGATAATCTCATAAGTTTCCTTCTTCCCTACTTAATATCAATTACAAAAAGGGAGAATATAATTTGTGAATAAGCCTCAGATATCGGTCTCATGGCATATTGAATCAGCTATTATTATTATCTAAATATGTTTGAATCATGCACTCTTTTCGAAAGTTTTCCACAAGTGAGATGTCATCCTGGGAAGCCGAAAGTGTAAAGGGACAACAAATAAAGCAATCTCACAATTCGATACCATCAAAGGGTTTATTATTATCATGCATTTTGGCAAGGCCATGGCACCAAGAAATTGACTGGGAATCAAAGATAGTTCATCCCGAAAAACGGTATACACAGGTTCGCTATGGATATTGGTAAATTTTGCCCGAGTCTGGATCGAGCTACAATTAACATGACATGGCAATCAAAGCAATGAAAGCCAACGTTACAAATTTCAAGTCAATCCGAGTTCATATGCTCAAGATATGATCGATGCAAGCCAAGAAAACCAACTCATCCATATCCATCATTCCATCTCCTTCGCATCGGTTTCGTTCAAATCCATCCGGTGCAACGTTCTTCGAATCCATCCTTAATCGCATCCATGAACAGCGGCCTCCTTCGTATCCATCAGAATTGGACTCATTCACATACATGGAACACCATTTCGTATCCATCATACCTATACCACTTCGTATCACTCGCATCCGCTCTGTTTCGTATCAATCGCTTGAAGAGATTTCATATCGCTTCCACTAACACAAAAGTTTGTACTGACTATTGCCCAGTTCGTATCGATCGGTCAATGATCAATACGAAACATGTCAATAATCAATACGAAACATGCCAGCAATATATGATACGAAACAACATTTAATAGGCATCGCTACAAAACCGGTCTTCAATAGATACAAAGAATTTAAGTTTATATCGATAGGAGACTATCGATACGAAGTGGTCACTATGCTATCGATACGAAGTGAGGTGCAGCCGAGCAATACGAACAAGGAAAAGTCGGGTCGATACGAACAAAACACATTCAAGTGGAAGACTCGGTCCCTTGGCATAAAAAGTGGATCGATCAAAAAAGTTAGCGCCACGTCATCAGACATCACATGTCCAGATGCGATGCGAACAGATCCATGCGGACAGGAAGCGATGTGGATTAAACAGCCATCGAAAAATCCAAACTTTCATCGATCATAACTCAAGATCTACAAGTCCAAATGCCACCAAATTTTCACGGGAGCTTGCATACAACCTCGGGAATGTTCATGATCGATCTCGACTCGATTGGACGAAATCTTGATCGATACGAAATTTGTTCTTATCGATCACGGATAAAGTTCAAAGTACGGGGGATCGATCATGTGGGCCCATCCACGTGAGAGAAGAGGTCTTCCAGGATCCGAGCGAGATTTTTGCTGCCTACACCTATAAAAGTAGCCCAAGACCTGCTGAAAAAGGATTGGTAGCTCTCCTACATCCAAACTCTGCCTGAATCATCATTATAATCGAATTTTACTAATGTAATTCATTGTAACCAATAAGCAAAAAATCAATAAAGTCAATCATTTCATAGTCGACGTAGGCCATACGCTGAACCGCTCTGAATCCGTGTCTTTCTGTGTGTTTTTCTTGCTTATCATTGGTGTGTTTGTTAGATTTTCCTCCTTTTTCATTTATATTCTTCATTTTACCTCTTAAAACAAATTCGAAGAGTGTTGTGCCCAATTTTGGTACAAACACTTCGGTGCTTTCACTGAGAAAACCCAATTTTTCTCTTGCTCATTGGATCTATTATCGATATCGGATTGCGTAAATCTAATAAAAGATATAGATTTCAAGATTAAAGTTCTTCCATCCTATTCAGATTTGTACCAAGTCTAGGAAAGAACTTCGCTATCCATCATGGTCAACACTAGGACTACTTCAACTGCTGCTGATCCATAAGGACGGGACAGACAGAACCCTGCACAACTTCTTTCTACCGTTCAGAATGTTGCCGGACCTCCAGATCCCCAAGGCCCTGTCACGATGAAGAATTTCAATTGCTAATGCAAGATCTGGCACAAATCCTCCAACAGCTTACTCGGCAACTCCGTGCCAACGTGGAATTGACCAATCAACTGAATCGCCAAAGACGAAGGAGATCCAGAGGGGATCGGGCTTCCTATTCATCCACCAAGAGTTTAGCCTCTTCTGACTACCATTATAGATCCACGATCCCATGATTGGATGGAAGCTATACACAAGCTACTGGACAATAGTGCACCTCGATCCTTGGACAACCTAGAGCTAGCCCGTCGACCAGCCATCAGACTGGACCCTCCTTCTGAGGAGGTACTGTTTCTCATCATGTTACTGACAACCGCACTGCCACCACTACTATTGATTTGGGAGCCGATGCTCGTAATCGGATGGATCCGAACCACCGCCAACATGAATATACTCCAGAACCTTATGTCCAGAAGGCCTAGAACCAAGGAGGCGAGACATGGACCATCGACGGTGTCCGATCCATCCTTTCATTGTGGTACCCGACCACACCTTGGCTCAGCATTCCCTGAACGTCCCGATGTCGGATATCCCGACAATGATCCGTCAGATGATCCGTGGAACCCAGGGTCTCACCAATGACGATTAGTGAATCTCTTGAAGTCATGCCCCTTTCATTGATGGTATACTCTACGCTGAACCACCTCGGCGATTCAGGATGCCAACTCTGCCCGTTTATGAAGGGAGCCTTGATCCTAATCAGTATATCTTAAAGTACGAATGGTTGACGAATGCTGCACAAGCTGATGATGCGGTCAAGTGCAGAAGCTTCTCAATTTCCCTAGAGGGCGTAGCAACTATGTGGTTTACTCATTTACCACCTCGATCTATTCGTGTTTTGATCAGTTGGCGACAAAGTTTGTTAAACAGTTTCGCATGCATGTCACAAGGCCGAAAAATGTTATTATCTTGTCTATTATCACTCAAGCTCTTGAAGAGACACTTAGATGCTATCTACAGAGGTTCCACGCTGCATGCGCTGAGATTAGTAATCCCAATGATAACTCAATCCCGATGGCATTAAGGGGATCGATCCCGATTCTGAATTCGGCAACTGGTTGGCCGAAAAACCCCTGCATCGTTGGACCGTTTCTATTCTAAGGCAGCCTAGTTCTTGAGAAAGGAGGATGCGAAGAAGTCTGGGAAAAAGGATGACGCAAGACCCAATATGGAAGGAATCCATAGCAATGTTGCTATTAAACAAACTGGGGAGAGTTCCGGAAAGGTACAACTGAACATACAGAATGAACAGAATCAACCGAGGAGAGCTACTATGTTTGATAATTATACTCTTTTAAATATGTCATTGGAAAATGTGTACTTACATAACTGAAATACTATTCAGTATAAGAAGCCTACTCCGAAGCAACCATCGGAAAAACATATTCAAACAAGGAAGTTTTGTAGACTCGACGATAGCTATGGCCATAATACGAACAAATGCCGCCATTTGCAGGATCTCATTGAGAAGTTGATATGTGAGAGAAAGTTGGAGAAGTTTGTGCGAGCACCACTGTCAGGAGGTGCAGGCCCATCGAATTAGAACCATATGCCAAATCAGGTGAGATAGGAGGAACCTGCTCGTACCGGGAGGTTGGTGAGAAATACTGTTAGTGGTGGTCCTCATCCAATAGACCGAAGCTGGAAGGAAATGGAGTCGTACGCCAGTTCTGTTAGGCATGCGAGCTTCGAATGTTGTAGTAGTTTGGAAGACGGGGCTCCGGCCAAGCAACATAAGATGATGACGGATGACATCGTATTTCGAGACAGGGATGCCAATAGAGTCGAAGCCCTACTATTGATCCACTTGTCATTTCAGCTTAGGTAGGTCCTACTTGGATAAGAGGATCTTAGTAGACAGTGGGAGTTTAGTGAACATACTGTTCAAGCGAGCCTATGATCAGATGAAAATGGAAACGAAAGACTTGAAGCCTTGTCAGTCTCGTATTTATGGATTCAATGGGAGCGTAACTATACCCACTAGAGTGGTGGAACTATCAAGTGAGTTGGGAATTGGAGAACGCCGCATAGTCCGGATATTACAATTTGTTGTATTGGACATAGACTCGCCATACAATGCTTTCTTGGGCCGGACCGGCCCTAGCTGAATTTAGCAGGCTACCGGACGAGCCTGTTATGTTGCTAAGCTGCGAAAGGCACGGCGAAAACAAAAAGGAAAGGGCATAGAGGGATCTCTCTGTGTACGCTTTATTGAGAATTGACAGTTAATGCCTGGACCTAGGCCCAGGCACCCCTACCAGTTTCAAGGGATCTTGACCCAAGAGATACTGGAAGTGAAGAAGAAAGTAAAGACAGTCAAGCTTCCTCGGTCAAGCCGACGATCGATGTAACAATCGACGACGATGATGATTCTAAAATGATGAAGATTCGATCTTAGTTAAGCAAACACATGCAGAAGGAATTGGTTGAATTTCTCCGGGCAAACCTCGACGTGTTTGCTTGGACACATTTTGACATGTATGGAATCTCCTCGGACATCGCGAGCCACACATTGATATTGACCCATGGCATATCCTGATCAAGCAAAAAAAGGCATAGTATGGATCCAAAGAGATCTGCTGCTCTTAAAGAAGAGGTAGAAAAATTTCAATTGAACGGGTTTATTCGAGATGCATTATATCCGAAATGGGTGTCAAATCCTGTACTTGTCTGAAAGCCAAACGGGAAATGGAGAACATGCATTGATTACTCAGACTTGAATAAGACTTGCCCTAAAGGAAGTTTTCTGCTTCCCCGAATTGATCAGCTTGTAGACTCAACAGCCGGACGTGAACTCTTATCTATCATGGATACGTATTCTAGCTACAACCAGATACCTGTGCACTTACCTGACCAGGAGAATACCAGCTTTGTAACCGATATGGGACTTTACTGCCATAAAGTCATGCCGTTCGGACTCAAGAACGCCAACGCAACTTACCAATGATTGGTCAATTGAATGTTTGCTAATCAGATCAGAAAAACCATGGAGGTATATGTGGACGACATTATTGTGAAGTCGCGATTACCCACTAATCATATCAAAGACCTGGAATCGATGTTTAACATCCTCTGAGAATATAGAATGAAAATCATCCCGTTGAAATGTCACTTTGGTGTCACATCCGGAAAATTCCTTGGGTTTATCGTCAATGCTCGAGGGACCGAAGCTAATCCTGAAAAGATCTGGGAAATCGAAAATCTTGCGACTCCAAGAACTATAAAGCAAGTCCAAATCCTCAATGGGAAAGTAGCAGCACTGAGCAGGTTCATTTTAAAATCCACTGACAAATGCATTCCCTTCTTCGACTTGATCCGAAAAGGGATACAAAACTTTGAATGGACTATGGAATTTGAGGGTGCATTCTGAGAACTAATTTAACACCTCTCCACACCACCTATTATGTCGAACCCATTGATCATGAAAGATTATGCATCTACTTGGCGGTGTCAAAAAACGCAGTCAGTGCTGCCCTAATTTGGGAGGAAGACCGGTTACAATGGCCGGTCTATTACATTAGTAAACGACTAACAAGAGCAGAGAGAAATTATCCGAAGCTGGAAAAGTTGGCTTATTGTCCTATTATTGCCTCAAGGAAGCTCCGTCCGTATTTTCAGGCTCATTCTATCATCGTCTAATCCGACCAGCCGTTACGACAGGTCCTTATGCAGCCTGAGATGTCTGGTGGTTACTTAAGTGGAATATTAAGCTAAGTCAGTTTGACATTTCTTACACCCCAAGGTGAGCTATCCAAGGACAGGTCCTAACAGACTTCATCGCTGAATTCAATGTCCCGGAGGACTTGCCCGAAACCTGTGAATCTCCCAAGTATATCTGGAAGTTGCATACTGATCGTGCATCAAATGACTATTGCTCAGGCGTCGGAGTTGTACTTGAAACTCCATAAGGCTGGTCTATATGCTTTGCTTTAAAGTTCAATTTTCGTACAACCAACAACGAAGCCGAATACGAAGCCCTCCTTGCTGGATTGAGACTTGCCAGAGATTTTAGAATTATTGTTTAGAGATTTATCATGATTCGTAGTTGGTCATGTGTCAAGTTCGAGGAGAGTACTAGGACAAAGACCGAAGGCTGGCTGCATACTTTGCTCGGATTCAGGAGATATTGAATCAGTTCGATTATTATGTCATCTAGTGCGTACCCTGAGAGCGCAATCAGAAAGCCATTTCGTTAGCAAAGTTAGCCAGTGCAGGAGAAGCACAACAAATGGGAATCGTTCCCATGGAAACATTATCTTCCCCGAGCATCGATCAGATGGAAACAGATTGGGTACTTGAGGTCATTCCCAATAAGGAGTCATGGATGACTCCGTTCAAAAACTATCTCGAGCATGGGACCCTACTGGAGCATAGGAGTGAAAAGAGATAAGTTCCTCGAAAAGCTTTGCGGTTCACTATCCTATATGAAGTCATGTATAGAAGAGGGTACTCTGTTCCTTTACTCCGGTGTATCGCCTACGATGAAATCAAATGAGTATTGCATGACGTACATGAAGGTGAATGTGACGATCATGCTGGGGGGCAAGCTATTGCCAAGAAAGTGCTCCGATATGGATACTATTGGCTGATTGTAAATCGCCACGCATTGGACTTTGCCATAAAATGTGACAGATGTCAAAAACACGCTCGGATTCCTAGAGCCCCACCCACCGAAATGACTCAGATGGTAAGTCCATCGCCGTTTGCAGTATGGGGCATTGACATTATTGGTTCTCTAACTCTAGCCAAAGTTGGTGCGAAGTACACCATCGTCGCAGTTGATTACTTTACCAAGTGGGCGGACGCTAAACCCCTTGCTACAATCATGAAAAAGAAAGTGATCAACTTTGCAGTGCGCAACATTATCTACCTCTTTGGTCTCCCACACACCATCATCACAGACAATGGAGCCTAATTCGATAGTGTTGAATTTAAGAATTTCTTTCAATGATCCCACATCCAGAAGAAGTTCTCCGCAGTTGCACACCCTCAAGCGAATGGACAGGTTGAAGCCGTCAATAAAGTTATAATGTCTATTATGAAGAAATGACTGGAAATGGCTAGGGGCAAATGGGTCGATGAACTTCCTATGCCTTTATGGGATTATCGGACAACCCATAAATCCACGGCCAGCCACACTTCATTCTCTCTTTCTTACGATTCAGAAACCGTTATTCTAGTCGAGATGGAAGAACCTTCTCATTATGTGACTTATTATGATCCGAAAACGAATTATATATTACTTGCCAAATCTATGGATTTATTGGATGAGAAGCGTGAAGAGGATGATTTGAGGGCAACCACATATCGAAGTTGAGTCGTCCGGTTATACAATGCAAAGGTCAAACCTCGAACCTTCGAACTCGACGATCTTGTCCTTAAGAGAATTTACCCGGTTCCTTCACATATGAAACCAACGTGGGAAGGGCCGTATGTTATCAAACTAAAGCTCGGAGATGGCACATTCAAATTATCGACCGTTGAAGGTCTTACTCTGCCGAGAGCCTGGAACAGCGAGAGTCTTCGTTGCTATTACACATAACAGGCTCTATTTATTTATCCAGTCTACTTTTTATTTGCAGTTTGCTTATGCATTTCGAAATTTGAATTTGTAATAAGGAAACTGACTTTTCCGTATTTTCTTATTTTAGAAATAAAATGCAATCTCTTTGAGACAAAGCTATGATATTTGAAAGCGTCATACAACCGTCACAATGCACGAAGAGCTAAGTTCCAACATGCAGTGGGATTTATTAAAATAGCGAGTGACTGTGATACGACCGGTCACTCACTAAGTGAAACCAGAGCTCAGGGACAAGCCATCACACTGAAGCCAAAAGAGGATTGATACATGACAATACTTTAACTAACTACAGATTCTCAAAGTGCAAACTGGAGTATAAACATATAAACGCGGTTTAAAGAGGGTGGATCCGTCCACCTAACGACTTTGTCGGTATTCAAACCAAGTTCGAGGAGAATGGACCCATCCATCTAATGACCTCACTTGTTAACTCAGGGTGGATGTGAGCCGATCATCCATGATCCTGACAGATCCGTCGTTCCCAAAGTGCGAATGAAATCATAAAGCCTCAATAGATGCGACTGACCATCTGTCGACCAACTCCAGATTCTCGGAGTGCGAACTGGAGTATAAAAGTAAATACCAAATGGATGTGATTGACCACCCATCAACTAATTTTGGATTTCCAGAGTGCAAACTGGAGTATAAACATCAAGTAACTTCGTATTCTCAGAGTGCAAACTGGAGTATAAATATCGACTAATTCTAAATCCCTAGAGTGTGGATTAGAGTATAAACACAAGCAGGGTGTGAAACGAGCACCCGTAGGACAACTCCAGGCTACCAAAGTGTGGGTCGGAGTATGAGCGCAAAGTAGGTGTGACTGACCATCCATGAATCAATCTAAGTCCCCAGAGTCCGGACGAAGTTTCGAATATCGAACGGGTGTGACTATGTACCCCTAAAATAACTAAAGTCCCCGAAGCGTGGATGTATCTCCAAACCTTAAGCGGGTGTGATCGAACGCTGATCTATAAGTGCAACCCCAGAGCATGGATGTGATCACCAATAAATGAGCAAGTGTGATTTGACCACTCGAACTCATCTTGTTTCAGTCTTGCTTAAGAGAAGTTAAGCTCGATTTATTAAGGGAAAACAGTGATCGCTAACTAATCTTTTCAACTTATCTTCAGAACTGGGGGCAGAACTTAAGTGACATCCACCGATTTGGACAATGCAACAGCGGAATTTGACTTAAGCTCGATCGCGACCCAAAGCTGTAGCTCCAAAACTTAGCAATTAAACCCGAGTCCGATTTAATGAATAAAACTCCACAAGTATATTGAATGGAAGTTCGAGCGCTGAAGCACTTTAACAAATAAACACAAACCAAGCTATAAAAAAAATGAAATTTTATTCCAACTATTCTTTGGAAGGTAAAGGATAAGTACAAAACAATACCAAAAGTCCTACTAGCAGGGGTCGAACCTGCATCTATACACGGCCTATAAAAAGAAAAGAAAATTCCTATCTATCCATCCAAAAATAAGCCAAGAAGACATTTTCGTTCTCTGATTTTCTTCTTCTTCTTATTCCTTGGAGTCGACCCGTTGGAACTACCGCTTGGCTGCCTCTTTGAGCCCTTGCCCCTTGGCGGCTGATCTCCAGTTGGAGGCATTATATTAACTTCCTCCTTCGAACTCACGTGGATTGGAATGTTTCTTGAAGGCGAAGTCGAAGGGACAGGATCGATGTTCGAAGGCAAAGGAGGCATACTAGTATCAATGACCGTTCCTCCGGGGGAGACCATCCGTAAACGAGCTAGGCCAGGACCCACCATTCCACCACCAAAGCTACTGGCCAGCGCATCTGCTTCCATCTCGGCGTTAATTTCAGCTATTATCTCCTCCTCATGAATTGTTTGAGCCTTGCCGAGAATGCTAAAGTCGGGCCCGAGGAGCTAGTCACAAGTTTCCTCCACTCATGACAAACGATAGATCAACAAAGGGGTCACTGTGATGACCGATAAGTTCCTCCATCATCTGTTCATCGAAAGTATGTGTGCTCCCTTGTACCCCATCTGTAGGTGAAATAGCACTTTGTCGTGGTTGCTTCTATTATGATAGCCTCCTTCTCATGATGCAACTCTTGGGTTGCATGGGGTAGAGCAGATGAAGCTTCGACCGCTGAATAGAGACAAATAAAAAGAGTTAGCGATTAATCCAATCAACATTTGCAGTTTTGGGTGAGCACAAGGAATGTTTATAATACCTCCTCAGTTTGGCTCATGGGTGGTGGAGTAGCTTCAAAGACATGCTAACGAACTGGAGATAACCGTGGTTGATCATGATTATAAGCAAAATCAGACTGAGGATCAACCACAGATGTAGATTCAGGCTAAGTTGGCGCAAGTGTTTCAGAACCTACATCATGGTGCACAATACCAGATCCTTCTCTAGCCTCCGAGTGCTGAGTGCTAACTTTCTTCTTTTCATGTGCAATCATGATGTCATGGAGAACTTTTCTTTCATTTTCGCTCAGCATCCGATTTTCAAGTTCAAACTCATCGACTGGTTCCACTTGTCGTTCAGCCTTCTCATCTTCCACCAATCGATCCCAAGCGTTATACAAGTGTGATGGATAGCTACCGAGCTAAGTTAGGTTTCGGTAACATTAGCATTATATGTGACAAGAAGATCTTCGATATCGGTCTACAACTTGGACTCAGCCATTCAATCCTGGCCTCGGTTTCCTGAATCTTAAGTGCTATCGCATCTCTCTTGTTACGAAGCACCACAGTCTGCACGCACGCCTCCTGAGCATCTTTATATGCGTCGTCTTTCTCCTTGACAATTTTAGAAAATTTGGCCTTAAGCTCTTAAGCTTCTTCATCGTAGCATCCCTTTCGGCCATGGCTATGGTGTTTCGGTAGCCCATTTCCTCAATCAACGCGAAATGCGTTTATCGCATCCTTTCATAGATTGATTTGCCTCGTTAGCTTTCTTACTGGCTTCCATTTCTGATTTTCCGAAGGATTCAGCCTCATTGTTAAGCACTAGTATAATGATGCCTTTCTGAGCAAGATCAGTTTATAACTTCTTGATTGTTTTCGCTCACTCGAAGGCCACCACCGAATCTTTATCCACAGTCTTCATCCACTCTCGGTATTGGCTGTAGACATCATGGATGTAATAATGCATAGTTTTCTCTGCCTCAACTAGAATTCTCTTTAAATGCGGGGGGAAGATGAAGCCGTCGAAACAAATATTTGGGAAGTCTTTTTTCAACTAGGCAATTTTGATCGCTCCTCCCATAGTGGGCTCGGTAATGGCTTGTTCAGTGATAGTGGAAGTTTCAGCCTTGGTTCGACGCCGTTGTGAATCAGACCTTGGAACTTGAGAAGATGGTTTTTGGCATGGAGGCTCTAAGGGTTATTTCCCATGACCGGAGGGTAATGTTGGAGCTCGAGGAGGTGCATAACGTGATCGGGATCGATGTGTATACTCTATCCCTAACCCTCTCCCTCTCATAACAATCTTGGCTGGAATAACCGCGATCATGGTATCTATCAGCTTCCCTTCTATAGGACTCGTATTATGAACTGAATGGCTGGCGTGCCGAGCGAAGGCTTCCTAACATAGATTCTCTCCTAGTCATCATATTTGTAAAATAGGAAGAAAAACAGAATCAGTGATCTCCAGAAATTAGCAGCTTATGAGAGGAAATCGTGTAGTGCCATGATGTGTATGTATGCATGTGTTAAACCTCCCGACGAACCGGTTATGTCGGCCACACTTGTAGGAAGTGACTCGCTTAAATCAAAGGCACTTTGAAGCCCTTCCAATTAGGTGTCGTGTTGGAGCGACACATAGTTCGAAATTGGAATATCGGCAAGCCCTTCAAAAGGATTTTCCATTTGCGAGGGAGGAGCCTCCGGAATTCTAACACCGAAGGCTGGCAGGGACACAACCATGGATTTCCATCTCAAAGATTATGACGCGTATGTGCTGCTTTCGTGCCTTTCCTCCTTCCCTCTAAATTCTGAGAACTGTCTGGAAGCCCAGCTACGGGTTCGTCGTCAGTGGGCATATTTTCTTCATCGCCCTCCTTAGCTATTACTATCCTGGGTGCTCTATGTTTAGCCCATCTCACCGGGGTTTCCTTAAGAGATCCCTTAAGTCTTATGCTCTGGTTTCAATCGGTTAGCCCAACAATCCTCAAGTTTTTATCTGTAAGCACCAAGTCAATTTCTTTCATCTTGCCCTAAACTTCCTGAAGAATCCATACTATTTCTTTAAGGTGAGCACCTTCGGGTCATGGAATTGCGGCTGTAAAGGAAAGAAGATATTAGTTTCAATGTCAGTTACGACTGTCTCGTTAGCCACTCTAGAATTGCAGCACTTACGTCTAACTAACCACCGACTGGAAAAACATGGAGGGCATCAGACATAGAACCACTCCGTCTAAAACTAGCTAAGCTTGGTCTAGGATCCTGTCATCACTTGGCAATTCCTAGCTGCCTCTACAAACATGAATGAAGAATTGTCTCTCCGGCTCTTGACATTAAACAAGTATCTGACTTCTTCCAGAGTCAGGGGCCGAAAAGATGTTCCATGAAAACAATGAATAGACCGTTCAATAGTGCATATCCATTTGGATGTAATTGCGACAGAGCGATTTTAAAGAAAGCTAACACTTCTCGAACATATTAGTTGAATGGAGGAAGTGTTCCAGCTGTGCATGAATGTCGATTGAAAGCTGTGAATCCTTCTAAGGGACCATGTGGCCTGTCATTCGGCTTGGGTAGCAGAATGTCGTCTAATTGCAGGCCATGTCTTAAGCATATTCGCCCTAACATATCTTTGGAAATATTGGATGGCACAGAATCTTGTGGATTCGCAATAAAAGTTGCTCCTGGCAGCTCGTATGGAGCTGGGCCTATAACTTCGGCTGCCATGGCCGACATCTTAATTGTCGAGGGAAGTGGACTTTAATCTCCCTACTGTCGTGAACTTCTAGGTTCCATAACTAATCAACTCAGTAAAAGCCATCATTAGATGATAATAATCCCATGTTTCCCCCAGTGTGAAGTGCATGAATGAATTGTGCAGTGCAGTGCCATATAGTACTTAAAAAATTCTATAGAATTTGGAAAAATATCTAAATGACGAGACTTTGAAATTCAACCGAAATGACTATCATTGCTGACCGTCACCACCGCTCCAATCAGACTTCGAAAACCGATCCTGGTTAATGTTCGACAATTTTCGTTAAGTTACAGTTCCATCAATGAGCTTCAAAAGGCAGTAAAATATGCAATGAAAAGGTTAAGTCCAGTTATGCAAGGCGGAAGCTCGGCGGGGTCGAATGTTCGATTATGCAAAGATTTCGTTTCCATCAAAGTTTGAATTCAGATCGACCACAAGAATCCCAATTTGTATCGACTGAGGATAATAGCGTTTAGTATCAATCGCTCCAAGTCATATCGATCCCAAACCCTCCTTGTTCATATCGATCGCCAAGTCCAAGACTTCGTATTGATTGCACGGTCAAGTATTCGTATCGATCGCTCCAGATCGATGCGAACTCCCATCCTTCCCAATCTATGCGTAGCTACTCCCTCCATCGATATGAACTTCCATCGTCACCTGATCGGTACGAGCCTCTTCCTCCATCCACGATCGATACAAATGTTTCGTTCATGTCCGCCATTCGTCCTTCTACCTTAGACAACTTAAGCATTATCTCCTCCTTCCTCAATCAAGCTCCGACCCAAACCCAGCATCCACATCACCAGAATCGGCCATGACTTTGGAAAAATTGGCATCGAACTCAAGTCTCATCGTTCTAGAGAGATTTTTATTGATTAATTACCTAGATTAAAGGATTGGTTCGAGAGATTAATGGGTTATTCAAGTTGAGGACAAAGAAGGTGCTTGTTCTCGGTTGCTATATCGATACAAAGGCAGAGAATAAAAGAAGAGCAGATGAAATTTTTCTAAATCCTAACGATATTTATATGGATACGGGGTAAAAACGAATGACGATTCGTCTCCCAGTTAGAATGACCGGTTAAAATGGTCCTCAGTATCATCGATACGAAAGCTCTATTCGTATCCATCCATACATATCGGTCCTAAGCGCAACTGTTCATATCTATTTGCCATTGATACAGAATGCCTTTGTTCGTATCCATCAACACAAGGCAGTCCAGTTGGTTCATATCCAGTTGCATTTCATATCCATCAACGAGCAACCATATATTTCATATCCATCGATGTGAAGCCCATCGATACGAAAGTCACAAAAAGATCATATTTAGACCACTTCACTACATCGATATGAAACACAATTTTCGTATCCATCAATTCTACTTGATCTATTTCATATCAATAACCATCAATAAGAAATCCAAATCCAGACGTCTCAGATCGATCTAGGAGAGGATTGATGCAAAGGAGTGGATTAAACGACCATCGAGCATTGTTACAACCTGAATTTCACATCGATTCAGGAGAGGATCGATGCAAAATTGAATAAAATAAAACAGATAATGACTCATGAGCGTATTTTTCAGAATAAAGATTGCAGCTTTCCAAAGCACGTCATGTCCTCACAAGACGTACTTTGGGGGGGGGGGGCTAATATTATCCTGCCTTTAGGCAAGGCCATGACACCAAGAAATTGACTGGAAATCAAATATAGTTCATCCTGGTTAACAATATACATAGGTTTGCTATGGATACGGGTAAATTTTGTCCGAGTCCGGATCGAGCTACAATTAACATGACATGGCAATCAAAGCTATGAAAGCCAACTTTACAAATTTAAAGTCAATCCAAGTACATATGGTCAAGATATGATCGATCCAAGCCACGAAAACCAACTCATTTGTATCCATCAGTCCATCTCCTTCGCATCGGTTTCGTTCGAATCCATCCGGGGCAACCTCCTTCGTATCCATCCTCAGTTGCATCCATCAACAGCGGCCTCCTTCGTATCCATTGGAATTGGGCTCATTCGCATCCATGGAACAACATTTCATATCCATCATACCTATCCCACTTCGTATCCCTCGCATCCGTTCTATTTCGTATCCATCGCTTGAAGAGATTTCATATCGCTTCCACTTACACATGAATTCGTAATACCCAGCTCATATCGATCGGTCAATGATCGATACGAAACATTCCACCAATATACGATATAAAACAACATTTAGTAGGCATCGATAAGAAATCGGTCTTCAATCGGTACGAAGAATTTAAGTTTATATTGATACGAATGGAATGGAGACTATCGATACAATGTAGTCACTATACTATCGGTACAAAGTGAGGTGCAGCCGAGCGATACGAACGAGGCAAAACCAGATCGATACGAACAAAACACATTTAAGTGGAAGACTCGGTCGCTTGGCATAAAAAGTGGATCGATCAAAAAAGTTAGCTCCACATCATCAGACATCACGTGTCTAGAAGCGATGCGAATAGATCATTGCGAGTAGATCGATTCGAATAGGAAGCGATGCAAATTAAACAGCCATCGAAAAATCGAAACCTGCATCGATCATAACCCAAGATCTACAAGTCCAAATGCCACCAAATTTTCAGAAGCTTGCTTACAACCTCGGAAATGTTCATGATCGATCTCGACTCGATTGGACGAAATCTTGATCGATATGAAATTCATTCGTATCGACCACGAATCGAGTTCAAACTACCAAGGATCGATCATGTGGGCCCATCCATGTGAGAGAAGAGGTCTTCCAAAATCTGAGCGAGATATTTGCTTCCTACGCCTACAAATAGCAGCCACAGTCCTACTGAAAAAGACTTTTGGCTCTCCTACGTCTAGACTCTGCCGAGAATCATCATTGTACTCGAATTTTTTGTTGTAAATCGTTATAACCAGCAAGCAAAAATCAATAAAGTCAATCATTTCATAGTCTACGTAGGCCACATGTCAAACCACTCTAAATCTGTGTGTTTCTATGCATTTTTCTTGCTTATCATTGGCGTGTTTGTTAGATTTTCCTCCTTTTCCATTTATATTCTTCATTTTATCTCTTTAAATGCATCCGAAGAGTATTGTGCCCAATTTTGGTACAAACGTTTATAACCTTTTAAAGGGATCCAAAGGAGATGTGGATTACTTTCGGTTTCCAAGGAAGATAGAACTTGATGAAATGATATGGCTGAAGGTCATACAATCATGACAAGTCGATCGAAGGGTCCAAATGGTTTCCTAAACCCTCCAGCCTATCGGAAGATTTAACAAGACCATTAATCTAATCAAATTGCAAGGTTTAAGCTGTATCTAAACCTTTCGGTACAGGCTAAATGGCTTCTTTGAACTTTCGGACAAATCAAAAGATTTAGCAATTCTGCTGATCCCTTTAAACTGTGATGCTTGAACCATACTTAAACCTTTCGATAGGATTAAAAGTAAGATGATTCTTCATTCAAATCCTTGTCTAAGATGAATAATCTCTTATAACCTTCTAGAATCCATCCTCTCTCATCAGGATCAACATTGAGACCTTAAAACCTTCTGACTTTGTCATTTCATTCGAAATGTGAATCTACTCAATGAAAATGTTGAACCCGTATAAAATAATCCTATGAAAAGCATTGGGAATGTTAACAAGAAATCTTGCTAACATTTTTAGCGCTAGATGGAGGGCACGAACCATTGACCTACTTTATTAATATAATTGATGGTGAAATTTGGTTTGTTGTAGGTGAAAATGAAATCAAGAAGACCTCTTACCATTACAAAAGGAATAAGCATGCTACTGCTTTGGAGGAAAACATATCACTCTTTTTCAACCCTGGGAATAGGGAACAGGGGCAACCTTTCGCCCTACCTCAATCAACTCCACTTCCAGCTCAGCTTCGATAGTTACCACAACTGGCTCTAACTCAAGATCTTCAGCCCGAAGAACATGTGGCTAAAATATCATATCTGGAATGCTAAATGGCAGAAATGAAAGATCTTTTGAACGAAGTGTTATCTGATCGATCATCAATGAAAGCTACCACGGTGGGTAAAGAAGTTGAATCTCCAAGAAGGAATATGAAAATCAATACAGATGCTGCTACTAGTAGTTCTCCATCAAAACAGAAAGAGGGCCTTCCACTGAAGGCAAATTATCAAGGAAGAGTTCAAGTGGAAGATAGAAACTATTCTGCAAGTTCAACTTCGGACGGCTACAAACCTAATAAAAGGAATTACCTAAACAATGAAGCCTATCTGAAGGACGTGGCGAAAAAGGCTATGAAAGACCTTTTAAATGCTAAGTGCAAGAGAACTGAATATGAAAGAGTAAACAACAATGGAAGGGTTGCACCCTTCATCGATGAAATCATGTCAGCTTTAATACCATCTCATGTGAAGGTCCCCACCGTGAAATATCATGGGACAACCGATCCGGATAACCATTTGATGGAATTTGATAGTCAGATGGATGCTTTTGATGCTGTGAGGTGTAGACTTTTTCCGATCACATTACAAGGGGCTGTAGCTAAATGGTTTCGATAATATCATCAGAATATGATATATTCTTGGAAGCAATTCTCATACGAGTTCTCTGCTCAATTCTGCGTATGCAGAGATCCTTCTATTGATTATACCGTGCTCACTAATATCAGGCAAAACCATGGAGTGTCCTTAGGAGATTATTTAAAGAGATTCAATACTGAAGCCTTGAAGGCCAAAGGCATGAATGATAAAGATAAGCTCATTGCTGTCTACTTCGGACTCATAATTAATTTTCCTTTCTAGATGGAGTTTTTTATTCATGGATGCCGAGATCTTTAGGATTTCCATTTCCAAGCCGACAAGTTTATCCAAATGGACGAATTGTATTACTCAAAGAAGAAATTTGGTCATAAAAGGACGGTGGTAAATTCGGCCCGGAGAGAATTCCCAAGAGAGCTAGATGGAAGACACAAATACTAATGTGGTGGTGTTAAACTGACCAATTTCCTACATCCACACAATGACCTAGGATAACGTCAACTTTCCTTCTTCATTTAAGGCCTGAAATTACCCTGAGCAAAAAAGGAGACAAATATTGCACCCACCACAAAGCAAGTAGCCACAGAACTAAGGAGTGCAAGGTTGTAGTTGGAAGAATTAAAAAAATGATTCAAGAAGGGCATTTAAGGAATTTTTAAAGAACTCGCAGCAAACTCTTCCATCAAACACTGATGTAAGAAGCCTATTGGTAATACCGTAAATGTGATTGAGGAAGGCGACCCACTAAGCTTAAGTCCACCCTAGAATAGGATAGATGTCATACATGGAGGACCACATCCTGCTGGTAGAAGTCAAAGTGCCCGTAGCAAATACATTCGAGAGGCTAAGAAGGGTGTATTCTCTATACAGGAGGAACCACCGTTCAGAAGTCCAAAACATAACATCAATATGAACACGCTGGTGATTAATCCCCATGAACTAAGGAGGGTGATCCATCAATTGCACAATAATCCCTTAACGATCACAACCCAAATAGGATCCTCGGTGGTCACAAAAATCCTGGTTGATACAAGGAGTGCTGTGAATCTGATATTTCACCATGCGTTAAATCAGATGGGAATTTCAAAGGATAGACTTAAACCTAGTCCCGAGCCAATCTTTGGGTTCAATAATAAAGGGACCACTCCGTTTTGGTAGGTGAATCTTTTGGTCCAACTAGGACTTCTCCCATGTTCTCGAGTCTTTGAAATGACTTTTGTGATCATAGATCAGCCTTTACTTTATAATTCCTTCTTTGGACGACCAGCACTGGACGAGGTGGATGCACTCGTCTCCCTAAAATATCTAATGCTTAAATTTCTCACTAAAAGCGAATGGGGCACTATTCGAGGCGAACAATTCGCATCCCAAGAAATGTATTTTGCAACTCTAGAGAAATATAATAGGGAGTTCACTTATTACTTTGATTCTTTCATTACTTTATAGACTTCGAAAGATGGTTTCTTACATCCATCATTCGAAGTAAAGAAAAAAGATGGTAAAACTAATAAATGTATTGTTGTAAGGTGTTTTGTAGCTTACAGAAAGAGAAAGGGAATGGATTCAACTCAATCGAAGAAAGAAAGACCATTACAGAATTAGATTGTCGAGGAGAGGTGGAAAGAGTTAAGAAAGTCGAAGAAACTGAAGAGATTCTACCGATTCTACTAAAATAATCAGAGTGGGGAAGAATCTTGAAGAGCAGCAAAAGGCAAGATTGACAGAATTTTTAAAAGACAATAAGGACATTTTTGCTTGGACCCACTCTGACATGGTTAGAATTAGCCCCATGGTCATGAGCCATGCGCTAAATATCAATCCAGATATTCATCCGGTCAGGCAAAAGAAAAGGCAATTTGATAAGGTTAGGACCGACGCCCTGAAGGAAGAAGTCAAGAAATTGCAACAAAATGGGTTTATCCAAGAAGTTCGATACCCTAAATGGTTGGCAAATCCGTTTCTGGTAAAGAAATCCAACGGGAAGTGGCAGACTTGTGTACATTATACAGATTTGAATAAAGCTTATCCAAAGGATTATTACCCATTGCCAAGGATAGATCAGTTGGTCGACTCCACCAGTGGACATAAGCTGATTTCCCTAATGGATGCATACTCTAGGTACAATCAGATTCCTATGTTTAAACCCGATGAGGAACATACTAGCTTCATTATTGATAAAGGGACCTATTGTTAAGGTAATGCCATTTGGATTGAAGAATGCAGAAGCAACTTATCAATGCATGGTTAACCGAATGTTCAAAGAACAAATCAGGAGGAATATGAAAGTTTATGTTGATGACATGTTGGTAAAGTCTCAAGAAGTGAAAAATCATCTTGAAGATTTGAATGAAATGATTAAAGTGCTCCGCATGTATCAAATGAAACTCGACCCCTAGAAATGCAACTTTGGAGTCCATTCGGGAAGATTTCTTGGATATATTATGGGTGCTGAAGGGATTGAGGCTAGCCCAGAGCAGATCGAGGCCATTAAGGATATGGTAGAACCTAGGATGAATAAAGATGTTATGAGTCCAAATGGAAAAGTGGCAGCACTAAGTAAGTTTATATCAAAGGCCACTAATAAATGCATACCATTCTTTGAGGCAATTAAGAAGAAGAAAAACTTTGAATGGAATGAAGATTACAAAAAGGCATTCCAATAACTGAAGCTACATTTGGAAAAACCTCCATTCTTATCCAGCCCCGAAGAGAGAGAGGATCAATTCTTATATATGGCAATATCTGAACATGCGGTGAACTCGGTACTGATTAGAAATGACAAGGGACTGCAACTACCAGTTTATTATGTAAGCAGGAGGTTAAAGGACGTTGAAATTCGATGCCCAATCATGGAAAAGCTAGCATACTGTTTAATTTTGATAGCTTAAAAATTAAGGCCCTATTTTCAGGCTCACCCGGTAAAGGTACTAACCAAATTCCCGTTAAAGTAAGTCTTTAGAAAGCCTGAAACTTCTGAAAGGTTAATCAAGTGGGGAATTGAGCTATGTCAGTACGGTATAGCGTATCAGCCTAGAACGGTATAAAAGGTCAAGCTTTGGTCGATTTCATTAACGAGTGCACGAGTTCATTCTAGAATAATCCAAAAAGGAAAAAGATGCAAAACCCATGTGGCAACTGTTTGTGGACGGCGCTTCGAATGAGCAAGGAGCGGGGGTAGGATATGTAATAGTTACCCCAGATGGGAACAAATTACACTATGCTATGAAGTTGGGATTCTCAGTAACTAACAATGTAGCAGAGTATGAATCCATGGTTGCAAGATTAACCCTTGCTTTGCAACTTAAAAATCCCGAGAATCCAGGTATTCAACAATCCTCAATTGATGGTTAACCATATTAAGTAGTTATACCAAACCAAGGATCCTAAACTTAGTCAGTATGTGAAGAAAAGTTTTAAAGATGCTCACACTTTTTGAAGATTTCTCCGTACATCAAATACCAAGAGGAGGCAACTCTCAAGCAGATTCACTAGCTAAGTTGGCAAGCTCAAGAGGAGCCCTTGAAACTCGAATTGTACCTATAGGATTTCAGGCCAATCCCAGCATTGAGGGAAAAAACAACAAAAATCTATGGAAATATTAGTGTTAACCCGATCGCAAGCTTTGGCATCGGAATCGAAAGGGATGGACCTAGAGATACCAAATAAAGAACCCATGGCTCCAATAGCGAAGGGAAGTTATGAAAACACTTAGATAGTGCCAATTATGGATTATATTGTCAATGGAACATTGCTTGTAGATAAAATAAAAGCGCGAAGGCTAAAACAGCAAGCTCATAGCTTCACCATTATGGATGGAGTTTTCTACAAGAAAGGGTATTCCCTTCCCTATCTACGATGTGTGAAACCTGAAAGCAGATTGAGAATAATAATAGAAGCATACGAAAGGTTTTATGGGGATCATTCTAATGGAATAAAACTAGCCAAAAAGATAATGAGACAAGGGTTTTACTGGCCACATTTGACCAATCAAGTGATGGAATATGTGTGGCCACGTCTCCCATGTTGTTAAATAAACCCTATTATTACCCCATGGCCATTTGATGTTTGGGGAATTTACTCAATTGGACCGCTTTCTATCTCCAAGGGAGGAGAGAAAAATGCTATGGTGGCAATCGATTACTCTACAAAATAGGTTGAAGCAGAGCCGCTTTCGAAAATTACCTTTGGAAAAGTGCTAAGATTTGTTATCAAAAATATTGTCACAAGATTTAGGATACCTTATAAGATAATATCCGACAATGGGACCCAATTCAGGAGTGAAGTGTTTTCATGGTTTTGCCATAAGAATGGAATTATAAAAGCTTCTCCTTGGTCGCTCATCCAAAGGCCAATGGAGCCATCGAAGCAGCTAACAAAACAATCAAGACCATCTTGAAGAAGAGGCTGAACAAGACAAAAGGAAATTGGGTAGAGGAATTGCCCCTACTTCTGTGGGCTTATAGAACTACAACGGGTCATACCCGATATTTTCTAACATATGGATGTGAAGCAATGCTACATGTAGAGATTGAGTTACCTTCTCATAGAAGAATTGCCTATGCCTTTAATCCAAACCGAGAATTGAGAATGGAATCACTTGACCTGTTTCATGGACTAAGAGATGAAGCAGCCTGAGAACGGCTGAATATCAAAGGAGGATATCAAAATATTACAATTTAAAAGTAAAATCCAGGTCATTCAGACAAGGGGATTTAGTACTTCGAAGGGTAATGGCCAATACCAAAAACCCATCAAATGGGCCATTGGGACCTAATTGGGCAGGTCCATTGATAATCTTCAAAGAAATTCCTCCAAGAGCTTACAAGCTATGCTACCCTAATGGGAATATGGTACCAAGAACATGGAACGTGGATCATTTAAGACCATATTTTCCAACTTTGAATGAATAAAGTGTTTCCAAGAACATCTCTGCTATGATTTAGTAAGAAAATGTACGTGGTCGGAGAGAAATTCTCCTTAAAAACTTGGACTACCTAAGATAGCAGGCTACCAATATGGTAGGAAGCCCTTAGTCGCGCTAAGAAGGCCATGTCAAGGCACCTCCTGGAGGGAGAATGTAAGCCTTTATCCATGTCCAAACCAAAAATGGCCAGGTTAAAGTGGCATAAGCCCTTATCCACGTCACGCTATGGCCAGAATAAGGCACCTCTGAGAAGGAGGATGTAATCCCTTGGTCCTGCTATGCTATGGCCTGGCCAAGGTTTCGAACAAGCCCTTAACCGCATCACACAATGGACATATTAAGGCGCCTCCTGGAGGAAGGTGCGGTAAGTCCTCGGGTGCTGCTTCAGAAAAAGCTAGCCGAGCGCACCAGAAACAAGGATCAAATGTCCGGTGGATTAAAAAAAGTCCACGCTTTAAACAGGCACTGCCAGAAATTGGCATAGCTTAAAATAGCAACCACCAAAAGGTTGGTACTGTCAAATATGACAAACAACCTAGGCTCTGCTTAAATAAGCACAAAATGAATGAAAGAGTCTCTGCCTGAAATAGACCTTAACAAATGATAATTGGACAAAGAAAACTCGGGCCTAAGAAAGCCAAAGCATGTGAAACACTAACAAAGCCAAAGGATGCATATTCAACGAGAAAATTAGAGAGAAGTCACTGACTTCTTCTCGCAAACATCTACCAGACAGGTATTTTAGACTTCTATCATAAGAGATAGTATCCCAATCTTCTATTACTTGATATTGGAAAGAGTATTCTTGTCTTCTATTACTAAAGATGGTATTATGGTTTTCTATTAATTACCAATAATGGTATTCTGGTCTTCTTCCATTAATTACCGAAGTTGGTATTTTGGTCTAGTGTTATTAATTTCCAAAAATTAGTGTTCTGGACTTCTATTTTAACCACCAAAGGAGCTATTCTGGTCTTCCATTATCAATTACCAGAAATTGCATTCTGGAATTTCTATTATTAGTTATCAGAAAATGGTGTCCCAAAAGTTGCATTTTGAGCTTCAATGGTTCCCATTATCAACGTCAAACCGGGTTTTCTGGTTTTCAATTACTCATTACCAGCAAGAAGAATGCAAGGGTCGTTTGATGATCTTGGAATCTTTGTCCTAAAGAACAAAAACCTTCTTTATAAAAGGGGAGTGGCTAAATGTTAACCATAAAATGTAAATGAAGATAAAGAAGGCATATCAGAGATCTTTCGCATAGGCAAAGAGTACCAGAAGAAGTTACCTTTCGATGATACCAAAAGGATTGTATAACACCAGAGAAGAAGAGGCACATGGTAACTTCAAGGAAGATCTTTCGTAGGTGGATAGTTATAAGGCCGCCTAATGTAACACAATCCTAAAGAAAAGAAGAACACCCTAAGTATTTTAAATAAAAAGAAGGGCTGCAGGAAACAAGTTTGTTGCAAATCTGAACCCTTCGAGGCAAGCGAATGTATTCATTGTTCGTCATTCAAATAGATGTCTTCCAAGAAGGGTAGAAAAGATAGGGCCATAATAGGCAACTCAATTGACAACCCTTTCTAAAGCATAATAAGCCTTTCGAACCGGTTAAAGTACATTTTCGACATCCTTTGACGGTATCGAAAGGTTTAACCAAAGAGGCATCCATAATTCAACGAAATACCACTCTCCGATAGCATTCAGGAAATGTGCGGATCTCGGTAATAATCAAATGAGGGACAACCTTCCGATAAGAATGGAAGATTCATAATGCTTCATAAGAAACTAACCTTTCGATGAGACAAAGAGTTCATAAATATAATAGGGAAACACAAAGCCTTCGATGATATTCAGTGGCCCATAATGATGATTAAAAAACAAACCTTCCATTAAGACCGAAAGGTTTACAACTGCATAGAAGAAGGGGCCTTCCATCCTGACGAGAGCATAGGACCAAAAGGAAAGTCGCGTGCATATATAAATAAGACCCAAGGGGTCCAATCTAGGGACCGATTTTTCTTCCCTAATTTAGAAATCAGATTGGTTGCTAACTCTTTAAATTTTGTATCAGATTCCATTATGAAGAAATAAAGATAATTGTGGCTTGCGATCGACTTAGAATTTGGGGATAATCATGATTAGGTGTTAATTTAATATTAACGGCTAATCATTTATGATTTATTTCTTATATTCTTTATTTATTTTGAGAACATACCATTAACTGTCATTGGATAATCTCCTAAGTTTCCTTCTTCCCTACCTAATATCAATTACGAGAAGGGAGAACATAACTCGTGAATTAGACTCAGATATCAGTCTCGTGGCATATTGATTCAGATCTTATTATTATCTAAATATGTTTGAATCATGCACTCTTTTCGAAAGGTTTTCACAAGTAAGATATCATCCTGGGAAGCCGAAAGTTTAAGGGGATAACAAATAAAGCAATCTCACCACCTGATACCATCGAAGGGTTTATAACCTTTCGAATGGATTCAAAGGAGACGTGGATTACTTTCGGTTTCCATGGAAGATAGAAATTGAAAAAATGATATGGACGAAGTTCATATAATCATGACAAGTCGATCGAAGGGCCCAAATGGTTTCTTAAACCCTCCGGCCTATCGAAGGTTTAACAGGACCGTTGATCCAGTCAAATCGCAAGGTTTAAGCTATATCTAAACCTTTCGGTATAAGCTAATGTCTTTTAAGGCCTTCCGGGCTAATCAAAAAGTTAAGCAATTCCGCTGATCCCTTTAAACTGTAATGCTTGAACCATACTTAAACCTTTCGATAGGATCGAAAGTAAGATGGTTCTTCATTCAAATCCTTATATGAGATAAATAATCTCTTATAACCTTCTAGAATCAATCCCCTCTCATCAGGACCAAAATTAAGACCTTAAAATCTTTCGATTTTGTCATTTCATTCGAAAATGTAAACCCACTCAACCAAAAGTTTGAACCCATATAAAATAATCCTATGAAAAGCATCAAGAATGTTAACAAGAAATCTTGTTAACAAGTAGGTTTATTATGTTTTGAAAAGAATTTTTTTTCTTTTGAAGGGGGTCAGTCAGAGGTTTCGAAAGTGATGTTTTAAAAGTTAAGACAAATAGCCCACTCTCACTTATAAAAAGAAAATACCATGGCATAAATAAAGATTTTGAAAATATTATTCACAATATTACTAACCCATAAATGTATGATGGGAAAGGGCTGAATAACCAGATAGATTGATCTAGTAGTGCATATAAATTAAGGAATGTTAAAACCTTAAAAATAATGATATTAGTAGGGGCCAATAGGTTTACAGTAAGCCCATGAAAACTGTATATAACTAATGATATTGGAAAGGGCCAATAAGTTCATAGTCATCCTATGAAAACTATGATTTTATACTGGTAGGGGCCAATAGATTTATAGCTAGCACACGAAAACTATATCGGTATTAAGATATGATAGTCAATCAATAGGTTCCTAGTTTGCCCAAAAAAATGAGGATAAGAGGAAAATATATTAGAATTATCAATAGGTTCTTAGTGATCCCATGAAAACTATGAAAGTGGATAGATAGTCCATAAGCATTTAACAGGTTAATAGTAACCCTTGAAACTATAATTGAGACAGATAGTCAGAATGAATGGAGATGGGAAATCCATATTTGATTTACTTGTTTTGCATATCATCATAATGTTTTTGAAATACTATGTTTTAACCATTGTGGATGCCGAAGCACAATATATGGTTTTATAAATGTTCTAGGATACAAGTGAGGGGAAAACCCGTTCCACTAAGCGGCGTGGTCTCACTAGATATCTAAATGGTTTGAGATGGTAAATTATTATTCATGCCAGGATTTATGTCTGACTCGAAGTTTTTGTTTTCCTTTTAAACTCTCGGTTACTTAGTTGAATTTAAGTAGATTGAGAGTTAAGGTTTCTAGATGTTCTTTTAGACGAATAAAGCTTCTAAGAACGTGCATGAGGCAAGTTTGTTATTAGAGTTCATTTATTTCCGCTGTATGTTTTGTTTGTAAAGGCAAATTTGTTTTCTTGCTATTTGTATACCCTAATCAACCAAGGGGACATCTTCATATGTCGCTCTTCTGTATTTTGTAACAATTATATATTATTTAAACATGGTCTGCGAATAGGGATTATGTAATCAATTTGGGATATTTTGAAATGGAATGTGGAATTTGTTTGCTGTTTAATTTTTTTCCATATTCTTGTATTTCTGTGTACCAATGTATCTAATGTCGCCGTATTTGGTTGCCGAGGATTAATAACTATGGATGACTGCAACATCCGCAGCCGTTAGTTTTGGGTCTCCAAGTAGGGGATGTTACACGCTGCTTCGTGGTCTGGACTCCAAGCATAAATCAGATTCTTCTTCATCAAACGGGTCGGAGGTGTAGAGATCTTTGCAAAATCCTTGATATATTTTCGGCAGAATATAGCTAAAACCAAAAGGCTACAAACCTCTGAAGCATTCTTCGATGTTTCCCAATCCCTAACTGTAGCTACTTTCCCTAAGTCTATAGCCAATCCGTATACTAATACAACATGCTTGAGGAAATGAACTTCTTTCTCCAAAAGGGACATTCGTAGATCTTAGCCTTCAATTGATTTCTCTTTAGAACATCCAACACTTCTCGCAAATGAACCTCATGCCCTTCCTCACTTTTGGAATAGATAAGAATGTCATCCATGATGACCATAATGAACTTGTTTAAGTTCTCCCAGAATACTCATCAAATCCACGAAATAAGCAGTAGCATTCATCAACTCAAACGGCATAACTAGCCACTCAAACAATCCATCATGTGTTTGAAAAGTAGTCTCCATGATACTATCTTCAACCACTCTCAACTAGTAAAATTTAGTTTCCAAATCATGTAGAGAGGAAACCTTTGCCTTGGCTAACTGATCAAAGAGGTCATCAATGCAAAGTAGTGGATAGCAGTTTTTCTTCATCGGTTATTTAATTGTCGATAGTCGATGCATAATCTTAGGATACCATTTTCCTTAGTAGCAAAAATCACAGGCTCTCCCTATTCCAACACACTCCTTCAAATAAAACCCTTCTATAATAATTTCGAAACTTTCTTTTCCAATTCTCTTCTTTCGTTAGAAGCCAAATGCTTAAGAGGCATCACTACCAGCCTAGTGTCTTTCTCGAGATCAATATAAAATTCGATTTATCATCAAGGAGGAAGACCGGAAACATCTTTGAAAATATCTTGATAGCCCTTCACTATGGGTATGCATGATAACTCTCCTATGATAGGCTAAGTGAATACAAATATGTTTCGATAATAGACATATCGAGCTAACAACATAAAATCAAATCAAGCCTTTACCCTTCCTAAATCGAACCATCCTGTTGTTCCAATCCAACACTACCTACGAGATATCTAATCCATTTCTAAAATCAACCAATACCCTGAAAAGTTTAGTACACATGCATCACAAGGGAACTCCATACCATGATGACTGACTTTAAATTATGATACAACATAGATAAATGAGTTGATTCCCCGACAGGATTCGATACCGAAATTGAATCTTGCATGATGTCAAGTTTAATAGCTAAACTATCAACTAATGCACTTGCAATTGATGATTGACATGCACCGGTGTCAAATAAAGTATGGGAGGGAGAATCAGATAAAATCAACACATCTTTCATCACATATTCTTTCCTTTCTCTGGATCTATTAGTGGTGCAATACTAAAGGTTAGAATGACATCCAAAGCATATGCCTTCATAATATGACCTTCATTTTTTGAAGCTGGGCAGTCCCCTCTAATATGTATGAACTGATCACAATTATAGCACTTCTCTTTCTATTGAGCTAAGGCTACATTACAATCTATGCTATATACCCACTTGGTTGCAATTATAACATTTCTCTTTTGAGAGATTCGTCTTAAAATTCTTTGCAAGGTGTCCCACCTTCTGACATTTATGACAAGTACCCACCTGCTTTTTTCTTGCCCCATTGTGGTCAATTTCCTTTGCGTTTTCCTTGTTTTTGGCCCTCCACTTCCTTAACCAAAGTTTTGTTCAAATAGTTCACCTCCACTACTCCTTTAAATGTCGCTCCGAATTGAATCTACTTCAGTGCTAGTTCTCTAAGGGGTGAATTCAAACCATTTGCAAACTTAAACACCTTCTTCTCCTGGGTATTCACTAACTCAAATCCAAATCCAACTAACTCATTGAACTGACTTACACACTCTCCAATTGTTATTTCTCCTTGCATCAATTGGATAAACTTCTTCAATAAATGATCCTTCTCATCACTAGAAAGGAATTTATCTCAAACCTTGTCCTGAACATCCTTCAAGTAATAGTATTCTCATCTACTTTAGTTGTCACCACCTCCCAACAATATGTTGCCTCAGTTTTCAAATGTTGAGTACCAAACTATCTTTTAGTAGTTTCACCAAGCCCTAATAGGTTAAAAAAAATTTCATAATCATTCGGCCATGCTCAGGTCACCGAGTATGGTTTCGTCCAAAGAAAAGGCTTCCCACCAAGGCTGGAGAAATTCTTACACAACTTAGGGAAGCCAATAGCTGGCGGTGTTAAGTCTAGAATCACACCTTGGTTAGTAGTTGTGGCTATGGGTTCAGTAGGGTTGTCAATATCTTGGATCATTGCCTGAATATAGCATTTGAACCATACTAGAATATTAATTTTGGTAATGTCCAGCGCATCTACTCAGGTGCTAGTTGCTGTCCTAGTTTCCACCTCATCGGCATTGGCTGTATTGTTCTCGTTTCCAATTTCGAACGAATAACTCATTTCAGCTATCTATAAAAATGGGATTCATTTGTAACTTCCTAATAGATGGTAAGCAAAATTGGAACAGTAAATGGGGGTGTGCATATATACTTGATTCCTATCTACACACACATACATACATATATCTACATACATATATATTATGTATATTTAACTGAAAATACAAATACATTCTCCTGATATGTTCATAATTCTTGTCCTAGTTCATAACCTATGCATTAATACCAAATGTAACAACCTGCCCTTTCAACCTTAGGCCCAATGTCTAAACAGATATCAACATCCCGATAATGAAAAGGATGGGTCATTCAGGCAAGATATAATATGTATAACTATTGACATATATCAGATACAATACTAAATAAAGCTATTTAATAACTATCTACTTATGGAGTCCTATAATGGAACAAATATAAAATATAATACATTAATAATAACCATAGCCACATCATCAAACATGTCTACAATGTCAAATACATATATTTGAACAATACAACTACAACCCAATCCATATTGAAAGTCAAATCCAAGTTACAACACTTATTTATATCGTACATAATATATACAAATGAGTCTCTACCTATGATACCATCTTGTCTCCAAACTCTATCAACTTGTATTATATATAGGAAGAATAAGAGAGGTCAGACAAAAGTTTGGCAAGTGAGCCATTCTTTTTCCCAACATGTACTACAAAAATAATACTATTACGTGATATGAGTCTATTGCTTGATCACCTCACGTCCCTTCATCATGTCACGCCTAATTATCATACACATCTAGTTGTACTATATCATTACTATATGGACTCACTTTCTTGGATTGGCCTCATGCCTTATAGGAATGTCTGTTGCCCATCATCAAGTAAATCACACATTAGACTCACTTTCCATAACCACTTAAAGCCTACAGGAAAGCCAGTTGACCTCCTACTAATTGGACTGATGCATGGGTCCGCTCATAGCCTATGGGGTCACTTAACATCCACTTTCTCCACTTTCCCTATCGAAGCACTATAGAGAAGCAAGGTAATGCTTGGATCATCTGCTTGTGTCATGGGTCCGTAAACGCATCTCTATCTATATCTGTACCTATATCTATACCTATACCCGTATTTGTATCCATATACATATCTATATCCATATCCTTATTCATATCCCGTGATGACTACCTATGCCAAAGACTCATTCACATTTCACGTTCATCATCGTATCGCACCTTCACATTACAATAACATAAAATATTCATTTTAAGTACCAACCAACCATCACACATATTCACCTAATTTATAATACCATCATTTTCCTCGTCGATAGCCTCTATTCATCTTCCTAAACAAAGGAGAAATGAGACACAAATTAATCGTTTATTATTTATATAGGCCCTTATGAGTCCAAGCTTAACTTAAGCACAGAATAGGCCATTGGTACCCCAGTCACCTCCATCGGTGAACTAATGCACGTAACTTCTAGAATGGGTTGCAGAAATTTGTGGTTTTTGTCATCATTTCTTCCTCCTACCGGCTTCGTTCTACCTTTGGTCGCATGAAAACGTACCTAACCCTACATTTCTAAGTCCATTTTATCAATCTATTTCCTTAAATTTAACCTGTAATCATCAAATTACTATATTTTAACATAACATAGTTTCTAAGTTGTTGTTATTAAACAAATCCCCCAAACCCCAAATAAGTCCGAATTTAGATGTTTATAGGTGTCTGTCTACTCTATTAAAGTCAACATGTCATAATTAGAGAATCATAATTGTATTATATGAGGAGAAAAGGATGGACCGCTTAACAAATTAATGTTTTCTACCTAAACCCCTACTGTTCGGACTGTCGAGCCTCTATAGTTTAGAATTTCACCTCCAAATTATTATTGATATGTGTCCTCCTCCTATAGTTCCATAATGCCATTGGTCTTGGGAATCTAGTTGAGCTTAAAGAGAGATATGATGATTTGAATCTTGGTATATTTAGAGGAAGAAGGAAGAAGAAGAAGAAATAATAAGGTAGTTTCTGAAACTGAATATACATGACTTTTTAAGTAGTTAGAGGGAAAAACTATTCGCTCTCTAATTCAAACTTAAACTTCAAATCCAACTTTTGGCACCTATTCAACCCGATACCATTTTCCCCATAATTCCTTCATATAAACTGCAAATGAGGCAAACCAAAATACTATGCGAATCAAAAAAAATGAGACGATCTTAGTGACATTGGTTTTGCCGCTAAATTTCAAAGTCAAAAAATAACCATTTTACCCTCCTTATTTTTTAATTATTTTATTAACTTATTAGATTCAATTATTTGATATTATTAAATTATTGATATATAATTGAAATATATACCAAATTTTCAAGGTATTATATGTTGCTTCCGTCAGACTTATGCGCATAATACTAATGAATATCACCATTTAAGGGATGTAATCAAAGATTTGATTCAAAAAAAAATGACAACAGTAAGTGAGGAATTCATATACTACGCAACTTGTGAATGACAGACCCTAAGGGCAGAATGCCCAAAGGGATCAACCTGGGTCCAATGGAGAGGGACCGAGGCAGGCTGAAAGAAGGATCATTATAAATAACATATCTAGAAGGCCCTATCCAACAAATAAAAGCTATAAGTAAATGGGAAGGTATGGTAGTTCATTGAAACGTATGCATCAGGTGATTTGTTTTGCTGTCAAAGACAGAGCTCTAGTGAAACAAAAAAGAACAATAAATAATGACATTGTTTTCTAAAACTAAGATGCGAACAATCAAAGCATCGACTTTTGATCCTATGGTGATAACGAACATATTGAGCTAGCGATAGTGCACCAAGTTTTGATTGACTATAGAAGCTTGGTTAATATTCTATTTAAGAAGATGTTTGATAAGATGAAGATCAATATAAAGGATCTGAACCCATGTTAATCTTGCATTTAGGGATCTACCAAAGAGGCTAAAGAGCCTGTTGGATGTATCGACTTGTCTGTAGAGTTGGGCGAAGGAGACAACAAGAGAGTGTAGGTTCAGATTTTTATGGTGATCGATGGATTTTCGGCCTATACTGCTTTTTTGAGCTGACCGACCATTACTAGTTTCAGAATAGCACTTTGCACAGTGGTGTTTGACGATGGAGTTCTCCATCGAGAATGGAGTTGGAGCTATTCACGTGACCAGAGCACTAGTCGAGAATATTATGTTGTAGAGATCAGATAGGCAAAATGACATGAAAAAATTGAAGGTGCCGGGAAGGTCCTCTGAATTGTGACTGCTAATGCATAACAACTAACACCCATGCCATGGCTTGGGTCCCATTGTAAGTTCTACAGACCTTTGGACCCCTGAAAGAGCTATAAGATGCAAGGAGGGAACCAACAGAACTAACATGTGGCATCCTGATCGACGATGATGATCACCCTCGGGTTATCAAGGTCAGATCTCATGTCGACATAAATATGAAAAGGGAGTTGGTAAGGTTTGTTTAGGAAAACCCTGATGTGTTTGCCTTGATGCGTTCCAATATGTGTTGAATTTCATTAGAGATAGCGTGTCTTACATTGAACTTGGAACTAATATGCCCTCCTATGAAGTAAAAGAGACGCGACTGGGTCCGGAGGGATCTGTTGTACTAAAAGAAGAAGTGGATAAGCTGAAGGAAAATAGCTTCGTTCGTGATGCACTATACTCTGAATATGTATCAAATCCTGTATTGGTCAAGTAGTTAAATGGGAAATGACGGACATGCATTGACTATTTGGACTCGAACAAAGCATGCCCAAAAGATAGCTTTCCATTACCGAAGATTGAGTAACTCATGGATTCTACCGCTGGCCATGAACTATTATCCTTTGTGGATGCGTATTCTGGCTATAACCAAACAGCATTGCACATTCTAGATCAGGAGCATATGAGTTTCATCACTTAATTAGGCATGTGCTATTATCAAGTGTTGCCGTTCGGTTTAAAGAATGCTGGAGCTACTTACCAACAATCTGTAAGTATGTCATTCAAAGATTAAATCGGATAGACTATGTAGGTCTATATGGACGATATGCTTGTAAAGATGTAATGATTGATGAATCATGTGGATGACCTCTCTGAGATGTTCGATGCACTTTAGAATTATCGAATAACGCATAATCTAATGAAATGTTGTTTTGGAGTGTCATCGAGCAAGTTTTTGGGTTTCAGCGTAAACTCAATGAGAATTGAAGCTAACCAGAGCAGATCAAAGCATTAAAGGAGGTTATTTCCCAAAATAAAAGGAGGGAGATGATGAGATTGAATGGGAAGGTTTCCATGCTAAGTCATTTATTTCGAAGGTGACAGACAAATGTATATTTTTGAGAAGCAAAAAAGAAAGTTTGTCTAGGTGAAGGATTATTAGGAACTTTCTAGAATTTACTAGAGCATATAAAAGGACCAGCAATTTTATCGAAGCCTTTGAAAGGAGAAGATCTGTCCGTTTACCTGACAAAATATGCTCATGCACTGATGCAGCCTTAATACGTGAGGAGTCTAAAATCCAAAGGCTTATATATTATATCAATAAGAAGTTTACCAAAGCATAAAGCATTATCCAAAGCCGGAGAAGTTGGCATACTGCTTTTTAATTGCTTCAAGAAAGTTGCAATCATACTTTCAAGCTCACCCAATCAAAGTGGTAAGTGATTAGCCATTGAGGTAAGTACCACATCGACCCCATATTTCAAGGAGACTACCAAAGTGGAATATCAAGCCAATTCAATATGACATAACCTAACATCCTAGGAAGACAATACAATGACAGGCATTGGCAGACTTCATTGCAGAGTTCACCATCTGGGATGGAGATGTGGAAGAAGATGTGGTCTTAATGTTTCAATGGAAATTATACGTAGAAGGAGCCTCCAAGTAATGTAGTTTTGGGGAAGGAGTGATTCTTGTGACCTTGCAAGTATAAGAGATTTGCTATCTAGAGTTCTTGACGTTAAACAACAAAGCCAAGTATGAAGCGTTGATTACAGAAGTGACGATAACAAGAAAACTAGGAGTCAAGACATTGCACATATTCAATGACTCATAGTTGGTGGTCTGTTAAGTTAAAAAGGAATTTTAGGCTAAGAGAGCAAGACTTTCCCCCACCTGATGAAAGTTCTAGAACTACTGAAAGACATTGGACACTATACGATAATGCACATCCCTAGAAAGGATAATACGAAAGCTGATTCATTAGCCAAACTCGCTAGATATGGGAATGCATAACTTATGCAACTCATTCCAGTAGAGATTTTATTGGCTTCGAGCATCAGCCAGATAGATGTTGATCTTGGACACCAAGGAAGAAAAGCAGTTATGGATGACTTCAATAAAATACTATTTGTTGAAGAGGGCTCTCCCAACTAAAAAAAATGAACGATGGAAACTCATGTAGGAAGTTCTTTAATTTATTGTGCAAAAAGGATTATTTTATAGGAGAGGATTCTCGATCCGCTTAATACAGTGTGTCACCAAAGTTAGATCCAAGAAAATCCTTGTGGATGTACATGAAGGAAGCTATAGTGATCTCATTGGGGGTAGACATTGGCCAAAAAGATAAGTCGCTGTGGATACATTTAGCCAACGATCGGCTGAGATGCAGTTGACTGCACTAGACGATGTAATAGATGCCAAAGGTTAGCAAAGATATCGAGAGCAACATCTGCAGAGATTATCAAAATGATTATCTCGTGGTTGTTTGCCATTTATGGAATTTATATAATCATTATGCCACCATGTTGAAAGGCGGAGCGAATTATGCTATTGTAGCAGTGGACTACTTCACAAAGTGGATTGAAGCGGAACCTCTAACCATGATCACTGCGAAAAAAGTGATCAACTTTATGGTGAAGAATATCATTTGCAAATTTGGAAAAACTCAATTCAAGAGTGCTAAATTCAAAGACTTTTATAGTAAGTACTGAATTGAGAAGAGATTTTCGATAGTAGCACACCCACAAGTAAATGATTAGGTGGAGGCAGTGAAAAGGATTATCAAACAACTAAGTAGATGAGTTACCACTAGCACTATGGGCTTATAGGATGGTTCCTAAGTCCACAATTGGGCATACTCCATTCTCTTTGGCCTACGAAGCTGAATCCATGATTCTAATTTAAATGGAAAATCCCTTCTCATCGAAGAAAGCATTATGACGCCAAGATGAATGAGTAACTCATGCTTGAGTCCCTTGACTCGATCGACGAAAAATGAGAAGAGGCTAAACAGAGGGTAGCTGCTCACCAGATAGAGTAGCAAGGCACTTTAACGCCAAGGTCATAAATCGTACCTTTGAGAAGGCGACCTCATTTTGAAATGGATCATTCCTAGTACAAGGGCACTTGGTCCGGATTAGGAAGGTCCCTTTGCGATTGAATAGAAGCTTGGAGATAGAACTTTCAAGTTATCGATTATTGATGGGATCCTAATCCACGAATGTGTAACAATGAGTATCTATGATGCTATTTCACTTAGATTCAATTTTTCTCTCAAATAAGACACCCTAATTGATGGGGCAGATGTAATAAGGTGGAGCTTGCCATCATTTCTTTTGTAAATAAAGCTGGCTTTTAGAACCAATGGAACATATTCTTAAAATTCTAACTTTGAGCTACATGATCTGCGGTAAAATAAGACAATCAATGTTTTGAAAACCAGGTGCTTAGTTATTCATAGATAGGCACCAATGAACTCCTCTGATCCATGCTCGGGTTGAAGGAGTAGAAGCTTATTAGGGTGTATCAGACGATTGCCTTTACACACTTGATCTTTGACCAGTTCTTGGAGATTGCATAAGTCAAGAATCGATGCCCGGAGATAGGCAACAAAGACGTCAAATCCTAGCAATATAGAACATATGCAGAATTATATCTTATTATAGCACTGACCACGCTTACAGCCTGGCAAGATGCACTTGGCTAAAGATAACAAAAGATGGCTGATCAATGCTTTCAGTAAATACTATGAGATAGGTGAGATCTTGAATGGATGGTCGGAGATAAGCATCTGAAACGCTGGTTCTCAAAGATAGGAATCGATGCATATTTGGAACTTTTACATATACGACTATGCTTATGGCCGGCGAGGTGCGCTTGGTCAAAGACAAGTGAAGATGTTCGATGAATATTTTTAATTAATGCCCGACGATAGGCACGGTTAAAGATGGATGCCTATAGATAGGCATTTAAGGCGCTAATTATTAGAGATAGGAGTTAGTATATGATTGATTTTTTGTTAGTATAACCATGTTACGGCCTAATGTGATATGCTCGGCAGATGATAAACAAGGTCGGTTGACGAGACAACTTTAATTATCACCTAAAGATAGATGATGATAAACATGTCTGTCTCCGAACATGTTGTCGTGTATTTTTCCTTGTCAAAGTATGGTGTAACGACCAATATTTTTAATAATAAGATTTTTAAATAATTGATTTACATATTGAATCGTTAATTAATTGATGGTCCTAAAAATATGTTTTTTCGCATAGGATTAAATCAGGACTCTAGACCACTTCCGTTGAGTTCGTATCGATGTTGCAAATTAAAATAAATATATGGATCGCTATTTTTGGAGATCGGACCATTTTGTGGATGAAACGGTCTCGAAAAGTGTGAAATTATCATCCTGAAGCAGAATGTCATATAGTGATGAAAATTATGCTATAGGGACTGAAAAATAAGGTGATGCACGCAGACAAGTTTCGTGGCGATCAGACGCATCATTTGATCGTACGAGCTGAATACGCCCAGTGGTTTTATTTGAAAATTAAATAAAATTAATATTTTATTATTTAAACAAAACCCTTACCTCTCTCTTATTATCCACTATCAGATTCGAAGTTCCATTAAGAAACAATGGTCACCTCAATTTTCCACTTTCCACTTTCAAAAATTTATATCCATTGATCTACTTAACGTAAAATCCCCAAACTACCTTCATTCAACTCGTATCAACAAGATCTTCAAGCCTGTATAGGGTGTGATCATGTATATAGAGATCGATCTCTTTGAGCAGTCGACAAGGGTTTTGGTTATAAGAGGAAGGAGGGCGAATTAGGCGAAAGAGAGGCTACCAATGGACTTCACTCCATGTCTTAGATTTGAGGTATGATCCCCTATGTTGTGTATGACTTTTTGGAGCATCAATGGAAGACCTGCACGACGTGATTTGATAGGATGGGTCGGACTTGGTGATTTTAGCATGGACGAGTCAGGTATTCGAAGAGAAACACATTGGCATGAACAACACTCAATTTCACATACTGGAGCTCCATACCAAAGCTTAGGAGTGCGCTGTGTTCTAGGTTTCTTAATTGTGCACGTATAGGTTAGGAGAGGAAGAAGATAATTAGAAAAGTAATTAAGTTAGTTAACTATTTAATTTATATATAATTAATTATTTAATCCGATATATTATATATTTCATATGTTTTGTATACGAGGTCCGTTTTGGACGCCGTTTCTTGCGTTGTGCTCATAATGGAAAACTCTACAGTTTTGGTGAAGTTTTGGACAGATTTGGTTAAGATGAATGATATTGTCGCTCACCATACTACGATTGTTGGTATAATATTAAAATGACATTTTGAAATGTTTTTTAACTTTAAAATGGGATTTATAAAATAGTTAAATCTGTATCTTATTTTATAAAAGGACATAAAAGTTTTTTAAAATGATTTTAAATTAAATATAACATTTTTGCATTGCAGCACTATTTTGACGATATTACTAGATGTAGGCTATTTTTGACATTTATCCCACTGCGGTTGCTTGGATGTATTATATTGTATTATTATAAATATATAGGCTATTATTTACTTTAGTATGCTTGTTGGTTGCATGTAAGCTGGTTTGATTGTTAGGTGGTTGAAAACGCAGTTTGAAAGCGATATAGGGCTTGAATACATCCCAAGAGATAGGATTTTGTGCATAGAGTATCGTGCATGATAACTGAACTGAAGATGAAGCACGGTGGACTTGGAGATGCACTTTGAAATTTAGGGAAAATGCCAGTCTTTGATTTGTACTTAACAATTTTTGGTTAAGTACATGACCAAAGTGGTCATTAGTTACTACTCTGGAGTGGTCAACGTCCACCACTATTGATGATGGCCAATTTAGCCAATTTTGATATGGACGATGGAGATGCTTGGAGAAGCACAATGTGATGGTTTGTTCATTCATTCGACATTTGATTTTGATGATATGGATCTTTGATGAGTGGTTTTGGCGGTGAAGCGAAGATGTGACACTTCGACACAATGACTCCATGATTACAATGACTCTTCCATAATAGGAAGTAATGGCTTCGACGATGGATAACCGTACTTCATGATGTAGAGTAGGCAACAATGAGTCAGATCGATGTAATTGTCAAAGAAAGGATATGGGATGCATAATTACACTATATGACTTATGATGGTTGTTTAAAGTAGTTCCCAACCACGACGACTTCAGATGGGAGTTGTATGGTTAGTTCTAAGATGAGCTCTGCCTGGATGACGTATGCAAAGAGATCATTGATATTCGTATGTTTCGATGTGTACTCGTAAAGCAGGGTTATATGAGGATTCTCACTTAGGTTCTGATGTGTATCTCGAATGACATGATGTTTCGACCAAAGCACGTTGAACTATTTTCATGTGTTCAGTCTAGTTCCTGGCCTATTGAATGGCATTGATTCCAGTATAGAGAAATGGGGATGTTGGGTAGTCCTTGACCTGACGATAGGGTCATATTAGTATCATATATACAATGCATTGAGTGAGTGAATCCGAGGATGGATGATGAATGCCATGCTTATTTTGTTGCTTATCACTATAAGGATGTCATATGATGCAGATGATATCGATGCTGATATCTTAACAACCTTAATACTTTGATGTATAGTACGCCTATGATGACTATGATATAGAGTAGTATATATCATATGTCATGTGCTAACACTGTGGATGCAGAGATAGGTCATATATGATTCTCCATACCATCTATTCCATATACTATACCGAATTTTATATGTTTTGAGATTATTTATAGCTTATACCAGACTATTGTCTGACTCGAAGTTTTGTGCTTTCCTTCTTATCATCACGAATACTTTTAAATGAGTAGACTAGATAGTAGGTGTAAATAGCACTTAGAGCTATGCAGATGGACTAGTAGATGGTGACATGTTCTCGTGTTTATATTTTGAGTTATTATTGTTTATTTCGCCGTGTAACACCGTGGAGCCTTGACAGTGTTAACTTGCTATTTATTAGAGATAGTTTATCAATTGAGTTTATTCATCAGTTTCATAAACTCTATTACTGCTTTGTATAACTATATGAGCTTGTGTACTCTGATTTTGTGGTTTATGTAGTTATTACTATCTTTCCTATTTTATATCTATGATGACTGTTATGTTTCATCTAATGCGCTGTGAGATATACGACAAGTTTGTGACTGTGTGATGTTTATTTTCTTTCTCTTTTCTTTTATTCTCTTTCCTTATTTTCTATTCCTCGTCTTTATTTCTTTTTCTTCCCCTTGACAATCGTCCTACATCAATTAAGTGCTCCAGCATCGCATTATTTAGTTGTATGAGTATCAGTGGTGTATAACGATCATCACATTTGGCATCAGAGCTAAGGTTATGTGATTAACCTGAATTGATACCGTGATCTAGTAGAGATAGGGTAGATTTCACCTTAGACTATTTCGAGGGTATACACATATACGAGAGAATGCATATTTGTTATATATTTTAGTTTTCAAAACTATATGGTAGTATATATAATATATATGTTTATTGCACACACGAGCACTATTATTGCAATTTTCTCTATGCGAAACCGATCATCCTTATTATGGATTAGGAATGATTTATCATATGAGAAATATTGTTACTAACTCCATCTCTAGAGTTAAGGAGTGGACAGGATTGAAGACCATCAACCTCGATTTACATATGCTTGTAGAGATGGTACAAATCATTTTCTAGAATGTCCAAGTTGCTTTAAATGATTATGATACTCAAGTGAAAGTTCATAGAGTTGACTTTGTCAAGTTGTATAAAGACTATATGAATTTAGAAGGTAGACCATTCCTTGGAACGGAGTCGACTATGGAGTTATAAGATGGGATGAATATTTGTAAAAGGATCTTTGATGGCTTGGAGTTAGATGATCCAATGAGATAGAAGTTAACCTCTAGATGACTCCAAAGATGAACAGTGAACTAGCAGAGTACCCTTATAGCTTCGATTCCTAAGGATCGTTTTACTTAGGATCAGTTCATAGTTCGCATTAAAGAAAATTTAGCTTGACTTTTCAAAAGTCGGTGTCATTTAGTAAGTTTGGTTATTTGATGTAAGGCGACGTGTTTGTGTTGGTATATGTGACAGAATTGATGAGATATCAAAGTACGGCCTATCTTCAATTGATACTCTACTCAGAAAGAATGGATGATTTATCATTGGGTTGAGTGATCATCTTGGAAAGTGATTTATTAGTCATATTTATGAGAGCTTCAAGAAGTTGATCGAAAAGGGCTTTATTATATGAGAGCCCGTACCTAGTGTTGAAAGATTGTCCCTAATAAACTAAGTAGGGACAAACTGTGGGAGCATATGCGTTGAATGTCTTTTCAATTTTATTGAGTGCTTCATCGATGAAAGAGAAGGGAAAGAGCATCACCATCTAGGGTATGCGTTCCCTTTAATGGCATTTCCATGTGTTTTATTTAACGTCGAGATTCACATTCCTTTATATCTAGTGATTTGTAGATAGATTGGAATTGCGATCTGAAATAGGTGACTGCCTTTAAATTATGACGAACCTTGTTGGGTGCTCAACTAGGCTATACTTGTGTAACATCCCATATTTTTCCACTGAAAATTAATATTATGAATGATTGCATCATCTGTAATATTTTATTTTGGGCCTTAAAATGCAAAATGTTATCACATGGTATGTCTGCAGTTAGTTTATATATGGTTTGTCGAAACTCTGTCTTATCGAGTTATGGATTTTTGTCTATTTGATATTGATTCCTTTAGGTTTAGTTAGGTTCTGTATTAGAGTACGGGAATTGACTGGCTGGAAGGGTACAGAATAGTGGTGGATTGCGAGAGGCAATTATTGATGACAGGTACCGATGATGTGCGGATGGTAGTGTTCGGCTTCCTACCTGATGATGAGGTGATGATTAACTTTCTATATTCACTCGATATCCTACACGATGAGTTGTCATCTGTGCTAGGTGCTACAGTATCTGGACACATTCGATGAGGTGATCGGATTACCACTACATAGGGATTGATTTCCATTTCGACCTGGTTAGAGATGCTTGATTAGTAGTTATGCCTTTAAGGTATGCGCCAAAGAGCGGAGAAGACTAAATGTGCAAGGGATGACCTATTGATGCGAGTGTTCATTTATAGGAGCATATTTGAGTAGGATGCACCTATAGTGTTTGCCACTAGGTCGGATGCCTCTTTGAGGTTATGTGTTGATTGTCGTGAGCTAAATGGGATAACAAACAAGTTTCCGCTCCTACATATTGATGACTTGTTTGATCAGCACTATAACATGAAGGTGTTCTCTGAGTTGGACCTTGTAATAGGATTTCACCCATTGAGAGTAGTTAGAGAGAGTATGATTATCATAGCATTTCATATGCTACTTTGATTTTGATTGGTTGGTTATGCCGCTCAGACTAACCAATGAGTCAGCATGCTTTATTGATTTCTTGAACCGTATTTTGAGAGATCACTAGAGTGAGTTCGTGCTTATGCTTATTGATGATACTTTCGTTTACTCATGGACCGAAGAGGAGCACAAGACAAATTTGATGATTGTGTTGGAGATGTTGAGAAAACACCGACTGATGATGAGAAGTTCCCTTGGATTGGCAAGATGTTATATATACTTTACTAAGGACTTCTCAAAGGTTGCGGCACTAATAACCAACTTGTGAAGAAGAATCAAACTTTTATTTGAAATGCGAGGTGTAGACACGTGTTAGTGAGGTTGATAAAGGGGTTGACGAGTGCATCGATATTACTCATTCCCAGTGGGAATAGTAAGTTGATAGTACACATGCCTATGGTACTTAACTAGGTGCAGTACTAATATCGAAAGGCAAGGTTTTTGCATATGCTAGTCGACAACTAAAACTACACAAAATGAAGTATCCGACTCATGATTTGGAGTTTGTAGCTGTAGTATTTGCTTTGAGTGGAAGACATATTAGCTTGGAAGCGATATTCCTGGAGTGGACATTGCTTGAGTTCATTGTTGATTATGACTTCAGAACTCGATGTGAGCTATTTCCAAAGATGATGACTAATTTGACTACCAGACCTACTTGGATTTAGCAGTTCGGTATTACTCAGAGGCATGGAACTAGAATACTAGAGATCATGGATAAATTATAAGAACAAGTAGTGTTTGTAGAGACGATGCAGTGCGAACTCGACTAAGACCGTTGGTTTCGGAAAGATGAGAGATATTTGTTCTTAAGTAGTGGGAACAAATATATATAGACTTCATCTATGGAATGCCAAGGGAAAGGAGTGAATAGGATAGCATCTGAGTCATAGTCTATAGAGTGATAAAAATTCTAGACTTATATTCGTTAAGTCTAGTAAAATGGAATACAAATTAGTCGAATTATATATGGAATGGATAGTGTGATTCCATTATATGCCAAGAGAATTGTAAGTGGCCAAAACCCATTGTTTGCTAGCGGGATTTCGGAGAACTTAAAAAAGGCATTTGGAAATTTGGAACCAAATTGATAGATGACATCAACACTAAAGTAGGAACTTTGAAACATTGTAGGCCCATTCGTACTGATAGACATAATACGAACACATGTTAAGAGGAAGGAAGTGGAGTAATAAAGGTTCAGTAGAGTGAAAGCAATGGAGATCGTATATAGAAGATTGAGAAGAGCATGAGCACCGCTTGTACGGAGCTCTTTATTAGGTGAGATTTCTATTTTTCACCAGCATTCATGTTAGATATCGTATTCGAAGTTTTATACTAGATAGTTTAGTATCCTACATGCTAGGATAGACATGGATGTTACTTTGATCTTATATGTGAAAGTTTATATGGATAGATAGATATGGAATATATATTAAACTAAGTTCGGAAGTAGTTAAAAGTAGTAAAGTTAATAAGAGTAAGCACACCAGGAATTTTTATACTGGTTCGAACTCCCGTTCTACGTCCAGTCTCAGACTAACTTCTGGCTTTAGCTAACAATACCCTCACTTAACCCGAAGGAATAGGTCTGAGCAGCAGAACAGACACCTGCGCAACAGAACAAGATTTTTGCCTCAGCAGCCGAAGAGGACTTTCCATTGCCTGAGCAACAGAATAGGTCTTTAACAAAATATAAAAGTAGTCGACTCAATGTGTTCTTGATAACACTGATTTGTCTTTTAAGATTACAAACTTCTTATAATCAATTCCTCAAGAATATAAAGAGTATGTGAAGAGTTGAAAGTAGGGGTGTCAAAAATACACCCAGCCCGTTTAGCTATAAAGAAGTTGGGTTGGGTCAAACCCAAATATCTAGGTGGGTTTGTTGGTTCAAACCGTCTAACCCAGTTATTCATTTGGTTTAAACGGTTTTGACCATTAAACCCGTTGTTTCGTCTAACCCATACGTAAAAACTTAGGGTTTCTCACTTTCCCTTCATCCTCCCCGATTCTTCGTCTAGATAACTCCATTACTTCGATATTAGATAATTCTTCCTCCGGTCATCTCAACTAATTTGCTTTGCTTGTATGGCGATTTCTCCTATGGCTTCTACGCGATAGATCCATTAGTGATTTCTGGGTTTTGAATTCCATAAGGTATGCTGTGAGTTGGTACTCTTCTTCTGCTCTCAAATACTGAGATTCATTTGTTTTTTTTTCTAATTTCTTCTCACTTCGCAAATATTTATTTAGGGTTTTTCATCGGCACAAAACACAAATTAGCTTCTGCTTCTGCTACAGCTTCGGATTGTTAAGGTATTGAAAAACTAAATTATATTATTATGTGTTTAGAGCATTATTATGAGAATTCTGTTCTCATTTCGTTATTTCTATTTTGATGTGAACATGTTTTGAAGTTTTTCAGTTTTATTCAGCGTCATGTTTTCAGTAATCATTTAATACATTTACTTTAAACTTACACTGCTGTAATTTTAATGGGTATAAAGAAAGCCAAAATGGGTACTTGATAATTTTGATAAATTCTTATACTGAGCTCCGTACAACAAACTCCGTCGAAACAATGAGAGCTTTCCTCACTGTATGTGTCCCGCATTCATCTACTTGTGTTTTCATGCACTAAACATGACTTGCAAATTGCAATGACCCACTTCAGATCTGAGACTGGCTTGCTTTCCTACAACTTCGACCCCCTGACTGAGCACAGCAGTAAACACAGTCGTTGGTCTTTGGAAGCAATATTTACACATGGAACCTACCTGCCCCTTCTTCTGTGTATGCCACTGTTAATGAGCCTTTATGCATGTGCTTCAGTAATATTCGAAATACTATTTACTAAATAATTTGCATAATTAAGTACTAAATAATTACATATATAATATATACATATTAAATGTTTGAATAATAATACAGTGAATGATTTGGATGTATAATTAAGAAGGAACCAAACTGGATCATCTAAGAGCATTTCTAATAGAAAGCAATGGACGTCGCGTTTGTTATTGTCCTAAGATGCATAAATATCATATTAGAAAAAAGAGCATGTGGAATGCACACTGTAAAGCTGCTCATACACCATTTGTTCATGAGTCCTGTTACGTAAGCAATTTCACAGATGTTTACAACAATCAATAAACTAAAGCAACAAAACTTAAAGCAAGTAATAACAACATAAGAAATGGTTAGATAAATAAATATGTTAATTTCGATAATATTACATACATCTATGATACACACTAGCACTAATCCCAGTTTCATTGTACATATATACCCAAATTATTATTCACTCGGCCTTTACTTTGGTCACATCTAGGAGCACAATTACATAACAATTATAGTATAATTAGGAAGATTAATTAAGCATTCATGTCATGTATGTATTTGTATATAAGTAACTTTTAAAGGTGGCGTCATTGAAAGTGCAAATAATAGCACGCCGGAGCTTTCAATGTAAAGTGCATATTAAACACAGTCGCCATAATTATTTAGTATTTTATGATCCAAATCATCCTTAATTCTGATATCCCTATTTCATGCCTAGTTCATGACTTGTAGATACATATTACCTGGTGCCAAATTTCATATACTTGCCATATGCTAAATGATTATATTTAGAAGTATTTATATAGCCATAAATCCTTATTCTCAAATAATAAGGATTTCGAACAGTGCTTAAATTTTCTAAGACTCTTCTAAATCTTAATTATTTTCACCCAATTCAGTTTCTAAGACTCTTCTAAATCTTAATTATTTTCGAACGGTACTTGATTAATGATTAAATATATACACTTAGGTATTGACTTATTTTGAAGGGTCTAGAAATTTCAAAATGAACCCCATTTCTATTGAAATATTTTGAAAATTTTGTTGCATTTTGAATTGCGTAGTTCAAAATATTAAAGAAGTGCTAAAATGAGCAACCAAGTTGGTTGACAGAACCTAACACAGTCTTGCCTGTTATTTTAATATTCAACCTTATTAACTGAAATGTGGAATCTTGAAAAATGGAAAAAACTAACAGTTTTTGATTGAGTCGTTTATTTTTTTCTCAAATGATTATTGATCCCCATGAATATTGGTGTTTCAAATTTCCCATACCCACTTTTATCTGCGTGCGCATCCTTGAACTATTTATGTTTGAAAGCTTGCTTATTATAATAATTTGTAATTTTAGCGTAGCCAGTATTATATAGATTATTTGAAATATGCTGTTTAGGAGAAGGAGAAGATTGGCGACGTCGTAGAGGATATCCTTGGAATGCCTATTTTTCAGGTTTGTTCTGTCTCACAATTTATTAATATGTATTTAACATGTCTTGTTTAGTATCATTTTTGGCTTCTGTTCTAAAATATTCTTTGTTAAATGCCATTGGTTAGCTGGAGAAGACTGTGTGCTATTGTATTCAGCTTACAATCAACTGTATTGGCAATTTCAGTCAAGAAGTTTGGTGTTGAAGAGCCAGAATAAGAGATGTCGACCCGTGTTCTTCAGAAAGGTTTGACCTCACTTCCGGTGTTTATTTATTTTCCTGTTGTACACAGTACTACAGAAAAAATCACGCTTATGTAATATTAATTTTGTGAAGGAGGATCTCGAAGATTCTCTGCTTCGAGCTTCTAAAGAGCAGAATCAATTAAATCCAACTTTTAGAAGAGGGGATGTTCAAGTATGGCTGTGTGTATAATTTGGATATCATTGTTCAAAATATTTGCCTTTTGGATACTGATATATGTGCACCCTGATTTTACATTGTTTTTTTGACAGTGGTTCAAATACTGTAAAAAAATCTTCAAGCTTGACAGGTACAAGGAATTCTTGTAATTCAGTCTTTCTTGACCTTTTTTACCGAAAAATATTGTTTTGTAGCATAAATGGTTCATACGAACAAAATCCTTAAAATGATATATTTATGATTTTGCTTATCAATAATTCACTATTTTTCTTAACAAATCACCTGAACCTATTCATACACATAAACAAATTCAAATTCAATAAGCATATACATATCAATATTACTTGACTACCGTTGCTGCTGTCTGTTAGTGTGTTGTTGATCTTCGGTTTGTAAGAGTTGGTTACTATTTTTTTCTCTATTTGAATAAAACAAATGCAAGTTACAACTTCAAATCTCAACCATGTATGCATGTAATTTGTCCACATGTGAAGTTCAAGCATTAACCACTCCTTTATTGCCCATCTGAATAATTTTCTTGCAATCCTAGCAGTTAATTGATCACTACTAGCATTTACGAACCCATATGTATATTCAGTATATATGATTGGGATCCACACTTGGCTGATTTATTTTCTCCGTTCATCGACACTTCAAGCTTTCCTTTGTTTCTCAGGTTTGCGCTTCTTCAAAATGAATTCATTATCATGTGTTTCCGCTTTTCTCTTTTTCTCTATGCATGACTCGAATATTGTTTTCAAGTTATTAGTTAATTAATTTGCTTGTTAATCTTACACAACATTTTTAATCGATGCAGATTTTCCCTAACATCCAAGTATATGTCAGAGTTATACTATCGAGTTGTCCCTCAACTCCAGGTATTGTGACAGGTTACATTGATTCTAATTTCTGAGTGCATTCTTATTTCTAATTAAATTTTAATTAATTTCAGTGATAACCGTGTTCAGCATGATAAATTAAGATTCTGTTTATATTGAGAACATGACAATTAAGTTTAGGCACAAAGTTGTCTACTTGTTGCAATTTTTAATAATTAGTTCAACAATCTTATGATAACCAACCATGCGGGAATTTGTTATAGTTAATACGTCTTACCAAATAGAATATATGCTAGCAATATCTTAAACTATTTAGCCAGTTTGAAAGAATATGTTCTATTTTTTGTTCCTTTTCAAATTCAGAAAGGAATGCAGTCCTAGCAGCCTAAAGGTTGCAATAAAAACTTGTGCTTGACAGTTGAAAAGATCAACTATGAAAAATATGTCCTAACAGAAGATGTGTAGATCTTGTGGGGACTTGTAAATCTGAAGTATGAAACCATAAATTAATAGAAGAAAATTTAAGCTGTTATTTTCTTAAAAGAACATGATGATGTGCATGTTCAACATTAAGCATTAGTTATTTCTATTCTAACAAAATATACATGGTAGATGTATGATGTATGTAAAAGATGAATTCAGTAGCTTTTACCTGCAATTTGCCTTCTCTATTTTGGTCAAGAGTTTGGATATAATTCACTCCTTTTATTCGGTATGTATGCAGTCACATGAAAAAAGTTATATTCATCAGTATCATCATTTTGTTTGTTTTCATCTTCTTTTGATTTGCTGATCTCTCTCTATGTCTGCTCCTTCACGTTTTCTTTCTTCAAATTCTTGAAATATGACATGAAAAGAAATCTTAAAACGATCTTGAATAGCATTATTCAAAACTGAAATGGAATAGGCTTTTTTTACCATTGTTCATTTTTGTATACCATTATTTCATTTCTTCAACAACGCTTGATATAAGTTTTTGTTTCAAATCACCGCTTTCTAAAGTTTGTAGTTTGGATGATTAGATCTCGTTCATATAATTTTTTTCAATTTAATGTTCCTCATAAAGCAGTTATATATGCTGCTGCAACCTAGGTTCCTTAAAATCTTGTATAATCTATATATTTTGTTTAATTCTTGTATTACTAATGCTAGCTCTAAATAGATTTGAAATTTCTTACTGCTGCTAATTAACTGTGAAAATTGATATTCCATGAGATGTGAATTATATCTGAATGATGTGAGGTACATGCATATATTGGAAAGAATCAAGAATAACATGAGTAATTGGTATCGACAGTACTAAAACTCTTTTTATATTTGTATGTTAATATCTGAATATGATCAATGCATAATATTGCAAGAAAGATACATCTTTGTAATTTGGAACTCAGTATTCAGCAAAAAAGGTATACACAACCTAAAATGTTCTTTTAATGCTTTGAATTTGAGCAGACATAGGAGCAGGAATCACTTTGTTTGTTTGGCAAGACTCGGAAGAGGCAGTTCACCAAAATTCTCCTTCTTTAAAAGCAACCTTTATAGGTTTGTTTTCAGTTCCAACTAACGTCTAAGATTAATTTGCCTTAGTGTATTAGTTGAGCATTGATGTCTTGGTTTCTTATTCATTACGTACACCCACTCATCAACCTATTTAAGGGAGACAGATACAGATATCTTAGTAAAAATGTGTGATCGTCCAATAAAACGAAAATAATGGCTTCCGATCTATCTTTAGAGATAACATACATTTGTATAGTCTAACAACCTAAGACCCATGAGTGTTATACAGTTGATATTTGCTTTGTTCCAGTCTCTTATTTAAAACTAATATTAAGTATAGAGGGCTTACTGGTATCTAATATAAGATTAGTTGGACTTGGATGCAATCTCATCCAATTCCGTGTTTTGCGAACTTATATTAAAAACATTCACTTAATTAATTTCTTTCTTTGTTATTCTGAAACATCAAATGATGAACCCATCAAACTATACAAGTTTAAAAAGCAAACGTATACACGTAACATCTTTCTAAGCAAATTGTTAAAAGACTAATTTATCTTTTGTTTTCTTTTAAACTGGTTATGATGTAATTCCTAGAAACTGCCTTCATTGTACTACCTACATGCTAATTCTTATTAATATTTGATATTGTAGAACATGGATTCAACTGAACATATAAACATTGAAACGGAAGATTTGATTGTATTGGAAGATTCATTAAGTAGCTCAGTTGGAAAAAAACGTTGTAGAACCACACATTCAGAAGTTTGGAACTATTTTCAGAAAAATGAAACTATTTTAGGAAAAACACCAACGTGCTTTTGCAAAGGATGTAAGAAAACATACTTTTGGGGAGAAAAGCATGGAACATCTAATATGTTAAAGCATATTCCAAAATGTCAACACATTAACAGAAAAATGGGTGGTGTGATAAGTAAGTTCAATCAAAGTAAGTATAGAGAATTGGTGACTAAGGCCGTCATTAGGCGTAACTTTCCGTTTATGTTTGTCCAGTATGAAGAAGTTCGAGAACTACATTTTTATTTGAACAATGAAGTGCAACATATATCAAGAAATACACTACGATCGGATGTCATGAAAATTTACGAGAAAGAAAAAGTTAAGCTTAAACATTTTTTAAAATCATGTTCGGGAAAAGTAAGCTTAACATCCGATCTATGGACATCAATTAATACAGATGGTTTTATATCATTGACTGCGCACTTCATAGATAACGACTGGGTTTTACAAAAAAAGTTGCTTAGTTTTTCGCTAATGCCGCCTCCTCACACGGGGGCTGCAATATTTCGGAAGGTATCTAGTATGTTAGTTGAGTGGAATATAGAAGATAAACTGTTTGCATTTACACTTTACAACGCATCTTCAAATGATAAATTTATTGAATTGTTGGAATCTCATCTCACATATAAGAAAGCATTGGTTGCAGATGGTGAGTTTTTGCATATTCGTTGCACTGCACACATATTGAACTTGATCGTACAAGACAGTCTAAAATGCATTGGTTCATTTTTAACAAATATTAGGGAAAGTATAAAGTACATTAAGGGTTCCCAATCAAGAAAAAAGTTGTTTATGGAATGCATAGCAGATCTTTCTATGAATGAAAGTAAAAAAATATTGCAACAAGATGTTCCAATGAGATGGAACTCGACATTTTTGATGCTTAAAAGCGCTATTTACTTCCACCAAGTACTATGCCGTTTGGAAATCGTTGATCGAAGTTATACTTATTGTCCAACCTCGGATGAATGGATAGATGCAAAGAAAATTGCGGATTTTTTGGAAGTTTTTTACAAAGTTACTTGTTTATTTTCGGGTTCTAATTATCCAACATCGAACTTATTTTTTCCGAAGCTCGTGACGATTCTTTTTACATTGCAAAAACGTATGAAAGACAATGATTTCATGTCAACCATGGCAAATGAAATGTATAAAAAATTTGACAAATATTGGAGAAAATTTAGTGTGATACTTTCCATTGCATGCATCTTTGATCCACGACATAAAATCGAATTCGTTAAATACTATTATGAACAAATTTATGGAGTAAATTGTTATGAATTTGATGAGGTGGAGAGTAAATTTGAAAATATTTTCAACGAATATGCAAAAAAAATGAAAAGGAAGGTGAAGCAAGTGGATCAAAAGATGTGGAATCCGTTGATGCAGATATTGGTCCATACTCACAAGAATGTGAGGATATGTTAGAAGGATTTTACAGTCATCGTAAGGTATGTTTATTGGATAGTTCTCATAAATCCGAACTTAAGTCATATCTTAAAGAGGAACTGTTAGATCCTAAAACACCGTTCGACATTATTTCTTTCTGGAAATCCAACCAATATAAATATCCAATTCTTTCACGAATGGCAAAAGATATTTTGGCGGTTCCGGTTACTACTGTAGCATCTGAAAGTGCATTCAGTATCGGAGGCAGGGTTCTTGATGATTATCGAAGTTCTTTGAAGGCAGATACCGTTGAAGCGTTGTTATGTTCACGTCACTGGCTATATGGAAACGGGACAGCGTCAGCTATAGAGGAGCCTGATGTGGATATTTCTTTGTCCCATACGGATGCGGAGTTGACGATTTCTACCTAAATCTTAGGTACACTCTTAACTGTCAAATTCGTTTGTTCACATTGTAATGAATTTAGATCTTTGCACTTCTACAATCAAACTCTTTTCCACAATATAATGATTCCTTAAGATCCACTTAACAAACTGATAAGCTCTTTCTGCTTATTTCAATCTTTGCTTCCGCTGTAAATTATTGGTCATTTTCGAACAACTTTTTTTAATACTTTTCCCCTTATATTATTATTTTGCAAGTTATATCATCTGAATAGGTAGTTCACCCTATATACTTCCTTCTAAAACAAGCTGTTTCCTAATTTTATTTTTTAGTTCTCCGCTTTTATACAGTTATGTCGATATTTTAATATTTATATAGTTTATACTCTTAAATATATTAATATCATTCAACAAGTCAGGTTTCCTTAAGCCATTGGATCTTATTATTTTTTATTCGGCTCTGTGGTATACTACTGATACATACACACACATGTATTCATATATGTGTGTGTTTAAATTTCAAAAACAAATCAACTGGTTATATTTACCGTACAATTATCTTTTGCCATAAATAAAATCCTACCTCCTTTGTATGCTGCCATATATCTTTAATTCCACTATCAAACCTTACTATCAAATAATCTTATTATTTGCAGTATGTTTATGTTTTTAGTACTCCATATATACTGAATTTGTGGAATAAAACAAGATCAAACTGAACTAATAACTGAATTTAGATCTTTGCACTAAATCCATACGGATGTGGATATTTCTTTGATCTTGTTTTATTCTAGAATTTCAGTTTCACTTTAATTTTCTGCAATATATTAATGAATGTTTGAACCCCATGTCAAAGATTCAAGTCCTCCCTTAATGCATTATGAGTAACCTTCCATTTGATACCACAAATTTACATATCTGAATGGTCTGCCCTGTAGTAGTTTTTGAGCTGTTAGTTGCAAGAGCATTATAGTATAATCATCATACTGATCAGGCAAAGCAATAGTAACTGATCAGGAAATTTAGTTATTAGTTCATAATTGACAAGCATTTTGTCAATACTCATTGCTGTCCCTCTTCTTCTCCATGTGTGCTAGCAACCCTGTAATGCAGTTTCAACAAGGCCACAGCATACAATTTTTTAAAATTATTAATATATGAAATGATAACTATTGTCTTTCAATTGTTTAAATTTTTTTCAGCTTCAATAGTCTCTACAATCACTTTTAGCTAATGTTTATTTCGTGCTATTTTCTAGTTGTTGTAGATGATTGAAGATTTCTGAAGCAGACAATTAGCATGATGTTGCATTTTCAAGTGTTCGAAGTCCTTTTTGTTGTAGCAAATGTGCATGTTGGACAACAGAGATGCAAAGGAAGGGAAAAAATAGATTTAGTGCTTTCATTAAACTACTTTCGTGTTTCATGCATTTTATGCTATGTAGTTTTGAATTATGTGTTGATTAATATTGCATTAAATTCTATAAGATGATGCAGTATGGGATACATTGTTTACTTCAAATCTGAAATGTCACCTTATATGATGTTTTTGTATTTGAAAACTGAACTGTTCTTGAATGATATTTGCTATCTTTGTACTAACTTAAATTTGGAATGGTCTTGTACTAATTTTGAATGTTTTTATATTGATCTTCAATTATACAAACTGAATTGATGAGAATGATTGTACATGTTTTTATGTAATTTTGATCAAATTGGGTTAAACGGGTTGGATTCGGTTGACCCGTTAAATTAGTGGGTTTGGGTTGGGTTTACCCATTTAATAAATGGGTCTAATGGGTTGGGTCTATTTTTTTTAAGTGGGTGGGTTGATTTTTAAACCAACCAATTTGTACCCAACCCAACCCATTTGACACCCCTATTTGAAAGGAAGAATATTGCTAAGAATCAAAGTATATGTAATATAATTCAAAGATTCAAAGCAATGAAGAGTATAAATGCACTAGAGTAATCATAAGAGAGAACAGTGAGAACTAGAATCAGAAATGAGTGATTATGAAGTGTGTGATAACTTCTATATATAGTTTCAGACAGATGCAACTCTTAGTGAAGAGTTTCAGCCAAGAGAGACATCTGTTCACGAAGTGCAACTCTTTATGGAAGAAGATGTCCATTCAGAATTTTTACAGTTGAAGCCGGATCAGTCGACTGGTCGATTTTGATCAATCAACTGAATTTGAAAAATTGAAAAATGTTTGACCGTTTTTTCGAAAAAGAGTATACTATTGTGCATATGTACAGTCAGTCGAATGGGCATGCATAGCCAGTCGACTGGCTGTGTATATTTTGCACAGTGAACTCTGTTTTAAAGAAAAAAATGAAAAGCTAGAAAACTTGAGGATTGATTTTAACATATTTCTAAGACTCAATCACATATAATAATTACTTAGGCATAGAGTTGTAGTCTTGATCCTCTGATGTCTTCTTTTTGTCATGTATGAGTGCATATTTTTCTTTAGCTTCTGAACCATCTTGTCATGAATCAAAACTAGTGATTCAACAATATGTGCCTATTTATGTTTGATTTTTGGCATTTGATATGATTACTTATGTTTTTATGATTTTCAGGCATGTAGCATAGTTACGGTTTGATATAGCATATTTATTTTGAAACGATTGCCATATATATGATCTAGCATGCTTATTTACATTATGATATTGCTATTGTGTTCAATCCTGTTTGTTGCTTACTTGACCTGGTACATGGAAGCAAGTGTTTGTAATTTGGATGCTTACCTGCTTATATTCGCATCTAAATGGTATGCCCTTGCTATAAAAGAGACATGTAGAACTGCAGTGTAGATTTGGCTAAATCTGTTTGGTTGTCCTTGGAACCGAGATGCCTCGGATATGAGATTATATACGTTTATCTTGTATCATGATTTTTCCCGGACACAGCAACGCAAAGGAGGTGCTGTCGAAATTTTCCATGACATAAGCCAAAATTGAGAGAAAATTCAATGCATATGATATTTGATATTGCTGATAGTTGAGAGAGTTAGTAGTGTATGAAATTTAGTCGACTTTCCTTTCGATTAGTGAGTTTGCACTTTTATTTTCATTGTCCGTTTCTTTGGAAGTAAGTGGGTAACTTAGATGTTTGACTTAGCCTTATAGATTTTGGATTTGATAATGATTGCATTTGGGGATGAGGATGATGGATTTAGCTAATTCCGATTTTATTCCCATTGTCATAATTGCTTTAAGTGATTGTTGTCTAGAGTTAGTACATGACGATTTTGCTAGTGTCGTTGCTTATGCAAAGGTGTTGGACTGTATTACTTCGTCCTTAGGATTTCGAGGATGAAATCCTTTAAAGGAGGGAAGGATGTAATGATCCATATTTTTAATGGTAAGATATTTAAATAATCGATTTAAACATTAAATCGTTAATTAAATGATGGTTCTAAAAATATGATTTTTCGCATAAGATCGAATCAGGATTCAAGACCATCTTATTGAGTTTGTATCGACGTTATGAATTAAAATAAGTATATGGATAGCTATATTTGGAAGGTCGAAACGGTCTCGAAAAATGCGAAATTATCATTCCAAAGCACTGTCTCGGATATTGATGAAATCTATACCACAAAAAATAAGGTGATGTATGCAGATAAGTTTCGTGGCGATCAGACACGTTATTTGACCGTACAAGCTAAAAACGTATGGTCGCTTTGTTTGAGAAATTAAATAAAATGAATTTTTTATTATTTGAACAAAATCCTTATCTATCTCATTACCCACATCAGATTCACTGTTCCATTGAGAAACAATAGTCGCTTCGATTTTCCACTTTAAAATCTTTGTATTTGTTGATCCCCTCAACGAAAAATTCCTAACCCACCTTCATTCAACCCACATCGATGACATCTTCAAGCCTGTATCTATTTTCTAAAGTGCGATCGTATCTATGGAGATCGATCTCTTTGGCAGTCGACTAGGATTTTGGTTATGAGAGGAAGGAGGGTGAACTAGGCGAAACAAAGGCTACCGGTAGACTTCCCTTCATGATGCTATCCTTTCTATGTCTTTGATTTGAGGTCTTATCCCCTATATTGTGTGTGACATTTTGGAGAAGCGATGGAAGACCTGGGTGATGCGATTTGATAGGAAAGGTCAACTTAATGATTTTTGCGTGGACGAGTCTGATATTTGAAGAGAAATGCGTTGGCGTGAATGGTGCTCAATTTCACATACGGGAGCTCTGTTTCATAGCTTGGGAGTGCGTGTAATTTTAGGTTTCTTCATTGTGCATGTACAGGTTAGGATAAGGAGAAGATAATTAGAAAGGTAATTAAGCTAATAAATTATTAGTTTAGATAATTACTTATCATTTAATTTGATTCTTATATATTGCATATCTTTTGCATATAAGGTCTGTTTTGGATGTCATTTCTTGTGTGGCACTCGTAATGAAGAGCTCTACGACTTGGTAAAGGTTTGTGCAGATTTAGTTGAGGTGAGTAACATTGTCTCTCACTATACTATGATTATTAGTATAGTATTAAAACGACGTATTTTAATTTTTCTAACTTTAAAATGGGATTTCTAAAATACTTAAACCTATATCTTCTTTTATAAAAAGAATTAAGTAATTTAAAATGATTCTAGATTAAATATCACATTTTTTTCATGGACACACTGTTTTGATGGTATTAGAACCAGAATTGGTCACTAACACCCTTTGAGAAAGATTGTGTAAAGAGATTAATGAAGAAAGTAAATTAAAATAGAGAACTGTATACTAAACTCAATGCAAAAACAAGAAAACCAGATTTATAGTGGTTCGGCGTAATTGCCTACGTCCACTTTAAGTATCGATCTTTATTGCTTTCACAAGTGATTGAATACAGATACAACCCGTAATATAAAGACTTAAATACGAATGCTAAGTAAAATATAGTGAGTCTTGAAAGCGGTAGAGTTTCCCCAGTGTCCTCCAAAAAAAAGGTGCCTTTCATTGTGCCTCTGCCCCTCTATTTATAGACGAAGATGGGTTGGACTTTCCTAATGGGCCTAGGAGCAAGATACCTCAGCCCGTGATGAGTGACTTCTGTTTGCCGATCCGTAAATGCCGAACAGCAAATGTCGATCGATACCTCTATGTCGAACGAGGTAATGTGTTGAGTGAAGGGTGCAGGTCGAACGAGGCTGGAAAGCCGAACGAGGCTGGAAAGCCAAACGGGGTACCAGTGCCGAGCGAAACTCTTGCCAAACAAGGCTTCATGCCGATCGAGGCTTCTGTCGAACGAGGCTGAATGCCGAGTAAAGTCCATGCCGAACGACCCTGCTATGACGATCGAGGCTCTGCGCCGAACGAGGCTGAAATGCTGAACGAGGCCTGGATGCCAAACGATACTCCCAATGTCGAACGATGCAGGATGCCGAACGAAGCCTGGATGTCGAATGGAGTTGGATTGCCGAGCGAGGCCTGGATGCCGAACGGTACCACCAATGCCGAACAGTGCTTATGTATGCCTCTAGTTACTTAGTCCAGCCTCCAGGTAACACTTGCCCCTCCCAAAGTGCATCATGTGGATGAACATGATGCGCTTTTAATCACGAGTCCTCCATGTTTTGCTTCGAGCCCTTACTCTGAGTGGCGAACGAGGCATTGCATGCCGAACGACATACAAATGCCACACGACATACTCATGCCGATCGATATACAAATGCCGAATGACACTAATGCCGAGCGAGGGAGGGGCTTTGACCGGTTCTACCGGTCGTTGTCCCTTCGACTTATCTTCTCTCTATATAAGGCGATACTTCTCCTTCTTTTCCCTTCTTACTTCACTGTCTAGAACTTACGAACTCACCTCCCAACAGACTTCAGAGAATTATTTACTCTTCCCATCACTTCTCAAACTCCAACGTTGCCTCACCTCCTTCCCCAATCAATCGAATCTAAACAGAACCACATTCCCTACTCCAAAATCCCCCCGAGCTTCAACTCATTTCTTAGGTAACGACCTTTCCCTTAAACACTTCACCCCGACTAGGAGACCTAGCATGAGATTCGAACTCGTGAATCTCTGTAAAATCGAGGTTAGTAGGAATCGCGTGGAGCAGGAGGAGTTAAGGGCGAAGTGTAGGTGCTTAAAGGAGTTAGGCAGAGTGGAGGAGAGAAGAGGATGTCGGAGATGTTTGACGGAGGGATTTGGTGAAAGACGTACTGATGTGGCTCAGCATGGCTTCCTTATACCGAGCGATGGAGGGGAAGTACGGGTGTGAAATTGGAGTTAAGGTTTAGTGTGCCAAGCAATGTGGCTCGGCACAGCCACGGCTCAACATGATTCCCTCATGTCGAACGAGGTAGGAGGGAAAGCAGAAGAGAAGTAGGAGCTGGGTAGAATGCAGAGCGATGCGGCTCGGCGTGAGTGTGGTTCGGCATGACTCCCTTATGCCAACGACGGAGAGAACAGTTGGGAGAGTGGAGTGCCGAACGATGCGGCTCGGCATGATTGCGGTCTGGCATGTCTTGCCGCATGCCGAACGGTAATGAGAGTGGTCTACACATGACAGTTGAACCTATCTCAACCTGGACTTAGAACATTGGTGACTTAACATCTTTTCATGCCTGAGTATGTGACAATGAATAAGGATGTTCTTAAACAACCAAGCATAACGGACAATCTAGACCGATAACTCCCGTGTTTAGACGACTAAAAACTTGAACTTAACTTGCTTAACAGTTAATAATCTTTCATATGCAGTGTTGATGCCGAGTTCAAAACATAAACCATCTTACGATAAGCTCTCGTAGACGGTTAGCGATGACGGTCTTCAAAGACGATGGTTCGAAGTCTAACTTTATTTCACCAACCCATTGACTTTTAATTTCTTGGCACTTACATTCGAATGATCGCACTAGTTCACACACCACACGAGGGGATATTTATGTTGTTAAGTCTAATGTCGATTGTTTTTCAAGTATAGTTCAAACAGGTGTTTTGTCAGATTCAATCTTCATTCGAGACGTCTAGGAAATCTAGCTCTGCCACGATCTAGGACAGACGCATGCCATCCTCTCGACAAGAAGTAGTAGGAACTTCAAATCCGTCAACTACTCCTGCACAAGACTTACTGAGCCCTGCGATCGCATCTGTCGACTTGGCTCCCGATGCCCTGGAGGCAGCGATCTTCTTAGATGATCCAATCGATTCCCAAGCCTCGAAGATTAAAGAAAGTACGCTCCGTCGAATATGCTCAGTCCCCGGAATCCCCTTCGACGATGTGTTAGTTCCATCGGGGCAGGATCGTCCTGACTTGCCCCCAGTCGGACATACAGCCTGCAATAGATTCATGTGTTGGGTCGGCAGTGTGCCTCCATTTGACTCCTTTCTTTGAGATGTATTGCAGTATATCGAGATCGCCCCCATCGTAATTGCACCCAAACAGCCACGCATTCATATACGGCACTTGCATTCTCTTCATGAGTGTCCTCTTCAGGCTTTCGACTCCGGACGATATCCACTATATCTATCGCATCAAGAGACGGTCTGATAGCCCATCTTTCATGTTCCTCGAGCTGCACAACAAGTGTCAAGTCATAACTGGGGCATGGAGCAAGTTTGCCCAGTAAAAACAGGAGTGGTTCTATGTGCGCTGTCCTCCCGGCTTTGCGAGGAGATGGGTGGAAGGAAGTAAGTCTTTTTCCTGGACCAATACTCATGTTTGGCTAAAGTTGTACCTTTTCTAACTCTTCCTCTATCTTTTCAGGTATTAACCCACGTCCCGAGGGCTTCAGATATTCTGAAGCTGTCGAAGCTATCCGAGCTACTCCCGCCGAAGACTGGGACATCAGAACTCTCATTTCAAATGAATCGCTCATGAAGTTTAGGTTACTAGCGAAAGGTCGCCGAATAAGCCTCCCCAAGGTGTCTCCATAACCAGGCCTGCTTCAGGAAAAGGAAAAAACCGGCTGGGTCTTCAGCATGTAACACCCCTGATACACCAGAGGAGGGGGAGATTAAAGAAGCGGAGACGCCCGAAGTACAGGGCGAAAATGTTAGTCCATCTCGGGACCCGATAGTCGAAGTTCATGACATTGGAACGACGCCTTCTCCTTCGAAGGGAAAAAAGAAACTGACATACTAGTCGAGGAAAAAAACAATGGGCATAACTTCTAAGGTTACCCTTATTCTAGTGGAGAAAGAAGCTTCCTCGCAGCACTTAGAATATTCTCTGAAAGGACTGTCGAACCTTACCATACCTGATGATCTGCTCAACTATGGTTTCGACGATCAGGAGGCCCTTAAGCTTCATTCGCCCGCGAGAGGCGATTCAAGCGCTCAAGCCCAAAACCGGGGAGAAAAAACTCCTATTAGTAAAGAAACTGGTCCGTCGGGGGGAAACACTAGGACACACACAAACACATGCACTTCACCTTGCACTTAAATTTCTGTCATCACTCTACTCTTTTCAAACTTGTCGTTATTTAAATTCTATGTAGGTGACATGGGGAGTACACATGTGAAAGAGTGGGCTATGCGGTAGGATCGTGTAATATGGAATACTGAAATAGTCTAGGTAGATAAAGTAGGTAAATGCAAGGACACCAAGACTTTTATACTGGTTCGGACCTCTCGTCCTACGTCCAGTCCCTAAGCTCCTCTTAGGAATTTCACTAACTAACACCCTCACTTCACCCGGAGAATAGGTTTACAACTTACTCGAACAACCGAACGGGATTTCTTGCCTCAACTACCGAAGAGGACTTCAACTCAATTACTAAAATACAATATTCGACTTGTTGTGTTCTTGTCAACACTAATGAGTCTAATGTAGTACAATATTCCTATAATCTTATCCTCGAGAATATGCAATGTGTTTGTGAAGATTTTAGGAAATGTGAATTGCTATGAATCAAAAGAATGTTATAAACAAAAATAGTGATTCAAGCAATAGATTGGTGATTGCTTTAAGAATATCTAGAGAATATGAACAAGAGAATAGTAAGATTAAAGTAAGAGAATTCGGTGAATTAAATGATGTTATAATCATGTATTTATACTTGTAGAAGAGATGCATATGTTGTCAAAGGTTGCAAACAAGAGATGCTTCCATTTCCATTGATGAAAGGTTGCAACTCTTGGGAAAAAGAATGTGTGTTTTCAAAGAAAATTCGCAGGTTTAAATTCAGTTGACTGAGCAGGAGATTCAGTCGACTGAAAATATGAAGAAAAATTTTCAGGAAAAAATTCAGTCGACTGTGCAGGAAATTCAGTCGACTAAAACTGTGCATGTGTATAAATTTGTTCCAGTTTCAGTCGACTGACTGTTCCTGTTCAGTCGACTGAACTCTGTTGTTAAACAAAAAATAGCAGTAGCTCATTTGGTTAGAGTACATGCCTTCCAAACTAGTGACCCGGGTTCGAGCCCCGCTCCATGCATTTTTTGAAAACTTGATTTTGATTAAAATATGCATGCAAGTTTATTTGAATGTGAATGATGATTCTTGAGGAAAGATTTTAACAAAGCACTAACTAGACTCTATATACATATTTGATGACTCTTGTTAAAATATATAACTATATGAACCATACTTTGAGTCGTTGAATCAGGATGATGTCGTAGTCGTAGATTCGTGAATTTTTGTCAGCAATCAAAACCTATGATCCAACATTCTCCCCCTTTTTGATGATGACAACTCCATTTTCTATGAACGAATCTTTGACAAGCTTTGTTGATCATATCTCTCTCACTGAATATCTTCCCGTAATTGTGCTATCGATTTCTCCCCCTGAATCTATGCTATATATTCCTATTTAATCTTTTTCCCCCTTAATCTGTGCTTACATGGTTTATTCCTGCAAATTGTGTTAGAGAGCAATATCTTTCTCCCCCTTTGTCATCGACAAAAAGGAGAGTTTATATGATGATATAAAATATATTTTACATAAGTGTTAACATAGAGCAATATAAAACAAAATAACTACTACTTATAATGTAAGGTATCAGAAAAAAATTAACATTTAAAGCATGCGATACCCAAGGTTCTTATAATTTCCTAATTTTTAGAAAACCATACCCATTTGGGTGTGGTTGAACCTTTATAAATATAATTTTCATTATTAATTACCATATCAAAATAATCATTAATGTATTTTTCTCTATTTTTCCAATTAACAGGAACCCATATACTTAGATAATTTTTATTCATATTTCCTGTTAATGATTTTGTACTTCTAAAGAAATTATCAACATTATATGTCATAGTAGTATTTGAATTTCTATAAAAATTGGATTTAGGCTTTATTCGAAATTTAGTACTAGCACTATCATTTTTACTATACATGAAAGTATATCTAGTGCTATTTCTACGATCAGTTTTATTATATCCTAAACCACTTTTATCATTAAGAGCTTTTGAATTCTTAACATAACCTAATCCCTTCTTATTTGAAGCAGGTTGAGAATTTTCAATAATCCTGGATAAATTTTCTCTCCCTTTATTAAAATTGGAAATATTTTTAGTAATGTCATCAAGCTTAGTTTTGAGACTAGTGTTATCTAACTCAACAATTTTAATTTTTGTTTTTAACTCATGATTCTCAGAAGCTAGAGAATTATTCTTTTCTTTTTGAGCTTCTATTTCTTGACTTAATAGAGCGAGTTGAGAATTGTCAAAGAGTGAATCTTGAATTTTCTCAAGTTCTTCTTCTAATATTTTCTTCTCGTCTTTAAGCATATCTCTTTCGAATTCTGCTTTCTTCGGATTTTCTAGAGCTTCCTTATATTTTCTTTTGAGACTTTTTAAAGTGTCTAGAAGTTCTGAATTTATTTCTATCATATCATCAAAAGTTAGATCACTAACCTCATTATCTTTTGCCATGAAGCATTTGTTTGTTTGCTCCTTTGATTTTTCTTTGTTGCTCTTCCTCTTCTTGTTGCCTTGACTAGATCTCTTTGTAGCCATTTATTCTAGGATGTTGTTACGATCTCTAGAATACCAGGCTCTGATACCAATTGAAAGAGGCTATACGGTAGGATCGTGTAATATGGAATAGCTATATGGTTAATGTATATATGGAAAGTAAAAAACGCACCAAGATTTTATACTGGTTCGGACCACTTGTCCTACGTCCAGTCCCTAAGCTTCACTTAGGTATTTCACTAACTACAAAACCCTCTCTTAACCCGGAGGAATAGGTTCACAACTTACCCGAACAACCGAACGGGATTTCTTTCCTCAACTACCGAAGAGGACTTCAATTCAATTACTAAAATACAATATTCGACTTGTTGTGTTCTTGTCAACACTAATGAGTCTAATGTAGTACAATATTCCTATAATCTTATCCTCGAGAATATGCAATGTGTTTGTGAAGATTTTAGGAAATGTGAATTGCTATGAATCAAAAGAATGTTATAAACAAAAACAGTGATTCAAGCAATAGATTGGTGATTGCTTTGAGAATATCTAGAGAATATGAACAAGAGAATAGTAAGATTAAAGTAAGAGAATTCAGTGAATTAAATGATGTTATAATCATGTATTTATACTTGTAGAAGAGATGCATATGTTGTCAAAGGTTGCAAACAAGAGATGCTTCCATTTCCAATAATGAAAGGTTGCAACTCTTGGAAAAAAGAATGTGTCTTTTCAAAGAAAATTCACAGGTTTAAATTCAGTTGACTGAGTAGGAGATTCAGTCGACGGAAAATATGAAGAAAAATTTTCAGGAAAAAATTCAGTCGACTGTGCAGGAAATTCAGTCGACTGAAACTGTGCATGTGTATAAACTTGTTCCAGTTTCAGTCGACTGACTGTTCCTGTTCAGTCGACTGAACTCTGCTGTTAAACAAAAAACAGTAGCAGCTCATTTGGTTAGAGTACATGCCTTCCAAACTAGTGACCCGGGTTCGAGCCCCGCTCCATGCATTTTTTGAAAACTTGATTTTGATTAAAATATGCATGCAAGTTTATTTGAATGTGAATGATGATTCTTGAGGAAAGATTTTAACAAAGCACTTACTAGACTCTATATACATATTTGATGACTCTTGTTAAAATATATAACTATATGAACCATACTTTGAGTCGTTGAGTCAGGATGATGTCGTAGTCGTAGATTCGTGAATTTTTGTCAGCAATCAAAACCTATGATCCAACAACATGGACTCGACCGTCTGCGTGGTTCATCGATTTTTTACCAATCCGGATGGGATTCGGGCTCCGGCAAACGCCGAGATCGAGATGATTCCGACGATCGAGACAACCACCGTCGAGAATCATCCACCGAAGAAAGACCTATAACCAATCCTCATATCCTCGCGATCCTCCTTCTCAACCAGAGCGCAGCAAAGAGAAACCCGCACATATGGGGTCCCAGCCTGAGTCTCATCGGGATCAACACTCTGGTTCATCAAGTACCAGGCAATCTCGAGATCCCCACAGAACACCTGCAGTCTCCAAGCATATTCCTCTTGCTCCCATATCTGATCCATCGGTAGCAGAATGACTTGCTGAGCTTAAAGCCTCGTTTCCAAAGATATGCTTCGATGGCTTAAAATTTCTGCCGGCGATTCACCAGATTCCAGGACATGTCAAGCAAAATGCTATTGCATGCACCATTAAGCGTCAGCATGAAATTGATCGCCCAAAGCTCGAAGCTATCTATGATAAAGACATTGTTAAAGCTCAAGAAGAAGAGCTCTCTGTGTAAAAATCTCAACTTGAAGCCCACCAACAGAGTGCTAAAGATACTGCGGAAGCCGTCAATCATCTGGAGTCAACTCATAAAAAAGAAATCGATGAGGCAGTCCAACGTTGTGGGGCCCTGGCTTTAGAGAAGGATTCAGTGCAGAAGGAAAGGGATGCATTTGCCCTCCGAGTCAAAGAGCTGGAGGATCAACTCCGCAAAGAAAGAGAGGAGAAGACTGATGCCCAACAAGAGTCACAACGATATTGCGACGAGATCGTTGCTACGCGACTTCTGAAGGCAAAGCTCGACGACGAGCTTTCTAAAGTCCGGATGCTGAAGGATGAAGCCCGTGAAGAGGACAAGAAGATAACATCTGCGGAGATTGACTCTCGCCTTGAGGCGACTAAAGAGGCTGGTAAGGAGGAGGTCGAATGCATGTTCAACCCACTAATTGCAGAATTCAACGCCCGTGTCCTCATGCATCGGGACTTAACTTTTCTGGGTGAGGGCTACCTCGAATCCCTGGCTAAGGCGTGGGAGACTTCAATAAAAATTAAGAAGGTCGAACTTGGCACCGAGGAGTTCGATGAAGATGCTTTAGTAAAAGAATTTCTTAAGGGGAATGAGCCTTCAGACCTATCTACGGCGAACACTCTTTACTACAAAGGTTCTTCCTCATCGAAAGGGAAAGATGTTATTGCCGATCTATCTGGAACCGGGACTCCTGCTCATGCTTCTAATTAGTCGGCTGATCGGCCGGTACTCGATCCATTTGAGCAACATGTTGGTTATGACCCGGAGGACCCTGGCCTCGGCGTTCACGTTCTATCTCCAATTCCAGAGGGTGAGACCCCTAGGACGGCTGAGAGTTAGCCAGAAGCCGGTATATAACCCCTCATTTTGAAATTCCAAGAGTCGTCATTTTTGACGTGAGATCATTGCACTGTTCGTTTTCCGTGATTTTTCGCAGGCCGTTCTGATCCCATGCCACTCCAAGGAGCGATGACACCAAGGAGGAGAAGGGAAAAACAAGTGAGGCTACTCACGCAGGAGAGACTCCCGGTCCAGATGCTCAAGTGATTGGGGCGCTTGATGAGGACAAGTCCGAGACTCATCTCCAATCGAGGGAAGTTATGAAATCGAGATCACAAGCGCCTCTGAACATACTTCTAAAATGAGCATGAAGGAGCATCTCGAGGACGAAAAGAAAAGGACAGCCGAAATCAAAGTCGAGCCTCGAGTTCTGGACCTGGATGATCCTTTGAACAAGCCGTTGATGGTCATCCTCCCTGGTGGGTCCAGGCCATTAGAGGTTCCTCGCCCTTTCTCAGTTGTCACCTCCCCACCAAGCAAAACTTTCAAAAAAAATGCATGGAGGAGGAGTCGTCAGAGAAGACGAAAGAGGACAAGAAACCATGGAAGTCAAAGAAGTAATTATCACTCCCGTTCAATGAGAGTTAGTTTAGATTATGTAATTATTTTTATTTATTTTCGTAGTCCATGTAAATAGACTTTTGATTCCGAGTTTTGGAGGAGTTGTAGTAGAACCTTATTTTGGATAAATATAGCTTAGTTCTATTGTCTTTCAAAAGACTTTTATCGTTCAGCTTTCTGTATAATCGTGGTCGAAACCCAAGCTATTGAGAGTTAAGTAAACTTCTTAATTCATCTTTGTATAAGTCGGAAATTCTTTGGAATTATACATCCTTTATCCCATGCTTCGGGTACTTAGAATAATTTTTAGTCCGTATGCCGGGGACTTGATGACTTTAAGTCATTTGTGTCCTAGTCCGCACTCGAGGGACTCAGGGTACTCCAGTCCGCACTCAAGGGACTTGGAGATTTCAAGTCGTTTATACTCTGATCTGCACTCAGAGGACTCAGAGTACTCCAGTCTGCACTCAAGGGACATGGATATTTTGAGTCGTTTATACTCTGGTGCGCACTCAGAGGACTCAAAGTACTCCAGTTCGCACTCAGGGGACTTAGAGATTTCAAGTCTTTCAAACTCTGGTCTGCACTCAAGGGACTCAGAGTACTCCAGTCCGCACTCAGGGGACTTGGAGATTTCGAGTCGTTTATACTCTGGTCCACACTCAAGGGGCTCAGAGTACTCCAGTCTGCACTCAGGGGACTTGGAGATTTGGAGTCGTTTATACTCTGGTCCGCACTTAGGGGACTCAGAGTACTCTAGTCTGCACTCAGGGGACATGGAGATTTCGAGTCATTTATACTCTGGTCGACACTCAAGGGCAGAGTACTCTAGTCTGCACTCAGGAGACTTAGATATTTTGAGTCGTTTATACTCTGGTCCGCACTCAGGGGACTCAGAATACTCCAGTCCGCACTCAGAGGACATTGAGATTTCGAGTTGTTTGTACTCTAATCTGCACTCAGGGAACTCAGAGTACTCCAGTCCTAACTTAGGGGATTTGGAGATTTCAAGTCGTTTAAACTTTGGTCCGCACTCAGGGGACTCAAAGTACTCCAGTCCGCACTCCGAGGACTTGGTGATTTTGAGTCGTTTATACTCTGGTCTGCACTCAGGGTACTCAAAGTACTCCAGTCCGCACTCAGAGGACTTGGAGATTTTGAGTCGTTTATACTCTGGTCCGCACTTAGGGGACTTAGAGTACTCCAGTCCGCACTCAAGGGACTTGGAGATTTCAAGTCGTTTAAACTATGGTCCACACTCAGGGGACTCAGAGTACTCCAGTCCGCACTCAAGGGACTTGGAGATTTCAAGTCGTTTATGCTCTGGTCCGCACTCAAGGGACTTAGAGTACTCCAGTCCGCACTCAGGGGACATGGAGATTTTGAGTCGTTTATACCCTGGTCCGCACTCAGTGAACTCAAAGTACTCCAGTCCGCACTCAAGGGACTTGGATATTTCGAGTCGTTCGTGCGTGTTCATACGTCAAATAGAATAACATAACTTCAGTGGTTTGCCATAGAATTATCATACATAGAAACATCAATAATCAAGGAAAAGATGGCTTCAAGCCTTTATTACTGAAAATAAGCTAAATTGTTTTATTACGAAACTAAAAACAAAAATATGCTGGAAATAAGTGCAATTAAAATAAGAAAGAAATGAACTAAGTATAATAATGCCGCAAATGCTCGCTATTCCATGCTTGGGGGAGTGTCGCACCATCAACGGTCACTAGCTTAAAAGTTCCCTCTCCAAGCTTCCGTTCAATGACGTATGGACCTTCCCATGTGGGATTCATATGTGATGGGACCGGGAAAACTCGTTTCAAAACGTGGTCATCCACATCAAATATACTCGGCCGGACCTTCTCAGTATAATATCGAGAAACTCGGTGTCTGTACGCAGCCGCTCTTAAATCAGCTTATTCACGCTTTTCCTTAATGAAGTCCAGTGATTCAAGCAAAAGATCCCGATTCGACTCGGAATCGTAATAAGTTACCCGATGTGACGGAACTTCAAGCTCTACGAATATAATAGCTTCCATGCCATATGCTAATGTGAATGGAGTGTGGCCAGTCGCGGACTTATGTGTGGTTCTATAAGCCCAAAGCGCTGTCGGAAGTTCATCCACCCACTTGCCTCTAGCCTTTTCCAAACGCTTTTTTAATATGGACTTGATTATTTTGTTTATGGCTTTCACTTTCCCATTGGCTTTTGGATGAGCAACTCCTACAAACTTTTTCCAATGCCATATCTTTGGCAAAACTCTTTGAATTCTTTGTTTTCGAATTGAGTTCTATTGTCTGTAATGATAGTTCACGGAAGGACAAAACGGCATATAATGTTTCGTACAACGAAATTAATGACCTTTTTGGTGGTGATCATGGCCAAAGGCTCTGCTTATGCCCACTTAGTGAAGTAATCGACCGAAACTATCGCTTATTTTGCTCCATCTATGGATATGGGTATTGAACCGACTATGTCCATTCCCCACATTGCAAACGGCCAGGGACTAACCATTTGCATGATTTCCGTCGACAGAGCTCTTAGGATTTTTGCATATTTCTGGCATTTGTCACATTTTCTTACATAGTCTACAACATCCCGATTCATAGTTGGCCAAAAGTATACATAGAGAAGGATTTTCTTTGCTAATATCTGCCCCCCAGTATGGTCACTGCATTCTCCTTCATGGACTTCCTTCAGGACTCGTTTTATCTCATCGTGGGCAATGCACCAGAGTAAAGGGGTCGAGAATCCCCTCCGATACATTATCCCGTCATGCATTATATATCGCGAAGCCTTGCGAATGACTTGTCGCCTTTCATTCCTTATTTCAAACAAGACCCTGTGTAGCAAGTATTGCTTGAATGAGGTCATCCATGATTCCTTCTCGATTTCTGTTTCTAACACGAAATCTACCTCCATCGTATTTATACTCGAAGCATGTAAGGTTTCAACGGGGACCAATCCCATTTGTTGTGCATCGCCAGTGCTCGTAAATTTTTCCAATGAATCGGCTTCTTTGTTTTGTTCACGTGGGACATGCGAAATGTCATAATATTCCAGATTTGCTAGCAGCTCTTGAACCCGTGCCAGTTATGGGGCAAGTCTCTGCCCCTTTGTTGATAGTCCCCCGCACTTGGTACACCACCAGTTGTTAGTCATAAAAGATTTCAACCGATCTTACCCCCACTTCTCTGATAAGTCTGAAGCCATCAATCAATGCTTCATACTCGGCTTTGTTATTTGTCGCTGAGAATTCGAACTTCAAAGCATAACAAACTGATTGGTTTTCAGGAGTTACAAGAACTATGCCAGCCCCCAAACAACGGTCGTTAGATGCCCCATCGGTATACATCTTCCATTGAACGGGAGGTATGACATTGTTACCGTCCAATTCGTATGACACAGTGAATTCAACAATGAAGTCTGCTAATGCTTGCCCTTGTATGGCCCTACGTGGCAGGTAGGTAATATCGAACTGACTCAACTCGATATTCCATTTTAACATCCTTTCAGAAGTTTCTGGTCGTTGGAGTACTTGCCGCAAGGGTTGATCGGTATAAACACTAGTTGAGTGTGCCTGAAAGTATGGCCGGAGCTTACGTGATGCAATCACCAAGCAATAGGCTAGTTTCTCAATCTTAGGATAATTTCTTTCTGCCCATGTTAAATGTTTACTGACATAGTATACCGACTTCTAAACTTGGTCCTCCTCACGAACTAGAGCCGTACTGATAGCAGCTGGGACATAGCCAAGTACACGTACAACATCTCATGGTCTATCGGTTTCCACAGTATTGGGGGACTTTCCAAATGCCTTACTTGACCTCGGAACGCTTCCTCATAGTCGAATGTCCACTCAAAATTTCTCTTTCCTTTCTTTATTACGTCGAAGAAAGGAATACACTTATCTATGGCTTTGGATATGAATCGACTTAGTGCGGCCACCTTCCCATTCAAGCTTTGCACTTGTTTTATAGTTTTAGGCATTATATGTCTCGAATACTTGAATCTTCTTTGGGTTAGCTTTGATTCCCCATGCATTCACAATAAAACCCTAAAACTTCCCTGACGCAACGCCAAAGGAACATTTCAAAGGATTGATCTTCATCCCGTAATGTTTGAGTATATCAAACATCTCTACTAAGTCTCGAATGTGGTCGTTTGATTGTCATGACTTCACGAGCATGTCATCCACAAAGACTTTCATTGTCATACCGATCTGATCTTTAAACATTCGATTCACCAGAAGTTGATAAGTCGCTTTCGCATTTTTTAATCCGAAGGGCATCACTACATAGCAATATAATCCCACATCTATGACAAAACTGGTGTGTTCCTAGTATGGAATGCGCATCGGGATCTGATTGTACCCCGAGTACGCATCCATAAATGACAATTAGTCGTGTCCAGCCATAGAGTCGACGTGCTGGTCAATTCTTGGTAAAGGAAAACTATCCTCCGGGCATGCTTTGTTCAAATCAAAGTAATCAACGCAAGTTCTCCACTTTCCGTTCGCTTTCCTTACTAGCACAGGGTTGGACACCCACTCAGGGTAGAGGGCGTCGTGGACGAACCCATTGGCTTTGAGTTTGTCCACCTCCTCTCTAAGAGCAGCGGACCTCTCCAGGTCCATGCCTCTCCTTTTCTGTTTTACAGGAACGTACTTCGAGCCTATGTTCAACATTTGACTTGCAATGGTGGGAGAAATCCCACACATATCAGAATGTGTCCAAGCGAAAACATCCAGGTTCGCTCGGAGGAAATCGGCGAGACCCTCGACCATTGACGGGCCGAGTTGCGATCCAATCTTTAGAACTCGTGATGGGTCATCTCGGATGACTGGAATGTCAATCGTCAGTTTAGCCGGTGCTGCCTTTGCTTCCCTGGGTTCCCCATCATCATCTCTCGGATCTATGTCTCGATAGGTCCGAGAGTGTCGCCCGAGCTAGGGCTCGTGCACTACTTGTCAATCGTTAGCATTTCGGATGCAGATGGAGCTGTCCGCAACCTTCCTTTTCTCCCATCGCTAGGCCTCTCTTAGCTCGGCCAAATAGCATGCGCAACCGGTCGCCTGATAACCATGCACCACACCGACTCCCTTGTCTGTCAGAAATTTTAACGTCAAACACCATGGGGCCAAAGCTACCCTAAACTCCGCCAGGGTCGGCCGGCCCATAAACACGTTGTATGGAGAATCAACATCCAACACTACAAATGGTAGGATTCACACCCTCCTACACTTACCTTCTCCCATTTCAACTGGAAACTCAACATACCCCACCGCATCTGCAGCTGCACCATTAAAGCCACAGATTCGGGATGTTGGTGGCTTTAAATCTTTTATCTCCATCTTCATTTGGTCATATGCCTTTATGAAGATGATGTTAACGGAACTTCCACAATCAATTAAAATTCTTTTAACATAAGTCGGCCTGATCGTCGCGGATATGACCATCGAGTCGATGGTAGGAGCCTCCACCTTGTCCGCATCTCGGCTCCTGAACATTATATCGTCTATCATCATGCATTGCTACTTTGCGGGGGTCCCTTCCTCCACACGAACAACACTCATAATCTGCATGCCTGAAAGAGTTATCATATCGCTCCATCTCCTGCCAATTCTTGTCTGCAGGGTGAGGTCCACCGACTATCGTGTTTATGAACAACCTACCCATAGTTCGGGTAGGTTCCGCTGGTTGGCGTGGAGCCGGCCTACGTGGGGGGTCTGATGTTCCTTGCCTACCCTCCTGTGGGTTCTTGACAAATTCCTGCAGCTTTTTCTGTCTGATCAACTTTTCCATGGCGTCGTGGAGGTGTCTACACTCCTCTGTATTGTGCCCATACATTTCATGGAAGCGACAGTACTTCCCGTCTGCTTCTGTTCCTCTATGGACTCCTATGGGTATGGCTTTCTGTATTGAAAAGTGTTACAAGTTGATAGGTAAATATTTTCAAGAGATGCATTCAGTTGGGTGTATTCGTCATAGGTTGGAATCCTTGGCTTCCATTTCCCTGCTTCTCTTTTCTTTCCAGGATTCCCTCCTCCGGACCCTTTAGATTGCCTAGGCTTGCTTTGGACGTTGACTTGAACCTTTCTCGAGTTATCGCCAAATTGTTTTACGGCAATGTAGCTTTTTACAGTCTCCTGAACAGACCCTGGTGCCTTATCTCGCCTCATCCATCTGGCTTCTTCTCTTCTTATGAATTGATGAGCCTTTGCATAGAAGCGCTCCAGCGTGGTTGGAGGCTTTCCTGCCAACCAATCTCCAAATTCTAAATCCGGATGTACATCATACATTACCACTATCAGAATTGCGTGGTCGTTAGGTTTGCTAACTTTAGTAGCCGCAACATGAAATCTTTGCAAATATTCTTTCGACGACTCCTCCGGAACCTGGATTACACTAGATAAGGACATCATATCCTTGGGACGAGTGGCATGTATCCTGAACTTTTCTACAAACTTTATTGCCAACTCATCAAAGCTAGATAAAGACCGTTGGGGAAGTCGAGTGAACCACATGGTGGTGATTCCGGATAAAGTGATCGGGAAGCATCTGCACTTGGTTGCATAATTTGCTCTAGTCGATTCCATCATCCACTCATACCTCATCACGTGCTGCCTGGGATCAATCTTTCCTTTGTAGGCCGGGATAGTTGGCATGCTAAACTTTCTGGGATACTTGGCCTATAGAATAGTATCGATGAATGGAGTATGACTTCTGGATATCCCCCAATCTTCATTGGTCAGGCCTTGATTCTCTCTCATCAAATGTCTGACCATAGCCGTTAATTCTGGAGTTTTTATGGAGGATGGAAGGTAGGACTCTGTTCTACAGGGCCGCTCGGGCTGATGTCCTCTCTGCTAGCGATCTACCAAACGTGTATCTTGAAGGCCAGCTTCATTAGAGCCTTGGTGAGCCAGGCATCTTGTCTCTACACGCATTCTGGCTTCTATGTTTCCCGTTCTGGCTTGGGTGTGGTCTCCAAGGTGTAAACAATCCTTAGTTGATCGATCGATAGCACCTGCTTATGAAGCTTCAATTTTACGGCATCTTCGCTTGGGATGTTCATCGGATGAAGTCGAGCTATCAGATGAAGAATAAGGAGCAGGGCTACCTCCAGTACTCTGATGCTATTGCTGTGTGAGCTGAGTCATCAGGTTAGCGTTAGCTTGAATCTGCTCAGCGAGTTGTCATCTACTTTCCATGAGTTCTCTCATCAAGTTGTTAAACTCTGTCCTTGTAACGACTTCCTTCTGTTTATGAGCTCTGGCAGTCCCTATGTTGGGATTAGCTTGTTGATTGTTAGGTCCTATCTGTTGTACGCTAGCAGTCTCATTGACGTCCGCATATGAGAGGCAGATCGGGTACGCGGTCTTCCCATAGTAGAGTTGTTGATCGATGAGTAGATTCAACGGATGTCCTGTGAATAAGTTGGATCTCCTTCGCGAGATTTATTTAATCTAGTAGCTACAAAGCAGATCCTAGTAGCCTGAGTTCAACTCTCAATGAAAGCATCAAAATGTTAGCACCAGAATTGGTCACTAACATCCTTTGAGAAAGATTGAGTAAAGAGATTAATGAAGAAAGTAAACTAAAATAGAGAACTGTATACTAAATTCAATTCAATAACAAGAACACCGAATTTATAGTGGTTCAGCGTAATTGCCTTCATCCACTTTAAGTTTCGATCTTTATTCTTTCACAAGTGACTGAAAACAGATACAATCCGTACTATAAAGACTTGAATGCAAATGCTAAGTAAAATAGAGTGAGTCTTGAAAGCAGTAGAGTTTCCCCAGTGTTCTCCGAAAAATAAGGTCCCTTTTACTGTGCCCCTGCCCCTCTATTTATAGACAAAGATGTGTTAGACTTCCTTAATGGGCCTAGAATCAAGATACCTCAGCCGTGATGAGTGACTTCTGTTTGCCGAGACGTAAATGCCAAACGGCAAATGCCGAATGATGCCTCTATGTCGAACGAGGTAATGTGTTGAGTTAAGGGTGCAGGCCGAACAAGGCTGGAATGCCGAGCGAGGCTGGAACGCCGAACGAGGTACCAGTGCCGAGCGAAACTCCTGCCGAATGAGACTTCATGCCGGTCGAGACTTTTGCCGAACGAGGCTGAATGCCGAGCGAAGTCCATGTTGAACGACCCTGTTATGCCGATCGAGGCTCTATGCCGAGCGAGGCTGAAATGTCGAACGAGGCTTGGATGTCGAACGATACTCCCAATGCCGAATGATGATGGATGATGGACGAAGCCTAGATGCCGAACATGGCTGGAATGCTGAGCGAGGCCTGGATACCGAACGGTACCCCCAATGACGAACGGTGCTTATGCCGTGCCTTTAGTTACTTGGTCAGACCTCTAGATAACAGACGATATGGCTAGATTTGGGCTATTTTTGAAATTTATCCTATAGTGGTTGCTTGGATGTATTATATTGTATTATTATAGACGTATATAGGTTATTATAGACATTGGTATGCTTATTGGTTGCATGTATGCTATTTTATTTTTTTAGTTGATTGAAAATGCCATGCGAATGCGATATAGGGTTAGCATATATCCTATAGGATAGGATTTCGAGCATAGAGTATTGTGCATGCCAACTGATCTGAAGACGAAACATGGTGGACTTAGAGATGCACTTAGCACTTCAAGGAAGATGCTAGACGTTTTCATTTGGTTTATACTTAATAATTTTGGGTTAAGTACATGACCAAAGTGGTCATTATCAACAAGTCTGGAGTGGTCGATATCTATCACTATTGATGTGGTCCATTCGGCCAATTTTGACGTGGATGATGGAGATGCTTTGAGGAGCATGATATGGTGGTTCGTTCGTTCGACATTCGATTTTGATGATGTGGCTCTTCGATGAGTGGTTTTGACGGTGAAGCGAAGATAAGATGCTTCGATGCGATGACTCCATGATTCAATGACGATGATCCATGATGAGAAGTAACGGCTTCAACAATGGATAGCTGTACTTCAGGATGAAGAGTAGGCAATGACGAGTCGGATTAATGGAACTATCGGAGGAAGGTTGCGAGATGCATGATGAGGCTTTACGATTTATGATGGTTGTTTAGTGTAGTTCCCAACCACGATGACTTTAGATGGGAGTTGGAAGGACAGTTTTGAGATGAGCTCTACCTAGATGACATATGCGAAGGGATCGTTGATATTCGTAGGTTTCGATGTGTACTCATGAAGTAGGGATATGTGTGAACGCTCACTTGGGTTTTGATGTGTGCCCCGGATCATAGGTTGTTTCAATTTGAGTACCCTGGACTATTTTTATGTATGCAGTCTAATTCCTAGCCTATTGAGTGGCATAGATTCAAGTATCAAAAAACAAGGACGTTGAGTAGTCTTTGACCTGACGATGGGGTCATATGGGTCATATATCCAACGCACTGAGTGAGTGAATGTGAGGATGGATGCTAGATGGCATGCTTGCTTTGGTTGCTTATCACTTTAGGGACGTCACACGATGTAGATATTATCGATGCCAAATCTAGACACCCTTAGTACATTTGATTTGTAGTACAACCACGATGACTATGATATAGAGTACATATACCCTGTGTTATGTGCTAACTCGGTGGGTGTAGGGATATGTCAGGTATGATTCTCCATACCATTTGTTCTATATACTATAACAACTTTTATAGTGTTTTGAGATTATTTATCGCTCACACTAGACAGTTGTCAGACTTGAGGTTTTATCTTTGCTTTTATTATCTCGGATGCTCTTAAATGAGTAGACTAGATAGCAAGTGTAAATAGCACATGGAGCCGTGCAAATGGACTAGCAGATGGTGATGCTTTCTCATATTTATATTTTGAATTATTATTGTATATTTCGTTGTGTAACACCATGGAGCCTTAACAGTGTTAACTAACTATTTATTAGAGATAGTTTATCAATTGAGTATATTAATTAGTTGTATAAACTCTATTACTTCTTTGTATAATTGTATAAGCTTGTGTACTTTGATTTTGTGGTTTATATAGTTACTATTGTCTCGCCTATTTTTTATCTATGATGACTGTTATGTTTTATCTAATGCGCTGTAAGATATATGACAAGTTATGTGTCTATTTGATATTTTATTTCTTTCTCTTTTCGACTGTTCTCTTTCCTTCTTTTCTATTCCTTCTCTTTATTTCTTTTTCTTTCCCTTGACAATCGTCCTACATCGGCCGAGTGCTCCAGCATTGCACTATTTGGTTTTGTGAGTATCAGTGGTGTATAGCGGTCATCACATATGGGATGTATTTCATGACACTTCTTTAAAGACAAATGAGAAGCATATTATGGGTTTGGATGACTATTTGGGTAAAAAGATGGCGGGGTATATTGATGTGTAACGACTCATAATTTCGCTACTTCGAAAATGAGAGATTTCTTCGTTTTAAATTTAAATGGGATATAAAATTTAAATAAATATGTTACATATAATAAATAATTATCTATTCTTATAGTTAATTAAAAAGAATTAATTTGGATTTTAAAAGAAATCAGCAAAAGTTAAGTTTTATTAACAATAAATAAAGGCTTAAATAAATGGATTTAAATATTTATTTAAAAAGATAAATATTATTTAAAATATCTAATAAAGATAATAAAAAGATATTAAAAGATTTAAAAGTATGTTAATAGTCGTTTTACAAAAATAACCAAAATTTGTCACATTTTATCAGTTTTGCATGCACTGTAAAATTAGAGATTTTGATATTAGTTAATTATGATTTTTAAATATAAAGAGACATGTTTTACTTTATTTAAAGAAGCAAAAAGTTTATTTTAAAGTTTGGGTTACATCAAAATATAGTTTAACAAAAGCGTTAAATTTTGACTGTAAAATTTGTCGACAAAAACACCGTTTTCAAAGAAAACAAGTTGTCGTCAAGTTGTTGCAACATGATACATTGTCTAATATACACATATGCATAAATACAAGTTTACAAACTTTTTAAACACTTTACATTTAGCACTAAAAGACAAAAGGAGTTTACTTTTGAAAAGTTTAAATAAATGTATAAAAAGTAAAAAGACATAATTTGACAAATTAAATTTTAATTTAAATCTTTATAAACAACATCATTACATATATACCATGTCTCATTAATGGGATGTTATGTGTATGCATGGAAAAAGAGCAAAAGGATTAATTAACGTTTTTAAAGTGTAAGAAAAAGAGAAGAAATCATGTCATAAGTACAAAACCAAATCAATACATCAATTCCACATTAATACACTTCATTTTAGCATTAATAACATATCAAAATTAAGCAATGGAAAGTGTGAAAGGGGAGACAAAGTTTGATTTGATATAGAGGGTATTTTGGTCTTTTTGGCTAAGGATAAAATGGTAATTTGGTTGTAAAAATTTAACTATAAATAAGCACCTTCACTCCTTCATTTTTGCACACTTTATTCCTTACTTTCTCTTCACTTGCTTCATCCTCTCCACTTCCATTTCCATGGCATCCAATTTCTCTTTCACTTCCATAACTTCCATCACCTTAACCAAGCTCCTACTCCACCCAAAACCTCCTCTACTCACGGCCAAACATCCCTACACACCTCTAAAATCCACACACCCCACCTACTTGAGCACCTACACCACCTTACAAGCCTCCAACATCCCACACCTAAGGCCGTACCCTCCTCCCTAGGCTACAAACACTCCATTCAATCCCACAGCCAGCCTAAATAAAAAAAAGGAAGGAAAGAAAAAAGAGAGAAGGAAAGGAAATGGTAAAAATCGAGATGTTCGAAAAATAGCATGTTAGTTCATTAGTTGTAAGCACGCTAGTTCAGAAAAATGACTGATGGAGTGGATATGAAAGTGAGAAATCCTTATCGCTTTTGAATTTATATTTTGGTTATGTTAAAGCAATCACATTGATACTCTTATGGCATATGAATGTTTATACCAAATTGATTGTTAATATGGATGTTTGATAGTTGGTTAGATAATTAAATTGTGATAATATATCCCGTAATGGTATTGATAGTGAATGTTGGATTTGGAATCATATGTTATATGATTGGTTGAATGGATGTTATGTTTGTGATAAATATGAATATTGGTAATGTTCATTTTGATTTAATAATTCCTTGGTTAATAAGAGAATATTTTAGTGATATGAGATATTTTGGAAAAATAAGTTTCTTTTCGATTAGAAGTGAAATTAAAATTAAAATAAAAGAGAATTTGAAATTTGAAGTGAAAAGGATTTAAAAATAATAGTTAAATTGAAATTGAAATGGAAATGAATAGTGAAATTGAAATCAATTTTGAAAATTGAAGTTGAGATATTTTCCAAAGCAAAAGAATGAATTGCTTAAAATTATTCTACATCAAAGAAAGAGATTTTGAAATCATCCGAAAAGAATTAAAATGAAATGAGACTTAATAAATCATGTATACTCATATTCATTTTTATCGATAATTGGATTTCGAAGTAATCGGGTTCGGATTTGGGTGATTCCTATCTGAAAACCACTTCAAACCAATGTATATGTTCGAACATGAAGACATGTTGAAGATGAGGATTATCAAAGATTGTCGATCTTCATAGCGTGAGGACTACTTATTAATTTGCTCGGGGTCACACCCATTATTGAGTTATATATAGCATTGGTCTCCTTGCTGTGGAGATTTTTCGGATTGCAAGGACTACTCGCTACTAGCAGTAGTAGGAGAGTGCCTTCGGTTTGTTCTGTTCTTGGACAACTTGTATGAACATTTTTCTGGCATTGCCTTTCTAAAGATAACGTACATTGGTTTTTACAAACTTACATCAGTGGTGGCGGAGAAGGTAACTTATCTTAGCTAAACACCCTCCATGGGACGTACGAGCTCAAGGATTGTATTTTTGTGGAAGGAAATTAGTAGTTAAACGAAATGACAATGTGGCATTCAAAGATGTGTTATGTGCTATGTGAAAAGGTAATTGTTGCCTCAAGCCTCACCAAACCGAAAATGACCGAAACAGGATTAGATGTGGCAAGGCTAAGTGGGTCATTCCCAAGTAGGGTATGGTCATCCCCTTTTAGCTATATTTCTTCCAACTATGTTGTTCCGGATGTAAATTAATGTGGTTTGTATGCTAGAGCATGTTCGGTTAAAGGTCGGTAATGACCGATGGATGACATATTTGGTACTATCTAATTACAGAGGTAGGACGATCTTGTTTTGGCAGAGGATCCTTTATGATGGTCCTCTGGACATCCATCTAGAGGTGTATCCATTCGGAAGGTTGATCCTTCACTTGGTCATTTGTATGGAAATCCATTCTCCAATAAGAACCTGCGGTTGTATTTGTATTGGCATAATGAATAGCCTCGAAATTCTATATGGGTAACCATTTCGGATAAGATTAATAAGTTTATTTGCAAATGTTTTCGAAGAGATGTCATTAGAAATAATATCAAATGTTTTAATATAAAAGTGCTTTAGTTATCTTAAGGAAAAAACCCGTCTGTGTTTATGTGTGGGCGTGGTCTTATGAGATACTCTTTCTTTTCAAAGGATTTTATTCAAAGGCTGATATATGACACTGTCATTCATTATTGAGTTTCTATCATGCTGGTCATCAAGCCTGATCCGGGTTTTTTCAATACTTGGGTCAGATCCGAGTAGTTTTAGGTTTAGTCGAAGACGGTTGGAGTTTCCAGAGGAGAGTTGGAGATATTCATCTACGTATGGACATATTCTATTATCCGCTATACTTTGTTTGTTTTAGTTGATGGTTGTCGACAATTGTAAGGACATATATTTATAACTATCCAAGCTGAAATTTGGTTAGACTCTGATATATGTATTTAAAAGTTTTCCACTGTAAAGGTATTTATTCAATATTATATATTACTCCATTCGTGTGAGATTCTGTTCTGTCTTATTTTCTTTATTACCCTTGATCATCCATACTTCCGCATAAGTTGTGTTGGACATGAGTGTTTTATTGTCGGCTCAAAGCGTGCGGAATTGTGGATCGTCACATTTGGTATCAGAGCCTTTGGTTGAGCGAACACCGAAGCCTGATAAGGATAAGTCTCATTAGAGATTGGATTAGTAATATCCTAGGATGAGTAACTCATTTGAGATAGGGTTAGTAACACCCTAGAATGAGTTATGACAGTATTATATATATGAACGCGTATTTGTTAATTCTATAAAAGTGATTTTGTTTTAAAGAAATTGGTAAATGAAATAATTTTACCTTGGGTTCATATTTTAAATATCAAAGGGGATATTATTATTTTTGGTTAGAAATTATGGATTGATTGTAATTTAGCTTAAAGCTAAAATATAAATATCTTGTGATTAGATTTTCACAGTTTGCCTATAAGGTATTCCATATAGAATCAATTAGTTGAAACCTAGAATTTTAGAAACTTTAACCATATATCCCTAGACACTTTGTTATTAAGATATAATAATGATTAAGTGATTATCATAATGGATGGATTTATAAGCTAAGTAAAAATATCTTGTGAAGTAAAATTCACAATTTGATTATAAGATATTTGATGATAATATTAAAGCTAGAAGTTTTAATTGGTGAAGGTAAAATGAAAATGTATACTTTGGAAAATTCTTATTCATAAGATAGAAAAAAACAAGATAACTCTTTGAGATTTGGGTAAATATAATATGAAAAGATAAGTTTTATAACTTATAAAGGAGATAAGATAGTTCGAAATTTAGACACTTTGATTAGGTTATAAAATTAAAGTGAAATTTAGGAACAAGAGATGTAGTAAATATCATCCTAATAAAAAAATTTGAATTAATGATACATTTAGGGTAACATTGTAATTCAAAATAAAGTAAGATTAGCAATGGATAGTTTTGAATAATATAGTTAGCAGTTTGATTGTTGGATTAAAATGTTTAAGTAACAAAAACCATGTGAATTAAGTTTCAAAATTTGACTATAAGGTATTTGATGGATTTAACGTTAATAAATTTGATTTAGAAATGGATAGGTAAATAAGTTAAGTAGATAATCATAGAATTAGTAAGAAAACGATATACACTTAGTAAGGTTGTCTTAGTAATATATGGATAAGATAAACAATATTATCTAAATTAAGACTTTAGGTAAATAAAACTAAGGATTAGGTTTTATAGCTTATTAATTTGAGATAATAGTAGAATTCCACATTTTTTAAACCCCTTAACTGAAATAATAACGGTTTGAAGTTTGAGGATACGTATATATACTCTTAGGAAGTAAAGGTATATTATACAAGTTTAAGTATTGCACGCTTAAGTAATAATGTATTTAGAAGAAAGTAAATGGTTGTGAAATAAAATTGGATTAATATAAATTTTAAAGAAATATATTAGGTAAAAATGTATGTGAATAAGCACATAAGCTAAACATAGATCATTTCGGCACATAAATTTTGATCTAAGATTTGAATACAGAACTTTAAGTTGTTTACACCAATCCAAAAAAGGATTTATCACTCGATTCTTGACGGCGAACGTTGATGAGGGTTTGTGATTATGTACTCAAGTTTTCTATCAAAGTTGAGAGTTATGCAAGGAAAGCAAGGGTTTGTGATCAAGAAGTCTGATCAAAGTCCACACTAGAAAATTGGGGGGAGGGGGGAGGGGGATCGATACTTGTTTGGAAGAAAAGTTGTGGATTTGAATAATAGATCGAATCAAATATCACATATAGTATGATATTTTGAATCTATCTACATAGTAGTTAGATAGTTATCTTAGACACTAAGATATAACGGTTAGACTTATGTTTTGATATGCGTATATATACAGACCTTAGGTGTAGTACATGCTTAGGTCAGGAAATGAGTTATGTGGATGTATTCATTTCTATTGATATAGTATCAATGTGTTTGTTTTTGGATGTATAGTCTTATTTGATGGTTGTGTATGTCATCTTAAATGTGCAGTATGCACTAGGATGGGTACAATAGAAGTCTGACTCGATGTACGTATATATAACCTTAAGTACTCAGGGTAGTGTAGGAAATCTGTATATGTTTGGCATCATTTTTTTAGTAATGTTATGATATCGACCTTCTTCTTTTCTATCATCAGTAGAAATAAGCTAGAATGTTTGAGGATATGAGTATGAGATAGATTCCTTTATCTAACTTTCATTTCGAGGACGAAATGCTTTTAAGTAGGGAAGAATGTAACGACCCGTAATTTCGCTACTTCGAAAATGAGAGATTTCGTTCGTTTTAAATTTAAAAGGGATTTAAAACTTAAAAAAATATGTTATATATAATAAATAATTGTCTATTCTTATAGTTAATAATTAAAAAGTATAAATTTGGATTTTAGAACAAATCAGCAAAAGTTAAGTTTTGTTAACAATAAATAAAGGCTTAAATAAATGGATTTAAATATTTATTTAAAAAGATAAATCTTATTTAAAACATCTAATAAAGATAATAAAAGTATATTAAAATATTTAAAAGTATGTTAATTATCGTTTTACAAAAATAACCAAAATTTGTCACATTTTGTCAGTTTTACATACACTATAGAATTAGATATTTTGATATTGATTAAATATGATTTTTAAATATAAAGAGACATATTTTAATTTATTTAAAGAAGTAAAAAGTTCATTTTAAAGTTTGGTTTACATCAATATATAGTTTAACCAAAACATCAAATTTTGACTGTAAATTTGTCGACAAAAACACTGTTTTCAACCAAAAACAAGTTGTCTTCAAGTTGTTGCAACATGATACATTTTCTAACATACACATATGCATAAATACAAGTTTACAAATTTTTTGAACACTTTACATTTAGCACTAAAAGACAAAAGGAGTTTACTTTTGAAAGTTTAAATAAATGTATAAAAACTAAAAAGACATGATTTGACTAATTAAATTTTGTTTTAAATCTTTGTAAACAACATCATTACATATATATCATGTCTCACTAATGGGATGTTACGTGTATGCATGGAAAAGGAGCAAAAGGATTAATTAACATTTTTAAAGTGCAAGAAAAAGAGAAGAAATCATGTCATAAGTATAATATCAAATCAATATATCAATTCCACATTAATACACTTCATTTCAACATTAATAAAAAATCAAAATCATGCAATGGAAAGTGTGAAAGGGGAGACAAAGTTTGATTTGATATTGAGGGTATTTTGGTCTTTTTGGCTAAGGATAAAATGGTAATTTGGTTGTAAAACATCATTTATATATAAGCACCTCCACTCCTTCTTTTTTGCGCACTTTATTCCTTACTTTCTCTTTACTTTCTTCATCCTCTACACTTCCATTTCCATGGCATCCAACCTCTTTTTCACTTCCATAACTTCCATCACCTTAACCAAGCTCCTACTCCATCCAAAACCACCTCTACTCACAGCCAAACACCCCTAGACACCTCCAAAATCCACACACCCCACCTACCCGAGCACCTACAAGGCCGTACCCACTCCTTCCCACCTACCTGAGCACCTACACCACCTTATAAGCCTCCAACATCCCACACCCAAGGGGGTACCCTCCTCCCTAGGCTACACACTCTTCATTCAAGCCCACGACCACACTAAATATAAAAAAAGAGAAAAGAAAAGGAAAGGAATGAAAAAAAGAGAAGGAAAGGAAATGGAAAAAGTCGAGACGTTCGGAAAATAGCATGTTAGTTCGTTAGTCGTAAGCACGCTAGTTCAGAAAAAAGATTGACGGAGTGGATACGAAGGTGAGAGATCATCATCGCTTTTGAATTTAGATTTTGGTTATGTTAAAATAATCATATTGATACCCATATGACATATGAATGTTTATACCAAATTGATTGTTAATATGGATGTTTGATAGTTGGTTAGGTAATTGAATATGATAATTTATCCCGTTATGGTATTAATAGTGAATGTTGGATTTGAAATCATATGTTATGTTATTGGTTGAATGGATGTTATGTTGCCGATAAATGTGGATATTGGTTATGTTCATTTTGATTTAATAATCCCTTTGTTAATAAGACCATATTTTAGTGATATGAGATATTTTGAAAAAATAAGTCCCTTTTTGATTAGAAATGAACTAAAGTTAAAAATAAAGAGAATTTGAAATTTGAAGTGAAATGGATTTAAAAAAGATAGTTAAATTGAAATTGAAATTGAGATGAATAGTGATATTGAAATCAATTTTGAAAATTGAAGTTGAGATTAAGGTTGAATTGAAGTTTAAATTGAAATCAGATTTGAAATCTAAATTTTAAATGAGTTTACTTTGAAGTTAGAATTGAAATTGGAATTTAAAATTTAATATTAAAATAATGGGAATATTATAATATGGTAATAGTGAAAATACTTTTTGAATACTTTAAAAGCGAAAATATTGATTTAAAATGATTTGTAATGATTTTATAAGTAATAGAATTCAATTTGAATAAATTATTTCAAATATTGAAAAACAAGTTAAAACTAGATGCGTCGTGCAACGGTAGTTCGCGATTTCACGGCGAAAAGTTCAAATGAATGTATAGAGTGGAATATAGCTCAGAATTCTTCGAGGTAAGAAAATTAAGGACTATTATATCCATATCTTCTAAATGAAGAAATAAAATAAAAGTTTCGTTGAGTATTTTTTGAATTAAGTCCAAATCAATTTTCCAGAGAAATCGCTCTAGTGCAGTTAAGTGACCATAACAGGAAATCTGTTTAAATGAACGTTTTTAATATTAGAAAAGTATGGAATAAATTTGATAAATCTATTTAAATGGTTTAAAACAGATTTTGATTGGAAAATATGAATTATCGAATGTTTAAAAGTTGTTTAAATCAAATAAGCTTATATAGCACTTTCCGTTACACTTTTATGCTGCGAATTGTATAAATTTTTGAATAATGAGTTTAAATGTAATGATTTTTCCAGAATCAACTGTGAATGTTTTTTAAAGGAAAAAAAAGTGTTTAAAAGATAATTTGAAATCTTTTAATAAATTCCAAAATAAATTTGATAACTGAGTATGCAGAAACGACTAGTACATTTTTCTCGTTTGTGAGATCTAGGAATATAAAATAAGGTGTTTAACTAAGGTTAGGGATGGAGAAATCAGTACCCTGAACTTACCTGGCCTATGTTTTCTCTTCTTAGGCGAGGGGTGGAACAGATCGAAAGGAAAGCCTGAATGTTCTTAAATAAAAAGATCATATTAAGTTTCCAAAATAAAAGAAGATTGGTATTATCTAAAATTTAAGCAACCTCCAAAATGAAGGATTTCTATGATCCAATTTACTCAAAAATGTTTGCTAAGAATTTATTTTAGGTTATATCATAAACGATGTTTTAAATAACATTGTTTTTGATCCGCCAAAAAGTTAAGAAATTTGGATCGAGAAGTTAAGGGATGAAATTTGAGATATTTTCCAAAGTAAAAGAACGAATTGCTTAGAATTATTCAACATCAAAAGAAAGAGATTTAGAAATCATCCAAAAAGAATTGAAGTGAAAAGAGACTTAATAAATCATGTATACTCATATTCACTTTTTATCGATAATTGGATTTCAAAGGAACCGGAGTCAGATTTGGGTGATTCCTATCCAAAAACCACTTCGAACCAATGTATATGTTCGAACGTGAAGACATGTTAAAGAGGGTGATTATTGAAGAACATGGATCTTTATAGCACGAGGACTGCTTGTTGATTTTTTTGGCTTCGCACCAATTATAGAGTTATATAGAGCAGTGGTCTCCTCATTGTGGAGATTTTTCGGATTGCAAAAACTACTCGCTACTAGTGGTAGTAGGAGAGTGCCTTCGGTTTGTCCTGTTTCTGGACAACTTGTATGGACGTTTCTCTGACAATGCATTTCAAAAGATTACGTACATCGGTTTTTACAAATGTACATTAGTGGTGGCGGAGAAGGCAACTGCTTTTAGCTTAACACCCTCCTTGAGATGTACGAGCTCAAGGGTTGTATTTTTGTGGAAGGCAATTAGTAGTTAACGGAAATGGAAATGTGGCATTCAAAGATGTGTTATGTGAAAAGGTAATCGTTGCCTCAAGCCTCACCAAACCAGAAATGATCGAAACATGATTAGATGCGGCAAGGCTAAGTGGGTCATTCCCAAGTAGGATATGGTCATCCCCTTCTAGATATATTTCTTCTCGCTATGACGTTCAGGATGTAAATTAATGTGGTTTGTATGCTAGAGCACGCTCGGTTAAAGGTAGGTAATGATCGAGGGATGACATATTTGGTACTATCTAGTTATAGAGGTAGGTCGGTCTTGTGTTGGCAGAGGATCCTTTGTGATGGTCCTCGGACATCCATCTAGAGGTGTACCCATTCGGAAGGTTGATCTTTCACCTGATCATTTGAATGGAAATCCGTTCTCCAATAAGAACCTGTGGTTTTGTTTGTATTGGTGTAATGAATAGCCTCGAAGTGCTATATGAGTAACCATTTCGGGTAAGATTAATAAGTTTATTTGTAAACGTTTTTAAAAGAGATGTCATTAGAAATAATGTCAAATGTTTTGATATAAAAATGCTTTGGTTATCATAAGGTAAAAACCCATCCTTGTTTATACATGGGAGTGTTCTTATGAGATACTCTTTCTTTTCAAAGGATTTTATTCAAAGGCTGATACATGACACTGTCATTCATTATTGAGTTTTTCTCACGCTGATTATCAAGCCTGATCCTAGTATTTTCAATACCCAGGTCAGATCCGAGTAGTTTCAGGTTTAGTTGAAGATGGTTGGAGTTTCTAGAGGAGAGATGGAGATATTCATCTACGTACGGACATTCTATTATCCGTCGTACTTTGTTTTTTTAGTTGATGGTCGTCAGCAATTGTAAGGACAGCTGTTTATAACTATCCAAGCTGAAATTAGGTTAGACTCTGACATATGTATTTAAAAAATTTCCGCTGCAAAGAATTTTGTTCTATATTATATATTATTCCATTCGTGTGAGATTCTGTTCTATCTTATTTTCTTTATTGCCCTTGATCATCCTACTTCCATGCAACTTGGGTCAGACATGAGTGTTTTATTTTCGGCTCAATGGGTATGGAATTGTGGGTCATCACATGATGAGCCACTTGAGAAGGTAGTTAAGAAAGCTCTTCGACGTGAGAGTTTGTATCCTTAACCCAAGTTTATTATTGCTAATAAGGAGGAGCCAAAGCTGAAGCAAGGCCGTGGAAGCAAGAAGAAATGGAATGGTAAGAGGAAGTAGTTTCAAGGAAATAATGCCCATAAGAAGGCAAAGTGGGATCATGTCTACTACGGTTGTGGAGAAAAGGACCACTTGATTAGATCTACAAGGATGATGTAAAGAAGAAGTGCTATAACCGTGGAAAGTTCAAACACATGCAAAAGAATTTCCCAAAACCATTATAGCAGAAGCAGGCAGTGAAGGCACCTATGCTTTGGATGTAGTCTTGACTTCGTCGAGTTGCTCTATTGGCGAAGGAGAAGGGAAAGAGCATCACTATTCAAGGTATGCTTTATATCTATGGAATTTCCATACGTGTTTAATTCGATACCGGGGCTTTATATTCCTCCATATCCGGTGACCAGATAGACAGATTAGGATTGAGACTCAAAATAGTTGACCGACCTGTAGTACCGATGAAACCTATTAGAGGCCCCATAAGTCTTTGTATGGTTTGTTGTGGTATGGTCTTATCCAGTCATGGTTGATCTTTTGTTTTGATCGCTTTATTTTGTATTTTGTTGGGTTCAAGATTATCTTAGGGATAAATAGGCTAAGGAAGTGTAACGACCAACCTGCACCTTAGATGTAGGACGGTTATCAAAGGAAAGAAATAGAAGTAAAGAAGTGAAATAGAAGAGAAGAAAAGAGAAAGGAACATCAATCAGTCACACAACCTATCGCATATCTCACATTGCATCGAATAAAATTTAATGGTCATCACAGATATAAAACAGGCTAGACATTAATAACTACATTACCACTAAATCAGAGTATTAGGCTCATAAAGTTATACAAGATATAAATATAGTTTACGCGACTGATAAATAAACTCAACTGATAAACTGTCTCCAATAATTGTAAGTCAAACACAGTCAAGGCTCCACAGTGTCATATAATAAAATATGCAATAATAAACTTAAATATAAGTGTGAGTAAATGTCACCTCCTACTATACATATGTAGAACTCCATATGCCATCCACACCTACTCTTTAGTCTACTCATTTAAGAGTATCCGAGATAATAAGTAGCAAAGTATAAGACCTCGGGTCAAACAGTGATCTGGTGTGAGCGATAAACAATCTTAAAATACTATAGAAGTCGATATAATATATGCAACAGAGTGTATATGAAAAATACTTGACCTATCCCTGCAACCAAAGAGTTAGCACATAACATTGATAATATGCCTCTCTTCGACATCATAAATGGTACTCCATACTAAGTAAATTGTCGGGGTTCCTAGGTATCCCTATCCACAATACCTACATTATGTGACATACCTAGAGTGATAGGTGGCTAGTGAAGTAACCATAACAAAAATAGCATCCATCAAAAAATACTAACTGTCACTCAATATGCTCTAGATTTATGATAACTTGTATAGGCCCCATGCTAGGAACAAATGGAAAATCCTGGTTTTCATTTGTACCCTTGTATCACATAGCCCAGAGCTAGATACATTTCTCATAGCCCAAACCTAGACACTAGACCTGAAGCTGCAAGTCTAAGGCATATAGATCCCAACATGATCGATAGGCTTCCCCACTTTTAATACACCTGCTTTGAGTACAACAAATAACACTTTGAGTTATCAACAATCCCTTAGCACATGCACATCAATCTGAGCCATACTTGCTCAATCCAATTTCCATTATTAGGAATTCCTCATATTCCTCCACTCCACGACTTCCTCAAATATCAAGCCCTTTTGGCACCTACTCCCTATAGAAGTCATAAACCGAAGACATGAAATTTCTAATCTTTGGTAGCTGCTCCCACCACGAGCCACAAATCGAAGATACAAAGCTTTATTATGCTATTACATCGCCATCCACCTTTGATTAAATAAGCTAACATCTCCCGAATGATATATAGAGTCCTAATACTATCAACCTCGGAACCCAACTCCTTGCACTGTTGAGTTACCATCCGAAGTACCAACTAACATGTCGAAGCGTCACATCATCACCTCATCATCGAAATCGCTCGCCGTAGAACAATAACATCAAGACTCTAAGTCGGTCGCACAAACAAACCATCACACTGCGTACCATAAAATCTCCTCAACGTCCATGCCAAAGATTAGCCAAATTGGCCATCATTAATAGTGATGGGCACTGACCACTCTACAATGGTCAATGCCAACAGCTTTGGTCATCTACTTAACCAAAAATGGATAAATACAAACCAAATGGAAATGTCCAACATCCATCCTGAAGTTCAAAGCCCATCCAAATCCATCGTCTTCATTCTTCAGATCATTCGGCGTGTATACTAACACTCTTCTACAACTTATCCTGTTCGTAGGGTTTTCAATTAATGTGTATGAAGTTCTAACACATGAGGTATTTCCTTAACACTCGATCGTCGTTAAATCAGTGTTTTCAATTAGAAACAAGCAAACAAGCAAACATGAAACCAACAAGCATACATACATCCAAAATAGTATACATAGAACATGTATAATGTATCTACAACCAGTGGGGCAAATTCATATAAAAAGTAGTCCAAATCTAGTAATTCCCTAAAAATAACACGTCGATGGAAAAAAAATGATATCCAATATAAAACCATTTTAGAATATTTGTATTTTCTTTTATTAAAATCAAATGGGTGTTTAAGTATAATAAAATCACATTTTAAAGTTAGAAACCATTTCAAAACATCGATTTAATATCATACTAACAATCATAGTATAGTGAGAGACTATATCACTCACCTTAATAAAAGCCGTCCAAACCAAAACCAAGACATAGAGCTCTCCATCATGAGCGCAACATTGGAAACCACATCCAAAATGGACATTATATGCCAAAATGGATTAATATGATTTCAGATTAATTAAATAATACTTTCACTAACTACGAATCAGTTACCTTAACCGTTCCCTTAATCTTTCTTCTCCAAACCATACTCTATACACGACCATGCATACTGTAACGGCCCTGAATTTTTGAACAATTTAAATTGAAAATATTTAATTAATTTTAAATATTTGAATGATGATTTAGATTGAATTCCCAATGCTATGTAAAACATTTCTATGATTTGGCGATTAAAATTTAAAATTTAATCTATAAAAGGTTGAATAAAAAATTAAATTTGACTTTGGAGTTGAAATTGAATATTGAATTTGTATTTTTAATTCAAACTAATGACTTAGGAAAATAATTTGGATACAAGTATTATTTATGTAAATTTATAAATGGATGGTTAGTTTTAAATAACATTTTTCTTTTCTTTAAAATAGAAAGGAATAAAATTTTAATCAATACAAGATAAATAAATACACATAGTTAAAATTCAAACAACATATTTATAAAACTTTGTAGAATAGAATGTAACTACATTGGAGAAATTTTAACAACATAATTTGAACAAAACAAAACAAAGCAAAGTAATAACAAAACCAATTGGAATTAGTTCAAATTTGTTTGAAATTGATTAAATTGTCTTTGGGCTTTGAAAATTTTGGTTGGCCCGCGTTTGATATTAGTGCCGTGATTAAGTATACCCGTCTCCTTTTACCCATTTTCATTTTTTAAACCCTAAACAAAATAAACGAACGAAAGAAACAACAATGGCGGCTTCGTGTTCCTCTTCGTCCAAAACTAAGGCTTTCGAAGCTGTGCTATTTGCTTGACCGATAGGAATTTGCGTGTTGCCTTGCTCGATCTATTCTTCGTTGCTCACTGCTGCTTCGTTCTCGTTCGGCCTCTTTGAAAAAAAATTTGGCTTTCGTCTTCGCTTCGACAAAGGTGAGTTTTCTCACGATTAATCGTTATTCAAGTTTTTAAATTTGTTTGAATTGGGTGCTTGGTTGCATGCTATGATTTGGGGTGTTATTTGTTATCATTTGCTCAGTTAATTTAATTTAAACTGATAAGACCAGATAAGTCTCTGCATGTATGTTTGTTGGGGTGTTATTTGCTATCATTTGCTCGATTGCTTGAATTTGAACTGATAAGAACAAATGCTATTTAAAATTTGTTTTAAACTGATAAGAACAGATGCTATTTGAAATTTGTTTTTAAAGTGATAAGTACAGATAAGTCTCTGCATGTATGTTTGTTGGGTGCTATTTGCTATCACTTGCTCGATTGCTTGAATTTAAACTGTTGAGAGCAGATGCTATCATTAAAATCTGATAAGAACAGATGCTATATCAAAAACTTTGCTTGTTTGTTGTTGCTGCATGTGATGGATTTTTTTTAAATCTGGTTAAGGAAAATGTAGTAAAGAAAATTAATACCTGTGAGTAAACCCTGTCTCCCTCTGATCAGTGTTGCTATGTGTATGTTTGAGTGATATAGGAAATGTAAATCTTGTTTGCATGCAAGAAATTTGAATGCTTGGTTTGTCATGTTGACTGTACAAGAGGTTAGTCACTGTTTTAGAAAAAAAAAAATTTGAGAACCTGTAAGAAAGTCCATTTCTTTTCCCCCTGTCTCTATTTGATTTAATGATAAAACTAAGTAGCTATCATTTTTGTTTCAGTAAACAGGTTGAAGTTGTACTTTAAGCTTGCACCATATTTTAATAACAAAACTTAATAAGTTTGAAATTGACCAAGTTTCAGTAATTACCTTAAAAACACAAATTTGAGGTTCTTTTAGAAACTGTTTGTGATAAACACAGTGAGCAAACCTTTCAACCTTCAATTTATTCTATGATGCTTGTGAGTAAACCTATGCTTTATTCAGTTCTTTGTTTTTGAATGCTTGTATAATTGTGAATAGCTTTTGCATGTGAATGAATGGCTATGCTTGTGTTTATATTTGCTTGGAAATGTTGTTTCCAGTTTTCTGTTTCCTGAACACTTTGGTTTACAGTGTAAACCATACTAAATTTAAAACCTTTCTTCTATTGCTATTGAAGTTGAATGATGTAGGAAAGTATAGTTTGACTTGCATGCTTATGATTCTTGTTTACTTGCTATCATACATAATTTAAGAAGTTTGAATCTCTGTTTTGAAATGAGAGAAACTATAGAGTTAATCTCTGTTTAAAACTTAAGTTATAAATTTAGCTTGTTTGTTTCATTTAAAAGTTAAATTTAAAATGTCTTTCAAAAAAGAAAATCAAAACAGTGATGTTTGAAAACTACATTGTTCTTTTCTTTTTAAGTAAGTAACCATAAAATTTATAGGTTGTTTTAAAATTTATTTGTGCATTGTTGTACCGTGTCTTCGAGCTGCTGTGTTGATCACTGATGCATGGCTTTCATTTTGCTTTACTTGTGTACACTTGCACATGTACTTGGTCATAATTGACTGTTGACACTTGCATGCATTTCTGTTGGACTTGATCATGGCTTCCTCTATTGTATACATGTCCACTGCAGTTTCCTCATTGATGCATATGGACTTGACTGTTGCACTTGTAGTTGCATTCCATTCTGTTGCATTTGACTTAGTGTTTCTGGTCTGCATACTATTCAGTGCTTCACTGTTGCACTATGTTGGTCATACATGATGTTTCAGTTAATAAGTTGGGTCCTTTTGTTTAAACTTACCTCATGTCCAAGTAATAAATCAAGAACAAGCCTCATGAATGATTGCATATGAATATGCTTGAATATTTGTGCCTGTATGTATCTATATGTAGTAGTATGCCTATATGTGCCTGTAGATAAATGAAGATATCATTTACATTTGATTTTAAGCTTAAGCATGTAAATGAAAAAGGTTTCTATACCTCCTCTGGAATTAAATAAGCACCAACAAGCTTTAAAAAAAAATGAACTGAGTGCATATGCTTGTATAAATATATATAAGAGGAAAGATAAGTCCTGTTAACTTGTGCACTGCTTTGAGTTATACTGTCATACTTCCATGTATTCAGTTGAGTTGATTGTTGCATTTGTTTGCTTTTGACATTGTCGAACTCATTGTTGTAACTGGATTTGTGTTCTGGTTCATGTATCACTTGTATACATTTGCCACCATCTTGATTGCTGCTGTGTTGTGTAGTAGCCGTGGTCTCTGTTGCTGTAGCATGCATTGCTGTTGAGTTGAGTTGTCTGCACCTTGTATGCTGTTGCATTGGTGCATTGGGTTTGTCTCAGCCTTGAACCTTTGTAGTTGTAGTCGTATTCATGAACACTACTACCTCGAACTTCTGGTTGGTCACTTGATTCAGTAGTTTGTTTTCATTTGGCCTGAGTGTTGTCTCTGGCCTGTGCACATTTTTTTTTCATGCATTAAGTATGTCAGTCTTCATGTTCATATATGCCTTCCTATGCACTGTTGCCTGGATTTGGACTTGAATGCATCCTGTAGCCCATCTTGACTTGGGCTTGTAGTTGATGTCACACTGTTACCATTTTAATTCAGTTCATTGCAAATTTATTTACTTGAATGAAGATTAATCCTGACTCGAGTGTTTTTGTGTTTTGCATAAAACGCTCGGGTCAGACCGAGTATTTTTACAGCTTGGAGTTTTTCTCGCAGCGAAGTTAGAGAGAGAGGGGAAAGCACTTCACTAAAGCTTTTTAGAAAAAAAATTCTTGTACTTTAAAAAGATATATGTTTGTTCCGCTGTATAAAATGTAATTCATTGTATAACTCTGATATTTGTATATAAAAGAAAAGTCCATTTATGAAAAATAGATTATTGTTTCTGTGATTGATTCTGTTTAAATGTTATAAACTAAATAACAATCCGTCATTTGAACGTTTCTAGTTGGTTTAATTACCGACTAGAGGCGGTCAGAACGGCGGGTCGTTACAAAGTGGTATCAGAGCTTTGGTTTACACAAAGCTTAGTTTATGGCATTTAATATGAATAGTTACTAGAATCACTTTAAAGAAAGTGTTTTCAAATCTAAAGAAGTATAAAATTGTTTTCTTTAAAATAAAAAGTATTTTGAAAATTAGAATTATTTTTGAAAATTCCCCTCTCTAAATTTAGGTTTGCGATAGTTCTCTTCGGTGAGGTCTCCTTAGATTTGAGTCTCGATCATTTGAAAACTCATTATCGAATTGTTGAGATTTAAGAAAAATGAAATATGAGTTAAGTGAATTGATGAATTGGTTTAAACCAAATATTTTGAATATCTCCGAAATAATTGGAAAATAAAAGGACATGTTAATTTGGTTATAACCAAGAGAATTGTTGAACTATAACTTGGAAATTTGATTCTGAATTCTTTTGAAAAAATTGATTTCAAATGTTGTAAAGAACGAATTTAGTAAATAAATGGATTATAAGTACTTAACTTATAATATGGACTTTTGGTATATAACTGAGTTATATAAATTGAATTGAATTAATAAAGGAGATTATAAATCGAAGTTTTATGAATAGAAATGGAATTTGTAAAGATCGTTTATAAATTCCGCGAACGACTTATTTTGATAAGTAAATTGTTATAACTTATTAAAGGAGTTATATCTATGATTTCGGATAGCGAATTATCCTTTAAGTTAAATATTGTGATAATAAGAGTTTGGTTAGGAATTATATCCACGATTTTGGACAGTGGATAATTCTGAATTAAATGCGTAAAATATTGAAATTGGTTAACGAAGTATATTCACGATTTTGGACACTGAATATATTATTACATAAAACGGTTATGTCTTGGGAAAATGATTGAATAATCCGACCTTCGCTAATAAGGATTGCAAAATTTTGATAAGAAATGTATTTGTCAACTTAACTGTATGAATCAAACTAGTTTTGATGTAAAAGCTTATATTCCAAGTTTAGACTAATGCCTAAAATAGTTAATGTGGAAATATGAATCTAATGGAACCAAGTCGATGAGTGGTTTACTAAAGAATTAGTTGATTATTTTTGGAATAGAAAGCAAATGCGAAGTTCAAATGGAATTTAGATTTCAAATTTGATGTTTGTCAACATGAAAATTCATAATAGATTTAATTGATTCAGTGATGAATTTGAATTTGAACGTGCAGAAAATGAAGTTAATGGTTTTAAAGATGTTTTAAAATGCATTAAGGATCGAAAGCATAGATTTCAACATTCATTGTTGAAATAGACGTTTTCGAGAGAAATCAAAGGAAATGGTGGACTATAACACTGTTGTTATAGTAAATGGTTTCCAAAAGGAAATGTTTTATAAAGTATTGGGATTTATATATCTATCTTAAATTCGAATCCCTATACTAGTGATTTTGGGTCGTCGTAACGATGTTTTACGCAACATTCGTTTCGACTCAAATTAATGTGTTTAAAAGAATGATTTCCTTTAAGAATGAAATATATACTTGATTTTGGTTTAAGTATATTGAATGTTTTCCAAGTGCTGGAAATAAATGGATTTGTGAATTACTTATTATTAAATAAGTATGGAAATATTTTCCAATATGAAATGAAAGGTTTGAAATTTTATCTTTTAAAGATAAAGTGAAAAGTGAATGTTTTGAGATTTTATCTTTTAAAGATAAATTGAAAATGAATATGTGAAATCGATTTGAAAATCGTATATTCATAGATATTTTGGAAATGTAAATTCACTATGGAATTTATAAAAGAAAGGGAAATTTGTTAAAAGTAAATATTGATTTATTTTTGAAATGTGGAAATAAATTTACGGATTTGGAACGTAAGTTTAAAATAAATCGGTAAAGATTTATTTGATTGATTTAAATGAGCCATTTTAAGTTAAAATGGATAAATATTTGGAAATATTTCCGTTTAAGGAAATTGCTTTGAAATTTGTTTTCAAAGATTGAAAGGTGAAAAATGATTTGAAATTTGTTTTCAAATGGTTAAGTATGGAAAATTATATATCTTGTAAAGATATTATTTATTTGGGAAATATGGACAATTAGTCCAACTTGGAAATTTTTCAAGAAGATTGAATTTTAAGTTAAATTGAGTTTAACTTTGACACCCAAAAAAACGATTTAAGTTGAACTTTGAATTATGAATGGTTGATTTGGATTGTATGTCTAACATTGTGAATTGACGACATAGCAGTTGATCTCTATTAAATATATATCTGTTGGTGGTGGAGAATTTATTCTCTTAGCTTAACACCCTTCTCTGAGACATACGAGCTCAGAGGTTATATATCGGTAGACATCAATTATGTGTTGAGAATTTACGATGTAACATGAAATCCAAATCGAGTGTGAAGTCGATAATAAATTGGATTATGAATGTGAATTAGTTTTGAGATAACCTTAAAATTCCAAATCGACTTAGAGGAAAATTTTAAATGGATAATGAAATGGAAAATTTGTGAATCCTCTATTCGTTACGGGTATGAGATATTGAGGTTTTCAGAACGTATATATGAGAATACGATAAATTCGAAAACCATTAGTTTGGAAGGTAATTGTTATGGAAAACTTATGTAAGTACATGAGTATGATATGTACGAATTGTGAAATGAAATATTATATATGTATGTATGATATTATGTTTTCCAAATTGAGGATATGGAAAAGTACCTTCCATTTAAAAAAATTTGTGAAGGTTGTTGGAACTCGAGATGAGTGTCCATTTGAAAATCGTAGCTACGTAGAATTCCATTAGTTGGATTGACTATTTAATTTCCATTAGTTGGATTGGCCATTTGTTTTCCATTAGTTGGATTGGCCATTTGTTTTCCATTAGTTGGATTGGCCATTTGTTTTCCATTAGTTGGAGTGACTAGCGTAATTTGAGGGGCGAGATGCATACAGTTACAAGCGATTCCACTAGGATAGTGGCGCAACCGCTGAGTAAACTGCAATCTAGAAGCCAAAGCGAAATTCGAGGGGCGAGACGCCTACGGTCACAAGCGATTCTACTGGGATAGTAGCGTAACCGCCGTGTGGACCGCGATCTTTGGCAACAACCGTGGCGAAATTCAAGAGATGAGAAATCTACAGTTACAAGCGATTCTACTGGGATAGTAGCGTAACCGCCGAGTAACTGTGATCCATGGGGGAATGTGCTTTCCATGTCCATTTTTAAAAAAAGATTTTTAAAGTATTTTCACTGGGAATTGAAGCAAGTATATTTAGTACTTGGAGATTTTTAGACTTGCGCCTGGCCAGCGTATGCCTAATGTCTTTAAGAACGACAATAGACTTGTTAAATTTCGAGTTAGCAAGTATTTTCAAACTTTAAATAGAAAATCAATAATATGAAACTAAAGTAACATATATTCCAACCTAATGAACTAAGGAAGAGGATTTTTGAAATGTTTTGAAAGTCCACAGCTTTGGAAAAGTTATACTATGTAAATTTCTTAAATGAAGAATTTCAAATTTAAAATTTGGGTTTTGTAAGTTGAAAACTTTAGTAAAAGACTTTTGCATCTTGATTGTAGAAAATGATGAACAAATGAGTTAATTAACAAAGCTAATGAGACAAAACAAATAGAATGAATTCTATACTCATTTATTTTTAATAAGTTTTGAGCTTGGTAAAAAAATTGTGTAGGGTATAAATATTGGTGAAATTTTAACAATCATTTTTCCTTACTTGTAATTTCGGGACGAAATTCTTTTAAGGAGGGGAGATTGTAACGGCCCTGAATTTTTGCAAAATTTAAATTGAAAATATTTAATTAATTTTAAATATTTGAATGATGATTTAGATTGAATTCCCAATGCTATGTAAAACATTTCTATGATTTGGCGATTAAATTTTAAAATTTAATCTATAAAAAGTTGAATAAAAATTTAAATTTGACTTTGGAGTTGAAATTGAATATTGAATTTGTATTTTTAATTCAAACTAATGACTTAGGAAAATAATTTGGATACAAGTATTATTTATGTAAATTTATAAATGGATGGTTAGTTTTAAATAACATTTTTCTTTTCTTTAAAATAGAAAGGAATAAAATTTTAATCAATACAAGATAAATAAATACACATAGTTAAAATTCAAACAACATATTTATAAAACTTTGTAGAATAGAATGTAACTACATTGGAGAAATTTTAACAACATAATTTGAACAAAACAAAACAAAGCAAAGTAATAACAAAACCAATTGGAATTAGTTCAAATTTGTTTGAAATTGATTAAATTGTCTTTGGGCTTTGAAAATTTTGGTTGGCCCGCGTTTGATATTAGTGCCGTGATTAAGTATACCCGTCTCCTTTTACCCATTTTCATTTTTTAAACCCTAAACAAAATAAACGAACGAAAGAAACAACAATGGCGGCTTCGTGTTCCTCTTCGTCCAAAACTAGGGCTTTCGAAGCTGCGCTATTTGCTTGACCGATAGGAATTTGCATGTTGCCTTGCTCGATCTATTCTTCGTTGCTCACTGCTGCTTCATTCTCGTTCGGCCTCTTTGAAAAAAAAAATTTGGCTTTCGTCTTCGCTTCGACAAAGGTGAGTTTTCTCACGATTAATCGTTATTCAAGTTTTTAAATTTGTTTGAATTGGGTGCTTGGTTGCATGCTATGATTTGGGGTGTTATTTGTGATCATTTGCTCAGTTAATTTAATTTAAACTGATAAGACCAGATAAGTCTCTGCATGTATGTTTGTTGGGGTGTTATTTGCTATCATTTGCTCGATTGCTTGAATTTGAACTAATAAGAACAAATGCTATTTAAAATTTGTTTTAAACTGATAAGAACAGATGCTATTTGAATTTTTTTTTAAAGTGATAAGTACAGATAAGTCTCTGCATGCATGTTTGTTGGGTGTTATTTGCTATCACTTGCTCGATTGCTTGAATTTAAACTGTTGAGAGCAGATGCTATCATTAAAATCTGATAAGAACAGATGCTATATCAAAAACTTTGCTTGTTTGTTGTTGCTTCATGTGATGGATTTTTTTAAAATCTGGTTAAGGAAAATGTAGTAAAGAAAATTAATACCTGTGAGTAAACCCTGTCTCCCTCTGATCAGTGTTGCTATGTGTTGTTTGAGTGATATAGGAAATGTAAATCTTGTTTGCATTCAAGAAATTTGAATGCTTGGTTTGTCATGTTGACTGTACAAGAGGTTAGTCACTGTTTTATAAAAAAAAATTTGAGAACCTGTAAGAAAGTCCATTTCTTTTCCCCCTGTCTCTATTTGATTTAATGATAAAACTAAGTAGCTATACATTTTTGTTTCAGTAAACAGGTTGAACTTGTACTTTAAGCTTGCACCATATTTTAATAACAAAACTTAATAAGTTTGAAATTGACCAAGTTTCAGTAATTACCTTAAAAACACAAATTTGAGGTTCTTTTAGAAACTGTTTGTGATAAACACAGTGAGCAAACCTTTCAACCTTCAATTTATTCTATGATGCTTGTGAGTAAACCTATGCTTTATTCAGTTCTTTGTGTTTGAATGCTTGTATAATTGTGAATAGCTTTTGCATGTGAATGAATGGATATGCTTGTGTTTATATTTGCTTGGAAATGGTGTTTCCAGTTTTCTGTTTCCTGAACACTTTGGTTTACAGTGTAAACCATACTAAATTTAAAACCTTTTTTCTATTGCTATTGAAGTTGAATGATGTTGGAAAGTATAGTTTGACTTGCATGCTTTTGATTCTTGTTTACTTGTTATCATACATAATTTAAGAAGTTTGAATCTCTGTTTTGAAATGAGAGAAAGTATAGAGTTAATCTCTGTTTAAAACTTAAGTTAAAGGTCGGTTAACTATCTTGGGTCTCAATCCTAAGATCTCCATCAAATCTAGATACGAAGGAATACGAAACCTCGACATCAAATAAAATACGTATGGAAACGCTATAAGTGGAAAGCATACCTCAAATGGTAATGCCATTTCCCTTCTATTTTATCGATGGAGCACTCAACGAAATCAAAACGACAACCAATGCATGTGCTTCAACGGTTTATCCCTACCCAATTGATTTGGGATAACCATTCACCACTGGGTATAGGCTCTCATAACACAAAGCCTTCTTAATAAACTTCTCGAAGCTCTTGCCAAAATGACCAAATCAGTTGCTTCATAAGATTTTCACTCAACCTAATGATAAATTTTCTTCGAAGAGAACTACGAACTAACTCCAAGTAAACCGATACTCGAGAATCGAAGCTGTAAAGGCACTCCACCAGTTCATTATTCATCCTAGTAGTTATTAAGAGGTCAAATTCTATCTCATTGCGTCATCTAACGCCAAATTATCGAAGATCCTCTTGCAAGTAGCCGTCCAATCTTGCCTCTAAATAGTCGACTTCATTCCAAGGAATGGTCTGCCTCTTGGACTCATGTAAGTAGGATCGATTTCACCCTAGAGAGGGGGCGAATAGGGTGATGCTATTAATTATAAAAATTTATTGCAGAAGTTTATAAAATATTTTCAACACAGATATATCAGAATTATTAAAGCACGGATAATAGCAGAATAATAAATGCAATAGAACGACATAGAATTTACCCAACTTCGTCAAAACTCTGCCTACGTGCTAGCAAAACCCTGCCTACGTGCTGCCCCTAAGGTTTCTACTAGAAATTAGATAGTCATACGCTTACACCCGTAAACTTGCGACACCCGCTATTGACTAACCTAACTCTACGCTCAAAACCCTGCCACAACTCAGCCCTGAGTTGCGAATTCTCAAACTACGCTACGTAGTTTGTCCCCTAGTCACATGACTAGAAATTACAACTGTTTAAAATAAGAATTTAAATTTAAAAACAAATTAAATAATAAAACCCTAATTATAAGCCCTAAGTAAAGATGGCCCAAATAAAAAAATAACCCCCTCTTTATTTTAATATGTCGGCCTGCTTTCTTCTTTGTCTGAACAAAGAATGGCAGCTTCGATCTCGTTCCTCTTTTGCTCTGAAATTAGGGCATTAGCCTTGCGTTCGCTTCTATGAGATTAACTAGGGCTTCGTCCTTGTCTTCGCTTCTGTAAGATTGGATAGGGCTTCGGCCTTGTCTAATTAGGGCTTCGATTATAGAAGAACCCGATTGATTGTTGATCGATTACAGTAGTTCTTCTGATTTTCTATGGCAATCGATCGTCTCCTTGCTTCGAATACAGATCCTTCGATTTAGTTTGAGCTCAGTTGTGAATACAGTATGTAATTTGTATTTTTTCTTTACTGTTTTTCTTGCTTGAACTCTGTGATCAAACTGCCGATGATGTTACTTGTTTATATAGTGTTCGAACCCCTATTTTCGTTTGTATATTTTATATGAATTCATTATATAATTTAGCTTTGAATTTATCTCGGCCGGTAGATTAATATTGAATGTTGGTGATTCTTCTGGCTTCTTTAATTTCGTATGTATTTTGCTTGGTTAACACAGCTTCGATTTTTGACTTGGTTGATTTCCTTGGTCATCGCGTTTTCTCACTTTCTGGCATTTAAATTTATGTTGACTTCGGCACTTAGCTTGACGTGGTTGTTGACATCGCCTGACTTTGGTCATTTTCTCACGGCTGCTCATTGTAGTATGTCGTCATATTATTTGATTTTGTGAAACTATTTTGAGATGAGAATTTCACTTTCATTTTTTCTGACTTGTTCATTTCGGCTTCATAAAAAACTATGGCATGTCTACATCTATGATATGCTTGAATATTCATCACTTCTCTATTGTTGATCACTATCTGCATATACTTGTATGTATGTACTTGTGAAGCTTTGGATTGCATCGAATAGGTGTTTTGGAGCTTGTTGATATATTGGATTGCTCTGTCATGTTCATTGCATTCATATTGTTGCTCCATTGTATATCTACTTGGGTCTTGTTCATTGGTTGATATCTGTAGTCCCGACCACTGTGTACATTGTTTTGTGACCTGGTTCATATATATCTGAAATGCTCTGACTGTTGAGGCAGTGCCATTGGTATTTGTTGTGCATTGCATACACGTGTCATCATATATGTATGTGTTAGCTTTTGTTTCCAATTATCACTTCTGGGTTTAGTGGAGTTTCATTTTGTTTGGTTGGTCAATTTAAATTTGCTGCTGCACTGAGTTGCATATTTCCTGTTGGTCTACACTTCAGTTGTTTCGAGTACATGTATATTGTTACTGCATTTGTTGTAGTCTAGAGCTTGTTTGCAATTGCAGTTTCATTGTGGCATTTGCTTTGAGACATTGTTGTTTCACTGTTTTGTTTACCTGTGCACTGTTTTGAGTTCGAGTCTTGTTCATTTAATGGTTGCTGTGCACTCTAGTTTCATGATGTGTGTTTGCATCCTTGCTCATCTATTTGTTGCATTTGTATGCGCTCTGGTCTACATGCTGTTGCAAGACTTTGGCATTTATGTCTTGTTCAAAACTGCTACCTGATGCTTGCATCCATGTGCTTCATGTCTGGTTCATGCCTTGATATTGACTGTTGCACTGCTTTTGATCATATATGTTGACTTCTTCATGTTACATGATTGTTGAGCTAGTCTTTATTTAGCTTGTCTGGATATTGAACACTATTGTTTGGTCAGAACTGTTGCAGTCCCTGTTTTCTAGTGATTGACTTGAACTTTGGACGAGACTTGATTTTTGTGTCTTGACCATTTCATTTGAATTTGCACCTGTATTGAATCCAACTTGCAGCTCGGGTTTGACATTGTGCTTGTGTTGTGACTTTATTTGTATTGCACTTGAGCTGAACCCGGCTTTTCATTTGGGTTTGACCTGTGCTCACATGTCCCTGTAATTTTATCAAGTGTATATATCGGTGTGCACGACCTTGTGGCATATACAGTGATACACTATGCATGTCATAAGTTTTTCATGTATGATGAATTCAAATTTAAATAATAATGAACAATCCAAATGACTGAGGTAAATAAAATTTCCAAAATCACATTTTATTTTATACTACAAAAATATTTTATTTTCAATTTTACTGCGTTAGTGTGCATTTTTTACAGATTTCTCAGATGCTGGATTCAATCTCGAGTGAATTTGAAGATAAAATACGAGTCAATGAGTGAATTGTAGTGAGGTGCATTTGTAAATGATAAATTGTGATGTAATCAAATTTGTATTATCACCGAATTTGTATATATATAGTGAGAGCTCAAATTTGTACTATTCAAAATTGTAATAAATATTTGTTCGAATAAAATATCTGTTTTAATTTAAACTCTGTGTTATTTATTTTATTTAACAAATTTATTTAATTCTGTGAAAATAGTAAATTAACAAATACATTTAAATGAATATGTATATGTTTATTATCATCAAACAAAAATCATATACTCGCATATTCAACAATGTAGTCTTTATACAGCTCGGCAAAGTCGATCTAGCAATTTACACTTGAGCACTATAAACATTTTGAGTTACTTGGCATTCCGAAAAATGATTCGCACCATCTGTGAACATATCCTATCAATCAGGGTTAGTGACCCGGATCTTGCCCACTCCTCAACTCACAAGATAGAGTCGATAGCATTATTTCTCGCATGCTAGATCATTCCTACTCTATAATAAGGGTGATCAGTCTCTCATAAAGAAAACTGCATCAATAGTGCTCGTGTGTGCAATACAACTTATATACTATATATAATACTATATAATTTTGAAAACCAAAATACATAACAAATGAAAACTCTCTTGTATATATACGGTCTAGATCCAGTCTAAGGTGATAACTCCTATTTTTTCTCTACTAAATCGCGGTATCAACTCAAGTTAATCACATAACCTAAGCTCTGATACTAAATGTAATGACTGCCACACCTCAGATATAGAACGGTTGTCAAAGGAAAAAAAGAAGTAAAGAAGAGAAATGGAAGAGTAGAAAAGAGAAAGGAACATCAATCAGTAACCTAACTTGTCGCATATCTCACGCTGCATTGGATACAATATAATAGTCACTAGAGACATATAACAGGCAGGCAAGACAGTAATAACTATATGAAACACAAAATCAGAATACACAGGCTCATACAGTTATAAAAAATAGTAATAGAGTTTATACAATTGATAAACTGTCTTTAATAATAGTAAGTCAAACACTATCAAAGCTCCATAGTGTCATACAGTGGAATATGCAATAATAAACTCAAATATGAGTATAATTTAACGTCACTTCTACTAGTCCATTTGTAGAACACTATATGTCATCCACAACTGCTCTATAGTGTACTCATTTAGAAGTACCCAAGATAATAAGAAACAAAGCATAAAACCTCAGGTCAGACAACAGTCTGGTATGAGCGATGAATAATCTCAATATACCATAAAGTCAATATAGTATATGGAATAGAGGTATATAAATCATACATGACCTATCCCTGCAACCAAAGATTCAGCACATAACATCGATAATATGCTACTCTAACATCATAAAGGGTAGTCCATACTAAGTAAACTATCGAGGTGCCTAGGTATCCCTATCCATAATACCTACATCATCCGACATCCCTAGGGTTACAGGCGGCTAGTGAAGCAACCGTAACAGACATAACATCCATCAAACAATACTAACTGTCACTTAGTGCGCTCTAAATATATGATAAAATGTATAGACCACATGCCAAGGACTAATGGAAAATCCCGGTTTTCAGTTGTACTCTCATAACACGTAGCCCAAAGCTAGATACGTGTCTTGTATCCCAAAGCTATAGGTCTAAGGCATACAGATCCAGACATGATCCATGGATGTCCCCACTTACAATACCCTTGCTTCAACTACAACAGAAAACACTTCGAATTATCAACAATCCATTAGCACATGCACATCCATATGAGCCTTATTTTCTCAATCTAATTTCTATATCCAGGATTTCCTCATGTTCCTCCACTCCATTGCTCCCTCAAATATAAAGCATCTTTGGTACCTACTGTTATCCCGCTTTTTGGCAAAGCCGTGATACCAAAAGATTGATCGAAAACAAAAGACAGTCCGTCTCAGAGATTGGTTATACTTCACTTTGCTATGGATATCGATGAATTTTGTCCAAGTCCGGAACGGGCCGAAATTGGTAGGACATGACAAGAGAGGTCAAAGGAGTCGTCATTTCAAATTTCAGGTCAATCCGAGTCCGTACGCTCAAGATATGATGGATTCAATTTGAGAGAAGTAGCCATTGTCTGGTTCGAAACCATCACCTTCGAACCCATCCAACACCCCTGCTTCGAAACCATCCAGTTCGAACCCATCCGGCATCCTTCCTTCGAAACCATCTTGTTCGAATCCATCAACCAGTGCCTGCCTCACAACCATTAACTTCGACTCCATCACATTCGAAACCATCATCTTCGAATCCATTCAAGCCCACCAGCTTCGAATCCAAGTCGCTTCGAATCGATCTTGTTCGAATCGATCGAGTTCGAACCCACGAGTACACCTTGGTTCGAAACGGTCGCATTCGAACCCAGGGACATTCACTTGTTCGTACCCACCAAGTCAGCCAACTTGGGTGACGTGTCGCCCCACGATACGAACGAGGCGAAATCCATGGGTACGAAGCGGTCAACTCGGAGACAAAACAGGATCGATTCGAGGAGCACGCGCCACGTCACTGCAGAATCACGTGTGTCCATGGATTCGAAGTCATGGTTTCGAAGATGATGGGTTCGAACTCCACAGCCAACCGCAAAACACCATTTCGAACCGATCATATCTCCTCAACCACACATCCAAATGCAACCAAATTTTCACAGTAGCTTCCATAGAAGGTAAAGATTGTTCCTGCCAAGTTTCAGCTCGATTGGACCATTTCTTGATGGGTTCGAAATGACTTCGAACCGATGTCAGATCGAGACGAAACTTGGTGGGGTCGGTCGCGTGGGCCCACTCACGTGCCAGAAGAGGTCTCCCGAAGTTTCGGCCAGATCTGGGCCTCCAACGCCTATAAATAGCACCCTGAAGCCTTCAGAAAAGGGGGCTTCCGAGAACTTCTGCCATTGAATGCTGAGACTCTGCCGGATTAACGTCTATTGATCAGAATCACTGTTGTATTCAGATTTCAAAGCTATTATCTACTGTAATCCATTGTAATCGATTGAATCGAGCAAAGCAATAAAGAGAAATCCTTTAAAGTGGACGTAGGCACGAATGCCGAACCACTATAAATCCTGTGTTTGTGATTGTTGCTTGTGAATTACTGTGATTTGTTACTTAGAGCTGAATTCTATATTGATTGTTGTTGAGTTCTGTGTTGATTATTATCGAGTTGAGTACGTAAACGGGTGCTTTCGTGATATTGGGTGTTTGTGACCAATTTTGGCGCAAACATTTTGGTGCTTTCACTGAGAACGCTAACTCAGGAGTTCTACCAATTGATAGCAAATTCAAAGAGAGTTTGAAAGTTTAGGTTTGAGTAATTATGACAAGACAATCAAGTAGAAGGCCAAGGACAGAGAGAAGTGAGCAACAAGGGAGTCAGGAGGCTTCATCGGGAGCGAACCAACCATCAATCTACATCACTAGGGACGAGATGGAGACGATGATGAAGAAGCAAGTGGAGTTGATCCAGAGTTTATTTCAACAGATAGGACAGCTTGGAGCACAGAATAGAGGAGCCAATGGAGTCCAGAACGAAACAGGACCATCCGGCGTCGCACCCGGATTAGGGGGCACACCCATGGAGAACGTTGGTCCAATTTCGGAGGGAGAAAGAGGAGTATCTGCGCAACCTGGAGACAGCAGAGGAATGAACGCTCAGTCAAGGGGGCAGATTTCAGAGTTCCCTCGTGAACTCAGGGGGCAGGATGAAAGTAACGAACGAAGGTTACATCTTGGAGACACCGACAAGTTGGCAGAAGTGGTTAGGCGAGCAATGAGAGGCGGTTTGGTGAACAAAGACCTAGAGGATGTTAATAGGAGTCCTTTCACTCCGGCAATCAGACGAGCTAGAAACCCGCCGGATTTCAAATTACCATCGCTGGATATGTATGACGGGAGAACGGACCCCACGGTCCATCTGACAAAGTATATGAGGCATATGGAAGTGCTGGGGGCATCAGAGGAGGTCATGGCCCGGTGCTTTCCACTGTATTTGGCGGATATTGCGGCATTATGGTTCAGGCAATTAGATAGTGGATCCATTGGAACATGGAATGATTTAATTGAGAGATTTATGAGGCAATTCAGGGTTCACATTACAAGACCCAAGAATGTGATGACGTTAGCAACTTTAAAACAGAGGGATGGAGAAACATTAAGAAGTTTCCTGACACGGTTCAATGCGGCGGCAGCTTCGGTGGATAGACCGGATCCATCCATGGTTATGATGGCGGCTGTGTCCAGAATAGCAGACGGAACGGAGTTCAAAAATTCATTAACTAAGGATCCACCCGTAGATCTGGGAGAATTCTATCATGAGGCAGAAAAGTTTTTGCGATTAGAGGATGCGAATGCAGAAAGAGAAGAAGGAGATGGGATAGAAGTTTATGCACTCAAAGATGAAAAGCCCCCTAGAAGGGACTCGGACAAGGATAAAGGTAAAAGAAAGATTGAGAATGACAGAGACAGATCAAAGCGGCAACGGAGGGAGCCGCGATTCACCACCTACACTGAGCTGAACGAGAGCCTGGAACGAATTTATCAGGATACCAAAGAGCAGATTCCGTATCGAAGGCCAATGCGGAGGGACCCTACCTCTGACGAAAGGAAATCAGATAAGTTTTGTGTATTCCATGAATTAAACGGTCATAACACTAATGATTGTAGGCACCTGAAGGACGAGGTGGAAGGGCATATCAGGAACGGTATGCTCCTTCAATATGTAAGGAGGCGAGCTCCTGTGGCGGAACCAGAACGACCACCGTCCACATCAGCTAGGGGCGATCCTGAATCAAGGCACTGTTTGGTTATCAATTGAGTAAGATAACGATGAACAAGTTGTAAGCTTCCACTAACGCAATCAAATCATTTACACATGTGCGAGATCGCGAACGATCTCCAGGCATGCTCTGGATGATCATTGACCGTTTCGTAGTGGGAACTTACACTTTGACATCCATGCTTTGCTTTCATGTCATTTCAATTTGAACATTTAGACTCTGTTTGTTTGGACATTGTTTTTGAAACTCATCCGTGTAATAGATATTTGATTCTGATAACTCTGGAATGGCTAAGCTACTTACACATGTACGGGGTCGCGAACGATCCTTAGGCATGCTCTGAGATGGCGATGAACCGCCCTGACAAACGATCCAGGATCTCACCCGAACGTGACCCTGACATCGATAACATCAAGCCCTCCCGGGCACACAATTCGCCTCGAACGGCACTCGACTTCGAACAGTCACAACTCACCACGCCTCAAATGGCTTGATCGCGAACGGTCGTCACTTGAGGTCCAACACCCGACCGCGAACGGTCACAAATCCGCCTCGAACGGCACACGATCGTGAACGATCACTCTCTGCCTTGAACGGCGCCGACCGTGAACGGTCATGATTCACTAATTATAAAATCCGACCTCGAACGGTCACCATTCGCCTTGAACGGCACTTGGTCGCGAACGATCATCAATTGCCGCGAACGGCATCGACCGCGAACGGTCCCATTCAATCCTTTGCCATAAATAGCATCGACCGCGAACGGTCCTATCCTCATCATTTGCCACGAACGGCATCGACCGCGAACGGTCCTATTCCATCCTATGCCGCGAACGGCACGGACCGCGAACGGTCCCAATTCACCTCAAACAGCATATGATCCCGAACGATCGATGCATGGATTTATACGCTCGACCGCGCACGGTCGCACTTCACCTCGAATGACTCGATCACGAACGATCGTCATTTGAAGTAAGCGCTCAACCATGAACGGCCGCGCTTCATCCCAAATGGCTCGATCCCGAACGATCGTCATTTGAGGCCATATGAAAACTATCAAGTTCTTTGCAGGTTGATGAACGGATACGAACATCCAACTCGAAGCATTACAAAACACACCTTCCTACCGTAAGGCATGTTTTGGGGGGCAAAATGTTATCCCGCTTTTTGGCAAAGCCGTGATACCAAAAGATTGATCGAAAATAAAAGACAGTCCGTCTCAGAGATTGGTTATACTTCACTTTGCTATGGATATCGATGAATTTTGTCCAAGTCCGGAACGGGCCGAAATTGGTAGGACATGACAAGAGAGGTCAAAGGAGTCGTCCTTTCAAATTTCAGGTCAATCCGAGTCCGTACGCTCAAGATATGATGGATTCAATTTGAGAGAAGTAGCCATTGTCTGGTTCGAAACCATCACCTTCGAACCCATCCAACACCCCTGCTTCGAAACCATCCAGTTCGAACCCATCCGGCATCCTTCCTTCGAAACCATCTTGTTCGAATCCATCAACTAGTGCCTGCCTCACAACCATTAACTTCGACTCCATCACATTCGAAACCATCATCTTCGAATCCATTCAAGCCCACCAGCTTCGAATCCAAGTCGCTTCGAATCGATCTTGTTCGAATCGATCGAGTTCGAACCCACGAGTACACCTTGGTTCGAAACGGTCGCATTCGAACCCAGGGACATTCACTTGTTCGTACCCACCAAGTCAGCCAACTTGGGTGACGTGTCGCCCCACGATACGAACGAGGCGAAATCCATGGGTACGAAGCGGTCAACTCGGAGACAAAACAGGATCGATTCGAGGAGCACGCGCCACGTCACTGCAGAATCACGTGTGTCCATGGATTCGAAGTCATGGTTTCGAAGATGATGGGTTCGAACTCCACAGCCAACCGAAAAACACCATTTCGAACCGATCATATCTCCTCAACCACACATCCAAATGCAACCAAATTTTCACAGTAGCTTCCATAGAAGGTAAAGATTGTTCCTGCCAAGTTTCAGCTCGATTGGACCATTTCTTGATGGGTTCGAAATGACTTCGAACCGATGTCAGATCGAGACGAAACTTGGTGGGGTCGGTCGCGTGGGCCCACTCACGTGCCAGAAGAGGTCTCCCGAAGTTTCGGCCAGATCTGGGCCTCCAACGCCTATAAATAGCACCCTGAAGCCTTCAGAAAAGGGGGGCTTCCGAGAAGTTCTGCCATTGAACGCTGAGACTCTGCCGGATTAACGTCTATTGATCAGAATCACTGTTGTATTCAGATTTCAAAGCTATTATCTACTGTAATCCATTGTAATCGATTGAATCGAGCAAAGCAATAAAGAGAAATCCTTCAAAGTGGACGTAGGCACGAATGCCGAACCACTATAAATCCTGTGTTTGTGATTGTTGCTTGTGAATTACTGTGATTTGTTACTTAGAGCTGAATTCTATATTGATTGTTGTTGAGTTCTGTGTTGATTATTATCGAGTTGAGTACGTAAACGGGTGCTTTCGTGATATTGGGTGTTTGTGACCAATTTTGGCGCAAACATCTACTCCCTACATGAGTTTTAAACCGAAGATATAGAGTTTCTAATCTTTAGTATCTTCTCCCATCACAAGTCACAAATCGAATATACAAAGCTTTTATCATGCTATTACATCACCATCCACCCCAGATGTGAATGAACCAACACCTCCAGCACGATCTATAGAGTCTTGAAACTATAAACCTCAAAACCTAACTTCATGCACTGTAGAGTAACCATCTGAAGTGACAACTAACATGTCAAAGTGTCACATCATTGCCTCACCATCGAAATCACCCATCGTAGAGCAATAACATCAAGAGTCTAAGTCGGTCGCACGAACAAACCATCATATCATGCATCTCAAAATTTCCTTAACGTCCATTCCAAAGATCAGTCAAATTGGCCATCATAAAAAGTGATGGGCATTGACCACTCTACAATTGTCAACACTAACCACTTTGGCCGCGTACTTCACCAGAAATGGATAAGTACAAACCAAATAGAAACTTCCAACATCCATCCTGAAATCCAAAGCCCATCCAAATCCATCGTCTTCCACCTTTAGATCAGTTAGCACATATCCTAACACTCTTCTACAACTTATCCCGTTCATTGGGTTTTCGATCAACGTGTACGAAATCCCAATGCACGAGATATTTTCCTAAACTCGATCATCGCTAAAATAATGTTTCCAACCAAAACCAAGCAAACAAGAAAACATGTAACCAACAAGCATACATACATATAACAAGGTATACACATAACATGTAAAATGTGTCTACATCAACCAATGGAGGAAATTCATATCGAAAATAGTCCAAATCTAGTAATTCCCTAAAAATAGCGCGTTGATGGAAAAACTATGATATCTATTATAAAACAATTTTCAAATGTTTTTATTTTCTTTTATAAAAATCAACCAGGTGTTTAGGTATAATAAAATTACGTTTTAAAGTTAGAAACCATTTCAAAATATCGAATTAATACTATACTAGTAATCACATTACGGTGAGTGATAATATTACTCACCTTAACAAAAGCTATCCAAATCAAAGCCAAGACAAAGAGCTCTCCATCACGAGTGCAAGGAAAGAAACCACATTTGGAACATACCTCGTATGCAAAAGATATGGATTAAATTTAATTTTGGATTGATTAAATAATAAATTCACTAATTACAAATCAATTACCTTAACCATTCCCTTAATCCTTCTTCTCCAAACCATACCTTGTACATGGCCATGCACATGCACCAAAGTGCGCACCTTCTCTCTCCTCCGTTTCTTAATGAAATAACGAACTGTCTTTATCGACGAGTCATGCTACACAATCTCTCCATGATGGAATCAAAGCGATGATGTTCGATTAAGCTTAGAGAAAGCAACCTATAACACATCCTCAAAATCACACATGGATGAGATTTGCAATTTTCAATCGGATATGACAAGCTGTAGTGGAAAGATGCTATTTGCAAATAGAAATCCAACCGTAATCTACGATTCGCTATCTCCACCTGTAGCTCTACCTAGATCAAACCTAGACCGGCCAAAAACGTCCATATTCGTCAATCATGATCATACACTAGATCAATCACATAGATTTAAAGCTCTCCTCACACCGATCTCAATGAATCTGATCTCATAATTTATTGTTGAGTAAATCAATGGATTTTTATTTTTGAAAGAAAGAAAGGGGAGCGACCATAATTCTTCAACGGAATAGTAACCATAATAGTGAATTAGAGAGGGAAATGGGAGGTTTTAATTTGTATTAATATTATGTTATGATTTATTTGAATTCTCAAATGAATTGTCGTGTGTTTCAAGTCCGTACGATCATACGACGCATCTGATCACAATGAACTTGTCTGCATACATCACCTTATTTTTTCGATTCTAATGGTATAAATCTCATCACTATCTAAGATTGTGGCTGGGAAGATAATTTTGTACTTTTTGAGATCGTTTCGACCATTGGATCGCCTGATCTCCAAATATACCGATGCTTATACACATTTGTATTTGCAACGTCAATCCAAACTCAATAGAAGTAGTCTCAAGTCCTTATCTGGTCATATCCGAAAAATCGTATTTTTTGGCCTTAAAATAACCAAGGATTAAATATTTCAATCAATTATTTAAATGTCCTATCATTAAAAATATGAGTTGTTATAGGAAGTATGCAGTAGTGGTTGATTGTTTGAAGCTGTTGGCGATAACTGGGCCTTAGGAGGGGTGAAAGGTAGTGATTGGTTGTTTGCCAAAGGATAGGGTTATGGTCAGCTTTCTATATTCACACTTCCATAGAATGGGTTATAATTTGTGCCTACCATTAGAGAGTATCCAAATATATTCGAGGGGTGACTGGATTGCCACCACACTAAGAGATTATGTTTCGCATAGACTTAGTGAAGGAGTAACTCTGATAGTTATGTCTTTGAGGCTTGTGACACCAGAGAGTAGAAGGAGTTAGAGGTGCAAGTGAATGACATATTGAAGTTAGGGCTTATTTGCAAGGGTATATCTAAGTGGAGTTCACCTGTAGTATTTGCCACTACAGTGAATAGCTATCTAAGGTTGTGTGTAGATTACCGTGAGCTGAATAAGGCGACGAGGAGGAACAAGTATCCACTCCTACATATTGATGAATTGTTCGATCAACTCCATGGTGTGAAGGTGTTCTCTCAGTTGGTTCTTGTGACAGGGTCTCGCTGGCTAAGAGTGGTGAAGGATAGTATGTCGATCATTATGTTTCAGATGCCGGCTAATCAATGCTCTAGCATATTTTTTTGATCTCACAAACCGTGTCTATAGGGATCAACTAAGCAAGTTCGTGCTTATGTTCGTGAACGATAATCTAGTCTATTCTAGGATGGAGGAGGAACACAAGATGCACCCGAGGATTGTACTTGAAGTGTTGAGAAAGCAAAGATTGAAAAGAAAGATTTTAAGGAAGCACAAGTTATGCCGTCTTCGAGCAAGGTATCGCAGTAGATCCTACAAAGGTGGTAGGGGTTCAGGATTGGAACCAACCCAAGAAATTTACTGATGTGAAAAGGTTCCTAGACTTAGTAGGATATTATAGACATTTTATCAAGGATTTTTGACAGGCAAGAACACCGTTGACCAATTTAATGAAGAAGAATTAGATTTTCATTTGTGACACGAAGTGGGATTTTGTGTTTGTGAGTTTGAAGGAGAGGTTGAAAAGTGCACCAGCGTTGACCATTCCAAACAAGAATAAGGAGATGACGTTATACACCGATGCTTGTGGTACTGATGCATGGAGGTAACTTGTGTCCTATGCTAGTCAGTAGCTAAAGCCGTATGAGAGGAAGTATCTGACCTAAGATTTGGAGTTCATAGCAATAGTTTTTTCTTTGAAGGTATGGAGGCATTATCTACATAGATAAAGGTTCGAGTTGTTTACAGACCATGAATCACTAAAATACGTTTTCTCCCAGAAGGATCTCAACCTTCGACGGAAGAGGTGCTTAGTGTTCTTAGCCTCTTACGACTTTATCATTTCTTATATGTCTGGTGGGGAAATGCAGTCACTGATATGTTGAGTAGAAGTCATGCCAGTTTAGGGGCGATGTTCCTAGAGTGGAAATAGTTGGAGTATATTGCTAGCTATGACTTCCAACCTCATTGCGAGTTAGAGCCAAAGATGTTGGCATGCTTGATGATCATACATACTTTGATTAAGTGGATTAATACTAGTCAGAGGTGAGATGCTAGACTAGCAGAGATCATGGCAAAGATAGAAGAAAGAGTAGAGTATAAGGAGATGAAGCAGTATAGACACGATCAAGATGGTTGGCTCTATAAGGAAAGAAGGTTGTTTCTTCGCAATGTTGATGGATTACAAGATGAAGTGCTGCGAGAGTGCCATCACTCTAGATTGACAATACATTCTATTGGTAATTAGATTTATTGTGATATGAAGTAGGCATATTACTATGAGAGGACTAAGAAGGATGTCGGGACATTTATCTCGAAGTGTATGAACTGCTAGTTTGTAAAGGCAGAGCAGAAAAAACCAAGTGAGTTGATGCAACCACCTAAAGTTCCTGAGTGGAAACGGAAGCAAGTTTCAATGGACTTTATTTATGGACTTCAAAGGACCAAAGCAGGGCATGATAACATTTGAATCATAGTCAATAGATTGATGAAGAGTGCTCGATTCATACCATTAACTCTAGTAGATTGGCATCCAAATTGGCCGAGTTGTATGTGAAATGGGTAGTATGATTCCATAGTGTGCCGAGAAGCATTATGATTGACCAAGACCCATTATTCACGAGTGGATTTTGGAAGAGCTTACAAGAGGAGTTGGGAACATAGTTGCATCTTGGTACAGCTTATCATCTGCAAACCAATGGACATACCAAACGAATGAATCATATATAGGAGGATCTCTTGTGAGCTTGCATTCTCAATTTCAGAGGCTCGTGGGACGATCGCTTGCATTTGGTGGAGTTCGCAAAAAATAATACCTATTAATCTAATATCGGTATGAAATTGTACGAAGCATTGTATAGCTAACCGTGTAACGCACCTTCATGTTGGTGGGAAGCGGGGTGAGGAAATGATACTTATTCCAGATACAATTAGAGATACCCTAGAGAAAATTGAGATCATTCGACAATGAATGAAAACTACTCAAGAGCTACATTGATCAAATATGTCAACATTTAGAGTTCTCGATCGACGATATGGTATTCATGAAGATTCCTTCCTTAAAGAATGTTATTTGATTCTCTAATAAGGGAAAGTTGGCACCGAGATACGTAGGTCCTTTCTCGATAGTAGAGAGGATTGGAAACCTAGCCTATAGGTCAACTTACCTAAGAAAATGGTGAGCATGCACAATGTATTCCACGTTTCTCATTTGTGGATATTTGTGCATGGACCAAGCATGACGATTGCACCAGATCAACTTAATGATATCATTATTGAACCAAAGCTTCGAGACCTCATAAGCTAGTTCATATCATTGGACACTATACGAAATGGGTAAGAAGGAAGATAGTGGAGTTAGTGAAGGTTCAATGGGGTGAAAGTGAAGGCGGTTGCATATAGGAAACCAAGGACAACACGAGGGCTACAAATCCGGAGCACTTAGGGCTACACGAGCGAGATCTGGAAGAGCCTGTAGAGTGTGTTAGGCACTAAGCTCAAGATGAGTACCACTTATCATCCTCAAACAGATGGGCAGATAGAGAGAGTCAACAAGGTCCTAAAGGATCTGTTGAGGGATTGTGTGCTGGATTTTAGTGGTTCTTGGGAAGATCACTTGCACTTAGTGGAGTTTTTGTATAATAATAGTTATCAAACTTCTATAGGAATGACACCATTTGAAACTTTGTATGGAAGGCCATGCAAATCACCAGCATGTTAGTTAGAGATCGAAGATAGATTGGTCCTTGGTTTCGATTTGGCGGGAGAGGCGACTAAAAAGATCGAGTTGATGTGGAAAAGAATGATGGAAGCTCAGTGTAGTCAAAAGAGTTACACAGACAAGAGGCGTAAGGACCTAGAGTTCTCAGTTGGAGATAAAGTTTTCATTAAGATAGCACCAATGAAAGGCGTGGTTCGGTTCGAGAAGACCGAGAAGCTAGCAACGAGGCATGTTGGACCATTTTCTATATCAGAGAGGATTAGGAGACTCACGTACCGAGTAGATTTACCCAGCATTTTGGTTGGGGTCCATTATGTGTTTCATGTTACTCATCTTAGGAAGTATGTTCATAATCCAGAAACTACTTTGCTCCGATGGCGCTAGAAGACTTAGTAGTGGAACCAGATATGACTTTTTTTAGGTAACCAGTTCTTGTTGTGGAAAAAGATGAGAAAAGGCTAAGGAACAAGATAGTTGGATTGGTGAAAGTTCAGTGGAGCGACATCATGAAGGACTGTACTAGGAAGATATAAGACAAGATTAAGGATACTTTTCGCGAGTTATTTTAGACGGTATGTTCTATATAGGGTTCATATAAAATTTGGTTGGTAGGCTTTGCTTGCATGGGCAATATGCTTGTTGTTGTGTCCTTACTAAAATTTCGGGGACGGAATTCTTTAAGGGGGAGGTTCTATAATTCCCTTGAATTTTAATTAACATTATTCGAGATATTTAATTGGATAAATTAAATCAAATAATGTGAATAATTAAGGAGATGAGATTAATAAATCCAATGGTCATGCCTTAATGAATGAACTATAAGACTTAACTTAATTAAGAATGAGGAACTTCCTAAGGGGTAAACTTGGAAATAGGGCTATATTTCTTAGTATAAATCTCTTCCTCTACCTTAATGAACTTTTACTTTCTCATTCATAACTCCTCACCTATATTCCGATAGGCCATTTACAGCTCTAGGAAGAGTAAAAAATTGAAGATAAAGTTAAGGAATTAAAGCTAGGAAATTATCTCATTCTCTAATTAACTAATCAAGGTGAATAATCATGTTTATCGTCTCATTTTTTATGTTTGGATCGGTTATGGGTTATACCCGATTCATTTTTCTGATTTTGGTTACGATATAACCATTTAAACCTTTGTTTCGATAAGACATATGTGTTTTTAAATGTTAATGGGCTAATTAACATATTTATTTCGGTTTTGGTTAAATTCCAAATTATATTGATTTGCATATGCTTTAAAATTTTAATATGTTAAAATACACGATTAAAAGGATTTTTGGTGATTTTGGTGATTTTTCCTTAGTGGTTTACTACGGTAATTAAATTATTTATACTCAAGGGCTAAACTAAAAAAGGGCTCCTGAATTGGTTAAATTCGAAGGGAAATTGCTTTCGAAAATTATATAGGGAAGAAGAATAGTGTTTTAAGAAATAGGTTGACTATTTAGTAATTTTTACTATTCGAAAGTACAGAAGGAAGCCTCTTGACCAATCAGATTTAAACAAGCAAGAGGAACTATCACTTTCGTAGGCCCAGGGCTTACTTCCGACTACAAAGCCCACTTTCACCCTTTTGACTAAGTCAAAAAGTACCTTTTGTCTAAGTAGGAAGGTAAGCATTTACCTTTCACCTAAGTCGAAAGGTAGGAATGGTGTCATAAGGAGGAGAGGCAAAGTGATGGAGGTTGCTTCCTTGGCTTTCGAATGGAAATATAAATGCTTTTGAATTTATAGGTTTCGAAAGGGGGATCCTTTGACTCCATCATGTTTATAAAGACAAATTTTTTATACTCAAGAAGGGGTTCCAAAGGGGATCTTCAAAAGTTTAAACCTTCAAGAGAATTGTTTTAAATGTTTTCCAAAAAATATGTTTTAGAACCTTTCGACCAAGTCAAAAGATAGGAGAGGAAAAGGAAGGGGATACTTCTGAACCTTCCCATTTTTTAAAAGTTAAGTTTTAATGCCTTCGAAAGCCATGCTTTGGAAGGAGATGTATGCTTTTGACTCAAAACTTCAAAAGGAACAAAGTCAAAAGGGAGCTTCCAACTTCATTCCGCTTTATATTTTATATGCCTTCGAATGGGTTATTCGAAGGAAGGGCTAAGCCGCCAGCTTATACCTTTCGACTAAGTCAAAAGGTGAGCCCTCACCCTTCCGACTAAGTCGAAGGGTAAGGATGTTTCTAAAAGGCAAAAGGCTTCCGAAGGGGCTATCCTTGGATGTTTTAATGCTTTTGAAGGGGTTTTAAAGAAGTTTTCTTTAAACCAAGTTTTTAAGATCATTTTTTTATTTTCTTCCGAATAGGATATTTGGAAGAGATATTTTAGCCATTTTTCCTAAGTAAAACTTGCTAATTTGAAGGGTTACTTCGAACGGCTATAACATAAAATACTTATCTATGTATGGGTATGTAAGGGGGATCCTTATATAAATTGGATGTTAATAAACCTTGAGGACATCGGGGTGGGTTTAATGTTTTCGATACATAGTTTGGGGTTATAAACAATAATATGCTTTCAAAAATATACATTGAGGCCATCAATTCATTTTTATTTAATTCAACCTAATTGGGGCTATCAATGGGAATAGGTTAAATAGGCGGTATATCTTGGGAAAATAAGTAATCATGGGATCATGAATTTTAATAAATAATCATGAGGATCATGATATTTTAAATTCGCCAAGTGATGGCTTCTTGGTTAACCTAGGAAAATCATGAAATGGGCGGTAGATAGCCCACATCAAATTTCTAAAGAAAAGAATGTTTTTCCAGAGGTGGTTAGCCTCAGGAGTTGGCAACCAAGGGTTTATAGTCTCCTAGGAAAGCTATGGAGTGTGCAGTGGATAGCCTATACCAACTTTTATAAAAACAACGTACGTTGGATAATCTGCATTTATTTTAAATGGACTTGGGATGGATAGTCCTATTAAAAGTAAGATGGATAGTCATTTTATAGGTTTTAGAGGGGAACTCTAATAAATTGATTTTAGATGGGAAATTTAATAAGTTGCTTTTAGATGGGATATCTAATGAATGGGTGGAAGGGATATCCAATATATATGGTTTATGGATTTATTTCATATTATGTTAAGCCTAATCATTTTGGGTGCAGGAGCATAGTAAACGATTTGCATGTTTTATTTTGGATACTAATAAGGGGACAACCCTTCTGCTAAGCGATGTGGTCTCAATAGATATCTATTTATGATAAGAGAGATAGGGGATTATTCCTACCAGACATATTGTCTAACTCGAAGTTTGCGTTTCTCTACAAGCTTTCGGGTACTTAAAATTAATTTCAGTAGTTTGAAAGTAGAAGACTTTCAGGTTTTTAGGCGCATAAGCTTTCGGAGACATGCATGAGGTGGTGTTAGGTATATAGGAGCTATTTTATGTTTTCTGTTGTGATGTAGCAGGAAATGGAAAGTTCATTTCTATTAGTGCTCTGATCATCATAAGGGACATCTTCATATTCGCCCTTATCATATTTTGTACATGTATATATAATCTAAACGTGGTTAATGTCTGGAATTATGTAATTAAATCTGGATACTATTCATAAGAAATGAGAAATTTGGTTTTGTTGACGTTTAAAATTTTCATATTCTCCTGCCTCTGTGTTGCCAATAGTTTCAGGATTCCGATTTAGGTCACTCATAAATAACACCTATGGATGACTGCTGCATATGTAGTTAGTTTTGGGCCTCCGAAAGCGGGATGTTACAAGTTGGTATCAGAGCATGGTTTATGTACTTAAAAGGAGTTTATACCTTAAAAGATTTTAAAGCATAATCTAATGAATGCAAAATATAATTGGGCTTGGGTAACGTTATAGTAATACATGTGTACTTTGCTATAAATACTTAAGTATGTATTCCCACTCTCTTTATGTATTCCCACTCTGTTAGACCATTCTTTTATATCTTACCAAAATATAAGTTTAGGTAGTAGGAAAGTAAGATATGAAGGTAGGAAGTGGAAAAGTGAATCAAGGTGGAAGACGCAACGCAACAAATGGAAATGTTTGACCCAATACTAGGAGCAACCGAGGTCAACAGGTAGATGCAAACCTAGATCCAAATGCCAATGTTGATGTTGAAATTCCACTAGTTGATATAGGGATAATGTATCAATTCTTCTTGAATATGATGGAAGATGGAGCAGCCGTAGGAGTGGCATTAGGGAACGCTGGAGGAGCTAATCTAGTGGCCCCAGTTGGCAATAATTATGTCAAGCTAAGCTGGGATTACGCTAGTCTTGGAGGGAATCCTTTTCTAGGAAATAAGGATGTAGTAGGGGTGGAAAATTGGTTATTGCATTGTTAGAGGATATTTGCAGATATCAGCTTGACAGATATGCCGAAGAGAAGACTTGCTTCAAGGCAATTGCAGGGAGCACTGTTGTTTTGGTGGAACGGAGTTACCATAGGAGAGGCAGAGGAAGACTTGACTTGGGCTAAATTTTGAAGGAGGTAGAAGAAAGTTTTTTATCCGAGGTTGCCAAGTCTGCATTGTTAAGGAAATTGGCAGATTTAGTCCAAGGGGATAAAGCGATGATCGAGTATGCTATGGAATTTGATGAGTTGTCCTGTTACAGATATGCTACTGTGAATACAGTCATTTAGAGGAATAATAAGTTTATTAGGGGGTTGAATTTTGAGATCACCTGAGAAACCATGCCAAACCTCCAGGATCCATGTCATATTGTTATGGAGATGGCTATTCGGAATGAAGATATGCTTTCTACTTTTGGAAAGTGGAAGCCAGTTGAGGTTCAGAATTAACAGGGTAAGATGTGAAAGTTCTTTAAAAAGAAAGGTGCCCAGTAGAGGGTAGCAGCTAAGAAGAGCAAGGCTAATATTGTCTGTTACAAGTCTGACAAGAAGGGGCACTATGCTAATGAGTGTCGCTCGGGTGATGGAAAAGCAGTTGCAGTGAGGCCGAATGTGTAGTGCTATAACTGTGGCCAGATGGGGCATTACAATGACAAGTGTCCCGAGGCTGCTAAGGCTGGAAAGTGAAAGGTCTTTGCGTCGGAACCATCACCCTCTAGACCAACGGCTGCTGAGAAAGGAAAAGCTGTGATGGAAGATATGCTTATGATTCATAGTACTCCGGTTAGGATACTATTTGATACCGGTGCATTACCCTCATTTATATTTCAGTAGGTAGATTGCTTATGTCTGAAACCTTTATACCTTATTACTCCTTTAAGGGTTGCGAATCCTAAAGGAGGGTATGCAACTCTGGGAATGAGATATGACCAGTTAGAACTTAATTTGTTAACTCATATGTTTGAATGCAGTTTACATGTTTTTGGTTTCATGGATTTCAGGTTCATATTGGGTATGGATTGGTTAGATAGATATGGTGCTAGAATATTTTTCCAAGAGGGGGAAATATCATTGAAGCACCCTAATGCCCTTAACCGATTTATTACTCAGTAATGAGTTTGGATGGAAATGCTTATGTGTTATTGGGTGCCATGTGAGCGAAAGAAGAGTTGAAGCGGGTTTATGTTGCAAGAGAGTTTATGGATGTGTTTGAACAAGGTTCGAGATTGCCGTCGAAGAGAGCAATCAAGTTTCGGATAGATCTCGTATCGGGTGCTGACCCCGTAAGTAGACCACCTAGCAGGGTGTCACCAACTGAGATGAAGAAATTAAAGGTGTAGATAGTGGAATTGGAAGGAAATAATTTCATCCGACGAAGTAATTCTCCTTAGGGAACAGCCGTGGTATTCGTGAAGAATCCAGATGCTTCGTTAAGGATGTGTGTCGACTATCGCATGCTGAACGAGAGGACGATCAATAATAGGTATCCTTTGCCGAGAATCGACTACTTATTCGATCAGTTGAATGGAGCTACAGTGTTTTCCCAACTGGATTTGGCGACAGGTTTCCATCAGCTAAGAGTGGAAGAGGACAGTATTCCTTTGATGACGTTTAGAGCTAGATATGTGTCTTACAAATTGTTGGTTATGCCATTCGGGATTACTTACATGTCAGCTTTCTTCGTTGATTTCATGAACCGAGTTTTCCAAGAGCACTTTGATAGGTTAGTGTTGGTTTTTATTGATGACACTTTGGTATATTCTAAAAATGAAAAGGATCATGCGAATCATCTTAGAATAGTGTTGGAGATGCTAAGACAACATCGGCTGAAAGTGAAGTTTTCGAAATGTCATTTCTGGAAGAAGGAAGTGAAGTTACTTGGTCCGAGGAAGGTTTAGCAGTTGATTCAGATAAGATCGAAGCTGTTAACATCTAGAAAAGACCAAAGACGGTAAGCGAGAGGAGAAGCTTTCTTGGACTTATAGGTTAATACCGAAGGTTCATGAAGGATTTCTCGCGGATGGCGGCATCCTTGACTATGCTAACTAAGGAAGACATGAAGCTTGTTTGGTCTGACAAATGTGAGGAGGCATTCCATAAGTTGAAAATTTTGTTAACCAATGCGCCCGTGTTAGTAGTTCCTGATGGAAATCAGAGGTTGGTAGTTTACATCGTTGCATGTGGTACTGGGTTAGGTGCTGTGCTAATATAGAATGAAAAGGATATTGCTTATGCTTCTAGACAGCTTAGACCCCATGAAGTGAGATACCCGACTCATGATATGGAGTTGGCAGGTGTGGAGACATTATCTTTTGGGAGGAAGGTTTGAGCTATTTACATATTATATTCTCTCCGAAGGAGCTAAATATGACATAACAGAGATGGCTGGAGTTTGTTGCAGCTAATAATTTTAGCATCGAGTATACACCGGGAAAAGGAAATAAGGTGGCGGATGCACTTAGCAGGAAACATCAGAATGTGGTGTTAGCTGTGTTGGCGGAATGGAAGGACTTGGAAGCACTGGCTACTTGCAGTATGCAGTTGAGGTCGATTGCTGGATCTAGTCGGAATATTGCCATGATGTTTTGTTTGGAAGTTCGACCAATTTTGATCGAACGAATTGCTTCTAAGCAGAAAGAGGATCTAGTATTAGCCGAGAGAATTAGAAGGTTAGAAGGTGGAACCGAGATTGATGACTTAAAGGATTTTATTCTTGATCGTAGGGGTCGGTTGAGGAAGAAGGAACGGTAATGTGTGCAGAATGTTGGGAACCTTAGGAAGGAAGTCACGAGGGAATTTTATCGATTGAAGTTTACGATTCATCCTAGGAGAACCAAGATGTATCACGATATAAAGAGAAGTTTCGTCTAGAATGGAATGAAGAGGGATGTTGGCTTATGGGTAAAACAGTGTTTGAACTGTCAGCACGTAAAAGCCGAACATCAAAAGCCAAGTTGTAACGTCCCGCCTTTCCGTACGATTTAAATCGACGATAAACCAAACACGTTAAACTTAAACCATATAGAAGGGCGGATTGTTATGGGGTAAATAAGAAAAAGCAGAAAAGGAAAAATAAACAAAATAGAATCTTGCAGCGGAACGATAAAATATAATAATCAAATTTACAGTTCATGAAGCTATTTATAAAATATTCGATTATTCTTATAAAAATATATATCAGAGTTACACATATCAAAGAATAATAACAATGCAACGGAACAATGTGATGCAGTGGAACACTATAGTAAATAATAGTAATAATACAATCTTCATCTTCGTCCTCCAGAAATAAGGCCTTCAATTCCTGAAATGCTTAGGCTGACTCGAGCGAATTGAAAAGACAAAACACTCGAGTCAGAACTAAAAGATCTTATGTAAGTTAAATCAACAATAAATAATGTGAGTGGAATGGCGTCAGAGATGCTTACGGGATTTGACATCTCCTATCCAGTGTCTAACGTGAGTGCAGTAACTCAAGAGATGCTCGAGATTCACATCTCATAAGGATCCGTTAAACTATTTACTATGTAGTAATATTTCACTATTATAATAATATCTATAGTAAAATAAACTTACTTTTAAATAGCGTTAAGGAGTTACCCAATCTCCCCCTTAAACACAATAATAGTCCCAGTAGTCCATCCAATATCATGGTCCCTCCTGATCGAGAAGCCACCAGAAGATACCACACGGGCTACGAGATAAAACCAAACTCGTACAAGGCGCGATAGGGTAGGTGACACGGCACAACTTGGCAATGCCAGGGCAGATATACCAATTACGCTTCCGTGCTGGGGGTAACGCGTAGCGCGCAGCTACCGCCCACCTCGAGCCACACCCCCAAGTCAAAAAAATCAAATGTGGCCACCGAATCAATCCAAAAGTCAGAGTATAATATCGAAGGAATGTGTCCGATCAAAGGTGCTACCTCATTAGCCCGTCAATCACTCCTGTTTCAGTCACCTTATGCCAACTCACAGGAGTTGGGTCCACGTATTTACCTCAAATGAGACGCCGCCACCATCCTGCTTCATTCTAGAATCTCCACCACGTACACGGTTGTCAAAGTGGTTTTAGGTATCCACAGAGAGTATACGCATATCCGATCCCAATCTCTTTGCCACCCAATCGTTATTATAACACCGCGGTCATTTCAAAATAATTATACTTCAAAACCAGGATATAATATTCATTTTAAAACCATATAAATACGATATCATTTTCGTTTAAAAACCAAATCAATATGGCATCATTTATAAAACCCAAATCAATATAATATCATTTTTGTTTCAAATATATCATTTTCCCAAATTCATAGCATTTTCAAATCATAATACCTTAAAACCCAAAATTTTGAAGCAAAACTTCCGATACTTAAATGGTCTAATATTGAATTACTTTAATAATAAAATAGCTTTTTAAATTTCACAAATAAATTCCAAATACCGATTTGAACCTCCAATCAAACCATTTCAATTTCCATATAATTCAAAGCTTTAAATATTCCACCATTTCAAAACTAATTCTTTGATAATTCCTTATATATCAAATTTAATTACTATTCTTTAGATTTGAAATGTCTACTTAATAAATCCAATATAATTTAAGTAAAATTTTTAACTTCAACAACCAGATATCCTTTTAATTTATTTAACTTGATATATTCATTTAAATCAGCTTGATATTCATTTAAATCACACTAGACCAAAATCAAATTATAACAATCATACCCTTTAAAATTTCTAAATTTTATTAAATTCCAAATAAATTCCATATTCATCTTCCAACCTTACTCTCATTTAAGTCATTATAAACTCCAGAAATTTAACTTAAATAAATTCTTAATCATATTTTATCTTAATAAAACAAAACTTAATTATTAACTTATTTTATACTTCAAATCAATTTTATGCATAGCTTAAAACCCAGAATTTAACTATATATAAAATAACATTTATAAAATCCAAATCACTATCTCATAAAACCATATATTTCTTTGCAAAACCATAGAAATCCTTTTAAAATATTTTTATATATATAGGCCACGGTGTCTGTATATAATTTTCTACCCTATGGTCAAGTGATACAGATATTTATCATTTCAATCCGTAATTTAAAATAAAAATACGGTTATATATCATTACAAACTGCAATCCCGAATGGAATGAAGTGCATAACAATTTGCAGTTTAAAACAATATAAAATACATCATCCATTCATCCAATATCAATCATCAACCATTTATTACAATCATCATCCAATTTAAACCATAACATCAATATAGAGCATATAATAAATAACAGGTAATTTTTGACAGTTTATATTCAATAATAACTAAACAATCTATCTAACTGGCGGTTTATATGCAATAATAAAATAAATAACAATTTAATTTAGTAAATTAAATTTAGCTGAGATGATGATTTAAAAATATGCCAAACAATCATAAATAAATTTCAAATCATATCATATATCAATTTAACACACATAAGAAATTTTATAAGTTGTGAGTGGCTCAAAAGACTCACCTTTTGAATTTAAATTGAATTTAAATCCAATTTAAACCCCAAAAATGAACAGTCTCCAAATTCTTCCAAACCAATGTCAAACCGTCCGAAATTTCCATACGATCCTAACAACAGAAACCGCGCGTAAATCGAGCATCGTATGTAAAAGTTATAGCGATTAGAGCGATTCGAACTAAATAAAAAAAGAAACAAACTCACCCCTCAAACAAGCCATGTCACCATCCCCTTCTGTACGCTTTCCAGGCCCTAACCGAGCTACAACACTCGCACGCACTAAAACGATTGGCACTGCCGCCTCCGATCTGCCAATGCCCGCGCGCGATCACCACATCCGCAAAGCATAGTCGCGGCTGATCCTCCTACCACGCCTCGCCCATGACCTGATGTCGATTGCTGAAGGAGTAGCCGCCGCCTATTTTCTTAACCCTATTAGAATTAAATCTCACAGTCTAATCGTCGAATCGTAGAACAAACACCACCGATGCACTCCCTATTGTCCACTCTACAATACCTAGAAATGATTTGACGATCCGACAACGTTCATCGACGCGCGATGAACGACCGTGAAGTAAACCTCAATTTATGGCCACCCAAAAACTCTGATCGAGAAACGGACTGCAGATCTGACTTGCGCTCTTCGAGAGCTTCGATACATATTTTTTTCGAATTTTTTTATGGAGTTTGAAATTTCACTTTGATTTTTGAATTGCAATTGATATTGGGTATTTGTCTGCCATTGAAATGAGGAGGTGAAAGAAATTGTACGCGCAGACAAATGATATAAAGATGTAGGCTAGGGTTTATAACAGGGTATTTATAGGTAGGATTGAAATGGAATTGATGGACCCGATTTATAAACGCGTTGAACGATGGATGGCCCGAAAAGCCCGTGTGACTCCGGAACGAAATTGGGTCAACCCGTATATCAAAACAGATGTTTTAAAATATTTTAAACGCAATGGAAAAGGTTTCAGGTCCAAATTCCATAGTATGAATAAGTTATGCTAAAATAAAAAAAATTCAAATTGATTTCAATTGATGTCAATTTCATTGATTTCAAGGCGTTCCGAGTCCGTACGATCAAACGACAAGTCCGATCGCTACGAAACTTGAAACCCTACAATAATTCACCTTTACGGATCCGATGAAACTGGTTTCGTCGAAATCCGAGTCAGTGGCCAAAATGGCTATTTTTCCATTAATTAAATAAATTAATAATTAACTAATTAAATCACCATTTAATTCAAATTCCATAATTCATAAATTTTATCATCTTAGATTACTTTAGTAATTTATAACCCTTTATAACCAATTCCCATATCAATTTAAAGTTAACCAGTTCACAACTACAGTGTTTAACTTCCAATTTTTAATAAATTCATTAATTATCAATTGCAATTCAAATAAATAAATTTATTTGATTCTTAATCCTGTTATTCACTTCATTATCACCAAGAAGAAAAAAATAACATTGGTTCATGGTTTATTACGTTATTATTCCCAAATTTTCAACTTAATTTCCATTAATGTAATATCTAGATATTTAATTTCATTTATTTGAAATAAACCCAATCACTATAATTTACATTCAAATAAATTAATAAATCTTGATTTACAATATTTACATCAACCAATAGTCAAATTATAAATGGAATTGAAATTATTTTCAATATTACTTTAATTAACGTCAACGTAATAATTTATTTATATTTATTGCAATTGATTACCAGTTATAATTTAATATACTAAATAAATGGTTAACTTACAATACTTGTTACCATTAATGTTTATTTTCACTTATAAGCTATTATTAACAAACCAAATGTTGCAATTAGATTTAGACCTAATTCAATGCATTAAATGAATGGGTAAATGATTAAAGTTTTGCACTATTTTCACACTTTCTCACATTTATACTTGATTATCTACTAACAATTATTATAATTACTTACAGAACATTGATTTTTATTCAATGACCATTTATTATAAATTAAATTCATTAATTTAATTCAATGCTTACATTTTGTTTTCATATATTCAATTTGTAGCTAAGTATACATCTACATTATTTCTATTGATTTGAATTTCATTCAATTAATTAATAATTACCTTAGTTAACATTAACGTAGTATTAGATTGTAAATTTTGTAACTGATTTCCAATTTTAAATCAACAAGCTACAAATAGGTAACATACAATAATCGTTACCATTAATCCTTTAGTCGCATTAATAAGCTTTTATTACTTACAAATCAATGTTGACATTTATCTTCATACTAAAAATTTCATTCACTTATGTTCAATTTATAGCCAAACATAACATTTAGATTTATTTTCATAAATTGGTATTCCATTCAATTCATAAATTTATTAACTTGATAGGTATTATTTACCTTGTATTCTAGTTATTATTTCATAAATATGATTCCCAATCATTTCTTTAATTTATACTAACATTTAAAAGTTTATTACTTACCATTAACACTGTATTATTTCATTAATTCATTCAATACTTACTTTTATTTACCTATCTTCCATTTCGCAACCAAGTGCACAATTTACGCTATTTTACTTTTATTGATTTCACTTCAATTGTCAACAATTGGTTTTTCTTTTTTTCTTATAACCATTGTTACAATTCATTCTTAACCTTCACTTCAATATAAATTATAAAATTTTTATTTCTTTCTAAATTTAGTTACAAAAATTTTATTAAATTAACCAATTTATTTATAAAAATTTACGGGTCGTTACACTCTCCCCCACTCAAAACTTTTCGTCCCCGAAAAGGTAAAAGAAGGGAAAAGGAGAATTAAATAAACAATATATCTTATTCAAAAATATTAACTTTACAAACACATAAATTTACAAAATTAATTAATTTACACAAAATATACCAATTTATAAACATTAAATCTTTTTATCCTCAAATTAATAAAGTTTGGAAAACATTTTTCAAAATTTTTCTAAGTCCAAAATTTAAGGAAAAATTCGGCAGAGTCTCCTTTGTACGGGGAGGCTTGGGAGATAATATAATATGGAATATAACAATATATCACATATAGTTTCCAAAATAATATATATCCCAACCCGGGGAAAATAATATAATAACGCTATAAACCGTAATCCGAAAACGTACCTATTTGTCGGGCAATTTACACATATATTATGGAACCAAAAGCAGTAGAAATTGCTTCCATAACCTGTATTTCACTTATGTAATCCAAAAAGGTTAATAATTATACAAAATGAAATAATTAAAGTGGTTTCAATCATAAACAAACAAATCAATACAAACATCAATCACTTGCAACAAGGCATACAACCATCCCATAGAATCAACACAAATCAATCAGTCATTCTTATCAAACAAAACAAATAGTTGTTCGGGTTCAAAACTTCAAATTGTATAGAATGAAAAATAAACTACTGAGTGCACCATTTACTCAATAGTCTCTGATGAAGCTAAATAGATTATTCATACATCCGAACAATTTTAAAATGTCCTAACCCAAACAACCATAAACCAATACAAACAACAACAATTTCAAACAACAAATTTAGTTTATCCTTATTAATTCCATTCATACATTTGTTGTTTGATTTCTCTTTTTAATTCATATAATTGTTTATCTTTTTAATTTGCATTTATTTCTTACAATTTTATTTAGAAATAACTTCAACTTATTTACTTCAGTTTAAAATTTCTTACTTAAATACCTGCCTTCTGTTATATTTAATTAGTATTATTTCAATTATATGTAAGTTTATAACAACTACAACACCAAATTCTTATTTATTACGGAATTTCATCAATTACTGGCATTACCTCAAGTTTATTACTTGTATAATATCTATTACATTTTCATATCAACATTTCAACTTTTTATATCTTTTGGTAAGTTATATATATGCCTTTAAGAATGTAATTGAAAGTTATACAAGTTTTTCTCAATTCTTTTAATTAATTAAATGTTCAATAATAACATCCTTTGTTTTATATGTTACAAATTTAAAATTTCTTTTTGTTTAATTTATAACTTAGCATTAAATCTCTTATTTCCTTTAGAGGTTTCAATTATTAATTACCTACGTTCCAATTCACTATAATAATTGAAACTATTAATTAATGGAAAATTAAAAATTAAATACCGGGTTTTATTCAAATCATTTTAAAGTAACAGATAAATATATACTTACAATTTATGTATCCAATTATAATTAAAACAATTTAAAAGTTTATATTTGTTTATCAAAATAAGTCTGTAGTAAAACTACTACAACGGCCTTCCCACTTCGAAACTCAAAAATGAATGTCGATGATGCGTGCACTCATCACCGAAATTATTTTCCAGTGACAGAGAGGGGAGTACAACTTATTTCTTTCCAGAGTTCTTCTAAATAGTTCTTTCAAATTATATTGAAATATTTATATTAAAAAATACTTCTAAAATATTATTATTATATTCCAAAATCATTTGAAAGAAATTTTCAAAAACCCCGGAACTTAAGTTCTAAATTTCCAGTTCTTCATCTATTTTATTTTCAATCTCATTTCAACTATTATTTAAAATTTCATTACCTAACAACCAATATATTGCAACCAAATATAATCTTTACAAAATTTTATTTTATATATAGAAAATATACTAGGCAAAATTATTTCATTCACCTATATTAAAACCAAATATTATGTCGGTCCGTCCTATTTAGTGTTTAGAAATCCCTATTGATGTTATAATTTCTCATGCATCAACCAGAATTTATAAATACAAAATGGAAAAAGTTAACACAATATTAAAACCTTTTTATAACACTAACAAATACGCTCTCTCATATATATACACTCAGCAACTCCCATAGGGTATTACTACACTATTAACAAAGAGTCACACCCCACAAAGCTAAGGTTTATCTCTAAACCAAAGCTCTGGTACCAAATGTAACGTCCCGCCTTTTCGTACGATTTAAATCGACGATAAACCCAACACGTCAGACTTAAATCATACAGAAGGGCAAATTGTTATGGGGTAAATAAGAAAAAGAAGAGAAGGAAAAATAAACAAAATAGAATCTTGCAGCGGAATGATAAAATATAATAATCAAATATACAGTTCATGAAGCTGTTTATAAAATATTCGATTATTCTCATAAAAATATATATCATAATTACACATACCAAAGAATAATAACAATGCAGCGGAACAATGTGATGTAGTGGAACACTATAGTAAATAATAGTAATAATACAATCTTCGTCTTCCTCCTTCAGAAATAAGGCCTTCAATTCCTGAAATGCTCAGGCTGACCCGAGCGAATTGAAAAGACAAAACACTCGAGTCAGAACTAAAAGATCTTATGTAAGTTAAATCAACAATAAATAATGTGAGTGGAATGGCGTCAGATATGTTTACGAGATTTGACATCTCTTATCCAATGTCTAACGTGAGTGCAGTAACTCAAAAGATGCTTGGGATTCACATCTCCTAAGGATCCGTTAAACTATTTAATATGTAGTAATATTTCGCTATTATAATAATGTCTATAGTAAAATAAACTAACTTTTAAATAACGTTAAGGAGTTACCCAATCTCCCCCTTAAATACAATAATAGTCCTAATAGTCCATCCAATATCATGGTCCCTCCTGATCGGGAAGCCACCAGAGGATACCACACGGGCTACGGAAGAAAACCAAACTCGTACAAGGCGCGATAGGGTAGGTGACACGGCACAACTAGGCAGTGCCAGGGTAGATATACCAATTACGCTTCCGGGCCGGTGGTAACGCGTAGCGCGCAGCTACCGCCCACTTCGAGACATACCCCCAAATCAAAAAAATCAAAAGTAGCCACCGAATCAACCCAAAAGTCAGAGTATAATATCGAAGAAATGTGTCCAATCAAAGGTGCTACTTCATTAGCCCGTCAATCGCTCCTGTTTTAGCCACCTTATGCCAACTTGCGAGAGTTGGGTCCACGTATTTACCTCAAAGGTAACGCTGCCAACATCCTACGTCATTCTGGAATCTCCACCGCGTACACGGTTGTCGAAGTGGTTTTCGGTATCGACAGAGAGTATGCCCGTTGTAACGATATCGGATTTTGCCCGTTCGAAAATCGACATCCATACTTTACATCGTACTCGAATGCCATAGATTCGACCGTTCAAATTCGATTCGTCGGGGCTTATAACACCATTAAGTAAACAACGCAGTGGAAAAAAATAAATATCAATATACAACATCTGATACAACATCTTGATACAACAGATGATACAATTGATATCGATATACATCAGAGATATGATACAATAAAATAGCAGCGGAAAGACAATAGATAACAACAGCAACGGAACAAATAACTCTATGATAGTCTCCAAGGAAGAATTCCGGCAGCAGCTTGAACCATCATCACAATACACTAAGACAAGCAAGTCTCGTCCATATCCAAAGATTGAACTAGCTCCAGATAATCTACCAAACCTAACTATCTGAAAAACCCAACTCTAGACTGCTCGTGTGGAAAATAGTGAGCACCCAGAGTTTAGGAAAGGAACAATAAACTCCGGGTCAGTCATGGGACTGGTGTGAGTAACGAAAACAGTTTATCTTTTAAAGAAAACAAGATTTATAAAAGAAAATCCGATAGGCTTTTTAGAAAATGAAACTACCATAAGACCTCCCGCCACATACACAATGTAAACGCAGAATTGGAGGAGATTTATTCTTATGATAGTCAAACATGCTTAATACGCAGAAAATTTCTTTGATATTATTATTATAAGTGCACAGTGCAGAAAAGCATTCCGAAAGTAGAATATAAATCTTAGCCAGCATACGACCATTATCGTATGCCTACTATAGCTACCATGTTCAATAGCAGGTTACCGCCACATTCCATGGCAGGTTATACAACTAAAACCGTACAAGGCGCGTATTGTTTCTTTGGAGTTTTCCAACAAATGGTCAGGCTAAGGAACTTCCTATTGCCACATGGGAACGCCTCTGGCGGGACGCCCCGAGAACCAAACCGTTCTCTGCCAAACAAGGCCGGGAACCCCTTTTCCCAAGGGATATTATAAACCCTCAGATATGCCACCCCCGGTCCTTTGGGACCTTTAAACGAGCCTACCTCTAATCCAACAACCACACAGAAATAAATATAGTGTGTGTCCACATGAGTAAGTATCTGGGATCCATACCATGATACTACCCTTTTCCAGAAGGAATGGTCATACCCTAGGGGAGCTACCCCTGAAACCTTGCCGCACAATTCCTGTTTTGACCATTACCGATTTGTGAGGCTCGACGAAGTCTCGTCCACAAAGCTACACTTTGGTACAAAGCCATGCTTTGGGTCAACAAATGATCAAAGTAATGATCACAAAGATAAATGATCAAACAAATGATCCTATCACAAATGATCAAACAATGATCATTACACAGCAACACTTAGCATGTCACATTACCAAATTGGGAATATATCGCCGATAACATTCAACTACATAACCTCTGAGCTCGTACGTCTCAGAGAAGGGTGTTAAGCTAAAAGAATAAATTCTCCGCCACCACAGAAATGTATTTGAAAGAAATCTGCTTTATATCCCAAAATGTAATGTCAGACACACAATCCATACAAGTCTGTTCCGGGTTCGAACAGAACCGAAGGCACTTCCAAAGAAGCCCTTGCAATCCGAATATTCACTAATTACGATCGGACTTCCCATCACATATGGAGTCTCTATACCGAGGCCATTCGATGCAAAGATATTCGACGAGTTGTCCTTTCGTTTTCGAAAATATCCGGTCTTCACCACCGGTCTTCAAATGCTATTCATAACGACGTATCATTATTCAGAATGGGATATATGACACAAAGGTCCTCTCCCGGCTAAACCGAATAATGAGCGCAATATTTCAAAAACATATGGATATTGGGATTTCAATTAAGTCACAACTTATTACCCAAAACTTTCTTCCAAATGGTTTAAATCAATTACCATTTCAAATCTTTAAACAAAAGATTTATTTCTCAAAGTTCAATTCATAGATTTCCAAAACAATTTTATTTCGATAGGGTTAACCCTTTTAATCTTTAAATTAAAGATTTAACTTATAACTTTCAAACCGTTTCTATAACTTGGAAATTATTTTCATTTTCAAACTTGAAATTCTTTTTGACACAAATTGGACGTTCATTTCTTATGTGAAAGCTTTTACTATGTGAAAACAAACAGTTTTCATTCAGAAAAATATCCAATTATATTTATACGAGTTAAAATTTTTAATTTATATTCATATTCCAAATTAATACATTTTAAAATGGTTTAACCCATATATATAACTGGTATAACATCTTTTATCCCTAGTTTCAAACCATAGTATTCAGTTTCAAATTTTGAATTTAAATTTAAATCAAATTACTTAAATTCCAAAATTTAATCAAGTTATTCAAGAATAAATTTCATCTTTGAAATTCCATTTCAAAAGCTTTTCACTTTAAACCCAATCCGTTTTTCAAATCATTTGAATTTAAAATTTTAACTTCAAAACTATTTCCAAAAATCTGTGACTTAATCAATTTCCTCGTGAAATCCATATTTGTGTGTGTATAAGTGTGGTCCAGGGGTTTAACACACTAGTGCAACATCATTCAATCATTATGGATTAAAACACAGAAATATAGTTGATAAGCGATATAAACTATAACGCTCATCACCCATTCACAGATTCACAGATAATATACAGATGAATATAAATAAATGAATAAATTTCACACAGCTCAATTCACAGAACGAAATATCACTAATCAGATAGGGTAATCAATTCAAGGCATCACATATAATACGAACATTCATAAGTAAGGTCAAGCATTTGATAATAATTTATAAACAGGATTTATTAATTATTTAATCCTATGTAATTCAATTTATCTCCAATTAAATTAATTACTTATGAATTTATTATCCAATTCTGATTTATTAATTCCAAATCATTTGATATAAATTAATTTATCAAACACTTTAATTAATTAAATTATTCTTAATCAATCATATTAATTAAATTGACTTTTGAACCAATTATATAATTAATTAACTTCTTAATTGATTATTTCAAGAAATTTACTCTTTAATTACTTATCATTAAGCAATCATATAATAACAAATCATTAATTACCAATTTATCTTTATCATTGATTTAATCAAAATATCCAAATTTTATTACAATTAGTAATTAACTCCTTAATTTCTTTCATTAAGTAATTTACGATTTACAATTGATTTAATTATTAATCTAATTTGTTATCAAAATTTATCACCTTACTTTTGTTATAAAGAAATTTAAAAGAGTTTGAAATCAAATTCCTCTTAAGTTCATATATCAAAGTATACTTACATATTCTAAAGTTATTAACATTTAAATTTATAAAACTCATTTTATTTCCAAAATCTTAACTTCAGATTTAAACTCAAATCCAGGTTTAAAAATGTTGATTTTAAACTTTGTTTAGAACTTCCTTTACAATTTCAAATACCATTTTCTAAATTCAATTTCCCTTTGAATACACTTCATTGTTTAACCACTTTTAATTTAATACTACAATTTGAAAATAAAGAAAGTTTCCAAACTAATCTGAGTTTATATTTAAACTTCTGTTTTTAAACTTGTTTAAGCTTGTTTTAAAATTTGATTTTTAAAATCCAGAAAACAGAACAGGTCTGTTATAAAACCTGGACTAACATTGACCCGAGCCCCTTATCATTTTGCTTCGAGTCGCGCCCCTTCCTGCTTCGAGCAAAACAACCAAATCCCCGTGCGTTTCTTCGAGCCTCCCTGTACGCTCTCCTTCTTCTTCTTCTCTTTTCTTTTTTTTTCCAGCAAGTTTTGTTTGAGCTTAGATATAAATTAAACATCAGGTTCATGTTCCAACTCGTCCTTAACCCGAAGCAATCAATCACCAAACTCGTGCACTACTCGAGAATACCCACAGAACACCCAGTTGTGCACGAGATCACCGTGCACTTGCACGACCCATCCAAGCGACGACAATCGTTGCCGTTACCCCCCACATATCAACGATGATCGATTTGACCAGATTCGACACCCAGATTCTCGAGCAAACGCAAAACTCAAATTCGAGTTGTTCGTCCCAAATACTGGAACCACCCCTCCTCAGAAATCACCATGTGCTGACGCTTCCGACCACCGACGAGCACGCCACCCATACCAGAGATGCATCGCGGCCTCCTCGCCACAATCCTCCACCCGCGATCGCTTAAATCACAATGCCGAAGACGAGAACAACTCTCGACCATCACGTAGAAAACACAGAGGTTAAACCCTAAATTCGATTTGACTTACAAATTTTTGCATTTGAAATTTTTTTCAACATTTTTCCTATATCACTGAATCAAAAATCTAGCTCCATAACAAATTTAAGCATCATTAATCCATTAAATCAACAGAATTTTGTAAAAAAGTGTTTTTTTGTTCATATGTAAACCACTCCTTCTTTTCTCAACTAAAATTTCTCATTTTTGTTTTAGAAATCTTCTTTTTGTATGTAGACTCAAGCTATAAAATTAAATCAGCAATTCGCCACATTCGAATTTAACATAATATTGCATGGTTTCCTGTAAAACAGGATTTCAGTAGTAAATACTTCACCATCGGTTTTAAGCAGCTTTTAAAGTCTTGATGTATGTTTAAACATCTTGTTTGTTTGAATATTCTAAGCTTATCAATGATTAGTTGAAAATATTTTTGAGTTTTAAACAAATATGTAACTCTGTAAAAATTTAACAGAGAAAACCTGTACCTAAACATTCCACAAACAACCTATAGATATAACACAGAACTGTATTCAAAAGGGATACTTAAACAACCCAATATCATTAATGAATTTCTCATTCAGGATTTTATTTAAACTTAAAAACTTTAAATTTATGTTTACTCATAGATTCACAAGCACTGAATTCAAAGAAAGGGTTTAAAAGTTAAAGTTACTCACAACATAACCCAAATATCAATCGCTGATATCAAAATATATATAAACAAAACCAAAGGGTAGTTAGCTCACCAGGCATGAAGACAGAGCTTGATAATGTTGAACATACTTAAGTTCTTTGCTTGCTGAAACTCTTTATTTTTGAAACAGGATTGAACTTCCAGTTGAAACCATTACTTGATCCTCTGGCTTGAGTTGAATTTGTTTGATGTTTATTTAAGTTTTTTTTTCTTTAAATGGCATGCTTCAGTGTTTTCGAACTATGATGAAGAAGATATATAAAAGAATGAATTTACAGGTTGATGTTATGTTATGTTTGTACAACTGGGTGAGGTATTATTTGGTTTGTACAAAATAAAATCAGAGTTTTCTTTCTTTGTAGGCTGAATTGATTTTAAAAATAGGTCGAATTGATTTTGTTGACTTTGCAAACGTTTGGTGGCTGAAACATCATATGGTGGCTGATGTATATATTTGCATTAATTGCCTTTTACCATTCTACTTGCTTTGTTTATGTTCATGCAGATTGTACTTTGCTTTAGCCTTATTTGTTTTTCTCAGCCTACATATCTATTTGCTTGCCTTACATTACTCGGCTGAGATGATTTTGTAATTATATTTATTTCAGCTAATATCTTGCGTGTTGCATTGGTCTTATTTCTATTCAAATATAAATGTATTTCTATAGTTAATAGGTTGTTATGATTTTAGCTAATATATTTCATTTGCCTAGTTTACTTATGTATTTGTTTACTTTACATTGTATACTTCCTTACTTATCCAGGTTTACTACATATACTTTATTATTCTTTCTTGCTTTGACTATGTTGAGATAATCTCAGCTGATATAAGCTTGCATTGTGGCTACAACTTTGCATTTTGGCTTTGTTTATTTATATTTTTTATTCCCAGGCTCTTGTATTGCTTTGGGTACTTGTCTTTTGTTTGTTTCATTCCATGCTTATTTGCCTGCATACTTGCATACTTATTCTTTTTAGTTTTGTTTTATACTTATTGTTTTTGTTTTATATATCAATGTTCTTATTTTTATTCATAGCTTAAGTATAAATTATTTTACTTTACAAAATAAGTGAACTTCTATTTTTATTTTACTCTTATTACTTTTGTAGCCTACTCAATTTATATTATCCTGTATTGATTTATTAATATAAGATTAAGATATATATATATATATATATACTTTATATTGTTATATCTTATATTTTATTTACTTCTTATTTATTGTCTTGTATTTATTATATATATTTTAACCATCAATAATAAATTAACAATTCACTTATTTATTCATTTCATACTTGTGTCAATGTATATACTTTAATATTTATTTTTCAAACCATTAATATAAGATTTAAATTCAAATAATTTAACACATTTTTATTTGAGATCGGGGAAACTCGCATCAATCCATCTATACATTTCACAATTTTAATTCAAAAATTCGATAAATTATCAATTTAAATTTAATTAAAATCCGTTGTCGTTACAGACTTCCCCCCTTAAAAAGAATTTCGTCCTCGAAATTCGCCAGAGAGAGATAACGAAGATAAATGAAAGATAGAGAAATATCTTTTCAGATCAAACTGGATATTAGTTCTGCATTTGGCTCACCAAATCAGAATATCAACAATAGATACGAGAAATTATGATAGAATTTCAAATTTGGTTTTAAACGAAATCATTATATCGATACTATTTACATTTAGCTTCATATTCTATTAATCAGTTGACTCAATTTTTAAAATTTCCAATTCATTTAAAATTTCCAATTTCAAATTCATACTCATTAAGGTTTAAATCAAAAACTGATAAGAAACCGATGAAGACATGAAGTAAGGATTTTCTATAACGAATCGTATAGCCATCATCATATCGAAACTCTTCTTTCTGGAGCTGTCACGAAGCAATCAACAGAATTTGGAAAGGCGAATCAAAGAAAATTGATAGAGAAAGTTGTTTCCACTGTTGCAGTGTATTGACCATTTATAGTCGTATTCCCCTGTCCCCTATCTCGTTCTCTTCTTGCACTCATACTTACTATTAGTGGATAGTAAGAGAATTTACTGAGACATTCGAACGGATATCTTAGGAATTACTCATTCTAGGGTATACTTCACCCTACCTCTAATGAGCTACTTAACGTGTTATACTCCTGAGCTAAAGTTTCACCTTAGCTCTGATACCAAATGTAACGATATCGGATTTTTCCCGTTCGAAAATCGACATCCATACTTTACATCGTACTCGAATGCCGTAGATTCGACCGTTCAAATTCGATTCGCCGGGGCTTATAACACCATTAAGTAAACAACATAGCGGAAAAAAATAAATATCAATATACAACATCTGATACAACATCCTGATACAACAGATGATACAATTGATATCGATATACATCAGAGATATGATACAATAAAATAGCAGCGGAAAGAAAATAGATAACAACAGCAACGGAACAAATAACTCTAAGATAGTCTCCAAGGAAGAATTCCAGCAGCAGCTTGAACCATCATCACAATACACTAAGACAAGCAAGTCTCGTCCATATCCAAAGATTGAACTAGCTCCAGATAATCTACCAAACCTAACTATCTGAAAAATCCAACTCTAGACTGCTCGTGTGGAAAATAGTGAGCACCCAGAGTTTAGGAAAGGAACAATAAACTCCGGGTCAGTCATGGGACTGGTGTGAGTAACAAAAACAGTTTATCTTTTAAAGAAAACAAGATTTATAAAAGAAAATCCGATATGCTTTTTAGAAAATGAAACTACCATAAGACCTCCCGCCACACACACAATGTAAACGCAGAATTGGAGGAGATTTCTTCTTATGATAGTCAAACATGCTTAATACGCAGAAAATTTCTTTGATATTATTACTATAAGTGCACAGTGCAGAAAAGCATTCCGAAAGTAGAATATAAATCTTAGCCAGCATACGACCATTAACGTATGCCTACTATAGCTACCATGTTCAATAGCAGGTTACTGCCACATTCCATGGCAGGTTATACAACTAAAACCGTACAAGGCGCGTATTGTTTCTTTGGATTTTTCCAACAAATGGTCAGGCTAAGGAACTTCCTATTGCCACATGGGAACGCCTCTGGCGGGACGCCCCGAGAACCAAACCGTTCTCTGCCAAACAAGGTCGGGAACCCCTTTTCCCAAGGGATATTATAAACCCTCAGATATGCCACCCCCGGTCCTTTGGGACCTTTAAACGAGGTACCTCTAATCCAACAACCACACAGAAATAAATATAGTGTGTGTCCACATGAGTAAGTATCTGGGCTCCATACCATGATACTACCCTTTTCCAGAAGGAATGGTCATACCCTAGCGGAGCTACCCCTGAAACCTTGCCGCACAATTCCTGTTTTGACCATTACCGATTTGTGAGGCTCGACGAAGTCTCGTCCACAAAGCTACACTTTGGTACAAAGCCATGCTTTGGGTCAACAAATGATCAAAGTAATGATCACAAAGATAAATGATCAAACAAATGATCCTATCACAAATGATCAAACAATGATCATTACACAGCAACACTTAGCATGTCACATTACCAAATTGGGAATATATCGCCGATAACATTCAACTACATAACCTCTGAGCTCGTACGTCTCAGAGAAGGGTGTTAAGCTAAAAGAATAAATTCTCCGCCACCACAGAAATGTATTTGAAAGAAATCTGCTTTATATCCCAAAATGTAATGTCAGACACACAATCCATACAAGTCTGTTCCGGGTTCGAACAGAACCGAAGGCACTTCCAAAGAAGCCCTTGCAATCCGAATATTCACTAATTACGATCGGACTTCCCATCACATATGGAGTCTCTATACCGGGGCCATTCGATGCAAAGACATTCGACGAGTTGTCCTTTCATTTTCGAAAATATCCGGTCTTCACCACCGGTCTTCAAATGCTATTCATAACGACGTATCATTATTCAGAATGGGATATATGACATAAAGGTCCTCTCCCGGCTAAACCGAATAATGAGCGCAATATTTCAAAAACATATGGATATTGGGATTTCAATTAAGTCACAACTTATTACCCAAAACTTTCTTCCAAATGGTTTAAATCAATTACCATTTCAAATCTTTAAACAAAAGATTTATTTCTCAAAGTTCAATTCATAGATTTCCAAAACAATTTTATTTCGATAGGGTTAACCCTTTTAATCTTTAAATTAAAGATTTAACTTATAACTTTCAAACCGTTTCTATAACTTGGAAATTATTTTCATTTTCAAACTTGAAATTCTTTTTGACACAAATTGGACGTTCGTTTCTTATGTGAAAGCTTTTACTATGTGAAAACAAACAGTTTTCATTCAGAAAATTATCCAATTATATTTATACGAGTTAAAATTTTTAATTTATATTCATATTCCCAAATTAATACATTTTAAAATGGTTTAACCCATATATATAACTGGTATAACATCTTTTATCACTTGTTTCAAATCATAGTATTCAGTTTCAAATTTTGAATTTAAATTTAAATCAAATTATTTAAATTCCAAAATTTAATCAAGTTATTCAAGAATAAATTTCATCTTTGAAATTCCATTTCAAAAGCTTTTCACTTTAAACCCAATCCGTTTTCAAATCATTTAAATTTAAAATTTTAACTTCAAAACTATTTCCAAAAATCTGTGACTTAATCAATTTCCTCGTGAAATCCATATTTGTGTGTGTATAAGTGTGGTCCAGGGGTTTAACACACTAGTGCAACATCATTCAATCATCATGGATTAAAACACAGAAATATAGTTGATAAGCGATATAAACTATAACGCTCATCACCCATTCACAGATAATATACAGATGAATATAAATAAATGAATAAATTTCACACAGCTCAATTCACAGAACGAAATATCACCAATCAGATAGGGTAATCAATTCAAGGCATCACATATAATACGATCATTCATAAGTAAGGTCAAGCATTTGATAATAATTTATAAACAGGATTTATTAATTATTTAATCCTATGTAATTCAATTTATCTCCAATTAAATTAATTACTTATGAATTTATTATCCAATTCTGATTTATTAATTCCAAATCATTTGATATAAATTAATTTATCAAACACTTTAATTAATTAAATTATTCTTAATCAATCATATTAATTAAATTGACTTTTGAACCAATTATATAATTAATTAACTTCTTAATTGATTATTTCAAGAAATTTACTCTTTAATTAATTATCATTAAGCAATCATATAATAACAAATCATTAATTACCAATTTATCTTTATCATTGATTTAATCAAAATATCCAAATTTTATTACAATTAGTAATTAACTCCTTAATTTCTTTCATTAAGTAATTTACGATTTACAATTGATTTAATTAATTAATCTAATTTGTTATCAAAATTTATCACAGTACTTTTGTTATAAAGAAATTTAAAAGAGTTTGAAATCAAATTCCTCCTAAGTTCATATATCAAAGTATACTTACATATTCTAAAGTTATTAACATTTAAATTTATAAAACTCATTTTATTTCCAAAATCTTAACTTCAGATTTAAACTCAAATCCAGGTTTAAAAATGTTGATTTTAAACTTTTTTTAGAACTTCCTTTACAATTTCAAATACCATTTTCTAAATTCAATTTCCCTTTGAATACACTTCATTGTTTAACCACTTTTAATTTAATACTACAATTTGAAAATAAAGAAAGTTTCCAAACTAATCCGAGTTTATATTTAAACTTCTGTTTTTAAACTTGTTTAAGCTTGTTTTAAAATTTGATTTTTAAAATCCAGAAAACAGAACAGGTCTGTTATAAAACCTGGACTAACATTGACCCGAGCCCCTTATCATTTTGCTTCGAGTCGCGCCCCTTCCTGCTTCGAGCAAAACAACCAAATCCCCGTGCGTTTCTTCGAGCCTCCCTGTACGCTCTCCTTCTTCTTCTTCTCTTTTTTTTTTTCCAGCAAGTTTTGTTTGAGCTTAGATATAAATTAAACATCAGGTTCATGTTCCAACTCATCCTTAACCCGAAGCAATCAATCACCAAACTCGTGCACTACTCGAGAATACCCACAGAACACGCAGTTGTGCACGAGATCACCGTGCACTTGCACGACCCATCCAAGCGAAGGCGATCATTGCCGTAACCCCCCACATATCAACGATGATCGATTTGACCAGATTCGACACCCAGATTCTCTAGCAAACGCGAAACTCAAATTCGAGTTGTTCGTCCCAAATACTGGAACCACCCCTCCTCAGAAATCACCATGTGCCGACGCTTCCGACCACCGACGAGCACGCCACCCATACCAGAGATGCATCGCGGCCTCCTTGCCACAATCCTCCACCCGCGATCGCTTAAATCACAATGCCGAAGACGAGAACAACTCTCGACCATCACGTAGAAAACACAGAGGTTAAACCCTAAATTCGATTTGACTTACAAATTTTTGCATTTGAAATTTTTTTCAACGTTTTTCCTATATCACTGAATCAAAAATCTAGCTCCATAACAAATTTCAGCATCATTAATCCATTAAATCAACAGAATTTTGTAAAAAAAGTGTTTTTTTGTTCATATGTAAACCACTCCTTCTTTTCTCAACTAAAATTTCTCATTTTTGTTTTAAAAATCTTCTTTTTGTATGTAGAATCAAGCTATAAAATTAAATCAGCAATTCCCCACATTCGAATTTAACATAATATTGCATGGTTTCCTGTAAAACAGGATTTCAATAGTAAATACTTCACCATCGGTTTTAAGCAGCTTTTAAAGTCTTGATGTATGTTTAAACATCTTGTTTGTTTGAAGATTCTAAGCTTATCAATGATTAGTTGAAAATATTTTTGAGTTTTAAACAAATATGTAAATCTGTAAAAATTTAACAGAGAAAACCTGTACCTAAACATTCCACAAACAACCTATAGATATAACACAGAACTGTATTCAAAAGGGATACTTAAACAACCCAATATCATTAATGAATTTCTCATTCAGGATCTTATTTAAACTTAAAAACTTTAAATTTATGTTTACTCATAGATTCACAAGCACTGAATTCAAAGAAAGGGTTTAAAAGTTAAAGTTACTCACAACATAACCCAAATATCAATCGCTGATATCAAAATATATATAAACAAAACCAAAGGGTAGTTAGCTCACCAGGCATGAAGACAGAGCTTGATAATGTTGAACATACTTAAGTTCTTTGCTTGCTGAAACTCTTTATTTTTGAAACAGGATTGAACTTCCAGTTGAAACCATTACTTGATCCTCTAGCTTGAGTTGAATTTGTTTGATGTTTATTTAAGTTTTTTTTTTCTTTAAATGGCATGCTTCAGTGTTTTCGAACTATGATGAAGAAGATATATAAAAGAATGAATTTACAGGTTGATGTTATGTTATGTTTGTACAACTGGGTGAGGTATTATTTGGTTTGTACAAAATAAAATCAGAGTTTTCTTTCTTTGTAGGCTGAATTGATTTTAAAAATAGGTCGAATTGATTTTGTTGACTTTGCAAACGTTTGGTGGCTGAAACATCATATGGTGGCTGATGTATATATTTGCATTAATTGCCTTTTACCATTCTACTTGCTTTGTTTATGTTCATGCAGATTGTACTTTGCTTTAGCCTTATTTGTTTTTCTCAGCCTACATATCTATTTGCTTGCCTTACATTACTCGGCTGAGATGATTTTGTACTTATATTTATTTCAGCTAATATCTTGCGTGTTGCATTGGTCTTATTTCTATTCAAATATAAATGTATTTCTATAGTTAATAGGTTGTTATGATTTTAGCTAATATATTTCATTTGCCTAGTTTACTTATGTATTTGTTTACTTTACATTGTATACTTCCTTACTTATCCAGGTTTACTACATATACTTTATTATTCTTTCTTGCTTTGACTATGTTGAGATAATCTCAGCTGATATAAGCTTGCATTGTGGCTACAACTTTGCATTTTGGCTTTGTTTATTTATATTTTTTATTCCCAGGCTCTTGTATTGCTTTGGGTACTTGTCTTTTGTTTGTTTCATTCCATGCTTATTTGCCTGCATACTTGCATACTTATTCTTTTTAGTTTTGTTTTATACTTATTGTTTTTGTTTTATATATCAATGTTCTTATTTTTATTCATAGCTTAAGTATAAATTATTTTACTTTACAAAATAAGTGAACTTCTATTTTTATTTTACTCTTATTACTTTTGTAGCCTACTCCATTTATATTATCCTGTATTGATTTATTAATATAAGATTAAGATATATATATATATATATATATATATATATTTTTACTTTATATTGTTATATCTTATATTTTATTTACTTCTTATTTATTGTCTTGTATTTATTATATATATTTTAACCATCAATAATAAATTAACAATTCACTTATTTATTCATTTCATACTTGTGTCAATGTATATACTTTAATATTTACTTTTCAAACCATTAATATAAGATTTAAATTCAAATAATTTAAAACATTTTTATTTGAGATCGGGGAAACTCGCATCAATCCATCTATACATTTCACAATTTTAATTCAAAAATTCGATAAATTATCAATTTAAATTTAATTAAAATCTGGGGTCGTTACACCCGTATCCGATCCCGGTCTCTTTGCCAACCAATCGTTATTATAACACCGCGGTCATTTCAAAATAATTATACTTCAAAACCAGGATATTATATTCATTTTAAAACCATATAAATAAGATATCATTTTCGTTTAAAAACCAAATCAATATGATATCATTTATAAAACCCAAATCAATATAATATCATTTTTATTTCAAATATATCCTTTTCCCAAATTCATGGCATTTTCAAATCATAATACCTTAAAACCCAAAATTTTAAAAAATAACTTCCAATACTTAAATGGTTTAATATTGAATTACTTTAATTATAAAATAGCTTTTTAAATTTCACAAAATTCCAAATACTGATTTGAACCTCCAATCAAACCATTTCAATTTCCATATAATTCAAATCTTTAAATATTCCACCATTTCAAAACTAATTCTTTAATAATTCCATATATATCAAATTTAATTACTATTCTTTAGATTTGAAATGTCTACTTAATAAATCCAATATAATTTAAGTAAAACTTTTAACTTCAAAAACTAGATATCCTTTTAATTTATTTAACTTGATATATTCATTTAAATCAACTTGATATTCATTTAAATCACTCTAAACAAAAACCAAGTTATAACAATCATACCCTTTAAAATTTCTAAATTTTATTAAATTCCAAATAAATTCCATATTCATCTTCCAACCTTGTTCTCATTTAAGTCATTATAAACTCCAGAAATTTAACTTAAATAAAAGCTTAATCATATTTTATCTTAATAAAATCAAACTTAATTATTAACTTCTTTTATACGTCAAATCAATTTTATACATAGCTTAAAACCCAGAATTTAACTGTATATAAAATAACATTTATAAAATCCAAATCACTATCTCATAAAACCATATATTTCTTTGCAAAACCATAGAAATCCTTTTAAAATATTTTTACATATATAAACCATGGTGTCTGTATATAATTTTCTACCCTATGGTCAAGTGATACAGATATTTATCATTTCAATCCATAATTTAAAATAAAAATACGGTTATATATCATTACAAACCGCAATCCCGAATGGAATGAAGTGCATAACAATTTGCAGTTTCAAACAATATAAAATACGTCATCCATTTATCCAATATCAATCATCAACCATTTATTACAATCATAATCTAATTTAAACCATAACATCAATATAGAGCATATAATAAATAACGTATAATTTCTGACAGTTTATATTCAATAATAACTTAAACAATCTATCTAACTGGAAGTTTATATGCAATAATAAATTAAATAAAAATTTAATTTAGTAAATTAAATTTAGCTGAGATGATGATTTAAAAATATGCCAAACAATCTTAAATAAGTTTCAAATCATATCATATATCAATTTAACACACATAAGAACTTTTATAAGTTATGAGTGGGTTAAAACACTCACCTTTTGAATTTAAATTGAATTTAAATCCAATTTAAACCCCAAAATTGAACAGTCTCCAAATTCTTCCAAACAACGTCAAACTGTTTGGAATTTCCATACGATCCTAACAAAAGAAACCGTGCATAAATGGGGCATCGTATGTAAAAGTAATAGCGATTAGAGCGACGTGAATTAAATAAAAAAAGAAACAAACTCACCCCTCAAACAAGCCATGTCACCATCTCCTTCTGCACGCTTTCCAGGCCCTAACCGAGCTACAGCACACGCACACACTAAAACGATCGACACTGCCGCCTCCGATCTGCCAATGCTCACGCGCGATCACCACAGCCACAAAGCACAGTCGCGGCCGATCCCCTCTACTGCACCTCGCCCATGACCTGATGTCGATCGCTGAAGGAGTAGTCGCCGCCTATTTGCTGAACCCTAGTCGAATTAAATTTCACAATCTAACCGTCAAATTGCAGAACAAACACCACCGATGCACTCCCCATCATCCACTCTACAATACCCAGAAATGATTTAACGATCCGACAACGTTCATCGACGCGCGATGAACGGCCGTGAATTAAACCTCAATTTCTGGCCGTCCAAAAACTCAGATCGAGAAACGGACTGCAGATCTGACTTGTGCTCTTCGAGAGCTTCGATATATAATTTTTTTGAATTTTTTTGCGGAGTTTGAAATTTCACTTTGATTTTTGAATTGCAATTGATATTAGGTATTTGTCTACCTTGAAATGAGGAGGTAAAAAAAATTGTACGCGTAGACAAATGATAAATAGAGGTGGGTTAGGGTTTATAACATGGTATTTATAGGTAGGGTTGAAATAGAATAAATGGACCCGATTTATAAACGCGTTGAACGATGAATGGCCCGAAAAGCCCGTTCTGACTCCGGAACGAAATTGGGTCAACCCGTATATCAAAATAAATGTTTTAAAATATATTAAACGCAATGGAAAAGGTTTCATGTCCATATTCCATCGTATGAAGCGGTTATGCTAAAATCAAAAAAAAATTCAAATTGATTTCAATTTCATTGATTTCAAGGCGTTCCGAGTCCGTAAGATCAAACGACAAGTCCAATCGTTACGAAACTTGAAATCCTACAATAATTCACCGTTACGGATCCGAAGAAACTGGTTTCATCGAAATCCGAGTCAGCGGCCAAAATGACTATTTTTCCATTAATCAAATAAATTAATAATTAATTAATTAAATCACCATTTTATTCAAATTCCATAATTCATAAATTTTATCATCTTAGATTACTTTAGTAATGTATAACCCTTTATAACCAATTCCCATATCAATTTAAAGTCAACCAATTCACAACTACAGTGTTTAACTTCTGATTTTTAATAAATTCATTAATTATCAATCGCAATTCAAATAAATAAATTTATTTGATTCTTAATCCTGTTATTCACTTCATTATCACCAAGAAGAAAAAATTAACATCGGTTCATGGTTTATTACGTTATTATTCCCAAATATTCAACTTAATTTCCATTAATGTAATATCTAGATATTTAATTTCATTTTTTTAAAATAAACCCAATCACTATAATTTACATTCAAATAAATTAATAAATCTTGATTTACAATCTTTACATCAACCAATAGTCATATTATAAATGGAATTGACATTATTTTCAATATTACTTTAATTAATGTTAACGTAATAATTTATTTATATTTATTGCAATTGATTACCAGTTATAATTTAGTATACTAAATAAATGGTTAACTTACAATACTTGTTACCATTAACGTTTATTTTCACTTATAAGCTATTACTAACAAACCAAATGTTGCAATTTGATTTAGACCTAATTCAATGCATTAAATGAATGGATAAATGATTAAAGTTTCACACTATTGCCACACTTTCTCACATTCATACTTGATTATCTACTAACAATTATTATAATTACTTACAAACATTGATTTTTATCCAATGACCATTTATTATAATTTAAATTCATTAATTTAATTCAATGCTTACATTTTGTTTTCATATATTCAATTTGTAGCTAAGTATACATCTACATTATTTCCATTTATTTGAATTTCATTCAATTAATTAATAATTACCTTAGTTAACATTAACGTAGTATTAGATTATAAATTTTGTAACTGATTTCCAATTTTAAATCAACAAACTACAAAATAGGTAACATACAATAATCGTTACCGTTAATCCTTTAGTCGCATTAATAAGCTTTTATTACTTACAAATCAATGTTGATATTTATCTTCATACTACAAAATTTCATTCACTTATGTTCAATTTATAGCCAAACATAACATTTAGATTTATTTTCATAAATTGCTATTCCATTCAATTCATAAATTTATTAACTTGATAGGTATTATTTACCTTGCATTCTAGTTATTATTTCATAAATATGATTCCCAATCATTTTTTTAATTTATACTAACATTAAAAAGTTTATTACTTACCATTAACACTGTATTATTTCATTAATTCATTCAATACTTACTTTTATTTACCTATCTTCCATTTCATAACCAAGTGCACAATTTACGCTATTTTATTTGATTTCACTTCAGTTGTCAACAATTGGTTTTTTTCTTTTTTTCTCATAACCATTGTTACAATTCATTCTTAACCTTTACTTCAATATAAAATATAAAATTTTTATTTCTTTCTAAATTTAGTTACAAAAATTTAATTAAATTAACCAATTTATTTATAAAAATTTATGGGTCGTTACACAAGTGGTTTGCTTTAGCCTTTGGATATTCCAGTTTAGAAGTGGGACTCGATGTCCTTGGATTTTATTGACGGTTACCAAGGTCAAACTGGGATAATGAAAGTGTATTGGTCATATTGGACAGATTAACCAAGAGTACCCATTCCATTCCAGTTAGGTCAACTAGGATGACATCTGTTTTGACTAAGTTGTTCATGAAGAATATTGTTAGACTGCATGGAATTCCTGTAGTATCGTCGATGATAGAGATGCTTTGTTTACTAGCGAGTTCTGGAAGAGCCTGTAGAGTGTGTTAGGCACAAAGCTCAAGATGAGTACCGCTTATCATCCTCAGATGGGTGGGCAGATAGAGACAGTCAACAAGGTGGTGGAAGATCCATCGAGCGCTTGTGTGCTGCATTTTAGTGGTTCTTGGGAAGATCACTTACACTTAGTCGAGTTTTCCTATGATAATAGTTATTATACTACTATAGGAATGATGCCTTTTGAAGCTCTGTATGGATGGTCATGGAAATCACCAGCATGTTGGTTAGAGACCGGAGACAGATTGGTCCTTGTTCCAGATTTGGTGAGAGAGGCGACGGAAAAGATCAAGTTGATACAGGAAAGAATGAAGAAAGCTTAGTGTGGGCAGAAGAGATACAAAGACAAGAGGCATGAGGACCTAGAGTTCTTAGTTGGAGATAAAGTTTTCATCGAGGTATCGCCAATGAAAGGTGTGGTTCATTTCAAGAAGATAGGAAAGCTAGCATCGAGATATGTTGGACCATTTCCTATATCAGAGAGGATTGGAAGACTCGCGTACCGAGTTGATTTACCGAGAAGTTTGGCCGGGGTCCAGAATGTGTTTTATATTTGTCATCTTAGGAATCATGTTCATGATCCAGAAACTACTATCGCTTCGACGACACTGAAGGACTTAGTGGTGGAACCAGATATGACTTTTGTGAGGCAACCAGTTCGTGTTGTGGCAAAAGATGAGAAAAGGCTAAGGAACATGACAGTTAGGTTGGTGAAAGTTCAGTGAATCGATAACGTGAAGGACTGTACTTGGAAGATAGAAGACAAGATTAGGGCTCATTTTGCTGAGCAATTTCAGAAGGTGTATTCTATATAGGGTTTATACAGAATTTGGCTGGTAGGTTATACTAGCATTGCTTGCATGGGCTATATGCTTGTTGTTGTGTCCTTGCTGAAATTTCGGGGACGAAATTCTTTAAGGGGGAATCTATAATGCCTCTAAATTTTAATTAACATTATTCATGATATTTATTGGATAAATTAAATATAATAATGTGAATAATTAGAGAGATTAGATTAACAAATCCAATGGTCGTGTCTTAATGAATGAACTAAAATAAGACTTAACTTCTTTAAGAAGGAGGAACTTCCTAAGGGGGAAATAGGGCTACATTTCTTGGTATAAATCTCTTCCTCCACCTTAAAGAACCTTTACTTTCTCATTCATAACTCCTTAATTACATTTCATCTAGCCATTAAAAGCTCTAGGAAGAGCAATAAATTGTAGATAAAGCTAAGGAATTAAAGCTAGAAAATTATCTCATTCTCCAATTAACTAATCTAGGCGAAAAATCATGTTTATCATCTCATTTTTTATATTTGGATCTGTTATGGGTTATACCTGATTCATGTTTGTGATTTTGGTTAGGATATAACCATTTAAACCTTTGTTTGGATAAAACAAAGGTGTTTTTAAATGTTAATGGCTTAACATAGTTTATTTCGGTTTTGGTTAAATTCCTAATTATATTGATCTTTATATGCTTTGAAATTTTAGTATGTTAAAATATACGATTTAAAGGATTTTTGGTGATTTTTCCTTAGTGGTTTACTAAGGTAATTAAATTATTTATGCCCGAAGGATAAACTGAAAAATGGCTTCCGAATTGGTTAAATTCGGAGGGAAATTACTTTCGAAAACTATTTGGGAAAGACGAAGAGTGTTTTAAGATAAAGGTTGACAATTTTGTACTTTTTACTATTTGAAAATACGTAAGGAAGCCTCTTGATCAATCAAATTTAGACAAGCAAAAGGAACAAGCACTTCCATAGGCCCAGGACTTGTTTTCGACTACATAGCCCGCTTTCACCCTTTTAACTAAGTCGAAAGGTACCTTTTGTCTAAGTCGAAAGGTAAGCATTTACCTTTCGCCTTAGTCGAAAGGTAGGAATGGTGTCGGAAGGAAGAGAAGCGAAGGGATGGAGGCTGCTTCCTTGGCTTTCGAATGGAAACATAAATGCTTTCGAATTAATAAGTTTCGAAGGGAGATCCTTCGACTCCTTCATTTTTACAAAGATAAAATTTTTATACTAAAGACGGGGTTACAAAGGGGATCTTCAAAAGTTTAAACCTTCAAGAGAATTGTTTTAAATGTTTTCAAAAAAATATGTTTTAGAACCTTTCGACTAAGTCGAAAGGTAGGAGAGGAAAAGGAAGGGATTACTTTCGAACCTTCCCATTATTTTAAAAGTTAAGTTTTTAATGCCTTCGAAAGCCATGCTTTTGAAGGAAATGTATACTTTTGACTCAGAACTTCGAAAGCAAGAAATTTAAAGAGGAGCTTCCAACTTTTTTCCACTTGAATAGGATATTCGAAGGAAGGGCTAAGTCGCTAGCTTATACCTTTCGACTAAGTCGAAAGGTAAGCTCTTACCTTTTTGACTAAGTCGAAGGGTAGGGATGTTTTAAAAAGGCAGAAGGCTTCTGAAGGGGCTATCCTTGGATTTTTAATGCTTTTGATGGGGTTTTAAAGAAGTTTTCTTTAAACCAAGTTTTTCAGTTCATTTTTGATTTACTTCCAAATAGGATATTCGGAAGGGCTATTTTAGCCCATTTTTCCTAAGTAAAACTTTTCTAATTTGAAGGGGTTACTTCGAAGGATTATAGTATAAAATGCTTATCTTTGTTTGGATATGTAAGGGGGATCCTTATATACATTATAAACCTTGGGGATAACGGGGGGGGGGGGGGGGGGGGAGGGGTATTTAATTTTTTCGATACATTGTTTAGGGTTACAAACAGAAATATGCTTTCGAAAATAAATATTGGGGCTATCAATGCATTTTTATTTAATTTAACCTAATTGGGGCTACCAATACGAATAAGTTAAACAGATGGTACCCTTGGGAAAAATAAGTAATCATGGGAATCATGAATTTTAATAAATAAGCATGGGGATCACGATATTTTAAATTGGCCAAGTAATGGGTTCTTGGTTAACCTAGGAAAACCATGGAATGTGCGGTGGATTGCTCATATCAAATTTTATAAGAAAAGAATGTTTTTCCAGAGGTGGTTAGCCTCGAGATTTGGCACCCAAGGGTTCATAGTTATCCTAGGAAAACTATGGAGTATGCAGCCCACACCAACTTTTATAAAACAATGTACGATGGATAATCTGCATTTATTTTAAATGGATTTGGGACAGATAGTCCTATTAAATTATGTTGTCTAGTCATTTTAAAGGTTTTAGAGAGGAACTCTAATAAATTGATTTTATATGGGAAATCTAACAAACTGCTTTTAGAAAGGATATCTAATGAATGGGTGGATGAGATATCCAATATATATGATTTTTGGTTTATTTTATATTATGTTAAGACTAATCATTTTGGGTGTAGGAGCGTAGTAAATGATTTGCATGTTTTGTTTTGGATACTAGTGAGGGGGCAAACTGTTCCGCTAAGAGGCTGGTCTCATCAGATATCTATTTATGACAAGAGATGATAGGGGATTTTTCATAGAGACTATTGTCTAACTCGAAATTTTTGTTTCTCCATAAACTCTCGGGTATTCAAAATTAATTTCAGTAGTCTTAAAGTGGGAAACATTCAATTTTTTAGGTAAATAAGCTTTCGGAGACGTGTAGAAGGTAGTGTTAGCTATATAGGAGCTATTTTGTGTTTTTCGTTGTGATGTACTATGAATTATAGGTTCATATTTATTAGTTCTCTGATCATCATAGAGGGACATCTTCATATGCCGCTCTTATTGTATTTTGTACATGTATATGTGTTCTAAACGTAGTTAACATCTTGGATTATGTATTTAAATCTGAATATTATTCATAAGAAATGAGAAATTTGGTTATGTTGAAGTTTAAAATATTCATATTCTCGTGCCTCTGTGTTGCCAATAGTTTCAGGATTTCGATTTCGGTCACTCAGAAATAACACCTATGGATGGTTGCAGCATCCACAGTAGTTAATTTTAGGCCTCTGGAAGCAGGATTTTACACTTATGGTTTCTCTCTCCACATAGTTGGTCATAATAGAAAAATAGACTTACCATTTAGGAGATATGAACATTTTAAGTTCTATTTCTTGCTGGACATATTAGTAGCCAATTGAACTAAGCCTATGCTTAGACCTACTAATTAATTTTGAGAAATGTGCCTAATTAGGGGTAACATGGCAAAGATAGATCATTTTTCACTTTTCCAAAACGATTCCAAACCTCCAATAGCCCTTATTTCAACAATTTTTTTTATCTTTTCCTTGCTAGTTTAAGCTAATCCATCATTAAAGGGGTAATTAGTGAAGAGGGATCATAGATTTATCATTTTGGTGCTTTGGATTCAGATTTGTTGTTGTTCATATTAGATTTGGGATATTAGATTGGTATTTTGGGTATTAGATGAGTGCTTATTGATCTTTTAATATTCTGTACTTATTCATATAGTTAAAAATGATGTTTTAATATGATTTCCATGTTAAAATGATTTTAGACTTTGATTTAACCCATAAAAATGTTTATGGCCAAATTTAAAAAGATTAGTTTTTATTTTAAACGAGTTTGCAACAACTTTTGAATCATATTGTAATTTTTAGTGCAAAACTAGATCTAGACTAAATCTTGCATGTTAACTTTGTTTGAATGGATTGAATATGTTTAATGAATGCTTATTGATGATATGTATGTTCAGATGAATTATTTTTATATGGTTTACCATTGCTTTTACTATAGATAGAAATTGGTGGTCAATTTAGGCAAAACTTGATCAAGATTGGTCGAAAATGGGATGAAACTTGAGAGGAACGGCTTTGGAGGAGAAGAGGAGTTCGCATTTCAGGTCATATAAGTGTTGATCCATTTGAATAGCTAGCTAGTCCTTGGTACCAACCTGAAGCCTTACTGTAAGAAGTTGAAGTTTTGATTGGTGAAGGGTAGTTGCTACGGGTAGAAGTAGTGAAATATAAGCGCAAGCTTCAGGACAAGGCAAGGAAGAGACTCCAGAAGAAACAAACAAAAATTGGCTAAGTATAGAACTTGATATCGACCACCTTAGTTTGGTATCGAACTCTTTTCTTGGCATTAGAGTGGTGCCGAGGACTTGGGGAATTGAGATGTGATGAAGGGGAGCTCTAGGAAAGTGGAAGATGATGAGTGGTTGGGGGAAATACAACCAAATTTAGTTAAGCATTAGTTAAGATTCATATTAGTACTGATTACTTTCGATCGGTACCGACATGAATCGAGAAGGCTGGTTATGGCTAAATTTCTAGAGAATGCTTTAGGTGCTCTATAGGTCGTGCCGAAGGTGTTTGTTTGATCGCTGGTGTTCAATGGTGATGTAGTAGCATGATGAATGATGATAGCTTCGTGACTTTGATGACGGTAACTCGATGGTGAATGGATTTATGTTCCCATGATGATAGCTTTGATGTAGAATAGAGTCATGAGAATAATTGTCCTCAAGGGCGGGTTTTAGGAAGGGTGAACCATGGATGGAATGTTGAATAGTTCTATCATCAAAAGAAAGGAAGGTGCAATGGTTTCTTAAGAATGAACGGAAACAAAATAGAGCAAGAAAAGGGCTCGAATATGCATGTTAAGGGATCATTTATACTCATAGTGTTTTTTTATTTACTCGAAAGCAGGGATATTGTGAAGAAGCTCATTGGGTATTAGGAATGGCTACTCTTGGTTAGTGGAATGGATGCGTATACAATAGGACGGTGGAATGGGTTTACTGTCAACTTTGGGCTATGAGAGAGTGCAATAAAAACCGAAATTTTTCTATTAATCCATGGTAGAGGAATGTTTATATGAGCTATCATATATCCAGGGAATATTGAGTGGTAGTGGGGATTATTTGATGGATTCTATGTTTGCTTTGGTTGCTTTATAGTAGACTATCACTTTGGGGATGTCGTATAATGTAGGTATCATGGATATGGATTACTGAACACTTGTCATTGTACTTAGGATGTAGTACACAATTATGATATTCGTAGAGTAGCATACTATGTTTGTTAGGTGCTAACTCTTTGGTTATAGGGATGTGTCAGGTATGGTTCGTATGACCTTGCTCCTTATATCGACTTGTATAGTATTTTTGAGATTTCTAATCGCTCATTCCAGACTATTGTTTGACTTGACGTTTTATGTTTTGCTTCTTATTATCTCGGTTATTCTTAAATGAGTAGACTATATAGCATCCAGGTGATATGCAGTGGTAGTGCAAAGGATGAGTAGTTTGGAGATTTCTCATATTATATATGCTTTTCCTATTTCTTGTTCTACTGTGCAACGCTGTGGAGCTTAAATAATGTTTATTATCAGTTTTATAAACTTTATCATTTTATATAACTTATGAACCGTTCATTTTAGTTATTACCACCTCACTTTTTTTATATCTGTAATGTATATTATTTTGTTCGATGCGCTGTGAGAAATACAACAAGTTCTGTGACTTTTCTCTTCCTTTCACCCTTGACAATCATCCTACATTGGCCGGGCATTGCAACAACGTACCATTGAGTGATATTTGGGTGCCAAAGGTATAGGATGGATGTCACATTTGGTATTAAATAACGATGGATGTCCAGAGATAAGTGTCCAAAATTCCATTTCCCAAAGACAGGACATGGTGTGAAGTTAATAGTTTTTGTGAATATAACCTTATTTATGATCGAATGGAATCCAGCTGGAGATAAACAAGGTTAGCCATAGAATTAGCCAAAGTGGTATAGCTCTATTTACAGTTGAGTGAGATGCACTCAATCGAAGATAGGTAGAGTTAGCAGAGAAATACAGTTTGTTTAACCAAGAAAGAAATACATTAGCAACGATAAACAAGGCTAAGTAATGAAATAACATTGAGCAATTGCAAAAATTTATTTATATGTATAAAATTATAATAAATTATGGCACTGCACAAACACAAGTATGTATGATGTAAATGTAACTGAATTTTGGTGATTATATTATACACGAAGGCAATGATAAAGGATAGTGGAACAAGAGATGTAATATTGTAAATATAAAAAAGATTGAACAGAAAATAGTCTTTTATTTACATGTCTTCTGTACAAAGTGCTTTTGGGGTCGGTCCCACATAATGATGGCCTATATATAGTAAATGGAAGACTAGAAACAAAATAAAGGAAAGGCAAAAAGAAAACGACTTCCAAAACCTGGGGCGACTGCCTACTGCCCTCTCCCACACTTGTTGCTCCTGATAGCTGGCTTGGCATGGCGTTTCTTCATGATAATCTTTTCTCCCCATTCCTCTTCCTCCTCCTTCTTTGTAGATTTTTCCTTATATAGAAAAAATTTCTCCTTGGTTTTCCAATAGATAGGATCTTTGAGTTTTTCTATGCAGGATCATAGGCGCCGACACCGTGGTCTTAGGGAGGTTTAATTTTCAAAGTGTGAACTTTGGGAATAGGATTTAATTTTCTAGAGCTGCCTACAAGATTTTTTAGTCCCGAGTTCTTGTTTGATTTTAATCCTGTCAAAGTCCCACTTCATTCTCTCTGCCATTATGGTAGAATCATCCAGGTCCTTTGTGCTAACAATAGTCACATCCTCTTATTAAGATGGCTCAATGTCCTCCAACCCTTTCAATGCCCCTATCTTTTTTGAATCCATGTCGAGGCCAGAGCTAGAAGGAGGAAATGAAGCAATGACTGTTGTGGTAATTATAACCACCAATATTTTACATATCAAAGGATCTTAAAATATTATTATTTGATTCATATGAGGACGTATGATTCTATAGATTTGGAAAATGCCTATAAGTGACATATCCTATCTTTAAAATTGTAATCGAACGATTTACACCTAGAGTCTTTTTTCAGTTATAGATTTGGATAAGAGCCGAATTTGCGCTCGAGACTACTTCCATTGGAAAGATATGATGGTTTTACTTTTCGTGGGGTGGTCATAAAAGGGATTTGGATTATCTGGCTAGGAGATATGTCTGTTTAAAGATCTGACCCTAGTCAGTGCAAGGCGAATTTGGAGTTTTGTGACGATCCATATTTTTGGATGGTTTAAATCAACAGTAAGCCACACATGTTTAACTAAAATCATTCAAAAGTAGGATTTTCAATGGGCTAAATAAGGAAATAAGTGAAAAGAAGGAAAAACAAAACACAGATTCTCACAGCGGAATGACAAAATATAATAATCACATAAACAGTTCATGAAGCTATTTTATAATATACATTTGATTACACAAATTTTACAATAATTAGAGTACAAAAAACTACATACCTATAACGATGCAGCAAAAAATTACTAATAATATAATATACCAAACTCCGTCTTTTGTCCTCCAAAAATAAAGTCTTTAACATAGAAATGCGCAGGCTGACCTGAGCGTAATGAAAAGACAAAATACTCCAGTCAAAACTAAAGGATCTTATGTAAGTTAAATCAACAATAAGTAAATATGAGTGTAATGGCTTCGGAGATGTTTATGAGATTTTACATCTCCTATCCAGTGTATGACGTGTGTGCAATAACTTAAGAGATGTTTCAGGATTTTGCATCTCCTAAGAATCCGTTAAATTATCTATATGTAGTAATGTACGTTATATATGTAGTGTCTATCAGTAAAGTAAAGTATTAAAATAGCATTAAGGCGTTGCCCATACTCCCTTAACACATTTTTATAAATGTCGTAGTCTTTACAGTACTGTAAACTCACCAAAACGGTGGGCTATCAGCGGGCATGCCATAGGTATGACGCAGTTCAAAATCGTAGTGGGCTCGATAAGGCATATAACAAGGCACACGAGGAAATGCCAGGATAGGATTCTACCGTTTTGCAGAACCAAGCTGGTGGTAACACATAGGCGCGGCTACCGCTCACCTTGAAATAACACTCCCATAATCAAATCGAGAGTGGCCCTCAATCAATCACAAAGTAATAGATATAGTATCAAAGAAGCGTGTCCGATCGGAGAAGCGACCTCACTTGGCCTGGTTATGGCACCTATTTTAGTCATATCAAGCTGACCCGAAGGTCAGGGCTACGTTCTTACCTCATACCAGTAGCGTTCAGCAAACCATCCTACTTCGTTCTGGATTCTCCACTATGTGCACAATTATTAAAGTGGTTTCAGAATTGGCAAAGAGTATGATAATATCCGACCAAGGTCTCTTTAACAACCAAAAGCTTATTTCACACCATGGTTATTTTATAAAACATTTTTAATAGTAAATCCACAAAAAACAGTTTATACCTTCATATCAAGATATCCATATACTTATTCCAAAAGTATAAATATATTCACAAATACTGAGGAAGATTTCTTTTAATCAATTTCAAAAATAATTTATAAATCTCACTTAAACCATTTATAAAGCTATTTATAAATTCCAAAAAAAAGTTTAAAACTATTCCCCTTTTCATAAACTTCTACACAAATTCTTTTAAAACGCTTCCAAATCCCTTTATACAAGTTCTTTTATAAAACCTATTATAAAATCCTTTAAAACCTTTATAACTACTTTATAAAAACATTATAAAATCCTTTATAAAAAAAATTTAAAAATCTTTTTATAAAAACCAATTATAAATTCTTTTACAAAACTTTTACAAATTCCTTACAAAACCTTTTTAAAAAATTCTAAAATCTTTTAAAAAAATCTTTATCTGTTAAAGTTATTATAAAAGTTTATATTTATTATCTTAAATCAAAACTATATTTATTATATTAAATTAAATTTAATATATATATATATATATTAAAACTATATTAAATATTTTATTAAATTAAATTTTAAACTACTTTTTAAACTATTTAAAATTATAAGTTAAAATCTTAAATTTACATTTAAAACCTATTAGCTTATAATTTGAAGCTTTAAACATATAAAATAATTTATTTTCCAAATATACATTTTTAAATAAAATCATTAAATTAAATTTAAAAATAAAATTTAAAAATAAAACATATTTGACCATTTAAAAAATAATTTAAAATCGACCAACATTGTCCGTATATAATTTTCTACCCTATGGTCAAGTGATTGAGTATGTGTCATTTCAACCCGAAATAGTTAAATTTCCTGAGTATATATCATTTCAACCCGTATCCCGAATCAATAATTTCCAAATCAACCTATAACGATTTTCCCTAATCTATAAGATCATTCGGGTATGCACCATTGTAACCCATAGTGATAACAGAGATATAAACATCTAATCATCCAAAGTGTCTACAAATAACATCCATCACAATCAACATTCAAATTAGCCAATAAATCACAACAATTAACTAGTTACCATTATCAGGTATTTAACCAACAATTAAAATTCAGTATTAATTTAAACGAAAATTTAATCCAATATAAATTCAAATTAAATTAAAATGTCAAATTAAACTACCAAACAGCAACCAATAATATTCTTATCACATCATAAATTTAATTCAACTAACATAAGAATGTTTAGTATTTATGAGTGGGTTATGTCACTCAACTTTAATTTATCATCGATTTAAAATCCAAATAAAGCTTAAAATTTGAGTAGTCTCCAAATCCGACCAAACCATGTTATCTGAAATCTCGATACGATCGCAACGTAAGAAGCCACGCCAAATCCGAACTCGCATGAAAAAGTTATTGAAGCTAGAAGATTGAAAATTCAAAACTAAAATAAAATAAAAACAAGGGCAAGAACGTAAATATGCCACCTTTGCAAACCCTAACTGATACTATCGCGTATGTTTGAACCACTGTAACTCAAGTCGCCACCTTATAGCCATTATTGCCGCACCAAGACGCACTGTCGCCACATCTAACACCACCACCGAGAAGCCCTGGTCGAGCCGCCTCAACCGACCCCACTATGGCAATTCCGGCGCCTCCAAGCATAGTTTTCCGACGCCTCCTAAATGCTCGAATTCTAGTGAACTCGCTGATGAACTTGGCATTCCAACTATATGGATCTGCTCTACTCATCATCCTCTACGCCATAGCACCACCTGGTCGTCAAATAGTCGACAATCCACCGTTGATTGTGAAACCCTAGCAATGGATGGCTGAAAAAGATCGCCAAATTCAGGCCAAACCAAGACTTAATTGCAAAAATGAACTGCAGATGTAAATTGCATTCGTCGAGAGCTTTCTGACAGTATATAATTCGATAGGGTTTGAGTTTTCGATTTGATTTTGAATTAGGGAATTAGGGTTTTGATATTTTTGGCATTGAGAAGGAGGAACAAATGAGAAATAGAATTGTACACACATGAAAAGTATAAAAGACTGCTAAAGTTTTAGGAGAAATCTATTTATATAGACAGAGATAGAAACGAATGGACAGTCAAATTGGGTCAAAACGATAATAATGGCCTGTAAAGCCCGTTTCGTCCTTGAAACAAAAATAGGTCATCCAATATATCAAAATAAAGGTTTTAGATATTTTTAAACTCAATGGAACTATTTTTAAACCCTAATTCCATGGTATACGAAAGCTAGCTTTCAAAAACAATTTATATTCATTTAAATTCCATTAATTAATTCCTACACGTTCCGAGCTCGCACGATCAAACGATACGTTCGATCGCTACGAAACTTGAAATCATATAATAATTCACTATTACGGATCCGATAAAACTGGTTTCGTCGAAATCCGAGACAATGCCCAAAAAGGCTAGTTTTCATGTTAATTAAAATAATTATTATCAAACTGATTTAATCATTTTTAAATTCAAATTTAAAGTTAACAATTTTCATCATTCTTGATTGCAGAGAAATTGATAATCTTTTACAAAGCAGTTTTCCATGTTAAATCCAATATTTAAATATTACACTAATTTCAGCGTTTAATTACAACTGCGATAAATCCATTCATTATAATTTAAATTTCAAACAAAATCTTTTACTTCGATTCTCACTCTTATTATTAAATCAACTATTACCTTATGAATATAATTAACATTAGTTTACATTTTATTACATTCATATTCTACAGTTATCATCTTAACTCACATTAACGACAATATTAATTATATTAAATTCACATTTATTTCCAATTTATTTCCAATTTATTTCAATGGATTAAATAATAAAATAATTATTAAATAATTATTAAAAATTAGTAATTCAAACACATTTCTAAGTCTATTGTTTACAAATAAAAGGTAATAAGTTTATGTACAAATTAATTTATTTCATATTCTATAATAAACCTATTTCAATTAATGACAAATAATTTCAACATTTAATCTAACATTTAATTTATTCCTCATTTACCATTATAACCAAATTAACTTTACAATTATTTCAATTGATTGAAATTACATTAAGATAGTTGTCAATAACATTCAAACAGCATTATTAAATCATATCCTAATTATTTTTCTCATTAATAAATCATAAATTTTAATTTTTAACAATATTAAATTTCAAAATCTTATTTAATTTAATAGTTTTAAATTTCCAAAATACAGGTCGTTACACTCTTCCCCACTCAAAACTTTTCGTCCTCGAAAAGGAATAATAAGGAATTAAGAAACTGATAATTTTATTCAAAATATTCAATTTATAAACACTTCAAACTTACATAATTAAGTATTTTAATAAAATATATCAATTTATAAACAATTAAATCTTTCATATTCAAGTTTAATAAAAGTTTGAAAATATTTTTCACGTTCATAAATTTTTCTAAGTCCTAAATTTACGAAAAATTTCGGTAAAGCCTCCTTTGCACGGTTAGATGCAGAAAAATAATAATATCAATAATTTCAATATATATATATATATATATCATATTTCAATAATAGAACATTCCAAATCACGGGAAGAATAATAAAATATCGTTGCAAAAACCGTGATCCGAAAACGTACCTATTTGTCGGGCAAACAAACTTTATTTAACCAAAAGCAGTAGTTATTGCTTCAATAAACTTATATCTTACTTACATAATCCAAAAGAGTAAAAATAATGTAAAAGAGTGATATTTTAGTTGTTTCAAATCAATAGCACAAACAACATACAATATATAATAATTATATACGAACAAAAGCAGTACAACCATTATTTCCATCAAAAGAATCCATCAACCATTTATAGCAACAAAAACTAATGGTTTGTCCAGGTTAAGAAACTTTTCATCGCCCAAGAGTGATAAATAAACTACCAAGTATACTTTATGCTCAACATCCCTCAGGTAATTTATTAACAGATTATTCATACAACCTTGGACAATATAAAGCATCCTTTCCCAAACTTCACATCAGCCAAAACAACAAATAATTTAAGTATTGCACGATGTACATAAATCTTTAATACACAATATCAATTCTAATCGCTTGCTTGAATACACATTCCACTTTCGAACTAGCATTGTTAACCCGACCACGCTAGTGCGGACTTTGATCCGATGTCTTAATTTGAAATTTTCATTTTCCTTGCATAGCCATGAACCATGATAGAAAACTTCAAATACATATCAAAAATTTGTATCAATTGTTCGTCGCCAAGAATCGAGCGAAAAATCCTATTTCGAACTGGCGTGAATTACTACAAAACTTGTGTTCAAATCTGAATCAGAACTGTTATGCGAATAAAATGATTTACGCATAATCTACATATTTTATTCTATTGGTTTCTTTTTACATCATTATTCACTTTTCATTTGTTTTAATTCATTCATACAATAATTATCTTTTATTAATTTTCCTTCATTACTTACACAATTTATTTCCCATTTAATATTTAAAATCATCAGTGAATCCATTATTAAAGTATTATGTACATTTCATTGCAGTTTATTTCAGATTTATTATTTACTTATAACCTTGATATCCATTTTAATATTAATATTCATCAATGAATCATTTCAGTCGTTTTCTTGAGTTTATAATCATTTACTTAAATAATATTCTCTTTTTCCTATTTAATTTATTTAATAGCATTTCAAAATATTAACTTGTGTTTAAAATATTTCTTGTACATCATAATTCATATTTGTAGACATAACTCCATTACTAAAGTTTCACTTGTATAAAATTCTATTACATATTCATATTAACATTTCAACTTTCAAACAATTCTGGTAAGTTTTATATATGTTTTTAGAATGTAATGAGTGTTATCCAAATTTATCTTATTCATTTTAGTTTGCAGAAATATTCAATAATTTACATCTTCTAAATTTCATTACCCTTTAATTTATAAGTGACAAATCTCCAATTTCTTTACAGTTTCATTAACCACTTAGCTTCTAATTTCTTATTTTCATTGTAAAAGTCTCCAACTATTAAAATTTCACTTTATTTCCATAAATGAAACCATTAATTTAAAAGGAACTTAAGAACTAAATACCGGGTTAATTTCAAATCATTTTGAAATAATACATATTCATATCTTTTATATATATATCAAATCATACTTAAGAAAATAAAATTAAAATTTATTTATCAAGAAAAATGTGTAGCAAAGCTACTATAGTGGTCTTTCCACTTTTAAACTCGAAAATGAACGTCGATGATGTCGCGATCATCACCGAAATTATTTTCCAGTGATAGAAGAAGGGAGTACAAAACTTATTTCCTTTAAAACTCTTTTAAAACATTTCTTTCAAATCACATTGAAAATATTTATATCCTAAAACACTTCCAAATAATACTAATATTATCTTTCCAAAATCTTCGGAAACCAATGTCAAAACCTCTGAACTTAACTTCTCAAATTTTCATTTCATATTCACTTTATTTTTAAATTCTATTTTGCAGCCAATATTTATAAAATTTCATTTCCTATTAAACAAACATATCACATACAAATATATCCATTTTTTAAAATTATTCTTTTATATACAAAATATAATCCTAGATAAAATTATTTCATTTATCTATATTTCAAAAACAATATTATATCGATCCCCCTATTGTGTTTAAAAATCCCTATCTATGCCATAGCCTCCTATATACCGACCCGAATTCATAAATACTCAACGGAACAAATTAACATAGTACAAAACATTTTTATATCACTAACAAATACGCTCTCTCATATATATCCTCTCAAACTCATTCTAGGGTATTAATAATCCTATCTCTAATGAGTTAACCCCGAACAGGCTAAGGTATCCATAAACCAAAGCTCTGATACCAACTATGATGACCCACCTTTTTGGACGGTTTAAATCGACATTAAACCATACATGTCTAACTCAAAATATTCAAAAGGGATATTGTCAATGGGGTAAATAAGAAAATAAGAGAAAAGAAGGAAAAAACAAAACACGTAATCTCACAACCAAATGACAAAATATAATAATCGGATAAATAGTTCATGAAACAATTTTATAATATACATTTGATTACACAATTTTAACAAAAATCAGAGTACAACGACAACATATCAATAACGATGCAGGGGAAAATTACTAATAATATAATATACCAAACTCCATCTTCATCCTCTAGAAATAAAGTCTTTAACACTGAAATGCTCGAGCTGATTCGAGCGTAATGAAAAGACAAAACACTGCAATTAGAACTAAAAGATCTTATGTAAGTTAAATCAACAATAAGTAAATATGAGTGTAATGGCTTCAGAGATGTTTACGGGATTTTACATCTCCTATCTAGTGTATAACATGCGTGCAATAACTTAAGAGATGTTTCGGGATTTTCCATCTCCTAAGGATCTGTTAAACTATCTATATGTAGTAATTTACGCTATATATGTGGTGTCTATCAGTAAAGTAAAGTATTAAAATAGTATAAAGGTGTTACCTATATCCCTCTCAACACATTTTTATAAATGTCGCAATCTATATAGTACTATAAACTCCACCAAACCGGTGGGCTATCAGGGAGCACTCCATAGGTATGACATAAACCAAAATCGTAGTGGGCTTCGTAAGGCATATGAAAAGGCATGTGAGGCAATAACAGGATAGGATTCTACCGTTTTGTGGAACCAGACTGGTGGTAACGCATAACTGCAGCTTTCACACACCTCAAAACAATACTTCCATAATCAAATCGAGGGTTGCCACCAAACAATCGCAAAGTAACAGGTATGGTATCGAAGAAGCGTGTCCGACCGAAGGAGCGACCTCACTTGGCCAGGTTATGGCTCCTGTTTTAGTCATATCAAGCTGACCCAAAGGTTAGGGCTGCGTTCTTACCTCATACTAGTAGCATTTGCCAAACCATCCAACTTTGTTCTGGATTCTCCACCACGTGCGTAGTTTTTAAAGTGGTTTTGGAATTGACAGAGAGTATGACAATATCTGACCCCGGTCTCTTTACAACCAAATGCTTATTTCAACGTGGTCATTTTATAAAACATTTTTAATAATAAATCTAGAAAATAATTTATACCTTTATATCAAGATATCTATATACTTATTCCAAAACTATAAATATATTCATAAATATCGAAGAAGATTTCTTTCAATCAATTTCGAAAATAATTTATAAATATCTCTTAAACCATTTTATAAACTATTTATATGCTTTAAAACCATTTATAAAGCTATTTATAAATTTCAAAACGGTTTACAACTCTTCCCCTTTTCATAAACTTCTACGCAAATTCCTTTAAAACGCTTCCAAATCCCTTTATACAAGTTCTTTTATAAAACCCATTATAAAATCCTTTAAAACCTTTATAACTCCTTTATAAAATCATTATAAAATCCTTTGTAAAAATATTTTAAAAATCTTTTTATGAAAATACATTATAAAATCTCTTACGAAACTTTTATAAATTCCTTACTAAACCTTTCTACAAAATTCTAAAATCTTTTATAAAAATATTTATCTATTAAAGTAATTACAAAAGTCTATATTTATTATATTAAATTAAAACTATATTTATTATAATAAATTGAATATAATATATATATATATATTAAAACTATATTAAGTATTTTATTAGCTTAAAATTTAAACTATATAATTTTTTAAGCTAAATAAAATTGTAAGTTAAATCTTAGATTTACATTTAAAACCATTTATTAACTTATAATTTGAAGCTTTAAACATATAAATAAATTATTTTCCAAATATAAATTTTTAATAAAATCATTAAATTAAATTTCAAAATCAAAATTTTAAATTAAACATACCCTATGGTCAAGTGATTGGGTGCGTATCATTTCAACCCAAAATAGTTAAATTTTTCGGGTATATATCATTTCAACCCGTATCTCGAATCAATAATTTCCAAATCAATAAAATTACTTGGGTATGTATCATTTCAGCCCATGGTGATTTTCCGCAATCTATAAGATCATTCGAGTATGTACCATTTCAACTCATAGTGATAACAGCGATATAAACATCCAATCATCCAAAATGTCAACAATAACATCCATCACAATCAATATCCAAATCAGCCTATAAATCACAACAATTAACTAGTTATCATTATTAAGTATTTAAATAACAATTAAAATTCAATATTAATTTAAATGGCAATTTAATTCAATATAAATTCGAATTAAATTAAAATGCCAAACTAAACTATAAAACATCAACCAATAACATTCTTATCACATCATAAAGTTAATTTAATTAATATAAGAATGTTTATTATTTATGAGTGGGTTAAATCACTCACCTTGGATTCATCATCGATTTAAAATCCAAATAAAGCTCAAAATTTGAACATTCTCCAAATTCGACCAAACTAGTTCCATATTATCTGAAATTTCGATAGGGTCAAAACATAAGAAACCGTGTCCAAATCCGAGCTCGTATGAAAAGGCTATTGAAGTTAGATGGTTGAAAATTTAAAATTAAATTAAAACAAAAACAACGGCAAGAACGTAAATATGCCACCTCTGCGAACCCTAACTATACACTATAGCATACGTTCGAACCACTGCAACTCAAGCCGCCACCTTCCAGTCATTGTCGCTGCCACCAAGACGCGCTGCCACCACATCTGACACCACCGTCGAGAAGCCTGGCCAAGCCGCCTCACCTGACCCCACCACGGTAACTCCGGCGCCTCCAAGCACAGCTCGCCGCCATCGCCTAAATGCTCGAATTTTGGTGAATTCGCTGATAATCTCGGCATTCCAACCACATGGATCTTCTCCACTCGTCGTTCTCTACGCCGCAGCACCACCCGATCGTCAAATAGTCGACGATACACCGTTGATCGTGAAACCGAAGCAATGGATGGCTGAGAAAGATCGCTAAATTCTGCCCAAATCGAGACTCAATTGCAAAAATGAACGGCGAATGTGAATTGCATTCATCGAGAGCTTTCTAGCAGTATATTCGACAGGGTTTGATGAGTTTGAATTTTCGATTTGATTTTGAATTTTGGAATTAGGGTTTTGATATTTCTGGCATTGAGAAGGAGGAACATATGAGAACTAGAAATGTACGTATAAGGAAAGAATAAAAAGCTGCTAGGGTTTTAGGAGAAATCTATTTACATAGACATAGATGGATAGGAATGAATGGACATATCGAATTGGGTCGAAACGATAACAACGACCTGAAAAGCCCGTTTCGTCTCGATAACAACGACCTGAAAAGCCCGTTTCGTCTCCGAAACGAAAATAGGTCATCCCATATATCAAAATATAGGTTTTCGATATTTTAACTCCATGGAACTAGTTTTAAACCTTAATTCCATGATATACAGAAGTTGTCTTTTAAAATCAATTTATATTCATTTGAATTCCATTAATTGATTCCTACGCGTTCCAAGCTCACACGATCAAACGATAAGTCTAATCGCTACAAAACTTGATTTCAGTATTTTACAATACAATTTTCCATGTTAAATCCAATATTTAAATTACATTAATTTTAGCGTTCAATTACAACTGTAATAAACCCATTCATTATAATTTAAATTTCAAACAAAATATTTTACTTCGATTCTCACTCTTATTATTGAATCAACTATTACATTATGACTATAATTAACATTATTTTACATTTTTATTCTACAGTTATCATCTTAACTCATATTAATGACAATATTTAATTATATTAAATTCACATTGATTTTCAATTTACTTCAACGGATTAAATAATAAAATAATAATTAAAACAATTATTACACATTAGTAATTCAAACACATTTCTAAGTCTATTGTTTACAAACAAAAGCTAATAAATTTATGTACTAATAAATTTATTTCATATTCTATAATAAACCTATTTTAATTAATAATAGATAATTTCAATATTTAATCCAATATTTAATTTATTTCTCATTTACCATTATAACCAAATTAACTTTGCAGTTATTTCAACTGATTGAAATTGCATTAAAATAGTTGTCACTAACATTCAAACAACATTGTTAAATCATATTCTAATTATTTTTCTCATTTATAAATCATAATTTTTAATTTGTCACAATATTAAATTTCAAAATCTTATTCAATTTAATAGTTTTAATTATAAAAAATACAGATCGTTACAAGTTTGAAGAGGAGTTGCCTTGGTTCGGTAGTGGTCGGTTCGAGGGGAGGGGGTGCTTGGGGTTTTACCTATAAATAGGTGAGCATCCCTCCTAAATCATTCTCTTCTTCCACCACTTACCATTTAAGTCTCAACCTCCGTTAGTGAAGCTTTTTTTGACATTGGTTGGTTCGGCTACGCGTTGGTTCGACTGGGTGTTGGTTTGGTGGTGGGATGGTGCGGTGGCTGAGTAGGGTATTAGGTTCGGTGGATGGTGGTTCGATGGTCGAAAATTGAAGCTGGCTTGATGGTGGGATCGACTCAATAATCGAACGAGATATTCAGTTTGGTGGTTAGCTTGGATTAGTGGTAGAGCATGAAGATTGGTTCAGTGGTGTGGTGGAGCGATGATTGGACAAGATTGGTTGTTCGATGGTAGAGCTCAGTTCAGTAGACGATCATGGAGTTCTTTTAGGTGGTAGGGTTGGATCGATGGCTGGTCGTGGAAACTTGGTTGGTGATCGGTTGGAGATTCTTATCCGGTGGTCAAAGGTAGAGACGGGACGACGTGTAGCATGGTTCGATGGTGGAAGCCGAATCGTGGGAGGTGGCTGGGCTAGGCGCATGTTGTCTTGCATCTGGCTTGGTTTGGTCGTAGGACGGATCGAAAGGGGTAAATCATAAAGTATAGTTACGGACTTTGGATATGGTGTGGACATACTTTAGGGAAGAGTTTGGGGTCTCTAATGAGTTGATGAGGAGTAAGGATGGATGAATCCAGGATGACCCGAGATGGATGTGGACTTCGTGTAGTGACTAGTGAAGCAGTGGTGTAATGCTTCGACGCTGATGATGGGATGGCTTTGGGACTTTGGCATAGTAGGTCTACGACATATGAAGGGTATCTAGAGGCTTTCTACGGATGACAGCTCAATGATGGAGTCAGTAGCTATCCGCAAGGGTAAGTTAATGATAGTGACTTGCGAGTTAGATTTGCGATTATGTCCTGTTGTTAAGACAGCCGAAATAGACTAACGATTGGATTCCATTATGGAAATGCCTAGAAGGGGATTTCGGTTGAGCCACTGGTTCACATTAATGTCATATGAATCGTCATATATTCAATGCACTTAGGCGAGAAATGCGAGGTTGTGCGAAGGCGCATTCCGAGCACTGGTTCAACACCTAGCTACGCCGCCCATTCTATCAAAGCCGATTGATCATGAAAGACTATACATCTATCTGGCCATGTCAGAGAATGCAATCAGTGCTCCATTAATTCAGGAGGAGGATTGCGTACAATGACCGGTCTATTACATTAATAGACAATTGATCAGAGCAGAAAGAAACTATACGAACTTGGAAAAGCTGGCTTATTGTCTCATCATTGCATTGAGAAAGCTCCATCCCTACTTTTAGGTTCATCCTATCACAGTCTACACCGACCAACCGTTACGACAAGTCCTTACATGACCTGAGACGTCTGGTAGGTTTCTAAAGTGGAACATCGAGTTGAGTCAGTTTGATATTTCTTATACACCAAGGCAAGCTATCCAAGGATAAGTTCTGGTGGATATCATTGTTGAATTCACTATATCGAAGGACTTTCCCGAAACGAGTTAAGCTCCCAGATACATATGGAAGCTATACATAGATGGTGCATCGAACGATCGTTGCTCAATTGCGAGTGTTGTACTTGGAACCCCCGAAGGTCAACCCGTATGTTATGCTTTGAAATTTGATTTCCGTACAACCAATAATGAGGCAGAATATGAAGCTTTACATGTCGGACTCAGGCTTGCCAAAGGCTTGAGAATTATTGCTGTGGAGATATACCATGACTCACAATTGGTCGTATGTCAAGTTCGGGAGATACCAAGCTAGATACAAGAGGTTGGCTACCTATCTTGCTCGGGTTCAGGAAGTGTTGAATCAATTTGATTATTATGACATCTATTGCATACCCCGAGAGCATAACTAGAAGGCCAATTCTCTGGAAAAACTGGCCAACACTATTGAAGCATAGCAAATGGAACTCGTCCCTATTGAAAACTTACCTCTCCGAGTATCGATCAGATGGAGACAGACTGGGTTCATGAAGCCACCCCCAAGAAGGAGTCATGGATGAACCCCTTTTAGAAATTATCTTGGGCATAGAGCCTTGCCCGATCTAGAAGTGAGAAGAGATAAGTTGTTCGGAGAGCTTCACAATTCATTATCCAGAATGAAGTCATGTATAGAAGAGAATACTCTATTCCTTTACGCCAATAGATCATCCATGACGAGATAAAAGGAGTGTAACATGATGTGCACGAGGGGGGATGCGACGATCACACTAGAGGGCAAGCCCTTGCTAAGAAGATACTCCAATTTGGGTATTATTGGCCGACTTTGAATCGGGATGCATTAGACTATGCCAAGAGATGTGACATACGTCAAAAACATGCTCGGATACCAAGAGCCCCACCTACTGAAATTACTCAAATGGTCAGTCCATGACCGTTCGCCACATGCGGCATCGATAAAATTGAATCTTAACCTCTGGCTTAAAGTGTGAAGTACGCCATCGTTGCAGTTGACTACTTTACCAAACGGGCGAAAGCTGAGCCCCTTGCTACTATCATGACGAAGAAAGTAATCAACTTTGTTGTCTGCAACGTCATCTATCGTTTTGGCCTCCCACGTACCATTATCATTGACAACGGAGCCCAATTCGATAGTGCCGAGTTCAAGAACTTCTATCAACATTTCCATATTCAGAAGAAGTTCTCGGCGGTCGCTCGACCTCAAGTGAATGGACAGGTCGAAGCTGTTAATAAAGTTATCAAATCCATTCTGAAAAAATGACTGAAAAAGGCTAGAGGCAACTGGGTCGATGAGCTTTCCATGGCCCTATGGGCATATAGAACTACCCACAAATCTACGACCGGTCACACTCCATTTTCACTTTTCTATAACTGAGAAGTCGTCATTTCGGTCGAATTGGAAGTACCTTCTCATCGTGTGACTTACTATGATCTAATGACAGATGTTATATTGCTTGCCAAATCTCTAGACTTATTAGATGAGTAGTGTGAAGAGGCCAATTGGAGGGCAGCCATGCATCCAAGTCGAATCGCTCGATTGTACAATGCTAAGGTCCGACCTCCAACCTTTGAACTTGGAGATCTCGTGCTCAAGAGGATTTATCCGGTCCCTTCGCATATGAAGCCAACATTGGAAGGACCGTATGTTATCGAACAGAGACTTGGAGATGGAACATTCAAATTATGGACCGTTGATGGTCTCACTTTGCCGAGAGCTTGGAACAGCGAGAATCTCCGATGCTACTACACATAACAGACTTTGTTTATTCTTTTAGTCTGCCTTTCATTTGTAATTTGTTTATGCATTTCGAAATTTGAACTTGTAATAAGGCAACTGACTTTGCTATACTTTCTTATTTCAGCAATAAAATGCAACCTCTTCGAGCCTAAGTAGTGATTCTTGAAGCACGTCACGCAACCATCACAATGCCATCACAATTCATGGAGAGCTAAGTTCCATCCTACAGTAGGACTTATTCAAATAGGGAGTGACTATGAGATGAGTCGTCACTCGCTAAGTTAAACCTGAGCTCGGGGGAAAGTTTTCATACTGAAGCCAAAAAGGATTGATACACAACAATCCTCTAATTAACTCCGACTCCCAGAGTGTGAGCTGGAGTAGAAACTTAAAATCCAAAAACATGGGATCGAGGAGAGTGGATCCATCCACCCACAACTTCGCCTATATTCAATCTTAACTCGAGGAGGATGGATCCTTCCATCTATGACTTCGCTTGTTTATTAGGGTAGATGTGACTCGACCATCCACAATCCTAATCAATTTATCATTTCCATAGTGCGAACGAGATCTCAAAATTCAAAATAGATGTGATCGACTGTCCATTAACTAATTCCAGACTTTCGAAGCGCAAACTAGAGTAAAAACATTAATTTGGTTTGATTGACCACCCACAACTAACTCTAAGTTCCCGGAGCCCGGACTTGAGTATAAACACAAATGGGGTGTGACTGACCGCCCACAGATTAACCTAAGTCCCCAGTGTGTGGACGAAATTCCGATTGTTAAAACGGGTGTGACCGACCGCCCAAAAAACAACTTAAGAACCCGGAGCGTGGATGTAAATTTAAATACTAAGCAGGCATGACCGACTGCCAGTATACAAGTTCAATCCCTAGAGTGTGGATGCGATTGTCAATACATGAGCGAGTGTGTCCGACCATTCAAACTCGTATCATAACAACTTAGTGTCGACTGAGTAAAATTAAAAGTGTCGAAGGTGAAATGAAATCATCATCCAACCACTACAACTTGTCCCCAGTATCGAGGGCATAACTCGAGTACTAATTGTCGATTGAGATAGTACAACATTATGACTCGACTTAACTTTGGTTATGGCTCGTAGCCATGACATCGAGACTTAACCGTCGAACACGAGTCCTATCCAAGGATTAAAGCTTCATAAGTGTATCGAATAAAAATTCAAGTGCCGAAACACTTTGGCAAATAACTCAGAGTTATGCCAAAAAGCGAAAGGAGATTTTTTTTATCTATTCTTTGGAAACGAAATTACAAAAAAGGTTATTCCAAAAATTCCTACCAGCAGGGGTTGAAACCACATCTATACACATCGTATTGAAAGCAAAAAAGGAATTCCTACTTATATACCAAAAAAATGACACAAAGAGACATGCCCACCCCTTATGTTTCTTCTTCTTCTTTCCCTTCGGCGTCGATCCATTGGAGCTGCCGCTGTGGTGCGATTTCTAACTCTTGCCTTTACCCTGCTTATCCCCGGCCGGGGGAAGAATTGTAATCTCCTCCTCCGTACTCACAAAAATTGGAACGCTTTCAGAATGCATAGTCGAAAGGATGGAGGCACTTTCTCTATGAGGAGACACAGGGCGACCCCAGTGATGACGATTGTGCCACTCGGAGAAACCATACGTAAAGGGGTCAGGCCAGGACTTGCCATTCCACTTTCGATATCGCTACCTACTGCGACACTTTCTATCTCGGCACCGATCTCCGCCATTATTGCCTCATCATGAGCTGCTTGAGTGTTCGGTGGGATGCTGGCAGTTGGGGCCGAGGAGCTGGCGGTAAATGCGCCTTCTCCCATGACAAAAGGCAAGTTTGTAAGTGGATCGCTCTAATGACCGAGGAGTTCTTCCATCATCTGTTTGTTGAAGATAAAAGTTCTCACATGAACTTCCTCAGTCGACACAGTAGCTGTAGTAGTCGTCGCCTCCATCATGATAGCCTCATGCTCTTGATGTTGTTCTTGGGTTGCGGGGGCACGACTGGTGCGGCTCCTATAACTGAATAGGGATAAGAGGAAATATTAGAGACTTTTTATGATAACACTCCAGATTTTGAATAAGTTCGAGAAGTGTTCATAACAAAATTCCTCAAGTTGGTTCACGGGTGGAGCCGGGGGCCCTTCGAAGGTGTACTCGTGAGCTGGGGACAATTACGATTGATTGGGATTATAAGCAGGCACATGTGGAGGATCGACCGTTGGGGTAGATTCAGGCTTGGTTGGCATGGGAATTTCAAAACTTATGACTTGATGCTCAACACCAGAACCCTTTCTGACCTCCGAATGCTAAGTGACAAGTTTCTCTCTTTCAAATGTAACAATGGCCTTATGGAGAACCCTCCTCTCACTTCGTTCAAGACCCGGTTCTCTAGTTCAAACTCCTTACTAAATGCAATGTGATGTTCGGCCTTCCCATCATCCACCATGTGGCACCAAGCATTATGCAATTAGGTCGGATAATCATCGAGCGAGCATAGACTGTGGTATTTCAGGACATTGGAGTTGTAAGTGATTGGAAGGTCTTCCATATCGCCTTCTAACCTAGCCTTCGCTGTTCCGACTTCAGCTTTAATTCTAGCCCCAGCTTCCTAAACCTTTAGAACTGCCGCATTCCGCTCTCCCTTAAGTTCAACAACCTGATCGCATGCCTCTTAAGTATCCTTATTAGCATCGTCCCTTTTTTGAGGACCTCGGTGTACATAGCTTTAAGCTCATTATGCTTTTTGAGTGCATTGTCTCTTTCAGCCGTGACGATGGCATTTCTGTGGCCCATATCGTCGACCAATTTCAAGGGCTCTTGTCTCATTTTCTCCATTTTCTTATTGCCTCATCGACTCTTTTCAAGGCCTCCATCTCTGAGTTCCTCAGGGTGTTGTTTTCATTGATGAGCACTTTAAGTATGCGGTCTTTTTGAGCGAGGTCCTTTTTCAGCCGTCCGATTGCCATTACCCGATCAAATGCCACAGTCGAGGCTTTCTTTGTATTTTTCTTCCATTCCTGATACTGGCTGTAGGCATGATAAACGTAGTCGTGCATAGTTTTCTCTGCCTCTTCTGGAATCAACTGAAAATTTGTAGGGAAGTGGAAGCCATCAAAACAAATGTTAGGGGACTTCTTCTTTAGCTGAGAATTCGGGCGGCTCCCTTCCTTGTGAGCTCTATAGCCGTTGATGTGGTAAAATAGGAGCGTCTTCCCCAGTTCTATTGTGCTATTCGCCAGGCCTTGAAGTTTGTGGAAGCATTGGATGGCGTGGAGTTTTAGTAGTGTGTGTTTTAGAACTGGAGGGTGGCAAGGGAACTCTAGGTGGAGGAGAGCGCAATCTGGAGCAGCGCCTATCTCACCACGCTCTTTCCCTCTCGCTTTCTCTCTCTGTCACTTTCTCTATCCCTCTCCCTATCATGGTGATCCCTGTATTGACTAAAGTAGCGGCGATCTTAATTGAACTCGTGGCCGCGGGACACTCTGTATGAAGTGGAAGATTGTTGTGCGGCACGAAGGCTACTGATCATGAAACCTTTCTTCAATATTGTATCTGCAAAGTGAAATAAGAAGTAGAATTATTTATCTCTGGACAACTCATGAATGTCAGTTGTGTGGTTCTATGAAGTGTATGCATGCATGTGTAAACCCCCAACCAACCGGATGTAGCAACCGTACTCGGAGATGTTGTCTCTCCTAAATCTAAGGCACTTTGAAGCCCCTCTAGTCCGGTATCTTGGTGAAGAGACGCATCGTCCAGAATTGGAACATCTGCAAGTCCCTCGAAAGGACTCTCTATTTGTGAAAAGGGAGCCTCTGAGATTACAACAATCGTTGTTGGCAAAGACATTACAACAGACTTGCATCTCTGAGCTTTGTGGGCAGCAACCTTACCTTCCCTTATCCTCTCTGAATGTCGATGACTTTGTGAAGGCCAGGGTGCGAGCTCGTCTCCAACCGGCATATTTTCATCATCACCTTAGTCAGCAATCATGATTCTAGGAACTCTCCATCTGACTTGCTTCGTTGGAGCCGTTCTGAGAGATTCTTCAAGACTGATGCTTTGATCTCTATTAATCAGCTCAACGACGCTCAGATTTTCACCAAGGAGGACCTTATTGATCTTCCTACGCTTGGCAGGCACCTCTTGAAGAGCTTTTATAATCTCCTTAAACTAAGCCCCTTCGGGCCACAGAATTGAAGTTATGAAATAAAAGAAGTGTTAAACTCTGAAATCGAGTACTGTTATCCAGGTAATCGGCATAGAAGTTGAAGCACTTACATCTGGCTAGCCACCGTCTGGCAAAACCCGGTGGGCACCAAACATAGAACCATTCAGTCTTGAAATAGTTATGCTTGGTCTAGGCCCCTATCACAAAGAGAAAATTCCTGACCGCCTCTAAGAAAGTAAAGGAGGGGTTATCTCCTCATCTCTTTATATTGAACAAGTATCTGACTTCCTCTGGAGTTGGGGATCGAAAGAGGTGCTACATGAAGATGATGAACAAGCTATTCAGCAAAGCAACCCCATTCGGGTGCAGTTGTGACAGGGCGATCTTTGAGTAGAATAGCACTTCCCAGATATATTGATTAAACGGAGGGAGTGTCCCGGCTATGCACGAGAATCTGTTACAGGCCGTATACCCTTCCGAGGAGGCATGAGGTCCATCTACTGCTCTTGGCAATAAAACATCATCCCTCGACAATCCATGCCTTGTGCAAATTCTACCTAGCATGTCTTCAGAGATATTGGATGGAACCGAATCTTGCGGTTGTGCGATGAAGGCTGCTCCCAGGAGTTCATCCACGGCAGGACTGATAACTTCGTTTACGATAGCCGACATCTCGATTATAGGAAGAGGTAGACTCTAAACTTTTTATGGTTGCAAACCTCCGGATTCCACAGACAATCAACTCAGGAAAAATCATCGTTGGATGACAGTAAACCCATGTTTTCCCTAGTGTGAAGTGCATGAATGTGTTGTGTAGTATAGTGCTACATCTTACTTAAGAGATTCTACAAGATTAGAAATATGTTTGGACTACGAGACTTCGAAATTTAGTCAGAGTGACTGTCATCGCTGACCGTCACAATCGTGCCATCTAGACTTCAATAATCGATCCAAGTTAAAGTTCGTTAAATTTCATCAAGTTACAGTTCAATCGACGAGCTTCGAAAGGCAGCCAGATATGCAGTGAAACGGTTAAGTCCAATTATGTAAGGCGGAAACTTGTCGGAGTCAAATATTCAAGTTTGCAAAAATTTCGTATCCATTAAACTCTAATCGCGGATCAATCCATAAAAAGCATCAATTTTGTATTGATAATTTTGTATCGATCGATAAGAAATTGACATCGTATCAATCGAAAGTCATTAACTTCGTATTGATCGGGTTATATATGGCTTCGTGTCGATCAAGGATTGTTGGCATCGTATCGAGTCCCAATCGTGATTCTTATCGATCATCTACCATGAGTTTCATATTGGTCGTTGGCTCTTTGATTTCATATCGATCGCCTCGAATCGATATGAATTGTCACCTCTCTAGATAGATACGAAACTCAGCATTTCAACAATGAATTCTTCATCAATGTGAATCCCAATATCTGTGACGACAAAAAGTCAAGCCTTCTCCTTCTTTTATCGATACGAAATTGAAGCAGTACATCCCTCCACACTTCATCTTCCCCAATCAACTTAGATGGCATCTCCTCCCTCCTCAACCTTGCTCCGACCATCTACGGCCTCCTCTTAACTAGAATTAGCCATGAATGTAAGTGGGATGACACGAGAATTCGAGTCTCATCATTTTAAGATTGGATTTGGTCGATTATTTACCTAATTTCAGCAATTAGTTCAAGGGATTGAAGTTTGGTTCGATTCGAAAGCGAGAGCAATTTCTATTTCTTGGGTTTTCAATCGATACAAAAGCGACAGAAAAATGAGAGCAAGTGAGACTTTTTCTAAGTCCTAAAAGTATTTATATGGATACGAGGCCAAGATGAGAAACGATTAGTCTCCTAGTTATGATTACCGGTGGGAACGATCTCCCCTCTAACCAATACAAGGTGACCTATTCATATCTATTTACCAACGATCCAAAGCATAGCTTGTCATACCTATCAAGCTATCGAGGTGAAAGACAAGACAAAGACTTGTTCGAACCATTCAGACTCATTAGATATTCATTGATACGAAATGGAAATTTTGTATCCATTGTTTTGAAGTCCACAAAAATTTGTATCCATTAATACAATGCATTTTAAAGAGCCGACTGATTCGTATGAATTAACATCGATACGAAGAAGGTTTCTCTACTTCTCAAATCGATTCAGGAGAAGATCGATGCAAAGGGATACTTAAAAACGACCATCAAGCGTTGTTACAACTTGAATTTCACATCGGTCCAGGAGAGGATCGATACAAAACTCAATACAAAAACTTAACAATGACTCGTGAATGTGCAAATGTTAACGGGAGTCAGGTTAACATACATGCATGTATGATGAACTAATATTCAATTTTCAAAATTCACAAGAGTTGAATGCTTACCTGATGACAATTAAAACAGTGAGCAACCGGTTATTGACACTCAACACTCAGTTACAAGGACGCACTGCATAATCATTTGCAATCAACAATTCAGCAATTATATAGCTGGAAATCGATCAAAGGTTACATATTTTGACGAAAAGGCAACAACTATTTAACGAATCAGATGGGACTTTTTAGACTGAAGATTATAGTTTTCAAAGCACGTCATGTTCACACAAGACGTACTTTGGGGGAAAAAGTTATCCCGCCTTTTGGCAAGGCCATGACACCAAGGAATTGACTGAAAAACCGAAGTCAGTCCATCCTGAAGATCGATTATACACAGGCCTACTTTGGATACTGGTAAATTTTGTTCGAGTCCGGATCGAGCTACAATCGATATGATAAGACAATCAAAGCTTCGAAAGCCAACGATTCCAAATTTCAAGTCAATCGAAGTTCGTATGCTTAAGATATTGATTGATCTAGATGCACAAATGAAACCTCATTTCGTATCCATCAAATTCAGGCTAATTCGTATCCATAGGAAATCATCACTTCATATCAATCTCATTTTTTACACGCTTCATATCAATCCAACCACTCACATATTACGTATTGATAGGCCATTAATTGATACGAAGAACATATATTGGATCGATAAGAATGACAACCCTTTCGATCGATACAAAGCGGTTGTTGAATGATCGATATGAAATAAGATAAGTTACATCGAAACGAAGGCAACATTAACAATCGATACAAAAGAGGTTGAATTACATTGATATGAAGCACTCTCTAGATCATTGGTATGAAGAGAATTGCTCCAAGTCGATAAGAAGCCTAGAAGAGAGGAAGACTCGGTTACTCGGCATGAAAAGTGGATCGATCCTAGATATAGCGCCACGTCATCTAGGCAACACGTGCAAGCCATCGATATGAAGGCATCGATATGAACCGTATCGATACGAGCTTGGCATCACACTACAAATCCAAACTTGCATCGAACATATCTCAAAATATACATGTCCAAATGCTACCAAATATTCACAAAAGCTCGCGTGCCACCACAAGAATGCTCATGATCGATCTCAGCATAAAAGGAGGTGGTTTGGATCGATACGAACTGTGCATGTATCGATCAAGGGTTGATTCCAAATTGTAAGGGATCGATCACGTGGGCCCACACACATGAGAGAAGAGGTCTTCCAAGATCCGAGTAAGATATTTATAGCCTACACCAATAAATAGCAGTCCTGGGGCTTCGAAAAAGAGACTTTTTGACTCTGGAATTCTGATACTCTTCCAAAACCTTCATTGTACCTTGAGTGTTCAGTTGCAAACAATTGTAATTAGCGAGAGTTACTAATAATAAAAACTTTCTATAGTGGACGTAGGCTACAACGCCGAACCACTCTAAATCTCTATGTTTCATACTTCTATTTGTCTGCTTTTTTAGATCTACCTCATTTACCATTTATATTCTTCACTTTAATCTCTTTAAACACTCCCGAAGAGTGTTGTGCCCAACTTAGGTACAAACAATCATAATAAAAGAAGACAGACTAGAATAGAAAAGTGACACTTGCAATTATATTTATAACATGTAGATTATAAAATAATATAGAAGCAACAATTGCAAGTATAATTATAACATAGGTTATAATTGGAGATATCAAAAAAGGCTTATTTTAAAACTAATACTAAGTCAATAAGCATACATAGAAGAAATACCCATATCAATAGCATTCCCTTACAGTCAGGTACTGATGGTCTCATAATAGTTAGGTGATTCTGGGACACGCTTATGCTGATTTGGGTAAAGAAAATAGCCAACAGAATTAGAAAAGTAAACTAAATGTATAATAAAAGATTAGAAGTAGGGTCTAATTAAATGGTAAGATGCGTTTGGAGTAGCCCAACGGATGCAATGCCTAACGAAGCAGTTTATTATAGATTTTTAGCACAGAAATAGCACGTCCAACTTAGTTAATTTGGGCTAGATGGAAGCATGAGACTTCAACAGGACATGATGGTACTCTAGAATGGCCTTCTGGGGTAAGTCTTACAAAGGTGCACTCCCGGAGGCAGGTCTATAGGTGTTCCATCAAAAGAGTATGCCTTGACTGCTTTTGCATTGCAGGCCTAACGAGGCAGGTTTGTAGGTGTTCCATCACCAAAACTTTAGTTCTAAACTCCACCTCCTACATCCCACAGGTTAGGTAGATGACAGAGACTTTCCAGCTTTGAGACATTTGTGTAGAAAGTGTTTTTATCTTGGTGACTATTTACTACTATTATATTTTAGTCGGTTCCGTTATGAGATATTTACTTGAGCTCTGGTATATTTGTCTTTGCCTATTTGCAGGATACTAAATACCCAACTCGGGATTCAATGGGCTTGGGTTTTAACATTTTTGCGAAAAATCTGGACCACTGAAATTTGAGTTGTTACATTTGGTATCAGAACCTAGGTTTAGGGTTCCTTAGTAGATAGTGAGTGAACATATTTGTATTTTTGAATAAAATATAAAAATATTATATACCAAAATCCAAATAGTCCCTAATTATAGATTTTAATATATGGAAAAATTTTAAAAGTACATTTGTGCATAGTTTGCTAGTTGGGTTTGGGATGACCCAAAGCTGTTGACCCTTAAGTTATTACCAATTTATAGTGTACAATAAGTTATGTTTTGAGGGAAGATTAGTATCCATATGTCATAAGAAGTGGGAAAATCCTCTAGGGATAATAGGGACAGTATTTTTATTTTGGAAGGAATAAGAGATGTTAGTAAGGGAATGAGATTTCCAAAGTTTAGGAAGGATATTCGTAGGGTAGTAAAAAGAAAATCTACTTTATGTCTAGCCCAATAAAATGAAACTTTTTGGAATCGAAAGTTGACAAATATGATTGTTGATATGTTTGAGTAAATATTGGGTTTTTGAAAAAAAATGGCATGAAAATTTAAATTGGTTTTTGTAAGTGAATTTTAATTCTTTTTGAAGAATTATTGAGCATATATAGCTCGCTGGTTTCCTTGTAGGTAAACAAAGATTTTAAAATGCAAAAACCTAGAGTGTGTTAAGTATCAAAAATGTATGTTACAACATTTATTATTGTAATAGATGTTTTCATGAAAAATAAAGGAAGCATAGACTATGACACTATTGCTATAGTAGGTGACTCCCAAAGGAATTTTTTTTACATAGCATATGGGGTTTATTGATATTTATTTTAACTGAATCCATATACTAGTATTTTTGGGTTATAGTAACGGTGTTTTACGTAATATCTATTTTAACCCAAATAAATATGTGTTTTGAAGATAATTTCTAAGTATATAAATAAAGTGGTTTGTAAGCACACTTATATTTTAAATGAATATATGGAAATGTTTTTTGATTTTGAAAATGTTAAAATAGTTTTGAAAATGAATTCTTCTTAAAAAGATGTAAGTCAAAAATTAGGAAACTAATAAATTTCGTAGGAAATATCAATTGTAAGTGAATATAGATTAAACGTACTTTAATCTATTAGAATGAAATGAAGAATGGTATAGTTTTCTAGAAACTAAACCGCAAGTGAAGATGTTCTGTGTAATTTATAAGGAATACATGGAAGAGATGTACAAGGTATGGAAAGCACCATATTTTGTATAGCCTATTTCAATATATTTAAAAATAAGTTCCTTGTAATTTCACACAAACATGAAATCTTCTTTTAAAAGATTCATAAAAGGTTTTAACGTTAATGGTTTCTTATAAAAGAAAGTAGTTCCAACACATTAAGGTATAAAACCATTAGGTATAATGAGAAGTGTAATAATTAGAGACAGTGTTAATTAGGAGGGATATTATAGAGAGTCTTGTTAGGAAATCTAAGAAATGGAAATTTAATATTTTTCCATTGATTATGCGCATGGGTTCCTTGCCATTGTAGAAAATCCCTATTTGTAGTAAATTAGAAACTCCTCCAAGGTTAGATAATTGGAAGAGTGATAAAGTTAAGGGATTTTTGATAGAATAATTGTTCCTATCACTCCAGTTTTTGTAAACTTGAAAATCTACGAAATGAAGATGTTTTGAAAACATGTGAGGACATTTTTGGAAGGCAAGAAAAGAAAAATGTTTTAAAAACAAGCAAGGCGTGTTTTAAAGAAAAATGGTTGGATGAAAAAGGAAAAATGTTTTTGGAAGAGAAAAACCAAGTAAACAGTTAAATTTAAAATCCAAATTTTTTCATGAAAAGCTGTTAAGGTCTTTAAAAGGAAAAGAGGAATAAGATTTGAACTTATAATTTGTAAGTTTTCCCCTCTAGGTTTAGGGAGTACCTTTGAATTTAATAGAAACTTCAAAGTAACACTTTTAAAGGCAAGAATTTTAGGATTTGATGTTTCAAAAATTTAGAAGCTTTAATTTTTGAAATGAAATGATAAATACCAAATCAAACTTTTAAATATAGAGTAGATAGGAATCATTTCCTAGGTGTGACGAGAAAAGTATAAGACTATGTAGGAGATAGCAGTTATTACTTTTAGTAGCAATAATAAAGTTCCCATAAAGTGTATAGGACTCTAGTGAGAACCTAGGAATGTTGCTTCATGTGTGTAGACTGTAGAAGGATAGTAAACTGATATTATTAAGATAGTAAGAAACAAGTGATTGGTATATATAGACCTTAGTCGGGGTAAAATGAAAAGTAAAGGTAAAGAGAAAATTTACCCAAGCTTAGTTGCCTTTTTAGATAAAGACTGCATAAATTAAAATCCTTATTCATCGCAGTAAATGAGACTTGGTTATTCCATCTTGAGTATGGAAAGGAAGAGATGAATAGATCTTATTTATCGTGAGCAATACATCATAAGTTAGTAAAAAGTAATAGGCAGCAGGAGGAGCATATGAGTTACTTAGATTCCTAGAGTAGGACCTTTCTATGTTTGGGTGGACATGGTCCTAGGCCTCCTAGCCGTAGAAGATAGCTGTGTTTAGCTACTATATTAAAGAAAAGTAAAAGCAGATAATAGCAACTAAAAAAAATAGTAAGATCTAAAGAAAGCATAGAAACGTCAATAGAAATAAATGAGAATTGCAAAAGAAAAATATGTTTTTCCAATAAATTAAGCTTGGGAAAAAGTTTGAAAAGGAAAGTTTTTCTTACGTAAACTGCGCTTGGGAAAGAAAATAGAGATTTTTATAGAATAGTGGCATAAGTTCCAAGTACGAGGAAAGAGATACACAAAAGTAAACCGATAAACGTAAGGTTTTTCGTTTTCTACCTACTTTTTGACATAAGAAATTTAGATTGAAAAGTTAGATTTTTCTGAAATTCGAATCAAATGTTGTGCGGTAGGATTTTGATGTAAAATTCGTTGAATTACACCGCTATTCAGTATGAATGTGGTTAAAATTGGATGAAAAACGTTTTGAGTTTTCAAAAGATTACGTTCATATAGAAATTACAAGTATATTTAGGGTGTATGCATCATGTTTTAAAATAAATTTTTATAGAAGAAAAGCATTCATATAGGACATACCGCATAGAAATTCATGTACATGCATATATTTTGTGTTGAATGACACTTTGCACAAGGACATGGATGGTCGTGAATTGGATGCACAAATAATGGGTATGATTGACGTGAAGAATTACATAATTTCACCCTTGTCGAATTTTAGGGACGAAAATTCCTAAAGGGTGGGAGTATGTAACACCCCGCATTTTTAGATAATTAAATTACCAAATAACAATGAATAGTGAATTTTTTTTAAATTATCAGAATATGGCCTCGAAACTTATAAAATTGTGTTCGTGGCGGTTTTCTTGTAACGACCCGGAATTTTGGGCAATATGAATTTAATAATCTGTGTAAATAATTTAACTGGTTTGATAATTTTCTCTATAATTTTAATTTAAACTGATAAATTTATTCTTTTAAAGGTTAATAAATATTTAATCTGATAATTGTGATCAATATCTTTCTGACAATTTAAAATATTGATAGGATTTATTTTTCTAAAGCTAATGAAATTTTATTCTGTATATAATATATAATTGATATATATTGTGAATAGAAATATCTTTTGTTTTAAATAAAAGATGAATTTTCAAATTTGTAATATATATGTATGTATATGTTATAATTTGGAATTGTTTTGAAATTTAATTTAATCAATTGATAATTTATAATGTATGAATGAATATTGCAATTTTAAAGCTTTGTTTTAAATTCAATAATATTTTTCAAAAGTTAATTTAGATTAATTCAATTGTTTTCAAAAATATAAGATAATTGCTTATTTTAAGTGTGATAGTTTATAAAAGATTTAATCAAAGTTTTCGTTTTGTTTTCTTTCAAGTACTTAATATAAAATGGTATAAATGTATAAATATAAAAGTTTTAGATTTTAAATACATATATAAGAATTATTTGCATTTTTATTAGTATTAGAATATTTCTTTAAAGGCAAACTTATATTTACATATGTAAACATTTATTTATAAAGTAAATAAATATGTAAGTTTATATTACATTTAAATTAAATGAAAATTTATTAAAAAAATACTTAAGTAACATTTGTAAATATGTTATCTCATCTCTAAAACACTTGTAAGAAGATTAAATACTTTGGTGACAAATGTTGGCAAAATAAACATGTGGCGCTATTTTATTTTTAATTTTTAATAAATGTTTTTAGAAGAAAACAAGTTTCTTTCAAAACATTTTCATTCTTTCAAACATTAATGGCAAAATCAGAAACAAATTTCCAAAATCTGAAAATAAAATCCAAAAGTAAGATAAAATCAAATCTTCAACTTCAAACATTCAATCTGCAAATTTACAAACTGCATTTCAAATGGAACAAGGATCAAACCTGCAAATATCAACTACAACTCAACCTGTTTTTCAAAAGGGAATTCAGATCCATTTCATCTTTAGAAGCATCAAATTTGAGGCATGCAAATGGATTTTTCAACAGCAAGCAAAAGTTTTTCCAGATTTAAATGTGAATCAAAAACCTGGGAAAGGAACTGCTCTGCAAATTGGTGAGTAAATTATATTTCAAAAACAGTTTTGATTAATTTTTAATTGAATGTTGCATGCAAATGTATTTGATTTAGGTGATGCATATTTGTTTACCTGCATGCAAGTTATAAAATAAAAGGGTAAAATAAAATAAAATAAAATAAAATATGGTGAATGTTGTATATGTATACTGTTGTATATAGGTTTCTTCTCTTTCTTTTTAAAAAATATAACTTGATTTTTATCATGAATTGGTCAGTGATTTGTTAATGAAAGTTGTTTGTAAACACATAATATATCATGTAAAAAAATTATAGGATTCTAAAATGAATGAATTACTCAGAATTTTCAAATTACAGTGAAAAATCAAGTTGGGACAAAATTTTATAATTTCAAATTCCAGTTTTGAATGTATAAGTGAATTACAATTGGAAAGATAGGAAATTTAGTGTTTGTATTATAATTTTTAACTAAGTATTTAAGAATTTGGAGTTTGTTTGAAATTTGGGTTTTTGCAATTTGCCGATTACCCACGCTGCAATTGGGTTTGAATCTTGGGTCGAAGCATGCTTGTGGATCATGGAAGTGGGAAAAAATGTTCAAGATTTTTTTTATAGGCCGTAGTGATAGGAGTAGATCGAAGTAGGGTTAGGTATAGTTTTGTTTTCGGGTTGTTTGCAGAGGCTACTGTGTTTTGGATTGATGATCGGAGTTGATCGCTTTTGGGGTGGATGTTATGCTAAGGTGTGGCGACTCGGTGATATGGTCGGCGAGGCCTAATGGTGATGGGTTCGTCGGCGTTGATCGATATTTTCATTCGAGTCGCGTGTCCAGTTTTGGCTTTAGACGCTCGATTTTATTTCGGCGTCGTTTTTAGGTTTTTGGCTGGTCGAGAGGTTCGACGTGGTCGTTAGCGACTTGGTGATGGTCGGAGGGAAGCTTGCCGACGTTGGTATTGCCGTGCAACGTGCACGAGTAGGATGGGTGTGCACTGTTTTGGGTCTGGGCGTAATTGGTTTTGGGGAGGACGCATTCGCTCGGGTGGGTGCTCGTGTTGTACTCAGGGGCATCTCGAAGAAGGGAGGGTTGCTGGGTTGCTTCAGGAAGAACGCGTGATGTTTCCATGTTTTCTCGAGTTGTGTTGCGTGTTTCTGTTACTATATAATGTTTGTTCTGAAAATATAAGGGGTAAATAACTTGTAGTTGTAGAAAATTCAAATAGACTCAAGATTGAGTAATGAAGATGAGCATTAAAATTTATAAACAAGTTATAAAGAAAACAAGGTTTAAATTTGTTGTTCTGAAAAAAAATGTTAATCAAATTTTACAAGGGTGTTAATTAAATTTATTTTAAATTTAAATTTGTTTTTAGAAGATTATATTGAAAATGATTATCTTATTTAAATTTTAAAAAAAAAACCAATTTAGAAGAAGTATGTTGAATTTAACTATTTAATCAAAAATTTTAAGTTAAATTTTAAAGTAAAAATGAAGTGTTTCAAATTATTTTGAAAATAAATAAATTTAAATTGGATAATTAAAGTGTTTTAAAATTTCCAATTTATTTACTAAATGTTTTATTTTCAAATAAGAGTAAGGTTAAAAATTTTGTAACCAATAAAATAAATTGTCTTTAAGTTATTAAAATTTAGTTAATGCAAATGATTAAATTGTGATAATAATTAAGATTAAATTGTTTTGAACTTAAGGATACTTAATTATTAAGATTTGTTAATAAATGAGTTTTATTAAGAATAATGTTTTCTTAATTATTTAAGAATTTTAAATTATAAGAAGTTAATTAATTAATTGTTTAATTAATTTTAAATAATTAGTTAACTGTTTATTTAATTGTAAATAATCACTTAATTATGGATTAATTAAGTGTAATTACTTAATGAAGTAATCAATGGTTAATGTTTGAATATAATTAAGAATGGAAGAAATTTATTATGGAAGTAAGTAATAGGAAATTACTCATGGGAGTAATTAAATGGAAGTGATTAATGAATAATCACTTAATATTATCAATTAAGAAATTGATTAATGTAATTGTTGAAGTTAATTAATTATGAAGTAATTAACTAATAAAAGAATTAAGGATTTGGTTAATGATGGAAGTAATTACTTATTAAGTAATTAATTAAGAGAGTAATCAAGATTTATTAGAGATAATTACTTGTTAAGTAATTAAGAGTTAATTACTTAATTATTTTAGTAAATTAATTAATGTGATTAATTAATTAATAAATGAATTTAACTTAAGATTAATTACTAAGTGTAATTAATTAAATTTGTAATTAATTAATAAAGTAATTAATTAAGAATTTATTTATTTATCTAATTGTTTAATAATTACTTAATGAAGTAATTAAAGATTAATTAATTTGATTAATTAATCAAGGATTAATATAATTAATTTAGAAGTTAATTAATTTAGTTAAGTAACTACAAATTGTTAATTACTGATTATGATTAATAGAATGATTAATTATAAGTTAATTAATTAATTAATTGAAGTAATTATTAATTAATAAGATCATTAGTCATTGAATTTAATGATATTAATCAAGGTTGATTAATATAAGTGATTTATTCAGGAGTGATTAATTAATTGTAATTAATTAAGGTTTAATGTAATTAATTATGATTGATTAATAATGGAAGAAAATGCAGAATCATTAATTATTATAATTAATGATAGTATTTAAGGATTAATTACTGTATATGGTTAAGGATAATTACTTGAATGTAATTAAATATAATTAATTAAGGGAGATTAATTAAAGGAGATCATTAGAGATGATTAATTTATTTTTGGAATAATAATTAATGAAGAAGGATTATAGTAATTCAATTGATTAAGAGATAATCAATTCTGTTTTGGATGTTTGATTAATATCGATTGATTGATTAATATTGGTTAATTGATTGATATTGGAAGATCAATATTTGGAGATTGATACTGTATGATTGGTTGATATTGGATGTTTGATATTGGTTGATACTGGATATCTTTGTTATGTGATATGCTGCTTTGTGAAGAGGAATATTGATATGAATTATCTCTTGTGATAATATGATTCATCTATCTGTTTATTTCATCATGAATATAAGTTAAATTGTTTAAACCCTTAAGTACAACTTGGACATTAAAATGACATTTGGTTTCGATGAGACCGGGATCAGGTTTCCATATTGGAATCCGAAAACCACATCGATTCCAATTAAACGTTAGGACGTGAATCCAAGTGGAGCAAGTGAAGACTCGAGGTGTAAGGGCTATACGTCAGTATAACTCTGTGGGTGATTTCGTAATGAGTTGACGGAATAGTGCTTATAGATTCGAGATAGTGACTTAGAGTGCAAGGGCTATGGTCGTTGACTCTGAGGGTGATTCCAATAATGAGTGCAACGAGATAGTGCCTTCGGTTTCATTTGAACCCGGAATGAACTTGTATGGATTGAATGCCTTCAGAACATCGTCAGGTGGACGATGAGCATTCTAAGATAGATGTGTTCTATAAAGGTAATCACAGCCTCAAGCCTCATCAACAGGGAATGGCTAAAACAAGGAAGGTGCAGCAAGGCTTCGTGGGTAGCTCCCACTTGAGAGTGAGATTTACCCCTGTCTAGAGGGCCCTTTCTATTTCGGCTTAGTGTGTGGTTGGTCGCGCCAACTACGGGGTGGTCTTGTTCGGGACTGTTCAGTAAGGAATGATTCCGGCCTTGTGTTGCAGGGAGTGGGCGTACTCCTCGGTACTGTGATCTAGGCCACGTACTGTGACGGGCGGTACCCCACTAGCCCTGCCATTAATGGAATCCAAAATCCAATAAGTGCCTGTACGGTTTTGATTGTGCCCAGCTATGTTGGAACATGAGATGTAAGCATTCCAGCTATTTCTGTATTTTATTTTGAAAACCCTAGACACTATTATAATATCACTGGATTTCCTATCAAATGTTTTGGTTAGCGTAAGGTAAAAACTTTTCCATGTTTATGTGTGGGAAGTCTTACGTGATACCTTTTCTTTTCAAGGATTTTCTAAAGTTAAGCAATTTTAACCCGTTTACTCACACTAGACCCCTGTATGACCCGAGTGTTTATTTTCTGTTTTATTAAACTCTTGGGTACTCATATTATGTATGAGTAGTCAAGTGTTTCAGGTTGGCCTGACGAATTCTGGAGGAGATATGGAGCAGGAGGCTTCGACGTGTAGATATATATATTGATTCCGCTGTGTTTGTTTGGTATCTGTTTCTGTTGTACTTGAGTTGTATAGTTGGACAGATGTTTATAACTGTCTAATATCCGTTGTTTTAAGTTGTGTACTCTGATGTAATAAGATACTATGTAATATTTTATGTGATATATTATATTTTATTCGTTCCGCTGTGAGTTCTCTGATGTTGTTCTGTTTCTTCTTTCTCTTTCTTTCTTTCTTCTTCTATCCCTTTCTTTCTTCATGATGATGCGATTTCCTAGAGATAGGAAGTCGGGTCGTCTCAGTTGGTATCAGAGCATTAGGTTGAGCGAATACCTAAGCTCTGGAGTGGTGTCTTCCTTGAGAGAGCGTACTTGTAATTTTTATATATAACTATATATATATATATATATATCTACCTGATCTGTTGGGTTATCTGTTCGGATTTTCCAACATATATTTTAGAGGTAGATGGAGTAGTGTGGTGTGTGTGTAGCACGACTACCACTAATGGAAGAGGTCCATATGTTAAGGTTGGAAGTATTTGTCAAGACTGTAGACCTAATACCGTCTCAAGTAAGTTTTGCAGTTTGGAGTAAGAATTTCTCTGATATCCGAATGAAATCTTTTTAAAGGTTCGGAGTTCATCTTTGAAGTGTAAGTTTGGATTTCGCTTGGGTGAGCGAATTTTTCTTGAGTTTGGATCTGTCGGAAGTGCAGAAGTAAGGAATGATATCTCAATAACTGCGTGATGAGATGCAGTATCCTTGGATATTTTCTGAAGGTATTTTTCTGGAAGCAGTTTTAGAAGTGGTTGAGGAGCAGTCTTTACCTACCACAGGGAAGATTCGTCTGTGTAGAAGTTATCTGGATTTTTGGCATGGAGGTTGGCTGTTTTGGAATATGAGACTAAGGTCTATAACTTATTTGTTTGGCATGGTCTCATTTGTTATTCCCTAAGGAAAGCGAGATATCGATGCTTGGTTTGGAGTCCGAGTTTCTTGAGAGGTTGTCTGCCATCTCGGAGGTCCGTTGCGTGGTTTGTTGATGGTTTTGGTTTTGGAGAAGCCTTTGGATTAGAGTCTTTGGTTAGCTGTGGTAGCCGTTTCATTCGAAGTGTTCGGTGTGCAGACGAGAAGATCTTTTAGCTTCGTAGTATCATCGAGGTAGAGTTTAGAAGCAGCAGTGTGGCTTGTTTCTCCGATGATTCAGGAATCTTATGGTTCTCTTTCAGCAGTCTGGGCTGAAGGTGGTGATGTTTTCTTGAAGAATTAACCTTTTTTGGAAAGGTTTAAAGCTGTTCTAATTGGTAAAGTGAGGACAGTTTCTTTGGAATCCGAACTAGGTAGGATCGCAAAAGTGACTTGCGATTAGTTTGGAATTTATCTTGGATGATCTGTTGTTTGAGGCTGAGGGTTCTCATAGGAAATAGGAGCTACTGAGGTAATCAGAAGTTTGTCTGCATCTGGAAGTTGAGTTCCATATTGTTTTGGTTCCGGAAGCAATTTTGGTAGTTAGCCTGATGGTTGGATGGTTCTTGGAGAAAGGAGAGCTGGTATAGCAGCTCGGAATTATTTTTTGATTTGGATTTGGTCAGATCTAGTTTTTGAGTTGGATTCTGTTATAAGGATGTGTGACTGAGTCAGATGAGTCACTCAAATTTTTATGGATTTGATGAACAAAGTTTCCCGGATATAGTGAATAAGTTTGTATTCGTGTTCATCAACAAATTCTCATCTATTTCAGAATCAGAGTTGTGCAGAGGAACCAAGTTAGCTGCTGTGCAAGGAAGGAAGTAAATTCTGTTTGCTTTGGTCTAGTCATTTCTGGAAGCATCAGCATGGGTTGAGCTGATCGGAAGAAATTGACAGCCCAAGATTGTCTGTTGAGTTATCCAGATACGAGATAAGGAATTTGGAAATTCAAAGTTGGAGACTACATTGTTATTAGGATTTCTCTGGTTGGGAGAGAGCAGTAATTGGATAAGATTGGTTGGCTAGTTATGAGGGATTTGAGATTTCTTATCTGTGTTTTGATAGGATAAGATTGAATTGCCAGTTTGGATAGCTGGAATTCATTTTGTAACACGTGTCTCTGAGGGAGTACATGTATGATTCATCGATTGGCTGTTGAATCTGTAGTCCAGTAGGGGTTGGATGTTGAGTTGGATTTTAGGATAATCTTATGTTCTGTTCAGATTGATGGATCTAGAGATGAGTGGATCTTTGGATTTTAGTTGTGTAGTCAGTTTGTTGGCTTTTGTAGAGCGAGTCTCCCGGTGATTTATCTTGGGAAACTCGAGATAGTATTAGAGATTTATCCTGATTTGTGTCAGAATAATTAGTTAGGTTTGTTTGTTCGATTTGATTTCTATGGTTGTTAGTAACTGGTTGTTAGGAATGCTTTGCTGATTTAAATTAAAATCTGTACTGGATTATTAAATTACCTTTGCTTTTAAATTTCGGGGAATAGGGGAGGATTGTAACGATCCGGAAATTTGGTCAATATGAATTTAATAATCTGTGTAAATAATTTAACTGGTTTGATAATTTTCTCTATAATTTTAATTTAAACTGATAAATTTATTCTTTTAAAGGTTAATAAATATTTAATCTGATAATTGTGATCAATATCTTTCTGACAATTTAAAATATTGATAAGATTTATTTTTCCAAAGCTAATGAAATTTTATGTTGTTTATAATATATAATTGATATATATTGTGAATAGAAATATCTTTTATTTTAAATAAAAGATGAATTTTCAAAGTTGTAATATATATGTATGTATATGTTATAATTTGAAATTGTTTTGAAATTTAATTTAATCAATTGATAATTTATAATGTATGAATGAATATTGCAATTTTAAAGCTTTGTTTTAAATTCAATAAGATTTTTCAAAAGTTAATTTAGATTAATTCAATTGTTTTCAAAAATATAAGATAATTGCTTATTTTAAGTGTGATAGTTTATAAAAGATTTAATCAAAGTTTTCTTTTTGTTTTCTTTAAAGTACTTAATATAAAATGGTATAAATGTATAAATATAAAAGTTTTAGATTTTAAATACATATATAAGAATTATGTGCATTTTTATTAGTATTAGAATATTTCTTTAAAGGCAAACTAATATTTACATATGTAAACATTTATTTATAAAGTAAATTAATAATGTAAGTTTATATTACATTTAAATTAAATGAAAATTTATTAAAAAATACTTAAGTAACATTTGTAAATATGTTATCTCATCTCTAAAACACTTGTAAGAAGATTAAATACTTTGGTGACAAATGTTGGCAAAATAAACATGTGGCACTATTTTAGTTTTAATTTTTAATAAATGTTTTTAGAAGAAAACAAGTTTCTTTCAAAACATTTTCATTCTTTCAAACATTAATGGCAAAATCAGAAACAAATTTCCAAAATCTAAAAATAAAATCCAAAAGTAAGACAAAATCAAATCTGCAACTTCAAACATTCAATCTGCAAATTTACAAACTGCATTTCGAATGGAACAAGGATCAAACCTGCAAATATCAACTACAACTCAACCTATTTTTCAAAAGGGAATTCAGATCCATTTCATCTTTAAAAGCATCAAATTTGAGGCATGCAAATGGATTTTTCAACAGTAAGCAAAAGTTTTTCCAGATTCAAAAGTGAATCAAAAACCTAGGAAAGGAACTGCTCTGCAAATTGTTGAGTAAATTATATTTCAAAAACAGTTTTGATTAATTTTTAATTGAATGTTGCATGCAAATGTATTTGATTTAGGTGATGCATATTTGTTTACCTGCATGCAAGTTATAAAATAAAAGGGTAAAATAAAAAAAATAAAAAATATGGTGAATGCTGTATATGTATACTGTTGTATACAGGTTTCTTTTCTTTCTTTTTAAAATCAATAGCTTGATTTTTATCATGAATTGGTCAGTGATTTGTTAATGAAAGTTGTTTGTAAACACATAATATATCATGTAAAAATAATTATAGGAATTTAAAATGAATGAATTACTCAGAATTTTCAAATTACAGTGAAAAATCAAGTTGGGACAAAATTTTATAATTTCAAATTCCAGTTTTGAATGTATAAGTGAATTATAATTGGAATTTGGGAAGATTGGATTTTTAGTGTTTGTATTATAATTTTTAACTAAGTATTTAAGATGAATTTGGAGTTTGTTTGAAATTTGGGTTTTTGCAATTTGCCGATTACCCACGCTGCAATTGGGTTTGAATCTTGGGTCGAAGCATTCTTGTGGATCATGGAAGTGGGGAAAAATGTTCAAGATTTTTTTTATAGGCCGTAGTGATGGGATTAGATCGAAGTAGGGTTAGGTATAGTTTTGTTTTCGGGTTGTTTGCAGAGGCTACTGTGTTTTGGATTGATGATCGGAGTTGATCGCTTTTGTGGTGGATGTTATGCTAAGGTGTGGCGACTCGGTGATGTGGTCGGCGAGGCCTAATGGTGATGGGTTCGTCGGCGTTGATCGATCTTTTCGTTCGAGTCGCGTGTCCAGTTTTGGCCTTAGATGCTCGATTTTGTTTCAGCGTCGTTTTTAGGTTTTTGGCTGGTCGAGAGGTTCGACGTGGTCGTTAGCGACTTGGTGATGGTCGGAGGGAAGCTTGCCGACGTTGGTATTGCCGCGCAACGTGCACGAGTAGGATGGGTATGCACTGTTTTGGGTCTGGGCGTAATTGGATTTGGGGAAGACGCATTCGCTCGGGTGGGTGCTCGTGTTGTACTCGGGGGCGTCTCGAAGAAGGGAGGGTTGCTGGGTTGCTTCGGGAAGAACGCGTGATGTTTCCGTGTTTTCTCGAGTTGTTGCGTGTTTCTGTTACTGTATAATGTTTGTCCTGAAAATATAAGGGGTAAATAACTTGTAGTTGTAGAAAATTCAAATAGACTCAAGATTGAGTAATGAAGATGAGCATTAAAATTTATAAACAAGTTATAAGAAAACAAGGTTTAAACTTGTTGTTTTGAAAAAAAATGTTAATCAAATTTTACAAGGGTGTTAACTAAATTTATTTTAAATTTAAATTTGTTTTTAGAAGATTGTATTGAAAATGATTATCTTATTTAAATTTAAAAAAAACAATTTAGAAGAAGTATTTTGAATTTAATTATTTAATCAAAATTTTTAAGTTAAATTTTGAAGTAATAATTAAGTGTTTCAAATTATTTTGAAAATAAATAAATTTAAATTGGATAATTAAAGTGTTTTAAAATTTCCAATTTATTTACTAAATGTTTTATTTTCAAATAAGAGTAAGGTTAAAAAATTTGTAACCAATAAAATAAATTGTCTTTAAAGTTATTAAAATTTAGTTAATGCAAATGATTAAATTGTGATAGTAATTAAGATTAAATTGTTTTGAACTTAAGGATACTTAATTATTATTGTTAATAAGTGAGTTTTATTAAGAATAATGTTTTCTTAATTATTTAAGAATTTTAAATTATAAGAAGTTAATTAATTAATTGTTTAATTAATTTTAAATAATTAGTTAATTGTTTATTTAATTGTAAATAATCACTTAATTATGGATTAATTAAGTGTAATTACTTAATGAAGTAATCAATGGTTAATGTTTGAATATAATTAAGAATGAAAGAAATTTATTATGGAAGTAAGTAATAGGAAATTACTCATGGGAGTAATTAAATGGAAGTGATTAATGAATAATCACTTAATATTATCAATTAAGAAATTAATTAATGTAATTGTTGAAGTTAATTAATTACGAAGTAATTAATTAATAAAAGAATTAAGGATTTGGTTAATGATGGAAGTAATTACTTGTTAAGTAATTAATTAAGAGAGTAATCAAGATTTGTTAGAGATAATTACTTGTTAAGTAATTAAGAGTTAATTACTTAATTATTTTAGTAAATTAATTAATGTGATTAATTAATTAATAAATGAATTTAACTTAAGATTAATTACTAAGTGTAATTAATTAAATTTGTAATTAATTAATAAAATAATTAATTAAGAATTTATTTATTTATCTAACTGTTTAATAATTACTTAATGAAGTAATTAAAGATTGATTAATTTGATTAATTAATCAAGGATTAATATAATTAATTTAGAATTAATTAATTAAGAAGTTAATTAATTTAGTTAAGTAACTACAAATTGTTATTATTAATTATGATTAATAGAATGATTAATTATAAGTTAATTAATTAATTAATTGAAGTAATTATTAATTAATAAGATCATTAATTATTGAATTTAATGACATTAATCAAGGTTGATTAATATAAGTGATTTATTCAGGAGTGATTAATTAATTGTAATTAATTAAGGTTTAATGTAATTAATTATGATTGATTAATAATGGAAGAAAATGTAGACTCATTAATTATTATAATTAATGATAGTAATTAAGGATTAATTACTGTATATGGTTAAGGATAATTACTTGAATGTAATTAAATATAATTAATTAAGGGAGATTAATTAAGGGAGATCATTAGAGATGATTAATTTATTTTTGGAATAATAATTAATGAAGAAGGATTATAGTAATTTAATTGATTAAGAGATAATCAATTCTGTTTTGGATGTTTGATTAATAATATTGGTTAATTGATTGATATTGGATGATCAATATTTGGAGATTGATATTGTATGATTGGTTGATATTGGATGTTTGATATTGGTTGATACTGGATATCTTTGTTATGTGATATGCTGCTTTGTGAAGAGGAATATTGATATGAATTATCTCTTGTGATAATATGATTCATCTATCTGTTTATTTCATCCTGAATACAAGTTAAATTTTTTAAACCCTTAAGTACAACTTGGGCATTAAAATGGCGTTTGGCTTCTGTGAGACCGTGATCGGGTTTCCATATTTGGAATCCGAAAACCACATCGATTCCAATTAAACGTTAGGACGTGAATCCAAGTGGAGCAAGTGAAGACTCGAGGTGTAAGGGCTATACGTCAGTATAACTCTCTGTGGGTGATTCCATAATGAGTTGACAGAATAGTGCTTATAGATTCGAGATGGTGACTTAGAGTGCAAGGGCTATGGTCGTTGACTCTGAGGGTGATTCCAATAATGAGTGCAACGAGATAGTACCTTCGGTTTCGTTCGAACCCGGAACGAACTTGTATGGATTGAATGCCTTCAGAACATCGTCAGGTGTACGATGAGCATTCTAAGATAGATGTGTTCTATAAAGGTAATCACAGCCTCAAGCCACATCAACCGGGAATGGCTAAAACAGGGAAGGTGCGGCAAGGCTTCATGGGTAGCTCCCTCTTGAGAGTGAGATTTACCCCTGTCTAGAGGTCCCTTTCTATTTCGGCTTAGTGTGTGGTTGGTCGCGCCAACTATGAGGTGGTCTTGTTCGGGACTGTTCAGTAAGGAATGGTTCCGGCCTTGTGTTGCAGGGGAGTGGGAGTACTCCTCGGTACTGTGATCTAGGCCACATACTGTGACGGGCGGTACCCCAGTAGCCCTGCCATTGATGGAATCCAAAATCCAATAAGTGCCTGTATGGTTTTGATTGTGCCCAACTATGTTGGAACGTGAGATGTAAGCGTTCCAGCTATTTCTGTATTTTATTTTGAAAACCCTGGACACTATTATAATATCACTGGATTTCCCATCAAATGTTTCGGTTAGCGTAAGGTAAAAACTTTTCCATGTTTATGTGTAGGAAGTCTTACGTGATACCTTTTCTTCTCAAGGATTTTATAAAGTTAAGCAATTTTAACCCGTTTACTCACACCAGAACCCTGTCTGACCAGAGTGTTTATTTTCTGTTTTATTAAACTCTTGGGTACTCATATTATGTATGAGTAGTCAAGTGTTTCAGGTTGGCCTGACGAATTCTGGAGGAGATATGGAGCAGGAGGCTTCGACATGTAGATATATATATATATTGATTCTGCTGTGTTTGTTTGGTATCTGTTTCTGTTGTACTTGAGTTGTATAGTTGGACAGATGTTTATAACTGTCTAATATCCGTTGTTTTAAGTTGTGTACTCTGATGTAATAAGATACTATGTAATATTTTATGTGATATATTATATTTTATTCGTTCCGCTGTGAGTTCTCTGATGTTGTTCTGTTTCTTCTTTCTCTTTCTTTCTTTCTTCTTTTATCCCTTTCTTTCTTCATGATGATGCGATTTCCTGGAGATAGGAAGTCGGGTCATCTCATTTCTGTTCAATTTCCATACATATGTCAAAATCCGAATTAATGAGAAGAAGTTACAAGAGAAACGAAAATCAAAAAAGTGAAATAAATAAATAAGGCCCATGGTTCAACCCACAGTGCACAAGGGTCGACCCTAAGGTCGACCAAAATTTTCCCCTAGACGTAAATTCGTCCAAGGATGTGTTGTGCCTATTTAATTCCATTTTTGTGCTTTTGAAGTCAATGGTTTGGAAGGTATACTTTGTTTTTAAAACTTATCTGCTTCTCTAATGCTTTTGGAATGTTGGTTTCAACACCATCTCTTCTTTGCTTAGGAATGCTTTCGAAAGAGTGCTTTTGACTTAAATATTTTATGACCCTTTTTCTCTTTTGAAGGTAGAACTCAGAGGTTTCGAAAGAGTTAAATTTTAATGGTTTCGAAAGGAGTTTCCATACGTTTTGAAATTAAACCCAAATGCTTTCGAAATATTTGAAGTTATAAAGGTGTATATACTTTCTAAAGGTTTTAAAGAATGGTTTCAAAGGGGTGGTTCCCCAATGATTTCGAAAGTTTTGAAAGGAAAGGTTTTTCAATGTATTCGAAAGGCAATGTTTAAAGGTTTTAAAGATAGGATGTCTAAGGATTTAATCCTTTTGAAGGAATGGTTTTCAACATTTTTGAAAGGTAGATTATGAATGGTTTCAAAAGGAATGTTTTGGCCTTTCGGCTTAGGTTATAAAGAAGGGTTTACTTGGTTTGGAAGGGGCACTTTCAATGGATTCAAAAGGGGTATTTTCAGTGGTTCAAATGTTTCATCAACAAAGATTTGTTTAAGACCGCATTTTTAGATCATTAAATAACCAAATAATGATGTATAGTGAAAATAAACATTTTTGGAATTGTCAGAATATGGCCTCGAAACTTATACCATTGTGTTCATGGCGATTCTTGGATCAATTTCCATATATAACTTGTCGAAATCTGAGTTAATACGAAGAAGTTATGAGAGAAACAAAACTTAAAAGAACGAAAAAAATAAAAATAAATAAGGCCTATAGGTCGACCCACAGTGCATATGGGTTGACCCTAAGGTCGATCCCTGACGAACACAGGTCAAACTATAGGTCGACCCACGTTTTCCCCTAAGGTCGATCCACAGCAAGCCTGTGACGTGGTTGCACTGGATTCAATCCTAAAGTCCGACGGTCTGAGATCCCCAAACTGCCCTATAAATAGAACCCTAGGCCTAGCTGTTTTCTCACAATCAGATTTTCTCCCAATTGGTTCTATTGCCTGAGGCTGAACCATAAATAGAAATATGGAGAATATCTTCGTAACAAAAATATAAGACACCTTAGAAGGTGATCCAAGAAGGCCATGGAGAAAAACTAAGGACGAGCAAAGCCAAGGACGATAAGTGAGTGGATTTAAATTATACATCTCTTACATTTGTGATATATTATCGTTAGATTCCCACTAAATATTTTAATTCGGCGTTTATTTCAGTAATTAATTCTATTAATTGGTTAGGTTGAGACTATAAATTTTATATGAGAACTTATATTTCATCATTATTTATATGGAAAGGAAAGAAAGAAATCCAATTAAATATGAATAATATTAGGCTTAACAGTTATAGAGAAAGGCTTAAGCCTAAAAGCAAGAAATTTATAGTAAATTATGCTATAATAGGAGAAATAAATTAAAAAGAGGAGAATCTAATAACTTAATTTGGAAGTTAGTGATAGATTAGTTGGTTGGTTTAGAAAAGAGAATACATTTTCATAGTTTAATATTGCAAAAATAATGATAAACGTTATTGCAAGAATAAAAGAAAGAAAAAGGGAATTAGAGTAAAATAGAGACATTTCTATATTTTGCATTACCCAATAGTTAAAGAAACAATAAAAGAAATATCTTGCAATTTTGAGTTATTGTTTATAGCATTATTTAGTATTAAAATATGGAAATGCATTTTTAGCACAATTTTTGTAACCAACCAAATAGAATAGAGCTACTTCCTAAAACAAAAGAGAATAAAGTGAAGAGTTAAAGAAATTAAAGAAGAAATCAAGTTAATTATCTGATAAAACTAATAACAATAAACAGAAATGTGCCTATATTTACATTTACTGTTAATACCCTAGGTATTGATTTTGATGGCAACAACCACATAAATATTATTACTAACGTATCTCTGAGTTATGCAGTCATATCAGATATATTATGGATACATTTACAAAGTTAAACAAGAATACAGTGGAAGTAAATGAATTATAGAAGAAGGTTAATCATTTGAAGAGCAAAAATCAATTAAGAGAAGAATGTTGAAGGATAAAGGTGTTTGAAGTGATAAGGAGTTGGTTGAACCTTAGAATGTCTTGTTAGAGATCTCATGGCAGTTATACTTGAAGATCATCAACCATTGACTTCAATCTAATCACAAAAATCCACAAATATAAGGTAATTTGAAATGCTGAAAATTTGCAACACTTATTAGTGTTGCTGTTCATTTTGCAACACACCCATGTCGACATTGGGGGGGGGGGGGTGGGGGGATGTTGACATGCTAGCCATTTTTTAGAATTTCAAATTTTAAATGAAGAGACATTCCCTCCACCTCTTCACCAAAAGACACGTCTTTTCAACTACTATATAAAGGCCTCTGAAAACGAATTTTAATATCAAGAATTCTTCTTTTTACTTACTCCTCCTTCTCCAAACATTTGCAAAAGAAATCCATTGCATATTCTTTCAATCTCCTTGCAAATCGATATTGCTTCACTCCAATTCTTCACTGAATTGCAAACCACAAAATATTGGAGAGGTGTACTTTAATTCACATCATTCTCTCTCTGATTTCATCCTATTCCTCAAAGAATTCAAAGATATATTGCCATTAGAGGTCTATAGGATCATTGTACCGAATCTGCAAGAATCTATATTGAAGATACGACTACATGCCATAGTTTTTTGTTGGTGATAAGGAGAAAGTGTTCTTGTAGCCTATAAAATCAAGAGGATGTGTCTTGCAGCCCATGAAACCAAGATTGTAAAGGTGTTCTTGCCACCAGTGGAAAGCAAGCGATTATAGTGGAATTCTGCACGATAAAGTGTAGGACTAGATGTAGGATTGGTTAATTTGAACCAGTATAAAAATTCGGATGTTATTTACATTACTGCATTTTACTTTATTACTTACTTATTCTCTGATTACTTCTTTCTGTTTGCAATTTGAGCAAATACAATTTTATATTCATAAGTAAGTAGTTAATACACGATTCACCACATCTGGTGTCTGAATAGCCTTAAGATCCAACATTGTATTGTAGCTAGTCCAGTTTTCAACATTTACTGCGCAGATAGTAGAATAAAAGAAAATCAGTTAATATGATAAGTAAATTTGAGGCGGTCGTACGTAGTTCCAAGCCAAGATTGTCATATAATATAAGAGAACTAAAGATAATTAAATAGCATAATAAAAGAAGACAGACTGGAATAGAAAAGAGACACTTGCAATTATATTTATAACATGTAGACTATAAAGAATATAGAAGTAACAATTGCAAGTATAATTATAACATAGGTTATAATTAGAGATAACAGAAAAGGCTTATTTTAAAACTTACACTAAGTTAATAAGCGAACATAGAAGAAAGGCTCATACCAACAGCATTCCCTTTCAGTCAGGAACTGATGGTCTCACAATAGTTAGGTGAGCCCGGGGCACGCTTATGTTGATAGGGTGAATAAATAGCCAACAGAATTAGAAAAGTAAATTAAACGCATAATAAAAGATTAGACGTAGGGTCTAATAAAATGGTAAGATGCATTTGGAGCAGCCTAAAGGATGAAGAGCCCAACGAAGAAGTTCATCACAGATTTTTAGCACAAAAATAGCACGTCCAACTTAGTTCATTTGGGCTAGAAGGAAGTACGAGACTTCAACAGGAAGTGAGGGTACTCTAGGATGGCCCTCTAGGGTAGGCCTAACGAAGCTACACCCCTGGAGGCAGGTCAGTAGGTTTTCCATCAAGAGAGCATGCCTCAATTGCTTTTGCATTGCAGGCCTAACAAAGCGGACCTTTGTAGGCAGTCAAAAGGTTGATGAATGGAGTAGGTTATTCGTATGACACCGTACTCTGAATTGCGAGTAGGTTTTAGTGAGTAGGACCCAAAAGGAGAATCACATGTGGAAATCAAGCTATCATCAACCAAGAGCGAGTTCGGGAAAGACTAGATTTAAACCAATAGGCCAATGATTCTTTCACCATCGAGACATTGGACGAGGGGCGCAACTAATTGGATTTTTAGATTGTTTGTAGTAGGGCACAACCATTTAGCTCTTTAGAGGTCTTTCGATCAGTTGAGGGGTAGCTGCGTGGGACATAGTCACGATGAGAAAACAGACAGACTGAGTAGAATATCTGTATTGTAGGCCTAACGAAGCTGTCCTTTACCGGTATAGAAAATCTGTAACATTCCTGAATTTTGAACAAGATAATTTGACAATTTATTTAATTTTTGGAATTAAATTATGGAATTTCTGTAGTTAATTTTTAATTTTTAGAATTAAAAGTTGAATCAATTGGAAGATTTACAGGATAAATAATAATATGCATTTTTAGATTGAATTTGGAATTTAAAAGATTTGAGATTTTATTGTGAATTTAATTATGAAAGTTTTAAAAAAATAAGTGTTTGTTAATAAGTTGAACATCTTAAGTTTATAAATATAGATGTATTGAAAATAAATACAATATAAAGTTATGTTTAAAACTATTTAAATTTTTTAAAGATGAACATAAGTATTTAACTTAAAACAAAGGTTAAAACAAAGAAAACATGTATACAAATGTAAACATATACATACATGCACATGGGTTTGGAGTGAAGAGATTAACAAAACTTTATATCATGATGATTTCTAACAAGTGGCCTTCAATGCAATTAATTAAATAAAAAAAAATTACAAAAAACCTTCCATTTTCCCATATGCAATTATGCAACTTTCCAACAAATCTGAAAAAAATAGTAGAAAAAGATTTGGCTTCACATCTTTCAAAGCCATAAAGCTGTTCAAAACATAAGATAAGAAAAAAAAAAAAAACAATTCAGTTTGAACTCAAAACAAAAGAAAAACCCAAAATCTTCATTCTCAAACCATATACAAAACTGCATTTCTCAAAACCAATCTCATTCTCACAACCAAAATCCAAATTTGCATTCAACTCCTCAAACCCAAATTACATGCTCACATCCATGTACAATTTGCATCCTCCAAATTCAAGTCTGCATATCCCAAATTCCTACCTGCATCAACCATGAAAGTTTCATTTCCCAAATCAGTAAACACTCCTCTTTCCAAAATTACAACCTGCATCTCAAATCTCATCCACATCCATAATCAAGTTGCAATATTCAAAACTACATTTTCAAATCTGCAACCTTGAAATCAAACATGTAGCTCCTCTTTTCAAATTCAAACCTGCATGCATCAATTATTAATCAAGTTAAAGCCTGCATGTAAAACCTGATAGCATCAAGTAGAAGCTTGCATGTTTTAAAAAGGCAACAATCATAGAAGGCCTGCACATCCATTTGAAGCCTGCAATTTAATCTTCATCAAGTAAGAAGGCTCTGCATTTCATAATCTGGGAGCAAGTTTATCTGCATGCAACAGACTTTAGCATGCATTCATTCTCATAAACTCTGGAAGCATCATTTATAGATCAAGATTTTAAAGGCATTCAAGCTACTGCATTTCTTTGCATCTGGAAATAAAGAGCCCTGCATGCATTAAACTTCAAATCTGGTACTCTGCAAGTTGACATGTGCTCTGCATTTTATAAATAAGGTGAGTAACTAAACTTTTATAAACTGTTTTAATAAGTAAATTGTGCATGCTTAATAAATTATCAATAAATATATATGAAAGTACCTGCATGTATGTGTTTGTGTACAGAATTATGACTGTGCATATGTGATCTTCAGAATTTCAGATTTATGTTGATTCTTGAATATTTCCCTTAACTTGTTTGCTGAATTGAAATTAAATGTTTGAACAAATTATGTTTGCTCTAGGATGGGTAACTCTAATAGTTTATGAACTTCACATGATTGTCTGTAGCTTGGAAAAACAGAGTTACACAGAACCAAATTTCTTAGTGAAAAAAAATGCAAATGTTATAAATTGATGTTTCAGAATCCTAATTAAATTCTAGAATTTTTTTTTTTAAAAAAAAAACTAAAATTAAGTTTATAGTGTTAAGAATAAAAATGCAGTTTCAATTTACTATATTTTACTTTTTGATCAAGATCAGTGATCCTTGCATTTAAACTAGTTGAATTGGTTTGCTGGAAGTAGTCAGTTAGCATAGATTTTAGGAAAATATTTGAATTTGTTTGCAATTCAAATTTGAGAGTGAAATTTGGGAGTTTCTGTTATGAACCCTAGTGTCACTGGGTTACTGAATTTGCTCGAATACGATCGCATGGGTTGATCGAGTTCCATGCTATTTTGGGGATTGATGGATGGTGTAGTGATGGAGTTACTGCCGGAGTTTGGTCGATGATGATGGCCGGAGTTGTGAAATAATGGTGTTGACAGGTTTGTGATGGTGGTGGGGTTGGTGTTGTGCAGTTTCAGGTTTTTGGGTATGTTTTGGGTTGCAGGGAATTTTGACTCGGGTAGGTCTCGGGTAAATTGGAAAAAAACTCGAAGGAAGTGGGGTAAAAAACTCGAAGTAAATGGGGTTGCTTGAGTTGCATTGTTTCAGGTGTTATTTAACAGACCTGTTCTGTTTTTTTATAATTTTAAGAATCAAGTTTAAATTAAAATGGAAATTTGAACTTAGGATTTAAACTTGAACCTAGGGATGAATTCAAATTGTTTGAATTATTATTTTATATTAATTTAAATGCAGAAATTTTAAATTGGTTTAAAATAAAAAGAAAAAAAAAGGAGGAACATGAGCCTGTTTCCAGATTTTTAAGGTTTGAAATAATTTGCAAACTAAAGTTTTATCTTATGATATTAAAACTGAATTCAAGTATGAATTCAAATAAGTTTGAATTATGTTTTTTTGAAATAGTTTAAATTCTGGAAGAAATTCAAAGTTTAAGTTTTATTTTTAATAAACAGAAAACTGTTTTCTGTTTTAAATAAAAAGATAAGTTTAAAATTGAAAGTGAAGATTTAAACTGGGTTTAAGTTTGGAATTTGAATATGAATTCAAACTTTGTTTGTCTGAAATTTGAAACCATATTGTGTTTTTAAATTTAAATTTGATTTGGAAATCTCAAGTATAAATGCATATGTGATTTGCATTTGAGTTAGAAAGTTAAGTATGTAAATTAAAAATTCAAATTGAATTCAAAACTGAGTTTTTAAATCTGGATTTAAAATTTAGATTTTAGTTTTTAAATAAAGATTTAAATTTAAATTGCTTTTAAATGATTTACAATTGAATTGAAGGTGAAATGGTAGAAAGAGTTTTAAAGAGTTTAAACTAAATTGAAAATGGAAGCTATATTTCAATTTTGAGATTTTAAAAGCAATTTTTAAAATTGATTTGAATTTGATTTGAATTGAAATTTGAATCCTTTTCAACTTATTTATAAAGTATATGTTTCTTTTAAACATATAAGATTAAGTTGTGTATTGTTTTAAACTCTTATTTAAGACAAATTTGAGTCTTAAGTTTAAAGAAAATGTTAAATGGAATTTAATGTAAATTTAAAAACATTTTGTTTTAAAAAAAATGCATAATTTAAATAAGGAATGTTTATCTAAAGATAAAGAAAAGTATAATGATTTGTAATTCATTTAATTATTAAGGTAGTACAAATGGATAATTAATATAATTAATTAATTAATGAAGTGGATAATTAGTTAAAGTAATTAAGGGTTTTAAATTGATTAATTAAAGATTAAGATTTATTTTTCTTAGAATAATTAATTTGTAATTAAGGAATCATTAATTGAATGATATTAGATTTTAAATTAATAATTGAAGATTTATTAATTGAATAAATATGGATAGTTAATTAATTAGGAATAATAAATGAAAGTAATCATGTAGGTAATAAATTTAAAACCACCCAGTTTACTCATCTTAATTGTGGATGCTGATTGTTATTGAATGTTGTGTGATGGATTGATATATTTGGTATGTGATGTGATGCTATGTGATACTTTGTGCTGATCTGCTATATTTGTGATGAATATACTGTTGTATGAATGTAACGATCGAGATTTTTCGTTGCCGAAAAATCGAACCGTTAGGGTTTAAGAAGAAGAAAGAGGTAGAAGAAGAGAGAAAAGAGAGAAGAAACAGAAACAAACAATAGAACAGGAAATAATATCAGAATCTCACAATCGCAGCGGAACAACATATAATAGATAAATGAATATCATTAAAACAAAAGAACTATACATTTTATACATACATCACAATACATCATATCATCAGAGTGTACAACAATAAAACAGCGGAAAGAATACTATATACAATAGATAATAGACTACGCTATCCAAGCTCGCCTCCAACATCTGCACAGCAACTCCCGAATCCAGAATAACCTGATAACCTAACTCTAGACTGCCCGTGTGGAAAATAGTGGGCACCCAGAGTTTAGGAAAGGAACAATAAACTCCAGGTCAGTCATGGGACTGGTGTGAGAACTCAAAACAGTTTATCTTTAAACAAGCAACAAGAAAATTTAAATTTTTAAATCCGCAATGCTTTTTGGAAAATGAAACTACCATAAGGCCTCCCGCCACACACACAATGCAAACGCAGAATTGGAGGAGATTTCTCCTTATGATAGTCAAAGATGCTTACTACGCGAAAATCAAATCATTTTTGATATTATTACTAGTGCATAGTGTAGAAAACAATTCGAAAGTAGAATATAAATCCTAGCCAGCATAGACATTCCGAACTATGCCTACTATAGCTACCATCCAAACAGTGGTGACCACCATAAGTGAATGGCAGGTAATACAACTAAAACCGTACAAGGCGCGTATTGTTTTGATTGGATTTCCAACAAATGGTCAGGCTAAGGAACTTCCTACTGCCACATGGGATCGCCTCTGGCGGGACGTCCCGAGAACTAACGTTACGGTTAGATCTCTGCCAACACAAGGCCGGGTTACCTCTGTAACTAGGTAACTACTACACGAATATGTCATCCCCCGGTCCTTTGGGACCTTTATCCGAGCGCTCGCAACAACACCACACACAGAAATATATATAGTGTATCAACATGAGTAAGCATCTGGGCTCCATACCATGATACCACCCTTTTCCAGAAGGAAATGACATACCCTAAAGGGCGCGACCCTCATAACCTTGCCGCATATTCCTGTTTCGACCATTTCCGGGGAGTGAGGTCCTGACGAAGTCTCGTCCACAAAGCTACGCTTTGTGTAACAAAGCCATGCTTCGGGTCCACAGATGACCAAAGCAATAATCACAAAGATAAATGATCAAACAAATGATCATATCCAAACGATCAACCAATGATCATCACACAGCAGCACTCAGCATGCCACATTACCAGATTGGGAAATATCGCTGATAACCTTCAACTACATAACCTCTGAGCTCGTACGTCTCAGAGAAGGGTGTTAAGCTAAGAGAATAAATTCTCCGCCACCAACAGAAATGTATTTGAAAGAAATCTGCTCTATCTCTCAAAACGTAATGTCAGACACGTAACCATACAAGTCTGTTCCGGGTTCGAACAGAACCGAAGGCACTTCCAAAGAAGCCCTTGCAATCCGGGTATTCACAATCCCGATAAAATTTCCCATCACAAAGGAAATCTCCATATCGTAGCTAACGATGCGGAGACAATCGATAGGTCATCCTATCGTTCTCACAAATACCCGGTCTTCAACACCGGTCTTCAGATGCAATCCAAACGACGTATCGCATATTCGGAATGGGATATATGACACAAAGGTCCTCTCCCGGCTAAACCGAATAGCGAGCGCTTATTTTTAAAAATAAGTGTAGCATTCAATTTCAACAATCACAACAATTACCATCCAAGGGTAAATACTGATAGTCGGTTATTTAACTATCAATAAAGATGCGCCACATCATCAGATTCCAAATAATTTTTCCAAAATTATTAAGTCCCAAAATATCTTTACAAGATATATATACACAATTTCCAAATAATTGCCCAAATTATTTGATTTACCAAAACCACTTCACGATAAAATTTTCCACACTTTACCCATTTGAAAACCCATTTCAAATTAAACACCTCAACCCTTTGAAAACCAATTTCAAATCACTTTACATCATTTATACCCTTTGAAAACAGATTTCGAATCATCGAATAAATCTTTACCGATTTATTTTAAATTTACGTTCCAAATTCGTAAATTCATTTCCATACTTCAAAATAAATCAATATTTATTTTTAAACAAATTTCCCTTCCTTTTATAAATTCCATAGTGAATTTATATTTCAAAATATCTACTGACCTAACGTTTTCAATAGATTTCAGTTATTCAATCTCAATTTATCTTCAAAAAGATAAATTCTCAAAAACATTTCATTTCATATTGGAAAAGCATTCCCATACTTATTTAATAATAAGGATTCACAAATTTTATTTATTTTCAATAATTTGAAAATATTCGATATACTTAACCATAGCCAAGTATATATTTCATTCTTTTAAGGAAAACATTCTTCTATTCACTTTTACTTGGGTCAAAACGAATGTTGCGTAAAACACCGTCACGACAACCCAAAATCACTGGAATAGGGTTTCAAAATAAAAATAGAAACATACATTCCAATACTACACAAAATATTTCCATTTGGAAACCATTCACTATAACAACAGTGTTATAGTCCATCATTTCCTCATTTTCTCGAAAACGCCTATTTCAACAATGAATGTTGAAATCTACGTATTCATTTCCTTTTATTTCTCGAAAACGCCTATTTCAACAATGAATGTTGAAATCTACGTATTCATTTCCTTTTATTTCTCGAAAACGTCTATTTCGACAATGAATGTTGAAATCCCAGTATTCGATACTTAATGCATTTTAGAGCATCTTAAAATCGTTTTAAAATTCCCTTTAAAACATTCTTCTCCCAAAACATGCCCATTTGACTTAATAATATATTCATCGTTTAAAAGAGTGAATGTAACCCCTTTAACAATTCTAAATTCAATTTACCAAATTACATTGATTTCAAATTTATAAACAACGTTTATAAATTCTATTTCTATTAATAACTTCGGTTTAGAAATCTCTTTTATTAAGCCAATTCAATTTATAAACCCAATTTCTATACCAAAAGTTCGTATTATAAGTCAAATACTTAAAATATTATTTATTTACCAAGTCGTTCCTTTTAAAACTTCACAAATTGTTAATCTTATTACTGATAAGATTTCTCACCTTTTATAATAGTTTTCAACTTATAAAAACCTCCTTTATTAACAATTTCTATAAAAATCCCCTTTTAAATGCCCAAAGCCATTTTATAAGTTAATTACTTATAAACTTTTATTTTCAACATCAATTCATTTCATAACTTTCATAATTTATAAAACTATAGTTTAGATGAAATCCATTTTTATACTTCATTTTAACACTTAATAACTCGTCTTATAATTCCAAAATTTTTAAATTTATAGATATCAATTTATAAAATCTTTTACATAAACTATTAATAAAAATTACCCAAAAACCCAATTTAACTATTTTATAAATCTATTTATTTTTAAAATTTTCCTTTTTGTTATATTCCATAAAAATCATAGTTTTATAACTTTAATATTTAAAATCTTAATTTATTTAAAATGAATCAAGTTCAAAAATTTAATAAAAACATATACTTGGAAAATTACTTAAAAATCCTTTTAAATTCAAAATCGTTATTTTTAACTTTTTTTAAAAATGAATCCGATGATGCAACCGCATCAAATGGTCAATCACGGGAATAAACATCATATATCGATATGATAGTTAACAATCAACACAATATTTATAAACAAATAAATATGTGAGGAATCCAGTTGGATCCCTCCAACCTGTTACCCTGCATCCACAGACGTTAGCACAATACCAATTCCACTTCAAGGTGGAATATCGCGGTATATGGGATTTTATAAAATATCCGCTTAATAGGCGGCGCAATAGGGTCTCATCCGCTATACGAGGCGGGAAATCAAATCCGATATATACATATGCCAATATATATATATCGCTATATATAGTATATATCCTACTATATCTACTAGCACAATCAAACAGCAATCATCAATCAACATTAACTATTTAAAATTTTAAACCAAACTGTTCGATTGAGTGAGGAGTTCTCACCTTGGTTTTATTTCCGGTTTCGGCGTTCGTTTCGAATAAAATTAAACGAACGTTTAATTTTACCCGAAATTCAAACGAGCTCCAATCGACTCCAAACTAGCTCTATTGCGAAGAACACGACCTTACGATTCCAACGCACTTTGATTCGCCCAAATCGGACCTCGCAGCAAAAAGATATCGCAGTTTAAAGTTTGTACACGATTTAAATATGAATAAATCAACATTATTTTACATTTCTCAACCTAAATTGATCCTGGCCGCACATCTCCTTCCCCCTCCTTCTCTTCGTTCACGGCAACTCCTCTCCAGGTAGAAAACGCACACCAAACCCATATGCACAAATCTAGGGTTCCATTCCACGACCTCCTCGATGAACTTGAACGCAATCAGGATGCGCCAAACGAACGGCCTCGACGAGAGCCACCAACGCCCCGAGCTAGGCCAAGCTCGGCCCCACCTGGTGCCTAGGGTTGCGTGCGCAACATCAGGGAACGCGGGTCCCCTACCTCCCCCATCGAGCCTCCATTTTCGATCATGACCGTTGGATAGCTAGACCTCACCATCCTCTACGACTTTCATGTTGGAACTTTTGCGAATCGATGCGTGGATTTGGAGATAATGAGGGATGAATTTCGCTCGTTTCTGGCCATAGACATGGAAGTGGCGGCTGGAGCAAAAATGGGCTAGGGTTTTGAAGTGAAAATGTTAATATGTTATATGTTATTTATATTATTTTAATAATAAAATCTCCAATTTAACACTTATGCAAACGACCTCCAATCTACGCGTTCCGACAGGCGATCCTAAGGTTTTTCCGCGTTCCGGACACAATGGAACAGGTTTCGGAAGCTAATTCCATCGTATGTGTGAGATACGGCAATAAACGCTCGATTTAAATTTAAACCGATTTAAACGATTTCTAGGCGTTTTGGCTTGTACCGGACAAACGATAAATCCAATCGACTTGAAATTTGAAATCTTACAATAATATCACATTACGGATCCGATGAAACTGGTTTCGTCGAAATCCGAGACCGTTTGAAAAATGGCTATTTTTCAGTCGATAATTAAATATTAAAATATTCAATTTTTACAAATTAACTCCAAATTCAGTTTTACAAGTTCTAAAACATTTCTATAACTTCAATATGATAAAACAAAATTTTCCAAATCATTTTCAATCATATTTAACCCAATATTTAATTATTTGTGGAATTTCACTATTAAATAAATCGATTTAATTGTCCCATTAAATCCAAATATTCGATAAATAAATTATTCGACTTAAAAATTCCACTTATTAATATTAAAAATAAATTAAATATTCAAATTCAAGTTATCAAAAATTCTGGGTCGTTACAATCTTCCCCCCTTAAAAGAATTTCGTCCTCGAAATTGCAAGTTAAGGAGAACGATCCTAATCCGTTTATTATTTTTCAAAAATCAATTAGTTTTATCAACTTTCTAACACAAATCTTTTATTAAAGATTTACTATCATTTCAATTAGCTTTCCAACTTCAATTATAGGTTTCAAACAACATTGTTTACTCAACAATTCAAATTTAAATTTAAATTCAAATTTCAAACTTTCAAAATTTTCTCAAAAATTTTCTAACTCCCTAAATTTTCGAAAAATTTCGCCAGCGTCTCCTTTGCGCGGCTCGATCGGTACGACTACAAAATGGCACCACGGCCCCTCAGAATCAAAAAGAAAAGAGAAAGCCAAGTGGCTGGAGAAGGAAATCATCAAATCTCATACTAAAATTGAAATACGTACCTTTTTGTCGAGCAATTCAATTTTTTTAACTTCAAAATCAAATCCCAATTCCATTATACACCTGTATATCCTGCTAATAGTAGTACACAATTCCAACTTCAACATTCAAATCATTTTGCCAATTCAATTACAAAACCTTTCAACATATGCTTCTTATACATTTTTAGTTTACTATTGAAGTTGCATATTCTTTCTCATTCATTTCCCATTAGTTTACATTCACTAATTAAATTCACATTGGTTCACTTTCAAATCAACTCGAATTCAATTCTATTCAAATTTATTTACTTCACTTTCAATTTGAATTCAATTACATAGTTTTCAAATGCGCTAATTCAATTTCATTAACACTTAATGAATTTACATACAATCAACCAACAAGCGAATAACAACCAATGTATATCCAATAAAACCAAATTATTAGTTTTTCTCTCACTACATTCAATTTGGTTCAACAGTTTTAATTCCAATTGATTTAACATTCAACTGATTTTCATTCAATTATTCAACTAGCTCGAAATGAATTTACACTTACATACATCATTTCATATCAACTTATTCACATTCGATTAATTAACATTCAATCCATACTTTAATTCAGTTGCCAATTCTTTTTACATATAAAAATTGAATTTCATTTATATAACTCAAGTTCACATCATTTAACGATTTCATTAATTCACTTTATTCATTTTATTTTGATATCAACATCAATTCTTTCAACATTATTCAAGTTATATTCCATTCAACTTCATTTACATTTACTTCCACTATTCAACTTAAGTATTCTCCTAATTCATTTCAAACTCTATTCCATTTAACATAATTTGTTCAAATAAACTTAAGTTTCCACTTATCAATCCAATTCGGTTTCCAATTCTAAAGTAAATTCTATTTAACTTTTACTTAAGTCAAATTCATATCAACAATCAAATTCGTATTTCATTTTACTTAACTTAATTGTTTAACCACTTCAATAATTGGTTTTACTTACATTTTCTCATTCTATAAGTTATACAACTTATTATTCAACTTCCAACTCATATTATAAGTTCAAAACCCCTTTTTTTCACTTATATTTGACAATTTCAAGTTGAATTTTAATTTCAAATTTGTTTACTACAACAAAGCTTCAATTTTAAATTCATTATTGTAGCAAATCCATCACATAGAAACTCGAAAATGATACTGATGATGCTGCAGTCATCATCCTTATTATTTCCCAGTAACCATAGTGAAATCAATGCTAAATATTCTTTCAAAATTTCCCTTTATTTATAAATTACATTTATAAATCTTACTTATAAAATTTCACTTCTTATATACATAAGATTATTTTACAATTGTAAATCATTTTAATTATAATTCCATACTTATAATTCATTAGCTTATACAATTATTCTTTTTACGATAGTTGTTTTTATATAACTTATTCAAACAACTTTTAATTAACTTATATATATATATATATTTCAAACAATCAAACAATCAATTATACACACACTTCAATAATTCTTGAAAAAATTATTTTCTTATATAGAAAATATAATCAAGGTAAAATTATTTCATTTACCCAATTTAAAACAATATCATGTCGAATTGTTCTATTCAAGTGTTTAGAAACCCCTTCGATCCAGTTGTACAGACTGTGCCGACGAAGGTTCATATGCCACTCAATAAACCAATCATCACAATATAAAACAATTTTATATTCACTAACAAATACGCGCTCATATCTATTATTACACTCACACTCATTCTAGAGTACTGCTGACTCTATCTCTAATGAGTAATACCCAACAGAACCATGGTTGTCGCTTAACCACATGCTCTGATACCAAATGTAACGATCGAGATTTTTCGTTGCCGAAAAATCGAACCGTTAGGGTTTAAGAAGAAGAAAGAGGTAGAAGAAGAGAGAAAAGAGAGAAGAAACAGAAACAAACAATAGAACAGGAAATAATATCAGAATCTCACAATCGCAGCGGAACAACATATAATAGATAAATGAATATCATTAAAACAAAAGAACTATACATTTTATACATACATCACAATACATCATATCATCAGAGTGTACAACAATAAAACAGCGGAAAGAATACTATATACAATAGATAATAGACTACGCTATCCAAGCTCGCCTCCAACATCTGCACAGCAACTCCCGAATCCAGAATAACCTGATAACCTAACTCTAGACTGCCCGTGTGGAAAATAGTGGGCACCCAGAGTTTAGGAAAGGAACAATAAACTCCAGGTCAGTCATGGGACTGGTGTGAGAACTCAAAACAGTTTATCTTTAAACAAGCAACAAGAAAATTTAAATTTTTAAATCCGCAATGCTTTTTGGAAAATGAAACTACCATAAGGCCTCCCGCCACACACACAATGCAAACGCAGAATTGGAGGAGATTTCTCCTTATGATAGTCAAAGATGCTTACTACGCGAAAATCAAATCATTTTTGATATTATTACTAGTGCATAGTGTAGAAAACAATTCGAAAGTAGAATATAAATCCTAGCCAGCATAGACATTCCGAACTATGCCTACTATAGCTACCATCCAAACAGTGGTGACCACCATAAGTGAATGGCAGGTAATACAACTAAAACCGTACAAGGCGCGTATTGTTTTGATTGGATTTCCAACAAATGGTCAGGCTAAGGAACTTCCTACTGCCACATGGGATCGCCTCTGGCGGGACGTCCCGAGAACTAACGTTACGGTTAGATCTCTGCCAACACAAGGCCGGGTTACCTCTGTAACTAGGTAACTACTACACGAATATGTCATCCCCCGGTCCTTTGGGACCTTTATCCGAGCGCTCGCAACAACACCACACACAGAAATATATATAGTGTATCAACATGAGTAAGCATCTGGGCTCCATACCATGATACCACCCTTTTCCAGAAGGAAATGACATACCCTAAAGGGCGCGACCCTCATAACCTTGCCGCATATTCCTGTTTCGACCATTTCCGGGGAGTGAGGTCCTGACGAAGTCTCGTCCACAAAGCTACGCTTTGTGTAACAAAGCCATGCTTCGGGTCCACAGATGACCAAAGCAATAATCACAAAGATAAATGATCAAACAAATGATCATATCCAAACGATCAACCAATGATCATCACACAGCAGCACTCAGCATGCCACATTACCAGATTGGGAAATATCGCTGATAACCTTCAACTACATAACCTCTGAGCTCGTACGTCTCAGAGAAGGGTGTTAAGCTAAGAGAATAAATTCTCCGCCACCAACAGAAATGTATTTGAAAGAAATCTGCTCTATCTCTCAAAACGTAATGTCAGACACGTAACCATACAAGTCTGTTCCGGGTTCGAACAGAACCGAAGGCACTTCCAAAGAAGCCCTTGCAATCCGGGTATTCACAATCCCGATAAAATTTCCCATCACAAAGGAAATCTCCATATCGTAGCTAACGATGCGGAGACAATCGATAGGTCATCCTATCGTTCTCACAAATACCCGGTCTTCAACACCGGTCTTCAGATGCAATCCAAACGACGTATCGCATATTCGGAATGGGATATATGACACAAAGGTCCTCTCCCGGCTAAACCGAATAGCGAGCGCTTATTTTTAAAAATAAGTGTAGCATTCAATTTCAACAATCACAACAATTACCATCCAAGGGTAAATACTGATAGTCGGTTATTTAACTATCAATAAAGATGCGCCACATCATCAGATTCCAAATAATTTTTCCAAAATTATTAAGTCCCAAAATATCTTTACAAGATATATATACACAATTTCCAAATAATTGCCCAAATTATTTGATTTACCAAAACCACTTCACGATAAAATTTTCCACACTTTACCCATTTGAAAACCCATTTCAAATTAAACACCTCAACCCTTTGAAAACCAATTTCAAATCACTTTACATCATTTATACCCTTTGAAAACAGATTTCGAATCATCGAATAAATCTTTACCGATTTATTTTAAATTTACGTTCCAAATTCGTAAATTCATTTCCATACTTCAAAATAAATCAATATTTATTTTTAAACAAATTTCCCTTCCTTTTATAAATTCCATAGTGAATTTATATTTCAAAATATCTACTGACCTAACGTTTTCAATAGATTTCAGTTATTCAATCTCAATTTATCTTCAAAAAGATAAATTCTCAAAAACATTTCATTTCATATTGGAAAAGCATTCCCATACTTATTTAATAATAAGGATTCACAAATTTTATTTATTTTCAATAATTTGAAAATATTCGATATACTTAACCATAGCCAAGTATATATTTCATTCTTTTAAGGAAAACATTCTTCTATTCACTTTTACTTGGGTCAAAACGAATGTTGCGTAAAACACCGTCACGACAACCCAAAATCACTGGAATAGGGTTTCAAAATAAAAATAGAAACATACATTCCAATACTACACAAAATATTTCCATTTGGAAACCATTCACTATAACAACAGTGTTATAGTCCATCATTTCCTCATTTTCTCGAAAACGCCTATTTCAACAATGAATGTTGAAATCTACGTATTCATTTCCTTTTATTTCTCGAAAACGCCTATTTCAACAATGAATGTTGAAATCTACGTATTCATTTCCTTTTATTTCTCGAAAACGTCTATTTCAACAATGAATGTTGAAATCCCAGTATTCGATACTTAATGCATTTTAGAGCATCTTAAAATCGTTTTAAAATTCCCTTTAAAACATTCTTCTCCCAAAACATGCCCATTTGACTTAATAATATATTCATCGTTTAAAAGAGTGAATGTAACCCCTTTAACAATTCTAAATTCAATTTACCAAATTACATTGATTTCAAATTTATAAACAACGTTTATAAATTCTATTTCTATTAATAACTTCGGTTTAGAAATCTCTTTTATTAAGCCAATTCAATTTATAAACCCAATTTCTATACCAAAAGTTCGTATTATAAGTCAAATACTTAAAATATTATTTATTTACCAAGTCGTTCCTTTTAAAACTTCACAAATTGTTAATCTTATTACTGATAAGATTTCTCACCTTTTATAATAGTTTTCAACTTATAAAAACCTCCTTTATTAACAATTTCTATAAAAATCCCCTTTTAAATGCCCAAAGCCATTTTATAAGTTAATTACTTATAAACTTTTATTTTCAACATCAATTCATTTCATAACTTTCATAATTTATAAAACTATAGTTTAGATGAAATCCATTTTTATACTTCATTTTAACACTTAATAACTCGTCTTATAATTCCAAAATTTTTAAATTTATAGATATCAATTTATAAAATCTTTTACATAAACTATTAATAAAAATTACCCAAAAACCCAATTTAACTATTTTATAAATCTATTTATTTTTAAAATTTTCCTTTTTGTTATATTCCATAAAAATCATAGTTTTATAACTTTAATATTTAAAATCTTAATTTATTTAAAATGAATCAAGTTCAAAAATTTAATAAAAACATATACTTGGAAAATTACTTAAAAATCCTTTTAAATTCAAAATCGTTATTTTTAACTTTTTTTAAAAATGAATCCGATGATGCAACCGCATCAAATGGTCAATCACGGGAATAAACATCATATATCGATATGATAGTTAATAATCAACACAATATTTATAAACAAATAAATATGTGAGGAATCCAGTTGGATCCCTCCAACCTGTTACCCTGCATCCACAGACGTTAGCACAATACCAATTCCACTTCAAGGTGGAATATCGCGGTATATGGGATTTTATAAAATATCCGCTTAATAGGCGGCGCAATAGGGTCTCATCCGCTATACGAGGCGGGAAATCAAATCCGATATATACATATGCCAATATATATATATCGCTATATATAGTATATATCCTACTATATCTACTAGCACAATCAAACAGCAATCATCAATCAACATTAACTATTTAAAATTTTAAACCAAACTGTTCGATTGAGTGAGGAGTTCTCACCTTGGTTTTATTTCCGGTTTCGGCGTTCGTTTCGAATAAAATTAAACGAACGTTTAATTTTACCCGAAATTCAAACGAGCTCCAATCGACTCCAAACTAGCTCTATTGCGAAGAACACGACCTTACGATTCCAACGCACTTTGATTCGCCCAAATCGGACCTCGCAGCAAAAAGATATCGCAGTTTAAAGTTTGTACACGATTTAAATATGAATAAATCAACATTATTTTACATTTCTCAACCTAAATTGATCCTGGCCGCACATCTCCTTCCCCCTCCTTCTCTTCGTTCACGGCAACTCCTCTCCAGGTAGAAAACGCACACCAAACCCATATGCACAAATCTAGGGTTCCATTCCACGACCTCCTCGATGAACTTGAACGCAATCAGGATGCGCCAAACGAACGGCCTCGACGAGAGCCACCAACGCCCCGAGCTAGGCCAAGCTCGGCCCCACCTGGTGCCTAGGGTTGCGTGCGCAACATCAGGGAACGCGGGTCCCCTACCTCCCCCATCGAGCCTCCATTTTCGATCATGACCGTTGGATAGCTAGACCTCACCATCCTCTACGACTTTCATGTTGGAACTTTTGCGAATCGATGCGTGGATTTGGAGATAATGAGGGATGAATTTCGCTCGTTTCTGGCCATAGACATGGAAGTGGCGGCTGGAGCAAAAATGGGCTAGGGTTTTGAAGTGAAAATGTTAATATGTTATATGTTATTTATATTATTTTAATAATAAAATCTCCAATTTAACACTTATGCAAACGACCTCCAATCTACGCGTTCCGACAGGCGATCCTAAGGTTTTTCCGCGTTCCGGACACAATGGAACAGGTTTCGGAAGCTAATTCCATCGTATGTGTGAGATACGGCAATAAACGCTCGATTTAAATTTAAACCGATTTAAACGATTTCTAGGCGTTTTGGCTTGTACCGGACAAACGATAAATCCAATCGACTTGAAATTTGAAATCTTACAATAATATCACATTACGGATCCGATGAAACTGGTTTCGTCGAAATCCGAGACCGTTTGAAAAATGGCTATTTTTCAGTCGATAATTAAATATTAAAATATTCAATTTTTACAAATTAACTCCAAATTCAGTTTTACAAGTTCTAAAACATTTCTATAACTTCAATATGATAAAACAAAATTTTCCAAATCATTTTCAATCATATTTAACCCAATATTTAATTATTTGTGGAATTTCACTATTAAATAAATCGATTTAATTGTCCCATTAAATCCAAATATTCGATAAATAAATTATTCGACTTAAAAATTCCACTTATTAATATTAAAAATAAATTAAATATTCAAATTCAAGTTATCAAAAATTCTGGGTCGTTACAATGAATATGAAACCCTTTGACCCGTAAAACGACATTTGAGCTTCGATGCGACAGGGAGTCGGATTCCAGCTGGTTATCCGAAACCCACATCGAATCATATTAGTGAATTTTTTGATTGATAACTTACTTTATCTATGAATCTGTGAATATAAATAAGCGCTATGGATTATACCGCTTATCTTTATGATTGAATCTGTGATGATGATGTTGTGCACTATTGTGTTGAACCCCTGGACCACACTTATACACACACAAATATGGATTGCACGTGGAAATGGGTTAAGTCACAGATTTTGAAATTGTTTTAAAATTTGAATTTTTGAATCCAAAATAGTTTTGGAATTAGAATTGAAGTTTTTGAAAAAAATGAATTTAAAAAAAAATAAAAGTTATTTTGAATAACTCGATTGAGTTTTGAAATTTTAAATAATTTGATTTAAATTTTGAATTCAATATTTGAAGTTGAATTCTATAATTTGGGAACTAGGGGTTTAAAAAGTTATCCAACTTATAAATGGATTTATATGGGGTTTTTAAACCATTTTAAAAAGTGATGTTTGGAATTTAAAATTAACCCAAGATTCCAACTTGTATAAATCGGACTTTTCTGAAACGAAAACTGTCGTTTTCAAATAATAGAAGTTTTCATATAAGAAATGGATTTCCAATGTATGTTAAAAAGGAATTCAAGTTTTGAAATGAAAATGGTATTCCAAGTTATAAATAAATCTTTGGAACGGATTTTTGAAAGCTATAAATTAAATCTTTAATTTAAAGATTTATTGAGTTAATCCAATTGGAATGGAAGTTGTTTTGAATCTATGAATAGATCTTTGTGAAACTAGGTGAAACTTTGTGAAATAAATCTTTTGGTTTAAAGATTTAAAATGGTAATTTGTTTAACCATTGAAAGAAAGGTTTTGGATTTTATAAGTTGTGACTTAACTAAAATCGCATATCCATGTATTTTAAAATATGGCGCCCATTATTCGGTTTAGCCGGGGGAGGACCTTGTGCCATATAGCCCATTCCGAATAGTGATACGACGTTATGGATAGCAATTGAAGACCGGTGGTGAAGACCGGATATTTCCAAAAACAAAAGGATAACTCATCGATTGTCTCTGCACTGGCTGATCCCCGGTATAGAGATCTCCATATGTGATGGGAAGTCCGGACGTGATTAGGGATTATCCGAATTTGCAAGGGCTTCTTCGGAAGTGCCTTCGGTTCTGTTCGAACCCGGAACAGACTTGTATGGTTGTATGTCCGACATTACACTTTGAGATGTTAACTGATTTCTATCAAATACATTTCTGCTTGGTGGCGGAGAATTTATTCTCTCAGCTTAACACCCTTCTCTGAGACGTACGAGCTCAGAGGTTATGTAGTTGATATTTATCAGTGATATATTCCCAATTTGGTAATGTGGCATGCTGAGTGCTGCTGTGTGATGATCATTGGTTGATCATTTGTGATATGATCATTTGTTTGATCATTTATCTTTGTGATCATTGCTTTGGTCATCTGTTGACCCAAAGCATGGCTTTGTGCCAAAGCGTAGCTTTGTGGACGAGACTGCATTAGGACCTCACTCCCCGGAAATGGTCGAAACAGGAAAGATGCGGCAAGGTTATGAGGGTCGCTCCCTTTAGGGTGTGTCATTCCCTTCTGGTAAAGGGTGGTATCAGGTATGGAGCCCTGGTATTTAACCTATGTGGTTGCTCCAATCTCATTTACTGTGTGGTTGTTGCTTTGAGGCGCCTCGGATAAAGGTCCCAAAGGACCGGGGGATGACATATTCGTGTAGTAGTTACCTAGTTACAGAGGTAACCCGGCCTTGTGTTGGCAGAGATCTAACCGTAACGTTAGTTCTCGGGACGTCCCGCCAGAGGCGATCCCATAGACAGTAGGAAGTTCCTTAGCCTGACCATTTGTTGGAAATCCAATCAAAACAATACGAGCCCTGTACGGTTTTAGTTGTATAACCTGCCATGGAATGTGGCGGTAACCTGCTATTGAACATGGTAGCTATAGTAGGCATACGACGGAATGTCGTATGTTGGCTAGGATTAATATTGTACTTTCGAAATTGTTTTCCACTGTGCACTTATAATAATAATATCAAATGATTTTCGCGTATTAAGCATCTTTGACTATCATAAGGAGAAATCTCCTCCGATTCTGCGTTTTCATTGTGTGTGTGTGCGGGAGGCCTTATGGTAGTTTCATTTTTCAAAAAGCATTGCGAATTTTCAAATTTAAATCCTTTGCTTGTTTTAAAAGACCAATTGCTTTTGTTTGCTCACACCAGTCCCATGACTGACCTGGAGTTTATTGTTCCTTTCCTAAACTCTGGGTGCCCACTATTTTCCCACACGGGCAGTCTAGAGTTGGGGTTTTCAGATAATCAATAGTAGGTGTAGATTCGATGGCTTTCAGCCTAGGATTTGGCAATCGCTTGCGGACGAGACTTGCTTAGCTCAGTGCAACACTTGTTGGTGGCTCGAGCTTCTGGATTGAGATATTTGGTTGGAGTTGCTATTGCTATTTGGAGTTCTTTTCTGAAGACTATTGTTTCTATTGGAGATCTTGTTCCGCTGCTTTTGTTATGTTATCTTTTATTTCCGCTGCTATTCTTTGTAACTCTGATGTATATTGATGTTCATTGTATCATTCTGTTGTATCAGATATTGTATCAAATGTTGTACATTGATATATGTTATTCACTTCTTCCGCTGTGTTGTACTTAATGTGTTATAAGCTCCGGCGACTCGAATTTGAACGGTCGAATCTGCGGCATTCGAGTACAATGTTAAGTATGGATGTCGATTTTCGAACGCGAAAAATTCGAATCGTTACATTTGGTATCAGAGCTGATGGTTAAAACTTTAGCTCAGGAGTATAACACATTAAGTAACTCATTAGAGATAGGGTGAAGTAAACCCTAGAATGAGTATATCCCTGAGATATCCGTTCGAATGCCTCAGTAAATTCTCTTACTATCCACTGATAGTGAGTATGAGTGCGAGAAGAGAATGATATAGGGGACATGGGAGTACCACTATAAATGGTCAATACCCTGCAACAGTGGGAATATCTTTTCTCTATCAATCTCCTTTGATTCAATTTCGAATTCTTTTGATTGCTTCGTGACTGCTCCAGAAAGAAGTTTCGGTGTGATGATGGCCATACGTATTGTTGTAGGAAATTCTTACTTCGTATCTTCATCGGTTTCTTATCAGCTTTTCGATCTAAACTCTAATGAATTTGAAATTGAAAATATTAAATAAATTGGAAATTTTAAATTAGTAAATTGGTTAACTAATATGAAGATTTGATCCATCTATCTATTCTCTGGGATCCGATATATTCTACGAACGATTAGTTATCTCTTCGAACTAGTCAATGCCCTTGCATATTCGTAGACCGATGGACCCAAATATCTTGTGTAATATTATATGAGATTGTTCTCATATTTATTGTTGATATTCTTATTTGGTAAGCCAAATGCAGAATAGTTAATCGGCCTGATTTATGAGTCGATTATCTATCCTTGTGTATCTATCCATCATTGGTTGTCTTCCTACTTTCAAATTTCGAGGACGAAATTTCTTAAGGAGGGGAATCTGTAACATTCCTGAATTTTGAACAAGATAATTTGACAATTTATTTAATTTTTGGAATTAAATTATGGAATTTTTGTAGTTAATTTTTAATTTTTAGAATTAAAAGTTGAATCAATTTGAAGATTTACAGGATAAATAATAATATGCATTTTTAGATTGAATTTGGAATTTAAAAGATTTGAGATTTTATTGTGAATTTAATTATGAAAGTTTAAAAAAAATAAGTGTTTGTTAATAAGTTGAACATCTTAAGTTTATAAATATAGATGTATTGAAAATAAATACAATATAAAGTTATGTTTAAAACTATTTAAATTTTTTAAAGATGAACATAAGTATTTAACTTAAAACAAAGGTTAAAACAAAGAAAACATGTATACGAATGTAAACATATACATACATGCACATGGGTTTGGAGTGAAGAGATTAACAAAACTTTATATCATGATGATTTCTAACAAGTGGCCTTCAATGCAATTAATTAAATAAAAAAAAAATTACAAAAAACCTTCCATTTTCCCATATGCAATTATGCAACTTTCCAACAAATCTGGAAAAAATAGTAGAAAAAGATTTGGCTTCACATCTTTCAAAGCCATAAAGCTGTTCAAAACATAAGATAAGAAAAAAAAAAACAATTCAGTTTGAACTCAAAACAAAAGAAAAACCCAAAATCTTCATTCTCAAACCATATACAAAACTGCATTTCTCAAAACCAATCTCATTCTCACAACCAAAATCCAAATTTGCATTCAACTCCTCAAACCCAAATTACATGCTCACATCCATGTACAATTTGCATCCTCCAAATTCAAGTCTGCATATCCCAAATTCCTACCTGCATCAACCATGAAAGTTTCATTTCCCAAATCAGTAAACACTCCTCTTTCCAAAATTACAACCTGCATCTCAAATCTCATCCACATCCATAATCAAGTTGCAATATTCAAAACTACATTTTCAAATCTGCAACCTTGAAATCAAACATGTAGCTCCTCTTTTCAAATTCAAACCTGCATGCATCAATTATTAATCAAGTTAAAGCCTGCATGTAAAACCTGATAGCATCAAGTAGAAGCTTGCATGTTTTAAAAAGGCAACAATCATAGAAGGCCTGCACATCCATTTGAAGCCTGCAATTTAATCTTCATCAAGTAAGAAGGCTCTGCATTTCATAATCTGGGAGCAAGTTTATCTGCATGCAACAGACTTTAGCATGCATTCATTCTCATAAACTCTGGAAGCATCATTTATAGATCAAGATTTTAAAGGCATTCAAGCTACTGCATTTCTTTGCATCTGGAAATAAAGAGCCCTGCATGCATTAAACTTCAAATCTGGTACTCTGCAAGTTGACATGTGCTCTGCATTTTATAAATAAGGTGAGTAACTAAACTTTTATAAACTGTTTTAATAAGTAAATTGTGCATGCTTAATAAATTATCAATAAATATATATGAAAGTACCTGCATGTATGTGTTTGTGTACAGAATTATGACTGTGCATATGTGATCTTCAGAATTTCAGATTTATGTTGATTCTTGAATATTTCCCTTAACTTGTTTGCTGAATTGAAATTAAATGTTTGAACAAATTATGTTTGCTCTAGGATGGGTAACTCTAATAGTTTATGAACTTCACATGATTGTCTGTAGCTTGGAAAAACAGAGTTACACAGAACCAAATTTCTTAGTGAAAAAAAAATGCAAATGTTATAAATTGATGTTTCAGAATCCTAATTAAATTCTAGAATTTTTTTAAAAAAAAAAAAAAACTAAAATTAAGTTTATAGTGTTAAGAATAAAAATGCAGTTTCAATTTACTGTATTTTACTTTTTGATCAAGATCAGTGATCCTTGCATTTAAACTAGTTGAATTGGTTTGCTGGAAGTAGTCAGTTAGCATAGATTTTAGGAAAATATTTGAATTTGTTTGCAATTCAAATTTGAGAGTGAAATTTGGGAGTTTCTGTTATGAACCCTAGTGTCACTGGGTTACTGAATTTGCTCGAATACGATCGCATGGGTTGATCGAGTTCCATGCTATTTTGGGGATTGATGGATGGTGTAGTGATGGAGTTACTGCCGGAGTTTGGTCGATGATGATGGCCGGAGTTGTGAAATAATGGTGTTGACAGGTTTGTGATGGTGGTGGGGTTGGTGTTGTTCAGTTTCAGGTTTTTGGGTATGTTTTGGGTTGCAGGGAATTTTGACTCGGGTAGGTCTCGGGTAAATTGGAAAAAAACTCGAAGGAAGTGGGGTAAAAAACTCGAAGTAAATGGGGTTGCTTGAGTTGCATTGTTTCAGGTGTTATTTAACAGACCTGTTCTGTTTTTTTTATAATTTTAAGAATCAAGTTTAAATTAAAATGGAAATTTGAACTTAGGATTTAAACTTGAACCTAGGGATGAATTCAAATTGTTTGAATTATTATTTTATATTAATTTAAATGCAGAAATTTTAAATTGGTTTAAAATAAAAAGAAAAAAAAGGAGGAACATGAGCCTGTTTCCAGATTTTTAAGGTTTGAAATAATTTGCAAACTAAAGTTTTATCTTATGATATTAAAACTGAATTCAAGTATGAATTCAAATAAGTTTGAATTATGTTTTTTTGAAATAGTTTAAATTCTGGAAGAAATTCAAAGTTTAAGTTTTATTTTTAATAAACAGAAAACTGTTTTCTGTTTTAAATAAAAAGATAAGTTTAAAATTGAAAGTGAAGATTTAAACTGGGTTTAAGTTTGGAATTTGAATATGAATTCAAACTTTGTTTGTCTGAAATTTGAAACCATATTGTGTTTTTAAATTTAAATTTGATTTGGAAATCTCAAGTATAAATGCATATGTGATTTGCATTTGAGTTAGAAAGTTAAGTATGTAAATTAAAAATTCAAATTGAATTCAAAACTGAGTTTTTAAATCTGGATTTAAAATTTAGATTTCAGTTTTTAAATAAAGATTTAAATTTAAATTGCTTTTAAATGATTTACAATTGAATTGAAGGTGAAATGGTAGAAAGAGTTTTAAAGAGTTTAAACTAAATTGAAAATGGAAGCTATATTTCAATTTTGAGATTTTAAAAGCAATTTTTAAAATTGATTTGAATTTGATTTGAATTGAAATTTAAATCCTTTTCAACTTATTTATAAAGTATATGTTTCTTTTAAACATATAAGATTAAGTTGTGTATTGTTTTAAACTCTTATTTAAGACAAATTTGAGTCTTAAGTTTAAAGAAAATGTTAAATGGAATTTAATGTAAATTTAAAAACATTTTGTTTTAAAAAAAATGCATAATTTAAATAAGGAATGTTTATCTAAAGATAAAGAAAAGTATAATGATTTGTAATTCATTTAATTATTAAGGTAGTACAAATGGATAATTAATATAATTAATTAATTAATGAAGTGGATAATTAGTTAAAGTAATTAAGGGTTTTAAATTGATTAATTAAAGTTTAAGATTTATTTTTCTTAGAATAATTAATTTGTAATTAAGGAATCATTAATTGAATGATATTAGATTTTAAATTAATAATTGAAGATTTATTAATTGAATAAATATGGATAGTTAATTAATTAGGAATAATAAATGAAAGTAATCATGTAGGTAATAAATTTAAAACCACCCAGTTTACTCATCTTAATTGTGGATGCTGATTGTTATTGAATGTTGTGTGATGGATTGATATATTTGGTATGTGATGTGATGCTATGTGATACTTTGTGCTGATCTGCTATATTTGTGATGAATATACTGTTGTATGAATATGAAACCCTTTGACCCGTAAAACGACATTTGAGCTTCGATGCGACAGGGAGTCGGATTCCAGCTGGTTATCCGAAACCCACATCGAATCATATTAGTGAATTTTTTGATTGATAACTTACTTTATCTATGAATCTGTGAATATAAATAAGCGCTATGGATTATACCGCTTATCTTTATGATTGAATCTGTGATGATGATGTTGTGCACTATTGTGTTGAACCCCTGGACCACACTTATACACACACAAATATGGATTGCACGTGGAAATGGGTTAAGTCACAGATTTTGAAATTGTTTTAAAATTTGAATTTTTGAATCCAAAATAGTTTTGGAATTAGAATTGAAGTTTTTGAAAAAAATGAATTTAAAAAAAAAATAAAAGTTATTTTGAATAACTCGATTGAGTTTTGAAATTTTAAATAATTTGATTTAAATTTTGAATTCAATATTTGAAGTTGAATTCTATAATTTGGGAACTAGGGGTTTAAAAAGTTATCCAACTTATAAATGGATTTATATGGGGTTTTTAAACCATTTTAAAAAGTGATGTTTGGAATTTAAAATTAACCCAAGATTCCAACTTGTATAAATCGGACTTTTCTGAAACGAAAACCGTCGTTTTCAAATAATAGAAGTTTTCATATAAGAAATGGATTTCCAATGTATGTTAAAAAGGAATTCAAGTTTTGAAATGAAAATGGTATTCCAAGTTATAAATAAATCTTTGGAACGGATTTTTGAAAGCTATAAATTAAATCTTTAATTTAAAGATTTATTGAGTTAATCCAATTGGAATGGAAGTTGTTTTGAATCTATGAATAGATCTTTGTGAAACTAGGTGAAACTATGTGAAATAAATCTTTTGGTTTAAAGATTTAAAATGGTAATTTGTTTAACCATTGAAAGAAAGGTTTTGGATTTTATAAGTTGTGACTTAACTAAAATCGCATATCCATGTGTTTTAAAATATGGCGCCCATTATTCGGTTTAGCCGGGGGAGGACCTTGTGTCATATAGCCCATTCCGAATAGTGATACGACGTTATGGATAGCAATTGAAGACCGGTGGTGAAGACCGGATATTTCCAAAAACAAAAGGATAACTCATCGATTGTCTCTGCACTGGCTGATCCCCGGTATAGAGATCTCCATATGTGATGGGAAGTCCGGACGTGATTAGGGATTATCCGAATTTGCAAGGGCTTCTTCGGAAGTGCCTTCGGTTCTGTTCGAACCCGGAACAGACTTGTATGGTTGTATGTCCGACATTACACTTTGAGATGTTAACTGATTTCTATCAAATACATTTCTGCTTGGTGGCGGAGAATTTATTCTCTCAGCTTAACACCCTTCTCTGAGACGTACGAGCTCAAAGGTTATGTAGTTGATATTTATCAGTGATATATTCCCAATTTGGTAATGTGGCATGCTGAGTGCTGTTGTGTGATGATCATTGGTTGATCATTTGTGATATGATCATTTGTTTGATCATTTATCTTTGTGATCATTGCTTTGGTCATCTGTTGACCCAAAGCATGGCTTTGTGCCAAAGCGTAGCTTTGTGGACGAGACTGCATCAGGACCTCACTCCCCGGAAATGGTCGAAACAGGAAAGATGCGGCAAGGTTATGAGGGTCGCTCCCTTTAGGGTGTGTCATTCCCTTCTGGTAAAGGGTGGTATCAGGTATGGAGCCCTGGTATTTAACCTATGTGGTTGCTCCAATCTCATTTACTGTGTGGTTGTTGCTTTGAGGCTCCTCGGATAAAGGTCCCAAAGGACCGGGGGATGACATATTCGTGTAGTAGTTACCTAGTTACAGAGGTAACCCGGCCTTGTGTTGGCAGAGATCTAACCGTAACGTTAGTTCTCGGGACGTCTCGCCAGAGGCGATCCCATAGACAGTAGGAAGTTCCTTGGCCTGACCATTTGTTGGAAATCCAATCAAAACAATACGAGCCCTGTACGGTTTTAGTTGTATAACCTGCCATGGAATGTGGCGGTAACCTGCTATTGAACATGGTAGCTATAGTAGGCATACGACGGAATGTCGTATGTTGGCTAGGATTAATATTGTACTTTCGAAATTGTTTTCCACTGTGCACTTATAATAATAATATCAAATGATTTTCGCGTATTAAGCATCTTTGACTATCATAAGGAGAAATCTCCTCCGATTCTGCGTTTGCATTGTGTGTGTGTGCGGGAGGCCTTATGGTAGTTTCATTTTTCAAAAAGCATTGCGAATTTTCAAATTTAAATCCTTTGCTTGTTTTAAAAGACCAATTGCTTTTGTTTGCTCACACCAGTCCCATGACTGACCTGGAGTTTATTGTTCCTTTCCTAAACTCTGGGTGCCCACTATTTTCCCACACGGGCAGTCTAGAGTTGGGGTTTTCAGATAATCAATAGTAGGTGTAGATTCGATGGCTTTCAGCCTAGGATTTGGCAATCGCTTGCGGACGAGACTTGCTTAGCTCAGTGCAACACTTGTTGGTGGCTCGAGCTTCTGGATTGAGATATTTGGTTGGAGTTGCTATTGCTATTTGGAGTTCTTTTCTGAAGACTATTGTTTCTATTGGAGATCTTGTTCCGCTGCTTTTGTTATGTTATCTTTTATTTCCGCTGCTATTCTTTGTAACTCTGATGTATATTGATGTTCATTGTATCATTCTGTTGTATCAGATATTGTATCAAATGTTGTACATTGATATATGTTATTCATTTCTTCCGCTGTGTTGTACTTAATGTGTTATAAGCTCTGGCGACTCGAATTTGAACGGTCGAATCTGCGGCATTCGAGTACAATGTTAAGTATGGATGTCGATTTTCGAACGCGAAAAATTCGAATCGTTACAAAATCCCCGACCGAGTTCCGTACAAGGTAGACCTTGTTGGCGTGATTCAGGGAGTAAATAGAATGATTACGTGTAGTCCTTAATGTACGCACTGGGTGGTACATTATGGATGCTCGAGCATTAGTATATGCTAGTGCGGACGCAGTTTTACGTTTTCATAGTAGACGACGGAACATCTGTATTGTAGGCCTCACGAAGCTGTCCTTTACAGATATAGTTACAGAATGCACTAGGAGCAAGACGATGGAGTCCTTTTCGAGGAGGATATGGAAGGTACCATGGGTAGTACCTAGGACCGATATAGTTAATGGGCATATAGCTACATATATATTAGTTATTAGATTTTGATCTACTAGAGAGTAGATGGGTACAATTCACGCATAGAGGCGAGAGTATTATAAACCCAATAAACCTAACATAACATAAAATGGAAATAAAACAGTGTGTGTAGAATTAAGCTTAGAAGTGTATAAATTTTCCATTCACCAGAACTTTAGTTCTGACCCCCTCCTCATACATCCTACAGGTTAGGTAGATGACAGAGACTTTCTAGCTTTGAGACATTTGTGTAGAAAGTGTTGTTATCTTGATGAGTATTTACTACTATTATATTTTAGTCGGCTCCACTACGAGATATTTGCTTTAGCAGTGCTATATTTGTCTTTGCCTATTTTTAGGATCCTAGATACCCAACTCGGGCTCCAATGGGCTTGTGTTATAGCATTTCTACGAAAAATTCGGGCCCATTGGAATTCGAGTTGTTACAATTCGGGTAAAGTATATATAACATGGAAAGGTGATTTTGAGGAAAGCATAGAGTATATATTTTCTTTGTTTAAGTTTGATTTAAAGGTTTTAAATTAATTTGAGAAGAAAAGGTTTTCGAGGAAAATTTAAGGGAAGATTACCCTAAGTAAAATGACTTAGATATTCGAACACCAAATGGGACTGGTAAAGGGTCGCCCTATACATTAGCTATTAGTCCTAGCTAATTTAGTCCAAAATTCTAGTGTGTAGGGCTTTGTCATAGGTAAGAATAAAATGGTGATTACACACAGAAGGGAATATATATTTGTATAAAGAAAGGTTATTGGTGAGCCCGCAAAACCGTTAGGATCATGTGATCCTAGGAGGACATAAGTTAGGGATAGACAGTCCAAAAGAGGAGTATCTAACATGTGTTAGTTTATTTTATTTATATTTTCTGGTAGGATCAAGTCAGCCAAAGGTTAGTAGTTAACCAAACAAAACTGTAGTGTTCGGAAAGATAGCCCATTTTTTACCTGATATGTATGCGTATACGATAATGCTTTATAGTTCTAACTAGTTTTGGTTGCAGGAAATGATTTGCAAAAGATATGTTTTAAATGGATATTAGTGAGGGCAAACCCATTCCGCTCAGCGGTATGGTTTCACTTAATATTGGATAACCAAGATGTATAGTATTGTTCACACCAGGTTTTACGTCTGACTCGAAGTTTATGTTTTTCCCTTTAAACTCTCGAGTATTGATTTGAGTAGGCTGAGGGTTGAGGTCTACGGATTTTTAGTAGGTTGGCGAATAAAGCTTCCGAAGATGAGTAGGTGGCTGACGGATAGCTATTTAGGAGTTGTTGTTTTATTTTGTTTGATTCTGTGCGTTGTATTTAAGACAGTTATGTATGTATAGTACTTTGGTCAACCAATGGGGCATCTTCATATGTCGCTCTTGGCATATTTCATAATAATTATATCTTATCTGAAACTGGGAAAGTGTTAAGAGATTATGTAATTTGAATATGAAATATTGTTTCGAAATGTAATCAGAAAGTTGTTTTAATCTAAGATGTTTTTATTTCATATTCATGTGACTTTGATATTATAGATACCATTAACATTACCATATTTTGTCGCAGAAGTTAATGCTATAGATGACTGCATCATCTGTAGCATTTAGCATTTGGCGTCAAGATAGGGGACGTTACACAATTACACTCACTATATGTTTAACAAGTTTGTCACACCTTTTAAAATATAAATATATTTGATGCATTCATACACTTTAAATTTTCATACTTAATGAATATAGATTTAATTAACTAAGATAAAACCATGTTAGTAAAAATATGGTTTTATTAATAATAATAACATTGGATCTAGTGAAACCTTGTAGATTTCATAGGCCCACTAAGCATGGTGTGGTTGATACCCCGATGCATATCCCAGTTAGGATCCCTCTTCCTCATGCTCCTGTTTGAAAATGAGTTCCTAAGTCTAGGCTCATTCCTTCCCCGCATATGGTTGTTATTGCTGATTCTTTTCCTTTATGCATGATTCCTAATATTCTATCTTCTACATTATTGCCATGTTTTGATCCATGAGCCGCCACTAGTGATGCATGTCCCTTGATTGAGCACATTTCTCCTCCTCCTTCCAAAAAAGAAATTGCTTGGAATCCATTTGATCAAGCATGGGTATATGTGAATTTTGAAATGAGATATTCTTTTGAGAGTGATAATTACCACATGTTTGTTGGAGGTGATGGTGAGGATCAATGTTTTTGTTACCATGTTCCTAGGGATGGTCTTGTTTTATCTATGTTAGTAAAGATGGTGAAAACAATAGGATGGTTTTGGAGGTTGCCTCTTGGGACATGAAATATTTGTACTATAATAACTCAGTTGATTTTTTTCTAGACATGGCCACTCACTTTTCAGGGTATATTCATGTTATTTGGCCAGATTCAGAGGATAGTGACAGTGTTTCCTCCTCGTTGGAAGTGATCATGCGGAACAATTTGAAAATAATTTTTTTAATGATTTTTGCAATAAAAAGGGTATTAGTCACAATTTTTCTTTTTTACGAACACTACAACAAAATGGGGCAGTAGAAAGAAAAAATTGAACCTGACAACAATGCACAATAACATTTCTAAGTAGAGTAACTTACAAAAAAAAATTTGGGCGAAGACATTGCTACTGCTTACCATGTACTTAGTCATGTCTCTTAAGGCCAATGACTAAGAACAATTCTTATGAAATGTATTATGGAAAGAAACCAAAAGCTTTATATTTTCGTATTTTTGGATCAAAATATTTTATTTTAAATACCAAAGATCATTTTGGAAAATTTGATCTAAAATCCGATGAAGGGATTTTTATTAGTTATTCAGAACAAAGTAATGCTTATAGAATTTTAAATAAATGTACTAATATAGTTAAGTAAATTTTACGTGTTTTTTGATGAAATTTTTAAAATAAAAATGATGATGAAGAAATAGTAGAATTTCATGCCTGGACCTGACAAGACAATCAGAGACTAATGGAATGATATTGATTCCAATGTAGCAGCCTTAGTTAGCATATACGTTCTATAATATTTTTCAATTCCACCGTGAGTCTATGTAGATAGCTCTCTGATATACATATGTTTAATACAGGTTACCAAAACCAACGTTCCTTATCCTAATGGACTTGGATATCAATTTATTCGAAATTCAAGCCCATTAAGATGCTGGTTGTTACACTTCGGCATTCAAATACTTCAGTTTTCCAACTACTGCAACACCCATTCCTCAACATTCATATCCTCTCCATAATGAAATCCTAAATATCTATTAAATATATATCTAATTTAGTAGTTACGAGAAATTAATACAAATTAAGAGAAAGTTGAAATAACAAAGTATAAAATCCGTCTTAACTTTTTCAACAAAAACCAAAGTCCTATCCACATTCATCATACAAAGCGAACTTTAAGAGGCATGTGTTATATCATAATTTCTACTAAGGTATATTTCTCTTCTATTCCATATAAGTTTTGTGTTGTATTAAGCTTCCTATAAATACTAAATATCAATATAAACATCTTATATACTTCTGCATAGCAATTCTTGGCTCACACAATCAAAGAATAATTCCCTATACCAAAGTATAGACAACATCCGAAAGTAGTGATCACCCAACTGGCCAAGAATCGAAATAACAAACCTTAAGTTAAGCACTAACCGAAAGTTAAAGCCGATATAATGCCATAAAGCTGAAAGCACTCTAAAAATTAAATATGGACCAATGACCAAGTTAATCTTTAGATGCATCAGAAGTTCATATGACCTAAAATATATACAATATGTGTGGGTTGCCACATCCAAAATATATATAGAATTTCGGGCCATCAATATGTGTCAATTCACAAAATAACTAGGTAACGATACATGTTCAAATCCTAGCCTTACAAGTGGGCCAAGTCAGCAATCTATTAGGAAGTATTTCAACTATTCAACTATCAAAAATCACAACTATTCAAAATTTCAAAGACACATCTTCAATGGTATATTTGGTGACATATCTTTGTAGCCTATTTCAACACACCCTTGTTAATTTTGAAAAATAAAAATCATTTAAAGTGTTTATAAAATTCTAATAATTTGTAAATCGTTTAAACATAGTTTTTATATACTTTTATCATATAATTTTTTTATAAAATATTTGTAAAATTATACTTTGAAAAATAAATAAATATTTATAAAATAAATAATTTGATAAGAGAATATTCAAAGAAAAGAAAGTTGATATTTAAGGACTTTAACAAGTAAATTTATTTATATTAACTATAAACTATAGTCTTGAACTCTTCATGTCTTTGTCTCTAAACTCATGAGTCTTCAAATATTTGGTTCATCGCTGAATCATGATCTCTAGCCTTTATACTAATCAATCCTCAAACCGATTACTTATGAAAACCTGTGTTGTATCCTGCAAAATATTCTATACAATTTGAAATAACATTAGTACTTACATTTATATGTTTATTGTCGTCAAAATCAATTTCTATAGTATATAAAATATCCCCCCTTTTGATAATGACAAACATGTAAATATATATTTATTATAAAATACAATATAACTCCCTTTAAATCGGTTAACTTCCCTATTTTGGATAACTCCCCTTATTTTAGATAAAAAATGTTATTTTAGAGAATGCCCTCTTATTATATGCATATATTATATTGCATATTTTTCTCTCCCTTTATCATCAATAAAAATGAGTAAAAATTAAATTCCCCCTAAATATGACATGTTTGTGTGATAATATTGTATATGAAATCAAAATCAATACCAAATGCAATATAATATTTATGAGAAGTATAATTATAACTAACCATATATATTCACTTATACTAAAGCATACACATTCAAGACACACACACACACACACACACACACATATATATATATATATATATATATTAAGATTTACTGATTGAACTTGTGATGATCCAAAAAAATCTAAGTGAAGAAGTTCTAAGGTATGTGTAGTTGAAATCATGTCTTTTGATTTAAATGAACTTTTATAATTTTTTTCGAGTTGACAAGCATCACATAGGTTATTGATATTAAAACTCATTTTAGGAAGTCCTCTAACAAGTTCATATCTGACTACTTTGGACAAATGTTTAAAATTTAAATGATCAAATGTTTGTTCCAAATCCAAGGGTCATTAGATTCAGCCAAAAGACAGAGACTATCATTAGACATATTCATATTCAAAATGTAAATGTTATGTTTGCTAACTCCTTCAAAAATAATTCTAGACTCATTATCCTCGATGTGGAAAATATCTTTTTCATAGTTAATTTTGAAATCCTTATCACATAATTGACGATACTAAGCTGATTGTGTTTTAAATTTCTAACTAGTAAAACATTAGAAATAATAGGAGTTTTAGAGTTACCTACATTACCGATACCGATGATATATCCTTTTGAGTTATCTCCAAGGTTCATTATCCTCTATCTTTGTAAAAGATGTACTTTAGGATCTTTGGATTTCCAATCATGTGTCTAAAGCATCCGCTGTCTAGTATCCATTTATCCTTCTTGTTTTGTGATGTATGGCTATTGGGCGTCTATTCAATATCTGCCATGTAAAATACATGTTCCCACAAGTTTAAGTTATACGCATAGAAATAATCAAGTGACTATTTTATATTATTAGTTCTTAATCTATTTGAGGGCATGGTAAGCATTTTACAACTTTCAAAGATGTAAAAATGTACTATCAGTATTACTAGCCATTTATACTTTTCAAAAATAAAATAGCGAGTTTTTGAAAACTTAGCGCTATAATATAAAGAGTGGAAAATGGTGTGCTACTGATGTGAATGGACCTTAAGACTACTTTAACATTAAAGGAGGGGGTGAATTGTGTTTTATAACATACATGGAACTTTTCTATATTTCAAGATTTAAATTCAAACATCGATAATCAACACAGATATATATTAACAAGTAGCCATATATATATATATATATATATATATATATATATATATATGCAGTAAATGTAAAAGTAAGAGAGATGACACTAGGAGTTTTGTACTGGTTGGGATTAACCAATCCTACATCTAGTCCTATAAAGTATATGTACAGATTTTGTTTCAAGTACTCATTTTAAATAGGTAGCAAGAAAACCAAAATACAATTTCAATTTTAAGGCAAAGGGATACACCCTCTTGGCTTTCCAAGCTCGAGGAAGACATACTTTATTCAATCAGGCAACAAGCACACCCACTTGGTTTGATCGGGCAACAGGCACACCCACTTGATTTGAACGGGCAACAAGCACACACATACAGATGTTAGTAGAGATTTATTAATTCCAAATACGAATATTTGTACTTAGGATACAGAATATCCTATAGCCCTTTGATAGCACTTTGATCTTTGAAGTGATGAGAGAATACTTGCAATTGATTGAGTAGATTATAGAGAATGAATATAGTAAGTGTGAATTTGATTGAATTTGTAGATATAAAAAGTGAATGTTATGAAATATATAACGAGAATTTGGAGTAGAAAAAATACGGAGAAAATGGTATATAAAATTTGTTTTCCAGTCCCCTTTATACATTGTTTGAAAGGAAGTGTCTGTCGTGAAGAGATGTAACCAAAAATCACAACTATTCAAAATTTAAAAAGATGCCTCTTTAACGGTACGTATGTCCACATACCTACGTAGCCTATGTCAACATATCCTTGTAAATTTTGAAAAATAATAATCCATTTAAAGTGTTTATAAAAAATTAGTAATTTTTAAAACATTTAAACATAGTTTTTGAATACTTTTTTCATATAAATTTTTTATAAATTTTTTATAAAATATTTGTAAAATTATACTTTTGAAAAATAAAATAAATATTTTGATAATAAGATAAATAATTTGATAAGTGATTATTCAAAAAAGAAAAAAAATTTATTCAAGGACTTTAACAAGTTAATTATTGTTTATTAACTATAAATTATTATCTTAAACTCTTCGTGTCGTTGTCTCTAAACTCACGAGTCTTCAAATATCTTAATTATCTCTGAATCATGATCTCCAGTCTTTTTATCGGTCAGTTTTCAAACTTGATTAATTATGTAACTCTATAAAGTATCCTGCAAAATATTCTTTACAACTTGGAAAAATGTTTGAACATATATTTATATGGTTGCTGTCATTAAAATCAATATCTGTAGTATTAATAAGTGGAATATGGTTTTTGTTAAAATTGTTTGGACATATTTTATACTCGATTACCTCACCTTTCTCTTAATTTATATTCATTTCTCATAACAGCTAAAATTTTGTCTATATTTAATAAATATTTGAGGATTTTGTCATAGAGAGGATATAAAGGTTGAGGAATATGTATTCTGTAGTTTAAAAGCTAAAATGTTTGAATGTCAAAGGCTATGTATAGTAATAGTTGAAGGGATAAATTGTTGGAATTCCAAAGGCTATGTATAGTAGTAGCTAAAAAGAAAAAGTATTTTAACGCCAAAGGTTATGTCTAGTAGTAATTGAAAAGCTAAATTATTTTTAGTAGCTAAAAATCTAATGATACGAATACCGAAGGCTATGTCTAGTAGTAGTTGAAAAGCTAAATTATTTGGATGTCGAAGGCTATGTATATAGTAGACGAAAAGCTAAATTATTTGAATGCCAAAGGCTATGTATAGTGGTAGATAAAAAGCTAAATTATTTGAATGTCGAAGCTATGTACAGTAGTAGTTGAAAGGAAAACGTATTTGACTGTTGAACGCTATGTATAATAGTTATGGGAAGCTAAATTATTTTAATGCCGAAGGCTATGTATAGTGTAGCTGAAATGCTAAATTATTTAAATGCCGAAGGCTATGTCCAAATGTGGCCGAGCTAAAGTATTTAACCATTGAAGGTGGTGTATAGTGGTAGCTGAACAGCTTTTGTATTTTAATGCTGAAGGCTGTAAATAGTGGTAGCTGAAAAGTTAAAGTATTTGAATGCCAAAGGCTGCGTATAATAGTAGCTGAAAAGATAATGCATTTTGTTATTAACATATTCATTTTGTATTAGAAGTAGGCCCAATATTGTACTCGGCCCAAACTGCTATTCTAGGCAGGCCGTATCTATTTTTAAATCTTCCCTCTTTTCATTTATTATGTACACAACACAAATATTGAAGTTTTGCTGATGGCGTCTGATAATTACATATTTCTTTTTTAGTATTAATTTCTACATGGTATCAGAGCAATCGGATCTGAGATCTTTGAGATAAATTTGCAGTCTCATTTTCTCGCATACGCACTCTTCTGTATCAAGCTAGCAAACGATGTCTGAATCCAAGGGAGTCGATGTAATGGCGTTGATGCCTAAAATCACTGATCGGAAATTGAGTAGCTCAAATTATAATGAGTGGAGTAAAACGATTCGACTTTACATAAGGAGTATTGATAAAGTCGATCATCTGACTAATGATTCACCTCAACCAGATTCAAAGGCCAAAGCAGATCTGGAATGGCTTCGTGATGATGCTCGCCTATTTTTGCAGATTCGAAATTCAGTTGAAAACGAGGTGATTGGATTAGTTAATCACTGTGAAACTGTGAAGGAATTAATGGAGTATTTGGAGTTTTTATATTCAGGTAAGGGTAATTTGACAAGGATGTATGATGTTTGTCGATCGTTCTATAGGGCCGAGAAGAAGGACATGAGTCTCATGAGTTATTTTATGGCATTTAAACAAACTTACGAAGAACTTAATCGTTTGTTACCAATGAGTTCAGATATTAAAGTGCAGCAGAATCAACGTGAGCAAATGGCTATAATGAGCTTCCTAGCTGGGTTGCCATCTGAATTTGAAGGGGTTAAATCACAAATCCTTGCGAGTACTGAAATAACCACTCTTAGTGGTGTGTATAGTCGAGTATTGAGATCTGAAACTGGATCACTTGGTAGTGACTCAAGTGGAAACAATGTGGAGAGTGCATTTGTTGGGAGTGCAAATGTGGTATCTCATGAACCAATTGATACTAATAGAAGTGCACAACAACGTACACAAAACTGGAGACCATCTAATTCCCAAACTCAGCAACCATTTAATTCCCAAACTTGGAGACCGCCTCGAGCAACTGAAAGAGGACAGAGATCACAATGGAGACCGTCAGTGAACCAAAACAAGATGTGCAACTACTGCAAACGTATTGGTCATGTAATCTCTGAATGCAGGAGTCGTTTGTGGAATCAACGACACACAAATTCTTCTAATATCAAAACAGTGCTAATGACCGCTGATGAATATGACAAGTATTCAAAACTACAAAACTCAGTGCATAACTCATCACTGGATTCATCAACTACTTCAGCAACAACGTCTGTTGCTAATATCAGCTCTGGCTCAACTACACCAAACTGGATCATAGATTCAGGGGCCTCTGATCATATGTCAGGTAATCCATATCTGTTTGAAAATTTACGAGAATCTAATGCACTACATAAGGTTACATTAGCTGATGGTTCTCAATCTTTAGTAAAGGGAATAGGTAAACAACACCTAACTCTGCTATCTCCATGAACTCTGTACTATACTTACCAACCTTATCATTCAACTTACTTTCTGTAAGTCAAATTACAAGGGATCTCAATTGTAGCATTATCTTCTATCATGATCATTGCATATTTCAGGATTGTGTGACAAAGAAGATTATTGGTAAAGGAAGTCAAACTAGCGGGTTATATACACTTGATACATTTTCTGGATCTGTAGCATGCACAGTCATGAATCCTGCTCTAAAAATGCATTGTCAACTTGGTCATCCCTCTCTCTCCTTATTCAAGAAGTTATGTCCTCAGTTTAGCAATATTTCTGCATTAAATTGTAACGCTTGTCAATATGCAAAACATCATAGAACTAGTTTGCAACTAGAACTAATAAACGTGCTGATTGTCCATTTGCATTAATACACTCAGATATTTGGGGACCTTCATCTATTGTCTCTAAACCAGGATTTAAATACTTTGTAACTTTTGTGGATGATTATACTCGTTTTACATGGTTGTTCTTGATGAAATCTCGAAGTGAATTATTTCATATATTCTACAAATTTCATACTGAACTGCAAACTCAATTTAGCACTCCTATAAAGATTCTTCGTAGTGATAATGCTAAAGAATATACATCTGTTGAATTCAACAATTATTTAACCCAACATGGCATCGTACATGAGACTTCATGTGTGGATGCACCCTCGCAAAATGGGGTAGCTGAAAGAAAAAATCGCCATCTACTAGAGACAGCTAGAGCTCTGTTATTTCAAATGAATGTGCCCAAAGTGTTTTGGGCAGATGCAGTGTCAACTGCGTGCTTCCTGATTAGTCGAATGCCATCTTCAGTTCTTAACAATGATATTCCATACCAAGTCTTGCAACCAACGAAAGATATGTATCCAATTAAACCACGTATGTTTGGATGTATCTGCTTTGTAAGGGATGTGAATCAGCAGCTGGGAAAGCTTGATCGAAAATCGTTGAAATGCATATTTGTTGGATATGCAAGACATCAAAAGGGATATAGGTGCTACTATCCAAGCTTGCAAAAATATATTGTTTCAATAGATGTGTCTTTTATGGAGGATGTGCCATTCTATCAGAAAAACACTTCGCAAGAGACAAGTAATGAAGAAGAATTTCTTGTGTACACAACTATACCAAGTGAAGTACCCAGCAAGAGTTCAACAGGTGATGATAATTCAAGTACTCAACAAGAGGAAGACATTCCTCAATCTAGTGGTGATCTCGGTTTGGAGCTACCTATTGCTTTAAGGAAGGAAAAACGAAAATGCACATATCCTATTGCTTCATACGTGTCCTACAATAAGGTACCTCAATCATCACATTTTTTTATCTCCACATTAGAATCTATAACACTACCCAAAACTATTGAAGAAGCAGTGGCTTCATCTGAATGGCGTACTGCAATGATAGAGGAAATGAAGGCGTTAGAGTCAAATAAAACATGGAGTTTGGTAAAGCTACCTCCAAATAAGAAAGTAATAGGGTGCAGATGGGTTTTCTCTGTGAAGATGAACGCTGATGGGACAGTTGCAAGACTCAAAGCTCGCTTAGTTGCCAAAGGGTATGCTCAAACATATGGTGTCGATTACTCAGAAACATTTTCACCAGTGGCAAAAATGACTTCTATACGATTATTTATATTTATGGCTGCACGGTACAAATGGAAACTACATCAACTTGACATCAAAAATGCGTTTCTACATGGATAACTCTTGGAGGAGGTGTATATGAAGCAACCCCCTGGATTTGTTGCTCAGGGGGAGTCAGATTTAGTGTGCAAGCTTAATAAATCATTATATGGACTTAAGCAAAGTCCACGTGCTTGGTTTGCCAAATTTAGCCTTGCAATGGAGAGATTTGGAGTTAAAATAAGCAAAGTTGATCACTCTGTTTTCTATAGCTTGGATAAAGGCATGATTCTGGTTATAGTCTACGTAGATGACATCATTATTACAGGAGGTGATGAAGCTGGGATACGTCCACTTAAACATTTCATTCATACTCAGTTTTCGACAAAAGATCTTGGAGAACTTAGTTATTTCCTGGGTGTTGAAATATTAAGAAGCAATGGAAATATGTACTTGACTCAAAGGAAGTACACTTTGGATCTCTTAACTGAAACTGGAAAGTTGGGTGTTAAACCGAGTAATACCCCTTTATTGCCGAACTACAACATGACTGAAGACGGTAAGCCAATTGAAAACCCAGAGCAATATAGGAGGTTAGTAGGTAAGTTAAACTATTTGTGTGTTACTCGACCTGATATAGCATATTCAGTTAGCATAGTTAGTAAGTTTATGGCCAAGCCGAATAGTCATCACTGGGCGTTGTTGAATCAAATATTAAGCTATCTTAAAGGAACTGCTGGAAAAGGAATTGTATATACTGATAATTGTCATATGTGCATCGAGAGTTTTAGTGACGCAGATTGGGCTGGATCGAAGATAGACAGATGATCCACTTCTGGTTTCTGTGTATTTGTTGGGGGTAATCTGGTCTCCTGGAAAAGTAAGAAGCAAAATGTAGTGTCACAATCAAGTGCAGAAGCAGAATATCGTGCAATGGCAAATGCTGTTTGTGAGATTATGTGGGTAGTACATTTGATGGAAGAAGTTCAGTTACAGATAGAGCGACCAACAAAGTTATGGTGTGATAATCAGGCAGCAATGCACATTGCTGCAAATCCAGTATTTCATGAACGAACGAAGCATATAGAAGTTGACTGTCATTTTATTAGAGAGAAAATTGAAGAAGGAATCATTGAAACAAAGTATATTCGAACTGGAGAACAAATTGCAGATGTGTTTACTAAAGCTTTGAATGGTACTCGAATGGAATATCTATGCAACAAGCTGGGAATGACAAATCTGTATTCTCCAACTTGAGGGGGAGTGTTATTAACATATTCATTTTGTATTAGAAGTAGGCCCAATATTGTACCCGGCCCAAACTGCTATTCTAGGCAGGCCGTATCTATTTTTAAATCTTCCCTCTTTTCATTTATTATGTACACAACACAAATATTGAAGTTTTGCTAATGGCGTCTGATAATTACATATTTCTTTTTTAGTATTAATTTCTACACATTTGAATGCCAAAAGTTATGTATAGTAGTAGCTGAAAAGCTAAATCATTTGAATGCCAAAGAAATTTATAGTAGTAGCTAAAAAGAAAATATATTTGAATGTCCAAGGCTATGTCTAATAGTAGTAGAAAAGATAAATTATTTAAATGCCTGAGGGTATATATAGTTGTAGCTGAAAAGCAAAAGTATTTGAATGTTGAAGGCTATGTATGGTAGTAGCTAAAAGCTAAATTATTGGAATCCTAATGGCTATTTATAGTAGTAGTTGAAAAGCTAAAGTTTTGAATGCCGAAGACTATGTCAATTAATAGCTGAAAAACTAAAATCTTTGAATGTTGAAAACTATGTATAGTAGTAGCTGAATAGCTAAAATATTTGAATGTCGAAGACTATATATAGTAGTAGCAGCTAAAAAGTTAGATCATTTGAATCCTAATGGCTATGCATAGTAGTAGCTGGAAAGCTAAATTATTTGAATGCCGAAGACTATGTCTACTAGTAATTGAAAAACAAAATTATCTGAATGCCAAAGGCTATGTATAGTAGTGGCTGACAAGTTAGAGAATTTGAATGTCGAAGGCTACGTATGGTAGTAGCTGAAAAGCTAAATTATTTGAATGCCACAGGCTTGATCTAGCAGTAGCTGAAAAGCTAAATTAGTTTGATGCCAAAAGTTATGTAAAGTAGTAGCTGAAATGCTAAAGTATTTGAACGTCGAAGGCTATGTGTAGTAGTAGCTAAAAAGCTAAAGTATTTGAACATCAAAGGCTATGTTTAGTAATAGCTAAAAAGATGAATTACTTTAATGTTGAAAGCTGTGTGTAGTAGCAAATGAAAAGATAAGCTATTTGAATTTCCAAGGCTCTATATATTAATAGCTGAAAACCATATTATCTGAATGTCGAAGGCTATGTATGGTAATAGCTGAAAAGCTAAAGTATTTGAGTGCCTTAGGTTATGTGTGGTAGTAGCAGAAAAACTAAAGTATTTGAATGCCACAGGCTATGTATGTTAGTATCTAAAAAGCTAAAGTATTTGAATATCGAAGGTTATATATGGTAGTAGTTGAAATGCTAAACTAATTGGATGCCAAAGGCTATGTACAGTAGTGGCACAAAAGCTAAAGTAGTTGAATGCCAAAGGTTATGTATGGGGGTAGTTGTAAAGATAAAGTAGTGGGATCCGAAGGCGATGTATATTAGTAGCTGAAAAGCTAAAATATTTGGATGCCGAGGGTTTAGGTAACTGAATATTGTAAGGCTAAATAGATTGATTGTTGTAAAAAAATTTGTTAAAGTATTGTAAGGCATAGTTTTTTGAATGCCGTAAAGCTCAGTATATTGATTATCATAAGATGTTATGCATAACATATCATAAGGCATAGGTAATTGAATGCCGTAACGCTAAGTAGATTGACTGTCGTGAGACGTTGTATAGAACGTGCTATAAGACGTAGTTAATTGAGTGTCGTATGGCTGAATGGATTTGTGAGCCAAGGATGAATGCTAAAAGGTGAAGTGTTGGGTCTATTATCCATTTAATGCAGCTGTCACATGCCCATTTTTGATTTGGCCTTTAGGAAAAGTCTGTTCTATTTTGTCATGCAGAGAAGATTTAGTTTCTGACATTGCAACTTTAGAAAATACCATTTTTTTAAGTAGCTGCTTTGATCATGTAGTTAAGATTTTCTTAATCCTTATTTATCGAGTTGGATGAAAACATAAATAACATTTCCTCCTCCTCCTTTTATTTGCTCTATTTAGTTCCTTTCCTACGGCTATTAAAACTCGCAAAAAAAGTAAAGAATTTCATCGTTTTTTTAGTAAAATTATCGAGTTTTTCTACTAATTCATTACAAATTTTTTATCGTGAAGATTATCTCATGCCTATATTAAATCACTATTTGATTTTTATGATTGTTTCTTTAGCAAAGAAGACTTAAGAATCCCTTTGCCTCGATGGTCCTTAGCTTTTATTGCATTGATAATCAATTAACAATAGCAAGTAAGGAATTGATTAGTTATTACTCATTTGCCTAGATGTTAAATTGAGTAACAGATATTCCTTGAATCCACAATTGGAGCTATTCGTGTTTCTTGATTGTTGTATTAACTTATCAATCATAAAAATTAGATATTGATTTTGAATTTATGACATGAACTTGGCTATGTGATTGTTAGGGTGCCTTTTCTTGTTTATCTGGGGTTTATAATTAAGTTTCCTAGGTTTTATTCTTTATCATAAAGTTTGGTTTCTAATTTTATATTTATTTGATTTACAATCAATTGCTAATGCACTTGGTCTTCTTAGACCAACAGATGGGATTGCTGGTAGATTCATAAGAGGATTTGATAAAAATCTTCGCGAATTTGGCATATTAAATGTGGAGGCGATTGCTCCAGCCCTAATGATGATTGGAATACCCCTAAGGGATGCTTTTCATGGGTTGTGGAGTATTTTTGAATGCCACATCACTTCTCCTCGCTCATTTCATTATTGATCTACTAGATTTATTCAATCTTACCCCTTTCCAACTTCCCCATGTATTGTATAATACTCTTTCGACCCTAAGAGTATGTATTTTCAAAGCGATTATATCGATAATCGATAAAGATTAAAAAAATTGTTTGAATTGAAATATGCAAATACTTCTACTCCCATGCCAACGTACTTCTTACAAACTAGAAAGAAGCAGTTTCTGGTTTACCCCATCAACAAGAATGTAACAAAGAAATGGTTTCACATTAAGGCTAATAACCCCAGGATTATAACAGCTTTTTCAAAGCCTAGAAAATTCATTTTATATTTGAATAGTTTTATTTTTTAATCAATACTTTAGTCATAGTTGTGGTACTTATTTATTATCTGGGATGCCTAAGAGATCGTTAGACACTAAGCATTATGTGGCTTGTTATAATAATGTTTCAAAACTTTCAGGAGACCAATGACATTACCACTAGGTGTTGATGGAAGCCAGACTGAAAGCATGTGGCTTGCTTCTCCTAAATGCCGTATTTAAAGGGTACTCTCAGTCGAAGGCGATGAGGACTTCTTCATAAACGGTGTTAGTTGAAAGCTGGAGAGAAAGGGACAGTTCTTATACCCCTGATCATGTTATAATTTCTGAAACTAATGACAAGGGTAGACCTAAGGCTAAACCCTCTAGAGTTTTATATATCTATGGATATCTTACTTTCATATTCTTCAGTAGGCTTTAGTTTTACTGCTTTTTATGTATCTATTTAATATTTTGATATGGATACTTCATTTAAGGAAAAGCTACCCTCCCTCTTATTCAAAAATAAACCTGGGACTAAAAAGTCTTTTGACCCAAAGATAACTTCCGAAGGTGCTGGATACATTGGTAGAAAGTGATCAAGAAAGGGTACTGATAATGAACCTTCAGAATCTCCCACTAGAGATTCGAGTCAGTCAAAAGATCTTGCACTTTTACTTTAGAGCTTCCTCCTGTATCAAAAAGTCATCGGGTTTCCAAATTAGCTAAGCTTCATATTGATTCCTGCATTGGTATTGTTGATGTCGCAACTAAGGTAGAGGTTTCAGAGACTCTACAAGACTTCGTGAAAGTACTCGAGTATGGTCTTCAAGAGTGTGTTAAGGTATATGATATTTAATATTATAGATTTTGTTTGTTGCATTTGGAAATTTATTCATATTTTGGTTTTATAGTTTATAGCCAAGATGTTTGCTCTTAGCTTCAAGTTTGTGGAATTTATGGGGATTTTAGAAAAGGTCACTAGTTCTAAGGAAGAGGCTATTATGTTGCAGCAACGGTGCAAAAATTTAAAGGGGAATGCTGAAAAAGATATACACGAGGCTAAGGTCAAGGAGACTCTACTCATGGATGAAGTGGCCAATCTTAGGGCCGTTATGAAAATTTTGAAACAATAACAGACTAAGAAGAATGTCGAGTTTATGGAGGGCCAGAAGGAGAACAAAGGTCTTTTGACCACAGAGAAAGCTGAACATGTGGCCATCATGAAGGCTTTTGATGTGTTGCTCAATGCCTACATAGATAGTTAGGACGAGGGTTTCCCTTTCTCTTTTTATTTCCTCGAAGACAATGCTTTAATAGTGGAGATAGCCTTTGGTCATCAGTATGAGGAGGCCATGGCCAAGGACGAAGAAAATTTTCATGTTGTCGACCCTGCTTTAAGCTAGAATAAGGTGCTTCTCTCTTGCTAATGTTAATCCAATCAATACTGATCAATCTTAAATTATTGAATAGTAATTATTGTTTTGTCTACCGTGGCACTTTATTTTTTGGTTGTATGGATGCTTCTAACACTTTTATCTTTACCCGTAAAATTTTGTTTTATTATGCTACTTTGACAGGCTTTGTTTTTGTTTACATCATGTATGCAAAGATGAGTTCAGCTTCCATTTCACATTACAAAGTTTTGTGGGCCAAAGTAAGACCAAGAATAACCAAATGTTGAAAACCATCAGCACCCTCAAGAATGGTTTTCACGTTAGTAGACTGCAAAATATTAGTTTAGCTAATCACTGTGTAGATGTGAAAACCATTTACAAAAAATCCTGTGCAAAACTTATTAATTCCTTTAGGCATAAGGGTTTTAGGTTGACTTGTCATATTTTAAATCTAACTAACTTAGATTTGCCACTCAAGACCAAGATGAATTTTTTTAGGAATTCTTGAAATTGGCAAAGCAGCATCCAAGGAATAAGATCTAAACAAAAAAGACTTGAATTTCTTTGTAAATTTTACGATCTAAAAACGGATGTGATCCCAAAGGCTAACCTTAGGTTTAAAAGCATGACTCCCTCTCTTTTGGCTATTATTGATGGGAAATTAGCTAAAAGTGGTTCTATTTTGGAGTACGTCCCTTAATATGGTCAGGGGTTACTCCTAGGCTTGAGCTTGGAAGTTCTTTCCTCTTGGAATATTCTATGCCAAAGCCTGGGTTTGGAAAGAACATTTCTTCTTGCAACAAGGCTTCACCTTTGGGTAAAATTGCTAAAGCTATGTCTAGATGTCTTAGCATTAACCTAAATATGAAAGAGAATTTTGATCTCTAGAAAGTAGTAAATCTTGTATTTGTATTTCATTTTTTCATTTGTAATATTTTTCAATGAAACAGAGCTTAGATTTCTTTATTACTTTTCTTGCCTTGGTTTTTTTTTTTATTTCTTGTTTTGATTTTGTGTTCTATTTTTTTTCATTTTAGAAGATGTTATGCTAGGATTATATAAGCAATAAGTAAACTTGTTAAGTCATTCAGAAAGCTTATGATGATAAAATCGCTGAGATTCAAGTACTTAATGTGGAACTTACTGCTTTGAAAGGTCGCGTGGATTTCTTTCAATCTAAGTTGGCTATTGATGATGCTGACTTGGAGACTGCCAACTTAAGCTAAAGATAGAAAACTTGGAGAGGCTCTATGAGCCTATTCTGGAAGTGGTTCCGATTACAGGTCAGGCTTCAGAGAATTTAGTTTTAGATTTATTCGATTCGGTATCCAATCTTAGACAATAAGTGGATTAAGCCAACAATGGGCTTTCAATGATTTAGCTCAAGGAGATGGAAAAAGAAGAAAAGCTTCAGGCGGTTACAATGGCTACTCCTCCTTCTCATGGAAGCCAAAGAGGTTTAGGCAGCCATTTATTCAAACTCTCTCGTTCTCATACTACCACGATTGTTAAAATGTTGTAGCCTTGTTCAGGAATCAAAGAATAATGAAGAGAGTTTTTTTGGCTCTTGTAACAACCACGATTTTTATACCATACAATAAATAAATTAAATTAAATAGAAATATTCTAATTCGATTTTTGATCATTATTATTTTGAAAATAATTTTATTATTTTATTTTAATAGATTGAATTAAATTAATAAATTGTTTTTGGATAATTTGTTGATATCAAATAAATCATTTTAATTCAATATAAAACATTTAAATAGTCGATGTGCTGTAAGCTCTCAATAGGACGTATGGAGTCAAGTGTACTTATAATTATTACTCTCATTAGGACTTATCTTGTCAAGAGTATTTCTTTATGCCCTTTAAGGACTGACTAGTGGAGTATCGTTATCTACTTTCAAGGCTAGTAGTCGAGGATTTGTTATATTGAAATGCTCTCACCAGGACCCGTACAGTCGAGAATGATCACTCACATTTTGTAACGACCCTGAAATTCAGACCCAGTTTAAAATTTTTAAATCGGTTATTTAGTGTAGAAATTCGAATTTTCACAAACAATTTCCGTTGCCAACCAAACTTCACATTTGGAATACGTCTAGATAGACATAGGCGTACGCCAAATTTCGTCGAAAAATATTGAAGTAAATTACGCCCGTCGCATTTACATATCATTTCAAATCTTATGTATAAAATTCCTATCGTCCGAATTCAAATATTTTCTCGGTGTTGCATAAGAAAAATATTCTGAATTTGACGGCGCATTTCATTTCGTCAAATTTCGCTTTTAATTGCTAGTAAAATATGCACTCGGGCAAATGGTTAATAAGGATTATCACTTCGCGAACAATGTCAAACCATAAATATTTTATACCGTTGTGTCTGTCCCGTCGCGTTGATCAGAATGGTATATTTGTTTGTGTAAATCGGAGTTCGGCACTGCGAACTATAATTGTTAACGGATAGCAAATCGGTCCGTTACGCAGCACAAAAGCGGTATCCGTTTTCTCCAACGATCAGAATCCTAACGGCCTTGTTACTGTTCATTTACATTGGAAAGCCAATAGCCAGCTCGGTTACCAAGAAAATAAATTTGAGGCCTTTGATGTCCTGCACTATTCAGTATATACTGAGTTCATTTAACTTTCATTCGTTCACTTCGAAAAGAAAACTCTCTGGTTCGTGTCTTTCCCTTCTCTCATCTTCTTCTATTATATATTTTTCTCTTCTCTCTACAGTATTAGCACATTTTCCCCGTCCATTTTTCCAAACCCTCTCCCCTCCTCTATGCACCTACCCAGTGCTCCTCCGAAACCCCTCCAACCAGCGCCTCCCCTCCACTGCAAAACCTTGCACTGCCTCCACTCGGTCACCGTTACCCCACACGAATCCGAATCCACTGCCCGCCCTCACTGGATCCGCCTCTTCCAATGCACCCAGACCACCACGCGCCCAGACCATCTGCACCCACTACCCAGTCAGCAGCCACGCGTGCCACCACCCCGCTGCCACCCACTGCCTACAGCCCGCATCCCCTCCTCCGTGCCCAGACACCCACGTCACCCAGCCCTCCCTGCCTCGCCCCATGCATCGAACCAGATCCGCCACCCACCCACGCGCCTACAACCCGCGCCACCAACAACCACACCCATGCATGTCGCGCCTCTGCCCGTGCCTACTTCCACGACCACAACCGGCCTTTGCCCAGCTCTGTCCCCAAGCATGCAACCACCCGCTCGCCTCCACCAGTTCGCATATAGCCCAGAACCCACATCCGTTAACCACCGCAACCCGAACCCAGAACCGCCTCCCCTGCCTACACGTCCAGACCCGCGTCCCAAACCCACCTTATTTGTTTATATAGCCATCTTATCAATAACTAATATAAGTTGCATTATATATTAGTTTCCTATGTAGTTGATAGGTTACAGTTTTAAAATTTTATACAAAGCTATCGAAATTATATACAAAGCTACAGGTTTTGGAAATTTTATTTAAAGCAGTTTTCTTATAATCATGTTTGTATTAAGATATGTAAGTGTCCATATTTTAGTTTGGTTTATAGTTCGGTATATAATATGTTAATCTATGAAGCAGTGAGGAGTTATAATCTAGGGGCTCACGATATTTGATTTGGTTGTTACAGCAACTGATAATCCGGGATCTCAGTCCTAGGCTTCATCCGACTTGTATGAATCTACCTAGTTTCGTTGTTTGGTATGGTTTATATATATATTTAATTGATATATATTGCAATAAACAAATTTTGATTAATTATTTGTTTGATTGCAGTTTGGGTCGTTTTACATCGTGTTTATTAGTGCCTTCTATCTATTCGTCTTCGTGCTTCGTCGTCTTCTCTAACCACGCAAGGTGAATATTTTATCCACGACTCAATCTATTATGCAATGATAATTAGGTGATAAATTGTGGATATTATAAATTTGGACGCTGAATTATCGATTGTAAAAAAAAAAAAAAAAAAAAAAAATTTGTTGAATTAAACTGTAAATAGTATATATAAGTTAAGTTTAATATTGTTAGAATTTAAAATTTCTAAATTGACGCCATGTATTGTTTAAAGGTTTAAATGTGATAAATCGTGATTTAATGTTGATTTATGGTTAATAGTTGTGACACTAAATTTGCTATGTAATTTGGTCGTTAATATAAGCAATAAGTAATATGGAGGTGAATTTGATAGGATAGTCAAACAAGTTAAAATGGATTAAATATATTGTATTTGACCTTTTAAATGTTAATTAAATCAACGCGTAGAATAGCGTTAACTTCACTTTGAACTAGTGAATGTATGTAGACACCAAGTGACATTAAAATGGAATAATCTTTAATTCGCATGAAATGATAGTGCGGATTCTAGAAAATGATTATATTAATTTGCATAAACAACAAATGTAAATTAATACGATTATTTCGGGATTGTTTAATTAAATTATTGAATTGATATGTATGACTGCGATTGCTTGTTTATTTACTTTGACACCATCCCAGTTATCACACTGCAAGTTCCATTTGCTATGCTTTGTTTTACATTAAATAATATTAGGTTGAATTGATATAAATATTTAAACAACTTGGCCTACGATAGAAAATAAAAATAAGAAACCCGATTGGTCAACAAAACCAATTTCGAAATTGAAATATATTTAAATTTAAGTAATGAACTTGACAATTTGTTTGGAAATTTAATAACGAAGTTAAGGGATTTAAGTTGAAATAAATTAATGGATTTAAATTGAAACAGATTAGTAAACTTACCCAATTGGATAAAATGAATTGAAAATTTAATTGAAATAAGATTCAGGAGCAAGTAAGTTTTAGAATTTAATAAATTAAAGATTTAAAGATTTGTTAGCTTTAGTTTTGAACTCAGGTTTTAATTAAATAGATTTGAAACTTGTTATAAATTAAATTGAGATTTAGAAATTTGATTTAAGCGAAATATAAACTAGCTAGAGTTTTATAGATTTAACTTAGTGATAATTTAATGATTTTAAAATCTAATGAGTAAATCGATCAGGACATGGTGAACAAAATATGGATTGTGTTGATTATAACTCGGAAACAACTTATTTGTGATATATGGAACTAAATAAATGAAATGGATTTCTTTAAAATAGAAATTTAATTGAATTAGTAAACGAATCAAATGAAACTTTGATAAAAAGGGAATCTAGTTAATAGAATTAATTTAATCCAATTTAGGATTATTTTAACATAACGATGAACGGAAATTATGAGTTGAAATGAATAGAAATTTGATTTAAGGATTCGAATTAAATTTACCATTAAATTGAATTCATAAATTTTGAACTAAACTTAATAAGAGGAATTTGGATCTTAATAAATTGAACTTGAATACTTAATTATTTTGTTAACTCGAACATTTGAACTAAAATTGTATTTGAAATTTGTCTTCAAAGAAAACTGAAATGAATCGAACCGTAAAATGTCAAAACTTTGGAGGTCAAACTTGCAACTTGACTTTTGGACTTTGATTTGTTTAAGCTTTAATTTAACCGACCATCGGGTAACAAATACGTAGTTATTAAAGAGACCGGGATCGGATATGGACATACTCTCTGTCGATACCGAAAACCACTTTAATAACTATTATACGCGGAGTGTTGATCCAGAATGAAGTAGATGGTTCGGTGAACGCGTTGACTGAAGAAAGAGAACGATATTGGATGACCCCTGACATGACTAAAACAGGAGCCGCGCCGGGCCATTGAGGTTCGCTACCTCTAGCGGACACACTTCTTCGATACCATATCTATTACTTTTGTGATTCGATTTTGGTGCACCCCTTGATTTGGGAGTGTTGTTTCACGGTGTTGAGATAGTAGCTACTATGCTCAACATCAGTCCGGATCACGCAACTACTAGTATCCTAGTTGGTATTGCCTCATGTACCTTGTCATATTGATTATCCTATTCGCGACCACTACGTTTTGATTTGTACCTTGAGTATATGGATTGCGCTCTGGTGACTTCCGATCTTGGGGAAACTACGGTCTTGTATATGCTTTTAGGAATATAAAATGTGTTAAGGGAAATTATGATAACGCCTTAACGCTATTTTAGTATTCTATTTTACTGATTAGACATTACCTACATACCGTATTCTATTGTATATATAGATAGTTTATCGGATCCTTAGAGATGTTATTTTATTCATCTTTGAGTTATGGACTTTATTTCCTGCAATTGATTATCCTGCATAAGATTTTGAGTCCTGACTCGAGTGTTTCTTTTGTTTATGCTCGGGTCAGTCTGAAGCTATCCAGTTTGCTGATCAAGGTTGGTTGAAGATGTTGAAGACTTAGCATTTATCTTTATCAGTCTATTTCTATTACAGTATTGTTGTTCTTGTCTGTTGGACATTTATGTATTTCCTTTCAGTCACTTTATGTTTAGACATTGTTGTATTTCATATAGTAGCTTCATGAACTGCTATTATGACGATGTATTTTCCGCTGCATTATTCTGTGACTGTTCCGTGTCTGTGATGTTGTATTGATTCTCATTTACATTTATGTATATATAATCCCATAATGATTCGTGTTTTGTATTATTTAAGTTGACATGTATGGATTATTGTCAATTTAAATGGTCCAAATATACGGGTTGTTACAGTTGGTATCAAAGCTTTGGTTTCCACTAAAAACCTTAGTTTGGGGTTATATAAACTCATTAGACATAGGGTAGCAATACCCTAGAATGAGGAGAATCAATTCAATATACATATCGTTTCAAATTCAAACTTCTTAATTGACTCGTTCATTAGACTTTCCTTAAAGTTCTATGATTTTCTATCCTTGGTTCTAAAAAAAAATTCTTTTGGTATTTCAGGATGAGTGCCAGAAGAAACAACAGGGGAGGAAGGGGAAATGGTCCTGCCCAGGCTGCACCTGCCGCCCCAGCTCCAGTCAAATTCACCACTCTTAGTAAGGAGTATACACAGCTTGGTGGTGTTAAGTTCTCTGGATCCGAGAATATTATTGAAGCTCAACAATGGCTCAAAAGCTTAGAGATGATATTTTCTGGATTGGAGATCACTGATGCTCAGAAGCGTCAGCTTGCTGCTTGGCAACTTCGGGATGCCGCACGAGACTAGTGGGAATCTGTTACTTCTCGGATCGAGGAGAACACCATCACTTGGGCCCAGTTTAGGGATACTTTCTCGGAACAATGGATGCCAGCTGTCGGGAAAACCCAACTTTATAGAACTTTTATGGACCTTAAGCAAGGCAGTATGACTTTTTCTGAGTACGAGAGAAAATTCAACGAGCTCTCCAAGTTTGGCCCGGGATTGATCGATACACCACTTCTGAAGAACGAGAAATTCATTTTGGGAGCTAGACCAGAGTATTATGACTTGCTTACTGGTCACATTCACTGCACTTTCACAGAGCTTGTTGACTATGCTCTTCGATATGAGGCAAAGCCTAAGGGACCTACTGCCAAGGTCACTCCTACTCAGCCCTCTTCCAGCCAGCTCGGAAAGAGGACGATGAACTTTGATCAACAAAAGAAAGCTTGGCAAAAGACTACATGATTAGGATATGCCCAGAAAAGCCCAATCGACCTTGCTAAGATCACTTGCTTCAAATGCGATAAGAAGGGCCATTATGCAAATAGTTGTCCTTCCACCGGAGCTGCTATTCCACCACCTCCTCTGATGAGGAATGATTTATGCCATGTCTGCCTCCAGCCAGGTCACTTCAAAAAAGATTGCCCATTGAGGAAGAAAGGCACACCATCAGGAGTATATACCGTCACCACTCCTGCTCCGCCTCCACCACCTGCTCACGATAACCAAGGTACCTTACGAAGTACTTTCTCATTTCATAATTTACCGGTTAGAGTGTTATTCGATACTGGTGCATCTCATAGCTTCATATCTATTGATCTTTGTAATAAGCTCAAATTAGAACCTACTCTTTCTACTACCTCCTTATGTGTCTCCAACCCTATTGGAGGACTTGCCAACCTCAGTAGAATTTGTAAAGGGGTTGTGCTTTTGTATGGAAGATATCGATTCACTTGGGATTTCTATGTGCTTGGCTTCGAAGCATTTGACATCTTGTTGGGTGCTGATTGGTTAAGAAATTTCGATGCTGTTATTTCTTGCAAAGCTCGTTATGTTTCTCTAGTAAATGATAAGGGTTTATCGCTTGTCATCGAATGCAAATCACCTCATAAATATGCCGGAAGCTTCATATTTTCTCTTGATGCTCACCCAGATAATCTTAGTACTACTCCTATTGTTCAGAAATTTCCCGATGTATTTGGAGAGGTCAACTCTCTACCGCCTAAACGTGAGATCGATTTTCGCATTGACCTTTTTCCTGGTGCTACTCCCGTAGTTCTCCCTCACAGAAGGATGGCTCCTAAAGAAAGAGTTGAACTAAAAACTCAAATTGATGATCTATTTGCTAAAGGTTTGATTAGGAGAAGTTGTTCTGAATGGGGTGCCGCGGTTGTATTTGTCACCAAATCAGATGGATCCCTTCGCATGTGTGTTGATTACAGAGAACTAAACAAACGCACCCTCAAAAATCGTTATCCAATGCCTCGCATCAACGATTTACTCGATCAGCTCCATGGAGCTAAAGTTTTCTCACAACTTGATCTAGCCACCGGATTCCACCAACTCAGAGTAGCAGAAGATAGTATTCACAAAACAGCTTTTCGTACCGAAAATGGATTCTATGAATGGTTGGTTATGCCGTTCGGTTTGACCAACGCACCTGCTTATTTCGTCGACTTGATGAATAGAGTCTTCCGTGATACCCTTAACAAGTTTGTTCTCGTCTTCATTGATGATATTCTCGTCTTCTCCAAAGATGAGAAAGAGCATGAGTCACATCTTGCTTATGTTCTGGGAACTCTCCGAAACCACCAGCTAAAAGCCAAGTTCTCAAAATGCCACTTCTGGCGAGACGAAGTACGATTCCTTGGCCATATTGTTTCTGAAAATGGGATTTCGGTCGATCCAGCTAAGATCGCCGTAATCAATGTAAGTTCTATCTTATTCGTTATTTCTATTCGATCCATCTTATTCCTTTCTAATTTGAAAATTTTATCTACAGGATTGGGAGACTCCCAAAACTCCTACTGATATCCGTAGCTTCTTGGGCCTAGCCGGTTATTATCGCAGATTCATTGAGCGCTTTGCCCGGATTTCTGCCCCACTTACTGCTTTAACTCAGAAGGATGTCAAGTTTATTTGGAGTGAGAAGTGTGAATCAGCTTTTAATGAGTTGAAACGTAAGTTAACTTCAGCCCCAGTTCTTGCGGTAATTGACGGGATTGAAGGATTAACTGTCTATACTGATGCTTGTCGAGAAGGTTTAGGTGCTGTCCTTATGCAAAATGGAAAGGTTATTGCTTATGCTGGTCGTCAGTTAAAGACTCATGAAGTAAACTATGCAACTCATGATTTAGAACTTCTTGCGGTTGTGTTTGCTTTGAAATTATGGAGGCATCATCTTTTGGGAACAAAATTTGAATTATTCACGGACCATAAGTCTTTGAGGTATATCTTCTCCCAGAAGGATTTGAATCAGAGACAAGTCCGATGGCTCGAATTCTTAGCTGCATATGATCTCGACATCAATTATACTCCTGGAAAAGCAAATGTGGTAGCTGATTCTTTGAGCCGTAGTAAAGCATTGTCATGTTGTAATCTTGTAGAAGGCATGCTATTTCAACTTGTTATTTCCCCATCTCTTATGGACCGCATAAAAGTTAAGCAATACGAAGACACTTTGCTCTATCGCATGAAGGAGTTAGTTCTTGGTAGAGTTGGAAATGCTGACAGTAAAGTGGGAGCACGGATAGATACTAACGGAGTTCTGAAGATTGACAACCGTATTTGTGTTCCAAATGTTGATGGATTGAGACAAGAATACTTAGAGAAAACCATCAGTCATCACTTTCATTTCATCCTGGTGTCACTAAGATGTATCGAAATATGAAGCGTTTATATTGTTGGAGTGGGACGAAGAGAGATATTTCCATACATGTCAGTAGATGCACCACTTGCCAGCAAGTCAAGGCCGATCATCGGAAGACGGCAGGATTACTTCAACCCTTGGAGATTCCATGTTGGAAATGAGATCAGATTTCCATGGACTTCATTGATGGATTACCGAGAACCAGAAAAGGCAACGAGAGTATATGGGTGATTGTTGATAGGTTGACAAAATCTGCTCACTTTATTCCTGTTAAGACCACTCGTACTGCTTCGAGTTTGGCCGAGATTTATATAAGAGAGATTGTCAGACTTCATGGAGTTCCATCTAGTATTATATGCGATAGAGATCCCTTGTTCACTAGTAGATTCTGGGGAGCATTTCAGGACGTCTTGGGCACTAAACTGAATCTGAGTACCGCTTATCATCCGCGGACGGATGGCCAAACGGAGAGGGTAAATCAGATTTTGGAGGATCTGCTCCGTGCTTGCATTATTGATTTCAGTGGATCTTGGGAAGACCATCTCCACTTGATTGAATTCACTTATAATAACAGCTATCAGGTAATCCAATAAAAAATTTCAATTTAAATAAGGAAAATTTGAATTGAAATATAACTATCTTTATAATCAGGCGAGTATTGATATGGCACCGTTCGAAGCTTTATATGGACGGCCATGCAAATCGCCAGCTTGTTGGATTGAGCATGGTGATCGATTAGTTCTTGGCCCAGATATGATTATGGAAGCATCCGAGAAGGTTAATGAGATCAGAAGGAAGATGAAGACCGCACAGGATAGGCAGAAGAGCTATGCAGATCGGCGTAGAAGAGATTTAAATTTCCAGGTTGGGGATGAGGTATTTCTTAAAATATCACCTTTGAAAAATGTTGTTCGATTTGGACGTAGAGGGAAGCTCGCCCCTAGATTTGTTGGACCATTCACTATCACTGAGAGGATTGGTACACTAGCCTACAGAGTTGCGTTGCCGGAGAAGTTTGAGGGCGTGCACAACGTATTTCATGTTTCACATCTTCGGAAGGTTGTACATTATCCATCCATGACCATTCCTATTGCTCAGTTAGATGAGGTTGATATTGAGCCGGATTTGACTATAGAAAGGAGACCACTTCGTATCATTGATAGGGATACGAAGTAGCTTAGAAGGAAGTCTGTTAGCCTAGTAAAAGTCCAATGGAGTCCCGATGATCGTGATTGTACTTGGGAAACCGAGGAGAGTATCCGAGATTCAAGTCCAGAATTTTTTGTTGAAGGTAAATTCCATTCTATGTTCTTTTCTTTATTCGATAATCTATTCTATATCTATCGTACCTCTTTTATTGTTCTTCCACTCTTTCCTTTGTTCCTTTTCGGGGACGAAAAGTTTTGAGTAGGGGAGAATGTAACGACCCTGAAATTCAGACCCAGTTTAAAATTTTTAAATCGGTTATTTAGTGTAGAAATTCGAATTTTCACAAACAATTTCCGTTGCCAACCAAACTTCACATTTGGAATACGTCTAGATAGACATAGGCGTACGCCAAATTTCGTCGAAAAATATTGAAGTAAATTACGCCCGTCACATTTACATATCATTTCAAATCTTATGTATAAAATTCCTATCGCCCGAATTCAAATATTTTCTCGGTGTTGCATAAGAAAAATATTCTGAACTTGACGGCGCATTTCGTTTCATCAAATTTCGCTTTTAATTGCTAGTAAAATATGAACTCGGGCAAATGGTTAATAAGGATTATCACTTCGCGAACAATGTCAAACCATAAATATTTTATACCGTTGTGTCTGTCTCGTCGCGCTGATAATAATGGTATATTTTTTTGTGTAAATCGGAGTTCGGCACTGCGAACTATAATTGTTAACGGATAGCAAATCGGTCCGTTACGCAGCACAAAAGCGGTATCCGTTTTCTCCAACGATCAGAATCCTAACGGCCTTGTTACTGTTCATTTACATTGGAAAGCCAATAGCCAGCTCGGTTACCAAGAAAATAAATTTGAGGCCTTTGATGTCCTGCACTATTCAGTATATACTGAGTTCATTTCACTTTCATTCGTTCACTTCGAAAAGAAAACTCTCTGGTTCGTGTCTTTCCCTTCTCTCATCTTCTTCTATTATATATTTTTCTCTTCTCTCTACAGTATTAGCACATTTTCCCCGTCCATTTTTCCAAACCCTCTCCCCTCCTCTATGCACCTACCCACTGCTCCTCCGAAACCCCTCCAACCAGCGCCTCCCCTCCACTGCAAAACCTTGCACTGCCTCCACTCGGTCACCGTTACCCCACACGAACCCGAATCCACTGCCCGCCCTCACTGGATCCGCCTCTTCCAATGCACCCAGACCACCACGCGCCCAGACCATCTGCACCCACTACCCAGTCAGCAGCCACGCGTGCCACCACCCCGCTGCCACCCACTGCCTACAGCCCGCATCCCCTCCTCCGTGCCCAGACACCCACGTCACCCAGCCCTCCCTGCCTCGCCCCATGCATCGAACCAGATCCGCCACCCACCCACGCGCCTACAGCCCGCGCCACCAACAACCACACCCATGCATGTCGCGCCTCTGCCCGTGCCTACTTCCGCGACCACAGCCGGCCTTTGCCCAGCTCTGTCCCTAAGCATGCAACCACCCGCTCGCCTCCACCAGTTCGCATATAGCCCAGAACCCGCATCCGTTAACCACCGCAACCCGAACCCAGAACCGCCTCCCCTGCCTACACGTCCAGACCCGCGTCCCAAACCTACCTTATTTGTTTATATAGCCATCTTATCAATAAGTAATATAAGTTGCATTATATATTAGTTTCCTATGTAGTAAATAGGTTACAGTTTTAAAATTTTATACAAAGCTATTGAAATTATATACAAAGCTACAGGTTTTGGAAATTTTATTTAAAGCGGTTTTCTTATAATCATGTTTGTATTAAGATATGTAAGTGTCCATATTTTAGTTTGGTTTATAGTTCGGTATATAATATGTTAATCTATAAAGCAGTCAGGAGTTATAATCTAGGGGCTCACGATATTTGATTTGGTTGTTACAGCAACTGCTAATCCGGGATCTCAGTCCTAGGCTTCATCTGACTTGTCTGAATCTACCTAGTTTCGTTGTTTGGTATGGTTTATATATATATTTAATTGATATATATTGCAATAAACAAATTTTGATTAATTATTTGTTTGATTGCAGTTTGGGTCGTTTTACATCGTGTTTGTTCGTGCCTTCTATCTATTCGTCTTCGTGCTTCGTCGTCTTCTCTAACCACGCAAGGTGAATATTTTATTCACGACTCAATCTATTATGCAATGATAATTAGGTGATAAATTGTGGATATTATAAATTTGGACGCTGAATTATCGGTTGTAAAAAAAAAAAAAATTGTTGAATTAAACTGTAAATAGTATATATAAGTTAAGTTTAATATTGTTAGAATTTAAAATTTCTAAATTGACGCCATGTATTGTTTAAAGGTTTAAATGTGATAAATCGTGATTTAATGTTGATTTATGGTTAATAGTTGTGACACTAAATTTGCTATGTAATTTGGTCGTTAATATAAGCAATAAGTAACATGGAGGTGAATTTGATAGGATAGTCAAACAAGTTAAAATGGATTAAATATATTTTATTTGACCTTTTAAATGTTAATTAAATCAATGCGTAGAAAGCGTTAACTTCACTTTGAACTAGTGAATGTATGTAGACACCAAGTGACATCAAAATGGAATAATCTTTAATTTGCATGAAATGATAGTGCGGATTCTAGAAAATGATTATATTAATTTGCATAAACAACAAATGTAAATTAATACGATTATTTCGGGATTATTTAATTAAATTATTGAATTGATATGTATGACTGCGATTGCTTGTTTATTTACTTTGACACCATCCCAGTTATCACACTGCAAGTTCCCTTTGCTATGCTTTGTTTTATATTGAATAATATTAGGTTGAATTGATATAAATATTTAAACAACTTGGCCTAGGATAGAAAATAAAAATAAGAAACCCGATTGGTCAACAAAACCATTTTCGAAATTGAAATATATTTAAATTTAAGGAATGAACTTGACAATTTGTTTGGAAATTTAATAACGAAGTTAAGGGATTTAAGTTGAAATAAATTAATGGATTTAAATTGAAACGGATTAATAAACTTACCCAATTGGATAAAATGAATTGAAAGTTTAATTGAAATAAGATTCAGGAGCAAGTAAGTTTTAGAATTTAATAAATTAAAGATTTAAAGATTTGTTAGCTTTAGTTTTGAACTCAGGTTTTAATTAAATAGATTTGAAACTTGTTATAAATTAAATTGAGATTTAGAAATTTGATTTAAGCGAAATGTAAACTAGCTAGAGTTTTATAGATTTAACTTAGTGATAATTTAATGATTTTAAAATCTAATGAGTAAATCGATCAGGACATGGTGAACAAAATATGGATTGTGTTGATTATAACTCGGAAACAACTTATTTGTGATATATGGAACTAAATAAATGAAATGGATTTCTTTAAAATAGAAATTTAATTGAATTAGTAAACGAATCAAATGAAACTTTGATAAAAAGGGAATCTAGTTAATAGAATTAATTTAATCCAATTTAGGATTATTTTAACATAACGATGAACGGAAATTATGAGTTGAAATGAATAGAAATTTGATTTAAGGATTCGAATTAAATTTACCATTAAATTGAATTCATAAATTTTGAACTAAACTTAATAAGAGGAATTTGGATCTTAATAAATTGAACTTGAATACTTAATTATTTTGTTAACTCGAACATTTGAACTAAAATTGTATTTGAAATTTGTCTTCAAAGAAAACTGAAATGAATCGAACCGTAAAATGTCAAAACTTTGGAGGTCAAACTTGCAACTTGACTTTTGGACTTTGATTTGTTTAAGCTTTAATTTAACCGACCATCGGGTAACAAATACGTAGTTATTAAAGAGACCGGGATCGGATATGGACATACTCTCTGTCGATACCGAAAACCACTTTAATAACTATTATACGCGGAGTGTTGATCCAGAATGAAGTAGATGGTTTGGTGAACGCGTTGACTGAAGAAAGAGAACGATATTGGATGACCCCTGACATGACTAAAACAGGAGCCGCGCCGGGCTGTTGAGGTTCGCTACCTCTAGCGGACACACTTCTTCGATACCATATCTATTACTTTTGTGATTCGATTTTGGTGCACCCCTTGATTTGGGAGTGTTGTTTCGCGGTGTTGAGATAGTAGCTACTATGCTCAACATCAGTCCGGATCACGCAACTACTAGTATCCTAGTTGGTATTGCCTCATGTACCTTGTCATACTGATTATCCTATTCGCGACCACTACGTTTTAATTTGTACCTTGAGTATATGGATTGCCCTCTAGTGACTTCCGGTCTTGGGGAAATTACGGTCTTGTATATGCTTTTGGGAATATAAAATGTGTTAAGGGGAATTATGTTAACGCCTTAACGCTATTTTAGTATTCTATTTTACTGATTAGACATTACCTACATACCGTATTCTATTGTATATATAGATAGTTTATCGGATCCTTAGAGATGTTATTTTATTCATCTTTGAGTTATGGACTTTATTTCCTGCAATTGATTATCCTGCATAAGATTTTGAGTCCTGACTCGAGTGTTTCTTTTGTATATGCTCGGGTCAGTCCGAAGCTATCCAGTTTGCTGATCAAGGTTGGTTGAAGATGTTAAAGACTTAGCATTTATCTTTATTAGTCTATTTCTATTCCAGTATTGTTGTTCTTGTCTGTTGGACATTTATGTATTTCCTTTCAGTCACTTTATGTTTAGACATTGTTGTATTTCATATAGTAGCTTCATGAACTGCTATTATGACGATGTATTTTCCGCTGCATTATTCTGTGACTGTTCCGTGTCTGTGATGTTGTATTGATTCTCATTTACATTTATGTATATATAATCCCGTAATGATTCGTTTTTTGTATTATTTAAGTTGACATGTATGGATTATTGTCAATTTTAATGGTCCAAATATACGGGTTGTTACACATTTGGACTTCTAAAGTCGATAGTATTTAATGTGGCTCTCATTAGGAATCATCAAGTCGAGAATATTAGTTATCACTCTTGATAGGACTTATCAAGTCGAGAGTAGATGTGGTCACTCTCATCAGGATTCCTAGAGTTGAGAGAAGTAGTTATTACTCTCATTAGGAATTTTATAGTCGAGAGTATTAGTTGGAATCTACGCCACATGGTTCACATCACTGTGAAGAGCACATGAATTAGACCCACAAAATAGGTTCGTTATCCATCTTAGTGATCCTGAATGCGGGGTCGCACCTTGGATCCATGATATTAGCTTGTTACGTTTGTAGGCAGAGAGTTATCTCTCCCTTAGAGCCATCACCCCGAGACTAACAGTTTGTTACCAAGGATAAGTAGGAATCATGGCCAATGCTCAATTGTAGCCCGGAATCATGTTTATGACATGCGATGGGTACGAGTGTCATGATTCTAGAAGTAACTAAGGGGCTGTAGGAAATGGGCTATGGTCATTAGGGTTTTTAGGAAAAGTGTCGCGGTACGTCAGTCTCCCATCTGGATGACTTAGGTAGATCCATTATTTGTGCAACACTTGATATTATCACCTCACTAGAGACGATGATTGTTTGACATTAGAGATTGGCCTCATGTTCATTTGCCATTTGAAATACCCTAACCCAAGACACCTGCATGTTTTCTATTCCTGGTATTAGAAACTTGTTATGGGCTTGTATCTCATTCTCTTATTAGAGAATATGGCTGAGAGATCCTTTTTTGTCTGATTTGTTGTTTCTATCTCCTAGAACTATTCAGTTGAGAGTTTCGCCTCTCTAAGGACTATGGGTCGAGATATATGATTTTTCACATTGCATATTTAGTTGACTTTGTAATAATTTGAGTTCGTATTTCTAGATATCTCTAAAGGCCTAATAGTCGAAAGTTATCACTTTCATTGGGGCTGTAGGTTGAGATAATTATTTGGATATTGCTTTTGATATTTTGTATGAGTTGTTATTTTATTAGGATTGGTACTTCTTGCTATCTCCTAGGACCAATGGTCGAAAGATTTTACTTCCGTCGGGACTACAAGTTGAGATAATATTCATGGTTATTGATTCCTATATTAGGTTTGGATTTCATTCTATTTGGATTCCATATTTCTTGATTTATCTTTTATGGCTTAGTAGTCGAAAGTTATTACTTCTATTAGGGCTATAAGTTAAGGTTTGATGCTTTGATTATTTATTTTTGATTCTGTATCTCTTGGTTCATCTTTTAGTGCTTAATAGTCAGAAGTTCTCACTTTCATTAGGACTGTAAGCAAAGGTTGGTATTTTAGTTATCGACTTTTGTATTTGGTATAATTTGTGATTCATTCCTTTATTTGTGATTTTTGTGGACACACTGCATGTTTGTCTATAGTATTTTGTGATTTCGATGAGTTTGATTGCTAGCACAAGATTTATAGATGTCGTGATTTGTACTTGCTTATATGTATTTCATGGGTAATATTTGAGATGTGTGGCATGGTATATTATTATGATGCTATATTGGCTAGTACGTTGAGTGATGCTAGTGCTATTTTTTTTTTCATTTCCCACGCTTACTGTTATGTACTCACATTGGGATTTGATATAGTTTGATCTGTTTATTATTTATATAATATTACAGTCAATCCAAAACTTTTCAGGTGAGAGACATTAGCCGTTTAGATGTTAGGCTTTAGAGGAGATAGGGTATACACTATATCATGTTTGAGTTATCGATGTATATTTTCTTTGGATGTCTCCTTGTATTGATTTATATTTAGATAGCTATGAGATGTGTATTGTGAACTTAACTTGATATATAATGTTGTAATGAAATATTGTTACAGTTGGCATCAGTTTGTTATGTATTTTTTTTATGTTGGAATCTGTGACTCTATGCTCATTTGTATATGTTGTACATTATTCTGTCCTAGTAAGTCCATGTGTTTGTTGCTTTGTACCGATACCTAGTACGTATATTTTTGATACATTTTAAGGCAAGATATGTGTCGATGTTAGCCTAATGGAATGCTCACTTATGGTTGCACCTAACATGCCATATTCTCCATATTACCATGTAGGATTACCTAGTAATTCTCTATGGTAATCTGGGTATATAGGCGGGCGTTATAGTTTGGTATCAGAGTAGGTTCAGAACCATATAGGATATATGTGACATGAGTCTCAGCCTTAGAGTGACTGTAGACTCCTTTTTCCCCTTAAGTGTGTTGTTACTTGGTATTAAAGGGATAGTAGGAGTATACAATGATTACCGGGTAATCATCTAAGGATGTATTTTTTCTATTATATATGTGTTATCCTTATTTCTACGTCTTATGTATGTTATTTTCAGGTGAAATGGAATTTATTGAGGGAGATAGTGAACTAATAAATTTTTAGTCCAACGAGTAGTGTCGGCCTTGATGATGGTGAGTAAAACTCCGTGTGGTTTGAATATGGATGAAGTAGTTTGGTTAGGAAGTTGTCAAAGTCCTTAATCCGAGTCTCACATTATTAATACTTCACAAATCAAGATTTTGATGTGGCAAGTTTAAGTAAAGGATCCAGTAGTGATCAAAATTTCACAATGGAAACTTATAGATAGATTTCCTTGAAGTTGTTTGTTTGCTCGTTTGAAATCGGGCTTATAGTTGTATTGATGCTTTTTTTTATTTCAAGGTGGATGATAGATAATGATTTTCACTGTGTTGATGGTTGATGAATTGGATGTATATATGAATTTCAAAAATAAATATTTTCATTAAGCAAACAAATGATTTGATAAAATATATGTTTGATTTTATAAGGTGATTGAAAATATTCTTATAGTTTATTTTGGTGTTAATTTGTTTATCAAGTGCTTTAAGAATTATGGTCGATGTAGATGCACAAGTATTTGATAGGGATTCATAAACACTAGGACGAGACATCTCAACACAGTGATCTAAAAGAATTACTATTTTGAAAAAGAAGTAAATATTTTTGGAAGTGTTATAAATAATATTTTAGAAAGGAGAATGTTTCTTAAGAATATTTGAAACAAAAAATAATATTTTGAAAAGGAGCTATTATTTTGGAAAGTAAGTAAATGTTTAAAATAAGCTGAATATTAATTTGGATGAATTAAAATTTTGGAAATAAATATTAGTAATGATTTTGGAAAAGTTTTTTTGAAGGTAGAATAATATTTTTAAAGGAATATTTTAAGCTACATTTTTGAAAAGGAAATATTTTATGGTATTTTGATTAAATAATAAACTAATTTGAAAAAAATGTATGTATTATTTGGTGAGGTAAAACGTGTTCTGAAAATAAATTTAGGTAAGAATATTTTGAAATCATTTCATGAGAAATGAAATTCAATGTAAAAAGAAATAAAGTTTTAATTTGATATTATGATAAACTCTCGACTTGAAAAATCTTATCACTATTTGTTAGTATGGAAACTGAATTTTAAATTTTTTAAAATATTATTATAATGGGGTTTTTGTAGATTTTGAAGCGAATAAAAAAATTTAAATATTTATTTTAAAATTTCTTATTTGTATTCGGGAAATGGTTAGAAATTGAAATGTACTTGAAAAAAATATAGGAGAAGAAAGTATTGCTCTTTAGTAAGAAAAGTTTTGTATTCAATGCTTAATGGAATTTTAATTTCAAAGTTTTAAACTTAAACCCAAAATTTATATTTCTAAAATGCACTTTGAATAGAAAAAATTTGTTTTAACAATGTATAGAATTTAAGTTAAAAACCATGATTTTTTTACGATGAATCTTAAATTGTCGATCTGTTTTTAACGAATTTAATTCTATTAAAAATCTATGTTATTAGCTAACAAATTTCATTTTAAAATCAATGCAAAATTCTAAAGATAAGAATGATTAAGACATAGATTACAAACAATGTATATTTTTGTTTTGATATTGGAAATTCTGCGTAATAGCACTGAAATTCATTTGACCATTACTTTAACATTTGTGAGATTTCAATGATCTTGCCCTTTATGACAATCCAAGTATATGAGAATCATCTTTTATATTAAGAGTGTTGCAAAATTTTGTCATTTTCTATGTTAAAACGTTGTTTTGTTAAGTGAGCCTGCACTTTTCTGTGTTCATTTCAAAATTTACCACTTAAAGGAAAATTGCCATAACTTAAGTTGTAGTTGACATTTCTGCAATTCGAATTTTTTTTGGACACGCTATATAGCAATACACTCTTTGAAACCATCACTTGGTTTCACTATGCCATAGATGGCCTTCTGCAACATTTTTGCAAGGTGTTGTCATGTAAAATGTTGCGATAGCTATACAATTTTGGTCCTACTGCAACGTTGAATTTTTGGTGTTGCCTTAGCCATAAAAATGTGTTGCTCTAACTAAACAAGTGTAATTGATGCAACATTTTTTTATAGTGTTGCTATAGCAGACCTTTGCATATCTTTCGCACCGATCCGCGCCAATCTACCAAGGCAAATCCTACGTTGGGGAACGTGACACCTCATCAATCCGAACACCACTCCTTGATCTTTTAGAACCGCCAGGAAAAAAAGCCCCCGCAAATAACTTTTCTCCTACGAATCTTCTTTTCCATCTTCTTCAGTTTCTCATCCTTCCTCTAGGTTTCCGCTCCCAAATAAAATTTGCTAAAGCATACCCAAACCGCCAATCGAAATATCGTAGATCGAAACAGTTTTGTATGGAAATCAAATTCTTGTTTAGATGTGGGGATGTTTTGCACTTTGCTAGAGATTGTCGAGCCCTTATTCGTTGCTTCAGATGCATCTTTTAGGTCACAAGAAGAATCGATGTTTGAGGAATTCGAAGGTTTCAGTTGCAGGAAGCAAATCACAGCTGAGTATCTCTAACCATGGTTTCCATTTTGTTCTGAAGAGCATGTAACTCAAGCGTATATTACTGGATCAATTATTTAAGAGATTTGAGGCATCGAGCTTTTGGAGGATCTTTTTATGCATTTTTATGCTATTAACTCTGTCAATATAGGTATGAATTATAGTTAAATTTGGTGGTCCAGAAGTTAATTCGAATGTTGCTAGTCTCAAAGATTTAAAGTTTTCTAATTTTAAATCGAATGATACGAGTTTATATGAGATGTTGAATATCAATACTAATGTCTTAGGGATGAATACTGTGGATCTTTCAGACTCAATGCTTTTAGATCCATCTGTAATGAATTTCATTTCAAAATTTGAATGCCATGGGATAGCTTCTGGTTGTGACAATCAAGAGCAATTGTTTGATCAAAATTTGGATAGTTTTGTTTACATTAATGATAGAGATTGTAAAGCAAGTGGAGGCAGTAAGTATAGCTTTGTGATCTCTACCTCGAGCAGTGTTGATAGTTTTGTTGATTTGGATGAATTAGATTTGAATTTAGAGAAGAGTTTGGATGTTTCTTTTGATTTGGGGGTTCAAGCATTGTTCACATCACTTTAGGGCTTCAATTTCGATTTTGAGGTATAACACTCTCTCCCATCACTTTAGGGCTTCGATTTGGGGGTACATGAATCAATGAACAATCTTTTTTCCTAATCTCAAATATTTCTCAGGATCAACCCGGTTTGGAAATTTCTTCTGCTGCGAATCCTACCTCTAATACATTATTTACTTTACAGGTTTGAACTTTCTTCAACTTCGTGTTAATTGATAGATAAAAGGTATCAGTGTAACTTTCCAGGACAGTTAGCATAGTCGTAAGGATACTTGAGCGTGGAGTAAAAGATTTTGGGTACAAATCTCCTGGACATCAATTACCCGAAAAAAAGTATCAAACTAAAAGCCAACTTATACTAGATTTTAAGGTTATGGAAAAAAGTACCTTGACTTGATATAATATGAATTTTAATGATAGTCTATATGAGAACTGCATTTCCAAATTATTTATTAAACAATTAATATCTCACCGTGGCATAAGAACCTATAACAAAAGGCAATCAAACAACATCATGCCCTTTATCATAGTCTGTCATGTATGAAACAAATTATGTGTGAAATTAATTATCAATCAAATATTGTGTCTGCAGATATCTTCAAATTTTTTGCATCAACACGCCATATAATTGCAGTTTTTTATTTTCTTTCGTGTTGTTGTTAGACCAAACAAATTTTTTTGTTGGTTAATCACAACTTACAGACTTCTTTTAAGCACACCTTTTGTACTCAGAAAATGAGTGGAGCGACGGATTGGTCAACGGAAATATAATTGAACAATAAGAAGAAATCAAATGCAATAGTCTGGAAGCCAAAATCTACAGTCAGTCAGGTTCAACAGATTTTAGCCCTTTTACTTTTTACATGACATTTCAATATAGAAGCTTGGTTCCCCATTTTAGAAGGCATCTAGTATCAACTATATTTTGCTGTTTGCTTGGATTAGTATGTCTGAAGCCCAAATTTATTCAACGTAATGACTTTACAAGTCGTAAGAGAACACCATCCGATGCAGTATTTATTGACATGATTCAACACTCACGATTACGAACACATTCATAATTGCAATCGATTAAATATATATATTTTTAAAGGATTTTCTACTTGTATATATTTAATGTATTTCAAACATTACTTATTTCCTAGTATAATAGTAAATTCAATAGAAAATAAAACTAAAGTCTTCCTTTATTTCGAACAAAATTTGCTAAAAGAATTGAGTTATATAATCAAATTACATACTCTTAGGACACACTCTTAATTCTATCAGGAATGATTGTTGTACGGAGAGAAAGAGGTTGATTTAGGATTAAAGGTTTAAAGCTAGATATATAAAATAATGTAAAATGGCAAATAGCGTTAGGTAGTAGGGTGGTGATGTAGTTACTTGTTATTTTTTTTACTTTGGATTAGCATTCCTCACGGATCTTGTTTTTTTGAGCTTAAACAAAGTTTGGTGATCCGAGCGAACTATGGTTTGATGAGATCATCTCTCTTTTCATCTCGGATTTACATCGTATGATATCTCTAGCTAGGGTAGCCCTTGACCTCGACCACAAAACCTTTATTCACCTTTTTATGAATAAATTTTGCTTCTTAATAGCGTAAAATAAGTACAATATGACTTACCGATCGCTATGTAACCAGACACGAACTCGAACTATTTGAATCAGTTCCCTCGTGTTCCTGTATTCTTAGTTTGGTGCACAACTATATTTAGTGGCACATCTCTTGATAAAATCAATCTGAGTTTCTGTTATTCAGCTTTCCAATCTGTTTTTACTTGAACCAACAATCATGACATAGTTATTATGTTGTATTCATGATGAGAGGTGTGGTTTAGTTATGTTCTAAAGTTACCAACATTATCATATATGAAACTCTAGTTTAGTACTTTAAACAGCGTTGCAGATGGTTTAAGTATGGGAACGCCAATGAGATTCAATTATGAGGAAGGAGTAAGGTCCTGAATGTGTACCTAACCGCGATCAAATTAAGAAATCAACCCTTTCAAAGTTCATAGAAATTAATGAAAATTCCTATGTGATTAACCTTTTGAAATCTCAAGTAGTTTTAGCTTTTCTCATCCAAATGAGTTTAACGACGATGATGAAGCTCTTTGCAGTAATTGCGACTCAAAGCTAATTGGCTCAAAAATGGAAGAGAATAATGTAGGACAAATATTTAAGTTGGCATAATACTTTTTCTAATTTATTTATTCTCTTTTACTTCATTATGTTCTTTCTTTATTTTTTAGTTCATTAACATTGCCTATACAAAGGCTTTAATATTATGCAATAAATCATTTAGTTCAAAATCTAAGGCTAGTTCATATTTCATGGTTACTTCCTGAGCTTGTTTTCTTTAAAATTTACTAGTGCTGCATCGGTTAGAGGTAGATATCTTTAAAATGGTTGCAAGTATTTAATTTCTTGAACCATGTAATGAAAACTCAGTAAAAATATGAATTACAAGTAACCTATTTCTCATCATTTACTAATTCTCTTTCAATATGTTAAGCTCTTCATTTTAGGATAGGCATTTTTTCAATGTGTTCAACAGTCTTCAATTAGTGGATTTATTTCCTCCTCGACCGCCATACCATCCGTGCTTGACATTTTATCTCTATCACTTTTGCATAAGAGAAACAAAGAGCTTAATCAGAATAAAACTGCAATAATGAGGTTGTGTTCTCATTTAAGAGTAATAAGTTTGAAATGTGCATACCTCAAAGAGTAAATGATTAGTCCAACAGTAACAATTGCAAATGCAAAATAGTATAACCAATCAACCTAGATGCAGTCAATTGTATGAATATAAGCATACATCAATACATAATAAATGGCAGTATAATTAATATCACAGTGAAGAATGAATACCTGCTGTTTATAAAAGAAAATTCGAATAAGCACTGCCCACATATCAGATGTCAGCAATGATAGGTTCAATAGAGTAGCTCCACTCATCTGCAACGTGATATTACTCAATGTAAACAACGCTAATCCAGCTTACATGATATATACGTTCAGTATATTACAATTATAAATACAAACCTTAAGTAGAAAAATGGCTGCAGTGTAAAATAGAAATGATGTTGTTGCATAGCCAGCAAACTGAGCAATCTGCAAGAAAGAAAAGTAACATACAGTTACCTGATATATTCAAAACAGAAGTTTAAATAAAAGGATAAGTAGAACTACTTACAATTCTTGCAGACCACTGAACTGATACAAGTTATTTTCTCTCAAACATATATCTAGAAGAATAGTGAAACTAAACCAATAACTACAAGGTAGGGTTCAAGCATTGATAAATTAACACAGAAATTTACAGGAGAGATATTTTCTGAAAGGTAAGGATAAGTCACAAGTGTAAGCAAGCAATAAAAAGGATACATCTCACACAAACTAATCAGCCCTCCAATGCAGCCAAGCATCGCGAGGAATTCAACCCCATCTTTTTTCTTGACACAAAATTCCTATATTTTTCAGTAATTATGGAACAAATAAGAAACCCGGTACAATTATGATGTAGTTTGATCTAAATGAGGAAAAGCTTGAATAAAAGATAGAAAATGGTCACCTCTCCAACATTGCTAATTGCATAGCACAATGTTGCTGCAATTACAAGTGCATCACCTAAGAGAGGGTTACTTCCACCTAAATGTGAATTTATGTAAAACAACAAAGGTTATTGTTTCATAGCACTACATGCAATATGAAATGGTACCATTACTTCTAGTTTCTGTATAACAGTTCTAAATGGTTCATATTGACCTGCAATCTTAAAGATTTTAAAATTTTGGACCAATTCCAAATTTTGCATAATTAATTTACTGATAAGTAGTTCAATGTGTGCTTGAATTAACTATCTACTGAACTTGTATCAAGAGACACCATCCGATGCAGCACTTTTTCTTAAAAGTCGTAAGAGAACAGATGGACGTGAGTACGTGTCTAATCCTCGAGTAATGAATTACAAACTTGTAAGTGATAATTCTGTTTTGTAATAATTTTGTTCTGTTTTGCACATGCTGCACATTGTTCATGTCTTGCTCATGTGCATGTATGCTCATGTCCTTGAAACTGTCCTTGAAACACTTGTTGAACCTGAGTTTCGCAAACGTACTAATGGCATAGATGTTTGCTTTGGAAATTGTAATTGAGTATATTGTGAGATTAAGAATTTTGATCCCTCAGCCATTTTTTTCCTTTTCTAGTCGAATGAAGAGGACTTGCATTTGCGTTTGGCTAGAAATGACACAAAAATTGAAAATGAATTTGGTTAAAGGGATTACTGACTTGGTTTATATGAAAATATATGTCTAAAGTAAATCAGAAGGTACAAGAGAATTTGCGTAGGGTGCTTAAGAAATTAGGTGATGCCAACCCGGAGATGAACATCAATGTAGAGGATCTAACTTCCACAATCATGTCCAGTGAGACTGATAATCTGACTGGAGGCACCAGCTCTTAGGTCTCATTTATGAATTGTTATGTGTACCGGATATTTTGGGGTAGCTTTGTAGTATTTTGGGGTAACTGGATATTTTGGGGTAACTGACATGAATTGTGATGTGTACTGCTGTATGAATTGTTATCTGTACTGTGTATTATGCTGTGTATTATGCAAGTGTTTTATGTGATATTGTATTGTGTATTATGCAAGTGTTCTATGTGATATTGTACTGTTCTATGTGCTCTTAGTGTCTCTTCAGTATAGTGTTGCAGTAGCTTCAGTATAGTGTTGCAGTAGCTTCAGAATAGTGCTACAGTAGCTTCATAATAGTGTTGCCACCGGGTTATAAATGTTGCTTAAAATAATGTTGCAATAGTCATTCAAGGTGTTGCCATAGGGATGGACCCAGTTGGGTCGTAGGCCCCACATTGTGGGCCCCACAAGATGCGGGCCCCACAACTTCAGAAAGTTAATATCTATAGCAACATTTTTGGAATGTTGCTACAGATACCTATGTGTGTTGCCATAGACCCAAATAGGGTTCTATTGCAACAATATTACTTATGTTGCCTTAGATAGTCAAAATGTTGCCTTTGAGGTCTAAGGCAACAGCAAAAATTGCATCACCCTAAAAGTGTTGCCATAGACCTATGGCAAAATTTTTCGGGCCTGAGCCAACATTTTTTTTGTGTTACAGAAGGCCATTTATGGCGTAGTGTTTCATGCTTTTGACCTTTGAAAGTTGTCGAAATATGGGTTAAATACGAATGAGATGTTGCTTTTGTAAATGAGTGCATACTTCTTATACTTCTTCATATGCGACTAATATTTGAATGTGAGTTGGGAACATATAGTTCTGTAGCTTAGTGGATTATCTTGCAAGCAATGTCTCATTTTTACTTGCATGAAAGTGAAATAGCTCGCTTAAACACTAATGAAAAGGTGCGTTTTTACACTTCATAGGTATATTTTTGATATCGTTGCTTTTCCCATGTTTTGGGATGCCCCATTGGTTGTGATGTGTGTGTGTGTGTGTGTGTGTGTGTGTATATTGTGTTTCATTTTTTGGAATTCTCTCCATTCAAAGGAGACTGTCGAAATTTTCCAAAAAATCTGACACATAGAAAGTTGTTAAATGAATCTATAACATACGATAAGAGAAGTTTGTAAAAGAGCCATATGGAGGATTGTGTATGCTTATAGAAGTTTGTAAAATACGAAGAAAGCTTAGGTATGAGTTGTGTATGACGTTTCCCTATAAGAAATTGTGAGGACGTAGTTTTCTGAAGGGGAAAGTCTGTAGTAACCCTGATTTATATGCTCTCATTGGGATGTATGGTATTGAGAATATTTATTATTATTACTCTCAATAGGACTCATCTCGTCGAGAGTATTTCGTTGTACCCTCTAAGGACTAACTAGTCGAGTATCATTATCTTCTCCCAGGGCTTGTAGTCGAGGATTTCTTATGTTTAAATGCTCTCACATGACCCATATAGTCGAGAGTGATCACTCTCATCAGGACTTCTATAGTTAAGAGTATTTGATGTGGCTATCATCAAGTCTCATCAAGTCGAGAGTATTAATTATCGCTCTTAATAAAACATATCGAGTCAAGAGTATCATTTATACTCTTAATAGAACTTATCAAGTCGAGATCAGGTGTTATCACTCTCATCAGGATTCCTAGAGTTGAGAGAACTAGTTAGTACTCTCATTAAGACTTATATAGTCGAGAGTATTTGTAACGACCCTGGATTTTGGCCCTGTTTATTTTAATAAATGTTTAATCTGATTAAATGAAAAGTAAACTGACCATATTAAAATGAATATGATTTTGGAAATATTGCCATTTGTTTATATGGATTGGTATTTTTAAAGGGGAAATTGATTCGAAAATTTGAAATAAAGTCTCTTAATAATATTTATAATAAAATTTACTTTATATAATTAAATTAAATAACTTTGTCTTGGTAAAGTGTGATGAATAAATATATATAGATGATAATGGTCTAAATAAAATCAAAGTTTATCAATATAAGATATAAATATCAAATATAAGTAAAACTTAAGAATATAATTTAAATAAAATACAAATACAAATAAATATAAGTAAACCATATGAACATTGATAGTCAAATATAAAATACAAATGTAAAAATTTAAAGTAAGAATTAATTAGTTAAGATTGCATACAACGTAACTTAAAAATTTGTAAACAAAGCTAAAATAAGAACAAGGTATAAAACACAAAGTATAAAGTAAAGTAAAACCAACTCTAATGTAAAACCAAACTCAAACATTTGTGTATAAATTATTTAAACTAGAAAATAACAATACAACATATCTTCACATATAAAACAAACATTTTTATACAAATATCTATGTATCTACAGCAAATCCTAATTATGATATGTAAACATATCTTCATTCATAAGCCAAGCCTACCTGCATAAGTACATGGTTGCATACAATATCTTCACATAGCAAAACAAATCATAATTATAACATGTAAACCTATTAAGAAACAAAGCATGTACTGGATATCAACTCAGCCAATATTTTGTTCAAAAGCAAACATTGAAAATCTTTACTTTTCAATAATGGAAGACCTGGTCAGTACAAAACAAATGTTTTTATTCAAAGCACCTTCATTTCACAAGTCAAATGTATAACTGCTAAGTGTAAGTTTTTAAACAAAAATATCTATACACAGTAAACCTTTTAATAAGTATGCAAACTAATCAAGAAACAAGACATTAATTGGCTTTCATCTCAACCCAATATTTTGTCAGTTCAAAATATTATAAATCTTTGCTTTGCAGTACTAAAGATTGTCTCAGCCCCATTTGAAAATCTTGCCTGATAAAAAAAAAATAAGAAACAACCTAACTAGTTACTACCTTCCTTCACCCTCTTATTTTCTTATATATATATATATATATATATATATATATATATATATATATGTGAGATCACCTTCTATTTTCCAGTTCGTTCTGTAACTCATTTAAAAAAAGAAGTAAAATCAAATTGAATTCAAACTCAAATATATTGAACTCAAACAAACTCAACAGCAAAACAGAAAGAGCTTCAGGAAATTCGAACTGCAGTTCTTCAACAAATCTTTGCTTTTTGTTTCAACTACTATCTGGTGAGTAAACATTAATTTGAAAGCTTCAAGTTCAATTTAATACAGTTCAGGATTTATTGATAATCTGGTTTGTATGTGTTTTGATCTTGATTTTAATTCTGTGTTGCTATATCTTCTCTGTTAAATTGCACAGGGTGAATATTTCTTTAAAAATCTTAAATTTATTTTCTTATAATTATTGTTAAGCCTAATTTTTTTTTCTTTTTTCATCTGAACTAGATGCTTGAACTTCAATCAGGATTTTTAAACCTGTTTCAAACATGTTAGTAACATATACTTCTAGGAACCCTGTTTACAGTCAATCAAGAACAATAATTGATAAATTCAATTACTAATAAGAATCTAATTCAAGTTTATAACTTGAATGTTTAGTGACAATTATGATTTTTAAAACGAAAATGAGGATTTTTAGATTTGTATGTAAGGTGCAGTTTGTTTATAAACAAAAATGACATTTTTTCGAATATCTGATTTTCGGTCTAATTTAACTTATTGAAACTTGAATCGAAGCAAGTATCATCATCCATGATCTCAAGAAAAATGTAAGTTAATTTTTCTATTTCGTGGATTGGGAGAAGAAGGTCAAGTTAGGGTTTTTGCTGAGTTTTTGCACTTGTCAGTTAACAGGGCGTGTTCATCCTTGTAGCGCGATCGAGTGTCGCGAGCGTTTGGGAATTGGAAGGGTGGCGTGTTGTCGTGGTGTGGATGGTTTTTAGGCATTTCCGGTGGTATGCGCGGCGGTGGCAAGGTGGTTTTGCGTGAGGGGTTGAGCTTCAGGACTCGAACGAAAAGCTATATTTCATTTTGATTTATTTTATGGCGATGCGAGTTTGGTTCTTGAATGTACTGGTGATTTAGGACTTGCCAAGGGAGGTGCAGTTCCTCGAAGCGTGGGTGAGGTGCTGTGCACGTGTACGGCGGTGGTTGGCGTGTCAGTTTTGACATCGTTGGTTGGCGCGTGTTGTGCTCGAGTGGATTAAGTGTTTGCTTCGAGTTTAATCGCGTGCGTAGGTTTAACCTGAGGCTATTTCTACTTAGCAAAAATTTAAACTACAGAAAAAAAAGACAAGAAGAAGGGGAGCGTACAAGGGAAACTCGGGGAAGATAGGTGAACGACTCGAAGCATTGGTCGAGCAAATCGAGGGAAGTCTCGGTCTTCTTTTCTAAACTACAGTTTTTTATAATAAAAAAAATGATGAAGCTAAGTGAACTGTTCTCAAACAAATTTTTGTAAAACTTAAGTTTAACAGTTTTAAGTTAACAACTTAAATACAAGTTTTAATTATTTAGTTAATACTTAACAATGCATTTAACACTTAATTATTATTTTAATTAAGCAATTGATTTAAGTTAAGTATAAAGTTAATCAACATTTAAGATTTCAAACGTAAAGAAGATTCTTTCAAATGTTAATTAAGATGAATAGTAATTTACTAACAATTTTAGAAGTAATGAAAAATGATTACTTTATAATTATAATTAGAGATCGATTAATAATTAAGAAATAAATTAATTTGTAATTAACTACTTAAGTAAATTAATGAACAATTAAAATTAATTAATCAAGTGATTTAACTAAGAATTAAGAAATGATTAATGAAGTAATTAATAATTAATAATTGGATAATTAAGTTTATTTAATTAATAATTAAATTTATTAATTAATGATTAAGGAATAGTAATTAAAGTTAAATAACTTGATTTAGAAGTAATTAATTAAATAGTGTGAAATAAATAATTAAGTGATTGAGTAATTGAGGAATTAATTACTCACTGTAATTAATGTAGTCAAATATGAGTTGTTTAAGAAAATTAATTAAGTTTAATTAATTTAAATAATCATATGATGATGAGGTAAGTATAATTACTTAGGGAACTAATTAAAGATAATTACTGGATGTAATTAACTGAGGTGATGTAATCATGAAAGTAATTGGAATATAATTACTTTGTATAATCAATCAGAGGATTAATTAGAAAAAATTAATTAAGGAGTAATTTATTTATTTGATGAAGTAATTAAAGATAGTTAATTACTGAATGATATTAATCAGAGGTAATTAATAAATGTGGTTTAATTGAAGATTAATTACTTAAGGTAATTAATTTAATACAGGATAATGAAATTTAAAATGTAATTAGAAATCATTGATGAATGTAATTAATAATAAGAGATTAAAGAATAATTAATTGGTGTAATTAAGAAGTAATGTAATGTCTGTAATTGAAGGTTAATTTCTATATTTGGATAAGATAATTAATTTGTGAAATAATTAAAAGATGATTACTTGAATAAGATTAAATGTTAATTAATCAAGTGTGATTAATTTATTGATTGATTGATAATTGATTAATAGTTATATAAGTAAGATTTATAATGGTAAGGTAATTAATTTAATTCACTTTAAATTAATTAGAGATGCAAGTAATTAGTTTAATTCATTTTAAATTAATTATAGCTGATATGATTGCTTATGTATGGATGAATGATATTGTTTACTCTGAATGGTTTGAAATTCCTAGTATGAGATAAATGATGCTGTATGAAATGTATGCTTGATTGTAGTATGATAGTAATATGGATTATCTGTTGTGATGATAATATTTCTTATCGGTTTAGGTGATAATGTTGATTATCTATTGTGATATTGTGAATTTTCTATCTGTGTGTATATGGATAACTGAAATTGAATTGTTTTAAACTTTAAAACAACTTGGCCTTAAATGACACGTTTTGGATTTCGATGAGACCGAGATCGGGTTTCCATATTTGGACATCCGAAAACCACATCGATCCAAATTAGTGTTAGGTCGTGAATCTGAAGTGAAGATGAAGATTCAGAGTGCAAGGGTTGTCGTCGTTAACTCTGAGGGTGATTCCAAAATGAGTGTAACGAGATAATGCCTTCGGTTTCGTTCGAAACCGGAACGAACTTGTATGGATTGAATGCTTTCAGCACATCGTCAGGCGGGCGATGAGCATTCTAAGAAATTTGTCCTGTAATGGTAATCGTAGCCTCAAGCCTCATCAAACGGGAATGGCTAAAACAGGGGAGATGCAGCAAGGTTAGGTGGGTCATGCCCAAGCAGGACAAGATATTTCCCCTGTCTAGATGTCCCTTTATATTTCGTCTTAGTGGGTGGTTGGTCGTGCCAACCACGGGGTTTATCTTGTTCGGGACTGTTCAGTAAGGAATGGTTCCGGCCTTGTGTTGCAGGGGAGCGGGCGTACTCCTCGGTACGGTGATCTAGGCCCTGTACTGTGACGGGCGGTACCCCAGTAGCCTTTCCATTGTATGGAACCCATTTTCCAATAAGTGCTCACAGTTTTAATTGTATTACCCACTTTTGTGGCTAGTAGCTGGAATTTAATAATGTAACAATTTCGGCTATTTTCTATTTACTTGAAAACCCTAGACACTATTATAATATCACAGAATTTCCTATGAAATGTTCTGGTTAGCGTAAGGTAAAAACTTACCCGTATTTATGTGTGGGTAGTCTTACGTAATACCTTTATTTTCAAATGTTTTTCAAAGTTAAACAATTTAAACTGTTTACTCATACCAGACCCATGTCTGACCCGGAGTTTATATTTTATTTTTCATAAACTCTTGGGTACTCAAATTTTTACGAGTAGCCAAGTGATAGGTTCTTGGATTGTTGAGTTCTGGAGGAGCTTGGAGCAGGAGCCCAGACGTATGCAGATATCTATATAGTTCCGCTGTGTTGGTTAGAGTATGATATATGGTGTGATGTATGTAGTGACTGATGTATATAAAATTGTCAAGTGTAAAATATTGTATAACTCTGATATATGTAAAGCTATGTAATTGTTATGTTATGTATTATATTCTATTCCATTCCACTGTGAGATTCCGTGATTATTGTTCTTTCTTTCTCTTCTTTTCTATTTCTATCCCTTTCTTTCTTAATGATGATACGTCTTTCTGGTAGTAGAAGGGCGGGTCGTCTCAGTTGGTATCAGAGCTGGAAGGTTAAGTGAGAACCTTGGCTCTGGTGGAGATTACTCATTAGAGATAGAGTCGGTAGTACTCTAGAATGAGTCTGAGCGTAATAATAGATATGAGTGCATATTTGTTAGTGAATATAAAATGGTTTTATATTGTGTTGATTGATTTATTGAGTGGTATATGAACCTTCGTCGGCACAGTCTGGACAACTGGATCGAAGGGGTTTCTAAACACTTGAATAGAATAATTCGACACGATATTGTTTTCAAAAGTGGGTGAATTAAATAGTTTCACTCAAAATATATTTTGGTAAAAAAAAAGAATTTTATATAAATTATTAAAGTGTTTGGATGATAGTGTTACAGACAAATAAGATTATAAAGATTTACAATGGTTTATATAACCAAGGAAAGTATGAGATTGAATTTGGAATTAAAATTAAAAGTGAAGTTAAAAATGAGGATTTATTTTGGATTAAGTTGAAAATTAATTTTTTTTTTTGGAATTTAACTAATAGTGATATAAATAAATTGATGAAGTACATCAAATTTAGAATGTAAATGAATTGGATTGGGAAATTTAATTGAAATAAAGTTTTGGTTGAAATTAACTTAAGCTTAATAATTGGATTTAAATTTAAGATTGAAATGAGATGAAGTGAGATATGGATTATATTAAATGAAATTAAGTTCTTGTTAATCCGAATGGATTGGTAGATTAAAGAGAATAGTATGGTGCTTAATTTAACGGAAGTTAAGTTAAACAAATTGAATTGAAATAGAATTCAGTTGAGATATAGATGATGTTAAATAAATTAAATTCTTACTTAAATAAATAAAAGTAAGTTGAAATGGAATTGAATTGGAATAAATATATTCCGATAACCTGTAAAGGAAATTGGTAACACACTGATTAAGAATATTTTGGCTGTAGTGGAGTGTTCAATCTCGAGTTAAAATAAAATATGAATATATGTTTAAGATTAAATTGGGTGAATATGAATGTGAGACTTATGAGAGAAGATATGGGGAAATTAAATAGTATGCCCAAATAAGATTGTTTTGTATTTGGAAAATGAAATAAAATCCAAACTAGAATTTTGTAAATAAAAATCCAATTCTAGCATGGATAGAATAAATATGGCCTTGGATTTAATCTTAACAGAATAACTGAAAGTTGATCTAGTGAGTATCAAATAAATTGGAAATGAATTTAAGTAGGAAACTGAAACAAGTAAATTAACCTAAGATTAAACTTTATAGAAGCGTAGCTTCGAGGAAAGTGAGAGTTTATTTAGTAAAAGCTTGAATAATTTAAGTTGAATGAAATAAAATTTATTCGAATAGAAATAGTTGGATAAAGATTAAATCTGTATAAATAAACTCCGATGGCTTATCAAAAGAATTTAAATTCTTGAAATAAAAAGTATGCTTGCTTAATACAGGTAAGATCTGGAGTTTAAAGTGAAAATGAATGCGATTAAGAGTAAATGGATGTAAGTGTGGAGAATAAATAAATTTGTGGCTCTAAAGTGGAATTATAAGCCAAAATAAAATTATTTTGTACTTGGGAAATGAAATAGATATCCAAACCAGAATTACAAACTAGAAATAAACTCAAGAACTATAATGTAGTGATTTTTATGATGAAATCAAATATTGAATTAGAAGTGGAAATAAACTAATTTGAAACAAATTAGTAAATTAAGTATGTAAATGAAATTGGAATTGGCCAAATAAAGTCGGATGTTGAATTAATAAAATTTGATTGTAAATTAGAATGAATGGGAGGCTGAGACCTTGAGTTATCAATATATATAAAAATTCAACTTGGATTGGTGTTGTATCAGAATTGAATTTCCAAAACGGATGTCTGGAGTTCATAATGTATCCCATGCATCTCATCTAGGAATTTTGTTTAAGATCATCATTAGTGGTAGAACCAGTAGTCAGGGAGATTTGGGAAGTCAAGCGGAGTTTGACTGTAGTCAGGAATCCTGTTCGGATTGTTGATCAGGATGAGAGGCAACTCGGGAGTAAGTAGTGAAGCTTGTCGAGTGCAATGGAGCGAGGATTCCAGTGATTGCACCTGGGAGACTCTGGATAGTTCTAGGGAAGTTTATCCGGATTTGTGTTCGGATAACTAGTGTTGCTTGTTAGGATGATTGTTTGATTATTTGCTAATGTATGAATGATATGTATATGTGGATGGTTGGTATAACAGCTTTTAAATTATCTTTGTTTTAAATTTCGGGGACGAAATTCTTTTAAGGGGGAGGAATGTAACTGTGACGACCCGTCCTTCAACTACCATAAAGACGTATCATCATTAAGAAAGAAAGGGATGAGAAAATAGAAAAGAAAGAAGAAGAAAGAAAAACAACATCAGAATCTCACAGCGGAACGGAACAAAATATAATATATCACTTAAATAATACATAGTTTGTACATATATCAGAGTTATACAATATCAACACATATGACAATCATACATACATCACATACTAGACAGTTATAAACACCTGTCTAGTTAATACAACTCAATACAATACAACTCAAACAATATGACTCAGAGATACCAACACAGCGGAACTATATATATGTATATATATATCTACAACGCTGAAGCCTCCTACTCCATTGCTCCTCCAGAATTCGTCAAAGCTAACCTGAATCCCTTGACTACCCGTAAAGATTTGGGTACCCGAGAGTTTATGAAAAACAACATAAACTCCGGGTTAGACATGGGTCTGGTATGAGTAAACGGTTTAAAGTTGCTTAACTTTGAAAAGCATTTGAAAATAAAGGTATCACGTAAGACTCCCCACAAATAAATACGGGTAAGTTTTTACCTTACGCTAACCAAAACATTTTATAGGAAATCCAGTGATATTATAATAGTGTCTAGGGTTTTCAAGTAAATAGAAAATAGCCGAAATTGTTACATTCATTAAATTCCAGCTACTAGCCACAAAAGTGGGTAATACAAATCAAAACCGTAGGGTCTCGTAGGGAAAATGGATTTCCAACAATGGCAGGGCTACTGGGGTACCGACCGTCACAGTACGGGGCCTAGATCACCGTACCGAGGATTACTCCATCCCCTGCAACACAAGGCCGGAAACATTCCTTACTGAACAGTCCCGAACAAGATAAACCCTGCGGTTGTAGCTAGCAACCGCCCACTAAGCCGAAATATAAAAAGGGACATCTAGACAGGGGAAATATCTTGTCCTGCTTGGGCATGACCCACCTAACCTTGCTGCATCTCCCCTGTTTTAGCCATTCCCGGCTGATGAGGCTTGAGGCTGCGATTACCTTTAAAGAACATATCACTTAGAATGCTCATCGTCCGCCTGACGATGTGCTGAAAGCATTCAATCCATACAAGTTCGTTCCGGGTTCGAACGAAACCGAAGGCATTATCTCGTTGCACTCATTTTGGAATCACCCTCAGAGTCAACGACGATAACCCTTGCATTCTGAAAACACCATCTTGATCTTCATTTCAGAATTCACGACCTAACGTTTAAATTGGATTGATGTGGTTTTCGGAGAATCAAATTTGATTCTTCCGATCCCGGTCTCATCGGATCCAAACGCCATTTTAAGGGCCAAGTTGTCTATTTAACTTAACAGTTTAAATAAATTAAATTCAACAATTGAATTAATATAGCATTTATCATAGATAAAACATATACAATCATCATAGATATATCACAGCATATCACAAGGTAACATAGGATATCATCACATAAATATCCAAATCAGACATTCAACCACAACAGTCCATAAGCAGTCACCTTTTAAATCTTATTTGTAATTAATCAAATTTTGAATTAATTACCTGAGAGTTAACCACTTAACTCTATTTAATTAATCATTAGCTAATAATTAATTACCTATTTCATTTCAAAACATGTAATTGAAGACTTCATAATTTATTCTTAAGTCTTAATTTTATTTCAGAATATTACTTAATTACTTCCTTAATCAAGTTATTTAACTTTAATTCACCATTCCTCTATCATTAATCAATAACTTTAATTGTTATTTAATAAACTTAATTGCCCATTTATTTATTTACTAATTTCTAAATTAATCATTATTAATTCTTAATCAAATCACTTGATTTATTAACCGTCACCCATTCATAAATTAACTTAAACAGTTGATTACAAATTCAAATTATAATCTATCACCAACTATAATCAAAATCCATTATTCTTAATTACTTCCTGAAAATAATCAATTTACCTTAATTACTCAACTTAATTGACATTTTTAAAAGAAATCTTGTTAAATAAGTCTATCTCTAATTGCAAACTTGTATTAATCAGATTTATTCTTTTCTTATATTACCTACCTAATTTGAATAATAATTATGAGCTACCAAGTTTGCAGTATTTAGAATTGAATGAGAATTTTCTGCTTACACTACCCTTAGAAAAACAATACCGTAGTTGACAACCCGAGGCTTCCCTATACTAACTCGAGAACTACTCCGAGTTTCACACCCAAACTTCCCGTGTTTCCCCCTGAATCTCTTCTTCTTCTTTTTGTTTTAAAATTTTTTCTTACAGTAAGTTAAAAGTTAAAACACGATTTGAACAACAGTTTCTAAATATAGACACGCGAACAACTCGAAACACTAGCGCCATTCTCACGCGCGTGACCCAAAGCGACACTCCCTGACAGCCCAGATCACCTCCAACGCCACCGTGCACGTGCACGGTGGCTCGCGAGTCATTGATGATCTTCCAAGATCATCTGCATGTCGCAATTTTCATGAAAACACGAAATCCAACCTCACATCATCTTCAAAGATTTCAAATAGAAATTTGATCATTTGGGTCGAAAACTGCAGCTCACACGGTCGGCAAAACAAGTTCGCTACCACCGCCAAGACCACCTGAGACTCTCCACCTCCGGCCACCCCACGATAACACGGTTCTCTGCCATCCCCTTGAACATCGTGGAGCTCGATCACGTGTGGATGCCCAAAATCAATTTTTTTTACAGAGCCTAGAAAAACATAAGCACTAAACCCTACTTTAATCCCAATCCCATAATCTATGTATTCGAAAAATAATTCGACACTTTTCTTGTGTAAAAAGAGTTACAATCTTGTTTTCTATCAATTGACAACGATTAAAAGTAACTCCATCATTCAAAATTGATGAAAACCCATTACAGCTCCTCTTTAAAACTGCTCTAAATATCTTTGCTTAAGAATCAAAAGTGTTATGTTAAAAATCCAAATTATGTATATGAAATCAAATAATGTTATTAAATTTACAAATTTAAAACATTCAAAGTTTTGACTTTGATTCTCTGTTTCCTGATACTTGCATAAACAGTATTGATAAATACTGTTAAACCTCAAAACAAAATTGTAGGCCTATGATTTGGATAACAACTTAAGTTTGCATCAATATCCAGGTTTTAGAACATCTACATGAAGAAGCATTTGAAATTTCTTAGCTTTACTCTGGATAGTTATTCAAAGCTCCTGAAGTACAACTTCATATGTTACAGAACAACAGGAAGAACTCAAGACATCTTATTTAAAGCAATCATCCAAGCACAAAACTTTGTGAGCTAAATATAAAGTTTTAAATTGAAAATGATAAGTTTACTCACCTAAAAGCAACAGTTGAACAGCAAGCAAATGTTGAAGAAGGCACTGCAGACATATCCTGAAACTCTACTTGTTTCTTTTCTCTTTTTTTTCTTCTGTTTTGAATTTTATTTATATTGCAAAGCAATACAATGCTTTTCTCAGGTTTTCTTTAAGTTTAAGCTTGTATAAATGAACTGATGATATAAAGATAGATATATATAAAGAAGCTACTAATCAGTAGGTTGTATCTAGGCAGTTCATATTTGTTTGTCATTTTCTCTTTTAATTGGTTAAGATAGTATACACTGCAGTGAAATGATATGGGAGATTTCGGCTACATGTACTTGTTAAGCAATATGTTATGTTAATTAATGCTTTGGTTCTTAATTATGACAACAAGTATTAAATGGTGACTGATACTTACTTTGTGTAGTACAAAGATATTTCCTTTATTAATTCGGCTAGCATATCCTATAAGACACACATATTTTGTTTTATGTTGAAGTGAAACTTATGTTTCCTGATGCATATACACAGCACATAAACTTTATATTTATTTCACAGCATTGATTATACAAAGATATTTATATATTTTACTTTCTTTCAGGTTTATACAACCTGGTTTTATAAGATACAGGTTTTTGTTTTTATTATATTTAAAGTAAAACTTGTTTTATATTGAAGTGAACTTTGTTTTCTTATGCATAAATGTTTTCCAGCAGCTCTTAAATTTTAGTACTGGTTTACATGCCTAGTTATATATTATTTTTTCTGGACAAAGCACTTAATTGCTGTACAAATGTGTATTAGGCAATGCATAAAGATTCTTATATTTGACTTTCAATATCTAACTTATTATATTCAATATGATTTACTTACATTTTATACCTATATATTTATTTATTTATTTATTTCCCATTTGTATTTTAACTATCCATTATTAAGTTATATTAACGTGTTTGACTTATACTTAATATTATGTGTTTGACTTATATTTAATATTTGTATTTTTAAATTTATAGAAATTGATTTTATTTAAAACAGTATCATCTGTATATATTTTTATATCGTTAGACTTTGATTTTAGTTTAAACATTATTATCTATAGATAGTTCTATCAAATGATAACAAAACAAAGTATTTTAATTAAATTATATAAGATAGATTTTATTGGGAATATTATTGAAATACTTATTTCAATTTCCAAATCAATTTCCTTTTAAAAATACAGTTTATATAAATAGAAGGCAATATTTTCAAAATCATATTTATTTAAATATGAACAATTCATATTTTATATTTAATTAAATTAAACATTTAGTAAAATAACAGGGGCCGAAATCCAGGGTCGTTACATTCCTCCCCCCTTTAAAGAATTTCGTCCCCGAAATTTAAAACAAAGATAATTCAAAAGCTGTTATTCCAATCATTCAAACATACATATCATTTATATACTAACAAACAATCAAATAGTCTATCCTAACAAACAATACTAGCTATCCGAACACGAATTCGGATAAGCTTTCCTAAAGTTATCCAGAGTTGTCTCTTGATGATTCACAATTCAAACTGGATTTCTGACCACAGTTAAATTCGACTCAACTTCCAAATTCCTGAATTACTAGTTTAACAACTAATGATGAATCATGAACAAATTTCCTGAGATATATGGTATACACAATAAATTCCAGATATTCACTTTGGCAGTTCAATTCTGAAATCTACCGTATTAACTCTTTCCCAAATTTTATTGACTTCTTTACAGAATTTCAATATTTATTTTAAATCAAGCCTAAATCAATCCCGTACAATGTACATATATCATTCGTACGTAATATCAAATCCGATCGCTCGATCACACAATTTCATTTCTGAACTAGTATCGTCCACCCGACTTCCTAGTGCGGACTCAGAACTGGTTTCTTGATCAGAAACTGTCATTCTCCTTGCATAGTCACAACTATGATAGAGAATTTCCAGCATCAATCAAAATCCAAATCCATGGTTCGTCGTCGAAAATCGAGTGAAAAATCCTAATTCGGATCGATATAACTATCTCGAAATTCTGTGATCGAATCTGGATCTAATTGCTACGTGAATAAAATCATATACGTACATCCTACGTATTTATATTCATTGATTATCAACCATATCAATTTCTTTTATTCACATTATTTTGATTCTATCCACTTGGAATAATTTTCTCTATATCAAATTTTACTTAAGAATTTCACCATTCATTTCTTAAGCTTAATATAAGCATTATATATACTTTTATATTATTACTCTGCCACTTTAGCCTTTATATCTTCTTATTTAAATCTGAATTACCAATTCCATATGAATTCAATTTTCTTAACTCTGAAAATTGAACCTTTATTAACTATCTCTATTTATAACCGATTCCTATTATTATTTTTAAATTAGTTTCATTCATTAGTTTACTTTAAATTTTCAATTGGAAACTGTTTTGTTGCTAGAAAATATGTTTTTTATAGTTTTCAAATTCTGAAAAGCTTTGACATATTCTCTATTACATATTTTCATAAGCACATATGTAAGGTTCCCATCCTCAACACAATTAATCTCAATCAATTCTCAAACCATTCCCTTTTAATTAAAAGGAATTTACAACTTACTTGCTTATATAATCCATTTAAGCAATACAAACTCATATTCAAAATCATCCTATTTTGCTTCCAATAATTCATAAAATTTTATTCAATCTTATTTACTTCAAACAACCCATTTCCTTAGGCAATTTAACAATATCATTGTGAATAAATAATCACTTAAGCTTAATAACAAATCTTAAATTGATTTCAACTCAATTTACACTTGAGTCCATCTTAGTTAATTTATCCACAATCCTTTCGTTGCATTTTCTTTTCTTTCAAAAGTTTGATTCCAAACCATTTTATTAAATTTGACAACCCATATTTTAAATTAATCATCTCACAATTTATTTAAGTCATTAACTGTTTCACTTAATAACTTAAGTTCATTCAATTCCACCAATTCCCATTCAAATCTTTGATTTGATTTTCTTTTAATCAAATCCCAACTACTTACTGATTAATTTATTCTTTTATCCATCCTTAAATTTTAATTTACATTAACAATTCATTATTGAATTTATTCATAATCAATTATTCAATTTATACTTGAATTAAATTTGTTAACAACTCACATCACTTCTATCCAATTTAATACTTACTTTGATTTACATTTACTTATTTACATAATAATTTTATTTCATTCAATATTATTTATAACTCGACTGAATTCATTCAAACTCAGTTTTATTTTAACTCAACTTCAGTTAAAATTTAGCTACTTACAAATCTTTAAATTTTATTTCTCAATATATGAGCTCAAAACTTATTTGTCTACTTAACAGCTTATATTACTCATTTGAACCATTTCACCTTATAACCACAACTTTAGATTATATATATATAGCACTTACTGTCTTAAGGTATAAATTTTCACCTTACAATCACAATCATTTTACCTTCTAAATATCTTTGCTTAAGAATCAAAAGTGTTATGTTAAAAATCCAAATTATGTATATGAAATCAAATCATGTTATTAAATTTACAAATTTAAAACATTCAAAGTTTTGACATTGATTCTCTGTTTCCTGATACTTGCATAAACAGTATTGATAAATACTGTTAAACCTCAAAACAAAATTGTAGGCCTATGATTTGGATAACAACTTAAGTTTGCATCAATATCCAGGTTTTAGAACATCTACATGAAGAAGTATTTGAAATTTCTTAGCTTTACTCTGGATAGTTATTCAAAGCTCCTGAAGTACAACTTCATATGTTACAGAACAACAGGAAGAACTCAAGACATCTTATTTAAAGAAATCATCCAAGCACAAAACTTTGTGAGTTAAATATAAAGTTTTAAATTGAAAATGATAAGTTTACTCACCTAAAAGCAATAGTTGACACCAAGCAAATGTTGAAGAAGGCACTGCAGACATATCCTGAAACTCTACTTGTTTCTTTTCTCTCGTTTTTTCTGTTTTGAATTTTATTTATATTGCAAAGCAATACAATGCTTTTCTCATGTTTTCTTTAAGTTTAAGCTTGTATAAATGAACTGATGATATAAAGATAGATATATATAAAGAAGCTACTAATCAGTAGGTTGTATCTAGGCAGTTCATATTTGTTTGTCATTTTCTCTTTTAATTGGTTAAGATAGTATACACTGCAGTGAAATGATATGGGAGATTTCGGCTACATGTACTTGTTAAGCAATATGTTATGCTAATTAATGCTTTGGTTCTTAATTATGACAACAAGTATTAAATGGTGACTGATACTTACTTTGTGTAGTACAAAGATATTTCCTTTATTAGTTCGGCTAGCATATCCTATAAGACACACATATTTTGTTTTATGTTGAAGTGAAACTTATGTTTCCTGATGCATATACACAGCACATAAACTTTATATTTATTTCACAGCATTGATTGTACAAAGATATTTATATATTTTCCTTTCTTTCAGGTTTATACAACCTGGTTTTATAAGATACAGGTTTTTGTTTTTATTATATTTAAAGTAAAACTTGTTTTATATTGAAGTGAACTTTGTTTTCTTATGCATAAATTTTTTCCAGCAGCTCTTAAATTTTAGTACTGGTTTACATGCCTAGTTATATATTTTTGTTTCTGGACAAAGCACTTAATTGCTGTACAAATGTGTATTAGGCAATGCATAAAGATTCTTATATTTGACTTTCAATATCTAACTTATTATATTCAATATGATTTACTTACATTTTATACCTATATATTTATTTATTTATTTCCCATTTGTATTTTAACCATCCATTATTAAGTTATATTAACGTGTTTTACTTATACTTAATATTATGTGTTTGACTTATATTTAATATTTGTATTTTTAAATTTATAGAAATTGATTTTATTTAAAACAGTATCATCTGTATATATTTTTATATCGTTAGACTTTGATTTTAGTTTAAACATTATTATCTATAGATAGTTCTATCAAATGATAACAAAACAAAGTATTTTAATTAAATTATATAAGCTAGATTTTTATTGGGAATATTATTGAAATACTTATTTCAATTTCCAAATCAATTTCCTTTTAAAAATACAATTTATATAAATAGAAGGCAATATTTTCAAAATCATATTTATTTAAATATGAACAATTCATATTTTATATTTAATTAAATTAAACATTTAGTAAAATAACAAGGGCCGAAATCCAGGGTCGTCACAGTAACGACCCTGGATTTTGGCCCTGTTTATTTTAATAAATATTTAATCAGATTAAATGAAAAGTAAACTGACCATATTAAAATGAATATGATTTTGGAAATATTGCCATTTTTTTATATGGATTGGTATTTTTAAAGGGGAAATTGAGTCGAAAATTTGAAATAAAGTCTCTTAATAATATTTATAATAAAATTTACTTTATATAATTAAATTAAATAACTTTGTCTTGGTAAAGTGTGATTAATAAATACATATAGATGATAATGGTCTAAATAAAATCAAAGTTTATCAATATAAGATATAAATATCAAATATAAGTAAAACTTAAGAATATAATTTAAATAAAATACAAATACAAATAAATATAAGTAAACCATATGAACATTGATAGTCAAATATAAAATACAAATGTAAAAATTTAAAATAAGAATTAATTAGTTAAGATTGCATACAACGTAACTTAAAAATTTGTAAACAAAGCTAAAATAAGAACAAGGTATAAAACACAAAGTATAAAGTAAAGTAAAACCAACTCTAATGTAAAACCAAACTCAAACATTTGTGTATAAATTATTTAAACTAGAAAATAACAATACAACATATCTTCACATATAAAACAAACATTTTTATACAAATATCTATGTATCTACAGCAAATCCTAATTATGATATGTAAACATATCTTCATTCATAAGCCAAGCCTACCTGCATAAGTACATGGTTGCATACAATATCTTCACACAGCAAAACAAATCATAATTATAACATGTAAACCTATTAAGAAACAAAGCATGTACTGGATATCAACTCAGCCAATATTTTGTTCAAAAGAAAACATTGAAAATCTTTACTTTTCAGTAATGGAAGACCTGGTCAGTACAAAACAAATGTTTTTATTCAAAGCACCTTCATTTCACAAGTCAAATGTATAACTGCTAAGTGTAAGTTTTTAAACAAAAATATCTATACACAGTAAACCTTTTAATAAGTATGCAAACTAATCAAGAAACAAGACATTAATTGGCTTTCATCTCAACCTAATATTTTGTTAGTTCAAAATATTACAAATCTTTGCTTTGCAGTACTAAAGATCATCTCAGCTCCATTTGAAAATCTTGCCTGATAAAACAAAAATAAGAAACAACCTAACTAGTTACTACCTTCCTTCACCCTCTTATTTTCTTTTATATATATATGTGAGATCACCTTCTATTTTCCAGTTCGTTCTGTAACTCATTTAAAAAAAAAAAAGAAGTAAAATCAAATTGAATTCAAACTCAAATATATTGAACTCAAACAAACTCAACAGCAAAACAGAAAGAGCTTTAGGAAATTCGAACTGCAGTTCTTCAAAAAATCTTTGCTTTTTGTTTCAACTACTATCAGGTGAGTAAACATTAATTTGAAAGCTTCAAGTTCAATTTAATACAGTTCAGGATTTATTGATAATCTGGTTTGTATGTGTTTTGATCTTGATTTTAATTCTGTGTTGTTATATCTTCTCTGTTAAATTGTACAGGGTGAATATTTCTTTAAAAATATTAAATTTATTTTCTTATAATTATTGTTAAGCCTAATTTTTTTTTCTTTTTTCATCAGAACTAGATGCTTGAGCTTCAATCAGGATTTTTAAACCTGTTTCAAACATGTCAGTAACATATACTTCCAGGAACCTGTTTACAGTCAATCAAGAACAAAAATTGATAAATTCAATTACTAATAAGAATCTAATTCAAGTTTATAACTTGAATGTTTAGTGACAATTATGATTTTTAAAACGAAAATGAGGATTTTAAACTTGTATGTAAAGTGCAGTTTGTTTATAAACAAAAATGACATTTTTTCGAATACCTGATTTTCGGTCTAATTTAACTTATTGAAACTTGAATCGAAGCAAGTATAATCATCCATGATCTCAAGAAAAATGCAAGTTAATTTTTCTATTTCGTGGATTGGGAGAACGAGGTCAAGTTAGGGTTTTTGCCGAGTTTTTGCACTTGTCAGTTAACAGGGCGTGTTCATCCTTGTTGCGTGATCGAGTGTCGCGAGCGTTTGAGAATTGGAAGGGTGGCGTGTTGTCGTGGTGTGGATGGTTTTTAGGCGTTTCCGGTGGTATGCGCGACGGTGGCAAGGTGGTTTTGCGTGAGGGGTTGAGCTTCAGGACTCGAATGAAAAGCTATATTTCGTTTTGATTTATTTTATGGCGATGCGAGTTTGGTTCTTGAATGTACTGGTGATTTGGGACTTGCCGAGGGAGGTGCAGTTCGCCGCAGCGTGGGTGAGGTGCTGTGCACGTGTACGGCGGTGGTTGGCGTGTCAGTGTTGACATCGTTGGTTGGCACGTGTTGTGCTCGAGTGGATTGAGTGTTTGCTTCGAGTTTAATCGCGTGCGTAGGTTTAACCTGAGGCTATTTCTACTTAGCAAAAATTTAAACTACAGAAAAAAAAGAGAAGAAGAAGGGGAGCGTACAAGGGAAACTCGGGGAAGATAGGTGAATGACTCGAAGCATTGGTCGAGCAAATCGAGGGAAGTCTCGGTCTTCCTTTCTAAAGTACATTTTAAAAAAAAAAATGATGAAGCTAAGTGAACTGTTCTCAAACAAATTTTAAAGCGTTGTAAAACTTAAGTTTAATAGTTTTAAGTTAACAACTTAAATACACGTTTTAATTATTTAGTTAATACTTAACAATGCATTTAACACTTAATTATTATTTTAATTAAGCAATTGATTTAAGTTAAGTATAAAGTTAATCAACATTTAAGATTTCAAACGTAAAGAAGATTCTTTCAAATGTTAATTAAGATGAATAGTAATTTACTAACAATTTTAGTAGTAATGAAAAATGATTACTTTATAATTATAATTAGAGATCGATTAATAATTAAGAAATAAATTAATTTGTAATTAACTACTTAAGTAAATTAATGAACAATTAAAATTAATTAATCAAGTGATTTAACTAAGAATTAAGAAATGATTAATGAAGTAATTAATAATTAATAATTGGATAATTAAGTTTATTTAATTAATAATTAAAGTTATTAATTAACGATTAAGGAACAGTAATTAAAGTTAAATAACTTGATTTAGAAGTAATTAATTAAATAGTGTGAAATAAATAATTAAGTGATTGAGTAATTGAGGAATTAATTACTCACTGTAATTAATGTAGTCAAATATGAGTTGTTTAAGAAAATTAATTAAGTTTAATTAATTTAAATAATCATATGATGATGAGGTAAGTATAATTACTTAGGGAAGTAATTAAAGATAATTACAGGATGTAATTAACTGAGGGTGATGTAATCAAGAAAGTATTTGGAATATAATTACTTCGTATAATCAATCAGGGGATTAATTAGAGAAAATTAATTAAGGAGTAATTTATTTATTTGATGAAGTAATTAAAGATAGTTAATTACTGAATGATATTAATCAGAGGTGATTAATAAATGTGGTTTAATTGAAGATTAATTACTTAAGGTAATTAATTTAATACATGATAATGAAATTTAAAATGTAATTAGAAATCATTGATGAATGTAATTAATAATAAGATATTAAAGAATAATTAATTAGTGTAATTAAGAAGTAATGTAATGTCTGTAATTGAAGGTTAATTTCTATATTTGGATAAGATGATTAATTTGTGAAATAATTAAAAGATGATTACTTGAATAAGATTAAATGTTAATTAATCAAGTGTGATTAATTTATTGATTGATTGATAATTGATTAATAGTTATATAAGTAAGATTTATAATGGTAAGGTAATTAATTTAATTCACTTTAAATTAATTAGAGATGCAAGTAACTAGTTTAATTCATTTTAAATTAATTATAGCTGATATGATTGCTTATGTATGGATGGATGATATTGTTTACTCTTAATGGTTTGAAATTCCTAGTATGAGATAAATGATGCTGTATGAAATGTATGCTTGATTGTAGTATGATAGTATTATGGATTATCTATTGTGATGATAATATTGCTTATTTGTTTATGGTGATAATGTTGATTATCTATTGCGATATTGTGAATTATCTATCTGTGTGTATATGGATAATTGAAATTGAATTGTTTTAAACTTTAAAACAACTTGGCCTTAAAAGACACGTTTTGGATTTCGATGAGACCGGGATCGGGTTTCCATATTTGGACATCCGAAAACCACATCGATCCAAATTAACGTTAGGTCGTGAATCTGAAGTGAAGATGAAGATTCAGAGTGCAAGGGTTGTCGTCGTTAACTCTGAGGGTGATTCCAAAATGAGTGTAACGAGATAATGCCTTTGGTTTCGTTCGAACCCGGAACGAACTTGTATGGATTGAATGCTTTCAGCACATCGTCAGGCAGGCGATGAGCATTCTAAGAAATTTGTCCTGTAAAGGTAATCGTAGCCTCAAGCCTCATCAACCGGGAATGGCTAAAACATGGAAGATGCAGCAAGGTTAGGTGGGTCATGCCCAAGCAGGACATGATATTTCCCCTGTCTAGATGTCCCCTTATATTTCGGCTTAGTGGGTGGTTGGTCGCGCCAACCACGGGGTTTATCTTGTTCGGGACTGTTCAGTAAGGAATGGTTCCGGCCTTGTGTTGCAGGGGAGCGGGCGTACTCCTCGGTACGGTGATCTAGGCCCCGTACTGTGACGGGCGGTACCTCAGTAGCCCTGCCATTGTATGGAACCCATTTTCCAATAAGTTCTCACGGTTTTGATTGTATTACCCACTTTTGTGGCTAGTAGCTGGAATTTAATAATGTAACAATTTCGGCTATTTTCTATTTACTTGAAAACCCTAGACAGTATTATAATATCACAGAATTTCCTATGAAATGTTTTGGTTAGCGTAAGGTAAAAACTTACCCGTATTTATGTGTGGGAAGTCTTACGTAATACCTTTATTTTCAAATGTTTTTCAAAGTTAAACAATTTAAACTGTTTACTCATACCAGACCGATGTCTGACCCGGAGTTTATATTTTGTTTTTCATAAACTCTTGGGTACTCAAATTTTTACGAGTAGCCAAGTGATAGGTTCTTGGATTGTTGAGTTCTGGAGGAGCTTGGAGCAGCAGTCCAGACGTATGTAGATATCTATATAGTTCCGCTGTGTTGGTTAGAGTATGATATATGGTGTGATGTATGTAGTGACTGATGTATATAAAATTGTCAAGTGTAAAATATTGTATAACTCTGATATATGTAAAGCTATGTAATTGTTATGTGATGTATTATATTTTATTCCATTCCGCTGTGAGATTCCGTGATTGTTGTTCTTTCTTTCTCTTCTTTTCTATTTCTATCCCTTTCTTTCTTAATGATGACACGTCTTTCTGGTAGTAGAAGGGCGGGTCGGTTCAGTATTGGTTAGAATCTACGTCATAGGGCTCATGCCACTATAGGGAGTGCGTGAATTAGACCCACTAGATAGACTAGTTATCCATCCTAGTGGTCCTAATTACGGGGTTGTGCATAGGTCTGTGATGTTGCCTTTTTAAGTTTGTAGGTCGATATTTATTTCTCTCATTGGAGCCATTGCCCAGATGTCACTTGAGGACTAACAATCTATTACCAAGGGCAAGTAGGAATCATGGACATTACTCAATGTAGCCCGATAATGTGTTTATGACATGCGATGAATACAAATCCTAATTCTAGGAGTAACCAAGGCACTATAGGAAATGTGCTACGATCATTAGCATTTCCTAGATTGGTGTTGTGGTACGTCAGTCTCCTATATGGATGACATAGGTAGATCCATTATTTGTGAGACACTTGATATTATTACCTCATTAAAGACGATGATTATTTGACATCAAAGACTAGCTGTGTGTCCGTCTGTCATTTAAGATACCCTAACCCAAGATAGCTGCGTGTTGTCTATCCATGACATTAGAGACTTGCTGTGAGCTTGTTTGTTATTCTCTTATAAGAGCATATGGCTAAGAGATCTCATTTTACTTTGATTTGTTGTTTCTATCTCCTAGGATTATTCAATTGAGAGTTTTGCCTCTCTAAGGACTAGGAGTCGAGATATATGATTTTGCACATTGCGTATTTGGTCCATTTTGATATTGATTTGAGTTTGTGTTTCTAAATCTTTGAGGGCCTAACAGTAGGAAGTTATCACTTCCACTCGGCTATAGGTTGAGATAATTATTTGGATATTTCTTTTAATATTTTGAACGAGTTGTGATTTTGTTGGGATTTGTACTTCTTGTTATCTCCTAAGACCAATGGTCGGAAGATTTTACTTCTATCGAACTGTAAATGGAGATAGTATCTTGGATATTGACTTTTGTATTTGGTTTGGATTTCATTCTACTTGGGCTCCACATTTCCTGATTTATCTTTCACGGCTCAACAATGGAAAATTATCACTTCCATAAGGGTTGTAAGTTGAAATTTGATGCTTTTATTATTTATTTGGGATTCTGCATCTCTTGGTTCATCGTGCTTAGTAGTCCGAAGTTCTCACTTCCATTAGGGCTGTAAGCCAAGATTGATATTTTGGTTATTGACTTTTGTATTTGGTATGATTTGTGAACATTCCTTTATTGGTGATTTTTTTGGACATGCTGCATGCTTGTCCCTAGTATTTTGTGATATTGATGAGTTTGATTGTTATAACATGATTTATCGATGTCGTGATTTGTACTTGTTTTTATGTATTTCATGGGTGATATTTGAAATGCGTGGCATGACATATAATTATGATGCTATATTGTATATTACATTGAATTATGGATGTGCTATGTGTTGAGTCACAGCTTCTATGAAGATTTTGATTGCTAACAACAATATTAAAGCGATCGACAAATCAAGACGTACATATGGTACTCTAGATTATAGGTTGATTATTTGATGTTATAATAGTAATAAAATTGTCAAAATCTATCCTCAAATAATCATGCACAAAATATAATATATATATATATACACATTTATATAGGTTGTGCACTTTATTGTGCAACTTAACAGAGACCGGTCGACCGGTCCAAAAATGAACGGTCGACCGTTCCTGTTGAATATGCACAATAAACGTGCACACATGCACATAACGACTATATTTTTAAAAACCTGTCTACCGGTTAGTTTTTGACCTGTCGACCGTTTTTAAACAGAGAGCAACTTCTTCCAAAAGACACATCTTTCTTCAATAGTTGCGTCTCTTCTTCTTCATCAATGATCATAACTTTTGACTGCAACTTTTCACCAAGGGTTATAACTATTTTCTCTCTATAAATACACATCAATATCATTGATTAAAATAACAAGTTTTATTAAGATTATATATGCTCTCTATCTATTCTTTGAATTCACTTGCATTCAAAAAGCTCTAAACTACTTTCATTCCTTATTGAATCATTGACACTATCTCATATATTTTGATTCAATAAGCAATATAAATTCCATAATCTTCACAAACATCATTCACAATTTGAGGATAAGATTATAGGAAGAGTGTACTACAAGTGACAAATCCGTGTTTACAAGAGCACAAGTTGTCAACAACAATTGTAATTGTTTTTTGTTAAAGTCCTCAGTATTGTAAGAGGCAAGTGTTGAAGTCCTCAGTATTGTAAGAGGCAAGTGTTGAAGCCCTCAGTGTTGTAGAGGCGTGAAATCCCGTTCGGCTGTTCGGGTAATTGTAAACCTGTTCCTCCGGGTGAAGCGAGGTTGTAATTAGTGAAAATCCAGATAGTAGTCTGGGACTGGACGTAGGACGGTGCTCCGAACCAGTATAAAAATCTCTGGTGTGATTTTTCTATTTTTTATTTACAATGCTATTATCATCTATTTCTGCATTTGTATTGTAATCCATATTAAACGATCCGTGTATACTATATTAGCACATATAATTGTATATACACCGCACTTTCATTTGGTATCAGAGCACGATCATCATATAACCGTAACACAGTTATTTGATATATTCTTGTAATATGGCAAATAACGCAAGTACTAGCACTCAAAACACCACTTACACAGAAGGGCAATCGACACAAAGACCTCCATTTTTCAATGGTCTTAACTATAGTTATTGGGCAACACGTATGTCATTCTTTATGCAATCAAGTAGCTATGATGCTTGGAATGCTACTCAAAGAGAAATAGTGAATCCAACAACTGATTATTCAGAATGGACTGTGGCTGAGAAAACGGCAGCAGCCGTAAATGCAAGAGCAATAAATATGTTGTTCTGTGCATTAGACCAAAATGAATATAATCGTGTTAGTATCTGTACTACTGCATATCAAATTTGGCAAACGCTAAAAATCACTCATGAAGGTACTAACAAGGTTAAACAAGCCAAAATAGCCATGCTGAAAAGTCAATTTCAAAATTTTAAAATGAAACCAAATGAAACAATCAATGACATGTATTCACGGTTTCAAACTATTCACCATGCACTTATTGGGTTAGGACAAAAGTATTCCGATTTTGATGTTGTTTCAACAGTCCTACATTCTCTGACTAATGAATGGGAAGGAAAAGTATTAGCAATTGAAGAAGCTAATGATCTTTCCGTCATGAAGCCAGATGAATTGATAGGAAATTTAATGTCCTATGAAGCAAATTTGCAGGCTAGAAAAGAACAGAAAGAAGAAAAGAAAAATGTAGCATTTCATGTTGAGAAAGATGAAAATGAATCAGATTCTGAAGATGAAGATTTGGCGTTCATTGCTAAAGGTTTCAAAAAATTCCTAAAATATCGAAAAGCCAGTCGCTACAATAAAAGGAAACCTGGATCAAATAAACCATCTTCATCTGCTATAGAATGTTTCAACTGCCATAAAAAGGGACACATGCAGAAGGATTGTCCAGAACAAAAGAAAAAGTCAGAAAATGACAAATTCAAATATAAGAAGGACAAATCAAAGAAACGAGCCTTCTCAGTAACATGGGATGATTCAGAGTCATCTTCATCAGAAAGTGAAAGTGATTCGGAGAATGAACAAGCTAATGTTTGTTTTATGGCAACAGAAGATGAGGTACAAATTCCTACATTTGATGAATTACTTGATATTAATGCTGAATTGATAGTCAAATATAAAGACTTAAAACGTCAATTAAAAGTAGTCAAAGCAGATTTAAGTAAAGCAGAGTTTGAACGAGATTTGTTAAAAGATGAGAAGAAAATATTAGAAGAAGAACTTGAAAATATTCAAGAATCATCATCTAATGTTGACTCTCAAATATTTCTTTTGAGTCAAGAAATAGAAGCTCAAAAAGAGAAAAATAACGCTCTCACTACTGAAAATCATGAACTTAAAGCAAAAGTCAAAATTCTAGGCCTAGAAAAAGCTAGTTTACAAACAAAATTTGATGACATTACTCAAAATGTTTCTAACTTTAACAAAGGTCGAGAAAATTTGACTAAAATCATTAAAAGTTCACAATCTATTTCAGATAAACAAGGTTTGGGATATAACAAACATGAAACTAAAAAACATCTTAGAAATAAAAGGAAGAAGAAAGTACAAAAAACTGAAGCTAAGAAAAATCTTAGTTTATTATATTTCAAACCAAAACCAGTTGTGAAATTTCAAAAGAGAAATGTCAAGACTATCAAAATATGGGTTCCTAAAACAAATAATAACTTGATTAGGAACAAATACATTCAGCAATTCATGAATAATGTACATTTTAATAACAATTATATATATAAAGGGGATACCGGACCCAAATGGGTTTGGACTCCTAAGACCTAACTCTTAGGACCCTATAAAAAGTGGGTACCATGAACTTAATTCTATGTTTGCAGGTCCCACTGAAGAAAAGAGGAAAGTGGATATTGGACAGTGGTTGCTCAAAGCATATGACGGGAGACAAGAGCTTACTAACAAATATTAAATACTCAGATGGTGGCTCAGTCACTTTTGGAGACAATTCAAAAGGTTATATCATCGGCAAAGGCGATGTGAGCAATTGTGGTACATCTAACTTACCTCTTATTACTAATGTCATGCTAGTTAGAAATTTAAAACACAATTTACTTAGTATTAGTCAGTTATGTGACAAGGGTTTTATAATTTCCTTTTCAAATAATAAGTGTAGTATTTTAGATAAAGACCATAATTTGGTTTTTGAAGGTTATAGAGACAGAAATATATATATTCTAAATATGAATATTAATCATAATTCAGATATGTGTCTTATGGCTAATGACAATGATCCATGGCTATGGCACAAACGTTTCTGTCATATAAACTTCAGAACTATTGACAAGCTAGCCAAAAACAATCTAGTTAGAGGACTACCCAAAATGAGTTGTAAAGTTAACAACATTTGTGATGCATGTCAATTAGGAAAATTGACCAAATCATCATTTAAATCCAAGAAAGTCATATCAACATTACAACCGCTTGAGTTACTGCACATGGATTTATTTGGACCTACTAGAGTTCAATCAATAAATCACAGTCAATATGTGCTTGTAATTGTTGATGATTTCTCTCGTTATACATGGACAATTTTCCTAAAAAATAAAAGTGATACTTTCGATCATTTCAAATCTTTCGTCAAAAGAATTCAAAAATCAAAAGGGATTAAAGTTAAAAATATAAGAAGTGATCATGGCGGAGAGTTTGAAAATAATGAATTTGAACATTTTTGTACAAAGAAAGGTATATATCATAATTTTTCGTTTCCCAGAACTCCACAACAGAACGGAGTAGTAGAACGAAAGAACCGAACTTTACAAGAATGTGCAAGAACATTATTAAATGGAACCACCTTACCAAAACACTTCTGGGCAGAAGCTGTTGCAACTGCCTGTTATGTTTTAAATCGTGTGTCCATAAGACCTCTTACCAAGAATACTCCTTATGAATTGTTTAACAAAAGAAAGCCCAAAATCTCATACTTCAAAGTTTTTGGTTCTAAGTGCTTTATTTTAAATACGAAAGACCAGCTTGGAAAATTCGATCCAAAAGCCGATGAAGGAATATTTGTCGGTTATTCGGAACGAAGTAAGGCCTATCGAATATTTAATAAACGAACCAAAACTATTGAAGAATCACTTCATGTATCTTTTGATGAAATCTATCAGCATCCTCACACAATATCAGATGATGACGAATCAATAGTCATTAATAATCCAATCATCTCAAATACTGATTCTGACTCAGAAGTAATTATTGAGAATACTCCTCAAATATGTGAATTACAATCACCACCAAGAATATTAAGAGACCATCCGGCCCAAAATATAATAGGTGAAATAACATCACATGTCAGAACAAGGAGTCAACTCAATCAAATGGGTCATGTCGCTTTTCTCTCAAATATCGAACCCAAGAATTCAAAAGAAGCTGCTACAGATGATTACTGGATCATTGCCATGCAGGAAGAACTAAATCAGTTTGAGCGCAATGACGTTTGGGAACTTGTTCCGAGACCAACTGATCAGTCAGTAATTGGTACTAAATGGGTCTATAAAAATAAGGCTGACGAACAAGGAAATATCACCAAAAATAAAGCAAGATTAGTAGCACAAGGATACAATCAGGAAGAAGGTATCGATTATGAAGAAACTTTTGCACCAGTTGCTCGACTAGAAGCTATTAGAATTCTATTATCTTTTGCTTGTTATCATAATTTCAAACTTTATCAGATGGATGTCAAAAGTGCTTTTCTCAATGGATTTATCAAAGAGAATGTCTATGTCGAACAACCACCTTTATTCGTACATGAAAAATATCCTGACCATGTGTTCAAACTTAAGAAAGCTCTGTATGGTTTAAAACAAGCACCTCGTGCTTGGTATGAACGTTTACGTAGCTATCTTATTAATTCAGAATTTGAAATAGGCAAAGTCGATCAAACTTTGTTTATTAAACATTCTCGAAATGATATTCTGGTTATCCAAATATATGTAGACGATATCATCTTTGGTTCAACAAACGATAAACTCTGCAAGGAATTTGCAAGTATTATGACCAAAGAATTCGAAATGTCTCATATGGGAGAACTATCTTATTTTCTTGGACTTCAAATCAAACAACTTTCAAACGGTATTTTTATCAATCAAGAAAAATACTGTGAAAATCTTATCAAACGCTTCGGATTACAAAATACATCTGGTAAACCAACTCCTATGAGTACAACTACACATCTTGAAAAAGATGAAAGTGGTAAGAATGTTGACCAGAAATTATATCGAAGCATGATTGGTTCTCTTCTTTATCTTACAGCTAGTCGTCCAGATATATTAATGAGTGTTTGTTTATGTGCTCGTTTTCAAGCCGATCCAAAGGAATCACATTTACGAGCAGTGAAACGTATAATTCGTTATCTAAATAATACCAAAGATTTTGGTCTTTTCTATCCAAAAGAATGTCCATTTGAATTAGTATCATATAGTGATGCTGATTTTGGTGGCTCACGGACGGATAGAAAAAGTACAAGTGGTACGTGCCATTTTATTGGAAAATCACTTGTCTCTTGGTTTAGTAAGAAACAGAATTGTGTTTCACTATCAACATGTGAAGCTGAATATATATCAGCGGCTCTCGCTTGTACTCAAGTACTATATATGCAACAAACACTTCAAGATTTCGATATACATTTATCGAATTCTATTATATACTGTGATAACACGAGTGCAATAAATCTCTCTAAAAATCCAGTAAATCATTCTAGAACCAAACATATTGATATCCGTCATCATTTCCTTAGAGATAATATTGAAAAAGGTAATATACATCTTGAATATGTTCACACTGACAATCAAATAGCCGATATTTTCACTAAACCATTACTTGAATCTAGTTTTATTAAACTACGAAGAGAGCTTGGCTTAGTATCTCGGAAAGATCTAGAATAGAATAAGTAACCTTCAAACTTAGGCTATATATTTTTCAAATAATTCTTAAATTTCAGCCTATAACAAACTATACCTATTTTTATAACTTTTTTATCTATCATTGTTTTTGTTTACGGCTAATTATCTCTAACAAATCCTATCCTCAAGTTCATTGGCAAACTTTTTTCTATATAAACGTTTGAAAAATACACTTTCATTCATTCACCTTCTTGCTGAAAATTATAAATCACCTTAAACAAGCTACCATGGCACACATTTGCGACAAATGCGCAGAGGAATCTCATATTTCTATCACAAGCTCGGAGTCGGAGGAACAATATTCTCCGATTACACCGAAACAAAGGCCGGAATGCCCTCACCATTGTTTTCGCACACCTGGCCATACTCCAACATCCAAGCGTGCAAAGAAAGCACTATTCTGCTCTCCGCGCACGAAGGCGCAAATCGATGAAATTCATCACTACCAAAAGCATCAAATCGATCTTCAACGACAACTACATTATGGTCAAAACCTACTATACCATGAACAACAACGTACTTCAACTCGTTTATCCGCTTTAGAACGAATGGCTTCATTCTTCTGCGGTTCAAACAAACACGATGTTCATGAACCAATGCCGTCAAGACCATCGGCTTCAACAACTCCAAACTCTTGGGATAAAAACTATAACGAGAATGAAGGAGCTCGATATAAGTGGAGTCCGTGGGCTAAACGCATTGAAAACGACAAGAATTCTAATAACAACTCACCTTCTCATTAGAATTCCATAATGTATATTATTTTGCTTTCATATATAATTCTTGTAATACAGTATATTTTTGCAATAATAACATAATATATAATATATTCATTCGACTCGTTTTCAAAATTTTTGCCAAATTCTGCATTTTTGCACACAGAGCCAAACCGGTCGACAGCCTGAAATATGACCGGTTGACCGTTTTGCTCTCTGGTTGAAAACGGTCGACCGGCAATACGCAGGCGGTCGACCGGTCGGCAGTTATTTTTTTTTTTTTTTTCACGTATATATTTTTGCCACCAACCCTCTTTACTTTCTACTCTCTACTGAAAATTTTCCCATTTCCAAACCCTAGTTCATATTCTCAAGCTTCACAAACTCTCAAATTCTCTTCAATGGCTCCTCCTCAGAAAAAAATCAAAGAAAAGAGCAACATCAGAAACTTCTTCTCTTACTCTCTCTGCTAGAAAATGGCTAGAATCTCCGGTTGCAGTAACTAGATGGAATCAAATGACAAATTACAAATTCCATCCAGGCTCATTCATCAAATTCGACGATTTCACTGCATACGGTATTCAAAGATTAGCAAATAGATCTCGTATCTCTCCTCTTATTGATTTTTCTATAAATAGCGTACAAATTAATCATTTGATGATTAAGCTATTTTATGCGAATATGAATTTAGAGGAATATACTCCGGAAAATCCAAATGGAGTTATTTGGTCAGTAGTATGTGGCAAACGAATCTATCTCACTTATGATAGAATTGCTTCTATTTTGGGAATACCGAATAGGGGTGAAGAGTTTTCATCGACATTTTGTGAAGTTTTCACCCGGAATAGTACGAGTCATAAATTTATAGAAGATGATAGTAACGGCACCAAATCGATTGGGCTACGACCGACTGCAAGGTTGTTACACCATGTCCTAATGCACTCTCTATTTCCTCGATTAGGAAACTATGATGCCGTTTACAAAGAGAATTTCAAGGCTCTTTATGCTATCTACGATGATATCGAAATAAATTGGGTTCACATGATTTTCGATGAAATTCTTAAGGTAAATAACTCTACTCGTCCACATTTCTTCTATAACGAGTATATTATGCGTATGTTGCTTGCATGTGGAGTCACACCCCCGGATTCGGCATATTCTACGCCGAAGTGTATTGACTCCACTACTATCAAACGGATGAAGCTTCCTCCTCCATATGTTCATATTATGCCATTCGAACAATGGCAACAACGCGATACTCAAGAACAACAAGCTCCACCATCTCGTCGTCGTTCTGAAGATGTTAGATTATTGAAATCTAAATCATCTACAAGAGAATCTCTTGAAACCATCGCTCGGAATCAATTTTTACTTGAATCAAGACTAAAACGAATGGATTCGAAAATTGATAGACGATTCAATAAGGTAAAGTCATTCTTCGGCGCTATATGGGATGCTATATCATGTAGCACATCCGTCTCGACCCAACATCAAGACCCCGGAAAACGTCCGGCTCCTCCAACTTTTACTTGGTCGACATCCGAGGAATCCGGTGGTACAAGCGGACAAGGTCGTGGGGACAATGACGATGATGATGACGATGACGATGACGACGATGATGATGATGATGATGATGATGAGGAAGAGATTCAGTCGGAATGAAGTTAGTTTGTTTTTCTTTTCATTTCTTTAAAAACATATATAGCACTTGTACTAAATAGTGTCCATCTTTTTATTCGTAGTAGACTATGACTTGCATTGTACTTCATCAAAACATCCTGTGTTTGAATGTATGCATTGTTCTCTTTGGTTTATATTTTCTATTGTTTACTCCTTTTTGTCGATGACAAAGGGGGAGAAAGGTGCTAATAATTGTTTGCAGGATGAAAGAAGCTAATAATTGTCTGCAGGAAATCACATATTCAGGGGGAGATCCTATACTTGAGTTTTTATATTGTCATCAATCAAAAAGGGGGAGAATGTTGAGTCACAGCTTCTATGAAGATTTTGATTGCTAACAACAATATTAAAGCGATCGACAAATCAAGACGTACATATGGTACTCTAGATTATAGGTTGATTATTTGATGTTATAATAGTAATAAAATTGTCAAAATCTATCCTCAAATAATCATGCACAAAATATAATATATATATATATACACATTTATATAGGTTGTGCACTTTATTGTGCAACTTAACAGAGACCGGTCGACCGGTCCAAAAATGAACGGTCGACCGTTCCTGTTGAATATGCACAATAAACGTGCACACATGCACATAACGACTATATTTTTAAAAACCTGTCTACCGGTTAGTTTTTGACCTGTCGACCGTTTTTAAACAGAGAGCAACTTCTTCCAAAAGACACATCTTTCTTCAATAGTTGCGTCTCTTCTTCTTCATCAATGATCATAACTTTTGACTGCAACTTTTCACCAAGGGTTATAACTATTTTCTCTCTATAAATACACATCAATATCATTGATTAAAATAACAAGTTTTATTAAGATTATATATGCTCTCTATCTATTCTTTGAATTCACTTGCATTCAAAAAGCTCTAAACTACTTTCATTCCTTATTGAATCATTGACACTATCTCATATATTTTGATTCAATAAGCAATATAAATTCCATAATCTTCACAAACATCATTCACAATTTGAGGATAAGATTATAGGAAGAGTGTACTACAAGTGACAAATCCGTGTTTACAAGAGCACAAGTTGTCAACAACAATTGTAATTGTTTTTTGTTAAAGTCCTCAGTATTGTAAGAGGCAAGTGTTGAAGTCCTCAGTATTGTAAGAGGCAAGTGTTGAAGCCCTCGGTGTTGTAGAGGCGTGAAATCCCGTTCGGCTGTTCGGGTAATTGTAAACCTGTTCCTCCGGGTGAAGCGAGGTTGTAATTAGTGAAAATCCAGATAGTAGTCTGGGACTGGACGTAGGACGGTGCTCCGAACCAGTATAAAAATCTCTGGTGTGATTTTTCTATTTTTTATTTACAATGCTATTATCATCTATTTCTGCATTTGTATTGTAATCCATATTAAACGATCCGTGTATACTATATTAGCACATATAATTGTATATACACCGCACTTTCACTATGTTTTTCATTTACCATGCTTACTGTTATGTACTCACATTGCAATTTAGGTATAGTCTAACCCATTTATTGTTTACATAATACTCGGGTCCGTCTGGGATTTTTTAGGTTCAGGGACATTAGTCATTTGGATGTTAAGCTTTAGAGGATTCAGGGTATATATTATATCATGTTTGAGTTGTCAACGTATACTTTCTTTGGATATCTACTTGTATTGGATTTGTACTGAGATGGCTATGAGTTGTATGTGGTGAACTTTACTTCATATATAGTATCGTAGCGAGGCACTGTTATAATTGGTATAACTTTGTTATGTATTATATTTTTCTACTACGATCTATAACTTTGTGTTTATTTATATATGTTGTATATTTTTCTATCCTGGTAAGCCCTCGTGTTTATTACTTTGTTTCAATATGGGGTATGTATATTTTTGATATATTTTATGGTGAGATACGTACCGATGTTGGCTTAATGGAATATTCATGCATGGTTTCTCCTATCACGCCTCATTCTCTGTATTATAGACATGACTACCATAGTATGGCATAGAGGCGGGGCTTTATAGCTCTCCTTGTAAAACCAAATAACGAAAAAATTGTTTTTTCAAAATTATTTGGCAAAATGGCTTGAAAATGCAAGCATCACCTAGAATAGCATCACGAAAATGATTTCGAATGAGTTCTTTGCTCAATAAAAAAATCAAATATTTACTCGATCGTTACCTCATCCTTATTGGTTATTATGAATAGTGGTTGAGTCATTAGTGGTTTATGGGGTTCTTTTAGACCTTTCTTTTTTCAAATGAAAGGGAGCCTGATCGTATCATGAGAATAGTACATGAGAGGAATCAAATTATTGATTTAGACTCTATACCATTTTCATTTATGTCGAGTCCCCTAAGGATGAGTAGGACAATGAGTATTTAGGACCAAAGAGGGATTCAGGTTCCCATGTGTTCTCCCATGTATGCACAGAAGGAAGTAGAAGGCCAAGAAGGATCATAGTCGAAGAATAGGTTTTTTATGCCTTTATCATATGGGTACTTTGTAACAACTTTAGCTTGTGATTTTGTATGACTTGATTTAGGTTTCTTTCTTTTGCCTATATATGATATCATTTGGGATGTACTAAAATATTTTTACCACTTCGATGTTAGAATATTTGATATATGTATACACATATTGTGTAACAGTTAGGAATTCTTATCCTCTTAATATTGCATTTTAGTTTAATTTGAAGGTGTTGTAGCAAATACTTTTAGGTCTAAGAGAGACCACTTTATTAGTTTGGGTCTTTTATTCCTTTTTTCGTTTAGCTGGTTTTGCAATAAAATAAACTAGTAAGATTTAGAGTATTACCAGTATCTATTTAGATAACTTTCTTGCATTCATTACTTGGCGTTAGCCGCTTTACAATAATATTTTCTGATAAGGTTTATGTTGATGCTATTACCTACTTAGGTAGGTTTATAACATTTATTAGTTGGCATCTTTGTAGTAAGATAATTTGATATGGTATTAGGTATTGCCATCACCTATTTAGGTAGGCTTGTGGCATTCGTTGGTAGGCGTCTTAGCCATTGCATAACTTGATAAGGTTTTAGATGTTGTCGTTGCATATTTAAGTAGGTTTGTAACATTCATTATTTTGCATCTTAGCCATATCTTTATAGGGATTTACCAAGCCATTTCTTGATTGGTTTTTAGTTACTAGCCTTGTGCCTAAATTAGGGTCTACCTAATGCTTATAAAATCTTTGGATTGCAACTGAAGACTATTCTATTTTATTAGGGGAATCTACCAGCTAAGTACCTGGTCTTTCGCTAAGAGTTTCATGGGAATCTTATATTCTAAGAACTTGGTCCTTTTTGAAGAGTTTTGGTGGGAGTCTTCTCTTCTTAGTACCTAAATTTTGCAAGAAGTTTTGGTGGGAATCAAATTTGCTAAGTACCAAGTGTTTTGCTGGGAGTTTCGATAGGAGTACTCTCCGCTAGACTTCTCTTAGTGCATGGTACAACTTGGCCATGGCTCTCTCCTGCATTCATTTCGACCGTTTGTGAAACCTAGATGATAAGGTCATCTCTTATAAGTAGTGGTAAGAGTATTGCTAAGGCACATTTCTTTAGGGTATATAGGGAACAGATCCTTCTAAAGGTCTTCCTTACTTCATCGAGGCAACCCAACCTATTTTATGATTGAAATATTTGTGAGAATATTTTGATAATTGAATATATCTACTTATGGTAGGAGTTAACCATTAAAATAATTTTTGTTTACTATGTGATATTTGGTGGAGTAACGTACTTTCCCCTTCCATATTATACCATAACAAGATAGGTTTTTGGCCTTTTAAAGAAATATACCTTTAGCAGAGAAGTAGTATTTTGGTTCTTCCTTTTTTTGAAAAAAGTTCTACAGGTGGTACCCTTTCATAGTTTTTTTAAATACTTTTGTTCCTTATTGGGTTAAGGATATTTTGGTGTATGACTTGTAATCAAGATCAAACCTCTCGTCTGACAAGAAGTATTATAAAGTAGTTTCATGAGACAATGGACATGGCTAACAATAAAGACAAAATAATGGGAGTTAGATGGTGGGACAATTCCCATTTTATTTGAAAATCATAAAGTGATATCTTTAATAAACCCAAAGGTTTAATGAAGAAGCTCTAATAGCCCCCTCCCAAAGTATAAACCACATAGAAAGGGCAACTTCCAAAGGCAAAATAGATAGAAATCCAAGAATTCTGAAGGCTAATATAAGAAATCCATTAAATCTGTCCCCCACTCCCAAGTATAAGCTTGGTAGGAAGGTTAATAGCAAAACTGCAGTATTAGATATCCAAAATTCTAAAAGCCAATATAAGTGAACCATTAAATGCTCTAAGTATAAACTTGGTTGAAAAGGTAAGAGCCGAAGGGCGATATTAAAAGTCTAAGAATTCCGCAATATAAAAAATTTATTGAATGTCCCCCAAGTATAAACTTGGTAGAAGGGTAATAGTCGAAAGGCAATATTAGAAGTGCAAAAATTCCGTAGGCCAATAGAAGAAATCCATTAAATCCTTCTTAAGTATAAACTTTCAACAAAATCATTACATAATTTAAGGGGTATTGAGGTTGCAGGGACCATGCAATCATTTTTTAAAGGCATAAAACCATTATAAAAAGACTTAAGGCTTTTTCTGATTTTTAGATCCAGAATTCCTAAAATAATTCTTTTATTGGTCGAAATATAGGAGATATATTCCATTCATCCATCAAAATATTTGAATTTGACATAAGAGTTTTCCTCAAAAGAAAAGGAAAATGATATTAAACACTATATCAAAACAAAGCATAAAATAATTACTTCTTAATAAACTCAAAAGGTTTCCACTTTTTAATCACTTTGTCAATGGCATAAGATAGCTCCTAACATTCAACGGTTTTGTATCTATTTGCGAGATGATAAATGCAAAACTTTTCTCCCTTCGGGCTTTCTCTTTTTGATGTGGGTTAACATTGATAGGAAAGTATTTTATGAGTCTTTTGAAAGATCTGAGACATGCTTTCATTGAGTGGGGTGACAACCTTGTCTTTTTTGAGTTTCTTTCGGAGTTTGTTAGTTGGAGTAATGGAAAAAGGCATTTTAGTAGTGAGGGTAAGATCATATTTCATCATCTTGACACTCAGATTACTTACTTTATGTTTCATCGCCTTAAATATTTTCCATATAAGCTGATTCCTAAAAGGATTGGTGCCGATATCCCAAAAGCTATGTAATTTGGAGGCTTGAAGTTTATAAACAGGGTTATGTTCCCCGCTTTTGTCTTTTTCTGCAATTAAATTGATAAGACACTTTTTGATATCTTCTTTAATGAATTGAATTCAAAGGTTTACGGGTAATTTCGAGTTAAACATTGTACTATTACTTTGGTTGTTGGAGTTAAACATGGCTATTTGGGAAGAACGGTTGATTTCCGAGATAAAGGGATAAAGGAACAAAGGTTGGAGTCCTTCTAGCGCTAAAAATGTTAGTTTGATTTTTCGTTAAACAATAACACTTTAAATTTCAAACACAAACTTTGAACACTAGGTTGCTATGTGTTTCGTAGGTTGTTAACCAAAGGCTAAAGATGGTTGTCGGAATTTAGATCATTCTTAGTAAGGATGCCGAAGTAAATCAGTATTGACTAAACTGAGACTAAATGATGTAAGTAAGTTGAAAGTAAAAAACGATGGAAGTAAAGACATTGAGAGATATGGTGGCTTGGGCTAAAATTCAAATGTCCACTCTCATTTTCTTTGCTAGAGTTCTACTTTATAACTAAGAGGATGTTACAATTATGAGTTGGCCAAGTCCACCATTAATAAGATTTTGACATGTGCTCTAATATTGGAGAATACTCATATTACTAATGTCGAATGATGCAAAAGCTAAAAAAGATCATTGATGCATTGGGATTGTGCCTATTTATAGGCATCTTGCTATATTGTTTTTGTTGGAGAACTTTATCCTAAATTGCTGACTTGGATCGCTTCTTATCCAAAAATTTAAACATATGTCTTTGTCCGGCTATTTTGTAAATTAATGTGGATTGATGACATAGAATTCCATATATAGCTTTTGGACGTGGCAGTCCGCACAAGTTGTATATATTTTGGGTCATCTGAACCGTTGTTGCATCTAAAGATTAGCTTAGCTATTGATCCAGGTTCTCATTTTAGAGTGCTTTTGGCTTTATAGCGTTGTATTGGATTTAGCTTTCGGTTAATGCTTGTTAGAGGGCTTGTTATTCCTGTTCTTAGCAGGTCGGGTGATTACTACATTCAGACATTATTTATACTTTGGCATAGGGGATTATCCTTTGATTTTGTGAGCCAAGGATTGCTATGCAGAAGTAATACGGTATTTTTATTAACATTTAGAATTTATGGGAAGCATATATAGAATAAAACTTATATGGTTTAGAAATGAAATATAACCAAGTAAAAATTATTATATGACGCCTATATCATGTGTCTAGTGGTGACTCATTTACATTAGCATATAAGGGAAGAACCATGCTGCATAATCAAAAAGTGCTTTCAAATGCTTGTAGGGACATGTCATTTTCGTTCTCCAAGGATTCTTCTAATTTCCTACTGGATCTGGCCAATCACTTTGTAGTATATGTGGACAAGTTAGGCCCACAAGGTGGCTTATAGTACATTTTTCCTATTTTTGATCCATTGGGCCTATGCAGTCTAAAAGATTATTAGAGCCAATCTAATAAAATTTTGAATATAATCTTATTTTATTTATTTTGGTTAAAAGGAAGTTTAATTTAACTTTAAATTCAAATATATAATAATGAAAGTATAAAATACAATCATATGTGTAAAGTATAAGTACAACATATAAGCAATGTACACAGTTAATGTGTGCATATATGGGTACTAGGATTTATACCGTAGCAGACATACTCGCCTTTTATATTTGCCTTTGTTATCCATAATATTATTTTATAAACATGTAAATAATAGTAATATATGTGTATATAAATTTTTCTTACACTTATACATAATATGTTAAAAATGTTTTCTGATAGACAAAAGTTAACTTATATTTATAACAAGACAATTAATGAATTAAAGTAGACATTCATGAAAAAGAAAAGATGGAGGAGTTACCTTGTTCCTTTTAACATTCATTCAATGTTATTTAAAATCATCAATTAAACTCTTAAACTTATATGCATATAAAATTAATTTTAACCACTTCCATATTTTGAAATCTATAATTAACAAGTATGAATCAAGTTAAAACTTAGGAAGGATTTAAAGTTAAATCTTTGATTTTACACCAAAGCCCTTTTCATAAACTTTGAACTAAAATATCACACATATATACATTAATTGAAAACTACGTTATGAATTTAATAAAATATATGCATGTAAAATTTGCAATTATATATGTATTAAGATTTAAAGTTAACGTACCAAAAGGATAACATTAAATTAGGAATGGTTCAAGAATTTATGATATTTTACACAAAATTTCATCCTTTTTTTAAACAACTTTCAAACGAAGGTATACAATAACCAAAATAATTATATTCTAACAAAAATCATATAAAACATATATTCAATTTCCAAATGATTTCAAATAGGCAACACATGAAGTTTGTTCAAGTTTATATTTATATAACAAATATAAAACCATATCAATTATTCTAAAATGAGGTTCCAGTAGAATTTGGTTCGTTTTGTTGAACAATAGTTTCCAAAATTAGAACAAAAGGACAACTTAGGCACATATAAATTCTCTGTAAAATTTCCGATCCAAACTATAAGAACAAACTGAAAAATAAACTAAATTAGATGATATATGTGATAGCTCTGATGTTAATAAGATAAACATCTAACTAAAAAGGGGTATATAACAAAATGGATCTTAATCAAATTAATATTATGAACATATTTTATTAAAGGAGATGTGATAAAAGGGGATTTAGTTTAAGTTAAATAGATAAGCGTATATTCATATATAGTTTGAAAAACATATAAATCATATTAACAAGTCGAATATAGGAATTAATAAAAATAAAATTTTACCGTAAGATGTAGCCAAAAGAACACACTTTGAGTGATGAATAAAAAGCTTCTAAATTCTTGGATCAACCTCTAGATTTTGCAAAGATCAAGAGGTGTCAACCACCTTCGTTATTTGATTTTAATTTTGAAATTTTTTCAAAGCCATGGACTCTATGAATTTCAATCATGATAAGGACAAGAGAGGAAATAATAATGAATGGTCTATAGAGAAAATGAAATGAATAAAACAGAATTTCTTTTAAAGAAAACATTAAAACCTTTCAATTCCCTTCTTTAAAATTTTCCCTATTTAATTGCTCATCAAATCTCATCGAAACCTCTTCGTTATGTATGGATGGCCGTGAAAGATGCACGTACCCTCCAAAATTTCCAAAATCACTTAGCATTTAATCTATCTAAATCCAATTTAAATATTTTATCTATATCATATATCGTTATATGTGTTTATAACTTTTATATACTCACTTTATTAAATACTTACGGTATTCAAACAAATTAAATAAATTTATAAATTTATGTTTCATAAATATTAATTAATTTACAATGATTATAAATTAACTAAACTGTATGGTTTTTCTAAGTATACATCATTGCTATGAATCAAACGTGTAAATTCAATCAGCGATTAATATTGAACAATTTGAATAATGACGTTCACACGTCACCTTAGCTAGTGCGATGACATTTTGGTTGAATTTATTTCTTACATATTTTTTCAGTAAAAATCAAATTTTACTTATTATAAGTGGTACATGGTAGTAATGATTATTTACACTTATTCTCTTCATCGGCACTATATCACCTTAGGACTTGTGAAATTTGGTTTCAGTCAAAATTTTGACGTCACCCACATTTAACTTGATTAGTCCAAACATAAAAGCCTTGGTTCAATAATAAAAATTATCATTAGCCATACTACTCTGGCCAAAGACTTTGACTTGAATTGACTAAGTTGACCATGATACTATTCTCATATAACCGAGGAGATGAACTCTCTACGTATAGTGTTTCACTTCTAACTCTTCAACTCAAACCCAATTATAGTTATTAGATGACATCATACTAAATTTTACTTTAATCAATTCAAGAGTACTATGCAATATCATCACTTTGAGGTTTTTTTGTTTGACCATAGTTGTATTTACTAACAGAAAAGTCTCCAGTGAGTCATTCCATAGTTATCTTATAACTAACGGTATGTAGCCCCTTGGTCACTCTAGCAGCCATTAGTAATATACTGTGCAAAATTTGTGGAACGTTACGCATTCATTCAACCGGTGTATCAATATCCTATCTCGAAACATCTTGATTTGGAATATTTAAAATAATATGTGACTTTTAATGTAATAAATTTCTCATGATTACAACACATTGTAATGAATATCACATAACATGTTAGCTAATGATGTTCAATTCAATATACATTAAATTAATTACTTAATTAATGATATAACAATATAACAAGTATATAATAGAATAAAACACCATTTATTTTGAACAACTTTGGTTATCAAGTTGGATATATGTGAAAGTGTGCTATGAATAGAGTAATATGGATCTACGATGAAACAAAGTCTAGTGATGATAATAACACTATAAATAGTGTGGAATACAAAAACAGTATAGTAAAATGACACCAGAGATTTTTATACTAGTTCGAAGCACCGTCCTACGTCTAGTCCCAGACTCCTTCTGGAATTTCACTAAAACAACAACCCTCACTTAACCCGGAGGAACAGGTCTATACACCCCTGAGCAGCCGAACAAGGACTTGAGCAGCAGAACAGGATTTTGCATCAACAGCCGAAGAGGACTTCACTCGTCTGAGCAGCAAAACGGGACTTCAACAATCACAGAAAATAGTTTTGACTTATTTGTGTTCTGATAACACATATTTGTCACTTGTACTACACCCTTCCTATAATCATCTCCTCGAATATAAATATATATATTTGAAGTATATGAAGAATAGAAAGGTATAATATTGCTTTAATGCAGAATAATTAAAAGTATGATAGCAAATAGATTTTCAAAAATTAGATCAGCGAATAAGAGAATTCGATTGTGATTAAGTGATTTGGAATGAAGCTGGAGTTTGTATTTATAAAGGTTAGAAATCAGCGACCGTTGGTGAAGAGTTTCAATTGAAGTGTTGCATCCAGTCTTTTCGTAGAGGTTCGTATCCCTTCACAGAAAGTCGTGTCTTTTCGAAAAGTGGCTGTTGTAGATATTCAGTCGACTGAATATTCAAATTAATTTTTAAATTTTAAATTCGTATACCTATGTATCTATGCATGCTGCAAAAAATACCGAGTGTCAGTCGACTGGTTTCAGGAGGTCAGTCGACTGACCTGGTTAATTTTCTGCAGTTTGCACAATTTACATATATATTAATTTCTATAACTTTAAAACACTTTTATAATTTAAATGTATGCTTATATATATGTATAAAATATTTAGTAAATATAATGATTAAATATATAAGCTAATATATACGTAATCGAGGAGAGATTTTAACAATATTGATCTAAGACTTAAAAACAAAATACTATAGTTGATGCACCGGTTTTAAAGTCTCTTCTCCTTGTCTTTTTTTGTCATTGTAGTCGTCAAATCTGTATGTCGTAGTGATAGCTTCCTATCATGAATCAAAATCAAGTCTCGACATTCTCCCCCTTTTTGATCGAAGACAACCGTAGATAGATATAGATTTTGAATGTATATATATATAACATAAATACTTACTCCCCCTGAATTTTTGATGCTCTCTATCCTGCATTCTTATTATTAGCAATAATATTTCTCCCCTTTTGTCATCGACAAAAAGGAATAAGTAATATGAAGTTATAATATGAAAAATATTATAAGATAAAAACAAGAACAATCATCCATACATTTAACTTCCATATTCAGGAATGTTCAAAATAAATAAACTAGAATGGCCATTTGGTACAAGCCATACGAATTGAAAACAAATGTTTTGGATAAAAAGAAAAATAACATCTTATGCCATTGGTTTCTTACCCCTACCACTGTCACCTTCTTCTCCATCATCATTACTACCACCTGCTTGATCGTCGTCATAAGAAGACCATGTAAAGACTGGTTGCTTACCCTGCTCACCTATAGTAGTCGTAGATGTCCCGAAAGAGGATGAGATAGCTTGCCATAATTTGGTAAAAAAATCCTTTGATCTTATCGAGCTTCTTATCACCTTTAATGATGTTGGATTGTAGAATTTGTTGATTACGGCAAATTATATTGATGGATTCACGTGGTTTTAGACCCGGATTTGGAATCACAATTTCTTCTTGTTGATGGCGAGTCGATCTTTAACGAGATGGTCCTTGAGATGGCTTGCCATGTTGTTGTAGTTGATCTTGAGTTGTTTGCCTTTGGGTCCCTTCTTTAAAAGATATTATATGAAGGGGTCAGGCAACCGGTAGTTTCATCAAGGCAAAAGTCCGAGCATTCAAACATCCAATGGTAGAAATCGGTGAATCCGGTTTCGGAATTTCAAAAGCTTTTAGAAGACGCATAATATATTCGCCATAGTAGATTATATTCATTCTACCGTTGTTGAAGCTTAAAAATTCGTCAAGAATTAAATAGAGCCAGTTGACTTTTATGTTTCCAAAGACAACATATAAAGCTTTAAATTAATTTTCGTAGACATGTTCATAACTCCCGGTTCTAGGAGTTACGGTTTTCATTAGAGCGCGATGAATAATTTATGCCTTTGGTCGTAAAGACATCGGTTTTAGTTGATGCATTTCGTCTTCTAGAAAAAATGTCTTACATTGTCTCGATCAACTAAGTCACAGTCAATAGTAGCCAATTCCACACCATCATTTTCTGTTTGTAAAATATGAGTCGTCCGGTTTGGAGAGAAAAAAACGGATTTCCCACATAGGAGACTCCATACACAGATTTTTTGATTTTGAACGTCTTGGTGACCTAAATTTAGGTTTGCGTAGAACAATTTCACCATTATTTTGTTGATTTTTTGTTTGTTATCATCAATGTTAAATAATGACTCCAAATTCCTCCTTCGACCTAACTCTTCGATGTGATATGGAGAAAAATCAGGGAATTTGACAAACGAACTTTCGAAAATCCTTGAGTCTTGCATTCGTCTCCACCTACTAATTGCGATGTCATCAAATAGCCATCTTTGAATTTGTTCATTCGACGGAGGTTGAGATGATGAGGAAGCTTGTCCCTTTCGTTTAGGAGCCATTTAATTTTAATTTTGAAGAAAAAATGGAGTTTTGGAGAGCCTAGGGTTTTTGAGAATTTTGAAATCTAAAATGGTAGTGAGGAGAGAAGGTAAAGTGGAAGATAAAAGGAGTGAAGTTGGTAGGTAAAAGTTAAAAAGTAAATCAGATCTTCGGCTCAGTCGACTGGCTCAGGGCTTCAGTCGACTGAAGCTGATGATCGAAATTTTTCTATCTTCTGGTCCAGTCGACTGAGGCTCTGAGATAGTCGATTGCCCATGTATATAAAAAATTTATGTTGCTGCGTCAGTCGACTGGCTTAGGGCTTCAGTCGACTGAAGTTAATGGTCAAAAATTTTCTACCTTCTGGTCCAGTCGACTAAGGCTCTAAAACAGTCGACTGGCCATGTATATATAAAATGCTGTTGCTATGTCAGTCGATTGATCACCTGAGACAACCGACTGACCTGGAAGTTTTTCTGCAGTGTATTTGTTTTTGATGTTAAATGTTAATATATTATATGTGTTGTTAATTCTATTAATATAAATAGTTTATATTTTGATGAATGATACAGAAATAAATTTATTTTGTTGTGAAATGTTAATATTTTCTATACGTGAAATGTCGATTAATGAACCAGAAATAAATTTATTCAAAAAAGAAACGTGCATACGTAGAGAATTTATTCGAAATATACAACAAAAGAGAATGAAAACTATGATTATTTCGAGGGGATAGGCGTCTTGAATTCTTTCAGTTGCTTACGACGAGCATTCGATTTTTCTTTGCGATCCCACAAATTCAGTAAGTATGGTGGTCGCGGTAGAGATGAAGTCAATGTTCGCCTGATATGCGAAACAACATGTTCATCTATCGGATGTTACGATGCCCTGCAGAACTTCATAGCGATGTGCTCAGTGATTCCTATCCGTCTGGAGTTTATCTTTTGTTCGTAATACTTTTGCCGTTGTAACATTAGAGATTCTTGCTGATAATGGTGGAGATCATCGATCTTTTGTTTCATGTTCGAAGAAATATCAATAGTCTTCTATCCCTTCTTCTTGTCTGGGGTATATCCGATGTGATAGACCGATGATGGTGAAACTTTATGATTCAGAGTTTTTGGAGAGTTGTTTGATGCAATAATTTCGATCAAATCCATGGAAGAGGAGGTTGACAAACTTAAAAAAACTGTTTATTAAAGCTTTTCGTCAGTTTGAGATGAGAATGAATGAAGGCCCTACTTCGGTTTGTTCGCATAGAAGATGGAATATACATCTATTTATAGGCTAAGTTTAGGAAAAATAGGATAGATTTGAGTGGATTATATTAAATTCAGCCAAGAAGTATGGAAATACGTTAGTTTTTCTGTTGGCTGATATATTTTGTGTAATTTTAATATTTATAAAAAAAGTAATGTATGTTTATAAAGTTAAATGTGGCATGTATTGTAGCATATATTAATATCACCATATAATAAACTGCCCATTCTAAACTACAACATAAAAAATCAATAGCTCAAGTGGTTAAGACACTTGGGCTATTCACAGCAGGTCATGGGTTCGAGTCTCAACATGGTCAAAATTTTGAATTTTTGCAAAAAAAAAAATTATTTCAGTTTTTAGTAAAAAATATTATATTTTATTTATATATCTTTAATTGACATTATACCGATCTCACGTCGCAATTTTATAAACATATTTTCTAACGGTGGTTTAGTAAAAATATCGGCTAATTGTTTTTCTGATGGTACGTAGTCCAGATTTATCACTTCTTTTTCTATATTATCACGTAAAAAATGATGTTTAATATCTATATGTTTAGTTCTTGAGTGGTTTATACGATTTTTAGATAGAATTATCGCAGTAACTTGTTGATTTTGATAGATTGATTTCGAAATCTTTAAGTGTCTTTTGCATACAAATAACATGTGTGCAAGCTAGTGCCACAGAAATATATTCTGCTTCACAATTTGATAGAGAGACATAGTTTTGTTTCTTACTAAACTATGATATTAAGGATTTAACAATAAAGTGACACGTACCGCTTGTACTTTTTCTATCTGTTCGTGATCCTCCGAAATCAGCATCGCTGTATGATACTAGTTCGAACGAACACTCTTTCGGATAGAAAAGTGTGAAATTTGTAGTTTTACTAAGATAGCGTAGTATAATTTTACAGCACGTAAATGTGACTCTTTGGGGTCAGATTGAAATTGTGCACATAAGCATACACTCATCATAATATCAGTTTTACTTGCTGTTAAATAAAGTAGTGATCCTATCATACTATGATATAGTTTTTGGTCTACACTTTTGCCGTTTTCATCATTATCAGGATGTGCTGTTGTGCTTATAGGTGTTGGTTTGGCAGAAGTATTTTCAATTCCAAAACGTTTGATAAGATTATTACAGTATTTTTCTTGATTAATAAAAATTCCATTTGAAACTTGTTTTATTTGAAGTCCTAGAAAATATGATAATTCTCTCATATGGGATATTTCAAATTCTCTTGTCATTATTTCAAAAAATTCGTTACATAATTCATTATTAGTTGAGAAAAATATAATGCCGTCGACATATAATTGAATTATTAATATATCATTTTTCGAATGTTGTATAAACAAAGTTTGATCTACTTTTCCTATTTCAAATCCATAATTAATTAGATAACTTTTTATCGTTCATACCAAGCACGTGGTGCTAGTTTTAAACCATATAAAGCTTTCTTAAGTATATATACATGATCTAGATATTTCTCATGAATAAATAAAGGAGGTTGTTCAACATAAACATTTTCTTTAATATAGCCATTTAATAAAGCACTTTTAACATCCATTTGATAGAGTTTAAAGTTATTAAAACATGCGTATGCCAATAAAATTCGTATTGCATCTAGTCTAGCAACTGGAGCAAACGTTTCTTCGTAGTCTATTCCTTCTTCCTGGTTATATCCTTGTGCTACTAGTCTTGCTTTATTTCTAGTTATATTTCCTAATTCGTCTGCTTTATTTTTATAAAGCCATTTAGTTCCTATAACAGTTTGACCGGTTGGTCTGGGTGCTAGTTCCCAAACTTCATTTCGTTCAAACTGATTTAATTCTTCTTGCATAGAAATAATCCAATTTTCATCGGATGATGCTTCCTTAGCATTTTTAGGTTCAATAGTAGAGAGAAAAGCTACATTACCCATTAAATTTAGTTGATTTCTAGTTTTAAAATTTTAATTTATTTCTCCAATTATATTTTCTGTAGGATGATTTCGTAAAACTCTTCGAGGAGATCTTATTGTATTAGTAGTATTTCTGTTTTCTAAATTATAATTAATGTTTTCATTTTCTCTAGAATTATGAATGATATCGTCATTATCTCTTGAATTGTTTATTATTATATATTTTTTTAATTATTAAGTAAGTCATTGTCATTAATTGCATTAGAAATAGGTTTAGAGTTTTCATCAAAAGATACATGGAGTGATTCCTCTATAATATTAGTTTGTTTATTAAAAATTCGATAAGCTTTGCTTCGATTTGAATATCCAAGAAATATTACTTCGTCACATTTTGAATCAAATTTGCCAAGCTGATCTTTGGTAATAATATAAATCATTTTGATCCAAATATTTTAAAATAAGATATGTTTGGTTTTCTATCGTTAAAAAATTCGTAAGGAGTATTTTTGGTAATAGGTCTAATAGAAACATGATTCAAAACATAACAAGCAGTTGCAACAGCTTCTGCCCAAAATTGTTTTGATAACGTGCTTTCATTTTGTAAAGTTCTTGCACATTCTTGTAAAGTTTGATTCTTTCGTTCTACAACTCCATTTTATTGTGAAGTTCTAGGAAACGAAAAGTTATGAGATATTCCTTTCTTTTCACAATAATTATCAAACTGTATATTTTCAAATTCACCTCCATGATCACTTCTAATATTTTTAATTTTAATACCTTTTAAATTTTGAATTTGTTTAACAAATGTTCTGAAATTTTCAAAGGTATCACCTTTATTTTTAACAAAGATAGTTAATGTATATCTAGAAAAATCATCAACTATTACAAATACGTATTTATTATGATTTATGAATTGAATTTTGGTAGGGCCAAATAAATCCATATGTAGTAACTCGAGCGGTTGTAATGTTGAAATAACTTTCTTAGATTTAAACGAAGATTTAGTTAATTTACCTAGTTGATATGAGTCACATATATCACTAACTTTAAAATTCATATTTGGTAAAACTTTTACAAGAATATTTTTAGAAATTTTATTTATATTTTTGAAATTGATATGACAGAATCGTTTGTTCCATGTCCAGGGATCATTTTCTTTAGCTATTAGACACATATCTGAGTTATGATTGATTTTCATATTTAAAACATAAATGTTTTTATCTCTATTTCCTTTGAAAATGAAATTTTGATTCTGATCAAGAATACTACATTTATTTTCAGAAAATATTAAACCTTTATCACATAATTGACTTATACTTAATAGATTATGTTTTAAATTATTAAATAATAAAACGTTTGTAATAAGAGGTAAATTAGATGTACCGTAATTCTCACACCGCCTTTGTCGATGATATATCCATTGGAATTATCTCCAAAAGTGACAGAACCTCCATCTGAGTATGTAATATTTATCAGCGTATTTTTGTCTCCTATCATATGTTTTGAGCAACCACTGTCGAGTATCCATTTTCCTCTTTTCTTGAGTGGGACCTACAAAAAATATGAGATAACATTGGTACCCACCTTTTTAATATGGTCTAAGAGTTAGGTCTTAGGAAACCAAACCCAAGTGGGTTTAGTATCTCTTTTATAAATATAATTTTTATTATTATGAGCATTTTCTATAAATAAACAAATATACCTTTCCTTTATTAGTCTATTATTAGTTTTAGGTACCCATATATTTATAGTTTTAGAAACTAATCTATTTGAGGATGTGGATGTTTTTATCATACTTAGCTTTGTTTGAATTACTAGATTGTGAATTCTTGACTTTCTTGTTATATCCTAAACCATTTTTATTACAGATTGTGAATTCTTAATAATTCTAGATAAATTATCTCTTCCTTTATTGAATTTGAAACATTCTTAGTGATTCCTTCTAATTTGGTCTTTAGACTTGAATTTTCTAGTTCTACCATTTTAATATTAGTTTCTAAAACGTGATTTTCAGAAACAAGACTATCATTCTTTTCTTTTTGAGTTTCAATTTCTTGACTTAATAAAATAAGTTGAGAATTAACATTTGAAGGAGATTCCTGAGTTTTTTCTAGTTCTTCTTCCAATATTTTCTTTTCGTCTTTAAGCATGTCTCTTTTGAATTCAACCTTGTTCTAATTTTCTACAGTTTCTTCATATTTTCTTTTGAGACTTTTTAAAGTATCTAATAATTCAAAATTTGTTTCAATCATATCATCAAAAGTAAAATCACTAACCTCATTTGTTTTAGCTATAAAACATACATTAGCTTGTTCATTATCGCTATCATTTTCACTTTCCAAAGAAGAAGAGGAGGAATCTAAATCATCCCATGTGACTGAAAATGCTTTTCTTTTGAATTATTCCTTCCTTTTATTTCGATATTCTTTCTTTTGATCTGGATAGTCCTTCTGCATATGCCCAATTTTGTGACAGTTAAAACATTCCATAACTGATAAGGATGGTGGTTTATTGCTATTTGAACTTCTCTTGCCATTATTTCTGTTTCCTTTTCTATATTTCAAGAATTTCTTAAAGTTCTTGGCAATAAAGGCTAGATCGTCTGTGTCTGAAGCTGATTCTTCTTGTTCTGCGTGAAATGCTATATTCTTTTTATCTTGAGCTTGAACTCTTTTAGCCTGTAAATTCACTTCATAAGACATGAGATTTCCAATTAACTCTTCCAGAGTTATTTTGGAAATATCGTTCGCTTCTTCAATAGAGAGAACTTTTCTTACCCATTATTCCGTTAAAGAGTTAAGGATTTTGGATACAATATCAAAATCTAAATATTTTTCTCCTAGTCCTACTAATGAATGATAGATATCCTGAAATCTTGAATATATGTCATTTATAGATTCATTTTCTTTCACTCTAATATTTTGAAAGTGACTTTTAAGCATGGATATTTTGCTTTGTTTGACCTTGTTGGTTCCTTAATGTGTAACTTTCAGTGTACGCCATATTTCGTATGCAGTATTGCACATGCTAACATGGTTAAATTCATTTTTGTCTAAGGCATAAAACAACATATTCATGGCTTTTGCATTAGTTGTGGCATCTAGTTTCTGTGTATTTGACCAAGTGGAATATTCCTCAGTAGGAATAGTATATTCTATCTGAGTTATATTCCATGAATGAAAATAATTTTCTTGCATATAAATTCTCATCTGTGTGGCCCAAAATTCATGCCATTAAATAGGGTGGACGTGCAATGGATTGTCCTTCAATGAAGCTAGTGTTAATGCTAGTGTTAGTGCTAGTGTTAGTGTCCATATTATTAGATTATCAGATAACTGTGTTATGGTTATTTGATAACCTGGCTCTGATACCAAATGAAAGTGTGCTATGGATCATGTAATATTGATCTACGATGATGCAAAGTCTAGTGATGATAATAATACTATAAATAGTGCGGAATATAAAAACAGTATAGTATAATGACATTGGAGATTTTTATACTAGTTTGAAGCACCATCCTATGTCCAGTCCCAGAATCCTTCTGGAATTTCACTAAAACAACAGCCCTCACTTAACCTGGAGGAACAGGTCTATACACCCCTGAGCAGCCGAACAGGGACCTAAGCAGCAGAACAGGATTAGCCTCAACAGCTGAAGAGAACTTCACTTGCCTGAGCAGCAGAACATTACTTCAACAATTACAGAAAATAGTTTTGACTTATTTGTGTTCTGCTAACATGGATTTGTCACTTGTAGTACACCCTTCCTATAATCTTGTCCTCGATTATAAATATATATATTTAAAATATATAAAGAATAGAAAGGTATAATATTGCTTTAACGTAGAATAATTGAAAGTGTGATAGCAAATAGATTTCAAAAAGTTAGTTCAGAGAATAAGAGAATTCGATTGTGATTAAGTGATTTGGAATGAAGTTGGAGTTTGTATTTATAAAGGTTATAAAGCAGCAACTGTTGGTGAAGAGTTTCAATTGAAGTGTTACGTGCAATCTTTTCGTAGAGGTTCGTATCCCTTCACAGAAAGTCATGTCTTTTCGTAAAGTGGCTGTTATAGAAATTCAGTCAACTAAGCCTATGGGTCAGTCGACTTAATATTCAAAGTAATTTTTAAATTTCAAATTTCAAAATTCATATATCTATGTATCTGTGCATGCTGCACAAAATACCCAGTGTCAGTCGACTGATTTCAGGAGGTCAGTCGACTGATCTGGTTAATTTTGTGCAGTTTGCACAATTTACATAGTTATATTAATTTATATAACTTTAAAACACTTTTATAATTTAAATGTATGCTTATATATGTATAAAATATTTAGTAAATATAATGATCAAATTTGTAAGCTAATATATACGTAATCGAGGAGAGATTTTTACAATATTGTCCTAAGACATAATAACAAAATACTATAGTTGATGCACTAGTTTTAAAGTTTCTTCTCCTTTTCTCTTTTTGTCATAGCAGTCGTCAAATCTATACGTCGTAGTGATAGCTTCGTTTCATTAATCAAAACCAATTCTCAACAATATGTAATAGATTACATAACCCTAGGGCATGCACCTGACTCTATCAGTCTCCCACTTGCACTTGGGGTTAATTATGGAATTATATTCTAGTTCCATTGATCGATTTTCTCAAAAAATTAACCAGGCCGGTCCTTTAATGAATTGATATGTTATTTTGTTTTAATTATCTGCTTTATTAGTCAACTCTCTTCGATGTTGATAAACCGGCTTTATCATATGGAATCCTTTGGAGTTTGCTTTCTGATTTCCAATGAGTTTTAGGTTCTTTTACAAATTATATCACAATATTATTATCACATAACAATGTCATGAGATTCTCAATATTTGGAATCACCCTCACCACAGTTAAAAATTATACTTGTTACATTGTAGCTGTTTCAAGGCGATGTACTTAACATTTCGTTGAACCAACCGCTACTTATTATTTGGAACAATTCCACCTTACGGTTCCTAACATGAATTTAGGATTGACATACTTTACTCGATATCATTAATGAAGTTTGAGTCTACATACTCCTTTATAAGGAGTTCGTTGTTCTATATACAATTCTCTAATTTTTCATAAATAATTGAGAACAGTCTAAATTGTCATTTAGTAATCTTAATTTGGATTTGTTACTTGATTTATATATCATATATATTAGCGAAGTGTGATATTTTAGACAATATAACATGTATGATAATTCCTATTGCTAATGCATAAGGAACCCATCTTATATGCTCTATATTAAAATAGTTTAATATCGTGTCTGTGTATATCATTCGAGACAATACCAACATCCTTTTATACCGATTATAAAAGATATCATTTTCGAATCCAATGTCGAGTATTAAACAACCAAACTAACATGATTTTATTCAGTGCATCATTAATATTCATAATTTTTCTTTTTACTTTAAGAAATATTTTGGTACTTTCTTTTTTATAGACACATCTTCCTCTATATTCTGATTGAAATCAAAACAATTTTATTTCTCTGTTAAAATACTTGCATAAATCTGATGCTTATCAAATAGTACTTTCGTATCATCTCTTGGATCATATCCAATACTCATAAATTTAGTCATCGCTTCTATTAACTTTAAGAAATTTTAGTTGTTATATGGAAACAATCTATTTTAAATCATTGTTTAGAATTTCTATTTCAATGTATATGTACCAAAACTCAAAACCATATAGAGCGAATTTTTTTTGAATAAAATCCAAATTAACTAAATCATGTTGAATGATGAATCTATTACATTAGTTTCAACAATTGAAATTTATGATGTTATTCTTATAAACATGGCTTACATACAAATTGCATTGTTCTCCTTCCAGAAGACACTTTTGTGACCGACGTATCATACCCTTTCAGTTACCACTATTAAAATCATATTTTGATAATGTATTTAGAATCTATTCTGGATTTGTACATTGTGCCATATGGTAGAGTCAATGCTCTTCCTAGCTTATTTAAAATCGAGGAAGTTCTTTTCTTGGCATTAATAAAATGATAATTTCTATTTTTGTGTGATATTTATTACTAAACATTCTAATGTGTCGTATCTACTTAGTTTGGTAATTTCATTTCATCCATCATTATTAGTTTTATCCTTGGGTTATATCTAAATCCAACTGACTATGAATGATGCTAAAATATCATTAAATTGGCGTTTCTTGGAACAACAGTTGTTTCTTCATGCAAAGTAATAGGTATTCATACTAACTTCATGAACTACCATTATATATTTTTGTAGTTAATTTATATTTAAATTTATGAAACTTATGTACATAACATGAATAGGTTAATCAATATTGATCGGTCCCAAAACCATTTGGGTTGGTCCATACAAGATCCCTTCCTAATAAGTATTGCGTGCACTCTCTCGACTCACACAACCTATCAAATCCTTGACCAAAGATATACAGGGATTTTTGCCAATTCTTATCGTGCTTTATTTCATAAACTATGCTTTAGATGAAATTGATCTTAACCTTATGTACTTGCTCTTAACTACAAAACTTTACAAAAAGAAGTTAACTCAGCTTCACTTACCATTAATCATGCTCTGTCAAACTAAAGTCCAATTACTCCTTAACGATACAGCATCGTATATCATAGGGAGGAATTAGGTAAACTTGGAACTTCTTTCCAATACATTTACATATCCGATCAAATCTAATTGTTTTATTTTCTTTTGCACAGCATGTTATTTACTTCCATTTTATATTTTATAAACTTATCGGAGGCATACTCCATGTGTATCAAATACACATATTTATGTTTGCAATAATTCATCGATGAATTCAATAAAGTATTAAGAATCATTTTGGTAATATCAGACCTAATGATTGTATACATCTATATGTAATTATTAACTCTTGTGTCACTCCCACTAAATGAGTGTTATGCCCTTAGTCATTTTAGATACAATTCACCAATACCATATGATTCATAATAATGCGATTAAAGAATTATTTCTCAAAATTTGTGCTTAGTCCATAATTCCAAAATAAATGTAGAACTTCAAATACTTCTGTATTTGTAGTTGATGCAACAAACACTGTATTCTAGATTATTTAATAATGAATATTCATAATATTCAAAACAAAATAAAACTATATATATTCTCAATGAATACTAACAGTATTTATTATATTGTAAATAATATTTGGTGTATATACGATTTTTTTTGAATCTTGACGCATCCATCTATAAGTGTCATATACTATGCTCCTACTATTTATGTCATTACTATAATAGCGTATGAAATATGAAGTTCCATTCATCCACTCATTATGGGATATTTATTTCTTTTACTGTACCTAATTCATAGTCGAGAGTTTTCAATAAAATATCTTAAACTCGCAGAAATATTCCTTATAGAAAATAATTTTCTATATGAAAATACATTTGGAATAGAAATCACATTTCTTGTTCTATATAAGATATCAATAATATTTTATATAATTCTCATTTCTGATGTCTTATTTTGAAGCAGGAGTGACCATTCACTCTCTTCATACGATGCGTGCCTTAGTAACATCCACCCGCATACATTCACTCTCCTTTCCAAAATAGTCAAACCATTGAATGGAGATCTTTGTTGTAATTAGTCGTATTGAATACATGATTTTTCTTTATGGTTTATATTCTTATTTGCAATGAACTAATTTCATTGAAGTTTCTTTCATTACGAACCATGATCATTCACCATACAACATTCATATTTGACTGAACATAGATCAGACATCCACATTCTTGTATATCTAATCAAGTTCGACACTCATAGAAGATAATACATGGTCTTGTACAAATAAATAATTAAGCGACCGAGGCATGGATGTTTCAGTGATTGTACAAATTGGTTCTTACGTGGGTCTTGATAACATGACAATGGATTTAAGGGTAACTGTATTTTATATTTTATATTTCTTTGTCAGTCTCTAATTTAGTTCATTTGTACATCTTAAATGATAAACATTTCATCTATTTTATTAGTTGCACAAACTATAAATGTAGATTATTTTAACTTTATATAGAAAATGTTCTTATTACAAAGGTTAAATGTTACCATTTCATTTTTCTAATTAGTCTTCCACTAGATATTTAGGTTTCTCAAAACCCTAAGAAAAACATAGATATTTTTAGTTTCTCTAGTGGGGATTAGGACTCATTTTCCTTGGGATTCTGGTCTTATGAAATATCAGTCAATCATAAGCTCACTAGTAATGGAAAACACTTTATTGATTGTATCAAATATAACTCCTAACCCATGGTTTTTGTCCTAATCTCATCTTGACTTTGAGGAATATTAACAAATCAAAAGAGATTATTCACTCGTAATCACTATTTTGTAATGGCCTAACTATAAAGCATCTACCTTGAAGAATATCAAATAATTCGTGCATGTACTTACCTCGTCTAGTCAATATATTAATAGCACTACAGATAACATCTCTAGCTTAAGGAATATGAACAACTAAAGAGTATGCAAGTAATCTATTAATATATAAATTATAGAGACACCTTATGTTAAAGATTCATGATCTCTTATTTTCTTAGTGATATCAATTTAGGGAATAATATATTTTAGATGAAATACCCTCATGATTCAAGTGTCAGACGCATTTGAAATCACGGAATACGTACTATATGCATGTTTTTATTCCTCAATCTTTTTTGTTTTAATAACAAAAGTGACACTTTATTCAAGTAGTGCACTCATGACGATGTCCTAAGGATCGAAACCATGATATCTAACTACTTAAGCTAGAGGTCCTTGAAATTTATTCCTTAAATCTTATTTGGGTTTCTTTATAGTTCCACTTAATTTAACACATAATAATTATATAAGAACAAAATTATTTACAACATTTATAATTCAATCTAATTACAAAATATATGCATGTATCTTATTAATTAAATCTTATTTGATTAAATTTGACCGTATTAATTAAATTATATTTAACTAATTTTATTTATTTAATACAAAGTTTCTATAATATTATATTACTCATGTTGAACTATTTAAGATATCTAATCAAGTATAACATTTATTATTTATTTATGTATACATATCAATATATGTATACATTTTAATTAATTACCTATAATAATTTTATTTAATAATTTTTATTTCAGTAAATAATTTATTTAAATATTTTAATTAATTTTAAATTTTAATTTAATTCATAAACAATATAAAGATAAATAATAACTATAACGATTATAATCATACCCATATATATCAATATATATGTTTAAATCAATTAACTTTTAATTAATTATTTAATTTAATATAATTAATCCTATTAATTAAATTTTGAATTTCAAAATTAATTATCTAATTTCTTAAAATAATTTGGAAAATCTAAATGCATTTTATAACATTTGTAAAGTTTTATTTATTTTTCAGAATTAACATTTAAATTTGAAATGATTTTTAGATTTTAAAATAAATTTTAGAGATTAGCCCAAGGCCCAAAATCATTTTGGGCCTTTATGTTAGGGATAATCTTTAGGCTTACTTCATCCTTTGGACTAGGCCAGTAGCTAGGTAGGGTAGCGTACTTGTTACCCAAATCCAAGATTCAATAATATGTTTCTAGACACTCTACTAAATGGGTGAGCTTTAATTAGTTAGCCCTATTATTGTTAATTTAGATAGCATAGATCATAGCTTTGATCATATTGTAAAAACTGGACCAATCAGAAGCCGGTGCAATAGGTAGATTTCAATTTGTTTTTCTAATTTTGGATCTGTTGGGCCTACGAAGTCTAAAAGTTTATTATATCTAATTTAATAATATTTTCAGTAAAATTTTATTTTATTTAATTTGGTTAAAAGATGTTTAATTTAAATTTAAATTCAAATATATGATAATAAATATATCAAATACAATCATATATGTAAAGTGGAAATGCAACATATAAGTAATGTACGTAGTTAATGTATACGTATATAGTGTTGGCATTTACACTATAACAGACATATTCACCCTTTATATATGCCTTTGTTGTCCATACTATTATTTTAAAGACATGTAAATAATAGTAATATACGTGTGCTCAAAATTTACTTACACTTATACATAATATGTTCAAAAATATTTTCAAATGGATAAAGATAACTTATATTTATAACAAGACAATCAGTGAATTAAAGTAGGCATTTATGAAGTGGAAAAGATGGAGGACTTTCCTTCTTCCTTTACCTATTTTTTTCAATTGAAATCAATAATTAAAATCTTAAACATACATGCAATTAATTAACATGGACCATTTTCATATTTTGAAAGGATAAATTTGAATTTGTGATTTTGCACAGAAGTCCTTTTTTTACACTTTGAATTAAAATAATGTACGCATACATATACACATATATAATTAATTTGTAAACCCTGTTTTAAAATTAATATAACATATGTATGTGTAAATATTGTAATTTAGTATATGTGTTAAGTTTTAAAGTTAACAAATTAAAAGGCTAACATTGAAACGATTAAAAGTTAATGATATTTTACACGAAAGTACACCTTATTTTTAAATAGCTTTAAAATAAAAATACACAATATCAAAAGAATTATGTTTAAACATGTAATAACCTGCATCTCAGTGGGTCCGAATTTTCACAAAATCGAAAACTAAATCCATAAAAGTAAGAATCGTTGGTATCTGTATCCTATAAATAAACAAAAGTATATCAAAGCACTTCAGATAATAACTCAGAACAAAAAATTAAGTATAATAAAACATAAATATATACTGACCAATGTTAATATTTTTGGTATTCAGTTCCCTTGTCAGTGTAGAGCACATAAGCAAATCTATCGTTCCATCATTCCGCCTTGTGCCAATACCTGTCCCTTTAAACCTATCATATGGGTTATAATGAGGAGGGGATCATAACAACATTCTAGTGATTGGTAAATTACATACTTTATCAATAACACTAGTTTACAAAGATTGTTTTCCATTACGTATTATGTTTCTTATTTAAAACTTAGTCATTTTGACTTCGCGTACATGTACGATATGCCCAACTAACTCGTGGTATATAGTAAATATATACGTATGTGTGTATCACAGTCCCTTATGGACCAGGATACATCCCTTGCTATTATCCATAACTCTGCACTGTGTATCCACCATCTGTGTCTAGACCGAATTGCCAGCATACACTGAGGAATCTCCCGTTGGCATCTAGTAACGACATTAGAACTAATTAGTTGTATTCTACTTCATCTCAAAGATTTATCTAATCACTCCATATCGAGGACTCCGTTCCTCAGACTATCATGGACTCAATTCCTCGGACTGTTAAGGACTCAGCTCCTCGGGATAGAGTATTCTAATTCATTGACGGACTTTAACAAAGGGTTAACTAACCTTGTCCCCTAACGACAAACAAAATAAAAAACAACATTGAGCTGGTGCATGTCCATATGAAACCTACACTAGTAGGAGATGTATCTGTCAAGGAATAACCAAGTCTATCCTATGACCGCCCCAGGACCGATGATGCTCTCGACCTATGTGTGTAGCCCTAATCCTCACATATATGGTACTAACCTTATTGACATGGCACCAAGCCTACACTCACTTTCCCATTTAGATTGCCTAATGCAATCAAGGAAATTCCTACTTAGTTAATTGATACCACTATAAGGATTGAAGTAGATCCTACTTGGCCATTTAAGACTTCAAACCGTGGAGAACCCCACTTTGGTATATTCCCTTCGCCAATACGCAAATGTATATTGCCATAGATCCTACAGTTGGAAATGTCCTAAATCGGTACAATGCATACATAACTGTTGGTAGCCCCTTACGGAAGATAGACTCTTTTTTGTAACATTAATGACCTCATATTGTAACCCATACTAATGACTACGTCATTTATAATTAATCTAAATATTAGCTAAATCTTATAATGTAACACCCTGTAAATTTAACGATTAAATTTTTTTGTAACGACCCATAAATTTCAAAGGCTTTTAATAACGTTAATAACTGAATTTTTATGAATTTTTAAATAATAAAATTCTGAAATGAAAATTTGATATTTGAAATACGACTATTTTAACATAACAACTGGTAAATTTTCATCAGATAATATAGAAGTTTAGTTTATTGTGTAATTTTATTTCAATTCAAATCAACTAAAAATTGATGATAATGAAGTGTTTTTCGAACCTAAGTATTTTTATATAATAAATTTGTAAATCCTCTTCTGAGTGAGATGTCATATTTCTTTTCTCCAAATTTGGACTGCTATTGCTCCGTTTATCTTATTTTCGATAGATTTGCAGCATTTTCGGTGCCCATATCGACTTTTGACAGGGTGATCGTACCACTAATATCTGTATACCGTTTTGACCATCTCATCGTGCTGATCTCCACGGTATATTCATTTGTGTATTTCAGAGCCCGGTACGCGGTGAAATCCATGAAAACTATTAACAATATCGGTACCACTTTTACACTTTTGATAGTTGTGTCCATTCGAATTTCAAACGGCTGGAATTAAAAAGCCACTTGCCTTCATTTTTAACATTTATTTCATCATTTACTAAAATTTGACCGTTTCCACCCCATACCATTTCGAAAATTTGAAGTATAAAATTTGTATACGTTTGTATTTATTAAATCTGAACGGTTCACTTTTATTTTCCTTTATAGCTCCATTTCTTTTATAATCCAAAACTTCACATATTTGTTGTCACTTCCCATCCCCCTCCATTCCTTTTCTCTAACGAACCATACTCTTTCTCTTCCACCTTAAAATTTTTCCCAAGTACATCACTTGCTCCCTGTTGCAAATCTTCCCTTCCTTTTGCCATTCACTGAAACCCCACCACATAGTAAAATCCTCTCTACCAATCGTACTCCATAATGTTGACCTTTCCAGCACATGTTTCACCTCCGCCTTCTTCCCTCCCTCCGCGTCAACCTTTGGCCACCCACTTTCTTCATTCTCAAATCCACACAAGGTATATGTGTATAATTCTAATATGTATATGTTAGTTTTTCATGTTTATTTAAAGCGTATGTATTCTATATTATATATATAAATATAAGCCTTATGTATGTTTAGCTTAGCGTAGATTTATATATACATAAGACTATGTAGATTTGGTATTAATATGCATATACGTATCTCGGCCTACTGAATTATATGTCAATTTCTTACGCATGTTTCAACTTTCCAATTGTTTGCTACAAACTATATTTTTTTATATGTGTGTGTGTGCATATATATTACTTAGTTATAATATTAATATTTATATTACAGTTATATATGTTAAGTTATACGTAGGTTTGAATTATATATATATATATTCATTGCTATATATAGTACTTTTAATGTGATACGCCGAGATTGCAAAGATTTTCTATTACCGTGTAAGTCTATATATATTACTGTTAGTGTATTATATATGTTTGTCTATTTTATATTTGATCTGTTTAAGTAGTATATGTATATATTTTATAAATTAAGGTATTATATATATGTAGGTAAGTATATATATAGTTTATATAGATCGGTTATTTGAAGTGTTATATGAGTTTTTATATATAGTACACTTTCAATGTCTTAATATATTTTATACAAGCTGTTTTGTTCCTTTGTTTTACACTCTACTATTATATACGTAGGTGTGTGTGTGTGTGTGTGTATACATTAAATAATATGTTTACAGTATAAAGTTTATGTTAGTCGCTGTTGGATTTATATGTTAATAAGGTTTGTATATATGGTTATTAGTATTTATATATTGTTGTACAAGCCAATCATGCTGTTAGCTGTGAAAACAGTGAAATATGTATACCGGATATATTTTGTATGAAGCAAAATTTACAAAATTGTTATGTATATATATTTATTTTAATATAATTTTTAAATTAAATATTGAATCTATATAGATATATATATATATACATAGGTAAGTTTTAAATTTGCAATTTCTGTTATTTATATGTGTGTATATATATATTGAAAGTTATGTGTGTGTATATATATTTTGAAAGCTATGTGTTTATTTTAAATTTTAAGAGGTATATGATTTGCATATAGTATATATAGTTATATATATGTTCATTTATACCGTCGATCTTCGTCAATCCAGTCTGATTTGATTTCGTCAATTTCAAGCTTTCAGCTTCATTCGTCGATTCGAGTTCAATCTTGCCTTGCTTTGAGATTGGTGCCTGGATTCATAGCCCATTTCTTTGTTAAGTCTATCTTGCCTTGAAAGTTGAGAAATCACTCGCGATTAACGTTCTTGTATTTATTAAATTTGATTTCAACTGAAACAACAATTGAAATATGTTGTTGTAGTTATTTAAATTGTTATATATGCTATTATCTGTAACTGTTCACCTGCGAGATATGACACCATATATTATTGTTTATATTATGTTGTTATTGATTGATATATGCCTGTTATGTTATTATTGTCGATACGCTAAGATTTTGATCAATGATAATGGGCTTCAACAAAAACGAAGAGATATGTGCAAAGCTAAAGAAAGAACGATGAAGACCAAGGATAAACATAAGTATGATTTTTATATAGGTCTTAGTTTAGATTTATTGTTAAAATCTATCCTCAAGAGGCTTGCACAAACACTAGAACACATTTTATAAATTTCATTCATTAATAAACTTTCACTGAGCACAGTTTAATAGTTCAGTCGACCGAACATGGATTACCAGTCGACTGAACCTGTTACACATATACAACATGTACAGTTTCAGTCGACTGAAAACCCTGTTCAGTCGACTGAATTTGTTCCTGAAAATTTTACTTCATATTTTCAGTCGACTGAATTCTCTGTTCAGTCGAATGAATTTGAACCTGCGAATTTTCTCTGAATGGACACCTTCTTCCTCCCAAGAGTTACAACCATTCACCAATGGAAATGGAAGCATCTCTTGTCTGCACCCTTAGCCAACAGATGCACCTCTTCTACAAGTATAAATACATAATTCTAACATCTTCAATTCACCGAATTCTCTTGCTCTAATCTTACTATCTTCTTGAACATATTATCTAGAAATTCTCAAAGCAATCACGAATCTATTTCTTGAATCACTGCTTTGTTTTTAACATTCTTTTGGTTCATAGCAATTCACATTTCCTAAATCTTCACAAACACATTGCATACTCTCGAGGATAAGATTATAGGAATATTGTACTACATTAGACTCATTAGTGTTGACAAGAACACAAAAAGTCGAATATTGTTTTTTAGTAATTGATTTGAAGTCTTCTTCGATAGTTGAGGCAAGAAATCCCGTTCGGTTGTTCGGGTAAGTTGTAAACCTATTCCTCCGGGTTAAGTGAGGGTGTTAGTTAGTGAAATTCCTAAGTGTAGCTTAGGGACTGGACGTAGGACTAGAGGTCCGAACCAGTATAAAATCCTGGTGTCTCCTTGCTTTTACTTACTTTATCTACCTAGACTATTCCGTTATTCCATATTACACGATCCTACCGCATAGCCTCTTTCAATTGGTATCAGAGCAAGGTTGTCCTATAACCATAACACCGTTATTAGACATATTGATAATATGGAAAATAGCGCAAGTACAAGCACAACATCTGCCTATAGTTCTACATTTGCGAAAGGACAATCTACCCAAAGACCTCCTCTAATCAATGGACTAAACTATAACTATTGGGTTTCAAGGATGAGAATTTATATGCAAGCAACAAGTTTCGAAGCCTGGAATGCTACTCAAGCAGAGTTCGTTGTACCCACAACCGATTATCCTACATGGATACAAATTCAAAAGAATGAAGCTAGTGCAAATGCCAAAGCTATGAATATGCTATTTTGCGCCCTGGATAGAAACGAATTCAACCGTGTCAGCATATGTACCACTGCATATCAAATTTGGGAAACACTTAGAGTCATACATGAAGGCACAAACAAGGTTAAACAAACAAAGATATCCATGCCGAAGAATCAATTCCAAAACTTTAGAATGCGACAAAATGAATCCATCAATGACATGTACTCGAGATTTCAAGACATTCATCATGCTTTAATCGGACTAGGAGAAAAATACACGGATTTTGACATTCTGTCTAAAGTTCTAAATTCACTCACTGATGAATGGGAGAGAAAAGTACTAGCAATCGAGGAAGCAAATGATTTATCTACAATGAAACCAGAAGAATTGATTGGAAATCTTATATCGTATGAAGTAAATATGCAAGCTAAGAAAGATCAAGCTCAAGAAAGAAAGAATGTAGCTTTTCATGCAGCAAAGGAAGAATCAGAGTCTGAAGATGAGGATTTAGCATTTATAGCCAAAAATTTCAAGAAATTCTTAAGATATAGAAAAGGAAATAAAAACGGAGTCAATAAGAATTTCTTGAACAAACCTACATCCTCGAATATAGATGTTTCAACTGTCACAAGAAAGGTCACATGTAGAAGGATTGCCCAGAGCAAAAGAAGGAGAATTAAAAAGCTCTCAATAACAAAAACAAGAGAGAGAAATTCAAAAAGGAGGCATTCCCTGTAACATGGGATGATTCGGGTGCATCTTCATCCGGAAGTGAAAATGATTGCGACAATGAACAGGCAAATGTATGCTTCATGGCTCAAGAATCTGAAGTAAGTAATTTAACTTTCGATGACTTAATTGAAGTAAACACTGAACTTTTGAACACAATAAAAACTCTTAAAAAGAAACTCAAGGAAACTCGTGAAAATCAAAACAAAGCTGAATTTGAAAGGGATATGTTAAAAAATGAAAAGAAATTTTTAGAAGAAGAACTTGAAAAAGTTCAAGAATCTCATTCAAATTCGGAAACTCAATTATCACTTTTAAGTCAAGAAATTGAAACTCAAAAGACAAAGAATGATATAATTGTTTCTGAAAATCATGAGTTAAAAACTAAGATTAGACAAGTTGAGTTAGAAAATAATAGTCTTCAAGCTATATTAGATAATATCACTAAAAATGTTTCTAACTTTAACAAAGGAAGAGAAAATTTATCAAAATTTTAGAAAATTCTCAATCTTCTTCAAATAAACATGGATTAGGATATAAAAAGGAGTCAAAAATTCCTAAAAAGAAAAATACAAATTTTAAGAGGAATATTGATTCAAAACAACAAATGTTATTAAGAGAACCTATTAAAACAAAAGTGGAAACCAAGATAGTGAAAATTTGGGTTCCAAAGACTAACAATATTTTAATTAGGAATAAATATATTAAAACATTTATGAATAGTGTTCACTATAATAAAAACTATATTTATAAAAGGGATACTAAACCAAATTAGGTTTGGCTTCCTAAGATCTAACTTTTTAGGACCCTATTAAAAGGTGGGTACCAATAATTTTATATTTATTTTCTGGTCCCACTTAAAAAGAAGAAATGGATATTAGACAGTGGTTGCTCAAAACACATGACCGGAGACAAAGATATGCTTACAAACATCACATACTTTGATGGTGGCTCGGTTACCTTCGGAGACAATTCAAAAGGCTATATCATTGGCAAAGGAGATGTGAGCAATTACGGTACATCAAATTTACCTTTTATAACAAATGTTTCGTTAGTTGAAAATCTAAAACATAATCTACTTAGCATATGTCAACTTTGTGACAAAGGCTTTAAAATAACTTTTCGAAAAATAAATGTAGTATTTTTGATCAAAACCAAAATCTTGTTTTTGAAGGAAAAAGAAATAGGAATATTTACGTTCTAAATATGAATATTAATCATAATACAAGTATGTGTTCACTAGCCAAAGATAATGATCCTTGGTTATGGCACAAAAGATTTTGTTATATAAATTTTAAAACTATTAGAAAACTTTCCATGGTAAGAGGTTTACCCAAAATAAACTTTAAAATAAAAAATCTTTGTGATGATTGTCAAAAAGGAAAATTAACAAAATCATCTTTCAAATCTAAGAAAAATATTTCGACTTTACAACCATTAGAATTACTATATATGGATTTATTTGGACCAACACAAGTTCAATCCATTAATCATAACCGATATGTGTTTGTAATAGTTGATGATTTCTCAAGATATACATGGACTATTTTTATGAAAAATAAAAGTGATACTTTTGATCATTTTAAAACATTTGTCAAAAGAATTCAAAACACTAAAGATTTGAAGATTAAAAATATACGAAGTGATCATGGGGGCGAATTCGAAAATGAAGCTTTTGAAACGTTCTGTAAAAAGAAAGGAATAAACCATAATTTTTCATTTTCTAGAACTCCTCAACAAAATGGAGTTGTAGAAAGAAAGAATAGAACATTACAAGAATGCGCTAGGACATTATTAAATGGAAGTTTTCTACCGAAACATTTTTGGGCAGAAGCCGTAGCTACCGCATGCTATGTATTGAATAGAATATCTATTAGACCGTTAACTAAAAATACTTCATATGAACTATTCAACAACAAAAAGCCAAATATATCTTATTTCAAAATATTTGGATCAAAATGTTTTATTTTAAATACAAAAGATCAACTAAATAAATTTGATCCAAAAGCCGATGAAGGAATTTTTGTAGGATATTCAGAACAAAGTAAGGCATATCGAGTATTTAACAAACGAACAAACGTAATCGAAGAAACCTTACATGTATCTTTTGATGAGAATTTCAACAAACAATTAAGTATAAAAGATGATGAAGAATTTATAACAGGTAAATAGGCACAAGGAAGAAGTTGCAAAAAAATTTAGTCTAAGGGACAACAAGTTTGCTTTTTAGCCTGAAGGACACTTTTTAGTGTAAACTGAAAATGATAGTTACAAATATCATTCTGTGATTTACACTAAAAAGCGTCCTTCAGCCTAAAAAACAAACTTCTTTTCCCTGAAACTAAATTTTTTTCTAACCTTTTCCTTTAGCCTAAAAACCCCAATTTATAAATATAGAAAATACAAATTTTGAAAATTGTAATAATGAACTAAGATCATCACCAAGAATATTATGAGATCACACTACTCGAAACATAATAGGTGGAATCAATTCTCAAGTTAAGACAAGAAATCAACTAAATCAAATGGGACATGTAGCTTTCATTTCTACAATCGAACCTAAAAATCCTAAAGAAGCATCAACAGACGATTAATGGATTATTGCAATGCAAGAGAATTAAATCAATTTGAACGTAACGATGTTTGGGAATTAGTTCCCCGTCCGAATAATCAATCTGTTATAGGAACAAAATGGGTTTACAAAAATAAAATAGATGAACAAGGTAATATAACTAGGAATAAAGCTAGACTAGTAGCACAAGGATATAATCAAGAAGAAGGTATCGATTTTGAAGAAACTTTTGCTCCAGTTACTAGACTTGAAGCAATACGTATTCTATTAGCTTTTGCATGTTTTCACAGTTTTAAACTTTATCAAATGGATGTTAAATGTGCATTTTAAATGGTTTTATAAAAGAAAATGTATACGTAGAACAACCTCCTTTATTTATACATGAAAAATATCCAGATCATGTATATAAATTAAAGAAAGCACTATATGGTCTTAAACAAGCACCTCGTGCTTGGTATGAAAGACTTAAAAGTTACTTACTAAATTCGGGATTTCAAATTAGAAAAGTTGATCAAACGCTTTTTATTAAAAATATTAATAAAGATATTTTAATAATTCAAGTATACGTAGATGATATTATATTTGGTTCAACAAATGGAAATTTATGTAAAGAATTTTCAAATATAATGACTAAGGAGTTCGAAATGTCTCATATGGGAGAATTATCATATTTTCTCGGACTTCAAATTAAACAATTAACAAGTGGAATTTTTATAAACAAAGAAAAATATTGTGCTAATCTAATTAAACGTTTCGAAATGGAGAACACTTCTGTTAAACCTACTCCTATGAGTACCACTACTCATCTCGATCGAGATGAAAATGGCAAAAGTATAGATCAAATATTATTTAGAAGCATGATAGGTTCCTTACTTTACTTAACCGATAGTAGACCAGACATAATGATGAGTATATGTTTATGTGCACGTTTTCAATCTAATCCTAAAGAATCACATTTAAGAGCGGTAAAACGAATTATGCGATATCTTAATAATACTAAAGATTTTGGTCTTTTCTATCCAAAAGAGTGTCCATTTGAGTTAGTATCATTTAGTGATGCTGATTTTGGTGGATCTCGAATAAATAGAAAAAGTACAAGTGGTACGTGCCATTTCATCGGAAAATCATTTGTATCTTGGTTTAGTAAGAAACAAAATTGTGTTTCACTTTCCACGTGTGAAGCGGAATATATATCAGCCTCCTTAGCATGTACTCAAGTTATCAACATGCAACAAACACTTAAGGATTTTAATATAAATTTAACAAACTCTATAATATATTGTGATAATACAAGTACAATAAATTTATCTAAAAATCCGGTTAATCACTCTCGTACAAAATATATAGACATTCGTCACCATTTTCTACGAGACAATATCGAAAAAGGAATCATAAATTTAGAACATATTTCTACCGAAAATCAAATTGCCGATATATTTACTAAACCTTTATTAGAAAACTCCTTTATAAAGTTACGACGAGAATTAGGAATAATCTCTTTTAAAGATATTTTATAAACTTATCAAAAAATTATTTTTTGGCAATTCAGTCGACTGAATCTATATGCTCAGTCGACTGAATAAAGAAAACTATGACTTTCAAGTTATATTTTCAAAATAATGATACATTATAAATAATAATATAAGGGTTATCTCTAATCCATACATTTCTAACTGAATTATTTTAACCATTAAATCTTTGTTTGGTTAAAAAAATTTGATAAATTATCACCACAATATTTTTAAAATGATCATCCTATAAATACACGTTTAACTTATTATTTTCACAACTCATTTTCACTTGCAAAGGATTGAAAAGATGATATAGAAATGTCCTCAAACAAATCATACTCCCCAATCAACATCACCTCTTCGATCGATAACTAACCAACATCACCAAAACTTCCTACTCCAACACCAAAGCATGAGCCAGTCTATAAATGGAACAACTATCGAACTGGCTACACTCCGGAATCGAAGAAGGCTAAACGTGGTCTTTTTATCTCTCCAGATACGAAAAGAAAGATTGATGAGATTCATCACTTTAAACAACAACAAATTGATCTTCAACGAGAATTATATTTCGAACAAAAAGTAACGACTAGACGATTAAGCTTCCTAGAGCAAATCGGTTTACGTTTTTGTGGCTCAAAGAAAAACGAAGTGACTGAGCCTCTACCTCGACCGGTTAGTTCATATGATCCGTCTTCGTCCTATCGTACACCAGCCGATCCCGTGAATCCTTGGATGTCTCCAAAGACTCCTCAGTATAGTCAAAATTCATGGAATATAAACTATATGGAGAATGAAGGAGCAAAAAGAAAAAGAGTCCATCTCCAAAGAAATAATTATTTCAGTGGCCAAATCATGTTATTATAACATATTATATCTATTCTATTGTAGTCATTTATTGAAATATATTCTAAAAAATTTAGAATTCCAAAAAAAACTCAAGGTTCAGTCGACCGAACCTTCCTGCTCAGTCGACTGAACACTAGGCAGAAAACAAATATACAACAATTCAGTCGACTAAAAACTCTGTTCAGTTGACTAAATTTAACACAGAAAATTTCGGCCAAAAATTCAGTCGACTGAACAGACTTTTCAGTTGACTGAACTCCAATTCCCAGGCAACTTTTCCCCTTTTATCAACCAGTTTTTACCCTTTCACTTCACTTTTTACCTTCCAAAAGTTCTCTCTTCCCCATTGTTTTCCAAAACCCTAGCCCCCAATTCACAAATTTCACTAAAATGGCCCTAAAAAGATCAAGAGCTTCATCTTCTTCATCCTCCGAGCCATTTGATACTCAAATAGCACAATGGCTCTATGAAAGCTCTTATGAGAACAATTACTCCACGAACGGGTTCATATGAACTTGTCTACCCAATCAATTATCGAGCTCTATACGCTATTTTCGGCAATATTCAAGTCAATTGGGTCCAATTAATCCTTGATGAGTTTCTCACATTTAATAATGGCAAAATGCGAACTATATATTTTGGAGAATATATCATAAGACTTCTCCTCAATGTTGATACGCCATTACCCGAGTCCGAAAATACAATGGTCCATCAAATTAACCAACGGACAATAAGCCTTATGCAACTCCCCGCTAGACCTCCTCGGATAATATCTCTTGCCGAATGGGAAACTAGGCATCAATAACAACAACAACCTCCACAAGCGCAACAACCTCCACAAGCTCGACATGAAGAACCCTTCGACCAAGAATATGAAATTCGTATCATTGAGCCAAGTTTTACTACCAATCAATCGTTAGGAATTTTATCAAGAAATCAACAAATTCTTGATAATCGTCTCAAGAAGGTAGATCACAAACTTGATAAAATAAAAGGATTCTTCAATAAATTATGGGATGCCATCTCATGCTCAACTTCCACTACTGCTTCAACATCACGCGGTAAGCGTCCTGCACCTACTTTCACATGGACATCGTCCGAAGAACATACAAGCAGCAGCACGAGTGGCACTAGTGGTGGTTAAGGAGGAAGTTATAGACCTCCCACAGGTGGACCTGTTATCCGCGAACCAAGGGGAGGGAGAGAAGCCTCATATGATTGGGACAAAGATGAATAAACTCTTTTGTGGCTTCTTATTATCACAAGGCTTGTATAAATAATCTTTTATGTGTTATTCATGTTACATTTTATGTTTTATTCGTTCACGCAACAGTCTATATTTTATTTCTCATGCTACATTTTTATGCTATATTCTATGCTACTTTCTTAAACGATAGACATGCATATCAGTGCTTGCTTTGACAATATACTTCTGTGATTATTACTTCCTTTTTATCGATGACAAAGGGGGAGAAATCTATGTTACTAACCTTGTCTTGTAGAAAAGATAGTGCATATATTCAGGGGGAGGAAATAATCTCTACACACATGAGTATTGTCATTAATCAAAAAGGGGGAGAATGTTGATACGCTAAGATTTTGATCAATGACAATGGGCTTCAACAAAAAGGAAGAGATATGTGCAAAGCTAAAGAAAGAACGATGAAGACCATGGATAAACATAAGTATGATTTTTATATAGGTCTTAGTTTAGATTTATTGTTAAAATTTATCCTCAAGAGGCTTGCACAAACACTAGAACACATTTTATATATTTCATTTATTAATAAACTTTCACTAAGCACAGTTTAATAGTTCAATCGACTGAACCTGTTACACATATACAACATGTACAGTTTCAGTCGACTGACAACCCTGTTCAGTCGACTGAATTTGTTCCTGAAAATTTTACTTCATATTTTCAGTTGACTGAATTCTCTGTTCAGTCGACTGAATTTGAACCTGCGAATTTTCTCTGAATGGACACCTACTTCCTCCCAAGAGTTGCAACCATTCACCAATGGAAATGGAAGCATCTCTTGTCTGCACCGTTAGCCAACAGATGCACCTCTTCTACAAGTATAAATACATAATTCTAACATCTTCAATTCACCGAATTCTCTTGCTTTTATCTTACTATCTTCTTGAACATATTATCTAGAAATTCTCAAAGCAATCACAAATCTATTGCTTGAATCACTGCTTTGTTTTTAACATTCTTTTGATTCATAGCAATTCACATTTCCTAAATCTTCACAAACACATTGCATACTCTCGAGGATAAGATTATAGGAATATTGTACTACATTAGACTCATTAGTGTTGACAAGAACACAACAAGTCGAATATTGTTTTTTAGTAATTGAGTTGAAGTCCTCTTCGATAGTTGAGGCAAGAAATCCCGTTCGGTTGTTCGGGTAAGTTGTAAACCTATTCCTCCGGGTTAAGTGAGGGTGTTAGTTAGTGAAATTCCTAAGTGTAGCTTAGGGACTGGACGTAGGACTAGAGGTCCGAACCAGTATAAAATCACGGTGTCTCCTTGCTTTTACATACTTTATCTACCTAGACTATTCCGTTATTCCATATTACACGATCCTACCGCATAGCCTCTTTCAATTATCATATCTATTATCACTGTGCAAGTACCCTATTAGTTTAGAATTGCCTATGGGTTGAAATGATACATACCCGAACGATCTGCAGAATAAGAGAAAATCGTTATGGGTTAAAATGATAAACCCAAACGATTTTCATTTGAATTTAATTACGGATTGCGGGTTGAAATGATATATACCCATATATATATATTTAAATTACGGATTGAAATGATAAATATCCGTATAACTTGACCCTAGGATAGAAAATTATATATAGACACCGTTGGTCTATATATAAATATTTCGAAAATGATTTCTATGGCTTTGAAAGGAAATATATATGGTTTTGTTTAAATTTGAAAATATTAGGTATTTGAATAAGTTTTAATACAAAATAGATTCAACAATAAGCTTTAAATTTAGTAAAGTTTGATTTAAGTAAAATACAACATGTTTAAGTATTTATTAAAATATATATTTTTACAATGATTTCTATAAGTCAAGGTTGGAAAGATAAATTTGAATTTATTTGAAATTGTATTTAATTAACAATTTTGTTTATTTAAATCAATTTGAAACTATTAAATTTGAAATTTAATGATTTGATTTTATAACTTGATTTTGATTTAAGTAACTTAATGAACATTTCACTTTAAATAAATTGAAGGAAATATATAGAAAAATGTAATTTAAGGTTATTTAAATAATATTGAATTTATTAAGTGAATATTTCGAGACTAAATTATAATGAAGTTAAATCAAGATCCATATGAAACTGCAATATAGTTTTGAAATGTTGAATTTTTAAAGCTTTGAAATATATTGAAATTTAAATGGTTTATTTTGTGGTTCAAATTTGTATTTGAAATATAATTAGAAATCGTTAATTCAAAAACTGAATTGAACTGAAATTGATGAATTGAGATTGAATTAAACTTGAAATTGGAATTCAAGTTGATTTGAATCGCTTTGTGGAATTTAAGGAAATTATAAATATTTTACTTTATAAAGTATTTAATATATATACACACACTATTCTAATATAAAACTAATTTAATATAAACTAATTTAATATACTAATTATGTTAAAACAAACTATTTTATTTTATAAACTACTTTATTTTATATACCATTATTAAACTGTTTAAGTGGTGGAAGTTATGATTTCAAAGTTATGGTTTTTCAATGAATTATGATTTCAAAGTGTTTTGGGTTTCGAAAGTGTTGTAACTTTGAAAGTGATAAAATATGGAAGTAGATATATTTGAAATGGAAATCATATTTTGGCTTTGAAGTATAAATTATTTTGAAATGATCACGGTGTTATAATGACGTTTGATTGTTAATAACGTATATTTCTACATAGTAGGTAGTTCCACGGATTCTTAGAGGATGGTTATCCCAAACATCCTTTGAGTTACTTGTATTTCAGTTGATATTTCACTTGAGTTGGATTGATTGATATAAGAATGTTAATCCTGACACGAGTGTTTATGTTTTGCTTTACGCTTTGTGTCAAACTGAGTGATACAACATTTGAGACTCACCTTTGGAGTTTGGAGCTTCGCTTGGAGATCCAACCATCGATTAAGCTTTCAATCATTCAGTTGATTCCAGTGACGTATTCATATTTTGTTATTTGACTATGGTATTCGAGACTTCTGTTGTATCTTGTTTTAACTCTTTTATATATATAGTAGCTTCATGAACTACTATTCATTTGTTTCCACTGCTTATTATTGTAATACTCAGTGTCTGTGTTTTATTTATTTACTGTATATGCTGAGTTTTGCCAAATATAAAAATTAACAATCTGATATTTTGAGCAATTCAACTCCGACATGTGCGGATGCGAATGGCACGAAATACCAGGATGTTACAAAATTATTAATTAATAATTGGTAATGCCGAAAATAGAGTTTTCATAAAATTTAGAATTTGGTTCCGAAACTTTCACAGTTGGGTTTGCAGTGATTTTCTGATCAATCTTCGTATATAAAGTTTTTCGATTGGAGTTCGAACGAAAAAGTTATTGACGTTTGAAGTTTTTGAATCAAAGATGATTATATATGTAATTAAAAAATAAAAGTTATTAACAAAATAAATAAATATTAATTAATGTTTGTTAAATGTTAACAATTTCTTAACGGTTAAGAAAAATAAACAATAAATAAATCTTTAAATGTAGATAGAATATCTTAATTAGGGAAACAAACCAACAATTAACAAAATTAAATGACCAGTCCACCACCAAAATTGGGTTGGTCGACCGCTAGCGGTCGACTAGCGGGGAAACATCGATCGATTGGTTGATGTAAACTATAGATTTGCCCTAGGATGAATGACCTAGGGTTGAAATAAAAGAATCTAACGAATGACATTCATTTGAACTCCTATAAATACGAGTCTAGCCCTTCACTTTTTTCTTACATTTATTGAATCAACGGCGATGCTCTGCATTTTCTCTTCTCTAAGAATTCTTAATCAATCTATGGTTTATATGCATATATATAAGTGGAGGATAGTGGAGGATAATACAGAAGAAGAATAGGATCGAATTGATTCGCCAAAACTAAGGTAAATTATAAACCCTAATCAAAATCTAAATTAGATCTATATCTTTTCTCGGATCTAAATTTCTAATACACACACTTGCGGTATATGTACTTCGATAAAGAGAAATATAGGAGTCAAATTAGAAATAACTAGAATTGGATCTGTGTGACGCCCCACCTCTATGCTCACAATAACAAAGAGAATTAAAAGGAAAAACTGTATGTTATTGCGAAGAATAAGGCTAGATATGAGCGGCCATCCGTAGTTAGGCCTTACACTAGTATTGGTTACCTCGATAGGAGTGGTATATATTTTTATTTTTCATCTCTTATTTATTTTCTCCCATCGACATACCCAATTCCAGTATAAAACAAACTACGATGGTTTATAATAGTTTAGGACAATATATATAATAATAACACAAATAAGCCAAATGCGGAACACAGATAATAAAAAGTCTCATATATATATATATATATATATATATATATATATAACCGATGTCAGTTACAATACATGTGATACAATACATATGATACAACTACAACTGTCGACACTGGAAGTTACATATACAAGTACATTATCGTGAATAATATACATGAATACATAACATCCTATACCACAACAACGACTACTCCAAATGATATAAAGAGACTTCATAGCTCAATCAGCAATCCAAAGCAAGATACTACAACCTGTAATAACTCGGTCTGACCCGAGTATTAAATTCAAAAGAAAATAATACACGGGTCAGTCTAATTCAAACTCAGTTATTAATGCACGGAAGCAATAATAATTAAATAATCAAATAGACGACAGTCACAATAAATCTCGCCTATCCAATCCTATAGTAAGGAAATTGGATAACGGTAAATATAACAAGTAACAATGTTAAACAACAAATCAGCAAATTCAAATTATCAATAAAGATAAATAAAAGGATTATCAATGAAGATAATTTAGAAAACAACAGGATTGCCTAAATGGCAATTAACGACAAAATCTAATTATTAAATAAATAATTAGAAACTCATAATCTAATTTCAAACAGATAATTAGACAACAACAAAATTATCAAATCAAACTAATTCAAAATGAAAATTTAAAATATTGAATTGGACACACAAAACAATTCAAGTAATTGAAATATCAATTCAAAACGTCAATACCGTGTGGCTGCAGTACACGCACGCGTGCACTGCCTCGCCACTATAGCATGAAATACACAAAAGATCAACAAATCAAAAGCAAAGCTCTAACCAGCAAAAACAGGTACAACAGAATGCACCAGTAAAACAAAAATAAAGCAACATCAATATGCAAAGATGCACATCATCCCTGGGATAGATTTGAAGTGAACCCAACAGATGCAAATTTCAAAAGGTGCTGATCAACAGAGGTGATATCATACACAAGGTTACAAATGTACATAACCACAGCATGTCACAAGAACCCATTACAGTGCAATCAATACAAAAATCAGATGTACTGCAGCCATCACAAGAATACAAGGGCAAACTACAACAAAAACTCAGATGCAAGCACACTCAAGGCGCAGCGCACGGCATAAGTATGAATCAAACTCATATATGTACTGCATTAGTACTAAGGGAAGGACATGAAAAGTGCACAGTAAGTATGCAACTACCAAAATGGGTCAAGCAAAGAGCAAGTGATAGTGAAGTACATCTATGTAGTGTTCAAGACTGAAGCCACAAATGCACATGAATACACCAGACATATACATGAATGACCAGTACGACCAAGTAGGAAGTGACTCAAACCAAAGAGTACAATATGAACTAGCATGGTACACTACAAGTGCAACTGTAGTATCAAAATGATCAAGACCAATAACACTGGTTCAAGTGAAATCAAGACAAGTCAGTGCCAATAATGAAGTACTCCAACTAGACAGTAAAAGTGGAAACAATCACAAACAATATCAAGTCGATGCCAATCAGGGAAAATAACAGAGTATAACTGAAGTCAACGAAATTAATATCGTCAAAAGAATTCAACACGATGGTGGTCACGAAATCAACATCAAATAGAGTCAAGGTAGAAATTCATGGAACCAAAATACCAGAAATCAAAATACCGTGATGACCAAGTAATTGCAAATCAAAGCCGTGTCAACCAAGATCAGAAAATATATACGAATTGAAGAAGTCAGAGATCAATCTCAACATCCAATCGAATATCAACGACCGATAAAAAAATCATTGACAACAAAACAAAATCGTACTGCCGAGCATAGTTGAATTAGATGTGAGTGAAAAAAAATCACTCAGCTTATTCGAAGCAAAGATGGACAGTTCAGAGACAAAGTCGGCATCACGAAGTCGATCGAAGAAAACCCTAGCCGAATTAATTATTCAATCGAGCATTTTAAAGTCACCATCTTCGAATTTACGAAAGCCCTAATTTCACAAAGAGGAACGAACGAAAGAAAATCACGAGGACTCCATTTTTGTTTCTTTTCGTATGTTTAGGATTAGGGTTTCGAATGAATGAAAATGGAGAGGAGGATCGAGTATTAACTCGAGATAACATGACACAAAAACCCATGGGCCAATATTCAATTGAAAGCCCACATAATTCCTTAATCAAATTATTAAAGAATCACAACCCGATTTAAAGACTCCAAATGGCAATTAACAACTAATTTAATCGTCATTTGACGATAATTAATTATTACAAAACCCCGGGTTGTAACAGACTCCCCTCCTTATAAAAATTGCGTCCCCGCAATTTTCATAACCAAGGTCGTCACTAACAATTATTTTTCTAACATAAAATGGTTAAGCTAGAATTATAAGGGTCGAGAACACAAATGCCAAAGAAATATTTTAATTTCGTAAAAGAAATTCACAAATTCTCAACAAAAATCTAATTGTCAAATAGATAATCAGAAAATAGCAAAACTGAATAAATACAATTATCAGCAATATTTAATTATCAATTTGATAATTAGAATACAGAAATCTCAAAACAGCAATATCTAATTATCGATACGATAATTAGAAAACAACAAAATCTAATTATCAACAGCGATAATTAGAAAACACAATTCGCAAATCGCAAAAACCGCAAATATCTAGTTATCCAACAGATAAGTAGAAAACACGAACTTCATAATCAGCAAACTCTAACCATCAACAGAGATAATTAGAAAACACAAATATCTAATTATCAAAAACGATAATCAGAAATCTCAAATCAACAAATATCTAATTATCAAAAACGATAATCAGAAAGCTCAAATCAACAAATATCTAATTATCACAAACGATAATCAGAAGCAACAAATATCTAATTATCAAAAACGAGAATCGGAAACAACAAATATCCAATTATCAAAAACGATAATCAGAAATCTCAGATCAACAAATATCTAATTATCAAAAACGATAACCAGAAATTTCAAATCAACAAATATCTAATTATCAAAAACGATAATCAGAAATCTCAAATCAACAAATATCTAATTATCGAAAACGATAATCAGAAATCTCAAATCAACAAATATCTAATTATCATAAACGATAATCAGAAGCAACAAATATCTAATTATCAAAAACGATAATCAGAAATAACAAATATCCAATTATCAAAAACGATAATCAGAAATCTCAGATCAACAAATATCTAATTATCAAAAACGATAATCAGAAATCTCAAATCAACAAATATCTAATTATCACAAACGATAATCAGAAGCAACAAATATCTAATTATCAAAAACGATAATCAGAAACAACAAATATTCAATTATCAAAAACGAAAATCAGAAATCTCAAATATCTAATTATCAAAAACGATCATCAGAAACATCAAATATCTAATTATCAAAAACGATAATCAGAACCCATAACATCAAATATCTAATTATCAAAAACGATAGTCAGAACTCATAACAATAAATATCTAATTACCTGCAGATAATTAGAAACAACAAATATCTAAAATCAATTAAGACAACTAGAAAATCAACATAAAAGGTGGATCGATCCCATCAGATGGCGAGTTTTTAGCTACGCCGCACGTGCATTAACATATGGCCGAAGCCTACCAAGTACTGTCAACATAATTTTGACGCCTAACATATGACCCGAAGGTCCAACATATGACCCGAAGGCCCAACACAGTGGCTCGAAAGCACACAAAATCATCAAAATCATCAAAACAGCAAATATTTCAATTAACGAGTCCGGAATTAACCAAAATAGCAAATGCACATATCCCATAACCATGAGTTTTACTAAATCGTTTAATTCTCTTCATCGTTTCCTTGAAAGTGCAAAATTGTGTATTTTGAATAAATAACATTTTACGTTCTCAAACGGACAAGTCCGGAATTAAGCGAATCAGTAAAAGTAAGGGTTCATAGTCCTCGATTTTGCTGAAACGTTTAAATCGCTTCCTCATTCTTTTGAAAGCGCAAACTGTAGAAATTTTGGAAAACAATTTTATTTTAAAACGATTTGAAAACCGGTGCTCAAAACAACAACATCTATAGCAAATTCGATAAGGAAATTGCACTTCTCAAAACGTCATAAAAATGGATCTCAAAATCAGCATTGCGGGATAACCGCTTAAAAATCCACTTTAAAATTTGACGGTTACTGAAGTCAGAGCGACAGTAATTTCATACGTCAAAATCTCATCAAAATAATTTGCATCAAAATATAATACCAGTGAATTTTCATTCATTAAAAATGTCAACAAAACACCGTGCTTCAAAAATTTAGCACCGGTGTAAAAATCCCGTTATAAAAATAACGGCAACAAAATACGTTTAAAACCAAACATCGGTTCAACGTAAAATTTAATTCAGTAACATGCAACTCATATTTGCACGCTCACTACAAGATGAACAAAGAAATCAATCGATTATATCTTCAATGAAGATAATTCAAAACAGCGAAAATCTCAACAAAATCACATAACTGCAATCGCTTAGGATCCTCAATCGGATTCGAAATTTTCGAAGAAATTAAAATAAATACATCTATGTGAACAACAAATGAAATTTATTTCAATTTCATATTTTGATTTTTAAATCAAAAAGATTATCAGTTGTACTCAGCGAAGACGGTCTCACTGTTTCTGCTGCACACTCTGATAAACAAAACACAAATTACTCAATCATCAAAACACAGTTTCACTTTTATTTTTAAATAAAGATATTTAAAATTTTCAACATAATTTCAAAACTTTAGTTTTGACTCAAAGCACTACTAAAACATCAACAAATAGTTGTAACACATGTTCCATCTAAGTTATGTCTTATATTATGTCCATAAACCCCTCGCTCTGATACCAACTGTGACGCCCCACCTCTATGCTCACAATAACAAAGAGTATTAAAAGGAAATACTGTTTTTATTGCGAAGAATAAGGCTGGATAGGAGCGACCATCTATAGTTAGGCCTTACACTAGTATTGGTTACCTCGATAGGAGTGGTATATATTTATATTTTTCATCTCTTATTTATTTACTCCCATCGACATACCCAATTCCAGTATAAAACGAACTATGATGGTTCATAATAGTTTAGGACAATATATATAATAATAACAACACAGATAAGCCAAATGAGGAACACAGATAATAAAAAGTCTCATATATATATAACTGATGTCATTTACAATACATGTGATACAATACATATGATACAACTACAACTGTCGACACTGGAAGTTACATATACAAGTACATTATCGTGAATAATATACATGAATACATAACATCCTATACCATAACAACGACTACTCCAAATGATATAAAGAGACTTCATAGCTCAATCAGCAACCTAAAGCAAGATATCTACAACCTGTAATAAATCGGTCTAACCCGAGTGTTAAATTCAAAAGAAAATAATACACGGATCAGTCTAATTCAAACTCAGTTATTAGTGCACGGACGCAATAATAATCAAATAGGCAACAGTCACAATAAATCTCACCTATCCAATCCTATAGTAAGGAAATTGGATAACGGTAAATATAACATGTAACAGTGTTAAACAACAAATCAGCAAATTCAAATTATCAACGAAGACAAATGAAAGGATTATCAATGAAGATAATTTAGAAAACAACAGGATTTCCTAAACAACAATTAACGACAAAATCTAATTATTAAATAAATAATTAGAAACTCATAATCTAATTATCAAATAGATAATTAGACAACAACAAAATGATCAAATCAAACCAATTCAAAATGCAATTTCAAAATATTGAATTGGACACACAAAACAATTCAAGTAATTGAAATAGCAATTCAAAACTTCAATATTGTGTGGCTGCAGTACATGCATGCGTGCACTACCTCGCCACTACAACATGAAATACACAAAAGATCAACGAATCAAAAGAAAATCTCTAACCAGCAAAAACAGGTACAACAGAATGCACCAGTAAAACAAAAATAAAGAAAAATCAATATGCAAAGATGCACATCGGCCCTGGGATAGATTTGAAGTGAACCCAACAGATGCAAATTTCAAAAGGTGCTGACCAACAGAGGTGATACCATACACAAGGTTACAAATGTACATAAGCACAGCATGGCACAAGAACCCGTTACAGTGAAATCAATACAAAATCAGATGTACTGCAGCCACCACAAGAATACAAGGGCAAACTGCAACAAAAACTCAGATGCAAGCACACTTCAGGCGTAGTGCACAACATAAGTATGAACCAAACTCATATATGTACTGCATTAGTACCAAGGGAAGGACATGAAAAGTGCACAGTAAGTATGCAACTACAAAACTGGGTTAAGCAAAGAGCAAGTGATAGTGAAGTACATCTATGCAGTGTTCAAGACTAAAGCCACAAATGCACATGAATACACCAGACATATACATGAATGACCAGTACGACCAAGTAGGAAGTGACTCAAACCAAAGAGTACAATATGAACCAGCATGGTACACTACAAGTGCAACTGTAATATCAAAATGATCAAGACCGATACCACTGGTTCAAGTGAAATCAAGACAAGTCAGTGCCAACAATGAAGTACTCCAACTAGACAGTAAAAGTGGAAACAATGACAAACAATATCAAGCCGATGCCAATCAGGGAAAATAACAGGGTATAACCGAAGTCAACGAAATTAATATCGTCAAAAGAATTCAATACAATGGTGGTCACAAATCAACATCAAATTGAGTCAAGCTAGAAATTCACGGAACCAAAATACCAGAAATCAAAATACCGTGATGACCAAGTAATTGCAAATCAAAACCGTGTCAACCAAGATCAGAAAATATATACGAATTGAAGAAGTCAGAGATCAATCTAAACATCCAATCAAATATCAACGACCGAGCAAAAATCATTGACAACAAAACAAAATCGTACTGCCGAGCATAGTTGAATTAGATGTGAGTGAAAAAAAATCACTCACCTTGTTCGAAGCAAAGATGAACGGTTCAGAGACGAAGTCAGCATCACAAAGTCGATCGAAGAAAACCCTAGCCGAATCAATTATTCAATCGAGAATTTTAAAGTCACCATCTTCGAATTCAAGAAAGCCCTAATTTCACAAAGAGGAACGAACGAAAGAAAATCACGAGGCCGCCATTTTTGTTTCTTTTTGTATGTTTAGGTTTAGGGTTTCGAATGAATGAAAATGGAGAGGGGGATCGGGTATTAACTCGAGATAACACAGCACAAAAACCCATGGGCCAATATTCAATTGAAAGCCCACATAATTCCTTAATCAAATTATTAAAGAATCACAACCCGATTTAAAGACTCCAAATAGCAATTAACAACCAATTTAATCGTCATTTGACGATAATTAATTGTTACAAAACCCCGGGTTGTTACAATCTGGAGATTTGGAAAGCTAAAATGATGAGTGTGTAATTATTTATTTTTAAATAATATTGGATTTATATTATTGTAAGTCTATTCATTGTATGCCTGAATATAATTATTTTGGAGTTATAGTCCTAAAACATATACATGCAATGAATTTCAGAACCATGCCTACTTATTCCATGAATCGTTAGCTTAAGTGAAATATTGTATGTACTTGAATTTGGAAAGTAAGGATGAAAGTAGTCCCCAAGTTAATAAATTGAATAATAATTCTAGATATGTTGGTTAAATAATATATGTTAGCAAATATGAAATAAAAGTTACTATAAATTGAATTGGGATTTAAGTGGTAATTAATTCATTGGATTGAAGTGCACTGCAATGTAAATTTCTATCAATTATCTAGTTTTATAAGAATAAATATGCAACGTTGAAATAATAAGGAATACGCCTAAAAGAAAGAGATGCACAAAATAAGGATGTCTACCATATTGCACTGTCTATTTCAATAATAAAAATAAACATAATAATTCTTTGTAATTTCAAACATAACACAAATCTCATTTTTGGGTAAGTTATAGAAGTTCATACTGTTAACAATTCCTTTTAGGAAAGATGTAATTCCAACATATTAAAATGCAAAAATTCCTAGGTATAAACTAAAGAATAGTAAGCAGGGACAATAATGACAATCTAAATGTAAAACTAATATATGCAATAAAAGACAGGTTACAAATTAAACAATAAGCGACAAATGTAGGTAAAGTAATGAAATGAGTTAGTAATACGGTTAGTGACCAAAAGTAAACAGGAATAGAAAAATAGGTATATTAATCTTTTAAGTTATAAGTAAGTAGTAAATGACAGTAAACTTGACATTAACGAAATAAGAAGTACGTGCATGAAAAAGTAGAGAAATGTTATTAATAGGTGAACATTGGAGGCATAATAAATAAATAGGTATGAATATATTCATAGCCTCAAGTAGCATTTATGATAGGCGTGAATTATTAAATTTAGCTGATAACTTAAAATAAATAAGAATGACATAGTCATTAAAATGGGTTGGAATGTGAGGTCAGTAGTGTAACACAACAGAAGTCTACTCACCGCAAGGGAAACTAGTAGTTGTGTATACATTATATTGATGTGGGACATATCCAACTATAGGACCCGTGGGATTATAAGTGCATGTATAGGTGAAGGGAATACCACGTATGATGTTCACATTGAGTTGAAGTGTCAAAGGACAAGTAGAGTCTTCTTCAACCATTTAGGGAGTATTAAGTAACAAGGGGTATTTTCTAGATTGTGTTAGGAAATGTAAATGGGAGTTTGAGCAAGGCTAGGCACTATGACATTGTGATTAGTATCAAATAGGGAGTAAGAGCTGCTTCATAGGTTGAGAACGTCATCGGTCTTGAGCGGTCAGTGGAAAGACGGGAGGTTACGCCTAAACGGACTATGTCTCCTACATATGTAGATTTCATTTAGGACATGCACCACCTTACAGTTGTTTGTTAGTGTGTTTGTGATAGGAAGCAAGCATGATAACCCTTTGATGGTGTCTTTCAAATACGGAATAGAATATAGCTAAACTATTGTGACAATGTTATTAGGTACTATGGGAGTTCCTTGGTCTATATGGGTGACAAGTATGTGATACTGCGTTAATGGTGGATCCTGACGAGGCACTGGGTTATAGATACTAGCGGGGATAATATCTTGTTCCAAAGGAGGACAATGGTATTTATAGACACATAATTGTAGTTATTATCTACTTCGAGTAGATGTGGCATATCATATGTGTACGTGGACTCGAGACGACTAAGAAAAACAAAAACATGACGTGTAATGAAAGGCAGTCGGCTTAAACTAGTGTAGTTTATAAAATATGTAACTTACTAGTCACTAGAATGTTGTTCCAAACTCTTTTCATTACAACCCATTGGATACTTTAGAGGAACATATACTGGTACAAGGGAATGGTGGAAGAAAAGATTTCGTTATGCATACTCGACATTGACAACAACAGTAGAGTTCAAAGGTGTCAGCCATGAGCAGTAATCATCTGCATATTATACTTTATTATTCTGTTGTGAACTTATATCGATAGTGCTTTGATATACATTTGTTATTTGTAGGATACCTAAATCAATTGTCCATACTTTTGTGGACTAAGGTTTTAGATGTAGCGAAAATTCAGGCCCACTAAGGTGTGGGTTGCTACAAACAATTCGTACCCATCACAATCGTATTTTTAGTGCTGTATAATTTTTGGCTATTACTATGCCACCTAAGTTAAATTATTAATGTTCCTATACTTTTACAAGAATCTAATTCTTATTTCAATAATGTCAGTAGATGTCATTTTCTGCTTCTTTCTAATTAAATATACTAGATACCTATTACTGTTCCATTTCTATTTGTTACAATTAGATATAATCTAATACTCTTTACAATTTATACATGTAACGACCCATATTTTTAACTATTTTAAATTATTAAATTTAATATAATTATTAAATAAAAATGGTTAGAAATAAAATTTAATGATTTATTAACGTGGTTTATTGAATATTAACTTGAATAAACTTTGAAATAATCAATTTTGAAGATTTAGGCAATAACAAGTATTGAAATGAAATTCTATGTATTAACTGTGTTTATAATCGATAGCAAAAATTGAATAATATGTTGAGTTATTTTAAACTGGTGGTAGTTGTTTTGTCATTCGAATTTGTATTAAAATTTAAATTTTATAAGTTAAACAACCTATATTTCAAATATAGCGATTTATTGGATAATTAAAATTTCAAATTTAATGTGGGAAATTATTTAAATAATTGAATTCTGAATTTAATATGAATGAAAATGATGTCAAAAGTTTATTTGAATTTCATTTAAACAAGAATGAAGATTGTTAACTTTCAAAATTGAATTTAAATATGAATAAATAGAAATCAAAAATTTTATATTTTAGTTCACGGGTAAAAGTAGCCATTTTGACCATTGTCTCGGATTTCAACAAAATCAGTATCATCGGATCCATAACAATGAACTACTGTAGGATTTCAAGTTTCGTAGCAATCAGACTTATCGTTTGGTCGTGCGAGCTTGAAACGCTTAGAAATAAATTAAAGGAATTTAATTAAAATAATTTGATTTTGAAATGCTAACTTCTGAATATGAGGGAATCGGTCCCGAAACAAGTTCCATTGTGTTCGGAATAGGGGTATAACAAATAGTATGCGAGACGGCATGATTTATCTGGAGTTTGAAATTTTCGCGGATAGATCGGATTGGAGATTTATATAATAGGCCGTCCATTTTCTTAATCGTGTAACCCTAACTAAAATAAAACACATCCGCATCTATGAAAAATGTTAATGGTCGAAAATTCTCATCATTCTCTCCTCGATTGCTCCAAATGTGCTCTAGAAATTGTACGGTACCAAAAGGGAAAAATTTAGAGCTCGACGAGCTCTACACATCCAATGGTTGGATCGACTTGGATGTGCACGTAATTGCCAAGATTGTAGCTGAAGATCTATGGGTTTTTTGTGTTTTTTGCATCAACGGAAGCGGTAGAGGCAACTGCGCTTGGTGCGGCGACACACAAGGGTGAGGTGCGTGCGTTGGCGACGTCGGACGGTGGTTCGGTCGAGTGAGGTGCCGTGCATGATTGGTGTTGAGTCGCGTGCGTTGGGTTCCTTTTCGTGCTTGGGAAAACATCATATAGAGAGGAAGAGAGGTGATTAGGTAAAGTGTTTAACTGTTAATTATTTTAGTTAGCGCTTACTAAATCATAACTTTTTCGTACGAGGTCCGATTTGAGCTAAACGAGTTGTAATGGATTCATATCGAAGTCGCCTACGACATGGAATTGAAGTGAAATTTATTTGGAGCTGAAATATTTTCAATTTCAAATAAAGGTGACCGTTTCAACGCTCACGAAGTACTTAAATATTTTTATGTTAGTTAAATTGAAATCTTAAAGTGATTTAAGTTTATTGATTGTTGTTTGGTAACTGAACTGACATGGAAATCGACATAGAAATTTATATGTTAGAAATTTTGATTTAACGGTTAAATTAAAATTGGAATTAAATTGCTAGTAAAATTCCCGATTATTGATAACTGATTAATTGTTGAGATTTATTGACTGTTTTGGATGTTGATTGTGATAGATGGTTATTAGTTGATATTTTGGATGATTGGATGCTTATTTATTTCGATATATCTTGTTATCACCCTTTTTTTTATTGACATCATATAAACTATTAATTGAATTATTTCAAATAAATACAGAAATAGGTTGAAATGATATATACCTGTGACACTTTGATTTGGATTGAAATAATATATATCCATCCCTGAAATTAAATTGAAATTACTACTCACTTGGCCATATGATAGAAAATTATATACGGGCACCGGATTGATTAAATTAAATAATTTTAAAGTCTTGGTTTTGAAATTATTTAAATGATTTGGTTTAAAGAAATAAAAATTGAATTTATGAAGATTGAATTAATTACGAATTCGATTTCGAAATGTTGAACTTAAATTTAGGTAAAAGAAATTGTTATAAAAGAATATAATGGGAATTTGAAGTCACGATTGAAATATGACTTGATTTATCAGAATTGAATTGTTTAAAAAGATTTGAACTTTTACTTGAACTTCGAAGTTACTTAAGTAAAGGTAATTTAAATGGATATTTCAAATTTGAACTTGGAATTGAATTTAAAAGATTGGAACCTTAAATTTAATATTGAAGTTTAAATTGATTTAAGTGATTTAAATCAATATTTTGAAATCGAGCTCGAAATTGGCATAAATCGAAATAGTTTAAAAATAAGGATTGAATTGAATCTTAATCCATTGAGTCGAATCAATGAAATTGAATTTTAAATTAATACAAACTGAAAGTGAAATTGAAGTTGATTTGAATTGAAATCGAAATTGAGTCGAATGAATTGGATTGAGATTTAAGATGATTTGAATTGAAATATTAGGAATTGAATTAGTTTGATTTAAATGTGGACTTGAATCCGTATTTATTAGAAATGGGAAGAATCGGTTTTGAAATTATTTTCCCTATAAACAATTTTCCTATAAACTGTTTTAAAATTCATCTTTTTAAATTTCCAAGTTATTTAAATTTTCAGATCATTTAATATATAATCTATTTAATATCTACACTATTTAAACTATTTCAAAAACTATTCAAACTATTTTTTGAAAATTCAAACTGGTCAGAGTGGGAATATTTTATATTTAAATCATGGATTTAAATGTGAATTGGGTTAAAATGAAGTTGTAACCTAAGTTGAAATTTGAAATGATTGTTGAAGTAAAAAAAATATGATTTTTCAAATGAATGTGACAATTTTGTAATAAAATTGATTTTGAAGATAATATGATATTTTGATATCAAGTATGAATTGTTTTCGAAATGTAAAAGTACCAACTAGTGTGTAAAATCACGTTTGGTTGTTAAAGAGACAAGGGCCTCTTATTGGCATACTCTCTGTCAATATTGGAACCACTTTAACAACCGTGTACGCAGAGGAGACTCTGTATGAATATGCGCTTATATATTTTTGTTTGATGATAATAAACATATATATTCATTTAAATGTATTTGTTAATGTACTATTTTGTTTTTCATAGATTAAATAAATATTTGTTGAATAAAATAAATTACACAGAATTTGAATTCAGACAGAAATTTTATTCAAACAAATATTTATTACAATCTTGAATAGTACAAATTCAAGCTCTCACTGTACATATACAGTTTTGAATACATCACAATTATTTTTACATTAATAACCTCACTACATATCACTCACACTCGTATTTTGTCTTCAACTGCATTCCAGTTTGAATCCAGCATCTGAGCAATCTGCAAAAATATTCACTAACGCAGTAAAATCGAAAAAGAAATATTTTTGCAACATAAAATATGATTTTTGAAAATATGATTTGCCTCAGTTATTTGGGTTGTTCGTCATCATTCACACTTGAATTCATCATACACGAACAATGTGACATGCACAGTGTATCACTGTACATGCCACAAGGCCGTGCACATCAATATACACTTGATAATGCTACAGGGACGGGTGAGCACAGGTCAAACCCAAATGAAAAGCCGGGTTCAACGCACATGCAATATATCACAACACGAGCACAAGGTCAAACCCAAGTTTTAAAACTGGGTTCAACACAAGGCACAATAAACTGAATGCAAAGGGTACAAAAACAAGTCCAGCAGCATGAATAATGTAAACTGCAGACGCAAACTACAAATGTGATACATGAATAAGTCAGCAGATACAATGACTACAAAATCAAGTTCCGTAAGACAATGCACTAATGGCAAGTCGTAGTCTCAATGAAACTGCAGTGGAATACTTGCAACAGAAAATCAAAGCATCATGAACATACACCAATGACCAAGCTACAAGTATGGCAGTGAAACTCAAACAAGGCAGACCACAAAGAAAAGCCACCAATACCACAAGTATACCGTGAGCATCAAGTAGTAAATATATCAGGAAAGAACAAATTGGGAAAGTAACAAATTGATACGAACGAAAACAAGTGTCTCGAATTCATATAAATACAAAACCCAATTATCATCATCGGCATCGAGTTTTCATACGAAAATCACAAAAGCACAAACAGTGAAATTGCATACCGAATCAACAACGAACTCGATCATTAGAGAACGAGCGAGCCAAGCAACGAGAATCAATCAACAGAGGAGCAACGCAAATTGATCATCAGAGAACGAACGCAAGAGCAACATCAATCAGATCGAACAAAGCCCCAATTTGGATTGAAGAGCCGAAGCCCTAATTTCAGAACGAACAAAGAATACAACGTCGGCTGCCACTTTCTTCACTGAGCAAAAGAAAGGAATGGTTCAAAGAATAACAGTGGATCGGGTTAAAGAATAAGGGGCTGGCCTTATTTGTTAAAAGGGGATTATTTTGTTTTATTAAGGGTTTTATTAAAAAGGGGATTTCTTATTTTATATTTTGAGCAAAAATTAGGGATTAAAATTTATATTTTAATTTTTTGCTCCTGGTTTTATTTTTGAAGTTGTTTTTTCTTTTTGAGTCAAAAGAATTTGTAAACCACCACCTAGGTTGTAGGTAGTGTCAGATTGTCTAGTTAGAATTAGTTCAGTGAGCAGGGTGAGTTTGCGAGTGAGCGAAACTCTATAGGCGAAGCAGGGTGTGCGAGTCTATGAGAGTGTTTGTGAGCGGGAGCAAAAGGGTTTGCGAGTCTAGTAGAGTGTTTGTAAGCGGGATACTGTTTAATTCTAATAGAAATCTGGGAATGCAGCAGTAGGCAGGGGTTGCCGAAGCTGGGTAAATTTTGTGTGTGATTTACTTTTCAGCATATTTGTTTTTGCAGTTTGTTTCTATGTTTAATTCGAGAAAATTTGCTATAACCCTATTCACCCCCCCTCTAGGGTTAATCTAGATCCTACAAGTGGTATCATAGCACGGTATTTTTCTTTAACTCTAGAGTCATGAATTCATCAAATAATGCTTTTTCTGAGGGGCAATCTATTGTTAGGTCACCCATGTTTAATGGGAGTGATTATGCTTATTGGAAGGTTAGGATGGGCATTTATCTTAGTTCTGTTGATTAAGATGTTTGGGATATTATTGAAACTGGCTATAAATCTCCCACTATAACCGTTGGTGATACTGAGATTCCTAAACCTAAGGATAGGTGGGATGCTAATGATAAGAGATTAAAAACTACAAATGCTAAAGCCATGAATGCTTTGATCTGTGCTCTTGATAAGAATGAATTTAATAGAATTTCTCATTGTAAAACTGCACAGGAAATTTGGCATACCTTGGAGGTGACACATGAAGGAACTTCTCAAGTCAAGGAGTCTCGTCTAGCCCTATTCAGCAATGAATACGAGAACTTTGTGATGGACAAAGGCGAGAGCATAAAGGACATGTTTGGATGCTTTTCAACTTTGGTATACAATTCTAGAGCGCATGGGAAGGTATTCACTGAGGTAGAGCTTGTGCGGAAGATACTACGAGTCTTACCAATGAACTTTGAGGCAAAAGTCACGGCAATACAAGAATCGAAAGATTTGAGTAAACTAAGCATGGAGGAGTTGATTGGCAATTTGATGACATATGAGCTTGAGTTAAAAGCAAAGGAGGAACGCAACAACTCCGAACCAAAGAAGAAGACGATTGCCTTAAAGAGCAAAGAAGAGAGCGATGATGAAGAAGAAGATCCGATTGAAGAACTTGCAATGGCTGTCAATAATCTTAGAAAATGGTCAAGATTCAAGCCACGCAAGAAGAAAACATTTGGAAATAGGTCAAGAGAGTCTAACAATTCCGATAAAGAATTGACGTGCTATAACTGCAACAAGCCTGGCCACTTCAAACAAGAATGCCCACTTCTCAAAAACGACAAAGGAAAGAAAAAGAAGAAGAAGGCTTTTGCAGCAACTTGGGATGATGAAGAAGGAGAGGAAGTTTCGGATAATAGCTCAGAGGAGGCTAATTTGTGTCTTATGGCAAAAACAGATTCAGAAGCAAGTTCAGAGGAATCTAGTAAGGGAGGTAACTATTCTTATAAAGAACTTGTTTTTATGTGCCTTGATCTTACTAAAGTAGTTGATTCTCTTGAATCTAAAATTGAAAAACTGAAATCTGACAGGAGAGAACTTGCTCGTGAAAATTTTAGGTTAGAAACTGAACTTGAAATTATTCATAACCTAAAATGTAAAAAATGTAAAATTTTAGATTCGGAATTATCAAGACTTAAGAATAGCTTTGAGAATCTTGAAAAAGAAAACTTGAGTCTTAAGGAAACTATTGACACTAGGAAAAAGGATTTCATAAATAGATGCACCTCACTTGTAACTGAAAACACATCACTTAAAACCAAAGTCCAAAATCTTGAGAAATCGTTGAATAACTTTTCAAGAGGCGAAAAATCTTTCAACATGCTATTGGGAAATCAAATTTTTGCTAACAACAGAAAGGGACTAGGTTTTGGGAAAACACAAGTTGAGGATAATGCAAAAGGGAAGAGTGTCTTTGATAGATGTGAAATAATTGAACATCGTTTTGAAAATTGTAGTCATAGGAACAAAAAAACAAAATTTATACAAGTTTGGGTTCCTAAGAATTCTACAAACAAATTTCACGTCTATTGGAACAAGAATGAAAGGACTAAACAAGTTTGGGTTCCAAAAGGTTTGTTTATTCATAATGCTTCTACCACTAACAATCATGGACCTATAAATAGGTCACAAAAATCTTTCATCGTGTAGGTGTAGTGGCAGGCTAAGGAACAACAACGGTGATCTTTGGATTTTGGTTGTTCCAGAAACACAACGGGCAACAAAGCAAAGTTCCTTAGCCTAGTACAAAGGTGACAGAATCACAATGGGCAACCATGAAAAATTATCAAGGTAAAACAGGTGAAGGTATATTAAATGTGATAATCTGCACCGTATTCTTAATGAAATCGGCCAATATTGAGATGTTGTGAGAAGATGTTTTTGATTCTGACTTGTTCGACATAGTTGGCCAATTACATTCTTTGAATTACTTCATACAAATACGTTTGGATTAAACATAGTGTTTTGTTGATAATAATACTTTTGGTTAAAATACGGCCAACTCTATATTCACGGTTTTCTGACTTCAATTCAAGTTCAAGAATGCTGTTAAAAATTGAGTTTGAAATTTTTGATGCACACTTCATTGTCTGGATTATCAATTTTAGTTAGTGATATTTTGGATTGAAAGAGAAATTCAGATGCAGATTACACTGGTAATATAGTTGATAGAAAAATTACTAGTGTAACGTGATTAATTTTTGAAACATTCATTTGCTGCATCATTTTTTTCAAAGAAAATGTCTGCATATTTTTCACTTGAAACAATTTTCAAATAGCAGAATTTTTTTCTCATATAACCCCTTCGAAAAAATAACTGTTTGACCATATTTTCAGATTAGTCATTTTTATTTGATTTTAAATGACAAATTTTGACTAATCCGACTCCCTACTAATTATCAAAAAGATAAATAGTGATTGAAAAGGTGATAAGTGTTGATATTTAATATACATTACTCAAGAGAGTATATTTGGAAAATTTCTTTAGGAATTCAAACAAGAGTTATAAAACTTTTTGTTAGGTAAAGATTCCATGACCATTTCTATATCTATCATATTTCTATCGACCATTGTTTATCAAATCTTAAATATAGTTTGTCGATATGTGGTACTATAATCAGGAATCATTTGTTTTTCATGTCACATTTTTTTTGTAAAAATAAATAAATATCCAAAGTATTCACTCTCATTTAAAAGTCCTCACGGTTATGCATGGGTGAATTACTTGGATTTTTGATTATGTGCTTCCATGCTCATTTAAAAGTCCTTACGGTTATGCATGTATGGAACGCATATCAAAATTAATTGATTAAATAGACAAGTTGATTCTAACCCCATTTAAAAGTCCTCACGGTCATGCGTGGTTAGAAAATACTTGATTTCATTTTTTAAAATTAAATTGGAATACTATTAATCTCATTTAAAAGTCGTAACGGTTATGTATGATCAGTAGATATTCAAATTCCTGATAAAAAGGTACCACGAGAAGATACAACTGTATGATTTTATATTAGAACGTCATTTCCATCATTCTAAAAGTGGAATATGCGCCTAACAAGGGTAGTTATGATTTTTGTTTGATTTTTATTGAATTTTTAATATTTATATTCAATTTGAGTTTAATGTTGGATTAATATCGATCACTTTATCTCTATTATTCTCTCACACTATTATTCTTTTGCTGATAACAAAAGGGGGAGAGAAAAGTTAAGATTCTGTCAAATAGAATCAAGCAAAGGTCAAATAATTTTCCATTTGCATCTAGGCTTATTTGAATATTTGCATGCATATAAGTAGGGGGAGCATCATGTAGAGAGGAAACATTTAAATAGGGGGAGCAATTAGAGTATATCATTGCTCAAATACATTTAACACGGTCAAAATCTTAAATATATGTTTGTTATCATCAAAAGGGGGAGATTGTATGAATATGCGCTTATATGTTTTTGTTTGATGATAATAAACATATCTATTCATTTAAATGTATTTGTTAATGTACTATTTTGTTTTTCATAGATTAAATAAATATTTGTTGAATAAAATAAGTTACACAGAATTTGAATTCAAACAGAAATTTTATTCAAACAAATATTTATTACAATCCTGAATAGTACAAATTCAAGCTCTCACTATACATATACAGTTTTGAATACATCACAATTATTTTTACATTAATAACCTCACTACATATCACTCACACTCGTATTTTGTCTTCAACTGCATTCCAGTTTGAATCCAACATCTGAGCAATCTGCAAAAATATTCACTAACGCAGTAAAATCGAAAAAGAAATATTTTTGCAACATAAAATATGATTTTTGAAAATATGATTTGCCTCATTTATTTGGGTTGTTCATCATCATTCACATTTGAATTCATCATACACGAACAATGTGACATGCACAGTGCATCACTGTACATGCCACAAGGCCGTGCACATCAATATACACTTGATAATGCTACAGGGACAGGTGAGCACAGGTCAAACCCAAATGAAAAACCGGGTTCAACGAACATGCAATATATCACAACACGAGCACAAGGTCAAACCCGAGTTTTAAAACTGGGTTCAACACAAGGCACAATAAATTGAATGCAAAGGGTACAAAAACAAGTCCAGCAGCATGAACAATGTAAACTGCAGACGCAAACTACAAATGTGATATATGAATAAGTCAGCAGATACAATGACTACAAAATCAAGTTCAGTAAGACAATGCACTAATGGCAAGTCGTAGTCTCAATGAAACTGCAGTGGAATACTTGCAACAGAAAATCAAAGCATCATGAACATACACCAATGACCAAGCTACAAGTATGGCAGTAAAACTCAAACAAGGCAGACCACAAAGAAAAGCCACCAAGACCACAAGTATACAACAACAAGCAGATACATGAAAAATGCACAACTCAATGCATCAAAGCACAAGTACATGAATACTACACCAACCAGAATGGATGAGTGATACAAGTCAGAGCAACAAAATCATCACAATGAAGACCACTATGCAGTGTACAGTAAATGCACAAGCATGATACAAATACCAGAGATACAAATGCAAGACAGTAACATGCAGTTTTGCAGTGATACAAATGCAACACAGTGGCAACGTCAAGTTCAGGCCAGAAGCTCAAGTTCAATGTCAACAACAATGGAATCACAAAGACTTGTCACCAGCATAAGCAGAAATAAAAAGGGAAGACCACTATGCATTGGACATAAATGCAATTCGAAGTGATATAAACATCAACTACAAGCCCAAGTGATACCAAACCGCAAAGCCAAGCATGATACAGTGGACCAAATCATGAATAAAAGTGCAGTGATACATGAAATCACATAAACAAGTTCGAACAACCAGTTACAACTACGGAAACCAGAGAAATGCACAGTGGAATGAACAAGTGGTGCACATGGTATGGCAATCACAAATGCTTGAAGACTACATAACACCAAGATGAATCAAAACAAATTCGATCAATATCAATAACCAAGGACACAGTGAAATTAACATCATCAGAGAAGATGGCCGAAGCAGTGACAATCAACTAAAGCCATAATTCACAGTAAAACCGAAGTCAGAGTGGACAAAATCAGATGACCAAGTCAAAAGTTCAAATTCGTATCTTTGAAAAAGTCAAAACAAATAAAAGGGAAAGTTTCTGCCGTAACAATCAAGAGAAAATCGAACGTTCTCAACTTAATGCCGTGAGCATCAAGTAGTAAATATATCAGGAAAGAACAAATTGGGAAAGTATCAAATTGATACGAACGAAAGCAAGTGTCTCGAATTCATATAAATACAAAACCCAATTATCATCATCGGCATCGAGTTTTCATACGAAAATCACAAAAGCACAAACAGTGAAATTACATACCGAATCAACAACGAACTCGATCATCAGAGAACGAGCGAGCCAAGCAACGAGAATCAATCAACAGAGGAGCAACGCAAATTGATCATCAGAGAACGAACGCAAGAGCAACATCAATCAGATCGAACAAAGCCCCAATTTGGATTGAAGAGCCGAAGCCCTAATTTCAGAACGAACAAAGAATACAACGTCGACCGTCACTTTCTTCACTGAGAAAAAGAAAGGAACGGGTCAAAGAATAACAGTGGATCGGGTTAAAGAATAAGGGGCCGGCCTTATTTGTTAAAAGGGGATTATTTTGTTTTATTTAAGGTTTTATTAAAAAGGGGGTTTCTTATTTTATATTTTGAGCAAAAATTAGGGATTAAAATTTATATTTTAATTTTTTGCTCCTGGTTTTATTTTTGAAGTTGTTTTTTCTTTTCGAGTCAAAAGAATTTGTAAACCACCACCTAGGTTGTAGGTAGTGTCAGATTGTCTAGTTAGAATTAGTTCTGTGAGCAGGGTGTGCGAGTTTGCAAAACTCTATAGGCGGAGCAGAGTTTGCGAGTGAGCAAAACTCTATAGGCGGAGCAGGGTGTGCGAGTCTATGAGAGTGTTTGTGAGCCGGAACAAAAGGGTTTGCGAGTCTAGTAGAGTGTTTGTAAGCGGGATACTGTTTAATTCTAATAGAAATCTGGGAATGCAGCAGTAGGCAGGGGTTGCCGAAGCTGGATAAATTTTGTATGTGATTTACTTTTCAGCATATTTGTTTCTGCAGTTTGTTTCTGTGTTTAATTCGATAAAATTTGCTATAACCCTATTCACCCCCCCTCTAGGGTTAATCTAGATCCTACAGACTCTAGAATGAAGTGGTTGGATTTGACGTCGTTTGTTGGATTTAAAGAAAGAGAATGATGATGGATAGACCCCTGCATTTGTGCCAATTTGAAATGACTAAAACAGGACAGCATGACTGGGCCAAGCGGGCTACCAACCCCTAGCGGACCATTTTTCGATTTTCTTCCTGGACTTGGTCCATGCTATTACTTTTGATGTTGGTTTCAATTGGTCCACCTTGATTTTGGGATAACCACCTTTTGATTTGATATGGGATGGATGGACGCGGTGGGCGATCATGGCTACGATATGTTATCGCCAGCCCTGCAACCCGAACTTGTAGTATCTTACCTTGGGCATTGCCTCACTTAACTTGTCACACTTTTGTCCTTATACGAGACCACAACAAGTTTGGTTTAGTGTTGTCGTATCACGGGGCATCCCTATCCCCCGACATGCTACTGGGGTGTTATATGCGAATTGTATAACAATGCTTAAAAATGCGTTAAGAGGGATTAATGTAGTGCCTTAACGCTAAGAGAAATATTTATTTTACTGATTAGACATTATATATATAGCATATTCTACTATGGTTAAATATTTTGATGGATCCTTAAGATATGGAAAATCCCATAACATCTCTTTAGGTATTGCACGAACGTTATACACTGGATAGGAGATGTGAAATCCTGTAAATATTTTTGACGCTATTACGCTCATGCTATACGTGATGTTGATCTGACTCATATAAGGATATTTTAGTCCTGACTCGAATGTTTTGGCTTTTCATCACGCTTGGGTCCGCCTTGAGTTTTTAGCGCATTGAAGATGTTATTTTGGAGGACAAAGACGGAGGTTTGGTATATTATATTATCAGTATTACTCCACGTTGTTGTTCTGTTGCATTATTCTATTGTTCTGTTGTATATATAACTCTGTTAAATATTGTAATTTTTTTAATCAAATGTATAGTATAAACAACTTCATGAACTGTTTATTTGATTATTATATTTTGTCATTCTGTTGCGAGATTCTATATTTGTTTTCTTCTTTTCTTATTTTTCTTAATTAAATCCATTGATTATCTGTGTTTTGGATTGTTTAAGTTGGACACGTATGAATTATTGTTGATTTAACCTTCCGAAACGGGGTCGTCACAATTGGTATCAGAGCTTTTGTTTAGCGATAACCTTAGTTTTGTGGGGTTTGATTTATTAGAGATAAGGATAGTAATACCCTAGAATGAGTTTGTTTGAGCATATATATATGAAGCACATAATTTTTAGTGTTATAAAATGTTCTATATTGTGTTTGCTTATCCGTTGAGTTGTTTATAAATCCTTGTCGGTGCGTGGGACACCATGTGATCGATAGGGGTTTCTAAACACTTAAACGAGGCAAGTCGACATAATATTGTTTTAAAATAGGGTAAATGAAATAGTTTTACCTATTATATTTTATATATAAAAAGATAATTTTCATAAATCTGTATGATTATTAATGAAGTTGTTGTCAGGAGATGGTAATATTTAGTTATCATCGATTATTTGTCGAATTAGACTAAAACCGAATACTTTGTGAACTCTATTTCACAAAGCTTTCGATAATTAAATTAAATTGAAATCTAATTACAATAAGAATTGTTTTAAATAATAAAGTTGCAAATTAATGAAATATTTTCATAATAAAGCAATGGAATTGTATAACTATATTTATAATATAGCTTGTAAATACAAAGGATTTCAAAATTGATAATTTTAGAATTTAAATCCTACTACCCTCAAAATTGAATTCAAAGCCTTTAAAATTAATAATAATATTATTTGAAAGTGTTTTGATTAGAAATATATTTTGAAAAGGTTCTTGAAAGAAATAAAAGCATTGAACTCACTTTAGTCATTAGGAAATAATTATGGGGATAACTATAGCAATGCCAATATTCATTTTCGAGTTTCAGAGTGAGAATTGCTATTAAAAGAAATTTATTTTTGGTAAAACAAGTTTTGATTATGAGAAAGATATTCTTAGTATGATTTAACAATGATACGACAATGGTTTTTGAACTTATAAATTGAAAATAGTATAGATAAGGACTAAGTAACCTATGATTTTAAACAGGAAAATAAAACCGAATTTAAAAATGATTGAACATTTTGGTAAGCAAACAATTTTTTTTTGAACTTTTGAGATATGAAATAAAAGAATTATCCTAGGAAAGTTAAATAAAATAAAATTTAAATCAAGAAAGCTTAAATAAAAGTGAATTGTATTTGAAATGAATTAGATAAATTAACGAAATGAAACTTTAAGTGAATTAGTTTATATAACTTATAGATTTGAGAAATATTAAGCTATAAACAAATTTAAATTAGTTGAGTGTGAATGATAAGGAAAAAAGAAAATTTAACTTAAATAAAGTTAAATGAACTGAGTAATGGATTAAATGAAATAAAGTTTAATTTAATAAATATTAAATGAATTGAATTGGATTTGAATTGAAGTAGATGAATTAGTAAAGTGAGTTGATTCCACATAAGCTATAAATAAATTAATAGAATGAATACAACTTGAATTATAAAATGAAATGAAATTTGGATGTGAAAGAGATTGGAAGAGAATAAATGGGTGTAAGTAAAAATTTTGGGCCAGTAATTGAATTTGATTTAAATTGTATATAAACAAATTGAATGCAAATGGAATAAGATTTTAAAAAATTGAATGCTAACTAATTGAATATAAATAAGTTAACGAAATGAATTATAAGATGAAAATTAACTTAAGAAATTTTAATGGAACTGATTGTGACATTTTTTTTTTATTAATATGAATTTGAGTTTTAAAATAAAATTCACTTGAATAAGATTAAGAATATGAATTAATGAAATGAACTAATGAAGTGAATAAATGAATTGATATGAGATGTTAACCATAAAATGAAATAATTGAAATTTAATAAACTAAATTGAATAAGTTGAATGTAAATGAAATAGATTTGAATAAATTGGAAGTAAACCGATTAAATGTTAATAAAAATTGGATGTTTATAAGAAATGAAGTATATAAACTAAATATTAACATTGGATAATGTAAATTAATATAGTTTGAATTAATTGGATGAATTTATAATTGTTGAATGGTTTCTTTTGCTGTAAATAAATTTTATTATCGCTTTTGATTGCGTATGATTGTTATGGTTGTGTATTTGTGTTTGTGTTGGTGGTTTGGATTCAAAACTCATGTTATATAGTCTATTAAACTCATACATGCTTTCTATATCTTGTACATGCAACTTATTCTAATTTGAGTTGAGATAGGTACATATGAAGATGTTTGGATGTTTACATGGATTTAATTTTCTTTTGCTTGCTTAATATGAGCGAACTCGCTTGTATTAATAATAATAAGGTGCATATCTCAGATTACATACTACACTTTTATATTTTTACCCCACGGGATGCCTCATCATTGAGATGAGACGTATACTTGTTATATTTGTGATATATATTGTACTGTAAAAAATTTGCAATCGAGCTACGCAAAGGAGACGCTGACGAAATTTTCCGTAAATCTAGGTGTTATAAAATTTTGAGGTTTTAAAAAAAAATTAACAACTTGTTTTTATAAATAAGTTGTTATTTCTGTAAAATGAATTTTGGAGTGGCGTAGAGAGAGTGTAGTAACAAGATTTTGATGTTTTATATGATGATTATTTTGAGAAAATATATCAAATGTTAAATACCTTACTTAACCCCTTTTCGAGGACGAAAATTTTGAGTGGGTGAGAATGAAACAACCCATGTTTTTAACTATTTTAAATTATTAAATCTGGTATAATTATTGAATAAAAAATGTTTAGAAATTTAATTTAATTATTTATTAATGTTTTTTATTGAACATGAACTTGATTAAAACTTTTAAATAGACAATTTCAAAGATTTAGGCAATAACAAGTATTGAAATGAAGTTCTATGTATTGATTGTGTTTTTAATCAATAGCAAGTACTGAATAGTATGTTGTGTTATCGTAAAATGGTAGTAGTTGTTTTGTTATTTGAATTTAAATGTTAAAATTTATAAGTTAAATAACCTATATTTTAAATATAGCGATTATTAGATAATTAAATTTTTTAAATTTAATGTGGGAAATTATTTGAATAATCGAATTATGAATTTATTATAAATGAAAATGATGTCAAAAGTTGATTTAAATTTCATTTAAACACGAATGAAGATTGTTAACTTTTAAAATTGAATTTAAAAGTGAATAAATAGAAATTGAAAATTTTATATTTTAATTAACAGGTAAAAATAGTCATTTTGACTACTATCTCGGATTTTGACGAAACAAGTTTCATCAGATCTGTAACCGTGAATTATTATAGGATTTCAAGTTTCGCAGCGATCGGACTTATTGTTTGGCCATGCGAGCTTGAAATGTGTAGAAATAAATTAAAGGAATTTAACTAAAATAAATTTACTCTGAAATGCTATCTTCTGAATATGATGAAACTGGCTCCCGAAATAAGTTCCATTATATTCAGAATAGGCGTATAACATAGAGAATGCCAGATGGCATGCTTCAATTGGAGTTCTGAATTTTCACGGACAGATCGAGTCGGAGATTCATAATAGGCCGCTCATTTTTTATTCACGTAACCCGAACCAAAATAAAACACAGCCGCATCTTTGAAAAACGCTAATGGCCGAAAATTCTCATCATTCCCTCCTCGATTTCTCCAAATCCGCTCTATGAAATTAAATGGCACCAAAAGGATAAATGTAGAGATCGACGCGATCTGCACATCCAATGGTTGGATCGACATGGATGTGTACGAAATCACCAGGACTGTAGCTCGATGATCTGTGGGTTTTTCACGTTTTTCGTGTCAACGGCAGTGGCAGAGGCAACTACGCCTAGGGCAGTGGCGTGTTGGGTGTGAGAAATGCGGATTACGGATTTAAGGCTAGGATTAACGCTAGAGGGAGGATGAATAGTGTTAATAAAGAATTACTAAATCTTTTTGAGTTTATGTTAATTTAGACACCGATGTATGCAATATACAGACACAGATATGATCACAGAAACAATCACAGATGCAGAAATAAAATAAAAGCAGTAAAGGAAAGAACACACCAGATTTTATACTGGTTCGGAGTTACCCTACATCTAGTGCCGCAACAAAAGTACGGATTTCCTTTCAAAAGCAATTGTACAATTACACCCTCGGTTTCAAGGCTACGAGGTACACCCTCCAGAATTTCTATCCTTTGGGTAGAGATACTTGATTTCCGGGCCACAAGTTTACCCAATTTATTTACCAAGGCTACAATCACACCTTTTCTCTCTTGATTGATTTCCAAGGTTACAATCACACCTTTTCTCGCTTAATATATTATAAAGAAGTCTATAACTCTGAATAGCACTGAGAACCTTGTAGAGATAGTGATAGAGAATCAAACTAGAAGTAATCGAGTTCGATTCAATGTTAATTTCGCCAGAGTAATGGTAAGAATATGTATTAAGAAATGTGGAAGAAGAAGAGGAGTGAAAAACCAGAAAATCTGATATAAAATTTGTTGAAACTAACCCCTATTTATAGAAGAACAACAGCTATGTCCATTCATGAAGAGTTATGGCGAATAGACACTTCTTTTGAAATTTAAATTTTAAACTCAACTGACACCATGTCGACATGGGGTACTTGGGGATGTCGACATCCCAAAGGATTTTTTTGGTGTTTTGATTTTCTTTGAAAATAACTTTTATTTTATATTAAAACTATTTTAAACTTTTTTAAATATACTTTACTATAGTTAAATTCATAAGTAAATATAGAGAATAATATATATATAGAATTTAACTATACTTTTATATTTAAATCTAAGTATAAATATTTAAAAGTTAAATATATTATATTAAAAGATATTTTAAAATCAGGAGTAATTTGACTTTGAAATTAAAGATAATTTTGAGGCTAAAATTACTTAAAATCAGGATAAGAGGGTTTTGATGTTTTTAAAAGGAAAGTTTTGAAATCATTTTGAAAACAGGATATAATTTTGAAAAATCATTTTGAATAAAAAGTTAGCGGATACAAAACAATGTTCCACTAGATTTTTCGTAGGTTCCATCCTACTTAGGGTTCCATCCCTTTAACAGGCTCGAAGTGGATTTCATTCCACGAATAAATTGGATTTTAAGATGCCAGTGCTTTTCTATGAGTTTTAACAAAATTCCTAATAAAAATACTTAACCTTGAAATCTTGAACTCTTGATAATCTTGATACTCATGTCTATCTCGATATCTTGAATCTCTATACTGTACAGTCTTCATTCTTAGTACCTGCATGGTTAAATCCTGCATATACATACATATCTAAACTTATAATGCTAGTATTTATATTTTATAGTCTATTCTAAGGTTGTTGTCATCAAAACCATCATCTTACAGACTAACAATCTCCCCCTTTTTGATGATGACAAACTTTGTTTATAAAATATTACTTCTATCCTAATAACTCCCCCTAAAACTAATAAACTCCCCCTTAATTTATGCCTAACTATCCTATTTTATATTTCTCCCCCTTTGTCATCAACAAAAACTCACCACCCCTCATTCTTGGGCTTAAATACCTACATTGATAAACTATACAACGTAATATATAATATATAGATTAAGAAATAATTATACTTATGAACATGATAACTAATCAAAGACTATATACATTTCAATGTATATATATATATATATATATATATATGTTTTATACAACAAACTTCAAACCAATATTAAGAAATCAATCCACATGGAGTATCAATCCAGACCAAATCAATCAAAGAAAACAAATAAGAATCAAATGTTACGTGGAACTTCCACCCATCCTTCTTCTCCAAAGATTGGGTCTACCTTAATAGCATCCAAATTATCATTATCATTGGTGAGAGAGACAAGAGGATGTGCTTCGTTATCATCCTTGTGCAGAGAGGAGATCATCCATCGTATCGCTTCGAAGTGCCTTTCTTGTTCCTTGATCATCTGCATTTGAATCAATTCTAAATGACGCTGGTTACGTAGAATAAACGAGAGACTATTCTTGAACGAATTAAGAGTTTCTTCAAGATTTTCGGATAGATTGTGAATAGGATTAGCCATAGTTGAATTTGTGAAAGAAATAAAGGATATAGATGATAAGAAATAAAATTCAGTGAAGAATTTTGGAAGAAATAGGTATTTATAGGTGTAGAAATTCGTTTGAAATGAATAGACATTTGATAGTTATTCAAATTTCAAATTCAAAATCAATTGTCATTTCTGACCAGTATATGTCGACATGGTCATATAGGGGATGTCGACATGGGTTAGTGAAAAATTATGACTAATTTGATTTTGTGAATAATTGTGTGTGTATATATATTTATACAATACACTAACATTTATTCTAGAGATAAGATAAGGTAGATAACAGAAAGGAAATTTTATTTCATTGCATACTACGATAATACAACGATTAAGCACACATCAAACTACATGAACATTCGAAATAAAGCAAACTAAAACAAATACAACGAGATACGAAAAGATAAAACTAGTTAGATGATGATGATGATGATGATGAAGATAGTCCAAGTTTCTTGCTGACTTTGGAAATGAACTTGTTCATCTTGGATGAAATTTCGTCCAACTTCTTACTAACGGATCTTTTAAGAATCCGTTGATTCTCAACAATCGTCTTTTGATTTTTGAGAAGGGTTTTGGTGGATGGATTAGGAGGATAGTCAATGCTTTCCAAAGAGGTTTCACCTTCTTCTTCTTCTTCTTCAATTTCCATTTCATCCCCTTCTTCTTCTTCTTCCTCTTTCTCTTCTTCCATTTCCTCATGAGCCAATCGCTCTTCTTTTTCGATAAGGGTCTCATAAGGTTGAAAAACTAAAGGAATTTTCATAAGCGAAATGTTGGAATGATTGAAATCTTTTCTAGAAACTAATTCTTCGCTTTTGAAATCCACTCCAAAATAGTTAAAAATCCGAGTGAGATAAATTCCATGGTATAAAGTATTCTCACCCAGTTCTAGATTTTTAGGACGAAGTTCATCCAAAATAACTTGCGCCCAATTTATGTCATAATTTCCAAAAATAGCAAAAAGAGCTTTGCAAACTTTTGAAGTAGGATTGTTAAAATTCCCCGATCTTGGGGTCAAAGTATGTTGAAAAAGAAGATTGACAATTCTTGCCTTTGGACGAAAATTTTGATTTTTGAATTCAAAATTGTCAATCCCTTCGAAAATGTGATGAAATGTCTCACGATCATTTTCATCGATTTTAAAATTAGAAAGATCCATTCCTGTAACGACCCAACTTCCATACTCCAGGAAGTTGCATCGCTAAGAAGAAAGAAAGGGATAGAAGAAGGAAAGAAAGAGAAAGAAGAACACAAACAACATCAGAATCTCACAGCGGAACGAATCAAATATAATATATCACATAATTACTTTACATAGTATCATATACATCAGAGTTTTACAGCCAATACAACAAATACTAGACAGTTATAAACACCTGTCTAGTTATACAACTCTAAACAGTACAAGATACAACTCAGAGAGACGACTCAGAGATACCAACACAGCGGAAAATAGATAACTACAACGCAGAAGCCTCCTGCTCCATTTGCTCCTCCATAACTCGTCAAAGCAATCCTGAATCACTTGACTACTCATACATAATATGAGTACCCAAGAGTTTAATAAAACAGAAAATAAACACTCGGGTCAGACGGGGGTCTGGTGTGAGTAAATAGTTTTAAAGTTGCTTAACTTTAGAAAATCCTTTGAAAACAAAAGGTATCACGTAAGACTTCCCACACATAAACATGGAAAAGTTTTTACCTTACGCTAACCAAAACATTTGATAGGAAATCCAGTGATATTATAATAGTGTCTAGGGTTTTCAAAATAAAATACAGAAATAGCTGGAATGCTTGCATCTCACGTTCCAACATAGTTGGGCACAATCAAAACCGTACAGGCACTTATTGGATTTTGGATTCCATCAATGGCAGGGCTACCGGGGTACCGCCCGTCACAGTACGTGGCCTAGATCACCGTACCGAGGAGCCACCCTAACTCCCCTGCAACACAAGGCCGGCACCGTTCCTTACTGAACAGTCCCGAACAAGACCACCCCGACGGTTGGAGCTCAAAAACCGTCCACACAGCCGAAATATAAAGGGACCTCTAGACAGGGATGTATCTTGCCCTCCAGTGGGCGCGACCCACGAAGCCTTGCTGCACCTCCCCTGTTTTAGTCATTCCCGGTTGATGAGGCTTGAGGCTGCGATTACCTTTAGAGAACACATCTATCTTAGAATGCTCATCGTCCACCTGACGATGTTCTGAAAGCATTCAATCCATACAAGTTCGTTCCGGGTTCGAACGAAACCGAAGGCATTATCTCGTTACACTCATATTGGAATCACCCTCAGAGTTAACGACAATAACCCTTGCACTCTAAATCACCATCTCGAATCTATAAGTACTATTCCGTCAAACTCATTACGGAATCACCCACAGAGTTATACTGACGTATAGCCCTTACACCTCGAGTCTTCACTTGCTCCACTTGGATTAACGACCTAACGTTTAATTGGAATCGATGTGGTTTTCGGATATCCAAATATGGAAACCCGATCCCGGTCTCACCGAAACCAAACGCCATTTTAATGTCCAAGTTATACTTAAGGGTTTTAAACAATTAACTCATTTAATTTTTATCTATTTCACACAGATAGATAAACTACACATATTCATCATAACAGATAACCCATAATATTATCATAACAGATAATCATCACAACAGTCAAACATCATAACAACAATCATCACAACCAAATAATCCATCATACTATAACTAAGCATCCATATCCTATAGATACTACTCATCTCATTTCTGAGATCACAACATCCAAAGGTATAACAATATCATCCATAAGTAATGATATATTATCCATCACTTATAATTAATTTAAAATGAATTAAATTAATTACTTCCATCCTTAATTAATTTAAATAAATTAAATTAATTATCCACCTATAAATCTTGCTTATAAATCCATTGATTAATCAACCTAGTTAATTAATCATTCATTAAGTATTCAACTTGATTAAACATCTATGATTAATCATTCACTAATTACAATAAGTAATTAGTCTTAAATTAATTTTATAAAATAAATTAACCTTAATCATAAGTAATTAACATTTAATTACTTAATTTATCAATTAACTATAATTAATTACATTTATCCTTAATTAATTACAATTAATTAACCACTTAATTAATTAATTAATTCTTAATTAAACAATTCTTAATTACATCATTAATTATAATAATTAATGATCTCTAATTAATATTTAAATTGATTACTCAATTAAAAATTAATTACATTTACTAATTAAATTAAATACCATTATTAATCACCTTGATTAATACTTAAATCCAGTAATTAACTACCTTAATTACTCATTTATAAATTAATTATCCAATAATTAATTATCTATCTTAATTTATCCTTGATTAATTACAAAAGTAATTATCCAAATTACTTTTAAATAAATCACCTTTCCTTAATTACATTCCAGTAATTATTACTTCTCTAAGTAATCTTACTCCATAAATTACATTAAGTAATTATTATCATTAAATTATTCTTAAATTAATTAAACTAAATTAATTAATTTAACAAAGCATATTATCAGAATTAATAAATAATTAATTCCTTAATTACTTTTGGTAAAGTAATTATACTTAAATTACAATTGATTATCTTAAATTAATTAATCTAATTAATCCATCAAAATTAATTACATTAATTAATTATTAATTATCCTTAGATAATTAACTACATTTCATTTAATTCCTTACTTAAGAATAATTACCTTAAATTAATTATTCATTAATCATCTTTAATTATAAATTAATTCAAGTTATTATTTAAAATCAAATAAATAAGTAAATTCTTAATTATTTTCAAAATAATTCATTTACTTATTTATAACTTAATTAATATTCAAAATGTATTAAAATAATACATTCCTAAAATTTACTTCAACTTTCAATTTAAAGTTAACATATCATAATTTTATTTAATACTTAAAAGAAGAAATCTTTTAAATTTAAACCTTTGTTTGAAATCAAATTTATATTTGAATTCTACTTAATAACATTTTTGTTCAATATTAAAACTTTCAAACTGATTTGAATTCAAACAGATTTCAAACCCAAAACTGAAATCATATTTAATTTGATTTCAAACCCAATTTTAAATCTTGCATATCATTCAAATGTTTCATTTTGAATTCAAAGTATTCCTGAACCTAATTCAAATTCAAACCTGAATTTAAATCTTAATTTTAAACATTGAATTCCTTTAAAAAAATTAAAAAGAACCAAAACTGTTTTTAATAAAAATCTGGATTTAAATCCTGAAAACTACACTTGCACTGTTTCCAGATTTGAATTTAAACTTTAATTTAAATTTAAATTTATCATTTTAAACTTTTGAATTCATAAGCTCATTTGAATTCAATTCAAACCTATACTTAATTTAAATCAAAGCTTTTAAACATGTGGAGTTTTTTCCAGATTTAAAAACACAACACTCAGGTTTTACCCTGCACAACTAACCCGAGGCCATCACAAATTACTTCGAGTTAAAACGCTACTTACTTCGGGTTATAACACCAACTGCACGGGTTCTACTCCGAGTCACCCAATGCCTGCACATCACAACTTCACCAGAGTTAACCAAACCTGTCAACTCTCACTTCATCCTACTCCGGCCATTTCACGACCTCATCTCCATCCAATGCTCCACCTATACACCCACTGCAATACCCCAAATCCTCAGTCCACTCGAACCACCACATAATTCAGACAGATCATGACCCTTGCTACTTTAAACAGGGGATTCAAACCTGAAAAAAAACCCACTGTCAACACCTTCATCTGATCACCTTTCCTCTATTTCTCCCACTCTCTCCAGTCAACTTCCCACCTTCAGGCAGCAATCCAAGTTTTTTTTAAAAAAAAAAAATCCATTTCATGTTTTGATATCCTCAAAACACCCAATTCTGCACAGTTCTAATTACCTTACCTCTCAGGAGCTTTAAAACCTGAAGCTTGTTTTAACACCCATGTTTTAAAACATGCATTAAAGCTTAAAACATGTTTTGACAATTTTAAAGATGTTTGGTAATCTTACTTAAGAAAAATAACAGAGGCAGTTACTATTGTTTTAAGGGTTACAGATTTTAGTTTAATTAAATTAAAAATTCTACAAACCTACCTCTAAGCTAAACAACTCCATTTGTTTACACAATATTTTCAAAGTAAGATTCAGACATAAAGAAATGGTTTTGAAATCAAATCCTATTAAGAACATAAGCATGACTGTTAAAACAATTTACCACACTCTTTTCTGCACATTCAAGAAACATATGCAGGGTATTATCTCACAACAGTCAACAAGCACATGCACATATGGAATTTCAAACAAACTATAAATAGTGATGTTGCTTCTAAAAGAAAGAACAGAGAGTTATTATTTGCCTTTGTTTAAATTATCTTATTCAATAGTATTTTGAACTAAACCTTAAAGTGTTGCAGGTTTTTGTTATCTTGGTTAAAAATGAAACTGTTTTTAAGATAGAAAATTTACTCACCTCAAAATTGAAAAAGAGCATCACATCTGCAATTCAATTCCCTGCACCCTGGATTCTTCTTGCATGATTGAATCAGAGCTTGCTCCTAGTTGAAGATGATATTAACTTGAAGTATGCAGGTCTGGGAACTGCATTTTGAGATAACATGATGTTTTCAGGCTTTTGAATCTGCATTTGATGTTGATTTGGTCTGCATGCTTCCCCAGATTCTTGCTTGTGTTGATGTTTACAGATTGAAGAAGTTGGTTTGCAGATTAACAGAATTTGGTTGCAGGTTACAGATTTTGCAGGTTTAAAGAAATTTGGTTTGTTTGCAGGTTCAACTGAATTTAGTTTGTGGAATTTTTAGAGTGAAAATGATTTTAGTTTTTCTCAGATCTGAACTTTGATTTAGTATAGAAAATAAGATGTTTGAACAAAAGATATGTTTTAAGTTTTATCTAAACTAATAAATTCAAATATTCATTTGTATTGCCACTTGTTAATTGAATGTAAAGATTTATTTACAAGTGTCAAATTTAAAACATGAAACTTAACACATGTAAGATTTTAAAAATAAAAATAAATTTCTTTGTTTTACAATTGTTTTAATTAAAGATAAAATCATTTCTAATTTAATTTAAGATGTTTATATATGTTTATTTACATTTATTCTCTAAATAATTACAAATGAACTATCTTTACATATTTAAATGTTTGCTTGAATATCTTAAAAATTATTTAAAACAAATTTTACAAAAGAAACTTTTTAAAAAGAAAAGAACAATGTTGAATTATATTTTATTTAAAAGATTTCAAATCAACATATTATACTTAAATATAAATAAACTAAATTTATTTCAAAACAATTTTAAAATAAAACAAAATAAACTTTATTATAAAAATACAATTCTTAACTATATATATTTATAACAAAATATTTACTATAATTACTATTGAAAATACAAGATAGATTTATTAATTGACTTAAGAAAAGTTCAATACTATTTTCAATTTAATATAAATCAATTCATAAATTATATAGCTATATATATATTATAAATTTGAAAAGATCTTTTTATTAAATTTTAAAATAAAATCAAAACATCTATTTACAATGTATACACATATATACATTATAAATAAATATTTTTAAATCAATTTAGAAAGGAAATTTTATCATTTAAAATATTTTCAACATTTTAAAACAATAAGCTTCTCAAATTAAATCATTATTATAAATTTTCAAAAAAAATATCATTTATTAACAAAATAATTATAAATTTTCAAAAGAAAATTATATTTGAATTGGATTATTAAATCAGTATTTCACATTTTAGAATAATTATTAATGAAATTATTAAATAAATATTGCCCAAATTTCCGGGACATCACATTCCTCCCCCCTTAAAAGAATTTCGTCCCCGAAATTTAAAAGCAAAGGTAATTTAATAATCTCTTTAAAGATTTTATTTAAAACACAAGCATATATCAAACATATGCTAACAATCAAAACAACCAATTCAACCAATCAAACAAATCTAATTATCCAGACAAATTCTGGATAAAATTCTATCGAGTTTCCCCTAGGTATAAATATATACCGGGATACTCGCTCAAGAGAATCCAAACAATCAATACTAAGAAATTCCAAAAACTCCTATACAGCTATATCTACAACATAAGACAAGATATCAGACTACAAACGAGTCAGACTCAACAACCAAAACTCCAGAACTTCTGGTTCCACAACCAGAGATAAATCATACACGTATTCCCTCAAGATACGTGAAACTCATCGAATCCCAGTTCCCCAAACTGGCAATCCAATCCTATAGATCAATCACTTAACCTTTGAGAGAAAACAGAAAGGTCTAATCTCTTATCCACAAATCTTTCCTGTCGATCCTGGGCTGCTTCCAATCTTCTAGATCAATCCAATCCATCACACAAACTCTACTACAGATATCAGAAGACTTCAGATAAACTACACTTATTCGGAAAACAGAACAGGTGCTCAAGACATCCAAGTTTCCACATTAAAGTGAATTTCCCATAGAAATCCTCTGATCCAAGACAAAACACAAATCCCCAAATGAATCGGGTGCTCCTATTCTGGAATAGCTGCCACCATGCTTCCACTGCACAACTCTGATTTGAGAATGCTGTTGACGAACACAGGTACACACTTGATCAATTTACCCCGTAAACATTGTTCATCAAATTCCATAAAATCTCCAAAAAACCAAGTCGAAACAGAACTCAATCTCCTGATGCAGCTGCAAAACTTAACTCCTTTGAAGACATCCAGAAAATATCAAACCACTTCGATAACTCAAACATCTTCTAGAGATGCTCCAATCTAAACAAAGGTTACTCAGAAAACTTCCGGATCATCGCAAGTCACTTTTGCGATTCTACTCAGTTCAGATCGTTCTCTCTTCAACAATCAGAACAGCCAAAGCCTTCAAATCAAAAAAAAACTAGTGGTCCGCCTTCAACCACAAACATCACACCCAGCTGATCTTCCAGAAGAAACGGACAAGCTTCACCATCTGCCTGGCCTACTGACAAAAGAATCACAGAGACCTCAGAACCAATGAAGAAACAGGCCACTCACGGCTGCTACTGCTGCCAAAAACTTTCTTACCAAAAACTCATCGAACCTCCAAGCTACACCAGCCACTTCCACAGAAGAGCCTTCAGAAGACAGATATCCCTCAGGAAACTCGACTCCAAACCAAGCACAAAACACTCTGCCAAACCGAGTCTCGAACTCAAATACAGACAGAACTCCTATCAAAGGTTGCCAAAATACCATTGCTGGCTTTAGTAATCCAAACTGATCCAGACTCAAGAAAAATCCACTCACACGAGTGAGATCAAGCTTAAAAATCCAAAGATACACTCCGAATCTTGAAAAGATTCTCCTTCAGAGATCAGAAAAATCCTTCACATCAAACTGCCAAACTACTCAAGATGCCCAATACTGCCCTAGCAGATCACTTCCAAGCTCAAACACTCGGAACTCCAACCATTGGTAGTTGTGTTACACACACCACTACCCTATCTACCTTTATTACTTATATTGGAAAACCTGAACAGGTAACCCAACAGATAGGTAGAATTAAATATATTTATATATTTAAAATTACAAGTACGCTCTCTCGAGAAAGACACCACTACAGAGCCTAGGTATTCACTCAACCTACTGCTCTGATACCACGTTGTAACGACCCAACTTCCATACTCCAGGAAGTTGCATCGCTAAGAAGAAAGAAAGGGATAGAAGAAGGAAAGAAAGAGAAAGAAGAACACAAACAACATCAGAATCTCACAGCGGAACGAATCAAATATAATATATCACATAATTACTTTACATAGTATCATATACATCAGAGTTTTACAGCCAATACAACAAATACTAGACAGTTATAAACACCTGTCTAGTTATACAACTCTAAACAGTACAAGATACAACTCAGAGAGACGACTCAGAGATACCAACACAGCGGAAAATAGATAACTACAACGCAGAAGCCTCCTGCTCCATTTGCTCCTCCATAACTCGTCAAAGCAATCCTGAATCACTTGACTACTCATACATAATATGAGTACCCAAGAGTTTAATAAAACAGAAAATAAACACTCGGGTCAGACGGGGGTCTGGTGTGAGTAAATAGTTTTAAAGTTGCTTAACTTTAGAAAATCCTTTGAAAACAAAAGGTATCACGTAAGACTTCCCACACATAAACATGGAAAAGTTTTTACCTTACGCTAACCAAAACATTTGATAGGAAATCCAGTGATATTATAATAGTGTCTAGGGTTTTCAAAATAAAATACAGAAATAGCTGGAATGCTTGCATCTCACGTTCCAACATAGTTGGGCACAATCAAAACCGTACAGGCACTTATTGGATTTTGGATTCCATCAATGGCAGGGCTACCGGGGTACCGCCCGTCACAGTACGTGGCCTAGATCACCGTACCGAGGAGCCACCCTAACTCCCCTGCAACACAAGGCCGGCACCGTTCCTTACTGAACAGTCCCGAACAAGACCACCCCGACGGTTGGAGCTCAAAAACCGTCCACACAGCCGAAATATAAAGGGACCTCTAGACAGGGATGTATCTTGCCCTCCAGTGGGCGCGACCCACGAAGCCTTGCTGCACCTCCCCTGTTTTAGTCATTCCCGGTTGATGAGGCTTGAGGCTGCGATTACCTTTAGAGAACACATCTATCTTAGAATGCTCATCGTCCACCTGACGATGTTCTGAAAGCATTCAATCCATACAAGTTCGTTCCGGGTTCGAACGAAACCGAAGGCATTATCTCGTTACACTCATATTGGAATCACCCTCAGAGTTAACGACAATAACCCTTGCACTCTAAATCACCATCTCGAATCTATAAGTACTATTCCGTCAAACTCATTACGGAATCACCCACAGAGTTATACTGACGTATAGCCCTTACACCTCGAGTCTTCACTTGCTCCACTTGGATTAACGACCTAACTTTTAATTGGAATCGATGTGGTTTTCGGATATCCAAATATGGAAACCCGATCCCGGTCTCACCGAAACCAAACGCCATTTTAATGTCCAAGTTATACTTAAGGGTTTTAAACAATTAACTCATTTAATTTTTATCTATTTCACACAGATAGATAAACTACACATATTCATCATAACAGATAACCCATAATATTATCATAACAGATAATCATCACAACAGTCAAACATCATAACAACAATCATCACAACCAAATAATCCATCATACTATAACTAAGCATCCATATCCTATAGATACTACTCATCTCATTTCTGAGATCACAACATCCAAAGGTATAACAATATCATCCATAAGTAATGATATATTATCCATCACTTATAATTAATTTAAAATGAATTAAATTAATTACTTCCATCCTTAATTAATTTAAATAAATTAAATTAATTATCCACCTATAAATCTTGCTTATAAATCCATTGATTAATCAACCTAGTTAATTAATCATTCATTAAGTATTCAACTTGATTAAACATCTATGATTAATCATTCACTAATTACAATAAGTAATTAGTCTTAAATTAATTTTATAAAATAAATTAACCTTAATCATAAGTAATTAACATTTAATTACTTAATTTATCAATTAACTATAATTAATTACATTTATCCTTAATTAATTACAATTAATTAACCACTTAATTAATTAATTAATTCTTAATTAAACAATTCTTAATTACATCATTAATTATAATAATTAATGATCTCTAATTAATATTTAAATTGATTACTCAATTAAAAATTAATTACATTTACTAATTAAATTAAATACCATTATTAATCACCTTGATTAATACTTAAATCCAGTAATTAACTACCTTAATTACTCATTTATAAATTAATTATCCAATAATTAATTATCTATCTTAATTTATCCTTGATTAATTACAAAAGTAATTATCCAAATTACTTTTAAATAAATCACCTTTCCTTAATTACATTCCAGTAATTATTACTTCTCTAAGTAATCTTACTCCATAAATTACATTAAGTAATTATTATCATTAAATTATTCTTAAATTAATTAAACTAAATTAATTAATTTAACAAAGCATATTATCAGAATTAATAAATAATTAATTCCTTAATTACTTTTGGTAAAGTAATTATACTTAAATTACAATTGATTATCTTAAATTAATTAATCTAATTAATCCATCAAAATTAATTACATTAATTAATTATTAATTATCCTTAGATAATTAACTACATTTCATTTAATTCCTTACTTAAGAATAATTACCTTAAATTAATTATTCATTAATCATCTTTAATTATAAATTAATTCAAGTTATTATTTAAAATCAAATAAATAAGTAAATTCTTAATTATTTTCAAAATAATTCATTTACTTATTTATAACTTAATTAATATTCAAAATGTATTAAAATAATACATTCCTAAAATTTACTTCAACTTTCAATTTAAAGTTAACATATCATAATTTTATTTAATACTTAAAAGAAGAAATCTTTTAAATTTAAACCTTTGTTTGAAATCAAATTTATATTTGAATTCTACTTAATAACATTTTTGTTCAATATTAAAACTTTCAAACTGATTTGAATTCAAACAGATTTCAAACCCAAAACTGAAATCATATTTAATTTGATTTCAAACCCAATTTTAAATCTTGCATATCATTCAAATGTTTCATTTTGAATTCAAAGTATTCCTGAACCTAATTCAAATTCAAACCTGAATTTAAATCTTAATTTTAAACATTGAATTCCTTTAAAAAAATTAAAAAGAACCAAAACTGTTTTTAATAAAAATCTGGATTTAAATCCTGAAAACTACACTTGCACTGTTTCCAGATTTGAATTTAAACTTTAATTTAAATTTAAATTTATCATTTTAAACTTTTGAATTCATAAGCTCATTTGAATTCAATTCAAACCTATACTTAATTTAAATCAAAGCTTTTAAACATGTGGAGTTTTTTCCAGATTTAAAAACACAACACTCAGGTTTTACCCTGCACAACTAACCCGAGGCCATCACAAATTACTTCGAGTTAAAACGCTACTTACTTCGGGTTATAACACCAACTGCACGGGTTCTACTCCGAGTCACCCAATGCCTGCACATCACAACTTCACCAGAGTTAACCAAACCTGTCAACTCTCACTTCATCCTACTCCGGCCATTTCACGACCTCATCTCCATCCAATGCTCCACCTATACACCCACTGCAATACCCCAAATCCTCAGTCCACTCGAACCACCACATAATTCAGACAGATCATGACCCTTGCTACTTTAAACAGGGGATTCAAACCTGAAAAAAAACCCACTGTCAACACCTTCATCTGATCACCTTTCCTCTATTTCTCCCACTCTCTCCAGTCAACTTCCCACCTTCAGGCAGCAATCCAAGTTTTTTAAAAAAAAAAAAAATCCATTTCATGTTTTGATATCCTCAAAACACCCAATTCTGCACAGTTCTAATTACCTTACCTCTCAGGAGCTTTAAAACCTGAAGCTTGTTTTAACACCCATGTTTTAAAACATGCATTAAAGCTTAAAACATGTTTTGACAATTTTAAAGATGTTTGGTAATCTTACTTAAGAAAAATAACAGAGGCAGTTACTATTGTTTTAAGGGTTACAGATTTTAGTTTAATTAAATTAAAAATTCTACAAACCTACCTCTAAGCTAAACAACTCCATTTGTTTACACAATATTTTCAAAGTAAGATTCAGACATAAAGAAATGGTTTTGAAATCAAATCCTATTAAGAACATAAGCATGACTGTTAAAACAATTTACCACACTCTTTTCTGCACATTCAAGAAACATATGCAGGGTATTATCTCACAACAGTCAACAAGCACATGCACATATGGAATTTCAAACAAACTATAAATAGTGATGTTGCTTCTAAAAGAAAGAACAGAGAGTTATTATTTGCCTTTGTTTAAATTATCTTATTCAATAGTATTTTGAACTAAACCTTAAAGTGTTGCAGGTTTTTGTTATCTTGGTTAAAAATGAAACTGTTTTTAAGATAGAAAATTTACTCACCTCAAAATTGAAAAAGAGCATCACATCTGCAATTCAATTCCCTGCACCCTGGATTCTTCTTGCATGATTGAATCAGAGCTTGCTCCTAGTTGAAGATGATATTAACTTGAAGTATGCAGGTCTGGGAACTGCATTTTGAGATAACATGATGTTTTCAGGCTTTTGAATCTGCATTTGATGTTGATTTGGTCTGCATGCTTCCCCAGATTCTTGCTTGTGTTGATGTTTACAGATTGAAGAAGTTGGTTTGCAGATTAACAGAATTTGGTTGCAGGTTACAGATTTTGCAGGTTTAAAGAAATTTGGTTTGTTTGCAGGTTCAACTGAATTTAGTTTGTGGAATTTTTAGAGTGAAAATGATTTTAGTTTTTCTCAGATCTGAACTTTGATTTAGTATAGAAAATAAGATGTTTGAAAAAAAGATATGTTTTAAGTTTTATCTAAACTAATAAATTCAAATATTCATTTGTATTGCCACTTGTTAATTGAATGTAAAGATTTATTTACAAGTGTCAAATTTAAAACATGAAACTTAACACATGTAAGATTTTAAAAATAAAAATAAATTTCTTTGTTTTACAATTGTTTTAATTAAAGATAAAATCATTTCTAATTTAATTTAAGATGTTTATATATGTTTATTTACATTTATTCTCTAAATAATTACAAATGAACTATCTTTACATATTTAAATGTTTGCTTGAATATCTTAAAAATTATTTAAAACAAATTTTACAAAAGAAACTTTTTAAAAAGAAAAGAACAATGTTGAATTATATTTTATTTAAAAGATTTCAAATCAACATATTATACTTAAATATAAATAAACTAAATTTATTTCAAAACAATTTTAAAATAAAACAAAATAAACTTTATTATAAAAATACAATTCTTAACTATATATATTTATAACAAAATATTTACTATAATTACTATTGAAAATACAAGATAGATTTATTAATTGACTTAAGAAAAGTTCAATACTATTTTCAATTTAATATAAATCAATTCATAAATTATATAGCTATATATATATTATAAATTTGAAAAGATCTTTTTATTAAATTTTAAAATAAAATCAAAACATCTATTTACAATGTATACACATATATACATTATAAATAAATATTTTTAAATCAATTTAGAAAGGAAATTTTATCATTTAAAATATTTTCAACATTTTAAAACAATAAGCTTCTCAAATTAAATCATTATTATAAATTTTCAAAAAAAATATCATTTATTAACAAAATAATTATAAATTTTCAAAAGAAAATTATATTTGAATTGGATTATTAAATCAGTATTTCACATTTTAGAATAATTATTAATGAAATTATTAAATAAATATTGCCCAAATTTCCGGGACATCACAATTCCCGTACACTTGCAATTGAGAATGGTACCCAAAAGATCACAATTCGAAACAATTCTAGTGCCTTTGACACTACTCCAAATTTCATCCTCATTTCCATGATAAAATCCATGGTTTAAATTAGCATAGAAAATTTTGACAAGATTTGGATAGCAAACAAAATCATTTTGAGAAGCATCAATAAGACTAAGAACTCCATTGTTTGCAAAAAGAGAATCAAGTTTAAGAAAAATCTTGAAAAATAGCAAATTTTCCGGAATGAACTTTGGCATAGTTAGCATAATTGATGTATGCTTTTATTGCCTCCGGATCATTGAATAATTGCTCTTTGATTTTTCTGGAAATTCTCATGGTGGAGGGGTTGCTTGAAGAAGCCATTAAAGTAGAGAGTAGAAAGCTTGAAGTTATGAAGAGAGAGTTTGAATTTGAAAATGAGAGTGAAAAGATATGATAAAAGATAGTGAATAAATAGATTCTTAAAGGACATATTCTCTGGTCAAAAGGTAGCTTTTCAGAGAATTGAATGAAGTGAAAAGGTGGAGAAAAATTCAAACATTTGAATTCAAATTTTCAAATTCAAATTCAGGTACCCGTGTCGACATCATCGTATGGACCATGTCGACATGTGCCTTTGAATTTTCATGAATTGATTTTTCCTAAGTTCTCTAATATATATATATATATATATATATATATGTTATTATTATTATTTTTAATGCCTATATATATATCTGAAATATTATTAAACTTCAAATATATTTCAAAAAATATTATTATACTATTAAAAATAAATAAAAATAATAATAAAATAATGAAATAATAGTAAAAAATAGAAAACAAATTTTAAAATTCAAACAACACACCAATTCAAAATCAATCAATCAAGCAACTAATTCTAAGCAATTTCAACCAATTTTATTGTAAACGTGTACCTTTTTCTGAGTCTGTTTCTTTGAATTCGTCGGAGTCATGAACAGCTGTGAAACACAAATTCGAATTATCTGTCTTCTGATCATCATCTCTTGAGGATGAGTCTGAATCATCTAGAGTAGTAGTAAATACACTCTTCCATTTCTTTGCTGGATCATTGTTCATAGGAAAGTTTTGCCTATCTGGATACGGACAGTCTCTTTTGAAATGGCCTGGTTTATCACAGTTGTAACATTTGTCATTATTTGGCACTACATTCTGATTTCCAGAATTCTTATAGCTGCTTCTCTTGAGATTATTCATCTTTCTGTATTTCAGGAATTTCCTAAAAATTTTGGTCATAAACACTATCTCTTCATCATTATCGCTGTTTGAGTCTGATCCATCGGTCAATGCATTGAATGCCATTGATTTCTTTTCATATGCTTTACTTTATCTTCTCCCGATCACTTGAACTTCATACGACATTAGATTTCCAATTAGTTCTTCTATCTTTAAAGTACTGATCTCATTTGCCTCTTCGATCGCTAGTGTCTTTTGATCCCATTCTGGAGTTAGAGAATTTAAAATCTTTCTGACTTGATCTTCTTCAGAAAATTCCTTTCCCAAATATATTAGAGAATGCACAATATCCTAAAATCTACTATACATATCTGAAATAGACTCATTAGAATTCATTTTAAATAATTGAAACTGATTTGTGAGCATGGAAATTTTGGTCTGTTTAACTTTGCTTGTTCCTTTGTGAGTAACTTGCAAAGTTTTCTAGATTTCATATGCAGACTTACAAACTGACACTCTATTGAATTCATTTCTATCTAGTGAACAAAATAGAATATTCATTGCCTTAGAATTATTTTGTGCAACAGTCTTTTGCTCAGTGGTCCACTGTGCAAAATTAGTTGTGGGTTCAGAATATTCAGTTTGTGTGATATTCCAAGTGTCTAATCCTATACATTGTAAATATATTTTCATCCTACATGCCCAATATGCATAGTTACTTCCATTAAAAAGTGTTGGTCTGACAGTAGACCGACCCTCTACAAATGAACTAGTGACAGGGATACTAGTGTTAGTAACAGTACCAGTGTTGGTAGCCATTTTGAAAACTTTTCAAAAATCAGATTATGAAACTTTGAAAACCTTGCTCTGATACCAATCGTGAGAAATGTGGATTACGGATCTTAAGGCTAGGATTAACACTAGATGGGGCAGGGTGAATAGTGTTAATAAAGAATTACTAAATCTTTTTGAGTTTATGTTAATTTAGACACCGATGTATGCAATATACAGACACATATATGATCACAGAAACAATCACAGATGCAGAAATAAAATAAAATCAGTAAAGGAAAGAACACGCCAGATTTTATACTGGTTCGGAGTTACCCTACATCCAGTCCCGCAACATAAGTACGGATTTCCTTTCAAAAGCAATTGTACAATTACACCCTCGGTTTCAAGGCTACGAGGTACACCCTCCAGAATTTCTATCCTCTGGGTAGAGATACTTGATTTCCGGGCCACAAGTTTACCCAATTGATTTACCAAGGCTACAATCACACCTTTCTCTCTCGATTGATTTCCAAGGCTACAATCACACCTTTTCTCGCTTAATATATTATAAAGAAGTCTATAACTCTGAATAGCACTGAGAACCTTGTAGAGATAGTGATAGAGAATCAAACTAGAAGTAATCGAGTTCGATTCAACGTTGATTTCGCCAGAGTAATGGTAAGAATATGTATTAAGAAATGTGGAAGAAGAAGAGGAGTGAAAAAGCAGAAAATCTGATATAAAATTTGTTGAAACTAACCCCTATTTATAGAAGAACAACAACCATGTCCATTCATGAAGAGTTATGGCGAATAGACACTTCTTTTGAAATTTAAATTTTAAACTCAACTGACACCATGTCGACATGGGGTACTTGGGAATGTCGACATCCCAAAGGATTTTTTTGGTGTTTTGATTTTCATTGAAAATAAATTTTATTTTATATTAAATCTATTTTAAACTTTTTTAATATACTTTACTATAGTTAAATTCATAAGTAAATATAGAGAATAATATATATAGAATTTAACTATACTTTTATATTTAAATCTAAGTATAAATATTTAAAAGTTAAATATATTATATTAAAAGATATTTTAAAATCAAGAGTAATTTGACTTTGAAATTAAAGATAATTTTGAGGCTAAAATTACTTAAAATCAGGATAAGAGGGTTTTGATGTTTTTAAAAGGAAAGTTTTGAAATCATTTTGAAAACATGATATAATTTTGAAAAATCATTTTGAATAAAAAGTCAGTGGATACAAAACAATGTTCCACTAGATTTTTCGTAGGTTCCATCCTACTTAAGGTTCCATCCCTTCAACAGGCTCGAAGTGGATTCCATTCCATGAATAAATTGGATTTTAAGATGCCAGTGCTTTTCTATGAGTTTTAACAAAATTCCTAATAAAAATACTTAACCTTAAAATCTTGAACTCTTGATAATCTTGATACTCATGTCTATCTCGATATCTTGAATCTCTATACTGTACAGTCTTTATTCTTAGTACCTGCATGGTTAAATCCTGCATATACATACATATCTAAACTTATAATGCTAGTATTTATATTTTATAGTCTATTCTAAGGTTGTTGTCATCAAAACCATCATCTTACAGACTAACAATCTCCCCCTTTTTTGATGATGACAAACTTTGTTTATAAAATATTACTTCTATCCTAATAACTCCCCCTAAAACTAATAAACTCCCCCTTAATTTATGCCTAACTATCCTATTTTATATTTCTCCCCCTTTGTCATCAACAAAAACTCACCACCCTTCATTCTTGGGCTTAAATACCTGCATTGATAAACTATACAACGTAATATATAATATATAGATTAAGAAATAATTATACTTATGAACATGATGACTAATCAAAGACTATATACATTTCAATGTATATATATATGTTTTATACAACAAACTTCAAACCAATATCAAGAAATCAATCCACATGGAGTATCAATCCAGACCAAATCAATCAAAGAAAACAAATAAAAATCAAACGTTACGTGGAACTTCCACCCATCCTTCTTCTCCAAAGATTGGGTCTGCCTTAATAGCATCCAAATTATCATTATCATTGGTGAGAGAGACAAGAGGATGTGCTTCGTTATCATCCTTGTGCAGAGAGGAGATCATCCATCGTATCGCATCGAAGTGCCTTTCTTGTTCCTTGATCATCTGCATTTGACTCAATTCTAAGTGACGCTGGTTACGTAGAATAAACGAGAGACTATTCTTGAACGAATTAAGAGTTTCTTCAAGATTTTCGGATAGATTGTGAATAGGATTAGCCATAGTTGAATTTGTGAAAGAAATAAAGGATATAGATGATAAGAAATAAAATTCAGTGAAGAATTCTGGAAGAAATAGGTATTTATAGGTGTAGAAATTCGTTTGAAATGAATAGACATTTGATAGTTATTCAAATTTCAAATTCAAAATCAATTGTCATTTCCGACCAGTACATGTCGACATGGTCATATAGGGGATGTCGACATGGGTTAGTGAAAAATTATGACTAATTTGATTTTGTGAATAATTGTGTGTGTATATATATTTATACAATACACTAACATTTATTCTAGAGATAAGATAAGGTAGATAACAGAAAGGAAATTTTATTTCATTGCATACTACGATAATACAACGATTAAGCACACATCAAACTACATGAACATTTGAAATAAAGCAAACTAAAACAAATACAACGAGATACGAAAAGATAAAACTAGTTAGATGATGATGATGATGATGAAGATAGTCCAAGTTTGTTGCTGACTTTGGAAATGAACTTGTTCATCTTGGATGAAATTTTGTCCAACTTCTTACTAACGGATCTTTTAAGAATCCGTTGATTCTCAACAATCGTCTTTTGATTTTTGAGAAGGGTTTTAGTGGATGGATTAGGAGGATAGTCAATGATTTCTAAGGTTGTTGTCATTAAAACCATCATCTTACAGACTAACATTGGGTTGAGGCACACGCGTTGGTGATGTCAAATGGTAGTGTGGTCGAGCGAGGTGCCATGTGTGATTGGTGTTGAGTCGCATGCATTGGGTTTCTTTTTGCGCCTTGGAAAACATCATACAGAGAGGAAGAGAGGTGATTAGGTTAAGTGTTTAACTGTTAATTATTTCAGTTAATTTAGCTTTAATTATATCTTTAGAGCTAATTAAATCTTAACTTTTTCGTACGAGGTTTGATTCGAGCGAAACGAGTTATAGTGGGTTCGTATCGATGTCATCTACGACATGTAATCGATGTGAAATTTATTTGAAGCAAAAATATTTTTAATTTCAAATAAAGGTGAGTGTTTTAACGCTCACGGAGTACTTAAATATTTTTACGTTAGTTAAATTGAAACACTGAAGTGATTTAATTTTATTGATTGTTGTTTGGTAATTGAATGGACATAGAAATCGACATATAAATTTATATGTTAGAAATTTTGAATTAAGGTTAAATTTAAATTGGAATTAAATTGCTAGTAGAATTCCCGATTATTGATAACTAATTAATTGTTGGGATTTATTAACTGTTTTGGATGTTGATTGTGATAGATGGTTATTGGTTCATATTTTGGATAATTGGATGTTTATTTATTTTGATATATCCTGTTATCACGCTGTATATTATTGACATCATATAAATTATTAATTGAATTATTTCAAATAAATTAAGAAATAGGTTGAGATGATATATACCTATGACACTTTGATTTGGATTGAAATGATATATATCCATCCTAAAATTAAATTTAAATAACTACTCACCTGGCCATAGGATAGAAAATTAAATATGGACACCGGATTAGTTAAATTAAATAATTTTAAAGTCTCGATTTTGAAAATTTTAAATGATTTTGATTCAAAAAAATAAAAATCGAATTTATGAAGATTGAATTAATTATGAATTCAAGTTTGAAATGTTGAAACTAAATTTAGTTAAAAAAATTGTTTTAAAAGAATTCAATTGGAATTTGAAGCCATGATTGAAATATGACTTGGTTTATTAGAATTGAATTGTTTAAAAGATTTAGACTTTTACTTGAATGTTGAACTTAATAAAGTAAAGGTAATTTAAGTGGACATTTCAAATTTGATCTTGGAATTGAATTATTTTAAAAGATTTGAACATTAAATTGAATTTTGAAGTTTAAATTGACATAGGTGTTCTAAATTGGTATTTTGAACTCGAGCTCGAAATTGATCTAAATCAAATGGTTTAAAAATAAGGATTGAATTGAAACTTAATGCATTGAATCGAATCAATGAATTCGAATTCGAAATTATTTTGAATTGAAAGTGAAATTGAAGTTGATTTGAATTAAAATTGAAATTGAGTCCATTAAATTGGATTGAGATTTAAGATATTCGAATTAAAAGATTAAGAATTGAATCGATTTGATTTAAATTTGGACCTGAATCGGTTTGATTTAGAATTAAAATGATTGTTGAAGAAAAAAAATACGATTTTTGAAGTGAATATGGTAATTTTGAAATAAAATTGATTTTGAAGAGAATATGATATTTTGATATCAAGTATGAATTGTTATCAAAATGTAAAAGTAACAACCGGTATGTAAAACGACGTTTAGTTGTTAAAGAGACTAGGGCCTCTTATTGGCATACTCTCTGTCAATATTGAAACCACTTTGACAACTATGTACACGAAGAAGACTCCAAAATGAAGTGGTTGGATTTGGCGTTGTTTGTTGGATTTGATGAAAGCGAACGATTATGGATAGACCCCGGCACTTGTGCCAATTTGAAATGACTAAAACAGGATGGCTTGATAGGGCAAAGCGGGCTAGCTACCCCTAGCGTACATCCGTTCTTTGATTTTATTCTTGGATTCGACCCATATTATTGCTTTTGATGTTGGTTTCGGTTGGTGCACCATGATTTTGAGATAATCTCCCTTTGACTCGATATGGGATGGGTGGACGAGGTGGACAATTGTGGCTACGATGCGTTACTACTATCCCCATGACCCGAACTAGTAGTATCCCACCTTGGGCATTGCCTCACGTGCCTTGTCATACTTTTATCCTTATACTAGACAACTATGAGTTTGGTTTAGTGTTGTCATATCACGACGCATCCCTATCCCTCGACGTGCTACTAGGGTATTACATGCAAACTGTACAACAATGCTTAAAAACACATTAAGGGGGAATAATTTAAATCCTTAACGCTAAGAAAAATATTTATTTTACTAATTAGACGTTATATATAGCGTATTCTACTATATATAAATATTTTGACGGATCCTAAAAAGATCGAAAATCCCGTAACATCTCTTGAGTTATTGCACGCATGTTATGCACTGGATAGGAGATGTGAAATCCCGTAAACAACTTCGATGTTATTGCACTCATGTTATATGTGATATTAATTTGACTCACATAAGGATATTTTAGTCCTGGCTCGAGTGTTTTGTCTTTTCATAACACTTAGGTCAGCCTCGAGTTTTTAGCTCATTGAAGATATTATTCTGGAGGATGAAGACGAAGATTTGGTATATTATATTAGTAGTATCATTCCAAATTGGTTTTCTACTGCATTATTCTATTGTATACATAACTCTGATAAATGTTGTAAAAAAATTAATCAAATATATAGTATAAACAGCTTCATGAACTGTTTATTTGATTATTATATTTTGTCATTCTGCTGCGAGATTCTGTATTTGTTTTCTTCTTTTCTTTTTTTTTTCTTAATTAACTCCATTGATTATCTATGTTTCAGATTGTTTAAGTAGGACGTGTGTGGATTATTTTCGATTTAAACCTTCCGAAATGTGGGTCATCACAGTTGGTATCCGAGCTTTAGTTTAGCGATAACCTTAACTTTGTGGGGTTTGACTCATTAGAGATAAGGGTAGTAAAACCTTAGAGTGAGTTTGTTTAAGTGTGTATATATATACATGAGAGCGCGTAATTGTTAGTGTTATAAAATGTTTTATATTGTGTTTGTTAATCCATTGAGTTGTTTATAAATTCTGATCAGTGCGTGGGGCGCATGTTATGGATAGAGGTTTTTAAACACTTAAACGAGCCAAGTCGACATAATATTGTTTCAAAATAGGATAAATGAAATAATTTTACCTATTATATTTCATATATGAAATGATAAGTTTTATAAACCTGTATGATTATGAATGATGTAGTTGTTAGGAGATGGTGATATTTAGTTATCATCGATTATTGGTTGAATTAAACTAAAAAAATACTTTATGAACTCTATTTCACAAAGCGTTCGATAATTAAATTGAATTGAATTCTAATTACAATAAGAATATTTTGAAATAACAAATTTGTTAATTAATGAAATATTTACATGATAAAGCAATGGAATTGTATAAGTATATTTATAATATAACTTGTAAATAAAAAGGATTTCAAAATTGAGAATTTTTGACTTTTAAATCCTATTGCTTTCAAAATAGTTTTCAAAGCCTTCAAAATTACTAATAACATTAATTGAAAGTTTTTTGACTAGAAATATATTGTCAAAATATTTTAAAAGCATTGAACTCGCTTTAGTCATCGAGAAATAATTTTGGGGATGGCTGGAGCATCACCAATATTCATTTTTGAGTTTTTGAGTGAGAATTGCTACCTAAAGAAATTTATTTTCGGGTAAAACAAGTTCTGATTGTGATAAAAATATTCCAAGCATGATTTGATAAATATATGAAAATAGTTTCTGAACTTACATATTGAAAATAGTATAGATAAGGAATAAGTTTATAACTTATGAATTTGAATAAAAAAATAAAACCGAATTTTAAAATGATTGACATTTTGGTTAAGCAAACAAAAGAAAATTTAAACTTTTGAGATATGAAATAAGTGAATTTACCTAGGATAGGTTAAATAAAATGAAATTTAACTCAAGAAAGCTTAAACAAAAGTGAATTGTATTTGAAATTAACTAGATAAATTAATGAAATCAAACTTTAAGTGAGTTAGTTTTGTATAACTTATAGATTTGAGAATATTAAGCTAAAAATATATTTAAATTTATTGAATGTGAATGCAAAGAAAAGAAAGAAAAATTTACTTAAATAAAGTTTAATAAACTAAGTAATGGAATAAACTGTAACAACCTGCATATTTTACGATTGAGTATTTAAATATTTTATTTAAATATTTCATCATTAGTCGGATTTTTGTCCGAAAAAGCTACTTTTTGCAAACAGTCAAATTAGGACTCGAGACCACTCCCATTGAGTTCAAAATGATGTTTGCGATCTTTTTAAGTATAAACTTTGATATGTTTGGAGATAGTAGAATTTTGCTACTTTTTCACTTAGGGCTTTGGTTTGGGTTTCAGCCCATTAACCTAACATATGAACCCAACTCCACTCCAACTCTTCATTACTTCATTTCTATTTCCTAATACTCAAGATTTAGCAACAATGGTGAGTGGAATGGGAAATTGAAACTCAAGCCCTAGTTTTCTTTTGCAAACTAAGCTCTAGCTCCAAACTAATAGAAGAAACTTTGGTAAGCCTCTTATTCTTCTTCTCCAACCCATTCTCTTATCAATTTCAGAAATTCCTAAACCTAACTTTGGAAATGTTCTTCTTTTTTAGTATAGATTCAAGCTCGTTTGGGTTGTGTTGAAGAGTGGTTGATTCTCCCTTTTGCTTTCAAGCTTCTTCTTCATTGTTTTTGTGAAATGGTGAGATTTTTATCTCACATCTTAGTCTATAACTATCTTTGAACGTTGGGTATGAATTCCAAACAATTATTCATGTGCATTTGCTTTTGGTTTGGATTGATTTGGTGAATATTCCAATTTTTAGTGTTTAGATTTCAAATCTTTAAAAATCATAACTTTGATGTTGGAACATGTTTTTGGTGATGCATCGAGGAGCCAATAGGACCGGGTAGCCGATGGGCGTAATCCCCTAGCGTCCGTGCTTGTCCGATTGCAAATTGAAGGAGTTTGCACCTCATTTGGAATAGGTTTCAATTTGCAGAACAATCTGGTTCGGCCGATCGAACCACTGGGCCGGTCGACCGACCTGCTACTAAAAAAGCATAGCACTTCTCTGTCTCAGGTCCGGTCGACCAACTACAGAGCTCAGCCGACCGACCTGCTTCCCGAGAATTTTTCAGGACAGGGTCCGGTCGACCGAGCTCTGTAGCCGGCCGACCGACCTGTTGCTGTTTTGCCTATTTCGCCTATTTTGCGTGGTTTCCAAATTTAAATCGATTCGTGATGACCCTATTTGTCGTTATCATTTATTATCGAGGTCGCTCGATCCTATCCTCCCTTAGGTCTTCACTAGGTCGAACCCTGTAGCGGGGGTGTTGCCCCCGCACCCCCACCTTGGGGGGTTGCCACCCCCCCGGACCCCCCCTCCGTAGGGGATCTTATCTGAAAAACATTCAACAGAACTTGCTTTGTTGAGATGCTGAGTTGACCATTCTTCGAGACAAACTATCTTGGGCTTCTTGGTCGATTTTATGGTATCACGGCCTTGCTAAAAAAGTTGGGATAACAACTTTAGAAATATGAAGGTTTCAATACTAGTAGTAAATATCAAAACTCTTTCAACAAAATGATTTCAACTCTATTTTCAATAATAAAGCTCTTTTCTTAAACCGTTTTCCAATCTACTAGTATATACAAACCTTTACCTCACTCGGATGAGAAATCTAATTAAACGGCTTAGTAAAACAAGTGGTATGAAACGCTTGCGTTCACTTCGTCGGTTAATTCTTGGACTTGTTCGATTGAACCTCTTGTAACAATTTTCTAGTGAAGATCTACAATTTGTTCGTAAATATTTCAGTTAAGCAAGTGGTTATGGGACACGAAGATAAACTTTTATATTTACTAGCTTAGTGTAATTGACACTTCTCGTTGATCATGACGATCATTTTATGATTTAAACTAGCAATTGTGCGATGTCTCTTTGTTTGCAAGGTTAGACTAGACCTCATGGGTGTGATTCCGACTCACACGTATCTCTTTATCCACAAGGTTAGTCTAGACACCATTTGTGTGATTCCACTCACACATACCTTTTTGTTGCGAGGTTAGGCTAGACACCATTTGTGTGATTCTACTCACACATACCTTTTTGCTTTTTGGCTATCCTAGACCTCATCTGGGTGATTCCGACTCACCCATATGGAGTAGCTCCCCATGGTTTTCGGACCGTCATGTGATAGGCCTCTTTCCCTTTTTCTGTGATTTCTGGATTTCTTGTGTTGATTTCTGGAATTTATGTCATTGACTTGTTATAAGTACAAGTTTAGGGTATGATGCCCTCTTTGGATCTTTGAGAAGATTCTTGTGATATTGATTTATCTCTTATTGATTGATCTTCTGTTGATCATCATTTGCATACTTATAGTAGTATGTCGGTATGGATATTTTATGTTTATGCCATATCTTTTATTTTATACCATGTCATCTTATATTTATAGTTAGACTGATCCGTTTATTATTTTCTTAAATAATACTCGGGTCAGACCGAGATGTTACAGGTGCTTCTGCTTGACTTCTTCCCAAGATTTGCTACTCTGACTTTTGGCTAACTATTTAGATTAGCAGTTTTTTTGTTGTTGTATACACTTGAGATATAGACTCATAGTTGTATTCTTTTGTATAGCACGTGTTGCTATTCTTTTGTATTATTGTGGATCTTTTTTACCACTGCTCTGATGTACACTTTCATGTGTTAGTTATATATTCATATCTTCTTCCGCCTTTGTGATATGGATGTCTGTGACTGATTTGTGTTATGCTTATTTCTATGTTTGTTTCCGAAGATTATTTATAGCCACCGTGTGATAAGCAATCACATGGATGGTCGCTCCTCAACAGTCTTATTCTCCGTGCTAGTTGACAGCACTACACCATAGTGTTCTTGGATAGCAAGGGTATAGAGGTGGGGCGTCACATAAACGAAATAAAGTTTAATTTAGTAAAGATTAAATGAATTGAGTTGGATTTGAATTGGATTTGACGTATTAGTAAAGTGAATTAATTCCACTTAAACTGTAAAATAAATTAACCTGATAAATACAATTTGAATTATAAAATGAAATGAAATTTGGGTGTAACAACCCGCATATTTATCGAGTTTGTATTTAAATATTTCATTTAAATATTAACTCGTTAATCGGATTTTGGTCCGAAAAGCTACTTTTTGCAAACGGTCAAATTAGGACTCGAGACCACTTCCATTGAGTTCGAAATGTCGTTTACAACTTTTTTAAGTATAAACATCGATAGGTTTGGAGTTAGTGAAATTTCACTAACTTTTCCCGCTTTGGACTTTGGGTTAGTTTAGCCTATTAAGCCCAAGTTCCAACCCTCTTCTCCTCACTCTTCATAAATTTCCTAACTAATCAAGCTTTGGCATTAATGGTGGAGGGAATGGGAAATTAAAATTCCAAAACTCAAATTCAATTGCAATCCATCTTTCTACTCCAAATTCAAGAAGAAGACATCGGATTCAAGCTTGTGGTTGCTTCTCCATTTGCCTTCAAGCTTTGTTTTTCATTTTCATTGGGTTTTGGAGCAAAGGTGAGATTTTTATCTCACAAATCTAGTCTATAACTATATTGGACTGTTGGGAATGATTCCCTATCACTTTTGCGTGCACATTTGCATTTGGTTTGGATTGGATTGGCGAAAAACTCCAATTTTTAGTGTTTTTGGTGAAAAACTGCTTTTAGGTCGTTCTGTCTTCATTAGGTCGCTCGGGGTGGAAAAGTCACGGCCTTCGTATTTGACTCACTCGGTTTTAGGTCGTAGGTCGCAAGCCTTTTAGGTCGTAGGTCGCAAGCCTTTTAGGTCGTAGGTCGCAAGCCTTTTAGGTCATAGGTCGTATGGTCGTTAGGTCGCTCTGCTTTGACTCTGGCCATTTTTGCTCACTCGCAGTTAGGTCGCTCACGACCTAGGACTTGGGTCGCTCGCGAGTTAGTGGCTTAGGTCGTTGGGTCATATAACCCATTAAGTCGCGCTCCTTTAGGTCGCACCTCTTTTAGGTCATGCCTCTTTTAAGTCGCCCTTCTCTGGACCTTGTTAGGTCGCTCAACATTGACCTCGTTAGGTCGCTCAACATACCGTGTCGCTAGGTCGCTCGACTCTGGACCTCATTAGCTCGCTCAACCGTCTACCTTTATAGGTCGTAGGTCGTCTCCGACCTTAAACCACTCGGCCGCATTAGGTCGCGTACCTTTTAGGTCGCGTACCTTTTAGGTCGCGTGTTGCACTAGGTCGTATGACCTTAGGTCGTTAGGTCGTATGGCTTTAGGTCGCTAGGTCGTATGGCTTTAGGTCGCTAGGTCGTATGACCTTAGGTCGCTAGGTCGTTGGGCCTCGTTTCTTCTTAGGTCGCTGCTTCTTATAGGTCGCTCGGCTCCTTAATTTCTTTAGGTCGTTTGAGTGTTAGGTCGCGAACCCATTTTAGGTCGCATGACCTATACCCTTTAGGTCGCTGGACCACTAGGTCGTGCCCCTTAGACCCCTAGGTCGCAACCATTAGGTCGCTCGACCCTATCCCTCTTAGGTCGTTAGACCTCATTTTGTCTTCACTAAGTCGTACCGTTTTGGACGGGGCGCTGCCCCGCACCCCGCCGGGGGCGCTGCCCCCTGGACCCCCGCGACCTGACCGGTCAGGTCGAACCCCGTAAGCGGTGGCGTTGCCCCCGCACCCCCACCTTGGGGGGTTGCCACCCCCCTGGACCCCCCCTCCGTAGGGCATCTTATCTGAAAAATATTCAACAGAACTTGCTGAGCTGATTTCCTTGGATTTTTATCACATCTTCGAATGTGACCTTTGTGATTGATTGTTTCTACAATCGCTTCTGTAATTTGTCACTTTAAAATATAAAGGTTTCAAAACTAGTAGTAAATATCAAAACTCTTTCAACAAAATGATTTCAACTCTATTTTTAATAACAAAGCTCTTTTCTTAAACCGTTTTCCAATCTATTAGTATATACAAGCCTTTACCTCACTCGGATGAGAAATCTAATTAAACGACTTAGTAAAACAAGTGGTATGAAACGCTTGCGTTCACTTCGTCGGTTAATTCTTGGACTTGTTCGATTGAACCTCTTGTGACAATTTTATTAGTGAAGATTTACAGTTTGTTCGTAAATATTTAAGTTAAGCAAGTGGTTATGGGACATGAAGCTAAACTTCTATATTTACTAGCTTAGTGTAATTGACACTTCTCGTTGATCTTGATGATCGCTTTATGAATTAGACTAGCAATTGCGCGATGTCTCTTTCATTGCAAGGTTAGACTAGACACCACTTGTGTGATTCCATTCACACATACCTTTTTGCTTTTTGGTTAGTCTTGACCTCAATCTGTGTGATTCCATTCACAGATGCGGGGTAGCTCCCCTTGGTCTTCGGACCGTCATGTGATAGGCCTCTTTCCCTTTTTATGATTTCTGGATTTCTTGTGTTGATTTCTGGAATTTATCTCTTTGACTTGTCATGAGTACAAGCTTAGGGTATGATTCCCTCTTTGGATCTTTGAGAAGATTCTTGTGATATTGATATATCTCTTATCGGTTGATCTCCTGTTGATCATTATTTGCATACTTATAGTAGTATGTCAGTATGGATATTTTATGTTTATGCCATATCTTTTATTTTATATCATGTCATCTGATATTTATAGCTAGACTGATCCGTTTATTATTTTCTTATAAATAATACTCGGGTCAGACCGAGATGTTACAGGTGCTACTGCTTGACTCCTCCCCCAGTGATTCACTACTCAGACTTTGGCTACTTGTTTAGATTAGCAGCTTTTGTTGTTTACACTTGAGATATAGACTCATAGTTGTATTCTTTTGTATAGCACGCGTTGCTATTCTTTTGTATTATCGTGGATCTTTTTAGACCACTACTCTGATGTACACTTTTATGTGATATATATTCATATCTCTTTCCGCCTTTGTGATATGGATATCTGTGATTGATTCGCATGTTATGCTTACTTCTATATTTGTTTCCGAAGATTATTTTATAGCCACCGTGTGATAAGAAATTACATGGATGGTCGCTCCTCAACAGCCTTATTCTCCGCGCTAGTTGACAGCACTACACCGTAGTGTTCTTGGCTAGCGTGGGTATAGAGGTGGGGCGTCACATTGGGTTTGAAAGAGATTGGAAGAGAATAAATGGTAGTAAGTCAAAAATTTATGTGAGTAATTGAATTTGATTTAAATTGAATATAAATAAATTGAATGCAAATGGAATGAATTTTAAAAAAATTGAATGGTGACTAATTGATTGTGAAATAACTTAATGAAATGAATTATAAAATGAAAATTAACTTAAGAAATTTGAATGGAACTGATTGTGATAAAAATAATTTTTTATTAATATGAATTTGCGTTATAAAATAAAATTTACTTAAGTAAAATCAAGAATTTTTATTCATGAAATGAACTAATGAAGTGAATAAATGAATTGATATGAGATGTTAAACATAAAGTGAAACAATTGAAATTTAACAAATTGAGTTGAATAAATTGAATGTAAATGAAATAAATTTGAATAAATTGGAAGTAAATCAATTAAATGTTAATAAAAATTGGATGTTAATAAGAAATAAAGTGTATAAATTAAATATTGACATTGGATAAGGTAAATTAATATAGTTTGAATTAATTGGATGAATCCAATATAAATTGTTGAATGATTTCTTTTGTGGTAAATCATTGTCATTACCGCTTTTGATTGCATATGATTGTTATGGTTGTGTATTGGTGCTCGTGTTGGTGGTTTAGATTCAAAATTCATGTTATATAGTCTATCAAACTCATGCATGCTTTCTATATCCTGTATATGCAACTAATATTCTAATTTAAGTTGAGATAGGTACATACGAAGAAGTTTGGATGTTTATGCGGATTTAATTTGCTTTTGCTTGCTTAATATGAGTGAACTGCTCGTACTAATAATAATAAGGTACATATCTTGGATTACATTCCGTACTTTTATATATTTTTTTCCTAAGGGATGCCTCATCATTGAGATGAGATGTATATTAGGTATATTTTGATATATATTGTATTGCAAAAATTTTTAAGATTAAGCCACATAGGAGACGTTGCCGAAATTTTCCGTAAATGTGGATGTTAGAAAATTTTGAGGTTTTATAAATTTTATAACTTGCTTTTATAAATAAGTTTTAATTTCCATAAAACCAATATCGGAGTGGCATAGCGAGAGTGTAGTAAAGGTTTTGTAAATAAGATTTTGATGCTTTATATGTTGTTTATTTTGAGAAAACATATCAAATGTTAAATTCCTCACTTAACCCCTTTTTCGATGAGGAAAAGTTTTGAGTGGGAGAGAACATAGCGACCCGTATTTTAACTATTTTAAATTATTAAATTTATTATAATTATAGAATAAAAATGTTTAAATAAAGTTTAATGATTTATTAATGTAGTTTATTGAATATGAACTTGAATAAAACTTTGAAACAAAAATTTCGAAGATTTTGGCAATAACAAGTATTGAAATGAAATTCTATGTACTGAAATGAAATTCTATGTATTGATTGTGTTCATAATCAATAGTAAGAATTGAATAATATGGTAGTTTTTTTGTTATTTGAATTTGTATTAAAAGTTAAAATTTTATAAGTTAAACAACCTATATTTCAAATATAGCGATTTATTGGATAATTAAATTGTTCAAATTTAATAAGGGAAATTATTTAAATAATTGAATTATGATTTTAATATGAATGAGAATGATGACAAAAGTTGATTTAAATTTCATTTAAACAAGAATGAAGATTGTTAACTTTTAAAATTGAATTTAAATGTGAATAAATAGAAATTGAAAATTTTATATTTTAATTAACGAGTGAAATAGCCATTTTGGCCACTGTCTCAGATTTCAACGAAACCAATTTCATCGGATATGTAGTTGTGAATTATTGTAGGAATTCAAGTTTCATAGCGATTAGACTTATCGTTTATCCATGCAAGCATGAAACGCGTAGGAATAAATCAAAAGAATTTAATTAAAATAGATTGATTTTGAAATGCTATCTTCTGAATATGATGGAATTGGCTCACAAAACAAGTTCCATTATGCTCGGAATTGGAGTTTGGAATTTTTTATGCATAGATCGGGTTAGAGATTTATATAATAGGCCGTCCATTTCTTATTCGCATAACCCTAACTAAAATAAAACACAGACACATCTCTAAAAGAGACAATGGCCAAAAATTCTCATCATTCTCTCCTCAATTTCTCCAAATCTGCTCATCGAAATTGAACAACACTAAAACAAAAAATGTAGAGCTCGGCGAGATCTACATATCCAATGGTTGGATCGACTTGATGTGTAAGAAATCGATAGGATTATATTTTGAAGATCTGTGGGTTTTTCACGTTTTCCGCGACAACAACGGTGGCGGTGGCAACTACGTAGGGGGCAACGGCGTGATGGGCTGAGGCGTGCACGTTGGTGACGTCAGATGGTGGTCCGGTCGGGCGAGGTGCCGTGCGTGATTGGTGTTGAGTCACATGGTTGGGTTTTTTTTCACGCCTGGGAAAACATCGTACAAAGAGGAAGAGAGGTGATTGGTTAAGTACTTAACGGTTAACTATTTTAGTTAATTTAGTTTTAATTATATCGTTAACGCTAATTAATTCGTATCTCTTTTGTACAGTAGGTTGGATTCAAGCGAAACGAGCTGTAGTGGATTCATATCGAAGTCATCTACGCTATGGATCAAAGTGAAATTTAGTTAAAGCCGAAATATTTTCAGTTTCAAATAAAGGTGAGTATTTTAACGTTCATGAAGTACTTAAATATTTTTATGTTAGTTAAATTGAAACCCTGAAGTGATTTAATTTTATTGATTGTTGTTTGGTAATTGAACGGACATGGAAATCGGCATATAGATTTACATGTTAGAAAGTTTGAATTACGGTTATATTGAAAGTGGAATTTAATTGCTAGTAGAATTCCCGATTATTGACAACTAATTAATTGTTGGGATTTATTGACTATTTTGGATGCTGATTGTGATAGATGGTTATTGGTTGATATTTTGGATGATTGGATGTTTATTTATTTTGATATATCATGCTATCATCCTATATATTATTGACGTCGCATAAACTGATAAATGAATTATTTTGAATAAATTAAGAAATAGATTGAAATGATATATACCTATGAAACTTTGATTTGGATTGAAATGATATATATCCTCCCTAAAATTAAATTGAAATAACTACTCACTTGGCCATAGGATAGAAAATTATATACGGACACATGATTAGTTTAATTAAATAATTTTAAATTCATGGTTTTGGTTTTTTTAAATGATTTTGATTCAAATAAATAAAAATTTAATTTATGAAGATTGAATTAATTATGAATTCAAGTTTGAAATGTTGAAATTAAATTTATTTAAAAGAAATTGTTTTAGATGAATTCAATTGGAATTTGAAGTCATGATTGAAATATGACTTGATTTTTCAGAATTGAATTGTTTAAAAGATTTTTACTTTTACTTGAACTTCAAAGTTATTTAAGTAAAGTTAATTTAAGTGGATATTTCAAATTTGAGCTTGGAGTCGAATTACTTTAAAGATTTTAATGTTAAAATGAATTCTGAAGTTTAATTGACTTAAGTGATCTAAATCGGTATTTAAACTCGAGCTCGAAATTGATATAAATCGAAATGGTTTAAAAATAAGGATTAAATTGAATCTTAATCACTGAATCGAATCAATGAATTAGAATTTGAAATTAATTCATACTGAAAGTGAAATTGAAGTTGATTTGAATTGAAATCGAAATTGAGTTGATTAAATTGGATTGAGATTTAAGATGATACGAATTGAAAGATTTGGAATTGAATCAGTTTAATTTAAATTTGGACCTGAATCCAGATTTATTGGAAATGGGAAGAATCATTTTTGAAATTATTTTCACTATAAATTATTTTAAAATTCAACTTTTTAAATTTGCAGCTGGAGGATTGTTAGGGGAACAATATATAATAGAGAAAATTATCCTCCTTTATTTTCACTATAAAGGAGGATTGTTAGGGGAAATAAGAAGAAAGAAGATATGAGAAAACTAAATAATAATACAGAATCTTACAATCGCAGCGGAACAATATATAATAGATAAATACATATCTTTATACACAGAGAAATTGTAACTGCTAATATACATACAATCATCAGAGTACCATAATCAACAAATCAAGTCTTACACTCACAGCTGGAGGACGAAGACGAAGATTTAGTATATTATATTACTAGTAATAGTCCACACTGTTGTTCTTCTTCATTATTCTATTGTTCTGTTGTATATATAACTCTGATAAATGTTGTAAAAAATTTAATCAAATATATAGGATAAACAGCTCCATGAACTATTTATTTGATTATTATATTTTTTATTCATCTGCGAGATTATATATTTGCTTTCTTCTTTTCTTATTTTTATTAATTAACTCTATTGATTATCCATGTTTCGAATTGTTTAAGTTGGACATGTGTGGATTGTTATCGATTTAAACCTTCCAAAACGTGGGTCGGCATAATACAATTGAGTATATTTACTACTACTTTCCAGTTCATTCCTATTTTTATTAAATTACTTTACATTTCCTAACTCTTTAGTTCGTTGTATTATTCATATTAGCTCATATTATTTATTTTTTAACATACTTTTGATGACAACAAAATTATTGTTAATTATATTTATAACACTCTGATTTTCACCATTAGTGATTTTTATATTTTAATTCATTGAAACTACATCTTCCCAAAAGGAAATGTTGACATTGTAATTCCTCATAAATTGTCTAAAAGAAGATTTGGGTTGTGTATGGAATTACAAGGAATTATCTTTTTTGTTTTGTTTGAAATAGATAGTGCAAAATACGGTAAGCATCCTTACTTCACGCATCTCTTTCTTTTAGGTATATCCCTCGTGTTTTCAAACAATACACATTTATGCATATAATCATAAAGTTGGATAACTTATGAAAATTATATAGAAACATTCTTCATTCAAACGAATTCAAATATAAATTTAAATCCCAAACAAATTAAAATTTTACTTTTTAATTCAAGTTATACAACTTCTAACATTCCATAAACTAAATCTGGAATTAACATATGATCTTTTTAATGATATATTTTCATAATATTTAGGAATTCCACCCTTACATTCCATAATATTAAATTAAAGTAAATACTTCACATAATATATAGGAAAGGATCTTAGGTTTTTGAATATATATTTAAGCCTATTATCCCAAAATTTACAATTAGACACGAAAAGAACAGATTCACAATGGTATAAATCTAATAATATATAGAAATATATAATTTTCCGCCCAACCTCTCCCAATGTAAATCTATTCTTCTTATTTGAATCTCTTTCTTTCTATCAAATTATGTACTAAAGCGTTGTTAAGTGGATTTTTAATCAAGAAAAATTCAACTAGAAGAAGTAAAGAAGCAAACTTAAGAAAAATCACCAAGTTAAGAGCAAAGAAAAGAAATCCATATCGAGATCTTTCCTCTCGATATCAGAAGGATTTTCCTCCCACAACGCCATTACAAACTCCATGAACTTCGTACTTTACTCTAACTTCTCTCGGTAAGTGCTTTTCTCAGAGTTTAGATCAGCTATTTTCATGATTGATGAGAAGGAAGCAAAGAAAGCTGGATAGTTTAAGTGTTATTAGAAGGGTCATTTGAATCAAGTCAAAATCTATGAACAAAAGCTTGAAACACATTGAAAGCTTACCCATCACTAAGCAAAAGCCCTCGACACCTAGAGTAACCTCTTGGTACCCAGAGTTTTTTTGGCATGTGGGCTCACATGCTTATGTGTACACTATTGGGGTTTCTCCTAGGCTTTGACTTAAGTGGACTTCAGATTCTATGCAGCTATTTCTCCATAACTATCAACTATATTGCAACCAAAGAAGGATCTTAGCGGATATTGAATCTTCTCTTTATTCATCTTGTACCTCTCCCTCGTAACAGTTGCCTAGATGGATAATATTGGCAGTTCTAAGCTCTTAAACCTATCAATCCCTTGTACTAGTGACTTCTATTCACTTTAATCAACAATCAATAAAATTATAAAGTGGATATAAGTAAAAGATTGTTGAACCACTGTGAAAACCTTATGTCTTACTATCCTATTTCTGTTATTTTTTCTATTATCTACTAGATATTGGTCCTATGAGGTCCTTACAACATATCTTTGGATGTTGATCCATTTTTGGCATCAAAATTTTGGTGCTTTCACTAAGAAAACTGAATCCAAGCTTAGATCTAGCTCTCTACTTTAGGTTGGAAAATTTTATATCCAGAAAACTTGCTTCAAGAACTTGAAGGATTACTAACATAAAGTCATGGCACTAAGGAGATCCAATAGTTCCTTAAGAGTCGTGGCTGAAGGTGATGAAGGGAACTCACCAAATTGAAGTTAATAGTCCATAGACAATTCCAGAATCCTCTGCTCAATGGGAAGTCTTTACTAGAGGAGAGCTTGATAAAATGTTGTAGGATTTCAACCAGAAGATGATGGATAGCCGGAAAGATCTGATGGATAAGACAGACGTTTTACTAACCTTGCAACCACCAAGAACTAGGAGAATTAAAAGGAAAACTTCACCTGCTGTAGAACAAAAGAATTCCTACGTTTCAGGCTAAAACATAAGGATGGGTAGAAAAATAGAAGATGGGAAGCTTTGGAGTTGTTGAAGGACTTGCGGGAGGAACTAGAGGCACTCCCCTCCACAAGAAAACCAACCGGCACTTAAGAGGATTTCTCTCGATATCGAGAGGAATCTGGGGATGGATGATGCATAGGAAGTTGATGCAATGGTGATGTCTGATGCGAAAGATGACTTGCAACTTGATGATAATGATTTTGAGCTCGATGATGGCACTAATTGAGTTCAAACAGCCACAACTGAACAAACCTGAAGCCATGGAATACCATAAGAGTGGTTCTCTCAGAGATTGGAGAACTTAGGCACCAACTGACAAACTGAGATTATTTCTGGGGCCAAGCATTGGTGTAGACCTTGGCAGTCATCATATGGAGTACCATACCAACAAGTAGTACATTGTTGATATGGTTAAACAATTGGTAAAGGATAGTATGGGTAGTAAGAACAAGGATTGGGGTTTCGCACCAAGGTGAAATCCATTCACTAAAAACATCTTGAAAGAAAAATATCCCAGATAGTTCACTATGCCAACGGTACCATCATAAAATGGAACTACTGATCCTAGGTTGCACTTACTCAAATACTAATGGCATACTGTAACGACCCAGAATTCCTGTCATTTGAAATTCGTATATTTAATTGATTTTAAATATTAATAAGTAAAATTTGTAAGTCGAAATTTTTTATTTCGAATATCTAAATTTAATTTGATAATTAAATCGATAAATTAATATTTGAAATTATAGAAATAATTGGAAATTGGGTTTAATGTGATTAAATTTGATTTGTAAAGTTGTATTAAATCATATTGGTATTAGAATGATGTTATAAGACTTTTAAAATCGAATTAAAAGTTAATTTGTGGAAATTGAATATTTTAATATTTAGTTGACGAGTAAAAATAGCCATTTTTCAAACAGTCTCGGATTTCGGCGAAATCAATTTCATTGGATCCGTAATGTTAAATTATTGTAAGATTTCAAATTTCGTGTCAATCAGATTTATGGTTTGTCCGGGACAAGCAAAAACGCGTAGAAATCGGTTTAAGTGAACTTTAAATTTAAATAGTCGATTTGAAAACCTATCTTCCAAATACGACCGAGTTGACTCCCGATATATATTCCGTTGCATTCGGAATATGGGTAGAACATTATAAACGCCAGGCGACACGCTTCATTCGGAGTTCGGAAAAATTCCGGATGAATGGTGTCGCATAATTTTTCTGTAAAAGGACATTAGAATTTCACATTTGTTAAAACCTTAGAGAACCTAGGTCAGCCGCCACCCTATCAATTAATGGCAAGAAAATCGCCCCCTTCCTCCTCGTTTTTCTTCTAATCCAGTGAGAGATAGCAAAAACTTTCTATAACAGTATTGTTGGGCTCAGCACGATCTTCAATATGAACGGCTACGATCGAAAATAACTCGATGGATTGACGGCAAAGGGGCTTTGAACGACCAACGTTCATTCACGTTTTTCGAGATGCATCAGGGGACGAGTTCAATGGCAGTCACGGCGTAGGTCGAGATCGAGAAGGGCTATGCGACGGTGGTTCCTAATCGAAGTGCAGATGAACATGGGTAGTGCGAAAATTTGGTAAGTAGCGACGGCCGTTGGGTTTTCTTACCTAATGTAGAACGTGATGGAGGAAGAAGGAAACAAGCGGCCTAGATCTAGGGTTTGTGGAATGGATGGCTGAGATTAAAGGTTGAAAAATAAAATAAATTTGTGATTAATTTATATATTATAAATTCGTTCAAACTTTAAAAAGCTATAACTTTTTGATACGAGGTCCGTTTCGCATGAAATGAATTGCGTTGGGTTCGTATTCGCGAGCACTATGCGATGGAGCTAGATTGGAGTTGATTGGAGCTAGTGTGCATTTTGAGTAAAATTAAACGCGTTTTTAATTTTATTCGGAACGAAACACTACAACTGTTACTGGAAGCAAGATGAGAACTTCTCACTCAATCGAATTTGTTTCGATTTAAATTTTAAATAGTTAAATTTAAAATTGCTTGATTGTGTGATTGAATGATGGTTGCTATCTGTTGTATTGAAATAGACTCTATACGCCCATATTAAGCGGAGGTTATTATATTAAACACATATACCGCGATATTCCACCTTGAAGTGGAATTGATATTATATATGTACTTGGAGTCGATTTCCCGCTTTATATAGCAGATGAGACCCAATTGCGCCGGATAATAGCGGATGATATTTTATATAAACCCATGTACCGCGATATCCCGTCTTGAAACGGGATTGGTATTGTGCTAACATCTGTGGATGCAGGGAAACAGGTTGGAGGGATCCAACAGGATTCCTCAAATAATTAAATTTGTTTCAATATTGTGTGTTGATTATTTATAATCTCTTAGTGATTTTCTTTGTGATTGAAATCGTTGAAGGATAAAATTTAGCCAAATATAATTTTGGTATCGTTGTATAACGGAAATAAATAAAAATTTGATTTTTGAAAATACAGGTTGAAAGTTTATATTAAAAATTTATTTTTGAGAATTGGATAAACTTAAAAGAAGGAATTCTAAAATAATAAAGTTTTATTTTTAATCTTATTGAATAAAATTTCAAAATATGGGAAAAGCTTTAATAAAAGGATTTCGGGTAATATTATTCAAAGGTTGAAGAATTTATTCAAAATACGTATTTTAAAGAGTTTGAAAAAAATAAAAGAATTTGTTTTCTTTAAAAGGAATTTTTTTTAAAAGGAAATAAATTTGAAATCCATTTGGGAATTTATTTTTGTTGATTGAATTTAAATCTTTTGAAAATCCATTTGGAAATTTAGTTGGTGTTTTGAAAAGAATTTGGAATCAATTTGAAAATTGATTTGGCGTTAGTAGAAATTGATTTCAATTTGAGATTTGAATGAAATTCACTTGGTGTTTAATTTCTTGGAAAATCAGTATGGAATTTGATTTGGTTGTTTTTGAAATCAATTGAAAAATTGAATTGTTGTTGAAAGTGAATATTTGAAATCGACTTGAAAATCGTATATCAGTGGATATTTGGAAATTTAAATTCACCATGGAATTTGTAAAGGAAAGGGAAATTTGTTTAAAAATAAACATTGATTAATTTATGAAGCGTGGAAATAAATTTACGGATTTGGAACGTAAATTTAAAATAAATCCGTAAGGATTTATTTAATTGGTTTAAATGAACCATTTTGAAATGAAAGTGTATTCTCCCTGGAAAGCCGAATAAAATTTCTGAATAGCTTTGAAAGATATATATATATATATATATAATTCTAGAATTGGTTTTTGAAAAGGATACCTTGGAGAAATTAACTTCTTAAGTTGTTTTAAATCCTTTAAGTAAAGATTTATTAAGTTGATATAGAAATGATTATTTCTAAGATTTAATCAATAATTATTTTAGAAAATAGTTATTTAAATAGTTATACTCTACCTACTAATTTTTATTTTGAAAATTAGTTTGGACTTAAGTTATATGTAATATTGGTATAATATTTTTTTATAACTAATATTTTAAGTGAAGTGTTTAAAGAAAAATAGTTTTATTTCAAAGTGTTTTCCCGATATATTTTGGATAAGTGTTATAATTTTTTTTAAAGTATTTGAACTCGGCAGATTTCCAGTAAAAATGAATAAATATTTGGAAGTGTTTCCGCATAAGGAAAATGATTTGAAATTTATTTTCAAAAGTTGTAAAGGTGAAAAGTGATTTGAAATTTGTTTTCAAATGGTTGAAGTGTGAAAATATATCTTGCGAAGATATTTTGAAAATAAATAATTGTGAAAATTATTTAAATCTGGAAATTGTTGTGAATGTTGATTGATAGTTGAATAACCGACTATCAATATTTAACTTTAAATCGGTATTTGTTGTGATTTGCTTGAATTTGAATGCTATACTTATTTTAAAATAAGCGCTCGTTATTCCATTTAGCCAGGAGAGGACCTTTGGGTCATAAATCCCATTCTGAATAGTGATACGTCGTAATGGATAGCATTTGAAGACCGGTGTTGAAGACCGGATATTTGCGAAAACAGAAGGATTACCGTCGAACGTCTCTGCATCGGCTGATCTCCGATATAGAGATTTTATCACCCTTTGTGATGGGAAGTCCGGACATGATTATTGAATATCCGGATTGCAAGGGCTTCTTTGGAAGTGACTTCGGTTACGTTCGATCCGGGAATGGACTTGTATGGATGTGTGTCTGACGTTACAATTTGAGATGTAAAGCTGGTTTCTATCAAATACATTTCTGTTGGTGGCGGAGAATTTATTCTCTTAGCTTAACACCCTTCTCTGAGACGTACGAGCTTAGAAGTTATGTAGTTGATGGTTACTAGTGATACATTCCCAATTTGGTAATGTGGCATACGAAGGGCTGCTGATCATTTGTTGATCGAAGCATGAATTTTGTGAAAAGCATAACTTTGTGGATGAGACTTCGTCGGACCTCACACCCCGGAATGGTCAAAACAGGAAGAATGCAGCAAGATTATTGGGGGTAGCGCCCCTTAGGGTATGTTCATTTTCTTTTGGATAGAGGTGGTATCATGGTATGGAGCCCAGATACTTAACCTACGTTGTTGCTGCAAATTTATTACTTTGTGGTTGTTGGTATTGAGGATCCTCGGATAAAGGTTGTTTACAACCGGGGGATGACATACTCGTGTCAGTAGTTACCTATTTATGCAGAGGTAACCCGGTCTTGTGTTGGCAGAGATCCGGTTAGGTTCTCGGGACGTCCTACCAGAGACGTTCCCATGTGGCAATAGAAAGTTCCTTAGCCTGACCATTTGTTGGAAATCCAAAGAAACAATATGCGCCCTGTACGATTTTAGTTGTACAACCTGCCATCTACTTATGGTGGCGCCCCACTGTTTCGATGGTAGCTATAGTAGGCATACGATAATTGTGACGATCGCGACTTTTCATCGCTCGAAAACCGACATTAATACGTCCACTGTATCAATGTCGAGCAATCGAATGCCGGAAAACCGTACCGTTATGGTTAAAGAAGGAGAAAAAGATAGAACGGAACAAAAAGAAACGACAGAACAATATCAGAATCTCTCAATCGCAGCGGAACAACATATAATAGATAAATGAATAATCTTTAAACAAAGAACTATATCAGTTATTACATTACATCACTTTATATTACATTACATCATCAGAGTGTACAACAACAAACAACAACAAACAGCGAAAAAGAAATACTATATACTAGTGAATACGCCATGCCATCCAGCTTGCCTCCAGCAACTCCTGTATTTCAGAATATCCTGATAACCTGACTCTAGACTGCCCGTGTGGAAATTGGTGGGCACCCAGAGTTTAGAACGGAAAACAATAAACTCCGAGTCAGTCATGGGACTGGTGTGAGAACTTAAAACAGTTTATCTTTAAAACCAAACAACAGGGTAATTTTTAAAATAGATTCGCAATGCTTTTTAGAAAATGAGACTACCATAAGGCCTCCCGCATACACACACAATGCAAACGCAGAATCGGAGGAGATTTCTCCTTATGATAGTCAAAGATGCTTGATATGCATTAAAAAGAAACATTTGATGTTATTACTAGTGCATAGTGTAGGAAAAATCATTTCGAAAATAAAGATATAAATCTTAGCCAGCATAGGCATTTCGCACTTATGCCTACTATAACTACCATCCAAACAGTGGTGACCACCATAAGTGAATGATAGGTTTTACAACTAAAACCTTACAAGATCGTATTGTTTTTTTGGATTTCCAACAAATGGTCAGGCCAAGGAACTTTCCATTGCCACATGGGTACGCCTCTGGAAAGACGACCCGAGAACCTAACCGGATCTCTGCCAACACAAGGCCGGGTTACCCTAACTGGGTAACTATTGACACGAATATGTCATTCCCCAATCGTAACCGATCTATATTCGAGGATCTTCGATTTCCAACAACCACAAAGAAATAAATTTGCAGCAACAACATAGGTTAAGTATCTTGGCTCCATACCATGATACCACCTCTATCCAGAAGGAATGACATACACTAAAGAGGCGCTACCCCCTAATAACCTTGCCGCATCCTTCCTGTTTTGACCATTTCCAGGGTGTGAGGTCCGACGAAGTCTCGTCCACAAAGCCACGCTTCATATAAAAGCTGTGCTTTGATCATCAAATGCTCAACAGCACTTCGTATGCCACGTTACCAATTTGGGAATGTATCACTAGTAACCATCAACTACATAACCTCTAAGGGTGTTAAGCTAAGAGAATAAATTCTCCGCCACCAACGGTAATATATTTGATAGAAACCAGCTTTACATCTCAAATTGTAACGTCCGACACACATCCATACAAGTCCGTTCCGGGATCGAACGGAACCGAAGGCACTTCCAAAGAAGTCCTTGCAATTCGGATATTCACTAATCGCGACCGGACTTCCCATCACAAAGGGTAATAAATTTCTATATCGGAGATCAGCCGATGCAGAAACATTCGACGGTAATCCTTCCGTTTTCACAAATATCCGGTCTTCAACACCGGTCATCAAATGCAATTCATAACGACGTATCACATATTCGGAATGAGTTATACGACCCCAAGGTCCTTTCTTGGCTAACCCGAATAGTGAGCGCTTATTCAAAAATAAGTGTGGCATTCAAATTCAAGCAATCACAACAAATACCTATTTAAAGCTAAATATCGATAGTCGGATTATTTAACTATCAATAGGTATGCTCAACATCACCAGATTCCAAATAATTTCCCAAATTATTTACTTTCCAAAATATCTTTATTAAATATATAATTTCCACACTTCAACCATTTGAAAACAAATTTTCAAATTACTTTTCACCTTTATCTCCTTTGAAAACAAATTTCAATCATTTTCCATACGCGGAAATACTTTCATTTCAAAATGGTTCATTCAAACCAACTAAATAAATCCTTAAAGATTTACTTTATATTTACGTTCCACATCCGTAAATATATTCCCACACTTCAAAAATAAATCAACGTTTATTTTTAAACAAATTTCCTTTCCTTTTATAAATTTCATAGTGAATTTACAATTCCAAAATATCTAAGAATATACGATTTCAAATCGATTTTTAATATTCATTTTCAATTTATCTTCAAAAAGATAAATTCTCAAAACGTTTTATTTCACGTTGGAAAAACATTTCCATACTTATTTATTAATAAGTAATTCACGAATCTATTTATTTTCAACATTTGAAAATATTCAATATACTTAAATCAATATTAAGTATATATTTCATTTTTTTTTAAGGAAAAAGTTCTCTTAAACACATTCATTTGAGTCAAAATGAATGTTGCGTAAAACATCGTTACGACGACCCAAAATCACTAGTATAGGGATTCGAAATTAAAATAGATATATAAATCCCAATACTATACAAAACATTCCCTTTCGGAAATCAATTACTATAACAATAGTGTTAAAGTCCACCATTTCCTTATTTCTCGAAAACGTCTATTTCAACAATGAATGTTGAAATCTATGTATTCGATAGTTAATCCATTTTAAAACATCTTTAAAACAATTAACTTCATTTGATAATATTCATTTTCCCAAAACATATCCATTTTATTTAATAATGTATTCACGGTCCAAAATTGTGAATATACTTCACTAACCAAATTCAATATTTTCTACACATTTTATTACAAGAATTTATTCGCTATCCAAAATCGCAAATATATTTCCTTTTATAAACTTCTATATTCAATTTATCAAACTCAATTGATTGCGGATTTATAAACAACGTTTATAAATTCACACACACACATATATATATATATATATATATATTCATTTCATAAAAACTTCAACTTATGAAAATCACTTTTATTTACCAATTCAATTTATAACTCAATTTTATACCAAAATTCTAATTTATAAGTTAATCACTTATAATCTTTTATTTTACGAAAATCTATTTATTTTAAAATTTCACAATTTATAAATCTATAAATTTTTAATGAAATCCATTTTATACTTCATTTTATCACTTAATAAACTCGTTTTATAATTCCAATATTTTATATATATATATATATATTTGTTTATTTATTTATTATAAATATCAATGTTAAAAATCTTTTATATACATCCTTTATAATATTTCAAAAATCGAAATTTAAACTATTATATAAATCTATTTATTTTAAAAATCACCTTTTGGTTATATTTCACAAAAATCTTAATTTTTATAACATAAAAATTTATAACGTTTTAATTATTTAAAATGAATCAATTCCAAAATTTAATAAAACGTATACTTTGAAAAATCATTTTTTTAAAAAATACTTTTTAAAATCAAAATCATTATTTTAAAACTTCAAAAATGAATCCGATGATGCAACAGCACCAAATAGTCAATCATGACATCCAAATATCATATATCGATATGATAACCAACAAATATCACAATATCTGTAAATAAATCAATATAGTTGAGGAATCCAGTTGGATCCCTCCAACCTGTTTCCCTGCATCCAAAGATGTTAGCACAATACCAACTCCGTTCCAGTACGGAATTATCGCGGTATATGGGATTTATAAAAATATTATCCGCTTAATAGACGGCGTAATAGGGTCTCATCCACTATATAATGCGGGAAATCAACTCCAAGTACATATATAATACCAATTTCACTGTACTGTGAAATATTCGCGATATATATTTTTAATAAATAACCTCCGCTTACTAACGGCGCATAATGTCTATTTTAACAATCAATAGATAACAATCGTCATTCAAACATACATTCAAGAAATTTTAAATCTAACTATTTAAAATTTAAATCGAAACAATTCGATTGAGTGAGAAGTTCTCACCTCGCTTTCAATTCAGTTTTCGCGTTTTATTTCGAATAAAATTAAACACGCGTTTAATTTTACCCGAAATTCTCACTAGCTCCAAACGACTCCAAACCAGCTCCATAGCGTAGTGTTCGTCCATACGAACCCAACGCAACTTGTTTCGTGTTTTTTCGACCTCGTATGAATAAGATATAGCATTACAAAGTTTGAACGATTTAAAATAAAATTAAATTTACAAATTTTCTTCTAATTTAAACCCTACGCTATTACGGGCTATTGGATCTAGCCTCTGCAGATCAGGGCCGTGCGTGCCCCCCTTTCTTCCTTCCAGATTGGTGCCGAACACAAAAAAAACCCATCTACACGCACACGTTCCTCCAGGTCGCGACCACCACGTCGACCTCCAACCTGATCAAACACCATCATGTGAAGCGCCTCCACGAACTCCACCACCAGCATGAACGGCGGAGAGCTCGATCATCCCTAGGTTGTGCAATCGGCCCTCGAACGCGCGCCCTTTACGCCCATTTTCTGGCCACCACGACGATCTTCACGCCGACCCACCGTACGGATGTGAAGCCTTCACCATCCCCTACGATTTCCTAGTTGACAACTTTTGCTAAAAACGTGTGGATTAGGAAAGATTGAGGGGAGAAGCTAAGAAGTTTTCGGCCATTGAATTTCTAGGGTCGGCGGCTGAAGCAACAAACTAGGGTTTTTATGTAAATGATGAGATGAGGGGTCCTTTTATAGAAAATTTACCGAACACTATTCATCCCGGATTTTCCGAACTCCAAATCTCGCACGGTGACCGGCGTTTCTAGGGTTTACCCCGCGTTCCGAACACAATTGAACGTGTTTCGGAAGCTAATTTGATCATCTGTGCGAGTTACAGCAATAAACGATCGATTTAAATTAAACCGATTTAAACTAATTTCTAGGCGTTTTGGCTCGCCCCGGACAAACGGAAAATCCGATTGACACGAAATTTGAAATCATACAATAATATCACATTACGGATCCGGTGAAACTAGTTTTGCCGAAATCTGAGACTGTTTAAAAAATGGATGTTTTAACTCGCCAAATTAATATTAAAACAATTTCGATGCGTTTCGAGCTGCCACGGTCAAACGAAAACTCCAATTGCTACGAAAATTGAAATCTGATAATAACAAACTATTATGGATCCAATGGAACCAGTTTCGTCCAATTCCGAGACTGTTCGAAATATGGCTAATTTCACTAGTCGATAAAATATTAAAATATTCAGTTTTCACAGATTAACTCTAAATTAAATTTTAAAAGTTCCATAACATTGTTATAACTCCAATATGATAAAATAAAATTTTACAAATCATTTCCAATCATATTAAACCCCATTTTAAATTATTTCTAGAATTTCAAATATCAAATTATCGATTTAATTATTCAATTAAATCCAATATTTGAAATTTAATTTATTCGACTATTTAATTTCACTTACTAATATTTAAAATAAATTAAATATTCAATTTTAAATTAACAAAAATTCTTTGTCGTTACAAACTTCCCCCCCTTAAAAGAATTTCGTACTCGAAATTACCAAGTAAGAAAAAGTTACAGAATCCATTAACTTTCCAAAACAAACCATTCAAATTGGATTTTTCAAATCTCTTAAGTGTTTAACTTTCCCAAAATTCATAGTTAAACTTCTTACAAAATATTTACTAAGTTTCTAAATCCAAACTTATTTTTCAAAAAAATTCCCATTTTCTCAAAAAAAATCTAACGCCTTAAATTTTCGGAAAAATTCGCCAGAGTCTCCTTTGCGCGGCTCGATCTGGAAAAAAAATGACAGTATATATATCACAAATATACATCTCATCAAGTGATGGGGCATCCCGCAGGGAAAAAGTGTAAAAGTACGATATTTAATCCGAGATATGTACCTTATATTTTATTAGCGAGCATATACGGCTAATATAGCGCGAAAGCGAGCTCCATATGCGAAGCAAGCGCAATCCGCACCTACTACACACTCAACAAACTATGAGAAACATGTATATAAGAAAATAATATCAATATACATCATATAGTAACATAACAACTACATGTGCCAACATAGCAATGCATTCAATCAACAAATGCAACCATCAAGCAACTATCATCCAACTAACCAAATAAATATTCATTCATATTCTCATTAATATTCAATGAATTGGTTTTCCAATAAATCACATTTGATTCATTAACATTGGATGTTTTTACTAACATTCACTTATTTATATTCAATTAGTTTACATTCACTAATTCATATTCAAGTTGGTTCACTTACAAATCAAATTCAATTCCATTTAAGATCATTTTCTTCCAATTTGAATTTAATTACATGGCTTTTGATTTTGCTAATTTACTTTCATTAACACTTAATGAATTTTACACAATCAATTTACAACCATATAACAACCAATGTATATTCAACATAACCAAATCATTAAATTTACATTTCTTTACATTCTATTTGGTTCAACACTTTTTTACTTCCAATTGGTTTATATTAAATTGATTTTCATTCAATTATTCAACTTCTAATTACGTTGGCTTTCAATGAATTAACACTTTCATCCATTATCCCATATCAACTTATTTACATTCGATTGGTTAACATTCAATCCATTTATTAATTCAACTGCTAATTCCTTTAACAATATAAGGTTGAAATTCATTTATATAACTCAAGTTCGTATCCATTTAATTCACTTTATTAATTTACTTCGACACTAAAATCAACTTTATTCAACATTATTTAAGTTATATTCCATTTCAACATCTCATCTAGTCCAAATCAATTTATTTAACTTTCCTTTTGTTAAATTTCAAACCACATGTCTTTGATGACAACTCAAATTTATTTCAACTTCGATTATATTGATTTACTTATACTTTCATTTAATTTAACTCCACCCTTTAAGTTAAATTTACTCTATCAAAATTCAAATTGTATAAGTTACCAACTCATTTATCATTCTCATAAATATTTTAAATAGGATTCCAGAGTCCTTTCAATCTCTCAAAACCATTTTTGAAACCAATTCAATTTATCTTTTGAATTTCCAAAACCAAATCCAAACAACTTTTATTTAAAATAATTTGGCAGTAATCCCTCTTTTGGAAACCCGAAAATGAACACCGATGATGTCATGATCATCATCGGAATTATTTTCCAACGACCGAAAAGAGTTTAGAGCTTTAATTTCTCCAAAACAATTTTCCCAAAATATTAAATCCTTTCAATACACTTCTCTAGAATTTTGTTTTTAGATTATAAATCATATTTATAAATCTTTTACTTATATAATTTCACTTCTTATATATAAGATTATTTCACAATTGTAAATCATTTTAATTATAATTCATACTTATAATTCATTTGCTTATACAATTATTCTTTTACAACTATGGTTTTATTTAACTTATTCAACAACCAAACAATCAATTCATATACACTTTAATAATTCTGAAAAATTATTCCTTTATATACAAAATATAATCAAGGAAAAATTATTTCATTTACCCAACTAAAAACGATATCGTGTCAATTTGTTCTGTACAAGTGTTTAGAGATCCCTATCAACAACGTTAATTACTCGTGTTGACCAGAATCCATATACTACTCAACAAAACAATCATCACAATATAAAACAATTTCATATTCACTAACAAATACGCGCTCGTATCTATTATTACACTCAAACTCATTCTAGAGTACTACTGACTCCATCTCTAATGAGTAATTCCCAACAGAGCCATGGTTGTCGCTTAACCATATGCTCTGATGCCAAATGTGACGATCGCGACTTTTCGTCGCTCGAATACCGACATCAATACGTCCGCTGTATCAACTGTCGAGCAATCGAATGCCGGAAAAACGTATCGTTATGGTTAAAGAAGAAGAAAAAGATAGAAGAAAAGAGAAAAAGATAGAAGAAAAGATAGAACAGAAAAAAAAGAAACAACAGAACAATATCAGAATCTCTCAGTCGCAGCGGAACAACATATAATAGATAAATGAATAATCTTTAAGCAAAGAACTATATCAGTTATTACATTACATCACTTTATATTACATTACATCATCAGAGTGTACAACAACAAACAACAACAAAGAGCAGAAAAGAAATATTATATACTAGTGAATACGCCATGCCATCCAGCTTGCCTCCAGCAACTCCTAAATTCCAGAATATCCTGATAACCTGACTCTAGACTGCCCGTGTGGAAATTTGTGGGCACCCAGAGTTTAGGACGGAAAACAATAAACTCCGAGTCAGTCATGGGACTGGTGTGTGAACTTAAAACAGTTTATCTTTAAAAACAAACAACAGGATAATTTTTAAATAGATTCGCAATGCTTTTTAGAAAATGAGACTACCATAAGGCCTCCCGCACGCACACACAATGCAAACGCAGAATCGGAGGAGATTTCTCCTTATGATAGTCAAAGATGCTTGATACGCATTAAAAAGAAACATTTGATATTATTACTAGTGCATAGTGTAGGAAAAATCATTTTGAAAATAAAGATATAAATCTTAGCCAGCATAGGCATTTCGCACTTATGCCTACTATAGCCACCATCCAAACAGTGGTGACCACCATAAGTGAATGATAGGTTCTACAACTAAAACCGTACAAGATCGTATTGTTTCTTTGGATTTCCAACAAATGGTCAGGCCAAGGAACTTCCTATTGCCACATGGGTACGCCTCTGGAAAGACGACCCAAGAACCTAAGCGGATCTCTGCCAACACAAGGCCGGGTTACCCCTAACTGGGTAACTACTGACACGAATATGTCATTCCCCGATCGTAACCGATCTATATCCGAGGATCCTCGATTTCCAACAACCACAAAGCAATAAATTTGCAGCAACAACATAGGTTAAGTATCTGAGATCCATACCATGATACCACCTCTATCCAGAAGGAATGACATACACTAAAGGGGCGCTACCCCCTAATAACCTTGCCGCATCCTTCCTGTTTTGACCATTTTCGGGGTGTGACGTCCGACGAAGTCTCGTCCACAAAGCCACGCTTTATATAAAAGCTGTGCTTTGATCATCAAATGCTCAACAGCACTTTGTATGCCACGTTACCAATTTGGGAATGTATCACTAGTAACCATCAACTACATAACCTCTAAGGGTGTTAAGCTAAGAGAATAAACTCTCCGCCACCAACGGTAATATATTTGATAGAAACCAGCTTTACATCTCAAATTGTAACGTCCGACACACATCCATACAAGTCCGTTCCGGGATCGAACGGAACCGAAGGCACTTCCAAAGAAGTCCTTGCAATCCAGATATTCACTAATCGCAACCGGACTTCCCATCACAAAGGGTAATAAATTTCTATATCGGAGATCAGCCGATGCAGAAACATTCGACGGTAATCCTTCCATTTTCACAAATATCCGGTCTTCAACACCGGTCATCAAATGCAATTCATAACGACGTATCACATATTCGAAATGGGTTATACGACCCCAAGGTCCTTTCCCGGCTAACCCGAATAGTGAGCGCTTATTCAAAAATAAGTGTGACATTCAAATTCAAGCAATCACAAAAAATACCTATTTAAAGCTAAATATCGATAGTCGGATTATTTAACTATCAATAGGTATGCTCAACATCACCAGATTCCAAATAATTTCCCAAATTATTTACTTTCCAAAATATCTTTATTAGATATATAATTTCCACACTTCAACCATTTGAAAACAAATTTTCAAATTACTTTTCACCTTTATCTCATTTGAAAACAAATTTCAATCATTTTCCTTACGCGGAAATACTTTCATTTCAAAATGGTTCATTCAAACCAATTAAATAAATCCTTAACGATTTACTTTATATTTACGTTCCAAATCCGTAAATTTATTCCCACACTTCAAAAATAAATCAACGTTTATTTTTAAACAAATTTCCTTTCCTTTTATAAATTCCATAGTGAATTTATAATTCCAAAATATCTATAAATATATGATTTCAAATCGATTTTTAATATTCATTTTCAATTTATCTTCAAAAAGATAAATTCTCAAAACGTTTTATTTCACATTGGAAAAACATTTCCATACTTATTTATTAATAAGTAATTCACGAATCTATTTATTTTCAACATTTGAAAATATTCAATATACTTAAATCAATATTAAGTATATATTTCATTTTTTTTAAGGAAAACGTTCTCTTAAACACATTCATTTGAGTCAAAACGAATGTTGCGTAAAACATTGTTACGACGACCCAAAATCACTAGTATAGTGATTTGAAATTAAAATAGATATATAAATCCCAATACTATACAAAACATTTCCTTTCGGAAATCATTTACTATAACAACAGTGTTATAGTCCACCATTTCCTTATTTCTCGAAAACGTCTATTTCAACAATGAATGTTGAAATCTATGTATTCGATAGTTAATCCATTTTAAAACATCTTTAAAACAATTAACTTCATTTGATAATATTCATTTTCCCAAAACATATCCATTTTATTTAATAATGTATCCACTGTCCAAAATCGTGAATATACTTCACTAACCAAATTCAATATTTTCTACACATTTTATTACGAGAATTTATTCGCTATCCAAAATCGCGAATATATTTCCTTTTATAAACTTCTATATTCAATTTATCAAACTCAATTGATTGCGGATTTATAAACAACGTTTATAAATTCACACACACATATATATATATATATATATATATATATATTCATTTCATAAAAACTTCAACTTATGAAAATCACTTTTATTTACCAATTCAATTTATAACTCAATTTTATACCAAAAATCTAATTTATAAGTTAATTACTTATAATCTTTTATTTTACGAAAATCTATTTATTTTCAAATTTAACAATTTATAAATCTATAAATTTTTAATGAAATCCATTTTATACTTCATTTTATCACTTAATAAACTCGTTTTATAATTCCAATATTATATATATATATATATATATTTATTTATTATAAATATCAATGTTAAAAATCTTTTATATACATCCTTTATAATAATTCAAAAATCCAAATTTAAACTATTCTATAAATCTATTTATTTTAAAAATCACCTTTTGGTTATATTTCACAAAAATCTTAATTTTTATAACATAAAAATTTGTAACGTTTTAATTATTTAAAATGAATCAATTCCAAAATTTAATAAAACGTATACTTTGAAAAATCATTTTTAAAAAAAATCCTTTTTAAAATCAAAATCATTATTTTAAAACTTCAAAAATGAATCCGATGATGCAACAACACCAAATAGTTAATCACGACATCCAAATATCATATATCGATATGATAACCAACAAATATCACAATATCTGTAAATAAATCAATATAGTTGAGGAATCCAGTTGGATCCCTCCAACCTGTTTCCCTGCATCCAAAGATGTTAGCACAATACCAATTCCGTTCCAGTACGGAATTATCGCAGTATATGGGATTTATAAAAATATTATCCGCTTAATAGACGGTGCAATAGGGTCTCATCCGCTATATAATGCGGGAAATCAACTCCAAGTACATATATAATACCAATTTCATGGTACTGTGGAATATTCGCGGTATATATTTTTAATAAAAAACCTCCGCTTACTAACGGCGCATAATGTCTATTTTAACAATCAATAGATAACAATCATCATTCAAACATACATTCAAGAAATTTTAAATCTAACTATCTAAAATTTAAATCGAAACAATTCGATTGAGTGAGAAGTTCTCACCTCGCTTTCAATTCAGTTTTCGCGTTTTATTTCGAATAAAATTAAACATGCGTTTAATTTTATCCGAAATTCTCACTAGCTCCAAACGACTCCAAACCAACTCCATAGCGTAGTGTTCGTCCATACGAACCCAATGCAATTTGCTTCGTATTTTTTCGACCTCGTATGAATAAGATATAGCATTACAAAGTTTGAACGATTTAAAATAAAATTAAATTTACAAATTTTCTTCTAATTTAAACCCTACACTATTACAAGCCGTTGGATCTAGCCTCTGCAGATCAGGGCCGTGCGTGCCCCCCCTTTCTTCCTTTCAGATTGGTGCCGAACGGAAAAAAAAACCCATCTACATGCACACATTCCTCCAGGTCGTGACCACCACGTCGACCTCCAACCTGATCAAACATAATCATGTGAAGCGCCTCCACGAACTCCACCACCAGCATGAACGGCGGCGAGCTTGGTCGTCCCTAGGTTGTGCAATCGGCCCTCGAACGCGCGCCCTTTACGCCCATTTTCTAGCCACCACGACGATCTTCACGCCGACCCACCATATGGATGTGAAGCCTTCATCATCCCCTTCGATTTCCTAGTTGACAACTTTTGCTAAAAACGTGTGGATTGGGAAAGATTGAGGGGAGAAGCTAAGTAGTTTTCAGCCATTGAATTTCTAGGGCCGGCGGCTGAAGCAACGAACTAGGGTTTTGATGTAAATGATGAGATGAGGGGTCCTTCTATAGAAAATTTACCGAATACTATTCATCCCGGATTTTCCGAACTCCAAATCTCGTGCGGTGACCAGCGTTCTTGGGTTTACCCCGCGTTCCGAACATAATGGAATGTGTTTCGGAAGCTAATTTGATCATCTGTGCGAGTTACAGCAATAAACGATCGATTTAAATTAAACCGATTTAAAATAATTTCTAGGCGTTTTGGCTCGCCCCGGACAAACGGTAAATCCGATTGATACGAAATTTGAAACCATACAATAATATCACATTACGGATCCGGTGACACTAGTTTCGTCGAAATCCGAGACTGTTTAAAAAATGGCTATTTTAACCCGCCAAATTAATATTAAAACAATTTCAATGCGTTTCGAGCTGCCACGGTCAAACGAAAACTCCAATTGCTACGAAAATTGAAATCCGATAATAACAAACTATTACGAATCCAATGGAACTAGTTTCGTCCAATTCTGAGACTGTTCGAAAAATGGCTAATTTCACTAGTTGATAAAATATTAAAATATTCAATTTTCACAGATTAACTCTAAATTCAATTTTAAAAGTTCCATAACATTGTTATAACTCCAATATGATAAAATGAAATTTTACAAATCATTTCCAATCATATTAAACCTCATTTTCAATTATTTCTGGAATTTCAAATATCAAATTATCGATTTAATTATTCAGTTAAATCCAATATTCGAAATTTAATTTATTCGACTATTTAATTTCACTTATTAATATTTAAAATCAATTAAATATTCAATTTTAAATTAACAAAAATTCTGGGTCGTTACAATAATGGTCGTATGTTGGCTAAGATTTATATTATACTTTCGAAATGTTTTCCTGCACTTTGCACTTATAGTAATAATATCAAAGAAATTTGCGTATCAAGCATGTTTGACTATCATAAGGAGAAATCTCCTTCAATTTTGCATTTGCATGGTATGTGTGGCGGGAGGCCTTATGGTAGTTACGTTTTCTAAAAGCATTGCGGATCTATTTTGAAATATTTCTTTGTTTTTTTAAAGATAACCGTTTAAGTTCTCACACCAGTCCCATGACTCGCCTGGAGTTTACTGTTCCCTTCCTAAACTATGGATGCCCATCATTTTCCACACGGGCAGCCTAGAGTCAGGTTATCAGGATATTTTGGAATTCAGGAGGTGCTGTAGAGCTCAAGAGGCGAGCTGGATGGCGAAACGTATCACTTGTATATGATATTATCTTTTCCGCTGTGTATCCACTTGTAAGGACAAGTTCATATAATTGTCTAGTTGTGTTGTGTTGTAAGTTGACTCTGATGATGTAATGTATACAGTTCTTTTGATTTAAAGATTATTCATTTATCTATTATATGTTGTTCCGCTGCGATTGTGAGATTCTAATATTGTTTCTGTTGCTTCTTCCTTCTTTCTTCTTCTACCTCTTTTTCTTTAACCCTAACAATTCGGTTTTTCGGCCTTCGATTGTTCGGCAGTTGATACAGTGGACGTATTAATGTCGATATTAGGAAGTCGAAATCTCGAAGACGTTACATTTGGTATCAGAGCATTTGGTTAAGCGGCAAACTTGGCTCTGTTCGGAATTACTCATTAGAGATATAGTCAGTAGTACTCTAGAATGAGTGTGAGTGTAATCATAGATACGAGCGCGTATTTGTTTGTGAATATAAAAATGTTTTATATTGTGTTTGCTTATCCGTTGAGCTGCTTGTGAATTATGGTCGGTATATGGGACGCCATATTATCGATAGGGATTTCTAAACACTTAAACGAGGCAAATCGACATAGTATTATTTTAAATTGGGTAAATGAAGTAATTTTACCTAGATTATATTTTACATATAAAGAAATAATTTTCAGAAATTATTAAAGTGTATATAAATTGATTGTTTGGTTGTTGAAAATGTAAGAATATATATAAGTTAATTAAAAGAATAATTGTATAAGCAAATGAATTATTAAGTATGGAATTATAATTAATGTGATTTACAATTGTGAAATAATATTATATATAAGAAGTGAAACTATATGAATATATTTATAAATATGAGTTGTAAATAAAAATGAATTTGAACTATAAATTGAAAATGTTGAATCCTGTTTATTTTGGAAATTATTTTCCAAAATTAAAATTTAAATAGTGAAATTCTATAAGAAAAGACTTATATATGTGAGTTATAAGTAAAAGGAAAATTTCAAAAGAATATTAAGCACTGAATTCACTACTGTTGCTGGGAAATAATAAGGGTGATGACTGCAGCATCACCAGTATCATTTTCGAGTTTCTGTGTGATGGATTTGCTACCATAGTAAATTGGAAATTGAAGTTTTGTTGTGATAAACAAATTTGAAAATTTAAAATCTAAGTTGTAATTGTTGAATATAAGTAATCAAGTTTTGGACTTATAATATGATAGAATAAAGATTTTACTTTGGTAAAGTTGAAATAAATTTGAGTTGGCATAATAAAACATATGATTTGAAATTTAACTAAACGAAGGTTAAATAAATTGATTTGGATTAGGTAAGCTATTGAAATGGAAATTAAACTGAAGCGATTATTAAATAACTTGAAGTTTAAATAAGTTGTATAACTTGTAAAATGAGAAAATGTAAGTGAAACCAAATGATAAAATGGTTAAACAATTCTGTTCAGCAAAACGAGATATGAATTTGAATAAGTGACGAAATTTGACTTTGGTAAGAGTTAAATAGAATTTACTTTAGAATTGGAATATGAATTGGATTTGTAAGGGGAAATTTAAGTTAAGTTAAACAAATGACGTTTGAAATGGAATATAACTTAAGTGATGTTGAATGAAGTTGATTTTGGTATCGAAGTAAAATAATAAAGTGAATTAAATGGATGTGGACTTGAGTTATATAAATCAAATTCAACCTTATTTGTTAAATGAATTAGCAGTTGAATTGAACTAATGAATTGAATATTAATCAATCGAATGTAGAAGAATTGATATAGAATAATGAATGTAAGTGTTAATTCATTAGAAGCTAATGAATTTGAAAAATTGAGTAATTGAAAGAAAAGTCAATTAGATATTAAACCAATTGGAAATTAAAAAGGTTAAACCAAATTGTTGAATGTAAATTTAATAAATTTGGTAGTATTGAATATACATTAATTATTAGATTGTTGTTAGTTGATTGTATAGAAATTCATATGAAGTTGAATTGATAAAATGGAAAGCTATGTAATTGAATTTGAATTGAAAGTGAACTAATGTGAATTGGTTGTAAGCAATTAAAATTTGTATCGAAACCTTATAAATTGCTTATGGGAATTATTTTGATTGCATTGCTTATGAAAACTATGTGTTTTCTATTGAAAGTTAGTGAAATGTAAATGAATTTCCTATATATGTCACTTACATGTTTAAATTGAGTAAGTACAGGTACCGGGGCTGTAGTTGGCTGGATTTGGTCATGCTAAAATACTAATAAATAACTGCTTCGCTTAAAAATGCTAAAAAGGTACGCCTAAGCAATAAAAATAGGAAATATGAACTGTTTTTCTGTTTTCCGACCATATGGGTCGATGTATATATATTTTGTCTATTGTGATATTGCAAAAGCTGCTCCGTACAAGGGAGACTCTGCCAAAAATTTCCGTAAATTTTGGGAGTTAGAAAAATTCTGAAAATTTTTTTGGAAAATTTTTTGTTAACGAAAAGTCAATTTCCAAATTGAAATGAAAATGTAGGAACTGAACTAGAAAAGTGTAACCATCGGATTTTGGAAAAGTTAAGGAATTAAAATGAATCTGACATCAAGTTGGAATGGTTTGTTTTTGAAAAAAAGTTAATGGATTCTGTAACTTTTTCTTACTTGGCAATTTCGAGGACGAAATTCTTTTAAAGGGGGAAGTTTGTAACGACCTAGAATTCTTGTCATTTGAAATTTGTATATTTAATTGATTTTAAATATTAATAAGTAAAATTTGTATGTCGAATAAATTTTATTTCGAATATCTAGATTTAATTTGATAATCAAATCGATAAATTAATACTTGAAATTACAGAAATAATTGAAAATTGGATTTAATGTGATTAAATTTGATTTGTAAAGTTGTATAAAATCATATTGGAGTTAGAATGATGTTATAGAACTTTTAAAATCGAATTAAAAGTTAATTTGTGGAAATTGAATATTTTAATATTTAATTGACGAGGAAAAATAACCATTTTTCAAACAGTCTCGGATTTCGGCAAAATTAGTTTCATTAGATCCGTATTGTTAAATTATTGTAAGATTTCAAATTCCGTGTCAATCGGATTTACGGTTTGTCCGGGACAAGCTAAAACGCGTAGAAATCGGTTTAAGTGAATTTTAAATTTAAATAGTCGATTTGAAAACCTATCTTCCAAATATGATCGAATTGACTCCCGATATATATTCCATTGCGTTCGAAATATGGGTACAACATTATAAATGCCAGGTGGCACGCTTCGTTTGGAGTTCGGAAAAATTCCGGATGAATAGTGTCGCATAATTTTTCTATAAAAAGACATTAGAATTTCACATTTGCTAAAACCCTAGAAAACCTAGGTCAGCCGCCACCCTATCAATTAATGGCCAGAAAATCGCCTCCTTCCTCCTCGTTATTCTTCTAATCCAGTGAGAGATAGCAAAAACTTTCTACTACAGCATTGTAGGGCTCAGCACGATCTTCAATATGAACGGCTACGATCGAAAATAACTCGATGGATTAATGGCAAAGGGGCCTTGAACGACCAACGTTCATACACATTTTTCGAGATGCATGGGGGGCCGAGTTCAATGGCAGTCACGGCGTAGGTCGAGCTCGAGAAGGGCTATGCGACGGTGGTTCCTGATCGAAGTGCAGATGAATGTGGGTGGTGCGAAAATTTGGTAAGTAGCGGCGGCCGATGGGTTTTCTTACCTGATGTAGAGCATGATGGAGGAAGAAGGAAATAAGCGGCCTAGATTTAGGGTTTGTGGAATGAACGGCCGAGATTAAAGGTTGAAAAATAAAATAAATTTGTGATTAATTTATATGTTATAAATTCGTTCAAACTTTAAAAAGCTATAACTTTTTGATACGAGGTCCATTTCGCACGAAACGAATTGCGTTGGGTTCGTATTCGCGAGCACTACGCGACGGAGCTGGATTGGAGTTGATTGGAGCTGTGTGAATTTTGGGTAAAATTAAATGCGTGTTTAATTTTATTCGGAGCGAAACACTGCAACTGTTATTGGAAGCAAGATGAAAACTTCTCACTCAATCGAATTTGTTTCGATTTAAATTTTAAATAGTTAAATTTAAAATAGCTTGATTGTGTGATTGAATGATGTTTGCTATCTGTTGTATTGAAATAGACTCTATACGCCCCATATTAAGCGGAGGTTATTATATTAAACACATATACCGCGATATTCCACCTTGAAGTGGAATTGGTATTATATAAATACTTGGAGTTGATTTCTCGTATTATATAGCGGATGAGACCCTATTGCGCCGCATAATAGCGGATGATATTTTATATAAACCTATGTACCATGATATCCCGTCTTGAAATGGGATTGGTATTGTGCTAACATCTGTTGATGCAGGAAAACAGGTTGGAGGGATCCAACTGGATTCCTCAAATAATTGAATTTGTTTCAATGTTGCGTGTTGATTATTTATAATCTCTGTGTGATTTTCTTTGTGATTGAAATCGTTGAAGGCTAAAATTTAGCCGAGTATAATTTTGGTATCGTTGGATACCGGAAATAAATAAAAATTTGATTTTTGAAAATACAGGTTGAAAGTTTATACTAAAAAATTGTTTTTGAGAATTGGATAAATTTAAAAGAAGGAATTCTAAAATAATAACTTTTATTTTTAATCTTATTGAATAAAATTTCAAAATATGGGAAAAGCTTTAATAAAAGGATTTCGGGTAATATTATTCAAAGGATGAAGCATTTATTCAAAATACGGATTTTAAAGAGTTTGAAAAAAATAAAAGAATTTGTTTTCTTTAAAAGGAATTTTTTTAAAAAAGGAAATAAATTTTGAAATCCATTTGGTAATTGATTTCTGGTAAATGAATTTAAATCTTTTGAAAATCCATTTGGAAATTTAGTTGGCGTTTTGAAAAGAATTTGGAATCAATTTGAAAATTGATTTGGGGTTTAGTAGAAATTGATTTCAATTTGATATTTGAATGAAATTCAATTGGTGTTTAATTTCTTGGAAAATCAGTATGGAATTTGATTTGGTTGTTTTTGAAATCAATTGAAAAATTGAATTATTGTTGAAAGTGAATATTTGAAATCGACTTGAAAATCGTATATCAATGGATATTTGGAAATTTAAATTCACCATGAAATTTATAAAGGAAAGGGAAATTTGTTTAAAAATAAACATTGATTTATTTTTGAACCGTGGAAATAAATTTACGGATTTGGAACGTAAATTTAAAGTAAATCGGTAAGGATTTATTTAATTGGTTTAAATGAAACATTTTGAAATAAAAGTGTAATCTCCTTGGAAAGCCGAATAAAATTTCTGAATAGCTTTGAAAGATATATATGTGTGTGTGTGTGTGTGTGTGTGTGTGTGTGTGTGTGTGTGTGTGTATGTGTATATATATATATATATATATATATATATATATATATAATTCTAGAATTGGTTTTTGAAAAGGATACTTTGGAGAAATTAACTTCTTAAGTTATTTTAAATCCTTTAAGTAAAGATTTTTTAAGTTGATATAGAAATGATTATTTCTAAGATTTAATCAATAATTGTTTTAGAAAATAGTTATTTAAATAGTTATACTCTATCTACTAATTTTTATTTTGAAAATTAGTTTGGACTTAAGTTATATGTAATATTGGTATAATATTTTTTATAACTAATATTTTAAGTGAAGTGTTTAAAGAAAAATAGTTTTATTTCAAAGTGTTTTCCCGATATATTTTGGATAAGTATTATAAATTATTTTAAAGTATTTGAACTCGGCAGATTTCCAGTAAAAATGAATAAATATTTTGAAGTGTTTCCGCGTAAGGAAAATGATTTGAAATTTGTTTTCAAAAGTTGTAAAGGTGAAAAGTGATTTGAAATTTGTTTTCAAATGGTTGAAGTGTGAAAATATATCTTGCAAAGATATTTTGAAAATAAATAATTGTGAAAATTATTTAAATATGGAAATTGTTATGAATGTTGATTGATAGTTAAATAACCGACTATCAATATTTACCTTTAAATGGGCATTTGTTGTGATTTGCTTGAATTTGAATGCTACACTTATTTTAAAATTAGCGCTCGTTATTTGGTTTAGCCAGGAGAGGACCTTTGGCCCATAAATTCCATTCCGAATAGTGATATGTCGTAATGGATAGCATTTGAAGACCGGTGTTGAAGACTGGATATTCTCAAAAACGGAAGGATTACCGTCGAATGTCTCTGCATCGGCTGATCTCCGATATAGAGATTTTATCACCCTTTGTGATGGGAAGTCTGGACAAGAATAGTGAATATATGGATTGCAAGGGCTTCTTTGGAAGTGCCTTCGGTTCCGTTCGATTCCGGAACGGACTTGTATGGATGTGTGTCTGACGTTACAATTTGAGATGTAAAACTGGTTTCTATCAAATACATTTCTGTTGGTGGCGGAGAATTTATTCTCTTAGCTTAACACCCTTCTCTGAGATGTATGAGCTCAGAGGTTATGTAGTTGATGGTTACTAGTGATACATTCCCAATTTAGTAATGTGGCATACGAAGGGCTGCTGATCATTTGTTGATCGAAGCACGGCTTTTGTGGAAAGCGTAGCTTTGTGGACGAGACTTCGTCGGACCTCACACCCCAGAATGGTCAAAACAGGAAGAATGCAGCAAGGTTATAGAGGGTAGCGCCCCTTAGGGTATGTTCATTTCCTTCTGGATAGAGATGGTATCATGGTATGGAGCCCAGATACTTAACCTATGTTGTTGCTGTAAATTTATTACTTTGGTTGTTGGTATTGAGGATCCTCAGATAAAGGTTGTTTACAACCGGGGGATGGCATACTCGTGTCAGTAGTTACCTATTTTTGTAGAGGTAACCCGACCTTGTGTTGGCAGAGATCCGGTGAGGTTCTTGGGACGTCCCACCAGAGGCGTTCCCATGTGGCAATAAGAAGTTCCTTAGCCTGACCATTTTTTGGAAATCCAAAGAAACAATACGCGCCCTGTACGGTTTTAGTTGCAGAACCTGCCATCTACTTGTGGTAGCGCTCCACTGTTTAGATGGTAGCTATAGTAGGCATACGATAATGGTCGTATGTTGGCTAAGATTTATATTATACTTTCGAAATATTTTCCTGCACTTTGCACTTATAGTAATAATATCAAAGAAATTTGCATATCAAGCATGTTTGACTATCATAAGGAGAAATCTCCTCCAATTCTGCGTTTGCATGGTGTGTGTGGCGAGATGCCTTATGTTAGTTACATTTTCTAAAAGCATTGCGGATCTATTTTAAAATATTTCTTTGTTTGTTTTTTTAAAGATAACTGTTTAAGTTCTCACACCTGTCCCATGACTGACCTGGAGTTTATTGTTCCCTTCCTAAACTCTGGGTGCCCATCATTTTCCACAAGGGCAGCCTGGAGTCAGGTTATCAGGATATTCTGGAATTCAGGAGGTGCTGTGGAGCTCAAGAGGCGAGCTGGATGGCGAAACGTATCACTTGTATATGATATTATCTTTTCCGCTGTGTATACACTTGTAAGGACAAGTTCATATAATTGTCCAGTTGTGTTGTGTTGTAAGTTGACTCTGATGATGTAATGTATACAATGTACAGTTCTTTTGTTTTAAAGATTATTCATTTATCTATTATATGTTGTTCTGCTGTGATTGTGAGATTCTGATATTGTTTCTGTTGCTTCTTCCTTCTTTCTTCTTCTACCTCTTCTTTTTTAACCCTAACAATTCGGTTTTCCGGCCTTCGATTGCTTGGCAGTTGATACAGTGGACGTATTAATGTCGATTTTCGGAAGTCGAAAATCTCGAAGACTTACACATATGGACAAAGCTAGAGCTATAGATGTTGTTAGATGTAGGTGTTTCCCCATCTTATTAGAAGGATTTTCCTCGATGTGGTTCAATAGGTTTGCACCAAAGTCCATATCTACCTTTGATGAGTTAGCCAAGAAGTTTTTGGAGTAGTTCAGGATGCATGCTGCCCGATCAAAGGATGTGGTTTCTCTATCTAGTTTGTTTCAAGGACTCAAAGAGTCACTAAAGGATTTCTTGAATCGATTCAACGTCGTTGTTACAGAGATTAGCAGTCCAAAGGAAAATATTGTATTATGGCACTGGTCCAAGGCATTCACTCGGACACGGATATTGGTAGATGATGAAGATGAAACAACCAACTACTATGGAAGAATTCCATCGAAAGGCAAACCAGTTTCTACGATTAGAATAAGAAACTTGGTTGAAGGAAAGGTTAGCGACTAACAGTCGAAGTAGGTAATTCAAAGTATTGTGATGGTTAAACGGAATGGAGAAAACTCTAGTGGAGTTGTAGGAAATGATGGAAACTCTATGAACTATAAAAAAGAGGAACCATAACCCTAGTGGCAGGTGTAATGAGAATAGGAAGCATCCCAAGAATATGCGACCACAATATTATAGGCCTCTAAATGATACATTGGAGAGAATATTTGTCTTACTGCTCAAGCAAATAAGCATATAAGTAACCGATCAGGAGGGAAGCGATGAAGCAGAAGAAGTGATTTAAAAAGTACTACAGCTTCCGTGAAATGTATGGGCAAAATACAAATGAATGTCGTCACTTGAAAGACTTGATTGAGGAGCTAATATGGAAGAACATACTCCAATAGTACGTAAAGCAACGATAAAACACTGACCAGGCCATCCAACCCTAAGGTCCATCAGCTTAAGGAAAACCACCTGAACCCGGTAGAGAGGGGTCCAAGAGTTCAAATAAAAGATTAGTGATTAACACTGTAACTAGAGAATCTCACCCAATAGAGAGAGAAGCTAGGGTAAGATGGAAAGATATGCAAGTTCATTGAAACACACACCATAGGAGAGTTATTGCAGCATCGAAGAAGGAGCTTTGGCTAAGAAATAGAAGAATATAACATATGACATCATGTTTAGAAATCGAGATTCTGACGGAGTTGAGGTGCTACCCCCGATCCCATGGTGATAGCAGTAGTAATTGGACCCGCAGTTGTGTGTCAAGTTTTGGTGGATAACAGAAGCTTAGTTAACATTTTGTTTAGAAAGATTTTGACTAGATGAAAATCAATAAGAAGGATGTAACTGCCTATAAGATAAAGATCTTGGGATTTATGGGTGAAGCTAAACAGTCGATTGGGACAATCGACTTGCCCACAGAGCTCGGTAAAGGGGAATGTAAGGTGGTACGCATTCAAACATTTGTTATTGTTGATGAGTACTTAGTATATAATACTTTCTTAGGGTGGTCGACCCTTATCGATTTTAGGGTTGCTTTGGTTGCATGGTATTTAATGATGAAGTTCCCAATGGAGAATGGAATTGGAGTGGTGTGAGGGGGCCAAAGTGCAATAAGAGAATGCTATGTTGCAGAACCACGAGAAGCTAAACGTTGGGAGAATGGAAAGAACGTGGGGAAGACCTCTGTTTGCACCAAAATTGGTCACAACACTCTTCGGAAGTCGTTGAAGAGATAATAATGAAGAATGTAAATTCAAAGCAAGTATTATCTAACAAAAACTCCAATCAACAGTAAAGTAAATGCGTAGACAAGCGATTTATAGTGGTTCGGCGTGTTGCCTACGTCCACTGTGAAGTTTTATGCAGTTTTATTGATTCTCTTTCAATGATTACAAGTTGTTACAGCAATCAACTGCAAGTTACAACTAGAAATTCGAATTCAACAGCAAGAATATAGTGTAGGACGATGGAGATCTCGATCCGGCAGAGTCTAGGCTTGAGAATCCAAAGATCCTTTTTCTGTTAGCTCTGGGGCTCTATTTTTAGACGTAGGATGCTGATATTTCGCTGAAAATTCGAGAGACCACTTCTGGCACGTGAGGGGGCCCACGCGCCCGGCCCTAGGAAATTTGGGCCCACTTTGACATCGATTCAAACTCCATTCGAATCGATCAGAAAATCATCCAATCGAGGTGAAATTTGGTCTGGACATTCTTCAACATGTATGCAAGCTTTTGTGAAAATTTCATGGCATTTGGACTTGTGGATCTCGAGTTATCATGGATACGAAATGGGATTCCTTGTGTGGCTGTTTGGTTCGAATCGATGCGTTCGAATCGATCGCTTCGAACCGATGGTGGCACGCGCCTTTGTGTTGACGTGGAGCGCACACTTTGCCTCGATCCGGATTTCGCTTCGAGTTGACCGCTTCGACTCCACACATCTCGGCGCGTTCGTATCGATGAATGACACGTCACCATGGCTAGTTGACTTGGTGGATTCGAACGAAGCTTCACTGATGGAGTCGAACAACCAATGCTTGATGGATAAGAACTAGCCTTTCTCTGATGGATACGAGCTTTGTAACTTCTCCATGGATACGAAGTCAATTGGTGCGAACTTGAACCCTTCGATGGATACGAAGGATGACGATCTGATGGATGCGAAGCAGGCACTGGCTGATGGATACGAAATGCGTCACCTGCTGATGGGTATGAAGTCCATCGATACGAACTCGATGGATTCGAACATGGCCGCTTATGATCGATACAAACTGGGATACTTTGATGGATTCGAAGGTGACCGATTCGAACTAGAGTTCGGCGATGGATTCGAAGACACCTACAACGATGGATACGAAACCAGTGCTTTTCCCTTCAAATTGAATCGATCATAACTTGAATGTATGAACTCGGATTGACTTGAAATTTTTGATGCTGACTTCTATGATGTTTCCTATCATGTCCTACCAATTGTAGCTCAATATGGACTCGGACAAAATTCAGCGATATCCATAGTGAAACGAAGTGTGAGAAATCTCTGAGGCGAACCGTCCTTTGGTTTCGATCGATCTTTTGGTATCACGGCTTTGCCAAAAAGCGGGATAACATTTGCCCCCCAAAGTACGTCTTGTGGAAACATGACGTGCTTTGTAAAGCTGCAATTTCTCTCTGAACAATCATTGCTCTTTTTTTTTGAGACTCGTACTCTGTATTGCTGTAACCTTGCGTTGATATGATTGATTGCTGGATAATAGTTTTTAGCTGTTGGTTTGTTGTATTCGTAACAAGATGGGTATTCGATCCCTGTAAATGTATAAAATTGAATGTTAGTCCGGCATATATGCGCATATGTTAGATCGACCGTCGTTAACATCGTGTTTCCACGAGTCATTGTCAGTTTTGTTTGTTATTGAATTTCGTATCGATTCTATCCTGAAGCGATTTGGAAATTTGAGTTGAGACAACGCTTGATGGTTGTTTTAAAAAGTCCCTTCGTATCGATCCTCTCCTGAACCGATATAGAAGGTTGAAGGAATCGACTTTGTGTTGCGCGAATGTAATATTTCGAATCGATGGGTATGAGCATCGATGGATACGAGATCAACATACGTATCAATGAAGTATGCTTATGCTATGACGGGTACGAAAATGATATTCGTATCGATGGCTTGGAAGAGTACGAATCACCCATCCGTACCGATTAGAAAGGATGGATACGAAATTGCAGTTCGTATCGATCGGTTTTGATGGATACGAAAATGCGGTTCGTATCGGTATGTTCTGATGGATACGAAATTGTTGTTCGTATCGATATGCGATGAATGGAGTTGTGAAATTGTTGATGGGAACGAAGGCTTCGACTCGTTGTGCTCACTGTTCGTTTCGCATCGATGGAGCTCAATGTCCACTGTATAGCCTTGGTTGTATACTTCGTATCGATGAAGCGTGAGGGTAACTTCGCATCGATAATGCCTCAGGCAAATGGGTTCGAATGGATCTTTCGAACCGATCCGTGTTTTGACTGGTTGCGACCGGTCAAGTTTACTGGGAGGCGAATCGTCTCGGTTACTTTCTAGGTTCCATATAAGTAGCAGGGGCTTTGCCATTTTTTCACTTTTTCACTTTTCACCATTGCCTTGTGTTTACTGTGTTTTGCATCGACTCAAAGATTCAGAGAGAAAAGCACTGTGTCACGTCTTCGAACCAATCAAGATCCAAATCTTTTAATTCCTCGAATTCCATACTCAAATTAGGTAATTAACCACGAATCCAAGTGGCAAAGCTATTTTAGATCTACCTCTTCTTCATCGATTGACCACTCTGGTGATTGGTAGAGCCAGATCTAGTTTGGAGAAGCTTCGAATCGATCTGGGGACTCGTGTTCGAATCGATGAGGGCGACATCATTTTTCTTTGGGTTTCGCATCGATCCCTGGGATGCCCTCATGGAGGTGACGCAGTTCGCACCGATTGACTATTGTGATGGGTCGCATCGATACGAAATGATCGATATGAGAAATAGGTATTGGTCGATTCGAAGTCCTTAACTTTACATCGATACAAATTACATCTTTATAACCGATACGAAAGGTATCGATTCGAACGTGATCGATGTCAAGTTGAGGTTTTCCTGATCGGTACGAACCAGTTAACCAAGGATCAATTCGAAGTCATCCTTCATCGATCGATACGAACTCGGCCCTTGATCATCGATTCGAAGCGCGCCCCTCTGTATCGGGTCGAAGTGGTATCATGATGAATTTGAACGAGCTTCCTGCGATCGATTCAAAAACCTCCATGATGGATACGAAAGTTTGACATTTTCTTAACATAATTCCGACGAGCTTCATTCCTGCATATTTGGACTTGATTATTAAACTACATACTCGACCACCTTTCGAAGCTCGTCGATGGAACCATAACAACTTCTATCCGAATCAATCTCCATCATGTAAATAGTTTAGTGATGACGGTCAGCGATGACGGTCGTTATAACTGGACTCCGTAGCTTCGTCGTTTGCATGTTTCCTTTAACTCTGCGACATTTATTCAAGTAATGCACAGCACTGCACAACACACATTCATACACTTTACATTGGGGAATGCACGGGTCCTTTGTCGTCTAACGATGGTTTCTCATGAGTTAGCTAGTCATGGAACCTTCAAGTTCGCAGCAGCAGGAGATTCAAAGTACAGTTACTTCAAGACTAGAGGTTTCGGATATTGAACCTGAGATCATCGGTCCAGCCCCGGACGAATTTCCCAATGCGTCTTTTATTGCCAATCCGTCGGATTCCGTTCAATCCAATATTTCTGAAGATGGGGAGAATATGCTAAGGCATGGCCTGTCACTGGACGACGTGTTATTACCGGGACCGAATGATAGCCACACAATCCACCGGAGGTATATACCGCATTCAATCGCCACGCGTGCGCGGCCGGGACGCTTCCTCCATTCAATGAGTACATAAGGGAAGTACTGTCTTTTTTGAGGATCGCCCCATCTCAACTATACCCGAACGGATATGCCTCCGTGAATAGCTTATTCATTGTCTTCATGGAGTACCTTCATAGACCACCGATAGATCAGATATCGGTTCAATTTCAAAACTCGAAGTGATTACCCCTCCTTCACATTTTTGGAAGCAGTGAGGAATTGTCAAGTGGTCACTGGGTCCTAGACCAGGCTAAGCTATTACAGGACGGAATGGTTTTACGTCAGATGTCCTCCAGGGTTTTCCCGGCGATGGTTATTCAGACGTGAGTATAGTTGAGTTCTCAAATAATTACCGAGGCAATTGCAGTCGAAGTGAAACTTATATATTTTTTCCTTTTTACAGCAATGATTCAGCGACCTGAAGGTGAACACTTTAAGGAGATAGTGCGAGTACTCCGAGAAGTCCCGAGCGAAGATAGGGATATCGAGTTGCTTTTGACGGACAGGAATCTTCGGACTTTTGGGTTGATCGAACGAGGGCAGAGTATAAAGTTTGACGGGGCACTAAGGACCATCTTGAAAAAACGAGTCAAGCATAGAAGCCCAAAGTTATTATAGCTGAGGAAGCTGATTCTTAAAGAACCCATACTGATGATGAGCCGTTGGCCGGGCCTACAAATGTAGTTCAGGATGTCATGGAGAAAAGGCAAGGCAGCCATTTTTAAGTCGTCTGAAAAGGGAAGACGGAAGTCGGTCGTCATGTCCTGGCCCACCCTCGGAATTAGAATTTCGGAGAGGTCTCCCCAGGAACAGAAAGTCTCTTTGAAGGGCTTGCCGACCTTCCAATCTCAGATGATGTGTCTTTTCAACATGATGCCGGGTTGGAGGAATTCCATCGTACTCTAGAATTGAGCGAGCCTTTTATTACTAGCGTGGTCGACACTTCTGGTTGGTCGGGGGGAATGCATATTCATACACGTTTCACGACACTGCATAACCCTTAGTCGTAGGTCATCGGTTTAGAAAAACCACTAACTTAATTCTCATTTCGCTTTGCAGATATTATGACTGGACACGGTTCGATGCTAGGAAGTCTGCGACATGCTCATAAATCTTCCTCATATTACGAGTCACAATGAAGAGAAGGAGATAGGGATTACGATCGTAGGTACTCCGGGTATTCTAGCCAAGAACGGTATGAAAGAGATAGGGACTACAGGCGTCGGTCTCGATCTCGCACTCCTCCTCCCAGAGCTCCTATACAACCTCCTGCCTATGTTTCTCGCCCTTCCGAACCCTCTCGATACAAGTCAGCTTCTCAATCTTCTATATCCGAGCCCCACCATCCCAGATCTGAGGCAATGTCACCAATAGTTGCGGAACAGACTCCTACTGAAATTTCGGGGGAAGGAGCAATCAGGCTTGTGCAATTAAAGAAGGACTTTCTGAATATTTGCTTTGATAACTGTATTTTTCCTCTTCACCTGAAAAGAATCCCGCTGGAGGCCGAGCAGGTGGCGCACGATTATGTGCATGATTTTTATGCCCAATACAAGGCGTGGTATAAGGCGGCCGAGCGAGCGTCGTCATTAGCCTTCGAACAAGCGGCTACCATCGAAAAGCTTCAAGCCGAGCTGGCTCAAAAAGATCGCATCATACAAGTGCTGAACACTGAAGCTGAATCATCTCGAAAATCAGAGATGGAGGCTCTTACGAAGGCCGATGAAGCTCAAGCGGCTATGGATAGGATGAAAAAAGAGCACTATGCCACAGTGGAAGACATGGGCCACCGGAACACCATCGCCATCGCCGAGCGAGATGCGGATTTGAAAGAGCTTAATGAGCTTAAGGCTAAAGTTTCTGAAATTATGATGGAAAGGGATACCGCCAATATTTCTGCACAGGAGGCATGTGATCAGGCGGTAGAATTCCGGACCGAGCGTGAGGTTGTGATGGCTAAAGTAATAGAGATCGAGGCCGATGTTGATAGAAAAATCGAAATCGCTAAGTCCAAGTTGGAGGCCGACATTGAAGACCTCCTTGTTACTTATAACGCCAACATGCTAAGGCATAGGAATTTGGCTTGGCTCGAAGATTATCCGGTACATCTTCACAGCGCCTGGAATCGGTTGATTGAGGAGGAGAAAGTGGTGCATCCGGATGAATCAATTAACCAGTTTGAGCTTGAAAACCGGTTGCTGACCGAAGATGAAAAGAAAATCCTTCATGATGCCATAATTTCTCATGAGAAGGAGACGGTCGGCGCCCGTCATTTGGAAGTCGGGGAAGGTTCTGGTGTTGAGCATCGGGCTTCGGTTCTTGAGATTACCGCTCGACTTCCGTCAGAGCCCACATTTGCGGTTGACTCACAGTTAGTCCCTGCCTATAATCAGAGCAACCGCAGCTATCTCCTATCCAGGAGCACGTTTCTGAAGCTGCCCATTCGTCAGCAGGCCATGTTGTGGAAGGTATTCCGAATTTATCTCAAGTGTATTTCAAATAGGGAGTTTGTTTTGAAGCAGTTATTAATAACTTCTTCTTATCATTGCTCAGTGACTAGAGTTGCGCCGATTGCCGCGAATCAAGAATCAAGTAAAGGGGATAAGGCCATCTCCACTGAAACTACCGTCGTAACAGCGGTGTCAACTGAGGCGACGCAGGGGAGCGCACTATCTCTTGATGAGAAAATGGTGAGCGAGCTGCTCGGCCAGTAGGGTGGCTTCTCCACAGACTTGCCGTTCATCGTTTGTGACTTCCCGCCAACCTCTAGCTCTTCAATGCAGACTGCAGATGCCCCCAGCCAGGCCCAAGCGATTCGTGATGAAGAAATTCTGGCCGAGATTAATGCAGAATTAGAGGCTGTGAGGCAAGGTGGCAGTATCGGTGGCAGTACGGCGGCGCATAGCCCAGCACCTTTAAGGATAATACCATCGGGCGGCACTATCCCATCTTCCGTTGCAGGTCCAGTCCCTTCTACTCCTCCGGTAGAAAGCCTTCAAGTAGACTCAAGCTCCGAGGAGGTCGTTCACATTATGCCTCCATCCGAAGAGCAGCCATGGAGAGGAAGCACTCCAAACCAAGGATCTCTGTTTCTAGCGAGTCCGAGGATGAACCGCTGATAAGGAGACTGAAAAAGAAGAAATAGATGGGCCATTTAAGCGGATTTTTTGATAGATAGGAACTTGTGTTTGTTTTCCGTTAGTAGGCCGTGTATAGACGCAGGTTCGGCCTCTGCTAGTAGGAATTCTTTTTTGGAAGAACTTATTTGCATGTAAGTCCTTGTCCCTAGTTAGTTGAAATAAAATTCAATTTCTTTGTTTCAATTCTCATTTCATTTGTGCTTAAGTATTTACAGTGTTTAGCTTTTAGTCCGGTGTACTTATGGTGTTTTTACTGTCAAGTAGAGTTCGTTTTATTTGCTAAGTCTGAAAATCATGGTCACATGTTGTTATCGATGAATAAGTTGAACTTCGGACATTGTATCACTTTGGTTAGTGATTAACACTTAGCTTTTTTGCCCCCCAGTCTCGGGGAACAACATTTGCATCTTGGTGGTTGATCGCACTTATTGCAAATCTTAAGCACATGTCCACATTCTGGGGACTTAGGATAATTTGAGAGCGATAATCTGGTTCGCACTTCAGGAATTTGAGAGTTATCGATGTTTGCAACACGGTTCGCGCTCCGGGAACCTGAATTGATGTTTATACTCCACTTTACGCTCTGAGAACTTGGAGTTAGTATTGATATTTCGGTTCGCACTCCGGGAACCTGTAATTTATGTTTATACTCCATTCACGCTCTGAGAAGTTGGAGTTAACACGGATGCTTCGGTTCGCGCTCCAGGAACTTGTAATCTATATTTATACTCCAATTCACGCTCTGGGAAATTGGAGTTGGCCGTTAGATGGCCAGTCACACTTGTTTGGGCTTTTTAGGAATTCGTTCACACTTCAGGAATGATGGATTTGATGTTTATACTCCGATTTGCACTCTGGGAATTTGGAGTCCGTTCACACTCTTGGAACGATTTATTTGATGTTTATACTCCAATTCGCACTCTGAGAAGTTGGAGTCCGTTCGCACACTGGGAACGAGTTATTGGATGTTTATACTCCAATTCGCACTCTGGGAATTTGGAGTCCGTTCCGCTCTGGGAACGAGTTGTTGGATGTTTATACTCCAATTCGCACTCTGGGAATTCGGAGTCCGTTCACGCTCTGGGAACGAGTTATTGGATGTTTATACTCCAATTCGCACTCTGGGAATTTGGAGTCCGTTCACGCTCTAGGAACGATTTATTGGATGTTTATACTCCAATTCGCACTCTGGGAAGTTGGAGTCCGTTCGCGCTATGGGAACGAGTTATTGGATGTTTATACTCCAATTCACGCTCTGGGAAGTTGGAGTTAGTTGTAGGACTGCCGTGTGTTGGTCCAGTTCAGCCTTTGATGTGATGGCTTGCCCCCGAGCTGGGGTTTCACTTAGTGAGTGGCCGGTCGTATCACAGTCACTTGCTATTTGAATAAATTCTATTGTTTGATGGAACTTAGCTCTTCGTGTGTTGTGTTCGTTGAACGTTGCATTCGGTGAATCACAGCTCTAGCTTGAAGAGATAGTAATTTATTGCTGAAATAAGAAAATATGGCAAAGTCAGTGCCTTATTACAAGTTCAAATTTCAGAATGTAAAGGAAATTGCAAAGTCATAGATTGAATGAGCCTGTCATGGGTGACAGTGACGAAGATCCTCATCGTTCCAGGCTCCTGAGAAAGTTGGCCCGCCACTGATGGCATTTATCACCAATCTTCCACGGGGACAAGTGGAGTCCTCCAGTCTTGATCGGTCGGGGTCATTGTTTTGATTTGATGGGCCCGCTTCTCTAGGCCGCGGTGCCCGCACAAACTGTTCCAGCTTCCTTTCTCTGATCAGTTTTTCAACGAGATCTTGTAAGTGACGATACTCGTTCGTATTGTGCCCGTAGCTTTCATGGAACCTGCAAAAATTTCCCGTCTGGATTTGCCTCTCTGACGATGGTTTTGATGCGGGTTTTTGGTACTGAATTGTATTACAGGTTTGTAAGTACAAGTCCTCTAGTGATGTGTTCAGAGGAGTGTAACTGTCAAACATTGGAGTCTTGCACTGCGGGCCATGATTTTGATCTCGTTTTCTAGTTTGATTCATGCTCTCTCTTCGCCGAACTTGTTTGTTTTTAACGTTCAACTGAACTTTTCCGGAGCTCTCACCGGACTTTTTGATTGCAACATTGCTTTGGATCCCTTCCGCACTTTGTCCTACATCATTTTGCTTCCTAGACTGTTTTGCGTCTTCTCTTCTCAGGAATTGAGCCGCCTTGGCGTGGAAACGGTCCAATGATGCAGGTGGTTTTCCAGCTAACCAGTTGCCAAACTCAGAATCGGGGTCGATCCCCTTAGTCAATGCCATAAGGATGGAGTTATCGTTCGGATTGCTGATCTCCGCACATGCAGTATGGAATCTCTCTAAATAATGTCTGAGCATCTCTCCAGGAGCTTGGGTGACACTAGACAGAGTGTTGACGTCTTTCGGCCTTGCGACGTGCATGCGGAATTGTTCAACAAATTTTGTGGCCAACTGGTCGAATGAGGAGATGGATCGAGGTGGCAGTCGGGTGAACCACGTGGTAGCGATGCCTCCTAAGGATATGGGGAAACTACGACACTTCACTGCATCGTCGGCTCTGGCAGCGGTCATCGACCATTCATATTTCAGAATATATTGGTTGGGGTCGGAGTTTCCCTCGTACATGGGTGAGTTGGCATCCTGAATCGCCGTGGGGGTTCAGCAGTAAGAATATCATCCGTAAAAGGGGTGTGGCTTTGGGAAATTCCCCAATCGTCATTCGTGAGTCCCTGGCTCTCACGGATTATCTGACGTATCATAGTTGAAAGATCCGGCATTTGCGCTTTTTGTGCGGCTTGCGCCAGAGTATGATCACGTTCCATACTTTGGGGTTGGACCGGACGTTGTCGACGGTCCAAGTCTTGCCTTCTTGGCTCATAGTCCTCTGGGACATACAGTTCAGGAGTACGTCCGCTACGACGACGGTCCAGGTTCGACTGATCATGGGCGTCGACCCTTGGTTCAACCGCAACGTTAGTGGTGCGGTATTCTACGGTGTGGTGAGGGACGGCACCTCCTCGGGAGGAGGGTCCGGTTTGGAAACTGGCTGATGGACCAACTCTCAGTTGCCCAACGGTCAGTGTCGGTTGATCTCCAGTCCCATCTAGCCAGGGTCGTGGATATCGATTATGATAATCAGAAGATGAAGAACTTTCACTGGAGGAGCGAGAAGCATGGTCTCTCTTGGATCTCTTTCGCTTCTGGCGATCCAGCTTGTTGATCAGCTCGGCGTTAGCACGTAGCTGTTCTGCTAGTTGTTGCCGACTCTGGGTCAGCTCTTGGAGCAGTAACTGTAACTCTTGTCGGGTAACCGGACCCGACGGTTCCGAGTGTCCAGTAGCATCTTGGTTAGATGGAGGTAGTGGAGCAGGATTCTGTCTATCCTGTTCTTCTTGATTGACAGCGTTTGAGGTGGTTCTTGTGCTAACCATCTTGAAAGTTGAATTCCTTTCCTAGACTTTGTGCAAATCTGAATAGAAGGGAAGGAAGTTGGATTTGATGATCTGGATCTCTCTCTTAGATTTATTCAATCCGGTATCGATGACAGATCCAAAGAGCAGGAGAAAATCTGGGTTTTCTCAGTGAAAGCACCAAAGTGTTTGCACCAAAATTGGTCATAACACTCTTCGGGAGTCGTTGAAGAGATAATAATAAAGAATGTAAATTCAAAGCAAGTATTATCTAACAAAAACTCCAATCAACAGTAAAGTAAATGCGTAGACAAGCGATTTATAGTGTTTCGGCGTGTTGCCTACGTCCACTGTGAAGTTTTATGCAGTTTTATTGATTCTCTTTCAATGATTACAAGTTGTTACAGTAATCAACAGCAAGTTACTACTGGAAATTCGAATTCAACAGCAAGAATATAATGTAGGACGATGGAGATCTCGATCCGGCAGAGTCTAGGCGCTTGAGAATCCAAAGATCCTTTTTCTGTTGGCTCTGGGGCTCTATTTATTGGTGTAGGATGCTGATATTTCTCTGAAAATTCGGGAGACCACTTCTGGCACGTGAGGGGGCCCACGCGCCGGCCCTAGGAAATTTAGGCCCACTTTGGCATCGATTCAAACTCCATTCGAATCGATCAGAAAATCATCCAATCGAGGTGAAATTTGGTCTGGACATTCTTCAACATGTATGCAAGCTTCTGTGAAAATTTCGTGGCATTTGGACTTGTGGATCTTGAGTTATCATGGATACGAAATGGGATTCCTTGTGTGGCTGTTTGGTTCGAATCGATGCGTTCGAATCGATCTCTTCGAACCGATGGTGGCACGCGCCTTCATGTTGACGTGGAGCGCACACTTAGCCTCGATCCGGATTTCGCTCCGAGTTGACCGCTTCGACTCCACACATCTCGGCGCGTTCGTATCGATGAATGACATGTCACCATGGCTAGTTGACTTGGTGGATTCGAATGAAGCTTCACTGATGGAGTCGAACAACCAATGCTTGATGGATACGAACTAGCCTTTCTCTTATGGATATAAGCTTTGTAACTTCTCCATGGATACGAAGTCAATTGGTGCGAACTTGAACCCTTCGATGGATACGAAGGATGACGATCTGATGGATGCAAAGCAGGCACTGGCTGATGGATACGAAATGCGTCACCTGCTGATGGGCACGAAGTCCATCGATACGAACTCAATGGATTCGAACATGGCCGCTTATGATCGATACGAACTGGGATACTTTGATGGATTCGAAGGTGACCGATTCGAACTAGAGTTCAGCGATGGATTCGAAGACACCTACAACGATGGATACGAAGACAGTGCTTTTCCCTTCAAATTGAATCGATCATAACTTGAATGTATGAACTCGGATTGACTTGAAATTTAAGATGCTGACTTCTATGATCTTTCCTGTCATGTCCTACCAATTGTAGCTCAATCTGGACTCGAACAAAATTCAACGATATCCATAGTGAAACGAAGTGTGAGCAATCTCTGAGGCGAACCGTCCTTTGGTTTCGATCGATCTTTTGGTATCACGGCTTTGCCAAAAAGCGGGATCCATATTCAAGAACTGCAAGCATAGCAATTATAGAACATCCCCATGCTCGGGGACCATAGGCGATTCGATAATTCTATAAGATTCATGAAAGAAGTTAGAGGAAGTACAAGAAGCACCGACGGAGCTTATTGTGAGTGAACCTATTGATATGGATGACCCGACTCAAGTACTGAGTTCTCAACTTGGAATTGGATTACAAAGGAACTAATTAATTTCCTTCAAGGGAATCTGGACATGCTTGCTTGGATGCATTCTCATATGTGTGGGATATCGCCAGAGATAGCATGTCATGCACTAAATATCAATCCCAAGTTTACACCGGTAAAATAGAAAAGCCGTAGCCTAGGTCCAGAGCGATCTGCTTGTTGAAGAAAGAAGTGCATAAGCTATTGGATAATAGCTTTATCCATGACACTTTATACACTCAATGGGTATCTAACCCGATATTGGTCAAGAAGTCAAATGGAAATGGCGAATATGCATCGATTACTCGGATCTATACAAAGCTTTCCCGAAGGACAACTTTCCTTTTACCAGAGTTAACTAACTTGTTGATGGAACAATGGGGCATAAATTACTCTTGTTTATGGATGCTTACTTTGGATACAATCAGATCATGATGCATGAGCCAAATTAGGAGAATACTAGCTTTATCGTGGATTTGTGATTATACTGCTACCGGGTAATGTTGTTCGTTTTGAAGAATGCTGAAGCTACATAACAATGTTAGGTAAATAGAATGTTTAAGAACCAAATTGAACAAACAATGGAGGTATACATAGAAGACATGCTTGTGAAGTCACAGTGTCTCGAAATCATTTGAAGGACCTTTCGAATATGTTCGAAATCTTGTGGAAGTATGAAATAAAGTTAAACCTACTAAAATGTTCTTTTGATGTTGCTTCAGGAAAGTTTCTTGGTTTTATTGTGAATGCAAGGGGTATAGACGCCGATCCAAAATAGATTGACACCTTATGAAATGTCTGAACCCTAACAACGAAGAAGCAGCTTCAGAGCTTAAATGTAAAGAAAACCGCTTTGAGTCGATTCATCTCAAGGGTAACAGATAAGTGCATACCTTTCTTCATAGCCCTTGAGAAAGAAAAAAATAATTTCGAACGGAATCAGGACTACTAGAAAGCCTTCAAAGAGATGTTATGGCATATGAAGATGCCACCAATCTCATCCAACCGTTGGACGTAGAAGACTTGTTTGTTTACTTAGCCATGTCTGCTCATGCACTAAATGCAGCCTTGGTAAGTGAGGACGTAAGAGTTCAAAGATTAGATTACTACATCAGCAAGTAGTTTACAAGAGTAGATAAGAACTACCAGAAGTTGGCAAAACTTTCATATTGTTTGTCAATTGCATCAAGGAATTTATGACCTTATTTTCAGGCTCATGCAATCAAAGTACTAATAGATCGGCATATGATGCAGGTATTATCTTAACTCAAGACTTTAGGAAGGTTGCTAAAGAGAAATATCGAGTTGAGTTGGTACAATATGAGTTACCATTAGAGGAGAGAGATAAATTGGCAGGCGTTGGTAGACTTCATCACTGCATTTACCATGTGAGATGGTGAGGAAGAAGTGGAGGATGTTGTGATCGCCGCTTCTCATCGGAAATTATTTGACGAGAATGCTTCAAATGAATTTATCTTGGAAGCAGGAGTAGTGCTTGAAACATTAAAAGGACGATCTATTTGTAGCATGGTAAAATTGGAATTCCCCGCTACTAATAATGAAGTTAAGTACGAGGTGTTGATAGCATGATTAGAAATAGCGAAGGAGCTGGCAATAAAGATGCTACATATATTCAGGGACTCACAACTGGTTTTCTACCAAATAAAGAAGGAATACCAGGCTAAGATTATATAACTAGCCCCTTACCTATCAAAGGCAGAGGAACTGTTTGAAGATCTAGAGCATTACACGATAATGCACATTCCTAAAGAGGAGAACATGAAGGCTGATTATCTAGCTAAGCTAGTTAAATCTAAAGAAGCACATATATTGGGACTGGTTCTAGTGGAGATTCCAACGGCTCAAAGCATCGATCAAATGAACGTCGGCTGGATTTTGGAGACAATTGAGGAGGCAAAATCGTGTATGACTCCTATCAAGGAATGTTTGCTCAAGGGATAATCCCCAAAGATAGGAATGTGCTGAAGAAACTCCTTCGAAAAGCATTGCGATTTATGGTACAAGATGGAATACTATACATGAGAGGATTCTCTACACCCTTGCTTCGATGTGTAACTAAGAATACAGCTAGGAAGATCCTCATGGAAGTCCATGAAGGCAACTGTGGTGACTGCACTGAGGGTCAAACTCTAACAAAGAAAGTGCTTCGATATGGATATTTCTGGCCGACAGTAAATCGAGATGTTGCCGACTCTACCAAATGGTGTGATCAATGTCAAAGATTTGCAAGAATTCCAGAACCCTATCTTTAGAGCTTATGCAGATGGTTAACCCGTAGCCCTTTGTGATTTGGGGAATTGACCTCATTGGTATGCTACCGATACCAAAAGGAGGAGACAAATATGCTATTGTTGTAGTGGATTACTTTACAAAGCGAGTCGTTGCGGAACCGCTTGCCATAATTACAACTGAAAAGATAATCAATTTATAATGAAGAATAATATTCGTAAGTTCAGAATACCTTAGAAGATCATCATGGATAATGGAACTCGGTTCGAAAGTGCTGAATTCAAGGATTTTTGCAAATGATACCGGACCGAAATGAGCTTCTCCACAATGGCACATCCTTAAACGAATAGATAAGTGGAAGCAGTATATAAAATCATCATATCCACCCTAAAGAAGTGACTGATTAGAGCTAAGGGAAATTGGGATGATGACCTTCTGCTAGCACAACGGGCTTATAGGACAACAAATAAGTTGGCAACTGGACATTCACCATTCACTTTGGCTTGTGGTTCAGAAGCTATGATCTTAGTGGAATTGGATGTCCTATCTCATCGAAGATGACATTTCTACCTAAGAGAAACTACTATTTGAGTTCCTCTCCCTGGTCGATCAGAAGCGGGAAGAAGCTGAGCTAAGGATGACCGCTTATCGAAAAAGGGTAGCTCGTCACTTCAACACCAAGGTTCACAACCATACTTTTGATGTAGCAGATCTCGTTCTAAAACAAGTGCTCCTAAGTATGGGACCACATAGCCCGAACTAGGAAGGACCCTATGCAATTGATTAAAAGCTTGGATGCGGTACTTTCAAGCTAAAAACCATCGACGGAGTCCCAATTTTGCGTTCATGGAACAGTAATCTACTTTGACACTATTAGATATAGATTTCCTTATTCTGTTTCTCACAAATAAGCCATCCGAACATTATGGAGGCACTGTAAATAGGTAGGAATTGCCACTTCTTCTACTTATCTATAAAGTTAGCTTCTTGAAACAATGGAACCGTGTTCTCGTAAGCAATACATCTATGCTGACTAGCTACACCTAATATCTGAGAACCGGTGTTTCCCAGACAAAGGTGAAACCGGGAAGGTCAAAACCTCTGGAACGATGGGGAACATTGACCCATAACCCTCTAAGAACTAATGTTGCCGAGAAATAAGCAACACCGGGAAGGTCAAAACAGCCGGTTCGATTAGGAAAATCGACCCCAACCTTCTAAGAAATGGCATTGCTCGATGATAGGCGACACCGTAAGGTTAAAACCACCCGGTCAATGGTCAAAGTCGACTCCAATCTTTTAAGAACCAATGTTGCTCGGCGATAGGTGACACTGAAAAGGTCTGAACTACTGGATCGACGATGAAGATCAACCCCAACCTTCTATGAGATGATGCTGCCCAAATATAGGCGATGTTGGGAAGGTTGAAATCACCGTGTTGATGGAAAATAGACCCACCTACATTCTGAGAACCAGTGTTGCTCGGAGATAGGCAACACCGAGAAGGTTAAGATCGCCGGATCGATAGGAAAATCAACCTACAACCTTTTGAAAATCTGTGTTACTTGGAGATAGGAAACACCAAGATGGTCAAAATCATTGGGTCGGCGAGGAAAATCGATCCACTACCTTCTAAGAATTGATGTAGCCCGAAGATAGACGACACCAAGAACGAGTAAACCTCTAGGTCGATGGTGACAATCAACCCCAACCTTTTGAGAATTTGCGTTGTTCGGAGATAGGCGATGCCGAGGAGGTGTCAAACCACTGGGTTAATGGAAAAGTCAACCCCAACCTTCTGAGAATTGGCATTGTCCAGAGATAGCGATGCCGAGGCGGTGTCAAATTTCTGGGTTAATGGAAAAATCAACCCTAACTTGCCAACATTCAATATTGTCCAGAGATAGGATACACCAAGAGGGGTTATTCACTCCTTAGGCAATTCAATCTCCTCCTATAAGAACTTGCCAATGCCCAAAGACAGGTGGTAATAGGAATGTGAAATTGTTCTCAAGTTAAGTGGATTGTTCGATTCTAATTTGCAGATGTCAACCTGTCCTAGAGGTAGGCGATGTTTCGAAGAAATCCTTGGAATTAACTATTGTTATTCTAGTTTTCGAAGATAGAAACTAGTGCATAACCGAACTCCTAGCACGGGACTTGGAAGAATTTTATATGATGAAAGATGGCAACGATGCATCTTTACGATACATACATCAAGAAAGACATTTGCTAAGGATGACAACTTAAAAGAATTCAGTTGTAGCTTAGAGATTGGCATCATCGGACACACAACGCTTGGAATCAAGCAGAAAAATCACTAGTTCTCGAAGATAGGAACTATCATGCAAACAGGATTTCTACGACGCTGCTAGCAACCAAGCGGAATATGTTCGGTCAAGGATGGGCAAGAATAGTTGAACATAATCAAAATCTGAAACTATCGAACTTACTCGATCCCGAAATTGGATTAAGAACCTGACTGGGGGCAATTGGATGAATTGCCTGTAATATTTAATCTCTTATAAATGCCCAAAGCCTGGAATTTGGAATAATAAATCCCATGAATAGAGATACATTTGTAAAAACCAATCAAAAGGATCTTAACCGAGTTCAAACAGGAATAACCACAAAGTCAATTAAATAACAGTTTTATTCGACAGTTTGGCATCTATAAATGAAGCTAAGCAACAAGATATAACTAAAGCAATGAAATGAATATTATTTACATGTATAGAGTTGTTGTAAACAAGAATATTGTAGAATATGAGAAAAATTGTAGACCAGACAATTATTTTTTGTATACAGTCAGTTGTACATGAACATGCACAGTACATAAAATGAAGATAGGTAAACTGAAGAGAGATTATAGAACGAAGTTAAAATCTTTCATTACCGATCATTTTATGTACAATTAAATAATGGGGGTTGTACCCACAAAATCCTAGCCTATCCAAAATAAAAGGACAAAAATGATAAACTTAGGCTTGACCAACACAAAAGACAGGTTGCCTCGCCTATCGCTTTAAGTACTTTTCATTTCTTTCCCTTTCTACTGCCTTTACCACCATAGAGACAACTCTTACGCATTTTCTTTTCATTTTTAAGGACCCTATCAGTGGGAGTCTTAACTTTAGAATGAGTTCACTCTTCACCAGTAGAAGAACCAGGCTCCCTAGATTTGCTGCCACGGTCATCAATATGGTTCTACGGCCCAATCTTCAGTGCATGAATCTTATGTCTTGAGCTTACCGGCTTAGAGGGTGTAGGCTGGTTAACTCCAGGCTCTTGCTTCACTTTTGTTTTCTCTGAATCCATCCTTAGTCTTACAACTATGGTCTCATGATCGGTCGTGTCCAAAGGACTATTATCATCACTTCTTCCTCCTAGGACACGGAAACATCCTCCAAGTTCTCTCAGGCGGCTATGTCCTCAGAATCAGGTCCTCGAGCCAAAGCTAGAGGCATGAGTACTTATAGTAAGCACTATGGAGACAGTGGTAGGCGCTGTGAAGATAGCTACATTTCTTGCGCCTTATGTAACCCGAGGCAGAGGAGGTAGACACGGTTGACCTACATGTTAATAGATGGAATAATAAAGTTTAGAAATGGATTCTAAAGAGAACTAAATCTTCTCAAACATGGGAGGGACAAGAGATATACCTAAGCTGGGACTTCTTTCTCGGACAATAAATTCAAATTCCGCTTCCCCCGTTACGTGCTCCTCGGTTTGGCTCGCAAACGGGGAATGCAAGGCTTATGAATGGATGTTGTTGCCAAAATTGGAATCACACGAGTGGTTTTAAAGCTAACCCTAGTAGATGCAGGAATAATCACCGTCGGTACTCTAGATTCTGAAGTGGAAACTTCATGCTGACCTGAAGAGCTTGGGCTAGGGTTTTGGCAGCAGTAACAACAACATCAATGGCACCTTCAGCTAGGAGGGCCCTTCAAACAAAGAGAAATTCCATGTCTTTGGCATCAAGACATGCAGCCATCAGCTTTTCCGAAGAGTGATTGCCTCTGGCCCAAGCAGCCATGTGCTGCCTTCTTCCCAAATGCTAGTAAGGGTCTCGGGATAGTCATCCCCCATCCATCTCATATTTTTATTCATGATCACATTGGTATAGAATTGCAACATATTGGCATTAAATGCGCAATTAGTTTTGGTCCTCTCTTGTCTAAAGCTCTTTAAGCTCTAGTTAAGAAATTGCAAGTTTAAGGTCATTGGTGAATTTTGTAGACGAAAGCTGCTCCATTTCATCAATGAGTTTCTTCTTCTCTTCACTGAGCTTTTGGTTCTTCTTGCGGAGCCTAGAAAGTTCAGCAGGTTGTTTTGAGATAGTTTGATTCCAGGAATAGATGATCTCGTATTTTTGTGTAAGAGCCTAGGCCATCTCATCAGCTTGCTTCTTGAATTCAATGCTTTCAACAATGGAAGCTCTTAACCAGACTCCAACGACGAGCTCAACATTGGTTTGGGTGCGCTTCATCTCTTCAACCAATTCATCAGCATAGATTTTTGCTTTAAGAGCCATGTCCCTCTCTCTTATGACCTTGAATAGGTCATCCTCCTGACTCTTAATCATCCGCCTGAAGTTAGCCCTCTTGGACTCGAAAGAGCAAATGTCGGTATAATTGATCGTATTCACTTCAGAGAGGGCGGTATATAGCTTCTTCCATTTAGAACTGATGAACGTATTTCTCTGCAATTTAAACCGTTTATTTCATATATTTTTATTTTAATAAAGCGGTATTATACGGGTATTTTGTTGTGGTTTTGCAGATTATTGATTCCAAAGTGCAACGTTGAAATTAATCGGTTATGCCGTCCATTGGTTCAAAAATCACGCAACAAAGAGTGCAACATTTTGAGCATTGAAATAAATCAAAGCAATATGGACCAATTCAAGCAATGATGTGGACGTATATATGTTCTCTTTCACCAATTCAAGCAAAGGACCAGTTCCTCCTAAAAAGTAGCATAATACATAGCCATGATATGAAGCAAAATGGGACACATTCAAAAGTAGCTTACGTATGAATTTGGACCAATTCACATATAAAAGTATTTCAAGCAATGACGTGGCAACTTGACTCTTCACCAATTCAAGGAATGGACCCAGTCAGTACAATTATCTTGGCAAATACTAATAATAGAACCGGTCCTATTGCTAAAAAGATGGACTGATTTTAGGGGTTGAAAGCCTATATATACAGCATTATACAACACCTTGAAATCATCTCTTACCTCATCACTTTTCTTCAAGTTTAGATTTAAATTCAGCACTGTTTTTATTTTCGAACAGAATACGTAGGATTATTGATTAGATTTAGCAATTTATTTATTCTTGTTCTTAATTATTTTCTGCACTCTTTTCAGTTAGTTAATAATTATTTCAGTTGTTTGCTCCGTTATCTTCTTTTCCGCAATTTCAACTTCTGTTCTGATTTTTTTTACAATTCTATATTTTGGTTGAAATTTCGATTAGTTTCGAAAACGATTCGGAGTATATTATTGTTTTTATTTTCTGTTCAAAATTCACCGTCGAATTCGTTTAACACGCCTAAGATTTAACTATGGATTTTAATTGTTTTAAAATACAATTCCCTGTGTTCGACCTGCATACTACACGCCTGTGCGCTTGCAGAATTTATTAAAATTTGTGCTTTTCTAATCAATAGAAAAGTCGCAACAAGTTTTTGGCGCCGTTGCCGGGGGGTTGCTATTTTGAGATTTTCGATTTTTCGTTTTTAAGTCTATTCGTGTTAATTTATTTTACTTTGTTTTTGCATTAGTTTTCAAAAAAAAAATGGTTTTTTTTTCGTTTTTCAGTTCTATTCACCAAAGTAGCGTTTTACATTGTTTTTGCATTAGTTTTACTTTGTTTTTGCATTAGTTTTCAAAAAAAAATCGTTTTTTTTTTTCGTTTTTCAGTTCCATTCACCAAAGATGGTCAAAAAAAATCGCATTTTGTTCGTTCGCTGCATTTGCTTTTTCCGTTACATTTTGCATGTGAGTTGCATCTCATTTAGTTGGTTTCCGTTCACATACCCAGCTTACGTTAGTTTAAATTTTGTTTCTCACGTTCATGTGTATGCTATCACATATAATCTCATTTTAAGCATTACTAGCTGTCACATATACGTGAGCTTCTCCTTTCATTTTTGTGTGTCAACTTACTGCTGCTACACGTTATTTAGTTGCATTGCTATTTTGGTCTATTTTGGTTTCCACGTAACAAAAAAAAATTACTTTTTTTTCTCGTTTTGCTTATTTCATCAAGTTACATTCCATTTTGCATATTTCAGTCACGTTTCATTTATATATACACAGTTGCAGTTTAATTTTTTTCTAAGCTTATCATCTCTTAGATATCTGACAGGTAGCAACAACATAGCAACCGCAAACTTTGGAGTTTGATCCGCTAGCGCTACTCAGCTGCATTGGACGGGCTATCATACACCTCTGTAAGTAATTTTCAACTCTACAGGTGCCCAACTGAAAACTGATTTAATTTACTTTTGCCTGTTACACCTTGATTTGTTTATGCGCGTTTGGGCAAGAAATAATTTTAACCGTTTAGAAAGCCAAAATATTTCACTAAACAAATCAACGGAAATTTCAAATCAAACAAATATGAGCAATCACGGTTCACAACACGGTTCACAACACAGTTCACCGAAATCATCACCTAAATCACATGTTGGAAATAATGAATTTCATGAGAACCGACCATTATCCTTTAGAGACCGATGCTATCCAACACGGACTGTTCAACCTTCGGTTATTTCATTTCCACCTGCCGAAGGAAATAATTTTGAGCTAAAACATTCTTTTATCCAAGGGGTACCAAAATTCACTGGGGCTGAAAATGCATATGAATTTCTTAGTGAATTTGAGTTATATGCTTCTACAACTAAAATGCAACAACTTTCTAATGAATCCATCAAGCTAAGACTTATTCCATTCGCACTTCTAGAAAGTGCGAAGAGATGGCTTAATTCTCTTCCTAAAAATTCAATTAAGAGTTGGGACAATTTCGTTACTATATTTTTGAAAAAGTTTTTTTCTTTCCACAAAACTCTTAAAATTCGAACTGAAATCAACCAATTCTCTCAGAATGAAGGAGAAACTTTTTTAAAATATTTTGAAAGGTTCAATCAATTGTTATATAGTTGCCCACATCATGCAATCCCTAAACACGTTTTGTGCCAAATCGTTTATGAAGGGCTTAACTATCAAACAAGATCCCAACTCGAATCAATGTGCGGAGGAGAATTCATGGAAAAAACAGACGAGGAAGCTTGGGAATTTTTAGAAGAGTATTCGGAAAAGGATATGCAATGGGAAACAATTCGTGTTCCAATTCGTGCTCCAAATAGAGGAGTACATGCCATTGACCCATCACATCCTCCTATAGATACCCAAACTCCTCAAGAAGGAGAAGGACTACCCCATTACTACACACAAGACCAAATCAATGCTATAGCTCAAAATAGTCCTTATTCATCCACATACAATCCTAACTGGAAGCATCATCCCAATTTTTCATGGTCAAATCCTAACAACGTGGCTAATCCATCACATATGTATCCAATGATACCAAATCCGAATTATCGAGCCCCAACCTCTAATTCTCAAAATTCTCAACCCGCTCCTCAAACAAAACCTTCGAATCAACCATACAGGCATCCTAATTTCAATCCATCAACCCAACCTTCTCAGCCTTCACAAGAAATTGCTCGATTGGAAAAACAACTCTCTAAACAAAATGAACAAATCACCAACCAAGATGGAAGAATTGAGCAAATCACCAAACAAAATGAACAAATGTTGATAATGATGAAGGATCTCATGAAAATCAATGAGAAAGGTAAATTGCCTAGTCAAACCGAAGTGAACCCAAAGTATAACTCTCGAGGAGTAAATCTTTGTGAGAACGAAGATGTAAATCCGATTAATGCTGTCACCACATTAAGGTCTGGAAAGAAGGTGGACAACCATGTCGGCAACCCCGACATCCTTCTTAAATCTTCCCATGTTCCAAATTCTGAAACTCAGTCGACAACCACGGTTGTCAATCCAAACGATTCTAATTCTTCATCTAAGGTTGGCAATCCCGACAACTCTTCACCTTCTGATGTTGGCAACCCCAACATTCCAGCTCCCTTATCTTCACCCTCTAATATAACACCTTCTTCTTCGAATGAAAAAACTTCCGAACGAGTCTATAAACCCATTGCTCCATTTCCCCATAGACTCAACAAAAAGAAGAAGCCCGCTAATTTTGACCAAATTCTTGAAATCTTCAAACAAGTTCGAGTCAATATTCCACTTCTTGATACCATCGAGCAAATTCCTCAATATGCCAAATGTCTGAAAGAGCTATGTACTCAAAAACGTGCCACTAACGTTCCTAAGACTGCATTTCTAACTGCAAACACTAGCTCTGTTCTTTCAAATCCCTCCCCAATCAAGTATAAGGACCCCGGTTGTCCTACGATCGGTTGTAAAATCGGTAACACTCACATTAGTCATGCCTTACTCGATCTTGGAGCGAGTGTGAATCTTTTGCCTTATACTGTGTACTGTCAACTTGGACTAGGGGAATTAAAACCTACAAACATCACAATTCAACTAGCTGATCGACCTGTCAAAAAACCATTGGGCACAGTTGAAGATGTTTTGATACAAATCGAGCAATTCTATTTCCCAGTCGATTTCATAGTCCTAGAGACTGCACCTGTCTCAAATCCCATTAGTCAGATTCCTTTGATATTAGGTCGTCCATTTTTAGTAACATCAAATGCTATCATAAATTGTAGGAATGGTCAACTCCGACTTTCCTTTGGGCACCTAACCATTGAACTAAATATCTTCAATCTTAACAGACAACCAAGGGATTTTGAAACAGAAGAAGTTGACATGATCCAAACAATTGTTGAAAATGATTTTAGTGATACTACGGAGTCTCTTAGCATGCGCCTAGATCATTTTAATTCCAACTTCCACGAAGATGAATACATTTATGAATTAAATGATATGCTATGCTCTTTTCATAATTCACTAGAATTCAATCAGTTGATGTCTACTGAAGCCTCAAAAGAAGTACGCCCTAAATTAGACCTCAAACCTCTTCCAAACGATCTTAAGTACGCATACTTAGATTCTTCGGAAAAATTCCCTGTAATCTTGGCATCCGATCTCATTAAGGACCAAGAAGAACAACTTTTGAAAATTTTAAGGGAAAATAAAGAGGCAATAGGATGGGTAATCGCTGACATTAAGGGAATTAGTCCATCAATTATTGAACATCGAATACATTTAGTCGATGAGGCTAAACCCACTCGTGAAGCTCAAAGGCGATTAAACCCTAATATGAGAGAAGTGGTAAAGGAAGAAATTATCAAATGTTTAGACAATAACATTATCTACCCTATCTCTGACAGTACTTGGGTAAGTCCGGTACAAGTTGTACCAAAGAAGTCTGGAATCACTGTGACAACAAATGAGAATAACGAACTTGTTCCGACAAAGGTCAAAACAAAATGGCGCGTTTGCATCGACTATCGAAAACTCAATGCAGCAACAAGAAAAGATCATTTTCCCCTTCCCTTCATTGATCAAATGCTCGAACGCTTAGCCGGTCATGAATACTATTGTTTTCTTGATGGTTACTCCGGCTATAATCAGATTCCCATTGCGTTAGAGGACCAACACAAAACAACGTTCACATGTCCCTTCGGAACTTTCGCTTATCGTCGCATGCCCTTCGGTCTTTGTAATGCTCCCGCTACCTTTCAACGATGTATGATGAGTATATTTTCTGATATGGTGGAAGATTTCTTAGAAATATTCATGGACGATTTTTCAATCTATGGGTCATCTTTTGATCAATGCCTCCTTCGTTTAGAACGTGCCTTAAAGCGATGTAAGGAGAAATCTCTTGTTCTTAATTGGGAAAAATGTCATTTTATGGTTAAGCGAGGAATAGTCTTAGGTCATGTTGTCTCTAAAAATGGCCTAGAAGTTGACAAATCTAAAGTTGATCTTATTGTGGGCCTTCCTCCTCCACGGTCCGTAAAGGACATTCGCTCATTTCTCGGCCATGCAGGATTCTATAGGAGGTTCATTAAAAAAAATTCAAAAATTTCAAAACCTCTTTCGAATCTTCTGGCTAAAGACGTTAAATTTGAATTTTCCAATGAATGTGAAACGTCTTTTGAAACCCTCAAATCGATCTTGACCACTGCACCTATCATCCAACCTCCAAATTGGACTTTGCCTTTCGAATTAATGTGCGACGCTTCTGATTATGCCATTGGAGCCATCTTAGGTCAACGAATCGATAAACTTCCTCGAGTCATCTATTATGCTAGCAAAACTCTTAATGAAGCTCAGTTGAATTACTCAACCACAGAAAAAGAGTTTTTAGCAGTTATCTTTGCCCTCGATAAGTTTAGATCATATCTCATAGGTTCTAAGGTCATAGTTTACACCGATCATGCCGCCTTGCGGTATTTACTCACGAAAAAGGATACCAAACCCCGCTTAATCCTTTGGATTCTCCTTCTTTAAGAGTTTGACCTAGAAATACGAGATAAAAGGGTTCTGAAAATGTCGTAGCTGACCATGTTTCTCATATAGTGCATGAAAACTATGATAACTCTCAAATCAACGATCATTTTCCCGATGAACAAATTCTTTCACTCTCTAGTGCACCATGGTACGCGGACATCGTAAATTATCTTTTCACAAATGAAACACCTTCCCATTGGTCAAAACAAGATAAACAAAAATTTCTCTCCAACGTTTGAAACTTTTACTGGGACGATCCTTATCTTTTCAAATATTGCACCGATCAAATCATTCGCAGATGTGTCCCAGAACATGAATTCCGTAGCATCCTCTCTTTTTCACATAATCAAGCATGTGGAGGACATTTTGGATCAAAGAAAACTGCTGCCAAGGTGTTACAGTGTGGGTTTTATTGGCCTTCTCTTTTTCGTGATGCCCACGAATTTTGCTCCAAATGCGCTAGATGTCAACAAACAGGTCGTATTTCCAAACGCGACATGATGCCTCTAAATCCGATCCTTGTCATCGAAATTTTTGATGTTTGGGGCATCGATTTCATGGGTCCTTTTCCTAATTCTTTTGGAAATCTCTACATCCTACTTGCAGTAGATTACGTGTCTAAATGGGTTGAGGCCATTCCTACCAAAACGAATTACAATAAAGTTGTTGTCAAATTTTTGAAAGAAAACATATTTTCCCGTTTTGGCACACCTCGAGCCATTATAAGTGATAACGGTTCTCATTTTTGTAATCGTGCTTTTGAATCTCTTCTTAAGAAATATTCTATCACTCATAAACTATCTACTCCATATCATCCACAGACCAACGGTCAAGTCGAGATTTCCAATAGACAAATTAAACAAATTCTTGAAAAGACGGTTAACTCCAACAGAAAAGATTGGTCATCTAAATTGATAGACTCCCTTTGGGCATTTCGCACAGCTTATAAAACCAATCTAGGAATGTCACCATACCGATTAGTCTTTGGAAAAGCATGCCATTTACCCGTTGAGCTCGAGCACCGCGCACTTTGGGCAATCAAATACCTTAATTTTGACATAGAAAAAGCCGGATCGCATCGTAAATTACAATTGTCAGAATTAGAAGAACTAAGAAATGAAGCGTACGAAAATGCAAAGATTTATAAAGAGAAAACCAAATTCTATCATGATAAATCCATACTTCGTAAGACATTCGAAGTAGGTCAGAAAGTTCTCTTATATAATTCCAGACTTCATTTATTTCCGGGAAAATTGAGATCCCGTTGGACAGGTCCATATATTGTGAAAACAGTATACCCTTATGGCGTAGTTGAAATTGAAAATCCTAGGGACGGTTCCATTTCAAAGGTCAATGGACAACGCTTGAAGCCATTTCTAGAGTTTGAACAGCATGAGTACGATGAGTTCGTGGATCTTCACGAACCTAGCTATTCGGCATGAGCCGCTCACTATCTTGCACATATCAGGTTGTATTTTTTTTAGTTTTTTTTCTTCTATTTTGCATTTGCATTCTATTTGACAGTTGGGACACTGTCTCATTCCAGTATGGGGGGGACGCATATCTCATTCTGTTTGTTCATATTTCATAGTGTAGCATCATTTTTTTAAAAAAAATCATCTCATTATTTGTTTTCAAATTTCTTTCAAATTTATTTTCATTTCCCAATATTTTTAGGACTTCGATTTATTTTTAATTAGTCAAGACAAAGTAAGTAAGCAGTTGAAGTCAATTGATGAAGATTTTTGTGAATCACTAATTTCAAATGTAAAATATAATGAAAAGTTGAATTATAAGCGATAATAGTGAGGTTAGTATATAGGGGGATTCATAGGTGATGGTTATGAAATCTTTTCTAAACTGTAGTCTTTGTTTAAAAAAAATGGCAGATTTAAAGTACATGCGTTGACATCTCAAATCATTAAAATTAAGTGGTGCTAAGTTGATTTGCATAACACTCTTTAGCTCTTCTCAAAAAAAAAACTAATAAGAAACACCTACAGTCGATAGGTGTGCACACTTGTGAAAGTGTGTGCACTCGCCACGCTCTATACTCTTCTCACGTAAACCCGCAAGGCAGTGCATGGATGTTATATCTGGCCTCAGCATTTTGAGTTAGGTGTATAAATAATTAAATAAATAATCACCTAAGGATTACCGACCTTTTCTGACATAGTCAGCGTCGGTTTGCACAATCCGCCAAGCTCTGTTCCAACTCTCACGTAAGCCCGCAAGGCAGTGCATGGGTGGTATATCTTGGTCCAAAGGATAGGTGTAAAAAAAAAAAGAAGAAGAAAAAAAACTAGTAAAGAGAGACTAAGCTTTGAAACCTAAACACTTCTTGACTTTGTTGATTTGGCTTGTTATACAAATGGAAATGAAAAATACCATTTTGAAAAAAACTGTGATCAACAGTGAAGAATTTATTTCATGGCTGCACTATGTTATCGACCGAAACAACTGGCCAAACTAGAATCTAATGTATGAAAACTTGAGTTAAATTGAAATTTGTGATTAGTGAGGAACCAAAAATTTGAAGAAGTTGACTAAAACTGATATACATTATTTTGTTGCAACTATTTTGAAGTAAATCGAGTCTCCATTTATGTAGAATTTTGCATTCATGTAGTACATTAGAATCATCACATACTGCATCTGGATTTTGTGGGTAGTATCCGCTGAAAACCCTCACGAGACACCACTCGTCCTACTAGGGACACCTAGAGGTTTAACGGCTTGTTGCATACGCTCAATACAATCATGTTTCCTACGAAAAAGGATTTAGTTAGTTTTATTTTCTTGCTTATTCGAGGACGAATAAAGTTCTAGTGTGGGGGTATTTGATGAACGTATTTCTCTGCAATTTAAACCGTTTATTTCATATATTTTTATTTTAATAAAGCGGTATTATACGGGTATTTTGTTGTGGTTTTGCAGATTATTGATTCCAAAGTGCAACGTTGAAATTAATCGGTTATGCTGTCCATTGGTTCAAAAATCACGCAGCAAAGAGTGCAACATTTTGAGCATTGAAATAAATCAAAGCAATATGGACCAATTCAAGCAATGATGTGGACGTATATATGTTCTCTTTCACCAATTCAAGCAAAGGACCAGTTCCTCCTAAAAAGTAGCATAATACATAGCCATGATATGAAGCAAAATGGGACACATTCAAAAGTAGCATACGTATGAATTCGGACCAATTCACATATAAAAGTATTTCAAGCAATGACGTGGCAACTTGACTCTTCACCAATTCAAGGAATGGACCCAGTCAGTACAATTATCTTGGCAAAAACTAAGAATAGAACCGGTCCTATTGCTAAAAAGATGGACTGATTTTAGGGGTTGAAAGCCTATATATACAGCATTATACAACACCTTGAAATCATCTCTTACCTCATCACTTTTCTTCAAGTTTAGATTTAAATTCAGCACTGTTTTTATTTTCGAACAGAATACGTAGGATTGTTGATTAGATTTAGCAATTTATTTATTCTTGTTCTTAGTTATTTTCTGCACTCTTTTCAGTTAGTTAATAATTATTTCAGTTGTTTGCTCCGTTATCTTCTTTTCCGCAATTTCAATTTCTGTTCTGATTTTTTTACAATTCTATATTTTGGTTGCAATTTCGATTAGTTTCGAAAACGATTCGGAGTATATTATTGTTTTTATTTTCTGTTCAAAATTCACCGTCGAATTCGTTTAACACGCCTAAGATTTAACTATGGATTTTAATTGTTTTAAAATACAATTCCCTGTGTTCGACACGCATACTACACGCCTGTGCGCTTGCAGAATTTATTAAAATTTGTGCTTTTCTAATCAATAGAAAAGTCGCAACAAGAACCCTCGTCGACTTGCTTTTCAACATTATGCAAGTCTCATTCCACCACCTCTCTTGGGAAGTCTGAGATGTCCTGATCAACCTTGATGTTGTGTAAGAAGAGGTGTAGGAATGCAGCTTGTAGGCACATGGGACTAACAGGAAGAGTAAGCTTAGTAGTAGAAGTGTCTTTAGAGCGAGGAGGAATAGCAATAATAAGGGATTAGGAGGTTGGAACTTGTTGTACTGAAGAAGTTTGAGCTTATATGTGGGACCGAACATCAGAAAAAGAAAATCTGTAACACTCGGTGAAATCTCTTAGGCATTTGGCAACATCACGGGATAACTCGGTCTCAGCCTCTCTCTTTATTCTCTCCTTCTCTCTCCCTTTTCTTTTCTCTTGCAGCATTACATGCTTTATGACATTCAAGATCATTCCTCCTTCATATCTCGTCATTAGTTTCATAGCGACGAGGTGGATTGGGATCAGGAGTCTTGCCTCTACATGCATTGGCATTGCGGGAGAGTTTCTCATAATAGCCATGACCCATGGAACCTGAAACAAGAAAGAAAACAGTGTTAATATTGGAATTTTAAGACAAGATTCAATGAAAGAATGTGTGTCCATGATCCAAGTGAAGTGTATAGTGCTGATGAGCCCTTAAATACTCTATATACCATGTTTGCATAAACATAAAGATGGAGTATCTCCACTTTCATTTATACTTATTCCCAAAGAGAAGAGGAAGCCAGAACCCTTTTCGTCCACAATGTCACAAATAGAAAAGTCAATCTCATTGATGTCACTTGAACCGACAAAGGAGCGGGATTTAGATGAAATCCGTCCGAGGGCAATAAAGTTTGGTCTCCAGCCATTTTGGGAGTTTATATAGTAATGGGATCCAAATGGGGCGAGCTGGGGAGTGTAGGACAAATATAGGACGTCTCTCCGAATGATTCACCCTCCCCTTCACTATCATTGTAGTTGCTATCATTGTCACCTTCTCCTTCTTCTTCAACCATTAACATTTTTCCTTCTCTTATGCTTATTTCTTCGTCTTCCTTGGGAATCGAAGACATCCAAACACAATCACCCCTATTGCTCGGGACACCAGTGTCTACGCGCTCTTTGAACTCTCTTTCAGCAGACTATCTGAGTGCATCGCTTCAGATGGACCAACAACATCCTTAGGAAGATCTTGTTAGAGCTACGAGCAGGGACGGAAGAGCATGTACAAGCTTTGAAATCACTAGTAGTAGGTGGCTCCGCAACAACTAATCTACTAGGGCTTGGCAAACTACACCGATGTATGTTTTTATTCGTTGGAAGGAATGTGACGGTGCATTGGTGGGACCTATCTTCTTGAAGTCCCTCGAGCGTAGTCTCGAGCTTCTCACTGTCATCTCAAACTAGAATGCCTGTAAAGAAATAGAAATTAGGTTGATGACTTGAGTTAAGTAAATTGAACTATGGAAGGGTAAAGGAAAGAAAACTTACTTCCAAAAAGCTAGTGTCGGTTAAAGCCATACGATATCCGTACGTAAAATTGCTCATTTTGAAGTACGAGTGCTTATTGTGAAGCTTTTGATGACCATGCATCAACAATAGGCTTCAATGATCATGAATGAAGGAGAATCCTATCTTTTCTTGAAGTAGAGCAAGTAAGTAAGTTTGCTAAAGATGGAAGCTCAATTAGACCGATTCATGAAGAGGATGTAGAGGAGCTTAAAAGAGCGTATTTATTTAGGAGAATTTGTACGGAGCCAACCCAAGTTCCTATAGAACCATTAGAAGGAAAGGATTGAAAGGCGGGACAACACCGCCTAAGCACATGTATCAATTGCATGTAGTGTATCCTAACTAGGGGGAGGTGTGCAAACTTGGCCCTCGTAAGGAGAAGTCCATCATCTTCGAGAATTTTGTGCCGATGATAGATATTTTAGAGCATCTTAGTCATTAGGATCATGGGCACTTGTTCCAATTCTGAGCCAATATTGTTTACTGCGAGTGTGACAAGAAAGGGCACTTTGCAAATGAATGTCGATCCGGTGATGGCAAGACAGTTGTAGGAAGGTAGAATGTGAAGTGCTTTACTACGACTAAGTGGGGTATTACAGGAACGACTATCTAGAAGCGGCCAACGAAGGAAGGGGAAAGGTCTTTGCTTTAGGACCATCATCTTCTAGACAAATGCTTCTTAGAAAGTAAAGTCTATGATGGGAGGTACGCTTTTGATTCATTTCATATCAATTAGAGTACTATTTGATACTAGTGCATCACATTCTTTTATATTTTGTTTCTTGGTAGATAATTTTAGTTTAGAGCCATCATACTTTATTACTCCTTAGAGGTTGCAAATCCAATAGGAGGGTATGCAATTTTTGGGATGAGATGCGACCATTTAGAGTTTGAATTGTTAGGTGATATATTTACTTATAGTTTGCATGTGTTTGATTTTGAAGACTTTGAAATTATATTGGGTATGGATTGGTTAAGCGTGTATGATACTAGGATATTTTGCCATGATAGGTAAATATCACTAGGACATCCTAATAGTAGCGATCGGATTATATACTTAGTAGAGGACTCGAATTTTGATGTTTGCACTTTATTTGGTGTAATGGAGGAGGAAGATGAGTTGAATTGATTTTTTCTCTTTGGAGAGTTTGTAGATATTTTTGAGCAAATAACATGACTATCGTCGAAATGAGCTATTGAGTTTCGAATAGCTCTTGTACTTGGAGCTGAACCTATAAGTAAACCGCCTAGTAGAATGAAACCTATAGAGATGAAAGAGTTGAAGGTATAGATGGTGGACTTAGAAGTAAAAAAAATTATTAGGCCAAGCAGTTCGCCTTGTAGAGCGACCATGATGTTCATAATAAAACCAGACAGTTCATTGAGATTATGGATTGGTTAACGTAAATTGAATGGGAAGATAATGAAAAATACATATCCTTTTCCAAGAATTGGTTATTTATTTGATCAGTTGAGTGGAGCCAAAGTTATTAACTGGATTTGGCTACAGATTCCATTAATTAAGTGTAGCAGAGGATAGCATTCCTTTAACCGTGTTTCGAACAAGATATGTTTCGTACGAGTGGTTAATAATGCCATTTAGATTGACTAATGTGCTTGCTTTCTTCGTAGGTTTGATGATTTGGATCTTTTGAGAACATTTGGATAGGTTCGAGTTAGTAATTATAGATGGCATTTTGATATATTCTATGGATGAAAGAGACTATGAGATTCATGTAAGAATAATGCTTAAGACATTAAGGCAGCATCAACTAAAAGCAAATTTTCAAGTTGTCACTTTTGGAAGAAAGTGGTGAAGTTTCTTGGTCATTTAGTTTTAGAAAAGGATTGACTATGGATCCAGCTAAGATTAAGGCTGTCAATAATTAGAAGAGACCAGAAACAGTGACTATGATAAAAAGTTTTGTTGGATTAGCTGGCTATCATCGAAGATTCATCAAGGATTTCTCTCATAAAGCAGCACCGATGACTAAACTAACAACGAAGGATGTGAAATATATTTGGATCAATAAATGTGAGGAGGCATTCCTGAAGCTAAAATATTTATTGACCAATGCATATGTGTTAGTTATTATGGATGGCAATCGAGATCTGGTGGTCTATACTAATGCGTATGGAATAGGATTAGGAGCTACATTGACGCAAAAGGGGTAAAGTGATTATTTATGCTTCTCGATAGCTTAGACCGCATGAAGTTAGGTATCTGACTCACAATTTGGAGTTAACAGTGGTAATTTTTGCTTTGGGAGTGTGGAAACACTATCTTTTGGGAGAAAGGTTAGAATTGTTCATGATTCACAAGTCTTTAAGATATTTATTCTCTCAAAAGGAGTTGAATATGAGACAATAGAGGTGGTTGGAGTTCATAGTAGCTTATGATTTTAGAATCAATTATACATCAGGGAAAGGAAATAAAATAGTAGAAGCACTTAGCAGAAAGCATCAAAATACAATGTTGGCGATGTTAGCAGAGTGGAATGATATGGAAGCATTAACTAGTTTTAGCATGAATTTAAGATCTACAACTAGTTCTAGTCAGTGTACTGCAATGTTATCTCACTTGGAAATTTAAACATCAAAGAGGTAATCCATTGTTAGCTGAATGAATTAGAAAAATTTGAAGTGTAACCAAGATTGATGACTTAAAGGATTTATATTAAACAAAATGAATGACTAAGAAAGAAAGGATGATTATGTGTTCTAGATGTGGGAGACCTAAGGAAGGAAGTTCTTAGAGAGTATCATCAATTGAACTTTACCATTCATTTTGGAGGAACTAATATGTATCCGGATATGAAAAGGAGTTTCTTCTGGGAAGATGTGAAAAGGGATGTAGGCTTAGGGGTAAATCAATGCTTGAATTGTCAACATGTAAAAGAAGAGCATCAGAAGACAAGTGGATTGCTTTAGCCTTTGGAAATACCAGTATGAAAATGGGATACTATATCTATGGATTTCATTGACGGACTGCCATGGTCAAGTAGGGAAAATGAAATTATTGTGTTATAGTAGATAGGTTAACCAAGAGTGCATACTTTATTCCTATTAAGTTGATAAGGACAGTACCCATTTTGGCTAAGTTATTTAAGAAGAATATTGTTAGACTTCATGGGATTCCTAGTATTACAGTTAGTGACATAGATACTTTATTCAATAGCGAATTCTAGAAGAATCTACAAGATGTGTTAGTTATCAAGCTCAAGACGAGTACCACTTACCATCCGCAAATAGATGGGCAAAAGGGAATACCATCTACATTTTGTGTGCTAGATTTTGTAGGATCATGGAAATACCATCTACACTTACTCGAATTTTCCTTATAGCAATAGTTATAAGACTAGTATAGAAATGGCACCTTTTAAAGCTTTATATGGAAGGCCATGTAAATCACTCATATGTTGGTTGGAGATCGAAAATAGATTGGTTTTTAGTCTAGATTTGGTAAGAGAAACCAAAAAAAAGATTGAGTTGATCTGAGTTAGGATGTAGTGTAACGACCCGTATTTTTAGCTATTTTAATTAGAAAATTTAAGGTGATTATTGAAGGAAAATGATTATTAATGTAATTTGTTGAATAATTTAATATTTGAAATTATTTGAATAATTGGATAACGGGTTTAATATGATTAAAAATGATTTGTAAAATTCTATTTTATCATATTAAAGTTAGAATGATGTTGTATAACTTTTAAAATCGAATTAAAAGTAAATTTGTGAAAATTGAATATTTTAATATTTAATTGACGAGTTAAAATAGCCATTTTTCAAACAGTCTCGGATTTCGACGAAACTTGTTTCATCGGATCCGTAATAGTAAATTATGGTAGGATTTCAATTTTCGTAGCAATTGGACTTGTCGTTTGGCCGTGCGAGCTTGAAACGCGTAGAAATTTAATTTCGAATTTAATTAAAATAATCGACTTCGAAAAGCTATCTTCCAGATATGATCGAATTAGGCCTTGAAACTAGTTCCATTGCGTCCGGAATGGGGGTAAAACCTTATAAACGCCTGGCGGCACGTCTCGATTGGAGTTCGGATGATTTTGGACCTACCTATATAAATACGCACGCAAACCAAGACAGTTTTATTATTATTTTAATCCAGAAACCCTAATTCTAAATCATGGCCGCCACCTATTCCATGGCCAGAAATTGCCGATCTTCTTTCCTTAATATCTCTCAATCCGTTCGACGAAATCGAAAAATTCCAAAAGCAAAAGTGTAAATCTCGACGAGCTCTTCAAATCCGTACGATTGATGTATGCTAATTTTTCATGGATTCGTCCAGATCTGACTTGGAAGTGTGTACGTATTTCCTTAGATTGCGTGCAAACGACGGCGAATGACGGGATGAAACTTGGCGCGTAGGTGGCTCTGGTGAAGGGCTTCGTGGTGGCGCTAGCTGATCGTTCTGGAAGTCGACGAGGTGGTCATGAAAATTGCTTGAAGATCGGCGGCTAATGGGTTTGCATACGTGAATTTCACGTTGGGGAAGAAGCGCCGGAATCACGGAGATGAGAGCTGCGCTGCAGTGCAGATCCGAAAGTGTTTGGAGCTCATTAAAATCTATACTTAGTTCCTTTTCTTTTCTTTTCCTTTTCGGGGACGTAATGTTTTGAGTGGGGGAGAGTGTAACGACCTGTATTTTTAGCTATTTTAATTAGAAAATTTAAGGTGATTATTGAAGGAAAATGATTATTAATGTAATTTGTTGAATAATTTAATATTTGAAATTATTTGAATAATTGGATAACGGGTTTAATATGATTAAAAATGATTTGTAAAATTCTATTTTATCATATTAAAGTTAGAATGATGTTGTAGAACTTTTAAAATCGAATTAAAAGTAAATTTGTGAAAATTGAATATTTTAATATTTAATTGACGAGTTAAAATAGCCATTTTTCAAACAGTCTCGGATTTCGACGAAACTTGTTTAATCGGATCCGTAATAGTAAATTATGGTAGGATTTCAATTTTCGTAGCAATTGGACTTGTCGTTTGGCCGTGCGAGCTTGAAACGCGTAGAAATTTAATTTCGAATTTAATTAAAATAATCGACTTCGAAAAGCTATCTTCCAGATATGATCGAATTAGGCCTTGAAACTAGTTCCATTGCGTCCGGAATGGGGGTAAAACCTTATAAACGCCTGGCGGCACGTCTCGATTGGAGTTCGGATGATTTTGGACCTACTTATATAAATACGCACGCAAACCGAGACAGTTTTATTATTATTTTAATCCAGAAACCCTAATTCTAAATCATGGCCGCCACCTATTCCATGGCCAGAAATTGCCGATCTTCTTTCCTTAATATCTCTCAATCCGTTCGACGAAATCGAAAAATTCCAAAAGCAAAAGTGTAAATCTCGACGATCTCTTCAAATCCATACGGTTGATGTATGCTAATTTTTCATGGATTCGTCCAGATCTGACTTGGAAGTGTGTACGTATTTCCTTGGATTGCGTGCAAACGACGGCGAATGATGGGATGAAACTTGGCGCGTAGGTGGCTCTGGTGAAGGGCTTCGTGGTGGCGCTAGCTGATCGTTCTGGAAGTCGACGAGGTGGTCATGAAAATTGCTTGAAGATCGGCGGCTAATGGGTTTGCATACGTGAATTTCACGTTGGGGAAGAAGCGCCGGAATCACGGAGATGAGAGCTGCGCTGCAGTGCAGATCCGAAAGTGTTTGCTCATTAAAATTTTATGCTAAATCGAACGTTGTTCGATTTGATTTAAAATCGTAAAATCAAGGTGAGTGTTTTATAACGCTCACAACGTACTGAATATCTTTATGCTAGTTAAATTTGACATTATGCATTGTTATGATTTTTATTTGTTGTTGTTTGATAAAATTTAATTATCATATTGATTGTCATTTGAATTCACCGTTAAAAAAATTAAATTGACAGTTAAATTAAAATTAAAATTGAATTGCGATTAAATTACCTGACATTGATAAATATGAAATTGCCGTGAATTGTATTGCCTATTGGATGATGTATTTCGATGGATGTTATTGGTTGATATTTAAATGTTTGGATGTTTATTTGTTTATATATATCCTGCTATGCATACATATGACACTGTGATTGATTTAAATGATATATTCATCCCTGACATTTAATTGTAATAACTAATCACTTGGCCATAGGTTAGAGAATTATATACGGACATCGAGTTGGATAAATTAAATGATTTTAAAAGTTGTTTTGAAATTATTTAAATGAATTGACTTTAAGAATAAAATCCAATTTATGGAAATTGAATTATTTTGAATTGGAGCTCGAAATGTTAGAATTTAAACTTGGTAAACGAAATTATTAAATAAAATCGAAGTTTAGATTTAAATTGAAAATTGAAATACGGTGTAAATTTTTGAAAGTTGATTTGTTTTAAAAGATTGGACTTTTAATCGAACTCTGAATATTTCTAAGAAAATTGATATGAAATGATATTTCAAGTTTGAGTTTGGAATTGAAAATTTATTTGAAATTTAGATTTAAATTAATTTGGAATTGAATTGAAATTTAAAGAAATTTGTGAATTGAAATTGAAATTTACGTGGAATAGAAATTTATTCAAGTTGAAATTGGAATAAATCGATTAAATCGAAATGGAATTTGGATAGGAAATTTGGGAAGTTGTCCGGTTTGACTTTGAAATTATTTATCAAATAATTTTTGATTTTTTCCAAACTATTTTATATATAAACCATTTTATATTCAAATTATTTTCGATTAAACTATTTAAATATTTTCTATTAAACTATTTTGAATTATTTAACTATTTTAAACTATTTAAACTATTTTCTTAAATTCAAACTGGTTAAAGAGACGGAAATGTTTATATTTAAACCTTTGGTTTAAATACGAACTAGGTTAAAGTAGAGATTATAACCTAAATTGAATTCGAATCAAATTTTGAAGCGAAATTGATTTATCGGACAAAATTGATAATTTTGAATATATGATGATTTTGAAATGGATTTGATTTTAAAGCGAATATGATATTTTGTTATCAATCATGAATCAATTTGAAATATAAAAGAGCCATCAGTGTAATAATACGTAGTTATTAAAGAGACCGGGATCGGATATGGACATACTCTCTGTCGATACCGAAAACCACTTTAATAACTATTATACGCGGAGTGTTGATCCAGAATGAAGTGGATGGTTTGGTGAACGCGTTGACTGAAGAAAGAGAACGATATTGGATGACCCCTGACATGACTAAAACAGGAGCCGCGCCGGGCCATTGAGGTTCGCCACCTCTAGCGGACACACTTCTTCGATACCATATCTATTACATTTGTGATTTGATTTGGGTGCACCCCTTGATTTGGGAGTGTTATTTCGCGGTGTTGAGGTAGTAGCTGCTATGCTCAACATCAGTCCGGATCACGCAACTACTAGTATCCTAGTTGGTATCGCCTCATGTACCTTGTCATACTGATTATCCTATTCGCGACCACTACGTTTTGGTTTGTACCTTGAGTATATGGATTGCCCTCTGGTGACTTCCGGTTTTAGGGAAACTACGGTCTTGTATATGCTTTTGGGAATATAAAATGTGTTAAGGGGGATTATGGTAACGCCTTAACGCTATTTTGATACTTTATATTACTGATAGACATTATCTACTTAGCGTACATTACTACCTAGTAGATAGTTTAACGGATCCTTAAAAGGTGGAAAATCCTGTAACATCTCTTAAGTTATTGCATGCACGTTGACACTGGATATGAGATGTCGAACCCCGTAAACATCTCTGACGCCGTCACACTCATATTTATTTACGATTGATTTAACTTTCATATGGATATTTTAGTCCTGACTCGAGTGTTTGTCTTTTCATTACGCTCGGGTTAGTCCTGAGTTTTCAGATTTTTGAAGATCTATTCTGGAGGACGAAGACGAAGATTTGGTATACTATTACTATTATTATCTGTGCATCATGTTGTCTGCTGCATTATTTATTTGTTCTGTTGTATATGTATAACTCTGATAAATGTTGTATAAATAATTGTCTAAGTATAGTAAACAGCTTCATGAACTGTTTATTTGACTATTATATTTTATCGTTCCGCTGCGAGATTCTGTGTTGTTTCATTTCCTTTATTTCTTTTCTTTTCTTAATTACCCCAATAACCATCTGCCTTTTTTTAATGGTTTGGAACCGGCATGTGTATTTGATCGTCGGTTTAAACTGTCCAAAAAGGCGGGTCGTTACAGTTGGTATCAGAGCTTTGGTTTAGCGATAAACCTTGGCTCCAGTGGGGAATAACTCATTGAAATAGAGGTAAACTATATGAATGAGTTGAGTGTATATGAGAGAGCGTACTTGTTATTTGATATAAAATGGTTTTATATTGTGTTAATTTGTTCCGTTGAGTATTTATGAATTCTGGTCGATACTTGGGACGCCAAGGCGTCGATAGGAATTTCTAAACACTCGAATAGGACAAACCAACACAATATCATTTTGGAATATATTTTATATAAAAGAATTATTTGAATATTTATTCATTTTGATTGAATTGACTGTTAGGAGATGATAATATTAGATTATTATCGTTATTGTTTGATCAGTCAATATTTACAACAATTGATTAAATAACAATGGATTTAGGAAAATGAAATCTTGTAAACACAATTGATAATGAATATAAATGAATTTTAACTTGGATTTGGGAATTTAAATTCCGGTGTTTGAGATTGACTTACAAGAATTTGAAAAATATAATATGAGCATTATATGATAGTATAATTGAGTTGAAATTGTTTTCGAAGGATTTTTTTATGATAAGTGTTATATTCCCTTCTCTTGACGCTAGAAAATGATTTCGATGATGTGTGCACGCATCATTGGCGTTTATTTTCGAGAGTCCGAGTGGGGGAGACCACTTAATAGCTTGTCTAAACCTTGTTTTAACTCAAATTTTATTTTGTTTTGCATTCTCTATAGTATGATTTGATATATAAATTATATAAGTATATATTATTTCAAACCTTGATTTGAAATGAAACCGGGATTGGAATTCTTAAGTTCTTTAATAATTAATGATTTTTTTTATGATTGAAATGAATTTAGACTTGAATCATTAAGGAACTTCTGAAATGTGAAATGAGAAATGAACCTAAGAGCTAAGTGAAAATATCAATTGAAGTAGAAATCCTTAGAATTAGGAAATTATGAACTTAAAATAAAATTGAAACTGTAAAACTCGCATAGTATTAAATTTCATTCTATAGCTTAGATATAACTTACCAAAATACTTAAGAAGTTCAAAAATGTTATATGAATTGTTAATTGGATAATATACAAGTATAGGTTTGAATAATGAAATATGCATTTAATTAATGGTTTGCAAATATAAATAAAATTGTTAGTAAATAATTGGAATTTAAATTAACATTTAAAGGTGATTCACAATTATGTTAATATAAAATGAAAATACTATATGTGAATGTAAATGTGAAATTAAATTATAGTGAAATTTAAGTAATGACTTAAGAATTGATAAATTGAAAATTCAACTTTAAATGAAAAGAAGTTGTATGTTGTTTAACTACATTCTATTTGCATAACTATAACTTACCAAATACTTAGAGGGTTTAAAATGCTAATAAGGATAAGTAGAGAAATAATATACCAGTGTGAGAGTGAAAAATAAAATGTAAAGATCTATTGATAGTTGTAAATATAAAAGAAATTTAAGCTGTAAAATGAATGATACATGTATAAGTGAATGAATAAAATTTAAACTTAATGAAATATAAAATTGGTAAATGGAAACTAATTAAATTTGAATATAACTAAATGTCAATAAACTTGAAAGTGTATGAAATTAAAATTGACTTGGAAATGTATAATTGATTTAGTGTAGATTTTGGATGGATGTTAATGTTTGATATGCATTGGTTGTAGATGGATGATAATTGATTAAGTAGAATTCATTAGTGTTAATGGAATTGAATAAACGGAATAAAATTTTATATAATTAAATACAAATTGGGAGCAAATTGACTTGAATTAAAAATGTGAATGAAACAAACTTGAATAAATCGGAAACAAATTGGAGGTAAACCTATTACATGGATGAATAAGAAAATAGATGACTTTGTGTTTATGATTGTTGTTTAGAAAATTTAAAGTTTTGATGTTTTGTACTTTGAAATCATAAAAGCAAATTTTTGGAAAAAAAAAATCCAACATTGTCCAATATATGCTGAAACGAAAACAACCATAACTTTTAAACGGCTGAACGGAATTCGACGATGTTGGACTTTTCGGAAAGCTTAGAAACTATAGCACAACTTTTGTTTAGATAACTTGAGAAAATTCCTTCGTCTGCTTGGTTAAAAACTTGAATGTTACTCGCTGTCCTGTGTAAAAATAAGTAAAATCAGTAGTATACACCCTTAGTATTTTCGCCATATCTTTTGACTGGTTTATCGGCTTTTGATGATCTTGCACTTTCTGAAAAGCTAAGAACTTAAGCTAAAACTTTTGTTTTAAGTGTTTTGTGTTTTGATATCGTTTAGAAGGTCGAAAACGTGGGTGAACGTCGCTGACCTGCGCAATTCATTGCCCTGGCTGAGGCGTATCCTCTAAGTAAAACGGCCGTAACTTTTGAATGTATCGTCCGAATTCGATGATTTTGGACATTCCGGAAAGCTTGAAATGAATACAACAACTTTTGTTTAGATTCTGTTGCCAAATTTTATAGTTTAGGTGACCTAAAACTGAGATTTGTTTGCTGTCCTGAAATTGGAATCTCAGTTTTGAAGCTAAATAGGTTATATATATGTTGTGTAGGCTAAATATATCGATCTATCTTTATATGCATGGTTCTAACTTAGTTATTGAGAATTTTAGTAGGTAGCAAAGGGGTTGCGCTTCGTTGTAGAGCTCGCTTCTGTGCTAAATACAAAATGTAAGTAAACTGCTAATAAATGCTAAATAAAAGGTACGCTTATGGTTTTATATGGTATTGGTGATATATATATGTTGTTTCCCCAGATATGGGATGCCTCATCATTGAGATGAGATGTATATTTGATATATATTGGTTATATTTGTGTTATATATTGAATTGTAAAATTTTTCGATCGAGCCGCGCAAAGGAGACCCTGCCGAAATTTTTCGTGAATCCGCGTGTTAGAAAATTTTTCAAGTTTTTAAATTTTATAACTTGTTTTGATAACTAACTTTTAAATTTAGAAAGTCGTTCGGAGTAACATTGTGGAAGCGTAGTTATGACTTTATAAATGGAATTTCATTGTTTTATAAGTTGGTAACTTTGAATAAAATATATCTAATGTTGAATTCTATACTTAGTTCCTTTTCTTTTCTTTTCCTTTTCGGGGACGTAAAGTTTTGAGTGGGGGAGAGTGTAACGACCTGTATTTTTAGCTATTTTAATTAGAAAATTTAAGGTGATTATTGAAGGAAAATGATTATTAATGTAATTTGTTGAATAATTTAATATTTGAAATTATTTGAATAATTGGATAACGGGTTTAATATGATTAAAAATGATTTGTAAAATTCTATTTTATCATATTAAAGTTAGAATGATGTTGTAGAACTTTTAAAATCGAATTAAAAGTAAATTTGTGAAAATTGAATATTTTAATATTTAATTGACGAGTTAAAATAGCCATTTTTCAAACAGTCTCGGATTTCGACGAAACTTGTTTAATCGGATCCGTAATAGTAAATTATGGTAGGATTTCAATTTTCGTAGCAATTGGACTTGTCGTTTGGCCGTGCGAGCTTGAAACGCGTAGAAATTTAATTTCGAATTTAATTAAAATAATCGACTTCGAAAAGCTATCTTCCAGATATGATCGAATTAGGCCTTGAAACTAGTTCCATTGCGTCCGGAATGGGGGTAAAACCTTATAAACGCCTGGCGGCACGTCTCGATTGGAGTTCGGATGATTTTGGACCTACTTATATAAATACGCACGCAAACCGAGACAGTTTTATTATTATTTTAATCCAGAAACCCTAATTCTAAATCATGGCCGCCACCTATTCCATGGCCAGAAATTGCCGATCTTCTTTCCTTAATATCTCTCAATCCGTTCGACGAAATCGAAAAATTCCAAAAGCAAAAGTGTAAATCTCGACGATCTCTTCAAATCCATACGGTTGATGTATGCTAATTTTTCATGGATTCGTCCAGATCTGACTTGGAAGTGTGTACGTATTTCCTTGGATTGCGTGCAAACGACGGCGAATGATGGGATGAAACTTGGCGCGTAGGTGGCTCTGGTGAAGGGCTTCGTGGTGGCGCTAGCTGATCGTTCTGGAAGTCGACGAGGTGGTCATGAAAATTGCTTGAAAATCGGCGGCCAATGGGTTTGCATACGTGAATTTCACGTTGGGGAAGAAGCGCCGGAATCACGGAGATGAGAGCTGCGCTGCAGTGCAGATCCGAAAGTGTTTGCTCATTAAAATTTTATGCTAAATCGAACGTTGTTCGATTTGATTTAAAATCGTAAAATCAAGGTGAGTGTTTTATAACGCTCACAACGTACTGAATATCTTTATGCTAGTTAAATTTGACATTATGCATTGTTATGATTTTTATTTGTTGTTGTTTGATAAAATTTAATTATCATATTGATTGTCATTTGAATTCACCGTTAAAAAAATTAAATTGACAGTTAAATTAAAATTAAAATTGAATTGCGATTAAATTACCTGACATTGATAAATATGAAATTGCCGTGAATTGTATTGCCTATTGGATGATGTATTTCGATGGATGTTATTGGTTGATATTTAAATGTTTGGATGTTTATTTGTTTATATATATCCTGCTATGCATACATATGACACTGTGATTGATTTAAATGATATATTCATCCCTGACATTTAATTGTAATAACTAATCACTTGGCCATAGGTTAGAGAATTATATACGGACATCGAGTTGGATAAATTAAATGATTTTAAAAGTTGTTTTGAAATTATTTAAATGAATTGACTTTAAGAATAAAATCCAATTTATGGAAATTGAATTATTTTGAATTGGAGCTCGAAATGTTAGAATTTAAACTTGGTAAACGAAATTATTAAATAAAATCGAAGTTTAGATTTAAATTGAAAATTGAAATACGGTGTAAATTTTTGAAAGTTGATTTGTTTTAAAAGATTGGACTTTTAATCGAACTCTGAATATTTCTAAGAAAATTGATATGAAATGATATTTCAAGTTTGAGTTTGGAATTGAAAATTTATTTGAAATTTAGATTTAAATTAATTTGGAATTGAATTGAAATTTAAAGAAATTTGTGAATTGAAATTGAAATTTACGTGGAATAGAAATTTATTCAAGTTGAAATTGGAATAAATCGATTAAATCGAAATGGAATTTGGATAGGAAATTTGGGAAGTTGTCCGGTTTGACTTTGAAATTATTTATCAAATAATTTTTGATTTTTTCCAAACTATTTTATATATAAACCATTTTATATTCAAATTATTTTCGATTAAACTATTTAAATATTTTCTATTAAACTATTTTGAATTATTTAACTATTTTAAACTATTTAAACTATTTTCTTAAATTCAAACTGGTTAAAGAGACGGAAATGTTTATATTTAAACCTTTGGTTTAAATACGAACTAGGTTAAAGTAGAGATTATAACCTAAATTGAATTCGAATCAAATTTTGAAGCGAAATTGATTTATCGGACAAAATTGATAATTTTGAATATATGATGATTTTGAAATGGATTTGATTTTAAAGCGAATATGATATTTTGTTATCAATCATGAATCAATTTGAAATATAAAAGAGCCATCAGTGTAATAATACGTAGTTATTAAAGAGACCGGGATCGGATATGGACATACTCTCTGTCGATACCGAAAACCACTTTAATAACTATTATACGCGGAGTGTTGATCCAGAATGAAGTGGATGGTTTGGTGAACGCGTTGACTGAAGAAAGAGAACGATATTGGATGACCCCTGACATGACTAAAACAGGAGCCGCGCCGGGCCATTGAGGTTCGCCACCTCTAGCGGACACACTTCTTCGATACCATATCTATTACATTTGTGATTTGATTTGGGTGCACCCCTTGATTTGGGAGTGTTATTTCGCGGTGTTGAGGTAGTAGCTGCTATGCTCAACATCAGTCCGGATCACGCAACTACTAGTATCCTAGTTGGTATCGCCTCATGTACCTTGTCATACTGATTATCCTATTCGCGACCACTACGTTTTGGTTTGTACCTTGAGTATATGGATTGCCCTCTGGTGACTTCCGGTTTTAGGGAAACTACGGTCTTGTATATGCTTTTGGGAATATAAAATGTGTTAAGGGGGATTATGGTAACGCCTTAACGCTATTTTGATACTTTATATTACTGATAGACATTATCTACTTAGCGTACATTACTACCTAGTAGATAGTTTAACGGATCCTTAAAAGGTGGAAAATCCTGTAACATCTCTTAAGTTATTGCATGCACGTTGACACTGGATATGAGATGTCGAACCCCGTAAACATCTCTGACGCCGTCACACTCATATTTATTTACGATTGATTTAACTTTCATATGGATATTTTAGTCCTGACTCGAGTGTTTGTCTTTTCATTACGCTCGGGTTAGTCCTGAGTTTTCAGATTTTTGAAGATCTATTCTGGAGGACGAAGACGAAGATTTGGTATACTATTACTATTATTATCTGTGCATCATGTTGTCTGCTGCATTATTTATTTGTTCTGTTGTATATGTATAACTCTGATAAATGTTGTATAAATAATTGTCTAAGTATAGTAAACAGCTTCATGAACTGTTTATTTGACTATTATATTTTATCGTTCCGCTGCGAGATTCTGTGTTGTTTCATTTCCTTTATTTCTTTTCTTTTCTTAATTACCCCAATAACCATCTGCATTTTTTTAATGGTTTGGAACCGGCATGTGTATTTGATCGTCGGTTTAAACTGTCCAAAAAGGAGGGTCGTTACATGTAGGAAGCTCAGTCCTGGCAGATAACTTATGCAGATAAGAGATGGAAAGACTTAGAATTCTCAATTGAAGATCATGCTTTCATCAAAGAATTACCAATGAAGTGTGTAGTAAGATTTAGGAAGTCAGGGAAATTGGCACCTAGGTTTGTTGGGTCATTCCTTATTATAGAAAGGATCGAGAAACTTGCTTACAGGATAGAGTTACTGAATAGTTTGGTAGGAGTCCATAATCTATTTCATGTTTCTCATCTTAGAAAGTTTGTCCGAGATCCAGAATGTGGCGACCATCCTACACCATCGGCACCCAATATACACAAGATAGTGTGCTGTCGTTATACCGATCGTGTAGAGCAATCATCAAGGTTTAATACGAAACATAACATCACAGAACTGTAACATATTTTATAGCGCATGGAATAAAATATGATACCATAGATATAAAACAGAGGAGATGGTAATAATTAAGTGATCCAAATACCAGAGTACAGATACACAAAGTTATACATCATTAAATAGAGTTTATATAACAGAAGTAAACTCATTAATTGTCTCATATAAATGATAATAAGCAAGCATTGGCAAGGCCCCATAGTGTTGCATAGTGAAATAAATATAGAAATCCATATATAATATGAGATAGCTCTCTGTAGCTCGTCTTCTACAAAAAAAAACCTACGTCGCACCTAAGCCTGTTATCTTGTCTATACATTTAAGAGTACTCAAGAAAATAAAAGGCAGAGTGTAAAACCTCAAGGCAGAATATAGTCTGGTGTGAGTAAATGAATCTCAGAATACTATACAAATCAATATATTAAGGAAAAAAGGTATACGAATCATACCTAACCTATCCTTGCAACCAAAGAGTTAGCACATAATAACATAATATGCTACTCTAAGTGTCATGAAGGTGCAATATAATTAAGTATGATAATAGATGTCTAGATATACCAATCTTTAATACTCATCTTCAATGACTACCCTTGAATGATAAACTGTGAGGAAAGAAATCAAAGCAATCATAGCATCCATCAAACAAACTTCACTATCACTCTATGCGCTTTGAATATATGATAACTTGTATGACCATTCTACTGCCAAGGACTAATGGAAATCCCATTCTTCGGTGTACTCTTTTTGGCCTAAAGCTGATATAATACATATGCAACCGATCTAGGGCACACAGATCCATTCAACTGACTAAGGGTGACTTTCAACATACTTATAAGCGTCTTCATGACACCTTGCTTTGAGTATAACAGAAAACACTCCGAGTATCAATAGTCCCCTAGTACGTGTGTATGAGCCCTTTCTTTTTCTCCAACTAGCCTTCATTATCTTGGAGGAACCATTCTTTATTCCCCCACTCAACGACTGCTTTCAACATCGAGCCATCACCTTATAGGAACCATTTTACATTCTCCATTCTACGACTCCTTTCTACTCAAGCCGTCTTCTTTAGAACTAACTCGATTTAATGTCGAGTTACCATCCAAAGACTCTAACTTTCATCATGTTGTTACATCACCATCAATCATCATGCGAATGAGCAAACATCCCCAGCATGACCTCTAATCCTTTGTACCAATCCCCAGAAGTTCCATCCCCATAGGACCGAGTAGGAGATCTCGATACCGAACTCTAAACTCGGTACTAACCTCTATACTTAGCCAACTAATGGCCAAGTCTCTTCCTATCTAATTCCTCACTTCTAGTGCTTCTTGCCCATATGCTTTTACCCTGACCACTCTGCTCCAAATCAAGTCATCATGCTTTCAAAGCACCCAACTTTGAATCCTATAAACAAGTCATCATTACCATCAAGCATTTAGCCAAATCTATAATCCATCCTACTAGGTAACCTGCACTAGCTATCTATTAGTCGCTATACATAGGATCAAAGATGGCTAACAATTATAGATAATGTAAATGCAGCAGATATAGTAGATAACACAGTCAATTTTATACTTGATTCGGACCTCCCGTCCTACGTTCAGTCCCTAAGCACCTCTTAGGAATTTCACTATCAACACATTCACTTCACCTGGAGGAACAGGTTTACAGACTCCGTCTGAACAACCAAACAGGACTTCAATCATTTCTTTTATAAAGAAATGACTTGACTATATATTTTGTCTTCAATACACCGAGTAGTCGCACTATAGTACAAACTTCAATAACCCTTAAAACGATGCACTGTGAATGTGCAGAGGTTAGGAAGTGAAATAAGACGAGACTCAAATATTGTAATATGCAAAAGCGATGGTCTAAGTTTGCTTTTGAAATTAATATGGAGTTTGGAGCATTTAGAAGCAATATGAGAATGACTTGAGAGAATAAGATTACGTATTTGATTTGAAAATGATAGGAGCGATAAGATGTCATTGAATAGGAGCATCACATCAGAAATTCACTTTGGAAGAGGTAAAACCATTAGGACTTTTCAGCACTTGAAGAAAGAGTTTGGAAGGTCACTATAACCATTCATTTTACAATAGTTATATAAAACCATTAGCGAGCGCCTATCCAAAAGCGGCTGTAGCATGCTGGTAGTATGCATGCATTTCACCTGGGTGTCCCATGTTCATGTCCTACTTCTATCTCATTTTTTCAGTCTATATTTCCACCTTTTTTCCAACCATATACAAGGGCATAAGCTAGGTAGTAAATGAAAAAATGGTAATGTAGTGGTAGGCATGTGATGTTTCTCTAGTTGACGCTTGGATTCAAGTCTTGCTACAGCCATTTTGCAGTTATTTTATTTTTGAACTTTATCAAATAACGTATCAAATCTTGAAACAATGCGCACACATAGTTGATGCACATTTTTTCCATGTTGCTTGACTTCCATTCCAGCCTTGCACTATATTTTGTGCTCCATATTTTATTTATTTATTTATTTTATCCTCTTTTAATTGTTTAATATAACTATTAAACTCCATTATATATCGCATGGCTGCTTGACTTGAAATCGCTTAATAAACACATTAGTAGCATTGTCATACAGTTGTTATCATCAAAAATACTAAAATCATGTTTTTAACATTCTCCCACATTTTGATGATGACAACTGTATGACTTTCCAAAATAATATTATATTACTCCCCCTTAATATTTGCTCTCCTTGAATTTATATTACTCCCCATACCAACATGACTAATTTTCTCCCCCTTTGTCATCAACAAAAAGGTTGAAAATATGTAAGTATTAGCCATTTTCAAAAAATAGTTTAACAAAATGCACATAATATTGGCTAATGTTAGGTACAAAAAATGATTCAAAAAAATGAAGCATAGTTGTACCCTTTTTTTAAAATATTTATTGCCTTCAAAAAATAATTTTATTTTCCTTGAAATAATTTTTCATACTATATTTCTAACATCTTTGAAATCAACATATTATATAAAAAGAGTATCTAATTTATTTATTTCAAAAATATTCTTTTTGATACTCCAATAAAAATACCTACCCCAAACTATTTATATAAATAAGAGTTAGATATACGAAATTCGCTGCAGTTCCATTGTTTATAAATGCTCGTTCTCCATTGTATATACGGAACATTTGTTATTCGAAATCCATCTCATCCTTTTATCTTTCTTGGATTCCTGCAAAAAATAAATTCTATATTTTAGTACCCACTTCCTACATTGGGGTCCAAGGTTAGGTCAAAGGTAACCATATCCAAGAGGATTCAGTAGTACCTCTAAAAATACAATTTTCATTATTAACTACTATATCAAAATAGTCATCAATGTGTTTTTCTCTGTTTTTCCAATTTAACGGTAACCCAAATACTTGGATTATTTTTATTCATATTTGATGTCAATGATTTTGTACTTCTATAGATATTACAAACACTATTGGTCATAGCAGTACTTCAATTTTTATAAAAAATGGATTTAGACTTTACTCGAAATCTGGTACTAGCACTAACATTTTTACTATACATGAAAGCATATCTAGTACGGTTTCTATAATCGGTTTTATTATATCCTAGACAACTTTTATCGTGTAAAGGTCCAGTACTAGATAGAATCATGTTTAAATCATTTTGACCTTTATTAAATTTCACGAATTTATTTTTATATTTTTTAAATTTAGTTTTAAAGTCACAATTGTTATTTTCAAAAGAGATATTACTATTTTTCAAAATATCAATCTCCTCATTTAATTAAGAATTATCATTTTTCAACGCATAGTTCTTATATTTTAGAAGAAAATTTTGATATTCTGAATTATCTAAAGAGGGTTGTAATAAATCATTTTGTCTTTTCAAATCAAAATTTTCTTTTGAAAATTATTCTTTCTCTTTTTCAAATACGGTGTTTTTTTCATCTAGAAAATCATTAAGAGTTATAAAATTAGTTTTTAAAACACCAAGTTGAGTTTCTGAATTGAGTTTCTCATTTTTCAATTTCTCATTTTCAAGTTCGTCAGATTTCATCTTTTCTAAAATAATAAAATTAAGCTTTGAGTTCTTATCGCTTATACTAACTAATTTATTATTATCTTTTACTGAAATTTGTAAATAAAAAAGTACATTTTTAGTCCTCGTTGGTGGTTATGATGGGGATATTGCTTGTTTTATTTCGATTCGATCTTTTTTGGCCATTATTCTATGATGTTGGGACGATCGATCGACTTTAAGGCTCTACTACCACTTGTTAGTCGCTATGCATAGGATCAAAGATGGCCAATAGTTGCAAACATTGTAAATGCAGCGAAAATAAAATTGTAGATAATAAAGTCGATTTTATACTGGTTTGGACATTTTATCCCACGTCCAGTCCCTAAGCATCTCTTAGGAATTTCGCTATGAATATCCTCACTTCCACCGGAGGAACAGGTTTACAGACTCCGTCTGAATAACCAAACAGCACTTTAATCTTTTCTTCTATAAAGAAATAACTTAACTATATATTATATCTTCAATACACTAAGTAGTCGCACTACAGTACAAACTTCAATAACCCTTAAAACGATGCACAGTGAGTTTGCAGAGGTTAGGAAGTGAATTAAGACCAAACTCGAATATTGTAGTATGCAAGAACAACGGTCTAAGTTTGCTTTTGAAATTAGTATGGAGTTTAGAGCATTTAGAAGTAATATTAGAATGATTTGATAGAATAAGTTTGTGTGTTTGATTTAGAAATGATAGAAGGTTTACATAGGGGCGATAAGATGTCATTGAATATGCCTTTTAGCAATTCAGTTTCGAAGAGGTAGAGCCATTGGGACTTTGGAACACTTGAAGAAAAGGTTTGGAAGGTCACTATAACCATTGGTGTTATAATAGTTATATAAGACCATCAGCAAGAACCTATTCAAAAGCAACTATAACATGGTGGTAGTATGCATGCATTTCACTTGGATGTCCCATGCTCGAGTCCCACTTCGGTCTCATTTTTTTCAGTCTACGTTTTCGCCTTTTTTCCAGTCATATACAAGGGTGTACACTAAATAGTAAACAAAAGCAATGGTAATGTAGTGATAAGCATGTGATGTTTCTCTAGTTGACGCCTGGTTTCAAGTCTTGCTGCAGCCTTTTTTACAATTCTTTTATTTTTGAACTTTGTCGAGTAACGTATCAAACCTTGAAACAATGCGCATATGTGGTTGACGTATGTTTCCTCAATGTTGCTTGATTTCCATTTCAGCCTTGCACTATATTTTTGTGCTCCATATTTTTTATATCTTTTATCCTTTTTTATTCTTTAATATATCTATTTAAACTCCGTTATCCATCGTATGGCTACTTGACTTGCAATAACTTAATAAACACATTAGTAGCATCGTCATATAGTGGTTAACATCAAAATACTAAAATCGTGTTTTCAACATTCTCTACTTTTAAGATGATAACTTTTATATGACTTTCGAAAATAATATTATATTACTTACCCTTAGTATGTGTTCTCCCTGAGTTTAGACACTCCCAATATCAACTTGCCCAATTTTCTCCCCCTTTGTCGTCAACAAAAAGGTTGAAAATATGTAATTATTAGTCAATTTTCAAAAAATTGTTTAACAAAATGCACATTATATTGGCTAATACTAGGTACAAAACATGATTCAAAAATATGAAGCATAGTTGTACCCTTTTTTTAAAATATTTTATTGCCTTCAAAAAAATAATTTTATTTTCCTTGAAATAATTTTACACACTATATTTCTAGCACCTCTGAAATCAACATATTATATAAATAGAGTATCTAATTTATTTATTTCAAAAATATTATTTTTCGATAATTTAATAAAAATACCTACCCAAACTATTTATATAAAAAACTGAGTTAAATATACCGAGTTTGCTGTAGTATCATTATCTACAAATGCTTGTTCTTCATCGCATGTACGGAACATTTGTTATTCGAAATCCATCTCATCCTTCTATCTTTCTTGGGTACTTGCAAAAAATAAATTCTATATTTTGGTACCCACTTCCTACGTTAGGGTCCAAGGTTAGGTCAAAGATAACCACATCCAAGACGATTTTGTAGAACCTTTAAAAATACAATTTTCATTATTAACTATTATATCAAAATAATCGCCGATGTATTTTTCTCTGTTTTTTCAATTAACAGGAACCCAAATACTTAGATAATTTTTATTCATATTTCCCATGAATTATTTTGTACTTCGAGAGATATTATAAACATTACTGGTTATAGCAGTACTTGAATTTCTTTAAAAATTAAACTTAGGCTTCACTTAAAAACTAGTGCTAGCACTGACATTTTTATTATACATGAAAGTATATCTAGTGTTATATCTATGATTAGTTTAGTTATATCCTAAACCACTATTATCATATAAAGGTTTAGAACTAGATAAAATCATGTTAAATTATTTTGACCTTTAATAAGGTTCACGAATTCATTTTTACGTTTTTCAAATTTAGTTTTAAAGCCACAATTGTTATCTTCAAAATAAATTTTACTATTTTTTCAAAATATCAATCTCCTAATTTAGTTTAGAATTCTCATTTTTAACGCATGGTTCTTCTTTTTTAGAAGAAAAGTTTGAGATTCTGAATTATCTGAAGAGGATTGTAATAAATCATTTTGTCTTTTCAAATCAAAATTTTCTTTTGAAAATTTTTCTTTCTCTTTTTCAGATAAGGTGTTTTGTTCATCTAGAAATTCTTTAAGAGTTATAGAATTATTTTTCAAAACACCAAACTGATTTTCTATATTTAATTTCTCATTTTTCAATTTCTTGTTATCAAGTTCGATGGATTTCATCTTTTCTAAAATAATTAAATTATGCTTTAATACCTTATCTCTTATATTAACTAATTTATGATTATTTTACTGAAATTTGTAAATCAGAATGTACCTTTTTGTAGTCCTCATTGGTGGCTTTGACGGGGATTTTGCATGTTGTATTTTGACTGGATCGTTTTCTGGCCATTATTGTATGATGTTGTGACGATCGATAGATTTCCTGGCTCTGATACCACTAGTTAGTCGCTATGCACATTATTAAAGATGGCCAACAGTTGCAAACAATGTAAATGCAAAGGAAATAAAATAATAGATAACATAGTCTATTTTATACTAGTTCGGACTCCCGCCCTACGTCCAGTCCTTAAGCATCTCTTAGGAATTCCACTATCAACGCCCTCACTTCACTCGGAGGAACAGGTTTACGGACTCCATCTGAACAACTAAACAAGCCTTAATCTTTTATTTTACAAAGAATTAACTTGAGCACATATGGTATCTTAAATACGCCGAGTAGTCACACTATAGTACAAACTTCAATAGACCTTAAAACGATGCACTATGAGAGTGCAGAGGTTTGGAAGTGAATTAAGACCAGACTCAAATATTGTAGTATTTAAGAGCGATGGTCTAAGCTTGCTTTGGGAATTAATATAGAGTGCTTAACATTTGGAAGCAATATGATAATGATTTGAGAGATAAGATTGTGCGTTTGATTTGGAAACGATAGGAGGTTTATATAGGAGTGATATGATGTCATTGAATAAGAGCATCCCTTCAGCAATTAATTTTGGAAGAGGTTCAACCATGGGGACTTTGCAACACCGGCAAGCGCTTTTAAGCGGCTGTGGCATGGTGGTAGTATGCATGCATTTCACCTGGGTGTCCCATGTTCGAGTCCCACTTCTTTCTCATCTTTTCAGTCTACACTTCCACCTTTTTTGCAACCATATATAGGGGCGTACGCTACGTAGTAAATAAAAGTAATGGTAATGCAGTGGTAAGCATGTATGTTTCAATAATTAACGCTTGGGTTCAAGTCCTGGTGCAACTATTTTTACAATTCTTTTATTTTTGTGCTTTGTCAAGTAACATCTCAAATGTTGAAAGAATGCGCACATGTAGTTAATGCACGTTTTCTCTCCATGTTGCTTGATTTCCATTCTAGCCTTGCACTATATTTTTGTTCTCCATATTTATTTACTTATTTTATTCTTTAGTAGATATGTTTAAACTCCATTATCCATCATATGGCTGCAAACACACTAGTAGCATCTTCATATAGTTATTATCATTAAAATATACTAAAATCATGTTTTCAACAATAACATCTCCCTTCCCTAAGTTGCTGCCGACATGGGCCAATGAAGAGAACTTGGTACCGACCTCTACGCTTAGAGAATTTGGTGTTGCGATTTGGACGATGAGCTCTTCCCATGCTCAATAATATGCCTCTCAAGTTTCATCCAAATCTGACTAGTTTTGCCTCTGATTTGCCCAATTTCCCAACCTATCTAACCAACATCCAAAACACTAGTAAACAACGTCAAAACAGAACATACAATCATAGAATAACATGCATAGACATCCTTTCATACAACCAATATATAGGAATGTGATAATTAAACTAGTTTAACTCTAAATCTATGTTTTACATTAGCATATGCGTAAGAATGATGGAAATACACTAGCCTGTAGATATGAGAGAATTGATTACAAAAACCATTTTAAAACCCATTTCAAAATCTCCAATTTTTAGTCATAAGCGTATAAGGATAAGTGATTAAAGTTAAAAAAACCTATTTTTAGATAAAAGTCAAGTTAAAAACAAGCCTTTTAACCGTACAAACAAGTATAGATGATTGAGAGGTCAAGAACTACTCACCAAATACCTAAAATACCCAATTTCTTCCTTAGATTTGAAGTGGACAACAAGGAAGAAGGACCCAAATCAACAAAAATGATAATCTCTACCTTCTATATGTTAATCCCTTCTTTAATTGGTTATTTGGCCAAAATTAGTAAGGAGAAGATGTGATTTTTGATGAAATTAGGGCTAATGGAGGTTTGGATCTATTTTGGGAAGAAGGAAATAACTTAGGTCAGTTTCTATAGCTTCTTCCGAAGTGGGTTAGTAGGCCTAACTATGGGCTTAGTTAATTACCCATTAAAACTAGCCAACAGCAACCAAAACTTAAAACTGCAATAACTTTTTAAATGAAAAATCCATTTTACTAGTATAACAACTCTATAGAAAGAAAAATCATCATCTTGAAGCAATGAAAGTGATTTGAGCCCTAATTTGGCTCTTATCAATAGTACAAATAAAAAAAAATTAGGGTCAAAATGGGCACATAGAAATTCGAAAAGGTCACGGATGTGAAAATTATCCCTAAATGTCACTTTCCGGAATCTTAGAGTCATATGACCTTATATGAATAAAATTATAATATTTTTCGATCCCACGATACGTAAAGCACGGGTTGTTACACAGAGACTACTATCATTCTGACTGCATGGAAAGACTTAGTAATGAAACCAAACATGACTATTGTTAGGCAACCAGTCCGTAATGTGGCTAAGGATGAGAAGAAGCTAAGGAACAAGACAATCAGACTAGTAAAGGTCTAGGGGAGTGACAACAAGAAAGACTGTACTTTAGAGACAGAGAACAGGATTAGAGACAATTATCCTGATTTGTTTTGATGATATGTTTTATGTCTATGATTATGTTTAATGTTATGTACCTTATCATAATTTCGAGGAAGAAATACTTTAAAGAGGGAAGTTAGTAACACTCCTAATGTAATTAACATTATTTGGGAAATTTAATTAGATAAACTAAATGAAATATTGTATTGAGATAAGGAGAATAAGATTGATAATTAGATGGGTCGTATATAGATTAAATGGTTAATGAGAATAATTAAACAATAGAACGAAAAGAGGAATAATGGGAGGGGTAAAATTAGGAATTATTATCCTTATTCCACTATCGCTTCATATAACAAGTTAAATAAGTTGAGGCCAGCCATTGCTAAGAAAATAAAGAAAATAAAAGCTTAGGAAATCAAAGGCAAAGCTAAGAGGAATCTAATTAACACTTAAATCTCAATCTCTTTAACCAAACAAAGTGAATAATGATAAACCATCTCAAGTTTACTTATTTAATTGCGATTTTATGATTAAACCGGAATCTTATGATTGTTTTATGCCATGTTTTAAATGTTTGGTTGAATATATGCTTGAATGATGAATTATAAGATTTATTATGAATTTATTTAATTGGATTTAAGAGTGAAACCTAGTTTATGAAATCCAATCGATGTGAAATTTTGATATTATGTTAGGAACATTATTTTAAAAGTGGATATTTAATTTCATAATTTTCCAACCAAGTATGAATATGTTATAAATTTCTTAAGTGAAGAAAATGTTTTATTTCAGGTTTCAATTATTAAAAATAATTAAATAATATTTTTGGTTCCTAAATATTTATATGATAAAGAATATGATAAATTTAATTTATTGTGATATTTAGAATTTTTTCCGAGTGTTTATGATTTTATATCAATTTATTAGGCTAGAAAAGCTTAATAATTATATTAAAATATTAATATAAATTATAGTTTGCAAATATGTTTGGAAATGTAACTTCTAATCTATAGCAGTTTTTCTGGAAAGGATTTTGTATAGAAAATTATTATCCAATAAGAATTTGACGAAAGATTGGAGTTGGTGAAAGATATTGCTTTTTAAAGAAATAGAACATTTTTTATATTAGTTACGATATTGCCTTGCATTATTAGTTCATGTTGCAGTCCATCTATGCCACATCTCATCACTTACCTGTAGAGAAACATATGATTTCATGTTCATTGGTATGTAATGATTCCACTATAGTTGGGGGATTCAATGTCGAAATTGATGCCTACGATGTTGGAAATGCCATTGATATTCTATGCTGCTAGTCTTCTATGTCGTATATGATAAACTTATTATTTTATGATGCATGTTTTATAGTGACATTGATAATTCCACAAGTTTTATAGCGACGTTCATGATGCCTCATATTTCCTATACCGATATCAACTCCATAAGGCAGCAATGCTGTTATAAGTATAGTTTCGAAATAAGCTACGTTACGGCGTTGATGCCGCATATATGAATTTCAAAATTGATTATATAGAAGCAATGATGCCGCTAGTTTCTTATGATGTCATGTTTTGGCCATAATGCCACCATAGGCTATTTTCAACACTGATTATATACAACAACGATGATGCCTAACCTAATTTTTTATTTATTTCCATATTCCTAAGTTTTAAAGTTGTATGCTACGCAAACTGATAACTATGCCACTTATAGTCAGAAACCTACATTCATTTATGATATGCGGCATAAATGGTTTTTGTCTTATGACCTATGTTTTATAAATCAAATGCTTTAATACAATCTCAATATAAAAAGGTGTGACTACCTATATAGACAGTATTAATGCTGCATGTTATCAATATAAAAGGATTTTTTGTATATGGATTTGTAGCCTAAGGTTTTAAGGTGCGACAACCTCTAAGTGATAGTGAAATTCGTCAACGTTATTTTAAAAAGCATATGTATCTTGGCATAATATTTTTGATAAAGTAAAGGGCAGTAGTTTCCTCATTTTAAAGTTTGATTTCAAGGGTTAAACAAGTATAAAGACTTATGTTTTCAAAGAAATAAAAATGGTATATAGCTTAGGATTTTACTAAAGATATTACAGTTCTTATCAGCTTCAGATAAATAATGATAAGATGAATTGACTTAGGGTCACACCCTATACTTCAGCTGTTAGCCCCTACCTAATATTAGTCTGAAATTCTAGTGCGTAGAGCTTCGTCAAAGGTATGACTGAAAGTAGATTTACACACATAAAGGAACATACAAAGATGAGGTAGGCTATTGGTTGGCCTACAAAACCCTTATGATCAAAGTGACCTTAGGAATAATAAGTTTTGGGCAGACCATCTAGTTTCCTTCAAATAGTAAGTTGGAGAATTTGATATATAGAGTAAGCCCGAATCAACCATATAGGTTTGCAGTTACCCTGAGAAAATTATGATGTGGGACAGATAATCGATTTATTTTGACAGATTGGTCATGATTACCTAAGTCGCATGCATGCATATGTGTTATCTGGCATTTTAACCTATTGAACTAACTGCATGAGTTAGATTCGGTTGCCACTAAGGCCAATGACTCCGAAGTGATGATCATGGGGAGCAAAAGTTAAGTGTATGTGATAATATGAATTCAAGGTTGAATGGAATTGATAGTATGCAAGGTAGAGTGTTTGACATGTGAAATACGGTTCAACACATAGGAGGGATCGACATAAAATTAGCTCCAATAAGAAAGATTGGTATGTTTCAAGGTGTGGAAGCATTCTTGTTGAAAACAATTAATATCTTAAGATCCACAAGTCCAACGCATATGAAATTTAGTGAGCAAGACATGGGAACGCTAGAGAGCCTACCTTAGGGATCGCACTTTAAGGGGATGAAGTTGGAGGGATCGGTATACTTCTGTTGGAAGGGATCGGCAGAAAGCAGCTTGCAAACCATATTGAAGCAAAGATCAAGCAATAACTTAAGCTCTATTGATACAATTAGCATGAAATTTAAAGGCCAAGCGTATTTAAGCATAAGGAAGCCACCATAGGAATCATATCCCAAAATTCAACCAAAGAAGGGATTGTACCGATTCCTCTTCTTTGGAAATTGGGCCATGCGACCCCTCTTGTGGGCCCATATGGTTTTAAGGTTCCTTCTACCAAGTTTTCAGAGAGATATTTGGCCATCTTCATCCATAAATACAGGCTTGGTTGTTCATTTTTAATAATTTATGGTGCTATTTTCTTTATATTCTTTTTTAACTAAGGATTTTAATTCGATCCATCTTGTATTGAGATTATAAAGTTATATATAAAGCAATTTGTTCAAAGTAGACGTAGGCAAACAATGCTGAACCACTATAAATCATTGTATGTGTGGTTTTCTTTCAATTAGTTGTTGTTTCTTTATTATTATCCACTTTTTCCATTTTATTCTTCATTGAATCCTCTTCATAAAGTTTATGTTGGGTGTTTGTGCCAATTTTTGGTGCAAGCATTTTGGTGCTTTCACTAAGAACCTTGATTCTCAACTGATTAGGATCCCTTTATTGCTACTGGATTACATAAATCCCTCGAAGGAGATCCATAGTTATCTTTAAGAAGTTTGCTTATATTATTCAAATTTTCAAAAATATAAATAAATCTATTAATAATGGTGAGGAACACTAGATTTGCTTTTCAGAACGTGGAAAGAAACGAGAATGTTAGTATCCAACAAGGAGGCCCGAGCAATAAACAATTGGATATAAATGCTGTACCAGTTGATGTCCAGAATCCATCTAATTCTATTACAAGAGCTGAATTTCAGAATCTGATGAGAGAGCTATTGGATAGCCGTCAACAATTACATTAGCAGATTTAGACCAATATCAACCTAATGAACCAACTCACTCAGCAATAGCGAGAAAAAGCTAGGAGATACCCTACCCCTTACTCAGCATCGTAGAGTTCTAGCTCATTGGACGAAATCACATGCATAGGCTTCGCAGAACAAGCGGATATCGTGCACAAACTTAGGAATGTCAATAGGCATACCATCGTTTTCCACCAGGATCAATCAGTGTCGATCCTCCAAAAAGATCGGTACCAATCCCTCCTCCAGAGGAGGGAACTTACCTATGTGCACTAGGATGTAAGCTAGAGCTGCTGCAGCAGGTTTGGATGATGGAGTCTAGTTAAATGTTGACCAAGTGCTTCCTCAAAATGACGATGAAGAGAATTTACAAGACATACATCGAGAAGATGTTGAACCAAGAAGATATGGAATGGCTCGTAGACATCGATCAGACCATTCATGTAAGGAGGAACACGACCACCGCTTGGCACAAACTATCCAAACGCCGGACTAGTCAGCTATGGTCAGACAATTAGTGAGAGAGAGTCAAGGCTTGACCAATGATAACTGAGGAATCTCGACAAGGCATACCTCGTTCACTGATAATATCCTACATGCAGAGTATCCAAGGAGGTTCAACATGCCATTGATGCCTGCCTACGAGGGAAAAACAAACCTCAGGTAGCATATCATGAGATATGAATGCCTGATGGATTCTGCATGAATAGATGATGCAACCAAGTGTAGATGTTTTCCCATAAATCTCTCTGGAATAGCAACGAAGCTGTTTACAAGGCTACAGCCATGGTCGATCTGTAAATTTGATGATTTGGCAACAAGGTTTGTGGAGCAATTCTGAATGCATGTAGCCCGCCCTAGGATGTAATTTCCCTATCCAACGTGATCCAAGCTCCAAGAGGATCATTGAGAGATTATTTGGAGAGAATCCATACAGCTATTACATAAATCAGTAGTCTGAATGATCATGCAATATTGATGGCAGTGATAAGAGGAATTGATCGAGAATCTGATTTTGGCTATTGGTTAACTGGCAAACCACCCGCAACGTTAGAACGCTTTTATACAAAGGCGACTCAGTATTTGAGGAAGGAGGAAGTTAGATCCTCCAAGAAGAAGAATGTTGTAGGACCGAATGGAGAGGGAGTACAGAGTAATTTTTCTATAAAGCACTATGATAAAAGTCCTGGAAAAGTTCAAGTGAATTTCCAAACAAACCGAATTAATAAAAGAAAGGCGGAGATAGGAGCCGAGAACGAAAGAGGGATTCTGGAAGAGGGAAGCCTAGGATTTCGATTTACAATACTTACACGACACAAAATATATCCCTGGAGATTATCTATTTGTCTACATGCAATACCATGCAGTACAGAGTGCCTCAAAAAAGAATCAATAGAGAAGCAGAAACAAATCAGGAAATATTGTCTGTTTTACAAATGCTATGGGCATAAAACAAATGAATGCAGGCATCTCCAAGATATTATCGAAAATTTAATTCGAGAAAGGTAGTTACAACAATTTGTGTAAACCCCTCAAAGTGACGGATACGGGATATCTGACCCCAACCGAGGACAAGCATTGCACAAGGCCGACGAGCCCGCGTAGACTGGTGGAAGATTGGCGATCAATACAATAGTCGAATAACTGCATCCGACTTATAAGAGTTAGCATGAAATAGAGAGCTATGCTAACGCGGTTAAGCATGTGGATTTTGAATGCTACTCAAACATGGAAGATGGAGCTCCGACAGAGCTATAACGTACAATGGTAGATGATATCGTGTTTAGAAATAGAGATGCAGACAAAATGGAGGCTCTTACGGTCGACCCAATGGTCATTTTAGCTATGATCGGCACTGCTTTAGTGAGAAGGATATTGGTTGGCTGTGGAAGTTCTGTAAATAGAATTTTTCAAAAAAGCTTATGACTAGATGAGGATAGAAGCGAGGAATTTGGAACCGTATAAAGCCCACATTCATGGCTTTAACGATGTTGCAACTGAAGCTGTTGGTTATGTTGAATTACCTGAAGATTTAGGAGAAGGTGACCGTAGGAGAGTATGTATTTTGCCTTTTGTTGTTTTGGATGTTACTCTCTATACATTGTTTTTTTGAGCCTACCAACACTAGCTGAGTTTCGCGCAGCTCTTGCCCCATAATACTTGACTTTAAAGTTCTCGACATATAATGGAGCCAAAGTCGTTTATGGCGATCAATCAGCTAGACATGCCTGTTATCTAGCTTAACTGAGGATGCTCAACTAAAGGAGAAAGGTAAGGGTATAGACAAGTCAGTCCACATCCACGCCACTGAAGGTTGACAACTAGCTCCTGTGCCTTGGCTCGAGCGCCATAGTTGGCTCTATAGGGGTATGAATCTAAGAGATGCTGAGGAGTAGCCCAAAGAATCCAAGGCTACACCGGTTGAGCTGACGATTGACATCACAATTAGCCACGACGATCCGTCACGGGTCCTAAAGATCAGATCACAGCTTAGCCCCTCGTTGGTGAAATAATTTGTTGGATTTCTCCAAGCTAATCCCGATGTGTTCATTTGGACTCACTCTGACATGTGCGGGATCTTGCCTGTCATTGCGGGCCATGCATTGAATATCGACCCATGGCATGTCCTGGTGAAACAAGAAAGATGTCACATGGATTCGGAGAGATCAACCCCTCTTATAAAGGAGGTGGATAGACTCAAAGACAATGGGTTTATTCGTGATGCCCACCACCTTAAGTGGGTATCTAAACCTGTACTTGTGAGAAAGACGAATGGAAAATGGCGAAAGTGCGATAATTACTAGGACTTGATAAAGGCATGCCTAATAGGTAGTTCTCCCCCTCGAACGATCGACCAGCCGGTAGATTCGACCATGGGACACGAATTGCTATTTTTCATGGATGCATACTTAGGATATAACCAAATCCCGATGCATATTCCTGATCAAGAGCACACCAGCTTCATTACCGATGTTGGATTATATTGCTATGTGGCAATGCCGTTTGGACTAAAGAATGTAGGAGCGACCTACCAGCAACTAGCTAATAGAACGTTTAAAGATCTAATCGAAAAAATGATGGAGGTATATGTGGATGATATGCTTGTGAAGTAACGACAATCCATCGACCAAATTAGAGACATGGAAGAAATGTTTGACATCCTTTGACAATATAAAATGAAGATTAATCCTCTAAAATGTTCCTTTGGTGTTGCATCAAGAAAGCTCTTGCATTTACCGTTAATGCCCGCAAAATCATAGTTAATCCTAAAAAGATCCAAGCTATTAGCAATATCCAAGCACCAAAGATTATTAAACAAGTACAGAGTCTAAATGGGAAGGTTACTGCCTTAAGCCAATTCATTTCTAGAGCTATCGATAAATGCATTCCTTTCTTTGACTTGATTAGGAGAGGGAAAAAAATTTCAAATGGACGCAGGATTGTAAAGATGCGTTCCAAGCTTTGGTGAATCACTTAGAGAAAGCACCCATCTTATCAAATTGTAACATCCCGGAATTTTTAACAATATCAATTTAATAATCTGTAATAAAAATTAAATTGATATTGATATTCTGTAAATAATTATTCAGATAAATTTAATAATCTCTTCAGTAAATATTTGAATTGGTTATTTTATCTTTTAAAAATAATAAATTGATCCTATTTCCAATATAAATACTTGGTTTATATTTTAAATAGAATTAGCTTTGTTTAAATTTTAATAAGTAAAACATATTTTCTAGTTTTTATAATTTGAGAAATTTGTTTTATTTAATATTTGTAGTAAATTGGAAAATTGGCTTTATTTAATATTTAAGCTTTTCAAAGTTTAATAAATGATTTTGGTTTAACTTAATAATTAAATCATGTTTTAAATTCTAATATGCATACATTATAAATGGGAAATTTTAATACAAACTAGTATGAGTTTTCAAAGACTATTTCATAAATAAATATGATTTTAAGAACTGATAAGAAAATATTAAATGTTTTTAATTAAATTAGATTGAACTTTAAATTTAGAATGATCAAATAAAATGGATATTTTATTGGTAAAAATATGATTTCTTTTAAAAATGATTTTTTTTAAAACAATGTTTATAGTATATTGTTTTTATAAGTAAGTTTGAATAGAATTTGTAATTTTTGTTTCAAATTTAATTTATGTATATAACTTGATTTGAGATTTATTGATTTTGAGTTTGGTTTGAATATAAATTTAAAAGATTGAAGTCTTAATTATTTTAATTTCTATATGTATAAGTTTTATTTTATAAGCATGATTTGCTTTCTTTTATAAATTTAGATACATATTTAAATTCTAATTAATTTATCAATTAAGCTTAATACATGTTTATTAACATGTTAATATACAAATTACTTTTAAAAGACAAGTGTATGAAGATTTAGCATTATTTAACAAGTGTTGTACAATTTGACAAGTGTTAAAATTTTGTTTAATTTTTCTTTACTTTTATTAAAACTGAAAATACCTTAGTTTAATTTACATCTTCATTCATATTGCATTCCATTTTTTTATCAAAGAATATTCAAACTTCTAAAATCTGTATCATCTTCATCTCATAATGTAAAACCAAGATCAAATCCCTGTAACCCTCCTCATTATCAATCTGTAGCTTGCATTTCCTCTTCAAATCAAAGTAGAAACCTGCATACCTCAAATGCATTAACAAGCCACAAAATCTGCAAAATTTAAATCAAAGATCAGATCTGCATGTCCTCATATCAAAAGCATCTGCATGTTACTCAAACATCAAATATGCAACTCCTCAAATCAGAAGATATGCATTTCCTCAAACCAAAATAAAGCCTGCATTTTTTTTTTCTACACTTTGTTTTGGACCTGGGTTGAAGTTCATCTGCATGCTAGCATGGGGTTAGGAAATATAGGCAAAACTGCATCTACATCTACATGCAAGTGACTAGGGAGGAATCATGAACATTTCATCAAGATTTCAACAGAGGAAATCAGGCCAGCATTTGTTTTCTGGAAAATTCAAAACAGGGGTCTGCATATCATTTCAAACATGGAGTGAATCAGGATCAAAACAGCTCTGCATTTGTTAAAAAGGTGAGTAACTTAAAATTTAAATTTTTAAAACAGGTTGCATGCTAGTATACTAATATGGAATAGTTTTATTTTGTTATAATTATTGCTGATATGAAAATAGGTGATGTGTATGCTGTTTTTTTTCTCCTTTCTTCTTTCAATTGTCTGTTCTGTTTTGTCTTGATTTTACAGGCACCAAATTGATATTGGATACTTATCACATAATCTATTTTCTGATATTATGTAAGATATAAAGTAAAGATTGTTTTATTTTCTTAAATTAATACTTAGAATTTTCAAGAAAGTTAAAATATCAGTTTCACTCTGGAAACACAAGAAACATCAAAGCATGTTGATTCTTGGCAAAATTTAAAACATACAAGTGTTGTATTTCAGTATCATAATTCAATAGTACTAACTGGAACTTGATTTCTAAATCAAAAATTGGAATTTTTAGAATCAAGATAAGGGTGCAGTTAGAAGTTGAACTAAATATGAAATTTGGGGTTTTCCTGGGAATTCATGAATCTGGAGGAGATGAGTTTCGGCATGGTGATGGAGAATGCATCAGAGATGATAGGAAAAATAGGTGAAGGTGATGAAAATCACCATGGTTGCAGAAATGTTGATTTGCTTTCTGTAGCCCTAGTTTTACAGTGAAATAAGGATTTGATCACGGCAGCCATTATAGTTGATCGAGTGTCGAGATCTTTTGGGAATTGATAGTATGGCCCTAGTTGAAGGTGAGGCCGGAGTGGTTGACCCGCTGATGGTCGGTGGCCTGTGTTATCGGCGTTGACAGGTTTAGAGAATTCTGGGATGATTGTTGCCAGGTTTGGGTTTAAGATACCCAAATTCGTATTAGGGGTTTGAAGCTTGAATTGGTGGTCGTAGTGGGTTGCTGGTTTGATTTCTGGTGAGATGTGATGGTCGTTGGCGATCATAAATGGACGGCGACGCCGTGCATATGCACGGTGAGGTAGTGAACAGGAGATGTTGGATAGTGTGGGGTGACTCGGGTGAACTCCTTTTTGACTCGAAGTGTTGTGGTATGTGACTCGGGGAAATTGGGTTACAAACTCGAAGTAATTTAGTGGAGAGGTTCTGGTTTTTGTTTTACGGGTTTGTAAAACCTGTAATCTCTGGGTTTAAAAAGAATTGAAAAGCCCTGAATCTTTTGATGATTAGGAAAACTTAAATCAAATTTGAATTCAAGTCTGAGAATTGTTTGAATTCAATTTAAGTTAATATTCCAGTTAAATTAATAAAGTTAAAAAGAAAACTTATTTATTTTTACAGATTTTAATAACCTGGAAACTGTTTTACAAAACCTGAAATATTTGTGTTTTTAAAATTTTAAACTGAATTTAAAAAGTGTAGAGCAAGATTTTAAACAAAATTTTGAAACAAGTTTGAATCTTAATTCAAAATGAGTTTGAATTATAGATTTAGAAATATTTAAGTTTCATGAAAATAAAGGTTTTGTTAACTTTGAAATAGTGAAAGTGTTTTATAAAATGATTTAAAATCTGAAGTTTAAAGTTTTAAAACAGAGTTTGAAATTTAAATTTAAATCTGGATTCAAAACTAATTTGAATCTTAGTTTGAAATAAATTGTTTAAGTAGCTGATTTTTTTTAGAATGTAAAGAAAGTTTTAAATTTAAATTTAAACCTGGAATCAAAGTAGAATGTGTATTCAGTTTTGAAATTGAAAGAAAATTTGAAGTTGCAAGATTTAAAACTAAGTATAAATTGAGTTAAGTTATAAATTGTTTGAACTTTGATTTCAACTTATATTTGAAATGGATATTGGAAACAAGTTCAAAAGCACTTTGTTTTAAAATAAAATTTGTTTTAAAACATAATTTAGAAATGTTTTATTTTAAAGTTAAGTCAAGAAATAATGTTTTGAAATTAAATTATTAAAAAGGTAATTAAGTAATAATTAATTAATTAATTTAATTAATTATTAAGGTTAAATGCATATTGATTTATGGATTAATCAAATTGAAAATTTAGATCATTAATTAGATTTTTAATTAATGATTAATAAATTATTAATTAAGTATTTAAGTTTTTAATCAAGATTAATTTATTTAAATAATTAGACATTAATTTTAGATAATTAAAGATAATTAAATTTGTAATTAATCTAAGATAATTATTTAATTAAATAATTAGAGAAGGGTTAATGAGGTGATTAACCAGGATTATTTAATAATTAATTAATGTGATTAGTTTTATAATTAATTAGATTAATTAATTTAGTAATAATCAATTGTAAATGTTTTAAGTATAATTACTTGATAAAGTAATTAAGAATTAATTACTTAATGTAATTAATTTAGTTTAATGGAATTGTTTAATTTAATTAATTAAGTTTAATTAATTTTAAACATTTGGGTTTTAAATAATTACTTTATGTAATTAATGATTTGGGAATTTACTTAGTTAAGTAATTAATTAATAATTACATGATTGTAATTAAGTGGAGGTGTTTAAGTATGAGTAAAATTGGATTAATTATTTAGAAATTAATCAAATAATTAATTAAGAAATTAATTATTAAGGATCATTAATTATTTTAATTAATGATGTAATTAAAGTTGATTAATTATGATTAATTAATCAGTAATAGGTAATTAAAGGTAATTAATTAATATAATTAATTAAGGATTAAGGTAATTAATTATGATTAATTAATTAATTGAAGTAATTAAGGTTAATTACTGTTAGTTGAGGATAATTAATTTGTGAAATTAATTAAGGATAATTACATGAATGTAATTAAGAGTAATTAATCAAGAGTGATTAATTAGGAAGATTTATTTTGAATGATTAATTGATTGTAATGAATTAAATAGATGGTAAGCAAGTTATAATTGGGTGAAGTAATTAATTTAATTTATTTTAATTAATTATAGATTAAGTAATTAATTTAATTCATTTTAAATTAATTAGAGATGGAGATAGTTAATTTAATTCATTTAAATTAATTATATTGTGATGAGTAAATCTTTGCTTATGTATGAATGGATGTCATTGTTTGACTTAGATGCCGTGTGATCTCAGTAATGAGATAAATGATATTGTGTGGTATGGATGCTTGATTGTGTTGTGATGATAACATAGGTTATCTATTGTGATGATATATGGAATATCTATTTGATATTGATTATGTGGGTTCCCTATTATGTGATAATGTTGATTATCAGTTATGATTTATGAGTTATCTATCTGTGTGTATATAGATACTATATTGAAATGTTTTAAAAACTTTTAAACAACTTGGACCTAAAAGACACGCTTTGGATTTCGATGAGACCGGGATCGGGTTTCCATATTTGGATATCCGAAAACCACATCGATTCCAAATAACGTTAGGTCGTGAACCAAAGTGGAGCGAGTGAAGACTCGAGGTGTAAGGGCTATACGTCAGTATAACTCTGTGGGTGATTCCGCAATGAGTTTGACGGAATAGTACTTATAGATTCGAGATGGTGGTATGAAGTGCAAGGGTTATTGTCGTTAACTCTGAGGGTGATTCCAATATGAGTGTAACGAGATAATGCCTTCGGTTTCGTTCGAACCCGGAACGAACTTGTATGGATTGAATGCTTTCAGCACATCGTCAGGTGGACGATGAGCATTCTAAGATGTTATGTCCTATAAAGGTAAATCGTAGCCTCAAGCCTCATCAACCGGGAATGGCTAAAACAGGGGAGGTGCAGCAAGGCTTCGTGGGTAGCCCCCACTTGAGAGTAAGATATACCCCTGTCTAGAGGTCCCTTTATATTTCGGCTGTGTGGACGGTCTTTTGAGCTCTTACCGTCGGGGTTATCTTATTCGGAACTGTTCAGTAAGGAACGGGTCCGGCTTTGTGTTGCAGGGGATGAAGGGAGTAATCCTCGGTACGGTGATCTAGGCCACGTACTGTGACGGGCGGTACCCCAGTAGCCCTGCCATTGTATGGAATCCAAAATCCAATAAGTGCCAACGGTTTTGATTGTATTACCCACTTTTGTGGCTAGTAGCTGGAATTTAATGAATGTAACAATTTCGGCTATTTCATATTTATTTGAAAACCCTAGACACTATTATAATATCAGAGAATTTCCTATCAAATGTTTTGGTTAGCGTAAGGTAAAAACTTTTCCATGTTTATGTGTGGGAAGTCTTACGTGATACCTTTCTTTTCAAAGGTTTTTGAAAGTTAAGCAACTTTAACCTGTTACTCACACCAGACCCATGTCTGACCCGGAGTTTATTTTTGTTTTTCATAAACTCTTGGGTACTCAAATTTTTATGAGTAGTCAAGAGAATTCAGGTTAGGATTCAGGTTTGCTTTGACGGATATTGGAGGAGCAATGGAGCAGGAGGCTTCTGCGTATAGCTATAGAGTATTCCGCTGTGTTAGATTCTGATGTTTGTTTCTTTCTTCTCTTCTTTATTTTCTCTTTTCTATCCCTTTCTTTCTTAAAGATGACGCGTTTTTCCGGGAGTGAAAGTCGGGTCGTCTCACTTGGTATCAGAGCGTTAGGTTGAGTGAATACCTAGGCTCTGTAGTGGTGTCTTTCTTGAGAGAGCGTATTTGTAATTTTAAATAAATATATATATTTATTTCTACCTATCTATTGGGTTACCTGTTCAGGTTTTTCCAATATAAGTTATAAAGGTAGATGGGGTAGTAGTGTGTGTAACACGACTACCATTGGTTGGAGTTTGAATGTTTGAGGTTGGAAGTATTGGACGAGACTGTAGACCTAATACCGTCTCGAGTGAGTTCTGTAGTAATGAAGAACTTCATTGATCTCTGAAGGAAACCTGTTAAGGTTCGGAGTTCATTTTTGAAGTTGATGAGTAGAATGTGGATCTGTTGGATTGGGCAGAAGCAAGTGATGGTATTTTGATACTTCAGGGAGATGAAGGGAGTAATCCTCGGTACGGTGATCTAGGCCACGTACTGTGACGGGCGGTACCCCAGTAGCCCTGCCATTGTATGGAATCCAAAATCCAATAAGTGCCAACGGTTTTGATTGTATTACCCACTTTTGTGGCTAGTAGCTGGAATTTAATGAATGTAACAATTTCGGCTATTTCATATTTATTTGAAAACCCTAGACACTATTATAATATCAGAGAATTTCCTATCAAATGTTTTGGTTAGCGTAAGGTAAAAACTTTTCCATGTTTATGTGTGGGAAGTCTTACGTGATACCTTTCTTTTCAAAGGTTTTTGAAAGTTAAGCAACTTTAACCTGTTACTCACACCAGACCCATGTCTGACCCGGAGTTTATTTTTGTTTTTCATAAACTCTTGGGTACTCAAATTTTTATGAGTAGTCAAGAGAATTCAGGTTAGGATTCAGGTTTGCTTTGACGGATATTGGAGGAGCAATGGAGCAGGAGGCTTCTGCGTATAGCTATAGAGTATTCCGCTGTGTGTTCTCTGAGTGTTCTGTATTGAGATTGAGTTGTATAACTAGACAGGTATTTATAACTGTCTAGTATGAGTTGTTTATGCTGTGTATCTCTGATGTATATGATACTATGTAAAGTATTATGTTATTAATATAGTTTATTCGTTCCGCTGTGTTAGATTCTGATGTTTGTTTCTTTCTTCTCTTCTTTATTTTCTCTTTTCTATCCCTTTCTTTCTTAAAGATGACGCGTTTTTCCGGGAGTGAAAGTCGGGTCGTCTCACTATTAATAGAAGTAATTAAGAGTTAATTACTTAATTTATTTAAGTTAATTAATTAATGTGATTAATTAATTAAGGAATAAGATTAAATAAGGGTTAATTACTAAGAGTAATTAATCAAGAATTATAATTAATGATTAAAGTAATTAATTAAGGATTAATTATTGATTAATAATTACTTAATGAAGTAATTAAGATTTAATTAATTGGATTAATTAATCAAGGATTAATATAATGGATTTAGAAATAATTAATTAAGAAGTTAATTAATTAAGATAAGTAATTACAAATTGTTAATTACTGTTTATATTTAATAAGAAGATTAATTACAAGTTAATTATTTAATTAATTAAGGATTATTAATAATAAAGATTATTAATTAATATAATTAATGAAGTAATTAATTTATGTAATTAATTTAAGTGTGATTAATTAATTGTAATTAATTAAGGATTAATGTAATTAATTATAGTTAATTAATCAATGAAGGATCATTAATTATTTTAATTAATGATAGTAATTAAAGGTTAATTACTGAATATGGTTATGGATAATTACTTGAATATGACTACAGGATAATTAATCTAGGGAGATTAATTTAAGAAGATCATTAAGGAATGATAAATGAATTTGATTTGTGATAAATCAATGAAGTAGGATTAAGATAATCCAAGTGGTTAAAGGATAGTAATTAATTTAATTACTATCCTTAATTAATAACTTATTATTGATTAATTAAGATTTTAATTAATCTATAATAAGCACTCCATCAACTCCATCTCTAGGAATCATTTTAATTAATTACAAAGTAATTAATTAATTGTAATTAATTAAGGTTTAATGTAATTAGTTATAGTTAATTAATGAAGTAATTAAAGGTTAATTACTAATTATGGTTAAGAGTAATTAATTTGTGAAATTAATTAAGGATAATTACTTAAATGTAATTAAAGAATAATTAATCAAGGGGATTAATTAAAGTGATTAATAATGGATAATTAATTAATTAATTTGTAATTAATTAAAATGATTCCTAGAGATGGAGTTGATGGAGTGACTCAGTTTTGGAGGAATTTCTGAGTTTTCTTTATGGATCTGTAGTACCATATTTCTGGAAAGTGATGTCCAGTTAGTGCTTGTGTTCTTTGCCAGCTTTTTATTATCAACTTCGGATCAGAGTTGTGCAGCGGAAGCGGTTTGATAGTGTTTTTGATTTTCTTTTTCGGATCAGAAGAAGTTTGTTGTTTTCTGCTGTCTATGGAGTAGAATTGTGCTTTGGATTTCGATGAGACCGGGATCGGGTTTCCATATTTGGATATCCGAAAACCACATCGATTCCAATTAACGATAGGTCGTTAATCTAAGTGGAGTTTAGTGAAGACTCGAGGTGTAAGAGTTATACGTCAGTATAACTCTGTGGGTGATTCCGTAATGAGTTTGACGGAATAGTACTTATAGATTCGAGATGAAGAATTAGAGTGCAAGGGTTATCGTCGTTAACTCTGAGGGTGATTCCAAAACGAGTGTAACGAGTTAATGCCTTCGGTTTCGTTCGAACCCGGAACGAACTTGTATGGATTGAATGCTTTCAGCACATCGTCAGGTGGACGATGAGCATTCTAAGTGATGTGTCCTATAAAGGTAATCGTAGCCTCAAGCCTCATCAACCGGGAATGGCTAAAACAGGGGAGGTGCAGCAAGGCTTCGTGGGTAGCCCCCACTTGAGAGCAAGATTTTCCCCTGTCTAGAAGTCCCTTTTTATTTCGGCTTAGTGGGCAGTTGGAAAGCGCGCCGACTGCGGGGTTGTCTTGTTCGGAACTGTTCAGTAAGGAATAGGTCCGGCCTTGTGTAGCAGGGGATGAAGGGAGTAATCCTCGGTACGGTGATCTAGGCCACGTACTGTGACGGGCGGTACCCCAGTAGCCCTGCCATTGTATGGAATCCAAAATCCAATAAGTGCCAACGGTTTTGATTGTATTACCCACTTTTGTGGCTAGTAGCTGGAATTTAATAGATGTAACAATTTCGGCTATTTCATATTTACTTGAAAACCCTAGACACTATTATAATATCACTGGATTTCCTATCAAATGTTTTGGTTAGCGTAAGGTAAAAACTTTTCCATGTTTATGTGTGGGAAGTCTTACGTGATACCTTTCTTTTCAAAGGATTTTCTAAAAGTTAAGCAACTTGTAAACTATTTATAATTACTTCTATCTTTAATTAATTTAAAATAAATTAAATTAATTACTCACATATAAATCTTGCTTTGAATTGAGATGCTTTTATAAACAAATTTATCAGTACAATAAAAACACGCCGACCCTTCCTAGTCCACCCGGAAGTCGCATCGCTAACAAAGAAAGAAAGGGATAGAAGAAGAAAAAGAAAGAAAAGAAAGAAAGAACAACACATCAGAATCTCACAGCGGAACGAATGAAATATAATATATAACATATACATGGTTTTATATACATCAGAGTACACAACTATACATCTCAATTTAGACAGTTATAACATTTCTGTCTAATACAATACAAGAATAACTATACAGAATGACAACACAGAATATCACACAGCGGAAACTCTAACTATATCTACACGCTGAAGCCTCCTGCTCCAAAGCTCCTTTAGAAATCGTCAAGAGATAACCTGAATCACTTGACTACTCATATATAATATGAGTACCCAAGAGTTTAATAAAACAGAAAATAAACACTCGGGTCAGACAGGGGTCTGGTGTGAGTAAACGAATTTTAAAAAACAGTTTTTAAACCTGAATTTCATCTTGTTTTTAAATGATGTCTTGATTTTCTGAAATATTGATCTGAAGTGAATGCATGTTTGGAAGTATGATAGTTGAATGCCTGGAAAGTTAAAACTATATACTGTGTAAAATATTAAAGTTGACAGTTTCATATTAAAATTCAATAACTTAAATCTGGATTCATATGGGCCTTTGATGTATAAGTAGAATTTGTTTGTAAATAAGTAATTCATCATCTAAAAATATTTACAAGATTTTAAAATGAAATATTGGCTCAGAAATTTTAAACTTACTGTAAAATCTTAATATGGGTTAAAAATTTATCGAATCAATTTTGGATTCGAATTACATAATTGAATTTCTAATGCAAAGCATGATTTTTGAGATTAGTATCATAATTTTTAGATTAGAAATTGAAAACAATTTTGGGTTTAACTGTTTTGTACACTTTGGTCAATTTGGGACGAACGGCGTCGAATCAATGGACGAGGCTGAGCTCGAAGGTGGAGGAGACAATGGTGGTCATCAGAAAAATACTGGTGTATTTTATTGATGAAGGGGTTGAATGGAAATCGAGGTAGTAGGGTTTTGAGTGTTGTTTTAGTCGTGAGTGTTCCAATGGGATTGGCGATGTCGTAAGGCAACCGGAGTTGACCGCTTGTAGGATGGAGCCACTGGGAGGTGAGGCGGAGCTAGGGTTGTGGCGGCGAGGTCTCTCGTGAGGGGAATGGTCGTTGATGAGTGTTTTCGGTAGCATAGGCTGTAGCAATTTGGGGCGAGGGGTCGAATTTCGATCCACGATCGGAATTAGGTTTCTGGGTGTCGCGTTTGAAAGTTGGGTACGAAGGTGACTGGATGACGCCTTGGCGATGATCGTTGGTGGAAGGGGGCACGGTGCACGTTGCACGCGTGTAGGAGTTTATCAGTGGAATTTGGGTTTTGGGAAGAAGAAGGGTTGGGCTCGAGTTGTACTTCGGGTATTTGCTGGGTTTACTCGAAGCATGTATAGGGAGTTTGTTGTTTTGTCTCGAAGCTTGGTTTAGGTTGGGTTACTCGAAGTTAACGCGAGAGATTATCGTGGATGGCTCGAGTTTGTGGAGCAGTTTTTATCTAACAGTAAAGTGATTAAGGTTAAATAAGTTTTGCTTATAAAACTAGTTGGTTTCAAAGTTAAAATTTAAACAAGCTTTATATATATTAAAATATGAAGTTTTTAAAATAAAAGGAAATGGATATTTTTGAAATAAAACTTGTATTAAATTTTAATTAATATCCTTGGGAAAGTTTTAAAGATTTTAAGGTTTAACTTAAAATGTGTTTTAAATTATAATTGATTTCCAATATATTTTATTTAAATAAGGATTAATGATTTCAATTTAGTAATCAATTATAATTAAGATTTATCTTGAGTAATTAAGAGTTGGTTAACAATTATAATGAAGATTTATATTATGAATTTTTATTCATCTAAAGATAAATAATTGTGAGAATAATTTAGATAATTCAATTATTTTATTAATTATCAAGTGTTATTGGTTAATAAATGATTTAATTAAGATAATTGTTTTCTTAATTAAGAACCTTTTTAAAATATAAAAGTTAAGAATCATTTAATTAAACATAATGATTAAGTTAAATAATTAATTTAATAATTAATTGGTGGTTAATTAAGATAATCACATATGGGTTAATCTAATATAATTACTTGGGAAGTAATTAAGTAATTAAGTAGTTAATTACTAAGGGTAATTAAGTAAAAGATAATTACTCTATAAAAGTGATTAAGTAATGTGATTAAGTGTTAATCACTTGTGTATTAATTTAAGAATTAATTAACATAATTAATTAAAGGTTTAAATTATTTAATTAATGATTAATTAATAAAAGGATTAAAAGTAATTAATTAAGTGATTAATTATTTATTAAAGTAATTAATTAAGAAAGAAATTTAATTAATGGAAATAATCATTAATTAAAGAGTAAGTAATTAATTGTTAATTAAAAATTTAAAGAATAATTAATTTATAATTAAGTTTTAATTACTAAATGTAATTAAAAGTAATTAATTAAAAGTGATTAATTAAAAGTAATTAATCAAAGGTGATTAATTAAAAGTAATTAATTAAATATGATTAATTAAAGTAATTAATCAAGTAAGTTTAATTAAAAGTAATTAATTAAATGAGATTAATTAAAAGCAATTAATTAAGTAGGTTTAATTAAAAGTAATCAATCAAGTGAGATTAATTAAAGGTAATTAATCAAGTGTAATTAAAGGATAATTAAGGAATAATTATCAAGGTAATTAAATAATAATTAATCAAATGTGATTAATTTAAAAGAGTAATTAGGGATAATTACTTGGTATAATTAAGAAGTAATTAATCAAGATGATTAATTAAAAATTGTAACTAAGGAATAATTACTTAAAGTAATTAGGTAATAATTAATCAAGGGGATTAATTAAAGTGGATAATTAAGTGATGTTTAATTAATTAATTTGTAATTAATTAATGAATAAGTCGGATTGGATTGATGATAATCCAAGTGTTTAAGTAAAGAATTAATTTAATTAAGGATGAATTAAATTAATTAAAGTTGGATCAACCTTATGGATGATGAATGATTGATTAATAAGTATCATTGGATAAGTAAATGATATTGAATGTTATTGTATGTCTTTGGTTGATATGTGATGATATGAATGTGATATATATGCTGCTTTGTGATAGGTATAGATGCATGTGATAATAGTAGATTATCTATCTGTGTAATGTGAATCATCCATTTATGTTAAGTGATATTTCTGAATATCTATTGTTTAAATCCCTTAAGTATAACTTGGACATTAAAATGGCGTTGGATTCGGTGAGACCGGGATCGGGTTTCCATATTTGGATATCCGAAAACCACACCGATTCCAATTAAACGTTAGGTCGTTAATCCAAGTGGAGCAAGTGAAGACTCGAGGTGTAAGGACTATACGTTAGTATAACTCTGTGGGTGATTCCGTAATGAGTTTGACGGAATAGTGCTTATAGATTCGAGATGGTGAATCAGAGTGCAAGGGCTATGGTCGTTGACTCTGAGGGTGATTCCAAAATAAGTGCAACGAGATAGTGCCTTCGGTTCCGTTCGAACCCGGAACGGACTTGTATGGATTGAATGCTTTCAGCACATCGTCAGGCGGACGATGAGCATTCTAAGTGTTATGTCCTATAAAGGTAATCGCAGCCTCAAGCCTCATCAACCGGGAATGGCTAAAACAGGGGAGGTGCGCCAAGGCTTCGTGGGTAGCCCCCACTGGAGAGTGAGATTCATCCCTGTCTAGAAGTCCCTTTATATTCGGCTGTGTGGGGCAGTTGATTGCAACAACTGCCGGGGTGGTCTTATTCGGGACTATTCAGTAAGGAATGGTCCCGGCCTTGTGTTGCAGGGGATGAAGGGAGTAATCCTCGGTACGGTGATCTAGGCCACGTACTGTGACGGGCGGTACCCCAGTAGCCCTGCCATTGATGGAAACCCATTTTCCCTACGAGACCCTACGGTTTTGTTTGTATTACCCACTTTTGTGGCTAGTAGCTGGAATTTAATGAATGTAACAATTTCGGCTATTTCATATTTACTTGAAAACCCTAGACACTATTATAATATCACCGGATTTCCTATCAAATGTTTTTGGTTAGCGTAAGGTAAAAACTTTTCCATGTTTATGTGTGGGAAGTCTTACGTGATACCTTTTCTTTTAAAGGTTTTTTTCTAAAGTTAAGCAATCTTAAACCGTTTACTCACACCAGACCCCTGTCTGACCCGAGTGTTTATTTTCTGTTTTATTAAACTCTTGGGTACTCATATTATATATGAGTAGTCAAGTGATTCAGGTTATCTCTTGACGATTTCTAAAGGAGCTTTGGAGCAGGAGGCTTCAGCGTGTAGATATAGTTAGAGTTTCCGCTGTGTGATATTCTGTGTTGTCATTCTGTATAGTTATTCTTGTATTGTATTAGACAGAAATGTTATAACTGTCTAAATTGAGATGTATAGTTGTGTACTCTGATGTATATAAAACCATGTATATGTTATATATTATATTTCATTCGTTCCGCTGTGAGATTCTGATGTGTTGTTCTTTCTTTCTTTTCTTTCTTTTTCTTCTTCTATCCCTTTCTTTCTTTGTTAGCGATGCGACTTCCGGGTGGATGGAAGTCGGGTCGCTACAGTAAAATAAACTCTTAATTATTTAATTAATTAACCCAATTATTAATTAATTATAAACTTAATTATCTTAATTAGATAATAAATCACTAAGTTCAAATTAACTTAATGATAATCATTATTTTCATTAATGATTTAGTTATCATTATCAAAATAAATTGAAAACAAATTGCTTTTTAAATTTTCCTAAACTCCATTTTAAATTAGAATTAAAATAGAATTTTAATTTAAACAAGATTTTAAATATTAAAAACTCTTTAGTTTTCATTTTAAAGAATCACTTAACTTTAAAGTATTTTTAAAAGAATAGTTTAACTTATCCATATTCAAATTTAACAAGTTTTAAAATACTTTAAATAATTCAAATGATATTGAATTTATAATTTCAAATTTTATTAATATTACAACTAAGGTCCAAAACATGCTTTCGGATTTAAAATTCAAAGATTTAAAAATTTAAACCCTGTTTTAACTTTCATTTCAGATTTTATAAAACACACTTTAAACTTAAAATATTCAAACTAAAATATACCATTTGAATTTTTCAACCTTTTCCTTTTTGCAACTTTCAGACTCAAGTTCAAAATTGAACCCATGATTCTAATTTTCAGATTTAACTTAGAATTTAAATCCTATTAAAAAAAACTTACTTCCAGATTAAAAAATCACTTAATATTAAAACTGTGCAAGTTCCAAATTTTATTTAAATACTCTATTCTAATCTGCAAATTTATTAAAGCCTGGAATTCGAACTTATTTGAATTCATAGTTTAAATTTTACTTCAAGTTTATATTTAAACTTGCTTGCTATTTTTAAATTTGGCTTTGAAATACAAAAACCTGAAACTGTTTCAGGCTATTGGAACAACTGCAAATTTTGTTATTCAAACCTGAAATTCAAAATCTCCTTGAATTCATGTTTTAAATCTTGCTTTAGTTTAGATTTAAACTTGCTTCAACATAAGTTTAAACATGCTTTGCTTATTTTTAAATTTAGTTCAGGCTTTAAACCTGCACACAGTCAGGTTCAGAGAAACCTGAAAACAAAACTGCAACTATAACATCCAAATCACACAACAATATTTATCTCATAACTGAGATCTCAACCATTCAGGGTAATAAATATCAATCATCATTCATAAGCAAGGACTTATCAAATCACTATCCTATAATTAATTTAAAATGAATTAAATTAATTACTTCTTCTTTAAATTAATTTAAAATAAATTAAATTAATTACTTATACAAATAAATCTTGCTTATACATCAAATGATTATTCTTAACAAATTACCCTAATTAATTAATTACCTAAGTAATTATTAACATACCAACTACATATTAATTACACAAAGTAATTAATTTCCAAATCTCCTCCATTAAACTACATCCAGTAATTTAATTCCTTAATTACTCCACTAAGTAATTATCCATTTCTAATTGCATTAGTAATTACATCAATGATTAAATTAAATTAATTAAACTTAATTAATTAACTTAATTAATCAAATTAAACTCAATTAATTACAATTAGTAATTAATTTCCTTAATTACTTTCACTAAGTAATTTACTTAAACAATTTAAAGGATTATCTTAAATTAATTAATACAATTAATTACTAAAATTAATTACATTAATTAATTATAAAATAATATTAAGTTAATGACCTTCATTAACTCATAACAAATCCTTAATTATTTTCCAAAATAATTAATTGAATTAATTCTAAGTTTATTTTAAGAAACACATTAATTAATTTCTAATTTTAAAATTAATCAAGTGATAATTAAACTTAATTAATTATCAATTACTTGATTAAATAAATTCAATTCATTAATTAAATTAATCAAATCTTATTTAAATTAATTTCTAAATCACACTTATATCAAATTTAATTTACTTACTTAAAGCTTTACTGAATTAAAGAAAAACACTTCACTTACAAATCTAAAATCCCTCACAAACAAGATCTGCTAATTCATTCATCTCAAGCCTGCATTTTCTTCAGTCTGTAAATTCATTTTCATTTGCAAATATCAAATCTTCATTTATCAAATACCTGAAATCAGATCAAGCTTGAAGACATATCCTCCTCAAACCAAAATGTCAAACCTGTAACCTCATTTCCTTGTTCAAAAGAAAACCTGAATTTCACTTCTCAAATAAAATTGCAAAATCAAGAACCTGTAACAAGATTTTCAATATACAACCTGCATTTGAAACATGTAGTTCGGTTTCAAAATCAGGTCTGAAATTCAATCTGCATCTCTCTGGAAGATCATTAGCTTGGCAAATTTAGATCTGTGTCTGCATCTTTAAAACCCAAAGAAATCAAAGCCTGATCTTTTTACAACCTGTAACCAATGTTTTGCAAACCTGCATACATATATTGTTGGTCAGAAGTTCATATGCAAGCAATCTGGAAGCCTGCATCTTTACACCTGTAGACAACAAGCATGCAAATGATCAAGGGAAGCATTGTGCAAATTCAAGATGAAGTTTTAATAGTAAACTAAGTTTAAATTCTGAAGCAAGATAAAGAAGCAACTTGAAGTTTTCAAATCAAAGCATCTCAGTTCAGGCTTTTCAAAAATAAAATAGAAATGGTTGCTCTGCCCATCAAATTTTCAAGGTGAGTAACTTTTTTTTTAAATATAATTAAATGTTGGTTGCTTGAATTGCTTCTGAAATCCTTGCTTGTGAGTAGCATTTTGTTTTTTTTTAAAAACAAATTAAGTATGACTCTGGTTGCCAATTTAGTATGATTTTTGCTGCCTGATTTGCTCTGCAAATATGATTGCTTGTGTGAATATTTACAAGTATATTTTTGTGTGTATATGGATGAATGTTATGTGCATATGTGTTGATGTCTGAATGTCTCTGTTCCCAGATGAACCTCTTTTCTTTCCATATAAATTTCCCTATCACTTGATCTAGACATTACTATGATTCGAGTTACAAACTGAAATGGTTTGTTTGATCATGATATTAAGTTTAAAAATTTCAATCAGATTAAATAAAAATTAAACTGACTCTGAAAAATTAAAAGCAACAGTGCATGTCAATAATAAGTAAGAACTCGAATTGTGAAATTTATAATTTCAGTATTATAAATTGAATTCAAAATAAAAAGCATGATTTTTTTTTTAAAAACTAAAATCATAATTTTTTTTTTTTTTTTTTAAGAGGGGATAATGTTTGGAATTAGCTGTGATAAGGGTTTGGGTTCTGTAATCTCTAGTTATTGACCATCTTCAAATTTTGAATCATCCTCTCACTCTGGTTGACCGAGTGGGAAACTGTTTTGGGAAGGTGAAGCTGGTGAACTATCGAAGCCATGGCCAAAGTTGTAGCTTGAACGGTGGTTGGGGGTTGGGGTTTGGACCGTTGACAGGTTTGAGAAGTTTTGGTTGAAAGGGTGTTCCAGGTTTTGATAAGGGGCTGTTCTGTTGATTTTGGGAAATGGAGATTTTCGGTTGTTTTGGGGTGATCTTATGGATTCAAGAAGGGTTGGTGGATGTAGATGATCATCTCTGATGATCAGGAAGCTGGCCATGGCAATGTGCATGTGCACAGTGGCCATAGGAAGAAGAGGTGGTTTCTGGAAATATGGGAAGAAGTGATGCTCGGGTTTTGTTCATTTTTACTCGAAGTAATCTAGCAGATGACTCGAAGCAACAAGGCATGAAACTCGAAGTAGGATTGTATTTCACTCGGGTCATGCTCTTTGTTTCAGATTTTGTTCTGAAGCCTGACAGTATACATAGTTTTAAATCCTAAACTAAATTAAAACAAAAGAAGCAAAGCAAAGTTTATAAACAAAAGCTGAAGTAAGTTTAAATATGAATTCAAAATGAACTTGAATTCTAGTTTCAAATTAAATGAATTTTATAAATGAATGTAAACTGGAAAACTTGTTTACAGTTTCTTTTATTTGACATTAAAATCTGGAAATAAATTTTTAAAAACAAGATTTGAGAATTCAAGTTAAAAATCTGGATTTGAAACCTGAATTCAAATTTAAAATTGAAACTGAAGGTTTTCATAAGAAAATAAGTTGTAAGTTCAAATGTTATTGAGTATAAATATTATGGTATTTATAACCTGTAAAATCTGAAATGAGAATTTAAAAAAGATTTTTTTTAAATTTAAATTTTTTTTTTTTAAAATCTGAAACTGAAAAATATTTGAATTCTGATTTGAATGAGATAGTTTTGAATGATAAATGTTTCCAAAAACCACTTAAATATTATAGTGTATTTTAAATTTATTTAAAATGATTATGGTTTAAATTATTTTAAAACTTAATTAGAAAAGTAAGTTATTCTTTAAAAATGGAATTGAAAGGTTTAGAATATTTAACCCTTGTTTAAGATTTAAATTTGATTCATTTTAAATTTTAATTTAAAATGGAATGTAGATGAAATTTAAAAAAAAAAGTTGTTTTTAAAATAAAAAATACTTTGATAAAGATGATTTAAATCATTAATGTGATTTATGTTTATATTAAGTTAATTTGAACTTAATGATTTATAATTTATAAATTGGTCAAGGTAATTAAGTTTGTAATTTAATTAATTAATAATAGGTTAATTAATTAAATAGTTAAGGGTTTATTTAATTAAGTAAAGGGGATTAGCAAGTTAATTAAACTTGATTAAATTGTAATTAAGAAATCAATTTACTTAATAAGTTTTGATTTAATTAAATTAATGAATTGAAGTTATTAATCAAGTAATTAATAACTAATTGAGTTTTTAATTATCACTTGATTAATTTAATAATTAATTAATGAATTTTATAATTAAGAATTAATATTGATTTATTTAGTTAATTACTTTAGAGAAGTAATTAAAGATGTAATAATAGTTAATGTAGGTCATTAACTTAGAATTTATTTTATAATTAATTAATGTAATTAATTTTAAATGATTAATTGGATTAATTAATTTAAGATAATCAATTAAAGAATTGTTTAAGTATAATTACTTAATGAATGTAATTAAGAAATTAATTACTAATTGTAATTAATTAAGTTTATTTTGATTTATTTAAGTTAATTAATTAAGTTTAATTAATTTAAAAATAATCATTGAATAATTTAAGAAGTAATTACAAAAGTAATTAATAATTACTTAGAGAAGTAATTAGGAAGATAATTACTAGATGTAATTAAATGAAAGGATAATTGGGTAATGGAGGAGTTTTGGAAATAAATTACTTTATGTAATTTATATAATGGATAATTACTTAAAGGAAGTAATTAATAATTAATTACTTAGTGTAATTAATTTAGAGTTGATTAATAAATTATTTGAAGAGGATTAAGAGATGTAATTAATTAAGGGTAATTGATTAATGAGATTAATCTAGGATGATCAATAAATGTAATTAATTAAAGATTAATTATTAAAGATAATTAATTAAGAAGTAATTAATTTATCTAATGATGTAATTAAAGTAGTTAATTACAGAATGTGATTAATCAAGAGTAATTAATCAATATGATTTAATTGATGATTATTTACTTAGTTTAATAGGGTAATTATAAATAAAATAATTAAGGATCATTAATTCAAATAATTAATGATGTAATTAAGGATTGATTAATTAAGAACTATTAATCAATGAAGAAATTAATTAATGTAATTAATTAAGAATTAATGTAATTAATTATGATTAATTAATTAATGAAGTAATTAAAAAGGTTAATTACTGAATTTGGTTTGAGATAATTAATTTGTGAAATTAATTAGAGGTTAATTACTTGAATGTAATTAGAAGATAATTAATCAAGGGTGATTAATTAAGGTGATTTAATTAAAGGGTAATTAATTAATTAGTTTGTAATTAATTAAGGAATATGTAAGCAAGATTTATATAGATGAGTAATTAATTTAATTCATTTTAAATTAATTAAGGAAGATGTAATTAATTTAATTCACTTTAAATTAATTATAGAATGGATTAATAAGTCATTGCTTATGAATGTTGATTGATAGTGATTACCCTGAATGGTTGACATCTCAGATATGAGATATATGATGTTGTGTGATTTGGATGCTATGGTTGCATTGAATTGATGATATGGAATATCTGTTTGGAATGATAATATGGATTATCTATTGTGATGTTGTTAATTATCTATCTTTGTGTATATAGATAATATTGAATTGAAATGTTTTAAACCTTTAAAACAACTTGGACCTAAAAGACACGCTTTGGATTTCGATGAGACCGGGATCGGGTTTCCATATTTGGATATCCGAAAACCACATCGATCCAAATTAACGATAGGTCGTGAATCTCAAGTGAAGATGGAGATTTAGAGTGCAAGGGTTATTGTCGTTAACTCTGAGGGTGATTCCAAAATGAGTGTAACGAGATAATGCCTTCGGTTTCGTTCGAACCCGGAACGAACTTGTATGGATTGAATGCTTTCAGCACATCGTCAGGTGGACGATGAGCATTCTAAGTGATGTGTCCTATAAAGGTAATCGTAGCCTCAAGCCTCATCAACCGGGAATGGCTAAAACAGGGGAGGTGCACCAAGACTTCGTGGGTAGCCCCCACTGGAGAGCGAGATTGATCCCTGTCTAGAAGTCCCTTTATATTCGGCTGTGTGGGCAGTTGGTTGCAAACAACTGCGGGATTGTCTTGTTCGGGACCTTTCAGTAAGGAAGGGTTCCGGTCTTGTGTTGCAGGGGAGTTAGGGTGGCTCCTCGGTACGGTGATCTAGGCCACGTACTGTGACGGGCGGTACCCCAGTAGCCCTGCCATTGATGGAATCCAAAATCCAATAAGTGCCAACGGTTTTGATTGTATTACCCACTTTTGTGGCTAGTAGCTGGAATTTAATAGATGTAACAATTTCGGCTATTTCATATTTACTTGAAAACCCTAGACACTATTATAATATCATCGGATTTCCTATCAAATGTTTTGGTTAGCGTAAGGTAAAAACTTTTCCATGTTTATGTGTGGGAAGTCTTACGTGATACCTTTTCTTTTCAAAAGGTTTTCGAAAGTTAAGCAACTTTAACCTGTTACTCACACCAGACCCATGTCTGACCCGGAGTTTATCTTTTGTTTTTCATAAACTCTTGGGTACTCAAATTTTTACGAGTAGCCAAGGGAATTCAGGTTAGGATTCAGGTTAGCTTTGACGAATTATGGAGGAGCAATGGAGCAGGAGGCTTCGGCGTTAGATATATAGTTCCGCTGTGCATTCTCTGTGTAGTTTCTGTTGTATTGAGTTGTATTGAGTTGTAAATACTAGACAGGTGTTTATAACTGTCTAGTATATGTGATGTATATGTTGTGTATCTCTGATAGATATTGTATATTGTGTAAATACTTATGTTATTAATATAATTTATTCATTCCGCTGTTGAGATTCTGTGTTGTTTCTTCTTTCTCTTCTTTCTTTTCTTCTTCTATCCCTTTCTTTCTTAGTTAGCGATGCGTCTTCCTGGAGATAGGAAGTCGGGTCGCTACAGTTGGTATCAGAGCGTTAGGTTGAGTGAATACCTAGGCTCTGGAGTGGTGTCTATCCTGAGAGAGCGTATTTGTAATTTTGAATATATATAAATATATTTATTCTACCTATCTATTGGGTTACCTGTTCGGGTTTTCCAATATAGGTTATAAAGGTAGATGAGGTAGTAGTGTGTGAAGCACGACAACTACCATTGGTTGGAGTTGGAATGTTTGGTTGGAAGGGTATTTGTCGAGACTGTAGACCTAATACCGTCTCGAGTGAGTTTTGAAGTGGTATAAGGACTTCATTGATCTCTGAAGGTAACCTGTTAAGGTTCGGAGTTCATTTTTGTAGTTGGATGAGTAGAGTTTGGATCTGTTGGTTGGACAGAAGCGAGTGATGGTATCTTGATACCTCGGGGAGTAGTAGCTGCGTGATGAGATGCAGTGACTATGGATATTTCCGAAGAATGATTTCTTTGGAACGAGTTAAGGAAGTAGGTTTGCTTCGGTGTTGTGGCTGAGTTCAGCAGAGTGTTTCTGTTTTGTTTGAAGTCCGAGTTTCTCGAAGAGCTTTGGATTTGGAATTCTTTGGCATGGGTGTCAGCAGAGTTTTCTGGCTTAGTAGTTTTCTGAAGGTGGAGTTCAGAAGCAGTAGAGTAGAATCCGTTTCTTCAATGGATTGGCTAGGCCAGTGTAAGCTGTTCTAATTGGTTTTGAGAGAACAGATCTCTTTGGATTTTATTTGGATTGATCGCAAAAATGACTTGCGATAGTTAAGTATTCTCTTGAATTGTTGGAGATTTTTATGAATATTTTTCAAAGAAGCCAGAGTTTGTCTTCATCTAGAGATTCAGTGGTACCGTTGGGTCAACTAATTGAAGGTTGGTTTCTTGAGATGGAGTTTGTTGAAGCAACTCAAATCAGAGTTGTGCAGCGGAAGCAGTTTGGGAGTGCATCTGCTTTTCTTTTCGATAAGAGAAGTTGTTTTCTTCTGATGGTTGTGAGTGGAGTTTTTCTTGGTTTTGGTTGATCGTGGAAGATCATTCTGGAGAATTGGATTTGGATGTTTCTTGAGGCATCAGCAAGGATTGAGCTGATCAGGTTGGAAGTAGGCAGCCCAGGATCGTCCGAAGAGTTTTGTGGATAAGAGTCGGAGATCTGATTTTGGATAAGTGTTTGGTTTTCTGGATTGAATTGCCAGTTTGGACAACTGGAATTCGATAAGTTTCATGTATCTCTGAGGGAGTACGTGTATATCTATTTCTGGTTTTGGAATCAGCTGTTCTGGGAAATTTGGTTGTTGAGTCAGACTTGTCTGTAGTCTGATGTCTTGTTCAGTTATAGATTTAGATAAGTAGGGGTTCTGTAGCTTATTGGTGTTGATTGTTTGGGTTTTATAGAACGAGAAACCCGGTGCTTACTTGGGAAACTCGAGGAAACTCTATTCATAATTTTTGTCTGGATAATTAATTTGTTTGTTTGGATGAATCGATTGCTATGGTTGTTAGCATATGTTTGATATATGTTTGTGTTTTAAAATTTAAAATCTAAATAGATTATTAAATTACCTTTGTTTAAAATTTCGAGGACGAAATTCTTTTAAGGGGGAAGGAATGTGATATCCCGGAATTTTTGGCAATATCAATTTAATAATCTTTATTTAAAATTAAATTGATATTGACAATATTGATTAATAAAATATGAATTGGTTTAATAAATCTGATTAAATAAATATTTAATCAGTGATTTTGTCTTTTTAAAAGCTAAAATAAATGTTTAAATTATAATGTACATATATTTGTATATATGTTATAGTTTATCTTTGTTTGGAAATTTAATTTACATGAGAATTAATAAATGAAGTTTTGTTTTTAAATTCTAATAAAATATTGAGTAATATGATTTAAGTATATTTTATATAAGTCTAAATATAACATATGATTTAAATTCATTCAAATATAAAAGTGATTTATAATTTCTTTATAAATCATATAAATTGTAAATTTTTATTTGAAACCATATTAATAAATATTCTATTTTTCTTAAATATAAAGAAGGATTAAGATAAGGAATTAGAGTCTTCATTTTTAAATTGAATAAATACATTTTAGTGTTGATTTCAAAAGTTTAATTTGATTTGAAATTTTGTTTTGAAATTCAAAGTAATAGATTCTTTAAAATATTTGAATAAGTTTTAGTTTTTAATTTATTTCATTTACATTTTCTTTAAATAAGAAATTACATAAGTATAAATAAATAGAAGAGAATTACATATATTTACATAGATATAAAATGAATTAGAAAACTCTTTATTAACATTTAAAATATAAAAAGAAATAAAACAAAGACATGTGTTAATAGATTAAGTAATCTAACTACATGTGTTAGATGTAAAATAAACAAAAGGACAAGTGTCATTTGATTTTATTCTTTCTTCATTTTTATTAAAATATTTTCAGCCTTAAACATTTTCATTTCCCCTCATGCTCTTTCAAACCAAAAGATAAAATGAATTAAAGAAAAACACTTCACTTACAAATCTAAAATCCCTCACAAACAAGATCTGCTAATTCATTCATCTCAAGCCTGCATTTTCTTCAGTCTGTAAATTCATTTTCATTTGCAAATATCAAATCTTCATTTATCAAATACCTGAAATCAGATCAAGCTTGAAGACATATCCTCCTCAAACCAAAATGTCAAACCTGTAACCTCATTTCCTTGTTCAAAAGAAAACCTGAATTTCACTTCTCAAATAAAATTGCAAAATCAAGAACCTGTAACAAGATTTTCAATATACAACCTGCATTTGAAACATGTAGTTCGGTTTCAAAATCAGGTCTGAAATTCAATCTGCATCTCTCTGGAAGATCATTAGCTTGGCAAATTTAGATCTGTGTCTGCATCTTTAAAACCCAAAGAAATCAAAGCCTGATCTTTTTACAACCTGTAACCAATGTTTTGCAAACCTGCATACATATATTGTTGGTCAGAAGTTCATATGCAAGCAATCTGGAAGCCTGCATCTTTACACCTGTAGACAACAAGCATGCAAATGATCAAGGGAAGCATTGTGCAAATTCAAGATGAAGTTTTAATAGTAAACTAAGTTTAAATTCTGAAGCAAGATAAAGAAGCAACTTGAAGTTTTCAAATCAAAGCATCTCAGTTCAGGCTTTTCAAAAATAAAATAGAAATGGTTGCTCTGCCCATCAAATTTTCAAGGTGAGTAACTTTTTTTTTAAATATAATTAAATGTTGGTTGCTTGAATTGCTTCTGAAATCCTTGCTTGTGAGTAGCATTTTGTTTTTTTTAAAAAAACAAATTAAGTATGACTCTGGTTGCCAATTTAGTATGATTTTTGCTGCCTGATTTGCTCTGCAAATATGATTGCTTGTGTGAATATTTACAAGTATATTTTTGTGTGTATATGGATGAATGTTATGTGCATATGTGTTGATGTCTGAATGTCTCTGTTCCCAGATGAACCTCTTTTCTTTCCATATAAATTTCCCTATCACTTGATCTAGACATTACTATGATTCGAGTTACAAACTGAAATGGTTTGTTTGATCATGATATTAAGTTTAAAAATTTCAATCAGATTAAATAAAAATTAAACTGACTCTGAAAAATTAAAAGCAACAGTGCATGTCAATAATAAGTAAGAACTCGAATTGTGAAATTTATAATTTCAGTATTATAAATTGAATTCAAAATAAAAAGCATGATTTTTTTTTTAAAAACTAAAATCATAATTTTTTTTTTTTTTTTTTAAGAGGGGATAATGTTTGGAATTAGCTGTGATAAGGGTTTGGGTTCTGTAATCTCTAGTTATTGACCATCTTCAAATTTTGAATCATCCTCTCACTCTGGTTGACCGAGTGGGAAACTGTTTTGGGAAGGTGAAGCTGGTGAACTATCGAAGCCATGGCCAAAGTTGTAGCTTGAACGGTGGTTGGGGGTTGGGGTTTGGACCGTTGACAGGTTTGAGAAGTTTTGGTTGAAAGGGTGTTCCAGGTTTTGATAAGGGGCTGTTCTGTTGATTTTGGGAAATGGAGATTTTCGGTTGTTTTGGGGTGATCTTATGGATTCAAGAAGGGTTGGTGGATGTAGATGATCATCTCTGATGATCAGGAAGCTGGCCATGGCAATGTGCATGTGCACAGTGGCCATAGGAAGAAGAGGTGGTTTCTGGAAATATGGGAAGAAGTGATGCTCGGGTTTTGTTCATTTTTACTCGAAGTAATCTAGCAGATGACTCGAAGCAACAAGGCATGAAACTCGAAGTAGGATTGTATTTCACTCGGGTCATGCTCTTTGTTTCAGATTTTGTTCTGAAGCCTGACAGTATACATAGTTTTAAATCCTAAACTAAATTAAAACAAAAGAAGCAAAGCAAAGTTTATAAACAAAAGCTGAAGTAAGTTTAAATATGAATTCAAAATGAACTTGAATTCTAGTTTCAAATTAAATGAATTTTATAAATGAATGTAAACTGGAAAACTTGTTTACAGTTTCTTTTATTTGACATTAAAATCTGGAAATAAATTTTTAAAAACAAGATTTGAGAATTCAAGTTAAAAATCTGGATTTGAAACCTGAATTCAAATTTAAAATTGAAACTGAAGGTTTTCATAAGAAAATAAGTTGTAAGTTCAAATGTTATTGAGTATAAATATTATGGTATTTATAACCTGTAAAATCTGAAATGAGAATTTAAAAAAGATTTTTTTTAAATTTAAATTTTTTTTTTTTAAAATCTGAAACTGAAAAATATTTGAATTCTGATTTGAATGAGATAGTTTTGAATGATAAATGTTTCCAAAAACCACTTAAATATTATAGTGTATTTTAAATTTATTTAAAATGATTATGGTTTAAATTATTTTAAAACTTAATTAGAAAAGTAAGTTATTCTTTAAAAATGGAATTGAAAGGTTTAGAATATTTAACCCTTGTTTAAGATTTAAATTTGATTCATTTTAAATTTTAATTTAAAATGGAATGTAGATGAAATTTAAAAAAAAAAGTTGTTTTTAAAATAAAAAATACTTTGATAAAGATGATTTAAATCATTAATGTGATTTATGTTTATATTAAGTTAATTTGAACTTAATGATTTATAATTTATAAATTGGTCAAGGTAATTAAGTTTGTAATTTAATTAATTAATAATAGGTTAATTAATTAAATAGTTAAGGGTTTATTTAATTAAGTAAAGGGGATTAGCAAGTTAATTAAACTTGATTAAATTGTAATTAAGAAATCAATTTACTTAATAAGTTTTGATTTAATTAAATTAATGAATTGAAGTTATTAATCAAGTAATTAATAACTAATTGAGTTTTTAATTATCACTTGATTAATTTAATAATTAATTAATGAATTTTATAATTAAGAATTAATATTGATTTATTTAGTTAATTACTTTAGAGAAGTAATTAAAGATGTAATAATAGTTAATGTAGGTCATTAACTTAGAATTTATTTTATAATTAATTAATGTAATTAATTTTAAATGATTAATTGGATTAATTAATTTAAGATAATCAATTAAAGAATTGTTTAAGTATAATTACTTAATGAATGTAATTAAGAAATTAATTACTAATTGTAATTAATTAAGTTTATTTTGATTTATTTAAGTTAATTAATTAAGTTTAATTAATTTAAAAATAATCATTGAATAATTTAAGAAGTAATTACAAAAGTAATTAATAATTACTTAGAGAAGTAATTAGGAAGATAATTACTAGATGTAATTAAATGAAAGGATAATTGGGTAATGGAGGAGTTTTGGAAATAAATTACTTTATGTAATTTATATAATGGATAATTACTTAAAGGAAGTAATTAATAATTAATTACTTAGTGTAATTAATTTAGAGTTGATTAATAAATTATTTGAAGAGGATTAAGAGATGTAATTAATTAAGGGTAATTGATTAATGAGATTAATCTAGGATGATCAATAAATGTAATTAATTAAAGATTAATTATTAAAGATAATTAATTAAGAAGTAATTAATTTATCTAATGATGTAATTAAAGTAGTTAATTACAGAATGTGATTAATCAAGAGTAATTAATCAATATGATTTAATTGATGATTATTTACTTAGTTTAATAGGGTAATTATAAATAAAATAATTAAGGATCATTAATTCAAATAATTAATGATGTAATTAAGGATTGATTAATTAAGAACTATTAATCAATGAAGAAATTAATTAATGTAATTAATTAAGAATTAATGTAATTAATTATGATTAATTAATTAATGAAGTAATTAAAAAGGTTAATTACTGAATTTGGTTTGAGATAATTAATTTGTGAAATTAATTAGAGGTTAATTACTTGAATGTAATTAGAAGATAATTAATCAAGGGTGATTAATTAAGGTGATTTAATTAAAGGGTAATTAATTAATTAGTTTGTAATTAATTAAGGAATATGTAAGCAAGATTTATATAGATGAGTAATTAATTTAATTCATTTTAAATTAATTAAGGAAGATGTAATTAATTTAATTCACTTTAAATTAATTATAGAATGGATTAATAAGTCATTGCTTATGAATGTTGATTGATAGTGATTACCCTGAATGGTTGACATCTCAGATATGAGATATATGATGTTGTGTGATTTGGATGCTATGGTTGCATTGAATTGATGATATGGAATATCTGTTTGGAATGATAATATGGATTATCTATTGTGATGTTGTTAATTATCTATCTTTGTGTATATAGATAATATTGAATTGAAATGTTTTAAACCTTTAAAACAACTTGGACCTAAAAGACACGCTTTGGATTTCGATGAGACCGGGATCGGGTTTCCATATTTGGATATCCGAAAACCACATCGATCCAAATTAACGATAGGTCGTGAATCTCAAGTGAAGATGGAGATTTAGAGTGCAAGGGTTATTGTCGTTAACTCTGAGGGTGATTCCAAAATGAGTGTAACGAGATAATGCCTTCGGTTTCGTTCGAACCCGGAACGAACTTGTATGGATTGAATGCTTTCAGCACATCGTCAGGTGGACGATGAGCATTCTAAGTGATGTGTCCTATAAAGGTAATCGTAGCCTCAAGCCTCATCAACCGGGAATGGCTAAAACAGGGGAGGTGCACCAAGACTTCGTGGGTAGCCCCCACTGGAGAGCGAGATTGATCCCTGTCTAGAAGTCCCTTTATATTCGGCTGTGTGGGCAGTTGGTTGCAAACAACTGCGGGATTGTCTTGTTCGGGACCTTTCAGTAAGGAAGGGTTCCGGTCTTGTGTTGCAGGGGAGTTAGGGTGGCTCCTCGGTACGGTGATCTAGGCCACGTACTGTGACGGGCGGTACCCCAGTAGCCCTGCCATTGATGGAATCCAAAATCCAATAAGTGCCAACGGTTTTGATTGTATTACCCACTTTTGTGGCTAGTAGCTGGAATTTAATAGATGTAACAATTTCGGCTATTTCATATTTACTTGAAAACCCTAGACACTATTATAATATCATCGGATTTCCTATCAAATGTTTTGGTTAGCGTAAGGTAAAAACTTTTCCATGTTTATGTGTGGGAAGTCTTACGTGATACCTTTTCTTTTCAAAAGGTTTTCGAAAGTTAAGCAACTTTAACCTGTTACTCACACCAGACCCATGTCTGACCCGGAGTTTATCTTTTGTTTTTCATAAACTCTTGGGTACTCAAATTTTTACGAGTAGCCAAGGGAATTCAGGTTAGGATTCAGGTTAGCTTTGACGAATTATGGAGGAGCAATGGAGCAGGAGGCTTCGGCGTTAGATATATAGTTCCGCTGTGCATTCTCTGTGTAGTTTCTGTTGTATTGAGTTGTATTGAGTTGTAAATACTAGACAGGTGTTTATAACTGTCTAGTATATGTGATGTATATGTTGTGTATCTCTGATAGATATTGTATATTGTGTAAATACTTATGTTATTAATATAATTTATTCATTCCGCTGTTGAGATTCTGTGTTGTTTCTTCTTTCTCTTCTTTCTTTTCTTCTTCTATCCCTTTCTTTCTTAGTTAGCGATGCGTCTTCCTGGAGATAGGAAGTCGGGTCGCTACAGTTTTTAAATTAACAAATCAAATTTATAAATAAATATTTTAAAAAGAATGACACAAACATTATTTTATAACTTATTTTAATATACAAACTTAAGTTAAAAATGAATTTTAAACCAATTAAAATATTTATCTTACATATTAAAAATCATATAGTATTTTATTTAACATTTTTGAAAAGCTTAATATTAAAATAAATCACAATTCCTATTTTTAAAACATTAAAACATGCTATACAAATTTAATTAAAAACAATCTTGTCTATTGAAATATACATAAATACATATACATTATTTAAATAGAAAACAATTTATTAACTCATTAAAAATAAATTCACAAATTAAATATTTAAATGATGTATATGTATTTATGTATATTTCAATAGACAAGATTGTTTTTAATTAAATTTGTATAGCATGTTTTAATGTTTTAAAAATAGGAATTGTGATTTATTTTAATATTAAGCTTTTCAAAAATGTTAAATAAAATACTATATGATTTTTAATATGTAAGATAAATATTTTAATTGGTTTAAAATTCATTTTTAACTTAAGTTTGTATATTAAAATAAGTTATAAAATAATGTTTGTGTCATTCTTTTTAAAATATTTATTTATAAATTTGATTTGTTAATTTAAAATTGTATTTTAAATTTAATTTGTGTACGACTTTCCACTCCCAGAAAATCGCGTCATGAATTAAGAAAGAAAGGGATAGAAGAAGAAAAGAAAGAAGAGAAGAAGAAACAACATCAGAATCTAACACAGCGGAACGAATAAATTATATTAATAACATAAATATTACATAGTATCATTTACATCAGAGATACACAGCACAATCAACTCATACTAGACAGTTATAGACACCTGTCTAGTTATACAACATAATACAACAACTCAAAGAAAACACAGCGGAATACTCAATAGCTATACGCAGAAGCCTCCTGCTCCATTGCTCCTCCACAAATCGTCAAAGCTAATCCAGAATTCTAACCTGAATCCCTTGACTACTCATAAAAATTTGAGTACCCAAGAGTTTATGAAAAACAAAAATAAACTCCGGGTCAGACATGGGTCTGGTGTGAGTAACAGGTTAAAGTTGCTTAACTTTTAAAACCTTTTGAAAAGAAAGATATCACGTAAGACTTCCCACACATAAACATGGAAAAGTTTTTACCTTACGCTAACCAAAACATTTGATAGGAAATCCGATGATATTATAATAGTGTCTAGGGTTTTCAAATAAATAAGAAATAGCCGAAATTGTTACATGATTAAATTCCAGCTACTAGCCACAAAAGTGGGTAATACAATCAAAACCATTGGTTGGAGTTTGAATGTTTGATGGTATTGTGATGATAACATAGGTTATCTATTGTGATGATAAATGGTATATCTATATGATATTGATGATGTGAATTACCTGTTATGTGATAATGTTGATTATCAGTTATGATTTAAGTTATCTATCTGTGTGTATATGGATACTGTAATTGAATTGTTTTAAACTTTAAAACAACTTGGACCTTAAAAGACACGCTTTGGTTTTCGATGAGACCGGGATCGGATTTCCATATTTGGATATCCGAAAACCACATCGATTCCAAATAACGTTAGGTCGTGTATCAAAGTGGAGCTTTGCGAAGACTCGAGGTGTAAGGGCTATACGTCAGTATAACTCTGTGGGTGATTCCGTAATGAGTTTGACGGAATAGTGCTTATAGATTCGAGATGGTGATTTAGAGTGCAAGGGTTATCGTCGTTGACTCTGAGGGTGATTCCAATAATGAGTGCAACGAGATAATGCCTTCGGTTTCGTTCGAACCCGGAACGAACTTGTATGGATTGAATGCTTTCAGAACATCGTCAGGTGGACGATGAGCATTCTAAGAGATGTGTCCTCTAAAGGTAATCGTAACCTCAAGCCTCATCAACCGGGAATGGCTAAAACAGGGGAGGTGCAGCAAGGCTTCGTGGGTAGCTCCCACTGGAGAGCAAGATTGATCCCTGTCTAGAAGTCCCTTTATATTCGGCTGTGTGGGGCAGTTGATTGCAACAACTGCCGGGGTTGTCTTGTTTGGAACTATTCAGTAAGGAATGGTTCCGGTCTTGTGTTGCAGGGGATGAAGGGAGTAATCCTCGGTACGGTGATCTAGGCCACGTACTGTGACGGGCGGTACCCCAGTAGCCCTGCCATTGTATGGAATCCAAAATCCAATAAGTGCCAACGGTTTTGATTGTATTACCCACTTTTGTGGCTAGTAGCTGGAATTTAATCATGTAACAATTTCGGCTATTTCTTATTTATTTGAAAACCCTAGACACTATTATAATATCATCGGATTTCCTATCAAATGTTTTGGTTAGCGTAAGGTAAAAACTTTTCCATGTTTATGTGTGGGAAGTCTTACGTGATATCTTTCTTTTCAAAAGGTTTTAAAAGTTAAGCAACTTTAACCTGTTACTCACACCAGACCCATGTCTGACCCGGAGTTTATTTTTGTTTTTCATAAACTCTTGGGTACTCAAATTTTTATGAGTAGTCAAGGGATTCAGGTTAGAATTCTGGATTAGCTTTGACGATTTGTGGAGGAGCAATGGAGCAGGAGGCTTCTGCGTATAGCTATTGAGTATTCCGCTGTGTTTTCTTTGAGTTGTTGTATTATGTTGTATAACTAGACAGGTGTCTATAACTGTCTAGTATGAGTTGATTGTGCTGTGTATCTCTGATGTAAATGATACTATGTAATATTTATGTTATTAATATAATTTATTCGTTCCGCTGTGTTAGATTCTGATGTTGTTTCTTCTTCTCTTCTTTCTTTTCTTCTTCTATCCCTTTCTTTCTTAATTCATGACGCGATTTTCTGGGAGTGGAAAGTCGGGTCGTGACATTGTGACGACCCGGAATTTTCGAGTATTTAAAACCGGAATATTTGATTGATTTTAAATATTCAATAGAGCAATTTTAACTTGTATTACGAATATCGCTATTTATTGATAATTAAATAATAGAATTTAACAATTAGAAATTGAGTAAATTGTTGAATCTAGAATTTTAAGCCTGTTAAAAATAATTTGAAGGCTTGTAAAATTTATATTGATAACACTGAGAATAATAGAAGTTGTAAAATTGAAATTAGCAGTGGTTTGTTCAGTTTTGAAATTTTAATCGTTTAAACTAAATTTAAAAATAGCTTTCCGAGACACAGTTTCGGAATTCAATGAAACCTGTTTCATCGGATCCGTAATATTGTATTATTACCGGATTTTAAATTACGTTTTGATTGGGGTTAGTGTGTGAGTGTACGAAATATTAACGTGGTAGGGATCTAATTGATAATAACCTAATAAAATTTAATTTAATTAATTAAGCTTCCTCAGTACGCTTCCTTTGCCTTCTCGAACACACTTTTCCTTATGCTGTTTCCTTCCTAACACGAGACCCTTCCTTCAGTTCAATTCTTACCATTTTTCTCAAAATCAAAATCGAAACAAATGATTTTAATAATGGCCGAGCAATTACCCTCCCCAAATCATTTAATCCCCTCCAATTTTTTTTCGTTCAGACGTGCTTATAAAAAAAAAAGGGGGGAAATCATGGCCGAGCTCTGTGATCTATCGCGAACGCGCAAGCTTGAAGATGGCGACTTCGTTCTCAATCGATTTGAAATCGATTCGCTCCAAATCAGCTACTTGGGCCGCTGCCGCTCTTTCTTATCGAACCACGCCTTGCCGTTCGAACTCGAGGGCGTTCTCGATTGAAGGTGGAAGGCGCGAAGCGAGTTCCTGTTTTTCTTCGCAGTGGGATTCGCGACGTTCGCGCGCAGCTCGGTAGGGAAGAGTTTTGCAAGGGATTAAGAATTGGGGGTTGTGGTTTAAGATTGTCACAAAGAAGCTGCCGAAGGTGAGATTGGATTCATATAGTTGTTCGTATATGCTGTTTTCGACAAAAAAAAAAATTACAGTAAAGCAAAATTTTGTTTTGTTATTTATAAAAGAGGATATAAGTATATTATATACATATGTGTATATAGTTAAGGACGTATATAAGGATTTGAAATGCTAAAGAATTTTATAAAGGGGTAGATGATTGAATCTAAGAAAAAAATAAATATATATACATATAGTGTATATTTGGATTTTATTTAATTAACTTATTTAATTATTTGGATGCTAAAATATTCTATTAAAAGGAAATCATTTAAAGCTTAATTATTTATTCAAGTTACATTTACTGATTAAAATAAATTACCCCTGTCACTAAGTAATTTTTGGATGGAAATTTTATTTTTGGTATGGAATTGTTTAATAAATGTATTAAAGTTATTTTGTGCTGAAATTATTTTTTTTAAAATTGTAAGTTGAGATAAATCATGGGTTACAAATTATTAAATTGAATTAGAATATGTAAGGAACATTAATAGTTTAATTTATCTCAAATATTTATAAAATTATAAATTGTTATTCAAGGTCCAAATATCATGAAGAGAATAGTCAAGAGGGGAGTAGATTGTGAACAGAAAAATAAAATAAAAATCAAGTTACTAGTTATGACCAAATTGTTAATTTAAAATTAATTTATTTAAACAGTAATAAATTGTTGATTAGTTAAGTAAATTTATCGAGAAGGGAAGTTGGTAAGATTAAATAATTGGTTTAAAACCAAATGATTAGTTAAATTAATTGTTAAGTGGAAAATTGATTTTTAGATTAACTCGGATATTGATAAACCATATCAATGTTTATTTAAGGTCAAAAATCGAGAAACCAAGCCAATGTTGAAGTGGAGTGCAAATAAAATCGAAGGTGAGTTAATCTCACTCAGTTAATTTAAATTTAAAAGATTAAATTTAAATAATTGTTTGAATGGTTGATTTGATGGTTGTGCTTTAGTATGATATATTTTGGATTGATGTTTATGTTGTGTTAACATCTGTGGATGCATGGAAAACAGGTTGGAGGGATCCAACTGGGTCCCTCAACATATATATATTGTTTATTATTCTCTGACATGTTTTGTGGATATTCTGTGATGAATCATAATGAAATATTGAATGCTATAGCTGCTTGGATATATTTTTGAACTCCGAGTTATAAAATTTTATAGCATTGGATTCTTGGAAAGAAATAATAAAAGAAGTAAATTTTTAAGAAAATAATTATAAAGAATGTAAATAAATTAAAATGAATTGATAAGAATATTAGTGTTTCCAAAATGCTAATTAATGAATCCTGTATATGGAAAGGAATTTTTGAATAAAAAGAAAGTTAAGAAAACTTAAAATTTCAATGTTACTGTTTAAAGGAATAAAACAATTATTTCAAATTTAGGATTTAAATTATTCTAGAAGAATAAAGAAGAAATGGAAAAAAATATGAAATATGTATATTTCAGTTAAAGATGTAAAATCAAAAGGAAAATAATAACAATTATAATTAAGTCAATAATTAATGAATTCTGAAATGAACTGAATAAGTGAAGGAATTTATTTCAAATAAAATAAGTTGGAAATCAATTTGGAAAATTGATTCAATTGATTGAAGTTGGAAAAATCCTCCTCGAATAACCAAGTATGTTTTCAAAGCGAGTTTTTAAATATGAGTGGAAAGGGTTTTAAAGTTGTTTTAAAAAGCAAGTTTGAAAATTTATTATATCCAATATTTAAAATTCAAAGGGTAAGTATCTTCTCAAAATCTATTAAAGTAGTAATTACTTAAAAAGATGACCTAGTATTTTGTTTTCAAAAGTGAAAATCTAGTTTTATATTCTATTAAGTAACTTTATTTTCAAAAACACATATCGTATGTATTTTTACAAATATTGAAGAAAATTAACTTAGATGTTTAAAAGTATATTTTCAAAGTAAAGTGTTTAAATTATTTTTAAATCTAGCTTTGTACTTGGTGATTTCAGAGGAGATAGAAATATTTGGGAAAGTTGATTCTGAAAAGAAAGATGATTTTGAAACTGTTTTCAAAGGATTGAAAATAGAATATATCCTGTGAAAATAATTTGAAGGTAATAAATAATTTGGGAAAATTATTTATTGTTGAATGGATGGTTGAATGGATGTTTGTGAATAATAATTGATAGTTAAATAACCGACTATCAATATTGGACAAATACGCTGATCGTTTCGAAGAGACCGGGATCGAGATTAATTTCTCGAAAACCACTTCGATCCGGTTTATACGTTTCGTGAAACGTGTTTGGATTCGAAGATGGAGCAGTGAAGTGCAAGGGCTAGTCGCTACTAATCCTGAGGATATTTCCAAAATGGATGTAGTAGGAGTAGTGCCTTCGGTTCCGTTCGAACCCGGGACGGACTTGTATGGACGAATGCTTGCGAAACATCGTCAGGTGGGCGATGGGCATTCTAAGTGAAAACGTTCTAAAGGTAACGCTTAGCCTCAAGCCTCATCAAATGGGAATGACTGAAAATCAGGGGATATGCAGCAAGGTTAGGTGGGTCATGCCCAAGCAGGACAAGATAATTCCCCTGTCTAGATGTCCCTTATATATATTTCGGCTTAGTGGGTGGTTGGTCGCGCCAACCACGGGGTTTATCTTGTTCGGGACTGTTCAGTAAGGAATGGTTCCGGCCTTGTGTTGCAGGGGATGAAGGGAGTAGTCCTCGGTACGGTGATCTAGGCCCCGTACTGTGACAGGTGGTACCCCAGTGCCTAGTCATTGTTGGAAATCCATTTTCCCTACGAGCCTTGTACGAGTTTTGTTTGTATTACCCACTTTTGTGGCTAGTAGCTGGAATTTAATAGATGTAACAATTTCGGCTATTTTATAAGTATTTGTAAATAGACCCTATTATAATATCAGAGGATTTCTATGAAAATTGTTTTAGCTATCGTAAGGTAAAAACCCGACATGTTTATTTGTGGCGTGGTCTTACGAGATGCTTTTGTTTTCAAAGGATTTTTGAAACTTTAATAATCAATTGGGTGTGATTTTCTCACGCTGGTATTCCAGACTGACTCGGGTATTATTTAACTGTAATGCTTGGGTCAGACCGAGTATTATAGGATACAGGACAAGTTGCTGTGGAGCTCAGGAGACGAGCAGGATGACGACACGTATTCTCGTACTTATCTATATATATAGTCCGCTGTTTGAGTTGTGTATTCTGAGTTGTTGTGCATTCATTGTATGATATTGATGTTGAGCTGTGATTAATGTACTCTGATGATGTAATATATAAACAGAAATATTTGATGTTGAGTAAAGATTATTTATTATCTATTATATTTTATTCCGCTGCGATGGTTAGATTCTGATGTTGATTTTGTTTCTCTTCTTCTACCTCTTCTTCTTAAACCCAAATGGTTCGTATTTCTGTACAACTTGAGTTGATTGTTGTAGAATAGTGTTGACTCAAGGGGTACGGATTTGCGGGTCGTTACACTTGGTATCAGAGCTTAGGTTGGAGATAACCTTGGCTCTGGTGGGACTTACTCATTTAAAATAGAGTCCGTAGTACTCTATAATGGGTTTGAGCGTATTAATAGATGTGAGCGCGTACTTGTTAGTGAGTATAAATTGTTTTAATATTGTGTTGATTGGTTTATTGAGTGGCATATGAACCTTCGTCGACACAGTCTGCGCAACTGTATGGAAGGGGTTTCTAAACACTTGAATAGAACAATTGACACGATATTGTTTTAAATATGGGTAAATGGAATAATTTTACCTAAAAACATATTTTTGATATAAAGAAAGTTTTTGAAAACTATTTAGCTAATATATGGTTGCTTGGATGCTGGAAATGATAATATTAAAGTATTATCATTGTTAAGTGAAAATTTACCTAGAAGTTGAAATATAATTAAAAATTTAAGGGATAAATTCATTATAGAAAGAAATTCATAAATATGAATTATAGATGTAATTTATGAATTGAAATATAATCAAATGAGAATTTGTATGAGCATAAGCTATGCAAATGAATTATAATAAAATTTATTTAAGCAGAATTTGGAAATTCAAAATTTCAGAGATTTTGGGAATGTTATCGAAGTGTTTTGAAGATAAATGATAACATTATTGTTTTGGAGATATTTCTGAATGGAAATCTGTTTTAATTGAGTTTTGAAAGTGATATAGCATTGAATTCACTTCAGTCACTGGAAAATAAATTCGGTGATGACTGCAGCATCATCGATGTTCATTTTCGAGTTTCTAAGTGATGAATTGCTACCAAATTGATTTATTCAGAAAAGTTAGTTGTTTTTGAAAATTTCAAAGGGAATTTGTTGTGGGTAAAACCAGGATTGGTGTAACTTTTGAGAAATGTGATTTGAGACGTTGGAGATTTCAAAATGATTTGAAACCAAAGCCGGGAATTTAAAAATCCGGATAAGATAAGTTGTCAGCTTATAAATTGCGATGACTTTAAATCAGGAATGGAATATAAACTTTGAAGGTTGGAATTTAAATTTAAAGAGAAAAGTTGAAAATGAAAATTTACTTGGAGTTGGAAATAAAAATTTGATTGGATTGAAATTTATTGAATAGGCTGGAAATAATATTCAGCTGTATTCGAATTAAGTTAAGATCGAATTGAGTCAAGTAAATTCTGGGTTTAAAGTAAAATTGAATTGGAATTGATTCTTAATTGGATAAGAATTCAATTGAAATAAATAAACCAGAATAATTTATAAAAGAATTAAAATGCATGAATAAAATATATGCTTGGGTTATAAATAAGCATAAGGCTTGAGTTAAAAATAAATGAATAATATATTCAAGCCTATGAGGAATGGAATGGTGTAAATAATAAGTTGTGACTTATAAAACTGAAAATGGAATACAAATCCAAATAAATATTTAGATGAATAGAGAAATGAGAGGAAAATCCAAACTTGAATTGTAAAGTATATTGAACTAAGGAAAATAAATAAAAGTGATATTTGGAATGAAAATAAAAAATAAAATTCAAGTGTTGGATTATAAATAATGGGAGAACTAATTAGATAATAAATTAGTTAATAAAATTGAATTGTGATTTTATGATGAAGTTTGGAAATAAACTCAAGTTATAAATTAAAGCTGATTCAAATTGTTGATGAAGGGAAAGTAATTAAGAATGGAGTTGAATTGTGAGTTAATAAATTGGATGGTAAATTAAAAGTGGATAATAGAATCAGAACTTGAGTTATTAATTAAAAATTAGACTTGAAGTGTTAACAAAGTAAATATAATTTAAGAGGTATAAAATTAAAATGTAAATGGATTAAAATAGTAATGGTTTGAATGTGCAAATGAAATTCATATAAGTGAAGATAACGGGGAAAAATAGCAGGTAATAAATTGAATGAGTTGAATCTGGAAAGTTGAATTTTATAATAACCAAGTAAATGAAATTTGCAGATTTAAAATGAGATTGGATTGAAATAAAATCAAATTAAATTGAAAAGAGAACTTGGTTTGCAAATGAGAATGAGCTTAAGTGTGAAATTTGATTGAATCAAAATAAATTTACTTAAGCTGAATAGATGAAGGAGAGTTGAATTGAATTCAACTTTAAACAAAGTTTAATAATATTGGATTGGTTTTAAATCAAGTGAAAATAAATTTTAATTGAAATAAAATTCGGTGTGTTGCCAATAATATTTAATGGAATGAAAATGCTAGAATAAATGATTGTAAACCATTTAAATTATTAAGGAATTGAAATAATTTGAGACAATAAGGAAATAGAATGTTTCGAGTTTATTAGAAATGGTTCAAGTAAATGTGGGTATACTAATTATATTGAATGAATAAATGATGGAATAAATAAGTATCAAATGAAATATAGTTTAAATAAGTTGAGAAATGGTTATTGAATAAAATAGCCCGGATTGTTTTCGAGCTAAATAAAATAGATTGGAATAAACAAATATGGAATGAAATGTAAATAAATGCTTGTGAATGAATTAAAATAAAAGAGTAATTAAATTGGTAATGTAGACGGACCTAAGATGTAAATAGTTTTGTATGAACTAGTTTGATTAATAGAATGAAATGCAAGTGAATGGATTAAATTTGAAATGCAATGAAACTGAAAATTTATGGATTGTGAATAAATCCGAAATGGAATAGAATTAAGTGTAAGTTGAGTGGAGTAAATTTAAATTGATTATAAAACGCAAGTGCTTATATATTCACATAAATCTTGTCAAATTTGCATAGAATAAATATCATTGGATGTAAATGGAGGTGATTAAAATTCTATGAATTGATAAGAGTAAAATAAATTGATTTTGAAAGTAATTGAATTAAATATGAATTCAGTTGGCTTAAGAATAAATAAAATGTAAGACTGAGTTTTAAACCATTTAAATTGGTGAAGATGTATACGAACGGATTGAAAACCATTCGAATTGGATGAGAATGGTTTATAAATTAATTGAAACAGTTAGTTTAGTATGAAAACTATATATGTTGCTTACAGAAAAATGTTTAGTGTGAATTTCTTTTAGAATTCATATGTTTTAACTATTATGAATAAGTGAAATGTAGTTAAACTGCATATATTTGGCACTTACATGTTTAAATTGAGTAAGTACAGGTACCTGGAAGCCATGTGGCTGGATTCGATTGTGCTATTTGCTAAAAATAATAAGCTGCTTGCTTAAAATGCTAAATAAGGTACGCCTACGCAATAAAAATAGGAAATATGAACTGTTTTTGGTTTTTCCGACCGTGTGGGTCGATGTATATATATTTATCTCTTTTGTCAAATTGCAAAAGCTCCTCCGTACAAAGGAGATTCTGCCAAAATTTTTCTGAAATTTTGGGAGTTAGGAAAAAAAAAATTGAAAATTTTAAAGAAATTTTTGTTAAAAGACAAAGCGAGTTTAAATTGGATACTAAAGTTAGTTGTAAATGAAACTAATTAAAATTGTGACGTGAATCAGTATAAATGAAAAATAAAATTTAAAGTTAGAGTTGAAAATAAAATTTAATTCGTATGGGAAAGAAAGAATTAATTTGAATAAGGAAGGATAAACTAAAGTGGTAAGATGAAAATGAATATAAGAAACGTATGAAATGCTAATGTTAATTTATGTAAGGAATGGTTAAATTCGTAATTGAAAATTGAATATTGCTAATGTATTCTAAGTTGATATTTGGGGAAATATTGACATTTGGTAAGAAAGTTGATAAAATGATTTTGGGAATATTGTTATTGGATATTAGTGCTAAGCAGAATATGCAGGTATTATAAAGGGAAAAGAGAATTGGATTTCAAGAGATAAATTTTAATTGCCCGACAAAAGGTATGTATTTAAATTTGGTATGAAATTTGATTGGGATTTGGATTTGGATTGAGCCACTTGGCCTTTTTGTTTTCTTTTTGGATTTGGGAGGCCGTAGAGCCATTTTGTAGTTGTACCGAGTCAGCCGCGCAAAGGAAACGCTGGCGAAATTTTTCGGAAATTTAGGGTGTTAGAAAAATTTTGAGAAAATTTTGATAAGTCAAAATTTGAGTTTAAATTGAAACGGGATTAGTTAAGCATATGGTATGGTTTGGAACTAGGGAAAGGTTTGGAAAGTTTATAAGAATGATAATGGATCTTTTATGGCAGATTGTTGGTAAGATGTTGGGCTGTTAGAAACTGTTTGGTTTTGAAAAAAAAAGAAAAAAAATAGTAACGGGTATTGGATCATTCTATCTAGTTAGTAATTTCGGGGACGAAATTCTTTTAAGGGGGGAGGAATGTGACGACCCGGAATTTTCGAGTATTTAAAACCGGAATATTTGATTGATTTTAAATATTCAATAGAGCAATTTTAACTTGTATTACGAATATCGCTATTTATTGATAATTAAATAATAGAATTTAACAATTAGAAATTGAGTAAATTGTTGAATCTAGAATTTTAAGCCTGTTAAAAATAATTTGAAGGCTTGTAAAATTTATATTGATAACACTGAGAATAATAGAAGTTGTAAAATTGAAATTAGCAGTGGTTTGTTCAGTTTTGAAATTTTAATCGTTTAAACTAAATTTAAAAATAGCTTTCCGAGACACAGTTTCGGAATTCAATGAAACCTGTTTCATCGGATCCGTAATATTGTATTATTACCGGATTTTAAATTACGTTTTGATTGGGGTTAGTGTGTGAGTGTACGAAATATTAACGTGGTAGGGATCTAATTGATAATAACCTAATAAAATTTAATTTAATTAATTAAGCTTCCTCAGTACGCTTCCTTTGCCTTCTCGAACACACTTTTCCTTATGCTGTTTCCTTCCTAACACGAGACCCTTCCTTCAGTTCAATTCTTACCATTTTTCTCAAAATCAAAATCGAAACAAATGATTTTAATAATGGCCGAGCAATTACCCTCCCCAAATCATTTAATCCCCTCCAATTTTTTTTCGTTCAGACGTGCTTATAAAAAAAAAAGGGGGGAAATCATGGCCGAGCTCTGTGATCTATCGCGAACGCGCAAGCTTGAAGATGGCGACTTCGTTCTCAATCGATTTGAAATCGATTCGCTCCAAATCAGCTACTTGGGCCGCTGCCGCTCTTTCTTATCGAACCACGCCTTGCCGTTCGAACTCGAGGGCGTTCTCGATTGAAGGTGGAAGGCGCGAAGCGAGTTCCTGTTTTTCTTCGCAGTGGGATTCACGACGTTCGCGCGCAGCTCGGTAGGGAAGAGTTTTGCAAGGGATTAAGAATTGGGGGTTGTGGTTTAAGATTGTCACAAAGAAGCTGCCGAAGGTGAGATTGGATTCATATAGTTGTTCGTATATGCTGTTTTCGACAAAAAAAAAAATTACAGTAAAGCAAAATTTTGTTTTGTTATTTATAAAAGAGGATATAAGTATATTATATACATATGTGTATATAGTTAAGGACGTATATAAGGATTTGAAATGCTAAAGAATTTTATAAAGGGGTAGATGATTGAATCTAAGAAAAAAATAAATATATATACATATAGTGTATATTTGGATTTTATTTAATTAACTTATTTAATTATTTGGATGCTAAAATATTCTATTAAAAGGAAATCATTTAAAGCTTAATTATTTATTCAAGTTACATTTACTGATTAAAATAAATTACCCCTGTCACTAAGTAATTTTTGGATGGAAATTTTATTTTTGGTATGGAATTGTTTAATAAATGTATTAAAGTTATTTTGTGCTGAAATTATTTTTTTTAAAATTGTAAGTTGAGATAAATCATGGGTTACAAATTATTAAATTGAATTAGAATATGTAAGGAACATTAATAGTTTAATTTATCTCAAATATTTATAAAATTATAAATTGTTATTCAAGGTCCAAATATCATGAAGAGAATAGTCAAGAGGGGAGTAGATTGTGAACAGAAAAATAAAATAAAAATCAAGTTACTAGTTATGACCAAATTGTTAATTTAAAATTAATTTATTTAAACAGTAATAAATTGTTGATTAGTTAAGTAAATTTATCGAGAAGGGAAGTTGGTAAGATTAAATAATTGGTTTAAAACCAAATGATTAGTTAAATTAATTGTTAAGTGGAAAATTGATTTTTAGATTAACTCGGATATTGATAAACCATATCAATGTTTATTTAAGGTCAAAAATCGAGAAACCAAGCCAATGTTGAAGTGGAGTGCAAATAAAATCGAAGGTGAGTTAATCTCACTCAGTTAATTTAAATTTAAAAGATTAAATTTAAATAATTGTTTGAATGGTTGATTTGATGGTTGTGCTTTAGTATGATATATTTTGGATTGATGTTTATGTTGTGTTAACATCTGTGGATGCATGGAAAACAGGTTGGAGGGATCCAACTGGGTCCCTCAACATATATATATTGTTTATTATTCTCTGACATGTTTTGTGGATATTCTGTGATGAATCATAATGAAATATTGAATGCTATAGCTGCTTGGATATATTTTTGAACTCCGAGTTATAAAATTTTATAGCATTGGATTCTTGGAAAGAAATAATAAAAGAAGTAAATTTTTAAGAAAATAATTATAAAGAATGTAAATAAATTAAAATGAATTGATAAGAATATTAGTGTTTCCAAAATGCTAATTAATGAATCCTGTATATGGAAAGGAATTTTTGAATAAAAAGAAAGTTAAGAAAACTTAAAATTTCAATGTTACTGTTTAAAGGAATAAAACAATTATTTCAAATTTAGGATTTAAATTATTCTAGAAGAATAAAGAAGAAATGGAAAAAAATATGAAATATGTATATTTCAGTTAAAGATGTAAAATCAAAAGGAAAATAATAACAATTATAATTAAGTCAATAATTAATGAATTCTGAAATGAACTGAATAAGTGAAGGAATTTATTTCAAATAAAATAAGTTGGAAATCAATTTGGAAAATTGATTCAATTGATTGAAGTTGGAAAAATCCTCCTCGAATAACCAAGTATGTTTTCAAAGCGAGTTTTTAAATATGAGTGGAAAGGGTTTTAAAGTTGTTTTAAAAAGCAAGTTTGAAAATTTATTATATCCAATATTTAAAATTCAAAGGGTAAGTATCTTCTCAAAATCTATTAAAGTAGTAATTACTTAAAAAGATGACCTAGTATTTTGTTTTCAAAAGTGAAAATCTAGTTTTATATTCTATTAAGTAACTTTATTTTCAAAAACACATATCGTATGTATTTTTACAAATATTGAAGAAAATTAACTTAGATGTTTAAAAGTATATTTTCAAAGTAAAGTGTTTAAATTATTTTTAAATCTAGCTTTGTACTTGGTGATTTCAGAGGAGATAGAAATATTTGGGAAAGTTGATTCTGAAAAGAAAGATGATTTTGAAACTGTTTTCAAAGGATTGAAAATAGAATATATCCTGTGAAAATAATTTGAAGGTAATAAATAATTTGGGAAAATTATTTATTGTTGAATGGATGGTTGAATGGATGTTTGTGAATAATAATTGATAGTTAAATAACCGACTATCAATATTGGACAAATACGCTGATCGTTTCGAAGAGACCGGGATCGAGATTAATTTCTCGAAAACCACTTCGATCCGGTTTATACGTTTCGTGAAACGTGTTTGGATTCGAAGATGGAGCAGTGAAGTGCAAGGGCTAGTCGCTACTAATCCTGAGGATATTTCCAAAATGGATGTAGTAGGAGTAGTGCCTTCGGTTCCGTTCGAACCCGGGACGGACTTGTATGGACGAATGCTTGCGAAACATCGTCAGGTGGGCGATGGGCATTCTAAGTGAAAACGTTCTAAAGGTAACGCTTAGCCTCAAGCCTCATCAAATGGGAATGACTGAAAATCAGGGGATATGCAGCAAGGTTAGGTGGGTCATGCCCAAGCAGGACAAGATAATTCCCCTGTCTAGATGTCCCTTATATATATTTCGGCTTAGTGGGTGGTTGGTCGCGCCAACCACGGGGTTTATCTTGTTCGGGACTGTTCAGTAAGGAATGGTTCCGGCCTTGTGTTGCAGGGGATGAAGGGAGTAGTCCTCGGTACGGTGATCTAGGCCCCGTACTGTGACAGGTGATACCCCAGTGCCTAGTCATTGTTGGAAATCCATTTTCCCTACGAGCCTTGTACGAGTTTTGTTTGTATTACCCACTTTTGTGGCTAGTAGCTGGAATTTAATAGATGTAACAATTTCGGCTATTTTATAAGTATTTGTAAATAGACCCTATTATAATATCAGAGGATTTCTATGAAAATTGTTTTAGCTATCGTAAGGTAAAAACCCGACATGTTTATTTGTGGCGTGGTCTTACGAGATGCTTTTGTTTTCAAAGGATTTTTGAAACTTTAATAATCAATTGGGTGTGATTTTCTCACGCTGGTATTCCAGACTGACTCGGGTATTATTTAACTGTAATGCTTGGGTCAGACCGAGTATTATAGGATACAGGACAAGTTGCTGTGGAGCTCAGGAGACGAGCAGGATGACGACACGTATTCTCGTACTTATCTATATATATAGTCCGCTGTTTGAGTTGTGTATTCTGAGTTGTTGTGCATTCATTGTATGATATTGATGTTGAGCTGTGATTAATGTACTCTGATGATGTAATATATAAACAGAAATATTTGATGTTGAGTAAAGATTATTTATTATCTATTATATTTTATTCCGCTGCGATGGTTAGATTCTGATGTTGATTTTGTTTCTCTTCTTCTACCTCTTCTTCTTAAACCCAAATGGTTCGTATTTCTGTACAACTTGAGTTGATTGTTGTAGAATAGTGTTGACTCAAGGGGTACGGATTTGCGGGTCGTTACAAATAGTTAATTACTAATTGGATATTAATCATGGGTGATTAATATATATGGTTTAAGTTGAAGATTAATTACTTATGTAATTAATTTATATTAGAGATTGATTAAATGTGGTTAGAAATCATTAATTAATTAATTAATGATGTAATTAGGAATTGATTAATTAAGGTATAATTAATATTAAATGCTAATTACTTATTGTAATTAGGGAATTATTAATCAATAAGGATTAATTGAAATGAATATTGAGATGATTTATAAATTGATTTATAATCAATTGATGATTAAGATAAGCAGGATTTGATGATGAAATGATTAATTTAATTTATTTTAAATTAATTAGAGAGTAAGTAATTAATTTAATTCATTTTAAATTAATTATAGAATGGAATGATCATTAGATAGTTGCTTATGTTTGATGATTGGTATTGATTGGTATGGTTTGTAATCTCAGTTATGAGATTAGTAGTGTATGTGATATGTATGCATTGGTTGCTTTTGGATGATAGTATGGATATCTGATTATGATATGAATTATCTGTTGGTAATGATAATGTTGATTATCTATTGTGTTGTGAATTATCTATCTATGTATATTTAGATAATGAATTGAATTGTTTTAAACTTAAAACAACTTGGACCTTAAAAGACACGCTTTGGATTCGATGAGACCGGGATCGGGTTTCCATATTTGGGGTCCGAAAACCACATCGATTTCAAATAACGTTAGGTCGTGAATCCAAATGGTGCGAGTGAAGACTCGAGGTGTAAGGGCTATACGTCAGTATAACTCTGTGGGTGATTCCGTAATGAGTTTGACGGAATAGCACTTATAGATTCGAGATGGAGATTCAGAGTGCAAGGGTTATTGTCGTTAACTCTGAGGGTGATTCCAAAACGAGTGTAACGAGATAATGCCTTCGGTTTCGTTCGAACCCGGAACGAACTTGTATGGATTGAATGCTTTCAGAACATCGTCAGGTGGACGATGAGCATTCTAAGTGATATGTCCTATAAAGGTAATCGTAGCCTCAAGCCTCATCAACCGGGAATGGCTAAAACAGGGGAGGTGCAGCAAAGCTTCGTGGGTAGCCCCCACTTGAGAGCAAGATTTATCCCTGTCTAGAGGTCCCTTTATTTTCGGCTTAGTGGTGCGGTTGCTGATCACAACTGCGGGGTAGTCTTGTTTGGAACTGTTCAGTAAGGAACGGGTCCGGCTTTGTGTTGCAGGGGATGAAGGGAGTAATCCTCGGTACGGTGATCTAGGCCACGTACTGTGACGGGCGGTACCCCAGTAGCCCTGCCATTGTATGGAATCCACAATCCAATAAGTGCCAACGGTTTTGATTGTATTACCCACTTTTGTGGCTAGTAGCTGGAATTTAATGAATGTAACAATTTCGGCTATTTCTTATTTATTTGAAAACCCTAGACACTATTATAATATCATCGGATTTCCTATCAAATGTTTTGGTTAGCGTAAGGTAAAAACTTTTCCATGTTTATGTGTGGGAAGTCTTACGTGATACCTTTTCTTTTTAAAGGTTTTTCAAAGTTAAGCAACTTTAACCTGTTACTCACACCAGACCCATGTCTGACCCGGAGTTATTTCTGTTTTTCTATAACTCTTGGGTACTCAAATTTTTATGAGTAGCCAAGGGAATTCAGGTTAGGATTCAGGATTAGCTTTGACGAATTGTGAAGGAGCATATGGAGCAGGAGGCTTCCGCGCATAGTTATATAGTTTTCCGCTGTGTTGTTATCTCTGAGTTGTTATGTATTGTGATTGAATTGTAATAACTAGACAGGTGTTTATAACTGTCTAGTATGTGTTGTATATGTCTGTGTAACTCTGATATTTAATGTATACTATGTAATACTTTGGTTATTAATATAATTTATTTGTTCCGCTGTTGAGATTCTTGTGTTGTTTCTTCTTTCTCTTCTTTCTTTCTTCTTCTATCCCTTTCTTTCTTAATTCACGGTGCGGCTTCCTGGTATTTGGAAGCCGGGCCGTGACAGCTGGTATAAATTACTTCTATCTTTAATTAATTTAAAATAAATTAAATTAATTACTCACATATAAATCTTGCTTATAAATCTATTGATTAATCAACCTAGTTAATTAATCATTCATTAAGTATTCAACTTGATTAAACATTTATGATTAATCATTCACTAATTACAATAAGTAATTAGTCTTAAATTAATTCCATAAAATTAATTAACCTTAATCATAAGTAATTAACATTTAATTACTTAATTAATTGACTATAATTAATTACATTTATCCTTAGTTAATTACAATTAATTAATCACTTAATTAATTAATTAATTCTTAATTAAACAATTCTTAATTACATCATTAATTATAATAATTAATGATCTCTAATTAATATTTAAATTGATTACTCAATTAAAAATTAATTACATTTACTAATTAAATTAAATACCATTATTAATCACCTTGATTAATACTTAAATCCAGTAATTAACTATCTTAATTACTCATTTATAAATTAATTATCCAATAATTAATTATCTATCTTAATTTATCCTTGATTAATTACAAAAGTAATTATCCAAATTACTTTTAAATAAATCACCTTTCCTTAATTACATTCCAGTAATGTACTTTGTTAAATTAATTAATTTAGTTTAATTAATTTAAGAATAATTTAATGATAATAATTACTTAATGTAATTTATGGAGTAAGATTACTTAGAGAAGTTTTAATTGATAATTACTGGAATGTAATTAAGGAAAGGTGATTTATTTAAAAGTAATTTGGATAATTACTTTTGTAATTAATCAAGGATAAATTAAGATAGATAATTAATTATTGGATAATTAATTTATAAATGAGTAATTAAGATAGTTAATTACTGGATTTAAGTATTAATCAAGGTGATTAATAATGGTATTTAATTTAATTAGTAAATGTAATTAATTTTTAATTGAGTAATCAATTTAAATATTAATTAGAGATCATTAATTATTATAATTAATGATGTAATTAAGAATTGTTTAATTAAGAATTAATTAATTAATTAAGTGATTAATTAATTGTAATTAACTAAGGATAAATGTAATTAATTATAGTCAATTAATTAAGTAATTAAATGTTAATTACTTATGATTAAGGTTAATTAATTTTATGGAATTAATTTAAGACTAATTACTTATTGTAATTAGTGAATGATTAATCATAAATGTTTAATCAAGTTGAATACTTAATGAATGATTAATTAACTAGGTTGATTAATCAATAGATTTATAAGCAAGATTTATATGTGAGTAATTAATTTAATTTATTTTAAATTAATTAAAGATAGAAGTAATTATAAATAGTTTACAAGTTGCTTAACTTTTAGAAAATCCTTTGAAACAAAAGGTATCACGTAAGACTTCCCACACATAAACATGGAAAAGTTTTTACCTTACGCTAACCAAAACATTTGATAGGAAATCCAGTGATATTATAATAGTGTCTAGGGTTTTCAAGTAAATATGAAATAGCCGAAATTGTTACATCTATTAAATTCCAGCTACTAGCCACAAAAGTGGGTAATACAAACAAAACCGTAGGGTCTCGTAGGGAAAATTTAAATGCTTAATATAAATAAGGAATGTTTATCTAAAGGATAAATGAAAGTGAATGATTGGATTCATTAATTATTAAAGTAATTAAGATAAATGTTAATTATTTAATTAATTAATAATGTGGAAGTTTAATTAAATAATTAATGATATTTAATTTAATTTGAGATTAATTAATTAGTTTAATTAATCTATAATTAAGGATGGTTAATTAAATTTTAATTTATGATTAAGATTTATTTAATCAAGTGATTAATGGTAATTAAGTTTTTAATTAACACTTAGTTAATTAATAATTAGAGATTAATTAAATAGTAATTAAATATTAATTACTTAATAACTAATGATGATTAATTTAAGTTAATTTCTTAATTTAGTAATTAAGAAATGTTAATGAAGTCATTAACAAATAATTAATGTGATTAATATTGATAATTAATTAGATTAATTAATTATTAATCAATTGTTTAGGTTTAATTACTTAATGAAAGTAATTAGTGAATTAATTACTTAATGTAATTAATTAAGGTTAATATGATTTGTTTAGATTAATTAATTAAGTTTAATTGATTTAAACAATTGTTGATTGTAGATAATTACTTTATGCAGTTAATGAAATTTGTAATTACTTAAGGAAGTAATTAATTAATAATTACAGAATGTAATTAAGGATATTTATTATAGAAGTAAATTGGATTTAAATTACTTTGAAATTAATCAAGGGGATTAATTTGGATAATTAATTAAGAATAATTAATTATTGGATTGAGTAATTAATGTAGTTAATTACTGAATGGTTATTAATCAAGGATGATTAATATATATGTAGGATTTAATATAATTAACTTGTGTGTGGTTAATATTAAATACTAATTACTTATTGTAATTAGAGATAGTTAATCAGCAATGATTAATTGAAATGAATATTGAATAATGATTTATAAATTGATTTATAATCAATGGATGGTTTAGTTAAGCAGAATTTTAATGATGAAGTAATTAATTTAATTCATTTTAAATTAACTAGAGATTGAGTAATTGATTTAATTCATTCTAAATTAATTATAGAAGTGTGATCATTTGATCATTTGCTTATGTTTAATGATGGTATTAGTTGCCTGGTATGGTTTGTAATCTCAATTATGAGATGAGTAGTGTATGTGATATGGATGCATTGGTTGCTTTTGGATGATAGTATGAATTATCTGATTATGATATGATTATCTGTTGATAATGATAATGTTGATTATCTGTGGTGTTGTGAATTATCTATCTGTGTATTTAGATAATAAATTGAATTGTTTTAAACTTAAAACAACTTGGCCTTAATAAGACACGCTTTGGTTTTCGATGAGACCGGGATCGGGTTTCCATATTTGGAATTCCGAAAACCACATCGATTCCAATTAACGTTAGGTCGTGAATCTAAGTGGAGCAAGTGAAGACTCGAGGTGTAAGGGCTATACGTCAGTATAACTCTGTGGGTGATTCCGTAATGAGTTTGACGGAATAGGTCTTATAGATTCGAGATGGTGAATCAGAGTGCAAGGGTTATTGTCGTTAACTCTGAGGGTGATTCCAAAATGAGTGTAACGAGATAATGCCTTCGGTTTCGTTCGAACCCGGAACGAACTTGTATGGATTGAATGCTTTCAGAACATCGTCAGGTGGACGATGAGCATTCTAAGTGATATGTCCTATAAAGGTAATCGTAACCTCAAGCCTCATCAACCGGGAATGGCTAAAACAGGGGAGGTGCAGCAAAGCTTCGTGGGTAGCCCCCACTTGAGAGTAAGATTTACCCCTGTCTAGAGGTCCCTTTATATTTCGGCTGTGTGGGACGGTTGATCATGACAATCGTCGGGGTTGTCTTATTTGGAACTGTTCAGTAAGGAACGGGTCCGGCCTTGTGTTGCAGGGGAGTTAGGGTGGCTCCTCGGTACGGTGATCTAGGCCACGTACTGTGACGGGCGGTACCCCAGTAGCCCTGCCATTGTATGGAATCCATAATCCAATAAGTGCCAACGGTTTTGATTGTATTACCCACTTTTGTGGCTAGTAGCCTGTAACAATTTCGGCTATTTCTTATTTACTTGAAAACCCTAGACACTATTATAATATCATTAGATTTCCTATCAAATGTTTTGGTTAGCGTAAGGTAAAAACTTTTCCATGTTTATGTGTGGGAAGTCTTACGTGATACCTTTTCTTTCAAAGGTTTTTCAAAGTTAAGCAACTTTAACCTGTTACTCACACCAGACCCATGTCTGACCCGGAGTTATTTCTGTTTTTCTTTAACTCTTGGGTACTCAAATTTTTATGAGTAGTCAAGAGAATTCAGGTTAGGATTCAGGATTAGCTTTGACGAATTGTGGAGGAGCATATGGAGCAGGAGGCTTCTGCGTATAGTTATATAGTTCCGCTGTGTTTTGTATCTCTGAGTGTTCTGTTTGTATTGAGTTGTAATAACTAGACAGGTGTTTATAACTGTCTAGTATGTGTTGTATATGTCTGTGTACTCTGATATTCGATGTATACTATGTAATATTTTGTTATAAATATAATTTATTCGTTCCGCTGTTGAGATTCTTGTGTTGTTTCTTCCTTCTCTTCTTTCTATTCTCTTTTCTATCCCTTTCTTTCTTTATTCATGATGCGATTTTCCGGGAGTGGAAATCGGGTCGTGACAGCTTGGGGAAGGAATTTTGGACAATTTCCAAAATCGGGTCGTGACAGCTTGCAGTAGGTCGTTACAAAATTCCGGGTCGTTACAATATGAGGAGGGGAAGGAAGGGTCGGCGTGTTTTTCTCTGGTAAAAAGAAATTGTTTTGAAATTGATTCAAATCTTTAAAATCGAATAACTATTTCATATTGTATCAGAAATTTACGAACTTGGTAGCGCCGGAATCGCAGAGTCGAGCACTACGCGATGGTGCAGATCCGGATCCATTCCGGGCAAGTAGAAATTTAGGTTAAATCGGACACCGTCCGGTTTAATTTGAATTTCGAACGCTCGCCGAAACTCAAGGTGAGTTATTCTCACTCACATCTGGATGCTAGTAAAGTAGACAGCTAGTATTGATTGTTTGTTTGGATGTTTAGCTGAATATGTTAATTATTATCAAATTGAATTGATATTATATATGTGATATGCTAATATTTGTGGATGCAGGGAAAACAGGTTGGAGGGATCCAACTGGATTCCTCACAATGTAGTATTATTTTTATAATTGGTAATGATGCCTGTTATATATTGTGATTGATAAATTTGGAATTGAATTGCATTGTGATATTGTGATATTAACTATAAAACTCAGAATGTTAATTTTAAAAGAATTTGGAGTTTAAATTTTAAAGGAATTTAATTGGGTTTCAAAAGAAACTAAGAAAATTAATAAACATGAAATTTGAAAGAATACAAAAATTATAATCTGTTGGATGGGAAAACTGAAATGAAATAGTATTGGAATATTTCTAAATAAATTATAAATCCATAATTAATTGTAAATGGATAAAATTGAATTTTAGAGAAATAAAAGGTATTGTTAAATAATGGATTTAAAAAGATTAAAATCTAAAATCTATTTAAAAATGGAAATTGAAAGTTGTAAAATCTGGAATGGTAATCAAAGATAAATGTTATTAGTTGAAAATTTGGGAAAATAATTTATGTTATTAAAATATAAAACTAAATTGAAATAATTGGACAGAAATCGTGAGAAGGATTTCTGTGATGATTTAGTAGAAATGAGATTTCCTTGGGAAAAACCAAGTTCGAGTTTTAAATTGATTTTATAAAAAGGAAGTTTTAAAATCTTAAACTAGTTTTAAAGAATGTTTTGAAATTTTTTGTTTTAAAAGTAATTATTTATAAATTAGCAATAAATTTTATAAATGCCTTAATAATTATTTTAACAATTGGATTTGTTTTAAAGAGCTAGTTTTGACTCAAGATATATTGATATAAGTATAAATTCTTTTACAACTCTATTTTTTTTTTTTTAATTATAGTATAACTAAAACCTTATTTTAAATCAAGTTATATCTTATATAATAGTTTTGCTTTATATATTTGGAAATTATATCTTGAGTATATAATTAGTAGTAAATTTACCTGTTTTAAGTATATTTTAGAAATAAATGTTTTAATTATTATAAATCTAAATTGTTTGAACTTGGCTATTCCAATGGAAATATATGGTAAAGGATTTACCTTGTAAATGGAGAATTTTGGGAAATGTTTTCAAATGAGCTTTGGAAATTTGAAATATATCTTTTAAAGATATTTGAGGTAAATAAATAATATGGAATATTATTTATTGTGTGATGGATGCTATGGATGTTTATGAATATTAATTGATAGTTAAATCACCGACTATCAATATTGGACAATGCGATGATCGTTTCGAAGAGACCGGGATCGAGATTTATTTCTCGAAAACCACTTCGATCCGGTTTGTACGTTTTCGTGCGATAAAACGTGTTCGGAGTCGAAGATGGAGCAGTGAAGTGCAAGGGCTAGTCGCTACTAATCCTGAGGATATTTCCAAAATGGATGTAGTAGGAATAGTGCCTTCGGTTCCGTTCGAACCCGGGACGGACTTGTATGGACGAATGCTTCGTGACATCGTCAGCGGACGATGGGCATTCTAAGGGATATGTGTTAAAGGTATCGTTTAGCCTCGAGCCTCATCAACCGGGAATGACTGAAAATCAGGGGATATGCAGCAAGGCTTCGTGGGTAGCCCCCACTGGAGAGTAAGGTCATCCCTGTCTAGAGGTCCCTTTTTATTTCGGCTTAGTGGTGCGGTTGCTGATCCCAACCGCGGGGTGATCTTATTCGGAATTGCCCATAGGTGATTCCGGTCTTGTGTTGCAGGGGACGAAGGGAGTAGTCCTCGGTACTGTGATCTAGACCACGTACTGTGACAGGTGGTACCCCAGTGCCTAGTCATTGATGGAAATCCATTTTCCCTACGAGCCTTTTACGAGTTTTGTTTGTATTACCCACTTCGGTGGCTAGTAGCTGGAATTTAATCATGTAACAATTTCGGCTATTTTATAAGTATTTGTAAATAGACACTATTATAATATCAGAGAATTTCTATAAAAAGTGTTTTAGCTATCGTAAGGTAAAAACCCGACATGTTTATTTGTGGCGTGGTCTTACGAGATGCTTTTGTTTTCAAAAAGGATTTTTGTAACTTTAATAATAAATTGTGTGCATTATTATCAGCTGGTATTCCAGACTGACTCGGGTGTTATTTCATTATAATGCTCGGGTCAGACCGAGTATTATTTGTTCAGGTCAGGATGCTATGGGGCAGGAGAGGAGCTGGAGTCCGAGACATACTATTCTATCTATATATATATCCGCTGCTATGCTATGATTGTATGGTATGTCTGTTATGTGTTGATTGATGTGTGAGCTACTCTGATAATATGTTGTGTATAAACAGTTATAGATTTCATTTTTGTGTAAAGATATATAGTTACTATTATATTTTATTCCGCTGCGACTGTGCGATTCTGATATTGTTTAGTTTCTTCTTCTTCTATCTCTTTTCTTTAATCTTAATGGTTCGTATTTCTGTTCCACTTGAGTCAATTAGGGTAGAAAAATGTTGATTCACGGGGCACGGATTTGCGGGCCGTCACACTTGCTACCAACTGTGACGACCCGTCTTTCATTCCATAGAAAAACGTATCATCAATAAGAAAAGAAAGAGATAGAAATAGAAAGATAGAAAGAAAAGAACAACAATCATCAGAATCTCACAGCGGAACAGAACAAAATATAATATTACACATATCCATTACATAGTTTACATATCGGAGTTCACAAAATAATACTACTCCATTTACATCAGTCATTCATAATAGTTCTCCAACCCATACAACCCAAGATACACATCAAAATGCTACTACAGCGAATATAGATAGATAGTACGTCTAGTCTCCAGCTCCAGCTCCCAAAATATGTGCTAATCCATACCTAATCACTTGGCTACTCATAAAAATTTGAGTACCCAAGAGTTTATGAAAAACAAATAAACTTCGGGTCAGACATGGGTCTGGTGTGAGTAAATCAGTTAAAGTTGCTTAACTTTAAAAAAAATCATTTTTGAAAACAAAGTATCACGTAAGACTTCCCACAAATAAACACGGGTAAGTTTTTACCTTACGTTAACTAAAACATTTGATAAGAAATTCTGTGATATTATAATAGGGTCTAGGGTTTTCAAGTAAATAGAAAATAGCCGAAATTGTTACATTCATTAAATTCCAGCTACTAGCCACGATGTGGGTAATACAATCAAAACCGTAGGGTCTCGTAGGGAAAATGGATTTCCATCAATGGCAGGGCTACTGGGGTACCGCCCGTCACAGTACGGGGCCTAGATCACCGTACCGAGGATTACTCCCTTCATCCCCTGCAACACAAGGCCGGACCCATCCCTTACTGGATAGTTCCGAACAAGACAACCCCGCAGTTGTGGCCAACAACTGCCCACACAGCCGAAAATATAATAAGGGACCTCTAGACAGGGGTAAATCTCACTCTCAAGTGGGGGCTACCCACGAAGCCTTGCTGCACCTCCCCTGTTTTAGCCATTCCCGGTTGATGAGGCTTGAGGTTACGATTACCTTTATAGAACACATCTATCTTAGAATGCTCATCGTCCACCTGACGATGTTCTGAAAGCATTCAATCCATACAAGTTCGTTCCGGGTTCGAACGAAACCGAAGGCATTATCTCGTTACACTCATTTTGGAATCACCCTCAGAATTAACGACGATAACCCTTGCACTCTGATTCTCCATCTCGAATCTATAAGGTCTATTCCGTCAACTCATTACGGAATCACCCACAGAGTTATACTGACGTATAGCCCTTACACCTCGAGTCTTCACTCTTCATATAAGATTCACGACCTAACGTTATTTGGAATCGATGTGGTTTTCGGATATCCAAATATGGAACCCGATCCCGGTCTCATCGAAATCCAAAGCGTGTCTTTTAGGTCCAAGTTGTCTAATTAACTTAAACAATTCAATTCAGGTTTGAACATAGCATCACAATATTATCAACAGATAACAATCAATGTCCATCACATATAAACAATATCACATCACAGATATCCAATATTCCATCATAGAATATATCAACCATCATTCAACAGATATCAACCATATACAGATATCTATCCAAACTATCATCCACAAGCAAGCATTACTTAATTCATATCATAATTAATTTAATTAATTTAAATTAAATTAATTACTTAAGAATTTATCACTTAATCTAGCTTAACCAATCATTAATTAATTAAATCAAAATTATTTAATTAATTAATCACTTCTTAATCATCCTATTATTATCAATTAATTACCATAATTATTTATTAATTAAACTTTGATTAAAAATTAATCATTCTTAAATTAATTATCAATTAACCCTTAATTTATGATTAATTTAACCTTAATTATTTCTTAATTACTTAATTAATTCTTAATTAATCACAAATTAATTTATCTTAATTACTTAATTAATTATTCATTAATTAACCTTAATTATTTAATTAATTAAAACTTAACCATTAATTAATTTACAATTAATTATAAATTAATTAATGTTTAATTACTTAATTAATTAACTCTTAATCCATTTATTAATTAACTTCTTAAATTACTAAATTATTAATCAATTATCAATTAATTAATCAATTATTAATTACTTATGAATTAACCTTAAATTAATAAATTAATTAATTGCTCATTAATTGTCATCTAATTTAATCCTTAATTACCCATTAATTAATTCATAATTAATTAATTAAATCTTAACAATTAGTTAACCAAAATTAATTAACTAATAAATTTAAGTAACTTAAATTTCAAAATTTAATCCTCAAAACAATTCAATGTTCATTTATCTTTAAACTCCTACATATTCAAGTATTCAATTTATTTAAACAAATTACTTTTTAAAAGGTTAGACTTAAAGATGTAAGGTTATTTCAAAACTTTAACAAATCAATTGTGGTTTTCTTTGAAATAAAATATTGGCATTTTATAAAGTAGAAAATATAAGTTTTAAATTTAACTTAAAACCAAATTTACATTTTTAAAACAAGTTAAACTTGTTTCCTCTTATGCATAAAACCCGGCCCAAGATTTCTACCCAGGCCCAACTTCATCTTCCAGTTAGGATTGAATTTTCTCTTATTCTGGTTAGAAGAATTCCCACCTGATGCAGCAACTTGTGCCACTGACCTCTTCTTCATCAAATCTTCATACCTTAATGCCATATCAATAAGCTCCACAAAAGATCCTTTCAGATGAGCTTGCAGTAGGTAGTATGTTTTGGAAATTTGTAATGGCAATATCAATTTAATAATCTGAATTAAAAATTAAATTGATTTGATAATCTTTGTTAATAAGATTTGAATTAATTTAATAATCCAATAAAAATAAATATGTAATTGATATATTTTATCTTTTAAAAGTTAATAATTGTTTTATATTTAAAATGTATATAGAATAGGTATACATTAGAAATAGATATTGCTTTAATCTAATAAATAAATATGATTTTGAATGCATAAGATAAATATTGAAATGATTTAAAATATGTTTAACTCAAGTTTAAATAAATAAGAATAAGGTTTATTTTGACTTCTTAAAAATATAATTGGATAAAATAAATAATTTATTAATAAAGAAAACAATTTCTTTTATAAGTTATTTATAGTTATCAAATGTTGTTATTTTTAAATTATAATAATACATTGTTTTAAACAAATAGATTTTTAATAAAATAATTCTTTTCCAAAATTTGATTTGTCTAGTATATGTGATGTATATGTTGTGTATCTCTGATAGTGGTTGTAAACTATGTAATATTTTATGTTATTAATATACTTTATTCGTTCCGCTGTTTAGATTCTCATGTGTTGTTTCTTCTTCTCTTCTTTCTTTTCTATTCTCTATCCCTTTCTTTCTTATTAGCGATGCGACTTCCTGGAGTGTAGGGAGTTGGGTCGTCTCTATAATTTTAATAGCTTAATTCAAACAGAAAATCTCTTTTGAAAATTATAATTAATTAATTTGATTTATTTTAGTTAGTTTAGATTCTGTAGGGCGAGTGTCCCGGTGTTGGTACCTGGGAAACTCTAGGGAATTCTTATACAGAATTTTTGTCTGGATAATTAGAACTGTTTGTTTGAATTGGTTGTTAGTATAAAGTTATTTGATTAGTAATTAGAATATTTTGAAAATATTTAAGATAATTAAGAATTTACCTAATTATCTGATTTGAAATAATGATTTAGATTAATTTTAATTAGAAATGATTTATTAATCGTTTAAATCAAATTTGAAAATATTTAAATTTGATCATACTTCTAAAACTTACAAAACTATTTAAATCTAATTCTGGTTTTTAAAAAAAACAACCTGAAACTATTCTTAAACTTGATTAAAACTGAATTTTAAATCTAGTTTAAATTTAAGATTTGAATTTTTAAAACTTTTAATTCAGAATAAAATTTGAATTCAAATTCAAGTTACACTTGAATCATCAAATGATTTATTAAAATTAATTAAATTAAATTAATTAACTAAAATAAATCATTTGATGATTCAAGTGTAACTTGAATTTGAATTCAAATTTTATTCTGAATTAAAAGTTTTAAAAATTCAAATCTTAAATTTAAACTAGATTTAAAATTCAGTTTTAATCAAGTTTAAGAATAGTTTCAGGTTGTTTTTTTTAAAAACCAGAATTAGATTTAAATAGTTTTGTAAGTTTTAGAAGTATGATCAAATTTAAATATTTTCAAATTTGATTTAAACTGGTTTGAAATCAAATTAAAAACAGTTTCAAATTTACTTTGAAACTCAGTTTTGATTTCAAACAGTTTAAATCAAATTTGAAAATATTTAAATTTGATCATACTTCTAAAACTTACAAAACTATTTAAATCTAATTCTGGTTTTTAAAAAAAACAACCTGAAACTATTCTTAAACTTGATTAAAACTGAATTTTAAATCTAGTTTAAATTTAAGATTTGAATTTTTAAAACTTTTAATTCAGAATAAAATTTGAATTCAAATTCAAGTTGCATAACCATCATCAAATCAATAATTAATTAAATTAATTAATTAATTTCTAAAAAAAATCTTTAGTTAATGACCATCATTAACTATTATTAATTCTTTAATTATTTTTCTTTAATTACTTCTTAATTATCTCTAACTAATTCAAAATTATTAATTAAATAAAGTAAATAACTAAGTTATCTGAATTTTTAACAATATCAATTTAATTTTCTGTAATAAAAATTAAATTGATATTGATATTCTGTAAAAATTCCGGGATGTTACACAAATCCAATGGATCATGAAGATTTGTATATCTATTAGCCGTGTTGGTACATGTTATAAGTATGCGTTGCTTCATGATGAGAATCTAATCCAGAGAATAGTCTATTATATTAGCAAGTGATTGACAGGAGCTGAAAGGAACAATCCAAAGATAGAGAAAATGACATATTGTTTGCTGATTGCATCACAAAATCTTCTCTCTACTTCTAAGCTCACCCTATCAATGTTTATATTGACCAATCGTTATCACAGATCCTGTAGCAACCTGAGACGTCTGAAAGGTTACTCAAGTGGAATATCGAGATCAGCCAATTCGACATCACTTATCTTCCCCAAAGGACTATTTAGGTAAGGTATTGGCAGATTTTATAGCACAACTTACTATGCAGGATGATTTCATGGAGAGCAATGAAACCCCTACCATACGATGGAAGTTGTGTTCAAGCAGAGCATCTAATGATCGTTGCTCTAGAGCTGGGATTGTGCTCGCAACTCTCGAAGATCAATCAACTTTCTATGCTTTAAAGCTTGATTTCCCAACAACAATCAATGTAGCCGAGTATAAGGCTATGACTGTTGGACATAAACTCGCCAAAGAACTAGGAATAGAGTCTCTTGAAATCTTTTGCGACTCACAATTGGTAGTATGCCAAGTCAGAGGAGATTACCAAGCTAAAGGACAACAGCTTGCTCCATGCCTTGCCCAAGTCTAAGAGTTGTTGACCAATTTTGAGTAATACGACATTACGCACATTCCTGGGGATCAAAACAGAGAGGTTGATTCACTGGAAAAATTTGCTAGCATTAGGGACGCACAATAGATGGGCTTGGTTCCAGTCCAAGTATTGAATTCCCCAAGTATAAAATTGATGGGAATCAACCAAGTACTAGAGTTGGAGCTCTAGAGGGAATCGTGGATGACATCGATTAAAAACTATTTGCTATAGGGAGTCCTTCTTGAACAAAGGAATGAGAAGCGACAAGTTCTTCATAAAGATCACGATATATCATACAGGAAGGAGTTATGTACAAAAAGGGTTTTTCCGTTTCCCTGCTCCGGTGTATCACTTATGATGAGATAAAACGATTCCTAAAAGATGTTCATGAAGGAGAATGTGGCAACCACACCACTGGTCAAACTCTAGCAATGAAATAACTCTGTTACGGGTATTACAGGCCAACTATCAATCGAGATGCTAATGATTAAGTAAGGTGATGCGACAAGTACCAGATATATGCAGAAGTCCCAAGAGCTCCGTTGATGGAAATAACACAAATGGTCAATCCATAGCCGTTTTTCATATGGGCCATATATATTATTGGTTCTTTACCAATCTCTAAAGTTGATGCAAAGTATGCCATCATCGCAATTGATTACTTCACTAAATGGGCCAAAGCAGAACCATTCTACGATCACAACAAAGAAAGTAATCAACTCAATGTCCGTAACAACATCTGCCATTATGGTCTTCCACTAACTATTGTAACAAACAACGGGACTCAATTCAACAGTGCTGAGTTCAAAGACTTTTGTTGTCGGCATCGTAAGGAAAAAAAATTGTGGCAGTTGCTCACCTTCAAGCAAATGGGTGGGTTGAAGCTACGAACAAAATCATAAAATCCATTTAGAAGAAGCGTTTGGAAAAGGCTAGAGGTAAGTGTGTGGATGAACTTCGAACAACACTATAGGCTTATAGGACCACCCACGAGTCCAAGACTGGCCATACCCCATTTGCCCTTGCTTACGGTTTCGAAGCTGTTACTCCTATTGAGCTCGATGTTCCTTCCCATCAGTGACTTAATATGATCCTTGAACAAATAAATATCTCCTCTTAGAATCTCTATACTTTATAGATGAAAAGCGTGTGGAAGCTGATTTGAGGGCAGCTGAACGCTGACACTGAGTCGCCCAATACTACGACACTAAAGCTCGACCTAGAACCTTTGAAATCTGCGTTCTTCTCTTGATACAGGCTATTCCTGCCCTGTCGCATATGAATCCAACTTAGGAAGGACCGTATGTCATTGAGTAGAGGCTTGGCGAGGGAACTTTTAAGCTAGGTATCACTCTACCGAGCGCATGGAATAGTGAGCATTTACAATGCTATTTTACTTAGTTTATTTCTTTTCATTCAGTTGTATTTACTTTTAGAATTTGCTTTAGCATTTTATTTTTCGGATATATAATAAGACAAATTATGTCATTTCCATCCGTTTATCAAATAAAGTTTTGAACTTCCCTTATGTCTGTGTTTGCTGTAGCATTACATGTTAGTTACATTACAAAACTGGCTGATGCTGGCATGTCTAAATAGGTCCATAGTTTGGAACCAAACAATTATGCTAGTTCCCAATTGAATTAAATAACATGAGCATGATCCGACCGAGTAACGACTCGGAATTTCACTGCTTTGATTAGTGAATATTTAATTAATTTTAAATATTCAATATATAGGTTTTATAATGAAAATAAACTCATTTTAATTAATTAATAATGATGCTAAAATCATTTTCATAATCAGTTTACCAAATTAAATAGTTTGTAGAAAAACAGAAAATATGACCAAAGAATGTTTTTCGAAATTTCGACCTTTTGACACTGAAAAGTTGTCTGGAATGTTGTTCGTATTTGTGCATTATATGTCATATATGTAGTGTTTGCGCCAAAATTGGTCACAAACCCTGAATATCATGAAAGCACCAATGTATAAATATAAATCGGCAATATTCTAACACAAATCTCGAATCCAAACAAAATAGAGAACAACAATTGAGAAATAACAGATAGAAACTCGAGATTTATAGTGGTTTGGCTATCTCCAGCCTACGTCCACTCCAAAAGTTAATCTTTTATTGACTTTCCTTGCTGGTTACAGTTGATTACAGCGAGTACAATGAAGAAATTGGAATACAACAGTGGTTTAATAGTGCAAAAAATATTTCCGGCAGAGTCTGGACGTGGGATTCCCAAAAGATCCCTTCTCTGTAGGCTCTAGGGCCCTATTTAGAGGCGTAGAAGGCTAATATCTCGCTCAAACTTCAAAGGACCCCTTTTGGCATGTGAGTGGGCCCACACGATCAATCCCATGAAGTTTCGAATCGATCCGTGATCGATACGAACGTAATTCGTATCGATCAAGATTTTGTCCAACGGAGTCGAAACTTGGCATGTACCTTCTTTGGCTTGTACGTAAGCTCCTGTGAAAATTTCATAGCATTTGGACTTGTGGTTTATGGGATATGATCGATACAAATTTGAATTTTCGGTTTGCTTTTTTTGTTCGACTCGACACATTTGTATCGCTTTCTTTGACTCGATCTCGAGCACGTGCGCACATGATGACGTGGCACCAAATTCCAGGGTCGATCCATTTTTTGTGTCGAGTTGACTGCGTTATTCATACCTAATCTCGAAGCTTCATTCATATCGACAATTGAAGATGTCCCTCACATCGATTAAGGAATATTGTCCATATCGATCGTTTGTGGAAATTTCGTATCGATCGTGTTCTGTTCATTTCATATCGATCATTCGTGGTAAATGTTTTTTGTGCACTTTGTATCGATCGATGGTTGATCGATGCAAAAATCTGATCGATACGAAATGCTTTGAGTCTGATTGATACAAAATGCGTACCACAATCGATGACACGAACTGGATATGCGAGGGACCGTTGTGAGTGGATCCATACGACGCGGCCACTACCGGATGGATACGAATAAGGCTTTGCTGGAGCGATACGAACATGATGGGTATGAATAGCATGACCAAGGATCGTTTCAAACATGATCGATTTGAACATGATCGATTTGAACATGATCGATTTGAACATGATCGATTCAAAGTTATACGTTCCTGATGGATACGAACAACGCGCCTTCCTTAACTTTCATCGATACTCATTCATACGAACCCCAATTGATTTGAAATTTGAAACGTAGCCTTTCCTAGCCCTTTTCATCATTCCTAATCGATTCCGTCTTGATCGGAGCTTGGCCAAATTTTAACGACATCGATCGCGGCCTCGTTTCCAATCGATCTCCAATCCTGATATCCATTCTTTCTTGCCAATTTTTTGATATTTCAACCTTGACTAAAGGGTGGTTTAACATATAAGGCTTAATTAACTAGATAATAATGCACTTAGAAATAAATTATCTTATATTAATTTGGATCAGTAAGTGATGTGACAAGGCAGTTTTAAAAACAATAAACATTATATATATACACACACATATACACATATATTAAATATTTTCACATCTTATATTTATAATTGTTAACCATAATTATCTCTTGTCACATCATAGTTAATTAATAATTAAACTTATACAATATAAATATATATATATTTATATTTATAAAAGAAAGTGATGTGACTAAACATCATAATTATATATATATAAGAAAGAGATGTGACTAAACATAATAATATATATAAGGGTGATTTGATTAAACATAATTATACATAAATATATATTATAAAAGATTTGTGATGTGACTTGACAAAGAGATTAGGTGTGAAATCTTGCCTATAATTTGCCTATATGGTTTTCTATTTTTCCTCCTCTTTCCACAAACCTTTTCTTCCTCATTTCGAATTCAAATGGAGATTTTCTTTTCTTGAAACCGTGTGAAATTTTAATAGCTACAACATTCCACTTGACTTTTTTTCCAAATTTCTATTATAGCTATGTCAAAATACCCAATCTTTGCAAAGCAATTTTTCACCTAGAATTTCAAGTACGAAAATTACCTTTCTTCTTTTGATCATAACTTCTTCAAAACCAATCAAAAATGAGTGATTCTTTTTTTTAAATGATAGAGAAAAGAAATTACAATAACTTTATTCTTTGTTCTTTTTGGAATTACGTGAGTAGGTAGCCTAAAAATCAGTTGCAAAATGACCTATTTTCGGGTTTATTATTGAGAATTTGTTGTTTATCCGAAGTCGCTCCACCTTACCAAAACAAGGCTCACTTCCTTTTCCCTTTAAGGCCAAGCCTACGTAGTGCATTCAAGGTTTAAGACTCCTTCTTGTTTCTTAGGAATGGAAGTGTTATGTCATACTCTAATTTAGCAAGAGTTTGGATAGCTTTTGGTGAGTAAATTCCTAATCTTTTGGGAAGAACATTCCTTTATATGTTGTGTTAATCCTTAGCTATATATATGTCATATATGTGTTGGATCTTGGCATGTTTGAAATGTGATGACAAGTGTTTATATATGGGTTACTGTTAGCACTCGAATGGATGTGTTATTGCAAAGTTAGTAATTGTATATATATTGGTATATGTATATAATTTGTTGTATGAATGTAATGTGTGAATAAAAAGGGTTGATGATGAACTTGGCTAAAATCATGATGGGTTGAAACTTCGTATGTAGTCGCGACGGATTTGAGGTCGGATTTGAAATCAAACTCGTTTTAAGAGTTTAAAGTTTAGATTTTGGTTAAAGTTTGTGTAATTGATTTTAAAGTGTGAAAATGTACTAAGATATGTTTCAATCATGAAATAGTATAGTTTTAGTAAAGTGACTTAGCTTAAAGTGGGTTAAAGCAAATTGCATTCATAGCCACAGCCGCAGTGGATGCAGTTCGACAAAGGTTTGAATTTCTATTTAAAATTTCTTTTATTTTGAAGTTAGTTCACAAAGTTTTTCAAACTTAATTAGTAATGTTAAAAAGTAATTAAGTTTTAATATAATAATTAATTAAAAGGTAATTAGCACTAAATTGGTAATTAAGAAGGTGATTAAAGGTTAATCATCGCTTAAGTTAAGTTAATGACTGTTAATTAATTAATAAAGTTTTAATTAATGTTTTATATGGTTAAGAAGTAATTAAGTGATTAATAATTATTTAATTAAGATTAATGGTTAGTTAATTATTTATTTAATTAATGGGTTATTCAATTAATATTTAATGAAATAGGGTTTAACTTTTAAACAATTTGGTTTAACCTTAACGAAGTTGCATTAGGAAATTAATTAGTTCTTAATCAAGTTTATTAAGCCTAATTAGAGTTTAATTTTGATTTAAATTGGATTAATTATGGTTTAGTTAGGGTTTAAGATAATTAAATATACTTTTAATTTTTCAAAGGTGATTTTAAACTAAACATAATGTGTCTTAATCAATTTTCTTTTTTCAAAGTAAATTGATTTCATATTAAAGGATCTCTTGTCCGAACCCTTTAGTAACCCGTATGATTAAGAGAATTAAATGACATCCGTTAGCAGAACAAAATACCATTCTATTATAGTGTAAGTGATTTGATTATGTGGACATGTGTTAAGCAGAATAAATCTCCGTTATACTATAAATTGGTTGAATTGCTTGGATATCTATTTAGCAGGATAAATCACCATCCTGTTGTTATATTATTTGGACTTGTATATGCCAATTGGTTATATTGACATGTTATTTCCTAATTGGATATGAACTATATTTACATATATGTTAGCTTATGTAAAAAAAAATTATGTGATTTGGGAAATGAATTGAAATCAAATGGTAACTTAAATTAGTATCACTGGGACTGCTAAGCCTCATTTGGAATTTATAAAGCATGGTTTGAATTTACTTTAATTCTTTAACCAATTTAAGGCTAAGATTTTATAAATTGTTTTTCAAGTTATATAATTCTTATAGTGGTATTTATAAATGATAACTGGTTTATAGAAAGAGGGGTTTTCCTAATGAAAAGGGTTATTAAGGTGTCTTACAAATGATGTTTTGTAAATGATATTTATAAAGGATATTTTACAATGGAGTATAGAAAGTTTTATATAAAGAGTTTTAAAAATAGGAAAAAGGTTTATAAATCATTTCAAAGATTTGAAAAGAGGTTTATAAATTAACTCAAAGATTTATAAAAGTTGGATTATAACTTTATTTGAATGTTATAAGTTAATTAAAATACGGTATGAGCTTTTAAAAGGGGAATTTTGATAAAGGATAAGCGGAATGTTTTGTTTGGAAGAAATATTTGGTTATTTAATATGGGATTTGGAAAGTAGAAAATTTGAAAAGTTTGTAAATATATTATACTGATAAGATAAGTATATGATTTTGTTTAAAGCATGAAAAGTAAAATATTTTGGTAATACACTTATATCTTTGAGATAATTATATAAATGTTCCAAGTGTAAAGTAAATGTAAGGGGTTTGAGAATAGTGTTTTGAAAAGGTCTTGTGATCATTTTTTATAAAGTGGTTTATTAATTAAAGAAAATTAATAAAGGCTTAGTGAATCCCATATGGAAATTAAACATTGATTGGATGGTTGTTTATTTGATAGTTAAATAACCGACTATCAAAGCTGGACCCAAAACATTATGGGTGCTATACTGTATGTATACACTCTTTCGTTCTTCAAGGATAAATGATAAGGATATCCGTCCACAAACGGTTAGGAGGTGAACTTCGCTCTTGTCAATTGTCTGTTTATCCAAAAGAACCAGGGTTGAGTTTACCGAAAAATATCGAAATTGTTTCGAAGAGACCAGGATTGGGTATGTTATCCGAAAACCACTTCAATCCAACCCATGCGTTTCGCAATGAAGACATCTTGAAGCATAGGATCGAAGATGGGGCCACTGAAGTACAAGGGCTGCATGCTACTAATCCTGAGGGCGATTCCAAAATGCACGCAATAGAAGTAGTGCCTTCGGATTGTCCTTATCCTAGACAACTTGTATGGATGAATGTTGGCACTGCATTACTATCGGGAGGGAAGTGTAAGCATTCCAACAGGGATTGCTATTTAGAAAGGTAAAATGTAACCTCAAGCCTCATCAACCGAGAATGAAAAAACAAAGGATATGCAAGAGGGCTACGTGGGTCCAACCCATTAGGGTATATCATCACCCTTCTAGATATACACACAATCATCAATGAATTCATGTATGTGGTAGCGCTCGGTAAAGGTTGCAAAGCAACTAACGTGATGATATTTTCGGTACTATCCATTAAGGGGTAGGTCAGTTCTGTGTTGGCATGGTTCATTAGGTATGACCTCGACACATTTTTCTAGAGGTGTACTGTGGCAAGCGATTCCCCAATAGCCCAGTCATTAGTTGGAATCCATTCTCCAATATGTGCCTTACGTTTTCGATTGTGGTGCCTAGTATGTGGAATGTGAGATGCAAGCATTTCGGCTATGTTATCTATTTATTTTAAACCTAGACACTACTATAATATCACTAGAATTTGATATAAAAGGTTTAGGTTATCATAAGGTAAAAACCTATCTGTTTTTATGTACAATGTGGTCTTACGAGATACCCTTTGTTTGAAAGGTTTTCAAATGTAGAAATTAGTTTTGTTGTTACTTGTTATTGAGTTTTACTCGCGCTGGTTTACCAGACTGACCTGGGCGTTATTCCATGTAATGCTTGGGTCAAACCAAGCATGTTTGCCAGGTTAGCTCTAGATGCTTTAGAGCTATGGAATCGCGTTAGAGGCCCATGGCATATCATCATATTTTGGATATCTTCCATTGTGTGTGTGTGTTATGTGTAGTTTATCTGTTGTTGTAAGGATAGGTGTTATAACTGTCCAACTCTGATATGTATATGTATAAAAAAGAGGGTCTCAGATTTTGTAAAGACTTGATTATATTATGTATTATTCCATTGCATTGTGAGATTATGTGTTTGTTCCTATTTCTTCTATGTTCTATCTCCTTTCTTTCCCCTAACAACCTGTCATATCGGCACTTAGTTGTTCGGCATGTTAATACCGTTGATTTATTAGTGTCGACTTTTAGGGTTCGAAAAGATGGGTCGTTACAACTTGGTATTATAGTTGAAGATTAAGGAGAACCTTGGCTTTGGTGAGGTTTGACTCATTAAAGATAACGTAAGTGAGACCCTTGGATGAGTTTGAGTGTGTATGTGTGTATGAGAGTGCTTATTTGTTAGTGATATAAAAATGTCTTATATTGTTTTGTTTGATCTGTTGAGTGGCTTAAGAATTCTAGTCGATATGTTTGGCAAATGTTATCGATAGGGATTCCCTGAACACTTAAACAAGTTTAATCGACACACTATTATTTTGAAATTGGGTAAATGAAATGAATTTAATTAGATTATATGTTACATATAAAAATAATGATTTTCAAAAATAGTATAGTATAGTGAGACAATAATATGCTATTATCATTTAAGGCTTATTTAGTCATGTTTGCCCAGCGAGCATTGACTATGGTTAGTGTGTATCGGAAGTTTTCTTTTTAAGATATGGGTTGAATAGATAAGGATTAGGAAAAATAAGGCAACGAATACCTTGTGAATTAAGTTTCACAGTTTAACTATAGGGCGTTCCATGTTAATGTTAAGGTAAAATTTGATCTAAAAGTTAGAATATTCTGAGATAAATATTTAAAATGGTTTAATAGAAGCGATTTATAAAATGGGTTTATAAAAATGTATCATTTAAGTTGGAATAATCAGGTTGAAAACTTGAGAACCTAAATCTCGATTTTTGGAAAAATGATTTTCAAGATTTTAGGAAAATATTAATAATAATATTTGAAATTAATTTGGTTTAATTATAAATTTTTGGGGAAAAATGTGTAAGTAAGAAGTGTTATCTTTAGATTGGTACCATAAACAAGTCTTGATTGTTTTACGATGATCACAGTAATCTTCTAAGTAACAGTCAAATGTTTGCCTAGGAGAACGTTGTAGTACACTTAGTAAACTATTCTCTTTATCGATGTATAGTCGAACAAGCTCAATCTGAACGAGCTCAAAGTAAGTTGGACATAGATGTTTTGTTGGAAAATGTAAAGTATTGTTACAAAAATGAGATTTTGAAATAAAAGGGATATATTTAAGTTAACTAGTTGGCTTGAAAATTACTTAAATTAGGGAAGGAATGTGTTCAGATGGTAAACACTTCTCTTGAGTATTTGCCTTCTTGGTAAAGGAATGTAGGCTACTGTTGTTGAATATGCGTTTATATGATTTTTGTTTGATGATAATAAACATATATACATTCGTTTAAATGTATTTGTTAACGTACTATTTTAATCTTCACAGAATAAATAAATATTTGCTGAATAAAAATAAATAACATAGTTTTTGAATTCAAATGAATATTTTATTCAAACAAATATTTATTACAATTTTAGTACAATTTCAAGCTCTCACTATAACTATACAACTTTGATTACAATTACATCACATTTCACATTTACATATTCACCTCACTACATATCACTCGCACTCGTATTTTTATCTACAACTGCATTCCAGTTTGAATCCAGCATCTGAGAAATCTGCAAAAATATTCACTAACGCAGTAAAATTGAAAATAAAATATTTTTGCAATTCAAAATAAAAGATGATTTTGAAAACATTGTTTGCCTCAGTTATTTGGGTTGTTCGTCATCATATTTTTGTATCTGTGCATATCAGTATTTTATCAGGGACAAAAGTGGCTGCAGTACACTGTGTGCACTGCCTCGCCTACTCGTGTGTGCAAAACAAAATGCACAGCTAACAAATCAAGTACAAGGTCAAACCCAGACAGGTTCAACTCAAGTAAACAACAGTGGCAGTTAAAGCAACATCAAGTTGAAACAAACTCAAGTGATACAAGTTTAAACAATGCTAAATGCACATGTTAATATCACTTGCACTTATTCTTTCAAATCAATATGACTGCAAACAACAAGTCCAAATACAACTGCAAGAATATATACAAGGCAGTGAACATGTGCCTGCATCAAATCCATATAACCAAGGCAAAGGACAGTGGATTCATATCAAAGCAGCAAGTAGAGTCCAGACTCAAGTCAAAACTGCACATGTTAACATCATTAACATTTATTCATTCAAGAGGCAACAAAGAATGGCAAGACACAAGACATGGGGGCTACAGCTCGACCAAATGGGCAACATGATCAACAAATATATATACACATGCATGAATACAAATGTTCAAGTGAACATCAGTGGCAATGTCAAGTACAGGACTAAGGCAACATGAATTGGAACTGCACTAAAGCTTACAAGATGATCAAGAACCAGACCAGACCAGACCAGACCACACAATTATGCCAATGAACTAAGATCAGAGACCAATGAAGTTAAGACACAAATATGCATATGAAAGCAACATGATTCGACAACAACTACAACACAAGCACAGCAAACAGAAGTGCAATTCCAAGTGAAGAACCAAGCTTAAGTCAATGCACAGTGCAAACATATGCATCAAGAGACACAGTGAACAACTAGTGATACAAATGAGGCAACATGAATGGAAACTGCACCAATGCAGTTCAAAACATCGAGTATGGTGATGCAGTCAACAAGAACATTTAACAACAGTGTTAAAACAGTGAACAATAAAAGTACAGTATCAATCTCATCAGGATTGCAAGATGATCAAAGTGACTACAAGCGGATGCAAGCTAACCAAATGATCAAAAGTCGAAACAAACTCAACGGTTCCAGTTACAACAAAGACCAAGTGCAGTATCAGTTCGTACATGATTACAAGTTCAAGTGAAAGTGCAGACAAATGACCATGCCACAACTATGCACGGTCAAGGGCCGAGCAACTGAAACACGACAGTGGACAAAATAGTGCAACTACAAATAAGCAAAGCCACAACTCAAATTCAAATACCAACTGCAAATATCCAATATGCAACATGGCCGTGGATGGTACAACAACAAAGAACACAAGTACAACACAGTAGCAAGCTACAATGAATGCAACATGATCAAGTCAGGAGATGCTTAAACAAAATCAAAGTCTTTTCTTTAATCAAAGCCAGAAATTCTCAAAAATAAAGTTCAAGGCCGAAGCAATCTGACCGAGTCAAAATTCAAAACCGTGTGCATTAAGCAACAATAATACGCAATTGACAAAGTCAGAATCAATCATCATCATTCAACAAATATCAGAGGGCCGATAGCATAAAATTGAAGAAATCAAACGAACGCAAAAATAGGAATTCAACTCCTATATAAAACCCTACATCATCATCGGCAATAATGGTGAAGTTCGAATACGAAAATCAAACAGCAACAAAGCATAAATCACATACCGAATCAAAGTCGAACTTCATCAACTCGAAGTCGCCAGAGATAGCAACGCGAATCAATCGAGCAAGGCAACACCAACCAGAGATTCAATCAAATCCAATAGGGGCTTCGAAAGCCCTAATTTGAATCACGAACGAAAGCCCTAAATTGAATTAAAGGGACGAAGCCCTAAAATTGAAAAAGGAACAGCCGCCATCAAGAACAAGGAAGAGACGGGCTAGAATATAAAAGAGGCCGGCCTATTGTTTTAAAAGGGAGAAATTTTTTATTTAAGGGTTTTAAATTTAATTAGGGTTATTTTTATTTTAAATTGTTTTTTAATTTGTATTTACTTTTAAACAGTTTAAATTTCTAGTCGTGTGGCTAGGGTGCAAACTACGGAGTGTAGTTTGGGAATTTGCAACTCGGTAGTTGAGTTGTGGTCAAGGTTTTGAGCGTAGAGTTAGAATAGTCAATAGCGGGTATAGCGAGTTTACGTGTGTAAGCGAGGGACTTTCTAATTTCTAGTAGAAACCTTGGGGCAGCACGTAGGCAGGGTTTTGCCGAAGCTGGGTAAATTCTGTGTTGTTCTGTTCTGCATTTTATTTACTTTGCTATTTATTTATGTGCTGGTAATATTCTGTGATCTGTGTTAATATTAGTTTATAAGCTTCCGCGATTAATTTTTATAATTAACACTATCACCCTATTCACCCCCCCTCTAGGGTGAAATCGATCCTACAAGTGGTATCAGAGCTAGGATTAGAAGCCAATTTATTTTGAAAAAATTCGATTTTTCAAAAATCAGTTTTGTTTTAAAAAAAAAAAAAAAAATTCAATTTTTCAAAAGTCAGTTTTTTTTAAAAATTTGATTTTTCAAAAACCATTTTTTGTTTAAAAATTTGAATTTTTAAAATGGCTTCTTTTAATAACGCTTTTGCAGAGGGGCAGTCGATAGTTAGACCACCAATGTTCAATGGTGAATATGCTTATTGGAAAAATAGGATGGAAATTTTTCTGAAAACCATTGACGCATGGAATATTGTTGAGACAGGTTATAGAATACCAACTATAACTGTAGATAATCAGGAAATAGAGAAACCAAAGGATCAATGGACAGAACTAGAAAATAGATTACAAAATACTAATGCTAGAGCTATGAATTCTATTATCTGTTCATTAGATCAATTTGAATTTAATCGTGTCTCACACTGTCTAACTGCGCAGGAAATATGGCACACGCTCGAAGTGACTCACGAAGGAACATCTCAAGTTAAAGAATCTCGCCTTGCAATGCTAAGCAGCGAATACGAGAACTTCAAAATGACGAAGGAAGAAAATGTCAAAGAGATGTACGGACGACTCTCCAATATCGTATACAAATCAAAAGCTCTCGGAAAAACATATACCGAATTGGAAATAGTCCGAAAAATACTCAGAGTCCTTCCACGAAACTTTGAAGCAAAAGTAACTGCCATACAAGAATCGAAAGATTTAAAACAACTCAAAGTTGAAGAACTCATCGGAAATCTCACCACGTATGAGCTAGAGATGAAATTCAAAGAAGAGCGTGAAGAAGGAGATACTCGAAAGAAATCGATAGCTCTCAAAGGAACAACTAAAAGTGATGACGATGACGATGATGATGGTGCAGAAGAACTAGAGTTGTTAATAAAGAAATTCAAAAAATGGCATCGTAAACACGGAAATCCAGCTCGAAATCAGGAATTGAAAAGCAGAATATGCAAAGCATTTGACCACTCAGAAGAACAGAAGATCATCTGTTACAAATGCAACAAACCCGGCCATATCAAGCCCGATTGTCCACAAATTAAACTCAGCCATGGAAAGAAACAGAAAAAGAAAAGTTTTGCAGCCACTTGGGATGAAATAGACGAGAATGATCAAAGCACTGGCAGTGAAAGCGAAAAAGCAGAATTGTGTCTTCAAGGTGATACAACTGACAGCGACGATGACGAGCCAAGTGAGGTATCAAAACTTACCCATTCTGAGTTGCTTATATATTTTCATGAAATAAATGGCTGTTATGAACGACTTAGGGAAAAATACGCCAAACTTGAATCTCAAAAGGATACTTTGATAGAATGTAATGAACAACTTGACCAATTAGTTAAAACCTATCAGAGTAGGATCCCTAAGTGTGATAAGTGTCCAACATTCGAAGAGGAAATTAGAAAATCAGAAATCAATATAAAATCACTTGAAAATGAAATTCTGATTTTAAAAGAAAATGAAAATACTAGGAGAGAAAATTCTATCAAAAAGTGCACTCAATTGTTGAACGAAAATAATTCTCTCAAAACACAAGTCCAACAATTATCAACGACTTTAGATAAATTTTCAAAAAGTGAAAAATCGTTGAATATGCTATTAGGAAAGCAAACTGTTAATACGGTTAGACAAGGACTTGGATATAATAATTCGAAAACTGTTGAAAGCAATATTAATCAAGTTAATTCTATGTGCACAATTTGTAGAAAATATGGACACAATCACAATAATTGTTGGTATAGACCCAAACATGAGAAAACTATACCAATTTGGGTTCCAAAAGGCACAAATATAAAAACTCTCAAAGTTAAACAAATTTGGGTACCGAAGGGAACGATTATAAATAGTTTTGGGTCTCCACAAAATTATTGTTATAATTATTCTGCCACTAACAACCATGGACCTATAAAAACAAATAGGTCACATAAAACTTCTCCCATGTAGGTGTGGTGGCAGGCTAAGGAACAACAACGGTGTTATCTGGTTTTTGGCTGTTCCAGAAACACAAGGGGCGACAAAGCAAAGTTCCTTAGCCTAGTATAAAGGTGACAGAATCACAATGAACAACACGAGAAATATCGTAAAGGTAAAGACAGGTAAAGGTATATTTATTTAAACGATATATTAAATGTGATAATCTGCACCATATTCTGAATTAAAATCAGCCAATTATATGATGATGATGATTTCATGATGTTTTTGATTCTGACTTTATTCAACATTGTTAGCCAATTATATTCTTATGCCAAAACACTATAAAATTCTCTAGAATTACTTGATATATAAGTTTGGGATAAAAATAGTGTTTTTTTTTTGGATGATAATACTTTTGGTTATAATATTTTTGGCTAAATCTATATTCACCGTTTCTTTTATTTACATGGCTTCGATTTAAAATCCTAACGAATTCTATTTAAAAGAAAATTGTAAAAAGGATTTTAAGAAATTTTTGAAATTGTTAAAACTTCAAGAAATTGTTTTTGAAATAATAATGAAGTTTTTAATGACTGTTGACTGCTCATGAATATTGTTGTTTATTTTACGGCTTCTAAAACTGACACTATGATATATGTTTGATTGTTGACACGGTCTTCATTTCAAATCCAAGAGAATTTCATTTAAAATTTGTTGATAATAATCATGAGATAATTTGTTGAATTTCATAATCTGGTCTTTGACATTCAACGAGTGAATTTTGAGTGAAATTGTAATTCAGATGCAGATTACACTGGTAATATAGTTGATAGAAAAATTACTAGTGGAACGTGATTATTACTTGACACATTCATTTGCTGCATCGTTTTTCAAAGAAAATGTCTGCATATTTTTCATTTGAAATATTTTTTTAATAGCAGAAAATTTTCTTATAAAACTCCTTCTAGAAAAAAAAAACATTTTTGATCTTGTATCGGATTAGTTATTTAAGAAAACTTGATTTTATAACTATTTTTGAAATCAATTTTAAATAACTATATTAACTAATCTGATTCCCCTAAAAATTATCGAGAAGATATATAGTGATTGAAAATAAGATGAGTGTTGATATTAATTATATATTATAACTCAAGACGGTATAATTAGTAAATTTCTTTAGAAATTTAAATGAGAGTTATAAAACTTTTTTGTTGATAAATATTCCATGACCATTTCTATTTCTTTCATTTTTCTTTCGACCATCACTCATCAAAATTCTATATAATATGTCAATATGTGGTATTTTAAACGGGAAATCATTTGTGCTTCAATTTTTTATATTTTTAGCAATAAAATAAATATCCAAAGTGTTCACTCTCATTTAAAAGTCCTCACGGTTATGCATGGGTGAATTACTTGGATTTTTGATTATGTGCTTCCATGCTCATTTAAAAGTCCTCACGGTTATGCATGTATGGAACGCATATCAAAATTAATTGGTTAAATAGACAAGTTGATTCTAATCCCATTTAAAAGTCCTCACGGTTATGCGTGGTTAGAAGATACTTGAATTCATTTTTTAAAATAAAAATAAAAATTGTGAATACTACTAATCTCATTTAAAAGTCCTAACGGTTATGCATGGTTAGTAGATATTCAAATTTCCTGAAATAAATATACCACAAATAGACATGACTATATGGTTTTATTTGATGAAATCACTCATACCATTCTGAAGTGGAATATGCGTCAATTAAAGGATTTATGATTTTTGTTTGATTTTTTTTATCGAAATTTAATTTTTATATTCAATTGAGTTTTAATGTTGAATTAATATCGATCACTATATCTCTATTTTTCCATTACTATTATTCTTTTGCTGATAACAAAAGGGGGAGAGAAAAGTTAAGATTTTGTAAAAAGGGAGAGAAAAGGTCAAAGAAGTTTTCAATATGCATATAGACTCATTTGCACATTTTTATTTGTATGCATATACGTAGGGGGAGTCATATATGTAGGGGGAGTATCATATAGAAAGGAAGCATTCAAATAGGGGGAGCAAATGAAATTATCAAATACATTTAAATATTCAAAATCTTAAATATATGTTTGTTATCATCAAAAGGGGGAGATTGTTGAATATGCGTTTATATGATTTTTGTTTGATGATAATAAACATATATACATTCGTTTAAATGTATTTGTTAACGTACTATTTTAATCTTCACAGAATAAATAAATATTTGCTGAATAAAAATAAATAACATAGTTTTTGAATTCAAATGAATATTTTATTCAAACAAATATTTATTACAATTTTAGTACAATTTCAAGCTCTCACTATAACTATACAACTTTGATTACAATTACATCACATTTCACATTTACATATTCACCTCACTACATATCACTCGCACTCGTATTTTTATCTACAACTGCATTCCAGTTTGAATCCAGCATCTGAGAAATCTGCAAAAATATTCACTAACGCAGTAAAATTGAAAATAAAATATTTTTGCAATTCAAAATAAAAGATGATTTTGAAAACATTGTTTGCCTCAGTTATTTGGGTTGTTCGTCATCATATTTTTGTATCTGTGCATATCAGTATTTTATCAGGAACAAAAGTGGCTGCAGTACACTGTGTGCACTGCCTCGCCTACTCGTGTGTGCAAAACAAAATGCACAGCTAACAAATCAAGTACAAGGTCAAACCCAGACAGGTTCAACTCAAGTAAACAACAGTGGCAGTTAAAGCAACATCAAGTTGAAACAAACTCAAGTGATACAAGTTTAAACAATGCTAAATGCACATGTTAATATCACTTGCACTTATTCTTTCAAATCAATATGACTGCAAACAACAAGTCCAAATACAACTGCAAGAATATATACAAGGCAGTGAACATGTGCCTGCATCAAATCCATATAACCAAGGCAAAGGACAGTGGATTCATATCAAAGCAGCAAGTAGAGTCCAGACTCAAGTCAAAACTGCACATGTTAACATCATTAACATTTATTCATTCAAGAGGCAACAAAGAATGGCAAGACACAAGACATGGGGGCTACAGCTCGACCAAATGGGCAACATGATCAACAAATATATATACACATGCATGAATACAAATGTTCAAGTGAACATCAGTGGCAATGTCAAGTACAGGACTAAGGCAACATGAATTGGAACTGCACTAAAGCTTACAAGATGATCAAGAACCAGACCAGACCAGACCAGACCACACAATTATGCCAATGAACTAAGATCAGAGACCAATGAAGTTAAGACACAAATATGCATATGAAAGCAACATGATTCGACAACAACTACAACACAAGCACAGCAAACAGAAGTGCAATTCCAAGTGAAGAACCAAGCTTAAGTCAATGCACAGTGCAAACATATGCATCAAGAGACACAGTGAACAACTAGTGATACAAATGAGGCAACATGAATGGAAACTGCACCAATGCAGTTCAAAACATCGAGTATGGTGATGCAGTCAACAAGAACATTTAACAACAGTGTTAAAACAGTGAACAATAAAAGTACAGTATCAATCTCATCAGGATTGCAAGATGATCAAAGTGACTACAAGCAGATGCAAGCTAACCAAATGATCAAAAGTCGAAACAAACTCAACGGTTCCAGTTACAACAAAGACCAAGTGCAGTATCAGTTCGTACATGATTACAAGTTCAAGTGAAAGTGCAGACAAATGACCATGCCACAACTATGCACGGTCAAGGGCCGAGCAACTGAAACACGACAGTGGACAAAATAGTGCAACTACAAATAAGCAAAGCCACAACTCAAATTCAAATACCAACTGCAAATATCCAATATGCAACATGGCCGTGGATGGTACAACAACAAAGAACACAAGTACAACACAGTAGCAAGCTACAATGAATGCAACATGATCAAGTCAGGAGATGCTTAAACAAAATCAAAGTCTTTTCTTTAATCAAAGCCAGAAATTCTCAAAAATAAAGTTCAAGGCCGAAGCAATCTGACCGAGTCAAAATTCAAAACCGTGTGCATTAAGCAACAATAATACGCAATTGACAAAGTCAGAATCAATCATCATCATTCAACAAATATCAGAGGGCCGATAGCATAAAATTGAAGAAATCAAACGAACGCAAAAATAGGAATTCAACTCCTATATAAAACCCTACATCATCATCGGCAATAATGGTGAAGTTCGAATACGAAAATCAAACAGCAACAAAGCATAAATCACATACCGAATCAAAGTCGAACTTCATCAACTCGAAGTCGCCAGAGATAGCAACGCGAATCAATCGAGCAAGGCAACACCAACCAGAGATTCAATCAAATCCAATAGGCGCTTCGAAAGCCCTAATTTGAATCACGAACGAAAGCCCTAAATTGAATTAAAGGGACGAAGCCCTAAAATTGAAAAAGGAACAGCCGCCATCAAGAACAAGGAAGAGACGGGCTAGAATATAAAAGAGGCCGGCCTATTGTTTTAAAAGGGAGAAATTTTTTATTTAAGGGTTTTAAATTTAATTAGGGTTATTTTTATTTTAAATTGTTTTTTAATTTGTATTTACTTTTAAACAGTTTAAATTTCTAGTCGTGTGGCTAGGGTGCAAACTACGGAGTGTAGTTTGGGAATTTGCAACTCGGTAGTTGAGTTGTGGTCAAGGTTTTGAGCGTAGAGTTAGAATAGTCAATAGCGGGTATAGCGAGTTTACGTGTGTAAGCGAGGGACTTTCTAATTTCTAGTAGAAACCTTGGGGCAGCACGTAGGCAGGGTTTTGCCGAAGCTGGGTAAATTCTGTGTTGTTCTGTTCTGCATTTTATTTACTTTGCTATTTATTTCTGTGCTGGTAATATTCTGTGATCTGTGTTAATATTAGTTTATAAGCTTCCGCGATTAATTTTTATAATTAACACTATCACCCTATTCACCCCCCCTCTAGGGTGAAATCGATCCTACAACTGTTTGGTAGTACTCATTTCCTTAGTATCACTTTGGAGTTACTCGGGCTAAAGATATATAAAGATGGGTATTTAGATCTTGAGTTTTCATTAAGAGATAAATTCGAAATGGAATAATAGAATCAGATAGGGATATATGGTCTTAGGATGTAGTGGAATAGCATCCAAGTTGAACCAATATAGTTTATGAAATGTTTTCATAAAGGATTTAGTGGAAATTGGATTGGTATTAGGGAGAACTAATTAGTAAAAGTGTAGGGTGGACGTAGATCATTTATCCTTTTCATATAGTTTTGATCCAAGATTTGAGCACATGACTTTGAGGTGTTTGCACCGTTCTGAATAAGGATCTATTGCTTGATTTTTGATGGCAAGCACTTGATGAGGGTTCTTGGTGTGGACCAAAGTTTTTTATCATAGTTACAACTATGTAAGGAGAATAGAGGTTCCAAATTAAGGAGTTTGATTGGAGTCCGCACTATAGAATCGAGTGAGCGATACTAGTTCAGAAGGAAAGATATGTATTCGAGCCGAGATCGAATCAAATTTTGCACAAAATGATCTATGTACATTATACGAGTTGATTTATAGTGTTAAATGTTTTCTAGGAAAGATCGAGGTATAATTTCGGGGACGAAATTGTTTGAAGGGGGGAAGAATGCAACGTCCTGGAATTTCATCGCTTTGATTAGTGAATATTTAACTAGCTTTAATATTCAATATATAGGTTTTATAATTAAAATAAACTCATTTAAATTAATTAATAATGATGGTAAAATCATTTTCAACATTTTTTTACCAAATTAAACAGTTCGAAGAAAAACAGAAAATGTGATCGAAGAACGTTTTTCGAAATTTAGACCTTTTGACACTGGAAAGTTGTCGAAAATGTTGTTCGTTTTTGTTTATAATATGTACATATATATAAGAGTTAATTAACGAGATAATAATACACTAAGAAATAAATTATCTTATATTAATTTGAATTAGTAAATGGCATGGTAAGACATAGTTTTAAAAATAATAAACATTTTATATAAATATATATCATGTACTATCACACCTTATATTTATAATCATTAACCATAATTATCTCTTATTGCATCTTAGTTAATTAATAATTAAACTTATATAATAATTATATATATAAAAAAGAAAGTGATGTCACTAAACATAATAATTATATATATATATATATATATACAAGAAAGTGATGTGACTAAACATAATAACTATATATATATATACGAAATTGATGTGACTAAATATAATTATATATAAGATTGATGTGATTAAACATAATTATATATAAATACATATTATAAAAGATTTGTGATGTGACTTGAAAAAGAGTTTAGGTGTGAAATCTTGCCTATAAATAGCCTATATGTTTCTCTATTTTTCCTCCTCTTTCCAACAACATTTTCTTCCTCATTTCTAAATCAAATGGAGTTTTCCTTTTCTTAAAACCATGTGAAATTTTAATGGCTACAACATTCTAGTTGATCGTTTTTTCAAATTTCTATCATAGCTATGTCAAAATATCCAATCTTTTCAAAGCAAATTTTCAACTAGAATTTTGAGTCTGAAACTTACTCTTCTTCTTTTGATCACAACCTCTTCAAAATAAGTCAAAAATGAGTGATTCTTTTTTTGAAATGATAAGAAAGAAATTACAATAACTTTATCTTATAGTTATTTTTAAAATTACGTGAGTAATTAGCCCAAAAATCAGTTGCAAAATGACCCATTTTCGGGTTTATTATTGAGAATTCGATGTTTATCCGAAGTTGCTCCACCGTACCAAAACAAGTCTCACTTCCTATTTCCTTCAAGGCCGAGCCTACCCAGTGCATTCAGGGTTCAAAAATCCATCTTGTTGCTTAGGAAGGAAGTGCTATGTCATACTCTAATTTAGTTAGAGTGTAATGACCCAGAATTTCTGTCAATTTAAAATTTGTATATTTAATTAATTTTAATATTAATAAGTGAAATTTATAAGTCGAATAAATTTTATTTCGAATAATTGGATTTAACTGAATAATTAAATCGATAATTTAATATTGGAAAATGCAGAAATAATTGAAAATTGAGTTAAATATGATTGAAAATGATTTGTAAAATTTTATTTTATCATATTGGAGTTAGAACGATATTTTAGAACTTTTAAAATCAAATTAAAAGTTAATTTGTGAAAATTGAATATTTTAATATTTAAATCGACTAGTGAAATTAGTGAATTCTCGAAGAGTCTCAGAATTGGACGAAACTAGTTCCATTGGATCCATAATAGTTTGTTATTATCGGATTTCAATTTTCGTAGCAATCGGAGTTTTCGTTTGACCGTGGCAGCTCGAAACGCATCGAAATTGTTTTAATATTAATTTGGCGAGTTAAAATAGTCATTTTTCAAACAGTCTCGGATTTCGACGAAACTAGTTTCATCGGATTCGTAATGTGATATTATTGTATGGTTTCAAATTTCGTGTCAATCGGATCTATCGTTTGTCCGGGGCAAGCTAAAACGCATAGAAATTTGATTAACCGATTTAATTTTAAATCGAACGTTTATTGCCATAACTCGCACAGATGATCGAATTAGCTCCCAAAACACGTTCCATTGTGTTCAGAACGCGGTATAAACTTTAGAAATGCCAACCGGCACGCTTTGTTTGGAGTTCGAAAATTCCGGGATGAATAGTGTTCGCGTATTTTTCTATAAAAGCCCCTTTATTCTCATTTTTTTGCAAAATAAACAAGCTAGGGTTTCAAACCATCAGCCGTCGCCTCCATATAATATTAATGGCCGAAAATGATTCTCGTTTCTCCGTCAAAATCTTCAAATCCGTCAATCTATTCAACAAACTTTCAACTGCAAAGTTGTAGAGGATTGCAAGAACTACAACTTCAATGGCTATGATCGTGTTTGGAGCTTTGGATCATCGGGAAATTGGCTGCAAAGTCGCACGGTTGCGCACACAAATCGAGAGTGGGGGAGAGGCCGGGCTTGATGATGCTCTGGCCGTGGATGGAGCTCGGCATGGTCGTTCAAATGCAAGTTTCTGATCGTCTTCAAAACGTTCGTAGAGGGAGTATAATTCAACCCTAATTTGAAGCTTAATGGGTTAAGTTGCGTGCGAGTTCCTGGACGTGGGAAGATGAAGCGCGTGGGACGGCTCAGATGCAGGAAGCAAGGATCTCACGGCTGTGATTAGATGTAGGGTTTAAAAATAAATTATATTGTAAATATTAATATTTATAATTCGTACGATGTTTAAAATGTAATATCTTTTTCATACGAGGTCAAAAATGCACGAAACCAGTTGCGTTGGGTTCGTATGGACGAGCACTACGCTATGGAATTGGATTGGAGTCGTTTGGAGCTAGCGAAAATTACGGATAAAATTAAATGTGCGTTTAAATTTATTCGAAATAAAAGCTGAAAACGAAATTGAAATCAAGGTGAGAACTTCTCACTCAATCGAATCGGTTTGGATTTTAATTTTAAATAGTTAGATCTAAAATTCTTGAATGCATGTTTGAATGATGATTGTAAACTATTGATTGTTAAAATAGACATTATGCGCCATTAGTAAGCGGATGTTATTTATTAAAAACATACACCGCGAATATTTCACAGTACAGTGAAATTGGTATTATTTATGTACTTGGAGTTGATTTCCCGCATTATATAGCGGATGAGACCCTATTGCGCCGTCTATTAAGCGGATAATATTTTAAATCCTATATACCGCGATAATTCCGTACTGGAACGGAATTGGTATTGTGCTAACATCTTTGGATGCAGGGACACAGGTTGGAGGGATCCAACTGGATTCCTCAACAGTATTTATTTGCTTTCAGATATTTTGATATTTGATTGATTATCATATCGATATATGATGTCGTTGTTGTCGTGATTGACTATTTGGTGTGTAGCATCATTGGGCCAATTTTGGAATTTTAAAAGCATTTTAAAGTGATTTTTGAAAGTATATGTTTATAAAATATTTTTGAATTGATTCATTTTAAATAAATAAATGTTATAATTCTAATGTTATAGAAATTATGATTTTTGAGAAATATAGTTAAAAGTTGATTTTTGAAAATATGGGGTTAATGATTTTATAAAATAGTTTAAATCGGGATTTTTGAATTTATTATAAAAAGTTTAAAATATAGGATTTATGAAATTTGATTATTTTATAAATCAAAATGATGAAATTATAAAGGATTTTAAAGACGTTTTAAAATAATAGCATAAATTGATTTATTTAAAGGATTTATAAATTTATATTTATTAAATTAAAAATATTTGAATTATAAAATGAGTTTTTGTAAGTGTTAGAATGAATTGTAAATGAATTTCATAAATGAATGAAATTTATAGAATTATAAACAGTGAAGTTATAAATGGAATTTTTATAAGTAGTAGGTTTATAAAATTTGTAAAGTTATTAAAAGAATAGATTTGGGTAAATAAATGAATCTTATAAGTTATAAGATTTATAATTTGGGAAGTTTAAATGAACGATTTTGTAAACAAATAAATTATGAGTATTTAACTTATAATATGAACGTTTGGTATATAATTGACTTATAAATTGAAATAGCTTAATAAAGGAGATTTATAAAAGGAAGTTGTTATAAAATAAATAGAAATGGAATTTATAAACATTGTTTTATAAATCCGCAAACGGCTTATTTTGATAAGTAAATTATTATAACTTATTAATGGAGTTATATTCACGTTTTAGACAGTGAATAATCCTTTAAAATAAAATGTATAGAAATGATGTTTTAAATAGAATTAAAACAACCTAACGATGTTTTTAAAAATGTGTTAAGATTCGAAACCATAGATTTCAACATTCATTGTTGAAATAGATGTTTTCGAGAAATAGAAGGAAATGGTGGACTATAACACTGTTGTTATAGTAAATGATTTTCGAAAGGAAATGTTTTAATTAGTATTGGGATTTATATATCTATCTTAATTTCGAATTCCTATACTAGTGATTTTGGGTTGTCGTAACGATTTTTTACGCAACATTCGTTTTGGCCCAAATAAATATGTTTAAGAGAATGATTTCCTTAGAGAATGAAATAAGTACTTAATTTCGATTTAAGTATATTGAATATTTTCCAAAGGTTGAAAATAAATAGATTGTAAATTACTTATTATTAAATAAGTATGTAAATGTTTTTCCAATGTGAAATGAAACGTTTTGAGAATTTATCTTTTTGAAGATAAATTGAAAACGAATAATTGAAATCGTATATTCATAAATATTTTGGATTGTAAATTCACTATGGAATTTATAAATGAAAAGGGGAATTTGTTTAAAAATAAATGTTGATTTATTTTTGAAGTGTGGGAATTAATTTACGGATTTGGAACGTAAATATAAAGTAAATCGTTAAGGATTTATTTAATGGGTTCAAATGAACCATGTTGAAATGAAAGTATTTCCGCGTAAGGAAAATGATTGAAATTTGTTTTCAAAAGTGGTAAAGATGAAAAGTGATTTGAAAATTGTTTTCAAATGGTTGAAGTGTGAAAATTATATATCTTGTAAAGATATTTTTGGAAAATAAATAATTTGGAAAATTATTTGAAATATGGTGATGTTGTACATATCCATTGATAGTTCAATAACCGACTATCAATATTTACCTTTGAATGGGTATTTGTTGTGATTTGCTTGAATTTGAATGCCACACTTATTTTTAAATAAGCGCTCACTATTCGGGTTAGCCGAGAAAGGACCTTGGGGTCGTATAATCCATTCCGAATATGTGATACGTCGTTATGAATTGCATTTGAAGACCGGTGTTGAAGACTGAATATTTTCAAAAGCGAAAGGACAACTCGTCGAATGTCTTTGCATCAACTGGTCCCCGGTATAGAGACTCCATATGTGATGGGAAGTCCGGTCATGATTAGTGAATATCCGGATTGCAAGGACTTCTTTGTAAGTGCCTTCGGTTCTGTTCGATCTCGGAACAGACTTGTATGGATAGTATGTCTGACATTACAAATTGAGATATAAAGCTGATTTCTTTCAAATATATTTCTGTTGGTGGCGGAGAATTTATTCTTTTAGCTTAACACCCTTCTATGAGACGTACGAGCTCAGAGGTTATGTAGTTGATGGTTATCAGCGATATATTCCCAATTTGGTAATGTGACATGCTGAGTGTTGCTGTGAAATGATCATTGTTTGATCATTTGTGATGTGATCATTTGTTTGATCATTTATCTCTGTGATCATTACTTTGATCATTTTTTGACCCAAAGCGTGGCTTTGTACCAAAGCGTGGCTTTGTACCAAAGCGTGGCTTTGTACCAAAGCGTGGCTTTGTACCAAAGCGTGGCTTTGTGGACGAGACTTCGTCGGACCTCACACCCCGGAAATGGTCAAAACAGGAAGGATGCGGCAAGGTTATTAGGGGTTGCACCCTTTAGTGTATGTCCTTCCTTCTGGATAGAGGTGGTATCATGGTATGGAGCCCAGATACTTAACTTATGTTGTTGCTGCAAACTTATTACTTTGTGGTTGTTGGAAATCGAGGATCCTCGGATGTAGATCGGTTACGATCGGGGGATGACATATTCGTGTCAGTAGTTACCCAGTTAGGGGTAACCCGGCCTTGTGTTGGCAGAGATCCGGTTTGGTTCTCAGGACGTCATTCCAGAGGCGTTTCCATGTGGCAATGGGAAGTTCCTTGGCCTGACCATTTGTTGGAAATCCAAAGAAACAATACGATCTTGTACGGTTTTAGTTGTAGAACCTATCATTCACTTATGGTGGTCACCACTGTTTGGATGGTAGCTATAGTATGCATAAGTGCGAAATGCCTATGCTGGCTAAGATTTATATCTTTACTTTCGAAATGATTTTTTCTACACTATGCACTAGTAATAATATCAAATGTTTCTTTTTAATGCGTATCAAGCATCTTTGACTATCATAAGGAGAAATCTCCTCCGATTCTGCGTTTGCATTGTGTGTGTGTGCGGAAGGCTTTATGGTAGTCTCATTTTTAAAAGCATTGCGAATCTATTTTTTTTAAATAATCCTATTCTTTGTTTTAAAGATAAACTGTTTTGAGTTCTCACACCAGTCACATGACTGACTCGGAGTTTATTGTTTCCTTCCTAAACTCTGGGTGCCCACCAATTTCCACACGGGCAGTCAAGAGTTAAGGTTTATCAGGATATTCTGGAATTCAGGAGTTGTTAGAGGTAAGATGGATGGCATGGCGTATCATCTAGTATATAGTATTTCTTTTCCGCTGTTTGTAGTTGTTTTTTGTTGTACACTCTGATGATATAATGTAATGTAATGTAATGTTGTAACTGATATAGTTCTTTGTTTAAAGATTATTCATTTATTTATTATATGTTGTTCCGCTGCGATTGTGAGATTCTGATATTGTCCTGTTGTTTTCTTTCTGTTCTGTTCTATCTTTTCTCTCTTCTTCTACCTTTTTCTTTTTCTTAAAACCCTAAGTTTTCGGTTTTCCGACATTCGAGTGCTCGGCAGTTGATACAGTGAACGTATTGATGTCGGTTTTCGAAAGTCGAAGAATCGGGTCCTTTCAAAGAGTTTGGATAGCTTTCGTTGAGTAGATTCCTAGTCTTTTGGAAAGAACCTTCCTTTATATGTTGTGTTGATCCTTAGCTATATGTATGTTATATGCATGTTGGATCTTGGCATGAAATGTGATGATAATTGTTAATGTATGGGTTAGTGTTAGCACTCGAATGGATGTGTTATTGCAAAGTTAGTAATTGTGTATGTGTGTGTGTGTGTGTGTGTGTGTGTGTATTGGTACATGTATACAATTTGCTGTATGAATGTGATATGTGAATAAAAAGGGTTTATGATGAACTTAATGGTTTATAAAAGTGGGCTATAACTTTATTTTGAAAGTTATAAGTTAATTGAAATATGAGATCAGCTTTTAAAAAAGGAATTTTTGATAATGGATAAGCAGAATGTTTTATTTGGAAGAAATGTTTGGTTATTTAATATGGGATTTGGAAAGAAGAAAACTTTGAAAATTTTGTGAATATACTTATACTAATAAGATAAGTGTATGATTTTGTTTTAAGGAATGAAAAGTAAAATGTTTTGGCAATATACTTATACTGTTAAGATAAGTATGTAAATATTTCCAAGTATAAAGGAAATGTAAGGGGTTTGGGAATAATTTTTTGGAAATATCTTGTAACCAAATTTTGTAAAGTGGTTTTATTAATTAAAGAGAATTAATACAGGCTTAGTGGATCCCATATGGAAATTAAAACATGATTGGATATTTGTTTATTTGATAGTTAAATAACCGACTATCAAAGTTGGACCCAAAACGTAACTTTGAAAATATCTAGGAAAAAAATAAGAATTATATGGTACAGTTCCCATTGAAGGTTCTATAATGTACATATAAACTCGTTCGTTCTTCTAGGATGAACGATAAGGAAATCCGTCCAAAATGGTTAGGAGGTAAACTCTGCTTTTGTCAATTATTTGTTTATTTTCTAAAACCGGGGTTGAGTTTACTAAAAAAATCGAAAGTTGTTTCGAAGAGAGAAGGATCGGATATGTTATCCGTAAACCACTTTGATCCAACCCAGGCATTTCGTAATGAAGATACCTTGAAGCATGAGATTGAAGATGTGGCCATTGAAGTACAAGGGCTGCTTACTACTAATCCTGAGGGTGATTCCAAAATGGATGCAGTAAAAGTAGCGCCTTCGGTTTGTCCTTATCCTGGACAACTTGTAGGGAAGAATGTTGGCACTACATTACTACCGAGAGGGCAGTTTTAGCATTTCAAGAAGGACTGCTATTCAGAAAGGTAAAACATAGCATCAAGTCTCATTAACCGGGGATGATTAAAACATGGGATATGTAGCAGGACTATGTAGGTCGCACACATTAGGGTATATCATCACCCTTATAGATATATACACAATCATCAATGACTTCGTGTATGTGGGAGTGCTCGGTTAAAGGTTGCAAAGCAACCAGGGTGATGATATATTCGGTACTATCCAGCAAACGGTAGGCAAGTTCTCTGTTGGCAGGGGCGTTAGGTATGACCTTGGTACATTTTTCTAGAGCTGTATTATGACAAGCGGTACCCCAGTAGCCCAGTCAATAGTTGGAATCCATTCTCCAATACGTGCCTTACGTTTTTGATTGTATTGCCTAGTATGTTGGAATGTGAGATGCAAGCATTTCATCTATTTTACCTATTTACTTTAAACCTAGACACTATGATAATATCACTGAATTTTGATATAAAATGTTTTGGTTATCGTAAGGTAAAACCGCATCTGTTTTTATGTGCGGTGTGGTCTTACGAGATATCCATTGTTTGAAAGGTTTTCAAATGTGGAAATCAGTTTGGTTGTTACAATTTATCCAGTTTTACTCATGCTGGTTTACAAGACCGGCCTGGGCATTATTCCATGTAATGCTTGGGTCAGACCGAGCATGTTTGCCAAATTAGCATTATATGCTTCGGAGCTATGGAGTCGAGTTGGAGGCCTAGGACGTACTCTCGTATTTTGGATATCTTCCGTTGCGTATGTGTTATGTGTAGTTTGTCTACTGTTGTAAGGACGAGTGTTATAACTGTTTAACCCTAATATGTGTATGTATAAAAAAAGAGGGTATCGCATTTTGTAGAGACTTGATTATATTATATATTAATCTATTACATTGTGAGATTCCATGTTTGTTTTTAGTTCTTCTATCTTCTATCTCCTTTCTTTCTCCTAACAATCTGTCTTTCTGGCATGTAGTTGTTCGACATGTTAATACCGTGGAAATATTAGTGTCGACTTCTGGGATTTGGAAAGATGGGTCATTACAGACCGTTCATTTGATAACTCTTGTTTATAACCCCATGGACGGAATACATAATGAGGAATGGATGTGACTCGATCATCTGATGACTGAATAAATCCTGCCTAGTGATGAGACAGAAATAAATCAATAGCAATCGTGACACGACTGATCGCTCACGCAATTAAACTCTGGACCTCGAGGATTATTTGGTCAATTAAGAATAGTATGATCTGGCTATTCTTCAAACTAATTCCAAGTCCCTAGAGTGCGGACTAGAGTATAAATATAAATCAGTTGTGAACTGACTACTCACGAACTAAATCGACTACCCAAGAGATAAATCGACTACCCACGATATAAATCGACTATCCACGAACTAACTCAAAGTCCCCAAAGTGCAGACTAGAGTGTAAATACAATTCAGGTGCGATTTGACCACCCGTTAACTTCCTCTTATCCACAAAGTGTGGATATGAGTATAAAAAAAATAGACGAGTGCGGTTCGACCACTCACTATTCCACAAACTTCATCTCGAAATCGACAAAGTAGTATAAACTCCCTAAGGATGGAGATCGGCCATCCACCATCTAACTCCGGTAACCCGAGACTGGGGACAGGAGCATAATCACTCAAACCGCTGAATCCAACAGTGCAACGTTTGGGCTCGAGCCTCATGTTTGATACAAATCTACGTCATGACCATATAGAAGCATTGGAATAGAGTTAGTGGATTGTTATCCATATCGACGAGCAACAAATTACAAATACATTAAATGGAAAGTAACAGCTCAACTATTTAGATAATAATTCACACAAGGGTTCAACAGAAAATAAAAAATGTTTATTCTTATAAAAAGCTTCAGAATTGTGATGCAAGTTTACTCAGAAAATGGGGTCGTGCCCGTACAATCACGACCTATAAAAAGAATAAAAATCTATATAAGCTATGTGCAAACAAGGCCGAAACAATAGCTATTTCTTTTTTCTTCTCTCCTCTTCGGATTTTTTGGGAGTGGCACCACCTAAGCTTTTTCCTATCCACATCTTTGATCCTTTACTGCCTTTTGTAGGGGAGATTTCAAAAGTAGGAGAGAGATTTTGAACAATTGATCCACAAGGTGGGATGAACTATAATGGGATGAGATTTGGATTACCAATACCCACATTAACAGGTTCAAACTTGGCTTGTTTCTTTAATAACACCTCCCTCTCAACATGCTTCTTTAGACTGATTTCATCGGTATGTTTAGTGGCGCTAGTGATCACAATGTCATCGGGTTCGTCTAGCGGCAACGGATCTTCAGTCTTATCATCATCAAGTGCTCCAAGACTTGGGCATCAGGCCTTAAAGTATCGGAGGCCATCGAGATCTCAGTTGATGTTGATTGTTTGCTCCATGGCGGCACCACTTTTTGGAGTTTGATCGGGACTTGAAAGACCTATTTATTCGCAAAAACAAGAAGATAAGCCTATGACTATTGGACATGAAGAAAGAAACTGATCGAAAAGTGGAAGATAGGGTGGAATACATGCATCTGGCTGACATTCAATCATCGCCAGGGTCCCCTCTTCCAGAATAGGGGTCAACACTTTAGATTGATAACTGGGTTTCTTTGGATCATAGCTTAGATCCTATAACGGACCAAAAGAAACTGATGCTTAGAATGCTTGAAAAGAGGAAGGCCCTTGGGATTTGACTCTAAAAGTTCAACATATTTCTCCCTTTATCGGAAGATGTTAGAATGTCGAATTATAGGAGTCTCGCGGCGGCAAGATCTAAGGGTTCATTTCCATGAAGGTTCTCCTACAATAATTTCTCTTCATCTAAGTTGGCTTCGCCAAGGTCTCTCCTTTTCATTTCAATAAAATACTCCCAGGCCTTGGCAACCGACTCCAGATAACCCTCACCAAGAAAGCTCGGATCATGGTGGAGAAGGACTTTAGCATTGTATTCGAGGATCAGGGGATTGAACATGTCCTTGATTTCATTCCAACCGGCTTCCTTAGCATCCTCTACCTAAACTTTAAGTTGTTCTCTCCTATCACTGTGGCCAAATTTCGTTTCCTCTTCTTTGAGGACTTCAGTCTGAGCACGTTGCTCATTAAGTTTAATCTTTAAAGTCCGGGCCCCAATAGTTTTTTCACAATATCTCTGTGATTCTTCTTGAGCTTCGATTTTCTCTTCCCTCTCTTTCTTAAGAAGCTCTTCAAGCTCCTCAATGTGGCAGGCCAAGATATTTTTCTCTTTTTGTATGGAATTTTTTCCAAGGCGATTGCACTATTATAGTTGAGGTTAGCATCAAGTTCTTTTTTATGGGCAGCTTCCAGACGACTCACTACCTCGGATGTTTCCTTGTCATTTTTTTCCGCTTCAGTCAATTTTGACGTCAACTCCAAGATCTCATTATCTTGGTGCTTAATTATATCTTTATCATGGATCGCCTCTAGCTTGAGACAATCTATCTCATGTTTTTGCTCAATAGATACCTCAAAGATTTTTTCAGCTAAGTGCTGGAACGATTTATGCTGCACAAAAACATCATTGATGCGTGCGAGAGAGCTTGCTTTGACGGTCCCTGGTATTGTATAGATAGATCGAGGAACTTAAGCCCGTTAAAACAAATCATTGGGAAAATGACCTTAAGCTCGGCCAATTTACCTATCGTGGAAGCTTTTGGAGTAACAGTTGGCAAAGATGGATTTGAAGCAACGATTGGACATTTTGTCGACCTGTGGTTATGGGATTGCTTGGAGCTAGATGAACCAGAATATTGCTTGGGTGGTACGAAAGCTAGAGGATTGTGAAAAGAGTTCTGATCGCCACTATACATAGGAAGATTAGGTTGCACTTCCTGATGGGACGACCGAGATTGGGACTTATGTTATAAAGATGGAGATTCCCTAGAGCGACGACTTCTTTCTTAGTCGTCATCCCTCTCTCTATGCCTACTTGATTCTGAATCACGTATGGATCCGTATTATGTTGAGAAGCTCCTCAAGCAATCAAAAGCTCAGGATAGAGACATCGAATATGCAAAAAACCAAATACCAGAGTATAAGTGCCATTTGCACAAAAGATAGATGGAAATCATGTGGTGAAGTGCACATGATTATGAGTGTCCTGGTGTTCCCCCCAACAGACTGGTTGTTGCATCCTTGCTTATGGGAGTTTTGTCTACTTCGCCGGTATGAAGAATGCCATCACCACTTCTGGTGGGATAATTGAGCCCATCGATGTTGATATTAGGGAAGTCATAAGTCATAATGTTATTAGGAACTTGGAGATTTGAAAACCCTTTCATCAAACTTTCTAAATGATAGAAAGATGACTCTTCGTCGGTAGAAGTGATAATAAACTTCAGATCCTTAGTAGTTTTTCTCCTATGAAGCTTATATGCAATCTTCTTTCTTCCCTTAGTTGGTGTATGGGATTGTGTATGATGGTTCGATCACAGGCACCTTGCGTAGGCCTACATCTGCGTTGCGAGGCCTATTGATCTGGGTACCCCTAATTTTGCCTTATTTGACATCATCCCGAGTCCCCTCAATTGGGAGCACGACAGAGTTATTGATATCCCTTTCTTGTTCAACAATGCTTCTTGGTAATGCAGCACTTCTAGGAAGCCCAATTCTACGACCTTCTTCCAGCCCAAATAGAGATGATAACTCATCGGTTACGAGGAGTTTTATGTCCCTATATTCGATAGGGTTAACACGAATTGTGGAGATCGCTCTTGAAAAACTATTGCCTCTGGACGTGGGCAGACACCTGTAGATATTCAGAACGTTAGCTGATCCAGAATGCGACTTAGATTAGAGAATTTGAAAAAAAAAAGTGAATATGACACTTACGTCCTTCCAACCATCACCTTGCAAAGCCAATATCGACATCGAACGTAGAACCATTCGCGTTTGAATAGGGTAATTTCGTTCCAAGTACCTGTTAAGACTTGAAAATTGGGTGAAGGCTCAAGGAAAACATAGGAAGGACTTCTTGGTCGTCGTTTAAATTATAAATGACCTTATATCCCCATGAGTTGGAGAGCTTAATAGAACGATCATAAATAGTAAAAATGTTCCACGGAGAAAGGCGTAGCTATTCGAGTGAAGTTGAGTGGGGGCTACTCCAAGATATCTTAACATTTCTCGAATAAAAGAATTAAAGGGCGACACACATCCGGCTTATCACATGAATTTTTTGCATGTTGTGTCTTTTCTAGGGGTAAGTGAGCCCTATCATTGATCGAAGGAGCGAGGACGTCTTCAAATGGAATTCTATATCTGGAGCAGAGTCTACGAAGGGCGACCTCACCAATTTTGGAGGCTTGAGAATCTGTCGGTTTATCCAAGAGTACAGTGCCTTCTACCACATCGAGTGTAGGACTTACTCTTCTACCGGGAGGACGAGAACATTGGAAATAAGGTTGGATGGTGAGCCAGAAATTTCTATTTGTTCATTTTGATGACCAGTGGAAAGCTTGCCAGATATGGTCATGGAACTCGACTCAACTTTGGGATTTCTATGTTGCAAGGCTAGTCTAGAGGACATTGCAGCTGGATATTATGAATGCTTGAAGTCCATATCAGCTATACTCAGTTGATAATCGAGATTACAAAAGTTTACCTATCCCATCACGCTAAGTGTGAGCTAGTGTAGTGTGGTGTAATGTGATGTGTTACAGAAATTAGCAGCTTAAAATAAGAAAGCGAAGTGGAATGATGAGACTTTGGATTACGACCAGAGTGACTGTCATCGGTGACCATCTCAACTGGAAAAGAGATTGATCGACTGTGAAAGCTTTAGGATCGACTATCGGCATATCAAAGTGTGCAATCTGCCATTCAGTCCATACGTTAAGTTTTAGTGCATATTCAAAGTTCCCAAGGATTTAATCGTTCAATTTCGAGTGCAATAATTAATATGCAAGTCCCGTTGTTTATCGTCATCATGTATTCAAATTCATTGAGATGGGACTAGTTGTAATTGCTCAAATAAGTGATTATGGACTAGGTTTTGAGTTCAATTCAAAGTCCATACATGTTGATCCCAAAATGCCGACCCCTATATGCTGATACATATTATGTTGTCGATATCACCATGTTACCCATTTTCACCGATCCCTACTTTCCTTTCACAAATCACACCGATCCCACCATGTCATTCGACTCCTCCAATCCCTCTTCTTCATAGCCAATCCTACCGACCCCTCTACTTCACTATCTTCAACCAATCTCCTCATATTGATCCTTCCACGTTGGTCCATTCTACCGATCCCGACACTACTATTTTTAGCGTTCCTTCCATCATGCTTCCACACCGATCCCTCTCTCATGTCATCAAATGAGGGGTCTGTATGTCAAGTTCATACAACAAATCCCAACCGATCCTCTTCTACTCTCCCTCTTCTACTCTTCCTTCTTCTTCCTCCTTTATCCTTACAAATCCCAAATGATTCACCTCCTCTAGGCCACTTCGATCACCGTTTCATTTTGGCATCAAGCACCATCGTAATTGCCGATGACATAGAATCCATTATCTCATCATGAAATTGAAAGTTATAAAATAAAGAGCTACCTACATGAGTGTATGAGTTAGAATTATGGGCATATGGTTTGGAAATGTTCGAAATTGAAGGTGAGAGGAAGCAAGTTCGTTAGGTAGGATGAATTATAGAAGGATTTTATTTTGAAGCTAAGGGAGGAAGGGAAGGAGGATTTGAGTTTGATAGAAGAATGAGAGGGTTCGATGCTTTGAAGGATGGTAGAAAAATGAAGCAAGTAAGGTTGGAAAGAAAGGATGGTGGTTTACACAAGATAGTGAAGGGGTCGGCCCATGTTTTCAAGCAAGAGAAAAAGGATCGACATAAAATACCTATCCCTGTGAGCACAACGATTATAAATGAGGGACCGGCTAAACATATGTCGATCCCTACAAACTTTAAAAAAAGAGGAAATAGTGAGGGGTCGGCCATGAATATATACGCAAATACATATAAGGAAATTGTTAAAAGCATGAACATAAAAAACGCAATGAAAATTGGCGATGACCCATGAACGTACGAACACATCCGGGAGACAATAAAAAAGAATGTGTATATGAACGAATGCGTATATGAACGTGCACGTGCATGACCCAAAAAAGGTTCAATTTTTGAAATCGATAGAAATGGAAATCAAACCCGAAGCCCTCAAGCACAAGGATGAACCATATAACCAAAGCTTGTTAGTCTTATAGAACCAGACTTATATATATCAACTGATGGAGTATAGCACTAGATTTATACTATTGGAAATTGACCAAGCATCATGACGATCAATGAGAAATACAATACCTTGAAAAAATAATTCGACAAAGAGATAGCAACTATTCAAGAAGATGAATGGATTTCATTATGATGACTCTAACTTAGTTCAATTCAAAGTACATCATGTTCATCATAAGGTGTACTTTAGGGGGCAAGAATTATTCGGCATTTTAACCCGGCTATACTGAACTAATTGCACGAGTTAGATTCAGTTGCCATTAAGTTCGATGACTCCGAAGTGATGATTGTGAGGCCCGAAAGTCAAGTGCAGATGATAATATGAAGTCAACTTTGAATGAAATTGATAGATATGCAAGGTAGAATGTTCGACATATGAAATATGGTTCAACACATAAGAGGGATAGGCATAAATTAGCTCCACTAAGAGGGATCGGTATGTTTCAAGGTGTGGAAGCATTTTTGTAGAAAAAAGTTAATATCTTAAGATCCATAAGTCCAATGCATATGAAGTTTGGTGAGCAAAACATGGAGACCCTAGAGAGCCTACCCTAGGGATCGCAACTCAAGGGGATGAAGTTGGAGGGATCGGTATACATCCCTTTGAAGGGATTGACAGAAAGCAGCATGCAAACCATATTGAAGCAAAGATCAAGCAATAACCCGAGCTCCACTAATCCAATTGGCATGAAATTTAGAGGCTAAGCATATTTTAGCATGAGGAAGCCACCATAGGGATCGCGTCCCAAAATTAAACCAAAGAAGGGTTCGATACCAATCCCTCTATTTTGAGGATTAGGCCATGTGACCCCTCCTATGGGCCTATATGGTTTTGAGGGTCCTTCTACCGAGTTTTTAGAGAGATATTTGGCCATCTTCATCTATAAATATGGGCTTGGTTGTTCATTTCCGGGTCTTTATGCTATTATTTGCTTTATATTCTTTTGTAACTAAGGATTTTAATCTGATCCCTCTTGTACTTAGATTATGAAGTTATAAACAAAGCAATTTATTCAAAGTGGATGCAGGAAAACAACGTCGAACCACTATAAATCATTGTGTGTGTGTTTTTCTTTCAATTAATTGCAATTTCTTTGTTATTATCCACTTTTCCATTTATTCTACATTTAATCCTCTTCATAAAGTTTCTGTTGGTTGTGCCAATTTTCGGGCCAAACAATATTATTGTTTATATTGTCTAGTTTAACCATTGTGGTTGTAGGTGCTTAATTAATAAAAGACATATTTTTTAAGGATATTGGTGAGGGAAAAACCCATTCGGTTCAATAGTGTGGTAGATGGCATATTATTATTCACACTAGACTTTTTTTAACTCAAAGTTTTTGTTTTTCCCCTTAAACTCTCGGGTACTCATCATTTGAGTAGTTCGAGAGTAAGGATTCTAGGTTCTTTAGGTTTGGTGAATAAAGATTCCGAAGACATGCAAGAGGTAGAACTAGCTATATAGGAGTCTAATTATGTCCTTTATGTTATCATTTTATATAAATGTATGCAATGGCAGAAGTTGTATCTATCTAGTAGTAAACTCTGATCAACCAAGAGGTCATCTTCATGTGTCGCTCTTGGAATTTTTGTAATAATTATATTTTATTTGAACCCGGGCAAAGTTTGGGATTTTGTAATGAATATGAAAATTAATTAATGAAATCCGTGGTTGAAAATTTTGCATATTCCTGTGCTTTGATGTTAACGATACTATTAACTGATCTCATTTTGCCATTGAGGTATAATATTATTGATGACTCCAACATCAGTAACGCTTATTTTCAGGCCTCGTAATTAGGAATATTACAATATTAAACAAATATTAATGCTACTAGTGAAATAACTCGAGCAGTTTAATGAATTTCACTACTTATAATATTGTCCTCATATTTAGTTCATAATTAACTGGTCATCGAAATACAAAGAAAAGTATAGATATAGTACTAAGACACAAACATCATATAGTATCTAATGTTAGAAGCCTATCTACCACTTTACAAAGTACAAAGAATTTCAATCACTATATCAATTAGTTGTTCAGCTAATTATTTTATTTAGGTGATCCCTTAATATTCTAAATCTTAATCCTTGTCCAAATTCTATATACACGTGATAAACTGGATAATGTGTGTATTAATATAACTATAATTAGGCATAATAAAAAAATTAGACATATGTATAAGAATTTACTTTTAAGTCCCTGAAATTTACCTTTGGGTTTCCTTTCAAAATGATTTCCTTATTTTAAAACTATTCAATATTCAACAAGGCTTTTATTAAATATTCGGGTCACACTTAGCAATTTAAGTATTCTTATTCCAACTCTATAATACACAATAAATTAGAAAATGTGTATAATAATAAAACTAGTAATTGTACACGATAAAATTATCATATGTGTACAATATAAAATTTATTAAAACATACATGATGAAATGGTGAGGTATACTTATCCTTATCTATCATTTGTACAATATAAAACTCGCAAAGTGTAAAAATTTCATGGACATATATTCTTAATAAGGGTAGCTTTTGGGTTCTTACTACTCAGAATCACATTTTCTCACTAAATACTCAAATGGTTATTAAAATATTTCTTACCAGCAACAAAGGGATAATATAATAATCTGTAACTACTGGTAACCATAATAGTAGGAATACTTCTATCACAGTTGTGAATGCTGGTAGCCATATAGACGGACAAACTTTATTACAAATATCAAATTACCCATTCAAATTATTTTACCAAATTACTTATCTATAAAAAATATCCCTAAATTATGATCAAAGGTGTTTAGGTAATTGTATCGTCACAACCACATCAATAGGTCATCCATTATACCATTAAGAAGTCATTATTAATTACCAGAGTATACATACTAGTTACCATTCCTATCTATAATTTAGTACTTTTTTGAATGGTGAATTAGCTATACCAAAATGATCTATAGGTCATAACTATTCTAGTGCCGTAAACCGCATCTCAAATGGATCTCATATGAAAATTTTGTAGCATATTAAAGTTCCAGGGATTAATCGATAATTATACAATTCAAAATATTAAAATTATACCTAATTGTGTTGTTTTAAAAACCAGGGACATTTGGATAATTCTACGCTTCTTCTTTCTTCTTCTTGCTCCATTCCTACACATCCTCGACTTCTCTTTCCATCACCTCACTCCGCCAACTCTGGGCATGAAATGAAGCACTTCTAGCACCATCGAACTCCTCAATGGAAATCACATCGACCAACACTCTCATCTTCAAGCTCGAATCTACCTCCTATGAACCATATGGCACCAAAACTTCCAGCGCCATTAACCATATTAGACTGCAACCACCTCACAAAGCAATCAAACCACCTAAAACTGCTACTATTCACTTGCCCTTCATATACCATATTTCTTGAACCCCTAAAGTCAACTACGGTAATCAATAATGAAAGTCTTCCTCTATAGTCAAAACTTTTCCAATGAACTACACCTAACTCTAACCACGATAGGCATCGAGACCACCACCGTTCTTTCTAGCTCACTGAGTCGTACACAATGGTGCTGCCCTTATCAACTCCGGTCGTGGTTGTTTGAACTCGAAAAACATGGCCTATATTTCCTTTTTCCTCCACTAATGGCAACCACAACGTCGTTCACCCGAGAAAATGATACAAGATAAAGGTTAGATCCTACTCTATGTGTAACTCCCCGGAAATTTTCGACTTTCGAAAATTCAACATCGACACTCACTTTACCGACTGCCGAGAAATCGAAGGCCAAAAACCCGAAATGTTATGGGTTTTAAAAAGAAGAATTTAAGAAAAGAAAAAGGCAGAAGAAGAGAGAAGAAGGTAGAAGATGGAGGGAAAAGAGAATAGAAAAAGATAGGGGAAAGAAAACAGAGAATAGAACAGAAAGAAAATAGATCACTTTAAAATAGAAAGAAAAGAGAATAGAACGGAATAGAAAACAACAGAACAACATCAGAATCTCACAATTCGCAGCGGAACAACATATAATAATAAATGAATAATCTTTAAACAAAGAACTATATCAGTTATTACATTTTATACATTACATTTCATCATATCATCAGAGTGTACAACAACAACAACAAACAGTGCAGCGGAAAAATAAATACTATATAAACTAGTAATACGCCATGCCATCCAGCTTGCCTCCAGCAACTCCAGAATATCCAGAATATCCTGATAAACCTTACTCCTAACTGCCCGTGTGGAAATTGGTGGGCACCCAGAGTTTAGGAAGGAAAACAATAAACTCCAAGTCAGTCATGTGACTGGTGTGAGAACTCAAAACAGTTTATTTATCTTTAATATCAAAATAGAGGAATATTTTTAAATTCAATTCGCAATGCTTTTAAAAATGAGACTACCATAAGGCCTCCCGCACACACACACAATGCAAACGCAGAATCGGAGGAGATTTCTCCTTATGATAGTCAAAGATGTTTGATACGCATTAAAAAGAAGCATTTGATATTATTACTAGTGCATAGTGTAGAAAATTATTTCGAAAGTAGAATATAAATCTTAGCCAACATAGACATTTCGAACTATGCCTACTATAGCTAACTATGTTCAATAGCAGGTTACCGCCACATTCCATAGCAGGTTATACAACTAAAACCGTACAAGTCACGTATTGTTTCTTTGGATTTCCAACAAATGGTCAGGCCAAGGAACTTCCCATTGCCACATGAGAATGCCTCTGGAAAGACATCCCCGAGAACCAAACCGGAACTCTGCCAACACAAGGCCGGGTTACCCCTAACTGGGTAACTACTGACACGAGCACGCCATTCCCCGATCGTAAACGACCTTTCTCACGGGATCCCGAAAACCAACAACCACAAAGTAATAAATTCGTAGTAACCACATAGGTTAAATATCTGGGCTCCATACCATGATACAACCTCTATCCAGAAGGAAATGTACATACCCTAAAGGGAGCTACCCCTCATAACCTTGCCGCATCTTTCCTGTTTTGACCATTTCCGGGGTGTGAGGCTCGACGAAGTCACGTCCACAAAAACATACTTTATACAAAAGCCATGCTTTGGGTCAACAAATGATCACCAAGATAGACGATTAAATAAATGATCCTATCACAATAATCAACACAATGATCATTTACAGCAACACTCAGCATGTCACATTACCAAATTGGGAATATATCGCTGATAACTTCAACTATATAACCTCTGAGCTCGTACGTCTCAGAGAAGGGTGTTAAGCTAAAAGAATAAATTCTCCGCCACCAACAGAAATATATTTGAAAGAAATCTGCTTTATATCTCAATTTGTAATGTCAGACACACAATCCATACAAGTCTGTTCCGGGCTCGAACAAAACCGAAGGCACTTACAAAGAAGTCCTTGCAATCCGGATATTCACAATCCTGATCGGATTCACCATCACATATGGAGAACTCTATACCGTAGCTACTCGGTGCAGAGTAAATCGACAGGTCATCCTATCGCTCTTGCAAATACCGGGTCTTCAACACCGATCTTCAATGCAATTCACAACGACGTATCACATATTCGGAATGGGTTATACGACCCCATGGTCCTTTCCCGGTTAACCCGAATAGTGAGCGCTTATTCAAAAATAAGTGTAGCATTCACATTCAATCAAATCACATCAATTACCCATTCAAAGGGAAATATTGATAGTCGGTTATTGAACTATCAATGGATATGCACACATCACCAGATTCCAAATAATTTTCCAAATTATTTATTTTCCAAAAATATCTTTACAAGATATATTATTTCATACTTCAAAAATAAATCAATATTTATTTTTAAACAAATTCTCCTTTCCATTCATAAATTCCATAGTGAATTTATAATCCAAAATATCTATGAATATTCGATTTTAATTGTTCATTTCAATTTATCTTCAAAAAGATAAATTCTCAAAATATTCACCTTATATTGGAAAACATTTCCATACTTATACATTCATAAGTAATTCACAAATTTTATTTATTTTCAACACTTGGAAAATATTCAATATACTTAAATCGAGATTAAGTATATATTTCATTCTTTAAGGAAATCATTCTCTTAAACATATTTATTTGGGCCAAAACGAATGTTACGTAAAACATCGTTACGACAACCCAAAATCACTAGTGTAGGGATTCGAAATTAAAATAGATATATAAATCCCAATACTATGCAAAACATTTCCTTTCGGAAATCATTTACTATAACAACAGTGTTATAGTCCATCATCTCCTTCTATTTCTCGAAAACGTCTATTTCAACAATAAATGTTGAAATCTATGGTTTCGAATCTCAATGCATTTAAAACATCGTTAACTTGTTTTAATTCTGTTTAAAACACCGCATTCAAAACAGTTTCTTTAACATATTATTCACTATTCAAAAACGTGAATATACTACGTTAACAAATATCATCATTTCCATTCATTTTATTTCAAAGGGTTATTCACTGTCAAAAACGTGAATATAACTTCATTTACAGGTTTCAACAATTTACTTATCAAAATAAGTCATTTGCGAATTTATAAAACAACGTTTATAAATTCCATTTCTAATTATTTTATAACAACTTCCTTTTATAAATTTTCTTTATTAACCTATTCGATTTATAACTCAATTATAAACTAAAGGTTCATATTATAAGTTAAATACTTATAATTTATTCGTTTACAAAAATCGTTCATTTAAACTTCATAATTATAAATCTTATAACTTATAAGATTCAATTATTTATCCAAAACCATTCTTTTAATGACTTTATAAATTTTATAAACCTACTGTTTATAAAATTCCATTTATAATTTCACCGTTTATAATTCTATAAATTTCATTCAATTTATGAAATTCATTTTCACTTCACTCAAACACTTATAAAAACTCGTTTTATAATTTCAATATTTCAATTTATAAATATCCATTTATAAATCTCTAAATATAATTCAATTTATATTATTCTTTTAAAACGTCTTTTATCTCCTTTATTATTTCACCATTTTGATTTATAAAATAATCAAATTTTATAAATCCTATATTTAAACTTTTCACAATAAATTCAAAAATCCCAATTTTACTATTTTATAAAATCATTAGCATCATATTCTCAAAAATCAGTCTTTAACCGTATTTCTCAAAAATCATAGTTTTTATAACTTTAAAAACTATAACGTTTATTCATTTAAAATGGATCAATTCCAAAAATAATTTATAAACGTATACTTTCAAAAATCACTTTAAAATCATTTTAAAATCCCAAAATTTGGTCCAATGATGCTATACACCAACTAGTCAATCACGACTACAACGATATCATATATCAATATGAAAATCCATCAAATATCAAAATATCTGAAATCAAATAAAAACTGTTGAGGAATCCAGTTGGATCCCTCCAACCTGTTTTCCTGCATCCACAAACATTAGCACAATACCAATTCCGTTCCAGTACGAAATTATCGCGGTATATGTTCTTATTAAATATTATCCACTTAATAACGGCGCAATAGGGTCTCATCCGCTAAACAAAAAATGCGGAAAATCAATAATTCCAATATATACATATGCCAATATATATATATATTGCTACTATATATAATACCAATTTCACTGTTTATGAAATATTCGCGGTATATGTTTTTAATAAATAACATCCGCTTACTAACGGCGTATAATGTCTATTTTAACAATCAATAGATATCACTCAACATTCAAACATGCATTCAAATATTTTAAATCTAACTATTTAAAATAAAATCGAAACTGATTCGATTGAGTGAGAAGTTCTCACCTTGATTTTAAATTCCGTTTTAGCGATTTATTTCGAATAAAATTAAACGGACGTTTAATTTTACCCAAAATTCTCACTAACTCCAAACGACTCCAAACCAACTCCATCGCGTAGTGCTCGTCCATACGATTCCAACGCAACTAGTTTCGCGCGTTTTCGACCTCGTATGAAAAAGATATCAATTTTTGAAGTTACATGATTTTTAAATAATAATTTACAACAACTTTTTACATATTTTTCACCCCAAATACATCCTGGCCGTCCAAATTTGCTTCAGGAAATCAAGGCCACATGCTTCATCTTCTCCAATCACACGCACGGCTACAGATAGAGGCCGAACCCACTCATACCAATTAGGGTTTGAATTTGCACCTCCATCACTCAACTAGAATTCGATCAGGAAGCTCCATTGCGAAGCCCCTAACTCCCTCTAGGTTCGGCCCCAAGCACCCTGAGCTCGGCCCCCTCCTCCTCCTCATGTTGCGTGCGCAACTGGCCATGAACGGCCCCCCCTTTCTCCCTCCATACGACGTCGTTTCAGATCTCAACCGTATAGATCTCTAGCTCTCTTCATGCTCTTCGACTTCCGTGTTAAACACTTTGGCTAATTCTTTGTAGATTGAGAGTGATTGAGGGGGAAAGGAGATTAATTTCTGGCCATTCACTTGTTAGGGCCGGCTGCAGTTCAAAACTAGGGTTAGGTTAGAATCTTTTAATTTTCTTGAGTGAAGGGTCTATTTATAGAATTTTGAACGACACTATTTATCCCGGAAATTCCGAACTCCGATTTACGCGCCGTAAACAGCGTTTCTAGGGTTTATCCCGCGTTCCGGACACAATGGAACAGGTTTCGGAAGCTAATTCGGAAGTATGTGTGAGTTATGGCTATAAACGCTCAATTTAAATTAAACCGATTTAAGTCGATTTCTAGGCGTTTTAATTCGTACCGGACAAATGGTAAATCCAATTGACTTGAAATTTGAAACCTTAGAATAATATCACATTACGGATCCGATGAAACTAGTTTCGTCGAAATCTGAGACTTTTTGAAAAATGGCTATTTTCACTCGTCAAATTTAAATTAAAAACAATTCGATGCGTTTCGAGCTGCCACGATCAAACGATAGCTCCGATTGACACGAAATTTGAAATTCGGTAATAACTAAATATTACGGATCCAATGGAACTAGTTTCGTTCAATTCTGAGACTGTTCAAAAATTGACTATTTTCACTAGTCGATTTAAATATTAAAATATTCAATTTTCACAAATAAACTTTTAAATCGATTTTAAAAGTTCTAAAATATCGTTCTAACTCCTATATGATAAAATAAAATTTTACAAATCATTTTCAATCATATTTAACTCAATTTTCAATTATTTTCATAATTTAACATATTAAATTATCGATATAAAAATCCAATTAAATTCAATAATTCAAATTAGAATTATTTGACTTATAAATTTCACTTATTAATATTTAAAATAAATTAAATATTCAAATTTTAATTATCAAAAATTATGGGTCGTTACAATCTTCCCCACTTAAAAGAATTTCGTCCTCGAAATTATTAAGTAAGAAAAGTTACAGAATCTATTAATTTTCCAAAATTCATAGTTAAACTTCTTATAATACTTACTAAGTTTTCAAAATCATACTTAGTTATCTTTTTCAAAACAACTACTATTGTTTAACTTTCAATTCCAAATCAAAGTTTAAGTTTTCAAAAAATTTCCCATTTTCTCAAAAAATTTCTAACGCCTTAAATTTTCGGAAAAATTCGCCATAGTCTCCTTTGCGCGGCTCGATCCGAAGAAAAAATGACAGTATATATATATCACAAATATACATCTCATCAAGTAATGAGGCATCCCGCAGGGAAAAAAGTATAAAAGTACGGTATGTAATCCGAGATATGTACCTTATATTTTATTAGCGAGCATATACGGCTTAATATAGCGCGAAAGCGAGCTCCAAATGCGAAGCAAACGCGATCCGCACCTACTAAACACTCAACAAACAACATGAGAATCATGCATATAGATAATAGTATCGATATACAACATATAGTAACATAATAACTATATATGTCAACATATCAAATGTAGTAAAAGCAACAAACGCAAACATCAACCAACTAGCATTCAACAAATTCATATTCATTCATATTCTCATTAATATTCAATGAATTAGGTTTCAATTTAATCACATATGATTCATATACATTGGATTTTATCAACTTTCATTCATATCCAATTTCAATTAGTTTGCATTTACTAATTAAATCCAATTCACATTTAATTCTATTTAAGTTCCACTTAACTTCCAATTGAATTTCAATTACTTTAGCTTTCAATTTCATTAACTCTTAACGAATTAACACTTATATTCATTATTCCATATCAACTTAATTTAACAACTCTTAAGTTATTCTTCCATTTAAATAAACATCACTTTAATTATAATTCAATTCTTATAATTCTTTTTACTTACACAATTATTCTTTTATTTAGATTATTCAAACATCTAAACAATCAACAATCTACTTATATACACTTTAATAATTCTGAAAAATTATTCCTTTATATATAAAATATAATTAAGGTAAAATTATTTCATTTACCCAATTTAAACAATACTGTGTCGAATTGTTCTATTCAAGTGTTTAGAAACCCCTTCGATTCAGTTTCGAAGCTGCGCCGACGAAGGTTCATATGCCACTCAACAAACCAACCATCACAATATAAAACGATTTTATATATTCACTATCAAATACGCTCTCATAGCTATTATTACACTCAAACTCATTCTAGAGTACTACTGACTCTATCTCTAATGAGTCATACCCAACAGAACCATGGTTGTCGCTTAACCATAAGCTCCGATACCAAATGTAACGCCCCGGAAATTTTCGACTTTCGAAAATTCAACATCGACACTCACTTTACCGACTGCCGAGAAATCGAAGGCCAAAAACACGAAATGTTATGGGTTTTAAAAAGAAGAATTTAAGAAAAGAAAAAGGCAGAAGAAGAGAGAAGAAGGTAGAAGATGGAGGGAAAAGAGAATAGAAAAAGATAGGGGAAAGAAAACAGAGAATAGAACAGAAAGAAAATAGATCACTTTAAAATAGAAAGAAAAGAGAATAGAACGGAATAGAAAACAACAGAACAACATCAGAATCTCACAATTCGCAGCGGAACAACATATAATAATAAATGAATAATCTTTAAACAAAGAACTATATCAGTTATTACATTTTATACATTACATTTCATCATATCATCAGAGTGTACAACAACAACAACAAACAGTGCAGCGGAAAAAGAAATACTATATAAACTAGTAATACGCCATGCCATCCAGCTTGCCTCCAGCAACTCCAGAATATCCAGAATATCCTGATAAACCTTACTCCTAACTGCCCGTGTGGAAATTGGTGGGCACCCAGAGTTTAGGAAGGAAAACAATAAACTCCAAGTCAGTCATGTGACTGGTGTGAGAACTCAAAACAGTTTATTTATCTTTAATATCAAAATAGAGGAATATTTTTAAATTCAATTCGCAATGCTTTTAAAAATGAGACTACCATAAGGCCTCCCGCACACACACACAATGCAAACGCAGAATCGGAGGAGATTTCTCCTTATGATAGTCAAAGATGTTTAATACGCATTAAAAAGAAGCATTTGATATTATTACTAGTGCATAGTGTAGAAAATTATTTCGAAAGTAGAATATAAATCTTAGCCAACATAGACATTTCGAACTATGCCTACTATAGCTAACTATGTTCAATAGCAGGTTACCGCCACATTCCATAGCAGGTTATACAACTAAAACCGTACAAGTCACGTATTGTTTCTTTGGATTTCCAACAAATGGTCAGGCCAAGGAACTTCCCATTGCCACATGAGAATGCTTCTGGAAAGACATCCCCGAGAACCAAACCGGAACTCTGCCAACACAAGGCCGGGTTACCCCTAACTGGGTAACTACTGACACGAGCACGCCATTCCCCGATCGTAAACGACCTTTCTCACGGGATCCCGAAAACCAACAACCACAAAGTAATAAATTCATAGTAACCACATAGGTTAAATATCTGGGCTCCATACCATGATACAACCTCTATCCAGAAGGAAATGTACATACCCTAAAGGGAGCTACCCCTCATAACCTTGCCGCATCTTTCCTGTTTTGACCATTTCCGGGGTGTGAGGCTCGACGAAGTCACGTCCACAAAAACATACTTTATACAAAAGCCATGCTTTGGGTCAACAAATGATCACCAAGATAGACGATCAAATAAATGATCCTATCACAATAATCAACACAATGATCATTTACAGCAACACTCAGCATGTCACATTACCAAATTGGGAATATATCGCTGATAACTTCAACTATATAACCTCTGAGCTCGTACGTCTCAGAGAAGGGTGTTAAGCTAAAAGAATAAATTCTCCGCCACCAACAGAAATATATTTGAAAGAAATCTGCTTTATATCTCAATTTGTAATGTCAGACACACAATCCATACAAGTCTGTTCCGGGCTCGAACAAAACCGAAGGCACTTACAAAGAAGTCCTTGCAATCCGGATATTCACAATCCTGATCGGATTCACCATCACATATGGAGAACTCTATACCGTAGCTACTCGGTGCAGAGTAAATCGACAGGTCATCCTATCGCTCTTGCAAATACCGGGTCTTCAACACCGATCTTCAATGCAATTCACAACGACGTATCACATATTCGGAATGGGTTATACGACCCCATGGTCCTTTCCCGGTTAACCCGAATAGTGAGCGCTTATTCAAAAATAAGTGTAGCATTCACATTCAATCAAATCATATCAATTACCCATTCAAAGGGAAATATTGATAGTCGGTTATTGAACTATCAATGGATATGCACACATCACCAGATTCCAAATAATTTTCCAAATTATTTATTTTCCAAAAATATCTTTACAAGATATATTATTTCATACTTCAAAAATAAATCAATATTTATTTTTAAACAAATTCTCCTTTCCATTCATAAATTCCATAGTGAATTTATAATCCAAAATATCTATGAATATTCGATTTTAATTATTCATTTCAATTTATCTTCAAAAAGATAAATTCTCAAAATATTCACCTTATATTGGAAAACATTTCCATACTTATACATTCATAAGTAATTCACAAATTTTATTTATTTTCAACACTTGGAAAATATTCAATATACTTAAATCGAGATTAAGTATATATTTCATTCTTTAAGGAAATCATTCTCTTAAACATATTTATTTGGGCCAAAACGAATGTTACGTAAAACATCGTTACGACAACCCAAAATCACTAGTATAGGGATTCGAAATTAAAATAGATATATAAATCCCAATACTATGCAAAACATTTCCTTTCGGAAATCATTTACTATAACAACAGTGTTATAGTCCATTATCTCCTTCTATTTCTCGAAAACGTCTATTTCAACAATAAATGTTGAAATCTATGGTTTCGAATCTCAATGCATTTAAAACATCGTTAACTTGTTTTAATTCTGTTTAAAACACCGCATTCAAAACAGTTTCTTTAACATATTATTCACTATTCAAAAACGTGAATATACTACGTTAACAAATATCATCATTTCCATTCATTTTATTTCAAAGGGTTATTCACTGTCAAAAACGTGAATATAACTTCATTTATAGGTTTCAACAATTTACTTATCAAAATAAGTCATTTGCGAATTTATAAAACAACGTTTATAAATTCCATTTCTAATTATTTTATAACAACTTCCTTTTATAAATTTTCTTTATTAACCTATTCGATTTATAACTCAATTATAAACTAAAGGTTCATATTATAAGTTAAATACTTATAATTTATTCGTTCACAAAAATCGTTCCTTTAAACTTCATAATTATAAATCTTATAACTTATAAGATTCAATTATTTATCCAAAACCATTCTTTTAATGACTTTATAAATTTTATAAACCTACTGTTTATAAAATTCCATTTATAATTTCACCGTTTATAATTCTATAAATTTCATTCAATTTATGAAATTCATTTTCACTTCACTCAAACACTTATAAAAACTCGTTTTATAATTTCAATATTTCAATTTATAAATATCCATTTATAAATCTCTAAATATAATTCAATTTATATTATTCTTTTAAAACGTCTTTTATCTCCTTTATTATTTCACCATTTTGATTTATAAAATAATCAAATTTTATAAATCCTATATTTAAACTTTTCACAATAAATTCAAAAATCCCAATTTTACTATTTTATAAAATCATTAGCATCATATTCTCAAAAATCAGTCTTTAACCGTATTTCTCAAAAATCATAGTTTTTATAACTTTAAAAACTATAACGTTTGTTCATTTAAAATGGATCAATTCCAAAAATAATTTATAAACGTATACTTTCAAAAATCACTTTAAAATCATTTTAAAATCCCAAAATTTGGTCCAATGATGCTACACACCAAATAGTCAATCACGACTACAACGATATCATATATCAATATGAAAATCCATCAAATATCAAAATATCTGAAATCAAATAAAAACTGTTGAGGAATCCAGTTGGATCCCTCCAACCTGTTTTCCTGCATCCACAAACATTAGCACAATACCAATTCCGTTCCAGTACGAAATTATCGCGGTATATGTTCTTATTAAATATTATCCGCTTAATAACGGCGCAATAGAGTCTCATCCGCTAAACAAAAAATGCGGGAAATCAATAATTCCAATATATACATATGCCAATATATATATATATTGCTACTATATATAATACCAATTTCACTGTTTATGAAATATTCGCGGTATATGTTTTTAATAAATAACATCCGCTTACTAACGGCGTATAATGTCTATTTTAACAATCAATAGATATCACTCAACATTCAAACATGCATTCAAATATTTTTAATCTAACTATTTAAAATAAAATCGAAACTGATTCGATTGAGTGAGAAGTTCTCACCTTGATTTTAAATTCCGTTTTAGCGATTTATTTCGAATAAAATTAAACGGACGTTTAATTTTACCCAAAATTCTCACTAACTCCAAACGACTCCAAACCAACTCCATCGCGTAGTGCTTGTCCATACGATTCCAACGCAACTGGTTTCGCGCGTTTTCGACCTCGTATGAAAAAGATATCAATTTTTGAAGTTACATGATTTTTAAATAATAATTTACAACAACTTTTTACATTTTTTTCACCCCAAATACATCATGGCCGTCCAAATTTGCTTCAGGAAATCAAGGCCACATGCTTCATCTTCTCCAATCACACGCATGGCTACAGATAGAGGCCGAACCCACTCATACCAATTAGGGTTTGAATTTGCACCTCCATCACTCAACTAGAATTCGATCAGGAAGCTCCATTGCGAAGCCCCTAACTCCCTCTAGGTTCGGCCCCAAGCACCCTGAGCTCGGCCCCCTCCTCCTCCTCATGTTGCGTGCGCAATTGGCCATGAACGGCCCCCCCTTTCTCCCTCCATACGACGTCGTTTCAGATCTCAACCGTATAGATCTCTAGCTCTCTTCATGCTCTTCGACTTCCGTGTTGAACACTTTGGCTAATTCTTTGTAGATTGAGAGTGATTGAGGGGGAAAGGAGATTAATTTCTGGCCATTCACTTGTTAGGGCCGGTTGCAGTTCAAAACTAGGGTTACGTTTAGAATCTTTTAATTTTCTTGAGTGAAGGGTCTATTTATAGAATTTTGAACGACACTATTCATCCCGGAAATTCCGAACTCCGATTTACGCGCCGTAACCAGCGTTTCTAGGGTTTATCCCGCGTTCCGGACACAATGGAACAGGTTTCGGAAGCTAATTCGGAAGTATGTGTGAGTTATGGCTATAAACGCTCAATTTAAATTAAACCGATTTAAGTCGATTTCTAGGCGTTTTAATTCGTACCAGACAAACGGTAAATCCAATTGACTTGAAATTTGAAACCTTACAATAATATCACATTACGGATCCGATGAAACTGGTTTCGTCCAAATCCGAGACTTTTTGAAAAATGGCTATTTTCACTCGTCAAATTTAAATTAAAAACAATTCGATGCGTTTCGAGCTTCCACGATCAAACGATAGCTCCGATTGACACGAAATTTGAAATCCGGTAATAACTAACTATTACGGATCCAATGGAACTGGTTTCGTTCAATTCTGAGACTGTTCAAAAATTGACTATTTTCACTAGTCGATTTAAATATTAAAATATTCAATTTTCACAAATAAACTTTTAAATCGATTTTAAAAGTTCTAAAATATCGTTCTAACTCCTATATGATAAAATAAAATTTTACAAATCATTTTCAATCATATTTAACTCAATTTTCAATTATTTTCATAATTTAACATATTAAATTATCGATTTAAAAATCCAATTAAATTCAATAATTCAAATTAAAATTATTTGACTTATAAATTTCACTTATTAATATTTAAAATAAATTAAATATTCAAATTTTTATTATCAAAAATTCTGGGTCGTTACACTATGTTTTTGCTTTTGTCTCTATGTAGATCAAATTTTGATTATCGAAAGTGGGTTCATCGTATCCCACTATCAATTTTGCTAAGACAAACATAATTTAGGCTATTTCAAAGAAATATTCATCCTCTACATCTTCCATTTCAGCACCATGATCAAATTATCACGTTTGAGTGAGATAGGAATTGCTGAAGTTTTAAAGCTAATGGGTTATCTTATTTTTGCTTGGGAAGATGAAATAATAGTTTAATGAGAGGTGAAGTGTGAAATGTAAAAGGAGTGTTTCCTTTAGGTTCAAATTGATCCGGTACATGAATTTAAGGTAAGTATATTTATAGTAATGTAGATTTTGTACTTTAGCCCTTGTTAATATTCATTTGCATAAAATACTCAAATTTGCCAAGTGTTGTAAAGTTTACCAAATGTCACAAATAATTTTCCAAGTGGCCAAGCTTCGCCACTTCTCATTTTACCTTTCATATATGGTACACATGGATTTGGAAGTAAGAGAGAGTGTGAAACGTTTGTATGAGCTTATTTTTTATTTTTATGGGTTCATTTTCGGGTCTGATCAGTGTACGAGACGACCGCTTTCGCCCATCTGTTTGTTGAAATAAAATTAAATGTCTGCTTAACATAGTGTACTAATTATAATTTTTCATAATTTATTTTAATTTATATACTTTTAATTTTTACATCAAACACGACCAAAACACCGAGTGGAAAATTACTATACTTTATTAGATTAAAATATCGATAAATCCGAATAAAATATGATATGAACGGGTTGTTACATATATTGGTTTTGAAGTGGTTATGGTTTTGAGTCACCTCGTATTGGTATACTTTCCCCGATACCAGAGTCTTCAAAACCAAATCTGTGAATTTCTAGTTAACTCAATTTCGGTTCTTTCAAAAGTAAGCAGACAACATATATGAGTCTCAATGCAAGCTACGTTTCTATACAAATGAGTCCTCCTTGGGTGGATTTCAAACCACATAAATCTGTGAAGCTTTCACACTTCCTAAATTAATTTTGGTCAAGTTTAATAGAAATAAAAACATTCGCAAATGGAAATTAGTCTCATATACTTATCCTCTTTTCGACCTTCTCAACTTATTATATCCCTCCATCAAGAGTGAATCCACGTAGGTTAGAGCAATGGTTGCATAAGGGCCCTACCTTGACACTTCGTTCTTCACTCTCACCGATAGAACAAGTTCACTTTGTCGACTTTTAATGCTAAGTACAGGAGTAAATAATTTCCATAAACGAATAAACATACAGACATGGTCAAGTCACACAAGGGACTTTTAATCCCATTTTACAAATAATACTTCTTTATCAATACTTTTTTTATATTTATAATAACGTTATAAATGATATATACATGTATGCTACTAATTCACTATTTATTATAGTCTTTTTATTCTTCTAAATATATTTAAATACTTATCTCAAAGTTACAATAATATTCACAAATCATTTAATAATATTTCCTTTCAAAAATACAATTAGAGATGATACAAACAAATATTGTTAAATTTACTATAAACCCCTTCTCTCTATTATAAATTAAACCGTTACTTTTTCCAATCATTTTACCAAAAAAAAATTATACTCATCATTATCTTTAAAAAATTATTTTTAAAAGATCAAAGTATATTCAAAAGTATAGTCAAAGATGTTAAAAAAATGTTACTCAAACATTGTTGCTATAAACCCTTTCTCTCGTTAATTCACTTTTCCAAACTTATATATATATAGAAACAGTTTTAAAATACTTACAAATATGTTTTAAATATTCATATAAAATATTATGTAAAAATAGCTGATTTAGAATTTACTAAATACTACTTTTAAATAAATTTTACAAACAAAGTAAACCCTTTACTTTAAAAGCTAGAATATATTTATTAAAAATATATCTAAATTTCAGATTACTTTTAAAATACTCTTAACCATGTTATTAGTCATCCCTAAAAGGATCTCACAAAAATAATCAATTTAACTTTTATTTCCACTCACTAAATTTGATAAGAACAACATAACAACCGATGTTACACAGTTCAAATGCTACCGTAGGGTTAAAAAGTGCTATTGTTAAATGCTGTCGAAAAGGCCCAATCGAGAACAGTTGAAAACGCTTGAAAGTTTGACTTGTTTTTTTTATACTGGCAAATGATATTTAAGGTATGATTTGTTTAACATAAGTACTTTACTTGGAGTGCAAAATAACCATGAAAAGAAAACTCTAAGGATATGTCTCTAAATCATATTAAAACCACCAAAAACTAGATATTTTCAAGTGCACAAATAGCGACATTTTTACCTTCTAACTTTTATAACTTTTTTCTGCATGTTCTATACTTTTACAAACCTTTATTTTTCTATCACATACATTGCTGTTAGTTTATAGCACAACCAAGATATATTTTATCAAAATACCTTTACATATCACCACTTTAAAGAGGTTTAAACATAAGAGATTTCAAAGTGCGCTTATAGCGAACATTCTCACTTTAAATAATTACACACACATGCTTCAACTTCACATAACCAAACCAAGTATGTAAACATCAAGTTCAGGCCATGTCACATGTTGTATAAAGTAATAAAAGTGAACATATTACATATAAAGCTATCATTTGCTTTCCAAAGTTATAACTTTAATTGGTTAATGTCATTATTATAGATATGCAAAAAAAATTGTACCACATTATATACCATTCAATGGTGAGTTAACTCACCAAAGTCCTTTCTAACTCCAAGCGCAAGCCCTTATGAACAAATGATCACCTCCTACCATCACCTAAAAGCCCATGAACTCCTTCCTTTTGAAATGCTTAAGGACCCCTCCCCTTCCCTTCCAAAGCTTACGGCTATACTCTGTGTAGTGGTTTATACTCCTTTCTTTCAAGCTTGAAGTTGATCTTTCTTGCTCCTATGTTACATTAATCCTTGGCCAAAGTTTGGAAGAGTTTAAAAGAGCGTAGGTTGCAGAATTTTAAAGAGAAGAAGAAGAAGCATGATGACATAGCTTATGTGCTTTGATTGTGAGCTAAGTGTGTTTAAACAGAAGTGTTCAAGAGGTCGTCCCCTCCCCTTATACCTCCTATAGAAGGTCAGCATGCACCCTCCCCCTCACATGCACGAAGAATATCTTATTTTGGAAAAGTCTTCTACAAAATATTTGTTTAAAAATATCTTCTCTAATCCACCCACTAACCACTCCACTAATGATTCCCCTAAACATCTTTAATTAGCCATAACTAGCAAAATATTTTTATTAAATATTAATGACTACACTAGTTTATTAACCAAATATAAAAAGTTCGAACAACTTTTATCTAGTAAAAAGTTTTATACCGATAAAACAATTTTCGGCCAAATTATCGATTTTTCTTTGAAATATTTATTTTTGTAAAAAAATTTAACAAATGAGTTTCTTATCGTTGTCCATAAATAAAAACATGTTCACTAGGGTTATAAAATCAATTTTATCACATTTAACTCAAATTCAAATATTTTAATAGTTCGAATATTTAAATACAAAGTGTTTAAAAATACCGATCGCAACATTCTCCCCTAATTAAAATATTTCGTCCTCAAAATTCCAACACGATCAATAAAAATAAACCATCACATATCAATACTTATATTCAAAATTACTAATAAACAAAGCTTAAAGCTTAATCGGGTTTAAAAACCCTCGATAGCACAAGGATAATAAATAGTTTACAAAGTGTACTTTGCGCTTGTTAACCTGTGGCTGTTACTTTGAAGATTATTCCTACTACCCTAGAACAAATCGGAAAGTCGTTCCTTGAACTCTTTTTAGCCAACAAAACTTAATATTTATATACTGAATTCTTTACGATGCACATGAATCATCTGTACCTTATATCCGATCTGATCACTTGCTTGGTCACATAAATTTCACATCCAAACTAGTGTAGATCACCCGATCTCTCTGGTGCAGACTACGATTAGGTTCCTTGATTAGATATCTCTATTTCCTTTACATTATCATATACTCTAGAAAAAAACCCTTGAGATCGTGTTAAGTATCTGTTTCAAGTGTTTTCCATTAAGAATAGAGTGAAAAATCCTAGTTCAGACCAGTGTTTATTACCAAGAAACCCATTACCCAAATCTTGAATCAAGAACTATCATGTGAATAAAATGATTTACGTACAACCCACATATTTTATCCCATTGTTTTTTTTTCAAATACACCAATTACTTTTTATGTAACATTCAATTACACCAATAGTATCTCATTTAATACTAAAATCCTTTATGAAATAATTCATAAAACATGTTTGACGTTTATACACGCATAATATTCTACTACATCCTAAAAGTATGTACAAAACATCGGACTCGTTCTTTTTTTTAAAATTTAGATGAAGGACCAAAATAAATATGGGTCTTATAAGCGAGTCAACCTTTTCGACTTCTTTAACAGTCGGGTTAAGGAAGTAGCTAGGAAGAGCAAAACAATGGTATCCAAACTTACAAACACCCCTAATATGAAGACGTTTATTAGTCATCCCAATAACATCAAATGTTTACATAATGTGTATGCCCAAAAAATTTAAAACATATTTTAGTTTACTACCTTCTCAATTCAAGAATTATATAAACTTATCTTTATATATTTAAAACTAGTGTGATCTATGCTACGCAGACATATATTATTAGAAATGTTATTGACATAACCATGTGATAAAACTTGATATAAAGTAACGCAACTATAAAGGGTTCTGCATCCAACTACAAAAATTCAATTAAATAACTGACCAATATTAATGGCTGAATATTCTACAAAGCTTCAAGTATGAAGTAATACCTATGCAGTTAAAACGCTTAGCGGTTTCATAGCGGTGGAGGTGTAAAAAGTTATACAAGGATAAAGCAAGGTTAAAACGGGGATATAGCGGAGATGCAAAAAACTTCATTATATGTTAAACTAAATATTTAAATTTAATTTATTATCATTCTCACATCATTTGCATAGGAAAAATAATTATTGTTTAATCTTATACAACAAAATTGAAGAATATGACAAACATCATTGTCCAAGTGGTTAAGTGATTCGACTTTGGTGCGAGAAGTCACAAGTTCGAAACTTGCGTAACGTAATTTATATTGAGCGTATATCTTAAAATTAGATATTTACCTTAGCTTTGATCATTTGGTTCAAAGATAGTCAAATCAATTTTTTTAAATTAGTTGGGCTAAAGCGGGTGCTAAAATGCCTTGAGTGGATGTAGCGGAAAATAGCATGGCACAAAACGGATCTACTGTTTGTTAATGGTATATTGAAAAAGCGCATGGCGGTCGAAGAGTGCTATGCGCTATGATGAGAATTTTACTGGGTTTTAACCACATCGAGTAATGCATGGTTTAATTGTTGAAGCAGCGTAGGCTTCAACATATAGAATTTCTAAGCATTAAGTTAGACATCTAACGTATATAGGAATAGCTGTCTATAGTTGCTAAGGCTTTCAAGGTAAGATACATCATTTATGAGCCCCAGACAGGCACACGTCTATATTTACCAAGGCTTTCAAAAGGGTAAGATTTATGATTTATGAGCGCCCCCACCCCCCCCCCCCCCCCCACCCCCCCCACACACACGTCTATAATTACTAAGTCTTTCAAAGGGTAAGATATTTGATTTATGAGCCCCACCCTCCCACACACACATAGTATATATGATGAACATACAGAGCTAAAGCTGTAGAGTGGAAAATTGCTGAACAGTTTGGATTATCATTGACATTTGATTTACAAAATTAATATGAGTTAATATATTTTGTTTCGATACACAATCAATGCCTATGAAAAATGTAGCGTACTACCATTTATATTTGATTGCAAAATCAGTATATGTTAATACATTTTTTTCAGTACACAATCTCTGCCTATGAAAATGTAACCAAATTTATCGTGTCATGAATCAATTTAAATTCTAAAGCAGGATCCTAAAATTTTCCCCTGGCTTCATTTCGTGAACTCTCAGATTTTTTTTTGTACCTGCAAAAATGTAATATATTAGCAAACCAACCAAAAAACCAACAAGTTAATAATTAATAGCATCATCAGCAACAACAATTCCAATGAAAATACTCAGTTTATGTCAAGGACCTTGTATTCTGAGTTGATAAGGATAATAAGCTACAGTCAGACGGTATGTTCTATAAATAAACCTATATGTAAATAGAACAACGCTTCAGACATTTTGTAGTGATATGATAATTTGTTTAATGAAACATTCATAAACTAAGTTAATGTCCAAATTTAAACTGGTTTTAAAAGAAGCAAAAAGAACTTAATTAGTTTCCAAAGATTAATAGGTATTAACGTACAACCAACAATATTTGAATTCACAAATATGAACTACTAGCAATCGACAATGTTGTAGAATATAAATTTGTCTAAGGTAAATATATATTTTTAGGAAATATGTCTGGTAGTGGTAGTTTGTGATTAGGCAAATTAAATGATAATGGAAAAATGCATGGGAAAATGAAAAAATCAGTTGACAGTAGTGGCATTACTTTTTTTCTTTCTAATACGATAATTAAAAACATGGTTATACTATATCTACTCGCATATGCTTGGTTCTCAAGAGTTAAAGCATAATAATCTACATGTCAATCATTGTTTAAAGCCTTAAGGAAGGAAAATAATCTGCCATTCAAATTTAACTCAATAAGTAGTTGGCTTCATATAGTGGTATATGGTTAGTAACCTAAAGAATCCAACTGACATAACAAATGTGAATGAAGGCTTAATACAAGAACAAAATTGTTTCAAGATTTTTTACACAGTTCAAAAACAAAACCAGAAAAAACAATAATGTTATTAAATATGAGAATGCATAAGGTGATAAAATTTTAACAAAACAAAGTAATAAATTAAAGGTAATAAAAAAGGATTACATGGTACCTGGAGGCCTATCACAACTATCATAAATAAACTACGAAAGTGTGTTAAATGCTTTCCAACATTAGAAGAAAAACAATCTTTTTTGGCTCTGGCAGGACATTACTGTAACAGTTAATATTCATTTAATTTTGACTGAGCTTTGGCATTTGCAAATATTAGATATTAAGTCATTAACAAATTCATTAATGTTATAAGACATAAGCATTTTGATTACTAGTCATATAAAACATTATCCTTAGAAATATGATTTTAAAAGTAGTATCAAAATAGGTATAGGATGGAAAGATGCAAACAATATAATATAATACTCAAGAAACATTTGAAAATCATGTCCCCATTGCATGTTAATTTTCTAATAGTCCAACTACCGTGACAGCTAAAAGTACAAAAGATTTGATATGGAAAACATGAAAAATATTAAAAGATCACTCCTAGAATACTATTCAAAATATTACACAACTAATGTAAACTACAGAAGTACGGTACGATTGGCATTATACTTTACAACATTGCAAACAGTTTAAAATAGTTTAGGAAATAAACAAATACATTTTTGTTAGAAAACATGTAATTTAGTAACCAAGTATAAAACAACCTTATTAGGTAAAATTCAATTGTAATTTAAATATATAAAATAGAAGGAGAAAAAATATACTGTTATCGTAACTGTTTTTAATAGTAAACAATAACCGCAAGCATTAATGCTTCTTTTGTTTAAAATGCTGAATTCTAAATTCTGATTGCTGAACTCTGAAGTCTAAATGTTGATTGTTGATTGTTGAATGCTGAATTTTAAATAATCACTTACTTGTTTGTTTGTATTCAGTATTCAGAACAAAAAACAACATTCAGCATTAAAAACAAAAAATAGCAGTAAAAATATTCTGAATTATTTTGTTTGAATAGATAGCTTTATTCAGAACATTGATAAAAAACAAACAAGGTAGAAAGTTCTAACTTATAAATCAGCCTGAATTCAGAACTTCTAATTTAAAAAGAAATTTTACCAAATTAGGCTTGTTTTAGAAAGTAATAACAACATTAGCTTAGTTTTAAAAGTAATTACAGAAACAGACCACTTTGGCGATTTTTCAACGGGTGATTTTCGAAAAGTCGCACAGAAGAAATAACATATTTCATTTGGCGACTTTTCGAAAATCGCCAACGGATGAAAGGTTTCTGCTTTGGGCGATTTCTGAAAAATCGCCTGAAAGCCTGCTATGAATCCAACCAGCAACCTACCTTCTTCTTCACTATCAACTTTACCAAACTCATCACCAAATTCCTGAAACTTCGCAAACCCTACTTCTTCATAGAAAACCAAAAAAAGTCTGAATATTCTCACAAGATATAATCAGAGCTTCTCAACAACTAGGTGTAATCTTCGGTACAAGATAATGTATATCGATTTATAATATGTTTATGCTAATTAAAATCCTAATTCAGAGATGTTATGTATTCTAACCAATGTTGACGTACTTGCGGTTGAACTAGACATGGATGATTGGGAGATAGACGACGAGACGATGTCGAAATGTTACGATGATTTTAAAGCTCAAATGGACATTATGCATCTAAGCGATATAGAATTTGTTTCAGAAACGCAATTTGGGCCGATACATCAAAAGTTCCATTCGGAAACATCATCTCTCAACACTTGCTTACGCGATGTTGTAGCCAACCAACGACCGGGCGAGCAAATTTCTATTAACGGTAAAATACTAAGTCCTGTTAATCCTGTAGGTTCTACACTACCATCCGGTGCATATCCAATTTGCCGATGTGGCGATGAATGCGTGGTTATCGTAGCCAAAACTGAAACCATTGCCCAACGAAGATTTTACGGTTGTGCTTCGTACGAAGATCACATGATGAATCGTGGCGAAGTGGATTGCTATAATTTTATAAAGTGGATCGATCCTCCATTGTGTGCTCGAGCAGTGTAATACGCCCTCGAAATGCTAGGTGTAGGCGTTTGAAAAAATTAGTTAAAGAAATAAATAGAAAATGTTGGTAGAGAAGAAAATGTCGTCTTTAGCTTATGTTCGCAATGGATACGTTTGACAAATTGTTTCATATCATGAACCCTATGTTGGGTAGTTTATTTATTTTCATGTAATTGATGGATATTTTCATGTTTCGTAAAATATATGTTTTTAGTATTGTGTTATCACTACAAGAAAACTGCAGTTTACCTACGCCAATATGGCGTAAGCGGGGCGTAGGTAAACGCAGCAACTACGTAACCCCTACACCAATTCTGGCGTGGGTAAAACCTGCGTATGTAATAAAACACCTACATCTTACCTACGCCATCCATGGAGTTGTTTCCTACGCCATAATTTTCTTACGCCTTCCCCACGCTATGTTGTACCTATGATTTTGTTACGACATTTTTACTTCTTTAAGTACTCACGTCTTTCCTACGTCATTCGTTTACCTACGTCTTCCCTACGTCCAGTTTTTCTACGCTTTCCCTACGTCATTCTTACATATTACATTTCTTACGTCTTTTCTACGTCATTCATTTATCCACGGTTTACCTACGCCTGTGTTTTTAATGTTTTTCCTACGCCATGCACACGACTTTTTGCTGCATTAATATTTCATTTACATACGCCTTCCCTACACCTTCCCTACGTCTTTTCTGAAGCAATTTTGATATATTACTATTCTATTTCATTTCACCACATTAAATAGAAACTAAAATCAACTTATTTTATATATATACACATTCCAACAAAAAGATTAACGTCAAACCATTCATCTTTAATTCAAAAAACAAATATCTCATTCATATTACAAAGTCAAACAATATTAATCAAGTTCCAACATGTTAAAATAATATGATAATATGTTCATGATACATGACATCATACAGATACCATTAAAAAGTTTTCAATACCCTCATCCCTCGCGACGATCATTCGGCTCTTCATCAAATCGTTGTCGAAGCATCTCGGTGAGTTGTTCATACTGCATCTTCAACAGTTGAATCTCCCCTTCTTGACGCTCCAACTTTTCCTCTAATTTGGCTCTAGTCTGTGCTTCTCCCATATTGATGCTATAAGTGGCGTCTTTGTATTTCTTCATTTTATCAAATATTGCATCAATTTCTGCATTTTAAACTAATTAAAATAATGTTTTGTTGAAAGTTTAAATACTTACTCCAGGGTTATTGCCATAATATGGCCTACGGTCCTTTCTTTTAGCTATAGCACTGGTAAGCTTGTCGAATATTTCTTTCTCGACATCATACGAAATTACTATGCCCTAACTTTTCAATTCTTCAATTTTAGCTTGATATTGTGCCTGTGTTTGTGATTTTTCAAATACAAGAACAAAAACATAAATACATGCTCACACTGTGCAGTTTCAGAAATCATGAGAAGAATAACTTTAACGATGTATCAAATTTAAGTATGGCACATATATGATATTCATTTTAGAAATGATGAGAAAAATAACTGTAATGATACAGCAAATAGTGCACTATTATGGCAATACCAATAATAACATATGAGCTAGATTAGGATAATTATAGATGAATAAGCATACAATAATAATAAAACAAATATCTGCATTGCAATTTCTGTTTTGTATTTGCTGTTTTCTGTGCATTTTATGACATGTTGCTAACAATATATTTACTGTTGACCATACTTTACCCCTCCACTGCTTTCCATCTCCTTTCCTCTTACATCCACCATTCTCCTTACAACAAATCAACCCCAGTGAAGCTCATACACCACTGTAAACTACCGTTCACTTCCACAAACATCAATCATTCCTCCACCAAGTTGCGTAACTGCCTTGCTCCTCCTCTTCAACAAACTTCCACAGTTATACAACCCTCTACCACATCCAATTGCATTACAACCTCAAATGTACCTTACTTGAACTGCTGCACTTCAGCTTTTGCAACCTTCCCTTGCCTTGTCTTCCCGAACCACCCACTGCCAACATCAACCCTCCTCGCTACTGCCTCTATGCATAATCCCCTTCACATACTTGCCTCTATCCACCAACAGTCAAACACTCCTTACTGCATTCATCCAACCAACTACTGCCTCCACAACTTCCATTTCAAACAAACATACTACACTGGCTCTTCTCCATAACCATCCCCATTACATTCTACTATTCAACTCACTACTCTGGCCACACACTTCAACTCTTACTGCACTATTACATAACATTTATCTGCCTTTTGCTTGCACATCAACCTCCGCACTGCTCCTCCCATTACCCTATAAACCAGAGCAACACATCACTGCACATCCTACAACCACAACATAAACCATTCACATCACCACATTCACCAAACCAACAAAACTGCCACTGCATACATCTCCATTGTCAGCTTCATCACCCCCACTACAATTTCCCACTAACATCTCCAGATATCTCCATATCAACTTTTCCATTTCAGCATATCCAACCAACACTTCAATTGCTCAAGCAAACCATCCATCCCAACCATCTTCGCACTGCACATCAACAACTCACTGTCTTGACCATCCCATTCACCATTGCCTTGCTTCAGCCACTCCACCTCCACTGGCCTTCATTCAACCTCTGCAGCAAGCATACACTACTGCCTCCATATTGTAACATGTTGTTACCGCCCATTACTGCCTTGCAAACAAACATCAAATACTCCATCATCAAGCTACCACCATCATCAAGCTACAACATCCACTTCATTCAATACAACTCCCCAAACTGCCACTTCTTAACTACACAGTCACACCATCATCACATTTTCCTGCTCATTGCTGCCACCAGTGTACAACAACCATTACTTCATCGTTACTTCAAACCATCCGAACCTCGTCCTCACCTTCAAACTCATCAGCACTTCCATCTTCAATAACCATTATCCCGTTCCTCCTTCCAAATCACAGAACCCACCACCACTGTTGCAATCTATAAAAAAAACAACCACAACACTCGACTACCTCCAACCCACTGATCAAATAATGTTATATAATATTAATGTCTACTTTACCTCTTTTTAGACAAAGTATTTCTAGTCAATAGTTCATTTAGATGGTTTATAAAGTTAAAAAAATATACTCAACGGTCATGAATGTAACGAATGTATGAAATAAAGAGCTGAAATTTATTTAAATGTGCTTAGTAGTTATTTATAATAAGTGTTTTAGAAATTCAACATAGGTTATACCCAGCTTCGTTGACATATAGATCCAGCCCTAGCTATGGAGAATTAGTAAGGTTTTGAGGCATTTGTTCCTCTATTCTTTAGGAAATATGAACGCACTGTCTGCTAACTGCCTTGTAAAAAGATTATGAAAATGGAAACAAATGGTACAATTGGTTTCTAAATCGATTTCAAATTGATGAGGTCCTAGAAAAGTTAGCTATCAAATTCAATGTTTGCTTAAATACATGTACACTAATTATGTCTCCTAAATCAAATTCGTAAATTAATCATAAGAAATTCGTCCCTTTTTCTTCATACATGTTATAATTATTCAACATTATAACAAAGTAAGAAATTTTTGAAAGACTAAGGCATTAATATTTTATAACCAAACATGAACTAGAATATGAAAAACCTTTCTGAGTTTACCCACTATTAAATTTAACTAATCTTGCACATATTAAACTATTAACCAGTTATTAAAACCAAGATATAAGAATCACTTACTGCAAATTCCATCGATTCTTCATCAATCCATCCACTAGTGGTAGATCCGCTGTCCGAAGTGACCGTGTGAGTCCTACAATACACTTCCCAAGTAGTTGGCTCCCTATTAAGTTCATCGGTCTAGAAAATAAAGATAAAAATAGAGTAAAAATGTGATAAGCTGGTGTAAATTAACGTTAAAACAAGATTTTAGATATCAAACCAAATCGTTTCGATAATCCGCAAAGGATCTCGAACCACCACAATGTCGCTTTTGGTTTTGAGCCCTAGAGTTTGCAGCATTTTCTGCCTGAGCTTTTACTTCAGGAAGCTCCCAATATGCCAAAAACCGCTCATATATCTCCTGGGGTAGGTTCGGATGCTTCTTTCCTGACTCTTTCATACTGTGAATCCAGTCCCGATACTTCAAACTTGCTTTTCTATTCCATATCTGCTTCACAATTGCTGGTGAAGCATCATCTGTCCATTGAAATGACTCCTGCACATGTAGTGGAAAATGTAATGACCAAAAAATAGATGTAACACAAATACACTAATATTATTTTACCAGAAACTCCTGAAACATCACTTTCTTAACACCATCGGGTGTACTTTTAAAATTAGGCCAAAAATCGTTAATCCGTGCTAACAAACCTACTCGAATAGCATAAGATGTAGCCCTGGAAGTGAACTCATATTTGAAACATATAAATGTAAATCATGAATATATATTTATGTTCTCACCTAGCTTATTTCAAATTAGTCAAAATAAATTAAACAGAGTCACAAAAATCAACATCAATTACTTATTTTGCAAAATTCAACATCAATTACGTATTTTGCAAGAATTCTTACCCAACATTGGCTTGCCAGAAAACTCCGACCCTTGTTACGGAGGAGGAGTCCGACACGGATGCATTAGTCGATGGATTAGTAGCATCAACTTCAAGGGAAGTAGGATGAACAACGAGAGACATGATATAATGCTCTGCTGACTGTGATCCTGATCCATCTTGACTGATAGGAGATGCACTAGGTTGTGTTGTGGCAGATGTGTTATTGCTAGAAAGACGTAGAGCGGGTCGTTTCATGGAACGACGATGACGATCAGCTCGAGTAAACATGTCCTGTTAAATGCAATTACTATAACATAGAGAAATACATATGATTTGAAGAATTAAATATACAACAAACTAATTAAAACAACATGAACTGAAGACTAAATACCCAAAGATAACTAAGCATACAAGATTGATTTGAAGTAATTCATACTAATGGAAAAATCAAACAAGTATATTAATGAAAGCATGCTACCAATCAACATTATCATCATAACTTCCATTAGTTACACTATCATATTCATCTTCACATTTATCAACTTCGACATTTTCATCTTCAATATCATTTTCAGCAGCTTCGATACCATAATCAACTTCGACATCATCGTCAACCTCTACTCCATCAAATACATCATTATGAAGTGGTCCGATGTCGTCAATATCTTCAGTGATTTGCAGTAGTCCGCTATGGTCCAAATCATTCTGATATGGTTGATCTTCGCTTACGATCATGTTCGAATTGAATGACCATCTTGGCTTTGTTTTAACGACAGCCCACCAATCTGCTTTATTGTTGTTCATAGCAGGATAGGGTACATAATAAACTTGAGTCGCTTGCATGGCTAACGCAAATGGATCATAACCTTGGTATCGTCTTTTGTGATTTATTTCAATAAGTGGATAATCTTTATGTGCACGACGTATTCCTACATCTTTTCTATTGTCGAACCATTCACATTTGAACAAAAAGGTTTTAAGCTCTGGTGCCATCGAGTAAGTAAGTTCAATTATTTCCTGTAACATTCCATAATAATCTTCTAGATCATCATCCCCGTTGCCTCCTTTAACACACACCCCACTGTTGTAAGTTGTTTTATTTGCTCCAAATTCAGTTATGTGAAATTTATAGCCGTTAACATACATAATTGGACATTTTCTATACTTCATCATAGGACCAAATGCAAGTTTTGCATAGCAAACATCAGTGATTCCATTATCATCAACCTATTAAAATAAATTCACATACATTATAATATTATAAAGATTTATGATATAAAACGCGATTAATATATAATAAATCATGCTCACATATTTCTTAACCATTTCTCAAATCCTTTACTGGGCTCAACATCAGGATTTGCTTCTTCAAATTGACTGTTGGACGATTAAAATTACCAAGGAAAATTTATAATATAAAACATAAATCATTTTAATTGATTGAAGTTGTGTTACATACCAAATAAGATTTGATAGCTCTTCACAATTGAGAAGCACGGTTGATTTAGCTAAAGTAAAATCTTTAATTGTCTGAAAACCTCCATCTTTCCATTTACCATATGGACGTCCCCGTTTCTGAAATATGGATAGAGATATATCAGATGAATCATCCATTTCATCCTCATTACGGTGGCCACTGTTAGAAATCTTGATATGGCCTTCAAAATAGCAATTGAAAATTTTGGATGCTTCTTCAGTAATGTATGCTTGGCAAATTGAACCTTCAACGCGTGCTTTTTGTTTCACCTTTTTTTTAAGGTGACCAAGATATCTTAATATGAATACATGAAATATTAAATGTAACATTCTCATAATGATATGATGAAAAATATGAAGAAGAAAAAAGTCCACCTTAGTTATATATATACCTCTCAAAAGGGTACATCCATCCATATTGTACTGGTCCTCGCATTAAAGCTTTAGTTGGTAGATGTACAGGTAGATGTTCCATGCTATTAGAAACTCCAGGAGGAAATATTTTTTCCAATTTACACAATAACTTCGGTACATCCTTCTCTAGCTTCTCCAAATGAGCTTTAATAAGAGTAGTCGAACATAAATCTTTGTACATTAAGCTAAGCTCAGTTATGGGCATCCAAACCTTTTGTGGTAATAGCTCCTTAAAAACTATCAGAAATAGAGTCTCAAGAAATACATGAAAATCGTGACTCTTCATTTCCGATAGTTGAAGGTCCTTCATGTCAATACATCGTTTCATATTAGAAGCAATTCCATCTGGTAACTTCAAATTTTCTACCCACTCTAATACTTTTTTACGATGAATATTTTCCAACTCATAACAAGCTAAACGTTTGAAATTTGGACGTTCACTATCAATTTTTAGTTCAGGACGATTACAATAGAATGCAATATCCTTCCTTGACTTCAAATCATCTTTTGTTTTTCCCTTAACATTCATAATTGTGTTAAAGTAGTTCTCAAGCACATTTTTCTCATTATGCATTACTTCCAGATTGTGCCGAAGTTTCAGATTCTTCCAATATGGTAGCTCCCAAAATATACTTTGTTTGCACCAATTATGAATTTGTCCTTTACCAGAGATTTTTGGCACTCTTCCTATGTCATGCATTTTAGGATAATCTTGCACCATCTCGTACACTTGTTCACTACTCAGAATGTCAGGTGGCTCTAAAGTAATAGTTGTATTTGCCCTGAAGTTTTTCTTATCAAATCTAAAATGGTCGTTTGGATGCAAAAAACGACGATGACGATCCCACCAACGCTGTTTGCCACCATATTTTAATCGAAAGGATTCAGTCGAATCCATACAGATAGGACAAGCGAACTTGCCGCTAGTACTCCAGCCAGAAAGCATCCCATATGCTGGAAAATCACTTATTGTCCATAATAAAGAAGCAAACATTCTAAAAAAAATTTCCCTTGACACGTCATAAGTAACCACGCTATCTATCCACAGTTTTTTCAGCTCATTAACTAAAGGTTGCAAATATACATCTATTCCGTTTTTGGAATTCTTTGGTCCAGGAACAATCACAGTTAAAAACATGTATGAATTCTTTATACACATCCACAGAGGTAAAGTATAAGGTGTTACAATAACTGGCAATGTCGAATAAGGTTTTCCGAACGACACAAAAGGCGCGAAACCATCCGTACACAAACCAAGTCGGACATTTCGTGATTCTTTAGCAAAATCGGGATAAAGTTTATCAAAATGTTTCCACGCCTCGCCATCAGAAGGATGACATAAAATCCCTTCCTCTCGTTGTCGTTCATTGTACCATCGCATGTGTTTTGCGGTAGCACAAGATGCATATAACCTTTGTAATCTGGGTGTAAGCGGAAAATAATGCATACGAGTGAAAGGTACACCTTTTCCATTGGTTTTTGTAGACTTATATCTTTTTTTATTGCAGAATTTACAATTCGTAAGGTTTTGATCTTCCTTCCAATATATCATGCATCCACCTGGGCATGTGTCAATTTTTTCATACGGCAAACCAAATGCTGATACTTCTTTTTTTAATGAATACCAATTACACGCCAACACATTGTCAGGTGGAAGCATTTCTTTACATAAACTTAAAATCGCATTCATCATGTTTTCTGATGCATTGTATTCGGATTTTATAGTGATTACCCTAGATGTAGCCAACAAGTGTGTCATTGTACAACCTTTATAAAGCGGTCGTTTCGATGCTTTAACAAATCAAAAAACTTTTTAGCTTCCGAGTCAAGTTCTTCTACTTCAGGTTCATCAGTCCACAAACTTGGACCGGCAGCATCATGGACCATTTTTGTCACTATCTTCCATACTATAGTCATCATCATCAAAATTAGCATCGATGGTTTCGGTTGCATCTTCAACTACCACTGTCGAACCATGCTTTGTCCCCGATTCACCGTGATATATCCACACGTAATAATTTGGCGTAAAACCATAATTATGCAAGTGAAAAGTTATAGTTTCGTAATCTTGAAGTTTCATGCAATGGCATTTCTTACATGGACATCGAATTTCTTTCATCTTTGTTTTATTACAAGATGCCACTTTTAGAAATGCTTTCACGCCGTTTCTAAAATGCAATGATATTGATCCTATTTTCCATCCAGGCTCATACATCCAAGTTCGATCCATCTTTTACTGCATAATTAGAAATAAATTGAATTATATTTAATTTTAGGAAATTTAAAGTCCAGAAAACAAAAAATAGGTATATATTTGTAAATTAGTTTGAAAGTAGTCTATATTTAAATTCACGCCTACACACTGCAAAACCCGCCCCAGCCCGCCCCAACCCGCCCCATTTCCATTCCTACACATGGATCTGCACAACCAATAAAAAGATGTTTTACAACTATGCGCCTTGTGCATTTTCAAGCTTTAAACAATTTGGGGTTTACAAAGAATGACTTGATCCTACTCCAACTAATTTCAATAATTTATTATCATTTTCAAATGCAGTTTATACTAATATGATTTTTGTTTCACAGTTTAATATGTTTTTAACTTGCCTTATTATTTACCATCCACACATTTCTACATTGAGCCTTTATGACGACTGACTATTTCAAGAATATTAGATACTTTATGGTTGTTTATTTTGTACCAAATTAGAACAAAGGCACATTCATATGAACATTGGAATGATTGTGGTATATTTGATTTTAAATAACACACTAATTTAAAATCGAAAAGCTTAAATCAGAAAGCTTAATTGTTCTTTGTTTACTTCTTCATTTCCTTCCCTCCATTGATGATTTTAAATAACACACTAATTTTAAATCGGAAAGCTTAATTTAAATATTCATGGTTTTACAAGTGTGTAATATGTATAGCATGATATCTTGTTGCCAAATATAAGCATACTAAGTGCAATACATTTTCAGCCTATCTACACAATTACTCCTGCATCAAGCAACATGGAAGAAACACACAACATGTTGAAATTCACAAAGAGAACTAAGCGAGTTGAGATTTAAATGTGCAGGTTAATTGGTATGTATAATTTCAGCATAAGTCAAAAATCGAGAACCGAGAAATTCATGCGTTTTCCATACTTATATGTTCTCGCTAGCTTCAGGCATTTTCAATGTTAATGAAATCTAAAGCAGTAAAAGGGCGACTCAATTTTAGAAAATTAGACAACTCAGAACAAGAAATTCGCATACTTAATTAGGCGCAGTGGCAGTATAAAGAGACTGTAGCAGGTCTTCAAATCAGCAGTAGAAAATATCGCGTATGAGGCAAGGATGAGCCGACGATGGCTGATGGAATAGCCGAGTATGCAGCGATGATTATTTAGAAGGCGTTGATTTTTGAAACCCTAGTTTTTTTGGGTTCAAGCGTCGCCAACATGGAGATTGCAGCTGAATCGAAAACCCAAAAGTAGCATCTGAATCGAAAACAAATATACGGTGATTAGGTTTTTTTAGGTTTTTTCTTCGGCGAAAAAATGGAAGTATACGGTTTTTTTTTATTTGGCGAAAAATTGGAAGTATACGGTGATTAATGTAAAAATAAAAATCTTTTTTTTGCATGTGTAGGGATGGCGTGGGAAATTTCCTACGTCTTTCCTACGTCAATGTGGAATTGTATAAAATTAACAGAGGCGTGGAAATGGCGTAGGAGATTATCTATGCCTTTTCTACGGTATCATTTTAGTGTAGACGATTTCCTATACCTTACTTACGCCTGGATTTTTTTTCTACGTGTTGAATTTGGTGTAAGAGAAACGTAGGAAATTTTCTTACGTCTTCCCTACGTATTTACCTCTTTCTACTAGTTTTCTACGCCTACTCTACGCCCCGCCTTTTGGCGTAAGAAAGACATCGAAAATTTTGCGTAGGAAACTACAGTATTTTCTAGTAGTGTTAGTTCTATATGTTCGTAGTACTCTGTAATTGATGGATAATCTCATGTTTCATAGAATGTATATTTGATTTTCTTTGAAATTGATGGTTATATTCAAGTATCTGTCGTCGAATGAATTTCTATGATCGTATACAGTTGTTTGGAGGAATCTCTATATCACTTCTATCTTGTAAGTCAAAACATTTGTCATTACAAAGCCAAGCTGTTTGAAATTTGACTCTGGCGATTTTTGAAAAATCACACGTGCGCGATTTTTCAAAAATCTTCCACTGTTTTGCCTGTTATAAAACAGACAGCCAAGCCCATCCACCTACTCTTACAATATTGAACCTAACTCAAAAAACCCATTTCGGGTATCAGCTCTCTCCCTTCCAAAAATTTCAATTTTTATTGCTTTTTAATCAAATTCAAAGCTCATTCGGACCATGGCTTCTACATCCGGAATAGTGGAGGATATTGGTAATGCACTCATTTCCAATTTCATGATTTAGGGCATTTTTAGGGTTTTATAGATTTCAATTTATTGTAAGATTTTGTGAAAGTTGTATGTTTTAGATTGCATTAGGGTTTTTTTGCAAGTGGATGTTCATTCAATTGCGTGTACTTAAGTATAGATTGAAGAAAATTAAATTTATGATAATTAAGGGTCAAATACATTAATCTTTGTGTTGTAAATTACATCGAGATTGAGCCCGGTCCAATAGAACCAATTGTTGTACTTACAGCCTAGATACCGCACGTCTAATGAAACGTATATGATGGTAATTTCCTATAATTTTCGTTTCACAAATTGTGTAAATATTAATATATGTACATGTAATGTTAAACAGAGCGAATGAGCATATCTCACCATCGATCACTCTATTTCTCTCAAGAAAGTCACCATCATCCTAGAGTATTAGAGGAGATTGATCGAGCGGGCTTTTCGACGGTACTGCGGTTAGGGTACCTCCAGTTAGATCATCATCTGGTCACAGCTCTTGTCGATAGATGGAGACCGGAGAAATCTACATTTCATCTTCCTGTCGAAGAGATGGCGATCACATTATGGGATGTGGCCGTGCTTTTAGGTTTGTCTATAGAAGGCAATCCAGTGACGTATGATGACCGTCATGATTATATTCATTTGTGCACGGATTTGCTCGCTATTACTCCTCCTCCGCAACAAGTCAAGGGTAACGACATGGTAGAAGTGAAATGGTTTCAACATGCGGTAGCTGATGATATACCTGCCGATGCTATAGAGGTTCAGATCCAGCAGCGGGCTCAAGCCATTATTCTACACATCATTACATCCCGTTTGATGTGCGATCATTCCAAAAATTGCATGGACTTCAAATGGCAACTGTTTTTAGCCGATCTTGATCAGTGTGTCCAGTACTCATGAGGTAGTGCTATTTTGGCGTACACCTATAGGGAGTTCTTTAATCTCGCTCTTATGGTGACTTAGCTTATAAGCGGGTGTTTGACGCTTGTTCAAGTACACGGATAATTTATCTTACTACTTCTGTGCTAGACCATTTTTGTAATATGTTTTAAGTTGCTAAATTTTTTTTCCCTATAGATTTAATTATGGACATATCTACCTGTCGGATGGATCCAAGTCCGAAATGTTGTCGTCGATCGCACACACCCTCTTGGATCTTGGTATAACTTCTTGTCCTTTGAAAATTAATTTTCTAATTCAAAATTTTTATGCTAAAATATTATTTCTTCACTTGTTGATAGATGGATTGGTCCAAAAAAAGACATCTTAGACCCCCCGACGGAATGTATGTTTTTACTGCAACGAGCTAAACGTTCTAGACCCAGTTGTGGTGAACTGGACTCCATACACGTAGGATCTATTGGAAGGGCTTTTGGTTATATATACAGCTGCTAGATATCTATGGACTTCTAGGCTTCAACTCATTTGCACTACTCGTTGCGCACACCACCTACCCGATCGGGTAATGCGCAAGTTTGCAATGGCGCAGCATATTCCAAAAAACGTTCCAGTTTATACCGACGAGTATCATGTTGGAGAAATTGAAAATGCTATGGAGATATGGAATCAGCGCCATTTGTTTACGCAATTTGAAAGAGAGCGGATCACCCCCTTGAGACATATATGCGGTGGTAATGGCACATCACGCGTAGATATGTTCTTCAGGCGCCTGTAGAGGCTGTTCCCCACCATTCATGCACCCCCCGTGCCCCTCTTGAGAGAAACATTGTAAGTATATTTAACCCCGTTAATTTAAATATATTTTCAAGAAAAGATAACTAATTCTCTTTGTGTTCTACGGGCTGATGGCATTTACAAGGCGTTGGAAACCGCCGAAAGGCTCGAACAACGTCTAGATCATGATGCACAGTCGAAAGGGATGTGCGTGAACATCAAAAACATCCTATGTGCAGTTTTGAGAAGAAACAAATCGGACAGGACGAGACGTACTTCCCCCCATACCTCCACCTCTAGCAGATATCATGGTTTTAAATCTCCTATATCTCGTCCGAGATCTCGTTTTCACATTTAAACGAGACAGACATCAAATCTCCTCCATATCTCCCTCGACACTCATCTCGTCCGAGATATTCAAATCTCACCCGATATATGGATCAAAATCTCAATCCGAGATCTCAGCTGAAGTTATACATTTTTATTATTTTCTATAATAATTTTTATTTTCATATTGATTCAAAAGAAACTACTCAATCCAATTATAATTTACCAACTTCTTGAAGATATTCTTTACTTTTTATCTTAATGAGTCATAGTGAAAGGTTTCACTTCTTTATTACGTTCAAATAAAAGGATATTATGCAACCATTATCAAATCAATTAAGCTAATCAAGCTACTACTCTTCTAAAAATATTTCTTTTTCCATGTAAATCAAGTATGTTACCATTTTTATTTTTTACTAAGAAAGTTATAATCGTTAAATAAATTTTTGACACATCAATTTTGAACACATAAGTACATCCGAGATAATCCCGTAATGCATTATAAGACCCGAGATGTCAATCCGAGATGTACACCCGATACGTACTCATCTCGTCCAAGATCTCTCCCAATACGAGATAACTTGTGTAAAATTTTCGAGACGAAACGTAACCGAAATCCGATATTTAAAACCTTGGCAGACATACAGGCGGCGACACAGAAGAGGCGAAGGAACTTCGTTCGAAGAAGGCTCTTCGATGTCCCAACAACCGGAAGATTTCACCTATGGACCTTCTCAACCACCATGTACATTTGATCTTTACACCGAGATTGAGGAAGAAGAGTACATGTCCCAACAGCCAGAACGTCATCATCGTCGTACACCTATGGAACTTCGTCGCTTGCGTAGATGATACGTGCATTATATTAGATATGGCTATGTACTTTTAACTGTGTTGTATACGGTATAATTGTGTTATTATCGTAGACGTGACATGCATTTGATAGCTTATTATGTTGATTGGAATGTGAATTAAAGATGTTATTGTATGGCTTTCATGAACAACTTGTGTGTGATGTAGTAGAATGTGAATTAAGGATGTTATTATATGGTATGGACATGCTTTTGATATTCGTGTGCGATGTGGCTTTCATGAACAACTTGCTGCTGTTTGTTACCAGCAGGTTGTAGCGGCGATTTTTCAAAAATCACAGTTGGCGAATTTTCAAAAATTTCCTGTTAGCTCTTTTCTTGCTTCTGCCTTCGGACAGCAGCATGTTGTTTCGTATGTAACAAACAAACCACAGGACTGTAGTATATAGCATTTGAAAAATTATCGAACATCAGCATACAACATGACTTGTAAAGCAGAAAGTAGAGTTCAATTACATAGAACTAAGTAATACAAACACATCTACACAGCAGTAGTACATCGATTATGATTATGGCCTAGCACACCGCATTTGGTACACCTGTTTGATTTGGACGACTAGTCTTCATCCATCACACCTTTGATCCTTATAGACCGTGGCCTCCCAGTTGCCGTCTCACAATCGGAGGCAATATCTGAGGACTATTATATGTGCCTCAATATCTCCTATTACGCATGGGATGAAACTCCGGCTTATAAGCAACTTTGTAGTTGTCAAGGAGTACCAGCTTGACGCTAAGTCATGGTGTGCTCTATTAGCCCCACCTGTTTGCGTCGAATACGATGACATTACATGAGAGCATGGTATCTTATGTGGTATTGGAATGTTGCTTGTGTAGGAGCAGTTGGTGGCATTGATTATAACTTTGTATTCATCACCAAAATAGTGGATTACCTGCCGTTCAGTTTGACTAAATCGTCTAGTCTGCAGCGACGCGCTTCACTGGCTCTTTCTGCTATTTTGGCTTCCCACTTTGGAGTCAAGCGTGTCGCTATTTCATATGCAATTTGGCGTCGCTTGCAGAAATATCAACTGAGCGATAAATGTTCGTGCAACCAAAGCCTTTATAGGTAGCGACCTAGCTCCTTTCAATACACCATTAAACTTTTAGAAGCATTAGTTGTCATTACATGAAAGCGTCCTCCATCGTCTTTGCATAAAGCCTAGTTTTCTTTAAAATTTCCCAGACTCCGCTCAATCCACTCATGCGCACGCCTACTTGTTGCTTTGATCTCTTCTCTAATCTTCATGTACTCAACTACCTCGGACGCGCATGTTGCTGAATAAAATAACCCTATCAAACGCTTCTCTCTGAATCCTGCCGCTTGAAAGTTGGCTTTTATATGTCTTGCACAATAACGATGTTTGTGAGGTTGTCGCCATTTTTCGTGTAAAGTTTTTGGAATTCCTTTCATCTTATCGGATATGAAAGTAATGCAATGACCGCGAACACTATGCATGAATTCTAGCATGCAAGAATAAAACCAACCCTAAGAATCACATGACTCTGATTCAACTATTGTGTATGCCAAAGGAAAAAGACAATCATCTGCATCCACCGCAGTTGCAACAAGCAATGTACCTTTGTATTTGTCGTACAAGTATGTCCTGTCAATACATAACAAAGGCCAACAATGCACAAAACCTGTAATGCAAAGCCCAAATGCCCAAAAAGCGCGATCGAACACTCCCACTTCATCATGTGTCACATGACCTATAGAACCAGGGTTCGTTCATTTTATCTCATTATAGAACTGTGGCAAAGTCAAGTATGATTCTGCCCAATCACCATAAATTCTCTCAATTGCTTTGCTTAATGCTCGCCATGCTTTCATGTAACGTATTTTGATGGACAACTGATCGTGCACAAGCACTTGAACGGTACCAGCTGAAATATCCAAATCAGATTTGACAAAAGACGTGATTTTTGTCACAAGAAATTTCAAAGTTGCTTCCTTATGGTTGGAATTAACTATTGGGTTGACACAAGTGTGTTCGTTTGGATATTTCCGAATTTCCCACCATCTCGACTCGGATTTTTTCTAAACTATGACATGTATTCTTCAAGGACAATTACCTTCAACGGTGCATATAGCAGTATATTGTGTTTTGTTCGACTTTATTGGTTTGTATGAAACAGCATGTAGAATTGACCATTACGTAGTTGTTGAAGTAACTTCTCTTTTGTCTCAAAAACCATTCCAACACTAAAACCACCTTGAACGCAGGCGGTTGAAAATCGTTCGTTGAAAAATTAAAGATTACCAACAACAGATCTTGCCAACATTTGAGCGGTGCAAAGATCATCATACATAGACACTTTCATCTCTGCTTCATCACTATTTACGTCATTGTCATCTGTCGTAGGGAAGTCATAGTTCAACGGCTCGTTGTTAACTTGCATTCTTTGTATCCAAGAGTCTTCGTTAACATTCATAGAAGCAACGACCATGCTATCTACATGACGTTCTTCATCCACGGCTTCATTTCCACCAACGTCCATATCATTATCAAAATTTGCATACGGAGAATGGGTGGATGGTCTAGCACTCCATTGCACGCTAGAATCAACTGTCATATACCTGATTGATATATAGAAGTCAACTAACCGACAATAAATACCAAACGAGACAAAAAATATAGCCAAATATGTAAACATACATTTGACTCATATCATATAGTTCAGATGGATTAGGATACATTGACTGCGACAAATTTGCATTAACATGTCTATCGCTTTCGTCATGTTGAATGTCTTGTTATTGAAAGCTGTTTAAATTACGGCATAGCATAAGAAAAATTAACTACGTAATAGTACATCTACCAATTCATCAAAAAAAATTTCCTCGCACTCGTATTTGCATCCCTAGATGGGTTGCAATAAATGTTTCTTTGTTGCGTAAATGGCTGCGGGTTTTCATACGGTATAAATCTGTATTGCATAGATGGAGGACGATATCTTCCATCAGTTGCAAAAGGATTGCTATAGCTAGAAGATACGTAGCCAGTAGATGGATCTGCAGTCTCCAACATTTGTGTATAGTATCCAATTCCAGTACTCACAACAGGAGATGCCACCTATTGTTCTTGTTGTTGCTTTGCAACTTTCCATAGTATAACTCAATAGATTTTGCAACAGTAGAAAATTACTTTTACATCGTCATCGTCCGCTAATGCTATTTCTTTAGAACCCAAGTCCGTAGGCTAATTAACCACTAGTTCAAGTTCAAATTTTTCTTTATTAATCTTCGTAGTTCTGTACACAACTTCTTTTAATTCCGTCAATTTGCAACCTTTTCGCACTCTTCCTGATTTACAAATACCACCAACATATTTAACATCCTTTGATCATCGATAATTAGTTCGCCGTCGTAGTAGCAAAGCATAGGAATCATATTTCTCGCCATTCTACAGATCAATATACAAATCGTTCAGTATGTACACATTAAATCAATTTTTTTACCTTAATATAACCAATTACTAAGTTCACAAACTATGAAATTAGACAAAATTAACTAGGGTTTAGTGACTTTACCTTCAACTAATTGAAACTTGTTAAGCAACGTCGACTGAATTTATAGATTCACCACTAAACCAAGGCTTTAAAGAGTATAAATATTGATTTCAGAATAGAGCTGCCATTAGAGAACTTTATTTCAGTTTTATGGAAAGGGTGGAAGTGAGAGAGAAATGTAAGTTGTTGGTTGAGTTATTTTCTATGTGCGACTTTTCGAAAATTGGCTGTTGGCGATTTTTGGAAAATCGCCAACTGTATAGACCAGTAAAAAAAAATGATCTATTTCTGTTTAAAATTAGGCTAATGTTGTTATTACTTTCTAAAACAAGCCTAATTTGGTAAAATTTCCTATTAAAAATAAATGCAGCCTAAGAGCATAAATATCCTACAAGCTGCCCAGTAGGAAGTGATATTTTATTGTTGTTTTCATCTTCTTCTTGGTGCAGAATATACAATCAACCAAATATCCAGGATTTAGATTTCATTCCAATAAAAAAATTGATGACAAGAAGGATATAAACTTGGATATTTTTGATAGCTTTCCGTAGAATACAATAGGTGGTTATATGATTATATCTCTATGTACAAAAGGGATCTAGCGCGACTCATCTTTCAATTCGCTTTCATTAGCACATCAAACCCTCACACGAATGCTCGAAAGATCTAAAATTGTCAAAGATAGGACATCTCTAAAGAAGGTTCCATAATAAGAAGTAAAGTAAAAATAAAAAATACAAATTAAATTTTAAAGTTATAATTGATGATTCCATAAGCACGCTACTCTATTTGTCTCAAATTAGTAATAATAATGCATAACAAAATTGTGAAAAGATACGTAATATATAATAACAAATAATAACAATAATGCCAAAAAAAAGAAGTAACTCTCAAATTGATACTTCTCCTATAAGCTGCTTCATTCATATGTACTCCAGCACATTAATGCACAACCAAAACATAGCATTCGTGAAATATGGAATGGTTCATAAAGCATTCATTTCTATTTCATTGCATGCCATAATTTTTGTACTGGGACATGTAAAGCATGATTAATTTTAACTATTTAATGCATGAAAATTATAGCTAAGAAATGAAAATATGGATAAGCTTTATATAGTAATAACAAATAAATTTGCTTAACCATATTCATTCAAGCCATGTAAGGAATAATCTGTTTCTCTATGGTTTTATTTATATTATATATATTTCTCTGCTTTTAAATATGGACATGTCTCCACATTAGTAGGTAAAACAAATTAGAAAAAAAACATATATAAACAAATATAGTATATAGAAGATACATATGAAAAAAACAAACAATAATCAAATCAAGAAAATTTCCGTGTATAAGAAGGAAAAACAATAATCGATGCATGTAATGAAGTACACAGGAAACTATGTATTTTATTTTGTTTTTAGCTTTCCCTCTGTATAGATTCATGAAGAAAGGATAATAAAAGAAATACAAATTATAATATATATGTCAAAGAGCTTCATGCAAGATATAAGAAATAACGGCATATGCATGGTATGTACAAGCGACTTATAACATGTCTCCCTAGAATAGTAGAAAATAAAAATAAAAAATTGAACATGCAAATAAGCAAAACCATATGACGTTATTTGAAGCTTAAAAAATAGGAAATGAAAGTAGCTGAGGCTCAAACAGCAATAAATGTTAAGCTGTGAATATTACCATGAAAGCAAAAAGTAACATCTGCTTCATATCTCCAGATTTAACATTAAACTATCTTTCATATAAAAGACGAAGGAGAATTGAGGATGAAAAATATTTAAAGAAAAGTCAAATAATTATACATGCATATATTATTTCCAAAAGAACCAAATTGTAAAGTTAGAATTAGAAGAGACTAATTATATTATCAAAAGATAAAAAACCAAACACCTGTGTCATTTACATCCAATGTCTTCTTGCAATTATTAAATTACCGTATTCATTACATTTTATAATAAATTTTGCTAATATGCACGTATAAATGTCATTTACATACAAAAGAGGCACAATATATAATTTTAACATAAATATATTTAGATTTGTATAACAGCCCGAGATTTTCGACCCTGAAAAATCGACATAAACACGTCCACTGTATAGAATGCCGAGCAATCGAGTACCGAAAATACCAGATCATTAGGATTAAGAAGAAAAAGATTGAAATAAGAAACAGAAATAACATAGAATCTCACAATCACAGCGGAACAAAATATAATATATAACAATGGATCTTTATACAAAGAAAACTGTAACCGTCAATATATATATATATGCAATCATCAGAGTACAACAATCAATATATCAATATGGACAGTTATTATAACTTGTCCTCACCGGTGCTGACTATACAGTCTACACACACAACGGAATATAATCAGGTACGTGATATACATTCTTTCATCCAACTTGTCTTCTGTGCTTCATAGCATCTTAACCTGAATCTGTAATACTCGGTGTGACCCGAGCATTATAACAAAATAACACCCGAGTCAGTCTAGAAAACCAGCGTGAGAAAACACACTCCATTTGAATTATTATTATTTTTAAAATCCTTTGAAAACAAAGATATCTCATAAGACCACGTCACACATAAATACGACGGGTTTTTACCTTACAATAACCAAAACTCTTTTATAGAAAATTTAGTTATATTTTAATAGTGTCTAAGCACAAATACTTATTAAAATAGCCGAAATTGTTGCATTAATTAAATTCCAGCATACTAGACTCAACAATCAAAATCGTAAATGTTCGTAGTGGATATTGAATCGAAGTGGTTTTCGGATAATGTTGATATCCGATCCTGATCTCATCGAATCCAAACGACTAATTTTTAAAGGCTAAGTCGTTTAAATAAACAATTCTACACTCAGGGTATCAATATTCACATATGTGAATTCCTTCCATATGTTTACTTTATCATGACATGTCCGTCGAAATTAATTCGCTTGTAATCGTCACGTTTTCTGAAATTCAAAATAGTGATCAGTACAAGTCGATTTACTTTCAATAAAACGTGTCAACGTTTTATTCTAACTACTTTAATTTATTTGGCTACTTAATGACACATATAATAAATAATTGAAAATAATATTTAAGAAATATCAGTCAAAAACATAGATCATTAACCTCCATCAACGATTTATAATTAATATTCAATCAATTTATAAATATGAATTTTATCAATTTCAATTTACTAAATCAAGTTATATATTGAAATCTCGATTACTTGGTAGTCAAAGTGATTAAATAAACTGATTTTATTCTTAGTTAATTAAACTAAACAGTCCATTTAAAAATTAATTGATTAATTAAATTAATCAAATATGAATTTACTTATTTATTCACTTTAAATTTATAAATACTTAAATTTTCACATTGCAGAAATCTCGACAATATTAGTTCATATGAAAATATTCGACAATAGGGTCTCGATGCAAAAATCTCCCCGTCAATTGAATTTGAAATGAAGTAGAACTAGTGTTTTATAATTTAGAGATTATTAAATAAAATAACTAGCTCAATTTTCTTTAAAATATTACTCAGCCTAATACCAACCCAGCTAACCCGACCCATTCAAGGCCCATCTCCCTCCGCTTCTTCCAGTTTCATTTCTCCGATCTTTCATTCATTCGAACATTTCTGGGTATGCACGAAACGGTGCACATGCACACGACCTCCGATCACCCATCCTTGCCGCCGACCATCCAAGAAAACCACCCACGACCATCGCATCTCGTCCATCCACCTGGAACCGCGGCAAACCCACCAGTTCGAAAATTTTGAGCATGAACCCAAAATACTGGAACATAGCCGATCCACTTCCAACGCGTCGCCTCGTCAAACAACGCCACCGTCAACCACCAGATTTTGCCAAAAGCTTCGCCGCCATCTTCTTTACTGTTGAGTATAATAGTGTTAATACATGTTTCCTTTTGTTTTTTATCAATTGCTGAGCTGGTGTACATAAATGGATGTTGTTCTTTCTTTTTGGGTGTGAGGTCATTTTGTACTTTACCACAAGAAATAAAAAAATAATGGCTTCCTTCTTTCTCAGTTTTCTGTTCAAACCCTAGAAATTAACATGGTATCAGAGCAACCAACCTCTCCGCCACCATCACCGTCTCGATCTCCAATCGCCTCTATGACTACCGATCTATCTTCAATTAACCCTAATGATGAGCTTTTTCTCCATCATTCCGATCATCCTAACTATGTTCTTTCCACGATTCCGTTGTCAGATCGCAATTACAGTCACTGGCGACGTTCAGTAGAAGTTTCTCCATCATTCTGATGCCTCCCTTTCTGATAGTTCCAGTCCAATGGTAAATAATGATCAACATGTTTTACCTGTTGTCACTACTGAACCAGATTTGCGTAAATCTTCAAGGCAGCATAGAAAACCAATCTATCTTCAAGACTATATTTGCAATACCTGTTATTCTGATCAAATACATGCTTCTACTCTACCTTCTTCTCATTTTGTTTTTCTTTCAACTATTACATCTTATCATGAACCTTCTTCATACCTTGATGCTTCAAATGATCCAAATTGGGTTTTAGCAATGAAAAATGAAGTAGACGCTCTTCAGTCAAATGGCACTTGGGATTTGGTTAGTCTTCCGGCAGGCAAAACTCCAATTGGGTGCAAATGGGTGTTTAAAGTCAAACTTAAAGCAGATGGTTCTTTAGAAAGGTATAAAGCTAGATTAGTAGCTAAGGGTTTTACACAAAAAGAAGGAGTAGATTATCATGAAACATTCTCTCCAGTTGTCAAGATGACAACTATTCGAACCATACTTGCTGTTTCTGCCTCAAAGAAGTGGTTAATTCATCAGCTAGATATCAATAATGCCTTTCTTCATGGGGATTTATATGAAGAAGTTTATATGTTATTGCCTGAAGGAATTCCAAACCCCAATCACCTTGTTTGCAGGCTTAAGAAATCCATTTATGGATTAAAACAAGCTTCACGGCAATGGTTTCATAAACTTACTTCAGCTTTACAATCTCGTGGATATTCTCAATCCAAGAATGATTATTCTCTCTTTACAAAAAAAAAATCAGGTCTAACAACCATCCTTGCTGTTTATGTAGATGATATTTTGTTAACTGGTTCTGATTTCTCTGAAATCGAACAGTTAAAGTTATTTCTACATAACACTTTTAGTATTAAAGACTTGGGCTCTCTTCATTATTTCCTAGGCCTTGAGATTAATCACATAGAATCTGGAATTGTTATGACACAACATAAATTCACAACTGAGCTTCTAGCTGCTTCTCAAATGAACTTTTCCAAGTGTTCTTTGACACCATTACCTCTTCATCTGAAATTAAATACCACTGATGGTGATCTTCTACAAGATCCCACACTCTATCGAATGCTCATTGGTAAACTGAATTATCTAACAAATACCAGACCAGATTTAAGTTTTGCAGTTCAGACACTCGGTCAATTCATGCAACAGCCTCGTACTTCACATCTTGATGCTCTGAAACATACACTATCGTATGTAAAAGGTACTGCAGGTAATGGAATTCTTCTCAATGGTTGTGATCAACCTTTACTGCAAGCTTTTTCTGATTCAGACTGGGCAACATGTCCTATATCTCGAAGATCTGTTACTGGTTACATTATTTTACTCGGTTCTTCTCCCATTTCCTGGAAATCTAAGAAACAAGCTATAGTGTCACGAAGTTCGTCTGAGGCAGAATACAGGGCTATGGCACAGGCTGCAACTGAGATAACTTGGCTGGTTCGATTGTTACAAGAATTGCAAGTTGATCCAATCAAGCCAATCACACTATTTTGTGACAATCATTCAGCTATGCACATTGCCAAGAATCCAGTTTTTCACGAACGAACTAAACACATAGAAGTTGACTGTCATTTCACTAGAGACAAAGTCATGGAAGGATTATTGAAGCTTGCTTATGTTCCATCTGCAGAACAGTTAGCTGATGTCTTCACTAAAAATTTACCATCTCATCAACAAAATGGAATTCTGTCCAAGCTGGGATTGTATAAATCACCAGCTTGAGGGGGGCTGTTGAGTGTAATAGTGTTAATACATGTTTCCTTTTGTTTTTTATCAATTGCTGAGCTGGTGTACATAAATGGATGTTGTTCTTTCTTTTTGGGTGTGAGGTCATTTTGTACTTTACCACAAGAAATAAAAAAATAATGGCTTCCTTCTTTCTCAGTTTTCTGTTCAAACCCTAGAAATTAACATTTACCATTTCGCCTGGTGCACAACCCTCTTTCTCCTCTTCGCCATCGCCACAAAACCGATACCCAAAATCAACCATTCCCAAACCCTACTTCGACCTCATCTACCCCACACAAGCTAAACAAAAATCACGCACTATTTTTGTAGGATGCGCCACCACCTGGGACACCTCCACACCCAACTCCACCCCCTGAAATCAACCGCATCGCCGTAATTTGACGAAAGCCCCAATTACGTTCATCTTTACATTGTTACCTCCTCGCATCACTAAAAATCCCCAGACCTACCTTATAAATCATGTTTTTCAATAACGATTTCAACTATATGACCCATTCGTTAAATTATTATGTTTTATTTTACGTCCATCACTGACCTACTCACGGTTATGTGTTGTTTTCTTCCTCTCTGCTTAATTAAATTCAATGAAATAAATTTTAAAATGTTCTTCATTTATAAACAAACAATTTTAGTTCTAGAGTCAAGGTTTAAAACTAGATGGTTGGTGAGATCTTGATTTTTAGAATTAAAAGCTTACTATTTTATCAAATAAAACATGATCAGAGAGTATTTTCTTACAAAATATACATGGTTCTTTTGATGTGCAATTGAAACTTTTTCATGTCTAAACACATATACTTACGCATATATACATAATAAACATATAAACATTTAGCCTAGATCAATAATTCATTCAAAAACACATTATGTGTATATATCTTAACCAATTGAAGATGCTAAAGTGTTCAGCTCACTGTTTAAGATCTGATGAACACACTGCTTTGCTTAAGCTCCTACTTCAAGCTTTGAATACTTAACCTATTTTTATGTTAATGGTAGATCTTTGTTTTTTTTTATACGTGAACAAAGCATGGCTGTGTATATAGGTGAATGGAAATGGGACATTGAAACAAAAAGGAGGCTGATTTGATTTCATGGGTAATTTGATTTTATAGGATGATTTGATTTTATTTATGTGCTTGATTTAATGTTTGTGTTCTTGATTTAATGTTTTGCCACGATGAAGTTCCTATGTATATACACACACACACATACATATACATATTTTTACCAGTTACATACATATATACAGACTTATATGTATTTTTGTCATCATAAAACTTGTATATACACATATAGATATTTTATCAAAAATTTGAAATGATGAAGTTTACATACATACATATATCATATTCAGAAATTAGCATTTGAAAGTTCAGTGTAGTGTCCAAAATTTATATATTCAGATATCAAACAATTTATTTATTCGACTCATAAAAATTAATATTTCAATAATTAAAAATTAGTTAATTATTCCAAAACTGATGGATAAAAATCCAAATCGTTACATTCCTCCCATTTTAAAAAAATTTCGTCCCCAAAATTAGAAAACAAAATGATAACTCAAGCTATACCAGAAAGTCATATATTTTTAACGTAAAGCACATGCATAAGTAATACACTAATAACCATGGAAGACAAGGCGTACACGATACAAACCAATAACTAGTTATCCTAACATCATCCTTGGATAGGCCTCCAAATGAATTTATCAAATTTTATTAATCCACAATCAATTTATTCACAAAAACCTTGTTTTCTCAATTTTGTGTTCAACAACAATCCAATCCATGCCAATTTATTTACAAACCATTTCATAAATTTATTTGAGCTAAGCTTCCATCTAGAAATATTAACTTAAGTAAATTCGTTTATCTCCAATTATTTCAACTATATAACTTAAGTTTATTTCCATTGCAATCAATATCCATTCATTTTAAATTGTTTGTTATTCAATTTATTATCATCAATTGATTCGTATTTCCATTCGCTTGGCATATCTTAATTTTCACTATATCATTTGAGAATCATTTAATAAAATTAATATTAAGATTTATTATAACCTTTATATTCATTTCCACTTCAAAACTTAATTTCATAATTGAATTCATTTAAATAATATCCAGAAGCCATATTCAATTTATTTACATTTAAAGTGAATTTATTTATAACTTAATTCATCATCATTTCAATCCATTTCTATTTTATTCGATCATATTTCAACATATATTTAATTCGAATTTCATTTATAACTCAAGTTCCACATTCAGTTTCAATTTTAATCCACAATCCAATTTACTTAACCAAGTTAAGTTCCATTTTTTGTATTCAATTAACCAATTAATTTATCCAATTAGTTCACTTCCAATTTATAATTCAATATCTGATTTTTATTTCAAAAACCACTTCAATTAGTTTGACATGCATTCAAATTCAATTTATAATTCAAGTTTGGATATCTACTCCAATATTTAACCATTTTTATTTTAGTTTTCTTCGTTTTCAATTCTTAAATGTTTGAAATTTTATTTGTTAAAAATTCTTTTATAATAAAGTACTTTTATATCGAAAATACTTTTGATAACTTGATGTTTCAACAAGTTTATCCTCATTCTTACAGAATGCAGTAATCCATTGATCAGACGCAAGACTAGAAATCTCTAAGTACTTAGTATACCCATTTCAACATCTAGTAAAAAAATTTGAATTTTTTTAAAAAAAAAAGTGGAATGTACCACTCAAAAACCAATCATGGATAGTAGTTACACAAAGGTTACGCCTCTATCCCAGAGGAATCATCTATAATTGTGGATAATCTCTACCCCGTGAATTTCTCCATGCAAATCAAACCGCCCATGGATCATAGTCTACTTAGCGGTTACGCCCAATAGTTACATCTCTATCCCAAAGAAAACATAGTAGGCTATGAGCAATCACTGCCACCTCAAATTACGCCATATGGATCACAGTTTACTTAGTGGTTACACCCTATAGTTATGTCGCTATCCCAACGAGAATATAGTAAATTGTAAGCATTCTCTGCCACCTCGAATTATGCCAAGTATATCGACCATAGTCCGCAACTACACAATGGTTATGTCACTGTCCTAGCGAAATCATAAGTAGACTGTAGGCATCATGCCTCCAAAATTACATTATGCCAATCGAAGCATAAGACCATAGGTTACGCTATGGAATTTGAAAGAGCTCATATGTTTATGTCCGGACAATCTAAATAAATAAAAAGAATGAATATCAAAAATCACGGAGGGTATTTCCCATAACTTTTACTTCAAAATATATCATACCATATATAGTACCCTTTCCAAATCACAACTTCAAATATCACACTTATATAAATTCCATTATATGTAAGATTTCATTTCCAAATTGAGTACGTTCCAAAATCAATAGTCTCGAATATATCATATCATTCTCATATAAATTCCATTATATATAAGATTATCGCTTTCAGATCAAATACCTTTCAAAGTCAATAGTTTTCGAATTAACTTCATAGTTATACAAGATGTTTTCATATAAGAGTCGAAAACTTTCAAATAAAATATTTTTATAAAGTCAAAGGTCTTCGATATTAATCCATTTTCAAATATCAGTTTAATTTCAAATCCATATATGATCTCACAATCATTTTTCCCTTTCAAATCGAATATAATTCAAATTTAACAAAATTACAAATTTCAAATCTATAGTTTTTTTCACAACTTCAGTTTTATATTTATCAAATTCATAAATCAAGATTTCCTTTTCAGAAATCAAAAATTTTCCCCAATCATTTTATGCATAAATAATTTTATAAAACTTTTACTAAGTTTATAAACATTTCTCGAAACATATTTTATCAAAAAACCCTTCAAAACTGAATTTCATATTTATACAGGATCAAATTTGTTTTTAAAATCCATTTTGCTAATAAATAAGTTTTTAGAAGACATTTACTACGTTCGAAAACATTTCTTAAACTTCTATCTTTTAAAACATTTAAAACTAATTTCATACTTGTATAATTAAAAACAATCTCACATACCAATCTTATCAAATGTGTAACATTTAAAACTTGTTTAAATTCTATTATTATTATTTTCAATTAAAGAGTTATAAAACTATACCTTTATGATTTTGAAAATACTAAGCTTTAAATATCAAATTGGAATGTTCGACTATTCAAAATAGTTAGAAAAACCAAATTCCAATTCAAATTTGGAAATCAGCAATCAATCATCTCAATAAGATGCAAAATCAATCCATCAATCAATCCTTATGCATAGGATATATGTGTTCATTATATAATTCAACCAAAAAATCGAGAACTGAACACCGGGTTTTATTTCAAATCATTAAAAATAAATATATACATATCTCTTTCGAATATCAAATCATACTTCATGGATTTGAATCAAAATAATTCCATTAAAAAATCGAGTAGCAAAGCTACTAAAGTGGCTCCCCCACTTTGAAACTCGAAAATGAATGTCGATGATGGTACAGTCATCACCAAAATTTATTTTCCAGTGATAGAAGTGAGTTCCGGACTTTATTTCTTTTAAATCTTTTGAAATCCCTTATCGAAATCACTTTGAAATCATTTATAATAGTTCTATTCGAAAAATAATTTCAGATTATGCTATTATATAATTTCAGAATCTTAAAACCAATTTCAAAAAAAAATCTCGAAATCCAAACTCTCACATTTTCTACTTGAAAAACTTTTTGTGTTTAGATAAATTATATTTCATATATCACTTTCAAATGGTATCCATTACTCTTTAAAATGATACAGGGGAAATTCAAATATATATTCACTTCAAAATCCATGTCAAACATGCAGTTTCTCAATTGGTTAAATATTTTTCAAAAGCAAAATTTTCCAACCATAGTCAAATGCTCAAATCAACGGTCAATAGTCGATGCTCATAAAATGGTCGAGCATGACTTATCAATCAATAAGCAATAATATGCACATCCATATTAATCATACAATCAATCAACAAAGAGATAACTTCCAATCATCATCAACGGTCACAATTGATTTTATCAGTTTATAGAACTCATTCTTTTATATTCTATATAAAATCCATGTTAAAATCATTTCATTTATTAATATCGAAATATTTTTATATCACTAACAAATATGCTCTCTCTTATACGTATATACACTCAGACTCATTCTATGGTACTACTGACCCTATCCCTAATGAGTCATCTCCACCAAAGATAAGGTTCTCTCTTAACCTTTAGCTCCGATACCATGTGTAACTATCCATGATTTTCGACCCTCGAAAATCGACATAAATACGTCCACTGTATAGAATGCCAAGCGATCGAGTGCCCGAAATACTAGATCATTAGGGGTTAATAAGAAAAAGGTAGAAGAAGAAACAGAAACAACAACATAGAATCTCAGAATCGCAGCGGAACAAAAATATAATATATAACAACAGATCTTTATACAAAGAAAACTCTAACTGTCAATATATATACTATCATCAGAATACAACAATTAATATATCAGTATGGATAGTTGTTATAATTTGTCCTCACGAATGCTGACTATACATTCTACACATACAGTGAAATATAATCAGGTATGTGATATATGTTTCTGTCATCCAACTCGTCTCCTGAGCTTTATAGCATCCTAACTTAAATCTATAATACTTAGTCTGACCGGAGCATTATAATAAAATAACATCCGAGTCAGTCTGGAAAACCAGCATGAGAAACATATTCCATTTGAATTATTATTATTTTTAAAATCCTTTGAAAACAAAGGAATCTTGTGAGACCACATAACACATAAACATGATGGGTTTTTACCTTACGATAACCAAAACTCTTTTATAGAAAATCCAATGATATTATGATAGTGTCTAAGTACAAATACTTATTAAAATAGTCGAAATTGTTACATTAATTAAATTACAGCATACTAGACTCTATAATCAAAACCGTAAAGGTTCATAGTGAATATTGGATCGAAGTGGTTTTCGGATAATGCTGATATCCGATCCCGATCTCATCAAATCCAAATGACAAATTTTTAAAGGCCAAGTCGTCTAAGATAAACAATTCTACAATCAGTGTGTCAATATTCCCATATGAGAATTCCTTCCATATGTTTACTTTATCATGACCTGACTGTCAAAATTAATTCGCTTGTAATCATCACATTTTATGAAATTCAGAATAATGATTAGTATAACTCGATTTACTTTCAATAAAACATGTCAACGTTTTATTCTAACTACTTTAATTTGTTTGACTACTTAATGGCATAGAAAATAGATAATCGAAAACAATATCTAAGAAATATCAGTCAAAAACATAGATCATTAACCTGAATCAATGATTTATAATTAATATTAAATCAATTTATAAATCATAATTTTATTAGTTTCAATTTACTAAATCAAGTTATATTTTTAAATCCCGATTACTTGTTAATCAAAGAGATTAAATAAAATGATTTTATTCTTTATTAATTACAACTAAAAATTCCATTTAAATATTAATTGATTATTTAAATTAATCAAATAAGAATTTACTTATTTATTCACTTTAAATTTTATAAATATTTAAATTTTGACATTGTAGAAATCTCAACGATATTAGTTCATATGAAAATATTCGATAATAGGGTCTCGATGCAAAAATCCCCGCATCAATTGGATTTTAAATGAAGTAGAACTAGTGTTTTATAATTTAGAGTTTATTAAATAATATAACTAATCCAATTTTCTTTAAAATATTACTCAGCCTAATACCAACCCAACTATCCCGGCCCATTCTAGGCCTATCTCCTTCCTTCTCTTCTCCTACATTCTTTCCTCCAATCTTTCATTCATTTGAACATTCCCAGGTGTGCACGAAATGGTGCACATGCGCACCACTTCCGATCACCCATCCTTGCCGTCGACCATCCAAGCAAACCACCCATGACTATCGTATCTTGTCCATCCATCTGGAACCACAGCAAACCCACTAGTTTGAAATTTGGAATATCATCCCGAAACTGAACACAACCGAGCCACTTCCAATGCCTCGCCAACCACCATGACCATTGTGATAAGCCAGAATTTTTAAACATCTGATAAGTGATAATTAGCTGGTTTATTCTGTTGAACAGATAAAATTCTGATATTTGGGAGTATAAATAAATTTGAATCTATAATAAATTTTGAAATATAAATATCTAAAAATAATAAAATTTTACAGTAAATTAATATATGTATATATATATATATATAATAGATATATTCAAATTCCATAATGTTGGAAATCTTAAGTGTGATATATATAAGGTCATTGAGAAATAGTAAAGATATTAATATAATTCAAACAATTTAAAATGCAATAATTTCCTTTATTTATTATTTAAAAATTTGTAAATTGTTATTTTCAAACAAAATAAATGTGTGTTGTTTTAAATATAGATGTAAATAGATTTTGAATTATAATAATTATTTACTAAATTCATGTATGTTTGATTTTTTTTATGTGAATATAAGTAGTTCTATATTATTTTCTTTAAAAGGTTTTACAAATAAGTTAAGAGAAATGTATTAATGTAAAAATGTAAACATAAAATTAAATAAAACATAAAGCATTAAAATAAAAAGGAAAGACTAATATTTAAAATAGGATTTAGTAAGGTTTATACTTTCTTTGATATAAGTATTAAACATAAAAATATAAGTATGATATAAAAACACATATAAAATAAATGGCAAATTTAATTTAAAATTTTTATTAAGACTTTTGTAAGCCTTATAATACATGAATTAACAATTGTAACTTGAGTTAACATGCAATGTAACATGTGGCACTTGTATTTTTTTTTCTTTAAAACTTTCTAATGTAAAACAAAGGAAGAAGCTTATAAAAAAATTTGCAAACCCAAAAACTAAAGTCTGAAACAAATATTCAAAACAGAAATTCAGGGAAATCTTTCCACAAATTCAAGGAATGCAAGCTAAAGCAAATTCATCTCAGATCAGATTCACATTCAACAATCAAAGCATTTATCAAAATCTTTTCCAGACTTCAAAATTCTGCTCTCTGTTAGCAAATTCATGTGATTAAACAGATCTTGTTTCTTCTATTTTCCAAATTGCCTGTGAGTAAAACATCAATTTTAAATCTGTTACCTTCTGATACTTGTGGAATAATAATGTGAAAAATGCTTGCATGGATTAAAATTGTTGAAGTATAGATGAAATCTTTGTAAATATACATATGTGTATGTCAGGGTATGGAAAACTGGCCTCTGTTTAATTTCATTTAAAAAAAAATTCATATCTCAATATATAAATAGTATCAGGTTATGATCTTTAAATGAAATTTGATTGTTTTTACCTATTTCGACTTATAAAAATATTATTAAAGTAAATATAGCAGAAAATCTCACTGAAAAAAAATGAAATGATCAGAGAAATAAATTCATGTTTGGAAAATAAATTGTTTTAAATCCATGTTTTGATTATATAGCTGGATTTGTTTTTAAAAGGGGTGAATTTTGGTGAAAGATTTATGATTTTTAAGTTTGTATTAACGGAGGGGTTGCGAGTTGAACAAAAAAGGGGTTTTCTTCGATTTCGTATGATCGGTGGGGAAATTGTGAGTCGAGTCTTTTCTGAAGCTAGTTGGTTGGTCATTGGCCATGGTAAAAATGGTATTCGGTTTTTCTGATTTGTGGATCGTCGGGGCGAGATGACTTTAGGGTTTGGGCATTCGTTTGGGAATGGATCATTCTCGACTTAATGTCGACGACGTGGGATCACTAGGAGTGTGAGGTCATTGTAGGAAAGAAGGAGCGAGTGGTGGCGAAGCCCCCGACAAATTTTGGGGACTGATGATGGTGGGTGGCGTCATAGCAAGGTATTTATGGAAGCATGGTGGTACTAGTTCCTTCTGTTGGGTATTCGAATTCTTTAATCGAGGGTAGCGCGTGATTCTAGGAAGTGGAGTGAGGTGGGGTGGCCATAGGCGAGGTGAGGGGTTGATGATCAGCAACATGGGTTTCTCGCCAGAAAATGTGTACATGTGCACGCATTGATGCACAGACGTTAGGATTGGATGTAAGGAGAGAAGAAGGAAGAACATGAGGGAGCAAGAAGTTGTTGGGTGGGCCGTGTGTTCTTACTTTGGGCCGGTCAGGTTTTATGATGGGCTGGACTCGGTTAAAAACTATTTCTTCAATCAATATTCTTTGCATAATGAATGTTTTTAAATATCTGTTGTAAGAAATTTTTTGATTTATTTTACTTAACTTGGTTTAGTTAATTCTTAAATTTAATGATTTAATCAAATAGATAATTGAAAGTTAAATGTTTTAAATTTATGTGTTAATGCTAATTAAGAAGTTAATAAAGATGAATGGTTTATCTTAAAAATAATTAAGGTTGTTGGAAAATAAAGATTAATTAGATAAATGAAGTAATTAATTAATTAGTAGTTAAAGATTAATTAATCTGCAAATAAGGATTAAAGGTTAATTAACTTGTAATTAAGGATTAATTAACTGGAAATTAAGGATTAATTTGTAACTAGGGGTTATAAATTAATTAATAAAGGTTGATAAAATGGTGATTAAAGATTATTAATGGAAGTAATTGAAGACTAATTACTTAAATAATAATTACTAAAAAAATATAATAATAATAATTACTTAATGTAATAAAGGGAATTACTTAATGGGAGTAATTAAGGATTAATTACTTTGTGTAATTAATTAAAGGATTGATTAATTAAGGAAATTAATTAAGGGTTAGTAAATTAGTGAGTATGATTAATAATTGGTAATTGGGAATTAATTAATGTAAGCAATAAAGGTAAGAATTTATTAATAAAGGAAATTAAATTAAGAGTTAGCAAATTAATGAAGGATAGTTAATCAATGTAAGTGATTATAGAATGATTATTTTGAGTAATTAATTAGGGTGGTGATTAATGTGAATGGATGGAGGTTAATTAATTTGTGTAATTAATTAAGAGTTAATTACTTAATATAATTAAATGATAATTAATCAAAGGTGGTTAATTTAGGTAATAATTAAGGGACGATCAATTAATGACTTATAATTAATTAATGTTAAGTAAGCAGGATAAATGGTGATTTAAGTAATTAATTAATTAAATTAGAAATGGTGTGACTAATTTATCTTGCTTACAAATGATTGAATGATATTGAATACCTTGGATTGTTTGTTATTCCTGATATGTGATTGTGATGCTATATGATATAAAATGTTTTTTGTTAAACAGTGTTAATATGGTTATCTATCTATGATTAATTGCTGTGGGAAAAGTGACATCTTTTATTCAAAGTTGAATTGTATTTCACTTGAATAATTTGGGTTAAGATGGTATTTAACTCGAAGAGACCAGGGTCGGGTATTAATACATATCCGAAACCACTTCGATTTGTAATCTATAAAATTCTATATAGATTTGATATGAGAAAACAATAGGCTGGAATGGAATGATTTAAGTGAATTGGACCATTTAATCTAAGTTTGATACTTAGAGATTAATATGGGAAATAAGTGTTGTCAATCACAAATTGTGAACTGGTAAATTTGTACGAGTTACCCCGGGTCTTAAGTATATTTTATGCATTAGTATTTCTTATTAGCTGGGTTTACTCACGCTGGTTTCCAGCCTGACCTGGGTGTTACTTTGATGTAATGCTTGGGTCAGACCGAGTATTACAGATTTTCAGGTAAGGACGTTCTGGAGCTCAAAAGGCGAGCTGGATGGCAAGAATGTATGGAGTGTTTTCCCTATGATATATTGTTATTTATATGGGACAAGTTATTTTAACTATCCTATGTTTGTGTAAATGTTGTAACTCTGATGTATAAAATGTAATTGACTGATACAGCTTTCTTTGTGTAAAGAATATTATTTGATATTATATTTTATCCGCTGAGAATGTGAGATTCTGAGTTTGGTTTTCTGTTTCTTCTTCCTCTTTCCTTTTCTTCTTTTCCTATCTATCTAGAATTTTCGGGATTGAAATTTCTGGGTCGTTACAACCATCAACCACCAGATTTCGCCCAAAGCTTCACCACCATCTTCTCTACCATTTCCCTCTGGTGCACAATCCTCTCCCTCTCTCTCCTCTTCGCCATCGCCATGAAACCGATACCCAAAATCAACCATTATGAAACCCTACTTCGATCTCATCTACCCCACATACACCAAACAAAAATCACGCACTATTTTTCTAGGAAGCGCCACCACCTGGGCCACCTCCACACCTAGCTCCATGACTTGAAATCAATCGCGTCACCGTAACTTGACGAAATCCCAATTATGTTCATTTTTACATTGCTACCTCCTCGCATCACTAAAAATCCCCAAACCTACCTAAAAAATCATGTTTTTCAATAACGATTTCAACTATATGACCCATTCGTTAAATTATGATGTTTGATTTTTCGTCCATCACTAACCTACTCACGATTATGTTTTGTTTTCTTCCTCTCTGTTCAATTAAATTCAGTGAAATAAATTTTAAAATGTTCTTCATTCATAAACAAATAATTTTAGTTTTGGAGTCAAGTATTAAAACTAGATGGTTGACGAGATCTTGTTTTTTAAAGTTAAAAGCCTACTGTTTTATCAAATAAAACATGAATAGAGAGTATTTTCTTGGAAGATATTGTCACGACCCTCCTTTCTATCACCAGAAAAAGGCATCATGATTAAAGAAAGAAAAGGATAGAAGAAGAAACTCAACAACATCAGATACTCACAGCGGAACGAATGAAATATAATGTATCACATAAGATATTACATAGTATCATATACATCAGAGTTACACAACCTATACAACCCATATTAGACAGTTATAAACATCTGTCTATCATACTACTCAAGTACATCAATATAAGATAGACATAACACTAACACAGCGGAACCATAATATATCTACACGCTGAAGCCTCCTGCTCCAAATCTCCTCCAGAATTCGTCAAGCTAACCTGAATCCCTCGACTACTCATACATAATATGAGTACCCAAGAGTTTAATAAAATAAAAAATAAACACTTGGGTCGGACATGGGTCTGGTGTGAGTAAACGGTTTAAAATTGCTTAACTTTGAAAACCTTTGAAAAGAAAAGGTATCACGTAAGACTTCCTACGCATAAACATGGAAAAGTTTTTACCTTACGCTAACCAAAACATTTGATAGGAAATCCAATGATATTATAATAGTGTCTAGGGTTTTCAAGTAAATAAGAAATAGCTGAAATTGTTACATGATTAAATTCCAGCTACTAGCCACAAAAGTAGGTAATACAATCAAAACGGATGGCACTTATTAGATTTTGGATTCCATACAATGGTAGGGCTACTGGGGTACCGTCCGTTACAGTACGTGGCCTAGATCAACGTACCGAGGATTACTCCCAATCTCCTGCAATACAAGGCCGGAACCATCCCTTACTGGACAGTCCCGAACAAGACAACCCTGCAGTTGGCGCGCGTATCCAACTGCCCACTAAGCCGAAAATAAAAGGGACCTCTAGACATGGGAAAATCTCATCCTACTTGGGCATGACCCACTTAGCCTTGCTGCACCTCCCCTGTTTTTAGCCATTCCCGGTTGATGAGGCTTGAGACTACGATTACCTTTATAGAACACATCAATCTTACAATGCTCATCGCCCACCTGACGATGTTCTGAAAGCATTCAATCCGTACAAGTTCGTTCCGGGTTCGAACGAAACTGAATGCATTATCTCGCTACACTCATTTTGGAATCACCCTCAGAGTTAACGACGATAACCCATGCACTCTGAATCTTCATCTCGAATCTGAAAGTACTATCCCGTTAAACTCGTATTGGAATCACACTCAGAGTTTTAACGACGAATAGTCCTCACACCTCGAGTCTTCACTCTTCATTTGAGATTCACGACCTATCGTTAATTTGGATCGATGTGGTTTTCGGATATCCAAATCTGGAAACCCGATCCCGGTCTCATCGAAATCAAATGCGTATCTTTTAAGGCCAAGTTGTTTTAAAATTTAAAAAAATTCAATTTCATTATCTATATACACACAGATAGATAATTCACATACCACAATAGATAATCATCATTATCATCACAACAGATAATCTATATTATCATTATTAAAAAATGATCCATATCACACAACATTAATTATCTCATATATGAGATCTTAAACCATTCAAAGGAATCAATTATCATTTATCCATACATAAGCAAAGATCTATAAAAACACCATCTATAATTAATTTAAAATGAATTACTTCCATCCCTAATTAATTTAAAGTGAATTAAATTAATTACTTACATCAATATAAATCTTGCTTACATATCCATTAATTAATTACAAATTAACTAATTAATTATTCTCTAATTATCATCCTTAATTAATCACCCTTGATTAATTATTCTTTAATCACATTCAAGTAATTTTTTTAATTAATTCCTTAAATTAATTATTCTCTAATTATCATCCTTAATTAATCACCCTTGATTAATTTTTCTTTAATTACATTCAAGTAATTTTTTTATTTAATTCCTCAAATTAATTATTCTTAGCCAAATACAGTAATTAATCTTTAATTACTCTATTAATTATTTAACTATAATTAATTGCATAAATCCTTAATTAATTACATTAATTAATTTCTCATAATCACTTATCACTGATTAATTAATCTTAATTAATCAATCCTTAATTACATCATTAATTATATTAATTAATGATCCCTAATTACATTTTAATTAATTACATTAAGTAATTAATCTTAATTAAACCATAATTATTAATCACTCTTAATTAATCACATTCAGTAATTAACTACCCTTAATTACTTCATTAAACAAATTAATTACTCCCTAATTAATTATCTTAATTAATCCCTTAATTAATTACATAAAGTAATTAAACTCAAATTATTTTCATTAACAAATCACCATTCAATTAATTACATCCAGTATTTATCCATTAATTACTTCACTAAGTAATTATACTTTATTAATTACATTAAGTAATTACTAATCAAATCATCCAATGATTATTCTAAATTACTTAAACTTAATTAATTAACTTAAACTAATCAAATTTATTTAATTAATTACCTTGAGTAATTAATTCCTTTTAATTACTTTCATTAAGTAATTATACTTAAAACAATTCCACAAATGATTATGCTTAATTAATTAATCTAATTAATTATTAAAATTAATCACATTAATTAATTATTTAATAATCTCAAGTTAATGATCTTCATTAAGTATTATCAATTCTTTAATTACTTCTCTTAAGTAATTAACTTAGATTAATTAATTACAAATTAATTTATCCTTAATAACCCATTAATTAATATCTAATTATTTAATTAATTAAGTTTTAGATGTAACTTAATAAATTTTAAATTACTTGATCAATTAATTCCTAATCATTAATTAAAATCTAATCTTATTTAGTTAATGATCCTTAATTACAAATTATTATTCCTTAATTAATTAACTTAAACCTTAATTAATTAAATTCAAATCCTTAATCACTTAATTAATTAATCCAAACCATTGATTAATTAAATTAATTAATTATTCATTTTAATTACCTTAATAATTTAATGTATCACAAATCATTAAATCTTAATTATCTTTAAGATAAACATTTTCTTATTAATGATTAAATTATCATTAACAAAGCATTTAAAAACAATTTATTTTTAAATTTCATTTTAAATTTAAGATTTAAAATGAATACAAATTTAACTTTAACAAAGTTTAAAAACAATTTAAAAACCTTTTAATTACATGTTAAAGAAATACTTACCTTATAAAAGAATTTAAAAAAAAAGTTTACCAAATTCATTTGAAATTCAAACCATTTAAATTATACTTTAAACATTCAAAGTAGTTAAAATAATTTAAATTTTAAATACTTTATTTTATTTCAAAACTAGGATACAAATTCAATTTGAATCTAGATTTAAACTTAAATTTAAACTTTGTTTTAGATCTTTACTTTCAGATTTTAAAATTATTTTATAAAATACTTTAACAATTTAAAGTTGTTAAAACATTTCATTTCTATAAAACTTATTTATTTTAAAACTAGGATTCAAATTCATTTTGAATCCATACTTTAAATTTGGTTTTAAACTTTGTTTAAACTTGATTTCAGATTTAAATTTAAATTTAAATTTAAAACAGGCAGGTTTTAGAAAAACCTGTAACAACTATTACCCGAGCCCTCTTCAATTTCTTCAAGTAAAACCTTACGTTACTTCGAACAAATACTCGAATTACTCAAGATAAACTCAAGTGCAAAACTCTGCAACACCAAACTTTACCCCTTTTAAACTCATTTTAGTTAAATTTCAAAACGTGTATTATTATGATTTCCTTTTGCCAAAAGAAAATCTGGGTACTGCAAATCTGAACAAACACCCCTGACAACAAGATCGACCCGAGCTTTTCCATCAAAAACCCGAGTGAACTCACGAGAAACTCACGCGCTTCCCCCAACTTCAACTTCTTCGAGCTTATCACTGAAACACTCGAACACGAACTCGAGAAAAAAGCATCATCTTCCCAAACCCATCGAGCAAATCAGACAAAACTCAATCTCATGCACGTGCACGGTGGTCCGAACATCACTGCCACCCTACCAACGACGCCTCCAAGTCAACGATCGTCTCGTCATCTCGTATGACCCCCCAAATATCGTAATACGATAGCAAAACGAAAATTCACTGATCGATCAAAAATCTGGGACAAACACTCTACCCCAAAACCACTTAGCCGACGATGATCTTCACACCGGAGCTCCTGCCACTTAATCCAGAGCTGCGCCTCGCACCCAATCAACGATCCCCCATCACGCGATCAATCCCGATGCTTCCTAGTCGACACATGACCTCAAGAATCAATGCCGACCTAAAACTGCACACTAAACCCTATTCTGTCGTCGACCGTCCTCCACGACCATCTAGGTATCCTCCCACTATTTTTCCATTGACCACCAATCTACTCGCCACCTCCATCCTTGGTCCTGACCAAAATCATCTCTCCGTTCGACGCAGATTGACTAATATCCAATTTCAGATCAACATAGAAAATCAACATATCTCCAAACTATAAAATTAGGATTTTAACTCCTAAATTCATTATTTCTGCTATGAATACAATCATGCAATCCAAATCTAAAATTGAATAGATTGGTTTTTAACATATATAAATATTTCACTGTTATTTCAAATTTTAAAATTTATTTGCTAAATTATGATTCCAGAATTTATTTTATACTTGATATTATACTACAACAAATATCTTTTATTCAAAAATCAAAGGCAAGTATAAATTAAATTTGGAGATAAGAATTCTTTTAAAAAAATCAACAGGAGCCCGGAGTATAAATCGAGAAGCAGATGTACTGATGATTTCACAAATTCAACTTTCAATATACATGCATTCACATCATCGAACATATAAACATTTTAAATTTATGTTACTGCAACATTTATTACCGATATCAATATAACCTCAGATTTAAAAACTATCTTTAAAATAAAATTTACTCACTAGTTAAAGAAGATGAACAAAGCCCTGAACCAAATTTTGAAACAGCTTTTGAACTGTAAATTTGAATGCTGAAAATATTTCTGATTTAAGAACTTGAATTGCTTTGAAATGCTGAATAAATTGCTGAGATGATTGAAAACTTGAATTTAAATTTTCTTTAGATAACTCAGGTTTAAAGAATGCAGATACTTTTGATTTCCAGATTTTAAAGAAATGCAGTTTTTTTTTCTTTTGTTTGCAAGATCTCAGGTTTATGGACTTTTGAACTGATGTTTGTATTTAGTTTATATGTTTTAAGAAGAAGAAGAAAAGAAAGTACAGAGAAAATTTTAACTGAAGAAAAATGAACAGCCTTTCTTTTTGAAAACATTGCTATATACATAATTTTCTTTAAAATGAAATGTTGCCACTTATTATCTTAAATTAAAAAATGTTTCCAAGTGTCAATTTCATGATATAATAACCTTACACATGTCTTATTTGGAATTTCATATTTTATAAGTGTTAAAAGTTCATTATTAAATAAATTTTCTTATTTATATTAACATGTTTTTATATTTATTTCAATTAGCTTTTAATGTTTATATACACGTTACCTTTATTAAGTACATGCTTTTATGTTTATTTATATATTTAAAAATATATTTTCCAAAGCTAAATTTAAAAGAAAGAAAAATTAAAAAGAAAAGGATTCAATTGGCTTTTAATGTTTATATACACGTTACCTTTATTAAGTACATACTTTTATGTTTATTTATATATTTAAAAATATATTTTCCAAAGCTAAATTTAAAGAAAGAAAAATTAAAAAGAAAAGGATATAAAATTAAATATTATTTCAAAGTTTTTACTAAAAACATTGTACTTTAATATATATATATACACACACTAAATCTATTTCAAAAACCAATTTTTAAAGAAACAAGTTAAACCTTATTATAATATACCATTTAAGCTATTATATTTTTAAATAACAATAAATATTTACTTTAAGTGCTTTTGAAAGTATAGATAGATTTTAAAACAAGCTTTCGAAAAGTTTAATATTAAATAAATCAAAATTCCCAAATTACCAAAATATATTAGAATTTGAAAACATAATTTCATTTGTTAATTTAAAACAAAGCTAATCTATTTACAATATAAACCATATATTTACATTATAAATAGAAACCAATTTATTAGCTTTAAAAGATAAAATTTACTAATTAAATATTTATTTAATTTGGATTATTAAATCAATTCAAATTTTTATTAACAAAAATTATCAAATCAATTTAACTTTTTTAACACAGATTATTAAATTGATATTGCCAAAAATTCCAGGATATCACAGATGTATAAGGTTATTTTAATGTGCAGGCGAAACTTTTTCATGTCTAAACACATATACATACATATATATACATAGCAAACATATAAACATTTAGCCCATATCAATAATTCATTCAAAAACACAGTTATATGTATATGTATATGTATATGTATATGTCTATGTATATGTATATGTGTATGTGTATGTGTATGTATATGTGTATGTGTATGTGTATGTGTATGTGTATGTGTATGTGTATGTGTATGTGTATGTGTATGTGTATGTGTATGTATGTATATCAACCAGTTGAAGATGCTAAAGTGTTCTAGTCATTGTTTAAGATCTGATGATCATACTGCTTTGCTTAATCTCCTACTTCAAGCTTTAAACACTTAACCTATTTTTATGTTAATAGCAGATCCTTGCTTTTTTATACGTGAGCAAAGCATGGCTGCGTTTATAGGTGAATGGAAAGGGAACATTGAAATAAAAAGGAGGTTGAGGTACACAAAGGTGGCTAATTTGATTTCATGGGTGATTTGATTTTATAGGATTATTTGATTTTATTTGTATGCTTGATTTAATGTTTGTGCGCTTGATTTAATGTGTTCGCATGATGAAGTTCCTATGTGTGTGTGTGTGTGTACTTACATATACATATTTTTACCATATATGTGTATATATATATATAAAGACTTGTATATTTTTTTGTCATCATAAAAATTGTATATGCACATATACATATTTTATCATAAATTTGAAATGGTGAAGTTTACACACACACACACACACACACACACATATATATATATATATTTCATATTCAGAAATTAGCATTTGAAAATTCAATACAGTCTCCAAAATTTATTTACTCAGATATCGAAAAATTTATTTATTCGACTTATAAAAATTAATATTTCAGCAATTTGTTAATGATTCCAAAACAGATGGCTACAAATCCGAGTCGTTACAATTTGTATAATTTACGACCCTATACCAGTTTAACATAATCATCATCAATTCCAGATTCAACTAAATCACAAAGAGTTCTCCCAATATAAACATGTGACTCCAATCCAGATTCAACTAAATCATAGAGTACAAAAACTTAGCCAACCCAACTCATAATGAATTCTAACCAAATTTGTCGGCAATGACATACCATCAAAATTAAATATAATAATATCCTCATGAAGCATGAATGATATAGGTAGCTAAAAGATGTAAACTAAAATTATGCATGAAATGCAGACCTTGAAAATATTCACCTCTTGATCTCAATCAACAAAGCAATATCGTTGGTTTCGATAATGAATTGAATCATTAAAAGAATGTAAAAGGTTCTAAATCAAAATAATTGTAAAAAAGGAATGGAAGATGCCTGAAATCCAAGACATCGTGAATTAAAATATAGTAAGGTAAAAAGAATGATGAAGCCCCTGTATATAGGAAGAAGGAGGCTAGTGGTTATTGATTCCTAAGGTTATCCGCATTCGCCCCATCAAATTCTGCAATTATGGTTTAGAGAAAAGGAATAAGGGGATAACATAATTAATAAAGGCTATTGATCAGGTAAAACTTCTATATTGAATATAATTTATCATAGTAGTAAATTTTGCAAATTTATACTGTAGTGTGATGGATGTATTATGTAATAACCCGTAAAATTAATCACTTTGTGTTTGAATATTTAAATCATTTTTGAGTATTTAAATAATAGATTTTAATAACTAAGTGAACATCTTTTAAATATTAATAAATGATGTTAAAATCATTTTCAAAATGATCGGCTCAAATAAAAATAGAAAATGTGACCGAAAAACATTTTCTAAAATTTTGACTTTTCTACATTGGAAAGTCATCGAAAACATTGTGCATATTTTTTTTAACTCGTATACACATGCATACACATGTACATATCGTATGATAAGTTAATTATAGTGTTAAAGTTAATAACCATTCTTAGTTTAAAATAAAATATAATTTGACTAAATATGCATATAAACCCCTAAATAAACCTAAGGAAGCACACAATCATCACCTTAAGCACCTAGGTAAGTACACAAAAACATGTTAAGGGAATGGCCTAGGGGTCAACATGTGCAAGAGAGATATGGAGTTACCTTGTTTTTATGATAACTTTATCATATTTTAATGTAAATATTATTTAAGTAATTTCCCTCCTCTCCATGGCTATAAATACCCCCACCCTAACACATTTCTTCATTTTACATTCTTCTTTCTCATTTATAAACTCTTCCATGTTTTCATATCTATCCATGGCTATAACATCCTCCACTTGGATCCTAAAACTAATGGCTACGGATGATGCAGTCATACATACTTATTCATCTTCGACGATCAAACAAAGTAATGTTAGATACATTGATATAACAGAAACACATGAATATGGAAAAAAAATAAAATCGCCAAACAACTTTTCATTCCATTTCAAAGCATTTCAAATTCATTACATAATCCCAATATAAGAACCACATTTAGAGAAAATATTATTACAACATACGCTAAGTGCGATATATGAAGACACCCCCTTGGATGATAGAAGTATATAACTAGGAAATTAACAACTTTCCTTTACAACAACACACAATAAAATCAAAATAAAAAAGAACTCTAAATAGATATCATGCCTCCTGCACGTCTCTGGAAGCTTATCCGTATAAGGAGGTACCTTATAGCCTTAACTCTCAAACTACTCAAAAATAATTGAGCACCTGAGAGTTTAAGAGGAAAACATAAACTTCGAGTCGAACATAAAGCCTGCTATGAATAATAATCTATCATCTCAAACCATTTAGAAATCTTATGAGACCACGCCGCTTAGTGGAATGAGTTTCCCCTCACTAGTATCCTAAAACTTTATAAAACCATATACTGTGCTCCTGCATCCACAATGGTTAAAATATAACATTTCAAAATAATATGATGATATACAAACAAGTAAATCAATTCTGGATTACCATCCTCATTCATTTTTGATTATCTATCTATTTATAGTTCTAGGGTCACTATTAACCTAATAGTTTTCATGGGCTGATTATTAACCTATTTAACACTTATGGACTCCCTGTCCAGCCTCATAGTTTTCATGGGATCATTAAGAACCTATTGGCCCCTGCCAATAACTTCATTGTTTCATGTGTTCTCCCTGAACCTATTGGTATCTCCAATAACTTCCCTCTTATCCTAATTTTCATGAGATGACTAGCAACCTATTGAAATCTGTCAATAACTCAATCCGAATAGAGTTTTCATGGGTTCACTACAAATCTATTGGCCCCTGCCAATACTCTTTCTAATCATAGTTTTCATAGGTTTACTATGAACCTATTGGCTTTTGCCAATAATTTTCCAATACATAGTTTTCATGTGTTTACGTGAACCTGTCTACCTGACAACTTCTTTAATCAATATTTAAGCATCTTACATTCTGATCTATCTGACCTCCTAGATGCAATTATACTCATTCAGGAGTCAATTCAATTTATATTCACTAATGGGTCAACCTAGCTGGTCATTCCACCCTTTCCCAAGGTATAGTTATTGGTCCACTACAATTTGAACATATATACGAAGAAGTAAACATATTAACATAATAATACCAACACCTATGTTTTACTATCCTGGAAATCATTTTATATAAAACTTGGTTAATCCCTTTAACCTATTAATATGGGAAAGCTTCTTCGAAAACTCCATACTTAAAATCATTTCAAATCTCTTTTATTATGCCATGGTTTTTCTTTAAAAATTGAGATTGGGTTCTTTGTTTTGAAAACTAAGGATTTCAAAACCATTAATTTTTACTTTCAAAACCATTGAAAAACTTCCTTTCAAAAGCATTCAAATCTTCTTTTCAAAAATTTGGGCATCTACCTTTCGAAACACTTTAAAACCTTTCTTTCAAAACCTTTCGAATGTATTAAAGTGAGACCATTCTATTATAAAAGCATATGTTTGAAACCATTTTAAAATACCCCTTTTGAAACCATTGAGTTTAATTTAAAACATATCTTATTGGGTCTAAGTCAATACAAGCGAAAAATATCCCTTTCGAAATCATTAAAAAGAGTTTGGAGAAAAACAAATAGCTTCGACACCATCCTTTCGAAAGCTTAAAAACATTTAAGTAGAACATTTAAAGGATAGCTTTGAAACCCCTTTCAAAGCCATTGCCTTCAAAACCCTTGAATCCTTTTGAAAGCTTTTACGAAGTGGCTTAATACAAGTATAAAACAAAGCTACCCTTTGAAAGCATTGATGACTTCAATCCATTGGAAAGGCCTAGGAATGGCAGAAGGCTTCGACTTGGTCGAACATACTCTTTCCGAATGCATTGATTTAAAATAAGTAACCTATTCGAAAGCTACTATTTAAACAAGAAGTGGCAAACCCTTTCGGAAGCAATTTAGAAAGATCCCTTTGAAAGCATCTATTTTTACTGCTTCGAAAGCATTTAGTAAAATAGGAATGCACATATGTTTAAGAAGTAAAACAAAGGTTTCGACTCGTATCGAAAGCTATGTTTTGACACCCTACCTTCCACCTTTCTCCAATCCACTACGTACCAATTATTGATACCTTGTGTATTGGTTTTGGCTTGGTTGGTATCATCCTAGTAGGTTTCAAATTGATTAAAGCTGGAAGCATATGGTCGAAAGGTGGTTCTAAAAGAGGCAGAACCCACTTTTCTGGGTAAAGACCGATTTAATGTCACTTAAAGCAAATAAATTATAACTAAACTGCTTATTTGTACACATTTGATTGGTTGCCATAACTTTTCAAATTCTTTATAAAAATAATTGCCGCATAATTTTTGATCTAAACAAGGATTGATTTAATAAATTAGTCTTTCCATGAAGCAAAACCAATATAACAATTAAGTGCTTCATCTAAAATAATTTTATTCCCATAGGAAATTGCTTAGAAAAAATCCATAAAAATTATAGAAATTCACTTTCAATTGTTATCTAACATATTTAAAAATTCCAGACCCAAATTCTTCATATAATAATCGAAATAAATTTCTAAACCCAATTATTCATATTTTCCTTTGGAAATTCATAGTAATTTTTCTATAGCTTGGAAAATTATAAAAATTAAAACTCATCTCTAGAATCATGTTTTACGTAACATAAAATTTTCTCATGACATACAAAAATCATTCTAGTTGGTTTTACCCATAAAACCATGTAAAATAATTATCAAATTATTTTGTTTGAATCCAACATGTCCAAATCCAAGCATATCATCAATCAAAAACCATCATAATAATGGATTTAATCTTTAACACAAAAAACAAATGATCATAAAAAAATAGAGATGATTTAGATTATTATTCACCTTGATTACCCTAAGGAACTTGAGATTTAATTGAGATTAATTTCTCCTAGCTTGAATCCTTAGCTTTAAATTGATTTTTCTCCTCTTTTCTTCTAATGGTCGGCTTTTCTCTACTTTTGTTTACGTTTTGTATTTTGTGAAATGAATGTGAGAAAGAATGAAATGTGGGTTATAATGGTTATGGTAATAAGGTGCGGCTATTTCCTAATAAGCCCTAGTGTAAATTAATTAGCTATAAGCCATTTTTACGCCCACTTAAATAAGTAAGCCCGACCCTTAATTTATTTTCAAATCTCAATCCCCTTATTACTCTAATTACATACATTATTCTATCTAATTTATTTAATTAAATCCCTCGAATAATATTATCAAAAAATAGGGGTGTTACAGGCTCCCCTCCTTAAAGAATTTCATCCTCGAAATTCAGTAAGGACTAAATACTAAATATAGTAATCATCTGTAACAACTCCTAACAACCATACTAGCCTATCTACCTAGCAATACCTATATAAAACTAATGTAGAAATACCCTTAAAGCAGATCGGGATAAGTATCCCTAATCCTATCTTCTGTCTTCCAAGTACAGTGTTTCTCGTTGTCTCTCCACTGAACTTTCACTAACTTGACTATCTTGTTCCTTAATATTTTCTCATCTCTCGCTACAACCCGTACTGGTTGTCTTGCAAAAGTCAAATTAGTCTCTACTATCAAATCTTCCAACCCTATCGGAGGAATAGTAGTCTCTAAATCATGCACATATTAGTGAAAATGAGATACATGAAGCATAGTATGGGCACCTGCCATACTGCTCGGTAACTCTACTCTATATGTGAGCTTTCCAATCCTCTCTATAATCTGGAACGGACTAACATATCTCTGTGCCAGCTTCCCTGATTTTTCGAATCATACCACACCCTTCATCAGTGATACTTTAATGAAAACCTTATCTTCAATTGAGAACTCTAGGTCTTTGCGCCTCTTATCTGCGTAACTCTTCTGCCTAGACTGAGTTTCCTTCATTCTTCTCAGATTAACTCAATCTTCTATGTTGCCTCTCCAACCAGATCTGGACCTAAGACCAATCTGTCTCCAGTCTCCAACCAACATGATGGCGATTTGCATGGACTACTATACAAAGCCTCAAACGGCATCATTTCTATACTAGTGTGATAACTATTATTGTAGGAAAAATACACTAAATGTAGATGATCTTCCCAAGATCCACCAAAGTCCAATATACAATCTCTCAATAAATCATCGAGTACCTTATTGACTCTTTCTGTCTACCTATCAGTCTGAGGGTGATATGTAGTACTCATCTTAAGCGTCGTACCTAATAAATCCTGTAGACTCTTCCAAAATTCAATAGTGAATGAAGAATCCCAGTCATTGATGATACTACTAGGAATACTATATAGTCAAACTATGTTCTTCATGAACAACTTAGCTAAAATAGGTGTCGTCCTGGTTGACTTAACTGGAATGAAATGGTCACTCTCGGTCTACCTGTCCACTATAACCAATATAATTTCATTTCCTATATTTAACCTTGGCAATCCATCCATAGAATCCATGGATAGATAATCTCATTTCCAAACAGGAATCTCTAAAGGTTGAAGCACTCCACTTGGTTTCTGATGTTTGGCCTTCACTTGTTGACAGTTTGCACAATGCCTAACCCACAAGCCAACATCCTTCTTCATATCTTCCCAATAAAAGCTCATCTTCATATCTTGATACATCTTGATCCCTCCAGGAAGGATTGTAAACTTAGATCGATGACATTCTCCAAGAACATCTTTCCTTAAGTCCTCAGGATTTGGAACACACAGTCATCCTTTCTTTCTTAACCATCCCCTTTAGCCAAGACTAGATCATCGATCTCAGTTCCAACTTCAAGCCTTCTAATCCTCTCGACTAATACTTGATCTTCTTTCTTCTTAGATCTAATCCTTTCAATCAACACTGGTCGAACTTCTAAACAAGACAACATGGCGGAGCTCTGACTAGAACTAGCAGTCGATCTTAACTGCACACTACAAGTAGTCAAAGATTCTAAACCTTTCCATTCTGCCAACATAGCTAACATCATATTCTGATGTCTTCTACTAAGAGCATCCGCTACCTTATTTCCTTTCCCAAGTGTATACTCTATACCAAAATAATAAGTAGTCAATAACTCTAGCCACCTCTGTTGTCTAATATTCAGCTCCTTCTATGAGAATAAATACCTTAATGACTTATGATCAGTGTACAACTTAATTCTCTCCCCTAAGAGATAATGTCACCAAATCTTCAATGCGAAGATCACCGCTACCAACTCCAAATCATGAGTAGGATATCTCACTTCGTGCGGTCTAAGCTATCACGAAGCGTAGGCAATCACTTTATCCTTCTACATCGGTGTAACTCCTAATCCAGTCCTACATGCATCGGCATACACCACCAATCCTTGGTTTCCATCCATAACTACTAGCACAGGTGCATTAGTCAAAAAATGCTTTAACTTAAGGAATTCTTCCTCACATTTTTCAGATCAGGCAAACTTCACATCCTTCCTGATTAACTTAGTCAAAGGTGTTGTTATATGCGAGAAATCCTTGATGAATCTCCAGTAATAGCCAACAAGCAAGAAAATTTCTAATCTTAATTACTGTCTCTGGACTCTTCCAATATTAATAGCTTTGATCTTACCCAGATCGACTGGCAACCCTTTCTCTAAAACCACGTGACCAGAAAAATTAACCTCTCTCTTCCAAATTTAACGCTTGGAAAATTTTGCCTTCAGCTGATGCTGCCTTAGCGTCTCAAGCTCTATTTTAAGATGATTTTCATGCTCTATTTCATTTTTAGAGTACACTAAAATGTCATCTTTAAACACTAACACGAACCTATCCAAATACTCTCGGAAAACTTGGGTAATCAAATCCACGAAGAAGCAGGTGCACTCATTAACCTGAATGGCATTACTAACCACTCGTACGAACCATAACTAGTCCGAAATGATGTAAAGGAATACTATCCTCTACCACTCTTAAATAATTGTAACCTATTGCCAAATCCAATTTGGAAAACACTCTGGCTCCACACAAATGATCAAATGGATCATCTATTCTCGAAAAAAGAGACTTATTCTTAATCATCCTCTCATTCAACTTACGATAGTCGATACACATTCTCAAAGGCCCGTCTAGTTTCTTTTTGAACACCATGGTCGCTCCCCAAGGCGAACTGCTTGGTCTAATAAAATTCCTTCCTTCTAGATCCACTAGCTGCACCTTCAATTCCTTCATCTCGGTCAATGTCATCCTACTAGGTAGTCTACTGACTGGTTCAGCTCCTGGCAAAAGATATATCTATAACTCAACGGCTCGTTTTGGTAGTAGTCCTATAACTGGCTCAAAGACATCTGCAAATTCTCTTGCTACTCGAACCTGACTTAACTCTTCTCCTACTTCCACAACATTTAACAAAGCACAACTACTCCGGTCAGAATTCTCCACTGAGAATATGATTCGGTTATGACAATCAGGTTGTCTTAGTGATATCTTCCCATCCCGTCAAAATATCCTAGCCTCATACTTAATCAACCAATCCATACCTAAAATGATTCCGAAATCTACGAAATCGAAAACATACAAACTACATGCAAACTTATGACTTAACAAATCTAGCCATAACTGGTCATGTCTCATCCCTAGAGTTGCATACCCTTCTAATGGAATCACAACCCTTATGGAAGTGACAAAGTATATGGGTTCTAAGCATAACGTATCAACCAAATTCTGAGATATAAACGATTATGATGCATCGATATCAAATATTATCCTAACTGGCACACTCTGAATTAAAAGTGTACCTTCTATCATAGTCTTCCCTTTTTCAACTGTAGTTGGTCTAGAAGATGGTGGTCCAACAACAAAACCCTTTCCCTTGTCCGCCCTGACTGGCTCTGGACACTGGTTCTTATAATGCCTAACCTGGTCACAATTGATGCACTTTACACCTTTCTTTTCTGCAGCCTTCTTCCCCTTTGCATGACCGGCACTCATAAGCATAATGACCTTTCTTATCACACTTAAAGCAAACTAAATCATCCTTTGCCTTCTTGGCAGCCTCTCCTTTCTGGGTTCCCTTCTTTTTAAAGAACTTTTTCTTCTTTCCTTAGGAACCCTGGGTTTCAACCGGCTTTTCTCTCGCACAAATAGCAAGCATCTCCTTATGCCGGATTTCCATCTCCACATCTACATTACAAGGATCATAGATTTGTGTCAGGGTCGCCCTGGCAATTTAATGCCTCAATCCCCGAATGAATCTCTCATTCTTCCTGATGGTGGTGTCTTTTATAGCATACCCATATCGGGACAACTCATTGAACATAGTAGCATATTCAATTACCGACATCTCTCCCTGCACCAAACTCATAAACTTCTCATCAACGCCGACTTAGAAACTTTAAATAAAAACTTCTGTTCAGATCTCCTTCTAAAATCTACCCAAGTCAATTCCTCCCCTGGAACCCTTACGGTAACACTATTCAACCAATGAAGTACTTCCCCTTGAAACTGCCTAGAGGCCAGCCTCCTCTTTTGCTCATCATCCAAACCCAAATCAGCAAAGATTCTCTTGCAACGCAACAGCCAATTCTCCACTTCTATGGCATCCTTTGTTCCTATAAACGACTTCCCACCAAGACTGGTGTAGTCCTTGCTCAGCTTAGCATAATTATTCCCAACTATAGCCACAAGATTAGCTCCTCCAACATTTCCAACAACACCAATAGTAGCTTTAGCTTGCATCATATTAACGAGAAACTGATACATCACCCCTATATCCATTGGTGGATTTCCAGCACCCATATTTGTTAGTTCCCGAGATAATGGTTTAGATGACAACAACCTTAGGACTTGTTATAAAATATAAATACTAATATTCTTGTCTATACACACACACACACACATATGTAGGGTATATATAAGCAGGTACTAAGAATGAAGACTGTATATTGTAGAGATTCAAGACTGAATAATTTAAGATTGAAGAAATCAAGACTGAAGACTCATGAGTATCAATAGTTCAAGAGTTCGAGATATCAGGATAAGTAATAGAGTCTAGATTTATGTTAAAACTTTATAATCGCACTAAAATCTTTATTCGAATTCTAATTATAAAATGGAATTCTCATTTTAATAGTGGGATGGACCAACGACCTCTTTAGTAGGATGGAACCCATGGCCTTCTCTAGTGGAATAGAATCCAATAAATTTTCAAAATGACTTATTTTTAGATTTTTTCATTTAAAAAGACATCTCTATCTCGGTTTAAATATTTTAGCCTTAATTCAAAAACTACTTTTAATTATATTAATTTCAAAATCATTTCTTGTTTTTGAAGTATCTCCTAGTGTTAATTTTTTAGCTTTAATCTCAAAATATTTATATATCTAGTTTTTATTACTTTTATATTTTGCAAGATCACTTTCCAAAGGTTTTTATAATCATAAAATATATTCGAAATAGTTTACAAGTTCTAAGATTGTTTCGACAAACTTAGAAAGAAAATCTCTTTTTAAAAAAAATTCAAAAAATATCAAGGGATGTCGACATGCCTAGGCCCCCCATATTGACATGGTAGCCGTAAATTTTAAAATTCAAATTTTCAAAAGAAGTGTCCATTCGTCATACCCTTTCACAAATGGATATGACTATTATTCTCCTATATATACCGGTAGTTTTCAACGAATTTTCACTTAAGATTTTTTTGTTTTATCTCCTCTTTCTCTTACATTCTTGTTTTTAAACATTCTAACAAATCTCTGCCAAAATCCTAAGTGAATCAAACTCGATTGTCTCTAGTTTGATTCTCTACTACACTCTCTTAATGATCTTGGTGCTATTCAAAGTTATAGAATAGGATCATTGTAATCAAAGATTGATATATTGAAGTGTATCGAGTCTTTCTATCAAAGTGTGATTGGAAACTGTAACGATCCATCCTTCTGGACGGTTTAAATCGAAAATAAACCACACATGTCAAACTCAAACAATTCAAAAGGGAGGATTGTTAGGGTGAACAAGAAAAAAAATTGAGAAAGAAAGAAAAACAAAACACAAAATCTCACCGCGGAATGACAAAAATATAAAAATCAAATAAACAGTTCATGAAGCTGTTTTACAAGTAACATTGATTACTCTTTTACAATACAGATCAGAGTTACATACAATAGGAATAAACAAATTAATGCAGCGGATAAACATGATGCAGTGGATAAATATAATAATAATACCAGTATACAAATCTCCGTCTTCGTCCTCAAAAAAGTAGTTTTCAGTATAATTAAAAGCTCAAACTGACCCGAGCGAATTGAAAAGACAAAACACTTGAGTCGGGACTAAAGGATCTTATGTAAGTTATATCAACAGTAAAAAATATGAGTGTAACCGCGTCAGAGATGTTTACGGGGTATGACATCTCCTATCCAGTGTCAACATGAGTGCAATAACTTAAGAGATGTTCGGGATTTCCATCTTCCAAGGATCCATTAAACTATCTACATACATAGTACAATACGCTATTATAATAGTGTCTACAATAAAGTATTAAAATAACGTTAAGGCATTACCTATATCCTCCTTAACACATTTTTATATATTCCCGTAGTCTATATAGATACTATAAGCTCCTCCATAAACTTGAGGTTTACTCAGTGGGCACTCCATAGGTACGGTACAAACCAAACTCATAATTGTAGCATCGATTTCACCCTAGACGGGCGGTGAGTAGGGTGAAACTAATAATAATAAAAATTAATGCGAAAATATATAAAATAATTGCAGCACATATAATAGACGAATAATAAAAGCAAAAATAGAACAATACAGATTTACACAGCTTCAGCAAAACCCTTCCTATGTGTTGCTCCCAAGGTTTCTACTAGAAATTAAGTAGTCAGACGCTTACACACGTAAATTTGCAACACCCGCTATTGACTAACCTAACTCTATGCTCAAAACCCTTCCACAACTCAGCCACTAAGTTGTGAATTCTCGAACTATGCCACGTAGTTTGTAACCTAGTTACACAACTAGAAGATTATACAAATTTTTAAAAAAATAAAGACCACAAAAACAAAACCCTATTATCTTAAAGTCAAATATAAAAATAAGATCGGCCTATAAAAAAAGCATCTCCCTTTATTCCAATTCGTTACTTCAGCCGATTCCTTTATTCCTCTTTTCAAAATTAGGGTTTTGCTGTGATTGAAGCTGCCTCTTGATTGTAGATCAATTGAAGTAATTAATTTACCTTTGATATGCTTCGTCAATCATCTCTGGCTTTGAAATGCTTGCGGCTTCTCCTACGTGTCTAGCTCGAATGATAAAAGTGGTATGTGATTTTGCCCCTTTTTCGATTTGGTTATGCTCGACTTCGTTTCAAATTATAACTTAATTCATCATTTTTATTGCTTTGGCATTTGCTTAAACTCGAATCGATTATTTTGCCAGTGATGATAATTTGGTAATTTATAGGATTTGATTCCCTTAATTCTGGTTTGTATATTTCTTATTCGAATTCTTCACATAATTTGCTCGCCCATTGATTTTTGATCGAACGTTGGTGATGATACTGACTTGTTCATAAGTTGATACATTGGTTCATGAATTTGAACTTGCTCCGTTCTTTGTCCTATGACTTCGGCTTGATCATTTGTTTTTCAAACCTACTCATTATTTTGAACTGTGAATTTGGCATTTGAATATTTGAGATATATTTTGATTTTCTGGATTGTTCACTGATTCCATTCTTTGCTGGCATTCAATTTTCAAACTTTTGAATAATTTACTAATGTTTTGTTTTGAAACGTGACCTATTCATATTGACATAATCCACTGCTTCATGTAAACTGCTAACGACTTGTTCTTCGAAGTGCAATGTTAATTCATGTTTCCATATCCTTGTTTGCACTTTATGTTACATTGCATTTATCTAGGTTGGTAGCCTTGGTCTGGTTGATATTGTCTAGTCTGCGTTTGCATTTCTTCGAGTCATTTCATGTTTTGCTTGTGTACTTCACGGTGTTATCATATGTATTGTCATGCTTTCATGTTAAAGTTGACTAAGGCTGAACTTGTGTTTGAACTGTCTATGTTGCATCCCTTATTGTCAGATCTGTTTTGTTCTGGTTCATATCTGCATGTGTTGCATAGTTGTTGTGAATCTTGAAGTTTGGTTTTCATGTTGTACCGGTTTGCTTTGTTTCCAGTTCCTTGTATTGAAGTTTGGTTGCACTTTGATTTTCTGGCCTTGTTACATGTCAGGTTGCTCTGTTTTCTTATTCCACTCGAAGTGTGTCACCATGTGTATACATACATGCATATATGTATGTATATATGTGTACAATTGTTATGCCTATGCACTTGGTTGGCTTGACATCTCCACTACTCATTGTTATTATCTAAGTTACCCTATTGCCTTCATACTTGAACTGATATGTGTATGCATATATGCATACATGCTCTAATGCATATGCTCTGTTCTGGTTGCATTTGCTTCCTTTAGTTCATATTGTCTTGATCATTGGCTTGTTCAATTCACCGACTTATTGGTATTTCCATGTACTTGTGCCATTTTATATTGTATTGTGTCTGTTCCAGTTGCATTTATTTGGCCATGTTGTTTTGATGAGACTCGAGCTCTGTTGCATAAGTAATTGTAGTCTGGTTTGGTCTGGACCTCTTGTTCATGAGGACATATTTGTCTGATGTGTATTGTTTGAGTCTTTTATATATCTGAATGCATTTTAAACTTGATCACTTGTGTGGTTTTGGTCTTTGGTTCATGTTTACTTGAGTGCAGTTGGCCATTTTTTTGAGTTTGGATCTTGTGACATGTCAGGGTGAGTTGCTTCCGCTATGTATACATGTGTGTCACCTTGGAGTCTGGTTGGTATGGTCAAGTGATACTGTTTGGTTGTATGAACATTGAATGGTGGTGTTGGTTTCCACTATTTTGATTGAGGCTATTGTCATTTGTGTTTCATGTACCGCCTTGTAATTGCTGTCTCCTTTTGAGTTGCTTTCTTATGCATTAATGTTTGATCTGTAGCTTGAATCAATTTGTGGTCATTTATATATAAGTATGCACTTTATATTAATGGATAAAATTCAAGATGTTGAGGCAGTGCACATGTGTACGTGTACACATGTGTATATGCAGGCTCTATTGTATTCGAAATTTTGTGACTTTTTTTCGTTTTGCGCTTGAGTCGAATCCAGCCTCAGCTCGGGTTTGACCTTGTGCTCACCTCTCCCTGCAGTTTTATCAAGTGCATATCGGTGTGCATGGCCTTATGACATGTATAGTGATACACTGTGCATGTTACAAGCTATTCATATAAGATGAATTCAAAATAAATGATGACGAATAATCCAAATAACCAAGGCAAATAAAATTTTCAAACGCACACTTTTATTGTACACTGCAAAATATTTCTTTTTCAATTTTACTATGTTAGTGTTTATTTTATAAATAATTTAGATGTTGAATACAAACTAGAAAAAAGTTGGAGATAAATACGAGTGTTTGGGTGATGTGTAGTGAAATCAACATTGTAAATCGAAATTTGTGATGTAATCGAAATTGTAATGTAATTGAAATTGAATTGAAAATGTATATATCTAGTGAGAGCTCAAATTTGTACTATTCGAAATTGTAATAAAATATTTGTTTGAATTTAAATTCTGTGTTATTTATTTTATTCAATAAATGTTTATTTAATTATATGAAAAATAAAATAGTACAATAACAAATACATTTAAACGATTATATATATAAATATGTGTGTTTATTATCATCAAACAAAAATCAGATACTAGCATATCCAATAATAATAGGCACGATAAGGCATGTGACAAGGCACGCAAGGCAATGCCCAAGGTAAGATACTATTGTTTTGCGGATTCAGAATGGTAGTAATGCATTGTAGCCACTACGCCTACCTTGGAGCACACTCCCATAATCAAAATCGAGGGATAACCATCAAATCAATCATAAATTGGTAATATGGTATCGAAGAAGCATGTCCGATTGGAGATGCAACCTCACTTGGCCCTGCATGGCTCCTATTTTAGTCACATCAAGCTGACTTAAGAGAGTCAGGGCTACGATAACACCTCATATATAATCGTTCGCCAAACCATCCTACTTTATTCTAGAATCCCCACCACGTATATAGTTGTTAAAGTGGTTTTCGGTATTGGCAGAGAGTATAACAATGTCCTATCCCAGTCTCTTTAACAACCAAACGCTTATTTCACACCGGATGGTTCTTTTACATTTGCCAATACCATTTCATATTTGATATCAAAATATCATATTCTCAAAACCATATCGCTTTCAAAATCATATTCACTTTTGAAATCATATTCACTACCAAAACCATATCGACAAAATAGGTTAAATCCACATTTCAAATTCATCATATTTACTTTAATATGTTATTTCACTAGAAAATATCATTTCAAATCCCAACTTAGGTTATAACATCATTTAACCATATTCGCTTTTAAATCAAGGATTTAAATATAAACACTTCAACTTTACATTGTCTGAAATTTAGAAAAATAGTTTAGATAGTCATAAATAGTTTAGCTTTAAAATAGTTTAAAAATACTTTAAAAATAGTTCAAAATATTTTAAAATAGTTAGAATAGTTTAAAATAGATAAAATAGTTTAAATTAGTTTAAATAGTTTAAATTAGATTGAAATAGTTCAAAATAGATTAAAATAGTTTAAACAGTTTAAAATAGATTAAATTAGATTAAAATAGTTTAAATAGGTTAAAATAGTTTAAGATAGATTAAATAGCTTAAAATAGATTAAATTAGTTTAAATGGTTTAAAACAGGTAAAGATTGGTTTAATATAGTTTAATATAAAATGATTTGAAATCTAAATAAATCTGAATTTAAAACAATATATTTTTAAACAGTTTATATTTAAATCTTTTAATTCACAAGTAATATCGAATTAAACTGTTTCTTCCACTTCAACAAACCTAGACCTTATCTGGATTTCAAATTAAAAAACACAATTTTTATCTTTCAATCCATATTCTTAATAAAACCATTTAACTCTATGTCGATTTCAATTCCATGTTTAAACTATAAATTTAAACTACTTCGAATTTAGTAGATTTCAAAGTTCAATTATTCAAACATTTTCAATAAGTCAATTTCGATAAATTTCATTTATATTTCAAAATCGACTTAAAATTTCAATTTAAATCCTTTAAACGATTCAGTCAAACCAATTCAAATTCCAACATTTAAAGCTTGGATTTTCGAAATTAATTCAGTTTATATAAATCAAATTTTATTTTTAAACTATCATTTAACTGAATTCAAAATTTAAGGATTTAAAAATCATTTAATTTAACAAATTCGGTGTCCGTTTACAATATTCTACCCTATGGTAAAGTGATATTGATATATATCATTTCAACCCATAATAAACTTAGATTTATAGGTATATATCATTTCAGCCTGCAATCTCAAATTATATTTCAAAATCCATAAATCGTTCGAGTCTATCATTTCAACCCATGAAGATTTTTCTAACAATAAACTAAGAGAACTCGCAGTGTGACATCAATATATATATATATATATATATATATATATATATATATATATATATATATATATATAACATAACATCCAGTCATCCAATATCAACAATGAAACATCCATCACAATCATCATTCAAATCAACCAATAAATAATATCAATTAACTGATTATCAATAGCAAGTATTTAATAGGAAATTTACTTTAATATTTAAATTAAATGGTGATTAGATTCAATAATAGTCAAATTTAACTAGAATAACAACTTAAATATATTAACGGAAATAAATCAACTTTAAATCAAATTATAAATTTAATTTAACCAACATAGACAATCTAGTAATTGTAAGTGGATCAAAACACTCACCTTTGCTTTTTCGACGATTTAAAATCCAATTAAAAGCCCAAATTTCAACAGTCTTAGAATTCGTCCAAACCAGTCTAGAATGTTCAAAATTTCATTACAATCGCAATGGAACAAACCGCGTGTAAATCCGACCTCGTATGCAAAAGTTATCGACGTTAGAAGATATTCGATTATATTATAAAAATTAGCAAAATAAACAAATTATTGCCACATCACGCACCTATCTTCTTTTGTTCCCTAGAAAACCTACAGGCCAAAGCATGCTCGAACATGTAGAACCCTGATGGCTGCCACCTCGGTTCCAATTTCCGCCGCCGCTAGGTGGAGTTTCACGTTGATCAAAGAACGACGTTGCCTTCACCTCGTTAGATTGCACACCTCTATCGCTCGCATCTTTCTCTGGTGCAGCCCTGTGGACCCGCTGCCGCCAAGCTTTCATAGAAAATTGTGGCGATTCCATTGACCATTGATACAAAGTAGCCGTATGGATCAAAAGCCCTCAGCCTCCTCTACACATCTATACCCTTTGATCGTCGCTAGGATGACGATCCACCACCCAAACTAACAACCACATATGAACGACCGAGGTTGTAACTACTCAGATTTTTCAACATTTGATTTGAGATATTTAAATGGTTAAAATATTGGATTTTTAATTAATTTAGTTAGTAAGATGTTTAAAACTGAAATTCCAAACGATCTTGGGATTTTTGAAATCGTCGATTTAATCGACGCTTTAAAATAGCGATCAGAGGCATAGTCTCAAAATTCGATAAAACTAGTTGTATTGGATCTATAATAGTGTATTGTTTTTGGATTTCAAATTTCGTAGCATTTGGAGTTATCGTTTGGTTGTACCGGATAGAAACGTGCTGAAATTAATATCGATAATTCATTGTAATAATTGGGTTCAAAAAGCTATCTTCCATATATGATCGAACTGGGGATTGAGGTTTGTTCCATTGGTTTGGAATAGAAGTATAACATTATAAACTCGGTGGCATGCCTAAATAAGGATTCGGGATTTTAAGATTGGCTAAGTGGTAAATTTTGGAAAATAAAATTCTAAATTTCAAATCAAGGTCCATTTATTTCATTTCAAAGTCACTCTAACATTTCACCTCAGCCACCCTAAAACTAAGTTGAGCCACACTACCATTTATTATCACCGTCACCCCCAGATTTAAATTGTGAAGTTCTTTTCCTCATTCTCTTCCTCAGTTCAAATGAAAAAAAGAGAAAAAAAATCACGCGATTAAATCATGTAACCGTCGATCGAGTTTGGAGATGAGGGATACAACATCAAGGTGGAGGTGTGATGATTGGAGGTTGAAGTCAGGACTCAATAGGAGCGTATAGTATGGAGGTGAGGCTGTGAACGTCCTGGATATGAGTGTGATGAGTTCGGAGGCACACGACAAGCGATGGGGAAGAAATAGGACGGATTGCGATTTTGGTTCACCGTGTAGGAAGCTACAGGCGTTGATTTGGGATTCTCGACCATGACGAGGTAGAAGAGGCAACGTTGTGGAAAGGTCGTGACTTGGACGTGGCAGCTGAAGGCAATGGGGAGGGTAATTTGTTGACAATCTTGGAGGTCATGACATAGAAGCGATGATAATGAGTGGAGCTTGGATCTGGTGGCTATCAATTTCAATTTGGAGGAAGTGCGGAGTGCGAGCAGCGACGTTAAAGCTTCGGCTGACGCGCACAACTTTTTCGAATAGGGAATGCGTGGAGTTGAGTGATGGTGTAAATTTCAAAGAGGAGGAGCTTCGTGGCATCGGATATGGAATTAGCTGACGTTGGAGGGAGTAGTGGAAGGTTATAGTGCACGGGCGTGCATTGCCTCGGTCAATAGGCAGGTTTGATGAGAGGAGAAGGTATAACAGAATTAATTTTAATTAATTTTATCTAAAAAAAGTTTATTAACTATTAAAATTGGAACCGTTAATTTATATTGCTCGTAATTTGCTTATGAGGTTGAATCATATAAAAACCGGAAACGTTGGAATCATAATGACGTAGGCTATGATCAGGAAATGGTTTGGGATTTTTCGAAGTGGGATCGACGGATCGCAAATAAAAATCAAGTTGAGTAAATCTCACTCATTTGGATTGCTAGTGTTTAATTTAAATATTAAAAATCATTTATTGATTGATTGAATGAGTTGATAATTATTACTATCACATGGATGTTATATTATATATAGTAGTAGGTATATTAGTAGTTGGATATATTACCCGTCTATTGGAGCGGATAAGGCCTTATGCACCTCACATAATAGCGGATGACCTTATATTCCACGATATCCCCCTTGAAGTGGAATTGGTATTTTTATATTGTGTTAACATCTGTGGATGCAGGGAAACATGTTGGAGTGATCCAACTGAATTTCTTAAAATTTATATTTATTTTTTTCATATAAATAATAATATTTTATGGTTAGAATAATCTATTATAGATCATTGTTGTGATTGAATAATTGGATGTTATTGTAGTACTGGCCTGACTTTTAGTATTTTAAATACCATAAATATTATATTTGGAATTTTAAAGGATTTAAAAGGAGATTTTGAATGTAAAAATATTACATCGAAATGTGGATTATTTTTAAGAAATTGATTTGGATAAAACAATACTTGATTTTGGTTTGTATTTAACTATTTGTGAGAAATTATTTTAAATAGAGATATTTAAAATAATTTACATAAAGAATTTTTAAACGATGGATATTTAAAATGATATTTCTGGAAAATATGAAAAGAAGTTGAAATCAGTATTAAAAATAGATTGGGCACAAATGAATAGAATTTATAAGGATTTAAATTTATAAAATGGAATTTTATAAATGAGATTATTTTTATAAAAAGTGAAACCTAGAGAAGTTATAAATTTATAAATGATGTTTATAACTAAAGGAAATCGATAAAAGATTAAAATTTAGGAATATAAAATTCATAGGGTGAATTGATATCAAGATATGAACAGTAAATTCTGGGAAAAAATAGTGAATTCTATTTTTGAAAAGTGAGCATTGTTGAATATGCTAGTATATGATTTTTGTTTGATGATAATAAACACACACACACATATATATATATATATGTGTGTGTGTGTGTGTGTGTGTGTGTGTTCATTTAAATGTATTTGTTATTTTACTATTTTATTTTTCATATAATTAAATAAATATTTGCTGAATAAAATAAATAACACAGAATTTAAATTCAAACAGATATTTATTCAAACAAATATTTTATTATAATTTTTGAATAGTACAAAATTTGAGCTCTCACTATATATACAACATTTTAAATTGCAGCACAAATTTTCACTATACAATTATCATTTACGTTAACACCTCACTACATATCACTCATTTACTCGTATTTCATTTTTGACTTTGCTTCAGCCTGAATTCAGCATCTACGTTATCTACAAAATAAACACTAATGCAGTAAAACTGAAAGAGAAATATTTTTTGCAGTGTAAAATAAAAGGTGTTTTTGAAAATACTATATGCCTCGGTTATTTGGGTTGTTTGTCATCATATTTATTTTGAATTCATCTACACCCACAACTTGTGACATGCATAGTGTATCATTGTACATGCCACAAAGCCATACATATCAATATACACTTGATAAACTATAGGGACAGGTGAGCACAAGGTCAAACCCGAGCCAAAGCTAGGTTCAACTCAGGTGCAGTACAAAAGCAAAATTAGAATGGTTAAGTTTTAATGACTGCAGCAAGCCTCGACCAAAAATTCAACGTGTACAATTGAAAAATACTCAACCATTCAAGCTCGAAGACCAGACACAAGAAAACAATGAAGCAACCAGACTATAATGCATCAGACCAAACTAATGATCAAACAGTGATGAACTAGACCATCACAAAGTGAAGAATCAAGATGAAGTTCAAATGAAGTCCCAAATTAACACAAGTTCAATATGCTTAAATGTACAAGGGTCAAAAAGAAAATGAAGAAGTTCAGGACTGAAGTGAATCGTATCATCCAAGACCAGTAAATAATGAAGTACACAAGCACATTCAGACTCATGAAGAGCATAGAAACAAATTCTTTCAAACTTCAATAGCAACAGACTACAAAATGTTCAGCTACAAAATGTATGTATACAACATGAAGACATCGAGAACTAAACATATGCAACAAGCTGACAGTGCAACCATGTGCACAAACCAAAGTGACTATGATCGAGCCCATGAAATAGCATACACAATTACATCTGAATATAGGTCGACATGCTCATTCCACATAGTGCAACAAACATACACACACACATGTATACACACATGTACACATACATACATGCACTGCATAGCATTTCAGTGCAAACAGCACAACCAAAGTCAAATGCAAACAAAAGAATGCATATGGGCAATACAAAGTATAAAGGAACATATATATGAAATGCAGCGGTAAATTTAACTTGAACCACCATACAACATCTTTATCAAATGCAAAACCAGTGAATAGTGAAGAGAAACAAGACCAGACCCAAATCAACATGAAACACATGAAATAGTAAGCTACATATATATGTGTGTGTGTGTGTGTGTGCGCACGCGCGCGCGTGAGTGTGTGTGTAGTGTGACCAGATCAACTTAAATATCAAAGATCAATGAAGGTTTAGACATGAACATAACTACCCAAGTGGAGAAAATCAACCAGAGGCAACATGAAACTAATGGTCAACTTCATACATCAGTATAGAGTATCACAAACATACATATATACATGTATTGATTTGCAGTGATAGGATGAACAGTGATCAGGCATCAGATTCAAATGCATTCAGAAGTTAACTAGTAGGTGGCACAAAATTGAACAAGTCCAAGCTCAAAGTATTGTCACAAATTCAAAGTGGACGAAGTCAATTTGCAGTTACAAAAATCAGGGCAGCCGTGTTTCAAACAAAGTCAACGTCGAGCCAAAATCAAAGCCGTGATGACCAAGAAAAAACCGAACAAGCCAAAATCAAAGCTCTGGTGACCAAGAAAGAATACCAGAAAAATATATGAATTTGAACTAATCTAATCAAATCGTATGCACTCAAGCAAAATTGAATGGCAGAAAAAATTATCTGACGAATTCATACGAACGAAAATAAAGGGAATCGATCCCTATTTAAACCCTTTAACATCATCGGCTTTATCATTATTCGAGTTCAAGCAAATCGCAAAGCTTATCACTAAAGTAAATCAAACAAATAACTCGAATCTGGGTCGAGCATAATCAAAGTTGAAAAGGAATTTCACATACCAATTTTAAACCAAGTATAAGCGCTCGACAATTTGAAGCAGCCGTGAAATCAATCATAGAAAGCAATCGAATTATCATCCAAAGTTGGCATGCTCAATTTCCCATGAAGCCCTAATTTTGAACGAAGAAGAATGATGGAGCCATTTTTTTTCAACGCAAAAGATTCAAGGCCGAAGAAACAAAAAGAAAAGGGGAATCATGTCTTTGTTTATCGGGCTGGCATCTTTATTTGAGTGATATATTTTTATTGCATCGGTTTCTTAGAGACTTTGGGTTGTTATTTTAAAATAGGGTTTCTAGTTTTGATTTAAGTTTTTTCTGTTTGTAATTTATTTTTAAACTTTTGTAAGTTCTAGTCGTGTGACTAGGGGACGAACTATGGTAGTGTAGTTCGACAATTCGAAACTCAGTGGCTAAGTTGTGGTAGGGTTTTGAGCGTAGAGTTAGGTTAGCCGATAGTGGGTGTCATGAGTTTACATGTGTAAGTGTCTGACTACTTAATTTCTAGTAGAATCCTTGGGGTCCGCACGTAGGCAGGGTTTTGCATAAGCTAAGTAAATCAGCGTTGTTATATTTTTGCTTTTAATATTTTGCTATTATCTGTGCTGCAATTATTTTATGTACTTCCGCATTAAATTTTCATAATCATTAGTATCATCCTACTCAACCCCCCTATAGGGTGAAATCGATCCTACAAGTGGCTTCAGGGCTAGGAACAAAAGCCAATTTTTGATTTTAAATTTGATTTTTCAAAAATAAATTGTTGTTTTTAAATGGCTTCTTTCAATGATGCTTTTGCTGAGGGTCATTCCATAGTTAGACCACCAATGTTCAATGGTGAATACTGGAAAAATAGAATGAATTTTTTTTTGAAAACCATTGATGCTTGGAATATTGTTAAGACAGGATATAGGACACCAACTATGGTGGTAGATAATCAGAAAATAGATAAAACGATGGATCATCGGATGGATTTTGAAAACGAATGCTAACGCTAAAGCTATGAATTCTATTATTTGTTCATTAGATCAAAAAGAATTTAATCATGTCTCACATTGTCTAACTACACAGGAAATTTGGCACACACTTGAAGTGACACACGAAGGAACATCTCAAGTCAAGGAATCTCGCCTTGCCATGCTTAGTAGCGAATATGAGAATTTCATAATGGCCAAGGAAGAAAATGTCAAAGAGATGCATGGACGACTTTCTAATTTCGTATACAAATCAAAAGCTCTCGAAAAACCATACACAAAATTGGAAATAGTCCGAAAGATCCTAAGAATCCTTTCGTGGAATTTTGAAGCAAAAGTTACTACCATTCAAGAATCAAAAGATTTGAAACAAATCAAAGTTGAAGAACTCATCAAAAATCTCACCACTTATGAGCTAGAAATGAAATTCAAGGAAGAACGAGAATGAAGTGGTGATCGAAAGAAATCAATAGCTCTTAAAGGAACAATGGAAATTGATGACGACGATGGTGGTAGTAGAGCAGCTGAGCTGGTGTTATTAATAAAGAAATTCAAAAAGCGGAACTGCAAATACGGAAATCCATCTCTAAATCAACAATTGAAAAGTAGAATAGTCAAAGCACTAGACAATTCAGAAGAACAGGAGATCATTTGTCACAAGTACAACGAACCGGTCATATCAAGCCCAATTGTCCTCAGAATTGATTCAGCCAAGTAAAGAAATCGATAAGAAGAATTTTTGCAGCCAGTTGGGATGAAATTGATGAAGATAAAAGCACTGCAGTGAGAGTGAAAAAGCAGATCTATGTCTACATGGAGAAATAACTAATAGTGATGATGACGAGCGAAGCGAGGTATCAAAACTTACTCACTCAAAATTACTTATATATTTTCACGAAGTATATGGCTGTTTCGAATGACTTAGGGAGAAATATGCTAAAATTGAATTACAAAGAGATATTTTGATAGATTTAAATAAATAATTTGATCAATTGGTTAAAAACAATTAGACCAAAATCCCTAAGTGTGACATGTGTCCATCATTTGAAGAAGAGATTAAAAAATCACAAAATTAAAATTAAATTGCTTGAATATGAAATTCTGATTTTGAAAGAAAGTGAAAATACTAGGAGAGAAAACTATATTAAAAAGCACACTCAACTATTGAATGAAAATGAATCTCTCAAAACACAATCCAACAATTGTCTACAATTTTAGGGAAATTTTCCAAAGGAGAAAGATCGTTAAATATGCTATTAGGGAAATAAACTATTAATATAGATAGACAAGGATTTGGATATAATCAACATGAACTTGTTAGAAGCAAAATTAATCAAGTTAAATCTAAGTGCACAATTTGTAGAAAAATTAGACACAATTAAAACAATTGTTGGTATAGACCCAAAAACGTAAAAACCATATCAATTTGGGTTCCAAAAGGCACAAATATAAATCCCTTAAAGTCAAACAAATATGGGCGCCAAAAGGAACAGATATAAATAGTCTTGGGTCTACACAAATATATTTTCAAAATATTTTTCCACTAACAACCATGGACCTATAAAAATAAATAGGTCAGAAAAATCTTTTCTCGTGTAGGTGTGGTGGCAGGCTAAGGACCAACAATAGTGTTACCTGGATTCTGGCTGTTTTAGGCACATGATGGGCGACAAATCAAAGCTCCTTAGCCTAGTATAATGGTGGCAGAATCACAATGGGCAATAAAGAAAAATTATCGACAAAGGTAAAATAGGTAACGATACATTTATCTTGAACGATATGTTAAATGTGATAATCTACAGCATAATTTGGATTAAATCAGCCAGTTATGTGATAAAGAAATGAATGTTGATTTTGATTTTGACTTATTCAAAATTGTCGGCCAATTATCCTTTATGCCAAGAACACTATATGTATCTCAAGAGTCCTTGAACTATTTTACATAAAACTTTTTGGAATAATGATGGTGTTTTATTGATTACTCATGATCATGTGGATATATTTGTTTATTCTGGATCTGACATCATGTTTACTAGTTTCTTATTTGCACGGCTTCAATTCAAATCCAAAATAATTTCATTTAAAAACTACAAAAAGATTTTAAGGTATTTGTTGCAACTTCACGGTTTAGTCTACAACATCCAACTAATGATAATCTTGAGTCAAAGGAAAATTCGGATGTAGATTACACTGGTAATCTAGTTGGTAGAAAAGTTACTAGTGGAATGTGATTCATGTTGAGACATTCAGTAGATGCATCGTTTTCAAAGAAAATATCTACGTATTTTTCATTTCAACTGATTTTCAATTAGCGGACATTTTTCTTGTAAATCCCCTTCCATAAAATAGTTTTTGTTGAACTTGTTTCAGATTAGTCATTTTAGAAAATTTGATTTTATGTATATTTTTGGATTTGATCTTAAATGACAACATTAACTAATCTGACTCCCTACTGATTATCAAAACGATAAATGGTGAAAAGTGATAAGTGTTAATATTGATGATATATTGTAGCTTGAGAAAGTATATCTAGTAAATTTCCATAAAAATTCAAACATGATTTATAATAGTTTTTGACGGGTAAAAATTCCACAACCATCTCTATTTATATCATATTTCTAACGACCATCACTAATCAAAATCCAATATAGTATGTCAATAGGTGGTATTTTAAACAGGAAATTATTTATTTTTCAATTTTTTTTTGCAATAAAAACATCCAGAGTATTCACTCTCATTTAATAGTCCTCATGGTTATACATGAGTGAATTACTTGGAATTTTTGATTATGTGCTTTCATGATCATTTAAAAATCCTCACGGTTATGCATGTATGGATGTATATCAAAATTGATTATTAAATAGACAAGTTGATTCTAATCCATTTTAAAAGTCCTCACGGTTATACGTGGTTAGAAGAAACTTGAATTCATTTTTTTATAAAAAATTTGAAAGGCTGCTAATCTCATTTAAAAGTCCTAACGGTTATGCATGGTCAGTAAGTATTCAAATTCTTGATATAAATAAACCACAAATAGACACAACTATATGGTTTTACATCATCTCTATCATTCTAAAGTGGAATATGCGTGTAACAACCCACATATTTAACGATTATATATTTAAATGTTTTATTTAAATATAACGTCGTTAGTCGGATTTAGGTGCGAAATGTTACTTTTTGCAAATGGCTGAATTGGGACTCGAAACCACTTCCATTGAGTCCAAAATGGCCTTTGCGATCTTTTTGAGTATAAGCTATGATATGTTTGGAGTAAGTCGAGTTTTGCTACCTTTTCTAATTGGGTTTTGGGTTTCGGTTCAGCCCATTAGCTTAGCTTAATACCCTAACTCAGTCCCCTCTCTTCTCCATTCACTCATTTTCAATCATTTAACTCAAGGTAAAACTGAAAATGGGGGAAAGGAAGAGGAATTAGAAATTCCAAGCCCCAGTTTACCTTGCAAACTTGAATTCTTACTCCAAAATCGAAGAGAAGCTAGTGGTAAGCCTCCTCTTCATCTTCTCCAACTCTTTTCTTCTTCAATTTCAGAAAGTTTCCTAAACCTAACTTAGGAAATACTTGTTTTGAACTTAGATTGAAGCTTGTTGGGTTGAAATAGAGATTGATTGGTCTTCTCCTTGTGATTGAGCTTCTTCTTCTTTGTTTGTGAGTTAAAAGGTGAGATTTTTACCACACATCTATGTCCAAACTATCTTTGATTGTTAGGTATGAATTCCTAACACTTATTCATGTGAATTTGCTCTTGATTTGGATTGAATTGGTGAATATTCCAATTCTTGGTGTTTTGGAGTCAAATCTTTGAAAATCATAACTTTGATGTTGAACATGTTTTTGATGGTGAATCGGAGTGTCAATGGTGCTGGGGTATCGATTGGCAAAAGCCCCTTAAGTCCATTGCTCGACCGGTTGCAAATGGGGTGAGTTTGCTCCTCCATTTGATATGCTGGAAAACCATTCCAGCTACAGCCAGTCGACTGACCCCCTGCAGCCAGTCGACTGACCCCCTGCAGCCAGTCGACTGACTGCAAAGTTTAAAAACTCTCGGGTTATGGTTCAGTCGTCTGACTGTAGAGGACCAGTCGACTGACCTGCTTCAATTTTGCCTAGTATGCCTATTTGTTTGTGATTTCAACTTTTATCGATTCATGTTGATTCCAATTAGCTGTTTATTGCATATTTGACTTTGATGATTCCATTTTGTTTTCTCTTTAGTTCCATTCATGGGTTTTATAAATGATCTCTTCAAATCGTATTAAAAGCTCACTTTTCTAATTTATAAATTCTATTTAAACGCACACACATAATTTCGCACTTCGAGCGGAGTGGAAAGGAGATTAAATGGTTAGGTAAAACACGGACCATGAACCGTGCATTTATCTTTTTGATTAATCCCCGACCTATTCGATTGATTGTTTTGACCTTTTGGTTTGGTTTACCGATGAGATGAGGTAAATTTTGTACTACTTTGAGTGTGAAATTGACTAACGGATAGTAAACCATTTAGTGCGAACGAGTGGTTATGGGACTCATGTTACCACTTTTTAGATTCCTTTTTGAGAGTTATGACACATTCTGCCAGTTAGTGGTGTCCAATACTGGGCCTCTGGACCTTCACCACTACGGTTTGTTGCCTTTGGGATAGTGTCTTCGGACTGTCTCCTTCAGGTTTGTTGCCTTCGGGTATGTTGTCTTCGGGTATGTTGCCTTCGGGTTTGTGCCTTCGGGTTTGTGCCTTCGGGTTTGTGCCTTCGGGTTTGTTACCCTATTGTATCGCTTTTGGAGTTGGTCATTCGTCACCGCTCGAGTGATATTGGGTTTGGAGTCTTCGGGCTCATGGATCCTTGTTTATACAATACCGAGCATGTGCAAATTTTCTGATGATTCATTGATATGTATATTCCCTAGGTATCGCCTTTCGGTGTTGGTTTTTTTGAGGCGCACGATATATAGCGATTACCATGTGGAACTTGTGTTACCTTCATTGGTATTTGTTATTTGCCTTTTTGGCTTATTTTGGGATATTCATATCCTTTGTTTATTGTGTTGCCGATGATATGAAGCTTGTCTTGTTATGATTCATCTTTTGTTAGATGATTGTGTTATCTCTTTTAGAGATATTTGTTATAATTTATGACCTTGCAGGCTTATTGTTGTTCAGTTTATCTAACTGATTTGTTTAGTTAGACTGACCCGTGTATTTATACTCGGGTCAGACCGAGAGGTTTCAGGTTAGGTGCTTTTGGACTTATCCTATTTTGCTTCTGCATGGACTACTTTGCTAGCTTCTTTTTGTTATAGATTTTTATGTAGTCCCTTTTTGTTGTAACTCTGATATGTATTCTTTTGGATTCGCCTGTATATTGTGGTTTTCTATACCACTTGACATGTATTAGTCTGTATACTCTGTTATGTATCTGTTTATGTGTATATGATGATCTATTGTTCTGTGGTGTATATTACATTTGAGTTGTTATATTCTGTTCTGATAGATCCTCCAACCACCTATGGTTTTGTTTTAAGTATTCATTGGATATGTCGATCTGCTGTGTATGGTTATTGTCGATGTATTCAATAGATAGTTAAAGCAAGGCTATAGATGGTCGCTCCTAACCAGCCTTATTCTCCGCGTTAGTTGACGACATTACCCCGTAATGTCCTTGGCTAACGTGGGTATAGAGGTAGGGCGTCATAGCTTGGTATCAAAGCTGAGTTCAAAACAAAATATGATAAATACATAATAGAAGCACATATTCCGGTACATCAAAGTGTATAAGTGTTACTAATCTTTGAACCATCGTGCCTCTGTATTCCTTCTTTGCCTTTGGTGGTAGATAGAATGTGGGAATGCGTCTAGTAATGCATTTTGTTCCGTAGTATTCCACATTTGAATTAGTGATGTCTGTTATCCCGCTTTTTGGCAAAGCCGTGATACCAAAAGATCGATCGAAAACGGAGGATAGTTCGTCTCAGAGATTGGTCATACTTCGTTTCTCTATGGATATCGTTGAATTTTGTTCGAGTCCAGATTGAGCTACAATTGATAGGACATGACAAGAAGGATCATAGAAGTCCGCATCTCAAATTTCAAGTCAATCCGAGTTCATACGCACGAGTTATGATCGATTCAATTTGAGGGTAGAGGCTTCAGTTTCGAATCCATCCCTAGGCTTCATTTCGAATCCATAATTTTCGTATCGGTCAGAGAAATAGTGACTTCGAACCAGTTGAGGGAATTCAGTTCGTATCGATCGAGTTCGAATCCATCAGGATACCTCGGTTCGACTCGATCGCCTTCGAACCCATTGACGTCCCCCTGCTTCGCTTCCATCAAACAAGGCAATAGTCATTGCTTCGAACCCATCGTAGAAGCATCAGTTTGTATCCATCGAGTCTCTGCTCCTCGAACCCATTGGAGGACCTTCCTTCGAACCCATCGAAAGACCCTCGTTCGAACCCATGACCAATGTTTCGTTCCAGTCAAAAGGACCTGGTCTAACGCAACGGTCCTCATTTCAAATGGGGCGAGATATATGGATGCGACGCGGCCAAACCGGAGAAATAGGTGGATCAACTCGAGATATACACGCCACGTCATCGAATGACCACGTGAGTTGATCGGTTCGAAGCGATCGGTTCGAAAGGATCGGTTCGAAGCAGATAGCCCTTCGAAGAACCTCATTTCGTATCGACCATATCTCATGATCCACTGATCCAAATGCCGTGAAATTTTCACAGAAGCTTACATGCATGTTGAAGAATGTCCACACCAAATTTCACCTCGATTGGAAGATTTTATGATCGATTCGAATGGAGTTCGAATCGATGCCAAAGTGGGCCCAAATTTCCTAAGACCGGGCGCGTGGGCCCCCTCACTTGCCAGAAGTGGTCTTCCAAATTTTCAGCGAAGTGTCAGCATCCTACGCCTATAAATAGAGCCCCAGAGCCAATAGAAAAGGGGTCTTTCGACTCTCAAGCGCCCAGACTCTGCCGGATTGCGATCTCCATCATCCTACATCATAATTTTGCTGTTGATTTCGAATTTCCAGTTGTAACTCGCTGTTGATCGCTGTAACAACTTGTAATCATTGAAAGAGAATAAATAAAACACCAAAAAACTTCACAGTGGACGTAGGCAACACGTCGAACCACTATAAATCGCTTGTCTACACATTTACTTTACTGTTGATTGGAGTTTTTGTTAGATAATATTTGTTTTGAATTTACATTCTTCATTATTATCTCATCAACGACTCCTGAAGAGTGTTGTGACCAATTTTGGTGCAAACACTTTGGTGCTTTCACTGAGAATTGAACTCAGGTTTTCTCCTGCTCTTTGGATCTATCATCGATACCGGATTGAACAAATCTAAGAGAGAGATACAGATCATCAAATCCAACTTCCTTCCCTTCTATTTAGATTTGCACAAAGTCTAGGAAAGGAATTCAACTTTCAAGATGGTTAGCACAAGAACCACCTCAAACGCTGTCAATCAAGAAGAACAGGACAGACAGAATCTTGCTCCACTACCTCCATCTAATCAAGATGCTACTGGGCACTCGGAACCGTCAGGTCCGGTTACCCGACAAGAGTTGCAGTTGCTACTCCAAGAGCTGACCTAGAGTCGGCGACAACTAGCAGAACAGCTACGTGCTAACACCGAGCTGATCAATAAGCTGGATCGCCAGAAGCGAAAGAGATCCACGAGAGACCATGCTTCTCGCTCCCCCAGCGAGAGTTCTTCATCTTCTGATTATCATAATCGATCTCCATGACCCCAGCTAGATGGGAGTCACATGCCAGCCGTTGGAGATCAACCAACAATGACCGTTGGACAACTGAGAGTTGGTCCATCAGCCAGTTTCCAAACCGGACCCTCCTCCCGAGGAGGTGCCGTCCCTCACCACACCGCAGAATACCACACCACAAACATTGCGGCTGAACCAGGAGTCGATGCCCAGGATCAGTCGAACCTGGATCGTCGCCAACACGGACGTACTCTTGAACCATACGTCCCGGAAGACTATGAGCCAAGAAGAAGGCAAGACTTGAACCGTCGACAATATCCGGTCCAACCCCAAAGAATGGAACGTAATCATACTCCGGTGCAGGCCGCACAAAACGCGCAAATGCCGGATCTTTCAACTATGATACGTCAGATGATCTGTGAGAGCCAGGGATTCACGAATGATGATTGGGGAACTTCCCGGAGTCACACTTCTTTTACGAATGATATTCTTGCTGCTAAACCCCCACGGCGATTCAGAATGCCAACTCTACCCATGTATGAGGGGAACTCCGACCCCAACCAACATATTCTGAAATATGAATGGTCAATGACCGCTGCTAGAGCCGACGATGCAGTGAAGTGTCGTAGTTTCCCCATATCCTTGGAGGGTATCTCTACCATGTGGTTCACTCAACTGCCACCTCGATCCATCTCTTCGTTCGACCAGTTGGCCACAAAATTTGTTGAACAGTTCCGCATGCACGTCGCAAGGCCAAAAGATGTCAACACTCTGTCTAGTGTCACTCAAGCTCCTGGAGAGACGCTCAGACACTATTTAGAGAGATTCCATACTGCACGTGCGGAGATCAGCAATCCAAACGATAAATCCATCCTTATGGCGTTGACTAAGGGGATCGACCTCGATTCTGAGTTTGGCAACTGGTTAGCTGGTAAACCACCTGCATTATTGGACCGTTTCCACGCCAAGGCGACTTAATTCCTGAGAAGGGAAGACGCGAAATAGTCTAGGAAGCAAACTGATGCAGGACCAAGTACGGAAGGGATCCAAAGCAGTGTTGCAATCAAACAATCCGGTGAGAGCTCTGAAAAAGTTAAGTTGGACATTAAAAATAAACAAGCTCGGCGAAGAGAGAGCGTGAATCAAACTAGAAAACGAGATCAAAATCGTGGCCCGCAGCGCAAGAATCCAATGTTTGACAGTTACACTCCTCTGAATACATCACTAGAGGACTTGTACTCACAAACCTGTAATACAATTCAGTACCAAAAACCTGCACCAAAACCGTCATCAGAGCGACAAATCCAGACGGCAAAATTTTGCAGGTTCCATGAAAGCTACGGGCACAATACGAACGAGTGTCGCCACTTATAAGACCTCATTGAAAAACTGATCAGAGAAAGGAAGCTGGAACAGTTTGTGTGGACACCGCAGCCCAGAGAAGCGGGCCCATCCAATCAAAACAATGAACCCAATCGACCGAGACAGGAGGACTTGACTTGTCCCCGCGGAAGATTGGTGATAAACGCCATCAGTGGCGGACCAACTTTCTCAGGAGCCTGGAACGACGAAGATCCTCGTCACTGTCACACATGACAGGCTCATTTAATCTATGAATACTTTGCAGTTTCCTTTACATTCTGAAATTTGAATTTGTAATAAGGCACTGACTTTGCCGTATTTTCTTATCTCAGCAATAAAATACTATCTCTTCAAGCTAGAGCTGTGATTCACTGAATGCAACGTTCAACAATCACGACACACGAAGAGCTTAGTTCCATCAAACAATGGAATTTATTCAAATAGCGAGTGACTGTGATACGACCGGCCACTCACTAAGTGAAACCCCAGCTCGGGGGCAAGCCATCACGTCAAAGGTTGAACTGGACCAACACACGACAGTCCTACAACTAACTCCAACTTCCCAGAGTGCGAATTGGAGTATAAACATTCAATAACTCGTTCCCAGAGTGTGAACGGACTCTAAATTCCCAGAGTGCGAATTGGAGTATAAACATTCAATAACTCGTTCCCAGAGCGCGAACGGACTCCAACTTCCCAGAGTGTGAATTGGAGTATAAACATTCAATAACTCGTTCCCAGAGCGCGAACGGACTCCAACTTCCCAGAGTGTGAATTGGAGTATAAACATTCAATAACTCGTTCCCAGAGCGCGAACAGACTCCAACTTCCCAGAGTGTGAATTGGAGTATAAACATTCAATAACCCGTTCCCAGAGTGCGAACGGACTCCAAATTCCCATAGTGCGAATTGGAGTATAAACATTCAATAACTCGTTCCAAGAGCGCGAACGGACCCCAAATTCCCAGAGTGCGAATTGGAGTATAAACATTCAATAACTCGTTCCAAGAGTGCGAATGGACTCCAAATTCCTAGAGTGCGAATTGGAGTATAAACATTCAATAACTCGTTCCAAGAGCGCGAACGGACTCCAAATTCCCAAAGTGCGAATTGGAGTATAAACATCAAATAACTCGTTCCCAGAGTGCGAACGGACTCCAAATTCCCAGAGTGCGAATTGGAGTATAAACATCAAATAACTCGTTCCCAGAGCGCGAACGGACTCCAAATTCCCAGAGTGCGAATTAGAGTATAAACATCAAATAACTCGTTCCTAGAGCGCGAACGGACTCCAACTTCCCAGAGTGTGAATTGGAGTATAAACATTCAATAACTCGTTCCCAGAGTGCAAACGGACTCCAATTTCCCAAAGTGTGAACTGGAGTATAAACATCCAACAACTCGTTCCCAGAGCGCGAACGGACTCCAATTTCCCAGAGTGTGAATTGGAGTATAAACATCCAACAACTCGTTCCCAGAGCGCGAACGGACTCCAACTTCCCAGAGTGTGAATTGGAGTATAAACATCCAACAACTCGTTCCCAGAGTGCGAACGGACTCCAAATTCCTAGAGTGCGAATTGGAGTATAAACATCCAATAACTCATCCCCAGAGTGCGAACGGACTCCAACTTCCCAGAGTGCGAACTGGAATATAAAACATCAAATCCATCGTTCCCGGAGTGCGAACGAATTCTAAAGAGCCCAAACAGGTGTGACTGACCATCTACCGGCCAACTCCGACTTCCCAGAGCGTGAGTCGGAGTATAAACATAGATTACGGGTTGCCGAAGCGTGAACCGAAGCATCCATGCTATCTCCAAGTTCCCAGAGTATGGATTGGAGCACAAATTCCAAGTCAAAGTTCCCGGAGTGCGAACCGAAATATCAATACTAACTCCAAGTTCCCAAAGCGTTAAGTGGAGTATAAACATCAATTCCAAGTTCCCGGAGCGCGAACCGTGTTACAAACATCGATAACTTTCAAATTCCTTGAGTGCGAACTAGGTTATCGATCCCAAATTATCTTAAGTCCCAAGAATGTGGACATGTGCTTAAGATTTGCAATAAGTGCGATCAACCACCAAAATACAAATGTTGTTCCCCGAAGATGGGGGGAAAAAAGCTAAGTGTTAATCGCTAACCAAAGTGATACAATATCCGAAGTTCAACTTATTCACCGATCACAACTTGTGACCAAGATTTTCAGACTTGGCAAATGAAACGAACTCTACTTGACGGTAAAAACACCACAAGTACACCGAACTGAAAACCAAACACTACAAACACTTAAGCACAAAAGAAATGAAAATTGAAACAAAGAAACTGAATTTTATTTCAACTAACTAGAGACAAGGACTTACATGCGAACAAGTTCTTCCAAAAAAGAATTCCTACTTAGCAGGGGCCGAACCTGCGTCTATACATGGCCTACTAGCGGAAAACAAACACAAGTTCATATCTGTCAAAAAATCCGCTTAAACGGCCCATCTATTTCTTCTTTTTAAATCTCCTTATCAGCGGTTCATCATCGGACTCGCTAGAAACAGAGATCCTTCGTTTGGAGTGCTTCCTCTTCGGTGGTTGCTCTTCGGCTGGGGGCATGATGTCAACGTGCTCCTCAGAGCTTGAATCTACATGAAGGCTTCCCACCGGAGGAGTAGGAGGGACTGGATCTACGACGGAAGATGGGATAGTGCCACCTGATGATATTATCCTCAAAGGTGCTGGGCTACGCACCGCCGTATTGCCACCAATACTACAAATTTGCCCCGCGGCCTCTAATTCTGCATTAATCTCGGCCAAAATCTCTTCATCACGAATCGCTTGGGCCTAGCTGGGGCTGCAGTCTGCATTGAAGAGCTAGAGGTTGGCGGAAGGTCACTAATGATTAACGGCAAGTCTGTGGAGAAGCCACCCTGCTCGCCGAGCAGCTCACTCACCATTTGTTCATCAAGAGATAGTGCGCTCCCCTGCACCACCTCAGTTGACATTGCTGTTACGACGGTAGTCTCGGTGGTGATGGCCTTCTCCCCTTTACTTGATACTTGAGTCGCGGCAATCGACGCAACTCCAGTCACTGAGCAAAGATAAGAAGTTATTAATAACTACCTCAAAACAAACCCCCTATTTGGAATACACTTGAGATAAGTTCGGAGTACCTTCCTCAGTCTGGCTTGCGGACGACTAAGCGGCCTCGGAAGTATGCTCCTGAATAGGAGATAGCCGCGGTTGTTCTGGGTTGTAAGCTGGAATGGATTGTGAATCAACCACAGATACAGGCTCTAACAAAGGTGGAGCAGTAAATTCAAGAATAGTAGCGTGATACTCGACACCCGATCCTTCCCCAATCTCCCGATGCTGGCCACCAATCATCTCCTTCTCATGAGAAATTATGGCATCATGAAGGATCTTCTTTTCGTCTTCGGTCAGCAACCGGTTCTCGAGCTCGAACTGGTTGATTGATGCATCCGGGTGCGCTTCTCCTTCCTCCTCAACCAATCGGACCCAAGCATTACGAAGATGTACCGAATAATCCTGAAGCCAGGACAAATTTCTGTGCCTCAGGACATTGGCATTGTAAGTAATGAGGAGATCTTCGATGTCAGCCTCCAGCCTGGCCTCTGCCCTTTGAACCTTCTCCTCAACCTCAGCCTCGATTGCCTGAACTTTGGCCGCATCTCTTTCAGTCCGAAGCACTACGGCTTGTTCGCATGCTTCTTGGGCCGCGTTATGCGCGTCATCTCTATCTTTGGTGATTTCGGCAAATTTAGCCTTAAGCTCATTAAGCTCTTTCAAAGTAGCATCTCCCTCGGCGGTGACGATGGTGTTCCGGTGGCCCATGTCTTCCACCGTGACATAGTGCTCTTTTTTCATGCTATCCATGGTCGCTTGAGCTTCATCGGCCTTCGTAAGAGCCTCCATCTCTGATTTTCGAGATGATTCAGCTTCTGTGTTCAGCACTTGTATGATGCGATCTTTTTGAGCCAGCTCGGCTTGAAGCTTTTCGATGGTAGCCGCTTGTTCGAAGGCTAACGCCGATGCTTTATCATCCGCTTTCACCCACGCTTTGTACTGGGCATAAAAATCGTGCACGTAGTCATGTACTAACTGCTCGGCTTCCTCTGGGATCCTTTTTAAATGTGGAGGAAAGATATAGTTATCAAAGTAGATGTTCGGAAAATCTTTCTTTAGCTGAGCGAGCCTGATTGCTCCTTCCCCTGAAATTTCCACAGGGGGCTGTTCTGTAACAGCGGCAGTTATTGTTTCGCTTCTAGGGTGGCGGGATTCGTGCCTAGAAGATTGAGAAGCCGACTTGTAGCGTGAAGATTCAAAGGGTCGAGAGACATAAGCAGGAGGTTGTATGGGATCTCTGGGAGGAGGAGGAGTACGCGATCGAGATCGACGCTTATTGCCTCTATCTTTATCATATCTATCTTGGCTAGAATACCCAGAGGATCCCTGGTCGTAATCTCTATCCCCTTCTCGTCTGCGCGACTCATGGTATGAAGACTTGCGAGCATGTCGGAGACTCCCTAACATTGAACCTCGCCCGGACATAGCATATGCAGGGCAAACTAAAATAGAATTAATCACCTTTCGAAACAGGTAGTTTACAATCAAAGGTTATGCAGTGTTGTGAAATATGTATGAATGTGCAACCCCCCGACCAACCGGATGTGTCTGCCACACCGGTTGGAAAAGACACGCTCAAAACTAAAGTTTCTGAAAGTTCTTCCAATCCGGCATCATGCTGCAGGGACACATCATCCGGAATTGGAATATCGGCGAACCCTTCATAAAGATTTTCAGTTCTCGGAGGAGACATCTCCGAAATTCTAACTCCGGGAGCGGATCGGGCCGTGACAACCGATATCCATCTCCCCTTCTTAGTTGGCTTAACAACGGCTGCCTTGCCTTTTCTCTGCTCTGCAACATCCTGAACTACATCTGTAGGCCCGGTCAACGGCTCATCATCAGTATGGGTTCTTTCAAAGTCGGCTTCCTTGGCTATAATAACTTTGGGCTTCTAGTGCTTGACTCATTTTTTCAAAACGGTCCTTAGTGCCCCGTCAAACTTTATACTCTGCCCCCGTTCGATCAACCCAAAAGTCCGGAGATTCTTATCCGTCAAGAGCAATTCGATATCCCTATCTTCGCTCGGGACTCCCCGGAGTACTCGTACTATCTCCTTAAAGTGTTCACCTTCGGGTCGCTGAATCGTTGCTGTAAAAAGGAAAAAAAATATAAATTTCACTTGGATTGCAATTTCCTTAGTAATTATTTGAGAACTCAGCTATACTCACGTCTGAATAACCATCGCCGGGCAAACCCCGGAGGACATCTGACGTAAAACCATTCCGTCCTGTAATAGCTTAACCTGGTCCAGGACCTGGTGACCACTTGACAATTCCTCACTGCTTCCAAAAATGTGAAGGAGGGGTAATCACCTCGGGTTTCGAAATTGAATAGATATCTGATCTCGGTCAGGATCGGTGGTCTATGAAGGTACTCCATGAAGACAATGAACAAGCTGTTCACGAAAGCATATCCGTTAGGGTGTAGTTGAGATGGGGCAATCCTAAAAAAAGACAGTACTTCTCTTATGTACTCATTGAACGGAGGAAGCGTCCCGGCCGCGCACGCATGGCGGTTGTATGCGGTGTATCCCTCCGGCGGATTGTGTGGTCTGTCATTCGGTCCTGGTAATAACACATCGTCCAGTGACAGGCCATGCCTTAAGCATATCCTACCCAACATATCTTCAGAAATATTGGATTGAACGGAGTCCGATGGATTGGCAATAAAAGATGCATTGGGAAACTCGTCCGGGGCTGGACCGATGATCGCAGGTTCGATATCCGGGACCTCTAGTCTCAAAGTAACTGTACTTTGAATCTCCTACTGCTGCGAACTTGAAGGTTCCATTACTAGCTAACTCATGAGAAACCATCGTTAGACGACAAAGGACCCGTGCACTCTCCAATGTAAAGTGTATGAATGTATGTTGTGCAGTGCTGTGCATTACTTGGATAAATGTCACGGAATTAAAGGAAATATGGAAACGACGAAGCTACGGAGTCCAGTTGTAATGACCGTCATCGCTGACCATCATCACTAAACCATTTGTATGATGGAAATTGATTCGGATAGAAGTTGTTATGGTTCCATCGACGAGCTTCGAAAGGTGGTCGAGTATGCAGTTTAATTATCAAGTCCAAATATGCAGGAATGAAGCTCGTCGGAATTATGCTAAGAAAATGTCAAACTTTGGTATCCATCATGGAGGGTTTCGAATCGATCGCAGGAAGCCAGTTCGAACCCATCATAATACCACTTCGAATCGATACGGAGGGGCGCGCTTCGGATCGATGATCAAGTGCCGAGTTCGAATCGATCAATGAAGGATGACTTCGAATCGATCCTTGGTTAACTGGTTCGTACCGATCAGGAAAACCTTAACTTAACATCGATCACGTTCGAATCGATACCTTTCGTATCGGTCATAAAGATGTAATTCGTATCGATGTAAAGTTAAGAACTTCGAATCAACCAATCTCGTATCGATCATTTCGTATCGATGCAACCCATCACAATAGTCAACCGGTGCGAACTGCATCCCCTCCAAAGGGCATCCCAGGGATCGATGCAAACTCCAAGGAAAAGTGATGCTGCCCTCATCGATTCGAACGCGAATCCCCAGATCGATTCGAAGCTCCTCCAAACTAGATCTGGTTTTACCAATCACCAGAGTGGTTAATCGGTGGAGAAGAGGTAGATCTGAAATAGCTTTGCCCTTTGGATTCGTGGTTAATTACCTAATTTGAGTATGGAATTCGAGGAATTAAGGATTTGGATCTTGATTGATTCGAAGACGTGACACAGTTCCTCTCTGAAGCTTCGAGTCGATGCAAAACACAGTAAACGCAAGGCAAAAGTGAAAAGTAAAAAGTGAAAAATGGAAAGGTCTCAGCTATTTATATGAAGCCTAGAAGATGACCGAGCCATTTCGCATCCCAGTCAACTCGACCGGTCACAACCGGTCAATTCACAGATCGGTTCGAAATCTACCTTCGAATCCATGCGCTTGAACCTTCATCGATACGAAACACATAGCAGAGCATCGAGTCGCATCGATGCGAAACAAACAGTGGACACATCGATTCGAAGCCCCTGTTCACATCAACAAATTCACAACTCCATCCACAACCTACCGATAAGAACGACGATTTCTATCCATCATTTCCTATCGATACGAACGACGATTTCGTATCCATCCTTTCTCATCGATGCGAATGGGTGATTCGTACTCATCCAAGCCATCGATACGAATGTCGATTTCGTACCCGTCATAGCATAAGCGTACTTCATCCATACGAATGTTGATCTCGAATCCATCGATGCTCATACCCATCAGTCCGAAATATTACATTCGCGCAACACAAAGCGATTTCTTCAACCTACTATATCGGCTCAGGAGAGGATCGATACGAAGGGATTTTTCAAAACAACCATCAAGTGTTGACTCAACTCAAATTTCCAAATCGGTTCAGGAGAGGATCGATACGAAATTTAATAGCAAACAAAATTGACAACAACTCGTGGACGCACGACGTTAACAAGGGTAAAACTAACATATGTGCATATATGTCGGACTAACATTTGGTTTTAAACATTTACAGGGGTCGAATACTCATCTTGTTACAATGCAACAGCCAACGGCCAAGCACTATTATACAGCAATCAATTATATCAACGCAAGGTTACAGCAATACAGGGTACGAATCTCAACAAAAGAGAGCAATGATTGTTCAAAGAGAAATTGCAGCTCTTCAAAGCACGTCATGTTTCCACAAGACGTACTTTGGGGGGAAAATGTTATCCCGCTTTTTGGAAAAGCCGTGATACCAAAAGATCGATCGAAAACGGAGGACAGTTCGTCTCAGAGATTGGTCATGCTTCGTTTCGCTATGGATATTGCTAAATTTTTTCCGAGTCCAGATTGAGCTACAATTGATAGGACATGACAAGAAAGATCATAGAAGTCCGCATCTCAAATTTCAAGTCAATCCGAGTTCATACGCACGAGTTATGATCGATTCAATTTGAGGGTAGAGGCTTCAGTTTCGAATCCATCCCTAGGCTTCATTTCAAATCCATAATTTTCGTATCGGTCAGAGAAACAGCTACTTCGAACCAGTTGAGGGAATTTGGTTCGTATCGATCGAGTTCGAATCCATCAGGATACCTCGGTTCGAATCGATCGCCTTCGAACCCATTGACGTCCCCCGGCTTCGTTTCCATCAAACTAGGCAATAGTCATTGCTTCGAACCCATCGTAGAAGCATCAGTTTGTATCCATCGAGTCTCTGCTCCTCGAACCCATCGGAGGACCTTCCTTCGAATCCATCGAAAGACCCTCGTTCGAACCCATGACCAATGTTTCGTTCGAGTCAAAAGGACCTGGTCTAACGCAACGGTCCTCATTTCAAATGGGGCGAGATATATGGATTCGACGTGGCCAAACTGGAGAAATAGGCGGATCGACTCGAGATATGCGCGCCACGTCATCGAATGACCACGTGAGTTGATCGGTTCGAAAGGATCGGTTCGAAGCAGACAGCCCTTCGAAGAACCTCATTTCGTATCAACCGTATCTCATGATCCACTGATCCAAATGCCGTGAAATTTTCACAGAAGCTTACATGCATGTTGAAGAATGTCCACACCAAATTTCACCTCGATTGGATGATTTTATGATCGATTCGAATGGAGTTCGAATCGATGCCAAAGTGGGCCTAAATTTCCTGAGACCGGGCGCGTGGGCCCCCTCACGTGCCAGAAGTGGTCTCCCAAATTTTCAGCAAAGTATCAGCATCCTACGCCTATAAATAGAGCCCCAGAGCCAACTGAAAAGGGATGTTTCGACTCTCAAGCGCCCAAACTCTGCCGGATTGAGATCTCCATCATCATACATCATAATTTTTCTGTTGATTTCGAATTTCCAGTTGTAACTTGCTGTTGATCGCTGTAGCAACTTGTAATCATTGAAAGAGAATCAATAAAACACCAAAAAACTTCACAGTGGAGTAGGCAACACGCCGAACCACTATAAATCGCTTGTCTACGCATTTACTTTACTGTTGATTGGAGTTTTTGTTGGATAATATTTGTTTTGAATTTACATTCTTCATTATTATCTCTTCAACGACTCCCGAAGAGTGTTGTGACCAATTTTGGTGCAAACAATGTCTACCTTGTGAATAATCTTGTTCTTATTTTACTTTCAGCGTATGGCTGGAAGAGGCAGGGGATGACGTTCGGATGCTGGGCAATCCAGTGGCTCACATCCGGATGGCGTTTATATGTCTGCCGATCAGTTTTTGGAGTTGTTTAGGAGCACTCAGCCTCCAGTTCCTCCTCGAGTATCTCCACCTAACAAGTCTGCCTTTGCACGTATGTGCAACGATTTTTCTCATCTTGGGGGAAAGCTGTTTAAAGGCTCCGAGTCTGTTCTTGAAGTCCAAGCTTGGCTTCGCACGTGCGAGCGTATCTTCTCTCGCATGGATCTTTCTTATCATGATAGAGTTCTTGTAACTTCTAGTTTATTCCAAGAGCATGCCCTTGATTGGTATGAGCTTCTTGTAGCTGAAATTGATGAGTCTACTCTTTCTTGGACTCAGTTTCGGGGACGATTCGAACTCAAGTTCGTTCCTGAATCTGAAAAAGTTTTATTGACCAGTCGCCTCCTTGAGTTGAAGCAGGGGAAGTCTTCTGTTTCTGAGTATGTTGCATCATTTGAGGCTTTATCTAAGTATGGTCTTGAATTCATTAGCACTTCTTATAAGAAGAATTTGAAGTTTGTCTCTGGTCTTAAGAAATATCTTAAGAAGTCTTTGTTGCTCCAGCTTAAACTTTATTTTGAGGAGTTAGTTGATTCGACACTTCATCTCGAAACCGTCGAGAAGGAGTGTGATAGTGGTGATGATGTTGAGGTTTCCAAGAACCCTACAAGAAGCAGTTTCCATTTTAGAAGTCCAGGTCTTTTCCTTCTAAGAAGAAGAAAACTGGTGGTTCTAGTTCTTAGCCTCAGCCTTTTAGAACACCTTTCATTCGGAAGTGTTTCAATTGTGGTTCTCCTGATCATATCATTCGAGCTTGTCCTAAGCCTCTCTTCTACCGTTATTGCAAGAAGGAAGGTCATCATGTTTCCACCTGCTCTATTGTTCCTGTTGGTGCCAAGTCTAGCAAGCTTTATGCTGCTAAGGCTTCTGAGGGTCCTTCTCAACCCAAAGGTTTGTCTCCATCTATTTTGGAAGGTTCTATTTTATTTCATGATCATAGTATTCTAGTTCTTTTCGATATAGGTGCTTCACATTCTTTCGTATCGAAAAAGCTCGTCGATGATTTATCTTTGGATGTTTCTTGTTTGGTTACTTCTTTGAGGATTGCGAATCCTATTGGGGGATCCGCGACCCTTAGCTTGTTTTGTGAGGATGTTGAGATTGTTTTATGTGGCTTTTCTTTTCATGCGAATCTGCACATTATTTCTTGTCTGGGATTTGATATGATTTTGGGTATGGACTGGCTAGTGAGATACGATGCCAAGATTATTTGTTCTGAGAGGATTTTATATCTTCGACATCCGGATTCTTTTACTCAGCTATCTCTTGTTCTTCGAGATGTGGATAATTCCAAAATGGCTTTATATTCTCTTGACTCGTGAGATGATGATGATATATCTCGTATTCCTATTGCTTGCGACTTTTCTGATGTTTTTGAACCTATTTCGGGTTTGCCACCCAAGCGGGCAATGGAGTTCTGCATTGATCTCATTCCAGGCGCGCAGCCAGTTAGTCGTCCTCCCACGAGGATGTCTACAAAGGAAAATGTGGAACTCAAGAAGCAGCTTTAGAGCTTGAGTCCAAGTAGTTGATTCAGTCCAGTTTTTCTCCGTGGGGATCGGCGGTCATCTTTGTGAAGAAGTCCGATGGAACTCTTAGGCTTTGCATTGATTATCGCAAGCTTAACGAGTTAACCATCAAAAATAGGTATCCATTGCCTAGGATCGATGACATGTTCGATCTATTGAGTGGTGCTAAGGTCTTTTCTCAGCTTGACCTTGCCATAGGTTTTCATCAGATACGAGTCGCGGAGGATAGCATGCCTCTTACAGTTTTCCACACTCATTATGGTTCTTTTGAGTGGCTCATTGTGCCATTCGGTTTGACGAACGCTTCTGCTTTCTTTGTTGATCTCATGAATCGAGTATTCCGGGAATACCTCGATAAGTTTGTCCTTGTGTTCATTGATGATATCCTTGTTTATTCTAAGTCTGAAGCTGAGCATGCTAATCACTTGAGATTGTCTTGAGTACCCTCCGTCATCATCAGCTTAGAGCCAAATTCTCCAAGTGCCATTTTTGGGAGATAAGGTTAAGTTCTTAGGCCATGTTGTATCTTTCGATGGCATTTCAGTCGATCGCTCAAAGATCGAAGCCATCCAGAATTGGAAGAGGCCTGAGAATGTGCATGAGATTCGTAGTTTCCTTGGATTGGCGGGTTATTACCGTCGGTTCATTAAGGATTTTCCCGTGTTGTGCTTCCTCTCACCAGCCTTACTTGGAAAGGCATTCATTTTATTTGGTCCAACAAGTGTGAAGCTTCCTTTCAGACATTGAAGGAACTTCTCACCAATGCTCCTATTCTTGTGGTTCCCGAGGGGAATCATGATCTTGTTGTCTACACCGATGCTTGTGGTAGTGGTCTCGGTGTTGTTCTTATGCAGAAGGATCGAGTAGTTGCTTATGCTTCTAGGCAAATGCGTCTGAATGAAGTTCGCTATGCCATTCATTATCTTGAGTTAGCCGCCATTGTCTTTGCCTTGAAGATTTGGCAACACTATTTATTGGGCGAGCGCTTCATTCTCTATACCGATCATAAATCCTTGAAGTATTTGTTCACTCAGAAGGAACTCAATATGAGACAACAGCGTTGGCTCGAGTTTCTTGCTTCCTATGACTTTGATATCCAGTATACCCCTGGAAGGGTAATCGGGTTGCTGATGCGCTTAGTCGCAAACATTCGGCTGTAGTTTCTATGATGCTTGTCGAATGGGATATTCTTGAGACTCTATCTTTTTGTGAAATTCGTGATTGAGGTTCATCTTTTGATTCTCCTATTCTATTATTTAGTTTGGGAGCCCGACCCATTTTATTGGATCGTATTGCCGATGCTCAGTGGCGTGATCCTGATTTGTTGCATCTTATTCAGCTTTGTGAGTCTAGATCCTATGATGAGGCGTTGTGGGATTTCAACATTGATTCTCATGGGTGTCTTCGCAAGAAGAACCGTCTTATTGTACCTTCTGATTTTGCACTTAGGCATGACATTCTTGACGACTGTCACCTTTCTAAGTATACCATTCATCCTGGTAGTAGTAAGATGTATGCCGATATGCATCGTCTTTATTATTGGGAAGGCATGAAGCGCGATGTGGCGGGTTATGTGAGTAATTGCATAACCTGTCAACGTATTAAGGCCGAACATCAGCGCCCTTCAGGTCTTCTTCATCCTTTAGAGATTCCATTATGGAAATGGGATCAGATTTCTATGGATTTCATTGACGGCCTACCTCGTTCGAGATCGGGCCATTCTAGCATCTGGGTTATTGTTGATCGCCTCACCAAGTCTTCTCATTTTATTCCTATTAAGTCTAATAGGACTGCTTCGCATTTGGCTAAGTTGTATGTCAAGGAAATCGAGAGATTTCACGGTGTTCCTAGTTCCATTATGAGCGACCGTGATCCTTTATTCACGAGTCATTTTTGGCAGAGTCTTCAGCAAGCTTTGGGAACAAAGCTTAATTTTAGCACAGCTTATAATCCAGTCTGACGGACAGATTGAACAGATGAATCATATCTTGGAAGATCTCCTCCGTATTTATATTTTTGATTTCGGTGGTTATTGGGAGGATCACCTACCTCTTGTAGAGTCCTCCTGTAACAATAGTTTTCATTCTGGTATCGGTATGGCTCCTTTCGAAGCCTTATACGGAAGGCCATGTCGATCACCTTCTTGTTGGTTGGAATCTGGGGAGAAGCTTATTCTTGGCCCAGATTTTGTTCGTGATTCTTCCAAGAGGATTGATCTTATTCTGTTGAGAATGAAAGAGGCACAGAGCCGCCAGAAATCCTACGCGGACAACCGTAGGAAGCCTCTCGAATTCTCAATTGGTGATCTTGTTTTTATTCGTGTTTCTCCTTTGAAAGGGGTTATGCGCTTCAGTACGACTGGGAAATTAGCTCCTCGTTTTATAGGACCATTTTCTATTACTGAACATATTGGCCCAGTGGCTCATAGAGTTTCACTTCCTGCTGATTTATCTGGCATTCACGCGTATTTCACGTCTCTCAACTTCGGAAGTGTCTTCGGGAGTCAGATTCTGTTATCGATTCTCCTGATTTGCAAGAGCTTGAGGTCTCATCGGACTTATCTATTGTACAACAGCCTATTCACGTGCTTGCCATGGAGGTGTGACGCCTTCGAAACAAGGACGTGCCGCTCATTAAAGTTCAAATGGTCCGCTAATCCCAATGACTGTACTGGGGAAACCAGAGAGTTTATCAAGCGATACTATCCGGGTTTTCTATCTTGGCTTGGAAATGGTGAGAATATCTTTTCGTCTCGAGCTTATTTCCTTTTCTTTTCGGATGATGTATGTATGTAGTTGTTACAAGTATCGTATCTAGGAATTGCATGGACGCAATTTTGTTAGGAGGGGAGATCTGTAACAACCCGCATATTTAACGATTATATATTTAAATGTTTTATTTAAATATAGCGTATTTAAATATAGCGTCGTTAGTCGGATTTAGGTCCGAAATGTTACTTTTTGCAAACGGCCGAATTGAGACTCGAAACCACTTCCATTGAGTCCAAAATGGCATTTGCGATCTTTTTTAGTATAAGCTTTGATATGTTTGGAGTAAGTCGAGTTTTGCTACCTTTTCTAATTGGGTTTTGGGTTTGGGTTCAGCCCATTAGCTTAGCTTAATACTCTAACCCAGTCCCCTCTCTTCTCCATTCACTCGTTTTCAATTATTTAACTTAAGCTAAAACTGAAAATGGGGGAAAGGAAGAGGAATTAGAAATTCCATGCCCTAGTTTACCTTGCAAACTTGAATTCTTACTCCAAAATCAAAGAGAAGCTAGTGGTAAGCCTCCTCTTCATCTTCTCCAACTCTTTTCTTCTTCAATTTCAGAAAGTTTCCTAAACCTAACTTAGGAAATACTTGTTTTGAACTTAGATTAAAGCTTGTTGGATTGAAGTAGAGATTGATTGGTCTTCTCCTTGTGATTGAGCTTCTTCTTCTTTGTTTGTGAGTTAAAAGGTGGGATTTTTATCTCACATCTATGTCCAAACTATCTTTGATTGTTAGGTATGAATTCCTAACACTTATTCATGTGCATTTGCTCTTGATTTGGATTGAATTGGTGAATATTACAATTATTAGTGTTTTGGAGTCAAATCTTTGAAAATCATAACTTTGATGTTGAACATGTTTTTGATGGTGAATCGGAGTGTCAATGGTGCTGGGTTATCGATTGGCAAAAGCCCCTTAAGTCCATTGCTCGACCGGTTGCAAATGGGGTGAGTTTGCTCCTCCATTTGATAGGCTGGAAAACCATTCCAGCTACAGCCAGTCGACTGACCCCCTGCAGTCAGTCGACTAACTGCAGAGTTTAAAAACTCTCGGGTTATGGTTCAGTCGACTGACTGCAGAGGACCAGTCGACTGACCTGCTTCAATTTTGCCTAGTATTCATATTTATTTGTGATTTCAACTTTTATCGATTCATGTTGATTCCAATTAGTTGTTTATTGCATATTTGACTTTGATGATTCCTTTTTTATTTCTCTTTAGTTCCATTCACGGGTTTTATAAATGATCTCTTCAAATCGTATTAAATGCTCACTTCTCTAATTTATAAATTCTATTTAAACGCACACACATAATTTCGCACTTCGAGCTGAGTGGAAAGGAGATTAAATGGTTCGGTAAAACACGGACCATGAATCCGTGCATTTATCTTTCCGATTAATCCCCGACCTATTCGATTGATTGTTTTGACCTTTTGGTTTGGTTTACCGATGAGATGAGGTAAACTTTGTACTGCTTTGAGTGTGAAATTGACTAACGGATAGTAAACCGTTTAGTGCGAGCAAGTGGTTATGGGACTCATGTTACCATTTTCGGATTCCTTTTTGAGACTTATGACACATTCTGCCAATTAGTGGTGTCCAGTACTGGGCCTCCGGACCTTCACCACTACGGTATGTTGCCTTTGGGATAGTGTCTTCGGACTGTCTCCTTCAGGTTTGTTGCCTTCGGGTATGTTGCCTACGGGTATGTTGCCTTCGGGTTTGTACCTTCGGGTTTGTTGCCCTATTGTATCGCTTTTCGAGTTGGTCATTCGTCACCGCTCGAGGGGTATTGGGTTTGGAGTCTTCGGGCTCATGGATCCTTTTTTATACAGTACTGAGCACGTGCAAATTTTCTGATGATTCATTGATATGTATATTCCCTAGGTATCGCCTTTCGGTGTTGGTCTTTTTGAGCTGCACGATATATAGTGATTACCTTGTGGAACTTGTGTTACCTTCATTGGTATTTGTTATTTGCCTTTTTGGCTTATTTTTGGGATATTCATATCCTTTGTTTATTGTGTTGCCGATGATATGAGGCTTGTCTTGTTATGATCCATCTTTTGTTAGATGGTTGTGTTATCTCTTTTAGAGATATTTGTTATACTTTATGACCTTGCAGGCTTATTGTTGTTCAGTTTATCTAACTGATTTGTTTAGCTAGACTGACCCGTGTATTTATACTCGGGTCAGACCGAGATGTTTCAGGTTAGGTGCTTTTGGACTTAGCCTATTTTGCTTCCGCATGGACTACTTCGCTAGCTTCTTTTTGTTATAGCTTTTTGTGTAGTCCCTTTTTGTTGTAACTCTGATATGTATTCTTTTGGATTCGCCTGTATATTGTGGTTTGCTATACCACTTGACATGTACCAGTCTGTATACTCTGTTATGTATCTGTTTATGTGTATATGATGATCTACTGTTCTGTGATGTATATTACATTTGAGTTGTTATATTCTATTATGGTAGATCCTCTAACCACCTATGGTTTTGTTTTAAGTATTCATTGGATATGTCGATCTGCTGTGTATGGTTATTGTCGATGTATTCAATAGATAGTTAAAGCAAGGCTATAGATGGTCGCTCCTAACCAGCCTTATTCTCCGCGTTAGTTGACGGTATTACCCCGTAGCATCCTTGGCTAACGTGGGTATAGAGGTGGGGCATCACAATGCGTCTAACAGAATATTTATGATTTTTGTTTGATTTTTTATTGAAATTTAATATTTATACTCGATTGGGTATTAATATTATATTAATGTTTATCACTTTATCTCTAATTTTCTATCAGTATTACTCTTTTGCTGATAACAAAAGAGGAAGAGAAAATGTGATATCCTGGAATTCTAGACATTTGTAATTGATAAATAATTGGGTTAATTAATAGGATATTGATTTATACATTGAACAAATAAATATGATAAATATTTATATCTGGATAAATATTTATTTGATAATTCGCTTATATAATTATTTAGAATGGGCAAAATTTATTATTTTCAAATAAAATTAAATATGTGTTTGTTTAAAAATATATTCATATATGAGTTGATTTTAAAATTTAATTTAAATTTGGGTTTGAAATTCAAGTAAATATATTGAAAATGTTACTTTGAAATAAAAAGATGTATATTTAAAGAATATCATGAAATGAAAAATATACATGTAGGTAAATATATATATAAACATTTTAAAAACTTAATACATAATTTATAAATTATAAAACATATGTTAATTTAAGAAGTATGGTTTATGACATTGAAAAGAGTATAAATACATGAAAAATAAAATTAGTTATAAGTATATAAATAAACACAAAACATATATAAATAAATATAAAACATTTTTACTTATGTTAATATAAAAGGGAAATGCATTAATTAATATAGGAAAGTATAACATATATATATATATATATACCTAATTAATTGAAATTATAATATAAGGATTTTATAAACATGTTAGAAACATTTAAGTATATGTGGCATCATTTTAAATGGAATTTAACAAGTGTAAAATTATTAGATCACACATTTACATTTGTAAGCAAATTAACTTCCAAACAAAACAAGTGTCACCCATTTGTTTTTTTACTTTTATTTTATTTTAATAAAATCCTAATTAAATATATATTAAACATATCTATCTCCTCTTTAAATTCTTTCCCATTTTTCATTTTCTAAACAAAGAAATAATAGCTTGGAATAAATATACTAACAGAAATCAAAAACCTGTAAAACACTTTACAAGCCAAAATCGGAGTCCTGTAACTTTCTCAAACAAAATCGATCAAGGTTTTATTTTCAAATGCAACCTGATTCAAAGACATCTCAGTTTTAAAGCTTTACGGTGTTTAAATCAAAACAGTAACAAGCTTTGCAAGTTTCAAAAAGGATCAGTAATTCAGTGTTTCAAGGTTCCAACATATCAAGGCTCTGTTCATTTTTTTAAGGTGAGTAAATTTCATCAGGAAATTTAACCTTCTTTATATATTCTGATATATATATATATATATATATATATATATATATATATATATATATATATATGAAAATCATGGAAGCAGTGATTGTGAAAATGTTTCAATAAATTAATATGTTACGCCTGACATTTATAAATATGAATATACATATCTGCATGTCTGTATACATGTATGAGTACCTCTGTTCTTAAGTTTTCAGACCATACGCACATTCAAACCCAATTCCTCCTTACACAAACCATTTCAGGTGTTGACGTATAAGGAATATATGTTTGGGATGACTTGAACTTATTCTTAAAAAAATGAGTTTAAGGATTAACATCAGATAGTTTTACAGGAAGTGAAAGTTTCAGTAGAAATAAATTAAAAGTCAGAAAAATAAATCACTCAAGTTTCAAATGGTGCTCTGTTCTTCATTTTCAAAACAGGTGAGTAAGCCTTTCTGGAAATTTGGATTTTTACTTGTTGTTGGCAATCATGCTTGAAGAAAAATGATTTAAGTGTTAAATGTATATAAATGTGTATATTTATATTTGGATGTTGTTGTGCATGTCTGGAAAACAGACATTTGAATTTCTGTTCTAAGCATTTCAGGTTTCAAAACCTATGGAAATTAGAAAAATATCATCATATGATCATATATAGTCTTTAATATCTAAATGAAACAAGTTCAAATGGGCAAGATCATGATTTTAAAAATATTTTGAAGTATTAAAAATGCATGGGGTTACTGGGAAGTTAAAAAAACACATTAAATTAAATTCTTTGTTCAAATTTTGATTTATTAAAGTTTGAAATTTGATTGCATATCTTGTTCGTTTTTATAAGCCGTGAAATTTAAGGTTTGAATAAGGATATTTAGTTCTATGAATTATGGGAAATTTCAAGATGACCGGAATTTACAAATTGGTCGACTACTGGTGATCAAACTATTTGAATGTAATCTTGTTTTTGAGTAAGAAGTTGTTTGTAGACTTTAAAAGAATTTGCTTGAATTAAAACCAAGTGTGGTTTAAATTTTAAATTTGGCCTGGTGGGCCAAGAGGTAAATATGTGTATATATGTGTGGATATACATAATATCAAAGATGGTTTGAAATAAACTCTAAATATTGAGTTTTAAATTTGGAATAAGATGTGATACCCAAAGTGATAAGTTTTTGAACTTAATAAGTGGGAAGATTATTTATGAGAAGTTTAAAATTTGAAATGGAAGTTCAAATTGGGTGAGGTTGACTGGATTAAGTGAATTGAGTTTAACTTGGAAAAAAGTTAAATAAGTTGGAATGATCAACCTGATTTGGAAATTTGAAGATGAAATTAAGATTTAACTTAGGAAGTTAAATGGTTAATTTGAATTTAAATAATCTCAAAATGGGTTTGAGATCCGAAAATTGAAAATAGATGGTTGTTTTAAGATAATTTGGATATTATTATCTTATTAATAATCTTTAAACTGTGAATTGAATTTGTTTAAAGAAATGGGGTGTGGTAATATATTCATTATTAGAATAAAATGGGATCATTTTGGACTTAAGATTTGAAAGTTTAAGATAAAAATTCAAAGGTTTGGTTTCAAAATTTAAATTTGATGATAAATTGAATTTCAAAGATGTAGTTGTTTAAAAAGGATTTGAATTATTATTTGAACTTTGAAATAGGATAAAATGGAATTTAGATTCAGAATTAAATGGTTTAAAGATATAAGTTGATTTGATTTAAAGGATTAAATCAACATTTAAAAAAAAATTAACTCGAATTTATATAATTTGGGATGGTTTAAATTTGAAATTTGAATTGAATTAGTTCAAATTGAATTTAAATTGAATCAATTGGAATTGTGATTGAAAATGGATAAGTTAAAAAAAATTAAATGGAAAATTTGAATTGGATTAATTTGAAATAAAATTGAAGTTGAATGAGTTCAAATTCAAATGGGAATTGGAATTAATTCAAACTGGGATTGATTTGAAATTGAAATGGGTTCAATTTGAAACTAGTCTAAATTGATTTGAATAATTTGGAATTGTGATTAAATTCAATAGGTTTAAAATTCAATTGGAATTTGATTTGAAATTGGAAAGAAATGGAGATTAATTCAACTAGAATTGGGAGTAAATCAAGTTCAAGGGAAATTGAAGTTATTCAATTGGAATTGAGTCGATTTAAATGGATGTGAAAATTTAATTTGAATTGATGAAAATGGATATTGGAAATTAAACAGTTTGGCTCTGGCCTATTTTCAAATTAATTATTTAATATAAACTATTTTAAATCTATTTTCCTAACTATTTACTATACAACTTTTCTTTTTTAAAACCCAAAACTATTTTATACTTATTTTACAATTATTTTTGAAACTATTTAACTATTTTCCAACTGTTTTATAAACTAATTACTATTTCCGAACTACTATATGACTAATTACTATTTTATAACTATTTTGCAATTATTTAAAATTTATATAACTATTTACCTATTTTCCAACTATTTTACAATTACTTAACTACTTTACAGCTATTTTACAAACTAATAATTATTATTTTTCTATTATTTATCTATTTTAAACTATTTAAGCTATTTTCTAAATTTAAGCTGGACAGAGTTCAATTGTTTATGATTAAACACCCAATTGAGATAAGAATAGAGATGATAATCCAAATGGGATTGAAGCAGTTGTAAATAAGTGAATGAAAATTAAAGTGAATTTGAATAGAAAGTGAATTGATTTGGCTAATAATCAATGAGGATAAATAAGTAGGATGTACGTATACTATTCTATTCGCATAGTGGTTTGATCCAGATTTGAGCACAGAATTTTGAGATAGTTATATCGATCCGAGTTGGAATTTTCCACTCGATTTTTGAAGGCGAACCTGGATATGGATTGTTGATTGGTTCTGGATATTCTCTATCATAGTTATGACTATGCACGGAGAATGACGGTTTCTGATCAAGAAACCAAATCTATGTCCGCACTAAGAAGTCGGGTGGACGATACTAGTTCGGAAGGGAAATTGTGTGATCGAGTGAGCGATCAGATCGATATTATGTACGAATGGTATGTGTACATCATACGGATTGGAATGAAATTGATATTGAAAGTTTGTGGATAAGAACTGTAAAATGGTTTTTGAAGTGTATGGTATATTTTATGAAATATAAGATGAAGTAAAATGGAAATTGGATATTTCTATGGTAGGAATTTACTTTATGGAAGTAAGTAATTTGGTAAGTGACTTTATAGAGTAATCAAATTTGAATATTTGGTTTGGAATAAACAAAGTTATATATCTTTTTTATATAAGATAAATCTTCCCTTGTTGAATCTATAGCCAGGAGAAAATGGATTTTTGGAAATAATTGAAGTATAAAAAAAGGGTTTTATACAAGTTTAAAATGATCCAAAGATTTTTATCAAGGATTTTATATATATATATATATATATAAAGGATCTTATAAGGATTTTGGAAAAGGTTTTGGGAACCTTTGGATTCGAAAAGGCTTTTGATTTTGGAAAAAATCAACATTGAATTTGGAAAGCCTAGTTTGAGAATTATCGATTTTGAGATAATCGATTTTGTGAAAAGGAGCTTTGTATAAGATCATACTAGGTGTATGATTTAAAGATACTATATGTATATAGTATAAAGTGTTTTGATGATGGCTCTGGGGAAAAAGGCGCTCCCTTGAAAATGAACTTCTCAGGAGTGCCACCGGGTAGTGCTGCCTTGAGCCCCAAGGGGGGTTCTAAAGTTGATCCTGTGAGGAGTCCGGACAAAACTAGATCCTGGGGATTATGAGTAGTGTGTACCATAGCGAAAGTCGTGTGTGCCGTTGAGAGCCAACAGTCTACGTTCGATTTTATATCGGTAGACTGCGACCTATGGTAACAAAGTGAAAGTCGTGTGTGCCGTTGAGAGCCAACAGTCTGCGTTTGATTTTATATCGGTAGACTGCGACCTATGGTAACATAGCGAAAGCCGTGTGCCACTGAGAGCCAACAGTCTGCGTTTGATTTTATATCGGTAGACTGCGACCTATGTAGGAGTGGAGAAGTTTCATTTTGACAGCGAAAATCATGTGTGCCGTCGAGAGCCAACCGTTACATGGACTTTTGCTGTGATGGAAACGTAACCCTGGAATGTAACTGCGATCTGTTGTGGGTTCCATGGCGTAATCGAGGGGCGCAGAGTGCCTACAGTTACATGGACTTTTGCTGCAATGGCAACGTAACCCAGGATGTAGCTACGACCATGGATGGGGGTGATGATTTCTAGAGCATTCTCACAAAAGATATTTCCTCGATTTCAAAAATGATTTCTATATTTTTCAATAAATTTATTTTTTTCAAAGTGTTTTCACTGGATATTGAAAACGGGTCTGCCAAGCACTTATAGATTTTCAGTCATACGCTTGATCAACGTATGACCGAAATGCTATGAGAACGAGGACGGACTTATTGAAACATCGAGTTATAAAAAGTATTTTTATAAAACTATTTTGGCAGTATTATAGATTTTAAAAGTGTTTTAAAATATTTCATAAATTCTGGCATCGTTCCTTTTCGAGGACGAAAAGATTCAAAGGGGGAAGGAATGTGATATCCTGGAATTCTAGACATCTGTAATTGATAAATAATTGGGTTAACTAATAAGATATTGATTTATAGATTGAACAAATAAACATGATGATAAATATTTATATCTGGATAAATACTTATTTGATAATTCCCTAATATAATTATTTAGAATAGGAAAAATTATTATTTTCAAATAAAATCAAATATGTGTTTGTTTAAAAATATATTTATATATGAGTTGATTTTAAAATTTAATTTAAATTTGGGTTTGAAATTCAAGTAAATATATTGAAAATATTACTTTGTAATAAAAAGATGTATATTTAATGAATATCATGAAATGAAAAATATACATATAGGTAAATATATATATAAACAATTTAAAAAATTAATACATAATTTATGAATTATAAAACATATGTTAATTTAAGAAGTATGGTTTATGACGTTGAAAAGAGTATAAATACATGAAAAATAAAATTAGTTATAAGTATATAAATAAATACAAAACATATATAAATAAATATAAAACATTTTTGCTTATGTTAATATAAAAGGGAAATGCATTAATTAATATAGGAAAGTATAACATATATATATACCTAATTAATTGAAATTATAATATAAGGATTTTATAAACACATTAGAAACATTAAAGTATATGTGGCATCATTTTAAATGGAATTTAACAAGTGTAAAATTATTAGATCACACATTTACATTTATAAGCAAATTAACTTCCAAATAAAACAAGTGTCGCCCATTTTTTTTAATTAGGATTTTATTTTAATAAAATCCTAATTAAATCTATATTAAACATATATATCTCCTCTCTAAATTCTTTCCCATTTTTCATTTTCTAAACAAAGAAACAATAGCTTGGAACAAATATACCAACAAAAATCAAAAACCTGTAAAACACTTTACAAGCCAAAATCGGAGTCCTGTAACTTTCTCAAACAAGATCAATCAAGGTTTTATTTTCAAATGCAACCTGATTCAAAGACATCTCAGTTTCAAAGCTTTCCGGTGTTTAAATCAAAACAGTAACAAGCTTTTCAAGTTTCAAAAAGGATCAGTAATTCAGTGTTTCAAGGTTCCAGCAAATCAAGGCTCTATTCATTTTTTTAAGGTGAGTAAATTTCATCAGGAAATTTAACCTTCTTTATATATTGATATATATATATATATATATATATATATATATATATGAAAATCATGGAAGTAGTGATTGTGAAAATGTTTCAATAAATTAATATGTTATGCCTGACATTTATAAATATGAATATACATATCTGCATGTCTGTATATATGTATGAGTACCTCTGTTCTTAAGTTTTCAGACCATAAGCACATTCAAACCCAATTCCTCCTTACATAAACCATTTCAGGTGTTGATGTATAAGGAATATATGTTTGGGATGACTTGAACTTATTCTAAAAAAAATGAGTTTAAGGATTAACATCAGATAGTTTTACAGGAAGTGAAAGTTTTAGTAGAAATAAATTAAAACTCAGAAAAATAAATCATTCAAGTTTCAAATGGTGCTCTGTTCTTCATTTTCAAAACCGGTGAGTAAGCCTTTCTGGAAATTTGGATTTTTACTTGTTGTTGGCAATCATGCTTGAAGAAAAATGATTTAAGTGTTAAATGTATGCAAATGTGTATATTTACATTTGGATGTTGCTGTGCATGTCTGGAAAACAGACATTTGAATTTCTGTTCTAACCATTTCAGGTTTCAAGTCCTATAGAAATTAGAAAACTATCATCATATGATCATCTATAGACTTTAATATCTAAACGAAACAAGTTCAAATGGGCAAGATCATGATTTTAAAAATATTTTGAAGTATTAAAAATGCATGGGGTTACTGGGAAGTTAAAAACACATTAAATTAAATTCTTTCTTCAAATTTGATTTATTAAAGTTTGAAATTTGATTGCAAATCTTGTTCATTTTTATAAGCCATGAATTTTAAGGTTTGAATCAGGATTTTTAGTTGTATAAATTATGGGAAATTTCGAGATGACAGGAATTTACAAATTGGTCGACTACTGGTGATCGAAATAGGCTTGGACCTCGGGGCTGTGTCAGGTGTGGGATCGTAGAACAGCGGCCACGGGAAAATTAATTGCTGATCCTATAGATCACTGTGGTGATGGCAAGGGGAAGATCTAGGGTTTAAGCCTAGTTTTGATTGACTTGGTTCCAGGGAAAGATACGACGTCGACAGGGTATCAGAAATGACCGGACCAAGTGGAAGAGTAGCGTGGGTCAACGAAGCTTCTCTGGTCAGAAGTTCGAGGTCACTGGTGGTTTGTTTCGGCGGCGCGTGGCGATTGTATGATGAGGGGTAGGTTCCAGGTTTAAGCTTGATGGGTTCGAGTTCGCTCGAATTTGATTTCGAGTTGGGTTGTTTGATAGTGAGGTCGGAATTGTAAGAGTTGGTCAGCGGCAACTCATCAGTGATATTAGTGATGATCGGAGCTCTGGCAAGGGTGCGTGCATGTGCACGGTGCAAATTCGTTTCCGTCAATCATCTGTTAGAGTGGAGATGAAGCTATGCATCGGGTTACTCTCGGAATTTTTGGGATGGCGCTTCGGGGAATAATAGTAGCGTGAGTATCTTGTCTGTTTTGTCTCCAGTAGGTTTCAAATTTTTAGTAGTAATGTTCTAGGTTTGAGTAGAAAGATGGATCGGGAAGATCGAGAGAATTGATCGGGTTATGAACGTGATTTTGGGCTTTGAACTCGAAGTGTTTAAAATGTTTTTTTTCTCTTTAGTTATCAGGGCCTAAAATCTAATAACAATGAACTAACAAGTTTTGTTTCGAAATTTAAATTCGAATCTAGTTCAAACTTACTTATTTAAATCTACCTTTTCTAATTGTTTTATTTAACTATTAATTAAGAAGTTTGAAAATTTGATTGAATTAAATTTTGTGAAATTTAGAGTGATTTTAAAAAATTAATTTAAATTGGAAGTTTAAGATTTTTAGAAAAGTAAGTTTTAAAATATAAATTGAATTAGTTTTTTTTTTTAAAAAACCTCTACTTGATAATGTTCTATGTAAATTAAGGATGTTAAGTTTTGTTAACTTTAAATTATCAAGTTAAATGGTTATCTTATTTCAAATCTTAATTAAAGGATTTAATTAAGTTTAGTAAATTATAATGTTAAAATGTTTTTAAAATGTTAATGGTAATTAAGGTATTTATAAGATAATGTTTTATCTTAAGATAATTAAGGTTATAATGTCTTATGATTAATTGAGTTAATTTGGGGAATTAAGTATAATTAATCAATTTGATTAATTAATCATAAAAATTAATTAAGTAATTAATTAAGAGAAATTAATTGGTTTAATTAATAATTAATTAAGGGTTATTAATTAATTTTGGGTTAATTAATTATAATTAAGGATTAATTAAAGGTAAATAAAGGTTAATCAAGTGAAAATTAAGGGTTGATTAACTGTTTAATCAACTAGTTATTAAAGATTAATTAATTTGTAACTGAGGATGTCAAATAATAATTAAGTTTTAATTAAGGAATAGAATGTGGTTAAGAATAATTACTTAATGGAAGTAATTAAAGGAATTAATTACTCGGTGTAATTAATTAAATTAATATGATTATTTTAAGTTAATTAATTAGTTAATTAATTTAAAATAATCATTTGATGATGGGTTAAGTATAATTACTCAGTGTAATTTATAATGTGTAATTACTTAGTGAAGAAATTAACGGGTAATTTACATAATGTAATTAGAAAATGATTAATCAAGATAGTAATTAAAGGATGATTAATTAATTGAATATAATTAATTAATGTTAAATAAACAAGATTTATAAGAAATAAGGTAACTAATTTAATTCATTGGTAGTCAATTAAATTAATTCAGAAATGATATGACTAATTTATCTTGTTTATGAATGGTTGAATGATATTTGAATGCCTTGGATTATTTGTTATCCTTGATATGTGATAGTGATGCTTTGTGAAATGAAATGTTTGTGTAATATGATATGTTGGGTTGAACAGAAATAATGTGGTTATCTATGATGAATTGCTGTGTAAAAGTGACATCCAATATTTAAAATTTGATCACTTGAATAACTGGGTAAAGATGACATTTGATTCGAAGAGACCGGAGTCGGGTATTAGTTAATACCCGAAACCACTTCGATTTGTAATCTATAATAATTCTGTTTAGATTTGATGTGTGAAATCTATATACTGGAATGGAACGATTTAAGTGAACTAGATCATTTAATCAAAGTTTGGTACTTAGAAAATTGATAAGTGTAATAAAGTATTGTCTATACCGAACCTGTGAATTTTTAAAATTGACGCGAGTTGCCCCGGGTTTTATGTAAGTTTATGCTGTTGTATTCCATGTTAGATGGGTTTACTCACGCTGGTTTCCAGCCTGACCCGGGTGTTACTTTGATGTAATGCTCGGGTCAGACCGAGTATTATAGATTTTCAGGTAAGGATGTTCTGGAGCTCAGAAGATGAGCTGGATGGAAGGAACGTAATGGAGTGTTTCTGCTGTGATATATTGATTTATATCTGGTACATGTTCATTGTATATGTCCAGTGTTTGTATATATGATGTAACTCTGATGAATTTTAAATGTAACTGACTAATACAGTTTCCTTTGTATAAAGAATATTATTTGGTATTATATTTTGATCCGCTGCGAATGTGAGTTTTCTATAACTTGTTTCTGATTCTTCTTCTTTCTCTTTTCTTATTTTCTAACTATCTGGTATTTTCGGAATCGAAAATTTCGGGTCGTTATAGAAAAGCTAGGATTTCGGCAAATAAAGGTCAAATACTTTATTTTATATTTTCTATTTGCTTCTAGGTTCATTTGCGTATTTTTATTTATTTTCATATATGAAGGGTGAGCTTTGTTGTAGAGAGGGAGCATTCAAATAAGGGGAGCATATAGAGTTCATTAATGGTCAAATACGTTTAATACATTCAAAATCTTAAATATATGTTTGTTTTCATCAAAGGAGGAGATTAGTTGAATATGCTAGCATATCATTTTTGTTTGATGATAATAAACATATATATATATATATATATATTCATTTAAATGTACTTTTAATTGTACTATTTTATCTTTTACATAATTAAATAAATATTTCCTGAATAAAATGAATAACACAAAATTCAAATTCAAACAAATATTTTAGTATAAATTTTGAATATTACAAAATATGAGCTCTCACTATATATACATTTCAAATTAAAACACAATTTTTCACTATATAATTATCATTTACATTAGCACCTCACTCATATCACTCATTCACTTGTATTTTATCTTTGACTCTGCTCCAGCCTGAATCCAACATCTGAGTTATCTGCAAAATAAACACTGACACAGTAAAACTGAAAGAGAAATACTTTTTGCAGCATAAAATACAATGTGTTTTTAAAAATACTATATGCCTTAGTTATTTGGGTTGTTTGTCATCATATTTATTTTTAATTATTCTACACGAACAACTTATGACATGTAACGACCCGGAATTTTGCTCGTTAGTTTTTGAACATTTGACTCATTTTAAATGTTAAGTGTGGATTATAAATTGGTTTTGAAATAAGAAGATTTTGGTTAAATCAATGAAATTATTTATAATTTCAAATATGGCAATTCGATTGGATTTGGATAATAATAATTTAATATTTGAAATTAGGATAAGTTGTGAATTTTGGTGCATACAGATATGGAAATTGTTTCTAAAATTTATTTAAAGTCTAGGTGGGTTTGAATTTTAGTATTGGACTTTTGGATGGAATCAAAAGTTGATAAGTTAAATCTGAAATTTTTGTATTAATTTAATAGTGGAATTTAATATATAATAATAATTTAAATAATCAAATTTTGATTTAAATTGAATCAGAATGATTTAAAATAAGAATATAGATTCTATGTGATTCATAATTAAGTTAGTAAAGTTTTAAAAGTGAAATTTTAAATAATTTCGATGATTTTGAAAATCGCTCGATTTAATCGACGAGTTAAAATAGCCTTTCGGGGCACAGTCTTGGAATTCGATGAAACTAGTTCCATTGCATCTGTAATAGTGTATTATTATCGGATTTCTAAAATTTAACATTTGGTGTTACCGTTTGTTCATATGGGTGAGAAACTTGTTGAAGTTAAAATCGAAAATTTAATATTTAAACCCGATTCAAAATGCTAACATCCACATATGATTGAATTAGCCTCCGAAACACATTCCATTGTGTTCGAATGCGGGTAAAACCTTATAAATACCTGTCGGCATGTTTCAATTAGAACTCGTTTAAAAAGTTAAGTAATTTTGAATATATTATTGAATTTATATATAGACCTATATATATATATATATATATATATATATATATATATATATATATATATTCATTGCAACAAAACCCTAAATCTATTATTCTCGGCTGCCAGTCAGAATTTCAATGTCTGAAATTCTTTGCATTTTCCCTTTCGATTTCTCATGATCTACTCGGCATCGTCGGAAACTTCCTAAAGGAAAGTCTTAGAGCTCGTCGAGCTCTACGAAGTGAATGGTGGTGATCACATTTTGAGCGACGACGAAGGAGATAATGGAACCGATAGCACCAACATTCGTCCACGTTTTCTGATGCCATTATTGAACTGAGCATGCCTATCTTTCGGCCGATAGTGGAGGAAGGAAGGAGTTTCAACGTGGCAGGTTTGGATCAAACTCCGGCGCGACGTACGTGGAGCAACGATCAATTGAAGAAGCGCGGTCATGGGTTCGTCGTTCTGGAAATAACAAGAGGGAATAAGGATTTTCGACAGCCTTGATTTTCTGTTTCACGATTTTTTTTGGTAATAATAATAAAAAGAAATTTGTTTATAATTATTATTCAAACCTTTAAAAATTCATATCTAACGCATGCATGATCAGAATTTGACGAAACTGGAAGCGCCGGAACTGTAGCAAGGAGCTTTACGCTACAGTACAGTTCTGGGAATGATTGGAGCTTATGAAAATTTTAGATTAAATTGAAGGCGGTCGATTTAATTTAAAATTGGAACGTTCGTCAACGAAAACTCAAGGTGAGTTAATCTCACTCACATCTTAATTTCCATAATTAATTAAAATTGTTAAATTTAACTTATTGCTTGAATGTTTAAATTGCCTGGATGTGATATTATATATAGTAGTAGTATACACATATATTGGAGTGATTGATATTTTCGTATTATATAGCGGATTAGACCCTATGCGTCCCACATAATAGCGGATGACCCTATATACCGCGATATTCCACCTCGAAGTGGAATTGGTATTTTTATGTTATGCTAACATCTATGGATGTAAAAAAAAGGTTGGAGGGATCCAACTGGATTCCTTAAAATATTATATTTATTTTTCTACCTGTGATATGTTATGTGATAACTTGTGATAGATTGAATTGGAAATTAAGTTATTTGGTGCTATGGTTTGGATGAATATAATTTGGTATTTTAAAATATAAAATAGAACGAATTAGGTTTTAAAAAGGAAACGAAAAGAAATTTTTTAAGTAAACAATTATTGGGAATTTGGGTAAATCAAGTAATAAATTTAAAAGGAATTTAAACTAGGATATCAGTTTGAAATTGATTAACTGTTTGGAAACTGTGATTTAAAAGGAAATAAGGAATGGAAATTCGTAAACTGGATGTATAAATGAAGTGGAATATTTATCAGTGGATAAATTTGGAAATATATATTTCCGGTGGGAATTTATACGGAAATGTGCAATTCAATTTAAAAATAAAAAGGTGATTTTGTTTCTGAAAGTTGGAAAGAATATTTTTCCTGGGAAACTAGGTATTTTTTTAGGAAAATATTTCAAAGCATTAATTGGAAGTTTAAAAATGATTTTTTTAATAATGTTTTAGAAAATTTATTATCTTAATTATTTTCGAGTGAAAAGTAAATATTTTAAAGGGAAATTTTAACATAAATATTGACATAATAACTTTATTTTTAAGGGTAAATTTGGTTTATGTTTTGCTCAGGAAACTCTGATAGAATTCCATAAGTATTATTTTGAATAAGAATTTAGTGGCTTTATTTAAATAAATAATTTAAGTATATATTTTTGAAAGTGATTATAAGGAGATGGGAAATGTGTTTTAAAAATAAAAAGCGATTTTATATGTAATAACCCCGTATTTTGTGATTATTTTAATTGTGTATTTTAATTATTTTAAATTAAATTTCCTAATTTAAAAACTTTATTTTATTTATTAAAATGAATAATTTTTTTATTTTAAATATAAAATTTTATTTTATGTGAATTATAAAATCCAAACATGAATAAATATAATATTTTTCAGAAAAGCGGATTTTGGTCAATATGGTAAAACTTTGAATTTTAAATTTAAAACTTAAATATTTGAATTTTTGAATTTTATATTTTACTATGAAAATATATTAAATTTTAAGTACACTGCTTTTCGTCTCGTTGAAATCTGATTAATATTGTGAAAGTTATGCTTTTTACAATATTGTGTGTAAATTGATTTATTTAACAATATTGTTTATTTTAAATTATATAAATAATATTTTTGTTTTTCATATCTTGTTATAATTTGTCCACATATGTGTAATATGTTATGTTATGTATATTATTTATTTTTAAAACATTTTTTTAGTGTAGTAGTTATTTTTTCCAAAAACTAGTTATATTTTGTTTTCCATTTTCAATACTAGTTTAAATATAATGACTATTTTCTTATATTTTTATATATTTTTCTAAAATTTATTTATTCATTTCATTTTCACTTTATTTTGTATTCAGTTTTATTTTATTTACCTATTTTTTATTTTGATTTATTTGAATAAAGAAAAAGGGAAATATCAAAAGACTTTGGCCTTTAACCTTTGACCTTCCATTTTCCACCCCTTCATTTTGGGGCCGTCCTTTCCAAATGCAATAGCGGTGACTTTTTTCTTTTGCAATTCACCTACACACTTCTCTCTCACCTCTTAACTCACATATGTTTTTAGATCTGAAGAAAAGAAATGGTAATGTCTTCTTCTTTTACACTTTTTCTTTGCATTTTTATTTATTTTTCTAGTGAATTTGCCTTGCCACTTCCATGCATTTGCTTGGCCATACTCCTCCACCACCTCCTCCGACCAACTCAACCACCATCCACGGCCATCTCACCTTCCTTTCCCTCTGTCTTGTTCAGGTCATGACTCCCCTAAGTTGTTTGCACCACAAAAATTTCACTAATCACCTTGAAACTAGCATAGCCGAGCTCCAAAAATGCACACGCCCCTTCATTTTTCCACCTTGGCACCTCCTTAGCCGCCGCCACCATAGCCTCCACCACCTCTGGCCACCACTTCAGACCCCACCTGACCTGTAGTATGAATGGCCAAGCCCACACCAGTCAAGGCCGAACCCAAAGTGTGCACCAAAATCACTTATTTTCCTTAAACACTTTGTATTCCCTACCCTTGTAACTTCCACTCCTTTAACACCTTACTAGCTGTGCCTTTATGGACCTATACCCGATCCTATGCACCATTTTGGCCGAGCACATCTGATCTTAGGCCGAACACATAAAGGTCGAGACAATGGTCAAAGCAATTTTGTTCATAGTTGCTTTCATTTTAAAATGTTTCAATATGTATTCTATGTTGAAATCGTAAGCATATTTGGTTTGAAATAATATTTATATTATCTTGTTTATGTGTTGTTCACAAGATTAAAACTTGGCTCTCCACTCCACTCAGGTCAAAAGTCGTGTTATCGTGATTCCGGGGTTCGTTTGTATGATTTGTCTTGCAATCTCCAACTGAAACAAGTGAGTAATTAACACACGACATCTGTATACCTGCCTGTTATATCATTTATATCTGATTATCACATTGCAAGTTCCCTGTAGAATAGAATCGCTATGGGTTGAAATGATACATACCCGAACAAACTTTAGAACAGGAAAAAATCGTTATGGGCTGAAATGATAAGCCTGAGAGATTTTTATTTATTTCATTGTACTTGGGACTAGGGGTTTGAAAAGATAGAACCCTGATTTTCTTTGTAAATTACGGATTGAAATGATATATTATCCGTATCACTTGACCCAGGCTAGAAAATTATATACAGACCCGTGGTTGAGTTGTATTTTTCTAATTTTTTTAAAGCATTTTAAAAATGTAAATATTATGATATTTTGATTTAAATTTGATTAAATTTGATTTTTATAAAATATTAGTGATTTTCGACAAGTTAAATAAGTGAGATAAATAAATGGTAAAGTAGAATTTGAAATATAATTTAATTTTGGAATTTACGATTTTGTTTATAAATGGAATTTAAATTAAGTAAGAAAATATGATAATTTGATTTAAATTTGAATTTAAATTGACTTTTATAAAGTGTTATTTAATTATATAACTTAAAATGGTTAAATAAATGAATACTTTTAAGTGTAATTGAAATATAATATAAATTTGGAAATGTGAAATTTAGTTGAAAAAGAAATTTAAGTTATATAAGTAAAATGGAGATTAAGTTTAGATCATGAAATAGTAAATTCAATTAAAAGTGTAAAGTAAATGCAAGAGTAGGAAATTTTATATGTAACGACCTGCTATTTTCAACCATTCGCATCTGCACATGTCTGACTTGAATTGCTCAAAATTTCAGATTGTTAATTTAAAATTTGACAAAACTGAACATATACGGTAAATAAATCAATCAAAGATCACAAACATAGAGTGATCCAATAATACGCAGCGGAATAAATAATAGTAGTTCATGAAGCTACTATACAAACATCAGAGTTAGAAATAAAATACAATGGAAGGTCTCAACTACAATGAAGTCTCCAATACGAACCGATGACTTCTCTGAACCAATCAACTAGAAAAGCTGAAAGCTGAATCGATAGTTGGATCTCCAAACGAAGCTCCAAACTCCAAAGGTGAGTCTCGAATGCTGTATCACTCAGTCTGACCCGAGCGTAAAGCAAAACACAAAAAACTCGAGTCTGGATTAACACTATTATATCAATAAACCAAATCAAGTGAAATATCAACTGAAATATAATTAACTTAAAGGATGTTTGGGATAACCATCCTCTAAGGATCCATGGAACTATCTACAATGTAGAAATATAAACTATAACACCGTGGTCATTTCAAATTAATTCATACTTCAAAACCAAAAATATCATTTCCATTTCAAATAGATCTATTTCCCAAAATGTTATGTATATATTAAATAATTTATAAAGTAAGGTATTTGCAATTTCCTCAAAAATCAACTCGGCCTTCCCACTCAAATTAATTCAATCTCAATTTATCAATTTTCATTCAATTCAGTTTTCTAAATAACAAATTCAAATTATATTGATTTCGAATATAGATCTTAATCACAATTTTACCATTTAATTTCGAGTATATTTCAAATCTTTAATATTCAGTATTTCGAAGTTAAATTTAACAGTTTTCTACAGATCTCGATTTAGCCTCATGTTTTTTTTAGTCTTGAAATATTCACTTAATAAACTCAGTATTATTAAATAACCTTAATTTACCCTTAGATTAAATATTCCTTTCGATTTTTTTAAACTTGAAATATCATTTAATCACTTTAAATCAAAAAAATCAACTTATAAAATCAAATATTAAACTTCAAATTCAATAGATCAAATCGATTTAATTAAGTAGAATTCTTAATTAGATACAATTTTACTTAATTCAAATTTATCTTCCTTAACTTATACAAGACCTTGAAAATCTGTTCAAAGATATAATACTTAGTCCTATTATATTAATTAAATCAAACTTTATTAGATTAAAGTTTATTATTAAATCTACTTTATGTGAAACTTATAGATATTTCCAATATTAAATATAACCATATATATATTCCCTTTCAAAATCATAGAAATCATTTTTAAAATATTTATATATAGACCAACGGTGTCTATATATAATTTCCTATCCTATGGTCAAGTGACACAGATATTTATCATTTCAATACGTAATTTAAATATATACGGGTAGATATCATTTCCACCCGCAATCCCAAATTCAATTCAAATGAAAGTCGCTTGGGTCTATCATTTCAACCCATAACGAAATTCTCCTATTCTAAAGTCCGTTCGGGTATGTATCATTTTAACCCATAGTGAATTATATACTAACAGGGAACTTGCAGAGTGATAACGGATATGACAATAATAATAACAGGCATATATCATCAATAACAATATAATATAAACAACAGGATATGGCGTCATATCCATAGGTGAACAATTACATATAAATGCATGTCATATATATAATAATTTAAACAATTAACAGTTAAATTTTAGCAACATATTTCAATTATCCTTCCAATTGGAATCAAATTTAATAAATAAAAGAACGTTAATCGTAAGTGATTTCTCACCTTCCGATACTAGAGAGAATAGACAATGAAGTTGAGTTACGAATTCCAAAGCAACGCTAGATAGACACGATTCGATGAAGAAAACCGGCACGACGAACAAGCTGATAAATGGGAAAATCGGTGAGAACTAATCATAATCAATCTTGGCAGAGACAGAAACGAAATGTACGTTGCATTATTATTAATAATTTCATATCAATATTAATTTAAACACATATTAAATTAAATATATATGTATTTCAAAATCATTGCTTTTAAATAAAAACACATATAAACAACAATATTACATAGTAAAATTTGAAATAAATGAATATATACACTCATAAAGATAAACAACATATTACATGTATATATATAACATACACAAAATCTTATATAAACTACATATATATATACATGCTATTTTAAACTGATACTCATATATATATAAACTGATAGGCAGCTATATATAACTAGCTTACATATCAAATTATTCAGTATTAAACATGTATGTTACCAGAACTGATATATTGTATGTTATACGAACAAATACACTATTTTATATGTTTTAAAAATGTAAGTTATTAAAATATCTATATTAACATATTTCATTATATTGTAAATAGCATACTAATATAGTAACACAAAATTTACTTCACCTATATTATCACATAGAGTTAACGAAACTTTCATTATTAAATTTTATGTACTATACGACATATAAGTATCAGTTTATATAAAATAATATATATAACTATTGTATAACATAACGTAAAAAAATAGTGACTAGTATAATATAATTTTTAAAACAAACAAACTAGTATATAAACAACTTTAAATTTTTTATAAACTTTAAAACTGTACAATAGAGGACACATATATATACTTAACTTATGCAATCAAACTATAAATATAACTATAGCAAGTAATACCCAGTATAATATAAACTAACATAATAATATAAAAATACATATTAGTAACCAAAATAACTTGTATTGCCTGCTTTATAAGAACACACACATATAAACATCAGAATATAACTGGTATAATATAATGTATATTAACATACCATTAGTAACCGAAATCAGCAAAACAAAATATAAAACTTTTAAACAATTAAAGTAAATGATATATATATATATATATATATATATATATATAAATTAAAATTAGTATTTAAAACACATTTTAAAAATCAAAATCTTTAGATATTAAAATCAGTATTCATTAAACATGTGTATTTGGACAAATATATTTGTAAATTAAAAAAAAGGGATCAAAGACAAAAACCCAATGTATATATATAACACGCGACCTAGAAAATGTAAAACAGCTAATATATAACGGTATACTATATATATAAAAATGTAATAAAAGAGCTGTAGGAAAGGTAAACCATACGAAGTAATTTTGAAAGCTGTAGGAAAATTTGTACTTAAACAATATATATATATATATATATATATATATTACTATCAACAGTCTTTAAACTTGAAAAAACAAGAAAGAAGAACAAGAAAATACAAAGAAAAAAATGTGCGGCCATTACCTTCAGGAAGAAGCATGTGCGAGAAGATGAAGGCAATATAAGACGCAGATGAAATTGCGTACGTGGGTTTTTGTATTTAACATAGGCTTGCATTGATTTGGTGTACGAAAGGAAAGAAATAAATGATTTGAAACGGTAGAGAATTATAGGATCTCATTCTTATTAAATATAAATAAGTAAAAGGCAAGTGTAAAAGAGATGAAATAATTTACACGTGAAGTGTATGGCAAGATTTTTCGTTCCTTTTAAAATGCACGGCTGATGATTTTAACAGCTAAGGTAAGAAATCAAAAGTGTGCGCATTAGAGAGGCAATAATTAAATCGAAACGTACGCCCAAAATTTATAACAAAGTAACGTACTTTGAATTTATTTGTTTCGTATTTATTTAGTAAAATATTTGCTAAAGTATATTTCAGAAGATAACGTATCATTTATATAACGCCAAATAATTTAAACAAGAACGGATATAAAACATATAATTAAATAGCTATTTACATATTATTTATTTCTTAATTTAAAATTGGATTTGTTGCATCCATTTGATTTGTTTATTACTTTACTAAGAAAATGGATGTATATACGTATAAAAGAAATGTATAAATTTATTTCTTTTTACACATTATTTATTACTTAATTTAAAAGTATATAATCAATTTAAAAGAAAAAAGTTGGAACGAATGTTGTACAAATATATACAGTTCAAATAAAGATTTGAAAGTTAAAATTTAAAATTTCAATTAAAGTTAAATTTAACCCAAAATCAAAATTAGAGAAATGTTTATATTTATTACAATTTGGGCAAATGATTTATAATCAATTCAAGAAATTTCTAAAATTCAAATTTTTAAGTAATCAAACACCAAAGTTTTAAAAAAGATGAATAAAAGTACAAAAATTCAATTAAATAGGTAAACAAAACCATTCAAAATTATTAAAATTTTACGGTTCGAAATTATTAAAATTTTACGGGTCATTAGACTCTCCCCCACTCAAAACTTTTCATCCTCAAAAAGGAAGGAGGTAGGTGGATAGAACAACCAGAAATAAAAGTAGATTGAAAGTCAAGATTTAAATAGTTAATTTAAACTATACAAATTTTTCTTGAATTATTTATTTGAAAGCTTCATTTGTAAATTAATTATCTTCAATACATTAATACTTTTCAAATATCGTTAAATACTAAAAAAATTCTATTAAATCACGTAGTATATAAATAAACAATATTTTAAAAGGATATATTCAAAAAGGAAAAGAAGGTAGATTCAGAAAAACAGATGATGAGTGAATGAATAAAGCTGAGCAGATAAGGTAGATTCAAAAGAATAATATCGAGGATGAATAGTTAATTCAATACAAAATTTCTTTGTTGGAAATACCTTTATAATAAAATACCTTTATATCGAAACAAATTTTCCTTTCGAAAATACTTCTATAACTCGATGTTTCAACAAGTTTATCCTCGTTCTTGCGGACTCTATCCATGTATTGATCAGGCGCAAAGCAAGAATTCTCCAGGTACTTAGTAGACTTGTTTCAACACCCAGCGAAAATACTTGAAAAACCTTTAAAAATGATATGGAAAGTACAATCCAAACACATCACTTGGATCGCAGGATACATAACAATGGTTACGCCTGGATCCCATAGGAAACATCTGTACCCTTTAAGGAATCTCTGCCTTGCGAATTTTGCCATGATAACCAAAACTGTGGACCACAGATACATAATAATGGTTACGCCTGGATCCCCCAGAAAACATCCATACCCTTTAAGCAATCTCTGCCTTGCGGATTTCGCCACCACAACAAACTATAGACCGCAGGATACATAACAATGGTTACGCCTGGATCCCCCAGGAAACATCTATACCCTTTAAGCAATCTCTGCCTTCCGGATTACGCTACCAAAAAAACGGCCACGGGTTACGCCATGGTAGGACACTCGAGTATCACATCCGGCAAAACCAAAATCAGAGAGAACAATATCTATAGAACGAATCCACAATGTGGCCACAAAGCGGATATCAAGCAGAAGGTACTTTCCATATCATTACTTCGAAAATATATATCATATAGTACCTTTCAAATCCATTTCAAATATCATACTTACATAAAGTCCATTATATATAGGATTCCATTTTCAAATCGAATACTTTTCAAATAATTAGTATATCAAATCACACTTATATAGACTTCGATTATATAAGATTTCTCTTTCCAAATTGAGTACCTTTCAAATCAATAGTTTTCAAATCAACTTCATACTTACACAAATCAAATTTACATAAGTTCGATAGCTTCCAAATCAAGTATTTAGTCAAACAAGGTCCTCAATTTCAATTTGTTTCAATATCAGTTCAATTTCAAAATCATATATGCTTTCACCAAATTTCTTCCAATTCAAATATCTTCAGTTTCAAAGTTTCCAAGTTAATAGGTTTAAAAAGTCATCCTCGTTTCCAAATCAACTTAATTTATGTCCAACAAATTCATTTCAAAATCATCATATAAATATTGGGTTTCACATTCGAATCTATTTTTGAAACCAAATATTTTTTAAAATCAATTATACCCATATGATAACCAAGTTTATAACCATCCCTTTAAAACCCTTGAACTATTTATTTCTATTTGAAATATCCAATTTACCTTTCTGAAAACTATTATTTAAAACTAAATTTTTATTCAAAATATTTCATATTAGTATAATTCAAAATAGTCTTATTCATTTACTTAACAAAACAGTTTCAAACTTATTTAAATCATATTACTTCAAAACTAAACTTACATACTTTATCAAATGATTTATACTTTTCAAAATTACTTAGCTTTGAAAATAAACCTTGATTTGGAAATGTTCGAACATTCAAAATAGTCGGTAAAATCAAATTTCAAATCCAAAAGTTGAAATCAGAAACAAATCAGTAAATTAATTTCAATGGATAGGGTTATACCAAATCAAATCCGAAATTCGAGGACTGAACACCGGCTCACTTAAAATCGTTTCAAATATATATACATATATTTTTTGAATATCGAATTATACTTTGGAATTTGAAATCAAAATTGGTTTCACAAAATCACTCGCATAGCGAAGCTATTAAAGTGGCCTCTCCCCCACTTTGAAACTCGAAAACCAATGTCGATGATGCGTGCACTCATTACCGAAATTATTTTCCAGCGACACAAGTGAATTCTGGACTTCTATTTTCTTGAAAACTTCTTTAAAATTTCTTCGAAATCATTGGAATTCATTTGAAACATTTCTTATTTGGGAAAATACTTTTAAATCGTATTATTATTATATATTTTCCAAAATCTTTAAACCAATTTCAAAATACCGGAATTCAATTCTCGAATTTCAAATTTAACCCTTCAGTTATAAATTATTTTTATATAAATCCAGTTCTTATATAAAAAATTTCAAATTTCATATCCTTTAGAAACTTCAAATTCTCATTTTAAAAAGGTATATAATCTTTATCGAAAACATTTTTGCTTTTATATATAGAATATAATCATTCTTATCAAAATAATAATTTCGATATATAAAACAATTTCAAAAATATAGCCTAACCCAATTTTCAAGGATGATTCAAGGATGGATTTCAAAACAAGGATAAAGATTCAAAATTAGAGAACTCTAATCAAATAGAATTCTATTTCGAAAATAGGCTCAATCGAAGATGAGATAATTAAATCTCAAATAGAAGATGGATATACTTATATAAATTGCGGGCGACCTTAACCGGGTCAACCGTGACTACAAGGATTAGATCGATGCAGAATTCTATGGCAAATCGACATTCGATCGTCAGAGGTGGAATCCGACATAACAAGAGAAAGCAGCATCTAAACCGAGGGTATATAAGCCTTCGGTGAATCAATGCCAATTGTAAAGGGGTTTCTTCCCTTTGCAATCATCCAGTGGAGCTGTGGATACTCCAGAATCGAAAGAACACGAATAGGGAGAGAAAACTATAACTTTTGGAACCGAAGGGAAACGTTCCAAAATCCAAATGAAACCGAGTCAAAGAGGAAGAGATTCAAGCTCGAACAAAAGCAATTCTGTAAATTAATTTACGAAATATGCGAAGTTTGCCTAGAGCCAAAGCTCCGATACCAACTGTAATGACCTGCTACTTTCAACCATTCGCATCCGTACATGTCGGACTTGAATTGCTCAAAATATCAGATTGTTAATTTAAAATTTGGCAAAACCGAACATATACAACAAATAAATCAATCACAGAATCACAAACATAGAGTAATTCAATAATACGCAGCGGAATAAATAATAATACTTCATGAAGCTACTATACTAACATCAGAGTTAGAAATAAAATTCAACGGAATATCTCAACTACAGTGAAGTCTCCAATACGAACCGATGACTTCTCAGAACAAATCAACTGGAAAATCTGAAAGCTGAATCGATAGTTGGATCTCCAAACGAAGCTCCAAACTCCAAAGGTGAGTCTCGAATGCTACATCACTCAGTCTGACCCGAGCGTAAAGCAAAACACAAAACACTCGAGTCAGGATTAACATTCTTATATCAATAAATCCAACTCAAGTGAAATATCAACTGAAATATAATTAACTTAAAGGATGTTTGGGATAACCATCCTCTAAGGTTCCATGGAACTATATACAATGTAGAAATATACACTATAACACCGTGGTCATTTCAAATTAATTCATACTTCAAAACCAAAAATATCATTTCCATTTCAAATAAATCTATTTCCTAAAATGGTATGTATATATTAAATAATTTATAAAGTAATGTATTTGCAATTTCCTCAAAAATCAACTCAACCTTCCCACTCAAATTAATTCAATCTCAATTTATCAATTTCCATTCAATTCTGTTTTCTAAATAACAAATTCAAATTATATGGATTTCCAATACAGATCTGAATCACAATTTTACCATTTAATTTCCAGTACATTTCAGAGCTTTAATATTCAGCATTTCGAAGTTAAATTTAACAGTTTTCTACAGATCTCGATTTAACCTCATATTTTTTTAGTCCTGAAACATTCACTTAATAAACTTAGTATTATTAATAAACTTAATTTACATTAGATTAAATATTCCTTCCGATTTGTTTAAACTTGAAATATCATTTAATCACTTTAAATAAAAAAAATCAACTTATAAAATCAAATCTTAAACTTCAAATTCAATAGTTCAAATCGATTTAATTAAGTAGAATTCTTAATTAGATACAGTTTTACTTAATTCAACTTTATCTTCCTTAACTTATACAAGTCCTTGAAAATCTGTTCAAAGGTATAATACTTAGACATATTATATTAATTAAATCAAACTTTACTAGATTGAAGTTTATTATTAAATCTACTTTATATAAAACTTAAAGATATTTCCAATATTAAATATAACCATATATGTATTCCCTTTCAAAATCAAAGAAATCATTTTCAAAATATTTATATATAGACCAACGGTGTATGTATATAATTTCCTATCCTATGGTCAAGTGACAGAGGTATTTATCATTTCAATCTGTAATTTAAATATATACGAGTAGCTATCATTTCCACACGCAATCCCAAATTCAATTCAAATGAAAGTCGCTTGGGTCTATCATTTCAACCCATAACGAAATTCTCCTATTCTAAAGTCCGTTCGGGTATGTATCATTTCAATCCATAGTGAATTATTGTAACGACCCGGTATTTTCAACCATTCGCATCCATTATAAGTGTATAGGTAGACACTCATGCCGGAATTGGATTGCTCAAAATACCACGTTGTAAATAAAAATTTGGCAAATCTCAGAATATACAGTAAATAAAAATCATAGATCACAGACACAGAGTATATAAAAGTGCAGCGGAAGAAAAAGAGATAGTAGTTCATGAAGCTACTATATAAAATATAAGATACATCAGAGTTAAATAAGATACAACAGAAGAGTGACAAGATACATCAGGTACAAATCAGATACAACACTGAACCACTGGATACTGAAACAAAATAGATGGCTGGATCTTCAAGGAAAGCTCCAACGCCGAAGGTGAATCTTGAATGCTAACTCAATCAATCTGACCCGAGCGTAAAGCAAAATACAAAACCCTCGAGTCAGGACATAAATACTTATAAACTGTAAATCAACTCAAGTGAACAGTAACAAAATGCATCAGTAACTTAAAGGATGTTTGGGACCGCCCATCCTCTAAGGATCCGTTAAACTATTTACTATGTAGTAATATACGCTATATACGGTAGTGTCTAATCAGTAAAGTATAATCATATAGAAAATAGCGTTAAGGGGATAGTGAACCTTAACGCGGTCGGATCTTTAAAACCAAAATCGTAGTGGGCTCGATATAAGGATATGACACGACATGCGAGGAAATGCCAGGGTGGATACACCGTTTGCACTCCCGGACCGGTGGTGACGGCAAGCCAGCAGCTTCCGCCCACCTCGAACAATAACCCCGAATCAAAGTGGCGCCACCGAATCGAATCACAACAGTAATAGAATGGTTTCCAATGGAGCATGCTCGATGAAAGGGTGCGACCCTTTGTGTAGGCCGGTATAGCTCCTGTTTTAGTCATATATGCCAACTCACGGGAGTTGGGTCCACGTAATATACCTCGAGAACGTCGCCACCATCCTACTTCATTCTGGAATCTCCACCGCGTACACAGTTGTTAAAGTGGTTTTCGGTATTGGCCGGCTATAAGACAATATCCGATCCCGGTCTCTTTAACAACCAATCGTTATTATAACCCGTGGTTATAACTTTAAAACAATATTTTATACTTCAAAATAAAATATCCCTTTCAATCCAAATCTTTATCAAAATAAAGATTAAATCATTTCCAAAACCATTTCAATATATCATCGTAAAATATCTTTCAATTCAAATATTTATCAAAATAAATATCAAGTCATTTATAACCATTTTAATATATTAAATTTTCATACCCTTTCAACACTACCTTTCAAATCATTTTAATATATCAAAATATCATAACCTTTCAAAGCTTCAGTTCCAAAATATCATATCTTTCAGAACTTCTATTTAAATCATGTTAATATCAAAATGTCCTATCTTTCAAACTTCATTCAAATCATTTTAATATATCAAAATATCGTATCTTTTCAAACTTCATTCATTTCAAATCATTATTCATTTTATTCAATCTGAAATACCATTTCAATTCATATTTCAAAACAGTTTATGTTCCAAAATCATTTTTAATCATTAAATGAAGTTATTATGTTTAATAATTAAATTATTAAATTGCCAAAATTTCAACTTCCAAAGTTCATTTATTCACTTAAGTTTATCAAAACCGTGAAAATTCACTTTTCGCATCATTTAGAAAACTTATACGGAAAGTTACATTCTAAACAGTTCAATTTAACAAAAGACAGCATTTTAAAATGTTATAATAGGTTTACTTAAATTCGAATAACTTAGTTAAATTCAAAAATTATAGCACTTACAAAGATTTCTATAATAGCTTTTAATTCAACTTAGCTTTTTAGTTCATTATCATCAACTACAACGTTTACAAATGCTGTAATATCATTTACATTGTAATTAATAGCATTTCAAAAAATGCAGTCAATTAACTTCAAATATTCAATAAAATTTCTCAACCAATTATATTTTTTTTTTAAACATTTTTAACTTATAAAATCATACATTTTCACTTTTATAACATCATTTAATTTTTCTCAAGTTCATGATTTTATAAAGTTAAATTTCCATTCAAAAATCAAGATTTAATAATAATTCACTTATTAAAATGCGATGTTGAATTTTTAAAATCCATTACATTAAATTTCAAATTAACACTTAAGTTAAAATTCTCAAATATAACTTAGTTTTATTTTTATTTACTTAACTAAAAGTTCACCTTTACGTCAATTTCATAAATTTCCAGTTTTAGTTATATTTCAAAATTTCAACTTACAATATTCATTCATTTCACATTTCACCTTTATTAAAATCATTAATATGATATAAAAATCACTTTAAATTCATTTAAATTCAAATTATCATAAATTTATCATAATTTCATATTCAATTAAATTTCCAATTATAATTAAATCAAATTTTCCAAAATAACTTACGTTCAAAATTTTCTAACTTTTCATTAATTCTTTCACTTACAATTATTCAGAAAATCAATAATATTTTACAAAAATTTTATTTTTATTAAATTTCAAATCAAAATATTATAATAATTAAATTTCTAAAATATTTTAAAATTTTTGGAAAAACATATTTTAACTACGGGCCTGTATAAAATTTTCTACGCTAGGTAAAGTGATACGGGTAATATATCATTTCAACCCATAATTTACAAAGAAAATCCGGGTTTTATCATTTCAAACCCGCAATCCCAAGTCAAAATGAAAAATTAAAACCATTCAGGCCTATCTTTTCAGCCCATAACATTTTTTTCTAACAGGAAACTTGCAGTGTGATCATATACAGAAATAATATAAACAAGGTCAATATCACAATATACAGTCATATATCAGATGTCAGGTGAAAATTAATGGTTTTAACATGATAATAATATGGTAATAACATGGCATAGCATATCATATGATCATCATTAACTTGCATAAACATTTTTTATTACTAAACACTTGTCATCGATTCACTTTTCATAAGTATAAATGTCAGAGTGAGAAAGACTCGCTTTTTCAAGCTGAAGACCTAAACAACAAACACAAGTGCGATTCCAAAAGCACGACAAGCACGATATAGCATGACTTTTGATTTGAATGAATGGAGAGCCTTGATATTTGTCTTGTAAACATATACCCAAAACAATACAATAATACATAAGTTTTCAATTCAAAAACGACTAAACTAGGCTAAAAATAACTGCATAAATCAAGCAGAGTTGCTATGCACTTGCTTCCAACACACTCTAGGTTCAGCCATAAGGTATACTACAGGTCTAAGGTAAGATTTGGATCAGGTTTTGGTTGGGTATGGTCAGCCTAACATAGGTTAACATGGTGCAAAAGTGTGGAGAAGGGAAAACAACACAACAATCAACATACACATGATTTTCAAGGCACTACAAGGCACGGTTATGGTCATGGCCTGTACTTTGGGGTCAAAGGGGATGGTGTGGCCGAGAGTAAAGGTGGTGCTGGAGGTGGTGGAGGTGGTGTTAGTGGCGGCCATGGGTGGTGGAAGGTGGTGGATGCATAGATTTGCTCGGTTAGGTCATGTAGGTGAATTATATTGTATTTGGTGATAGATCTACCACCAAGGGTGGCTCGGCTTGGGATGGCCAGTGAGGAGGAGGTGGTGGTGATGGGTTCCAGTGGTGGTGGAGGCAGCAGGGGCTGGAGAGGAGGCAGGGCCGAACCTAGAAGAGGAAGAGACAAGTGCAAATCAATATAAAACAATGAAAAAGTGAAATAGAAAAGAAGATTTACCAAAGTTTTTGAACAAGGAGGCCATAAATTTTTTTTTAGGATTGAGAAAGAGAAAAATTTCATGACAAATGAGCAAGGGAAGTCGGCTGGAGATGGTATAGGGAAATACCAAAAAAACAGATGTATTGATGACAAAAGAAACTGCAAAAGAAATAGTGAAACGTTTATACGTTTCTTAGCCTTTAACCCTTTCAAATTTCTCATATATATTTATATACATCTAAATAACTGAAAATAATTAAAATCTCAGTTAAAATTCGAAAGTATAACATATAAACAAAATATTAATAATTAAATATTAATTAGATATGACTAAAATAAGAAAAATAGCACAGAAAATGAAAACTTGACTTAAGAATTAGAAATAACTTCAATATACTTTGGAAAAATTTACTTTAATTTAAATACATGTAAAATGAATAAAATAAAGTAAAACACAGAAAATAAAAGTGGGTGCATAAAATAAATAAATAAATTTTAATTATATATAATTAAATTAAGAAAATGGCTTAAAATTGTAGACTAGGCTTTAAAATTAGAAATAAATTCAAATGAACTTTAGAAAAATTATATTATCATTTTAAAAATACTTAAAAGTAAAAATATACATAATATAAAATATTATCACATATTAATGTAAAATATAACAAAGAAGAAGTAACTTATACAATTTAAAATAGTCATTGTTAAATAACCCTATATACGTACAATATTGTAAAGGGTATAACTTTCACAATTTACATCCGATTTCAACGAAACGAAAAGTGGTGTTCTTAGAATTTTATGTAATCTCATAATAAAAGAAAAAATTAAAATTTTAAACTTTTAAAATTTTAAGTTGAAAGTCACAGTTTGACTATTTTGACCAAAATCAGCATTTCAGGCAAATATTCAACTTACACAAGTTTGGATTATAACTCATATAAAAATCAAGATTATATTTAAATAATGAATTCAATCATTTCAAATAAGTAAAATAAGTTTTTAAATCAAAATCTTACATTAAAAATAATTAAAATATACAATAAAATAATTACAAAATACAGGGTTGTTACAATTATATACTAACAGGGAACTTGCAGAGTGATAACAGATATGACAATAATAATAACAGCCATATATCATCAATAATAATATAATATAAACAACAGAATATGGCTCATATCCATAGGTGAACAATTACATATAAATGCATATCATACATATAACAATTTAAACAATTAACAGTTAAATTTTAGAAACATATTTCAATTCTCGTTCCAATTGGAATCAAATTTAATAAATAAAAGAACGTTAATTGTGAGTGGTTGCACACCTTTCGATGCTAGATAGGATAGACAATGAAGTTGAGTTACGAATTCCAAAGCAACGCTAGATAGACACGATTCGATGAAGAAAACCGGCATGACGAACAAGTTGATAAATGGGAAAATCGATGAGAATTAATCAGAATCAATCTTGATAGAGACAGAAACGAAATGTACGTTGCATTATTATTATTAATTTCAAATCAATATTAATTTAAACACATATTAAATTAAATATATATGTATTTCAAAATCATTGCTTTTAAATAAAAACACATATAAACAACATATATTTACATAGTAAAATTTGAAATAAATGAATATATACACTCATAAAGATAAACAACATATTACATGTATATATATAACATACACAAAATATTATATAAACTACATATATATATATATATATACACATTCTATTTTAAACCGATACTCATATATATATAAACTGATAAGCAACTATATATAACTAGCTTACATATCAAATTATTCAGCATTAAACATGTATGTTACCAGAACTGATATATTGTATGTTATATGAACAAATACACTATATTATATGTTTTAAAAATGTAAGTTATTAAAATATCTATATTAACATATTTCATTATATCGTAAACAGCATACCAATACAGTAACACAAAATTTACTTCACCTATATTATCATATACAGTTAACAAAACTTTCATTATTAAATTTTATATACTATACAACATATAAGTATCAGTTTATATAAAATAATATATATAACTATTGTATAACATAACCTAAAAAAACAGAGACCAGTATAATATAATCTTTAAAACAAACAAACTAGTATATAAACAACTTTTAATTTTTTTATAAACTTTAAAACTGTACAATAGAGGACGCATATATATACTTAACTTATGCAATTAAACTATAAATATAACTATAGCTAGTAATACCCAGTATAATATAAACTAACATAATAATAAAAAATAAAAAATTAGTAACCAAAATAACTTGTATTTCCTGCTTTAAAGAATACACACATATAAACATCTGAACATAACCGGTATAATATAATGTATATTAACATACCATTAATAACCGAAATTAGCAAAACAAAATATTAATTTTTTAAACAATTAAAGTAAAAGATATACATACATACATACATACATACATACATACATACATATATATATATATATATATATATAAATTAAAATTAGTATTTAAAACACATTTTAAAAATCAAAATCTCTAGATATTAAAATAAGTATTCATTAAACATGTGTATTGGGACCAATATATTTGTAAATTAAAAAAAGGATCAAAGGCTAAAACCTAATGTATATATATAACACGCGACCCAAAAAATGTAAAATAGCTAATATATAACGGTATTCTTTATATATAAAAATGTAATAAAAGAGCAGTAGGAAAGGTAAAACATATGAAGTAATTTTGAAAGCTGTGAGAAAATTTGTACTTAAATAGTAATATATATATATATATATATATATATATTTCACTATCAATAGTCTTTAAACTTAAAAAAAAAGAACAAGAAAATACAAAGAAAAAATAATATATGTGCGGCCATTCCCTTCAGGAAGAAGCACGTGTGAGAAGATGAAGGCAATATGAGATGCGGATGAAATTGTGTACGTGGGTTTTTGTATTTAACATAGGCTTGCGTTGATTTGGTGTATGAAAGGCAAGAAATAAATGATTTGAAACGGTAGAGGAATTATAGGATCTCATTCCTATTAGATACAAATAAGCAAAAGGCAAGTGTAAAAGAGATGAAATAATTTACACGTGAAGTGTAAGGCAAGATTTTTCATTCCTTTTAAAATGCACGGCTGGTGATTTTAACAGCTAAGGTAAGAAATCAAAAGTGTGCGCATTAAAGAGGCAATAATTAAATTAAAACGTACGCCCAAAATTTATAACAAAGTAACGTACTTTGAATTTATTTGTTCGTATTTATTTAGTAAAATATTTGCTAAAGTATATTTCAGAAGATAATGTATCATTTATATAACGCCAAATAATTTAAACAAGAACGGATATAAAACGTACCAAATAAAACGTATAATTAAATAGGTATTTACACATTATTTATTTCTTAATTTAAAATTTGATTTTTTACATCCATTTGATTTGTTTATTACTTTACTAAAAAAACGGATGTATATATGTATAAAAGAACGTATAAATTTATTTCTTTTTACACATTATTTGTTACTTAATTTAAAAGTATATAATCAATTTAAAAGAAACAAAATTGGAACGAATGTTGTATAAATATATACAGTTTGAATAAAAGATTTGAAAGTTAAAATTTAAAATTTCAATTAAAGTTAAACTTTAACCCAAAATTAAAATTAAAGAAATTGTTTATATTTATTACAATTTGGGCAAATGATTTATAATCAATTCAAGAAATTTCTAAAATTCAAATTTTTAAGAATCAAACACCAAAGTTTTAAATAAGATGAATAAAAATACAAAAATTCAATTAAACACGTAAATAAAACCATTCAAAATTATTAAAATTTTATGGGTCATTACATTACACTTGAATTTATTAAGTGAATTGTTGAAAATTTAATTTTATTTATAGGAAATTTACTTTATAAATCATAGATTAAAGGGTATTTAAATGATCATTTTTAAAGTGAGAAAATATAATTTTATAAGTAAAAAATGGTTTAAAATAAAGTCTAATTTATTTATGTAATTTTATTGAAAATTTGGAATTTAATAATAGCACTTCAGAAATGATATTGTTTCTGAAATTAACTTAAAAATCTAAAGTAAATGATATTACAGCACTTTGTAAGCGCTGTGGTTGATACAATTGAACTATGGCTAAATTTAACTAAGTAATATTACAGCACTTGGTAAGTGTTGTGGTAGCAGAAAGATAACTATAATCTGAAACTAAGTAAAGGGATACAGTAGCACTTGATAGGTGCTATGGTGGGATGAAATGAACTGTTTTCAAAAGAATTAAACTATTACAACAGTTCTATTTAAATGTTGTCTTTTCGGAATAAACTGTTTTCAAATGAACTAAACTATTACAGCAGATTTGTTTAAATGCTGTTTTTGCTGAATTGAACTGTTTTCAATTATAACTTACAACAGTTTTTCTAAATGCTGTTAAAGGCTGTAATTTTCAATGATTAAGGTTTTCAACTAAATAAACGAGCTCAGAATTATCTAAAATTTTGGGAATTGAATAATTGATTTGTAAATATAATAACTTCACTTTTAAATGGTTTAAATGAATTGTTTTGATTTAAATATAAATTATTTGAAAGGTGATTTGAAATGATAATAAATGAATGATATCTTTGAATTAAAAGGGTATTTAAATTTGAATATTTGGGTTTGAATTCAAACAATGATTTGAAAATGAAGTTTCGAAAATATATGATATTTTGATATATTGAAATGGTTTGGAAATGATTTGATCTTTATTTTGAATTTGAAAAAGATACTTTATTTTGAAGTATAAACTATGATTTTTAAATTATAACCACGGGTTATAATAACGATTTGTTGTTAAAGAGACCGGGATCGGATGTGGACATACTCTCTGTCGATACCGAAAACCACTTTGACAACTGTATACGCGGTGGTGATTCCATAATGAAGTAGGATGGTGGCGATGATCCTCTTGAGGTATGAACGTGGACACGACTCCCATGAGTTGGCTTAAGGTGGCTAAAACAGGAGCGATCGACGGGCCAAGTGAGGTAGCTCCTCCGATCGGACACATTCCTTCGATACTATATTGTGATTGATTTGATGTACATCCTCCGATTTGATTGGGAGAGTGTTCCGAGGTAGGTGGTAGTGGCTGTTATGCATTACCACCAGCTCGGAAGCGTAATTGGTACATCTATCCTGGCATTGCCTAGTTGTGCCGTGTCACCTACCATATCGAGCCTTACTACGAGTTTGTTTTCCTCCCATAGCCCATGGAGTATTTAGGGTAGTCTCCCGATCTGGAGATATGCTGATACTGGATGGACTGCTGGGACAATTATGTGTTGGGGGCTATATGGGTAACCCTTTCAACGCTATTTTAAAGTAAGTTTATTTTACAGTAGACATTATTATAATAGTGTAATATTACTACATAGTAATAGTTTAACGGATCCTTAGAGGATGGGCGGTCCCAAGCATCATTTAAGTTACTTGTACTTTATCACAGTTGACTTGAGTTGGTTTACATTATATAAGTATGTATGTCCTGACTCGAGTGTTTTGTATTTTCCTTTACGCTCGGGTCAGCCTGAGTATTCACAGCTTAGCTTTGGATTTCCCTTTCAAGAGCTAGGAATCGCTGGAGATTTGCCTACCTAGATTATCTATTTATTTCAGTTCAGTTGTTCTATTTCAGCTTGTGTTATAGAACTTCTATATATATTTGGGATTTCTATTGTATTTGTTTTTAGACTGATATTATGTTTTTTGTTTTGAGAATTTGTTATAGTAGCTTCATGAACTACTATGGTATTTTATTTCCGCTGCGAGTTATTCTGTTATTTCCGTGTCTATGATTCTGTGAATTATTTCATTTGCTCCAAATTTTATTTACAATGCGGTATTTTGAGAAATTCAAGTCCAACATGTGCGGATGCGAATGGCTGAAAATATCGGGTTTTTACATTTGGTATCAGAGTTTTGGGTTTTAGGCAAACCTTAGCCTGCGGAGCAAAAACTCATTAGAGATAGGGTAGAAATACTCTAAAATGAGTGAAATCAGTCTCAGAATCACTTTCTTTGTGAGAGAACGTATTTTCAAAGTATAAAATGATTTTCAAAATGATTTTTCAAAGGATTTTTCAAAGAATTATTTTGATATAAACTTTTCTTGTTTTAAAGGAAATTTTCTAAACTTCCTTCCTTTCGTATCTACCCTGTTAGCATTTCCTTCTTTAGGATATTCATCCAAGTGAATTTTATCCTATCTTATCTTTGTCTCCTCCATATCTTGTCCTAAATTCATTATTGATATTTTTCAGGATGAATCGAGGAATGCCAGAGGTAGGGGTATTGCCCCAGCTCCTCAACCTGTTGCACCTGTTAAGTTCACTGTTCTCTGTAAGGAATTCACTCAACTTGGTGGTACCAAGTTTTTGGTTCAGAGAGCATTATTGAAGCCCAACAATGATTGCATAGTTTAGAGAGGATATTTACTGGTCTTGAGATTACTGATGCTCAAACGTGTAAGTTAGCAGCATGGCAGTTACATGAGGCTGCCTTAGATTGGTGGGACTCTGTTACAGCTAACACCGTCGAGGCTGATCTTTCTTGGGAGCAGTTTAGGTATCTTCTTATGTTTCTTTGAATTCTATTTCTCTGTGTCTTTCTTGCCTTTTCTAAGCTTATCTATCATCTTTTCAGAGATGCTTTCATTGCTAAGTAGATGCCCGAAGCCGGGAATTCCCAGCTTTATAGGGAGTTCATGGATCTCAAGCAAGGAAGCATGTCTCTTTCAGAGTATGAGGGGAAGTTCAACGAACTTTCCAAGTTCGGTCCTAGCTTGATAGACACTCCTCTCAAGAAGAATGAGAAGTTCATTTCTGGTGCTCGTCTTGAGTATTATGGTCGTCTCATTTCCCATGTTCATGGCACTTTTACCCAGCTTATGGATATGGCTATTCGTTTGAGAACCCTACTTCTAAGAGTCCTGCTGTTGTTGGTGCTCCCTTATCTTAGTCTTCCTCTACTAACTCTAAGAAGTGAAAGACTAATTTCTAGCTGCAGAAGCAGAATTGGCTCAAGAATGCGAGTTTGGAATCTTCATTATCTTCTCCTTCTCAAAGGCAGCCTGTTGATCTTTCTTCTATCACCTTCTTCAAGTGTGATCAAAAGGGACACTATGCCAATAGTTTCCCTACTTTAGCTGGTGCTGTTGTTCCTCCTCCTACTCAGTTGGGTAAACCTTTCGGTATATTTGCTTTCACCTCTGCATCTTCTTCAGCTCATGTTCCTAGTGCTCCTAGGAATGACCAAGGTACTCTTTGGTGCACACTTTTTCTTTATTTCTATATCATGTTCGTGTTTTATTTGATATTGGAGTTTTCCATAGTTTATTTCTATTGATTTGTGTGATAAGTTTGAGTATCTCCTTTCTCCTGAGTTTGCTTTTGTGTCTTTATGTGTTTCAAATCCAATTGGGGCTCCGTAAACCTTAATAGGATTTGTATGCATGTGCAACTTCTCTATTTCTGATCATTGCTTTCGTGGCGATCTTCTTTTGACTCCTGTAGTCAGATTTTATCCTGATGTATTTGGTGAAATCACTGCTTTACCTCCTAAGAGGGAAATTGATTTTTGTATTGATCTTATTCCTGGAGTTCTGAGAATGGATTCAATGAATGGTTAGTCATACCTTTTGGTTTCACTAATGCTCCTACTTTCTTTGTTGATTTGATGAATCTTATTTTTCGTGCTATGCTTAATAAAATTCTCTAAATGCCATTTCTAGAAAGATGAAGTCCGACTCCTTGGACATATCGTTTCTAGTAATGGAATTTCTGTTGATCCAATCATGATCGCTGCGATCAATGTAAATCTTTCTTTCTTTATCTTTTTCCTTAGTCATTCAATTATTATATCTTTTCTGTTGTTCTTATTTCTCTCTATTCTATTACAGGATTGCGAAACTTCTAAGATTTCATAGTTTTCTGAGCCTTGCCGGTTATTACCGGAGATTCTTTGAGAATTTTGCTCGGATTGCTGCACTTCTCACTGCTTAGTTTATCTGGGTTATTGTGGATAGACTGACCAAGTCCTCTCATTTCATTCTGGTTAAGTCTACTCGTTTTGCTTCTAGCTTGTCTGAGATCTACATGAGGGAGATTGTTCGTCTCCATGATGTTCCTCTCAGTATTGTCGGTGATCGTGATCCTATCTTTTCCAGTCAGTTTGGAAAGCTTTTCGGGTATCTTTGGGTACTCATCCGAATCTGAGCACTACTTACCATCCATAGACCGACGGTCAAACGGGAAGAGTGAATCAGATTTCTCGAGGATCTTCTTCGTGCTGGTGTTTTTGATTCGGGAGGATCTTGGGAAGATTATCTCCATCTTGTTAAACTTGCCTATAACAACAGTTATCATGTATAATCTCAATTTTCTTGTCATCCTGTCTTAATCCTATTCCATTCTATTTTTTCTGTATTTCTTCCGTACTTCATCCCTTTTTGGGGATGAAAAGTTTTGAGTGGGGGAGAGTGTAATAACCCTGTATTTTGTGATTATTTTAGTTGTATATTTTAATTATTTTAAATTAAATTTCCTGATTTAAAATCTTTATGTTATTTATTAAAATTAATAATTCTGTTATTTTAAATATAAATTTTGATTTTTATGTGAATTATAAAATCCAGACATGAATAAATAGAATATTTTTCAAAAAAGTGGATTTTGGTCAATATGGTCAAACTTTGACTTTAAAATTAAAATTTAAAATATTAGAAATTTTGAATTTTATATTTTATTATGAAAATAGATTAAATATTAAGTATACTGCTTTTCGTTACGTTGAAATCCGATTAATATTGTTAAAGTTATGCTTTTTACAATATTGTGTGTAAATTAATTTATTTAACAATATTGTTTATTTAATTTATATAAATAATATTTTTGTTTGTCATATCTTATTCTAATTTGTGTATATATGTGTAATATGTTATGTTATGTATATTATTTATTTTTAACACATTTTTTTAGTGTAGTAGTTATTTTTTCCAAAAACTAGCTATATTTTGTTTTCAATTTTCAATACTAGTTTAAATATAATAACTATTTTCTTATATTTTTTCTATATTTTTCTAAAATTTATTTATTCATTTCATTTTCACTTTATTTTTTGTTCAATTTTATTTTATTTACCTGGTTTTTATTTTGATTTTTTTTGAATAAAGAAAAAGGGAAATATCAAAAGGCTTTGGCCTTTAACCTTTGACCTTCCATTTTCCACCCCTTCACTTTTGGGACGTCCTTTCCAAATGCAATAGCCATGACTTTTTTCTTTTTAAATTCATGTACACACTTCTTCTCACCTCTCAACTCACGTATGTTTTCAGATCTAATGAAAAGAAATGGTAATGTCTTCTTCTTTTACACTTTTTTTTGCATTTTTATTGATTTTTCTAGTGAATTTGCCTTTCCACTTCAATGCATTTGCTTGGCCATACTCCTCCACCACCTCCTCCGACCAACTCCACCACTATCCACGGCCATCTCACCTTCCTTTCCCTCTGTCTTGTTCAGGCTGTGACTCCCCTAAGTTGTTTGCACCACAAAAACTTCACTAATCACCTTGAAACTAGCATAGCCGAGCTCCAAAAATGCACACACCCCTTCATTTTTCCACCTCGGCACCTCCTTAGCCGCCACCACCATAGACTCCACCACTCCAGACCCCACCTGACCTGTAGCATGAATGGCCGATCCCACATCAGTCAAGGCCGTACCCAAAGTGTGCACCAAAATCACTTATTTGCCTTAAACACTTTGTATTCCCTACCCTTGTAACTTCAACTCCTTTAACACCTTACTAGCCATGCCTTTATGGACCTATACCCGATCCTATACACCATTTTGGCCAAGCAGACCTAACACTAGGCCGAACACATGAAGGTTGAGGCAATTGTCAAAGCAAATTTGTTCATAGTTCCTTTCATTTTAAAATGTTTCAATTTGTATTCTATGTTGAAATCATAAGCATATTTGGTTTGAAATAATATTTATATTATCTTGTTTATGTTTTGTTCACAAGTTTAAACTTGGCTCTCCACTCCACTCAAGTCAAAAGTCATTTTATCGTGCTTTCGAGATTCGTTTGTGTGCTTTGTCTTGCTATCTCCAGCTGAAACAAGTGAGTAATTCACACACGACATCTGTACTTATATAATTAGTAAATTGACACCGTATGAATCTGTAATTTATATTATCATGTTATACCTGCCTGTTATATGATTTATATGATGTTCACCCTGTTAATAAACCTGTCATATCATCTGTTACTGCCATATGTTACTATCATTTATATCATTGATATCATTTATATCTGATTATCACATTGCAAGTTCCCTATAGAATAGAATCACTATGGGTTGAAATGATACATACCGAAATGGACTTTAGAATAGGTAAAAATCGTTATGGGCTGAAATGATAAGCCTGAGCAATTTTTATTAATTTCATTTTACTTGGGACCGCAGGTTTAAAATGATAGAACCCGGATTTTCTTTGTAAATTACGGCTTGAAATGATATATTATCCGTATCACTTGACCCAAGCTAGAAAATTATATACAGACCCATGGTTAAATTATATTTTTCTAAATTTTTTTAAAATTTTAAAAATGTAAATATTATGATATTTTGAATTAAATTTAATTAAAATTTATTTTTATAAAATATTAATGATTTTCGACAAGTTAAATAAGTGAGATAAATAATTGGTAAAGTAGAATTTGAAATATAAGTTAATTTTGGAATTTATGATTTTGTTTATAAATGGAATTTAAATTAAGTAAGAAAATATGATAATTTGATTTAAATTTGAATTTAAATTGACCTTTATAAAGTGTTATTTAATTATATGATTTAAAATGTTTAAATAAATGAATACTTAAAGTGTAATTTGAAATATAATTTAATTTGGAAATGTGAAATTTAGTTGAAAATGAAATTTAAGTTATATAAATAAAGTGGAAATTAAGTTTAGATCATAAAATAGTAAATTTAATTAAAAGTGTAAAGCAGATGTAAGAATAGGAAATTTAACACTTGAATTTATTAAGTGAATTGTTGAAAATTTGATTTTATTTATAGGAAAGTTACTTTATAAATCATAGATTAAAGGGTATTTAAATGATCATTTTTAAAGTAATAAAGTATGATTTTATGAGTTAAAAATGGTTTAAATTAAAGTTTAATTTATTTATGAAATTGTATTGAAAATTTGGAATTTAATAATAGCACTTCAGAAATGCTATAGTTTCTGAAGTTAACTTAAAAATCTAAAGTAAATGATATTACAGCATTTTGTAAGTGCTGTTGATGATACAAATGAACTATGGCTAAATTCAACTAAGAAATATGACAACACTTGGTAAGTGTTATGGTAGTAGAAAGATAACTAAAATATGAAGCTAAATAAAGGGTTAAAGTTGCACTTGATAAGTGCTGCGGTAGGCTGAAATGAACTGTTTTCAAAAGAATTAAACTATTACATCAGTTTTATTTAAATGCTGTCTTTTCTGAGTAAACTGTTTTCAAATGAACTAATCGCTAAATTGAACCATTTTCAATTATAACTTACAATAGTTTTTCTAAATGCTGTTCAAGGCTATAATTTTCAATGATTAAGATTTCTAACCAAATAAATGAGCTCAGAATTGTCTAAAATTTTAGGAATAGAATACTTGATTTGTAAATATAATAACTTCACTTTTAAGTGATTTAAAGGAATTGTTTTGATTTGAATATAAAAGGTGATTTGGAATGATAATAAATGAATGATATCTTTGAATCAAAAGGGTATTTAAATTTGAATATTTGGATTTGAATTCAAATAATGATTTGAAAAATGAAGTTTCGAAAAGATGTGATATTTTGATATATTGAAATGGTTTGGAAATGATTTGATCTTTATTTTGAATTTGAAAATGATACTTTATTTTGAAGTATAAACTATGATTTTTATATTATAACCACGGGTTATAATAACGATTGGTTGCTAAAGAGACCGGGATCGGATATGGACATACTCTCTGTCGATACCGAAAACCACTTTAACAACTGTGTACGTGGTGGAGATTACAGAACGAAGTAGGATGGTGGCGATGATCATCTTGAGGTATGAACGTGGACCCAACTCCCATGAGTTGGCTTAAGGTGGCTAAAACAAGAGCGATCGACGGGCCAAATGAGGTAGCTCCTCTGATCGGACACATTCCTTCGATACTATACTCTTACTTGTGATTGATTTGATGTACATCCTCCGATTTGATTGGGAGTGTGTTTTGAGGTGGGCGGTAGTGGCTGCTATGCGTTACCACCAGCCTAGAAGCGTAACTGGTATATCTACCCTGGCATTGCCTAGTTGTGCCGTGTTGCCTACCATATCGAGCCTTACTACGAGTTTGTTTTTCTCCCGTAACCCATGGAGTATTTAGGGTAGTCTCCCGATCTGGAGATATGCTGATACTGCATGGACTACTTGGACTATTATGTGTTGGGGGCTATATGGGTAACCCTTTCAACGCTATTTTAAAGTAAGTTTATTTTACTATAGACATTATTATAATAGAGCAACATTACTACATAGTAAATAGTTTAACGGATCCTTAGAGGATGGGCGGTCCTAAGCATCCTTTAAGTTACTTATACTTTATTACAGTTCACTTGAGTTGGTTTACATTATATAAGTATGTATGTCCTGACTCGAGTGTTTTGTATTTTGCTTTACGCTCGGGTCAGCCTAAGTATTCACAACTTAGCTTTGGATTTCTCTTTCTGGAGCTAGGAATCGCTGGAGATTTGCCTACCTAAATTATCTATTTATTTCAGTTCAGTTGTTCTATTTCAGCTTGTGCTATTGAACTTCTATATATATTTGGGATTTCTATTGTATTTGTTTTTAGACTGATATTATTTTTTTGTTTTGGAAGTTTGCTATAGTAGCTTCATGAACTACTATTGTATTTATATTTCTACTGCGAGTTATTCTGATATTTCCGTGTCTGCGATTCTGTGAATTATTTCATTTGCTCTAAATTTTATTTACAATGCGGCATTTTGAGCAATTCAAGTCCGACATGTGCGGATGCGAATGGCTGAAAATATCAGGTTGTTACATTATTTTTAAAGTTTGAAAGAAATTTACGGGATTGGGACGTAAATTAAATTGGAATAAATCGAGCAGGATTTATAAAGGATTATATGGGTTATATTGAAATGGAGGTATTTCCCTGTACAGCCAAGTATATTTTCAAAGGATATATATATATATATATATAAGTTGGAAGTTTTGAAGCTGTTTAAAAAGAATGTTTTAGGGAAATTTTTATTTAATCATTTTGATACTTTTAAGAAAATATTTCTTATGTAAATTATAGAAGTGATTATTTTAAAGGTTTAACTCGTATTTGATTTACAAGATGGTTATTAAATATTTGTACTTTATCTAATAGTTTATTTTAAAAGAAGTTTTGGCTTAAGTTTTACTTGGAAAATTATTACAGAATTTCATAACTATTATTTTGAGTAAAGTGATTTAAGTAGTTTTATTTTAAAATGTTTTAAGTACATATTTTTGGGTAAAGTGATTTAAATTATAAAAAAAATATAATTTTTATAAGATTTGGAGTTTTTCAGTGAAAACAAAATAATTGGTTGAATTGATTGTTTATTTGATAGTTAAATAACCAACTATCAAATCTGGACCTAGATATAACTTTGGAATATCTAGAAGAGGTATGAGAATTGTATGGTACAGCTTCCATTCGATGTGTTGTACTGTACGTACAAACTCATTCATTCTTCTAGGACTTTTATAAGGAAATCTCCTGATTGTTGTTGATTTGAATGGCAGCATGGGGGTCACTTTCCTTGCTGCCGTAATCCAAGTCCATCGTAAGAGCTGAGAAGTCACCTATGGTTGGGGATCCGTGTTTGTCTTAGGATATGGTTTCAGATTTGAATTGAGTTAACAATTGAGGGAAATGAATATTTAGGTTTGGATAAGAAGAAAGAGAAGGAAAAATGATTAAGAATGTTCTTTTGTAAAAGAAATGGATAAGCGAAACTACTGAGTTCCCGATTACACGTGGAGCATTTCAGAACAAAGAAAACCCAAATCAGTAATAATAATATAGTATAGATATTAGGATTTATGATTTTGTTTCCTTTTCCCTTCCATCATTTGTTCTTTTTTTGGTTGTTTGGATTGTAATAATTAGTTGTCTCTTATAAAAGGCACGCACGATATTATGAGTTCCTATTTATTTACTGTGTTATTTTTTTTGGACATGTAAACCACTCATATATATGGATAGCAAAGAAGAGATATAAATATGGAAATCTCATAAAAGACACTTAACTAACAGTAAATGCAATATCAGATTGGAAGTTTAGAATAGTTGAAACTTTTTAGTGAAGGACATGATAAAGTTGTTTCGATATCACGGGTCAATGCTCATGTTCCCCAAAAGGTAAACTTTTCGGGTAATTAGGCATGACGTCGTTTTTAAATAAAATATCAACTTTTATGGGTAAAAGTTAGTTGTAGAATTTTAAAATTTGTTTTATGCGTTTAGCGCATAACCGACCTCCAACTATGCTGAAATTATGGCTTAATTTATCATATCTTTTGAAAAGGAAATATTTTGGAAAGCTTCTCTTTTGAAAGAAATTAGATTTTAGTTATTTTTGGCTCTTAAATTATTTTTAGAATTTGTGTCCAAAAATTTGATTACAAGGGAAAATGAGTATCTAAATATTTTGGCATTTTATTTTTCAAACAAAATTTGAAAAGTGAGAAAGATTTTTATGAAATATTTGATTTTGAAGACCACATGTTAAGTGTAGGGAAAGAAAATAGTAACGTCCCGCCTTTTCGCACGCTTTAAATCGACACACGTGCCAATACAAACCATACGGAAGGGCGGATTGTTATGGGCTAAATAAGAAAAACAAGAAAGAAATAAAACAAAACAGAATCTCGCAGCGGAAGGATAAAATATAATAATCAAATATACAGTTCATGAAGCTGTTTACGAAAACATTTGATTTTACTTATACAATATATATCAGAGTTACACATACCAAAGAATAATACAATGCAGTGGAACATTTTGAATGTAGTGGAGTACTATAATAAATAATAGTAATGCAAATCTTCGTCTTCGTCCTCTAGAATAAAATCTTAAAATCCTGAAACGCTCGGACTGACCCGAGCGAATTGAAAAGAAAAAACACTCGAGTCAGAACTAAAAGATCTTATGTAAGTTAAATCAACAGTAATAAATATGAGTGTAGTAACTCAAAAGATGCTCGGGATTCACATCTCTTAAGGATTCGTTAAACTATTTACTATGTAGTATATTTCGCTATTATAATAGTGTCTAATTGTAAAATAAACTTACTTTTAAATAGCGTTAAGGGGTTACCCATATAGCCATTAACACATAATATATTCCCATAGTCTATATAGTACCGTAATCTCCCCCGTATTGGGCGTCGTCAGAGGGCACTCCATAGGTATGGTACAAAACAAAATCATATAAGGCGCGCTAGGGTAGGTGACACGGCACAACTAGGCAATGCCAGGGAAGATATACCAATTGCTATCCGGGCTGGTGGTAACGCATACCCGCAGCTGCCGCCTACCTCGAGCCACACCCCAAATAAAAAAAATCAAAAGTGGCCACTGAATCAATCCAAAAGTCAAAGTATAAAATCGAAGGGATGTATCCGATCAAAGGTGCTACCTCAATTGGCCCGAGAATCGCTCCTGTTTTAGCCACCTTATGCCAACTTACGGAATCGGGTCCACGTATTTACCACAAAGGAAACGCCGCCACCATCCTACTTCATTCTGGAATCTCCACCACGTACACGGTTGTTAAAGTGATTTTCGGGGTTGGCAGAGAGTATGACAACTTCCGATCCCGGTCTCTTTAACAACCAAACGTTATTATAACACCGCGGTCTTTTCGAAATAGTTTATACTTTAAAACCAGTATATAATATCCCTTTCAAAACCATATAAATACGATATCATTACTATTTTAAAACCCAAATCAATATGATATCATTTTTATTTCAAATATATCTTTTTTCAAAAATCATAGTACTTTCAAATATATATACCTTAACCCATAGTTTCGAAACAAAATTTTCAATACTTAAATGGTTTAATAATAAATTACTTTATAAAATAAATTAGCTTTTTAAATTTCTCAAATCAATTCCAAATACAGATTGAATTCCCAAATAAACCATTTAGATTTCCATATATTTCAAAGTGTTAAATATTCCACCATTTCAAAACTAAATTTTTAATTCATATATATATATATATATATATATGCAAAATTCACTTTACTATTATTTAGTTCTGAAATACTTACTTGATAAATCCAGTATCATTTAAATAAAACTTTCAAATTCAATAATTGAATATTCCTCAATTTATTTAGACTAGATATATTCACTTAAATCATCTTAAACCCGAATTTAGTCATAATACCATATTCTTTTTAAATCTAAATTTCAATAAGATCTTAATTAAATAAAATCTCAAATCAATTTCAAAATTATCTTCTCAACTTTGATTTATAAAATCAATATAAACTCTATATTAGAATATAATTTAAGTAAATACTTATCCATAATGTTTTTTAATAAAATCAACTTTATTATTAAACTTACTTCATACTTTAAACAATTTTATACATAGCTTAAAATCCAGAATTTAACTATATATAAAATAACCTTTATCAAATATCCGAAATCAATATCTCATAAAACCATATATATATTTCTTTACAAAACCATAGAAGAATTATTTCAAAAATAATTATATATATATGTATATACCACGGTGCCTGTATATAATTTTCTATCCTATGGTCAAGTGATACGGATATTTATCATTTCAATCCGCAATTTAAAAATAAAATTTACGGTTATATATCATTTCAAACCGCAATCCCAAATGAAATGAAAATGCATGATAACTTGCATTTTATTCAATATAAATACAACATATATTCATCAAATATCAACCATCAACCATTTATCACAATCATCATCTAAATTCAAACAATACATCAATATATAACCGGTGATAAATAACAGGCATTTACTGGCAATTTATTGTGCAAAATAAATTAACCAATAATTTTAACTATCGGTTTATATGCAAAAATAAATTTGACTAAAAATTTAACTGTCAGTTTATATGCAATAATGAATTAAATAACAAGTTAATTAAATAAATGCTAATTACTGAGATAATGACGAAATATATGTCAAACAGCTATAAATAAATTTCAAATCACATCATAAACAAATTTAACAAACATAAGAATTCTTAGAAGTTGTGAGTAGGTTAAAACACTCACCTTTTCGAATTTAAACTGAATTCAAATCCAATTTAAACCCAAAAATTGGATAGTCTCCAAATTCGTCCAAACCAGATCAGCAGATCCGGAATTCCAATATGAACCTAGCGGAGAAAACCGCGTGTGAAACAAAGTTCGTACGCAAAAGTTATATGTATTAGAACGATAAAAATCAAAAATAAATTAAAAACAAACTAAAATCAACTCACCCTCAATAAAACGCCACGCTATCGTTCAGAACCCTTACTGTAGCCACAAAACCATCGTTCGAACACATTCAAACCCATCCTCCATGAACAAACCTCCACGCGCGCCCACGTTCGGCTCGACCGGACCACGATCTCGACCATCAAACCAAGCGCCACCTCCTCCTCCACCTACGCCGGGAATGCGGCCCCCCATAATCACTCGAATCGCACACAAAAACCCAAAATGTGCGTGACATTCCTGGCCATATCTTGACAAATCTGTGACGTAATAGCACGAATCGACCGATGGATATGTAGAGCTCGTCGAGCTCTACAACTTTGCTTTTGGAAATTCTCGATTTCGTTGCACGGATTGGAGGCGAGAAGACAGAGAAATTTTGGCCATTGAAAAGTGAGAACAACTGGCGGATAGGGTTTCAGCAATATAAAAATATTATTTCTCGTTTTCCGTGCTGTATTTATAAAGTTAGGTCCATAACAGCCCGAACTCCAAACGAAACGTGTCGCCTGGCGTTCATAATATAAAAAGGCCTTTTGAACACAATGGAACTGGTTTCGAGGTCCAATTCAATCATTTTCGTAGGCTACTGCTAAAGTCGAATTGGTTTTAACTGAAAATAACTCTCCGTAAAGCCCATTTCGTTTCCGAAACGAAATTGGTCGTCCCATATATCAAAATGAATGTTTTCAAATATTATAAACGCGATGGAAGAAGTTTCAAGTCCAAATTCCATCGTATGAAGAAGTTATGCTAAAAATCAATATTTTCAAATTGATTTCAATTTCATTAATTTCAAGGCTTTTCGAGTCCGTACGATCAAACGACAAGTCCGATCGCTACGAAACTTGAAATCCTATAATAATTCACTGTTACGGATCCGATAAAACTAATTTCGTTGAAATCCAAGTCAGTGGCAAAAATGGCTATTTTTACACTAATTTAAATAAATATATTAATTAATTAATTAAATCAAATTTCCAATTTAAAATTTTAAATTGACAATTCTTATCTTTTAAATTTTCTTAATCATTTACAATGATTTTAAACAAATTAGACGTCAATTTAATGTTGATTCAATCATAAATTTCAGCGTAAATTCAAATTTCATTATATTCATCAATTATAAATTAAATTTTTAATAATTCCATTGAATTCCCTATTCATTCTTATTATTCAATTCATTATGGTCAAATAGAGGAAATTAACATTGGGTTCAAAGCTATTACATAAATATTCTCCAATTTCATCTTAATTTTTACATTAACGAAATAATTGAATATTTAATTTCATTCATTTGCAATTAATCCAATTATTATAAATTAAATGAATTGAATCATTATTTAAATTCAAATTCTATAATCCATAAATTTTAACATCTTGTATTACTTAAGAAATTTAGAATTCCTTAAAACGAATTCCCATATCAATTTAAAGTAAATAAATTCACAATGATAGTATTTAACATTCAATTTAATAAATCCAGTTATTTATAATTACTTACAACACGTTGCTTTAAACCTAATTTCAATCCTTCCAATAATTACATTAATAATCACTAAAGTAACGTTTATTATCAACCATAAATATTAAAATTTTACTTAACGGACATTGATTGTATAATTTTACAATTTATTACATATTCTTCATCAGTTAACATAACTCTGAATTCATTTCCCAATCTACTAATTTCAATCAATCCTACTTTACAACCTGTTTCAATTAATAGGGTGTGCACTAATTTAGTTATTGCATTCATTCTTATTAATGTAACATTAAGGTTCCTTTACTCTAATTGATTTCCAATTTTATTATTAAACGAAACAAACAGGTAACTCATACTAGTGTTACCATGTCTTTAATTTCACTCATGAATTCCCTATTATCAAGCAACCGTTACAGTTCTTAAATACTTATGCTTCTATTTAATTACCATAATTAACCTTAACGTAGTATTAGATTTAAATTTTCATTGGTCATATCCTATTGAATTAACATTCTTCGATTACCAAATTAATCTACATTAATTTGCACTAATTAAGTAAATTAACTACAATTGATTTCAAACTAAATTTTATGAACTAAATAAATAGGTAACATATAACCATTGTTACCTTTAACTTTTAATTACATTCAAAAGTTCATTAATTACAACAAATGTTCCATTCAGCTATATAATTTTCATTTCATCTTTTATTTGTGTTAACTATTTTATTTCCATTATGCTGAGATTTAGTCACTTATACACATTTAATATCCCTATTCATTCATTTATGTTGGTTTAAATCTTTTATTAAATCAATTGCCATCTTATGCATATAATTAACATTTCTAATGATTTTACATTCAAAATTCCCAGTTATTATCTTAACTTACATAAGGTAATGTTTAATTACATTTAATTGCTATTGAATAAATACATTGGTAACGAACAATAGTTGTCACCATTATACATTTTATAAAATTTGTAAATTTATTCTTTACAACAACTCTTATTAAAATACATTTGTTCCGTTTCCATCCATTACACATTATTTATTACCATTTACTATCTATTTTATACAATAATTAAATGTTTACATTTGGTTCTTATATTAAATTTTATAACCAAACATAGCATGTTCAAATACAATGAATTGGAGTTTCATTAAGATTGTTGACAATTAACTTGTATTAACCTTGTTTCATTTTAATTTAGTTCTTATTCCATTATTAAATTACAAATTTTTTTTATTTTATTTCTTAAAATATTAACTCATAAAATATTATTAAATTAACAAATTTTAAACATCGAAATTTATGGGTCGTTACACTCTCCCCCACTCAAAACTTTTCATCCCCGAAAAGGAAAAAGGAGGAAAAAGAAGAATTAAGAAGCCAATATATCTTATTTAAAATATTAAATTTATAAACAAATAAATTTACAAAAATTTCTTATTTTAAATAAAATATACCAGTTTATAACCATTAAATATTTCTATGTTTAAATTAATAAAGTTTGGAAATCATTTTCTAAAATATTTTCCAAGTCCAAAATTTACGGAAAATTTCGGTAGTCTCCTTTGTACGGAGAGGCTCGAAAGAAATATAATATTAATATAACAATATACAACATATATTTTCAAATATAATATATATCCCAACACGGGAAAAATAATATAATAATGCTATAAACCGTAATCCGAAAACGTACCTACTCGTCGGGCAAACACGCTTAATTATGAAACCAAAAGCAGTAGCAATTGCTTCCATAACCTGTAATTCACTTATATAATCCAAAAGGGTTAACAATTATGTAGAATGAAATATTTAAGGTTGTTTCAACCATAAACAAACAAATCAATACAACTAACAACCACTTGCAACAAGGCATACAACCATCACATAAAAATCAACACAAATCAAACATTCATTCATATAAAAAAAACAGGTAGTGGTTCGGGTTCAAAACTTTATATTGTACAGAATGAAGAATAAACTACTAAGTGCATCTTTTACTCAACAGTCTTAGATGAAATGAAATAGATTATTCATACATCCAACAATCTTAAAGTATCCTTGCCCAAACAACCATAAACCAAACAACAACTATTTCAAACAACAGATTTAGTTTACTCCTATTAATTTCATTCATACATTTGTTGTTTGATTTTTTTATTTCATATAATGATTTATCTTTTTATTTTCATTTATTTCTTACAATTTTATTTAGAAATAACTTCAACTTATTTACTTAAGTTTCAAATTTCTCTTTATTATATTACATTCATTTTTCCACTCTTAATATTATTTATTTGCCGTATTCATCTTTACATTTATTTTATTATAATAACTTCAATCCTTCTTAAACTTATTTTCATTTGCTTATAACTGTTTTATTATATTTAATTAGTGGCCTTTCAGTCATAACTTAAGTTTATAACAATTATAACATTATATTCTTATTAATAACAGAAGTTTATTGAACACTTCATTACATACTTCTATTTGTACAATTTCCATTACATTTTCTTATTAAACATTTCAACTTTTAATATTGGTAAGTTATATACATAAGCTTTTAAGAATGCAATTGAAAATCATACAAGTTTATCCCTTTTGTTAATTTAATTTAATGTTCAATAATTACATCTTTTGTTTTATAAGATTACCATTTCAACTTCCTTTTAATCTCATTATAATTTAGCATTACATCACCTATTTTAATTAAAGGTTCCAATTTATAAATTAGTTATATTCCATTTTACTACATTAAATTGAAACTATTAATTAACGGAAATTTAGGAATTTAAATACTGGGTTTATTCAAAATCATTTTAAAATAACAGATAAACATATGCTGGCAATTTATATATCCAATTATATTTAGAACAATTTTAAAATTTATATTTGTTTATCAAAATAAATCTGTAGTAAAACTACTACGGTGGCCTTCCCACTTTGAAACTCGAAAATAAATGTCGATGATGCATGCACTCATCACCGAAATTATTTTCCAGCGACAGAGAGGGGAGTACAAAAACTTATTTTCTTTCAAAATTTCTTTAAAACAAATTCTTTCAAACCATATTGAAATATGTATATCAGAAATTACTTTTAAAATATTATTATTATATTCCAAAATCATTTGAATGAAATTTTCAAAACCCCGAAACTTAAGTTCTAAAATTTTCAATTTGATTTATTTTATATTATATCTCATTTCACTGTTATTTATAAATTTCATTACCTAACAACCAATATATTGCAACCAAATATATATATATATATATATCATTTAAAGATTTATTTTATATATATAGAAAAAATAATATGCAAAATTATTTCATTCACCTATATTAGAAACAAATATTGTGTCGGTCTGTCCTATTAAGTGTTTAGAAAGCCCTATTGATGTCATAGCGTCCCATGCATCAACCAGAATTAATAAATACAAAACGGAACAAATTAACACAATATTAAAATCTTTTTATAACACTAACAAATACGCTCTCTTATATATTCACTCAGTGACTCCCATAGGGTATTATTACCTTATTAATAAAGAGTCAGACCCCACAAAGCTAAGGTTTATCGCTAAACCAAAGCTCTGATACTATATGTAACGTCCCGCCTTTTCGCACGCTTTAAATCGACACACATGCGAATTCAAACCATACGGAAGGGCGGATTGTTATGGGGTAAAAAAGAAAAACAAGAAAGAAATAAAACAAAACAGAATCACACAGCGGAAGGATAAAATATAATAACCAAATATACAGTTCATGAAGCTGTTTTACGAAAACATTTGTTTTTACTTATACAATATATATCAGAGTTACATATACCAAAGAATAATACAATGCAGCGGAACATTTTGAATGTAGTGGAGTACTACAATAAATAATAATAATGCAAATCTTCGTCTTCGTCCTCCAGAATAAAATCTTCAAATCCTGAAACGCTCGGACTGACCCGAGCGAATTGAAAAGACAAAACACTCGAGTCAGAACTAAAAGATCTTATGTAAGTTAAATCAACAGTAATAAATATGAGTGCAGTAACTCAAAAGATGCTCGGGATTTACATTTCTTAAGGATCCGTTAAACTATTTACTATGTAGTATATTTCGCTATTATAATACTGTCTAATTGTAAAATAAACTTACTTTTAAATAGTGTTAAAGGGTTACCCATATAGCCCTTAACACATAATATATTCTCTTAGCCTATACAGTACCATAATCTCCCCCGTACTGGGCGTCGTCAGATGGCACTCCATAGGTATGGTACAAAACAAAATCGTATAAGGCGTGCTAGGGTAGGTGACACGGCACAACTAGGCAATGCTAGGGTAAATATACCAATTGCTATCCGGGCGGGTGGTAACGCATAGCCGCAGCTACCGTCCACCTCGAGCCACACCCCCAAATAAAAAAAAATCAAAAGTGGCCACCGAATCAATCCAAAAGTCAAAGTATAAAATCGAAGGGATGTGTCCGATCAAAGGTGCTACTTTAATTGACCCGAGAATCGCTCATGTTTTAGCCACCTTATGCCAACTCACGGGAGTCGGGTCCACGTATTTACCTCAAAGGAAACGTCGCCACCATTCTACTTCATTTTGGAATCTCCACTGCGTACACGGTTGTTAAAGTGGTTTTCGGGGTTGGCAGAGAGTATGACAACTTCTGATCCCGGTCTTTTTAACAACCAAACCTTATTATAACACCGCGGTCTTTTCAAAATGGTTTATAATTTAAAACCAGAATATAATATCCCTTTCAAAACCATATAAATACGATATCATTACTATTTTAAAACCCAAACCAATATGATATCATTTTTATTTCAAATATATCCTTTTTCAAAAATCATAGTACTTTCAAATATATATACCTTAACCACAGTTTCGAAACAAAATTTTCAATAATTAAATGGTTTAATAATAAATTACTTTATAAAGTAAATTAGCTTTTTAAATTTCACAAATCAATTCCAAATACAGATTTGAATTCCCAAAAACCATTTAAAGTTCCATATATTTCAAAGTTTTAAATGTTCCACCATTTCAAAGCTAAATTTTTAATTCATATATATATGCCAAATTCACTTTACTATTATTTAGTTTTGAAATACTTACTTCATAAATTCGGTATCCTTTAAATAAAACTTTCAAATTCAATAATTGAATATTCCTCAATTTATTTAGACTAGATATATTCACTTAAATCATCTTAAACCCGAATTTAGTCATAATACCATATTCTTTTTAAATCTAAATTTCAATAAGATCTTAATTAAATTAAATCTCAAATCAATTTCAAAACTATCTTCTCAACTTTGATTTAAAAATCAATATAAACTATATATTAGAATATAATTTAAGTAAATACTTATCCATGATATTTTTTTTAATAAAATCAACTTTATTATTAAACTTACTTCATACTTTAAACAATTTTATACATAGTTTAAAGCCCAGAATTTAACTATATATAAAATAACCTTTATCAAATATCCGAAATCAATATCTCATAAAACCATATATATATATATATATATTTCTTTACAAAACCATAGAAGAATTATTTAAAAAATAATTATATATATATACCGCGTTGCATGTATATAATTTTCTATCCTACGGTCAAGTGATACGGATATTTATCATTTCAATCTGCAATTTAAAAATAAAATTTAGGGCTATATATCATTTCAAACCGCAATCCCGAATGAAATGAAAATGCATGATAACTTGCAGTTTATTCAATATAAATGCAGCATCCATTCATCCAATATCAACCATCAACCATTTATCACAATCATCATCCAAATTCAAACAATACATCATTATATAACAGGTGATAAATAACAGGCATTTACTGGCAATTTATTGTGCAAAATAAATTAACCAATAATTTTAACTATCAGTTTATATGCAAAAATAAATTTAACTAAAAATTTAACTGTCAGTTTATATGCAATAATGAATTAAATGATAAGTTAATTAAATAAATGCTAATTAACTGAGATAATGATGAAATATATGCCAAACAGCTATAAATAAATTTCAAATCACATCATAAATAAATTTAACAAACATAAGAAATATTAGAAGTTGCGAGTGGGTTAAAACACTCACTTTTTTGAATTTAAATTGAATTCAAATCCAATTTATACCCAAAAATTGAACAGTCTCCAAATTCGTCCAAACCAGATTCAACAGATCCGAAATTCCAATACGAACCTAGTGGAGAAAACCGCGTGTGAAACGGAGTTCGTACGCAAAAGTTATATCTATTTGAACGATAAAAATCAAAAATAAATTAAAAACAAACTAAAATCAACTCACCCTCAATAAAACGCCTAGTCATTGCTCAGAATCCTTACTGTAGTTGCAAAACCATCGTTCGAACACATTCAAACCCATCCCCCATGAACAAACCTCCACATGCGCCCACGTTCAACTCGACCGGACCACGATCTGCGACCACCAAACCAAGCACCACCTCCTCCACCACCTACGCCAGGAACGCCCCCCCCCCCCATAATCGCTCGAATCGCACACAAAAACCCAAAATGCACGTGAACTTCCCGGCCATATCTTGACAAATCTGTGATGTAATGATACGAATCGACCGTTGGATATGTAGAGCTCGTCGAGCTCTACAACTTTGCTTTTGGAAGTTCTCGATTTCGTTGCACGGATTGGAAGAAATCGAGGCGAGAAGACAGAGGAATTTCAGCCATTGAAAAGTGAGAACAACTGGCGGCTAGGTTTCAGCAATATAAAAATGTTATTTCTTGTTTTCCGTGCTGTATTTATAAAGTTAGGTCCAAAACAGCCCCAACTCCAAACGAAACGTGCCGCATGGCGTTCATAATGTAAAAAGGCATTTTGAACACAATGGAACTGGTTTCGAGGTCCAATTCTATCATTTTCATAGGCTAGTGCTAAAGTCGAATTGGTTTTAACTGAAAATTATGCTCCGAAGCCCATTTCGTTTCCGAAACGAAATTGGTTGTCCCATACATCAAAATGGTTGTTTTCAAATATTATAAACGCGATGGAACAAGTTTCAAGTCCAAATTCCATCGTATGAAGAAGTTATGCCAAAAATCAATATTTTCAAATTTATTTCAATTGATTTCAGTTTCATTAATTTCAAGGCGTTTCGAGTCCGTACGATCAAACGACAAGTCTGATCGCTATGAAACTTGAAATAATACAATAATTCACTGTTACGGATCCGATGAAACTGGTTTCGTCGAAATCCGAATCAGTGGCAAAAATGGCTATTTTTACACTAATTTAAATAAATAAATAAATTACTTAATTAATTAAATCAAATTTTCAATTTAAATTCTAAAATTGACAATTGTTATCATTTAAATTTTCATAATCACCTACAATGATTTTAAACAAATTAGATGTCAACTTAATGTTGATTCAATCGTAAATTTCAGCGTAAATTCAAATTTCATTATATTCATCAATTATAAATTAAATCTTTAATAATTCCATTGAATTCCCTATTCATTCTTATTATTCACATCATTATGGTCAAATGGAGGAAATTAACATTGGGTTCAAAGCTATAACATAAATATTCTCCAATTTCAAATTAATTTTTACGTTAATGTAATAATTGAATATTCAATTTCATTCATTTGCAATTAATCCAATTATTATAAATTAAATGAATTAAATCACTGTTTATATCCAAATTCTATAATCCATAAATTTTATCATCTTGTATTACTTAAGAAATTTAGAAATCCTCAAAACGAATTCCCATATCAATTTAAAGTAAATAAATTCACCAATGATAGTATTTAACATTCAATTTAATAAATCCAGTTATTTATAATTACTTACAATACATTGCTTTAAACCAGATTTCAATCCTTCCATTAATTACATTAATAATCACTAAAGTAACGTTTATTATCAACCATAAATATTAAAATTTTACTTAACGGACATTGATTGTATAATTTTACAATTTATTATGTATTCTTCATCAGTTAACATAACTCTGAATTCATTTCCCAATCTACTAATTTCAATCAATCCTATTTTACAATCTATTTCAATTAATACGGTGTGCACTAATTTAGTTATTGCATTCATTCTTATTAATGTAACATTAAGGTTTCTTTACTCTAATTGATTTCCAATTTTATTATTAAACGAAATAAACAGGTAACTCATATTAGTGTTACCATGTCTTTAATTTCACTCATGAATTCCTTATTATCAAGCAACTGTTACAGTTCTTAAATACTTATGCTTCTATTTAATTACCATAATTAACCTTAACGTAGTATTAGATTTAAATTTTCAATGGTCACATCCTATTGAATTAACATTCTTCGATTACCAAATTAATCTACATTAATTTGCACTAATTAAGTTAATTAACTGCAATTGATTTCAAACTAAATTTTATGAACTAAATAAATAGGTAACTTATAACCATTGTTACCTTTAACTTTTAATTATATTCAAAAGTTCATTGATTACAACAAATGTTCCAATCAGCTATGTAATTCTCATTTCATCTTTTATTTGTGTTAACTATTTTATTTCCATTATGCTGAGATTTAGTCACTTATACACATTTAATATCCCGATTAATTTATTTATCTTGATTTAAATCTTTTATTAAATCAATTGCCATCTTATGCATATAATTAACATTTCTATTGATTTTACATTCAAAATTCCCAGTTATTATCTTAACTTACATAAGGTAATGTTTAATTACATTTAATTGCTATTGAATAAATACATTGGTAACGAACAATAGTTGTCACCATTATACATTTTATAACATTTGTAAATTTATTCTTTGCAACAACTCTCATTAAAATACATTTGTTCCGTTTCCATCCATTACACATTATTTTATTACCGTTTACTATCTATTTATACAATAATTAAATGTTTACATTTGGTTCTTATATTAAATTTTATAACCAAGCATAGCATATTCAAATACACTGAATTGGAGTTTCATTAAGATTGTTGACAATTAACTTTTATTAACCTTGTTTCATTTTAATTTAGTTCTTATTCCATTATTAAATTACAAAATTTTTTATTTTCTTTCTTAAAATATTAACTCATAAAATATTATTAAATTAACAAATTCTAAACATTGAAATTTATGGGTCATTACAAAAATAGAGTTAGAATTTGTGGATTTAGTGGTATATTAGGATCGACGATGCGATAAATGCAAGCGGTAACAAGGGAAAAATTGTTTTAGCCTTGAAATTTCTATTTTCATACCTTATCGACGACATGCCTGAGCCTATTTTTTGAGTCAATTCCATTTTAGAGCCTAAAAATAAGCTCCCTTATGCATTTTGTGAGTGGAAAATTTGAAATAAATCCGGGGCAATGAGGAAATTTTCACTGTACTATAGGAATAGGAAGATTATAGAGTGGTAAGAATGTTAAATTCTCCACCTAAATTCCTTTTCCGTTATAGGAGTAAATTTTAGGGAGCGATTTTTCAATGCGTTAGATTTTTGGATGGTAGGGATTAGATGCAAAATTGGTTGCTTCATACTTCTACTCGTAGGTGTATGAGGGTTTTGGTTAAAAAGATTTTTCATAAAGCTACATGCATATAGAACTACCAGCATACATATAGGTTATTTGCATCATATTTTTCAGAAATGTTTTCAAAGAAATGCATTCATAGGGGATAATCCAAGACATATTTCTGTGTGGTGATACAGTAATAAATTAAGCACTTGTGCACTTTTGGTTGCAAAATTTTTTGTAAGCTCATTAGTTCTATAGTTTAGAATAATTATAAACCCAAACCATGACTTAGTCATCGGTGAAATTTTAGGGATGGAATTCTTTTAAGTGAAGAAGAATGTAACAACCCGTAATTTGGCATTAGTTATTTAATTAGTTAGTTGATTAACTAATTAGGCTTCAAAAATGGAATTTGTGCAAATGATGGAATTTGACATGAAACTTGCATCATTGTGTTTATGGCAAAATTTTAAACAACTTTCATATTTATAGTTTTGCGATCGGAGTCCAAACGAAGAAGTTATGGATGAAAACCGGATTCAGAACGATAATAATTCGTTTAATTAATTAACATTTTAGTTAATTGAATGGAGTCTACAGGTCGAGCCACTTAGTAAAGCGGTCCACCGCTCGTAAGGCGGTGGTTTGGGTTTTCCCTCGCCCAATGGCTTGGACTAGTTATATTTTGATCTAATGTTTCTAGTTGATTCTAGCGCATTTAAATACAAACCTAGCTTTGTCTTCTCTTCTCATATTTTTTTTGTATAGAGCAATGAAGTTCTGTCATTTCATCTTCTCCATTTTATTTCTAAATTATAAAAATAAAATATTTATATCTATTTTCATACAATTTGAAGAAAAATAGAAATCTAATTAAAAGGTGAAGAGAAGAGAATCAACTATAAATGTATTTGAGGTAATTTATATATTTAAATATTTATATCTATTTTTTCTCCCAATCACAAATCTCTTCTCAGGCTTGTACTTTTAATGTATATTTATACCTTTTATACATATTTCTTGCATTAAAAAATATTTGGAGATAAATTTAACTTTTTACTTTAGATTTGGAGATTTGGATCGCTCTTAAAAGGTAAGTGAGAAATTATACATGTTGTTTATGATTTTAAATCTATCCCCATTTTTGAATTTGAATTTTGTATATTTTATTCCAAATCTGCATTTGGATGTAAAATAGGATTTTTGGACTTTTGCCTAGCTTGTTCTATGTTGTATATTTTTCATAGATTAATTTGTGGGAAGAACCGTTTTATTTTTATAATTTGTTAACTTTTTCTCCACTTTTCATTCAAAAGGGGGATGTTTGATTTAACAAGGAATAAGAAATTATGCACTTCTTGTAATTTCAAATGGTGTCAATCTTTTCTTTTTGTGTTAAACCAATTTATGGAAATCATAGCGGAAAATCTTCATACGAAATTTAATTCTAGAAACTTAAATATTGAAAGCATATTCTACATACATATTTATGACTAGAATATATTTTGGTTACGAATAGGTAGTTTTATTAGGCAGTTTATATGTATTTATTGCATTAATAAAGAAGAACAGCATTTATTCATGCATTATTTATGCGTAACATTCATCGGTTATTATTATATCAAGGGAAGCGAATAGTTAGAATTAGAAAGGGAAGTAATCCATACTAAAGAGAAATAAATTAGGAATTCCTATTAACTAACAGGAAATAAAAGATTGTAACCAAATTAATGGGCGATTAATGAGAAATAAAGGATAATATTAAATTAAGGGTTATAATTAATAGAGACAAATAAATTAATGGGAATGATAGAAATGGAATAGATATAAAAATGTTACTAAATTGAAATTAGTAATTATATATAAATGTCTTAGAAAATATCCATTAGGATTTTATGGACAAATTGACATTTATGAGCATTAAAAGGGGATTTATAGGTAAACAAGTATTTAAGGTAAATCTTATTGTCTTAAATAAAAAGAGAATTAGTAAGATAAGTCCAATGTAAACCTAAGACAGCATAAGTAAATACTTAGGATAGTTAATTGGACTTAGTAGGTTAGTGATGCGAGATCGGTAGAGTCACTCGACGGAAGCTGCCTTACACTTTGAGGCTATCCGAAGTCAAGTACACTTACTACTGATGTATGGTACCACTAATCCTAGGACCTATGATAGAGTGTGAGATTGGGCTTACTTTCTTAATTGGAAATTATTAGATAGTCCAAATCTGGAATAGGACGGTGAGGTGTATCTTTAAAATGGTTTACTTCAGTGTTGAGGTATTAAGTGCCTATCTTAGGGCATGCCTCTTTACCGAAAGAAGCAACCTAATGAGATTCCATATTTATAATTAAGAGTGATCGTGGATATCTCAAAAAGGGTTCTCTTATGGTTTGAGGTACTAAATGACTGATATAGGGTCCACCTCTCTCCTATTAAAGAAGTACTAAGTACCCTAATGATATTTCCAAGCAATACCAGCTAGATAATACCAGTGAGGAGTCCGCCTTGAGGTTAGGTATTAAATGAAAAAAGCCTACCAATAATAGGTGTTAAATGGTCAGACCCTTGCCTAGTACTTATTAATGAGATATTAAATGTCTTGGGTATAGTCTCTCACATTGTTAAGGCATTAATAACAATAGATGCACTAGTGGTGTGGCTATTATAAATTACAAGGCCATATATAGTGGTAAAAGGTCTGTATAGTTAGGATCAATAAACTAATAGTGACGATGCTATAAGTCCATCATAGGAATAGGTCTTAATTGATGTAGTCTACCTCGACTAAGGTCTTAAATGGCAAAGTCTGTCTATTTCCCTTATAAAAGTATTATGTGATGATAGTAGAGGCCCGCTTTATATTTAGAAGTACTAAGTGGAAAATGGGTATGGAATTATTGGGTAGTTGATAAGGCTTCATCGGTATTTCATACCTTAGGAATGAGTGGTTAAGTAATCATGTATGCGATGCAAGTTTAGATTAGAATTGTTTCTTTAATAGACATAACAATTAAATGGACACCAATCGGTATGACATTGACATTTTATAGATTTTCTAGTCATAAGAACATTGTTCTGACCTCCTCCTCCTCATTACAACCCTAAGGAAATATTTAAAGGAACATGTGTCTAGAGCTGAACATGTTTAGTTTTAGAGAAGCCTTCTTTTCTCTCATGCTCGATAATGATGCGACAATCCGTTATTCAAGGAATACCATTAATTCCAAGGTAGTAGTCATAGTCAGTATTCCTATCCTTTTTTTATGTGAGTTTAGATTTCTATCAATGTCTAATAATGCTCATGCTTATTAGTAGGTACCAAATCCAACGATCTCTTCTTTGATGGACTTGGATTTTGATTTTTGTCAAAAACTAGGCCCATTAAGGTACAGTTTGTTATTTATGTAGCTTTCAACATCAAGTTACATCCATTTTCATGAATAAGTTGATGTTTTGATCAAGTTTGTAACAGCTCGCCTTTTCGACCCTCAGAATTTTAATACATCCACGGTATTCACATACCGAACATCCAAGTGCCAAAAATAGAGATCGTTGGGGAAGAAAAGAAGAAAGAAGACAAGAAAAACTAAACAACACAGAATCTCATAACGCAATGGAACAATATATATTAATCTATATAAAAATTTACTGTCATTTGAAAAATAATACATCAGTCAAAATAGTACAAATTCTACCTTATGACGTTATAATTGCCTATCGCAACTTAAGTGATACAAAATACAAAATGCAAAAGACATAATGGAAACAAGATAAATAACTAGCCATCGATGAAGCGATCTACTCTAAGCTCCTCTAAAAATGCATCCATGGAAACCTGAACTACTTGGCTGCTCACACAAATTTAAGCACCCAAGAGTTTTAGGGAAAGAAAATAAAACTCTGGGTCAGACATGGGTCTGGTGTAAGTAAAGCATAAGTTTAACTTTATAAAAACCTTCAAACCAAAGGTATCTCGTAGGATCACACTACACATAAATACGGACGGGTTTTTATCTTATGATAACTAAACCATTTCTATTATAAGTTCAGTGATATTATAATAATGTCTAAGGTTCAAAATACTAATAACGAATTAGCTATGATGTGTGTACATGACAGCAATAATAGGTATATAATCAAAAACCGAATGCACTTATTGGAGAATGGATTTTCAATAAATGGTAAGGTAAGGGACTACCTTCCATATAGTATACCTCTAGATAAAATGTATTGTGGGTTATAGTTACCTTTACAACCTACATGACAAGACCTGCCTATCCCTAATTGGATAGTACCGAATATGATCACCCCTGGTTGTGATCAACAACAAAAAATAGAACCCAAAACATGCATGGAGATATTGACCCTAAATATAGCATGATCATACCCCAATAGGAGCGACCTACACAGTCTTATGGCAAACCTTGTTTTAACCATTTCTGGGGTACGAGGCTTCGAAGGCAACATTCTTACCATTTTCTCATAGCAATCCATCTTGGAATGCTAACACTACCCTTCAGGCAGAAATGCAATGCTAGAATTCATCCGTTCAAGTTCGTTCTAGGTCTCAAAAAAACCAAAGGCACTTCAAGGAGCACCGTCTTCAATCATCTTTAAGATACCTTCCATTCGAATGCATGTTTGGTTTGAAGTGGGTTTCGATAATGTATCTAATACCAATCTTTCCAAACCAACAAGGGTAATTTCCGGTGGCTCTATCTCGATTCTCTCAGAAGTATGCAACAAGTATCGAAGTCTTTATCGGGGAACTCGAAAATACACAACATACTTCCTGAGTCAATACTGGGAAAGATTTAATAGTTAGTAATTTAACTATCAAATAAACAAACAACAACAGTTCAGAGATTTAATTACCCATATCAACCACTAAGCCTTGAAATAAATCTTTCATTTATTTAAATCTATTTTAAAAGTATTTATCAAAATATTCTTATACTTATCTCACTGATATAAGTATATTCACAAAACAGTGTGAAATATTTATTATTTCAAAAGTATATTAAAAGGATCCAAACAAATGTTATTTAAATTGGAGATAAAGATAACCTCAAACATTATTCCTTTGGTGTTAAGTATGAGACGAATGTCCATACCACCAAAATTAAGATGGTTTGTTAAAGGAAATCCTACCTAAAATTCTTTTATAATTTACTTCTATAAATCCTTTTTGTAAATTTCTTTCACTTAAAATTCCCAGTCCATTTATAAACCAATTTCTAAATCATTAAGTTTATTTAAAAACCCATTTATAGATATCCGAAATTATTTATGAAACCTCTTTTCAAATTTCATGATCTCATTTAGTTTAAACCTTTTTTAATAAATATTGATCAATAAAGTTCATTTGATTAATGAAAATTATTTAAAACACCTTTAAATAAAACAAGTTAGTAATAATTAAAATAATTTCAACACCCTAAATAAAATAGTTAATGAACTATCTTTAAAATATCATTTTGAAAAGGTGATAAACCTTAAACATTTCAATTAAACAATAATTTTGCTTTAAACCATAATAATTATTTTTCAAACAATTATTTAAAAAGGAATAGGGTTAAAGAACGATTCCCAAAATTCAGAAGAAGCTTAGTGACCACAATAGTTTATTTAATTTTAGCTAAATTTTCCAAGCTATACATGGGTATTTACATAACAAGTAGATATATAAAGGGATCAAGAAATAATAACCAATCGACATACATGCAAATATCCAATTTATCAAAATAACAAACGAGGATTTGTTCTGCTAAACACATGTCTAAGTTATTATAGTAGCAGAATGGTGTTTTGTTCCGCTAAACAGATATCAATTGGTTTCAAAATCATTTGGGGTTGCTTAAGGGTAACTAACAAAGAAATCCCTTGGGTTGGGATTCTTTTGCAAAAGAAAATTACTTTTAAACAAAATAAATCCTAAGCATTTTATAAAAAATAAACCTTTATTAATTAATTAAAAACAAATTAGACCTTTATTTAATAATAATTAAATCTTAATTAAGTCCTAATTTAATTTAACTTAATCAGTAATTAATTAATAATAAAACCTCTTTTTAAATAAATAAATAATTAATTAATTATAATTAATCTTAAATAAATGATTAAATAATAATTAACCACTAATTAATAATTTAATAATAATTAAATTTTAATTAATTAACTAATTATAATTAACTAACTAGATGAAAACTTAAGTTCTAATTAACTTAGTTAACTAATGATTAAGTACTAATTATCTTACATATTAATAAAAATAATTATTTAATAATTGCAATTAAATAAGTAATTGATAAATAAATAATTACTTTTTACAAATTAAATTTAAGTTGAAAACATTATCCAAAAAGATTCCTAAGTGAAAACACCTTTAGATATCGAAAGGAGTTTGTTTTCACGAACGAACTACACTTATAGCGACTATTGCTATAGGACCCGTATTTCTAAAACTTGTCTAACATAAAAAATATCTTTTTAAACCTTTCTTTTTATATTTGAAACAATTCATAACAAATAAAAAGCCCTTGAATCTAAAAGTAAAGTTTTTAGAAACTTTATAAAACTTATTTAGCAAACTCTTAAGTAAAAACTAAATTCCAAAAACAAAGGATTTTTTTGACGCATAAACAAGTCTATTTACAAACTTCCCTAGCATATGAAACACCCATAAGATCATAACATAAATGACATAATACCAACCATAAGCAAAGATCTCAACTTTCTAACCAACATAAACATTAGTCTTCATTTCAAGTTTAATTCCAAACCATGGCATACAGGCACATCTAAATTATACCCAAACATCATTATAATCAAAGCACTTTTACATACATACAACCAACATTATTTTTATTCAAACAAACACTATATTAATAACCAACCAAATAATAATATGTATTTTTAAAATTTAGTAAAAGGTGAGAACTTTACTCACCAAAAGTCAACGAAACTTAAGCGAACTTTCACTATAACTCGAATACAACCTAGAAATTGTCTTGCCTTTCTACAAATGATATTTTGGAAGCCTAGGGTTGCAAAAGTGGTTCGACCAAGGGGCTCTTATGCTAGGCCTTGATGGTTTGAAGGTGGGTGTGTGCTTATTTTGTAAAGGTGGAATATTGTAATTGATGAAGGTGCTTAAAACAAGGATTTTTGAGATTTTTGAAGTGGCTGAACAAAGTTTTCCTCTTTTAAACCATCAAAAATCATGTTGAAAGCCATGAAAAAGAACATGAAGAGCTAGAGAGGTTTAGGAAATGAAAATGGAGTTAATAAAATGAAGATAAATAATTAAAATTATTTCATGTACAACATGAAATACAAAATTACTAGTTTATCCCTAAGGTACTCGACCTCCACGTAAATTTTGCCACCTCGTGCTCATTTCCCCTCCCTCTCATAAAAAAGCACCCCCACCATTTCTTTTCAAAGCCGACATCCATCGAATGTTTAAGTACTTTATGTTTGTGAAAACATGACATTTTATGTGACTTATATTTTATTTTGTTTAACTTTATATAATGAGTCATATCTTGCTTATTTTAATTATTTAAATTAATGCAGGTATATGTATTTGCCAAAATAAATTCTAACTTATGATAAACATGTATATATGTTACAAAAATGTGCACAACATTTTCCGATTACTTTTCAACAGCGAAAAGTCAAAAATTCGGAAAGCATTTCTGGTCAGATTCTTTTTGAACTAATTATCTTGTAAACAAATTTTGAAAACTATTTTATCACCATTAGTTATTATTTAAAAGGAGTTTATTTTGAGTTATAAAATCCACAAATTAATTATTTAAAATACATTAAAATATCCTTATTTAAAGTGATTAAATAGTGGGTCATTATGTTCTCCCACTTAAAAGAATTTTATCCCGAAATTAGCAAACAAAAGCTAAATCAAAATAACTTGTAACTACCCGTAAATTTAACCGGTTTTAATAACGTTACTAATTGAATTTTGTGGCATTTTAAACGATAAAATTTTGAAATATAAATTTGATATTTGGAATGCGTCTAGTTAAACATAGCAATTGGTAAATTTTCATCCGAAAATATGAAAGTTTATTTCGTGCGTAAATTTACTTCAATTTAATCGGTTAAAAAGCGATAAACATAAAACATTTTCGAAACCCAAATATTTTTACATAGAAAAATTCTAAAACATCTTCTGAGTAAGACGTCAGTTTGTCGTTTTTCAAAATTCGGACATCTTTAGCCCCGTCGGTCTTATTTTTCTATGTTTTTCATGCATTTTCAGCCAATATAAAAATTCGAATTTTTTAATTCAATCGTACCACCGATATCTGTATACCGTTTTGATCGTCTCGTCGTGCTGATCTCTCTAGTATATTCATTTCTTTGTTTTGAAGTCCAGTAAACAGTGGAACACGTGAAATGTTTAACCGTAGCGGTCCGTCTTTTATTTTCTTGTGACCATTTATTTTTCCATCGTAAAAAAAAACCAATGGTCAGTAGCTTTAATTTTTTTCTTGGAAATCACGTATGACTTTTGGTCGTTCGACTGTTCAATATTTTAGTTCCTTTCCATTGTTCTCTAGTTGGTTCATTTTCATTTCTTACTTTCACTTTCCTCTTCTCTTCTCTTTGTTTATCTGCAGTACTCAAAAATATATGAACATTATTCATTGGCAAACTCACGCAAGTTTTGGCCGAGTACAAAAATCTTCTCCTACCCACTCTTCATCTGCTCGTCTCCGCCACTTCCTCCAACAGGCCTCGGCCACGGCACCCCGGCACCACAACAGCCGCCATCGAAGCCATCCGACCTCATGCATCTCGGGCCAAGACCCACCGAGCCACTGTCCCTTTATACCGTTGCCATGCTCACCCCGCAACCGCCTCGGCAAGTTCAACACCCACCTCGGCAAGTTCAACACCCACCTCGGCCGTAACCCATTCTCACCGACCACTGCCACTTCCAGCCCTCGCCCACGCAAGGCCTTTCCCCACTCCGTGCTTCCCCTCCATGCGCTGGCCTATAGCCTCACCTCCACCGTGCATTTCAACGACTGCCTTTATCTGTGGCCGAAGCCCGATAGCCGCCATCCCCACACCCTCCTCTCCGCCTCAACTCGGCCCACCATCGCTCCGCCAAACACCACAACCGCACAAACACCTCCTCATGGCGTCAACCACCTTGTCGCGCACATCTCCGCTAGCTCGAGCCTCCCCTCTGCCTTGTTGATCGCAGCCACATCGTTTACATCATCTCCTATCCTTGGTTTGTGTTCTTTTCTTTTTTCTTTTTTTTCTTTTTAACGCATGTCTGTATATACTTTTTTTTGTAACTAGCAGCATGTCCTGATGTTTCCCCATAATTGCATGTTGTATATATTTGGAGTTAAGACCTCATGGTAGTCACTGTCTCTGTACTGTTCTCGGAGCTTGGCTTTCTACCTGAAAACAAAACATGTTTTCTTTGTTGTCTATATATAATGGTTCAAAGAGGTTACAGTACATAAGGTTTATATAATAGCTGTTTATATGTACATAGGCTTGTGCGAGTTTGTTTACGGTTATAATATTTCATTTTATTTCTATATTGTATATTTTGTTATAATACATAAATGCTTATATTTCAGTTTATTTACATTTTTGTGTGTATGTTTACATCGGTTTATATTTATATCTAGTGTGTATATGTATATATAGGTATCGAATATAGGTTGAATACATTTTGTTTGTGTTATGTAAGTTTTGACAAATTAGTGTTTTATATAATTTATATTATATAGTATCTGCGTACAATATATTTTATATATATACGTGCTTGCTTTAAAGTTATATCAAATTTGTATATATCTATCAGTGTGGGTATTTGGAATGGATAGTGGAAGAAAATTATATATTTTAATTATAAAAGCATATAAGTTTGATCCATTGTCATGTACAAATACTATATAAATTATTTGTATACGTTCGTCGATTTTATAAGTTATACAAATATATATGTTAAACTGTTAAGTTGAATGTATCGATTTAAAGTATTATAAATGCATGCTTGACCTTAATATTTGAATTTTGTTAAACGATGATTTTGAATTTAACATATACATTTAGTTTAATTTGTGTTTGGGTTATATATGAAAATAGTTATTTATAATTATATACGTGTAACTCCACTTATACCATTTATCATCATCGATCCTGTCCTGATTTGATTTATCAATTTCTCTTATCAGCCTTGGCTGTCAAATTCGTGTCAATCTAGCTTTGCTTGGATTCGTACTTCAATATCATTGTGCGTATCCGTGTCATTCCTGTTCTCTCTAGCCTCGAAAGGTGAGCAATCACTCACGATTAATATTATTTTATTTATTTAATTTGATTTCAATTGAAACGACAATTGAAATATACTGCTGTAGTTATTTACACTATTTTATGTTATTACCTGTATCAGTTCACCTATGACATCTGACACCATTATCTATTAATTTTTTTATACGATAATAATACAGTTTGGCTGATAATTGATTGATTGTTGATGTTTATATTGGATGTTAAATTGTTAAGTATAAAGTGATAAATAATTTGAAATTGAAATTGACGTAGGATAGTTAAAACTTTGAAACGACATATGTGTAAATTGATTAAATGACATTTGTGTAGTATGACCCCTTTTGAATGTTAAATTAATTGACACGTAGGATTTGGTTAATTACACCCTGAATCACTGAATGTATGTTGTTTAAATTGATGATGTATGAAATTGTAAATAGATGACAAGTGAAGAACCGTAATGTAATAATCTTTAATCTACATGAAATGGTAGTGTGGATTCTAGAAATAATTATATTAATTCGCACAAATAATAATGCGAATTAATATGATTATTTCGGGATTATTTGAATTAATTGGATTGTTATTGATATTTGCAATTGCTTGTTTATTTACTTTGACACCATCCCAGTTATCACACTGCAAGTTCCCTTTGCTATGTTTTGATTTTTGAATTGAATGGAATCGGGTTGAAATGATAAATACCCAAATAACTTGACTTAAGATAGAAAATTAAATTAAACCCGATTGGTCAATAATTTGATTTGAAATAAAATAAAGAGTTTATTTGAACAATAATAAGGTTTGAAATAAAATTTGAATTTAGATTTTAATGAAAGGAAATTGTGAATATTTGAAATTTGAAATAAATATTAACGTAGTAATTGACGAAAGAACATTTTTTTAAAAATTTAATTGATTAATAATTAAGTTTTGAAATTATTAATAATTAAGTTTTGAAATTATTATTGAATTAAGTTTTGAAATTATTAATAATTAAGTTTTGAAATTATTAATAATTAAGCTTTGAAAGTAGTAATAATTAAGTTTTGAAATTATTAATAATTAATTTTTGAGATCATTAATTATTTAAGTTTTGAAATTATTAATAATTAAGATTGAAATTATTTAATAATTGAATAAGATTGAATTATTTGATAATTGAATAAAAATTGAATTCTTTGATAAGAGAAATTGAACTTATGAATAAGTGAATGTGAACTTCGTTAATAAATGAAATTGGGTTTCTTTATTTATTTAGCTTTGGAAAATTATTTAAGTATGTTAATAAATGAAATTGAAATTCTTGAATATGTGAAATTTAGTTCTTTATTAATTGGGTTTTTGGGATTTGTAACTAAGTAAACAAATAAATGTAACTGAATTTCTTTAACAAGTGATAATTGCGTTTTATTGAAACAAATGAAAGACTTGTAATTTAAAAAAATTGATTTGACGAATTTAATTTAATTAAATTTGTAAGTTTTGATACAATGGATATGGACTTAAGTAATTGATTAATGAATTGGAGATTTAATGTTAATTGTTTTGAATTGATAAATTAATGTAACGAATATTGAATGAAATCGATAAATGAATCTAAATTGATTTGAATGTAAATTAAATTAATTAAAATGATTTCGGAATGAAATTTATATACGAACTTGAATCGATATTCGAATTGTTTAAATAAAAGTTGAAATTGAATTATAAGATTTTGAATTGTAATTTGGAAGTTTTGAAACGTAAATTATGAAAATTGATATTAAAAGACGAATGAAATGTTGGTTTACAAATTCTAATTGAAATTTAATTTGATTTGGTTTTGAAATATAGTAAATGACCAATCGGTGTAGTAATTATGAAAGTTATTAAAGAAACCGGAATCGGTTATGGACATACTCTCTGTCTAAACCGAAAACCACTTTAATAACTATACGCGGAGTATGATCCAGAATGAAGTGGTTGGAACGATGTACGTGATGACTGAAGAAAGAGAACGGTAATGGATAGCCTTGACACTTGTGTCAAATTGGAAATGACTAAAATAGAAGCCGTGCCGGGCCAAATGGGGTTAGCTACCTCGAGCGAACACACTCCTTCAAATACTGCTCATTACATGTTATTGATTGGTGCACCCTCGTACTTTTGGGAGTGTTGTTTCACGGTGTTGCGATCGTTGCGGCGATGCGTTTTCACCAGTCCGGATCAGGCAAACGGTAGTTTCACTACCTTGGGTATTGCCTCATGTGCCTTGTCATACTTGTATCCCTATATACGCGACCACTACGAATTTTTTTTGTGTTATACCTATGGAGTACTTCCTGATATCCCACCAGTTTACGGTGGAGTTTACAGTGCTGGATAGTCTATAACGCTTATAACAAAAAAAATTAAGGGGGATAATGGTACCGCCTTAACACTATTTTGATATTTATATTGCTGATAGACATTATCTATTTAGCGTATATTACTGCATAGTAGATAGTTTAACGGATCCTTAGAGGACGGTTATTCCAACGTCCTTTGAGTTATTTGTATTTCAATTGTTATTTCACTTGAGTTGGATTTGTTGATATAAGAATGTTAATCCTGACTCGAGTGTTTTGTGTTTTGCTTTACGCTCGGGTCAGACTGAGTGTACCAGTACTCGAGACTCACCTTTGGAGTTTGAGCTTCGCTTGGTGATCCGGCTATCTACCAGCTTCCAGATATTCAGTTGAATCTAGTGTTGTATTCTGATATTGTATTCGACTATTGTATTCGAGACTTCTGTTGTAACTTACTTAACTCTGTTATATTTATATAGTAGCTTCATGTACTACTATTTTTTTGCTTCCGCCACATATTATTACTCTGTGTCTGTGATTCTGTGATTATTTATTTACTGTATATCTGAGTTTTTTCCAAATTTAAATTAACAATTCGGTATTTTGAATTATTCAAGTTCGACATGTGCGAATACGAATATTCCAAAATAGCGGGTCGTTACAGTTGGTATCAGAGCTTTTGGTAGCTCTAGGCAAAACTTAGCATATAGGGTAAATATATTTACAGAATCACTCTTATTCGAGTTTCAATCTCTTCCTTTTGACTCGATTCCTTTGAATTTTGGAACGTTCCCTGCGATTCCAAAATTCATTCATGTCCCTCACTATTCATCTTGTTTTAATTCCGGAGTATCTTATAACTCCACTTCGAATGATCTTTACAATGAATCGGCGGTCTCGCCAATCTTCGAATTATTTGTAAATGGGTGAAACTCCTTTACAATAGACATCGATTTACCGGAAATTTCTGTATTCTCGGTTTACGATGTTATCTATCTCCTGCTATTCCTGAATCATATCTCTTGAGATCGAATGTTGATTTACCTCGGAATTCTGCATCGATCTTATTCTTGAAGTTACGGACGACCCGTTTAAGATTGCCCGTGAATTAAATAAACTTATCCATCTCCCGATTGTGTTAATTGAATTATCTTATCTAATGTTTCGAACTTATTATCAAATCAAAATTCTCTTTGACATGATTTCTATCAAATTTGAATCTATTATACTTACTTTGAAATCGATCATCGTATCGTCGAGCGAGGAAGTGTATTTGTAAATTTATATTAAAAATGTTTTAACATGTATAGTGAGTTGTTGATGTTGATTTGGATTTTCGATCGATTCGTCTGATCAACGCTATCGATAGGATTTTCAAAACGCTTGAACAGAGCAAGCGGACACAGTATTATTTTCAAATTTGGTAAATAAAATAGTTTGTATGATTTTAATATATATAAATATAAGTTTTCTGTAATTAAATTGTTAATGAATTTGTTGCGAGAAATAAATGATATTTGATTTTCAATTATTGTTTCTTAGACCATTATCTATTGCATAAAATGAATTTAATAAACTTGTTTATAATTTGATTTGGAATTTAAATGAATCAAGAATTCGAGAATTTAATTTTCGGTGATTTCAAACTTCGATTTGAATTTTTAAAGTATATAGTATTTAAAATATTTTCAAATAGAAATCATTTCAAAAAAAATTAAATGTTTAAAATCGGTGCTCTTTTCTTTGTCGCCGGAAAATAATTTCGGTGATGACGGCCGCATCATCGACATTTATTTTCGAGTTTCGAAAGGAAGAAACCAATTCGTAGCTTTGCTACAGTTTTGTTTTGGAAATTAAATCGATTTAAATTTCTTAAGTATGATTTGATTTATATATATAGGTATATTATTTTAAATTTAATTTGATTTGATATATATATAGTATATACATAATTATCTCTGATTATTTAAAGTTAATCGAAATTTAATTCTTAAATTTTATGTCAAGGATGATTTTCAATTATAAATGAAGCCAAATTCTTTTTATATAAATACTTAACCTGAAATAACTGAATTGTAAAATTTTATTTGGATAATACTCAATTGCATTATATATAACTTACCTAAATTTTCAAAAGTTAACTATGTAATTGAATATTATACTGTATAAAATGATGTTAAAGGAATTTATAGATAAATTTGAGTGGTTTTAAATAGTGTAAATATACTTAATATGTATGTGATAAGATATATTAAGTAGAATAAATTTAATAATAATTTGGATTAAAGAAGAATTAAATTTGTCGAATAAAGTACGATTATAATAAATGACTATTCAAATTTATGATCTTTGAAATTGTTAATTTAAGAAAATTGGATAATATACAATATAAATTGTCTTTATAAATAAAATGTGAGTGCGTATAATAAATGTTATTCACTTAAATTTAAATTATAAAATGTTTATGGATATAAATAGAATAATAAGTTAAATAAATAATAGGTGTGATTAATAGAAGAAGGAAAAATTTGTTTTGAAAGTTAATAAAATGAATTAAATCAATGTAATGAGATATCTTGAATTAATTGAATTTAAATTTAATTTCGTTTTGAAAGAAACCTTTTGTACCTAACATTAATAAATGTGAAATCAAATCAATTTAGTGAAAATCTTGAATTTAAAAAACAAAGTGTTGAATATAAATTTATTTAAATTGAAATTTATATGGTTTAAATTAATTTTTTTATGAAATTCAAGTCTACTTCTTCTGGTTGTTTCTATTCTCTTACCTCCTTCCTTTTCAAGGACGAAAAGTTTTGAGTGGGGGAGAATGTAACGAGCCGTAAATTTAAGCGGTTTTAATAACGTTACTAATTGAATTTTGTGGAATTTTAACCGATAAAATTTTGAAATATAAATTTGATATTTGGAATGCGTCTAGTTAAACATAACAACTGGTAAATTTTCGTCCGAAAATATGAAAGTATATTTCTTGCGTAAATTTACTTCAATTTAATCAGTTAAAAAGCGATGAAAATAAAACGTTTTCGAAACCTATATATTTTTACATAGAAAAATTTTAAATCATCTTCTGAGCAATACGTCAGTTTGTCGTTTTTCAAAATTCGGACATGTTTAGCCCCGTCGATCTTATTTTTCTATGTTTTTCATGCATTTTCCACTAGTATAAAAATTCGAATTTTTATAATTCAATCGTACCACCGATATCTGTATACCGTTTTGATCGTCTTGTCGTGCTGATCTCTCTAGTATATTCATTTCTTTGTTTTGAAGTGCAGTTAACAGCGGAACACGTGAAATGTTTAACCGTAGTGGTCCGTCTTTTATTTTGTTGTGACCATTTATTTTTCCATCGTAAAAAAAAAAACAATGGTCAGTAGCTTTGATTTTTTTTCTTGGAAATCACGTATGACTTTTGGCCGTTCCACTGTTCAATATTTTAGTTCCTTTCCATTGTTCTCTAGTTGGTTCATTTTCATTTCTTACTTTCACTTTCCTCTTCTCTTCTCTTTGTTTATCTGCAATACTCAAAAATATATGAACATATATTCATTGGCAAACTCACGCAAGTTTTGGCCGAGCACAAAAATCTTCTCCTACCCACTCTTCATCTGCTCGTCTCTGGCACTTCCTCCAACAGGCCTCGGGCACGGAACCCCGACACCACAACAACCCCCATCGAACCCATCCGACCTCATGCATATAGGCCCAAGACCCACCGAGCCACTGTCCCTTTATACCGTTGTCATGCTCACCCCGCAACCGCCTCGGCAAGTTCAACACACGCCTCGTCCGTAACCCATGCTCACCGTCCACTGCCACATCCATCCCTCGCCCACGCAAGGCCTTTCCCCACTCTGTGCTTCCCCTCCATGCGCTGTCCTATAGCCTCACCTCCACCGTCCATTTCAACCGACTGCCTTTATCTCTGGCCGAAGCCCGATAGCCGCCATCCCCACACCCTCCTCTCCGCCTCAGCTCGGCCCACCACCGCTCTGCCAAACACCACAACCGCACAAACTCGTCCTCATGGCCTCAACCACTTTGTCGCACACATCTCCGCTAGCTCGAGCCTCCCCTTTGCCTTGTTGATCGCAGCCACATCATTTACATCATCTCCTATCCTTGGTTTGTGTTCTTTTCTTTTTTTTTCTTTTTAACGCATGTCTGTATATACTTTTTGTTTGTAATTGGCAGCATGTCCTGATATTTCTCCATAATTGCATGTTGTGTATATTTGGAGTTAAGACCTCATGGTAGCCACTGTCTCTGTACTGTTCTCTGAGCTTGGTTTTCTACCTGAAAACAAAACATGTTTTCTTTGTTGTCTATATATAATGGTTCAAAGAGGTTACAGTACATAAGGTTTATATAATAGCTGTTTATATATACATAGGCTTGTGCGAGTTTGTTTATGGTTATAATATTTCATTTTATTTCTATATTGTATATTTTGTTATAATACATAAATGCTTATATTTCAGTTTATTTACATTTTTTGTGTGTATGTTTACATCAGTTTATATTTATATCTAGTATATATATATGGGTATCGAATATAGGTTGAATACATTTTGTTTGTGTTATGTAAGTTTCGACAAATTAGTGTTTTATATAATTTATATTATATAGTATCTTCGTACTATTTTATATATATACGTGCTTGCTTTAAAGTCGAATTTGTATATGTCTAGCAGTGTTGGTATTTGGAATGGATAGTGGAAGAAAATTATATATTTTAATTATAAAAGCATATAAGTTTGATCTATTATCATGTAAAAATACTATATAAATTATTTGTATATGTTAGTCGATTTTATAAGTTATACAAATATATATGTTAAACTGTTAAGTTGAATGTGTCGATTTAAAGTATTATAAATGCATGCTTGACCTTAATATTTGAATTTTGTTAAACAATGATTTTGAATTTTACATATATATTTAGTTTAATTTGTGTTTGGGCTATATATGAAAATAGTTATTTATAGTTATATACGTATAACTCCACTTATACCATTTATCATCATCGATCCTGTCCTGATTTGATTTGTCAATTTCTCTTATCAGCCTTGGTTGTCGAATTCGTGCCAATCTAGCTTTGCTTGGATTCGTACTTCAATATCATTGTGCGTATCCGTGTCATTCCTGTTCTCTCTAGCCCCGAAAGGTGAGAAATCACTCACGATTAATATTCTTTTATTTATTTAATTTGATTTCAATTGAAACGACAATTGAAATATACTGCTGTAGTTATTTACACTATTTTATGTTATTACCTGTATCAGTTCACCTATGACATCTGACACCATTATCTGTTAATTTTTTTATGCGTTGATAATATAGTTTGGCTGATAATTGATTGATTGTTGATGTTTATATTGGATGTTAAATTGTTAAGTATAAAGTGATAAATAATTTGAAATTGAAATTGACGTAGGATAGTTAAAAATTTGAAACGACGTATGTGTAAATTGATTAAATGACATTTGTGTCGTATGACCCCTTGAAATGTTAAATTAATTGACACGTAGGACTTGGTTAATTACACCTTGAATCACTGAATGTATGTTGTTTAAATTGATGATGTATGAAATTGTAAATAGATGACAAGTGAAGAACCATAATGTAATAATCTTTAATCTACATGAAATGGTAGTGTGGATTCTAGAAATAATTATATTAATTCACACAAATAACAATGCGAATTAATACGATTATTTCGGGATTATTTGAATTAATTGGATTGTTATTGATATTTGCTATTGCTTGTTTATTTACTTTGACACCATGCTAGTTATCACACTGCAAGTTCCCTTTGTTATGTTTTGATTTTTGAATTGAATGGAATCGGGTTGAAATGATAAATACCCAAATAACTTGACTTAAGATAGAAAATTAAATTAAACCCGATTGGTCAATAATTTGATTTGAAATAAAATAAAGAGTTTATTTGAACAATAATAAGGTTTGAAATAAAATTTGAGTTTAGATTTTAATGAAAGGAAATTGTGAATATTTGAAATTTGAAATAAATATTAACGTAGTAATTGACGAAAGAACATTTTTTTTAAAATTTAATTGATTAATAATTAAGTTTTGAAATTATTAATAATTAAGTTTTGAAATTATTATTGAATTAAGTTTTGAAATTAGTAATAATTAAGTTTTGAAATTATTAATAATTAATTTTTGAGATCATTAATTATTAAGTTATGAAATTATTAATAATTAAGATTGAAATTATTTAATAATTGAATAAGATTGAATTATTTGATAATTGAATAAAAATTGAATTCTTTGATAAGAGAAATTGAACTTATGAATAAGTGAATGTGAACTTCGTTATTAATGAAATTGGGTTTCTTTGTTTTTTTAGCATTGGAAAATTATTAAAGTATGTTAATAATTGAAATTGAACTTCTTGAATATGTGAAATTTAGTTCTTTATTAATTGAGTTTTTTGGATTTGTAACTAAGTAAACAAATAAATGTAACTGAATTTCTTTAACAAGAGATAATTGCGTTTTATTGAAACAAATGAAAGACTTGTAATTTTAAAAATTTGATTTGACGAATTTAATTTAATTAAATTTGTAAGTTTTGATACAATGGATATGGACTTAAGTAATTGATTAATGAATTGGAGATTTAATGTTAATTGTTTTGAATTGATAAATTAATGTAACGAATATTGAATGAAATCGATAAATGAATTTAAATTGATTTGAATGTAAATTAAATTAATTAAAATGATTTCGGAATGAAATTTATATACGAACTTGAATCGATATTCGAATTGTTTAAATAAAAGTTGAAATTGAATTATAAGATTTTGAATTGTAATTTAGAAGTTTTGAAACGTAAATTATGAAAATTGATATTAAAAGATGAATGAAATGTTGGTTTACAAATTGTAATTGAAATTTAATTTGATTTGGTTTTGAAATATAGTAAACGACCAAGCGGTGTAATAATTACGAAAGTTATTAAAGAAACCGAAATCGGTTATGGACATACTCTCTGTCTAAACCGAAAACCATTTTAATAACTATATGCGGAGTATGATCCAGAATGAAGTGGTTGGAACGATGTACGTGATGACTGAAGAAAGAGAACGGTAATGGATAGCCTTGACACTTGTGTCAAATTGGAAATGACTAAAACAGGAGCCGTGCCGGGCCAAATGGGATTAGCCACCTCGAGCGAACACGCTCCTTCGAATACTGCTCATTACTTGTTATTGATTGGTGTACCCTCGTACTTTTGGGAGTGTTGTTTCGCGGTGTTGCGATCGTTGCGGCGCTGCGTTTTCACCAGTCCGGATCAGACAAATGGTAGTTTCACTACCTTGTGTATTGCCTCATGTGCCTTGTCATACTTGTATCTCTATATACGCGACCACTACGAATTTGTTTTGTGTTATACCTATGGAGTACTCCCTGATATCCCACCAGTTTACGGTGGAGTTTACAGTGCTGGATAGTCTATAACGCTTATATAAAAATGTGTTAAAGGGGATAATGGTAACGCCTTAACACTATTTTGATATTTATATTACTGATAGACATTATCTATTTAGCGTATATTACTACATAGTAGATAGTTTAACGGATCCTTAGAGGACGGTTATTCCAACATCCTTTGAGTTATTTGTATTTCAATTGTTATTTCACTTGAGTTGGATTTATTGATATAAGAATGTTAATCCTGACTCGAGCGTTTTGTGTTTTGCTTTACGCTCAGGTCAGAATGAGTGTACCAGTATTCGAGACTCACCTTTGGAGTTGGAGCTTCGCTTGGTGATCCGGCTATCTATCCAGCTTCCAAATATTCAGTTGATTCTAGTGTTGTATTCTGATATTGTATTCGACTATTGTATTCGAGACTTCTGTTGTAACTTACTTAACTCTGTTATATATATATAGTAGCTTCATGTACTGCTATTTTTTTGCTTCCGCCGCATATTATTACTCTGTGTCTGTGATTCTGTGATTATTTATTTACTGTATATCTGAGTTTTTGCCAAATTTAAATTAAAAATTCGGTATTTTGAATTATTCAAGTCCGACATGTGCGGATGCAAATAGTCCAAAATAGCGGGTCGTTACATAACTCAAAAAGCCATATATTATATATCATGAAACTCATACAAAAGTCATACATTAAGGAATCAAAGAAAAATAGTGCGTACACAATACAGTACAGACAATTTACTCATCTAACTACAACTTGGGGCAAGCCTCTCTTTATCCTTCGATACCACATGTTTAATGAGTCTTACTTCTGATTGCTAGAAATGACACTTAGAAAATTTAGCCATCAATTTGTGCCTCCTTAATGTTTCTAATACAGTCTCTAAGTGTTTCTTGTGATCCTCCTCGGTGTTAGAATAAATAAGGATACCATCCGTTGAGATCAACACAAATTTATTGAGTATATTTCTAAGAATTTGATCCATGATGACAAAAAAATGAGCAGGTGTGTTGGTTAGCCCATAAGACACAACCAACCCCTCAAAGAAACCTTCTGGTCCTTTAAAATATGTCAGGGGTGTATCATATTCAGATATCCTTAGTTGGTGAAATCCCATGTCTAAATCCATACGCGAGAATACCCTTATATCCTTTAATTGTTTGAACATATCGTCTATGTTGGGTAAGGGATACCTATTCTTATACATATTCTTATTCAATTCATTGTAGTCCACGTAGAGCCTTAGCGAACCATCTGACTTAGCAATGAGTCCCATGGCTACTTCCCGATCTGAGTGACATGGCCTAATTAGACCCTTATTTAACAATTCCTCTATCTGATTTACTAACTCTCTTCTTTCCCTTGGAGCTATCTTATGCCTAGGCTGCATAAAAGGTTTCCATCTAGTGGTCAAGTTTATATGAGCTCAATCTCATGATGTGAGGGTAAGCTATTAACTTCTTCAAAGACGTCTGGGAAATCTCTAACAACCAATAACGATTCCAACTTTTACCAAGGCAAATCCAATGCATAAAGGAAATTATCCATTAATTTGCTTAGCTCCTTGCACAACACATTAATATGCACCCCGCGCTTGTTTTGTAATACAATGGTTCTTTTATCACAGTCAAATATAGCTTTATATTTTGATAACTAATATATACCAACCAAAACATCAAAACCCATCAAATCTAGGACAAACGTATTGCATAGGAAGCAGTGGGTAAGGTATGTAACTTGTACATCTTTACACATCAAGCATAGATTAGTCCTACCACTATGGGGTTGGTCACACAAATAGGGGTTTCTATAAACTTTGCGGTAAGTCCTAATCTATCAACCAATTCTTTAAAAATAAAGCTATGGGAGGCTTCGATATCAAATAGAACTTGAACCAAAATACCTTTACGAATAAAGCACCTTCCAGAACTCCCTTCCCTTCCTCATCCTCTGAAGTTGATGGTTCATCCTTAATAGAAAAAAATGACCTGTTGACCTTTCTTCATAAGTAGGCAATTTGAACTGAGAGGCTTTTTAATTATTATAGAAACAGGATCAGCCTGTTGATAGAACTTTTAAGTATGGCCTTTCGGATTACACTTGTTGCAAGTAACATTCTTATACCATTCCTCTAGAGTTCCCCCACCTGACATTCCTTTCCCCTTCTTTTTCCCTTGCGGGTTGAACTTCCTTTTGTTTGATTTCTTGTTCTCACCACTTGGGGCTTCTATCGACTTCTTTTTCTTGAGGACTTCATATCATAGAGCCGTGTCTACGAAAGATTATGATGACCCAGAATTTTGGGCAATAGAAATTTGATAATCTTCATTTAAAAATTATTTAAATTGACAATATTGATATAAATTTGATAATATTGTTTAATAATTTTCTTTCACAAACATTTAATGTGGCAAATTTATCTTTATAAAACTAATAATAAAATTGATTTGATAATTTACTTTTTTAATTATTTTAATTGGCAAGTTTATTCTTTGAAAAGTTAATAAATATTTAATTTGGTAGAATTATCTTTTCAAAACTAATATTTAGAAATGTATTCTATTTATTATGTATATATGTTTATATATTATAAATAGGAAGTCCTTGGTTTTAATTTATTTAAAGGGTATGTTTTCAATTGAAATATATATGAATGTATATATTGCAATTTGAAATTGTTTTAAAAATTCAATATAATAATTTTGAAGGCTAATATTAAAATGTTTTCTATTTGTAACGTATATATATTTGTATATATTCTAAATAGAAAAGCTTTTGTTTGAATTTAATAAATGAAAATGTGTTTTTCAAATTTAATATATATATATATATATATATATATATTGTGATTTGATATAAAAAACTATGTTTGAATTTAATACAATACCTTTCAAAAGCTATTTAAAAATATTATTATTAACCATTTATTTCCAAAACATAAGGTAAATGTCTATTTATTTTCAAAATATATTTTTTGCATAAGTTTAAAATAAGATTTAACTAAAGGTTTATTTTTTTTGTTGTATTTCTTTTTTATTCTAACATTAATTAAGATAAAATGAATATATATATATATATATATATATATATAAATGAACATAAATTATAAGACGTAAATATATTAGTATTTAATATAAGAAGTTAATATAAAAATGGGTTTAAACATTTGTAAAAATATAAGGCAAGCTTTAGACATTTGTAAATAAATGGACTTATGCAAAGTACACTTGTAAGATTAAGAATCATTTGAGTTAACAAGTGGGCAAAAATTCTATTGTAAATGAAAGATAGACATAATGCTTTAAAGAGAAAATCTGATTTTCGGTTCAATGTTTTCTCCTCATTCTTCTTCCTTCATCTTTTCTAAAAAAAATATTAATAAAAACTGAAAATCAGAGCTAAAACCAAGGGTTCAAATTCAATAAGTAATGTAACAACAAGCATGTAAAGATTTCAGATTCAACAGCAAAACAATTCAAATTTACCGTGTTCTAGATCAAAGCCTGGGAAAACCTGGTATTTGTTTCATAACAAAATGGTGAGTAAATCTTTTCCAAAAATAGTTTGATTTGGATTTAACTTTAATGCATGTGATGATATTGGTATATATGGAAGTTCTTCAGCTTGAATTCATTTGGAATTGATATATATGTTGTGTGAGCATGTCTGCTTATATATACACACACACACACACACACACACACACACACACACACAAAGATCCTGTTCTCTATCGATTCACAATCCATGATTTGCTTTCAAAAATTCGAATCTCTCAATCGAGTCAATATTACCTTTGATATTTAAATGAAAGTTGTTTGTTGAAGTATAATGAAGATTATAAAAATAGTTTCAGGATTTTAAATCCAACAAATAATTTTAAAAATGAAAATAACAGCGAAATTCTTATATATAACAAAAATCAACCAATTAAATTTCTGTTTTGAATTGCATGAATTAATTCGTGATTGAAAATCATGATTTTTGAATATACATTTCATGATTTTTAGTTTGATAATCTTTGGGAATTTTTGAGATGAACGTATTGGACATTTTAGGTAATTGTCAATGATCGACGGCGTCTGGAAGGTAGATGTTTGGGCTGAAGATGGTTTGAGGGATGAGGATCTTAGGAAAAGTACTGGTGGAAATTATTGATGGTCGAGCCGGTTGGAATTGGGCGAAGTAGGGTTTTATACTAGTTGAAGTTGTCGATGTTGTAGGCGCTCGTACGGCGGCTAGGGTGGACCGGAGAGGTTCGCGATGGAGGAATTGGTGCTGGAAGGAGTGACGAAGTTACAGTGAAGTGGGCAGGTGATCCTGAGGTCGGAGGCGACGGGAAAGAGTGGATTTTCATCAATGGTGGTTTCTAGTTTTGGTCGAGGTTGGCTCGATTTCGTTTCATCAGAGATATGCTCGATCTGGGTTCACGTGAGGGTTAGTGTGGGTAAGGGTGGTGTGACACCCCGCAAATCCATACCCCTTGAGTCAACACTATTCTACATCAATCAACTCAAGATGAACGGAAACACGAACCATTTGGGTTAAAGAAGAAGAGGTAGAAGAAGAAGATAGAAACAACATCAGAATCTAACCATCACAGCGGAATAAAATATAACAGATAATCAATGATCTTTACACAAAAGAAAACTATATCTGTTTATATATACATCATCAGAGTTCAACATCAATAACATACAACTGGATACACAGTGGAATAATAATCAAATATGGAAGTACGTATCGCCATCTAGCTCGTCTCCTGAGCTCCACAACATCATATCATGTATCCTATAATACTCGGTATGACCCGAGCATTACAGTTAATACGCCCGAGTCAGTCTGGAATACCAGCGTGAGAAATCACACTCAAATTAATTATTAAAGTTTCAAAAATCCTTTGAAAACAAAAGCAACTCGTAAGACCACGCTATAAATAAACATGTCGGGTTTTTACCTTATGGTAGCTAAAACACTTTTAATTAAAATCCTCTGATATTATAATAGGGCCTATTTATAAATACTTATTAAAATAGCCAAAATTGTTACATGATTAAATTCCAGCTACTAGCCACAAAGTGGGTAATACAAACAAAACTCGTAAAAGGCGCGTAGGGAGAATGTATTTCCAACTAATGACTAGGCATGGGGGTACCACCTGTCATGGTACCTGGTCTAGATCAGCATACCGAGGATCAATCCCGACCCCCTGCAACACATGACCTGGACTATCCTTACTAGATAATCCCGAGTAAGATCACCCCACGGTTGTGATCAGCAACCGCACCACTAAGCCGAAATAAAAGGGACATCTAGACAGAGATGACCTCACCCTGAAGTGGGTGCTACCCACCTAGCCTTGCTGCATAACTCCTGATTTTCAGTCATTCCCGGTAGATGAGGCTTGAGGCTAAGCGTTACCTTTTAGAACGTTTCACTTAGAATGCTCATCGTCCACCTGACGATGTTCTGACAGCATTAACCCATACAAGTCCGTCCCGGATTCGAACGGAACCGAAGGCACTACTCCTACTACATCCATTTTGGAAATATCCTCAGGATTAGTAGCGACTAGCCCTTGCACTTCACTGCTCCATCTTCGACTCCAAACTCGTTTTTCCCATGAAACGTACAAACCGGATCGAAGTGGTTTTCGAGAAATAAATCCCGATCCCGGTCTCTTCAAAACGATCAGCGCATTGTCCAATATTGATAGTCGGTTATTTAACTATCAATTGACATTCACAAACAACCATCAACCATAAATAGTTTCACCAAATTATTTATTAATCCCAAAATATCTTCACAAGATATATTTCTATTTTTAAACCTTTGAGAGCAGTTTCAAACCATACTTTTCTCATAAGATAAATTTCTAAATATTTATTTCCACTGAAGACAACCAAGCACAAAACTTTAGATTTTTAAAAATAATTTTAAAACTCCTTATTAAAAAATATCCTTTGAATCATTTAAAATAAAATTTACTTTAATACTTATTCAAAATATGTACTTTAATAATATTCAAAATGAAACTACTTCAATACTTAATTAAAAATACATACTATACGAATATTTGAAAATGAGGTTGCTTTATAAAATATTAAACTAGATTTTCTCCTTTAAACAAAATACCAAGCCACCTTTAAATAATTACTACTATAAATAGATTTGAACAATACTTACTTAGAATTTAAGTATTTAGAAATAATAAATTTTCTAAAACATGCTTTTTAAAACAACATAACTTATATTTAAAAATTTACATTGGAAACGTACTTGGCTATCTAGGGAAATACCCTTCTCTTTCCATCTTTAAAAATAAATCATTATTTATTTTTAGACAAAATTTCTCATTCCTTTAATAACTTTCCATCATGAATTTATTCCTTCAAAAATCCACTGATATATTACCTTACTTTTATAAACACAGTTTATAAACTTCATAGTCACATTCTCCTTTAAATTTCCAATTTCAAATATTTAAATCAATTTCCAAATTGATTTCCAATTTACTCCATTTGAAATAAAATCCTTTACTTACGCAATTCATTTCAAAATCCATTAATTATAGACTTTTATTATTATTTTTCTTTCGTTTTGATTTTAAATCTTTTAACTGAAACAGACCAATTCAGATGTTCCAAATTTCTTCTTTATTCTCCTCTATAATTTAAATCCTAAATTTAAAATAAATGCTTTATTCTTTTAAATAATAACACTGAAGTTTTAAAATTCATTATCTTCCGGTTTATTCAAAATATTTTTTTCATATACGAATTCATTTATTAGAATTTTAAAACCACTAATATTCTTATCTGGTTCATTTTTAATTTAATTAAATTCTCTATAATTATTTCACTTACAAATTCTCTTCTTTTAATTTCTTCTCAAAAGTCCAATTCTATAAATTTTGATAACTCGGTGTACCAAAATATATTCAAGTAAACCATAGCATTCAATATTTCAAATATCAATAATATTCATCACAGAATATCGAATATGCATAACAGAGAATATTGAACAATATAAATAATTTTGAGGAATCCAGTTGGATCCCTCCAACCCGTTTCCCTGCATCCACAAACGTTAGCACAATATAAAATACCAATTCCACTTCGAGGTGGAATATCACGGTGTATGGGATTTAAATATAATATCATCCGCTATTATGTGGCGCATACGGTCGCATCCTCTATATAGTGCGGGAAATTAATTATTCCAATATATACTATATATATTACTATATATATATATATAATATAGCATATCCAATCAAATCAATCAATCAACAAATTGTTTAAATTTAACCATTTAAATTTAAATTTATAACCAGATGAGTGAGATTAACTTACCTTTGTTTTTATTTGCAATCCACTTCTTTATTGCTTGGTTTTCTGATTTTTTGACCTAGAATAAACAATTTATATGATTTATCGAACAAATCAATTTCTTTCAATGGATTTAATTAATTAACACTTTTAATTTGAACTAGTCTAATGATCATTTTCCTATTAGATAGATTTAATTAGACAAATTATTCTATTAACTAATTTTCCTCATAATAAATAAAATTACGTTACAAAAATAATTAATTAAGCTAATCTCCCTAATGCACTATTTTTAAAATAATCAAGTAAATTTAAGATGTATCGATGTATATTTATTTTTCTCTTTGAAACTATATATATATATACTTATAAAAATATTCGGTATAGGTTTTAAAACTGATTTTTATAAAAACTTTTCAAATCAAACAATTTAAAATTCCTGTTTCAAAATTTTATCCCTTCATTATCTTATCATAGTAAATAACTAAGTAAACTTTCCTACCTTATTGTAAATAAAAATCATATCCCTACATATATTTCATGTTTTTCTTTTTCGAAATCTTATACATATTTTTTTTTTACTGCAAACTTAACTCAATTAACTTGTTAAATTGAAATTTATCATAACGACAAAAGAATAAAATCTCTCACCTAACCCTTACAGGCCGCAGAAACCACCTATGCTGCTCGAACTCGAAGAAATCCCCTCTGCCACTGTCACTTCCATCATTACTGGTCATCCTTAAACCCTACCAGTTGCCTTCCTTGACCATCACATCTCCGATGAATCGACCACACGCGCTCGACCCGACTGGCCACAAATCAATGATGCAGCCGACCCCCTTCCTTTGAACTCGCGATGCTCCTCGCGAAGACAGATAACTTAAGATAACTCACGCGCACAATACCCCAAATCACGATTCCAAATCGCGCGTCTCAAAGGGCGAGGTCGAGCTCCTCCTCTCGTGCGAACGAGATTCACCGCTGTTCGACTCCCAACGGTGCCTTTCGTGACTCGAACACGAGCCGATTTGGTGAATAGGCGATTAAATTTCGATTGCCATTGTTATATATACATATTTATTTTATATTTTATTTTGAAATACTTTTGGCTGAAAAGAAAAGCGAAGGCGACGTGATATGTGGAGGAGATAGCGTGTTTGAGTGGTGAACGGTCGTTTCTGAAAAGTACAAATGTGAAAGAAAACGGCTGAAGGTTTGACTAGTATAAATATTCAATTTAAATTCAAAATTTAAACCGTTCTGATAAATGTAACTTAAAAACATGACCTCCTATCGAGGCGTGCCGCTAGGCGTTTATAGTGTAATGCCCCTATTTCGAACGCAAAGGAAAAGGTTTCGAGTCCTAATTCGATCGTATGGAGAAGATAGCTTTTTGAACCCAGTTATTATTTAATTTCCAATATAGATTTCAACGCGTTTATATATCGTATGCTCACACAACAACTCCAATAACAATAAAAATCGAAACTCGATAATAATACAATATTACAGATCCGATAGAACTGGTTTCGTCGAAAACCGAGACTGTGCCTCGGAAGGCTATTTTTAAATTCAATTTAAACGATATAAATTCAAAACTAAACAAAACACTTCCAAATTCAATTTTAACACTTTTACCATCTTCAGTACTATCAATATAAATTTTACAAGCCTTCAAATTATTTTTAACAGGTTTAAAACTGAAGATTCAATAATTTACCCAATTTTAGTTTATTAAATCCAATAACTTAATTGCTAAATAATAGTAATATTTGAATTCAAGTTGAAAATTAACTTTGTAATATTTAAAATCAATTAAATATTCCAATCTCAAACATCCAAAAATTCCATTCTCATATTCCTTCCCCCTTAAAAGAATTTCGTCCCCGAAATTACTAGTTAGGAAGAATGATCTAATACCCATTACTATTTTCCAAAACCAAACAATTTTATCAACTTTCCATAACATATCTTTTATTAAAGACCCACTATTACTTCAACCAACTTTCCAAAACCTTCCGTAGTTTTCAAATAACTTTACTTATTCAACCATTCAAATTATAATTCAAAACCAAGTTTTAAATTTTCAAAATTGCTCAAAATTTCTATCTCCCTAAATTTTCGAAATTTTTTGTCATCTTCTCCTTTGCGCGGCTAGCTCGATACGACTACAAAAGGCCACTACGGGCTCCCAAATTCCAAAAGAAAACAAAAGGCCAAGTGGCTAAATCAAAAACCCAATCAAATTTCATACAGAAATTTAAACACATATCTTTTTGTCGAGCAATTCAAATTTATCTTCTGAAATCAAAACCAAATTTCCTTTCCCTTTATAATACCTGCATTTCCTATTTAGCAACAATATCCAATCATAGTTTTTAAAATTATTTTATACATTTCCTTATAGAAGTTTTCATACCTACTTCTATCCAAATTAGTTTTTCCATTTCCATATGAATTTAATTTATCTTCAACTCCGAATATTGAATGTTTTTTATCTTTCATTTATAACTGATTCGTATCATTATTTTAAATTAGTTTCATCCACTAATTTACTCCAGTTTCCAACTTGAAGTCGTTTTGTCGCTAATAAAAAATTTCCAAAAAATTTCTAACTCCCAAAATTTTCAAAAATTTTTGGCAGGGTCTCCTTTGTACGGAGGAGCTTTTGCAATTTGACAAAAGATATAAATATATATACATCGACCCACATGGTCGGAAAAACAAAAACAGTTCATATTTCCTATTTTTATTGCGTAGGCGTACCTTTATTTAACATTTTAAGCAAGCGGCTTATTTAATTAGCATTTTGCGCAATCAAATCCAGCCCAACGACTTCCCTGAACATGTATTTACTCAACTAAAACATGTAAGTGCCATATATATGAAGTTTAACAACATTTCACTTATTTGCAATAGTTAAACACATGAATTCTAAAAGCAATGCACACTAAACACTTTCCGTAAGCAATTTATGTAGTTTTAATACTAATTCAACTGTTTTCAATTAACTCATATACCATTTTCATTCAATTTGAATGGTTTACAACCCACTTGCTTATATTCCATTCATTTTTAAATTTAAACAAACCCATATTATTCCAATTGATTTAAAAACCAATTCTATCCACCCCTGTTAATACATTTACTTTCGTTTACGATAGAATGACTACTTTTCTGTGCAAATTTGATGTTATTCATGCAAATAACAATTACTTAAGCTTATAATCATTTTAAATTGATTCCAGCTCAATTTATTATTTAATTCCTTCTATTTTAATTCATTCACAACCATTTTATTTAGCTCGACACATTCTTTTTCAATTTTATTCCTTTTCAATTTTAATTCACGATCCATTCATTTACGTTTCATTCCATATTTTTTATTCATTTGAGACCATTTTATTAAGCTTGAACCATTCCACGCTTATATATTAATAACCATTTCCCAATTTAAATTTACCCAAGCTTTTATTTAATGGACTCGAAGCCAAGCTTCCACTAATTTTAAACTTAAATTAATTTATTTCAAATTATTCAAACTTCATATTTAAGCTCATTTTCATTTTACAAATAAATTTTCTTTTCAATTTAACTTGATTCTATTTCAATCAAATCTCATTTCAAATCACAAAATTATTTGATTAGTTCATTTGTTTCGTATAAATTTTAAATTTCCAGATTCAATTTATTCTCAATTCATTTAATTAATTACAAGGTCATTTCAATTTATTCCCAAATTCAACTGGGTTTTATTTACAATTAAAACCATCCCTACTTTAATCCAATTTCTTTTTATTTGGCAACATTTTCAATTATATTTACTTCACTAACAATTCAAGTCGAATTTGATTTATAACTTGAATTTTATTTCCAAACTTCATCATTAACTCACAATTCAGCTTCTATTTAACTACAGTAGGTTCCATTTACATATTTCATTAACTAATTTATTATCTAATTAGTTCTCCCCTATTTATAATTCAATACTTAATTTTTAATCTCAAAAATCATTTCATTTAATTTTTTTTATTCCATGGATTTTTAATTCTTTTATGAGTTATTTTAATTTATTTACTCCAATCCATTCCTTATTCAACTTATTTCCATTGATTTAAGTAAGGATCTAATTCCATTCAATATCACCCATAACTCAACTGAATTTTATTCCAATTCAAGTCTATTGTAACTCGGATTTATTTAATCCATTTCGATTCAATTTTCTTTAATCCACTCAATCCACTTGAATTTAAATTAAGTAAGAACTTACTTTCACTTAATATCATCTACATCTCAATTTATTCCCTTCCAATTCAATTTCAACTTTAAATTTAAATTCCAACATTCAAAGTTCATATTTCCTTCCTGATTTGAAAATCATCTCAATTTATAAGCTTACAACCTATCTCATCAAGATTTTTAAACACCCGACTTTTGGTTTCCAATCATTTGAAATCACTGTTATCTCAAAATCACACTTCTCTAAAATTTAAAACAATCCTGGTTTATATTCCCAACAAATTTCCTTTGAAATTTCAAAAACAAACTAGTTCTTCTGAACAAATCAATTTGGCAGCAATCCATCACTTAGAAACTCGAAAATGAACATCGATGATGTTGCAGTCATCACCGAAGTTATTTTCCAACGACTGAAGTGAGCTCAATGCTATTATTTATCTTCAAAACACTTCGAAAACACTTCCAAAATCTTCGGGATTTTAAATTTTCAAATTCTGGCTTAAATCAAATTTAACTATAATTCATTTGTATACTTTATGCTCATACAAATTCCCATTTGATTTTATTTCAAATTATAAATCACGTTTATAATTCACATTTATAAGTTTCATTTTATAATTGAATTTATTTCCTTAACCTTTGTGTGACGCCCCACCTCTATACCCACGCTAGCCAAGAACACTACGGTGTAGTGCTGTCAACTAGCGCGGAGAATAAGGCTGTTGAGGAGCGGCCCTCAGTAGTTAGGCCTTACACTAGTATTGGTTATCCCGATATGAGTGGTATATATATATATTCTTTCATTTTTTTATCTCTGATTTATTTACTCCTATCGACATACCCCAATTCCAGTATAAAACGAACTATGATGGTTCATACTAGTTTAGGACAGTAGATATTATAATAACACAGATAATATAAATGCGGAACACAGTTAAAACAAAAAGTCTCATATATATATATAATTGATTTCAGTTACAATACATTTGACACAATACATATGATACAACTACAACAGTCGACTCTGAAAGTTATATATACAAGTACATTATCGACTAATATACATGAATACATATCAACCTATACTATGACACGACAACTCCTAAAGATATGAAAAGTCTTCATAGCACAAACAGCTACCCAAAGCAAGATATCTACAACCTGAAATAACTTGGGTCTGACCCGAGTATTAAATTCAAAAGAAAATAATACACGGGTCAGTCTAATCAAACTCAGTTATTAGTGCATAGAAGCAATAATAATTAAATAACAATTAGACGACAGTCAAAATAAATTCACCTATCCGATCCTTTAACAAGAAAATCGGATGACGGTGAATATAACACGTAATAGTGTTTAACAACAAATCAGCAAACTCAAGATTATCAACGAAGATAGATGAAAGGATTATTAATAAAGATAGTTTAGGAAACAGCAGAATTGCCTAACGGCAATTAACAATAAAATCTAATTGTTGAATAAATAATTAGAAACTCATAATCTAATTATCAAGTAGATAATTAGACAACAACAAAATTTTTAAATTAAACCAAATAAAAATGCAACTTCAAAATATTGAATTTGAATACGTAAAACAATTCATGCAATTGAGATATCCCTTTAAAATGCCAACTCGGGTAGGGCTGCAGTACACGCACGTGTGTACTGCCTCGCCACTACAGCCTCGGGAATACGCAAAAGATTAATAAATCAAAAAGCAAATAGAATATTAATAAAAGCAATATCGTGTGGCTGCAGCTTACGCTTGCGTGCACTGCCTTGCCACTTCAGTGACGATGTACACAAAAGATCAACGAACCAAAATCAATGAAGGTTCAAATATCAATGCCACGACCTCATTAAAATGTTAAAACTGTGTGGCTGCGGTACACACACGCGTGTACTGCCTCGCCACCACAGTATATAAAATCATCACAACACCAAATGTAAATCGGCAAAACAAAACTACATAGGTCAAGTCACGGCTAGCATGACTCAATACAACTGCAACAAAAGCAAACCAGTATGCACTTGACAAATTCCAGAACAGGCAAGCCCAAATAAATGCCCAAATTCAAGTCAAACCATATACAACTGCCTCAATGAATCGAAAGCAAATGGCACCAACATAATTCAAAATGAAAAGTGACATGCACAAGAATGTACACATCAATTCTACATATGAACCAGGTTCATATATACAACAAACCCAAAGTCAACAGAGTGGAAATAAAACCATGTCAACGACTGCAATGCTACGACACTACAAATGATCGAGCATCGGGTCAAAAGCAGTGTCGAAGTCACAGTAGTTCCAAGCAAAGAATCGAACAAGTCAAAACATCGATGCCGAGGCCAACAAATAAAAATGCACTCTGCCTCAAAGAGTGATACAGAAACCAGTTGCATATATAACAACCACGCCAGCCTCAATAATGAAGAACAGATTTCAAATGCGGTGACACCACTTACTCAAGTGCATATTGCAAATGAATTCAACGAAGTATTTCACAAGCCAAAGACAACTGCGGTTCTGAGCAAATGTCGAAACTGCAACAAATACAAACTACAGGAAGACCGTGTATAAACATGTATATACACATGTATGACAGCAAAAACTCAAACCAGCCCATAAAATGTCCAGAGCAGGTTACATAAAAATCATAGTTCAGTGAAACTCAAACAACAACAAAACTGCGAGGAGCCAAGATATGGCAACAATGAATGCACAGTTCTAATGAACATCAGGACCCCAAGCAGCTAGGAAGTAAAGCATTTCAATAATGCAATGTGCTTATTCATGTGTGTAGCTAGTAGTAAGCATTTTAATATTGTAAACTACAGGCGCACATATACAGTAGGAATTAAAACACTTCAAGTTCGCAAAAATACTAATCATCATGAATTACTGGACCAAATGCAGCAGCAACTCAAAGCCGAGTGATGCATTCAAACAAACAAATGGATGCACAGATGTAACTCAATTCAATCACGGATCAAATCGAAGAAAAACAAATGCAACAGTCTCAAGGCACCATCAACAAAGAAGGGTACAACAATACCAAAGTCAAAGAGGAAGTCACGAAATCAAAATCCACTGTCACAAAAAAGGCCAAGGCCGACATTAAACAAGTCAGTGTCCAAAAATTGAACCAAATCAACTTCAATAGAATCGAGTCGAAGCCGGGAAAAAATGACGAAATTATACGAATAAAAACAGAAGAATCACAGAACTCGAATTAGATGTGAGTGAAAGTTTCACTCACCTTTTCAAACGAATAGCACGACTCCTCAGTTCGAACGGTCGTGAGTCGAAGAGTTGAACGAGGTCAAGGACGAACTCAAACCAAGCATCATAAATCGACATCATCGAATTGCAGAGAACCCTAGTTTTTGAAAGGAGGACGAACGAATATAGAGCCGCCATTATTTTTGTTCATATCTTTTTAATTTAGGGTTGCGAATGAAAAAATGAAAGGGGGGAAAAGAACGGGCCGAAATAAAAAGAGGGGTAAATTTGTTTAAGGTTTGGCAAAAAGTGAAGGGTGGAACGAGTACAACCAATATCTCAACAAAAGGAAACAGGCTAAATAAATAAAGTTTAAAGCCCACAAACCCTTTAACAACTTTTATACAAGAATTTTAACCGATTTAAAATGCCAATAGCAATTAGCAACAGATTTTTATCGTCCAACAACGATAATTTATTAACGCGAAACCCCGGGTTGTTACACTTTGGTTATATTTTCAATTTCTAGCTAAATTTTCACACAACAATGATAATAATTTAATATTATCATTCCTAACATCCAAGCAACCATATATTAGCTAAAATAGTTTACAAAAACTTTTCTTTATATCAAAATATATTTTTTGGTAAAATTATTTCATTCATCCACATTTAAAACAATACCGTGTCAATTTATCGTGTCAGGTGTGTATAAATTCTTCTCGAATAGCGGCCAACTTACTCGATCAGAATTCATATTCTACCCAACAAACAAGCCAACCCGATATTAAAACAATTTATATTCACTAACAAGTACGCGCTCATATATATTAATACGCTCAAACTCATTCTAGAGTACTACGGACTCTATTTTCAATGAGTGATTCCCACCAGAGCCAAGGTTATCACCAACCTAAGCTCTGATACCAACTGTGACAACCCGCAAATCCATACCCCTTGATTCAACACTATTCTACATCAATCAACTCAAGATGAACGGAAATATGAACCATTTGGGTTAAAGAAGAAGAGGTAGAAGAAGAAGATAGAAACAACATCAGAATCTAACCATCGCAGCGGAATAAAATATAATAGATAATCAATAATCTTTACACAAAAGAAAACTTTATCTGTTTATACATACATCATCAGAGTACATCATCAGAGTTCAATTTCAATAACATACAACTGGATACACAGCGGAATAATAATCAAATACGGAAGTACGTACCGCCATCCAGCTCGTCTCCTGAGCTCCGCAGCATCATATCATGTATCCTATAATACTCGGTCTGACCCGAGCATTACAGTTAAATAACATCCGAGTCAGTCTGCAATACCAGCGTGATAAATCACACTCAAATTGATTATTAAAGTTTCAAAAATCCTTTGAACAAAAGCATTTCGTAAGACCACGCCACAAATAAACATATCGGGCTTTTACCTTACGATAGTTAAAACACTTTTTATTAAAATCCTCTGATATTATAATAGGGTCTATTTACAAATATTTATTAAAATAGCATGTTGTAATGTAGCAAACCTGATCTCGGTCTCTTCGAAACGATCAACGCATTGTCCAATATTGATAGTCGGTTATTTAACTATCAATTAACATTCACAAACAACCATCAACCATAAATAATTGGTCCATTTGAGTTTACTGCTTTTGGCATGTATTTCTATATTGTGTTTTAGTTTATCTATAATGCTGTTACTGTTGATGTATTTGGTTGTATTATTGTCATTGATAGCAGTCAAGTTAATGTTGAGTATGGTTGTAATTTTGTAGAATTGTCATTGTGTTTGTATTTGGTTGTAAGTCAAGCTGTTTGTAATGATACATTAGTTAATAAAGAGAGCTCTTTGCTTTTGCCTTTCAAAAAAAAATCAACCATAATAATTTCACCAAATTATTTATTAATCCCAAAATATCTTCACAAGATATATTTCTATTTTCAACCCTTTGAGAACAGTTTCAAACCATACTTTTCTCATAAGATAAATTTCCAAATATTTATTTCTACTAAAGACAACCAAGCACAAAACTTTAGATTTTTAAAAATAATTTTAAAACTCCTTATTGAAAAATATCCTTTGAATCATTTAAAATAAAAATTACTTTAATACTTATTCAAAATATATACTTTAATAATATTGAAAATGAAACAACTTCAATACTTAATTAAAAATACATACTATAGGAATATTTGAAAATGAGGTTGCTTTATAAAATATTAAACTGGATTTTCTCCTTTAAACAAAATACTAAGCCACCTTTAAATAATTACTACTATAAATAGATTTGAACAATACTTACTTAGAATTTAAGTATTTAGAAATAATAAATTTTCTAAAACATGCTTTTTAAAATATCATAACTTATATTTAAAAATTTACGTTGGAAACGTACTTGGCTATCCAGGGAAATACTCTTCTCTTTCCACCTTTAAAAATAAATCACTATTAATTTTTAAACAAAATTTCTCATTCCTTTAACAACTTTCCATCGTGAATTTATTCCTTCAAAAATCCACTGATATATTACCTTACTTTTAGAAACATAGTTTATAAACTTCGTAGTCACATTCTCCTTTAAATTTCCAATTTCAAATATTTAAATAAATTTCCAAATTGATTTCCAATTTACTCCATTTGAAATAAAATGCTTTACTTACGCAATTCATTTCAAAATCCATTAATTATAGACTTTTATTATTATTTTTCTTTCGTTTTGATTTTAAATCTTTTAATTGAAACATACTAATTCAGATGCTCCAAATTTCTTCTTTATTCTCTTCAATAATTTAAATCTTAAATTTAAAATAAATGCTTTATTCTTTTAAATAATAACACTGAAGTTTTAAAATTCATTATCTTCTGGTTTATTCAAAATCTTTTTTCATATATGGAATTTATCTATTAGGATTTTTAAAACTACAAATATTCTTATCCACTTCATTTTTAATTTATTTAAATTCTCTAGAATTATTTCACTTACAAATTCTCTTCTTTTAATTCTTCTCAAAAGTCCAATTCTATAAATTTTGATAACTCAGTGTACCGAAATATATTCAAGTAAACCATAGCTTTCAATATTTCAAATATCAATAATATTCATCACAGAATATCGAATATGTATAACAGAGAATATTGAACAATATAAATAATTTTGCGGAATCCATTTGAATCCCTCTAACCTGTTTCCCTGGATCCACAGACGTTAGCACAATATAAAATACCAATTCCACTTCGAGGTGGAATATCACGGTATATGGGATTTAAATATAATATCATCCGCTATTATGCGGCGCATAGGGTCTCATCCGCTATATAGTGCGGGAAATTAATTATTCCAATATATACTATATATATTACTATATATATAATATAGCATATCCAATCAATCAACAAATTGTTTAAATTTAACCATTTAAATTTAAATTTATAACCAGATGAGTGAGATTAACTCACCTTTGTTTTTATTTGCAATCCACTTCTTTGTTGCCTTGGTTTTCTGATTTTTTGACCTAGAATAAACAATTTATATGATTTATCGAACAAATTAATTTTTTTCAATGGATTTAATTAATTAACACTTTTAATTTGAACTAGTCTAATGATCATTTTCCTATTAGATAGATTTAATTAGCCAAATTATTCTATTAACTAATTTTCCTCATAATAAATAAAATTTTACGTTACAAAAATAATTAATTAAGCTAATCTTCCTAATGCACTATTTTTAAAATAATCAAGTGAATTTAAGATGTATCGATGTATATTTATTTTCTCTTTGAAACTATATATATAAATATATACTTATAAAAATATTCTGTATAGGTTTTAAAACTGATTTTTATATAAACTTTTCAAATCAAACTGTTTAAAATTCCTGTTCCAAAATCCTATCCCTTCATTATCTTATCAAAGTAAATAACAAAGTAAACTTTCCTACCTTACTGTAAATAAAAATCCTATCCCTACATATATTTCCTTTTTTTCTTTCTCGAAATCTTATAAATATTATTTTTTATTGCAAACTTTACTCAATTAACTTGTCAAATTGAAATTTATCATAACCACAAAAGAATAAAATCTCTCACCTAACCCTTACGGGCCGTAGAAACCACCTATCCTGCTCGAACTCGAAGAACTCCCCTCTGCCACTGTCGCTTCCATCATCACCGGTCATCCTTAAACCCCACCAGTCGCCTTCCTTGACCACCACGTCTCCGATGAATCAACTCCACGCGCTCGTCCCGACTGGCCACAAATCAATGATGCAGCCAACCCCCTCCCTTCGAACTCGCGATGCTCCTCGCGAAGACAGATAACTCACACGCACAACACCCCAAATCACGATTCCAAATCGCGCGTCTCAAAGGGCGAGGTCGAGCTCCCCCTCTCGTGCGAACGAGATTCGCCGCTGTTCGACTCCCCACGGTGCCTTTCGTGACTCGAACACGAGCCGATTTGGTGAATATGCGATTCAATTTCGATGGCCATTGTTATATATACATATTTATTTTATATTTTATTTTGAAATACTTTCGGCTGAAAAGAAAAGGGGAGGCGATGTGATATGTGGAGCAGATAGCGTGTTTGAGTGGTGAACAGTTTTTCTGAAAAGTACAGATGTGAAAGAAAAACGGCTAAAAGTTTGACTAGTATAAATATTCAATTTAAATTCAAAATTTAAACCGTTCAGACAAATGTAACTTAAAACTTGACCTCCTATCGAGGCGTGCCGCTAGGCATTTATAATGTAATGCCCCTATTTCAAACGCAATGGAAAAGGTTTAGAGTCCTAATTCGATCGTATGGAGAAGATAGCTTTTTGAACCTAGTTATTATTTAATTTCCAATATAGATTTCAACGCGTTTATATATCATATGCTCACACAACAACTCCAATCACTACAAAAATCGAAATTCGATAATAATACAATATTACGATCCAATAGAACTGGTTTCGTCGAAAACCGAGAGTGCGCCTTGGAAGGCTATTTTTAAATTCAATTTAAACGATATAAATTCAAAACTGAACAAAACCCTTCCAAATTTAATTTTAACACTTTTATCATCTTCAGTACTATCAATATAAATTTTACAGGCCTTCAAATTATTATTATCGGGTTTAAAACTGAAGATTCAATCATTTACCCAATTTCAGTTTATTAAATCCAATCACTTAATTGCTAAATAATAGTAATATCTGAATTCAAGTTGAAAATTAACTTTTAAATATTTAAAATAAATTAAATATTGCAATCTCAAACATCCAAAAATTCTGGGTCGTCACAGGTGATTTGTCGGGAGTCGTCGCAACGATCTCTGATGGCCAGAGTGTCGGTGTACGTGCACTACGTGTACGTCGTATCTGGGGAACGATGGTATTTGGGGGTTCTTGGGTTAGCTTCGGGAGTGGCTCGAAGTAGGTGATGATATGACTCTTAGCAGATGAGTTTTGTGGGTGACTCGAGGTAGGCTCGGGAATTTGAAGAGTTTGACTCGAGTTGTACTAGGTGATGTTCTGGATTTAAGTAAAGGCAAAAGATTTGTAAAAGAAAATCTAGTTTACAATTTAAAAAGTAGTTCTTTTCAAAATAAATGAAAATCAAGTTTTAAGAGTGTTTAATTTAATAAATTTTAAATTTTAAATGAGAATGTTTCAAAATTTAAGGTGTATTTGTAGTAATTATAAAGTAATGTTTAGACTAAGTTTTCAAATCATATTTCAAATGGATAAGTTTAAAAGATATTATAATCAAGTTTCCAAAGATAAATATTTGTTAAATTTAATTAAACATATTTGAAAAGGTTTTCAAAGATTTAAAATATATCAAAATTAAAGGTTTAAATTGTTTTGTTTAGAGTAAAAAATTTATATTTTCAAATATATAATTATTTATAAATTGGTTTTAATGAAGTTTAATAATAGGAATAAGTATTTAATTTAAATGAAGAGTTTATCTTTTAAAGGTTGAGATTAATTAAGATAATTGACTAGTAAATTAAAGGTTAATTACTTATTGTAATTACGAGTAATTACTTAATGGAGTAATTAGTGGATAGTTAATGAATTAACTAGAGATTAAGTGATGATTAATTGATTAATGTAACTAATTTTAAGTTAATTAGTTTGTCTAATTAATTAAAGAGAATCGCTTATGAATCAATTAAGTATAATTACTTAGAGAAGTATTTAATGGATAATTACTAAACGTAATTAAGTGAAAAGGGAATCACTTAGTGAAGTAATTAGAGGATAATTCCTAACGGAAGCAACTAAGGGTTAATTACTTAGTGTAATTAATTTAGTTAATTAATTAATGTGATTAATTAATTAATGAATGTGATTAATTTAAGATTAATTACTATATGTAATTAATTAAAAGTTTACTAAATGTAACTAATTAAAAGTGTGATTAATTAATTAAGTAATTAAGATTATTAATTAATGTAAATAATTAATAATTGATTAATAAAAGTAATTAAGGATCAATTGATCAATGTAATTAATTAAAGGATTAGTATAATTAATTAAGGAGTTAATTAATTAACGTAAGTAATTACTGGATTGTTAATTACTGTTTATGATTAATTAAGGTTGATTAATGAAAGTGATTAATTAAAATGTAATTAATTAATGTAATTAATTAAGGATTAATGTAATTAATTATAGTAATTAATTAATGGAAGTAAATAGAGGGTCATTAATTAATGTAATTAATGAAAGTAATTAAAGGTTAGTTACTATAAATGGTTTAGAATAATTAATTTGTGTAATTAATTAAAGGTTATTTACTTAATGTAATTAAATAATAATTAATCAAGGAAGATTAATTAAGGTAGATAATTAAGAGATGGTTAATTAATTAATTTGTAATTAATTAACGTTAAGTAAGCAGGATTAAGTTAATCCAAGTGATTAAAAGCTAGTAATTAATTTAATTGGTGATTAATTAAATTAATTAGGAATTGTTAAACTTAAATATCTTGCTTATGGATGACGAATGATATTGAATGATTTGGATGTGATATCTTTGATATGTGTATGTGTTGCTTGGTAATATGAGATGCATTGGTTGAATTGAGTTAATATGGATGATCTATATATTGTGATAATGTGAATTATCTATCTGTGTGAATATAGATAATAAATTGAATTGTTTAAACTTAAACAACTTGAACAATAAAACGAAGTTTTGGATTTCGGTGAGACCGGGATCGGATTTCGAAATTTGAATATCCGAAAACCACATCGATCCAAATTAAACATTAGGTCGTGAATCCAAGTGAATGTTGAGTCACAAGTTTTATGAAGTTTTTGATCTATGACAAAGAAATAAAGGCGATCGACAAAACAAGGTCATTAGAGCTATATATGGTACTCTAGATTATAGGTTGATTATTTGTTGTTGTAATAGTAATAAATTTGTTAAAATCTATCCTCAAATAATCATGCATATCAAGGAAATCAATATATATACAAATAAATTATAGTTGCATATAGTTGCACAATTCATTGTGCAATTTTACAGGGACCGGTCGACCGGTCATTATAGGTGCGGTCGACCGTTCCTGTGTAAATTGCACAGTGAACGTGCACACATGCACATAACGTATATATATTTTGAATTCCTGTCTACTGGTCACTTTTTAGCCTGTCGACCGTTTTTGAACAGAAAGCAATTTTTCCAAAAGACACTTCTCTTCTCCAAAGGTTGCATCTCTTAATCTTTCACCAAAGATCATATCTCTTAATGGCAAAGAGTTACAACCATTCTTGTCTATATAAACTAATCCAATTCGTTGATTAAGAAAAACGATTTCATATTCTTTTAATCTAATCTTTGATCTTAATTCTGCATTATAAAAGCTCTAAATTATTTATTGAATCTTTGAAACTATTTCATATCCTTTGATTCAATAATATACTTTCCTTAATCTTTTCAAACATCATATCATATACTTTACTTTGAGGATAAGATTATAGGAAGGGTGTACTGCTAGTGACAAATCCGTGTTTTCAAGAACACAAGTTGTCAACAACAATTGTATTTGTTCTTTTGTTGAAGTCCTCTGTGTTGTAAGAGGCAAGTGTTGAAGTCCTCAGTATATTAGAGGCGTGAAATCCCGTTCTGTTGTTCGGGTGTTGTAAACCTGTTCCTCCGGGTGAAGCGAGGTAGTTAATAGTGAAAATCCAGATAGAAGTCTGGGACTGGACGTAGGACAGTGCTCCGAACCAGTATAAAAATTTCTGGTGTGATTTTTCTATTTACAATGCTATTATCATCTATTTCCGCATTTGTATTGTAATCCATATTACACGATCCGTGTATACTATATTAGCACATATAATTGTATACACACCGCACTTTCAGTGAAGACCAAAGTGGAGACTCAAAGTGTAAGAACTATTCGTCATTAAAACTCTGAGCGTGATTCCAAGATGAGTTTGACGGAGATAGTAATTTCAGGTTCGAGATGGAGATTCAGAGTGCAAGGGCTATGGTCGTTAACTCTGAGGGTGATTCCAAAATGAGTGTAATGAGGTAGTGCCTTCGATTTCGTTCGAAGCCGGAATGAACTTGTATGGATTGAATGATTTCATAATATCGTCAGGAGGACGATGAGCGTTCTAAGATAGATGTGTTCTATAAAGGTAATCGTAGCCTCAAGCCTCATCAATCGGGAATGGATAAATCAGGGGAGATGTAGCAAGGTTAAGTGGGTAGCAACCATGTATGATGAGATTTACCCCGTCTAGAGGTCCCTTTTTATTTCGGCTTAGTGTGTGGTTGGTCGCGCCAACCACGAGGTTGTCTTGTCCGGGACTATCCAGTAAGGGATGGTTCCGGCCTTGTGTTGTAGGGGATTTAGGGTGGATCCTCGGTACGGTGATCTAGGCCACGTATTGTGACGGGCGGTACCCCAGTAGCCCTGCCATTGTATGGAATCCAAACTCTAATAAGTGTCATACGTATTGATTGTGCCCAACTATGTTGGAATGTGAGATGTAAGCATTCCAGCTATTTCTGTATTTTACTTGAAAACCCTAGACCCTATTATAATATCACTGGATTTCCTATCAAATGTTTTGGCTAACATAAGGTAAAAACTTTTCCATGTTTATGTGCGGGAAGTCTTACGAGATACCTTTTTTTTCAAAGGTTTTCAAAGTCAAGCAACTTTAACCCGTTTACTCACACTAGACCCATGTTTAATCCGGAGTTTATTTTATATTTTATTAAACTCTTGGGTACTCAAATTTTTACGAGTAGCTGAGGGATTCAGGTTAGTTTTGACGAATTATGGAGGTGATTTGGAGTAGGAGGCTTCAGCATGTAGATATATCATTGTTTCGCTATGCTAGTGTTTGTGTCTGTATCTCTGTGATGTACCTGAGTTGTATAATAGACATGTGTTTATAACTATCTAATATGAGATGTATAAGTTGTGTCACTCTGATATATATGATACTATGTAATATCTTATGTGATATATTATATCTCATTCGTTCCGCTGTGAGTATCTAATGTTGTTGAGTTTCCTCTTTCCTATCTTTTCTTGTTCTATCCCTTTCTTTCTTATATCATGATGTGTCTTTCTGGGCTAAGAAAGGCGGGTCATGACAGTTGGTATCAGAGCACTAGGTTGAGTGAATACCTAGGCTTTGGAGTGATTTCTTTCTTGAGAGAGCGTACTTGTATTATATACACACACACACACACTCTCTCTCTATTGGGTTACACGTCCATGTTTTCCAACATAAGTTCTATGGTATATAGGGTAGGGGTGTGTGAAGCACAACTACCGTAAATGGAAGAGGCCCGCATGTTAAGGTTGGAGGTGTATCTATCGGGACTGTAGACCCAATACCGTCTCGAGTATGTTTGGCAGTATGGAGTAAGGATTTCTCGGATCTCTGAAGGAAATCTTTTTAAAGATTCGGAGTCCATCATTGAAGTGTGAGCTGGTTTGCGCTTAGGTGAGCGGATTTTCTAAAATTTGGATCTGTCGGATGAGCAGAAGCAAGTGATGGCATCTTGGCGACTTCAAGAAGGAGCAGCTGCGTGATGAGGCGTAGTATCCATGGATGTTTCCGAAGGAGATTTCTTTGGAGCAAGTTGAGGAAGTTTTGGAAGAGCGGTCTTTACCCATTGCAGGGAAGACTCGACTATAAGGAGTTTTTTGGATTTCAAGCTAGGGAGTTGTTTGTATTGGAGTATGAGACTAAGGTCGATGAGTGCTGTTTCGGACATGGTCTCATTGTTACCTCCCTTAAGAAGAGTAAGTTCGGAACCCGAATTTCTTGAGAGGTTGTATGTCCATCTCAAAGGATCTTTTGTGGAATTGGCTCATATAGTTTTGAGGTCCAAGGAGCTTATGGATAAGAAGTTCTGGCATCTGGGGCAGCAGTGCAGCTCTGAAGTATTTTATGTGCAAGCAGGAGGTCATCTGGCTAAGTAGTGACCTAGAGGTGGAATTAGAAAGCAGCAGTATGGACCCGTTTCTTCGATGATTCAGAAATATTTGTGGTTCTTCTATCAGCAGTCCGGGCAGATGGCGAAGGCTTTCTTAAAGGGTTAACCTTGTTTGGAGAAGCTTAAGGCTATTCTAATTGGTGAAGAGAGAATAGTTTCTTTGGAATCTGAACTAGGTAGGATCGCAAAAGTGACTTGCGGTTAGTTTGGAAGTTCATCTTGAGTAATATTTTGTTTTAGATTGAGGCTTCTCATGTGGAAGTAGGAGTTATTGAAGTAGTCAGAGATTTTTCAGATGTCATCGAGAAAGTCAGAAGTTTGTCTGCATCAGGAGTTTGAGTTTCGTATCGACTTGGTTCCAGAAGCGATACCGGTGGTTAGCCTGGTAGTAGGATGGTTCTTAGAGGGAGAAGAGTTGGTGTAGCAGCTCAGGAATTTTTGGAAATGGATTGGTCAGATCTACTTTTTAAGTTTGGATTCTGTTGTAAGGTTGTGTGACCGAGTCAGATGGGTCACTAAGATTTTATGGATTTGATGAATCGTGTCTCCAGGATATATTGGATAAGTTTGTACTCGTGTTCCTCATAAGCATTCTCATCTACTTCAGAATCAGAGTTGTGTGGTGGAAACTGGTAGCAGCTATTCTAGAATGGAAGTAGCCAGAAGTCACAGTTTTTCCTCGATTAAAGAGTTCCCACATGAAGTTTAAGTGAACCTTTGAATGTGTATAGAAGTTTTCAGGATCTGAAGACAATGTTACCGAGTACACCTGTTTTGGCTGTTCTAGATGGGAGAAGTAAGTTCGGTCTTCTAATGCTTGGGGAGTAGAGGTTGTGTTCTGGATTTCGGCAGATCTTGGAAGACCATTTTGTTGAGTAGGATCCAGAAATTGATTTGTTTGGTCCAGTTGTTTCAAGAAGCATCGGCATAGGTTGAGCTGGTCAGGAAGAAGATAGGCAGCCCAGGATCATCGGAAGGAGTTATGTGGATAAGATGGATAAATTTGGAATTCGAAGTTGGAAACTTCGTTGATGTTAAGGTTTCTCTGGTTAAGAGAGCGGTAAGATTGGGTAAGATTGGAAAGCTAGCTTTCGAGGTATTTGGGATTTCTTATATGTGCTCTTGATATGATAAGTTCTTTTGTCTATAGGATCGAATTGCCAGTTCAGATGGCTGGGATTCAATATATTTCAAGTATTTCTAAGGGAATACGTGTATGATCCATTACTAGTTGTAGAATCAGCATTTCAGAAGGATTTGGAAGTTGAGCTAGACTTGAGTATAGTCTGATATCTTGTTCAGATTGGTAAATAAAGATGAGAAGGAGCTTAGGATCTTTATAGTGGTATAAAGGTTCTGTAGAACGAGTATCCCGATGTTGTACTGGGAAACTCTAGATAGTGTTATGAAGATCTATCTTGATTTGTGCCAAGATAGTTAGTTAGATTTGTTTGTTAAAATAAATAGGTTGCTATGGTTGTTAGTATCTGGCTGATACATATGTTTGCTGATTGAATATAAAAACCTTAGATAGATTATTAAATTATCCTTGCTTTTAAATTTCGGGGAACAAATTCTTTTAAGGAGGGTGGAATGTGATGACCCAGAATTTTAGGCAATAGCAATTTGATAATCTTCATTTAAAAATTATTTAAATTGACAATATTGATTTAAATTTGATAATATTGTTTAATAATTTTCTTTCATAAATATTTAATGTGGCAAAATTTATCTTTATAAAACTAATAATAAAATTGATTCGATAATTTTCTTTTTTAATTATTTTAATTGGCAAGTTTATTCTTTTAAAGTTGATAAATATTTAATTTGGCAGAATTACCTTTTCAAAACTAATACTTAGAAATGTATTCTATTTATAGCATATATATGTATATACATTATAAATAGGATGTCCTTGGTTTTAATTCATTTAAAGGGTATGTTTTCAATTGAAATATATATGATGTATATATCGCAATTTGAAATTGTTTTAAAAATTCAATATAATAATTTTAAAGGCTAATATTAAAATGTTTTCTATTTATAATGTGTGTGTATATATATATTTGTATATATTGTAAATAGAAAAGCTTTTGTTTGAATTTAATAAATAAAAATATGTTTTTTAAATTTAATATATATATATATTGTGATTTGGGAAAAAAACCTATGTTTGAATTTAATACAATACCTTTCAAAAACTATTTAAAAAAATTATTATTAATATTCCCAAAACATAAGGTAAATGTCTATTTATCTTTAAAATATATTTTTGCTTAAGTTTAAATAAAGATTTAACTAAAGGTTCATTTCTTTTGTTCTAATATACTTTCTTTTTTATTCTAACATTAATTAATATAAATTGAATATATATATATATATATAAATGAACATAAATTAGTAAGACATAAATATATAAATATTTAACATAAGAAATTAATATAAAAATGGGTTTAAACATTTGTAAAAATATAAGAAAAACTTTAGACATTTGTAAATAAATAGACTCATGCAAAGTACACTTGTAAGATTAAGAATCATTTGAGTTCAAGTGGGCAAAATTTCTATTATAAATGAAAGATAAACATAATGCTTTAAAGAGAAAATCTGATTTTTAGTTTAATGTTTTCTCCTCATTCTTCTTCCTTCATCTTTCTAAAAAAATATTAATAAAAACTGAAAATCAAAGCTAAAACCAAGGGCTTTCAAATTCAACAAGTAATGCAACAGCAAGCATGTAAAGATTTTAGATTCAACAGAAAAACAATTCAAATTTACAGTGTTCCAGATCAAAGCCTGGGAAAACCTGGTCTCTGTTTCATAATAAAATGGTGAGTAAACCTTTTCCAAAAACAGTTTGATTTGGATTTAACTTTAATGCATGTGATGATATTGGTATGTATGGAAGTTCTTCAGCTTGAATTCATTTGGGATTGATATATATGTTGTGTGAGCATGTATGTTTATATCTATACAAAGATCCTGTTCTCTGTTGTTTCACAGTCCATGATTTGCTTTCAAAAATTCGAATCTCTCAATTGAGTCAATATTAACCTTTGATAGTTAAATGAAAGTTGTTTGTTGTAGTATAATGATGATTATAAAAATAGTATCAGGATTTTAAATCCAGAAAATAATTTTAAACATGAAAATAATAGTGAAATTCTTATATATGACAAAAATCAACCAATTCAATTTCTGTTTTGAATTGCATGAATGAATTCGTGATTGAAAATCATGATTTTTAATATATATTTCATGATTTTTAGTTTGATAATCATTGGGAATTTTCGAGATAAACATATTGGACATTTTGGGCGATTGTCGATGATCAGCGATGTTTGGAAGGTAGATGTTTGGGCTGAAGATGGCTGAGGGATGAGGATCTCAGGAAAAATACTGGTGGAAATTATTGATGGTCGAGGCGGCCGAAATTGGGCGAAGTAGGGTTTTATACCAGTTAAAGTTGTCGATGTTGTAGGGGCTCGTATGGCATCTAGGGTGGACCGAAGAGGTTCGTGGTGGAGGAATTGGTGCTGGAAGGAGGACGAAGCTACGGTGAAGTGGGTAGGTGTTCCTGAGGTCAGGGGCGACGGGAAGGAGTGGATTTCCGTCAATGGTGTTTTCCAGTTTTGGGTCGAGGTTGGCTCAATTTCGTTTCGTCGGAGATATGCTCAATATGGGTTCACGTGAGGGTTAGTGTGGGTAAGGGTGGTTTGTCGAGAGTCGTCGTAACGATCTCCGATGGTCAAAGTGTTTATGTACGTGCACTGCATGCACGTCGTATATGGGGAACGATGGTATTTGGGGGTTCTCGGGTTGGCTTTGGGAGTGGCTCGAAGTGGGTGATGATATGACTCGAAGCAGATGAGTTTTGTGGGTGACTTGAGGTAGGCTCGGGATTTTGTAGAGTTTGACTCGAGTTATACTAGGTGATGTTCTGGATTTAAGGAAAGGCAAAAGATTTGTAAAACAAAATCAAGTTTACAATTTAAAAACTGGTTCTTTTCAAAATAAATGAAAATCAAGTTTTAAAAGTGTTTAATTTAATATATTAAAAATTTTAAATGAGAATGTTTTAAAATTTAAGGTGTATTTGAAGTAATTATAAAGTAATGTTTAAACTAAGTTTTCAAATCATATTTCAAATGGATAAGTTTAAAAGATATGATAATCAAGTTTCCAAAGATAAATATTTGTTAAATTTAATTAAACATGTTTGAAAAGGTTTTCAAAGATTTTAAATATATCAAAACTAAAGCTTTAAATTGTTTTGTTTAGAGTAAAAAATTTATATTTTCAAATATATAATTATTTCTAAATTGGTTTTAATGAAGTTTAATAATAGGAATAAGTATTTAATTTAAATGAAGAGTTTACCTTTTAAAGGTTGAGATTAATTAAGATAATTAATTAGTAAAGTAAATTAAAGGTTAATTACTTATTATAATTAAGAGTAATTACTTAATGGAGTAATTAGTGGATAGTTGATGAATTAACTAGAGATTAAGTGATGATTAACTGATTAATTAATTAATGTCACTAATTTTAAGTTAATTAGTTTGTTTAATTAATTAAAGAGAATCACTTATGAATCAATTAAGTATAATTACTTAGAGAAGTAATTAATGGATAATTACTAAATGTAATTAAGTGAAAGGGGAATCATTTATTGAAGTAATTAGACGATAATTACCTATTCGAAGCAATTAAGGGTTAATTACTTGGTGTAGTTAATTTAGTTAATTAATTAATGTGTTTAGTTAATTAATTAATGTGATTAATTTAAGATTAATTACTAAATGTAATTAATTAAAAGTGTGATTAATTAATTAACGATTACTAATTAATGTAATTAATTAGTAAAAGTAATTAAGGACTAATTAATCAGTGTAATTAATCAAAGGAATAATATAATCAATTAAGGAGTTAATTAATTAAGGTAAGTAATTAAAGGATTGTTAATTACTGTTTATGATTAATTAAGGTTGATTAATGAAAGTGATTAATTAAAGTATAATTAATTAATGTAATTAATTAAGGATTAATGTAATTAATTATAGTCAATTAATTAATGGAAGTAAACAGAGGGTTATTAATAATGTAATTAATTAAAGTAATTAAAGGTTAATTACTGTAAATTGTTTAGAATAATTAATTTGTGTAATTGATTAAAGGTTAATTACTTAATGTAATTAAAGAATAATTAATTAAGGAAGATTAATTAAGGTAGATAATTAAGATATGGTTAATTAATTAATTTGTAATTAATTAATGTTAAGTAAGCAGGATTAAGGTATTCTAAGTGATTAAAAGCTAGTAATTAATTTAATTGGTGATTAATTAAATTAATTAGGAATTGTTAAACATAAATATCTTGCTTATGGATGATGAATGATATTGGATGATTTGGATGTGATATCTCTGATATGTGTATGTGCTGCTTGGTAATATTAGATGCATTGGTTGATTGAGTTAATATGGATTATCTATATATTGTGATAATGTGAATTATCTATCTATGTGAATATAGATAATAAATTGAATTGTTTAAACTTAAACAAATTTGACATTAACACGGCGTTTTGGATTTCGGTGAGATCGGGATCGGATTTCCAAATTTGGATATCTGAAAACCACATCGATCCAAATTAAATGCTAGGTCGTGAATCCAAGTGAAGACCGAAGTGAAGACTCGAAGTGTAAGAACTATTCATCATTAAAACTCTGAGGGTGATTCCAAGATGAGTTTGATGGAGATAGTACTTTCAGGTTCGAGATGGAGATTCAAAGTGCAAGGGCTATGGTCGTTAACTCTAAGGGTGATTCCAAAATGAGTGTGACGTGATAGTGCTTCGGTTTCGTTCGATCCCGGAACGAAATTGTATGGATTGATTGCGTTCAGAATATCGTCAAAAGGACGATGAGCATTCTACGATAGATGTGTTCTATAAAGGTAATCGTAGCCTCAAGCCTCATCAACCGGGAATTGCTAAAACATAGGAGGTGCAGCAAGGTTAAGTGGGTAGCACCGAAGTAGGATGAGATTTACCCCTGTCTAGAGGTCCTTTTTTATTTCGGCTTAGTGTGTGGTTGGTCGCGCCAACCACGGGGTTGTCTTGTTCGGGACTATCCAGTAAGGGATGGTTCCGGCCTTGTTTTGCAGGGGATTTAGGGTGGATCCTCGGTACAGTGATCTAGGCCATGTATTGTGACGGGCGGTACCTCAGTATCCCTGCCATTGTATGGAATCCAAACTCCAATAAGTGTCGTACGTATTGATTGTGCCTAACTATGTTGGAACGTGAGATGTAAGCATTCCAGCTATTTATGTATTTTACTTGAAAACCCTAGACCCTATTATAATATCATTGAATTTCCTATCAAATGTTTTGGTTATCGTAAGTGTGACGCCCCACCTCTATACCCACGCTAGCCAAGGACACTACAAGGTAATGCCGTCAACTAACACGGAGAATAAGGCTGGTTGGGAGCGGCCATCTATAGCCTTGCTCTAACTATCTATTGAATACATCGACAATAAACATACCAAGCAGGTCGACATACTCAATGAATACTTAAAACAAAACCATAGGTGGTTGGAGGATCTATAAGAACAGAATATAACAACTCAAATGTAATATACATCACAGAACAGTAGATTATTATATACACATATATAGATACATAACAGAGTTTACAAAATAATACACATCAAGTGGTATAGCAAACCACAATATACAGACAAATCAAAAGAATACATATATCAGAGTTACAATAAAAGGACTACACAAAAAGCTTTAACAAAAAGGAACAAGCTGAATAGTCCATGCGGAAGCAAAATAGGCTGTCCAAAAGCACATAACCTCAAACATCTCGGTCTGACCCAAGTATAAAATACACGGGTCAGTTTCGCTAAACAAATCAGTTAGATAAACTGAACAACAATAAACCTGCAAGGTTACAAGGTATAACAAATATCTCTAAAGGAGATAACACAATCATCTAACAAAAAGATGAATCATATGATAACAAGCCTCATATCATCGGCAACACAACAGACAAAGGATAAGAATATCCCAAAGCAATCCATAAGGGCAAATAACAAATACCAATGAACGTAACACAAGTTCCACAAGGTAATCGCTACATATCATGCGGCTCAAAAAGACCAACACCGAAGGGCGATACCTAGGGAATATACATATCAATGAAAACATCATAAAATTGCTCGAGCTCAGTACTGTATAAACAAGGATCCATGAGCCCGAAGACTTCAAACCCAATATCACCCATGCGGCTCATAACGACCAACATCAGAAACGATACAATAGGGCAACAAACCCGAAGGCACAAACCCGAAGGCAACATACCCGAAGGCAACATACCCGAAGGCAATAAACCTGAAGGAGACCGTCCGAAGACACTATCCCAAAGGCAACAAACCGTAGTGGTGAAGGTCGAAGACCCAGTACTGGACACCACTAACTGGCGGAATGTGTCATAACTCTCAAAAAGTAATCCAAAAAGTGGTAACGTGAGTCCCATAACCACTCGTTCGCACTAAACGGTTTACTATCCGTTAGTTAATTTCACACTCAAAGCAGTACAAAGTTCACCTCATATCATCGGTAAACCAAACCCGAAGGTCAAAACAATCAATTGAATAGGTCGGGGATTAATCGGAAGGATAAACGCACAGATTCATGGTCCGTGTTTTGCCCAACCATTTAATCACCCTTCCACTTCGCTCGAAGTGTGAAATTGTGCGTGTGTTTTAAATAGAATTTATAAATTGGAGAAGCGAACTTTTAATACGATTTGAAGAAATCATTTATAAAAATCCCGTGAATAAATTCATAAAGGAATCATTAAGGTAAAATATGCATAAACAACTAATTGGAATCAATATGCATCTATCAAATTTTGAAAACCAAGCGAACAAGGCATATTGAAAAAACAATAGATTCAGACGTCTGAAAGAAGTGGTTCAGACGTCTGAATCTGGAAATCAATTTGTTTTCCAGAACAGAATTCAGACGTCTGAATCCAAACTTTCAGACGTCTGAAATAGGCATTATTTTGCCTATTTCCTTTCTGGTTGAAATTTAGCCAATTCAGACGTCGGGAATATAATTTCAGACGTCTGAATCTGGGAATGAAAATCTTCCCTAGAACAATATTCAGACGTCTGAAATAGGGTTTCAGACGTCTGAAACCTGATGGTCAGGCATTTCCTAAACCTAGGCCATCTATGGCCCAACAAATCGAAAGCAATCGGATGCGTGTTGATTATAGACTTACGACAAACGACTACCCAACCTTAACGACACACCCAAACACTCCGAACAACATAAACATCAGCCATATAAGGTTTTACATAGATTTGGCTTCAAAAATCATAATTTGGCAATTCCACCGAATCAACCCAAATCAAGAGCAAATGAACATGAACAAGTGTTAGGAATTCATACCTAACATCAATGATATCAAAAGAAGTAGATGTGAGTTCAAAACTCACTTTAACCCAAAAACAAAGAAGAAGGAGTTCAATTTGCAAGGAGAAGACCAACTAATCTCCACTTCAACTTTACTAGCTTCAATCTAAGATCAAAACAAGCATTTTCCTAAGTTTAGGTTTAGGAATTTTTGAGATTGAAGAGAGAAAGAGATAGAGAAGATGAAGAGGAGGCTTACCTATGGCTTCTCTTTGATTATGGAGCAAGAATTCAAGTTTGCAAGTTGAAACTAGGGCTTTCAATTTCTATTTCCTCTTCCCCTCCACCATTTTCAGTTTTCTAAAGCTAAAGGAATGAAATGAGGGTAAATGGATGAAGAGTTAATGAGCTAAGGGGGTTAAGAGGAGATTGGGGCTGAACCCAAACTCAAGCCCAAGTAGAAAAAGAGTCAAAATTTCACAAACTCCAAACATATCAAAGCTTATACTCAAAAAGATCGCAAACGCCATTTTGGAATCAATGGAAATGGTTTCGAGTTCCAATTCGGCCATTTGCAAAAAGTAACATTTCGGACCTAAGAATCCGACTAACGACACTATATTTAAATAAAACATTTAAATATAAAATCGTTAAATATGCGGGTTGTTACAGTAAGGTAAAAACTTTTCCGTGTTTATGTGCGGGAAGTCTTACGGGATACCTTTTGTTTTCAAAGGTTTTCAAAGTCAAGCAACTTTAACCTGTTTACTCACACCAAACCCATGTCTGACCCGGAGTTTATTTTTTGTTTTGTTAAATTCTTGGGTACTCAAATTTTTATGAGTACCAAGGGATTTAGGTTAGCTTTGACGAATTCTGGAGATGATTTGGAGCAGGAGGCTTCAGCATGTAGATATAACTCTATGCTAGTGTTCGTGTATGTATCTCTGTGATGTGCCTGAGTTGTACAATAGACAGGTGTTTATAACTGTCTAATATGAGATGTATAAGTTGTGTAACTCTGATGTATATGATACTATGTAATATCTTATGTGATATATTATATCTCGTTCGTTCCTCTACGAGTATCTAATGTTGTTGAGTTTCCTCTTTCCTATCTTTTCTTCTTCTATCCCTTTCTTTCTTACTTATATCATGATGTGTCTTTCTGGGCTAAGAAAGGTGGGTCATGACAAAGATCCCTTTAGGTGAGCATTCATTTTCTCTTGAAACTCCTCCCTTATTCCCATCACGAACCTCTCATTCTTCTTTAAGGGTGTATCAATGAGTTCTGGTCCAAAACATGACAACTCATTGAACTTGATTTCATATTCCGATACAGATCCATCTCCATGCTTAAGATCCAAGAAATTTCTGTATAATTGGACTTTTCCCACGGTGGGCATGAAATAGTCTTCAAACACTTTCTTAAATCTAGTCCAAGAAAAATCTTCCTTCGGAACATTTGCTGCAACGGAGTCCTACCATGTTGCCGCTCCATCTTGTAACTGCCAAGACGCTAAAAAGCGCTTTTGCTCATTTGAAATATCTAATCCCTTGAAAATCTTCTCACAAGAACAAAGCCGTGCCTAGACTTCTATAATGGATTTCATGCCCTTAAATGGCTTTCCTTCAAGATTAGAAAGAAATTTGCACAATGATGCGAAGTCGAAACTGGGCTGTACAGGTGCTACCGCTTCCAATAATCATGTACTTCTAGTAGCTTGGGTTTGACCCTTGGTGATCGAAGTACTGCCATTTCTCCCTTATTGTCTTCTTTTAGTTCCCACCTCTAACTACCTGATTAAAATAAGATATCCTCAGAATACACTTTTAGGCAGGACTTATATTGGGAAAGGTATTGTCGATAAATGATATTAAATAAACATCTTCATTCCTCCAACAAACACCCACACCAAACAACTTATAAACTTTGAAAATTTCCTTTATCTAAGAAACATAAACCTAAGTAAAATTACCTCATTTACCAATTTTAAAACTATACTATGTCTAAGACATCTTTTTTAAGTGTTTAGGAACCACCATCGACAATGATGATCAGACGTATCGATCAGAATTCATAAGCCATTCAATAGAAAAAGCCTCATAATATAAAATGATTTATAGCACTAACAATTATGCGCTCATATATATACTACACTCAAACTCATTCTAGGATATTTATAATCCTACCTCTAATAAGTTACTCATTCTAGGGCATTACTAACTCAATCTATTATGAATTTACCCTACCATAGCCTAGTGTTCGCTCAACCTAAGCTCTAAGACCAATTGTAACAACTCGCCCTTTCGAACTTCAACAGTCGACACTAATACATCCTCGGTATTCATGTGCTGAGCATCCAAGTGCCAGAAATACAAATCATTGGAGAAGGAAAAAAGAAAGAAGATAAGAAGAAAATAAACAATATAGAATCTCTCAACGCAATAGAACAATATATATTAGTTAACATTTACATATTCATTTCAGAAAAGTACATTGCAGTCATAATGGTACAAATTCTACCATGTGATAGTTATAACTGCCCTTCCTAACTTAACTGATACAAAATACATGAGACACAACGTAAACTAAATAAATAACTAGCTATCAATAAAGCCACATACTCCATGCTCCTCCAAAAATGCATCCGTGGAAACCTCAACTACTTAGATGCTCATACAAATTTGAGCATCCAAGATTTTTAAGGATGGAAAAAAAAACTCTGGGCCAGGTATGGGTCCGGTGTGAGTAAAAATAAGTTTAACTTTATAAAAACTATTAAATCAAAGGTATCTCATAAGACCACGCCGTGTGTAAAAAAACACAGACGAGTTTTTATCTTATGGTTAACCAAACCATTTCTATTATAACTACAGTGATATTAGAATAATGTCTAAGGTTTAAGAACAAATAATCAAGTACTATGATGTGTGTGCATGAAAACAATAATAGATATACAATGAAAAACCGAAGGCGCTAATTGGAGAATGAATTTCTAGCAAATGGCAAGGTAAGGGACTACTTTTTATATAGTACATCTCTAGATAAAATGTACTGTCATTTGTACTTACCTTTGATGCCCGCATGACAAGACCGACTTACTCCTAGCAGGATAGTATCGAATATGATCACCCTTGGTTGTGACCAACAACCAAAAATGGGCCCCAAGCATACATGGAGATATCGGCTATAGATATAGGATGATCATACCCTAATGGGAGCAACCCACGTAGTCTTATGGAAAACCCAGTTTTAACCATTTTTGAGGTGTGAGGCTTGAAAGGCAGCACTCTTACCATTTACTCATGGCAATCCATCCTGGAATGCTAACACTACCCTCCAAGAAGAAATGCAATGCTAGCATTCATCCATACAAGTTCGTTATGGGTCTAGACGGAACCAAAGGCACTTCAAGAATAATTATCTTCAATCATCTTCAAGATGTCTTCTATTCGAATGCATACGTTGGTTTAAAGTGGGTTTTGGATAATATATTTGATCCCAGTTTCTTTGAACTAACAACGATAATTTCACCTTGACTCAATCCCGGTTCACTCAGAAGTACGCAACAAGTATTCAAGTCTTCACTGTGGAACTCGAATATAGACAACATATTACATGAGTCAAAATTAGCCAAGGTTTGATAGTTGGTTATTTAACTATCAAAAAACAAACAACAACAATTCAGAGTTACTCATAGCAACCACTAAGACTCAAAATAAATCTTTCATTTATTTAAATCTCTTTTCAAAGTATTTATCAAAATATACATATACTTATCTCACTGGCATAAGTATATTAAAAAAACATTAAGAAATATTTCTTATTCCAAAAGCTTATTAAAAGGATCCGTACAAATGTCATTTAAATTGGAGATAAAGATAACCTCAAACAACATTCCTTCAGTGTTAAGTGTGGAATGAATGTCTATACCGTCAAAATTAAGATGGCCAGTTAATGGAAATCCCATCTCCAATTCTTTTATAATTTATTCTATAAATCCTTTCAATAAATCTCTTCTTTTAAAATTCCAAATCCATTTATAAAATACTTTATAAATCTCCAAGTTATTTAAAACTCTTTTATAGATATCTGAAATTGTTTATGAAATCCCTTTCCAAATTTCAAGATCTCTTTTTTAAGTTATAAAACTCCTTTGATAAATCTTGATCAATAAAGTTCCTTTGATAAACGAATCAATTATTTAAAACACCTTTAACTAAAACAAGTTAGTATTAATTAAAATAACTTCAACACCCTAATCTTTAAAACATCATATAGAAAAGTTGATAAACCTTAAACATTTCAATTATATAATAACTTTACTTTTAATACATAATAATTATTTTTTAAAGACTTATTTCAAAAGGAATAAGATTAAAAGCATGATTCCAAAAATTCAAAAGAGGCTTAGCGACCATAATGGTTTATTTAATTTTAGTTAAACTTTCCAAGTTATATAGAGGTATTTACATAACATCTAGAAATGTAATGGGTCAACAAATAACAACCAATCAACATACAAGTAAATGTCCAAGTTATTAAAATAATAAATAGGGATTTGTTCTGCTAAACACGTGTCCAAGTTATTATAATAGTGGAATGGTATTTTGTTCTACTAAATAGCTATCATTTGGTTTCATAATCATTTGGGGTTACTTAAGGGTAATCGACAAAAAATCCCTTGGGTTAAAATACTTTTGAAAAAGAAAACTACTTTTAAACAAAACCGATCCTTGGAAATAAAGCATTTTCTTCAAAAATTAAACCTTTATTAATTAATTTAAAGTAAATTAAGCCTTTATTTACTAATAATTAAATCTTAATTAAATTTAACTTAATTTGTAATTAACTAATAATTAAACCCCTTTACGAATAAATGGTTAATTAATAACTAGTCTTAAATAATTAATTAAATAATAATTAACTATTGATTAATAATTTAATAATAATTAACTTTTATTTAATTAACTAGATATAATAAACTAACTTGATGAACACTTAAGTTCTAATTAACTTAGTTAACTAATGATTAGTACTAATTTTCTTACTTAATTAATTAAATAATTATTAATTAATTAATTGCAATTAATTAAATAATTAATAAATAAATAATTACTTTTTATAACTTATATTTAGGTTGAAATCATTTTTCAGAAAGATACCTAAGTGAAAAAACATTTAGATTTTGAAAGGAGTTCGTTTTCATGAACTACACTTATAGCAACCATCGCTATGCGACCTGTATTTCCAAAATTCATCTAACATACAAAATCTATATTTAAACCTTTCTTTTTATATTTGTAACAATTTACAACTTGGGAAAATCCCTTGAAACTAAAAGTAAAGTTTTAGAAACTATACTAAACTTTTTAGTACCCTCTTAAGTAAAACTAAATTTTAAAAACACAGGATTTTTTAGTCACATAAACAAGTCCGTATACAAACTTCCTTAGCAAATGAAACACCCATAAGATCGTACCTTAAATGAAATAATACCAAACCATAAGCAAAGGTCTCAACTTTCTAACCAACGTAAACATTAGACTTCATTTCAGGTCTAATTCAAAACCATAACATACAAGCACATATAAATTGTACCCAAACATCATTATAATCTACGCACTTGTACATACGTACAATCAACATTATTTTTACTCAAACAAACACCATATTAACAACAAAACTAAGAAATAATATGTGTTTTCAAAACATAGTAAAAATGTGAGAACTTTACTCACCAAAAGTCGACGAAACTTAAGCAAACTTTCACTCTAATTCAAATACAACCCAGAACTTGCTTGCCTTTCTAAAAATGATATTTTGGAGGCCTAGGGGAGCACAAGTGGCTCGGCTAGGGGGCGCTTGTGCTCGGCCTTGATGGTTTGAAGGTGGACGTGTGCTTGTTTTGTGAAGATAGGGTATTAAAATGGATGAAGGTGCTTAAAACAAGGACTTTTGAGATTTTTAAAGTGGATGAACTAAGTTTTCCTTTTCTTTTAAACCTTTAAAACTTATTTTGAAATCCATGAAAAAGAACATGAAGACTTGTAGAGGTTTAGGAAATGAAAATGGAGTAAATAAAATGAGGAAAAATTATGAAAATTATTTTACATACAACATGAAATACTAAATTACCAATTTACCCCTAAGGTACCCAACCTCCACACAAAATTTTCCAACTCATCCTTATGTCCCCTCTCCCTCATACACATGAAAATCAACCTCCCCCTCCTCTTTTCGAAGCCAACATCCACTAAATTTTAATTACTTTATGTTGTGAAAACATGATATTTTATGTCACTTATATTTTATTTTGTTTAATTTACATAACGAGTCATGTCATGCTTATTTTAATTATTTAAATTAATACATTTATATATATATATATATATATATCAAAAATAAATTATAACTTAAAATAAATGTGTATATACGTTACATAAATATGCACAATGTTTTTCGATAACTTTTCGACGCTAAAAATTCAAAAATTCGAAAAACGGTTTCCGATCATATTTTCTATTTTGTTTTGTACTAATTATTTTTGTAAAAAAAATTTGAGAACTATTTACCATCATTAGTTATTATTTAAAAGGAGTTTATTTTGAGTTAAAATCAAATTAATTATTTAAAAATATATTAAAATATCTATACTTAAAGCGATTAAATACTAGGTCATTACAAAAATTTTGAGCATAATGATTTTAAAAGAAGAGAAAATAAATGGAAAGAAGGAAAGTTATGTTAGCATTGGCGAAGGTAACTGTTATTTACACTTACAACTATGTTTCTATATTTAATTTCATCTTATATACATGTTATTATGTATGGATTTTGTACAAGATTACTCTCCTTGGGCTTATGTTGGTTTGATTTGGTTGAATTTGAATTATATTGAAGTGTGTATATAATTTAAATCAACTTCAAATCGTCATTTTTACGTGTTTTGGGAATTTAATTGACCAGGCAAGAAATTCAATCGATTGAACTTTAATTTCAATCGATTCTTCTTTTGGTTTTAGTAGACTGTCTTCTGTCGACTAAGAGGGTCGTTCAGTCGACTAAACTTGCTCTTTTCTAATTTTCTGAAATGTTTGTTTTATATATTTTCTTGTATTTTAATTCTTACTTCTATTTGGTTTAAAACTATGTTTTTTGTGTTTATTGATGTCGTACATTATATTAAGATTTCTTTGAAGAATATTATAATGTTTTGAAATTCATTTAACAGATATCTTTAAAGTGCTACTATATTTTAATATATTTTCTTTCTAGAAATCTATTTTATTTAGTATTAATTTAACTCGAATTAGTTCATGATCAAAGAAAAATTATGAAGTAACTTCTAAATATTGTTTACGGTTTTAAATAATTATCATTAAGTTCTGTATGGCATTGCATAAATTGAAATGTAAAGGAATTGCTTTGAAAGTAATTTAATTTATTTTGAATTAGTATTTGATTAAAGAAAAATTGAAAATGACTTTTGTAATTATATTTCACTTACAAAGTGATTTGAAAACTTGAATTATATATATACACGTATATGTATATGTACATGTATATGTATATGTATATGTATATGTATAGATTTATAAAGGAATTCCTATATTTAAATATTATATTGTTATATATATATAAGTGTAAAGATTTAATAGTAATCTACTATATTTAAATATTGTTTTGTAAAGTGTATTTATATATCAAAAGTATTATCCGATGATCTAATGTTTTATGAATTATTTATAATCAATATGAACTATTAAATGAGATGTTTATTATATACATTAGATTAAGTAAAATTTTATTATACTTTTTTTTCATTGATTTATTTTTTATAAATGATTCACCGTTGATATAGGTTTGATTTATATTTTAAAATGTATGGCGATGACATCCTTTGGTATGATTTTATAATATTCTACTTTGTGTGACAGGGAATCTGAATAAATAGATTAGTAATACCATTTGGGATGGGGCATTCGGTAATACTTTTCCGGTTATTCTATGGACTTGTTAATAGAATATTAAGTGGTAAGATGTATGAGTATTGAATAAATAGACTAGTAACACACGATGATATAGGATGTTGTTGTGTTATTTATTCGGTTATTCTTTGCTCATGGATGACACTCATATGGGAGTATGTTGTGTGTGACTTTTCACAGTGAGAATATACAAAGGCTACTTTTACACACATATTATATATACATTATGTATTTGTCTACCTTTGTCCATCTCCCTCTATGTTTTGGAAGTGACCCTGATTGCCCAGTATCCATCCTAGTAGCTAGATTGTGGTGGTTGCGCTCAGGATCTGTAACACCCTTGTATTATTTATGTGAGTAGCTGAGGAATGTATGCCCCTATGTCACATAGGCCAGCAGCCAATTACCATATGGACACAAGTCGGTAGTCAGAGCTGAAGAGCCTATGCGTAGTCAAGCCTATAGTGGATCATTGTCGTGATACCTGAGGGGAGAGGTAATGGTAACTGATAACTATACGAGTCATGTCACATAGACCACCTGTGGCTCTTGGGGAAAGCATATGTGATGTTAGTCCCCCATCTGGTTTTCAGTGTATATGTATGTATATGGGTGGTAGATACACATATACTATGTTTAGATCTTGTTGTACCTACGATAGTGTACAGAGTATGGTCAACTCTGTATCTTTCTTCGGCAGATAGCTGTTAGCACTAAAATTAATCACTAACACCCAAACATAAATGAAAGCACCAAATCACATTCACAGACCACAAATAGAATGTATGTAGAGATTATAAATATGAAGAATGGTGAAAATTAAAAAGAAAGCAGTAATAGCAGAGGATTTATAGTGGTTCGGCTAACTTTGGCCTATGTAATAACGGAGGATTTATACCCTTCCTACGATCCGCTTCAATCACCGAGCCACACCATCCTGCCGACTACTTCCTTGGACCTTGGACCGACCCTATATGACCGATCCATTCCATTGTCGATCCCATCGAGGCCAAACCACCAAAGCCGATCCACTCCAATGCCAAACCAGACCCGACCGAACTATCTTGGCCGACCCATGCACGACCTTTCTTCCTTGACCGAGCCGCACCTGCCAACCTACCTAGGCCGAGCCATGTGTGACCTTTCTTCCTTAACTGAGCGGCACCTGCCGATCCACTTAGGCTGAGCCATATATACCGAACCATCCCTGACTGACCGTCTATCCATCCAGTTGGCTCAAACTTGTAGTATTCCAATCATGACAAACGAGTAGTCGATTTTGGTTGAATCCGCCTATATACGGCCTTGCCAAAAGGCGAGCTAACATTTGCCTCCCAAAACAAGCCTTGCTATTGGATGGTGTGTTTGAGTAGTCTAAAATCTGATATCTAAAGTCCGTGTTACATTCATTATCAAGAAATTCCATCCAAATCTGATAATCTACTCCACGACCATTCCAAGTCGTTATCCAATTTCAAATCCATCCCAAATCCATTAACCGAATCCACGATCTCTTCGAATCATTTTGTTCGAGTTTGGTACCTCTCCGAGTCCTGTAGTCCAAATCAAAGACCTTGCTGGATCCAAATCCTAAGCCAAGACCCCACCGGGTCCTAAAACCCATATCCAGGACCTCGCCGGGTCCTTATCCAAATCTGTAGCTGTTCGAAGCCACTATCCAAATCCATTTCACATGTTGGAAGTCAGTAATCGAATCCTATAATCTATCATCATTGATGGCCTCTCCGGACCCTTGCTAAGCTCGATCCTTAATGATCGAATAGGCAGATCATGTCGCGTTCCGACGACGAAACCGATCCCTTGCACTCTGGTTCAGCGTCCCTGAACATTAAGCGATGCTTTGATCCTCCTGGACCGTTATCAGCCTCTTCGGGCTCTTACTGGATCCCATCCTATCACTCTTTGGTGAAGGGGAAACAGCGTTGAGTGAGCCAATTTTGTCGCTCTCTGATGAAGCAGCATCACTCCCTGCACTACAGTTCAATATCCTTGAACATTAAGCGACATCGCGGCCTAAGTTCTAAACCGATTGTAGCCTCTTCGGGCTGTTGTTGGATCCCATCCTGTCACTCTCCGGTGAAGGGGAGACAATGACGAGCGAGCCTATCCTATCGCTTTTCGGTGAAGCAGCGTCGCTCCCTGCACTTCGGTTCAGTGTCCCTGAACATAAAGTGATTAATTTCCAATTGACTTCCAGTATACATCCCAAACTCCCCAGTTAGGTATCCATTTATCAAATCCAAGGTCCAAACGTCCAACAAGAAAAACAGAAAAAGCTAAGGGCTGCCTCTCCAGGCAAAGCAGCCTATTACCATCTTAGAGCATGCCTGGGGATCACTCTGGTTCCCTTACATGTGTAAGTGGCATAGTTACTGTTTATTTTTTAAAACAAAATCAGAAAAGATTATTCAATGAACAGAGTCGAAATCCTAAACTCGGTCCTTACCATCGCGATCAACGGATGACGAGTCGTGACCCCATTCCAGGGTCGTTCTTGCTCGATCCAAGTGGTAGCTTCTCATATTCTACTACTCTTGTTTGATTCCTCACATACTATGTTAACATGCCATTTCTAACATGCTCCTCCGCCACATCCTTCAAGTGGTAGCATTCATATGTGGTGTACCCTTCCAGCTCATGAAATAGGCAGTACTTCCCGCTCCTACATTCTCGTTCAGTGGGATCCCTTCTAGGTGATTTCCGATAGAGGAGATGCCCTCGAGTGTCCAAGTAAATCTGATCCAAATTATCTATTAAATTTGCATAGATTGCAAATTTGGGTTCTCAACCTCTCCTCCATTTGTCTAAACCATCATGTCCATCGTCCATCTTACGCTTTCCTTTATCTAGTCTTCGTCCTTCTTTAGACATTCCTTCGCTTTGCACGACATTTATTTCCTGCCTTTCGACACATGAATCATCTAACCAAATGAATCTTTCTACCTCATGATAGAACTCTCCAAGATTCTATGGTTGATCCTGTGCTAATGAATCCTTGAGTTCCGTGCCTTCCGCAATCCCTATTACCGCCGCCATCAAAATCATTAATGGATCCGAGCGATCTACCAAGGCCATAGCCGCATTAAATCGTAGAAGAAAACCTCTCACGAACTCTCCTATCCTCTACTTCATCGATGCTATTGTCATTACATTCTTGGGTCGCATCACATGGACCCTGAACTGTCTCATGAAGCATTCCACTAACTTTCCCCTTGTCCCGATCGATCTATTCTCCAGCTGCCAGAACCAAAGCATAGCCAAATCCGTCAAGTATAAAGGGAAACATCTTGCCATCACCTCCTCGGATGCCCCCAGCACTTCCATATGTCTGATGCATCTAGTTACATGCATAGTTGGATCTAATTTTCCATCATAGGCCTCTAGTGTTAGCAGTTTGAATTCTGGAGGGTTCCTTGCATCCTTGATATCCGGAGTGAACATACTTCAACTGATTTCCTCCAGGCCTCTGTTCGGTAGTCCTTCTCTCATAATCCTTCTTGTTAATCCAGCCATTCGCTCGTCCCAATCCGGGGGTAGTCCCTTGTTCGCATCTCTACCTTGCCACCATGTCCTCGAGGGTACTATGGGTAGTACTATTCATGTTGGCCATTAACGTTCATGTTGGTTCCAGCTCGCTGAGTTTCATTCACAACTCTCCCAATATCCAATCCCCAAGGTCTGCCGCTAGGCCTTTGCTGATTTCCTTCGGTCCCTCTAGTTTGGTTCTGTTTTTGACCCCTATAAACTACTACAGCTCTGATTCCCTGTTCTGCATTGCCAGCAGCCGTGATTGTTCCATTTCCTTGACTTTGTACTCCAGCTTATCCAACTTGTCGAAGTAGGTTCTGCATTATCTCCTCCTATCTTTTCCAATTCTTCCTGCATGGCTCCCATCATCATCTCCATCTCGTCCCTAGTGATGAAAACTAAGGTCAGGTTTTCTCCTGAGAAGCCTCTTGACTCCCTTCGTGCTGACTTCTTTCCGTCCTCTATCTCCTAGTTGACTGCTTTGCCATAGTCTTCAAAATCCAAGTTCCAAAGCCTTTAGATCCAAAATCCAAGCTTCAGAATCCCTGAGTTCAATTCTCAGTGAAAGCACAAAAATGTTAGCGCCAAAATTAGTTACTAACACCCAAACGTAAATGAAAGCACCAAACCACATTCACATACCACATATAGAATGTATGTAGAGAGTATAAATATGAAGAATAGTAAAAATTAAAAAGAAAGCGGTAATAATAGAGGATTTATACTGGTTCGGCTAACTTCGCCCTATGTCCACTCCAGAAATTTCCTTTTTATTGATATCCGAATCAATTCCAATTACAATAATGAATTTTTATAGAAACAATGGTAGAGTAGCCTTCATAGGGAAGAAGAAGGGAAGCAGAATGAAGATCTCCTTTTTTGAAGCCCCTCATGCTGTATTTATAGGCAAAACTTGAGTTACTGGGCTTCCTAAGTGATCTGAGCCCATTAAGACCATAACCAAACCCACACCCTTCATCACGGCCGATCCTTAGTTCTCAATAAGCCGACCCAAAATAGCCTGGGTATTGACCCAAAGTGTCCCTACCTTCGACTCAAAGTAAAGTGCCCAGCGACTTGAAGCAGCTCCAACAAGCCGATCTCTAGGAATGCAACCCTGAATTTATGTCCACCCAAGTACCAGCTACGGCTGAACCATGTATGGCCGACCCATATGCTCCAATCCCCTTGAGGCCAGTACCATTCATACCGAACCACTTTGTCCTATCCTCCCTGACCAATCCGTATGTGACTGAGTGACACATACTGAACCATGCATGACCGACCCACCTTAGCATTTACCCCATGACCGAACGACGTAACCATCCTTCCTTTTTCTGACTAACCCTCCTTAACTGATCCACTCCACTGCCGACCCACTCCAATGCCGACCTACTCTACACCGAGCCCTAGCCTTCCTGCTGATCCACACTATATCGACTCATATCCTTCTGGCCAACCCGAACCAGGCTACTTCCTACCGACCCGCTTCAATCATCGATCCACACCATCCTGCCGACTACTTCCTTAGACCGACCCTATATGACCGATCCATTCCATTGCCGATCCCATCGAGGCAGAACCACCAAAGCTGATCCACTCTAATGTCGAACGAGGCCCAACCGAACTATCTTGGCCGACCCATGCACGACCTTTCTTCCTTGACTGAGCGGCACCTACCGACCCACCTCGGTCGAGCCATGCACGATCTTTCTTCCTTGACCGAGCGGCACCTGCCGATCCATCTAGACCGAGCCATATATACCGAACCATCCCTGACTGACTGTCCATCCATCCAGCTAGCTCAAACCCATTGTATTCCAATCTCGACAAACGAGCGGTCGATTTTAGTTGAATCCGCCTGTATACGGCCTTGCCAAAAGTTGGGTTAGCTACAGCCTACTATATGTCGATTATATTTGTGTATTGTTCTGAGCCGACTTAAATCTCTCTTATTGATTTTAGTTATTTGATGTTGGTATTTTATAATATGAGATTGAGAGATATTGTGGGCATTGCTTCGTCATTGCCAGACTTTAGTTGATGATATCTCATTATTGAAGATTTCTAAATTTCATGGTGATTTCAAGGTACGGATGATTTACCCATTCGATGTTGATTTCGTGGATCCTGGATTAATGTTGCTGGCGCTTTACTATTTAGGTTTTTTGTAAATCTTATTTGAGATATTTTGAGACCGTGATGTTATTCTTATTGTACTTTTTATATTATCACTGGTTATATTACACCTATCATTTTAGACATAGTCTGACCTGTGTGTTATTTATAATACTCGGGTCAGTTCAAGGCATTTCACGTTTAGGGACATGATGACCATTTTGTGGATGTTGGGCATAGATGGAGGATAGGATATCATTATATCTATAGTTATTATATACTATTGAGATGTATTTGGATTCTTGTATTGGAGGATTTAATAGCAGTGTATATTTAATGTATATTGGATCTATGTGTACTTTCCTATTATACATTATCGCTGCATTTTAGCTCTGTGTTATCTCTGTTATTTACTATATTGTGTATTGTTTTATCCCGGAGGAACACGTGTTTATTGCTTTGTACCAAATCCATGTAAGTATAGGTAAGTGGTTTATTAGATATTTAAATACGTACAGGCATTAACCTACGAAAATATTCACATGTGTAACCCATACTACCCCATTCTCCATATTATTCGACGGCACTATTATATTATACTCTTAGGTGGTATGGGTATAGAGGTAAGGGTGTTATAACTATAATTCTCAACATTTGGAGAGCGTTACGTACTCCGATCTCATTAAATATTTCAATATCCATTCTTGAAATATCTTAAGCAGGAATATTTAAAACAAAAATTTATTTTGTTTTATGATTAATTAGTCACGACTGTCTCTATTTGCAACTACAATCATGTGACATTTTACTTAAGAATTTTCTTATTAATATACTTTAAATTAATTAGATCATAATATAAAAAGTGGAAAATAGGCACATAGACAAACTTTAAAAAGAATTAGGCTAAAGGACAACAAGTTTCATTTATGGGCTGAAGGATAAACTTTGAAAAAAATTAGGTTGAAGGACAATGCTAATTATAGTTAGCATTTTTGTAACAACCCGATATTTTCATCCATTTGCATCTGCACATGTCGGACTTTAATTGCTTAAGATACCGCATTGTAATATAATTTGGAGCGAATAAAATACAATCATAGAATCACAGACACAGGAATATCAGAATAACTCACAGCGGAAATTAAAATACCATAGTAGTTCATGAAGCTACTATAACAAAGTCTAAAAAAAACACATAATATCAATCTGAAAATAAATATAATAGAATTCCCAAATATATATAAGGTCACTAATACAAGAACTGAAATAGATGAACTAAAACAGAAATAGATGAATGACTAGATAAACAGAATCTCCAGCGATTCCTAGCTCTAGAAAGAGAAATCCAAAGCTAATCTGTGGATACTCAGGCTGACCCGAGCGTAAAGTAAAACATAAAACACTCGAGTCAGGACATACATACTTATATAATGTAAACCAACTCAAGTGAACTGTAATAGTAATACACAATAACTTAAAGGATGCTTGGATCCTCCATCCTCTAAGGGTCCATTAAATCATCAATTAAACAGTAATAAACGCTATCATAGGAATGTCTATATTAAAGTAAACTATGAAAATAACAGTGTTAATATAGCTAGGGTAGTGCATAGTTGCAGCAATTGCTCACCTCTAGTCACACACTCAAATTGAAGGTGTACATTCAAAAATCTCAAGGCATACAGAGAAGTGTACCCGTGGTTAAAATTCCAAAATGGTATTTTATACTTCAAAAAAACCAAACGTCATTTCAAAATTCAATATCATTCAAAATTCATTTTCAAAATATCAAAATATCATATCCTACTAAAACCTCATTCATTTTTATTTAATTTAAATACCATTCCAAATCACATTTTAAAATGGTATATATTTCAAATCAAATATTCCATTTAAACTGAAAAAATAAAGTTATTATACTTAAAAAAATCAAATATTCAATTCCCAAAATTTTAGTCTTTTTCAGAATTCATTTATTCACTTAAATTTATTAAACGGTGAAATTTCAGCTATCGTAGCATTTAGAAAATGCAACGGTAAGTTACATTTGAAAACAATTTAATTAAGCAAAGACAGCATTTAAATATTGTTGTAATAGTATACAAGTTTCAAATAAAAGATTTAGTTCAATTCTGCAACTACGGCACTTACAAAGTGCTGTAATAGCCCTTAATTCATTTTTGTCTTTTAGTTCATTTGTATCAACTATAGCACTTAGAAATGTTGTAATATCCTTTACTTCAGAAATGATAGCATTTCTGAAGTGCTGTTAATTAAATTCCAAATTTTCAATACAATTTCATAAACAGTTAAACTTTAATTTAAACCATTTTAACTTATAAAAATTTATATTTTCTCACTCAAAATGATCATTTAAATACCCTTTATTTTATGATTTTATAAAGTGAAATTTTCATACAAAAATCAAATTTCTTTAATAACTCACTTATAAAAATTAATGTACGATTTTATAACATTTCATTTACTTTACATTTAAATTAAATCTACCATTTCATAAATTAAATTTAAATTCCATTTATTTTTCTTAACTTAACTTTTATTTTTAAAACACATTTCACATTTCCAAGTTAAGTTATATTTCAAATTTTAATTTCAAACATTTGTTTATTTAACTATTTTTAATTTATAGAAAAACCAATAACACTTTATAAAAATCATTTTAAATTCAAAATTTCTATCATTTCAAACCCGCAATCCCAAGTAAAATAACATAAATAAAATCACTCAGGCCTATCATTGCAGCCCATAATGATTTTTCCCTATTTTAATGCCCGTTCGGGTATGTATCATTTCAACCCATAGTGATTCTATTTTACAGGGAACTTGCAGTGTGATAAACAGATATAAATAACAATATAGTAATATATGGCAGTAACAGATGATATGACAGGTTTATTAACAGGGTGAACATCATATAAATCATATCACAAGCAGTCATAACATAGTAGAACATGATATAGCAGTTTACATATTCACTTGGTGTCACTTCACAGTATATATAAGTAAATATGTCAAGTGTGATTACTCACCTTTACGTTGGAGTTATCAAAACAAAACACACAAATGAATTCCAGAAAGCACGATAGGACTTTTGATTTGAGTGCAGAAAGAGAGAGCCAAGATGCTAATCTTGTATTCAATAACAAAACAAAGCCATATATAAATATAAATATAATACCAAAGATAAATTGAAACAAGGTGGAAATTGGAAGCAACAAAGAGAATCACCTAGCTTTTAATCAATTTTTCTTGACCCTAACACATCATGTGCTCGGCCATACATGCCTTAGGCTCAGGCACAACAGGTTTTAGGTGGGAAAAAGGCTCTGGTTTGGATCAAAAGGCGTGGCTAACAAGGATTTGAAGAGCGTAGAGGATTTACACAACATGAATACAAAGAGGAAAGCACTAAAGTGGAGTTTTGGTCAACATTTTGGTCTCGACCAAAGGTGATGTGGGCTCAGCCATGTGTGTTCAGGTCTGGACAGAGGCTAAGTCGATGGGTAGTGGTGGTATCAAGTGTTGAATATGTGAGTATATGATTTTTGTTTGATGATAATAAACATATATATATATACATTTAAATGTATTTGTTAATGTACTATTTTAGTTTCATAGATTAAATAAATATTTGCTGAATAAAATAAATAACACAGAGTTTAAATTCAAATAGATATTTTATTCAAACAAATATTTGTTACAATTTTGAATAGTACAAATTTGAGCTCTCACTATAGATATACAATTTGCAATTACAATACATTTCCATTTACAAATACACCTCACTACATATCGCTCATTTACTCGTATTTATCTTTAACTTCATTCCGGATTGAATCCAAGATTTGAGAAATCTGCAAAAATAAATACTGGCACAGTAAAATTGAAAAGGAAATATTTTTGCAGCATAAAATAAAATGTGCATTTTGAAAATAATATTTGCCTCGGTTATTTGGGTTGTTCGTCATCATTTATTTTTGAATTCATCATACGTGAACAGCTTGTGACATGCATAGTGTATCACTTTACATGCCATAAGGCCATGCACACCGATATATACAGTTGATAAAATTACAGGGATAGGTGAGCACAGGTCAAACCCAAATGAAAAGCCGGGTTTAACTCAAGTGCAATACAAATAAAGTCACGACACGAGCACAAGGTCAAACCCGAGCTTTAGCTGGATTCAACACAGGTGCAACTCTAATGTACACATGAATGTTATGATAAACACATGTACTCAAGCATCAGGTCGAGTATGTTGCAGCATGTACACATGAAACCGGTCATGAAATCAACTCAAAATCAATGCATATGAAGCAACCAGACCTGACTGGGAGATTCAGACATGAACCATAAATCAATATCAAACCAAACTGCATAAGAGCTCAATGCACATGACTTAAATGAACTAGACATATCAATCCAAAATACAGAATGAAGACAACTACGGTCTTACAAGCACCAAACCAGATCAATGAAACAACCCTGCGACACTGCAGACACAAGCATACTCGAGTCACAGTGCATCTAATCTAACCAGTGTGCAGTGACAATATACAATGACGACCAGGCAGCAAACAATGAATCAAGATACAAGACAGAACCGACATATATGCAACATGAACAAATGATCAATGAAATCCATTCAATCAAAGCAAATGAGAACTCAATGCACAGACTCGAATGAAACAGTGAAACCAGAAAATATGCAAACAATATATGCAATGACCAAAGCATAGATATACAATGGCCAATGCAAAGTGGTGAATGCAATGATATGGATTGATACAAGTGCAAGCTCAACTGAATCAATATGTGCAGACTACACAGTGAAGACATGTATATATACATGAGTGGACAAGAATATATATGTGCACCAAAACTCTAAGACAACCAGTGCAATTTTAAACAAAATCAGATACATACATGTGTGAAACAGCATGTATATATGCAGTCAGATCATCAAATGAAACAAAGACCAGACACAATACACCAGTGATGCAACTCAATACAGCATAGATCCAACAATACATGCATACACACATACAAATGTATATATGCACATATATGAATTCACACAGTGTATAAGGCTGAAGTCAAAAAGAAAGACAAGTAAAAATCGAACAAGTTCAGTCTAACACAAATGATTAAAGCCGAGGCTTAAAGAAATATAAAGACAGTTCAGTAATCAAGTAAACATAATCACAGTCAATGGTGTACATAGAGTTCATCGATAAAACTACTTATCATAGAACAGCAGAAGCCGATGCCAAACAGAGAAAAGAACACACATGCCAAGTCAAGGAATTATTTCAATAAACAAAGTCAAACAAATTCATGTCAAAGCCAGGTGATAAAAATCACACAATTAAAGTAACCGAAGGAGCAGGTTTTGCAAAAATCAGAAAAGACTCAAAGTAGAAGTTTCAAAATAATCAAGGTACAAGCCAGAGAAAGATAGCTTGCATCAGGAATTTCAAGTTGAACAAGTTAATGTCGATCAGTCACATTGCACTTTCCAACATCGAACAGTTCAAGTCAAAACCGAAGTCAACAGAAAAATGAACAAAATCGAACTGTCAAAATTTGAAACTGTGGTGGCCAAGATATCAATCACAACAATTCAAAGCCGTGTCAATCAAGTATCAAATTATATGAAATTGACAGAGTCAGGTAAATCATCAACATCAAAACATAATCAGGTGGTCGAGACGAAGTCAAGCAAACTATCAGACGAACGAAAATTGTGAATTCGAATCTTATATAAACCCAATCATTATCGGCGTTGAAGAATATTCAAGTTCAAGCTAAACAAGAGAAGAACAAACCATAAAACTCGAATCAAAATCGAGCACTGTATAAATCAAAAAAGGAACAAACGTACCAATTCTTTCAACAATCAAACTCGACTAATTGGAAGCGATCGCAAACCAAGTTAAAGCTGCCGTGAACATATAATCAACCGAATAAAGGATTCGAAGCATCATTGCATTCAATTTGACAAAGCGACGACTTCTAATTTAACAAAGCCTTAAAAACTAAAAGAGGAGCGAACGAACAACAGAAAGCTGCCATTTTTTCTTTCTTAAAGGATCGGGCCGATAATATAAAAAGCAAAAGGAGCTTACTTTTATTTAGGCCAGCTTGTTTAATTTGGGCTTTATATTTTGATTAGGGTTCTTTGTGTTTTAAAATTGTTTTTAAATTTGTATTTTCCTTTTAAACTTGTGTATTTTTTAGTCGTGTGACTAGGGGACAAATTACGTGGCGTAGTTTGAGAATTCACAGCTCAGTGGCTGAGTTGTGGCAGAGTTTTGAGCGTAGGGTTAAGGCTAGTCGAAAGCGGGTGTCGCGTGTTTACATGTGTAAGTGTATGACTACTTAATTTCTAGTAGAAACCTTAGAGGCAGCACGTAAGCAGGGTTTTCCTGAAGCTGGGTAAATTCTGTGTCGTTCTATTTCTGCATTTATTATTCTGCTTTTATTATTTTGATATATCTGCATTGAAATTGTTTTACAAACTTCCGTGATAAATTTTTATAGTTGATAACGTCACCCTATTCACCCCCTCTAGGGTGAAGTCGATCCTACATCAAAGTGGTGGTGGAGCAATAAGAGGCGGCTAAGGTGATGTATGATGGTGTACGTTGTAGTAGTGGCTCGGCTTGCATGGATTTCAAGGGATGTTCCAATTTTTTGTGGAGATTTGATCAAGGAGGGTGCACGGCCTGGTCAAGACAGAGGTAAAGGAGGGTGAAGTGGCTGTAGATGGTAATGGAGTTGGTCAGAGGAGGAGGTGGAGGGCTGTGGCCGAGCATAAGCATGAAGAAGCAGGCAATTTCAATAGAAAAAAAAATCAATAAAAGTGAAAAGAAAAGTGGAAAAAGGAAGAAGACATTACCACTTTTTTTTCTCAGATCTAAACTTGCGTGAGTAGTGAAATGAGAAAAGGTGTTTTTACGTGAAATGGAAAAAAAGAGTCATGGCTAAAGGCCTAGTAAAAGTCGGTCAAAACAAAAGGGGTGAGTAGATAAAATGACAAAAGAAATGAAGAGTTTTTGCCTCTTCAAATTTCCCTTTTTCTTTTATGCAAATAAACTAAAAGAAAATCGTGTAAATAAAAATAAAATGAATACAAAATAATGTGAAAATTAAATAAATAAATAAATTTTTGAGAAACATAGAAATATAAGAAAATAGTTAATTATATGTAAACTAGTATTGAAAATTAAAAACAAAATATAACTAGGTTTGGAAAAATAACTACAACACTTTAAAAATGTTTCTAAAAGTAAAATATATATAGAACATGACATATTACACACATATACACAAATTAGAATAAGATATGAAAAATGAAAATATTATTTATATAAATTAAAACAAATAATTTTATTAAATAAATCAATTTACATACAATATTGTAAAAAAGCATAACTTTCACAATATAAATCGGATTTCAACGAAACAAAAAGCAGTATTCTTGAATTTTAATTTATTTTCATAATAAAAGATAAAATTCAAAAATACAATATTTAAAATTTAAATTTAAAAATCAAAGTTTGACTATACTGACCAGAATTCACATTTTTTGGAAATGTTCTATTTATTCGGGTTTGGAATCAAAATTCACACAAAAATCAAATTTATAATTAAAGTAACAAAATTTATTCATTTTAATAAATAAAATAAAGTTTTTAAATCAGAAATTCAAATAAAATTATCTAAATAAACAATTAAAATAAATCACAAAATACAGGGTTGTTACACTCTTCCCCATTCAAATCTTTTCGTCCTCGAAAAGGAACGAGGTACGAAAAACACAGAAAAAGATAGAATGAAATAGGATTAAGACAAGATGACAGGAAGATTAAAATTGTACCTGATAACTGTTGTTATAGGTAAGTTTAACAAGGTGGAGAATAGGAATAGCTAGAAGGGAAAATAGGTTGAAAGACAAGGATAAACCGTTATTTTTAAACTATACAAATTTTAAATTATTTAGGAAGGTAAAATAAATGATCAAAATATCCTTTGTATAATACTTTATCAAAATACTTTTTATAACTCGATGTCTTAACAAGTTTACTCTCGTTCCTACAGACTCTGGCCATGCGATGATCAAGCGCAAAGCTAGAATTCTCCAGGTACTTAATAGACTTGTTTCAACACCCAGTGAAAATACTGGAAAACTCTTAAAAACAGATATGGAAAGTACAATCCAAACAAAACAACCAAACCAAAACATGTCGATCATGGATCGCGGATACACAATGGTTACGCATGGGTCCCCCAGGTAACATCCGTGCCCGTAGGCTGGCTACTGCAGCCCTGTGATTACGCTATGAAGACTGGTAGTACCGCAGATACACAATGGTTACGCCCGAATCCCCCAGGAAACATCTGTACCCGTAGGCTCTCGCAGCCCCTACTGATTACGCTACCAAGCGACCTAATAGATCGCAGATACACAATGGTCGCGCCTGGATCCCCCATGAAACATCTGTACCCATAGGCTCTCGCAGCCCCTGCGAATTACGCTATGCAATCACGCTCAAAAGAAAAACCATGGAGATCGTCGTGGTAGGACACTTGAGTATCACATCCGGAGTACCAAAACGAGGGAGAATAATATCGATAGAATGAATCTATAATGTGGCCACAAAGCGGATATCAAGCAGAATGCACTTTCCATATCTTTACTTCGAAAAATCATATAGCACCTTTTCAAATCACTTTCAAATATCATACTTATACAAAGTCCACCATATATAAGATTTTATTTTCAAATCGAATACTTTCCTAAAATCAATAGTATATCGAATTACACCTATATAGACTTTGATTATATAAGATTTCTTTTTCCAAATTAAGTACCTTTCCAAAATGATAGTTTCAAATCAACTTTATACTTATACAAATCAATTTTATATAAGTTCGGTAACTCCCAAATCAGGTATTTAATAAAACAAGGTTCTCAATTTCAATTCCTTTCAATAACGTTTCAGTTTCAAAATTCATATATGATTTCACCAAATCATTTCTTTCAAATTACATATATTCAGTTTCAAGGTTTCTCAAAACACTAGGTTAAGAAAATAATCATGGTTTCCAAATCAACAAAAATTTAAGTCAAACAAATTCATTTCCAAAACCATCATATAAATACTGGGTTTTAAATTCCAATCTATTTTCAAAACCAAATATTTTTCTCAAAATCAATTATACCCGAAATGATTTCCAAGTTTATAACTATCCCTTTAAAACTTTCAAACTATTTATTTCCATTTATGGAAAATCCAATTTACCTTTTGAAAATTACCTAGCTTTAAAAATAAACCTTGATTTGGAAATGTTCGAACTTTAAAAATAGTCGAAGAAATCATATTTAAAATCCAAAAGTTGGAAATCACCAACAAATCAGTAAATCAATTTCAATAGATAAAGTTATACCAAAACAATTCTGAAACTCGAGGACTGAAAAGCGGCTTACTTTAAATTATTTCAAATATATATATATATATATATATATATATATATATCAAAAATCAAATCATCCTTCGAAGTCTGAAATCAAAATTTGGTTTCACAAAATCACTTGCATAGAAAAGCTACAAAAGTGGCCTCTCCCCCACTCGGAAACTCGAAAATCAATGTCGATGATGCGTGCACCCATTACCGAAATTATTTTCCAGCGACACAAGTGGGTTCTGGACTTCTATTTTCTTGAAACTTCTTTGAATTTCTTCGGAATCATTGGAATTCATTTGAACTCATTGGAAACATTTCTTATTGGAAAAATATCTTTAAATCATATTATTATTATATATTTTCCAAAATCTTAAAACCGAATTCAAAACACCGGAGTTCGATTCCTCGAAATTCAAATTCAAAACCCTTCAGTTATAAATGATTTTTATATAAATCAAATTTCTTACAAATTTTCAAAATTTCAAATCCTTTCGAACTTCAAATTTTCATTTATGAAAGGTATATAATCCTTATCGAAAACATTTCACTCTTATATAAAATGTGATCATCCTTATCTAAATAATAATTTTGATGTATGAACAATTTCAAAATACAACCAAACAAAAATTTCAAAGGGATGATTCAAGGATAGATTTCAAACAAACAGAGATTCGAATTTAGAGGAACTCTAATCAAATAAAATTCTGGTTCGAAGATAAGCTCGAATGAAGATGAGATAATTTAATTACCAAATAGAAGATGGATAAGCCTATATAAGTCGCAGGCGACTTAACCGGTCAACCGTGACTTCAAGAATATAATCAATGCGGAAATCTAAGGCAAATCGACATTTGATCGCCAGAGATAGAATCAAGGTAGAGCATAAGGTAGGTAGCATCGTAAACCGAGGATACAAAAATCTCTGGTGAATCAATGCCAATTATAAAGGAGTTTCACCCCTTTACAAATCTTTCAAAGATTTGCGAAATCGCCGCTCTTTATAGCCTTCAAAGTGGAGTTATGGAATGCCCCAAAATCAAAAGGATAAAAATAGGGAAGACAAGACTGGATTTCAGAACAAGTTGGAGCGTTCCAAAGTTCAAGGAATCCTAATCGGTAAAAATCCTAATCAAGATATTACTATCAAGATGGATACCGAAGGGATGAAGTTTAGAAAATCTTGATTCCAAAATAAGAAAATAATTAACTAATATAATCTTTAAAATTCCTTTAAAATTATTTGGAAACTAATTTATACTTCGAAAATACGTTCTCTCACAAAGAAAAGATTCTGAGATTGATTTCACTCATTCTAGGGTATTTCAATCATATCTCTAATGAGTTTTTGCTCCGCAGGCTAAGGTTTGCCTAAAAACCAAAGCTCTGATATCAACTGTAACAACCCGATATTTTCAGTCATTCGCATCCGCACATGTCGAACTTGAATTGCTCAAAATACCGTATTATAATATAATTTGGAGCAAATAAAATACAATCACAGAATCACAGATACAGGAATATCAGAATAACTCGCAGCGGAAATTAAAATACCATAGTAGTTCATGAAGCTACTATAACAAAGTCTCAAAAACAAAATACATAATATCAGTCTGAAAACAAATATAATAGAAATCCCAAATACATATAAGGTCACTAATACAAGAGCTGAAATAGATGAACTGAAACAGATATAGATGAATGACTAGATAAATAGAACCTCCAGCGATTCCTAGCTCCAGAAAGAGAAATCCAAAGCTAAGTTGTGAATACTCAGGCTGACCCGAGCGTAAAGTAAAACACAAAACACTCGAATCAGGACATACATACTTATATAATGTAAACCAACTCAAGTGGACTGTAATAATAATACACAATAACTTAAAGAATGCTTGGGATCGCCCATCCTTTAAGGGTCCGTTAAATCATCAATTAAACAGTAATAAACGCTATCATAGGAATGTCTATATTAAAGTAAACTATGCAAATAACAGTGTTAATGTGGCTAAGGTAGCGTAGAGCTACAGTAATCGCTCACCTCTAGTCACGCTCTCAAATTGAAGGTGTACATCCAAAAATCTCAAGGCATACAGAGAAGTGTACCCGTGGTTAAAATTCCAAAATGATATTTTATACTTCAAAAAAACTCAAACACCATTTCAAAATTCAATATCATTCACAATTCATTCTTAAAATATCAAAATATCATATCCTACCAAAACCTCATTCATTTTTATTTAATTTAAATACCATTCCAAATCAATTTCAAAATGGTTTATATTTCAAATCAAATATTCCATTTAAACTGAAAAAATAATGTTGTTATACTTTAAAAAAAATCAAATATTCAATTCCTAAAATTTTAGTCTTTTTAGAATTCATTTATTCACTTAAATTTATTAAACGGTGAAATTTCAGCTTTCGTAGCATTTAGAATATGCTACGGTAAGTTACATTTGAAAACAATTTAATTAAGCAATGATAGCATTTAAAAATTGCTGTAATGGTGTTCAAGTTTCAAATAAAAGCTTTAGTTCAATTCTGCAACTACGTCACTTACAAAGTGCTTTAATTGCCCTTAATTCATTTTTGCCTTTTAGTTCATTTGTATCAACTACAGCACTTAGAAATGTTGTAATATCCTTTACTTCAGAAATGATAGCATTTATGATATGCTGTTAATTAAATTCCAAATTTTCAATACAATTTCATAAACAATTAAACTTTAATTTAAACCATTTTAACTTATAAAAATTTATATTTTCTCAATTCAAAATGATCATTTAAATACCCATTAATTTATGATTTTATAAAGTGAAATTTTCATACAAAAATCAAATTTCTTTAATAATTCACTTATAAGAATTAATGTACAATTTTATAACATTTCATTTACTTTACATTTTAATTAAATTTGCCATCTCATAATTAAATTTAAATTCCATTTATTTTTCTTAACTTAACTTTTTTTTAAAACACATTTCACATTTTCCAAGTTAAGTTATATTTCAAATTTCAATTTTACACATTTATTTATTTAACTATTTTTAATTTATAGAAAAATCAATAACACTTTATAAAACTAATTTTAAATTTAAATTTAAATCAAATTATCATATTTTCTTACTTAATTTAAACTATATTTATAAATAAGATCATAAATTCCAAAATTTACTTATATTTCAAATTCTACTTTACCATTTTATTTATTTCACTTATTTAACTTATAGAAAATCACTAATATTTTATAAAAATCATTTTTGAATTAAATTTAAATCAAAATATCATAATATTTACATTTTAAAAATACTTTATAAATTCTAGAAAAATATATATGTTAACCACGGATCTATATAAAATTCTAACCTAGGTCAAATGATACGGGTAATATATCATTTCAATCCGTAATTTACAAAGGAAAAATCCGGGTTCTATCATTTCAAACCCGCAATCCCAAGTAAAATAAAATAAATAAAATCACTCAGGCCTATCATTGCAGCCCATAATGATTTTTCCCTATTCTAATGTTCGTTCGGATATGCATCATTTCAACCCATAGTGATTCTATTTTACAGGGAACTTGTAGTGTGATAAATAGATATAAATAACAACATAGTAATATATGGCAGTAACAGATGATATGACAGGTTTATTAACTGGGTGAACATCATATAAATCATATCACAGGCAGTTATAACATAGTATAACATGATATAGCAGTTTACATATTCACTTGGTGTCGCTTCACAGTTTATATAAGTAAATATGTCAAGTGTGATTACTCACCTTCACGTTGGAGTTATCAAAACAAAACACACAAACGAATTCCAGAAAGCACGATACGACTTTTGATTTGAGTGCGGAGAGAGAGATCCAAGATGCTAATCTTGTAACAACAAAACAAAGCCATATATAAATATAAATATAATACCAAAGATAAATTGAAATAAGGTGGAAATTGGAAGCAACAAAGAGCATCACCTAGCTTTTAATCAATTTTTCTTGACCCTAACACATCATGTGCTCGGCCATACATGCCTTAGGCTCGGCCACAACAGGTTTTAGGTGGGAAAAAGGCTCTAGTTTGGATCAAAAGGCATGGCTAACAAGGATTTGAAGAGTGTAAAGGAGTTACACAACATGAATACAAAGAGGCAAGCACTAAAGTGGAGTTTTGGTCAACAATTTGGGCTCGACCAAAGGTGATGTGGGCTCGGCCATGTGTGTTCAGGACTGGATAGAGGCTAAGTCGATGGGTGGTGGTGGTATAAAGGTGGTGGTGGAGCAATAGGAGGTGGCCAAGGTGATGTATGATGGTGTATGTTGTAGTGGTGGCTCGGCTTGCATGGATTTCAAGGGATGTTGCAATTTTTTATGGAGATTTGATCAAGGAGGGTGTACGGCCTGGTTAAGACAGAGAGGCAGGAGGGTGAAGTGGCCATGGATGGTTGTGGAGTTGGTCGGAGGAGGAGGTGGAGGGCTGTGGTTGAGCATAAGCATGAAGAAGCAAGGCGATTTCAATAGAAAAAAAAAATCAATAAAAGTGAAAAGAAAAGTGGAAAAAGGAAGAAGACATTACCACTTTTTTTCTCAGATCTGAACTTGCGTGAGTAGTGAAATGAGAAAAGGTTTTTTTTATGTGAAATGTAAAAAAGGAGTCATGGCTATAGGCCTAGTAAAAGTCGGTCAAAACAATGAAGGGGTGAGTAGATAAAAAGACAAAAGAAATGAAGAGTTTTTGCCTCCTCAAATTTCCCTTTTTCTTTTATGAAAATAAACTAAAATAAATTCATGCAAATAAAAATAAAATGAATAAAAAATAATGTAAAAATGAAATAAATAAATTTTAGAAAAATATATAAATATAAGAAAATAGTTAATTATACATAAACTAGTATTGAAAATTAAAAACAAAATATAATTAGTTTTGGAAAAATAACTACAACACTTTAAAAATGTTTTTAAAAATAAAATATATACATAGCATGACATATTACACACATATACACAAATTAGTATAAGATATGACAAATAAAAATATTATTTATATAAATTAAAACAAACAATTTTATTAAATAAATCAATTTACATGCAATATTGTAAAAAAGCATAACTTTCACAATATAAATCGGATTTCAACAAAACAAAAGGCAGTATTTTTGAAATTTAATCTATTTTCATAATAAAAGATAAAATTCAAAAATAGAAATATTTAAAATTTAAATTTAAAAGTCAAAGTTTGACCATATTCACCAAAATTCACATTTTCTGCAAATATTCTATTTATTCAGGTTTGGAATTAAAATTCACACAAAAATCAAAATTTTATTTAAAATAACAAAATTTAATAATTATAATAAATAAAATAAAGTTTTTAAATTAGAAATTCAAATAAAATAATCAAAATAAACAATTAAAATAAATCACAAAATACAGGGTTGTTACAATTTTGTACAGCATAAAACTGAATATAATGCTAGTTATAACTAGCATTCTGTATAGTGTAAAAACTGAATATAAGTAGCATTGTACTTCAACCTAATATTTTTTTTAAAGTTTGTCCTTCGGTCCAAAAATGAGCTTGTTGTCCTTCGGTATGATGTTTTTCAAAGTTTGTCCTTCTTCCTAATTACCTCATATAACAAAGTATATCATAGAAAGTAAACACCTTAACTACGAGCTGACTACATAGTTAGATATATGTAATAAATTACATAATTGCCTCTACATTTATACTACTAACTCTTTCAATATATATGTATATATGTACGTATGTATGTGTATATATATACATATATATATGATATAACATTTTTTTTCAAATTAGAATTTTTAGTATACTTGGACAATTAGATATTTAATATATTTGATTTCCTCAAATACCTAAATATTTTTTAACCAAGGTTAATATAAAAATAATTATGTTTTTTAACCAAATGTGTGTGTATAACAAAATAACACTAGTGTTTAGTGGTACAATAATACCTTGCCACAGTACATACCCGGGTTAGATTACCGACTAGTACATAGTTCAATTTTTATTTTTCAAAATAAAATATTCATACAATAATTTGCAATATATATAATATATGTAGATATATAATTTAAATATAAAAAATATTTTTTTTCAAACTAAGAAAATAAAACGATTTTTTTAGACTGAAAAATGGAGTTCTTGTTTTAGTATATATTCAAAATGTATTATATATACTATGATTTATTTAATTAAAATTAAATAGTGATAAATAATACGTATATTTTTTTTACATATATTATTTAATTATTAAAAATATTTAAAATTTTATTTCTGATTTTTAATACATGATGGTTGAATACAATAAGAGGGGAGAATAGGCGCCTACACACACATATATATGGCATTAAATTGGATTTTAAGTTAAGAGTTTTACCTTTTCAGATCCTATTGTCGACGTCTTGATTACTAGTGATCTCCTTCTCCAAACTCTAGGTTCTATGTCCTTGACCATGGGATTCAACTTCGTCTACAAGATGTTGCCAGTTTTCTATTGACGAAGGCTAGGGTTTGCTTCTATATTGAAAACCCTAAAGGGTGTGCTATTTATGACCGACCAAAAGATAAATATCTTATACCCATCTCTCCATGTCTGGAGACTAAGTCATCGACCACTCTTGTCCTTTGATTTGGTCGGCCACACATAGTATGGGATTCCCAAACTTCAAACCAAAATAATTTAACAATTAAATTGATAATTTAATTAATTTATTAAGCATGAACCTTAATTAAATCGATGTATAACAATTATACTACATTTTAATTAATTTTAAGGCTTAAAATAAATAATTAATATGCCATAAAATTCAATACAATAATTGTATTAATTTTTTAGTTCATTTATAACATTTATAAATTCATTTTGAATTGGTCGAACTTGAAAATTAACTAACAACAGGTTGTGTTGAATGATTTCTGGTGTGAAGTCAATCCTCAGTCAATATTTAAATAATATAAATACTAAACATGTAAGGATTTTGCTAAAGTAAACATTGGGCATAAATTTAGTTGCTAACAGATCATTAAGATAGAAATTTCTAATCTTTATCAAGCGACACCATGTAATGATATTTTTTACAGTTTTCTTTTCTTCATCACTATATCACTAAGATATCTAGAGTTTGATCAATGGTTACAAACTCTAGTAATATTTGTAGTTGATTGCGTAGATTACATTTATATCCTTGGTTAATTCTGATAACATTTATTGACTAATTGATTTAATATGGCCAGATATTTTGACTTTAAGTTGATTATCAACTACGATGATACTAACATTCTACAAAGAATGAGACGAATCCTCTCTTATGTAGTGTTTGACTTCAAGTAGTTCAATGTGTATCCAACTATGGTCCTAACACGATTGCTATGCCATATGATTAAAATAATCAAAATATAGACTAACTATTTAGGATCGACACTACCCTCAAGTCTGAAGGCTACTGCACATCGTTACAATGAGATCTTCCATTTTGAAGTTGTTGTATTAACCTATAAAAGACTCTTTATGAGTCATTTTGTGATTGTTCTAAACAATCAAAAGTATGCAAGCCCTTGATGCCCCCAACGATCGTAAATAATTCCTTCTATATCGTATGGAGAGCTTACGTGTACTAGCATCGACGGATGTATCGATATTTTTTTTCTTGATACATCTTAGAATATTTAAGGAATATGCATTCAAATTTCGATTTAAATTTATGGTTACGAACATATCCACAACAATAATCGATAGAATACTTCTACTTCAAATTTTCTACCTATGTATGGTTAATAATTTATATTACTTATGTCTTTATATAACATATATATATATTAAACATACTTTATTTTAAACAAGATAATCTTATAAGAGTTAAGTTACGCAACAAATTATATAATTGCACATATGACAAATCTTAACTATATCACATCATCATAAAGCATAAATCTCACGAAAACAATATAAAAAAATCCAAGCTAACAAAACCTACTTTGAATTTTTTCTCTTTGATTCCTGAAACCGGTTCCAAACTTTTCAAAACGTGAACTTGAAAAGTTAGGTTTGTAGAAAATCCTTCAACTTAAATTTAGATATTTATTTCGAAATTTTTAATGAATTATTGCAGAAGTCATATAGATTTAAAGTCAAAAAAACCTTGTTTTCTAACTTAAGAAAAATAGATAAGATGAAAAGAAAGAGAAATGAATGAAAGTTTATCTCATTTCAGAAATGATAAGGCCGACTATGGTTAAATGACCATTTTGCTTCTATCTTCTCCTTTTTCTCATTTTACCAATGTTGTCCGAGTTTAATAAACTTAACATGTATTTCATATATAAGCAATAATATGAACCCAATGGGATAGGCCTCGAGTCATACTTCATTCGTCTTTAAAACTTCTACTTTTAAGCCATTGGTTCGTTTAATTCGATTAAAATGATTAATTACATTTACTTACTAAGCGAAAAAAAATTAGGTTGTCACATGACATAGTAGACACACATGTGTACATTTTATGGTTTAATTATTTCCTTTATATAAATTTACTTTTTAAACCATTAATTAAATCAATTTATTTAATTAAATAAACCATTATTTTAATATTTTTGGTGTAGTGAGTTTAGGATCACTATAGTATTGGTGAAAAATGAAGTGTGGTTGTATTAGTAGAAATGTGTATATCGATTCATTTGTTGACTGTTAAATTGTTTATGTAAGGAATTCAAAAATGTATAGGTTGATGTTGTTGACGTTAAGGTGTGCATTAAATAAACGCATGAAATCTTGCATTTATTATTGAAATCATTTACATTTGCTGAACCGAAAAAATCTAAACTACAACTAAATTAAGGCATGGTATTGCATTTTGAAGAATATAATTGAAGGAATTTAAGGTCCCTTTGTTTTTAATTTTGAGTTTTAGTTTTGTATTCTCAATATGCATGCCAAAATGCATAGGAGAGGAAAATGTATGGAAAATGGTTGATTTGGAAAATGTATTTAACATATGAAATTGAAAACAATATTTTCTTATTTTCTGCCTTTTAGGACATATCAGAAACTATATACTTTCATCATTTTTTCTCTGTGACGACCCACAAATCCATACCCCTTGAATTGACAATAAACACACATGCCCAACTCAAAAAGTACAGAATGACAGAAAGTCGTGGAAAAGAAGAGAGAGGGTAAGAAGAAAGAAAGAAGAAGAAATAGAAGAAACAAGAACAACACAAAATCTCACAATCATAGCAGAACAAATATAATATATAAAAACAGATATTTTTATATAAATAAAATGTAACTGTAATATACATATAATTATCAGAGTACAACAATCAACAATCAATCTGGACGATTATAATAACTAGTCCTTACAAGTGATGAATACACAACCTACACACACAACAGAATATAATAAAGTATGCGGAATACGCTTGAGAATCCTCCAGTACGTCTTCTGTGCTCCGTAGTATCCTAACCTAAATCTGTAATACTCGGTCTGACCCGAGCATTATAATAAAATAACACTCGATTCAGTCTGGAAAACCAGCATGAAAAAACATGCTCAATTTGAATTTTTACTGTTATCAAAATCCTTTGAAAATAAAGGAATCACGTAAGACCGCGCCACATGTAAATACGATGGGTTTTTACCTTACGATAACCAAAACATTTTATATTAAAATCATTTGATATTATGATAGTGTCTATAGAAAATAAACTATAAAATAGAAGAAATGCTTGTATCTCACGTTTTAGCATATATGGTATACAACTAAAACCGTAAAGACATGTATTGGAGATTGGATTCCATACTATCACAAGGTAAGGAACTATCTTTTGAAGGTACATCTCTAGATAAATGCACCGAGGTCTGACAAGAACATGTTGTATCCCTACCACATAGGACCGGCCTACCGCTTGACTAGTAGTACCGAATATGATCACCCTGATTGGACCCTGAAGCATATAAGAATAGATAGTAACCGATCTAGATTTGGGATAACCATACCCTATTTGGGTGCTACCCACTTGGCCTCCGTTGCATGCCCGATTTTTGTCATTTCTCGGTTGATGAGGTTTGAGGCTACATTTTACCTTTTGAATAGAAATCCCCCTTGGAATGCTAATCACTTCCTCCAAGGCAATTTGCAATGATAACATTCATCTATACAAGTTGTTCTGGGTCTAAACAAATCGAATCTCCTTCAAGATCACCATCTCCATTGTAACAACCCTGGTTTTGGAGATTACCTGTTAATATTAAAATAAACAGTAGTTTTAATTTAATACTAAGAATTCAAATAAATTAGGAATTTAAATTGTTTATTTGGATAAACAATAAATTTTGAATTTAAAATGAGAAAATAAAGTTTGGAACTTTATTTTATTTGCTTAGGGTAATAATTAATGGAAAATGGCTTTTTCTTTAGAGAAAATGCAATAATTGTATTAATTATTGCCAATTTCTTCTTTAACAATTTTTTAAAGAAGTATTTGACTTTTAAAGATATTTTATTTAAATATAAAGGTATAATTGGTTTAAAATTTTGTTTTGGTTATAAATTTGAGTTTGAGATGGTTGATTATATTTTCTATGTAAGAAAATAATCTTTGTTGAATTTTTAGGGTCAAAAATGTGAATTTATGAATTTGGTCGTGTAATTGGTTTATTTACGAAAAAATAAGGGTTTAAAATAATAAAAATGTTTTAAAATTAAAACTTATTTTTTATATGATGGAAAATATTTTTATGTAGTATGTAGGTAAGTTTACATATTTTATTGTGTAAAAATTTGAAGAAAATACATTGTTTTCTTTGTGTATAAGTGTGCGTATTTGTTAAGTATGTTCAATTTAACTTAGGCTTATTGATTTACTCTTTTATTTGAGTCCAAACCCCATCCAGCCTAAACTAGTAATTGAAAAAATAGAGTATTGTTTACCTGTACGTTCAATTTATCTCATCTCCTTCTTCTAACCAGAGAATAGAATAAAGAAAACAACCCACCTTTTCTTAATTTCAAGTTTACAAACCTCATTTCTTTCAATTCAAGCTGAGATTTTTATCAATCTAGTATGAAATTAAAAGGTAATCTCATTCCAATATATTTTTATTTCAACAAAATATAAAATTTGAGAACAGCATTGTGTTAATTATTTTCTTTCCAGTTGCATATGTTTGCCTTGAGTTCTAACAGGTTAAGAGAAGCCCTTCTTCCCAAAAGCAAGCAACTTTCCTCTGATTCTTAAGGTTTGCTTCTAAATGGAAAAGGTGAGTTAATGAACTTACACTTCTAGCTGAAATAAGAATCTAATGCAAAGATCTGGGTGAAAATAGCTTGCTATAAACCAATTTTGGTAAGTTTTGTTTACAGTTTTATCTTGTTTTTGTTGCTTCTTTGAGTGATGATATCTTCTTGCTCTCTTGATGAATCGCTGACCGATCCTTTCCAAATCATAGTTTAGTTGTTGCACTATGTTTATGCAAAATTTCGTACCATAATTCCTTCATTTTCTATGTCAAATTTGTACTAGAAAATCGGTTCGATGCTGGAAATTTATACTGGGCAAAATCCATGGCCTATGTCGACAGGCATGTCAACCTAAGAGTCGACATTATACCATCTAGGTCAACCATAAGGTCGACCTAGAGGGTGGTATGTCGACCGTGAGGTCGACCTGCATGTCGGCCATGTGAGGCATTTTTGCCTCTTGCTTTTTCCCTTGTGCTGTGCTATTTCCTGATGCTTGTTCTATTGTTTTGCTCTCTATTCCACTTGATTTTGATGATGATTTTGTGTTGTTTTGAGAGCTATGATGCCTATCGATAGGCTAGTTAAATTTGAGAATTTGAAATTCAAATTTGAATTGATTTTGAGTTGAATTTGAATTGAATCAAATTGAATTTGAGTTATCGGTTTCGAGGTATATTCTTTATTTTCCATTGTTTTCGAGCAAGGTTTTCTCCAAACGATTTTGAAATAATTTTTAAAATAAATTAGAATTTTAAATAATTATTATATAATATTTTTAAATTATTTTTAAGTTATAAAATCAATTTATTTTCTATAATAAAGGAATTTCAAATGTTGATTTCAATAATCGTTTTCGAAAAGTAGTTTTAAAAGCTAGTTTTCTCTAATAAATTATTTTAAATATAAACAGTTTTGCACTATTCGAACGTATGAGAAAGAGAATTAAACGATTTAGTAAAACACATGTACGGGGCACGTGCGTTTACTGTTTCGGTTGATTGCGGACTTATACGATCGAAGCTATTAGAGGTTATTGATTTTGAGTTGTTTTGCCATTTTATGGCATATTTTGATTTTTATAATTCCTATTTATAGGAATTATCTAAGATGAAAAATATTTAGCGATTTTTACAGTTTGAGATCTCCTAGTTTAGAAGTATGGTCGATGAGGACTATCACGATGTATTTTTTTTCATGCTTGCTGATGACATGAGGCAACCTTGAGTTTGAGATTTCTATTTTGATATTTATGGTTTATGAGAAACCATTATGAGATTTTATTGCACTTGCCGATGATACGAGGCAAGTTATGAGCATTCTGAGGTTTTTGAGATTTATGATTTTGATGATTTTATTTTATTATGTGGAATTGACTAGCAATTAGTAAACCATTAAGTGCGAACATGCGATATGGGACGCACGTTAACACTTCTCGGGTTCCTATCCGAGAGTTTGTGACACATCTACGAGTATGCCAGTGCTATAGACCTACGGATCATCATGAGTTATGTGACTTTGGTCACCACGAGTTATGTGACTTCAGTCACCATGGGTATGACCTTCGGATTCATGAGATAGGTACCTAATTTATATATAGCACTGGACAAGAGTTAGCACATGGAGCATTGCTTCGACATGCAATCGAGGATCTGGCCAAATCGGGTTTTCTGAGTTTTATGTTTTATTATGATTTCACCATTTTGAGATGTCTTTATTACATCAATAGCCTAGTGCTATATGAGATGTTATATATATGGTGATTTCATTTATGATGTTTTTAAACTCTTATTGAGTTCCTTGAGCTATGAGTTTAATGATTTCGTGATTTTATAGGATATTTTGGGATTTGCCTTTTTGGCGAGTTGAGTTTGAGTTTTATATACATTTATACCGATGAGATGAGGTATAATTGAGTTTGGAGATTCTTTTATATTTGAAATTTATATTGCCATTCCATGGCACTCTAAGATTTTGTTTATGCCAATGAGATGAAGCATATTTGATTTTTTGGATTATCCTATTTGAGAACTTTTTATGTTTGCCACTTTGGCAAGAGTTTTTATTGATGGTTCTCCTATTTCGAAGATATGATTCATCGAAATCGTTGTTGTTACCTTAGAGATTTCACTGATGATATAAGGCAATTATGATGCTTAAATGAGTTTTATCACACAGGTTTCTTCCTTGAGGTTCCATATACTTAAGTGGTATTAGTCCACTTGAGTTGTGAACTTGTACTTCTTGTTATTTCTTCTTATTCAAGAAGTATGATCACATATTTTCTTAATGAAGTGGTATCATTCTCTTGGCATGGTTTCCTCTTATTCGAGAGGATACTTTACCGTTTCCTCATAATTCTTATTATTGTCTATCTTTATTAAACTAATGTTTTGGCTAGATTGACCCGTGTATTTTGTACTCGGGTCAAACCGAGTTTGTTTAATGTTAGACTCTTACTTTTGGCCTTAGCTTTACCTTGAAGCTTCTACGTGGATATCTTTCTATCATCTTTTTTTAGATATGGTCCTTTTGGAGTTGTATTTTGAGATGTATATTTATTTGACTCGTGTATATAAAGTGGTCGTCATACCACTTTTGACGTATCGTTTGTATTTTATTGAGATGTATCATTGTATATGTGTATATGTATATCTGTTTGTTGTTCGGTGATATGATGTTCATTTAGTTATTATATTTTGTTCATAGATCCGTTAGCCACCTATAGTTTGTATAAAGTATTTATTGGATATGTTGATCCACTTGAGTTAGAAAAAAATAGTAGAGCATTTATCGACTTATTCAATAGATATTTAAGACAAGGCTATAGATGGTCGCTCCAAACCAGCCCTATGCTCCGCATTAGCAGACAGTATTACTCAGTAATACTCTTTGTTAATGTGAGTCTCAGGGTGAGGCATCACAGCTTGGTATTAAAGCTGAGTTTAGAACAAAATATGATAAACACAAAACATAAGCATATATGACGATACATTCCAGTATTGTACAAGTGTACAAATCCCTTGATCTCTGAGTCCTTGGCTTTTTATATCTTTTAAAGTATATAATTTGGGATATGTCTAGGAATATATTTTGTTTCGTAGTATTCCCAAATTGAATTGATGATACCTTATCTTAGGAGTAATCCATTGGGATTATTCTATTTGAGTCCTCCTCGATATGGGCGCTTGACACTCATCCATATCCGAGGAATTTGTTGAAGCTTTTTGTGATGATTCGGAATTTTAGGCAATAGCAATTTGATAATCTTCATTTAAATTTTTTTTATGACAATATTGATATAAGTTTGATAATATTGTTTAATAATTTGCTTCCATAAATATTTAATTTGGGAAAATTTATCTTTTTAAAGTTGTAATATCTAATTGGCAATATTTATTCTTTTCCAAGCTAATAAAAATATATTCTATTATAATGTATATATATATGTATATATGATATAAATAGGGAGTCTTTGGTTTTATTTTAATAAAAGATATGTTGTCTGATTTTAATATATATATATATATATATATATATATATATATATATATATATATATCTGTGTGTGTGTTTGTGTGTGTGTGTATTGTAATTGGAAAATTTGTTTTAAAATTCAGTGTAATAATTTTCAAGGCTAATATTAGAATGTTTCTATTTATAATGTATATATATGTATATATTGTAAATAGAAAAGCTTTAGTTTGGAATTAACAAATAAAAACACGTTTATCAAATTTAATATCTACTGTAATTTGGGAGTTTAATATAATGTTTTTCAAAAGCTATTTAAAACTTAACTTTATAATTCTTAACAACAAAGTTAACATTTATATTTATTTAAAAATATTTAACTTAAGTTTAAAGTTTGAATAAGATTTTAATAAAAGTTTTATTTTGTTTTTTAAAATGACTTAAACTAAAATGGTTTATATATTTAAAAATATTCTTTCATTTTAAATATCTCATTAATTAGAATAGTTTGTAAATACATAAATTCATCTTTGCATAATTATAAAAGTATAATTACCTTGTAGATAAGGGTTTAAACATAATAACACATGTTTTAACACTTGTAAGAAGATAACAATGTACTTTAACATTTGTAAATTTATGAATTCATGTAAAATATACTTGTAAGTTAAGGACAATTTGAATTAAAGTGGCATTCTTCATTGTAATTAAAATTAAATTTTATAAATAAATATATATTAGAGGAAGCCTGGATATTTTTTTCCATTTGTAAAATTTACTGTTCAAATAATTTTCTCTTCCTCTTCCTATAACTAAAAAAATATAAATATGCAAACCTAGAAACCAAATTTTGCAAAGCTGAAGTCAAAAACAAACTGTAAGGATCCAACAATAACTACAACAAGCTAAGCAAATTCAAAGATCAGTTTCAGATCAAAATTAAATCCAAGATCAAAGCAAACAACAGTAATTTTTCAAACCTGAACTAAACTATACAAGGATTTAAACATCAGCAATCCAAGAATTTAAATCAAGGATCAAGCAAAATCAACTTCAGATTCAATACAACCTTTCAGATTAAAAACCCAAGTCTGCTTCTCTGTTATTTAAGGTGAGTAAACCTCTATTTAAAAATAGTTTAAATCTGTGATTTTGCTTAGATGTTTGAGATGGATGTTTGTAGTAATATGGTTTGCTTATGTTGATACATGTGAATGCATGTTTGTATAAATGAAATGCCTGAACATAAGTCTGTGTGTATGAATATATCTCTCTGTTCTATGTCAGGATTAACCATTTCAAATTTAATTCCATTTATCTTAAAACATTCAGTTTTAAGCCTAAATCTTTGAATAGAAAATGATTATTACTGTATTAATATTAAAAATAGTTTTAGGATTTTATATTTAGTAATTTCACAGAAATAACAAATTACAGTGAAGAATCAATTTTTGTCAAAAATCAATGTATAAGATTTCAAATTTTGAGTTTACTACCAGATTCATAGTTGTAATTGATGAATTTTAGTGGTAGGATCAAAAAGTTTCATAAGTAATTTGTGAGAAATTTTAGGATGATCAGAATCGACTTTTTGTAGATTGCCATTGATCGACAGTAAGGGAAAGGTCCAGATTCTGGCTGGAGGAGGATAAGGAGTAGGGGAACTCTGGAAAATTGGGTAAGAATTTTTCTGATGGCTGAGGTGGCCAGAGAGGGGGGAATTAGGGTTTAAGGACCTGATTCTGTCGGCAACATTTTGGGGTTCGTGTGACGTTGATAGGGGACAGAAGTCGATCGCAAAGTGGGGAAATGTTGCTGGAGTTCGTGACATGGCTTTTAATGAAGTAGCTGAGTTTCTAGTGGTGGAGTTCGACGTCAGCGAGGTGATCTATGGGTCTTGGTTAAGTTCCAGATTTAGTCGATGGGCTCGTTTCTGTTTCGCCGTCGTTATCATTGATCTGGGGAGACGAGTGGATATGAGGTGTCGGTGTCGTCGTGTCGAGGGTCGCGGCGAGATCATGGGTGGTCGGAACTACCGTGCACGTGCAGTGTGCAATTATTTGTCTGATGATGTTAATTTTTGGGAAGGAGGATGCTTTGCTCGAGTTTTGTTCATAGATTTCTCATGTTCGCCTCGAAGTAGAAGATGCAAGAGTGGCCTCGTGTTTTGCCTGGGTTTTTGATAGTTTGCTTGGGTTCGATTTTGATTATGTAAACAGGTTTCAAAATTAAAAAGGGAAATTAAGTTCAGATTTCAAAAGGCAAAATAAGTAAATTAATTAAATTTCCATAGAAAGTGAGTCAAGTTTAAAAGTATGTTTAAATTGAATATGTTTTCAAAAGATTTAAAATATTTTAAGTTTTTATTTTTAAAACATAATTATAAACTAGATTAATTCTGTAATTGAATTCAAAGGTGTTTTCCAATAAATGTACTAGATCAAAGTTTTTAATAAGAAAAATTTAAACAAGTTTTAAAGCAAGGATGTTCCAAAAAATTAAATGTGATTTAAAGTAAATATAAAGGGATGTTTAAACCAAGTTTTCAAAATATATTTAAAGCGAATAAGATCTTGAAAAGGATGGAAATTAAGCTTCAAGAATAAGTATTTATTTAATTTATTAAACAAGTTCGAAGAGGTTTTCAAAGATTTTAAATGTTAAAAATTAAACGTTTTGAATTGTTTTGTTTAAAGTAAATTTATATATGTTTTTAATCTTGTAATTGTTCCTTCAATGTTTTTCTAATAATTTAATTAAGCTATATATATTAAGATAAAGAATTTATCTTTAATTTAAGTTGTGATTAATTAAAGATAATTAATTAGTGAAATAAATTAAAGGTTAATTACCTAATGAATTAATAAAGGTTAATTATTTAATGTTGATAATAAGAAAAATAATTACTTAGTAAATAATTAATGGATAGTTAATGAATGTAATGTAAAAGATCATTAACTAGGGATTATGGAAGATTAAATCATATGATTAATTTAAGATAATTAATTAAATTAATTAATTTAGGATAATCATTTGAGGAATTGGTTAGGCATAATTACTTAATGTAATTTATAAAGTGTAATTACTTAGTGAAGTAATTAATGGGTAATTACTGGATGTAATTAATTGAAGGATAATTAATAAATGGAAGTAATTTGGGTTTAATTACTTTGTAAAATTAATAAGAAGGATAATTACTTAGTGGAAGTAATTAAGGATTAATTACTTAGTGTAATTAATTAAAGAATTGATTAATTTAAAAATTTAATTAATAAATAAAAGTAATTAAGAATAGTTAATTACTGAATATGATTTAATCAAGGATGATTAATGAATGTAATTAATTAAAGATTAATTATTAATTAATTAGAAGGATAATTAATTAATGAAGTAATTAGAGGATCATTAATTAATATAATTAATGAAATTAATCAAGGCTGTTAATGTAAGTAATTAATTAAAGTATGATTAGTTAATGTAATTAATTTAGGATCAGTGTAATTAAATATAGTTAATTACTTAATGGAAGTAATTAGTTAAGGATCATTAATTAATGTAATCAATTAATAATTAATTATTGAGAGTAATTAAAGGTTAATTACTGTAAATGGTTAAGGATAATTAATTTGTGTAATTAATTAAGGGTTAATTACTTAATGTAATTAAAGAATAATTAATCAAGGATGAGATTGATATTTATAGGATAATTAATTAATTGGTTTGAAATTAATTAATGGTTAAGTAAGCAGGATTTTTAGTATTGCATATAATTAATTTAATTTATTTTAAATTAATTAGAGATAGTGTGGCTAATTAATCTTTGCTTATGGATGATTGAATGACATTGAATGCCTTGGATTATGTGATGTCACTGATATGTGACATGGGTTGATATGGGATGCTTTGGTTGAATTTGTGATAATGTGGATTATCTATTTATGATAATGTGAATTATCTATTTGTGTGAATATAGATAATAAAATTGTTTAAAACTTAAACAACTTGGACTTAAAAGACGGCGTTTTAAATTTCGGTGAGACCGGGATCGGATTTCCAAATTTGGATATCTGAAAACCACATCGATCCAAATTAAGCGACAGGTCATGACTCTCAAGTGAAGTTTGAGATCAAAGATTCAGAGTGCAAGGGCTATTGTTGTTAACTCTGAGGGTGATTCCAAAATGAGTGTAACGAGATAGTGCCTTTGATTTCGTTCGAACCTGGAACGTACTTTTATGGATTGAATGCTTTCAGAACATCGTCAATGGAGGACGATGAGCATTCTAAGATAGATGTGTTCAATAAAGGTAATCGTAGGCTCAAGCCTCATCAACCGGGAATGGCTAAAACAGGGGAGGTGCAGCAAGGCTAAGTGAGTCGCGCTCAAGTAGGACGATATTTTCTCCTGTTTAGAGGTCCCCTTTTATTCGGATGTGTGGGCAGTTGGTCGCGGCAACTGCTGGGGTTATCTTGTTCGGAACTATCTAGTAAGGGATGGTTCTGGCCTTGTATTGCAGGGGATTTAGGGTGGATCCTCGATACGGTGATCTAGGCCACGTACTATAACGGGCGGTACCCCAGTAGCCCTACCATCATATGGAATCCAATCTCCAATAAGTGTCGTACATTTTGATTGTGTCCAACTATGTTGGAACGTGAGATGTAAGCATTCCAGCTATTTCTGTATTTTACTTGAAAACCCTAGACCCTATTATAATATAACTGGATTTCTTATCAAATGTTTTGGTTATCGTAAGGTAAAAAAATTTCCGTGTTTATGTGCGGGAAGTCTTACGAGATACCTTTTGTTTCCAAAGGTTTTTTTAATTTAAACAACTTTAACCCATTTACTCACACCAGACCCATGTCTGACCCGGAGTTTATTTTCTGTTTTATTAAACTCTTGGGTACTCAAATTTTTACAAGTAGCCAAGGGAATCAGGTTAGCTTTGACGAATTATGGTGGAAAATCAGAGCAGGAGGCTTCAACATATATATAGTGGTTCGGTTGTGTTGATCTCTGTGATGATGTCTTGAATGAAACTTGTACTTTTATAATAGAAGGTGTTTATAACTGTCTAGTTGTGATGTTTAAGCTGTATAACTCTGATGTATATGATACTATGTAATATCTTATGTGATGTAATATAATGTATTCGTACCGCGGTGAGATTCTGATGTTGTTTAGTTCTTTCTTCTCTATCTTTTCTCTTTTCTATCCCTTTCTTTCTTATTAATGATGTGCCTTTCTATGGATGAACGGCTTATCATTACAGTAGTATCTGAGCGCTAGATTGAGTGAATACCTAGGCTTTGGAGTGTTGTCTTTCTTGAGAGATCGTACTTGTATTTTTATATACATATATTTATATATCTATCTAGTTTGTTGGGTTGACTGTTCGGGTTTGCCAACTTGAGTTCTTTGGTTGAGGATAGTGGTGTGTAACACAACTACCAATGGAAGAAGTCTAAGTGTTGAGATTGGATGTGTATCTGTTGAGACTGTAGACCTAATACCGTCTCGAGTGAGCTTTGCAGCATGCTGAAAGGATTTTACCAATCTCTGAAGGAAACCTTTTAAGGGTTCGGAGTCCATCATTAAAGTGTAAGTTTGGTTGCGCTCGTGTGAGCGGATTTTCCAGAGTTTGGATCTGTCGGATAAGCAAAAGCAAGTGATGGTATCTTGGCAAATTCATGAAGAAGCAACGGCGTGATGAGATGCAGTGACCAGGGATGTTCCCAAATATGTTTTTCTTTGGAGCAACTTAAGGAAGTTCTTAAGGAGTAGTTTATACCTACCGTAGGGAAGACTCTGCTGCATAATGATTTTCTAGATCTGATCAAGGGAGTTGGTCTGTATGAGACTAAGGTTTATGAGTTGCCTCACTACGGACATGGTCTCTGTGGCGCCCTACCTCTATACCCATGCTAGACAAGGACACTACGGAGTAATGCCATCAACTAGCGCGGAGAATAAGGCTGTTGAGGAGCGACCATCCATGTAATTGCTTCGTGCGAGCACCAGTATGTCAGATAGTTTAAGATGCATTTCATTTCAAGAGGAAATCCGACATGCAGACACAAACTCAAAGCTACTACATAGTGGCTATATATAATCTTCAGAAACAAATATTGAAATAAGCATAACATAAATCAGTCACAGAAGTTCATATCACAAAGGCGGAAATAGATATGAATATTACACATGAAAGTGTATGTCAGAGTAGTGGTCAAACAAGATCCACAATATCACAAAAGAATAGTTACAAGTGTCACACAAAAGAATATGTATACATCAATGAGTCTATATCTCCAATGTATACAACCATAAATTACTAATCTAAGTAGTTAGCCAAAAGTCAGGATAATAATCCCAGATAAGAAGTCAAGCAGAAGCACCTGTAATATCTCGGTCTGACCCGGGTATTATTTAATAAGAAAATATAAACGGATCAGTCTAACTATAAATATCAGATAAAATGATATAGAATAAGAGATATGACAAAAACGTAAGATAACCATAAATCCATACTATGATAAGTATGTAATTGAAAATCAACAAGAGATTAATCAATATCACAAGAACCTTCTCAAAAATAAAAATGATTATCATACTCTTTATTTCATTTACCACCATAAATATTGACAATTATACCCATGCTAATCACAAAAGTTAAAGATACACAAATTCACCAATGCACAAATATTGATAAAACTTATCAATGTAAATCACGAAAATTGGTGAAAACACAAATTCTAGAAATCATCAATGGAAATCCAGAAATCACGAAAAGGGGGAGGCCTATCACAAAATGGGAGTATGAAAACTCACTAACACGTGTATCACAAAACGGAACTCTATTCCATGGTTGTTAACCATTTATTTTGAGCCGAGGCTCCACAAAACGGCCCGAAGACCATGGGTCGCTACCCCACCAATTTGAGCAGAAGCTCCACAGAAACAGGGTTTAGTCTCCCTCGCAGACAAAGAGACATCGCACATTGCTAGTCTAAATCACAAAAATGATCATCATCGATCATAAGAAGTGTCAACTACAGTAAGTTAGTAAATATATGAGCTTAGCTTTATGTCCCATAACAACTAGCTCAACTTAAATATTTACGAACAAATTGTAGATCTCCACTCGAAAATTGTCACAAAAGGTTCAATCGAACAAGTCCAAGAATTAAACGACGAAGTAAACGCAAGTGTTTCATACCCTAGGGATTTACGAGAATCAGCTACCTAGCCCAATAGGCTCTTCGATGCATCACCAAAAGCATGTTCAAACAACAAAGCTATGATTTTTGAAGATTTGAACCCAAAATACCAAAAATTGGAATATTCACAAAACCAATCCAAGTCAAAATCAAATGCACATGAATAAGTGTTAGGAATTCATACCTAATAATCAAAGATAAGCATAGGCTTAGATGTGAGATAAAAATCTCACCTTTTCACAAAAATAAGGAAGGAGAAGCTTGAAAGCAAAGGAAGAATCAACCATACTTCAACACAACCTAAATGAGCTTGAATCTAAGCTCAAAAGAAGAACATTCCCAAAGTTAGGTTTAGGAATTTCTGAAATTGAAATGAGAATGAGTTGGAGAAGAAGAAGATGATGCTTACCAATAGCTTCTCTTTGGATTTGGAGCTAGAACTTGATTTGCAAATGAAAACTAGGGCTTGGAGTTTTAATTTCTCATTCCCCTCTCCATTGTTGCTAAAGCTTGAGTATTAGAATATAGAAATGAAGTAATGAAGAGAAGAGGGGTGAAGCTTGGGTCTAATGGGCTGAAACAAAACCAAAGCCCTAAGTGAAAAAGTAGCAAAATTCCACTAACTCCAAACATATCAAAGTTTATACTCAAAAAGGTCGCAAACGTCATTTTGAACTCAATGGGGGTGGTTTCGAGTCCTAATTCGACTGTTTGCAAAAAGTAGCTTTTCGGAATAAAATTCGACTAACAATGAAATATTTAAATACTCAATCGTAAAATATACAGGTTGTTACAGACTCCCCTCCTTAAAGAAATTGCGTCCTCGCAATCTTAAGAAATAAATGAATCAAAAAGTAACAACCATAAAAGCATATCAACACAAGAGAAGAAATTTGGAATAAGAAGTTCACCTCAAAGGGCACGAGAAAGTAAGTCCGGATGTGTTCGCTCGATGAATTCTCTAGATTCCCAAGAGCAATCCTTAGGATTTGAGGACCATTGAACTTTCACAAGAGGAACATCTTTAGTGTGAAGGCGTTTGACCTCCGAAGCAATAATACGAATAGGACGTTGTTCATAAGTTAAATTAGGAGAAACTTCAATTTCTTCCACAACACCGGGCTCAAGAATAGAATCGGAATCTCGAAGGCATTTCCGTAATTGAGAAACGTGAAACACGTCATGAATAGCAGAAAACTGAGCCGGTAATAAAAGGCGATAAGCCATGGAACCAATACGTTTGGTGATAGGAAATGGACCAATATATTGAGGTGCTAACATTCCCGGTCGACTGAAACGCACAACACCCTTCATAGGTGAAACACGAACAAACACAAAATCTCCCACAGAAAATTCTAATTTCTTCTTCAGTTATCGGCATAGGATTTTTGTCTACTTTGGACCTCTTTCATCCTATGACGAATAAGGTCAATCATTTCTGTGGAATCACGAATTAAATCTGGACCAAAAACCAGCTTATCACCGGCCTCAAGCCAACAAGAAGGAGAACGGCATGGCCTTCCATAGAGTGCCTCAAAAGGCGCCATACCAATACTAGATTGTAAGCTATTATTATAGGAAAACTAAACAAGAGCTATATGATCTTCCCAACTTCCACCAAAATCAAGAACACATGCACGAAGAAGATCTTCAAGAGTTTGATTCACACGCTCGGTTTGTCCATCGGACTGAGGATGATAAACGGTGCTAAAATTAAGCTTCGTTCCCAAAGCTTTTTGAAGACTCTTCCAAAATCCACTAGTAAACAATGGATCACAATCACTAACAATAGAAGTAGGAACTCCATGTAATTTAACAATTTCTGTAATAAAGAGCTTGGCCAAAAGAGGAACGGTCCGGTGAGACCGAACGAGAATAAAATGGGCGGATTTAGTAAGTCTATCAACTATCACCCATAAGCAATCATGACCCGAACGAGAACGGGGAAGGTCGTCTATAAAATCCATGGAAATTTGGTCCCACTTTCAAATTGGAATTTCTAAAGGTTGCAATAACCCACCGGGCCTTTGATGCTCAGCCTTGACAAGTTGGAAGTTGGCAAGTCATGCAACACTTAACAAAGTTAGAAATATCATATTTCATTCCCTCCCAATAATAAAGTCGCTTCATATCCGCGTACATTTTACTACTACCGGGATGAATGGTAAATTTAAAACGATGAGAATCTTCTAAAATGTCTTTACGAAGATCACTAATATTTGGCACGATAAGTCTACCAAATTTTCGAATACCGCCACGAGAATCAATATCAAAGTCTTTCAAACCTTCAATATCAATTTTATCCCTAAAATTTTGGCCAAGAAGAGCCAATTCGGGATCTAGCTTTTGAGCTTCAAGAATACGGTCTAAAAGAGAAGGATGAGCCTCAAGGCTACATAAAACAAGAGATGAACATAAATCAAAAACAAGATCTCGAATCTCACAAGTGGATAAAACCCCGAGATCATTCCATTCGGATATCATCATAGAAACAACCGCTTGTTGCTTGCGACTAAGTGCATCGGCAACACGATTCCCTTTCCAGGAGTATAAAGAATATCAAGATCATAAGATGCAAGGAATTCGAGCCAATGTTGCTGACGCAAATTAAGTTCCTTTTGAGAAAATAGATACTTTAAAGATTTATGATGGTGTAAAGAATAAATTTTTCTCCCAAAAGATAATCACGCCAAATTCGAAGGGCGAAAACAATAGCCGCGAGCTCTAAATCATGAGTGGCACATCTAGTCTCGGTTGGCTTCAATTGCCTAGAAGCATAAGCAATAACACGATCTCTTTGCATAAGAACGGCACCCAAACCAACGCGACTAGCATTGGTATAAACAACAAAATCTTGATTCCCCTTGGGAATAACAAGAATAGAAGCATCGAAAAGGAGTTCTTTTACTTTCTGAAAAAAAGCTTCACATTTGTCCGATCAAAGGTATTTAACACCATTCTTTGTTAAGCTAGTAAGAGGCACGACAATTTTAGAAAAGTCTTTAATAAAACGACGGTAATAGCCCGCCAATACAAGAAAACTACAGATTTCCGTCACATACTCCGGTCTCTTCCAATTTTGAATCGCTTCGATTTTTGAAGGATCCACGGAAATTCCGGATTCAGAAATAATATGACCAAGAAACTTCACACGAGATTGCCAAAAGTGGCATTTAGAAAAAAATTCTTTCAATTGATTGCTCCCAAGAGTTTCCAACACAATCTGAAGATGCTTTTCATGCTCCTCGGTTTTAGAATACACAAGAATATCATCAATAAAGATGAGAACAAATCGATCAAGGAAGTCTTTGAAAACTCTATTCATAAGGTCAACGAAATAAGCCGGAGCATTCGTTAAACCAAATGGCATAACAAGCCATTTATAAGATCCATAACGAGTACGGAACGATGTCAAAGGAATGCTATCCTCTGCAATACGAAGCTGATGAAAACCGGTTGCTAAGTCTAATTGTGAAAAGACTCTAGCACTACTAAGCTGATCAAATAAATCATCAATCCGAGGTAAATGATATTTATTCTTGATAGTATGATCATTAATCTTGCGGTAGTCAACGCAAAGCCTAAGTGTACCATCAGATTTCTTCACAAAAATAGCCGAAGCTCCCCAAGGAGAGGAACTAGAGCGAATAAATTGCTTCGTCTCCAATTCGGATAATTGATTGCGCATCTCCTCATTTTCTTTATTGGACATACGATAAGGAGGACGAGTGATAGGTTGAGCTCCAGGGATGAGATTAATTTTGAACTCAATTGCTCGCTTAGGTGGTAATCCTAAAACGGGCTCAAATATGTCGGAAAATTCACGAACAACGTGAATAAGAGAAATGACATCTTCCTCATCATCATTATCATCATCATGAGGATTTAAAGAATATAAAGATGCTGCCAAGCTGGAATCCGAATCTTTAAGATCAACAGAAATCTGCTTAACAGATTGAGGATGTCGAAGATGAATAGTCCGCTCAAGACAAAGGATTTGAGCTTCATATCGGTTAAGCCAATCCATTCCAAAAATCATTCCGAAGCCAAGGTAATGCATAACATGCGAATCGGCACGGAAAGAGTAATCACACAAAATAATTTCGACATCTTTCCACAATAAACTAATTGTTGCGGATCCACCAACCGGATTCGCAATTCTCAAAGAAGTCATTAAAGCAACAACACTTAAAGAAAAAGTATCAACAAGTTCTTTCGATATAAAAGAATGGGACGCATCCGTATCAAAAAGAACTCGAATAGATTGATCACGAAATAAAATGGTGCCATCAAGGATAGGATGAGAAATACCTTGACTACGAGAAGTGTTACTAGGAGTTTGCACCACATTAATCTTTCCCTCCTTCCTGCCTTGAAGTTTGGGACACGAAGATATATAATGGTCCGGGCTTTTGCAATAGCGACAAGCGCGGGGATTTGAACACTTATTCGCATAATGGTCCTTAAAACCATAGTTGTAGCATTGCCCACCACTTGAGGTAGATGTCTTAGTTTCGAGAGAGGCTTGCTTCCCTTTCTTATTGTTGGGATAAGGACCTTTGAACTTATTAGGCCTTTTCTTGTTGGTGAAGTTCGGTTTAGCACTCCCAACCTCAACATCACTTACTCTATCAGCATCTTCAAGTCGAAGAGCTATATCAATGAGTTGATCAAAAGAAACTTCTAATTTTAGAAGTAATGGCTTCTTGAGATTTTTGTTCAATCCATAGACAAATCTTTAGTTCTTCTTCAATGGGGTGTTTATGTATTCGACCCCGTATTTAGAAAGTGACTCAAAGGATGTGACATAATCTGCCATGGAGGATTCACCTTGAACAAGGTCAATGAAACGACGAGCCAATGTTACTTTCTCAGCTTCTGGCACAAACTTTAATTCGAATCGTTACCGGAATTTCTCCCAAATAAGATCCGCTTCATTTATTTCAGAAATCAGAAGCTCGTACCAGTCTAATGCTCTCTCTTGGAGCATACTAGAGGCCACCAGAACTCGGTGAAGATCAATAAGATTCATGCGAGAAAAGATTCGATCGCATGGTCTTAGCCAAGCCTGGACTTCAATAATGGTTTCAGAACCTTTGAATGGCTTCCAACCCAAATTGGTATAATCGTTGCACAAACGTGCATATCCAGACTTAGGGTGAGTAGACTCCGGATTAGAACCGGCTGCTTGAGCATTCTTTACTAGATCAAGAAGCTGCTGGGCAGACATAAATACTCCATCTTGGGGAGTAGCACTAGATTGACCGACGTTGGGACGACTAGGTCTAACCATTCCTCTTCATTAAGAAAGAAAGAAGAAGAAGAAAAAGGTTATTCACAACATGAATATCAAACAATAATGATTGATAAAACAAGGAATCACAAAAGAAAATACGATAGGACGGTTCGAAGACCCGAATAAAATCCTGAGGCACGACTTCTAAGATGGACTTAGGACGATGATCCTTGTTAAATTATTCTACGTTGTTTCGAAGTTTGGCTCTGATACCAAGCTGTGACGCCCCACCTCTATACCCACGCTAGCCAAGGACACTACGGGGTAATGCCGTCAACTGGCGTGGAGAATAAGGCTGTTGAGGAGCGACAATCCGTGTAATTGCTTCGTGCGAGCACCGGTATGTCAGATAGTTTAAGATGAATTTCATTTCAAGAGGAAATCCGACATGCCGAAACAAACTCAAAGCTACTACACAGTGGCTATATATAATCTTTGAAAACAAATATAGAAATAAGCATAAAATAAATAGTCACAGAAGTTCATATCACAAAGGCAGAAACAGATATGAATATTACACATGAAAGTGTATATCAGAGTAGTGGTCAAACAAGATCCACAATATCACAAAAGAATAGTTACAAGTGTCACAAAAAAGAATAAGTATACATCAATGAGTCTATATCTCCAATGTATACAACCAAAAACTACTAATCTAAGTAGTTAGCCAAAAGTCAGGATAATAATCCCAGATAAGAAGTCAAGCAGAAGCACCTGTAACATCTCGGTCTGACCCGAGTATTATTTAATAAGAAAATAATAAATGGATCAGTCTAACTATAAATATCAGATAAAATGATATAGAATAAGAGATATGAAAAAAACGTAAGATAACCATAAATCCATACTATGATAAGTATGTAATTGAAAATCAACAAGAGATTAATCAATATCACAAGAATCTTCTCAAAGATAAAAATGATTGTCATACTCTTTTTTTCATTTACCACCACAAATATTGACAATTATACCCATGCCAATCACAAAAGTTAAAGATACACAAATTCACCAATGCACAAATATTGATAAAACTTATCAATGTAAATCACGAAAATTGGTGAAAACACAAATTCTATAAATCATCAATGGAAATCCAGAAATCACGAAATGGGGGAGGCCTATCACAAAACGGGAGTATGAAAACTCACCAACACGTGTATCACAAAATGGAACGCTATTCCATGGTTGCTAACCATTTATTTGGAGCCGAGGCTCCACAAAACGGCCTGAAGACCATGGGTCGCTACCCCACCAATTTGAGCAGAAGCTCCACGGAAACGGGGTTTAGTCTCCCTCGCAGACAAAGAGACATCGCATATTGCTAGTCTAAATCACAAAAATGATCATCATCGATCACAAGAAGTGTCAATTACACTAAGCTAGTAAATATATGAGCTTAGCTTCATGTCCCATAACCACTAGCTTAACTTAAATATTTACGAACAAATTGTAGATCTCCACTCGAAAATTGTCACAAGAGGTTCAATCGAATAAGTCCAAGAATTAACCGACGAAGTAAACGCAAGTGTTTCATACCACTTGTTTTACTAAGCCGTTTAAATAGATTTCTCACACAAGTGAGGTAAAGATTTGTATATGCTAGTAGATTGGAAAATGGTTTTACAAACAAGCTTGATATTGAAAATAAAGTTGAAATCGTTTTGATAAAAGAGTTTTGATATTTACTACTAGTACTGAAACATTTATATTTTTAATGTGACAAAGCACAAAAATGATTGTAGAAACAATCAATCACCAAAATTCACATACAGAGACGTGAATTAATTCCAAAGAAATCGATATCAAATCCATCAAAAATGGATATTTCCAAAAATTCCATATTAGAAGTCATCAAAGTCGAATAATTGATAGCATCAATTGGGAATCAAAACGAATCGATAAAAATTGGAATCACAACCCAAATAGGAAAAATAGGCATAATAGGCATTTAAGAGAAGGTCAGTCGACTGGCTCACTGAGTTCAGTCGACTGAACTCAGTCCCGGAATATTCACGGGATGTTGGTCAGTTGACTGGACTCAGTACGCCAGTCGACTGGACCAGAACCCGAGATGTGCTCAGGTAGGTGGTCAGTCGACTGGACCAAAATTCCAGTCGAGTGGAACCTGTTTACTACACTTCCAAGCCTATCTAAATGAAGGCAAATTCCTTCCAAATTGCATTCGGTCGAGCAACGACCCTAGGGATTTACGAGAGTCAGCTACCTAGCCCAATAGGCTCTTCGATGCATCACCAAAAGCATGTTCAAACAACAAAGCTATGATTTTTGAAGATTTGAACTCAAAACACCAAAAATTGGAATATTCACAAAACCAATCCAAGTCAAAATCAAATGCACATGAATAAGTGTTAGGAATTCATACCTAACAATCAAAGATAATCATAGGCTTAGATGTGAGATAAAAATCTCACCTTTTCACAAAAATAAGGAAGGAGAAGCTTGAAAGCAAAGGAAGAATCAACCATACTTCAACACAACCCAAATGAGCTTGAATCTAAGCTCAAAAGAAGAACATTCCCAAAGTTAGGTTTAGGAATTTCTGAAATTGAAAGGAGAATGAGTTGGAGAAGAAGAAGATGATGCTTACCAATAGCTTCTCTTTGGATTTGGAGCTAGAACTTGATTTGCAAATGAAAACTAGGGCTTGGAGTTTTAATTTCCCATTCCCCTCTCCATTGTTGCTAAAGCTTGAGTATTAGGAAATAGAAATGAAGTAATGAAGAGAAGAGGGGTGAAGCTTGGGTCTAATGGGCTGAAACAAAACCAAAGCCCTGAGTGAAAAAGTAGCAAAATTCCACTAACTCCAAACATATCAAAGTTTATACTCAAAAAGGTCGCAAACGTCATTTTGAACTCAATGGGGGTGGTCTTGAGTCCTAATTCGACTGTTTGCAAAAAGTAGCTTTTCGGAATAAAATCCGATTAACGATGAAATATTTAAATACTCAATCGTAAAATATGCGGGTTGTTACAGTCTCATTGCCACCCCCTAAGAGAAGCGAGATGTTTGTGCAAGGTTTGAAGCCCGAGTTTCTTGAGGAGATGTCTTCCCATCTCAAGGTTCATTATGGAATTGGTTGATATGGTTTTGAGGATCGAAGAGCTTATGGATAAGGAAGTCTTTGGCATCAGTGGAAGTAGTGCAGCTTGGAGGTGTTTTGTGTGTCGGTGGGAAGGTCTTTAGCTTAGCAGTGTTATAGAAGTAGAGTTTAGAAGCGGCAGAGTGGACCCATTTCTTCGATGGATTGGTTAGTCAAGCATAAGCTGTTCTAATGTGTGAAGAGAGAACAGTTTCTTTGGATCTGAACTGAATAAGATCGCAAAAATGACTTGCGATAGTTTGAGTGTTCTCTTGGGTTAATAGAGATTTTCCGGATTTCTTCAGGGAAGTTAGAGGTTTTTCACATCTAGAGATTGAGTTTTCTTATCAACTTAATTCCTGGAGCTATACCGGTGATTCAACTAAGTAGAAGGATGGCTCCTAGAGAGAGGATTTGGTGAAGCAGCTCAGGATTTCTTGGTACTTCTGTGTTTTCTGGGATGTGTTGATCAAGTCTGTGCTCGTGTGCATCGACAGCATTTTCATCTACTCCAGATCAGAATTATGCAGCGGAAGCAAGGTAGCAGCTGTTCTAGTGTGGTAGCAACCTGAAGTCTGTAGTTCTCTTGAATTAAAAGGGTTTCTACTGGAAATTCATCTATGATTGATCTAAGATTCTTCTCACTTGACCCTCTGATTGTGAAGAAGCTTTTTAGAATCTGAAAGCGAGATTGGCAAGTGCACATGTTTGGTCTTTTCCGAATAAGAGAAGTAAGTTTGAAATCTACTAATGCTTATGGAGTAGAATTTGTGTACTGGATTTCGAAAAATCTTTGGAGGACCATCTTGTTGAGTAGGATTCAGAGATTGGGTTGTTTTTGCTCCAGTTTTGTTTCGTAAGGCATTTGTGAAGATTGAGCTGATCAAGAAGGTTGAGGGAAACCCACGATCGCCGGAAAAGTTATGTGGATAAGAAACAATGGAATTTGGAATTTGAAGTTAGAGACTTTGTTTTTGGTTGAGGTTTTCTTCGGTAAAGAAGAGCTATAAAACTGGGTAAGACTGGAAGCTAGCTCTGAGGTATTTTGGATCTTTCTGTGTTCTTGTAAGGATAAGCGTTTGGTCTACAAGATTGAATTGCCAGTTCATATGGCTGGGATTCGCAATGTATTTCACGTACCTCTGAGGGAGTACGTGAATGATCCATCACCAGTTATGGAATAAGCAGTTCAGAAGGATCTGGTGGTCGACCAGGATTTGATCGTGGTCTGATATCCAGATCAGAAGGTAGATCATTTTGAGTAGGAACTCAGAAGCTTAGTGGTATAGCTAGCTTAGATTCAGTGGAGCAAGTATCTCAGTGTTTGTACCTGGGAAACTTTAGATAGTATTAGGTAGTCCTATCCCGAATTTTGTCTAGATAGTTGGATTTGTTTGTAAAATAAATTGGTTGCTATGGATGGCTGATATGTATGCTTTGATGTTTGTAAGTAAAATCTGTGTTGACAATACTTGTATAAATTTGATAATGTTGTTTAATAATTTTCTTTCATAAATATTTAATTTGGCAAAATTTATCTTTTTAAAGTAATAATATCTAATTGGTAAAATTTATTATTTTCGAAGCTAATAAAAATATATTTTATTTATAATGTATATATATGTATATATGATATAAATAGGGAGTCTTTGGTTTTATTTTAATAGAAGATATGTTGTATAATTTTAATATATATATATATATATATATATATATATATATATATATATGTACATAAATATGTATTGTAATTGGAAAATTTGTTTTAAAATTCAATGTAATAATTTTCAAGGCTAATATTAGAATATTTCTATTTATAATGTATATATATGTATATATTGTAAATAGAAAAGCTTTAGTTTGAAATTAAAAAATAAAAACATGTTTTTCAAATTTAATATCTACTGTAATTTGGGAGTTTAATATAATGGTTTCCAAAAGCTATTTAAAACTTAACTTTATAATCCTTAAGAACAAAGATGACATTTATATTTATATAAAAATATTTGACTTAAGTTTAAAGTTTGAATAAGATGTTAATAAAAGTTTTATTTTGTTTTTTAAAATGACTTAAACTAAAATGGTTTATATATATATATATATATATATATATATATATATATATATATATTCTTTCATGTTAAATATCTCATTAATTAGAATAGTTTGTAAACACATAAATTCATCATTGCATAATTATAAAAGTATAATTACTTAGTAGATAAGGGTTTAAACATAATAACCCATGTTTTAACACTTGTAAGAAGATAACAATGTATTTTAACATTTGTAAATTTATGAATTCATGTAAAATACACTTGTAAGTTAAGGACAATTTGAATTAAACATGTGACATCCTTCGTTGTAATTAAAATTAAATTTTATAAATAAATATGTATTAGAGGAAGCCTGGTTATTGTTTTCCGGTTCTCAAATTTACGGTTCAATACTTTTCTCTTCCTCTTCCTATAACTAAAAAAAATATGCAAACCTGGAAACCAAATTTTGCAAAGCTGAAATCAAAAACTTACTTTAAGGATCCAACAATAACTACAACAAGCTAAGAAAATTCAAAGATCATTTTTAGATCAAAAGTAAATCCAAGATCAAAGCAAACAGCATCAATGTTTCAAACCTAAACTAAGCTATATAAGGATTTAAACTTCAGCAATGCAAGAATTTAAATCAAGGATCAAGCAGAATCAACTTTAGATTCAATACAACCTTTCAGATTAAAAACCAGAGCCTGCTTCTCTATTATTTAAGGTGAGTAAACCTCTATTTAAAAACAGTTTAAATCTGTGATTTTACTTAGATGTTTGAGATGGATGTTTGTAGTAATATGATTTTCTTATGTTGACACATGTGTTTGCATGTTTGTATGAATGAAATGCCTGAACATAGTCTGTGTATGAATATATCTCCCTATTCTATGTCAGGATTAACCATTTCAAATTTAATTCCATTTCTCTTAAAACATTCAGTTTTAAGCCTAAATCATTGAATAGAAAATGATTGTTACTGTGTAGTATTAATATTAAAAATAGTTTTAGGATTTTATAGTTAGTAAATTTCATAGAAATAACAAATTACAGTGAAGAATAAATTTTTGTCAAAGATCAATATCTAAGATTTCAAATTTTGAGTTTACTACCAGATTCGTAGTTGTAATTGATGAATTTTAGTGGTAGAACCAAAAAATTTAGTTAAGTAATTTGTGAGAAATTTTAGGATGATCGGAATCGACTTTTTGTCGATTGCCATTGATCGACGGTAAGGAGAAGGTCCAGATTCAGGCTGGAGGTGGATGAGGAGTTGGGGAACTCGGGAAAATTGGGTAGGAATTTTTCTGATGGCCGAGGTGGCTTGAGAGGGGCGAATTAGGGTTTAAGGACCAGTTTCTGTCGGCAACATTTTGGGGGTTCGTGCGATGTTAATAGGGGACCGGACTCGATCGCAAGGTGGGGAAATGTTGCTGGAGTTCGTGACGTGGCTTTGAATGAAGTGGCTGAGTTTCTGGTGGTGGAGTTCGACTTCAGCGAGGTGATCTGTGGATCTAGGTTGAGTTCCAGATTTATTCGATGGGCTCGTTTTTTTGTCATCGTTATCATTGATCTGGGGTGATGAGTGGGTATGAGGTGTTTGTGTCATCGTGTCGAGGGTCGCGGCGTAGATCATGGGTGGTCGGAACTGCTGTGCACGTGTGCACCTATTTGTCTGGTGATGTTAAGTTTTGGGAAGGAGGATGCTTTGATCGTGTTTTGTTCGTAGATTTCTCATGTTCGTCTCGAAGTAGAAGATGCAAGAGTGGCCTCCTGTTTTGCTTGGGTTTTTGATAGTTTGCTTGGGTTCGATTTTGATTATGTAAACAGGTTTCAAATTTTAAAAGGGAAAATCAAGTTCAGATTTCAAAAAGCAAAACAAGTAAATTAATTAAATTTCCATAGAAAGTTAGTCAAGTTTAAAAGTATGTTTAAATTGAATATGTTTTCAAAATATTCAAAATATTTAAAGTTTTTATTTTTAAAACGTAATTATAAACTAGATTAATTTTGTAATTGAATTCATAGGTGTTTTCAAATAAATGTACTAGATCAAAGTTTTTAAGAAGAAAAATTTAAACAAGTTTTTAAGTAAGGATGTTCAAAAAATTTAAAGGTGATTTAAAATTAATATAAAGGGATGTTTAAACCAAGTTTTCAAAATATATTTAAAGTGAATAAGATCTTAAAAAGGATGGAAATTAAGTTTCAAGAGAAAGTACTTATTTAAATTATTAAACAAGTTTGAAGAGGTTTTCAAAGATTTTAAGTGTTAAAAATTAAATGTTTTAAATTGTTTTGTTTAAAGTAAATTATATATATTTTTAATCTTGTAATTGTTCCTTAAATGTTTTTCTAATAATGTAATTAAGTTATATATTAAGATGAAGAATTTAATTTTAATTTTGGTTGTGATTAATTAAAGATAACTAACTAGTGAAATAAATTAAAGGTTAATTACCTAATGAATTATTAAAGGTTAATTGATTAATGTTGATAATAAGAAGAATAGTTACTTAATAAGTAATTAATGGATAGTTAATGAATGTAATGTAAAAGATCATTAACTAGGGATTATGAAATGATTAATTAATATGATGAATTTAAGATAATTAATTAGATTAATTAATTTAGGATAATCATTTGTGGAATTGGTTAAGTATAATTACTTAATGTAATTTATAAAGTGTAATTACTTAGTGAAGTAATTAATGAGTAATTACTGGATGTAATTAATTGAAGGATAATTAATAAATTGAAGTAATTTTGGTTTAGTTACTTTGTGAAATTAATAAGAAAGATAATTACTTAGTGGAAGTAATTAAGGATTAATTACTTAGTGTAATTAATTAAAGAATTAATTAATTCTAAGAGTTATTTAATAAATGAAAGTAATTAAGAATAGTTAATTACTAAATATGATTTAATCAAGGATGATTAATGAATGCAATTAATTAAAGATTAATTATTAATTAATTAGAAGGATAATTAATTAATGAAGTAATTAGAGGATCATTAATTAATATAATTAATGAAATTAATCAAGGTTGATTAATGTAAGTAATTAATTAAAGTATGATTAATTAATGTAATTAATTTAGGATCAATGTAATTAAATATAGTTAATTAATTAATGAAAGTAATTAGGTAAGGATCATCAGTTAGTACAACCAATTAATAATTAATTATTGAGAGTAATTAAAGGTTAATTACTGTAAATGGTTAAGGATAATTAATTTGTGTAATTAATTAAGGGTTAATTATTTAATGTAATTAAAGAATAATTAGTCAAGGATGATTAATTAAGATTGATAATTATAGGATGATTAGTAATTGGTTTGAAATTAATTGATGGTTAAGTAAGCAGAATTTTTAGTAATGAATTTAATTAATTAATTTTATTTTAAATTAATTAGAGATATTGTGGCAAATTAATCTTTTCTTATGAATGATTGAATGATATTGATGCCTTGGATTATGTGATATCGCTGATATGTGATATTGGTTGATATAGGATGCTTTGGTTGAATTTGTCATAATGTGGATTATCTATTTGTGATAATGTGAATTATCTATTTGTGTGAATATAAATAATAAAATTGTTTAAAACTTAAACAACTTAGACTTAAAAGACGGCGTTTGGGATTTCGTTGAGACCGGGATCGGATTTCCAAATTTGGATATCCGAAAACCACATCGACCCAAATTAAGCGATAGGTCGTGAATCTCAAGTGAAGCTCACGATGAGGATTCAGAGTGCAAGGGCTATTGTCGTTAACTCTGAGCATGATTCCAAAATGAGTGTAACGAGATAATACCTTCGGTTTCGTTCGAACCCGGAACGAACTTGTATGGATTGAATGCTTTCAGAACATCATCAATGGAGGACGATGAGCATTCTAAGATAGAAGTGTTCTATAAAGGTAATCGTAGCCTCAAGCCTCGTCAACCGGAAATGGCTAAAACAGGGGAGGTGAAGCAAGGCTAAGTGAGTCGCGCTCAAGTAGGACGAGATTTTCCCCTGTCTAGAGGTCCCTTTTTATTCGGCTGTGTGGGCAGTTGGTCGCGACAACTGCTGGGGTTATCTTGTTCGGGACTGTCCAGTAAGGGATGGTTCCGGCCTTGTGTTGAAGGGGATTTAGGGTGGATCCTCGGTACGGTGTTCTAGGCTACGTACTGTGACGGGCGGTATCCCAGTAGCCCTGCCATTATATGGAATCCAATCTCCAATAAGTGCCGTATGTTTTAATTGTGCCCAACTATGTGTGGAACGTGAGATGTAAGCATTCCAGCTATTTCTGTATTTTACTTGAAAACCCTAGACCCTATTATAATATAACCGGATTTCTTATCAAATGTTTTGGTTATCGTAAGGTAAAAACTTTTCCGTGTTTATGTGCGGGGAGTCCTACGAGATACCTTTTGTTTCCAATGGTTTTTTAAACAACTTTAACCCGTTTACTCACACCAGACCCATGTCTGACCCGGAGTTTATTTTTTGTTTCATTAAACTCTTGGGTACTCAAATTTTACGAGTAGCCAAGGGATTCTGGTTAGCTTTGACGAATTGTGGTGGAGAATTGGAGCAGGAGGCTTCAGCGTACATATAGTGGTTTCGCTGTGTTGATCTCTGTGATGATGTCTTGAATGAAACTTGTATTGTATAATAGACAGGTGTTTATAACTGTCTAGTTGTGATGTTTAAGCTGTATAACTCTGATGTATATGATACTATGTAATATCTTATGTACTGTAATATAATTTATTCGTTCCGCTGTGAGATTTTGAAGTTATTTAGTTCTTTCTTCTCTATCTTTTCTCTTTTCTATCCAGTTCTTTCTTATTAATGATACATCTTTTTGTGGATGAACGGTGGGTCATTGAACTTTTTGATGTTCTTGCCTTGTGATTTCTTTGGGGATTGTGAATCCTCTTGAGGGGATCCGCAATATTTGGATATGATGCATGAGAATTTTGAAATTGTTCTTTGTAGCTTATTTTTTGTGCGATTAGCATGCTATTTTCTATCTAGAGTTTGAAATGATTAGAGATGGAGTGGCTTGCATATTATCAAGCCACATTCATTGATTCATAGGATATATTTTGGTATCCTAATTAAGTCGATATGTTGTTCTTATTATTCAAAATGTCAATGATGATTCCGAAGTCTCTGTGTTCACTCTTAAATATCGAGATGTTGATGATATATCTCGAATGCCAATCATTGTGATTCTATTGATTTCTATGAGCCCATTTCGGTTATGACACCCAATCCGGCAATCGAGTATTATATTGACCTCATTTTCGAATTTTAGCATTTCGGTCATCCTTCCACAAGGATGTCCACTAAGGAAATGAGGTCGATCTTGGAATTTAATTAATATTGCCATTTAACTTCTTTAGAGATACCCTCTTTGGATACTCATTCGCTGATATGCTTTGTGATATTACTTCACCCAATGTAATGATATGTTGTTATGTTCTTCTTCTCATTCGAGAAGATATCATGCCATTACTCTTATATCTTATCGATCGCTTTTTCATCTGTTGTGAGGTGTTAGGGTCATTCCTTAGTTTGACTCTACACCAATTTTCATGAGCTACGAGCCATGGAGAATAGCATTCCTCTTACCGCATTCTGCACTCATATAGTTTTTGTGAACAGTTCGTTATACCGTTGAGTTTGACGAATGCTCTGGTCTATGTCATCAATCTCGAGGATCGAGTATTGTAGGAACATCTTGATGATCTCAATTTATGTTCCTTGATTTTAAGAATAAGCAATAAATTGAGTTTTTGAATTTTTTAGAAATTAAAGAGGTGTTTCCAAGAGAAATTGGATTTTGTTTTTAAGATAAACAAAGAAAAATTTTGAGTATTTTATACAAGGTATTTTCTTTTATAGAAAATGGTTTTGTGTTGGGTTGTCCATCGAGTGCTTTAAGAATTCTGGTCGATGCATTTGGCCAACGTAATCGATAGGAATTTCCTAAACGCCATGATCAGACAATTAGACATGATAAATTAAGTTTTAATGGGATTAAATTTGGAAATAATTTAAAATGGTTTGATAATTAAAATTTATTTTAGAAGACATATGCAGCTATTGAACCATAGTGGGCTGGGTGAGTGGCGAGGCAGTTTTGATCATTGATCAACTCTGCAGCCAATCGATAGGGTTATTCATTATAAACCAATGGTGAGGCAATGCCATGAGGATAATTAAAATTATAGGTTTAAACATAGTTATGTTTTATTTTTGAAATGGTGTATTTTAAATGAGATAATACTTTATTGGAAAGTAAATGTTTATTATTATTTAAAAGTGAGTTATACATGTTGAAGATGAAGCTTGTTTTGAAATTTTTGGGTGTTTGAAAAATAAAGAGTGGTAAAATTTTAAGCTTTATCTTGAGAATTTATTGATATGAAATTATAAAAATCCTTTGGAAATAATAATCTTGTTACAAGAAAGAATATGAGTTTAAATTTATTTATCACTATAAGATGCTATATTAAAAAGTTTATAAATTTTCGAATATTGAAAATTTAGATTATAGTTTTGAAGGTAATGAGTTTTGAAACACTAATAAATTTTGATGGTAAATTAAATTATTTTATCTATTTTGGTTCCTTATGTTTACCTTTCCTTAGTGCAATAATCTAATAACTTGCATTTTTGGTCATTTTTAGTTTACTAATCTTTGAAGTAGTCATCTCTTATCGGGATTTCTTACCTCAATGTTGTTATCTTAGTATTTGTATGGCGCCTTTCGTAATGACACATGGAAAGTCATTGCCTTGTTGATTGGAGTTCGGATGAAGCGATGCTAAATCCCAACTCTATTCGAGAAACTTTTGTAAAATCAATATCTTTCGATTGATTTTTGGATTGCATTTTGCTTTTGTGTTTTTGTTTCGATGATGAGATGCCTTTGAAATCATGAGGAACTGCTCGAAGATATTCTATAGTCCGCTAATCCCAATGAATATATTCGGGTAAACATAGAATTTATCGAGCAATTTTGTAACAACCCGCATATTTATCGAGTTTGTATTTAAATATTTTATTTAAATATTAACTCGTTAATCGGATTTTGGTCCGAAAAGCTACTTTTTGCAAACGGTCAAATTAGGACTCGAGACCACTTCCATTGAGTTCGAAATGTCGTTTACAATTTTTTTAAGTATAAACATCGATAGGTTTGGAGTTAGTGAAATTTCACTAACTTTTCCCGCTTTGGACTTTGGGTTAGTTTAGCCTATTAAGCCCAAGTTCCAACCCCCTTCTCCTCACTCTTCATAAATTTCCTAACTAACTCAAACTTGGGCATTAATGGTGAAAAGAATGGGAAATTAAAACTCCAAGCACAAATTCAATTGCAAATCCAACATTCAACTCCAAATTCAAGTAGAAGATATTGGATTCAAGCTTTGGATTGCTTCTCCTTGCTTTCAAGCTTCATCTTCATAAACTTTAGTGCAAAGGTGAGATTTTTATCTCACAAATCTAGTCTATAACTATATTGGACTGTTGGGAATGATTCCCTATCACTTTTGCATGCACATTTGCATTTGGTTTGGATTGGATTGGCGAAAAACTCCAATTTTTAGCGTTTTGGTGAATTTTCTGCACTTAGGTCGTTCTGGCCATTTTCGTGTGTTCGGAGTTAGGTCGCTCGCGACCTAACCCTTAGGTCGTTCGTGTGTTAGCGCGCTAGGTCGCACTGCCTTGAATTTTCACTTCGGAGTTAGGTCGTTTCACGTTAGGTCGTATGGGGTTTAGGTCGTAGGTCGTTTCTGGCCTTAAATCCCCTCTGCAGCGTTAGGTCGCTCAGCCTTTCCTTGTTAGGTCGTCACCACTTAGGTCGCGACAAATGTTAGTACGTTAGGGCCTTAGGTCGTAGGCCTTAGCTCGCATTTGAGCTTAGGTCGTAGGTCGCTAGCTCATAGCTCGTATTTGAGCTTAGGTCGTATGGCGCTTAGGTCGTAGGTCGCATCACCCTTAAGTCGCTCAACCTGATGCCCCTCTTAGGTCGCGCATCCCTTTAGGTCGCTAGGTCTTAGGTCGCGCATCGCCTTAAGTCGCTCGACCTGCTCTCACCTTAGGTCGCGCCATCTTTTAGGTCGCGTACCATACTTTAGTCCGTTGTCCCTTAGGTCGCTTGCACCTTAGGTCGGCCTCGTTAGCTCGCAGATCCTCTAGGTCGCGTGGCCTTTAGACCGTAGGTCGTTAGGTCGTAAGACCTTAGGTCGCCTGACCACTTAGGTCGCTTGACCTATTCAAATGTTAGGTCGTGAGTTCCTTAAGTCGCTCGTCTCTCTTAGGTCGCTCGCTTCGGCTAACTCGCGAACACCACTAGGTCGTTTGACCCTTTAGACCCTTAGGTCGTGAGCAGTTAGGTCGTTAGACCTAGGTTGCCTTTTCCCCTTAGGTCGTTGGACCGATAGGTCGCTTCACCTGTGCTCACGTTAGGTCGTTCGACCCATTCATCTTTAGGTCGTTCCACTTGCCTATCTCGTAGGTCGCATTCCACCTAGGTCGCGTGAACCTATAGGTCGTTGGACCCTTAACTTTTAGGTCGTTAGACCTCATTTTGTCTTCACTAGGTCGTACCGTTTTGGACGGGGCGCTGCCCCCTGGACCCCCGCGACCTGACCGGGCAGGTCGAACCCCGTAAGCGGTGGCGTTGCCCCCGCACCCCCACCTTGGGGGGTTTCCACCCCCCCCCCCCCGGACCCCCCCTCCATAGGGGATCTTATCTGAAAAACATTGAGCTGATTTCCTTGGATTTTATTCACATCTCCATATGCGACTTTTGTGACTGATTGTTTCTACAATTGCTTCTGTGTTTTGTCACTTTATAATATAAAGGTTTCAATACTAGTAGTAAATATCAAAACTCTTTTAACAAACAATTTCAACTCTATTTTTAATAACAAATCTCTTTTCTTAAACCGTTTTCCAATCTATTAGTATATACAAGCTTTTACCTCACTCGGATGAGAAATCTAATTAAACGACCTAGTAAAACAAGTGGTATGAAACGCTTGCGTTCACTTCGTCGGTTAATTCTTGGACTTGTTCGATTGAACCTCTTGTGACAATTTTATTAGTGAAGATTTACAATTTGTTCGTAAATATTTAAGTTAAGCAAGTGGTTATGGGACATGAAGCTAAACTTCTATATTTACTAGCTTAGTGTAATTGACACTTCTCGTTGATCTTGATGATCGCTTTATGAATTAGACTAGCAATTGCGCGATGTCTCTTTCATTGCAAGGTTAGACTAGACACCACTTGTGTGATTCCATTCACACATACCTTTCTGCTTTTTGGTTAGTCTTGACCTCAATCTGTGTGATTCCATTCACACATGCGGGGTAGCTCCCCATGGTCTTCGGACCGTCATGTGATAGGCCTCTTTCCCTTTTTATGATTTCTGGATTTCTTGTGTTGATTTCTGGAATTTATCTCTTTGACTTGTCATGAGTACAAGTTTAGGGTATGATGCCCTCTTTGGATCTTTGAGAAGATTCTTGTGATATTGATTTATCTCTTATCGGTTGATCTCCTGTTGATCATTATTTGCATACTTATAGTAGTACGTCAGTATGGATATTTTATGTTTATGCCATATCTTTTATTTTATATCATGTCATCTGATATTTATAGCTAGACTGATCCGTTTATTATTTTGTTATAAATAATACTCGGGTCAGACCGAGATGTTACAGGTGCTACTGCTTGACTCCTCCCCCAGTGATTCACTACTCAGACTTTTGGCTACTTGTTTAGATTAGCAGCTTTTGTTGTTTACACTTGAGATATAGACTCATAGTTGTATTCTTTTGTATAGCACGCGTTGCTATTCTTTTGTATTATCGTGGATCTTCTTAGACCACTACTCTGATGTACACTTTTATGTGATATATATTCATATCTCTTTCTGCCTTTGTGATATGGATATCTGTGATTGATTCGCATGTTATGCTTACTTCTATATTTGTTTCCGAAGATTATTTTATAGCCACCGTGTGATAAGAAATTACATGGATGGTCGCTCCTCAACGGCCTTATTCTCCGCGCTAGTTGACAGCACTACACCGTAGTGTTCTTGGCTAGCGTGGGTATAGAGGTGGGGTGTCACAGCTTGGTATCAGAGCCAAACTTCGGAACAATGTAGAATAATCTAGCAAGGATCATGTCCTAAGTCTTTCTTAGGAGTTGTGCCTTAAGATTTAATTCGAGTCTTCGTACCGATTCATCCTATTTTCTTTATGATTCTTTGTTTTTCCTATCAAGATTGCTTGATATTCATTTTGTGAATAACCTTCTTCTTCTTCCTTCTTTCTTTCTTAAGGAAGAGAAATGGTTAGTTCTAGCAGTCCTAGCGCTGGTCAATCCAGTAGCCCTTCTCTGGATGGCGCATTCATGTCTACCCAACAACTTTTGGATCTTGTAAAGAATCAAGAGTTTATCTATGCTTTGAGTAAGAATACCACAAAGATCTTACCTTTGAAACTAGAAGTTCCTTTCGACCAGCTTGTAGATATCACTCTACAAGAGGAAGAGGCTGATAAAGGAATTGATAGTGATATTGGGACTTCCAAGAAGAGGCATATTAAGTTCAAGAGCCTTAATCCCAATAAGAGAGTGAAGCAAACTACTTTTGTAGCAAAGACTCCAATCCCTAATCGTGGAGGATGCTACAATTGTAATTCTAAGGACCACTATGCAAAGGAATGTCCTGAGCCACTCTTTTGTCGCTATTGCAAAGATGCCAGTCATCATATTTCTGTCTGCCCCATACTTTTAAGAAAGAAGAGGGTGGAACCAGAAACTTCAGTAGCCAAGCCTCCTACCTCTAGTCGTAAACGATGTTACAATTGTGGTTCCACAGACCATTATGTAATCAATTGCCCAGAACCTCTCTATTGCCGCTATTGTAAAGGCTCGGGCCATTACTTGTCTACATGTCCCAAGCGACCTAGCAAGAGAGAAGGAAGGCTAAATGCTTCTAATGAAACTTCTCTGGGTCAAGGTATTTCTTATTTAATCCTTGATTACATTTGTTTTCGATTATCCGATTCGAGTTCTTTTTTTTATATAGGTTCGTCTCATCATTTTTATATCAAAAGAACTTGTTGATTTTCTTTCTTTTTATGCTTAGGGCTTGATGACTTCTTTGAGGATTGCGAATCCAGATTAGTGGATCTGCAACACTCTACTTGCTTTTTAATGACATCGAAAATTATTTCATGTGATTTTTCTTTCCGAACCAATTTGCATGTTATGCATTGCTTTGGTTTCGGAATTGATTTTCGTAAAAGGATTGGCTTATTGCAAAGCCCATATCCAATTTTTCCGAAAAGATTATTCATTTTCGATATTTTCGATCTGTTAAGCAGATTCGTATTTTTCCTTTGTGATTTCGATTTCAAATCGATGGCATCATTTTGCTCTTTTAGCTCACATGTTGAGTAAAGAGATATCTCTCTCATTCTTAATCGGTTGAGAATTTTCCGGTATTTTTGAGTTTGTCTTAAGATTATCACCTAAGCAACCTTTTTGAGTGGTATTAAGGTCTTTCCAGTTTGACCTTGCCACCGAATTTCAATCGCTACGAGTTGCGGAGGTTAGCCTTCTACATACCGCATTCCGCACTCGTTATGATTAATATGAATGACATATTGTGTCATTCAGTTTTCCAGTCTATTTCATCCATTTTATAAATCGAGTATTCTATGAATATTTCAATAACTCCAATCTCGTATTTATTAATTTTGGATGAAAATTGAAATTTAAAATTTTGCAAATCTTTTTAAGAAGATATTTTAAATTCCTATAAAGAGATAATTTTGTGTTGTATTGCCCATTTAGTGTTTTAAGAATTCTGGTCGATGCGCTTGATCAACGCTATCGATAGGAATTTCCTAAACGCTTTGATGAGACTGTCAGACACAATAAATTGACTTGTAAAAACGTAAATTCTTCTAGAAAGATTATTACATAAAGATAAATGTAATTTGAAAAGTTTTAACTTTTCAGGAAAGAAGATTATTTAAAAGATATTCTTTCTTTCCGATACTCTTATTCTTGTGATTCCCCAGGGGAACCAAGACTTTATCTTTTGTACCAATGCTAATTGGATTGGTTTGGATGTCGTTCTCTTGCATAAGATAACGTGCTATCACTTGTGCTTTTAAATCATTAAAAGCCGATTGAGACTAGGTATGCCACTCATGATCTAGTGCTCGCGGCTATTGTTTTCGCCCTTCGAATTTGGCGGCAATATCTATTGGGAGAGAAATTTATTCTTTACACGGATCATAAGTCTTTGAAATATTTATTTTCTCAAAAGGAACTTAATTTGCATCAACAGCATTGGCTCGAGTTCCTTGCACCTTATGATCTTGATATTCTTTATACCCCCGGTAAGGATAATTTTGTCGCCGATGCTCTTAGCCGCAAACAACAAGCTGTTGTTTCTATGATGATATGCGAATGGAATGATCTCGAGGTTATATCTACTTGTGAGATACGAGAGCGCGTATCTGATTTATGCTCATCACTTGTTTTATGTAGCCTTGAGGCTTATCCTTCTCTTTTAGACCGCATTCTTGAAGCTTAAGGGCTAGATTCTGAATTGGCTCTTCTTGGCAAAAATGTTAAGGATAAAATTGATATTGAAGGTTTGAAAGACTTTGATATTGATTCTCGTGGCGACATTCCAAAATTTGGTAGACTTATCGTACCAAATATTGGAGATCTTCGTAAAGATATTTTAGAAGATTCCCATCGTTCTAAATTCACCATTCATCCCGGTAGTAGTAAAATGTACGCTGATATGAAGCGACTTTATTATTAGGAGGGAATGAAATCTGATATTGCTAACTTTGTTAAGTGTTGCATGACTTGCCAACTTGTCAAGGCCGAACATCAAAGGCCTGGTGGGTTATTGCAACCTTTAGAAATTCCAATTTGGAAGTAAGACCAAATCTCCATGGATTTTATAGATGTCTTTCCCCGTTCCCGTTCGGGTCATGATAACTTATGGATTATAGTAGATAAACTTACTAAATCCGTCCATTTTATTCCCCGTTCGGATTAACCGAACCGTTCCTCTTTTGGCCCAAACTCTTTGTTAAAGGAGATGTTAAATTACATGGAGTTCCTACTTCTATCGATAGTGATAGTGATCCATTGTTTACTAGTGGATTTTGGAAGAGTCTTCAAAAAGCTTTAGGAACAAAGCTTAATTTTAGCACCGCTTATCACCCCCAGTCCGATGGACAAACCGGGCGTGTGAATCAAACTCTTGAAGATCTTCTTCGTGCTTGTGTGCTTGATTTTGGTGGAAGTTGGGAAGATCATATTTCACTTGTTGAATTTTCCTATAATAATAGCTTCCAATCTAGTATTGGTATGGCACCTTTCGAGGCACTCTACGGAAGGCCATGCCGATCTCCTTCTTGTTGGCTTGAGGCCGGTGAGAAGCTGGTTTTAGGTCCAGACTTTATTCGTGATTCCACGGAAAAGATTGAACTTATTCGACATAGGATGAAAGAAGCCCAGAGTAGACAAAAATCCTATGCCGATAATCGAAGAAGGAAATTAGAATTTTCTGTTGGGGATCCTGTTTTTATTCGTGTTTCACCTATGAAGGGTGTTGTACGTTTCAGTCGATCGGGGAAGTTAGCGCCTCGATATATTGGGCCATTTCCTATCACTGAACGTATTGGTTCCATGGCTTATCGCCTTGCATTGCCGGCTCAGTTTTCTTCCATGCATGATGTATTTCACGTTTCTCAATTACGGAAATGCCTTCGGGATTCCGATTCTATTCTTGAGCCTGCTGTTGTGGAAGAAATTGAAGTTTCGCCGAATTTAACTTATGAGCAGCATCCTATTCGAATTATCCCTTGTGAAGGTTCAATGGTCCACAAATCCTAAGGATTGCCCTTGGGAATCCAGAGAATTCATCGAGCGTACACATCCGGACTTGCTTACTCCTGCTCCTTGAGGTGAACTTCTTATTTCAAAATTCCTCTTGTGTTAATACGCTTTTATGGTTGTTACTTTTTATTTCCATCTTATATATATTGCGAGGACGCAATTTCTTTAAGGAGGGGAGTCTGTAACAACCCGCATATTTATCGAGTTTGTATTTAAATATTTTATTTAAATATTAACTCGTTAATCGGATTTTGGTCCGAAAAGCTACTTTTTGCAAACGGTCAAATTAGGACTCGAGACCACTTCCATTGAGTTCGAAATGTCGTTTACAATTTTTTTAAGTATAAACATCGATAGGTTTGGAGTTAGTGAAATTTCACTAACTTTTCCCGCTTTGGACTTTGGGTTAGTTTAGCCTATTAAGCCCAAGTTCCAAGCCCCTTCTCCTCACTCTTCATAAATTTCCTAACTAACTCAAGCTTGGGCATTAATGGTGAAAAGAATGGGAAATTAAAACTCCAAGCACAAATTCAATTGCAAATCCAACATTCAACTCCAAATTCAAGTAGAAGATGTTGGATTCAAGCTTTGGATTGCTTCTCCTTGCTTTCAAGCTTCATCTTCATAAACTTTAGTGCAAAGGTGAGATTTTTATCTCACAAATCTAGTCTATAACTATATTGGACTGTTGGGAATGATTCCCTATCACTTTTGCATGCACATTTGCATTTGGTTTGGATTGGATTGGCGAAAAACTCCAATTTTTAGCGTTTTGGTGAATTTTCTGCACTTAGGTCGTTCTGGCCATTTTCGTGTGTTCGGAGTTAGGTCGCTCGCGACCTAACCCTTAGGTCGTTCGTGTGTTAGCGCGCTAGGTCGCACTGCCTTGAATTTTCACTTCGGAGTTAGGTCGTTTCACGTTAGGTCGTATGGGGTTTAGGTCGTAGGTCGTTTCTGGCCTTAAACCCCCTCTGCAGCGTTAGGTCGCTCAGCCTTTCCTTGTTAGGTCGTCACCATTTAGGTCGCGACAAATGTTAGTACGTTAGGGCCTTAGGTCGTAGGCCTTAGCTCGCATTTGAGCTTAGGTCGTAGGTCGCTAGCTCATAGCTCGTATTTGAGCTTAGGTCGTATGGCGCTTAGGTCGTAGGTCGCATCACCCTTAAGTCGCTCAACCTGATGCCCCTCTTAGGTCGCGCATCCCTTTAGGTCGCTAGGTCTTAGGTCAAGCATCGCCTTAAGTCGCTCGACCTGCTCTCACCTTAGGTCGCGCCATCTTTTAGGTCGCGTACCATACTTTAGTCCGTTGTCCCTTAGGTCGCTTGCACCTTAGGTCGGCCTCGTTAGCTCGCAGATCCTTTAGGTCGCGTGGCCTTTAGACCGTAGGTCGTTAGGTCGTAAGACCTTAGGTCGCCTGACCACTTAGGTCGCTTGACCTATTCAAATGTTAGGTCGCGAGTTCCTTAAGTCGCTCGTCTCTCTTAGGTCGCTCGCTTTGGCTAACTCGCGAACACCACTAGGTCGTTTGACCTAGGTCGTGAGCAGTTAGGTCGTTAGACCTAGGTTGCCTTTTCCCCTTAGGTCGTTGGACCGATAGGTCGCTTCACCTGTGCTCACGTTAGGTCGTTCGACCCATTCATCTTTAGGTCGTTCCACTTGCCTATCTCGTAGGTCGCATTCCACCTAGGTCGCGTGAACCTATAGGTCGTTGGACCCTTAACTTTTAGGTCGTTAGACCTCATTTTGTCTTCACTAGGTCGTACCGTTTTGGACGGGGCGCTGCCCCCTGGACCCCCGCGACCTGACCGGGCAGGTCGAACCCCGTAAGCGGTGGCGTTGCCCCCGCACCCCCACCTTGGGGGGTTGCCACCCCCCTTGGACCCCCCCTCCGTAGGGGATCTTATCTGAAAAACATTGAGCTGATTTCCTTGGATTTTATTCACATCTCCGTATGCGATTTTTGTGACTGATTGTTTCTACAATTGCTTCTGTGTTTTGTCACTTTATAATATAAAGGTTTCAATACTAGTAGTAAATATCAAAACTCTTTTAACAAACAATTTCAACTCTATTTTTAATAACAAATCTCTTTTCTTAAACCGTTTTCCAATCTATTAGTATATACAAGCCTTTACCTCACTCGGATGAGAAATCTAATTAAACGACCTAGTAAAACAAGTGGTATGAAACGCTTGCGTTCACTTCGTCGGTTAATTCTTGGACTTGTTCGATTGAACCTCTTGTGACAATTTTATTAGTGAAGATTTACAGTTTGTTCGTAAATATTTAAGTTAAGCAAGTGGTTATGGGACATGAAGCTAAACTTCTATATTTACTAGCTTAGTGTAATTGACACTTCTCGTTGATCTTGATGATCGCTTTATGAATTAGACTAGCAATTGCGCGATGTCTCTTTCATTGCAAGGTTAGACTAGACACCACTTGTGTGATTCCATTCACACATACCTTTCTGCTTTTTGGTTAGTCTTGACCTCAATCTGTGTGATTCCATTCACACATGCGGGGTAGCTCCCCATGGTCTTCGGACCGTTATGTGATAGGCCTCTTTCCCTTTTTATGATTTCTGGATTTCTTGTGTTGATTTCTGGAATTTATCTCTTTGACTTGTCATGAGTACAAGTTTAGGGTATGATGCCCTCTTTGAATCTTTGAGAAGATTCTTGTGATATTGATTTATCTCTTATCGGTTGATCTCCTGTTGATCATTATTTGCATACTTATAGTAGTATGTCAGTATGGATATTTTATGTTTATGCCATATCTTTTATTTTATATCATGTCATCTGATATTTACAGCTAGACTGATCCGTTTATTATTTTCTTATAAATAATACTCGGGTCAGACCGAGATGTTACAGGTGCTACTGCTTGACTCCTCCCCCAGTGATTCACTACTCAGGCTTTTGGCTACTTGTTTAGATTAGCAGCTTTTGTTGTTTACACTTGAGATATAGACTCATAGTTGTATTCTTTTGTATAGCACGCGTTGCTATTCTTTTGTATTATCGTGGATCTTCTTAGACCACTACTCTGATGTACACTTTTATGTGATATATATTCATATCTCTTTCCGCCTTTGTGATATGGATATCTGTGATTGATTCGCATGTTATGCTTACTTCTATATTTGTTTCCGAAGATTATTTTATAGCCACCGTGTGATAAGAAATTACATGGATGGTCGCTCCTCAACAGCCTTATTCTCCGCGCTAGTTGACAGCACTACACCGTAGTGTTCTTGGCTAGCGTGGGCATAGAGGTGGGGCGTCACAAATTTTATCTTAGTCTTCTTTCATCTTGAGTAGAGAGTGAGGAATTTTGATCTCATGTTTGTCTATCTTTCCTTTGGTTGATGAAATAATTGTTTTGAATAAAAATTTCCCTCTATAAATTGCGGGGCTACAATTTTGTTAAGGAGAGAGCCGGTAACATCCCCGCTTCTGGAGATTACCTGTTAATATTGAATTATAACTGTAGTTATAAGTTAATATTGAGAATTAAATTAAATTGGGAATTTAACTTGTTTATTTGGAATAAACAATAAATTTGAATTTCAAATGAGAAAATAAAGTTTGAAACTTTATGTTATTTGCTTAGGGTAATAATAAATGGAAAATGGGTTTTTATTTAGAGAAAATGCATTAATTGTATTAATTATTGCTAATTTATTCTTTGATAATTTTTATAAGAAGTATTGATTTTTAAAGGTTGTTTATTTAAATAAAAAGATATAATTGGTTTAAAGATGTGTTTTGGTTATAAATTTGAGTTTGAGATGGTTGATTATATTTTTCTATGCAAGAAAATAATTTTTGTTGAAATTTTAGGGTCAAAAATATGAATTTATGGATTTGGTTGTGTAATTGGTGTATTTGCAAAAAAATAAGGGTTTATAATAATAAAAATGTTTTAAAACTAAAGATTATCTATTTATATGATGGAAAATATTTTTATTTAGTATGTAGGTAAGTTTACATATTTTATTGTGTAAAAATTTGAAGAAAATACTTTGTTATCTTTGTGTATAAGTATGTATATTTGTTAAGTATTTTTAATTTAACTTAGGTTTATTGATTAACTATTTTATTTAGGTTCAAAGCCCACCTATCCTAAACAATTAATCGAGAAAAAGGAGAATTGTTTACCTGTACATTCAATTTATCTCATCTTTTTCTTCTACTAGAGAATAGAAAATAAAGAAAACAACCCACCTTTTCTCAATTTCAAGATTTCAACCTCAATTCTTTCTATTCAAGCTAAGATTTTTATCAATCTAGTATGAGATTAAAAGTTAGTCTCATTCCAAAACATTGTTATTTCATCAAAATCTAAAATTTGAGAAGAGTTGTCTGTTAATTATTTTCTTTCCTGTTGCACGTGTCTGCCTTGAGTTCTAACAGGTTAAGAGAAGCTCATCTTCCCAAAAGCAAACAACTTTCCTTAGATTCTTCAAATTTTCTCTCTAAATGGCAAAGGTGAGTTAATGAAATCACACTTCTAGCTGAAATAAGACTCTAATGCAAATATCTAGGTGAAAAATAGCTCACCGTAAACCAATTTTGCTAAGTTTTGTTTTCAGTTTTTATCTTGTTTTTGTTGCTTCTTTGAGTAATGATATATTCTTGCTCTCTTAATGAATAACTGCCAAATCTTTTTCGGATCATAGTTTAGCTGTTGCACTTTGTTCATGCAAAATTTCATAGCATAGTTCCTTTATTTGCTATGTTAAATTTGTGCTAGAAAAGCATCGATGCTGCAAATTTATACTGGGCAAAATCCGTAGCCTAGGTCGACAGGCATGTTGACCTAGGGGTCGACCTTAATACCATCTAGGTCGACCGTAAGGTCGACCTAGAGGGTGGTATGGTCGAGTGTGACGTCGACCTGCATGTCGACCATGTGAGGCATTTTTTCCTGTTGCTTTTTTCCCTCGTGATATGTTATTTCCTAACGCTTGTTCTATTGTTTTGCTCTCTATTTCAATTGATTTTAATGATGATTTTGTGTTATTTTGATAGCTATGATGCTTACCAATAAGCTAGCTAATTTTTTAGAGTTTGAAATTCAAATTTGAATTGATTTTGAGTTGAATTTGAATTGAATTCGAATTGAATTTGTGTTATCGGTTTCGAGGTATTTTCTTTTTTTTCCGTTGTTTTCGAGCACGGTTTTCTCCAAATGATTTTGAAATAATTTTTAAAATAAATTAGAATTTTAAATAATTATTATCTGATATTTTTAAATTATTTTTAAGTTATAAATCTATTTATGTTCTATAACAAAGAAATTTCAAATATTGGTTTCAATAATCGTTTTCGGGAAATAGTTTTATAAGCTAGTTTTCTCTAATAAATTACTTTAGATATAAAATACACATTTTTGCACTATTAAAATGTATGAGAAAGAGAATTAAATGATTTAGTATAACATGTGGTATGGGAGATGTGAATTTACTGTTTCGGTTAATTCCGAACTTGTACGATCGAAGCTAATAGAGGATATTGATTTTGAGTTGTTTTGCCATTTTATGGCGTATTTTGAGTTTTATAATTCCTATTTATAGGAATTATCTGATATGGCCAGTATTTGGGTAGTTTATGGTTTGAGATCTCCTATTCTAGGGGTATGTTCGATGAGGACCTTCACGATGTATTTTTTTATACTTGCCGATGACATGAGGCAAGTCCTGAGTTTGAGATTTCTATTTTGAGAATTATGGTTTATGAGAAATCATTATGAGATTTTATTGCACTTGCCGATGATACGAGGAAAGTTATGAGCTTTCTGAGATTTCTGAGATTTTAATGATTTTATTTTATGATGTGGAATTGACTAGCAGTTAGTAAACCATTAAGCACAAACGTGCGGTATGGGACGCACGTTAACATTTTTAGGTTCCTATCTGTGAGTTTGTGACACATCTATGAGTATGTCAGTGCTACAAACCATTGGGTCATCACAAGTTATGTGACTTCAATCACCACGAGTTATGTGACTTCGGTCACCAGGAGTTATGTGAATTTGATCACCATGAGTATGACCTTCAGGTCCACGAGATAGGTACCTAATTTATATATAGCACTGGACAAGAGTTAGCACATGTAGAGTTGCTTCGGCATGCAATCGGGGATCTAGCCAATACGAGTTTTCTGAGTTTTATGTTTTATTGTGATTTCACCATTTTGAGATGTCTTTATTACATCAATAGCTTAGTGCTATATGAGATGTTATATATATGGTGATTTCAATTATGATGTTTTGAACTCTTATTGAGTTCCTTGAGTTATGAGTTTGACGATTTCATGATTTTATAAGTTATTCTGAGTTTTACCTTTTTGGCAAGTTGAGTTTGAGTTTTATATACATTTATACCGATGAGATGAGGTATAATTGAGTTTGGATATTCTTCTATATTTGAGATTTATATTGCCATTCCATGGCATTTTGAGGATTTTTTTATGCCGATGAGATGAGGCATATTTGGCTATTGGGATTATCCTATTTCAGAACACTTTATGTTTGCCATTTTGGTGAGAGTTTTTATTAATGATTCTGCAATTTAGGAGATAAGTTTCATCGAAATTTCGCCGATGATATGAGACAATTATAATGCTTAATTGAGTTTTATCACACAGGTTTCTTCCTTGAGGTTTCATAGGCTTAAGTGATATTAGTCCACTTGAGTTATGAACTTGAGCTTCTTGTTTTTTCTTCTTATTCAAGAAGTATGATCACAGCTTTTCTTAATGAAGTGGTATCACACTCTTCGTATGGTTTCCTCTTGTTCGAGAGGATACTTTACCCTTTCCTCACAATTCTTATTGTCTTCTATCTTTATTAAACTGATGTTTTGGCTAGACTGACTCGTGTATTTTATACTCGGGTCAGGCCGAGTTTGTTTTAGGTTAGACTCGTACTTTTGACCTTAGCTTTGCCTTGAAGCTTCTGCACAGATATCTTTCTATCATCTTTTTTTTAGATATAGCCTTTTTGAAGTTGTATTTTGAGATGTATATTTATTTTACTCGTGTATATAAAGTGGTCGTCATACCACTATTGATGTATCGTTAGTATTGTATTGAGATGTATCATTGTATATGTGTATATGTATATCTGTTTGTTGTTCTGTGATGTGATGTTCTTTTTGTTATTGTATTTTGTTTTGATAGATCCGTTAGCCACCTATAGTTTTGTATTAAGTATTTATTGGATATGTCGATCCATTTGAGTTAGAAAAAAATAGTAGAGAATTTATCGACGTATTCAACAGATATTTAAGACAAGACCATAGATGGTCGCTCCTAACGAGCCTTATGCGCCGCATCAGTAGACAGTTTTACTCAGTAATACTCTTTGTTAATGTGGGTCTCGGGGTTGGACGTCACATTCATTATCTTCGAGAGATCACAATTTATAATGAATAAATCGGATCGAAGAGTTTTTCGGATAATTAAATCCAATCCCGATCTCTTCGAAATGATCAACGAATTTGGCCAGCTTTGATAGTCAGTTATTTAAATATTACATATATAAATAGTAACAAGGCCCATATTTTATGAAATCTTTTCAAAACATTCATTTCAAATATCTTCACATAGATATTATAACGACCCAGAATTTTAGTTGTTCGAAATTTGGATATTTAATTAATTTTAAATATCAAAAGTAGATTTTATAAGTTGAATAACTTATATTTCAAATATAATGTTTAATTAGATAATTAAATTCTTATTTTAATATTTGAAATTACAGAAAAAACTAAGATTTTAATATGATGTGAATAAAAATGATTGTAAAGTTTTTTAAATTCTATTTGAATTAGTACACTTTTGTAATTGAATTAAAAGTTAATTTATAGAAATTGGAAATTTTAATATTTAATTAACATGTAAAAACAGTCATTTTTGACACTATTTCAGATTTCAATGAAACCAGTTTTATTGGATCCGTAATGATATATTATTATAGGATTTCAAATTTCGTGTCAATCGGATTTTCAGTTTAGTTGTACGAAGCTAAAACGCGTAGAAATTTATTTAAGTAATTTTTAATTTAAATAGTTCAATTTGAAAACCTATCTTCCAAATATGATGGAATTGGCTTCTGATATATATTCCATTGTGTTTGGAATAGGGGTAAAATATTATAAACGTTGGACGGTACACTTCGATTGGAGTTCGAAAATATTTCAGGCGAATGGTGTTTTGTAATTGCCTATACAAAGAAGTTCACGCTTGCCAAACCCTAGAACTAGATCTAGCCGCCAGTATATTCTCGAATGGTCGAAATGGCTCGAATTTTTCCCCTTCGATCTCTTCCAATCCGTTGACTATTAGCAAAAACCTTCAACTTAGAAGTGGTAGCGCTCGGCACGATCTATACATCCAACGGTCGAGATCGAAAATGATGAAGTCGATCGGTGGCAATTTGATCGTGAAGTCCGCGTGTTCATTTGCATTTTCCGAGGCGATGGGGGGAGGGGACCGAATGCGATGTTGTCCAAGAAGAAGGTGTATTCGGCGATGGGCTATAGCACGGTGGTTTCCAATCATCTGCTAGCACAACATAGTGGTCGTGGTAATTGGGGAAGGTCGATGGCCGATGGGTTTGCTCGCGTTCATAATGGGGAAGGAGAAGAAGATGCGTGCGGCCATGATCTCCTATGAGGAAATCGAATGGCCTTGATTGATTTAAGGTTTAAAATAAAAAAGAAATTGTAAATAATTATATATTAATTTGTATAAAGTTTAAAATATCATAACTTCATCATTATAGGTCGAAATCGCACGACACAAGTTGTGTTGGGATCATATTGACGAGCACTGCATTTTAGAGCTGGATTGGAGTTGATTGGAGCTAGTGAAAATTTTAGGTAAAATTAAACATCCATTTAAATTTGTTCGGAATAAAACGCTGCAACGTCTGTTGGAATCAAAGTGAGTACAACTTACTGTTTTTGACTTGCTTATATTTTCGTATAAGTGAGAATAAATTTATTTATGTTGATTGATGATTGTTTGGATGATATATGATATATTATCTATATATTGATTGGTATTTGGATATATTCCTGCCTATTGGAGCAGATGAGACCCTTTATGTTCCCGTGTATGAGTGAATGACCTTTGTGCGTCCTTGAAGCAGACATTGTACATATTTTTCTCATATGTATATTTGTTGCGGTTGATATACTGGAGGGATCCAACTGGATTCCTCACCAATGTTGAATTTTATTCACAGATGTTGTGATATATGCTGTTATCATATGATATATGATGTTTTGGATGCCTGGATTGCTGTGATTGATGTGAATTACCTTATTTAGCTATATTTTGGAATTTTTTGAATTTTAAAGCAATGATTTTAAATCAAAGGGGCTAAATTTATATAAGTTTGAATAGTGATTGCAAATTATTAAAAGAAGAAGTTTATTTAAATGGAATCAAAATGTGATTTTTGATATATGAAGTTGATTCTTTTGTGAAATAGTTTAAATTGATAATTTTGGTGCAATATCCTGTCTTTTGTACGTTTTAAATCGACGATAAACCACACCCGTCAGACTCAACCATACAGAAGGGCGGACTGTTATGGGGTAAATAAGAAAAAGCAGAGAAAGAAAAACAAAACAGAATCTTGCAGCGGAACGACAAAATATAATAATCAAATAAACAGTTCATGAAGCTGTTTTACAAAATATTTGATTATACTTATACAATACATATCAAGGTTACACATACAAGAGAGCGGAATACATCATGCAGTGGGATAATATAATAAATAATAGTAATACAATCTTCATCTTCGTCCTCCAGAAATAAATCTTCAAATCCTGAAATGCCTAGACTGGCCCAAGCGAATTGAAAAGACAAAACAATCGAGTCGGAACTGAAAGATCTTATATGAGTTAAATCAACGTAAATAAATATGAGTGGAATGGCATCAGAGATGTTTACGGAATTTGACATCTCCTATCCTGTGTCTAACATGAGTGCAGTAACTTAAAAGATGCTCGGGATTCGCATCTCCTAAGGATCCGTTAAACTATTTACTATGTAGTAATATTTCGCTATTACAATAATGTCTATAGTAAAATAAACTTACTTTTAAATAGCGCTAAGGAGTTACCCAATCTCCCCCTTAACACAATAATAGTCCCAGTAGTCCATCCAGTATCATAGTCCCTCCTGATCGGGAAGCCACCAGAGGATACCACACGGGTACGAGAAGAAAACCAAACTCGTACAAGGCGCTCTAGGGTAGGTGACACAGCACAACTAGGCAATGCCAGGGTAGACATACCAATTACACTTCTGGGCTGGTGGTAACGCATAGCCGCAGCTACTGCCCATCTCGAGCCACACCCCCAAATCAAAAAAAAAAATAGTGGCCACCGAATCAATCCAAAATTCAAAGTATAATATCGAAGGGATGTGTCCGATCAAAGGTGCTACCTCATTAGCCCATCAATCGCTCCTGTTTTAGCCACCATATGCCAACTCACGGGAGTCGGGTCCACGTATATACCTCAAAGGAACGCTGCCACCATCCTACTTCATTCTGGAATCTCCACCTCGTACACGGTTGTTAAAGTGGTTTTCGGAGTTGGCAGAGAGTATGACAACTTTCGATCCCGGTCCCCTTAACAATCAAACGTTATTATAACACCGCGATCATTTCAAAATAGTTATACTTCAAAACCGAAATATAATATCCATTTCAAAACCATATAAATGCGATGTCATTTCCGTTTTAAAAACCGAATCAATATGATATCATTTTTATAAAACCCAAATCAACATAATACATTTTTATTTTAATTATATCCTTTACCAAAATCATAGCACTTTCAAAGTTTACACTTCGAAATCAAAACATTTAAAGTATAACACTTTCAAATCATAATACTTTGAACCCATAACTGTGAAACATAACTACACCACTTAAATGGCTTAATTATTAAATTACTTTATATAATAAAATAGCTTCTTCAATTTCACAAATCAATTCCACATACAAATTTGAACCCCAAAATAAACCATTTAATTTCCATATATTTCAAAGCTTAAAATATTCCACCATTTCAAACTAATTCTTTGATAATTCCATATATATCAAATTCACTTGCTATTATATAGATTTGAAATGTTTACTTAATAAATCCAATATCATTTAAGTAAAACTTTTAAACTTCCAATAACTGGATATTCTTTCAATTTATTTAACTTGATATATTCATTTAAATCAACTTGGTATTCATTTAAATCGCTCTAAACCAAAATCAAGTTATAAAAATCATACTCTTTAAAAATCCTAATTTTATTTAAATTTCAAATCAAATTTATTCGAGTATAATTCTTAAATAATTTAATTCGAATTAATTTTATATTTATCTTCCAACCTTAATTTTTATGTAAGTCATTATAAACTCTATTTACAATATAATTCAAACAAATACTTAACCATATTATATGAAACAATCAAACTTTATTATTTAACTTATTTTATATTTCAGAACAAATTTATACACGGCTAAAAAATCAATAATAAAATAACATTTATATAACATCTAAAATCAATATTTGTATAATCCATATATTTCTTTACATAACCATAGAAATCATTTTAGAATATTTTTATATATTGACTGTGGTGTCTGTATATAATTTTCTATCCTATGGTCAAGTGATACAGATATTTATCATTTCAATGCGTAATTTAAAACATAAATACGGTTATATATCGTTTCAAACCACAATCCCTAATGAAATAAAATCTGTAACAACTTGCAGTTTATAACGATAAAAAATACAACATCCATTCATCCAATATCAATCATCAAACATTTATCACAATTGTCATCCAATTCAATCAATAACATCAATAAAGAACTGGTAATAAATAACAGGTATTTACTGGCAGTTTATATTCAACAATAAATCAAATAAATTTTTAAATGGCAGTATATGTGCAATAATAAATTAAATAACAATTTAATTATGGGATGATGATTAAAAATATGTCATACGGCCATAAATAAATTTCTACTCACATCATAAATCAATTTAACAAACATAAGAAATTTTAGAAGTTCTGCGTGGGTTAAAACACGCACCTTTTGAATCCAAATTGAATTTAAATCTAATTTAAACGCAAAATTTGAACGGTCTTAGAATCTGTCCAAACTAGAGATAAAATGTCCGAAAATTTGATAGGATCGCAGCGGAGAAAACCGTGCATGAATTGGACCTTGCATGTAAAAGTTATGAACGTTCGAAGTTATACGATAGAAATTTGAAACAAACGAAAATAAAATAAAAGAAAAAAAGGAAGCACGTCACCATCGCTAGCCTCACGCGACTATAGGAACCTTACCCAATCGCACGCGTAAAAACTTCAAACGCGCCGCCAGATATCGCGTTTTCAGGTCGCGCCGCCTTCCGGTCCTCCCACCTCCTTCTCGCGACGATCGATGTCGCTTCCAACGCCAAAAAACCACAGCCTCCGCCCCTTTTCATGAACCCTAATCCAAATTTTTGCATGCAATTAGACCGTTGAATCACCACATCACTTATGCTGATGTACTCCGCTTCGTCCACTCTACAAAACTCACAATTCAATTTTACGATCTGACAAAAATGATCGTCGCGCGATGAACGGCCACGACTAAATTAAGGGTTTTTGGAAAAATTATGATTCAATTTCAAAAACGAATTGCAAATCTAAGATGCATTCATCGAGAGCTTTCCGACGATTTATAATTCAATATACATTGAGGAGTTTGAATTTTGAAGTAGAATTTTTTGATTTGCAATTGACTGTAAAATTTAGAATTTGTCTGCCATTGAGAAAGAGAAGCAATTGGAATTGTACACACAGAAAAATGAACATAAAAAATAGGCTAGGGTTTATAACGAGGTATATATAGGCTGGAAAAAATACAATAGATGGGCTTGATTGGTTTGGAAAATGAACGATAACGACTCGAAAGCCCGCTTTGACTACGGAACGAAATTGGGTTGACCCGTACATCAAAATAGGTGTTTTAAAATATTTTAAACTTAATGGAATGGTTTCAAGTCCAAATTCCATCGTGTGAAGCAGTTATGCAAAAATCAAGTGATTTCAATTAATTTCAATTTCATTGATTTCTAAGTGTTTCGAGCCCGTACAATCAAACGACTAGTCCAATCGCTACGAAACTTGTCCTACAATAATACACCTTTACGGATCCGATAAAACTGGTTTCGTCGAAATCCGAGTCAGCGGCCAAAATGGCTATTTTTCGGTTATTAAATTAAATTAATAATTAATTAACTAAATCACATTTCCAGTTTAAATTTAATTATCTACCCTATCTATCATTTTTGATTCCTCAATCATTTATAATAACTTAGGAAAATTTTAGATGTCAATTTAAAGTGGATTTAAACCATCAATTGCAGTATTTAAATTTCAATTTCATTATATTCCAAAATTATAATTTAAAATTCCCAAAAACTCATTTATTAAAATTTTAAACCTTGTTATTCAAGTCTTTTATTACAATAAGCATGCAACTAACATTGGTTCACGATTTATTATGTTAAAATCTTAATATTTCATCTTAATTTCCCATTAATGTAATATCTAAATATTTAATTCCATTTATTTGAAATTAATCCAATTATTAAATTTAAATTCCAATAAATTAATAAATCTTGATTTTCCATTCTTTTTATCAACCAATTGTCATATTATAAATGGAATTGACATTGTTTTCAAATATTATCTTAATTTACATTAACATAACATTTAATTGCATTTATTGAAATTTATTTCCCAATTTACTAAATACAGTCAATTATAACCTTACAATTGTTTCAATTAATTGGGATTGCACTAATTATTTATCAACTTGTATTAACATTATTACCTTTATTTTAGTGATTTCATTATTAAATTAGGGATTTTTTATTTTCTTTTCGAATTAAATTACCAAAACTTATTAAATTAACAAAATTTAATTATCGAAAATTACGGGTCGTTACACTCTCCCCCACTCAAAACTTTTTGTCACCGAAAAGGAAAAAAGAAGAGAAATGAAGAATTAAGAAATCAATATAGCTTGCTCAAAATGTTAACTTTATAAAAAAATAACTTTATAAACAAATAATTTTATCGAAAAGTATGGGTCACTACATTTGGACAGTTTATATATAAGATTTACAAAATTGGTATTTTACAAATAAAAAAGTAATGGAATTATAAAGGAGTTTTATAAGTGTTGAAAAGAAGTTATAAATGGATCTTATAAGTAATAAGATTAAATTGAGGAAGTTATAAAAAGAATGAATTTGTAAATAAGAGATTTATAAGTGAATTAACTTATAATTGGATATTGACATGCAAATGAGATATAAATGGAATTTATAAACATTGTTTTATAAATCCGAGATCAACTTATTTTGATAAGTTAAACATGGAAGCTTATTAAAGGAATTATATTCACGATTTTGGACAGTGGATAATCCTTTAATAAATGTGTAGAAGTATTGAATTTGATTAGGAATAATATTTACGATTTTGGGCAGTGAATAATCTTTTTAAGTAAATGAATGTTTTGAAAAGTGATCTTTAAAATGTAGTTAAATGGTTTAAACATGTTTTAAAAGGTGTGAGCATCAAATACATAGATTTCAACATTCATTGTTGAAATAGACGTTTTCAAGAAGTAAGGAAAACATTGACTATAACACTGTTGTTACAGTAAATGATTTTCGAAAAGAGATGTTTTGCATAGTATACGGGATTTATATATCTATCTAATTATCGAATCCCGATACTAATGATTTTGGGTTGTCATAACGATGTTTTACACAACATTCGTTTTGACCCAAATAAATATGTTTAAGAGAATGTTTTCCTTAAAGAATAAAATATATGCTTAATCAAGATTTAAGTGTATGCAACATTTTCTAAGCGTTGAAAATAAAGAGATTTGTGAATATGCTTATATTGTCGATATAAGTATATGGAAATGTTTTCCAATAGTGAAATATTGAAATGGTTTTGGAATTATATCTTTTCAAAGATAACTTGAAGTGAATATTTGAAAAGTGATTTAATTAATGAAAGATTAATTAAAAGGCCTAGTGATTGCTTATGGTGCTAGATAATTGTTTATTGCTTTGGTTGTTAAATAACTAACTACCAAATTTGGCCATTTTAGTTCCACGACTTGATGTGGGAACTATTTAGTCGTACACTTTGTACGTAGCCATATGTGTAGACTTGATTATCTTTTGTGTTGGGGATGTTAATTTGTATAGTGCGAAGTATTACTCCAACCTATCGAGCTTCCTTCTTGGCCGAATGATAGCAAGTTGAAAGTTGGAGGCATGATAAGTCAATGAGACTTAGTTTCTGTGTGAGGTTGAGAAATGCTTTTGCATTGTTGGTGCGAAGAGACCAGGATCGGTTTATCCGAAAACCACTTCGGACCAATGTATATGCGTTCAATTGTGTAGGTTGTGATGATATTGATATTTAGGATTTTCATAGTGGAGGACTGCTTGTTGATCGTTTGGGGTTAAAATCCCAATATACATCCAGTAGCAGTAGTCCCTTCATTATGAAATATCCAATGTAAGAACTATTCGCTACAATCCTAGGGGTATATGATAGGATGTGGTAGGAAAGTACATTCGGTTTGCCCTGTTCCTGGAAAACTTGTATGGACGTTTTCTGACATTGCATTTCTAAGATTATGTACATTGGTTTTTACAAACGTACATCAGTGGTGGCGGAGAAGGCAACTTCTCTTAGCTTAACGCCTTCTTTTAGACATATGAGCTCAAGGATTGTATTTTTATGGAAGGCAATTAGTATTCAAAGGAAATGGCAATGTGGCATTCAAAATAATGTGATTTGTGAAAGGTAATCGTTACCTCAGGCCTCATCAACCAGAAATGACCAAAACAGGGTTATGCGGTAGGGCTAAGTGGGTCATTGCCAATAAGGATTGATCATCCTCTTTTAGATATATTTCTTCCCGCTATGACGTTCGAGATGTAAATTAATGTGGTTTATATGCTATGTGGGCCCTCGAAAAGGTCGACAATGATCGAGGGATGATATATTCGGTACTATCTAGTTACAAAGACAGGCCGATCTTGTGTTGGTAGAGGATCCTTTGTGATGGTCCTCGGTACATTCCTATAGAGACGTACTGCCAGAAGGTAGTCCCTTCACCTAGTCATTTGTATGGAAATCCAAACTCCACTACAAGCTTATGGTTTTGTTTTTAATGACGTAATGAATAGCCCCAAAATGCTATATGGGTAACCATTTCGGCTATGATTGATATTATTTGTATAATAAACACTTAGCCCTACAATGCGTGGGCATGTCTTACGAGATACTTTTGTTTTGAAAGGAAAAGTTTGGTAATTTAATAAATTCAGTTGAGTGTGTTTTCTCACGTTGGTTTACCAGACTGATCCAGGCATTCTTCCCTTTCAATGCTCGGGTCAGACCGAGTATATTTACAGGTTCAGATTTGGTGCTTTCGAATCTTCAGCAGGAGAGCCAAAGATCTTCATTTTGGTATACATGTATCAGTTTATTATCCGTTTTGCGCTTTGTTTTATTGTATATTATCAGCAATTGTAAGGATAGGTTACTATAACTGTCCAAGCTGATGATTAGTGATTGATTATTGAACTCTAATTGATGAATGTATATATAGTTTGTATTTTGTAAAGATCATTGATATGATATTATATGTTTTCCACTACGATGTAAGATTTTGTATTGTTTTGTTTTGGTTCTCTCTTCTCTCTTTCTTCTCTTCTCTTCTTCTCTCTTCTTTTCTTTCTCATGACTTTCCGTCACTCGGTGCTTTTTGGGTTGGACATGTGTGGTTTATTGTAGATTCAAATGGTATGGATTTGTGGGTCGTCACACTTGATATCAAAGCTTAGATTTAGTATATTCTTAGTTTTGATGTGTACTCAGCATGGATAAGGTCGGTAGCATCCTAGATTGAGTTTGAGTATATTATATATATGAGCATGTATTTGTTAGTGATATAAAATGTTTTATATTTTGTTTACTTAGTTGTGGTGAATTTTTGTCGGTATATGGGATGCCATGTTATCGATAGGGATTTCTAAACACTTAAACGAGGCAAGTCGACATATTATTATTTTCAAATGGGGTAAATGAAATAATTTTACCTCGATTTATTTTATACATAAAGAAACCATTTTTCATAAATTATTATATTGTATAAAAATGGATTGTTTCGTAGTTCGAAAATGTAAATATATATAAGTTAATAAAAGTTGTTTGAATAATCTGAATAAAAGCAACAATTGTAAAAGAATAAATTATATAAGCAAATGAATTATAAAGTATGGAATTATTATTGATATGATTTACAATTGTGAAATAATATTATATATAAGAAATGAAACTACATGAGTATATTTATAATATGAGTTGTAAATAAAATTGAATTTAAACTAAGAATTTGAGAATTCGAATCCCGTTGATTTTGACAATTGTTTTTCAAAGTTTAAAAGAGATTATATTATTATAAATTATAAATCTAAATAAGGTAAATAAATTTGGAACGATCTTATGTAAGTGAAGTAGGATAGTGAAATTATACAAGTAAAGATTTATAAGTGTGATTTATAAATAATAAAAAAAGGATTTCAAAAGAATATAAAGCACTAAATTCACTACTGTTGTTGGAAAATAATAAGGGTGATGACTGCAGCATCATCAGTATCATTACCGGGTCTCTGTGTGATGGATTTGCTACCGATAGTAAATTGAAATTGAAGTTTTATTGTGATAAACAAATTTGAATTTAAAATCCAAGTAGAAAATGTCGAACAAGTGAAATGAGTTTTGGACTTATAATATGAAATAAAAATTTAATTTTAGCAAAGTTAAATAAATTGAATTGGATTTGAACTTGATTAGATAAGTTATTGAAATGGAAATTAAACTTAAGTGGTAAGTGGATTATATAATATGAATTTGGAAGTTTAAACAAGTTGTATAACATATGAAATGGGAAAAGGTAAGCAAAACCAAATATTAAAACGGTTAAACAATTTTGTTAACAAAAAAAAAATCTGAAATTGAATAGTGATATGAAATTTGACTTAAGTAAAAGTTAAATAAAATGATTTTAGAGATAATATTTAAGTAAGTAAAATAGAATGAAATGTTGTGATGAAATTTAACTTGAGTGATGTGGAATGAAGTTGAATTTGATATCAAAATGAATTAATAAAGTGAATTAATGAAGTGAAGTAATTAAATGAATATGAACTTGAGTTATAAGGAAATTCAGCTTTAGTTGTAAAATGAATTAGCAATTGAATAATTGAATGAAAATCAATTAGATATCAACCAATTGAAATTAAATGTGTTAAACCAAATTGAATGTAAACAAAGTAAATAAAAATGTTGAGTGTAAATTAAATAAATTTGGTTATGTTGGATATGCATTGGTTGTTAGATGGTTGTTAATTGGTTGTATAGAAATTCATTAATATTAATGAAGTTGAAAAGGCTAAATAACTGAATTCAAATTGGAAGTTAAGTGAATCTAAATAGAATTTAATTTGATGTAATTTGAAAGTGAACAAACTTGAATGTAAATTAGTGAATGTAAACTAATTGAATACGAACAAATGAGCATTAGTAAAATCTGATGTTAATGAATCAAATGTGATTAAATTGAAAACCAATTCAATGAATATTAATGAGAAATGAATGTACGTTGATTTGATTATGGATTAATTGGATAGATATTGGTTTGTTAGATGTTAATTGGATGATAGTTGTTTGATGGCTGAATTTGTTGCTTTTGATTGCATTGATATGCGGTCATATATAGCCGTTATATTGGTATATGTTGTATATTGATATTACTTTCCATATATACATGTTTCTTATTTGTTTGCTGAATATATAGTAGGTGCAGATGTCATATGCTTCGCATTTGAAGCTCGCTTTCGTGCTACATTAACCGTATATGCTCGCTAATAATATATAAGGTACATGACTTGGATTACATATCGTACTTTTATATTTTTTTCACCATGGGATGCCTCATCCTCAAAGATGAGATGTATATTTGTGACATATATATGGACATTTTTATTCAGATCAAACCGCGCAAAGGATGTTATGGCGAATTTTTTTGAGTTGAAGATTAAATGATATTAGTTTGTTTTGAAAAGATAACTATTAATGATTTGAAAACTTAGAAAAGTTTCGTAAGAAGTTTAACTCATAGATTTTGAAATTTTCAAAGGTTTAAATGAATTTGATATCTAGTTTGAACGATTTATTTCGAAAAATTAATGGATTTTGTGGTTTTTCTTACTTGTTAATTTCGAGGACAAAATTCTTTTAAGTATGGTAGAATGTAACGACCCAGAATTTCATTCATTTGAATTCGGATATTTAATTGATTTTAAATATTCAAAAGTAAATTTTATAAGTTGAATAACTTATATTTCAAATATAATGTTTAATTCTATTTGAATTATTAGTTTAATATTAAATTATTAGTTTAATATTTAAAATTACAGAAATAATTAAGATCCGAATTTAATTTGAATAAAGATGATTTATAAAGTTGTATTAAATTCTATTTAAATTAGAATGATGTTAGTAAACTTTTGAAATCGAATTAAAAATTAATTTATAGAAATTGAAAATTTTAATATTTAATTAACGTGTAAAAATAGTCATTTTTGACACGGTCTCAGATTTTGATGAAACTAGTTTCATTGGATTCGTAATGTTATATTATTATAGGATTTCAAATTTCGTGTCAATCGGATTTACGGTTTAGTCGTACAAAGCTGAAACGCATAAAAATTTGTATAGGTAAATTTTAATTAAAATAATTCGACTCGAAAACCTATCTTCCAAATACGATGGAATTACTTCCCAATATAATTGTGTTCGAAATAGGGGTAATACATTATAAATTCCAGACGGCACACTTCGATTGGAGTGCGGAAATATTTCGGGTGAATAGTGTTTTGTAATTGCATATACAAAGACGTTCACTCTTGCCAAACCCTAGAAAACTAGGTCTAACTGCCATTATATTCTGAAACGGCCAAAATGGCTTGAATTTTTCCCCTTCGATCTCTTCCAATCCGTCGACTATTAGTAAAATCCTTCAACTAAGAAATGATAGAGCTCGGCAGGATCTATACATCCAATAGTCGAGATCGAGAATGGTGAAGCCGATCGGCGGCAATTTGATCGTGAAGGTCACTCGTTCATGTGTGTTTTTCGAGGCGATGGGGGGTTAGGTGTGACATCGTTCAAGATGAAGGTGGAGTCGGTAGTGGGCTACAACGCGGTGACCTCCGATCATCTGCTAGCGTAACGTAGTGGTCGCTATAATTGGTGAAAGGTCGGCGGCCGATGGGTTCGCTCGCGTTCGTAATGGGGAAGGAGAAGAAAACACGTGCGGCCGTGATCTACTGTGAGAATATCGAACGACACTGATTGATTTATGGTTTAAAATAAAAAAGAAATTATAAATAATTATATATTAATTCGTATAAATTTTAAAATATTATAACTTCTTCATGAGGTCGAAATAGCACGAAACAAGTTGCATTGGGATCGTATTGACGAGCACTACATTTTAGAGCTGGTTGGGATTTGATTAGGGCAAGTGAAAATTTTAGGTAAAATTAAATGTCCATTTAATTTTATTCAAAATATAACTCTGCAACGTCTATTGGAATCAAAGTGAGTACAGCTCACTATTTCTGACTCCGTTATATTTTCATATAAGTGAGAATAAATTTATTAATGCTGAATGATGATTGTTTAGGTGATATATGATATATTATCTATATATTGGTTGGTATTTGATATATTCATGCCTATTGGAGCAGATGAGAGCCTATATGTTCCCGAGTATGAGCGAATGACCTTTGCGCATCCTCGAAGCGGACATCGTACATATTTTTCTCATATTTATATTTGTTGCCGGTGACAGATTGGAGGAATTCAACTGGATTCCTCACCAGTGTTGATTTTTAGTTACACATATTGTGATATATGCTGTTATCATATGATATATGATGTTTTGGATGCCAGGATTGCTGTGATTGATGTGAATTACCATATTTAGCTATATTTTGAAAATTTTAAAATGTTAAAGCGATGATTTTAAACCAAAGAAGCTGGTTAAGTGATTTTTGAAGTTATATAATTTTTAATAGTGATTTGTAAATTACTAAAAGAAGAAGTTTAATTTAAATGGAATCAAAATGTGATTTTGGAAATATGAAGTTGATTATTTTGTAAAATAGTTTAAATTGATAATTTGGACTTATTCTAAACGGTTTATATATAAGATTTACAAAAATGATATTTTATAAATAAAAAAGTGATGGAATTATAAAGGAGTTTTATAAGTGTTAAAAAGAAGTTATAAATGGATCTTATAAGTAATAAGATTTATAAATTGAGGATGTTATAAAAAGAATGAATTTTAAATAAGAGATTTATAAGTGAATTAACTTATAATTGAATTTTGGCATGCAAATGAGATATAAATGGAATTTATAAACATTTTTTTATAAATCCGAGATAAACTTATTTTGATAAGTTAAACATGGAAGCTTATTAAAGGAATTATATTCACTATTTTGGACAGTGGACAATCCTTCAATAAATCTGTAGAAGTATTGAATTTGGTTAGGAATAGTATACACGATTTTGGATAGTGAATAATCTTTTTAATTAAATGAATGTTTTAAGAAGTGATTTTTTAAATGGAGTTCAATGGTTTGAAGATGTTTTAAAAGGCATGAGCATCAAATGCATAGATTCCAACATTCATTGTTGAAATAGACGTTTTCGAGAAGTAAGGAAAGCATGGACTATAACACTGTTGTTACAATAAATGAAAACTTGTCCATATTTATGTGTGGGTGTATCTTACGAGATACTTTTGTTTTGAAAGGAAAACTTTGGTAATTTAATAAATTCAGTTGAGTGTGTTTTCGCATGTTGGACCAGACTGATCCAGGCGTTCTTCCCTTTCAATGCTTGGGTCTGACCAAGTATATTTACAGGTTCAGATTTGGTGCTTTTGAAGCATCAGCGAAAGCGTTGGAGATCTTCATTTTCTTATACACATATTAGTTTATTATCCGCTTTGTGCTTTATTGTTGTATATTATCAGCAATTATAAGGACGGGTTATTATAACTATCTAGGCTGATGATTAGTGATTGATTGTTGAACTCTGATTGATGTATGTGTTTCAGTTTCTGTTTTGTAAGATTATTGATATGATATTATACGTTTTCTGCTACGACGTGAGATTTTGTATTGTTTTGTTTTGGTTCCCTTTTTTCTCTTCTCTTCTTCTCTCTTCTTTTCCTTCACCTTACTTTCCGCCCATCGATGCTTTTTGGGTCAGACATGTTGGTTTATTGTCGATTCAAAGGGTATGGATTTGCGGATCATCACAGATATGTAGTCAAATCTCTTTCAGTATCCGAACGTTTGAAAACAATTTCAAATCCTTATATCCTTAACGGGATATTTTCAAACCACATCAATACTTAGAAATATTTTCGAATTCAATTTATAACACTAAGATAAAATATTTCTATACCAATCATTTCACTCTTAAATATTTCCAAAATTCTCCTTTCAATACTTAGGAAAATATTTATAGCATATTTTCCAAGATCATTTTAATATTAACTTAGGAAATATTTCATAACTTATCTCATAAATCTCCAGAATTTATATTAATTCCTTTTACAACTTCCAAAACCGATTATACTCACTTATATTCTCGTTTAACTATTTATATCTTCTTTATGAATTCAGATTCATTCTCGAAGTTCTTGTTTCTAACATCTTAGAAATTTTCCTAAGTTTTCAAAATTCCATTATAAGATTTCCCTTATAAAATCGGATCTGTCCAATAAAATCTGGTTTCAAATCTCGAGAGTATTTATAAATAAAATTCAATCACCTACTTTTAAATTCTATACATATATAATAATAATAAGTATATTGAGGAAGTAATTATCTTCCAAAAAGGCGTTTAAGTAATTATATAAAAGATCAAAACACTTTCCAAATAAACAATGGAAACTGATTTCCATTTCATTATAAATAATATTTGTTAACTTATAAGGGTTATTTATAAAAAATTAAATCTATTCGAATAGTTAACTTTTCCAAAATATTTTAAATACAAATAACAGTTTAAAAAAACAATGTTTAATCCATAATCTCTTTTTAAACAAATTTTACTTCTTGATTCCAAGATTCTATTGTTTTTAAATTTCGATATAACTGGTTTCAATTTGTAATCACTCTCGATTTATACACCTCGATTTACAATTCAAATTCCATGACCATTTCTAGTTTCCAAAAATAGAATCATCTATTTTTCCTAAACCAAATTCCCATATCTCGTTTTAAATCCATACTACGACATATCCTCCAAAATTTTAACCATTCATAACTATTTGACTTCATTATAGATATCAATTATAAATTCGTAACTCATTCTTGTTTTATCTACTAATAACAAATCCATGTTTCAAAAGCCCATTTAATTCAATTTCTATTTAAAATCCCCTTTGGAAATCTCTTTTCAATAAATCCAATTATATTGCAAATCCCTTCAAAAACTCGATTTCAACTTCTAATTATAATTTAAGAAATATTATTAAAATATATTTATTTTTGAAAACCCCATACGAAATAGTTAAGTATATTCCAAAATTAAATCTGTTATTTAATCCAAACCATTTCTTATTTAACATTCCAATTTCCATATAAATAATTTTATTTTCAAAAATCACATTTGAATTTCATTTTAAGATTCAAAAATATTATTTATCATATTTAAAAAACCAAAATTAAGGTCAGTGCTACTATAGCATCCAATATATCAAATCACGAAACAATCCATAACAGATTATTTTTTCACATCATATATCATTACATACGAAACAATCAACATATTTTGAGTGGATCCCTCCAACCTGTTTTCTTGCATCCACATATGTTATATAACATAAAATATCAATCCCGATTCGAGGCAGGATATTGCGGTAATATAGAGTCATCTTCTATTATGCGGGGCGTATAGTGTCTCACCGCTCCAACCGGTGGGAAATATATGCAATTACTAATATATATATATATATATTACCATATATAATATAATATTCAGCTAATAACAATATATCAATTCAACCAATCATCCCATAATTAATTTTAATTATTATAATTAAATCCAGTTATCCAAATAAATGAGATTTACTCACTTTGATTTTTTATTTGCAAACCATCTCAAGTTTAAATTAAATTGAACTACGTTCAATTTAATCAAAATCCTAATTGAATCCAAAATCTCCAAACCAATTCCATATTGTATGTTTCACAACTAGGAATCAAACATGACTGATTCCATGATTTTTGGACCTCGTACGAATGAATTACGAATTTATTAATATCGAGATAATTAAATTAATTAAACAACTAAATTACTTATAACTTAATTACCATTCTCTAATCACATACCATCATGAATGAGACCAAGATACTCGACTTTCAATCAGCAGCCAACTTCAATCGCTCACCACCACCGGCATCGGTCACGAACTACTGCTGCTCCCTTACCAGAGGTAGCCACCGCCATCCTCTTTACACTGCTACCTCTGCTTCTAATCAACCTGCGCGTTATGTAGAGCGACGAACCTAAGCCCTCGCCCACCTCTGCTTCTAGCCGTCCTCGCGATGCTTGCTGCAAATTTTTTATAAAAAAAATAATTGAACTGATTTCCTTTACAAAGAAGGAGAAGGAAGGCAGATATGCGATTTTAAACTTATGGGAGCAGTGCGATTCAAATATAGGGCGGCACTACGCAGGGTTTAGGGTGGCTGTGTGAAAGAAGTTTGACTTAGAAAATTTAAAAATATTATTTAATTTCAAAATATCTCGTTTATGGCACCTTAAAATCTCGAATCCCTATCGAGGCGTGCCGCCTAGCGTTCCTAATGTTATACCCCTACTCCGAACGCAATGGAATAAGTTTCGAGACCTGATTCAATTGTATACAGAAGATAGTTTTTTGAACTCAATATTTATATTAAATTTCCGATATTAGTTCAACGCGTTTCTGTCCCATATGATCAAACGGTGACTCCAAACGCTACGAAATTTGAAATCCAATAATAATACATTAATACGGATCCAATGGAACTGGTTCATCGAATTCCAAGATTGTGCCTCGGATTGCTATTTTTAACCCGTCGATTAAATCAACTATTTCAAAAATTGGCGAAGTCGCTTGAAAATTTAGTTTTAAAAACTTACTAACTCAATTTTAATTTAAACAGAATTTATACTCACATTATAAATCATTTTAATTCATATTTAACTCAATTTCAATTATTTGCCCTATTTTCGTATTATGATAATTATGGTGACCTGGATTTTTGGACCAGTTAAAATTGTCGAAAAATTTGTCCGTTCTAAAGCTACTAATGAAAGCTACTAACTTAATACACAATATTTTATAAATATTCAACGCTATAAAATGTATAGGATACAATTTAAATTTTACAAGTTATCAAAGTAATTAATTTAATCTATTAGGTGTACTTTAATACATACCAAATACCAATACAAATAAATCTGTCACTGCATAACTGTAATGAGAAAAAGCAATAGCCATTTTTGCAAACTCAATAAATAATGTGAATGTAGAATAAAATAGCAAGTAGGAAAATACATCAATACACGATATATAGCAAACAATAAACAGTAAAATGTTATGTTATTTTTGGGGCTACATCACTAACACTTATGACTGTCGTACCCCTATCTAATTGGATACCCAATTAGATAACAGGATCAAGCCAACGTAGTTCTCCTACCGTAAATAGGACTTATGGAGCCTACGATGCGACAAATAATATGCAATTCTCAAAACTACCCACTTAGGCTTAATTTTCAATTTTAGATTTTCAAATCTAGTTACCATTACGAAAATTATCTCTTTGGACTTTATTATCAAATTCTTATTTCAAAACTTTGAAATATATATATCTTTTATATTCAAATTATACTTTACTTCGACATCTTAAATCAAATCATTTTTGAAAAGTTTATTTGGAAATCTCAAATACTGTAATAGAAGCATATCAAACCATATGCAACCAGATCGGGAGGTTTCTCCCAATAACAAGGCAACCGGGTCCCAGCCTTCATACAATCGATAAATAAGTGCATCTCTCTATTCCAAGAGCGGACTATACCAAAAACATGTGCCCTCTTTTTAGTTACAGGTTACCCAAATCATTCGTAACATAATAAATCATTTAATATCCCGAAGCGATAAATCATTTCATACTAATATTCACAAGTACTTTCAAATCTATAATAATTTTCACTTTTCGAATCTGTTCCAAAATCATCTTAAAACCATTGGGTTTAGTCCTCAAAATTCTTTTCGTTTCATATAGCATTTTTATAAAACCATTCTTATATAAATCATTCTTATAAATATAACTTCAAAATATTCATTACCAAACATTTCCTTTTCTTTTAAGGGGAAAGAATTTCATAATATTTCAACTTGAAAACCAAATTTCAAAACAATTCATTAAATTGAAGTGAACCAAATATTATCGCTAAACACCTTATAGTCAAATCATGAAATAAATCACAAGGTGTTGGCCTACAATTGTTTTCTACCTATCCCATGCATATGAACAATTAATTGCTCATAAACTGGTTGAGCAAAGTCAACGATCAATAAATAATAATCAGTTCTCATAAACTGGTCAAGCGCAGTCCAAACAACCAAATAATTAATCAACAAAATAAACACAACAATAAATGATAAATCAATGCTTCATTATATCAAATATTTATAAAGCTTTTTATTTTATAATACCCGAATATTCTGTTTGATAACCTGCTACTAATTCCTCCTCTGCTTCTGAACTGACAGGAGCTGGTATTTTTACAAGAAATATCTAGCTAGCCTTCCCGCAAGAGGTTTTTTTTAAGATCTATCATATTAGTTCAATATCCAAGCTTAGCTCAGACGTAGCTCACTTCATTTTGGGTGTGAAGCAGTGTCAAACCAAAATACCCAACAAGCATAAGCATTAGCTCTCCCTTAAAAGGAGGTGATCCAGCCGCATTACGGCACTAGTTTCCGGTTGGGCCAGTTCGATGGCTCTATATGAATTGGCGGTTTTTGATCCCTCTGACCCTGTTCTTGATCCAATGTGGAGACAGGGTATGTTCGTTATACGTTAAAATGATTTGATATTTATTTTGGAGCATTTGGGCTTTTCTCTTCGATATGTTCCGTCCCTCGTCCAAATCTTCTTGGATCTCACAGACGAAACACGTGTACTAGTCGTTTCCACATACCTCACTAAGTATTTAACATCTAGATTTTAAAATACTTAATTAATCATCCAAACATAGTCAAAGAAGGAAATAATACCATTATTTTAGCAAACAAAGTAAAAATGCATTCAACAAGGGTTTTCAACAACAATTAACCTTAAAGTTCCTTCAACTTAGCAAAGAAATGAACTTAAATGAAGAAATAACTCACTTTGGATTCCACTCCGTCAAACTTTAAAGTAAGAAACTTAAGATCTAACCCATACTTATGCTTTGAAACCAAATCAAAATAAGCCTAATTTTCTCCTTCCTAATTCTTGGCCAAGGCTTGAGATGGAGGTTGACCGAAAGCATAGAGAAGAAGTGGTGGAGCTTTGACCTTGAAGTCTCAAAATTAGACCCGAAAAATAGGCCAATTTCTCTCTAGTTTTTTACCCTCTTACTCGCTAAATCTAAAAAACCAGTTTACTATAAAGTTACTAAAATTTATTTTCTCTTTAATTTGACAAAAATAAATACGAGATTAGACTAGTTATGAGGAAGTTATGATCAAAAGAAGAGAGGGTGTTCTCGAATTGACAAAAATGAAATCCAAAAATGCAATGCAAAGAATTGAAATTTTGACATAGCTATGTTCAATATAGGAAGAAGCGGTTAAGAACAATGTTGTAGCCACTGGAATTTCACATGATTTCAAAAAAAGAATCACTTTATGTGGATCAGTTTTGAAGGAGATATGGTCAATACAATATGGGGTATGCTCGGCCAAAAAACTGGGCCAGAGAACACATTAGAAAAAATGGAGTTTTTGACATAGAAATGTTTAGAATGGGAAGAAGGGGTCAACTAAAAAGTTGTAGCTATTGAAATTTTACAAAGTCTAAAAAATGAATTTCATGTTATGGAGTAGAGAAGAAAGAGTTATGGATGAAAGAATAAGAGGGAAATAGGGTGGTATTTATAGGATTTTTCAACAAGTAAACCTTCCTCAAATCTACCTCCCCTCTACATCACCCATACATCACCACATACAACCACCTCCTCCTTACATCACTTCCTCATGTTTCACCATCTTTTCATATCACTTCATGTCCTTATGTTGACTTAAGGAGGCTTAAGTATTAAGCTAACTAAATATTTTACTTATGTGTGTGTGTATAACTTGTATATGTATATTTGTTAAACACATCATCCTTGCCTCATCCTTTGCCTTCATTACCTACACCCTCCTACATCACCTAGGATTTCTTAAGGTCCTTTCATGTATGGACAACCCCATGTGCCTTCTTGGATATGACAAATGATGGTAAGAGTTGGTTGCTTAAGGTTAAAGTTTGTTAAAATATCTTAGATATTTTTGAATTCTACCATATGTACTTTATCTATGTAAATTAGTAAGAATGTTTTACTTTTTGTCTTTACTAAATGTATATACATGTGTTAATGTGTATAGATAAATATCAAAAACGTGCACAAGTCGTTTAAACGACGTTGTATAATTATATACGTCAAACCGTTGAAAATCGAGAAACCGATTTCAGGTCACATATTTACTTATTAGTTAACGTACATATATTTGTAAAAAAACTTAAAAACTATTTTCTTATCATTTTAAATGAATTAAAATGATCACATTTGAATTATAAAACCATATAAATCAATATTAAACCGTCGTTTACAAAAAGTGTTATTATATCGATAAACCGATAGATATTTTTTTTTTCCAACTTAAATCACATTTTCCTAAGTAACGAATTACGGGTTGTTACAATAATCGTTGTATTTGAAATTTAAATTCATTCAACAATTCCTACAGAAATCTTCATATTCAAAATCAACTTATATTCCAAATCCAACAATTAAGACAATTTAAATATTTAAAATTAAATGTCGAAAAATTCAGGTCGTTACATTCTTTCCCTTTGAAAGAATTTCGTCCCTAAAATTGCTAAGGTAGGTAAAATGCGTCAAACCCATTAACTTTTTTCAAAACCCACTTAATTAAAACTGAATATTTCGCTTTACTAAATCTTTAGACCTACATTTACTAACAAATATCCAACATTCATCAAAACTCTTTATTTCTCAGTTAAATTCCAAAATCTAATTCTAGTTATCAAGAATTTCCAAAAAAATTCTAACATCCTAAATTTTTGAAATTTTTGGTAGAGTCTCCCTCGGACGGAGAGCTTTTGCAAGTTCACAAATATGATAAAAAGATATACATCGGCTCTCATGGCCAGAACACGAAATATACACTAATATTTTTATTTTTCGCACGCTAAATTCGTAAACGTACCTTTTTTTAGTGTTATTAAGCGAGCTCGCTCAATTTATATGCAATCACGTAACCAAAATATAGCCAATTGGTCTTTTTGTACTTGTACTTACTCATATAAAACCAATAAATACCAAATGTATGAAATTTAATAACTTTCATTCATTTAACTGGTTAATCACATAAATTCCATAACCAAACATGTTATAACTTGAATTTATCAATAATCATAAGGTTCCAACATTCGATTATTCATTTCAATCGATTTACATACCATTTTATTCAATTCTAAGTGATTCACGTACAATTCATTTGCATTAATTTCATATTCATATCTAATATATTCATATCCATTCTTAATTGATTCTAAATCAATTTATTCACTTTCTATTGATTCACCAAAAAAAATTTACTTTCGTTTACATCAAACGACAAATTTTACCATAGAAATTCAATGATATTCATTTAATAAAATAGCCACTTAAGATTACAAACTTTTTAAATTGATTCTAAATAAATTTACCAATTTTTATTGATACACATTCGATTCATTCACAAAATTTTGTCCATTTCGTTTTATATCAACCTATATTTCATTCCATGCCAATTTGCTTACGACTCGCCTCATAAAATAAATATTAAGGTTTATTATAACCTTTTATACAACACTTGAATTTATTTCCACTTCAAAACTTAAGTTCATACTCAAATTTTATTTAAGTTCTAGTATAAACATTTTATACCATCACCTCTGATTTTCACCACTTCCGGCTTAAGTCCAATTTTCAATGATTATCAAATAATATTTCAAAACTTATTTCTATCATTAATAATTTAGTCCCACATCCATTCTCTAATTCCTTTGTTGGTATATTCTAATAATTCAATTCGAATTAAATCCAATTCCAATAATTGTCTCATTTATGCATGTTCAATTTCCTTTTCGCTTCATTCCACTTTTCTTAACTTGAGTTAAGTTTATTTCAAAAATAATATCATTTAACTCGACTTGAGTTAACTTCATTTTATAATACAAATTCAGGTTTCCGTTCCTTTACAAAAATATCAAACTTTCTGTTTCAATTTTCTACCCACTTTTCCAATTTATAAGTTACAAAACTTATTTTTCACATTTTCATCTAGTCTATATTTGAGTTGATTCCGTTCAAAATTTATAGCTTAAAGTTATATAGTCATTTTACAGAATTTTATGTTCCATTCAGTTCGATATTGTTTCAAAGCCAAATCCAATTTTAGTTAAATAGCTTAATTTAAAATTCCATTCACACAATTCATTTTAACTTACTTAAGCAAAAATTCAATTCCAAAATTCCATTTTCACACATCTTTCCTTACTAATATCATTCTCCACTTATAAGTCCAAAAATTTATTTCTTGATATTTTTCTAAGACATTTAAATAAGGATTATAGAATTCAAACACTCGGTTTCGTTTCAAATCATTTTGAAATCATATATATATATATATATATATAGCTCGTTTAGTTTAACAAACCTTTCTTTTGGAATTTCCAAAATCAACTTGGTTTTATCCAAAACAGATTCCCTTCGGGATTTTCAAAACAATACTTGTTTCCAAACCAAAAATATCCATATCAAATTATTACTGTAGCAATCCGTTACTTAGAAACTCAAAAATGAATACTAATGATGCTACAATCATCAGAAGAATTATTTTCCAACGATTGAAGTGAGTTCAATGCTTTATCACTTCCAATATCTATTTAAAACAACATTTATTTCAAAAATATTTTCAAAAATAATACTATTTTTATTTTCACAACTCTTCGAAAAATATTTTCCAAAACTTTTAGGATTTTAAATATCCAAACTCTAGTTTGAAGCCATTTTTATTCTAACTCATGTACATCCTTATATAATTTCAATTTGGTTATGTATAACCATTCCAATTTTATAATCCTGTTTAGATTATAAAAATAACATCCGAACACATCAATATACTATAATAATTTCGAAAACTTATTTCTTTCATATCAAAATATAATTGGGTAAAATTATTTCATTTGCCTACTTTAAAACAATTTTGTGTCGGTTTACCATATTTAAGAGTTTAGATAACCCAATCGATACAGTTGTCCAGACCGTACCGAACAGAATTCATAAACATTCAACCGATGAGTCAACATAATATAAAACAACTTATATTCACTAACAAATACGTGCTCATATCTATTAATAAACTCAACTCATTCTAGGGTATTACTGACCCTATCTCTAATGAATAATCCCCGCGAATGCATAGGTATTCACTCAGCCTAAGCTCTGATACCAAGTGTAATGATCCGCAAATCCGTACCCTTTGAATTGACAATAAACCACACATGTCCAACCCAAAAAGTACAGAATGACGGAAGGTCATGGAAAAGAAAAGAGAGGGTGAGAAGAAAGAAAGAAGAAGAAATAGAAAAACAACAACACGGAATCTCACAATCACAGCGGAACAAAATATAATATATAATAATAGATCTTTTTACAAAGAAAATATAACTGTAATATACGTACAATCATCAGAGTACAACAGTCAACAATCAATCTGGACAGTTATAATAACTAGTCCTCACAAGTGCTGAATGTACAACCTACACACACAGTTAGGGATGACAATGGGGTGGGTTGGGGCGGATTTTGCATGCCCCAGACATGCCTCTGATTTTTTAAACCCTGCCCCAGACCTGTCCCGTAGACCCAGTGTAGGTCTGAACTTTTGTCCCATACACGAAATCTGTACGGATCAGGGTGGACCTGCCCCGACCTAACACCCGGTGAAGCATTACATATTCATTCAAAATTATGTGTTAATGTACATGTATTTATTTGTTTATTTGTAAGAGGGATTGTCACTAAATGATAAAATAAATAAAAATATCAATGTGTTTACAACGATAATTAAGGTAATAAAAATAAGATGTATGATAACGGTTCAAGAAAATCATGCATAGTTATTATGTAATTATTAGCGATGTAACTTAATATCGTAAAAATTATATAACTTTTTAAATGGAACATTAGAAAATCCATGTTATAACCACATTTGTATAAAAGGATTAACGAATCATCGTTATCGTAGTAAAGCGATTTTATGAAATCTCAGTAGTGTGGGTCGGATTGGGGCGGGTCGGCCAAGCCTAACCTGACTGTAGACCCGAACTCTTAAGAACGGGTCATGGGTCTACCCGCCCCGACCCGGTGGGGCGGGGCCTGGCGGGTCAAAATAGGGGCGGGTCTACCGGGTTTAGACCCTAGACCCCCCATTGTCATCCCTACACACAGCAAAGTATAATCAAGTACATGGAATACACCTGAGAATCCTCCAGCACGTCTCCTATGCTCCATAGCATCCTAACCTGAATCTGTAATACTCGGTCTGACCCAAGCATTATAATAAAATAACACCCGAGTCAGTCTGGAAAACCAGCACGAGAAAACACACTCAATTTGAATTATTAATGTTATCAAAATCCTTTGAAAAACAAAGGTATCTCATAAGACCACGCCACACATAAATAAGATGAGTTTTTACCTTACGATAACCAAAACAATTAATATCAAAATCATATGATATTATAATAGTGTCTATAAAAAATAAACTAAAAAATAGTTAAAATGCTTGCATCTCACATTTCAGCATATATGGTATATAACTAAACCGTAAAGGCACGTATTGGAGATTAGATTTCATACTATGACAAGGAAAGGAACTACTTTTCGAAGGTACATCTCTAGATAAATGCAATGGGGTTTGACAAGAACATCTTGTACCCCTACCACACGAGACTGGCCTACCACTTGACTAGTAGTACCGAATATAATCACCCCCCTTGGGCGCGGAAGCATAAAAGAAGAGATAGTAACCGATCTAGATTTAGGATGACCATACCCTACTTGGGTGCTACCCACTTGGCCCTGCTGCATGCTTGATTTTTGTCATTTCCCAATTGATGAGGTTCGAGGCCATGTTTTACCTTTTGAATAGCAAACCCACTTGGAATGCTAATCACTGCCTTTTAGGCAACAACGCAATGATAGCATTCATCCATACAAGTTGTTCTGGGTCTGAACAAACTGGATCTCCTTCAAGATCACCATCTCCATTATCTTCGAGAGATCTTAATTCGCAATGCATAAATTGGATCGAAGTGGTTTTCGAATAGTAAAATCAGATCCCGGTCTTTTCGAAACGATTAACGAATTTGGCCAACTTTGATAGTCGGTTATTTAACAATCAAATTACACATGTAAACAGTCATTAGGCCCATATTTTATTGAATCCTTTCAAAACATTCATTTCAAATATCTTTGCATATATATATATATATATATATATATATTTTTCAAATCTCTTTCAGTATTCCAGCGTTTGAAAACAATTTCAAATCCTTATATCCTTAACGGGATATTTTCAAACCATACCAATACTTAGAAATATTTTCGAATTCAATTTATAACACTTAGAAAATTATTTCTATACCAATCATTTCACTCTTAAATATTTCCAAAATCCTCCTTTTAATACTTAGGAAAATATTTATAGCATATTTTCCAAGATTATTTTACTATCAACTTAGGAAATATTTCATAACTTATCTCATAAATCTCCAAAATTTATATTAATTCCTTCTACAATTTCCAAAACCGATTATACTCACTTATAATCTCGTCAGGCTATTTATATCTTCTTCGTGAATTCTGATTCATTCTCGAAGTTCTTGTTTCTAACATCTTGGAAATTTCCTTAAGTTTCCAAAATTCCGTTATAATATTTCTCTTATAAAATTACATTTGTCCAATAAAATCTGATTCTAAATCTCGAGAGTATTTATAAATAAAATTAAATCACCTACTTTTAAATTATATACATCTCCACTACTAATAAAGAAAATTCGTTGAACTAATTTACTCGGTATCTTTTTGAAATTCCAAAAATGCCCTTGCTTTCCGTTTACATATTTGCGCTCGAAAAAATATCAACAACATATACAATAACATAAACAGCCCGTTGTACGAAGCATGGGCTCATATTAGTATATAATAATAATAATAAGTATTTTAACGAAATAATTATTTCCATACGGCGTTTAAGTAATTATTTAAAAGATCAAAACACTTCCCAAATAAACAATGGAAACTGACTCCCAATTCATTATAAATAACTGACTTACAAGGGTTATTTATAACAAATTAAATCTATTCGAATAGTTAACTTTTCCAAAATATTTTAAATACAGACAACAGTTTTAAAATAACACTATTTAATCAATAATCTCTTTTTAAACAAATTTTACTTCTTGATTCCAAGATTCTATATTTTAAAAATTCTGATACAACTGATTTCAATTTATAATTCTCTCAATTTATACACCTCGATTTACAATTCAAATTCCATAACAATTTCCAGTTTCCGAAAATAAAATCGTCTATTTTTCCTAAACCAAATTCCTATATCTCGTTTTAAACCCATACTGCGATATATCCTCCCAGATTTTATCCATTCATAACTATTTCACTTCATTTATAAATAACGATAATAAATTCGTAACTCATTCTTTTTTTATCTATTAATAACATATCCATATTTCAAAAACCCATTTAATTCAATTTCTATTTAAAATCCCCTTTGGAAATCTCTTTTCAATAAATCCAATTATATTCCAAATCCCTTCAAATACTCAATTTCAACTTCTAATTGTAATTTAAGAAATATTATTAAAATCCCTTGTTTTAATTTCCTTGTATATATATAAATTTCAAAAATATATTTATTTTTGAAAACTCTTTACGAAATAGTTAAGTATATTTCCAAAATTAAATCTTTTATTTAATTTAAACCATTTCTTATTCAACATTTCAATTTCCATATAAATATTTTTATTTCCAAAAATCGCCTTTGTATTTCTTTTTGAGATACAAAAATATTATTTATGGTATTTAAAATACAAAAATTAGGGCCAGTGCTACTATAGCATCCAATATATCAAATCGTGCAACAATCCATAACAGATTATTCAATGATATCACTATATATGAACAATCAATATATTTTTGAGGAATCTAGTTGGACCCCTCCAACCCATTTTACTGCATCCATAGATCTTATATAACATAAAATATCAATCCCGTCTGGAGGCAAGATATCGTGGTAAAATAGGGTCATCCACTATTATATGGGGCACGTAGTGTCTCGTCCGCTCCAATCGGTGGGAAATATACCCAACTATTAACACACACACACACACACACACACACATATATATATATACTACCATATATAATATATTATTCAACTGATAATAATATATCAATTCAACCAATCATCCAATAATTAATTTTAATTATTATAATTAAATCGAGTTATCCAAATGAGTGAGAATTACTCACCTTGATTTTTAATTTGCAAACCGTCTCAAATTTAAATTAAATTGAGCTACGCTCTATTTAACCTACAATCCTAGTTGACTCCAAAATTCTTTGAACCAATTCCAGATTGTATATTTCACAGCTAGGAATCCAACGTAACTGATTCCGTGATTTTTGGACCTCGTATGAATGAATTACGAATTCATTAACATCAAGATAATTAAATTGATTAAACAGCTAAATTACTTATAACTTAATTACCCTTCTCTAATCACATACCATCACGAACGAGACCCAGACACTCGACTTCGATCAACAGCCAACTTCAATCGCTCACCACACCGGCATTGCCCACGAACCACCGTTGCTCCCTTGCCAGAGGGAGCCACCGCCGTCCACTTCACACTGCCACCTTCCCACGACCCCTTAGCCACCCCGCCCTAGCGTTGCCACCATCCCCCTACATGCGTGCTTCTCTATGAGGCCTAGTCCTAAACTGCTCAAACCCTTGACTCGCTAGCACGCATACGAAGAGCAACGAACCAAAGCCCTAGCCTACCTCTACTTCTAGCCGAGCTCACGATGCTTGCTACAATTTGCTTCTTCTTATTTTTTTTAAATTGAACTAATTTCATTTACAAAGAAGGAGAAAGAAGGCAGATACGCGATTTTAAACTTATGGGAGTGGTGTAACGACACGTAAATTTTAATGATTTTTATAATGCAATTAACTGAATTATTCATAAAATTTAATAGTAAAATTTGACAATTAAAATTTAATATTTGGTATACGTCTATTTTAACATAGCAACTGGTAAATTATTATTGAAAAATATGTAAGTAAATTCTGTTGTGTAGTTTTTAATTTAAAATCAGTTAATTTGATGTAAATTAAATGTTTTTCAAACCTGAATATTTTTATATAATAAAATTGCTTAATATTTTCTGAGTGAGACGTCATATTTCGTTTCGTCAAATTTGGACTGCTTTAGCACTATTTGTCTTATTTTCGACGTTTTAGCAATAGTTTGGCAATGAAAATCGACTTTCGATAGTATGATCGTATCACTGATACCGTGCACCATTCTGTTCGTCTTATGGTGATGATCTACACAGTATATTCATTTCAGTATTTCGACGTCCAAATGACGGCGAACTCTGTGAAATGGTGGACAATACCGATACCGATTATGAGCCTTTTGATTTCCTTGTGTGCATTTCGTAGAAATCAATAGACAGCTAAAATTAATATTTTCAGTTTTGACCTTGATTATTCCCAACATTCAATGTAATATGCTAGTTCAACATGTTGGTTCATTTCATTTCTTAATCTATTTTTATTCTTTTCCGTTCAGCAATAAATAAAAATAAACTCATTTACCTGTTCCTCCCTTCATTATCTTTTGCCTCATCTTCATCTTCAATCACCTGCTCATTGTGACGACCGCCCATAACTCCTGCACCAAACAAGGGAATAGTGCGCTGAAAAGAGTGCCAGGCCGCTATGGACGATCATCAAGGTAAGGTAAACACAGAATAGTCTATCGTATTACTCACAGCGCATGGATAAAATACAATAGAAAAGTATACATAGTGAAGCTCCATAGAACAGAATCTCATCATATAAACTCATAATAGTTTGGTACAACAATCTGAAAAGTCAATACATCAAGCCTCACTACATAACACTCAGAGAATCATACAAACAGCGGAACATCCAGTACATATAGTAAGAAAAACAATATGCAAAAGCCTCCAGCTCGTCTTCGTCATCAACGGCGTTGGTCACTAAGAATAGCACCTGTCACCTGCTACCCAGTCTGCCCATCCCAAAATGGATGAACAGCCCAAGGTAATAAGAGTTGAACATAAAACCTTGAGTCAGACAAAAGTCCTAGTGAGCGGTAAATCAACTATCAAACATACCAAAAGAGCATAAAGGGTAAAAAGGAATAGGAACCCAACCATCCCACTCCACCTCTTTCTACAGTGATAGCCCCCATACACACTAAGAAAAAACAACCATAGCAAAGCAGACAATCAAAGTAAAGCAATTATCACTCGAGTCAATGTCGATGTTTTCCAAGTACAAACCCCCAAGGCCTAAACCAAGATCAGATAAGCACCCACAAAACATTGCTCTTGAGACCGAGTGACGATACAATCAAAGCATCCAAACATCCATGACTCTGGCTATCACTGTTATCATTGCCTCGATATCACCGTTAATTGAATGACCGGCTCATTCTTTCATCCGTCCGTCAAGGGCTAATGGTAACCCCGGTTCTAGACAGAACTCTGCACGTCGTCGTGACCCGTGCCTAGGACTATCGAATCTGCCCAGAGTACTCGACCATCAACTATTAGTCGATTGGGACTATCGAATCTGCCCAGTGTACTCTTACTTTGAGCCTGCTAGAACCTTCAACAACGATGAGATCTCAGCCTCCTAGTCATCCTCTTTGACGACTATTTCCATACTAGCTCAAGCGCCTCTCAAGCCAACCATTATCGACAAACTCGAACCATATCACCGAGTTATCAACATGCTTGGGATGATCCCATCTGGATTAAACCAAGGCTATCTCACATCATGCTTTGCTTCATCGCATCATAGCAAAGTCCCATCTCAACATCATGCTTTGCCTCATCGCATCATAGCAAAGTCCCATCTCAACATCATCATCAAATCTATCCATATGAGCTTTATCATCCGCTTCATATGCCACGAGCAGCTTTCCTTATTCAAGAGCCTTTCCACTTAGCTTTTGAATCATCTCCGACCATACTTGTCCAAATTCAATCACTAATCAACTAATCAATCAAATCAATCATTAATCCATGTAATCAATCATTCAAACAAGATCTAAATAAACAGTTATAACAATAATGGCAATTTTGTAAATAAAGAGTCCAAATCTAACAAGCATGAATTCTAAGTAATATCTTGATGAATGAACTAGCATAGGTTAACATGTAGTAAAGTGGATATCAAAACTTTATGAACAATGGATCTACATGCAGACTTAAGGAAAATGCATGAAATCACTATCTTTAACACACAAACAAGCAACCGATCCAATATACTCCTTTGGGTCCGTGTGAGAGATAACCACCACTCACCGAATCACCTAAACACCTCAAAAACAACACACTTCAAATCTGGACAGCAAAGGATCTAGCTCGATCCGCCAATACTCCGCTTCAAACGATGAAGTCTCTCTTTGAAGAATGTATATCTTCAATTTTGGCTCTCGGATCTTCGATTTGATCTTCAATCTTGGATGGAAGGAAGCACTAGATTAAAGAAGAGAAAAGAAGTGAAGAAGTGTTGTAGTCGAGCCCTCAAAATAGCAGCACTTCGTCGCTCCAAAATTCCGGATCCCAAAAAGTGAGATAAGCACTTCTATTTATAGGTCGAATCCTTAAGTCGTTCGTCCCCCCCCCTAAGTCGGTCACGACTAAACAATCCCCGACCTACGACTTACGACTCAAGCCTCTACACGACCTAACTACACACACGGCTTAGCGACCTACGACTTAACACACATGCGCGACCTAAAACACACGGTCTAACACTTAGGCACGACCTAAGACTCAACAGGATACGACTTAGCGACCTAACACATTGCCGCATTTCTACCTTAGTCCTAAGTCGTTTGGACGACTTAACAACCTACCGACTCAACACAGGAGACGACTCAACGACTCAACACAGGAGACGACTCAACGACTCAACACAGGAGACGACTCAACGACTCAACCTATTGCCTTAAGTCGCTCGAACAACCTAACTATAACACAGCATAGCCGACCTAACCTTAACTCGTTCACGACCTAATCCAACACACGACCTAAGCCTCAACACGAGAATTCCTTAAGTCGCTTACCAACTTAAGCCGTTAACCCTTAAGTCGTTAGTTCCCTTAGGTCGGCCAAACCCCTAAGTCGCTCACTCCTATAGGTCGGTCACCCCTATAAGTCGGTCTCATTCCTTAAGTCAGTCAAATCTCTTAAGTCGGCAACCACTACCACTAACTCCTCTAAGTCATCTAATCTCTTAAGTCGCTCACCTCCTTAAGCCGTTCACTTTCCTTAGGTCGCTCCACCGACTTATGCTACAACACGACCCAACCCTGGACGACTCATCTCTGGACGACTTAGGCTCCAAACAACTTAAATTCTAAACGACTTAACAACACTAACGACCTAATGACAACAGTTCTAGGATCTTTCGATACGTAAAATACGGGTCGTTACATTCTCTCCCCCTTAGGAATTTCGCCCCCGAAATTCCAAACAAACAAGAGCAACCAAAACTATTCTACATGCCTACCATCCATAGCAATCAACAAACCATGCATCCAATTACTAGCCTAGCATGCAGAATTCTAAGACTAGAACAAGTTACAATTTCGTGAGATGCCACAACACCTTAGGGCCATACCTCGAAGAGTTCAGGATGAGCTGCCTTCATCCTCTCTTCCTCCTCCCATGTACAGTCGTTAACATCATCACTCCATTGTACCTTGGGCAACCTGACTACCTTCCTCCTAAGCTGTTTCGTGTCAGTTTACACAACACGAAGCGGTTTACGAGGTCTTCTAACAACTGGATCAACTTCTAAATCTTCATAGCTATCAGTAGAAACCACTGTACTTGGGTCGTGCACATACCTCCGTAGATACGATACGTAAAAAACATTGTGCACACCCGATATCTTTTCTGGTAACTCCAACTTATAAGCGAGCTTTCCAATTTGCTCGACGATCGGGAATGGTCCAACAAATCTCGGAGTCAATTTTCCTTTCTTCCCGAATCGAATAACATTCTTCAGTGGAGAAATCTTCACAAAAACCATATCACCTACGTCGAATTCCAAATCCTTACGACGCTTATCGGCATAACTTTTCTGACGGTCTTGGGCTGCCTTCGTTCGTCGCCGAATGATCTTTATACAATGCGAAGTCTGTCGAATCATTTTTGGCCCAAGTATCAACTTTTCTCCTGTTTCCAACCAACATGTCGGAGAGTTACACGGTCTTCCATACAATGCTTCATACGGTGCCATACCAATGCTTGACTGATAACTGTTATTATATGAAAATTCCACCAAATGAAGATGATCTTCCCACGATCCTCCGAAATCCAAAACACATGCTCTGAGGAGATCTTCCAAAACTCGGTTGACTCTCTCGGTCTGACCATCTGTTTGGGGATGATAAGTTGTACTCAAACACAGCTCGGTTCCCAAAACTTCCTGGAAGCTCTTCCAAAATCCACTAGTGAACAATGGGTCTCGATCGCTCACTATACTTTTCGGAATACCATGGAATCGAACTATTCACTTAACATATAGCTCAGCCAATTTCGATGTAGTCCTGGTTGATCGAACAGGAATGAATCTTGCACTCTTAGTCAAACGATCTACGATGACCCAAATCCCTTCATTTCCTGCTCTGGTTCTAGGTAGCCCATTGATAAAATCCATCAATATTTGCTCCCACTTCCATGTAGGAACTTCTAATGGCTAAAGCAATCCACTGGGCTTCTTCTGTTCGGCTTTTACCAACTGGCAGTTCATACACTTGGAAATAAAATTTCCAACATCCTTCTTCATACCTTCCCAGTAATAGGTTCTCTTCATATCCCGGTACATCTTATTTCCACCTGGATGAATTGTTAACTTTGAGTGATGACTTTCCTTCAGAACTTCATCCCTCAATTCATCTATATCAGGAACAACTAGTCGTCCTTGTTTCCGAAGCCAACCCTCTCGATCGATTTCGAATCCTTTATCCTTCTTTGGGTCCAACCCTGATTCCAAATCACGGATAATCTTGACAAGCTTATCGTCTCGCTTTTGGCTCTTGCCAATTCTTTCCACAAGAGTAGGTCTTATCGATAAGTTTGCCAACATCTCAGATTCCAACTCACATCTAGGCCTGAAGTCAAATCTAGCCAAATACTCAAGACTCTTCCATTCTGAAAACATGGCTCCCAATCCTGCATGTCTTCGACTTAACGCATCTTCCACTGCGTTACCTTTTCCTGGAGTATAGGCTATACCAAAATCATATGATGCTAAAAACTCTAGCCATCGTTGCTGCCGAATATTCAAATCTTTTTGGGAGAAAAGATACTTCAACGACTTATGATCTGTAAACAACTCGAATCGAACTCCCAATAGGTAATGTCTCCACATCTTCAGAGCAAATACAATTGCCGCTAACTCCAAATCATGTGTCGGATAATTCCTTTCATGCAGCTTCAGTTGTCGGCTTGCATACGCAACAACTTTATCCTTCTGCATTAGCACTGCTCCAAGTCCAGTACCACATGCATCGGTGTAAACCACCATCTCATCATTTCCACTTGGAATGGTCAAAACAGGAACACTTGTCAGTCGCTCTTTCAGGACTCCGAAAGCTTGTTCACACTTAGCATCCCATCTGAACACTTGGTTCTTTTTCGTCAATCCTGTTAATGGTGCAGCTATCTTGGAAAAGTCTTTGATAAACCGACGATAATATCCTGCTAATCCAAGAAAACTTCTCACATCAGATGCATTCTTAGGTCTAACCCAATCCTGGATCGTTGCCACCTTGGCAGGATCAACCGCTATTCCATTTCCAGAGATAATATGGCCTAAGAACCTCACTTCGCTCTTCCAGAAGTGACACTTCGAAAACTTAGCCCTCAGCTGTTGTTTCCGCAAGATTTCCAAAACAATCTGCAAGCGCGTCTTGTGCTCTTCTTCAGTTCTGGAATAAATCAGAATATCATCCACGAATACAAGTACAAACTTGTTCAACTGATCCTTGAACACTCTATTCATAAGATCCACAAAATATGCTGGTGCATTGGTCAATCCAAACGGCATTACCAGCCACTCATAGAAACCGAATGGTGTCCTAAAAGCAGTCTTCGGCACACTATCCTTTGCCACTCTCAACTGGTGAAATCCCGTTGCCAAATCCATCTGAGAAAACACCTTAGCTTCGTGAAGCTGATCAAACAAGTCATCTATTCTCGGCAATGGATACTTGTTCTTCTTAGTCACTTTATTCAGCTCACGATAATCCACACACAACCTCAACGATCCATCCGCTTTGGTTGCAAACACAACTGGTGCACCCCATTCGGACACACTACGCCGAATGAATCCTTTCTGTAAAAGGTCATCAACTTGCACCTTCAACTCTTGCTGTTCCCTAGGCGCCATCCGCCTAAGAGGCATCACAACAGGTCTGGCTCCCTCAACTAGATCGATGCGAAACTCGATCTCTCTATGCGGCGGTAACCCTTTGACCTCATCAAAGACATCCTCAAATCCATTCACAATAGGCACCGATGATAGTCCATCCCGTGGAACAACTAGCGAATACATGAATCTCATGAAGACGCCTTCTTCATACTTACATCGTATCACAACCCTTCGCCCCTCCACATTCTCGACTGTCACCTCCAGCCTCTTACAATCAACCCTTGCCGCATACTTCCTAAGCCAGTCCATACCCAAAATAATTCCGAACCCCGCAAAGTTCAGAACAAAACAATCACAAACAAAAGAGCAATCATGACTCGATACAACCAGACCACGACATATCATACACAAACAAGACGAAACCCCAACTGGATTAGTCACAACCAATGGTCTATCAACAATATCCGGTTCCAAACCCAACCGGCCTACAAGTTCATTACAAACAAAAGAATGCGACGCTCTAGTATCGAACAACACTCTAACTGGAACACCACTAATGGAAAGGGTACCTTGTACCACCACACTCTTTCCTTTCTCTTCTGCCATAGGAGCTTTTAAGATGATGGCACAGCCCCCAAAGCATAAGCTTGCACAATCTGCTTGTCCTTCCTCGGTTCCGGACAATTCTTCCTGATATGCCCCAGCTTGTCACAGTTGTGGCACTTCACCGGCACTCTCGGATTCTTACAATCTCTAGAGAGATGACCCTTCTGCTGACAGTTGTAGCAGGTCACTTCACCCTTCGGCTTCTTCTGGCCATCCTTACCCTTCTGTTGCTGCTGCTTCCTCTTCTTGTTCCCACCTTGCTGTGGTTTACAATCTTCCTTTGTCACAGCAACAGCAGATCCTTCTTTAGGAAACAGATTCTCATGCCTGAGAGCCTTCTCCATAAGCTTCTCAAACGGATCGTCCAAATGATCCACCAACTGTCTCCCAAGATAAATGTCCAAACCTGTCACAAACTTCTCATTCTTCTTTTAAGGAGATTCAATATACGACCGAGCATACTTGGACAAGGCTTCAAACTCAGAAACATACTCAAGAACTGGTCTTCCACCTTGCTTGAGTTCCACAAACTTCTTGAACAGAACAGATTTCTGAGCTGTAGAAATGAACATAGCCTCAAATCTAGCTTGGAATTGCACCCAAGTGATCTCTTCCTCTGGAGTATCAATGGTGATAGAGTTCCATCAATCATAAGCTCTCCCTTGAAGCTGTCTTGATGCAAGCTTCCTCTTAGTTGCATCCTCAATTCCCAAATCACCAAAGATCCTTCTACAAGCATCTATCCACCTCTGAACTTCAATGGTTGACTCTGTCCCCAAGAAAACCTTTCCTCCAAGAGCAGTATAGTCTTTGCACAATTAGCAAAATCCACTTGTTTTGGAGTTTGAACTTGAACTCCAACATCTACCGTTGGCCCTGGAGCTGGTATCCTTCTCATGATCGAAGTCATCATGGCCTCGAACATAGAAGCATAATCAGCAGCCCCCTTAGAATCACGGCCTTCCCTAGCAGTTGGTCTCCCTCTTCGACTCATTCTTAATATCTATAAAAGAATGATTAGTACACCTTGAGAAACAACTGCATAAGGAGTTCAAATCCTTCTAAGCTACTATATTATATATAGTAATCATCCATCAAAATACAATTACGTCTCTCATACGTAGTTACGTCAGCGAGCATTGGCTAAAATCGATTAACCAAGGCTCTGATACCAAATGTGACGACCGCCCATAACTCCTGCACTAAACAAGGGAATAGTGCGCTGAAAAGAGTGTCAAGCCGCCATGGACGATCATCAAGGTAAGGTAAACACAGAATAGTCTATCGTATTACTCACAGCGCATGGATAAAATACAATAGAAAAGTATACATAGTGAAGCTCCATAGAACAGAATCTCACCATATAAACTCATAATAGTTTGGTACAACAATCTGAAAAGTCAATACATCAAGCCTCACTACATAACACTCATAGAATCATACAAACAGCGGAACATCCAGTACATATAGTAAGAAAAACAATATGCAAAAGCCTCCAGCTCGTCTTCGCCATCAACAGCGTTGGTAACTAAGAACAGCACCTGTCACCTGCTACCTAGTCTGCCCATCCCAAAATGGATGAACAACCCAAGGTAATAAGAGTTTAACATAAAACCTTGAGTCAGACAAAAGTCCTAGTGAGCGGTAAATCAACTATCAAACATACCAAAAGAGCATAAAGGGTAAAAAGGAATAGGAACCCAACCATCCCACTCCACCTCTTTCTACAGTGATAGCCCCTAGACACACTAAGCAAAAACAACCATAGCAAAGAAGACAATTAAAGTAAAGCAATTATCACTCGAGTCAAGGTCGATGTTTTCCAAGTACAAACCCCCAAGGCCTAAACCAAGATCAGATAAGCACCCACAAAACATTTCTCTTGAGACCGAGTGATGATACAATCAAAGCATCCAAACATCCATGACTCTGGCTATCACTGTTATCATTGCCTCGATATCACCGTTAATTGAATGACCGGCTCATTCTTTCATCCGTCCGTCAAGGGCTAATGGTAACCCCGGTTCTAGACAGAACTCCGCACGTCGTCGTGACCCGTGCCTAGGACTATCGAATCTGCCCAGAGTACTCGACCATCAACTATTAGTCGATTGGGACTATCGAATCTGCCCGGTGTACTCTTGCTTTGAGCCTGCTAGAACCTTCAACAACGATGAGATCTCGGCCTCCTAGTCATCCTCCTTGACGACTATTTCCATACTAGCTCAAGTGCCTCTCAAGCCAACCATTATCAACAAACTCGAACCATATCACCGAGTTATCAACATGCTTGGGATGATCCCATCTGGATTAAACCAAGGCTATCTCACATCATGCTTTGCTTCATCGCATCATAGCAAAGTCCCATCTCAACATCATGCTTTGCCTCATCGCATCATAGCAAAGTCCCATCTCAACATCATCATCAAATCTATCCATATGAGCTTTATCATCCGCTTCATATGCCACGAGCAGCTTTCCTTATTCAAGAGCCTTTCCACTTAGCTTTTGAATCATCTCCGACCATACTTGTCCAAATTCAATCACTAATCAACTAATCAATCAAATCAATCATTAATCCATGTAATCAATCATTCAAACAAGATCTAAATAAATAGTTATAATAATAATGGCAATTTCGTAAATAAAGAGTCCAAATCTAACAAGCATGAAATCTAAGTAATATCTTGATGAATGAACTAGCATAGGTTAACATGTAGTAAAGTGGATATCAAAACTTTATGAACAATGGATCTACATGCAGACTTAAGGAAAATGCATGAAATCACTATCTTTAACACACAAACAAGCCACCGATCCAATATACTCCTTTGGGTCCGTGTGAGAGATAACCACCACTCACCGAATCACCTAAACACCTCAAAAACAACACACTTCAGATCTGGACAGCAAAGGATCTAGCTCGATCCGCCAAAACTCCGCTTCAAACGATGAAGTCTCTCTTTGAAGAATGTAGATCTTCAATTTTGGCTCTTGGATCTTCGATTTGATCTTCAATCTTGGATGGAAGGAAGCACTAGATTAAAGAAGAGAAAAGAAGTGAAGAAGTGTTGTAGTCGAGCCCTCAAAATAGCAGCACTTCGTCGCTTCAAAATCCGGATCCCAAAAAGTGAGATAAGCACTTCTATTTATAGGCCGAATCCTTAAGTCGTTCGTCCCCCCCTAAGTTGGTCACGACTTAACAATCCCCGACCTACGACTTACGACTCAAGCCCCTACACGACCTAACTACACACACGGCTTAGCGACCTACGACTTAACACACATGCGCGACCTAACATACACGGTCTAACACTTAGGAACGACCTAAGACTCAACAGGATACGACTTAGCGACCTAACACACTGCCGCATTTCTACCTAAGTCCTAAGTCGTTTGGACGACTTAACAACCTACCGACTCAAAACAGGAGACGACTCAACGACTCAACACAGGAGACGACTCAATAACTCAACCTATTGCCTTAAGTCGCTTGAATGACTTAACTATAACACGGCATAGCCGACCTAACCTTAACTCGTTCACGACCTAATCCAACACACGACCTAAGCCTCAACACGAGAATTCCTTAAGTCGCTTACCAACTTAATCCGTTAACCCTTAAGTCATTAGTTCCCTTAGGTCGGCCAAACCCCTAAGTCGCTCACTCCTATAGGTCGGTCACCCCTATAAGTCGGTCTCATTCCTTAAGTCGGTCAAATCTCTTAAGTCGGCAACCACTACCACTAACTCCTCTAAGTCGTCTAATCTCTTAAGTCGCTCACCTCCTTAAGCCGTTCACTTTCCTTAGGTCACTCCACCGACTTATGCTACAACACGATCCAACCCTGGACGACTCATCTCTGGACGACTTAGGCTCCAAACAACTTAAATTCTAAACGACTTAACAACACTAACGACCTAATGACAACAGTTCTACGATCTTTCGATACGTAAAATACGGGTCGTTACACTCATGCCCTCTCTTCCCTTCTTCTATTTGATGCTTTCATTTCTTTGAAAAAAAATATTATGAAAAAATATATGTATACGCATCCATGTCTCTTCCTTGACAATCTCCACCATTCCAAAAGCCAAAGCTATGCTCCTCCTCACCAACAGATCCGCCTCCTTCCCCTAATTGGCGTCGGTCATCTTATAAAAAAAGTGAAAACCACGCGTTTTGCTAAAGCTGCTCCATCTCCATGTATTGCTCGCACTTCCCCTATAAATTCGACCAAGCAAAACCCCACTCACTGCCCCTGTAACGACCTGATATTTTCAACCATTCGCATCCGCACATGTCAGACTTGAATTGCTCAAAATATCAGATTATTAATTGAAATTTAGCAAAACTTAACATCTACAGTAAATAAATCAATCATAGAATCACAGATACAGAGTAGTACAATGATACGCAGCGGAATAAATGAATAGTAGTTCATGAAGCTACTATATAAACAAAGTTAGAAATAAAATACATCAGAAAATCCCAGATGCAGTGAAGTCTCCAGTACGGGCAGATGACTTCTCTAAACCAATCGACTGGATGACTGAAAGGATAGATAGCTGGATCTTCAAGCAAATCTCTAACTTCGAAGGTGAGTCTCAAATACTGTATCACTCAGTCTGACCCGAGCGTAAAGCAAAACACAAAACACTCGAGTCAGGATTAACATTCTTATATCTATAAATCCAACTCAAGTGAAATATCAACTGAAATATAATTAACTTAGAGGATGTTTGGGATACCCATCCTCTAAGGATCCAAGGAACTATCTACAGGGTAGAAATATACACTATAACACCGTGGTCATTTCAATTTTATTTATATTTCAAAACTAAAATATCATTTTCATTTCAAATATATCTATTTTCCAAATTAGTATATATATATCCAATAATTGGTGAAGCAAAGTATTTTTATTTCCTCAAACTTCACAAATCGCCTCAAAAATTAACTCGACCTTCCCGTTCAAATTTAATTAAATCAAAATTTATCAATTTCCATTCAATTTATTTTTTGACTAAACTAATTCAAATTTTACCTATTTTAAATACGGATTTGAACTACAAAATAAACCATTTAAATTTCAATATAATTCGAAGTTAATATATTTCAGAGCTTTAAATATTCAACGTTTCAAAGACTAAACTTTGATAGTTACGTTTATCTCCCAACTTGACTTCATTATTATTTAGTTTTGAAATATTCACTTAATAAATTCAATATTATTTATATGACCTTAAATTTACATTTTCTATATATTACCTTCGATTTCTTTAGACATGAATCATCCATTAAATTTCTTAAATAAAAATTCAAGTTATAGGATCATATGTTAAAGTTTCGAATTTAATAGTTTCAAATTGATTTAACTAAATAAAATCCTTAATTAATGACAAATTCAAATAAGTCCCAAATATATCTTCAAACCTTAGCTTATAAAATTTATTCCACAAATCTATTTCAGAAATACAAATTTAATAAACCCTTAAACATATTTCATATTTATAAAATCAATCTTAAATTAATTATCTTAATATTAAATCTATATATAAAATAACCTCTATATATAATACTTTAAATCAATATTCATTAAAACCATATATTTCTTTTCCAGACCATAGAAATTATTTTCAAAACATTCATATAGACCACGGCGTCGATGTAATATGTACAAGGGATACGAATATTTATCATTTCAATCTGTAAGTTAAATATATACGGGCGGATATCATTTCAACCCGTAATCCCAAACTCAATTCAAATGAAAATCTCTTGGGTTTATCATTTCAACCCATAACGAAATTCTCCTATTCTAAAATCCGTTCGGGTATGTATCATTTCAACCCATAGTGATTTCTATACTAACAGGGCGCTTGCAGAGTGATAACAGATATGAAAATAATAATAACAACATGCATATATCATCAAAAATAAATATAAACAATAGGATATGGTGTCATATCCCATAAGTGAACAGTTACAGATAATAGAATATATAACAACTTAAATAACTACAGCATCATATTTCAATTGTCGTTTCAATTTAATCAAATTTAACAAATAAAAGAATGTCAATCGTGAGTGATTGCTCACCTTTCGAGGCTAGAGAATACAGAAGATGACATGGATACGCACACTGATACGGACACTGAAATTTGAATTATAAATCCAAGCATGAATTTCAAAGCAAAGTAGGATTGGCACGAATTGGACGAATGTGGCTGATAATCAAGAATTTATGAATTGAATCAAAATCAGTTTGATATATACAGAAATTTTTGCTATTTCAATAAAAATCAAAATTGCATCCCTAAGAAAAATTTAAAGTCGAATCATACATACATATATATATATATATATATATATATATATAATTTACTTTTTTTTCATACATAAACCAATAGTTTTAACATTTGAAACAAAACATATATGTTAAATAAAAATCCTTATAATTTTTCCAAGCCATTTTAATTTTTACACATAGATCAAAATTTCTATTCACAAATCTAAGACCCAAACCACCCCATACGACCTATGTATATAATATCATTAAGATTTATATTTTAAAATAAGATCAATATATAAAACTTCAACAAATTACACTGTTCAAATCTCATTTATAAACTACTATATACATATGGTACAAAATCCACTTCACAATACAATTATAAATTTTTAAACACTTTACCTATATATATAAACTAATATATAACTGCTCATACATAAACAGTAAAGCCTATACACAGATTTATATAAAATTTTAGACAACGGATGTACGAATTACTTACATAACTTATATTATAACTTATTTTATAAATATATATAATACTGTAACCTGTGCAGACCGAAAGTATAAGTTAGAATGTAAACTTTATACAATATATATAAATAGCAACTAATATAACTTTAAATTTTTTTGTTGCGAAAGCAACTGGTCTACACTAAAACACATATACACCTTTAACTTTTATGCAAACATGCATGCCAACTGAAATGAAAACTTATATATTAGAAAACTAACTCCATACTTAAGTGTATGCAAAGTATATAAATATATATATAAGGCCACAAAGATATATCTATAATTATTATAACTTTATATAAATATATGTCATATACGAACTTAGGAAAATAAACAACTTCAAAAATCCTATACAACTTCCATAATAATAAGATGTAAATTGACCTTCAATAAAAGTTATAAACCTATTTATTATAAAACTATATATATATATATAATAACGGATTTATAAAACTTATAAAATAAATCATACAATATGGTTTGTAAAATATACATATATGGACTCAATGTTAAAACAAAAATGAATGTAAATCTACTTGCCAAATATGCAGATTCCATTTGCAGATCCAACACAACTCACACATATTAAATATGCATACACTTCTAGAAACAAAACAAACTTTTCAAAATAAATGGAAACCATGTTTGGTATATATATGTATTCAAATCCAACAACTTAATGTAAACCACTATATGTATGCATCTTATATTTTTATACCACTATCAATATATCATAACTATACTCCATATAAACAATTATGCGTACCAACTTTGAATGCTAGAATATGCATCAACAGCACGTACATGGGACATGTATTGATAAAATCATCCATATCATAGCTAAATATAAAACTATATATAATATATATAAATAACATTTGCAAATACAAACTTAACTTACTTATGCCTGGCTATGCGAACAGTAGAGGAAACAGGGGAGGGTCGCTGCGTCTTTGATGGATATTGTGCAAGGGGAAGAGTGGGTTCGGTGGAGGAGCGGAGTTTGGAAAAGGTAAAGGAAAGCCAAAATTTGTAGTGCCAAGCAAGTTTATATAGAAGAGGAAGAAACAATAGATAGGTAAAGAAGAGAAATCTGGGAAGAAGCAATAAAAAAGGAAAGAAAATACGAACAGAAGTAAATGGAAACGACTAAATAAAAGTAACCAAAGAAATAGCACAATCACGTGCTATGATTCAGTGGAGGATTTAAGGCAAAATATTCACGTTGATTCAGGAAAATAATCAAAGCAAATAAATGGTAGCACGTTTCAAATTTGAACGGAAGGAAAGAGAAAAGTCACATTTTCGGAAAAATATCAAAGTAACAGCCACACATTTATTCAAGAGCTATTAAAGAAATTTTTAAATTATGAAGGCAACATTACTCTGCGCTATATTTTTAAAATAAGAATGCTGAACGAAAATCAACAGTCAAATATGGTGCGGTGTAAATGGCAAGAGTCACGCTGATTACTGAATAAAATAAAACGAATAACCATTTATTTATTTATTTTAGACGGTGGAAAAATGAAGAAATAAAAGGTCAGTGAAAGTAGGAATGAATATATTATAAAAGTAACGATTCTAGTAGCAACGGTCATCTTAGATTAAGTTGAAAATTTTATAATAATTTATTACCGTGGCTATGGTTCAAATTTTTTTGAAAGCAAGGAAACCAAAAGGTCATAATTAAAGGTAAGCTTTAAATTTTTAATAAATACAAAACGTATCTAAGTTTATACGTTTATAACTTTCCAGCTGTAGTGTATATATATATAATGAACGGTCATAATGAAAGAAGTGGAAACAGGGAGCATAGGAAAGGAAAGGTTAGAAATATAAAATTTTCACCCTTAAATTCCGGAGATAAATAAGGTAACGTACCTCTTTAATGAAATGTACGGCAACGGTCACAAGCTAAAATTTAGCTGAAAGTTTAAAGAAATGAGGGGAAGATGGTTTTTTTTAAATTAATCACTTCCCAGAATTAACTGTTATAAAGGCAAAATTTGGAATATGGAAGGACACGTTATAAAGGCAAAATGAACCGTTTGAAAATAAATAAAAGAAATGATGGCAAATAAAACAGCCGTGCCTTGAATTTTCCAAAATAAATTATTTTATGAACATCAATTATTACTGACTTAAATTGAACAGAATCACACCCTAAAATATACTTTCTTAATTTTTGATGAAAATTTATCATTTGCCACACTTAACTATACGTAATCCAAATGTAAGATTTTATTTCAAAATATTATTATTTAAAATTTCTCAAAATTCAAATTAAATACGCTAAATAAAACCATTAAAAATTAACAAAATTTTACGGGTCGTTACACTCTCCCCCACTCAAAACTTTTCGTCCCCGAAAAGGAAGAAGGTAGGAGAATAGAAATAACCAGAAAGATAAATAGATTGAAAGACAAGGATAAACAATTAATTTAAGACCGTATAAATTTTACTTGAAATATTCATTCGAAAACTTCATTTGAAATTAAATTTTCTTTAATACTTAAAAAAAAATTCAAACCCATTTGTAAAATTTCTTGCTTCCTTTATAAATACCATTTATAAGTTTTAAATAACACCTTTTTAAATATATATGAAAACTATTTGGAAACAGTTATTCACATCCTTGGTTATATTTTCAAGGAAGTTATTTGACAACATTAAATCCATAGTTTATAAATTTACTAATTTATCTTAAGACACTTTCAACATTATAGATAAATTAATTCTCATTTCTTAAATATGTTATATTAAATTAATAACTTCTGCAAAATTAATGACACTAATGATTTACTATTAAACCATGTAGTATATAAATAAAAAATATTTTAAAGATTATATTCAAAAAGGAAAGGAGGGTAGATTCGGAAAAACGGAATATAGGTGAATAAATAAAGCTGAGCAGATAAGGTAGGTTCAAAGGGATAGTATCGGGCTCGAATAATTAAATCAAACCATAAAATTTTAATCCCAAATATTAATACAAAATTTCTTTGATGGAAATACCTTTATAATAAAGTACTTTTATATCGAAACGAATTTTTTCTTTCAAAAATACTTTTATAACTCGATGTTTCAATAAGTTTATCCTCGTTCTTGTAGACTCTGGCCATGCGTTGATCAGGCGCAAAGCTAGAATTCTTTAAGTACTTAGTAGACCTGTTTCAACACCCAGTGAAAATACTTGAAAAACCTAAAAAACAGATATGGAAAGTACAATCCAAACAAAACAATCAAACCAAAACCTTTGTCCAACCATGGTTCGCAGATACACAATGGTTACGCCTGGATCCTCCAGGAAACAATCCGTATCCGTAAGCTTTCTCGGCCCTGCGAGTTACGCCATGATGACTAGTAGAGTGCAGGATACACAATGGTTACGCCTGGGTCCCCAGGAAACAATCCGTACCCCTAGGTCGTCTCAGCCAGGCAGTTTCGCTACTAATGCGACCTACACAGATTGCAAGATACACAATGGTTACGCCTGGACCCCCAGGAAACAATCCGTACCCTTAGGCCAAACTCAGCCAGGCAGTTGCGCTATGCAGTCGCGAGAGAAAAAAAAACCATGGGTTATGCCACGGTGGGAACACTCGAGTATCACATCCGAAAAACCAAAAATCAAAGAGAATGATATCGATAGAATGAATCCACAATGTGGCCATAAAGCGGATATCAAGCAGAAGGCACTTTCCGTATCTTTACTTCAAAAATATATATCACATAGTACCTTTTCAAATCACTTTCAAATATCATACTTATATAAAGTCCATTATATATAGGATTTCATTCTCAAATCGAATACTTTCCAAATCAATAGTATATCAAATCACACTTATATAGACTTCGATTATATAAAAAAATCAAAACATTTCAAAACTAAATTCCGTATTAGTATAATTCAAAATAGTCATATTCATTTACTTAACAAAAGGTTTCAAACTTAAACATACAAAACTAAACTTATATGCTTTATCAAAAAAATTATCCTCTTCGAAATTTCTTAGCTTTGAAAATTTAACCTCGATTTGGAAGTGTTCGAACATTCAAAATAGTTAGGAAAATCAAATTTCCAATTCAAGAGTTGAAAATCAACAATAAATCAATAAATCAATTTCAATAGATAGGATTATACCAAATCAAATCCGAAACTCGAGGACTGAATATCGATCCCACTTTAAATTGTTTCAAATATATACATATATCTTTTGAAAATATCAAATTACTTCGAAATTTGAAATCAAAAACGGTTTTACAAAATCACCCGCATAGCGAAGCTATTAAAGTGGCCTCTCCCCCACTTTGAAACTCGAAAATCAATGTCGATGATGCGTGCACTCACCACCGAAATTATTTTCCAGCGACATAAGTGAGTTCTGGACTTCTATTTTCTTGAAAATTTCTTTGAAATTTCTTCGAAATTATTGGAATTCATTTGAACTCATTTGAAACATTTCTTATTCGGAAAATATTTTTAAATCGTATTATTTTTATATATTTTCCAAAATCTTAAAACCAATTTCAAAATACCGGAATTCAATTCTCGAATTTCAAATTTTACCCTTCAGTTATAAATCATTTTTATATAAATCAATCTCTTATAAATTTCCAAAATTTCAAATCCTTTCAAAACTTTTATATATAGAATAACATTTCACTTTTATATATAGAATACAGAGTTATCCAAATAATAATTTCGATATGTAAAATAATTTCAAACATAGCCCGATTTTCAAAGGATGATTCAAGAAAGGATTTCAAAGAAACGATACAGATTTAAATTAAAGGAACACCAATCAATAGAATCCTGATTCGAAGATAGACTCAATCGAAGATGAGATAATTAAATTACAAAATAGAAGATGGATATACTTCTATAAATCGTGGCGACCTTAATCGGGTCAACCGTGACTTCAGGAATATAATCGATGTGGAATTCCAAAACAAATCGAGATTCAATCGCCTGAGATAGAATTCGCCATATCAAGATATAGCAGCATCGTAAACCGAGGATACATAAATCTTCGGTGAATCAATGCCAATTGTAAAGGAGTTTTCACCCCCTTTACAAAACATTCAGTGGAATCATGGGATACTCCAGAATCAAACGAATATAAATAGAAAGAGACAAGGATGAATTTCGAAACCAAGGGACATTTCAAAATTCAAAAAAAAACGAGTCAAAAAGGAAGAGATTCAACTCGAATGAAAGAGATTCTGTAAATAAATTTACCATATATGCTAAGTTTTGCCTAGAGCCATAGCTCTGATACCAACTATAACGACCTGATATTTTTAACCATTCGCATCCGCACATATCGGACTTGAATTGCTCAAAATATCAGATTGTTAATTGAAATTTAGCAAACCTTAACATCTACAGTAAATAAATCAATCACAGAATCACATATACAGAGTAGTACAATGATACGCAGCGGAATAAATGAATAGTAGTTCATGAAGCTACTATATAAACAAAGTTAGAAATAAAATACATCAGAAAATCCCAGATGCAGTGAAGTCTCTAGTACGGGCAGATGACTTCTCTGAACCAATCGACTGGATGACTGAAAGGATAGATAGCTGGATCTTCAAGCGAAGCTCCAACTTCGAACGTGAGTCTCAAATACTGTATCACTCAGTCTGACTCGAGCGTAAAGCAAAATACAAAACACTCGAGTCAGGATTAACATTCTTATATCTATAAATCCAACTCAAGTGAAATATCAACTGAAATATAATTAACTTAGAGGATGTTTAGGATACCCATCCTCTAAGGATCCAAGGAATTATCTACAGGGTAGAAATATACACTATAACACCGTTGTCGTTTCAATTTTATTTATATTTCAAAACTAAAATATCATTTTCATTTCAAATATCTCTATTTTCCAAATTAGCATATATATATATCCAATAATTTATGAAGTAAAGTATTTTTATTTCCTCAAACTTCACAAATCGCTTCAAAAATCAACTCGACCTTCTCGTTCAAATTTAATTAAATCAAAATTTATCAATTTCCATTCAATTTAGTTTCTGACTAAACTAATTCAAATTTTATCTATTTTAAATACGGATTTGAACCACAAAATAAACCATTTAAATTTCAATATAATTCGAAGTTAATATATTTCGGAGCTTTAAATATTCAACATTTCAAAGACTAAACTTTGATAGTTGTGTTTATCTCCCAACTTGACTTCACTATTATTTAGTTTTGAAATATTCACTTAATAAATTCAATATTATTTATATGACCTTAAATTTACATTTTCTATATATTACCTTCGATTTCTTTAGACATGAATCATCCATTAAATTTCTAAAATAAAAATTCACGTTATAGGATCATATGTTAAAGTTTCGAATTTAATAGTTTCAAATTGATTTAACTAAATAAAATCCTTAATTAATGACAAATTCAAATAAGTCCCAGATATATCTTCAAACCTTAGCTTATAAAATTTATTCCACAAATCAATTTCAGAAATACAAATTTAATAAATCCTTAAGCATATTCCATATTTATAAGATCAATCTTAATTAAATTATCTTAATATTAAATCTATATATAAAATAACCTTTATATATAATACTTTAAATCAATATTCATTAAAACCATATATTTCTTTTCAAGACCGTAGAAATAATTCAAAACATTCATATAGACCATGGCGTCGATGTAAAATTTTCTATTCTATGTACAAGGGATACAGATATTTATCATTTCAATCCGTAAGTTAAATATATACGGGTGGATATCATTTCAACCCGTAATCCCAAATTCAATTCAAATGAAAATCGCTTGGGTTTATCATTTCAACCCATAACGAAATTCTTCTATTCTAAAATCCGTTCGGGTATGTATCATTTCAACCCATAGTGATTTCTATACTAACAGGGAACTTGCAGAGTGATAACAGATATGAAAATAATAATAACAGCAGGCATATATCATCAAAAATAAATATAAACAATAGGATATGGTGTCATATCCCATAAGTGAACAATTACACATAATAGCATATATAACAATTTAAATAACTACAGCATCATATTTCAATTGTCGTTTCAATTTAATCAAATTTAACAAATAAAAGAATGTTAATCGTGAGTGATTGCTCACCTTTCGAGGCTAGAGAATACAGAAGATGACATGGATACGCACACTGATACGGACACTAAAATTTGAATTATAAATCCGAGAACGAATTTCAAAGCAAAGTAGGATTGGCACGAATTGGACGAACGAGGCTGATAATCAAGAATTTATGATTGAATCAGAATAAGTCTGATATATACAGAAATTTTTGCTATTTTAATAAAAATGAAAATTGCATCCCTAAGAAAACTTTAAAGTCGAATCACATATATATATATAATTTACTTTTTTTTCATACATAAACCAATAGTTTTAACATTTTAAATAAAACATACATGTTAAATAAAAATCTTTATAATTTTTCCAAACCATTTTAATTTTTACACATAGATCAAAATTTCTATTTACAAATCTAAGACCCAAACCACCCCATACGACCTATGTATATTATATCATTAAGATTTATATTTTAAAATAAGATTAATATATGAAACTTCAACAAATTACACTGTTCAAATCTCATTTATAAACTACTATATACATATGGTACAAAATCCACTTCACGATACAATTATAAATTTTAAACACTTTACCTATATATATAAACTAACATATAACTACCCATACATAAACAGTAAGGCCTGTACATGGACTTATATAAAATTTTAGACAACGGACGTACGAATTACTTATATAACTTATATTATAACTTATTTTATAAATATATATAATACTGTAACCTGTGCAGACCGAAAGTATAAGTTAGAATGTAAACTTTATACAATATATATAAATAGCAACTAATATAACTTTTAATTTTTTTTTGCGAAAGCAACTGGTCTACACTAAAACACATATACACCCTTAACTTTTATGCAAACATGCATGCCAACTGAAATGAAAACTTATATATTAGAAAACTAACTTCATACATAAATGTATGCAAAGTATATAGATATATATAAGGCCATAAAGATATATCTATAATTATTATAACTTTATATAAATATATGTCATATACGAACTTAGAAAAATAAACAACTTCAAAAATCCTATACAACTTCCATAATAATAAGATGTAAATTGACCTTCAATAAAAGTTATAAACCTGTTTATTATAAATATATATATAATAACGGATTTACAAAACTTATAAAATAAATCATACAATATGGTTTGTAAAATATACATATATGGACTCAATGTTAAAACAAAAATGAATATAAATCTACTTGCCAAATATGCAAACTCCATTTGCAGATCCAACACAACTCACACATATTAAAGCATACACTTCTAGAAACAAAACAAACTTTTCAAAAAAATTGGAAACCACGTTTGGTATATATATGTATTCAAATCCAACAACTTTATATAAACCATTATATGTATGTATCTTATATTTTTATACCACTATCAATATATCATAACTATACTCCATATAAACAATTATGCGTACCAACTTTGAATGCTAGAATATGCATCAACAGCACGTACAGGGGACGTGTATTGATAAAATCATCCATATCATAGCTAAATATAAAACTATATATATAATATATATAAATAACACTTGCAAATATAAACTTAACTTACCTATGCCTGGCTATGCAAACAGTAGAGGAAACAGGGGAGGGTCGCTGCGTCTTCGATGGATATTGCGCAAGGGGAAGAGTGGTTCGGTGGAGGAGCGGAGTTTGGAAAAGGTAAAGGAGAGACCGAAATTTGTAGTGCCAGGCAAGTTTATATAGAAGAGGAAGAAACAATAGAGAGGGAAAGAAGAGAAATCCGGAAGAAGAAATAAAAAAGGGAAGAAAATACGAACAGAAGTAAATGGAAACGACTAAATAAAAGTAACCAAAGAAATAGCACAATCACGTGCTATGATTCAGTGGAGGATTTAAGGCAAAATATTCACGTTGATTCAGGAAAATAATCAAAGCAAATAAATGGTAGCATGTTTCAAATTTGAACGGAAGGAAAGAGAAAAGTCACAATTCCGGGAAAATATCAAAGTAACAGCTACACATTTATTCAAGAGCTATTAAAGCAATTTTTAAATTGTGAAGGCAACGTTACTCTGCGGTATATTTTTAAAATAAGAATGCTGAACGAAAATCAACAGTCAAATATGGTGCGGTGTAAATGGCAAGAGTCACGCTGATTACTGAATAAAATAAAACGAATAACCATTTATTTTTATTTTAGACGGTGGAAAAATAAAGAAATAAAAGGTCAGTGAAAGTAGGAATGAATATATTAGAAAAGTAACGATTCTAGTAGCAACTGTCATCTTAGATTAAGCTGAAAAATTTATAATAATTTATTACCGTGACTATGATTCAAATTTTTTTGAAAGCAAAGAAACCAAATGGTCACAATTAAAGGTAAGCTTTAAATTTTTAATAAATACAAAACGTATCTAGGTTTATACGTTTATAACTTTCCAGCTGTAGTGTATATATATAATGAACGGTCATAATGAAAGAAGTGGAAACATGGAGCGTAGGAAAGGAAAGGTTAGAAAAATAATTTTTTCACCCTTAAATTCTGGAGATAAATAAGGCAACGTACCTCTTTAATGAAATGTACAGCAACGGTCACAAGCTAAAATTTAGCTGAAAGTTTAAAGAAATGAGGAGAAGATGGTTTTTTTAAATTAATCACTTCCCAGAATTAATATGTCAATGAAAAAAAGAAAGAAGATGATTCAGGGAAACGTATTATAACTTATATATAACTATTAAACAGATAGATGGAAGAAAAGGTGAGCAGGTGAGTAAAAGTGGAAACTGGTTTACGAGCGAAATGGAATGTGAGCTGTTGCCTGGGAAGAAAATGGAACAGTTTAAAAATTAAAGGCAATGGACTGCTGAAATTAAATGAGTATAAAACGTGTAAAAGTTATATACTGAAACGGCTATAAATTTCAATTATTATTATAAAACGAGGAATAGCGAAAGGCAAGGACGATGATTTCAAAGTTTATTAATGGCTAGGAATGGGAAAGTCTATCTGTGAATTGGAAAAAAATTTAAGCAATTGAAATCGGTAGAAAAAGTAACAGCTACACACTGTTTTAGAAACAATCAAAGCAATTAATAGCTTGATTGGACAGCAAGAATAAATATGGAAGGACACGTTATAAAGGCAAAATGAACCGTTTGAAAATAAATAAAAGAAATGATGGCAAATAAAATAGCCGTGCCTTGAATTTTCCAAATAAATTATTTTATGAACATCAATTATTACTGACTTAAATTGAACAGAATCACACCCTAAAATATATTTTCTTAATTTTTGATGAAAATTTATCATTTGCCATATTTAACTATACGTAATCCAAATGTAAGATTTTATTTCAAAATATTATTATTTAAAATTTCTCAAAAATCAAATTAAATACACTAAATAAAACCATTTAAAATTAACAAAATTCTACGGGTCGTTACAGCCCCTACCCGGTTACTCCATGTCAGCCCACTTCTACTTCACGAGCTCCCAGCCTCCCTCTCCACTGTTCTCCCTCCGCCCCACCACCTGACTCACATCGTCTCCACATGGCCTGACAACCCATTAAAGTGCGTACACTAAGCCACCTTCACCTCTTCATCTTGCTTGGCCCTCCATCATCACTTGACAGCTCGCCGCCAAGATTCCCCTCGCCTACCAACCGCCATCTCCCCTGACACCGAGCAGACCCGCCTTGCCTCCTTGCCAAGATGTGCCTCCACTTCTAAACCCCTTAGCTTTTTGTACTTATATATATACTGTTCACGTGGTCGTGTGTGTGTGTTCGCATGTATATTGTTTGAGAAGCCTATAATTAATAATAAGACCAACTTGTAGGGAGGTAAGTTTGTTTTCACCGGCTGTTATATAATTCAGTACTTTAGAGATCTTATTGTTTTAGAAGATTAGGCCTTGTGTTGGGCGAATTCTCACCACCGATCCAAGGCCCCACCGAACCAATTCGTCACCGGACCGAGATCACCGGATCAATACCGAATCCCAACTCACATACCACCGAACCATCTCCTTTCTGTGTCCCTACCGAACCAGCCAACTACCGGACCAAAGCCTCTCCAACAACCACCGAACCAACTCACCCCTAAGATACTGCCGAACCAACTCACCTCTAGGCACTGCCGAACCACTCACCACCGGACTAAGCTACGCCCTCACCACCGAACCAACTCCTTTCCCAAGAACTACCGGTCCAACACACTTCCTATACATAGCCGAATCAAACTCCAACCAACCATCACCGGATCACTCACCACCGGACCAAGTCCCACCGAATCAAGGCGTTCCGGACCAACTTTGCCAGGCCAGATTGCATCAGCCTAGGCCCACCAGCTGCTATATACATCCAGGACCCCTGCCCCCAGCCTCACTCTATAAATAGAGGGGCAGGGATACAACAATGGTAGACAAGTTTGAGAGCTCAAGCACGGATAGAACTTTCAAACAATTTTTAGATACTTGTAATCAAAGCTTTGTACTTGTAATCTGAACAGAAAAGGAGAATAACATATAAAGTGGACGTAGGCACATTCTGGCCGAACCACTATAAATCTGTGTGTCTTTTACAGTTTAGTCCATCTATTTTATGTATTTGCATAAATCACCCAAATCATTAAGGACAACATATAATCAACTAAATCATACGACTTGGAGGTGTTTGCCCATTTTTTGTGCAAACATTTTTGGTGCTTTCATTAAGAGATCGAGCTAGAAGCTTCAGCTTCTCCCACTCAACCCTCTTCCCAACAACATCGTTCATTACTTGGAAAACATGCCTCCCAGGCAGAGGAAGGATGCTAGCAAAGGAAAGAACATCGCAACTAGCAGTATCCCAGATCCAGCAATCACAGATCAAGAGAATCGTCCTGTTCCAACAGCAAATGGAAATCAGGCAAATCCGACAGCCCCCGCTACGAAACAACCAATTACTAGGGCAGATCTGGACAGGGTTGTGGCTGAAGTAACTAACCGTTTCGCATCTCAATAAGAAGCCTTGATGGACCAGCTCATGTCACGCTTAAGGGATGTTGAAGAATCCAACCGCAACACCGAATCATGGGGTGAGTCCCAGTCTGGAGGATCTGGGAGGCGACAAAGATCTTTCTTCTTCGAAGAGGCTAACAACAAAAACAACAATGGTAGAAGCCGAGCCCAGACTCAGACCGAATTCCGACCCGAGGAAACACTTGGAACCGAACCCAACGGGGAAGGTACCAGGCAGGGGTCGGATATGGCTGAGCCTGTCATGCTACCTAACCATGGAAACACCAATGGACGGGGCCGAGATGGAGTCCAGCCCGAAGTTAGACCCAAGGGAATGCTTAGAACAGAGCCCAACAGGGGAAGATCGAGGCAAGGGCCAACTGTGACTGACCCCAGCATGCTCCTAGAAAACCGAAGACAGCCACCGAAAAATGTTAGGAGTAATAGACGATACCATCCCTACAGGTCATCTGGACGGAATCAATCCCGCAGAGAAGAACCAAACTCATTTCTATCCGCTCCAAGTTCTGATGAAAGGATGGCGCGATTATTCAAAGAGTGCGTCCAACGGGACCAAAGGGATCAGGGGATAGGCGCTAGGGTAACCAGCCCCTTCACCCGTAATATCGAAACTGCCATCACCCCCCGGGAATGGAAAATGCCAACAATGGAACCTTACAAGGGAACCTCTGACCCCGTTGTACACTTGCAGAGATACACACAGCATATGCTCATGAGAGGAGCAACAGAGGGAGTATTGTGTAAATGCTTCCCGCTATTCTTGGCAGACCTAACTACCTCATGGTTCTGCCATCTACCCCAAGGATCCATCAGCTCATGGGAAATGTTGAAAGAAAAGTTCATCAGCCAGTTCCGCATTCATGTGGAACAACCCAAGGACGCTTATTCCCTATCTAATATCAAACAGAAGCCCGGAGAGACAGCGCAACAATATCTAACCCGATTCAATGCCGCAGCGGCCGCAGTCCAAGATGCCGATAAGAAACTTATCCTAATGGCTCTTTGTAGTGGCGTACATCCGGATACCAAGTTTGCTAGAAGATTAACGAAAGAAAAACCAGCTACCTTACCCGATTTCTTCCATGAAGCCAGAAAATATATGAGACTTGAAGACGCTGCCATTGAAAGGCAAACAGGGCAACAAGCTAAAGCAGCCCATGGCAACACACCCACAGTAGCAAAGGACGTACGAAGAAATGACTCCAGAGATAGTGCTGGGGGCAAGAAGGGAGAAAAGCGTCTATATCGGCCAGGACCGAGATTTGACACTTACACTCCTTTGAATGAAACAATCGAAAACATCTTCCTGGCCACGCAAGACGAAGTTAAATACAGACGCCCCCCGCACAAGAAGGAATCAGATAACGCAATTAAATCTGGAAAGTTCTGCCGTTTCCACGAATCTCATGGGCATGATACCAATGAATGCCATCATCTTCGGGACTTAATTGAAGAACACATCAGAAGGAAGAGACTGTAACGCTATGCAAAAGGCCAGAACAGGACTCCATCTCCTGCCAATGAAAGCCCGAGGCTATCACCCCCGGAAGTAGGCAGAGGAAATCGCAACACCAGCGGCTCTAGTCAAGAGAAGATAGTGGTCCATACCATATCGGGAGGACCACACATCGCCGACAGAAACTGGGCAGAGATGGAAAAATATGGAAAGTCGCTTAGAAACAATTAAGACTGCGTTAATTTCGTTATAGAAGAACGCCACCCAAAGTGGAAAGAGAACAATGACATCACATTAGGAAGCCGTGACCTAGAAGGAACGCAGTACCCTCACATGGATCCTATGGTCATCTCTGCCTGGTTCGGTCCAGCCAAAGTTTTTTGAATTCTAGTAGACACTAGAAGCTCAGTGAATATCCTATTTAAGCATGCTTTCGACAAAATGAAGCTGTCGATGAAGAATGTGTCTCCCTGCAACAAACCGCTACATGGTTTCACTGGAGACGCGAAGATGCCCCTCGGGCAACTGGATCTCTTTGTTGAAATAGGAAGTCATCCCCGCTCCGTTGTGCGGAAACAAACATTTGTTCTAATAGAAAACCACTCGGCCTACAACGCCTTTTTGGGAAGACCAGCCTTGTCCGACTTCCAAATTGTCCTGGCCCCGTGGTGCCTGAAGATGAAATTCCCAACAGACAATGGAATAGGAGAAGTAGAGGGAGATCAAGACGCTGCTCGAGACTGCTATGTAACTGAACTTCGCAATAATCATAGAAGGGATAAAGGGAAGAATGCAGAGACTACTCTCTGCATGAAAAGCTTGGAAGCATAGCAACTAAAGAGAGCCCCTCCTCTTCGATATACCAGTGATCCTTTCAATGAATTAGACCCCAGGGACAAAGAGGAGGAGGCCAATGCCGAGCCTGCAGAGGCTATGGAATTTGTATCTGTAGACAAACATGATTCAAGTAGACTATTGAAAATTGGATCTCAACTAAAAGCAGAATTGAAGGATCAACTCATCGATTTTCTCCGCCACAACTTGGATGTATTTGCATGGACGCACGCTGATATGACTGGAATCTCCCCAGACGTAGCGTGCCACGTACTGAACATCGATCCTACCAAAGTGCCAGTAAAGTAGAAAAAGAGAAGTATGGGGGCAAAACGATCAGCAGCCCTCGAGGAAGAAGTAAGGACCTACTTGCCAATAACTTCATACGAGAAGCCATCTACCCAGAATGGATCGCCAACCCTGTACTGGTAAAGAAGGCTAATGGGAAGTGGCGAACATGCATTGACTTCTCCAACTTAAATGACGCTTGCCCGAAGGATTGTTTCCCACTCCCCCGAATCGATCAACTCGTGGACAGCACAGTCGGGCACGAACTCTTATCTTTTATGGACGCATACTCAGGATATAACCAGATTCCTATGCACACCCCCGATCAAGACCACACTAGTTTCATCACTGACCGAGGATTGTACTGCTATAGAGTAATGCCTTTTGGACTTAAAAACGCCGGAGCTACTTATCAGCGCCTCGTCAACAAAATATTTGCGGAACTAATAGGACGAACTATGGAAGTTTATGTGGATGACATGCTGGTAAAATCGAGGAAAGCCAACGATCATATAAACCACCTGAACAAGATGTTTCAAGTACTTCGCCAATATGGAATGAAGCTGAATCCTCTAAAGTGCTCCTTCAGAGTATCGTCGAGAAAGTTCTTGGGATTCATCGTCCATGCTAGGGGGATTGAAGCAAACCCCGAACAAATCCGGGCTTTGCAAGATATCAAGATACCATCCACTCGAAGAGAGATGCAAAGTCTAAACGAGAAGGTGACCGCCCTAAGCAGATTCATCTCTAAAGCAACCGACAAATACATCCCTTTCTTCGAAGCTCTAAAGAAAGACAAAGGAAAGTTCGAATGGACTGACGAATGCTCGACAGCCTTCCTTAACCTAATCGAACACCTCCAGAGACCACCAGTACTCTCAACTCCAAATGAAGGCGAAGAACTATACCTTGCTGTATCGTCCCATGCTCTAAGCGCCGCTTTGGTGAGAGAAGACAACCGCGCACAGCGGCCCGTATACTTTGTAAGCAAGAGATTTACAGGGGCAGAAGCCAGATATCCTAAACTTGAGAAGCTAGCATACTGTTTGCTAATCACGTCACGGAAACTGCGACACTATTTCCAATCTCATTCCATCAAAGTTTTAACCGATCAACCGCTAAGGCAGGTACTTCATCGCCCCGACACTTCTGGGCGACTACTTAAATGGTGCATTGAACTGAGTCAATATGACATCACCTACCATCCTCGCACCACCATCAAGGGACAAGCCATGGCTGATTCCATTGCCGAATTCACTACCAACGAAGGTAAGGATCAATCTGAAATAACAGAAGATATCAAGTGGAATCTCTTTGTAGATGGAGCATCAAACGAACAAGGCTCGGGGGCAGGTATCGTGATGATCACCCCCAGGGGAAGGAAGCTGCACTATGCCCTAAGGTTGGAATTCGCTGCCACCAACAACGATGCAGAATATGAAGCAGTAATAGCAGGATTAGAACTTGCCTTAGAAATTGGAGTCAGTTCTTTATGTCTGCATAGTGATTCTCAACTTATCGTAAACCAAGTACTAGGAGAGTTTCAAACTCGAGGAGAACGACTTACAGCATATCTAAAGAAGACCAAGCTGTTGCTCGATCAATTGGATCACTATTTAATCAAACACATTCCTCGAGAAGAGAATCGAGAGGCCGACGAATTGGCAAAGCAAGCTAGCATGAAGAACAGCACCATTTCCGGAACAGTAGCCATCTCGAGACAACTAGCCCCAAGTTTCGAACAAGAAGATCTGATAGCTGCAATCGAAGAAGAAACTTGGATGACTCCTATCCGGAAATACTTACAAGATGGCACACTACCCAACGAGCGTAACGAAGTCAGGAAAATCTTGAGGAGAGCTTCCCGCTACACAATACAAGAAGGCATCCTCTATCGACGCGGCTTCTCTAACCCCTTATTAAGGTGTGTTGCTGGAAGGGAAGCCAAGAAAATCTTATCCAACATCCATCAAGGAAGTTGCGGAGATCACACTGGCGGGCAGACTCTGGCGAAGAAGACGCTCCGATATGGATATTACTGGCCCACTTTAAACAAAGACGTCTTAGACTTTGTCCAAAGATGCGAAAGATGTCATAAATTTGCTAAGATTCCTCGACTACCGACAAATGAGATTACTCAAATGACCAGCCCTTGGCCCTTTGCAGTATGGGGAATTGACTTGATTGGCGAACTGCCGATGGGCCGAGGCGGAGCCAAATATGCTATAGTGGCAGTCGACTATTTCACCAAATGGGTGGAAGCGGAACCTCTAAATAAAATATTTTCGGCAAAAGTTATTAACTTCTTGATCAAAAATGTTCTATGCAGGTACGGGGTTCCACTCAAAATCATATCGGACAATGGACTTCAGTTTGACAGCGAGGAGTTCGCCGACTGGTGCCAAGAGCACGGAATTCACAAAAGCTTCTCATCTGTGGCTTATCCCCAGGCAAATGGACAAGTCGAAGCTGTCAACAAAATTCTTAAAACTCTAATCAAGAAGAAGCTTGAAAAGTCAAAAGGCGCTTGGGTGGATGAACTTCCTACGGCACTTTGGGCCTACCGCACGTCTTTCAGAACATCAACAGGGCATACTCCTTTCTCTTTGGCATATGGATCGGAGGCCATGCTCCCAGTTGAAACCGTAGTGCCATTCCACCGTAGGATCCACTACAACCCAGAAGAGAACGAAGAACTCCTCCACATGTCTTTGGATCTAATCGAAGAAAGAAGAAATGATGCAGCACTCAAAGCAGCAGCTCACAAGCAAAAAGTGGCAGCACAATACAACTCCAAAGTCAAGCATCGCAGCTTGCAAGAAGGTGATCTTATCCTTAAGCAAATCTTCCCACCCCCCGAAGCGCTAGATCCAATCTGGGACGGACCATATATAATTCATAAAGATCTCCACAATGGAGCTTATATTTTGTCAACAGTGGACGGAGAGGTATTCCAGAGGGCATGGAACATCCAACACCTTCGTCGATACTTTTCTTAACTTGTACTGCTCATATAAAGTGGATTAACAAAGAGAATCAGTGGACGTAGGCATTTTCGTGCCGAACCACTTTAAAAATCTTGTCACTTTTTAACTTGTTCCTTTATATCTTGACTGCTTGTTAAGCTTTATCCTTTTCTGTTCAATAAAATCCTGTGTAATGGCATTTCCATTCTAGACACTTCATGGCGCAACCTCACTTGGACAAGACCTAACAGGTACTATACGAATCTATGCCCTCGCCAATGAGACACTTTTGTTCCAGCATCCCTCTGCTGCGGGTTAACTCATTGCTCGCGACGGCCCTCAAAGCCAACTGTAATGAGCCGATTATAAGCCACCGAGGAGGCCGAAAATAGCCTAGGCAGCTCATTACGGCGTTCGGCTCGCCGGCAACTGTGAACCGATTATAAGCCCCAACATAAGGTGTGGCCAGCCAGGGGCAGTTCACAGTTGACGATCGGCAGCCGCGCTAGCCGGCCACGGTAAATCGAATAATACCCACGATTACGGGCCATAATGGCCCGGGTAGTTACCGTGCGCGATTTCGGCTCCGATATGTCTTAAATACGGCTGTGGTAAAAAAGAAAACTCCCCGCAGAGGCGTAAGATGAGTGACAAATGTCTCTAAGACCCACAGCTAGGGAAAGTGACTACAAAGCCCGTTTGCCACGAACTTAAGCACGTCGAAGGCCTTTCGTGATTGGAAGTTTTACTATTTCTTATATTTCCATTTTATTTATAAAAACTTTCCTCCTATCCTCTATAACGATCACTAAAGTACAGGACACAAAATGGGAGACACTCGCTAATGGGAATAAGAACTCACAGCTGGATGGCAGGTCGCTCAGCTGCATTCCACATTCGATTACACAAGGCATTCAAAGCTACCGTCTACAGCTAAAACTTGGAGTGCAGTACTTTCTTCTCTTGTACATAAATACGTAACTATAATTTATTCACACATCACACTAACATTGCAAGACATGGAATTATATTTTAAGCAAGAACTTAGCGTCAAACACAATTGAATCACTAACACATGCACAACTATATTTTATGCAACACATCAAAATAACGACATCATTCAAACATGACAAAATCAGCTTATGTTATAAAGTTACATGCCAAAAATCAAGTTGTTCGTTACATAATCACAGCCTAAAAATTACAAATGTTTTAAGACTAACATAGACAGCGATGTCAAGTAAGCTGAAAAATGTCCAGATCAAGCCAAGGAGCCGACTGCATCGGGGCTTCGCCTCTATCCTGCTGGCCCTCCGAGGTCTACTTAACCGCCGGATCAGAACTCCCAGCATGCTGACCAGAGGTAGTTGGCGCTTCAGAGGTCCCGCCTGTCCAATTCAGGAGAAGAATTCATTGAATAAACAATAAGCGACCAAGCTATGAAAAGGCTAAAAGGGAAGACTTACCAGCATCTGTTCCTTGATCATCATCCCCCAACTGCACACCTACCTCCTCAGTAGCAAGCAGCCGTATGCCCTCCTTCACCGCCACTTTCTCCTCCTTAGTGAATTGGGCAGTAACCACATCCATTCTAAAGGCCATGCCACCCTCCTTATCCGCATCAGCCTTGGCCTCCTCCAGAGCCCGGAGATAAATCATGGCCATGATCCGGGGATAATCATCCATCCAGGATAAGTTGCCCTGCTTCCAAGTACGGAAATACATATCCTGGAGCATCTCATCCATCATCCCCTCGTTCTCCTCAAACTCCCTCATTCGGACCTCAGAAGCCAACAGCTTTGCAACGGCAGCATCCCTCTCCGATCGGTATCGCGAGCGGTCAGCCTAAAGGGATTTCCTCATCGCCTCCATCTCCTCCTTCAGCTTGGCTTGGGCAAGCTCCGCGGCTTCAAGCTTCCCAGATAACTCCTCTACCCGCTCGAGATCCGCTTTCCAAACCTCATCCACCGTTGCAATGGCCATATCGATCCGTTCCTTGCAGATGGCCTCCATTTTCCGCAACTTGGCTCTGCTAGCCTCTTCCATAGTTTTCTTTAGCCGTCTGGAGGCAGCCTCGTGCTGAGAGATCTGGATGGCCTGATCGGCGAGTTGCTTGGCCTGGTCGGCAACCACTAGCCGCAATCTTATGTTGGCACTCCCAATTTCCTCCCCGGCCTTGACCAGTCGGGCGTGATGCCCCATCAATTTCCTAGTCTCCTCAGCAACCCGGTCGATATTTGCCTTGGCTTCATCCCCCATAGTTACAATCCGCGTAGTAAGCAAATCAAGGTCCAGCGACTTGGCCTCATCAAGCACCCTTACCATAGGATTGCGAGGGAGAAGGTGCTCACCAGTAACCTCATCAAAGGAAATATCATGAGAACCCGGATCCAGATCTGGCTGACCCGCAAATGGATTACGAGCCAAGCCAGAACGATCAATATGAGTAACGGTAGGATTCTCTGATGGATGCGGAGAGGGTATGAACTCAGTATCATCCCCCATGATATCATGAATAGGCTGGGTTGGGAGCTGAGGTCCAGGTGAAGGTTCGAATAAGGAGTGCCTCCTCTTTTTCTTTTGAATATCCTCTTCAATAACTCCGAGAAGAGGACGGTAGCCGACTACGTCTCCGGAACGGTTGGTCGGAGGCTTTGGTTTAGAGGAAGCTTTGAGGAGTTTGAATTGTTCGAGACAGTGCCGAATGTCTAATGTCTTGGCCACCTTACCCGTTCCTGGAATAAAAACCAAGTGTTATAAGCATGCATGGGACTATAATCCAAGGAACATATGAAGTTAAAAAAGGAGTCAAAAATTCACCTTGAATCGCCGGAGTTTCCCTAGCTGAAATGATCTTGGAAGATGGATCGGCACCAGTCCCGGCCTTATCAGTTTTCTTTGGCTTGTCCACCAAGGCCGATCCTTCCTCCAACCCCTCAAAAGCCTGGCAGAAAGCATCATCTGTCCACTTCTGGATCTCCCCTGCTTGCCCAGAAGACAAAGCCCCGACGCCATCACCGCTCTGTCCTTCGCCACCATCACCACCATCACCTTCTCCATCACCTCCGCTCTCCTCCTCGCCTCTTTCCTCCTCTACATTTTCCGCCTCCGGAACATCTGGACATGTGCTAGGGGAGGGTCCATCGGATTTCTTGAGCTTCTTCCCCCCGGCGACTGGAGGTATCGAGAAGGGTTTCCTCTTGCTGCTCTTCGTCGTGGCCCCTCCTTTAGCTTTGACAGCCCTCTCCTCAGCTGTGTCTCTCTGCTTGACCACAAACTGACGTGGTAGAATCAAGTTGTGCTGCAGAAGGGTAGCATTCCTGATCAGGTAAGAAGCTGACCTCTCCCTTCCCGAAATGGCTTCTATCTCCGCAGCCATCTGAACCAGGTGATCGTTCTCCACGACCGCAAAGCCACCTGTCGCTAGCAAGAAATGAAAACACATAAGGAGAAGCATTGCAGTCAGAACGGAAATTATAAATAAACTTCAACTTACAACCGGAGGTGAAGCGACGGATAGAAACAGAGTCATCCTTGACGAAAAACCATTCTTTCTTGAACATGCTGAACTTCGAATATAAGTCCAGGATCGGCTTGAAGGATACGGCCGATTCCAACCTGATGTATGGAGACCCCTTCTTATAGCCCCTCAAGTTGTACAAATACCGGATCTCCCGGTTGGAAGGGGGACGCCCATATCTTCTTTGGAAAATGATGAATAGACTCACCAAGATAGCATAAGAATTGGGCTGAAGCTGGAAAGGGGCCACCTTCAAATAGGTAATGAAGCTGACTATCCAAGTATTGATCGGGGGAATGGCCCCACACATGCATTGGTACCTACTATAAGCAAAATATCCTTCAGGGGGGTCATACGGCATAACTCCCTTCCCTGGCAGCACCATGTGCGCTCTGTCAATCCCGGAAGAACGAGATATAACATCAAGCTGCTCCTCTTTGAGGGAGCTAGGAAAGCAGTTAGGAGGAGAGTTCAAGAGCTCCTGAGGTCCATGTCCATCCACTAGTGATCTCGGGGTGGGTTCCTGTCGTCCCGGTCCTGGCTGGGCTGGGGGAACAACGGGGGACTCTCTTCTGTCCGTAGATTTCCTCTTATCTGATCGAGTTTCCACTTTATGAGACATTTATCTGCAACACAAGAAAGTACATCGTTAAAACAGAAGATATAAACGAGCAAGTGTATGTAGTCTGGAATTTCACTCGTAATTCAAAACATAAAAGAACATTCAGCAGTTCAAGGCCAAAAAGTCATTCGGCACCCAAACTCCCGAATTCATTCGGTAAAGCAAGGCAAAAGGCCATTCGGCCTTATACTCCCCAAGTTCATCCGGTAATTCAAATGTTTAAGTTCATTCGGTATTCGAACTCCCCTATCCCATTCGGTAGTCCAGCCATAAAAGTTCATTCGACAGAAGAAAGCTCACCTGGTTCGGTAGTTAAGTATGGTTCGGTACTCGGTTGATTCGGCTGTTTCAAACAGTCAAGTTTGATTCGGCACTCAATTGATTCGGCTATCTCAAACGGTAAAGGAATAACAGTGGCATGATGCCCCTACTTATAGGCGAGCGCAGGATAACCGGACCAAACGGTTCGGCACTTAGAACCGAATAAAGCTATCCCAACTGCAAGAAAACAAAGCGCGACACATGCAGGCATGTGCCCCACTTTGGGGGGCAAATGTTGGGCGAATTCTCACCACCGATCCAAGGCCCCACCGAACCAATTCGTCACCGGACCGAGATCACCGGATCAATACCAAATCCCAACTCACCTACCACCGAACCATCTCCTTTCCGTGTCCCTACCGAACCAGCTAACTACCGGACCAAAGACTCTCCAACAACCACCGAACCAACTCACCCCTAAGATACTGCCGAACCAACTCACCTCTAGGCACTGCCGAACCACTCACCACCGGACCAAGCTACGCCCTCACCACCGGACCAACTCCTTTCCCAAGCACTACCGGTCCAACACACTTCCTATACATAGCTGAATCAATCTCCAACCAACCATCACCGGATCACTCACCACCGGACCAAGTCCCACCGAATCAAGGCGTTCCGGACCAACTTTGCCAGGCCAGATTGCATCAGCCCAGGCCCACCAGCTGCTATATACATCCAGGACCCCTGCCCCTAGCCTCACTCTATAAATAGAGGGGCAGGGGTACAACAATGGCAGACAAGTTTGAGAGCTCAAGCACGGATAGAACTTTCAAACAACTTTTAGATACTTGTAATCAAAGCTTTGTACTTGTAATCTGAACAGAAAAGGAGAATAACATATAAAGTGGACGTAGGCACATTCTGGCCGAACCACTATAAATCTGTGTGTCTTTTACAGTTTAGTCCATCTATTTATGTATTTGCACAAATCACCCAAATCATTAAGGACAACATATAATCAACTAAATCATACGACTTGGAGGTGTTTGCCCATTTTTTGTGCAAACACCTTGCAGCAACTTTCCTTGTTTAATTAGTGTCTTTATTCTTTTTTTTAGGTATTTCATGTGCAGCCCCCTCTTTCTTATTAAGACACACGCATACACACACACACTCTGTATATATATGCTGATATAAAAAAAGAGGGGAAAAGAAAATTTTATTTGCATGTATATGTAGATATATGTGTAATATATTTAAAGTGCTATATATTTTTAGTATCAATCTATGTTTCTAAAGTATTTCTTATGAAGTATGTATGTGTATATATGTTTTGAAGTGTGTATCTACATATATGTTTTATAACAACTTCAATATATTTTGGGTATTTTAGATTTGAAGTATAATTTTGAAGTTTATGGACTATATATATGCAGGTCTGTGTACATAGGTTTAAAGTATATGTATTTTAAATAAAGTATACTCAGATCCTACTTTTGAAGTAGATATATAAGTAGTGGGTTCTAAATATATATATATATATATATATATATATATATATATATATATATGATTTTTAAATAATTGTGCTTTAAGAATAATGATTATACATAAATATATGTTATTTAATATTTGTCTTACATTAAAATATTGATTTTCAAATGTATATGTGTGTGTGTATATATTATAAAGATTTTATTTTGAATACGTATTTTGAATTTAGGAAAATGGGCTGAAGGAGAAACACATCATGTTTTTTTGCTTGAGAGACGCATAGATTTTTTTCTTTTTTAAGGACGCGGGTTTTATAATTTCAGCTGAAGGAAAAACTTGAACAAAAATTAAATCATGCGTCTTCTTCAATCTCGTTCCTCTTCAATCTCGACCTTAAATCATGCCGACTACCAAAAATTAAATTGATCTTTGCTTCTTCTCGAACAAAATTCCCCGCTCCATCTTTCCAAACTCACTGTTGCTATTCACCTGAAGATGCCGACTCGAAGATGCATCTCACTTCACCATTTCTCTCAGATGAAGATCGAGATTGTCGCTCCACCCTTCTAGATTGCTTGAGTCGAGTTCGCCATTCTCGTTGTGCTTTGTGATATCGAGAACGGGAGATGATGCTGTGAGCGTTTTGAGTTTGAGTGCAATGCCACCTGCTTGTGAACCCTATGGAGTTCTAACACGATTTTGATCTTAATTGGATGTTTGACATGTATTGGAATTATTGATGATTGGTAATGTTTTTTGATCATTTTTTTGTTTCTGTGTGTGATTACTGTATCTTTCATATTATTATGCTATATGAAACTAGCATTTCTGTGTATATTATGCAATTTAGTCTTTTATTGTTTTATTATTTTGTATTTGATGTGGAATGTTGCTCTTATTAGTTTCAGATGGTGTATTTAATGTTGATTGTATTTTTGGTAAGCTTCAAGCTGTTGTTCATAGCTATAATATTATATTAAACTATCGTTTTGTATATTGTAAACATGACATTGGACTTCATAACTCAAATGCTATTTTAGACTATCATTTTGTATGCCTGAAGTATGCTAGTGGACTTTGTGATTAAAATGGTACATTGGTTATCATTTTGCATACTGTAACTTTGATATTGGACTTCGTAAGTAAAATGCTATATCAAACTATCACTTTGCGTATTTTAAATGAGATAGTTGATTTCATAACTTAAATGCTACATTAAACTATCATTTTGCGTATTATAAACATGGTAGTGGACTTTGTGATTAAAATGTTACACTAAATCCCAATTTGCATATTGCAATCATAATATTGGACTTCATAATTAAAATGCTACATTCATTTTGTCTATTTTGAACATGATAGTAGACTGCATAACTCAAATGCTACATTAAACTATCATTTTGTATATCATAAACATGGTAGCGAACTTTGTGATTAAAATGTTACATTAAAAAATACAGATGCTATATGTAATTATCATTTTGTATATTCTATTCATGGTAGTTCTCTTTAGAAATACTTATTTCATTTTGTATATTCTATTCATGCTAGTTCACTTTATTCAAGTATCATTTTTCACTTTTTTCCTCATTATTCAGTTGAAATATGCTTATGCTATATCCAACTATCATTTTGCATAGTCAGATAATGATACTATATTTAAAAGTACAAATGCTATATTAGTCTATCATTTAGCATATTAAACCCAATCTACTGTGTCTCAAGTATAGAAATACTATATCTAAATATCATTCGAAATTCATGGTACTTTTTAGACTGTTTTCTTCTTCTTCTTCTATATTCTGCTTTTCCATTCATTTCTTAAATCTTGAATTTGCAGCTCTTGAATCAAAGGTCGAAAATTTCTGACATAGGTTTGGGTTGAGGCGACAAGTTAAGTTTTCTCGATTTTGGAGAAATCGATGTCAACAACGGAAGATCCAATTCGATTCGAACATCGGCAAGAAAGAGGCTTGGACGATGGCGGCTTGGACGACAACGACTTCAGATGACGATTGCTTGGACGGTGGCTGCTAGGGCAAGCAGTAGCCGAAGGTAGACGGCTGCTTGGGTAAACTTGGACGAAAGCGGAGGAAACAGTTGAAGTTGGAAAATTGAAAAAAGCGCTACTGTTCTTCTGCCTAAATCCTAAATGTTGCGTCTTTGGTTTAAAAATTGGTTTACAGTTTTTCCTTTAAACTAATTACCTCTTTTGAATTTTAGACTACATAGATATATATAATTATTTGATTGGATCCATCGAGTTCAAGATCGTGCCAGTTTCACTTTGCTTTGCTTTGGATTTGTCGTAGAGTACATGATTAAATTTGTTGTTTGTCGTGTGGTCCAATCTCTCTAGCCTCGAAAGGTGAGCGATCATTCATGATTAATATTCTTATATTTAGTAGATCTGATTTACATGAAATGATGATTGAAATAATATTGTTAAATTTAAATTGTTAGTTATTCAATTGTTAAATATGATATGCTATTATTTGCATTTGTCCATCAATGTTAATCGATATATGGCACCATAACCCGTTGTATATATATTTAAATTGTTATTAATGATATATGTTTGTTGTTGATATGATGTATTATTATTAAATTTGTTCTCAGTCTGCAAGTTCCACGTTTGTTTAAAATTCCCCATGGGCTGAAATGATACATACCCGAACGATTTTATAGATTAAGGAAACATCATTATGGGTTGAAATGATAAACTCAAGCGATTTTCATTGAATTCAAATTTTGGGATTGCGAGTTGAAATGATATATATCCGTAAATATTTGACTTGCGGATTGAAATGATAAATATCTGTATCATTTGAACATAGGATAGAAAATTATATACGGACACCGTCGATCTATATTTTGAAATGATTTTCAAAGTTTCAAAGGAAATATATAGGTTTTAACGAATATTGATTTTTTTAAAATTATAATATATAAATGTTATTTTTATATATGTATAAGATTTAGATTTCCAAAATAACATGTTTGGGAAATTTTAATTTATAAATTAGTTTTGAAAATATAAATTTTAAGATTTTACTTATAATTTTATTATTTTAAATATATATAAAACAAGATTTAATATAAAAAAAATTTAGTAACAAGATTTAATTTAATAAAATTTAATCAACTACTTTATAACATGTTTAAGCATTTATTTAAATTTATATTAATATTTTAAAAATAAATTTTTAATAAATTTATTAATAGAGGTTGGGAAGCTAAATTAATGTTGACTTGGAATTTAAATTGGTTAATAATTGAATTTAAATAAGAATTGATTTGAACTTATTAATTTTGAGATTTTGAAAGATATGATTTATAACTAGATTTGATAAAAAATGATTAAATGAATATTTTCAACTTTAACTAAAATTGAGGCTACATATTTAATATTGATTTAAATTGTAAATTCAGATTTTATTATTATTAAAATGATTAAGTGAATATTTTCCAATTTGAATAAAATTAGAGTTAAATGTTGAAATCTAAATGAAACTTATATTGAAAATGTTTGAATATTTAAACTCTGAATCTTATTGGACTCAAAATGATAGTTCAAGCTTGGATTTGAAATCGATAAAAAAATTGAAATGGTTTATTGAGAATTTGAATTGGATCTTTAACCTTTTCAATTTAATGCTAAATAGAGATTGATTTAAATTGAATTTTGGAATTTAAGCTGGTTTGAACCGATTCGTGGAATTGGATTAAACAATTTGAATTGGGAAACTATTTCAGTAAAATCTCTTTAAATAAATATAAACTATTTTATAACTATTAATATATAAATTATTTTAACATATAAACTATTTTAATTTATAACTATTTTAATATATATACTATTTTCAATATCTAAACTATTCAAGTGGGAACTGTTATGATTACGGAAGTGTTATGATTTCAAAAAGTGTTATGATTTCAAAAGTGTTATGATTTCAAAATTATTATAATTTTGAAAATATTAGAATTCTGGAAATGAATATTTTTGAAGTGAATAATGATATCAAATTGATATGGTTTTGAAATGAATATGATATTTTGATATGAAGTATGAACTATTTGAAATGAAATGACCACGGTGTGAAATAAGCGTTTGGTTCTTAAGGAGACTGGGATCGGATATTGGCATACTATCTGCCAATGCCGAAAACCGCTTTAACAACTGTGTACGTGGTGGATATTCCAGAACGAAATAGGATGATTTCGCGACGATTCTATATGAGGTTTTAGCGCAGCCCTAACTCCCGTGAGTCGGCTTGATGTAGCTAAAATAGGAGCCACGTCGGGCCAAGTGAGATCATTCCTCCTATCGGACACATTTCTTCGATACCATTCTATTACTTTGTGATTTGATAGGGTGCACCTTTGATTTGGGAGTGTGTCTCGAGGTGGGCGGTAGTAGCTACTATGCGTTACCACCAGTCCGGATCCGTAAACGGTATATCAACCCTGGCATTGCCTCGCGTGCCTTGTCACATGCCCTATCATGCCTTCTATGAGTTTGCTTTGTGACGTACCTATGGAGTGCTCCCTGATAGCCCACCTATGGGTGGAGTTTACAATATCTGGATAGACCACGACATTATATAAAATGTGTTAAGGGGGATATGAGTAATGCCTTAATGCTATTTTAATACTTTACTTTACTATAGACATATTATAATAGCGTATTGTACTACATAGTAGATAGTTCCACGGATCCTTAGAGGATGAGTATCCCAAACATCCTTTAAGTTACTTGTATTTCAGTTGATATTTTACTTGAGTTAAATTTACTGATATAAGAATGTTAATCCTGACTCGGGTGTTTTGTGTTTTGCTTTATGCTCGGGTCAGACTGAGTGTCAGAGCATTTGAGATCCACCTTTGGAGATTGGAGCTTTGTTTGAAGATCTATCTATACATTTTTCAGTTATTTCAATTTATTCCAGTCATTTATGCTCAGATTCGTCGGTTGCTTACGTATTAGAGATTCATTTGTATTTGAGATTCCGTTGTATTTTGTTTCAGACTCTGATGTTTTATAGTAGCTTCATGAACTACTATTTATCTATTCCGCTGTATTGTTGTAATACTCTGTGTCTATGATTATGTGATTGATTTATTTACTGTATATGCTAAGTTTTGTCAAATAAAAATTAACAATTTGACATTTTGAGCAATTCAAGTCTGACGTGCACAGATGCTAATGGTTCGAAATAGGTTGGTCCTTACAAGCGGCATGATTTAGACGTAGGACGGCATTATGTAGGGTTTAGGGTGGCTGTGTGAAATAAAGTTTGACTTAGAAAATTTAAAAATATTATTTAATTTCAAAATATCTCGTTTACGACACGTTAAAATCCCGAACCCCTGTCGTGGCGTGCCTCATGGAAACCATAATGTTATACCCCTATTATGAATGGAACAGAATAAGTTTCGAGTCTTAATTCGGTTGTATACATAAGATAGCTTTTTGAACCCAATTATTATATTAAATTTTCGACATTAATTTCAACGCGTTTCTATCCCGTACGATCGAACAGTAACTCCAAACGCTACGAAATTTGAATTTCGATAATAGTACATTATTACGGATCCAATGGAACTGGTTTTGTCGAATTTTGAGACTATACCCCGGATTGCTATTTTTAACGCGTCAATTAAATCATCGATTTCAGAAATTGGCGAAATCACTTGAAAATTCAGTTTTAAAAACTTACTGACTCAATTTTAATTCAAATAGAATTTATACTCACATTAGAAATCATTTTAATTCATATTCAACTCAATTTCAATTATTTTCCCTATTTCCGCATTACGATAATCGCTGTATTTAAAATTTAAATTCATTCAACAATTCCAACCGAAATCTTCATATTCAAAATCAACTTATATCCCAAATCCAATATTTAAAAGCATTTAAATATTCAAAATTAAATATCAGAAAATCGGGGTCGTTTATGTCCCCTTCGTCGTAATGGATATGATTTTCATCACCTCCTCCTCTTCCACACGAAATGTGAAACATAAAACTCAATTTTTAAGCCAAAGATGTCTTTGTCAAGAATAACCAGCTTAAGTGATAAGTGGTACGATGTTCTAGACTAAGGTTTTAGAAGTCATGGATTTGAATCCTCTAGAGATCAAAATAAGTGGTGTTGTTGATACTCTAAATAACACCAGTAGTGACATGTTTATTTAAACGACATGAAGTTTTAAATTTTAGTCTGAAATATATTGAATACTATATTAATACAGCATTAGATAAAATGTAATGCTATATTAAACTAACATCAGAAATGAATGCTAAATTAAACTAGCATCTGATGTACTACACTGGATGAATTAAAATAACATTCATTTTTACGGTTAAAAAATACCAAATTAATACATTACTACATATGCATATGATGTTAAGTTCATATAACATGCACACATATATATTCGCTAAGCTCATATATCATTCGCTTTCATAGTTCATATAATGTGTAGTTAAAGCTCTGCTAAAACTCCACAAAATCCCCACCATAGCGCATAGCGCTCTTCAACCGCTGCGCCATTTCGATTTAGCGCTATTAAACAGTAGATCTGCTTTAAGCACCCATATTTTCCACTACACTCGCTAAATCAAGAAGTTTTAGCATCCACTTTAGCAATATAAATATACAAAGGTTAACTTGACTAGTTCTCTTTTAAACTAAATCAACAAAGTTAGAGTACAGCTTAATTTTAAGGCATACATGCTCAATATAAGTTAGAAATCTATTGTAGTCACCGTATCTAGTCTATATAAATCATGATATTCTTCGATTTTGTTATGTAAGATTAAACAATTCTTTTTCTATACAAATGATGTGAGAATGAGAAGATTAATTTTTGTTATAAACAAATAAGAATATGTTATAAAGAAATAAAAGCAGAAGCAATTAAAGAAAGGGGAAGAATAAATATTATTCATTCTTCTGAGATTATAAATATATTTACATTACATAGTCTACTTTATATAAAGGCTTCACAGCTAAGGATTGAACTTATCTCATAATGTGGTACTAAACAAAACAATATAAAAGCATATTCACTTCATGATTTACATATATTATAACACCCCCTTGAATATGCATCTTCAAAATCTTGAATGCTTCGATAACTTGAAATTGTTCCTTCTGAAACGTGTATGTGATTGCTCCCTCTCATTATTATCTTACTTGCATTTATCCATTCAGTCGATATAGATATTGTCAGTTGCCTCATTAAAAACCTCTGTTAGAAAAACCCAGTGGGAAAAACCATGAACGGGGAAAAGAGTGCAACTTGTAAAATCATATTAAAAATGATATTCTTTCTAAAAGGTTTGATACTTCGGGATCAAAACAATGCCACATTAAAACCTTAATAAGAAAAACTCTATGGGAAAAGTCTTAGTGAAGGAAAAAAGAGTACAGTATAATATGACATATTTTAATAATTTATACAATCAAATAGAGTTTGATACTTCTGGATCAATATAGTACTTCATTGAAAACCTTATAAAGGAAAAACCGATGATAAAAACCTTAGTCAAGAATAAAAATACAATTTTACTTAAATAACATATTTGAGATGTTATTTCTTGATAAGACGTTTGATTCCTCTAGATCAAGTAATGCATCGTTGAAACCTTAGTAAGAAAAACACAGTGGGAAAAATCTTAAATAAGGAATAAGAGTACATTATAACTTATTTTAAATGTTACTGGGGAGTTGATACTTTTGTATCAAGAATATGTCTCATTAAAACCTTACTAAGAAAAACCCAGTGGGAAAAATGTTAGTTAATGAAAAAGAGTGCATTATAACATTCTTATGGATGCCCCCTGATTTAAAAGTTTCCTCTGAATTCGTATTCATCTTTAGATAACTCAAATTGGTTATAGATACTTCTGGATCCATAAATATGTATCTCTTTCATAATACAATCAATAGCAAGATTGTTTCTTCCAAATATGATTTGCATTTTATGTATTTTGTTTGTTACCTTTATGAAAAACACATAATGTGCTTTCTTTTTTGTGCTTCAAATCAGTTTTTCATATTACAACTACATCTTTGATGAATATTAAAGTTCCATTACAAAAATACTAAAAAAAAGCAGAAAGTAATCTACTTATCTTTACAACAATACTTGGAAGAAGGTTGTAATCTACATTTCATGTTCTCTGCATTCTTTATAATCATCAAAGTTATTTATATTATTTACAAACTTATATATTTTAATAATTTTTGCATATCGCAACTAACACTTTAATGGGTATTAAGAGTTTCATTACAATAATACTTAAAAATAGGAAGTAATCTACTCATCATGAAATAATCAAGATTTTCATTACAATAATAATTAAAAGTAGGTTGTAATCTGCGCTCCTTGTTTTTTGCATTCTTTATAACCATGAAAGTTATTTATATTCTTCAGGAATTTGTATACTTTCATCATTTAAAATTATTTAAACCATATGTATACCTTCGGGGTAAATTAAGCGTTTCAAGCATTTTCACTACTTTGCAGACTACATGTCCATATTTCTATATTAGTAAAGGATTTATGATGGCAAATCATATTTTTCTCTAATCCTGGATCTTTAATCCATTTATAAACATAAGCGCTTTATTGATATTTCTTTATTTATCATGTTTTAGGTACGTAAACCACTTCTAGGGTTATTTGACAATCATGTCATGGATCACTTTCAGAGCACCCTTAAGTGTTTCTTCAAGAACGCTCACCTTATTTATTTGGCATCTTTATTATTTACTCCAAAAATGTTTTGAACTGACTATTGAACCACAATTCAGATGTGGTTTACACATTTTGATCCTTCAAGGGTTCAAACCTATATTGAGAAAGTCTAATAGGGATATTATTGATAATTTATTCAAGCTACTTAATATTTTGCATCATTTTATATTTTAACAAATATTTAACACCGATGATCAAAATGAACTTGTATCCCTTTATCCTCCCCCTCAATGTTGACAAACATTGTCACATTAAATAATAATCATCTTTGGATTCTCATTTTGATCCATTATGATATTGCTACTAGCAAATACACCATACATATTAATAATATGAGGATTTTTTTATTAGTTGATAAGATACATTAATTAATATTGCTTATTAGAGTTTGTTCTCATTCATTGATCTAGTCAATTGGAGGAATTTACTTATTGTATTGATCATTTGAATACATACACGACTTTAGGTCATTCAACATTTATGTTGATTTAAATCACTAAATAATATCTATACATAATCTATAAGATGAGCTCATAACAAACTTCAAGTTGTTAGCTGAATATTTACATATATGGACATATACGTGCATCCACGTATTACATCTATATTATTAATTTTCATATTCTTTCTCATTTGAATTAGTGATTTTTAGAACAAACTATTATAAGGATCTAGACTATTAATTTTTTGTTTTGGTTTTTTTTTTGTTTATCATTCGATGTGAATGTTAATCCTTAAAGATTAAATGGTAGTTTCCAAAACATCTGGTTTGAAAATACATATGCATCAAGTTTGACTTATCAATAATAACTACAAGTTATTTGATATGTTGCAACTTTTAGTCATAGAATATATTGTAACTTTTAGTTATCACAGAGCAAACATGCAACAAATTTTATACTTAACCACCTCCTTCGTTATAAAAACCCGAAGTAGTAGATATTTCCCCAAGCAGCATGGGAGATGATAACTCCAATTTCTAAGGTGGTTACACTTTTATTTTCAAAGATTATTACGGACGGAATAATACTAGTGTATTACTATAGGCATCCAGAAAATCTTTTGTCTCTCGTAAATAATGGTCACTATCACTACAAAACAGGCTTCATTCAGTGACCGGCAATAGCGACGGCTAAAAAAAGCGGCCGTCGCTAGCCGTCGCTTTACGCGTATATACAGGCAGTCCAGAAAATAGAAAACACACTTCTCCTCTCCCCCAATTCACTTCAGCAGACCCTCCTCCACTGCCGACGCCCCAGCCGCCGCCCCCCGACGCGAGTTGTCGATTTCCCCATCGCGAAAGCCACAACGCTCCAAAACTCGAAGGTATGCTATTGCTCTCAGATTTCAGCTTAATCTAGGTTTAATCAAAATCCTAATTTTGAAAATTGGTCGATTATATGTGATAGAAATTGATGACTACGCGGTAATAGTTGTTCATAGTAGCGTATTGATTGATTTGGAGATATGTTAAGAACCCTAATTCGGCGAATTAGTTAATTATGGGTTTGTTATTATGTAGTAGTTAATGATAATTTTGTATTTGTTGAGTTGGTGATATTAATTAGTAGTTAAAATATGTTTTGAAATTTCAAATGTATTAAATAAAGTATTTAAATGGTTAAATGAATTATATAATTTTTAAATGAGCATAATAACAACAAATATTATATTGAAATCAATTTTTGTAGAAAATTAAGAAATGAAAATAACTAGAATAAATATTCTTCTAAAATCGATTTACTGATAAGGCATATTTTCCGAGTTACTGATAGTACCCATGGATTTTGATTCATAATTAAACGAATTCTATTTGGCTACATTACTGAAAAAAAATTTAAGATCATTATTTCGCTACAGACCACTAATACTTCAATATTAATATTTTTTAATTTGTGCTTTATTTATGTGAACCACTTAGAGAATTTTTGGCCACGTCTGACAAGTGTTGTATATGGTCGGTATATGGATATTCGTTTTTCCACAGAACGGGCATCTATATTCATCTGATACAACATTTGTTGGATTTGTCCTAGTATTTGGACAAGCTACAAATACAATAAAGTGATCATATTTTATAAATCATTTCAGTTGAAACGGTTCAGAAAATTTCGATGGCACTTCCTTTTTTCACTGTTTACACACATTTATGTACGATACAGGGAATAAAGGGAAGTGCTGTCGAATTTTTTTAGAATCGTTTAACCTGAAATGACTTATAAAATATGATTACGTTATTGTGTTTGTAATGTGAAGTAGGATAACCGACCGTCAGAGTAAAAAAACAATAAACTTAAGAATTGAAAATTTGAATGCAGTATTTATTTGAATTTGTTAAAATAGTAAAGGGTTATATATGAATTTTTACAATACTTTAATATGAAGTGTTTTATTCAATCTTCTAACCTACATTTTACAAATCAGGAAATATGTACGATTATTTTGTCGATCGTAGTTGGATGTATGAAGCTTGAAAAGGTATGAAAGGATCAATAAAAGAACCTTTCTGTAATGGTGTACACGTATTTATTAGATTTGCTCAATCTAATAATCGAAATAACGTAGACATTCATTGTCCGTGTAGTAAGTGCGAACATCTGAAGCATTGGAAACCTGATGTAGTAGAAGTACATTTGTACAAATTTGGTTTTGTGCCGAACTATTACTTATAGGATCGTCATGGAGAACTTGTTCAACCTACACCTAATCCTGTAGTGTTAGAGGACGATAATACTATGACCAATCCTATAGAAAGCATGGTGCAAGATGTTGCACGATCAATGTTTCCTACCTTTGACCAAGGTGATGATGGGAACGAAAATGTTGACGAAGAGCCGACCGCAGAAGCTAATTTTTTTATGATTTATTGGATTCTGCTAAGAGGCCATTGTGGGATGGATGTACAAGCGGAACCGAATTATCTGTAACCGCCGGATACATCACTATGAAATCGAAATTTAATCTTACAGAAGCTGCATTTACAGAAGTTGTACAAACTGCAAAATGACACATGCCACCTAATAATTTGATGTATGATAGTCATTATAAAGTAAAAAAACTTATCTCTGCTTTTGGATTGTCGTACCAGAAGATAGATACATGTGTAAAAGGTTGCATGCTGTATTGGAAAGAAGACGCTCATCTTACTAAATGTAGAATATGTAACGAGGAAAGATACAAACCAAGAAAAAAGAAAGGAAAAGAAGTTCTATATAAGAGGATGCACTATTTACCTATCACTACCAGACTTCAACGGTTATATGCATCTTCTGCTATAGCATGTCATATGCGATGGCACGCTGTGAGAACACCAGAAGAAGGCACTTTGATACATCCATCTGATGGAGAAGCATGTAAACATTTCGATAAGACTTATCTTGAATTTGCGGCAGAGAGCTGTAATGTTAGGCTTGGCTTATGTACGGATGGATTTTCACCATTTTCTCAGTTTGATAGTAAATATTCATCATGGCCTATTATTATTACTCCTTATAATTTACCTTCATGGATGTATATGAAAACTCCATATATGTTTCTAACGATTGTCGTTCCTGGTCCCGATGATCCGACTCAAGGAATTGATGTTTATCAACAACCACTAATCGACGAGTTGAAAACACTATCGCATGAAGGAGTTGAAACGTACGACATTTCGAGAAAAAGGAATTTTCGTATGTTTGCTTCTTTATTATGGACTATTAATGATTTTCCAGCGTATGGCATGCTTTCAAGGTGGAGCACATCTGGACGTCTAGCTTGTCCTTATTGTATGGATGAAATACGAGCATTTCATTAAAGTATGGAAAGAAAATTTCTTGGTTTGACTGTCATCGGTGTTTTCTACATATCAATCATAAATTTAGAATGGATAAAAAGAACTTTAAAGCTAACAGAGTAGAGAATATGCTACCACCTAAGGTTTGGACAAGTGAAGAGGTATATGAAATTGTAAAAGGCTACCCAAAGATACATGAAACTGGGGTATAGGTTGAGATTCCAAGTAAATCAGACATTCATAACTGGTGCAAGCAAAGTATATTCTGGGAGTTACCGTACTGGAAAAATCTCCTACTCTGACATAACATTGACGTCATGCACAACGGAAAAAACGTGTTTGACAACGTGTTTAATACAATTTTGAATGTGAAGGGGAAAACCAAGGACGATGCAAATTCAAGGCGTGATACATTACACTTTTGTAAGCGGCCCGAACTTAAATTATAGGACGATAATAAGAAACCCAAAGCATGCTATGAGCTAGACAATAAGTAAGTAAAACTTGTTCTAAAGTGGGTGGAAGGACTTAGATGTCCTGATGGGATTTCTTCTAACCTCCGTAGATGTGTTGACTTTAAAAACAGCAAATTGAGTGGGATGAAAAGTCACAATCGCCACATTATGATGGAGTATTTTTTCCGTGATTTTCAAAGAACTGCTGCTTGCAAAAATATGGAATGTTATAACAGAATTGAGTATGTTTTATAAACATCTTTGTTCTTCGACGTTAAAGGTAGATCGTATATGTAAACTTCAAGCAGAAATCCCAGTACTTCTATGCAAACTGGAGAAAATATTTCCGCCTGGTTTTTTTAATGTAATGGAGCATTTACCTGTTCATCTTTCATCTGAAGCACTCCTTCGTGGTCCTGTGCAATATGGATGGATGTATCCATTTGAGAGGTAATTTAATTATTTTCGGTTTTTGTACACTATATGAATTTAATTAATTTTGTTTTAGGTACCTGAATCATTTGAAGAAGAAAATTAGACGAAAAGAACGAGTAGAAGGTTCGATTTGCAAATCGTACCTTGAAGAAGAAGCTTCAATTTTTTCTCACATTACTTTAGTAATGATGTGAGCTTATCGTTCGTAAGTGTTTCCCGCAATGAAGACACTATTCAGCAGGATTCTTCTCAAACAATGTTATCTATTTTTAGACAACATGGAAGGCCTGCTGGAAAATGTGTGGAAATATGGTTAGATGATAGAGATTACCATGTGGCACACACATATGTTCTTTTAAATTGTTTTGAAGTTGCACCATTTGTCAGGTAATTATGAATTCATATACAATTCAATTATACATGTATATATTAATTATAAAGGAATATAATACATATTTGCAGCATATACGAATCACAACATCCATATGGCGATCTCAGTAAACAATTTGCTGGATGGTTTTCAAATTACGTTCATGATATAGAAAATTGTGTTGTTGACGAAGGATTACGACATCTTGCTATTGGACCAAAATGAAATGTCAAAACTTATCCAATATTCTTCGTCAGTGGATTTAAATTCAACACCAAAGATTACGGGGCTGAAAAATTAACATACAACAGTTGTGTATTTGTCAAAGGAAGTGATGATCCAGAGGAGCATATAAAAGATTTTTACGGCGTCATAACACAAGTTTTAGAGTTGACATATTATATACAACCTGCAGAGAAAGTTTTTTTATTCAAATGCAACTGGTTTAGCAATGTTCCTGGCTTTGGAATTAACATGCACAAAGATTATAAGCTAATTGAAATAAGGCATACGTCGCATACTATAAGTATGATCCTTTTGTATTAGCTAAGAAAGCTTTATAAGTTTATTTTGCTCCATATCCGTCCTTAAAAAAAGATAAAGCAGACTGGTGGGCTGTTTTTAAAATGAAGGCAGGATATACGTTTGATGGAAATAATATTCCAGATGAAGCAGCGTATCAAGTGGATCTCGAGCCAAATAATGAAATAGTGATAACCGATGACATTGATGTAGGGTCGTTGACTGATGAATCGAATGTTTTAATAGATGCATTTGTAAGTACCGAAGAAAATGATATAGAGTACGAGACCGAGTCTGAATCAGAATATGACGAAGACTGATCATAGATGGCATCGCTTGTTGTATAAGTGTGAGCTATGTATTAACAATAATGACTATGTTCTGTAATATTATGAGCTATGTAATAATCATAATAATGACTATATATGATCTGTATTCTGAGTTATGCATTATTCTTTTCATGTATGCTTTTTTCGATGATTATGTGTAGAGTATGTTTATGTGATGATTATCACTTGATTAATAATTATGTGATGACTATGCGATGAATAACGATTATGTGATATTAATTGATGATTATGTGATGCTTATATGATGCTTATGTTATGTGATATTGATTGATGATTATTGATGATTATGTGATTCTTATGATATTGATTAATGATATTGATTAACGATTATGTGATATTGTATATATGTTTGTCAGTTATGTCTGATAGACGACGTGCACGACGTAGTACATCTCCGTCACCTTCACTTGAAGCAGGTCCGAGTACCTCTGAGCTAGATCTCCATCGAGTTGCGGAGATAGTTCCAAAAAGTGTTGGGTACGTATCAAACTTATTTGAATTATATTATATGAAATATATTGAATATATACATCAACATTTCTACAGAGGGTTCGAGGTGGAGCCGTCCGATTTCATTTTACAAGTATCGAAGGAGGCATACAAGAGTAGGATGTCTGGGTGTTGGCCTCAATGGGGAAACATTCCAACACATATAAAAAACGCAATATGGATGATCTTATGGTAAATACTATTTTGTAATATATAATTATGCCTTATATGAAACCAAAAACAATATGCCATCATGCCTTATGATATCAGTTTTACGTATTCTGTTCTGCGATTGTTTTTTAATTATACAATCTCTTTTACATAACACGTATGATAATTCAATATGTAGGCAGCTGTACGTGTGGATCCGCAGGATATGGATGTTTTTGTAAATCATTGGAATAAAAAGATGCGGAAAAATTATAGAGAGACTCTGTCGATGGCTAAGAGTTCAGGGAAAAAACCAAGTTGGATGGGGGATGATAGTTGGGCTGGATTCCAACAATATTGGGAATCTAAAGCATTCCGAGTAAGTTATATTGTCACTATATTTTTACATTTAAATGTGTTGAATTATTTTACTTAATAGTGTATATAAATTAATAGGAATGTCGGAAAGAAACAAGGCTAATAGGAACAAAAATCCCGCTTTACATCGTGGTGGCTCGAAATCCTTCCAACAACATAGGAGGGAATTGGTAAATAAATTAACCAACATTTATGTTATGCATGTATACATTTACTAGTGTCTCTTTACCATATATTCTATTCTTGTATATAATCTATTCTTGTGTATACTCATGCAAATTATCAATATAATATATTCTTGTATATATTCAGTGGGCAAAGTATGGTAGGAAGCCCACAGCGGCTGAAGTTTTCAGAGTCACACATGCAGTGGAGCATACAAATGAAGATGGGAATGTTTCATATGATTGGTCGGACGATAAGGCTGCTTCTGTAATGGTAAATATGTTTATTTATGTAATGAAAATATTTCATATTCGTTTATTTCACAGTAAATAAGTAAATTGTATAGCAATTGTGTCAAATATCTGTTCGTAATTGTAGGAGAGATACAACGTAGAGTATGCATGAGCGATACAAGCGAGTGGACAGGAGTCACTTACGGTTGATGAGTGTAATCAGATATGCGATTCAATCATTGAATCGACAAGTCGAAACAGGCGTTACAGTTTCGGCAATATGGTATGTACTTAATGTTTACACAGTAAAAACCTGTATGCCATGAACTTCTTATTCACTTGAGTTTATTACCAATAACTTGAGTTTTCTTATTGTTATTGTATGCCATGAACTTCTTATTCACTTGAATTATTTCACAGGCTCTTAATTTTCATATAAGAGATCCATAGTGTGACGCCCCACCTCTATACCCACGCTAGCCAAGAACACTACGGTGTAATGCTGTCAACTAGCACGGAGAATAAGGCTGTTGAGGAGCGACCATCTGTATAATTGCTTTGTGCGAGTACCGATATGCCAGATAAAAATATAACTTTTCATCTCAAGAGGAAATCCGACATACCGACACAAACTCAAAGCTACTACACAGTGGCTATAAAGGTCTTCGGAAACAAATATAGAAATGAACATAACACAAATCAGTCACAGATAATTCATATCACAAAGGCGGAAATAGATATGAATATAACACATGAAAGTGTATATCAGAGTAGTGGTCAAATAAGATCCACAATAATACAAAAGAATAGCAACACGTGCTATACAAAAGAATACAACTATGAGTCCATATCTCAAGTGTATACAACAAAATAAACTACTAATCTAAGTAGTTAGCCAAAAGTCAGAGTAATGATCCTGGATGAGAAGTCAAGCAGAAGCACCTGTAACATCTCGGTCTGGCCCGAGTATTATTTAATAAGAAAATAATAAACGGATCAGTCTAGCTATAAATATCAGAAGAAATGATATAGAATAAGAGATATGACTAAACGTATAATAATCACAATGCCAAGCTGTGATAAATAACTAATTGAAAAATCAATAAGAGATTAATCAATATCGCAAAGATCTACTCAAGATAAAAAGGAATGTCATACTCCTAATTTCATTCACTAAGCCACAATAAATGACATACATATCCATGCCAATCGTAAAAGTTGGTGAAACATAAATTCTAGAATTCAACACACGAAATCCAGAAATCACAATCAAATGGGACAACGACGTCGTACAGTGTGACATCCGATGAACCAAATCACAATCAAAGGGAACAACGACGTCGTACAGCGTGACATCCGATGAACCAAAACACAATAAAAGGGAACAACGACGTCGTACAGCGTGACATCCGATGAACCAAAACACAATCAAAGGGAACAACGACGTCGTACAGCGTGACATCCGATGAACCAAAACACAATCAAAGGGAACAACGAAGTCGTACAGCATGACATCCGATGAACCAAAACACAATCAATGGGAACAATGACGTCGTACAGCGTGACATCCGATGAACCAAAACGCAATCAAAGGGAACAACGACGTCGTACAGCGTGACATCCGATGAACCAAAACGCAATCAAAGGGAACAACGACGTCGTACAGCGTGACATCCGATGAACCAAAACACAAAGACATTGCACAATGCTAGTCTAAAACATAAAATGATCGTCATGATCAAAGAGAAGTGTCGATTACAGTAAGCTAGTAAATATATGAGCTTAGCTTCATGTCCCATAACCACTAGCTTAACTTAAATATTTACGAACAAATTGTAGATCTCCACTAGAAAATTGTCACAAGAGTTTTCAATCGAACAAGTCCAAGAATTAACCGACGAAGTAAACGCAAGCGTTTCATACCACTTGTTTTACTAAGTCGTTTAATTGGATTTCTCATACGAGTGAGGTAAAGGTTTGTATATACTAATAGATTGGAAAACGGTTTTATAAACGAATTTGGTATTAAAATAGAATTGAAATCGTTTGAGGAAAGAGTTTTGATATTTACTACTAGTATTGAAACCTTTATATTTTAAAGTGACAAATCATAGAAGTGATTGTAGAAACAATCAATCATAAAAATTCACATCCGAAGACGTGAATGAAATCCAAAGAAATCGATCCGAATCCATCAAAATGGGTATTCCCAAAAATTCCAAGAATAGAAGTCATTAAAGTCGTAGCAACAACAAGTGGGAAATAACACGAATCGATGGAATTTGGAAACCAAGCAAAAATATGCACAAATAGGCACAATTAGGCAAATTGGTGCAGGTCAGTCGACTGACTCAAAGGTCCAGTCGACTGAACCAGAAGCAAGGAAAAATAATTTCCTGCAGTCAGTCGACTGACCTAAAAATTCAGTCGACTGAATGCAGGGAAACAGAGGACCCGAGCCTCTGTTAGTTGCCTTCGGAATGCCTATGTGCTACAGCCAATCGATTGACCTAAAGGTCCAGTCGACTGACTGGCACCAAGGCTGTTTTCCAGCCTATGAAATGAAGATGCAATCTTCTTCAAAATGCAATCGAGCGAGCACGGTCACTAGGGGTTTATGCCAATCGACTACCCGGCCCTATAAGCTCTTCGATGCATCACCAAAAACAAGTTCAAACATCCATAAAAGGATTTTCATAGATTTTGACTTCGAAACACTAAAAATTAGAATATACACCAAATCAATTCAAACCAAAATCAAATGCACATGAATATGTGTTAGGAATTCATACCTAACAATCGAAGATAATCATAGACCTAGATGTGAGATTAAAATCTCACCTTTGAACCCATATCAATGAAGAAGAAGCTTTAAAAACAAGCTAGGATCAATTCCTCTTCAATAACAACTCAAGAAGCTTCAATCTAACCTTAAAAGAGAAACATTTCCTAAATTAGGTTTAGGAAATTTCTGAAATCAAAGAGAGAATGAGTTGGAGAAGATGAAGAGAAAGCTTACCAATGGGTTCTCTTGGGTTTGGAGCTAGAAGATGGATTTGCTAATGGAAACTAGGGCTTAGGATTTCCTAATTCTTTTTCTCTTCCCCCATTTTTGATGAAGCTTGAATGTATTGGGAAATTATGAAGTAATGAAGAGGAGAGGGGGTTGGAACTGAGCTAGTAAGTGGGGTTATTGGGCTTAGCCCAAACCAAAGCCCTAAGTGAAAAAGGTCAAAATTCGGCTATCTCCAAACATATCGAAGTTTATACTCAAAAAGGTCGCAAACGTCATTTTGAACTTAATGGGGGTGGTCTCAAGTCCTAATTCGACCGTATGCAAAAAGTAGCTTTTCGGACCAAAATCCGACGAACGATAAAATATTTAAATAAAATATTTAAATATAAAATCGATAAATATGCGGGTTGTTACACATAGACGAGGAAGAGATTGCTCGGATGCAAACATAATTGGATGAGCTCAATGATTGGCGGAAGAGTCGGTTGGCGACGCAGATAGATGAGCGTATTGCTGCGTTCTATCAGGAGCATGAGTCAATGCCCGGAGAAGGAGGTGCAGATGATGATGATGCTTAGCCGGTTTGTTTTGATGAATACGCTTTATATATGTGTGTGTGTGTGTGTGTGTGTGTGTGTGTGTGTGTATGTATGTATATGTATGTATGTATGTATGTATATGTACATATTATGATGTGTTTGACATTTGGTACTATGGATGTTGTAATTGATACTTAGTGTTTTGGTGGGTTTGGTATTTTGGTTGTTGTGATTGATACTTGAACAATGTGGTTTGGTTTGGTGGATTTTCGTATTTGGTTATGTTGATATTCTTATATGATTTTAGAATATTTAATATTTGATGATTTGGTTGTGCTGATATTGATTATATGGTACGATGGAATGATATTATATGTATGAAATGATGGAATTATATTATTTGGATTGATTGAGATTGAGGATTAAAGGTGCTGCAAATTAGCTGGAAAAATATTGCAGGCCATCAACGGCTAGCGACGGCCATTTGGTCAAAATAAGCGACGGCTAGCGACGGCAAATTTGCAACGGTTTGGATCAATAACCCTGGAAATCAACAAACCAACAGTTGCTTCCACGTGTACATTTAGCCGTTACAAGCCGTTACAAAACAAACAACGGAGTCGTCGCTAAGGCCGTCGCTTTCTTTGGTTGCAACGAGGTATTTTGCAACGGCTTTTAGCGACGGCCGCCAACGGCTTTTTACTGTCGCTAAGCAGTGTGTATTTTGCAGTGTATACAAACCCTGCTTACATGCTTACTAATAGCAAGCATTATTTTGTTTTACCAGTACAACCATACAACGGCGGAGGAACCACCCGTTTAGTTGTATAATATAAATAAATTTGTAGTCTTTTGTTAGTTTCAATAAAACTTGTAATGATGGTGTTTGACACAAGATTGTTTGCGCCATTAGAAAAAAATAACAGTATTAAATAATGTAAAACAAAGAACGATTAATAATTAATTTCTTAAATAATATATGTGCTCGACCCGAGGATGTTAAAGAGGGGCTAAATGTACAATAGAGAACAATTTTCAACTTTTTTTTTCAATTATCTAAGAAAATTTCTCTGAAAGAAAAAGTAGTTTCTTTTTTATGAAATCCTTTTAACACAGTTATAACTAATATGACGCTACCATATACTTAACTATTTTTACCATCAAAACCAAACTGAACCTTTAGATTGTGTATGATATATATTCGAAACCTATGTTTTTAAACATCAGCAAGTTATAAAATAAATAATATGTATACTTGATATTACACATCAGAAATGTTATCAACATTATCGGACGTAAACTCAAATCTGTAGCTGAACCATCGTAACTCAAACAATATATGCAAAACATATTTTTGCAATTTACTCCAAAAAAAATATATGTCAAAAACTGGTCTCAAGCTAATCAAGTGAGTGCATTAACTTTGATTTCTTTGATTCGAATGTTCAACACAAATATAAGGAAATTAATATAATCATTTTGTACATTGTGCAGTAATCGGCATGCGCTATGCAATGGAAAAATATAATGATAGAATGAACCACGCAATGCTAATGTAAAATATAAATTAACTATAGAAAGGACTACAGCATGAAGCACATGAATACAACCATAACGGCATGTATTGTATCTTATAGTCCACCTTTAAAAAAAAATATGAAGTATCAAAATAATTTTGTCATAACAATATATTGTAAGCTTTTTTTTTGGTAGCTTCAAAATTTCAGTTGCTTCAAAAATTTGTTTGCATTGCTTGCAAGCACGTCTTCACATGTCTTGGTGCATAAAATTGAGAAATCATTTTATGGCAGCAGTTTTATATGATAATTAAGAGAAAATGGTACCAATTATGTTTACTGTAAAAAAAAAAAAACGTGCTCACACCTTATCCTATCAATGTAATGTTTATAAAAGCTATTTTACGTTAGTATAGAAAACTCTGTATACACATTATCTTTAAATATAATATTTTGTGGAACATAACCTTAGAGCAACTCCAACAGATCGAGTGCGAAAATTCGATTTTTCACACTCCGAAGTGTTGGAGCCCTCATTTCTACAACAGAAATGAGGGCAGACACCTGTTCAACAGGCGTCTGGATGCCTGTTGTACCGGTGCTGGATGTCAGGCGCATGTTCAACAGGCGCCTGACATTCAGGCGTCTGTTTAACAGACGCCTCGCCGAATCACACATTCCCGTACCAAAGCCCTACCTTTCTGCACCATCGGGGATTCTCGTGCTCTGTTGGACTGCTTTTTGGGTGCGGATTCGAGAATATTAAATCTGTTGGAGTTGCTCTTAGCAGAATCGGAATAACTAGGCAAAGTAAGCCCAGTTTTCTCCAATGCTAATTTTGCTGCACCGATATCTGCTTTTTCGAGCATAACCAATTCTTTTGGACACCATGCGTAGTATGAACCTCCATAGCCATCATATGTTTTTTTTGAGAAGTTGAGGGATAACATCGTGTTGAAGATTTATAAAAGTTTCGTGCTGATAACGTGTTATAAACAAATAAGAATACGTTATAAAGAAATAAGAGCAGAAGTAATTAAAGAAAAGAACAGAATAAATATCATTCATTCTTCCGAGATTAGTAATATATTTACATCACATAGCCTACTACTTAAAGATTGAACTTATCATATGATGTAAGACTAAACAAAATAATATAAAAGCATATTCACTTCATAATTTACATATATTATAACAATTTTAAATATTTGGTTTTATATCTAATGAATTTTTTTACATCTTAGTTTTTCATTATACTACCGTTTTATTTCTGCTATAATTTTCTGATGGAGGAACAGTTCATAAAACATCTGGTTTTACGAGATGTTATAATAATATAGCACTAGCTGTTCTTTACAAGTTGCGTCCTTCAATGACTGAAGTCTCTCTCTTCCCGTTTACCAATTTCTAAATCTTTGTTCTTAATTTGGGCCAAAAATGGTCCACCTTGATAGCAGGCTTTTAACTTCTTCATAAGCAGTAGTTCGCCAGTCCGATGAGCCTGTTTGTTAGAGTAGCAAATGGAATAAACTGACCAGCTTCTTCTTCCTCCTCAGATCTCAAGCTTCTAAAAGATCACCCAAGATTGTGAAAAACCTCCATTTTTCTCTCTTCATAATGGAAGATTACCCAGAAGAGTTACGAACTCCACCAGTTTCGTTAATCTCTATCATTTCAACTCCATCCATCCACCCAACGATCTCCGCCTTCCTCCACTCCGAAAATCCACCTATAAACACCCTCGCGCTACCCGACTTCTCAAAAATCACGATCTTTGCCAAAAAAAATTCGAATTTGAGAGATCCTCTGCAGTATTCTTCTGATAAAGAGAAGAGGGATGAGACAGGTATATTGAAACGTGGTTGGCTGTTAAAGCACCGGACTAAAATTCCAGCTGTGACTGCGGCAGTGTTTCGAGCAGAGGAAGTGGCTGGGGATCCGATGACTTGGTTGAAGGTTTGTACTCATATCGATGAGCTCAAGTAAGTGATTTTGGATCCATTGCCATGTTGTCAGTATAATTATTACATCGAGAATGGTTTGAGTGTGGTAAAATTTGTTGAATATGCGAGTATATGATTTTTGTTTGATGATAAACACACACATATATATATATATATATTCATTTGAATGTATTTGTTAATGTTCTATTTTATTTTTCACATAATTAATATATATTTGCTGAATAAAATAAATAACACAGAATTTGAATTCAAACAGAAATTTTATTCAAACAAATATTTATTACAATTTTTGAACAGTACAAATTTCAAGCTCTCACTATAATATATACAACTTCAATTACAATACAATTTTGATCACATCACGATTCACATTTACATTTGACCTCACTACATATCACTCATTCACTCAACTCGTATTTTATCTTCAACTTCATTCTAGATTGAATCCAGCATCTGAGCAATCTGCAAAAATAAATATTGACGCAGTAAAATTGAAAATGAAATATTTTTCTAGTACAAAATAAAATGTAATTTTGAAAATAATATTTGCCTCAGTTATTTGGGTTGATCGTCATCATTTAAATTTGAATTTATCATACACGAACAGCTTGTGACATGCACAGTGTATCACTGTACATGCCACAAGGCCGTGCACACCGATATATACACTTGATAAATCTACATGGACATGTGAGCACAGGTCAAACCCAAAACGTCGGGTTCAACTCAAGTGCAACAAAAATAATGTCACAATATCAGCACAAGGTCAAACCCGAGCTCCAAGCTGGATTCAACACATGTGCAAATTAAAAACGAAACGAAACAAGAACTGTCAAAAATGATGACCCAACAAATGAACCAGATCAACAATGACTAGAACTAGACAGTCCATACATGTCAACCAGGAAGCAAACGAAGTCAACATAATACAACAGTGGACATAGTCGAGGCTATAACCCAATTCAACATGCTTAGTTCAAATGGTCATGACAGTCAAACAGAACCAAGGCAGTGGTACAAACTACAAGTGCGTCAACCAAACAACTCAGTGCAAGTTAGAGCCAAAGCGGTTAAGGCTAAAATTGAACAACGAAGTCATGTGGCAGTTTCAAATCAATGCATTAGGATAAATCAGTGAGTATGCTACAAGGACGAACACAGTCTCGACCAAAGACAAGCTAACCAGACATCATGTAGACATCAAGCGAATAGAGGCAAAACTCAAACATACGTACATTTATATACGAACACACACACTAATGGATATATATGCACAGACTCGAGTGAAACAGTGACACAACCTTAACAATGAAATGACCATGTTCAAAACAACTGTACATGAACACTTGCAACATAAGAAGGCCATAGTACAGGCAAAATGAAAACAGGCTAAAGGAATCACAGTGCAATGAAGATTACAAGAAATACAACACATATATACATACATAGATGTATGTATACACATGGTAGCTGAAACAAATGGCTCAAACTCAACTACAAAGAGCAAATATACAACATACATATGGTTGCAGTTACAACCTAAGCATGCAAATACAACACAAACCAAACAAGGGCAAAACTGCAAACAAAGTGAAACTACACAGAGGCAGTGCATACATGAAGCAAAGACCAGAGATGTGTGGATACAAGAAAAAGTGACTTCAACAAGTTGATATGCAAACAATGTATGCAGTGACATGGTGACAGTAGAATACAAACCCGAGACTACAAAACATTCATATACAAGTTTCACTGACTCGAAGGAGCAAACATATAGAACAAAGGATATGAAGTCAGTGCCAACAGTACAATGTGAACTAGTTCGAAACAATATGGATGTCGAATGGACAAGCAAGTGCACACACTAAACCAACAAGAGGCCAGAGGGATTAATATGGCAACACAGCAAGCACATGAATGCACAATGCAAACTACAACACCAAGTGATACAACAGTTCAGTGAACAAGTGAAGCACATTTGTTTATATGTGTAAATATATATATTACAAGTTCAAGCTACAGGTCAAAGACATGGCTGAAGTAAGTACACAAAGAAAATGCAAAGTCAACTCAAAGCCATATGCAATGACCAGAGGCAGTAAACAGAGAAGCTGAAGTTTTGAACCAAAAATAAGGCCGCAGGTAGTTTCAAACCAAATCAGTGACGAAGACACAGAGAAGAACCAGATTATCAAAAATTCCAAAATGGCCGAGCATTGAAAATGCTACAGTTTTATCAAAGCCAAGTTCAAACCAAAATCAACACCGTGGTAGCCAAGAAATCAAAATCAGCACCGTGTCAATCAAGAAATCATAAATATACAAAATTGATAAAGTCAGAATCAATCTCAAACATCCAAACGAAGATCAATGGCCAACGCAAATCAATTAACAAATTCAAACAAATATATACGAACGAGAAAATAGGGATTCGAACCCTATATAAACATTAACATCATCGGCAAATTTTATCATCGAGTTCAAGTAAGCAAGAACAGTAAAGCAAAACAACAAATTACATACCGGAGCAAGATCGAACTCGATCATCGAAGGAGCCGTGAGCCAAGTGTAGAGACGATCGATCGACGGAGCAAGAGAGCGAAATCCCAATTCGATCGATCAATTTAAAGTCGGCATTTCAAAGCCCTAATTACAGATCGAAGAAGAACGAACAAGGAATGACCGCCATTTTCATGAAAGAAAGGAACGGAGTAAGTAAAAGAAAGACGGACCGACTAGAGATAGAAGAAAAGCGGGCCAACCATTATAATATTTTTATTTGTTTATAATTTGGGCTTAATTTTTAAATTAGGGTTTTAATTTTTTTTTAAATTTAAATTCTTCTGTTAAACCGTTGTAAATTTTGGTCGTGTGACTAGAGGACAAACTACGTGGCGTAGTTTGAGAATTCGCAACTCAGTGGCTGAGTTGCGGCGGGGTTTTGAGTGTAGAGTTAAGGCTAGTCGATAGCGGGTATCGCGAGTTTACGTGTGTAAGCGTCTGACTGTTTAATTTCTATTATAAACCTTAGGGGCAGCACGTAGGCAGAGTTTTGCCGAAGCTGGATAAATTCTGTGTCGTTTTATTTCTGCATTTATTATTCTGCTATTATCCGTGCTGCTATTATTTTGATATATCTGTGTTGAAATAATTTTATAAGCTTCCACAATAATTTTTATAATTAATAGCATCGCCCTATTCATCCTCTCTCTAGGGTGAAATCGATCCTACAAAATTGTATTCATCAATCGTTTCAATAGTAGCATGCCCGGTAGTAGTGTGAAGAATCCCGTTTGGCACCTACTTTTTTCTGAAAAGATATTTTGTGGAAATAAGTTTGAACAGTAATATGTAGTTTGATTGTACACATATATATAAGGCTATGACTATTAAACCCCCATTAACCTCCTTCCACACCCCACTTAATATAGTAAATTTATTATTGCAAATTTGCCCATATTATATAATTAGATTTTGAATCATCTTTTCATTTGTTTTTAAGAAAAGTAAATGAGAAACACAATCATTTAATTAAGGAGAAGAAATACAATGATGATTATGAATATGATAATTTGTAAGTTTTTGTTATCAGGTAAACAACTTATCCCTTGTTCTTATTAGTGTTTTTTGTTGAGTTGGCATCATTTTGTTTTCCTACTGCGTGGAATATTAGTAAATCTAGTGCATTATGCATTCCGAAATGATAAAATCCTAGTGTCATGCACTCACTGAAATGAAAAAAGCCAAGTCTTATGTCAACTAGAAATCGATATAAACCTAGTTTTGCAATCACATATTTGCAAAAAATTTAGTCTTGTGATAATCTGATGGAAACTTACCTGTAGTTTTAGGAATCGACTTCCTTCTCCAATTTGACTACAGCGAGAGAATTTTTCTTCTTCCAAATTTCTTACTCTTTTTGAATTTCTTTAATTAAAGAATAAAGTAAGAAAGAATGTAAAACATTAGAGGGAGAAAGTGAAAAAAAAAGATACAATGGGAATAAACTGGGATGGGAAAAGAAATGTATGGGGTGTTAGTTTTTCTTAATAAATGATGGAGTGGGAAAGATAAATTCTGGCGTGTTAATAGATTTAGCCTAGATATAATTTGACTTCTAAGTTTGATTTGGATGTTTGCTTGCTACAACATATAAACAATGACTGTATACCAATTACCCTGCATCAAAAGATGGAGAACATATTCAATAGTTATCTTGCTTGTAAATTGTTTGAAACAATAAAACTGTTTTAGTCAATTACCCAGTCTAATTACTTATGAAATTCTATCATAAATTATAAGCAATAAATAGTTGTTTTTCAATTTAACTTTCATGCTACTTATGTTACCTTCCTATAAAGAATTCTCACATCTAAACCGAAATAGGCTACTTGTAGGTAGATTTGATCACTTGTAAGAAGCTGCCAAACATAATCGGGATCGGCCATCTAAGTGCAAGTTATTCTGCGTTGATCAACCGACTATTATATTTATGTTTATCTGGTTAGAACTTGGAAAAATTCATCTTGTAATCTGCATATACTTTGGTTCTTTTTCAAACACAATTCATCATGTTTAAGTAGTGAGAGAAATATTTACATCGACTTCCCTCTCAAAACCCGCCCGGAAATACTTGTAAATACAAATTTGTAAACAAGCAATATTGTAACTTCCTAGTTTTTAATGTAGGATGTTGCAGAGGAGCCGCGTGTATTGTTTTTATGTTCAGTGTCCCTAGATTTGAAAATGCGATGACATTAATCAGTGGCGACCCTTAAAATTCAGAGAGTTTAGCTGAAATACAGAGCGTGGGTCTTCTATCATTTGCAATAAATGGTTTTTTAGTTTAAGATAATATATGGCAGTCAAAACTGATCGATGATGCTAAAGTTAACTTGTATTGAAGAGTTTAAACAGATTTTCCCATGTATAAAGTATAAACTGCTATAAAAACTCAATATCTTATAAATTAATAGCTTCAAATTAAAATTGGAACTTAAATGAAGTAAGCTTCTTAGGCGGTTTTCATTTGGTCCCCTGCTAAGGACCAGTTCTGGTGTTAGTATGTGTTTGCTCACTTACTAGGACAGATCATGCTATAGACTTTCTTAAGTTTGGGTTTTACTGAAAAGCAATTTGCATAAATTATGCAAACTGTAAAGGCCAGACACCAATAATTGAATAATAGATGAAGTAGCAATGGATCTAGGATCCATATTTTGAAGTGAAGTACATGTGATATACGCAGGTAACATTGGATGATAATTGTGATATATCATCATCATTAATATATCGCATATCAAACAACAATTATTATTTTTTTCTTTTTAAAATGTTAGTAAATGCCGATCATGGTATATTATGATAGTTTAACAATACTTGCCTAAATATGGTTATGTTGGACAAATATTTGTTGCAAATACATTGAAAATTTCAAATATCAACAGTTTATGTACAAATTTTTTATGCTATATTATTATCACACAGTCCACTAAATGTTTATGCTTTAAAGTAGTAAAAAGGAATATATATATATATATATATATATATATATATTATTTGTCGGCATCATGTTTTTACGTACGATTCTATTTCAATTTTATCCCAAATAAAAATATCGCATATTGGTCATCGATTGATATTTTATCGATAACGATATTAAATATCTAACATGCATCATACACACATGTACATATTACGGTGGGGGAACACTTTATACACAGGTGGATTTTACTACGTGGAGTATGATACAAGCATTAATAACACGAAGGTACACCTAAAAAATGGATTAAACTTTTTTCTTAAGGTGGGGCTTACTACATTACGATACAAGTATGAAAGACTTGGATTTTTGCAAGCAATTATCTATTGTAAGTTTTAAAAAACCAAGGAGTCACTTGTCTCATGTCATCTTATGTACCTTAGCAACTAACATAGAGCACACAAGGGCATACTTGTTGGTCTTAGATGAAAAACTACATCTTATACCAACAACCTTTATTGAGACCAATGTGTGTTGCATAAACGTAAGCCCTTATGTTAAATACCCTACAACTCTCACCACATCATATCAAAATCATTAAAATTACTAGTCTTCAGTCAAGATACTTCAACTCTCTCGAGTACCATATTTGTTGAGATGTTGCCAAATATGAGTACCAATTGGTGTTTTATTTCCATTAACCATGCCAAATCACAAACCTACAAACATACTGTTTTCAACGATGATATGCATGCAATGCTTTGCATATTAAAAATACGTTGATGTCCTCGGGTTATTTTGTATTATACCATAATCTTGCTTTACTTATAAAGATATTGTTTTTATAGAATCTCCTAAACACCATTGTCAGCTACGTCGTTTGTTTTTATAGCCCATACTATGTGGATAACTATGCTATCATATAACATTTATAAACTTGCTACATTACTTTGACATTCTACTCAAATTTTTAAGCAAATTAAATTGTTGATCTATACATATGTACAATTAGTTAGTGTAGCTCATGCAAATAGAAACTATGTCAAACTAGAAAATTATTATATACCTGTTAAGTCTAATAATTTACTCTATGTGTGTGTATATTGGGTGGGTTCAACATAGGGGTGTTACGGTTATCGCTATTACCTTCAATCATAATCGATGTTAAATAATATACCATACTGCAACTCTTCTAAATAGTTAACCACGTCTACAGTTACATATCAATGATAATGGTACGATTGATAATTCATACGTTATTCTTAATTAATAACTTTGGTTCTGTCTTTTTTTAAAGAACTATTTTGTTTGTTACAAAGTAAAGCATGAATGCCTATGTTACTAGTGCATGAATACACTTTGTCAATAGTGCACATACTATTCATCTAACTTAGATTACTAAACTTTGTACTTATTTGTGAAATTATAAAAGAAAATCATGTGCGGTTGGCAATGTTTGAAATCTTGGATTTCGATCACATTTCGTATTAGTTTTTGCGCACAAAATATTTCATATTGGTGGAGATCTCGGATGAGACAAGGGTATATCGGTGTTCATCTCGAATTACATCTCGGGTCTTAAAGTTCATCTCTGGGTTATCTTGGAGTAGCTTACATGTCCAAATTTGATGTTATAATGATTTTTTGAACAATTGTTATTTAAAAAGCAAAATAAAATTATAACATACTTGATCAGCGTATAAAAAAGGGTTGAAATAAATGTTTGGAGAAAAAAGAGAATTTGGTTCGTTGAATTAATTTGATAATTATTGAATAATATCCTTTTATTTAAACACTGAAATGAAATGATATTGTTTGTTTTGCCTCACCGAGCTAAAATGTAAAAATTATGTCAAGGGGTCGGGAAGTAGTAATTGTATTGAGCAATTTACTAAAAAACTTACATGGAACGAAAAAAACGTTATGTAAAAGAAGAGAAATATATAATTTTGGATGAGATCTCGAATTGAGATGTCGATCCATATCTAGATGAGATTTGAATATTCAAACGAGATAAATGTTAAAGGAGACATGAATGAGATTCAATGTGACTGTTTAACCGTGACAGTTGATATAATTTACCATGATTATTCAAAACATTTAACTCAAAGTAGTTAAGGCGCCAAGGCGCAAAAAGACGCAAGCCTTGAGCTTGGCTTTTTGGAGCCTTGGGCCTTTTTGCGTCCCTTTTATACAAGTTTAATATACTATTTCACTAACTACAAATTAAATTTTAAAACATATGTTATAATTCATTCAACTATTTAAATATTTTATTAATTAAATTTTAAATTTTAAACCATGTTTTATAATTCATTTAACTATATAAATTTTTTATTTAACTATTTTGCAAACTAAAATTTGAATTTTACAAAAAAGACGCCTCAAACTGCAAAAAGGTGCACTCAAACTGCAAAAAGCACATAGCCTTTTTTGAGTCTAGGGATGCCTAGACGTGCGCCTTGATAACAATGATTTAACCGATATCGTTGTAGTAGATGGTAATTGTATGAATGGTTGATTGAGTATAACGATGGAGGTGAATGGACGAGATGGTACAATTGTAACAACCCTAGTTTAACGTTTAATACATATAAATAGCGTGGAAGAGAAGTAGATACTATTCATGATCTTTATAAACCAGTCATTTGGGGTTTCATTGATCTTGAGATGACATTGCTAAATATTCGAATTCTAATTCATGGATGTCGTCGTCGTCATTGGCCTTTTTTGACATAATGAGATCGATAATATGAATTCTCTATCTTAAATCACATCTATAGTTAAGTTTAACTTTGATGTACATTTGAACTCTAATTTATAGACGTCATCATCATCATTGTTGTCTAGTATTTGATCCATACGTGCATGCATTCCCGTTTAGTTTAGGAGTTCAAAATTTCAACTCTCTTATTTTCTTCTCTAATTCTATATAACATCATAAATTTTTTGTATAGAAAATAAGTTATTGTTCACTATTCCTAGTACATCGGTTTATAATGTTTGTTCTTGTTTCGGGTTTGGAATGTTTTGTATGTCATTCATAAACTATTTCCGTAAAAAGATGATAGTAAAATTTTAAACATGATACAAGTATGAAAAATACAAGTTTTCGTGAGCAATTATCTGTAGTAATTTTTTAAAAACAAAGGAGTCCCTTGTCTCATCTCATCCTCATGTACTTTAGCCAATGACATAAAACATATAAGGACATGCATATTGGTCTTAAATGAAAACTTCGTCTTATGTCAACAACCTTAATTGAAGGAGTGTATTGCAAAAACACACAAATCATAATGCTAAACATCTAACAACACTCAACGCATTATAACCAAGGTATAAGGTATCGGCCGGTACACCGAAATTTCGGTCGTACCGGACCGGTATCGATCACCTCCGGTCCGAAATTAGGCCACAAATTCGGTTTCGGGCTGGTTCAGTGAGAAAGAAAATCAAAATCCAAAAGAGGAAAGAAGAAACAACTTTTGAAGTCGAAACATAAAAAAAACTAATCGATTATTACTTACCTAGTTGAAATCGACACTCTTCTTCGAATTGTATCTCAAATCGAGCTTCCCGCAGCCTTCCGTGGTATGATTCCTCTTTTCTCTTCTTTGAAGCAAGCGTGAAGCGAGCATGTACCGACTATCGAGCGGGAAACGGAGGTTTTGTGTTTGCCCTAGTTTTGTTTTTTATTTACTGAGATATCGTCATGCCTTAATTCCTAATTTTATGAGGCGTTGTCTTTATTTACTACTTACCCTTCAACTATTTAACTGGACTGACCTGTTTTTAGTGGGCTTAACTAGGGTTGGGCTATTGGGTTAAAGTATTATTAATTAGAGTGGGCTGTTTATTTAGTTAGACTTTAAAGTACCGAACAAAAACCAGGAAATTTAAATGGGTTAATGCATTTTCATTAGAAGTACCCAGTAACCCAATAACCCAATAGTTTTATTTAGTTTTCAATTTTTTGTTAGTACATGACTTAATGCGTTTTCATTAAAAAGTACCAAAACCGAAACCAAATCCGAAATGTTCGAAACTTCCGAAATTGATCGAAATGGCAAAAAATTGAAATGACCGAAACCGAAACCGCGTTCTCAAACCTTGATCATAACAAAATCATTAAAACTACCAATCTTGAGTTATGGTACATGTTGGATTTTGTAATACAATATTTCCAAATCAGAATATATTTAGGAGATATTTAGGTGGATTTGTGACTACAATACATTGCCTCTTTTATGGATTGTGTAGATTTTGAAGATAATTAATTTTCTCTTTTATTGCACTAAAAAGGGAATTTTTTTATCTATATGAGATTATTTTGAAAGATGAAAATAAAAAATGGTTGATTAAAGAATGCATTTAATCAAAACTATTGTAGATAGATATGCATATGGTTCATTAATTAGATGTGTGAGAAAAATGTATTTTGTTGGGTGTTCGGGATTTAGATTTCTTCTCAATTTTCGGTCTTTTTTTGTATTTTCTTGGTTGAATCAGTAAAAGTTTTTGTATAGGGGGAATCATTTTTGTTTGCTTTCTTTTCACTATTTTCTCTTCTAAATCTAATTATGTAGTGATCCTAAAAAATTCCTATTAGTACTTCAATTCCCTCAACAACCTTTGTATAACCCGTTCAGAAACTATTTCAATAAAAAGACGAGATAGTAAACCGTTGGACATGATACAACTATGAATAAACGTAGATTTTCGTGAGCAATTATTTCTAGTAATTTTAAAAATGCGAAGGAATAGCTTATTTCATCTCATCCTCCTGTACTGTAGCCCCTAACCTTGAGTATGTGTGTATTGCAAAAAATATATAAATAAATAAAGTAAAAAAAAAAACAGCTTTAACGTTAAACACGCTGCAGTTCTCAGCACTTCATATCAAAATCGTTAAAACTACATTAAGGTACTTCAGCTTCCTCAAGTATCATATTTGTTAGGGGTTACCAAATATGAGTACCAATTGGTGTTTTAGTCTACAGTACATCTTGCTTTTCACAACATTATGCGAGCACAGATTGGTTTTTTTTTTTAATCTTACCAATTGGTGTTTTATTAACCATGCTAAATTACAAATCATCAAACATCTTGCTTTTCACAACATTATGCAAGCATACTTCGTTGGTTAAAAATACACTGATGTCTCCGGGTCTGGGGTACTATTATACAGTACATTGTAATCTTGCATTTTTTAATGAAGATATTGTTCATATAGAATCTCCTGAACGCCATTGTCAATCCACTAGACATGCAAAGTGAGCAACTGTGTAGGGCCTCAAATTTAGTATGGTCCAAAATTATGTGATATAACGAGATTTAGGTAATTACACTTGACATGTTGCTACAATAAGCTGGTTGTGTGTAGCTATATGTATGAAGTTTATCATATTGTTTGCTTTAATATTTCATGATTTCGTGATCGTGCATATTGGTGGATCACTTTTGATTGTATAACCTTAACATATATTAACATATTTTTCTTTTGCTTTTATAGTCCATAATGTGTAGATAACTAAATTATCATATAACTTTTGTAGCCATGCTGCAACTTTGAAGTTTTGTTTTATTTAAAAAAATTAAATTATTATTAAGTATACGTATGTACATAGAAATTGTCAAACCCAAAAATTATTTAATACCTATTATGTCTGAATAATTTTTTAAATAATTCATTTTTTATGATGGGTCAACTTCGACGTAGGGGTGCTACGGTTGCGGTTACTGCCATTATAATCTCCAACCGTAACCGCCATTGATGGTTAAGAAAAATACATCGCAACCCTTTTTGGTGGTTGACCGCATCTATGGTTATACATCAACGGAAATGGTATGATTGAAGTACATTATTCTTGATTAATTACTTTGATTCTAACTTTTTTCAGGAACTATTTTGTTTGTTAAAGGATGCATGCATATGTTATTAGTACATAGAGGCCTTTGTTGGTAGTGCAATGTTATTCATCTAGCTTTAAATTAATAAATTTCATACTTGTGAAATATAATATAAGTAAGGCATGTATGGTTGGTATGGTTTATCGTGGTTACCAAATATTTACTTATATTATTTTGCTCTTAGACTTTGTTTGGCAAGCTGCTACAAGTTTTCGATAAAATCTTCAATGCTTCGAAAAATTCATGGTTTATGCGAAACAAATTTTCTAAAAATATACGAGATCTTACAAATTTTACATTATGATCCCTCCGTTCGAAAATAGAAATTTTTGTTATTGCATTATATTGAATAATACGATAAATTTTGATCAACTTATTTCCTTGTTCCGACCTTCTAATAAACTAGGGCTTTCTAAAGACCCCACAGTACCAAATAATGGATATGACCAAAAATAACAAATTTTTTTGGTAATGAAGGAATCTCCATCGTTGTACTAGATGGTAATCGTACGAATGTTTGAACGGTCAATGATACAACTGTAAATGCCCTAGTTCAACATATAATACATGTAGATAGTAATAATAGAAGAAAATTAAATGACAAAATATATTAGATATATCTATTCACAATTTGTACCATCGTGGGTCTCAAATGATCTTGAGATGACTTTGCTGAACATTTTGAACTCTAAATTATGGATGTTGTCATCATCATCATTGTCCTTTTCTCAAAGGATGAGGTCGATTATATGAATTCTTGTTTTATAGCGCTCTATTTTGAACCATATCTTTAGTCAAGTTTAACTTTATTAAACATTTGAACTTCAATTTATAGGTGTTGTTATCATCATCATCATCAACGTCCTTGTCTCAATGATTAGTTTGCCATATGAATTCTCATTTTATAGCTATTTACAACAAATGATTTGTTAAGTTTAATTTTTCTAAAACAATTTTAATATTCTTTTCCAATGATAGTTTAGGTTTTCTTTTTTTGTCTTTTTCCTACACTGCAAACATTAGTATTTTTCCTTGTTTGGTGCATCACTTCGTCTTTTTTTGTATGTGTCCGAACTATCTAGTTTTCCTTTTTTCTAAAATTTTCATTTCTATGTGTCACTTCTAGTTTATCTCTTGATTTGTAATTATAGTCAATCCTCTTAACATTTTTTTTTTCAGACTCCTTTATTTGTCACAGAAGGTGGTAAGATTGTTTATTTTGCATTTTGGTGATGTGCTATTTAGAATTTAGAGATTTGTTTGTTGAAGATTACAGCCTCCATAAATTCATCGAATCCATGAATTTATGGATGTTGTTATCTTTAGTATATAAATTTGCAAAATTTGAATTACACATTGCCAAAATATAATGTCCCTAAGACTATATAACATATGCTGTCGTCTACATCTCATCTTCGTTTCCCACCCCTCAAACCTTGAATATTTCTTCTTGTATTCAATCACATTCCTTTATAATCCCAGTTGAAGAATCCATTTGAATCAAGTTGAAAATTATCTTACAACGAAATCTTTTTTGAAGAGCCAAGTCTAATAAAAAAAACAGAAACTTGACGTGTAAAGGTGCACATTGTCCCTCGACTCTGCACCAATCAGCGTGCACCACCCATTCGAGTATTTGATGCCATGTGAATGCATTCCAGATTAAATTACAAGTTCAAGATTTCAACTATCTCGTATTTTCTAATGTAATTCTAAATAATATAATAGATCCCTTTGTATAGAAAACATGTCATTGTTCAATATTTCTAGTACATTAGTTTGTAATTATTTGTTTTTGTTTCAAGTTTGTAATGTGACTTAGATCTTTGTATGATTCGTTCAGAAAATATTCCAATAAAAAGGTGATAGTAAACTTAAACGTACGCACTTCGAATTAGTGATGGTTGAGGCAAAAATACTAATAGCACAGTCTGTACACAATTTGACTGTAGCTAAAGATTTAATTGCCTAGTATGCTATCAAACACTCTGCTTCAGCTACATTTATTAGCTTGGTGCCTAGATATAGCCAGTCTATAACATTGTGCCTCTTTTTTATACTGTCGTTTTGATGCATTATTTTATGCAAGTCGTCAGTGTTTATCGTTTCTTCAATAACACATAGATTAATGGTTTGTTAGGATCCAGTTTAGGGTTGTTAAACATTAAATTGTATTTAAAGCCTGATCTGAGATCACCATTTTCGAATGCTTTTTATAGAAGCCGCCATTAAAGCTGGATTAGCCTGTACAAAATCTGTTCAACCTACAGAATTTAGCTCATTGATCAGATGATGGTTAAACTTATGCTTATTGTTGTGGTTTGAGATTAGAATATATATATATATATATATATATATATATATATATATATATATATATATATCACACTTCTGGTAGATGCAACCATTACAGTGGGGTTAGCGTATATAAAGTCTATTCTACAGACTGAATTCAGCTCATTGGTTGGTGTGTTGGTCGATATGGTCCAAATTTATAGTCCTAGCTTATATTTCTAGAATGGTATGTGTTTTAGTCGATATGGTCCAAATTTAGGGTCCTAACTTCAATTTCTTGAACAGTTTTCCTCATTTAAAATGGCTTTGTTTCAGATCAGTATATCTATGAGCCTAATTTCCTTTATGATTAAGCCAAAAGTTGATGTGATTCAGTGTAGAATGCCAATCTATTGTATCATGTTTTCTAGACTCCGTATCTTACTACTTACTATTATCGCACCATTATTACGAAAAAAATTGTTTTATTTGAATCAGTGGTAGTAACGGTAAATTCACTGGAGAGCTGGCGGTAAAAATTTCACGTACACTATAGATTTGTGGTTAGCACACCATGGTAATCAACACGCTTGTATATTGATCTGTGTAAAAGAATACATCATCTTAGTTTTATTTTAATGCAATACTGTTGCAATTTGATTTTCTATTGTGTATCTTATGATTGTGTTCATATTGTGGGCAGAGCTGTAATCCGTGGAAGAAACATCAAACTTGTTGTTGTACTTTTGAGAAGAAATATTCAAGGTGAGAATTGGTGTATTTAGATGCATTGTTTTGTGATTTAAGGTTACACATGTAAACAAGGTTTTTTTAGTATACCGTATTTGTGCTTCAACCTGTTCTGCAACATATAACTTGAAACCAGTCCATTTTTTAATTTCTGGCACATGTTTTGTCTATCTGATACAAGGAAAGAGAATATGACAACTGCATCTTATTTGCAGAAGAGGTTAGTGAAGATGTAATGGCTGCTTTAAGGAAGCGTGCTGACATAGACTCTAAGTGCTTAGTAGAGTTTGTTGAAGAAGATGCCTCAGAATTAAGACTATCATTAAACAGGTTTGTCATTACTTGGCATTCTTTCTCTTTTATACATCTAAAGGTAACAGAACAGCTAATAATGTTTGTCAACCTTTTTTTTCTGTATTATGATATTTATATTGAAATGTGATGGCCTCACGTTATAAGAGAGTGGTGCACATGAGTTTGAAATACCATTTAAGTACCAAAATATTACCGGTCTACAATTCGTTTGCATAGCTTGATTTACAAGCATGCGACATCTACATGTAAAATATACAATTTCAAAAATGTTATATGCATAAATTTGTGTCACCACTTATAAGGCATGACATGTGCCCAAAACTGTTATATACCAAAAAATTATTCTATCATCCATTATAAGGCATCTTGTGTTCATAAAGAATCCGATGTATACAAAATTTCGACACCTATATCTAATAGCGTGAAGCCTTTGCAGATTGGCAGCTTTATTCGCAGAATTGTGTAACACTTATTATAGAGAAGAAGGACGAAGAATAAAATCTCGGATAGACAAGAAAAATGCTGAACTGTATATACGCTACTGTTTTAAGGCAAGCACAGGATCGTCTTTAGTTTTTATCATATTGAGGGTTATGTTATGCAATATATTTTTCTTCCGTGGTTTGAAATTTTGAATTCTTAAATGTAAGTGGAGTGATCAATTCCTCCCTTTTGCGTGCACGCTAATAAAAATCCCAATGTTTTGACATAGCTAAATAGATGTTCACATGTTCCTTAAAAACATTTCCCTTTGAATGATAGGTGGAAAACACTGCTCTGTGAAACTGTCATTGAGTTAAAACATTATTTCTGGATAATCTTGGTTAATTTATTGATATGCATTTTATTCATTTTATACTTTCAGCAGTGTGATTTTATTTCTTTTCTTATTTTTTTTGATTTTTTTTTTTTGATTTTTTTTATCATTTTGCTAGACTCCAGTTGAAGTTTTAATTGCAGGTATCTTTTCTTGATTAACATCAGGTTGCTGTATATGCGGAGTTTAGAAGAGATTGGGCAGAAGCACTGCGATTCTATCAAGATGCCTACCATGCTACTAGAGAGGTACGCCACATTTGATTTTTTGTGGAACAAACATATGACTGACTATGCTGTCAAGAGATAGGGCGGAACCTTTGTGTGTATTGTTTTGATAACAGTTCCTTGCCTGGTTTTCAGGATACACTTTAATACATATCAATTCCTAACCAACAGTAAATTATCAGGTGCACTAATTTTCATATATTTAAGTGTAGATGATCGGGGTGTCAACAAGGTTACCTCCTATCCAGCGCTTAGTTGAAATAAAAGCGGTTTCTGAGCATTTGCATTTCAAGATTTCAACCTTGTTACTTCATGGTGGTAGAGTAGTTGAAGCAATTACTTGGTTTCAGAAACATATATCAAATTACGAGAAACTCACGGGGGCCTATGAAGTTACCTTTATTCATTGGGAGTGGTTCAGCAGACAGTTTCTGGCATTTGCAGAGTTGCTAGAAACAAGTTCCGCATCAATTCCAAGTAATATTTCACCCAGTTTCGGCACATCCGAAAACCAGCTGACTGGGTGGGAATTTCAACCAGCTTATTATTATCAGGTGAGATAAGACACCTTCCAAATTATTCAAGAGCTCACTATTATTATTTTACCTTTTAGGTGTGAATTTTTATATTTAAGTTTGAGTCAAATATTAGCTTTGCATTCAAAATTTGTTTTCACAGTCGTTTTTTCTGGTGCGCTCAATATGGCTTAATTTGCTTTGGCCACCATAAAATGGTTGCAGCCGAACTTTAGCTGCCAAGTAAAAGTAAATGTTTTATTGAATGCTTTAAAAAGTCGCTGCAAGCATGCTTTTTTTTTTTTTCAAATGGAAAGAAATTTTCTGTCAATGGTTATACTAAAGAGTAACTGATAGATGCTAGGTGTTGCACATTACATGATGCTTTCATCTAATTCTGTTTCCTAATAACTGAAGTAGGCAATTCTCCATTTAAATCAAGTTTTTGAAATTAAGCAAAGTATCTTTAGTTAGATGCTAGTTATTCTAGACTTACTATTTACAATATTTTTGCCTAAAATCCGTTGCAATGTCAATGGATTCAGTCAATTAACCAGCAAGCACAAAACCACAAAACTTGGATTTTTTTTTTTTTTTTTTTTTTTTTTTTTTGAAGGAAAGCATCTTTTGTTAGAAGGTAGTTACTCTAGACTTAACTTTTTGTGTGTGTGTGTGTGTTTTGAACAGATTTGAATGTTTTGTTATGTATGAAAATAGTTAAGAAAATTAAATGTAAAAAGCAAAAATATCCAAAATAAAAATGTAATCATTGACTAGGCATACAAAAATTTAAAATGAAAAGAAACAGCATTTTGCATCTAAAAGGTAATAATATAATCAATCTTACTCGTACAGTTCTGTAGGAACTTGCATTGATACTATTATCTTAGTAATTTCTCCGATGGATATTTTTTGGATACAAATACCATATCTTTGAGCCTGTTTTTGGGATCCAATTTGGTAGATATCCAACGACATTTTAAACAAAACCTAACACAATATAGTAGGAAAACAAAGAAATGAGATGAACGATTTGTAGTGGTTCCAGAGTAAGGTATGTAAACCACTTACTATATGATCATGGGAGATTGCACGTGGTTTAATCTGAGGGAGAATTAAGATAATCTTAATGTTGGCTAATCTGGATAATTTTATGATGATAAACTCTGAAACCCTTGGTGACTTTGTATACCGACTTTGTATACCAAACAATCAAATCTAGCTGCACCAGTGTATTGTTGATAATATACGTATTTACTATCATCCACGGGAATAATTAGCCAGCATTTTGTATAGTCGACAATTCCATTCATTTTCACTGGCTTCATTTAATTGATTTCTTGTTGATTACACCATTTTATATTCTATTACCACAATGATAATCATGAATCCTAGCATTTGAAGATCACTGACTATGGTATTTGATACTAAATTCCAACAGATTTAATTTTTATTTTATTTTATTGTGCATGCAGTTGGCTGCGCATTATTTGAGAGAGAAAAAACATAGCTTGGATCAATCATTGTCCATGATAGATTCAGTTGGGGGAAACCCTGAATCTGTGCTGCCTTCTTCGTATGTTGGTCAGTTTGCTCGTTTGTATGAAGAAGGTGATATAGCTGCCATGCTCCCGTAAGTCTCCACAATAAATCTGTCTAAAGATTGTGATGCCACATATCTTAACACTGACTTTTCTTGCTGAATTTCCTTTACCTCAGCATATCAGATGTTGAATATGTAAGCTATGCTCTTGCTGAAGGACAAAGGTTTCATGATTCAATTGAGATTATTGCATTGTATAGAAGAGCTTCTGAATCATTTAGCAGCCTTAAATCTACACGCACAGCTTCTCATTGCAACAACAGAATGGCTAGAGAATATTTTTCAATTGAAGATTACAGCAGTGCAAAGCAGCTATTTGATGTTGTAGTGAAACTTTATAGGCAAGAAGGATGGATCACTTTAATTTGGGAATGCCTGGGGTATTTAAGAGAATGTGCAAGACAGCTTAATTCACCCAAAGATTTTGTCGAGTACTCTCTTGAAATGGCTGCATTGCCAATTTTTTCCAGTGGTAACTTAGAAAACGAGGGTAAGAAAAAATGGGGTCCAGCTGGCATTGCTAGTATCTCTCATAGGGAGACAATACAAGGTGAAGTACTTAATCTCGTAAAGGGAGCACGCAAGAATGATGATAGCTGCAACCTAATTGTATCTGAAGATCAGCCTCTTCTTCTTGAAATTGATCTTATTAGCCCTCTTCGAATGGCGCTTTTAGCATGTGTTACGTTTCATGAGCAATCAACGAAACCAGGAATGCCAACATTCATTACTATATCACTTTTATCTCAACTACCTCTTCCAGTTGAGATTGATGAGCTAGAGATACAGTTCAACCAACATACTTGTAACTTCAAAATAGTTAGGGCCCAAGAAGAATTTTCTACTACATACCCTGTTAATGAAGGACGAGGGACGCGACTAGAGACTGCTCCCTCACTAATGTTAACAAATAACCGGTGGTTAAGGGCAACATATGAAATCAAATCAGGTATTTTTGTTTTTATGCTTCTTGCCTAAGATACCCTAATTAACATACATGGAAAAGAAAGTATAAAATGAGTAAATCAGTAAACTTGAATTAATGCTCCTTGAAACCTATGACTGAAAGAATCCTTTTCTACCTTAACAACAAATAATATTGCCATAGGCATTCTAAAGCAAATATATTATTTATCCATGCATGTGTACTTGTACACACTACTACATAATTAAGAACACCATATTTTGCCATGCAAGAAGTTTCTTATATGATATGAAGTGAATGCATCAAATTATGTATATTTTATGTTCATATGCAGATCAAAGTGGAAGACTTGAATGCTTGTCAGTGACAGCTAAAATTGGGAAAAGCTTTAGCATTTGCTGCATAGCTGAAAGCCCTGCTTCAATGGAAGATTTGCCGCTATGGAAATTCGAAGAAAGAATAGACACCTTCCCAACAAAAGATGTTATACTTTCTTTTTCAGGTCACAAATTCATACAAGTTGAAGAGCCCGAACCTCAAGTCGATCTCACTCTAACTGCTTTCGGCCCTGCACTTGTTGGTGAAATTTTTGCAATTCCAGTAACAGTCACTTCGAAAAATCATCAGGTTTGCTCCGGAGAGCTCAAGATCAATTTAGTTGATGCTAGAGGAGGAGGATTATTAATGAGTCCCAGAGATGCAGAACCATTCTCTTCAATCAGCCATCACGTTGAGCTTCTTACTGTTTCTGGAAATTTCGAAGATTCTGAAAATATGAAAAATATTCAACAGTCATTTGGAGTTGTTTCCATCCCAACTTTGGAACCAGGCCAGTCTTGGTCTTGCAACTTAGAGGTCAAATGGCATAAACCTAAATCGGTAATGCTTTACGTCTCTCTTGGTTATCAGGCAAACTCTTCAGATACAGCTACATCACAGAGGGTTAACGTACACCGGAGCTTACAGATTGAAGGGCAAACCCCTATAACTATCAGCCATCAATTCATGATGCCCTTCCGAAAAGAGCCTCTCCTGCTCTCATATTTAAAGCAACAGCCTAACTCAGATCAGAAAACATCCCTACCTTTAAACGAAAAGAGTATATTAATCGTGTGTGCAAGAAATTGCACCGAGGTCCCCCTAAGTTTGATATCCATTTCAATTGAAAAATCAGAAGAAAATACGGAGTGCTCTTGTTCAGTTAGTGGTGGAGCTCCTGCTGAACCAACTCTTCTAAATCCAGGCGAAGAATTTAAACAGATTTTCTCGGTAGTTCCTAAAATTGAATTGCCAAATCTAACCATAGGCTCGGTTCATCTATTTTGGAACAGAAATATAGGAAATACTCCAGAGTCTTATGTTGTAACAAAAGAAATATTACCTGCCATTAGTGTGGAGAAACCTCCATTAGTTGTAAGCATAGAATGCCCTCCGCATGTTACATTAGGAGTGCCCTTCTCGTTTTATGTGAGGATAAAAAATTTGACTAGTTTGCTTCAAGAAGTTAAGTATTCACTTGGTGATTCTCAATGCTTCGTCTTTGCTGGAGCTCATAATGATGCAGCTTCCATTTTGCCGAAGTCTGAACATGTGATAAGTTACATGGTGGTTCCTTTGAGTTCGGGCCCTCAACATTTGCCTCAGGTTACTGTAACTTCTGTTAGATACATGGCTGCAGTTAGTCCCTCTACTGCAGCAATGACTGTTTTTGTTTTTCCTTCAGAGCCTCGTTTTGATATGAAAGCGATGACTAAAGCATTGGAATCTGTCTGCCTTGAGTGATATTTATACAATAATGGTTAGTAGTTCGATCGATACAGTGGTGTATGTTTATCTGAAATATTTTTGCCATGGTTAGTGCCTGTACCATTCCGTTTAGACTTATTGTTGTACCTTTCTGTAAATGTGGAATGGTGAGGAAATGTTATACTCAGTTTATTGAAATCAAGGGAATTGTTGGTATGGTGGCTGTATTGGCAGTGGACATGTATTATTTTTTCAGTTCCAATCCTTGAGGAAATCTTTTGAGTTAATAAACTTGTACTGTGATATCTGTATATTGCTTCAGCAATTCTTTGTTTTTGCTTGTATTAAAGTGACAAAATTTGTTCATGTTTATCTTACTTATTGGCCTTAATTTCTATTATTCCCTGTGTGAAAATTGGACGATGTCAGCCAAAAAATTAGTTCACACCCTGGAAGAAGTTATGCAGAACAACCCGATATGTGGGAATGGAGTTGTTGATTATGTTATATGAGGATTTTGCCTTTAATCCAGCTTTGAATCTCAGATCTAGAGAAAATGACTGAGAATATGTAACATGATGAAAAAAAAATAAGAACATCAAATTTAAAGAAGTTTGCGGCGTATATCCGCTTTGAACGATTTTATTGTTGTAAAAGTAGATTCCAAAGGTTATTAAAATGGTAATCTTGATTCAAATGATGTTGTATGTACAACTGTGTTCACGGATGTGAAGGGTTGAATTTTGGTGTTGGAGTCGAGATCTTCCTCAACAAAATGTCTAGAAACATCTCTAATTCAGATTCAAATAAGTAGGATATACAATATGATCAAATTTGAACAAGTCTATGGGTCGGTACCGATCGATAGACTTGTGTATTTTTTTTCTTCATTCATCGATCTATTACTACTTCATGCTCCAATCTTGCTCCATGCTCCAAAATCAAATTGTTACAAGTATTCATTACAAAACCCAAACTTCGATGGATCTGTACTGATCGATGCCACAGATTGGTATCGATCGATGTACTTTGCTAGATTTCCCTCTTTATCCTTTTGCAATGCCTAATACTCAATCGTCTACGAGTCTAATAGTCATTTTTTCATCATTTTGAAGTCTAATATTATTGAATCGCTGCTTGCGAAGACTCATAGATAACAATTGCTCCTCAAAATACACTTTTATGAACACAAAGCATGCTTTGTTTAGAGATAAGTGATCAAATCCTAAATTGATCAAACGCTTTCATTACTCAAACCGTCTTCGTAGAAAGCCATGTTTTTCTAAAACATTTTCGTTCCACATAGTCATTAAGTCGCATCTTTTCCATTGATATAAATTTTCGAGTTCGCGATTTAGAAAGCTCGTCTTCTCCAATAAAGATTTTATTAATCCATGCGTAAGTTGATGTCCATAAATCCTCAAATTTCATTATTAATCGTTGAGAACTAAAATAGCTTGGGTAATAGCCCAAGACCACCAATTTCTATAGATCAATACCAACCAATCCTCATATATATTTTTTAGTACTTAGAATGTTTTCTCCATCATCTTTCATTTCTTACATGTCGTTTCTTCTTGCTAAACGAACTCTAGCCTAGGGTTTTCACAATTCCATCGATCTTGCTCAATCCAAACTGACCACTTCAATAAGTCAAGGTAGATGATTTCACATTCAAATCCATGCCTTTATATGTGATCGCATTGTCAAATCGTGTCACCTACTGTCAATCTCCATTCACGAGTCGATCAATCATAGTTGTTGCACTTTAGTGTTTGAGAGCTTAATTTTGGTTAAACTAGACATTTTTGACTGAATTACAACACATGACATCAATCCCATCTCGATTTTATCATTTTTGGATCGATCGCTTAAATCCTACATCGATTAATTAGGTTGAACACGTTGCACTTATGGATTTTGATAACTTTAGTCACTTACATGTCTTGGAGTACATGTTCCATAACTATTCGCCTTCAATGATTCCAAAATCTCCAATTTCTTGAAAAACACACCACCTCTCCGGGAAAAGACCGGTTAAGAACAAGGGTTTCTGCTCACATGGATTATACCTGGAATATTAATGTAGCTAATACGTCAATAGTTTTCAATGAACATATGGTTCCATTATGTGTTGGGAACTTGTTCACAAGCACGAGCAATCATTCATTTCATATAGCACGCTTCCGCATACCATACCTGGAGTACGATGCATAAGCACATATAGAACACTACTTTCCCACAGTCATTGTATAGTGTTTGATCAACTAAACACGCATCAACGTTTGTTATGCAGTTCACATCGACTATACCAAGGCAAGATACAATAGCTGCACTGATATAGGAATATGAATTTTAATAAATTAAATCATACCTTGTGTCATAATTATCCTTTGAGTCTTGTATGCAACTTAGATATGACACTTCATCGCTCTACAAGATCTGCCATCATGACAACAAATTCTACATCCACATCTCCAACTAGCTCCATATCAGCTTCTTCTTCAATGGTTGCTACTGGGCCATCCACTGCTCCTAGAGCCCCGTAGCTGCTGCTTCTCTCATGATAATCACTGACCCACCTATGGATGGTGCTTCAATTGTTATTTTGAACGAAGCAACTATTCTTCACAATCTGCCCGATTCTCCTCAATCTCGTCTTATAGCTAGGGATCTTTGAAGAATATGCCAAAAACATGGTATCCATGAAGATGAATATAGGCTGCCACAACCCTATGAGTGAGCACATAACATGTCGATTGGCTACAAATATATGTGCTTATCCGATGCTGTCTCACCTTTCAACCCATCTTATGTTGTGTTCTTCAATCATTTAGAATTGCTCCTTCTCAGTTGCACCCAAACACTTACGCGGTGGTTCCGAGCTTGTACATGCTCTTCGTCGATCATTTTCGTCAGGAGTCGCTCTTAGCCAAAATTTGATACTTGTGCAACTTAAAGCAAAGAGCTCCCAACACCTCCTACATTTTCTTTGAGATGCACTGCTCCTATAAGGTTGTAGTCGATCTTCACAACAAAAGGGGTGACTTCAAAGATAACCACTTTTCTATTGCCCGCCCCTAAGGTTTGCCCGTATATGGCTTTCTAGATTTAAGTTCTTTAATGCATACATGAAATATCTAATCGTTTTTCTTTCCTCGTTTAAATCTTTAACCCAGTCTTCGACCCTTATAGATATTCCTGCTAAAGTTGACAATGATGTCTTATGATGCATGGTCGCCAATCTCGGAGCGACTCTCAAGCTCGATCGTCAGACTTTCCTCTTACCGATTTGAGGCTTCAAACTTATTACTTCTCCATAACGGACATTTTATCTTCTATGAATGTCTCATAGCTGAAAACAAAGGGTTGGATCCCGGCCAACTCAACAAGAACCAATATTAGTTGGTCAACATAGACGGGCTCCGACTGGAAAGAGAAGAATAAAAAAGGAGACGAGGAAGAAGAAACAAAAGAAGATGAGGAAGGAGGAGACGATGACTCCAAATAAAGGTCAATTGGGAAGAATGTTAATGACTTGAAATTTCAAATTTTAGTTCCCTAGTTTAAACATACGCAGAGATCCTCTTGAGGACTCATTGAACCCTTCATCGAATATAACCAAAAGTACCATGCCCATCACTTATGAAGCTTGTGAGGTTACTAGTTCTTCCAGCCACCCATCACTCAATGATCTAACTGACATGAATTTCGAATTTAATGAGCTGCTCGGGTGTGACGAACTTCTTACGGCAATGGGCCACAATGAACATGCACCCACGAGGGGTAAGCATATCCCATCTACAAACCTAGTGCTTTTGGCTATAGTTTAAGTAGAACTGCACTGCATACACACCACTTAATCCTGCATACATGTTTGCATACATGCATGCTACATCTTTTCATAACTCTAATACCTGTTCACATTGTTCTTCTTTTATTTGAAGGTGAAATGTGTCAATATAGAATTTTTTAATTTGTTTTTCTTTTAAATTGGTAAACGATTCGTCCATGGGATGATGATGAAGTTGGATTAGAGCATATATGTTCTGTTCAAGAGAGGACCTATCGATTAGCCTATACAATCTTACGATCATCATGCACTTCGATGCTTATTGGAGACTTAGAGAGATGGTGGCCCATCATCTGTACCTTTCAATGTGACCAACATAGGATAGGAGTAGTATAAGCCTATGTTGTCTAGGAACGAGTGCGAACTGCAAGAGTATTATAATGTGTTGTTACCAAATTTTGGATAAAGTCAAACTGGGTACCGGAGCTATTAAGTTGACATACATACAACACTATATATCTACACATAGATATACAAATGAGAAACACCATCATTCGTAGATATACTAATGATATGAGCAATGCCATCATACATGCATTCCTTTCATCTCTTAGGTTCACCATTATTCACGAACCAAAAGAGCAAGACTAGCCTGTGTTATCTGGTATCATTAGTAGATCTAAGGTATCTTCACATTATTGACTGAGGCATAGGTACTGCACCAGGATATCTGATCACTACTTTGGACACATGTTTTAGACAGTGTCACTAATTCTTGGAAACAACTAGGTATGCTATTTAAACGGTATAACGTCTCTGTTTCATAAATTGTAACTCCAACTGCATCAAATCTACATATGAAAGTGATCATCTTGGAAAGACCTTTCCAACGGTTATAAATACGATACCCAATTCGCCATTTCATTAAAATTCATTCATAATTAATTTAATATTTTGTAGTTTCAAATGTGTGGGTCCTTGCGTTATTATTACAGAGGATTGAAAGAATGGTAACAACTTATTATAAATAAATCGTTGAGCTATCCAAATATCACCCACGATAGAGGAATTTCTAGACCCATCGTTTCATTCACTAAAGTTATGTTCTTAAACTGGCTGAACTAGCAACTCGAAGATTAAAGTAAAAGATTCATGTGACGACCCACCTTTTTGGATGGTTTAAATCGACAATAAAATCATACATGTCTAACTCAAACCATTCAAAATGGTAGATTATCAATGGGGTAAATAAGAAAATAAGAGAAAAGAAATAAAATAAAGCACAGAATCTCACAGCGGAATGACAAAATATAATAATCAAATAAACAGTTCATGAAGCTGTTTTACAATATACATTTGATTACACAATTTTTATAGCATAATCAGAGTACAATCAACAGACATACCAAAATAATGTAGTAGAATAATAATAGTAAATACGGTCTAGCAACTTCATCTTCACCTTCCAAGAATAATATCTTCAACACTGAAATGCTCAGGCTGACCCGAGTGCATAATGAAAAGAAAAAATACTCGAGTCAGAACTAAAAGTTCTTGTATAAGTTAAATCAACAAGTAAATATGAGTGTAATAGCTTCAAAGATGTTTACAGGATTTTACACCTCTTATCCAATATATAACGTACGTGCAATAACTTAAGAGATGGTATGAGATTTTCCATCTTCTAACGATCCGTTAAACTATCTATATGTAGTAAAATACACTATATATGTAGTGTCTATCAATAATGTAGAGTATTAAAATAGTGTTAAGGCTTTACATTGATCCCCCTTAACACATTTTTAAGCAGATAGTCTATGCAGGTCCTGTAACATAGCCAGTAGCGTCGGTAGCCAGTGAGTCCCCTATAGGTACCATACTAAAACAAAATCATAATGGGCGCGTATAAGGATAAAAGTATGACAAGGCATGTGAGGCAATGCCTAAGATAGAATTCTACTAGTTTGCCCTTTCTGGCTGTGGTAACGCATCATAGCTACGACCGTCCACCGAGTCCACCACTCCCAGAATCAAATCAAGGTGCATCGGTCAAGTCTAAAATCAATATAATAATACAAGGGGCGATGGCTCCTAAAGGTTGCGAATTCATTGATCAGACATAGGCTCCTGTTTTAGTCATTTCTAATTAACACAAGTGTCATGGTCATCCATCATCGTTCTCTTTCTTCAAATCTAGCAAACGTCTCTAATTCAACCACTTCATTCTAGGTAACATCCACCGTGTACACAGTTGTTAAAGTGGTTTCAATATTGACGGAGAGTATGCCAATAAGAGGTCCAGGTCTTTTTAACAACCAAACGTCATTTTTCACACTGGTTGGTTCTTTTACAATTCAAAACCGGTTCACATTTGATATCAAAATATCATATCCATTTCAAAATATGCTTCATTTCAAAATCATCATATTTACTTCATAATATGTCATTTCACATGAAAATATCATTTTAAATTCAAACTTAGGTTGTAACCTCATTTAACCACAATCGTGTTTAAATCAATGATTTAAACATAAACATCTAGCCTTTTCGCAGTTCGAAATTTTTGGAAATAGTTTAAAATAGTTTAAATAGTTTAGGATTTAAAACAATGTAATATAAAATGGTTTGAATATTGAAAATGGTTTATATGGTAAAATAGTTGGAAAATCTAAATAATTTGAGTACTAATAAAGATAGATTTTAATTATATTAAAATAATTTATTTTGAAAATAATATCAAATCAAATTGTTTCTTTCCATTTTACAATTCTGGACCCATATCCAATTTCAAATCAACAAACTCAATTTTCAATCTTTCAACAATTGACTCAATTACAATTTAGCTTCAAATCAACTTGATTTCAATTTCAGTCCGAAATAACTTCAAAATTTCGAAACATTCATTTTAACTTCAAATTCGATTCAACAATCCAAGTTCAATGATTTAAATTTCAATTCGATTCTTATTTTAAACCATCGCAATTTATATCAATTTTAAACCCAATTTTAGTTTACTGATTTAAACTGCTTAAATCAAATTAAACTTCATTGTTCAATTTTAAGATCCAAATCTTCAAAATAATTCAATTTTCCGAATTAAGACATATATCGATTATAACGTTACATATCCACTTTAATTCTTTTAAAGAATTTCTTTAACCAATTTCAATTTCAACTTTCAAAGCTTGAATCAGAAAATAATTAAATTTATATAAATCCACCATTTACTTCCATTAGAACAATAACATTTAATGAAAATGTGAATTCAAGATTTTAAAACTATTTAATTTAACCAATCCGGTGTCCGTATATAATTTTCTACCCTATGGCCAAGTGATCAAATATTTCGATTTTAAATATAGGGATGTATATATATCATTTCAATCCAAATCAAAATTTCATAGGTATATATCATTTCAACCTATTTCTTTATTTATTCAAAATAGTTCAAATAACAGTTTATATGCTTTCAATTAATATACATGGCGATAACAGGGATATATATATATAAATAAATAAAGAACCAATCATTCAAATGTCAACAAATAGACATCCATCACAATCAACATCCAAATCAGCTAATAAATCGCAACAATTAACTGGTTACCAATATCAGGTATTTGATTAGCAATTCAATTTCACTATTAATTTAAATGGAAATTTAATTGAATAAAAATTCAAATTAAATTTAAATGACAATTTAAATTATGAAACAGCAATCAATAAAATTCTAATCACTTCATAAATTTAATTCAACTAACATAAGAAGATTTAGTATTGCGTGAGTTGGTTAAATCACTCACCTTTGATTTATAATCGATCAAAAATTCAATAAAAGCCCAAAATTTGAACAATCTTCAAATTCAACCAAACTAGTTTCAGATTGTCCGAAATTTCGATACGAACCCAATGGAAGAAACCGCATCCAAATCTGAGTCGTATGCAAAAGTTATGAAGGTTTAAAGACTAAAATTTTAAATTTAAATTTAAAATAATGAAGGGCTAATGGTGATTTGAATTACCTTCCCCAACCCTAACGGTCCTTGAACGAACTCGACAGTCACAAAGCCACCGCGTTCTCCTCCAAAACGCCGCAACTACATGCGCCTCCACCCAGATCATCCATCATTATCGCGATGCACAGGACAAACCACCCCTATTGGCCGTGTGCGGCATGGTCGACAGTCCCCATCCACAGTCCGCCACCACCGCCTATGATCGCCGTTCATGGCAAATTCGTGCACCAATAGCACGAATGAAGACCAAAGATGCACTTGCCTCATCGCCCTCTATGCTTAAGCGCTTCCCAATCGTCAATTGGTCGACGATCCACCGTCGATTTGCAAACCTAATATGAACGACCGAAACTTCTTCGCCAAATTCTGGCCAAATCGAGACTCAATTGCAAAAACAAACTATAGATGTAGATTATGTTCGTCGAGGGCTTCGCAATAATATATTATATGATAGGTTTTGAGCAGTTTGAATTTTGGAGTTTGATTTGGGATTGTGATTAGGGTTTGAGATGTTTGCCATTGAGAAGGAACAGATGAGATAGAAATTGTACGTACAAAAAATGAAAATAAAAGACAGTTAGGGTTTATAATAGCCTATATATAGACAGCAATGGGTAATAGTGGATGGAACATATCAAATTGGATCGAAGCGATAACAATGGCCCGAAAAGTCCATTTCATTCCTGAAACGAAAATAAGTCATCCAATATATCGAAATATAGGTTTTCAATATTTTAAAACTCAATGGAACTAGTTTCAAACCCTAATTATAATGTATATAGAAGTTAGTTTTAAAAAATCAAATTATATTCATTTATATTCCATTAATTGATTTCTATGCATTTTGAGCTCGCATGAACAAACGATAAGTCTGACCGCTACGAAACTTGAAATCCTATACTAATTCACTATTACGGATCCGATGAAACTAGTTTTGTTGAAATCCGAGACAACGTCCAAAACAGACTAATTTCTCATATTAGTTAAATGAAATATTAATTTAAATCAATTTAATCGTTTTCAAATTCAAATTTAAAAGTTAACCATTTTCATCATTCCTGATTATATAGAAATTTAATGATCTTTTTAAAATTATTTTTTTCATGTAAAAATCCAATATCTAAATATTACATTAATTTCAGCATTCAATTACAACAGTAACTAAATCCCAGTTAATAATAATTTAAATTCCAACAATTTATTTTATTTTGATCTAAATTCTTATATTAAATCAACTATTATTCTATAAATTTTATTAACATAAGTTTTCGTCTTATTAGTCTCATGCTCTACAGTTAACATCTTTTACTATATTAATTGCAATATTTCAATTACGTTAAATTTCAACAGTTGGTTTTCAAATTAATTTCAAACGAATTAAATAATAAAATGATAACTAAGACAATTATTTTACATTGATAATTCATATCTATTAACTTATTATTCACAACAAGGAGTGTAAACCTACTTACCAATAGATGATTTCATATTCTGTATTAAACCAATTAAAATTAAATAATGTATAATTTCACCATTAATACAACATTTAATTTATTTCTTATTAACCTACAATTATATCCAAATTAACCTCTACAATTAAACTTCAACTAGGAATAACATTCATTTCATTCTTATAACATTAACATTTTTACATTTATATTCTAAATTTTTTTCCATTCATAAATAATAAATTTTAATTTTTGACAATATTAAATTTCAAAATCTCATTAAATCTAATATTTTTAATTATAAAAAATGCGGGTCGCTACAATCTCTCCCACTCATTTTTGTCCCCGAAAAGGAACAAGAAAGAATCAAGAGGTTTGATATTTTTTTCAAAATAACCAATTTACAAACAATTAAACTTACATATTTAAGTTTTAATAAAATTTTGAACATGACTCAACTTCTACAAAAAATTATAAGTCCTAAATTTACGAAAAATTTCGGCAGAGTCTCCTTTTGCACGGATAGGTCCGAAAAAAAATATATCAATAACTATAATATATATATATATATATATATATATCATATTTCAATAATAAAACATCCCAAACCACGGAAAAAACAATACAATAACGTTCCAAAAACCTTAATGCGAAAATGTACCTATTTGTGGGCAAATAAACTTTATTTATGGAACCAAAAGCAACTGCTATTGCTTCCATAAACATGTATCTCACTTATATAATCCAAAAGAGTTAAAATTATGTAAAAATAATACTTTAGTTGTTTCAACAAATAGCACAAGCAACAAGACAATACATAATAACCACATGCAACAAAAGCAGCATGCCTATTATAGGCAATCAAAGAATCCATCATACATCCTGTTAGGAACTGGAGATAGTGGTTTTGATGACAACAACCTTTGTAAATTATTTTATTATAACTTATATACTAACACTATTGTGTAGATATATGTGAATGTTATTATGCAGGATATATATAAGGCAGGTACTGATTATTGAAGACTGTACAGTATAAAGATCAAAAAAGAAGAAATCAAGTTTGAAGACTCATGAGTATTAAGATCAAGATTTCAAAATAAGCGTCTACTTTTGTTAAAACTTTATAATAGTATGGAAATCTTCATTTCAAATTTCATTTGGGATGGAACTCATTTCTACCATCTTAGTGGCTTACAAACCCACGACAAGTAGCTTACAAACCTACGATAAGTGGCTTACAAACCCACAAACATCCTAATTTTGTACAAGCTCTCGAGTCCTAATGTGATGAAATATTCTGCGGGAAGAAGCTTGCAAAGCTACTTCAAAATGATTTTTCAAAATGATTTTCAAAACTGCTTTTCAAAATGTTTTAGGTTTAAAAAATTATCTTTTCAAATGATTTTCGAAAAGATGTTTTAGCCTTAAAATATTCTTTGTTTTTGTTTTTAAATAAACTCTTGTTTTAAAATTTGTTTGTTTTTAAAACTTGCTTCTGATTTTTAAATATTCTTTATAATATATATACTTGAGATTTAAAATCAAATTTATATATACGTTCTAAAAATATATTTTTCTACTCTTTTTTTTAAAACATAGGAAAATTAGTTTATTTTACTCCAGAATCATTTCATCTTGTTTTCCTTTCAATATCATTTTCAAAACAAATTTTACATTGTTTTTAACTAAGGGATGTCGATATCATGGGATACCCCATGTCGACTTGGTGGCCGTTAAATTCAAAAGTTTCAATTTTCAAAAGAAGTGTCTATTCGTTTAAATCTCTTCATGAATGGTTATGACCGTTACTGGTCTATAAATAGCCTTCATAAACGAATTCTTTTAACTAACTATTTTTTTTATTTTCTTCGCTCCTTCTTCTCCACAAATCCATATTCTAAAATTTTCATATTTTTAAGATCGTGCCGAGATTCTGTCGAATTCTCAAGTGAATCAAATTAGAATCTCATTCATGTTTGATTCTCTGCCCTCTCTCGAAGATCAAAGTGCTATCCAGAGTTATAGGATAATTTGTAATCAAAAATTTATCGAGTCTCTCAATAAGGTATGGTTGTACCTGGAAATCAATTGGGTGATCTTGTGTCCCGTAAATCAAGAGAGTTGCCCCATACTCCAAAATAGAAGGGTACCTCAAGGCCTTTAGCAAATTGAGGATTGTAATCTCGACATTGGTATAATAAAAATCTGTACGAGGTGTTTGCCTTGGTGCAGGACTGTACGTAAGGTAACTCCAAACCAGTATAAAATCCAGCGTGTTCTTTCCTTTTACTGCTTTTTATTTACTTTCTGCATCTATGTTTGATTCTGTGATTGTTCTGTGATTAAATTCTGCATTTGTTTGTATCATAATTTTAATTTAGTCCATATAAATCTTAGAATCCATTAAACACTATTCACCCCCCTCTAGTGTCAAATTAGCCTTAAGATCCTTAATCCGCACTCACTTTTGCATCTATAGCAACCGTGCATCTATGTTTGATTCTGTGATTGTTCTGTGATTAATTTCTGCATTTGTTTGTGTCATAATTTTAATTTAGTACATATAAGTCTTAGAATTCACTAAACAATATTCACCCCTCCTTTAGTGTTAAATTAGCCTTAATATCCTTAATCCGCACTCCCTTTCATATCCATAGCAACCAAAACTAATGGTTTGTCTAGGTTTAGAAACTTTTCATCATACAAGGATGATAAATAACTATCAAGTGTACCTTACGCTCACCAGCCTTAGACGATTACTTAATAGATTATTCATACAACCTTACCTAATTGGAAGTATCATTTCTCAAACTTCCCATAAGCTAACCAACATAAAATTCAAATATTATTTAAATTTGCACGACGTACATAAATCTTTTATACACAAAATCAATTTTAATCGCTTGCTTGAATATACACATTTCACTTTCGAACTAGTATTGTTAACCAGACCACTCTAGTACAGACTCTGATCTGATTTCTTGATTAGAAATTTCTGTTTTTCTTACATAGAGCTATAAACTATGATAGAAAACTTCAAAATCATATCAAAAATTCATATCAAATGTTCGCCATCAAGATATGAGTGAAAAATCCCAATTCGTACTAGTGTGAATTTTACAAATAATGTATTCAAATCTGGATCAAACTTTTATGCGAATAAAATGGTCTACGCACAACTTACATACTTTATTCTATTGGTTTCTTAACACATCATTTACTTTTCATTTATTTTGATTCATTCATTTCTACAGGGTCATCTTTTATTAGTTTACATTCATTCACTTGCATAGATTATTTCCCATTTACTAGTTAAGATCATCAATGGATAAATTCTCAAAGTATTACATCTGTCTGTTTGCAGTTTTAATTCCCATTTATTATTATGTAACTTTGATTTCCATTAACATTCACTAATGAATCAATTCATACTTAAGTTTCTTTACTTTTTAATTCACATTTTTTTTTCATATATAATATACCTTAATATTAAAAACATTTACGAATCATTTTAACAACTTCTTAAGTTTATAACCATTTACTTAAATAGTATCCACTTTTTACTGTTTGGTTTAATTTATTAAGCATTTCAAAACATTAATTCATGTTTATAACATTCTTGTGCATCTCAATTTTTCATTTATAAACATACGTTCATTTTGACACATTTTTTTATTAAGATTTTACTTGTATAATATTCTATTACATATTTGTATTAACATTTCAAATTTTTAAACATTTCTGGTAATTTTTATATACGTTTTTAGAATGTAATTGAATGTTATACAAATTTATCTTATTCATTTTAGTTAACAAAAATATTCAGTAGTTTACATCTTTTTAATTTTCATTATCTTTTAATTTACAAGTTATGAATCTCCAATTTCTTTATAGTTTTATTAAACATTTAACTTCTAATTCTTATTTCTCATTTTAGAAGTTTCCAACTATTAAAATTTCATTTTATTTCTACAACTGGAAATCATTAATTAACAAGAACTTAAGAATTCAAATATCGGGTTCACTTCAAATCATTTTTAAATAATATATATACTCATATCTTTTACTTATACCAAATCATACATAGGAAAATAAATTTAAAATTTGTTTCACCAAAACAACCATGTAGTAAAATTACTACAGTGGTCTTCCCACTTTGAAACTCGAAAATGAAAGTTGATGATGTCGCGATCATCACCGAAATTATTTTCCAACGATAGAAGAGGGGGGTACAGAACTTATTTCCTTTAAAATTCTTTTAGAAACATTTCTTGTAAATTTTACTGAAAATATTTATAACCAAAAGTACTCCTAAATAATACTAATATATATTTTTTTCGAAAAATCATTGAAAACCAAATTCAAAATGCAGAATTTGAGTTCTCAAATTTCCATTTAAATTTAATTTATTTATAAATTTACATTTTCTTATAATATATAACAGTCAATAGTTTTAAGACCCTTGACTAACCAACAATAAATGACAATAATTGAATATTATCATTTACTAACATCCAACACAACAAAAATAACAAAATAAATTTATGAAAAATTATATTTACATATACATTTTTATATATACAAAATATAATTACTAGGTAAAATTATTACATTTACTTATTTTTAAAAACAGTATTGTGTCCATTTACTCTGTTCAAATGTTTAGAAACCTCTATCGACAGCATAGCGTCCCATGTACCGACCAGAATTTGTAAATACTCAACCGAACAAATTAACACAATACAAAATATTTTAATATAACACTAACAAATACACTCCCTTGTATCTATACACTCAAACTCATTCTAGGGTATTAATAACCCTATCTTTAATGAGTTAACTCTAAACAGGCTAAGGTATCTCTAAACCAAAGCTATGATACCAACTGTGACGACCCATTTTTTTAGACGGTTTAAATGAAAATAAAACCCCACATTTCTAACTCAAACCATTCAAAAGGGTAGATTATCAATGGGGTAAATAAGAAAATAAAAGAAAAGAAAGAAAATAAAACAGAAAATCTCGCTGCGGAATGATAAGATATAATAATCAAATAAACGGTTCATGAAGCTGTTTTACAATATACATTTGATTACACAATTTTTACAACATAATCAAAGTACAATCAACAAACATACCAAAATAATACAACGGAATAATAATAGTAAATATGATCTAGCAACTCCATCTTCACCTTCTAGGAATAATATCTTCAACATTGAAATGCTTAGGCTGACCCGAGCGTAATGAAAAGACAAAACACTCGAGTCAGAACTAAAAGTTCTTGCGTAAGTTAAATCAACAAGTAAATATGAGTGTAATAGTTTTAGAGATGCTTACGGTATTTTACATCTCCTATCCAGTGTATAACGTACGCGCAATAACATAAGTGATGTTATGGGATTTTCCATCTCCTAAGGATCTGTTAAACTATCTATATGTAGTTGAATACACTATATATGTAGTGTCTATCAGTAATGTAAAGTATTAAAACAACGTTAAGGCTTTACATTGATCTCACTTAACACATTTTTAAGCAGGTAGTCTATGTAGGTCCTGGAACACAACCAGTAACGCTGGTAGCCAGTGAGTCCCCTATAGGTGCCATACTAAAACAAAATCGTAGTGGGCGCGTACAAGGATAAAAGTATGACAAGGCACGTGAGGCAATTTCCAAGGTAGGATTCTACTAATTTACCCTTTTTGACAAAGGGTAACGCATCGTAGTTACGACCGCCCATCGAGTCCACCACCCTTAAAATCAAATCAAGGTGCACCGATCAAGTCCAAAATCAATATAATAATACGAAGGGGTGATGTCCCCTAAAGGTTGCGAATCCCTTGGCCCGAAATGAGCTTTTGTTTTAGTTATTTCCAATTGACACAAGTGTTGGGATCATCCATCATCATTCTCTTTCTTTAAATCTAGCAAATACTTCCAATTCAACCACTTCATTTTGGATAACATCCACCACGTACACAGTTCATAAAGTGATTCTAATATTGACAGAGAGTATGCCAATAAGAGGTCCCGATCTCTTTAACAACCAAACGGCATTTTTCACACCAGTTGGTTCTTTTACAATTCAAAACCGATTCGTATTTGATATCAAAATATCATATTAACTTCAAAATATCCATCATTTTAAAATCATTATATTTACTTAATAATATGTCATCACTTGAAAATATCATTTTAAATTCCAACTTAGGTTGTAACCTCATTTAACCGCAATCGTTTTTAAATCAATGATTTAAATATAAACATCTCAACTTTGCACAGTTTGAAACTTTAGAAAATAGTTTGAATAGTTATAAATAGTTTAGGATAGTGTAATATAAAATGGTTTGAGTATTGAAAATGGTTTATATAGTAAAATAGTTGGAAATATAAATAATATGAATACTAATAAAGATAGATTTTAAGTAGTTTATATTAAAATAATTTATTTTTAAAATAATATCAAATCAAACTGTTTCTTTCCATTTTACAAATCTGGACCTATGTCCAATTTCCAATCAACAAACTCAATTTCTAATCTTACAATTCAATTGACTTAATTTCAGTTTAGCTTCAAGTCAACTTGATTTCAATTTCAATTCAAAATTACTTCAATTTCTAAAACATTCATTTTAACTTCAAATTCGATTCAATAATCCAATCTGATGATTTAAGTTTTAATTCGATTCTTATTTTAAACCATTTCAATTTCGAGCCCAATTTCAATTTATTGATTTAAACCACTTAAATCAAATTAAGCTTCATTATTCGATTTTAAGATCCAAATCTTCAAAATAATTCAATTTTTCGAATCAAAGTCATATATTGATTATAACTTTACATTTCCAATTTAATTCTTTTAAACAATATTTTTTAACCAATTTCAGTTTCATCTTTCAAAGCTCGAATTAGAAAATAATTAAATTCATATAAATCCATAATTTATTTCCTTTAAAAAAATAATGTTTAATAAAAATACGATTCAAGATTTTAAAACCATTTAACCAATCCATATATGTATATAATTTTCTACCATATGACGAAGTTATCAGTTATTTCGAATTTAAATATAAGGATGTATATATATCGTTTCAATCCAAATCAAAATGCCATAGGTATATATCATTTCATCTCATTTCTTAATTTATTCGAAATAATTCAAATAACAGTTTATATGATTTCAATTAATATATAGGGTGATAATAGGGATATATATATATATATACATATATAAACATCCAATAATCTGGATATCAACAAATAGACATCTATCACAATCAACATCCAAATCAGTCAATAAATCGCAACAATTAACTGGTTATCAATATCAGTATTTAACTATCAATTCAATTCACTATTAATTTAAATGGCAATTTAATTCAATAAAAATTCCAATTAAATTTAAATTACCAAATAGAAATCAATAAAATTCTAATCATTTCATTAATTTAATTCAACTAACATAAGAAGATTTAGTATTGTGTAAGTGGGTTAAATCACTCACCTTTGATTTATAGTCGATTAAAAATCCAATAAAAGCCTAAAATTTGAACATTCTCTAAATTCAACCAAACTAGTATCATTTTGTTTATAATTTCAAAATGAACCCAATGAAAGAAACCGCATCCAAATCCGAGTTCGTATGCAAGAGTTATGAAGGTTAGAAGATTAAAATTTTAAATTTAAATTTGAAACAATGAAGGGCAAAATGGTAATTTGAATTACCTTCCCAAACCCTAATGGTCCTCCAATGAACTCGACAGTCACAAAGCCACTGCATTCTCCTCCAAAATGCTACAACTACACGCGCCTCCACCTAGGTCGGCCATCACCATCGTGATGCATAGGACGAGTCGCCCCTACTGGCCGTGTGCGGCATGCTCCACATCCCCATCCACAGTCTGCCGCCGCCTACGATTTCCATTCGTGGTGAATTCATGCGCCAATAGCATGAACGATGACCATAGATGCACTCGCCTCATCGCCCTCTACGCTTCAGTGCTTCCCGATCGTCGATTGGTTGACTATCCATCGTCGATTTGCAAACCCTAATATGAACGGCCAAAACTTCTTCGCCAAATTCTTGCCAAACTGAGACTCAATTGCAAAAATGAACCGCAAATTTAGATTATGTTCGTCTAGAGCTTCACAATGATATATTATATGATAAGTTGTGAGCAGTTTGAATTTTGGATTTTGATTTGGGATTGGGTTTGAGATGTCTGCCATTGAGAAGGAACATGATGAGATAGAAATTATACATATAGAAAATGAAAATAAAAGATTGTTCGTGTTTATAATAGCCTATATATAGATAGATATGGATAAGAATGGATGGAACAAATTGAATTGGATCGAAGCAATAACAATGGCCCGAAAAGCCCGTTTCGTTCCCGAAACGAAATTGGGTCATCCAATATATCAAAATATAGGTTTTCAATATTTTTAAACTCAATGGAACTATTCTACTGTATATAGAAGTTTGCTTTTAAAAATTAAATTATATTCATTTATATTCCATTAATAGATTTCTATGCATTTCGAGCTCGCATGATCAAACGATAAGTCCGATCGCTACGAAATTTGAAATCCTATAATAATTCTCATATTAGTTAAATGAATTATTTAAAAGAATTTAATCATTCTTAAATTTCTCACATTAGTTAAATTAATTTCTCACATTAGTTAAATGAACTATTAATTTAAATCAATTTAATCATTCTTAAATTCAAATTTAAAAGTTAACCATTTTCATCATTTCTGATTATATAGAAATTTAGTGATCCTTTTAAAATTAAATTTTCCATGTAAAAATCCAATATTTAAATATTACATTAATTTCAGCGTTCAATTACAATAGTAATAAATTCCCAGTTAATTGTAATTTAAATTCCAACAATTTATTTTATTTTGTTCTAAATTGTTATATTAAATCAACTGTTACTCTATGAATTCTATTAACATAAGTTTTTGTCTTATTATTCTCATACTCTACAGTTAACATCTTTTACCATATTAACTGCAATATTTCAATTAAATAAAATTTCAACAACTGATTTCCAAATTAATTTCAAACGGATTAAATAATAAAATGATAACTAAGACAATTGTTTTATATTAATAATTCATATCTATTAACTTATTGTTAACAACAACGAGTATAAATCTACTTAACAATAGCTGATTTCATATTTTATGTTAAAACCAAATCGAATTAAATAATATATAATTTCACCATTAATGCACAAATTTATTTATTTCTTATTAACCTACAATTATATCCAAATTAACCTCTACAATTATACTTCAACTAGGAATAACATTTATTTAATTCTTATAACATTAAAAAATTTAAATTTATAGTCTAGTAATTTTTTCCATTTATAAATCATAAATTTTGATTTTTGACAATATTAAATTCCAGAATCTCATTAAATCCAATATTTTTAATTATCAAAAATGCAGGTCATTAAAATTCACTTATCAACCTTTGTAAAGCATAAAGCAATGCATAAGAATGCATATCTTATCATTTCTAGGAAAATATAACTAATCTAGGGAGCTTTTGAATAACACGTGGTACACAAGGTCAGATCTACATAGATATTCAATAAATCTACCATGGATTTACTCGAAACCAACGAAAAATTTTGTAACCAAGTTTCCATCAACCGTTGTAAAGTAGTAGAGTGTAGGTTGTGGTGCTTGATAGCTTGGGATAACAGAGAAGAAGTGAAGATTTAATACTAATAGAAGTTTGGCGTTTGTTATTGTTTTGGAGCTAAAGATGAAATATTCTTCGTCATTGCTAGTTTAGGAATGTGGAGTTAAACTGAATGGAATATTGAATAAAGCTATGTGGAAGTTTTAAGAAGATTAGATATTTTTCTTAGTTAAATGTGGGTAGCGGGTTGAGTTTGAAGGCTTTGGGTTGTATGTAAATTTGTGTAATATTTTTTATTTTGATTTCTGGGATGTACATATTTACCCTTTAGCATTATTAATAAAGAAATGTGAACTTTGTTCCACAATAATATAAGATTAGTACACATATTTTGTTTATCTTCAGTTTAGTTAATGCGTGTATTGGTATATAGATATGTTGAGATTTTGTAGCTAATGTTCTGGTTGTGTGCTAGCCCTTGATGTTTGATATTTACGTTTAATAAGAAGTGTGTGGAGGCAGATTTGATTTTGATGATTTGTTATTATCCCTATATGGTGAAGAACGAGTATGGGATTTGATAGATATGCAAATTATATTTTAGGCTGTCGGCCGTATCTTTGATTGCAAAGCATAAACATATGTTCCTAACCTTAATGGTATGTGTGTGTGAAACTAGCATTGGATGAAGATTTCTTATGCACTGATACTCATTGAGTATAAGTGTAGTGTTTTAATATGTTCATTGTACACACGTTTAAGCTAACAAAAGATTTGTTTCTGTACATTTTTTTTGGCAAGGCCAGCCGGTTTTATAGTGGACCGTCCACTTTTTATTACGAACGTAATAAAAATTGAAGTACAGGAGTAAGGTAGAGGCACCTTAGCTACTATAAACGAAAGAAAAGAAACAACACAGGAGTATGACAGACATGTCACAACTACTAAATATAAATAACAAGACTAGTTCTCCTCCGTAGAGGAAGAATCACCATCGACCTCATCAACCCGGGATGAAACCAGAGAACCATTCCCAATAATTCCAAAATAGGGGCGAAAAAGAACAGCAAGAGAAGGATCATAAATATCAGCATCGGATGAGTAGATAAAAGATCGATCCCAGGCAGCATCAGCAAGAATTACAGAATTAATTTCAGCATACGAACCATGCAAGTCAAGGACCAAGGAATCACCAGAAATACTGTAATAAAGGCATCGAAGGTCCAAAAGATCAGCAGATACATATCTAAAATAGGAATCGTCCACGGGATTGAATCTCATATCAGAACGACGATCAACCCAACAATGTTCAGACACAGACCAAACAACGAGAGGCGGAGAAGGATCCGGCATAGCAATATGATCCACTGTACCATCACCAGCCAAAGGGGACGCGGGCCGAGCAATGGAAGGTGGAGATCCAGGGTCAGATAAAGGAGAAGCAACCAGAGAGGCCTTGGGAACCCATTTCCTGAGCGGAGGCCAAGGCAGAGGGATCTTAGGAGTAGCTATAGAAGATTGCGAGCAGGCGGAGGCTAAATGGCCAAAGGAGTGACAGGAGGAGCAAATGTCAGGGACCCATCCATAACGAACACGAACATCCACCACGTGTCCAACAGCTAGCTGGACAGGAATAGAGGTAGGAAGAGGCTTAAGGGGAGAAATATCAATCAGGGCCTTAGCATAAACAAGCTTATCACATGCAACTGTACTAGAGTCAAAACATTTCAATTTACCAACATTGCAAGCAAGCCAATTCAAACCAAGCAGTGGTTGAAGTGCAGAAGGAATTTGAGAGAAATACACCCAAACAGGGATAGAAAAAACTTGCTCACAAGCACTAGCTACCGTTGGAGACCAGGGGGTAATAATAAAAGGCTGTCTGTCAAAAAAAGAAGGCTTGTCTCTAGAACACGTCTACGTTCCTCAAGGGAGGAGAACAGCAGGTAGTACAAGGAGTCAACCAGCTTAACACGAAGGTCACCGCGAAGTCTCCAGGCCCGTCGACAAACAGCAGCCACATCATAAAGACGATGATTAGGGTCCAAAAAGAAACCAACTACATATTCTGACCAAAAGTCCATACCGGCTTGCATAACATTAGGGGGAGGAATCATCACTCCATTTTCCTCTACGATTTTAAACTCAACTGGTTCATAAACACCCGCATTACGGGGCAAGGATGTAAAAAGTGAAGACCAAGTTTTGGGAGCAGAAGGACAAGTAGCAGCAGGTCGACACTCTTGGTCACCAGAATAGGCCACAGGAATGGGACTTCGAGCAACATATGGTGAAGAGATTGCTTCCACGGTATCTCCAGAACTTGAAACATTGTGAATTGGGACAACAATGTCAATGGCATTATATCGAACAAAAGATGTGCCACGAGCACAACCAGAAGAGTCACCAGACATTGCAGCCGAGACAACTCCAACAGCAAGACCAGTTTCACAAATATTCACTGCAACATCAACCAATGGCGCTAGGCTACAAGACAAATCACCTGCCATATCGTTAACTATAACCGGGCTCGTGCTTAGGCCAACGACAGAAGCAGAGACCGCATACTTTTTTGCAGGCAAAGGGGGAAACTCATTTTCGGAGAGCAAGGGAGGAATCGAGTTCACAGAAGATACACCATCAAAAATCCTACCATATCGAGTAGAGGATGGAGAATGGGAAGCAGCGACGGGAAGAAGGGGAGGAAGTGGGGGCTAGGCATGGAAAAGCGGCTGGAGAGTGAAGAACTGCAGCAGCGAGGCAAACGAGATGTGGACTGAATCAACGGAGAGAAGAACGAAATATCGCCAGAAGAAATATCGCCATTAACGCCTTTATTTCTTAATTCTTCTTTTCCCTTCTTTTTTCTTTTCGGGGACGAAAAGTTTTTCTTTTGTTTATGTACATTGTTTATGGACTAATATGATTGAGTTGTACTTACGCATGATATCTCTTGAGTGCAACTATGATCCATAGTTTATTATTTCACTCTTTATTGACGAAGTGTTATTTTAAATACAGGCATAAGTTGGTAGTATTGTGTGCATTGCTATAGCACGCGTATATGAAATTTTTTATTCCTTCTTGTGAGTATGGATTTTATTATGTCATAGTTGGTTTGGTGTGCTATGTGATTGTTGGTGTGATACTTTAAAAATAGTTAATTCATATTTGATATACTCACTCCTATTTTAGGATCATCTAAATGATTAGACATACAATATGGTATGACATTTTCATGTATTCGGTTAATATTTTATTCTTTGGGCGAAAACGGGAATGCAAATTCATTATGGAATGGAATAATGTAACAATTCGTAGATTTACATGTATTTATTTAAATTAATAAATTATATATCGCCATAAATAATTGAGTAATGAATCAAAGTGATGTTGGAATAACATAGTGGTTTAGGTATTGTATTTATAACCATTGTGCAGATCTTTCCGAAATGATCAACTAAAGTATAATTTTGATGAATTTGAAATTAAGGCATATGAGATAATGATTTTACAAGTTTAAAATGGTGTACCTAGTCATTTTTTGGATTGAAAGATTGTAAAGGTCCAAACTAGCTACGTATATAAACAACCTTATGAAAACCTAAGAGGCGACCTTCACATCAGAAAACTTCTTAAATCCCAAAATTAATCACATCGATAGTGGTCATTAATATTTTTAACCCACATTACAATGATATGTTGAACGATATCCAAACTAAGAAAATTATATATTTCGAGAATTTTAGGCACGTGCAACGCACATGCATATAAAACCTCCTTAAAAAATTATTAAATTTAAGATCTCTACATAGTTTTCATAAAAACAAATTGAAAAATATAAAGAAACAATTGTAATATTTTTATCGAAATGAGGTTTTGAAGTTGAAATCTTATTTATATTCCAAAATTTTAATTTGAAAAAATATATTAATTTTTGTTCTATTGTGATTCGAACTTCTAACCTCTATTCGCATGTATTCTTGGAACTTCAGCGGACTAAAATGCTGGGTCTCTATTTCATTACTAATAAAGATATTGCTCATCTCCACCAAATTTGAAAATATACATTTGATATGATGTTCGAGGTGACTAGAAATTGGGTTTAAACCTATATTGGGTTAGGTTCACCGTTCGCTAAGGTGGTAGCTGCGATCGAGTTAGGAAGTGACGATGGTCGGATTGAATTTGTCCTGGTAAGTGGAGGTGATTGGTGGTGGTTACCTTATTCAACTTCATCAGAGGTGATCGAGTTAGGGTTTCAAACCCTAGCTTGTAAAGGTGGTGGAGGAGGGTTTTTTGGTGAACTGAGGTAGAGCAGTCGGCATACCTTGAGGAGCTGGGTCAAAAGATAGATGCGGTTAGACTCAGGCGCGCGAAGGCATGAGCTTTCGGCGGTCAAATTTAGGCCCAATTCAAGTCAACGATGACATGATGGTGCAGGTAATTTTCTGAAAGTTCCTTAAATTTTGATTATTACATTGTAAACCGTATAACATTGATCATTATAACTTTTGCGTATGATGTTCGATTCATGATCAGACGTTAGGATCGTAATGAGATTCCAGACATTTTAAAATATATTGTTTGAACTTGGATTCTTTGGGATAAATGAGCTTATTGGTATGTTCTTCCCTTATTTATATCATTATTCATTGCTTATATGAAATGAAGTTATGTACACGATATGATCCCCTATTTATTGATTGTTGGATAAATGATGTTTATATTTAATGTTGAGAATGTATATTTGATATTGGACACCCTTCATTGACATTAGATATTTATATTACCAATAGGTAATTAATATCCATATGATTGGGGTGTGATATAAGTTGGATTGATATGTTGGTTGAACATTTTTTTGGATGTTATTGTTTCCCTACTATTATACACCACAGATTATTGAGTATCTGTTGTTGATTGGATATTAGATTTATGTTAGGTAATTAATTATTTATTTATGGAATGAGACGTAGTAAATAATCATATATAATAACAAGGAACTATTAGTAAATCATCTTTTTATGAGTCTATATGGAAACTTATAAATAATAATATAGAAAATATTATAGGTTAAGCTTATTAGAAATTAAGATTATTGACAAAGTGAGTGGGGACTTAATAAACAATGTTAGTTAAATTTAAAAATTATTGGAGTTGTGTTATTAATTTAAGATAAATAACTATTTTATAAAATGATTGCTGCAGCGTATTATTTTATGGTAAATAATAATATTATATATGATACATTTTTTGAAAGATGTTTGAAACATATTATTTTGAAGATTAAAAATATTATTACAAAGAAAATTATTATTGTTATGAAGTACTTAATTGCTTGAAGTCCCTCTGTGTCATTATAATCTTTAAGCTTATGTTTATTATTTTGCTTTGATGCATACACTTGTTCCTTTCTGCCCAGAGATGTCAAATGGTTGTAGTTAACATGATATCTACCATGTCTGATGGTAGATTTTCCTATGTGAAATTTTGTGTGATGCATTTTAGTTAAGAACTCAGGTCCATGTTGTTATTGATTGGTTATCCAAATTTGGTTGTGAAAGTATTCTGTATTTGTTGAGAAATTTTTTAATAATTTTCACTAGTGCCAAACCGTTGTGAAATATTTAGGCTTATGCATGGAAGCAACCAAAAGAAGGATCTAGCTTGTCAGTTAATTATCAACCACCAATTCAATAGAAAATAATCGGCATACAAAGAAAAATAGAAGAGTAGAGAACACATAGATTTAACGTGGTTCGGCTAGATTGCCGTCGTACATGGACCCAACAACTATTCTTTATTTTACTGAAGAAAGAGAGTACAAGAGAGAGATTACAAAATTATAGATAGCATGTGACGACCCAGAATTTCAGTCATTTGAAATTCATATATTTAATTAATTTTAATATTCACAAGTTAATTTTATAAGCCGAATAACCTATATTTGAAATATAAGGATGTAATTGGATAATTAAATTGATAACTTAATATTTCAAATTGATGAAATAATTGAAATTTGGATTTAATGCGAATGAAAATGATTTATAAAGTTGTATTTAATTCTATTTAAATTAGAATGATGTTAGAGAACATTTAAAATTGAATAAAAGTTAAATTTTAGAAATTGAATATTTTAATATTTAATTGACGAGCGTAAATAATCATTTTTCATACAGTCTCGGGTTTGTACGAAATCAGTTTCATTGAATCCGTAATGTTAAATTATTGTAGATTTCAAATTTCGTGTCAATCGGATTTACGGTTTAGTCATGACAAGCTAAAACGCGTAGAAAATGTTTAAGTAAATTTTAAATTTAAATTAGTTGATTTGAAAACCTATCTTTCAAATACGATCGAATTGGCTCCGATATATATTCCATTGTGTTTAGAATATGGAAAAAAAATATTATAAACGCCAGGCGGCAAGCTTCGTTTGGAGTTTGGAAAATTTTCGGATGAATAGTGTCGCAACATTTTCTATAAAAGGATGTTATAATCTTCACTTTGCACAAAACCCTAACTAGGTTTGTAGCCGCTGGCTCTAATATATTCAATGGCCGGTAAATTCGAGATTTTATTTCCTCGATTTATTCAAATCCGTCAATCATCGATTTGAAAAGTGATCAACTACAAAGTGGTAGATCTCTTTGAGATCTTTTAATCCAACGGTCACGATCGAGTATTACGCTACGGATCAACCGCAATTCAAGTTTAAAGCAGTGCATTTCATTCGCATTTTTCTACGTGAGATTGCTACCGAGCTTCATGATATGGTGGCCGATGGTGGCACTAGCGAAAGGCAATCGAATGATGGCCCCTCATCGTCATCAAATTCGTCGAAGGTCGTGTGATAATTCATTGATAAAGACGACTAGGTGGGTTGTTTTGATCGGCATCAAATGAGAAGAAAGAAGATGGGGGGAGGGCCTAGATATGGGGTTTCAAATCTAATGGCCAGAAAATTATCAAGGTTTGAAATAAATAAAATAAATGTGTAAATTAATTTATATAAAATCATATAATCTTTAAAACGTTGTAACTTTTTCATACAAGGTCCGTTTCGCACGAAATGAATTACGTTTGGTCCGTATTGACGAGCACTATATTTTAGAGCTAGTTTGAAGCTGATTGAAGCTAGTGAGAATTTTGGATAAAATTAAAGTCTGTTTAATTTTATTCGGAATAAAACACTACAAGTGCTATTAGAAGCAATGTGAGTACAACTCACTCTTTCCGACTCACTGATATTTTTGTATAAGCGGGAATAAATGTTATTTATGATGATTGATGATGTTTTGGATGATATATGATATATTGTATCTATATTGTATCTATATTGATTGTTATTTGGATATATTCTTGGCTATTGGAGCAGATGAGACCATATATGTTTCCGTGTATGAGTGGATGACCCTTTGTACACACGTCTGCCTCGAAGCGAACATTGTACATATATTTCTAATATGTATATTTGTTGTAGGTTATAAGTTGGAGGGATCCAACTGGATTCCTCGCTAGTATTGGCATTTACAGATATTGTGATATATTCTATTTTCGTATGATATATGATGTTTTGGATGCCGTGATTGATGTATTTAGTGCTGTTGCAGCATTGGGCATATTTTTGAAATTTTAAAAATTGTTAAAGTGATGATTTTAAATTGAAAAGGGATTTTCAAGTGATTTTGAAAATAGATTTTTTATTGAATTGTGAATTATTAAAGAAATGAAATTATTTTAATAAATAAATGTTATAGTTTTTATGTTGTAAAAATCAAGTTTTTGTGAAATATAGTCAAAAGGTGATTTTTGAAATAAGGAGTTGACTATTTTATAAATAGTTTAAATGGAGATTTTTGAATTATTATAAACAGTTTATATAGGAGATTTATAAAATTGATATTTTATAAATCGAAAATATTGGGATTATAAAGGAGTTTTGTAAGTGTTAAAATGAGGTTATAAATGGTTTTATAAGTAAATAAGATTTGTGAATTTGTGAAGTTATAATAGAATGAATTTTGTAAATAAATGAATTATAAGTATTTAACTTATAATTTGGATTTTTGGTATATAATTGAGTTATAAATGGAATTGGTTAAAAAAGGAATTTTGTGTATTGAAGTTTTTATCAAAATATATATGGAAATTATAAATATTGTTTTATAATTCCTAAATCAATTGAATTGGATAAGTTAATTATTATAGTTTATCAAAGGAATTATATCCAGATTTTGGACAGTGGATTATCCTTAATATAAATGTGTAGAAATATTAGATTTGGCAAATAAGCATATTCATGATTTTGGACAGTGGATGATCTTTTAAAATTAAATAAACATTTTGGGAAGTGGTATTTGAATTGAATTTAAATGATTTAAAGATGTTTAAAATTAGTTAAGTATCGAAACCATAAATTTCAACATTCATTGTTGAAATAGACGTTTCGAGAAATAAGGAAACGATGGACTATAACACTGTCATTATAGTAAATGATTTTCGAAAGAAAATGTTCTGTATAGTATATGGGATTCATATATCTATCTAACTTCCGAATCCCTATATTAGTGATTTTGGGTTGTCGTAATGATGTTTTACGCAACATTTGTTTTGACCCAAATATGTTTAAGTGAATGTTTTCCTTAGAGAATAATATATACTTAATCGTGATTTTAGTATATGGAATATTTTCTAAGTGTTGGAAATAAATAGAATAGTGAATTACTTATTATTAAATAAATATATGGAAATGTTATCCATTATTGAAAAGTTTTGTGAAGACCCGCAAATCCGTACTCCTTGAATATACACTAATCTCCATTGATTAATTCAAGATGAACAGAAATACGAATTCTCAATGTTTAAGAAAAAGAAAAAGGATAGAAGAAGAGAGAAAAGGTAGAGAATAGAGGGAAAAGAAAATAGACAATAGAACGGGACAGAAAACAACTGAACAACATCAGAATCTCACAATTCGCAGCGGAACAACATATAATAATAAATGAATAATCTTTAAACAAAGAACTATATCAGTTATTACATTACATTACATTTCATTTCATTACATCAGAGTGTAGAACAACAAACAACAAATAGTGGAAAAGAAATACTATATACTAGTAATACGCCATGCCATCCAGCTTGCCTCCAGCAACTCCTGAATATCCAGAATATCCTGATAAACCTAACTCTTAACTGCCCGTGTGGAAATTGGTGGGCACCCAGAGTTTAGGAAGGAAAACAATAAACTCCGAGTCAGTCATGTGACTGGTGTGAGAACTCAAAACAGTTTATTTATCTTTAAAATCAAAATAGAGGAATATTTTTAAAATCAATTCGCAATGCTTTTAAAAATGAGACTACCATAAGGCCTCCCGCACACACACACAATGCAAACGCAGAATCGGAGTAGATTTCTCCTTATGATAGTCAAAGGTACTTGATACGCATTTAAAAGAACATTTTATATTATTACTAGTGCATAGTGTAGGAAAAATTTATTTCGAAAGTAGAATATAAATCTTAGCCAGCATAGACATTTCGAACTATGCCTACTATAGCTAACTATGTTCAATAGCAGGTTACCGCCACATTCCATAGCAGGTTATACAACTAAAACCGTACAAGTCTCGTATTGTTTCTTTGGATTTCCAACGAATGATCAGGCCAAGGAACTTCCCATTGCCACATGAGAACGCCTCTGTATGGACGTCCCCGAGAACCAAACCGGATCTCTGCCAACACAAAGCCGGGTTACCCCTAACTGAGTAACAACTGACCGAATATGCCATCCCCCGGTCCTTTGGGACCTTTAACCGAGCGCTCGTAATCAGTTCACACAATCATAAAGTGTTTTCAACGTGAGTAAGTATCTGGGCTCCATACCATGATACCACCCTTTTCCAGAAGGAAATGCACATACCCTAAAGGGCGCTACCCCTCATAACCTTGCCGCATCTTTCCTGTTTTGACCATTCCCGGGGTGTGAGGCTCGACGAAGTCACGTCTACAAAAACACACTTTATACAAAAGCCGTGCTTTGGGTCAACAAATGATCATAGAAATGATCACCAAGATAGACGATCACATAAATGATCCTATCATAAATGATCAACATAATGATCATTTCACAGCAACACTCAGCATGTCACATTACCAAATTGGGAATATATCGCTGATAACCGTCAACTACATAACTTCTGAGCTCGTACGTCTCAGAGAAGGGTGTTAAGCTAAGAGAATAAATTCTCCGCCACCAACAGAAATATATTTGAAAGAAATCAGCTTTATATCTCAATTTGTAATGTCAGACATACAATCCATACAAGTCTGTTTCGGGCTCGAACAGAACCGAAGGCACTTACAAAGAAGTCCTTGCAATCCGGATATTCACAATCCCGATCGGATTTCTCATCACTTGGGGAGTCTCTATACCATTGCAACTCAGTGCAGAGACAATCGATAGGTCATCCTATCGCTCTCACAAATATCCGGTCTTCAACACCGGTCATCAATGCTATCCATTACGTCGTATCACTATTCGGAATGGGAAATCCGAATAACGAGCGCAATTATTTAAAAATAAGTGTAGCATTCAAATTCAAGCAAATCACAACAAATACCTTTCAAAGGTAAATATTGATAGTCGGTTATTGAACTATCAATGGATATGCACAACATCACCAGATTCCAAATAATTTTCCAAATTGTTTATTTTCCAAAAATATCTTTACAAGATATATAATTTCAATATCTCAAAAATAAATCAATATTTATTTTTAAACGAATTCCACTTTCTTTTATAAATTCCATAGTGAATTTTCATTCCAAAATATCCATGCTTATACGATTTCAATTATTCATTTCAATTTATCTTCAAAAAGATAGATTCTCAAAACGTTTAATTTCACATTGGAAAAACATTTCCATACTTATTTATTAAGTAATTCTCAATCCATTTATTTTCAACACTTGGAAAATATTCAATATACTTCAATCGAAATTAAGTATATATTTCATTCTTCAAGGAAATCATTCTCTTAAACATATTTATTTGGGCCAAAACGAATGTTGCGTAAAACATCGTTACGACAACCCAAAATCACTAGTGTAGGGATTCGAAATTAAAATAGATATATAAATCCCAATACTATACAAAACATTTCCTTTCGAAAATCATTTACTATAACAACAGTGTTATAGTCCACCATTTTCTTCTATTTCTCGAAAACGTTTATTTCAACAATAAGTGTTGAAATCTATGATTTCGAATCTTAACACAATTAAAACATCGTTAGATCATTTTAATTCTATTTAAAACATCACATCTAAAACATTTTCTTTAACATATTATTCACTATTCAAAAACGTGAATATACTTTGTTAACAAATTTCATCATTTCTATACATTTTATTTTAAAGGATTATTCACTATCTAAAACGTGAATATAACTTCATAAATAAGTTATAAAAATTAACTTATCAAAATAAGTCGTTGCGAATTTATAAAACAATGTTTATAAATTCCTTTATTACCCTATATTCAATTCATAACTCAATTATATACCAAAGGTTCATATTATAAGTTAAATACTTATAATTTATTTGTTTGCAAAATCGTTCCTTTGAACTTCATAATTATAAATCTTAAACTTATAAGATTCAATTATTTATCCAAAACCATTCTTTTAATAACTTTATAAATTTTATAAACCTACTGCTTATAAAATTCCATTTATAACTTCACCGTTTATAATTCTATGAATTTCATTCATTTATGAAATTCATTTACAATTCATTCTAACACTTATAAAAACTCATTTTATAATTCCAACATTTTAATTTATAAATATCAATTTATAAATCTTTTAATATAAATCAATTTATATTACTATTTTAAAAATGCCTTTAAACTCCTTTATAATTTCATCATTTTGATTTATAAAATAATCAAATTTTATAAATCCTATATTTAAACTTTTTATAATAAATTCAAAAATCCCGATTAAACTCTTTTATAAAATCATTAATCCCATATTTTCAAAAATCAACCTTTAACTATATTTCTCAAAAACCATAATTTTTATAACATTAAAAATTATAACGTTATTCATTTATAATGGATCAATTCCAAAAATATTTTATAACGTATACTTTCAAAAATCACTTTAAAATCCTTTTAAAATTCCAAAATTTGGCCCAATGATGCTACACACCAAATAGTCAATCACGACAACTACGATATCATATATCGATATGATAATCAACGAATATCAAAATATCCATAATCAAATAAATACTGTTGAGGAATCCAGTTGGATCCCTCCAACCTGTTTTCCTGCATCCAAAGATGTTAGCACAATACCAATTTCGTTCCAGTACGAAATTATCGCGGTATATGAGATTTAAAATATTATCCGCTTAATAGACGGCGCAATAGGGTCTCATCCGCTAAAAAATGCGGGAAATCAATAACTGCAATATATACATATGCCAATATATATATATTGCTATTATATATAATACCAATTTCACTGTTTATGAAATATTCGCGGTATATGTTTTTAATAAATAACATCCGCTTACTAACGGCGCATAATGTCTATTTTAACAATCAATAGATAACAATCATCATTCAAACATGCATTCAAATATTTTAAATCTAACTATTTAAAATAAAATCGAAACCGATTCGATTGAGTGAGAAGTCTCACCTTGATTTCAATTTCGCTTTAGCGATTTATTTCGAATACGTTTAATTTTACACGAAATTTTCACTAACTCCAAACAACTCCAATCCAATTCCATAGCGTAGCGCTCGTCCATACGATTCCAACGCAACTGGTTTCGCGCGTTTTCGACCTCGTATGAAAAAGATATGCATTTATGAAGTTTACACGATTTAAACTATAATTTATTTACAATTTAATTATATAATTTTCTAAACCTACTCAACCTAAGCCGTAGGATCCAAGCACTTTGCAATCTCCACCGTGCTTTGTCTTCTTCCACGCACGCACGTTTACAGGCCGTGCAAACAACCCATCAACCACGAAACTAGGGTTAATTTTTGCTCCTCCAACACTCGACGATAAGTTGATCCACCACCATCATGTCGTGCGCCTCCATCCCCTCTATGCTCGGCTCCATGGGCTTGAAACTAGGTCCCCTATGTTGCACGCACGTCGAGGCCAAACGCATGGCCTTCAAGCTCGAATTGCCATCGATTCGTGCCACTAAAAGCGACCACACCCGTATAGAATTGAAGCTCTCCTCACGCTCTTCCATGTTGCAGTTGACAACTTTGTGTGAAAGTTTGTGGATTGGAAGTTTATAAGAGATGAAGATGGAACAATTTCGGCCTTTGAATATTAGGGTGGCGGCCGGCCATTAGGAATTAGGGTTTAGATTTTTTTTATTTTTTTTTGTGAATTAAAGGGGCTATTTATAGAGAATTTATGAACACTACTCCCCCGGGATTCCGAACTCCGATTTACACGCCGTGACCAGCGTTTCTGGGGTTTACCCCGCGTTCCGGACACAATGGAATAGGTTTCGGAAGCTAATTCGGTCATCTGTGCAAGTTATGGCAATAAACGTTCAATTTGAATTAAACCGATTTAAACGATTTTCTAGACGTTTTAATTTGTACCGGACAAACGGTAAATCCGATTGACAAGAAATTTTAAACCTTACAATAATATCACATTACGGATCCGATGAAACTCGTTTCGTCGAAATTCGAGACTTTTTGAAAAATGGCTATTTTAACTCGCCAAATTAATATTAAAAACAATTCGATGCGTTTCGAGCTGCCACGATCAAACGACAACTCCGATTGACACGAAAATTGAAATCCGGTAATAACTAACTATTACGGATCCAATGGAACTAGTTTCGTCCAATTATGAGACTGTTCAAAAATTGACTATTTTCACTGGTCGATTTTAATATTAAAATATTCAATTTTCACAAATAAACTTTTAATTCGATTTTAAAAGTTCTAAAATATCGTTCTAACTCCAATATGATAAAATAAAATTTTACAAATCATTTTCAATCATATTTTACCCAATTTTCAATTATTTCCATAATTTAACATATTAAATTATCGATTTAATTATCCAATTAAATCCAATTATTCGAATAAAAATTTATTCGACTTATAAATTCACTTATTAATATTTAAAATTAATTAAATATTCAAATTTTAATTAATTAAAATTCTGGGTCGTTACATACTTCCCCCTTAAAAGAGTTTCGTCCTCGAAATTATCAAGTAAGAAAAGTTACAGAATCTATTAATTTTCCCAAAATTCATGGTTAAACTTCTTACAAAATCTTTTACTAAGTTCCCAAATCATACTTAGTTATCTTTTCAAAAACAATTACTATTGTTTAACTTTCAACTTCTAAATCAAAGTTAAAGTTTTCAAAATTTTCCCAAAAATTCCCAAATTTTTCTAATGCCTTAAATTTTCAGAAAAATTCGCCATAGTCTCCTTTGCGCGGCTAGATCCGGAAAAAAAATGACAGTATATATATCACAAATATACATCTCATCAAGTAATGAGGCATCCCGCAGGGAAAAAATGTAAAAGTATGATATTTAATCCGAGATATGTACCTTATATTTTATTAGCAAGCATATACGGCTAATATAGCGCGAAAGCGAGCTCCAAATACGAAGCAAACGCGATCCGCACCTACTAAACACTCAACAAACAACATGAGAACATGCATGTAGACAATAGTATCAATATACAACATATAGTAACATAATAACTATATATGTTAACATAGCAAATGCAACTAAAGCAACAAATGCAAACATCAACCAACTATCATCCATAACCAATAAATATTCATTCATATTCTCATTGATATTCAATGAAATGGTTTTCAATTTAATCATATTTGATTTATTAACATTGGATTTACTAGCATTCATTTTCAATTTGTTTATATTTACTAATTCATATTCAAGTTGGTTCACTTCCAAATCAAATTCAATTCTATTTAAGATTCACTTAACTTCCAATTGAATTCCAATTACTTTAGCTTCCAATTTTCGTTAATACTTAATGAATTATATACAATCAACTAACAATCATATATCAACCAATGTATATTAATTACAACCGAATTCCTTTGCTTATCAATTGGTTTAATTAAATGATTTTTATTCAACTATTCAACTTCTAATAACATTAGATTTTAATGAATTAACACCTACATTCATTATTTCATATCAACTTAATTCACATTTAATTGATTAACATTCAATCCATTAATTCAATTCAATTTCCAATTCTAAAGTAAATTTCTATTTAACTTTAAATTCATTTTTATTTACAACTCATATTCATAAATATATTCATATAGTTTCACTTCTTATATATATATATATATAATTTTATTTCACAATTGTAAATCACATTAATTATAATTCAATTCTTATAATTCATTTGCTTATACAATTATTCTTTTACTTAGATTATTCAAACAACTAAACAATCAACTTATATACACTTTAATAATTCTGAAAAATTATTTCTTTATATATAAAAATAAAATTAAGGTAAAATTATTTCATTTACCCAATTTTAAAACAATATCGTGTCGGTTTATCTTGTTTAAGAGTTTAGAAACCCCTTTCTGCGATAGTTAGCTAGACTACATCGACCGAAATCTATAAACAATCAACCGATAAGTCAACACAATACAAAACAATTTATATTCACTAACAAATACGCTCTCATATCTATTATTACACTCAAACTCATTCTAGAGTACTACTGACTCTATCTCTAATGAGTAATACCCAACAGAACCATGGTTGTCGCTTAACCATATGCTCTAATACCACCTGTGAAGACCCGCAAATCCGTACTCCTTGAATATACACTAATCTCCATTGATTAATTCAAGATGAACAGAAATACGAATTCTCAATGTTTAAGAAAAAGAAAAAGGATAGAAGAAGAGAGAAAAGGTAGAGAATAGAGGGAAAAGAAAATAGACAATAGAACGGGACAGAAAACAACTGAACAACATCAGAATCTCACAATTCGCAGCGGAACAACATATAATAATAAATGAATAATCTTTAAACAAAGAACTATATCAGTTATTACATTACATTACATTTCATTTCATTACATCAGAGTGTAGAACAACAAACAACAAATAGTGGAAAAGAAATACTATATACTAGTAATACGCCATGCCATCCAGCTTGCCTCCAGCAACTCCTGAATATCCAGAATATCCTGATAAACCTAACTCTTAACTGCCCGTGTGGAAATTGGTGGGCACCCAGAGTTTAGGAAGGAAAACAAAAACTCCGAGTCAGTCATGTGACTGGTGTGAGAACTCAAAATAGTTTATTTATCTTTAAAATCAAAATAGAGGAATATTTTTAAAATCAATTCGCAATGCTTTTAAAAATGAGACTACCATAAGGCCTCCCGCACACACACACAATGCAAACGCAGAATCGGAGGAGATTTCTCCTTATGATAGTCAAAGATGCTTGATACGCATTTAAAAGAACATTTTATATTATTACTAGAGCATAGTGTAGGAAAAATTTATTTCGAAAGTAGAATATAAATCTTAGCCAGCATAGACATTTCGAACTATGCCTACTATAGCTAACTATGTTCAATAGCAGGTTACCGCCACATTCCATAGCAGGTTATACAACTAAAACCGTACAAGTCTCGTATTGTTTCTTTGGATTTCCAACGAATGATCAGGCCAAGGAACTTCCCATTGCCACATGAGAACGCCTCTGGATGGACGTCCCCGAGAACCAAACCGGATCTCTGCCAACACAAAGCCGGGTTACCCCTAACTGAGTAACAACTGACCGAATATGCCATCCCCCGGTCCTTTGGGCCCTTTAACCGAGCGCTCGTAATCAATTCACACAATCATAAAGTGTTTTCAACACGAGTAAGTATCTGGGCTCCATACCATGATACCACCCTTTTCCAGAAGGAAATGCACATACCCTAAAGGGCGCTACCCCTCATAACCTTGCCGCATCTTTCCTGTTTTGACCATTCTCGGGGTGTGAGGCTCGACGAAGTCACGTCCACAAAAACACACTTTATACAAAAGCCGTGCTTTGGGTCAACAAATGATCATAGAAATGATCACCAAGATAGACGATCAAATAAATGATCCTATCACAAATGATCAACACAATGATCATTTCACAGCAACACTCACCATGTCACATTACCAAATTGGGAATATATCGCTGATAACCGTCAACTACATAACCTCTGAGCTCGTACGTCTCAGAGAAGGGTGTTAAGCTAAGAGAATAAATTCTCCGCCACCAACAGAAATATATTTGAAAGAAATCAGCTTTATATCTCAATTTGTAATGTCAGACATACAATCCATACAAGTCTGTTTCGGGCTCGAACAGAACCGAAGGCATTTACAAAGAAGTTCTTGCAATCCGGATATTCACAATCCCGATCGGATTTCCCATCACATAGGGAGTCTCTATACCGTTGCAACTCAGTGTAGAGACAATCGATAGGTCATCCTATCGCTCTCACAAATATCCGGTCTTCAACACCGGTCATCAATGCTATCCATTACGTCGTATCACTATTCGGAATGGGAAATCCGAATAACGAGCGCAATTATTTAAAAATAAGTGTAGCATTCAAATTCAAGCAAATCACAACAAATACCTTTCAAAGGTAAATATTGATAGTCGGTTATTGAACTATCAATGGATATGCACAACATCACCAGATTCCAAATAATTTTTCAAATTATTTATTTTCCAAAAATATCTTTACAAGATATATAATTTCAATATCTCAAAAATAAATCAATATTTATTTTTAAACGAATTCCACTTTCTTTTATAAATTCCATAGTGAATTTTCATTCCAAAATATCCATGCTTATACGATTTCAATTATTCATTTCAATTTATCTTCAAGAAGATAGATTCTCAAAACGTTTCATTTCACATTGGAAAAACATTTCCATACTTATTTATTAAGTAATTCTCAATCCATTTATTTTCAACACTTGGAAAATATTCAATATACTTCAATCGAAATTAAGTATATATTTCATTCTTTAAGGAAATCATTCTCTTAAACATATTTATTTGGGCCAAAACGAATGTTGCGTAAAACATCGTTACGACAACCCAAAATCACTAGTGTAGGGATTCGAAATTAAAATAGATATATAAATCCCAATACTATACAAAACATTTCCTTTCGGAAATCATTTACTATAACAACAGTGTTATAGTCCACCATTTCCTTCTATTTCTCGAAAACGTTTATTTCAACAATAAGTGTTGAAATCTATGATTTCGAATCTTAACACAATTAAAACATCGTTAGATCGTTTTAATTCTATTTAAAACATCACATCTAAAACATTTTCTTTAACATATTATTCACTATTCAAAAACGTGAATATACTTTGTTAACAAATTTCATCATTTCTATACATTTTATTTTAAAGGATTATTCACTATCTAAAACGTGAATATAACTTCATAAATAAGTTATAAAAATTAACTTATCAAAATAAGTCGTTGCGAATTTATAAAACAATGTTTATAAATTCCTTTATTACCCTATATTCAATTCATAACTCAATTATATACCAAAGGTTCATATTATAAGTTAAATACTTATAATTTATTTGTTTGCAAAATCGTTCCTTTGAACTTCATAATTATAAATCTTATAACTTATAAGATTCAATTATTTATCCAAAACCATTCTTTTAATAACTTTATAAATTTTATAAACCTACTGCTTATAAAATTCCATTTATAACTTCACCGTTTATAATTCTATGAATTTCATTCATTTATGAAATTCATTTACAATTCATTCTAACACTTATAAAAACTCATTTTATAATTCCAACATTTTAATTTATAAATATCAATTTATAAATCTTTTAATATAAATCAATTTATATTACTATTTTAAAAATGCCTTTAAACTCCTTTATAATTTCATCATTTTGATTTATAAAATAATCAAATTTTATAAATCCTATATTTAAACTTTTTATAATAAATTCAAAAATCCCGATTAAACTCTTTTATAAAATCATTAATCCCATATTTTCAAAAATCAACCTTTAACTATATTTCTCAAAAACCATAATTTTTATAACATTAAAAATTATAACGTTATTCATTTATAATGGATCAATTCCAAAAATATTTTATAACGTATACTTTCAAAAATCACTTTAAAATCCTTTTAAAATTCCAAAATTTGGCCCAATGATGCTACACACCAAATAGTCAATCACGACAACTACGATATCATATATCGATATGATAATCAACGAATATCAAAATATCCATAATCAAATAAATACTGTTGAGGAATCCAGTTGGATCCCTCCAACCTGTTTTCCTGCATCCAAAGATGTTAGCACAATACCAATTTCGTTCCAGTACGAAATTATCGCGGTATATGGGATTTAAAATATTATCCGCTTAATAGACGGCGCAATAGGGTCTCATCCGCTAAAAAATACGGGAAATCAATAACTGCAATATATACATATGCCAATATATATATATATATATTGCTATTATATATAATACCAATTTCACTGTTTATGAAATATTCGCGGTATATGTTTTTAATAAATAACATCCGCTTACTAACGGCGCATAATGTCTATTTTAACAATCAATAGATAACAATCATCATTCAAACATGCATTCAAATATTTTAAATCTAACTATTTAAAATAAAATCGAAACCGATTCGATTGAATGAGAAGTTCTCACCTTGATTTCAATTTCGCTTTAGCGATTTATTTCGAATAAAATTAAACGGACGTTTAATTTTACACGAAATTTTCACTAACTCCAAACGACTCCAATCCAATTCCATAGCGTAGCGCTCGTCCATACGATTCCAACGCAACTGGTTTCGCGCGTTTTCGACCTCGTATGAAAAAGATATGCATTTATGAAGTTTACACGATTTAAACTATAATTTATTTACAATTTAATTATATAATTTTCTAAACCTACTCAACCTAAGCCGTAGGATCCAAGCACTTTGCAATCTCCACCGTGCTTTGTCTTCTTCCACGCACGCACATTTACAGGCCGCGCAAATAACCCATCAACCACGAAACTAGGGTTAATTTTTGCTCCTCCAACACTCGACGATAAGTTGATCCACCATCATGTCGTGCGCCTCCATCCCCTCTATGCTCGGCTCCATGGGCTTGAAACTTGGTCCCCTATGTTGCACGCACGTCGAGGCCGAACGCATGGCCTTCAAGCTCGAATTGCCATCGATTCGTGCCACTAAAAGCGATCACACCCGTATAGAATTGAAGCTCTCCTCACGCTCTTCCATGTTGCAGTTGACAACTTTGTGTGAAAGTTTGTGGATTGGAAGTTTATAAGAGATGAAGATGGAACAATTTTGGCCTTTGAATATTAGGGTGGCGGCCGGCCATTAGGAATTAGGGTTTAGATTTTTTTTTTATTTTTTTTGTGAATTAAAGGGGCTATTTATAGAGAATTTATGAACACTATTCATCCGGGAATTCCGAACTCCGATTTACGCGCCGTGACCAGCGTTTTTGGGGTTTACCCCGCGTTCCGGACATAATGGAACAGGTTTCGGAAGCTAATTCGGTCATCTGTGCGAGTTATGGCAATAAACGTTCAATTTGAATTAAACCGATTTAAACGATTTTCTAGACGTTTTAATTTGTACCGGACAAACGGTAAATCCGATTGACACGAAATTTTAAACCTTACAATAATATCACATTACGGATCCGATGAAACTAGTTTCGTAGAAATCCGAGACTTTTTGAAAAATGGCTATTTTAACTCGCCAAATTAATATTAAAAACAATTCGATGCGTTTCGAGCTGCCACGATCAAACGACAACTCCGATTGACACGAAAATTGAAATCCGATAATAACTAACTATTACGGATCCAATGGAACTGGTTTCGTCCAATTCTGAGACTGTTCAAAAATTGACTATTTTCACTGGTCGATTTTAATATTAAATTATTCAATTTTCACAAATAAACTTTTAATTCGATTTTAAAAGTTCTAAAATATCGTTCTAACGCCAATATGATAAAATAAAATTTTACAAATCATTTTCAATCATATTTTACCCAATTTTCAATTATTTCCATAATTTAACATATTAAATTATCGATTTAATTATCCAATTAAATCCAATTATTCGAATAAAAATTTATTCGACTTATAGATTCACTTATTAATATTTAAAATTAATTAAATATTTAAATTTTAATTAATTAAAATTCTGGGTCGTTACAGTTTAAATGGTTTGAAATATGTTCTTTTAAGGATAATTTGAAGTGAAAATTTGGAAAGTGATTAATCAATAAAATATTAATTAATAGGGCCTAATGATTGCTTATGGAGCTAAATATTTGTTTGTTTGCTTTGATAATTAATTAACCGACTATCAGATTTATCCATTATAGTTTCTCAACTTGATGTGGGAACTATTTAGTCGTACACTTAGTACATAGCCTTCTGTGTAGGCTTGATTATTGTTTGTGTTGAGGATGTTGATTCGTATAGTGTGGAGTATTACTCCAATCTATCGAGATAGAAGGATAGCAAGTTGAAAGTTAGAGACGTGATAAGTCCATGAGACTTAGTTTCTGTGTGAGGTTGAAAAATGCTTTTGCCTTGTTGGTGCGAAGAGACTGGGATCAGATTTATCTGAAAACCACTTCGGACCAACGTATATGCGACGATTGTGCAAGTTTCTTGTGATGATATTGATATTTTGGATTTTCATAGTGGGGGACTGCTTGTTGATCGTTTGGGGTAAAAATCCCAATATACATCCAGTAGTAGTGGTGTAACGACACGAAAATCCGTACCCTTTGAATCGACAATAATCCACACATGTCCGAGTCCCCAAAAAGCACCGACTGACGGAAAGTCAAGAGAAAGTAAAGAAGAGAGAAGAAGAGAAGAGAAGAAAGAGAGAAGATAGAACCAACAGAACAATACAGAATCTCACATCGCAGCGGATAATATATAGTATCATATCAATGATCTTTACAAAACAGAAAATGTATATATATACATCAATCAGAGTTCAACAATCAGTCAGAGTTATCAGCTTGAACAATCATAATAACCCGTCCTCACAAATGCTGATAATAACTACAACTAAGCACAGTGGATAATCAAGCAAATACGGACGTACGAAAATGAAGATCTCCAGCTCTCATGCTGAAGCTCCAAAAGCAGCAAAGCATAACCTGTAGATATACTTGGTCTGACCCGAGCATTGAAAGGGAAGAATGCCCGGATCAGTTTGGTAAACCAGCGTGAGAAACACACTCAACTGAATTTATTAAATTACCAAACTTTTTCTTAGTTTTCAAAATAAACGTATCTCGTAAGACAATTCCATACATAAACACAGACATGTTTTTACCTTACGATAACTAAAACATTTCATATCAAACTCATGTGATATTATACTAGTGTCTAGTATACAAATAATATTTAAAATAGCCGAAATTGTTACCATTATTAAATTCCAGCAAGCTCTACAAATAAATTGGCAGGTACGTAGTGGAGTTTGGATTTCCATACAAATGACCAAGTGAAGGGACTACCTTCCGAAGGGGTACACCTCTAGATGGATGTCCCGAGGCACAGAACATCTGCCCTCTACCAACACAAGACCGGCCCACCTCTATAACTATATGGTACCGAATATGTCATCCTCCGGTCGTTACCGACCTTTACCGAGGGCCCTCTAAGCATACAAACCACAATAATCAGATACACGACGTCATAGCGTGTAAAGATATATCTAGAAGAGGATGGTCATATCCTAATTGGGAATGACCCACTTAGCCTTGCTTCATTTAACCCCGTTTTGGTCATTTTCGGTTGATGAGGCCTAACGAGGTAACGATTACCTTTCACAAAGCACATATCACATCACTTAGAATGTCACACGGCCATTTCCGTTGACTACTAATTGCCTGACACAAAAATACAACCCTTAAGCTCATACGTCACAAGGAGGGTGTTAAGCTAAGAGAAGTTGCCTTCTTCGTCACCACTGATGTACGTTTGTAAAACCAATGTACGTAATCTATAGAAATGCAACATCAGACAAACATCCATACAAGTTGTCCAGGAACAGGACAAACCGAAGGTACTTCCCTACCACATCCTGTCGGGAAATCCATAGGATTAGTAGCGAATAGTCCTCGCATTGATATTTCATAATGAAGAGACCACTGCTACTGGATGTATATTGGGATTTTAACCCCAAACGATCAACCAGCAGTCCCCGACTATGAAAATCAGGAATAACAGTATCATCACAAAGCAACCTGCATAATCATCGCATATACGTTGGTCCGAAGTGGTTTTCGGATAAACCGATCCCAGTCTCCTTACACCAACAACGCAAAAGCATTTCTCAACCTCACACAGAAACTAAGTCTCATAGACTTATCACGTTTACAACTCTCAACATGCTATTCTTTGGGCCAAGAAGAAAGCTCGATGATTGGAGTAATACTCCACACTATACGAATCAACATCCTCAACACAAACGATAATCAAGCCTATACAGAAGGTTACGTACTAAGTGTACGACTAAATAGTTCCCACATCAAGTCGAGGAACTAAAATTTTGGCCAAGTTTGATAGTCGGTTATTTAACTATCAAAGCAAACAAACAAATATTCAGCACCATAACAATCACTAGGCCCTTTTAAATAATCTTTATTAATTAAATCACTTGCCATATATTCACTTCAATTTATCTTTAAAAAGATATATTCTCAAAATCATTTCACTTCTATATTGGAAAACATTTCCAAATACTTATTCAATAATAAGTAATTCCCAAATCAATTTATTTTCAACACTTGAAAAATATACAATATACTTAAAACACAATTAAGTATATATTTTATTATATATGGAAAATATTCTCTTAAACGCATTTATTTGGGTCAAAACGAATGTTGTGTAAACCATCGTTACGATAACCCAAAATCAATAGTATAAGGATTCGAAAATAAGATAGATATATAAATCCCAATGCTTTACAAAATATTTCCTTTTGGAAATCATATACTATAACAACAGTGTTATAGTCCATCATTTCCTTATTTCTCGAAAAAGTCTATTTCAATAATGAATGTTGAAATCTATGATTTCGATACTTAACACATTTTAAAACATCTTAAAAACCATTTTAACTACATTTAATAATATCACTTTCCAATATATTCATTTTATTTAAATTATTATTCACTGTCCAAAATCGTGAATATAATTCGTTTACTAAATCCAACGTTTTCACACATTTATTTAAAGTATTATCCACTATCCAAAATCGTGGATATAGTTCTTTTATCAAATCATTGCTTCTATATATTCATTAAAGGATTATCCACTGTCCAAAATCGTGGGTATATCTCCTTTAATAAACTTCTATATTTAACTTACCAATTCAATTGATTTCAGATTTATAAAACAATGTTTATAAATTCACATTTATATATTTTTTAAAAACTTCAATTTATAAATCTACTTTATTAACAAATTCCATTCACACCATATTTACATTCAAAAATCCAATTTATAAGTTAATTGCTTATAAATCATTTATTTCACAAATTCATTCATTTTATAACTTCACAAATTATAAATCTTATTCACTTGTAAAAATCCATTTATAACTTTATTTTAACACTTATAAAACTCATTTTACAATTCCAATATTTTAATTTATAAAATACCAATTTTATAAATCTTCTATATAAACCCTTTATAATAAACCAAAAATCTCAATTTAAACCATTTTACAAAATCATTAACTCCATATTTCACAAAAATCATACTTCAATTATATTTTTCAAAACATCATAATTTTTATAACATAAAAATTATCACATTTATTTATTCAAAATAAATCAATTCTTAACGATTCAAAAATTCAATAAAACATTTATTTTCGAAATCACTTTAAAATTCTTTTAAATTCGAAATTGTTACTTTAACATTTTTAAATTATCAAAATAGGCCCAATGCTGCAACAACACTAAATACAACAATCACGACATTCAAAACATCATATATCATATGATAACAGAATATATCACAATATCTGTAAATAAATCAATACTATTGAGGAATCCAGTTGGACCCCTCTAACCTGTCATCTGCAACAAATATACATATTAGAATATGTGTACAATGTTCGCTTCAAGGTAGACGCGCGTACAAAGGGTCATCCGCTCATACACGGGAACGTATAGGGTCATCTGCACTACTAGGCAGGTGTATATATCCAAATACCAATCAATATATCATATATCATCCAAATAATCATCAATTATCACAAATAATATTTATTCTCACTTATATAAAAATATCAGTGAGTCAGAAAGAGTGAGTTATACTCACATTGGTTCCAATAGCAGTTGTAGCGTTTAATTCCAAATAAAATTAAATGACCGTTTAATTTTATCCAAAATTCACGCTAGCTCCAATCAACTCCAAACTAACTCCATCGCGTAGTGCTCGTCAATACGAACCCTTCACAATTTGTTTCATCAGAAACGGACCTCATATGAAGAAGTTATGCAGTTACAAAGTTTATACGATTTTAATATATATAAAATCAATTTCTATTTTAATTTTCAAAATCTTGTGTTTTCTGAACGTTCGATTTCAAAGATAAGATCATGGTCGCACGTTCCATCTTCTCCACGCCATATGGTTTCGAACGAAGATAACCCATATGGCCGTCGTTCCCTCATCTATTTTCGCTCGACCATCGTTCGCTCATACGTCGATCAACCACCTCCATCACGAAGCAAAAGCCGAGCACCACCTTCACCATAAAGCACGTCGAACTCGGGCCCTTATTCCTCTTGAAAAACGTGCGCGAACGTTGAACGAACACGAGCCATTTGCTGTCGATACTCTCCATGAATTTTGATCAAAACCATATGAATCGAAAGATCTCTCCACCCTCTACAAAGTTGCAGTTGGAAGTTTTTCGTAATTGCTACGGATTTTGAGGAATTAAGGAGAAAACAAACAAACAAATTCGGCCATTGATTGCAAAAGTGGCGGCTAGGGTTTCTAACCCTAATTATTTGAAAAATGGAAACTATGCAAATCCTTTTATAGAAAATTCCAAAACACTATTCATCCGAAAATTTTCCAAACTCGAAATGAAGCGTGCCGCTGGCATTTATAAGGTTTTACCCCTATTCCGAATGAAATGAAATATATATCGGTAGCCAATTCGATCATATTTGGAAGATAAGTTTTCGAATCGACTATTTTAAATTTAAAATTCACTTAAACAGATTTCCTACTCGTTTTAGCTTGCCCCGGACAAACTGTAAATCCGATTGACACGAAATTTGAAATCTTACAATAATATAACATTACGGATCCAACTGGTTTCGTTGAAATCCGAGACTATTTGAAAAATGACTATTTTTACTCGTCAATTAAATATTAAAATATTCAATTTCTACAAATTAACTTTTAATTTGATTTTAAAAGTTCTATAACATCACTCAAATTCAAATAAGATTTAATTCAACTTTATAAATCATTTTTATTCATATTAAATCCAAATTCCAATTATTTACACAATTTCAAATATTAAACTAACAATTTAATTATCCAATTAGATCCTTATATTCGAAATATCATCTATTCAGCTTCTAAACTTACTTGTGCATATTTAAATCATTTAAATATACGAATTTCAAATGACTGAAATTCTAGGTCGTTACGTTCTCCCATACTTAAACGAATTTCGTCCTCGAAATTACAAAGTAAGAAAAAGTCACAATATCCATTAACTTTTCCAAACAATTTGTTAAAACTAGATTTACCAAATCTTTAAGTGTTTAACTTTCCCAAAATCCAACAGTCAAACTTCTTATAAAAAATTTACTAAATTTTCAAAACATTCATAGTTATCTTTTCAAAACTAACTAATATCGTTTAACTTTATAAATCAATATCAAAATTTAGTTATCAAAAGTTTTCCAATTTTTCCAAAAATTTTCTAACGCCTTAAATTTCCAGAAAATTTCGCCAACGTCTCCTTTGCGCGGTTCGATCCCAAAAAAATAACAATATATATATCACAAATATACATCTCATCATCGAGTATGAGGCATCCCGAAGGGAAAAAGATGTAAAAGTACGATATATAATTCGAGATATGTACCTTATATATTATTAGCGAGCATATACGGCTAATATAGCACGAAAGCGAGCTCCGAATGCGAAGCAAGCGCTATCCACACGTACTATACACTCAACAAACCATGATAAACATGTATATATGAAAGTAATATCAATATAAAACATATATTGTAACATACGCGATCTTTCGTTGCCGAAAAACCGAAATGTTATGGGTTTTAAGAAAGAAGAAAGAAGAAGAAGACGAGGGAAGATAGTAGAAAATAGAGAGAAAAGAAAACAGAAAATAGAACGGAACGGAAAACAGCAGAACAATATCAGAATCTCACAATTCGCAGCGGAACAACATATAATAGATAAATGAATAATCTTTAAACAAAGAACTATATCAGTTATTACATTACATTACATCATATCATCAGAGTGTACAACAACAAACAGTGCAGCAGAAAAAAGAAATACTAGATACTAGTAATACGCCATGCCATCAATCTTGCCTCCTGCAACTCCTGAATTCCAGAATATCCTGATAAACCTTAACTCTTGACTGCCCGTGTGAAAATTGGTGGGCACCCAGAGTTTAGGAAGGAAAACAATAAACTCCGAGTCAGTCATGTGACTGGTGTGGGAACTAAAACAGTTTATTTTTCTTTAAAATCAAAATAGAGGAATATTTTTAAAATTCAATTCGCAATGCTTTTTAAAATGAGACTACCATAAGGCCTCCCGCACACACACACAATGCAAACGCAGAATCGGAGGAGATTTCTCCTTATGATAGTCAAAGATGCTTGATACGCATTTAAAAGAACATTTGATATTATTACTCGTGCATAGTGTAGGAAAAATTCATTTTCGAAAGTTGAATATAAATCTTAGCCAACATACGACCATTATCGTATGCCTACTATAGCTACCATCCAAACAGTGGTGATGACCACCATAAGTGAATGGCAGGTTCTACAACTAAAACCGTACAAGTTTCGTATTGGGAATTGGATTTCCAACGAATGATCAGGCCAAGGAACTTCCCATTGCCACATGAGAACGCCTCTGGATGGACGTCCCCGAGAACCAAACCGGATCTCTGCCAACACAAGGCCGGGTTACCCCTAATTGGGTAACAACTGACACGAGTATGCCATCCCCCGGTCCTTTGGGACCTTTAACCGAGCGCTCGTCACCATCATCACACAATCATAACAAAGTGTTTTCAACATGAGTAAGTATCTGGGCTCCATACCATGATACCACCCTTTTCTAGAAGGAAATGCACATACCCTAAAGGGAGCTACCCTTCATAACCTTGCCGCATCTTTCCTGTTTTGACCATTCCGGGGTGTGAGGCTCGACGAAGTTTCGTCCACAAAAACACGCTTTATACAAAGTCATGTTTTGGGTCAACAAATGATCATAGAAATGATCACCAAGATAGACGATCAAACAAATGATCCTATCACAAATAATCAACACAATGATCATTTCACAGCAACACTCAGTATGCCACATTACCAAATTGGGAGTATATTGCTGATAACCTTCAACTATATAACCTCTGAGCTCGTACGTCTCAGAGAAGGGTGTTAAGCTAAGAGAATAAATTCTCCGCCTCCAACAGAAATATATTTGAAAGAAATCGGCTTTATATCTCAATTTGTAATGTCAGACACACACAATCCATACAAGTCTGTTCCGGGCTCGAACAGAACCGAAGGCACTTACAAAGAAGTCCTTGCAATCCGGATAATCTCTAATCACGTCCGAATTTCCCATCACATATGGAGATCTCTATACCGGGGATCAGCCAGTGCAGAGACAATCAACAAGAAACCCTTACGTTTTTGAAAATATCCGGTCTTCAACACCGATCTTCAAATGCAATTCACAACAACGTATCACATATTCGGAATGGGTTATACGACCCCAAGGTCCTTTCCCGGTTAACCCGAATAGTGAGCGCTTATTTTAAAAAAAATAAGTGTGGCATTCAAATTCAAGCAAATCACAACAAATACCTATTTAAAGGTAAATATTGATAGTCGGTTATTGAACTATCAATAGATATGCACAACATCACCAGATTCCAAATAATTTTCCAAATTTTATTTCCCAAAAATATCTTTATAAGATATATATATTTTCCATTCTTTAAAAATAAATCAATATTTATTTTTAAACCCATTTTCCAAATTATTTATTTCCCAAAAATATCTTTACAAGATATATATATTTTCCATTCTTTAAAGTTAAATCAATATTTATTTTTAAACCCATTTTCCAAATTATTTATTTCCCAAAAATATCTTTACAAGATATATATATTTTCCATTCTTTAAAAATAAATCAATATTTATTTTTAAATCCATTTTCCAAATTTCATTTATAAATTCCATATTGAATTTACATTCCAAAATATTTATGAATATACGATTCCCATTCGTTTTCAAATATTCATTTTCAATTTATCCTCAAAAAGATAAATTCAAAATATTCACTTAATATTGGAAAAGCATTTCCATACTTATTTATTTATAAGTAATCCACAAGTCTTTTATTTTCAACCTTTGGAAAATATTCAATATACTTAAAATCAAATTTAAGTATATATTTCATTCTTTAAGGAAATCATTCTCTTAAACATATTTATTTGGGCCAAAACGAATGTTGCGTAAAACATTGTTACGACAACCCAAAATCACTAGTATAGGGATTCGAAATTAAAATAGATATATAAATCCCAATACTATACAAAACATTTCCTTTCGGAAATCATCTATTATAACAACAGTGTTATAATCTACCATTTCCTTCTATTTCTCGAAAACGTCTATTTCAACAATGAATGTTGAAATATATGGTTTCGATAGTTAATATATTTTAAAACATCTTTAGATCGTTTTAATTCTATTTAAAACATCACATCCAAAACATTTTCTTTAACATATTATTCACTATTCAAAAACATGAATATACTTGTTAACCAATTTCATCATTTCTATACCTTTCATTTTAAAGGATTATTCACTGTCTAAAATGTGAATATAACTCCATAAATAAGTTACAACAATTTATTTATCAAAATAAGTAGTTGCGGATTTATAAAACAATGTTTATAAATTCCATTTCTATTTATTTTATAACACTTCCTCTTATAAATTTCTTTTATTAACTTATTCGATTTATAACTCAATTATATACCGAAAGTCCATATTATAAGTTAAATGCTTATAATTTATTTGTTTACAAAAACATTCTTTTAAACTTCATAATTATAAATCTTATAACTTATAAGATTCATTTATTTATCCAAATCTATTCTTTTAAATAACTTTTCAAATTTTATAAACCTACTGTTTATAAAATTCCATTTATAACTTCACCGTTATAATCCTATAAATTTCATTCATTTATGAAATTCATTCACAATTCATTCTAACACTTAGAAAAGCTCGTTTTACACTTCTAATATTTTTAATTTATAAATATCAATGTATAAATCTTTTAATATAAAACAATTTATATTACTATTTTAAAACGTCATTGAATTCCTTTATAATTCATCATTTTGATTTATAAAATAATCAAATTTCCATTTATAACTTTACCGTTATAATCCTATAGATTTCATTCCTTTATGAAATTCATTTACAAATCATTCTATCACTTATAAAAGCTCGTTTTACAATTCCAATATTTTTAATTTATAAATATCAATTTATAAATCTTTTATATGGATCAATTTATATTATTATTTTAAAACGTCTTTCAACTCCTTATAATTTCATCATTTTGATTTATAAAATAATCAAATTTTATAAATCCTATTTTTAAACTTTTTACAATAAATTCAGAAATCCCAGTTTAAACTATTTTATAAAATCATTAATCTCATATTTTCAAAAATCAACTTTTAACTGTATTTCTCAAAAATTCATAATTTTTATAATATTAAAATTATAACGTTTATTTTTTTTAAGATGAATCAATTCAAAAAATATTTTATAACGAATACTTTCAAAAATCACTTTAGAAATCCCTTAAAAATCAAAATCGTTATTTTTAAACTTCAAAATTGGATCCGATGATGCAACACATCAAATAGTCAATCACGACTTTCAAACATCATATATCAATATGATAATCAATCAAACATCACAATATCTAAAATCAAATAAATATTTGTGAGGAATCCAGTTGGATCCCTCCAACCTGTTTCCCTGCATCCACATACATTAGCACAATACCCATTCCACTTCGAGGTGGAATATCGCGGTATATGGGATTTTATAAAATATTATCCGCTTACTAACGGCGCAATAGGGTCTCATCCGCTATACAATGCGGGAAATCAATCAACTGCAATATATACATATGCCAATATATATATATTGCTATATATATAATATAATACCAATTCCACTTCGAGGTGGAATATCGCGGTATATGTGTGTAATAAATAACCTCCGCTTACTAACGGCGTATAGGGTCTATTCACATCCAATATATATATATATATATATATATATATATATATATATATATATATATATATATATAACAATCATCATTCAAGCATTCAATCAACACAACTAACAATTTTAAATCTAACTATTTAAAATTTAAATAAATCCTTTAGAGTGAGAAGTTCTCACCTTTGCTTTTATTTCGCCATCCATTTCCCATCTTGACTCGATTTTCTTGATTTATACCTTGTATAAATATTTACACAATTTATTAATATTCGAACAGATCGAATAATAAATTCTCAATTTTTTTTATTGTTTTAATTATTCAATGGTTTTGTTCTAAACCAATTCCTTTAATAATTTTATTCAACTACTATTTAATTTTAAAACTAAATTTTCTTCTTTAATAAATTTATTTTAACTAATTATTTTACTTTAAATTAATATCTTTAAATCAACTTCTTTTAATAAAATTATTTTCCTTTCAACCAAATTTCTGTTAAATAAATTTATTTAACTAACCATTTTACTTTCAAACTGACTTTCCTTTTTAATAAATTATTTTAACTAAAATAATTTATATATTTCAAAAATCTAATTTTTTAACAACTTCTTAACATTTAAACAAACTTCTATTTGATATTTAAATTAACAAATGATTTTCTTTTAAACTAATTTTCTTCTTTTAATAAATTTATTTTAACTAAAAATTTAAATTTGAAACAAAATTTACTTTAGGAAATTATTTTCAAAATAAACTAGTAAATTTATAATGTATTCATTTTATCTTCAAATAAGTTATACAGTGTTTTTTTAAAATCTAATTTTATATATTCATACATATATAATGTATATATTCATAACAATTTTCTATATCTTTTTTTTCTGCATAATATTTTACTGTATATATTATTTTTTTTGTTAAAATCATACCTCACTCGAAAAAGAAGAGCACAGCCGTCGTCCCCACTGAATCGCGACTTCCTAGTGTTGTCGCTGCTTCCTTTCACGCGCGAGTACGCGCGCCTCCATCATCTGCTTGCGAGCGTCACCGCTAGTCACCGCCTCACGCGCGAGCACGCGCGCGTCACCTCCACCAGCCTCGACCCCAATTCACGAAACCCACGCCGCCGTTGCCGCTGCCATCGAATCGCGCCTCCCCTGCAGATCATCGCCGCCACTCGCCGCCGCTTGCCTTCATCGCGTCGCTCGAGTTCAACGATGCCGAGCTCCAATTTTGATTCGATTGACAGAATGAATAAGGGCGGCCATTTTATCGTTGTTTTTAGAAGAGGGGGAGGGTCTCGATTTACTGAAGAGGAAGAAAAGAATTCGATCCACTTGATTTTGAATCTCGCGGCCATTATTTTTTTATCTCGTTTGATTTGAACGAGAGTTCTCGATTTGATTTTCAGAGTGGGAGAGGGATATTTAGAAGGGAACGAAGTATGCTCTGCACGATCTTTAGCGTGATCTTCTGCGTGTTTTTAGGCAAAAATTTAGGAAGGTAACGTGATGTTTGACTAATTTAAATTTAAATTTAAATCGAATTCGTTTTAAAATTCCAACACGTTTATGCATCGTGTGCTCACATAACAGCTCCGAAAAATACGAAATTTGAAATCCGAGAATAATTCAATATTACGGACCCAATGGAACTGGTTTCGTCAAATTCTGGGACTGTGCCTCGGACGGCTATTTTTAAATATCGATTCAAACGATTTAATTTCAAAACTGAACAATTCACTTCCAAATTCAATTCTGAAGCTTCTATTATCTTCAGTATTATCAATATGAATTTTACAAGCCTTTGAAATAATTTTAATTGGCTTAAAATTGAAGATTCAAATTTTTATTCAACTTTCAATAGATTAAATTCTAAAATTTAATCGCTAAATTCATTCTGATAATTTGAAATTCAATTCAAACCATCATTCAATATTTAAACTTAATTAAATATTCTCAAATTAAATTGTTTAAAATTCTGGGTCGTTACATATATAATACAACAACTATCTACGCCAATATAGCAAATGCAATCAAAAGCAACAAATCCAATCGTCAAACAACTATCATCCAACAAACCAATATCTATCCAATCCATCCGTAACCAAATCAATATAAATTCACTTCTCATTAATATTCAATGAATTGGTTTTCGATTTAATCACATTTGATTCATTAACATTGGATTTTACTAACATTCATTTATTCATATTCAATTAGTTTACATTCACTAATTTGCATTCAAGTTGGTTCACTTCCAAATCAGATTAAATTTAATTCTATTTAAATTTACTTACTTCCACTTTAAATTCAATTACTTTAACTTTAAATTTTTTTAATTCAATTCCATATGAATTTTTATAAAATCAACTAACAAGCATCTAATTAACCAATGTATAACCAACATCACCAAATTTACTTAATTTACATTCAACATTCAATTTGGTTCAACACTTTAATTCCAATTGGTTTAACATTCAATTTAGGTTGAATTCTAGTATTCACTATAATCACATTATTATACAACACTTTCAATATTATTATTAATTCACAACTTCTTAACAATAACATTTTTAATGCTAATTCAATCTACAAATAAAGTTGAATTTCTTTATATAACTCAAATTCTTATTCATTAAATGACTTCACTTCATTAATTCACTTTATTAATTTACTTCGATACCAAAATCAACTTCATTCATTCAACGTTACTCAAGTTACGTTCCTTTTTATAAACATCACTTTATTTCACTTAACTTAAGTTTCAATTCTAAAGTCAATTTTATTTAACTTTTACTTAAGTCAAATTCATATCACTTATTCAAATTCAGATTTTGTTTTACTTACATTTTCTCACTTCATAAGTTATACAACTTATTTATTCAATTTTCATAAACGTTTACCTAAGTATACTACCATTCACGTTTTTATAATATCAAATCATGGCTATATAATCACTTTACAATTTAGGTTTATTTAAACTTCCAAATTCATACTATGTAATCACTTACCATCTTAAGTTTATATTCATGCTTCATTAACTTATCTAATCCAGTTAAATTCAATTCAATTTATTTAAATTTCCTTTAATTAAATTTCAAATCATATATCTTATTATGCTAACTCAAATTTATTTCAACTTTACTAAAGTAAATTCTTACTTCATATTATAAGTCCAAAACTTATTTCACTTATATACATCAATTACAACGTGGATTTTAAATCAAATTTTTTTACCATAACAAAACTTCTATTTCAATTTACTTTGGTAGCAAATCTATCACATTGAAACCCGAAAATGATACTGATGATGCTGCAGTCATCACCCTTATTATTTCCCAGCAACAGTAGTGAATTCAGTGTTTTATATTCTTTCAAAAAAAATTCCTTTTTATTTAAAAATCACATTTACAAATCTTTTACTTATATAATTTCAATTCACTCATTTCAAATTCATTTACCTTTTCTAAATTTATAACAATGTAATCTCTTTAACTTTGAAAAATAACTTCCAAAATAAACGAGATTCAAAATTTAAAATTATTAGTTTAAATTCATTTTTATTTATAACTCATTTTTTATAAATATGTTCATATAGTTTCACTTCTTATATATAAGATTATTTCACAATTGTAAATCATATTATTTATAATTCCATCTTATAATTCATTTGCTTATATAAATTATTCTCTTACAATTGTTGTTTTTATTTAGATTATTCAAACAACTTTTATCAACTTATATATATTTACATTTTCAAACAACCAAACAATTAGTTTATAAACACTTTAATAGTTCTGAAAAATTGTTTCTTTATATACAAAATATAATCGAGGTAAAATTATTTCATTTACCCAATTTAAAATAATACCATGTTGACTTGCCACGTTTAAGTGTTTGGGAATCCCTATCGATAACATGGCATCCCACATACCGATCAGAATTCACAAACAACTCAACGGATAAGCAAACACAATATATAACATTTTATATTCACTAACAAATACGCACTCATATATATAATACACACAACTCAATCTAGGATGCTACTGTCCCTATCTATACTGAGTACACATCAAAGCTTAGGAATATACAAAATCTAAGCTCTGATACCAAATGTAACAAACGAGCAACTCCTGCACCCGCCCCGGTAGGCTTTTCAACCATCCCGCTACCATTCTGCTTTTCGACATGGAGGTACTCCTGCTTTTCAATATGGAGGTGACCACAAGTGATACCTCGGATCTGCTTTTATGGCAAGCCTCTCGGCTATCAACCAACCCTTTCACACTAGGGACATGTAGGGGTAAGAGTCTAAGCTTCGTCACTGTTCACAAAGCGAGAACCCCCTATCATGCTAAACATAATCAAACAAATCCGACACCCTTTGAATTGACAATAATCCACACATGTCCGACCCAAAAAGCACCGACTGACGGAAAGTCAAGATAAAGAAAAGAAGAGAGAAGAAGAGAAGAGAAGAAAGAGAGAAGATAGAACCAACAGAACAATACAGAATCTCACATCGCAGCGGATAATATATAATATCATATCAATGATCTTTACAAAACAGAAACTGTATATATACACATCAATTAGAGTTCAACAATCAATCAGAGTTATCAACTTGAACAGTTATAATAACCTGTCCTTACAAATACTGATAATATCAACAACTAAGCACAGCGGATAATCAAGAAAATACAGACGTACGAAAATGAAGATCTCCAGCTCTCCTGTTGAAGCTCCAAAAGCACCAAAGCATAACCCGTAGATATACTCGGTCTGACCCGAGCATTGAAAGGGAAGAACGTCCGGATCAGTCTGGTAAACCAGCGTGAGAAACACACTCAACTGAAAAATTACCAAACGTTTCCTTAGTTTTCAAAATAACAGTGTCTCGTAAGACAAGTCTACACATAAACACATACAAGTTTTTACCTTAGGATAACTAAAACATTTCATATCAAACTCATGTGATATTATACTAGTGTCTAGTATATAAATAATGTTTAAAATAGCCGAAATTGTTACCATTATTAAATTCCAGCATATTAGGCTCTACAAATAAATTGGCAGGTACGTAGAGGATTTCGGATTTTCATACAAATGACCAAGTGAAGGGACTACCTTTCGAAGGGGTACACCTCTAGATGGATGTCCCAAGGCACAGAACATCTGCCCTCTACCAACACATGACCGGCCTACCTCTATAACTAGATGGTACCGAATATGTCATCCTCCGGTCGTTATCGACCTTTACCAAGGGCCCTCTAAGCATACAAAGCACAATAATCAGATACACGAAGTCATAGCGAGTAAAGATATATCTAGAAGAGGATGATCATATCCTAATTAGGAATGATCCACTTAGCCTTGCTGCATCTAACACTGTTTTGGTCATTTACGGTTGATGAAGCCTGACGAGGTAACGATTATCTTTCACAAAGCACATATCACATCACTTAGAATGCCACACGGCCATTTCCATTGACTAGTAATTGCCTTCCACAAAAATACAACCCTTAAGCTCATACGTCTCAAGGAGGGTGTTAAGCTAAGAGAAGTTGCCTTCTCCTCCACCATTGATGTACGTTTGTAAAAACCAAGATACGTAATTTATAGAAATGCAATGTCACACAAACAAACATACAAGTTGTCCAGAAACAGGATAAACCGAAGGTACTTTCTTACCACATCCTGTCGGGAAATCCCTAGGATTAGTAGCGAATAGTCCTCCCATTGGATATTTCATAATGAAGAGACCACTTCTACTGGATGTATATTGGGATATTAACCCCAAACGATCAACAAGCATTCCCCCACTATGAAAATCCGGAATAACAATATCATCACAAAGCAACCTGCATAATCGTCGCATATACGTTGGTCCGAAGTGGTTTTCGGATAAACCGATCCCAGTATCTTCGCACCAACAATGCAAAAGCGCTTCTCAACCTCACACAGAAACTAAGTCTCATAGACTTATCACGTTTCCAACTTTCAACATGCTATCCTTCAGGCCAAGAAGGAAGCTCGATAAATTGGAGTAATACTCCACGCTATACGAATCAACATCCTCAACACAAATGATAATCAAGCCTACACAGAAGGTTACGTACTAATTGTACGACTAAATAGTTCTCACATTAAGTCGAGGAACTAAAATTTTGGCCAAGTTTGATAGTCGGTTATTTAACTATCAAAGCAAACAAACAAATATTCAGCACCATAACAATCACTAGGCCCTTTTAAATAATCTTTATTAATTAAATCACTTGCCAAATATTCACTTCAATTTATCTTTTAAAAGATATATTCTCAAAATCATTTCACTTCTATATTGGAAAACATTTCCAAATACTTCCCAAATCAATTTATTTTCAACACTTGTAAAATATTCAATATACTTAAAACACGATTAAGTATATATTTTATTATATAAGGAAAATATTCTCTTAAACACATTTATTTGGATCAAAACGAATGTTGCGTAAAACATCGTTATGACAACCCAAAATCAATAATATAGGGATTCGAAAATAAGATAGATATAAATCCCAATACTATACAAAATATTTCCTTTCGAAAATCATCTACTATAACAACAGTGTCATAGTCCATCATTTCCTTATTTCTCGAAAACGTCTATTTCAACAATGAATGTTCAAATCTATGGTTTCGATACTTAACACATTTTAAAACATCTTAAAAACCATTTTAACTACATTTAATAATATCACTTTCCAATATATTCATTTTATTTAAATTATTATTCACTGTCCAAAATCATGAATATAATTCGTTTACTAAATCTAACGTTTTCACACATTTATTTAAAGAATTATCCACTGTCCAAATCGTGGATATAGTTCTTTTACCAAATCATTGCTTCTATATATTCATTAACGGATTATCCACTGTCCAAAATCGTGGATATATCTCCTTTAATAAACTTCTATATTTAACTTACCAAATTCAATTGATTATGGATTTACAAAACAATGTTTATAAATTCACATTTATATATTCTATAAAAACTTCAATTTATTAATCTACTTTATTAACAAATTCCATTTACACCTTGTTTACATTCAAAAATCCAATTTATAAGTTAATTGTTTATAAATCGTTTATTTCACAAATTCATTCATTTTATAAATTCATAAATTATAAATCTTATTCACTTGTAAAAATCCATTTATAACTTTATTTTAACACTTATAAAACTCATTTTACAATTCCAATATTTTAATTTATAAAATATCAATTTTATAAATCTTCTATATAAACCATTTATAATAAATCAAAAATCTCAATTTAAACCATTTTACAAAATCATTAACTCCATATTTCACAAAAGTCGTACTTCAATTATATTTCTCAAAACATCATAATTTTTATAACATAAAAATTATCACATTTATTTATTCAAAATAAATCAATTCTTAACGATTCAAAAATTCAATAAAATATTTATTTTCGAAATCATTTTAAAATTCTTTTAAATTCGAAATCGTTATTTTAACATTTTTAAATTATCAAAATAGGCCCAATGCTGCAACGGCACTAAATACAACAATCACGGCATCCAAAACATCATATATCATATGATAACAGAATATATCACAATATCTGTAAATAAATCAATACTATTGAGGAATCCAGTTGGATCCCTCCAACCTGTCATCTGCAACAAATATACATATTAGAATATGTGTACAATGTCCGCCTCAAGGTAGACGCGCGTACAAAGGGTCATCCGCTCATACACGGGAACATATAGGGTCATCTGCTCCACTAGGCAGGTATATATATCCAAATACCAATCAATATATCATATATCATCCAAACAATCATCAATCATCATAAGTAATATTTATTCTCACTTATATAAAAATATCAGTGAGTCAGAAAGAGTGAGTTATACTCACAATGGTTCCAATAGCAGTTGTAGTGTTTAATTCCGAATAAAATTAAACGACCATTTAATTTTACCCAAAATTCGCACTAGCTCCAATCAGCTCCATCGCGTAGTGCTCATCAATACGAACCTATCGCAATTCGTTTCGTCAGAAATGGACCTCGTATGAAGAAGTTATGCAGTTACAAAGTTTATACGATTTTAATATATATAAAACCAATTTCTACTTTAATTTTCAAACCCTTGTGTTTTCTGGCCGTTCGATTTCAAAGATAAGATCATGGTCGCACGTTTCATCTTCTCCCCCCATTAGGTTTTGAACGAAGATAACCCATGTGGTTGTCGTTCCCTCATCAATTTTTGCTCGACCATCGTTTGCTCATACGTCGATCGGCCACCTCCATCACGAAGCGAAAGCCGAGCACCACCTTCACCATAAAGCATGTCGAACTTGGCCCCTTATTCCTATTGAAAAACATGCACGAACGTTGAATGAACACGAGCCATTTGCCGTCGATACTCTCTATGAATTTCGATCAAAACTGTATGGATCGAAAGATCTCTCCACCCTCTACAAAGTTGCAGTTGGAAGTTTTTCGTAATTGCTTACGGATTTTGAGGAATTAAGGAGAAAACAAACGAACAAATTCGGCCATTGATTGCAAAAGTGGCGGCTAGGGTTTCTAACCCTAATTTTGTGAAAAATGGAAACTATGCAAATCCTTTTATAGAAAATTCCAAAACACTATTCATCCGAAAATTTTCTAAACTCGAAAAGAAGCATGCCGCCTGGCATTTATATGGTTTTATACCTATTTCGAACGCAATGGAATATATATCGGGAGCCAATTCGATCGTATTCGAAAGATAAGTTTTCGAATCGACTATTTTAAATTTAAAATTCACTTAAACAGATTTCCTACGCGTTTTAGCTTCTCCGGACAAACCGTTAATCCGAATTGATACGAAATTTGAAATCTTATAATAATATAACATTACGGATCCAATGAAATTAGTTTCGTTGAAATCCGAGACTGTCTGAAAAATGACTATTTTTACTCGTCAATTAAATATTAAAATATTCAATTTCTACAAATTAACTTTTAATTCGATTTTAAAAGTTTTGTAACATCATTCAAATTCAAATAAGATTTAATTCAACTTTATAAATCACTTTTATTCATATTAAATCCAAACTCCAATTGTTTACACAATTCCAAATATTAAACTAACAATTTAGTTATCCAATTAAATCCTTATATTCGAGATATCATCTATTCAGCTTCTAAACTTACTTGTGCATATTTAAAATCAATTAAATATACGAATTTCAAATGATTGAAATTCTGGGTCGTTACAAGTGGTCTCTTCATTATGAAATATCCAATGCAAGGACTTTTTTGCTACTAATCCTAGGGATTTCTCGACAGGATGTGGTAGGAAAGTACCTTCAGTTTGTCATGTTCCTAGACAACTTGTATGGATGTTTGTCTGACATTGCATTTCTACAGATTACGCACATTAGTTTTTACAAATGTACATCAGTGGTGGTGGAGAAGGCAACTTCTCTTAGGTTAATACCCTCCTTGAGACGTATGAGCTTAAGGGTTGTATTTTTGTGGAAGGTAATCAGTAGTTAATGGAATTGGCTGTGTGGCATTCAAAGTGATGTGATTTGGGATTTGTGAAAGGTAAACGTTACCTCAGGCCTCATCAACCGAAAATGACCAAAACAGGGTTAGATGTGGTAAGGCTAAGTGGATCGCTCCCATAGGGTATGATCATCCTCCTCTACATATATCTTTTCATGCTATGACATTGTGTATCTGATTATTGTGGTTTGTATGCTATGCGGGTCCTCGGTAAAGGTCGGTAACGACAGAAGATGACATATTTGGTACCATCTAGTTATAGAGGTGGGCCGGTCTTGTGTTGGTAGAGGGAAGATGTTCTGTGCCTCGGGACATCCATTTAGAGGTATACCCCTTCGAAAGTAGTCCCTTCACCTGGTTATTTGTATAGAAATCCAAACTCCACTATGTACCTACAATTTTGATTGTATTATCCAATTGGGCTATATGCTGTAATTTAATCAATGTAACAATTTCGGCTATGATTAATATTATTTGTATACAAAACACTAGTATAATATTAGAGGATTTGATATGAAATGTTTTAGTTATTGTAAGTTAAAAACATGTCTGTGTTTATGTGTGAACTTTTCTTATGAGATACTTTTGTTTTGATGAAGGAAAAATTTGGTAATTTAATAAATTTAGTTGAGTGTGTTTCTCATGCTGGTTTACCAGACTGATTCGAGCGTTCTTCCCTTTCAATGCTCGGGTAAGACCGAGTATATTTGCAGGTTCAGTTTTGGTGCTGTTGGAGCTTCAGTAGGAGAGTTGAAGATCTCCATTCCGTATACACGTACATGTTTTGTTTGATTATCCGCTGCATTATTTCTTAGTTATTAATTTATCAACAATTGTGAGGACAGGTTATTATAACTGTTCAAGCTGATAACTGCTGTTGATTGTTGTACTCTGATTGATGCATATATATACAGTTTTTTTTTGTAAAGATCATTGATATGATATTATATGTTTTCCGTTGCGATGTGAGATTCTATATTGTTCTGTTTGGTTATATCTTTTCTCTTTTTTCTCTTATCTTCTTCTCTCTCTTTTCTTTCCCTTAACTTTCCATCAGTCGGTGCTATTTGGGTCGGACATGTGTGGTTTATTATCGATTCAAAGGGTACGATTTATGGTCGTCACATTTGATATCAGAGCTTAGATTTTGTATATTCCTAAGCTTTGATGTGTACTCAATATAGATAGGGACAGTAGCATCCTAGATTGAGTTTGAGTATATTATATATAAGAGCACGTATTTGTTAGTGATATAAAATGTTTTATATTGTGTTTGTTTATCCATTGAGGTATTTGTGAATTCTGGTCGGTATGTGGGACGTCATGTTATCGATAGGGATTTCCAAACAGTTAAACGAGGCAAGTCGACATAGTATTATTTTTAAATTGGGTAAATGGAATATTTTTACCCCGATTATATTTTAGATATGAAGGAATAATTTTTCAGGAAATGTCAAAGTGTATATAAATTGATTGTTTGGTTGTTTGAAAATGTAAATATGTATAAGTTAATAAAAGCTGTTTGAATAATCTAAATAAAAATAACAATTGTAAAAGAATGAAATTATATAAGCAAATGAATTATAAGTATGGAATTATAATTAATATGATTTACAGTTGTGAAATAATCTTATATATTAGAAGTGGAACTACATGAATATATTTATGAATATGGGTTATAAATGAAAATGAATTAAACTAAGATTTGAGAAATTTGAATCCCATTTATTTTGAAAGTTGTTTTTCAAAGTTGAAGAGATTATATTGTTATAAATCTAAGTAAGATAAAAGAATTTGGCAGTGAAATTATGTAAGTAAAAATATTTATAAATGTGATTTATAAATAAAAGGATTTTTAAAAGAATATAAAGCACTGAATTCACTATCATTGCTGGAAAATAATATGGGCGATGACCGCCGCGTCATCAGTATCATTTTCGTATTTCTTTGTGATTGATTCCCTACCAATAGTAAATTGAAATTGAAGTTTTGTTTTGATAAACAAATTTAATTTAAAATCTAAGTTGAAATTGATAAATATAAGTGAAATGAGTTTTGGACTTATAATATGAGATGATAAAATTTAATTTGGTAAAGTTAAATAAATTTAAGTAGCATAATAAAATTATGGTTTGAAATTTAACTAAAGAAAGGCTAAATAATTTAAACAAGATTAGTTGAGTTATTGAAATGGAAATTAAACTAAAAGGGTAAGTAAGTATATAATATGAATTTGGAAGTTTATATAAATAAGTTGTATAACTTATAAAATGGGAAGATGTAAGTAAAACCCATTGTTAAAATGGTTAAACGGTTTTGTTAAGCAAAACAAAATGTGGATTTTAGTAGTGATATGAAATTTGACTTAAGTAAAGTTAAATAAAATAGAATTTGAATTGAATTAAAGTGAACTTAAGTTGTATAGTGAAAATAAATGCAAGTGAAGATGAAACGAAATATAACTTAAGTGATGTTCAATAAAGTTGATTTTGGTATCGAAGTAAATTAACAAAGTGAATTAAATGAATGTGAACTTGAGTTATATAAAGAAAATCAACTTTAGTGGTAAAATGTGAATATAGCGAATACTAGAATTCAACCCAAATTGAATATTAAATGAATTGAATAATTGAATGAAAGTCAATTGAATGTTAAATTAGTTGAAATTAAATGCGTTGAACCAAAATGAATGTTGAAAGTAAAATAAATAAATTTGGTTATGTTGGTTTTACATTGGTTGTTAGATGAATGTTAATTGATTCTGCAGGAATTCATATGAAATTGAATTAATGAAATTGAAAGTAAAATAATTGAATTCAAATTGAAAGTGAAGTAAGAATAAATAGATTTGAAATTGATTTGATTTGGAAGTAAACAAACTTGAATGTAAATTAGTGAATGTAAACGAATTGAATTTGAATAAATGAATGTTAGTAAAATCCAATGTAAATTAATCAAATGTGAATAAACCGAAAATCAATTCAGTAAATATTATTGAGAAGTGAAAGTGTATTGATTTGGTTATGGATGTTAGTTGGATGATAATTGTTTGATGGTTGGGTTTGTTGCTTTTGTTGCATTGCTATATTGGCATATATAGTAGTTGTACTGGTATAAGTGTATATTGATATTATTTTCATATACACACACACACACACACACATTTCTCATTTGTTTGTTGAGTGTTTAGTAGGTGCATATGGCGCTTGCTTTGCATTAATTTGGAGCTCGCTTTCGCCCTATATTAGTCGTACATGCTCGCTAATAATATATTAGGTATATATCTCGGTTTACATATCGTACTTTTACACTTTTTTCCCAACGGGGTGCCTCATCCTCAAAGATGAGATGTATATTTGTGATATATATATATATATATATGTTGTGATCCTACTACGATCAAACCGTGCATAGGAGACACTGACGATTTTTTTTTTGAAATTTTAAGTGTTAGAAATTTTTCGAGAATTTTGGAAATTTTTTTAATTTCGAGTTAAAAGTTAAACGATATTAGTTGTTTTGAAAATATAACTATGAATGGATTTTATAAATGTTAAAAGGTTTAAATAGATTTGATATCTAATTTGAATGAATTGTTTTTGAAAAGTTAATGGATTTTGTGACTTTTTCTTACTCGGTAATTTCGAGGACGAAATTCTTTTAAGTAGGGGAGAATGTAACGACCTAGAATTTCAGTCATTTAAAATTCATATATTTAATTAATTTTAAATATTCACAAGTAAATTTTATAAGCTGAATAACCTATATTTGAAATAAAAGGATTTAATTGCATAATTAAATTGTTAATTTAATATTTAAAATTGCTGAAATAATTGGAATTTGGATTTAATGTGAATGAAATGATTTATAAAGTTGTATTTAATTCTATTTGAATTAGAATGATGTTAGAGAACATTTAAAATTGAATAAAAGTTAAACTTTAGAAATTGAATATTTTAGTATTTAATTGACGAGTGAAAATAGTCATTTTTCATACAGTCTTGGATTTCGACGAATCCAGTTTCATTGGATCTGTAATGTTAAATTACTTTAAGATTTCAAATTTTGTGTCAATCGGATCTACGGTTTAGTCGTAGCAAACTAAAACACATAGAAAACTATTTAAGTAAATTTTAAATTTAAATTAGTCAATTTGAAAATCTATCTTTCAAATACGATCGAATTGGCTCCCGATATATATTCCATTGTGTTTGGAATATGGGTAAAATATTATAAACGCCAGGCGACATGCTTTGTTTGGAGTTCGGCAAATTTTCGGATGAATAGTGTTGCAACATTTTCTATAAAAAGACGTTGTCATCTTCACTTTGCACAAAACCCTAACTAGATTTGTAGCCGCCGGCTCTAATATATTCAATGGCCAGTAATTCACGATTTTCTTCCTTCGATTTCTTCAAATTCGTCAATCGATTCGAAAAGTGCTAAACTACAATGTGGAAGATCTCGTCGAGATCTTTTAATCCAACGGTCACGATCGAGTATTACACTGTGGGTCAACGACAATTCAAGTTCAAAGTCGTGCACTTTGTTCACGTTTTTTCATGCAAGATTGCGACCGAGCTTCATGATACGGTGGCCGATGGTGGCACTGGAAAAGGGCAATCGAACGATTGCCCCTGATCGTCGTCAACTTTGTCAAAGGTCGTGCGATAATTCATTGATGTAGGCAACTACGTGGGTTGTTTTGATCAGCTTCAAACGAGAAGAAGGAAGATGGGAGGGGGGTTGGCATAGATCTAGGGTTTCAAATCAAACGGCCAGAAAATTATTAAGGTTTAAAATAAATAAAATAAATGTGTAAATTAATTTATATAAAATCGTATAATCTTTAAAACGTTGTAACTATTACATATGAGGTCCGTTTCGCACGAAACGAATTGCGTTAGGTCCATATCGATGAGCAATAAATTTTAGAGCTAGTTTGGAGTTGATTGGAGCTAATGAGAATTTTGGACAAAATTAAATGTCTGTTAAATTTTATACGAAATAAAACACTGCAACTGCAATTGGAAGCAATGTGATTACAACTCACTCTTTCCAACTCACTGATATTTTTATATAAGTGAGAATAAATGTTATTTATGATGACTGATGATTTTTTGGATAATATATGATATATTGCATCTATATTGATTGATATTTGGATATATTCCTGCCTATTGGAGCAGATGAGACCCTATACTTTGCCGTGTATGAGCGGATGACCTTTTGTACGCGCATCTGCCTCGAAGCGGACATTGTACATATATTTCTAATATGTATATTTGTTGCAGGTGACAGGTTGGAGGGATCCAACTAGATTCCTCACCAGTATTGGTTTTATTTACAGATATTGTGATACATTCTATTATCATATGATATATGATGTTTTGGATGCCGTGATTGATGTATTTAGTGTTGTTGCAGCATTGGGCCTATTTTTGAAAATTTAAAAATGTTAAAGTGATGATTTTAAATTGAAAAAGGCTTTTCAAGTGATTTTGAAAATAGATGTTTTATTGAATTTTGAATTATTAAAGAAATGAAATTATTTTAAATAAATAAATGTTATAGTTTTTATGTTGTATTTTGAATTATTAAAGAAATGAAATTATTTTTTATTTTGTAAAATAGTTTAAATGAATATCTTTGAATTATTATAAACAGTTCATATAGGAGATTTATAATATTGATATTTTATAAATAAAAATTATTGGGATTATAAAGGAGTTTTGTAAGTGTTAAAATGAGGTTATCAATGGATTTTATAAGTAAATCCGATTTGTGAATTTGTGAAGTTATAAGTGAACAAATTTTGTAAATAAATGAATAATAAGTACTTAACTTATAATTTGGATTTTTTGTATAAAACTGAGTTATAAATGGAATTGCTTAATAAAGGAATTTTGTGTATTGAATATTTTATTAAAATATATATGGAATTTATAAACATTGTATTATAATTTCGAAATCAATTGAAGTGGATAAGTTAATTATTATAGTTTATTTTTGGAATTATATCCATAATTTTGGACGGTAAATTATCCTTAATATAAATGTGTAGAAATATTGGATTTGGTAAATAAAGTATATTCACGATTTTGGACGGTGAACAATCTTTTAAAATTAAATAAACGTTTTGGGAAGTGGTATTTAAATTGAATTTAAATGATTTAAAGATGTTTTAAAATGAGTTAAGTATCGAAACCATAGATTTCAACATTCATTGTTGAAATAGACGTTTCAAGAAATAAGGAAATGATGGACTATAACACTATTGTTATAGTAAATGATTTTCGAAAGAAAATGTTTTGTATAGTATATGGGATTCATATAACTATCTAACTTTTGAATCCCTATACTAGTGATTTAAGGTTGTCGTAACGATGTTTTACGCAACATTCGTTTTGACCCAAATTAATACGTTTAAGTGAATGTTTTCCTTAAAGAATAAATATATACTTAATCATGATTTAACTATATGGAATATTTTCTAGGTGTTGGAAATAAATAGAATTGTGAATTACTTATTATTAAACAAGTACATGGAAATGTTTTCCAATATTGAAAAGTTGAAACGGTTTGAAATATATCCTTTTAAAGATAATTTGAAGTGAATATTTGGCAAGTGATTTAATCAATAAACGATTAATTAAAAGGGCCTAATGATTGCTTATGGAGCTAAATATTTGTTTGTTTGCTTTGATAGTTAAATAACCGACTATCAAATTTAGTCATTTTAGTTCATCGACTTGATGTGGGAACTATTTAGTCGTACAGTTAGTACGTAGCCTTCTGTGTTGGCTTGATTATTGTTTGTGTTGAGGATGTTGATCCGTATAGTGCGGAGTATTACTCCAATCTATCGAGCTTCATTCTTGGTCCGAAGGATAACAAGTTGAAAGTTGGAGACATGATAAGTTTATGAGACTTAGTTTCCGTGTGAGGTTGAAAAACAATTTTGCGTTGTTGGTGCGAAGAGACGGGATTAGATTTATCTGAAAACCATTTCGGATTAGCGTATATGCAACGATTGTGCAGGTTGCTTGTGAGGATATTGATATTTCGGATTTCATAGTGGGGGACTACTTGTTGATCTTTTGGAGTTAAAACCCCAATATACATCCAGTAGCAGTGGTTTCTTAATTATGAAATATCCAACGCAAGGACTATTCGCTACTAATCCTAGGGATTTCCCGACGGGATGTGGTAGGAAAGTATCTTCGGTTTGTCCTGTTCCTGCACAACATGTATGGATGTTTTCTGACAATGCATTTCTATAGATTACGTACATTGGTTTTTACAAACGCACATTAGTGGTGGCGGAGAAGACAACTTCTCTTAGCTCAACACTCTCCTTGAGATGTATGAGCTTAAGGGTTGTATTTTTGTGAAAGGCAACAAGTAGTCAACTGATATGGCCATGTGGCATTCAAAGTGATGTGATTTGTGATTTGTGAAAGGTAATCGTTACCACAGGCCTCATCAATCGAAAATGACCAAAACAGGGTTAGATACGACAAGGCTAAGTGGATTGCTCCCATTAGGGTATGATCATCCTCTTCTAGATATATCTTTACACGCTATGACTTCGTGTATATGATTGTTGTGGTTTGTATGCTATGAGGGCCCTTGTTAAAGGTCGGTAGCGACCGGAAGATGACATATTCGGTACCATCTAGTTATAGAGGGGGGTCAGTCTTATGTTGGTAGAGTGTAGATGTTCTGTGCCTCGGGACATCTGCCCCTTCGGAATGTAGACCCTTCACCTGGTCATTTGTATGAAAATCCAAACTCCACTACATACCTGCTATTTTGATTGTATTACCCAATTAGGCTATTTGCTAGAATTTAATCAATGCAACAGTTTCGGCTATGATTAATATTATTTGTATACTAGACACTAGTATAATATCAGAGGATTTGATATGAAATGTTTTAGTTATCATAAGGTAAAAACATGTCCGTGTTTATGTGTGGAGTTATCTTACGAGATACCTTTATTTTGATAAAGGAAAAGTTTGGAAATTTAATAAATTCAGTTGAGTGTGTTTCTCACGCTGTTTTACCAGACTGATTCGAGCGTTCTTCCCTTTCAATGCTCGAGTCAGACCAAGTATATTTGCAGATTTAATTTTGGCGCTTTTGGATCTTCAGTAGGAAAGCGGGAGATCTCCATTCCATATACACGTGTGTGTTTTGTTTGATTATCCATTGCATTGTTGCTTAGTTGTTAATATTATCAGCAAATGTGAGAACGGGTTATTAAAACTATTCAAGTTGATAACTGTTGTTGATTGTTGTACTCTGATTGATGTATATATATACAGTTTCTGTTTTGTAAAGATCATTGATATGACATTATATGTTTTCCATTGCGATGTGAGATTCTGTATTGTTCTGTTTGGTTCTATCTTCTCTCTTTCTTCTCTTCTCTTCTCTTCTTCTCTCTTCTTTTCTTTCCCCTGACTTTATGTTAGTCGGTGCTTTTTGGGTTGGACATGTGTGGTTTATTGTCGATTCAAAGGGTATGGATTTGCGGGTCGTCACATAGCAAAGTGGAGAGACTAACCTATAATTACAAATTGAATAATCAATTTTCTCCAACGACTTGTTTGCGCTCAAAAACCCTAATTTGATTTGGCTGTAGAAATTAGGGTTTACCAAAGAAGAGAATAATCGAGGATGCTCTCTCTGACATGCCAGTATGAAGATGAATTACTTCATTTGAATAGACTTCAAAATGAAGGAATTACATAAAGAATAATAAAATTAATTTTCCAATCATCTTGAAACTTTTAAATATCCTTGATTTGATTTCAATGTAAATGGAAAGTAATGGTCCGAGTTTTCATAAGTTTCTTTAATTGAATGAATCTTCATCGACAATCTTTTCTTTCTTCATATTGCAAAGTAAATGAATTTGTAAATAGATTTCTTTCCTCATTTGTAAATTTATTGAGTAATTAATTGATTGACAATTTATTTGTTTCCTTTCAAAATATCCTCTTAAATATTTCCACATATGGCCTAATTGATTGATAAGATTAATTAGCTAAATTCTTTACTTCTTTGACAAATATTCGAATCATCCAACTTTAAATCTCCACCCTGATTCAAATATAACAATCTCTCTTCATCACCACATCTAAGTTTACGCAATATGATGCCAAACTCAAGATGAACAAGTTTGGGCATTGTTTCCCAAACACAACTTCCAAATCTTTCCCAAGCATAAGAAAGATAATATGCACATAAAAAATTTGCATATGAGTAAACACAAAATTCTTCAACATATCTGATGTAGGAGACAAACTTGTAGATATTAAACTTCGAGAGACCAATGGAGACACAACATCGTGCTTCACCTTCTCCATTGACATACTCAGTATTATCTACTTCATTCTTCTTTATAAGAATTTTGCTAGACTTCTCTAATTCAATACGACCAGACTTACCAACAAGCTCCACATCGTTCAAAGCATAAGGTGAAGAATCATCATCATAAATATGCCCACAAATAAGGCCAATTGAACGAAAAAGCCTCGCCTATAACTGAACTTCACCTAGAGTCTGAACCTCTGCAATCTTCTCATCAACCATGGTATCATCAAAAATATCAATCTCTCTTCGAATATGGAAACAATCTGATGACTCCAATGTATTTGGAAATGTTGCATCCTCCTAACATCATCACTTGATAGAGGCTCCACCTTCAACAAAGACCTCTCATCAAATATGGCATGCCTGCTGGTCACAATTTTGCAAGTTATTTTATACCATAACATGTGCCTCTTCACTCCTTCTCTATAGCCTAACAAAATGTGCTTGCTTTCCCTAGACTTCGACCTACGTGTCCTTCATCATCTCAATAAGCTGAACAACCAAACGCTTTAAGGAATGAATAATTGACAAGCTCTCTTTTCCATACTTCTTCTGGGATCTTCATATCTATGGAAATAGAAGGTGTATGGTTGATGAGAAATACTGCCATAAACATCGCTTCTGTCCAAAATCTCTCTTTTAGACCAGCAGTCGTTCTCAAGCTTATAGCTCTCTCCCATAATATTCGATACATGCTCTCCGACACTCCATAACGATTTGACTCAATATAAATGGAAAAATCTCTAACTATATATTCGGATGCACAATAGTTAGTTAATTCTTGTGACATAAATCCACTACTATTTTCAACTTTGAGAACCTTTAAACACTTCCTTGATTGTTACTTTACCGATGTCTTCCACTTACAAAACTGTGCAACTATTTCGTCTTTGGCCTTTAAAAAATAAACCCAAACCTTATCTGAGAAATAATCCACAAATAAGACAAAGTAACTAGCTTCACCAAAAATGTAACTGGGGTGGGTCCCTACACGTAAGATTGAACATACTTTAAAAACTTTGTAGCTCTAGGTCTCGCAACAACAAATATGACATGCTTCTTCTTTCCAAAAGTACAATCTCCAAAAGAGCTATGCTCCGACTGATAAACACGATCAACCAACCTCCGGTTCTTTAATACTTCAAGACTTCCTCATCAACATGATGTAAATGAAGATGCCATAGCCGAGTAGAATCTGGAATATTAAAATCAGTAGAAACTACCGACTCTTCCAAGCCTGTCTCTCCATGAAGCACATAAATATCATTAACTCGCACCCCTTTCATCACTACCAAGGAACCATTCGTCACTCTCAATTTTTCTCCATCTACTATTATCATCATACTAAGTATACTCAAAGCTCCAACTTATAACAAACTTCTATGAAGTATCGGAACATGTCTAACATCGGCGATAGTCCTAAAAGCACCATCATGCAACCTAATCCTCATGCTTTTAACGCCTGCATGATAAGATGTGTCATTCCCTAAATGAACTATTCCACTTTTAATTTTCTTGTAACCGACAAAACAAATTATATCTGACGTCATATGACAAGAAGCCAGAATCAATCATCCAATTTGTACTCTCTAAACTAAAATATTTTACTGACTAAAAAATTGATATATCACTATCGCTTCTATCTGCATCCGATTTAATTGCTGCCAAAACTGAAGCTTTATGCTTCTTCTCTCTCTTCTTTCTAAGAGCTAGACAATCCTATATGAAATGCCTTTTCTTCTTATAATAATAACAAACACCCCCATCTAAGACCCATGAAGTAGAACCTCTACATATCTCTCATATCTTCAAGGTATTTTTGGCTTTTATCTCTTCTTGTAAATGAATGAAGTTGTTGCTGAAGAACACCACCTTTCATGCCCTTAAATTTTTTTTCTAACAAATTTGATGACACCATAACTTTTCATGCCACTAATAAAAGAATAAGTCATTGGCAGCTAATCTAGAACAAGACAACTAGCATGGATATTAATCCATCGAGCATTTAACAGTATATGGGTTGAATAAGCACAGTTGAAAATGTGCGATTAATGTCTTCATCTTGATTGTAGTGTAAGTGATATTCCATAGAGTTGTTGCTTGTCCAATTACCGATTCTATCAAGTGCATCTCCAACCGATGTTAGGCGCAAACACCCCCCAATTCCTTATTTTTTTTCCACGTTTAACCTCTTCTTTTAATTTTTAAAATTCATTTTGCCCTGAAATGCCGCTCATTCCGGTCAAAACTGGTAGATGGACCGTTCGATATGCGACAGATGCTAATATTGGTCCCGCTCATGTCCCTCCCGATGTTGTCGTGACTGCGGACGTTCTTTGATCCTTGCACGACTTGCTCATCAATGTTTTGCATTGACTTACTTTAACTATAGCGACGCCACATGTATATGTTTAATAAACAACCGGGTGAGTGTATATGAATGTTAATTGTTTTTTTATTTTGACATTAAATAATCATACATTTAGGTTCATCACGTAGCAATGCAGGTACGTGGTATTGGTGTATATTTGAGTATTTTGATCAGTTACCACAATCGATTTTGGATAGGCTACATGCGCCAGCTTTTGGTGAATTTTTAGATTTACCTAGATTTGCGCACGTAGATCGCTGCCTTGTAGAGGCCCCCCACTTAGAGTTGGTGGCTTACCACTCCCATATTTCATTTCTCTGATTTTAAGCTAGGACCGACTCCTTTTGATTTTTATATGCTCGCTGGCATATAGGTTGATCGACCGGACCATCTCCCTGTTCCATTTGATAGTTCATTTGAGAAGTTCGAATCATATTCAGCTTATTTGCTGGCTTTGGACGATGAGGAGGTTAGACAAGGTGTTATTACTCTCCCTTGTCTACAATGATATATAGTAAAGTACATGGCCATTGAGGATATGCACACTTCGGTTATCCATGCCATTATATTATACCTTTTTGAATCTACATTTTTTAGTAACAATAAGGGTACTATTAGACTTGGCTTTTTGGCTGGATTAGTAGTTGTGGATGGACTGCATATATATGATTATGTTACTACTATTCTTGATCATTTGTACGTAGCATTGGATACTTATACACTGCAGCAGTCTAGACAGATGTGTGGATTTTGGTACATTCTTCCATTATGGGACCACGAGTATAATGCCAATATACACCCTCGACTTATTGTAGAAGCGAATGCTACACCTTATATTTACTTCCAGAGATTACGTCATTGTGGTCCTCCTATGCATTTGTCTCGTGTTGCATAAGGGGTGTAGAATGAGCTGATGGAGGCTAGACAGCAGATGGATATAAGGCGGCACGGTAACATTATTGTTCATCCCTGGGATCAGTACTTACAGTTCCTAGATCCCGATCCTGTTCATCCTCTCACTTTTCATTTTTCTATGTCGCGACGCAGGGTTTGCTTTCAGGCTCCTACATGTCCATTCATGTGGTATTTAAGGGAGCGGTGTTGGCTACAGTTGTATGGTATAGTTCGCATTCCATTAGATCCATTACCATGGGATGATATGTATGGTGATATTAGGGTTGACCGACTTATATTCTTACGATGAGGGGTGTAGGAGGGTGGACAGTGATCCTTTTACAGTTTCAGGAGACTTTGATTCATATTGAACTCAAGTAGCCCCATGTTCTTACGCATTACCTGATCATATTCGGGATTTGAACTCCGATCATACTGGTTCGCATACCTTTTCTGGCAGAGTTCCATTACCGCCTGCCACCTTTAAACCTACATCGTCTTAGTACACGCAGCTTCCTACCTTCGACCCCCCTTCTTATTCATTTAGAGCGTATGATGTACATGGTCAGGTAGTAGAATGTCTCTTGTAGCATCCTCCAGATGACGCTATTACGGGTGTTCCATTCGTCGGATTGTATCAGCCTCATCAGGTTTGTATGGAATTTAAATTTCATTTAAATTACTTGTCCATATATTCTCCACCTATGTATAATTGTTCTTGTGCATATATCAGTTTTCTCAGTACATGGATTATGATAAACGGATGATTGCTGCATTTGAGCGTATGACGCTTGATTATACATAGATGATGTATCAGAGTTACCAGACGCGGTCCAACAGCAGCAAACTCAGTATGATGCGCAGATACAAGGATTACAGATCCAGATTCAACAGCTTCAGGAGCAGCTCCAGGCGGGACCTGAGCCTCACGACTTTGATGACTTCAACGACGACAGTGAGGACGATAGTGGCGATAAGGAGGAGACTAATAATGGTTCCGATCACATAGACTGATGTGCTACATATAGATGTTTCAGTTTGTGTTATTATTTTCATGCATTACATTTGTTGTTGCATATTATGTTGGTGATGATGCTATTATTATATGTGCTTGTCTATGTTTTATGTTGAGTATGACATTGTGTTGATTATATTTTATGGCATTGTGTTGATTATATTTTACGTTGAGTATGACATTGTGTTGATCATATTTTACATTGAGTATGGCACTGTGTTGAGTATGGCATTGTGTACATTATTTGCAGTAAGTATGGCATTGTGTTGATTATAATTTATGTTTATTTATTATTAAATTTATATGATGCAAAATTGTTGGAGTAATAAACACAGTTGTATTTGTTTTTCGAAAAGTTTATGGAAATTTGACACATGGACGTTCATCTCATGCTTTATTTTTTTGACGCGGATTACGACCTCTATATTTAAGAGAAAGTGTTATATTCAAAGGTCATAATATTTAAAACTTCGGCACATTCAATCAATGTCCAACGTATTATTTTCGGCTAAAGAATTGAAACTGCTAGTAATTCTTGTATACAAGCTGGTTAGATGTGCGACGATGAGGAAATAATAATAACTCAGTTTGGGGACACTATTGCTGTAACATCCCGCCTTTTTGTACGCTTTAAATCGACAATAAACCATACACGCAGACTTAAACCATACAGAAGGGCGGATTGTTATGGGGTAAATAATAAAAAAGCAGAGAAAAAACAAAATAGAATCTTGCAACGGAACGATAAAATATAATAATCAAATAAACAGTTCATGAAGCTGTTTTACAAAATATTTGATTATACTTATACAATACATATCAGAGTTACACATACCAGAGAATAATAAATAACAACACAGCAGAACAATATGAATGCAGTGGAATAATATAATAAATAATAGTATACAATCATCGTTTTCGTCCTCCAGAAATAAGATCTTCAAACCCTGAAATGCTCAGACTAACTCGAGCGAATTAAAAAGACAAAACACTCGAGTCAGAACTAAAAAATCTTATGTAAGTTAAATCAACAGAAATAAATATGAGTGGAACGGCGTCAGAGATGTTTATGGGATTTGACATCTCCTATCCAGTGTCTAACATGAGTGCAGTAACTTAAGGGATGCTCGGGATTCACATCTCCTAAGGATCCGTTAAACCATTTACTATGTAGTAATATTTCTCTATTATAATAATCTCTATAGTAAAATAAACTTACATTTAAATAGCGTTAAGGAGTGACCCAATATTCCCCTTAACACGTAATAGTCCCAGTAGTCCATCCAGTATCATTGTCCCTCCTAATCGGGAAGCCACCCGAGAATACCACACGGGCTACGGGAGAAAACTAAACTCGTACAAAGCGCGCTAGGGTAGGTGACATGACACAACTAGGCAATGCCATGATAGATATACCAATTGCTATCCGGACTAGTGGTGACGCATAGTAGCTACTATCGCCCACCTCGAGCCACACCCCTAAATTAAAAATCAAAAGTGGCCACCGAATCAATCTAAAAAACAGAGTATAGTATCGAAGGAGTGTGTCTAATCAGCTGAATGACCTCATTGGCCCGGAATCGCTCCTATTTTAGCCACCTTATGCCAACTCACGGGAGTCGGGTCTACGTATATACCTCAAATGAACGTCGCCGCCATCCTACTTCATTCTTGAATCTCCTCCGCGTACACGGTTGTTAAAGTGGTTTTCGGAGTTGGTAGAGAGTATGACAACTTCCGATCCCGGTCTCTTTAACAACCAAACATTATTATAACACCACGGTCATTTCAAAATAATTATACTTTCAAAACCAGAATATAATATCCATTTCAAAACTATATAAATACGATATCATTTCTATTTCAAAAACCAAATCAATATGATATCAATTTTATAAAACCCAAATCAATATAATATCATTTTTATTTCAAAATATCCTTTTCCCAAAATCATAGCAAAATGTAAATTATAACACTTTCAAATCATAATACTTTGAAACTCGAACTTGGAAAAATAACTTCCATCACTTAAACGGTTCAAATATTAAATTACTTTATGAAATAAAATAGCTTCTTAAATTTCACAAATCAATTCCAAATACAGATTTGAACCCCCAAATAAACCATTTCAATTTCCATATATTTCAAAGGTTTAAATATTCCACCATTTCAAAGCTAATTCTTTGATAATTCCATATATATCAAATTCAATTACTATTATTTAGATTTGGAATGTTTACTTAATAAATCCAATATCATTTAAGTAAAACTTTTAAACTTCAAATAACTGGAAATTCTTTCAATTTATTTAACTTGATATATTCATTTAAATCAACTTGATATTCATTTAAATCACTCTAAACCAAAATCAAGTTATAAAATCATACCCTTACAATCTCAAATTTATTTAATTTCAAATCAAATTTATTCGAGTATAATTCTTAAATAATTAACCCAAATCAATTTCATATTTATTTTCCAACCTTAATTTTATTTAAGTCATTCTAACCTCTATATTAAAGTATGATTTAAATACTTAATCATATTTTATTTTAATAAATTCAAACTCCATTGTTAAACTTATTTTTATTAAACAAATTTATACCTAGCTTAAATTCAAGAATTTACCTATATATATAAAGATAATATTTATATGATATCAAAAATCAATATTTATTAAACTTCATATTTCTTTCCAAAACCATATAAATCATTCTCAAAATATTTATATATAGACCACGGTGTCTGTATATACTTTTCTACCTTATGGTCAAGTGATATGGATATTTAATTTCAATCCGTAATTTAAAATAAAAATACGGTTATATATCATTTCAAACCGCAATCCCGAATGAAATAAAATGCATAACAACTTGCAGTTTATAACAATATAAAATGCCACATCCATTCATCCAATATCAATCATCAACCATTTATCACAGCCATCATCTAATTAAAACAATAACATCAATATAGAATAGATAATAAATAACAGGTATTCACTGGTAGTTTATATTCAATAATAAATTAAATAATAATTTAACTGGCAGTTTATATGCAATAATAAATTAAATAACCATTTAATTCAATAAATTCAATTAACCGAGATGATGGTCAAAAATATGCCAAACAGTCATAAATAAAATTCTAATTGCATCATAAATCAATTTAACAAACATAAGAAATTTTAGAAGTTGTGAGTGGGTTAAAACACCCACTTTTTGAATTTAAATTGAATTTAAATCCAATTTAAACCCAAAATTTGAACAGTCTTAGAATTCGTCCAAACCAGCATCAAAATGATCGGAATTTCAATACGATCCTAGCGGAGAAAACCGTACGTAAATCGTACCTCATATGCAAAAGTTGTATATATTAGAATGATTTAAATTGAAATGAAATTAGAAATAAAAAAGACTAAACAAAAAAAGCACGACCTATACCAGAGTGCCATGTCACACCACGTGACCTCCTTTCAGAAATCGAGCTGAGACCCACGAATGCGAATAACGGCTGCCTCGTTCAACACATTGCTGCCCCGCCACATCTCGTCGCGACTCCAGACTATCACCGATCGGCCGCACCTCCTCCTTCATGCCTCACGAACGCTCGCCACCTCCTGCAAGCGCTGAATGACTTCGCCCATGAGCAACCGTCGTTTTGATTTTTAAGCCCTAATTGAATTTTGCACGAAAATCCAATCGTCGATTCGCCAAATAAACTGCATAGATGAAGTCCCCTCGGTCCACTCAACAATACCTAGAAATAGATTCGAAGATCGGACGATTTTGGTCCCGGCATGATGAACGGCCGTGGAAAGTTCATCGATTCCGACCACACCGAAACCCAGATTGAAAAACGTATCATATATTTGACTTGCGCTCGTCGAGAGCTTCAAATCCATATATAATTCGATATAGTCTGTGGAATTTCAAATTTTGATTTGATTTTAAATAAATTGGACCTAAAATTTATTTTTCTGCCATTGAGGAGGAGAGATGGCTGAATTATATGTACAGAACAATAAACATAAGGAATAGCTAGGGTTTATAATGATATATATATATATATATATATATATATATATATATATATGCAAGACTGAAATTAAAATGGATGGACACGATTGATATACGCGTTGAACGATAAAATGACCCGTCAAGCCCATTCTGACTCCAGAACGAAATTGGGTCAGCACATATATAAAAATAGATGTTTTAAAATATTTTAAAATCAATGGAACAGGTTTCAGGTCCAAATTTCATCGCATGAAGAAGTTATGCTAAAATCAAGTTATTTCAAATTGATTTCAACTAATTGATTTCTGGACGTTTCGAGTCCGTACAATCAAACGACAAGTCTGATCGTTACGAAACTTGAAATCCTATAATAATTCACTAACTCGGATTTCGATGAAACTGGTTTCGTCGAAATCCGAGTCAATGATCAAAATGGCTATTTTCTAGTTAATTAAATAAATTAATAATTAATTAATTAAATCACTTTTTTAATTTCAATTCCATAAATAACAAATCTTATCATTTTTGATTTCTTAAACAATTGTAATATTTTAAACCATTTAAATATCAATTCAAAGTTAATTAATCTACCAATTTCTGTATTCAATTTCAATTTTTATAAATTCATTAATCATCAATTGAAATTCCAAATAAATCCATTTATTTGATTCTAATTCTTGTTATTCAATCCATTATCAGATAGATAAAATTAACATTGGTTCATACTTTATCACATTAATATCTTCAAATTTCATTCAAATTAATATTTACGTAATATTTAAATATTTAATTCCATTTAGTTACACTTAATCCAATTGTTAAATTTAAATCCCAATAAATTAATAAATCTTGATTTTCGATTCCTTTTATTCAACCGATTATCATATTATCAATAGAATTTACTTTGGTTACATCTTGTTGAATTAATATCTTCACTTACACATCTAATCTACAATAACCGTAATAATTAAGTGAATTGATTGCGATTGATTCCCAATATTTTTTAATATATTAAATAATGTGTAACCTATAATAATATTAGTCACTAGTTACTTTAAATCACATTTATAACACCTTTAAGTTTATTATCGTAAATAAATGTTACAACTTACCCTTATAACACAAATTTTATTAAATTATCACTAATTATGTACTAGTTCGTAAGTTTATACAAACTTACATTTATTTACTTACATTCAATTTATAACCAAGTTATAACTTTTACATCATTTCAATTAATTGGGATTTCATATGAATTGTTAATAGTTAACTTACATTAGTACTGTTACCATTCTTTCTAGTCCTTATTTCCACTAACAATTCACTAATTTTTATTCTCTTCAATATTATATTACAAAATCTTATTAAATTAACAAATTAAATTATCAAAAATTTATGGTTCATTACAATTGCTCAACTTTACAATAGCAATGTTGAGCGTAATAGTAGACGTACGAAGGAAGAGTTGAGGACTATTTATGGAAACTTCTGCAATGCTGTATGCGGTACAATACGGTTATCAATGAGGTTATATTTGAAAATTTGTTCGAACCAACCCGTTCCACATTTGAAGTTCATTACTTTTCCAAATAGCACACCACATTCACTAGACATGAGGCTTATATAATACGAAAAAAATTGGCTAGAACGATTTGGATATCCATAATTTGAGTTATGTAATGACACGTTTAGTTATAACCTTTATTTGAGTTATGTAATGAGGCTTATGGTGAGTGTATTATTGTTTCTGTGTATGCATATGTATTATTGTCTTGTTTGTTTATGTCTAATAAAAACAATTTCATTGAGATGTCAAATAAAAATCAATGCTTAGATTTCACAGACATATCAAAAACAGTACTCAGATTCTAGTGTACTGTCAAACCAAAATACAATGCTCACATTTCAACATAAAAAATTTAAGCATTCACATGTATCTATATATACATAAGAGTCCCAAACACACAATTCAGTCCTCCACTTCTTCATTCTTCTATTCCTCATACCAATGCCTTTCTAGCCATCATCTATTGACTCTGATTTGGCTATGTTTCAACAGAAAGCGGATACACCGATGAAGATTAGAATATTAATTATCAAGACCAGCATTACGAGGACGTTGCTCGTGAATTTCCAAATCTTGGCCAACTTACACTTCAGGAAGATGTTCAACCACTGTATGAACGTGCAGTTGTCCAACCTCTACATAAATAGTTGGTTCATCAACAACCATAAGAACATGAGGTTGACCAAGTGCCAAATTTTCAACCTTTAGTTGAACAAGAGGTTGACTCTTACGCAGTATGCTGCCACTATGGTTATAAGGTTGAACTTGTGGTCAAAGCTGATGGCGAAGATATTGGTCGTCGAGTCCAATCGTGTCCCTTCTGGCCTGAAGAGTGCAATTACGTAGAATGGGTTGATGAACTTCTACGCCCAAGGGCCATAACATATGCCAACGAGCTAGAACAAGAAATAAGACGTCTCAGAAATGTCCTGCAAAACTTGCAATTTGACTGTAACCAATAGTTTCTTTGTATCAGTTCTAAGTACCAGTGAGGGTATTATTCTTGGTTGTATGATTGTGGAGTGCATTATTGTTTACTGTATTATTATTTTTTACGTATTATTGTTGACTGTATTAATGATTGTGTGTTTCAATAATATTGTCTTGTTTCTTTTAGTATTATTGCCGTAGAAAGTTATCAGTGTATTATTGTTTGGTAGTGTCATAAAGTCGTTAAGAACATGTCTATGGTTGTATGATGGGATGAGACACTATACCAACAGTCAATAGTGTATAGATGGGACGAGAAACTACACCAACAGTCAATAGTGTGTAGATGAGACAGGTCACTGCACACGTGACTATATGGAATCTACTTTATAGATGGTAGTTGAACTGAATTAATGCTACCTATCAACTAGTCATGATTGTTTCTTTTGTTATGAAGGCCAGCATGTGATCTAAGCTATAAAAAACTTTTTAAATGCTATAAGTTTTATTTCTCAGTCATATCTCCTTATTGGCTAGTGAGGACGTGGCTATAGTGTTTAGATGGGACGGACACTGCACCAACAATCAACAGTGTGTAGATGGGATGGGACACTGTAGACGTGACCTAAATGGAATCTACTTTATAGATAGTGGTTGAATTGAATTAATGCTACTTGTCAACTAGTCATGATTGTTTGTTTTGTTATAAAGGCCAGCTTGTGTTCTAAGCTATAAAAAGCTTGTTAGATGATAAAATTTTTATTGCTCATTCATACCACATACAATTTCAAAGATAAAAAATGGCTGCGGAAGATTTTTTTTGATGATAGCGACGACGAATTTGATGAAATGATGGAAGATCATTTTCGTCGTGAAAAAGAGCTAATATGTATGGCTGCACTACAAGTTGGTCAATCCAATGGACAACATGGTGGATCAGTTGTTGGTCGTCGGTATAAAAATCGTAGACATTCATGGCACAATGATAGACTGATGGAAGACTATTTTGTTCTAAATCCTACTTATATAGATGATGATTTTAGGAGAAGAGTCCGCATGCGGCAACCTCTTCTTCTTAGAATCCTATAATGTATTAAGTAACATGATAAACATTTTGTTTTCAAACTCAATGCATCTCGTACGATGGGATTGATTGGAATTCAGAAAATGACAGCTGCACTAAGAATGCTTGCATATGCAGGACCGGTAGACGCTCTTGATGAAAATTTGAAAGTGGCGGAAAGCACGACATCAGAGTGTTTGGAGCATTTCTCTTAAGCTATCATGGATATTTACGGTGATCAATACTTACACAAACCAAACAAGGCGGATATAACAATGTTATTGAATATGCATGATAGTAGAGGATGGCCTGAAATGTTAGGTAGCATAGACTGCATGCATTGTGAGTGGAAGAATTATCCAAAGGCGTATGCCGGAGCTTATCAGGGTAAGTCTCGTAGATCCACTATTATTCTTGAAGCCGTAGCGTCGTATGACTTATGGATAAGCAACGATATGTTTGGAAGTGTACTAGAACTCGAGTTTCATGTAGAAAGTCAAATGTCCTACTGTAGTGTTTAACTGCATCGAAGACTGCAAAATGATCTCATAGACCATTTTGGAACTTTTCTGGAAATCAGTGAAACTATATTTCTATTGTTACTTTTGTTACTGTTGTTTATCTTGTTGTTACTTATTATTGTTATTGTAATCTGTTTATGTTTAATTAACGTAATGTTGTTATAATCTTTTCTCAATGTAATGCAATTTCAATGATAGTACTTATAAAAATAATTGCTTACGTTCATAATAAAATACAACTAATGGTAATTCAAAGATACACAGGTTCTAAAAAAGCGGAAACAGTTAATGACCCTCTTCGCTCTACGTCTCATAATTTCTATCCTTCTATGCTCCATATACTCATGTTGTTCTTCAAACATGTGCGATGTATCCATAAATATTATTGCATCTTCATCTCTTTATCGGTTTCCAGCAAGAAGTTGATCCATTCTTGACAACTTTTCTTGGTGTTGAATTACTCGAATCTCCATTGCTCGATTATATCAATCTTCAGATTCAAGTAAGAGTTTTTTATTTCCGCCTGATTCGCTCTAGCAACCTGCTCATTTTTTGCCGCTTTTGCTCCCTGTGGCCTAAAAAAATGATCTTGGTAGGGGTTAGGTCTTCTTCTGATTCTAAACCGTAGCTTCGTAGCGGTTCACTAGGACTAGAGCTTTCTTCAACTCTAGACGTTCAACCAACATGTCATAAACATGCATGAATTGATAAAAATGTAGTGCTTGTTTACTATCAGTTTTATAAATTTGTTTAAACAACTTGTTTGCGGCCATTCTCTGTAATAAAAAACACTAATATAATTAGAGAACTATGATAAAAATTAGAACAATGAAATTATATTAAATCTTACCAAATGTGTTTCATTTCCAAATCCATTAGGATTCGTTGCTTTAACTTGAAATGGAATGTTTATGTTTGACGATTGATTTTTCCATAATGACCTTTGATTAAAGATAACGTTCTTTTTCGATCGATGTTCTTCCAATTATAGCAATTAGTAATTTTGCACCAAAAGTCTCACCACTTTGATCGACATCTCGAATAGGATCGATTGAGAGTGCACAGTAAATGTAGCAAAGAACGTAGTCTTCCGTGGTGCTTCAACTTGCATTAGCTACCCTCCGCTAATCGTAACGTCTTGTAAATTGTAATTTTTAAAACTGCACCTTGCAGCATCAATGTCGAAATCGGAATACATGTTAAGTTATGATAAGTGAGTAAAAAATTTGGACTGTTGAAGGAAATTGGTTGTGAAGGAAAGAAGATGGAGAGGGTTGTATTTGAAGGTGGAATAGAAGGGTTGGGTGAAATATGGTCGTTGCACATAGCCGTTGGGGTAGCTGTTGTGGCATTGGGAAGGAGGAAATTGAGGCGTCTGTTATCTCCACACTATGGTCCTCCATTTTCACACTATACAAATTTTCATACTCTGTTGAAGCTACTTCTTGATGCACATCTCTAATTATGTGAGACCCCACACTCCTTTGGAGTTGCTCTAAGAGTAGGTCATCTATTTGTGGTTGCAAAAAAGCACATACAGCCATTTTTGTGCAATATTTTTGACTCCATGTGTGCTTACTCCTAGGGGTGAGCGTTCGTTTGGTTCGGTTGGTTTTAAGGTAAAAAATGTCAAACCAAACTAAAACTGATAAAAATCAGAACCGAACCAAACCGAACAAAATTAATTTCGGTTAATTCAGTCGGTAACCGATTTAACTGAACTAGAAAGGTAAGTAAAATAAATTACCATAGATTATTATTCAAATGATCGGTTTACTTAAAGGAAAACATAAATTTATGTTTAGAGAAACTATTTTGAGTACTTTTTTAAGTTTATAAGAAAAATTAACATATTTTCAATAGATAAAATTTGGTTTTTATTACTAAACAAATTATTGATAGTATTACAATGCTATGAATTTGGATAATATAATAAAAGTTCGGTTAATTCGGTTAAACCGATAACCAAAGTAAAATTATTTTACAAACCGAATTCAAACCGATACATTTCATAACCGAACCGAACCGACCGAAATGAATCGGTTTGGTCGGTTAATTCGGTTTGAACCGAATATTGCTGATCCCTCCTTACTCCACTCATAGCTAAAAGATTTAGGTCTCAACATTCCCCAGGCCGATTTCTGGCTAAATTTGCCATGAGGATGAGGATTCCACCACTGAAAATCTTGCTTCTTTTCTGTATATATTTAATGCTGAGGATTTCATGCTTAATATTGGAAGGAAATTTTGTGCGAACTTGGTACCGTTCGTTATTTTGAGTCAGGCCAGGCACTCTTAGGTTATGGCCACCTATATTATGCATGTTATTCAAACCCATTTTGTGATCTAGAGATGTGCCATTGATCCAGGGATACTCATATGCATTTTTTATGGCCCCGATTTCATTTCAACGAGTCCCTTACACTGAGTTCTACAGTCCAGCAGCATTTCCCATGTATGAGATGCATTATTATCCGTCAATACGGTCCAGAAAATTTTGTTCTACAATACTTGTTCTATATTCATGTAGCCCATAAAGATTTTCCTTGCAAATTTTTTTATAACAACTTTAAAGCGACTGCTTGATTTAAGTGGAATAAATTCCTCATGCCCAGTCCACCTACTTTTTTAGTTTTGCTTACCACATCCCAACTAATTTCGTTATCTTTCCTTGTGCAAAATCAGCACAAACCATTTCAAGTTTACGCAGAATGTTTTTTGGGATTGGCTTACTTCATTCAATATATGATATGGTAGAATATATGACTGTGTGGACTGTGAATTAGTTCTAATCTACCCGAAGTTGATAGAAACTTGCCCGCCTAACAGTCCAGTATTTTCCTTATCCAGTCAACAAGTCAATTTTGGATGCATTCTTTTGGTAAAGGAAAGAGGTATTTGAAAGGGGCATTGAGGTTTTAACGAAAGAAGAATGCGTTCGAGGTATTTGAAATGAGTATTTGAAGAGAATTTATTGTGTTGTTATTATTAATTATGTGTGAGAGTGTTAATTATTTGTGTGGAAATGAAATCACTGTATTAACAAGCATTTGAAAGTACTGCTGGCGTCGAACGAGTCGGAACCAACAGATCAATTTGTTCAGTTCACTCCAACGGACCAAAATGATGAGTCCCACCTTTGATGCATTGGACATGATGCCAACACAACATGGGCTTTTTTTTGTGCCCAAACTTTACCTTTATCATATGCCTTCTCTAAGTCAATCTTTTAAGGTGGATATTTTCTGAGTTTTTTCTGCTAAATCCCCTTATCATTTCATGAGTTAGAAAGAAGTTTTCCTGAATAAGTCTGTTGGGTATGAATGCATTTTGATTGACCGAGATTGATTCCTCCATATAACATTTCATCCTGTTACAGGAATATTTGCAAACATTTCGTTTAGAACATTATAGCAGGTGATGGATCTACAATCTTTAATACCATTTTGGTTTTCAGTCTTGGGAATGGGATTGTGTGATTGACCTCAGCTATGATGGAAATTTTTCCATCGTGAAGTATACCATTCATGATTCATTGCATTAGGTAAGTCACTTCGAATTTCATTCCAATGATGCTTGTAAAATTTGGAACAAAGGCCATCCGGACCTGGGCTACTATTATCATCAATTTTGAACACTGCCTGCTTTGGTTTCTCCGTGTATATTGATTTTTCTATTATGTGATGAAATTTGGGATTGATAACTTTTACATGTAATTTATGGGAACCTGAAATTTATATCTGCTGTTATAGAGCTACCATTGAATTAATTATAGAAATAGTCAATTATTTCTCTGGCTTAATCATCAGAATTATGAAGTCTATTGCAATTTTCATCTATTAGCTGATATATGGCAGATTTGTGCTATTTAATGGACATCCTGGAATAAAACAAATTTGTGGTTTGATCCCCCATCTTTACCCATTCTTTTTTTGCCTTTTGATAAAGTTCAAGTGCCTGATTGTGTAGCACTTTTTTGGGAACTGGCCAAACTTGCTCTATATTCATTGATCAAGTTGAGGTCATTTGGACTATCAAGAAGTGTCAAATACAATAAATTATTATACTTTGTAATATTATCCACCTGTTTTTTTAATGCATTGCTGGCTTTGTTCCACTCTTTCAACTTATGTTTAATATTTTTGAGTTTGTATAGGAACTTAAACAACTGATTACCATCAGTTGATATGGTTAAGCAAGACTGGACTGCTTCTTTGTAGCCAATCAACTCCACCCAGGCATTATTAAAGTTAAAAGGTATGTTTTCTTTCTTACTGTCACCTGTCTTTAGTTCCATTAACAGATAACAGTGATCAGTGGAAGAATGAGAGTGAACCATAGCCTTATAATTAGGAAATTTGTTAAAAAATCGTAGTTTATAAATATTCTATCTTGTTATGGATTGAGAAATTATCACCTTCTCTTCGTGTGTAGTAATTACCTATCATGTTTGGCTTCTTGGAAACATGACTTGGAAATAGTATCAGCAATTGCATTATCAAGAGTGAATGAACTCGAAGAACCTCCGATTTGGTCCGTAGAGTAAAGGATATCATTAAAATCTACTGCTACTATCCATGGTAATTGTATGTCTTTTGCAGTATTAATATAAAAAAATCCCATAGGTTAATTTTGCTTGTTGCTTCATTATAAGCATATATAGTTGTAATAATCATTTTAACCCACCTTTGTTTTCAATTAAACAGATAATGAATCGTTACAGATAATGCAGCATATGCACTTGCTATATATGGGGTTGTCACATTATAAATATTCTGTTGGAATTCCTAAAAGAAAATGATGAATGGAAATATACAATGTCTCACATCGTTAATTTGTTTAGAGGTATACTAGTTTATATATGTTTTTCTCAAGTGGAGGTTGGAGGCCCGGAGCTTCCAAATGTATGCTTCGTTGTGAGGAGGAAGATCATGCATCTTCACCACACGCGTGCGGTGTCGCCGCCGTCCGACCGAACCAGGCCGGGTTCGGGTTTGCATCTAATATGATCTTAAAACTGGGCCGGATTCTGTATCAGTTACAGGCTAATGAACAAACACGACGCTTCATAAGCGGACGCGGGTGCGGCCCGACTGAGGAGGTGCGACCGAATGGATATGTGCAGCAGGCGGGTGCGACGGTGCAGCCCGTCGAGCAGACGCGACTGTTTGAAGGGATGCGGACAAAACTATAAATATGACAGAATGCTGATCACATTTGAAATCCAATTCAGTTCTGTTTTTCCTCTGCTTCTTTTTCCCACCACTCTATATATATCATAGAGTTGACATACTCATTACTATCTCGTGCAGATTTCGTCTGTTGTATCTTGGGAGAATTTTGAAATAAAATTCTTAAGCAAATCGTTACGACGAGCCTCATACATAATCCGGTTAGAATTCTAGTGTTTGTATATTTATGTACATTATTCTATATTCTATCCGTTATTCTGACTATACTATTTATTCAAAATAGTATAACGCTGTTGTTGTAGCTTATTTACAACATTCATATTGTTATAATAATTACTACAGAATTCCAGTGTAGTGGAAATCTGATTTATAAACTTGTGCGACGAGTTTATAATTGATTATTCTCTATTTTGGTATACTAGACGTATAACATCTTAAGAATTTTACTGTTTTCTTACTAAAACAGAGATATCAACAGTAGAATTTTCAAAGAATATTACTCACAACAGACCTGAACCGTTCAAGGGAGATGGTGATGATTTCTTGACATGGCAGAATCAGATGTTGTTTTATCTCACCACACTCAGTCTGCAAAAGTACCTCGACGAGGAGGAACCGATTCCTGCACCAGGCAAGGAAGCAGAGGTGAATATGTGGAAGCATTCTTCCTTTGCTTGTAGGAGCATCGGCGTCTAAGTAACCCCTTTGGTTTATGTAATTTTGGACAAATTTATGAATGTTTTCATCACTGAGTTTATGCTCAATTAATGCAACAATGGACAGAAGATGATTATTAATAATATTTTTGACATCTTGCTTCCTTGCTAACAAGTTCGTTCCTGATATACTCTAGAATAAGAATGTCATGAATTGGTGATAGGGTTCCCATTAATGAATGAGTCACAAGGGGCTGAAAAGCTCGCATTTTTCTTATTCAAAATCTTGGATCTAGGCTCCAGTTGTGAGACAAGGCCTGCCCATTCTGGATTGTTCAGGACCATATCGCTTTGGTCTTGGTCTTTAGGGGCGAGTTTGTCTATGTGAACTTCTATTAATCAAATTGCTTGCCATGTCTAGGGACTCACGTTGAGGGATTTGATCTAACAAGGCTGATGATCCTAGAGTAACATTACCACTAGTGTGGGAATTTGATTTCTGCTGATACATGCCATGTGAAGCATGCTTGCAAGTTTCAGTTCTTACTGAATCTGTGTAGTTCCTGTGCATGTTATTTGCTTTGTGATTTTATGTAAAAGACCGTGTTGTTTCATTATGTATGTCAGTGTTCTCTGACTGTTTGAACTGAGATGTGCCGTTCCAATCTATTTTACTGCTTTAATGGCATTAATTACAATTTTTTTGCATTATCTTGCTAGGCTAAAGTGCTGTCAAATGTGTCCTTATTCTATACAGTATTATTATGAGTTATAATACTCTTCTTAATGTCCATCTGTTTAGTTTTTCATTATTATGAGCTGCTTTTGGGATCCTTACCTTTATGTCAGTGCATTATTTTTCATTGTGTCCAAAACTACAAGTATTACACTTGAGGGGCCATTCATATTCAACATTTTGCCAAATCTTGTTATCATCCGCATTAATTATAGGGATCTTTGATGGGAAATTGGATGGGTAGTCAACTCCACAAAGCTTGAGCAAAGACAATCCAAATTATCCCCTGAGGGATTTGATCGAGTTTAATAGGCTTTCCATTTACGGAGACAATCCAACTTACTCTCTTTTGTCCAAGAATCGGGTCAAAGCCAAGAAACCTTACTATGGAACTCGGAAGCTCCGTTGATGATTTTATGTCCCGAATCAACTGTGACATTAACAGCGATCTATTCTTGACTAGAGCTGTCAAAATTTGACCCAACCCATTAACCCAACCCATTTACCCTACTTATAAATGCGTTGGGTCAACCCATTTATGAATATTATAAAATGGATTATGGATTGGGTTGACCCATTTTTAAAAGAGTTATAAACAGGTAACTCATTTATTCATTTATTAAAAACATTAAATTTAAATATAAATTTAAAAAATAAGAACTTTGAACATAAATTATAATTTTTCATGGAGACTGACAGTTGTACTTAAAAAATAACAGGCTACCGCATCTTCATATTTGAATTCCGTCCAGTGCAGAAGCAGTTATTTTTTTTATTCAAACTGCAATAACTTCTTCATTTTAACTCGGAATCAGGCGAGACTTCGACCGATCAACTTCAACCTAAATTACGGATAGTATGGAACACTCGGATACTTCATCGTGTGAACGCACACTATAGTTCTGCAGGGGGGCTGACAGTTGTATTTAGAAAATAACAGGTTAACACATCCCCATATTTAAACTCCGCCTGGTGCAAAAGCCGTTATTTTTTTTGTTCGGACTGCAATAACTTTTTTTTTCTAACTCGGAATTAAGCGAGACTTCGACCGATTAACTTCCACCTAAATTACGGACAACATAAAACACTCGGATACTTCATCTTGTGAATGTACATTGTACTTCTCCAAGGGGACTTACAGTTGTACTTAAAAAATAACAGGCTATCACATCTCCATATCTGAACACCTTCCAGTGCAAATCCCCATGTTTAAACTCCGCCTTGTGCAGAAGCCGCTATTTTTTTGTTCGGACTGCAATAACTCTTTCGTTCGAACTCGGAATTAAGCGAGACTTCGACCGATTAACTTCCACCTAAATTGCGGATAGTGTGAAACACTCGGATACTTCATCGTGTGAACGCACACCGTAGTTCTCCTAGGGGACTGACAGTTGTACTTAGAAAATAACAGATTATCACATCCCCATGTTTGAACTCCGCCTTGTGCAGAAATCACTATTTTTTGTTCGGACTGCAATAACTCTTTCGTTCGAACTCGAAATTAAGCGAGACTTCGACCGATTAACTTCCACCTAAATTACGGACAGTATGAAACACTCGGATACTTCATCGTGTGAACGCACACTATAGTTCTCCAAGGGGACTGACAGTTGTACTTAGAAAATAACAGGCTACCACATCCCCATATTTGAACTCCGCTTAGTGCAGAAGCCGCTATTTTTTGTTCGGATTGCAATAACTCTTTTGTTCTAACTCGAAATTAAGCGAGACTTCGATCAATTAACTTCCACCTAAATTACGGACAGTATGAAATACTCGAATACTTCATCGTGTGAACACACACTGTAGTTCTCCAAGGGGACTGAAAGTTGTACTTAGAAAATAACAGACTACCACATTTGCATATTGAACTCCACCTAGTGCAGAAGCCGCTATTTTTTTGTTCAGACTGCAATAACTCCTTCGTTCTAACTCCGAATTAAGCGAGATTTCGACCGATCAACTCCCACTTAAATTACGGACAGTATGGAACACTCGGATACTTTATCGTGTGAACGCACACAATAGTTCTTCAAGGGGACTGACAGTTGTACTTGGAAAATAACATGCTACCACATCCATGTGTATGAACTCCGCCTAGTGTAGAAGCCGCTATTTTTTTGTTCAGGCTGCAATAACTTCTTCGTTCTAACTCAGAATCAGGCGGGATTTTGACCGATTAACTACCATCTAAATTACGAATAGTATGGATAACTCGGATACTTTATCGTGTGAACGCACACTGTAGTTCTCCAAATGGACTGACAGTTGTACTTAGAAAATAATAAACTACCTCATCCCCATATTTGAAATTTGGAGGAAAATAATAAATACCTCATTCCCATATTTGAATTTGAAGAAAATTAAAATTAAATTTTAAATTTTTGTCGGATCTCAAAACATAAAAATTAGAATTAGAATTATTTTATATTTATTTGTTTTTATTATTCAAAATAAATTTAAATATTTAAATAGGTTAAATGGGTAACTCGCTTATTAAGTGGGTTGGATCATAAATGGATAAAAGAGAATGAGTCATAAATGGGTTGGGTCAAACTCGACCCAACCCATTTTGACCCAACTCGACCCGTTTGACCGGCCTACTCTTGACAATCTATCTCTTATCTGTACGATGTCTCATCTCCTTCCGTTCTCTCATTGAATCTATCCTATGCTCAAGTCTCTTCCTCGCCAGCTCTACAAGCCATTGCAACCACTGCTTGTTGTGGAATATGCGAGCATATGATTTTTGTTTGATGATAATAAACATATATATATTCATTTAAATGTATTTATTAATGTACTATTTTGTTTTTCATAGATTAAATAAATATTTGTTGAATAAAATAAATTACACAGTATTTGAATGGAATTTGAATTCAATCGGATATTTTATTCAAACAAATATTTATTACAATCTTGAATAGTACAAATTCAAGCTCTCACTATACATATACAATTTGAATTCATCATACACGAACAACTTGTGACATACACAGTCTATCACTGTATATGCCACAAGGTCGTGCACACCGATATATACACTTGATAAAATTACAGGGACAGGTGAGCACAGGTCAAACCCAAATACAGGATTCAACTCGGGTGCAACATAAATGAAATCACGACACAAGCACAAGGTCAAATCCGAGTTTTGAAACTGGATTCAACACAAGGCAACTTGAAGAATGCAAAGCTTCGACAAATCAAAACTCCATCAAAGCACATGTATGCAGATCAGGTCCAGTGCCAACAAAAATCAAGTCTCGACCAAACCAGTTGTAACATGGATATCAAAAGCAATGAACAGAGAACATGCATGAAGACTGAATGAAGTACAAAGCATGCATTGATGAACATGTGTACATATGGTGACACAGTCAAGTCCAAATGCATCAGTGAGGAAACTGCAGTGGACATGTATACAACAGAAGAAGCCATGATCAAGTCCAAGAGAAATGCACAAGCATGATACAGGTGAACAGAAGACAAGTGCACAACAAACCCAAATGTCAACAGTATGGATATACAGTGAATACAAGAACAAGTTGAGATGAACAATGCACATGTCAACAGCAATGACACAGCAACAATGAAGACCACTATGCAGTGCAACAAAGTGCAACTTAACTATCAAGACAAAGTGCAATAACAAATTCAGTAAAGCCCAAATATACAGAAGTCAATGCCGAGAAACAATGAATGCAACTACAGGAACTCAACAAGGCAGACTCAAGTGAATGAAAACTGTAAGCAACATGGTGTACAAGCTCAATGAAGATTGCAGCAAAAATTCAGACCAACCAGTGATACAAGCAACTCAATGCAACACAGTAGCAAGCTACAAGTGATGCAGAATCAAGGTGAACAAACAGTGGCACATGAATACAAGATGGTCAGACCAAACAGCAATGCAAGTGCAGACGACAAAAACTTAACTACATCCATCAGGTTCAAAAACAAGTAGTGCAGTGATATATGGAATCACATGAACAAGTTCGAACAACCAGACAACATCATGCAATGCTAAATTGAAGGTCATGTTAAACCAACCTGAAAAATGGCCAGAGACGAAGCTCACAAGGGCCAGAGAATCAATGCCGCGTAAAGTCAAAAGCAACAGTGAATGAACAGATTCAAAACCGAGGAACAAAATCAAGTATGCTCAAGTACAAATGTAACGCAGTGATAAAAATTCAAGTACGTATACAGTATTGACGAAGTCAAAAATCAACACCGTGATGACCACGGTAGCAATTCAAAACCGTGTCAACCAAGCAAGTATCCATTGAAGAAGTCGGTGAAATCTTGAGCATCAAAACATAATCAAGCGGCCAAAGCACGGTATTGACAAATTCAAACAAATTTATACGAACGCAATTCAAGGAAATCGAACGCATATATAAAACCACAATCATCATCGGCTAAAGGCATCGAGTTCAAGTACGTAAATCACTAAAAGCACAAAAAGGATAAATTACATACCGAAGTCAGAAATCGAACTCGATTGGAAATTGGGGGAACGGTGTGCTAAGCAGAGAGATCATCGATTGACGAAGCATCAACGCCAAACCATTCATTCAATCGAGACATAGAAGTCGACAACCCCAGTTTTCACAAGCCCTAATTCAGTCGCAAAGGAACGAACGAAAGAAGGAACCGGAGCCGACATTGATAAGAGAAGATAACAAGGCCGTGTTTTACTCGAGTGATAATATTTTGAGGGCCGACCTTATTTTATTTCTAAAGGCTTTAGTTTAGTTTTAATTAGGGTTTAATTTTTTAAAAGGGGTTTTTTAAGTTTTATTTGAGCAAAAATTAGGGATTCAAGTTTATATTTTAATTTTTGCTCCTGCTTGTATTTTTGAAGTTGTTTTTTTTTCTTTTCGAGTCCAAGAATTTGTAAATCACCACCTAGGTTGTAGGTAATGTCGGATTGTCTAGTTAGAATTAGTTCAGTGAGCAGGGTGTGCGAGTCTAGTAGAGTGTTTGTGAGCGGGAGCAAAGGTTTGCGAGTCTAGTAGAGTGTTTGTAAGCGGGATACTGTTTAGTTCTAATAGAAATCTGCGAATGCAGCAGTAGGCAGGGGTTGCCGAAGCTGGGTAAATTTTGTGTGTGATTTACTTTTCAGCATATTTATTTCTGCAGTTTGTTTTTACGTTTAAATCGAGAAAATTTGTTATAACCCTATTCACCCCCTCCCCCTCTAGGGTTAATCTAGATCCTACAAGTGGTATCAGAGCCTGGTATTTTTCTTTAACTCTAGAGTCATGAATTCATCAAATAATGCTTTTTCTGAGGGGCAATTTATTACTAGGCCACCCATGTTTAACGGGAATGATTATGCTTATTGGAAAGTTAGGATGGGTATATATCTTAGTTCTGTTGATTATGATGTTTGAGATATTATTGAAACTGGCTATACAGCTCCCACTATAACCGTTGGTGATACTGAGATTCCTAAACCTAAGGATAGATGGGATGCTAACGATAAGAAATTAAAAACCACAAATGCTAAAGCCATGAATGCCTTGATCTGTGCTCTTGATAAGAATGAATTTAATAGATTTTCTCATTGTAAAACTGCATAGGAAATTTGGCATACCTTGAAGGTGACACATGAAGGAACTTCTCAAGTCAAGGAGTCTCGTCTAGCCCTATTCAGCAATGAATACGAGAACTTTGTGATGGACAAAGGCGAGAGCATAAAGGACATGTTTGGACGCTTTTCAACTTTGGTGTACAACGCTAGAGCGCTTGGGAAGGTATTCACCGAGGTAGAGCTTGTGAGGAAGGTGCTACGAGTCTTACCGATAAACTTTGAGGCAAAAGTCACGGCAATCCAAGAATCAAAAGATTTGAGTAAACTAAGCATGGAGGAGTTGATTGGTAACTTGATGACATATGAGCTTGAGCTAAAAGCAAAGGAAGAACGCAACAACTCCGAACCAAAGAAGAAGACGATTGCCTTGAAAAGCAAAGAAGAGAGCGATGAAGATGAAGAAGATCCAATTGAAGAGCTTGCAATGGCTGTCAATAATCTTAGAAAATGGTCGAGATTCAAGCCACGCAAGAAGAAAACAAAGGGCAATAGGTCAAAAGATTCTGACAACTCCGATAATGAACTGACGTGTTATAACTACAACAAGCCTGGCCACTTCAAACAAGAATGCCCACTTCTCAAATACAACAAAGGAAAGAAAAAGAAGAAGAAGGCTTTTGCAGCAACTTGGGATGATGAAGAAGGAGAGGAAGTTTCGGATAGCAGCTCAGAGGAGGCTAACTTGTGTCTTATGGCGAAATCAGATTCAGAAGCAAGCTCCAAGGAATCTAGTGAGGCAGGTGAGTATTCCTATAGAGATCTTGTTTTTATGTGCTTAGATCTTACTAAAACAATTGATAGTCTTGAATCAAAAATTGAAAAACTGAAATCTGAAAGGAGGAAACTCGCCCATGAAAATTTTAGGTTAGAAACTGAACTTGAAAACATTCAAAACCTAGACTGTAAAAATTGTAAGATTTTAGATTCAGAATTATCAAAACTTAGGAATAACTTTGAGAATCTTGAAAAGAAAACTTGAATCTTAAGGAAACCATCGACACTAGGAAAAAGGATTTTATAAATCGATGCACCTCACTTGTAACTGAAAACACATCACTTAAAACCAAAGTCCAAAATCTTGAGAAATCTCTGAATAACTTTTCAAGAGGAGAAAAATCATTCAACATGTTATTGGGAAATCAAATTTTTGCTAACAACAAAAAAGGACTAGGTTTTGGAAAATCATAAGTTGATGATAGTGCAAAAGGTAAGAGTGTCTTTGGTAGATGTGAAATAATTGGACATCATGTTGAAAATTGTAGTCATAGGAACAAGAAAACCAAATTTATACAAGTTTGGGTTCCTAAGAATTCTACAAACAAATTTTATGTCTATTGGAACAAGAATAAAAGGACTAAACAAGTTTGGGTTCCAAAAGGTTTGCTTATTCACAATGTTTCTGCCACTAACAATCATGGACCTATAAAAACAAATAGGTCATATAAATCTTTTCTCATGTAGGTATGGTGGCAGGCTAAGGAACAACAACAGTGTTCTCTGGTTTTTTGGCTGTTCCAGAAACGCAACGGGCAACAAAGCAAAGTTCCTTAGCCTAGTATAAAGGTGACAGAATCACAATGGACAACAACGAAAAATTATCGTAAAGGTAAAACAGGTAAATTTGTTTTTGAACGATATATTAAATGTGATAATCTGCACCGTAATCTGAATTAAATCATCCAGTAATGTGATTATGAAATGAATGATGTCTTTAATTCTGACTTATTCTTAATTGATATGATTTTTTGACTTGTTCTTATTTATGATCTTGATTTGTGCTTAAATGATGACCAATCAGATTTTCAACTTTGAACTAATCCATATAAATTTGTTCGGTCAAATGATGGTATTTTATTGATCTTTGATTACTCATGCTACACGTAGATATATTTGTTTTGACATTTTGGTCACTGCTTGTAAATTTGCACGATTTCAAATTTCATGTGAAAGCTGTTAAAAAGGATTTTAAGAAATTGTTGAAACTTCAAGAAATTGTTTTTGAAATAATTATGATGTTGATTGACTATTGATTACTCATGAATATACATGTTTATCCTACGGTTTCTGAAATTAACACTATGATATTTGTTTGAGTGTTAACATGGCTTCATTTCAAATTTCATTCTAAGATAGTTTGTTGAAATTTCACAATCTGGTCTTTGACATCCAACGAGTGAATATTGAGTGAAATTTAAATTCAGATGCAGATTACACTGGTAATATAGTTGATAGAAAAATTACTAGTGGAACGTGATTAATCTTTGAAACATTCATTTGCTGCATCGTTTTCAAAGAAAACATTTACATATTTTTCACTTGTAATAATTTTTAGCAGAAATTTTTCTTAAAAACCCCTTCTAGAAAACTATCTTTGTTGACCTTGTATCAGATTAGTTATTTAGGAAAATTTGATTTTAAATGATCACTTCGACTAATCTGACTCCCTACTAATTATCTGAAAAGATATATAGTGATTGAAAATAAGATGAGTGTTGATATTAATCATATATTATGACTTGAGAAAGTATAATTAGAAAATTTCTTTAGAAACTTAAACAAGAGTTATAAAAACTTTTTGTTGATAAATATTCCATGACCATCTCTATTTCTATCATTTTTTTTCTATCGACCATCACTCATCAAAATCCAATATAGTAGGTCAATATGTGGTATTTTAAACGGGAAATCATTTGTGCTTCAATTTATTATATTTTTATCAATAAAAAAAAAATATCCAGAGTATTCACTCTCATTTAAAAGTCCTCACGGTTATGCATGGGTGAATTACTTGGATTTTTGATTATGTGCTTTCATGCTCATTTAAAAGTCCTCACGGTTATGCATGTATGGAACGCATATCAAAATTAATTGATTAAATAGACAAGTTGATTCTAATCCCATTTAAAAGTCCTCACGGTTATGCGTGGTTAGAAGATACTTGAATTCATTTTTAAAACAAAAATAAAAATTGTGAATACTACTAATCTCATTTAAAAGTCCTAACGGTTATGCATGGTTAGTAGATATTCAAATTTCCTAAAATAAATATACCACAAATAGACACAACTATATGGCTTTATTAGATGAAATCATTCCTATCATTCTAAAGTGGAATATGCGTCAATTAAAGTATTTATGATTTTTGTTTGATTCTTTATTGAAATTTAATATTTATATTCAATTGAGTTTTAATGTTGAATTAATATCGATCACTATATCTCTACTTTTCTATTACTGTTACTCTTTTGCTGATAACAAAAGGGAGAGAGAAAAGTTAAGATTTTGTCAAATAAAATCAAGCAAAGGTCAAATAATTTTCTATTTGCATCTAGGCTCATTTATATATTTCTATTTGTATGCATATATGTAGGGGGAGCATCATGTAGAGAGGAAGCATTTAAATAGGGGGAGCAATTAGAGTATATCATTGATCAAATACATTTAACTCAGTCAAAATCTTAAATATATGTTTGTTATCATCAAAAGGGGAAGATTGTGGAATATGCGAGTATATGATTTTTGTTTGATGATAATAAACATATATATATATATATACATTCATTTAAATGTATTTGTTAATGTACTATTTTGTTTTTCATAGATTAAATAAATATTTGTTGAATAAAATAAATTACATAGTATTTGAATGGAATTTGAATTCAAACAGATATTTTATTCAAACAAATATTTATTACAATCTTGAATAGTACAAATTCAAGCTCTCACTATACATATACAATTTGAATTCATCATACACGAACAACTTGTGACATACACAGTGTATCACTGTATATGCCACAAGGCCGTGCACACCGATATATACACTTGATAAAATTACAGGGACAGGTGAGCACAGGTCAAACCCAAATACAGGATTCAACTCAGGTGCAACATAAATAAAATCACGACACGAGCACAAGGTCAAATCCGAGTTTCGAAACTGGATTCAACACAAGGCAACTTGAAGAATGCAAAGCTTCGACAAATCAAAACTCCATCAAAGCACATGTATGCAGATCAGGTCCAGTGCCAACAAAGAATCAAGTCTCGACCAAACCAGTTGTAACATGGATATCAAAAGCAATGAACGGAGAACATGCATGAAGACTGAATGAAGTACAAAGCATGCATTGATGAACATGTGTACATATGGTGACATAGTCAAGTCCAAATGCATCAGTGAGGAAACTGCAGTGGACATGTATACAACAGAAGAAGCCATGATCAAGTCCAAGAGAAATGCACAAGCATGATACAGGTGAACAGAAGACAAGTGCACAACAAACCCAAATGTCAACAGTATGGATAGACAGTGAATACAAGAACAAGTTGAGATGAACAATGCACATGTCAACAGCAATGACACAGCAACAATGAAGACCACTATGCAGTGCAACAAAGTGCAACTTAACTATCAAGACAAAGTGCAATAACAAATTCAGTGAAGCCCAAATATACAGAAGTCAATGCCGAGAAACAATGAATGCAACTACAGGAACTCAACAAGGTAGACTCAAGTGAATGAAAATTGTATGCAACATGGTGTACAAGCTCAATGAAGATTGCAGCAAAAATTCAGACCAACCAGTGATACAAGCAACTCAATGCAACACAGTAGCAAGCTACAAGTGATGCAGAATCAAGGTGAACAAACAGTGGCACATGAATACAAGATGGTCAGGCCAAACAGCAATGCAAGTGCAGACGACAAAGACTCAACTACATCCATCAGGTTCAAAAACAAGCAGTGCAGTGATATATGGAATCACATGAACAAGTTCGAACAACCAGACAACATCATGCAATGCTAAATTGAAGGTCATGTTAAACCAACCTGAAAAATGGCCAGAGACGAAGCTCACAAGGGCCAGAGAATCAACGCCGCGTAAAGTCAAAAGCAACAGTGAATGAACAGATTCAAAACCGAGGAACAAAATCAAGTATGCTCAAGTACAAATGTAACGCAGTGATAAAAATTCAAGTACGTATACAGTATTGACGAAGTCAAAAATCAGCACCATGATGACCACGGTAGCAATTCAAAACCGTGTCAACCAAGCAAGTATCCATTGAAGAAGTCGGTGAAATCTCGAGCATCAAAACATAATCAAGCGGCCAAAGCAAACTATTGACAAATTCAAACAAATTTATACGAACGCAATTCAAGGAAATCGAACGCATATATAAACCCACAATCATCACCGGCTAAAGGCATCGAGTTCAAGTACGTAAATCATTAAAAGCACAAAAAGGATAAATTACATACCGAAGTCAGAAATCGAACTCGATCGGAAATTGGGGGAACGGTGTGCTAAGCAGAGAGATCATCGATTGACGAAGCATCAACGCCAAACCATTCATTCAATCGAGACATAGAAGTTGACAGCCCCAGTTTTCACAAGCCCTAATTCAGTCGCAAAGGAACGAACGAAAGAAGGAACCAGAGCCGACATTGATAAGAGAAGATAACAGGGCCGTGTTTTACTTGAGTGATAATATTTTGAGGGCCGGCCTTGTTTTATTTCTAAAGGCTTTAGTTTAGTTTTAATTAGGGTTTAATTTTTTAAAAGGGGTTTCTTAAGTTTTATTTGAGCAAAAATTAGGGATTCAAGTTTATATTTTAATTTTTGCTCCTGCTTGTATTTTTGAAGTTGTTTTTTTTTCTTTTCGAGTCAAAGAATTTGTAAATCACCACCTAGGTTGTAGGTAGTGTCAGATTGTCTAGTTAGAATTAGTTCAGTGAGCAGGGTGTGCGAGTTTGCAAAACTCTATAGGCGGGAGCAGAGTTTGTGAGTAAGCGAAACTCTATAGGCGAAGCAGGGTGTGCGAGTCTAGTAGAGTGTTTGTGAGCGGGGGCAAAGGTTTGCGAGTCTAGTAGAGTGTTTGTAAGCGGGATACTGTTTAGTTCTAATAGAAATCTGGGAATGCAGCAGTAGGCAGGGGTTGCCGAAGCTGGGTAAATTTTGTGTGTGATTTACTTTTCATCATATTTATTTCTGCAGTTTGTTTTTACGTTTAAATCGAGAAAATTTGTTATAACCTTATTCACCCCCCCTCTAGGGTTAATCTAGATCCTACACTTGTTCCATCCCAACCTGTCATCCTGGCTTCATCGACAGACTGGGATAACCATTTTCTTTTGATGTGGTGGAACTTCCTAGTCCCACAAAGCAAAAGATCGCAAAGATCCCGTAGGATGTTTCGGATGCGGCCAAATATGAAACGAACGAGTGCTTTGTGTTAATCATTCTATATATTCGTCTACAAATGTATGCAGTTAAAATGTGTTCTTCTAGCGGCATCCGATTTAGGAGTGGAGATTGCTTCTACTTCGGGATCGGAACGCGCATCTAAGTGCATGTCTTGTTAGTCAGTAAAGAGGGGTGCATGGTTACTTGGTGAATCATCTAGGTCGGCTGCTAGAGCTTTCGACTTTAGCTTAGGTTTGATTGAATGCTTTGTAGCACTTAATGCTTTACAGTGTTGAATGATCTGCCTACTAAGCTTGATTTGCACTAGGAGAACAGTTTTGTTTTAGCAATGATCAATCTCTTATAGAATACATTAGAAACAAGAAACTAAATAGGGTTCAACCACTTAGATCATGAGATACGTTAGTTGGAATGTTAGAATTATCATGATCTATATAAATGCATTAAAATTAGGTCTTTTTTAAAGGATAATTTAATTGAAATAACCCTACTGTAAGAAATCAAAATAGAGCATCCTAATTACCACTTCTATAGAAGTTTAGAAAAGGTTTTATATTAGTAACAGGGTTTGTCTCCCTATTAAGGGTAGTTCAAATGATAGGTTGGAAACATGACAGTGTTACACATATTCAGTCTGTTATTAATGTTCATTCGATGCATCTTATATTCAATGATCTATGAGTTAAAACCTTATTAAACGTCTCAAATGATTTTGAGCTTCATAATAAGATTGATAGAAGAGTTCTATGGAGCGAATATCTCAAATTTAGATCTCTCATCGTCGGTCATTGGATAGTAGGAGGTTTCAATGTGATTAGATTTTTAGGAGAATGCACACATAGAGGAGACGACATCTCCGTTATGGATGAGTTCGACCAATTTAATATTAATGGTAAATTAATTGAATTGCCACTTAATAATATGCAGTTTACTTTGTCGAACTCAAGAGAAATCTCTTCAATCATGCTTCTAGACTGCTTCTTCTTTAGTGAAGAAATTGAAGAAAAGTTCCTCATTTTGCATGTTAATAGGCTTCCAACTATGTATTCTGATCACAATCCTATTATTCTTTTTGCCACAACAACCTCTTAATTCATAAAACTTTTAGATTTGAAAAGATGTGGCTTTTAGAAAATTATTTTTATGATTTAGTTAAAAATAAATGGTTGTGTACAAGTAACAATAATATCAAATATTCGAATAATGTAGCTAAAGCATCCGTGACTAAACTTAGGAACCTAAGACAATGCCTTAAAAAGTGGAATAAAGAAGTATTTTGCAGCATTTGAATTAAAAAAGAAAATTTACTTTCTGAAATTTCAAAATCAAAGAAACTAGAAGAAGTGAGAACCTTGAACTCTTCTGAGTGAAATGTTCTTTTAAACCTTAAAGAAGAACTAGATAAAGTCATCACACAAGAGGAAATATTGTGGAAACAACGATGTAGGATCCAGTGGAGGGATAAAGGAGACAAGAATATCAAGTTTTCATAAAATAGCTAACAATCACAAGCACAGTAAAACCATAAACAGCTTACACATTAATAATGCAGAGATTTTTGACCAAAATGAACTCTATAATACTTTCGCTAACTACTACAAAGAAGTCTTTGTAACTAATACAGATCATATAATAAAATTTAGATGGAATGACTTGTATCATAAAAACAAAAGGGTTATTTTAGATGATCTAGATATTCCATTCTCAAAAGAGGAGATCTTCAAGGCTATTAATGATATGCCCAACGATAAATTACCCTACCTAGATAGATTTCCTATCCTATTTTACAAGAAATTTTAGCATGTTTTAAAATATGATTTAATTAAAATATTCATTAGGTTTTATAATGATGATTTACAATTAAGAAGATTTAACTCCGCCAACGTAATCCTTCTCCACAAGAAAGTGGATGTGATAGAACTCAAGGACTTTAGGCTTATCTTGTTAATAAAATGTTCAATTAAAATTATTTTAAAGGTATTAGCTAATGAGTTATGCACCAAAATGAATATTGTAGTTAATATATTGCAATCTGCTGTTATTAAGAGTAGAAATATCATGGATGGGGTCGCTTTAGTCTAAGAATTATAAATTATTGTTGTAAAAATAACATAAATTTTGCCCTTCTAAAACTTAATTTTGACAAAGCTTTTATTTTCATTGACTGGTTGTTTCTCAAAGATTTATTACTAGAGGTTTTAGTACTAGATGGGTATGTTGGATTATTCACTCATAAAAACCAAGAACTATGGTATAATATAATAGAGGTAGTGGTATGCTTCAGGGGCAATTATATAATTTGTTACATATCTCTAACTCAATAACCAATTTTGTTCAAAATCAAAGGTATTTTCTTTCTATTATATACTTGATGTAATGTGGTTATATTAATTAATTAATTTAATTAAAAGTATATTTAATAGAAATCCATAAATGGTATGTTTTGTGATAGTAATTACAAAATGTTGTAACAATGAGTAATTTATCAAAATGAAAATAAACATACCATTTTAAATGTTCCTAGTCAAGGTGTATCGAGACTGAGTATCAATGTATCTGTTTGAGACTAGAATACGTAATGCTCTCCAAATATTGAGAAATGTGTTACTCATGACTACCGGAGGCACCAAGAGATTGCATACTGGTAGTTATTGGATAACTATGGAACGACTCAGTCGATATTTTTCTGTTGGTTAATGTAACAAAGGTCAAACAGAAAATATCGATATGATTGATTTACATAGTTCTCTTGACTTGATAATAATGTGGATCTTCAATATGAAAGCTTCGCTTTGATTATAGTCAAATCATGGCATGGTGTTCATCGAGTGATTATAGTTGGGTCGAGTGGAAGTATTGAAAGTGAAGCACTATTTAAGAGAGAATTCGTCTCTTCGGTTATATGGGGTTAGTATCACGGTCAACTCAAACCAACTCAAAGTCAAAGTCTTTGGCTAGAGTATTTCGGTTAATAATAATTGTTATTATTGAATCAAGGACTTTTTTGTTTGGACTATAGAGTTGAATATGGATGATATTGGAATTTTGACCATTACTAAATTTCATAAATCCAAAGTGATATAGTTTTGACGAAGAGAATTGGTTTAAATTAACTGTCACAACTGGGTGATGCTTAATAATGTAAAACTATATTTTACTGAAACTAAGTATGCGATAAATTTGGCCAAAATATCACACCATCTGCTAAGTGACATGTGAACATTAACATTCAAACAGTTCGATGTTCGTTGACCAAATTTACACCTGATGAGTCACACTACCGATATGATGGATTATCTTTAGGCCAAATGATTTAGTTAGTTTATAATTGTTATAAATTCATTAATATATATATGAAATATTGATTATGGAATTTTGAATGTGATTTGAGGAATGAACATTAGTATATATATTTATAATAGTTGTAAATATATTGATCGATATACGATATCGACAAGCAATTAAATCAGATTTAGTTAGTAATATATATTTGGACCTAAATGGGATATTAGTCCATAATGTATGATGATATGCTACAGTAACATACATGATAGTGGTGGACAAAAGATGGGTAGGAGGACCTTTGATGGAAGGCTCTGATTTAGGGAGAATGGGTAAAAGATTTGATCCACCTTTCTCTATATTCCTTCCGCTATAAAAGAACTCATAATCCTAATGCATTTTAGATTTTTTTTGGCCCTAATTTCATATTCTTGTTGGTTGATCCATCTACACAAAGCTCCATCAAAGCTCATCTAAATCAATTTCAAATCAATAGCTATTGGATAGTTAATGGTCTACAGTTCAAAGACTAGCAGTCTATTGGATTGAGAAGATTTCTAAGGAGGGATATTCATCGTGGCAAGGTGTACTTCAAGGCAAAGTTTTGACTTTGTTTGAATTAAATTTAGAAATATTCTAAATAAGTTAGACTTCATAGGCCCAATAAATATTCTATAGGTTATTTTTTTTTGAAATTCACCTATATCTTTCACTGCGGGTTGGTCCAGTTCCAACACTAGTATCAGAGCCCAATAGCCTAATGGTCTAATTATTCATGTTAGAGTTAACTAATTAAAGCATACCCATATAGTAGGGTGTCTAGAAAAGTAGTATCTAAGGTTGGATTTGGGTAATCAAGTACTCTGCCTTACCTGACTACTAGTCTGGCTCGAAATAATGATGTAAGCCTAAAATGTTATCCCTTATAAAAAATGCCTAATTTGAATTGGGTCTTTGACTAATTTTCAAAATTGTTTTAAATTTAAAAGTTAATTTTAAAATAATATATACAACAATTATAAAGTTATATATGATAAAGTTTTTCAAAATATTTGAAAAATAACAGAAACCGATTTTAAAATTTTAAAATATATTAATAAAATAAATTAATTAATAAAAGAATACATGTATTATATGTTATGTTATTTTAAAATGTTTGAAATAACATAAGCATACATATATGTGTATCAAATAAAATTTTAAATTAATATAATCTAAATAAAATAGTTTAATTATGTTATCCGGCATTTTGACCCGGCTATGTTCGAACTAATTGGACAAGTTAGGCTCGTCTGTCATCAAAGCCAGTAAGCCCAAAGCGATGACTATGGGGTCCAAAAATAAAGTACAGATGATAATATGTAGCCATGATCAAACGAAATTGAGAGATATTCTATACAGAGCGTTCTAAGTATGGAATATAGTCTAAGCTAGAAAAGTGATCGGATATGGTCCCTCTCAACCAAAGGGATCAGATTACTTCAGCTAAAACAAGTATAACTCAATGGAAAACAATCGATATCTCAAAATCCATAAGTTTAATGAATATGAAATTTTGAAAACAAGATATGGGGACCCTAGGGATTCCACCCTAAGGATTGCACCCTAAAAGGAGAAAGCAAGAGGGATCGTCCCTCTTCCCTCTAAAGGAATTGGCCAGAATCAGGCTACACAAAATGTTGCAACAAAGATTGATCAATAACTCAAGTTATACTAATCCAATTGGTGTGAAACTTGGAGGCTATGCATAATACAACATGGAGAAGCTCCTATAGGAATCGCACCACCAAAATAAGGATTGGTCTCGATCCCTATTTCTTGGGATTTGGGTCATGCGATCTCTTTTTTGGGCCCATATGGCTCTGGGGATCCTTATGTCGAATTTTTAGGGAGATATTTCGTCAACTTTCTCTATAAATATAGACATGATTATTCATTTTTTAGATATTTACACTTCTTGTTACTTTGTATTCTTTTGTAACTAAGGATTCATCCAATCCGTCTTGTATTTAGTTTACAAAGTGATTAATTAAAGCTACCTCTTCAAAGTGGACGTAGGCAACCAACGCCAAACCACTATAAACTATTGTGTCTTTGTTATTTGCTTGTTTCTTATTGTTTTATTGCGATATTCTCTTATTTTACATTTATTATTCTTTATTTATTTCTCTACAAATCTCCATTAGGTGTTATGCCAATTTTTGATGCAACATTTTAGTGCTTTCACTAAGAGGGAGATTCTCAGCTCTATTTGGATCCCTTTGCTACTACTGGATTGCATAAATCCTACGAAGAGATCTAGAATTATCTTCAAGTAGTTCACCCATTCTATTCTGGTTTGCAAAAGTCTACGAAAAACTATCAACAATGAGTAGGAACACTAGATCTACGTCTCTAAAGGCAGAAGGAAATGAGAATGCTAGCTTCCAACAAGGAGGCTAGAGTAATCTACCAGTAGATTTTGATTCTACCAATCCAGTTGATGTCCAAAATCTAGCTGATTCTATCACAAGGGCTGATTTCCAAAATCTGATTAGAGAGTTAATGGATAGTCGTCGATAGTTGAACCGGCATATTCAAGCTAATATCGATTTAATGAATTAACTTAGAGATCAACAAAGCGGGAAAACTAGAAGGGAGCCAACTCCCTATTTTACATCGGAAAGCTCTACTTCATCAGATGATTATCAAAGACGCAGATGTCATGGAACTGACGGATATCATGCGGAAGCATTTGGACCTCAATAAAAAAACGTAGCTAGGTTACCAGGATTGATCGGACTCGATCCCTCTAAAGGGATCGGGGCCGATACCTCCTCCAAAGGAGGAAATTTGTCTCTTCTCAGTGGAGCACAAGATGTAGTCGCTGCGGTTGATTTGGATGCTGGAGTTTTGGTGGATGCAGACTAGTTACCTCCTTGGAATGGCGATGAAGTGAACGCACGTGATTTTCATCAAGAGGATGTTGAGCCAAGAAGGCATGGAACGGCCCGCAGGCATCGACCTGACCATTCACATGAGGTGGATCAACACTATTGGTTGGCTCCAACTATCCAAACACCGGACTTGATGACTATGATCAAACAGCTAGTAAGGGAGAGCCAAGGCTTAACTAATGATGATTGGTGGATCTTGAGAAGCCATACCCCGTTCACCGACAATATCCTACATGCAGAGTATCTAAGGAGATTCATCATGTCGTCGATGTCTGTCTATGAGGGAAAATCAGACCCCAGGTAGCACATCATGAGATATGAATGGTTAATAGATTCCGCATGAGCTGATGTTGCTACAAAATGCATATGTTTCCCTATTACTCTCTCTGGCATAGTGACGATGTATTTTACGAGATTACCTCCACAGTCGATCCCTAGATTTGACGATTTAGCAACAAAATTTGTAGAGCAGTTCCATATGCATGCAACTCGCCCCAAGATGTAATGTCCCTATCAAACACGATCCAAGCTCCAAGAGAATCGTTGAAAGACTATTTGGAGAGATTTCATACATCCGTCATAGAATTCAGTAATTCGAATGACCATTCAATATTGATGGCGATGACAAGAGGAATTGATCTAGATCTAACTTTGGTGATTAGTTAGCTAGCAAATCACCCACGACACTGGAGATTTTCTATGCAAAAGCAGCTCAGTATTTGAGGAAAGAGGAAGCTAAATGTTCTAGGAAGAAGGATGTTGTCGAATCAAGTGGAGAGGAGGTGTTGAGTAACATTGTAGTGAAATAGTCCGAGGAGAGTTGCAGAAAAGTTCAAGTATATGTCCAAAATAAACTGAATCAGCAAAAGAAAGACAGTGATTGGAATTATGAACGGAAGAGGGATTCTAGAAGAGAAAAGTCAAAGATTCCAATGTATGATAAATACACACCACTAAATACATCCCCAGAGAACGTCTATTGTCTTCACGCAAACCATGCAGTATAGGAAGCACCTCTAAAAGAATTGATGAAGAAACAAAAGCAGACTGGAAAATATTGTCGGTTCCACAAATGCTATGGTTATAACGCGAACGAATGTAGACATCTTCAGGATGTTATCAAGAAACTAATTTGGAAAAGAAAACTACAATAGTTTGTTAAAGCCATGCAGGATGGTAGGCATGGGACAGCCGACCCCAACCGAGGACAAGCGCCGCATGGGGCTAAGGAACTTGTGTGGACTGGTGAAAGGTTAGTGATCAATACAATAGTTGGAGGGCCACACCTAGCTGACAAAAGTGGGCACGAGATGAAGTGCTATGCTAGCGCAATCAAGCATGTGGATTTTGAGTGTTGTTCTAATTCAAAAGATGGGGTTCCAGCTGAACAATAGCATATAATGGCAGACGATATGTTTTCAGAAACAGAGGTGCAGATAAGGTGGAGGCAAAAATGATCGATCCAATGGTCATTTCGGCCATGATCGGCCATGCCTTAGTTAGGAGATCTAGTTTGAGTATGGTAGTTCCATGAATATAATTTTCAAAAAGGCTTACGATCAGATGAGGATGGAAACCAAGGTTTTGAAACCACCTAAAGCCCATATTGATAGGCTTCATAGCTTTAACGATGTTGCAACCTATCGGTTATGCCGAACTGCCCATGGAGTTTTGAGAAGGCAGCTTTAGGAAGTGCATATGTTGCTATTTGTTATCTTGGATGTTGACTCTCTATACAATGCCTTTCTAGACCAACCGACCCTAGTTGAATTCTGGGCAACCCTTGCCTTATGGTATTTGACTCTAAAATTCCCAACTGACAATGGCACGGGAGTTGTGCATGGAGATCAGGCGACCAGTTGTGCCTGTTAGGTGGCTGAGTTAAGAGACGCTCAACGAAATGAGAAAAATAAGGGTGTGGACAAGTCTCTCCGCATCCAAGCCACTGAAGATTGACAACCAGCGCCTAGGCCTTGGCTCGGGCGCCACAGTCGGTTCTATAAGGACATAGATCCGAGGGACGATGAGGAGGATCCAAAGAAACCGAGGCTGCACCAGTTGAGCCAATGATCGACATCACGGTCAGCCACGACGATCCATCATGGGTCCTAAAGCTTGGATCAGAGCTTAGCTCTCCGATGATGAAAGAACTTGCTGCTTTTCTTCGAGAAAATCTTGATGTGTTCGGTTGGACACATTTTGATATGTGTGGGATTTCTCCTACTATTACAAGCCACGCATTCAATATCAACTCGAGGCATTTCTCGGTAAAACAGAAAAGACGTGGCATGGATCAAAAGAGATCTACCACCCTAAATAAGGAGGTGGATAGGCTCAAAAGCAATGGGTTTATTTCTGATGCCCTCTACTCTAAACGGGTATCCAATTCTGTACTTGTAAGAAAGGCGAATGGAAAGTGGTGAACATGCATTAACTATCTAGACTTAAAAAAGGCATGTCTGAAAGACAGTTTTCCCCTTTCGCGGATCGACCAAATGGTGGACTCAATCGCATGACATGAATTTCTATCTTACATGGATGCGTATTCTAGATATAATCCAATCCCGTTGCACATCCCCGACCAGGAGCACACCAACTTTATTACCGACGTTGGATTGTACTACTATGTGTAATGTCATTTGGACTGAAGAATGCCAGAGCAACCTATCAACGCTTAGTCAACCGAATGTTTAAAGATTAGATTGGAAAGATGATGGAGGTATAAGTGGATGATATGCTCGTGAAGTCAATGCTTGCGACATCGAAGAAAATCCCAAAAAGATTCAAGATATTCGCAACATCCAAGCGCCAAAGACTATCAACAAAGTAAAGTGCCTAAATGGGAAGGTTATTGCCCTGAGCCGGTTTATTTCCAGAGTCATCGATAAGTGTATTCCTTTCTTCGACATGATAAGAATAGGGAGGAGGAACTTTGAATGGACACAGGAGTGTGAAGACGCATTCCAAGCTTTGGTGAACAACTTAGAGAGAGCCCCTATCTTGTCAAACCCGATGGATCATTTAGACTTGTATGTCTGCTTGGTCATGTCGGTACACGCTTTAAGTGTCGCATTGCTTTATGAGGAGAATCAATTCCAGAGACCGGTCTATTATGTTAGTAAGAAGTTAGCAGGAATTGAAAGGAACCATCCAAAGACAGAGAAATTGGCATTCTATTTGTTTATTGCTTCACGAAAGCTCCACCCCTATTTTCAGGCTTATCCCATCAACGTTTACATCGATTGACCGTTACAATAGGTCTTACAACGACCTGAGACATTTAGAAGGTTACTGAAGTGGAACATCGAACAGAGCCAATTCAACATCACTTATCTCTCTCGAAGAGCCATCCAGGGACAGGCACTGGTGGACTTTATAACATAATTCACAACATAGGATCATCTTCTAAAGAGCGGTGGAGCCTTATGCAACTCCCCACCCGAGACCCGCCTTTGTAAAGAGAATTAACGAGTAATTCTGTCTACTAAAGTGGAGAATATGGCTAGTTAAGGGTGACCATCTATAATTTTAACTTAAACATCTACTAATGCTTCGATAAATGCAATATGATTTTTTTATAGTTTCTATCTCAAATGGATCGACATACCCAGTAAATGCTTAATTCAAAACTATAGGTGGCTAATGGATCTATCAAAACAAAAGACAATAATTAAATGAAAAGCACATCATAGAACAGTAATCAATATCATATATGTATATATACACTGATACATGTTTAGTACAATACAATATGAATACAATAAAGGTGGTACTCGACCACACCATATACATCGAATCAAATATAACAACATCAGAGTATGCGAAAGAACAGAAACTACTCAAGAGAAAGAAGAGCTGACATCCAACATCAACTTCACGCTAAGTCCAACAGATGATAACCGAAACAACTCGGTCTGACCCGAGTGAAAACACACAGGTCAGGCTAGCTAAAATCATCAGTTAAACAGAATAATCGATAAAAATAAGTAGGTGAAAGCTATGGTATCCTTTTTCTTAAGGATGTCATGCCCTAAACACGTTTTCAACATCATAAGAAAGGACAACATCTCTTCTTGGCAAGTAGAAGAGATAAAGTCATACTTAAGTGGCATAACCGACACTTAAGCAAATGGAACATCGACGAGCAAAGTTTTAAAGATAAGACTCAATAAACATCGCTTTCGCCTCATATCATCGGCGGTATAAAGGAATATGAATAATGACTTCAAATGATTCAACTATCTTCTTAGAAGTGGTTGTCAATATAACAATACATCAAAGGTACATATCCTTGGTACATAGAATAAAACGCAAATGGATGTGCCTCATCTCATTAGCACATCTAAAGGATCATTCAAGGAAATATAAAACGCAATCATAAAAGAAGCATTATACTTATTCATAACTCATCTCATTGGTATGAATATAGATACATCTCAAATCCATCACTAAAAATCATCATAAAAGATTCTTCATAATCAATTATACCTCATCTCATCAGTATAAATATATAAATACAACTCAACTCCATCTTAACATCAAGTAGTCTATAAAATCATCAAATCATCAAACCATAATGCAATAACTCAATCAAAGAGTAACACCATAAATGATTTCACCATATACGTATACATCTCATCTGGCACTAGGTTATCAATGTAATAATCATCTAAAGACGGTGAAGTCTAAAACATCAAAGCTCAAAGAAATCCCGAATTGGCCGGATCCTTGATTGCATACCGAAGCAATGCTACACGCGCTACATCGTTAATAGTACTACTATTTGGTACCATAAACATCGTGATGACTGGAGTCAAAAAACATCTTAACATCATGTATATCATGAATGACTATAGTATATAACATCATAATGACTCCCAGTCACAAAGACCCAAGTTAATAACATCGTGATGATCGAAGTAGCAACTACATCGTGATGACTCCAATCGAGTACTCGTGGTCTGTAGTACTAGTAAACATCGTGAATTTGTCTCAATTTCTCAGATAGGAACCAAATAGGTGTTAATGTATGTCCCATACCATACGTTCACACCTAACCGTTTACTAGCTGTTAGTTGGTACCACACTAGTAAAATATCATAAACATCATGAAAATATACTCAGCCTCATCTCATTGGCGAGTAGATACAATACCGTGCTCGTCTCACTCATTGACGAGTACTAGTGGCATTGTTACTTGTCTCATCTCATCGACAAGTAAAAATTATCATAATACATCTCAACATTGTAAAATCATCATAAAGAAGCTTACCTCATCTCATTGGCAAGTAAAAATAACATCTAGATGGTTATTTATAACCATAATTCCAATTAGGAATTTCTAGCTCTTAATTCATCTCATTTCATCGACAATTAAGAAACACATCTTAAAATGGTCCTCTATCGAATATACCCTTAAATTGGAGTTCTCAGACCATATACTCTACCCTAAAATTTAATAAAATCTTAAATCATCCCAAACAGTTCATCGAAAGGGTTTCGATCATATAAGTCCGATATTAAGCGATAAAGCAAATCCATATGTCACATACCACATGATTTACTTAACCATTTAATTGTCTTTCTTATACGTCTGAAATTCATAAAAATAAGTACTTTTATTTATAAAATGATTTTATTACAGAAAACAGAAATTTAAAACGATTATTAAAACCAATATTGGAAATTCCTTTATTATAGGAAATAAATCTATCTTTATTTATAAAAATAATTAAAAAAAACTATGTAATAATAATTTGAAATGTCCATGTATTTCAAAAATGGTTTAGTGAAAACCGTTCTCGAAAGCAATGAAAACTAAGAGGGATATCTCAAAACCGATAACTTGAATTCAATACGAATTCAATTCAAATTTAACCCAAAATCAATTCAAATTCCATTTAAATTTGAATTTCAAATTCTTCAAATATAGCTAGCCTGCTAATAGGCATCATAGCTCTCAAAATATCTCAAAACATCATCAAAACCGAAGAGAATGAGAGAAAAAACGAGCTAATACAATTCTAAAGTCAACGATTGTTGTTGCTGTCATTTTGCTCTCAGGACAGCAACATACAACCATAATTTCGACCAAGTAAACTTCAAAATTCCAGAAAGCAAAATGAATGGAACATGCAGCACATAATCGAAGCTTCCCAGAACATCTAAAATTATCAAATTCGGATAAGAAACGAAGAAGTTAAAGCCAATTTCGTTTCTATTTCAAACACATAGCAAATAATAGTTTTGCTCTCGAGATAGCAGTAAAAAAATTCAATTTTGACATAGCTAACCACAAAACTACAAAAAACTCAATGAATGAAAGTTGTAGGAAATGAATTGTTTCCGAAATATTAAAAATTATCGAATTTAGATCAAAAACGAGAAAGATATAGGTCAAAAAATATCAGATTCAAACTCAGAAAATTCTGTCAAAGACATAACTATACTTTTGCTTTCAATCTATTTTAGGTCAATCAAATAGTAAAATATCGAAATGCAACCCGAAGAGAAATTATTATTTATTTGATGTAGTTTCCAGCAAAAAAATTGACCTAAATTGGATAAGAAACGAGTAACTTATGGCTAAAAAACTTCTCTGGCCTGTGATTGTTGTTGCTGTCAATTTGCTTTCAGTACAGCAACAAACAAGCACGATTTTGATCAAGAAAACATCAGAATTTTAGAACATCCAAACATAAAACTTATAGATCTATGTCTGCGATTTACAGAACATCCAAGATTATTGAATACGGTGAAGAAATGAAAGAGTTATGGCCAAAACAAAGTAGCTAACAGAAATCAGGAAACAAAGAGAATAAGAACCAGAAAGAATAACATATACAGTAAACAATTTTGCAAATTTTCTCACAGGAACTTTAATTTTTAGCTAACAATTCATGAGCTTGTACTCACCTCAGTGATTTAGCAAAGATTTTGATAGCAAGCAGCGAACTTTGGAGGAGAATTGGAGCTTCAAAGACCTATAAAAGCTAAAACAAAGACATGCAAATCAAAAAAATTGGTTATAGACAATTCATACCTAATTCTAAGATTTTTGATGAAATCTTTGGGTATTGGTGGAGATTACTTTCTCTAATCTCCCTATTTGCTTGATTTAATTATTGAATTTGCAGAGATTTTGAGTGAAAATTGATTTATAAGAAGGAAGCCATTGATTTTTTTTCTATGCTCTGTATACGGATGTTTTGAGAAGGAAGAAGAAATCAACTTAGTGTTAATTTCCTCTTACCAGAAATTTCTAGATAATGGATTTTGGGTTCTAAATCCTTACCCAATTGGCCCAAGACTTAAATACTTAGTGAAAATATAAAGCTATGTACATATTTATCCTATTTTAACATTATACATATATCTCCTTTTACATTTTAAAGTTAAATAAAAATCTATACAACAGATGTATGTAACTAAAATTGTTATTATACAAAAAAAATAAAACTTATTTCGACAATAAAAAGTTATTTTATGAATAAAACCCTATCTTTGACAATATTTTACAAATTACACCATTTTAGTGTAAAAATACTACTTTTAATGCAATAACTTAACAAAAATTTATTTCATGTCAAATAAATTGCAATAAATCATTCTAACACCTTTTAATCATCAAAGTATTTTTTCTAAACAATATTTCAGCTTTTATTTTAATAAAATACATAATTTCTTCAAATTTCCTCTTTTTAAAATCAATAAAAGGTTAATATTGACAATGTTTTTCAATATTGTTGTATTTACCCAAATAAAGTTGCACTTTGATTATTTTCTACTCAAATTCTCAAAATAATTTTTTTTAAACTTTATTTTCATTACTTTAGATTTATTTCAACAATTTAACATTGAAATACATCACCTAATTAACTTATTAGCTCCAAACTAATAAATACCCAATATTTCAATTTATTTAAACCAAATACTTATCCAATTCATTTTAAAAAAAATTATTAAATTATAATTTGCATTATAATTTAATATTAATGGTAATCTCCAAAATCCTGGGTTGTTGCAGACTCCCCCTCTTAAAATAATTGCATCCTCGCAATTTCTAGAGAAAAAAGGCTGTAACAACACATCAATTTCATTAATCAAACAAAAGCTAGACAGGCACGAGACAAAATTCCTCATCTCTTATTAAGATGAAGATAAAGAAAAAGGAAATTTCATGGTTATTCTATAAATTTCCCCGAACATCTATATAGGGATAACCGAATTCTAGAAATATTCTAAGCAACAACTTAATATTTTGAAGGCGCCTCACCTTCGAATAAGAATGCAAAGGTAAAAAAATACCTCGCAAAATCCAGTGAAAGAGAAAGATCCTCAAAAAAAATTTTGAATTAAGTTGAGATTTAGCACAGCTTTACTTCAAAATCAAGTCATCAAAGAAATCATCAACCCACTTTTCCGTATTTCACAACGGAAAAATCAAATCAATAAAAGAATGAACATCAAGAAGGATAGAAAAACTTAAAAGAAGGTGGTTTCTTCAAGAGTCATCAACCTTAATGACCGTAATAATGTGAATCATTCTAGTATTGCACTAAGGCAATAGAAGAACAAAGAATCAAGTTACCCTAGAAAGATAGGTATGAACACAATTTTTTTATAGTTTAAGAATTCATTACATAGAAAAATAAAATCTCAATTTTTTTCTTTACTAGAAGAATTCTTAAACTTTTAACATAGCTTCTCGATTAGAAGTAATTTTAATCCTATATTCTCTTACTTCATAGAGATAAATTTCCACATACAATTCTTGTGAGTCTAACCCAAAATAAAATTTGAAATCTTATTCCAAATTTTCTTCAACACAATATAAGTCATTCAAATAAAGTTTTGGGCTCAAATCTTTAAGGTATAAAATTTCCACTTCAATCTTATTAACTTTATTATCATGTTTGATTGTCTCATCCTAGCGTTTAGAAAATTCCTATCGATAACGTTGATCAAGCGCATCGACCGGGATTCTAAAATATTCGATGGACCACCCAACATGAAAGAAAATCATTTTATCAACATCTTTTAAATTTTAAATCTCAATCTTCAACATTAGAAAATTTTCAAACTCTTTACTTTATTACTTAGTAAGTAATATAAAACTCAAATTAAAAGTCCAAAATTCTTCTCTTCCTTCAAAATTAATTTTCAAAGAATTTTGTAAATCCATAATAATTTTCCTCAAAATAAATTAAGGGTTTAAATTCTCTTTACTCTTTTTAATAAACCACATAAATAGTTTTAAGACAATCTTCGAATGCTCTTATAACTCTTCTCTTAAAACATCCAATGTATATAATGTCGATTCTAAAATCTCAAAATATACTTTCAATAAAGTATAGCTCAAGAATATTCTCACATATTCTCATCTTTTTGACTTCAAAATAAATAAATAAATGGCATTGGCTCGCCATTGAATCTCTAATAAATAGATATATCTGTTGGTTGCAGAGTCGATCGAACGATCAAAACTGCCTCGCCACTCTGATACTCATCTCTAAAATCCACTGCTGCAATTACCATTCAAAAATAAATTTAATATATAATCTCAAAATAATATTTTCAAAATCTCAACATATATATATATATATATATATCAAAGCTCAAATTTCTCTATAAAACTCATATTTATATAGCTTCAAAACTCAAACCAAAGAGCATTAAGAGAATGCATCGAGATATTCCTAGAATACTCGATTCTCAAAATCATCAAAAGGAGATAGAGTGTTCGTCAATCTTACGATGTCACGAGCCACTCCCAAAAATCATTAAGATATAGTATAAGCAGGATATTCTTCTCGAAGGAGAAGCACACAATCCACGAATCACTACTTCAAATAGAGTAATGCTACACAGGATAAAATTGATTGAGTATCTGAAAAGAACACTCAAGCGAAGCTGAATGATAAACTCAACCAAACTCGAACAATCTAGAAACTCACCTCATTCCTCAGTGGATATCCTTATGGAAGTATAACCGAAGAGCTAAGGGCCAGGAATAAGGTTACCTCAACACTCGATTGCCCGATTGGATGTCAAATCCAAACAGACTCAAAAAAAATTCAACAAAATCACCATGACTGGAATTTGAGATATATCTTCAACATATCTATACTCAAGAGTGAATAAAAAACTTCGAAATCATCATTAACATTTCAAAGTGATAGAAAAATAAACCAATCAAATTATGATGCCTAAATTAATATAGGATCCTATACAACAAAAGGATCAGACTTCACATCAAATAAGTCAATCCATCTCAAATCAGATACATCTCAAGATAGTGAGCAATAAACAAATACTCACTAAAGCAACAACTAATAGAGAACCCAGAATTCTCACAACAAGCCAATCGTTGTGGATCCCTTCAATAGGATTCACAACTCTCAAAGGAATGCAATAAGAATGCTCAAAGAAATCAATTAGCTCCTTCGATACGAAGTCACTCGTGTCAACAAAATAAGAATAAAATAATCCCAAATAAGATTTATAAATGATAAGATGACATCAAACTCTATTATGGAATACTATGGAATACAATATATCTATATTCCTAGACGTATTCCATCTCAACAATCCCGAAACTCGAAAAAGAATCAAGGCTCGATTCGAAAACAAGCTTGAATAAAGGACAATGATTCACCCGTACTGTACTTCGATGTATCATGATATATGTATTGTTCTGTGTTTATTTTACTTTTTTCTGACCATAGCTCTGATACCAAGCTATGACGTCCTACCCCGAGACCCACCTTAGTAAAGATAATTAACGAGTAATTTTGTCTACTAAAGTGGAGAATAGGGCTGATCAAGGGCGACCATCTATAATTTTTTCTTAAACATCTAATGAATGCTTCGATAAATGCAATATGATTTTTTATAGTTTCTATTTCAAGTGGATCGACATAACGAGTAAATGCTTAATTCAAAACTATAGGTGGCTAATGGTTCTATAAAAACAAAATACAATAATTAAATGAAAAGCATATCACAGAACAGTAATCAATATCATATATATACATATACACTGATGCATGTTTAGTACAATACAATATGAATACAATAACGGTGGTGCTCGACCACACTATATACATCGAATCAAATATAACTACATCAGAGTATGTGAAAGAACAGAAACAACTTAAGAGAAAAAAGAGCAGACATCCAACATCAACTTCACGCTAAGTCCAATAGATGATACCTGAAACAACTCGGTCTGACCCGAGTGAAAACACACGGGTCAGGCTAGCTAACATCATCAGTTAAACAGAATAATCGATAAAGATAAGTAGGTGAAAGCTATGGTATCCTTTATCTTAAAGGATGCCATGCCCTAAACAGGGTTTCAACATCATAAGAAAGGACAACATCTCTTTTGGCAAGTAGAAGAGATAATGATGATAGAGTCATACTTAAGTGGCATAACTGACACTTAAGCAAATGGAACATCGGCGAGCAAAGTTTTAAAGATAAGACTCAATAAACATCGCTTTCGCCTCATATCATCGGCGGTATAAAGGAATATGGATAATGACTTCAAATGATTCAACTATCTTTTTAGAAGTGGTTGTCAATATAACAACACATCAAAGGTACATATCATTCATACATAGAATAAAACGCATATGGATGTGCCTCATCTCATTGGCACATCCCAAGGATCATTTAAGGAAATATAATACCTAATCATAAAAGAAGCATATACTTATTCATACCTCATCTCATCGGTATGAATATAGATACATCTCAAATCCATCACTAAAACTCATCATAAAAGATTCTTCATAATCATTTATACCTCATCCCATTGGTATAAATACATAAATACAACTCAACTCCATATTAACATCAAGTAATCTATAAAATCATCAAATCATCAATCCATAATGCAAATAACTCAATCAAAGAGTAACATCATAAATGATTTCACCATATATGTATACATCTCATCTGGCACTAGGCTATCAATGTAATAATCATCTAAAGATGGTGAAGTCTAAACATCAAAACTCAAAGAAATCCTGGATTGGCCAGATCCTCGATTGCATGCCGAAGCAATGCTACGCGCGCTACATCGTGGCTAGTACTACTATTTGGTAACATAAACATTGTGATGACTGGAGTCAAATAACATCTTAACATCATGAACATCATAAATGACTATAGTCTATAACATCATAATGACTCCCAGTCACAAAGCCTCGAGTTAATAACATGGTGATGATCGGAGTAGCAACTACATCGTGATGACTCCAATCGAATACTCGTGGTCTGTAGTACTAATAAACATTGTGAATTTGTCTCGACTTCTCGGATAGAAACCCAATAGGTGTTAACGTATATCCCATAGGTGTTAACATATATCCCATACCATACGTTCGCACCTAACGGTTTATTAGCCGTTAGTTGGTACCACGCTAGTAAAACATCATAAACATCATGAAAATATACTCAGCCTCATCTCATTGGCGAGTAAATACAGTACCATGTTCGTCTCATCTCATTGACGAGTACTAGTGGCATCGTGACTTGTCTCATCTCATTGAAAAGTAAAAATTATCATAATATATCTCAACATCATAAAATCATCATAAATAAGCTTACCTCATCTCATCGGCAAGTAAAAATAACATCTAGATGGTTATTTACAACCATAATTCCAATTAGGAATTTCTAGCTATTAATTCAACTCATTTCATCGGCGATTAAGAAACACATCTTAAAATGGTCCTTCATCGAATATACTCCTAAATTGGAGTTCTCGGACCATATAATCTACCCAAAATTTAATAACATCTTAAATCATCTCAAATAGTTCATCGAAAGGGTTTCGATCGTATAAGTCCAATATTAAGCGATAAAGAAAATCCATGTGTCCCATACAATATGTTTTACTTGACCATTTAATTGTCTTTCTTATACATCCAAAATTTATAAAAATAAGTAATTTTATTTACAAAATGATTTTATTAGAGAAAATAGAAATTTAAAACGATTATTAAAACCAATATATAAATTTTCTTTATTATAGGAATAAATCAATTTTTGTTTAGAAAAATGATTTCAAAAACTATGTAATAATAATTTGAAATATCCGTGTATTTCAAAAATGGTTTAGTGAAAACCATTCTCGAAAGCAATGAAAACTAAGAGGGATATCTCAAAACCAATAACTTGAATTCAATACGAATTCAATTCAAATTTAACCCAAAATCAATTCAAAATCCATTTAAATTTGAATTTCAAATTCTCTAAATATAGCTAGCCTACTGAGAGGCATCATAGCTCTCAAAATATCTCAAAACATCACCAAAATCGAAGAGAATGAGAGCAAAAACGAGCTAATACAATTCTAAAGTCAACGATTGTTGTTGCTGTCGTTTTGCTCTCAGGGCAGCAACATACAACCAAAATTTCAACCTAATAAACTTCAAAATTTCAGAAAACACAATGAATGAAACTTTTAGCACATGATCTAAACTTTTTAGAACATCCAAAGTTATCAAACTCGGATAAGAAACGAAGAAGTTAAAGCCAATTTCGTTTCAGTTTCAAACATAGAGCAAATAATAGTTTTGCTCTCGGGATAGCAGTAAAAAAATTTGATTTTGACATAGTTAACCTCAAAATTACAGAAAAATCAATGATGAAAGTTGTAGTAGATGAATTATGCTTTCAGGAACATTAAAAATTATCAAATTCCGATCAAAAAAGAGAAAGAGATAGCTCAAACTATATCAGATTCAAACTCAGGAAATTCTATCAAAGACATAACTATACTTTTGCTTTCAAATCTATTTAGGTCAATCAAATAGTAAAATATCGAAGTGCAACCTGAAGAGAAATTATTTCTTATTGAATCTAGTTTCCAGCAAAAGACATTTTTACCTAAATCGGATAAGAAATGAGTAACTTATGGCTAAAAGACTTCTCTGACCTGTGATTGGTGTTGCTGTCAATTTGCTCTCAGGACAGCAACAAACAAGCACGATTTTGATCAAGAAAACGTAAAATTTTAAAAAAATCAAAACATGCAACCTGAAGATCTATGTTTTTGATTTCTGGAACATCTAAGATTATTGAATTTGGTTAAGAATTGAAAGAGTTATTGCCAAAACAAAGTGGCTAACCGAAATCAGAAAATAAAGAGAATAAGAACCAAAAAGAATAACATATACAGTAAACAATTTTGCAAATTTTCTCGCAGGAACTTTAACTTTTTGCTAACAATTCACGAGCTTGTACACTTCTTAGTGATTTAGCAAAGATTTTGATATTAAGCAGCGAACTTTGGAGGAGAATTGGAGCTTCAAAGACCCATAAAAGCTAAAATAAAGACATGCAAATCAAAAGAAATTGGTTATAGATAATTCATACCTAATTCTAAGATTATTGATGAAATCTTTGGGTAGTGGTGGATATTACCTTCTCTAAACTCTCTGCTTGCTTAATTTAATTCCTGAATTTGCAGTGATTTTGAGTGAAAATTGATTTATAAGAAGGAAGCCATTGATTTTTTTTCTATGTTCTGTATACGGATGTTTTGAGAAGGAAGAATAAATCAACGTAGTGTTAATTTCCTCTTACCAAAAATTTCTAGATAATGGGTTTTGGGTTTTAAATCCTTACCCAGTTAGCCCAAGACTTAAATACTTAGTGAAAATATAAAGCTATGTGCATATTTATCCTATTTTAACATTATATATATATATATATATATATATATATCTCATTTTACATTTTAAAGTCAAATAAAAAATCTATACAACAGATGTATGTAACTAAAATTGTTATTATATAAAAAAATAAAATTTATTTATATAACAAAAAGTTAAATAAAACCCTATCATTGACAATATTTTACAAATTACACCATTTTAGTATAAAAACACTATTTTTAATGCAATAACTTAAACAAAATTTCTTTCGTGTCAAATAAATTGCAATAAATCATTCTAACGCTTTTTAACCGTCAAAATATATTTTTCCAAACAATATTTCATCTTTTATTTTAGTAAAATACATAATTTCTTCAAATTTCCTCTTTTTAAAATCAATAAAAGGTTAATATTGACAATGTTTTTCAATATTGTTTTATTTACCCAAATAAAGTTGCACTTTGATTTTTTTCTACTCAAATTCTTAAAATAAAGTTTTTTAAAACTTTATTTTCATTAATTTAGATTTATTTCAACAATTTAACATTGAAATACATCACCAATTAACTTATTAGCTCCAAACTAATAAAAACCCAATATTTCAATTTATTTAAACCAAATACTTATCCAATTCATTTTTTCAAAAACAATATTAAATTATAATTTGCATTATAATTTAATATTAATGGTAATCTCCAAAATCCTGGGTTGTTACACCCTACCATTCAGTGGAAAATGTATACGGATAGAGCATCCAATGATCATTGTTCTGTAACCGAAGTCATGCTAGTAACTCCAAACGATCGATCAATCTACTATGCTTTGAAGCTAGAATTCCTTACAATGAACAACGAAGCTAAGTATGAAGCTATATTTGCTGCGCTCAAACCTCGGAGAACTGGGAATGAAATCTCTTAAAATCTTTTGCAACTCCCAGTTGGTGGTATACCAAGCCAGGGGGATTATCGGGTCAAAAGGAAAGCGACTCGCTTCATAACTTATTCGAGCCAAAATATATTGACTGACTTTGAGTATTATGACATCATGCACATTCCCTGGGATCAAAACAAAGCAGAATCATTGGAAAAGTTTTCTAGCACCGGGGATGTACAACAAATGGGCTTGGTTCCAGTCGAAATACTAGATGATCCGAGCTTAAACTAGATGAAAATCGAATGAGTACTAGAGATAGAGCCTGAGAAGGAGTCGTGGATGACTCCGACTAAAGATTTTTTGCTACAGGGAATCCTTCTTGAATGGAGGAATGAAGGAGACAAATCCTCTACAAAGTTTCATGATATATCATTTAAGAAGGAGTCATATATAAATGGGTTTTCCCATTCCTTTGCTCCGGTGTATCACTCATGATGAAATAAAACAAGTCCTAATGGATGCTCATGAAGGAGAATGTGGTGATCACACTAGGGGCAAACCTTAGCAAAAAAATACTCCGTTATGGGTATTACCGGCCAACTGTCAATCGAGATGCTACTAATTACGCTAAGTGATGTGATAACTATCGGTCGTATGCAAAAGTTCCAAGAGCTCCGCCGAAGGAAAATACACAAATAGTCGGCCCATGGACGTTTGCCACAAAGGGCATGGATATTATTAGTTCCTTACCAATCTCTAAAGGTGGTTCAAGGTACGTCATCATATTAGTTGATTACTTCACCAAATGAGCCGAAGCAGAAACTTTAACCTCGAACACGATGAAGAAAGCAATCAACTTCATTGTCTGGAACATCATCTATCATTTTGGCCTTCCACAAGCCATTATAACTGATAATGGAACTCAAACCGACAATGCTGAATTCAAAGACTTCTGCCATTAGCATCATATTGAAAAGAGATTTATGGCAGTTGCTCAGCCTCAGGCATATGGATAAGATGAAGTCGTGAACAAAACCACAAAGTTCATTCTGAAGAAACATTTGGAAAAGGCTAGAGGCAAGTAAATTGATGAACTTCCAACAACATTATGGGCTTACAGAATCACCCACAAGTCCTCAATTGGTCATACTTCATTCGTCCTTACTTACGACTTCGAAGTCTTCATTCCTGTTGAACTCGAAGTCTCTTCGCATCAAATGACCTACTACAGCCCCAAACGAATAGAGTATCTCCTCTTAAAATCTCTAGATTTGGTAGATGAGAAGCGCGAAGAAGTTCATTTGGAGGCAGCTGCACATCGACGTCGAGTCGCCCGATAATACAACACTAAAGTACGACCTAGAACCTTTGAAATCAACGATCTCATCTTGAAACGGTTTTTCCTGTCCCATCACACATGAACCCTACTTGGGAAGGACCGTATGTCATTGAACATAGGCTTGGAGAAGCAACTTTTAAGCGAGCGACTGTTGATGGCGTCACACTTCCAAGGACGTGGAATAGCAAGCATTTACGACGCAATTTCACTTAGTCTATCCTTTTTCATTCAGTAGTATTCAATTTTTGAATTTTCTTTAGTGTTTGATTTTCTAGATATGTAATAAGACAAATTATGTCATTTCTTTCCATTTAGCAAACAAATTTGAAATATCCTTTATATCTATGATCACCAAGTATTACATATTAGTTATGATAATAAACTAACTAATATTGACAAGTCCGAGTAGGTTCCTAGAGTTTGGAGCCAGCTGGCTACACAAGTTCATGATTGAACTAAATAAAATGAACATGGTCTGACCATTCATTCGATGATTCTCGCTCAAAACCCGATGGATGGAGTACCTAACGAGAAATGGATGTGACTTAACCATTCGATAACCAAATTAATCCCATTGAGCGATGGGACAGACAAGAATCAAAAGCAATCGTTATGCGACCGATCACTCGCTAAGTCAAACCCCACACTTGGAGGAAATCAATTAATTAAGAAAAGTATTGTCTGATTATTTTTCGAAATAACTCTAAATCCCCAGAGTGTGGATTGGAGTATAAACACAAATTGGTGCGATTCGATCACCCGCCAACTAACTCTAACCTCAAAGTGTTGATATGAGTGTGAATAAATAAATGAGTGTGGTTCGACCACTCACTATTCTATAAACTCCAACCTGAAACCGGAAAGGAGTATAAACTCTCTAAGGATGGAGTTCGACCATCCACTATCTAACTCTACTAATCCAAGATTGGGGGTAGGAGTATAATAACTCATTGAATATGATCGTGTAACACTATGGCTCAAGCCCAACGTTTGGTACAATGTGAGGCCACGACCACATGGAGGCCTTAAGTAAAAATTAACGGGCGATTATCCAAATCAACGAGCAAAACGAATCGCAAGTACATTGAATGAAAAGTAATAGCTTGACTACTTAAACAAGTTCACATAAGAGTTCAGTAGAAAATAAAAAGAACTTTTATTTACACATTAAACTTGGAAATTGCAGTACAAGTTCATACAAAAGTGGGGGCCATACCCGCACATACATGGCCATCCAAAAGAAAAATAGCTACTTAAGCTATATACAAACTAAGCCAATGTGACGGTTACTTCTTTTGATTTTTCTCCCTTTTGAGTTTCTTGAGAGTGGAACCACTCGAACCTTCGCACATTTCTCTCTTTAATCCTTTGCCATTGCCCTTAACACCTTTGGCAGGAGAGCTTTCAAATGTTGGAGGAAGTCCTTCGAGAACCGACCCGTTAAATGAAATAACTTGAAGAGGGATAAGGTTTAGATCATCGATGTCTGCTCAATGGGTTGAGTTTTAGCTCACTTCTTCAATAACTCCTCCCTCTCAATGCGCTCTTTCAAGCTAAGCTAATTAGTGTGTTCGGAGGAACCCCTGATCATAAAATCATCAGATTCACCTTACAGCGGCTGAAGCCAATTTTTTAATTGGCAAGAGCTCTAATAACTTGAGCATTAGACCCTGGAATATCAGCAGCCGTTGGAACATCGGTAAGTGTCAGTTGTTGCTCCATAGCGGCACCACTTCCTGGAGTTTGACTGGGATCCGGAAGACCTGTAGATTCGCAGGAACAAGAAAACAAGCCCATAACTATTAGGCATGAAGAATGAAACCTGTCAATAATGGAGAGTAAAGCGGGATATCTGTGTCCGAACGACTTTCAGTTGTTACCAGAGTGCTCCCTTCTTGGATAGGAGTTAGCACCTTTGATTTATAACCGGGTCAATCCGGATCATAGTTCGAATCTTATTCTAAGCCAAGTGAAATTGATGCCCCGGTTCTTTGAAGTGAACGGGAACCTTTGGAATCAGACTCCGAAGCTTTAACGATGTTTCTCCCTTTTCCAAAGGGTGCTAAGATATCAATGTATCGGAGCCTTACATCAATAAGATCTAAAGGTTTGTTCCTATGAAGGATCTTTCATACCAATTTTCTTCTCATCCAAATCATCTTCGCTAAGGGCTTTCTTTCTTATTTCAATGATATATTCCCAAACGTCGGAAAGCGATTCGAGGTATCCCACTCAAAGAAAACTCAAGTCGCGATGGATTAGGACCTTGGCATTGTATTCAACAATCAAAGGATCGAACATGTCCTTAATCTCATTCCGGCTAGTCTCTTTATCATCCTCCAACTGGGCCTCAACTTGTTCTCTAACTTCATTACAGTCAGCTTCCCTCGCCTCTTCTTTGAAGATTTTGATTTGAGCGAGCTGCTCGTCAAGTTTAATCTTATGCTTCTAAGCCTCGACAGCCTCTTCACAATACTTTTGAGACTCCTCTTGAGCCTCAAGTTTTTCTTCCTTCTCTTTCTTAAGAATCTCTTCTAGTTCCTCAATGTGGCGGGCTAGAGTGCTTTCTCTTTTTGCAGTGTGTCCTTCTCTAAAGCAAGCACACCGTTGCAACTAAGGGCAGCGTCCAGCTCCTTTATATGAGCCACTTCTAGATGATTAACCTCTTCAGATGTTTCTTTAGCCCTCTTCACTGGCTCGACTAACTTTATGGTTAACTCCATGATCTCATCATCTTGGTGTTTGATTATGCCTTTATTATGGATTGCCTCCAGCTTAAGGTGATCGATTTCATGTTTCCTTTCAGTAGACACTTCGGAGATTTTCTTAGATAAGTGTTGGAATGCTTCATGCTGCATAAAAACATCGTTGATGCATGCTAGCAAAGTCTCTTTAGCACTCCCTGGAATTGTATGGATAGAAGGAAGACACTTTAGCCCATCAAAGTAGATTTTTGAAAAATTGACCTTAAGTTTGGCTAATCTTTCTACCATAGAGGCCTCAAGAGCTGTAGTAGTCAAATCTGGATCAAAGGTAACAATATAACGTTTGGTATGTACATGAAGATCGGGCTTAACTTCCTGATGGGATGATTGAGATTTGGACTTGTGCTTAGAAGATAAAGACTCTCTTGAACGATGACTTCTTTCCCAGCTGTCATCCTTTCTCGACACCTGCCCGAGTCTGGACCACGAATGGATCTATACTGTGTTGAGGAAACCCTTAAGCGATTAAAGGCATGAGAATGAGACATAGCACCTACAAACCAAACAAGAGTGTATAAGTAACCATTAATAAAAGGTAGACAAAAATCATGCAGTGAAGTGCACGTGATTATGAGTGTCCTAGTTTTCCCCCGATGGACTAGTTACGTGGCCTTGATCAGAGGAGTGATTTGCCCTTTTCTAGTGGGAGGAATGTCATCACCAGTTTTGGTGGGAGAATTAAGCCCCTTGACACTAATATTGGAAAGGTCAAAAGTCTCAATTTCATATATAATCGGTAGATTTGAGAATCCTCCCATTGAACTTTCTGAAGGCTAATAGGAAGATTCTTCTTCAATGGAGGGGTTGGTGAACTTGGACATTTTAGCAGTTTTTCTCCTATGGAGTTTGGAAATTAGCCTTTTTCCTTTTCTTGTTGGGGCATGAGATCACGTGGCTTGTGATGATTCGACCATAGACATGTTATCTGAACCTACATCATCATTGCCAGGCTTATTGGCTTCATCGCCTCTAATTTCACCTACTTCGGCATTGTCCTAAGCGTCCTCGACTGGGGGCACGATAGGGCAATTAGTGCTACCTTCTTGTTCCACAATATTCCTTCGTGATGCAATGCTTCTTGAAAGTCCGATGCTGTGACCCTCTTCCAATAGCCCGAAAAGAGATGACCACTCATTGGTTACAAGGGATCTGATGTTCCTATCCTCGACTGGGGTGGCACGGATTTGCAGAAACTGCCCTTGAAAAACTATCGCCTTCATGTTGTGGATGGACACATGTAAATTTTCAAAGTGTTTGTTAGTATAGGATACGACTTGGGATCAAGAATTGGAGAATAAAGTGAAGGCGTCACTTATGTCCTTCAAATCATTGCCTCGCAAAGCCAGGTAGAAAACAAACATAGAACCATTCACGTTTAAAGAAACTAAGCTTGTTCCAAGCACTAGTAAGAACTTGATAGTTGGGTGCGGGCTTAAGGAAAGTATAAGAAAGACTTCCAGCCTATTGCTTAAAGTTATAGATGGACCTGATGTCTTCAGGAGATGGCGGGTGGAATAGAACATCCATAAATAGCAAGAAAGTGCCATGAAGAAAAGCATACCTGATCGGATGTAGCTGAGCAGGAGCTACTCCTCGATAACTTAGCATCTTATGGACAAAAGAATTAAAATGCGGCACACATTCAGCCCAACATATAAATTTTTAGATGCCGTATACCCTTTTAGGGTAGGTGGGCCCTGTCATTCCCTGAAGGGACTAGAACATCTCCAAACAGGATCCCATGTTTAGAGCACAGCCTATGGAGAGTAGCCCCACCTATTTTGGAAGCCTAGGAATCCACTGGTTTATCTAGAAATATAGCACCCTTTAAAGTGTGAGGGGCAAGATTTATCTCTTCCACCGGAAGAATGGGAACGCCAGTGAAAAGGTCTACCAATGACAAAAACTCTCCAGTTTCTCAGTTTGGTGTTCAGGAGAAAGCCTACCGGATATAGTTGTCGAACTCGATTCAGCACTTGGATTGTTATGCTGTGAAGATTGTCCAGAAGACATTATGACTAAACGCCATGAATGTCTGGAGCCCATATCAACTAAACTCCATATATTATCAAGATTATAAAATTTTACTGTCCTCCCATGCTAAGTGTATACTAGTGTGATGCAGTGTTGTGCAGAGATAAACAGTTCCAAATTAAAAGCAAAAGTAGCGCTGACCGTCTCAATTGGCGTTAACATTTATCGGTTGTGCAAGCTTTGGGATCAACTATCAACTTGTTGAAGTTTAAAGTTCATTATTAAAGTACTTATGCTACGTTGCAGTCCATATCAAAATCCCAAAAGTTTAGTTGTTCAATTTCAAATTCAAACTTGGATATGCAGTCTTGTTGTCCATTAAACTTCATACGTTCAAGTTCATTAAGATGGGATTTGTTCTATTTGTTCATACAAGTATACATGGATTGGTTTGTTTATGGGTTTAAGCTTGGTTCAAGGCCTGAAATCGGCCAAGTCCCCATAGCCGATCCCTTTCATAAAGCAAATAAACGATCCAACATGATCGATCCATATTTATAATCGATCCCTATGCCAAATCAACACAACTGATCCCTTAGCCCAGCACTCCATCACCAATCCCTCCTAAAAATTCAATAACCAATCCCTATGACATGCCTCTGCACCTATCCATTTACTTAGTCGTTTTCACACTTCTCCTCAAACATTCATCCCATTCATGAAAATAACCAATCCCTCTCCACATCGATACATGACCGATCTCCTACACCAAACCATGACTGATCCCTCTAAACTTGAGTAATACCGATCCCTCCACTTAAAAAATATCCATGACTCATTTCCACGAATCTCCTCACTCTTTACCTTCTCTTTTCCTACCACCTCATTGAATCCAACATCACCACCATTCTCCTCTTCTTCACCTAAGTCAACCAATGGCAAGACCAAACCCATCGTCTCGTCATGAATCAAAATCATATGGAAATCAAAACCTATATATATGTATATGAGTATGGATTGTCATGCACGAGACGGGGTGAATTTCAATTCAATTTGAGGATTAGGCGAAGTTCTTGAATTCAAGGGGGTGTCGGATTGAGTGATGGAGATGATGATAGTTTCGAAAGGAGGAAGAGGGGGTTTGGCTCTAAGGTAAAGGAAAAAGGGTTCGGTATTGAAGAAAATAAAAGCAAATAGAACTAAAGTGAATAAGTGAAGGGATGGAGTATCGGCTTATATATGAGGGCCTGTAAGGATCGACCTGCTTTAGCTTCTCCACAAAGCTGAAAACATCAGATCCCTAATGTTAAGAGGGATCGGGTAGGATCCCTACCCAAGGGAGATCCATCTAATCCCTATTAACATGAAAAAAGGGAAAAGAGAGAAGATGGGAGAGAAAAGGATCGGCTAGAGGAATTTCAATCCCTATAATAAAAAAAGAAAGGGATCGGGTATGATCCCTAAATGAAAAAAGAATTCTGACCCCTATGTGCATACAAACATGTACACAAATAATATATATGCACACATATATAAAGCAAATAAATACAGAAATGCAATGAAATTGTGTCTTATTCAACAAAAATTGGCAACGCCCCGTGTGCGTACAAATGCATTTGGAAGCCAATGACAAGAACGTGTACCTGAACATGCAAACTTATATTTTGAAAACTCAAATTGTGGAATCAACAGAAATTTAATTCCTGCCTGGAGTTTTCAAAGACAAAACTGGATCCAAAACTGGATCAGATAGCCAAAGCTTACTAGTCCCATAGAGCCGAATACAAATAGCAGTTGACGGAATACAATCCTGGATTTGTACCATTGGAAATAGACCAAACGTCATGATGATCAGAGAAAGATATAACACTCTAGAAACAATGATTCAACGGAAGGGTAACGACTATTCAGGAAAACTAGATGGATTTCTTTCCGACGAACCTAACTTGCTTGCGATTCAAAGCACGTCATGTTGAATACAAGACATACTTTGGGTTGCAAGTATTATCTGACATTTTGACCCGGCTATGTCCAAACTGATTGGACAAGTTAGACTCGACCGTCTTCAGGGCCAGTAAGCCTGGAGCGATGATTGTGGGGTCCAAAAGTCAAGTATATATGATAATATATAGCCATGATCGAATGAAATTGGGAGATATGCTATACATAATGTTCTAAGTATGGAATATAGTCTAATCTCGAAATGGGATCAAGTGTGATCCCTTTCAATCGAAGGGATTTGATTACTTCAGCTAAAACAAGTGCAACTCAATGGAAAATAATCGATATCTTAAAATCTAGAAGTTCAATGCATATGAAACTTTAAGAACAAGATGCGGGGACCCTAGAGATTCTACCCTAAGGATCACATCTCAAAAGAAGCTAGCAAGAGGGATCAGCTAGAATCAGGCTACATAACATGTTGCAACAAAGATTGAAAAATAACTTGACTTCTACTAATCCATTTGACATGAAACTTGAAGGCTAGGCATAATACAACATGGACAAGCTTCTATAAGGATCGCGCCCCTAAAACTCCTCCAAAATAAGGATCGGCCATAATCCCTATTTCTTGGGATTTGGATCATGCGATCCCTCATGTGGGCCCCTATGGCTTTGGAGATCCTTCTGTCGAATTTTTAGGGAGATATTTCGTCATCTTCCTCTATAAATATAGACTTGATTGTTCATTTTTAGGATTTTTATGTTGCTTGTTGCTTTGTATTCTTTTGTAATCAAGGATTTTCATCTGATCCCTCTTGTGCTCAATTCACAAAGTGATTAATGAAAGCTATTTCTTCAAAGTGGACGTAGGCAAACAATGCCGAACCACTATAAACTACCTTGTCTCTATTATTTGCTTGTTTCTTATTGCTTTACTATGATATTTCTCTGTTTACATTCATTGTTCTTTATTTATTTCTCTGCAAAATCTTTATTGGGTGTTTGTACAAATTTTTGGTGCAAACAAATCAAAATTAAATTAATTAAAAGGTTAATTAATTAAATAATATACACATATATAATATATGTATTTTACAATAAAAGTTATAGTATATAATAAATAATGAATATAAATGTTATATTAATATGAAATTAATTAAAATGTTGATTAAAATTAATTAAATAAATATTTAATTATTATAATGTTGTACATAAAACTATTATACAAGTAATATAAAATATAAGGGTTATATAATAATAAAACTTATATAATATGAGTGTATAAATTGAAGGTGGATCAATAAAGAAATCCTAACTAGACTGAAGGAATAAATACATACGTAAATGTACGTATACCATGATTTAGATGTGTCCGACACTTGAATCACGAGAGTAATTCATAAGAATTATATTATTCCATAAGTCGATATCACTCAATAGTAAATATTAAAGATTATGAATCTTCAATATAACGTTGTCATTTACCACATATATATATTAGTAAATTACTTGCACACCCCTTAGTTGTTGAGTAGATTCAAGCTAGTAATGTTATGTGTAGTATTATTAATATATTGTATAGGTAAGGTAAGGTAACTATATGTATTTGTTGAGCATACTCAAGGTATATATATTATACTTAGGTCGTCGTGATATGGTAGGTACGAGTGAATAATTACATTTCAATTTGTTGAGCAGACCTAAGGTCAAAGCGAAATTAGGACAACGTATCAAAGGGTTGTGAGTTGTGTATAATACAACCAATAAGGAGTTATCCACCATCTGTGGAGCTATGACTTTTTGAGCAGACTCAAGGTCAGAATTCCAAGATGGACGAGTCCTAACACCCACTGGTGAAGTCAAAAGGCTTCTACATTTTTCTTAGGGTTTGGTGAAACATAAAAGACTAGTGAGAGCCTCATTAGAAAAATGAAATGATAACACTTAACCTTTTTAATATTGAAAGAACATATGCTATATAATGTTATAATAATCTAAAATGATAAATTTATGCATTTGATACGCTTGATAAAATATTTATCAATTAAGATATACAAATGATTTGAATCAAAGATTGACAAATAGAAATATAACATATACTTACTAATAAATGCTTCCTGCATGTAATGTTTCAATACTCATATAAGTGCTTGATTTTATAACTATTAAATAAATTCATAATTTGGTCACTTTCTCGTTTATTTGGTCGAGACTATGTATTGCATTCTATGAGTTTCGAACTCTAAAAGCAATACAGGACTATGTATATTTGATCCATATACTATTTCATATAAGTGTAATACGGGGAACAGTTAGAGTTCGTAATGTACGATACGTCAATGGAATTATTTCATCCGAAATAAGCAAACAAAGCATAGTCCAAGATCGAATATTCAATTTGATTGATTATGATAAAGATCACATTATGTTAAAAGTAACACAAGACAAAAACCACAATACAGATCTAAGAACTCGATCACTAAAACGTCAGTCCGATCAGTTTATGCAAAGTGCAACATATTTGATGTCCATAAATGTTAAGGATAGTCAAGTGTTCTTTTATAAAGAGTTCATTATGATATTGTAGTAAGGAAGTCTTTTGAATGGTTTGACCATTTAGAAAAAATAACGAGTGTACAAGAGTAGATGTGATTCAAGGTCTGTTAGGATGAAGGGAGTATATTATCACTTCTGCTTCATTAAGAAACATCGAAAATGAGAACTGTAAAAATAATTGATAATTAGTATTGGAATAATAAATATGATTTCTATTCTGAAATGTATTTTCATATTGAAAATTGTTTTCTATGAGATTTATTTCTTTAAGTTCAAGATATTTGATCAAAGAACTCTCTACCATAATATAGTTGTAGAATATGAAATAAATAATCTATAATAAGTGAACGTTGGACCTCCGAATAGTTATATTAATGGCGAAAGTAGTGTGAGCATGCCATATAACAATGTTTGATTGCATCAAATTACGAAAAAAACTCGTAAAATGTACCGAGCATTATTTATGAAACAATAACTATTTTTCAGTATCGACTGAAAGATAGACATAGCTATATTTCAATATGAATACTACAAATATTATTATGAAATAAAGCTATAAGGTAGTATTTATTTTCATCGAAAGCAATGCGTTGGAAAAAATAGAAGCATTTAATATTATTTATAGTTATTTTGGAAATATAGACTAAGCAATACTTTTGAGAAATAATTTTATTATATAATTGTGAATCATATGATACTGGTTAATTATATCTCAAACAATTAAGGTCTATGCACTCATTTAGTGGGAGCGTCACAAGTGTTGAGTAACTCTTTGGATTGATACATATAGATGCATACAATTATAAGTCTATTAGTACCAAAACGATTCCACGTACCATCATATTTATCGATGAGTTATCATAGACGTGGATATGTGTCTATGATATGCTCATAGAATATAAAATGAAAGTAAATAAAATAACATGCGATAGAAATGATCCAGTTTGATCGAATGGGTGAGTACATTGGAAAGAGTTCCAAACGTACCTAAAAATGAAAAAATATTCAATCTCAAAAGTTACTCCTCCTTGTGGAACATAATGGTGTATCGATATAAAGTAGTCAAACTTTGTTGGATAAAGTACGATCAATTATAAGTGAAGTTGAGTTAATTTCTTTCTATAAGGTTGTGTACTTAAGAGTAGTACACAAGGTTAATATTATTTTATCTAAATAATAGTTTACAAAATCTTACTAGATAAGGGTTTATAAGAGACCCCAACATATCCTAGGCCAAGGAGTTGGAAGATTGTGCAAAATTGAAAGTATGCATGTTATAGTTATTCATAAGGGATCTTGTATGATTCTCCCCAAAAGGAATTTGGGAAAGAATGTCATTAGATAACATATTTTTGTTTAGGACATAAGTTTTGTAAACTAAAATAAAATCAGTTTTAGATATGGGAGCTCATAAAAAGTTTATGTATACTTATTCCATTGCATTGAGAAACAATTATTGTTTCAAGAAATACCAACTTCATAGCGAAGGAATTTATTTGAGAAATTATTGGTAGTAAAATAGAACTAGATATGATCCAATGATAAAAATGATTACATGAGATCAAAGGATATTAAATAACCTAAATGAACACATCACATTAGAATGTCTAATAAGTATTCTCGTACATTGAAGAGAAACCACAAGTTTCTTATTAATGTTGAAAATATACAATCCTTTAAATAAACCATTAAGATTGTTGACTCTATGATATGGTGTGATGCGCAGATTTGAAACAGATTCCAAGTACATTATCAAAATATGATTTCGTAAATGAACCTGAAAGGGATATGATCCATCAATCATGAATTTGTCTTTGAGAGAAAGACTAATACAGTTGGAATATAATGAACAACATTGATAGGATAACAATGCAAATTTCAACTGTTGAAATCAGTGTAATATATTCGATATTCGACATGTTAAGTTAATTTGGATTTACTTACAAAATTATCACTTAGTATGACTTTATGTTTGGTACATATGAATTGAAATAGAAAATTCAAAATAATGATTTAGAGTAGGCGGTTTACACATAATAACTAAAATGTCTCAAAGTCAGTAGGAGCGATACTGAGTTTGTGAGTCTTTGGATATGATCCAAGAAATGATAGAAAGGATCATTTTATAAGCATTAGAATTGAATAAATATTTTGATAGAAATATCAAATAGTTTGATTATCCATCAAAATGCAGAGAAAGCATGTATTCATAAGAAAGAACGTTAAAAAGTATATTGATATTCCTAAACTGTAAGCAAACAACAAATTGCTGATTTTAATGATGTGCTTGTATTAAAATCAGCCTTAGTTGTTTTAATACTCAACGTTGGGTCGTAAATGATGTCTTTTATAGTGAGTATAAAAGATAATGGGTATGTCCCAAATCGATATTCCAGGATACCTTATTATGTTGTTTAATACGGAATATGTGAGATGAATTCCTTATACATGGCAATAGAAATTATCATACATGTTATGTTGTCTACGGTACCAAGATTTGTTCATGTATTTGATACACAAAACAAATATTAAATCCAAATTGATATCACTGAATGATAGTTTAAAGTGTTCTCATGCATTTATGAAATACTAGAGAATTGTTTATAGAAGCAACAAACTCCCTATAAAGAAGTGTTCGGACTTAAAGTTTCATAAGTGATGTTGAGTATGATATGCCAATAATAAATTCAATTTAAAAGTCTTAAAATTGGAAATGTTCTAAGTGATAAACTGTGCCTAATTAAATGAAAAGGCTACATACATTTTCTTGAATAGCACCGCAATAAAGACGATGTATATAAATATAAATGCACAAATTTATAATTGAGCTGAAGATGATTCCAAATATTGAGAATCCTATAACATTATTATATGATAACAATGTTACAGTATAGTTCATAATAGAACATAGAGCTCACTGGAAGTCAAGAGACATACTCCAAATCGTTCTACACGATAAAGGTAGTTTATCAGCATCGGAGAGAGTTGATTGATAAAATAGATAATTGAAACATAATAGCATACCCGTTCATAGAGGGACTGACCAAGTTTTTTTCAAGAAAACCAATTAGAGAAGTTGGAATAAGATTCCATAATTGACTCCAAGTGCAAGTGGGAGATCTTGAGGACCCGTTTCTTCGACTCTCGAAAATTGACACTAATACATCATTGTTATTCACATGTTGTAACTCTAAGTGCTGGAGAAGCAGATTCTCAATGGTAAGAAAGAAAAATAAAGACAGAACAGAATCTAACACATGTTATTTCAATAAAAACTTTACAGCGGAAATTAAAATACAATCAAACTTAAATACATGGACAATTATAAATTTCTGTCCTTACAAATGCAGAATACTATAGTACAAGAGTGTGGGGGAAAGTGACCAAAATTTTCAGAAAATCTTCTAACTCCATGCTTCGAGCTCCATACAGCTTTCTTCCAAACTAAACTTGACTACTAGACTGCCTGGGAAATTAGTGCACTAACGATTTAAGGAAAAGGAAAATAAACTTCGAGTCAGTCAAGAGACTGGCGTGAGAACTCAAAATAGGTTGTTCGAAGACAAAAAGGTATCTCATAAAACCACGCCACACATAAACACGAAATGGGTTTTTACCTTATAAAAACCAAAACATTCTTACCTAAAATACTTGATATTATTTTTAATGATGTATCTTTGGAAACATTTGCAAGTAAACTTATTAATCTAAGCCGAAATTATTACATTGTCAAATTCTAGCATACTAACCACAAACGTAGGTTCTACATACAAAATGGCAGGCACTTATTGGAGAATGGATTTCCATACAAATAATTAGGTGAAGGGACTACCTTTCGGCAGAATATCTCTAGAGGAATGTACCGAGGCCCAACCGATGGTCCTCTAACAATACAAAATCGGCCTACCTCTTCCTAAATAGTACCGAATATGTCATCATCCCGGTCGTTACCGACCTATTCGAGTAACCTTGTAGCATACATACACATTAATTTGAATTCGGACGTCATAGAGGATAGAAATATATCTAGAAGGGGATGATCATACCCTAATGGTTGCGAACTACATAGCCTTGCCGCATCTACCCTGTTTCGGTCATTTCCGGTTATGAGGCTTGAGGTAGCGATTACCTTTCATTTAGCACATCATCTTCCTTTGAATGCCACACCGTCATTCCTTCGATCATAATTGACTTCCATAAACATATGATCTTCGAGCTCATACGTCTTAGAGAAGGGTGTTAAGTTAAGAGAAGTCGCCTTCTCCGCCACCAAACAGATGTATATTTACAGAAGTCAACAATGAAATCTCAAGAATGCAGTGTCCGACATCCATCCAAGTTCGTTAGGGGAATGAACGAAACCGAAGGCACTCCTTCTCTTACCATTAGTAGCGAGCAGCCCTTGCAACCCTAAGAGCTTTAGAAATGAAGGGACCACTAGTACTTTAGTATTTGGGGGCTAATCAGAATTATCAATAAGTAGTCCTTTCACGTCGAAAATCTTCGGTCTTCATTCTTCATTTTCTTTGTCAAATCTTCATTTTTCGAACGCATGCATTGGTTCTAAGTGATTTTCGAATAAGAATCACTCAAATCCGACATCGGTTTCTCCGAACCAATCATCGATAAAAAGAGGTTCCGTGAATGGAAAATCATTCTTTAATTGATTTAATTCTTTTTACCAAAATCTCTTTTAGAGGTATACATCTCCAAAACATCTTTTTCGGTATATACGGAATTATTAAACCTCTGTTATCAAATCCTTTGATTATATAAAATCCCCCGTTTTTAAACTCGGAATAATTCAAAATCATTTCAATTTCTTTCTTAGGCAAATATTTCCAAAATTATTTCATTTAAAGCTTTAACAAAGATTTCTTAGTTCAAAACTCATAATTTTGAAAGTTAAAACCAAGTTACCTAGGATGTTAATCCCAAAACCATTAAGTATTAAACGAGTAGAATCTATAAAAATCATCTAATTCTACTCAATATCAATTCTCGTATTCAACAAATATTATGGGCGGAATAACGAAGAAATCACCTTTTAAATTCCACTAATAGTACGAGTTCCCTCTTTGGGATTTAACACCAGTGTAAGAAGATCATCTCTATACAATCAAGTTGCAAATTAATCTAAATTTGCAAATTTTAAATTCTTTTATACTTAATTCGATTCCGACATTTCGACCTTATCTATCTCTCGTCCAAGGAAGAGGCCAGGTGAGCCAGGGCACTGGTTGCTCCTGAACATCTCCTTAGTTTAAGCACCTCACATCCAGATCTCATGAATAGAAAAGTCCAGTCTACTCGTCGGCTTTTAGAGGCAAGATTAAACCACTTAATTATAATCACTTTTCTTTAAATCATTTTTTTAAATTCTTTTTAAACAAACTACAAAACATCCCCATCATCATTAAAACACTTAATTATCCATTTAAAACATTTATAAAAGATATGAAAAAAAATTGTTAAGTTTAAAGCTATATTTCAAAAGCTAAAGAAAAGTGATGTGGATAAGTGATGCGGAAAGTGCTCTTTTAAGCTATATTGATCAAAAAAACTTTTATCATTTGAAAATTCTTTTTTATAACTCAAATCACTTTTAAATAATTCTAAAAGATCTATAAGATTTATTCCATATTTTTAAACAATTTTAAAACATTATTTTCTAAGAAATCTAGTTTTGGATCCTGAACTATAAAACCGTGATTTTTCAAAATGCTTTTTTACTCATATCTCAAAATCTAATTATCAAGATCTCAATTCTATTTCTTCATTGGAAAACTACGGATATAATAGTTTGAAAAATTCTTATCCCGAAGACTTCCAAGCTGTATCCCATCTTTTACACTCGTTTGACTTTTATGGCATGAAATCGCGAACCGTCGTTACACAACGCGCCTATTTTTGACTAAATTTTCAATTCTCATTCAAATTTCGCCAATTTTTTTTAAAATGTTTATACAACATTTCAAACTCATTTTAAACCATTTTTAGAGATGTCTAACTTCCATACACACCAATAGAGAAAAGTGAATTCCATTGTGCTTATCGACGTATATTTCCGTGACTTGCATATATTTTCAACATTCATATTTGAACAATCCGAACTTGATGGTCAATGCATATTAAACATCCATTCAAACATTATACCATCATCCAAAATAAAATATAATAGTTTAGGAGTTCTTACCTTCATTTTCCCTTCAAGCTAATATAAAATTGGCTAAAGCTCCACTACGATTGAACCAAAGCAAATGAAACTAAGCCTACGACCCAAGAAGGTGCTCGGCCTAACTGTAACACCCTATATTCTTATAACATTATTTAGAATAATTAATTGGTTAAATTAAATTAAATAATGTGAAGATTAATAGGTTGAGATTTGATTAAATTAAGGGTAGCCATGCCATGTTAATGTGTAAATTAAAATAAAATAACATGAACTAATGTGTTAGGAAACGAGTAAGGGTAATATGGAAAATAGAAGAGGCTTATACCCTAAAACCTTAGGAATTGAAACTCACGTTAATTCTCATTTTATCAAACTAAAAACTCTTAAGGCCGGCCACCATTATTGTTCTCAAGCAAAAATTAAAACTAGGATTCAAGAGAAGAAAGATAATCAACTAATTCAACATCAAATCTCACATCTATTGTACTCAAAGCTAAAGTGAATAATTACTACATCCCATTATCTTTTGGTTTTCGGTTTGAAGACAAGGTCCGAATTTTTTTGCATGTATATGCTGTGTTTATATGATTAATATATATATATATATATATATATATATATATATATATGTTTATTGGTGAATTATCCATGTTCGTGTTAGTTTCTATGATATGTTTGATATGAAAACCCTATTAAATGATATCCAAATGCGTTGAAAATTTAAATATAGGTCGAAAATGATACTTAGAGATGAATTTCAATTTTTATAAATTTCTAAGTTTATATGGATTTTATATTAATTTTCTAGTGTAGAAAATGATTTATTGGGTTATAAATTATTTACGGCTAAATAAATAATTATTTGGGTTTGAAATTTTTATATGTTGGAAAACATATTAAAATAGATTTTTTGGAATTTTTGCAGATTTTTCCTAAGTGTTGTGATGAATATATAAAATTATTTAAGGTATGAGATTTAATTTTTTTATAATTTAACTAAGGAGGAGAAGCATTTTATGAATAAAATCATTATTTATTTTTGGAAAATAATGGTAGCACTTTTATGAAAAGTAATTGTTAACCAATGAGAATGTGACAAGCAAAGGCAAGCTAGCTGAAAAGTTGTCCTTTTTAAGTTAAAAGCAAAGAAATCATACTTTAAGCATGTCTAAGCCTTTTACGGCATTAAACCTTCTGACCCAGACCTTTCGACAAGGTTGAAAGGTTCATAGCTTTCAAAAAGGTCAAACCAATGCATATGAGACGAAGTTACTTGGCACGTAATGAACTGGACACGATGGAAGGGTACTTAGTCAAAAGGTTGATGACCAAAGAGGTTGGGGTATGTTTGTTTTATAAACCAAAAGCATTTACCTGCTTGCTTTCGAAAAGGAGCTTTCGATTTGGTTGCTTTCGACCAGGTTAATTATTTAAAATAAAGGTTTTAAACCTTTCGACAACGTCGAAAGGTTACTGCTGCTTTATTTTTCTTTGAACCTTCCGGTAAAGTCGAAAGATTTACTTGTTTTAAAACCAGCCGTTTCTCCATGCTTTCAAAAGAAAGCTTTCGACTTAGATGATTTACCCTTGTTTCATAAATTGAAGTATAGTCCAAGCTTTCGATGGATTTGTTTTAAAGACAAAGGCCTGTTGTTTTAAATAATATGTTTTAAAGCTTTCGAAGCAGAGCTTTCGACAAAGTCGAAAGATAGCTTCCAATGAAGTCTAAAGGTTTTGAAAGAGGATTTTCCACATGTTTTAAATTGCACCCAATGTGCTTTTGAATGGTTTATGTTTAAGATTTTAATGCTTTTGAAAGGTTTTGTTTTTGAATGATTTCAAAGAAGTCGAGAGGTAACCTTTCGAAGGGGTTGAAAGGTAGGTTCCGACAAAGTCGGAAGGTTCTATTTTGAAATGATTTCGGAAGGTTTCAAAAGGAAGGTTTCCCAAAGGTTTTTTAAGGTAATGGTTTAAAGTGTTTATAAAGTAAGGTGTTTAAAGCTTCAATGGTTTCGAAACGTTTTAGTTTAATGGTTTCGAAAGGTTTTAGTTCAATTCTTTCGAAGGGTTTGAGATCAATGGTTTCGAAAGGTTTGATAAATGATTCGAAAGGTAAGATTTTGGCTTCTTGGCCTAGAAAATTAAAGGTTTTACTTGAGTTCGGAAGGTATTCTTTCAAAGGTTTAGAAGAGGTACTTTCAAATCTTAAATGTTATCATCAACTAAAGTTTGAGTAAAGAATATATATAAACCTGGTAATGTGATTTTGAGCAAAGCATAAAGACTATATATTTTTCCATGTATAAGTTAATATAAACGCTTTAGATCATTTTGAAATATTTTCAAGGAAATTTATTGGAGGGGATCCTTAAGTGAAAATGACTCAGATATTAGAATACTAGATGGGACTAGTGTGGGGTCGCACCCTATACATTAGCTATTAGCCCCAGCTTATTATTGTCCAAAATTCCAGTGTATAGGGCTTTGTCACAGGTAGACTAAAATTATAATTACACACCAAAAGGAATACATGTTTGTATACATATAGGTAATTGGTGAGCCTAAAAATCTATTAGGATCAGGAAGATCTGGGAGATAAGTAAGTTAGGGACAAACCGTAGCGAAGTATTTAACAGATAGTTAAGGATAGACAGTCCAGAAGTGAAATATTTAACAGATAGTTAAAGATAGGTAATCTAGAAGAAGAATAGCTAACAGATGTTAGATTAATCTTGATTATATTGTCTAGTAGGCCTGAGTCAACCAAAGATTAAAAGTTATCCAGATAAAACTTATGTGCTTGAACAGATAGTTCGTTATTACCTGGTATTTATGTATGTTTACATAAATATGCTTTATATTGTTTGATCTGTTTTAATTGCAGGAAAAAGGTCTTGCAAAGATATGTTTTAAAAGATGTTAATGAGGGGAAACCCGTTCCGCTAAGCGGCACGGTCTCACTTAACATACTAAACCAGGATGTATATTATTATTCATACCAGGCTTTATGTCTGACTCGAAGTTTATGTTTTCCCCTTAAACTCTCGGATGCTTAAAGTTAATTTAAGTAGGATGAGAGTTTAAGGTCTTTTTCAAGTTTAGTGAGATGACGAATAAAGCTAGCGGAGGCATGTAGGAGGCAAATTGATAGCTATTTAGGAGTTGCATTTTTATGTTGTATTTACGCTTTGTATTAAGTCTATTATGACTATATGACTTTGATCATCCAAAGAGGTATCTTTATATACCACTCTTGGTGTACTTCGTATTAAGTATATTTTATCTGTAGTGGGAACATATTGGGATTATGTATTAAGAATGGAACATCTGTTTTAAATGTAATATAGAAAAGTTGTTTTGAAATCTTTGTTTTATTTCATGTTCAAGTGTTTTTGATATTATAGATACATTGACATGGCCGTATTTAGTCGCTGAAAGCTAATACTATAGACGACTTCAGCATTTGTAGCGCTTAGTTTTGGAGCTCTAGATATGAGATGTTACAGCTTAGTATTAGAGCATGGTTAATGAAATACTTTAACTAAAAATGGTTTTTGAAAAAAAATCCTTAGTAATTAGAGTTAAGATTGGGGTATGGGATAATGTTATAGTAATGTACTTGTATTTGTTATATATAAGTATACACTACATCTCTAGACTCCAATCTTAGTTAGGCTATTCATCTGTATCTCATGAAGCTTGAATACGTATATGAAAGGACAAAGAGGCATAATTAATCTTGGAGTAGATAGCACCACCACTAATTGAAATGCCTGACCAAATGCTAGAAGAGGTCCAGATCAGGCTCAAGCTGAAACTGTTGGTGCTAGGGTTCCCCGAGTGGATATGGGAGCCATGTACCGGTTCTTCGTAAACATGATGCAAGCTAGAATTGCAACTAGAGTTGCAGGAGGAAATGCTGCTGGAAGTGGAGTATACGAAGCTCCGATGGTCATCCCATATGCTAACTTAAGCAAAGACTATACCAGGCTTGGAGGAAATCCGTTCATTGGAACCGAAGATGCGATCGAGATGGAAAATTGGTTGTTACATTCTGAGAGAATCTTTGCTAACCTAGGATTGAACGATGAGAAGAAGAGGAGATTAGCTTCGAGATAGCTTCAAGAAGCTGCTCTATTTTGATGGAATACTATTGTAGCTGGTGTTGATAAGGAAACCATGACTTGGGCGGAGTTTAGGAGAAGATTTCAAGAAAGGTCCATGTTGGTGGTGTCATAGTCGGCATTGGTTAGGAAGTTTGCTGAACTAGAATAAGGGAAGATGTTTATTTTAGAGTAGGCAGGGAAATTTGAAGAGTTAGCCTGTTATGGGTAGGCATGAGAAGTTTATAAGAGGTTTGAGACCGGAGTTGATAAGTGTTACCTTACTGCACTTAAGGGATCCGAGTGATGTGGTGGTGAAAATGGCGTTGAGGCAGGAAGAGGCGTTAGCTTGTTTGAAGAGGAAAATGAAGGAGGTCCTGGGGGGACAGGGCTAGAAAAGAAAGTTTTTTTAGAAGAAGGATGCTCAGAAGGGAGGAGCATAGAAGAAGGGAAAAGCTGAGGTGGTTTGTTATAAATGCGATAAGAAGGGACACTATGCTCATGAGTGTCGGACCGAAAAAGGAGGAGTAGTTGGAAAGAAGGATATCCGATGTTTTAATTTTGATCAGATCGATCACTACAAGAACAAATGCCCGTAGCCTGCTGGAGATGGAAGAGGGAAAGTTTATGCATTGGAACCTACAACCTCAAGGCCAGTGGTGTAGGAGAAAGGGAAGGCTGTTCTGGGTGGCTCGCTATAGATTCACGGTGTGTTTATCAACGTTCTATTTGATACCGATGCATCACATTCTTTTATTTCTCGATGTTTGGTAGATAAGCTTAACCTAGAACCCTCATATTTAGTTACTTCCTTGAGGGTTGCGAATCCGATAGGAGGGTATGCAACACTTGGGATATGTGTGACTATTTAGAATTTGATTTGCTAGGTCATACTTTTGATTGTAGTTTGCATGTGTTTGACTTTGTGGGGTTTGGGTATCCTTAGGATGGATTGGTTAAGTAAATATGATGCTAGGATATTTTTCCATGATAGGAAAATATCACTTAGTCACTCGGATTATAGTGATCGGATAGTTTATACCATAGAGAACCCTAGTTGCGAAATGAATGCTTTATTGGGTAATAAGTAGTTGGAGGATGAGTTGCATCAAATCTTTGTAGTTAGAGAATTTGCTGATGTGTTTGAACCGATAGTTGGATTGCCACCAAAATAAGCCATTGAGTTTCGGATTGACTTAGTGCTTGGAGCTGAACTTGACAGTAGGCCGCCAAGCAGGATGACACCTACAAAGATGAGAGAGTTGAAAGTGCAGTTGGTGGATTTGGAAGGCAAGAATTTTATCCGACCGAGTTCGCCTTGAGGAGCTGCCGTAGTGTTTGCTAAGAAACTGAACGGATCGTTGAGGCTATGCATCGATTATCGTAAGTTGAGTGAGAAGATGGTAAAGAACCGATATCCATTACCGAGAATTGATGATTTGTTCGATTAGTTAAGTGGAGCCAAAGGTATTCTCTCAGTTGGATTTGGTGACGGGGTTTCGTCAGCTTAGAGTGGTAGAGGATAGTATTCCTTTGACGGCATTTAGGATGAGGTATGGATCGTACGAATGGCTAGTTATTCCATTCAGACCAACTAATGCACCAACATTCTTTATGGATTTGATGAACCAAATTTTATGAGAGCACTTGGATAGGTTTGTGTTGGTCTACATAGATGATATTTTGATATACTCTAAGGATGAGAATGAGCATGAAGTTCATCTTAGAGTTGTGCTTGAGACGTTGAGGGGGCATCAGTTGATGGCTAAGTTTTCTAAATGTCATTTTTGGAAGAAGGAAGTGAAATTCCTTTGTCATATAGTCTCAGAGAAAGGGTTGTATGTAGATCCGACCAAGATTGAGGCGGTGGATAACTAGAAGAGACCAAAGACGGTGACCGAGATAAAGAGCTTTCTTGGATTAGCGGGATATTATCGAAGGTTTATAAAGAATTTTTCACGGATAGCTACACTGATGACTAAGATTACGCGAAAAGATATAAAGTTTGTATGGAATGAGAAGTGTGAGGGAGCATTCCAGAGCTTGAAACACTTATTGACCCATGCATCGGTGTTAGTGGTTCCGTAGGAGAACCAAGATTTGGTTGTTTATACCGATGCGTGTGAAACTGGATTGGGAACTGTTTTGATGCAAAGAGGCAAAGTGATTGCTTATGCTTCGTGATAGCTCAGACCATATGAAGTTAGGTACCCAACGCATGATTTGGGGTTAGCCGACGTAATATTTGTTTTAAAGATGTGGAGGCATTACCTGTTGGGAGAGTGATTTGAGCTTTATACAAATTATAAGTCATTAAAGTACTTATTCTTTCAGAAGGAGCTGAACATGAGATAGCAAATATGGTTGGATTTTATTGTTGCTTATGATTTTAGGATTGAGTACACACCCGAGAAAGGAAATAAGGTAGCAGATGCACTTAGCAGGAAACATCAGAATGCAGTATTGGCTATGATTGCTGGATGGAAAGATTTGGAAGCATTGTCAGTTTGTAGAGTGCAGTATAGATCCGAGGCAGGTTCTAGTGCAGGAAGTGCTGTATTGTCTTGTTTAGAAGTTCGACAGATAACAATTTAAAAGACAACTTCTAAGCAGGAGGAGGATCCAGTTATGGCTGAATAGATCAGAAGATTATGTGAAGGAACTGAGAAGGATGACTTAAAGGATTTCAGTCTTGACCAAAAAGGGTGGTTGAGAACGAAACGAAGGTTGTGTGTTCCGAATGTAGGAGACACGAGGAAAGAAGTTTTGGATTAATGCCATCGTTCGAAGTTCACTATCCATCCAGGAGGAATGAAGATGTATCAGGATATGAAGAGAAGTTTCTTCTGGGAAGATATGAAATAGGACATTTGTTTATGTGTTAAGCAGTGCTTGAATTGCCAACAGGCAAAGGCTGAACACCAGAAGTCAAGTGGATTGCTTCAACCGTTAGAAGTTCCGTTGTGGAAGTGGAATTCTATCTCTATGGATTTTATTGATAGGTTGCCAAGGTCTAGTAGAGTAAATGAAAGCATATGGGTCATAGTGGATAGACTAACCAAGAGTGCCTATTTCATTTCGGTAAAGTCAACTAGGACGACACCAATTTTGACGAAGTTATTTATGAAAAATGTGGTTAGGCTGCACACAATTCCTAGTAGTATCATCAGTGACAGAGATTCTTTGTTTACTAGTGAGTTCTAGAAGAGTCCACAGGAAGCATTAGGAACCAAGCTCAATATGAGTACCGCTTACCATCCACATCATGATGGGTAAACGAAAAGAGTTAATAAAGTCTTGGAGGATTTGTTAAGAGCCTGCATACTAGATTTCGAGGGATCATGGAAGGACCATCTTCATTTAGTCGAGTTCTCATATAATAATAGTTATTAGACGAGTATTAGGATGTCACCGTTTGAATCTTTGTTTGGGAGGCCATGCAAATCTCCTGTGTTTTGATTAGAGACTGGGGATGTGTTTGTTTTTGGTCCGGATTTGGTGAAAGAAGCTACAAAGAAGATTGAGTTGATCCGAGCTAGGATGTAGGAAGCTCGGTCTAGGAAGAAAAGTTATGCAGACTGAAGGAAGAAAGACTTGGAATTCTCTGTTGGAGACTATGTGTTTATTAAGATTTCACTGATGAAAGGTGTGATTAGATTTAGAAAATCAGGAAAGTTAGCACTTAGATTCATAGGACCTTTCCCTGTTGTTGAGAGGATTAGGAAACTCGCTTATAAAGTGGAGTTACCGAGTACTTTGGTAGAAGTCCACGATATTTTTCGTGTTTCTCATCTTAGAAAGTGTGTTAGAGACTCGAAGACTACTATAGCACCTACAATGTTAGAGGATTTAGTAATAGAACCGGAGTTGACCATAGTTAGAAAGTCGATTCGGATTGTGGCAAGAGATGGGAAGAAGTTGAGAAACAAGGCAGTCAGATTAATAAAGGTCAGTGGAGTGATGATGCAAAGGACTGTACTTGGGAGACTGAGAGCAGGATTAGAGAGACTTACCCTGATTTGTTTTGATGGTATGTTTTACTTTTGATTGTTTTGTTGTGCATCTTATAGTAATTTCGAGGATGAAATTCTTTAAGGTGGGGAGTCTGTAACACCTTATATTTGTATAACATTATTTAGAATAATTAATTGGGTAAATTAAATAGAATAATGTGAAGATTAATTGTAACATTCTAAAATTTTCGACTTCGTAAATTCAACATCGACACTCACTTTATCGACTGCCGAATATCGAAGGCCGAAAACCGAATAGTTATGGGTTTTAAAAAGAATTTAAGAAAAGAAAAAGAGAGAAAAGATAGAAAATAGAAAAAGAAAGATAGAGGGAAAAGAAGATAGACAATTTTTTTTAGAAAACAGAGAATTAGAAAAACAGAAGATAGAAAATTTTAAAAATAGAACGGACAGAAAGGAAACAACAGAACAATTACAGAATCTCACAATTCGCAGCGGAACAACATATAATAATAAATGAATAATCTTTAAACAAAGAACTATATCAGTTATTACATTACATTTCATTTCATTACATAATCATCAGAGTGTACAACAACATACAACATCAACAAACAGTGCAGCGGAAAAAGAAATACTATATAAACTAGTAATACGCCATGCCAATCCAGCTTGCCTCCAGCAACTCCAGAATATCCAGAATATCCTGATAAACCTAACTCTTAACTGCCCGTGTGGAAATTGGTGGGCACCCAGAGTTTAGGAAGGAAAACAATAAACTCCGAGTCAGTCATGTGACTGGTGTGAGAACTCAAAACAGTTTATTTATCTTTAAAATCAAAATAGAGGAATATTTTTAAATCAATTCGCAATGCTTTTAAAAATGAGACTACCATAAGGCCTCCCGCACACACACACAATGCAAACGCAGAATCGGAGGAGATTTCTCCTTATGATAGTCAAAGATGCTTGATACGCATTTAAAATAATATTTGATATTATTATTAGTGTATAGTGTAGGAAAAATTCATTTCGAAAGTAGAATATAAATCTTAGCCAACATACGACCATTATCGTATGCCTACTATAGCTACCATCCAAACAGTGGTGACCACCATAAGTGAATGGCAGGTTCTACAACTAATACCGTACAAGTTTCGTATTGGGAATTGGATTTCCAACAAATGGTCAGGCCAAGGAACTTCCCATTGCCACTGAGAATGCCTCTGGATGGACATCCCCGAGAACCAAACCGGATCTCAACCAACACAAGGCCGGGTTACTCCTAACTGAGCAACAACTGACCGAATATGCCATCCCCCGGTCCTTTGGGACCTTTTTCCGAGAGCGCTCTCTAATCAATTCACACAATCATAAAAACAAAGTGTTTCAACATGAGTAAGTATCTGGGCTCCATACCATGATACCACCCTTTTCCAGAAGGAAATGGACACATCCTAAAGGGTGCTACCCCTCATAACCTTGCTGCTTCTTTCCTGTTTTGACCATTTCCGGGATGTGAGGCTCGACGAATTCACGTCCACAAAAACATACTTTATACAAAAGCCATGCTTTGGGTCAACAAATGATCAACACAATGATCACTAAGATAGACGATCAAATAAATGATCCTATCACAATAATCAACACAATGATCATTTCAGCATCACTCAGCATGTCACATTACCAAATTGGGAATATATCGCTGATAACTTCAACTATATAACCTTTGAGCACATACGTCTCAAAGAAGGGTGTTAAGCGAAGAATAAATTCTCCGCCACCAACAGAAATATATTTGAAAGAAATCGGCTTTATATCTCAACTTGTAATGTCAGGCATACAATCCATACAAGTCTGTTCCGGGATCGAACAGAACCGAAGGCACTTACAAAGAAGTCCTTGCAATCCGGATATTCACAATCCTGATCGGATTTCCCATCACTTAGGGAGTCTCTATACCGTTGCAACTCAGTGCAGAGACAATCGATAGGTCATCCTATCGCTTTCGCAAATACCGGGTCTTCAACACCGATCTTCAATGCAATTCACAACGACGTATCACATATTCGGAATGGGTTATACAACCCCATGGTCCTTTCCCGGTTAACCCGAATAGTGAGCGCTTATTCAAAAATAAGTGTGCATTCAAATTCAATCAATTCACATCAAATACCCATTCAAAGGGAAATACTGATAGTCGGCTATCGAACTATCAATTGATATGCATACATCACCAGATTCCAAATAATTTTCCAAATTATTTATTTTTCCAAAATATCTTTACAAGATATATAATTTCAACACTTTAAAAAAAATAAATCAACATTTATTTTCAAACAAATTCCCTTTTCACTTATAAATTCCATAATGAATTTATATTTCAAAATATTCGTGCATATACGATTTCAACTATCCATTTCCAATTTATCTTCAAAAAAAGATAAATTCTAAATATTCACTTCATATTTGAAAACATTTCCATACTTATTATTCATAAGTAATTCACAAATCTTTTTATTTTCAACCTTGGAAAATATTCAATATACTTAAATCGAATTAAGTATATAATTCATTCTTTAAGAAAATCATTCTCTTAAACATATTTATTTGGGCCAAAACGAATGTTACGTAAAACATCGTTACGACAACCCAAAATCACTAGTATAGGGATTCGAAATTAAAATAGATATATAAATCCCAATACTATACAAAACATTTCCTTTCGGAAATCATTTACTATAACAACAGTGTTATAGTCCACTATTTCCTTTTATTTTTCGAAAACGTCTATTTCAACAATGAATGTTGAAATCAATGGTTTCGAATCTCAACACATTTTAAAACATCGTTAGATCGTTTTAATTCAATTTAAACATCTCATTCAAAACAATTTCTTTAACATATCATTCACTATTCAAAAACGTGAATATACTTCTTTAACAAATTCCATCCTTTTATTCATTTTAATTCAAAGAATTATTCACTGTCTAAAAACGTGAATATAACTCTATTTCTAAGTTATAACAATTAACTTATCAAAATAAGTCGTTTGTGAATTTATAAAACAATGTTTATAAATTCCATTTCGATTTATTTATAAAAACTTCCTTTTTATAAATTCCTTTATTAACATATTCCAGTTTATAACTAAATTATAAACTAAACGTTCATATTATAAGTTAACTACTTATAAAACGATTATTTACAAAATCGTTCTTTTAAAGATTTTCCAATTTATAAATCTTTAATTTTATAAGATTCATTTATTTAACCAATCCATTCTTCAAATAATTTCACTAAATTTATAAATCTTGCTATTTATAATTTTCATTTATAACTTCACAGTTTATAATTCTATAAATTTCATTTCATTTATGAAATTCATTTCCACTACATTCAAACACTTATAAAAACTCGTTTTATAACGTCCATATTTCAATTTATAAATATCCATTTATAAATCTCTTAATATAAATTAATTTATATTATTCTTTAAAACGTCTTTAAATTCTTTTAAAAACTTCACCATACTGATTTATAAAATAATTAAATTTTATAAATCCTATATTTAAACTTTTTATAACAAGTTCAGAATCCCAATTTAAACTCTTTTATAAAGTCATTAATTCCTTATTTTCAAAAATCAGCTTTTAACTATATTTCTTAAAAATCATAATTTTTATAACATTAAAAATTATAACGTTTATTTATTTGAAATGGATCAATTCCAAAAATATAGTATATTTTCAAAAATCACTTTAAAATCATCTTAAAATCCCAAATCTGGGTCCAATGATGCTACACACCAAATAGTCAATCACGACTACAACGATCCATCATATATCGATATGATAATCAATCAAATATCAAAATATCTGAAATAAAATAAAAACTGTTGAGGAATCCAGTTGGATCCCTCCAACCTGTTTCCTGCATCCAAAAACATTAGCACAATACCAATTTCGCTCCAGTACGAAATTATCGCGGTACATGTTCTTAATAAATATTATCCGCTTAATAACGGCGTAATAGGGTCTCATCCGCTAAAAAAAAATGCGGGAAATCAACAACTGCAATATATACATATGCCAATATATATATATTGATATTATATATAATACCAATTTCACTGTTTATGAAATATTCGCGGTATATGTTTATATTAAATAACATCCGCTTACTAACGGCGCATAATGTCTATTTTAACAATCAATAATTTACAGTCATCATTCAAACATGCATTCAAATATTTTAAATCTAACTATTTAAAATAAAATCGAAATCTATTCGATTGAGTGAGAAGTTCTCACCTTGGTTTTAATTTCCGTTTAAGCTTTTATTTCGAATAAAATTAAACGCGCGTTTAATTTTACCCGAAATTCTCACTAACTCCAAACGACTCCAAACCAACTCTATCGCGTAGTGCTCGTCCATACGATTCCAACGCAACTGAGTTTGCATTTTTTCGACCTCGTATGAAAAAGTTATTGATTTTACAAGTTTGCACACAATTATATTAACTAATTTCAACATAAACTTTTATATTATAACCTACAAACATTTCAGGCCATTGGATCCCACCCTCATCAGATCTGGCCGTCTCCCCCTTTCTTCCCCTTTCACGTATTCATCTCCAGGAAATGAAAAAAATGAGGCCGAACAAACATAAACCCATTACAAGAATTAGGGTTTCATATTGCATCCGATTCAAGCGACATGAATACGATCAAGCACCCCCAAATCGAAGCCACTCACCTCCACTACACTCGGCCCCATCCCCAGCAAGCTCGGCTGCACAAAACGCCCAGAAAGGCGTGCGAAAACTGATGGGAACGGCCCATCCTTGCTCCCTCTACGCAACTCCAAACTCGATCATATCCGTATGGATTTCAAGCTCTCTTCATGCTCTACCTTTTTCGTGTTGAACACTTCTTCTAATTCCTGATGGATTGGAAGAAATCGAGGAGGGAATGAGATTGAATTCTGGCCATCCACTTATTAGGGCCGGCTAGGGTTATTTTTTTTTTTTTTATTAAATGAAGGGGGTAGTGTGCATATTTATAAGGAACGAGCAAGCGTAAACACTATTCATCCCGGAAATTCCGAACTCCGATTTAGACGCCGTAACCAGCGTACCTAGGGTTTACCCCGCGTTCCGGACACAATGGAACAGGTTTCGGAAGCTAATTCGGAAGTATGTGCGAGTTATGGCTGAAAACGCTCAATTTGAATTAAACCGATTTAAACCGATTTCTAGGCGTTTTAATTTGTACCGGACAAACGGTAAATCCAATTGACTTAAAATTTGAAACCTTACAATAATATCACATTACGGATCCGATGAAACTGGTTTCGTCGAATTCCGAGACTTTTTGAAAAATGGCTATTTTGACTCGCCAAATTTAAATTAAAAACGATTCGATGCGTTTCGAGCTGCCACGATCAAACGATAGCTCCGATTGACACGAAAATTGAAATCCGGTAATAACTAACTATTACGGATCCAATGAAACTGGTTTCGTTCAATTCTGAGACTGTCCAAAAATTGACTATTTTACAGTCGATTATTAAATATTAAAATATTCAATTTTCACAAATTAACTTTTAATTCGATTTTAAAAGTTCTAAAATATTTCTATAACTCCAGTATGATAAAATAAAATTTTACAAATCATTTTCTATCATATTTAACTCTATTTTCAATTATTTCCATAATTTCACATATTAAATTACCGATTTAATTATTCAATTAAATCCAAAAATTCAAATAAAAATTTATTTGACTTATAAATTCACTTATTAATATTTAAAATTAATTAAATATTCAATTTTTAATTATTAAAAATTCTGGGTCGTTACAATCTTTCCCCCTTAAAAGAATTTCGTCCTCGAAATTACAAGTAAGAAAAGTTACAGAATCTATTAATTTTCCAAAATTCATAATTAAACTTCTTATAATTCTTTACTAAGTTTTCAAATCATACTTAGTTATCTTTCCAAAAACAACTACTATTGCTTAACTTTCAACTTTAAAACAAAGTTTAAAGTTTTCAAAATTTTCCAAATTTTCTCAAATTTTTCTAACGCCTTAAATTTCCGAAAAAATTCGCCATGTCTCCTTTGCGCGGCTCGATCCGAAAAAAAATGACAGTATATATATCACAAATATACATCTCATCAAGTAATGAGGCATCCCGAAGGGAAAAAAGTGTAAAAGTACTGTATTTAATCCGAGATATGTACCTTATATTTTATTAGCGAGCATATACGGCTAATATAGCGCTAAAGCGAACTCCAAATGCGAAGCAAACACGATCCGCACCTACTAAACACTTAACAAACAACATGAGAACATGCACATATGCAAATAATCTCAATATACAACATATAACAACATGATAACTATATATGTCACATAGCAAATGCAACAATAGCAATATATATTCAACCATCATCCAATTACCATTCAACAAATTCATAACCAATATATTCATTCATATTTTCATTCATATACAATGAATTGGTTTTCACTCTAAATCATATTTGATTTATCAACATTGGATTTTATCAACATTCTTTTTCAATTCAATTAGTTTGCATTCACTAATTAAATCCAATTCACATTAAATTCTATTCAAATTTATTTACTTCTAATTTGAATTCAATTTCATAGCTTTAAATTTTACTAATTCAATTTCATTAACTCTTAATGAATTATATATAACCAATCAACAATCAAATAACAACCAAAGTATATTAGTTACAACCAAATTCCTTTGCTTATATTCATTCTCATTCAATTTATTCAACTTCTAATAACATTAGATTTCAATGAATTAATACTTACATTCATTATTTCATATCTACTTAATTCACATTTAATTGATTCACAATTCAATTCATTTATTCAATTCAATTACCAAAGTTGAATTTCATTCACATAACTTAAGTTCACATTTATCTTTATTACTAATATCAACTTCATTTAACTTTGAATTCATTTTTATTTACAACTCATATTCATAAATATATTCATATAGTTTCACTTCTCATTTATATAAGTTTATTTCCCAATTGTAATTCACTTTAATTATAACTCAATTCTTATAATTCTTTTGCTAATACAATTATTCTTTTATTCAGATTATTCAAACAACTAAACAATCACTTATATATACACTTTAATAATTCTGAAAAATTATTCCTTTATATATAAAAATATAATCGAGGCAAAATTATTTCATTTACCCAATTTTAAAATCAATATTATGTCGAATTGTTCTATTCCAGTGTTTAGAAACCCCTTCGGCAAAGTTGTACATACCGTGCTGAGGAAGGTTCATATGCCACTCAATAAACCAATCATCACAATATAAAACAATTTTATATACACTAACAAATACGCTCTCATAGCTATTATTACACTCAAACTCATTCTAGAGTACTGCTGACTCTATCTCTAATGAATTATACCCAACAGAACCATGGTTGTCGCTTAACCATAAGCTCTGATACCAAATGTAACATTCTAAAATTTTCGACTTCGTAAATTCAACATCGACACTCACTTTATCGACTGCCGAATATCGAAGGCCGAAAACCGAATAGTTATGGGTTTTAAAAAGAATTTAAGAAAAGAAAAAGAGAGAAAAGATAGAAAATAGAAAAAGAAAGATAGAGGGAAAAGAAGATAGACAATTTTTTTTAGAAAACAGAGAATTAGAAAAACAGAAGATAGAAAATTTTAAAAATAGAACGGACAGAAAGGAAACAACAGAACAATTACAGAATCTCACAATTCGCAGCGGAACAACATATAATAATAAATGAATAATCTTTAAACAAAGAACTATATCAGTTATTACATTACATTTCATTTCATTACATAATCATCAGAGTGTACAACAACATACAACATCAACAAACAGTGCAGCGGAAAAAGAAATACTATATAAACTAGTAATACGCCATGCCAATCCAGCTTGCCTCCAGCAACTCCAGAATATCCAGAATATCCTGATAAACCTAACTCTTAACTGCCCGTGTGGAAATTGGTGGGCACCCAGAGTTTAGGAAGGAAAACAATAAACTCCGAGTCAGTCATGTGACTGGTGTGAGAACTCAAAACAGTTTATTTATCTTTAAAATCAAAATAGAGGAATATTTTTAAATCAATTCGCAATGCTTTTAAAAATGAGACTACCATAAGGCCTCCCGCACACACACACAATGCAAACGCAGAATCGGAGGAGATTTCTCCTTATGATAGTCAAAGATGCTTGATACGCATTTAAAATAATATTTGATATTATTATTAGTGTATAGTGTAGGAAAAATTCATTTCGAAAGTAGAATATAAATCTTAGCCAACATACGACCATTATCGTATGCCTACTATAGCTACCATCCAAACAGTGGTGACCACCATAAGTGAATGGCAGGTTCTACAACTAATACCGTACAAGTTTCGTATTGGGAATTGGATTTCCAACAAATGGTCAGGCCAAGGAACTTCCCATTGCCACTGAGAATGCCTCTGGATGGACATCCCCGAGAACCAAACCGGATCTCAACCAACACAAGGCCGGGTTACTCCTAACTGAGCAACAACTGACCGAATATGCCATCCCCCGGTCCTTTGGGACCTTTTTCCGAGAGCGCTCTCTAATCAATTCACACAATCATAAAAACAAAGTGTTTCAACATGAGTAAGTATCTGGGCTCCATACCATGATACCACCCTTTTCCAGAAGGAAATGGACACATCCTAAAGGGTGCTACCCCTCATAACCTTGCTGCTTCTTTCCTGTTTTGACCATTTCCGGGATGTGAGGCTCGACGAATTCACGTCCACAAAAACATACTTTATACAAAAGCCATGCTTTGGGTCAACAAATGATCAACACAATGATCACTAAGATAGACGATCAAATAAATGATCCTATCACAATAATCAACACAATGATCATTTCAGCATCACTCAGCATGTCACATTACCAAATTGGGAATATATCGCTGATAACTTCAACTATATAACCTTTGAGCACATACGTCTCAAAGAAGGGTGTTAAGCGAAGAATAAATTCTCCGCCACCAACAGAAATATATTTGAAAGAAATCGGCTTTATATCTCAACTTGTAATGTCAGGCATACAATCCATACAAGTCTGTTCCGGGATCGAACAGAACCGAAGGCACTTACAAAGAAGTCCTTGCAATCCGGATATTCACAATCCTGATCGGATTTCCCATCACTTAGGGAGTCTCTATACCGTTGCAACTCAGTGCAGAGACAATCGATAGGTCATCCTATCGCTTTCGCAAATACCGGGTCTTCAACACCGATCTTCAATGCAATTCACAACGACGTATCACATATTCGGAATGGGTTATACAACCCCATGGTCCTTTCCCGGTTAACCCGAATAGTGAGCGCTTATTCAAAAATAAGTGTGCATTCAAATTCAATCAATTCACATCAAATACCCATTCAAAGGGAAATACTGATAGTCGGCTATCGAACTATCAATTGATATGCATACATCACCAGATTCCAAATAATTTTCCAAATTATTTATTTTTCCAAAATATCTTTACAAGATATATAATTTCAACACTTTAAAAAAAATAAATCAACATTTATTTTCAAACAAATTCCCTTTTCACTTATAAATTCCATAATGAATTTATATTTCAAAATATTCGTGCATATACGATTTCAACTATCCATTTCCAATTTATCTTCAAAAAAAGATAAATTCTAAATATTCACTTCATATTTGAAAACATTTCCATACTTATTATTCATAAGTAATTCACAAATCTTTTTATTTTCAACCTTGGAAAATATTCAATATACTTAAATCGAATTAAGTATATAATTCATTCTTTAAGAAAATCATTCTCTTAAACATATTTATTTGGGCCAAAACGAATGTTACGTAAAACATCGTTACGACAACCCAAAATCACTAGTATAGGGATTCGAAATTAAAATAGATATATAAATCCCAATACTATACAAAACATTTCCTTTCGGAAATCATTTACTATAACAACAGTGTTATAGTCCACTATTTCCTTTTATTTTTCGAAAACGTCTATTTCAACAATGAATGTTGAAATCAATGGTTTCGAATCTCAACACATTTTAAAACATCGTTAGATCGTTTTAATTCAATTTAAACATCTCATTCAAAACAATTTCTTTAACATATCATTCACTATTCAAAAACGTGAATATACTTCTTTAACAAATTCCATCCTTTTATTCATTTTAATTCAAAGAATTATTCACTGTCTAAAAACGTGAATATAACTCTATTTCTAAGTTATAACAATTAACTTATCAAAATAAGTCGTTTGTGAATTTATAAAACAATGTTTATAAATTCCATTTCGATTTATTTATAAAAACTTCCTTTTTATAAATTCCTTTATTAACATATTCCAGTTTATAACTAAATTATAAACTAAACGTTCATATTATAAGTTAACTACTTATAAAACGATTATTTACAAAATCGTTCTTTTAAAGATTTTCCAATTTATAAATCTTTAATTTTATAAGATTCATTTATTTAACCAATCCATTCTTCAAATAATTTCACTAAATTTATAAATCTTGCTATTTATAATTTTCATTTATAACTTCACAGTTTATAATTCTATAAATTTCATTTCATTTATGAAATTCATTTCCACTACATTCAAACACTTATAAAAACTCGTTTTATAACGTCCATATTTCAATTTATAAATATCCATTTATAAATCTCTTAATATAAATTAATTTATATTATTCTTTAAAACGTCTTTAAATTCTTTTAAAAACTTCACCATACTGATTTATAAAATAATTAAATTTTATAAATCCTATATTTAAACTTTTTATAACAAGTTCAGAATCCCAATTTAAACTCTTTTATAAAGTCATTAATTCCTTATTTTCAAAAATCAGCTTTTAACTATATTTCTTAAAAATCATAATTTTTATAACATTAAAAATTATAACGTTTATTTATTTGAAATGGATCAATTCCAAAAATATAGTATATTTTCAAAAATCACTTTAAAATCATCTTAAAATCCCAAATCTGGGTCCAATGATGCTACACACCAAATAGTCAATCACGACTACAACGATCCATCATATATCGATATGATAATCAATCAAATATCAAAATATCTGAAATAAAATAAAAACTGTTGAGGAATCCAGTTGGATCCCTCCAACCTGTTTCCTGCATCCAAAAACATTAGCACAATACCAATTTCGCTCCAGTACGAAATTATCGCGGTACATGTTCTTAATAAATATTATCCGCTTAATAACGGCGTAATAGGGTCTCATCCGCTAAAAAAAAAATGCGGGAAATCAACAACTGCAATATATACATATGCCAATATATATATATTGATATTATATATAATACCAATTTCACTGTTTATGAAATATTCGCGGTATATGTTTATATTAAATAACATCCGCTTACTAACGGCGCATAATGTCTATTTTAACAATCAATAATTTACAGTCATCATTCAAACATGCATTCAAATATTTTAAATCTAACTATTTAAAATAAAATCGAAATCTATTCGATTGAGTGAGAAGTTCTCACCTTGGTTTTAATTTCCGTTTAAGCTTTTATTTCGAATAAAATTAAACGCGCGTTTAATTTTACCCGAAATTCTCACTAACTCCAAACGACTCCAAACCAACTCTATCGCGTAGTGCTCGTCCATACGATTCCAACGCAACTGAGTTTGCATTTTTTCGACCTCGTATGAAAAAGTTATTGATTTTACAAGTTTGCACACAATTATATTAACTAATTTCAACATAAACTTTTATATTATAACCTACAAACATTTCAGGCCATTGGATCCCACCCTCATCAGATCTGGCCGTCTCCCCCTTTCTTCCCCTTTCACGTATTCATCTCCAGGAAATGAAAAAAATGAGGCCGAACAAACATAAACCCATTACAAGAATTAGGGTTTCATATTGCATCCGATTCAAGCGACATGAATACGATCAAGCACCCCCAAATCGAAGCCACTCACCTCCACTACACTCGGCCCCATCCCCAGCAAGCTCGGCTGCACAAAACGCCCAGAAAGGCGTGCGAAAACTGATGGGAACGGCCCATCCTTGCTCCCTCTACGCAACTCCAAACTCGATCATATCCGTATGGATTTCAAGCTCTCTTCATGCTCTACCTTTTTCGTGTTGAACACTTCTTCTAATTCCTGATGGATTGGAAGAAATCGAGGAGGGAATGAGATTGAATTCTGGCCATCCACTTATTAGGGCCGGCTAGGGTTATTTTTTTTTTTTTTTTTATTAAATGAAGGGGGTAGTGTGCATATTTATAAGGAACGAGCAAGCGTAAACACTATTCATCCCGGAAATTCCGAACTCCGATTTAGACGCCGTAACCAGCGTACCTAGGGTTTACCCCGCGTTCCGGACACAATGGAACAGGTTTCGGAAGCTAATTCGGAAGTATGTGCGAGTTATGGCTGAAAACGCTCAATTTGAATTAAACCGATTTAAACCGATTTCTAGGCGTTTTAATTTGTACCGGACAAACGGTAAATCCAATTGACTTAAAATTTGAAACCTTACAATAATATCACATTACGGATCCGATGAAACTGGTTTCGTCGAATTCCGAGACTTTTTGAAAAATGGCTATTTTGACTCGCCAAATTTAAATTAAAAACGATTCGATGCGTTTCGAGCTGCCACGATCAAACGATAGCTCCGATTGACACGAAAATTGAAATCCGGTAATAACTAACTATTACGGATCCAATGAAACTGGTTTCGTTCAATTCTGAGACTGTCCAAAAATTGACTATTTTACAGTCGATTATTAAATATTAAAATATTCAATTTTCACAAATTAACTTTTAATTCGATTTTAAAAGTTCTAAAATATTTCTATAACTCCAGTATGATAAAATAAAATTTTACAAATCATTTTCTATCATATTTAACTCTATTTTCAATTATTTCCATAATTTCACATATTAAATTACCGATTTAATTATTCAATTAAATCCAAAAATTCAAATAAAAATTTATTTGACTTATAAATTCACTTATTAATATTTAAAATTAATTAAATATTCAATTTTTAATTATTAAAAATTCTGGGTCGTTACATTAATAGGTTGAGATTTGATTAAACTAAGGATAGTCGTGCCGTGTTAATGTGTAAATTAAAATAAGATAACATGAACTAATGTGTTAGGAAATGAGTAAGAGCAATATGGGAAATACGAGAGGCTTATACCCTAAACCCTTAGGAATTGAAATTTAGGTTCATTCTCATTTTATCAAACTAAAAACTCTTAAGGCCGACCACCTTTATTGTTCTCACGGAAAGATTAAAACTAGGATTCAAGAGAAGGAAGATAATAAACTAATTCAACATTAAATCTCACATCTTTTAATCTCAAAGCTAAGGTGAATAATTACTATATCCTTTTTTTTGGTTTTCGAAAGAATAGATCCGAAATGTTTTTGCATATATATGCCATGTTTAGATTATTAACGCTATATGTATATATATATATATATATATATATATGTACATATATATGTGTGTATATATATATTTATATATATGTTTGTTGGTGAATTATCCATGTCCATGTTAGTTTCTATGATATGTTTGATATGAAAACCCTATTAAATAACATCCAAATGCCTTGAAAATTTAAATATATGCCAGAAATGATATTTTAGAGAGGAGTTTCAATTCTCATAATTTTCTGAATTTATGTGGATTTTATATTAATTTTCTAGTGAAGAAGATGATTTATTGGGTTATAAATTATTTACGGCTAAATAAATAATTATTTGGGTTTGAAATTTTTATATGTTGAAAAACATATTAAAATAGATTTTTTGAAATTTTTTCATATTTTTCCTAAGTGTTTTGATGAATGTATAAAATTATTTAAGGTATGAGACTAAATGTTTCATATATTTAATTAAGGAGAAGAGACATTTTATAAAATAAAATCATTGTTTATTTTTTGAAATAGTTGCAGCACGTTTCTGAAAAGTAATTGTTAATCAATGAGAATTTAACAAACAAGGACACGTTAAATTGAAAAGTTATCATTTTTAAGTTAAAAACAAAGAAATCATACTTATTGCATGTTTCAACCTTTTACACACTACAAGAAAATCAATATTCGATGGCATAATAGCATAGCAATAAAATTGTAGTGCCATTACAAATTATTTTACTAAAATAACCATTAGAAAAACGCTATTTGAACTGCACCAGAATGACAACCGCTGTGTCTCTGTAAACAAGGCGGTAAAATTTCAAGCTCCCTCGGTGGACTCAAACCTAATCAAACAAAATGTCACTAAACTTTTATTTCCCGGCATTTGTGAATTTCCATCCCAGTAAAAAAATTTCACTAAATTTCATCCCACAAAAACCTAATTATATAATTTTCATTCCCTATAACTAAAATTAGTTCGTCGCCTTCCCTCGTCATCGTTTCATCTCTGCTTGCGCTACTTAGCCTTTCTCTAGAAAGATAGTTGAGTTGACTCAAACTAAGTCACTTGAAGTAAAACGCTATTTGTAAGTTGTGTTTTTTGTCACAATTTTAATAAGTTTCGATTCATTGCCTATTCCTATTTATATCCATTTTATTTGCCGATTCATGTTACTGTTGATTCGATAAAATGATTTGCTTATTTTCTCTACCGCACTAAGTTTTAGATGCTTAGGCGATGATCCATAATTAGTTTAATTTAGCAGCTATTGCTAACAATCCCATTATCAGTAGATTTGTATGTATTGATTTTAGTTTTCAACTATTTGTTCAAAATTATTGTTTTTAACATTTCTTAGGTAATATGTTTTTTCCTTTTGGTAGAATGTATCTATTTTACATACCTTGATTTCATTTTTAAATAAAATTAATCAATTGTATTTTCTTCACTATATTTATATTCATATTGCGATACTATAAAGTTTATTCTTATTATTCTAAACTCTTATGTTTGATTAAGATAACACTCCAGTATCACATTGTTAACTTGTTATTTTATTTGGAGATATGCTGCACATCCAAGATTTGGAAAATGTTGTTTTTAATGATTTTTCCGACCATTTTGGTGTTTTGTGAGATTTATTTGAATGATCTTTACATGTAGTTTGAAGTTAAATATGTAGGTAACCTTAGTAGGTTTGGATTCATAAATTCATTTAGTAGGATTTATATGTATAGCACCTAATTATTTCATGTAAAGCCAATTCAGTTTGGTTTATTCATAATCTGCACAAACATAAGCTTCGGGATATTGCATTTCTCATGCAACTTTATAGGGAAAACTGTCAAACTATCTCTATAATGACCTTATATGTAGTAGGATTATTTGGGATGATGGACAGGTTAATATGAGCTTGAGGGATGTAGGGATTCGGTTGCTGGTGCAGGTCAATGTGTTAGAGTTTTCTATTGATTTGGATGATGTGTTGAAGCTAAAGGCGAGGAGTGTTTGTGAAAGGGAGAAGTGTAATTTGGAGAAGCTATTTCTACTTAGTAAGTTAGTCTTTGATGAATCAGGGGTAAGTGTTCTTGGTTTGGGCATTATTTGTTTTGTATTCACCTGGATTTTTATTATTTCTTGTAGGCTTATAACTTTTTTCTAAGAAAAACCCTGGTTAATCATAATATTAATATAACTAAACATTTTCAAGAATGATATTATAATTGAAATATATGAGGCATGAGGTGGCTAAATGCTAGAAGTGAATCATCTAAGTATATGCATTTGGATGTACACCTTTTAAAACCATTGTTCTTTGATGTTTTGGTTATATATGGAAATTTTGCATTTTAATGAATTTGCATCTGTAGTTAATGGCAAAAAATAGCACTTGAACTTTTTACAAACACTTGGAATTGAAAAAATCGTTACAGCCGCCTGTTTTGAGATTAATAGAAGAGCATTCAAGGCCACAAGCACAATTTTATATAAGTTAACCTGACATAAAACACAGTATTATGTAACAGATTTTTATTCAATGTCCTTTTGTTAAAATAGTATGAAAATCAGTATCCAGGGGAATAGAACACAAAGTTTTATGTTAAGAAACTTGATGACCATTTCATCCAAAATGGAGTGAATAATACATTTCTATCAACTGCAGTTTTGTTGAATTTAGAAAAGGAAACGATGTTAACTATAAATGTGTGCATCATATGGTGTCTGCTTACACAAATCTTATCGAAGATTTTGAATACCATCACTCCCTTTGGCGTTTGTTGGACACCATAAACTCTAAACTTGGCTAAGCAAAACTTTGTCGAGGTGCAAGAGAAATGAAGTCAAGCTTTGATTGATGATTTGCCAGTGATTATATAAAGATTTTCAAGAAATTTTAAAGGTCTCTTTCTTAAAGAATTTAATTTCTTTATCTTTTTACATTGTGAAAGTGGAATAATGAAATTATGATGAGGGGGACAGTGTAGAGTAATTTTGCATCTAGTCCTTAGGAAAATTTGCAAATTTTAGTTTATATAGTAGTATATGAAATATTCATTTACATTTTATAAATGGTTTTCTAAATTATACTTGTACAAAAATATTTTCATCCTTAACCACGTGCTTACGCATAATAGTGCTTTCATTCTCTAACCTATTATCATAAATATTTTCAAAACGTTCGTTCAGATTTTCTATGATATGAATTAAGGCGGCTAGGTGGGATGCTGTATGTAATGTACTAGTCATATAGGTGCATTCATGTCTAATGGCTACATTCTTTGCGTGATAAAACAATTAGCAATAGGAATAAAATGCAATAAAGTAATATGTCCTACTGCTCTTAATCTACATGCATTATATTGGTTAGGCTTATGCCAGTAGAAGTGCAACTAAGTGACTTTAGTCACCTAGACTTGGCATGGGCTTAAACAATTTTGGTAACTCGATCAGATAAAGCCATCTGAGTGACTCTTAGCTACTCAACTGGAGCTCAACTTTGGGTGGTTTTGCACTGAGAATAGAGGGACTCCACGCGATTAAGTTATCAAAGTGATGGGCTTCAAGTGTTTTCATCACCTTAATGGCAAAGTTACCTGAATGACTTTAGTCCCCCATAGCAGATGAATTCACCATAGCTTTACCTAGGTGATGTTCACTTGGAATATTTCTTACCGACCTTCTGACTTGTAATTGAAAATTTGAAATGACTTTATCACTTAGATATTTCCAAGAAAGGGAGATGATACCAAATTCTCGCTTGGTTTTCTTCATGTTTTGGTAGCCGAGTCTCGAGGCAAGTTGGCGTATGGCGGATGCACATATTACTATTTATCGGAGAACTAAAAGAACCTCTATTATTTATATATGTCACCATGACAAAGTTTCATGTTACATATATGACTAATGGCTGCATGTGTTATAATATTGCAGGAACAATCATGCATACTGTGCAAATTTGCAGTTCTGATAGAGAAACACAATAACAGAATAGCTGCAAAAGAGACATGGATGGGACAGTGGAAAACCTTATGAACAGTCGGCTAATGTTGAGGTTCCCATGGTTACATGCTTTATCCGATATTATGCTGGCAAGCTTGATTTTCTAATATATTTGTATTCACTAATTACCGTGCATAAAATATATATAATCCTGTTACCAGGACATCTCTTATGTATGTTCTATGGTTCCGGCTGGACTAACAAGATATATGGCCTTGTTGTACCTACTAATGGGCCCCATCATGTACAAGCTCTGCGTGAGTCGATTATTAATAGATTTCTGTCTCTACTTATCATGTTAAAATCTGACAGAGGCATTATTCTTATTTTACTTCCTTATTTACACAAGGTAGAAGAGTACTACACTTGTTCTTGAGAGCAATGGTCATGCAACAATTATCAAGCAGAATCTCTGGGAAATCAGAGTTAACTCTCATACAGGTTCAATCAAAAAGTGAAAGGTACATTACTGAATTTTATACCAATTAATGCAATAGATATGATATCCACTCATGTCACCTTGAATATGTGATACCACACTACAATTGTTTTCAGTCTGGTGCAAGTTTAATGTGTAACCAATCTTTGAGTAACTAACCATTGAGCATTAGACATTAAGTATGGCTGTTCATACTTTAGTGACCCATCAAAATAAATATCATGTTAATCTCGTATATTCAAAAGGTAAATATGATAGATAAATTGCATGTGGAAGGACGTATGATAACAAACCAAGATATACTTCTCTGCTTATGGAGAGCATAAACCGATAATAATAAAGGAGGCAGACAAAAATAGCTACACCACTAAGTGGAAAGATGTTTCACTTGATACACTCTCATTCAAAGCCAATGAGTGTTCCATACACAAACATAATGACAACTCCATTCAAATCGTAACTTCTTATGCTTTAATCCCAATCTTTGCAATGTCGAAGCATGCTACACAATTTATTGATCTGGTGATGTCATTGTCGAGTGTAAAATAATCCCAAATAGTGTTTTATTGAGTGTAAAATAATCTCAAATAGTGTTTTACCTCCTCTTCCTCGTGTTGGAATCCAACTCAATGTTGACCGCTCTTGAGATCAATTACTTGGTATGGTAAAGGATTATTTGAATGTTTTCCAGATAGAAAAGTAGCTGCTCATGTTGGCATATATGAAAGTGATGTTGAGGATATGCTTATACAATATCTCTTTTTTCACACACACATATAAATAAATGTTATGAACCAAAAGTAAATGTTATGAATTTATACGATCTCTTTTTACACGTACCCATTCATTAACCCCGTTAGCTTCTATTGCCATTTATGTTCTCCTTATTGGTTAAACAGTGATTAGGCAAAGATAAATATCCCATAGATTTAGAGTTTTCAATGTACTTCCTATTTTTGCTATGTTACTGTGATTATGCTACTATGATGTACCCTACGCAAGGGTAGTATAACTTTATATGTCATTAAGTTTAGTTTACTTTCCTTGACTGTTTTAAAGGTATTCAAAAACTATCTAACCCTATTTCTAACCGAATTTCAATCTTTTTAATGCAGAGAGTAGAATTTAGTACCACTATTCCATGATTTATCTTTGTGACACCTGTATGTTTATATTAAACAATCACATTCCTCTTTCCGATTCAGGAAAATGGTGAAGTGAAGGTGATCAACATTTTTGAAAGGTTGGTGGGAATTGATGTTATTTTTGAATTCAGGCCAAACAGATACGAAATGAATAACAAAATTATATTTTTAACTGCCTGACGAATCACCAAAAAAGCTGCAACCTTTGAAGTTTCCAACACAATGCCTTAGGTTTATTGTTTTTTGTCCTTTACAATTACTATTTTTTCCTTTACTAAATCACTGTAAATCAACATAAACTCTACTTCAACTAACAATCATATCCATTTTGATGTATCAGATAACAAATGTGGCCACAAAGTAATTTATTGAAAATGTATCCACCCAGAATAATGATTACTCACCTACTAAATATGATTGCAAGGGGAAATGAGTGGTAATCTTTTTATTCCTTCCATCCAACCTTTCCAAAATTGTACTGCATAGTTGATTATTTATTTGTACGAATATTTCGTTTGGGAAGATTAATAACCAAAGCAGCACCGAGGCAATTACTGCAACGATCTCGGTTTTAAGTCAAGTTTAAATTGGCAATTAGTATAAATTTTTGGATTTAATTGTGAATTAATTTGAAATTTTTTCAAATTAAATAAGATATGTGCCTGTTTATTCATATAAATAGATTTTAATTTGAAATTTGAATTTGAAATTTTCCAAAATAAATAATATATGTTGTTTATTTATATATATGTATACAAATTGATTTTTAATTGAATTTTGAATTTGAAACTCAAAAATAAATATTTTAGAAAATAAATTGAATTTAAAGACTCCATATTTTAAAAACTAATAAAAATTTGTATTCCAATATATATATATATATATATATATATATATATATATATTTGTGTGTGTATATATATGGTAATTGGAAAGTTATGTGTTGAATTAAAATATATATGTGATTTCAAAAGCTATTTAAAAGTTAAATACTATATTTAACAACACTAAAAATAAATATTTATTTATTTAAAGGGATGATAGCTTAGAATAAAATTTGGTAAAAAGGTTTATATACTTTCTTTAAAAAAAATATTTTTACTTGAAATAAATATAGTTTGTATATATGAAAATATAAAAGTAAAAGTATAAATACAAAAATATAAACATAATACATATGTAAATATATTACATAATTTATAAAAATATAAGTAATTGATAAATCAAGGGTTTAAACATCAAAATACTTGTATTTAACAAGTGTAAGATAATGATAAAGGATTATAACATTTGTAGCTTATGCATGCCTTAAGATTAACAAATGGCACTATAGTCTTCTTTTAAATTTACAAAATAAATAACATGTTTTAAAATGAGAAACCTGGTTACTTTTTTTACAGTTAAATTTTCTTGAAAATTTTCTCATCTTCTAAAACAAAAAAAAGAAAGAAGAAAAGCAGGAAAAAATCAAAACAAATTAAAAACATCAAGCAAAACAAGTTCAAAGCATTTGAACCTGAAACAAGCAAACCTGGAAATCAAACTAAAAATTAAAGCAGTAAAACTATTTCAAACCTGAAGCATTTCAAAGCAAAGCAACTGATTAAGTTTCAAAAAGAAAATCAAACCTGAAGCTTAAACCAGAGAACAAAACTGGAATCTAACATCATCATGCTTCAGAGAAACTCAAAACAAATGAAGTGTCAGATCAAATCAAAAACTCAGCCTTCTCTGTTCATATTTCCAGGCGAGCAAACTACCCTCTCTAGATCTCAAACTAGTTTATATTTTGATTGTGTGTGATAAATACCTGATGCTTGTGATTGAAATCATGATATGAAGTATGTTTGTATGAATATCGTTGCATTTCTGTATATCTGCAAATGTCTGAGTGTATATATTTGTATATATTAACCTTTGTTATATGAACAAAATCAAGAGCAATATATAGGGAAAAAAAATCATATCTTCTTATCTAAACCAATTCAAGTTATGATTTCTGAAAAGAAAATGTTTATAACAATGTAAAGTCATTTTAAAAAATAATCCAAGTAAAAACATTTAGTAAATACTTTGAGACATAGAAATTACAGTGGAAACTTTTATAAACAGGAAAATCAATTATCATAACTTCACGATTTGATTTCATAAGTTGATTCGTGCCAGCAAATGATGAATTTTGATACGAATATCTTGATTTTTAAGATTGGGATTATTGATATATTTTGGGTTGAATGGAAAATGGAATTTCGTCGATTCCAGCCGATCATGAGGTTCTATAGCCTCGGGGTTTGGATTGGGGATTGCTTGTTAGTCGATGGTCGAGGGAAAAATGGCCGATGGGTTTTTAGACCACCGTGGTGGCGTATCAAGGTTGATTTAGGGTTTTACAAGTTAGTTGGGTCGACAATGTTTCAGAGGCTAGTTTGTCTTCGTGAGTGGATTGGAACGGACCAGACCGGGGGAAGTCGTCGCGTAGGTCATCTGGGAAGCTTTGGATGTAGTGGCTTGAGTTCAGGTGATGGGTGGTGACAGGACGAGGTGGATTTATGGATTGGGTTTGGTTTCAGGTGGAAGTCGATAACTCGAATTCGATTTTAGGCGGGTTCAAAGGGAACCGGGTGGTCGTGATGTTTGCATGGGGTATCGGCGACGTGGAGGTGATAGCTAGAGGTGATCCGATCACCTGTGCACGTGCACATGTCAGTAAGGTAATTGCTGATGATTGTAGAAGAAGGTGGGAGGCTTCGGTTTACTCTCGGGAAAATTTGATGATATCTCGAGTTTGTGTTCGGGTTGATATATGAATGATTGTAATAGTTTTAAAAATTTAAACAGATCAAAGTTTTAAAGAAAATAAAATAAAAGAAGGGGTGGCTTGGGGGTTTGCTCGGGTAAACCTACGTCTAGCTCTTGCTTCACTCGAATTTTTCTCGGGTACTTGTTTTATCAGTTTTGAAATATGAATCAAGTTTTCTTTTAAATTTTAAAATATTTTCTCTATATAATACATGTTTTTAAATGTTGGTTATAGAAAAGTTGTATAAGTTATTTAACTTAAATTAATCAAGTAAATTTTTATGTTTATTTAAAAACCAAATTTAGATGATGATAAAATGTTTTTAAATCATTTGTTAATGATAAATTATTAAACAAGTTTCCAAAATATATGTATGGAACAAGTTTTCAAGCAATTTCAAAGGTTGAAATTTTAGATTATAATGTTTTAATTTATTTGATTTAAAATAATTTTTTATTTAATTATTTAGATCCCTGAGTGTTTTTCAAAATATAATTTAATGATGTAATTGAAAATAATAATTAAGATAAATGGTTTATCTTAAGTTAATTGAGATCTTAGTTTAATTAAAAGATTATGATTAATTTATTAAGGATAAATTACTTAATGAAAGTAATTGTTAACCTGCCTTTTTACAAGGCCACAGACATGCGAATTTAACCAAATCGACTGTTCATTTGTCAAAACTGGAATGCGATTGACTGGAACTAGCTGGATGGATAGACGGTCGGTCAGGAATAGGTTCGATGTGCATGACTCGACACCGAGGAGAGAGCAGGGTGATTTGGTATCGGTTGCCGCTCGACATAAGGCATGGTTCGGCATTGCTTGCCGCTCAGCATAAGGAGTGGCTCGGCATTGGTCACCGTTCGACAAAAAGTGTGGCTCAACCTGGGTTGCCGCTCGGCGCTAGGCATCGTTTGGCATTGGACACCGTTCGACATCATGAGTCGCTCGGCATTGGATGTTGTTCAGCATCGTACCTCACTCGGCATTGGAAGTCGCTCAGCATTAGATGTCGTTCGCATCGTACCTTGCTCGGTATTGGATGTCGTTCGACATCGTACCTTGCTCGGCATTGGATGTCGTTCGGCATCGAACCTCGCACGACATTGGTAAGGACAGAGTCGTTCGGCATTGGTGAGATGGCTTGGCATTGTGGAGGTATGTGAAGGTATGTGGCTCGACATTGTGGAGGTATGTGGCTCGGCATTGTGGAGGTATGTGAAGATATGTGGCTCGGCATTGTGGAGGTATGTGGCTCGGCATTGTGGAGGTATGTGGCTCGACATTGTGAAGGTATGTGGAAGTATGTGGCTCGGCATTGTGGAGGTACGTGGCTCGGCATTGTGGAGGTATGTGGCTCAGTAGAAGGTCCTCTGGAGTGGACGTAGGTCGGAGTGGACGTCTCTTGCTTTCTATTTTCTAAGACTGAGGTTATTCTACCATTTTGTAATTGTAATTGATTATTACAACAATAATAAGGAAACTTCTGGAGTGGACGTAGGCCGGAGTTAGCCGAACCACTATAAAATATGTTGTTCTTTACTGTTTTCATTTTAATTTGGACTATTCTTCATATTATTACTCTCTATATATATTCTATCTGTGGGTGGTGACTGTGATTTGGTGCTTTCATTTGGATTTGGGTGTTAGTGACTATTTTTGGTGCTAAAATTTTGGTGCTTTCACTGAGAGCGCTAGCACTCGGGAATTTTGGAGCTTGGATTTCGGATTGAAAAGCTTAGGAACTCGGATTTTGAAAAGCAATGGTTTGACCACCAACAAAGAAGCAAACAGTTGAAAGGAGCAATCAGGAAGGAAGTCAAGCGACATCTTCTGGAGCTGGAGAGGATCATGCATCCGTCTACATAACTTGGGACGAGATGCAGGTTATGATGAATTCTATGCAGAAGCAGATGATGAAACGGTAAGAGGAGATGATGCGAGCTCTTCTAAGGCAATTTGGACAATGTGGAACTACATGTGCTCAAGTTCTAGGAACTGGAACAGAGGAACTCAACCAGCAGGCGGATGGAGTGATTCAACAGGGGGCGGCTCCCAATCAACAAATAACTAACAATCTGGATGAACCAAGACTCGGGGGCACACCACCAGGTAATGCTGGACAAGTTCATGGAGGGATACTGGATGACGCTACGCGGCCTGACACCAACAGGAGTACGTGATGAGGAATATGTGCCAGAATTTCTCGGGGACTTGGAAGACAGTTTGAAAACATGGATAGGGGACAACCCTTGGTTGGAAACGCCAGATTGGCTGACATTATCAGGCAGACTATTCACAGAGGCCTAACAAATAGGGATTTGGAGGAAGTCAACAAAATTCTCTTTACCCGAAACATCAGGACAGCTAGGAATTCGTCCTATTTCAAACTGCCCACTCTGGAAGTGTACAACGGGAAGACGGATCCAACTGACCACTTGATGAGGTACACTAGGCATATGGAAGTGCTGGGGGCAACAGAGAAGGTTATGACCCGATGTTTTCCTCTGTACTTGGCTGATATAGCTGCCATGTGGTTCAGGCAGCTGGAGGATGGATCCATTGGAACATGGACGGAACTGGTAGACAGGTTCTTAAGTCAGTTTCGAGTTCACATAAAAAGGCCAAAAGAACGTGATGATGTTGACGTCGGTTAAACATGGGGTTGATGAATCGCTCAGGACATTCTTAACTCGATTTAATGCAGCAGTTGCTTCGGTGGATCGGCCGGATCCATCAATGGTTCTGATGGCCGCGGTGTGAGGAATCAGAGATAATTCAGATTTCAAAGTATCATTGATACATGACCCACGTTGGATCTTGAGGAATTCTTCAATGAAGCTGAGAGATTTCTCCGACAAGAGGATGCATGTTTGGAGATGAGGACAAAGGAAGTAAACCTGGTTAAGGATGGAGGACTACCCGACGAAAGCTCGGGTAAGGACAAAGATAAAGGGAAAAGGAAGCGTTGGGGAGAACCAAAGTTCTCCACTTACACAGGACTGAACGCAATATTGGAACGTGTATTCTTGGATACTCGAGAGTCGAGATCGCCTTCCGTATCGAAGGCCGGCGAGGAGGGAGCCCTCAGAACGCGAAAGGGCGTCGGGAAGGCACTGTTTTTTCATGACCTGGACGGGCCTGATACTAACGGCTGCCGGAATTTGAAGGACATAATCGAGGAGCATGTTAGGAATGGTCAGTTGCGACAATATGTCGGAACTCGAAATGCGACGGTGGAACAGGAGCAACCACCGTCTACCTTGAACGATGAGGGCGTGAGGCCCAGGAATGGTGGCCGGTTGGTCATCAACTAATCTTGATGGTTTGAAATAACTAACAAACTCTGGGCAATCGACTAAATCACTTACTCATGTACGAGGTCGTAGGTAACCCTCATGCATGCTCTGAGATGATGGTTTATCGAGATGCCTCGGTTTGTGAAATTTGCTTTTTCCCTTTGACTTGGACATTTTCTTTTTCTGGTTTGGTTTTGGAGTTTGGTTTGAACTCCCTGTTTTGCTTGTTTTTTGGTTTGGATTTTTGATATGGATTTCTGGTTTTCTGGTTGGATTTGGATTTCAGATTGGATTTTGATCAGATTTTCCTTTGGATTTTGGCTAAAATGTCGTCGAGCATGGACTATGCTCGGCAAGGGTTCTGAGAGACCAAGGTTCGGCCTAGGACTTAGGCCATATATTATTGGTTATTATTTCAGGTCATCGAGTATGAACAATGCTCGGCAAGGGTCCGGAGAGACCAGGATTTAGCCTAGGACATATGCCACATATTATCGGTTATTATTTCAAGTCGTCGGGTATGGACTATACACGACAAGGGTCCGGAGCGACCTGGATTCGGCTAAGGACTTAAGCCTTGGCAATAACCCAACGTTCAGGAACACTGGTCCACGGTTGTCAGGTGTGGATTGTGCTTGACAAGAACTCGAAGAGGTTACAGATATGAATATCGGTTATGAACGGCAAAGGATTTGGATATTGACCCGGAGAGGTCCTAAATTCAGTTATTGGTTATTGGATATGTATGGAACATGGACTTTGGATGTTGAATTTGAGGCTATTCAAAACACACCCTCCAACAGCAAGGCATGTTTTGGAGGGCAAATGTTAACCCGCCTTTCTATAAGGTCACGGACAGACGAATTTAACCAAATCGGCTGTTCATTTGTCGAAACTGGAATACGATTGACTGGAACTAGCTGGATGGATAGACGGTCGGTCAGGAATAGGTTCGATGTGCATGGCTCGGCACTGAGGAGAGAGCAGGGTGATTTGGCATTGGTTGCCGCTCGGCATAAGGCATGGTTCGGCATTGCTTGCCGCTCGGCATAAGTAGTGGCTCAGCATTGGTCACCACTCGGCAAAAGGTGTGGCTCAGCATGGGTTGCCGCTCGGCATTGGATGTCCGTCGGCATCGTACCTCGCTCGACTTTGGAAGTCGCACGACATTGGATGCCGTTCGACATCATACCTCGCTTGGCATTGGATGTCGCTCGGCATCGAACCTTGCTCGGCATTAGTAAGGACAGGGTCGTTCGGCATTGGTGAGATGGCTCGACATTGTGGAGGTATGTGAAGGTACGTGGCTCGGCATTGTGGAGGTACGTGGCTCGGCATTATGGAGGAATGTGGCTCGACATTGTTGAGGTATGTGGCTCGGCATTGTGGAGGCATGTGGCTCGGTGGAAGGTCTTGATGGGCCTACACCATGCAGAAAGTCCAACAACTCAGAATTTGCCTATAAATACAGCATGCGAGGGGTTCAGAAAAGGGATCTTCTTCGGGCTCTCTCGCTTTCTATTTTCTAAGGCTAAGGTTGCTCTGCCATTTTGTAATTGTAATTGATTATTACAGCAATAATAAGGAGACTTTTGGAGTGGACGTAGGCCGGAGTTAGCCGAACCACTATAAAATTTGCTGTTCTTTACTGCTTTCATTTAATTCGGACTGTTTTTCATATTATTACTCTCTATATATATTCTATCTGTGGGTGTGACTGTGATTTGGTGCTTTCATCTGGATTTGGTTGTTAGTGACCATTTTTGGCGCCAACAATAATTAAAGATAATTAATTAATGATTAAAGGTTAATTAATTGTAATTAAAGGTAATTAATTATTAATGATAATTAATTAGTCTAATTAACCAAAGGTTGATTTATTAATGTAAGTAATTAAAGGTTAATTTCTTAATGTGATTACTTAAAGGTTAATTAAAGTTAAATGTTGATTAATTAATGTAATTAATTACTAAAAGGTTAAGTGCTTAATGAAAGTAACTAAGGATAATTAGTTAACGATTAAGGTTTAATTAATCAAGTGATTAAAGGATAATTACTCAATAAAATTAATTGAGGTTAATTAATTAGTTAATTGAGGTTGATTAATTTATAGTTAATTAAGAATAATTAATTAAAGGATATTTGATTATGGGTTAATTAATTAATTTGTTTGAGGTTAATTAATGTGGTTAATTAGGGATAATTACAATACAAGAAAATCGGCTTTTGGTTGCAAAAATTGGTGGCGTTTGAACGTAAATGCAACTAATAATATTTCACCTTATTATATAGATGCAACAAAAAATATTTCACTTCCTGCCTTTATAAAAAAAATCTGTGTTTGCCCAAATAAACATAACCCAAAAGATTACCGCTTTGCTATTCCTCTGCTACTTAGAACGATTCAACTCTTTCCCCAAAATAAGCAACCCTAAATCAAATACATTCCCCAATCCAAATTTGCAATGCTCAACTGTTATCCGTGATAAGAAGACATGGACTACTCGTCGATGAGCAAATCCGTCATCAGATGGGTCATCGACAACCTCGCTCTAGAATGCGATCGAATCGTCTTAATTCACGTGGTTTCTTACAAAATCGATAGCGCTCAAAAAAAGCTTTGGGTTCAAATAGGAATGCGTAAGTAATCAATCTCTCGTGTGTAAATCAGTCGTTTATCGGTAGTATTATCCGATGTAATCGATTTGGTTGAACGATTGCAGCTCTTATTCCTTTGGATGAGTTCAGAGAAATGAATTTGACGAAGCAGCACGAAATCAGTAACGTTGATCCCGAGGTGTTTGAGCTTGTTGCTGCTGCGTCGAAGGCTAAGAAGGTGTGGTTTATTCCAACTTTAATTTGTTATTTTCCTGTACTTTGGTAAAGGATATTTACCGATGGTTGATAAATGTTGAAATCAGGTAATTTTTTCTTTAAACTATTCAAACTGAAAGTACATGATCATAGTCAAACATGTAAGACTCTAGGTAATTTTTGCAAGATTTAGATGATATTGAGATTGTTATACATGCTTTGGTTGGCTTCTCTTCGGTTTCTAACACTTTCTTTGTTTTCTTTCTAATGAGAAAAATTAGTTTCTACTTTGGTATGTGCATTACTTACGCTTTATTATCACAAAAAATGAAATTTTAATGGAATCAAGCCTCCTGATGAAGTTTTATATCAAAGAAAGTAGTTTCAGTTTACTCAAGCATCTTCCCATTTCCAACATCTTTAATTTGAAGTCCTGATTGATTCAATCCAAATAAGTAAATTTTAGCTTTGGATGCTGTTTTTTAATTTAGTTAACGTGTCCCTAAATGATCTTATAGATTTATCATTACCACCAGATTCACAATAAGAACTATAAACCTTAAAATCTTTTAGCCGTCCACTAGCTAAATTAAGAGAGCAAAGAACTTCTCTTATTACAGTAGCTGTAATCTTGAAAATGAAAGTGGTTTCTTGGTTAGCAAATGATAAATATTGCTTGCCTTATGGAGGAAAATATTAGAATGTTAAGGGTGCTGAAAGCGGTATTCCCTATGCGAAGGTAACATTTTAAAGGAGTTTCATTACTTCTCGGTTTGTCTTCCCTATGTTGAATCTGGTTACATCACCTGTAGTCTGCTTTACATCAAATCCTCCTTTTAAACAAAGCTTTACGCTATTTTTTTTAATTTTATAAAACCAAATATATAAATAACATGTAATTTTATTGCAGGGCTTAATTATTTTGACTTCATCTTTACGTGCCTGAAAGGGAGCTCAAGTGATTGTTATTTTTTGTTACTTTGACCCCAAAGCACATCAGGTAATTGTTATTTTTTATTATAGATGCCTAAATGACTTTTTAACTATTTAAATTTGTTATAGAAAGTTGTCACCCTACTACTTTAAAATATTTATCTGTTTTAATGGAAATAAAATTTGCTAAAAGAATATTACTTTATTAACAAGGTAAAGCAATGCATTACACACCTATGGTGTTCGCTGGCTTTGCTAGTGCTCTTTCTTGGTTGCCTTGCATGCATTGGGGTCAGATTATAACTGCTCTAATATGCTTTTGATTACCTTGTAGTGTTGCTTATATGCATATTGCTATAGCTCTGATACATGTGAAATGAGTTATGGTTCTAGATTTTGCTAGCTTTGTTGTGGCAATGTGTCCTTACGTTTTTTTAGGGATTTAGTCCTAATGTTTGTGAGAGGGTCAGTGGCGGAGTCAGCCTGTGTCTTCACATATGGCATACTTCCATTCTATAAAATATAAATATTCAAGAGCAATAAAAAGTACATAGGAATGACCAATGCTAGTCAAGACAGGACAAATTATTATGTTGAGGCATGGTCTAAGTCGCAAAAAAAAGACCAATAAGCAAGCAAATAAAATTCAAAAACAAGTTAGCATCACAATGATATTTTTGTATAGTACACGTAAAACAAAATACATATGTTGAATACAGTAGTTATGTTACATAAACCTTCATTTGTAGGTCTCATGTATAACAAAGAATATGGGACAGGTTCAATGATCAAGTTTTGTTATTTCTAAATGAAAATAACTTTATTTTGAAGTGTTGCGTGTAATGACACAACCGATTCAGCATATGAATTTTGTTTGTTTCTATATACTATGTACTGATTTTACTATGATGCTAAACTGTATTTCATTGTTTACTTGTTTGCTTATTCGTCTTCTATTAGGTGTGTTAGATTTCATTTTGTATTAGCTTTCTTCTACTATCCGTTTTTGTGATGCGGTTACCTCTTTTATACAGTAATCCGTTTAAAATTATATATTTCATGGATTTTTGACCGCATAATGGAAATGCAGTTACATATTGTTATTTCTTTCTATCCTATTTGAATGAATATTAATTGTTTAAATGCTATGAAATGCTTTACGCGTTCACGTAGTAGCAGACTTTTATGTACTCGTAGTTTGCTTTATTAAATTGTCATATTACTAACGTTTGGAAATTTCAGTAATATATCTGTATCCCATTTGAATTATATATTGCATATATATATATGTGCATTATTTTAATCAACTAACTTTATTTAAGTAAACAAGACGGAAATTCAGTAATCAGTCTACTTTTAGTTGATATATGCACAACCGTTGATATAATCATTTTGGTGCACAAAGCATTCACTAATTTACCATTACCAAAAAGCATATGCGATTATTGAATCTACTTTTAACGAAATCTATTACCAAGTTTACTCAAGTCATAGAATTTATTTTTATAGTTTCACTACATGATAGTTGATATAACTGTTAGTTTCCCAAATTAGATATAATCTGGATCAAATAGTTAGTTTCAACTTTTATTTTTTGTAGCATATCAGATCTGCGAGTAGGAAGTGCTAATTAAATATAGTTTTGAGTATATTTGGCAGCTCATATAATACATCAATGATTTTCAATAGTCTAACAAAGTCAAAGAATGTTTATATGCAGAAATGTAGGCAAATCACGGTATCAGGATCCTAATATAAGCAATGTAGGAGTAATTCAATTTTTATGTAGTTTTGTGACTAGTTGCCATTGAGAGGGGACCTGTATAGCAGTATATCGTGTTATACTGTACGTTGCTTCGATAATCCTTTTCTTTTTGGTCAATTCTAAATTGTATCTAACTTCTTGCTCATTCTGTCAGAATTTGGAAGCTTATATTTTGCAAATTTTACTAAGGAAAGTGAAGATGATTCAACATTCCTTTACGTATTATTCGATTCCCTAATTTTTTGCGGGATATCTTTGAGCAAACAAGTGCCACTCGCCTTGATTTACCGAGAGATGTTGGTAATGCATGCCATTTTAATCAGTTATATATCTTAATTCATACTCAATTCTATATGCTTTTTTAATGAACAAATGTATAGTCCTAGGACCGTAAGTTAAATAGTATTTTGTCTAAAATACTTGACTCTACTGATTATTTTTGATAATGAATATTGAAAATTAGTTTTTAACTTTATACGTACTGTATTATAGTTATGAATATTTGCGATTACAGTTGTAAATATTGGATTATATTTTAACTTTGTGCATGAAGTATTTACAAGACTAGCAGCTTAAAAGGTTCCCCAATTTGGCAGCAATTTGAGCATAATTTGCAACTCATCCTACCAAGATCAGCATCATAATGGCAACTTGGAATACAAAAGGTGAAACTTCAGGTATGCACATATACGCATACCGTGACTGTTTTTTTCAACATGGAGATTAGGATTTGGATTGTTATTAGTATGCACATACACATATCCAACCTGTTGTTTGATAATTCCCTATTACATATCCTTATAGGTTCAAAACTACAATAACTCGACAGAATGATGATCTCATAGGTCGGTGTTAGTATTTTTAGAACTGCTTGCAAATCAGAAGTTAGACTGAAGGGTTGGCCATTTCATGATGGATCTAAACTCTATTTATGTAAGTTTAACTGTACTTTCTGTAACAAATATTACCAGTAGATATTGATTATGATTTCCATGCGAATTCCTCAAAATGTGAGAAATAAGCATGTTTTAATATTTGGGTGTAGACTGATTACTGAAATTTTTTTCCCTGCCTGCACAACTAGTGGAAATAATTTTATCATTCCACTAAGTTAATCAATAATAATAATATAATTAAGTTAACTGAGTTTTAATAATAATAATAGTAATAGTAAGTCAATTAAGTTAACTAAATTAATAAAAATTAATTATTAAAATTAAAAAAGTTTTATAAAATTAACTAAGTTTAATTTAACTAAGTTTTATAAATAGTAATAATATAACTAGTTTAACAAAGTTTTATAAATAAAGACGACGATAACGAATTAACTAAGTTTATAATAATAATAATAATAATAATAATAATAATAATAATAATAATAAATTAACTAAGTTAACTAAGTTTTGTTAAAATTAAATAAGTTTTATAAAATTAACTTAGTTTAAATAACTAAATTTTATAAATAATAATAATAATAACTAATTTAAAAATAAGTAATAATAATGACGATGATGAAGAATTTACTAAGTTTATAAAAATTAACTATGTTTATAATATTAATAAATAATAATACAATTAAGTTAACTAAGTTTTAATAATAATAATAATAATAATATAATAAATTAACCAAGTTAATCGAGTTATTAAAAATTAACTAAGTTTATAATAAAAATTAACCAAGTTTATAATAAATTAGTTAAGTTAACCAAGTGAATAAAAATTAACTAAGTTTTGTTAAAATTAAACAAGTTTTATAAAATTAACTAAGTTTAAGTTAATTAAATTGTATAAATAATAATAATAATATAACTAATTTAATAAGTTTTATAAATAATGAAGGTGATGATGAATTAACTAAGTTTATAATAATAATGGTAACATAATTAAGTTAATTGAGTTTTAGTAATAATAATAATAAAATTAACTAAGTTAACCAAGTTAATAAAAATAATATAATATAATAATAAATAATTTTGGTAAAAAATTAACTAAGTTTAAAGTATTTTTAAACCTTATATGAAAGTAAGATTGGACTTTATTTATTTCATTTTCTTTATAAACTTGATTATTTATATGACATTATTAATGATATGATATACTCGAACAGTGTTGTAGATGTTTGATACTAGATTTGAACACAATTGTTTGACAATATGTTGTGCTTTCAGTTGTGCAGACATTGGATTTCCGAAGAGAGCAAGGTTGGACTTTTATGGTGCTAGTTTTCACTTGTGCATGCAACAAAGAATTATGGGTAATCAAACGTTTTGTTAGCACCAATTTGGTATAATATTTTATTAGTACTAGGTGTGTAAATTTGTATGTGAATGGTTATCGTATGTGAGTTTGGTCATTTTATCAAAAAAACTATTGTATTAGAATGGTTATGGATATCTTATTTGATTATATGTGATTAATATGTTTTTTAATTGTTTGAATATGACGATTACGTGAGTGATTGTTGATTGATATAGCAGAAACAAAATAGACCATCAACATGAAATAATAGCATGAAACAATGGTGCAAAATAATCAACGACTTTTACTAGCGTTTCAGAAATGTTACCAAAATACATATAGTGGCCTTGAGTAAACGCGATCGTAAAATAGGGGTAAAGTTGGAAACTCTATTGGTAGCGCTAGAAAAACTTATGATGACGTTTTTAAAACGCTACAAAAAGATTTATGGTGTCGTTTGAGGAACGCTGCAATAAAAGGATTTACAATGGCGTTGAAATAAACGCAACTAAAAATCGTGGACTTTTGGTTGCGGGCTTTATCATGACGTTTATCAAAACGCTACCATAAGTTTTGGTAGCGTTTTTTGTGTGCCACAAAAAATAAAATTTCTTATAGTATTAATTAATTAGGGATAGTAATTAATTAATTAGGGATAATTAATTAAGATGGATGATTAAGGATTGATTAATTAATATCAATCAATTAATTAAAATAATGGCCAATGATTTGTAATTAATTAATGCTAATTAATCAAGATTAGTAATTCATTCATAAGTAATTAATCTGGTTTAAGTTAATTATAATCAGATAGTGAATTAATTTTGTTTATGAATGATTGGATTCTATTAGATGTTTTGAATTATTTGATATCTCTGATTTGTAATATTCCGTGATGTGAATTGTTTGAATTGAGCTGTGAATCGTGATTTATTTATCTATAATGAATATAAATTGTTTATCTGTGAATGAAAGATAAGCATTATAGGATTATACCGCTTATCGATATTGTTGTGCTTGAATTGATGATGGTTGTGATATGTTATTGTTGTGTGTAAAACATCTGGACTACACCACACACACAAATATGGATTTCACGGGAAATGGGTTAAGTCACATATTTTTGAATTTAAAATTATTTTATTCGAAATGATGAAAAGATTTTAAAAGTTGAATTTTGAATCCAAATGGTTTGGAAATGGAATTGGGTTGAATATGAAAAGCTTTTGAAAAGGAAGTTTTGAAACTGAAATTTAGTTTGAATATAATGTGTCTTGATTGAGTTTTAAAATTATTTTGGAAACTATGGTTTGAAAAGGGATATGCAAGTTATATAATATATGGATTTTAAACCATTTTGAAGTATATTGAATAAATTATTTTGGGAATTTAAATTTAATTCAAATAGAACTTACCAAGGATACGACAGTTTGCTGATTTTCTTTAAAAGGCTATAACTTGTGCAAATATAATTGGATTTTTCCTAAATGAAAAGAATTTGTTTTTAAATGATAATGGCTTTCATATAACGAAAGGATTTCTAGTTCTTGTTGAAAAGATGTCAAGTTGTGTGAAAATCAAGTTTGAAATAGGATTGTTTTGAAAGCTATGAATGAATCTTTGTTAAAGATTGGTGAACTTTGTTTTCAAATTGAAGAGGATCTTCAAGGGTGAATCTTTTATTTAAAAGATTAAAAGTGAAAATTTGTTTAAACCATTCAAAAGGAATGGTTTTTGGCTTAAAGCGGTGACTTAACTAAGATCCTAATATATTCGTATGGTTTTAAAGTTAGCGCTCATTATTCAGTTTAACCGGGAGAGGACTTTATGTCATAAAACCCATTTCGAATAATGATACGACGAAATGGATAGCATTTGAAGACGGTGGTGAAGGCTGATATTTTCGAAAACGAAAGGATTACCTGTCAAATGTCTTTACACCAAGTCGCGTTGGTATAGAGATCTCCGTATGTGATGGGGAGTACGATCGGGATTGTGAATACCCGGATTTGCAAGGGCTTCTTTGAAGTGCCTTCGGTTCCATTCGAACCCAAAACGGACTTGTATGGATGTATGTATGACATTACACTTTGAGATGTAAAGCTGGTTTCTATCAAATACATTTCTGTTTGGTGCCGGAGAATTTATTCTCTTAGCTTAACACCCTTCTCTGAGACGTACGAGCTTAAAGGTTATGTAGCTGATGGTTACTAGTGATATAATCCCAATTTGGTAATGTGGCATGCTAAGGGCTGCTGATCATTTGTTGATCAAAGCATGCCTTTTGTGAAAAGCGTAGCTTTGTGGACGAGACCTCGTCAAACCTCATAACCCTGAAATGGTCGAAACAGGAAAGATACAGCAAGATTATGAGGGCCACGCCCTTTAGGGTATGTCCATTTCCTTCTGGATAAAAAGTGATATCATGGTATAGAGCTTAGATATTTAACTTATGTGGTTGTTGGAATTTTTTAGTGTTGAGGGCCCTCGGATAAAGGTTGATGACGACCGGGGGATGACATACTCATGTCAGTAGTTACCTTGTTACGGAGGTAACCCGGTCTTGTGTTGGCAAAGAACTGGTTAAGTTCTCGGGGCGTCCCTCCAGAGGCATAGCCATTCGGAGAGGAAATTCCTTAGCCAGAACATTTGTTGGAAATCCAAACAAAACAATACGACCCCTTTACGATTGCAGTTGTATAACCTGCCACCTCAGATGGTAGCTATAGCAGGCATAATATAATGGTACCTATGCTGGCTAAGATTAATATTGTACTTTCAAAATGTTTTCTGCACTATGCACTAATAATAATATCAAAAGGATTTTGTCAATCAAGCATGTTTGACTATCATAAAGAGAAATCTCCTCCAAGTGTGCGCTTGCATTGTGTGTATGCGGGGAGACCTTATGGTAGTTTCATTTTTCAAAAAGCATTGCAGATTTATTTCTATTTCTTTCAGTTTATTTGGTTCAAATAAACTATTTTTGTTTGCTCACACCAGTCCCATGACTGATCTGAAGTTTATTGTTCTCTTTCTAAACTCTGTGAGACCATAATTTTCCACATGGGCAGCCTAGAGTCAGGTTTTCAGATTTGTCAGCTAGTAGGTGTAGCTTTTGGAAATCCTTGGAGTTTTTGGATTGGCGGATCGCATTGCATTTCACTTCAGCATGATGGTGGTTGGAGCTTCTTGGTTTGGTGTTTTAGAATTTGGCACTGGAGATGTTATCTTTCCGCTGCAGTTGCCTTTTGTCTTTTGCTGTTGTTTCTTTCCGCTATTGTAATTCTATTTTGTTCTGATGTTATTCAATTGTATCAGAGTACTGTATCCATTTGTTGTATATCAATAAAATTATTCTTTTTGCTTCCGCTATGTTGTTATCGCCCAATGTTGTTATAAGCTCCTCCGAACTGGAGTCCGACATTTGAATCTGCGGCATTCGAATACGGGTGAAGTATTTGGGTATCGATTTTCAGACGCTAGATTTCGGGTCGTGACAAGTGGTATCAGAGCTGAAGGTTGAGTAAGAATTTTAGCTCAGGAGTATAACACATTAGGTGGCTCATTAGAGATAGGGTTATAAATACCCTAAAATGAGTATATCCGTAAGATATCTCGTCCGTATGACTTTGTAAATTCTCCTACTATTCATTGACAGTGAGTATGAGTGTAAGAAAAGGACGAGGTAGGGGATAGGGGAGTACCACTACAAATGGTCGATGCCCTGTAACAACAAGGAACAACTTTCTCTATCAATCTCTTTTTTTCATCATCCACTTTCAATTCTTTGATGGCTTACTAGCGGCTACAAGAAGAAGCTTTGGTGTGGTGATGGCCCTACGAATCGTTGTAGATAAGTTCCTATTTCATCAGTTTTCTACCAGTTTTCGATTTTAACTTTAATAAATTTGAAATTTTAATTGAAATAAATTTATTAAAAAAAATATGAAGTTAAATTGGATTGAAGCGATTTATCTATTCTTCGGGATCTCGATACATTCTACGAATGGTTAGTTACCCCTTCGGACTAACCAATGCCCCTGCATATTTCGTAGACCTGATGACCCGAGTATTTCGTGAAATATTGAATGAGTTCGATCTAATATTTATTGATGATATTCTAATTTGGTAAGCCAAATATAGAATAAATATTTAGCTTGATCTGATAAACCATTTCTCTATCTTTTATCTGTTCTTTGTTTGTCTCCCTGTCTAGCAAATTTCGGGGATGAAATTTTCTTAAGGTGGAGAATCTATAACGATCTTGGTTTTAAGTCAAGTTTAAATTGGCAATTAATATAAATTTTTGGATTTAATTGTGAATTAATTTGAATTTTTTCCAAATTAAATAAGATATGTGCCTGTTTATTTATATAAGTAGATTGTAATTTGAAATTTGAATTTGAAATTTTCCAAAATAAATAATATATGTTATTTATTTATATATATGTATACAAATTGATTTTTAATTGAATTTTGAATTTGAAACTCAAAAATAAATATTTTAGAAAATAAATTGAATTTAAATACTTTATATTTTATAAACTAATAAAAATTTGTTTTCCAATATATATATATATGGTAATTGGAAAGTTATGTGTTGAATTAATATATATATATATATATATATACACATATGATTTTCAAAAGCTGTTTAAAAGTTAAATACTATATTTAAAAACACTAAAAATAAATACTTATTTATTTAAAGGGATGATAGCTTAGAATAAAATTTGATAAAAAGGTTTATTACTTTCTTCAAAATTTTTTTTTACTTGAAATAAATATAGTTTGTATATATGAAAATAAAAAATAATAGTATAAATACAAAAATATAAACATAATACATATGTAAATATATTACAAAATTTATAAAAATATAAGTAATTGATAAATCAAGGGTTTAAACATCAAAATACTTAACAAGTGTAAGAAAATGATAAAGGATTATAACATGTGTAGCTTATATATGCCTTAAGATTAACAAATGGCACTATAGTCTTCTTTTAAGTTTAAAAATAAATAACATGTTTTAAAAAGAGAAACCTGATTACTTTTTTTACAGTTCAAATTTTCTTGAAAAGTTTCTCATCTTCTAAAAAAAAAGGAAGAAAACCAAGAAAAAATCAAAACAAATTAAAACATCAAGCAAAACGAGTTCAAAGCATTTGAACCTGAAACAATCAAACTTGGAAATCAAACTAAAAATCAAAGCAGTAAAACTGTTTCAAACCTGAAGCATTTCAAAGCAAACAAACTGATTAAGTTTCAAAAAAATCAAACTTGAAGCTTAAACCAGAGAACAAAACTGGAATCTAACATCATCAAGCTTTAGAGCAACTCAAAACAAATCAAGTGTCAGATCAAATCAAAAACTTAGCCTTCTCTGTTCATATTTCCAGGTGAGCAAACTACCCTCTCTAAATCTCAAAACAGTTTATATTTTGATTGTTTGTGATAAATACCTGATGCTTGTGATTGAAATCATGATATGAAGTATGTTTGTATGAATATCGTTCCATGTCTGTATAAATGCAAATGTCTGAGTGTATATGTCTGTATATATTAACCTCTGTTATATCAACATAATCAAGGACAATATATAGGAAAAATATCATATCTTCTTATCTAAACCAATTCAAGTTATGATTCCAGAAAAGAATTTTTTTGTAAAAATGTAAAGTCATTTTCAAAAAATAATCCCAAGTAAAATCATTTAGTAAATACTTTGAAACATAGAAATTACAGTGGAAACTTTTATAATCAAGAAAATCGACGATCATAACTTCACGATTTGATTTCGTAAGTTGATTCGTGCCAGCAAATGATGAATTTTGATACGGATATCTTGATTTTTAAGATTGGGATTGTTGAAATATTTTAGGTTGAACGGAAAATGGAATTCCGTCGATTCCAGGCGCTCACGAGGTTCTGTAGCCTCAGGGTTTGGATCGGCGATTGCTTGTTAGTCGATGGTTGAGGGAAAAATGGCTCTGGGTTTTTAGATCACTGTGGTGGCATATCAAGGTTGATTTAGGGTTTTACGAGCTAGTTGGGTCGACGATGTTTCAGAGGCTAGTTCATCTTCGTGAGTGGATCAGAATAGACCGGACCAGGGGGAGTCGTCACGTAGGTCATCGGGGAAGCTCTGGACTTGGTGGCTTGAGTTCAGGTGATGGGTGGTGAGGGGACGAGGTGGATTTATGGACCAGGTTTGGTTCCTGGTGGAAGTCAATAGCTCGAATTCGATTTCAAGCGAGGTTAAAGGGAACTGGGTGGTCGTGATGTTTACATAAGTTATCGACGACGTGGAGGTGATCACGGTGATGGCCGGAGGTGATCCGATCACCTGTGCATGGGCACATGTCAGTAAACTTGGGTAATTACTGATGATTGAAGAAGAAGGTGGGAGGCTCGGGTTTACACTCAGGAAAATTCGACGATAGTTCAGGTTTTTTGGGTTGATACACGAATGATTATAATAGTTTTAAAAATTTAAACAGATCAAGTTTTAAAGAAAAAAATAAAAGAAGGGGTGGCTCGGGGGTTTGCTCGGGTAAACCTACGTCTGGCTCGAGTAAACCTACGTCTTGCTCGGGTTTCACTCGAATTTTTCTCGGGTACTTGTTTTATTAGTTTTGAAATAAAATCAAGTTTTCTTTTAAATTTTAAACTATTTTCTCTATATAATAAATGTTTTTAAATGTTGGTTAAAGAAAAGTTGTATAAGTTATTTAACTTAATTTAATCAAGTAAATTTTTAAGTTTATTTAAAAACCAAATTTAGACGATGATAAAATGTTTTAAGTCTTTCGTTAATGACAAATTATTAAAAAAAATTCCAATATATATATATATATATATATATATATATATATGGAATAAGTTTTCAAGCAATTTCAAAGTTGAAATTTTAAATTATAATTTTTTAAAATTTGTTTGATTTAAAATAATTTTTTACTTAATTATCTAGATCCCCGAGTGTTTTTCAAAATACAAATTAATGATGTAATTGAAAATAATAATTAAGATATATGGTTTATCTTAAGTTAATTGAGATCTTAATTTAATTAAAAGATTATGATTAATTTATTAAGGATAAATTACTTAATGAAAGTAATTAAGGATAATTAATTAATGATTAAAGGTTAATTAATTTGTAATTAAAGGGTAATAAATTAGTAATGATAACTAATTAATCTAATTAATCAAAGGTTGATTTATTAATGTAAGTAATTAAAGGTTAATTTCTTAATGTGATTACTTAAAGGTTAATTACTTTAATGTAATTAAAGGTTGATTAATTAATGTAATTAATTAAGGATACTTAATTACATAAAGGTTAAGTGCTTAATGAAAGTAATTAAGGATAATTAATTAATGATAATTAATTAGTGATTAAGGTTTATTTAATCAAGTGATTAAAGGATAATTACTCAATAAAGTTAACTGAGGTTAATTAATTAGTTAATTGAGGTTGATTAATTTATAATTAATTAAGGATAATTAATTGAAGGATATTTGATTATGGGTTAATTAATTAATTTGTTTGAGGTTAATTATTGTGATTAATTAGGGATAATTAATTAAGATGGATGATTAAGGATTGATTAATTAATTTCATTAATTAATTAAAATAATAGCAATGGTTTGTAATTAATTAATGCTAATTAACCAGGATTAGTAATTCTTTCATAAGTGTTTAATCTGGTTTAAGTTAATTATAATCAGATAGTGAATTAATTTTGCTTATGAATGATTCGATTCTATTAGGTGTTTTGAATTATTTGATATCTCTGATCTGTAATATTTTGTTATGTGAATTGTTTGAATTGAGCTGTGAACCGTGATCTATTTATCTGTAATGAATATAAATTGTTTATCTGTGAATGAAAGCTAAGCGTTATAGGATTATAACGCTTATCGATATTGTTGTGCTTGAATTGATGATGGTTGTGATATGTTATTGTTGTGTGTAAAACCCCTGGACTACACCACACACACAAATATGGATTTCATCGGAAATCATTAAGTCACAGATTTTTGAATTTAAAATTATTTTATTCAAAATGATGAAAAGATTTTAAAAGTTGAATTTTGAATCCAAATGGTTTGGAAATGGAATTGGGTTGAATATGAAAAGCTTTTGAAAAGGAAGTTTTGAAATTGAAATTTAGTTTGAATATAATGTGTCTTGGTTGAGTTTTGAAACTATTTTGGAAACTATGGTTTGAAAAGGGATATGCAAGTTATATAACATATATGGATTTTTAAACCATTTTGAAGTATATTGAATAAATTATTTTGGAAATTTAAAATTAATTCAAATAGAACTTACCAAGGATACGGCAGTTCGCTGATTTCCTTTAAAAGGCTATAACTTGTGCAAATATAATCAGATTTTCCCGAAATGAAAAGCATTTGTTTTCAAATGATAATGGCTTTCATATAACGAAAGGATTTCTAGTTCTTGTTGAAAAGATTTCAAGTTGTGTGAAAATCAAGTTTGAAATGGGATTGTTTTGAAAGCTATGAATGAATCTTTATTAAAGATTGGTGAACTTTGTTTTCAAATTGAAGAGGATCTTCAAGGGTGAATCTTTTATTTAAGGGATTAAAAGTGGAAATTTGTTTAAACTATTCAAAAGGAAAGGTTTTGGGCTTAAAGTTGTGACTTAACTAAGATCCCAATATATCCATATGGATTTAAAATTAGCGCTCATTATTCGGTTTAGCCGGGAGAGGACTTTATGTCATAAACCCATTTCGAATAATGATACGACGAAATGGATCGCATTTGTAGACGGTGGTGATGACCGGGTATTTTTGAAAACGAAAGGATTAACTGTCGAATGTCTTTGCACTGAGTCGCGCTGGTATAGAGATCTCCGTATGTGATAGGGAGTCCTATTGGGATTGTGAATACCGGATTTGCACAGCCTTCTTTGAAGTGCCTTTGGTTCCGTTTGAACCCAAAACAGACTTATATGGATGTATGTCTGACATTACACTTTGAGATGTAAAGCTGGTTTCTATCAAATACATTTCTGTTTGGTGGTGGAGAATTTATTCTTTTAGCTTAACACCCTTCACTAAGATGTACGAGATTAGAGGTTATGTAGTTAATGATTACTAGCGGTATATTCCCAATTTGGTAATGTGGCATGCTAAGTGCTGCTGATCTTTTATTGATCAAAGCATGGCTTTTGTGAAAAAGGTAGCTTTGTGGACGAGACCTCGTCAAACCTCACAACCCGAAAATGGTCGAAACAGGAAAGATGCGGCAAGGTTATGAGGATCGCGCCCTTTAGGGTATGTCCATTTCCTTCTGGATAAAAAGTGATATCGTGATATGGAGCCCAGATATTCAATTTATGTGGTTGTTGGAATTTTTTGGTGTTGATGGCCCTCAGATAAAGGTCGATGACGATCGGGGGATGACATACTCCTGTCAGTGGTTACCTAGTTATAGAGGCAACCCGACCTTATGTTGGCAGAGAGCTGGTTAAGTTCTTGGGGTGTCCCTCCATAGGCGTACCCATTCGGTGAGGAAGTTACTTAGCCTGACCATTTGTTGGAAATCCAAACAAAACAATGCGAGCCCTTTACGATTGCAGTTGTATAACCTGCCACCTCAGGTGGTAGCTATAGCAGGCATATAATGGTAACTATGCTGGGTAAGATTAATATTATATTTTCGAAATGTTTTCTGCACTATGCACTAATAATAATATCAAAATGATTTTGCGTATCAAGCATGTTTGAAGGAGAAATCTTCTCCAAGTGTGCGCTTGCATTGTATGTGTGCGGGGAGGCCTTATGGTAGTTTCATTTTTCAAAAATCATTGCGGATTTATTTCTATTTCTTTTTATTTTTTTTGTTCAAATAAACTGTTTTTGTTTGCTCACACCAGTCATGGCTGACCTGAAGTTTATTGTTCCCTTTCTAAACTCTGGGTGCCCACAATTTTCCACACGGACAGCCTAGAGTCAGGTTTTCAAATAATCATCTAGTAGGTGTAGCTTTTGGCAATCCTTGGAGTTTTTGTTTGGCGGATCACATTGCGTTTCACTTCAGCATGATGGTGGTTCAAGCTTCTTGGTTTGGTGTTTTGGAGTTTTGCATTGGAGATGTTATCTTACCGCTGCTGTTGCCTTTTGCTGTTGTTTCTTTCTGCTGTTGTAATTTTATTTTGTTCTGATGTTATTCAGTTGTATCAGAATATTGTATCCATTTGTTGCCTATCAATAAAATTATTCTTTCTATTTCCGCCGTGTTATTATCGTCTAATGTTGTTATAAGCTCCACCGAACTGTAGTCCGACGTTTGAATCTGCAGCATTCTAATACGGATGAAGTATTTAGGTGTCGATTTTCAGACGCTGGATTTCGGGTCGTACCAATTACTCTCCGACGCATAGTTCCAACATGAAGAAAGGGGGAAGAAGAGGAATTGTCATTGCTGTATGTCATCAACCTATCTTACTGTTCTTTATTTTCATAACCCCATTAAAATTGCGCTTCACCACTTTGTCGTTTATTGCCATTGAACTGTCTTATACCTACGTCTACCTAATGATGGCAGTATAATAATTTTAATTCACTTAGTACCGTGGTTTACTAACAAGAACAAAGACCATAGTAGGTTTTCAAATAGCCCCGTAATATGTTTAAATCTTTAACAGTGTATATAAACGGTATTCACAGACTGATTATTTCAAATTGTACAGATGATGCCAGCATATCCAATTATGGTCATACGGATAATGAGGGTGAGGCTTCTCACAATTACAAATAATTCATCATTTGGGTAGAAGGGGTATCGTTAAAAAAAGTTTATGTATAATGCAAAGTAATATTTGCATAACACATCGAAGTACTCAGTATATAAAACTCCTACAATAAATATGTATGGAAAGTGATATGTGATGATGTTGCAATAATATACCATTTTATGACAGATTTTTTTATTGCAGTTAGTTGTCGTATTAATTTGATTTTAGGTAATGGATTACCACCTACTAGATTAACTCTACCATCAGATTTATTTCCGTCGGCTGGCTTAAACTTCAAAGATTAACGTCGTTGGTTAAAAAAAAGTTTTTATTGCTGTTGGCTGGCTGACCTGTACTGGGTTAACAAATTTGTTACATTTGCCTTTTTATTTCTGCCAACTGACTAACACTGCTTGTATCAACTCTGACATCAGTTTATAAATTGTATTGTGATGACTAAACGATAAATTTATAATTCACAGTTGTTATCCACAGTTAGAAGAGCATCAATTTTTTTATACGCAAGCTTAACGTATTAAGATTGAATTTCAAAGTCATTGTGTACTAACCATAGTAAATGTGTACCATGCTATAAAAAATCTATGGTGCTGTTTTTTTTACATAAGTATCTTCCCATTTATGTTTCCATATTAGATTAGAGTCTTCCTTCTTTGTATATCACCTACTTCTTTAGAATTATTGGGATAAAAATCCTAATTTAGTTTCATTATCATGTTTAACCAGGATGCATTGCCATTCACTTCTTCATATTACTACTACTATTAACCGAATTATGACAATTATGCGTGTATTTCATACGATAATCATAGCCGCTACTTGGCAAATTCATTCGCATCCCACCTTTCACTAAACGATGGCTGCATCACATTTTTTGAACATGAAGAAGAAGACAGTGGATCAGTTCCTTGTGTGCGTCGACATATTCGATCAAAGATGAGAGAAAATGTAACTTTTGCTTTGGAGTTCGATGAATTAAGATTTGACGATGAGATAAGAACAACCATCATGATCAAGAACATACCAAATAGGCTAAGCTGACATCTTTTGGAAATTCTTACTCATAACATTTACCATCGTAACATGTATAAATCTTACGGTTGATTTCTATTGAGTGGCGATCGAAGAATGTTGTTTACGCTTCTGGATCAAAATTGTATTGAAGAAAGTAGCAATGCTTCTGGGGAAGGCTTGCCCTTGTCTGAATATGACTTCATAAACATGCCAATGGATTTCTCGTAAATCTTTTATTTGCATTGTTCTAATTTTTTCCCCCGCAAATAAACTACTGAGTTTAATTTTGTTGAACAGAAATGGGTGCAACCTTGGATATGCATTTATTAACTTCACCGCTACGACTGCAGCACAACGCATGTACCGTGCAATGCATGGCCGTAAATGGGCTGTTTTCAGCTCTTAAAAACAATGTCGAATTTGCTTTGCTAGAATTTAGGTATGCTTCCCTAACTTTTCAATTCTCTTTAATATAATATGGAAACAATTTTATGGTAGGTCCGTCAGATTGGTTGATGAGAAGCTTAACTTCTTAAGTAATTAAAGTATCGAATAATTTATAAGTATAGGTTAATGAACATTTTTACATCCTTTTGAAAGTATTTTAGCTAGGTTATGGCCATCGTAAATAAATGTCCTTAGACTAATTGATATTGTGGCAACATCTTTGATCAATAATCAGTTAATTCATAATACACTGAAGAAATTGACCCTTTAGATTGGGTGTGCATTACTGGATTTCGACATGTTAAATTGCTGAGGAAAAAAACTTGGATCACCTGCTCTGATATTTTACTAGAGGACAGGTGATCCGATTCCGGTAGTGAATTCAGTATAAATGAATGTTATGAATTTGAAGTTATTTTATTATATACGTTATTTATAAATAATAATGGTATACTATATAACAGTAGATACAGCTGATGCTAGTTAATATATACATGTGATAACTTAACCCATGTTTCACACAATATTTAATGGATTCAACAACCCATGCATAGTGTATATTTTGACATGCTAGTTTCAGACTGTAGGTTTTCATTGTACCTGACTTGCTTCTACTTTCTTCTTGCTTATTTTCTATTGATTGTTGCGAGAAAACTCGTGTAATTTGCATGTTTTTAAAAACTTTGTGATCAAATCTATCTGTGCATGTATAAAGTAATAGCTTAAAGGTAGATACAATATTCTGTACATATTAAACTCAGCTTAAGTAATTTCCTATATGCATAGCTGTTGCATTTTTGAAACAATTCAGATAATTTGTTTAGTACACCATGTTCATTAGTCTGTTTCACCAACAAGGGACAAATGAGCTGAATTTATTATTTATTACACCAGCATCTGGGTAGACAGTTGATAGCAAGTATTATGTCTGTATAGGTTAATAAGACCTTATAATATTGGTCAAATACCTTTAAGTATTTGATATAACAATCACTAACATCTAAATTGGTTATTTGATTATTGCAGATGTTAGAGAGAAAATATCAAAAGCAAAGCAAGATGAAATTAACTGTTTGATTGGCCTATAAGTAAGTTATTGATACAAATATGTATGAAATATCATATATCGATATTAGAAAAGTTTATTGAACGATCTGAGTGAAATATAGTGTATGGATATGGCAAAAGTTGTTTGAATGATAAGTATAAAATACTATGTATGGATATGGCAGAAGTTGTCTGAACGAGATGTATGAAATACTGTACTTTAATTTTTATATTTTTTGTCAGTGAAAATCTTTTATATTTATATGCAAAGAAGAAATGAGTGAATGGATATAATATACGTGAAAAAACTGAAACATCGACAAAACAAACCTATAAATTAACAATATATTTAATAGCGTTTAAAAAATGCCATCTTTAATAAAACGCTATAGAAAGTAAAAGGGTGTATACCTAACTAAACGATATAATATAACTGCATACACTATATAATATATACAACAAACGCTATACACACAAACTTATGCTATAGAAATATGCATACAAAACACTATAAAATATGCAAAGATAACGCTATAGAAGTGTGCAGAACAAACACTATAGAAAGCAACCATGAGAGAATATTTCCTAAAGCGTTTTTGCTTAATAGAATTGAGAAAACATTGGAAAATTTATTTTCCATAGTGTTCTTGTTTCTACTTTAACGTTTACGGTCTACCATAGCATGTCGTTCCAGAATGCTATGGTAAGCTTTAATAGCATTTTTCAAACGCTATGAAAGCCACAGTTTGTTGTAGTGATGGCATTAAACCTCCAACCCAGATCTTTCGACAAGGTCGACAAGTTCTTAGCTTTCGACAAGGTCAAATCAATGCATATGGTATCAAGTTATTTGGTACATAATGGATTGGACACGGTCGAAGGATACTTAGTCAAAAGGTTGATGGCAAAAGAGGTTGAGGTACGTTTGTTTAATAAACTAAAAGCTTTTACCTGTTTGCTTTCGAAAAGGAGCTTTAGACTTGGTTACTTTCGATCAGGTCAATTATTTAAAATAAACGTTTTAAACCTTTCAACAAGTTCTAAAGGTTACTGCTGCTTTGTTTTGTTCTAAACCTTCCGACAAAGTCGAAAGGTTTACTTGTTTTAAAACCAATCGCTTCTCCATGCTTTGAAAGAAAGCTTTCGACTTAGATGATTTACCCTTGTTTTATAAATTGAAGTATAACCCAAGCTTTCAAAGGAGTTGTTTAAAGACAGAGGCCTATTATTTTAAATAATATGTTTTAAAGCTTTCGAAGCAGAGCATTTGACAAAGTCGAAAGGTAGCTTCCAATGAAGTCGAAAATTTTTAAAAGAGGATTTTCCACATGTTTTAAATTGTACATAGTGTGATTTTGAAAGGTTTATGTTTAAGAGTTTAATGCTTTCGAAAGTTTTTTGTGAATAATTTCAAAGGAGTCGAGAGGTAACCTTTCGAAGGGGTTGAAAGGTATCTTCCGACAAAGTCGAAAGGTTTTATTTTTGAATGATTTTGGAAGGTTTTGAATGGAAAGTTTCCCAGAGGTTTTCTAAGGTAATGTTTTAAAGTGTGTATAAAGTAAGGGTGTCTAAAGCTTCAATGGTTTTCGAAAGGTTTTAGTTCAATGGTTTTGAAAGGTTTTAGTTCAATGCTTTCGAAGGGTTTGAGATCAATAGTTTCGAAAGGTTTGATGAATGGTTTCGAAAGGTAAGGTTTTGTCTTCTTGGCCTAGAAAATAAAAGGGTTTGCTTGAGTTCGAAAGAGATGCTTTTAAAGGTTTAGAAAGAGGTACTTTCAAATGTTAAATATCATCATCAATTAAAGTTTAAGTAAAGAATATATATAAACACAGCAATGTGATTTTGAGTAAAGTATAAAGACTATATATTTTTCCTTGTATAAGTTGATTTAAAGGCTTTAGATCATTTTGAAAATATTTCCGAGGAAATTTATAGGAGGGGATCCTTAAATGAGAATGACTCGGATATTAGAATACCAGATGACACTAGTAGGGGGTCGCACCATATACATTAGCTATTAGCCCCAGCTAATTGTTGTCCAAAATTTCAGTGTGTGGGGATTTTTCACAGGTAGATTAAAATTATGATTACACACCGAATGGAATATATGTTTGTATACGGATAGGTTACTAATGTGCCTGAAAAACCATTAGGATCAGGAAGACCTAGGAGATGAGTAAGTTAGGAACAAACCGCCCAGAAGCGAAGTATTTAATAGATAGTCGAGGAAAGACAATCCAGAAGTAAAGTATTTAACAGATAATTAAGGATAAGTAATCCAAAAAAGAATAGCTAACAGGTGTTAGATTAATTTTGATTATATTGTCTGGTAGGCCCGAGTTAGCCAAAGGTTAAAAGTTATCCAAACAAAACTTATGTGCTTGAACAAACAGTTCATTATTACATGATATTTATGTATGTTTACATAACGATGCTTACAGTGTTTAATCAGTTCTGATTGCAGGAAAAATATTTTACAAAGATATCTTTTAAAAGGATGTTAGTGAGGGAATACCCGTTCCGCTAAGCGGCGTGGTCTCACGTAACATACTAAACCAGGATGTATAATATTATTCAAACCAGGCTTTATATTTGACTTGAAGTTTATGTTTTTCCCTTAAACTCTTGGGTGCTCAAATTAAAATTTGAGTAGGCTGATGAGTTAAGGTCTTTTTCAAGTTTAGTAAGATGACGCGTAAAGCTACCGGAGGCAAACGGATAGCTATTTAGGAGTTGTAATTTTATGTTTTGTTATATTTCCGTTGTGTTTGTATTAGGTCTATTATGATTATATGACTCTGATCATCCAATGGGGTATCTTCATATACTGCTCTTGGTGTATTTTGTATTAAGTATATTTTATCTATGCTAGGAACGTATTAGTATTATGTATTAAGAATATGGAACATCTGTTTTAAATGCAATGAAGAAAAGTTGTTTTGAAATCCGTGTTTTGTTTCATATTCAAGTGCTTCTGATATTATAGATACCATTAACATAGTCGTATTTAGTCATTAAAAGATAATACTATAGATGACTCCAACATTTGTAGCACTTAGTTTTGGGCCTCTAGGTAGGGGATGTCACACTAGCCTTGGTGGAGATGGTGCTCATGGCAAAGGTGATGTTGGGTAGTGTTTGTTGATTTTTGAAGAGAAGTGGAGGAGTTCAGACTAGCTTTGAAGTGGATTGATATCATAAACTAGTATATATCTTTTTCTTCTTATATTTGTGCTATTTTTTTCTAACTTTTATAAATTATTATTTTTATCAATAAGAAGCCATTAGAGTGCTTATAGAAATCTTGAAAAAGAAGAGGAAAAAGAAGTGAAATGGCATTAGAAATTGTGAGAAAAGTGGTGGTATTTATAGGAAAAACCTAAGAATAAAATATTGGATTGTATTATTGTTGAGTCACAAGCTTTATGAAAGTTTTGATTTCTGACAAATAAGGCGATTGATTTCTGACAAACAAGGCGATCGACAAAAACAAGGTCAATAGAGCTATATATGGTACTCTAGATTATAGGTTGATTATTTGTTGTTGTAATAGTAATAAATTTGTTAAAATCTATCCTCAAATAATCATGCATATCAAGGGAATCAATATATATACGAATAATTTATAAGTTGCATGCAGTTGCACAATTCAATGTGCAATTTAACAGGCACCGGTCGACCGGTCAATATAGGTGCGGTCGACCGTTCCTGTGTAAATTGCACAGTGAACGTGCACACATGCACATAACGTATATATATATTTGAATTCCTGTCTACCGGTCCATTTTTGACCTGTCGACCGTTTTTAAACAGAAAGCAACTTTTCCAAAAGACACTTCTCTTCTCCAAAGGTTGCATCTCCTATCTTTCATCAATGATCATAACTCTTAATGGCAACTGTTCACAAAGAGTTACAACTATTTTTCTCTATATATACTCATCTAAATCATTGATTCAAACACAAGTTTTTACAACGATTTCATATATTCTAATCTCTGATCTCAATACTGTATTATAAAAGCTCTAAATTATTTATTGAATCTTTGAAACTATTTCATATCCTTTGATTCAATAATATACTTTCCTTAAACTTTTCAAAACATCATATCGCATACTTTGAGGATAAGATTATAGGAAGGGTGTACTGCTAGTGACAAATCCGTGTTTTCAAGAACACAAGTTGTCAACAACAATTGTATTTGTTCTTTTTTTGAAGTCCTCTGTGTTGTAAGAGGCAAGTGTTGAAGTCCTCAGTGTATTAGAGGCATGAAATCCCGTTCGGTTGTTCGGGTATTGTAAACCTGTTCCTCCGGGTGAAGCGAGGTAGTTAATAGTGAAAATCCAGATAGAAGTCTGGGACTGGACGTAGGACGGTGCTCCGAACCAGTATAAAAATCTCTGGTGTGATTTTTCTATTTTCTATTTACAATGCTATTATCATCTATTTCCGCATTTGTATTGTAATCCATATTATACGATCCGTGTATACTATATTAGCACATATAATTGTATACACACCGCACTTTCAATTGGTATCAGAACACGGTCATCATATAACCGTAACACAGTTATTTGATATATTCTTGTAATATGGCAAATAACGCAAGTACTAGCACTCAAAACACCACTTACACAGAAGGGCAATCGACACAAAGACCTCCATTTTTCAATGGTCTTAACTACAGTTATTGGGCAACACGTATGTCATTCTTTATGCAATCAAGTAGCTATGATGCTTGGAATGCTACTCAAAGAGAAATAGTAAATCCAACAACTGATTATTCAGAATGGACTGTGGCTGAGAAAACGGCAGCAGCCGTAAATGCAAGAGCAATAAATATGTTGTTCTGTGCATTAGACCAAAATGAATATAACCGTGTTAGTATCTGCACTACTGCATATCAAATTTGGCAAACGCTAAAAATCACTCATGAAGGTACTAACAAGGTTAAACAAGCCAAAATAGCCATGCTGAAAAGTCAATTTCAAAATTTCAAAATGAAACCAAATGAAACAATCAATGACATGTATTCACGGTTTCAAACTATTCACCATGCACTTATTGGGTTAGGACAAAAGTATTCTGATTTTGATGTTGTTTCAACAGTCCTACATTCTCTGACTAATGAATGGGAAGGAAAAGTATTAGCAATTGAAGAAGCTAATGACCTTTCCGTCATGAAGCCAGATGAATTTATAGGAAATTTAATGTCCTATGAAGCAAATTTGCAGGCTAGAAAAGAACAGAAAGAAGAAAAGAAAAATGTAGCATTTCATGTTGAGAAAGATGAAAATGAATCAGATTCTGAAGATGAAGATTTGGCGTTCATTGCTAAAGGTTTCAAAAAATTCCTAAAATATCGAAAAGCCAGTCGCTACAATAAAAGGAAACCTGGATCAAATAAACCATCTTCATCTGCTATAGAATGTTTCAACTGCCATAAAAAAGGACACATGCAGAAGGATTGTCCAGAACAAAAGAAAAAGTCAGAAAATGACAAATTCAAATATAAGAAGGACAAATCAAAGAAACGAGCCTTCTCAGTAACATGGGATGATTCAGAGTCATCTTCATCAGAAAGTGAAAGTGATTCGGAGAATGAACAAGCTAATGTTTGCTTTATGGCAACAGAAGATGAGGTACAAATTCCTACATTTGATGAATTACTTGATATTAATGCTGAATTGATAGTCAAATATAAAGACTTAAAACGTCAATTAAAAGTAGTCAAAGCAGATTTAAGTAGAGCAGAGTTTGAACGAGATATGTTAAAAGATGAGAAGAAAATATTAGAAGAAGAACTTGAAAATATTCAAGAATCATCATCTAATGTTGACTCTCAAATATCTCTTTTGAGTCAAGAAATAGAAGCTCAAAAAGAGAAAAATAATGCTCTCACTACTGAAAATCATGAACTTAAAGCAAAAGTCAAAATTCTAGACCTAGAAAAAGCTAGTTTACAAACAAAGTTTGATGACATTACTCAAAATGTTTCTAACTTTAACAAAGGTCGAGAAAATTTGACTAAAATCATTGAAAGTTCACAATCTATTTCAGATAAACAAGGTTTGGGATATAACAAACATGAAACTAAGAAACATCTTAGAAATAAAAGGAAGAAGAAAGTACAAAAAACTGAAGCTAAGAAAAATCTTAGTTTATTATATTTCAAACCAAAACCAGTTGTGAAATTTCAAAAGAGAAATGTCAAGACTATCAAAATATGGGTTCCTAAAACAAATAATAATTTGATTAGGAACAAATACATTCAGCAATTCATAAATAATGTACATTTTAATAACAATTATATATATAAAGGGGATACCGGACCCAAATGGGTTTGGACTCCTAAGACCTAACTCTTAGGACCCTATAAAAAGTGGGTACCATGAACTTAATTCTATTTTTTGCAGGTCCCACTGAAGAAAAGAGGAAAGTGGATATTGGACAGTGGTTGCTCAAAGCATATGACGGGAGACAAGAGCTTATTAACAAATATTAAATACTCAGATGGTGGCTCAGTCACTTTTGGAGACAATTCAAAAGGTTATATCATCGGCAAAGGCGATGTGAGCAATTGCGGAAAGAAATCACATACTCGGGGGGAGATTCAGATTTGCAGATATATATATTGTCATCAATCAAAAAGGGGGAGAATGTTGAGTCACAAGCTTTATGAAAGTTTTGATTTCTGACAAATAAGGCGATTGATTTCTGACAAACAAGGCGATCGACAAAAACAAGGTCAATAGAGCTATATATGGTACTCTAGATTATAGGTTGATTATTTGTTGTTGTAATAGTAATAAATTTGTTAAAATCTATCCTCAAATAATCATGCATATCAAGGGAATCAATATATATACGAATAATTTATAAGTTGCATGCAGTTGCACAATTCAATGTGCAATTTAACAGGCACCGGTCGACCGGTCAATATAGGTGCGGTCGACCGTTCCTGTGTAAATTGCACAGTGAACGTGCACACATGCACATAACGTATATATATATTTGAATTCCTGTCTACCGGTCCATTTTTGACCTGTCGACCGTTTTTAAACAGAAAGCAACTTTTCCAAAAGACACTTCTCTTCTCCAAAGGTTGCATCTCCTATCTTTCATCAATGATCATAACTCTTAATGGCAACTGTTCACAAAGAGTTACAACTATTTTTCTCTATATATACTCATCTAAATCATTGATTCAAACACAAGTTTTTACAACGATTTCATATATTCTAATCTCTGATCTCAATACTGTATTATAAAAGCTCTAAATTATTTATTGAATCTTTGAAACTATTTCATATCCTTTGATTCAATAATATACTTTCCTTAAACTTTTCAAAACATCATATCGCATACTTTGAGGATAAGATTATAGGAAGGGTGTACTGCTAGTGACAAATCCGTGTTTTCAAGAACACAAGTTGTCAACAACAATTGTATTTGTTCTTTTTTTGAAGTCCTCTGTGTTGTAAGAGGCAAGTGTTGAAGTCCTCAGTGTATTAGAGGCATGAAATCCCGTTCGGTTGTTCGGGTATTGTAAACCTGTTCCTCCGGGTGAAGCGAGGTAGTTAATAGTGAAAATCCAGATAGAAGTCTGGGACTGGACGTAGGACGGTGCTCCGAACCAGTATAAAAATCTCTGGTGTGATTTTTCTATTTTCTATTTACAATGCTATTATCATCTATTTCCGCATTTGTATTGTAATCCATATTATACGATCCGTGTATACTATATTAGCACATATAATTGTATACACACCGCACTTTCAATTATTACCTAAATGCCCCTAGCCCACACCCTCTAGCCTCTAGCGCACGGCTCCCCTCCCTCAAAGCCATGTGATGGTTGATGTGAGGTGATGGTATGGTGTTGTGAAGTGATGGTTGCTTTATGGTTACTTAAAAGTTAAGCTTTTGAATTATTTAATCATTTTTGTGATACATACATATATATATATATATATATGTATTTATGTATATATATGCAAATTAACATGTGCATATAACATATATATGTATGTATATGTAGGTGCAAAACACTTCGAACGTCTTCGAACAACTATCGTTCGTTAAATCATTGAAACCCAAAGAACCGATTATCAGTCACATTTTCACTTATACTTCAACGTACATATATTTGTAAAAAAATTAAAATAAATTTCTATAATTCTTAATAAATTAAAATGATCACATTTTATTTAGTGAATATTAGGCACAGATCCCTAATAAGTTTCAAAATACACAAAAAACCCAGTAAAAAAATATATGTAAATTAGGTCCCTAGAATTAAGTTATCAAGTAATTGCATATAGTTATGCAATTATTCAATTGTAGACTTTTATGCAATTATTTCCAAAAGTTGCATAAACCTATGCAATTTTTTGGTGAATAATTGCGGAAATATCTACAATTTTTTTGGTGAATAATTGCGGAATATTCTGCAATTTTTCAAAAAAATTATGGAAATTACCGTAATTTTTTAGTGAATAATTGCCGAATTTTCCGTAATTTTTTCAAAAATTGCGAAAATTTCCGCAGTATTTCAGTGAATGATTGCAGAAACGTCTGCTATTTTTTTGATATAATTGCATAAATGTCTGTAATTATTCACAGAATATTTGCGTAAGTGTATGCCATTATTCAGAAACTTAATTCTAGGGACCTAATTTACAAACTTCTTTTTACTGTGGTTTTTGTGTATTTTGAAACTTGTTAGGGACCTGTGCCAAACTGTCCCTTTTATTTATAAAAGCATATAAATTAATAATAAAATTTATTTATGATAATTGCTATTATAGTAATAAAGTGATGTCGATTTTTTCCTCATATTTTCATATCAAAATATATCTTTAGAACTATTATAAATGAATTATTATCACTTTATAACTATTCAAAATGAATTATCCTTATTTAAAATAATTATTTGGATAATTAAAATAATTGTACCATTGAGTTTTGATTAAATTCAAATAAATTTATATTCAAATACGTTGCCCTCATCGATATAAATTTCGAGGAAAATATTTCTATAGATATATATTCCAAATAATTTTACTATTACTTATTATCACTTGAAACAACAGTATCTGTATCATCGTCTTTTATTTAAAAATAAATGCAATTTATCAAAGTATTAAATTGGCAGGTTGTTACAGACTTCCCCCTTAAGAGGATTTCATCCCCGAAATTACCCAAAACAAAATCCTAAGGTTTGCCAATTTTTTTTTTTAAATTGTACCCATACGATTTATATAGATCATCCATACACAATATATATTATTCGAATTTACAACTTTACTTCCGTACTCGTGTTGATCCCTCGATCCTTTAATGCGGACTCTGATTAGGCTTTCCTATCAGAAATTTAGTTCTCCTTGCAATACCTCTCAACTATGATAGAAAACTCAAGCATGTAGCCATAAACCCTCATCAACGTTCATCGCCAAGAATCAAGTGATAAATCCTCTTTTGGATAAGTATCAAGACACATCAAAGTTCTATACTCGAATCTTAGATTAAACCAAGTGACGAAACAATCCGTATACTTTATATAATATTTCAAAAAAAATTATGAAAACATTTCATAAAACTTCCATTCTTTATTCAAACTTTTTATAAAGATACTTCTTTAGACATAATTACTTTATATTTTTTTCCACATATTTCTTTCTTTTCAAAAGATTATAATACATTTCTAAACATATCTTAGTGGTTTTTTGGAAACTGGTTTTCAAAATAATTCATTAAATTGGTAAATCACCATAAACTTCCTTTATATATATTATCTGTACTTATGCTAGTTTTAATACTTAAATAGTATTTATATACTTATTCAAATGTTATAAGTATATTTAACAAGTTTTTCTTTATTCAAAATACAATCAAAGTGGTTAAATCACTTACTACCAAAACATTGTTATAATGAACTTCTCCTTCCTTTATAATTTGAACTCGTAACTTTTCTATCTTTATATAAAAGATCCCAATATTTGTTATTATCTTTAAAATCCCATTATTAAAGATTTAAATACACCTTTAATACTTCTTCCAAATTGTCACTTAAGGGTTTTAAAAACAAATGCTGCTAAATATCGTTTACTATAAATCCAAAACCATTCCTTAATAACTTCAGATATTTATTTTAAAGATTGGTACTAATGAAAAGTTAGGTCAACATCATATCATAAATCTTTGCATTCTTACATCACTTAAATCTTTCGAAGCTGGGTCCAAAAAGAAGATTTCCCTTCCCTTCCTTAAACTATTACGATTCAAAACATCAAACTAAACATCTACACCTTACTTATACATACTAGAATTACACTTCACTCCTCATACTCTATTCTTATTCTTTCGAGTCCGAAGATAATGGTGGACTCTAATATCTCAGATCAATCATCACTTCACCTTCTCCTTGTTCCTCACTATCCAGCTCGTCATCGGTGTTGTTGCCATCTTCCTCCGGTATCTCTCCCATTACCTAGGGTAGCCACAGCTAGTTCCATGAGACATGTCCCATGCCTATTGGTATTCCAGGAATGACTCCTCCCTCTTCTAACTCCTCCAAGCCTTGCATGTTTTCCTCCCAAGGGTTCTAAAATTCTTCGAATCCCTCCTCCTCCTCTTCTTCTGTCTCCTCATCGTTGCTTTCTATTGTATCCTAGTTTATAGGTGAACTGGACGACCCCTCTTTCCATACAACTTGCTTTCCGTCCATATCCCACACTATATTGTTGCACTCGCTTAATATGATAGCATCAAGGTCTTCCAACGGCTCTGATTCCTCCTCCACCGGCTCTATCTCTTCTTCTACGGGCTCTGATTTTCCTTCATTTTCTCATCCTCTTCTATTAGTTCCAAAATGGAACTACCGGGATCTGCCATCCAATTTCCCTCTAAGGGCTGCCCGGGTTCATCGTCTCTAGAGATCATAATTATTTTTGAAGCTGGGGGTGGTATAAGCATTCCGGCTATAGGGTATCCATCTTCACCCCTACGTGTGTATGGGGCATATGTTTCCTCGATTAGAAATCCACCATTGCTAGGAGGATATTTTGACTATTTCTCTTCGTCGCCACAAAGAATAACGAGGCTATCCTTCTCATCCCAATTTTCTCTAAAGGACCCCCCCCTTTCACGTAACTTCCCCTATATGGTTTCTACAAAGCAAATGATTAACTTTTAGACATAATTAGTAGGTAATTTCTAGCGTATTCTATGGTAGAGAGGTTTGGTCAATACTCAGAAAGATATTTCGAGATTTATTTCTAAAGATGGCTTTATAAAATCCTTATCATTTCGAAAATTCTTTGAAAATTTTACCAAAATATTCTTTTTTAAATAAATATATATATTAAAGGTAAAATGGTTTCATATAAAACCAAATTCATTTGTATATTTTATTAACAAATACGCACTCATATATATACTCAAACTCATTCTCGGGTGTTACCGACCCTATCTCTGATGAGTTACTCATCTTAAGGTATTACTAACCCTATCTCTAATGAGTTTTTAACCCTCTCAGGCTCAGGTATTTTCTCAACCTAACCTCTGATACCAAATGTGAGGACCCGTTTCTTCGACTCTCGAACATCGACACTAATACATCGTCGGTATTCACGTGCCGTAAATCCAAGTGCTGGAGAAGCGTATTCTCAAGCGTACGAAAGAAAAATAAAGACAGAATAGAACCTCACATATGTTATTTCAATAAAAACTTTACAGTGAAAATTAAAATACATTTATCAGAGTTAAAAACATGGACTACTAATATCCTTACAAATGTGGAATATTATAGTACAAGAGCGTGGTGAAAAGTGACCAAAATCATTTAAAAATCTTCCAACTCCATGCTTCAAGCTACATCCAGCTTTCTTTCAAACTAAACCTGACTACTAGACTGCCCGAGAAAATTAGGGCACCTAGAGTTTAATGAAAAGGAAAATAAACTCCGTATCAGTCATGAGACTGATGTGAAAACTCAAAATACGATGTTTGAAGACAAAAAGATGTCTCATAAGACAACGCCGCACATAAACACGGAATAGGTTTTTACCTTATGATAACCAAAACATTCTTACGTAAAAATACTTGATATTATTTTATTGACATATCTTTGAAAAACATTTGCAAGTAAACTTATTAATCGTAGCCGAAATTGTTACATTATTAAATTCTAACATACTAATAACAAAAGCGGGTTCTAGAAACAAAATAGTAGACAATTATTGGAGAATGGATTTCCATACAAATGATTAGGTGAAGGGACTACCTTTCGGTAGTACATCTCTAGAGGAATGTACCAAGGCCCAACTAACGGTCCTCTATCAACACAAGATTGGCCTACCTCTTCCTAGATAGTACTGAATATGTCATCACCCTAGTCGTTACCGACCTATTCGAGGATCCTCGTTGCAATCATCCATGTTAATTTAAACCCGAATGTCATAGCGGGTAGAAATATATCTAGAAAGGAATTATCATACCCTAATGGTTGTAAACCATATAGTCTTGCCGCATCTACCCTGTTTGGGTCTTTTTAGAGTGTAAGGCTCGAGGTAACAATTACCTTTAACTTAGCACATCATCTTCCTTTGAATGCCACACTGCCATTCCTTCGATCACTATTGACTTCCATAAACATAGAACCTCCGAGCTCATACGTCTCAAAGAAGGGTGTTAAGCTAAGAGAAGTTGCCTTCTCCACCACCAAACAGATGTATATTTAAAAACGTCAACGATGAAATATTAAGAATACAGTGTCTAACATCCATCCATACAATGTTCTAAAAATGGAAAACACTAAAGGCACTCCTCCTACTACCATTAGTAGCGAGTAGCCCTTGCAACCCAAAGAGTTTCAGAAATGAAGGGACCGCTGTTACTTTAATATTTGGGAGCCATCCAGAATTATCAACAAGTAGTCCTTTCATCCCGAAAATATTCAGTCTTCATCCTACATTTTCTTTATCAAGTCTTCATTTTTCAAATGCATACATTGGTTCGAAATGGTTTTTTTGATAAGAATCGCTCAAATCCGACCCCGTTTCTCCGAACCAATCATCGATAAAAAAGGTTATGTGAAAACGGAATCATTCTTTAATTGATTAAGTTCATTTTATCGAAATCTCTTTTAGAGATATACATTTCCAAAACATATTCTCCGGTACATATGGAATTAGTAAACCTCTCTTATCAAATCCTTTGATTACATAAAACCCTTTTTTTAAACTTAGAATAATTCGAAATCATTTCAATTTCTTTCATACGAATACATTTGCAAAATCAATTTGATTTAAATCTTTAATAAAGATTTCTTAATTCAAAAATCATAATTTTGAGATTTAAAACCTTATTACCTAGGATGTTAATTCCAAAACCAGTAAATATTAAATGAGTAGAATCTATAGAAATCATTTAATTCTGCTCAGTATCAATTTCTGCATTCAACAAATACTATGGGCGGAATAACAACGAAATCGCCTTTTAAATTCCACGAATAGTACGAGTTCCCTCTTTGGGATTTAACACACAGTGTTAGAAGATCATCTCTATACAATTAAGTTGTACTTAATTTAAGTTTGAAAATTTAAATTCTTTTATACTTAACTCGATTTCGACATTTAGAACTTCATCCCTCACCTAAGGAAGAGGCCAGATGATCCAGGGCGCTGGTTTCTCCTGAACATATCCTTAATTTAAGCATGTCACATTCGGATCTCGCGAATAGAAAAATCCGGTTTACTCTTTGGCTTTTAGAGCCAAGATTAAACCGCTTAATTATAATAGCTTTTCTTTAAATCATTTATTTAAATTATTTTTAAAAAAACTATAAAACATCCCCATCATTATTAAAACACTTAATTATCCATTTAAAAACATTTATAAAATATTTGGAAAAGAATTGTTAAGTTTAAAGCTATATTTCAAAAGTTAGAGAACGTGCTGCGGAAAGGGCTCTTTTAAGCTTTATTGATCAAAACGAGTTTCTATTATTTGAAAATTCATACTCAAATCACTTTTAAATCATTTTAAAATATTTATAAGATTTATTATACATTATTAAACAATTTCAAAACATCATTTTTTAAGAAATCCAGTTTTGGATCCCGAACTGCAAAACCGCATTTTACAAAAAGCTTGTTTTACTCATATCTCAAAATCAACTTATTGAAATCTTGATTTCTTTCTTCGTTTAAAAAATATGGATATAATAGTTCGAAAAAATCTTATCTCGAAGAATCCGAGCTATATTCCATCTTTTACACTTGTTTACTTTTGTGGGGTGCAATCGCGAATTGCCGTTAGGTGACACGCTTAATTTTGACTAAATTTTCAATTCTCATTCAAATTTAATCCAAACACTTAAATGCTTATAAAACATTTCAAACTCATTTTAAACCATTTTTAGAGAGTTTTAACCTTCCACACGTACCAATTCATTAATATAGAGGAAAGTGATTTCCTTTATGCTTATCGACTTGTATTTCCATGACTTGCATATATTTTCAACATTCATATCTAAACAATCCAAGCTTGATGATCAAAGCATATTAAACATTCATTTCAAACATTATGTCATCATCCAAAATAAAATATAATAGTTTATGTGTTCTCACCTTCATTTCCCTTCGAGCTAATATAAAATCGACTATAGCTCCGCTACGATTGAACCAAAGCAAACGAAACCAAGCCTACGACCCAAGGAAGAGCTTGACCTAGCCTTGGCGGATATGATGCTCACAACCAAGGTGGTGTGGGGTAGTGGTCGTTGATTTTGGAAGAGAAGTGGAGGAGTTTCAGACTAGTTTTGAAGTGGATTGATATCATAAACTAGTAAATATCTTTTTCTTATTTTATTTGTGGTATTTTTTTCCCAACTTTTATAAATGAATTTTTTGTGAATAAGAAGCCATCAGAGAGATCATAGAAATCTTGAAAAAGAAAAGAAGGAAAAAGTGAAATGGTATTAGGAATTTGTGAGAAAAGGGGCGATATTTATAGAAAAAACCTTAGAACTAAATATTGGATTTTATTATTACCTAAATGCCTATAGCCCACACCCTCTGGCCCCCAGCACATGGCTCCTCCCCCCCAAACCCATGTGATGGTTGATGTGAGGTGATGGTGTGGTGTTGAGAAGTGATGGTTGCTTTATGGTTACTTAAAGGTTAAGCTTTTGAATTATTTAATCATTTTTGTGATATATATTTATCTATGTATTCATGTATATAATGTTATCATGTGCATGTAACATACATATGTATGTATATGTAGGTGCAAAACACTTCGAACGTCTTCGAACAACTTTCGTTCGTTACATCGTTGAAATCCGAAGAATCGATTATCGGTTACATTTTCATTTATACTTTAACGTACATATATTTGCAAAATTTTTTAATAATAAATTAGTATCATTATTGATAAAATAAAATGATCACATTTTGTTTATAAAACCATTTAAATTAATAAAAAAAACTTATTTATGATAATTGCTATTATACTGATAAAGTGATAAAGATTTTTTCTTATATTTTCACATCAAATATATATCTTTATAAAACTATTATATACAATTTATTATCACTTTATGACTATTCAAAATGAATTATCTATATTTAAAATAATTATTTGGAAAGTTAAAATAATTATTAAATCATTAAGTCTTAATTAAATTTAAATAAATCTTTATTTAAATACGATGCCTTTTATCGATATAAATTTTGAGAAAAATATTTTTATAAATACCTACTCCAAATGAGTTCACGATTTCACTTGAAACTATGTTATTTGTATTATCGTCGTTTATTTAAAAACAAATACAATTTATCAAAGTGTTAAATCGGCGGGTCATTACAAAGATTGATAGACTTAGTGGTATGCATTAGGGGCAATTACGTATTTGTTACATATATCTAACTCAATAACCAATCTTTTTTGAAATCAAAGGTATTTTCTTTCTATTATATACTTTATATAATGTTGTTATGTTAATTAATTAATTTAATTAAAAGTATATTTAATATAAAATCCATAAATGGTATGTTTTGTGATAGGAGTTACAAAGTGTTGTAACTTTGAGTAATTTATCACAATGAAAATAAATATACCAGTTTAAATGTTCCTATTTAAGACGCATTGATACCGGATATCGATGTATCTGTTGAGACTAGAGTACATAAGTCTATATATATATATATATATTATGTATTATATTACTCATGATTGCTTGGGAAACCAAGAGGTTACGTACCGATAGTTATTGGATAACCATGGAACAACTCAGTCGATAGTTTTCTGTTGGTTAATATAACCAAGGTCAAATGGAAAATATCGATATGATTGATTTACATAGTCCTCTTGACTTAAAAATACCGTGTATCTTTAATATGAAAGCTCCGCTCTGATTATAGTCAAATCATGACATGTTTTTCATCGAGTTACTATAGTTGGGTTAGTGGAAGTATTGAAAGTGAAGCACTATTCAAGAAAGAATTCTTCTCCTTGGTTATATGGGGTTAGTATCATGGTCAACTCAAGTCAACTCAAAGTCAAAACTTTGGCTAGAGCATTTCGGTTAATAATTATTATTATTATTGAATCAAGAACTTTGTGTTGGGACTATAGTATTGAATATTGGCGATATTGGAATTTTAATCATTACAAAATTTCATAAGTCCAAAATTATATAGTTTTGATGAAGAGAATTGGTGTAAAATAAATATCACAACTGGGTATGCTTAATAATGTAAAATTATATTTTATCGAAACTAAGTAAGCAATAAATTTGTCCAAAATATCACATTACCTGCTTAGTGATGTGTGGACGTAACATTCAAATATTTCGATGTTAATCGCTAACAAAATTTACACCTGACGAGTCACACAATCGATATGATGAATTCTCTTTAGACCAAATAATTTAATTATTTTATAGTCTTTAAAAATTAATTAGATTAATTAATATTATGAATTATTGATTATTAAATTTTGAATGTGATTTGAGGAATAAATATTAGTGTATATATCTATAATAGTTATAAATATATTAATCAATATACGATATCTACTAGCAATTAAACCAGATTTACTTAGTAATATTTACTTGGAACTAAATGGGCTACGAACCCATGATGCATGATGGTACATATGGCAGTAACATACATGACATGGGTGGCAAGAAGATGGGTAGGAGGATCTTTAATGGAAGGCTCCGATTTAGGGAGAATGGATAAAAGTTTGATCCACCTTTCTCTCTATTCCTTCCATAATAAAAGAACTATAACCCTAATGCATTTTAGATTTATTTGGCCGCCATTTTCATCTTCTTGCTAGCCAATCCCATCTACAAAATGTTCCATCAAAGCTCATCTCAAATCAATTTCAAATGAACAACTGTTGGATAGTCAATGGTCTATAATTCAAAGATTAGCGGCCTACCGAATTGAGAAGACTTCTAAAGAGAAATATTCATCATAGCAAGGTGTAATTCAAGGCATAGTATTGATTTTATTTAAATTAAATTTGGAAATATTCTAAATAAATTAGACTTCATAGGCCCAATAAAGATCTTATAGGGTAAAAACATTGAAATTCACCCAAATCTTTCTCTGCAAACTGGCCTAGTTCCAACATAATAGTGAACGACATTCTAGGAAATAATGTACAATCTAAATAGTGGCTTAGACATGGCGATCCCTTATCACTATTTTTGTTTCACTTAGCAGTGGATATATTCAATAGGACCCTAAAATTATCTATTTCAAATAGGTTTCTCAATAGAGTTGGTAACGAGATTACAAGTGAAGGTCTTTCAATCCCATAAATTGCAGACGACACCATGCTTTTTAACTTGCATTTACCGCGCTACATTGTCGCACTCAAATTTGTTTTATACAATTTTGAAATGTTCTCAGGGCTTAAAATTAACGATGACAAGAGTTACGTTTTATTATTAAATGATGTCGATAACATTGAAAATCTTTTCGCTAACCCCAGTTGCAAACGATGAGTTTTCCTATACAATACTTATGGTTTTTATTTAGACCTACTAAGTTGAAAATTGAAGATTGGAAAATAATAATTGACAAAATTAATAGAAAACTAGCTATTTGGAGATATAGGTTTTTTATGAATAGCATGTAGAACCAACCCAATTAACTTTATCTTGGGGGGTGTGTGTGACCTAGGGTTGCTATGTTGTTCGTTTAAGGCAAACGATGGAAGCAGATTAACCAATGTCGATGGCTGCAATGAGCAAGAGGAGGCCTTACGACCTAAGTAAGGCGGAGGAGCATATGCATGAGCACAACTAGGGTTGGGGACGATGTGATTTGAGTCGCAATTTGGAGGTGGGTGCTGCTGTTGGATTAAGGCACGACCGTTGGAGGTTTGAGCAGCGACTGTTTAGGTTTAGGCTTGGTTTTCAAGAAGAACTGGACTAACGAAGGCTACAAGTCTTCGTTTGGTGTATTCGATGAGTTTTTAACTCACAATAAATTTAAATTCATTGCTTACTATAACACATATATTATTATCCCGATTAAATTGCTTGTTTGAAATGTTGTTTAGGTTATTGATTAGATTGATTGTTTGTGATATTAGAAATGAATTTGGAATTTTGATAATGGAGTTGTGTGTTTGTTGGATGTTCAAATTGCAAAGGAGATGCTGTCCATTTGTATTTTGATTTGTGTGTGTTTATTTATATTGTATGTACAGTGTATCGATGGTTGAAATTTGATCGAATCAAACTCGGCCACAGGATAAAACTTATATTGATGGTTTGTGGTTGATTTTGGTGGATTTTGCTCCATAATTCATATCTTTGGACGTACAATTGATTTTCTGGTTTTAAAATATATTTGAAAGCTGCAATAAATTATTTTTAGCATCTTAAAATTAAACCGATGTATATTTTTAATGGATAAAAATTGATTGGAATATAAAGTGATTTCTTGGGAAATTATTTTGGATATAAAAGTGGTTTTGAAAGTAAATTATTTTTAACAGTTAGAATATAAAGTGAAGATTTGGAATAATAAATTGTAGTCCAAAATGGAAAGAATAATTTTAAGATTTACAAATTTATTTTTTAGTATTAATTAATTTTAGAAAATTATGTCTGATCGGAGTTTGATGGAACTTGACACGGGTCTTGGATTATTTGTATCATTATTGTTGTTATGTTTATGAAGTAATTTACACCATAATTATTATGTTTATATAGAGATTTATTTATTGTTTGTCTCAATAAATATATGGAAAGCTTAGAAAAATAATTTAAGAGTTTTAAAATCTTATTAAAAGTATTTTATGAATATTTCATTAAATTATAAATAATTAAATTTGTAGATATTTTCATTAAAAATATAAATATAGATTTCTTTTGGTTATAAAACTCTTTTTAAATCAATATTACAATGTATTACAAAGTTGAATTTTTCACAAAGGAAAAATGTAATATATAGCTATTTTATAAAATGTATTATGGAAATAATAATATTATTTTAAGTGATTTTTATTATAAAGGATGTTTGATTTATAAATTGGTTTGAATGTTTTATATGAAATTACATTTTATGAATGTTGCATTATTAAGAATTGATTCATTTATTTATATTTATTTGAATAATCTGTTTTATATTATTTTCTGATTCTTGATTTCTTATCTTATTTATATTGATTTAGATGATGTAAGTGATTCACTGTTGATACTAATTCAGTTGATGATTTTGATATTATATGGTGATGACGTTCTTATGTGATTTTATATTGTTTTATTCTATGTGATGAAGAACTAAAATAAATGGTTTAGTGAAGCCGTCTGCTTTGAGACATTCGGTAACACGTTTTCGATTATTTTTTGGACTCACTATAAAGAACAAGGAAGGGCAAGTTTGATGTGTGAGCACTAAATAAATGGACTAGTAACACGCGGTGTTACGAGATACCATTGTGATATTTATTTAGTTATTCCTTGCTTATGGATGACACTCATACGGGGGTATGTGGTATGTATATGACTCACTGTGATGAATACATATGAAGGTTACTTATTAGTCATATAGTTTGTGTATATTATATGTCTGTCTACCTTTGTCCGACTCCCTTTATTTTTTGGAAGTGAACTGGTTTGACAATATACATCCTGGTGGCCTGATTATGGGGCTGCACCCTAGATCCACGACACCATTGTTGCGCATCACGAGATTGGTAGTTAGTTGTTCTTTGTGTTGCATAGGCCAACAATCAGTTACCATCGGGGTACGTGTCGGTAGCCATGGCCGAAGAGGCTACGCGTCGTCGAGCCTATGGTGGATCATTGTCACGATAATGAGAGGGGAGAGGTAATGGTAACCAATGACTGTAGGAGTCATATCAAATGTACCACATGTGGCTCCTGGAGTAAGTAGATATGCTGTCAGTCTCTTGTCTGGTTCTGGTATATGTGGTGTATGTATCAGTTATGGGTAGTAGATAGACATATATTGTGTATGAATGAGATTATACCTGAGACTGTATCTAGATCCGCATAATCAACCCCTTATCTTTCTTAGAAAGACAGTCTACCTATTATTGATTTGTTGTTTCTACCTCTTAGGACTTTTCAGTTGAGAGTTTCGTCTCCCCAAGTGCTGTGGGTTAAGATATATGATTTTGCACATTACGGTATTGTTATAAGCTGGATAAAATCTTTCTTATTGATTTAGTGATTTGATAATGGGATTTTATAATATGAGATTAAGAGATATCATGGAATTGCTTAGTCAACGCCTGATGTTACTTGAGGATATCTCATCATTGATGATTTCTGGATTCGATGGTGATTTCAAATATGGATGATTCACCCATTTGTTATTGCTTCGATGGGATAATATTTGATGTGATTTATATAGGTGATGACATATTTATATTGAATGTTGTAGTTGATGTTATCTTATTATACTATTGTCATTATACTATGCAATATCAATATATATGCACAATCATTGAATTACATATAGTTGGACACGTTTATTATTTATATAATACTCGGGTCAGTCTAAGACATATTAGGTGCAGGGACGACATGACCATCATTCATTTTAATGGGCTTGATGAGATATATATTAGGATTTTATTGTTTACTTATATGCTTTGATTCATTATATATTTTGATACTGATATATATATATCCACCAATCTGTACTATTTATTATTATACTATATGTTATCACTATGATTGACTCTATATTCTCTATTATTCACTATATCTTTTATATTGTTCTGTCTTTGCGGCACACATGATTATTGTTTAGTACTGATACTAGGTACATATATGCGAGTTATTCATTTGATATTTCAATATGTACTAGTGTTAGTCCAATAGAATATTCACGTGTGTACCTCATATATCCTCATTCTCCATATTATCTGATAATATTACTTCGTAATACTCTTGGATAATATGAGTATAGGGGTGGGGGTGTTACATTAATGATGTTGCATCATCTGGTCACCATTGCCATAGTGAGTTTGAGGTCTAGTGTCATTCTAGTTATACGCAATGCTCTTTCTTATAATTTCTATAGCTATTCCGATCTAAACATGTTGCTTGTCCATGGGTTTTACTGCATTAGATCTAAGGGAGATTGACTCCATACTAAGGAAGAACTTCGAACTTGTTGATTTGAAAAGTGCCGACCTCGATTATTGGATACAACGACAAAGCCATCTTCATCTATTGGGTAGATATCACAAGAAGTAGTCACAGTTAAAGGCCGATGTGGGATTGGTTGTTGGCAATGAGGTGAAAAATGAATGGTTTGTGAGGAAGGAAAGGTCATCATGTTTAACTCGCTATCTTTTATTTTCATCTAACAAAGTAAGTATCGGTAATGGTTTATTGTTTGGAATAAAAAGTAATGAAGTGATATTTGAATATTAAATAATAATAAGGAAATTTCAAGGTACGACTAAGTCGTTGATTGCTTTATATATCATATTATTATTTTTCTTTGTATATTTAGTGGTTTCATTACTGTAATTGTTTGACAATTTTTGGTTACTTCGACTGTTTAATTGATTTGGTTGCTTAGTATGATTGACCGTTTTAATTACTTTGAAATTTCTTACATTGGTTTATTATGTTTGCTATTTTATTTCATGATGATTGTCTTACAGTTTTAAATTGTTGCTTATAGCCAACAAATGGAATGTGACTAATGAATTAAATTAGTTCATTTAATATGAGCAAAAATAAAAGAAAATTAACCTTGTATGGCATCATGTAATCGTTATATGGATGTATATATTTTACTTGTTATGATATAAGAATTTCTGATGATTTATGAATCTTATTGACTGTTATATTCTCACTTATGATGATCACTTATGATATGTGATAAACGAATATATGTTATGAATGTTATTAAAGCGAGTATACTTGGGGTTGACACTTGAGTGAGTAAATTACCTTCGAGAGATCAAAGAAATTCAATATGGGATGTAATGTTCGATTGTATTGAATGAATTATAACACAAAACCAATAGGTATTTGGAGAGCTTCACATGCTATTGTCAAGGACGCTCATCAGGGTGGTGCAACCCAAGTTGTGCTTGAGTGCGCAACCAACTCTTAAGTAGTTATGCGACCTAGGATGATGTAATCCCCAAACCTTGTTGCACTGAAATTAAAAGAGATATAGTAACCTAGAAGTGATGTAACTATAATGAATAGATTTGTGAAATCAAAGGACAGCTATTGTGATGCTTATGTGACATTAGAAAATGGATATACTATGATGTATACTGAATTTAGGACAATGCTAGCGTAGAACATTTATAGTAGCTTATGTAAGTTAGATTGTTATGATCCCTTTCTACATGTTTGTGACAAATTGTTTAATATGATGATGGTGCTTATGTTAGCTGATAGATTGTCAATGATCTATTATGTTATATGGTAACAAATTTAGATGCAAATGTTTGGTGAGATGTCGAGCATAGCGCATTTTGGCCTGATTTATTCTCAATCTAACATCAATAACATGGTTAGGTATGATAATGGTGGTAAGAAAAAGAACTATGTAGGCTAGATCCTAAATAGGTATTTTGGTAGTCTATCTTTTTGTGAAACCACCAACTTTCATATTGGAGTGCGTGGACGTGAGTGTACAATACAATTAGTTGCTCACCGTTGTCCTTTTCTTTTTACCATGACACACACACACACATAGATATACATATACACATGCAAAAACATTTTCTATTGAAATTGGGTACTTATGTGGTAACACGTAATTGTACTACAAATCTTCGGTAGTATATATAGCATACTAGAAGTCAATATATGTCAAATGATGATTTGAATCATGCCATGCAAGATTTGGACCTGTGAGCTCATGGACCAAAGCCGCAGTGCTTGACTATTGGGATAGTAGTGTTAGATCAAAATTGGATACATAGATGATAGTTCATAGTTTTACTACAAGTCTTAAGTAGTATATAACATACTAAAAGTTACCATATGTCAAGTGGTTCGAATCACATTAAGTAGCATTCAAACTTGTGTCATCACATATCAAAGCTAGAGAGTCTAACCACTAGGACAGTGGTGCAATACATATTTATACGTGACTATATATTTCTCAGATTATAGGGAAATAAAGGAAGTTAGTTTACGATTCATATCTATAGGTTACCTATTTAGTACACTGTTGTGTTATAGAGGTTCTAATTTATACAATAAATAGATTTTGATGTAATGGAGATAGTAAAACAGTAAATATGATATTTGTATCATTACCACTTGTACACTATATTTTTAATTAAATGTCGTATTGGTGATTGGTCTAGTGTGAGATTTCCATATGTTCATTATTTAAATTTTAAATTGTTCATTTAATGGCCCACTGCTTTAGACAACTAAGATTAGCATACAAGAATTAGTTGTATGCGTTTAACACTAACTTTAAGCACTAAAAACAGTGGGGAGTTATAACTACTCACTAATCTCACCCCACGAACCACCATCGAAAGCACATGTTCATAACCTTTTTACTTCTAGACATCGTCTACTGTATGCTCTATCATTGCATTAGCTCCTATCTTCGTCTTCTTCTTTAGTATCTCCTTTGTACTTGCTACTACTCTCTACCACTTATTCACCATTTTATTTTCTATTTTGGTTAACTTTTTTAAATTTCGTTTTTAAATGAAAAGAGTTTGAGAGGTCGATTTTTATAGCCTCTACTACCTTACAGCTCAATTTGAAATTCGACTTTGCTGCCCTAAATGACATTTCCCTCTCAAATCAAATAACGGTTCCTCCTCTTACCATAATTAATATGTTTTCACTTCTCCCTACATACCCTTAATAAGTTTATGCTTACTAGTTTTGGTCATATCTTACTTGATTTGCCCATTAGCTTTTCAAAGCCTCTTTTCAGACACGCGTCACACTAGGCAACAACTATCATTTATCGACTTTATAATGTGTTTTTCTCGGTCCTACACTATCAAATAAAGTATTTTATATAATCAAAATTTTAAAAGCTTGCCATGAATGGTAACAACTAAACTTCAAATGTTGAGATTATGAGATTTTGTGTTGTGCGAAGGCACTCACTTTATGGATATCTAACTCCATGAATGTAGTAATTCTTTGACTCAAAAGAGGAAACAAGTATATGTGATATAAGAATACCAAAATATCATGAGTCCAATAAAATTAGAGTTAAACCCTTAAACCAATTTTGAGAAATATCAAGTAGTATAAACGCTAAAAAATGTTACTATTGATCCGAATGATTTCTACAAGGGTCATGAAAATCGAGACTAAATTAACAACTGAGATAAGGAATAACTTGATGTACTTCTCTGAATCAGTTTTGACGCAATTTTTTGGTCACATGATGGTATGGTTATGTAGATCCATCGACCATGTGTGATGCACTAAACATTGATCTAAAGTTTACATCAATTTTTACAAAAACAAAGAAAATAAAAAAAGTTGGATATGCAGTGTTATAGGAAGTGGATGATAAATTGTTCAAAAATAAATTTATATGAGAGTCCATTATCTGAAGTGGATTGCAAATATCATATGCAACGACCCATAATTTCGCTACTTCGGAAATGAAAGATTTCGTTCGTTTTAAATTTAAAAAGGAGTTTAAATCTTAAATAATATATTATGTATAATAAATAATAATCTGTTCTTATAGTTAATAAATTTGGATTTTAGAACAAATCAACAAAAGTTAAGTTTTGTTAATAATAAATAAAGACTTTAATAAATGAATTTAATTATTTATTTAAAAAGTTAAATCTTATTTAAAACATATAATAAAGATAATAAAAGTATATGTTAAAAGATTTAAAAGTTTGTTAATAACCGTTTTGCAAAAATAACCAAAATTTGTCGCATTTTATCAGTTTTACATACACTGTAAAATTAGAGGTTTTGATATTAATTTACAATAATTTTAAAATATAAAGAGATATGTTTTAGTTTATTTAAAGAAGTAAAAAGTTCATTTTAAAGTTTGGTTTACTTCAATATATAGCTTAATAAAAACATCAAATTTTGACTGTATAATTTGTCGTCAAAAATACCTTTTCAACCAAAAGAAGTTGTCGACAAGTTGTTGCAACTTGATACATTTTATAACTTATAAAAGCAAGTTTAAAAACTATTTAAACATTCTACATTTAGCACCAAAGACAAAAGGAGTTTACTTTTGAAAATAGTTTTCAGAAATAAAAAAAATGTAAAAGTTATGATTTGACAAAAGAGTGTAAAAGTAAACAAATAAAACAACATCATTACATATCTTTCTTTTCTCTTATACATGATGTGAACTAAACATCTTGAATTCAAACAAAATAAAGTGTGAAAAGATAAGGAATTAATGACACATATGCTCACCATTAATGCATACTTACAAATCCATTAAATGGAAGTCAAATCAATTCAAAAGTTTTCTTTTTAAAATACAAACTTTAAGAAGAAAAAAGAGTAATCATTTTCAAATTCAAATCACATTAATGAGATGTTACTAATTTACATGGAAAAGGAGCAAATGTTATTTTAACATTTTAAAGTTCAAAAAAAGAGGCAAACATCATTTCATTAAGTACAAACTTACATCCTACCATCATTTCACCATTAATACACTTCTTATCATGTTAAGCAAAAGTCAAAAAGTAAGGCAAAGGTATTTAGGACACTAGCCACTCAAACTCCACTTATAAATACAAGCCAAACTCTTCTTTCTTCACTACATTCTCATTCTACAAAATTTCTAAACTCCATTCTCTTCCTCTGCCACCTTCATTCTTTCTTCTACCTCCAAGCCATCACCACAACATCATCAAAACTCAAGACCAAACCCACCTACCCCTTCCAAAACCCCAAAGCCGAGCCCCACACCCCTCCTACACCAAGGCCGTACCCCGTACACCCAAGCCGTGCCTAAAACCCACCTACCCAAGCACATACAAGCCGTACCCTCCTCCACACTCACATGCCCAAGGCCGTACACCGATTCCCCTCCAAAAGCTTTCAGCCAAAACAAAAAGAAAAAGAAAAGAAAAGAAAAGAAAAGAAAAAGAAAAGGAAAACAAAAGCGTTCGGAAAGAAAACGACAAAAGGCGAGACGTTGGAAATAGCACGTTAGCGAGAGACGGAAATCTTACGTTAAAGTTTGACGGAGTGGATATGAAGGTGAGAAATTCTCACCGCTTGTTAAATTATATTGATTATCATGCTTAATTGTTATGTTAGATAATCACTATTTGATGATATGAATGTTTGATTGATTGTTTGAATATATTGGATAACCCGTAGAAATGTTATAACATTTACCGTATTGAAAATGTTAATGCTATATAATTTGTTGTATGGTTGTGAGGATAATTTGGGTATCAAATTTCTATTAATTAAGTAATCCCTTTGTTTAATAAGACCATATTTTAGTAATATGAGATATTGTGGAAAAATAAGTCTCTTTTCATTTAGAAGTGAAATTAAAGTTAAAATGAAAGAGAATTTGAAATTTGAAGTGAAACGGATTTGAAAAGTATAGTTAATTAGAAATTGAAATTAAGATGAATAGTGAAATTGAAATTAAAATCGATTTTGAAAAAGTGAAGTTTAGTTTGAGGTTGAATGGAAGTTTAAATTGAAATCGGATTTGAAAACTAAAAATGAGTTTAATTTGCGATTAGAATTGAAATTGAGTAAAAATTGAAATCTAAAATTTAAAATTTAATATTAAAATAATGGGAATATAATAATATTATAGTATGGTAATAGTGAAAATTCATTTTTAAACACTTTAAAAAGAGAAAATATTGATTTAAAATGATTTGTAATGATTTCATAAGCGATAAAATCCAATTTGAATAGATTATTTCAAATACTGAAAAATAAGTTAAAACTTGACGCGTCGCGCAACGGTAGTTCGCGATTTCGCGCTGAAAAATTCAAATAAATGTATAGAGTGGAATATAGATCGGAATTCTTCGAGATAAGAAAATTCCGCATTATTATATCCATATCTTCTAAATGAAAGAAGAAAATCAAAGATTCGTTGAGTATATTTTGAAATAAGTCCAAATCATTTTTCTAGAAAAATCGCGCTAGTGCAGTTTAGTGACCATAATAAGAAATTTGTATAAATGGATGTTTTTAATTATGGAAAAATATGGAATAAATTTGATAAATCTATTTAAATGATTTAAGAGAGATTTGGATCGAAAAATATGAATTTTCAAATATTTAAAAGTTGTTTGATTCAAATAAGCTTATATGGCACTTTCCGCAGCACTTTTTGCTGCAAATTCTATAACTTTTAGAATATGAGTTTAAATGTAACGACGTTTTCCAAAATAAATTGTGAATGTTTTAAAATGATAATTAATCATTGAAAGATAATTTGGAATATTTATAAGCAATTCGGAAATAAAGTTGAAAATCTGAGTACGCGGAAACGACTAGTACATTTGTCCCGCCTGTGAGATCTGCAAAGATAAAACAAGGTGTTTAAATAAGGTTAGGGATGGAGAAACCAGTGCCCTGAACTTACATGGACTATGTTTTCTTTTCTTAGACGAGGGATGGAACGGATCGAAAGGAAAGCCCGGATGCTCTTAAATAAAAAGACTGTATGAAGTTTTGAATTAAAAGAAGATTGGTATTATCCAAAAGTTAAGCAATCTCCAAAAATGAATGATTTCTGTGATCCTATTTACCTCAAAATGTTTGTTAAGATTGATTTAGGGTTTATCGTAGACGCTATCTTAAATAACATTGTTTTTGACCCGCCTAAAAGTTAAGAAATTTGGATCAAGAATTAAGCAAGGAAATCTAAGATATTTTCCAAAGCAAAAGAATGAATTTCTTAGAAATTATCCTAAGTCAAAAGAAAGAGATTTCGAAATCATCCGAAAATAATTAAAGTGAAAAGAGACTTAATAAATCCTGTATACTCATATTCACTTTCTATAGACATTGGATTTCGAAGGAACCAGGGTCGAATTTGGGTAAATCCCATCCGAAAACCGCTTCGAATCAATGTGCACGTTCGAACGTGAAGACATGTTAAAGATGATGATTATTGAAGACCGTGGATCTTTATAGCGTGAGGACTTCTTGTTGACTTTCTCTAGGTAGCTCCCGAGTTATATATAGCAGTGGTCTCCTCGTTGTGGAGATTTTTTGGATTGGAAGGACTACTCGCTACTAGTGGTAGTAGGAGAGTGCCTTCGGTTTTGTCCTGTTCCTAAACAACTTGTATGGACGTTTGTCCGACATTGCATTTCTAACGATTACATACATTGATTTTTACAAATGTACATTAGTGGTGGCGGAGAAGGCAACTTCTCTTAGCTTAACACCTCCTTAAGGCGTACGAGCTCAAGGGTTGTATTTTAATGGAAGGTAATTAGTAGTTAACGAAAATGGCAATGTGGCAATCAAAGATGTGATATGTGCTATGTGAAAAGGTAATCGTGTGCCTCAAGCCTCATCAAATCGGAAATGACCGAAACAGGATTAGATACGACAAGGCTAAGTTGGTCATTCCCAATTGGGATATGGTCATCCTCTTTTAAACATATCTTTGCATGCTATGACGTCGTGTATCTGATTATTATGGTTTGTATGCTAGAGGGCCTTCGATAAAGGTCGGTAACGACTGGGGGATGACATATTCGGTACCATCTAGTTAAAGACGTGGGCCGGTCTTGTGTTGGTAGAGGATCCTTTGTGATGTTCCTCGAGACATCCATCTAGAGGTGTACCCCTTTGGAAGGTAGATCCTGCGCCTGGTCAGTTGTATGGAAATCCATTCTCCAATAAAAACCTACGGTTTTGTTTGTATTGACGTAATGAATAGCCTTGAAATGCTATATGGGTAATCATTTCGGATAAGATTAATAAGTTTATTTGCAAATGTTTTCAAAGAGATGTCATTAAGAATAATATCAAACGTTTTGATATAAAAGTCTTTTAGTTATCATAAAGTAAAATTCCGTCTGTATTTATGTGTGTGCATGGTCTTATGAGATACTCTTTATTTTCAATGGATTTATAAAAAGGCTAATATATGACACTGTCATCTACTATTGAGTTTTTCTCACGCTGGTTTATCAAGCCTGATCCGGGTATTTTCAATACTCGGGTCAGATCCGTGTAGTTTCAGGATATTCGAAGACGGTTGTAGTTTTCAAAGGAGAGCTAGAGATATTCATCGACGTATGAGCATATTCTATTATCCACTGTACTTAGTGTATTTTGTTCGATGTTTGTCAGCAATTGTAAGGACAGATGTTTATAACTGTCCAAGATGAATTTATGTTAGACTCTGATATATGTATTTAAAAGTTTTCCGCTGTAAAAATATTTGTTCAATATTATATGTTATTCCATTCGAGTGTGATTATGTTCTGTCTACTTTTCTTTATCACCCTTAAGGATCCGTCTTTTCGTGCAATTTGAGTTGGACATGCGTAATTTATTGTCGATTCAAAGGGTATGAGAAAACGGGCCTTTACATTTGGTATCAGAGCTTTTGGTTGAGCAAAAACCGAAGCCTGATAGGGGTAAATCTCATCAGAGATAGGATTAATAATATCCTAGGATGAGTAACTCATCAGAGATAGGAATTGTAATATCTTAGGATGAGTAACTCATTAGAGATAGGGCTAGTAACACCCTAGAATGAGTTATGAGAATATTATATATATGAGCGCGTATTTGTTAATTTTATAAAAGTAATTATGTTTTAAAGAAATTGGTAAATAAAATAATTTTACCTTGGGCTTACATTATAAATATTAAAGGGGATATCATTATCTTTTGGGTTAGAAATTAAGGATTAATTGTAATTTTGCTTAGTGAAACTAAATATGAGTATCTTGTGATTAGAGTTGCACGATTTTACTATAAAATATTCCATATAGAATAAATTAGTTGAAAGCTAGAATTTAGAACTTTAATCATATACCCTTAAATATGTAGCATTAAGAAATAATAATGATTAAGTGATATCATAATGGATGGATTTAAAAGTTAAGTACAAATATCTTGTGAAGTAAAATTCATAATTTGACTGTAAGATATTTGATGATAATATTGAACCTACAAGTTGTAATTAGAGAAAGCAAAGAGAAAATGTACACATAGAAAAAAAATTATTATCAATAAAATAGAAAAAAATAAGCCAAAATTGAAATTTTAGGTAAATATAATATGAAAAGTATAAGTTCTATAACTTATAAAGGAAATAAGGTAATTTGAAATTTAGACACTTTGATTAGGTTAAAAATTAAAGTGAAATTTAGGAATAAGAGATATAAGAAATATCATTCTAATATAAAAATTTGAATTAGTGATACATTTAGAGTAACATTTGTAATTCAAAATGAAGTAAGAATAGAAGTGGATATTTTTGAAATTAAATGGTTAGTAGGTTGATTGTTGGATGAAAATGTTTAAATAACAAATACCACATGAATTAAGTTTCATAATTTGATTATAAGGTATTTGATGGATTTAAGATTAAGAAATTTGATTTAGAAAATGGATAGGTAAATAAGTTAAGTAGTTAATCATAGAATCAGTGAGAAAAAGGTGTACACTTAGTAAAGATGTCTTATTAATATATGGATTGGATAAATAATATTAGCTAAATGAAAATCTTAGATAAAGAAAACTAAGGGTTGTATTTTATATCTTATTAATTTGAGATAATAGTAGAGTTCCATATTAGTTAAACACCTTAGTTGAAGTAATAACAATTTGAAGTTTGGGGATATGTATATATACTCTTAAGAAGTAAAGGTATATTATACAAGTTTAAGTCATATCTATATGGTAAAGTAATAGTGTATTTAGAAGAAAGTAAATGGTTGTGAAACAAACTTGGATTAATAGAAATTTTGAAGAAATGTATTAGGTAAAGATGAAGGTGAATAAGTACATAAGTTAAACATAGATCATTTCGGCACATAAATTTTGATCTAAGATTTGAGAACATAAGTTTGAGGTGTTTACACCAATCTGAAAAAGGATTTATCAGTCGATTCTTGATGGCGAGCATTGATGGAAGTTTGTGATTATGTATATGAGTTTTCTATCATAGTTGAGAGCTATGCAAGGAAAGCAAGAGTTTGTGATCAAGAAGTCTGATCAAACTCCGCACTAGAAAATCAAGGGATCGATACTAGTTCAAAAGAAAAGTTATGGATTCGAATAAAAGATCAAATCAAATAACACATATAGTATGATGTGTTGGGTCTGTCTACTTAGTAGTTGGATAGTTATCTCAAATAGCAGACACTAAGATATAGTGGTTAGACTGATGTTGTGGTATGTATATATAGACCTCAGGTATAGTACATGCTCAGGTCAGATAATGAGTTATGTGGTGATATTCGTTTATCTTGATATAGTATCGGTGTGGTTGTTTTGGATGCATAGTCTTGTTTGGTTGTTGTATATATTATCTTAAATGTGCAGTATGCGCTAGGATGGGTACGATAGAAGTTTGACTTGATGTAAGTGTATATAATTGTAAGTACGTGATATGTACTTAGGTTAGTGTGGGGAATCTCTGTATGTATGTTTGACATCATTTTCTTTTAGTGTTGTTATGATATCGACCTTCTTCTTTTCTATCATCAGTAGAAATAAGTCAAATTATTTGGGGATATGAGTATGAGATAGATTCTTTTATCTATCTTTCATTTCGAGGACGAAATGCTTTTAAGTAGGGAATAATGTAACGATCCGTAATTTCGCTACTTCGAAAATAAGAGATTTCGTTCGTTTTAAATTTAAAAAGGAGTTTAAATCTTAAATAGTATGTTATATATAATAAATAATTATCTATTCTTATAGTTAATAAGTCTGGATTTTAGAACAAATCGACAAAAGTTAAGTTTTGTTAATAATAAATAAAGACTTAAATAAATGAATTTAAATATTTATTTAAAAAGGTAAATCTTATTTAAAACATCTAATAAAGATAATAAAAGTATGTTAAAAGATTTAAAAGTTTGTTAATAATCGTTTTACAAAAATAACCAAAATTTGTCGCATTTTATCAGTTTTACATACACTGTAAAATTAGAGATTTTGATATTAATTTAAGATAATTTTAAAATATAAAGAGGCATGTTTTACTTTATTTAAAGAAGTAAAAAGTTTATTTTAAAGTTTGGTTTACTTCAATATATAGCTTAATAAAACGGTCAAATTTTGACTGTATAATTTGTCGTCAAAAACACTGTTTTCAACCAAAACAAGTTGTCGACAAGTTGTTGCAACTTGATACATTTTATAACTTATAAAAACAAGTTCACAAACTATTTAAGCATTCTACATTTAGCACTAAAGACAAAAAGAGTTTACATTTGAAAATAGTTTTCATAAATTAAAAAAAAATGTAAAAGTTATGATTTGACAGAAGAGTGTAAAAGTAAACAAATAAAACAACATCATTACATATCTTTCTTTTCTCTTATACATGATGTGAACTAAAAACCTTGAATTCAAACAAAATAAAATATGAAAAGATAAGTAACTAAAGGAATTAATGACACATATGCTCACCATTAATGCATACTTACAAATCCATTTAATGCAAGTCAAATCAATGCAAAAGTCTTCTTTTAAAAATACAAACTTTAAGAAAAAAGAGTAATCATTTCGCAAATTCAAATCAAATTAATGAGATGTTACTAATTTACATTGAAAAGGAGCAAATGTTATTTTAACATTTTAAATTTTAAAAAAGAGAGGCAAACATCATTTCATTAAGCACAAACTTACATCCTACCATCATTTCACCGTTAATACACTTCTTATCATGTTAAGCAAAAGTCAAAAAGTAAAGCAAGGGTATTTAGGACATTAGCCACTCAAACTCCATTTATAAATACAAGCCAAACCTTTCTTTCTTCACTACATTCTCATTCTACAGAATTTCTAAACTCCATTCTCTTCCTCTGCCACCTCCATTCTTCATTCTACCTCCAAGCCATCACCACCACATCATCAAAACTCAAGACCAAACCCACCTACCCCTTCCAAAACCCCAAAGCCGAGCCCCACACCCTTCCTACACCAAGGCCGTACCCCGTACACCCAAGCCGAGCCTAAAACACACCTACCCAAGCACCTACAAGCCATACCCTCCTCCACACTCACATGCCGAAGGCCATACACCCATTCCCCTCCAAAAGCTTTCAGCCAAAACAAAAAGAAAAAGAAAAGGAAAAAAGGAAGAAAATAAAAAGGAAAAGAAAAGGAAAACAAAAGCGTTCGGAAGGGAAACAGCAAAAGACGAGACGTTGGAAATAGCACGTTAGCGAGAGACGGAAATCTTACGTTAAAGTCTGATGGAGTGGATATGAAGGTGATCACCGCTTTTTAAATTATATTTATTATCATGCTTAATTTTTATGTTGAATAATCACTATTTGATGGTATGCATGTTTGATTGATTGTTTGAATATATTGGATAACCCGTAGAAATGTTATGACATTTACCATACTGAAAATGTTAATGTTATATAATTTGTTGTATGGTTGTGTTGATAATTTGGATATCAAATTTCTATTAATTAAGTAATCTCTTTGTTTAATAAGATCATATTTTAGTAATATGAGATATTGTGGAAAAACAAGTATCTTTTCATTTAGAAGTGAAATTAAAGTTAAAATGAAAGAGAATTTAAAATTTGAAGTGAAACGGATTTGAAAAGGATAGTTAATTAGAAATTGAAATTAAGATGAATAGTGAAACTGAAACTGAAATCGATTTGAAAAAGTGAAGTTTAGTTTGAGGTTGAATGGAAGTTTAAATTGAAATCGGATTTGAAAACTAAGTTTTAAATGAGTTTAATTTGAGATTAGAATTGAAATTGAGTTAAAATTGGAATTTAAAATTTAATATTAAAATAATGAGAATATAATAATATTATAATATGGTAATAGTGAAAATATATTTTAAATACTTTAAAAAGAGCAAATATTGATCTAAAATGATTTGTAATGATTTTATAAGTGATAAAATCCAATTTGAATAGATTATTTTAAATATTGAAAAATAAGTTAAAACTAGACGCATCGCGCAACGGTAGTTTGCGATTTCGCGTTGAAAAATTCAAATGAATGTATAGAGTGGAATATAGCATGAAATTTTTCGAGATAAGAAAATTCCGGATTATTATATTTATATCTTCTAAATGAAGAAAGAAAATAAAAGTTTCCTTGAGTAGATTTTAAAATAAGTCAAAATCAATTTTCTAGAAAAATCGCGCTAGTGCAGTTTAGTGACCATAATAGAAAATTTGTTTAAATGGATGTTTTTAATTATGGAAAAATATGGAATAAATTTCATAAATCTATTTAAATGATTTAAAAGTAATTTGGATCGAAAAATATGAATTTTCAAATATTTAAAAGTTGTTTGATTCAAATAAGCTTACATTGCACTTTCCGTAGCACTTTTCTCCTATGAATTCTATAACTTTTGGAATATGAGTTTAAATGTAATGACGTTTCCCAGAATAAATTGTGAATGTTTTAAAAAGGATAATTAAACTTTGAAAGATAATTTGGAATATTTATAAGTAATTCAGAAATAAAGTTGAAAATCTAAGTATGCGGAAACGACTAGTACATTTGTACCGCCTGTGAGATCTGGGAAGATAAAACAAGGTGTTTAAGGTTGGGGATGAAGCAACCGGTCCCCTGAACTTACCTGGCCTATGTTTTCTTTTCTTAGGCGAGGGATGGAACAGATCGAAAGGAAAGCCCGGATGCTCTTAAATAAAAAGACTGTATTAAGTTTTGAATTAAAACAAAATTGGTATTATACAAAAGTTAAGCAATCTCCATAAATGAATAATTTCTATGATCCTATTTACTTCAAAATGTTTGTTAAGATTGATTTCGCATTTATCGTAAACGCTGTCTTAAATAACATTGTTTTTGAGCTGCCTAAAAGTTAAGAAATTTGGATCAAGAATTAAGCAAGGAAATCTGAGATATTTTCCAAAGCAAAAGAATGAATTTCTTAGAAATTATTCTAAGTCAAAAGAAAGAGATTTCAAAATCATCTGAAAATAATTAAAGTGAAAAGAGACTTAATAAATCCTATATACTCATGTTCATTTTCTGTCAATATTGGATTTCGAAGGAATCGGGGTCAGATTTGGGTAAATCCCATCCAAAAACCACTTCTAACCAATGTATATGTTCAAACGTGAAGACATGTTGAAGATGATGATTATTGAATACCGTGGATCTTTATAGCGTGAGGACTTCTTATTGACTTGCTCTGGGTAGCTCCCGAGTTATATATAGCAGTGGTCTCCTCGTAGTGGAGGTTTTTTAGATTGCAAGGACTACTCGCTACTAGTGGTAGTTGGAGGGTGCTTTCGGTTTTGTCCTGTTTCTGGACAACTTGTATGGACGTTTGTCTGACATTGCATTTCTAACGATTACGTACATCAGTGGTGGCGGAGAAGGCAACTTCTCTTAGCTTAACACCCTCCTTGAGTCGTACGAGCTCAAGGGTTGTAATTTTATGGAAGGCAGTTAGTAGTTAATGGAAATGGCAATGTGGCATTCAAAGATGTGATATGTGCTATGTGAAAAGGTAATCGTGTGCCTCAAGCCTCATCAAATCGAAAATCACCGAAACATGATTAGATGCAGCAAGGCTAAGTGGGTCATTCCCAATTAGGATATGGTCGTCCTCTTCTAGATATATCTTTGCACGCTATGATGTTGTGTATCTGATTGTTGTGATTTGTATGCTAGAGGGCCCTCGATAAAGGTCGGTAACGACCGGAGGATGACATATTCGGTACCATCTAGTTAAAGAAGTGGGCCGGTCTTATGTTGGTAGAGGATCCTTTATGATGGTCCTCGGGGCATCCATCTAGAGGTGTTCCCCTTCGGAAGGTAGATCCTACATCTGGTCATTTGTATGGAAATCAATTCTCCAATAAAAACCTACGGTTTTGTTTTTATTGGCATAATGAATAGCCTCGAAATGCTATATGGGCAACCATTTAGGATAAGATTAATAAGTTTATTTGCAAATGTTTTCAAAGTGATGTCATTAAGAATAATATCAAACGTTTTGATATAAAAGTCTTTTAGTTATCGTAAGGTAAAAACCCGTCTGTATTTATGTGTGGGCGTGGTCTTATGAGATACTCTTTATTTTCAATGGATTTATAAAAAGGCTAATATATGACAATGTCATCTACTATTGAGTTTTTCTCACGCTGGTTTATCAAGCCTGATCCGGGTATTTACAATACTCGGGTCAGATCCGTGTAGTTTCAGGATAGTCGAAGACGGTTGGATTTTCAGAGGAGAGCTGGAGATATTCATCGACGTATGAGCATATTCTATTATCCGCTATACTTAGTGTATTTTGTTTGATGTTTGTCAGCAATTGTAAGGACAGATGTTTATAACTTTCCACGCTGAATTTAGGTTAGACTCTGATATATGTATTTAAAAGTTTTCCGTTGTAAAAATATTTGTTCAATATTATATGTTATTCCATTCGAGTGTGATTATGTTCTGTCTACTTTTCTTTATCACCCTTAAGGATTCGTCTTTTCGTGCAATTTGAGTTGGACATGTGTAATTTATTGTTGATTCAAAGGGTACGAGAAAACGGGCCTTTACATTTGGTATCAGAGCTTTTGGTTGAGCAAAAACCGAAGCCTGATAGGGGTATTTTCAATACTCTTTATGAGATACTCTTTATGAGTTACTCTTTATTTTCAAAGGATTTATAAAAAGGATGATATATGACACTGTCATCTATTATTGAGTTTTTCTCACGCTGGTTTATCAAGCCTGATCCGGGTATTTTCAATACTCGGGTCAAATCTGAGTAGTTTCAATATTTTGTAGTTTCTAGAGGAGAGATGGAGATATTCATCGTTTTATGAGCATATTCTATTATCCGCTGTACTTACTGTATTTTGTTTGATGTTTGTCAACAATTGTAAGGACATATGTTTATAACTGTCCAAGCTGAATTTAGATTAGACTCTGATATATGTATTTAAAAGTTTTCCGCTGTAAAAATATTTGTTCAATATTATATGTTATTCCATTCGAGTGTGATTATGTTCTGCCTACTTTTCTTTATAACCCTTAAAGATCCGTCTTTTCGTGCAATTTGAGTTGGACATGTGTGGTTTATTGTCGATACAAAGGGTACGAGAAAACGGGCCATTACATCATACTAGTTATGAAGCCTGATGAAAAATGGAGGACTTGCATGGATTTCACTTATTTAAATAATCTTGTCAGAAGGATTTCTTCCTTTACATTGGATTGATCACTTTATGGATGCAACCAATAGATATCAACTAATATCATTTGTGGTTACGTATTCCAGGTATGATCAAACCCCTATGTTTAAATCAAATAAAGAACATAACATTTTTATAACTAACATAGGGTTATTTTATTGTAAATTTATGCCCTTCACTCTTAAAAACATAGATCAACGTACTAACAATTGGTACTAGTACGATTGTTAACAAATAGACCGAAACATGGAGTTCTATGTCAATGATATTTTGGTTAAATCCAAACAAGAAATTAATCGCTTGGAACATTTATAAGGGATGTTTGAAATTCCTTGAAAATACATCATGAAGTTAAATCCACATAAATATTCCCTTGGAATTTGGAAAGATCTTAAGATTCATGGTAAGCAGTAAGGGATTAGAATAAAATCCCAAGAAAATGAAAGCTGTTACTAACACAAAACCACCAATAAATGCCAAAGAACTTATGATCTTAAACAAGTAGCTAATTCAAAGTGGTTCACTAGTTAATCGATTGATAAATGCATTACTTTCTTTATTTTATTAAAGAACCATAAAGATTTTAGATGGACCCAAGATTCTCAAAAGGAATGTGAAGACTTGTGAGTATACAAGCTTTTTTACCTCTCCCATTGATTTTAGAAACTTTTTAGCAGTGAGACGATAGCCATCTATTTTACATAATCATTTAAGAAAAAGGATTTAACATCCTTTTGACATACCATATTACATGTCAGTTACAGGTAGAATTTAAATTACTAAAAAAATGAGAAATGGCAAAAAGATTTCAATATAATCAATAATTTGAATTTTGAAAAAAAGTCTTTTCTTAACAACCTTTCTTTATAAGTATTTAGTCTTCCCTTTACACATATCTTCTTTATAAAGATCCACTTGCAACTGATATTTATCGTCCCTTTCTGCAAATCTTCTAAAGTTCAAACTTTATAGGTGAAAATGGGATCCATTTCGAAATTCATAGCATCAATATAGAGGGTATCTTTACTCTTGAAGGCTTATCAGTAGTTATGGGGATCATTATGAATGATTGAATCCTCTTTCCCCTCATCGGTGAGAAACCTTTGTTTTCCCTCGAATATAAGATGTCCTTATTTGACCTTCTAAGGATAGTGTCTCTTGGGACATAGTTGAATCAGTATCGCCTATGTGATCAAGTCCCATGTTAGAGTCCTGGATCTTATTCTAGTATATCCTATTGACAATAATTTTCTTAAGTATAATTCCTTCTCTAAGAAGGTAGCATGCCTTGAAACATTACTCTTTTATTTCTCGATATGATAAAATAGGCGTTCAAGGGACTTTCAGGACTATAAACTTACACAAATCTTACTTAGCCTTGAGTTTACTAGGGCTTAGATTCTTAATGTAACTTGGACAATCCTACATCTTAACATATTTAAATTGTGGTTGCTACCTAGTCCATACCTCATCGAGAGTCAAAGGCATAAAATTAAATGGTTCCATATTCAATGTATGTTTTGCACTTACTACTGCATATCTCCAAAGGGAAAAAGGTAAATCATCCTCACTCATCATAGGTTGAATCATATCCAACAAAATTTGATTTCTCATTTCCAAAAAACCATTGCATCGTTGAGTATAAGGAGAAGTGACTTAAAAGTGAATACCATTCTCATTTATGTACTCTTGGAACCATACCAATATACCCATCTCCTTGATTAAATCAAGATAATTTTTTTTCTTTTACATGTTTTATTTTTTACTTAAAATATCATCAATTTATCAAAGACCTATGACTTATTTTTGATCAGAAACACATGTCCACATCTAGATAAATCATCGACGAATGTAACCGGGTAAGTGAAATTGCCTTTGGTAGTCTTGAACATTAGACAACGTACATGTGTATATATCGATCCTAAGAGTTCATTAACTCTTCAATTGATCCCATTGAAATGGTGTTTATCCATTTTCCTTTTGAGACATAATTCACAAGTATTCCAAATCAAAAGCGTCATTCTTTTCTTAATTTTCGCAATTGTTCCTCATTGAAATTGCTTAGTCCTTGTTACTCGGGTTATATGCCTTTTATTTTCGATTCTTTCACATTTCAGTAATTCAGATATCATTATCATTTAGAACAAAAACACCATTATTTAAAAAAACAAAATTAGTTTTATTTCCCAAATCAGTATTCGTGATATTCTAATTAAGTTAAAACTATATCCACTTTAGATCAAATGCACAATAGATAACATTTGACAACTAAATTTCGATTAATAATGGAAAATTTTCAAAATAAAGATTCGTTTTTTGTTTAGTGTTTTATGGTACTCATCCACTGCGTTAACTGCTATACTAACACTATATTCAATGTAAAATTCCATTAAACCTTTTTTCTATGAGCATTATACTTCTAAGCTTCTATAAATACGTAAACATGTGAGTTTAATGTCAAGTATCTAAACCCTAGAAGTAGAACTCAATTTAGATAACAAAAATCATTTATGAGAATATACTTTTAAAAGAGGAATATAGTTCCTTTTTCTTCTTATGATTTTTTAAATAACCAAGGCAATCCCCCTTTTAATGTCGCTTGTTAGAGTAATAATGACATTCACCCTTCTCTTATTCTTAACTTTGCCTTTTTATTGTTTTCCTTTGACGTTGGCTTCCTTTACATTGAGATTTTACCCATAGAAGATGATGAATCCATTATCCAAGCACTGGAATGGATTCCTTCATTTGACTGTCCCTAACATACTAAGGACATCAATTCTATTGTACTTGAGTTAGTTCATTAACATAGGTGGATCGGATTAAGAGTTAGTAATCCAATAATGAGGTCTACCATTTGCACTTGATCTAACATAGAAAATTTTTCAATTTACCTACACACAATCTTGCAATATGGATCCATTATCTAATTTTGGGTGAAACACAATTTCTTCTATAATTACTTAGCAAAATAAGACTATTGGCCATACAAATTTTGTAGGTGATTAAATATGAATTGATTTTCTATATCTTCGTTTCTCCTTATAGTAGACAACATACAACATTGGACGAGTTCATAATCGAGTGGCCAAGAATTGGAAGTCACATTTTATCAATGATAATCGTACTTGGCTAGTCGGCTTTTACATGAGTTTTGAAGTGACAACATGGTTGAAAGTTATAGTTGAGTAGTACATCTACATTTTTTAGTAAGTATTTTGTTTTGATACATTTAGTATATTCTGTTTAAAGAAGCCATTTCTTTGTAAATTTATTTAGGCAGTCTAATATTATTGCATATGTTCTTATACTTAGTAGAATTGTTTACTATATATTTCTAATAAGACTCCCATCATATTTTGTATATCTCATAGACCCCTAAAGAAGATGCAAAAATCTTGGCAAAAAACCGTCTGATAGTTGTCAAGCCCATGTAACTGTAACATCAAGTATGCTCAACAAGTTATGATCTTGATAAATGGTGAATAACTTTTTATCACTTATATATAACACATAACTCCTAGCATTTTTATACTTAGCTCGTCATCACCTTAGTGACCTTAAGTGATTAACAAACCAAAAAGTATATTAGACATTCATGACCTATCATTTCTTGATTGTTTGAGTGTAAATATATAAACCTTGAGCATGCTTAACAAAATTATATAGTTTGTCTGACTAATCCATTGATAATCACAACGTCAGTAAAAGATGATATATGCCTTTAATGTGCTTAACAACCATACGTACGTTTTAGTACTCTATAATTAAATTTAAATGATAGAGAGCAACTACAAATAAAAGTCTACAATTTTAAAGCACTAAATGAATGATATATCTAGTAAGGATGATGAGTATTCTGATTACGTAATGATATTAAGTGTCATTGGAATATTTAATATCCTCGCATTACATGCAAGCATCATGTATAACCTTTGGGTTTTATTTTCCATTAAGTTTAACCATTCAAAAATTTATATTATATATACCTTATATGTATATGTGTATAAATATATCTATTTAATCAAACTCTTTTAATTGTAGTTATAACAATTACAACTTTTAATTCATATTCCAAATAATTTTTAATTTCTTAATTAAACCTTTTAGAATTTTTGTTTTAATTCAAAACACTTTGAATTAATTTATTATAACTTTTACAATATAAATTTAAAATTTAAAATAATTCATTTCTATCCCTTCTAAATTTATAATATTTAGAATACACTTTTTAAATCAATCCAAGGCATACACATTTTGTGCTTCACATCTAAGGCACATCACTAATTTAGAACATTGAATTAGCCAAGTAAGTGCCAAGTAGATTGGAGTTCCCATTCAAAAGAATGTTCCTTGTTTAGTGTAACTTTCAATCCATATACACAATTGCCACAAATACCGTCAAGTGCAAATATTCCATTGATTTCCCTAACTGTTGGTTATATAACACTACAAGGCTCTAATACCATTTTTGAATCAGATGAACCATACAACATGATAAAAGGTTTTTTTTGAAAAAAAATCATTTTGTTAAAGTTGCAAAAAATCATGTTATGTGTTATTGTGGACTATATTTATTTTATATTTAATCATATTCAACATTTCAGTAGTTTTGGCATTTGAACTCAAATTTTAATAAGAATGTTAATTTTAGTTTAACGATATCATGAACATCGTACGTTTGACAAAAAGGGAGGTAAATACATGTGTACACAAGTACTACAACAATGTTTAGGTGATACACACACAGCTGTAAGGATATATAATGACAAACATATACACATGTTTATAATGGACACTCTATGCATGTACATTCTGTATCCTATATAATACATATTAAATATGTGTACGTTTTTATTTGCATATAAAGTATTCAACTTAAATAAAATATATTTTCTTAAAACAAAGTATATGTGATTAGCTAACATTGTTTTATGTTTAAATTTTATGTGTATACATTAGGGGTGAGTGTTTGGTTGGTTCAATTAGTCCGATGGTGAAAATTATCAAACTGAACTAAAAGCAATAAAAATGAAAACCAAACCAACCGAATTAAATTTGTTTGGTTAGGTTGGTTATCCGATTTAACTGAATAAAAAATTATTCACATTTTATGTTTGGAATATTAAATATATATTTAAGTATTCTTATTTAGTATTATTATGTTCTTTGACAGTAATTTTGGCACATAAATGATAAATAAAATCTACTTACACTACTACACTAATCTTAAAGAACAATTATAACATTAGCGATTTTTCAAATATAATAAAAGTTTAATTAATATGGTTAAATCAATAACCGAAGTAATTTTTTTGGCGGGTTGATTATAAACTAATCTAGTTTCAAAAACAAACCAAACCAACCAAAGATTGCTCACCTCTAGTAAATATACCTTGAAACTAAGCGATATGTGTGTTTAAATTATCATTGTTTATGTAACTTAAATGGTGTACATAACTTGAGATTATCTAATTAATGTGAAACCTAAATGGTTTATGTAACATGTGATTTAATGTAATATATATTTATATATAGCTAAAGTAATGCAGTACATATAGTTGAAGAGTGAACACCTTTTTATTTCATATATATGTATGTAACAAATTTGTATTATTAAATAAAAATTTGAAACTTATTAATTAATAAATTAATTATCCTAAAACCCTAAACTTATATTTATTTTTTATTGGTACAAAATAAGTATCAAACCCAAAATTAAGTTTACATAAAAATTATTTTGAATTGATCAATTGAAAATTCTTTCAATTTAAAGCAAACATAATTTAGATAAACATGCAAACAGATATACATACATACATACACAAACACACACACACACACACATACATACATACATATATATATAATTGTTTGAATCGGTTATAAAGAAGTTCTATTTTCTTTAATTTATCATGAATTAATACACTTGCACAAAGAAACATATACAATATATATATATATATATATATGTATGTGTGTGTGTTCTCTCTGTGTGTGTCTATATATGTGTGTGCACACATAAACCCACCCACCTGGTATTTGATAATGAATAAAAAGTAAAATCTCACTAGTTGATCTTGTTTTTCATTATCGTGTTGAAATGGAGGCACCTCCTTCCTTGATAACTTCTATTCTTCAGTAGTTAGTGTGCAATGTCAACCACAAATCTTTAACTAATTTTTATTAAATATAATTTAGTTAGGTGCAAAGAATTGATGGAGGCTTGTCATCTTATTTATAGCATCACTTGCCACTTTATTTTCCTAACTTTAAGTTATAAAAGTTAAGAATCCGCCTCTTTCTTTTCTTTAACTTATAATTTTACACAAACCGTTTTAAACATACATGCATGCATGAAATAGCCAAACCTTTTTATTTATTTTATAAATATTTTTTGACCAAATATCTATTAGTTTGTATACATAACAATTTTAAATTTTCATTAATTATTTTTTAAGCTTTTAATAATAGCAAAATAAATAAATATACCCATTATGTTAACTCAACATGATAAATTATAGCTTCTGTAAATTATTTTAATATGTTAGTTTTAGATGAACGTTGAGAGTTATGGTTCTAAGACTTCAAAGTGTGGCACTCAATCCTCAATAACACTTGAACAATTCAAATAGTAAAGTCTTTGTGGATTTCACTAAGCCATAGTAGTATACGCAAGGCTAGATACTTAAATACCATCAAAGTAAAGTCTTACTCCAATCATTTAAGATGCACCATTAAGCAACAATGTATTGTGCATGTTATGTCTCTTCATCAAGTATATCACCTAAATGTCTTCAACTTATCACCTAGATTTCTAGAGCTCGGTCTATGGTCAACACTCTAATAACATTCATAGGTAATTGCAAAATTCTACTTGCGAAGTCACTTAGTTCAATCCAATAACATTTTTAGGTTAACTATATTGTTTGCCAAAGACATATGGCTTCATGAAAACTTCCAATCATGGTGATACTAATCTTCTATATCGAAGGAGTTCATAACAATTTGAATTTACTTTTCTTAATGTCATCGTAAATTTATTCAATTAAAAACTATTTTGATATGAGCTAAAGGATATTTAATTAGATATATCGACTTTCTATTATAAATAATCTTCTCTTGAGTAGTGTTTCAGTTTACATGTTTAAACAAATACTCAACAATGGACGCGATCTGATCTTTTGTCATGTGATTGTCTATAGTCATAACATGATCTTCACATACAAGATTTATATTACTCTAGGGGAAAAGACTACTACACATGGTCTCATGAATTCTTCCATTTAACGTAGATATAATAGTCAATAGAAGACTCTTGGTGAGTCCTTTTATAGTTGCACCTTCATAACTAAGACTATGCCCTCAGCAGTCATGAATAAATCATCATCAATCTTACAAAAAATATTATGTACACTAGTCTAACTAATGTACCTATATCTTGTTCTCAAAACACACTTTGCCTATGACACATATGAGGATAAGTGTTTATTAGCATAATCCATTTCTCATGGTTACAACTCCTTCATAATAATGATTGACTAAATACTTTGTCCTATAGATTTTTAGTTATATGTTATAACATGCTCTCAAAATATTATTTACACATATACTCAGATAAGACCCAAAATAATAGTTCTATATATAATATGATTAATTTGAATAGTTTAATTATATAATCAAATTATATAATTTCCCTTATGACATGTCCATAAATTTTTCAACATCTAGTACATGGTATATCTTTTGATGTTGGCTTCCTAGTGCGGCAGGGCATATGGTTTCTGTGCTAATGTTTTGTCTGTGCAAGAGGGTGGTATATGAGCATAGTGGAGGAGGTATGCTTTATACTCACTTTGATACGAAAAGTAGAATATGTGAATTATGAGGGCTTTATACTGCATGATTTATCGAGATTATGTAGGTAGCCAATAAAATGGTGCAACTCATTTATGTTCCTTAAAATTTCCTTTTGTATATATGCATGCACATGATGAGACTACAAGGGATTGTGATCTAGTTAGCATTTGGATGAGACGAGCTAGAGGCCATCTTTACCTATGTATAGTGTGTTACATTATAATGCTGTTCTGTTATCATAACATGTGTACATATTGGAGAAAAACATAGATATCTATATCTGACAATTTTCGTATAGGAATAGTATGATTGATTACTTTATGATATTATTCGGCTCGATTCGGAGGAAACTACTGATCTCATATCAGTTATAATATCTATTTATTATATTTATATCCATTTTATTATAAGGATATGGACATGGTTCAAATGTACATTTGATTTCTTATTAGTTACCTAGTGACCCACTATTTGTAGTACTTGATGTTGATGTACAAGATTTGGTTAGTGGCATTTGGCAATTTTCTTAGGTAAACGGGTACTAAGGTGTCACATATATGTTATATGGTGAAAAATTAGATTAGAAACAATGTCATCAAGAATATATGTTGCTTTTGATTGTTCCTCTTATTTGTTATAACTTGTGCTAGTGGGTTAACAACTATTATTACAATGCAAAAATAAAGAATAATTGTTCGTTTTTTATTTAGAATTTTGAAAGTGGTCAATGTTTTTTTCTCTGTGTGTGTGGAGTGAATGAAGATGATAAGTGTTCTTGTGGATTTTCTTTTGTTGTTTAAACCACCAACATTGTTCATTTGAACATGATGAATCATTCATCAAGTAATAGTTTAAATGACTACAGGGATACTACCAGAAAAGAGGTTCACCCTATAAGCTTATAAATTATACCATATACCATTAATGTATCTTATGATTGGGTGCTTTAGGAAGAAATAATTTTTTAGATGTTTTCAACAATAAAACTCCTTTATTGCTATGAAAGTAATAATAATTTAGACTCGGTTTATTTATGGCTTGGTGTTAAGAGAAAGTTGATTTAATACTACATAAATGATGACAAAGAATCGAATATCAGGAGTAAACTAAGGTATCAGTTGTTATAAATAAAATATTTATATTTATTACATATATGTATTAGTCTTTTGGGGGTTCTAGATTTAGGCCTGCGAGTTGATTACAGATAGCAATTTAATCATATGTTTTCCTATTTATGAGATAATATTTTGTGGAGTGTTATGCTTTAATTAATGTTATAGACAAGTCATATAATGTAATGCTTTTCATTTGTAATACCGTGGCCAATTTATGGTAAAGTTAGCTAGATATGTGTGAATTAGTATTGTAATATATCTTATATGGTATCATATTACATATATAATTTAGTATGGATAAGTAAAGTACTTATCCTTTCTATTCAAAAGAATAAATAATGCCATTATTTTTATTTTGAAATTGACTCATAGACAACTACCAAATGACTAATTGTACAGAGGTAATGCATTCATGCTTTAGATAATGGCTAACCCCAACTTTGCAAATATCTGCTTTAATGTATTGGTTGGCCATGTAACAATAGTTGAGTACATAAACTTTGATAAGATATTTAGTATGATTGGTGCGCATCAATTTTTACACATCTTTATTGTGCTTTACACATCATTTATATATTGGGATCGAGATGGAATTTGATTGGGTTTTAGGATGTGTTGGAGTTTTATTATTTTGATATGCTCATAAACTTACTTTGGTTAGAATAAGATCCTTAACTACAACACTTTTACCCATATATTAGTGCATGTATGCTAGAGAAACACAAAGAGTTCAAGAAGGTAAGACTTGAGATATAATCTCTATGGTGAAAAAATAAAAGAGCTTCCTACTATTTGGGACTCGTCATTTGGAAGCTATATAAACAAATTACCTTTTGAGAGGGAATTTAAAGAAACATGTTTGTACCTTGGCATTTTCGTTGGTGTTAGTGAGAGATTTAGTTCTCACAATACCAAAAAGAAGTAGTTATGTCACTGTATGCTTACATAACTATGAATGTGTAGTTCTGTCACTATATGCTTACATAACTATGAATGTGGGTCTCATTAAAATGTCATCAAAGGTAGTAATTATGGTGCCGTATGCTTAACTATTATGAGGTTATAGATTAATTGTTTGTTAATACGCCCAAGAAGGTTATGTTTAAATTTAACAAAGTAAAACATAGAAAAATACAAAAAAGCTATAACAACCACCCTACACCTTTGGTACCTAAATACTGCAGTAGTGTGCTGCAAATATATTAGGCTAATGTAGGATGCCAATCAAGCTGAAATAAAAGCAATCCAAAACAATGTTAATACCCTGAATTTTGATTTTGATGACAAAAATCATATAAATATTATTACTAACATTTCTCCAAGTTGTATAGTATTTTCAAATATACCGTGAAGATAATTTACGGAGATAAACAAGAAAATTTAGTGCAAATGAGTTATACATATAAAGATTACTAAAAGCAAATGAAAGAACTTAATATATTCAAGATAGATGGAACATAAGCGCTTCAATAACAAAGATATTTAAAGAACTCACTGAGTCGGTTTGAGTCTTAGAATTTTGTTAAAGTCCTCTTAACTAATAGGAAATCAGTATTGATTGTTGGCTCTACTGGTTATGACATTGTGATATGTTCAAAACTTAAACCCTGTAGTAATAGAAAATCAATATCGACATTGATTAAGCATTTGATAGCTATTGGCCTCAAATTATTATTTTAAAAATATTATAAATTGCCATTTAAATTGGAATTGGTTTTAAGACCGGAAATCATTTTAAACCCGAAATTGGGTTTCGAAAAATATTTTGTTCTAAAAGATTTAATTTCTATTTTATTCCCACCTTCTATCATTTTCTAAGTGGTTTATTTATACTTAACATTGTTTTAAAAAGTCATTTATTATATTTAACATTGTTGTAAAAAGATTAATATTTATATTTAATATTTTTTCAGTGTTTTTATTTATATTTGATATCGTTTTATAGCTATTTATTTATATATAATGTTGTTTAAAAGTTATTTATCAATGTTTTAATATTTTGGAAAGTTATTTATATAAATAATAAATATGGCTTGAAATAAATAATAATGATTTATTAATACTATTTTAGAAATTAATCATTATTATTTATAATACCGTTGAAATTTAATTATTAGTTTTTTATTAATAATGTCTTTGAAATTATTAATTATTATTTAATATGTTTAAAGGTTAATATTTATTTATAAGGTTTATTATAAATAACAATTATCATATAATAGTGTTTTAAGTAAATGATTATTATTTGTTTATAAATGTTTAATATTTATAAATAGAGTTTTATGACAGACTTGGGGTTATAAGAAGATTTTTTATAAAATGGTTTGGAGGCTTAAAGGAAGAATATTTACAATGTATAGAAAGAAGTTTATAAATGGTTTTAGAATTTGGTAAAATGAAAAATCAAAATATTTTGGAGATTTAAAGGGAAATTGTTTGCAATGTGTAAAGAGAGTTTTGCAAATGATTAGAGGTTTATAAATGAATTTTAGAAATGGGTTTGTAGATTTATAAGAGGAGTATTGTAATTAGTTTTATGGATTTAGAAAGAGTTATAAAGATTTGAGAAATGGTTTATAAATGTTTATAAATGATTTCTATAGATTTATAAAATAATTTATAAATGGGTTTAGAAATTATTAAGGGATTTATAAACAATTTTAAAATTGAATAAAAAGGGAATCTTTCTCTGTTTTGTGAATATACTTATACCGTTGAGATAAGTATATGGATATTTTTCCATGTATTGGAATACAAGGGTTTGTGAATAAATCTTTGCAAAAAGTATCTTGATATAATTATTACAAAGTGATTTTAACAAACGAGAAGATTTATTTAAGAGGCTAGTGGTTGCTTATGTGCTTAACAAATGTTGGTTTTCTCTTTTAAAATAAATCCCTGATTTAGATGTGCTTCTGCTGATAGTTAAATAACGGACTATCAAATATGGACCTAAAACGTAATTCTAGAAAAATCTAGGAGAAACACATGAGTTATATAACACAGTCATCTTCGATGATGCTGTATCATGCGTATAAATCTCGTTTCATTCTCCTAGAAAAAATAATAAGAAAATCCTTCCACTAACGGTTAGGAGGTGATCTCCGCTCTTATCTTTGACTGTTTATTTCCTAAAGAACCGAGGTTGAGTTTGTCGAAAATTATCGAATATTGTTTCAAAGAGACCGGATCGGATATGTTATTTGAATACCACGTCGATCCAATGTAAGCGTTTCGAAGTGAAGACATCTTGAAGATGATGGAATTGAAGACGGAGCTCTCAAACATTATTTCCAGTCTCAGAATGAACTTGCATGGATGAATGCTGGAATTGCATTATTGCCTGCAAGGCAGGGTTAGCATTCCAAGTGGGAAGTGCTATATAAAAGGTAAAACGTAGCCTCAAACCTCATCAACCATGAATGACTAAAACATGAGAGATGCAGCAGAGCTAAGTGGGTCACTTCTAAGTAGGGTATGATCATCCCTGTCTAGTAATGGTTGGGTGATCATATTCGATATTACTAGTCAAGTGGTAGGCCGGATCTGTGTTGGCAGGGGATCCTGACGAGGACCTTGATGTTATTTTATCTAGAGATGCACCATAACGGCGGTACCCCAGTAGCCCAGTCATTGTATGGAATCCATTCTCCAATACGAGCCCTTACGATTTTAGTTATATATCTATTATGCTGACCGATTCAGCTATGATCAGTAAGTATTTGTAACTTAGACACTATTATAACATCAGAGAATTTCATATGAAATGTTTTGGTTATCTTAAGGTAAAAGCCCATTCGTGTTTATATGCGCCATGGTCTTACGAGATACTTTTGATTTTCAAAGGTTTTCTATAACTTTAAAATCTAGTTGGGTGTGTTTTCTCACGCTGATTTTCCAGACTGACTCGGGTGTTATTTTTATATAATGATCGGGTCAGACCGAGCATACTTACAGATTGGTTTGGATGCATTGGAGCTCAAGAGACGAGTTGTAAGTCTTCAAGTCGTATCCATGTATATGTTTAATTTTCCCTGCATTGTTTATTTTAATTATCTCCAATTATGAGGATGGGTTGTTATAGCTATCCAAGCTAATTATTATGCTTGTTATTTCTCTGATGGATGTATGTATATAACAGTTTCTCTTTTGTAAAGACCATTGATATTATATTATATATTGTTTCGCTGCGATCGTGAAATCTTTTATTGTTTTTTTAGTTTCTTTTCTCTATTTCTTCTTTCTTCTTTCTTTCCAATATCTATCCATCTTTCCATTCAATTTGGATTGGACATGTGTGGTTTATTGTCATCTTGAATTGTACGAAATAAGCAGGTCATTACATCATGGTATCAGAGTTTAGGTTGAGCGAACACCTAGGCTTTGGTGAGAATTAACTCATTTGATAGGGTATCGAGACCCTAGGATGAGTCTGAGTGTGTGTATGTATATATGAGCACGTATCTATTAGTGACATCAAATGTTTTTTATTGTGTTGATTTATCGATTGAGTGGTTATGAATTCTGATCGACGTGTTTGGCCAATGTTGTCGATAGGGGTTACTAAGCACTTTGACGAGACAAACCAACACAGTATTGTTTGAAATTGGGCAAAAGAAATAATTTTACCTAAACTATATTTTTTTATATGAAAGAAATAATTTTCAAAAATTATTATAGTTATCTAGAATGACCCTACAAAAGCAAAGTCACCTTGCATCCTTTAACCGATAACCATCTTTCGGCTAACGTAGCCTCCTCCGACCCTCAAGACCAACAAGGGGCAGTACAGGAATATTTACCTATTGTCCATCAACTACGCCTTTTGGCCTGATCTTAGGCCCTGACTCACCCTCCATGGACGAAGGATTAGTTGTTAAGAAATGTTAATATTCAATTATTATCAATTACTATTTATATTTGGGTAAGTTTTGTAGATAGAATTGACTTATAAAAAGGATTTAAATAGAGAATTTGAAGACTTAATCCCGGTTGTTTTGAAATTTGTTTTCAAAGTTGGAAAAATAATTATTGTATTATTTTGGAAGTATTTTTGAAGTGAAATGGTTAAAATAGAATTTTAAAAAAGATAAAAAGCATTATACTCACTTCAGTTGTGGAAAATAATTCTGGTGATGACTGCAACATCATCGGCATTCACTTTCGAGTTTCTAAGTGACGGATTGCTACCATGGTTATTTTGCTTTAGAATTATTTTGGCAAGAAATTTTTTCTTGGATTTCGAAAGGGTATGATTTGTAATATAAAGGATATATTTATGTTATTCTTTCAGAACGATTTGAAATAAAATCGAGTATTTAAATTCTGAAACTTTCAGTTAAGTAAAGATTTCCATTTATTAAAATGGAAACATAATTTCCAACAATTTTGGACAGGCGGAAACTTCCAAGTTAATTGAGAAATTTTAAACTAAGCATTTTGGAAAAATTATCAGAAAATAAGTTTTTATAACTTAGAAATTTGAGGGAGTTGTAAATTAGAAACAAATTGTAAATTTATTAGACCTTTGGGTTAAGTAAATAATCTGGAATTTGTATATATACTCTTAGGTCATAGTGGAATGTTATACATATGTAGTCTTAAATTTAAAATAGAAAATAAACATAGGTTTGTTTTGGAAAATGTTTATAATAAACTTAAGCATGAAAAGGGCTAAAATGATGAAGTTGTGGCTTTATGGAAGGTGTATAAAATTGGATTTAAAGGTGATTGATGATATAAATGTGGTTTGTAAATTGAGCTATGAAATGGAAATTTAAGTTAAGTGAAGTTAAATAAAATGGTTTTATGAAATAGATCATAAATGAATTTTAGTATTAAATGAAATACTATCGGGAGTTAATTATGATTAAATATGAAAGTGAATAAAATAAATTGGTAAATCAATAAACAACTAGACAAAGGAATACGTAAGTTGTACATAGACCATTTGAATCATGCACTACAACAAAACAGGCATTTTACAACGGGCAATGCCCGTTGTAATATGCATTTCGCAACGGGCATGCGCCCGTTGTATTAGGCCTAGTTGTAATAGGTCGACCATATTTTACAACGGGCAATGCCCGTTGTAATACATATTTTTACAACGGGCAATGCCCGTTATAATACATGATATTGCAACGGTTTCTGACCGTTGCAAAATGAATGCAAATTTTAAAAAAAAATTACAGCACAGATTTTGAATTCAAATGAATATTTTATTCAAAAAAAATATTTATTACAATTTTTAAATAGTACAAATTCAAACTCTCACTATTCACTATACAATTTTGATACAAATTTCATTACATCACTATTTTACATTCAGAACCTCACTACATATCACTCACACTCGTATTGTTATCTTCAACTTCTTTCCAGTTAGAATCCAGCATCTGAGCAATCTGCAAAAATATTTACTAACGCAGTAAAATTGAAAAAGAAATATTTTTGCAATATAAAATAAAATGTGAATTTTTTGAAAAGAATATTTGCCTCAGTTATTTGGGTTGTTCGTCATCATTTAAATTTGAATTTTGAATTCATCATACACGAACAACTTGTGACATACACAGTGTATCACTGTATATGCCACAAGGCCGTGCACACCGATATACACTTGATAATGCTACAGGGACAAGTGAGCACAGGTCAAACCCAAATGCAAAGCCGGGTTCAACTCACATGCAATATATTTAAAATCACGACACGAGCACAAGGTCAAACCCGAGTTTTGTTGAATATGCGCTTTGCAATATAAAATGAAACATGATTTTGAAAACATTGTTTGCCTCAGTTATTTGGGTTATTCGTCATTGATTGTATCTGTGCATATCAGCATTTTATCAGGGACAGGTTGTACATAAGTGGCTGCAGTACACACGTATACATTTGTACACGTGTGCACTGCCCCGCCAACTCGTGTGCACAAATCAAACAAAAGCACTGCTAACAATTCAGCACAGTGTCAAACCCAAATAACAAACTGGATTCAACACAATGCAACATGACCAAGCATTGATCAAATCCGGAAACATGATCAACTCAGCAATGAATTTAACCATGAGAGAATGCAAACTACCAACTGTATGCTGGAGTACAAAGAAGATAGTGGCAACATCAAAATAAAAAAAAAAAATCAGCTGCAACATGAAGAAAGTCATATGTGCAAAGGTCAGACCAAACATGAAGGCTACATGAAGTGTGCAAGTTCAACCTCTTCATTAAAACAACCAAACCAACATAATACTGTTCAATATCCAAGACTCAAGAATGCATCACCATGACACAGTTCCAAACTATATAGAGCTGTCACAACCAAGAACTCAACGAACCAGACACAACAATGCACAAGTGAAGAAACAAATGACAGTGATTCCAACTACTCACAACAATGCGTAGTGACAGTGAACACAGCAACAACAAAGCTACTACAGGAATGCGTCCAGTGACATGCTACAAAATATACAGAAGACTCGAAGATAACTGCAGTATAACTGCAAGTGCAAATGACCAGAACACAATGCCACAATGCAAGTAAATCATGCAAGCTATCTCGACTCAACTCAATTCAAGCTGCATGCCAGAGGTGCAGACGACCACAAATACCAGTGATACGAGTGCATCAGTGAATAATACAACATAGTAAAGAAACAGTATGCACCAGTCCAGGCTACTACATAAAACAATACAATACTGAAGTGATGAAGTGCATATAAACAACTGCAACACACATGCACGACTTATGGCAGTGAAACTCAAGCAAGTCAGACCAACACTGCAACTCAAAATGAAACATGGCTGCAGTTACAAACTAGAATGAAAACTGCACTAATCCAGTTCCAATTTTTTTTCTGAATCAAGTGATACAAGGTCAGGGAAGCAACCAGGATGGAGCAGAGACAAGTAAGGCATAGCTACTGCACAGCAACATGAAATAAGACTACAGGTCTCAATAGAGTATGGTGATGCAGTCAACAAGGCAGAGGAATGTCACAAGCATAAAAGCATGAATACAGCAAAGTCAGAGACTACAACATCAAAGTGCAGAGCAACATGAACCAACTCCAAAATGTATCACTAACATATACTACAGGGATGAACACATGAGAATGGACAAGGCACAAATCAAGTCCAGCTACAAGTTGCAGACTCAAAGCATCGTGTGGACACAAATAAACACAATGCACATGCCAACAACAAGTCCAGCAAACATGACACCAAGCTACAAAACTCAATGGCAAATGAAGGCAAAAGGAATAAAATATGACAATGCAAACTAATCAATGAGTAACACAGTGAACCAAGCAACAAGTTCATGTTTGAACTAACTCGAGTGCAACAAAGAAGCTATGGTACTATGAAAATGCATGGCAGTACCAAATGATAGAAGAGATGGTCAGAGAACACTATTTCAACAGTATGGCCAAAGTAAATCAACTGGTCAAAGCAAATGTCAGCAACGTGATGAACAAGGTTGAATAATTCACAAATCAGAAATCAAGTTGAGACAAATTGAAACAGTCAATGCCAAGTCGAACCAGCAAAATCAAACCGTGATAAGCAAGGCCAGAATGATTATAAGAGGTTACAATATCAAGTGCAAGTGCAGACGACAGCAACTCAAATCAACACAGGGAAGATACCAGTGAAACAAGTCCAGCAACATGAACAAATGGATGAAGTATGCAATTCGAAAGAATCAGTGCACAACTACATGCAGGTGAATACATGACTGAGAAACAAAATCAAGATCAACAGAACATGAAGCAGTTGAAGTCCAAGCACAAACCCAAGAATATATGCATACACACATACATATGTATGTATGCACATATATTGTAAACAGGTGAATGTGCAGTAGAAAACACAAGACAGTGGCAAGTACAAGTCAGTGCAGAAATCAAGCCGAAGTTAAAGATCAAAATCGTATTTTTAATTAAGTCAAAGAAAATTAATTTGGAAAGAAATCTCTGCATCAAATTTCTTGACTACATATGGTCAGTATTAATACAAATAAGGGCCGAGAAAACAAATATAGGAAGAAATCTTCGAATTAATTAATTCGAAAACAAATACGGAATGCAACAATAATTCACAGTGAAGTCGAAATCATGGAAGAACCAGAGAATTCGAATTGATGACAGTGCATCAAATACGCCTTTGAAAAAGTCAGAAATGAAAAAGGGAAAAGTTTTAATGCCGCGTTAATCAAGATGATCGAACGCTACAGAATAGAAGCCGTGCGCAACAGGTAACAAAAAATTGAGAATTAGGAAAATATTAAATTGATACGAAGGATTTCAAGTGTAACGAGTTCATATAAATTCAACCCGAAGGTATCATCATCGAATATGAGCTAAAATTCACAATCAAACTATCAATCACAAACCCAAGTTCATCATCGGCAAGCAGAGCAACAATCAAATTCAAGCATTCAAGCAAAAAGGAAAGTTACATACCAAATTGAAGCCGAAGCCCTAATTTCACAATCGATCAACAGAGGAGCAAACAATCATAAGCGAAGCAGTGAGCAAGGGCAACAATCGAACATCAGAGAAGCAAGAGCATCAATCATCAGAACGAAGCCCTAATTCGAGAAAGAAGCCGAAGCCCTAATTCGACAAAGAGAGGCCGACATTTTTCACAAACAAAAGAAGGGGACGGTGAACTTCAAGTGGGCCGGCCTTGTTTATTTAAAAAGGGGTTTTAGTTATTTAGTTATTTAGGGTTTTAAAATATTACAGTAAAATACTGAATATTAAATGTAATTACTAATGCATTTGAAACTAAAAGGGGCATTAGTTTCTAAAAATTTTACAGTAAAATTTATATTTCTCAAATTCTGAATTATTTTAATATTTTGAAATTTTAAATATTTTATAAAATTTTAATCTCTTTATTTTATAATTTTATGAAAATTTCAAATTTTTGTTTATAAATTTTACAAATGTTTTTAAGTTTATTTTACAAAATTTCCAAATTTTAAATTATTTGAAATATTAAATATTCTAAGATTTCGGAAACTTTCTAAAATTTTAAGTTATCTTAAAATTTTATTCTTTAATTCTTGAATTTTATGAAAATTTCAAATGTATTTATGAATTTAGTTTAGAATTTTACTAATTTAATTATCTAATATTGAATATTAAATACTGAATATTAAATGTAATTACTAAATAATTGAATATTAATTATAATAATTAAATATTAAGTGTAATTAATAAATATATTACAACGGTCCTGAATGGACCGTTGTAATATAGATCTATTACAACGGGCAGCAAATGCCCGTTGTAAAAAGGGGCATCTATTACAACGGTCCTGAATGGACCGTTGTAAAAAGAGTCTTGTATAGGGCATATATTACAACGGTCCTGAATGGACCGTTGTAATAGCTATCTATTACAACGGGCAGATAATGCCCGTTGTAAAAGGGGGCATCTATTACAACGGTCCTGAATCGACCGTTGTAATAGCCTTCTATTACAACGGGCAACAAATGCCCGTTGTAAAAAGGGCGTTGTAATAGGACATTTTTGTTGTAGTGATGTAACCGTTTGATCCAATTTCGAAATATGATTCACACTGGTCCGAGTTAGGATTTTTCACTCGATTCTTAACAGAGAACACTTGATCCGGGTTTTTGATTGATTCTGAATTCATCTATCATAGTTGATAGCTATGGAAGGCGAACGATGGTTTCTAATCAAGGAATCAGATCAACGTCTGCATTACGGAGTCGAGAGAGTGATCCTAGTTTGAAAATGAAATTATGTGATCGAGTGAACGATCAAAATTGGTATTGTGTAAGGATAGTATACGTACTTTATATGGGCCTTATTGAATTAAATGTTTGACATTGGAAATATAGTTATTTGGTTGGGTACTATTTATAAATTAGACGTAGGTATGAAAGTGAGTGCCAATTGACGCTTTTGGTTTCATAAATTAAGTTGGTTAAGGGACAACTAGGTACATGTTTATATTGTTGTTTGGATTATTGATTTTATGGCTCATATTTGGGTAGCCGCTTGGCCTTTGTTTTCTTTTGGTTGGATCAGACCGGTATTGGCATTTTTTAGTTATACCAATCGAGCCGTGCAAAGGAGATGCTGTTGGAATTTTCTGTAATTTTAGGAGTTAAAAAATTTAATTATCAATTTCGACTAATTGATCTGAGAAGTTAATGGGATTGGAAGCATTTTTCTTACCTTAGTAATTTTGGGATGAAATTCTTTTAAAGGGGAAGAATGTAACGACCGAATTTTTTTGTCATTGATTTTGAAATTGTTTAATGGATTTAAATATTGAATTGTGGATTTAAAAATTTAAATAACTCAAAATCCGATTATAGTGATTAAACTTAACTTAATAATTTGAATTCAAATACAGTGATTAATTTAATGTTTGAATTGGTGAATTTATTTTTGAATAGCATTTTACATAATTAAATTTTGAATTGAATAATAATTCAATAGATTAAACAACTTTATTTAACCCATTTTGGGTTAATTAACAATAGCAGCGAATTCAATTGTAGCAATAATTGTTGGAATAAATTATCAGAAAATAAAATATTACTTTTACAACTTAATTTCTATCGATGTATTTTTAATTTAGGTTATTTGATTTTTCCATTATTTTTAATTTGGAAAATATTTAATTCGTCATATAGTAGTGTTTTTGTGATTTTTCGGAATCCAATAATCAGTATATATTATTATTGATTTAGAATCGCCTCAATGTTCTGGGAGCGACCGTATTTTTGTTTTATCAATCAAGGTCCGTACGCGGAATGGGTAACGTTGCGATGAGATGCCGATAAAAACACCTTATATAAATGTGTGTAGACACACACACTCTTAGCTTCTCAACCCAAACTTCCTCTTATCAAACAAAACACTGTTCCGTAAATTTCCTCCAGTAGGTTTTCAAAGTAAAAGAAAATGCAGATCTAGTTAGACTTAAAACAAATAAAAAAACTGGATGAAACTCTTTAATTTAAAAAGGCTCGATCTTTTGTTGCTTATGGCAAGATCCTCGTATTGAGAGGAGTTAGAGGGTGTTCGGTGGAGAGCTTAGGTTGCGTCTGTCATGTCTGTGGAGTTTTAGTGGATAATTAAACTAGGGTTTGATAAATCGAGGCGTTGGGGGTTCGATTGATGGAATAGAGTGTGGAACTGAATCTCTCGCGTGAAATGGTAGTTATGGGTTAATTCCTGTGATGTGCGGCTATGGGATGGTGACCGCGACATATACGGTCATGCACTGGGGAGTAGGGAGTCGCGATTTTAGAGGCCAGTTCAAGCTGTCCATGGTGGTGATTAAGTGATGAAGATTTTGGTTAGGAGATTTTTGGCGAAGTCAGGGAGTGTTTTCGTCGATGGTGGGAGGAGCGGAGATGGGTGGAAATTCATAGCCATGGTGGAGGCTACTGTAGCTGGAAAGGAGAAGAAGCGGGAATTACGTAAGTGAGGGAGAAGGATTATGGATTGTAATTAAGGTTAATTTTATATAATTAGTTTACTTCATTAGCAATTAAAAATTAGATAGCTAATAAAATGCATATCTTGCTCATAAGAGGTCCAATCGAGACGTGGATTTTTGCGTTGCACTCGTAACGACAGAGGCTTCGTAATGGTTTGGTAAGATTTGAAGCCGTTGAAATTTGGGTTAAGATCGGATGTTGTCCGATTTTAGTTCCAAACCGGAACGCCTTGGCGACAACAGAAATTTTGTTGAGTAAAACTCACCTTTTTGGTTAATTAGAAATGTTATATAGTTAATAAAAGTTGTTGATTGCATATTTGGATGATTTACCATTTTAGCAATTAGTTTGGATTTATTCCCGCCCCTACAGTGGATGACCTATATAATATAATTTTATATATAGTTTGTAATGTAGGGGGCTAGGTTGGAGGGATCCAATGGGATTCCTCGCCATTGTTTATTTATTTCCAATAAAATTCCCATTATATGAATTATTGGACATTAAATTTGATTGTTAGCTCTATTGGTTATGACATTGTGATATGTTCAAAACTAAACCCTGTAGTAATAGGAAATTAATATCGATATTGATTAAGCGTTTGATAACTATTGGCCTCAAATTAGTATTTTAAAAATACTAAAAGTTGCCATTTACATTGGAATTGGTTTTGAGACCAGAATTGATTTTAAATCTGAAATTGGGTTTCGAAAATATTTTGTTTTAAAAGATTTAATTTCTATTTTATTCCAACCTATATATCTACCTTTTTCAAAGTTGTTTTTTTCTATTTAACATCGTTTTAAAAAGTTATTTATTATATTTAACATTGTTTTAAAAAGATTAATTATTTATATTTAATATTGTTTTAAAGTTATTTATTTATATCTAATGTTTTTTAAAAGTTATTTATCAATGTTTTTAATATTTTCGAAAGTCAATTATATTAAATGGCTTGAAATAAATAATAATGATTTATTAATACTGTTTTAGAAATGAATTATTATTATTTATAATAATGTTGAAATTTAATTATTATTATTTTATTAATAATGTCTTTGATATTATTAATTATTATTTAAGATGTTTAAAGGTTAATATTATTTATTTATTTATTTATTTATAAGGTTTATTATAAATAACTATTGTTATATAATAATGTTTGAAGTAAATGATTATTATTTATTTGTAAATGTTCGACATTAAATAGAGATTTATGACGAACTTGGGTTTATAAGAGGAGTTTTTATAAAATGTTTTGGAGGCTTAAAGGAAGAATATTTATAATGTATAGAAAGAAGTTTATAAATGGTTTTAGAATTTGGTAAAAAAGGGAAATTAAAATGATTTGGAGACGTAAAGATAAATTGTTTGTAATGTATAAAGAGAATTTGTAAATGATTAGATATTTGTAGACAAATTTTAGAAATAGGTTTATAGACTTATAAGTTGAGTATTGTAGTTAGTTTTATGGATTTATAAAGAATTATAAATGACTTGAAAAATGGTTTTGAAATTTTTATAAATGGTTTCTGTAGATTTATAAAATAATTTATAAATAGGTTTAGAAATTTATTAAGAGATTTTGTAAATGATTTTAAAATTGAATAAAAAGGGAATCTTTCTCTATTTTGTGAATATACTTATGCTATTGAGATAAGTATATGAATATTTTTTCAAGTACTGAAATATAAGGGTTTGTTAATAAATCTTTGTAAAAAATATTTTGATATAATTATTACAAAGTGATTTTAATAAATGAGTGATTAATTTAAGATGCTAGTGGTTGCTTGTGTGCTTAACAAATATTGGTTTTCCCTTTTAAAATAAACCCCTGACCTGGATGTGTTTTTGTTCGTAGTTAAATAACCGACTATCAAATATGGGTCCAAAATGTGACCCTGGGAATATTTAGGAGAAACATGTAAGTTATATGTCACAATAATCTCCAATAATGTTGTACCATGCATATAAATCTCATTTCATTCTTCGAGGACAAATGATAAGGAAATCCGTCCACTAACGGTTAGGAGGTGATCTCCGCTCTTATCTTTAACTGTTTATTTCCTAAAGAATCGGGGTTGAGTTTACCCAAAACTATTGATTGCTGTTTCGAAGAGAATAGATCAGATATGTTATCCAAAAACCACTTCGATCCAACTTAAGCATTTCGAAGTGAAGACATCTTGGAGATGATAGAATTGAAGATGGAGCTCTTAAGCATTTCGTTTAGTCCCAGAACGAACTTGTATGGATGAATGATGAATGCTAGTATTGCATTGTTGCTTGGAAGGAAGTGTTAGCATTCCAAGTGGGTAGTGTAATATATAAGGTATAACATAGTCTCGAACCTAGTCAACCGAGAATGACTAAAATAAGAGAGAAGTGACAGAGCTAAGTGGGTCGCTCCCAAGTAGGATATGATCAACCCTATCTGGAGTTGATATTATCTCTCATCTGTATGCTTCTGAGCCTATTAACGGAGGGATGATCATATTCAGTACTAGTCAAGTAGTAAGCAGGTTCTATGTTGGAAAGGGATCCCGACGAGGTACTTAGTGTTATTTTATCTAGAGAAGCACCATGATGGGTAGTACCCTAGTAGCCCAGTCATTTATGGAATCTATTCTCTAATACGAGCGATTACAGTTTTAGTTTTAACCCTATTATGTTGGAATTTAATTAATGTAACAATTTTGACTATGATTAATATGGATTTGTATCTTAAGAACTATTATAATATCAAAGAAGTTCATATGAATTGTTTTGCTTATCGTAAGGTAAAAACCCATCTATGTTTATGTGCGGTGTGGTCTTACGAGATACTTTTGATTTTCAAAGGTTTTCTATAACTTGAAAATCCAATTGGGTGTATTTGCTCACACTGGTTTCCTAGACTGACTCGGGTGTTATTCTATCATAATGCTATGGTTAGACCGAGCATACTTATTGTTTCCTAGAGATTTGACCAGGCAACTCGGTCTCTGAATATTCGAAAAATCATTACGGTCGGCATCCATCAAGTACTCGGCATTTAGGAGCGCTCGGCATAAGGGGACACTCGGCAGAAAGGAGCACTTGGCACTTAGTAGCGTTCGACATTGGGAAGTGTTCGGCAGACAGGGTGTCCGGCTTCACTCGACATGCTTCCATATTGCTCGGCATCCTAGGTGTTCGGCGCCACTACGTTCGGCATGGCAGGATTGTTCGACATCAACTACCGTTCGACCTAACTAATGCTCGGCCTAAGGATCGTTCGGCCGAGACATAGTTCGGCCTGGGTAACGTTCGGCCAAGACACTGGTTCAGCTTCCAGTATCGTTCGGTGCAAATGCTTCACGTGGAACTCAGAGCGTTCGGCTTCGCTATGCTCGGCATGAAGAGATCGTTCGGCATAACAAGGACGCTCGGCATAAGATCGTTCGGCATCCAGAGATTGTTCGGCCTCTCGAGAACGTTCAACAACCAAAGATTGTTCGGCACTCTTTCAACATCGTCCGGCTTCGATTGATTTCTCGGCCAACTCTTCCTACGTAACACCACATCGTTCGGTACGAAGACGATGGATCAACATTTGGCCATTCGGCATGTTCGGGTCGGCACATAGAGTTTACTCCGTTTGGACCGTGATATCCAGCTACCAGGCTCACCAGGGAAGTCCAATCCACCTTCGTCTATAAATAGAGAGGCAGGGGCATAGCGAAAGGGATCCTTTTTTTCGAGGACACTGAGGAGACTTTGCCTTTTTTATACTCTCTTCTTTTTCATTCAAACTTGTATTCAAGTGATTGATTTACGGATTGTATCTGAACTCAAGTAATGGAGAAAGCAATAAAGATTAACTTCAAAGTGGACGTAGGCGGTTACGTCGAACCACTATAAATTTGGTGTTCTTGTCCTCTGTATTTAAATTTATATATTGTTCTCTATTTTCATTTAATTTCTTCATTAATCTCTCTACACAATCTTTCTAAGGGCGTTAGCGACCAATTTTGGTGCTAACATTTTGGTGCTTCCACTGAGAATTGAATTCTCAGGCTGTTAGGATCTGCTTTGTAGCTACTGGATTGCATAAATCCCCCAGTGGAGATCCGAGAACATTCACAAGGCATTTGTTGATTCTATTCATAGTTACAACCAACAACTATACAATGGGGAGACCACGAACCAGATCGGCCTCCCACAACGCAGATGTCCATAAAACTGCTAGCGTACAACAAGTTGGACCTGGAAATCAGCAAACAACCAGAAGTGCAGGGCCCTCCATCCAAATCCAAGCGGAAGTCATTTCTCGAACGGAGTTCAATGACTTGATAAGAGAACTCAAGGAAAGTAGAAGGCAGCTTGTTGAGCAGATTCAAGCCAACACTAACCTCATGACTCAGCTCGCTCAGCAGCACCGCCGAAATGCTGGAGGTAACCCTGCCCCTTATTCTGAATCTGATAGCTCAACCTCAGCTGATGAACCTCCTAGGCGTAGATGCCGTAAGGATGAAGTGCACAAGCAGGCATTGGAAATCAAGCCCATGAAGAGACAGGGCACCCGAATCTCCAAGACCTAAATCAGGTGGGACATCATCCTGCACAGTCCCGTGGAATGGAACCCAACCTTCCATCCTCTATACAAACTCCGGACTTAACATCTATGGTCAGACGGTTGATGAGAGAAAACCAAGGCTTGAACAATGAAGATTGGGGAGTGTCTAGAAGCCATACCCCTTTTACGGATGGTTTCCTGTAGGATGAGTACCCCAAGAAGTTCAATATGCCGACTATCCCAGCCTACGAAGGGAAGACAGATCCCAGGTAGCATGTGATGAGGTACGGATGGATGATGGATTCTGCAAGAGCTAATGATGCAACCAAGTGTAGCTGCTTCCCAATCACTCTGTCCGGAATTACCACCATGTGGTTTACTCGAGTTCCCCTACGATCTATATCCAGCTTTGACGAATTGGCAATGAAATTCATAGAGCAATTCAGGATACACACCGCTTGTCCAAAGGATGTGATGTCCTTATCAAGCATAATCCAAGCTCCGGGAGAATCATTGAAAGCATACTTGCAGAGATTTCATGATGATGCAACTGAAGTGAGCAATCCAAACGACCATGAAATTTTGATGGCAGTAATGCGTGGAGTGGATCCAGACTCTGAATTTGGAGATTGGTGGGCAGGAAAGCCCCCAGCCACGTTGGAGCGTTTTTATTCGAAAGCTCATCTGTTCATAGGAAGGGAAGAAGCTCAATGGACGAGATGAGACAAGGCACCAGGGCCTTCTTAGGAGACTGTGAAAAATACCGTCACCATGAAGCAAGCTGGCGACAATTCGGGAAAAGCTCAAGCCAACGTCAAAAATAAGCCCGGACAGCCTAAAGGATCCGAAGGTGGAAATCCCGAGAAGAAAGAAGAGACGGGGAAATGGAAGTACAAGATCCCGACCTACAATGAATACACCCCGCTCAACGCATCACTTGAGAACATCTATTTGTCAACTTGCAACACTTTCCAGTATAGAAAACCACACCCAAAGGAATCAACGGAGGAACAGAAGCGGACTGGGAAGTACTGCCGCTTTCATGAGTCTTATGGGGACAACACAGAGGAGTGCAGGCGCCTCCATGACGTTATTGAAAAGTTGAATAGACAGAAGAAGCTGCAGGAGTTCGTCAAAGATCCACAAGACGAAAGACAAGAGACGTCGGACCCCGGACGTGGGCCAACTCCACGCCAACCAGAACAACCTGCTCGAACTGTGGATAGATTGGTTATCACACGATCGCGGGCGGACCTCATCCTGCAGATAAGAATTGGCAGGAGATGGAGCGATATGGTAACTCTTTAAGACATGCGGAATATGAGTGCCATTCGAATGTGGAGGATGGGACTCCTGCAAAGCAGCAGCGAACGATGGATGATGATATTGTATTCAGGAGCCGAGACGCGAACAAGGTGGAGGCCCTTACCATCGACCCGATGGTCATATCTGTGACAATCAGGCCGGCGTTTGTAAAGAGAATTCTAATTGATTGTGGAAGCTCCGTTAACATCATCTTCAAGAAGGCATATGACCAAATGAAGCTGGAAGCTAAGGATTTGAACCCATCCAATGCCAGAATCCATGGCTTTAACGGCGCAACAACAGATGCAGTGGGGTATGTGGAGTTACCAGTTAAATGGGGCAAGACGAGCGTAGAAGGGTGCGAATCCTACCATTCATAGTGTTGGACGTTGACTCTCCATATAACGTATTTCTAGGGCATCCAACCTTGGAAGAATTTAGGGCAGCATTGGCCCCTTGGTGTCTAACGTTAAAATTTCCCACAGACAGTGGTGTTGCAGTGGTACACGACGATCAGGCGACCGGACGTGCCTGCTATGTGGCTGAGCTGAGAGAGGCTCAGTGTAGAGAGAAAGGAAAGGTTGCGGACCGCTCCATCCGCATTCGAAATGCTGATGATTGACAAGTAGCACCCGAGCCCTGGCTCGGCAACATTCTTGGATCTACAGACACATAGATCCGAGAGACGATGATGGGGTACCCAGGGAAACCAATGCAGCACCGGCTGAACTCACAATTGACATCCTAGTCAGTCGGGATGACCCGTCATGAATTCTTAAAATTGGATCACAACTCGACCTCGTGATGGCCGAGAACCTCACTGACTTCCTCCGAGCGAATCTTGATGTTTTCGCTTGGACTCACTCTGATATGTGCGGGATTTCTCCAACAGTTGCGAGTCATATGTTGAACATAGACCCCAAGTACGTTACCATAAAACAGAAAAGGAGAGGCATCGATCCGGAGTGGTTCACAGCTCTCAAAGAGGAGGTGGACAAACTCAAGGCCAACGGGTTCGTCCGCGACACCCTCTATCCCGAATGGGTATCTAACCCAGTGTTGGTGAAGAAAGCAAATGGAAAGTGGAGGACTTGTGTTGATTACTCCGATCTAAATAAGGCGTGCCCGAAGGATAGTTTCCCTTTACCTAGAATCGACCAGCTCGTCGACTCTACCGTCGGACATGAATTACTATCATTTATGGTTGCGTACTCTGGATATAACCAAATCCCGATGCACCTCCTGGACCAAGAACACACCAGTTTTGTCACAAGCGTTGGGTTGTATTGCTATGTAGTGATGCCCTTTAGATTGAAAAACGCGGGAGCAACTTATCAGCGTCTGGTAAATCAGATGTTCATGTAGGATCTAGATTAACTCTAGAGGGGGGGGGGGTGAATAGGGTTATAGCAAATTTTCTCGATTTAAACACAGAAATAAACTGCAGAAATAAATATGCTGAAAAGTAAATCACACACAAAATTTACCCAGCTTTGGCAACCCCTGCCTACTGCTGCATTCCCAGATTTCTGTTAGAATTAAACAGTATCACGCTTACAAACACTCTACTAGACTCGCAGACCCTTTTGCTCCCGCTCACAAACACTCTACTAGACTCGCACACCCTGCTCCCGCCTATAGAGTTTCGCTTACTCGCAAACACTGCTCCCGCCTATAGAGTTTTGCAAACTCGCACACCCTGCTCACTGAACTAATTCTAAATAGACAACCTGACACTACCTAAACCTTAGGTGGTGATTTACAAATTCTTTGACTCGAAAAGAAAAGCAGACTTCAAAATTAAAACCGGAGCAAAAATTAAAATACAACTTGAATGCGTAATTTTTGCTCAAAATAAAAACTAAAAAACCCTTTATAATTTAAAACCAAAAAAAAACCCCTTTATAATTAACAAGGTCGGCCCCTTTATCTTTAACCCGATCCACTGTCTTCCCTTATTCTTTGACCCGATCCACTCTTTTGCTCAGTGAAGAAAAAATGCGGCCGATTCTCTTTGCCACTAATTTAGGGCTTCTGTCTTCGATTCAAAATTGGGGCTTTCTGATGATCGGTGCTCTGACTTGCGTTGCTCTTGCTCACGCTTGTTCTCTGATAATTTACGCTTGTTGCTCGCTCGATCGAGTTGTTGATAATTTCGGTATGTAGTTTGTTTTGTTGCTCGTTTGATTGGTTACTTCGATTGGACTCGATTTTAACTCGATGCCGATGATGTAAATTGGGTTTGATATTTATATGAATTCGAATCAATTGATTCGTTCGTATTCACTTGCGACTTCATCACTTTCCTAATTTGTTAGTACTTAATGCGCACGGCTTCTATTCTGTAGCGTTCGATTTCGCTTGATTCACACGGCTTTAAAACTTTCCTCTTTTTGATACTTTGACTATTTCAAAGAATAATGATACGAATTTTATATTCATTGAATTCTGACTTCGGCCCCATCTCTGCACTGTTGAATCTCGTGGTCATCATGTCTTTGTCTCTGGCCATCGTTTTCTGGTTGGTTTATGATCTTCACTGTGAACTTTACTTGGGCATTTTGTATGTTTCATTTTGATCCACTTTGTCATTGCATATCTATATATGCTTGACTTCTGTTGCATGCTTCTTTGTATGTTGCACTTATTACCTTCACTTGTATATTTGTACTGTTGGGTTGTAGTTTGCATTGCTGAACTTTTTCACACAGCAACAACTTGTTGATTACCTGTAGTTGCTGCTATATTACTTCGAATTGCATTTTGTGCATGCTGTACTCGGTCGAGTTCATTTGTATTTGAACTACTCTCTTGTTCGATCACTTGCTTGGATTAGCTCTGTATATTACTATGTTGATGGTTGCTGTGCACTCTGATGTATATGCATTTGCCACTGTCTTTTACTGTAGTCTTCATTGTTGTGTTTTGTACTTGATTTGCACTGCTACACTGTTGCATTATGGTCTTCTCATTCTATTGCACTTTGGTTTAGTTGTGCATTTGTCCAGCCATTTAAACTGACCTTGTACTTCTGGTTTTGATTCATATGTTCTTCAAATCAGTGGTGCACTGTGCCATTTGATCTGTTGCACTGTTGGTCGACTATCTCCTTGAGTTGCAGTGAGCTCGACATTGTTGTTTACTTCACTTGTGGTCTTCATTTTTGATGCAGAACTTCTGTCATGTTGTTTGCAACTGTGTTGCACTTGTATCACTCTTGTGCATTGCCTTACTGACTCGATTCATTTCATGTTTGTTGCCAGTTTACCTGTACTGTCCACTACCCTTGTGTCTGCACTTGTGAACTTTGTTGCATTCATGTCTTCGACTGTTTGCACATGCTATATTGTATACTTATGTTGTCTCTTTGATACTGACTTTGCTGTTCATGCATTCCTGTTGTTCATCTTGTAGTTGCTCATCTGCAAGTGCATTTTTCGATTCATAACTTCTGTCATTATGCCTTTGACTGCCCTGTGTATACATACACCTATGTATGTATATATGTGCTGCATTTACTTGCATCTATACTTTGATGGCTGATCATTTATTGTTTCTCGGCATTGACTTTGAGCTTGAATTGTTTCTTTGATATTGAAACCTTTACTTGCAGTTGTGAAGTTGTTGACTACATCACCATATATCAATTGCTCGGCCTTTGGTTTCATGTGCATTGAACTTTGATCCTTTGTTGTTCATTTGGGCTGCTGGACTTGTTGTACATTGCATAGTGCATTGCCTTGTTTGTTGAAGTTGTGCTTGCACACTTGCTATTTTTAGCTGCGCACACGAGTTGGCGAGGCAGTGCACACGTGTATGAATGTACACGTGTGTATTGCAGCCACTTATGATTACCTGTCCCTGTAATATCTATATGCACGACTTTGTGATGCATTCAAGTGTAAATTATGACGAACAAGCCAAATAACTGAGGCAAATCATATTTTCAAAAATCGTATTTCATTTTATATTGCAAAAATATTTCTTTTTCAATTTTACTGCGTTAGTGAATATTTTTGCAGATTTCTCAGATGCTGGATTCAAACTGGAATGCAGTTGAAGACAAAATACGAGTGTGAGTGATATGTAGTGAGGTTATCAATGTAAAAATATTTGTGATGTAATCGTGATGTAATCAAAAATGTATATGTATAGTGAGAGCATGAATTTGTACTATTCAGGATTGTAATAAATATTTGTTTGAATAAAATTTCTGTTTGAATTCAAAATCTGTGTAACTTGTTCTGTTTGAATTCAAATTCAAATTCTGTGTAATTTATTTTATTCAACAAATATTTATTTAATCTATGAAAAACAAAATAGTACATTACCAAATACATTTAAATGAATATATATGTTTATTATCATCAAACAAAAACATATAAGCGCATATTCAACAATATCCCCCTTTTGATGATAACAAACATATATTTAAGATTTTGTACATGTGTTAAATGTATTTGATCAATGATATACTTTAATTGCTCCCCCTATTTAAATGCTTCCTCTCTACATGATGCTCCCCCTACATATATGCATACAAATAGAAATATATTCAAATGAGCCTAGATGCATATGGGAAAATTATTTGACCATTGCTTGATTCTATTTGACAAAATCTTAACTTTTCTCTCCCCCTTTTGTTATCAGCAAAAGAATAATAGTGTGAGAGAAAAATAGAGATAAAGTAATCGATATTAATCCAACATTAAACTCAAATTGAATATAAATATTAAACTTCAATAAGAATCAAACAAAAACCATAACTACCCTTGTTAGGCGCATATTCCACTTTTAGAAATGAATGAAAGTGATGTTCTCATATAAAATCATACAGTTGAATCTTCTTGTGGCACATTTATATCATGAATTTGAATATCTACTAATCATGCATAACCGTTAGGACTTTTAAATGAGATTAGTAGTATTCGAATTTAATTTTAAAAAAATGAAATCAAGTATCTTCTAACCACACATAACCGTGAGGACTTTTAAATGGGATTAGAATCAACTTGTCTATTAAATCAATTAATTTTGATATGCGTTCCATACATGCATAACCGTGAGGACTTTTAAATGAGCATGGAAGCACATAATCAAAAATCCAAGTAATTCACCCATGCATAACCGTGAGGACTTTTAAATGAGAGTGAATACTTTGGATATTTATTTATTTATAAAAGATATGACATGAAAAACAAATGATTCCTGATTATAGTACCACATATCGACAAACTATATTGAATATTTGATAAAACATGGTCGATAGAAATAATGATAGATATAGAAATGGTCATGGAATCTTTACCCAACAAAAAGTTTTATAATTCTTGTTTAAATTCCTAAAGAAATTTTCCAAATATACTCTCTTGAGTAATGTATGTTAAATATCAACACTCATCACTTTTTCAATCACTATTTATCTTTTGATAATTAGTAGGGAGTCGGACTAGTCAAAATTTGTCATTTAAAATCAAATAAAAATAACTAATCTGAAAATATGGTCAAACAATTATTTTCTCGAAGGGGTTATACGAGAAAAAAAATTCTGCTAAATGGAAAAATTATTTCAAGTGAAAAATATGCACATATTTTCTTTGAAAAACGATGCAGCAAATGAATGTTTCAAAAATTAATCACGTTACACTAGTAATTTCTCTATCAACTATATTACCAGTGTAATCTGCATCTGAATTTAAATTTCCCTCAATATTCACTCGTTGGATGTCAACGACCAGATTTGTGAAATTTCAACAAACTATCTCAGAATTGTTTTCAACAATTTTTAAATGAAATTCTCTTGGATTTGAATTGAGACCATGTTAACAATCAAACAAATATCATAGTGCTAAACTTAGAAACCATAGGATGGACAACTATCAATAGTCATTAAAACTTCATTATTATTTCAAAAAATTTCTTGAAGTTTCAACAATTTCGTAAAATCCTTTTTCACATGAATTTGAAATCGTGCAAATTTACAAGCAGTGACCAAAATGTCAAAACCAATATATCTACGTGTAGCATGAGTAGACAGTAATCAATCAACATCATAATTTGACCAAACAGATTAAGTTCAATGATGAAAGGATGGTTGATCTACTTTTAAGCACAAATCAAAGTAAGAACAAGTCAAAAGAAATCATATCAATTGAGAATAAGTCAGAATTAAAGTCATCATCACATCATTATCGCAATTTTGGCTGATTTAATTCAGAATATGGTGCAGATTATACCTTCACCTGTTTTACCTTTACGATAATTTCTCGTGATTGCCCATTGTGATTCTGTCACCTTTATACTAGGCTAAGGAACTTTGCTATGTTGCCCGTTGTGTTTCTGGAACAGCCAAAATCCAGAGAACACCGTCGTTGTTCCTTATCCTGCCACCATACCTACACGATGAAAGATTTTTGTGACCTATTTCTAGGTCCATGATTGTTAGTGGCAGAAGCATTATGAATAAACAAACCCTTTGGAACCCAAACTTGTTTAGTCCTTTTATTCTTGTTCCAATAGACATGAAATTTGTTTGTAGAATTCTTAGAAACCCAAACTTGTATAAATTTTGTGTTCTTGTTCCTATGACTACAATTTTCAACATGATGTCCAATTATTTCACTTCTAGCAAAGATACTCCTACCTTTTGCATTATCCTCAACTTGTGTTTTCCCAAAACCTAGTCCTTTTCTGTTGTTAGCAAAAATTTGATTTCCCAATAGCATGTTGAAAGATTTTTCGCCTCTTGAAAAGTTATTCAAAGATTTCTCAAGATTTTGGACTTTGGTTTTTAGTGTTGTGTTTTCAGTGACAAGTGAGGTGCATCGATTTATAAAATCCTTTTTCCTAGTGTCAATGATTTCCTTAAGACTCAAGTTTTCTTTTTCAAGATTCTCAGAGTTATTCTTAAGTCTTGTCAATTCTGAATCTAAAACTTTACATCTTTTACATTCTAGGTTTTGAATATTTTCAAGTTCAGTTTCTAACCTAAAATTTTTACGAGCAAGTTCTCTCCTATCAGTTTTCAGTTTTTCAATTTTAGATTCAAGAGCATCAACTACTTTAGTGAGATCAAGACACATAAAAACAAGATCTCTATAGGAATACTCACCTGCCTCACTAGATTCCTCAGAGCTTGAATCTGAATTTGATTTCGCCATAAGACACAAGTTAACCTCCTTTGAGCTGCTATCCGAAACTTCCTCTCCTTCTTCATCATCCCAAGTCGCTGCAAATACCTTCTTCGTCTTTTTCTTTCCTTTGTTGTTTTTGAGAAGTGGGCATTTTTGTATGAAGTGTCCGGGCTTCTTGCAGTTAAAGCACGTCGGTTCATTATCGGAATTGTCAGAATCTTTTGGCCTATTACGATTTGTTTTCTTCTTGCGTGGCTTGAATCTCGACCATTTTCTAAGATTATTGACAGCCATTGCAAGCTCTTCAATTGGATCTTCTCCTTCTTCATCGCTTTCTTCTTTGCTCTTTAAGGCAATCGTCTTCTTCTTTGGTTCGGAGTTGTTGCGTTCTTCCTTTGCTTTTAGCTCAAGCTCATATGTCATCAAGTTACCAATCAACTCCTCCATGCTTAGTTTACTCAAATCTTTTGATTCTTGGATTGCCGTGACTTTTGCCTCAAAGTTCATCAGTAAGACTCATAGTATCTTCCGCACAAGCTCTACCTCAGTGAATACCTTCCCAAGCGCTCTAGCGTTGTACACCAAAGTTGAAAAGCGTCCAAACATGTCCTTTATGCTCTCGCCTTTGTCCATCACAAAGTTTTTGTATTCATTGCTGAATAGGGCTAGACGAGACCCCTTGACTTGAGAAGTTCCTTCGTGTGTCACCTCCAAAGTGTGCCAAATTTCCTGTGCTGTTGTACAATGAGAAATTCTATTAAATTCATTTTTATCAAGAGCACATATCAAAGCATTCATGGCTTTAGCATTTGTCGTTTTCAATCTCTTATCGTTAGCATCCCACCTATCCTTAGGTTTAGGAATCTCAGTATCACCAACGATTATAGTGGGAGGTTTATAGCCAGTTTTAATAATATCCCAAACATCATAATCAACGGAACTAAGGTAAATACTCATCCTAACTTTCCAATAAGCATAATCATTCCCGTTAAACATGGGTGGCCTAACAATAGTTTGCCCCTCAGTAAAAGCATTATTTGATGAATTCATGACTCTAGAGTTAAATAAAAATACCAGGCTCTGATACCACTTGTAGGATCTAGATTAACCCTAGAGGGGGGGTGAATAGGGTTATAGCAAATTTTCTCGATTTAAACACAGAAATAAACTGCAGAAATAAATATGCTGAAAAGTAAATCACACACAAAATTTACCCAGCTTCGGCAACCCCTGCCTACTGCTGCATTCCCAGATTTCTATTAGAATTAAACAGTATCACGCTTACAAACACTCTACTAGACTCGCAGACCCTTTTGCTCCCGCTCACAAACACTCTACTAGACTCGCATACCCTGCTCCCGCCTATAGAGTTTCGCTTACTCACAAACACTGCTCCCGCCTATAGAGTTTTGCAAACTCGCACACCCTGCTCACTGAACTAATTCTAAATAGACAACTTGACACTACCTAAACCCTAGGTGGAGATTTACTAATTCTTTGACTCGAAAAGAAAAGCAGACTTCAAAATTAAAACCGGAGCAAAAATTAAAATACAACTTGAATGCGTAATTTTTGCTCAAAATAAAAACTAAAAAACCCTTTATAATTTAAAACCCAAAAAAAAACCCCTTTATAATTAACAAGGCCGGCCCCTTTATCTTTAACCCGATCCACTGTCTTCCCTTATTCTTTGACCCGATCCACTCTTTTGCTCAGTGAAGAAAAAATGCGGCCGATTCTCTTTGCCACTAATTTAGGGCTTCTGTCTTCGATTCAAAATTGGGGCTTTCTGATGATCGGTGCTCTGACTTGCGTTGCTCTTGCTCACGCTTGTTCTCTGATGATTTACGCTTGTTGCTCGCTCGATCGAGTTGTTGATAATTTCGGTATGTAGTTTGTTTTGTTGCTCGTTCGATTAGTTACTTCGATTGGACTCGATTTTAACTCGATGTCGATGGTGTAAATTGGGTTTGATATTTATATGAATTCGAATCAATTGATTCGTTCGTATTCACTTGCGACTTCATCACTTTCCTAATTTGTTAATACTTGATGCGCACGGCTTCTATTCTGTAGCGTTCGATTTCGCTTAATTCACATGACTTTAAAGCTTTCCTCTTTTTGATACTTTGACTATTTCAAAGAATAATGATACGAATTTTATATTCATTGAATTCTGACTTCGGCCCCATCTCTGCACTGTTGAATCTCGTGGTCATCATGTCTTTGTCTCTGGCCATCTTTTTCTGGTTGGTCTATGATCTTCACTGTGAACTTTACTTGGGCATTTTGTATGTTTCATTTTGATCCACTGTGTCATTGCATATCTATATATGCTTGACTTCTGTTGCATGCTTGCTGTTGCATGCTTCTTTGTATGTTGCACTTATTACCTTCACTTGTATATTTGTACTGTTGGGTTGTAGTTTGCATTGCTGAACTTTTTCACACAGCAACAACTTGTTGATTACCTGTAGTTGCTGCTATATTACTTCGAATTGCATTCTGTGCATGCTGTACTCGGTCGAGTTCATTTGTATTTGAACTACTCTCTTGTTCGATCACTTGCTTGGATTAGCTCTGTATATTACTATGTTGATGGTTGCTGTGCACTCTGATGTATATGCATTTGCCACTGTCTTTTACTGTAGTCTTCATTGTTGTGTTTTGTACTTGATTTGCACTGCTACACTGTTGCATTATGGTCTTCTCATTCTATTGCACTTTGGTTTAGTTGTGCATTTGTCCAGCCATTTAAACTGACCTTGTACTTCTGGTTTTGATTCATATGTTCTTCAAATCAGTGGTGCACTATGTCATTTGATCTGTTGCACTGTTGGTCGACTATCTCCTTGAGTTGCAGTGAGCTCGACATTGTTGTTTACTTCACTTGTGGTCTTCATTTTTGATGCAGAACTTCTGTCATGTTGTTTGCAACTGTGTTGCACTTGTATCACTCTTGTGCATTGCCTTACTGACTCGATTCATTTCATGTTTATTGCCAGTTTACCTGTACTGTCCACTACCCTTGTGTCTGCACTTGTGAACTTTGTTGCATTCATGTCTTCGACTGTTTGCACATGCTATATTGTATACTTATGTTGTCTCTTTGATACTGACTTTGCTGTTCATGCATTCCTGTTGTTCATCTTGTAGTTGCTCATCTGCAAGTGCATTTTTCGATTCATAACTTCTGTCATTATGTCTTTGACTGCCCTGTGTATACATACACCTATGTATGTATATATGTGCTGCATTTACTTGCATCTATACTTTGATGGCTGATCATTTATTGTTTCTCGGCATTGACTTTGAGCTTGAATTGTTTCTTTGATATTGAAACCTGTACTTGCAGTTGTGAAGTTGTTGACTACATCACCATATATCAATTGCTCGGCCTTTGGTTTCATGTGCATTGAACTTTGACCCTTTGTTGTTCATTTGGGCTGCTGGACTTGTTGTACATTGCATAGTGCATTGCCTTGTATGTTGAAGTTGTGCTTGCACACTTGCTATTTTTGGCTGCGCACACGAGTTGGTGAGGCAGTGCACACGTGTATGAATGTACACGTGTGTATTGCAGCCACTTATGATAACCTGTCCCTGTAATATCTATATGCACGACTTTGTGATGCATTCAAGTGTAAATTATGACGAACAAGCCAAATAACTGAGGCAAATCATATTTTCAAAAATCGTATTTCATTTTATATTGCAAAAATATTTCTTTTTCAATTTTACCGCGTTAGTGAATATTTTTGCAGATTTCTCAGATGCTGGATTCAAACTGGAATGCAGTTGAAGACAAAATACGAGTGTGAGTGATATGTAGTGAGGTTATCAATGTAAAAATATTTGTGATGTAATCGTGATGTAATCAAAAATGTATATGTATAGTGAGAGCATGAATTTGTACTATTCAGGATTGTAATAAATATTTGTTTGAATAAAATTTCTGTTTGAATTCAAAATCTGTGTAACTTGTTCTGTTTGAATTCAAATTCAAATTCTGTGTAATTTATTTTATTCAACAAATATTTATTTAATCTATGAAAAACAAAATAGTACATTACCAAATACATTTAAATGAATATATATGTTTATTATCATCAAACAAAAACATATAAGCGCATATTCAACAGTTCAAAGACCAGATTGGTAAAACGATTGAAGTTTATGTGGATGACATGCTCATGAAGTCACGACAATCAAACGACCACATCCCAGACTTAACAGAAATGTTTGACATACTCAGGCATTATGGAATGAAGATCAATCATTTGAAGTGTACATTCGACGTATCATCAGGAAAGTTTCTGGGGTTCATTGTGAATGCGCGGGTAATCGAGGCTAACCCGGAGAAGATCCAGGCTATACGAGATATACAAGTGCCCTGAACCCTAAAACAGTTGCAAAGCTTAAATGGAAAGGTGGCCGTGCTGAGCCGATTCATATCCAGGGCCACAGACAAGTGTGTTCCTTTCTTCGATGTCATAAAGAAAGGAAAGAGGAATTTCGAGTGGACATCCAACTGTGAGGAAGCATTCCGAGCTCTTGTAAGGCACTTGGAAAGTCCTCCGCTATTATCAAAACAAATAGACCACGAAATATTGTACGTATGCTTGGCCGTATCCCAGCATGCTATTAGCACAGCCCTGGTTCGCGAGGAAGACCGGGTTCAGAAGCCAGTTTACTATGTTAGTAAACCCTTAACGGGGGCAGAAAGAAATTATCCAAAGATTGAAAAACTAGCTTATTACTTAGTGATTGCCACACGCAAGCTTCGCCCGTATTTTCAGGCACACTCAATCAGTGTCTATACCGATCAACCCTTGCGAAAGATACTCCAACGACCGGAAACTTCCGAAAGGATGTTAAAATGGAATATTGAGCTATGTCAGCTCGACATTACCTACCTGCCGTGAAGGGTCATACAAGGACATGAACTAGCTGACTTCATTGCTGAATTCACTATGACGGACGAATCAAACGATCACAATGTCATACCTCCTGTTCGATGGAAGATGTACAATGATGGGGCATCTAACGAACGTTGTTTGAGGGTTGGCATAGTTCTTGTAACTCCTAAAAACCGATCAGTTTGCTATGCTTTTAAGCTCGAATTCACAGCAATGAATAATAAAGCGGAATATGAGGCGTTGATCACCAGCTTAAGACTCATTAAAGAATTGGGAGTAATATCGGTTGAGATCTTTAGCGACTCTCAGCTGGTGCTATACCAAGTGCGAGGAGACTACCAAGTGAGGAGGCAGAGACTTGCCCCATATTTGGTCCGAGTCCAGGAGCTGCTAGCGAATCTTGAGTACTATGATATTTCACATATCCCGTGCGAGCAAAACAAAGCAGCCGATTCATTGGCAAAATTCGCAAGCACTGGTGATGCGCAACAGATGGGATTATTTCCTATTGAGACCCTCCATGCTCCAAGTATAGATATGATGGAGGTAGATTTCATGTTAGAAATAGAAATCGAGAAGGAATCGTGGATGACCCCAATCAAGCAGTACCTGCTATTCGAGATCTTACCCGAAGAAAGGAGCGAAAGACGATAAGTCCTTCGTAAGGCTTCTCGCTATGTAATGCAGGACAGAATAATGTATTGAAAAGGATTCTCAACCCCATTACTCCGATGCATTGCCCATGATGAGATAAAACGAGTCCTGGGGAAGTCCATGAGGGGGAGTGCAGTGACCATACTAGGGGGCATATATTAGCGAAGAAAGTCCTCTGTTATGGATATTATTGGCCAACGGTGAATCGGGATGCTGTAGACTATGTGAGAAGATGTAACAAATGCCAGATATATGCAAAAATCCCAAGAGCTCTGCCGACGAAACTCACGCAGATGGTTAGTCCCTGGCCATTTGCAATGTGGGGGATTGACCTAGTTGGCTCTTTACCCTTAGCCAAAGGTGGAGCAAAATATGCGATAGTGGCGGTCGACTACTTTACCAAATGGGCAGAAGCAGAGCCTCTGGCCACAATAACCACCAAGAAGGTTATTAATTTCGTCGTACGAAATATCATATGCCGTTTTGGCCTTCCACAAACATCGTCACAGACAATGGAACTCAATTCGAGAGAAAGGAGTTCAAAGAATTTTGTCAGAAATATGGCATTGAGAAGAAGTTTGCAGCAGTTGCTCACCCGAAAGCCAACGGAGAAGTGGAAGCCATAAACAAGATAATCAAGTCCATATTGAAAAAGCATCTGGAAAAGGCGAGAGATAAGTGGGTGGATGAACTTCCAACGGGGCTTTGGGCCTATAGGACCACCCGCAAGACTGCGACTGGCCACACCCCCTTCGCAATGACATATGGAACAGAAGCTGTCATACCCATGGAACTTGAAGTTCCATTACATCGGGTAACTTATTACGACCCCGAGCCAAACCAGAATCTTTTATTGGAATCGTTGGACTTCATTGACGAAATACGCGAAGAGGCCAATTTGAGAGCGGCCACATACATACATAGAGTCGCCAAATATTATAACGAAAAGCTCCGACCAAGAATTTTTGGTGTGGGAGACCTTGTTTTGAAACGGGTTTTTCCGGTCCCATCTCATATGAATCCCGCATGGGAGGGTCCATACGTCATCAAACGGGAGCTTGGAGAGGGAACTTTCAAGCTATCGACTGTCGACGGTGCGACGTTCCCTCGAGCATGGAACAGCGAGCACTTGCGGCATTATTATACTTAGTCTATTTCTTTCATATATTAGCTGCATTTATTTCCAGTATGCTTTTATTTCTAATTCTTGGCATGTAATAAGACAATTTAGCTTGCTCTCATTAATAAAGGCTTGAAGTCATCTTTTCCATGAATTACTAATGTCTCTACAAATGATGATCCTATGACAGGAAAATAAAATTTATGTTATTCCGGCTAAAGTACGAACGCGCACGGACGCTTAAAATCTCCAAGTCCCCGGAGTGCGGACTGGAGTACTCTAAGGTCCTCGAAGCGCGAACTCGAGTATAAACGACTTAAAATCTCTAGGTCCCCGGAGTGCAGACTGGAGTACTCTAAGTCCCCGGAGCGTGGAATCGAGTGTAAATGACTTAAAATCTCAAAGTCCCCGGAGCGCGGACTGGAGTACTCTAAGTCCCCGGAGCGTGGACTCGAGTATAAACGACTTAAAATCTCCAAGTCCCCGGAGTGCGGACTGGAGTACTCTAAGTCCCCGGAGCGCGGACTCGAGTATAAACGACTTAAAATCTCCAAGTCCCCGAAGTGCGGACTGGAGTACTCTAAGTCCCCGGAGCGCGGACTCGAGTATAAACGACTTAAAATCTCCAAGTCCCCAGAGTGCGGACTGGAGTACTCTAAGTCCCTGGAGCGCGGACTCGAGTATAAACGACTTAAAAATTCCAAGTCCCCGAAGCGCGGACTGGAGTACTCTAAGTCCCCAGAGCGCGGACTCAAGTATAAACGATTTAAATGACCGAGTCCGCTGAAGACGGATTGGATATAAATGACTCGAAGTCATCGAGCATTCGGCGTGCGTATTAGAAAAAAATTCTAAGTGCTTGGAGCCCGAAAGAAAAAAAAAGATAGCTCTCAAAGAATTTCCAAGCTATATGAAGATGAACCGAGAGGTCTATTATATTCACAACAGCTTGGATTTGAATCACAATCACAAAGAAAATTGAACGATAAGAGCCATGGAAAGACAGAAAAGCTAAGGTTTATTCATCAAAGATAAGTTTCCGTTACAACTCCTTTGAAGCTCAAAAATTTATTTACACAAACTAAGAGAACAAAAGTACTTTCCTAATCTAAGCTGACTCTCGTTGAACGAGAGTAATGATTACTTCTTGTGCTTCTTCGCCTTCTTCACCTCCGTTGTCTTCTCAGACGACTCCTCTCCTTTGCGTTTACCCTTGGTACCCTTCTTTGATGGAGGAGTGATAGCCAAAGAAGTATGAGGGACATCCATGGGTTTAGGCCTGCCAGGGAGAACGATCTTCAGCGGCTTATTCAAAGGATCGTCGAGGTCCACGGCTTGAGGTTCGACCTTAATCTTGGTCGTTTCTCTCTTCTCTTTCTCTAGCCGCTCCTTCATACTCAGCTCAGATGTGTGTTCGACGACGCCTGTGATCTCTACTTCATAAATCCCCTCGATGGGAGAAGAAGTCTCAGATTTGTCTTCATCTAGCGGCCTAATCACTTGAGCATCTGGCCCGGGAGCTTCTCCTGCCTGACTAGCCTCACCTATCTTTTCCTCCATCTCCTTGGCGACATCGCTCCTCGGAGTGGGACCGGGATCAGAACGACCTGCGCAAAAGCATATAAAACAAGCATTAGAATGCAATAGTCTTGGAATGACGACATTTGGAATATCAAAGTGAAGAGTTATCTACCAGCTTCCGGCAGGCTCTCAGCCGTCAAGGGGGTCTCACCCTCCAGAATGGGAGACGGAATATGGACGTCAAGGCCGCGATCCTTCGGATTGTAACTAATATGGTGCTTGAATGGATCGAGTATCGGCCGATCAGTCGATCGGATAGGCGCATGAGCTGGAGGCACACCCCCGGATGGACCAGTAATAACTCCTTTCCCTTTCTTTGAGGGGGAACCTTTGCCATATATAGTTTTAGCTGCACACAAGTCCGAAGGCTCGCTTCCCTTGAGGAATTCTTTTGTCAAGGCCCCCTTGTCAATCTCTTCGGTACCCTGCTCGGCCTTTCTGATTTCGATTAGAGTCTCCCATGCCTCGGCCAGAGATTCAAGATAACCGTCACACAAGAAAGTCAAGTCTCGATGCATGAGAACGCGGGCGTTGAACTCAGCGATTTACGGGTCAAACATATTTTTGACCTTCTCCCTGCCTTCTTGTCTAGCCGCCTCAAGATGCGAGTCGATATCGACGGACGCTATCATCTTGCCCTCTTCACGGGCCTCACTCTTTGACGCCTCAACCCTGGAAAGCTAGCCCTCAAGTTTTTCTTTTAAGAGTCGGGATCTCGTCATAGTATCGTTGTGACTCTTCTAAGGCAGCTGTTTTCTCTTCCTTCTCCCTGCGAAGCCGATCCTCAAGTTCCCTGACTCGGAGGCTGAGTGCTCCCTCTCCTTTTGAACGGAGTACTTCTCTAGAGCCAAAGACCCACATCGTTGAACTGCCTCGTCGAGTTCTTTCTTATGAGTCGATTGCAGGCGAGTGACAGCCTCAACAGTGTCCTTGGCGCTCTAATGGACGACCTCAAGTTCGGACTTGTAAGTTGCGATTTCTTCGTCTTGAACCTCAATGATGTCTTGTCATGGATAGCCTCAAGCTTCAGGCGATCGATTTCATGTTGGTGCTCCACGGAGACCTCAGAAAGTTTTTCAGCCAAGTGAACAAACGCATCTTGTTGAACATAGACGTCATTTGTACAGGCGATGGCGCTCTGCTTGACGTGTCCGTGGATAGGATGAATCGCCGGGAGGAATTTCAGGCCGTCGAAGCAGATTTTTGGAAATTTATCTTTAAGCTTGGCCAGTCTCTCTGGTATTGATGGGTCCGTTGCAGGAGCGGGAGGAGGCGACTTTGAAAGTTCGGCTCTCCTATGAGAATCCCGAGACTGTCGAGTGAAGGAGGAATCAGAGTGTTGGTCCCGAGGAGCATCAGGTTGCGACCTCTTGTGGCTGCGCTTGTCTTTACTTTGCTCCACATGAGAAGAGGTATCCTGGTGGTATTTTGGCTGATAATAAGTCTTCCTCCAAGATGACGAGTCTGGAGAATGATAGTCTTTATCGCCGTCACCATCCCTATCTCGCGTCTCCCGGAACCCGAGTCCCGTCCAGAGTGATGAAGAACAAACGAACCACGAAGGCAATCGAATCCATGTGAATGCCCCATACCACCTGCACAGAATTCGAATAACAGCAAATTAGCAAAGAGTAGTGTGACGACAAAATCTAAGCGAAAATTGAAATGCAAGTGTTCGTGTGTGTCTTAGTGTTTCCCCCCGACGGACCAGTTGCTTTACTAATGGGAGTTCTCTCTCCCTGACTCTGGGCTAGAGCACCCGCATTGCCTCTGATGGGCGAGTGAAGTTGAAATGCTTCCGGATCGTCAAAGCCGTAATTGAGCAGATCATCTGGAATGGAGAGGTTCGATAGGCCCTTTAAAGAACTTTCTACGTGCTGTGAATATGCCTCTTTCTCCATTGGAATAAGCGTAACCTTCGAAGTTCCGCCAACCTTTTCCTTCCTGATCTTGTATGTCAATCCCTTTTTCCTCTTTGAAGGAGAAAATGACGTTTTGATATCGTGCACTTCAACTATAGGATCTTGAGCGGGACCCAAATTCTCACCTTGTGTTTCGGGTGGTTCATTCTCTTTGATTTCCCCCTTTTTCTATACATCAGGGGTGTGGCGTGATGACGACTCAGCTAGTTTTTTCCCCTTACCGGATGCGAGCTTGGATATGGTGACGCCCTTGGGAAGGCTTGCACGACGACCTTCTGCTAACAGTCTGAACCGCGATAGTGACTCATTAGAAATGAGAGTTTGGATGTCTCGTTCCTCGGCGGGAAGAGCTCTAATAGCTTCAACGGCCTCAGAATATCCACGACCATCAGGACATGGATTGATACCTGAGAAGATGAAACAAGAGTTAGAAAAGGCATAGCCTCAATCAAAACATGAGTATCGTTCCAAGAAGAAGACTTACTTCCTTCAACCCATCTCCTCACGAAACCAGGGGGCCACGTACATAGAACCATTCCTGTTTGTACAGGGAAAACTTGCTCCATGCCCCGGTTAAAATTTGGCATTTGTGGTGCGGCTCGAGGAACACAAAGGAGGGGTTATCTCTCCCCTTCATGGTCATATAAATATATCTGATGTCGCTAGGAGTTGGAGGCCTCGAGAAGACGGTCATGAAAAGTATATAAGTGCCATAGATGAAGGCATGACCATTTGGGTGCAGCTGCGATGGGGCAATGCCGATGTATTGCAGCATGTTATGAAGAAATAAATTGAAAGGTGGCACGTTGCCAACCCAGCACATGAATTTATTACACGTCGTGTATCCGACTGGGGGCAGATGTGGCCGATCGTGCCCTGAGGGTACCAGCATGTTGTCAAAGGGTATCCCATGAATGGAACATATTTGCCGGAGCGCTACTTCATTGATTTTTAAAGCCTGTGAATCGACAAGGTTGTCCAAGAGAATCGATGCCTCTAGGGCATTGGGGGCTAAGTTATGTGTAGGGGAAGTGGATGGATTTGCGACATCTGCGACTTTCTGTCGAGAGGATGGCCCCAGTTTGTCAGAAATCTTGGCGGAGCTGGATTTTTTAGACATCTTCAATAAACAGTGAATTTTTCTAAGAACCTATGTGAACTATACTTGAAAAATGTTCAACGGTAGAATTAACAACACAAATATTCTCCCCATGTGATGTGTGAACTAGTACGATCAATAGTGTGTAAGCACTGAAAATTGAAAGTCACAGAGTTAATGATATGAAATTGAGCTTCGAATCATCGTCTTTGAAGACCATCATCGCTGACCGTCTCCAAAAGCCTGCCTTATGGTGTTTACAGTTTCAGATTCAGAGAATGTTAGAAGAAGTTATCCGATTATGTCAATTTAAGTTTAGGTTTATGTCTGTTGAAACTAGGAGGTTATCAGTCCAAGTCAGATCGATACACTAGTATGCTGAAATTTCTGTCCTTGTTTTGTTATGTAATTAGGCAAGGTAATTGATCATTCGGCCTAAGTTCGGTTCGGCCTTGATATGGTTCGACATCCGTGACTATTCGGCCTATAAAATGTGGTTCGACATTTATGTTTGTTCGGCTGAAATACGGGTCGGCGTTCATGATCGTTCGGCCTAAAGGTTGTTCGACTTAACTGTCGACCGTGCAAGCTATCGTTTGGCCGATCTATCGTTCGTCAAAACTATCGTTCGGCCTAAAAAATGCCCGGCCTTAGTCCTGCTTGGCCAAAGTAATGTTCAACATCCCCACTAATTCATGCCTCCTCCCTAACCTTCCATTCCACTGTTCGGCAAATGGTGTGTCACGTCGAACCAGGGTTATGCCGAGCCTTAACACTCGGCACTCCGCCCTTGGCTACAGTTCCATTTTTTCCTCTCCTCCTCCATCCATGCCGAACAACAAGAGCAGATTGCTCGGCGCGTCTTTCCAGGTCATGCCATTTGGCATCCTAACCACCTCCTACTCCTTCTGTATTCTTCTTTTCTTCCAGTCTCGTTCGGCACAAAGAGACCGAGCCGAACCACAACACATCACCCAACAACTCCTACGTGTGATCATCCCCAGTCATATCTCCTTACCTTACATCATCCGACCCTAAAGATATCCTAATCGAAACTTGATTCCTCCATCCGCGTAACCCTTTCGGCTACGGTCCCAATTTACAAACTTAAGCCTCTTATTGAAACTGTTTAATCATGGAAAGGATTTAGATGGAGGAGGCAATACCAAGTTGGTAGATCGAGACTTAGGAAGGATTGATTAAGTCTTTAGTATCTGATTAACAGGCGAAGTTTGCAAGTATAAGGTAGCGGAGGCAAAAAGTGAAAAGAGAAAAAGGGGAAAGGTGCTGGCCTTTATATGGAAGAAGGAGAAGGCGAAACGACGATGACCGATAGAACCTGTCAAAACTATCGTTCGACATCAATTTGTTCGGCATACGTGGGTAACGTTCGGCTTCGGATATATCGCTCGGCCTTCACACTACGTTCGGCACACACCTCCATAACTGGTATTCACAAGAAAAACAACCCTCAAGTATGATGGGCCAGGGTTCGAAGCAAAGCACAATGGACACGTAGTACAAAGCGCTTCACGTTCGGCCACGCGATACGCTTTAGGGGGCAAGTGTTTCCTAGATATTTGACCAGGCAACTCGGTACTCGGCCTCTATGGATTGTTCGGAAAATCATCACGGTCGACATCCATCAAGTACTCGGCATTTAGGAGCGCTCGGCATAAGGGGACACTCGACAGAAAGGAGTGCTTGGCACTTAGTAGCGTTCGACATTGGGAAGTGTTCGACAGACAGGATGCCCGACATTCAGAACGTTCGGCTCCACTTCACTCGGCATGCTTCCATATTTCTCGGCATCCTAAATTTTCGGCGCCACAACGTTCGGCATGGCAGGATTGTCCGGCATCAACTACCGTTCGGCCTGGGTAACGTTCGGCCAAGACTCTGGTTCGACTTCCAGTATCGTTCGGTGCAAATGCTTCCCGTGGCACTCAGAGCGTTCGGCTTCGCTACGCTCGGCATGAGGAGATCATTCGGCATAACAAGGACGCTTGGCATAAGATTGTTCGACATCCAGAGATTGTTCGGCCTCTCGAGAACGTTCAACAACCAAAGATTATTCGACACTCTTTCAACATCGTCCGGCTTCTATTGGTTGCTCAGCCAACTCTTCCTACGTAACATCACATCATTCGACACGAAGACGATGGATCGGCATTTGGCCGTTCGGCATGTTCGGGTCGGCACACAGAGTTTACTCCATTTGGGCCATGATATCCAGCTACCAGGCGCTCTAGGGAGGTCCAACCCACCTTCGTCTATAAATAGAGAGGCAGGGGCACAGCGAAAGGGATCCTTTTTTTTCGACGACACTGAGGAGACTCTGCCATTTTTATACTCTCTTCTTTTTCATTCAAACTTGTATTCAAGTGATTTATTTACGGACTGTATCTGTACTCAAGTAACGGAGAAAGCAATAAAGATTAACTTCAAACGGACATAGGCGGTTATGCCAAATCACTATAAATTTGGTGTTCTTGTCCTCTGTATTTGAATTTATATATTGTTCTCTATTTCCATTTACTTTCTTCATTAATCTCTCTACACAATCTTTCTAAGGGTGTTAGCGACCAATTTTGGTGCTAACACTTATAGATTGCCTTCGATGCATTGGAGCTAAGGAGATGAGTTGGAGGTTTTTAAGTTGTATCCATGTATATGTTTAATTTTCGCTGCATTGGTTATTTTTATTATCAATGATTGTGGTGATGGGTTGTTATAACTGTCTAAGCTGATGATTGTGCTTGTTGTTATACTCTGATGGATATATGTGTATGACAGTTCTCTTTTGTAAGTGTAACAACCCATAACTTTTAACAAATATTTTAATAAAATTAATTTGAAACTTTGGTTTTAAATCATTTAAAATTTTAAAATTTGGAATTTTTCAATGTATTTTTGGGTTTGGTTGAGAATTATTTTTTCAAATATAATAAAATAAAGATTTTCTAAAAATTTTATATTTTGGTCAAACTTTGACTTTCAGTTGAAATTTTTAAATTTGAATTTTAAATTTTCAATCTTTTTCTTTGAAGCTGAATTTGATTTTGATATTCGTTCTGCTTTTCGTTTCATCAAATTCTGTTTTATACTTTTTAAATTTGATAAAATTCAGTGTTTTATATGCAATTATTTTCAGTTTTTATTGTTTTTTTTCTATGTTTATTTTTCTATTTTATTTTTGGTTTGGGCTTTGATTTTCTATGGGGTTGTTGAGCTTGTTTTGATTTGGGATTTGTAATTGGACTTGTTATTTTCCTAAGAAATATAACTTTATCTATTCAAGTTGAATAGATGCCCTTTCACAAGTGATAGCCATACAAAACATTCCTCTTCTCATCTCTTTCTCATTTGCTTCTTCCTGAACAAATTTATTTTACACTAAGTCTTATCTCCTCTTTTTCTATTTCATTTTTCGTTTCTATTATTTGCTTCGAGCATAGTTCAGCCACCATGCTCCTCCCTATTGCCGACCACACCACCTTATCACTATCACTATGATCGGCCTCCATCTCCTCATCACCATCCCCTACCCAGGCTGTGACCTTCCATGACCCAAAACCCCATCACCAAAGCATGTTCAAACTCTAGCCGAGCACCAGTAGATCCCCTCTCCTCCTTGCTAGCCTCAACCACCACCAATTCCTCCACCTCCTATGCCTTGCCGTGACCACATCCTCCTCCATAGCTGTGACCAGATGATGACCTGACCGCTTGACCAAGCCCAAACAACCCAGGCCGAACCATATTAGCTATAGGGCCGAACCAAAACTCACATACCCCTTGACCTTTTGCCTTCCTCAAGCCATCTCTTCACATTCCATCCTATGCTGTGCCTTTCACTTGCCCTGGCCAAGCATACATGCCTCAAACCAAGTCATGGCTGAACATAAAGTGAAGTGCCCGAGCTTATCACCATGTTGGGCTATCCCACTTGACTTGATTTGGTCATGTGTGCATTGTTTTGCTTTGTTTTGGATCTAATTCTTTTGCATAATTTTATACTTATATATGTTTTGTATTTGTTTGTTTACAAGACTTGGATCTTGGCTCTTCATCTACTCAAATCTAGTTCGTGCTTTGTCGTGCCTTTTCGAAATTTTGTCATGTGTCTTGAATTGTCATCTCTAGCTTTAGAAGGTGAGTTTATCACTCTCGACATTCGTACTTATATATTAGTGAAACAATGACATGTGAATTGTAGTAGTGATATGCTATGTTGATATTAGTTTCACACATGTCTGTGATGTGATATTTTATGATGTTATAACCTGATTCTATACTTGTTACATCACCTGATATTTTATGCTATACTGTTCATTTTATTTTTTTCTTCTCACACTGCAAGTTCCCTGTTAGTATAGAATCACTATGGGTTGAAATGATACATACCCGAACGGACTTTAGAATAGGGAAAAATCGCTATGAGCTGAAATTATAGGCTCAAGCGATTTTTATTTTATTTTACTTGGGATTGCGGGTTTGAACTGATAAAATCTAGAATTTATATTTACGGATTGAAATGATACATATCTGTGTCACTTGACCTCGGTTAGAAAATATTGTATAGACCCATTGTCAATTTTTAAATTAATAGTTTTATGAAAATCTTTAAGTATTTTTAAAGTATAAGCATATGGAATTTTAACTTAAATTTTGGTATAAATGAGTATAATATATATATATATGGATTTTGAAATAAGTTAAGATTTTATGTGTAAATAAATGTTTGTTTAAAATTAAATTTTTAAGATTTTATCTTTTTTTATAAATTTAACTTAATCCAATTTAATTTAATATGGAATTTAAATCTGACCTAGTAATAGCGATATATTTATTTATGAAAAGGATATGTTTTGTATAATTAAAAATATTTTAAAACTGTCCGCAAGTAGTGGCGTAGTGGTATGATACTTGCCTCCTGGTAAGCAGGTCGCAGGGTCGATTCCCGTCCGCCCTACTCCCAATTTCAAGGCGCGGAGGTGGGTCCTCGTAAACCCACAAATACTGGTTGGGGACATAAAATCTCTGTGCTGGGCTAGTCTAAATCCCAACTGTCTGTGGTCGGACCAGGCAAGAGGGAGCTCCTCTTATCCCTTAGATTTCATCAGGCTCTAGGTTGAGTTTTAAATTTTTTTTTTAGAACTATGTTAAAATTTAAATATTATGTTGTAGTGAAATTTTAAGCGTTTTCAAAATGCTATGTTACTTTAAGTTATGTTTTTAAAATGCTATGCTACTTTAGGTTATGTTTTAAAGGTGCAACTATTTCTAAAATGTAACATTTTCCAAAGTGCTGCTATATAAAGGCCACATTTCAAAGTGTTATGGTTTCTAACTTATTGCATTTTAAAAATGTTATAACTAAGTGTTTAGTTTTTGAAAGTGTTACAACTTTCGAAAATGGATATTATTTTGAAAGTATAATGGTATTGAATTTAAATGGTTTTAAAACGTATGTGTTTGATTTGAAAGGATAAACCATTTGAAATAAATAACCATGGGTTATAATAACGATTGGTTGTTAAAGAAACCGGGATTGGAAGTTGTCATACTCTCTACCAACTCTGAAAACCACTTTAATAACTGTGTACGTGGTGGAGATTCCAAAATGAAGTAGGATGGTGGCGATGATCCTATATGTGTTATATTACGTGGACCCGACTCCTGTGAGTTGGCATAAGGTGGCTAAAACAAGAGCGATTCTCGGGCCAATGAGGTAGCTCCTCTGATCGGACACACTTCTTCGATACCATTCTATTACTTTGCGATTGATTGGGTGCACCCTTTCATTTTTGGGAGTGTAGCTCGAGGTGGGTGGTAGTGGCTGCTATGCATTACTACCAGCCCGGATGCGTAATTGGCATATCTACCCTGACATTGCATAGTTGTGCCATTTCACCTACCCTAGCACGCTTTGTATGAGTTTGATTTGTGTCGTACCTATGGAGTATTTATGGTAGCCTGCCAATTTGGAGGTACAATGGTATTATATAGACTAATGGCACTATATATGTGTTAAGGTGGAAAATGTAAAGCCTTAATGCTATTTTTAAGTAAGTTTATTTTACTTTACACATTATTACAATAGCATATATTACAACGTAGTAGATAGTTTAATGGATCCTTAAAGGATGGGCGATCCCAAGCATCCTTTAAGTTGTGCGTTTCTATTTCAGTTCACTTGAGTTGATTTACATCATATAAGTATGTATGTCCTGACTCGAGTGTTTTGTGTTTTGCTTTACGCTCAGGTCAACCTGAGTATCAGCTTTGAATTTCATCTTCTGGAGCTAGAGGATTTGCCGAAAATTATCTATTTATCTATTTACCTATCTATTTCCATTTCAGTTGCTTCTATTCATCTTATGTATTAGTGGATTTCTATTGTATATGTTTTCAGACTCTAGTATGTTGTATTTGTTTTTTTAGACTATATGTGTAGTAGCTTCATGAACTACTATGGTTATTTTATTTCCGCTGCGAGTTATTCTGATATTCTGTATCTGTGATTGGTTTTATTTGCTCCAAATTATATTAACAATATGTTGTTTTGAATTATTTAAGTCCGACATGTGTGGTTTCATTGTCGATTTGAACGCTGCAAAATAATGGGTCGTTACATTTGGTATCAGAGCTTTGGTTTTAGGCAAATCTTAACATGTGGAGCAAAAACTCATTAGAGAGGGTAGAAATACCCTAAAATGAGTGAAATCAATCCTAGAATCATTTTTTGTGAGAGAATGTATTTTAAAGTATAAAATGATTTTAAAGGATTTTTTAAAAAGATTATTTTTGATATAAATTTTCTTGTTCTAAAATCTAATTTTCCTAAATCTCCTTCCTTTCCTTATCTACCTTATTAATTGAATTCTTTGATTAGGATCTCTATTCTTGTTGAATCTTGTCTTTGTTTCTCAATTACCTTTGTCCTAAAATTCATTCTTGATTTTTTTAGGATGGATCGTAGGAATGCCAGAGGTAGGGGACGTGGTGCTGCCCCAGTTCCTGAGTTTGTAGCACCCATTAGGTTCACTACTCTCTGTAGGGAATTCACTGAGCTTGGTGGTACCAAGTTTACTAGATCAGAGAGCATTATAGAGCTCAGTAGTGGTTGAAGGGTTTAGAGAGGATTTTCTCCAGTCTTGAGATCACTGATGGTCGGAAACGTCAGTTGGCAGCTTGGCAGTTGAAGAGAGCAGCCTTGGATTGGTGGAAGTCTGTTACTTCTCAGACTATTGAGGCTGATATTTCTTGGGAGCAGTTTAGGTATCCTTTTTGTGCTAATTTTTAATTTGGCTTCAGTTTTCTTCTTTTGTAATCTTTCTTATATTTCGATATCGTGCTTTAGAGATGCTTTTATGGTAAGGTGGATGCCAGAAGTAGAGAAGTCTCCGCTATATAGGGAGTTTATGGATCTTAAGCAGGGAGACATTGCATTTTCTGAGTATGAGCGGAAGTTGAATGAACTTTCCAAGTTTGGTCCTAGCCTGATTGACACCCCTCTTAAGAAGAATGAGAAGTTTATAGCTGGAGCTAGCCCTGAGTTTATGATCTTCTCATTTCTCATGTGCTCAGTCATTCCACTGGTTTCGATGGGTATGGCTATTAGATATGAGAATCCTACTTCTAAGGATCCTTCTATCGCTCGTGCACCTTCATCTTTGCCTTCCTCTAGTAACCCTAAGAAGAGGAAGCCTAATTTTTATCAGCAAAAGAGGAATTGGAATAAAGACTCCTGGTTTGAGATCTTCTCCTTCTCAGAGGAAGCCTATTGAACAATCTTCCATTACTTGCTTCAAGTGTGATCAGAAGGGACACTATGCCAATAGTTTCCCTACTTCTGTTGGGGCTGCTATCCTGCCCAGTCGAAGAGGCGTGATCTCTGTGATATTTTCTTACAGCCTGGCCACTTTAGGAAGGATTGTCCTACTCAACAGAAGGGCAAGCCACCGGGTATCTTTGCTATTACCTCTGCTATTCCATCAGCTCCACCTGCTCCACCAGCTCCTAGTGATACTCAAGGTACTCTTCAAGGCACCTTTTCTCTGTTTAGTTTTACTGTTCATGTTTTATTTGATACTGGAGCTTCCCATAGTTTTATTTCTATGGATCTTTGTGATAAGTTTGAGAATCTCCTTTCTTCTAAGTTTGTCGATGAACCTTTGTGTGTTAAAAATCCTATTGGGGTTCCTGCGAACCTTTTTAGGATTTTTAACCAAGTAAAACTTCTCTATTCTGATCATCACTTCAGTGGTGATTTCTATGTTTTGGGTTTCGATGCTTTTGATATATTGCTTGAAGGTGATTGGATAAAGAGCTATCAAGCCATTATCTCTTGTAAAACCCAAACTGTTTCACTTATTGATGATTTGGGTAATTCTTTGGTGATTCGGTGCCATTTTCCTTAGGATTATGCTGATAGTTTTATTTATTCTCTTGACTCTTCTTCGGATGATCTTGACTCGACTCATATGTTCAAACTCAATTCCGATGTATTTTATGAAGTCACTGCTTTATCTCCTAAGCGAGAAATTGATTTTTGTATTGATCTTATTCTTGGAGCTTGACCTGTAGTCCTTCCTCCCAGAAGAATGGCACCACGTGAGAAGGTTGAGTTGAGGAAGAAAAATTGATGACTTGTTCTCCAAGGGTCTGATCAGACCTAGCCATTCCGAATGGAGAGTAGCGGTGGTTTTCGTCACTAAGTCTGATGGTTCTTTGAGGACGTGTGTTGATTAAGGGAGCTGAACAAGCTCATTATGAGAAACAGATATCCTATGCTTCACATCAATGATACGCTTGATCAGTCCTATAGAGCTATTGTTTTCTCTTAGCTTGATCTTGCCATAGGTTTTCACCAACTCAGAGTTGCTTAGGAGAGTATTCCTAAGACTGCTTTCTGTATTGAGAATGGTTTCTATGAACGTTTAGTTATACCTTTGGGTTTGACTAATGCCCCAGCTTTCTTTGTTGATTTGATGAATCATGTTTTTTGTGATGTTCTTAACAAGTTTGTTCTAGTCTTTGTTGATGATATCCTTGTCTTCTCCAAGTCAAGGGAAGAGCATGAGTCACATTTGAAATTTTTCCTGAAAACTCTTAGAAATCATCAGTTGAATGCTAAATTCTCGAAATGCCATTTATGGAAGGATGAAGTCTGATTTCTCGGGCATATTGTTTCTAGTAATGGAGTTTCTGTTGGTCCAGTTAAGACCGCTGCGATCAACGTAACTCTTTCTTCTCTTTTCTCTTTGCAATAAATCACACTATCCTTTTTTTGTGGTACTTATTTCTTCCCATTCTGTTGTAGGATTGAGAAACTCCTAGGATTCCAGCTGATATTCGTAGTTTTCTGGACCTTACCGGTTATTATCGGAGATTCATTGAGAATTTTGCTCGGACTGCTGCATCTCTTACTGCTTTGACTCGTAAGAATGCTAAGTTTATATGGATCGATAAGTGTGAAGCTGCATTCAATGAGTTAAAGAGTAAGCTTACTTCCGCACCAGTTCTTACTGTTCCAAATGGAAATGAGGGATTGACGGTATACACTAATGCTAGTCGTGAGGGTTTGGGAGCTGTTCTAATGCAAGATGGGAAGGTTATTGCTTATGCCAGTCATCAGTTGAAGACCCATGAAGCCAATTATGCAGCCCATGACTTGGAATTGCTTGCCGTGGTTTTTGCTTTGAAGCTTTGAGGCATCATCTTTCAGGTACTAAGTTTGAGCTCTTTATGGATCATCAGTCTTTGAGATATATCTTAACCCAAAAGGATTTGGATCGGCGGCAGGTTAGATGGCTTGAGTTCCTTACATCTTATGACCTCGACATCAGCTACACCCCTGGAAAGGCTAATGTTGTGGCCGATGCTTTGAGTCGGAAGAAGGCGATGTTGTGTCAGCTTGTTGTTTCCTCTACTTATCTTATGGATCGTATCATTGTTAAGCAGGATGAGGATAGGATTATTAGATTGATCAAGGAGAATGTTCGTAACATGGTTGATGGTAGTAGTCTTGATGGTAGTGGAGCTCAGATCGATGATAGAGGGATTTTGAGGATAAATAATTGGATTTGTGTCTCGAATGTCGATGGATTGAGGCAAGAGTTACTTCGAGAAAATCATCGATCCAGACTTTCTATTCATCCGGGTGTGATGATGATGTATCAGGATATGAAGAAGCTTTATTGGTGGAGGGGTATGAAGCATGATATCTCTATCCTTGTTAGTAGGTGTGCGACTTGTCAGCAAGTCAAGGCCGATCATCAGAAGACCCCTGGTTTATTGCAACCACTTGAGGTTCCCATTGGAAATGGGAGCAAGTTTCTATGGATTTTATTGATGGATTACCGAGTACTAGGAGAGGTAATGAGAGCATTTGGGTTATTGTGGATAGATTGAAGTCAGCTTATTTCATCCGGTCAAGTCTACCCGTTCTGCTTCTTGTTTGGATGAGATTTATATGAGGAAGATTGTTCGCCTTCATGATGTTCCTATCAGTATTGTTTGTGATAGGTATCCTATCTTTACCGGTCAGTTTTGGAGAGCTTTTCAAGAATCTTTGGGTACTCACCTAAATCTGAGCACTGCTTACCATCCGTAGACCGACGATCAAACAGAAAGAGTGAATCAGATTCTAGAGGATCTTCTTCGTGCTTGTGTTCTTGATTATGGAGGATCTTGAGAAGATCATCTCCATGTTGTCGAATTCACCTATAATAACAGTTATCATGTATAATCTCAAATCTTTTATTTTAATCTTATCTTAATCCTTTATCTATCTCATTTCGTCTTTGAATCTAGTCTAGTATTGCAATGTCTCTGTTTGCTGCTCTTTACGGATGACCTTGTAGGTCTCCATCTTGATGGATGGAATCCTGCAATCGTTTGGTTCTTGGTCCTGCTATGATTTTGGAAGCTTCTGAGAGAGTTTAGGAGTGCTCAAGATAGGCAGAAGATGTATTCTGATCGTCGTAGGAGGAGTTTGGAGTTTGTTGTTGGTGATCAGGTTTTCCTTAAGGTCTCTCCCTTGAGGAATGTGATTCGGTTTGTTCGGAGAGGGAAGCTTGCTCCTAGGTTCATAGGTCCTTTCTGCATTCTGGAGATAGCTGGTTCTTTAGCTTATCGCTGGATTTGCTTGAGAAGCTGTTTGGAGTACATAATGTATTCGATGTTTCACATCTTTACTGATATCTCCATGATCCATCTTTGGTTGTCCAGCCTTCTGCTCTTAAGAGTTTGGATATTGAGCCAAATTTTACTGTCAGAGGAAGCCACTTCGTATTATCGAAAGAGGTACGAAGCAGCTGAGAAGGAAATCAGTCAACCTGGTCAAAGTGCAGCGGAGTATTGATGATCGGGATTGTACCTGGGAGACGGAGGAGAGCATGCATGCTTCGAATCTGGAATTTTTTGTTTCAGGCACTATTCGCTATTCTATCTTATCTTTCTTTGTTTTCGTGTCTCGTTCCTTTTCGAGGATAAATAGTTTTGAGTGGAGGAGAGTGTAACAACCCACAATTTTTAACAAATATTTTAATAGAATTAATTTGAAACTTTGGTTTTAAATCATTTAAAATTCGAAAATTTAGAATTTTTCAATGTATTTTTGGGTTTGATTGAGAATTATTTTTCCAAATATAATAAAATAAAGATTTTCTGAAAATTTTATATTTTGGTCAACTTTGGTCAAACTTTCACTTTCAGTTGAAATTTTTAAATTTGAATTTTAAATTCCAATCTTTTTCTTTGAAGCTGAATTTGATACTGATATTCGTTTTGCTTTTCGTTTCGTCAAATTCTGTTTTATACCTTTTAAATTTGATAAAATTCATCATTTTACACGTAATTATTTTCAGCATTTTATTGTTTATTTTCTATTTTATTTTTGGTTTGGGCTTTGATTTTCTATTGGGTTGTTGAGCTTGTTTTGATTTGGGCTTTGTAATTGGGCTTGTTATTTTCCTAAGAGACATGACTTTACCTATTCAACTTGAATAGATGCCCATTCAAAATTGATAGCCGTAAAAAACATTCCTCTTCTCATCTCTTTCTCATTTGCTTCTTCTTGAACAATTTTTTTTACAGTAAGTCTTATCTCTTTTTTCTTTTTTTCTTTTTTCTTTTTTCTTTTGTATTTGGCTTTAAGCATAGTTCTGCCACCATGCTCCTCCCTATAGCCGACCAAACCTCCTTTTCACCATCACTATGATCGGCCTCCAACTCCTCATCACCATTCCCTACCCATGCCGTGACCTTCCATGACCCAAAGCCCATTACCAAAGCATGTTCAAACCCTATCCGAGCACCACTAGATCCCCTCTCCTCCTTGCTAGCCTCGGCCACCACCAATTCCTCCACCTCCTATGCCTTGCTGTGACCACATCCTCCTCCATAGCCGTGACCAGATGATGACTTGACCACTTAACCAAGCCCAAACAACCCAGGCCGAACCATGTTAGCCATAGTGCCGAAACAAAACTCACATACCCCTTGACCTTTTGCCTTCCTCAAGCCATCTCTTCACATTCTAGCCTATGTCGTGCCTTTCATTTGCCTTGGCCGGGCATACATGCCTCAAACCAAGTCATGGCTGAACATAAAGTGAAGTGGCCGAGCCCATCACCATGTTGGCCGAGCCCACTTGAGTTGATTTGGTCATGTGTGCATTGTTTTGCTTTGTTTTGGATCTAATTCTTTTGCATAATTTTGTACTTATATATGTTTTGTATTTGTTTATTTACAAGACTTGGATCTTGGCTCTTCATCTACTCAAATCTAGTTCGTGCTTTGTCATGCTTTTCGGAGTTTGGTCGTGTGTCTTGAATTGTCATCTCTAGCTTTAGAAGGTGCATTTATCACTCTCGACATTCGTACTTATATATTAGTGAAACAATGACGTGTAGTAGTTATATGCTATGTTGATATTAGTTTCATACATGCCTGTGATATGATATTTTATGATGTTATAACCTGATTCTATACTTGTTACATCACCTAATATGATATGCTATGCTGTACTGTTCATTTTATTTTCTTCTTCTCACACTGCAAGTTCCCTGTTAGTATAGAATCACTATGGGTTGAAATGATACATACCCGAACGGACTTTAGAATAGGCAAAAATCGCTATGAGCTAAAATTATAGGCTCAAGCGATTTTTATTTTATTTTACTTGGGATTGCGCGTTTGAACTGATAAAATCTAGAATTTATATTTACGGATTGAAATGATACATATCTGTGTCACTTGACCTCGGTTAGAAAATATTGTACAGACCCATGGTTAATTTTTAAATTAATAGTTTTATAAAAATCTTTAAGTATTTTGAAAGTTTAAGCATATGGAATTTTAACTTAAATTTTGGTATTAATGAGTATAATAATATATATATGAATTTTGAAATAAGTTAAGATATTATGTGTAAATAAATGTTTGTTTAAAATCAAAATTTTAAGATTTTATCTATTTTATAAAATTAATTTAATTTAATTTAATATGAAATTTAAATATGACCTAGTAATAGTGACATACTTATTTATGAAAAGGATATGTTTTGTATAATTAAATAGATTTTAAAACTATGTTAAAATTTAAATATTATGTTGTAGTGAAATTTGTAGCATATTCAAAATTCTATGTAATTTTAATTTATGTTTTCAAAATGCTATGCTGCTTAAGGTTATGTTTTAAAGGTGCTACTATTTCTAAAATGTAACATTTTCTAAAGTGTTATAAAATAGAGGACACACTTCAAAGTGTTATGGTTTCTAACTTGTTGCATTTTAAAAATGTTATTGTTATGACCCGGATTTCAGCGCTCGAAAATCGACATCCATACATCACCCGTATTCGAATATCGCAGATTCAAACGTTGAAATCCAATTCGTCGGAGCTTATAACAACATTAGATGATACAACACAACGGAAATAAAATGAATAATTTTATTGATACACAGCATTTGATACAAAATATTACAAATGAAATGATCAACACTATCAGAGACAGATACAACAACGGAAATAATAAGACAGCAACAACAGCGGAAAATAACATCTTTAGTGCCAAGCTCCAAAACTCCAAACCAGAAGCGAGAACCACCATCATGCTTTAATAAAACACAATGCGATCCCAAATCCACAGACTCCAAAGATTTCCAAAAGCTACACCTGCTATTTGATTATCTAAAAACCTGACTCTAGGCTGCTCGTGTGGAAAATTGTGGGCACCCAGAGTTTAGAAAGGGAACAATAAACTCCAGGTCAGTCATGGGACTGGTGTGAGCAAACAAAAACAGTTGTTTTGAACAAAAACAAACTAAAAAGAAACCCGCAATGCTTTTTGGAAAATTAAACTACCATAAGGCCTCCCGCCACACACATAATGCAAACACATAATTGGAGGAGATTTCTCCTTATGATAGTCAAACATGCTTGATACACGAAAATCCTTTTGATATTATTGTTAGTGCATAGTGCGGAAAACATTTCGAAAGTATAATATAAATCTTAGGAAGCATACATACCATTATAGTATGCATACTATAGCTACCATATTAGATGGCATGTTCTGCAACTAAAACCGTACAAGGTGCGTATTGGGTGATTGGATTTCCAACAAATGGTCAAGGCTAAGGAACTTCCTTCACCGAATGGGTACGCCTCTGGAGGGACGCTCCAAGAACCTAACCGGATCTCTGCCAACACAAGGCCGGGTTACCTCTGTAACTAGGTAACTAACTGTCACGAGTATGCCATCCCCCGGTCGTCACCGACATTCATCCCGGGATTTACCAACAAATTGCAACAACAACATAAGTTAACTATTTGGGCTCCATACCGTGATACCACTTTTTATCCGAAAGGAAATGCACATACCCTAAAGGGCGCGACCCTTAAAACCTTGACGGCATCCTTCCTGTTTCGACCATTTCTAGGGTGTGAGGTCGGACGAAGTCTTGTCCCACAAAGCTATGCTTTTCACAAAAGCCATGCTTCGATCAACAAATGATCAACAACACTTAGTATGCCATATTACCAAATTGGGAATATATCACTAGTATCCATCAAGTACATAACCTATGAGCTCATATGTCTCAGAGAAGGGTGTTAAGCTAAGAGAATAAATTCTCCGCCACCAAACAGAAATCTATTTGATAGATTACATCTCAAAGTGTAACGTCAGACATACATCCATACAAGTATGTTTTGAGTTTGAACGGAACCGAAGGCACTTCAAAAGAAACTCTTGCAAATCTGGGTATTCACAATCCTGATCGAACTCCCCATCACGTATGGTGGTCTCTATACTGGAGCAACTCAGTGCAGAGTCATTCGATAGGTAATCCTATCGTTCTCGAAAATGCTCGGTCTTCACCATCGTTTTCAAATGCTATCTATTTCGTCGTATCACTATTCAAAACGGGTTTTATGACATAAAGTCCTCTCCGGCTAAACCGAATAATGATCGCTTGTTTTATAAAGCATGGATATATTGGGATATTAGTTAATTCACAACTTTTCAGCATTTATTCCCAAAATCCTTTTTTTAATGGTTTAAACAAATTTCCATTTCAAATCTTTCATACAAAAGATACACCATTAAGATCCTCTTCAATTTGAAACAAAGTTCACCAACCTTTAACAAAGATAGCTTTCAAAATGATTTCATTTCAAACTTGAAATCCTTTCAACAAAAACTGGGAATTATTTCATTACATGAAAGCATTTTCAATTGAAAACAAATTTTTTCATCTTGGAAAAATCCGATTAAATATGCTCAAGTTATAGCTTTTTAAAGTAAAATCAGAAAATTAGTGAACTGCCCTATGCTCGGCAAGTTCTATTTGAATTAAGTTCAAACTCCCAAAACAATTTATTTAAAATAGTTTTAAATCCATGTATATTGTATAACTTTTATACCCCTTTCAAACCGAAATTTCCAAAATAATTTCAAAACTTGAACAAGATATATTATATTCAAACTAAATTTCAATTTCAAACTTCCTTTCCAAAAGCTTTTCATATTCAACACAATTTTCACCTCCAAACCATTTGGATTAAAATTCAACTTTTAAAACCATTTTATCATTTTGAATAAAATAATATTAAATTCAAATATCTGTGGCTTAACGAATTCCTCGTGAAATCCATATTTGTGTGTGTGGTGTAGTCCAGGGGTTTTGCACACAATAATAGAATGTCACAATCATTATCAATTCACACAATAATATCGATAAGCGGTATAATCTTATAACGCTTATCTTTCATTCGCAGACAAATATGTAAATTCATCATAGATAAATAAATTACAGTTAATGGCTCAATTCAAAACAATCATATCACATAACATCACACATCAGGGATATCAATCAATCCAAGCATTCAATACAATAATCATCCATAAGCAAGATTAATCAATCACTTGATTATAATTAATTTAATTAATTACTTATGAATTAATCATCTAACTATGATTAATTAACATTAATTAATTTCAAACCATTTTAATTAATTAACCTTTAGTAATAAATTAATTAACCTTTAATTATTAATTAATCAACCAAAATTAATAAATCAATCAACCTTAAATCATTAAATAATTAATCTTTAATTATTTAATTATTCCTCAATTAATTATCCTTAATTACTTTCATTAAGTAGTTAAGCTTTAAGTAATTAAGTACATTTAATTACTTACATTAATTAATTTATCGGTAATTAATTAATTTATTAACCTTTAATCATAAATTAGTTAACCTTCAATTATTAAGTAATTAATCCTTAATTATCCTTTAATTGCTTAACTTTTAATTACAAATTATCTTTTAATTACTTACATTAAGTAATTAACATTTAAGAAATCAATTATCCTTAATTAATTACATTAATTAACCAACCTTTAATTTCATTAAAGTAATTAACCTTTAAGTAATCACAATACGTAATTACTTACATTAATAAATCAACCTTTGATTAATTAAATTAATTATCATTACTAATTAATTAATCTCAAATTATCAAAACCTTAATTAACTTTTAAGATAAACCTTTTATATTATTTAATTTCTTAATTATCATTATCATATAAATCTAAACATTTTATCTTTAACTAACTATTCGGTTAAACCATTTAAGTTTTAAAAACAACTTAAGAATTTATCTTAATTAATTTAAGTAAAATAAAACATACAACATCTTACACCAAATATTTAACAAAAACATTTATTATATATATATAAGAAATTCATTTATGAAAAAGGATTTAAACTTGATTCATTTTAAATTTTAAAAACTTGCTTATATTTAAATTTTTAAAATTGTTATAATTTACTTCCGGTTCAACCCGACAAACCCTCGAGCCCAGACCCGAGACAATTTACCTTTCTTTTTTTAAACTTGGATTTAGTTTTAAAACCTTTAACCTGTAATCATGTTTCAACCCTCATGTTCCTACTCGAAAACGAACCCGAGCAAACCTGCCCTTTCCCTGAGTATTCCTTCGAGTCACACCACTACCCAGACCCACTGAAACTCCAGCCTCGCCGTGCACAAGCATCGTCAATGGAGATGACTCCGACCACCTCCGACACCTCTCTCACAACGTTGACCACCTCTACTTACGATCTCGACCACCCAATCTCCATCACAAGCCCAAAATCAGGATTGAGCTACCATGAACAAATCTGAAAATTAACCATCACTAGAAACCTTCTCTACCCGGCACTGTCGATCAGCAGCCATGAAACTTCGGCCACACCGTCACCGGCCATCAACGCTTCTTTTCCCCATGACCGATGAACCCCGATCCTCCAGAGATGATGCAGCAGCTAAGTTCCTAGCCTCGACCAAACCTGGGTTCTAAACCCTAATCCAGCGCCGTGACGTCGCCTCGGTGGTCTAAAAATCCGCCTGACATTTTTCCTGAGACCGCCTACTCCCTCGCCGTCACCAGTAGTGATCCCAACCTTCCTAAATCCTCCAACCACCAAAAATATTTCAAATTTCCATTTCTGATCGACCACTAATTTCACACTCGAAACCCAACTAAATATTGTGATTTAACTTTTAAAAATCATGATTTTTGATAGGAATTCGGCTATATATGAGAATCAATGAATTGTGATATTTGATTTTAACATGATTCTAAGGTTTTCACTGTCTTTTCCATTTCCAAATGATATTCAAAAATACCATTCTTAAATATATTTTTAAATCTTATTTTAGGTTTAAATAAACATAATTTGTTTAAATTCCAAAGTCTATAAGATTAGATAAGAAGATTCGAAAATTTTGATCTAAATTTAAACCCTATAACTTGAAACAGAGATGAACCAGACATGCACACTTTTATATCTGCATATTCATAAACATGCATACCAAATTTCACTTTTACAAACAATTATCACCACACCTATTTAATATATACATCACAAGCAAAAAATTTAAACAGGTAATTAGGTTGTTTACTCACCTGATTGTGTTTGAACAAAGAACACGAGTTTTTTAAAAAAACTGGGAAATGATCAGAGGCTTGCTTTGATTTTGATCCTGGAAACTAAATTCTGATCTAGATGAATTTGCAAGCTATAGAGTTTTAAGATGCTAGAGGTTGAATGAATTTGAGATGGAACTTGATTGCTTGATGTTTTGCTTTGATACTTTTCAGGTTTTGATCTTTGCCTTAGATCTGAAGCTTTTGAAATTGTTGTTTGCGTGATCTGAACTTGATCATTGACCTGATCTTGAATTTTTTTACATTTGCTTTTGAATCAGGCTGATTGCTTGTTGTAGTTTGATTAAATTTTGATTTTCTTTTTGTTTTAACTTAGAAGATAAAGGAAATTTGAGAAGGTGAGTGTAAACTTTGAACTGAAAATCAATAGTCAGGTTTCTCTAATTCTTATTTACATATAATTCAATTTTAAAAGAAAATTTAAAAGATGACACTTGTTTAATTTCTTGTTGCATGGTTTACATTTGTTAATGCATGATATGAAATGATTACACTTGTTAATGGCTTGCATTAATGTTTTACGAATGTCCAAATGTAATTATTTTGTGTTTAAACCCCTTGTTCATCTTTTTATTAATTAGTTAAATTTATATAAAATGTTTTTCTTATGTTTTATAAATTATAAATATGTTTATATAAACTTACCTATTATGTTTTCTTAAATTTATGTTTTAAAATTCTTATATATATATATCTTATGTTTTCTATATTTGTTGATATTTTACAAACCATATTTACATTATATACAAATTTTTGAAGTAAATTATTTTAAAATCTAATTATACCTTAATAAATAATTAATATATATAAGTGTTACAATTTAATCCTTAAATAACTTTTGAAAAATTATTATGTTAAATTAAAAATATAACTTCCAAATACATATACATACATACATACATACATATATATATATTAAAATTAGAAGAGAAACTTTTATTAGTTTTAAATATAAAGTTATTAAATCCAATTTATTTATTTATTTTGAATTCCAAATTCAAAATTCAATTTACAATCAATTTATATATATATATATATATATATATATATGTATATATAAATAACTAAACAAACACATAACTTTTTTTATTTTGGAAAAAATTCAAATTAATTCACAATTAAATCCAAAAATTTATATTAATTATTGAATTTAATTTGGCTTAAAAAGGGGATCGTTACAGATTCCCCCCTTAAGAAAATTTCATCCCCGAAATTTGCTAGGCAGGGAGACAACCAAAGAATAGATGAACACATAAAGATCAAGCTGAAATATTTATTCTATATTTGGCTTACCAAATCAGAATATCATCAATAAATACGAGACCGAGCTCATTCAATATTTCACAGAGTACTCGGGTTATCCGGTCTACGAAACATATAAGAGCATGGGTTAGTTCGAAGGGCAACTAACCATTTGTAGAATATATCCAGACCCCAAAGAATAGACAAATGAATACTATCCAATTTAACTTCATATTTCCTTAACCAATTCATTTCAATTAAAATTTCAAATTTATTAAAGTTAAGAACGAAAAGCTGATAGGAAATTGATGAAGAGAATGGGAAATAGGAATTTTCTATCAGCATAAACAAAGATTCATAGGACCATCACCACACCAAAGCTTCTTTCTGGAGCTACGATGAAGCCATCAAAGAATTGATATCAGATGATGAACAAAAGAGATTGAGGGAAAAATTGTTTCATTTTTGTTACAGGGTATTGATCATTTGTAGTGGTAATTCCCTGTCTCATACCTCGTTCTCTTCTTGCACTCATTCATACTATCAGTAAATATTAAGGAATTGACTGAGGCATACAGATGGATGTCATAGGGATACTCATTCTAGGGATTTTATAACCCTATCTCTAATGAGTCACCTAATGTGTTATATACCTGAGCTAAAGTTCTTACTCAACCTTTAGCTCTGATACCAAATGTGACGATCCGGATTTCGACATCCATACATCACCCGTATTCGAATGCTGCAGATTCGAACGTCGAAATCCAATTTATTGGAGCTTATAACAACATTAGATGATAAAACACAGCGTAAACAGAATGAATAATTTTATTAATACACAACATTTGATACAACAATGATACAAATGAAATGATCAGCACTATCAGAGATAGATACAACAATGGAAATAATAAGACAGTAGCAGCAGCGGAAAATAACATCTCCAATGCCAAGCTCCAAAACTCCAAACCAGAAGCGAGAACCACCATCATGCTATAAAATGAAACACAATGCAATCCCAAATCCACAGACTCCAAAGATTGCGGAAAGCTACAACTACTATTTGATTATCTGAAAACCTGACTCTAGGTTGCCCGTGTGGAAAATTATAGGCACCCAGAGTTTAGAAAGGGAACAATAAACTCTAGGTCAGTCATGAGACTGGTGTGAGCGGAAAAAAACAATTGTTTTGAACAAAAACAAATAGCAAAAGAAGTAAAAAAGAAATCCGCAATGCTTTTTGGAAAATGAAACTACCATAAGGCCTACCGCCACACACACAATGCAAACTCACAATTGGAGGAGATTACTCTTTATGATAGTCAAACATACTTGATACGTGAAAATCCTTTTGATATTATTATTAGTGCACTGTGCAGAAAACATTTCGAAAGTGTAATATAAATCTAAGCCAGCATACGTACCATTATAGTATGCCTACGATAGCTACCATATTAGATGGCAGGTTCTACAAATAAAACCATACAGGGCACGTATTGGGTGATTGGCTTTCCAATAAATGGTCAAGGCTAAGGAACTTTCTTCACTGAATGGGTATGCCTCTGGAGGGACTCCCCGAGAACCTAACCAGATCTCTGCCAACACAAGGCCGGATTACCTTTGTAACTATGTAACTAATTATCACGGTATGTCATCTCCTAGTCATCACCGACCTTTATCCCGGGATTCACCAACAAATTGTAACAACAACATAAGTTAAATATCCGGGCTCCATACCATGATACCACTTTTTATCCAGAAGGAAATGCACATACCCTAGAGGGCGCAACCCTCATTACCTTGCTGCATCCTTCCTGTTTCGACCATTTCCAGGGTATGAGGTCCGACAAAGTCTTGTCCCACAAAGCTACGCTTTTCTCAAAAGCCATTCTTCGATCAACAAATGATCAACAATACTTAGTATGCCACATTACCAAATTGGGAATATATCACTAGTAACCATCAACTACATAACCTCTGAGCTCGTACGTCTCAGAGAAGGGTGTTAAGCTAAGAAAATAAATTATCCGCCACCAAACAGAAATGTATTTTATAGAAACCAGCTTTACATCTCAAAGTGTAACGTTAGACATACATCCATACAAGTCCGTTTCGGGTTCGAACGGAACCAAAGGCACTTCAAAAGAAGTCCTTGCAAATCCGGGTATTCACAATCTCAATCGGACTCCCCATCACACGTGTAGATCTTCATACTAGAGCAACTCAGTGCAGAGTCATTCGACAGGTAATCCTATTGTTCTCGAAAATACCCGATATTCACCACCGTCTTCTAATGTTATCCATTTCATCGTATCACTATTCGAAATGAGTTTTATGATATAAAGTCCTCTTTCGACTAAACCGAATAATGAGCGCTAATTTTAAAAAACATATGGATATATTGGGATCTTAGTTAAGTCATAACTTTTCAACACTTATTTCCAAAAACCTTTCTTTTGAATGGTTTAAACAAATTTGCATTTCAAATCTTTTATACAAAAGATACACCTTTATGATCCTCTTCAATTTGAAAATAAAGTTCACCAATCTTTAACAAAGATAGCTTTCAAAACAATTCCATTTCAAAGTTGAAATCCTTTCAACAAAAACTGGGAATTATTTCGTTATATGAAAGCCATTTTCATTTGAAAACAAATGTTTTTAGTCTCGGAAAAATCCTATTAAATATGCTCAAGTTATATCCTTTTAAAGTAAAATCTGAAAATCAGTGAACTATCGTATACCCTAAAGTTCTATTTGAATTAAATTCAAACTCCTAAAAAAATTTATTTAAAATAGTTTCCATATATATATATATTATATAACCTGTATACCCCTTTCAAACCAAAATTTCCAAAATAATTTCAAAACTTAAACAAGATATATTATATTCAAACTAAATTTCAATTTCAAACTTCCTCCCTAAAAGCTTTTCATATTCAACACAATTTCACCTCTAAACCATTTGGATTCAAAATTCTACTTTTAAAACCATTATATCATTTTGAATAAAATAATATTAAATTCAAATATCTGTGACTTAACCAATTCCTTATGAAATCCATATTTGTGTGCGTGTGGTGTAGTCCAGGGGATTTGCACACAATAATAGAGTATCACAATCATCATCAATTCAAACACAACAATATCGATAAGCGGTATAATCCTATGACGCTTGTCTTTCGTTCATGGATAAATATGTAAATTCATCACACATAAATAAATCACAGTTCACAACTCAATTCAAACAATCATATCACAGAACATCACACGTTAGGGATATCAATCAATCCGAGCGTTCAATACAATAATCATCCATAAGCAAGATTAATCAATCACTTGATTATAATTAATTTAATTAATTACTTATGAATTAATCACCTAACTCTGACTAATTAACATTAATTAATTTCAAACCATTTTAATTAATTATTTTTTAATCATTTATTAATTAACCTTTAATAATAAACTAATTAACCGTTAATTATTAATTAATCAACCATAATTAATAAATCAATCAACTTTAAATCATTAAATAATTAATCTTTAATTATTTAGTTATTCTTTAATTAATTATCCTTAATTACTTTCATTAAGTAGTTAACCTTTAAGTTAGTAAGCACCCTTACTTACTTACGTTAATTAATTGAAAATTAATTAATTAATTAACCTTTAATCATAAATTAGTTAACCTTCAATTATTAAGTAATTAATCCTTAATTATCCTTTAATTACTTAACCTTTAATTACAAATTATCTTTTAATTACTTACATTAAGTAATTAACCTTTATGTAATCCATTATCCTTAATTAATTACATTAATTAACCAACCTTTAATTACATTAAAGTAATTGACCTTTAAGTAATCACAATAAGTAATTACTTACATTAATAAATCAACCTTTGATTAATTAAATTGATTATCATTACTAATTAATTAATCTCAATTTATCAAAACCTTAATTAACTTTTAAGATAAACCATTTATCTTATTTAATTTCTTAAATATCATTATCATATAAATCTAAACATTATGACTTTAACTAACTATTTAATTAAACTATTTAAGTTTTAAAAACAACTTAAGAATTTATCTTAATTAATTTAAGTAAGAAAAACATACAACATCTTAAACCAAATATTTAGTAAAAACCATTTATTATATATATATATATATAAGAAATTCATTTAAGAAAAAGGATTTAAACTTGATTCATTTTTAATTTTAAAAGCTTGCTTATATTTAAAATTTTAAAACTGTTATAATTTACTTCGGGTTCAACCCGATAAACCCTCGAGCCTAGACCCAAGACAATTTACCTTTCTTTTTTTAACTTGGATTTAGTTTTAAAACTTAAAATTGTAATCATATTTTAACTCTCATGTTCCTGCTCGAAAACGAACCCGAGCAAACTTGCCCTTTCCCCGGGTATTCCTTCGAGTCACACCACTACCCAGACCCATTGACACCCCAGCCTCGCCGTGCACATGCACCGTCGATCAAGATGACTCTTACCACCGCCGACACCTCCAACACAATGTCGACCACCTCTACTTACGATCCCGACCAACCAATCTCCATCACAAGCCCAAAATCAGGATTGAGCTACCATGAACAAATTTGGAATCTAACCCATCACCAGAAAACCTTCTCTGCCCGATGCTACCGATCACCAGCAGCCATGAAGCTCTAGCCACACCCTCACCGGCCATCCACGCTTCTTTTCCCCCATGACTGATCAACCCTGATCCTCCAGATATGACGCCGCAGCCAAGTTCCTAGCCTCGGCCAAACCTGGGTTCTAAACCCTAGCCCAACGCCGTGACGCCGCCTCGACGGTCTAAAAATCCGCCTGACATTTTTCTCGAGACTGCTTACTCCCTCGCCGTCACCAGTAGCGATCCTGACCTTCCTGAGTCCTCCGACCACCAGAAAGCGTTCAAAATACCATTTCTGATCGACCACTAATTTCACACTGAAGACCCAACTAAAGATTGTGATTTAACTATTAAAAATCATGATTTTTGATTGGAATTCAGATTATATATGAGAATTAGAGAATTGTGATATTCGATTTTAACATGATTCTAAGGTTTTCACTGTCTTTTCCATTTCCAAATGGTATTCAAAACTATCATTCTTAAATATATTTTTAAATCTTAGTTTAGGTTTAAACAAACATAATTTGTTTAAATTCCAAAGTCTATAAGATATTAGATAAGAAGATTTGAAATTTTGATCTAAATTAAAACCCTGTAACTTGAAACGGAGATGAACCATACATGCACACTTTTATATCTACATATTTATAAACATGCAAACCAAATTTCACTTATGCAAACAATTATCACAACACTAATTTAATATATACATCACAAGAAACAATTTAAAATAGGTAATTAGGTTGTTTACTCACCTGATTGTGTTTGAATAGAGAACACAGGCTTTTTTTAAAAAACTGGGAAATGATCTGAGGCTTGCTTTGATTTTGATCCTGGAAACTGAATTTTGATCTAGATGAATTACATGCTACAGAGTTTTAAGATGCTATAGGTTGAATGAATTTGAACTGGAACTTGATTGTTTGATGTTTTGCTTTGATACTTTTTAGATTTTGATCTTTGCCTTAGATCTGAAGCTTTTGAAATTATTGTTTGTTTGATCTGAACTTGATCATTGACCTAATCTTGAATTTGTTTACAATTGCTTTTGAATCAAGTTGATTTCTTGCTACAATTTGATTAAATTTTGATTTTCTTTTTGTTTTAACATAGAAGATAAAGGAAATTTAAGAAGGAGAGTGTAAACTTTGAACTGAAAATCAATAGTCAGGTTTCTCTGGTTCTTATTTACATATAATTCAATTTTAAAAGAAAATTTAAAAGATGACACTTGTTTAATTTCTTGTTTCATTGTTTACATTTGTTAGTGCATGATATAAAAATTTTACACTTGTTAATGGCTTTCATTAATGTTTTAAAAATGTCCAAATGTAATTATTTTGTGTTTACACCCCTTATTCATGTTTTTATTAATTATTTAAATTTATACAATATGTTTTTCTTATGTTTTATAAATTATAAAATATTTTTATATAAACTTATCCATTATGTTTTCATAAATTTATTTTTTAAAATTCTTATATATATATATCTTATGTTTTCAATATTTGTTGATATTTTACAAACCATATTAACATCATATATAAATTTTTAAAGAAAATGATTTTAAAATCTATTTATACCTTAATAAATAATTAATATATATAAGTATTAGAATTTAATCCTTAAATAGCTTTTGAAAATTAACTATATTAAATTCAAAATATATCTTCCAAATACACACACACACACATATATATTAAAATTAGAAGACAAACTTTTATTAGTTTTAAATATAAAGTTTTTGAATCCAATATATTTGTTCTTTTTGAATTATAAATTCAAAATTCAATTTACAATCAATTTATATATCCATACATAAATAAACAAACACATAACTTATTTTATTTTGGAAAAAATTCAGATTAACTCACAATTAAATTCAAAAATTTATATTAATTACTGAATTTAATTTGGCTCAAAAAGGGGAACATTACAGTTATAACTAAGTGTTTAGTTTTTAAAAGTGTTACAACTTTGAAAAATGGATATTATTTTGAAAGTATAATGGTATTGAATTTAATTAGTTTTAAAATGTATATGTTTGATTTGAAAGATTAAACCATTTGAAATAAATAATCATCGTTATAATAACAATTGGTTGTTAAAGAGACTGGGATCTAAAGTTGTCATACTCTCTATCAACTCCGAAAACCACTTTAACAACTGTGTATGCGGTGGAGATTCCAGAATGACGTAGGATGGTGGCGATGATCCTATATGAGGTATATTACGTAGACCCGACTCCCGTGAGTTGTCATAAGTTGGCTAAAACAGGAGCAATTCTCGGGACAATGAGGTAGCTCCTCTGATCGGACACACTCCTTCGATACCATTCTATTACTTTGTGATTGATTGGCTGTACCCTTTGATTTTTTGAAGTGTGGCTCCAGGTGGGCGGTAATGGCTGCTATGCGTTACCACTGGCCCGGATGCGTAATTGGTGTATCGACCCTAGCGTCGCCTAGTTATTCTGTGTCACCTACCCTAGTGCGCCTTATACGAGTTTGATTTGTGTCGTCTCTATGGATTATTTATGGTAGCCTCCTGATCTAGAGGTACGATGGTACAATATAGACTATCGGCACTATATATGTGTTAAGGTGGAAAATGTAAAGCCTTAATGCTATTTTTAAGTAAGTTTATTTTAATTTAGACATTATTATAATAGCGTATATTACTACATAGTAGATAGCTTAACGGATCCTTAAAGGATGGGCGATCCCAAGCATCCTTTAAGTTACTTGTGCATTTCTATTTCAATTCACTTGAGTTGATTTACATTATATAAGTATGTATGTCCCAACTCGGGTAATCTGTGTTTTGATTTGCGCTTGGGTCAGCCTGAGTATCAGCTTTGGATTTCATCTTCTAGAGCTAGAGGATTTGCTGGAGATTATCTATCTATCTAGTTACCTATCTATTTCCATTTCAGTTGTTTCCATTCAGCTTGTGTATTAGTGGATTTTTATTGTATATGTTTTCAGACTCTAATATGTTGTATTTGTTTTTTAGACTATGTGTGTAGTAGCTTCATGAACTACTATGGTTATTTTATTTCCGCTGCGAGTTATTCTGATATTTTTTATCTATGATTCTGTGATTGGTTTTATTTGCTCCAAATTATATTAACAATCTTTTTTTGAATTATTCAAGTCCAACACGTATGGTTTTATTGTCGATTTGAATGGTCCAAAATAGTGGGTGTTATAGTCATGGCCATTGATATTATATTTTATATTGTTCCATTTCGATTGTGAGGTTTTGTGTTGTTTTTTAGTTTCTTTTCTCTACTTCTTCACTTTCCTTCTTCTTTCTTCTTTCTTTTCCATAACTATCTGTCTTTCCTATCATTATATATAATTTGTAAGAATTTTTATTAAAGACACAACTACTTGCCATAGTCTTCAGTTGATTGTAAAGTGAAAGGTGTTCTTGCCACTCAAGGAAAGTTAAGAGGAAAGGTGTATCTTTCCACATTAAGAATTATGAGATTGTAAAGTGTACTTGCCACCCATGGCAAGTTGATATAATGGAAACTATATATGAGGAGACAAGACTGGATATAGGATTGGGAATCCAAACTAGTATAAAATTCCTAATGTCGGTTACTTTACTACTTTTACTTTACTTTATATTTACTCTCTCGTTATCTGCTTTATTTTTTATTTAATTACTAATCTGAGTAGGTAAACTTTAATTTACAAATTCACTTTCAAATATTTGATAAATACTATTCACCTACTTTTAGTGTAATAATAGCCTTAAGACTCATTCTGCATTAGTGGTTAAGGGACTCGCATTTGTTATCATAGTTCGTGGTTTTCAAAAAATCATTATTTGAATTTTGAAAAATTAAATGGCTAATAACACTAATAATGCAATCTTTAACATTTTTGAAGAAAGACAATCATCCGCTAGACCACCACTATTTAATGGTAGTAATTATGCGTATTAGTCTTGTAAAATGAATGTTTATTTGCAGTCTAATGGTTTATAAATTTGGAACATCACATAATCTAAGTGCACAACGCCCTGAATGAATTATGTACAGTTTACTAACAAACAAAAGACATAAGTACTCAACAGTTCAAAGGCTATGAACATTCTATTTATGCCTTAGAAAGTGTCTATTTGTAAAAGTGTATATGAAATTTGAGGACTTTACAAGTCACACACGAAGGCACTAGTGAAGTTAAATGAACTGAGATATCTGTGTTTACTAACTAATTTGAACTCTTTAAAATAACACAAAATAAATCCATATTTGATATGTATTCCAGATTTTAGGATATTTTCCATGCACTAATAGTAGTAAGAAAGATTATTTCTGAAGAGAACCAGGACAAAAAGATTTTAAATTCACTCATTAGTGGATGGGATCAAAGGACTTCGGTCATTGAAGAAGCCTATGATATTAGTACCTTAAAAGTAGAGGAATTAGTAGGAAATTTTTTGTTCTTTAAAATAAAATTTGAGGATAAAAAGGGAGGTCAGGCAAATGATAAGAAATATTGGCATGTATCGCTACAAACAACAAATCAAGAATTGGATGATGATATTCATGAGGAAATTGATATCATTACATGAATTTAAGAAATTTTTGAAATATAGGGAAATTAATGACTTTTGCAAGATTGATAACAATAGAGGAAATAAAATGTTATTAAGTGTTTTGAATGTGTTAAAACCGATCATTTAAAAAGAGATTGCCTCGAACTGATGAAATCAAAATACTTATGAATATTGACACATTCAACAAGAAGAGGAAGCGAGCTTACAACCTTATATAAGTGACACATCATCAAGTGATAGTGAGGCAAAAAATGAAAATGCCAACATGTACTTCGTTGCAAATGATGACCGGTTATGGAATTCTAATAGAGAAAAAATGAATGTTTTAAATGATATTTATAAAGGATATAATTTTTTAGAAATAATACAAGGAAAGTTTGGTGGAGAAAGATAGACTAAAAGTGTTTAATGAACTGATAACTGTAAGAAATTAATGCCTTGAAGATGAGATTGAAAGACTCAATGAACTTAATGATGAAATGGATCAAAATTGAAAAGTTTTGAAAACTGGCTAGTGAAAAAGAATCCTTAAAAGCAGAGAACCTTTTAAAGAATCAAAGATCACAGATCGAAATGGAGAAATAACATTTCTAGACAATGTTATTCCCAACTATAATTGGATATTGAGAAAATGAAATGTGATGTAGATAAATGTAACAAAGATAAAAATAATTAGATAATTTATTATCTGCCTCTAAACCATCAAATAATAAATATGGACTTAGATACATTCCTAAGCCTAAATCAAAGAAATATAGTATTCAAAGTATTAAACTTGTGAAGCTTCTAAGTTCAAACCAAAACTAGAAAAATAAAATTAAAATCTTCAAATGCTTTCGCTAATATATGGGTTCCTAGAAGATTAGATAATAGTAATAAGGAGAAATATATTGATGATTTTGATCAAATTCATTTATCAAATGTACTTATTTTTAAAGGGTATTCAAACTCTTCATGGGTTTGGCTTCTTAAAACTTAACCTCATGGGCCTAAAATAAAATAGGGTACAGGTATGCATATCTTATATTTTTTAGGTACCAACCGATGTAATAAATATAAGGAAGGTGAATTAAATACTGGACGATATATGTTCAGACGCATATGAATAGAAAATCCAAAATTACCCAGCGATATTATATACAAAGATGGTGGAACTATGACTTTTTGAGATAGTTCAAAAGGATATTGGCATCTACAACGTCGATAACCCTAAAACTCTTCTTATTTTTAGTGTTATCTTTTACGTTGATTTTCCATTCTCTGTTATTTATCTGCTATATATATCATACAAAACTCTATAGAAAAACACCATATGTATTATCTAGTCATTCTAATATGATACTTTTCTATCTATTTCTACTGATGCAAAAGGAGAGAAAATGTATAATATACAAGGAAAAATAATAAGGGGGTGCATAGAGTTAGGGGGAGTCAAATATAAAAAGATTGTATTTTGTATTTTCTCTCTTAAAAATTTATATGGTTGTCATCAACAAAAATGGTTGGTTGCTAATACTTTGAGTATTGATTTTGATGACAATAACAATATAAATATTATTACTAACATTTCTCTAAATTGTGCAGTATTTTTAAAAATATAATGGAGACATTTTACAAAGATAAACAAGAAAACTCATTGTAAGCAAATGACTTAGACATATAATTATTAATCAGAGCAAATGAAGAAACTAAATGGGCTCAAGATGGATAGAACATAAGTGCTTCAATAACAAAGATATCCGGAGAATTCAGCTTGTCGATTTAAGTCTTAGAATTTTGTTATAGATCCCATAGTAGACATCCTTGAAATACCTATTTCATTTAACTCTGTTTCAATTCCAAACATCTTCATAAAACATGCAGTTTGAGTTTTATAAAAGTGGAAATCTCTATTGAATTTTAGAAAAAGAAAACCAGAATTATACTAAGTATATTAATATACTCCTATGGTCTATGCTTACATATAGACAAATATGTTGACATATCCCTTGTGATTATGTCGACATAGAGGCACGTATGTCAACACACATGTTGGGCATGTGTCGTCACACTGACCATTGGATGACTTTTCAAATTTAAATGAATGGACATTTCTCTTCATCCTTTCACCAAAAATAATGTCTCTTCATTCTCTATATCAAGGCTGTGGAAAGTGGATTTAAAAATGCAATTATCTCATTTTCTCTTACATTTTCATTTCTATACTTTTTGATTAAGCTCCTATACTGCTGTAGGCATATAATTTTTGAATCCATATTATTTCACTCTTTTCTTCATGGATTTTCAAATCACACAATATCAGACTATTTGTAGTTTAATTCTCAATCATTTTCTCTTCCATTTCATTCTATTCTTCATTGACTTCAAATATACACTGCCATTCAAGGTCCATGGGATCATTGTACTGAATCTATGAGAATCTATATTGAAGTACAACTAGAGAATGTGTATCGAAGATACAACTACTTGCCACAATCCAGGGTTAATTGTATATAGAATCTATATTGAGGATACAACTACTTTCCATAGTCTATGGTTAATTAAAAAGAGAAAGTTGTTCTTATCGCCCATGGGAAGCAAAGAGCAAAGGTGAATATTTCCACCCAAGAAATTGTTATATTGAATGGTGTACTTGCCACATGTGGAAAGCAAGTTAATATAGTGGAAATTCTATATAGATATTACATCAGTAGAGATAGGATTAGGACTTTGAACCAATATAAAATTCTTAGTTTCATTTTCTTTATATGATTATTATCCAATTATCTACTTTTATTATGGTTTGACTATTGATTTGAGTAAATAAGATTTAATTTCACAAATTAAATTTTAATGGTGAATAAATATTATCCATCCCCTAAAGCATAATAATACCCTTAAGATCATTCTACATCATTATATTAAGGGAATAAAAAAAAATCATATATCTTACAACGTGTGGGATGAAACCTAATAATCAATAAAGATATAAAAGATGCGAGAAGTAATATAGCAAGATAAATGAAAACCAATCAGAGTGCACTACATCCATTATAGTTATACAAAACACGTGGAATAGTGTTTATACGTCAAAGCAAATAAACTCCAAATAGAAACCATCTCTAATGGTAATAAACAAGTGGTGAAATAGCTCTACGACACTACATAGCAGAATAACAATAACAACACCAAACGTATAAGTATATAAAAGCGCTAGCCACCTGCTCGTTCTTCGTAAAGCTCCATGTGTTATACCATACTAACTATCACCATTTGTGATGACCCAGAATTTTTGGATATTTGAAATTGGAATATTTAGTTGATTTTAAATATTTAAAAGCTTATTTTAACTTGAATTTCAAATATCACTGTTTATTGGGTAATTTAAATTATCATATTTAATAATTGGAAATTTGGTAAAAATATAAAATTAATTTGAAGGTTAAGCTTGTTAAAAATAATTTGAAGGCTTGTAAAATTTATATTAATAGCACTGAAGGTAATAGAACTTTTTATATTGAATTTAATAAAGATTTGCTCGGTTTTGAAAGTATATCGTTTAAATCGATATTTAAAAATAGCTTTTAGAGTCACCGTCTCAGAATTTGACGAAACAAGCTCCATTGGATCCGTAATAGTATATTATTTTCGGATTTCAATTTTCGTAGCATTTGGAGTTATCTAGTGGCAGTACGATATATAAATGCGTTGAAATCTATAGCGAAAATTTAATACAATAACTGGTTCAAAAGGCTATCTTCTTTATACGATCGAATCGGGGCTTGAAACCTTTTCCATTATGTTCGAAATAGGGGTATAACATTATAAACACCTAGCGGCACGTCTCGATTGGAGGTCGAGATTTTGAGCTACGATTTTGGGATAGTTTAAATTTAAAATTTAATATAATAACTGGTTCAAAAAGCTATCTTCCCCCATTCTTTTTTCTCTAAAGTTCGATTCTCCAGAATGAATCAATTCGTTCAAAAAAATAAAACATATAAAATCGCGTCGCATTCTTCCTCAATCAAATTTAATACAAGATTTAATTTCCTTTCCTGCCAGTCGATTCGAACATGAGTGTTGTTGCGAGCAAGCAAGGCGAAGAAGGCAATCAAATGGGGTCGTGTGGCCGAAGGGGAAGGTGCGCATGTCTGGGGAAGCTCGGTTGACGAGCACGATTGGGGTGCTTCGATTGGAGTTTGTAGCGATGAGGGCGACTCATTCGTGGAAAGTTGAGGTGGAAGTGAATCAGGCAGTGGTGACAAAGAGGGTGAGCACACGCATGGGATTTAGAGTTTGGCGATGGATTGGGATCACCGATGTTGGGTGAAGTTCGAGTGCATCAGCACTGGAGGAGGTCGAGGAGATTGTGGTGGCGTTCGATGGGAGTAGGGTTCGCGAGAGGCTGGGTTAGACAATGAGGTATCTATTGTTTCATTTTCTTTTTCAATTTAATATATATATATATTTATGTACACATATACATAGAATAATACAAATACACGTACATATCTCGATTTAAATATATGCAGGCAAACAAAAAAAAAATATAGGAATTTTTTTATGTTTGAAGGATTTATAAATTTGGAATCTCTATAGACTATATATATGTAGTTTCAAAATGAAGAAAATAAAATTAATATACATCTTTTAACCTGCTAGTTTATTTTTTTTTAAAAATGTATTTAGGATGATTAATTTATTTAGTAAACTTATTTAGTTATTTAGTTACTAAAGATAATTTATTAAAAGTAAATTTGTTCAATATCAAATTATTAGTTTAAAAACCAAACGATTAGTTTAAACTAAATTATTGGTCAATTTAACTTATTAAATGGTAAATTATTTGTAGATTAACTCAGATGTTAATAAATCATATAATATTGTACAAGGTCTAAAACTGTGAAGAAAACATGTCGGGTTTGGATCAGATTGCAAATCAAAAATTGAAGGTGAGTTAATCTCACTCACATATGGATTATTGGTTAATTTAAATAGTTAAAATTAAATTATTGGTTGGTTGCTTGAATTGATGAATTATTATCAATTAGGATGTGATATTATATAACAGTATATACATTGGAGTAATTGATATTCCTGCATTATATAGCAGATGAGACCCTATGCATCCCACATAATAGCGGATGACCCTTTATACCGCGATATCCCCTTCGAAGTGGGATTGGTATTTTGTTATTGTGCTAACATCTATGGATGCAGGGAAACAGGTTGGAGGGATCTAACTGGATTCCTCAAAATATTGGAATTTATTTTTATATTCGGTGATATGTTTTATTTGATAATCTGTTATAGATTATTTAGATTATATTGGAAATTGAAATATTAAATGCTATTGTTTGACTGAATATATTTTGGATATATTGAGATATCAAAAATAAAAAGATTGGATTTTGAAAATAAAGAGGGAATTCTAAGTAAAATAAATATAGTGAAATTGGATAAATTAAAAGAATGAATTTGGGAAAGGATAGATAGTTTGATTTAAAATCCTATCAAATAAATTCCGAGTATAGGAAAAGTGGTTTTGAATAAATAGGAATAAATGAATTTTGAAAACATAAGTGATATTGTTTAAAGAAATAAAGGATTTATTTTTAAATTCAAGGTTTAAAATGGTTTGGGAGAATTTAAAAAGGGGAAATTTTGAAATAAAGTGTGAAGTTGATAATGTCATATTTAAATAAGATTTTAAATCATAATGAAAGGGTGAATCTAGAAGTAATGGGTTTCAGAATAGATTTGGGTAAGTAAAGGAATTTATTTTAAAATGGGTTAATGTTGAAAATTGATTTGAAAATTTACTAATTGTTTGAATAGTGATTTAAAAGGAGAATGAGAATATGGTATTTATAAATTGGGTTTATAAATAAAGTGAAATAAATATCAGTGGATCTTTGAGATTTTAAATTCACGGTGGGAATTTGTAAGGAGATGGTAATTTGTTTTAAAAATTAAAAGGTGGTTGTATTTTTAAAAGAGTGGAAAGAAATTTACGGGATTGGGGCATAAATTAAATTGGGATAAATCAGAAAGGATTATAAATGATTGGATGGATTATATTGGAATGGAAAGTGTATTTTCCTGAAAAAGCCAAGTATGTTTTCAAAACCGATTTTAAGCAAAAGTAAAAGTTTTAAAATTGTTTTTTTAAGAATGTTTTTTCTTAAGAAATTTGTTATTTCAGTTGTTTAAAAGTTTAAAGGTAAATATTTATTAAGTTAGTTATAGTAGTAATTATTTTAAAGGTTAAATTGGTATTGTGATTTAAAAGATAATTGTTAAATATTTATATTTTATGAAGTAGCTTTATTTTAAAAAGAAGCCTGGCTAAAGTTTTTATTTGAAAAATTAGTATAGAATTTCATAACTTTTATTTTGAATAAAGCCATTTAAGTAGTTTTATTTTAAAATGTTTTAAGTATATATTTTTGGACAAAGTGATTTAATTTGTTTAAAAAACTAAATTCAATAAGATTTGGTTTTTTTTTTGGAAATAAACAGATGGTGGGAATTTGTTCCGTAAGAATAAAAAGAGATTTGTAACTATTTTCAAGTGTTGAAACGTGAATATAATATCTTGGAAGGATATTTTTGTGATAAATAATTAGGAAAATTATTTAAATCTGATGGTTGCTTATGGATGTTATATGATAGTTAAATAACAGATTATCAATATTGGGCAATGCGCTGATCGTTTCGAAGATACCGGGGTCGAGACTAATTTCTTTAAAACCATTTCGATCCGGTTTGAATGTTTGCGAATGAAGACCGTGAAGATGATGAAGACGGTGATTCGGTTTGTCCAGACCCAGGATAACTTGTATGGACGAATGCTATCAAAACATCGTAAGGAGGATGATGAGCAGTCTAAGTGAATGTGTGCTAAAAAGGTAACACATAGCCTCAAGCCTCATCAACTTGGAATGGATAAAATAGGGGAGGTGCAACAAGGCTAAGTGGCTAGCAACCAATTAGGGCAAGGTCACCCCTGTCTAGATGTCCCTTCTCATTTCGGCCGTGTAGGCGGTTGCTGATCCCAACCGATCTTATTCGGACTATCTAGTAAAGGGTAGCTCCGGTCTTATGTTACAGGGGATCGAGAGGGATCCTCGGTACTCTGATCTAGACCAGGTACTGTGATGGGCGGTACCCCAGTAGCCCTGCCATTGTGTGGAATCCAATCTCCAATAAGCGCTGTACGGTTTTGATTGTGCCCAACTATGCTGGAACGTGAGATGCAAGCATTTCAGCTAGATTTTATTTTACTTTATAAAGGCACTATTATAATATCAAACGAAGTTGATAAAAATGTTTTGGTTATCGTAAGTAAAAACCCGACATGTTTATTTGTGGCGTGGTCTTACGAGATACCTTTGATTTCAAAGGATTTTCGAAACTTTAATAATTCAATTGAGTGTGTTTTATCACTCTAGTTTTCCAATTTCACTATAATGCTCAGGTTAGACTGAGTTTATAGGATACAAGATAGGATGCTGTGGAGCTCAGGAGACGAGCTGGATGGCGGACGTATCACACGTACTTGATATATATTCCGTTGTGCAGTATAAGCTGTATAGTCAGATTTTGCGAGGACAAGTTAATAGAACTGTCCAGTATTTTGCAATTGATTGTGTTGTATTCTGTTGATGTAATGTATTAAACAGATATAGTTCTTTTGTATAAAGATCAGTCATTTAACTATTATATATTGTTCCGCTGCAATTGTGTGATTCAGATGTGGTTTTGTTTTCTCTTCTTCTACCTCCTTCTTTCCCTTATGGTCTGGTTTTTCGACATTTGATTTTTCGGCATTTAATATAGTGGACGTATTGATGTCAATTTTCGGGCGTCGAAAATTAGGTCGTGACATTTGGTATCAAAGATGAAGGTTAAGCAGAACCTTGGCTCTGATGGGGATTACACACTAGAGATAGAGTCAGTAGTACTCTAGAATGAGTTTGAGTATAATAATAGATATGAGCGCGTATTTGTTAGTGAATATAAAATTGTTTTATACTGTGTTGATTGGTTTATTGAGTAATTTATGGATTATGGTCAATACGAGTAATTAACGTTATTGATAGGGATCTCTAAACATTTGAATAGAACAATTCGACACGGTATTATTTTAAAATAGGGTAAATTAAATAATTTTGCCTAAATTATTTTTATATATAAAGGAAATAATTTTCAGAAATCATTATAGTATATATATGGTTGCATGGTTGTTAGGAAGTGATGATAATATTAAATTATTATCATTGTTGTATGGAAATTGAATATGAATAACAACTAAAAGATAAGAAATAAATTCATATACAAAATGAGATTCATAAATGTGAATTATAAATGTGATTTATAATTTGAAATAAATTTCCAAAGTAATATTTGAATATAGATTGAAAGGATGGAATTCAAAATTAATTTCCTTTGAGTTTGAAAATGATTTTCAAAGGCTTTGGGAAACAATAGTGACATTATTTCGGAAATATTTTTGAATTGAATTTTAAATCTAGTGAGATTTGGAATTTAAAAAATTTTGAAAAGGGATTTAAAAGAGATAAAAGCATTGAACACACTTCGGTCGCTGGAAAATAGCTTCGGTGATGACTACAGCATTATCGATGTTCATTTTCGAGTTTCCAAGGGAGGAATTGCTGCCAAAATTGGAGTTGCTTGCAAAACTGGGTTTGGTTTTAAAAATCCAAGGATAATTTGATATGCAAATGAATTATATGTATATATATAGTTGATTTCAAAAATGATTTTGTAATGTTGAGCAATTATTTGAAATACTCTGGAATCTTATTAAAAAGGTTAGTGGAATATGAATGGGTTTGATAGCTGATAAAATTCGAAATTTGTTAGAATAAAATTCAATTTGGAAAGAGTTAAATAAAATAAGTATGATAATAAAGGAAGTGAATTGAAAGAGATTGGTAAATGGAATTTAAATAAGTAGAACACTTATGGATGTTTAAAATATTGAATGGAAATGGAATGTAATTGAATCAAGTTAAATAAAGTAAATTTTAAAGAAAAAGTCTAAGTGGACTAAGTAATATGGGCATTGAAATAAAATTTATTAAGTTGGAAAATAAATGTGGGAATGGATAAACTAATTAACATTTGTAAGTAAATGGAATTGAAACTGAATATTGGAATTTAATTTGAATCTTGTCAAATAAAGTGAAATGGGAAACTAGTCAAGTTGGACTGAACAAAACAAAGGATTGAAAATAAAACCAGTAAGTAAACTAATTGATTTAAGTGGGTAAGCAAATGAATTGGAATTGAATAATGGAATGAGATTTGACTTGAATCATGTTAAATAAAATAGAGTTATTGATTTTGATTGGGAATAAATGGGCGAAAGGAAGGAAAAATTGAATTCAAATGAGGTTGAAAATGAAAATTTGAATAAAAGTAAAATTATTTAGATTTGGAATTAATTAGTAAATTGAAGGTAAACTGAAATTCAAACAGAATTGGAAATTTAAATTAATTGGAAATAGATGAGAAACCTAAATAGTGAAGTGAAAATAGTTATAAGAATTATATAAAATATTATGTTGAACTTAAGAAATGGATGGTAAAATTCTTAAGTAAAATTTGAAGGGGAAAATTAAACTAAGTAAATATGTGAATGGAGATTTAATAAGGGTGTGGGAAATGATAAGTGCGGATAAGTGTATAGAAATTAAAATAAATGTAAAATAAAAGAGAATTGATGTGGATAATGATCAATTGAGATAAATACATAGGATGTAAGTTATTATTTATTCGCATAATGATTTGATCCAGATTCGAGCACAGAATTTTGAGGTAGTTGTATCGATCCGAGTTGGGATTTTTCACTCGATTTTCGACAATGAACCCTAGATATGGATTTTTGATTGATTCTGGAAATTTTCTATTATAGTTTATGGCTATGCAAGGAGAATGACGGTTTCTAATCAAGAAACTAGATCAGAGTCCGCACTAGGAAATCGGATGGACGATACTAGTTCGGAAGTGGAATTATGTGATCGAGTGAGCGATCGATTGGATATGGAGTACGAATGATATGTGTACATCGTACAAACTTGAATGAAATAGATGTTGAAAATTTTGTAAAAGAAGTAATAAAATGATTTTGAATTCTATGATTGGATATTATTGCTAAGTAGGGTATACAGGTATTTTAAAAACAAAGGAAAATTATTGTCGTTGATTTCAGAAGGTAAATTAAATTGCCTGACAAAAAAGTATGTATTTAAATTGGCATATGAAATTTGATGATTTTCTGATCTAACCACTTGGCTTTTGTTTTCTTTTGAAAATTTAGGGGCCCGTAGAGGCATTTTGTAGTCGTACCGATCTAGCCGCGTAAACGAGACGTTGGCGAAATATTTCGAAAATTTAAAGAGTTAGAAAAATTTTGACAAAATTTTGATAATTTAAAATTTGGTTTTGAATTATAATTCGAATGGTTGAGTAAGTAGTGTTGTTTGGAAATTATGGAAGAATTTGAAAAGTTAGTAAGGGTGATAGTGTAACTTTAATGAAAAGATTGTTTTGGGTGTCGTTAAAACTATTTGGATTGGGAAAATAGTTAACTGGTATTGGACCGTTCTTCTTAACTAGTAATTTCGGTGACGAAATTCTTTTAAGGGGGGAGGAATGTGATGATTCGGAATTTTTGAATATTTGAAATTGGAATATTTAATTGATTTTAAATATTTAAAAGTTAGTTTTTAATTGAATTTCAAATATCATTGCTTATTGGGTAATTTAAATTATTGGAATTAATAATTGGAAATTAGGTAAAATATAAAATTAATTTGAAGGTTAATCTTGTTAAAAATAATTTAAAGGCTTGTAAAATTTATATTAATAACACTGAAGATAATAGAACTTTTAATATTGAATTTAATAGAGATTTGTTCGGTTTTGAAAGTATATCGTTCAAATCAATATTTAAAAATAGCCTTCTGAGGCACAGTCTCGGAATTTGACGAAACTAGTTCCGTTAGATCCATAATAGTGTATTAATATGGGATTTCAATTTTCGTAGCGTTTTAAGTTATCGTGTGGCCGTATGATAAAACGCGCTGAAATCTATATCGAAAATTTAATATAATAACTGCTCCAAAAAGCTATCTTCTCCATATGACCAAATCGGAACTCGAAACCTTTTCCATTGTATTTGAAATAGGGGTATAATATTATAAACGCCTAGTGACATGCCTCGATAGGAGGTCGAGATTTTGAGCTACGATTTTGGGACGGTTTAATTTAAAATTTAAATATAATTTGACTGGTCAGAATAATTCACAACAGAACTTTTTATTGTCTCCATCAATCTACTGTAGCATGTTGGGTAAAGCACGCAACCATCTACATGTGTTTCCCTTTTTCTGTTTAAATCCACACGTGAAAAATTACAAGAGAAAATACTGAAATAGCTGAATTCATTCACAACCTCTTCCTCTTCAAAAATTGCCGAGCCCCATCGAGAAAAAACGAACGAAGCTTTGAAATCGAAATCCTCAAAATCCAATTTTCTTCCCCCTCTTCTCTTTTCTCTAAAGTTCGATTCTCCAGAATGAATCGATTTGTTCAAAAAAATAGAACATATAAAATCACGTCGCATTCTTCCTCAATCATATTCAATACCATAATTAATTTCCTTTCCTGCCAGTAGATTCGAACACGAGTGCTGTTGCGAGCGAGCAAGACGCAAAAGGCGATCGAATGGGGTTGTGTGGCCGAAGGGGAAGGCGCACATGTGTGGGGAAGCTCGGGTGACGAGCGCGATTAGGGTGCTTTGACTGGAGTTCATAGCGATGAGGGCGACTCGTTCGTGGAGAGTTGGGGTGGAGGTGAGTTAGGTAGTGGCGACGAAGGGGGTGAGCACATGCATAGGAGTTAGAGTTTGGCAATGGATTAGGATCGCCGACGTTGGGTGAAGTTCGAGTGCATCGGCATTGGAGGAGGTCGAGGAGATTGTGGTGGCGTTCGATGGGAGTAGGGTTCGCGAGAGGCTGGGTTATGCAATGAGGTATATACTGTTTTATTTTCTTTTTTAATTTAATATATATATATATATACATATACACATATACATAGAAAAATATAAATACACATACATATCCCAATTTAAATATACAGGAAAATATCAAATATATATATATATATATATATATATATATATATATATATATATATAAGTTGGAATTTTTTATGTTTAAAGGGTTTATATAAAAATTTGATTTGGAATCTCATAGACTGTTTTACAAATATATATGTAGTTTCAAAATGAAGAAAATAAAATAAAAGTAATATACATCTTTTAACCTACTAGTTTATTTTATTTAAAAAAAATGTATTTAGGGTGATTGATTTATTTAATAAACTTATTTAGCTATTTATTACTAAAGATAATTTATTAAAAGGAAATTTTTTTAATATCAAATTATTTAGTTTAAAAACCAAATGATTAGTTTAAATTAATTTGTTGGTCAATTTAACTTATTAAATGGTAAATTATTTGTAGATTATCTCAGATGTTAATAAATCATATAATGTTGTACAAGGTCTAAAACTGTTAAGAAAACAAGTCGCGTTTGGATCAGATTGCAACTCAAAAATCAAAGATGAGTTAATCTCACTCACATATGGATTATTGGTTAATTTAAATAGTTAAAATTAAATTACTGGTTGGTTGCTTGAATTGATGATTTATTATCAGCTTGGATGTGTTATTATATATAATAGTATATATATTGGAGTAATTGATATTCCTGCATTATATAGCGACGAGACCCTATGCTCCCCGCGTAATAGTGGATGACCCTTTATACCATGATATTGGTATTTTATATTGTGCTAACATCTGTGGATGCAGGGAAACATATTACAGGGATCCAATTGGATTCCTTAAAATATTGGAATTTATTTCATATCCGGTGATATGTTTTATTTGATAATCTGTGATAGGTTATATTGATTATATTAGGAATTGAAATATAGAATGCTATGGTTTGACTGAATATATTTTGGGTATATTGAGATATCAAAATATAAAGATTGGATTTTAAAGGAAAATAAATGAAGGAATTCTAAGTAAAATAAATATAGTGAAATTGGATAAATTAAAAGAATGAATTTGGGAAAGGATAAAGAGTTTGATTTAAAATCCTATCCAATAAATTCCGAATATGGGAAAAGATGTTTATGAATAAATGGGAATAAATGAATTTTGAAAACTTAAGTGATATTGTTTAAAGAAATAAAGGATTTTATTTAAATTCAATGTTTAAAATGGTTTGGCAGAATTTAAAAAGGGGAAATTTTGAAATAAAGTGTGAAGTTGATAATGTCAGATTTAAATACGATTTGAAATAGTAATGAAAGGGTGAATCCAGAAGTAACGGGTTTTGGAATAGATTTGGGTCAGTAAAGGAATTTACTTTAAAATGGTTTAATTTTGGAAATCGACTTGAAAATTTACTTGTGTTTGAAATAGTGATTTAAAAGGAGAATGAGACTATGGAATTTATAAACTGGGTTTATAAATAAAGTGAAATAAATATCAATGGATATTCAATATTTTAAATTCACGGTGGGAATTTATAAGGATGGTAATTTGCTTTAAAAATAAAAAGGTGAATTTATTTTTAAAAGTGCGGAAAACAAACTTATGGGATTTGGACGTAAATTAAATTGGGATAAATCGAGAATGATTTATAAATGATTAGATGGATTATATTGGAATGGAAAGTGTATTTTCCTGAAAAAGCCAAGTATGTTTTCAAAGCGGAATTTAAGTATAAGTTAAAAGTTTTAAAGTTGTTTTTTTAAGAATTTTTTTCTTCAAATTTGTCATTTAAGTTGTTTAAATTTTTTAAAGGTAAATATTTATTAAGTTAGTTAGTAATTATTTTAAAGGTTAAATTGGTATTATGATTTAAAAGATAATTATTAAATATTTATATTTTATAGAGTCGCTTTATTTTAAAAAGTAGTTTGGCTAAAGTTTTTATTTGAAAAATTAGTATAGAATTTCATAACTTTTACTTTGAGTAAAGTCATTTAATTAGTTTTATTTTAAAATGTTTTTAGTATATATTCTTGGATAAAGTGATTTAATTTGTTTAAAAATCTAAATTCAATAAGATTTGGCATTTTGTGTGGAAATAAACAGATGGTAGGAATTTGTTTCATAAGAATAAAAAGATATTTGTAATTATTTTCAAGTGTTGAAACGTGAATATAATGTCTTGGGAGGATATTTTTGTGATAAATAATTTGGAAAACTATTTAAATCTGATGGTTGCTTGTGGATGTTATATGATAGTTAAATAACCAACTATCAATATTGGCCAATGCGCTGATTGTTTCAAAGAGACCGAGATCGAGATTAATTTCCCGAAAATCACTTCGATCCAGTTTGAACGTTTGCGATTGAAGACCGTGAAGATAGTAATTCGGTTTGTCCAGACCCAGGACAACTTGTATGGACGAATGCTATCAGAACATCGTCAGGAGGACGATGACCATTCTAAGTGAATGTGTGCTAAAAAGGTAACGCATAGCCTCAAGCCTCATTAACCGGGAATGGTCAAATCCAGGGAGGTACAACAAGGCTAAGTAGCTAGCAACCAATTAGGGTAAGGTCACCCTTGTCTAGATGTCCCTTTTCATTTCAGCTGGGCGGCGGTTGCTGATCCCAACCGTGGGGTGATCTTATTCGGGCTATCCAGTAAGGGGTAGTTTCGGTCTTGTGTTGTAGGGGATTGGAGGGATCCTCGGTACTCTGATCTAGACCAGGTACTGTGACGGACGGTACCCCAGTAGCCCTGCCATTGTATGGAATCCAATCTCCAATAAGCGCCTGTACGGTTTTGATTGTGCCCAACTATGCTCGAACGTGAGATGCAAGCATTTCAACTTGATTTTATTTTACTTTCTATAGACACTATTATAATATCAAACGAGTTTGATAAAAATGTTTTGGTAGCTGTAAGGTAAAAACCGGCATGTTTATTTGTGGCATGTCTTACGAGATATCTTTGTATTCAAAGGATTTTCGAAACTTTAATAATTAATTTGAGTGTGTTTTCTCACTTTGCTTTTCCAGACTGACTTGGGTGTTATTTAACTATAATGATCGGGTCAGATCGAATATTATAGGATACATGATAGGATGCTGTGGAGCTCAATAGACGAGTTGGACGGCGAGACGTATCACACATACTTGATATATATTCCGCTGTGCAGTATAAGCTGTATAGTCAGCTTTTGTGAGGACAATTTAATGTAACTGTCCAGTATTTTGCTATTGATTGTGTTGTAGTCTATTGATGTAATGTATTAAACAGATATAGTTCTTTTGTATAAAGATTAGTCATTTAACTATTATATATTATTCCGCTGCAATTGTAAGATTCTGATGTTGTTTTGTTTTCTCTTCTTCTGCCTCCTTCTCCTTTCCCTTACGATCTGGTTTTTTGGCATTCGATTGTTCGGCATTTATTACAGTGGATGTTTTGATGTCGATTTTCAGGCGTCGAAAAATTGGGTCATAACACCATTCTACTCATTTAAGAGTCCCTGAGATGATACAAAGAAAAACAAATAACCTCGATTCAGACATAAGTCTGGTATAAGAGATATATAATTTAAAAATACTACAGAAGTAGATATAGTAAACAGGAACACAAAGTATGGAAAATCATACCTAACAGGTCCCTACAACCAACAAGTTTGCACACTAGGTCTATATTTGCTAATCTACTATCATCGTATGGGCTTACTACTACTCAAAGAATAGTATAGGGTGCCTAGGTATACCACTCGGTAACACCTACATCATATGGCATCCATATCAAACATAACAAGCAATGCAAACATCAAACAATCTCACATCTCCCAACTCACATGCCATTGGACATGAGATAGCTCATATGATCACCTTTTATCAATCGACGACTACTCAACATAGAGGTCACACCGAGGCTCGAATCTATGCTACTCTGTAAGGCTATGAAACCAGACCACTCCATAAAGATCTGAGGTAAAATAGATCACTCAATATCGATACGTTGTGAGTGTCCTTATCGACCTATCTCCTTAAGCATGCATTAAGATCTTTGAGTTATCGATGATCCCTTTGATGGACATCCCAAGAGTAGAAACTCTCATATGTCCTAATCACAGGTTCACTTCGTACCAAACTTGCCTCCTTAGGTGATCCCTTAATGCTATGAACAATTTCTGCTTAAAGAGTTCGATCCAAATCACTCATGTAATTGAATCATTGAAGTTCAAAAAACTTCTTTTGGTTGCCACATAGAAATTCCAAAGTCACCGCTATGTAGACTTGATGTTCCCTATGTCAATCTCGAAGCAAGCCCTATATAACTCCTTCATTTGATCGCATCCTCCTAATCAACGCCCGATTGATCGATAGTGGCCATATCTTTCAAACCGTACATTATTTTACTCACGGTCAATTATGCAAACTCCTTACGCCAAGCCCTCTAATCTGCCCAAAAATAAGTTGGTAAGACTGACCCATATAGATTTGTACTTACCCAAGATTTGGCTAAGCACAATTCCTTACCTCTACCTTTGCATGCCCCATAGCCTCCTTTGTATGACTAACCTTCTAACCCGAAGTCAACACATAAATCCTTGGGTTTGCATTATTTTATATCTTTTGGTGGTTATATAGATCGATGGTAGAGGTTTCTTTGTGTTTCATTTGCAAAATCCCGAAGTCTTTATCATGCCAGCCTCAAGGTGGCTTGGACCTCCTCCTCTTCTTTTCCTAAGTGCGGATTTTCACTTACCACCCTTTATGATCAGTCAATGCGGACCCATATGGGGCAGTGCCAACCGATACACTTATCCCACTATTTTGGCTGAGTGATTCTGTAAGCTCCTCCTTCGATCATACTCTGTCTTGCTGCTTCATTTGTGTGCAATCTATGATTCAAGTCAATTAACCAATTACATTTCTTGAACTAATTCATCCAAAAAAATTCCATCGACTTGATTCTCCCATCATCTGTGCAACCATCTTTAGATGACCCATCATTTAGCCAATCCATATGCACGAGATCTACTTTCATAGAACATACCATTCTGAAATCTCCATCGCTAGTTATTTTCAAAGAATGCAAACATGCATCCATATCCCCATATAATCAAACAACATTACATACATCTAATAAGATCACATAACATACTCCACAAATTCTAGAAATTATATCAGCATTCAGCCATATATCTATAAGGAAAGATCAACTTAAATCCTTCTAAATTCTTTCATAAATCATATTAAATTTAGATCAGTCCAAAATTGTATTTTTAGTTTGAAATATTTTGAAAACTAATTTTAAACATGTATCATCATTTAAAGCGAGAGAATAGAATCACTCATCCATCACATAAAATCAACCAAAATTCACAAAACTAAGCACACTTGATCTGACCGGCTGTTGCATTGATTCCAAAGCAATAATTTTCAAAATATTAAAGCTCCTTGCTAATCATTACACTAATTACTCACTAATTAATTGATTTTGGTGGATTTAATTTACAAAATGATGGAGTTTTGGTACAGGAAGGTCCAATGGAGGGTAGGAGATGTTTTGAGATGATAGCAAAGTGATTAATGGCTACTTGGGATGGTGAAATTTACCCTAATCCCAATATAATTATTAGGCTTAATTACGAACTGAGTTAATTATCCACTAACCTACCTCAAAACTATCCAAATTCAAATAGTCATATCTCTTAAACCATAATTCTAATAATCCATTATAACCAATCCACGAAAAGAGAAATTATCACATCTATCATTTGGAAGTGGTTTTGAGCCGCTTTCGGCTTCTACCAAAAGTTATAGGCCTTACATGATTTTTAAGGTCCAATATGTTCAATATTTATTTAAGGGTAAGAAATGTAAATATTAAACATTCCTCAAAGTTATAGTTCATTTGGACTCAATTTGGTAATAAAAACTAAAATTTTACAATCCACTGATACGTAAAAATGTAGGTTGTTGCATTCTCCCTCCCCCTCCCCTTTTAGAATTTCGCCCCCGAAACTCCAACCAAACAAATATAACCAAACAAAATAGATACCAAGCATACTTAACAACCCATGGAAAACATCAAACATGCACACACAAGCTAGAAAAATTCCTATGAAAATCCTAGCATGCAAGGTGGTAACCTAAGCAAAGTAGAACACTAAACGCGAAAGTAAACATGATAAATGAAATCTTACCAAGTAAAGAGCTCTAGATAAGTAGTCCTTATGCTTTCGTTTGACTCCCAAGTACTATTATCTTCACTGTCACTCCACAAAACCTTTACTAACTTTACTACCTTCCTCCAATGATGCATCTTATTATTTTCAACTATGCGAATAAATTTATAATGTGTCCATGCTTTAGGTTCAACATCAGTATCATATGGTTGATCGGTGTAGTAATCATGCTTGATTTGTGCATAAACTTCCTAAGATCAGAAACAAGGAACACGTTGTGCGCACCCTCTATTATTACTAAATTGAACTGTGTTCTTCAATAGAGAAATTATGACAAATACTTGATCGCCAACATAGAAATCTGGATCATGAAGTCACTTATCGGCTAAGCTAGTAAGAGACCGTCTAATATATGCTTCACTCTCTCGGTTTAACTGTCATATTATGGGTAAGCCGTACTTAAATGCAACTCCATTATCGACGTCTCTTGTAAGCTCTTCCAACATCTACTCTTTAATAAAGGATTCAAATCTCTTGCAATGCTCTTCGGCACACCACAAAATAATACAATCTAGTTTACATACAATCCGACCAAATGTCGTTTTACCAAACTTCACATCTATAAATCGAGCACTCTTCATCCATCTATTGACTATGATCTGAATGCTATTGTAACGTCGCCCTACTTGGAGGCCCAAAACTAATGGCTACGAATGCTGCAGTCATCCATTGTTATTAATCTTCGACGACCAAATACGACGGTGCTATATACATTGATACATAGATCACAGAAATATTGAAAAAATTTAACAACTCAAAAACACATTTCCATATTCGAATCAAAAAATTTCTTGTTCATCACATAATCCCTAAATTACATAAACCACGTTCAACAACATAATTATTACAAATACGCCAAGAGCGATATATGAAGAAGCCCCCTTGGTTGATTAGAGAATATAGTAAGTAATAAATCTTCCTTTACAAACAAAATAAAATGTGAAAAGAAAAACTCTAAATAACTATCTGCCTCTTTCATGCCTTCGGAAGCTTTATTCATTAGAGAAGAAAACCTGTGAACCTTAAATCTCAAATTACTCAAAATCAGTTGAGTACCCGAGAGTTTAAGGAAAAACAAAAACTTCAATTCAGACATATAGCTTGGTATGAATAATAATCTAACATATCAATCATTTAGATATCTAGTGAGACCACGCCACTTAGTGGAGCGGGTCGTCCCCTCACTACCTTTATAAAACCAAATTCTGTGCTCCTACATCCACAATGGTTAAAACATACATTTTAAAACATTATAATGATATGCATACTTGAAAATAAATAAGGTTTTACCATTTACAGTTTAATCTGATACCCTGTCTTAATATAGTTTCTAGGGTCACTATTAACCTTTTTAGTTTTCATGGGTTTACTAATAACCTTGTTATAACCAATAGAAACCCTTTCCTATTCATAGTTTTCACGGGATCACTAAAAACTATAGGCTCTTGCCCGTTAACTTTATTAATTCATGGGTCCTCCTAAACCTATTAGTCATTCCAATTACTAATCACCTTATCCTAGTTTTCATGGGTTGATTAGGAACATATGGACTTATCCAGTAACTCACTGTACATCCCAGTTTTCATGGGTTGATTAGGAACCTACTGATACTTCCATTAGCCACTTACTTATCCTAGCTTTCATGGGTTTACTAGGAACTTATTGACTGATGTCAATTCTTAATTCAAATATAGTTTTCAAGGCTTCACTACAAACCAATTAGCCCCTACCAACTGTCCTTATGCATAGTTTTCATGGGTTAACCCTGAACCTATTAGTATGCACAAATAACTAACTTATCATAGTTTTCATGGGTTTACTATGAACCTCTTGGTATGCACCAATAAATACATTATCATAGTTTTCATGGTACTATGAACCTTTTGGTTTATCTTCAAAACTATAAAGTTTAGGCATCCTATATTTCTGGTCACCATGACTCCATGGATGCAATTCTACTCATTCAAGAGTTTAAGTAATTTATATTCACTATTTGAGTTATTCTACTAGTTCTTCTACCCTTTTTCCAAAAAATACAGTTATGGGTTATTATGTGAATATACTCATATTTGAAGAAGTAAAACATTAATTAACAATACCATCCTGTGGGTTTAAGGTCCTTGAAATACATATCATAAAACATTGTTAACTCCTTTAACTTATATTTTTTATCAAGGCATTACTTCTTCAAAATTACATACTTAAAACCCTTACAAAACTCATTTATATAAGCCATGGGTTTTCCTTTATAAATTAGAGTATGGGTTTTCAAATCTTTTTAAAACCAAACCTTTCGACCTTGTTGAAAGGTCTTCAAAAAAACATTTCGAATCCATACCTCTCGAAACCATTGACACTATTCAACAATTCAAACCTTTCAAAAGCATTCAACTCTTAAAATATCAACCTTTCGAAAACTTACCGGGTCCAAGTTAAAATATGCGGAAGATCCTCTTTTAAAACCTTTCGCCTATAATGAAAGTGACCTTTCAACCCAGTCGGAAGGTTTGCTTTGAAAGCTTTAAAACGCTTCATTTAAAAAAGTAGATGTCTGCCTTTTTAAAGCAACTCTTCGAAAGCTTGGGTTACATTTCAATTATAAAACAAAGGAAAATCATCTAAGTCGAAGGCTTTGATACCTTTCGAAATGAATGGGAGAAACGACTGGTTTTTAAAATAAGTAAACCTTTTGTCTTTGTCAAAAGCAATGACTTCGAAAGATTGGAAAAAGCGGCTATAACCTTTCAACTATGTCGAAAGGTTCAAAACAAAACAATGATAAGTCGCAGTAAACTTTCGATCGTGTCGAAAGGTTTCAAAAGAAAATTGTGGTAAAGCAGCAGTTACCTTTCGACTTTGTCAGAAGGTTTAAAACCTTTCTTTTTGAACAATTGACCTGGTTGAAAGCAACCAAATCGAAAGCTCCAATTCGAGAGTAAAGCAGGTGAAAGCTTTTGGTTTATAAAATAAACATACCCTAACCTCTTTGGCCATCAACCTTTCGACTAAAAACCCTTCGACCTTGTCCGATTCATTATTTACCAAGACACTTGATACCATAGGCATTGGTTTGACCTTTTCGATAGCTAAATCCTTCGACTTAGTTGAAAGGTCTGGGCCGGAAGGTTTAGCACCGTAAAAGGCTGAAACATGCTAAAAGTATGATTTCTTTGTTTTGAACTTAAAAAGATAACTTTTCAACTAACCTGCCTTTATTTGTCAAATTCCTGTTGGTTAACAACTAATTTCGAAATTTAAATAATAATTAATTTTATAAAATGCCCCTACTCCTTAATTAAATATATGTAACATTTAAGTCCAGACCTTATATAATTTTATATATTTATCAAAACACTTAGGAAAAATCTGGAAAAATTCCATAAAATCTATTTTAATATGTTTCCCAACATATAAAAATTTCAAACCCAAATAATCATTATTTTAGCCGTAAAAATTTATTACCTAATAAATCATTTTCTTTATAGAAAATTAATATAAAAGTCCATCTCAGTTCCGATAATTATGAAAATTGAAACCTGTCTCCAAAATCATATTTTCTATAACAAACAATTTTCCCATGGCAACTAAAAATAATTTCGTCTCAGTTTTACCCTAAAACCGTGTATATTTACTTTTGAACCAACCTTGTTTAATCCGTATATAAATCAAAATCAAGCATATCATCATTCAATACATCATAAAATAGATTTATCCTAAAATCCAAAACCATATGATGTTAAAATCAAAATAGAGATGTAGATATTCACCTTAGATTGGATAAGGAAATTGAAGTATGATTGAGACTGGTTCGTTCTAACTTGAATCCTAGATTTTATTTTATTTTCTCTTCTCCTCTTTCTCATGGCCGGCCTTTCTTTTACTTCTTATAATTTTTTTTGGTGAAATGAACGTGTATGACCTAATGAGAATAGTTTAAGGGTGGGAAATATAGTTATTTACCCTAATGCCCTTGTGTTTAATTTGCTAACTATTTATATAAGTTCATTAGATTAAATAAGCATTGACACCTAATTTATTAATTAACCTCAATCTCCTTATCTACTTATTCTATTTAACTTATTCTAATTAGATCTCCTGGATAATATCAATAAAATTAGGGGTGTTACAGGCTCCCATCCTTAAAGAATTTCATCCTCGAAATTCAGTAAGGACTAACTAGTAAACCCAGTAATCATCTGTAACATCTCCTAACAACCTACTAGCCTACCTGACTATCACAATCAGTATCTGATATAGACATACCATCAAAGCAGATCAAGATAAGCCTCTCGAATCCTATCTTCTGTCTACCAAGTACAGTCTTTCTCATTGCCACTCCACTAAACCTTTACCAACTTGACTATCTTGATCCTCAATCTCTTCTCATCACTCGCTACAACCTCGGTTATCTAACAAAAGTCAAATCAGGCTCCACTACTAGGTCCTCCAACTCTATTAGTGGAATATTAGCATATGGATCATGCACACACTTGCAAAGATGAGACACATGGAACACATTATGAATACCTGCCACACTGCTCGACAACTCTACTCTGTATGCGAGCTTGCCAATCCTTTCTATAATTGGAAATGGACCAACATACCTCAGGGCCAACTTTCCCAACTTTTCAAATCATACAACGCCCTTCATCGGTGATACTTTAATGAAAACCCTGTATCCTACTGAGAACTCTAAGTCCTTACGCCTTTTATCTGCGTAACTCTTCTGCCTGGATTGAGCTTTCATTATCTGTCCTTATATTAACTCAATCTTTTCAAACGCCTCTCTAACCAAATTTGGACCTTAATCCAATCTGTCTTCGGTCTCTAAACAACATGCTGGCGATATGCATGTTCCTCCATAAAAATCTTCAAAAGGCGCCACTCCTATACTTGTCTGATAACTATTATTATAGGAAAACTCAATCAGGTGTAGGTGATCTTCCTAAGATATATCAAAGACCAATACATCATCCCTTAACAAATTCGAGTACATTGTTAACTCTCTTTGTCTACCTATCTGTCTGTGGTGATAAGCAGTACTCATATCGAGCTTGGTACCTAATATCTCTTGAAGACTCCTCCAAAATTCCTAGTGAACAATGCATCTCTGTCACTAACTATGCTACTAGGAATCCCATGAAGTCTAACTATGTTCTTCATGAATAACTTAGCCAAAACTAGTGTCATCCCGGTTGACTTTACCGGAATGAAATAGGCACTCTTGGTCAACCTGTCCACTATAACCCATATGCTTTCATTTACTCTATTTGTCCTTAGCAACCCATCAATAAAATCCATCAATATCGAATCCCACTTCCAAACTAGAATATCTAAAGGCTGAAGTAATCCACTTGACTTCTGATGCTTGGCTTTCACTTGTTGATAGTTCATACACTGCCTAACCCATAAGCTAACATCCCTCTTCATGTCTTCCCAATAAAAGCCCCTCTTCATGTCATGACACATCTTGGTTCCTCCAGGATAATCGTAAACTTCGATCGATGACACTCTTCTAGACTTCTCCCTTTAAGTTCTCTACACCTAGAACACATTACCGTCCCTTCTTTCTCAACCGTCCTCTTTGGTCACTATTAAAATCCTTTAGGTAATCAATCTCTAATCTGACCTCAAGATTTCTAATCCTCTCAGCTAAAACTAGGTCTTCTCTCTGCTTAGATGCTATCTTCTCAATCAGCATTGGTTTCACTTCTAAACAAGACAAATGGCAGTACCCTGACTAGAATTAGCAGTAGATCTCAACTGCACACCACGAATGGCTAAAGCTTCTAGATCCTTCCATTCTGCCAATGTCGCTAACACTACATTATGATGTTTTCTACCGAGAGAATCTGCTACCTTATTTCCTTTTGATGGAGTATGCTCTATACCAAAATCATAAGCAGCCAAAAACTCCAGCCACCTCTGCTGTCCATATTCTACTCCTTCTGAGTGAATAAATACTTTAATGACTTATGATAGGTATAAAGCTCAAATCTCTCTCCCAATAGATAATGCCTCCAAATCTTCAAGGCAAAGATCACCGCAGTCAACTCCAAGTCATGAGTAGGATATCTAACTTCGTGCGGTCTAAGCTGCCTAGATGCATCAGTAATGACTTTGCCCCTCTGCATCAACACTGCTCCCAATCCAGTACCACATGCATCAGTGTATACTACCAACCCTTGGTTACCATCTGAAACAACTAACACTGGCGCATTTGAAAATAAATGCTTTAACTTGAGGAATGCTTCCTCACATTTGTCGGGCCAAACAAACTTCACTTCCTTCCTGGTCAACTTAGTCAAAGGTGTTTCTATCCATGAGAAATCCTTGATGAATTTCCGGTAATAGCCAGCAAGTCCAAGAAAACTCCTTATCCCGATTACTATCTCTGATCTTGTCCATTTATTGACTGCCTCGACCTTTACTAGATCAACTGATAATTCTTCCTCTTAAACCACATGACCAAGAAACTTAACTTCTCTCTTCCAAAAATGACACTTGGAAAACTTCATCTTCAGTTGATTCTACCTTAGTATCTCCAACACCATTCTAAGATGGATGTCATGTTCTCTTTCATCTTTAGAGTGCACCAAAATGTCATCTATAAACACCAACACAATCCAATCCAAGTGCTCTCTGAAAACCTGATTCATCAAATCAACAAAGAAAGCAGGTGCATTCATCAATCCGAATGGCATTACTAACCACTCATACGAACATACCTAGTCCAAAATGTCGTCAAAGGAATGCTATCCTCCGCCACACTCAATTGATGGAATCCCATCGCCAAGTCCAATTGGGGAAAACACTCTGGCTCTACTCAACTGATCAAATAAGTCATCGATTCTCGGCAAAGGATATTTATTCTTGATCGTCCTCTCATTTAACTTACGATATTCGATGCACATCCTTAACGACCCATCTAGTTCCTTCACAAACACCGTAGCTTCCCTAAGGTAAACTGCTTGGTCTAATAAAATTCCTTCTCTTAAGATCCACTAGTTTCACTTTCAATTCCTTCATCTCTATCGGTGTAATTCAGCTCGGTCGTCTACTGACAGGTTCAGCTTCTGGTATAAGGTTTATCCGAAGCTCAATAGCTCGTTTCGGGGGTAGCCATTGACCGGTTCAAATACATCTGAAAACTTTCTGGCCACACAAACTTGACAAAGCTCTTCTCCAACCTCCATGGTACTCAATAAAGCATAAACACTCTTACTGGAATTTTCCACCGGGAAAATGATTCAGTTATGACTATCTGAGTGCCTCAATGATATTTTCCGATCTTGGCAATATATCCTACCCTCATACTTACCCAACCAATCCATACCTAAGATGATCCCAAAATCTACAAAATCAAAAACGTACAAACTGCATGCAAACTTATATCCTAACAAATCAAGTTCTAACTGGTCATATTTCATCCCAAGAGTTGCATACCCTCCTATTGGATTCGCAACCCTTAAGGAAGTAATAAGGTGTATATGTGAGTTCTATACCTAATTTATCAACCAAATACCGAGATATAAATAAATGTGATGCACCGATATCAAAAAGTATCCTAACTGGTATACTCTGTATCAAAAGCATACCTTCCATCAAAATTTTCCTTTTCTCTGCTACAGTGGGTTTAGAAGAAGACGGTGGTCCAACAGCAAACAAATTCCCTCTATCTACCCTAGTTGGCTCTTGACACTAGTTCTTATAATGCCCAACTTGGTCACAGTTGAAGCATTTCACATTCTTCTTCTCCGCAGGCTTCTTTCCTTTACTAGTTCTGCACTTGTGGGCATGATGGCCCTTCTTATCACACTTATAACACACCAAACTAGCCTTCGCCTTCTTAGCAGCCTCCTCTTTCTGGGCTCCTTTCTTCTTAAAGAATTTCCTTTTTCATCCTCGAAAACCCTGGGGCTCAACTGGCTTCTCTTTAGTTGAAACAGCAAGCATCTCCTTATGACGAACGATCATCTCAACCCTCACATGATTAGGCTCTCTAATATGAGTCATAGCCATCCTGCCTAGCTTTGGCCTCAAACCTCTAATGAATATCTCATTCCTCCTGACATCTGCGTCAACCAAAGCATGACCATATCGATATATCTCATCAAACTTAGCAGCATACTCAATCACAGACATCTGTCCTTGGACAAGATCCATGAACTTCCTCATCAATGCCGACTTGGCAACCTCAGACAAGAACCTCTGCTCAAACCTCTTCCTAAGGTCAGCCTAAGTCAACTCTTCCTCTGGCACTCCGGCCGTCACACTGTTCCACCAATGAAGCGCTAACCCCTGGAACTGTCTAGAGGTTAGTCTTCTCTTCTCTCCATCATTCAAGTCTAAATCTGTAAAGATCCTTTCATAGTTCAATAGCCAGTTCTTAACTTCAACAGCATCTTCCTTTCCAGCAAACGACTTTCCTCCTAAACTAATATATTCTCTACTCAGCTTAGCACAATTATGACTAGCTGGACCTACAGGATTAGCTCCTCCCAAATTACTAGCAGCTTCCACTTGCAAAAGATTAATTAACAACTAATACACCATCCCCGTATCTACTGACAGATTTCCAGCACCTACATTGGCCTCATCATTTTGGTTAGCATCAGCCTGTCGACCTTGGTTCCTCCGTATATTAGGTCGAGCATTTTTGATGGTTGTAGTGCTTACTCCACCTAGATTTCCTCTTTCGTTTCCTGCATCCATATCCTCTTTCTTGTATATCTGCATACAAGCCTTAGTAAGATACAGAAGAACGGTCTAAGAGAGGGGAATACATACTTAGATATATACATATATATCAAATACAAGTACGTTACTATAGCTTGAGCCCAAACCCCGATCTTATTTTTAAATTCATTGGATTATGTTTGAAAAAGCTTTTACGTTTAACTTTTCTTTTAAAGTTTCATAAACCTATGCTCCGATACCAACTTGTGACATCCCCCTACTTGGAGGACCAAAACTAACGGCTATGGATGCTACGGTCATCCATAGTTATTAATCTTCGGCGACCAAATATGGCGATGCTAGATACGTTGATACGCATACCACATAAATAGGGAAAAATTTAAACAATTCAAAAACACATTTACATATTCAAATCAAAACATTTCTTGTTCATTATATAATCCCCAAATTACGCTAACCACATTTAGCAAAATGTAATTATTACAAATACGTCAAGAGCGACATATGAAGATGCCCCTTGGTTGATCAGAGAATACAGTAAGGCTAATAAATATGCCTTTACAAATAAAATTCATAGCAAATAGAAAAACTCTAAAAACTATCTACCTCCTGTATGCCTCTGGAAGCTTTATTCGTCGGAGAAGAAAACCTTAGATCCTTAAATCTCAAACTACTCAAAATCAATTAAGTAACCGAGAATTTAAGGGGGAAAAACTTCGAGTTAGATATAAAGCTTGGTATGAATAATAATCTAACATATCATTCCTTTTAGATATCTAGTGAGACCACGCTTCTTAGTGGAACGGTTTTCCCCTCACTAGTATCCTAAAACCTTTATAAAACGAATTTTGTTCTCCTACATCCACATTGGTTAAAACATACATTTCAAAACATTATGATGATATGCATACTTGAAAATAAATAAGGTTTTCCTATTTCCGGTTTAATCAGACATCCTATCATTATTATAGTTTCTAAGGTCACTATCAACCTTTTTAGTTTTCATGGGTTTACTAATAACCTTGTTATAACTAATAGACACCTTTTCCTATTCATAGTTTTCATGGGATCACCAAGAACCAATAGGCTCTTGCCAGTTAACTTAATTAATTTATGGGTCCTCATGAACCTATTAGTCATTTCAATCACTAATCACCTTATCCTAGATTTCATGGGTTGACTAGGAACCTATGCAATTATCTAGTAACTCACTGTACATCCTACTTTTCATGGGTTGACTAGGAACATACTAATACTTCCATTAGCCACTTACTTATCCTAGTTTTCATGGGTTTACTAGGAACTTATTGATTGATGTCAATTCTTAATCCAAATATAGTTTTCAAGGGTTCACTACAAATCAATTTGCCCCTACCAACTGTACTTATGCATATTTTTCATGGGTTAACTATGAACCTTTTGGTATGCACCAATAACTGCCTTATCATAGTTTTCATGGGTTTACTATGAACCTCTTGGTATGCACAAATAACTACCTAATCATAGTTTTCATGGGTTTACTATGAACCTTTTGCTTTACCTCCAAAAACTATAAAATTTAGACATCCTATATTTTTGATCACCATGTCTCCATGGATGCATTCTACTCATTTAGGAGTTTAAGTAATTTATATTCACTATTTGAGTTATTCTACTTGTTCTTCTACCCCTTTTTCCCCAAAATACAGTTATGGGTTATCATGTGAATATACTCATATTTGAAGAAGTAAAACATTAATTAACAATACCACTCCTGTGGTTTAAGGTCAAGGCAATACTTCTTCAATATTACATACTTAAAACCTAACAAAACTCCTTTATATAAGCCATGGGTTTTCCTTTAAAATTTAGAGTATGGGTTTTAAAATCTTTTTAAACCCAGACCTTTCTACCTTATTGAAAGGTCTTCAAAAAACCTATCGAATCGAAACCTCTCGAAACCGTTGGAACTATTCTGCAATTCAAACCATTCCAAAGCATTCAAATCTTAAAATATAAACCTTTCGAAGACTTAATGGGTTCAAGTTAAAATATGCAGAAGGTCCTCTTTTAAAACCTTTCGACTACAATGGAAGCGACCTTTCGACCTAGACGGAAGGTCTACTTCGAAAGCTTTAAAACATTTCATTAGAAACAATAGACCTCCGCCTTTTTAAAGCAGCTCCTTTGGCGGCATGGATTACATTTCAATTATAAAATAGAAAATCATCTAAGTCGAAGGCTTTGATACCTTTCGAAAGCAATGGGAGAAGCGGTCGGTTCTTAAGACAAGTAAACCTTTCATCTTTGTCAAAAGCAATGACTTCGAAAGGTTGGAAAAATGGGCTATAATCTTTTGATTGTGTCGTAGATTCAAAACGAAACAATGATAAGTGGTAGTAACCTTTCAACCGCGTCGAAAGATTCCAAAACAAAATAGTGGTAAAGCAGCAGTAACCTTTTGACTGTGCCGAAAGGTTCCAAAACAAAATAGTGGTAAAGCAGCAGTAGCCTTTCGACTTTGTTGAAAGGTTTAAATAGTTTTTTTAACATTCGACCAGGTTGAAAACAACGAAGTCGAAAGCTCTAATTTGAAAGCAAAGCAAGTGAAAGCTTTTGGTTTATAAAATAAACATACCCCCAACCCCTTTGGCCATCAACTTTTCAACTTAGATTCCTTCGACCTTGTCCAATTCATTGCGTACCAAGATACTTGATACCATATGCATTGGTTTGACCTTGTCGAAAGGTATAACCCTTCGACTTAGTCGAAAAGTCCGGGTCGGAAGGTTTACTACCGTAAAAGGCTGAAATATGCTAAAAGTATAATTTCTTTATTTTTAACTTAAAATGACAACTTCTGAACTAATCTGCCTTTATTTGTCAAATTTTTGTTGGTTAACAAATACTTTTCAAAAAGGGTTGTCACTAATTTCAAAATTTAAATAATAATTTAATTTTATAAAATGCCCCTTCTTCTTTATTTAATATATATAATATTTAAGTCCCATACCTTAAATAATTTTATATATTCATCAAAACACTTAGAAAAAATTTGAAAAAATTCCAAAAAAAACTATTTTAATATGTTTCCTAACATATAAAAATTTGAACCCAAATAATCATTATTTTAGCTTTAAATAATTTATAACCCAATAAATCATTTTCTTCACTAGAAAACTAATTTAAAATCCATCTCAGTTCCGATAACTATGAAAATTGAAACCCATCTCCAAAATCATGTTTTCTATGACATATAATTTTTATATGGCATTTAAAAATAATTTCATCTCAGTTTAACCTTAAAACTGTATATATCTGCTTTTTAAACAACCTTGTTTAATCCATATATAAATCAAAATCAAGCATATCATCATTCAATATATCATTAACAGATTTATCCTAAAATATGAAACCATATGATTTTAAAATCAAAATAGAGATGTAGAAACTATTATTCACCTTAGATTGGATAAGGAAATTAAAGTATGATTGAGATTGATCCTTCTAACTTGAATCCTAGCTTTTTAGCTGATTTTCTCTTCTTCTCTTTCTAATGGTCAGCCTTGCTTTCACTTCTTACTGTTATATTTTTTGTTTTGGTGAAATGAATGTGTATGACTTAATGAGAATAGTATAAGGGTGGGAAGTATGGTTATTTACCCTAATGCCCTTATATTTAATTTCCTAACCATTTATATAAGTTCATTAGATTAAATAAGCACGACCACCTAGTTTACAAATCAACCTCAATCTCCTTATCTACATTATTCTATTTAATTTATTCTAATTAAATCTCCTGAATAATGTCAATAAAATTAGGGGTGTTACAATTATCATACACTTCTCTAGTCATTTTCATTTCATCAATGGAATCTATTCTATCTTTTCCTACTTGCATTAGGGAACTTCGACCAATTGCAGCAACTTACACGGTTTCTTTTGCTCAACGATCACTAACTGGCAATTCATGCACTTCGAAATGAATTCCTTGACGTCCTTCATCAACCCTTCACAATAAAATGTCTACTTCATATCTAGATATATTTTATTATTTTCTAGATGTACAACCAGTCTTGAATGTTGGCACTCTCGTTGCACTTCATTTCTAAGTCCATTAAAATTGGTGCACATAGTATACCATCCTAATGGAGTCAACCATCTCGGTCGAGTATGTACAAACGCATAACCTCATACTCTTCTTTCGTCTTAGTCTTAGCTAGGATCTCTGCTAGTCTAGTATCATGCCTTTCAATAGTATCAATTTGCTTTATTAGGAAGGTCTCATAGTCACGCTCGCCAACATTTGTGGCTTTAGGTCACATCTAGGTCAAAAATCAAGAACAACAATATACACTAACCGTATCCACTCTAGGAACATTGCTCCAAAGCTAGCATATATCCTGCTTAATACATCAGTGGTTGCATTCCCTTACTAGGTGTATAGAGATGTCAAATTCAAAAGAGGCCAAGAATTCTAACCATCTCTGTTGTTGAAGGTTATGGTCCTTCTATGAATAAGATACTTTAATAATTTATGGTCGGTGAATAAGTCAAACCTTTCTCCAAGCTAGTAATGCCTCCATATTTCAATGCAAACACTATCATTAGAAACTCCAAATCAAGGGTTGGATATTTCTTCTCATGTAGTTTCAGCCGTTGACTAGTATAATCGACAACCTTACCTTTTTGCATCAACACTTCACCCAAATCAGTACCATAAACGTCTATTTATACTATCAACTTCTCATTCCTATTCAGAATGATTAACACTGGTGCACTCATCAGCCTCTCCTTTAGACTAATGAATGCATGCTCGCACCTCGCATCTTAAGAAAAAGGCAGAATTTTTCTTCGTTAAGTTTGTTAACATTGTTGCTACCTTTGAGTGGTCCTTTATGACTAGTCCATAGTATCCTAGTAATCGAAGGAACTCCTCATATTTGTAGTGTTATTAAGTCTATTACAATCCTAGGCTGCTATTACCTTCGTAGGATCCACTATAATGCTCTCCTCTAAAATAACATGACCAATAATCGCACTTCCCTGCTCTATAAATACACTTCAAAAACTTCGCTTTCAACTTGTTCTTCCTCAACACCACCTCTACAATTCTTAAGTGCATCTAGTGTTCCTCTTCCATCTATAAATAGATGAGAATACCATCAATGAATGCAAGTACAAACTCATTTACTTAATCTCTAAAAATAAAATTTATCGTATCAATGAAGTATATTGATACATTGGTTAACCCAAATTGCATAACCAACCACTTATAATATTTTTATGATGTACGAAGTACAATAATCGACACACTCTCCTTCAGAACTCTAAATTGGTGGAACCCGTAGCAAAGTCCAACTAAAAACACCTTCGCACCATGGAGCTAATCGAATAAATCATCAGTATGTTTGAGTGGTTACTTGTTCTTCTTCATTACCTTATTCAGCTCGTTATAATCCACACGAATTCTCGAAGAATCGTTTGACTTCACAGCAAACACTATTGGTGCTTCCTACTTAGATATATTCAACAAGCAAACCCCTTCCTCAATAGATCATTCATTTATACCTCTAGTTCCTTCTGCTCTCTAGGCGTCCTGTGTCTCAATCGATACATAATTCTATCTCTTATGTAGGGGTAATTTGATCACCTACTCGAATATTTTCAAGTACTCTCAAGTTAGGGGTAATAATGACAACTCATCGTTCGGTATCTCAAGTAAATAGAAAATGCAACCATTACCTCATCGTTCGACTGATAGGCTAATTTTGTCTTTTGCTTAGCACATGTCCCTATTTCACCAATGACCTCACACAATCAACCATCACACCATATCTCTGAAGCCAGTCCATCCCCAATATAATACCGAACCCCATAAATCAAAGTACAAAATAATCACATATGCATCCATGACCCGATAGAACCACATCACGAAAAAGCATACTCAAACTTATCAAACCTTCTACATGGTTTGACACAATCAATAGTTTGTTTACTTGGTCTGGTTTTATTCCTAATTTATCTAACAGGTCACTAGATATAAAGGAACGTGATGCCTTACTATCAAACAGAACACCAATGGGTACATAGTAAATAGAAAGAATACCTTAGATAGTAACTCATATCCCTTTCTCCTTTGCAGATGGAGCACTCGACGAACTCAAAACAACATTAGGAGCATATGCCTTCACCATCTACTTCTTCCTCAATGGCTTTGGGCATCCTTCTTAATATTCCTAAGCTTGTTGCAGTCGTAACATGTCTTCTTTACACTGTTGCAGTTCTCTCTCAGATGGCATTCCACTCCATAGTTATAGAAAGTGGGCTCCCACTTTCCTTACTTCTAGCTATTTTTTCCTTGGGACTGCTTTTTATTCTTGTTATTCCACTTCCTCTTTTCACCTCCGCCACCGTATGGTTTTGCTTCCTCCTTCAAAACAACAATAACTTTAGACTTTGGGTACAAGCTCTCGTGTCGCAAAGCCTTCTCCACAATCTTATAAAAATCTCATCTATATGGCCCACTAGGCTCTCTCTGAGATATTTATCTAGCCCATAATAAATTTTTCATTCTTCTTTGAGGGAATGTCAAAGAGGCATACAATAATTCGAGAACATGTCAAATTTCGCAACATATTCTAAAATCGACATCTTGCCTTATTTTAAATCAGCAAATCTTTTAAGTAGAACTAACGTTTGAGCTACTGGCATAAACTTATCCTCGAATCTACTTATAAAACTATCCTAAGTAAATTGATCCTCAAAAATTGCAACATTAAGGGCATTCCACCATCCCATGGCCTTTTCTTGAAATTGCCTAAAAGCTAACTTCCTCTTTTGCATACCTTCCAACTCAAGATCATCAAAGATGAATTCACATGTATCAATCCAATATTGTACCTCAACTACTGTTTTCTTTCCCAGGAACGGTTTGCCCCCTAGACCATCAAAGACTTTATTCATCATGGAAAAATCATCCATTGGCACTTGTAGTGGAGCACCACCTCCTACTTGACTAAGAGTCCTTCCTTGGGAATTTTACATTGTTTTCATCATTAAGTATTGAACATCGATTGCATATTGGGGTTTGTTACTAGTTCGTTCCTACTCCAATCTCGACTTCAGATGTGGAGATCCTAGCTGTTTTCTTAGTATGCTTGCTTATTCTTACAATTTGTAATAACAATGATCAGTCTTTCATAATGGAATATTAGCGTAAGTGATACTTATGTGCGCAACACAACTTCTACACACACATATATATATAAACACTAGTATATAGTTTAAAATAAAAATGTATAAGAAGTATGCTTTCTTATATATATCTCATGATCCATTCTACAGTGATTTCTTGTACTCCATCGCTAATGGATCTCGGCATACTTGTATACAGTTTTGAAAATCAAAATATATAACAAGTATGCTTTCTCATATATCTCTCAATCCGTTTTAGAGTGATTTCTGCTACTCAATCTCTAATGGATCTTGACATCAACTTAGATCGTATTTAAAATGAGCTCTAATACCAAATGTGATGAATACATTGCACCTCCAACACCGAATACCATAAGTAGGGCGCTATAAAGGTACTTGACCGATAGAGGATGACAGTTAAGGTGAAGTAAAATCAATCCAAAATAGAACTCGTCATATATCTCATAGCACGTAGGATAAAATATAATAACCAACATAGATATAAAATAGGGGAGATAGTAATATAAGTAGATGAATCAAAACCAATCAGAGTGCATCAGATCCATCATAACTATACAAAACATATAGAATAGAGATTATACATCAAAGCGAATAAACTCTAAATAGAAAATATCTCCAACATAAATAAATAAGTGTTGAAATAACACCACAACACTACATAGTAGAATAACTATAATAGCTCCAATAGCATAAGTATATGAAAGCGCTTACTACTTGCTCATCCTCCACAAAGATCTGTGCACCATCTCATACCTACCATCTCTAATCTACTCAATTGAGAGTACCCAAGATGATATAAAGCAAAAGAAATAACCTTGGGTAGACATAAACCTGGAATAAGCGATTTATAATTTAAAAATACCATAAAAGTCAATATAGTAAATAGGAACACAAGGTATAGAGAATCATACCTGGCATGTCACTGCATCCAACAAGTCTACACATAATATTGATATATATAAATCTACTATCATCACCATATGGGTGTACTACTACTTAAAGTATAATATGGGTGCTTAGGATACTACTCATTAATATCTACATTGTGTAGTATCCATATCAAAAATAACAAACATGGAAAACATCAAACAATCTCACATCTCTCAACTAACATCTATTGAATATAAGATTACTCAGACAATCACTCAGTATCTTAACATTATGGTCACATCGACGATCAAATCCATGCCACACCTTAAGGCCAAGGAACTAAACCACCCTGTAAAGGTTCAAGGTTAAACAGTTCACCCTGTATTGATCAAAAATGAGCGTCCTCACATATCCCTTTTCCTTAAGCATACATCATGACCTCCTAGTTATGAACAACCCCTTAGGAATATGTTATAATAGTAGAAACCTCTACATGTCCTACTCCATAAGTTCACTTAGTATCAAACTTTCCTCATCCCTAGTTGCTGCAAATACTTTTTCCTGAAGCGTTTGATCCAAATCACTAGCGTCATTGAGTCATTGATTTTCTAAAAACTTCCCTTGGTTCTTTCATAGAAATTCCGAAATCGCCCTTATGTAGACCTTCAGGTTCCTCTGTACTAAGCTCAAAGAAGGCCCTGCATAGCTCCTTAGTTTCTTATTACCTCCTTATCACAATGAGATCGATCGCTAGTGGCTATACCTTCAAAACCATACATAGTTTTAACTAGTGGTCGTCTGTGCACTCTACCATGGTCAAATCCTCCAACATGTCAAAAATAGATCGGTTGGTATTGACCCATATAGGATGGTACCGACCAATCTAGAGTTGTAATTAGCCAAAATTTAGCTAAGTACAAACTCCTTGCCTCTAACTTTGCATGCCCTAAAGCCTTTCTCATATAACCAACCTTCTAGCCCTAAGTCAACATTGTAAGTCTATGGGCTTTCTTTGTTCATGTTGCTTAGTGGTCATATGGATCAGTGGTAGAGGTTTCTTTATGTTTCCTTTAAGAAATCTTGAAGTCTTCATTATGCCAAATTCTAAGTAGCTTGGACCACCTTTTTTTCATTATGTATGTGAAAGTTTACACTTACCATCTTTCTTGATCAGTCACACCGTCCCATATGGCTCGGTCCCGACCTATGCACTTAGCAAAAAAATTAGCTAAGTGGTTCTCTAAGCTCCTCCTTCGATCGTCATCTGCCTTGCTGCTATGTTGCATGCAGTCTCCAGTTATAATTGGAGATACATAACTTGCAACTCCAGAATCAATTTATCCAACTTTGTTCCACCAATTTGAATCTCCTGTTATTTATGCAACCATCTTTAGATGATCATCATTTGGCGAATCCATGTGCATGAGATCCAATCTCATAGAACATCCCATCCCATAATTGCTATCGATAGGAGTTTTAGAAGTACAAACATGCAACCATACATCCATGTAATCAAACAACATGACATATATCCAATAAGATAATCATAACATACAAAACCTTTTCTCGCAATATCAACATACAAATCATGGATCTATAAGGAAAAATCAATTTATATCCTTCTCAACTTATCCATAAATCATATTAAATTTGATCGGTTCAAAAGTAATATTTTTAAGTTGAAAAACATTTTAAAAACAATTTTTAAAAATATTCATCATATATAATACAGTAATAGAATAGGATCACTCACGTAGGGTATAGAATCAACCAGAAATCATCAAAAATAAGTAGATTTTATTCAGGTAGTAGTTGAATAGATTCTAAAACAATAATTTTAGAAATCCTAAAACCCTTTCCTATTCTATATGCCAACTACTCGCTACTTAAGTGATCAAGGTTGATTCAAATTAGAAAATGATAGAGTTTTAATAGAGGAAGCTCTAATGGAGGTTTGGAGATGTTTTGGGATGATAGAAAATAATTGGTATCTGCTAAGGATGCTACAATTAACCCTAATCCTGAAATAATTAGAAGGCTTAACTGTGGATTAGGTTACTTATCAACTAATCCACCTAAGAACTATCCAAACTTGAAACAGCCGTATCTTCTAAACTACAAGTCCAAAAATTTGTTATAACCACTTTACGGAAAGAGAAACCGTGATATTTTTTATATGAAAGTATTTTCATTCCCTAATTCGACTCCTATCAAAAGTTATGGGCCTTGTAGGATTTTCAAGGTTAAAACCTTCCAATATTATTCTAAGTGTCAAAAGTGCAAATGTTCCTCAAATTTATAGTTCATTTGCACCCAATTTGGTTATAAAGATAACATTTGTATGATCTGCCGATACGTGAAAATGTGGGTCGTTACAATAGCTGAATAGTAAACAATGCAAAGGTTTACCTGGTTTGATATAAAGGAACCCTACATCTATAGGCCAAATCTATTTATCTTTTATATTATTTTAAATATAGGCAAAAAAAACTATGAACATATTATTTATAGCCTTTACGCAATAATTCTTTGAGTACAAAAGGTTCCATCCTTTTTGTTGTAGTCTTTCTTTTATAGCCAATATGATGTCACATGGATTGCTAGCACCATTCCTCGTATTTGATTGCTATCATTAGATTCTTCCATATGTCCTTCATCTGTATGCATCTGATTGAACATTATGGATTAGTAACTTAGATTTAGGCAGGATAACCTTATTTTGGCTCTGGTGTGATAATATGGTTTATGTGTGATTATTTTACTTTGAAATGTTGAAATGGCTAAGATGCCACTATATGCTTGCCACCTGTCTATGGGTTACATCGATCATTGAAATGTTGTGATTTCCTTTGGTAGATGATGATGATGTAATGCACTATGCTCGATTGATGTTTTAGATGTGTATTGTTCTTTAAGAATATTTTTATGGCATAATGGTACTAGACTTAGGCTGCACAACGTAGAAAGGTATTACACTGGTTGGTAGGTTGTGGCTTTCAAGAATGAGATAACATGGTATTGATTTCATGGGGCTTTGGATATTGTATTTGAAACATATGTAGTTCTTGTTTGATGTAGCTTCTAGCTCGGTTTATCCCGTACTAAATTTATTTCCATTCTGACTCTATGTACCTATAACTTACGCTACCCATGTGGTGTAACTGTGAAGCATCTTTGCTTTTCCTTCTTGACGCTAATTTCTTTTCCTAAGTGAAAAATGGGTGTAACGCTTGCCCCTAAGTTTGCGCTAATGCATATTAGGACAGACTTGTAATTCCATACCTATCTTTTTAGTGGTCAAGTAAGTCAATTTTGCATTAAATAATTTTTACATGTGTCATGCCATGATTAGTCTTCAGGTCATTTTATTATCAACTTATACCATATCGTACTCTATGTAATCCGCTTCATATTTTCAAAATTCTTTTTCCTATTATTAGTTTCTAAAAATTCATAGTTACATTCTGTTTTGATTTCAACGGCTAAGATTTCTTACCAGTTTCTATATATGGCTTATGCTTTCCTAGTGTCAGAAGGTCAAGGAATTTGGTGAACTGATGACACAGAAACTTACGACCAAAGCCTCGGTGAACAGGGGCTACAACTATAACGATCCTAAAGTAGAAAAATTCCTTATCGGGTAAGTTCCGACCTACATGAAGGGTGTAACGATCATAGAAATTCCAATGGCTTTTGCAACTATACTCGCCTTATCTCTTTATTCTCCTTTTTATTTATATGCTGTTTCACAGGGATAAACTTCTCCTAGCTTCCTACTACTATCTTTTTCTTCTTCAATTTTAACCAGAAGACACTCTAAGTAATTATGTTTTGTTTTCCTACATATATATTGGCTATCTCCTTTGTTTCCCTATTTCTCTTTTTCCATTATGTGGGAAATTCCAGCATGGTTTTCCCTAATTCTTGATGTTGCCCATAAAGTGTTTGATCAAATACCCAGTTTGATATCATGATTATGTGGTAATAAATTAAATTTTTGTGGATGGTTAACGAAAAATAATTTTATTTGTGGCATGCACCTTTAATTAAGTTTCATTATATTTCCCTTTTATTCTAGTTGACCATGCCTTCTAATGATACACCTGGTTCCTTAAGTCACCAGTCACTTCCCATAAAGAGACCATTTCTTCCATCTGCATAGTAAAACAAACTGTCTATATCTTCGACAATTGTACTTAAAATACTATCCTTTCTCAATGGTCCATATGTGTCTATTTTCCCCTAGAGGGCTACGTCTCACTCATCTTCGAACACCTGCTATATGGCTTATCTCTGCCCTCAAGCTGGATGATCAAGGAAAGGTTGGATAGCTTGGGAATTTTACTATCCAGTTGACTCTTATCTCCTACTTCTTGCTAATTTACACTTATATCCTTTATGTTAGGCATATGGCCCCACCACCTACTTGCCGTGAGCTTCACTTCCTATACCCATTGTAGTATAAATATGATTCTAGATGCGAACAACCTTACCATGTTCAAGCTCAAAAATCCTTTCTTAGAACCCCACCTCTCTAGATTTACTCTACTTCGGATCATTATTTATACATTAATAATTGTGATGAGTTTGTTCCTACTTTCTAAGATGTGGGTACTATTTTCACAACTTCTTTACCCTTTCTTTCAACCTAATTACTCCATACTAATCTTTCTTTCTTTACTCCTCTTCATCGCCTCGTCCTACTTTTACTATGGAAGAGAAGGAACTGTTCGGTGATCGTAGGACTTTAGCTAGAACTCTAGATAATAATACCCCAAATGCTCAAATTTATTCACTAAAACATTATTGTGTAAACATAATTTTTTGCAAGATTTTCAGAACATTTAGAGATCTATTCTTGTCTTTGAATTTGTTTCCACAGTAGAGAGGAAAGCATGTAGTTTGTCCTCTATCCCTGAGTAGGGTGTTGATTTATTTCAATTTTAACTAGTTTTATTCTTCTTTATGTTTTATTTTCTTGTAGTTATAGAGATAGATTTTCATTCCTATGTGACTATGGCTCACTTATTATTCTTTTTAACTTCACAAATAGTATATTATCCCAAAATAGACTAAGTTGGGTGTCATTTTTGCACTATCTCCTTTTAGCCACTAGAGATAACAAAAGGCAACCTATGGAGAGAACCTCTGATGAGGTTAAGGAGCATAGGCCTATAAAGAAACCCATGCTTCCAAATCCTCATCAACATGTGGTTCTTATCTCCTCAGTCATCCATGTCCCGCATACTGTCCCTGCCTAAATAGACTGTGGGTGAATCTTACAGAAAAAGGTGGTGCTTGATGATCTCTAGCCTCTTTGTGCCAACTCTCTCCCCTATATTGTATTTTCCTTTCTCATCTTGCCTCGATGTTTATATTTTTACGGGCTACCATGGAGGTTATTTCTAGGTAACAAGTACTACTAAATTATAGATTAGGTTATTGTGCTTGTAATTTTAACTTTTGTTTCATTTAGTTTCCACGTGATGCATTCGCTTTTGAAATGTCATAACTTTTCTATCAATGCAAGGGTGAGCTGAACTCTATTTGGTCTAAGTAAGGTGTTGTTGGACTACTCATGCCAAGATAGGGAAAGAAGTGGAGCAGCTCAAAGGCGACCTTACTTCTTAGAAGGACAAGGAGGCTACCAAAATGTCCAGGGTAGATAATTTTGAGAAAACAACTAGTAAGGTCATTGAGGAACTTAAGGTGATATGGAAAGATTTAGCTGATGCAGAGGTGGAATGGAGAAGGTTGTTAAGGATGCCACCTATGCAATTCTTTGCTGCATTTATGCGTAAGTTAAAAGGAAATTCTTCATGGGATAAGAAGATATAGAAGGTGCAGGGGTAAGCTTATTCTTTTAGGCTAATGAAGATGCTACTGAGGTCGCGCGTGATTTCTACTGCTCTAAGTGACGGAAGGAAAGAACTAAATAATGGGTGGCTACACTTTGTTCATTTCTATTATAGTTTCTAACGCCCATAAAGAAGATGATGCATAGGGCATCGCTATCTCTACTCTTCGTTTTACTAACCCTATGTTGCACGCCTTATAATAGCAAGTCATAATCTCATAAACCTCATATTCATTCATTTTTAGGGGAGTTAGACCATGACCGACTCTATTTTGTATTTTGGATATAAATTTTTGTATGTATAATTTAATTTGTTAAATGGACACACACACATATGTGAGTGTGTGGTTTTTTATATTTTGTCTAAATACTCAAATTGGCCTTATTTCTTCTACTTTAGTCTACCCCTCACATATATTTTACTACTTAATTAATTTTATTTGTTGAATTCTAGATACCTCATTATGATTATATCCTTAATTGGCAGTGTAGAAAATACTTCTATTTTCCTTTCAAGCAAGGTACTTAAATAAGGGTAACCTTCCGTTATTGAAGCCCAGCGAGGAGAGTAGTTTTATATAATACTTTTAAGAGTGTATTAAATGCCTTTTGAAAAAATTTATAATTAGGTTGCAATTAAAATTTCCTTCAAGTGTAAGAGTGAAAAAGTTTCTAAGGAAACAACTACATAGTTGAAAAATGATACCGAATAAATTTTGACATAAACTCCTCGAGTTACTCAAGAGAGGGATCTTTGAGTGCATTTGTACGGCGTGTATGGCATCCTTTGCCTAGGGTGTATTTTTCACCTTGGATCATCCTTAGATGGCTTTTTCAAAAAATAGAGTAAAATGGTAGTAGCTGCAGTGTTAGTATCATAGTGATAGTTTTTAATTTTGTTCAATTATTGTAATTTGGAGTATCAATTTTGTAATCTAGTTATGTTAAAAGAATAAATGAAGACTGTGCTTATTATATACTCAGCTTACAATATGACTCTGTTATTTATGTTTATTTGTTATAGGACATCTTAGATCCTCCCATGGAGCCTTTTCTACTTATCGACCATTTTTGAGGTAGGAGATACTTCCAACTCTCTCCTTGCCTTTATTTTTGCTGGTGCTAAAGGTCAGATGCTATCACAGATCACCATTTCATATGAGAAACAAATTAAAGAGCTGGAAGAGCAGGTTAAAGAGTTAGTGGATGAGAATAAGCAAATTGAGGTTATGAAATAGAATAAGATGCTGAGGGAGTTTGACAATATGGTTACTAAAGACATTCAAAATGGTAATCAATCTCAGCATGAATGCATTTCATGACTCAGATTGGAGCTGGAATGTTCAAAAAAGAGGGAGATTGAGCTCAAGATGAAAAATATGGAAAGCTTATATTTAGCATCTTACAAAGATTAGATGAAGAAATGGAAAGCTACCATATAGAACATATCTTTGGAGTTGGCCAAAAAATTCCAAAATGAAACTCATGTGTTACCACTTGTGCCTTGTGATTCCTTTTCTAAGCCAGACGTGGTTCCTTCCTATAATGACCATCCTATGTCACCGACACCAATAGGTATAAATAGTGTGTTGTTCGGGTCCGGTTGATATAGGATGATCATCAGGGTTGAAATAAAACAATATAGCATATAACCTATCACATCTTGCAGCGCATGGGTAAAACATAATATCATAGATATAACAGAAGAGACAATAATAACTATGAGAAAAAATCATAAGAGTATAGATCCACACAATTATACATCAAATGTGTAACATCTCCACTTGGAGGCCCAGAACTAATGGCTACTACGTATGCTGTAGTCATCCACAATTAATTCTCGATGACCAAATACGATAATGTTAGATACGTTGATACAACAGAAACACATGGAAATGGAAAATTTTAAACAATAAAACAAATTTCTCATTCCATTTCAAATCATACTTCAAATTCGTTACATAATCCCAATTGCGAGAACCTTGTTCAAAGAAAATATAATTATTACAAAATATGCCCAAGGCGACATATGAGGATGCCCCCTTGGATGATCAGAGTTTAAACATAGGAAATAAAAAAACTTTTCCATTACAACTGAAACATAGAGGAATCAACAAAAAGAACTCCTATTATCAAGCTTGCCTCCTACATGTCTCTAGAAGCTTATTCGTCTAAAGGAGAACCTGAAAACCTTAACTGTCAAAACTAAATGAGAACCCGATAGTTTAAGGGAAAAACATAAACTTCGAGTCGGACAAAAAACCTGGTGTGAATAATAACCTACCATCTCGAACTATCTAGTGAGACCACGCCGCTTAGCGAAACGGGGTTTCCCCTCACTAGTACCTTAACAAAAAATTATAATAACCATATACTACACACCTACATCCACAATGGTTAAAACATAATATAATATGATGATATGCAATTATACAATGTATCATGGATTTCCTATACCCATTTATCTAACTATTTGTATCAAGTTATGGTATACAGGGTCACTATTAACCTATTAGTTTTCATGGGCTAACTAATAACATGTTCAAAGCTAACGGACTATCTTCCTGGTTTCATAGTTCTCATGAGATCGCTAAGAAACTATTAGCCCCTACCAATAACTTCATCCTATTATAGTTTTCATGGGATCACCATAAAATTATTAGGATCTCCAATAACTTCTCTCATGTCATAGTTTTTATGGGTTAACTAGAACCTATTAATCTCTGTTAATAACTTAATCCGGATATAGTTTTTATGGGACTGCTAAGAACCTGTCTAAACTGACAACTCTTTGATCAGTCTTTGGGCATCCTACATTCTGGTCTACCTGGCCTCTTGGATGCAACTCTACTCATATAGAAATTAACTCAATATATACTTACTATTAGGTCAACCTAGCTAGCTATTCTGCCCTTGACACCCGAAGATATAATTATGGGTTAGTTATAAAGTGATTATATTTATAATAGAAGCAAACATAATAACTAATCATAACATAATCATATAAGAATTTCTAGTTAAATTTCCTTTTAATCATTTTTCTAATGAAACATGGTTAATATCTTTAACCTATTATTAACATGGAAAGCTTCCTTAAAAATTCCAAAGTGAAATACCATTTCAAAACTCTTTTATATTGCCATTGGATTATCTTTTAAGATTTGAGATTAGGTTGTTTGTTTTGAAAACTGAGGCTTTCAGACCTTAGACCTCCTTCGAAACTATTAAAATATATCCTTCGAAAATATTAAAACCTTCTTTTCAAAACATTTAAATATATGACTTTCTAAACACTTAAAGCAGCTCTTTCGAAAGCATCAAAACCTTCCTTTTGAAATCATTAAAACATTTCTTTCAAAAGTATTAAAGCCTATCTTTCAAAACCTTTTAGTCCAAGTAGGATTTATAGAAGCATAACTTCGAAACCATTTGAAAGTATCACTTTCAAAATCATTGGCTTTAAATATAACTTCTGGGTCGAAGTGAACACAAGCGAAAGTAACCCTTACAAAACCATTAACCTTCAAATAAAAGAATTTGGGGAAAACAGATGGCTTTGAAACCACCCATACGTAAGCATTAGTATTTAAGTAAAACAATTGGATGGATAGCTTTGAATCGACCTTTCGAAACCATTGCCTTCAAAAACCCTAATATTAGTGGCTATTAGAGCCCTTTCGAAAGCATTGGAAAAAATGGATTCAATATTAATAAATAAAAGCTTAACTTTCAAACTCATTGGTATAAGGCTATAAAGAAAGTGACCGTTAACTTGTTGTAAGGTATGAAGATGGTAGCTAGTTTTCAACTAGGTTCAAAAACTACCCTTTCGAAAGCTCCTCTTTAAATTTAATATGCTACAATCCAATCGAAAGCTGCTTTAACACAAAGGCAAGCGGCAATCCATTCGAAAGCTATATAAAATTAACTTCAACCCTTTCGAAAGCTTTTTGGAAAACAAGCAGCAATTCTTTCAAAAGCAAAACAAAGGTGAGTGGTTTGATTCGAAAGCATGGCTTCAACCCCTTCGAAAGCATGATTTCAACACTGTACCCTCTACCTTTCCCCAATCCACTACATACCAAAGAGTTGATAAAATGTGTATGGGCTTCGTCTTGGTTTGAGCGAAGGTATGGGGTCAAATGTTGCAAATGGTAGTGGCAAAGTAGTAAATTTAAGCAAAACTATTTTTTTGCCTTTTAAAGTAATTGCTTTTCAACTAAATTGCGTTATTTGTAGAAGTTAAATTGGTTGCCATAACCTTTACAAAAATCTCTTCTAAAAAGGCTGCCAAATTCATCATTTACAATTAATTAAAAATAATAAGCGAAGCCTTTCGTTTAACAAAAAAATTAAAACAATTAAGTCCTCCGACTTAACTAATTAATTCCATATTAAATCACTTAGGAAAAATCCCCAAAAATCATCTTAATTCACTTTTAATATGTTATCTAACATATATAAGTTTCAGGCCCAAAATCCCTTATATGTTTGCTGAAATGAATTTTTAAACCAAAATCATCTATTTATTTCATTCAAAATTCATAATAAATTATCCATAGCTTGGATAATTATAAAAATTTAAACCCGTCTCCAAAATAATATTTTACATAACGTATTAAATCCTCATTGCATTTGAAACCCATTTTTCATGATTTTAGCCTTAAAATCTAATCAACATTTTTCAAACGCATTTGTTTAAACCAAACATGGCATTTATCTTATCATATCATCATTAAAATCATCAAAATGGATTTAAATATAAAACCCAAAATCAAAGTGTTCATGAAAGAAAAAATGAGGCAGTTTTGATTATAATTCACCTTGCTTTGGATAAGGAACTTGATATTTGATCTTGCTTAATCCTCCTTTGCTTGAATCCTAAGCTTTTAGTTGATTTTATTCTCGTTTTTCCCTAAGGTTGTGGCCAGCCTTGCTCTATGGTTTATGTTTTATATTGATGAACGTATGAGAATGAAAATGGAATAAGAATTTAGGGGTTATGAGGTTGATGGTTATTTCCACCCTTGCCTTATTCTCTTATTAGCTAACTTATAAAACCATTTCATAAACCCATTCTTTTGATTTTGTTAAGCTAAGCATGACCTCTATTTTAGTTTTCAAATCTCAATCTTCTAATCACTCTAATTTCTACATTATTCCATTTAATTTATCTAATTAAAACTCCTTGATAATCTTATTCAGAATTAGGGGTGTTAAAGGCTCTCCTCCTTAAAAAATATTCGTCCTCGAAATTCAATAAGGACTAAATACTAAACATAGCAATCATCTATAACAACTACCATAGTAGTCTATCTGACTAGCAACAGTCTATATAAAACAAATATAGAATGTACCCTTATAGCAGATCAGGATAAGTATCCCTAATCCCGTCTTCCGTCTCCTAAGTACATTCCTTCTCGTTCTCCCTCCATTGAACTTTCACCAACTTGACTATCTTGTTTTTCAACTTCTTCTCATCTCTCGCTATCACCCGAACTGGTTGTCTAACAGAAGTCAAATTCAGTTCAACTATTAAATCTTCCAATACAGGCGGAGGTATAGCAGTCTCTGGATCATGCACATACTTACAAAGATGAGATACATGAAACACATTATGGACACCTGTCAAGCTGTGCGGCAACTCTACTCTGTATGCGAGCTTTCCAATCCTCTCTGTAACGACCCGTAAATTGTCGGTAATTAAAATAGCTAATTTAATAAGATTTCGTGATTTAGTGTTAGAAAAAAATTGTAAGTCGTTTGGAATAATAATAAATGTTGAATCCATTGGGTATAATAGAGTAATTGATTGATAAATAAAATCTATCTAAATCAAATATTGAATATTGAACAGGTAAATTGTTTAAATTAAATATTTAAAACTTATTGAATAATTGAATAACTGTAAAATGAAAATAGTGTTCTAAATTGTGAATTGGTTTTAAAGGTTGAATCTTATAAGCTCAATTTCAATATTTTTAAAAGATAATGAATTATTGGATAATCGAAATTGTTTAAATTTAATATTTGGAATTTATTGAATAATTTAATAATGGGAATTGAATAACCGTATAATGGAAATGGTTGTTCTATAATTTTAATTCGTTTCAAAAGTTAAATTTTTAAGTTCGTTTTGAATATCTCAAAAGACAGTGATTCAAGAATAATAAAAATTGTTTAAATTTAATATTACAAATGTTTGAATAATTAAATTCCGAATTTGATATGATTAATTTGATATTGAAATTTAATATATGGAAATAGAGTGAACAATTGAAATTTGATTTAATATGATTCAAATTGGTTTCCAAAGTGAATGTAAGTTATATCGGGATTATAATAGAGTTAATAAGATTTTAAAATTGGAATTTATTGGATAATTGAATAACGGGTTTAATATGAGTAAAAATGATTTGTAAAATTTTATTTTATCATATTAAAGTTAGAATGATGTTGTAGAACTTTTAAAATCGAATTAAAAGTAAAATTGTGAAAATTGAATATTTTAATATTTAATTATCGACTGAAAAATAGCCAATTTTCGAACAGTCTCAGAATTGGACGAAATAGTTCCATTGGATCTGTAATAGTTTGTTATTATCGGATTTCAATTTTCGTAGCAATCGGAGTTTTCGTTTGACCGTGGCAGCTCGAAACGCATCGAAATTGTTTTAATATTAATTTGACGAGTTAAAATAGTCATTTTTCAAACAGTCTCGGATTTCGACGAAACTAGTTTCATCGGATCCGTAATGTGATATTATTGTAAGATTTCAAATTTCATGTCAATCGGATTTACCGTTTGTCCGGGGCAAGCCAAAACGCCTAGAAATTAGTTTAAATCGATTTAATTTAAATTGATCGTTTATCGCTGTAACTCACACATACGATAGCTTCCGAAACCTGTTCCATTGTATCCGAAACGCGGGATAAACACTAGAAACGCCGGTTACCGCGCGTAAATCGGAGTTCGGAAAACCCGGGATGAATAGTGTTCGTCGTTTTTCTATAAAAGCACGATATTGTTTCATTTTGCAAAAGAAAATAAAAACCCTAGGGTTTGTATAGCCGCCGCCTCTTATATCCATCAATGGCCAGAAAGCACTCTTCTTTCCCCCTTGATTTCTTCAAATCCGCTTATCGAATCGAAAAACTTCCAACTAGAAGATTGTAGAGGCCAGTGAGTTCTAGGTATCCAACAGGTATGATCGTATTTGGAGCTACCAATCGCTGGCAATTTACGTTCAAAGGCGTCGCATTCGCACGCATTTTCGTGCAGGGAGACACGACCGAGCTCCTCCCTGTTCCAGCCGAGAGTCGAGCATGAAACGAGCTTCGAAACCGTGTGTCTTGATCGTGGTGGAAGGGCTTGTAGGGGTTGCGGCTATTAGGGCTAAAACGGCGACGATTGGGTTCGTGTACTGGGGAGCATTGCGTGATGGAAGAGGAGAGGCGCATCCGCCTTGATGCGTGCAGGGTAAAATCCATCGGTCCAGGATGGGTTGGGTTAGAAAAGAAATATAAATTGTAAATTTATTTTTTTATAATTTGTATAAACTTTAAACTATCATATCTTGTTGATACGAGATCGGATTTTGACGAAACGAATTGCAACGGGTTCATTTTGTCGAGCGCTACGCTATGGAGCTGAATTGGAATCATTTGGAGCTAGTGGAAATTTCAGGTAAAATTAAACGCTCGTTTAATTTTATTCGAAATAAAACGCTGGAACTCAAGGTGAGTGTTTTATAACGCTCACAACGTACTAAATATCTTTATGCTAGTTAAATTTGATATTATGAAGTGTTATGATTTTATTTGTCGTTGTTTGATAAAAATTTAATTGTCATACAGCTTGTCATTTGAATTAACCGTTGAAAAATTAAATTGACAGTTAAATTGAAATTAAAATTGAATTGCAATAAAATTACCTGACATTGATAACTATGAAACTGCCATGAATTGTATTGTCTATTGGATGATGTATTTTGATGGATGTTATTGGTTGATATTTAATGTTTGGATGTTTATTTGCTTATATATACTGTTATGCATACATATGACACTGTGATCGGTTTAAGTAATATATACTCATCCCTGACATTTAATTTAAATAAATAATTACTCGGCCATAGGATAGAAAATTATATACGGACACCGAATTGGCTAAATTAATAATTTTTAAAATCGTCGATTTGAAATTTATTTAAATGTTTTGATTTAAAAGTTATAATTAGAAATCAATTTATAGAAATCGAATTTATCGAAAAATTGAGTTTGGAATGTTGAAATAGATTTTGGTTAAAAGAAATTGTTAAATGATTTAAGCTGAGACTTTGAAATTTAAAATTGGATTATGATTGAATTTCGAAAATTTATTCGTTTTAAAAGTGAACTTTAATTCGAGCTTTGAATATTACTAAGTAAAAGCGATATAAAATGATATTTGAAATTGAGCTTGAAATTGAATCATATTTGTAAGTGTGATTTAAAATTGAATATTGAAGGAAAATTTTGTCAAGTGTTAAAAATTGATATTTTGAAAAATCAAGCTAAAAATCCATATACATTGGAATTGAATAAGTTGAAGGTGAATGTAAAATTGAATAAATTTGAGGTCAAAGTTGACATTGATTTGAATTGAAATCGAAATTGAATCGGTAAATTGGAAATTGAAATTTATTTGAATTGGGAAGTTATAATTGAAATGGATTGGTTTTGAAGCTGTTTTAATTATTTTCCAAATTTCTCTGTTATATAAACCATTTTGAATACTTAAACTATTTTAATCTATTTTTAATCTACTTAACCCAATTTAAATTATTTTAAACTAGTTTATCTATTTTAAATCCATTTTAAAGATTTTAAGTATTTTTAACTATTTTAATTATTTAAAATACTTTTAAACTACTTAAAACTATTTTTTTTAAAAAATTTCAAGCTGGTTAATAAGGTGAAATGTTTATGTTTAAATCTTGAATTAAAATACGAATTGGGTTAAATGAAGTTGCAACCTAAATTGAAATTCGGAATGATTTTGAAATCGAAATGAGATATTGAGACGAAAAATGATTTTTGAAAAGGAACCTTATATTTTGAATGGCTATGTCGATATTTGAAATGGATTTGATTTTGAAGCGAATATGATATTTTGATATCAGTTATGAATCGATTTGAAATGTAAAAGAGTCAGCGGTGTAATAATACGTAGTTATTAAAGAGACCGGGATCAGATATGGACATACTCTCTGTCGATACCGAAAACCACTTTCATAACTATTATACGCGGAGTGTTGATCTAGAATGTAGTGGACGATTTGGTGAGCGCATTGATTGAAGAAAGAGAACGATATTGGATGACCCTTGACATGACTAAAACAGGAGCCGCGCCGGGCCATTCAGGTTCGCCACCTCTAGCGGACACACTTCTTCGATACCATATCTATTACATTTGTGATTCGATTTGGGTGCACCCCTTGATTTGGGAGTGTTGTTTCGCGGTGTTGGGGTAGCTGCTGGCTATGCCCAACATCAGTCCGGATCACGCAACTACTAGTATCCTAGTTGGTATCGCCTCATGTACCTTGTCATACTGATTATCCTATTCGCGACCACTACGTTATGTCTTGTGTTATACCTATGGGGTACCCTCTGATAACCACTAGTTTATGGTGGGGTTTACGGTGCTGTATAGAGTATGACATTATAAAAACGTGTTAAGGGGGATTATGGTAACGCCTTAACGCTATTTTGATACTTTATATTACTGATAGACATTATCTACTTAGCGTACATTACTACAAAGTAGATAGTTTAACGGATCCTTAAGAGATGGAAAATCCCGTAACATCTCTTAAGTTATTGCACGCACGTTGACACTGGATATGAGATGTCAAACCCCGTAAACATCTTTGACGCCGTTACACTCATATTTATTTACGATTGATTTAACTTACATGAGGATATTTAGTCCTGACTTGAGTGTTTTGTCTTCTCCTTATGCTCGGGTCAGTCCTGAGTTTTTCAGATTTTTGAAGATCTATTCTGGAGGATAAAGACGAAGATTTGGTATACTATTACTATTATTATCCTTGCATCATGTTATCTGCTGCATTATTTTAAATTGTTCTGTTGTATATGAATAACTCGGATAAATGTTGTATAAATAATTGTCAAAGTATAGTAAACAGCTTCATGAACTGTTTATTTGACTATTATATTTTATCGTTCCGCTGCGAGATTCTGTGTTGTTTCTTTTCCTTTATTTCTCTTTCTTTTCTTTTCTTATTTACCCCCAATAACCATCTGCCCTTTTGAATGGTTTGGAATCGGCATGTGTATTTGATCGTCGGTTTAAACTGTCCAAAAAGGCGGGTCGTTACAGTTGGTATCAGAGCTTTGGTTTAGCGATAACCTTAGCTTTGTGGGGTATGACTCTTTATAAATAGGGTGGTAATACCCTATGATGAGTCGTTGAGAGTATATATATGAGAGAGCGTATTTGTTAGTGACATAAAATGTTTTATATTGTGTCGGTTGATTTGTTGAGTGGCTTATGGATTCTGGTCAATACGAGTAATTAACGTCATTGATAGGGATCTCTAAACTCTTAAATAAAACAATTCGACATAGTATTGTTTTGAAATTGGGTAAATGAAATAATTTTGCCCTAATTATATTTTGTGTATAAAGAATTTATTTTCAAAATTTATTGTGACTTATCTAGCTTACCTGGTTGTTAGGAATTAAAATATTAGTTATTATCATAAATTGGATATTGTAATTTAATAAATACGTGAATTACAAAATGAATAATGATAAAAACAACTTGTGGAATGTTTTAAGAAAGAAATTATTATAAGAATATTTTAAAAAGGTGACTTATGAATTAAAATAGATTTAAATTGGAAAATATTGAATTTAAGACCCGGAGATCTTGAAAAATGGTTTTCAAAGCTTTGAAGAAAATATATTGTGATATTAGTTGGAAATATTTATGAGAAATATTTTGAAAGGATTTTTAAGAAGGAATGAATATAGTACTCCTCTCTTATGTCGCTGGAAAATAATTTCGGTGATGACTGCGCAGCATCATCGACGTTCATTTTCGAGTCTCTAAGTGGGGGAGACTTCTAAGAAGCTTTGCTTTTCTTCGAAATTATTTTGGGTAAATGGGTTTTGGTTTAAAATCCAAAGGTATGATTTGATATATTAAAGATATAAGTGGATATGTTTATTTCAAATGATTTGAAAAGAACCGGGCATTTAAATTTCTAAGTTCTGTAAATTAATAATTTTCAAATTATTTGAATAAATTGTGAATAACCAGAATTTATAAAATAAGAGGATTAAGATATCTAAGCTATTGTTTTGGGAAAACTTTAAAGTTGAAAGGTAAAGAGGATTTAAACAAATTAAATTTGTGAACATTCTAATTAAGTAAAATGAAATTCTATAAATTTGTATAATACAAAATTTGCATTCTAATAACATATAATATGACTTACCAAATATTAAGAGGTTGAAATGATGTTTTGGATATGTAATGAGATGTTGTACAAATAAACAGAACCTGAAAACAATTGAAGTATACATATAAGGAAAACTAAAAAGGAATTAAAATGTATATAAATGTGAAATTTGGTTGTGATAAAAATTATAAAAACTTAAATATAGCATGAAATAATGAATGGATAAATGGAACAAGTAAGTGAACTGAAGAAAAGGCCATTGAGTCAAGCAATGTCTTTGTAAACTAGTGGAAAAATTAAATATAAATTTGCAACAAAAAAAATGTAAAGATAAATTTGTAACTTTTGAGATAACTATAAACTAAGAAAAGTCATATATGAGAAGTTAGACTTTTATGGAATGACTATAAACTAAAGTGATGATTAATAAAATGTTCCATAAATAAATTTGTATCAACTGAAACTATGAATATGGAGTAAATGTAAAAAAAAGGAATTTCTTATAGCTAAGAATCAATTGGAAAATGAAATTGAATTTAATTAAATTATATAGAATGTTTAAAATGAAATTGAGTAGGAAAATTCTATGATATGATGTTTAAGAAAAGATAATGTTAAAGAATATGCTATGTAAAGAAATGAATATACTAACTGAATAATGGATTGTGAGTAATTAAGTGAAAAAAAAATAGAAGTCAATAAAATAATTTAGTATAGATAAATTGGATAGAAATCCATTGGAAGGTAATACGTGAGATTGTACGTATATTATTTTATTCACATAACGATTTGATCCAAATTCGAGCACAAAATTTCAAGATGATTTATATCGATCCAAGTTAGGATTTTCCACTCGATTTTCGACGGCGAACCCTGGATATGGATTTTTAATTCGATTCTGGAATTCTCTATCATAGTATACGGCTATGCAAAGAGAGTAACAGTTTCCAATCAAGGAACCAAATCTGGGTCCGCACTAGAGAGTCGTGTGAACGATACTAGTTTGGAAGTGAAATTGTGTGATCGAATAAGCGATTAGATTGATATTGCTCACGGATGATATATGTATGACTTACGCACTTAATTAAATTTAATATTGGAAATTTAAGATGCCAAATATAAAATGATTCTTTTAAAATTATATAACAGGATATATATATATATATATATATATATATATATATATATATATATATATAAAAGAGATAAACCAAATTGAATGTAAAATTAATAATTTGGTTATGTTGGGTATGATTTGGTTGTTAGATGATTGTTAATTGATTGTATATAACTCATTAAGTGTTAAAGAAATTGAAAGCTATAAATCATTGAAATCAAATTGGAAGTTAAATGAATTTAAATAGAATTTAATTTGATTCAAATTGGAAGTAAACTAATGTAATTATAAATTAGTGAATGTTAACTAATTGAATTGAGAATGAATGTTAGTAAAATCCAACGTTAATGAATTAACTGTGATTAAAATGGAAAACCAAGTGAATAAATATTAATAAGAATTGAATTGATATTGATCGATTATGCATTTGTTGGATGATAGTTGGATGATAATTGATTTGTTGGATGCATTTGTTGTTTGTTGCATTTGCTATGTTGGCACATGTAGTTGTTATGTTTCTATATGATGTATATTGATATTATTTTCATATATGCATATTTCTCATGGTTTGTTGAGTGTTTAGTAGGTGCGGATTGCGCTTGCTTCGCATTTGGAGCTCGCTTTCGCGCTATATTAGCCGTATATGCTCGCTAACAATATATAAGGTACATATCTCGGATTACATACCGTACTTTTACATTTTTTTCCCTGCGGGATGCCTCATCACTTAATGAGATGTATATTTGTGATATATATACTGTCATTTTTTTTCGATCGAGCCGCGCAAAGGAGACTCTGCCGAAATTTTCTGTAAATCTGGGTGTTAGAATTTTTTTCTTCAAGTTTTAATTTTTTTTATATAACTTGTTTTGATAACTAACTTTAAAGTTGGAAAGCCGTTCGGGGTAACTTAGTGGAAGCGTAGTTATGACTTTATAAATGAAATTTCATTGTTTATAAGTTGGTAACTTTGAATAAAATATATCTAAGGTTGAATTCTATACTTAGTTCCTTTTCCCTTCTTTTTCCTTTTCGGGGATGAAAAGTTTTGAGTGGGGGAGAGTGTAACGACCCGTAAATTTTCGATAATTAAAATAGCTAATTTAATAAGATTTCGTGATTTAGTGTTAGAAAAAATTGTAAGTCATTTGGAATAATAATAAATGTTGAATCCATTGGGTATAATAGAGTAATTGATTGATAAGTAAAATCTATCTAAATCAAATATTGAATATCGAACAGGTAAATTGTTTAAATTAAATATTTAAAACTTATTGAATAATTGAATAACTGTAAAATGAAAATAGTGTTCTAAATTGTGAATTGGTTTTAAAGGTTGAATCTTATAAGCTCAATTTCAATATTTTTAAAAGATAATGAATTATTGGGTAATCGAAATTGTTTAAATTTAATATTTGGAATTTATTAAATAATTTAATAATGGGAATTGAATAACCGTATAATGGAAATGGTTGTTCTATAATTTTAATTCGTTTCAAAAGTTAAATTTTTAAGTTCGTTTTGAATATCTCAAAAGACAGTGATCCAAGAATAATAAAAATTATTTAAATTTAATATTACAAATGTTTGAATAATTAAATTCCGAATTTGATATGATTAATTTGATATTGAAATTTAATATATGGAAATAGAGTGAACAATTGAAATTTGATTTAATATGATTCAAATTGGTTTCCAAAGTGAATGTAAGTTATATCGGGATTATAATAGAGTTAATAAGATTTTAAAATTGGAATTTATTGGATAATTGAATAACGGGTTTAATATGAGTAAAAATGATTTGTAAAATTTTATTTTATCATATTAAAGTTAGAATGATGTTGTAGAACTTTTAAAATCGAACTAAAAGTAAAATTGTGAAAATTGAATATTTTAATATTTAATTATCGACTGAAAAATAGCCAATTTTCGAACAGTCTCAGAATTGGACGAAACTAGTTCCATTGGAACCGTAATAGTTTGTTATTATCGGATTTCAATTTTCATAGCAATCGAAGTTTTCGTTTGACCGTGGCAGCTCGAAACGCATCGAAATTGTTTTAATATTAATTTGACGAGTTAAAATAGTCATTTTTCAAACAGTCTCGGATTTCGACAAAACTAGTTTCATCGGATCCGTAATGTGATATTATTGTAAGATTTCAAATTTCATGTCAATCGGATTTACCGTTTGTCCGGGGCAAGCCAAAACGTATAGAAGTTAGTTTAAATCGATTTAATTTAAATTGATCATTTATCACTGTAACTCACACATACGATCGAATTAGCTTCCGAAATCTGTTCCATTGTGTCCAAAACGCGGGATAAACCCTAGAAACGCCAGTTACCACGCGTAAATCGGAGTTCGGAAAACCCGGGATGAATAATGTTTGTCGTTTTTCTATAAAAGCACGATATTGTTTCATTTTGCAAAAGAAAATAAAAACCCTAGGGTTTGTACAGCCGCCGCCTCTTATATCCATCAATGGCCAGAAAGCACTCTTCTTTCCCCCTCGATTTCTTCAAATCCGCTTATCGAATCGAAAAACTTCCAACTAGAAGATTGTAGAGGCCAGTGAGTTCTAGGTATCCAACGGGTATGATCGTATTTGGAGCTACCAATCGCTGGCAATTTGCATTCAAAAGCGTCGCGTTCACACGCATTTTCGTGCAGGGAGACACGACCGAGCTCCTCCCTGTTCCTGCCGAGAGTCGAGCATGAAACGAGCTTCGAAACCGTGTTTCTTGATCATGGTGGAAGGGCTTGTAGGGGTTGCGGCTAATAGGGCTAAAACGGCGGCGACTGGGTTCGTGTACTGGGGAGCATCGCGTGATGGAAGAGGAGAGGCGCATCGGCCTTGATGCGTGCATGGCAAAATCCAACGGTCCAGGATGGGTTGGGTTAGAAAAGAAATATAAATTGTAAATTTATTTTTTTATAATTTGTATAAACTTTAAACTATCATATCTTGTTGATACGAGGTCGGATTTTGACGAAACGAATTGCGACGGGTTCGTTTTGTCGAGTGCTATGCTATGGAGCTGAATTGGAATCATTTGGAGCTAGTGGAAATTTCAGGTAAAATTAAACGCTCGTTTAATTTTATTCGAAATAAAACGCTGGAACTATATTGAAATCAAGGTGAGTGTTTTATAACGCTCACAACGTACTAAATATCTTTATGCTAGTTAAATTTGATATTATGAAGTGTTATGATTTTATTTGTCGTTGTTTGATAAAAATTTAATTGTCATATAGCTTGTCATTTGAATTAACTGTTGAAAAATTAAATTGACATCTAAATTGAAATTAAAATTGAATTGCGATTAAATTGCTTGACATTGATAACTATGAAACTGCCATGAATTGTATTGTCTATTGGATGATGTATTTTGATGGATGTTATTGGTTGATATTTAATGTTTGGATGTTTATTTGCTTATATATACTGTTATACATACATATGACACTGTGATCGGTTTAAGTAGTATCTACTCATCCCTGACATTTAATTTAAATAAATAAGTACTCGGCCATAGGATAGAAAATTATATACGGACACCGAATTGGCTAAATTAATAATTTTTAAAATCGTCGATTTGAAATTTATTTAAATGTTTTGATTTAAGTTATAAATAGAAATCAATTTATAAAAATCGAATTTATCGAAAAATTGAGTTTGGAATGTTGAAATAGATTTTGGTTAAAAGAAATTGTTAAATGATTTAAGCTGAGACTTTGAAATTTAAAATTGGGTTATGATTGAATTTCGAAAATTTATTCGTTTTAAAAGAATGAACTTTAATTCGAGCTTTGAATATTACTAAGTAAAAGCGATATAAAATGATATTTGAAATTGAGCTTGAAATTGAATCACATTTGTAAGTGGGATTTAAAATTGCATATTGAAGGAAAATTTTGTCAAGTGTTAAAAATTGATATTTTGGAAAATCAAGCTAAAAATCCGTATACATTGGAATTGAATAAGTTGAAGGTGAATGTAAAATTGAATAAATTTGAAGTCAAAGTTGACATTGATTTGAATTGAAATCGAAATTGAATCAGTAAATTGGAAATTGAAATTTATTTGAATTGGGAAGTTATAATTGAAATGGATTGGTTTTGAAGCTGTTTTAATTGTTTTCCAAATTTCTCTGTTATATAAACCATTTTGAATACTTAAACTATTTTAATCTATTTTTAATCTACTTAACCCAATTTAAATTATTTTAAACTAGTTTATCTATTTTAAATCCATTTTATAGATTTTAAGTATTTTGAACTATTTTAATTATTTAAACTACTTTTAAACTACTTAAACTATTTTCTAAATTTTTTTTCAAGCTGGTTAATAAGGTGAAATGTTTATGTTTAAATCTTGAATTTAAATATGAATTGGGTTAAATGAAGTTGCAACCTAAATTGAAATTCGGAATGATTTTGAAATCGAAATGAGATATTGAGACGAAAAATGATAACCTTATATTTTGAATGGCTATGTCGATATTTGAAATGGATTTGATTTTGAAGCGAATATGATATTTTGATATCAGTTAGGAATCGATTTGAAATGTAAAAGAGCCAACGGTGTAATAATACGTAGTTATTAAAGAGACCGGGATCAGATATGGACATACTCTCTGTCGATACCGAAAACCACTTTAATAACTATTATACGCGGAGTGTTGATCCAGAATGAAGTGGACGGTTTGGTGGACGCGTTGATTGAAGAAAGAGAACGATATTGGATGACCCTTGACATGATTAAAACAGGAGCCGCGCCGGGCCATTGAGGTTCGCCACCTCTAGCGGACACACTTCTTTGATACCATATCTATTAGATTTGTGATTCGATTTGGGTGCACCCCTTGATTTGGGAGTGTTGTTTCGCGGTGTTGGGGTAGCTGCTGGCTATGCCCAACATCAGTCCGGAACGCAACTACTAGTATCCTAGTTGGTATCGCCTCATGTACCTTGTCATACTGATTATCCTATTCGCGACCACTACGTTATGTTTTGTGTTATACCTATGGGGTACCCTCTGATAACTACCAGTTTACGGTGGGGCTTACGGTGCTGTATAGAGTATGGCATTATAAAAACGTGTTAAAGGGGATTATGGTAACGCCTTAACGCTATTTTGATACTTTATATTACTGATAGACATTATCTACTTTGCGTACATTACTACATAGTAGATAGTTTAACGGATCCTTAAGAGATGGAAAATCCCATAACATCTCTTAAGTTATTGCACGCACGTTGACACTGGATATGAGATGTCAAACCCCGTAAACATCTCTGACGCCGTTACGCTCATATTTATTTACGATTGATTTAACTTACATGAGGACATTTAGTCCTGACTCGAGTGTTTTGTCTTTACATTACGCTCGGGTCAGTCCTGAGTTTTTTAGATTTTTGTAGATCTATTCTGGAGGATGAAGACGAAGATTTGGTATACTATTACTATTATTACCCTTGCATCATGCTATCTGCTGCATTATTTAAATTGTTCTATTGTATATGAATAACTCGGATAAATGTTGTACAAATAATTGTCAAAGTATAGTAAACAGCTTCATGAACTGTTTATTTGACTATTATATTTTATCGTTCCGCTGCGAGATTCTGTGTTGTTTCTTTTCCTTTATTTCTCTTTCTTTTCTTTTCTTATTTACCCCAATAACCATCTTCCCTTTTGAATGGTTTGGAATCAGCATGTGTATTTGATCGTCGGTTTAAACTGTATAAAAAGGCGGGTCGTTACACTCTCTATAACTTGGAACGGTCCAACATATCAAGGTGCCAGTTTTCCTAACTTTTTGAATCGTACCAAACCTTTCATCAGTGATACCTTGATGAAAACCTTATCTCTGACTGAGAACTCGAGATCTTTATGCCTTTTATCTGAGTAACTCTTCTGTCTAGACTGAGCTTCCTTTATCCTACCTCAGATCAACTCAATCTTTTCTGTCGCCTCTCTTACCAGATCTGGACCTAAGAATAATCTGTCTCTAGTTTCCAACCAACATGATGGTGACTTGCATGGCCTTCCATACAAATTTTCGAAAGCCTCCATTCCTATACTAGTCTAACAACTGTTATTATAGGAAAACTCGACTAAGTGTAGGTGATCCTTCCAAGATCCACCAAAGCCTAGCAAACAATCTCTCAACGAATCCTCGAGTACCTTATTAACTCTCTCTGACCGTCCATTTGAGGATGGTACGCGTTACTCATCTTGAGCTTGGTACCTAAGACATCTTATAGACTCTTCCAGAATTTGCTAGTAAATAAAGCATCTCTGTCACTGACTCTACTACAAGGAATTCCATGCAATCTAACTATATTCTTCATAAATAATTTAGCTAAAACAGGTTCCATCCTGGTTGATTTAACTGGAATGAAATATGCACTCTTGGTTAACCGTCCACCATGACTCATATGCTTTCATTTCCTCGACTCGACGTTAGCAACCCATCTATAAAATCCATGGATATCAAATCCCATTTCCAAACTGGTATCTCCAAAGTATAATTCAATTCACTCAGCTTTTGATGCTCGACCTTTACTTGATAGTTCACACACTACCTTACCCATAAGCCAACATCCTTCTTTATACCTTCACGGTAGAAACTCCTCTTTATATCCTGATACATCCTGGTTCCTCTAGGATAAATCATAAATTTGGATCAATGACATTCCCTAAGAACTTCCTTCCTTTAGTCCTCGACATTTGGGACACACAACTGTCCTTTCTTTCTCAACCATCCCTTTTGGTCAAGATTAAAAGCTTTTAAATCATTAGTCTATGACCAACCCTCAAGCCTTATAATCTTCTCGGCTAACAATGGGTCTTCTTTCTGCTTAGAAGTAATCCTTTTGATTGGTATTGGTCGAACTTCCAAGCAAGATACCATGGCAGTGCTCTAACTAGAGCTAGCAATCGATCTTAACTGCATGCTACAAGTAGTTAAAGGCTCGAGATCTTTCCATTCTGTCAACATGGCTAACCACATTCTGATGTTTTCTACTAAGAGTATCCGACATTTTATTCCTTTTCCCATGTGTGTACTCTATACTAAAATCATATCCCACTAAAAACTCCAGCCACCTTTGTTGTCTCATATTCAACTCCTTTTGATAGAATAAATACCTTAAAGACTTATAATCTATATATAACTCAAATCTCTCCCCTAAGAGATAATGTCTCCATACTTTCAGCGCGAAGATCACCGCATTCAACTCTAGAACATGAATCTCACTTCATGTGCTCTAAGATATCTCAAAGCATAGGCAATAACTTTACCTTTCTGCATCAACACAGCCTCTAGTTTGGTTCCACATTAATTGGTATACACTACCAGTCCTTGGTTCCCCTTTGGAACTACTAACATAGGCGTGTTGGTTAACAAATGTTTTAACTTAAGGAATGCTTCCTCAAAATTGTCAGACCAAATAAACTTCACCTCCTTCCTAGTTAGCTTAGTCAAAGGCCCTTTTATCCATGAGAAATCTCAATGAATCTCCGGTAATAGCCAGCAAGTCCAAGAAAACTTCTAACCTCAGTCACCATCTCTAGTCTCTTCCAGTTGTTAACAACTTTGATCTTATTTGGATCGAATGACAAACCCTTCTTTGAAACCACATGACCAAGAAACATTACCTCTTTCTTCCAAAAATGACACTTTGAAAACTTCGCTTTCAGTTGATGTTGTCTTAGGATTTCAAGCACTATTCTAAGGTGAACTTCATGCTCTTTCTCATCCTTAGATTATATTAAGATGTCATCTATGAATACCAACATTGAATCTATTCAAGTGCTCTTGAAAATTTTGGTTCATCAAATCCATAAAGAAAGCTGGTGCATTCGTTCTCCCGAATGGCATTACTAACCATTCTACGAATCATACCTGGTTCGAAATGCCGTCAATAGAATACTGTCCTCTGCCACTCTTAATTGATGGAAACCTTTCGCCAAATTAAATTGGAAAAATACTTTGGCTACACACAACTGATTAAATAAATCATCTATTCTCAGCAAAAGATACTTGTTCTTGATCATCTTCTCGTTCAACTTACAACAGTTAATACAAAACCTTACGACCCGTCCGGTTTCTTTACGAACACCATGGCCGCTCCTCAATGCGAACTGCTTGGTCTAATAAAATTCTTCTCTTTTAAATCCACTAGCTTCACCTTTAATTTCCTCATCTTGGTTGGTGTCATCTTATTAGGTAGTCTACTTATAGGTTCAGATTCTAGCATAAGATCTATCCGAAACTTAATGGCTCGTTTCGGTGGTGATCCCGTAACTAGCTCAAAAACATCTACAAACTTTCTTGCTACCCGAACCTGACTCAACTCTTCTTCGCCAATAGCATACAACAAAGCGCAAGCACTCCGATCTGAGTTCTCCATTGAGAATGTAATTCGATTATGACTATTAGTGTGTCTTAGCAATATTTCTTATCTTGGAAAAATATCCTAGCATCATATTTGTCTAGCCAATCCATACCCAAAATTATTCTGAAGTCTACGAAATCAAAAATATACAAACTGCATGCAAACTTATGACCGAAAAATCAAGTTCTAACTGATTACATCTCATCCCCAAACTGACATACCCTCCTATTGGGTTGGCAACCCTTAAGGAAGTAACAAGGTATGAGGGTTCTAAACATAACTTATCAACTAAATACTAAGATATAAATGAATGCGATGCACCGGTATCAAATAGTACCCTAACTAGTATACTTTAAATCAAAAGCATACCATCCATCGTAGTCTTTCCTTTCTCAGCAGCAGTTGGCTTAGCAGACGATGGCCCAACAACAAAGACTTCCCCTTGTCCATCCTGACCGATTCTAGACACCGATTCTTATAATGCCCAATCTAATCGTAGTTAAAGCACTTCACGCCTTTATTATCTATAGCCTTCTTCCCTTTTCCAGTTCGAAATTCATTAGCCTAATATCCCTTCTTATCACACTTAAGACAGGCTAGATTAGTGTTCGCCTTCTTGGCAGCTTCTCCCTTCTGAATTCCCTTCTTAAAGAATTCCCTTTTCTTACCCTGAAAACCCTGGGTTTCAACCTGCTTCTCCTTCCCGTAAGTAGCAAGCATCTCTTTACTCAAGATTTCCATCTCCATAACAATATTACTTGAATCACGAAGATGTGGAATAGCCGCCCTTGCAATCTTGGGTCTTAATCCTCAAATAAACTTCTCATTTCTTTTGATGACAGTGTTAATGGTAGCATATCCGCATCTGCACAGCTCATCAAACTTCGTAGCATACTCAATCACCGACATCTCACCCTACACTAGATCCATGAACTTTTTGAGCAATACTGACTTGGTGATTTAAGTTAAAAACCTCTCTTCGAATCTCCTTCAAAATTCCACCCAAGTCAACTCCTCCTCGGGAACTCCTATGATAATACTATTCCACCAAGAAGTGTTACTCCCTGCAATTTTCTAGAGGCAAGTCTCCTCTTCTGCTCATCCTTTAATCCCAATTCAGTAAAGATCCTTTCATAATGCAAAAGCCAGTTCTCTACTTCTATAGCATCCTTCTTTCCCAAAAATGGCTTCCCACCAAGACTAGTATAACCCCTTCTCAGCTTAGCATAGTTGTTGCCAACTGGGGCTATGGGATTTGCTCCTACAACATTCCCAGCGTTACTCAGAGCAACTCTTGCTGCAGCTCCTGCTTGCATCAGATTGACAAGAACTGATACATCATCCCCATGTCTACTCGCAGATTTCTAGCAACTGCATTGGCATTTGCGTTTGGATTAGCATTTGCCTGTTGACCTAGGTTTCTCCTATTGGGTCGACCATTTACATTGGTTGTGGTTCTTCCTCCACCTAGATTTCTTTATTCGTTTCCTGCTTCCATATCCTCCTTTCTTGCAAATTAGCATACCAGGCTTAGTAAGATACAGAAGAACAGTGTAAGAGAGTCGGGATTACATACCTATAGATATATACATAACAACTACAAGTACGTTACTATAGCATTAACCTAAACACTAATCTTATTTTCTGATTCATAAAATTATGTTTTGAAAAACATTCTAGGTTTAAATTATTTTTAAGTTTACATAAACCTCGCCCCGATACCAACTTGTAACATGCCCCACTAGGAGGCCTAAAACTAACGGCTACTAATGATGCAGTCATCCATAATTATTAATTCTCAATGACCAAACGCAGTAATGTTAGATATATTAATACAACAGAAACACATGGATATCGAAAATTTTAAACCATAAAACAAATTTCTCATTCCACTTTAAATAATATTTCAAATTCATTACATAATCCAAGTTGTGAGAACGACATTCAGAGAAGATATAATTATTACAAAATACGCCAAGGGTGACATACGAGGATGCCCCTTTGGATGATACAGTCTAAACATAGGGAATAAAACAACTTTCACCATTACAACCAAAACATAACGGAATCAAATAAAAATAACTCATATTAGCTAGCTTGCCTCCTACACGTCTCTGGAAGCTTATTCATCCAAAGAAGAACCTGAAACCCTTAACTCTCAAATTACTCAAAATTAATTGAGCGCCCGAGAGTTTAAAGGGAAAACATAAACTTCAAGTCGGACAAAAAGCCTGGTGTGAATAATAACCTACCATTCCGAACTATATAGATATCTAGTGGGACCACGCCACTTAGAGGAACGGGTTTTCCCCTCACTAGTACCTTAACCAAAATTTATAATAACCATATATTACACACCTGCATCCACATTGGTTAAAACATAAAATAATATAATGATATGCAATTATACAATATATCATGGATTTCCCATTACCATTCATCTGACTATCTATCTCAAGTTGTAGTTTCTAGGGTCACTATTAAACTATTAGTTTTCATGGGCTAACAATAACCTGTTTAAATCTTACGGACATCTGCCTGGTTTCATTGTTTTCATGCGGTCACTGAAAATCTGTTGGCCCTACCAATAACTTCATCCAATTATAGTTTTCATGGGTTCGCTATAAACCTATTGGGATCTCCAATAACTTCTTTCATGCTATTGTTTTCATAGGTTAACTACAAACCTATTGATCTCTATCAATAACTTAATCCAGATATAGTTTTCATGGGATCACTAAGAACCCGTCTAAACTAACAACTCTTTAATCAGTCTTTGGGCATCCTACAATCTAGTCTACTTAACCGCTTGGATGCAACTCTACTCATACAGGAGTTAACTCAATATATATTCACTACTGGATCAACCTAGCAGTTATTCTTCCCTTGCACCCCAAGATACAGGTATGGGTTAATTATAAGTGATTATATTTATAAAAGAAGCACACATAATAACTGATCATAACATAATCATATAAGCATTACTTGTTAAATTTCCTTGTAATCATTTTTCCAATGAAACATGGCTAATACCTTTAACTTACTATTATTAACAAGAAAAGCTTCTTCGAAAACTCCAAAGATAAATGCCATTTCAAAACTCTTTTATATTCCCATTGGTTTATCTCTTAAAATTTGAGATTGGGTTCTTTGTTTTGTAAACTAAGGCTTTCGATAACTTAGACCTTCTCCTTTGAAACCATTAAAATATATACTTTGAGAGTATTCAAACCTTCTTTTCAAAACACTTAAAAATATGCCTTTCGAAACACTCAAAACATCTCTTTTGAAAGCATCAAAACCTTCCTTTCGAAACGATTAAAACATTCCTTATGAAAGTATTCTAAAGCCTATCTTTCAAAACTTTTAGTCCAAGTATGATCTATAGAAGCATAACTTCGAAACCATTTGAAAGTATCTCTTTCAAAATCATTGGGTTTAACTTTAAATATAACTTCTAGGTCAAAGTTAACACAAACGAAAGTTACCCTTACGAAACCATTAACCTTTAAATAAAAGAATTTGGGGAAAACAGATGGCTTCGAAACCACCCTTTCGAAAGCATTAGTCTTTAAGTAAAACAATTGGAAGGACAGCTTCGAGATGACCTTTCAATACCATTGCTTTCAAAAACCCTAATAAGCGGCTACTGGAGCCCTTTTGAAAGCATTGGAAAAAGGAGCTTCAATATTAATAAACGAAGCTTCCCTTTCGAACTCATTGGTATAACGCTATAAAGAAAAGTGGCCTTTAATCCTTTCCAAAGGTATGAAGACGACGGCTAGGTTTCGACTAGGTTCAAAACTACCATTTCAAAATCTCCTCTTTAAAACTTAATGTGCTATAACCCAATCAAAAGCTACTATAAAATAAAGGCAAGCGGCAATCCATTCGGAAGCTATATAAAAATAACTTCAACCTATTTGAAAGCTTCTTGGAAAATAAGCGGCAATTCTTCGAAAGCAAAACAAAGGCGAGTGGGTTGATTCGAAAGCACGACTTTAACCCCTTCGAACGCATGGTTTCGGCACTATACCTTCTGCCTTTCTTCGATCCACTACATAACAAAGAGTTGATACCATGTGTATTGGTTTCGTCTTGGTCAGAAGTAGAGGTATGAGGCCGAAAGGTTGCAAATGGAAGTGGCGAAGCAGTAAATTGAAGCAAAAATGTTTTGTTGCCTTTAAAGTAATTGCTTTTCAACTAACTTGCCTTATTTGTAAAAATATAATTCGTTGTCGTAACCTTTAAATAATCTCTTCTAAAAAGGCTGCCAAACTCATCATTTATATTATTCAAAAATAATTAGCGAAGCACTTCCTTTAGCAAAAACAATTAAGACATTTATGTCCTCCAACTTAACTAATTAATTTCCATATTAAATCACTTAGGAAAAATCCCCAAAAATAATCTTAATTCACTTTTGATATGTTATCTAATATATATAAGTTTCAGACAAAAAATCCTTTATATGTTTGCCGAAATTAATTTTTAAACCCAAATTATCTATTTCTTCCATTTAAAATTCATAATAAATTATTCATAGCTTGGACAATTATAAAAATTTAAATCCATCTCCAAAATAATGTTTTATATAACATATTAAATCCTCATGGCATTCTAAACAAATTTTTAATGATTTAGCCTTAAAACCAAATCAAACATTTTTCAAACATTTGTTTAAATCAAACATGGCATTTTATCATAGCAAGTCATCATTAAAATAAAAAAAATGGATTTAAATATAAAACCCAAAATCAAATTGTTCATGAAAGCGAAAATCAGATGGTTTTGATGATTATTCATCTTGGTTTGGATAAGGAACTTGAAATTTGATCTTGCTTAATCCTCCTTTGCTTGAATCCTAAGCTTTTAGTTGACTTTAATCTCATTTTCCCCTAAGGTTGTGGCCAGCCTTGCTGTTTGGTTTATGTTTTAGATTTATGAACGTACGAGAATGAAAATGGAATATGGGTTTAGGAGTTATAAGGTTATAGTGGATGGCTATTTCCCATAATACCCTTGCCTTATTCTCTTATTAGTTAACTTATAAAACCATTTCATAAACTCATTCTTTTGATTTTATTAAGTTAAGCACGATCTCTATTTTATCTCAATCTCCTTATCACTCCAGTTTCAACATTATTCCATTTAATTTATTTAAGTAATTAGGGGTGTTACAAAATGTCATAAAGTTTATACAATGGAAATAAACTCAATAATGGTCTTGAAAATAAGTATAAGAATTCACTGCTAAAACTCCCCAGTGTTGCACAGCAGAAAAAGCATAATATCTATATACGTGTATAATACAAGATAGCTCCATCCAGCTCGTCCCTCAAAGTGTTATTGCATCACTTAGACCTGTTATCTAGTCTACCCATTTAAGAGTACCCAAAACAATAAAAAGCAAAGCACAAAACTTTGGGTCAAACAACAGTCTGGTGTGAGCGGTAAATGAGTCTCAAAATACTATATAGGTAAATATGGTAAGGAACAAGAGTACACAAACCATACTTGGAATGTCCCTGAACCAATGAGTTAGCATATAGCACTATAATAAGCTACTCTACAATATCATAAAGATATACCATAAGCTAAATAAAGGATATCAGCCTTCCAAGTATTCCTATCTCCATAACCTACTTCCTCTGATACCTATGAGTGATAGCCTACTAAAGAAAACAACCAAAGCATCCAGAGCATCCTTCAATAATCCTAACTATCACTCCTTATGCTTTGAATATATCATAACTTATATGGCCCATAGGCCAGGGACTAATGGAAATCTTGATTCTCTGTTGTACTCTCGTATCTTGCGGCCTAAAGCAGGATACATGTCTCACAGCCTAAAACTGGACCCTAGACCCAAATCTACAGGTCCAAGGTATACAGATCCCTTAATTGATCCATGGGAGTCCCCATACAATACCACAGTTTTGAGTACAACTGAAAACTCTCCAAGCATCAATGATTTCTCAGCACATATGCCCGAGCCCACCTTTGCTCCATTTGGATATGACCCCTTCTTGCTCAATCCAATTTCTATTATTTATGAGGAATCCTTCCACATTCTTCGACCATGCGGCTCCCTCCTTTACAAGCCACCATTTTCGTTATCTACTCCCAACAGGAGCCAACGTTCAAAGATCATAGCTTTTCATTATTTTGTTATATCGTCATCCAACCTGATACGAACGAGATAATATCTACAGCACAGTCCGTAGAACCTCAAGAACAATCCCTGGAAGTTCCAACCATATATCATGCACCATGATAACTCGGTCCGAGTTATCATGGTATAACTCGGTGCCGAGTTATACACTTAGCAAACAAATGGCTAATTCCTCTTCCACGTCTCTAGTACTCACCTTTTGGTGTCTTGGACCCTAATTCATCCATCTTTGATAACCCGACCCCTGCTCGGAAGCTCCACTGCTAAGTTCTAGAGACAACTCATCTTGCCAAATACCTTACATCTTACAATGTAATACCTCATCTAGCCAAGCTTTATCCATCCATTTCAACCATCAAGTCATAGCCACCTTCCACATAACTTGATGGCGAGTTATAAGCATAACTCGTTGCCAACCAAACTTGATAACTCATCATAAACTCGATCACTTAGCCAATCTTCCAGAACCTTACCATAAACAACCTCTATTAGCCATAGCTTTCCAAGCCATTAAGTCAACCATCACTCACGAGCTACCTTCTTAAGTTGGGTTTGAATATCTCCTTAACCGGTATTGAATTATCACTTTGCATCCAATCGACGTTATCTTATAGACTCCTACCGTGCTCCATAGCTTATCCGCCAAGTTTCGTCCAATTCTGACTATTTTTTCTATCGATTTGCTCAATTCTCCAACCTAACTTTCTATGCAATCACAACACTAGCAAACAACATTAAATGTATCATCCAAACATAGAATAATAAGTAATTTCATCCAATGAAACTGGCATTCCGTTAAAATAAGATAAACAAGGCAATTCCTAACATAGATCTACATATGACATGAATATATGAACATAAATCAAGGTGATTTGTAATCTATCAATATCATATGCATGGATTAACATGCCATTAAAGTTAAAAGGTGTTATCACCAAATTCAGTTTAAACATGTTAAATTCTATAATTCTACCATATATATACACATATGTATAGCATAGTGACAAGGCATAGACTACTCACCAATTACCAAATTCAACCAATTTGTATGTATTCTAATTTGGATAGAGAAGAAAAGCACTCCAATCAAGCAATTTGATGATCCATAGTTTCTAATTGAGGATCCACAATCTAGTTTGATTTAGAGAGCAATTTGGTGAAATTATGATGGATCTAGGGCTAAATAGGGTTTAGGCCTGATTTAGAATGAGAGGGAAAAGTTTTAATTTGACTCTCAAGCCTTTTATTTATAGTGTTCTCTAATAGATCAATGAACTCACTAACAAACTTAATTAATTACACACTAATTCTGACTAGCAGCTTTAAAACCTTAAAGCAAGCTTAAAATTTCAACCGTATGTCTGTTTTCTATTATGACCACTGTACGAAATGGAAAATCATCATTCTAAAGCAATGGAACTATTTGAGACCCAAATTCGACTCTATCAAAACTTATAGCCCAAACAAGATTTTCAATATCAAAATAGTCGTATAGAAATTAGGGAAAAATTATAAGTGTGTAAAATCTCTCTAAGAGTCATATTCCAAAATTATACAATCAAATGACCTCATACGAATGAATTAAAAATATTTTACAATCCTCCATACATAAGATATGGGTCGTTACATTCCTCCTCATTTGGAATTTCATCGCCGAAATCCCAAATGAGCCAAAGTGTAAGCAACTACGGTTATCCTACATGCCCACCAATCATAAGAAACCATTACACACATATCAAACAAGCAACCATGCAATCAATGGTATAAATGACCAATATTATTATGCCGAATACTAAACTATAAAATACAACATGCAATGGTGAAAGTAGATATGATAGATAGTGGATCTTACCATTTAAACAGCTTCAAACATGTAGTCCTCATGCCCTCCTATGTCTCCTACATACAACTGTTAACACTTTCTCTCCATGTACCTTTGGTAGCTTCACTGTTTTTCTCCTAAGCTGTTTCATATCGTGCCCAACAATATAAAGTGGTTTATGAGGTATAGAAACTTCTGGTTCTACCTTAATATCTTTTAGCCGATCCAGCGTAATCATCATGTTTGAGTAGTGCACAAACTTCCATGGGTAAGAGACATGACTATATGCCAGCTTCCCAATTCTCACGGCTATCGAAAAAGGACCCATGAATCTCGGTGCCAACTACCCCTTTCTACCGAATCAAACAACACTCTTTAATGGGGAAACTTTTACAAACACCATATCTTTGATGTAAAACTCTAAATCTCTTCATCTATTATCTGTCTAGCTTTTCTATCGATCCTGAGAAGCTTTCATTCGTTGTCAAATGACCTCAATATTCTTTGAAGTCTCTCTAACCATATCTGGCACAAGTATCAGTTTCCTGCCCTCTTAGCGTTACATTGTCAGCCATACAATGCATCGTACGGAGCCATACCAATACTCGACTGATAATTGTTATTGTTTACAAACTCCACCAAATGCAAATGATCATCCATTGATCCACCAAAGCCTATAATGCATGCTCTCAAGAGGTCTTCCAATGTATGATTTACTCTTTTGGTCTGCCCACCCATTTGCAGGTGATAAGTTGTACTAAGATGCAGCTTCAACTCTAATGCCTCTTGTAAACTCCTCCAAAACCCACTAGAACAACAGGTCTCGATCTCTCACAATGATCATCATCATACCTTGAAATCGCACTATCCATTTTACATACAACTCTACCATCTTAGATGTCATTCTACTTGATTTGATGGGTATAAACCTCGCACTCTTGGTCAACTGATCTACTTTGAACCAAATGCCATCATACCCTGCTCGAGTCCTCGGTGGTCCACCTACAAAATCCATCAATGCTCGCTCCTATTTCCACTTAGGAATCTTTAATGGTTGCTACAGTCCACTAGATTTCTTCGAATTTTCCTTCACTAACTGACAATTTATACATTTCGAGATGAATTCCCCTACGTCCCTTTTCATACCTTCCCAATAATAGGTTTTCTTTATATCTCGGTACATCTTCTTACCACCAGGATAAATGGTCAACCTGGAATGGTGGCACTCTCTTAGCACTTCGTCTCATAATTCATCAACATTAGATCAAACAACGTCCTGTCTTTATGAAGCCAATATTCGCAGTCGAGCTCGTATTGCTTTATATCTTCAGATTCTAATCCATCCTCTATCTTTGATATGATCTCCGCTAGCCTAGCATCTTGCTTCTGACTAGCATCGATCCTTCAATCAGAGTAGGTCTAGTCGATATGCTTGCCAAAATATAAGGTTCTAGCAGCAATGAGGCCTAAAATCAAATCCGACAACATATTCCATCTGCTTCCATCCCAAGAACATTGCTCCCAACCCAGCATGTCCTCTACTTGATTGATCAACGATTGCGCTGCCATTTCCGGGAGTGTAGGAAATACTAAAATCATAAGCGGCCAAGAACTCCAACCACCATTGCCTTTGAATGTTGAGAATCTTCTAAGAGAAAAGGTACTACAACGATATATTATCCGTAAATAACTCAAACTTTTCTCCTAGGAAATAGTGCCTTTACATCGTCAGAGAAAAAATAATTGCCGCCAAATCAAAATCATGAGCCAAATAAACCTTTCGGGCGGTTTCAGATGTCGACCAGCATAGGCAGAAACTTCCCCTTTCTCTATGACCATAGCACCCAATCCAACAACACAAGCATCAATGTATACAGTCAACTCTTGATTTCCACCTATAATGGTTAACACTTGTGCACTCTTCAACCTCTCTTTCAGACTTACAAATGCATGTTCACACTTAATGTCCCAAACAAAAGTCTGATTCTTCTTCGTCAAATTGGTCAACGGTATCGCTACCTTAGAAAAGTCCTTTATGAAGCGTCTATAGTATCCACTAATCCTAGGAAACTTCTGATATCCATAGCATTCTTCGGCTAATTCCAATCTTGGACTGCTGCCATTTTCGTAGGATCCACTGTTATATCCTGTCCCAAAAGGACATGATCCAAGAATCTCACTTCTTCTCTCCAGAGGTGACAATTAGAGAACTTCACTCTCAATATGTGCTTCCTCGATATCTCTAGCACTATCCTCAAGTGTGTTTTGTGCTCGTCTTTAGTTCTGGAGTTGATCAGAATATCATCCACGAATACAAGCATGAACTAATTCAAAGGGTCTCTGAAAACCCTAATCATGAGATCCACAAAGTATGTCAGAGCATTGGTTAAACCGAACGTCATCACCAACCACTCATAAAAACTCAATAGCGTACGAAATGCAGTAATATGCACGCTCTCCTTTGCTACTCTAGGTTGGTAAAATCCCATCACCAAATCCATTTGAGAGCGCACCTCCGCACCCTTTATACGATCGAACAAATCATCAATGCATTGTAGCGGATAATTATTCTTCTTCGTCACTTTATCCAGCTCACAATAATTCACATACAACCTCAACGAGACATCAGCCTTCATTGCAAATACCACAACTGCACTTCACTTGGATATGCACCTTCGAATGAACCCCTCTTTAATAGGTCATTCACTTGCACCTCCAAATCCTTTTGGTCTCTGGGCATCATACGCCTCAAAGGCATAACTATTGTTCTGGCTTCCTTCACAAAGTCTATCTGAAACCCGATCTCTCTATGCGGTGGGAATCTAGTCACTTCCATAAAGACATCCGGATACTCCCTAGCAGTAGGCACTATTGACAATCCCTTTTGTGGAACCTCAAGCGAATATAGAAAGCTAACCATCACCCTGTCTTCTGGTAGGAAACTAATCATTACTGTACGCCTATCCACATCTTTGGTTGTCCCCAATAGCTTTCACAATCCATTATGACCTTATACTTCCTAAGCTAATCCATACGTAATATAATCCCAAACCCAAAAAAGTTCAAATTAAAACAACCACAAACCAAAAACATCCATGATTCGATAAAACTAGGCCATGACAAACCATGTAAAGGCTAGTAGAGCCTTCAATGGGGTTCGTCACGATTAGGGGTCGGTCTGTTATCTCGGGTTCCAATCCCAATCTATCTACCAGGTCACTGCAGGTGAATGAATGAGAAGCACGGGTGTCAAATGAAACTCAAACATGAACATCACTAATAGAAAGCATACCGTGAATGATGACTCCCTTACCCTTCACCTTTGTTGAGGGAGAACTCAATAAAATCGGGACTACGTCCAAGGCATACGCTTTCATGACCTGCTCATCCTTCACTGGTTCTTGGATAATTCTTCTTCCAATGCCCAGTTTTTTCACGGTTGTAACATTTCCTCTTCGTACCCCCTTGCATTGTTTAATCAAACGGCCCTTTTTGTTGCATCCAAAGCAAATTGGTTTCCATTTATCCTTCTTATTACCACCCTTTCCCTAGGACCGCTTTCTCTTTTTGTTCCACTTCTTCTTGCATTTACCTCCTTACGGTGGCTTTGGCTCTTCTTTCTCAATAGAGATAACAATAGCAGTCTTAGCCTTAGGGTACAGGCTCTCATGGCGAAGCGCCTTCTCCATAAAATTCTCAAACAGCTCATCTATATGGTCCACCAGCTTTTCTCCCAAGTAATCATCCAAACAAATGATGAATTTCTCATTCTTCCTCAATGAAGTGTCGACGAATGATATCTTATACTTAAATACAACATCAAATTTTGCAATATATTCAAAAACTATCTTCTCTCCCTGCTTGAGATCAGCAAATTTTCTGAACAGAACCAACTTCTGAGCATTCAGTATAAACTTCTCTTCAAACTTCGTCTTAAACCGATCCCAAGAAAACTGGTCTTCTGTGGTAGCAATAGTGACAACATTCCACCAATTCATAGCTCGGTACTGAAGTTGCCTAGAAGAAAACTTCCTTTTCATAGCGTCATCCACTTCTATATCACTAAAGCGGTCGCAAGTATCCATCCAATCTTGCACTTTCATAGCTTACCTCGTTCCATGGAATGACTTCCCTCCAAGAGTGGACTAACCTTTGTTCAGCTTAGCAAAATCAGCTCTAGGCATTTGCATGAGAGCACCTCTATCTATTACCACCCAGGAGCATTCCTTATAATATTAGCCGTCATAGAATTGAATATGGCTTTGATAGCAGGTGTAGCGCTTCTGATACTACTCCTTCCTTTACCCCTAAAGCAAAATTCCTCATAGCATTCCTTGTAAGTCGGCTCATTCTTAGTTGTAACAAGAATGATAAGTCCCTCATTAAGAAAACTGTGTCCATAGTGCTCATGTGCATATGACTTATACTATATAGTATATTATTATTATATAGCTTTGAAAACCAAACTTATAACAAGTATGTACTCTCTCGTATATATGTACACACTCAAGATCTAGTCTAAAGCAATAAATCCTTCTTTACCTCTACTGGATTGTGGTATCAACTCCAGTTAATCGTGTAATCAAAGCTCTGATATCAAATGTGACTACCCTATATACCACCGGCACCAGTAGCATATAAATAGTGTGTTGTCCATGCACAGCTAATATAGGACGATCATCAGGCTTGAAATAAACCAATATACCATAACATATTGTATCTCATAGTACATGGGAAAAATATAGTATCACAGATATAACAAAAGAGACAGTAATAACTATGTGAACAAATCATCAAAGTACATATCCACACAATTATACATCAAATGTCATAGAGTTTATACAAAGGAAACAAACTCAATAACTGTCTCAAATATAAGTATAAGAAGTCACTGCTAAGGTTCCCCAGAGCTACATAGTAGAATAAGCGTAGACTCCATACATCTATATAATATGAGATAGCTCCATTCAGCTCGTCCTTCGAACAACTACCGCGTCACCTAGACTTATTATCTAGTCTACTCATTTAAGAGTATCCAAGCTACTAAGAAGCAAATCATAAAACCTTGGGTTAGACAATAGTTTGGTGTGAGTGGTGAATGAGTCTCAAAATATATGCAGGTAAATATGGTAAGGAACAAGAGTACACGAACCATACATGACATGTCCTTGCAACCAAAGAGTTAGCATATAGCACTACAATATGCTACTCTACAATATCATAAACATATACTACAAACCAAATAAAGGATATCAGCCTTAGCGGTATTCCTATCTCCAACCTACTTCCCCTAGTACCTATGATTGATAGCCTACTAAAGAAAACAACCAAAGCATCCGTAGCATCCATCCAAAATCCTAACTATCACTCCTTGTGCTCTGAATATATGATAATTTGTATGGACTCCAAGCTAGGGACTAATGGAAATTCAGGTTCTCTATTGTACTCTCATATCTCGCAGCCCAAAGATGGATACATGTCTCGCAGCCCAAAGCTGGACGCTAGACCTAAAGCTACAAGTTCAAGGTATATAGGTCCCTTAATTGACCCGTGGACGTCTCCACTTACAGTACCCCGGCTTTAAGCACAGCTGAAAACTCTTTAAGCATTAATGATTCCTTAGCATATATACCCAAGTCCACCTTTGCTCCATTTGGATACCGAGCCCTTCTTGCATAATCTAGTTTCTATTATTTACCAGGAACCATTCCATATTCCCCGATCATATGGGCTCCCTCCTTTACAAGCCGCCATCTTCATCGCCTACTCCCAACACGAGCCAACATTCGAAGACCATAGCTTTTCATTACATATTATATCATCATCCATCCTGATACAAATGAGCCAACACCTATAGCATGATCTACAAAATCTCAGCCATAGTCCCTAGAAGTTCCAACCCCATATCACGCACCATGATGACTTAGTACCGAGTAATAGATATAACTCGGTGCTAGGTTATATACTTGGCCAACTAATGGCTAATTACTCTTCTATGTCTCTAGTACTTCCCTTCCAGTGCCTTGGATCCCTGCTCGTCTCTCTTTGATAACTCAGCCCCCAATCCGAAGCTCCATTTCTAAGTTCTATAGATAACTTGGTATAGCATCCAATCCTTAGCCAAATACTTTGTGTCTTGCTATGAAATCCCTCATCTAGCCATGCTCTATCCATTTATGTCAACCATCGAGTCATAGCCTCCTTCTCAATAACTCGGTGGTGAGTTATAGGCATAATTCGTTGCCAACCTAGCTTGATAACTCATCGTAAACTCAAGCACTTAGTCAATCTTCCAAAACCTTATTATAGACAACCTTTATTAGCCATAGACTTCCAAGCCATCAAGTCGACCATCACTCACGAGCTACCTCCATGAGTCGGGTCCGACCTATCTCCTTAACTCGACACTACTTATCACTTTGCATCCAATCGAGGTGCGAGTTATTCAATAGAATCCTAGCATGCTCCAAATCCTATCCGCAAAATTTCATCGAATGCCGACAAACTTTGCCTCCAATTTGCTCAATTCTCTGACCTAACTTACTATGGAATCACAACACTAGCAAACAACATCAAAACATACCATCCAAACATATAATAATAAGCAATTTTATCCATTTAAACTTGCAATCCATCAAAATAAGATAAACAAGGCAATTCGTAACATATATATATATATATATATATGTATGTATGTATGTATGTATGTATGTATGTATGTATGTATGTATGTATATAAGACATGAATATATGAACATAAATCAAGATGTTTTCTAATCAATCAATATCATATGCATGGATTAACATGTCATTAAACTTAAAAAGGTTTTTATGGCCAAAATCAATTTAAAACATGTTAAATCCTATAATTCTACCTTATAAACATGTGTAGCATAGTGAGAAGGCATAAACCACTTACGAATTGCCAAATGAAACCAATTTGTATGTAGATATAATCCAAACAGCGAAGAAAATACTCCATATCAAGCAATTTCATGATCTCTGGCTTTTAATTAAGGATCCAATCTCCAATTTGCGATCTAGTTTGATTTAGAGAATTTTTTTGATGAGTTTGGATGATATTAGGATGTATCTAGGACCAACTAGGGTTTAGGCCTGATTTAGAATAAGAGGAAAAAGTTTTAATTTGAACCTTCAGCCCTCTATTTGTAGTGTGTTGTAACTAGACTAGTGGGCTCACTAACAGGCTTAATTAATTACACATTAATCCTAACCAACAGCTTTAAAAACTTAAAACAGGCATAACATTATAACCGTAAATCTGTTTTTCTATTATGACCAATATACGAAATAGGAATCCATCATCCTAAAGTAATGGAACTGGTTTGAAATCCTAAATCGACTTCTATCAAAAATTATAGCCCAAACCAGATTTTCAAGGTCAAAATGGTTACATAGAAATTCGAGAAAAATAATTCGGGAAAAATCATAGGTGTGTAAAATGTCGCTAAGAGTCACTTCCCAAGATTATAGAATCATATGACCTAATACGAATAAAATAAAATATTTTACGATCCTTCGATATATAAAATATGGATTGCTACATTCCCCTCTCACTTTAGGAATTTCATCGCTGTAATCCCTAAACAAGACAAAGTATAAGAAACCATAGTCATCGGGCATGCCTACGAATCATAAGCAACCATCACGACATTTTAAACAAGCAGCCATGCAATCAATAGCATAGGTGACTTATCCTAGCATGCGAAATACAAACCTATCAAATATAACATACAATGATGAATGTAGATGTGATAAATAGTGGATCTTACCATTCAAATATGCTTGTACATGTAGACCTCGTGCTCTCCTCCGTCTCCCACATAAAATCATCATCACTTCCGCTTCATTGTACTTTTACTAGCTTCACATCTTCCTCCTAAGTTGTTTCGTATCGTACCCAACAATACGAAGCGGCCTACAAGGTATAGAAACTTCTAGTTTTATCTTAACATCTTCTAGCTGATCCAATGTGATCATCAATCCCGAGTGGTGAACCAACTTTCACAGATAAGAGACATGAAAAATGTTGGGCACGCTTTCCATCTTCTAAGGTAAGTCAACCCTATATGATAGCTGTCTGATTCTCTCAACTATCAGAAAAGGTCCTATGAATCTCGGTGCCAACTTTCCCTTTCTACAGAATCGAACTACGTTATCTAGAGGAGAACCCTTTACAAACACCATACCTCTAATAGAAACCTCTAAATCTCTTCGTCTCGTATCTGCATAGCTTTACCGTCGATCTTGAGTTGCTTCCATTTAGTGTCGAGTGACCTCATCATCTCCGAAGTCTCTCTAATATATATGGCCTAAATATCTGTTTTTTGACCATTTCCTACCAATATGAAGGAGTGTTACATGGTCGTCCATACAATGCTTCACATAGAGCCATATCAATATCTAATTGATAACTATTGTTGTATATAACTCCATCAAATGCTAATAATCATCCCATAATCCACCAAAGTCTATAATGCAAGCTCATAAGAGATCTTCCAAAATACGATTTACACTTTCGATCTGCACATCCTTTTGTGGGTCATAAGCTGTACTAACATGCAGCTCCATCCCTAACACCACTTGTAAGCTCTTCCAAAATCCGCTAGTGAACAATGGGTTTCGATCGCTTACAACGCTCTTTGGCATACCACGATTTCGTACTATCCATTTTACATACAACTCTGCCAGCTTAGATGTCGTTCTACTTGATTTGATGGGTATAAACCTTGCACTCTTGGTCAACCGATCTACTAAAGCCAAATGCCATCATACCTTGCTCGAGTCCTCAGCAGTCCATCTACAAAATACATCGATGCTTACTCCTATGTCCATTTAGAAATCTCTAATGGTTACAACAGTCCACCAGATTTTTTTGACTCTGCCTTCACCAACTGACAGTTTATACATTTCAAGATGTATGCCCGTACAGCCCTCCTCATTCCTTCCCAATAATAAGTTTTCTTTATATTTTAGTACATCTTGTTACCGTGGGGATAAATGGTCAACCTAGAACGGCGACACTCTCTTAGTACTTCATCTCACAATCCATCAACATCATGATTAACAACCTCCCATCTTTACGAAGCGCACCTTCACATTTGAGCTCGTATTTCTCTGTATCTTCATATTCTACTCCTTCCTTTATCATTGCTATGATCTCCGCTAGCCTAGCATCTTGCTTTTGGCTAGTATCGATCCTTTGAATCAGAGTAGATCTAGTTGATAAGCTTGCCAACATTTAAGGTTCTAGCTTGCAGTGAGGCTTGAAATCAAATAGAGTAATATATTCATTAACTTCCCTTCTAAGACATTGCTTCCAACCCAGCATGTCTTCTACTCAATGCATCGGCAATTGCATTCCCTTTTCTAAGAGTGTAGGAAATACTAAAATCATATGAGGCCAAGAACTCCAACCAATGTTGTTGTCGAAGGTTAAGATCCTTCTAAGAGAATAGGTACTTTAAGGATCTATGGTCTGTAAAAAACTTAAACCTTTCTCCAAGCACATAGTTCCCCCACATCTTCAAAGCAAAAACAATTAATGCCAATTCCAAAATGTGTTGGATAATTCCTTTCATGCAGTTTCAACTGTCGACTTACATATGCAAGAACTTTCCCTTTCTGCATCAACATCGCACAGCATCCAGTACTACAAGCATCGGTGTATACTGTTAACTCTTTATTTCCACTTGGAGTGGCCAACACTAGTGCACTTATCAACCTCTCTTTTCAACTCACAAATGCATGCTCACACTTTGCGTCCCAAACAAAATTCTGATTCTGCTTAGTCAAATTGGTCAATGGTGCCTCTACCATCGAGAAGTCCTTTATGAAGCATTTATAGTACCACCAATCCTAGGAAACTTCTCACATCCATAGCATTCTTGGGCTGATTCAATCTTGGACTGCTGTTACTTTCATAGGATCCACTTCAATACCCTGTCCCGAAATGACATGACCTATGAATCTCACTTTTTCTTTCCAGAAGTCACACTTAGAGAACTTTGCCCTCAATTTATGCTTCCTCAATATCTCTAGCATAATCTTCAAGTGCATCTGTGCTCCTCTTCAGTTCTGTAGTAGATAAGAATATCATCCATGAACATAAGCATGAACTTATTCGGTTGGTCTTTGAAAACCCAATTCATGAGATCCATAAAGTATGTCGAAGCTTTGGTTAACCCGAATTGGCATCACTAACCATTTATAAAAACCAAACGACATATAAAACGCAGTAATAGAAACGCTCTTCTTTGCTACTCTAAGCGAGTGAAATCTTGTTGCCAAATCCCCCTATGACTACGCACTGTGAAGTCGATCGAACAAGTCATCAGTGCGTGGGAGTTGATACTTATTCTTCCTCATTACTATACTCAGCTCATGATAATCCACATACCATCTCAAAGAGCCATCCACCTTTGCTGCAAATACTAAAGGTGTGCCTCACTCAGATATGTGCTATCGAATGAACCCCTTCCTCAATAGGTCATTCACTTGCACCTCCAATTCCTTTTGCTCTCTTGGTGCCATACTCCTCAAAGGCATAACTATCTGTCTGGCTTCCTTCACCAAGTCTATCTAAAAATCGATGTCTTTATGCGACGACAATCTAGTCACTTCCTCGAAGACATCTAAATACTCCCTAGCAATAGGCACTGACAATGATCCCTCCTATGGAACCTCAAACGAATATAGAAAGCTAACCATCACCCCATTCTCTGGTAGGTAACTAATCACTATCGTTCACCCATCCACGTCTCTGATTGTCACTTTGTAACATTTCCTTTTCTCATCCACCTTGCAATCATTAATCAAATGACCTTTTTTGCATCCAAAGCAAGTAAATTTCCATTACCCTTCTTCTTACAACCCTTTCCAAGGGACCACTTTCTTTTCTCGTTACACTTCTTCTTGCATTCACCGCCTTGTTGCGACTTTAGTTCTTCTTTCTCAGTAGAAACAATAATTGCAACCTTAGCCTTAGGGTGCAAGCTCTCATGACGAAGCACTTTCTCTATAAGCTTCTCAAACAGCTTATCTATATGGTCCATTAGCTTTTCTCTCAATTAGTAATTCAAACCAATGATGGATTTTTCATTCTTCCTTAATGGAGTGTTGATGGATGACATCCCATACTTAACCAAAGCATCAAATTCTACCACATATTCAGAAATTGTCATCTCTCCCTGTTTTAAATTAGAAAATTTTCTAAACAGAACCGACTTCTAAGCAGCCGGAATAAACTTCTCCTTAAACCTCATCTTAAACTGATCCTAAGAAAACTGGTCTTCTAACATAGCAAGCAGTGACAACATTTCATCAATTCATAGCTCGGCCCTAAAGTTGCCTACAGGCCAATTTATTCTTCAAAGCATCATCCATTTCCATATCATTAAAGAAGCGCTCACAAGTATCAATCCAATCTTGCACTTCTATAACTAACTCCGTCCCATGGAATGACTTCCCTCCAAGGGTGGAGTAATCCTTGTTCAGCTTGGCGAAATCATCCCTCTGCACTTGCACAAGAGCACCTCCACCTATAACCATTCTGCGAGCATTCCTTACCATATTAGCCATCATCACATTGAACATGGTTTGGACATCAGGCATAATAGTTCTTGATCCCACTCCTTCCTCTACTCCTGAAGCAGAATTACTCATAGCATTCCTTATATGCCAGCTCATTCTAATCCATAACAAGAATGATTGGTCTTTCGTAACTGTGTCCATAGTGCTCATGTGCATGCGACTTATACTATATAATATATTATTATATTGCTTTGAAAACCAAACTCATAACAAGTACGCACTCTCTTGTATATATACACACCCACACACTCAAGACCTAGTCTAAGGCGGTAACTCCTTCTCTATCTCTATTGGTTCATGGTATCAACTTCAGTTAATCGTGTAACTAAAGCTCTAATACCAAATGTGACGATCGCCCTACATGCCAGAACTAATAGTATATAAATAGTGCATTTTCTATGCTCAGTTGATATAGGATGATCACCAGGGTTGAAATAAACCAGTATATCATATAGCCTGTCATATCTCACAATGCAAGGATAAAATATAATATCACAGATATAACAGAAGAGACAGTAATAACTATGTGAAAAAATCATCAAAGTATAGATCCACACGGTTATACATCAAATGTCATAAAGTTTATACAATGGAAACAAACTCAATAACTATCTCCAATAAAAGTATAAGAAGTCACTAATAAGGCTCCCTAGTGCTACAAAGTGGAATAAGCATAGACTCCATATATGCATATAATACGGGATAGGTGAATCCAGCTCGTCCTCAGAATAGCTATTGTGTCACCAATTATGTAGTCTGCTCATTTAAGAGTACTTAAGATAATAAGTACTTAAGATAATAAGAAGCAAAGCATAAAAAATTGGGTTAGACAACAATCTAATGTCAGTAGTAAATGAGTCTCAAAACTATACAGGTAAATATTTCAAGGAACAAGAGTACACGAACCATACCCGACCTGTTCCAACAACCAAAGAGTTAACAAATAATATTATAATATGCTACTCTACAATATCATAAAGATATAATAAAGATATAACACAAACCAAATAAAGTATTTCCGTCTTCTAGGTATTCCTATCTCCAATACCTATTTCCTTTGATACCTAGGAGTGATACCCTACTAAAGAAAACAACTAAAGCATCCATGGCATCCATTAATAATCCTAACTATTACTTCTTGTGCTCCGAATATGTGATAACTCGTATGGCCTCCAAGCTAGGGACTAATGTAAATCCCGGTTCTCTGTTGTACTCTTGTATCTCGTATCCCAAAGCTGGATACGTGTCCCGTGGCCCAAAGATGGACACTGGACCCAAAGCTACAGGTCCAAGGTATACAGGTCCCTCAATTGACCCATGCTCGTCCTCACTTACAATACCCCTGCTTCGAGTTGAAAACTCTCCGAGCATTAATGACTCCTTAGCACATATACCCAAGCCCAACTTTGCTCCATTTGGAAACTGAGCCCTTGTTGCTCAATCCTGTAACATCCCCCTACTTGGAGGCCCAAAATTAATGGCTATGGTGCTGTAGTAATCCATAGTTATTAATCCTTAGCGACCAAATATGGTCATATTAGATACATTGATACACAAAAACATATGAAAATGGAAAAAAAATTAAAACCTTAAACAAAATCACATTCCATTTCAAAACATTTCTAATTCATTACATAATCCCAAAATTGTTAACCACGTTCAAAGTAAATATATTTATCACAACATACGCCAAGAGTGATATAGGAAGATGCCCCCTGGATGATCAGAGTATATACAAGAAATTTAACGACTTTTCCATCAAAAGTAACACAACGGAATCAAAATAATAGAGAATTCTAGATAGCTATAATGCCTACTTCATGTCTCCGAAAGCTTATTCGTCTAAAGAGGTATCTAAAAGGCCCAACTCTCAAACTACTCAAAATCAATTGAGTACCCGAGATTTTAAGGGGAAAACATAAACTTCGAGTCAAACATAAAGCCTGGTATGAATAATAATCTACCATCTCAAACCATTTGGATGCCTAGTGAGGCCACACCGCTTAGTGGAACGGAGTTTTCCCCCACGGGTATCTTAAAACCTTTATAAAACCATATATTGTGCTCCTGCATGCACAATGGTTAAAACAATGCAAATAATATGATATGATGATATGCAAAACAAGTGAATCAATTCTGGATCACCCATCCCCATTATTTTGACTATCTTTCATAGTTATACTTTGTAGGGATACTATTAACTTAATAGTTTTCATGGGCTGACTAATAACCGGCAAAATGTTTAAGGGCTCCCTATCCAATTACATAGTTTTTATGGGATCACTAAGAACCTATCGATAACTCCAATATCTTTACTCCTATCCTAGTTTTCATGGGCTGACTAGGAGCCTATTGGTGACTCCAATATTTTTTCTTCTTGTCCTAGTTTTCATGGGTTAACTAGGAACTTATTGACATCTGTCAGTATCTTAATCCGAATACAGTTTTCATGGGTTCACTATAAACCTATGGCCCCTGTATACATCAAATCATAGTTTCATGGGATAACTATGAACCTATCTTCCTGACATCTTCATTTATACATAGTTTTCATGGGCAAACTATGACGTATTGGCTCCTGCCAATATCTTTTCCTATACATGGTTTTCATTGGCTTACTGAGACATATTTGTCCCTGCCGATATCATTCTTTAACATTTTAGCATCCTATATTCTGGTCTTCCTGACCTCCCGGATGTAGTTCTACTCATTCAGGAGTTAATTTATATACATTACTGGGTCAACCTAGATGGTTGCTCTATCCTTCTCCAAAATACAGTTATGGGTTGCAACATAAATATATACATATATAAAGAAGCAAACACAATAGCTTTGTTAATCCTTTGAACTTTCAATCAAAGAAAACTTCTTGAAAAAAATCCTTTTCAAAACAGTTTATTTATTTATGCCATGGTTTTTCTTTAAAATGATATTGGGTTATTTATTTTGGAAACTAAGACTTTTGAAACCTTCGAAACCTTGCTTTCGACCTCACTGGATGACCTCATTCGAAAGAATATAAATCTCTATTCAAAACATTAGGCCCCTACCTTTTGAAACCCTTTAAAACTTCTCTTTCAAAACCTTTCGAATGTAATATTAGTTATTAACTCTTAGATGTATTACTTCAAAACCATTGAAAGTACTCCTTTCGGAACCTTTGGAAGTATCCCTTATGAAACCATTGAAAGTCCCCCTTTTGAAACCATTGGGTTTATATTTAAAAATATCATTTGGGCTAAAGTGAATATAAGCAAATATATTTCTTTTTAAACCATTCTTTGTCATATAAAAGTATTGGGGAAAACTTGATCGCGTCGGCACCATCCCTTTCGAAAGCTTCAAATCATTTAAACAAAATGTTGAAGGATGGCATCGAAACTCCCTTTCGAAGCCATTTCCTTCGAAACCCTTGGATTCTTTCGAAAGCATTTAGGAAGTGGCTTAAAACATCTTTAAAACAAAACCACCCTTCAAAGGCATTGATGACATTAATATACTCGTAAGGTAAAAGAACGGCAGTAGGGCTTCGACTCGGTCAGAACCCCTTCTTTCGAAAGCATTATTTTATAAGTAAAGAAACCCAATCGAAAACTTATTCCTTAAAACATAAATGGCAACCCGTTCCAAAGCCTTTAGAAAACCTCTTTCGAAAACATGTGCATCGACTCCTTCGAAGGCTTCAATAAAACAAAGGCATGCGCTTAACATTTTTAAAACAAACAAAGGTATCGACCCCATCGAAAGCAATGCTTTCGACAACATGCCTTATGTCTTTCTCCAATCCACTATGTACCATCTATGAGATACCTTATGTATTGGTTTCGACTTAGTGGGGTTCGACGTGATTGAAAGCGGAAGCTCTGAGTCAAAAGGTACTTCTATTAGAAGCGAAACCCATTTTCTAGATAAACTTGATTTAATACTAATTAAAGCAAACACTTTCTAACTAGCCTGCCATGTTTAAACTTATGATTGGTTGCCTTAACTTTTCAAATTCTTTACTAAAATAACTGCCGCTTAATTCCATATCCAAACCAAGGTTAATTTAGAAAATAAGCCCTTCCATTAAGCAAAACTGATGTTGCAAATAAGTCATTCTTCTAAAATTATTTAATTTGCATAGCAAATCACTAAGGAAAAATCACCAAAAATTATAGAATTTCACTTTCATCATGTTATCTAACATATAAAACATTTCAGTCCCAAATTCTCTGTATAATTTCTGAATAAATTTCTAAACCAAATTAACCATATTTTTCTTTGACAATTCATAATAATCTTTCCCAAGCTTGGAAAAGTATCAAAATTAAACCCAACTCTAATATTATGTTTTACATAACATATTTTGTTTCCATGGCATTCAAAATCAATTACAATTGGTTTACCCTTAAAACCGTAAGAAATCATAATTAAACAATCTTGTTTAAATCTAACATATTATCGATTCGAGCGCATCATTATTCAATTCTTTGGAAAAACGAATTTAATCTTAAATTCGAAACATATGATCCTAAAACAAAATAGAGATGGCATAAATTATTATTCAACTTGATTAAGTATGGAGATTAGATTGAGATTAAGATTTATTCCCTTCTTTAATTCTTTAGCTTGATTTTAACTTTCTTCTCTTTTCTTCCTAGTTATGGTCGTCTCATCTTTACATTTTTGTTTTATTTTTTGTGAAATAAGGAATAAACATGATGGGTGTAAGGGACGTTATCTGTCTCCTAAGTACAGTCTTTCTCGTTGTCGCTCCATTGAACTTTCACCAACTTGATTGTCTTGTTTCTCAATCTTTTCTCGTTTCTCGCTACAACCGGAATTGGTCGTCTAACATGAGTCAAATTAGGCTTACTACTAAATCATCCGACCCTGTCAGAGGAATAGTAGTCTATGGATCATGCGCATACTTGCGAAGATGAGATGCATGAAATACATTATGGATCGGCAACTCTACTCTGTATGCGAGCTTTCCAATCCTCTCTATAATCCAAAATGAACTAACATATCTTGGTGCCAGTTTCCCTGACTTTCCGAACCCTACCACACCTTTCATTGGTGATACTTTAGAAAAAAACCTACCTCCAACTTAGAACTCTAGGTCTTTATGCCTCTTATCTGCGTAACTCTTTTGTTTGGATTGGGCTTCTTTCATCCTTTCTCGGATCAACTCAATCTTCTCTGGCACCTCCCTAACCAAATCTGGAACTAACCAATCTGTCTCCTGTCTCCAACCAACATATCAGCGATTTGCATGGCCTTCCATACAAAGCTTCAAAATGCGCCATTCTTATACTAGTTTGATAACTATTATTACAGGAAAACTCAACCAAATGTAGGTGATCTTCTCATGATCCACCAAAGTCCAATAAACATGCTCTCAACAAATCGTCTAGTAACTTATTGACTCTCTCTATCTGTCGATCAGTCTAAGGGTGATATGCAGCACTCATCTTGAGCTTAGTGTCTAACACATCCTGTAGACTCTTCCAAAATTCTCTAGTAAATAAAGAATCTCTGTCACTGACTACAGTACTGGAAACTCCATGTGGTCTAACTATGTTCTTCATGAACAACTTAGCTAGGTGCCGTCCTGGTTGACTTAACTGGAATGAAATGGGCCCTCTTGGTTAATCTGTCCACTATGACCTATATACTTCCATTTACTCTATTTGACCTTGGCAACCCCTTTATAAAATCCATGGATATCTAATCCCATTTCCAAACTGGAATCTCTAAAGGCTGAAGCAACCCACTCGAATTCTGATGTTTGGCTTTCAAATGTTGATAGTTTTCAGACTGCGTAACCTACAAGTCAACATCCCTTTTCATACATTCCCAATAGAAGCTCCTCTTCATATCCTGATACATCATGGTCCCTCAAAGATGAATTGTAAACTTGGATCGATCACATTCTCCAAGAAATTCTTTCCTCATGTTCTCAACATCTGGAACACACAACCATCCCTTCTTTCTCAACCATTCCTTCTGGTCAAGATTAAAGTCCTGTGGATCATCGATCTCTAATCCAACCTCAAGCCTTCTGATCTTCTCAGCGAATAATAGATCCTCCTTCCGCTTAGAAGAAATTCTCTCGATCAACACTGGCCGAACTTCTAAACAGGATATCATGGCAATACTCTGACTAGAACTAGCACTCGATCTTAACTGCACACTACAAGTAGTCAAATCTTCTAAATCCATCCATTCTACCAACGTAGCTAACACCACATTCTGATGTCTTCTGCTAAGAGCATCTGCCAGTTTATAATCTTTCCCTATTGTATACTCTATACCAAAATCATAAGCAGCCAAAAAATCCAACCACGTCTGCAGTCTCATATTCAACTCCTTCTGAGAGAATAATTATCGTAAAGACTTATGATTTGTGTATAGCTCAAATCTCTCCTCTAAGCAATAATGTCTCCAAATCTTCAATGCGAATATCACCGCAGCCAACTCTAAATCATGAGTAGGATATCGTACTTCATACGGTCTAAGCTGACGTGAAGCATAGGCAATCACTTTACCCTTCTATATCAACACAGCTCCCAATCCAGGCCCATATGCATCGGTTTACACTACCAACCCTTGGTTTCCATCTTGAACTACTAACACGTGCATTGGTCAAGAAATGCTTTAGCTTAAGGAATGCTTCCTCACATTTGTCGGACCAGAAAAACTTTACCTCCTTCCTAGTTAGCTTAGTCAAAGGTTCTACTATCCGCAAGAAATCCTTAATGAATCTCCGACAATAGCCAGCAAGTCCAAGAAAACTTCTAACCTTAGTCACCATCTTCGATTTCTTTCAATTATTAACAGCTTCGATCTTACCTGGATCGACCGACAAAACCTTCTCTGAAACCACATGACCAAAAAATTTAACCTCTTTCTTCCAAAAATGACACTTGAAAAACTTTGCATTTATTTGATGCTGCCTCGGCATTTCAAGCACAACTCTAAGATGATCTTCATGCTCTCTTTCATCCTTAGAGTATAATAAAATGTCATTTATAAACACTAACACGAATCTATCCAAATACTCTCGAAAGACTCGATTCATCGAATCCATGAAGAAGCAGGTGCATTTGTTAACATTGAATGGCATTACTAACCACTCGTACGATCCATACCTAGTACGGAATGCTGTCAAAGGAATACTATACTCTGCCACCCTTAACTGATGGAAAACTATCGCCAAATCCAACTGGGAAAACACTCTGGCTCCACCCAACTGATCAAGTAGATCATCAATTCTTGGCAAAGGATATTTATTCTTTTTCGGCCTCTCGTTCAGCTTATGATATTCGATACACATCCTTGACGACCCATCTGGTTTCTTTACGAACAATGTGGCCGCTCCCTAAGGCGAACTACTTGGTCTAATAAAATTCCTACCTTCTAGATCCATAAGTTGCACTTCAATTCCTTCATCTCAGTTGGTGTCACCCTAATAGGTGGTCTACTTACATGTTCAGTTCCTGGCACAAGATATATCCGAAACTCAACAGGTCATTTCGGTAGTTGTCCTGTGACTGGCTCAAAGACATCTGCATACTCTCTTGCTACCCGAACCTGACTTAGCTCTCTTCCAACTTCCATTGCAATTACAAAGCACAACTACTCCAGTCAGAGTTCTCCACTAAGAATATAATTCAGTTATAACTATCAGGTTGTCTTAGTGATATCTTCCCATCTTGGCAAAATATCCTAGCCTCATACCTCCTCAACTAATCCATACCCAAAATGATTCCATAATCTACGAAATCGAAAACATATATGCTGCATGCAAAATTATGACCTAACAAATCAAGTTCACATCTCATCCCTAGAGTTTCATACCCTCATATTGGATTCACAACTCTCAAGGAAATAACAATGTATGTGGGTTCTAAGCATAACCTATCAGCCAAACACTTAGATATAAATGAATGTGGTGCACTGGCATCAAATAGTATCCTAATTGGTATACTCCGAATCAAAAACGTACCTTCCATCATAGTCTTCCCTTTATTAGCTGCAGTTGGTTTAGAAGACGATGGTCTAACAGTAAAAACCTTTCCCTTGTCCGTCCTGATTGACTCTAAACACTGGTTCTTATAATGCCCAACTTGATCATAGTTAAAGCACTTCACATTCTTCTTATCTGAAGCCTCCTTCCCTTTCCTGACCGGCACTCATTTGCATAATGACCCTTCTTGTCACACTTGTAGCAAACCAAATCATCCTTTGCCTTCTTGGCAGCATCTCCCTTCTTGGCTCCCTTCTTCTTAAAGAACTTTCTTTTCTTTCCCTGAGAAACTTGGGTATCAATTGGCTTCTCTCTAGCACAAATAACAAGCATCTCCTCATGTCGAATTGCCATTTCCACGACCACATTACCAGAATGTGTGTCAGGGTCACCCTAGAAAGCTCAGGTCTCAAACCTCGAATGAATCTCTCATTCCTTCTTATTCAGTGTCTATAATAGCATACCCATACCGAGACAGCTCATCAAACTTAGTGGCATACTTGATAACTGACATATCTCCCTGAACTGGATCCATAATTCTCATCAATATTGACTTAACAACTTCGGATAGGAACCTATGTTCAAATCTCCTTCTGAATTCACTCCAGGTTAACTCTTCCTCAGAAATTCCGACAGTAACACTATATTACCAATGAAGTGCTGACCCTTGCAACTGCCTAGAGGCCAACTTTCTCTTTTGCTCATCATCTAAACCCAAATCAGCAAAGATACGCTCACAATGCACAGCCAATTCTCAACTTCTATGGCATCCTTCATTCCAATAATTGGTTTTCCACCAAGACCAGTGTAGTCTCTGCTCAATATAGTTATTCCCAACTGGAGCCACATGATTAGCTCCTCCAACATTTCTGGCAACTCCTGCTTGGATCATATTGATGAAGAACTTATACATTGCCTCCATATCTACTGGTGGATTTCCTGCACCAACATTGGCATCAACATTTTGGTTAGCATTAGCTCGTCGGCCCTGGTTCCTCCTGGTATTAGGTTGAACATTTCTGTTGGTTGTGGTGTTTCCTCCACCATGATTTCCTCCTCCGTATCCTACTTCCATATTGTCTTTCTCGTAAATTTACATACGAACCATAGTAAGATACAGGAGAACGGTCTAAGAGAGAGGGGAATACGTACTTATATATATATATATATATATATATATATATATCAAATACAAGTATGCTACTATAGCGTTGACCCAACCCCGATCATATTTCTAATTCATTGGATTATGTTTCAAAAATCTTTTAGGTTTAACTTTTCTTTTAAGTTTTCATAGACATATGCTCTGATACCAACATGTAACATCCCCTATTTGGACGCCCAAAACTAACGGCTATGGATGCTGCAGTCATCCATATTTTCAAATTCTTGGCTACCAAATACGGCGATGTTAGATATATTGATACACGAAAACACAGGAAAATGGAAAAAAATTAAAACCCAAACAAAATCACATTCCATTTCAAAACATTTCCAATTCGTTACATAATCCCACAACCATTAACCATGTTCAGAGAAAATATATTTATTACAACATACACCAAGAGAGATATATGAATATGCCCCCTTGGATGATCAGAATACGTACAGGAAATTTAACACTTTTTCATTATAAACAACACAGCGAAATCAAAATAAAATAGAACTCTAGATAGCTATCATGCCTCTTGCACGTCTCCGGAAGCTTATTCGTCTAAAGAGGTGCCTGAAAGCTTCAACTCTCAAACTATTCAAAATCAATTGAGTACCCGACAGTTTAAGGGAAAAACATAAAATTCCAGTCAGACATAAAGCCTGGTATGAATAATAATCTACCATCTAAAACCATTTAGATATCTAATGAGACCACGCCGCTTAGTGGAACAGGTTTTCCCCTCGCAAGTATCTTAAAACTTTATAAAACCATATACCATGCTCCTGCATCCACAACGATTAAAACATTTCAAAACAATAAGATATGATGATATGCAGAACAAGTGAATCAATTCTGGATTTCTCATCCCCATTCATTTTGACTATCTATCACAGTTATACTTTCTAAGGTTACTATTAACCTAATAGTTTTCATGGAGTGACTAATAATAAATAAAATGTTTAAGGACTCCCTGTCCAATTACATATCTTTCATAGGATCACTAAGAACCTATTGGTAACTCGAATATCTTTACTTTATCCTAGTTTTCATGGGCTAACTAGGAACCTATTGCTGACTCCAATATTTTTTCTTCTTGTCCTAGTTTTCATGGGCTGACTAGGAACCTATTGTTATCTCTCAATATCTTAATCCGGGTATAATTTTCATAGGTTCACTATATGCTTATTGGCCTCTAGCAATATCGTATCATAGTTTTCATGGGCTAACTATGAACTTTTCTTTCTGATATCTTCATTTGTATATAGTTTTCATGGGCTTACTATGAACCTATTGGCCCTAGCTAATATCTTTTTACATATATAGTATTCATGGGCTTACTAAGAACCTAGTGGCCCCTGCCAATATCTTTCTTTAACATTTTAGCATCCTATATTCTGGTCTTCCTGACCTCTTGGATGCTATTTTACTCATTCAAGAGTTAACTTAATTTATATACACTACTGGATCAACCTAGTTGGTTACTCTGTCCTTCCCAAAAATGCAGTTGTGGTCCATTACAATGTGAATATATACATATATAGAGAAGCAAACACAATATCTTGGTAATCCTTTAAACTTTTAGTCAAAGAAAACTTATTGAAAAACTCTTATTCAAAATACTTTATTTATTTATGCCATGGTTTTTCTTTAAAATGAGATTGGGTTATTTGTTTTGGAAACTAAGGCTTTCGAAACCTTCAAAACCTTGCATTCGACCTCACTGGATGACCTTCTTTGAAAGCATATAAATCTCTATTCAAAATATAAGGCCCCTGCCTTTCGAAACACTTCAAAACTTCTCTTTTGAAACCTTTCGAATGTAATAAAGTATTAGTGATTAACACTTAAAAGCATAGCTTCAAAACCATTGAAAGTACCCCTTATGAAACCTTTGGAAGTATCCCTTCCGAAACCATTGTAAGTCCCCATTTCGAAACCATTGGGTTTATATTTAAAAATATCATTTGGGTCAAAGTGAATATAAACGAAAGTATCTCTTTCGAAACCATTCTTTATCATATAAAAGTATTGGAGAAAACTTGATGGCGTCGGCACCATCCCTTTCTAAAGCTTCAAATCATTTAAACAAAGCATTGAAGGTTAGCTTCGAAACCCCATTTCGAAGCCATTTCCTTCAAAACTATTGGACCTTTTAAAAAGCATTTAGGAAGTGGCTTAAAACATCTTTAAAACAAAACGATCCTTCGAAGGCATTGATGACATCAATATACTTGTAAGGTAAGAATGGCTGCAGGGCTTCGACTAGGTCGGAACCCCTTCTTTCGAAAGCATTATTGTATAAGTAAAAATACCCATTCGAAAACTTATTTTTTAAAACATAAATGGAAACCCCTTCCAGATCCTTAAAAATCCTCTTTCAAAAACATATGCTTCGACTCCTTCGAAGGCTTTAATAAAGCAAAAGCAGGCGGTTAACTTTTTTAAAGCAAACAAAGGTATCGATCCCATCGGAAGCAATGCTTTCAACACCATGCCTTCCACCTTTCTCCAATCCACTATGTACCATCTAAGTGATACATTATATATTGGTTTCGGCTTAGTTTTCTTTTGACTTGAGTGAAAGCAGAAGCTCTGAGTCGAAAGGTACTTCTATTAGAGGCGGAACACACTTTTCTAGGTAAACCAGATTTAATACCAATTAAAACAAACACTTTCTTACTAACTTGCCATGTGTAAACTTATGATTGGTTGCCTTAGCTTTTCAAATTATTTACCAAAATAACTGCCGCTTAATTCCAGATCCAAACCAAGGTTAATTTAGCAAATAAGCCCTTCCATTAAGCAAATCCGATGTTGTAAATAAGTCTTTCTTCTAAAATAATTTAATTTACATATCAAATCACTTAGGAAAAATCTGCAAAAATATAGAAATTCACTTTCCTCATGTTATCTAACATATCAAAATTTCTGACCCAAATTCTTAATATAATTTCTAAAATAAATTTCTAAACCCAATTAACTATATTTTCCTTTAAAAATTCAAATAATCTTTCCATAACTTGGAAAATTATCAAAATTAAAACCCAACTCCAAAATCACGTTTTATATAACATAAATTTTTTCCATGTCATTCAAAATTAATTACAATAGGATTTACCCTTAAAACCATGAAAAATCATATTAAAACAACTTTGTTTAAATCTAACATACTTTTTATCTGAGTATATCATCATTTAATACGTCATAAAAATGAATTTAATCTTAAATCCGAAAACATATGATCATAAAATAAAATAGAGATGGTATAAATTACTATTCACCTTAATTAAGATAAGGAGATCAGATTGAGATTAAGATTTATTTTCCTTCTTTAATTACTTAGCTTGATTCGAATTCTCTTCACTTTTCTTCGTAGCTATGGCGGCTCCTTTTTAGGTTTTTATTTTGTTTTTTTGAAATAAGAAATAATCTTGAAGGGTGTAAGGGACATGAATATATGTGAGGATAGCGGTTATGTGCAGTAGTTCCAAATATACCCTTATGTTAATTAATTAACTTTAAGCCCATTTAATTAAGTAAATTGAGCACGACCCCTAAAGTATTTATTTAAATCTCAATCCCCTTATCACTTAACATTTACATTATTCTATTTAATTTATCTAATTAAATCTTATGAATAATTTATCAAAAACTAAGGGTGTTACAAATCAAGTTTCCAATGTTCACGAGGAACCCGTCTATATTCCCCGATCATACGGCTCCCTTCTTTACGAGCCGTCATCTTCGGAACCCACTCCCAACATAAGCCAACATCCGAAGACCATGGCTTTTCATCATGTTGTTATATCTTCATCTAACTTAATACGAAGGAGCCAACACATCCAGCATGATCTAAAAAACCTCAACAATTGTCCCTAGAAGTTCCAACCCTGTATCATGCACAATGATAACTCGATACCAGGTTATAGGTATAACTCAGTGTCGATTTATACAGTTAGCAACTAATGGATAAGTTCTCTTCCATGTCTCTAGTACTCCCCCTTATAGTGTCTTAGACCCAGACTTATCCATCTTTGTTAACACGGCCCTAATCTAAAGCTCCACTTATAAGTTCCAGAGATAACTTGGTATAGCATCCAATCCTTAGCCAAATACCCTATGTCTTGCTACGAAATACCTCATTTAGCCAAGCTTTGTCCATCCATGTCAACCACCAAGTCATAGCCTCCTTCCCTATAACTCACTGGCGAGCTATGGGCATAATTCATGGCCAACCTAAATTGATAACTCATTGTAAACTAAAGGACTTAGTTAATTTTCCATAACCTTTCCATAGACAACCTCTATTAGCCATACTTTCCAAGCCATCAAGCCGACCATCACTCACGAGCTAATTCCATAAGCCTGGTCCGACCTATCTCCCTAACTTGGTATTGAGTTATCACTTTGCATCCGATCGAGGTACGGTTATCGTATAAACTCCTTCCATGCTCCAGAGCTTATTCGTCAAGTTTCGTCCATTTCCGACCTTTGCCTCCGATTTTCTCAATTCTACAACCTAACTTTTTATGCAATCATAACACTAGCAAACAACATCAAATCATATCATCTAAACCTACAATAACAAGCAGTTCCATCCAATCAAATTTGTAATCCAACAAAATAAGATAAACTTGGAAATTCCTAGCATTGACCTACATATAACATGAATATATAAACATAAATCATTGTGATTTATAATCAATCAATGTTGTATGCATGGATTAACATGTCATTAAAGTTAAAAACAGTTTTGTGGCCAAAATCAATTTAAAACATGTTAAATCCTATAATTCTACCACATACATATGTACAACATAATGACAAGGCATAAACCACTCACCAATTACCAAATTCAACCAATTTATATGTAAATCTAATCCGAACAGCGAAGAAAAACATTCTGAATCAAGCAGTTTGATGATCCCTAGCTTCTAATTAAGGATCTAATCTTTATTCTGCAATCTTGTTTGATTTAGAGAGTATGAAATTAGGATGGATCTTAGGATAATAGCGTTTAGTCCTAATTTAGAATTAGAGGGAAAAAATTTAATTTGACTCTTTAGTCCTCTATTTATGGTGTTCTCTAATTAGACTGGGCTAACTAGTGAGCTTAATTAATTACACACTAATCCTAGCCAACAGCTTTAAAAACTTAAAGCAGCCATAACTTTCTAACCTTAAGTCCATTTTTCTATTATGACCACTCTACGGAATGAAAAACCATTATCCTAAAGCAATAGAACTGGTTTGAGATCCTAATTTAAGTCTTATCAAAAGTTATAGTCCAAATAAGATTTTTAGGGTTAAATAGTCATAAAAAAATTCGAGAAAAATCATAGGTGTATAAAAGGTCCAAAGAGCCATATCCCAAAATTACAGAATCATATGAACTCATACGAGTGAAATAAAAATATTTTACGATCCTCCATATATAAAATATGGTCGTTGCACTTTCCCATTAGCTGATATGCATCCTGAATCGGCTAATGAATGGAAGAATGAATTGGAACACACTTATCAATCTAAGTTGTAATGGTTAAAGGCTTCATAGGATGCTCAAATGGTGGAACTTTACATGGATAAGGTGAATGTGTAGCAAAAGGTAGATGAACTATTTTGCTCTTTACATGAGAAATCCATAAAAACTAAGGTGCAACTTTTTTCCAAGATAGAGATATAAGGGAAATCGCAATCATCCACACTTAAACCCTAATGGAAGTAGTGGCCTTACTAAAGTCACATACATTAGCACTTCTACCGTGCCAACACAACCTATTTAGTCAGCACGGCCTGTTCAATATCTCTCCTAATTCATCATGTCCATTTTACTAGATGTGGTACGCAGAGAGAAGGTTAGGTGTGCTATTGCTGAAATAAGGCTGCGTAGCTCCATTAACGTTATGCATTTTTCTAACTTGAACATGGCCAATCATTTTTAAATAAACAACGAATCCCCTTCCCTTCAATAAAGTCGGTGAGCATCAAGTAGGGGCTACTTTTGACCCTAGGTCTTCACATGTTTAGGAACCCCATTAACCCATTGTATTTATCACAAAGATTCTAGATTGATCCCTATAATTTCTCATAAACGATTTCGTAAATCAATTCATAATGTTCTTCCTAGGCTGAATATTGGGATTTCAGTGCCTCTAGGCCACCTTTGTAGTTCATGATTTAGGTGATAAGGGAAAAAACATTAAGCATGGAGCTAATCTTTGATTCCAATTAGTTGTCATAGGATTATTCATGTAATTGGGATTATGACTAAACTTGTATGTGCTTCACTTTGTAATAAATAAAGTGGAATAAAAATGCTCTTTTCCTTTTCATGCTTTGTAAAGCCTTTTCTTTAGAATGTGTTATTTTTTTGTACTTCCCATGTATCTTCACATATTTCTTTTTTGCACTAAATTTATTTCTTTTAGAACTCGGTACAATTCTGGTTCCTATGAATAGAAGGCCCATTGCTCTTGGGCCTCAACGTGCTGTGCTCATGTTCCATTGTGTACATCTACTCGGATGAAGGACATCACACCATTTTCCATAATTTAGCACCATTCCTGCACTAGGTTTAGGCTATAATATCATTGGCTTTTGGCAATTGAAGGGATCCGTTGTTCGTTCATTTGTGATCGCCAAACTAAGGGGTGTAACGTTTAGCAACACTTAGTTCAATTTGTTGTATAAATCGTGTTTTTTGAACATCGTTTTAGGCTCTTGGGTCGCATGGCTATCATTTTTAGCAACCTAATTTTTTCCTTTGTTGTGTGCATTGACATAGGTTTTCTTAATTTGAGCAGACAAATCTAATTGTTTTTGGCTGACAAGCAAAATCATATATTTACAACTCTTATTAATTTACTACTTACTACGATTCCTTCACATATAATGAATGGAGGCACACATGATTTTTATATTAGCTCGGGCTATCTAATACCTTATACCCAATTAATTTATAGTCACAATGATACATTTAGGTTTTTCCTCAATTGCTTAATGAAATATGTCTTTAGATGTTAGGAGTTCATGTTCGAGGCACTAAGTTTCCATTTAGCCTTGATGGTTGATATGAGCGACTAGATAGATATTCAACAATGATTGATGACTCTTCCTAGTTTGGCCCTAACGCATCATCTGTTGGTACTTTAATGTTTTCCATTGCTTTTCTTAAGATCACGTTCCGTTAATGGAATTTTTAAGAGTTGTAACTTTTAATCATTCTCTGTTGGTATACTATAGCTTTAATTCAGGTATGTTTCTTTTAACTGTTGATTCTGCTCTACGACATATGATAGTCATCTATGGGATAGGACCTTTACCTCAACTAGAAGCGTTGGTTCCACACCACATTATAAGGAGAATGATATTTATCCTATATGTGTTCTGGTTTAAGTCTTGTAATCCTGTGGTACTAATGGTAACTTCTCTGCCATTTCCCTTTCACTTTGGTCAATTTTTTCATAAGCAGCTTCTTAGTTGGATTATTGGCTAACTTTCCATGCTCATTAGCTTGAGGATGTGCCATTAAGTACAAGCTACTGACTATGTCATTCCTTTCACAAAGCTGAGTGAATTCCTTACTCTCAAACTGCGTACTTGTTATCCGGGTTATTAACCCAGCAGGACCCAACAGGAAACATGACAACCTCGTGTAAACAGGATGGTTCAGAACTTAACCAGAAAAGCTAGGACAAGGAATTAACAAGGGCTAAGCTATATGACTAAAGCAATGACTAGGATCAACAAAACCAAGAGATCGACATTCTTTTAGTCTAATCGGTAGCTGAACGTAAACAACTAGTGAATTTCCATCAAAACGAAACAACTACAATAAAGGGTTATGGAAACATCTCCAATTCCAAACTCTAGAAAAATCCAAAGTGGTTGGATCATCAGCAACCCATGCCTCTCCTCAAACCTTCGAACAAGATAGCTCGGGAATATTACGAAAAGAGGCCAAGACATTGGAAAACGAGCCAAGTCCATGGGTCGCCAGCGACATATAGACCATGGGTTGCTAACGACCCATGGTTCTACCTCGTCTTGTGAGCCAAATCCTTCATGGGTCGTCACCTACCAACCTACAAATAGATGATGAAGTGGTAGGCCCAGAAGCTCTCTGATCCATATAAATACCATCCTGCTTGTAACATAAAGAGGATCTTCTCCGTTTTTGTTGCTGAAGCTCTACTGGAATTATTCTTCACTCTTTACCTCCCTTACAACAATCTCCAAAGGAATACACCGTGATTCTCCAGTGGATTCCAACTTTAGAGATTCAATCTAGCTAGGAAATAATCAAAGCCTTGTAATCAAACATCCCTTGTAACAGCAACCAGTCTTTAATAAAACTATAAAGTGGACGTAGGCTTCATTAACAGCTGAACCACTATAAAAATTCTTTGTTTACTTTCTTTTACTGTTCCTTTTTTATATTTGTTACCTATGATATTGCTCTGTCAGAATAGGGCTGGTGCTTTCTAATCCACACCAAGGTGTTGGCCCATTTTTTGGGTCAACATTTTGATGCTTTCACTGAGAAATCCAACTCAGGATCCAGATCTAGCTATCTACTTTAGATCCCATAGGTCCAGAAGTTAGGTCCTCAATCTCTGCTTAGAAGATTTTCTGTTAGGAACAGAATATCCAACCAAGAAGGATCAGAGAAAAAGCAAGCGAGCACATGCTAAGGTGATGGGTCACTAGCGATCCATCTCTTATGGATCGCTAAAGATCTATGATGTTTGCTCATTGGTTAATCAACTCTCTCGCATCATGATCCAATAGGCACCTCAGAAGACAAAGTATTGAAATTAGTTAAGTACATGGATCACTCGTGATCCAGTACTATGGACCACCAAGGACCCAAACTATGGATCGATAGAAGCTATGGATCGCTAACGATCCATAAAGTTAGCTTGGTTCGTGATGATTTTTGCATATACCATAAACTTTGGGTGCATTGCCTCTGAACCCCCGAACCAAGGTGCTTCGCTCCTGGACCTCGACTCGCTAACCGGGTAGCGAGAAACCCGTCTGGGTCATTCGAAGGGGATACAATCAAAAGGAAGCAATGAGCGGAGCTCCAAGAATCATGATGGAAGAAAATTTTAACACTCCACCTACTACAAAAGAATTGGCTATAAACCCGAATTTATGGGTGAAAACCCCGCGAATAAAAATAAGGATGACTCTCTTCGGCTCTGCAGATGATAAACAATTTGAGGAAAACAAATTGGATGAAAATGTAAACTTGCAAATGCTAGAAGAAGCTCTCAAAACTATGTCGTAGCGCAATTCTAGGCAAAGGACGAGGAACTGCGATTCAAATGGTCCTCCTAAAGGCAAGATAACCAAGAAGATGTGATACAAACCGAGATCAATCATAATGCCAAGCTCCATGGTATATTATGGCCGCTCCTGACTGATTAGCTTCCAATTCTATTATGGAGCTTCCATCATCGAATCATGAATGGTCGTCGTCGAAATTATAAAAAGTCATCAAAATGATCGTTGAAAAACTCATTTCAGCCATGACTTGAAGTTGAGCTCGGGTAATCACCCATTTGACCCAGAATAAACCCGGGAAATTTTAGCCCAGAATCAGAGTCGGGTAAAACCAACATTTTCTCCAAGCAAGCATGCAAATGGCTCCAAGCAATATTTGTCAACAACCCGGCACTTCAAAGTCTGCGATTTCAAGCAAATGGCAAATTTTCTCAGGTTGGAGTCTAAGTAAAATACCACCGATCCACCAATGTCGATCCAATCATTCAAGCATTGATAATCATCCATATATCATTCTCAAGCATTATAAAAAGTCGTAACTTGAAAACGGACAGATCTGACAACAATTAGAGCATCTTCCCCAATCAAAACCCATTCACCGAAGCCATTCAAGATGCAGAATATCCAAAGAAGTTTATCTTGCTAACTATACCTTTTGTACAACTGTACAACTAATTCGAAATTGCTTTTTTTACAGGTATGACAAGTATAAAGATGAAGCGAGGGCAATGGATGCAGTCTATTGCAAGGCCTTCAAGAATCATTAGACGATGAAACAACCTACAACCCTAGAAGAATTCTATGGGAAGGCATACCGATTCTAAAGACTAGAAATAGTGCAATTAGAAGAAGGCAAATCTGATAGTTTGCCAAAGAACATACCGAACAGTAAAGGAGCTACAGGACCTCAGGGACCTTCTACCCAAGCAAGGCTGCTAAAACTAGGTAGAAAATCCCACCGATAACAGATGAAATCAGACGAAAAGATGATTATCAGATAAAAATATAGCTAGCTAGCGACTAAGGAATGGAATAACAATCTAAAGCGATGTCTTCTCGTCTATCCTTGTCTACTCTCCTTTTCCAAATGAGTCATAATGGTAAACTAGGGGCATTACAGACAGCACGATGAATGAAATGCTTTTACGCCCTCGACGAGTCATGTCAATCCCCCTTCTAAGAACTGGAATTCCTAGCGGTGTCGAGAAGTCTTGTCCAAATGATCGTCAAACAAACAGATCCAACACCTTAGCCTATAGGAACCGATAAAACTGTATTCCCTCAAGATGAATCCGAAAAATTCCTCTTGACATCGATGAATCATTGCTTTAAGACTGCTGGGCCATCGGACATACGACCCAAAACTCCTCTTGGAATCATAAATTATCATTCTAAGCCTGTCTGGTCATCGGACGTTCGACCATAAAAAACCCTTTGTGAATGTAAAGGTCTTTCACGAACTAAAGCATCATGGAGGCTAACTGGTAGATCAGCAGTCGTGTAATCCAAAAATCCCTTCGTGAACATGAAGATCTTTCACGAACTAAAGCATCGTCATGGCTAACCAGTAGATCAGTTGTCACTTGATCCAAAAAATCCTCTGCGAACATGAAGTCCCTTCACAAACTAAAGCGTCATGAAGGCTAACTAGTAGATCAGTGATCATCTGATCCCAAAATCCCTTCATGAACATAAAGGTCTTTCACGAACTAAAGCATCATGGAGGCTAATCGGTAAATTAGCGGTCATCTGATTCAAAATATCCTCCGCGAATGTGAAGGTCTTTCACGAACTGAAGCATCATGGAGGCTAACTGGTAGATCAACGGTCATCTGATCAGAAAAACCCTTCGCAAACATGAAGGTCTTTCACGAACTAAAGTGTTATGAAGGCTAACATGTAGATTAGCAGTCATCTGATAAAATAACCGTTCGCGAATGTGAAAGTCTTTCACGAACTAAAGCAACATGGAGGCTAACCGGTAGATCAGCGGTCATCTGATCCAAAAAACCCTTCTCGAACATGAAGGTCTTTCATTAATAAAGGGTCGTGAAGGCTAACCTATAAATCAATGGTCATCTGATTTGAAAAATCCTTCATGAATGTGAAGGTCTTTCATGAACTAAAGCGTCGTGAAGGAGAACTAGTAGATCATCGAAATTTATGTACGATTAATATCCACGAAGGTGAACTGGAAGATCAGCAGTCATTTGATCCAAAGCCCCTCGAAGTTAATGAATTCACTCTCTGGGGCTGCAAATCGACAATCATGTAAGTCACTCCGTATAATTAACGGAATCACTTCTAACCGCTGATGAAAAAAGCAATGTTAAATTCCAGATCTTCAAAGTCGCTTAAAGAAACTAGGCCAAAACTGAACTGGCTTTTTGATCATTCAGAGGCCAACTCAAATCAAGCCAAGACTCGGTACCCGGGAAAATCTCACCCACTGGACCGGGGGCAACCAAACGAGTTATGGAGAGACCACGGACACAGTTAATGCACGCCAACACCTCTATGGCATGAGGGGCACTACACACACTTGAATAGCCATATGAAAGGACGAGACTAATCATACCACAATTATATTAAGCCCGATCAAAATTTTTGGCATTCTGACAACCGCGGACTGAAGGACCTAGCTAGTGCAACAAGCGAAATACTAGCATAATCCTTGCCTACTTCTTTCCAACTACTATTTTAGCGTTCTTGGTGACCAATTCCACTTCCTCTTAAACCATATGCCATTCAAAGACCTATTATCTGAAGGTAGTTTGGACCAAGAGCTAAGAGTCATGCCCTGAACTCCTGGAGGCTCGTTCTTCAATCCATCTTTGTGTCATCAGCTATAGATCTCTCCACCATGGCAACCTGATCTATTTGGATATGCACATCTTTCCAAAAACACGAAAGGATAATCCAAACCATGCCAAAAACTATTTAGCTTCTTGAACAAATAAAACATTGTTCATGTAAGCAACCTGCTGAGTCAAACGGGTCAAATCGACTCAAACCATTAGATTGGTGAAACCCAATCTTTGCCTTCTAAGAACCGGTGGAGCTCCAGTAGCATCGAGAAGGCTAAAAATTGCATTCTTCACATTATCCTAAGATAGGAAACACCGAGGAGTATAAAAAGCCATGCATTCCATAAGTCGCACACTAAATTTTAAAATACCAACTCCTCGCATTTCTCGAAGATAGGCAATACCGAGGAGTGTAAAAGTCGCGAATTCCATAAGCCTCACAATAACTCTTAAAAATTACACTCCTCACATTGCCCGAAGATAGGCAACACCGAGGACTACAAAAAGCCATGCACTCCATAAGCCATGCACTAAATTTCAAAATACTAACTCCTCGCCTTGCTCGAAGATTGGAAACACCGAGGAAAACTAAAAGCCGTGCATCCAATAAGATGTTCACCAACTTTCAAAGCGCGAAAACCTCACATTGCCCGAAGATAGGCAACACAAAGGAATTTCAAAATCCAGCGCCCATAAGCCGCGCACCAACTCCTCAACATTTCCCGAAGATAGGCAGCGCCGAGGAGCATCAGAACCGGATCGACGAGCTATAACGATCCCGACCACCGCGCATTGCATAACCAGTGCCAATCACTTCTATGATCGGAAATAATGGGCACAACTACAACAAAATTGGAGTGCTACAAACCAACAAAAAAATTTCAACTGATGACACATAATGATTAAAACCGCCCTTAGTTAACCCATGCAACATGCTCCTATCAAACACGCATATATTTCATACTTACCAGATTATCACAAGAAACTTGGATTACATGCTAAAGTTGCAAAACTTCCAAAAGAAGGAAAATCAATCTGTGACTTAGCTAAATTCAAGTCTAATATGAAAATTTCTAAACCATTAGTTACCGGTCATTTGAAGTAAACAATGCATCAGTGCTTAAATAAAAACATTTGAAAAAATAAGTTCACAAGTTCTGTTACTCCAAAAAAAGAATTGTTGCTCCAAATAATTTTTTTGGTGGCAACCACAAATTTGATAAGTGTAAACAAAACAAGTACAAGTGCACAGAACACATATGAACAGATAGATAAGAGTATAGGCAAATACAGACTCCAAGACAAGAACGCTAAGTGCAGAATCTACACTTGAACAAAATGACTCAAAAAGAACCAAAATTAGACCAGTCTCCACACTTGCTCATCAGTGCTTTCTTCCATTGCTCCCCGTTCCACCCTTCGTTTGCAGATTCTAACTCGTCTCGTGAGTGGTGTCGCTGCTAGTAATATCAACAAACTCCTCAGTAGCAACGTCCTCCTCTTGCTCTATCGCCTTCTCAGAAGATTCTCCCTTTGCTTTGCGCTTCCATGATTTGCGGGAGCTCTTCAAGGCTTTAATCGCTTTGACCATACCCTTCTTCATAGCGATCGATTCATGTTGAGTCTTATGAGGCTATTCCATTTGAACTTCCTGCTCCTTAACTTCTGTCGTTGTTAGGCCACCCTTCAAAGACACAGAAGGGTCATCCAAGCCATAAAGCGGGCTATATTTTCAGACTCCAGCCCCGGTTGTGAGCCAGAAACGGACATGGAAACAGGAATAGGAAAAAAATGAGCATGGAGGCTGTGAAAACAGTAGTAGGTCTAGGCACTGAGGAAGCTAGCACATCAATAGGAAATCTTGATCCTTGCCTTCTAAAAAACTGGTGTTGCTCCGGCAACATCGGGAAGGCCCAAACCCTTGCGCATCATTTCTTGAGCCGTGGAACCATGCCCATGAAGCATGAACTCCTCACATTACCAAAAGATTGGCAACATCGAGAAGTTCCAAACCGAATCCATATTAACGGGACATATCGATCCTAAAATCCACGCATCTATTAAGCCGCGTAATCACTGCTTGATGTTGCTCTGGCATCATCGACGAACCGTTAAAATATTCTAAGTACTGATGTTGTCCCTACAACACCGAGAAACTTGTCTATTGCAGGATTAATAGGGATCAACTCCCACTACTCGAAAGAACCGATATTGCTTTGGTAGTGTTACAAAGCTCACAAACGAAGAAGTTGGCAAAGAATTTTGATCTTTGACCAAAGTTAATGTACAAAATGTCAAAATTCAAGGCACCCAAGTCATAAGTTCCCAGAGATAGGAGCTGCGGCGTACCTTTGACTGGGGGCATCCAAGGAGCCACCTAGAACATTAACTCTCACATAAATTATTCAGAATAATCAGCCATGTGGACTGAGGAACACAATAACACTTGGTCAGGATAAAAGATCGCTCGAACTTGCAATAAAACGAGGAGCTTACCATCGTACAGAGATAGACGATGACATAAGGCATTTTCAGAATCAAATTATCAATGCATTAGCTTCCAAAGACATAATCAGGTGCTCGAATGAGGTCTCCAGCCCTAACTTGCAAAAAACCAGCTGTTATTAGGAGATAGACAATGGCAAGGAGAGAACGCTCAAAATCGAATAACTAAACCATTGATTCTCTAAGATTAGAACTAACGAACAAGGTTGATATTCAAAATAATGGTATTAGTCCAGCATAATGCATATGGCATGAAACAAGCAAGGTTAGTGTCACGGATTCAAGACAAACACTACCAAACCCTACTAGTCCATGATCAGTATAGGAACAAACACAATTGTACCAGGGACAATGCGATGACTTGCTCCACAATTTTAAATTTCTATAAGAATTGGGAGTTTCACACCTAGAAATGAAGGGTTCCGTTAACAGTCATCAGATCATAACAGAAATAGCTGGAGGAAGTTCAATTTTTCATAAGTAAGAATAATTATGGAATCGGTTGAGTCATAGCCTTGCATCTCCAAGAGTAATACTCGATGGTTATAAACAAAGCTAGGCAACGGAAACTCCTAAGACCCTCATCCTTTCAGAACGTGGCATATCCCAGATTTAAGCAATGCTGAGAAAATAGCCACGTTAGGTTAAAAGGAATCTACTTAACTGTATAGGATTGGATGAATGATTCAATCCTCAGCAACGCGACTTTAACACTGCCCGAAGATAGGCAGCACTAAGAAAATACTTCTACAATCTGATCAACGAAGTGCTAGTTTCTAAAGACCGAAATTAGTACCCAACTGGACTAAAAGTACCCCTGAATCGATGGGAAAAATTGATCCCAAACTCCTGAGATTTGGTGTTGCCTCGGCAATGCCAAGGATTTCTTTTATCTTTCAATTACTGGTGTTGCTTTGGCAATCTTGTTCTATTTCCTAAGTACAAGTGTTGCCCCAGCAATGCTAAGAAACATTCTATTCATAAGTTCTAATGTTTCTCTGTCAAGAAACATTCTGCTCACTAAGTACCAATATTGCCCCGACAATGTTGGGAAAAATTTGATCTACGGGGCTGATGAGAAACACTCACCGCAGTGATCCATCGACGCATTAGCTTCCGAAGATAGAAGTTGGTCCTCAACTAAGTTTCTATCTTCTCTTCAGAAAACTACCTTTTCCCAATGACAGACAACGACCGGAAGACATATCCTTTTATAGGTCAGCTGGATAGTTCGATCTTTCATCACAGGAATCAACCACTGCATAGCAATAAAGTAGTGTCGAAAGGAAATCCCAAGATTGAATTGCCCGTGTAATAATTTTTAGGGAAAAAAGCTGGTGCACAATCGAATTTCCTAAATTCAACTCAGAAAGAATTTAGACATAGTCGAAAGATAGGTATCTTCGAAGAAATGTTGCTTGGACCCAAGCAGCTAGGTTATAAATTCTCAAACACAGAAGTTAACATATGAACAAAACTTCCATGACAACTTCAACAACCAAGAAGAGCATGCATGGCCAAGAACAAGTGGGAGTATTCATGGAAGGTCGAAAATAAAATCCACAAACTTCCTCATTTCGAGAATGGGACCGAGAGCCAAACTGGGGGCAATTGAGTAATTCGCCCCATAAATTCCTTCTCTCACAATCGCCCAAGTACAGGCATTCGAAATTACTAGTCCCTCAAGAAGGATAGAAGCACAGATACTTGATCGAAAGAAATGTTTCAAAAGTCCAAACAAAAATAATGGGGAGTTTGGTAAGGTAACGGTTCTGTATCACAAAATAAAGCACACTGGCAACAAAATCTCCAACAAAGTAAATAAAGAATATAACATTCAAAAATCAACCGCCGCCTATAGTTTGGCGATGGCGAGAAGGATCGATGACCTACTTATAGTCCAACAGGATCATTTGATTCCAACTTGCAAGAATATGCCATTATCAAAAGTTTGGTGATGCTAGAAAGAAAGCCCAAAAAATATTATCGACATATCGGTTTTCGAAAATAGAAGCAAAAGCTTGATCGACTCTTCAATCCTGCCTTCTTGAATCTGACGTTATCCAAAGATCCACGACATCAAGGTTTGATTCATCCATACAAGTGTTTATGAAGATAGAAACCAACACATGATTAGGATCTCAACACTAGACTTGGAAGAATTTACTTCAGCAAAAGATGACAGAAACGCATCTTTCTAATACATACCGGCATCATTACAACACTCAGATCTTGGGATCAAGCAACAAAGTCCCTAATTCCCGAAGAAAGGAGTGTCGTGTCAATCAAACCGGGGAAATCAAACCAGGGCAATCAAACTTATTGCTTAGGAGACCTAGTCTCCCAAAAAATGTTGGTTAGGTAGTCAAAATAATCAGCCCTACAGACTAAGGCATTTACACCAACACTTTGTTGAAATGAACTTAATTGAGCATAAGTAGGCATTACCTATAGAATTGGCTAGACCAAGCTACTTCATAACTTTGAACAAAGCTATGGAACATAATATGCCGAAATGACCATAGAAGTATCACTTACATGTATAGAATTACAGTAAATGAGTATGCTGCATAAGAGCACAAGAAGTGCAACGGTGAGGAAAAGCAATGCTCGGATGGAGCAATTAAGCTAATAATCCTCGAAGAAAGAGGTTGGTGTGTAGTGGATTCCAAAAAACACTAACAAAGGACAATCGCACTCGGACAACTCATACGCTAGTTTCTGAAAGCTGAAATTGTGCCTGATCGAACTTCAACTACAATTCCACAAGAGCTACTGTGCCCTGTAATTTAGCCATGAACAATCATCCCAATAAAATAGGAATAATAAGCGAAGCCTAAGTTGTGAAGGACCCAGATTCTGGAGGAGTGGAAGTCCCTCTGCCAGACTAAAGATTAGAAGACCAAAAAGTCATTTTCAACAAGAAAACTTGGCATTCCACCCTGTCAGGTTCACTAGAATGCAAAAATAGGAAGAGGAATACAATTCAACCGTCTACTATATCAGATTTTGGAAAAAATCTTCGCATTGGAATTCAAAAACATCGATGAAAACTTAGCTGAATTCTCGAATAAAAGAAGTTAAAGAGCAAGACTTCGCTCCAGAATGACGCACAATCTTTTGAGATGAAACATAGCTTCACTGTCGGTCGAGTTAAAACTATATAGGACAACTCCAAACCTACATTATGCACCCACCTACCGACCTAAAGTCTTGTGTAAACTATGGAGTAATGATTACGTCGTCAATACTAGGAATTGTAATTTAGATTGAAATCAAAAAATGAACGGGTGTCAAAAGTCAGCTAATTGAGAACAACATCTTGAGGTGGACTCTGATGATTCACATCGAATATTTAACAGTCAAATCCAAATTTGCATGGTGGCCTCGACACGATAAAATAGAATTAGCAAAATGAAGACTCAAAAGAAATTGCTTCCAAATCATGCCTTGATTTCAATGATGGCATGCTCTGGGGGGAAATATTATCCGGGTTTTCAACCGAGCAGGACCCAATAGGAAACGGGACAACCTCGTGTAAACGTGATGGTTCTGAAATTAACGAGAAAAGCTAGGACAAGGAGTTAATAAGAGCCAAGCTATAAGACTAAAGTAACAACTAGGATCAAAGAAACCAAGAGATCAGCATTCATTTAGTCCAGTCAGTAGTTGAACATAAACAGCTAGTGAATTGCCATCAAAATGAAACAACTACGATAAAGGGCTAAGGAAACATTTCCAATTCCAAACTCCAGGTATATCTTAAGTGGTTGAATCATCAACAACCCATGCCTCTCCTCAAACCTTCAAACAAGATAGCTTAGGAATACTATGAAAAGAGGCCAAGACATTGGCTCGCAAACAAGCCAAGTCTATGGGTCGCCAGCGACCCATGGACCATTGGTCGCCAGCGACCCATGGTTCTACCTTGTCATGCAAGCCAAATCCTTCATGAGTCGCTGCCTACTTACGTGCGAGCAGATGATAAAATAGCATGGCACAGAAGCTCTCTGATCCATATAATTATCATCCTTCCTGCAATATAAAGAAGATCTTCTCCGGACTGGTTGCCGAAGCTCTGTTGGAATTATTTTTTACTCTCTACATCCCTTGCAACAATCTCTAAAGGAATACACTGTGATTCTCTAGTTGATTCCAACTCTGGAGATTTAATCTAGCAAGAAAATAATCAAACCTTGTAATCAAACATCCCTTGTAACAGCAATTAGTCTTTAATAAAACTATAAAGTGGATGTAGGCTTTATTAACAGCCGAACCACTATAAAAATTCCATGTCTACTTTCTTTTACTGTTCCTTTTCTATATCTATTACCTATGATATTGCTCTGTAAGAACAGGGCTGGTGCTTTCAAATCCAAACCAATGTGTTGGTCTATTTTTTGGTCAACATCACATTGTTTGAGATAATTTTATATAGGATTATGAATTTAATGATGATGTTTCTGACCACAAATTCACTATCTTCTTAAAAGAAATGATTGTATATGATTGTTCCTTAACCCGTTTTGTGAAATAGTCAATGGCCGTTACTATGTATTTGGCTTCATCTTTAAACATTGGGAGTGATCTAATCAAATTAATTCCCTATGTGTAAAATAGCCAAGGGATGGTGATTGGGATGAGCTCATTGAGGACAATCTTGGGATATTAGCATATTTATAGCATCGATCACATTGGCGGATGAAATTTTGTGCATTTGGATGTCCCATTAGCCAATAATAGTCTTGTCTCAGCACCTTCTTATCTAACTTAAGTCCATTAGAGTTATCTCCGTAGTATCCCTCTTGGTCTTCCCTTAGTATTCTAGCCCCTACTTCCTTAATGACACATCATAGATAGGATGTTGAATATCCTCTTTTGTATAGCTCACCATCAAAGAAAGTGAAGCATGGAACCTGATGCCTCATCTTTGGGGTAATGTTCTTATCTGGTGTATTGTGCTATTTAGTATAAACTTCTTTATTGGGATTGTTATTGAGAAATTTCATTCTGATAACAATACCAAGAAGTGGTTAGGTTGTTGTATGCTTATACAACAAGGAATTAATAGGTTAACGTTTGTTAAAATGTCATTTAAAGGAAATAATTATGTTGCGGTATGCTTACACAATTATAAGCTTGTAAATTAATTGTTTATTAATATGCCAAAGAGGATTATGACTAAATTCAATACAATAAAGCACATAAAAAATGTAAAGTAGTTGGAAAGTAAAGAGCGTACGAAATTTACATGATTTGGATATTAAGGAATACTCAGTTCATGAGTCAAATCATTCAATCTTTTATATTCTTTTGATTGCAAGTGTTGAAAACTATGAAGATATCATTTATACTTTCTACATTATTAGTTGTCTAAGTATAAAAAATTGGATTCCTTTATTCTACTATGGTCCTTTTCTTTTAAATGACGTCACATGTATTACCGACATCATTCCTCATATTTAATTATTGATGTTGGATTTTGCCACATGTCCTTCATCCGTGTGCCTAGATTGCATGTCGTCGATTGATGATTTAGATTTAGGTAGGATAACTTGATTTGGAAGAGACCATATCAGATTTAGCGGGATAGTTTTTTTAGGGGAGATAATTTGGTTTTTTAATGTTGATAATGGGAGCAATGCTACTTGATGATTGATGCCTGTCTATGGTTATGCTATTCTATGAAGTGCTTTTATATTCTTTAGTAGTTGACGATGATTCACTACGTTGCCCTTTATTAATAGAGTATTTTTTTAATGCTTTAGGCGTTTCATGATTTCTTAGTAATATTATTATAGAATTCTAGTGTTGGTCTTAGGTTGCGAAACTCAAATGGTACTACATTGGTTGGTAGCTTATGGCCTTTAGGCCTAGGATAGTGTGGTGTAGAGTTCATGGTATCCTTGATGTTGTATTTGGAATGTGTATTGTTCCTCCTTGTTGTAGCTTTAGACCGGGTTCACTCATTATTGCATTAATCCTTATACTGAAGAATCAACGTACCTCTAACCTGATCGTGTAATGAAATTACGAAACACCTTTGCCTTTTCTTTTTGGCAATAATTATTTCTAACTAAAAAATGGGTGTAACAATGTCACCCCAAGTCTATGCCAATGCATACTAGGCCAACTTGTAATTTCACATCTATCTTTTAAGTGGCTAGTAAGACACTTTTGCATTAAACGCTATTTACATGTGTTAAGCCATGATTGGTCTTTGAGTCTTTTCGTTGTTAGTCATACCACTTCGTATTCCATGGAATCTGCTCAGGAACTTTGTGTCATCATTATTTTCTAATTATAAAACGGTCTTCTCCTAGATTTCCACAATTGTCATTTGCCTTTTGGATTTTAAAACAATTAATGCTGCAAATATTTATCTTATTGTTTTTTATCATAGGTATTGGATATCTTTCATTTACACCCTTTGTTATTCTTTTTTCTTTTACGTGGGAGATCCCAGCATGATTTTCCTCAATTCTTAATATCTTGCATAGAGTGTTTGATAAAATGCCCAGTTCTATATCATCGATTATGTGTTAATCAACTGCCTGCGTCTGTAGATTAAACGATTGTCGATTGAGTAGATTAAATGTTTGTAGATAATTTATTGACATGTGATTTTACTAAGGACCTACCGTTTTAATCGTATTTTGTTATATTTACCCTTCATTCCCATTGACTGTGTCCTTTAATAATTCACTTAGTTCTTTCGGTCAAGTTTCCACATCCTATAAAGAAGTCATTTTTACATTTGAACCCGCAAAAATTGCTTATATCTTTGATAACATAGGCATCAAAGATTACCCTTTCAAAGTTCCTTCCATGTCTAAATATATCCACCTTCCATTAGAAGGTTGTATCTCTTTAACAATTGAGCATTTGCAGTATGTTTTATACCTAACCTTGAGCAAAAGATCAAGAAATTGTTGTATAGCTTGGGGATTTCCTCTATCCATCTAGCTAATATCGCTTATTTCTTACCGATTTATAATTATATTCTCTATGCTAAGCATTTTCTTCGCCACTTGTTGTGAGCTCCACTTTCTTTACTCTTTAGGGAAGGGCCTTCTAACTAGGGTAACAAGTAGAAGCCCATTAATAAACCCACACTTCTAGAGCCTCCTCAGCATGTTGCACTATTTCCTCACTTACCCCCTCCTTTGCATATCCTACCCCTACCTGAAGAAATTGCAGGGGTAGATCTCATTGAGAGGATTGGGCACTTTATGATTTATGACCTCTTCACTCCTACTCTTGCTCTTGTGCTATCTTTCCTTCTACATCTTTCCCCAAAACACTCTTTGAAGATTTTCATAGAGACGTTTTCCAAGTAACAAGAAGTGCATTAATTGTACATTAGGTTATTATACTTGTAATTTCAACTTTTGTTTGTCTCATTTCGAAGTAGTGCCTTTGTTTTCAAATTGCAACAACATTTCAACCATGCTAGGATGAGTTGGAATCTATCCATTCTAGAGTACGGGTTGTCAAAGCTTCTCAATCCCTGATAGCGAAGGAGTTGGAGCAATTGAAAGCCAACCTTGTCACTTGGAAAGACAAGGAAGCTACACAAGGGAATAAAGCATATCAGGCCAAACAATTGGCTTAGCAAGGTGAATAATTAGCTAGGTAAGCTAAATAGTCAACTAAGTAGGCTATAGAGGAACTGGAGATCGCAAGTAAAGAGTTGGCTGATGCAGGGGAAAAATGCAATGAGGCCATGGAAGATGTCACTTATGCGGTTCTTTATCGCATTTAGCTCAAGTGAAAAATTCTTTGTGGAATGCAAAGACGACAAGTAGACAGAGGTCAGCTTCTCCTTATTATGTGATGATGCTGCTGCCAAGGTTGGGTGCAACTACTACTGCTATATTTCAAAAAAGGAGAAAGCCAGAGAGTAGGTGGCAACACCATCCATATCTGCCATGATTTATGATGCTCATATAAAAGATGTATAGGACACCATCACTTCTGCTCCACATGTTGCTGACCCTTATTGCTTATCCTAGAAGAGAAAAATGTAACATTCTAAACTCCACCCTATTCATTCTTTTTTTATTTTATAGAGAAGAGGTTAGGGTATGGCATGTCATTGGTGTTGCACTTTTTTGTATCATGATCTAGATGTATGTTGTCGGGCCAAAATTGGCATAATACCCCAAAGTAGATATGAGTAGATCTTGTAGAAATCAACTAGAAAGCAATGTAACCATAGATTCTTATAGCGATCTAGCAAATTCTATGGCCTGCGTCTACTTTAATATTATTAAGAATGGTTTAATCATAAGTACAAGAACATTTCCGATTAGAACGGGTTTAAACAGTCCTTAGGCGACAAAGCTTGAGTTGAGAGAAGAGAATGAAGAAGAGAATTTCCAAAAGTCCTCTCAAAGTTTCTTTAGGCTTTCTATTTGTAGGAAAATTACCCATCAGAGTCACCAGATCACTGAAGACTAGGTAAATCTTCAGATCTGAGAAAATAAGAGACAAGACGAATCACGTCGATGTCGACATGAATCACATCGTTGTTGACATTGATTTGCTTAGTGCAGATCATGCGGTTCTCCCATAATTCATCTTGTACCTTCGGTTCTTCAAGCCATGAGCTCTTTTGCCTATCAATTCTACTTGATTCCTAGATGATGTGACTTACCTGGTACTTTCCTTTTTTGCATAGCTTTTGGGAGTTATTTACTCACTTCTTCAGAAATAGGCCCATGGATGACCACTTTATCCATCTATTCCTTCATCAAAGCACCAAAGCTCATCATAGCTCACATAAAGAACTTGATACCAACATGAATTGATATATGTACCAAACTCTTTTCTTAAGTGTATGTAGACTTCGAGCTTCTTAAAGCTGTATCCATTGCAATTTCAAGCTTGCCTTCATTCCGATGTACAAATTCGTCTAAAAGCCACTTGGTCTAAATTCTAGATAACACTTGCCACCCAAAGTATATTTCTATTAGAAACAAAGCGTGCTTTGGATTAATACAAGCAATATATAATCATTTGCCCAAGTGCATTGTTCATTGAAGAAACAGTTTTAAGTGTTATCTCTATTCCAAAAGCATCCATTCAACCACTTCAAATAGTTATCGTACCTCTTTGCGCACCAAGTTCTAGATCTTCATTACTCTGAAGATCATATGCACCTCTGGTAGGTTAGAATTACTTTTCTTCCCTTTCCATTTCTTTTCTTCCAATTACACTAACAAGCAGTTCATGTCGGTACCGACCACTTTATGTTGGTACTGACATGAATCGCTGAGTCATCCCAGCACTAAAATGTTTAAAGCATTTTTTACAAATATTCTCACTTTTAGCTTTCTTGCTTTCCTATTTACCACAACTATTTTCAATTAGTGATTTCAATTCCTAAGACGTCCGCCTTCAATATCGACTACTCCAAGCCGCTGGCACCTTATTTTAAACACTAGATCGTCATTGCCATCATTTCGACAATCACCAAAGTGCGGCTACTTCAGTTGACCTCCATCAACATTCTACAAAAGTTGGGCCTGGATTCTAGAAACCTAGATTTAGATTCAAAATACATAGGTAGGTTATCAATGTTAGGTGTTATGGCAGTTATAGTTGGGATCATCGTCGATGGATGGGATTTGTATTGATCAGCCTTTACTTGAAACTTTGGCCATTGCGAAACTAGAGCTTCGCTAGGGTTAACCTCAAGGTTGACCCAAAGCTAGGACTACAACATCCAAATCATGATGGCTCCACTCTTTCTTGGTGTTAGCTTTGCATTTCCTTTAGCTTTGCTTTAGGTTTTCCAAGCACCCCTTGTTTATTTAATGGCCTTCACATCTTCATGTAATCAACATGTAAGAACATACCTTATAAGGGCTCGGTCGATCATAGGTTGTCGTTTGAATTCCAATAAGATGACTTCGATGAACGGTCACATCGAACGCACTTCAGTATTCGAACAGTCTTCCTATACATTATTTCAAATCACTACATAATCATGTGTTCCAGTAAAGAAGGCTCCACATCATTCTAGACGATGGTTCCATTATAGTTTATCCTCTGATAATGGATAAGATTCGACACACAATTTCATCATGCGATGGAGCTTGTTTGCCAACATGAGCTGGTTATCTACACAGAATGTTCTGTTTGTTGTGTATTAGACACAGAACACACACTTCATAGATTATCACTTAAAATTGCCTCAATCAACATTCAGAAATCAATTGTTTAACACACGTTGACATCCGTTGGATTCTGGACATCAGTCACACTGGTTTATGATAAAATAAAATTACAAGATAAAACATACATAGTTTTTTTCACAATCATGTTTTATGATTTAGAATGACTAGCCAATAACTCCGTTTCAACGCTAACGTTGGGCTGTCCTCAAGCCGGCTCCTCTATGGCCCAAGCAACGACCTCCACATCGATCATAATTAGATACTCAATTATAACTAAGTTACAAGGAGTGGTGGTTATAATGGCCCCGTTCCAAAATCAACCTTCCCTACTGAACTAAAATCTCAGTCTAAGGGTTTGAATAACTCCTCAAAATTTATATTGTCCATATTGACTGCTAACTCATTCTTCATAATATGCTTTCAATATAGGATTCCAAAAAGTGACATTTTGCTCCCAAGAGTCGATCAATAGGTGTATAATCCTCTATAAGGATACACGGCCTGCAACATATACGTGTTCCTAAGCAGGGCCGTACCACCTTTCAATCCATTCCTTCGAGCCTTTCTTCAAGAGCTTGGGCTTGCTTCTACTCAAGTGCATCCCAATGGATACGCCATCTTAAACTCCTTAAATATTGTGTTTATGATGCAACTTCACCGACCTACAACTTCGATGAGTTAACATATCTTTTAAGCTTCAAGACAAGATCTGACTCACTTTCTTAACAAATCATTGAGGCCTGGTGTTACTACAAGGTCATCGAGGCACTCCATAAAAAACGTTCCTATTTCAGGAATGAATTCTTCTTTGTTTAGTGCCCCTTTGGATTTAACTAACTATGGTTATATGGACATAAGAATCTCTTCCTTCAATTCTCTTCCATACTTGGGTTCTCTTCATCTAAGTTCTAAATTCATTTATGCCTTCTTTATAAATATTCCTGTTAAGACGACATTGATGTGCACTTTGAAACCTTGAAGACCTTAAGAGAGTTAATATCAATTATCACACCAACTCTTATCTTCCAAAAAATGAAAATATTTGCTAATATTGCCTTCTACATCCTAAATGATTTGTCGTTCTAGTTAAACCTCCACCGAGGAGGGATAAGGCCATTGGTTGAGCTTCTGCCCCGCTCATGACTCCGGCAATGATATCCAAGGGGGAGTTGAAGGTAGGTCAGGCGAGGCAAACATGAAGGAGCATATAGAGTGGCGAACGAGAATGTTGCCAAGGAGGTGCATGTAGAGAGAGTAGAAGAAAGAGAAAGGATGGAAGGAATACAAGAAGAAGAAGGAGACGATGAAGGGGAGAATGATGAAGAAGATGACGATGATGAGGATTCCGACCATGGAAAAAATGGATCATATGGGGAAATGTCCTCTGAAAACACAAAAATCCTTATCTCACCATGTCCCAAAAGAATAGTCCTCAAGTCCTCACAATAGTCCTCTGGTCTGAGTATAACTCCATTGTTGAGGCGATTTCTCGCACATGATCTTCAAGAAATATCTTCGACTCACTAAGGGATTTAGACATCCTGATTAACAATCTTATTAAGGAGTACTATTCCAGCATCAATTTTTCATTCAGGGACCTCTTAGCCGAGAGAGATGAAACCCCGTCTTTGCAACCCTCCAAACATGGTCTATAGAACATTTAGGGAAGCACCATCACTCCATGCACTTCTAGGCTCACAAACACTCACATCCTACATTCTTTCTTACTTAATTTTTTTGATGTTGATGCAACCCTTTTTCTTTCATTTCAAGTACAATAGAAAGAGAATGCATTCACTATCTACGCTCAGGCATGATGAGCATTGGGAACCTACCCTATAAACTTATCCTCATCGCTCTTGTGCATAGAGAGAAACTAAGAAAAATTAAAAAGGAAGGAGAGGGAATATTATGAGGATAAGGATAGAAAGAAATTTTAGTCTGTAGAGTGAGCACACTGTGACTAAGGGAAAAGTCTCATGATTCACATGACCGTCAAGGCCCCACATTGGCTCTTCCCAACCCCGCTCTCAACCCCAAACTTACTCTCAAAAGCTTTCAGCAATCTGACCCCAGTCACTAATATTTCAACCTAACAAAAACCCAAAGAAGTTCATGCTTTTCTAGCTCCACCCCACCTCCTTCAAGCTTGTCCACGGCCATGACAACCAAAATGAAGGCTGCCTTCCCTAATCTTTACTTGATAAGGTGAAGATTGAATACAGTATTAAAGACATCCCTCTCGAAGGGGCTAATCCAAGAGTTGGATGGGTTATCAAGCTTGTAGACCAACTTTTAGAGTGGAGGAATTTTTCCTTTTCAACATCAATAGAATTAATTAGAGAGACATTTAGTTGTCCGATTAAGAGAGAAAGACTCATGATAGTACGATAACCAACTAAAAACTGAGTTGGCCGAGCTCAGGAAACAAAGATACGAGGCTTAAAAGTCGATCGAGAATTCCAAAACACTAATTCAGGAAATGTCCTATGCTTACACTTAGGTCCTCAATGTGATGAATGATCAACTTAAGAAGGCCCATCTAGAAGGTAATGAGCTAAAGCTCAAGCCAATGCCAAGGCAATTTAGGTGAAAAATAATGGCATTTCAAGCCAAGGACTTAATACTATAGGCTAAGTGTAACACCATGCATTTTTATATAATTAAATAAAATCAATTGAATTAACAAAATTGCAAAAAAGAATATAAATGTAAAATATATGCATTTAAGAATTAAGAGGTTACATAGATCTATGCAAGCAATAAGTATGTGATTAATTGATGCATCAATCAATTAAAAGGAGAATTAATTAAGAGGCATAGAGGCATCAATTAGTCAGAGTTATGTCACTTTATAACATTAATTAAGAGATCTTCTAATAAAGGAAAATGTATGTGGGGAATAAATTAAATGATAATATACATATATTAATTTATAATTGGCGCAATCAATTAATTAAGAAATTAATTAAAGACATTAAGTAAACATCAACTAATGAAGGAGTGAAACTTATATGTCAATTAAGAGGATAATGAATTGGCGGTTTAAATATATATAACTAATAAATGTGTGATTGAGTGACGCATAGCAATTAATTTGGATATCGATTAAAATGGAAAACGTGTCAATTAATTAATTGGCAGTCAGTTGAGCGTTTTAAAAAGGGTGTCAATTAATCAAAGAATATGCCCTTGTTATAATAGCTAATAATGTAAATTAATTAGTTAGAAGAAAACGCCAGTTATAGGATTATTTGTTTTCACGTTAAAAAGAAGAAAAAAGAATTGAAATGCATACAAAAATCAAATGGAGTAATTAAGTTTATGATGAAGGTAAGTTAATAATAATAAATTAAAAAGTATAAATTTTATATACAATCAATTAATAGAGGTATTAATTAACATGTCCAAATAGGTAAGAAATTATAATGTATAAGAATCAATTAATATTGGATATATATATATATATATATATATATATATATATATATATATATATGAACTAACTAATTGGATAATTAATGAAAGAATCTTATTTAGAAGAAAACATGAATTAATAGGGTCGTATAACAAAGGAATAAATGAATAACATTGGAGAATTATACGTCATAAGCTAACGCAAACAAATCAATAAATGATGGTGGGGATTGTTTTTAGAGTTAATCGGATAGTTCGTAGTTGTTCACTACACCTATCAATTGAACGTAACATAACTCTAGTCCACCCTATTTTATCCGAATCAGCTGCTGTCATTTACAACAAACTCCTCTTCTCTTCTCCATCTTCTAATCTCCTCTATCAATCAAATCTTTTCCCAAACAAAAAATAAAATTAAGCAAGGATATACATACAAGAAAATCAGTGAAGTGCTACAAACAAATCATGAAATTTACAGCGAATTAAAAAAGGAAAAAGCAGAGAAAAGCGTAGCAAATTAAAAGGATAGAGATTGAAGCTAAGGACGATATGTGAGTAGATTTATTTATATATCTTTTAATTTTAAGATATATTATCATTAAATTTACATTTAGATAATTTTATCCAATAATTAATCATATTAATTAAGTTATGTTGAATTATAAGGAATTTACAGTTTATTTACAGTATTAGTATTTATTTACTTCTGTTTCTACATTTTCGATTTCTATGCCAGCGTCATTCTTCTTCAATTTTCTCTTCTTTCTTCACGTATGGATTAGTATAGATTAAACATGAATATTGATTAAATAATTAAGAATACTGAAATGAAGGAAATAAGATGTAAAGTATTAAAAGTTTGAGGAATGGAATTGCTATAATAAATTATGTTAAAATGAGAAAAGTTAATTAATCTAATAACTGGATTTGGGAGTAACTAAAAGGTTAATAGGTTGGTTTAGAAAATAGGATAAATTTATATAATTTAATATTTAAAAGACAACAATGAATGTAATTGCTAGAGTAAAATAAAGAAAAAGAGAATTAGTGTAAAGGAGAGAAAACATTGTATTTTATACTATTCCAAAATAGTAAAAGAAATATCTAGTAGTTACGATTATTTTTTATAGTATTATTTAATTTTAAGATATGGAAATGGGTTTTTGAGTATATTTTTCATAACCAACCAAATAAAATAGAATTACTTCCTAGAATAGAAGATAATAAAGCAATGTATGACATAAATCAAGTATAATGAACCTAGGTCTACATTCACTGCGCAAGCTATTTAAGAAGATAGTTATTATGATAAGTGAATTATATAATATAAGAGAATAAAAGAATATTCTATATCATAATAAAAGAAGACAGATTAGAACAGAAAAGAAATACAGAAATTATGTACGGACTATAAAAGAAGAGAAAATGACAACTACAGATAGAAATATAACATAAGTTATAATTAAGTAATAAGAATGGAAAACCTTATTTTGAGACTTTGAATAAATTAATGAGCAATAATAATGACAGAAGCTTATTTTAAAGTCAATAAGAAAATAAAGCAGCAATGATAAAAGAGGCTTATTTTAATGAAATTAAGATTTATATTAAGTTAAATAAGCAAGATAATTATTGTGGCTCATACCAACAGCATTCCCTATTAAATAAATGAAAATCTCACAATATATAGAGGTGAAACAAAGGCAAGAATATGCTAGTTTGGGTAAATAAGTAGTCAACGAAATAAGGAAGTAAACTAAATGCAAATTAAAAGGTTAGACTTAGGGTCTAACAAAAGAATTGACATGTGTTTGGAGTAGCCTAAAGAATGAAGTGCCTAACGAAGCAGTTCATCATGGATTTCAAAATTGAAGAAGCATTTCCAACTTTGTATCTTTGGGATTTCAAGTTGGCTATTCTAGAAAGCAACTTCAATGCGTTTTATATGTATTTCAATGGAAGCTTCTTTTGGTCTTCTTTTAACGTGTTTTTTCCTTTTTCTTTTGGTATATAGACCAAGTTTACGTGGGATCAGCCCCAACATTACTTATATAAACGTGATTGTAAGTAAAGATCAATGTTCCATGTACAACCTTTGTTCGTATTTACATTCACTTTTATTTTGCTTGCCTATATTTAACTGCCACATTCTTTTGATCTCTCATTGCTTTCTTTTTTTAACAGTTAGCTAATTTTAGACACCAAATGACAAAGTCATGTATAACGGTGTTAGTTCGTTTTGTCAATTATGAAGCGCTACAAAATGGTACGTCTACTGTATATTTTGGTATAAGCATCAGATACTTTATCCTTAACCGTCGTTATTGCCAACAGACATTTTGTTGCACCTTCTTAGAAGTTTACCACATGAAGGTAAAGTGTAGGTATAGCCCGCGTTTATAGAAAAATAATAACTAAATGTGCTTTTCCTTGTGTAATCATAGTCTATTTGTTTTGCTTTTACCGTTATCTTTTTGTTGACATAAGTGATATTGTCGTAATGCTATTGTAATAATTTTTGGAGATACTTGAATAATTGACCTTGTTTGTATTGCTTTATTGTTATAATTTTAGCTGTTAGCACATTATTTTTATCAATAATTTTCCTTAGGCTTTTACTTTCTGATTAAAAAATTTAAATGAGCATGTTTTACAAGATTAAAGCTGATGTGTAGACACAAGGAGTCTTCATGAACTCCTTGGTAGTGAAAGTAGGGGCGGCTTCTTTTATGAAGATAGAACATCTTGTTTCTTTTGTAAATTTTGTAAAGATAACCATGGCATTACAAGCTCATTTTTCCAAATACTGATTCTATTATTAGTTCATTGTTTTATCTTCAGTTTATTTATTTCTATGAAATAATGTAGTTTACGATGTTAGAAAACTGCTATTAGGAACTGCAATCGTTTCATTTACTTTTAATGTATCTTGTTAGAAAACGATGCCAAACATATGGAACTGAAGTATCTTGTTGTGAAAAATGAGGTTCAGAAACATAGAGTGTCAATCATGCTCATTAGGACAGAACTTATGATTGCAGACGTTCTGACGAAAGGGTTACAACCAAAACAATTTAAGGAACATGTTCAAAGAATGGGTCTTGGTTGTATTAATAATAATTGATGTGTGGCATTCTGAGCTCCTTTGTGTGTTTCTGATATATAATTATGTGTCTCTTATTTTAATGTGGTAGTACGTACTTTATGTAATTTTAAACAAGAAAGAGTCTTATAAAGATATTATGTTTAATCATTATGATATAAGACATTATGTGGACCATTATGCTGTTTTATATAAATTATGAGTATAAAATGATGGATTGCTGGTATTATAGTATATGAAAGGGAATGCATTGAATTAATAATGCACAAATGCCATAACTCTCAGCAATTCATCATAGTATGACGTTCAACACTTGATATTATGAATAATCGGGTCAAGTGAGAGGATGATAGAAAACTGCTATTAGAAACTGTAATCGTTTCATTTACTTTTAGCGTTATGCAGTTTCTAATCTTAATATGACCCTATTAATTAGGTTATAAATAGAATGTTTCATTTACCTTTAATAATATGCAGTTTCTAATCTTAATGTGACCCGATTAATTAAGTCATAAATAGACCGTTCTATAATTAGAACATTAGGTCTTTGATTAATCTTAAGCGTTGAATTGGTATATAATGGACGTACCTGATTTAGAGTTAAATGTTATATAAGGGATTGGGTCCTCTCTTTCCTGGTATATAGATGTATTCTTCTCCATCAAGAAACATATAAAGAAATAGGGTTAGAGAGAGAAATCGAATTCTGAGAAGAAGAGTAATTATTAGAAGCCAGAAGAACAAGATGACAGCCATCACATTTTCCGCTGTTAATCAAGGTACGTCATCTTAAAAAAAATCATATTAAGCTTTGTTTGTGAAATATTAGGTATTCATGATCCTTGGGCTATTACTTGAATTGTTCATCATTAATCATGAAAGATCGAACAGTAAAGAATTTCTGACATTTGATATCAGAGCCACCAATCAATAACTGAATATTTCCTATGATTGCAATTGATCTGTTCTATGCTTTACTCATGATGTTTAATCAAATATGTGTTATAAGTCAACTAAGCACATGAGATTTATGATTTTGTTAATCACTAAAGTGGTCAAAATCAGAATAATCATTTAGTGCATACGTGACATAATGATTATTGATAGAAATTGCCAGTTATAATAATACAAAAAAAACTGGCGTCACTAATGGTAGAACTTGAGAACTTACCCAAAGGAATGCCTTGTTCTATAACTAGTTGACATGATGAGGTTTAATAGATATCTTGATTAAATAAATATTGATCATCCAAAAATGTCAGTTTTATTTAATTGAATATATTTATTACTTACTTATGTTTTGGTATTTAATTATGTTAAGTATAAGATAGTATCTACCCAAAGGAGTGCTATATTATACTATTATGTACATATTTGAATCGTGTTAGCTATGAGCTTATAGTTATTTCAAATTTTTTTAATTTAATTTGCAGTAGTTCCCATGAATACACATGCTTCATTCCTTACATTGTTCACTTGTTTTAATTTTTATGAATGGAGAGAACAAGTCAATTTCCATTTAGGTGTTCAGGATCTTGACTTGGCACTTCTTGAGGATAAACCTATTGCTCTTACAACAGCTAGTACTGAGACAGAAAAATCACACCATAAAGCATGGGAACGCAGTAACAGATTGAGCCTCATGTTTATTAAGATGACTGTTGCTAACAACATCAAGTCAACAATTCCGCAAACGGAAAGTGCTAAGGAATATATGCAGTTTGTGGAAGAGCATTTTCGTTCAGCTGATAAGTCACTTGCTGGTACTCTTATGGCAGAACTCACGACCATGAAGTTTAATGGGTCGCGAACTATGCAAAAGCACATTATAGAGATGACTAATCTTGCAGCAAGGTTAAACTCCCTTAGACTTACAGTAGAGGATTCTTTTCTTGTCCAGTTTATCCTGAACTCGCTACCTTCTGAATATGGACTTTTCAAATTAACTATAACACTATAAAGGATAAGTGGAATGTTAAGGAATTGGCCAGTAGACTTGTTCAGGATGAAGGACGTTTGAAAAATCAAGTGAATCACTCAGTAAGTTTTGTGAGTAATAAAGCTGGTAAATAAAAGAATGGAAAATCAAGTCATTTCTAGAAGAAAAAGGCACCTGCTAAGAATGGGCAAGATAAGGAAAAGAAGGAACTAAAGGATGTTCGATGTCATTTCTGTAAAAGGAAAGGACGTTATCAAAATGACTGTCTGAAAAGGATAGCTTGGTTCGAAAAGAAAGGTAATCATCTATCTTTCATATGTTTTGAATCAAATTTAGTTGAAGTTCCTATTAATACATGGTGGCTTGATACTGGTGCTACAACTCATGTCTCCAATAATATGCAGGGATTTCTTATGATCCGAACCATAAATCCAAATGAAGATCGTTTTCTCTTTATGGGAAATAGAATGAAATCCACAATAAAAGGCATTGAGACTTATCGTCTAATTCTAGAAAGTGGATATGTATTAGACTTATATAATACCCTTTATGTACCTTCATTATCTAGAAACCTTATTTCCGTAAGTAAGTTGGATATTTCTGGTTTTAGATGTATGTTTGGATCTGGTTGTTTTGATCTATATAAGATACTGATAATGTTGGTTCTGGTATTCTAATTGATGGTTTATATAAATTGAAACTGAATGACACTTACACAAATTCCTTGCTGAATGTAATAAATAATGTTGGATGCAAACGTAGCATGTGGAATGAAAATTCTGCTTTCTTATGGCATAAAAGACTAGGTCACACATCCAAAGAAAGAATGATGAGATTAGTAAGTAATGAAATTTTGTCAAATTTGAACTTTAGTGATCTAGAATTATGTGTGGATTGTATTAAAGGTAAACAAACCACACATAGTAAGGAAGGAGCCATTAGAAGCAGTCAGCTTCTTGAAATAATACACACTTATATTTGCGGACCTATGGACACTCCAGCCTTTAATGGAAAAAAGTATTTCATCACTTTTATTGACGATTTTTCCCGCTATGGTTATGTCTATATGCTTCATGAAAAATCTCAATCTGTGAATTTCCTTGAGACGTTTGTAAAGGAAGTTTCGAGGCAATTAGATAAAAAGGTGAAAATCATAAGGTCTGATGGAGGTGATGAATATTATGGCAAATATAATGAGTCAGACCAGTGTCCATGTCCATTTGCAAAATTCCTCGAAAATCATGGCATATGTGCCCAATACACAATGCCAGGTTGTGACGACCCGGCTTTCTACGCCCAGAAAGACGTGTCATCAATAAGAAAGAAAGGGGTAGAAATAGAAAAGAAAAGAAAGAAAGAATAACAACATCAGAATCTCACAGTGGAATGGAATAAAATACAATACCTCAACATAAATATTACATAGTTATATATATACATCAGAGTTAAACAATATCATACAACATGACTATCATATACATATCTGTCAAAACATACAACTCAAATATCATAAACTAACTAACACAGCGGAACTATACAGATATATATGTCTACAACGCTGAAGCCTCCTGCACCATTGCTCCTCCAGAAGTCGTCAAAGCTAACCTGAATCCCTTGGCTACCCGTAAAAATTTGGGTACCCGAAAGTTTATGAAAAACAAAAATAAACTCCGGGTCAGACATGGGTCTGGTATAAGTAAACGGGTTAAAGTTGTTTAACTTTGAAAATCATTTAAAATAAAGGTATCACCTAAGACTCCCCACAAATAAATACGGGTAAGTTTTTACCTTACGCTAACCAAAACATTTCATAGGAAATCCAGTGATATTATAATAGTGTCTAGGGTTTTCAAGTAAAATACAGAAATAGCTGAAATGCTTACATCTCAAATTTCAACATAGTTGGGCACAATCAAAATGTACGGCGCTTATTGGAAATTGGATCCCATACAATGGCAGGGCTACCGGGGTACCGCCCGTCACAGTATGTGGTCTAGATCACAGTACCGAGGAGCCACCCTAACTCCCCTGCAACACAAGGCCGGAACCATTCCTTACTGAATAGTCCCGAACAAGATAACCCCGCAGTTGGTGTACATCCAACCGCCCACACAGCCGAATAAAAAGGGACATCTAGACAGGGGCATATCTCGTCCTGCTTGGGCATGACCCACCTAACCTTGCTGCACATCCCCTGTTTTAGCCATTCCCGGTTGATGAGGCTTGAGGCTGCGATTACCTTTAGAGAACATATCACTTAGAATGCTCATCGTCCGCCTGACGATGTGCTGAAAGCATTCAATCCATACAAGTTCGTTCCGGGTTCGAATGAAACCGAAGGCATTATCTCTTTACACTCGTTCTGGAATCACCCTCAGAGTTAACGACGATAACCCTTGCATTTTGAAAACACCATCTCGATCTTCAATTGAGATTACACAACCTAACGTTTAATTTGGATCGATGTGGTTTTCGGAATATCAATTGGATACCCGATCCCGGTCTCATCGAAATCCAAACGCCATTTTAATGTCCAAGTTGTCTAATTAACTTAACAGTTTAAATTTAACAATTGAATTCTCATAACAATTTAGCACGGATAAATAACATCAGATAAATCATATAGCACAGATAAATCATACACAATCATCATAGATATATCTAGAATATTACAGAACATCACAGGATATAAATAAACATCAGAGGCAATCGAATAGAGTCATTGATTTATATCAACAAGTTTGATTTGTTTTAAACTTAATTACTTTCTTAAGAATAAATTATATTTTATTCTTGCTTAATTAATTATTAATTAATTATCTTATTTCAATTCATTAATTACTTATTAATTATTCACTTAATTAATGAATTAATTATTAATCAATAACCTTAATTATTGATTTATAAAACCCAATTACACATTTAATTATTACTAATTGTTTAATTAATCATTAATTATTAATTAACTTAATCGTTCAATCATTAGTTATTTATTTAATCAGTTAGCTACGATTTGTTAATTAATCAACTTCAAATGATTAATTAAATTCTTAATTACACATGAGATTACATAAGATTATTAAAACCTTTAATTATAAATTTGATTATACTTTGAACTACTTATTCAATAACAATTATAAAATTAATTACATACATAATTAACTTTGATTTTAAACTAATTACTCATCTTTGTTACAGTAAAACTTTAAAGTTCATCTTGACTCAAAACAATTTGTCAATCATTATAACTTTAAATGATACTTAACTTATAAACCTTAAACTTAGTATTAAGTTAACTAATTCTAGGGATAAGAAACCCGAAGCAAACCACGCGACATACTCGAGATTCACTCGAGATAACCCAGCAATTTCACGCGATCCTCCCCTTGACTCTCTTCTTCTCCCCTGTTTCTTAATTCAACTGTTTCTTCTCTTTCTTTTTTTTATTTTAAAGCTTAAAAGTTTTAAACTGCTGAAGCATATTAATACACACGTGCGTATTACAACTCGACCCAGCAAAAAATCCCGAAGCAAAGAACGTTCAAACTCGAGATTTCCTCGAGTCGACCCTGTCGCGAGTATCTCCGCCGCCGTGCACGTGCATGGCGGTCCACCATCGTGCCGTCGCCACGCGACACCACCAACATATCACTATTCTTCACCATACACGAAAACAAAACCCAGATCAACTTGAAACTCACGAAATCGAAATTCGACTAAAAAGTCGAACTGTAACTCAAACCCAGATTATAAAATCACCTCGCGATTGTGATCGCATCCACCAGAGATGTCAAGACTTCGGCCATACGTCACTGTCAACACACTCAAACTTCGCCCAAAATTTCATAGCACTCGGTTTCATGATGATGCCGAAATCAAAATGTTACAAAGCATGAAAATTATTAGCATAAAACCCTAGTTTTGATCTTCCTTCATAAATCTTGCAATTAAAAATTTTTATAACATTTTTTTGTTGATCTATAATCAACACACTAACTTCATGTTGAATTACAACAGCCATAATTGTTTGAATAATCAGAATTTCACAAAAATGCATTTTTGGCTTATTATCTAACTGCTCCAAAAATTGTTAACAACAAATTATAATTTTTATCTTAAAAATCATATTTTTGAATGTAGTACCAATATACAAATTCAAGTTTACGATTCGAGTTATTCGAATTTTTGATCCTTATTTTTATTTTTACTGTAAATTGATGTTCACAGTACTTATCCTTCACTGCTTCTAAAAAAAATGTTTCTAAACCTTAATCTTAATTTCAAACTAAATTTATTTAGTTAAATTACAAATTACAAGAGATGATTTCATATAAAAGTATGAAATATTCTTTAACTTCTTTGACTCAACAGAAGTCTTGAAACCTGAAAGATCAACTATAAGAACATACAGTACAAAGCAAGCAATCCAGAACTTTTAACATACACATAACAAAATCCTCATAAACTTCAAAGTAAGAGTTAGATTAGAAATAGTTTACTCACCCAAGTTTGCAGTTGAACAGAGGATGATACGAGAGTACTGCAGTTCGCAAATTTGAATTCCAGTAACTTTTTCTTGTTTCCCTGAACTTTAATTTGAACTAGAAATAGGAAGTTTTGTTTATTTTCTTTCTTATCTCAGGTTTGTTTTTATAAGTTACTGACTGAACTAAATGAAATAAGAAGTGATGAATACGTATATTTATAACTTGAACAAGCTGCCTTCTTGAATAAGCTTAAACATAATATAATATTTTGCCTTACTTTTCTTTGTACTAAGGCCAGAAAATAATATGAATATTTCGGCTGAGATATATTATGTTTCCAGATATAAAGGTGGGCTATTAAATGTTTATGTCTTTGAACTAGCATACACTAATTAGTGGTGGCTGGCACATATATTAAGTACAATTATACTTGCAGTTTCTTTTGTTTGAACATACTTATGTTAACATATAAACAAAAATGTTTGCTGCAGGTTTTTGGGTTTGTACTAAATGTTTTCATTTATGCTAACATCCTATTAATGTTTGCAGACTTGATTTGTACTAAAATGTTTTGCTGGCACTTACAATATATAGAAAGATATTTGCAGATTTGTTTTCTTATGCATAAGAATTAGCTTGCAGGTTGCCATATTGACTTCATACTTATACTAACATATAAATGATGTTTGCAGGTTTTATATGGTCTTCATTGCTGATGAAAACATATTATTATGCTATACTTAAGTTCATATTGACTTATGGTCCTAATCATATTTTATGATATACTTATATTACCTATTTATAAGTTCTTTTTACTTTAATTATAAACATTGTTGTTTAGAAACACTACTAAATCTTATTTTCATTAAAGTTAAATATTATAAATATTTGATTTGAAACTTATATGTGTATTAATGTATTTATATTTAAGAATATGATTGTGTTATTGTACTAGTTATTATTAACTGCATTCATATATCTGATATTAAATGTCATTAATACATAAAATTTTAATTTAATTGAATAACACAGATTTATTTCTAAATATTGTTGAAAGAATCTATTTTATATTTGAAGTTATATTCACTATGACCCATATACAACTAATAATATCCAAATTCTTATTTATTTATAAAATGAAAATCTTATATTTTATTTAAATTAGATTAAAAACTTATTATAATAATAGGGTCAAAATTCCAGGATGTCACATTCCTCCCCCCTTAAATGAATTTCGTCCCCGAGATTTAAACAACAGTTAATTTTCAAAAACTTAATTATTAACAATCTAAACATACATTACATCCATACAAAAACAAACAATCAAACAGTCAATTCTAACTACATTACTAGTTATCCGGACAAAAATCTAGATAAGCTTTCCTATTACTATCAAGAGTTTCCCAGGTACAATCTCTGGGATCCTCACTCCATTGTACCCTGACAAGTTTCACCGCTTTGTTCCTAAGTTGCTTCTCGTCTTGATCTACAATCTGAACAGGATTTCTAACCACAGTCAGGTTGGGTTCTACTTCTAGATCTTCCTGAACAACTGGTTCTACTACTAACGAGGGGTAATGAATATATTTCCTCAAATGAGACACATGAAATACATCGTGAATCCCAGTCATCCATTTTGGCAATTCAATCCTGTAGGCTACAGTTCCAATTCTTTCCAATACTCGGAATGGACCAATATATCTCGGAGCAAGTTTTCCAGTCTTTCCGAATCTTATAGCACCTTTGATTGGGAAACTTTAATAAAAACTAAATCTCAAATTCCAATGGTCTTCGTCTCTTATCTTCATATTTCTTCTGACGATCTTAAGCAGCTTTCATCCTTTTCTTGATAAGCTCAACCTTCGCAGAAGCTTCATGAATAAGATCGGGTCCGAGTACAAGTCGATCATTCAATTCAATCCAACAAGATGGGGATCTACCAAAGTCCAATACACAAGCTCGAAGCATATCTTCCAGAATTCGATTAAGCCTTTCCGGTTGTCCGTCCGTATGAGGATGATAGGCTGTACTTAATCTCAAACTAGTTCCCATTGCTGATTGCAAAGCTTCCCAAAATTTACTAGTGAAAATAGGATCACGGTCACTTACTATGCTAATAAGAATACCATGCAATCTGACTATCTCCTTCAAGAAAATTTCTGCCAAGGAAACTACAGTACGAGTCGCCTTAACCAGAATAAAATGGGCACTCTTCGTTAAACAATCCACAATAACCCATATTCCTTCATTTCCTTTCTTGGTCCTAGGCAAACCGTCAATAAAATCCATCGAGATCATTTCCCATTTCCAATCTGGAATTTCCAAAGGTTGAAATAATCCTGCAGACTTTTGTTGATTTCCCTTCACTTGTTGGCAAATGGCACAACTATTTTCAAAAGCAGCTACATCCCTCTTCATATTCGGCCACCAGAAAACTCTCCTCATATCTTTATACATCTTCGAAATTCCCGTCTGAATATTCAATTTGGAACGATGACACTTAGCTAAGACTTCTTGCCTCAGTCTATCAATATTAGGCACACACAAACGACCATTAATCCTTAGAACACCTTGATCGCCCACATTGAAATCTGAATATGGCCCGTCCTTAGTTTCAAGAATTATTTCCTCAAAAGATTTATCCTCCATTTGCTTACTAACGATCTTTCTTGGAGAGATGGAACGACTTCCAAAAGAGATAAAACTGCATTTCTACTAAGAGCATCAGCCACGACATTTGCTTTCCCCGGAGTATACAAAATATCCAGATCATAAGGTGCCAAAAATTCGACCCATCTCTGCTGTCTCAAATTAAGATCTTTTTGAGAGAAAATATATTTCAACGGGTTGTGATCCATGAATAACTCAAACTTTTCTCCTAAAAGATAAAGTCTCCAGATCTTCAAAGCAAAAACAATATCTAACAGTTCTAAATCATGCGTAGCATAGTTCTTCTCATGAGACTTCAATTGCCGACTAGCATACGCAATCACTCTGCCATACTGCATCAACACTGCACCCAATCCAACTAAACATGCATCCGTATATACTTCAAATTTTCTCTTCCCATCCGGAATAGCAAGTACTGGTGCACTGGTTAGCCTTGTCTTCAATTCCTGAAAAGCTTCTTCATTGAGGTGTCCATTTGAATTTGGTTCCTTTCCTTGTTAGCTTGGTCAGATGCGAAATTTTTTTTTTGGAATAATCCTTAATGAATTTTCTATAGTAGCCAGCTAAACCCAGAAAATTATGAATTTCCATCGGTTGCTTCCATTCTAGAATAGATTCTCCCTTCGCCGGGTCTACAGAGATATCTTCACCCAAAATAATGTGCCCAAAAAATTTAACTTCTGATTTCCAGAAATGACACTTTGAAAATTTTGCCTTCAACACATGCTTCCTCAGAGTCTCCAATACAATTCTTAAATGATGCCTGTGCTTTTCTTCCGATTTGGAGTAAACCAAGATATCATTAATGAATACCAGCACAACTTATTCTACACAGAACCTTAGCGAACCATCCGATTTGGTGACAAACACAGCAGCAAAGCCCCAATAAGAAAAACTGGGTCTAATCAAACCCTTCTCCAAAAGATCTTGCGTCTGCTTAATCAACTCTTCTCTCTCTCTAGGAGGCATTCTCCTACTGGACTGAATCACTGGCACAACTCCGGTAATCAAATCAATACGAAACTCAATCTCTCGATGTGGTGGTAGACACTTAACTTCTTCAAAAACATCAGGAAAATCTTGAACCACTTCAATTTCCTCACTTTCTCTTGAGAAGTCTCAACTCCTCGCAAAAATTACACAAATGAATTCCAGAATTGTCGCACAACAATCTGGCAATTCTACCCAAATAAGTTTGTTCTCCCTTCACAATCCAGAACAGCCATATACTGTTCAGGTCAATCCATCGAAGAAATGAATCCACTCTGCTACTTCTGAAATCACCTCAAGAAAACTGCTAATCAACAAACCTTCTCAACAGCACACAAAACACTTCCAGCTATAGGGCTAATCCTCAATGTCCAAAGACTTCTACTCAAAGCTCTTCGAGAAAATCGGGCCTCAATCAAACAAAAATACCCTACTGAACTTGGTCACAATTCCGAAATGGACATACTTCCTTAACTTGATCCAAAGAAACATCTTCGGAGACATCCAAACTCATTGTGTCTCATCACACAGCTACATCTTCTTGAGATATCAAGATATCATAATTTGGTCATGTCCATCCGATAGATCCAAACTCAAGATCATCCAATATCACATTCCAACAATGAAATCCTCACATTATCCAAAACTCACTCGAGACGGTAATAGGTCTACAGTCTCGACAGATACACTCCAACTACAAATATTCAAAACTCCAATCATCGGTAGTCGTGTTTCACACACCACTACATCTACCTTATCACTTATATTGGAATACCTGAACAGGTAACCTAATAAATAGGTAGAAAAAAATAAAATATATATATATATATATATATATATATCAAAATTACAAATACGCTCTCTCAAGAAAGATATCACTCAAGAGCCTAGGTATTCACTCAACCTATGGCTCTGATACCACCTGTGACGACCCGGCTTTCTACGCCCAGAAAGACGTGTCATCAATAAGAAAGAAAAGGGTAGAAATACAAAAGAAAAGAAAGAATAACAACATCAGAATCTCACAGCGGAATGGAATAAAATATAATACCTCAACATAAATATTACATAGTTATATATATACATCAGAGTTAAACAATATCTTACAACATGACTATCATATACATATCTGTCAAAACATACAACTCAAATATCATAAACTAACTAACACAGCGGAACTATACAGATATATATGTCTACAACGCTGAAGCCTCCTGCACCATTGCTCCTCCAGAAGTCGTCAAAGCTAACCTGAATCCCTTGGCTACCCGTAAAAATTTGGGTACCCGAAAGTTTATGAAAAACAAAAATAAACTCCGGGTCAGACATGGGTCTGGTATGAGTAAACGGGTTAAAGTTGTTTAACTTTGAAAATCATTTAAAATAAAGGTATCACGTAAGACTCCCCACAAATAAATACGGGTAAGTTTTTACCTTACGCTAACCAAAACATTTCATAGGAAATCCAGTGATATTATAATAGTGTCTAGGGTTTTCAAGTAAAATACAGAAATAGCTGAAATGCTTACATCTCAAATTTCAACATAGTTGGGCACAATCAAAACGTACGGCGCTTATTGGAAATTGGATCCCATACAATGGCAGGGCTACTGGGGTACCGCCCGTCACAGTACGTGGTCTAGATCACAGTACCGAGGAGCCACCCTAACTCTCCTGCAACACAAGGCCGGAACCATTCCTTACTGAACAGTCCCGAACAAGATAACCCCGCAGTTGGTGTACATCCAACCGCCCACACAACCGAATAAAAAGGGACATCTAGACAGGGGCATATCTCGTCCTGCTTGGGCATGACCCACCTAACCTTGCTGCACATCCCCTGTTTTAGCCATTCCGGTTGATGAGGCTTGAGGCTGCGATTACCTTTAGAGAACATATCACTTAGAATGCTCATCGTCCGCCTGACGATGTGCTGAAAGCATTCAATCCATACAAGTTCGTTCCGGGTTCGAATGAAACCGAAGGCATTATCTCTTTACACTCGTTCTGGAATCACCCTCAGAGTTAACGACGATAACCCTTGCATTTTGAAAACACCATCTCGATCTTCACTTGAGATTACACGACCTAACGTTTAATTTGGATCGATGTGGTTTTCGGAATATCAATTGGATACCCGATCCCGGTCTCATCGAAATCCAAACGCCATTTTAATGTCCAAGTTGTCTAATTAACTTAACAGTTTAAATTTAACAATTGAATTCTCATAACAATTTAGCACGGATAAATAACATCAGATAAATCATATAGCACAGATAAATCATACACAATCATCATAGATATATCTAGAATATTACAGAACATCACAGGATATAAATAAACATCAGAGGCAATCGAATAGAGTCATTGATTTATATCAACAAGTTTGATTTGTTTTAAACTTAATTACTTTCTTAAGAATAAATTATATTTTATTCTTGCTTAATTAATTATTAATTAATTATCTTATTTCAATTCATTAATTACTTATTAATTATTCACTTAATTAATGAATTAATTATTAATCAATAACCTTAATTATTGATTTATAAAACCCAATTACACATTTAATTATTACTAATTGTTTAATTAATCATTAATTATTAATTAACTTAATCGTTCAATCATTAGTTATTTATTTAATCAGTTAGCTACGATTTGTTAATTAATCAACTTCAAATGATTAATTAAATTCTTAATTACACATGAGATTACATAAGATTATTAAAACCTTTAATTATAAATTTGATTATACTTTGAACTACTTATTCAATAACAATTATAAAATTAATTACATACATAATTAACTTTGATTTTAAACTAATTACTCATCTTTGTTACAGTAAAACTTTAAAGTTCATCTTGACTCAAAACAATTTGTCAATCATTATAACTTTAAATGATACTTAACTTATAAACCTTAAACTTAGTATTAAGTTAACTAATTCTAGGGATAAGAAACCCGAAGCAAACCACGCGACATACTCGAGATTCACTCGAGATAACCCAGCAATTTCACGCGATCCTCCCCCTGACTCTCTTCTTCTCCCCTGTTTCTTAATTCAACTGTTTCTTCTCTTTCTTTTTTTTATTTTAAAGCTTAAAAGCTTTAAACTGCTGAAGCATATTAATACACACGTGCGTATTACAACTCGACCCAGCAAAAAATCCCGAAGCAAAGAACGTTCAAACTCGAGATTTCCTCGAGTCGACCCTGTCGCGAGTATCTCCGCCGCCGTGCACGTGCATGGCGGTCCACCATCGTGCCGTCGCCACGCGACACCACCAACATATCACTATTCTTCACCATACACGAAAACAAAACCCAGATCAACTTGAAACTCACGAAATCGAAATTCGACTAAAAAGTCGAACTGTAACTCAAACCCAGATTATAAAATCACCTCGCGATTGTGATCGCATCCACCAGAGATGTCAAGACTTCGGCCATACGTCACTGTCAACACACTCAAACTTCGCCCAAAATTTCATAGCACTCGGTTTCATGATGATGCCGAAATCAAAATGTTACAAAGCATGAAAATTATTAGCATAAAACCCTAGTTTTGATCTTCCTTCATAAATCTTGCAATTAAAATTTTTTATAACATTTTTTTGTTGATCTATAATCAACACACTAACTTCATGTTGAATTACAACAGCCATAATTGTTTGAATAATCAGAATTTCACAAAAATGCATTTTTGGCTTATTATCTAACTGCTCCAAAAATTGTTAACAACAAATTATAATTTTTATCTTAAAAATCATATTTTTGAATGTAGTACCAATATACAAATTCAAGTTTACGATTCGAGTTATTCGAATTTTTGATCCTTATTTTTATTTTTACTGTAAATTGATGTTCACAGTACTTATCCTTCACTGCTTCTAAAAAAAATGTTTCTAAACCTTAATCTTAATTTCAAACTAAATTTATTTAGTTAAATTACAAATTACAAGAGATGATTTCATATAAAAGTATGAAATATTCTTTAACTTCTTTGACTCAACAGAAGTCTTGAAACCTGAAAGATCAACTATAAGAACATACAGTACAAAGCAAGCAATCCAGAACTTTTAACATACACATAACAAAATCCTCATAAACTTCAAAGTAAGAGTTAGATTAGAAATAGTTTACTCACCCAAGTTTGCAGTTGAACAGAGGATGATACGAGAGTACTGCAGTTCGCAAATTTGAATTCCAGTAACTTTTTCTTGTTTCCCTGAACTTTAATTTGAACTAGAAATAGGAAGTTTTGTTTATTTTCTTTCTTATCTCAGGTTTGTTTTTATAAGTTACTGACTGAACTAAATGAAATAAGAAGTGATGAATACGTATATTTATAACTTGAACAAGCTGCCTTCTTGAATAAGCTTAAACATAATATAATATTTTGCCTTACTTTTCTTTGTACTAAGGCCAGAAAATAATATGAATATTTCGGCTGAGATATATTATGTTTCCAGATATAAAGGTGGGCTATTAAATGTTTATGTCTTTGAACTAGCATACACTAATTAGTGGTGGCTGGCACATATATTAAGTACAATTATACTTGCAGTTTCTTTTGTTTGAACATACTTATGTTAACATATAAACAAAAATGTTTGCTGCAGGTTTTTGGGTTTGTACTAAATGTTTTCATTTATGCTAACATCCTATTAATGTTTGCAGACTTGATTTGTACTAAAATGTTTTGCTGGCACTTACAATATATAGAAAGATATTTGCAGATTTGTTTTCTTATGCATAAGAATTAGCTTGCAGGTTGCCATATTGACTTCATACTTATACTAACATATAAATGATGTTTGCAGGTTTTATATGGTCTTCATTGCTGATGAAAACATATTATTATGATATACTTAAGTTCATATTGACTTATGGTCCTAATCATATTTTATGATATACTTATATTACCTATTTATAAGTTCTTTTTACTTTAATTATAAACATTGTTGTTTAGAAACACTACTAAATCTTATTTTCATTAAAGTTAAATATTATAAATATTTGATTTGAAACTTATATGTGTATTAATGTATTTATATTTAAGAATATGATTGTGTTATTGTACTAGTTATTATTAACTGCATTCATATATCTGATATTAAATGTCATTAATACATAAAATTTTAATTTAATTGAATAACACAGATTTATTTCTAAATATTGTTGAAAGAATCTATTTTATATTTGAAGTTATATTCACTATGACCCATATACAACTAATAATATCCAAATTCTTATTTATTTATAAAATGAAAATCTTATATTTTATTTAAATTAGATTAAAATCTTATTATAATAACAGGGTCAAAATTCCGAGATGTCACACAGGTACACCACAGCAAAATGGTGTAGCAGAAAGTTGCAATAGGACGTTAATAGATATGATTAGGAGTATGATGTCAGATTCTACACTACCTAAGAATTTGTGGTCGTATGCTCTCAAAACCGCTAATTATTTGTTGAATAGGGTTCCTACTAAAGCTGTTCAAAAGACTCCTTTTGAATTATGGACTAATAGGAAACCTAGCTTAGGACACCTGCATGTTTGGGGTTGTCCAACGGAAGCGAGAATTTATAATCCACATGAAAAGAAATTAGATTCTCGAACGATTAGTGGGTATTTTTAGGTTATCCTGAAAAATCTAAAGGATATGTGTTTTACTGTCCTAATCATAGTCCAAGAATTATAGAAACTGGTAATGCAAGATTCATTGAGATCGGTGAAGTCAGTGGGAGTACTCGAAGAGAAATAGTGGAAATAAAGGAAACAATGATAAATGTTACATTGCCTAGAATAGTTCCTCCATCTACTATTACTCCAAATGTTGTTCCAGCTGTTGGAGAACAGCATGATGATGAACAACATATAAATGAAGAAGCACTTCCTGAAGGAAATGACTTACATAAAGCTGATATGCATAAACCACAAACAAGTAGCATTAAGAAGATCTCAAAGAGATCGTAGGTCAACTATTTCTAATGATTATATGGTTTATATGCAAGAGTCAGATTATGATATAGGAATCAATAAGGACCCAGTTTCAATTTCATATGCTGTAGAAAGTAAAGAGTCAAAGGAATGGATTAATGCCATGAAAGAAGAACTAAAATCCATGCAACAGAATGAAGTTTGGAATCTCGTTGAGTTACCATATGGATGTAAAAGAGTCGGATGCAAATGGGTTTCTAAAACAAACACGACTCTAGTGGTAATGTCGAACGGTATAAAGCTAGACTTGTTGCTAAGGGTTACACTCAGAAGGATGGTGTTGATTACAAGGAGACATTTTCTCCTATTTCGAAAAAGGACTCACTAAGAATAATAATGGCATTAGTAGCACATTATGATTTGGAATTGCATCAAAATGGATGTGAAAACAGCCTTTCTGAATAGAGATCTTGATGAGGATGTTTATATGAATCAACCTGAGGGTTTTTCTATAAAAGGTAAAGAACAATTAGTGTGTAAACATAAAAAGTCAATATATGGGCTTAAACAAGAATCCCGACAATGGTATATAAAGTTCAATACCATTATTACATCTTTTGGTTTTAAGAAAAATACAGTCGATCACTGTTTATACCAAAGATCAATGGGAGCAAGTTTATTTATCTAGTCCTTTATGTTGATAACATCTTGCTTGTTGCAAATAATTTAAGCATATTGCATGAGACTGAGGAATTTCTCTCAACAAACTTTGAAATGAAAGATATGGAAGAGGCATCCTATGTGATTGGAATAGAAATATTTCGTGATCGATCATAAGGAATATCGGGATTATCTTGGAAAGGAGGATTCTAGAGAGATTTGGAATGAGTAAGTGTTCACCTGGGAAAGTTCCTGTACAGAAAGGTGATAGATTCAATCTCATGCAATGTCCTAAGAATGATGTTGAATGAAAGGAAATATAATCAATTCCATATGCATCTATAGTTGGTAGCCTAATGTATGCTCAAACATGTACTAGATCGGATACCAGTTTTGCGGTCGGTATGTTAGGGAGGTATCAAAGTAATCCAAGAGGAGAACATGGCAAGCTGCAAAGAATGTGTTAAGATACTTACAAGGCATGAAAGATTATATGCTCATGTATGGTAGATCCAATGAATTAGAGGTGATTGGATATAGCGATTCAAATTTTGCTGGTTGCATCGATACTAGAAAATCGACTTTTGGTTAACTGTTTATGTTTGCTCAAGGAGCTATATCATGGAAAAGTGCAAAACAAACTATCGGTGCAAAACAAACCATCGTTGCTTCATCTACTATGGAGGCAGAATTTGTGGCATGTTATTAAGCCACAATTCATGCATTATGGTTGCGGAACTTTATTTTAGGACTTGCGGTTTTCGACCATTAGCAAGCCGCTGAAAATTTATTGTGATAACTCTGCAGCAGCGTTTTTCTCAAAAAACGATAAGTACTCTAAAGGTGCCAAACATATGGAACTGAAGTATCTTGTTGTGAAAGATGAGGTTCAGAAACATAGAATGTCAATCATGCACATCAAGACAGAACTTATGATTGCATACGTTTTGACGAAAGGGTTACAGCCAAGACAATTTAAGGAACATGTTCAAAGAATGGGTCTTGGTTGTATTAATAATAATTGATGTGTGACATTCTGAGCTCCTTTGTGTGTTTCTGATATACAATTATGTGTCTCTTATTTTAATGTGGTAGTACGTACTTTATGTAATTTTAAACAAGAAAGAGTCTTATAAAGATATTATGTTTAATCATTATGATATAAGACATTATGTGGACCATTATGCTGTTTTATATGAATTATGAGTATAAAATGATGGATTGCTGGTATTGCAGTATATGAAAGGGAATGCATTGAATTAATAATGCACAACCGTCATAACTCTCAGCAATTCATCATAGTATGACGTTCAACACTTGATATTATGAATAATCGGGTCAAGTGAGAGAATGATAGAAAACTGCTATTAGAAACTACAATCGTTTCATTTACTTTTAACGTTATGCAGTTTCTAATCTTAATATGACCCTATTAATTAGGTCATAAATAGAACGTTTCATTTACCTTTAATGTTATGCAGTTTCTAATCTTAATGTGACATGATTAATTAAGTCATAAATAGACCGTTCTATAATTAGAACATTAGGTCTGTGATTAATCTTAAGCGTTGAATTGGTATATGATGGACGTACCAGATTTAGAATTAAATGTTATATAAAGGATTGGGTCCTCTCTCTCCTGGTATATAGATGTATTCTTCTCCATCAAGAAACATATAAAGAAATAGGGTTAGAGAGAGAAACCGAATTCTGAGAAGAAGAGTAATTATTAGAAGTCAGAAGAAGAAGATGACAGTCATTACATCTTCCACTGTTAATCAAGGTACGTTATCTTAAAAAAAAATGTTAAGCTTTGTTTGTGAAATATTCTGTATTGGTGATTCTTGGGCTATTACTTGAATTGTTCATCATTAATCATGAAAGATCGAACAGTAAAGAATTTATGACATACGAAACATTATAGTAGTACGACGTGTATCTAGTTTCATTTCAAATAAAGATGTTAATTTTGATTATTTTAGTATTGTTTGTTACAATGAATTATATACAATGGAAACATAGAAATATCAGCTAATTTCATGTATATAGAATTTTTTTTCGAATTTAATTTTTAAGAATATCTTTATAGACGGTTAAATGTAAATTTTTAGAATATTTGTATTTAAAAGTTAGGAGATCCAATTCTAGGGATTTTGAATTCACGATTTTGAACTTACCATTTTGCAAGAATGAAATAACACATAAAAAAATTGTTCTGAGTTTGTCTTTACAATTGTCCCCAACTTTTTAGAGAGTTATTTAAAATTAGGATTATTTGCTTATATTATTAATTTCTATGACTTGAAATTATTTATATGCAGTCGTCTAGCTGCCATGCATGAAAAGGTTGGAGACAGTGATGAAGATGATGTCAATGATAGAGATTTTGATATCTCTACCCTCGCAAATATATGATTCCTATTTCCCGTAGCAATTCTTTTGATGATGATGATGTCGACGAGGTTAGACATTGTTTCCAATGTTTATATCTCAACAAATTGTAGCATTTCACTTACTTTACATACATGGTTGTTCTTTTTTTACCCTCCACGGTATGGCTTTAATTACAATTTACATTTCATTTACTGTTTTCGAGTAGTTGAATAATAATTGGTACAGAAATACACGCCTTGCTTGAACATATATTACTGTTCCTATATAGTAGTTTAGTGCAATGGTAAATCAAAAGAAACCATAGAACTGAAATTTTACATGTCATATTTACACCAATCATTTGTTAATCACAGGATACATACTTTTCTGATGAATTAGCTGAAGTTATGATTTCATTTTTAACGCTTGGGGAAGATAATGAAAGGTATTAGTTCTTTTTTTCTTTACAAATAATTCTTCCAATCACATATTTCATGCATATGGGATATCAGTCAGCACAATTCACTCTACATGTATGGCAGTACCGTTTAACAATTTTAAACTATTAAATTTAATATAATTTTTTGAATAAAAATGGTAGGCAAAAAAATGATTAAGGTGTTACAAAAATAAATAAAAGTGAGAGTGTGTAATAGGATAAAAGATGATAATGATAGAAATAGAAAATAAACATTTACACTTAATATGAAATTTATCGCGCGATTTGTGTCGAAATGAAATAATTTTTTTAATGAAAATAAAAGAATATGTTGAGAAAAATTAAATACACCCTAAAAGCAAGTAGCATTTAATTAAAAAAAGAAATTTGGGTTTGGAGTCAATATTTTACACTCGTTGAAAAATAGCCATACACTACTAGAAAAAGGCCAAATAGCGACGGGTGGGAGCGACGGCCTCCGACGGCCGTTTTCCGACGGCTTCCGACGGGTCGTCGGCGGCCGTCGGAAGCCGTCGGAAATTCGCGATATCTGCAGCTCGGCCGAGCCTTTCTTCCTCATTTTCCAGCCCCTCCATTTCTAAAAAACCCCAAATCCCCATTATCCACCTCCAATCGCTGATTTCGTGATTTTTTCTCCTTCCCCGCTGTTAATTCAACGTCTCTTGCTCTTAATCTCAGGTATAATCTCTTATTTTTGTGAAAATTTCAGTTTTTACCATAATTCTAGATTTGCATAAATTGATAAATTAGGGCGAATTAGTGATTGCAATTGTTTCCAATAGCGTAATAACGGTTTATAGCATAACATGGCATACATATTTTATCTTTTATCGTGAAATTGTGAAAAACACGTATAATTTGTGGTTGTTCATGTATACGTTATTTCGAATAAGATAAAATGATTGAATGAACTAGGAGTATTATACTGTGCACGTATTTACATATGAAAAAAAATGCATTACTCTAAATTATAATTTTGTGTATTGAAAAATGACAAAAATGTTAAACCAGCCTTAAGATGATGCGTAATACGTCGAATAAATATGCTAAATTAATATATATTTTTGTAAATATGAACAGTGAGTAAAACTGTATTTGTTCGTAAAATGCGCGCACGTTAATTGACAAATGTCCCTTAGAGAGTTTTTGGCCCCGTCTGACGAGTGTTGTACATGATCGTTGTATAAATAGTCGTTTTTTTCGAAAAACGGCCATTTATATTCATCTGGTACAATGTTTGTCGGATTTGTCCCTGTATTGGACAAGTTATGAACACAGTAGGAATTTGCATTTTGTATACTACTTCGTCTTAAACGGTTGATAAAATTTCGGCCTAACTTTTCTTTTTTGTTTCCTGCGTACACGCATTTGTGTACAATGCAGGGAACAAAAGGGAAATGCTGCCGAAATTTTGTTGAATCTTTTGAGACGAAGTAATATACGAAATGTAAATGCTTACTGTGTTTGTAATGGGAAGTAGGATGCCTGACCAATGAAAAAATATATATATATATTTAAATCGTTACGTTAAAAAATAAAACGTGCCGTATTTGAAAATATTTTTAAATTTGTGAAGTTGTTGTTTAAATTCAAAATATTATACGACTAAAATAATCTTTTTCGAATTTGTGTTCTTCAAAATAAATATTAAATTTTGAACTTCTCATTTTGTCAAATAGGAAAATGATTGATTATTTTGTTGATCGGAGGAGGTGGATGTACCAAAGAAAAGACTGAGGGGCTTAGTAAAAGAAGATTTTTATAATGGTATAAACGTGTTTGTTGAATTCGCTTTAAGTAATAACGGAAACGATCCAGAAATTCGTTGTCCGTGTAGTAGTTGTAGACATTTGAAGTATTTGTTACCAGATATTGTGAAAGTTCATTTGTGCCAACACGGTTTCGCACCCGAATATTATGTTTGGGATCGGCATGGAGAAGTTGTAGCAAATACTTCTGTGGAGTCTAAAAGTGTCGGTAACGAAATAATTTCAACGACCCGTATAGAAAATATGGTCGAAGATGCAGCACGATCAATGTTTCCTATGGTTGAAGTTGACGACGATGATGGAAATGTTGAATAACCAAATATTGAAGCTAAATTTTTTTATGATTTACTAGATGCAGCTAAGAAACCTATTTGGGATGGTTGTAAAAGCGGCACTCTGCTGTCAGTAATCGCAGAATACATTGCGATGAAGTCAAAATACAACATCACTGAATCTGGGTTTACGGCTGTTGTACAAGCTGCAAAAAGACATATGTTGCCTGATAATCTAATGTGTGAAAATCACTATGAAGTTAAAAAACTTATGTCGGCTTTTGGTTTACCGTATCAGAAAATAGATGCATGCTTAAAAGGATGAATGTTGTTTTGGAAAGAAGTCGCAAACCTTAGAAATTGTAAAGTTTGTAACCAGGAGAGATACAAATCAAGAAAAAAGAAGGGGAAGGAAGTTCCGTACAAGCGTATGCACTACTTACCCATAAATCCAAGACTTCAAAGATTATATGCATCTTCTGTAACTGCGTCTAATATGAGATGGCATAGAACGGAGGAAGAGGGTACGTTGACACATCCGGCCGATGGAGAAGCATGGGAGCATTTCGGTAAAACGTATCCAAATTTTGCAGCGGAGAGTCAAAATGTTAGATTAGGATTATGTACGGACGGTTTTTCTCCATTTTCTCAATTTGGTTCTAAGTATTCATCATGGCCCATTATCGTCACACTGTATAATTTACCTCCATGGATGTGCATGAAAACGCAATATATGTTTCTTACTGTTGTCGTTCCTGGCCTCGACGAACCGACACAAGGAATCGATGTATATTTACAACCGTTGATTGAGGAGTTAAAAATACTGTGGAACGAAAGAGTAGAAACATACGATGTGTCCAAGAAGAAAAAATTTCGTATGTTTGCTTCTTTGTTGTGGACTATAAGTGATTTTCTTGCCTATGCAATGCTTTCGGGATGGAGTACTGCCGGTCGTCTAGCATGTCCATATTGCACACACTTATATTCTTCTAAATTGTGCCGAGGTTGCACCGTTTGTTAGGTAATCTGAAATAATAATTTGTGTTTTATTCTTTTCTATAATGCATGCGCGTATATAACCTAATGTAATAATTTGTTTACATAAACAGTGTGTATGAACGTGAACATCCAAACGGAGATCTCAGTAAAAAAAATTCCGGTTGGTTTTCAAATTACGTTTATGAGCCGAGAAATAGTGTTGTTGACGAAGGGTTGAAACATCTTGCGATGGGACCAAAAAGAGTGGTCAAGACATATCCAATATATTTCGTCAATGGATATAAATTTAACACTAAAGAATACGGTGCAGAAAAATTAACAAATAATACTGGTGTATTTGTTAAAGGCAGTGACGATCCAGAAAATCATTTAAATGATTTTTATGGCGTTCTGACACAAATTTTGCAACTGACATATTTCTCACGACTCGCGGAGGAGGTGTTTCTATTTAGATGCAATTCGTTTAGCAATGTTCCAGGTTCTGGAATTAATGTGCACAAGGATTATAATTTTATCGAAATAAAGCATACATCGCACTATCACAAGTATGATCCTTTTGTACTATCCAAATAAGCATTGCAAGTTTATTACGCTCCTTATCCGTCTCGAAAAAGAGATAAAGTAGATTGGTCTGTAGTTTTTAAAACAAAGGCCAGATTCACATTCGATGGGAAGAATATTCCGGACGAACAAGCTTATCAGGCAGATCTTGCGCAAAATAACGAAATAATAATTACAGACGATCATACAGATTTTGGTCTCTTGATCGATGAATCAAATGTTTGGGTACAAGCGTTTGACAGTGCAGAGGAAAATATCGTCGAAAACGAGAACGAATCTGAATCAGAAGACAATGATGGCTGATACAATCTGAATATGTTTTTTTTGCAATTGATGTAACTATGTTGAATTCTTGATGTATTATGAAATTGATGTAACTATGAAACCAAATCCGTGTACTATTGTTTGCATGTTTTATGTTATTTCCATTTGTCATTTATTTAGCAATTTTTATTAAAAATGCAATGAATCAGGTATACCCATTATGAATCAGGTATAACACACTTCCATTTCTATTTCCATTTCAGTCATTAATTAAGAAATTTATACATTGATGTCATTTTCATATGAAATATATTTCATTATCATGTTTTTATTCTCTTATATAGTGATGTGTATATGTCACAGGTTTATCATTATGTCGTATAGAGGTAGGAGCTCTTCCCGATCGCCAGGAAGCGATGGTAGTGACCCATCACAAGAGCCACAGCGTGCAGTTGTATCGTTAGTCCCTAGAGCAGATGGGTAAGAATTAAATTTTATTCAGCATCTTATTTTTTCTATGATATACGTATGTACTTATCTATATCGTACTTAAAAACAGGGGGTTCGATCTACTTCCCTCTAAGGTTGTACTGGACGTCTCTAGAGCATCTTATCGCAGTAGGATGAGTGCGTGCTGGCCGACGTGGGATACCATCCCTCCTCACATCATAGAGTGCATATGGCAGGATGTCCTAATATGTATAATTTTTCTGTTTTTTATTACATTTTTGTCGTTTTTCTATTGTTTATCGTTTAAAGTGTAATCTTTTTTTAATACAGGCTGAGATAGACATCCAGACAGAGGATATGATGCTGGAACGAGCATATTGGATGAAGAAGATGCGCAAGAACTATAGGGACACGATATCTGAGATTAAGAAATCTGGTAAGAAACCACGGTGGATGGGAGAGAGCGTGTGGCAAGCTTGATTGAGCTATTGGAAGACGGACGAGGCGAAGGCAAGTATACTAATTTTTTTTGAATTATTAATTTGACGTGATTGAAAAATAATGTATCAAATTTTGAATGTACAGGCAGAGTCGGATAGAAACTCTGCAAATAGAAATAAGAATCCCGTCACTCGTCGCGGAGGATCGAAGTCGTTTCAGCAGTATCGGCAGGAGTTGGTAAATTTACTGAATAATAAATGTAAATATTTTATGCTATATGATTTTAGACGTATAATAATTGTATGTAACAATCAACTTCAGAAAGCTGAGACACATGGTCCTGTCAGCTATATGGACGTGTTCACCCTACGCATGTTGTCGAGCATGTTAATCCAGACGGGTCTGTTTCATACACATGGCAGGACGATAAATCCAGCAAAAGCCATGTAAGCATATTTCATGTTATTCAGTATTAGTAATTGTTTTAATTGTTAAATTATGATGAAATAAGATATGATATTATTAATTTGTTAATGCAGGAGATGTTTATGGAGCAGCGGTAGAAACTTCTTACTGATACGGGTAGAGAGCAGCTGACGACCGATGAGGAGGACGTTATTTTTGAGTCCGTTATGAGTCCAGCAGAGCATGGTCGACGATAAGGATTTGGCAATTTAGCGGTCAATAATTTACTTTTTCTTAAAATACTGAAAATATGATATTTTTACCTTTTCAAAACATTAAACTTGAAATTTATTTATTTTTCAATTATTGCAGTCCAGTAGTCAGAGTAGGGGACGGTGGAGTAGACCTCAGAGAGATTTAGCAGGTATAGAAGAATTGCGGACTAGTGTCCCAATTGGAGGAGTAGAACCGCCAACAGGCCTTGCAGACCGCACAGTTGTTAGAGTACATGCAACAGTTTGGTGGTCGCTTCCCTTCCTCGGCTGGCTCTGGATCTGGAGGAGATTGATTCATTGCTTGCTTATTCGTTCGTGCAGGTATGTTTTGTTTTAGTTTAGAATGATTTGGTAGATGGTGCGATTAATTGTTGATTTGTATAATTATGTATGATACACTTGGTTCTGTAGTTGTATGAGGATATGCATGGGAATGTTGATGAATTTGTGTATTAACAACATGGTCGAACAGTTATTGTTAGGCTTATTGTTAATGTTGGAATGGTATGTATATTTTGTATTTTATTTTTATTCTAATTTTATCCATTTGTGTGTTTATTGAATATTTTGTAGTCTAGGTTTGGATATTTGGTTGGATTATTGTTTATTGGATTGTACAGTATTGATATCGTAGTGTTTGGAAGAGAAATGTGGTTGGAAGGCTCTATTTGCAGCAAATATAAAAAAACAGCAGATTTCTAACGGGTTTCGACGGCTTCCGATGGCTTACAGGTCAAAACTTTCGACGGCTTCCGACATTTTCCGGCGGCCTGTAGCTGCATATTTCCGACGGCTTCCGACGCCCGTCGGAAGCCGTCGGAAATCGTTGAGAGCCGTCGGAAACGTGCTCGGCAGCACCCGTCGGAAGCCGTCGGAAATACTGCTCTCCGACGCAGTCTTTTCCGACGGCTTTTTCCGACGGCTTCCGACGACCGCCGACGGATTCTGGCCGTCGGAAAATGCATTTCTCCTTGTAGTGATAATCTATATAGAATTTATTTTAATACGTAAACTCAAAATTTCAATAAATTGAAGTTGTATAATAAAACGCGTTTTTAAGTTTTATTTATGAATTCAGATTTCAAATTTTGTGAAAATTTATGTCATTCAAATTTTAGTAGAAACCGGTTAACTAATTTAAGGGTAAAATACCATTTTTCAACATGTAAATTTTTTTACATAAGAAAAGATAAAAAAATTCCGATTTGAATGGCAAAGTTTGTTCTGTCCAATGCCAATCTTTTTAGCTCCGTTTATTGCGATTTACAATTGAATACGTTTTGAATCGGTGTAATTGGATCTCCTTGTTATATTTATTCTTGTATTTAAATATGTGATGCAACTTTAAATGATCAAATTTTAGCGCATAACGTAACGGTACCATGTACTGCCCCGTCATCAATCACACATTATAAATGAATATGATCTCCTCTTCGTTCGCGCATAAGCAAATTAACCCGCCCTAGCTAACTAAAAGGGCGATATCTCCTTCCTTATCCAACAATTTTCGATCAAAGCCGTCAATCCGTTCATAATTAGCTAAAGTCGTCAACAGAAAAGATGAAGAGCTCGACAAGATGAAGCTAATCAACGGCCATGATCGTGAACGGAGCACCGAGGCAACTGGAAATCATGATCAAACGCAGCAGATCCAATCGTCGATTCCAACGACTACGGTCGACAATCGATGACGGAACCTAAAGGGAAGTTGGAGAGGAGGAGATCTATCTTCAGATGGAGTTTGGTAATCTAGCATCACCTATGGCGACCGGAATCTGGCGATAACCGGAGCAACATTTGGGTCCTTTTTTAGGCGCTTGAAGGGCGATGTGGGTGGCTTGGACGACGCTGGAGAGATGCGCGACGTCAGGCCAAGGCGCGACAGCGATGTGGAGGGTTTCGATCAACCCTAGGAGGCACGAGGTACCGTGGAACAGAGCGACATCGGGGAAGCGTTAGCCTGGAAACGAACGTGATGAGTGGGAAGATGAAATTCACGTGAAGTGGGTAGTTAATGATGTGGATTAGTACTAATTAAGGTTCAGTTAATTTAGTTAATGACTATTATTTTAATTAAATTATCTCGATGTTAATAAAGTCGTGTCTTTTCCATGCGATGTCTGTTTCGGATGAAACAAATTGCATTGGAACCGTATCAACATCATCTATAGCGTGGTGTGGATCTAAAATTTATTTAACTATGAAAATATTTTGGTTTCAAATAAAATGTGTGTTTTGTAACGCTCACGACGTACTAGAATATTTTTGTGTTAGTTAAATTTAAAATTTTGAAGTGGTTTAAATTTGTTGATTATTGTTTGATAATTTTAATTGATATTTAAATGAACATCTGAATTAACTGATAGAAATTGAAATTGATGGTTAAATTGAATTGGAATTAAATTGTAAGTAAAATTCTCGGTCATTATAATTGGCCAGTTGATGCGATTTATGGACTGTTTTGGATGTTGATTGTGATGAATGCTATTGATTGATGTTTTGGATGATTTGGATGTTTATTTATTTTGATATATCCTGCTATCATCTTGTATATTGTTTACAGTGTATAAAATTGTAAGTTGAATTATCTCAAATAAATTAAGAAATAAGTTGAAATGATATATATACCTATGTTATTTATTTTGGATTGAAATGATATATATCCATCCCTGAAATTAAATTGAAATAATGGATTTACTTGGTTATATGATAGAAAATTATATACGAACACCGGATTGGTTATTTTAAAATTTTGATTTAAAATTATTTAAACGATTTTGATTTTAAGAAATAAAAATCGAATTTAAATGGAAGTGGAAATTGAAAGTGATATGAATTGGAAAATTTGAAATTAAATCAGTTTGACTTTAAACTATTTTCAAATAAATTATTTTAATATTAACTACTTAAGTCTATCTTTTTAAGTATTCAAAATTAATTCGATTTTCCAAGCTATTTACTATATAAACCATTTTAATACTCAACTATTTTCTACTAAACTATTTTAATTATTTATCCATTTTAAAATTGTTTAAACTATTTTCTAGAAAATTCAAACTGGCCAAAGGGGTGAAATGTTTATATTTAAATCTTGGATTTAACTACGAATTGGGTTAAAATGAAATTATAATCTAAACTGAAATTCGAAATGATTTTGGAAGCGAAATCGAAATATTGCAGAGAAAATGATTTTTGAAGTGAAATGGTATATTTTGAGTAAATATGATGATTTAGAAATGGATTTGATTTTGAAGCGAATATGATATTTTGATATCAAGTATGAACTGTTTTCGAACTGAAAAGTACCAAGCGGTGTGTAAAACGACATTTGATTGTTAAAGAGACTAGGTCTAGATATGGGCATACTCCATGTCGATACCGGAACCACTTTAACAACTGTATACGTAGAGTGATGATCCGGAACGAAGTGGTTGGATTTGGCGTACCTTTGCTGGATTTGAAGAAAGTGAACGATGATGGATTAGTCTAGGACTTGTGCTAGTTTGAAATGACTAAAACAGGAGCCGTAACAATCAAGTGGGCCAGCTACCCCGAGCGAGCACACTTCTTTGTATTACCATCATTTACATTGTGATTGATGGATGCGCACCCTCGGATTTCGAGAGTGTTGGACGCGGTGGGAAATCTTGGCTATAATGCGTTACCACCAGCTGGAAATGATAAACTGGTAGTATCCTACCTTGGGCATTGCCTCACGTGCCTTATCATACTTTTATCCCTATAAGAGTCCCGTACGATTTTGGTTTAGTGTTGTCGTATCACGGTGTCTCCCTATCCACCGACGGTTTACTGGTGTTTTATATGTAAATTGTACGACAATGCTTAAAAATGCATTAAGGGAGATCAATGTAAAGCCTTAACGCTAAGAAAATATTTATTTTACCGATTAGACATTATATATGTAGCGTATTCTACTATATATTAATATTTTAAGGGATCCTTAAGAGATGGAAAATCGCTTAACATCTCTTGAGTTATTGCACGCACGTTATACACTGGATAAGAGATGTGAAATCCCATAAACATCTCTGACACTATTGCACTCATGTTATATGCGATATTGATTTGACTTACATAAGGATATTTTAGTCCTGACTCGAATGTTTTATCTTTTCATTATGCTTGGGTCAGTCCTGAGTTTTTCAGCTTATTGAAGATTTATTCTAGAGGACGAAGACGAAGCTTTGGTATATTAGTACTATTAGTATTCCTGCATCATGTTGTCTGCTGCATTATTTATTTATCCCCGATGTATGTATGACTCTGATAAAGGTTGTATAGATCATAATCAAATGTATAGTATAAACAGCTTCATGAACTGTTTATTTGATTATTATATTTTATCGTTCCGCTGCGAGATTCCGTGTTTGATTTCTTCTTCTCTTCTCATTTTTCTTAATTAACCCAATTGATAATCAATATTTTGGATTGTTTAAATTGAACATGTATGTATTATTGTCAATTTAAACCTTTCGAAATGTGGGTCATCACAGTTGGTATCAGAGTTTTGGTTTAACGATAACCTTAGCTTTGTGGGGTTTGACTCGTTAAAGATTGGGTAGTAATACGCTAGAATGAGTCTGTTTGAGTGAGTATATATGAGAGAGCTTACTTGTTATTGTTATGAATTTTTTTACATTGTGTTTACTTATCCGTTGAGTTATTTATAAATTCTAATCGATGCATGGGACGCCTTGTTATCGATAGGGGTTTCTAAATAGTTAAACGAGGCGAGTTGACATAATTATTGTTTTAAAATAGGGTAAATGAAATAATTTTACCTCAGTTGTATTTTATATATAAAATTATAACTTTCATAAGCTTATATAATTATTAATGAATGTTAGTGGTTAAAAGATGATAATATTTAACTATCATCAATTATTGGTTGAATTAAATTAAAACGAATACTACGTGAATTTTATTTTATGAAGCGTTCAATAGTTAAATTGAAATGAATCTAATTACAATAAATTTGTTTAAAATGACAAAGTTGGCAATAAGGTAATAAAATTTGTATATCTATAAAATGGCTTATAAATAGAAAGGATTTAAAAGTCGAGAATTTTTGAATTTGAAACTTGTTGCTTTCAAAATTTATTTTCAAAAGCCTTTAATATTTAATAATAATATTATTTGGAAGAGTTCTGACTAGAAAAATATTTTGATCTGTAATGTTATATTATTGTAATATTATTTGGATCCGTAATGTTATATTATTGTAATATTTCAAATTGCGTGACAATCGGATTTACGGTTTAGTTGTAGCAAGCTAAAACGAGTAGAAATCTTTAAATTTTAAATTTAAATAAGTCAATTCGAAAACCTATCTTTCAAATACGATCGAATTGGCTCTCGATTTATTTTCCATTCGGAATAGGGGTAAAACGTTATAAACTTTGGGCGGCACGCTTCGTTGGAGTTTGAAAAATTTTCGGGTGAATAGTGTCGTGAAATTTTCAATAAAAGGTCACAACATTTCACCATTTTCATCAAAACCCTAGCCGCCAGTTTTATTTTAATGGCCATAAGCATTCGATTTTCTTCCCTTAATCTCTCTCAATCCATCAACAATTATAAAAAATGTTCAACTACAAACTTAAAGAGTTCGTCGAGCTCGACCAATATACGGTGATGATGAATTTTCAAACAACGATGTGGTAGCGATTGGCGTTCGAAGTAGCACGTTTTGTGCATGAATGTTGAGGCGTGGGAGGCACCGAGTGTGGCCGGCATCTGGGTGGTGATGGAATCTGCGACGGGCTTCGATATGGCATTGTCCGATCTTCGGCTAGTAATTGCATGGAGCAGCGATGATCAAATAAGGAGGCATGATGTTGGGTTCGACCGTTTCAAACGTGCGATGGGAAAGAAGCGAGATGTTGCAGTCACGATTTGTTCTTGATGAAATCAACGGCTAGATTTAAAGGTTAAAAAAATTGTAAATTACTATATTATAAATTGTATAAACTTTAAAATTTCATAACTTCTTCATACGAGGTCAGTTTTTGATGAAACAAGTTGTGTTGGTATTAACAGGCACTACATTTTAGAGCTAGTTTGGATTTAATTGGAGCTAGTGTAAATTTTAGGTAAAATTAAACGCTTGTGTAATTTTATTCGGAATAAAGCACTACTACTGCTATTGGTACCAAATTGAGTACAACCCACCCTTTCTGACTCACTGATATTTTTATATAAGTGAAAAATAAATTTATTTATGTTGATGATGATTGTTTGGATTATATATGATATTATATATATATATATATTAATTGGTATTTGGATATATTCCTACATATCGGAGCAGATAAGACCCTATACGTTCCCTTGTATGAGCGAATGACACTTTGTGCGTGCATTTGCCTTGAAGCGAACATTGTGCACATTTCCTAATATGTATATTTGTTGCAGGAAACGGGTTGGAGGGATCCAACTGGATTCCTCACCATTGTCGATTTATTTACAGATATTATGATATATGTTGTTATCATATGATATATGATGATTTGAATGCCGTAGTTGATGTATTTGGTGTTGTTGCAGCATTGGGCCTATTTGTGGTGATTTAAAAATGTTAAAGTGATGATTTTAAATTGAAAAAGATTTTCAAAGTGATTTTGAAAATAGTTGTTTTCTTAATTTTGAATTGTTAAAGAAATGGATTTATTTTAAATAAATAAATATTATAATTTTATATTATAAAAATTATGATTTTTGTGAAATATAATCAAAATATGATTTTTAAAATATGGAGTTAACTATTTTGTAAATAGTTTAAACTGAGATTTTTGATTTATTTATTATAAACGGTTTATATATAAGATTTATAAAATTGATATTATATAAATCAAAATAATGGAATTATAAATCAGTTTTGTAAATGTTAAAATGAAGTATAAATGGAATCTTATAAGTGAATAAGATTTATATTTGATGATGTTATAAAGGAACGATTTTATAAATAAGAGATTTATAAGTAATTAATTTATAATTTGGAATTTAGCATGTAATTGATTTACTAATGGAATCTGTTAACAAAGGGATTTTATAAGTGGAAGTTGTTATAAAATAGAAATGTGAATTTAAATCAACTTATTTTGATAAGTTAAATATAGAAGTTTATTAAAGGAGTTGTATTCACGATTTTGGACAGTGGATTATCCTTTAATAAATGTATAGAAATATTGAATTTGTTAAATAAACTGTATTCATGATTTTGGACAGTGAATAATCTTTTAAATTAAAAGACAGGTTTTGAAAGGTGATCATTTAAATGAAGTAAAATGTTTTAAAGAAAATTTGTTAAATATCGAAACCATAGCTTTCAACATTCATTGTTAAAATAGGCGTTTTCGAGAAGTAAGGACATGATGGACTATAACACTGTTGTTATAGTAAATGATTTTCAAAAAGAAAATGTTTTGTATAGTATATGAGATTTATATATTTATCTAATTTTTGAATCCCTATACTAATGATTTTGGGTTGTCATAACGATGTTTTACGCAACATTAGTTTTGACCCAAATAAATATGTTTAAAAGAATGTTTTCCTTGAGGAATAAATATATACTTAGTCCTGATTTAAGTATACATAATACTTTCTAAGTGTGGAAAATAAATTGATTTGTGAATTACTTAGTATTGAAATAAGTAAATGGAAATGTTTTTCAATATAGAATATTGAAATGGTTTTGAGATTTTATCCTTTTAAAGATAATTTGAAATGAATATCTGGCAAGTGATTTAATTAATAAAAGATTAACAAAAAGGCCTAGTGATTACATATGGTGCTAAATATTTTTTTGTTTGCCTTGATAGTTAAATAACAGACTATCAAATTTGGATATTTTAGTGCCTCGACTTGATGTGGGAACTATTTAGTCGTACACTTAGTACATAGCCCTCTGGTAGGCTTGATTATTGTTTGTGTTGAGGATGTTGATTCATGTAGTGTGGAGTATTACTCCAATCTATCGAGCTTCCTTCTTGGCCGAAGGATAGCAATTTGAAAGTTGGAGACATGATAAGTCTATGAGACTTAGTTTCTATGTGAGGTTGAGAAACGCTTTTGCATTGTTGGTGCGAAGAGACCGGGATCAGTTTATCCAAAAATCTCTTCAGACCAACATTTATGTAACGATTGTGCGGGTTGGTTGTGATGATATCGATATTCAGGATTTTCATAGTGGAGGACTGAATGTTGATCGTTTGGGGTTAAAATCCCAATATACATCCAGTAGCAGTAGTCTTTTCGTTATGAAATATCCAATGCATTCGCTACTAATCCTAGGGATTTTCCGATAGGATGTGGTAGGAATGTACCTTCTATTTATCCTGTTCCTGGACAATTTGTATGGATGTTTGTCTGACATTGCATTTCTAAGATTATATATACTGGTTTTTACAAACGTGCATCAGTAGTAGTGGAGAAGGCCACTTCTCCTGGCTTAACACCCTCCTTGAGACGTATGAGCTCAAGGGTTGTATTTTTGTGGAAGACAATTAGTAGTCCACGAAAATGGCCGTGTGGCATTAAAAGTGATGTGATTGTGATTTGTGAAAGGTAATTGTTACCTCGAGCCTCATCAACCGAAAATGACTGAAACATGATTAGATGCAGCAGGACTAAGTGGGTCGCTCCCATGTAGGATATGACCATCCTCTTCTAGATATATCTTTACACGCTATGACATCATGTATCTTATTATTGTGGTTTGTATGCTATGACGGCCCTTGCAAAAGGTCTGTAATGATCAAAGGATGACATATTAGGTACTATCTAGTTATAGAGGTAGGTCGGTCGGTCTTGTGGTGGTAGGGGAACTTTATGATGGTTTCTCGGGACATCCATCTCGAGGTGTACCCATCGGAAGGCAGTCCCTTCACCTGATCATTTGTATGGAAATCCAAAACCCGCCACATACCTACCATTTTATTTGTAGAGCCTAGTATGCTAGAATTTAACAACGGTAACAATTTTCGCTATTTTGATTATTCTTTATATATTAGACACTGGTGTAATATGAGATGATTTGATATGAAATGTTTTAATCACCATAAGGTAAAAACATGTCTGTGTTTATGTGTGGATGTGTCTTACGAGACACTTTTATTTTGATAAAGAAAAAGTTTGGTAATTTAATAAATTCAGTTGAGTGTGTTTCTCATGCTAGTTTAACCGACTAATCCGGGCGTTCTTCCCTTTCAATGTTCGGTTCAGACCAAGTATATTACAGATTCATTTCGGTGCTTTTGGAGCTTCAGCTGGAGGTTAGAGATCTTCATTTTCGTATACACGTGTCTGTTTTGATTATCCGCTGCTTAGTTGTTGTATATTGTCGGCAATAGTGAGGACGGGTTATTATAATGGTCTATGCTGATAACTATTGATTGATTGTTGTACTCTGATTTATGTATGTAGATACAGTATCTGTCTTATAAAGATCGTTGACATGATATTATATGTTTTCCGCTGCGATGTGAGATTCTGTATTGTTCTGTTTGGTTCTCTCTTCTCTCATTCTTGTCTTTTTTTCTTTCTCATGACTTTCCGTCAGTCTATGCTTTTTGGGTCAGACATGTGTAGTGTATTGTCAATTTAAAAGTATGGATTTGCGGGTCGTCACATGTGGTATCGGAGCTTAGATTTTGTATATTCTTAAGCTTGATGTGTACTCAGTATAGATAGGGATAGTGGTACCCTAGATTGAGTTTGAGTGTATTATAAATACATACGAACTCGTATTTGTTAGTGAATATAAAATATTTTATATTGTGTTTTCTTATCTGTTGAGTTGTTTATGAATTCTTATCGGTATGTGGGACGTCATGTTATCGATAGGGATTTCTAAACACTTAAACGAGGCAAGTCGACATAGTATCATTTTAAATTGGGTAGATCAAATAATTTTACCTCGATTATATTTTATATATAAAGGAAACAATTTTTCAAAAATTATTAAAGTGTATATAAATTGATTGTTTGACAATGTAAATATATATAAGATAATAAAAGATTAATGTATTTGGTGCTGTTGCAGCATTGGGCCTATTTTTGGTGATTTAAAAATGTTAAAGTGATGATTTTAAATTGAAAAAGGATTTTCAAAGTGATTTTGAAAATAGATGTTTTGTTAATTTTGAATTGTTAAGGAAATGAATTTATTTTAAATAAATAAATGTTATAACTTTTATATTATAAAAATTATGATTTTTGTTAAATAAAATCAAAATGTGATTTTTGAAATATGGAGTTAACTACTTTGAAAATAGTTTAAATTAAGATTATTGATTTATTATAAACGGTTTATATATAAGATTTATAAAAAAATCAATTTTATACATCAAAATAATGGAATTGTAAAGGAGTTTTGTAAATGTTAAAATGAAGTACAAATGGAATCTTATAAATGAATAAGATCTATATTTGATGATGTTATGAAGGAATGGTTTTATAAATAAGATATTTACAAGTATTTAACTTATAATTGGGATTTTGGCATGTGATTGAGTTTTTAATGGAATCCGTTACTAAAGGGACTTTATCAATGGAAGTTGTTATAAAATAGTAATGTGAATTTATAAACATTGTTTTATAAATCGAAAATCAACTTATTTTGATAAGTTAAAAATAGAAGTTTATTAAAGTGAGTTATATTCATGATTTTAGAAAGTGGATTATCCTTTAATAAATGTATAGAAATATTGGATTTGGTAAATGAACCGTATTTATGATTTTGGATAGTGAATAATCTTTTAAATTAAAAGATAGGTTTTCAAAAGTGATCTTTTAAATGAAGTAAAAAAATTTGAAGATATTTTAAAATGTGTTAAGTATCGAAACCATAGATTTCAACATTCATTGATGAAATAGACATTTTTTGAGAAGTACGGACATGATGGACTATAACACTGTTGTTATAGTAAATGATTTTTGAAAAGAAAATGTTTTGTCTAGTATATGAGATTTATATATCTATCTAATTTTCGAATCCCTATACTGATGATTTTGGGTTGTCGTGACGATGTTTTATGCAACATTCGTTTTGACCCAAATAAATATGTTTAAGAGAATGCTTTCCTTAAATAATAAATGTGTACTTAATCCTGATTTAAGTTATTAGCACTAGAACTGGTCATTAACATCCTTGAGAAAGATTGTGTAGAGAGATTGATGAAGAAAATAAATTAAACAGAGAACTACATGCTAAATTAATCGCAAAAACAAGAACATCGGATTTATAGTGGTTCAGCATAACTGCCTACGTCCACTTTAAGTTTCGATCTTTATTGCTTTAAAAAATGATTGAATACAGTTACAATTCGTACAATAATGGCTTGAATACAAGTGCTAAATGAAAAAGGATGAGTCTTGAAAGCGGTAGAGTCTCCCTAGTATTCTTGAAAAAAGGTCCGTTTCATTATGCCTCTGCCCTTCTATTTATAGACGAAGATGGGTTGGACTTCCCTTACAGGCCTAGGAGTAAGGTACATCGGCCTGTGGTAAGTAGCTTCTACACGCCGAGCCAGGGATGCCGAACGGAAATTTCCGAGCGAGGTTGGTCGAACCAGAGAATGCCGAGCGGGGTCTCCATGCCGAGCGGCAGTCGTATGTCGAGCCATACATCCAGGTCGAATGGCATTCGTATGCCGAGCGAGGGATGCATGCCGAACAGCACTCGTATGCCGAACGAGGCATTGTGCTGATCGAAGTACTTGGGCCGAGCGAGGCTCTTGTGCCAAACGAGGTATGTGTCGAACGAGGGAAGGTGTGTTGAACGGGGTTTGTGTTGGACGATTCATCCATGCCGAACGAGGCTTCATGCCTAGCGACTCATCTATGCCGAACGAGGCTTCATGCCGAGCGAGTCATCTATGCCGAACGAGGATTCATGCCGAGCGACTCATCTATGTCGAATGAGGCCTCATGCCGAGCCACTCATCTATTTCGAACGAGGTTTCATGCCAAACGAGGCTTCATGTCGAGCGAGGTATCTAGGCCAAGCCTCTTGTTACATCGTCAAACAACCGGTTAACACTTAACCCCCCCCCCCCCCACAGTGTATCGTATGGACCAACATGATACGCTTTGAACCACGAGCAACACACATTTTTCTTAAAGCTCTTGCTCTGACCTCTCAATAGTGGACTCTTATGATCTCCTGAATGCCGAGCAAGGCCTGAACACCGAATGAGGCCCGAATGCCAAGCGAGGCCTGAATGCCGAGCGAGGCCTGAATGCCGAGCGAGGCCTAAAGCCGAACCATTGAGATGCTTTGACCGGTTCCACCGGTCACTGTCTGTTCACCTTCCCTTTTTCCTAATATAAAAGCCAACACTTCTCCTCTTTCTCCCTTTTAATTTCACCTTCACTCTAACACCCTTACGAACTCGTCTTTCCCCAGACTCCTGCTAACATCTCAACCTCCCTTTAGATTTCTGAGTCCTATACGTTGCCTCTCGACTTCCCTTAACAACAAGCCTGAATGGATTCCAATTCCAAATCGAGCACTTCACTAGACTTCGACCCATTCTTCTAGGTATAAACCTCTCACTTGTTCAACTTTCCCCAATTAGGGGTTTTGTATGAGATTTAAATTTGCGGCTTTCCTTTAACTCACGAATGATGGAAGTCGTATAGATAAGTAAGATGGATCTAAGGTTTAAACGAGCCTTAGGATTAGATGGAGAGGAGGAATGAAAAAGATACTGGAGGTAGCTGAGATATAGGTTTCTATTGGGTCGTTGAGTGAGGGAGGAGGAAGTTGTGATGACTCGGTAGTGTTGGTGAGTTCAATGGGTGTTGGCCAATCGAGGTCATTGGGTGAACAAGGAGTAAGGGAGTGGTGATTGTGAATGGGTCGGCATGCTGGGCAAATGCAGCTCGGTATGCCCCCGCATGCCAAACGATGAAGAGTGGGAACATGAGAGAAGCGATACAGAGTTGGGTTCAGTGTGCCGAGCGATGCGGCTCGGCATGACTCCCACATGCTGAGGTAAAGAGAGGGAACATGAGAGAAGCGCTATGGAGTTAGGTTTAGTTTGCCGAGTGATGCGGCTCGGCATGACCACGGCTCGTCATGACTCCCACACGCTGAACGGTGAAGAGAGGGAATATGAGAGAAGTAGGCAATAATAGTCGAGTCTCTACGGTGTTGCTCGGCATTAAGTATGGTAGTAGGATACAACAGTCAGAACCATCCCAACTCGAACATAATGCATGTTGACTTAACTTACTTCCTATGCCTGAACATATGACAGTAAACAATGACAAGGACTTAAGAAAACAAGCGTATCGAGCTAACCCGGACGAATAATCTCTCTGTCTCAACAACTATAAACCTGAATTTAACTTGATTAAAACAGATAATAATCTTCTACATACAGTGTCAATGCCGAGTTCGAAACTGAAACCATCAAACGACAAGCACTCGGAGACGGCCAGCGATGACGGACTTCGAAGATGATAGTCCAAAGCTTAACTTTATTTCACCAACTTTACAACTTGTAATTCTTTGGCACTTATACTTGAACGGTTGCACTAGTTCACACACCACACGGGGGGAGTATTTTTTTGTTATGTCTAATGTTGATCGTTTTCAAGTATAGTTTAATCAGGTGTTCCATCAGATCCAAAATTCATTAGAGATGTCTAGAAAATCCAGCTCTGCCACAGTCTCAGATAGACCCGAGATAACTTCTCAACAAGAAGTGGTTGGAACTTTGAATCCATAGACTATTCCTGTATAAGATATTTCGAGCCCCACGATCGCGTCTGTTGACTTGGCTTCCGATGTCTTGGATGCAGCTATCTTTCTAGACAATCTGATCGAGTCTCAAGCTTCGAGAATTGACGAAAGAGCTCTTCGTCGCATATGCTCAATACACGAGATTCCTTCCTTTTGACGATGTGCTGGTTCCATCGGGAAAAGATCGTCCTCACTTGCCCCCAGTCGGATATACGGCCTGTAACAAATTTATATGATAGGTCGGCAGCATGCCACCATTCAACTCTTTCCTCCATGACCTGTTACAGTATATTGAGATTGCTCCATCATAGTTACATCCCAACAGTCACGCGTTCATATACGACACATGCATTATCGTCATGAGTATTCTCTTCAGGCTTCCTACTCCTGGCGACATCCATTATATTTACCGTTTCAAGAGGCGGTCCGACAGCACCTCATTCGTATTCCTTGAGCCGCATAATAAGTGTCAAATCCTGACTGGGCGTGGAGCAAATTCGCCCAGTATAAGCAGGAACGGTTCTATGTGCGCTGTCCCCTGGCTTTGCAAGGAGATGGGTGGAAGGGAGTAAGTTTCTTTTTTGGATCAATACTTGCATTCGACGGAAATTGCACCTTTTCTAACTCTTGCTCTAGTTTTACAGGTATCAGGCCACGTCTCGAATGCTCCGGGTATTCTGAGACTGTTGAAGCTATCCGAGCTGTCCCTGTGGAAGACCGGTACATTAGATCTATTATTTCCATCAAATCGCTCTCCAAATTCGGGCTACTGGCGGAAGGTCACTGAATAAGTCTTCCTCACGGCATCACTATAATCGAATCTGCCCAGGACAAAGGCAAAAGGCAAGCGGGGCCCTCAACACTTGATGCCCCCGACATATCCGAGGAGGGGGAGATTTGAGAAGCTAAAGAGCCCGAAGTATCGAGTGATAACGTTAGTCCCGCTCGAGAGCCAGTAGTTGAGGTTCACGATATCGAAGTATCGCCTCCTCTTCGAAGGGAAAGAATAAATTTGCTTACAAATTGAGGAAGAAGACAGTGGGTGGAACCTCTAAGGTCACAATCACTCCAGTGGAGAGAGAGCCTTCTCCTCAACACTTAGAGAGTTATTTGAAAGGCTTGTCGAACCTCACTATTCCTGATGATTTTCTTAATCATGACTTCGATGATCCGGAAGCCCTTAAGCTTCATTCTCCCACGAGAGGCGATGTAGGCGCTCAAACCCAAAACCAAGCAGAAAAAACTCCTATAAGCAAAGATAAAGAAACTGGTCCATCGGGAGGAAACACTAGGACACACATGGACATGTGCACTTCACCTGGCACTTAAATTTTAGCCATCACTCTACTCTTTGCTAACTTGTCGTTATTCAAATTCTGCGCAGGTGACATGGTACATACTCACAGACTCAATCGTCTTCGAGGGTCATCTATTTTTCATCATTATGGCCGAGATTTAGGCTCGGGAAAACGCCGAGACAGAGATGACACTGGCGATCGAGGCTACCGCTGCAGAAAACCATCTTATTGAAGAAAAACATACAGCCAGTCCTCCTACTTTCGCGATCCTCCTTCTCAATCAGAGCAAGGCAAGGTGAAGTATGCGCATAAGGGGTCCCAGCCTGAGGCCCACCTAGATCAAAATTCTGGTTCATTTAGCACCAGGCAATCCTGAGAATCCCATAAAACATCTGTAGTCTTCAGGAAAACTCCTACCGCTCCTATACATGATCCGTCGGTAGTGGAAAGACTTACTGAGCTCAAGGACACATTCTTGAAAATATGCTTCGATGGTTTGAAATTTCTCACGGCTATTCATCACATTCTAGGACACGTCAAACAAAGCGCCATTGCTTGTAACAATGACATTTACATTCAACATGATGCATTTTTCCACTTGGCTGAAAAAGTCGTGAAAGTCTTTATTGAGCGTCAACACGAAATCGATCGCCTGAAGCTCGAAGCTCTTCACGGGAAAGACATCATTAAAGCTTAGGATGAAGAGCTCTCTTCATACAAGTCTCAGCTCGAAGCTTTCCAAAAAAGCCCTAAAGACACATCAGAGGCCATTAATCGTCTAGAGGCAATATATAAGAAAGAAATTGATGAAGCAGTTCAACGCTGCGGGGCTTTAGCTTTAGAGAAAGATTCCATTCATAAGGAGAGGGATGCATTCGTCCAACGAGTTAAAGAGTTAGAAGAGCTACTCCTCATGGAAAAAACTGCTGCTCAGGAAGAGTCGCAATGGTATTGGGATGAGACAGTTGCTACGCGACTCCTGAAGAAAAAGCTCGATGATGAACCCTCTAAAGTTGAAATGCTAAAGGATGAATCTCGTGAGGAAGGCAAAAGAATAGCATCCATGGAGATTGATTCTCGCCTTCAGGCGACTACGGAGGCCGGCAGGGAGGAGATCAAGTGCTTGTTCGACCCGCTTGTAGCAGAATACAATGCCTATGTCCTCATGCCTCGGCACTTAACTTTTCTTGGCGAGGGTTACCTCGAATCTGTAGCCAAGACATGGGAAACTTTGATAAAGATCAGAAAGGTTGAGTCGGGTACCAAGGAGCTTGACGAGGAGGCTTTACTAAAAGAATTTTTTTTAGGGGGAATGAGCCTTCAGACTTGTCAGCGAAGGCTCTCTACTGCAAAGGTTCTTCCTCGGCAAAAGGAAAGGATGACATTGCCGGTACGTTTTGAACCCGGCCTCCAGTTCCTCCCCCTACTCAATCGTCTGGTCAGCCAGTACTTGATCCATTCGAGTAGCACGTTGGTTATGACCCCGAAGACCCTGGTTTCGACATTCATGTTCTATCTCCCATTCCAGAGGGTGAGACTCCTCGAACGGTTGAGAGTCAGGAAGAAACCGGTATATAGCACTTCTTCTTAAAGTTCAAAGAGCCGTCGTTTTCGACGAGAGGTTAGTGTATTCTAATGTTTGTCTCTTGTGATTTTGCGTAGACCGTTCTGACCCCATGCCTACTCCAAAGAGCAATGACGCCAAGGAGGAGAAGGCGAGCGAGGCTATTCGAGCGAGAGAGACTCCTAGTTCCAATGCTCAAGTGATTGAGCCCCTTGACGAGGAAAAGTTTGAAACTTCGTCACAGGTTGAAGAAAATTATGAAATTGAGATTACAGATGCCTCTGGACACACTTCGAAAATGAGCATGAAGAAGCAACTTGCTGAGGAAAAGAAAAAGAAAGTTGAAGTCAAAGATGAGCCTCGAGTTGTGGATCTAGATGATCCTTTGAACAAGCCTTTGAAGGTCACTCTCCCTAGTGGATCCAGGCCACTAGAAGTCCCTCTTCCTTTTTCGGACGTTACTTCCCAGAAAGCAAAGCGTCCAAACGAAAACGCATGGGGGAGGAGTCGTCTGAGAAAACAAAGAAGGAGAAGAAATCAAAGAAGTAGTTGTCGCTCTCGTTCAATGAGAGTTAGCTTAGATTATGCAATTATTTTTATTTATTTTCATAGTCAATGTAGATAGACTTTTGACTCCAAATTTTGGAGGAGTTGTAGCAGGACCTAATTTTGAATCGATAAATAAAATTCAGTTTCTTTGCCTCTCAAACGACTTTTATTGTTCAGCTTATTGTCTATCTTGCTATTATGACTTGACATTCGGCGAGTTACCCAAACTCCAGTTCACCTCCATGTGACTCGGAAATTTTTTGAGAATCGTAAATTCTCTATTTCATGATTTGGGTACTTAGAATGCTCCTTAGTCCGCACTCTGAGGACTTAGAGAATTATAGTCCGCATTCCGACGACTTGGTGATTTTAAGTCATTTATACCCTAGTCCGCTCTCTGGGGACTTAGAGTACTCCAGTCCGCACTCTGGAGACTTGGAGATTTTAAGTCGTTTAAACTCTAGTCCGCACTCTAGGGACTTAGAGTACTCCATTCTGCATTCCGAGGACTTGGAGATTTTTAGTCGTTTATACTCTTGTCCGCACTCTAGGGACTTAGTAACTCCAGTCCGCACTTTGGGGACTTGGAGATTTTAAGTCGTTTATACTCTAGTCTGCACTCTAGGGACTTAGAGTATTCCAGTCCGTACTCCGGGGACATGGAGAATTTAAGTCGTTTATACTCTAGCCCGCACTCTGGGGACTTAGAGTACTCCGGTCCGCACTTTGGAGAATTGGAGATTTTAAGTTGTTTATACTCTAGTCCACACTCTAGGGAATTAGAGTACTCCAGTCCGCACTTCGGGGACTTGGAGACTTTAAATAATTTATACTCTAGTCCACACTCTGGGGACTTAGTACTCCACTCCACACTTTGGGGACTTGGAGATTTTAATTCGTTTATACTCTAGTCCACACTTTGGGGACTTAGAGTACTCCAGTTCGCACTTCGGGGACATAAAGATTTTAAGTCGTTTATACTCTAGTCCGCATTCTGGGGACTTAGAGTACTCCAGTCCGCACTCTGGTGACTTGGAGATTTTAAGTTGTTTATACTATAGTCCGCACTCTGGGGACTTAGAGTACTCCATCCCGCACTTCGGGGACTTGGAGATTTAAAGAGTTCGTGCACGTTCATACGTCAGACAGAATAATGTAACTCTAGTTTTTTTTCCAACGAATTATCATACACGAAAACATCAATAATTCATGGAAAATATGGCTTCAAGCCTTTATTAATGAAAACAAACTAAATTGTCTTATTACATTCCAAAAACTAAGAATCAATGAAATAAAAACATATTGGAAATAATTGTAACAAAGATACAAAAGGAATGGACTAAGTATAATAATGTCGTAGTTGCTCGCTATTCCATGCCCGGGGGAGTGTCGCGCCATCAACGGTCGCTAGCTTGAAATTTTCCTCTCCAAGCCTCTGTTCGATGACGTATGGACCTTCCTATGTGGGATTCATATGCGATGGGACCGGGAAAACTCATTTCAAAATGAGATCGCCTGCATCAGAGGTTCTTGATCAAACCTTTTCATTATAATATCGAGCGACTCGGTGCCTATATGCAGCCGCCCTTAAATCAGCTTCTTCACGCTTTTCATCAAAGAAGTCCAGTGATTCCAATAAAATATCCTGATTTGCCTTAGGGTCATAATAAGTTACCCGATGCGATGGAACTTCAAGTTCCACGGGTATAACAGCTTCCGTGCCATATGCCAATGTGAATGGAGTGTGGCTAGTCGCTGTCTTGTGGATGGTTCTGTAAGTCCAAAGTGCTATTGGAAGTTCATTCACCCACTTGCCTCTAGTCTTTTCTAAATGTTTTTTCAGTATGGACTTGATTATTTTGTTCACAGCTTCTACTTGTCCATTGGCGTTCGGATGAGCAACTGCTGTAAACCTTTTCTCAATGCCATACTTTTGACAAAATTCTTTGAACTCCCTACTTTCAAATTGAGTTCCGCTATTTGTAATGATAGTCCGAGGGAGTCCAAAACGGTAAATAATGTTTCGTACAATGAAATTAATGACCTTCTTGGTGGCGATAATGGCCAAGGGCTCTGCTTCCACCAACTTGGTGAAGCAATCGAGCGCAACTATCGTGTATTTTGCACCACCTTTGGATATGGGTAAAGAACCGATTATATCGATCCCCCACATTGCAAACGGCCAGGGACTAACCATTTGTGTGAGTTTCATCGGTGGAGCTCTCGGGATTTTGTCATACTTATGGCATTTGTCACATCTCCTTATGTAGTCTGCAGCATCCCGATTTACAATTGGCCAATTATATCCATAGCAGAGGATCTTCTTTGCTAACGTCTGCCTCCTAGTATGGTCTCCTTCATGGACTTCTTTCAGGATTCATTTTATCTCATTGTGGGAAATGCACCGGAGTAAGGGGCCGAGAATCCCCTTCGATACATTATTCCGTCCTACATTACGTATCGCAAAGCCTTACAAATGACTTGTCATCTTTCACTTTTTCTTTCGGGCAAGATCCCGTGTAGCAAGTACTGCTTGAATGAGGTCATCCATGATTCCTTCTCGAATTCTGTTTCTAACACAAAATCTATCTCCATCATATTTATACTCAGAGCATGTAAGGTTTCGACGGGAACCAACCCCATCTGCTGTGCATCGCCAGTACTTGCAAATTTTGCCAATGAATCGGCTTCTCTGTTTTGTTCACGCGGGACATGCGAAATATCATAATATTCTAGATGTGCTAGCAGCTCTTGAACTCGTGCAAGGTATGGGGCAAGTCTCTGTCCCTTTGCTTGACAGTTCCCCCGCACCTGGTATACCACCAATCATGAGTCACAAAAGTTTTCAACCGAATTTACCCTCAGTTCTCTGATAAGTTTCAAGTCAGCAATCAATGCTTCATACCCGGCTTCATTATTTATTGCCGAGAATTCAAGCTTCAAAGCATAACAAATTGGTCGGTTTTCGAGAGTCACAAGAACTATACCAGCTCTAGAGAAACGGTCTTAGATGCCCCATCGGTGTACAACTTCCATCGAATAGGGGGTATGACATTGTGAGTGTGAGATTTGTCTGACACGGTGAATTCAGCGATGAAGTCTGCTAGCGCTTGCCCTTGTACGACCCTTCGTGGCGGTAGGCAATATCGAACTGACTCAACTTGATATTCCATTTTAACATCCTCCTAGAGGTTTCTGGTCATTGGAGTACATTCCACAAGGGTTGATCGGTATAAAAACTGATTGAGTGTGCTTAAAAGTACGGACGAAGCTTGCGTGATGCAATCACTAAGTAGTAGGTTAGTTTCTCGATCTTAGGATAATTTCTTTCTGCCCCGGTTAAACATTTACTGAAATAGTGCACTGGCTTTTGAAATCTGTCCTGCTCACGAGCGAAAGCCATACTGATTGCATTATGGGATACAGCCAAGTACATATACAACATTTCATGGTCTACCAGTTTCGGTAGCACCAGGGGACTTTCTAAATGCCTTACCAGAGCTTGGAGTGCTTCCTCACGGTCGGATGTCCGTTCAAAACTTCTCTTTCCCTTCTTTATGACATCAAGAAGGGAATACATCTATCTGTGACTCTGGATATAAATCGACTCAGCGCGGCTACTTTTCCATTCAGGCTTTGTACTTGCTTTATTGTTTTGGGCACTTGTATGTGCCGAATAGCTTGAATCTTTTCCAGGTTAGCATCAATTCCCCGTGCATTAACAATGAAACCCAAAAACTATCCTGATGCAATGCCAAAGGAACAATTCAAAGGGTTATTTTTCATTCCATAATATTTGAGTATATCAAACATCTCTGTTAAGTCTCGAATGTGGTCGTTTGACTGCCGTGACTTCACGAGCATGTCATCCACATAGACTTCCATTGTTTTACCTATCTGGTCTTTAAACATTCGATTCACTATACGCTGATAAGTTGCTCTCGTATTTTTTAATCCGAAAGGCATCACTACATAGCAATATAGCTCGATATCTGTGACAAAACTGGTGTGTTCTTAGTCTGGATTGTGCATCAGGATTTGATTATATCCCGAGTACGCATCCATAAATGACAGTAACTCGTGTCCCGCTATTGAGTCAACTAGCTAGTCAATCCTGGGTAAAGGAAAACTATCCTTGGGGCATGCTTTGTTCAGATCGGAGTAATCTATGCAAATTATCCATTTGCTTTCCTCACTGGCACAGGGTTAGACACCCATTTAGGGTAGTGCGCGTCGCGGACGAACCCATTGGCTTTGAGTTTGTCCACCTCCTCTCTGAGAGCAGCGGACCTCTCTGGGTCCATGCCTCTCCTTTTCTACTTTACTTGTACGTACCTCGAGTCTATGTTCAACATATGGCTCATTATAGCTGGAGAAATCCTGCACATATCAGAATGTGTCCAAGCGATAACATCCAGATTCACTCGGAGGAAAGCAACAAGATCCTCAGCCATCGAGGGGTCGAGCTGTGATCCAATCTTAAGTACTCGCGATGGATCATTTCGGTTTATTGGAATGTCAATTGTCAGTTCAGCCGGTGCTGCTTTTGCTTCCCTGGGTTCCCCATCATCATCTCTCGGATCTATGACTCTATGGATCCGAGAATGTTGCTCGAGCCAAGGCTCGGGTACTACTTGTCAATTGTCAGTGTTTCAGATGCAGACGGTATTGTCTGCAACCTTTCCTTTCTCTATCCACTAGGCCTCTCTCAGCTCTGCCATATAACATGCACGACCAGTCGCCTGATCGCCATGCACCATACCAACTCTTTTGTCTGTCGGAAATTTCAAAGTCAAACACCATGGGGCCAAAGCTGCCCTAAACTCTGCCAGGGCCGGTCGACCCAGAAACACATTATATGGAGAATCAACATCCAAAACTATGAAAGGTAGGATTCGCATCCCCTGCTCATCTTTTCCCAGTTCAACTGGCAATTCAACATACCCCACTGCATCAGTCGCTGCACCATTAAAGCCATGGATATGGGCTTTAGATGGTTTCAAATCCTTCGTCTCCATTCTCATTTGGTCTTATGCCTTTTTGAAGATGATGTTAACAGAACTTCCACAATCAATCAAAATTCTCTTCACATATGCTGGCCCGATTGTCGCGGATATGACCATCAGGTCAATGGTAGGAGCCTCCACCTGATCAGCATCTCGGCTCCTGAACACTATATGGTCCGTCATCATGAGCTGCTATTTAGCGGGGGTCTCATCCTCCACATTCGAACAACACTCATAATTTTCATTCCTTAAGGGGTTAGCATACCACTCCATTTCCTACCAGTTCTTGTTTGTAGGGTGAGGTCCACCGACTATAGTGTTTATGACTAGTCTACCTATAATTCGGGCAGATTTCTCTGGATGGCGAGGAACTGGCCTGCGTTCGGGATCTGACGTTCCTTGTCTTCCTTCCTGTGGGTTCTTGACGAATTCCTACAACTTTTTATGTCTAATTAGCTTTTCGATGGCATCACGAATGTCTATACTCTTTTGTATTGTCCCATAAATCTCATGGAAGCGATAGTACTTACCTGTCCACTTTTGTTCCTTATTGACTCCTTTGGATGCGGTTTTCTGTATTGAAAAGTATTACAAGTTAATAGGTAAATATGTTCTCTAGAGATGCATTCAGCGGAGTATATTCGTTGTAAGTTTGAATCCTTGGCTTCCATTTTCCTACTTCCCTTTTCTTTTCGGAATTTCCTCCTTCGGACCCTTTAGATTGCCTAGGCTTGTTCTGGACATTGACTTGAACCTTTCCCGAGTTGTCACCAGATTTTTTTACGGTGATGTTGCTTTTCACAATCTCCTAAACAGGCCCTGGTACCTTATCTCGCCTTGTCCATCTGGCTTCCTTTCTTCTTATGAACTGATGAGCCTTTGAATACAAACGCTCCAGCGTAGTTGGAGGTTTTCCTTCCAACTAATCTCCAAACTCTGAATCCGGATCCACTCCATGCATTACAGCCATCGGAATTGCATGGTCATTAGGGTTGCTAACTTTCAATAGCCGCAACATGAAATCTCTGTAAGTACTCTTTCAATGTCTCCCCCAGGGCCTGGATTACACTAGGTAAGGGCATCACATCCTTGGGACGATGGCATGTATCTTGAACTGTTCTACAAATTTCGTCGCCAATTCGTCAAAGCTTGATATAGACTGCGGGGGAAGTCGAGTGAACCACATGGTGGCAATTCCAGATAAAGTGATTGGGAAGCATCTACACTTGGTTGCATCATTCACTCTAGCCGAGACCATCATCCATTCATACCTCATCACATGCTGCCTGGGATCAGTCTTCCCATCATAGGCCAAGATAGTTGGCATGCTAAACTTCCTGGGGTACTCGGCCTGTAGAATAGTAACTGTGAATGGAGTATGACTCATGGATATCTCCAACCTTCATTGGTCAAGCCTTGATTTTCTCTCATCACCGGTCTAACAATAGCCGATAGGTCCGGGGTTTGTATGGAAGATGAAAGGTTGGAATCTGTCCTACGGGGCCGTTCGGGTTGATGTCCTCCCTGTTGGCGATCTGCTAAACGTGCACATTGGGGACCGGCTTTATTAGGGTCTTAGTGAGCTGGGCGTCCATTTTCCACATGTGCTCGAGATCCTAGGTTTCCTGTTCTAGCTTGGATGTGGTCTCCAAGGTGTAAGTGATCTCTAGTTGATCAATCAATAGCACCTGCTTGTGTAGTTTCAGTTTTGCGGCATCTACGCCTGGGAGTTTCATCGGACGAAGTCAAGCTATCAGATGAGGAATAAGGAGCGGGGCTACCTCCAACAGTCTGATGCTATTGCTGAGCTAGCTGAGTCGTGATATTAGCGTTATCTTGAATTTGCTTATTAATTTGTCTTCTGCTTTCCATGAGTTCTCTCATCAACTCGTTAAACTTTGTTCTGGTGACAACTTCCATTTGATTTTGGGTGGTGGCTCCTGCATCTAAATTTGCTTGTTGAGTGCTAGGTCCTATTTGTTGTATGCTAACAGTCACGTTGACATCCGCGTTATGAGAGGTTGATCTCTTACGTGGTCTTCCCATAATAGAGTTATTGATTGTAACTCTGAGTAGAATCAACGGACGTCCTATGAGTGACTTTGGATCTCCTTCGGGGGATTTATTCAATCCAGTAGCTACAAAGAAGAACCTAGCGGCCTGAGAATTCGATTCTCAGTGAAAGCACCAAAATGTTAGCACCAGAATTGGTCACTAACACCCTTGAGAAAGATTATGTAGAGAGATTAATGAAGAAAATAAATTAAAATAGAGAACTGTATGCTAAATTAAACACCGGATTTATAGTGGTTCAACGTAACTGCCTATATCCACTTTAAGTTTTGATCTTTATTGCTTTCACAAATGATTGAACACGGATACAATCCATACAATAATGGCTTGAATACAAGTGCTAAGTGAAAAAGGACGAGTCTTTAAAGTGGCAGAGTCTCCCCAGTGTTCTTGAAAAAGGTCCATTTCACTATGCCCCTGCCGATCTATTTATAGATGAAGATGGGTTGGACTTCCGTCATGGGACTAGGAGTAAGGTACCTCGGCCCGTGGTAAGTAACTTATACATGCCGAGCCAGGGATGCCGAACAGCAATTGCCGAGCGAGGTTGGTCGAACCAGAGAATGCCGAGCAAGGTCTCCATGCCGAGCGGCATTCGTATGCCGAAACATACATCCAGGTCGAACGGCATTCGTATGCCGAGTGAGGGATGTGTGCCGAACGGCACTCTTATGCCGAACGAGGCAATGTGGTGATCGAAGTACTTGGGCCAAGCGAGGCTCTTATGCCTTACGAGGCTTGGTGTGCCGAATGAGGCCTGTGCCAAACGAGGGGAGGTGTGTCGAACGGGGTTTGTGTTGAACGACTCATCTATGCTGAACGAGGCTTCATGCCGAGCGACTCAACTATGCCAACGAGGCTTCATGCCGAGCGACTCATCTTTACAGAACGAGGCTTCATGCCGTGCGACTCATCTATGCCGAACGAGTCTTCATGCCGAACGACTCATCTATGCCGAACGAGGCTTCATGCCGGCGAGGTATCTAGGACGAGCCTCTTGTTACATGGTCAAACAACCGGGTAACATAAGTATACGTAATATTTTCTAAGTTCTGAAAATAAATTGATTTGTGAATTAATTAGTATTGAAATAATCATATAGAAATGTTTTTCAATATAGAATATTGAAATGGTTTTGAGATTACATCTTTTTAAAGATAATTTGAAGCGAATATTTGGGAAGTGATTTAATTAATAAAAGGTCCCGATGATTTCATATAGTGCAAAATATTTGTTTGCTTGCTTTGATAGTTAAATGACAAACTATCAAGTTTGGCCATTTTAGTGCCTCAACTTGATGTGGGAACTATTTAGTCATACGCTTAGTACATAGCCTTTTGGTAGGCTTGAATATCGTTATGTTGAGGATGTTGATTCATGTAGTGCAGAGTATTACTCCAATCTATCGAGCTTCAAATGATAGCAAGTTGAAATTTGGAGACGTATAAGTCTATGAGACTTAGTTTCTATGTGAGGTTAAGAAACATTTTGCATTGTTGGTATGAAGAGACCGGGATCGGTTTATCCGAAAACCACTTCAGACCAACATTTATGCGACGATGTGCAGATTGGTTGTGATTATATCGATATTCAAGATTTTGATAGTGGAGGACTTCTTATCGATCGTTTGGGGTTAAAATCCCAATATACATCCTGTAACAGTAGTCTCTTCGTTATGAAATATCCAATGCAAGGACTATTCGCTGCTAATCCTAGGGATTTCCCGACAGGATGTGGTCAGAAAGTACCTTCTGTTTGTCTTATTTTTGGACAAATTGTATGGATGTTTATCCTACATTGCATTTCTAAGATTATGAACATTGGTTTTTACAAACGTACATCAGTGGTAGTGGAGAAGACAACTTCTCTTAGCTTAACACCCTCCTTGAGACGTATGAGCTCAAGGGTTGTATTTTTTGGAAGGAAATTAGTAGCCAACGGAAATGTCTGTGTGGCATTCAAAGTGATGTGATTGTGATTTGTGAAAGGTAATTGTCACCTCAAGCTTCATCAACCAGAAATGACCGAAACGTGGTTAGATGCAGTGGGGTTAAGTAGTTCGCTCCCAAGTAGGATATGATCATCCTCTTCTAGATATATTTTTACATGCTTTGACATCATGTATCTGATTATTGTGGTTTGTATGCTATGAGGGCCCTCTGAAAAGGTCGTTAACGACCGGAGGATGACATATTCGGTAGTATCTAGTTATAGAGGTAGGCCGATCTTGTGTTGGTGGAGGAACTTTGTGATGGTTTCTCGGGACATCTATCTAAAGGTGTACCCATCGGAAGGTAGTCCCTTCACCTTGTCATTTGTATGGAAATCCAAACCCCACTACATACCTACCATTTTATATATAGAGCCTAGTATGCTGGAGTTTAACAATGGTAACAATTTCAGCTACTTTAATTATTATTTGTATACTAGACACTAGTATAATATAAGATGATTTGGTGCTTTTGGAGCTTCAGCAAGAGAGATGGAGATCTTCATTTTCGTATACACGTATATATTTTGATTATCCGCTACGTAGTTGTTGTATATTATCGGCAATTGGAAGAACAGGTTATTATAATGGTCCATGCTGATAACTATTGATTGATTGTTGTACTCTGATTTATGTATGTATATACCGTTTCTGTCTTGTAGAGATCATTGATATGATATTATATGTTTTCTGCAGTGGTATGAGATTCTGTATTGTTCTTTTTGGTTCTCTCTTCTATCTTTCTACTCTTCTCTCTTCTTTTCTTTCTCATGACTTTTCATCGGTCTGTGCTTTTTGGATCAGGCGTGTATTGTTTTCTGTCGATTCAAAGCATATAGATTTGCAGGTCATCACATCTGGGGATGATTGCAGTATCGCTAGTATTCATTTTCGAGTTCTAAGTGAGAATTGCTCCTAAAAGAAATTTATTGTCAATTAAAACAAGTTATGATTGTGGAAAAATAATATTCTAAGTTTGATTTGATAAATATATCAAAATAGTTTTGAATTTATAACTAGAATAGTGTATATAAAAATAAGTTATAATTTATAGAGTTGAACAGGAAAGTAAAATTAAATTTAATACTATTGAATATTTTTGGTTTAGCAAACAAAAGAAAATTTGAATTTGAAGTATGAAATAAAAGAATTAACCTAAGAAATGTTGAATAAATTGAGTTAATGAAAATGATGTAAATAAATTGAAGTTTAACTCAAGAAGGCTTAAATAAAAGTGAATTGTATTGAAATGAATTAGATAAATAATGAAACAAATTTTTTAAGTGAATAAAGTTGTATAACTTATAGATTTGAGTAATATTAACCTAAAAACAAATATAAAATTTGTTGAAATGAACGATCAGAAAAAGAAAATTTTTAACTTGAATAAAGTCAAATAAAATGAGTAGTGGATTAAATTAAATGAAATTTCACTTAATAAATATTAAATGAATTGAATTGGATTTGAATATAATCAGACAAATTTATAAAGCGAATTAATTCCACCTAAGTTATAAAATGAATAAATAGTATGAATACTAACTTGAATTATCAAAATGTAATTTGGTTGTGAAAGAAATTGAATAAAAATAATGAGTGTAAAACAATTAAGGAGTAATTGAATTTAATTTAAATTGGATGTAAATAAATTAAATACAAATGGAACGAGTTTTAATAAAATTGAATATTAACTAATTTAATATGGAATAAGTAAGATGAAGTTAACTTAATAAGTTGAATGGAACTGATTGTGAGAAAAGAAATTTTTACTGATTTGAATTTGAGTTATAAAATAAAATTTACGTTTAAAGTCAATAATAAACTAATGTAGTGATAATATTAACTTAAGTTGTGAGGTAAAAATGAACATGAGTTGTGTTGTATAAAATATTTATAATAAATATAAATGATTTATAAATGATGTTAGTATTAAAAAGAGAATATCCTAAGTGGAAATAAAATAAAATTTAACTTAAACATGATTAAATGGAATAATTTTATAAAATGATTCATAAATGAATTTATATGAAATATATTAAACAAGAAAAGTGAAACCATTGGAATTTAATAAATTGAATGGAAAGTATTTAACATAAATAAAATATATGTGAATAAATTGGAAATAAACCAATTAAATGTTAAAAAAAAATTGAAACAAACCGATGAATGTTAATGAAGAATGAATGTTAATAAGATTGATAGTGTATAAATTAAATATTGACAATGAAAATGAAAATTGTGAAAGTTATGAATTAAATTGAATGGATATTGATTGTTGGATGATTTGTTGTTGTAAATCATTGTCTAATTGTTTTTGAATGCATACGATGGTTACATGTTGTGTATTCGTACTTGTGTTTGTGATTGGATTCAAAATCATGTTATGTGGTTCTATTTAGCTCATAAATGTTCGATATCTTCATAAGTGACTAATATTTTAAATCAAGTTGAGATAGGTTCATACAAAAACCGATGGACGTATACACGGGCTTTTAATATGCTTTTGCTTGTTTAATACGAGCGAACTCGCTTGTATTAATAATAATAAGGTACGTATCTCGGATTACATACCACACCTTTATATTTTTTCCTACGATATGCTTCATCATTGAGACAAGATGTATATTTGATATATATTTTGGTTATGTATTGTGTTGTGAAATTTTTTCGATCGCGCCACGCATAGGAAATGCTGACGAAATTTTTCGTAAAACCGGGTGTTAGAAAAATTTTGAAGTTTTAAAATTTTATAACTTTTTAATAACTAAATTGTAATTTCCGTAAGCCGATCAGAGAGGCGTAGTAGACGCATAGTAGTGTTTTGTAAAAAAGATTTAATGTTTAATAAGTTGATTGTTTGAAATATATCAAGTGTAAAATTTGGTACTTTGTCCCTTTTCGAGGACGAAAAGTTTTGAGTGAGGGAGAACCTAACGACCCGTGCTTTTTAACTATTGTAAATTAACAAATTTAATATAAACTTTGAATTAAAATGGTTATAAAAAAATTAATTGAGATGTCACAAAAACAAGTAAAAATGAGAGAGTGTGTAACAGGATAAAAAAAGATAATATAGAAATAGAATTATAAACCTTTACATTTAATATGAAATTTATCGTGCGTTTGAGTTAAAATGAAACAAATGTTTTAATGAAAATGAAATAATATTTTAAGAAAAATAAAATTTACATTTTCATCCTAAAAAAAAGTGAAATTTTATTAAAATAAATTAGGTTTGGAGACAATATTTAACGGTCGTTGAAAAATAGCGGTAATCTATGTAGAATTTATTTTAACGCGTAAACTCAAAATTTCAATAAATTGAAGTTTATAATTTAAATGTGTTTTCAATAAGTTTAATCTATGAATTAAAATTTCAAATTTTGTGAAAATTTATGTCGTTCAAATTTAAGTAGAATTTGATTAATAAATTGAAGGGTAAAATATCATTTTTCGACATGTAAATATTTTTATATAGAAAAGATCTAAAAAAAATTCTCTAATTTGAGTAGCGAAGTTTGTTCTGTCGAATTCTAATCTTTTTAGTTCCGTCTATCGCGATTTCAATTGGATACGTTTTGAATCGGTGTAATTGGTGACGGTAATGGATTTTTGACACGACTGCCATAACATAGATTTTATTACACCATTAAGTTCCTCTCATCGCGCTGATCTCCATGGTATATTTGTTCTTGTATTTCAGCGTCTGATGCTACGTTAAGTAATCAAGTTTTAGTACACAACGGTACCATGTACTGCCATGTCATCAATCACACATTATATATTATCTCCTCTTCGTTTGTGCATAAGTAAACAGCCAGCCCGAACTAACTAAAACGGCAATATCTCCTTCCTCATCCAGCAATTCTCGATCAAAGGTGCCAATCCATTCATAATTAGCCAAAGTCGTCAACTGCAAAGATAAAGAGCTCGACAAAATGAAGCTAATCAATGGTCATGATCATCAACGAAGCACTGAGGCAGTTGGAAATCATGCTTAAATGCAGCAGTTCCAACCGTCGATTCCGGCAACTACGTTCAACGATCGATGACGGTGTTGAATATGCTAGCATATAATTTTTGTTTGACGATAATAGACATATATATATATATATATTCATTCAAATGTATTTCCTATTGTACTATTTTATTTTCACATAATTAAATAAATATTTGCTGAATAAAATAAATAACACAGAATTTAAATTCAAATAGGTATTTTATTCAAACAAATATTTTATTACAATTTTTGAATAATACAAAATTTGAGCTCTCGCTATATATACAACATTTCAAATCACAACATAATTTTTCACTATACAATTATTATTTACATTAGCACCTCACTACATATCACTCGTTGACTCATAATTGTTCTTCAACTGTATTCCAATTTGTATCCAGCATCTGAATTATCTGTAAAATAAACACTGGCACGGTAAAATTGAAAAAGAATATTTTTGCAGTGTAAAATAAAATGTGTTTTTGAAAATAATTCGCCTCTATTGCTTGGGTTATTCGTCATCATTTATTTTTTAATTCATCTACACGAATAACTTGTGACATGCAAAGTGTATGTCTGTACATGCCATAAAGCCGTGCAGACCAATATACACTTGATAAAATTGCACGGACAGGTGAGCACAATGTCAAATCCAAGCCAAAGCCAGATTCAACTCAGGTGCAATACTAAAACATCACAAAATTGTCGAGTACAAGTTCTCATGCAACAAGAAGCCAAAACCTGACCATGCTAACAAGTACACAATTGTGAACACATGAAAACAACTCAAATCAACAATGAACCAACACAAAAGGTATGGACAACACATAATGGAGGCAAACAAGTATACATATGTAAAGATATCAAGTGCTTAAAAATGGAACAACTAAATACAAGTGCAGATTCAAACATCAATGGAATCAGGGCAGTGCAACAGTGGTGACACACACACACATCAGTGTAGAGCATGAAATGATCAGACTATAAGTACAAACCAAGCATATGAGTTCATATGCACTGGCTTAAACGGTACAAAACTGAGGTGGCTACAGTAACAAGCACACATGCCCAGGTTCACAAATCAAAGACATAAACACAACATGATCGGCCTCGAAGCGATGTGACATATGACAATTACAATATGAACTCAAGGAACAAGACCATATGATACTGCAACTACCAGAGTCCATCAGTTCAGAAGCAACAACAAAGTGTACAGGTAAACCAAAGAATTCAACCAAGTGAAGACTTCAAGAAAACAATGAAGCATGGTCAGATTTCAAACCAGACTCGGTTCAATATACAAGCAAGACTACAACTTCAAGCAAACTACAAGGTGCAACAAACATACATACACACACACACATATGCATACACATATGTATACACATATATATATATATATTATGCACATGAATCAAATGGCCAAGACCAGACACAAGAAAGAAGGCAATAGAGATCAGTACAGGAAAGATAGACTCGAGTACGCATGAAGACCTCAGGAACCAAAGATATGCAGTAAAGTTGACAGTGCAATCAAGTGCACAAACCACAGTGACAAATATATGAAAGTGAAGAGGACAAAACCAGATGATGTACATGTGAAGCAACTCAACGGACTTAAGTGAATATGCAACAAAGATGTGTGCATACATAATAAAACCAGATTACGTGAACACATTAGACTTCAAGTCTAACAAGGACAGAGGCAACACAGTAGTGGTAAGAGCAGTACAGATCAACCCAAGTCAAATGAATGCACATGATAACAAACTTAACCATTTATGTTTAGACATGAACATAACTACACAAGTGGAGAAAATCAATCAAAGGCAACATCAAATCAATGGTCAAACTACAGAACAAGTAAACATGTACTAGTAATAAAACAACAGAGAAATCCATGAAAATTTGTAATTATTGGTTATAGTTTTAACAAAGTCAAGGCTGAAATCAATCAGAGTTTATCAAGTCGACTTTTATCCCAAGTCAGAAAATTCAAATACCATAAACAAAGACATAAGAATTATTTAAATTTTTAAGTAACAAAGTCAAAGCCAGGTGATAAAAAGTAGAAGTCAAATTTTCACAAAATCAAAGTGGTCAAGGTCAAAGGAAAATAAAGAATGGAACCAAATCAACCAGATGATAACACATAGGAACAAAAAATCAAAAAACCAAACAAGTCGTGGTAATCAAGCAAGGACATCAGAAAAGTATATGCAATTGAACAGGTAAGGATCAATCAGTGCAACCAATCATAATCGAACTGCCAAGCTAAAATTATCAAACGAATTCAAATAATATATTTGATCGAAAATTTAGGGAATTAAACCTTATAAATACTATTAACATCACCGGATACATATTATCGTGTCCAAAGCATATCAACGAGAGTAACAAAAAAAATCACATACCAGATTTATTCAAATCGAACTTGCCAAAATTGAAGTAGTCGTTTGCAAATTAAAGAAACAATCGATCTACAAAGCAAGAAACACAAAAACATCTACTCGATCGATCAACTGAAATCAGCGTCTTCAAATTTACAAAAGCCATAATTGTTGAAAGAGGAACGAGGCATCCAATTTCACAAAGATGATACGGTCGATGATATAAAAAGAAAAGGGGATATTTTTTTCATCACTGTATTTTTGTTTTAGGCCGGTCCTAGTTAATACTTTGAGCTTTAATTTTAAACTACGGTTTCTAGTTTTGTTTAAATTGTTTTTATTTGTAATTTACTTTCAAACTTTTGTAAAATTCTAGTCGTGTGACTAGGGGACAAAATACAGTGATGTAATTCGAAAATTCGCAACTCAGTGGCTGAATTGGGGCATGGTTTTCAACGTAGAGTTAGGTTAGTCGATAGCGGGCGTTGTGATTTACATGTGTAAGCGTCTGACTACTTAATTTCTAGTAGAAACTGTAATGACCCAGAATTTTTGATAATTTAAATTTGAGTATTTAATTAATTTTAAATATCAATAAGTGAAATTTTTAAGTCGAATGATTTATTTCTCGAATATTTGGATTTAATCGGACAATTAAATCAATAATTTAATAGTGAAATTCCAGAAATATTTAAATTTGAGTTAAATATGATTGAAAATGATTTGGAAAATTTTATTTTATCATATTGAAGTTATAGAAATGTTTTAGAACTTTTAAAATTGAATTTGGAGTTAATCTGTGAAAATTGAATGGTTCAATATTTAATTATCGACTGAAAAATAGCCAATTTTTGAACAGTCTCAGAATTGAACGAAACTAGTTCCATTGGATCCGTAATAGTTAGTTATTATCGGATTTCAATTTTCGTAGCAATCGGAGTTATCGTTTGACCGTGGTAGCTCGAAACGCATCGATATCGTTTTAATATTAATGTAGCGAGTTAAAATAGCCATTTTTCAAAAAGTCTCGGATTTCGACGAAACCAGTTTCATCGGATCCGTAATGTGATATTATTGTAAGGTTTCAAATTTCAAGTCGATTGGATTTACCGTTTGTCCGGTACAAATTAAAACGCCTAAAAAATCGTTTAAATCAGTTTTAATTTAAATTGATCGTTTATTGCCGTATCTCACACATACGATCGAATTAGCTTCCGGAACCTGTTCCATTGTGTCCGGAACGTGGGATAAACCCCAGAAACGTCAGTTTCGGCGCGTAAATCGGAGTTTTGAAAACCCGGATGAATAGTGTTTTCTTTGAAATTTCTATAAAGCAGCCCATCCTCTTCTTTCATTAGAGAAACCCTAGTTGCTTCAGCCAGCCGCCATTATCTATTTCAAGGGCTGAAAACTCACGATCTTTCTTCCCCCAAATCTCTTAATCCACTCAATATTTCAACGAACTCTCAACTACAACTTCGTAGAGCGTATCAAGCTCTACATTCTCAACGGTTAAGATCGAAGATAGCGTCACGGATCGACGGGAAATGGAGCTGGAAGCGCGCGCGTTCGTCCTCGATTTTCGTGAAGAAGGGGGGACGGAGCTTCGCAAGTCTTGGGGCGCTGGTGGGGGTCGTCGAGGCCTTTCGTTTTGCAGTGGTATGATGGGATTTCGTACATTGTGGAGGGCTCGAGATCTAACCCTAGGTGACGTTCATGGGTTGTATGCGTGAATTCTTTCCTGTAGCCGTGCGCACGCAAGAGAAGAAGGGGGGAGAAGGTGTGATGAGCGACCAGGATTCGTTTGTATGGTATTGGGAATTAAGTTGTCAATTAATTTTATATTAGATCGTGTAAATGTTTAAACTGTGATATCTTTTTGCTGCGAGATCGGAAAATTATGAATCAAAGTGCGTTGGAATCGCATGGTCGTGCTCTTCGCGATGAAGCTGATTTGGAATCGATTGGAGCTCATTTGAATTTCGGGTAAAATTAAACGTTCGTTTAATTTTATTCGAAACAAACGCCGAAAACCGGAAATAAAAACCAAGGTGAGAACTCCTCACTCAATCGAACAGTTTGGTTTAAAATTTTAAATAGTTAATGTTGATTGATGATTGTTGTTTGATTGTGTTAGTAGATATAGTAGGATATATACTATATATAGCAATATATATATATATATATATATTGGCATATGTATATATTGGAATTGATTTCCCGCCTCGTATAGCGGATGAGACCCTATTGCGCCGCCTATTAAGCGGAATATTTTATAAAATCCCATATACCGCGATATTCCACCTTGAAGTGGAATTGGTATTGTGCTAACGTCTGTGGTTGCAGGAAAACAAGTTGGAGGGATCCAACTGGATTCCTCACAAATATTTATTTGATTTTAAATATTGTGTTGATTGTTAACTATCATATCGATATATGATGTTTATTCCCGTGATTGACCATTTGATGCTGTTGCATCATCGGATTCATTTTTAAAGTTAAAAATAACGATTTTGAATTTAAAAGGGTTTTTAAAGTGATTTTCCAAAGTATATGTTTTATTAAATTTTTGTATTGACTCATTTTAAAATAAATAAACGTATAAAATTTTATGTTATAAGAATTAATATTTTTATGAAATATAACCAAAAGAAAATTTTAAATTGAATAGATTTTTAAAATAGTTAAATTGGGATTTTGGATAATTTTTATTAATAGTTTATATAAAAGATTTTATAAATTGATATCTATAAATTAAATTTATGGGAATTATGAAACGAATTTATAAGTGTTAAAAAGGTGTATAAAATGGGTTTCACTAAAAACCATAGATTTGTAAATCTTGAGAGTTATAAAATAAATAGATGTTGAAATAAAGGTTTTATAAGTAATTAACTTATAAAAATGGATTTTGGGCATTTAAAAGGGGACATTTATAGATATTGTTAATAAAGGAGGTTTTTATAAGTTGAAAACTATTATAAAATTTAAAGGAATCTTATCAGTAATAAGATTGAAGAAATTGTGAAGTTTTAAAGGAACGGTTTAGTAAATAAATAGATTATAAGCTCGTGACTTATAATACGAACTTTTGGTATAGAAATTGGGTTTATAAATTGAATTGGCTTAATAAAAGAGATTTCTAAACCGAAGTTATTAATAGAAATAGAATTTATAAACGTTGTTTATAAATTTGAAATCAATGGAATTTGATAAAGTGAATTTAGAATTGGTTAAAGGAGTTATATTCACTCTTTTAAACGATGAATATATTATTAAGTCAAATAGGCATGTTTTGGGAGAAGAATGTTTTAAAGGGAATTTTAAAACGATTTAAAGATGCTTTAAAATGCATTAAGTATCGAATACATAGATTTCAACATTCATTGTTGAAATAGGCGTTTTCGAGAAAATAAGGAAATGGTGGACTATAACACTATTATTATAATAAATGATTTCCGAAAGGAAATATTTTGTATAGTATTGGGATTTATATATCTATTTTAATTTCGAATCCCTATACTAGTGATTTTGGGTTGTCGTAACGATGTTTTACGCAACATTCGTTTTAACCCAAATAAAAGTGAATAAAAGAATGTTTTCCTTAAAAGAATGAAATATATACTTAACTATGGTTTAAGTATATTGAATATTTCAACTTGTTGGAAATAAATAAATTTGTGAATTACTTATTTTTAAATAAGTATGGAAATGTTTTTTTTCAATATGAAATGGAACGTTTTTGAGAATTCATCTTTCAAAGGTAAATTGAAAGCGAATAAGTTGAAATCGATTTGAAAATCATATATCAGTAGATATTTAGGAATTTGGAATTCACTATTGAATTTATGAAGAAGGAGAATTTGTTTAAAAAATAAATATTGATTTATTTTGAAGTATGGAAATGAATTTACGAATTTGGAACGTAAGTTTAAAATAAATCGGTAAAGATTTATTTGATGATTTGAAATTTGTTTTCAAAGGTTATAAAAGATGAAAAGTAATTTGAAATTGGTTTCAAATGGTTGAAGTGTGGAAATTATATCGAGTAAAGATATTTTGGTAAAACAAATAAATTGGGCAATTATTTGGAAGGTGTGTATATATATATATCTTGTGAAGATATTTTTGGGATTAAATAATTTTGGAAAATTATTTGGAATCTGATGATGTGGTGCATCTTTATTGATAGTTAAATAACCGACTATCAGTATTTACCCTTGGATGGTATCTGTTGTGTTTGTTTGAGATTGAATGCTACACTTATTTTTTTAAAATAAGCGCTCGCTATTCGGTTTAGCCGGGAGAGGACCTTTGTGTCGTATATCCCATTCCGAATATGTGATACGTCGTTATGGATAACATTTGAAGACCGGTGTTGAAGACCGGGTATTTGTGAAAATGATAGGATGACCTATCGATTGTCTCTGCATCGTTAGCTATGATATGGAGATTTCCTTTGTGATGGGAAATTTTATCGGGATTGTGAATACCCAGATTGCAAGGGCTTCTTTGGAAGTGCCTTCGGTTCTGTTCGAACCCGGAACAGACTTGTATGGTTACGTGTCTGACATTACATTTTGAGATATAGAGCAGATTTCTTTCAAATACATTTCTGTTGGTGGCGGAGAATTTATTCTCTTATCTTAACACCCTTCTCTGAGACGTACGAGCTCAGAGGTTATGTAGTTGAAGGTTATCAGCGATATTTCCCAATCTGGTAATGTGACATGCTGAGTGCTGCTGTGTGATGATCATTGGTTGGTCATTTGTGATATGATCATTTGTTTGATCATTTATCTTTGTGATCATTGCTTTGGTCATCTGTTGACCCAAAGCATGGCTTTGTTGCACAAAGCGTAGCTTTGTGGACGAGACTTCGTCAGACCTCACTCCCCAGAAATGGTCGAAACAGGAATATGCGGCAAGGTTATGAGGGTCGCGCCCTTTAGGGTATGTCATTTCCTTCTGGAAAAGGGTGGTATCATGGTATGGAGCCCAGATATTTACTCATGTTGATACACTATATCTATTACTGTGTGGTGTTGTTGGTATCGAGCGCTCGGATAAAGGTCCCAAAGGACCGGGGATGACATATTCGTGTAGAGTTACCTAGTTACAGAGGTAACCCGGCCTTGTGTTGGCAGAGATCTAACCGTAACGTTAGTTTCTCGGGACGTCTCGCTAGAGGCGATCCCATGTGGCAGTAGGAAGTTCCTTAGCCTGACCATTTGTTGGAAATCCAATCAAAACAATACGCACCTTGTACGGTTTTAGTTGTAGAACCTGCCTCCTCAGGAGGTAGCTATAGCAGGCATAATATCATGGTACCTATGCTGGCTAGGATTTATATTCTACTTCGAAATTGTTTTCTACACTATGCACTAATAATAATATCAAAAATGATTTGACTTTTGCGTAGTAAGCATTTTTGACTATCATAAGGAGAAATCTCCCCCATGTGTGCGTTTGCATTGTGTGTGTGCCGGGAGGCCTTATGGTAGTTTCATTTTCCAAAAAGCATTGCGGATTTCAAAATTTAAATTTTCTTGTTTAAAGATAAACTGTTTTGAGTTCTCACACCAGTCCCATGACTGACCTGGAGTTTATTGTTCCTTTCCTAAACTCTGGGTGCCCACTATTTTCCATACGGGCAGTCTAGAGTTAGGTTATCATGTTATTCTGGATTCGGGAGTTGCTATGCAGTTTTGGAGGCGAGCTTGGATAGCGTAGTCTATTATCTATTGTATATAGTATTTCTTTTTCCGCTGTTTATTATTGTACACTCTGATGATGTGATGTAATGTGATGTAATGTATAAAATGTATAAAATATACTGCTCTTTTGTCTAATGATTATTTATCTATCTATTATATGTTATTCTGCTGCGATTGTGAGATTCTGATATTGTTATCCTGTTCTGTAGTTTGTTACTGTTTCTTCTATCTTTCTCTCTCCTCTTCTACCTCTTTCTTCTTCTTCAACCCTAAAGATTCGGAAGTTCGTTCCTCTTTGGCTGGATTGTTGTGGAATGTTGCCAGCTCAAAGGAGTATGGATTTTCGGGCCTTTACAGAAACCATAGGGGCCACACGTAGGCAGGGTTTTGTCAAAGCTGGGTAAATATGTGTTGTTCTATTTTCTGCTTTTTATTATTCTGCTATTATCTGTGATGCAATTATTTCATATATTTTCACATTTAATTTTTATAATTATTAGTGTCATCCTATTCACTCCCCTCTAGGGTGAAATCGATCCTACAAGTGGTATCGGTACTAGGTACAAAAGTCAATTTTTGTTTTAAAAATTCGATTTTACAAAAACCAATTTTTGTTTTAAAATTTTATTTTTGAAATGGCTTCTTTTAATAATGCTTTTGCTAAGGGACAGTCCATAGTAAGACCACCTACATTCAATGGTGAGTATGCTTACTGGAAAAATATAATGAAATTTTTATGAAACCATTGATGCTTGGAATATTGTCGAGACAGGCTATAGGACACCAATTATAGTAGTAGATAATCAAGAAATAGAAAAACCGATGGATCAATGGACAGATCTTGAAAATAAACTGCAAAATGCTATGATAAAGCAATGAATTCTATTATTTGTTTATTGGATCAAAGTGAATTAATCGTGTCTCACATGTCTAACTGTACAGGAAATCAAGCACACACTTGAAGTGACTCATGAAGGAACATCTCAAGTCAAGGAATCTCGCTTTTCCATGCTTAGTAGCGAATACAAGAATTTCAAAATGGCCAAGGTTGAGAATGTCAAAGAGATGTATGGACAACTTTCTAATCTCGTATACAAATCAAAAGTTCTTGGAAAACCATATACAGAATTGGAAGTAGTTTGAAAAGTCCTCGGGGTCCTTCCACAAATTTTGAAGCAAAAGTCACCACTATTCAAGAATCAAAGGATATGAAACAGATTAAAGTCGACGAAATTATTGAAAATCTCACCATTTATGAGTTATAAATCAAATTCAAGAAAGAACGCGAAGGAGGTGATAAAAGAAAGAAATCAGTAGCTCTTAAAGGAACAACAGAAAGTGATGATAGTGATGATGATGAAGTAGCTAAATTGGCACTGATAATAAAGAAATTCAAAGGGTGGAATCACAAATATAGAAATCCATCTCTAAATTAACAATTGAAAAGCGGAATAGCCAAAGTACTAGACAACTTAGAAAAGCAGGATATCATATGTCACAAACGCAATAAACCCGGTCATATCAAGCCAAATTTTTCTCAAAATCGACTCAGCCGAATAAAGAAACTAAAACGGATAAGTTTTGCAGCATTGTGGAATAAAAGTGATGATGATAATAAAAGCACTAATAGTGAGAGTGAAAAAGAAGATTTGTTTCTTCAAGGTGATATAACTGATAGCGATGACGACGAGCAAAGCGAGATATCAAAACTTACTCACTCAGAATTACTTGTATATTTTCACAAAGTAAATGGCTGTCTTGAAAGACTTAGGGAGAAACATTCTAAAATTGAATCACAAAGAGATATTTTGATAGAATTAAATATACAGCTTGATCAATTGGTTAAAAACTATCGAAATAAGTGCCCTAAGTGTGATAAGTGTCCATCATTCGAAGAAGAAATTAAAAAATCAGAAATTTAAATTAAATCATTTGAAAATCAAATTCTGATAATGAAAGAAAGTGAAAACAATAGAAGAGAAAAATTCCATTAAAAAGTGCATACAATTACTGAACGAAAATGAATCTCTTAAAACACAAGTCCATCAATTGTCTACAACTTAAGGAAAATTTTCCAAAGGAGATAGATCGCTAAATACACTATTAGGGAAACAAACTGTTAATCCTGTTTGACAAGGACTTAGGTATAATCAATCTAAACGTATTAGAGGTAAAATTAATCAAGTCGATTTCAAGTGCACAATTTGTGGAAAAACTGGACACAATCATAATAATTATTAGTATAGACCCAAACATGTGAAAACCATACCAATTTGGGTTCCAAAAGGCACGAATGTAAAATCCCTTATGGTCAAACAAATCTCATCGCCAAAAGGAACAAATATAAATAGTCTTGGGTCAACACAAACATATTTTTCAAAATCTTTTGCCACTAACGACCGTGGACCTATAAAAACAAATAGGTCATAAAATCTTTTCTCGTGTAGGTGTGGTGGCAGGCTACGGAACAACAACAGTGTTATTGGATTCTGGCTATTCCATGCACATGTCGGGCGACAAATCAAAGTTCCTTAGCCTAGTACGAAGGCGGCAAAGTAACAATAGGAAACAAAAAAATTTATCATGAAGGTAAAATAGGTAACAGTATATTTATCTTGAACGATTCAATTAATGTGAAAATATGCACTATAATCTGATTCAAATCGGCCAGTTATGTGATAATGAATGTTGATTTTGATTCTGAATTATGAAGATTAATGGCCAATTATCTTTTTATGTTGAGAACATTATAAGTATCTCTTATAAGTATCTCTAGATTCTTTGAACTATTTCATATGGATTTGCTTGGACTAACTATATTGCAAGATTAGATGATAAGAGATGTTGTTTTGCATTGATTGATGATTACTCTAGGTACATATGGATATATTTATTTATACTACGGCTTCTAAATCAAACACCATGTCCACTACTTGTTTATTTGCACGGTTTCAACTCAGATCCAAAAGAATTCCATTTAAAAGCAGTAAAAAGATTTTAAGGTATTTGTTGCAACTTCACGGTCTGGTCTACAACATCCAACTAATGATAATCTTGAGTCTAAAAGAAATTCAGGTGCAGATTACACTAGTAATCTAGTTGATAGAAAAATTAATAGTGGAACGTATTTTATGTAGAGATATTCATTAGTTGCATCACATTTTCAAAGAAAATATCTGCATATTTTTCATTTCGACTAATTTTCAAATAGCAGACATTTTTCTTTTATAAAACTCTTCGTAGAAAATAGTTTTTTGTTGACCTTGTTTCAGATTAGGTATTTTAGAAAATTTGATTTTATAATTATTTATGGATTTGATCTTAAATGACTACATTAACTAATATGATTCCCTGCTGATTACCGAAAAGATAAATAGTGATTGAAAAAGTGATGAGTGTTGACATTAATCATATATTATGACTTGAGCCAATATATTAAATAAATTTCTTTAAAAATTAAACGAGAGTTATAAAAACTTTTTTTTTGGTAAAAATTCCATGACTGTCTCTACTTCTATCATATTTCTAAGACCATTACTCATCAAAAACTAATATAGTATGTCAAGATGTGGTATTTTAAACGGGAAATTGTTCATTTTCATTCTAATGTTTTTAATAAAAACATCCAAAGCATTCACTCTCATTTAAAGTTCCTCACGGTTATGCATGGGTGAATTATTTGGAATATTTGTTTATGTGCTTTCATGCTCATTTAAAAGTCCTCGCGGTTATGCATGTATGGAACACATATCAAAATTTATTATTAAATAGACATGTTAATTCTAATCCCATTTAAAAGTCCTCACGGTTATGCGTGGTTAGAAGATGCTTGGAATTCATTTTTTATATAAAAATTTAGAATACTACTAATCTCATTTAAAAGTCCTAACGGTTATGCATGGTTAGAGGATACTCAAATTCCTAATATAAATATACAATAAATAGACATAGCTATATGGTTATATATGCCGACATCATCCCTATTACTCTAAAGTGGAATATGCACCTAATAGAGTATTCATCGGTTTTTTATATTTTTTTATTGAAATTTAATATTTATGCTCGATTGGTATTGATGTGGTATTATTGTCTATCACTTTATATCTATTTTTCTAACACTATTAGTCTTTTGCTAATACAAAAGGAGTAGAGAAAAGTTAAGATTTTGACAAATAAAGGTCAAATATTTTATTTGCATCTAGGTTCATTTGCATATTTTCATGCATATATGAAGGGGGAGATTTATTATAGAGAGGGAGCATTCAAATAGGGGAGCAAATTAAAGGATCATATACATTTAATAAATTCAAAATCTTAAATATATGTTTGTTATCATTAAAAAGGGGGAGATGTTAAATATGCTAGTATATGATTTTTGTTTGATGATAATAAACATATATATATATATATTCATTTAAATATATTTGTTATTGTACTATTTTATTTTTACATAATTAAGTAAATATTTGCTGAGTAAAATAAATAAAACGGAATTTAAATTCAAATAGATATTTTATTCAAACAAATATTTTATTACAATTTTTGAATAGTACAAAATTTGAGCTCTCATTATATATACAACATTTCAAATTACAACACAGTTTTTCACTATATAATCATTCATTACATTAGCACCTCACTACATATCACTCATTCACTCATAATTGTTCTTCAACTGTATTCCAATTTGTATCCAACATCAGAATTATCTGCAAAATAAGCATTGACGCAGTAAAATTGAAAAAGAAATATTGTTGCAGCGTGAAATAAAAAAAAAATTTGAAAATAATTTACCTCAGTTATTTGGGTTGTTCGTCATCGTCTATTATTTGATTTCATCTACACGAACAACTTGTGACATGCACAGTGTATCACTCACACCGATATACACTTGATAAAATTGTAGGGACAGGTGAGCACAAGGTCAAACTCGAGCCAAAGCCAGATTCAGCTCAGGTGCAATACAAAAACGACACAAAATTGTTGAGTACAAGTTCTCATGCAATAAGAAGCCAAAACAAGACCATGCTAACAAGTACACAATTGTGTACACATGAAAACAACTCAAATCAACAATGAACCAGTACAAAAAATGGTGGACAGCACATAGTGGAGGCAAATAAGTATACATATGCAAAGATATCATGTGCATAAAAATGGAACAACCGAGTACAAGTGCAGATTCAAATATCAATAGCATCAGGGCAGTGCAACAGTAGTGACACACACATACATCAATATACAACATGAAATGATTAAACCATAAGTACAAACCAAGCATACAAGTACATATGCACTGGCTCGAACGGTACAAAAATGAGGTGGCTACAGTAACAAGCACACATGTCCAGGCTCACAAATCAACGACATAAACACAACATGATCTGCCTCTAAGCAATATGACATATAACAGTTATAATATGAACTCAAGGAACTAGATCACCTTATAATACAACTACTAGAGTCCATCAGTTCATAAGCAACAACAATGTGTACCGGTAAACTAGAAAATTCAACCAAGTGAAGAGTTCAAGAAAACAATGAAGCATGGTCAGATTTCTAACCAGATTCAGTTCAATTTACAAGCAAGACCACAACTTCAAGCAAAATACATGGTGCAACAAACATACATACATACATACATACATACATATATATACACATACATATGCATACATACATGTATACATATATATACACACACACACACTATGCACATGAATCAAATGGCCAAGACCAGACACAAGAAAGAAGGCAACAGAGATCAGTACAGCAAGGATAGACTCGAGCGCACATGAAGACATCAAGAACCAAACAAATGTAGCAAAGTTAATAGTGCAACCAAGCGCACAAACTAAAGTGACAAACATATGAAAGTGAAGAGGACAAAACCAAATGTTATACATGTGAAGCAACTCAACAGACTTAAGTGAATATGCAACAGAGATGTGTGCATACACAATAAAACCAGACTACATTAACACAATAGACTTCAAGTCTAACAAGGACAAAGGCAACACGGTAGTGGTCGGAGCAGTACAAATCAACCCAGATCAAATGAATGCATATGATAATAAACTCAACCATGTATGTTCAGACGTAAACATACTACACTAGTGGAGACAATCAACCGAGGCAATAGCAAATCAATGGTCGAACTACAGATCAAGTGAACATGTACTAGTAATCAAACAACAGAGCAATCCATGAAAATTCGTAATTAATGGTTATAGTATTAACAAAGTCGAGGCCGAAATCAATCAGAGTTTGTCAAGTCGACTTTTATCTCAATTCAACAAATTCAAATACCGTAAATGAAGGTGCAAGAATTATCTAAATTTTCAAATAACAAAGTCAAAGCCGGGTGATAACAAGTCGAAGTCAATTTTTCACAAAATCAAAGTCGCCGAAGTCAAAGGAAAATAAAGAACGGAACCAAATCCAAAGCCGGATGATAACACGCATGAACGAATAATCAAAAAACCAAACAAGCTATGGTAATCAAGCAAGTACATCAGAAAAATATTCGAAATTGAACTGGTTAGGATCAATCACAAGAAACCAATCAAAATTGAACAGCCGAGCTAAAATTATCAGACAAATTCAAATAATATATTCATCGAAAATTTAGGGAATTAAACCCTATAAATACTATTAACATCATCGACATACATATTATCGAGTTTAAAGCATATCAACGAGAGTAACAAAGGAAATCACATACCATATTTATTCAAATTGAACTTGCCAAAATTGAAGCAGCTGTTTGCAAATCAAAGAAACGATCAACCGACAAAGCAAGCAATGCGAAAACATCTGCTCGATCGATCAACTGAAGTCGGCGTCTTCCAATTTAAAGAAGCCCTAATTGTTGAAAGACGAACAAGGCGTCCATTTTCATAAGAAGGATACAACCAATAATATAAAAAGAAAAGGGGGATGTTTTTCTATCACTGCATTTTTGTATGTGGCCGATCCTAATTATAACTTTGAGATTTTAATTTTAAACTAGGGTTTCAAGTTTTTTTAAGTTCTTTTTACTTGTAATTTACTTTAAAACTTTTGTAAAATTCTAGTCATATGACTAGGTGACAAACTACGGTGGTATAGTTCGAGAATTCGCAACTCAATAGCCGAGTTGTGGTAGGGTTTTGAGCATAGAGTTAGGTTATTCAATAGCGGATGTCGCGAATTTGCATGTGTAAGCGTCTGACTACTTCGTTTCTAGTAGAAACCTAGGGGGAAGTATGTAGGCAGGGTTTTGCCGTAGTTGGATAAATCTGTGTTGTTCTATTTTCTGCTTTTTATTATTTTGCTATTATCTATGTTGCAATTATTTTATATATTTCTGAATTTAATTATTATAATTATTATTATCATCCTATTCACCCCCTCGCCCTACTAGGGTGAAATCAATCCTATATACGACACCTAAAGGGAAGTTGAAGAGGAGGAGGAGAGCTAGCTTCAGATAGAGTTTAGTGATTTAGTGTCACCTTTGGCGACCGAAATCTGGCGATAACCGAAACAACATTTGGGTCCTATTTTAGGCATTTGAAGGGTGATGTGGGTAGCTTGGATGATGCTGGAGGGATGCACGATGTCAGGCCAAGGTTCGACAGCGATGTGGAGGGTTTCGATCAACCCTAGGTGGCGCGAGGTTCGGTGGAACGGAGCAACGTCGGGGAAGCATTAGCCTGGAAACGAACGTGATGAGTGGGAAGATGAAATTCACGTGAACAAGGTAGTTAATGATGTGGATTAGTACTAATTAAGGTTTGGTTAATTTAGTTAATGTTTATCATTTTAATTAAATTGTCTCGTTATTAATAAATTCGTATCTTTTGCTTGCGATGTCCTTTTCGGATGAAACGAATTACGTTAGAACCGTATCGACATCATCTACAGCATGGTATGGATCTAAAATTTATTTGACTCTAAAAATATTTCAGCTTCAATTAAAAGGTGAGTGTTTTATAATGCTCACACCATACTAGAATATTTTTATGTTAGTTAAATTTAAAATTTTGAAGTGGTTTAAATTTGTTGATTGTTGTTCAATTATTTTAATTGACATTTAAATGGACATCTGAATTGACTGATAGAAATTTAAATTGATCGTTAAATTGAATTGGAATTAAACTGTTAGTAAAATTCTCGATCATTGAAAATTGGTCAGTTGATGCGATTTGTGGACTGATTTGGATGTCGATTGTCATGGATGTTATTGATTGATGTTTTGGATGATTTGGATGTTTTTAATTTTGATATATCATGGTATCATCCTGTATATTATTTAAAGTATATTAAATTGTAAATAAAAATATTTCAAATAAATTAAGAAATAGGTTGAAATGATATACATACCCATGAAATTTATTTTGGATAGAAATGATATAAAAATCCCTGAAATTAAATTAAAATAATGGATTCACTTGGCCAAAGGATAAAATTATATACGGACACCGGTTTGGTTAAATAAAATGATTTTAAAATTTTGATTTGAAATTATTTTAATTATTTTGATTTTATGAAATAAAAAGTGAATTAATGGAAGTGTAAATTGAAAGTGATTCGAATCGAAAAATTTGGAATTAAATCATTTTGACCTTGAAACTATTTTCAAATAAATTATTTTAATATAAACTACTTAAGTTTGTCTTTTTAAATATTCAAAATTAATTCGATTTTCCGAGTTATTTACTATTAAACCATTTTAATACTCAAAATATTTTCTATTAAACTATTTTAACTATTTAACCATTTTAAAATTATTTAAACTATTTTCTAGAGAATTCAAACTTGTCAAAGGGGTGAAATGTTTATATTTAAATCTTGGATTTAAGTGTGAATTGGGTTAAAATGATGCTATAATATAAATTGAAATTCGATATGATTTTGGAAGCGAAATCGAAATATTGAGGCGAAAATGATTTTTGAAGTGAAATAGTATATTGAGTAAATTTGATGATTTTGAAATGGATTTGATTTTGAAGAAAATATGATATTTTGATATCAAGTATGAACTATTTACGAAATGTTAAAGTATCAATGGGTGTGTATAACGATGTTTGTTTGTTAAAGAGATCGGGGCCTGATATGGGCGTACTTTCTGTCAATACCGAAACCATTTTGACACTGTGTACGTGGAGTGAAGATCCAGAATGTAGTGGTTGGATTTGGCGTACGTTTGCTGGATTTGAAGAAAGAGAACAATGATGGATTAGTTTGACACTTGTGCCAATTTGAAATGACTAAAACAGGAGTTGTACTGGTCAAGTGGGCTAGCTACCCTGATTGGACACACTTCTTCGTATTACCATCATTTACATTGTGATTGATCAGTGTGTACCCTTGGATTTTGGGAGTGTTGGATGCGGTGGGCGATCATGGTTATGATGCATTACCATCAGCCGAGAAGGGTAAACTAGTAGTATCCTACCTAGGGCATTGCCTCACGTGCCTTGTCATACTTTTATCCCTATACGAGACCCATACGATTTTGGTTTAGTGTTGTCATATCACGGTGCATCCCTATCCACCGATGGTTTACTGGTGTTTTTTATGCAAATTGTATGACAATGTTTAAAAATGCGTTAAGGGAGATCAATGTAAAGCCTTAACGCTAAAAAATATATTTATTTTATTGATTAGACATTACATAGGTAGCGTATTCTACTATATATAAATATTTTAAGGGATCCTTAGGAGATGGAAATTCCTATAACATCTCTTGAGTTATCGCATGCACGTTATGCACCGGGTTGGAGATGTGAAATCCCATAAACATCTCTGACACTATTACACTCATGTTATATGCTATATTGATTTGATTTACGTAACGATAATTTAGTCCTGACTCGAGTGTTTTATCTTTTCATTACGCTCGGGTCGGTCCTGTGTTTTTTAGCTTATTGAAGAATTATTCTAGAGGATGAAGACGAAGATTTGGTATATTATTACTATTAGTATTCCTGCATCATGTTGTCTACTGCATTATTTATTTATCCCTGATGTATATATGACTCTGATAAATGTTGTATAGATCATAATCAAATGTATAGTATACACAGCTTCATGGACTATTTATTTGATTATTATATTTTATCGTTCTGCTATGAGATTTTGTGTTTGATTTCTTCTTCTCTTCTTATTTTTCTTGATTAACTTCATTGATAATCTATATTCCAAATTGTTTAAGTTGGACATATGTGGATTATTATCAATTTAAACCTTTCGAAATGTGGGTCATCACACTAGTGTAAGTAGTTGCATCCTACTAATATTGCTAATTTCATGTAAGAAGTTGTCGTTTTTCTTTGTATATTGGTTGATGAATTTGGAATAATTGATGAATTATGAATCGAGTTGTGTTTGTAGCTGTATATATTAAGATGTCATTGTTACCTCTAAGGTTTCAATTATTGATCTTTACATGACTTGTTAGGCTAAGGTTTTACTTGATTTATACTCAGTAAAATTTATAGCTATAAGGAAAGTCTAGACTTAAAACAAGCTGGCTAGATATATAGCAACTTGTAAAATCATCTCTATATCCAAATTTAAGCCCATAAAGTACACATATAAAAGTAGAAACTCCATGCTTAAGCCAATGAGATTTCAAAGATGAAAAAAAACATGGAAAAGGGTACGTTTGCTTCGGTTATCATGTAAGAACCAAAGCAAAAATGGCTATCTACTTCGATTGTCATGAAAAAATCGAAGAAAAATCCTTAATCAATTGCTTCGGTTATTTAAAGAACCAAAGCAAATGATCCCTTATTGCTATGGCTCAACAACCGAAGCAATAGGTTTTGGCTTGTTGCTTCGTATTTATTTACTTCGGTTTTTGAACGGAAGCAACATGGGTAAACAACCAAAGCAAATGACCTATTTTTTTTGTAATGAAAATACTTATTTGAAATATTTGAGCATGTTCTCGCTTCAAGACCCATGCAAGAGCCTAACTATACACTAGTAAACACATTTGTAACTTGGTCACTAAGTCCTTGTTTGTCTACAATGTGTGTTTTAAATTCTAATGGCAATACAACAATGTGGATATTTGATTCATATTTAATTACATGCTATTGTTATATGGTAGATGATCATGGGTCATAAGTACGAAATTTCAATAAAACTAGTTCATTAGAATTAAACAAATAAACCATAATGCAAAGTTATATATTCAATACGATTAGTTACGATAAGGATATCCCTTGAATGGTTTGACTATTGAAAAGAAAATCAAGTGTACAAGAGCATATGTAACTCGAGCACAATTGGGATGAAGAGAGTGAATGTTCAACCTTGCTTCATAAAAAGACATCGGAAACAAGAACTGTAAAAAATTGTAAAAGATACTTTATATGGAATGAGAAAAGTGATTTCTTAAAATGGAATGAGAAATGTGATTTCTATTCCAATTATGTTATAATGTAGAAAATTATTTTCTATAAAGGATATTTCTATGAATTCAAGATATTTTATTAAAAACTCTCAAATATAAACTAGTTATAATAAAAGAAATAAATAGTTTATAATAAGTAATTGAATGTAACTTCATATTTCATGTGCTATTATAGGAAAGGCAGGAATAGCGAATACCATATGACACTTGTAAACGGATGCATCAAGATATGAAAAATTATTTTCATATATATACAAATATTACTTATGAAATAACGGATGTTTTCAATGTCGAATAAAAATATAAATAGTTTTATTTTGTTATGAATATTATGAATATTCATTATTTAAGATATCTAGAATAATGGTATTCATTGATTAGTTACATAATGCAAAAGTATCTAAAGTTTTACAACTGTTCTAGAATTATGGACCAAGCCACTATTTCAAGAAATAATTCTTTAATTGTATTATTATGAATCATATGTTACATATGAATTATACTTGAGAAGGTTAATGATGAAACTCCATTCAGTGGAAGAGACATAAGGGTTTGCGAACTCTTAGGATTGATACATATGGATGTATATAATCATAGGTTTAAAGACTTTAAAACGGCTCCAAATACTTCATTAGATTCATCGGTGTTATCCATCTTTGTGACCTAGGCATATTTGGCCAAGTCAGACGATCGAATAGTTAGACAGCAGATCAGAAATCTAGAATGATAATTGTAGAATTCAAACATCAATGGAAGCCCAAAGATACGGCCATAAACTTGGGAAATGTTAAAGCAAATCACATATCCATCAAAGTAGTTTAAATGGACAAAGTTAATTGTGCACGATCGAATAGTAACTATTAGATCAGTACTGATGTAAGTCTCTCAAATTGGTACCGAGCTATCTTACTTCATCAAAATGATGTACATTGCTTCCCAAGAAAAGTCCAAGGAGAAATTAAAGTGAGACATTTGGATCAGTAGCGATCCATGGGTCGAACCTTAATAGACAAGTGCAAATTTCACGTAACCAAATTAGATGACCTTGGGTCATTGCCCCAAGGATGCCATTCAAATTCAAGCCCATTCCAAGCTAGTAAAAATCCAAGGGTAAATATAAACCAAGTGACCAGGAGCCATGAATTGTTATCGAACCATCAGAAATTTCGAGGGATCAACTAAAGCTCAATGAACCATCACGATGGATCGCCATCGATCCATATGCCTCAATTCGGTACTGATCCATAGAACAACTATTGATTTGACCACATATTTTCAAGTAACCTCCTTTAGGACGTAGAGAATGCGGTGGAGATAATCCATTAATCTTCATCTATAAATAGAGGACAAGAGGCATTATTTTGAATTCTAAATTTTTGTACTAATATTGTTATCCGGCATTTTACCCGGCTATATCCGAACTGACCGGACAAGTCAAACTTGACCGTCATCAAGTCCAGTATTCCAGAGCGATGATCATTGGGTCCAAAAATCAAGCATAGATGATAATATGAACCAGAAGCATGAAAGCTCACTCCTCCTCAAAGATGGATTAGGTACGATCCAAATTAAACAGCATGGATCATATCGTATAGATTCCATAACTGAATTTTGCAGCGATGATCGGTCAATAACTCAAAACCCACACATGCTATCAAAATGAAACTTGGAGCACAAGCTTATTACAACATTTGGAACACCCCCATGGGATCTCATTCAAATTAGAGAAAGTTAGAGGGATCGACATAACTCCCTTTGGAGGGATTGGCAGATATAAGAGTTCAAGCAACACTACTTCATGGAAATGCGATATCTCACAAGCCGTACATCGTAATTGCACGAAGTTTAGGAAGGAAGTAGCCAACATCATGAGACACCTCTCATAGGGATCGTTGCCCATTTGGACACACCAGTAGGGATCAGTACTAATCTCTATTGTAGTCCCCAATGGGCTTGGAAATTTTTAGTTGGCCTCGCCTTTATCTCCCGAACTTTTTATCGAAATTTCAGTCTGATCCGTGCATGTCTTTCCATATAAATATAGCAGGCATGGAATCAAAAAATGGATCCTTCTTTCTGCTTAAAAGGCTCTTCCTTTTTTATTCTTCACTCTTGTACTAATTGATTCTAGCTAATCCAAACATCCTTGTAATCATAATCAAGTGCATGACCTATAAAAATATGAAATGGACGTAGGCCAAGATTATTGAACCGCTATAAAAATATGTGTGCTTATTTATGATATTTTCTATATTTTAATTTCATTCTTCGTTTAATTTGTACTAGATTCTATTACGTGTTGATTCCCATTTTTGGCCTCAACATTTTGGCACTTTCACTGAGAATCGAATTCTCAGCTTGATTGGATCTCATCATCTACTTGTGGATTCCCATATTCATGAGAAAGATACGATGTTGTACTGATATATTTCCTATTCTACTCAAATTTGAAGGAAATCTAAAGCAAGCCGATAGCCATTTGAAGAATTAAATCAACTTCCCAAGGAGCTAAAAGAAATGATGATGCTAGTATTCTTGTTTGGAGTTGTTCATGTGTTCTAAAGGCCAATCCCTCTCTCAAGGGTAAAATGGTTGATCCCTCCATTAAGTCCATCATGATCGATCCTTCCTTCTTGGGGTCTAGCACCGATCCCTTCATAACTGACCCCTAAATACATATACATCCTCAACATTGATCCCTCTAAAGACATCATTACTGATCCCTCTGAAACAGCTATATCGATCCCTACAACACATGTAAATATACACACACACAAACACCGATCCCTCCAACATATATGTATACCGATCCCTCCGGCATATATACTGATCCCTCTACAAAGTATATATACCGATCCCTCTGCAAGATGCATATACCAATCCCTCTACAAGGTGTATATACCAATTCCTATGCTAGGTATATTTATATACCGATCCCTCTGCAAGGTCTATATACAGATCCATATACAACTGATCCCTCCTTAGCACTGCAACCGATCGCATGCCAACAATCGTCTTCATGACCGAACCCTTCTGTTGATCGCTTATAGTCGATTCCTACATTCACTGTTGATCCCTCCATATTCTGTATGATCGATCCCTCTCATAAAACATTCGATACAGCTCTCTATGCCATGTTCGTCCAGAACCAAACCCTTGTTCGATCGATCCTTGCACCGTACTCAACTATAGCCGATCCCTCTAGCCGATCCCTTCCACATTCAAAAAGGGTTAACATAACCGAACCCGTGCCGCAGCACAGTGCCTCCGCATTCTGGATTTGGAACTCAACTTAAAGACGGTGCATTTTTCCACTTCCCTTACATCCTACGATCGACCGAGGCATAGGGGATCAAGCGACAACTACAGAATTGTAGCCAAGGAACGGACAAGGAACTACTACTCAAACGATACACCAAAAGGCTGGAGAACCAAGATGATATGACATGAATAGGATCGATTACTGGATTGGACTTCTAGGATAGATTATGACTGCTCTCAATTGACCAGCTTCCAAACGCTTGACTTTCCATCTATGATACGATGGCTTGTGTGATGACTGCCCTATGCTACTTATTATGCCATCTCAAAGTATAGTTATCTAGCAAAGTTGAACCTGAAGTAGTCACTCATTCGACTCGAAGCAAGTCCAGGAAGTTCTGGCCCAAGGTCAAACTCGGGTGAAACCAAGATTTTATCCAATAAAACACCAGTGTCACTCCAAGAATTATTCGTCACCAACCCAGCACTTCAAATTCAGCGTCTCTAAGCGAACAATGGCTGACTCTAAGAAAATAGCAAAATTTATTGGATCAGACTCCAAGTAAATTATCACCAATCTGTCACATGTTGACAATCATGCATACAATATTCACAAGCATTACAAAGAGACGGAACTTGAAAACATGTTGGACTAATGATAACTGGAGTACTTTCCCCAATCGAAGCATATTCACTGAAGCCATTCATTGTGTAGAATGTCCCAAGAGATTCAATATGCTAATTATATCGGTGTATTCTGGAAACACAGACCCCTAAGAGCGTCTTGCGAAATATAAAGGGCACATGAATTTCGCTAGAGCGACAAACGTAGTTAAATGTTGATTCTTTCTCATATTGTTCGAGAGAGTAGCGATCGATCATGTAATTTATGCGATCATCGTCTAGGTCTGTCTCCTTGTTTAATTAGCTAGCAAAGGAGTTCACCAAGCAATTCAAAATGCATGCGACTCCCCTCAAAGATGCGATGTTGTTATCCCCAACTTCTCCCAAGCGCCAGGCAAGCTGCTCAAAGAATTTTGCCAGAGATTTAACACCATGTCACTAAAGTGAGAAAACATAGCAGGAATATCATAGTGATGGCGTTGATAAGGGGAATCGACCACGAGACACACTTTGGCGATTGGTTACCTGGAGGGCCTCATATGGCCTTATCGTTTATGCTACAAAGTGAACCAGAACCTAAGCATGGAGGAGGTAAAGCAAACTAGGAGAAAGAACAATGCAGTCCCATTGGCTGAAGGAATTCAAAGCGAAGGCTGCATTGAGGCCTTAGATGAGGACTCAAATTCTAGGAGACAACCTGGAATCCTAAAATTCGACCCATATACTCCTTTGAATTATTCAATCGAAGGCATCTACTTAGAGACTCACGACTTGGAGTAGTACTAGAAACTAGCCTTGAGAGAATCCATCAAAACGCAGAAGAAATCTGAGAAATTTTTATATTTCCAGATACATATAGTCATAATACCAACGATTGCAGACACCTCTAAGATGTGATCGGAAAGCTGTTCCAAAATGGGAAGCTTTAACAATATGTGAAATCCCTGTAGAATGGCGGCCAAGAAATATCCAACTAATAAAGAACTTCGATTATTAATTGGTCCACTTATGGTCGACTTCCAACTAAAAATGGCTGGGGCGAAGTGGAATAGCAAGCATACGACGCCGCTTCACTTATCAATAAGATTTATTTCTATTTCAATTATGTTACAAACTATGACCAACTTGAACTAAACTACTTCCAAACGATGCAGGTGACCAAGTAATTAGATTTGGGTGCCAACCAACCTCCAAGGATCATGGTCGGACCTTTGGAGGATCATCAAGGCAAGTGTGATTCAACTGCTTATTAACTAACATATGCCACTGACTTAGGGGCAAGGACTCGAAAAGGAAAGTGGGTGTGACTCGACCATCCACTTCCTACTCCGTGCTTCAATTTTGACAGAACATCCATGCCTTACTCATAGCTCGACAAGATCAGAATCTAATAGAAAGTGGACATGATTGATCGTCCACCCATCAATCTCCACACTTGACTTGAAGACCAGAGAAATACTGGAGTGGATGCGACCCAACCATCCACTCCCAACTCATACTTGAAATTTTCCAAGATACTTATGCCTCTTCCGAAGCTCACTGTGATCGAGGTCCTACTAAAGTGGACGCGATTTGATTATCCACACAATAAATCCTGCCTAGGAAATAGAAAATAGTTTGGAAGCTTGACTTCAAGTTGGTGTGACTGTCTGCCTACATGTCAACCACTACCCTCAACACATGGACACGACTACAACTTGAGTTGGATGTGACTTGATCGTCCACTCGACAACTCTCACCCTCAACTTGTTTGGAGGAGTACTAAGTAAATTGGAAGAGACCCAACCGTCCAACACATGCATGGAAGTGATCTAGCCATCTATCACTTACTCCCTTCCTCGACTTGATTAGAGGAGCTACAATCACCAAGTGGGCGTGAATCGACTATCCATTTGTCATGTTTTGCCCTTAATGCTGGGGGTAGAATTCCATTCCATGGATGAACCTGTTTCAACCATTCATTCGACAACTCTTATCTCCGCTTGGCAATTGGAATATAAATCAAAAATGGGTGTGACTGACCACCCATTGACTAACTCTGGTCTCTAAAGTGTGGATTGGAGCATAGACACAAAAAATTTGGATGCGGTACAACCGTCCATCGACTAACTCTGGTCCCCAAAACACGGACTGGAGTATGAACACTAGATGGGAGTGACTGACCACCCATCGACCGACTCTGGTTTCCTGAGCGTGGACTGGAGTATAAACACCAAATGGGTGTGACTGACCACCCATCAACTCTAGCTCCCAGAGTGCAGACTAGAGTATAAACATCAAAAGGGTGTAAATGACCACCCATTATATAACTCTGGTCCTCGAAGCGTGGACCAGAGTACAAGTATTAAAAAATGGACGCAGTTCGACCGTCTACTAATCAACTCTGGTCCTTTAGCATAGACTGGAGTATAAATACCATAAAAGGTATATATGGTTCAACCGTTCGCTCCTCAACTCTTGCCCTGGACTTGGGGGAAAAAACATGACTCAAAATGGATGCGATCTGACCATCTCCTCCCTTGGTCGAGATCGTAAATCTTTAGAACACTTATCTTACTCCCAAGGCTCGGGAGAAATAGGATCCAAATGGAAGTGGACATGGCATGACCATCCATGCATCGAATCCTGCACTGGATGTAGGGGCCAATTTAAGAGCTCAAACCTAAATTGGATGTCGTTCGACTGTCCAGTCCAAAGACTATGGGATATGTCCATACATGACACTATTTGCGCCTGAGGTATGGAAAACTATCCAAGCCTTTCCTAGACATCAGCGAGCCTAAAATCCAAACCAAGACATGGACGCGGTTCGATCGTCTAGCAAATAACTTTCGTCCCCTATGCGGATTGGATTATAAACATAAATTAGGTGTGGTTTGACCACTTGCCAATAAACTCTTATCCTTAGAGTGCAGATATGAGTATAAACCGATAGATGGGCATGGTTCGATGACTCAATATTCCATAAACACGGACCTGAACTTGACCGGAGGAGTATAAACTTACTAGGATTGGAATTCGATCGTCCATGAACTAATTCTGCTAACCCACGAATGGAAACGAGAATACAAACTACTATAAGTTGAGTACGACATCTTATTATAGCTCTGATTGGGTGATCTTTACAACTTAAGGCAACGACTGCAAGGAAGCCTCAATACAAAAACAATTGGAACGACATTCGAAGTTACGGGTGACTGATTATATTGTACCATCAGATTGAGGGTAAATATTATTCTACACCAACCATATATGGATGTAAACATCCATCGAATAACTCCGATCACCAGAGCATGGATAGGAGAATAAACCATGAATGAGTGCAACTTGATCATTAATTCTCCAGCACCCTCCTTCGATCTGTCAGAGGAGTATGAAACTGGATGAGCATGACCCGACTGCACCTGAGCCAACTTTAACCCTAGATCTAGTAGGAGAATATGAATCAAAATGGACACTACTGACCGTCCAGCTCTAAATGAATGCGACATGACCGTTCATTCGTTGACTCTTACCATGATCTTACTAGAAGAGCTATACAAAACAGATGTGGCTCGACCGTCTGCACATTGATCCTTGCCCTTGGTCTGGCAGGGAGAACATCAATCGCTGGTTAGACCTGACTTTCCTTCCTACTGTCGACATATGCTCCATACTTGGGGCACGAGTGGGAAACAAGATGAATGTGAACTGATCATTCATCGATCAACTCTAAGTCTTTGGAGCTTAAGTGCGAGTATAAACATGACTAGGACAAGACTCGACCCTCCATGCAGTACATTTATCAACCTGAGACCAAAGATGGAAGTGTGATTATCCAAAGACTAACTATGATAGTTCAATACTGTGATTCATACCTATAATGACTTGAGGCTACGACTGAAAGATGCCTAGAAATAGAATCATCAAATCAATGCCCAAGCTTATGGGCAAGCGATCATCACTCAACCCAAACGACGAGTAACAGATCATGAGTTCATTGAATGTAAAGCACGTTACTCGAATATACAAGCAGATTAAAACTCAAAGTAAGATCAAACTATGTAGTAGCATGCAACACGAGGCTGACCCTACTCGATATTTGATTCAAAGTGCTTTAAGCCTGATCTTCAGCCATTTGCAGATAATTTCTCAAATAATTTAGAGCCCTTCATGATTAGAATCAATAACTCATGGCAAGACTTTGGGATTCGACCAGAGTTACTATCATCATTGACCGTGCCAACCAGATTTCACATTGATTGTTACAAAAAATAGTTATGTTTGAACTCAAGTCCAAGGTTGCACCGGTTGAGCTGACAATCGACATTACAGTTAGCCATGGTGACCCATCATAGGTACTAAAGATCGGATCACAATTCATTGCAACAATGATGAAGGAATTATCTGGCTTTCTCCGAATGAATCTTGATGTGTTCACTTGGACCCATTCTGACATGCTTGTGATCTCGTCGGATATCATGGGCCATGATTGAATATCGACCCAAGGCATGTTCGGTGAAACAAAAGTAAAGCGGAATGGATCTAAAGGAATTTGCTACACTTAAAGAGAAGGTGGATAAACTCAAAAATAATAGGTTTACCCATGACGCCCTTTACCCGAAAAGGGTGTCCAATCCATTTCTTGTGAGAAAAGCTAATGGAAAGTAGCGGTCATGCATCAACTACTTAGACATGAACAAGGTGTGCCCGAAATACAGCTTTCCACTTCTAAGGATCGATGAGCTAGTAGACTCAGCCGTTGGATATGAATTGCTTTCATTTATTGATGCCTACTTTGGATATAACCAAATACTAATGCACGTCCCTGACTAGAAGCAAAACAACCTCATTACCGATCTAGAGCTATATTGTTATGTTGAGATGCCCTTTGAACTAAATAATGCTGAAGCCACTTACCAAAGACTAGTCAACATGACGTTTAAAGACCAGATCGAGTGATCGACGAAAGTATATGTAGATTATATGCTCATGAAGTCACGACGATCATATGACCACATCGATGACTTAGTGGAGATGTTCGGTGTTCTATGAAAATATGAATGAAACTAAATCCTTAAAATTCTCTTTCGGCGTTGTGTTAGGAAAATTTTGGGGTATCATCATCTACTTTCGCAGAGTCGAAGCCGATCCCAAGAAGATTCAAGCAATTCGAGACATCCAAGTGCCGGAGATGATTAGAAGGTATAGAGCTTAAATGTGAAGGTTGCTGCCCTAAGCCACTTCATCTTTAGGGCCACCGACACGTGTATTCCTTTCTTGACTTAATCGGAAGAGGGAAGAGGAACTTTGAATGAACATAGGATTGATAGATGCATTTCAAGTTCTGGTAGATCACTTAAAGACACCTCCTATCCTATCCAAGCATCTGGATCATGAAGACTTATATATTAATTTAGTAGTGTCGGTACATGCTATAACCACACTGTTACGTGAAGAGAATCAGATCGAGAGGCTTGTATATTATGTTAGCAAGCAATTGACAGGTGCAGACAGAAACTGCCCAAAGCTGGAAAAGCTCATGTACTGCCTGTTGATTGCATCACAAAAGCTTTGTTGTTTCTTCCAGGCTCACCTTATAAACGTTTACACCGACCAGCCTTTACGACGGGTCCTATAACAACCTTAGACATTTGGAATGTTGCTCAAATGGAATATCGAGCTAAGCCAATTCAATATCACTTATCTTCCTCAGAGAGTTATCCAGTGATAAACATTAGCAACTTCATATCTAAATTCACTGTATCAGACGACTATCCAAAGAGGAGTGGAGAACCGACCAACCAATGGAAAATGTACAGGGATGGAGCTTCCAATGATCGATGTTCTTGCGTTGGAGTTGTGTTAATGAATTCTGAGGAATGAATAATCTACTACGTCCTGAAACTCGATTTCCATGCAACAAATAATGAAGCTAAGTATGAAGCCTTAATTTCCAGGCTCAAACTTGCTAGAAAAAGCCGAGTCAGTGGCCATGCTGGCCAGTTTTGACAATACATAACAAATATACTTTGTTCCGGTTGAAGTACTTAACATTCCAAGCATTGACAGATGGAGATCAACTAGATCTTGGAAATGGAGCCAAAAACAGGTCATGGATGGCTCTTATCAAAGGCTATCTACAATGGGGGATCCTTCCTAGATAGAGGAATGAAAAATGACAGATCCTCCCAAAAGCTTCGTGCTGCATCATCCAAGAAGAAGTCACATATAGAAAGGGTTTCTTCATTCTCCTGCTTTGATGTATCGCCTATGATGAAATCAAACAAGTCTTGAGAGAATTCCATGAAGAAGAATGCGGCGATCACAGCAGGGGCAAACCCTAACAAAGAAAATACTCCGCAATGGGTATTACTGGCCAATTTTCAATCGAGATGCAGCTGACCATGCTAGACCATGCAACGAGTTTTAGATGTTTTGCAAAAATTCTGATGGCCCCACCGATGGAAATTACTCAAATGACAAGTCCATAGTTGTTTCCCACTTGGGTAATTGACATCATCAGCTTCTTGCTGATTCTAAAGGTGGTGCGAAATACGCCACTGTTGTCAACTAGTTCACCAAATGTGCTGAAGCAGAACTTTTAACGATGATCGAGACGAAGAAAATAATCAACTTCATTGTCCATAATATTATCTGTCATTTTGGCCTTAAACGAACCATTATAACTGATAATGGAACCCAATTTGATGGCGCAAAATTTAAAGACTTCTCCCACTAGCATCATATTGAAAAGAGATTTGGGGTTGTTGCTTGCTGTGAAGCAAATGACAGGTTGTTGCTGTGAATAAAGTCATAAAGACCATTTTGAAGAAACATTTGGAAAAGGCTAGAGGCAAGTGGGTGGATGAACTTCCAATGGCATTATGGGCTTACATAACCACCCACAAGTCCACGACTGGCCATATCCCGTTCGCCCTATCTTGTGGGTCTGAGGCCATCATCCCCGTAAAACTTGAAGTCCACTGTAACGACCTAGAATTTCAGTCATTTGACTTTAGAATATTTAACTGATTTTAAATATTTAAAAGTTAATTTTATAAGTTAAATAACCTGAATTTCAAATATCACTACAACAAAAATACTCTATTACAACATTATTTTTACAACGGTCAATTTCTGCCCGTTGTAATAGAACTTTATTACAACGGTCAGTTTGTGAACGTTGTAGTAGAGGTTTTATATTGGGTCTTTTACAACGGTCCTCTACTGACCCTTGTAATAGGTGTATATTTTACATCGGCCTTTTTATGCCCCTTGTAATAGGTTTTATTTTCAAAATGGGCATGAATTGCCCGTTGTATAATATCAAAGGGTTTTTTAATAAATTACCATCTAAACATGTAAACATATTTTTCCTTCAGCCTTTCCCTTTCACTGTCCGCCTTTCCCCAAATTTGACCGCCAAACCCCAAATCGACTAACCCTATCCCTGCAATCATTCGCTTCGCTTGTTCTCAAAATCGAAGACTATCCAAATTCGAAAGGTCTGGACATTCCAAAAATCGAAGACTATCATTCGCTTCGCTGCAATCATTCACTTTGCTGTTGAGGTATTAGATTCGCTTCGGATTCTCTTTGGATTTTTATTATAAAGTTTCATCAATCATAGCATAATAATGAGAGAAGCTATGTTAGGCGCTGTTGTTAAGTATAGATTTTCTTAAAGAAACCTCAGCATCATCTTAGATTTTCAAAGTTATTACTTGTTTGTTGGCAATCTTTACTGCCACATGTGGAGGTTCTTAGATTAGATTTATGCATAAATATAGTTCGAATACTTGAGAAGCAATAAAACCGAACAAATGATTCTAGCTTATGTTTTATGTTTACTTGATTTTGATAAGATTCTAGTTTATGTTCATATTATAGTGAAATCTGTTAGAAATAAAAGTTTCACTGAAAAATATTTTTCCTAGAAGAAGTAACAGCGTCTGACATTTTTGCATGGCCTAAAACCACTCTTCTTAATATTTTAAGTCTTCATGTGATTTGGAAATAGGTTTTGCTTTAGGTTCATGAAATTTCCAACTACTATACTTACTGCTTTATGAAGGTACTACAAACAATAAAAGTAGGAGGTTGACCTTATATGTTGATTGACATCCATATCATTCCATCTCATAAGATCTAATCACAAATGATTGTCTATACACTAACTTATCATTGTCAATGAATCTCCCTAGCCTAAAACTCTTCATTGTCAATGAATCATTGTCAATAAAAATAGGTGTCTAATTTTATTTTTTAATAAAATGACAAAGTATTTGTCGTTAGCAAAGACTTTACCGTTTTATCCATTGGTCTATTTATTCAGTTTACTAGACACGGAGATCGCATGAACCAGCCCTAGAGATTGCATGAACTTGCCAAGATGGGGTGAATAAGATTATTTCATTTCAAATTTTAACTTAATGCTGGTTGTGTTAGAAATGTTTAAAGAAAATTTTGATTAACTTATTTATAATAAAAAAGGTTTTCTAATTTTCTTTTAAAAAGTACATTTCTATTTTTATGCGCTCTTAGGTGGCTACAATACATGTTTTGACGATGATTCTTCTTAGATTCAACCTAGGAGAAGTAAAGCTGAGAGAAAAAATGTATGAAATAGTTTCCGAAATGAAGGATAAAAAAAAAGTTTAAGAAAGAGACCTCTATATTAGCTTTTATAGTGCTTTACCAATGGGAAAACGTAAATAGACACACTGATATAGTTCGGGCGATACGTCTTCTCCGCATTTATCAAACAAAAATATCCCAAAATTATCTTTAAAATTTTCTATTTTATTAATTCTGATTTATTTTGCTTTCTTTCAGGTTAGTATTTCCTACATTTGTGAATATGATCGCAATTCATCTAACCGTTAATTGGTTATTTTTATGCAGATCGAGTCCCCTTGGCTACTTTTTATTTCAAGGTTAGGGTTTCACTTCATGTAATCGCATTGCTTATATTTTGTATTTTACAAACATATTTTGGTGTTATTTCTCGAATTCTTATATATAAAATCTTTGTTGAATTGGGTACATTTATTATGTAGTTGCTGCATATTATCATTAGGATTATCAGTTGATCTCCTTTTAGTTCCATATCAATATGTTTTGTATTAATGGTTGTTTAAATGTACTTCGATTTTTGCATTTTAAATGGCAGTTAAAAAAAAGGGCAATGTCTACTCCTATCTTATCATGTTTTGGACATTACCTCATGCTTATAATGTGTTCCAATTATCAATAAAACTAACCATGATCAAGTGAAAGAAGAAGAAACGCTCATGTTACACCGATTAATATATAACAAATTATAGTCCAATCTTTGTCTACAACATATGCCATTTAGCAAATTTATAGGTGTAATGATAGAGAGATCCTTAATTCTTAAGTTATTACCATGGGAATTGACTATTTCAAAACCGAAAAATCTGAAGTATGAATGAGCAGTGGTCGATCTACGTTGGGACAAGAAAGTTCACTCGACACCCCTTGATTTTTACTATAATCTTATGTATATATCCAAAGTATAAAGCGTATCAAATAATTATTCATGATGATGATAAAAATAGAATTGGAGAAGTTATTGGAGCTTATAAAACTATCAAAGAACGGATATACGAAGAAAAAAAATGAAAATTTATTTCTATTTTTCTAAAAAAAATGTAGAAGGAAAAAGATGAATTAATTGCTTAAGCGCAAGTAGTTAGCATTGTCGTTCTTTATATTAGTTCATGCTTCACCGAGCACATTAATTAAGTTTACAGTTCTTAATGGGTCTTAAGAGCTTTCCCTTGTCTTGCTTACTAATTATTAATACTCATATGCATATAACAATGAGTTAAAAATATATGTGGACTTTTTGCCATGATTATTCTTTAAAAAATTATGTGTTAATATTTTCATTATGCATATAAAATAAAATTTTATTTTATATATTATGACAATCATTTGTGACTCTTTACAAAACCTGAAAAGGATAAAAGAAATGGATAAGTAAAAGGAAAAAAAGAGTAGTTGTTATGTATCTTCATAGAAAATTTCATGGCGATAAGTTTTAAATTTGTCTATGTATCTATCTATATATTAATTCTGATCCTCTTCCTTTGAATCTGCATGCACACTTAGGAAAGAGTTTGGGAATATTTAAATGAATTAGAAGAGAGAAACATGAGCATAAGGAAGTCTACAGTTGGGAACGCAATAAATTTTTGTTTTAACAGAGTATGTAAGTGTTTGAAAGAAGATATATTGACGAAATTTTGTACGTACTCAGAAAGATTGAATTTTATTTTTCATCCATCTTATTACATATATTTCTAATCTAATTTACTTTGTAAGAAACTGCGCTCTTTTAATTTTTTTGGATCAGGTTATTAAAAAATATTTTCATAACAAAAGAAATATACCCATTCAGAAGCACTCTTAAATATGTTCCGTCTTGGTAGTATTATGTTAATGTCAAGTTCCATAAATAAGAAATGTTGAACTATGGTTCTTGCTTAGAAACACGGACTTTTTATGAAGGCACCACCTTCTAAATGATGTTTCAAAACTTAGATATTAGAAAAAGACCGTGGATCGATATCTTATATTTTTGAAACGATCTTGGATTTATATCTCGGTCCATATCTCGAGATGAAATCTTAATATCTCAAATGAGATGAGTTTTAAAACAAGGTAAAAATTACTTTTGAAGTTTCATCTCACTCATTGACGAAAAGGAGATCTCGGATGAGATGAATGAAATTTAAAACTCTACTTCTAAATGTAAGACTACTAGATCTACTTCTTGTTTTAGATTTCTTTGTTGCATTAGCAAGAATTTCCACAAACTTAGAGTCTGCCATTGAAAAACAACGACCTTATACTTCTGGAAAAAATAAATTCCGAATGAAGCTGTAGGGACTTAGGTTGATCGAGCTGGATGGGTTGCAGCTCCTACTTCATGACGCAGTCCACTGGGATATTTTTGTAGCAGCCTATCATCCAGTTTTAACACTCAATTATTGTCGGTTAACCGAATGAGACGCTACCAAATTTATCTACGTTATACGTTTATTTATACTCTTTCTTGTCTTGATAATTTTGTTTTTTTGGTATCTTCATTAGTTCCCAAGTGGTAAGGAAAGGACCAGTGAGGTTAATGGTTTATATGGTTATACTGCTGCTTGTTACATACAGTACATATTCATCTTTCAACATTTTATGTTGTTATTTGGATCACGTACTTGTTAATGAGATGATCAGATTTTGTAATGTTATTTGTTTTGATTGTTTCAAAAAGTTGTGATTTTCATGAGGATACCGTGCTACCATTATCTTTATCGAATCTGTACCGACGGTTTGCCGTTCCATATTTTCATTAGCCAATGGTTTTCTAGATTGACTACTTGTGCTTCGTGCTGCCACATGTACCCCACAGTTCATTTTAACTGTTTCGTTTGTACAACACTTTATCTAACATTTGGACATTCCATTTCACACAATATATCAAAGTGGATCTATCAGTTCATCACCTTGGTATAGCAATGAACAATGTATCGTGAGTTCATTTAGTTTTTTAACTAGCCTTTCATATGGATTTCACTTTTCCTTAGAGATCAAATCCTATATTTAAATGGAAGTTGCTAATACGAAATTAGTGTGGATTCTCCTTTAAAATAGGTTAATAAAGATATCTCCTGATCCCCAATATCTTCTATATTACAAGAAAAGTATATGAATGGATAGGCAGTTAATTGTGTAGCAATACGTCAACAAAGCTATTATATTCTAATTAATTTTCTTAAATAGAAAATGCTTGTATGTTGGCAGTTTTATTGTAATTAGACCCAATGTTTATACTATTATATCACTCATGACATCAATATCTGATGATATGCTCACAAACACACTATTTCTGCCGAATAAGATAAAACTCTTGTACTTTTGATGCAAGAAAACTCCCACTTTATAAAAGATGGATTCATATTGTGGAGTTTGTATCAAAGTGGTAAACTGTTGGACAATTACTTATTTTTCCTCTCTTATTCCAAGAGACATCATCAGAATCACTAAATAATCAGATTCCTTAATTTGAATAGTATGATAATTTCGCACGTTCAATGAACTTGAATATTTCATAGAATTTTTACGGAGTTGATTGTGTACAAATCAATTATCTTTTTACAAATTGTTGTCTCACTTTTTTCTTCGGTTAGTCTTTTCCATGTATTCTGAGTGAATGTCCTTTCTAAAGTCTACCCACTAATATCAAATGTTGGATTACAACTTATTTTAACATCAAATTTCAAGAAGAAAATCCTCAGGATTACTAAAAATTTTATATCACAAGATTTTACATTAAAAGGACATTCTAACTAATTAATTTATGGTTGTAGAAACACATTTATTGATTTTCAAACAAATATTCCAAATGAATTATTTGATTCACTGCCAAGTTGCTCTATGTTAGTGAGATCATTTGTGCAAATTGTTGCCCACTGGGTCCATGTTGTCAATCTACAACATGAATATGTTAACATAAGTCACGGATTGTCAGTCTTACACTACAACAAAAATACCATATTACAACGCAATTTTTACAACGGATATACATCTTTTCATTATGTTCTAACATCAAAGGATTATCAAGATGGACAAAGTTTGGATTCATCTACCAAGGTTTTGTTAATTTTATTTTATCAGTTTTATACTTGCAATTATTATGGTTGATTATTGATCCCTTTGTGTTATAGAATGACTGAAGAATACAGACAAGCTGTTCACTGTTCAAAAATTTGTGTATGGGCATGCAGAAAGGAAGGGAAATCCAAAAAAGATTATTTGCCCTTGTTCAAAATGTAGGAATCTTATCCGCCATTCGTCAAGGCAAGTTGTATCACACTTGGTTTGTTTTGGAATTGACCCAACATATGGTGTATGGATTTTTCACGGGGAAGCACGCCCTTTAGAAAATGAAGGAGATGAAGTGATAAATTCATATAGAATGTACTTAGACACACAAATATGTAATGACGAGATGGAAGATCATTCTAATGTAAGACAAGGGGTAGGGAATAAGGAGATGATAGAAAATTCTGAAATTCCTTTGTATCCTGGTTGTACAAGCCACACAAGTTATCAGCTACAATACTTTTTTACAAGCACAAGGCTCGAAATGGTGTATCTGACACTGCATTTACGGAACTTCTTAAACTTCTTAAAGATATGCTGCCTGTGGAGAACACACTTCCTGATTCGACGTATGCAACAAAGAAGCTGCTTAAATCATTTGGTTTTGGCTATAGACAAATACATGCATGTGTAAATGATTGTTGTCTTTTTAGGAAAGAGCTTGCACATAGTGATATTTTTCCAAAATGTGGAAATTCTCCTTGGAAAAAGAACAAAACAAATGAAGAACATGATTGCTTGCTTGACATGCTTGTCGTTTCCTTGAAATTGAATTACCAGAACATGATTGCTTGCTTGACATGCTTGTCGTTTCCTTTAATTGCTTGCTTGACATGCTCTTTTTGGTTGCGGATATGATTTTGTTGTTTAAAATGCCTACCTGTTTGGATTTCCTTTTTTAACTTTGGATTTCTAAAAAAATCAGTAAATCATATATTAATGATAGTGTAGTAGTGTTGTGCATATGAAAAGCATGCTCTTGCATCATCTAATATACTTTTTGCTGTTATTTGGAGCAAGGAGCAGAGGTGTTTATAATAATAAGAGCAAATTTGAATCTTCCAAGTATTTTTTTGTTGTTGTTTATAATAATAAGAGCAAATTTTCAAATATCCAGTTATGCATTTTAATAGACTTTATGTTTAGATCTTTTCAAATTAATTTTTTTAATAGTCTATATTATGATGTTTATTTTTTGTAGATGATATATATTAGATGTGCCGCTGACAAAATAACAATGTTAGATATACGGGTCCATATTAAAACCTTAATGCAAATCTATTTGTATGTGTGTTCACATTTTTCAGTTTGGGTGCACTGTTCAGCTTGGGTACATTGTTCGGACTCTTTTAAGTTTACTGTTTTCTTCTTTTGATTTATTCATCTTTTATTCATGGCTTAAAACGTTTTTGGGCTTTGCTTTAGGTTCACTGGTAGGTGTTGACTTCCGAGATGGTAACTTTGCCAGTGATTTTTTAATGGTAACTTCACCTGATCATGATTATCATATTAACTAATGTCAATTTTTTTTCTTGCAGTCACACAGCAATAGCAACAATACGCAGCAGGTTCAAGATCAGCAAGAACGAGTTATTGTAGATGGTTTGATGAAAAAAAGTGCAGGCTATTGAGTTGGGAGAAGAACGTAGTTGCAGAGGGGACAATAGCAAGCACTGATCCTGATGCGTCGGTACAGTAAAGCTTGGAGCAAAAGCTTGGAAAGTATGGGTGGATGTAGCGGTGGAACCAGAAGCTTTTTTATTTAGGCCAAATTCAGAGATGTCCACTACTAAAGAGGCCGTTGGATCAACCGTCGCGTGGCACAAAGACTTTATATCCTTAGTCTAGTATGATTGTACTTAGAACTTGATATTTATTGCCGACTGTTATGTATTAATGCTTTATGAATTTGGGAGGTAAACTTATCTGACTTTTTGGAGTGTTGGAATTTTATGACTATCTTTTAGTCTTTTCGCCTGTGATTTTGATTGTTTGTGCGTAATATTTATTACTGTTAAATTATTCATTATTTGTATGGATGTGCTACCTATACGTTGCTGTAATTTTTTTTTAATTTGCATTTTTTCTGCAACGGTCAAAGCGCGTTGTATTACATTCTATTACAACGGTCAATAACCGTTGTAAAAATCATTATGATAGTATTTTGCAACGGGAAAAGAAGCTTGTATTATAGTCTATTACAACGGTCGACAACCGTTGTAAAAAAGATTACTACAACGGTCGACGCCTTGTATTAAAGTCTATAACAACGGTCGAAAACCGTTGTCAAAATGTTTTTTACAATGGTCAGGGAATGTTGTGAAACATGCTATCCATCTTGTATGATAGTATTTTGCAACAGGCAAAGAAGCTTGTATTATAGTCTATTACAACGATCGACGACCGTTGTAAAAAACATTACTACAACGGTCTTTACAACAATAAATGCCCGTTGTAAAATATGGGTGACCTATTACAACATCGCCTATTACAACGGGCTTTGCCCGTTGTAAAAAGCCTGTTTTGTTGTAGTGTATAACAATTTATTTGATTATTAAATTCTATTTAAATAAAAAGAAAGATAGTGAACTTTTAAATTAAGATTTAGAAGTGATTTAACTAATTTTGGAAAGTGGTCGTTTTAAATAACGTGTAAAAATAGCCTTTTCGGGAACTGTCACGGATTTCGACGAAATAAATTTCAACGGATCCGTATCAATGAATTATAGTATGCCATTGAATTTTGTACCGAACGGACATATCATTTGGTCGGACGATTTCGAAATGCGTGGAAATTAATTAAAGGAATTTAAATTAAAATAATTTGATTTTTAAAAGCTATCTTCTGAATATGATGGAATTGTTTTCCAATAAATATTCCATTATGTTCAAAATAGGGGTATAACATATAGAACGTCAAACTGCATGCTTCGTTTAGAGTTCGAAATTTTCACAAATGAATAGCGCTGTGAAAATTTTCTATATAAGGCCATTCATTTCTTCCGTTTACAAACCCTAATTCACAGCCGCCATTTCCCATACCCTCCATCCAACGACCCACATTTCTTGACACAACCGAAGCTAAATTAACTAAAATGTCCAACGTGAAAGCGTCAAGCTCCTCACGATCAACCTATCCACATGACCTGATCGTCGATTAGTGGTCCACGACAGCACCAGTCGTGGTTCAAAAGGGAACAGTTTCCATGGGTTTCATCGTGATTTTTTTCGCACGTACACCTGCAAGATGAATGAGCGTGATGAGGCAGGCGGCTGCGAAGGATGGCCAACGGCGGTTTGTGGGGGCGAGCATGATCAATTCAGCAAGCGAAATAAAAAAAACATATGCGAGCTCGTTGGAAGTGAAGCGTGCATAGTGGGAAGTGAAGGTAAAGTTTTAATTTTCAATTTAATCAAGTTAATGTTAATTTAATAATCTTGAACGTAAATAAATTCGTAACCTTGTCATACGAGGTCCATTTCGAGCGCGACAAGTTACGTTGCGTTCGTATCAGCGAGCACTACGCTATGTGGTTGGATTAGAAGAATTCGGAGCTAGTTGGAATTTTAGGTTAAAATTGGATAATCGTTCAATTTTAATTCAAAACGAACAATTTGGCGATCATTATCAAAGTGAGTTAATCTCGCCTTTTTCGTAAATCGAAAAATTTATATAGTCAACAAAAATTATCAGTCGAATATTGGATATTTATTTTTGATAGATATTGACTATTTGGATAATTTACTAGTTATTATTAGTTGGATAGAACATATTCTCACCTATTGGAGCAGGTGAAACCCTATTATGTTCTCGTGTAAGAGAGGATGACCCTTCGTATACGAATCCCTCCTCGAAGCTGTTGATTTTTATATTATTTGATTATATGTTGTATTTGATGCAGGGGGACATGTTGGAGGGATCTAACAGGATTCCTCACACTATTGATTTTATTTTCATATAAATTGGTACATGATAGATTAGATGATAAAATTTATGTCATGGACCCGACTTTACTTAACTAGTGCTTAGTGACACTGGACCTTATTTTTGTATATTTTAAATACTATAAAACAATGATTTGATATAAAACAGTATTTCAAAGTGATTTTGGAAATTTTATAAGTTTAAATAATTATTATAAAATAAAAGGTACGATTTTAAGAAATTATAAATTTATATTTTATAAAATATTTTAAATGGAAATTTTGAGTTGTGGATAAAGATTTTTAAATCTTAAATTAAGACCGTCTTCTAAATAAAAGAATATAGTTTAAAAGAAAATAGAAAATATTTGATATAAATATTATTAATAATTTTGCATAAAGTGATGTTTTACAAATGAAGTACAGATGTTGTAAAATCATGTTAATAAAAATATGGATTTATAGGTGGCGTTATAAATCAAAGGAAATTATTAATCTTTAACAAATTGGTGAAATAAATCGAACTGTGTATTATTAGAAGACGAGAAATGATATTTTAGAAAATAGTTGATTCCATTTTAGAAATACAAGATGAGGTAAAATTTAGGATTTTTTAAACTATATTTTATAAATTGAAGGAAATTTATAAAAGAAACCTATACCTAAAGAAGCAAATAAAACGACTGAAAATTATGTTGAATAGGATTTCATGAATAAGTGAGATTTATAAAGGAATTGAGTTATAAATTGGTTCATAAATAAAAGAATTTTTATGAAAGGAAGTGTTATAAAATTGGAAGAGATTTATATACATGGTTTATAAATATAGAAATGGTCATGTTGGAAATTAAGTATGTATTTTTATCATGTAAATATAATTATGTTTTAAAAGTGGTTAATTTATATTAATATTGTTTTAAAAGTGATTTATCAATATTTTAATGTTTTGAAAGTTAATTATTTAAAATTATTTATATGGTTTGAAATTGAATATAATTATTATATATAAATCTTGGAAATTAATTATTAGTACTTATAAAATGTTGAAGATAAATTGTTATTATTAATTAGAATGTTTGTAATTTATCAATTACTATTTTGAAATGTTTCATGTTAATATTTATTAATTTAAAATGATTTCTATTATACAACAGTTTTAAGTAAATGATTAGAATATCTATTATTGTTTTCGAGATTTATAAATAGGGTTTTATAAACAGATGTGGATTATAAGAAGAATCTTACAATATGTTTTGGAAATCATAAAGGAAGGTTGGTTAAAAGATAAAAGAATTTTATAAATGGCTTAGATATTTATAAAAGAATTTTAGAAATGAGTTTATAAATTTATAAAAAGGAATTTATAAATAATCGCATGGTTTTATAAAGGTTTAGAAATGACTTGAGAAATAATTTATAAATGGTTATAGAAATTTATAATGGAGTTTATAAATGATTTTCGAATTTGATGAAAGGGAGATCTTCCTCAAAGTTTGGCAAATATATTTACACTGGTGAGATAAGTGAATGGATATTTTCTAAGTATTGAAAATATAAGGTTTGTGAATATTTCTTTGTAAAAGTATTTTGATAAAAGCATTTACAATATGGTTTTAATTAATGAAAGATTAATTAAGGAGGCTTAGTGTTGCTTGGTGCTTAACTAAATGTTGGTTTTCTTATGGAGTTAAATCCTTGGTTGAATATTTGTTATTCGATAGTTAAACAACCGACTATCGGAATTTGGACCCAAAAGTAACTTTGGAAATATCTTAAAGAAACACGTGAGTTATGTGACATTGTCATCTCCGATGATATTGTACTGTGTGGGTAAATCTCATTTTGTTCTTCTAGGACAATGATAAGGAAATTCATCCACTAATGGTTAGGAGGTGATCCCCGATCTTATCTTTGACTATTTATTTCCTAATGAACCGGAGTTGAGTTTACTGAAAATTATCGAATGATATTTCGAAGAGACCGGGATCAGATATGTCATCCGAAAACCACTTCGATCCAAAAAATGCGTTTTGAAGTGAATACGTCTTTAAGATGATGGAATTAGAGAAGAAGTTATCAATCATTTCGTTCAGTCCTAAAACGAACTTGTATGAATGAATGTTGATATTGCATTGTTGCTTGGAGGGTAATGTTGGCATTCCAAGTGGGAAGTGCTATATAAATGGTAAGAGCATGGCCTCTTCGAGCTTCACACCTAGGAAATGAATAAAGCAGGGATATGCGGTAGGACTAAGTCGGTCGCACCCAAGTAGGGTGTGATAATCCTAAATTTAGAGCGATATTCATATATGCTTCGGGATCCCGTTGTTTCGTTTTTGATTGAAACCAAGGGGTGATCATATTTAGTGCTACTCGAGAAGTGGGTAGTGTTGGTCCTGAGTAGCAGAGGTGCAACGTGTTGTATCCTCCCGTACACTTGATTTAGCAGTGTACCGATTTGGTGGGTAGACCCTTACCTTTTCGTAGTTGGAATCCATTCTCAAATACGAGCTTTGATTTAGGTTGTAGGACCTAGTATGCTCAAATTTAATTAATGTAATAATTTTGGCTATGATTTATAAGTATTTTTGTATTAGACACTATTATAATATAAGGGGATTTCATATGAAATGTTTGGTTATCGTAAGGTAAAAACTAGTCGGTGTTTTTGTGCAGCGTGTCTTATGAGATACCTTTGTTTCAAAAGGTTTTTTAATAACTTTAAAAGTCCAATTGGGTGTGTTTTCTCGTGATGGTTTTCCAGACTGACTCGGATGTTATTTTATTATAATGTTCGGGTCAGGCCGAGCATAATTACATATTTAGTTGGAATGCATTTGAGCTTCAGAAGACGATCTGGATTCTAGAGATGTATTCATGTGTATGGTTATTTTTCTACTGTTTTATTATTGAAATTATCAACAACTGTGAGGAGAGGATGTTATAACTATCCAGGTTGATAATTGTGATTGTTATTGTACTCTGATGGATGTATACATATAACAGTTTCACTTTTGCAAAAAGCATTAAGATTATAATATATATTGTTCCGCTGCAATTGTGAGATTCTATGCTTTTTAATTCCTTTCTTCTTTCCTTCTCTTCTCATCTACTTTCTTCTTTCTTTCCCTTAACTATCTATCTTTTCATTTTGATTTGGGTTGGACATGTGTGGTTTATTGTGAGCTTGGATTGTACGGAAAAGCGGGTTGTTACACATAGTATCAGAGCTTAGGTTGAACGAACACCTAGGCTTTGGCGGGAATTTACTCATATGAGATAGGGTAAGCGAGGCCCTAGGATGAGTTTGAGAGTGTGAGTGTGTGTGTGTGTGTGTGTGTGTGTGTGAGAGAGAGCGCGTATTTATTAGTGATTATAAAAATATTTTATATTGTGTTAATTTATCTATTGAGTGGCTTATGAATTCTTATCGATACGTGGGATGCCAAGATATCGATAGGGGTTTTTAAATGCTTAAACAAGGCAAACCGACATAGTATTGTTTTGAAAGTGGGTAAATGAAATAATTTACCTAAATTATATTAAATATAAAAGAATAATTTTCAAAAATTACGAGTGTTTGGTTGTTAGTGAATGATAATATTTAATTATTATTATTTGTTGTTTATTGCCTAACAAAGTTCTTATTAATATAATATAACAAGATAAATAAGGTAAAATGAATTATGTAAGAGACTAAATTTATAGGTATAAATTTTAGAGTATTGATTATAACCAAAACAATAAATAATTGCAAAATGGATTACATAAGAAGTGATGTTTCATAAATATAACTTATAAAGGTGATTTATAAATGAAAAGTAAAGGAAATTGCCTTAGTATGTTTATAATATGATTTATAAATAAAAATGGGTCTAAAATAAGAAGTTGGAGAATTTAAACCCTATTGATTTTGAAATTTATTTTTCAAAGGTTTGAAAAATAATATTATTATTATTATTATTATTATTATTATTATATTTAAAATATTTTAGTTATAAATACTTTTAAATGGAATTTAAAAAGAAATGGAAAGCACTGAACTCACACCAATCGTTAGAAAATAATTTTGATGATGACTACACTATCATCGGCATTCATTTTCGAGTTTCTAAGCGAGGGATTGCTACCTTAGTAATTTACCATTGGGGTTTGTTGTGATAAAATACGTTTTGATTTAAAAAATTCAAAATTATGATTTGATATAAAAAGGACTTATGTATATATATGATGTCAAAATGATTTCAAAATGAAACCGAATGTTAAAACCTGAAATTTCATCTAAATATTTGAGAAAACCTAAGATAATAAGTTTTGAACTTATTATTTGAAAATATTATGGATAAGAAAAGAAATTTAGAATCGAGATGTGAAATTAAAATTTGACTTAGGTTAAGTTAAATAAATTGAGAAAGGGTTGGATGAAACTAAAATGGGAGTTGAAATAAATTGAATAAAACAATGAAATAAATATACACTTAAGTCGTAAAGTGATTGTATAACCCTGAATTTAGATATAATATGAGAGTAAACTTAAGTCAAATAGATTTCATGAAATTTGAAGTAAATAAGTTGAATAACTTATAGATTTGAGGAATACTAAGCCTCAAACAAATTTTAAATTTGTTGAATATAAGTTTTGAGAAAAGTAAATTTAGGAACTGAATTATAAAATGAAATTTAACTTAAGTTAAATGAAGTGATTTTGTAATGAAATTTAACTAAAGCAAAGTTAAATGAAATTAAAATTGAATTCAATTTGTAAAGAATTGATGAAATGAACTAATTAAATAAATTAGTGAATTGAATATGGTTTGGAATGTTACTAATAGAATGGAATATTGGAATTAAACAATGAATTGAGTCTAATGAGATTGCATTCGATTTATAATGAATTATTAAAGTTAATATGAATTTGGGTTAGAAAATGAAATTCAACTTAAGTTGTAAATTAAATTGAAAATGGTTTGAAAGATTATTTAATAGAATTGAATATGAACTTAAGTTGTGAAGTGAAATAAATATTAGAAGTGTTATATAAAAGTGTTATAATGAACTTAAGTAAACTGTTGTATGGAATGGTTTGTTAAGTGTTGCTAATATTAAAGAAATTGTACTAAGTAAATTGAATATGGAATGAAATGTTGTTAAACATAATGTGAATAATTAGATGTGAACAAACGAATGTAAATGGATCGGGCACAAAAGAAGTAAACATAAATGATTGAATGTAAATCAATTAAATGGAAGTAAATGGAAATAAATACGTAAGTTGTACGTGTATTATTTTATTCGTATAACTGTTTGATCCAGATTCGAATATACGATTTCGAGGTAATTTACACTGATCCGAGTTAGATTTTTCACTCGGTTCTCAACGGCGAACCCTTGATATGGATTTTTATTGATTCTAATATTCTCTATCATAGTATACAGCTATGCAAGGAGAATAACGTTCTAATCAAGGAACCAAATCTGAGTCCGCACTAGAGTGATCATGTGAAAGATACTAGTTCGGAAGTGAAATTGTGTGATCGAGCAAGCGATCGGGTATGGTTTTGCATACGGATGGTATATGTATATTGTATGGGTCTTAATAAATGAAATGTTGACATTGGAAGATGCAAACTGATATGATTATGAATTAATTGGATGAATATTAATTGCTTAATGGTTTCTCTTAGTGCATTTTCAATATTTCCATATAGTTGTTGTACTAGTACATGTTTATATTGATATTACTTTCTATATACATGTTCTGATTGGTTCTTGAGTGAATAGTAAGTGCGAATGGCGTATGCTTCGCGTTTGGGGCTCGCTTTTGCATTATATTCGTTTGATTTGCTTGCTAATATAATAAAAGGAACATATCGCAGATTACATATCGTACTTTTACACTTTTTCCTACGGGATGCCTCATCCTTGAAGATGAGATGTATATTTGTGAGTGTGTGTGTGTGTGTTTTGATTTACTACGATCGAACCGGGCAAAGGAGACATTGGCGAAATATTCCGTAAATTTAACGCGTTGGAAAACTTTTGAGAATTTCGGAAAAAAAATTGACAACTAAAATTTAGATTTTGGTTTTACAACTTTGAATGGTACTAGTTAGTAACTATGAATCAATTTGAAGGACTTAGAAAAGTTTTTATAAGAAGTTAAAAGACTTAGAAAATTAGTAATCCATTCCAACTAATTATTTTTGAAAAGTTTATGGATTTGTATCATTTTTCTTACCTTGGCAATTTCAAGGACGAAATTCTTTTTAAGGGGAGAATATAACGACCCAGAATTTCAGTCATTTGAATTTAGAATATTTAATTGATTTTAAATATTGAAAAATTATTTTGTAAGTTAAATAACCTAAATTTCAAATATAACAATTTATTTGATCATTACATTGTTGAATTTTATATTTTAGATTGTTAAAGAAATTGGATCTTGAATTGATGTTAATTAAAATAATTTCAAAAGTTGATTTAAATTCTATTTGAATAAGAAGGAAGATAGTGAACTTTTAAATTTAGATTTGGAAGTGATTTAACTAGCTTTGGAAATTTCTCGTTATAAATAACATGTAAGAATGCCTTTCAGGATATTGTCTTGGATTTCGATGAAACTAGTTTCATCAGATCCGTGATAGTGAATTATAATATGTCATCGAATTTTGTGCCAATTGGACGAATCATTTGGTCATGCGAGTTCGTAACATGGAAATTAATTAAAGGAGTTTAAATTAAAATAATTTGATTTAGAAAAGTTATCTTCTGAATATGATGGAATTGGCTTCTGATATATATTCCACTGTGTTTGGAATAGGGATATAACATATAAAACACCAGCGGCGTGCTTCGTTTGGAGATCTAAATTTTCACGGACGAATAGTGCCGTGGAAATTTTGTATATAAGCTCGTTCATTTATTCCACTTGCAAACCCTAGTTCACAACCACGATTTTCCAAATCTACCATCCAATGGTCTATGTATCTCGACGTAATTGGAGCTAAATTAGCCGAAACATCCAACATGAAAGTTGTCAAGTTGCTCACTACGAACCCCATCCATAGACCTGATCATCGATTAGTATTCCAAGGCAGTGGCGGTTGCAGTTCAAAGGGGCGTGGTGTCCATGGGTTTCACTGTGATTTTTATTCATGTACGCATGTGAGATAGAGAAGCGAGGTGAGGCAGGCGACGACACATGTAGAGGCGGCGGCGTAGAATGGTCGGCGGCGGTTTGTGGGGCCATACACGATCGATTTAACAAGCAAAATACAAAAAATACATACGCAAGCTCGCTTGGAACTATAGCGTTCCTGGAGGGAATTGAAGGTAAAGTTTAAATTTTAAGTTTAATTAAGTTAATGTTAATTTATTTATCTCGAACATAAATAAATTCGTAATCTTTTCATACGAGGTATGTTTCGATCGCGACAAGTTGCTTGCGTTCGTATTAACGAACACTATGCCGTGGAGTTGGATTAGACTAATTAGGAGCTAGTTGGAATTCTGGTTCAAAATTGGACGTTCAATTTTAAACGAACATTTTGGCGACTGTTAAAAATCAAAGTGAGTTAATACAACCTTTTGGTAAATCAAAAAAATTATATAGTCAATAAAAATTATCAATTGGATGTTGGATATTTATTTTTGATAGTTATTGACTATTTGAATAATATACTAGTTATTAGTAGTTGGATTGGATATATTCCCGCATATTGGAGCAGATGAGACCCTATTACGTTCCTATGTAAGAGCAGATGACCCTTTGTATACGAATCCCGCCTCGAAGCGGTTGATTTTTATATTATTTGATTATATGCTGTATTTGATGTAGGGAGACATGTTGGAGGGATTCAACAGGATTCCTTACACTATTGATTTTAATTTCATGTAAATTGGTATATGATATGTTGGATGCTAAAATTGATGTCATGGATCCGATTTTACTTAATTAGTGCTTCAGTGACACTAGGCCTATTTTCGTGTATTTAAATACTAAAAAACAATGATTTGATATAAAATAAGATTTCAAAGTGATTTTGGAAAATTTATAAGTTTAAATAATTTTTAAAAAAAGGTATGATTTTGAGAAATTATAAATTTATAGTTTTATAAAATATTTTAAATGGAAATTTTGAATTGTGGATAAAGATTTTTAAATCTTCAATTAAGTTTGTCTTTTATAATAAAAGGATATAGTTTTAAAAGAAAACAGAAAATATTTGATATAAATATTATTAATCCTTTTGTATAAAGTGATTTTTTACAAATAAAGTAAAGGTTTTGTAAAATCATGTTTTGTTAATAAAGGTATGGATTTATAAGCGGCGTTATAAATCAAAGGAAATTATTATTATTCAAAAAATTGGTGAAATGAATCGAATGATGGATTATTACAAGATGAGGAATGATATTTTAGAAAATAGTTGATTTTATTTTAAAAATTAAGATAAGGTAAAATTTGGGACTTGTTAAACTATATTTTATAATTGAAGGAAATTTATAAAAGAAACTTATCTCTACTTCTAACAAAGAAAATTCGCTGAACTAATTTACTTGGTGTCTTTTTGAAATTTCAAAAATGCCCTTACTTTCCATTTACAATAATACAAGCAGCCTGTGTGCGAAGTACACACCTATACTAGTACCTATAGAAGCAAGATTAAAATGGTTGAAAATTATGTTGAATGGGATTTTATGAATAAGTGACATTTATAAAGGAATTGAGTTATAAATGGGTTCATAAATAAAGGAATTTTTAGGAAAGGAAGTGTTACGAAATTGGAAGAGATTATGAACATGGTTTATAAATACGGAAATTGTCATGTTGGAAATTAAGTATGGATTTTTACCATGTAAATATAATTATGTTTTAAAAGCGGTTTATCAATAGTTTAATGTGTTGAAAGTTAATTATTTAAAATTATTTATAAGGTTTGAAATTAAATATAATTATTATAAATATAGCTTGGAAATCAATTATTAGTACTTATAAAATGTTGAAGATAAATTCTTATTGTTATTTAGAATGTTTGGAATTTATTAGTTATTATTTTGAAATGTTTCAAGTTAATATTTATTTATTTAAAATGATTGCTACTATATATAATAGTGTTTTAAGAAAATGATTAGAATTTATATTTTTAATGTTTTCGAGATTTATAAATAGGTTTTATAAACAGATGTGGATTATAAGAAGAATCTTGTAATATGTTTTTGAAAACATAAAGGAAGATTGGTTAAAAGGTCAAAGAATTTTATGAATGGCTTATATATTTGTAAAAGAATTTTAGAAATGGGTTTATAGATTATAAAAAGGAATTTATAAATAATCGCATGGTTTTATAAGGGTTTATAAATGACTTGAGAAATAATTATAAATGGTTATAGAAATTTATAATGGAGTTATAAATGATTTTCGAATTTCGTAAAAGGGTGATCTTCCTTAGAGTTTAGCAAATATACTTATACCGATGAGATAAGTATAGTATATTTTCTAAGTATTATAAATATAAGGGTTGTGAATATATCTTTGTAAAATTATTTTGATACAAGCATTTACAATGTGGTTTTTAATTAATTAAATGTTAATTAAGGAGGCTTAGTGCTTCTTGTTGCTTAACCAAATGTTGGTTTTTCTGATGGAATTAGATCCCTGACTGAATGTTTGTTATCGATAGTTAAATAACCGACTACCAAAATTTGGACCCAAAAGTAACTTTGGAAATATCTAGAAGAAACACGTGAGTTATATGGCACAGTCGTCTCTAATGATGTTGTACTATGCTTGTAAATCTCGTTTCGTTCTTCTAGGACAATGATAAGGAAAGTCCACTAACGGTTAGGAGGTGATCTCTGATCTTATCTTTGACTGTTTATTTCCTAAAGAAAAAAGGTTGAGTTTATTGAAAGTTATTGAATGTTGTTTCGAAGAGGCCAGGATCGGATATGTTATCTGAAACCACTTCAATCCATTGAATGCGTTTGAAGTGAAGGCAACTTGAAGATAATGGAATTGGAGATGAATTTCTCAATCGTTTCGTTCAGTCCCAAAACGAACTTGTTTGGATGAATGCTGATATTGCATTATTGTCGGGGGAAAGTGTTAGCACTCCAAGTGGGAAGTGCTATATAAATGGTAAGAGCGTGGCCACTTCTAGCTTCACACCTAGGAAATGAATAAAGCAGTGACATGCGGTAGGGCTAAGTGGGTCGTACCCAAAGGGTATGATCATCCCAAATCTAGAGCGATATTCATATATGCTTTGGGATCCCATTGTGTGGTTGTTGATTGTAACCAAGGGGTGAGCACATTTGGTGCTACTCGAGAAGAGGGTAGTGCCGGTGCTGATTAGGGAGGTGTAATGTGTCGTAACCTCCCATACACTTTGTAACGACCCCGGATTTTGGCCCTATTTATTTTAATAAATATTCAAATCAATTTAAATAAAATGTAAACTTATCCATTTGAAATGGATATGATTTTGAAATAATTCCCATTTTGTATATAAATGGTATTTTTAAAAGGAAATTGATTTGAAAATTTAAATAAATTATCTCAATAATATTCATAATAAAATTTGTCTTTTATGATTGAATTAAAATACTTTACTTTGTTTATATTTGGTAAGTATAGATATGAATGATAATGTTTGAAATAGAATCAAAATATAAATGCGAAATATAAGTCAAACTTATGCATATAATTTAAATAAAATACAATTGGAGAAGTATAAATGTAAATAAATCATATTGTACATAATTTAAAGATTGATAGTTAAAAATATAAAGTACAAATAGTAGTAAATATAAAATATAAGTCACCATGTTGAATATGAATAATGATAGTCAAAGTTAAAATACAAATAGAAAAAAAAACATAAGGATTAAGTATTAATGTATACTTGAAACATCAGTTTAAATTTGCAGGACCAAAGATATAAGTACAAACCTGACTAAACATGTACATGAATCATTTAAGCTAAAAACAAATATTTACTTTAAAAAATATATATATATATATATATATATATATATATATATATATATCTTCATATATATGATCAAGTGTTGCCTGCATATGTAATTCTAAACTAAATATCTTTGTATGCAAGACCAAAGTAAGGTAAAACCTGATAAACATGTTTATAGATTATTTGAGTTAGAAGTAATACCAGATAAAAACAAACATATCTACAACATGTATCTCCATTCATATGCCATATAACCTACCTGCAAGTATATACCTTTACATAAATGTCTATAGACAGCAAAATTTTTAATAAGTTTGCAAACTAATTAAGATACAAAACAAATATGTATAAATGAATAGCTTCATGTACAAGCCAAGTTGGCCTGCAAAGTGATAGTCAACAAACAAATATCTTTATGCATAGTACAACATAATTAAGTATGTAAACCTATTTGGTAAACAAAGAATTTAATGCTAATATCTCAGCCAACTTTTTGTCAATTCAAAAATATTTACAAATCTATAAAAAAATCAGAAACAAGATCTGATCAAAGACAAATACAGGAGACAACAGTACCAGTTGCCACCTTCCTCATACATACTATTTCTCATATATACATACATATATATATATATATGCACCTTTCTTTTAGTTCGATCAGGAATATAGTAATACATGAGAAATAAATTCAAATTTGAAAAAAAGGGCAGATTCATGAACCAAGCTCCAGGCAGTTTTCAACTACAGGTTTCAAAAGGAAAACAAGAAATTATTCTCTGTTCTACAGAAATTGCAAGTGGGTAAACTTAAATTTTCAAGCTTAAGTTAATTAAAATTAGTAACATAATTCATGGGATTTATATATGTATTGTATGTGCTTTATTTTGATATGTATCTGCGATTTCATACAAGCTGTACTTGGAATATTGAATATGCTGTTTCTCTGCTATGTGTTACAGGGTTGAAAACAATTAAACCTTGAATTGTTTTCATTTGATTATGGTAAAGTTTTAAAAAAAAATTCAACAAAACTTGTTGCTTGAACTTCAATCAGAAGTTTTAAACCTGTTTCAAACATATTAGTAACTTATACTTCTGGAAAACCCTGTTTACAGTCAATCAAGGAAAACATTGGTAAATTCGATCGTTATGAAAAGCTAATTCAAGTTTATATCTTGAATTCTTGTTGAAATTCATGATTTTTAAAACAAAAATGAAGGTTTATAGATTGGTATTTGATGAACAGTTCGAAATTGAATAAAAATTACTCTTGCACAAATTTAAGATGATTGAATCAATTTAAATTGTTAAAACTTAAGTTGAGGCAAGCATAACCATCCTTGATCTCAGGAAAAATGTGAATTAATTTTTCTATTGTGTTAAATTAGAATATGAGATCGCATTAGGGTTGTGGTTGTAGTTTTTGGGTCGTATCTGTTAGGTGTCGTGTTCGTCATCATAACGCGACCGAGTTGCATTAAATTGTGGTGGACGGTTGCTTGGTGGGTTTTCGAGGCGTGGCCGAGGTTCGAACGCCTCCGGTGGTACGTGCGGTGGTGATGAGGATCTTTGACGTTTTTTGTTGAGCTTCAGTTTCATGCTGTTTGAAAAAAAATTGAATTCGAATTTTCACAGGCAATTCGAATTTTGATTTCGAGCCTCGAGACAATTTGCGACATGCCGATAGCGTTGGAAGTTCGTCAGAGCCTTGTGCGCCGTCGTACACGTGTACGGCAGTGGTGGCGTATCAGTGTTTTGAAGGGAGCACAGTCACGAGTCATTCTCGAGAATATTGGATGTTTGCTTCGGTTTTTTTCTGAGTTTGTGTGCGAGAAATCTTCTGATGCTTTATCTTTTAATTAAGTTTAAAATGAAAACTTGTTGTAAAAAAAAGGAGAGAAGAAGATGAAGTTCGCGTACCTGGGTTGGTGACTCAGGTGAAGTGGACGAACTACTCGAAGTAGCGCTTGAGTTTTTATCAGGGGATCTCGGGTTCTTTGTTATCTGAGTGTAAGGTTATGTAAAGGTTGTTTAGTGAATAAATGTTTCAACAAAATATCACAGTAAAGTGAATACTATTCAAAATTTAAGTAAAAACTTAATTCAAGTTTTAATTATCCTAGTTAAGGTTTATCAACAGTTTAACTCGTGATTAATTATTTTAAATTAACTAATTACTTTTGTTAAGGCTTAACCATGTTTTTAAAATCTTGTTAATATTTTAATAAGTAATAAATAAAGTAAATTAATAAATAATGTTGTAGTTAGTAATATAATTGATTTCAATTTTATGAAGACTTTAGATGATAATTAAGTAATTAAGAATAATTATTTTTAAATTGTAATTAGCAATGTATTATAAGAAATAAGTGAAATTGTAATTAACCACTTAAGTTAATTAATAAACGATTAATAGTTAATTAATCAAGTGATTTAATTAAGAATTAAGAAAGTAATTAGCTGTAAATAAATAGGTAATCCGTTTTATTTAGATTGTTAATTAATGATTAAGAAATAATTACTTAAGTAATTAAAGTTAGATAACTTGATTAAGAAAGTAATTAATTAAATAGTGTGAATAAAGTAATTAAGCAATTAAGACATAAATATTAATTAACAAATGATTTATTGATTAAATAATTTGAAGGGAAATAAGTGATTAAACAGGGTTAAGAGATTAACACTCAAGTAATTAAATTAATCACAATAAGAATTTAAGATGATTGCTTGTGGATGTTGTATATGTAAAATATCTGTTTGTGATGTTTATTGATGATATTCTGTGATGCTCTCTGATATGCTTTAATATATCCATGGCAATTGTGTATGATTTATCTGTGGTAAATGTTATATGAATTCAGACATTGAATTAAACTGTATAAGTTAATTAGACAACTTGACCTTTAAAATGGCGTTTGGAATTTGATGAGACCGGGATCGGGTTTGCTACATTACAGCGTGATAGGGGGTTCTCGCTTTGCGTTAGTTCCTATTTTTAGTTCGTTCAAAACATAACAAACCTGAAATATACAAGTAGCAAACATGTTCATTTTTAATAAACTAAAACCATTCTACAACTCCATCAAAATAAAAAAAGACAAGAAGATTGTGGGAGGAGAATCAAAAATAGTTTCCAGTTTCAAAGTTGTTCTCTGTGTATTTTCAGGTGAGTAACATCACAATTGAATAGTATAAGTATATATTTGTTCTGTTGCAAGTTTTCTCTGGAATCCAGTTTGTGTTGAGTATATTTCTTTTGTATAACTCTGTGTTAAGTATGAATATTGTGATGAGCATCTCTGTGTTTTCAGCTGACGTTAGTTCCAGGTTTAAAATCCTCAACAAAATTTCATTTTGTTCTTAATTCAAGCTTTAACAAGACATAAGTTTGAACATAAAATACTTGTATTAATAGAGACTTAAGTTTAAAAATTGTTTAAGGGTAAAACAGTTTGTATTAGTTCTGGAAAATATAAAACATCAGTAGAAAACTAAAATAAGTTAAACCTCAATTATTATAATTCATGGATACAGGTTTATGAATCAAATAAAAATACCAAAATATGATTTTTAAAATTAATATGATGATTTTCAGTCAAGTGGTTTAGGTGCAGTTCGACTTTGAACAAAAGTTGGTTTTTGGGTGATTTCTGGCGATCGGGGGTACTGAGATGCTAGGGTTGTGGGAGGAGGTGGAGGAGCTTACCGAGGTGATGGAGAAAATGGCCGATGGTGATGGAATTCATCGAGGAGGTTGCCGTAGTGGATTTTTGTTTAGAACCCTAGTTTAACTAGGCTATGTTGTTCGATCAACCTCGGGTGCTATAGTGGACCTAGTGCATCGTGCTTTTGGGGATGGGTAGGAGGATGATAGTCGAAGCGGTGGCCGGAGTTTTAAACTCTCTGGTGGTCGAGGCGGCGAGTATGAGCTGTTGACAGGTCTGGTGGTGGTGGGAATATGTTGTTCCAGGTTTCGAATTCTAGTTCGATTTCGAATTCGAGACGAAGACAAGGCTCTGGCGATCGGGGGAAAGAGTATGGGTGATCGCCGACCAGTTCGACGTCGTGGCAACGTTTGGAGATGATCGGAGATGCCGTGCCCGTGAACGTGCACGAGTTCTGGGACCCGAAGAGTTTTGTTGGGTGCAGAGTATTTTGACTAGGGAAGTACTCGGGTCATTCGAGTATGTGACTCGAAGCAGGGAAGGTGAAGACTCGGAGCATTTTTTGGTTCGAGTCGAGTCAGTGTAGTTCAGGCTTTTGTAAAACCTGGAAGCAAAAAAATTTGTTTTAAACAAATTCAAATGAAACCTAAAAAATAAATAATAGATTTAAACAAGTTTAAATCCAGTTGGAAGCTTGAATTCAAGTTTATTTTTGAATTTAAATTTGAAATGAAATCAAAGTTTAAAATGTTTAAAGGTGAGTTTTCAGGTTTAAAACCTGACAGGTTTTCAGATTTTGAATTAATTTAAAGTTTGAAAAATGAATTTAAATTGTGATTTAAATTCAAAATTTTAAAGTATAGATTCAAATGAACTTTTGAACCTTAAGGTTTTAAAATGGATTTGGATTTGAAAGTCAAGTTTTTAATTCAAGTTTTTAAAAGGAAGTTTAAATCAAAGTTTTAAATCAAAGATAATTCAATGGATTCAAGTTTACTTCGAATTCAAATCTGAAAATTTAAATCAGTTTGTAAACATGATTGTTTTAAAAATAAGTTCAAATAAAATAGTTTTGAAAAGTAAATTTGTTTCAAATAAATATTTAACTTGATTTTGAGAGAATTTTTTTATAAAAGGTTTTTGAATGGAAGTTAAATAAATTGTTTAACTTGAATTTGCAAGTTAAAATATAATGTAATTTAAAAGCTAAATTTTTAACTAAAAGTTAAGTAGTTTAATTTAAAGGCTTTTCTTATATAAGTTTCATATGTAAGTAATAAATGTTATCTACATTTATTTAAAAGATTATAAATTGAATATAAATTTGGTAAATGTTTAAACAATAATCATTTTGAATCTTAAATTCAAAATGGAATTTGAATTTAAATTTAAAATGTAATGTTCTAATACACTTAAATATTAATGAAGTCATTAATAAAGAAATAAATTATCTTAGGAATAATTAAGATATTTAAATGATTTAATGATAGGTTAATTAAGGAATGACTTATGTATTTAATTTATAAATTAATAATTTAGATTAATTTATAATTAGAGATTAATTAAGAAGTAAATTAAGAAATGTTATTAGTTAATGAAGATAATTAACTAAGGATTATTAATTAATGTGATTAATTTTGATAATTAATTAGATTAATTAATTTAGATAATCTATTGTAGATTGTTAAGTATAATTACTTGATAAAAGTAATTAAGAGATTAATTACTTATTGTAATAAATTTAGATGATATGATTAAATTAAGTTAATTACCTTAGTTTAATTAATTTGAGGAATCATTTGATGTTTTGATAAGTGCAATTTCTTAGTGTAATTAATGGAGCATAATTACTTAGGGAAGTAATTAGATGATAATTACTGGATGTGATTAATACAAGATGATTTGTAAGTGAAGTAATTTGGGTAATTACTTTTGTAGTTAATCAAGGGATTAGTTAATGGAGATAATTAATTATGGAATAATTAATTAATTTATATAAGTAATTAAGGATAGTTAATTACTGGAATGTTATTAATCAAGGGTGATTAATAATTGTGTTTAATTAAAGATTATTAATTTAAATAAAGTAATTAATTTAAATATAATTAGGAATCATTAATTAATGTGATTAATGATGTAATTTATAATGGATTAATTAAGAAATAATTAATAATGAAGTGATTAATTACAGTAATTAATTAAGGATAAATGTAACTAATTTTAGTTAATTAATAAATGAGGAAATTAAATGTTAATTACTATAAATGATTTAGGATAATTAATTTGTGAAATTAATTAAAGACTAGTTACTTATTGTAATTAGAAGATGATTAATCAAAGGTGTTTAATCATGATGAATATCTAGAGAATAATTAATTAATTTGATTTATAATTAATTAATGGTTGTATAAGCAGGATTTATAGATGGAGTAATTAATTTAATTTACTTTAAATTAATTAGAGATAGAAGTGGTTAATTTAATTCATTTTAAATCAATTATAAATGGTATGATTATAAACCATTGCTTATGGATGAATGATATTGATATTTCATTTGATGATTGTGAACTCAGATATGAGATGAGTAATATTATGTGATATGGATGTTTGGTTTAAGTATGATAATATTTATTATCTGATTGGAATGATAATATGAATTATCTTTTATAATGATAATGTGATTATCTATTATGAGATTTGAATTATCTATCTGTGTGTATATTGATAATATTGAATTAAACTGTTAAGACTAAATAGACAACTTGGCCTTAAAAGATACGTTTTTGGATTTCGATGAGACTGGGATCGGGTTTCCATATTTGGATATCCGAAAACCACATCGATTCAAATTAACGATAGGTCGTGAATCTGAAGTGAAGATGAAGTTTCAGAGTGCAAGGGTTATTGTCGTTAACTCTGAGGGTAATTCCAAAATGAGTGTAACGAGATAATGCCTTCGGTTTCATTCGAACCCGGAACGAACTTGCATGGAGTGAATGCTTTCAGAACATCGTCAGGTGGGCGATGAGCATTCTAAGAAAGGTATTCTCTAAAGGTAATCGCAGCCTCAAGCCTCATCAACCGGGAATGGCTAAAACAAGGGAGGTGCAGCAAGGTTAGGTGGGTCATGCCTATGCAGGACAAGATATTCCCCTGTCTAGATGTCCCTTTATTTTTCGGCTGTGTGGGTGGTTGATTGCAACAACTGCCGGGGTTATCCTGTTCGGGACTGTCCAGTAAGGAATGGTTCCGGTCTTGTGTTGTAGGGGGTCGGGAGTGATCCTCGGTACGTTGATCTAGGCCACGTACTATGACGGGTAGTACCCCAGTAGCCCTGCCATTGTATGGAATCAACGATCCAATAAGTGCCAACGGTTTTGATTGTATTACCCACTTTTGTGGCTAGTAGCTGGAATTTAATGAATGTAACAATTTCGGCTATTTTCTATTTACTTGAAAACCCTAGACCTATTATAATATCACTGAATTTCCTATCAAATGTTTTGGTTAGCGTAAGGTAAAAACTTACCCATGTTTATGTGTGGGGAGTCTTACGTGATACCTTTTGTTTTCAAAAGGATTTTCAAAATTAAGCAACTTTAACCTGTTACTCACATCAGACCCATGTCTAAACCGGAGTTTATTTCTGTTTTTCCTAAACTCTCGGGTACTCAAATTTTTACGAGTAGCCAAGGGATTCAGGTTTTCTTTGACGAATTCGAGAGGAGCAATGGAGCAGGAGGCTTCAGCGTTGTGTGTGTGTATATATATATATATATATATATATATATATATATATATATATATATATATATATATATATATAGTTCCGCTGTGTTGGTATCTTTGAGTTATTTGTTTGAGTTGTATTGAGTTGTATTAGCTAGACAAGTGTTTATAACTGTTTAGTATGTGTTGTATGATCTGTATAACTCTGATATATGTAAAACTATGTAATAGTTATGTGATCTATTATATTTTGTTCCATTCCGCTGTGAGAATCTGATGTTGTTGTTCTTTCTTCTCTATCTCTTCTATTTTCTCACCCCTTTCTTTCTTCAAGACGAAACGGATTTAATTAAAACTCTGTATAATTCTGATATATGTAAAACTTATGGGTTACTTTTATTTTTAATACAAGTTGTTATATTTATTTATATATATGTATATTTTGAAAGAAACTATGATTTGTAAATTTAAATAAAATCTTTCAAAAAAAAATTTTAAATAAAATAATTCTTTATAAATATTAACATAAGTATTTAATTGTTTAAGTTTAAAATAAAAGAAATAATAAGTAAATTTAGTATTGATAATTTTGGTTTTTAAATAAAAAGTGAAATAATAATAAGCACTTGTATTAAAAATAAAAGTAACCCATATGTTAAAAATCTATAAACAAATAACTAAAAGCAAAGAGCAAAGCAAGATGAATGCAGGCAAGAAAATATAAGCAAAGTAAAAATAAAACAACTTTATATCTATGAACATCAAGTATGAAAGCAACCCAGGTTTGTGTAAATAAAAAAAATTAAAAAAATTAAAAAAATAAAAGAGTAAAGCCTGTAAAGTAGTGATGCAAAGACAAGAAGCAAATCTATAAACAAAATAAGAAAAGTATAAAATAAAGCATGAAGTACTCAAAGTATTTAATGCTTTCATATTTAACTGCAAACAATGTCAATTCGACTTATTTTAAAATCATCTCAGCCCCTCCAAAAATAAAAATGCTCTGACCTATACATATAAATAAAAGAAAATTGTACCAGGCTGATGTACAAACCCTTCTTTATATATATACAAAAAACTTGTCTTCTGTAGATTTGCAGTGCTTTTTGTTCTAATTAGTTCAACACAGCAAACCTGAACAAGAAAACATAGTTAGCATTTCTTTTTACAAAACTGAAAGCAAGCAAGGCAAGTAATATGTTGCCTGTAAAAGTTAGAGTGCAAGAATAAAGCAAGATAAATATGTTGTAAGATAAGTATGCAGGCAAGAAAAATCTAAACAAGTAAAAATATAATATATCCATGTACATAAAGTACTTAAACATTTAATGCAAGCTTAAACAAAGTCTATTCGAATTGTTTTAAACATCCTTTCAGCCTCCAACAAAAAAAGTCTTGCCTGATAAAACAAAAAAAAACAAATAATGTACCAGTTAATAACTCCCTGTACAAGCCTGTCTCCTCTATATGTGCAATTCTTTTTTTGTTCCATTGGCATTCACAACTTAGTAAACCATAAAAGCAAGAAAATGTAGGCATATCCATTTTTACAAACTGAAACAACAATCAAGCAAGATGATTAAAAGATCAAAGTAAAGACTGTTTCCAGTTTTAAAAGTTCAAAAACTGTTTGCAATCAGAGGTGCTCTGTCCTTCTTTTCAAAGCAAAGGTGAGTAACTTCACTTGGTAAAACTTAAGTAGTAATCTGTTGCATGAAATCTCTGGAACCATTATGTGGAATGCATGAATATATTAGTGCTTTCTCTGTATACATATGCATGTTTTGTTTCATCTGGGCACTCTCTGCTTTTATCTTCCAGTTTTCCAGTTTTGATTTAAAAATTCAAATCTTTGATCTTGTCTCTGTTTAAACTAAATATACAAATCAAACTTGAATTCTTAATTGTAAACTCTAGTTTTAAAAATGATACTTAAGTCAATAATTTTTTTTTGACTCTGGAAACCAAGTTTACTGATCAAAACTAAAATAGGTAGAAATTTAAGTATCACAATGTAATGTTTCAGGACTAGGATTTGAACATCATACCTAATCATGATTTTTAGAAGCCAAATCACAATTTTTAGTGTGGAATTTATGATGCAATTCTGGGTTGAACGGAAATGGGTTATGGTCGATTTTTGGGTGATCGAGTGGACCGGAATGCTCGATGTTTGGCGTGGGGGTGAAGGAGCCTCCGGAGGTGTTGGGAAAAATATCTGGAGTTGCTCCAGTTCGTCGAGGAAGCGGCGGTGGGGTTTTGAATATTTTTAACCTAATTTTGGTGAGGCAGTCTTGTTCGATTCGTTCCCCGCCTGGAATCGATCGAGTGTAGCGTGCTCTTGGGGATCGGGTTTGCTACATTACAGCGTGATAGGGGGTTCTCACTTTGAATTAGGCGGCGAACGGGAGACTTTTACCCCTACATGCCCCCGGGGGTAGTATAAGGCTTTGCGGGGTTGGTTGCGAGTCGAGAGGCTGGCCGTAAAAGCAAACCCGAGGTATCACTGTGAGCCACAGCGGGGCTGGGATGGTTGAAAAGCCTACCGGTCGTGAGCCGTTGCTGATGGTTGAAAAGCCTAGGACGTCACAGTTGGTATCAGAGTCAACGAACCTCAGTGTCAATTTGATATTCCGAAAACCACATCGATCCTAATTAAACGATAGGTCGTGAATTCTCCAGTGAAGATCGAGATGGTATTTTCAGATTGCAAGGGTTATCGTCGTTGACCCTGAGGTGATTCCAAAATGAGTGTAACGAGATAATGCCTTTGGTTTCATTCGAACCCGGAACGAACTTGTATGGATTGAATGCTTTCAGCACATCGCCAGGCGGACGATGAGCATTCTAAGAGATATGTCCTGTAAAGGTAATCGCAGCCTCAAGCCTCATCAACCAGGAAAGGCTAAAACAGGGGAGGTGCAGCAAGGTTAGGTGGGTCTGCCCTAGCAGGACGAGATATACCCCTGTCTAGATGTCCCTTTTATTTCGGCTGTGTGGGCGGTTGGATATGCGCACCAACTGCAGGGTTATCTTGTTAGGGACTGTTCAGTAAGGAATGGTTCCGACCTTGTGTTGCAGGGGAGTTAGGGTGGCTGCTCGGTACGGTGATCTAGGCCACGTACTGTGACGGGCAGTACCCCAGTAGCCCTGCCATTGTATAGGATCCAATTTCCAATAAGCGCCGTACTTTTTGATTGTGCCCAACTATGTTGGAATGTGAGATGTAAGCATTTTAGCTATTTCTGTATTTTACTTGAAAATCCTAGACACTATTATAATATCACTGAATTGCCTATAAAATGTTTTGGTTAGCGTAAGGTAAAAACTTACCCATATTTCTTTGTGGAAAGTCTTACGTGATGCCTTTATTTTTAAATGTTATTTCAAAGTTAAACAATTTAAACCGTTTACTCATACCAGACCCATGTCTGACCTGGAGTTTATATTTTGTTTTTCAATAACTCTTGGGTACTCAAATTTTTACTAGTAGCCAAGTGATGGGTTTGGATTTTGATTCTGGAGGAGCTTGGAGCAGGAGTTTCCAGACGTATGTAGATATCTATCTAGTTCCGCTGTGTTAGTTAATGTATACTGTATCTCTGATGTATATAGTGACAGATGTATGTATGACTGTCATGTGTATTGATATTGTATAACTCTGATATATGTAATCTATGTAATAGTTATGTGATATATTATATTTTGTTCCGTTCCGCTGTGAGATTATGATGTTATTGTTTTTTTTCTTTTTTTTCTATTCTTTTCTATTTCTATCCCTTTCTTTCTTAATGATGATACGTCTTTCGGGTAGTAGAACGGCGGGTTGTCACACACTTGATCTAGAGGTGTACGGATTCGATGGGTAGACCCTTACCCTTTCATAGTTGGGATCCATTCCCAAATACGTGCCTTTGGTTTTAGTTATAGAATCTAGTATGCTGGAATTTAATTGATGTAACAATTTCAGCTATGATTTATAAGTATTTGTGTATTAGACATTATTATAATATCAGGGGATTTCATATGAAGTATTTTGGTTATAATAAGGTAAAAACCCATCCATGTTTATGGATGGCGTAGTCTTACGAGATACCTTTGAATTCAATCTCTTGCTATTCAGATATGTTTTCCACTTTCAGATGGCTTTAATCCACAAAGTAAATCTACAGGTTCTGTTCTTGAGGTCCATAATTATTCTTATTTCACTAAAGTGTATTATAGGATTTATCGAAGATATGCCCCCAAGAAATACTAAGGAAAAATCAACCACCTCCAGACATGCTAATGTTGCTGGCAATGTTGGCACTTAACACATTGAATAAAACGTTTCGCCAAACACTACTGAAATTCAAAGCGTTTTAGATGCAATCATCGGGAATGAGTTGGGTAAGACGATGAAAGAACCGAACAGTAATCTACTTGAAAGACAGAAGGCAATCATGAAATAGATCAGAGAAAACTTGATGAAATAGATGAGAGAAAACTTAGATTTGATGATACATCTCTCTTGAATTTATAGAAGGAACGGAAGGGAGTTGTTAGGTTGTAACTTAGAAGAAGACAGTTCCTCCTCATCCGATGAAAATCAAAAGGGAAACAGAGAGTGAAAAGAAAGGGGCTGGAACCTCAAAAAATGGGTTAGGAAAAACTCAAGTCGGCAATACTCGAATCGGTACCAAATCACCTTTTTAGGTCGGTAGATGGCTTGGGCCAAATGATGGTGGCTTTATGGATTTGTGTAATGGTATTGATAATGGCGATGATACAATTGGTGGTGGTAAAAATGTTGGAATTTAGATGGCTACTACTAACTTATTGCATAGAAATCATAGAAATCGATCAACTAGACAAACGGCTCTCCAAAAAATAGGACCCAGATATCATGGAACTAGCCAAGACCATTTGTGAGACTAAATAGTCGGACTAGGCCATAACGATCGTCGTTCATTGAATCCAATAGATCTAGAATCTCTACTAGAAATCATGAGAAAGCTGGTGAATGAAAACCGGAATAGAAGTAATAATGGTTGGGGTTCTTCTCCTAATAGGAACATGTTCACCGAAGAGAACTGTTGACCTAATATAGCATTTGTTAAATTATGAATGACATATGGATAACTTCAGGGCTAACGACGTCGTGCATTGCAGATGTTTTTCGATATTTTTGGAAAGGGTCACTACGATATGTTTTATTTGGTTGTGGGTCGAGGTTCATATCTTCATTTTATCAGTTAATTTGAAGTTCATAAAGAAATTTAGGTTGCATAAGGTTCATTCAAAGTACATGATGTCATTGTCCAACATTTTTCAAAATTCTAGAGAGTCTTTAAAGGACTTTTTGAGTAGATTTAACACGACTATGAGAGAGTTAAGCAATGCCAAGGAGGACATTGATTTGATGGCTTTGTTCAAAGGAATACATTTCGATATGAATTTCAGTAAATGATTGAAAATGGAACCCCACTGACTATGGAAGAGTTTTACATAAAAGCAACTTAGTATTTGCTCTTGGAAGAGACAAATGCAACTACTGGGAAAACTGGTGATGGTCAATCAACTGAAATGGTTCAAAGTAACATGGATGTGAAACAAACTAGCGAGAGTTTTAGGAATGTTGTTGTTAATGTAGGAAATAAAAACAATAATCAAAAGAGGAACAACTAAGATAATAAAGGTAGGAAACCATGCTACGAAAACCATTCAAGGTTTCTACAGCAGTACGTGAAAGCCCTGTAGGATGAAGGGCAAGGAAATTCTCAACCCTAGGTGCACTTGCGCCAACGGGGCCAGGGTAGGTCTGGGAAGGATAAGCTTAGGCAACTAGGGAAAAGACTTACCATCAATATGATAACCGGTGGACCTTATCCATATGAGAAGCGCTAGAATGAGCTGGAAAGGTATGGAAATTCGTAGAGACATATGATATAGATGAGTTGCATTACCGTCAAAGATGGAGCTCCAACAAAGCAATTTAAGACTATGAAAAATGATATTGTGTTTAGAAATCATGATGCCAATGGGATCGAATCAGCAACTCTTAAACCTTTAGTGATAATGACCATGATTGGACCAACAACTATGAGAAAAGTTCTCATTGACTGTAGGAATTCTGTAAATATTATGTTCAAACAAGCATACAGCCAGATGATGATGGACCATCAGGTTCTAAAGCCATATAAGTCCCTGATGATGGACTGTCAAGTTCTAAAGCCATATAAGTCCCGAATTCCGAGATTTACTAGAGAGGCTGCAAAGCCTATTGGGTGTATTGACTTACTGTTGGGTTTAGGTAAAATTAATCACAAGAGAGTGCAGGTAGTGACCTTCATTGTGATGGATACGTTTTCTGCATATAACGCCTTTTTGGACCGATCGGCCCTCGAAAGCTTCTTTGTGGCCTTAGCTCTATGGTCCCCAACATTGAAATTATTTTTGGATAATGGGGTACGTATCACCTAAGGTGACTAGAATGTATGGCATAAATGCTATGTCGTGAAGCTGAGAGAAGTGAAGCGATGTGAAAAAGGAAAGGATGTAGAGAAGACTCTTTATATCAAGTCTATTGATGTATAGCAGCCACTGCCTAAGCCCTAGCTTGGTAGGCATAGCAGATTCCACAAAGCTACGGATCAAAGGAAAGAGCCAGAGAAAGTAAGGGAGACCCTAGCTAAATTGACAATCAATGTCCCAGTCGATCAGAATGGTCCTTCTTGATTCCTGAAGATCGAATGTCAAATTAGTATGAAGATGAAAACAGGTTGGCAGGGTTCTTTGGCAAACGTGGATGCATTTGTCTGGAAACATTCTGATATGTATGGAATATCATTAGAGATAGCATGTCATGCATTGAAAACCTAAATGTCTTCGCATGAAGTAGAAATGGCGTAGTTTGGATCTGGAGCAATCTGCTGCGCTGAAGGAAGAAACGAAGACAAAAGCCAACGGCTTTATCCTTGATGTTTTATACCCTTAATGGGTATCAAACCCAATACTTGTCAACAATCCTAACGGAAAATAATGGACATGCGTCGATTATTTAGACTTGAACAAGGCATGTCCAAAAGATAGCTTCCCGCTGTTGAAGATCGACTAGCTAGTGGACCTATTAGTCGGCCATGAAATGCTATAGTTCATTGATGCTTATTCCAACTACAACAAAATTCCAATGCACATGCCAGATCAAGAGGTCGCCAGCTTCATAATTTACAGGTGATTGTATTGTTACCTGTTATGCCGTTCGGTCTAAAGAATGCAAGAGCAACCTACCAGAGATTGGTAAATTCGATGTTCGAGAATCGGGTTGGGTTACAATGGAGGTCTATATAGACGATATAATGATGAAGTCACAACTATGGGTGAACCATTTGGACGACCGGTCGGAGATTGTCGGCTTGCTCCAAATATATGGGGAGAAACTCAACATGCTAAAATGCTCGTTTGGAGTCGTGTCAGGAAAGTTATTAGGTTTTATAGAAAACTCAAGAGGCATAGAAACTAATCTAGAGCGGATTAAGGCCTCGAGGAATGTCGAAGCCACAAAAATAATAAAGGATGTGCAAAGCCTAAATGGAAAGGTAGTCGCATTAAGTCAATTTTTGAAATCTAAAAACAAGTGTATACCATTCTTCGATGCCCTCAAAAAGGAAACAGGAAATTTTCCCGGACAAAGGAATGTAAGGATGCTTTTCATGCCTTACTTGATCATCTAGAAAGATCACCCATCTTATTAAAGACTTTGGAAGGTGAGGATCTATTTGTTTATTTGGCGGTATCCGTTCATGCTTTTAGTGATGTCCTAGTATGCGAGGAAGCTAGGGTCCAAAGGCTGATGTATTACATCAACAAGCAATTAATGGGAATAGAAAGGAATTACCCAAAGTTAGAAAAATTATCCTGCTGCTTGTTGATTGCATCAAGGAAACTTTATCCCTACTTTCAAGCTCATCCAACCAAGGTACCGACTGACCAACCTTTAAGGTAGGTATTGCACCGACTCGAGACTTCAGGAAGGTTATTAAAGTGAAACATTCAATTAAGTCGGTGCGATATATCATATTATCCTAAGAGAGCGATTGAAGGACAAGCATTGGCTGATTTCATTGCTGCATTCCCATCCTGGGATGAGGAGAGAGAAGAGAGCATGGATAAAAGTGCTCAATGGAAGTTATAATTGATGGATTTGTTGGAAATGCAGATTATGGATCTTAAGGCCGGATTAACACTAAAAGGGGGGTGAATAGTGTTTACTGTATTTTATGGAATTTTTGAAATCTTTTGAAATTAAACACAGATAGATGTAATTCACCAACATAGAGACAATCACAGAATCAAAAATAGATGCAAATAGTAAATAAAAAGCAGTAAAGGAAAGAACACACGAGAATTTTATACTGGTTTAGAGTTATCCTACATCCAGTCCTACACAATTTATTGTGTTGATTTCTTTTCAAATATAATGTCGATATTACAACCTCGATTTTGAGGCCACAAGGTACACCCTCCTGTCTTCGAGTCCAGGGCAAACTCTCTTGATTTAACCAGGCTACGAGATCACCTAATTGATTTACAGTCTATAATCATACCCAATTGATTTACAAGCCATAATAACACCGTTTCCAATCTCACTTTGATAGAGAGAGACTCGATACACTTCGATCTTTTGATCTTTGATTACAAATGATCCTATAACTCTGAATGGCACTGAGATCTTTAAGAGAGGTGGCGGAGAATCAAACTAGAGATGATCGAGTTTGGTTCACTTAGGATTTTCTCAAAGTTTTGTTAAAGCATTTGTAATATAAGAGAATCTTTTCGTGAAGAAGGAGCGAGGAAATGATGAAAAAATTATGTAAAAATCCTGCAAAACATCAGCTGTTTATAGAAGAACAACAGTCATGTCCATTCATGAAAGGTTATGACGAATAAACACTTCTTTTGAAAATTTAAATTTAAAAATAAACGGCCACCATGTCGACATGGGGGATGGGGGATGGGGTATGTCGACATGCCCATGTACATTTTGAAAATTGATTTTTCTTTAAAAATGATTTCTATTATAAAACTTGTCAACAATTTCTGAAGTTTATAAACCATTTTAAATATAGTTTAAACTTACAAATGAAATTTAAAAAATAATCTTAAAATATATAATATTAAAAACTAAGTATAGAATATATTTTGAGATTCTAAAAATTATAATATGAAAACCAGGAGATAGCTTAAAAACAAGAGATGATTTTGAAATCAAAATATAAAAGATGATAAAAATATTTAAACCTAGAGAGATGACTTTTAATTTTGGAAAAATATTTAAAATAAATCATTTTGAAATTTCATGGATTCCATTCCACTAGAGAAGATCGTGGGTTTCATCCCACTAAAGAGGTCGTGGGTTTCATCCCACTATTAAAGCGAGAAGGTGGATTGTGCTACACAATTAAAATCCAAATAAAGATTTTAGCGCTATTATGTAGTTTTAACACAAGCCTACACACTATTACGTATCTTGATATCTTGAACTCTTGAACTTTTGAACTCTTGATATCTTGAACTCTTGATACTCACGAGTCTTTAGTCTTAATTTCTTCGATCTTGAATTTGTCGGTCTTGAATCTCTATACTCAGCCTTGAATCTTTATATCGCACAGTCTTCATTCTTCAGTACCGCATATACACCCTGCATATACATATATATCTAGACAAGAATATTAGTATTTATATTTTATAACAAGTCCTAAGGTTGTTGTCATCAAAATCATCATCTTAGGAACTAACAATCTCCCCCTTTTTGATGATAACAACCTTTGTTTATAAAATTTACCCCATAAAACTCTGATTCTACTCTAACTCCCTTTAATCTACTAATTCCTCGTTAATCTAAGCCTATCTAACCTATTTTATGATTCTTCCCCTTTGTCATCAACAAAAACTAATCTTAAACTATGCAACTCCTCCTTAAACTAATACTATAGCACTATATATGATGATAATAAAGTATAGTAGAATATAAATGAGGCAGATAATAATATGAGTAAAATATAGTAAGGTAAATGTGAGAGATATGAAAATTTCAAACGTAATTAATTTGTATATTTATCAAACCACGTAATTTCAATCATATATTACATACAATGTTCAAATCAACTCAAACAATTCAAATCAAGTCAAATCAAACCAAACAAATCAAACCACATCAAACCAAATCAAATCAAAGTAAATCAAGCCATACAAGTCAATTTAAACATTTCTTAGAACTTCTACCCATCCTTCTTCACCGAAGATAGGATCTGATTTTATAGCATTCCTATGACGCCTCACCTCTATATCCATGCTAGCCAAGAACACTACGGAGTAATGTCGTCAACTAGCGTGGAGAAAAAGGCTGTTGAGGAAGGACCATCTGTATAATTGCTTTGTGCGAGTACCGATATGCCAGATAAAAGTATAACTTTTCATCTCGAAAGGAAATCCGACATACCGATGCAAACTCAAAGCTACTACATAGTGGCTATAATATCTTCGAAAACAAATATAGAAATAAGCATAACACAAATCAGTAGCATAATTTCATATCACAAAGGCGGAAACAGATATGAATATTACACATTGAAGTGTACATCAGAGTAGTGGTCAAACAAGATCAACAATATCACAAAAGAATAATTACAAGTGCTACACAAGAGAATAAGTATACATCATAGAGTCTATATCTCAAATGTATACAACAAAATGAACTACTAATGTAAGTAATAAGGCAAAAGTCAGAATAGTAAGCACCAGAAGTGGAGTCAAGTGGAAGCACCTGTAACATCTCGTCTGACCCGAGTATTATTTAATAAGAAAATAATAAACGGATCAGTCTAGCTATAAATATCGGATGTAATGACATAGAATAAGAGATATGACATAAACATATAAAAACCATAATACCATACTATGATAAGTATGTAATTGAAAATCAATAAGAGATTAATCAATATCACAAGAATCAACTCAAAGATAAAAGGAATGTCATACTCTATATTTTTATTCACAAAAAGTTAATGACACACAAATTCACCAATGCACAATAGTTGATACAACTTATCAATGAAAATCACGAAAATTGGTGAAGCACAAATTCTAGAAATCATCAATAGAAATCCAGAAATCACAAAAAGGGGGGAAGGCCTATCACAAAACGGGGGCATGAAAGCTCACCAATATGTATATCACAAAACGGAAAGCTATTCCATGGTTGCTAACCATTAATTTTGAGCCAAGGCTCCACAAAACGGTCCGAAGACCATGGGTCGCTACCCCACCAAATTGAGCCAAAGCTCCATAGAAACGTGGTTTAGTCTCCCTCGTAGACAAAGACATCGCATATTGCAAGTCTAAATCACAAAAATGATCGTCATTGATCATCAAGAAGTGTCAATTACAGTAAGCTAGTAAATATATGAGTTTAGCTTCATGTCCCATAACCACTAGCTTAACTTAAATATTCACGAACCAATTGTAAATCTCCACTAGAAAATTGTCACAAGAGATTCAATCGAACAAGTCCAAAAATTAACTGATGAAGCAGACGCAAGCGTTTCATACCACTTGTTTTACTAAGCCGTTTAATTATATTTCTCATATGAGTGAGGTAAAGGTTTATATATACTAATAGATTGGAAAACGGCTTAAGAAACGAGCTTTGTAATAAAATAGTGTTGAGATCGTTTTGATGAAAGAATTTTGATATTTACTACTAGTATTGAAAACCATTATATTTTGAAGTGAAAAATCACAAAAATGATTGTAGGAACAATCAATCACTAAAATTCACATTCGAAGAGGTGAATAAAAATCCAAAGAAATCGATACCAAATCCATCAAAGGTGAAATACCCAAAAATTCCAAAAATAGAACTTGTCAAAGTCGACAAAGGTGATAACAAATAATCGGAGAAGAAGAATCGATTAAAGATTGGAAAAGCAAAGCAAAATGAGCATAAATAGGAAAAACAGGGAAACAGGAGCAGGTCGGTCGACTGAACTCTATGAGTCGGTCGACCGAAAATAGTCCAAAGGGTTTCGGCTACAACTTCGGTTGACCGACTCAGAGAGTTCGGTCGGTCGAACCCTAAATCTTGCATTTTCTACCCTATTTAATAGAAGTGCAAACTCACGCAATTTGCAACCGGTCGAGCGCGGACGCTGGGGGATTACGCCTATCGGCTACCCGGTCCTATGGCTCCTCAATGCATCACCAAAAACATATTCAAACATTAATGTTGGTATTTTAAAGATTTGAACCCAAAACACTAAAAATTGGGATATTCACCAATTCAATTCAAACCAAAAGCAAGTGCACATGAATAAGTGTTAGGAATTCATACCCAACAATCAAAGATATATATAGACAAAGATGTGAGATAAAAATCTCACCTTTTCACAAAATCAATGAAGGAGAAGCTTGAAAGCAAAGGAAGAATCAACCACACTTCAACACAACCCAAATGAGCTTGAACCTAAGCTCAAAAGAAGAACATTCCCAAAGTTAGGTTTAGAAATTTCTGAAAATTGAAAGGAGAATGAGTTAGAGAAGAAGAAGATGATGCTTACCAATAGCTTCTCTTTGGATTTGGAGTTAGATGTTGGATTTGCTAATGGAACTAGGGTTTTGAAATTTTAATTTCCCATTCCACTCTCCATTTTCATTGAAGCTTGAATGTTAGGAATTAGAAATGAAGAAATGAAGAGTAGAGGGTTGGGACCGAGCTAATTAGTGGGGTAAATGGGCTCAACCCAAACCAAAGCACTAAGTGAAAAAGTGGCAAAATTCCACTAACTCCAAACATATCAAAGTTTATACTCAAAAAGATCGCAAACGGCATTTTGAACTCAATGGAAGTGGTCTCGAGTCCTAATTCGACCGTATGCAAAAAGTAACTTTTTGGACTATAATCTGACTAACGATAAAATATTTAAATAAAATATTTAAATACTCAATCGTAAAATATGCGGGTTGTTACAATTCCATTCTTCATTATCCTTGTTCAGAGAGTCTTCTGGATTCGCTTCGAGTTCTTCTTTGTTTAGGGCTGAAATCATTCATCGAATGGCATCGAAGTGCCTTTCTTGTTCCTTTATCATCTGCGTTTGGCTTAATTCTAAGTGACTTTGGTTGCGAAGGATAAAAGTAATATGTTCTTGAAAGATTTGAGAGTTTCTTCAAGATTCTCACTTAGATTATGAATAGGAGAGGCCATTATTTGATAAAATTAAAGAAATTCAATAGAAAATAATGGAGAATTGAAAATGTGCATTTTTCTGGAAAAAACAGGCATTTAAATAGATAGAAAGTCGTTCAACTTGAAAAGACACAAGGTAGTTATGTCAAATTCTTCAAAACAAAAATTGTTTTCTAGCCCTTGCATGTCGACATGGTGGGTAGGAGGATGTCGATATGCTTCTATTGAATTTGTCAATTTGCTTTATTTCTTTATATTATGCATAAGTCTATATATACAAACTTGTATAATATAGTAACAAGCATTCAAGAGATATTTTAGAGCTAATAGACAGAAATAAAATATTTTTCATTGATAAATTTAGTTAGTATTATATTAACAATACATAACATTAACTAATCGAAAGATACAAACTAATATATCCTGAAATGAAACTAGAATTCGGTAGAGGATGACGAAGATGATGATAATTCAAGCTTACGGCTCACTTTCCCAAAGAACTTATTCATTTTGGTTGAAATTTTGTCCAACTTTTTACTAACTGACCTTTTGAGAATCCTTTGGTTTTCCACTATTATCTTTTGGTTTTTGAGAAGTGTCTTGTTGGACAGATTGTTAGGAGTGATAGGGTATTCAATACTTTCCGATGATGTCCCTTCCTCCTCCTCTCCTTCTTCTTCAATCTCCATCTCCACCACTTCTTCCTCTTCTTCTTCTTCTTCCATTTCTTTATGAGCCAACCTTTCATCTTTTTTGGTAAGTGTTTCATATGGTTGAAACACAAGTGGGATTTTCATAAGAGAGATATTTGCATGGTTAAACACTTTTCGAGAAACAAACTCCTCTCTCTTATAATCAACTCCAAAATAGTCAAAAATCCGAGTAAGATAAATTCCATGATGCAAAGTGTTTTCTCCTAAAGTAAAAAATTTCGAGACAAGGTTCATCCAAAATTACTTTGGCCCAATTGATATCATAATGGCTAAAACTAGCAAAAAGAGCTTTGCAAACTTTTAAGGTCGCATGATTGAAATTTCCTGATCTTGGATTTATGGCATGATGCAAAAGAAGGTTAACAATTCTTGATTTAGGATGGAAATTTTGATTTAAACATTCAAAGTTTTTATCTCCTTCAAAAATGTGATGAAATGTCTCACGATCAGGTTTATCAATTTGAAAATCCGAAAGATTCATTCCTGTATACTTACAACCCAAAATATTTTCCAAAATCTCACTATTCAAAACAATTTATGTTTCTTTAACACTACTCCAGACTTCCCCTTCATTACCATCATAAAAACCACGATTCAAATTTGCATAAAACATTTTAAAAAGATTTCGGTAGCAAACAAAATCATTTTGAGAATCACCAATTAAACTGAGAATTGATTCTCTTCAAAAAGAACATTGAGTTCATAAGAAAGAAAATCATTAAAGATTGCAAATTTTCTCGTATGGACTTTTCCATAGTTCATATAGCTTATGTAAGCTTTGATAGCTTCCGAGTCATTTTAGAGGTATTCTTTGATGCCGTTGGACAGCCTAATGGTGGATGAGGTGCTTGAGGAAGCCATTTTTGAAGAGCGTAGAGAGCTTGAGAGTTTGAAAGAGAGTTTGAATTTTGAAATGAAAGTGAAAAGATAGGATAAAGTTAAGGAGATAAATAGGTATTCAATAGTCATGTTCTCTAGTCAAGGAAACCTTTTCAGAGCCTTGAAGTTAGTGAAAAGGTGGAGGGAAATTCAAAGTTTTGAATTCAAATTTGAATTTCAAAATTTAGCTAGGGATGTTGACATAGAGGGTAAGGCCACGTCGACATGAGTCCTATAATACATGTGACTAATTTTTTCTATTTTGCTAAATATATATATATATATATATATATATATATATATCCTATAATCTTATTTATATTTTATTTGAAATAATATGAATATAATAATAAAATATTAATATTTAAATAATATTATTTTTAAAATCAAATTTTCAAACAGCAAGTAATATCAAAACATGCCAGCAATCAAACATTCAAACATTCAAGCAAACAATTTTAACCAATATAATTTAAATGCGTACTTATTTCTTGATCCACATTCCCGAGATCATCAGATTCGTGAATAGCTGTAAAGCACATATTTGAATTTTCCGCCTTCTGATCTACATCACTAGAGGATGAGTCTGAATCGTCTAGCATAGCAGTATACGCTCTCTTCCTTTTCTTTGACGAATCATTACTTGGAGGAAATTTTTGCTTATCCAGATGCGGACAATCTTTTTTTAAGTGGCATGTCTCATCACAGTTATAGCATCTGATGTTGTTGAGAGTCTCATTATTATTTCCAGAATTCTTGTGATTATTTCTCTTGTAGTTGTTCATCTTTCTGTATTTTAGAAACTTTCTAACATTTTTGTTGATATGCTATATTTTGATCAATGACAATGTGCTTCAACAAAAAGGAAGAGAACTGTGCAAAGCTAAAGGAAGGACTATGAAGACCAAGGATATCATGAGTAATTATTATATATAGGTCTTAGTCTTAGTTTTATTGTTAAAATCTATCAGTTCAGTCGGTTGAACAGGATATTTCAGTCGACTGAACCTTTACACATTTTACAACATGCACAGTTCCAGTCAACTGAAATCCCAGTTCAGTTGACTGAATTTGAACCTGCGAATTTTTCCTGAAGAGACATCTTCTTCTTCCCAAGAGTTGCAGCCATTCTCCAATGGAAATGGATGCATCTCTTGCCTGCACCTTTTGCAAATGGTTACACTTCTTCTACACATATAAAAACATGTTTCTATCATTTGCAAAATCACCAATTCTAATTTCTTTAATCTCTCTATTATATTTTCAGATTACTCAAGTTTTCAAAAGCATTCACAAACCACTTCAATTGCTTAAATCTCTGATTTATTTTTGATACTCTTTTGATTCATAGCTATTTATATTTCCTAAATCTTCATAATCACATTTCATATTCTTGAGGATTAGATTATAGGAAAGTTGTACTCAATTAGACTCATTAGTGTTATCAAGAACATAACAAGTCAAAAATACTCTTTGTACCTAGTTGAAGTCCTCTTCGGCAGTTGAGGTAAGAAATCCCGTTCGGTTGTTTAGGTAAGTTGTAAACATATTCCTCTGGGTTTAGTGAGGGTTGTTAGTTAGAATTCCTACGAGGAGCTTAGGGACTGGACGTAGGACAAGAGGTCCGAACCAGTATAAAGTCTTGGTGCCCACTTTACTTATTGCTTACTGCTATTTTACCTATACCATTCCACTATTCCATATTATACGATCCTACCGCATAGCCTCTTTCAATTGGTATCAGAGCAAGGCCGTCCTATAACCATAACACCGTTATTCGACATATTGATAATATGGAAAATAACACAAGCGCAATAACTGCCTATAACTCTACATTTGCAGAAGGACAATCTACCCAAAGACCTCCTTTATTTAATGGATTAAACTATAATTATTGGGCTACAAGAATGAGGATTTATATGCAAGCAACAAGTTTTGAAGCTTGGAATGCAACTCAAACAGAGTTCGTTGTACCCACAACCGATTATCCTACATGGACACTGTAGGATCGATTTCACCCTAGAGCGGGGGTGAATAGGGTGATAGTGTAAATTATTAAAAATTAATCGCCGAAGCTTATTAATTAATTTCACTTCAGATCACAGAATAGCAGCACAGATATCGCAGAATATAAATAGTAGAATAAAACTTTACAACACAGAATTTACCCAGCTTCGGCAAAACCCTGCCTACGTGCTGCCCCCAAGGTTTCTACTAGAAATTAGATAGTCCCTCGCTTACACACGTAAACTCGCTATACCCGCTATTGACTAATCTAACTCTACGCTCAAAACCCTGCCACAACTCAACTACCGAGTTGCGAATTCCCAAACTACAACACGTAGTTTGTACCCTAGTCACACGACTAGAAAATTAAAAACGGTTTAAAAGAAAAATACAATTTAAAAACAATTTAAATAACAAAACCCTATTTTAAAAAAACAAAGCCCAAATTAAACAAAGGCCGGCCCCTTATTCACTTCTTCAACCCGTTCCTTTCATTTTTTCGTTCATAAAAAAAATGGTCGCTCCTCTTTTAATTGATGCCGGCACTTGTTTCTTCGTTCGTTCTTCTTCCTTTAAGAAATTAGGGCTATTGGTATGATTGAGGTCGCCGACTCCAGTAGCTTCGACCGAGATAAATATAATTCTGTTCCTTGCGTTCGTCGATCGATATGCCTCTTTGAGTTTCTGTCGGCTACTTCAATTCGATCAAGTTCGAATTATAATTGGTATGTTAATTTTTTGCTATTTGCTTTTCTTAGTTTTGGCTTGCTTGAACTTGATGCACAAATTGCCGATGATGATGTCAATTTATATAGGGTTTGTAACCCTAGATTTGCGTCGTATATTTTCTAATTGAATTCGTCAACTGATTCACTTCGGCCACTTGATGATGCTTGAATGATTAAGATCGATTCTGACTTTTTCATATGCGTATAATTTCATTTCTTGCGTCCCACGGCTTTGATGTTGACTTGTTCATATGCATGTATTTTCTTGCTATCCACGGCACAGCTTTGAATTTGTGGCTTGTACTTGTATACAGCTGTGTCCTTTACATGATTTCGACTTCACTGTTGCAAGTGTTGCGGTGTCATGTAGTAATTGACTTGTTCATGCTGTACTTGGATATTTGCAGTTCATTTGTACATTTGTTCACCTGCACTCTTCGTTTGATCTACTTGCATTGTTTCTGGCTTCATCTGTAGTCTTGTTCATTGATGGTTTTGGTCATTCGAGTTGTAGCTTGATGGTTTTGTGATTATAACTGGACATTTTGAGTTTGTTGCATTTGCTGGCTTGTACTGTCCACTGCCCTGATCTTGTTTGTTCGATCACTTTGTTGTTCGCATTGATGTTGCACTTGGTCTAGTTGTAGTTTGCATATCACCTGCTATTTCACGGTCTATTTGGTGGTATTTGATTCATTTGATACTTCTGTTAGGGCTGTTGGTCTTCGTTGCATTCAATTGCATTTGTGCATTGCCTTGCTGATTCATTTGTTTACACTCATGTGTTTGGTCTGCATGTTATGGCATGTCCCTTGTTTGGTTTTTGATGATATCTTGTTGGCTGTGCATTGAGCATTGTTCGAACTTGTATCACTGTCTGGTTCATCTTTGTTGCTTCACCACAGTTTGCATTTGCCACACTCGTGTTTTGGTTTGAACTTGCAGTTAAGAGTATTTTCATCTGGTCTTATCACTGTGTTGCATTCTTTGATGGTTCATTTGCTGAAATCTGTAGCATCTTGGTCAACTTGATGCTGTAGCTTGCTGTGTTGATCTTCCTTGCTACCTGGTCGACACTTGCACTGATATTCATTTGAGTTGGCCATCATGTATTTGTTGCAGTCCATGTTGTTGCTTGAGTCTCTGTTGCCTTGCTTCTGACCATGTTTATTACTGCAATACTTGTTGCACTTTTGTGGTCTGCACTGCTTGTTTTGCTGTTGGCTTGTATATTATTGCTATATATGCATTGTGCTTGCCTGTTGTACTCTGGTCTGTCCACTGACTTGCTGCCTTCATGTATATGTCGAACTAATCGGTTGCATCTGTGGTATATATATGTGTAGTTGTTATTGCCAGTTGCCACTTTGACATTCTGGCCTTGAACCTGTACTTGTAGTTTGCATTCATGTACTTGCAGTGTTGGTCTGACTTGAACTCGATTCACTTGTGTTGAATCCAGTTTCAAAACTCGGATTTGACCTTGTGTTCGTGTCGTATTTTTGAATTTATTGCACCTGAGTTGAACCTGTCCATATATTTGGGTTTGACCTTGTGCTCACCTGTCCCTGTAGCATTATCAAGTGTATATATCGGCGTGCACGGCCTTGTGGCATATACAGTAATACACTGTGTATGTCACAAGTTGTTCGTGTATGATGAATTCAAATTTAAATTATGACGAACAACCCAAATAACTGAGGCAAATCATATATTCAAAAATTATCTTCTATTTTTGAATTTCAAAAATATTTCTTTTTCAATTTTACTGCGTTAGTGAATATTTTTGCAGATTTCTCAGATGCTGGATTCATACTGGAATGCAGTTGAAGATAAATACGAGTGTGAGTGATATGTAGTGAGGTGCTGATGTAAAATAGTGATGTAATTGAATTTGTGTCAAAGTTGTATAGTGAATAGTGAGAGCTTGAATTTGTATACTATTCAAAATTGTAATAAATATTTGTTTGAATAAAATATTCGTTTGAATTCAAATTCTGTGTTATTTATTTTATTCAGCAAATATTTATTTAATCTGTGAAAAATAAAATAGTATATTATCAAATACATTTAAACGAATGAATATATGTTTATTATCATCAAACAAAAATAATATAAGCGCATATTCAACAATCTCCCCCTTTTGATGATAACAAACATATATTTAAGAGTTTGAATATGTTAAATGTATTTGATCATTGATATGCTCTAATTGCTCCCCCTATTTAAATGCTTCCTCTCTACATGATGCTCCCCCTACATATATGCATACAAATAAAAATATGCAAATGATTCTAGATGAAAATAGAAAATTATTTGACCTTTGCTTGATTTTATTTGACAAAATCTTAACTTTTCTCTCCCCCTTTTGTTATCAGCAAAAGAATAATAGTGTTAGAGAAAATAGAGAAAAAGTAATCGATATCAATCCAACATTAAAACTCAATTGAATATAAATATCAAATTTCAATAAAAAATCAAACAAAAATCATAAATATTTTGTTAGGCGCATATTCCACTTTTAGAATGATGGAGATGATGTCATCATATAAAACCATACAGTTGTGTCTATTTGTGGTATTTTTATATCAGGAATTTGAATATCTACTAACCATGCATAACTGTTAGGACTTTTAAATGAGATTAGTAGTATTCCAATTTTATTTTTTTAAAATGAATTCAAGTATCTTCTAACCACGCATAACCGTGAGGACTTTTAAATGGGATTAGAATCAACTTGTTTATTTTACAAATCAACTTTTGATATGCGTTCCATACATGCATAACCGCGAGGACTTTTAAATGAGCATGGAAGCACATAACAAATTCCAAGTAATTCACCCATGCATAACCGTGAAGACTTTTAAATGAGAGTGAATACTTTGGTATTTATTTATTTTATTTTATTATTATTATTATTATTATTATTTTAAAAAAAAAATTGAAAATGAAAAACGAACGATTCCTGTTTAAAGTACCACATTTCAACAAACTATATAGAATTTTGATGAGTGATGGTTGATAGAAATATGATAGGTATAGAGATGGTCATGGAATTTTTACCAACAAAAAGTTTTATAACTCTTGTTTAAATTTCTAAAGAAATTTTCTAATTATACTTTCTCGAGTTATAATATATAATCAATATCAACACTCATCACTTTTTCAATCACTATTTTTCTTTTCGATAATCATTTGGGAGTCAGATTAGTCATAATAGTCATTTAAAATCAAATTCAAAAATAATTATGAAATTAATTTTTCAAAAATGAATAATCTGAAAATATGGTCAAAAATGATTTTCTCCAGGGGGCTTTTAAAAGAAAATTTTCTGCTATTTGAAAATTATTTGAAATGAAAAATATGCAGATATTTTCTTTGAAAAACGATGCAGTTACTAAATGTCTCAAAAAAAATCACGTTTCACTAGTAATTTTTCTATCAACTAGATTACCAGTGTAACCTGCATCTGAATTTCTCTTTCACTCAAAAATTTTCATCAATTGAATTTTATAGACCAAAACATGAAGTGTGCATCAAAAATTTCAAACTCAATTTTTTCAGCAATTTAAATGACATTCTTTTGAATTTGAAATGAAGCCGTGTAAATAATTGAAAACCGTGAATATAGAGTCAGTCATATTATATTCAATTGTAATATCCAACAAAACACTATTTTTAATCCAAAATGATATATATGAAGTAATTCAAAGAATTTAGAGATTTTTATAGTGTTTTTGGCATAAGAATATAATTGGCTTAACTATTTTGAATAAATCAGAATCAAAAATCATCATCTTTTCATCAATCATAATATTGGCTGAATTAATTCAAAATACGGTGCAGATTATCACATTTAATATATCGTTTAAAACATACCATACCTGTTTTACCTTTACGATATTTTTCGTTGTTGTCTGTTGTGATTCAGTCACCTTTATACTAGCCTAAGGAACTTAGCTTTGTCGCCCGTTGTGTTTCTGGAACAGCCAAAATCCAGAGAACACTATTGTTGTTCCTTAGCCTGCCACCACACCTACACGGAAAAGGATTTATGTGACCTATTTGTTTTTATAGGTCCATGGTTCTTAGTGGCAGAAAATTTTGAAAAATAATTATGTGTAGACCCAAAACTATTTATAATTGTTCCCTTTAGCACCCAAATTTGTTTAACTTTGAGAGATTTTATATTTGTGCCTTTTGGAACCCAATTCGGTATAGTTTTCACATGTTTGGGTCTATACCAACAATTATTGTGATCGTGTCCAAATTTTCTACAAATCGTGCACATGGATTTAGCTTGACTAATATTGCTTTCAACAATTTTCGAACTATTATATCCAAGTCCTTGTCTAACCGAATTAACAGTTTGCTTTCCTAATAGCATATTCAACGATTTTTCACTTTTTGAAAATTTATCTAAAGTTGTTGACAATTGTTGGACTTGTGATTTGAGAGATTCATTTTCGTTTAACAACTGTGTGCACTTTTTAATAGAATTCTCTCTCCTAGTATTTTCATTCTCCTTTAAAATCAGAATTTCATTTTCAAGTGTTTTTATATTGATTTCTGATTTTCTAATTTCCTTTTCAAATGTTGGACACTTATCACACTTAGGGATCCTACTTTGATAGGTTTTAACTAATTGATCAAGTTGTTTATTACATTCTATCAAAGTATCTTTTTGAGATTCAAGTTTGGCGTATTTTTCCCTAAGTCGTTCAAAACAACCGTTTACTTCATGAAAATATATAAGCAACTCAGAATGGGTAAGTTTTGATACCTCACTTGGCTCATCATCGTCACTGTCAGTTGTATTACCTTGAAGACACAATTCTGCCTTTTCGCTTTCACTGCCAGTGCTTTGATCATTCTCGTCTATTTCATCCCAAGTGGCTGCAAAACTTTTCTTTTTCTGTTTCTTTCCATGGCTGGATTTAATTTGTGGACAATCGGGCTTGATATGGCCAGGTTTGTTGCAATTATAACAAATAAACTTTTGTTCTTCTGAGTAGTCTAGTGCTTTGGCTATTCTGCCTTTTGCTTTTTGATTTCGAGCTGAATTTCCATGTTTTTGATTCCATTTTTTGAATTTCCTTATTAACAGCTCCAATTCTGCTGCTCCATCATCTTCATTGTTATCATCATCACTTTCGGTTGTTCCTTTGAGAGCTATTGATTTCTTTTGAGTGTCACCTCCTTCACGCTCTTCTTTGAATTTCATTTCTAGCTCATAAGTGGTGAGATTTCCGATGAGTTCCTCAACTTTAAGTTGTTTTAAATCTTTCGATTCTTGTATGGCAGTTACTTTTGCTTCAAAGCTTCGTGGAAGGACTCTGAGGATTTTTCGGACTATTTCTAATTCGGTGTATGTTTTTCCGAGAGCTTTTGATTTGTATACGATATTGGAGAGTCGTCCGTACATCTCTTTGACATTTTCTTCCTTCGCCATTTTGAAGTTCTCGTATTCGCTGCTTAGCATTGCAAGGCGAGATTCTTTGACTTGAGATGTTCCTTCGTGAGTCACTTCTAGTATGTGCCATATTTCCTGCGCAGTTAGACAATGTGAGACACGATTAAATTCAAATTGATCCAATGAACAGATAATAGAATTCATAGTTTTGGCATTAGTATTCTGTAATTTATTTTCTAGTTCTGTCCATTGTTCCTTGGGTTTCTCTATTTCCTGATTATCTACAGTTATAGTTGGTATACTATAACCTGTCTCAACAATATTCCAAGCGTCAATGGTTTTCAGAAAAATTTGCATTCTATTTTTCCAGTAAGCATATTCACCATTGAACATTGGTGGTCTGACTATGGATTGCCCTTCTGCAAAAGCATTATTAAAAGAAGCCATTTTAAAAATTCAAATTTCTGAACAAAAACTGATTTTTTCAAAAAAAATAGAATTTTTAAAACAAATGTTGACTTCTATTCCTAGCTCTGATACCACTTGTAGGATCGATTTCACCCTAGAGGGGGGGTGAATAGGGTGATAGTGTAAATTATTAAAAATTAATCGCGGAAGCTTATTAATTAATTTCACTTCAGATCACAGAATAGCAGCACAGATATCGCAGAATATAAATAGCAGAATAAAACAGAACAACACAGAATTTACCCAGCTTCGGCAAAACCCTGCCTACGTGCTGCCCCCAAGGTTTCTACTAGAAATTAGATAGTCCCTCGCTTACACACGTAAACTCGCTATACCCGCTATTGACTAATCTAACTCTACGATCAAAACCCTGCCACAACTCAACTACCGAGTTGCGAATTCCCAAACTACAACACGTAGTTTGTACCCTAGTCACACGACTAGAAAATTAAAAATGGTTTAAAAGAAAAATACAATTTAAAAACAATTTAAATAACAAAACCCTATTTTAAAAAAACAAAGCCCAAATTAAACAAAGGCCGGCCCCTTATTCACTTCTTCAACCCGTTCCTTTCATTTTTTCGTTCATAAAAAAAATGGCCGCTCCTCTTTTAATTGATGCCGGCACTTGTTTCTTCGTTCGTTCTTCTTCCTTTAAAAAATTAGGGCTTTTGGTATGATTGAGGTCGCCGACTCCAGTAGCTTCGACCGAGATAAATATAATTCTGTTCCTTGCGTTCGTCGATCGATATGCCTCTTTGAGTTTCTGTCGGCTACTTCAATTCGATCAAGTTCGAATTATAATTGGTATGTTAATTTTTTGCTATTTGCTTTTCCTGGTTTTGGCTTGCTTGAACTTGATGCACAAATTGCCGATGATGATGTCAATTTATATAGGGTTTGTAACCCTAGATTTGCGTCGTATATTTTCTAATTGAATTCGTCAACTGATTCACTTCGGCCACTTGATGATGCTTGAATGATTAAGATCGATTCTGACTTTTTCATATGCGTATAATTTCATTTCTTGCGTCCCACGGCTTTGATGTTGACTTGTTCATATGCATGTATTTTCTTGCTATCCACGGCACAGCTTTGAATTTGTGGCTTGTACTTGTATACAGCTGTGTCCTTTACATGATTTCGACTTCACTGTTGCAAGTGTTGCTGTGTCATGTAGTAATTGACTTGTTCATGCTGTACTTGGATATTTGCAGTTCATTTGTACATTTGTTCACCTGCACTCTTCGTTTGATCTACTTGCATTGTTTCTGGCTTCATCTGTAGTCTTGTTCATTGATGGTTTTGGTCATTCGAGTTGTAGCTTGATGGTTTTGTGATTATAACTGGACATTTTGAGTTTGTTGCATTTGCTGGCTTGTACTGTCCACTGCCCTGATCTTGTTTGTTCGATCACTTTGCTGTTCGCATTGATGCTGCACTTGGTCTAGTTGTAGTTTGCATATCACCTGCTATTTTACGGTCTATTTGGTGGTATTTGATTCATTTGATACTTCTGTTGGGGCTGTTGGTCTTCGTTGCATTCAATTGCATTTGTGCATTGCCTTGCTGATTCATTTGTTTACACTCATGTGTTTGGTCTGCATGTTATGGCCTGTCCCTTGTTTGGTTTTTGATGATATCTTGTTGCTGTGCATTGAGCATTATTCGAACTTGTATCACTGTCTGGTTCATCTTTGTTGCTTCACCACAGTTTGCATTTGCCACACTCGTGTTTTGGTTTGAACTTGCAGTTAAGAGTATTTTCATCTGGTCTCATCACTGTGTTGCATTCTTTGATGGTTCATTTGCTGAAATCTGTAGCATCTTGGTCAACTTGATGTTGTAGCTTGCTGTGTTGATCTTCCTTGCTACCTGGTCGACACTTGCACTGATATTCATTTGAGTTGGGCATCATGTATTTGTTGCAGTCCATGTTGTTGCTTGAGTCTCTGTTGCCTTGCTTCTGACCATGTTTATTACTGCAATACTTGTTGCACTTTTATGGTCTGCACTGCTTGTTTTGCTGTTGGCTTGTATATTATTGCTATATATGCATTGTGCTTGCCTGTTGTACTCTGGTCTGTCCACTGACTTGCTGCCTTCATGTATATGTCGAACTAATCGGTTGCATCTATGGTATATATATGTGTAGTTGTTATTGCCAGTTGCCACTTTGACATTCTGGCCTTGAACCTGTACTTGTAGTTTGCATTCATGTACTTGCAGTGTTGGTCTGACTTGAACTCGATTCACTTGTGTTGAATCCAGTTTCAAAACTCGGATTTGACCTTGTGTTCGTGTCGTATTTTTGAATTTATTGCACCTGAGTTGAACCTGTCCATATATTTGGGTTTGACCTTGTGCTCACCTGTCCCTGTAGCATTATCAATTGTATATATCGGTGTGCACAGCCTTGTGGCATATACAGTAATACACTGTGTATGTCACAAGTTGTTCGTGTATGATGAATTCAAATTTAAATTATGACGAACAACCCAAATAACTGAGGCAAATCATATATTCAAAAATTATCTTCTATTTTTGAATTTCAAAAATATTTCTTTTTCAATTTTACTGCGTTAGTGAATATTTTTGCAGATTTCTCAGATGCTGGATTCAAACTGGAATGCAGTTGAAGATAAATACGAGTGTGAGTGATATGTAGTGAGGTGTTGATGTAAAATAGTGATGTAATTGAATTTGTATCAAAGTTGTATAGTGAATAGTGAGAGCTTGAATTTGTATACTATTCAAAATTGTAATAAATATTTGTTTGAATAAAATATTCGTTTGAATTCAAATTCTGTGTTATTTATTTTATTCAGCAAATATTTATTTAATCTGTGAAAAATAAAATAGTATATTATCAAATACATTTAAACGAATGAATATATGTTTATTATCATCAAACAAAAATCATATAAGCGCATATTCAACAGACACAAACTCAGAAGAATGAAGCCAGTGCAAATGCCAAAGCTATGAATATGCTATTTTGCTCTTTGGATAGAAATGAGTTCAATCGTGTTAGCATTTGTACTACTGCACATCAGATATGGGATACACATAGAACCATACATGTAGGCACAAACAAGGTCAAACAAACAAAGATTTCCATGTTAAAGAACCAGTTCCAAAACTTCAGAATGCGACAAAATGAATCTATCAATGACATGTATTCGAGATTTCATGACATTCATCATGCCTTAATAGGATTAGGAGAAAATTTTACGAATTTTGATATTGTATCTAAGGTCCTAAATTCACTCACTGATGAATGTGAGAGAAAAGTATTAGCAATCGAGGAAGCAAATGATCTGTCTACAATGAAACCAAAAGAATTAATTGGAAACCTTATGTCTTATGAAGTTAACATGCAAGTTAAGAAAGACCAAGCATAGGAAACAAAAAATGTGGCTTTCAACGCAGAAAAGGAAGAATCGGAGTCTAAAGATGAGGATTTAGCATTTATTGCCAAAAATTTCAAGAAATTCTTAAAATATAGAAAAGGAAATAAAAACGGTTTCAAAAAGAATTTCTAGAACAAACCTTCATCTTCAAATATAGAATGCTTCAATTGTCACAAGAAAGGACACATGCACATGGATTGTCTAGAACAAAAAAGGAAAATCAAAAAATCTTCAACAACAAAAATAAGAAGGATAAACTCAAAAAGAAGGCGTTTCTAACATGGGACGACTCAGATTCATCTTCATCCGAAAGTGATAGTGATAGCGATAATGAACAAGCAAATGTATGCTTTATGGATCAAGAATCCGAGGTTAGTGATTTATCTTATGATGATTTAATAGAAGTAAACACTGAATTTTTAAATAATATAAAAATTCTCAAAAAGAAACTTAAAGAGACACGTGAAAATCAGAACAAAGCTGAATTTGAAAGAGATATGTTAAAAGACAAGAAAAAAATATTGGAAGAAGAATTTGAAAAAGTTCAAGAATCTCTCTCAAACTCAGACAGTCAACTTTTACTTTTGAGCCAAGAAATTGAAACTCTAAAGACAAAGAATGATAAAATAATTTCTGAAAATCACAATTTAAAAAATAAAATAAAACAAGTTGAATTAGAAAATACTAGTCTTCAAATTAAATTAGACAACATTACTAAAAATGTTTCTAATTTTAACAAAGGAAGAGAAAATTTATCTAAGATTTTAGAAAATTCTCAATCTTCCTCAAATAAACATGAATTACGATATAAAAAGGAGTCAAAAATTTCTCAAAAGAAAAACACTAATCTTAAGAAGAATAATGATTCAAAACATAATATATCATTAAGAGCACCTACTAAAACAAAAGTAGAAACTAAGATAACTAAAATTTGGGTCCCAAAGACTAACAATAATTTAATTAGGAACAAATATGTTAAAACATTTATGAATACTGTTCATAACAATAAAAATTATATTTATAAAAGGGATACTAAACCCACTTGGGTTTGGCTTCCTAAGATCTAACTCTTAGGACCCTATTAAAAGGTGGGTACCAATGTATGTATTAATATATTTTGCAGGTCCCACTCAAGAAAAGAAAATGGATTTTGGATAGTGGTTGCTCAAAACACATGACCGGAGACAAAGAAATGCTTACAAATATTTCATATTTTGATGGTGGCTCTGTTACCTTCGAAGATGACTCAAAAGGCTTCATCATTGGCAAAGGAGATGTGTGCAACTACGGTATATCAAATTTACCCATTATTACAAATGTTTCTTTAGTTAAAAACTTAAAACATAACTTATTAAGCATAAGTCAACTATGCGACAAAGGTTTTAAGATAACTTTTTCTGAAAATAAATGTTGTATATTTGATCAAAATCAAAATCTTATTTTTGAAGGAAAGAGAGATAGAAATATTTATGTTTTAAACATGAAAACTAATAATAACAAAGATATGTGTTTAATGGTTAAAGATAATGATCCTTGGTTATGGCACAAAAGATTTTGTCATATTAATTTTAAGACTATTCAAAAAAATTCAAAAAATGAATTAGTCAAAGGCTTACCAAAAATAAATTTTAAAATAAATAATATTGAGATGATTGTCAACTAGGTAAATTAACTAAATCATCTTTTAAATCGAAGAAAGTCATTTCAACTTACAACCATTAGAATTATTACATATGGATTTATTCAGACCAATACAAGTTCAATCTATTAACCATAATCGATATGTTTTTGTAATAGTTGACGCTTTCTCAAGATATACATGGACGATATTTATGAAAAATAAAAGTGATACTTTTGAATATTTCAAAAAATTTGTCAAAAGAATTCAAAATATTAAGAATTTAAAAGTCAAAAATATAAGGAGTGATCATGGAGGTGAATTTGAAAATGAATCATTTGAATTATTTTGTAAACAGAAAGGAACAAATCATAATTTTTCATTTCCTAGAACTCCACAACAAAATGGAGTTGTAGAAAGGAAAAATAGAACTCTTCAAGAATGCGCAAGAACGTTATTAAATGGAAGTACATTACCAAAGCATTTTTGGACAGAAGCTGTAGCAACTGCGTGCTACGTATTAAATCGTATTTCCATAAGACCTTTAACTAAAAACACGTCATATGAACTTTTTAATGGAAGAAAACCTAATATTTCGTACTTAAAAATCTTTGGATCAAAATGTTTTATTCTTAACACAAAAGACCAACTTGGAAAATTCGATTCAAAAGCTGACCATGGTATTTTTGTAGGTTACTCAGAAGGAAGTAAGGCATATCGTGTTTTTAATAAATGAACAAATGTAATAGAAGAAACTTTACATGTATCTTTTGATGAAAACTTTAATAAACATACAATCATCAAAGATGATGAAGAAATTATATCTAACACAGAAAATATAAGTTTTGAAAATAATGAATATATTAATCAAATCGATAATAATCAAATTAGATCTCCTCCTAGAACTCTATGAGATCATCCTACACAAAATATGATTGGAGAAATTGACTCACAAGTTCAAACAAGAAGTCGACTAAACCAAATGGGACATGTTGCCTTTATTTCAACAATAGAACCTAAAAATCCTAAAGAAGCGTCAACAGATGACTACTGGATTGTTGCTATGCAAGAAGGATTAAATCAATTTGAACGTAACAATGTTTGGGAATTAGTTCCCCGACCTACTAATCAATCAGTTATAGGAACTAAATGGGTTTACAAAAATAAAGTAGATGAACAAGGAAATATAACTAGAAATAAAGCTAGACTAGTAGCACAAGGATATAATCAAGAGGAAGGTATCAACTTTGAAGAAACATTTGCTCCTGTTGCAAGATTAGAAGCAATACGTATTCTATTAGCTTACGCTTGTTTTCACAATTTTAAACTTTATCAAATGGATGTTAAAAGTGCTTTTTTAAATGGTTTTATAAAAGAAAATGTATATGTAGAACAACCCCCTTTATTCACTCATAAAAAATATCCAGATCATATATATAAATTAAAGAAAGCCTTATATGGTCTCAAACAAGCACCTCGTGCTTGGTATGAGATACTTAAGAGCTATCTACTAGATTCGGAATTTCAAATTGGAAAAGTAGATCAAACTTTATTCATTAAAAACACTACTAAAGATATTTTAATAATTCAAATATATGTAGATGACATTATATTTGGTTCAACTAATGAAAAATTGTGTAAAGAATTTTCAAATATAATGACTAAAGAGTTCGAAATGTCACATATGGGAGAATTATCTTACTTTCTCGGTCTTCAAATTAAACAATTAACAAACGGAATTTTCTTAAACCAAGAAAAATATTGCACTAATCTAATTAAACGCTTAGGAATGGAAAACACTTCTGGTAAACCTACTCCTATGAGTACCACAACTCATCTCGATCGAGATGAAAATGGCAAGAGTGTAGACCAAAAGTTGTTTAGAAGTATGATAGGCTCTTTACTTTACTTAACCGCTAGTAGACCAGACATAATGATGAGTGTATGTTTATGTGCACGTTTTCAAGCTAATCCAAAAGAATCACATTTAAGAGCCGTAAAACGAATTATGCGATATCTTAACTATACTAAAGATTTTGGTCTTTTCTATCCAAAAGATTGTCCATTCGAGTTAGTTTCATTTAACGATGCTGATTTTGGTGAATCTCGAATGGATAGAAAAAGTACAAGTGGTACGTGCCATTTCATTGGAAAATCACTTGTATCTTTGTTTAGTAAGAAACAAAATTGGTCTCGCTTTCAACCTGTGAAGCGGAATATATATCTGCCGCATAAGCTAGTACCTAATTCATATATATACAACAAACACTTGAAGATTTTAATATAAATTTAGCAAACTCTACAATATATTGTGATAATACAAGTACAATAAATTTATTTAAAAATCCAGTAAATCACTCTTGTACAAAACATATTGATATTCCTCGCCATTTTCTACGTGATAATATCGAAAAAGGAATTATCAATTTAGAATATATTTCTACCGAAAATCAAATTGCCGATATATTTACTAAACCATTACTAGAAAACTCATTCATAAAAGTACGACGAGAATTAGGAATAATTTCTTTCAATGATATTTAATAACAAGAATTATAATGGCAAGGAACCTAATACATGAACAACATATCTCTTACTTTAATTCACTTCATTTAAAAGGCTTTTTTACATAACTATAGGTTTGAAAAACTTAATCATTTATACTTTGAATTAGCTAATATTTCATACATTAAAACATAACCATCCATTTCAAAACAAATTATTAACCATTAATTTAATTTCTGGTTCTAAATCCTTAATGATTTTACACCACATTTTGTTTATATAACTCCAAACCTATATATACATGTTAAAATTTCAAACAAAATACAAATTCTTTTTCAAAACGATCAATCTCTGTTGAAAAATGTCTTCCAACAAATCAAACTCTCCCATCATCATAACTTTTTCAACCGATAGCTCAGCTGATTCACCTCAACTTCCTACGCCAACACCAGCACACGAGCCTGTGTATAAATGGGAAAATTACTGAACCGGGTACACACCGGATTCCAAGAAGGCCAAACGTTCGTTATTTATTTCTCCCGACACGAAGAAAAAGATCGATGAACTTCATCATTATCAACAGCAACAATTAGACCTTCAACGAGAATTGTATTTTGAACAGAAAGTAACGGGTAAACGCCTAAGCTTTCTTGAACAAATTAGTTTGAAGTTTTGTAGCTCGAAGAAAAAGGATGGGTGTGAACCTTTACCACGACCAGTTAATCCGTATGATCCATCTTCGTCGTATCGTACTTCAAACGACCCAATACATCCTTGGGTCTCGCCTCAAAGACATCAGTATAGTCCAAATTCATAGGACAAAAACTACATGGCGAATGAAAGATATACAACACAAAAGAAGAAGACTCCATCCCCCAAGACTCCAACTCCCAAGAAATGATATTTTTTAAAGGCTAAAATAATGATGTTGTATTGTAATACTATTATACAATTGTAAAAATTTCATTAAATAAAACATTTACATATATTTTCAACATACAACTAAAAAATGCAAAATTCAGTCAATTGAATTTTTCTGCTCAGTCAACTGAAATTAACACAGAAACTTTCAGCCAAAAGTTCAGTCGATTACAAATTTCTGCTCAGTCAACTGAACTTTACACAGAAACTCCTCATTCACGAATTCAGTCGACTGAAAACTCTGTTCAGTCGACTGAATCTTACCCAGAAAATTTTCGTGTACCTTTTCAGTCGACCGAACAGACAATTCAGTCGACTGAACAGACAATTCAGTCGACTGAACGTCGTTTCCCAAATTACTTTTCTCTTTTTACCCATCAGTTTTGTCACTTTACCTTTTACTTTTACCATTCTCCAAGCTTCATCACCATTTCTCCTAAAACCCTAGCTCCCTATCTTAACTTTTTATTTCAATTTCTTCTCAATATTTCACAAAAATGCCTCCCAAACGATCAAGAGCTTCTACTTCAACATCCTCCGAGCCAATTGATGCTCAAATTGCTCAATGGCTTTATGATGGAGTGGCTGTCACTAGATGGAATAAAATGAAGAATTCAAGGATTTTCGAACACTCATTTGTCGATTTCCAAAGTCTTCAAACTTACAACATTCAAGCCTTGACCGATCAAGCAAATTTGACATCCCTACAAGATATTAAACGCAATGATCTTGCCATTAATCATACTATGGTAAAATTGTTCTAAGCTAATCTAAATCTTGGACACCAAACTCCATGAAATCCAAACGATAGTGTTTGGAGTATGGTGTGCGGTAAAAATGTATTTTTTTTCTCTAGACTGCATTGCACTTATTCTAGGATCTCCTAACATTGGTAGAAAGCTTGAGGAAATAGAATTTAATCCCCATATTCGGGACAACATCAATCATCAATTTTTGGATGATAACATTAATATCCGGGATATCAAATCAACTTCTATACGACCAAGAGCTAGGCTTATACAAAGCTCTTATGCGTACCATCACTCCTCACATAGGCTCATATGAAATCCTATACCCAAATAACTATCGGGCAATTTATGCCATTTGGGGTAATATAAAAGTTAATTGGGTTCAAAATTCTTGATGAATTTCTTACATTCAATAATGGAAAAATGAGAACAATATACTATGGCGAGTATATCATGCGACTACTCCTCAACGTTGATTCGCCACTACCAGAGTCCGAATTTACAACGGTTCACCAAATCATCCAATGGACTATAAGACTCATGCAACTCTCGACAAGACCTCCTCGCATCATGTATCTAGCCGAATAGAAAGCACGTAATCGACAACCTCACCAATCTCCTCAGGCCCAACAAGAAGAACCTCATATTCAAGATGGTGATATTCATCTTGTTCAACCGGATTATACTACAAATCAGTCATTAGGAATTCTATCAAGAAATCAACAAATTCCAGATAATCCCCTCAAAAGGTTGATCACAAACTTGATAGAATAAAAGGTTTCTTCAAAAAGCTATGGTATGCCATCTCATGCACAAGCTCCACTTCTGCTTCGACCTCACGCGGCAAGCGTCCGGCTCCAACATTCACATGGACATCTTCCGAAGAAAATCCAAGCAGCAGCACTAGTGGTAACAGTGGTGGTCAAGGAAGTAGAGCTTTTCAACAACCAACTGGTGGCCCGGTTATTCGAGAACTAGAAGGAGGACGTGAAGGATCTTATGATTGGGACAAGGATCAGTGATCATTTTTATTGGTTTGATTTCCGGAAACTTTATTTATTCTCAAACATTTCTGATAAGGCTTGTATAAATAGCCTTCTTTTATGAAACTCTGTGGTTTGTTTAATTCATACTATGGTTATGTCTATATGAGATTATTTCTTCTTGACAATTATATATATATATATATATATATATTACTTCCTTTTTGTCGATGACAAAGGGGGAGAAAGGTCACTAACTTTGTTTTATAGGAAAAATAGTGCATATATTCAGGGGGAGGAAACATAAATTACATCTCTACAAACATAGGTTTTGTCATCAATCAAAGAGAAGGAGAATGTTGATACTATATTTTAATCAATGACAATGTGCTTCAACAAAAAGGAAGAGAAACGTGCAAAGCTAAAGGAAGGAGTATGAAGACCAAGGACATCATGAGTAATTATTATATATAGGTCTTAGTCTTAGTTTTATTGTTAAAATCTATCCTCAAGAAACTTGCACAAACATAAAAAAACACATAACACCACTTCATATTTCAGTTAAGTGTTCATTGTGCATAATCTACCAGTTCAGTCGACTGAACAGGGTATTTTAGTCGACTGAACCTATTACACATTTTACAACATGCACAGTTCCAGTCGACTGAAATCCCTGTTCAGTCGACTGAATTTGAACCTGTGAATTTTTCCTGAAGAGACACCTTCTTCTCCCAAGAGTTGCAGCCATTCTCCAATGGAAATGGATGCATCTCTTGCCTGCACCTTTTGCAAATGGTTACACTTCTTCTACACATATAAAAACATGTTTCTATCATTTGTAAAATCACCAATTCTAATTGCTTTAATCTCTCTATTATATTTCCAGATTACTCAAGTTTTCAAAAGCATTCACAAATCACTTCAATTTCTTGAATCTCTGATTTATTTTTAGTACTCTTTTGATTCATAGCTATTTATATTTCCTAAATCTTCACAATCACATTTCATATTCTTGAGGATTAGATTATAGGAAAGTTGTACTCAATTAGACTCATTAGTGTTATCAAGAACACAACAAGTCAAAAATACTCTTTGTACCTAGTTGAAGTCCTCTTCGGCAGTTGAGGCAAGAAATCCCATTTGGTTGTTCGAGTAAGTTGCAAACCTATTCCTCCGGGTTAAGTGAGGGTTGTTAGTTAGAATTCCTACGAGGAGCTTAGGGACTGGACGTAGGATAAGAGGTCCGAACCAGTATAAAGTCTTGGTGTCCACTTTACTTATTGCTTACTGCTATTTTACCTATACCATTCCACTATTCCATATTATACGATTCCACCGCATTTCCTCTTTCAATTTCCTGTCATCAAGGCTATTTCTTCATTATCATCACTGTTTGAGTCTTGAAACCTACTGTACATATCTGAAATTGACTCATTTCGATTCATCTTAAATAATTGAAAACGATTGGTCAAGATTGATATTTTGGTCTGTTTAACTTTGCTAGTTCCTTCACGAGTAACTTGCAAAGTTTAACATATTTCATATGCAGACTTACAGACAAACACTCTATTAAACTCATTCTTATCAAGTGAACAGAATAGAATATTCATGGCTTTGGAATTGTTTTGTGCAATAGTATTTTGCTCAACGGTCCATTGTGCAAAATCAGTTGTGGGTTCAATGTACTCATTTTATATGATGTTCCATGTGTCTAATGCTATTGATTGTAAATATATTTTCATCCTACATGCCTAATATGCATAGTTACTTCCATTAAAAAATGGTGGTCTGGCAGTAGACTGACCCTCTATAAATAAACTAGTGATAATGTTGACATCACCAGGAATCCATATGAAAACTTTTCAAATATCAGATTATGAAAACTTTGAAAATCAATGCTCTAATACCAAATGTTGGAAATGCAGACTACAGATCTTAAGGCTGGATTAACAGTACAGGGGGTGAATAGTGTTTAATGGGTTTTATGAAAATTTTGAAATCTTTTGAAATTAAACATAGATAGATGCAATTCACAAACGCAGAGACAATCATAGAATCGGACACAGATCCAAATAGTAAATAAAAAGCAGTAAAGAAAAGAACAAACCAGAACTTTATACTGGTTCGGAGTTACCCTACTTTCAGTCCCACACAATTTCTTGTGCAGATTTCCTTTTAAATATAATGTCGATATTACAACCTCGATTTCAAGGCCACAAGATACACTCTCCTGTCTTCGAGTCTAGGGCAAACTCTCTTGATTTAACCAGTTATAAGATCACCTAATTGATTTACGGGCTACAATCAAACCTAATTGATTTACAGGCCATAACACATCGTTTTCAATCACACTTTAATAGAGAGAGGCTCGATACTTCAATCTTTTGATCTTTGATTACAAATGATCCTATGACTTTGAATAGCATGGAGATCTTTGAGAGAGAGTGGCAAAGAATCAAACTAAAGATGATCGAGTTTGATTCACTTTGGATTTTGGTAGAGTTTTGTTAAAGTATTTGAAATATAAGAGAATCTTTTTATAGAGAAGAAGGAGTGAAGAAATGAAGGAAAACTTATGTAAAAATTTGTTTAATACATCAGGTATTTATAGAAGAACAACAGTCATGTCAGTTCACGAAAGGTCATGACAAATAGACACTTCTTTTGAAAATTTAAATTTTGAAATAAACGGCCACCATGTCGACATGGGGGGATGGGTTATGTAGACATGCCTATGTATATTTTGAATATTGATTTTTCTTTAAAATTGATTTCTATTCTAAAACTTATCAAAACAATTTCTGAAGTTTATAAACCGTTTTAAATATAGTTTAAACTTATAAAAGAGATATAAAAAAATAACCTTAAAATATATAATCTATAATATTAAAAACTAAGTATAGAATATATTTTGAGATTTTAAAACTTATAATATTAAAATTAGGAGTTAGTTTAAAAACAAGAGAATATTTTGAAATCAAAATATAAAAGATGATAAAAATATTTAAGGCTAAAATATTTAACCGAGAGAGATGACTTTTAAAAAGTTTCTGGAAAAATATTTAAAATAAATCATTTTGAAAATTTCATGAATTCCATTCCACTAGAGAAGGTCGTGGGTTGCATCCTACTATTAAAATGAGATGATGGATTCCATTCCATAATTAAAATTCGAATAAAGATTTTAGTGATATTATGAAATTTTAACATAAGTCTAGACACTATTACTTATCTTCATATATTGAACTCTTAAAGTCTTGATATATTAAACTCTTGATACTCATGAGTCTTCAGTCTTGATTTCTTCAATCTTGAATTTGTCAGTCTTGAATCTTTACACTCAGTCTTGAATCTTTATACTGTACAATCTTCATTCTTCAGTAGCTGCATATATATCCTGCATATAAATGCATACATATATATATAGATAAGAATATTAGTGTTTACCTTTTATAATAAGTCCTAAGGTTGTTGTCATCAAAATCATGATCTAAGGAACTAACAGGAGCGCCTACCAAACGCTCCTCGAAGGCAAGAGTGGTCTTGGTAACCCCTAAGAGTGATCAATCTACTACAACCTAAAACTTGAGTTTCCCATAATGAACAACAAAAAAGAATATGAAGCGCTAATCATAGGGATCAATATAGCGAAGTAGGTAGGAGTCAAAACATTGCATATACATAGCTACTATCAATTGGTGGTTTGCTAGTTGAAGAAGAAATTTCAAGCTAATGGAGCAAGGCATGCCCCTTATTTAACAAAGGTTCTGGAACTACTTAATGAAATTGAATACTGCATGATAACACATATTCCCACGGAGGAGAACACAAAGACTGATTCGCTCGCTAAGTTGGCTAGCTCCTAGGATTCACAATTTATGGGTTTAGTTCCAGTGGAGGTATTAATAACTTCGAGCGTCGACCGGATGGACATCGATTGGATCTTGGAGGCTGAAGTTGAAAAGGAATCATGGATGAATCCGATGTAGTAGTACCTGCTAAATGGAACTCTTGGACTGAAGGAATGAATGAATAAAACTCCTATGAAAAGTTTTAATGCTTATTGTTTAAGGAGTATTATATAGGACAGGATTCTCAGCCCTCTGTTGCGATGTGTCAAGAAACTAAAAGGATCCTTGCAGACGTACATGAAGGAGCTTGCATTGATCACACTAGGGGGAAAACATTGGCAAGAAAGATTATTCACTGCGGATATTTTTGGCCAATCATTGATTGAGATGAGGCAGATCATAGAAGGAGGTGCAATAGATGCCAAAGATTAGTGAAGATTCCCAGAGCTCGATCAATAGAAATTAAATAAACGGTTAGCTGTGACCGTTTATAGTATGAGGGATTGACACTACCAGCGTACTACCAATGTCAAAAGGGGGATCAAAGTATGCCATTATTGTAATTGACTATTTCATGAAATAGGCCAAAGCGGAGCCGCTTGCCACAATCATCACGAAGAAGGTAATCAATTTCTCATTCAAAAACATTGTCAGTCTTAGAATTCCGCAAAGAATCATTTCCAATAATGGAATGCAATTTGACAGTGGCAAATTCAAGGATTTTTTAGCAAATATATGATAGAGAAAAGATTTGCGATGGTAGCATGCCCTCAAGATAATGGACAGATGGAGGTGGTAAACAAAATCAATAAGTCTATCCTTAAGAAACAATTGACAAAAGCTAAGGGCAAATGGGTCGATGAACTAACTCTTGTACTTTGGGCTTAGTGAATGATCCATAAGTTCACGACTAGTTGTAGCCATTCACTTCGGCCTATATATCAGAGGTCATGATTTCAATTGAATTAGAGGTTCCTTCTTATCGAAAGAACCATTATGATCCTAAGGTAAATGAAGAACTCTTACTCAAGTCACTCAACATGTTTGATGAGATGCACAACAAAGCTGATTTAAGGGCTGCTGCTAACCAGAAACGAGTAGCCCAATATTATAATATGAAAATTAAGGATCAGACCTTCGAGGTCAGTGATCTAGTACTTAAACAAATCTTCCCTTGTCATATAAATATGGGCCCAAGTTAGGAAGCTCCATATGCTACCGAACATAAGCTTGGAGATGGAACATTCAAGCTAACAACTGTTGATGGAATATCACTTCCAAGGGTGTGGAACGACGAACATCGATGGCACTATTTCACTCAAATGTATCTTTGTAAATATTTAACTAGGGTCTAAAGTATCAAGGCAGAGTCTGCTATTCTTATAAATGAAATGAATTGACTTTGGGGATCGATGGATTTCTGTTCTTATAACATAACCATGCACTGTAAATAGTAGCAAATTTGAATGTTTTGCATTTGTAAAATGCAGATACATAGGTACCTGAAGATATGTGACAATCAAATTTTTCGATCCATGATTGGGCTTAAGGAATAACCATTTCAGATATCCGGAGATAGATACCGACCGTTAACCCGCCTTTTGTCAAGGCCATAAACATGCGGATTTAACCTAACTAACTTCACGATTATCGAGACTGTTATATGATGGATTTGGTTTAACAGGACGAATTTCACTTGGATGTATCGTTCAATCGAGAAGTGGAGAAGATACATGGCTCGTTCTGGAAGTAGTGGGTTGCCCGACATTGGATGTCGCTCGGCATAAGGTGTCGTTCGACATTGAACATCGCTCGACATAAGGTGTGGTTCGGCATTGGACGTCACTAAGCATAAGGTGTGGTTTGGCATTGGACGTCGTTCGGCATAAGGTGTCGCTCGGCATTAGATGTCGCTCGGCATCATACCTCGCTCGGTATTGGACGTCGCTCGGCATTGGATGTCGCTTGGCATAAGGTGTCGCTCGGCATTAGATGTCGCTCGGCATAGTACCTCGCTCGGCATTAGACGTCGCTCGACATTGAATGCCGCTCGGCATTGTACCTCACTCGGCATTAGGCGTCGCTCGACGTTGTGGCTCGGCCAGAGTCACTCGGCGTTGTGGTTCGGCCTTAGTTGTCGTTCGGCACGTGTGGGTCAGCTTCAATGGACTTCATGGTTTGGCATTGGGGAGTGCTTCGCTTTGACATTTAGGTAGAAGTTACTTAGACCGGGGCATGACCTATGCCATATGTCCGGTTACTTCGAGTCGCTGAGCATTTTTCTTTGAGTCGGTGCTATGTTTTTTTCGGGTCGGCTTACGGAGGACTTGAGGTCGGTCGAGGTGAAAGGTGTGAGCTTGGCCGAGGACTTGGTGGGCCCAGAATACTCAAGAGGCCCAATTACCTAGATTCGCCTATAAATACAGCATGTGGGGTTTCAAAAAAGGGGATCTTCTTTTTGCTCTCTAACTTCCTCTGCTTTAAGGATAAGGCACTTAGACATTGTCTAACTTGGATTGTAACTGTAAATGACTATCATAGCAATAAAAGAAACTTCTAGAGTGGACGTAGGCCGAAGTTAGCCGAACCACTATAAAATCTGTTGTTCTTTGCTGCTTTCATTTGAATTTGGACTGTTCTTCACATTTATACTCTCTACATACAATTTATCTATGTGTTGTGATTGGTATTTGGTGCTTTCATCTGGATTTGAGTGTTAGTGACCAATTTTGGCTTTAACATTTTGGTGCTTTCATTGAGAAGACAAGTGTTTGCGCCAAAAATTGGTCACAAACACCAAATACCGTGAAAGCACCAAAGTATGAATATAAATCAGCAATATCCCGAACACAAATCACAGCAAATCATAAGCAATAATCCAAAAGTAATGAACAAAGGCACAAGATTTATAGTGGTTTGGCTATCTCCGGCCTACGTCCACTCTAAAGTTTTATCCTTTTATTGATTATCCTTGCTAGTTACAGATGATTATAGCAGTAATAATGAAGAATTTCGAGTACAATAGTTGTATTGAAGTATAGAAATGAATCCGAAAGAGTCTGGACATCCAATAGCCAAGAGGTCCCTTTTTTGTAGGCTCTGGGGCTCTATTTATAGGCGTAGGAGGCTGAGATCGTGCTCAAACTTCGAGAGACTTCTTCTGGCATGTGAGTGGGCCCACACGACCGACCCCGCCAAGTTTCGACTCGATCTGTGATCGATACGAAGTGATTTCGTATCCATCAAGAAATGATCCAATCGAGCTGAAACTTGACGGGAACATTCCTTATCTTGTGTGCGAGCTGCTCTGAAAATTTCATTGCATTTTGATCATCGGTGTAGGAGATATGATCGATTCGAGTTAGGGTTGTCCATTGGTTGTCGTCTTTGAATCCATCTTGTTCGACTCCATCCAAAGCGCGTGCGCATCGATGACGTGGCGTGAGCTTCCTGGGTTGATCCACCTTTCTTGCCGTGTTGAATGCTTCTTTTCCTGAAGACGCGGTCGTATCCATGTTCCATGCTTCGTCCATATCCATAACTTCACAACGGTCATGCTCGCATCCATCAACCCGTGCCTCTCTTCGCCTTGATTCCAGGAGCTCATCCCGTATCGATTCCAAGTGCCGATCGATACGAAATGAACGTGGAGGGGCATCGATACGAAGTGGTCGTGAAGGATGGATACGAACCTCATGCATAGGATGGATACGAACGAGACCTCACCTAATGGATACGAACGGGGCTCTTACCTGATGGATACGAAGGAGACCTATGTTGCCATCGAGTCGAAGTCTACCTAACCTTCTCTTCCGATCGATACGAAATTACCGAGCCTTGTCCATGTCGATCGATACGAACGGTATTGATACGAAGTCCTCACTTCCTGATCGATACGAAGTGTATCGATTCGAACCATCTTTGTGCCATGCCTTCGATCGATGCGAACCTGATGGAGTCGAACTGAACAAAACCTGATGGGTACGAATCTGATGGATTCGAAATGAGCATCACCTTGACCCCTTGATGGATTCGAACAATATGCCCTTCCTACCTTGTATTGATCATATCTCCTCCATTCGAACTCCGATTGACCTGAAACTTGAAACATAGCCTCTCCTAGTCCTCATCATCGTCTCCAATCAATTTCGTCCCGATCGGAGCTCAACCAAATTTTGACGACATCGATTGCAGCCTTGATTCCAATCGATCTCCAATCTCGATATCCACCATTCCTTGCCATTTTGTTGGTATTCCAGCTTTGACCAAAAAGTGGGATAACACTTTGCCCCCCCCCCCCCCCAAAACATGCCTTGTGATAAGAAGGCGTGTTTTGAATAGTTCTGATTCCAATATCCAAAGTCCAATAGTCTCCTACTTGGCGCGCCACCAGAGTATGTCATCCTTGACTGCTCCGAGTTGATGCCCAATTCCAAATCCAATAACCAAAGCCTTAGCCAATTCCATATCCATCCAAACTCGACAACCGAGTCCTAATCCATCCTTGTACAATAGCCAATAACCGAATCTAGGACCTCTCTGGGTCCTTGCCAAGCACAATCCACACTTGATGTCCTTGGTCCAGTGACCCTGGACGTTGAGCTAACCTCTCTGGGTTCTTGCCAAGCGCAATCCACACTTGACGACCGTGGTCCAGTGTCCCTGGACGTTGTACAAAGCCATGGCTTAAGTCCTAAGTCGAATCCTAGTCTCTCCGGACCCTTGTTAAGTATAGTCCATACTCAACGACCTGAAACAATAATCGATAATATGGGGCCTAAGTCCTAGGCCGAATCCTGGTCACTCCGGACCCTTGCCGAGCATAGTCCATACTCGACGACCTGAATGAATCCAGGACCTCTCCGGGTCGATATCCGAATCCATAACCTCTCCGGGCTCTTGCCAAGCGCAACTCACACCTGCCGGCCGTGGTCCAGTGTCCCTGGACGTTAAGCTAACCACTCCGGGCTCTTGCCAAGCGCAACTCACACCTGACGGCCGTGGTCCAGTGTCCCTGGACGTTAAGCTAACCACTCCGGACTCTTTCCAAGCGCAACTCACACCTGACGGTCGTGATCCAGTGTCCCTAGACGTTAAGCTAACCTCTCCGGGTTCTTGCCAAGCACAATCCACACCTGACGACCGTGGTCCAGTGTCCCTGGATGTTGTACAAAGCCATGGCTTAAGTCCTAAGCTGAATCATGGTGTCTCCGGACCCTTGTCGATCATAGTCCATACTCAATGACCTGAAACAACAATCGATAATATGGGGCCTAAGTCCTAGGCCCAATCCTGGTCTCTTCGGACCCTTGCTGAGCATAGTCCATACTCGACGACCTGAATGAGTCAATTTACCACGTTCGGGCAAAGTGACTCACCCCTTGCCAGGCATAATCCATACCTGACGATCGTTTATCAAAAACCAGATAAAAATCCAATCAAAATCCAATCCAAAATCCAAACCAAAAACCAAAAAACTAGAAATCCAAACCAGCATCCAAAACCGAAAACCAGTCATCCAAAAGAAAGTCCAAACCAGAAAGCAAATAAAAACCAAGAGTTCAAACCAAACTCCAAAACCAAATCATAAAATCAAGTATCTAATCTAAAATAGAAAAACAGTTTTCACAAGCCATAGCTCTGAGTTTATCATCATTCAGAGCATGCCTAGGGGCTATCTCCGTCCTCGTACGTGTGTAAATGACTTGGCTGTTTGCCAATAGCTTGTTACTTATTTCATATTATCCTGGTCAATGGATAATCAATCGACCGTCGTTCCTGGGCCTCACATCGTCATGGTGTGAGGTAGTTGGTGGTTGCTCCTGTTCCACCGCTGCATTCCGAGTTCCGACATATTGCCGTAACTGTCCATTCCTTACATGCTCCTCGATTATATCCTTTAGATGCCTGCAGCTGTTGGTGTCATGTCCATCTAAATCATGGAAGAGGCAGTGCCTTCCTGACGTCCTCTCCCGTTCTGATGGTTCTCTCCTTGTCGGCCTTCGGTAGGGAAGGCGATTCCGAGTATCCAGGTATATCCGCTCCAGCGTCTCGTTCAATCCTGTGTATGTGGAAAACTTTGGATCCTTCCATCGCTTCCTAGTGTTTCCAAAATCATCGTCCAACTTCCTTTTCCCTTTGTCTTTATCCAAACCTTTGCCGGATGGTCCTCCACCCTCAGTTGCATTAACCTTTTTCACCTTTAAATCCATACTCGCATCTTCTTGCCGAAGGAACCTCTCTGCCTCGTGAAAGAATTCCTTGAGATCCTTTGGGGGATCTCGTATCAGAGATACCTTGAAATCTGAATCCTCCCTGACTCCTGATACTGCCGCCATTAAAACCATTGATGGATCAGGCCGATCCACCGAAGCTACTGCCGCACTGAATCGAGTAAGAAAGGCTCTAAGCGATTCATCCATCCTTTGTTTTACCGATGTCAGTGTCATCACATTCTTCGGTCTCTTGACATGAACCCGAAACTGTCCCAAAAACCTTTCCACCAATTCCCCCCAAGTCCTGATAGATCCTTCTCCCAGCTGTCTAAACCACACTGCAGCTAAGTCCGTCAAGTACAAAGGAAAGCATCGTGCCATTACTTCCTGCGATGCCCCCAGCACCTCCATATGCCTGGTGTACCTCATCAAGTGATCAGTTGGTTCTGCCTTACCATCATTCACATCCACGCTAGGTAGCTTGAACTTAGGTGGATTCTGAGCCATCCTTATTTCCCGAGCGAACGGACTCCTGTTCACCCCTTCCAAGTCTCTGTTGGTCAAACCACCTCGCACAGTTTTCTAATGATCTCCACTAATCCAGTATTGTGTGTTAGGGGTTTCCCCCCATGCCCCCGAGGGAACTCAGGCACATACTCTTCATGTGACTCACTAGCAGCAATGTTAGCCCTGGCCTGTTGAACTCCTTCCAAAGGTCCTCCTGTGTTGGATCTTGTGGGCATGCCCCCAAGCCCTTGTTGATTTCCTTCTGGCTCCGTATCCCGTCCTTCATTGGGTTCCACGACCCTAGTCCCTTGTCCTGCATCCACAGCCGCTGTAGCTGTTCCTAAGTTCTGCGTCCCTACAGCTCTCGTCTGCTCAAAGAAAGTCTGCATCATTTCCTGTTGACTTTTCAACAATCTCTCCTGCAATGAATTTTCCATAGCTTCCATCTCATCCCGGGTTATGTAGATCGAAGCCTATCCTTCCCCAGCTCCGGAGGATGCTTGTTAACTTCCTTCCCGTTGGCTTCTCTCAGCCCTTTGCCTTCTACTATTTTGCGTAGTCATTGTCCTCAAATCCAAACTTCTCAAACTTCTTCAAATCTGAACTTCGAATCCGATATAACGGGTGCTAGTCCTTCTCGGTGAAAGCACCGAAGTGTTTGTGCCAAAAATTGGTCACAATCCCCAAATACCGTGAAAGCACCAAAGTATGAATATAAATCAGCAATATCCCAAACACAAATCACAGCAAATCACAAGCAATACTCCAAAAGTAATGAACAGAGACACAAGATTTATAGTGGTTCGGCTATCTCCGGCCTACGTCCACTCCAAAGTTTTATCCTTTTATTGATTATCCTTGCTGGTTACAGATGATTACAGCAGTAATAATGAAGAATTTCGAGTATAATAGTTGTATTGAAGTATAGAAATAAATCCGGCGGAGTCTGGACGTCCAATAGCCAAGAGGTCCCTTTTCTATGGGCTCTGGGGCTCTATTTATAAGCGTAGGAGGTTGAGATCGTGCTCAAACTTCGGGAGACTTCTTCTGGCACGTGAGTGGGCCCACGCGACCGACCCCACCAAGTTTTGACTCGATCTGTGATCGATACGAAGTGATTTCGTATCCATCAAGAAATGATCCAATCGAGCTGAAACTTGGCGGGAACATTCCTTACCTTGTGTGCAAGCTGCTGTGAAAATTTCATTGCATTTGGATCATCGGTGTAGGAGATATGTTCGATTCAAGTTTGGGTTGTCCATTGGCTGTCGTCTTCGAATCCGTTGTTTCGAATCCATCTTGTTCGACTCCATCCAAAGCGCGTGCGCATCAATGACGTGGCGCGAGCTTCCTGGGTTGATCCACCTTTCCTGTTGTGTTGAATGCTTCTTTTCCTGAAGACGCGGTCGTATCCATGTTCCACGCTTCGTCCATATCCATAATTTCACAACGGTCATGCTCGCATCCATCAACCCGTGCCTCTCTTCGCCTTGATTCCAGGAGCTCATCCCGTATCGATTCCAAGTGTCGATCGATACGAAATGAACGTGGGGGGGCAACGATACGAAGTGGTCGTGAAGGATGGATACGAACCTCATGCATAGGATGGATACGAATGAGACCTCACCTAATGGATACGAACGGGGCTCTTACCTGATGGATAAGAAGGAGACCTATGTTGCCATCGAGTCGAATTCTACCTAACCTTCTCTTTCGATCGATACGAAATAACCGAACCTTGTCCATGCCGATCGATACGAACGGTATCGACACAAAGTCCTCACTTCCTGATCGATATGAAGTGTATTGATTCGAACCATCCTTGTGCCATGCCTTCGATCGATGCGAACCTGATGGAGTTGAACTGAACAAAACCTGATGGGTACGAATCTGATGGATTCGAAATAAGCATCACCTCAACCCCTTGATGGATTCAAACAGTATGCCCTTCCTACCTTGTATTGATCATATCTCCTCCATTCGAACTCTGATTGACCTAAAACTTGAAACATGGCCTCTCCTAGTCCTCATCATCATCTCCAATCAATTTCGTCCTGATCGGATCTCAACCAAATTTTGATGACATCGATTGCAGCCTTGATTCCAATCGATCTCCAATCCCGATATCCATCATTCCTTGCCATTTTGTTGATATTCCAGCTTTGACCAAAAAGTGGGAAAACAGCAAGCACTCGGGGATTTTGAAGCAAGGAACTCGGATTTTAGGAGGCAATGGCTAGGCCGTCAGCAAGGAAGCAAGTGATAGAAAGGAGCAATCGGGAGGGAAGTCAAGAGGCTTCCTCTGAAGCTGAAGCAGGTCAAGCATCCATCTATATCACCAGATATGAGATGGAAGCGATGATGAAAAGGCAAGAGGAGATGATGCAGAACCTCCTCGGACAGTTTGGACAAGCAAGGACAGCCGGAGTTGCTGGAGTTCAGATCTACGGAGCTGGAATAGAAGGACCCAACAGGCAATCAAGCGAAGCAGCTCAACAGGGCGCGGCCCTTAATCAGTACGCAACTGATCTGGATGGATCCAGGCTAGGGTACCATGGTGGACCGATCCCTGAAGGAACTCTAGGTGATACCATACAACGAGATGCTGGCAGGAATACGAGAGCGCATGATGGAGAGTTCGTACCAGAATTCCCTCGGGAATCGGGAGGCAACCCTTGGTGGACAACATTGGATTGGCTGAGATTATTAGGCGAACTATCCGTGTAGGTTTGACCAATAGGGATCTTGAAGGAGTAAACAAGATCCCGTTTACCCGTGAAATCAAAATGGCCCAGAACCCACCGGAGTTCAAGCTACTTACTCTGGAAGTGTACAATGGCAAGACTGATCCTACTAGTCATTTGATGAGATACAGATGGCATATGGAAGTGCTGGGGGCATCGGAGGAAGTGATGGCTCGATGTTTCCCACTGTACTTGTCGGATATAGCTGCTATGTGGTTCAGGCAGTTGGAAGAGGGATCTATCAGGACATGGATAGAATTGGTAGGCAGATTTCTGAAGCGGTTTTGGGTTCATATCAAAAGACCAAAGAACGTAATGACGCTAACATCGGTAAAACAAAGGATAAAGGAATCGCTCGGAGCTTTCTTAACTTGGTTCAACGCTGTGGTTGCTTCGGTAGATTGACAAAACTTATCGATGGTTTTGATGGAAATAGTGTCAGGAATCAGAGAGAATTCGGATTTTAAAGTGTCGTTGATACGGGATCCACCAATGGATCTCAGTGAATTCTTTCATGAAGCTGAGAGATTCCTTCGATAGGAAGATGCATGTTCAGATATAAGGTTAAAGGAGGCGAATGCGGTTGACAATAGAGGGCCATCCAGCGGAAGCTCGGATAAAAATAACAGTAAAGGAAAATGGAAAATGGATGGAAATTGGTAGCACTCCGAAGAGGCTGTAGAGGGAGTCAAAGTTCTTCTTACATAGATCTAACTGGAACTCTAGAAAGGATTCAATTGGATACTCGAGGGCACCTCCAGTATCGAAGACCGGCAAGGAGGGAACCTTCTAAGTACGAATAGGCATCGAGAAAGCATTGTCTATTTCATGAGATAGATGGGCACAATACAAATGATTGTAGGCATTTGAAAGATATCGTGGAGGAGCATGTAAGGAGTGGTCACCTACAGCAGTACGTAAGGAATCGAGCTGTAGCAGTGGAAGAAAGCGGCCACCGCCTACCTCGAGCAAAGGTGGCGCTGGATCTGGTGGTCGCTGGCTTGTTATCAACTGAATGGTTTGACGGTTCTGAATAAGTAATGGAACTCAAAGTAATACGATTAGGTCACTTACACACGTACATGATCGAGGACGGTCCATAGGCGTGCTCTGAGATGATGGAAACCGTACTGCTTGGGTCTATGAAATCAGGTTTTATTTCAGTTTTTCTACAAACTTTAGTTTCTTCTTTATTACTTTGAACATTTAATTCCCTTTTTTATATGAACTTTTGCTTTGATAACTAAATTTTGTAATGACCATATTTGGATTAATGTCATAGATAGTACAAGTCTCACGATCATGGTCCCGACCGGTGAGACGGGGAAATGATCGCAAGTTACGAGTCCCTTCATCGGAGAGCAACAGAATGGAATCAAACACAATATAAAAATTCCTTATCCGAAGAGCCTAGGTCGGTGAATATCGAAGTCCTTGGACTTAGAGTCAAGTCCAAAGAATATAAGAAGTCCTTGATCGGAGAGTCGAGGCCGGTGAATATAAAAAGTCCTTGGCCGAAGAGCCGAGGCCGGTGAGTATAAAAGTCCTTTTCCGGAGAGACGAGGCCGGTGAATATAAAATGTCCTTGGTAGGAGAGCCGAGGCCGGAGAATATAAAAGTCCTTGGAAGGAGAGCTGCGGCCGGTGAATATAAAAAGTCCTTGGCCGGAGAGCCGAGGCTGGTGAATATAAAAAATCCTTGATCGGAGAGTCGAGGCTGGAGAATATAAAAAGTCCTTGGCTGTAGAGCCGAGGCTGGAGAATATAAGAAGTCCTTGACCGAAGAGTCGAGGCCGATGAATATAAAAAGTCCTTGGCCGGAGAGCCGAGGCTGGAGAATATAAAAATCCTTGGCCGGAGAGCCAAGGACGGTGAATATAAAAAGTCCTTGGCCGAAGATCCAAGGCTGGAGAATATAAAAAGTCCTTGGCCGGAGAGCCAAAGTCGGAGAATATAAGAAGTCCTTGACCGGAGAGTCGAGGCCAGTGAATATAAAAAGTTCTTGGCCGGAGAGCCAAGGCCGGAGAGTATAAAAGTCCTTGGCCGAAGAGCCGAGGCTGGAAAATATAAAAAGTCCTTAGCTAGAGAGCCGAGGCCGGTGAATATCAAAGTACTTGGCCGGAGAGTCAAGGCCGGAGGATATAAGTAGTCCTTGGCCGGAGGACTGAGGCCGGAGAACTTACAAGCCCTTGACCAAAGAGCTGAGGTTGGAACAGGATAACGTGACCCGGCGAGGTCTACGGATTCAAGGTTAGACCGGAGAGGTCATGGACGTGGTTATTGGTTATTAGATATGGATGGATTAGAGCTCGGCTATCGAATTTAGATGGATATGGATTTGGCTAAGGACTTGGTTATTGGATTCGGAACTGTATGTCAACTCAGAGCAGTCGTAGATATAAACGGATATCGGACTTGGCGCTATTCAAAACACACCTTCCAATAGCAAGACATGTTTTGGGGGAAAAATGTTAACCCGCCTTTTGTCAAGGCCATAAATAAGCAGATTCAACCTAACTAACTTCACGATTATCGAGGTTGGAATATGCTGGATTCTGTTAAACGGGACGAAGTTCACTTGGATATGACGTTCGATCGAAAAGTGGAGAAGATACGCGTCTTGGTCTAGAAGTAGTGGGTCTCCCGACATTAGATGTCGCTCGGCATATGGTGTGGTTCAGCATTGGACATTGCTCGACATAAGGTGTGGTTCGGCATTGGACGTTGCTTGGCATATGGTGTTGCTCGACATAAGGTGTGGTTCAGCATTGGACGTTGCTCGGCATAAGGTGTCGCTCGGCATTAGATGTTGCTCGGCATAGTACCTCGCTCGGCATTGGACGTCGCTCGGCATTGTACCTCGCTCGGCATTAGGCGTCGCTCGGCATTGTGGTTCGATCAGAGTCGCTCGGCGCTGTGGTTCGGCCTTGGTTCGAGATGTGTGGGTCGGCTTCGATGGACTTCATGGTTCGGCATTGGAGAGTGCTTCGCTTTGACATTTGGGTGGAAGTTACTTCGACCGAGGCATGACCTAGGCCATAGTCTGATCACTTCGAGTCGTTGAGCATTTGGCTTTGAGTTAGTACTATGTTTGCTTCAGGTCGGCTTGCGAAGGACTTGAGGTCGGCCGAGATGAAAGGTGTGAGCTCGGTCGAGGACTTGGTCGGCCCAGAATACTCAAGAGGCCCAACTACCTATATTTACCTATAAATATAGCATGTGGGGTTTCAAAAAAGAGGATCTTCTTTCTGCTCTCTGACTTCCTCTGCTTTAAGGCTAAGGCGCTTAGCCATTGTCTAACATGGGATTGTAACTGTAAACGATTATTACAGCAATAAAAGAAACTTCTGGAGTGGACGTAGGCCGGAGTTAGCCGAACCACTATAAAATCTGTTGTTCTTTAGTGCTTTCATTTGAATTTAGACTATTCTTCACATTTGTACTCTACGTACAATTTATTTGTGAGCTATGACTGGTACTTGGTGCTTTCGTCTAGATTTGGATACTAGTGACCAATTTTGGTGCTAACATCGACTTACTCCTTTGACCCATGATTCAGGTGTCGAAGTATAAATACGTTAGGGTTGGTTGAGACTATACACCCTAAGACCTTCGTCCAGAGATAGGCAAGGCTCAAACCATTGCCCAGATACTGGCAAGGTCAACTTATGAGGCCCCGAGATGGATGTGTTGCTTGTTAAACCTCAAAGATAGGGTATATATGACCAAAGCCTAGAGTTAGGTGAGATTAGATGTAAATATCCAAAGATAGACGTTTAAGCTTCCACTCAAGGTCGATAACCACGATCAATGCCCAAAGATAGGTAGAATCCAACATGGGTGTCCATAGAAAGATATCTCAAACATCACTCCTTAATATCGAGTACTATGAAAATCCTACTTCATCACTATTCAAATGGTACCTGTAGCGTTGAACTAAGAGGACTTCTAATCTAATTAAATGGTAGTAAAAGATCTTCCGTTCACATAAAAGTATGATAGATGATAGATGCACTCTGATTCAAGTGCAACTGTAGTTAGCATAAAAGGCTAAATAACACAAAGTACATAGACAAATCAGTGCGAGGTTTGAAAATAAACTACTTTATTTTGTATTAACAAATCTTTTCGATAAATGCGGGGATTGCACCCGCAAAATACCAGCTATGTACGAAAATTCATAGTTAAGCAAAGAGTGATAGTGAAACAAGAAAACTACAACTAAACATTCTTCCTCTTCTTCCTTTTCTTCCCTTCTCCGGAAGAGCGTACATGCCTCTTGCTTGATCTCATGCCTTTACCTCTCTTGGAAAAGTAACTTTTAGGTTTAGTATCCCAATCACAGACATTCCTTGGAAATTCAATAGCCTTACTGTGGGTACTGTCGGAAGAAGAAGCATAAGTGGGAATAGCAATCGACATTATTGGCAACAAAAATGTGAGAGAAGGAGGAACGATATCTAATTATCCTTCTTGATGTCCTTGACCAACATGGTTTACAACTTTCACATCTCCCACATCGATGGTCCTGATGAATGTTTAATGACCCTGGTAATAATGATATCTTTGTCCCTCCTTATCTGTGAGGATCAACCATGGCCTCTTCATCCAAAGCATGGATGAATTCAGCATCGAGACCGAAGTGGTATCTGCTAGAGAGACTGGAGTCGGATTGGGGTTAGTCATAATGATTGATTTAGTCAATGTAGCTTGTGTACCCAAAGGTAAGCCTCCTTCAGGCAAGGGATCAATAGCATGTTAGTAGCTCATATATTAATTTTGGTGATAACAATTATATAAATATTTCTACTAACGTATCTCCAAGTTGTGCAGTTCTTTCACATATATTATGAAGACATTTACAGAGATAAAAAAGAACTCAGTGGACAAAAATAAATTATATATGGAGATTAATCAGAGTAACTGGAAGAACAAAACTGATTGAAGAAGAAATGAAAATACAAAAAGTACAGAGGCATTTGAAGTGATAAGTAATTGGTTAAATCTTAGAATCTTTGTTAAAGACCCCATGGAAATTATACTTGAAGATCATCAACCACTAATTTCAACCGAATCACAAAAATCTACAAATATGAGGTACTTTTGAAATATGAAAATCTATAATAATTGTTGGTGTTGCTATTCCTTTTTGTATATTATATATTGACATATCCTCTGCATGTATGTCGACATACATGCTGCTTTCCAAGTTTTCAAATTTCAAATAAAGAGACATTTCCCGCTATCTCTTCACCAAATGACATGTCTCTTCAACCACTATGTAAAGGCCTTGTAAAATGAATTTTTAACACGTCTTTTTCTTCTTTCTTTTACTCTTTCATATCAAAACATTTGTAAGAGAAAATTATTGCATATTCTTCCATTCTCTTTGCAGATCCATATTATATCAATCCAATTCTTCAAGGATTTGCAAATCACACAATACCAGAGAGTTTGTACTTGAATTCATAACATTCTCTCTGATTTCGTCATATTCCTCTAAGAAAAAGATATTGCCACAGAGGTCTATAGGATCACTGTACCGAATCTGCAAGAATCTATATTGAAGATACGATTGCTTATCATAGTTTATTATTCTTGTATAGAGAAGAGGGTGTTCTTGTAGCCCATAAATCAAGAGGGCGGTGCATCTTATAGCCCATCAAATCAAGATTGTAAAGGTGTTCTTGCGATCTATGGAAAGCAAGCAGTGATAGTGAAATTTCGTACGGTGCAGCCAGGGCTGGATGTAGGGTTGCTCAATCCGAGCCAGTATAAAAATTCCTGATGTTATTTACTTTTTTACTAACTTGTTCTATGATACTTCTTCCTGTTTGCAATTTTAGTAGGCAAAGTTTTAAATTCATAACTAAGTAGTTAATACACACTTCACTCTCTCATATTTAAATAGCCTTAAGATCAATTCTACATTGTTTATAGAAAGACTAGTTTCTAATAGAGTGGGTTGACCAGAAACTTGAAAAATGAAAAGGAAGAAATTAGAGACATCAACCGATGCCATATAAGCCATCTCGAATATAGGTGATGTGAATGATATACCTTATGAAGATGTAGAAGTTGTATAAATTGCAGTACTGATAGAGCCTCCTTCTAAGATAGGATATAAAATAGGTAACTTTGGAAATGATTTGGTACCCATAAAGCCAGGCTCTTCGAGGTTATAAGGGATTTCCAACAAGGATGTTAAGTCAATTGAATGCTAGAAATTTTCTCGACAGCAGAAATAGAAGTGGAGATGAGAAGAGGAGTAGCAGTCTTAGTGGCTAGCAACCCTGATGGGAAAGAAGTAATAATACCAAACGTATGCATTGAGGTCCCAACTGCGAGTCCTTAGGGGAAGAAACCAGAAGTTTTGCCCAAATCATTAAACTAAGTTTATATTGGACCTCGACAGATACACTAGCTTGTGGAATGACTTATAATGTAAGAGGAGGCTACAAGCCTCGAGTACCCTTATGTCTTCCTCTTCTAGAAGATCAAACTATCACTCCTCATCAATTTCAATTCCTCTAGAATGCTCTCATTCCTGCTCTAATATTTCCTCCCAAGCCATGGCTATAACATAGGGATACCACTTATCCAACCACCTTAAGTTACCAAATTTAATGAAATTTGCATAGAATTGCACGAGAATGGGTTCAATTTTAGATTTGACTCGGACCTCAGTAGCTTGGATATGCTCATCGATTGTTCTTGCCATGCCTCAACATTATCTCTTAATTAACGAATGTCCAATAACTCATCAAAGTAATCATGAGTTTGGGTGAGGGCATCATATTTCTTCTTTATTTCATCCTCAAGCTCTGCCTGCAATCTCTTTATCTCTGAGTCCTGCTCCTCTATAGTTTTTTGGAGCTTTTTATTTTCCAATGAAAGAGTATAACAATGGTGGTGCACGACCTCAACTTGTCTCTGGTGGGTTTGGCGGTCTTCTTCAAAAGAATTAGTCTTTTCCTCCAACCTTTTCTCATCTTTAGCCAGCGAACCCTTAAGCTCTTCGACTTCCTTATCAAGGGTTTTGATAATATGCTTGTTGTCTTTTTTGAGATGCTCCATCCCTTCAAGAGCTACTTTTCTCATAAAGACGCTTTAGAAATAGCTTTGGCTATCATATTTCATTTGTGATAATGATCGTATATGTCACCCAGACAAGCTAGAACTTCAGGACAATGTTTTAAATAATCTATTTTAAACGGGGAACAAATGCAATGTCATCAAAATAAACTTTTGGGAAGGAGCTCTTCATAGCGGCCAAGTGTGGATTTGAAATGACTTCGGTTCCTACGGTAGTGATAGGAGCATGAAGCTGCTTTTTCTTGAGCTTTTGTTTAGAGCTGTCCGGAGACACCTACCCAGATAACTAATTAGATTACAGCGGTACGTAGGAAGATGCTATTGGTTACATCATAAGTGGGTTTGAATTAGGAGCAATTAGTACCTCGATAGACGGAACATGGGTTAGGTTTCGTTGAAAACCTGTCCATATTATGCGGCAGCAGAGAATGAGATCTATGTCGAGAAAGTGAAATTCTACTAGATTCTCCATGACACTCATCATTGGTCCTATAGTCTCTATCCCACCTTCTATAATCCTGCCTTTAACATCTACCCAAATATGACTCGTGAGACTAGTCACAAGGACGATCTGTTGGACCAAGCTTCTTGTACTTGCCTCCGTGACTCTTGAGATTGTCAAACAAATGCTTGCATTCCATGGAATCTGGAAATATGGTTTTTATGAATGGTTTGTCTACTTGAATCTTAGGCTGAGGATGTCTTGAACAAGATATGGTTTGTATGAATTGTTAGTCATGCGATTTGGACTGACCAAATGCGCTTGCTTTCTTTATGGATTTAATGAACCAGATCTTCTGAGACCATTTGAATGGACTCGTGTTAGTGTTTATAGATGACATTCTGGTATATTGTAAGAATGGACGAGATCGTGAGATTCATCTTATAATAGTGCTAGAAACGTTGAGGCAGCATCAACTAAAAGAAAAGTTTTCAAAATGTCATTTTTGGAAGAAAGAAGTGAAGTTCCATAGTCATGTAGTTTCAAAAAAAGAGTTATCAGTAGATTCAGCTAAGATTGAAGCTGTCGATAATTGGTAAAGACTCGAGACTATGACCGAGATAAGAAGTTTTTTGGGATTAGCTTGCTATTATAGAGGTTCATCAAGGATTTCTTTCGTATAGTAGCACCTATGAATAAACTAACAAGGAAGGACATAAAGTTTATTTGGACCAATAAATATGAAGAAGCATTCTTAAAGCTGAAATGTTTATTGACCAATGTGCCAATGTTAGTCCTTCCAGATGGAAATCAAGACTTAATAGTGTATTCTAATGTATGTAGGATAAGGTTAAAAGCTATGTTAATGCAAAGAGGTAAAGTAATTGCCTTCACTTCTTGGCTTTGACTGCATAAAATTAGATATCCAACTCATGATTTAGACTTGGTAGTGGTGATCTTTGCTTTGAAAGTGTGGAGACACTCTCTTTTGGAGGAATAATTCGAGTTATTTATGAATCATAAGTCCTTGAAATATTTATTCTCCCAGAAGGAGTTTAATATGAGACAATAAAGATGGCTAGAGTTTTTGGCGGCTTATGATTTCAATATTGAGTATATGCCAGGGAAAGGAAATAAAGTTGTGGATGCCATGTTAGCAGAATAGAAAGATGCATTTACTACATGCAGTGTGCAGTTAAGGTCGACGGCTAGTTCTAGTTGGAATACCGCAACGTTATCATATCTGGAAGTTTGATTGGTAATGATATAAATAAAGAGATGAACTATTACTAACTGAATGGATTAGAGGACTTGAAGAAGGAACTAAAATTGATGATTTAAAAGATTTTAGTCTTGACAGAATGGATGGTTGAGGAAAAAGGGAAGGTTGTGTGTTCTATATGTTTATAACCTGAGGAAGGAAGTTATTAGGGAGTGTCATAGATCGAAGTTTACTATTCATCCTAGAGTAACTAAAATGTATCAAGATACAAAGAGAAGATTCTTCTAGAAAGGAATGAAAACAGATGTAGGATTATGGGTGAAACAATTCTTGAATTGTTAGCAAGTAAAAGTTGAGCATCGGAAGCCATCTGTGGATTTTATCGATGGGTTGTTAAGGTCAAATAGGGGAAATAAAAGCATTTTGGGTCGTGATAGATAGATTGATTGAGAGTGCATACTTTATTCTCATTAAGTCGATAAGGACGACACTTACTTTGGTAAAGTTGTTTATGGGGAATATCGTAAGATTGCATAGGATTCCTAGTAGTATAAACAATGATAGAGATACTTTATTCACTAGTGAATTCTTGAAGAGTCTGCAAGAAGTGTTAGGTACTAAGTTAAAGATGAGTACCACTGACCATCCATAAATGGATAGGTAAACGGAAAGAGTTAACAAAGTTATTGAAGATTTGTTAAGGGCTTATGTACTAGACTTTGGAGGGTCATGGAAAGACCATTTAAACTTGTTTGATTTTTCCTATAATAATAGTTTTCAGACTGGTATAGGGATGACGCCTTTCACGACTCTTTATGGAAAGCCATGCAAATCACCAATATGTTGGTTAGAGACCGGACACAGACTGATTCTTGGTCCAGATATGGTAAGAGAAGCTATAGAAAAGATTGCATAGCTTTGAGCAAGGATGAAGGAAGCTCGACCTAGGCAGAAAAGTTATGCAAATAAGGTGCGTAAGGATTTAGGGTTCTCAATTGGAGACCATGTTTTTGTTAAAGTATCACCGATGAAGGGTGTGGTACAGTTTGGGAGGTAGGAGAAATTGGCATCAAGATATGTTAGTATGTTTCCTATTATAGAAAGGATCAAGAAACTCACTTATCAGACAGAATTGTCAAATATATTGACAGGACTCCATAACATTTTTCATGTTTTTTATCTTAGGAAGTGTATGCATGATCTAAAGACTGCTATTGCATAGACTGTATTAGAAGATTTAGTAGTGGAACCTGATATGACTTTTACTAGACAACCAGTTCGTTTTGTAGCAAGAGATGAGAAGAGATTAAGGAACAAGACAATCAAGTTAGTGAAAGTCCAATGGAATGACAATGAGAAAGATTGTACTTAAGAGATAGAAGACAAGATTAAAGATACTTATCCTGAGTTGTTTTGATGATATGTTCTATATTTTTTGTATAGACCTTTTGCTAGAGGAATAAATAGTATTGTTGTTATGTGTTTTTACACATATTTGCATGATTGAATGCTTGTTGATTTCCTTATTATAATTTCGAGGACGAATTTTTTTTAAAAGGGTCCGTAACACCCCTAAGTTTTGCTTAACATTATTCAGGAAATTTAATTAGATAAATTAAATAGAATAATGTAATGTACTGTGATAAAGGGAATGAGATTTGTTAATTAATTAGGTCGTGCCTTAATTAATCAATTAAGAAGAAACATGGAATAGGAAAGAATTAACGAGAGAGGCATAATAATAATAACTTCTTCCTTAATTCCCTAAACCCTTCCTCTCTCATTCATTCTCATTTCATTTTTCAAAAATATCAAAACCTAACTTAAAGAGATTGGGAATTACTTAGAAGACAAGGAAGAGGAAACCAATGAGTAAAGCTAATGGAATCAATCAACATCAAATCTCAATCTCTCTTATCCAAACTAAGATGAATAATTGTATTCATCTCATTTATTTATGCTTGTTTTTGGATTTGTAAATGATTTCTAAATTGACTGTGAATGTATATCATACTTTGATTGATGGTTATCATTTTTTGAATTGAATTTTGATTTATTGGAATATTTATGGAATTGTTTTAATAGGTATTAAAGGAAAAACCTAAGTTTATAAGCTCTAATTGATTTGAAATTTGAATATGTTGTATAAACATTAGTTTAGGGATGGGTTTTAAATTTCATAATTTTTCAAATTCATATGAATATTTTCTGAATTTTCTAAGATGATAAAAGTGTTTCTTTCAGGTTTTAATTATTAAAATAATTAGATCAATGTTTTGGTCCTGAAATTTTTATATAAGGAAGAAGATGGAAATTCAGGTTTTTAGTTATTTTTCCCTAATGATTATGATTTTCTATGAATTTATTATTCTAGAAAAGTATTTAATTTATATAAGATAAATATACTAACTATAAGGGTTTGTAAAGATATTTAAGAAGGTATAATAGATCTACCAGCAATTTCTGAAAAGAATATATAAAGCATTTCATTATCCAATGATAATTTGACATGAGGCAGGAGTTGGTGGAAAGTATTAGCTTAAAAAGGAAATAACTTATTTACTAAAATGCCATTGTAGATACTTGACAACCCTGTTATATTGATATCCAATATCTATAATAGATGATACCTGGAACAACTACTTTATAGTTATGTGGGGTATCAAATTTATAGGTTTGGCATTTATATGGGTTGAGGCATGTAATATCCACTTAGTAGACATATGATGTATCCGCTAGCATAGAAGCTGGGCACTAAGTATTATAGTGTTTCAGTATCTCAATGTTGAAGAGGCTCGACAACCTATGGTTTCGAGATTCGATGTCATTCTTTTAAAAGGTTCGACATTTTCTTTGTTTTATGGGTTCGATACCCTCAAGCTTTCAAAATTTTAACACCGATAAGTTTTAGGGGTTCGGCACTTTCGAGTGTTTAAGGGTTTGACAACCCTAATGTTTAATGGCTAAAAACCTCTTGTCTAACTATATATTCAATGTCTATGTTTTGTGGCATAACTACCATAAGTTTACAAACTCGACTTTGATGTTTTATAGGCGTGATTGCCTTATGATTCGGATACGAAAAAGTTTGATTAGTGGCTCGATAGCCTTGTGTTTTAGAGGCTCGACGGCCTTGTTTTTTATAATAAAAGATTGAAAAAAGCTATTTAAAGATGGTTGTATTCTGGTATAGGATTTTGGCTAAGCATTGGACTAGTTTTCCTTGCTTTAAAGAATGATTTTGAGTGGTTAACCATTTATAATGGTAAATGTTTCAAGGAAATAAAATGGTGTTTTTACCTAAGTTTTATATGAATCTACCAAAGGAAATTATTACTTAAGATTAAGTAATTTTGGGATGTCAATTACTATTGATTGAGCATATGTTGATGAATGATGTTATATGTTCTTGTTATCATTTGATCCATTAAATTTGCATACTTATCATTTTCGTACTCACATCAGTATGACCCAACATTGCATCTTGGGATTTAGGGGCAGAATTACCAGTTAGGTTATCTAAGTAGCGAGTGCGGTCAGACTAAACCCCTGAGTGAATAGAGTTTCATTCAGGAGATCAGATAAATCAATTATGTTAGGATGCCATGAACTGATCAAAAGAAATATGATTCATGGATTTTAAATCAGATAATAAGTGCAAATGTGGGACTGGTGTTGGGTCGTGCCCCATGCTTCAGCCATTGGCCCTCGATTGGTGAAGGTCCACGATTCCAGAGCATAGGGCTTGTCATTAATGAGACTAAAGGATGTTTACACATAAAAAGGAACTCATAGCTCTATATGTTCGAAGAAAGAGGTTATTGGTTGGTCTGCAAAACTATTAGGTTCATGGCGACTCAAGGAAAACTATGATTTGAACAGTTAGTCCAGTTTCCTCCTAACCGTATAAGGAGACTTTGAATATCTTGATAAAGTTTGGACCTGAATTAGCCCTATAGGTTATTGGTTAGCCTGCAAAACCTATTAGGTTCATTGTGATCCTAGGAATACTATATTTTGAGCCAGATAGTCTTTTTTTGAGAAGGGTAAACCTTGGGTGTACATAACCCTAGGATGACAGACTAGTCAGACTTACTTTATTGCATGCATTCATATGATCATGTTATGTTTTGTTCTTACCACTATGGTTGCACGTGCATGATTTGAGATTGACATATTTGGAATAAGATACTAAGGAGGGGATAACATGTTCCACTCAGCGATGTCGTCTCACTTGATCTCTATTTTGGTTCGAGATGGTATTTTATTATTCAAACCAGACTTTTTATCTGACTCGAAGTTTTTTGTTTTTCCCTTAAGCTCTTGGGTACTCATTTGAGTAGGTCGAGAGTAGGATTTTCAAGTTAGATCAATAAGCTTTCGAAGATATGCGGGAGGCAAGCTAGCTAATACTAGGCGTTTATTTTCACTGTATTTTTTAAAGTCTATGCTATATTTGAATGGATGTAATGACAGAGTCTATCACTATCAATTAGTTAGAATCTGATCACCCAAGGGGGTGCCTTCATATGTTGCTCTTGGATTATAGTTGTAATTATTATACTTTCTCTCGACGTGGAATCGATAAGATTACGTGATGAGATGTAGTGAATATGAAAGTTATTAATGAACGGTATTTAAAAAAAATTCATATTCTTGTTCTCTTGATGTTATAGATACAAGTAATTCATCTCATTTTGTCATCGAGAATTAGTAGTATGGATGACTGTGGCATCCCTGACACTTAGTTTCAGGCCTCAAATGGGGGATGTTACATAGTCACTATTGGATTTATACCAATTTAAGCCTCTCAGATCGATACTGATCCATCTTACTTTATTAAAATGAAGTGCATTACTTCCTAAACTGATCCGAGGAGAAATGAAAGTGAGACAGGATTCGCTAGCAATCATGAGTCGAACCTTAATAGACAAGTGCACCCTTCATAACAACCAAATTAAATGCCCTTGGGTCATCACTGATCCAAGGATGCCATTCAAATTCAAACCCATGCCAATCTAGTGAAAATCCAAAGGCAGATACAAAGCCAATTAACCAAGACACATGGAACATCGTCGAACCATCAAGCAACTTCGAGGGATCAACTTAAGCTCAGTGAATCATCATTATGCTTTGTCATCGATCCATGTGCCTTAGTTCGGTACCTATTCATGGAATAACTACTGATTTGGCCATGATCTTTATATAAAACCTTCTTAAGGATGTGGAGAACGTGGAGAGAATGTGGTAGAGACAAATCCATTGATCTTCGTCTATAAATAGGATATGAGAGGCACTATTTCGAGTTCCTTTTTCTACATTCTAAATTTCTATACTAACATAGCTATTTCATGGATCACTGATCTAAGACTACCGATCCATAAGATCTTACTTGGTAAACTTTGTAGAGACATTAACAAAGTTTAAGTGGACATAGGTCAGTGTTTAGCCAAACTACTATAAATTGTTATGTGTTATTCTTATTCATTTTCCTTTTAATCTCTTTATTATATTCTCTTCTCTAAACTACTTGGATGTTTGCGCCAACTTTTGACATAAAACAATCAGTGAATTATCACAAACATGAATACGTGCATTTGATACACATGGAGTACGTATATGTTAAGTTCGTAGAATTTCAAATGGAAGTAGAAAACATAACATGCAAAGAAAATGTTTGACTTAATCAAATAGGAAAGTGTATGGGAAAGCATTCCAACAACATTTATTATGAATAAGATTCAATCTTAAATGTCACCCCTCCCTATGACACATAATGAGATCAATAAGGACTAATTAGACTTTATTAGGCAAAGCACGATTAATGATGAGTGAAATTGAGTTAATTCCTTTCTACAAGGTCATGTACTTACGTGTAAGTAAATAAGGTTAGAATTAATTTCGTCTAAGACATAATTTATGAGATCACATAAGATAAAATTCATAATAAACCCCACTTATTCTAGATCAAGGAGTTGATAGTTGGGTGAGTCGAGAGACTACGTGTAATACTTGCATATGAAGGACCTTGTGTGGACCCCCCCAATTGGGTTGATGACCAATCAATATTGATTGATCAATTTGTGTTATGAACACAAGTTTCATAACCTTAAAAACCAAATCAAATTTATATATGCATGCATGCATGCACATTGATATGCGTGTGTATTATATATCTCTTTATGTGTTTTTTGCAATTCGTAAAATATTTATGAATACTTACTTTGTTGCATCGATAAACAACTGTGTTTTAAGAAACACAAACTTTATAATGAAGATATTTATTTAAGAAATTATTGGTAGTAGAATGGATTTGGTGTAATCTAGAGATAAAACTAGTAATAAAGGATGAAATGAAATTAACTGAACCAAATAGACATGACATGCTAGAATGTCCAATAATAAATCTCGCATATTGAAGTGAAATTATGAATTTTATTAATGTTGAAAAAAAATTCCTCGATCTTAAATAAACAATTAAGAGTATTGACTCTACATGTGGCACGATGAGCAAATCTGGAATGAATCCAAGTGCATTATCAAAATATGATTTTGATATTAGTACCTAAAAGGATACGATCCATTGGCCACAAAAGTATCTTCGTATAACATCGTAAATTTAAATTGTTGAAACTAAAGTAACAGATTTGTTATTTAACGTGCTTTAGTTCATTTAGATTTTACTCACAAAATCTATCCCTCAGTACGACTTTGAGTTTTGATACATATATATTGAAGCATAAATTCAAAATAACGATTTAGAATAAACTTTTTGCACATAACAACCAAAGTGTTCCACTTGATAAAGGCAATTTATCAGTGTTGGAGAAAGTTAATTGATAGAGTAAATAACTACAACAAAATAGCATACTCATTCACTAAGAGACTGACCCGGTTAGTTTTTGAGAAATAATATTAACAAAGTTTGAATAAGATTCCATAATTGACCCGAAGTGCAAGTGAGATATTGATAAACTTAGGAGTATGCCCTAGGGGAAATTACGTTTATATATATTTGACTTAATAACCAATCTTGTTCAAAATAAAGTGTTTTTTTTTCTATTATATACTTTTTATATCATGATATAATTAATGTAATTAAATTATATTAAATATAAAATCTTTAAATGATATGTTATGCGATAGTAATTACAACGTTTTGTAATCATAAGAAATTATCATATTAAAAATAACATATTATTTTAAATATTTCCAGTCAATATTTTTCAGGACGGGATATTGATACATCCGTTGAGACTAGAGTATGTAACACTCTCCATATGTTGGGTACTGTATTACTTATGGTAGGCGGGGGTACCAAGAGGTTATGTGCTGACAGTTATTGGATAACTACGGAATGACTCACTCGAGAGTTTTTTGTTGTTTGATATAACTATGGTCAAATAAAGAATCTCGTAGTGACGATGTTACATAGTTACCTCGACTTGAGAATACCGTGGAATTTCAATGCGGAGACTCAACTTTTATTGCTATTAATACATGGCACGATGTCCATTGAACGACTATAGTTGGGTCTGATTTGAAGCATTGAAAGTGAATACTATTCATAGGGAATTTGTCTCCTTTGTTATATTGGGTCAGTATCAGGTCAACTGCAGTTAACTCAAAGTCAAAATCTCTGGCTATAGCAGTACGTTTAATAACAAATGTTCTTATTGAAACAAGGACTTTGATTATGGACTAACCAAGTTGAATGTGGATGATATTGGAATTTTGAACAAAACTAAATTCCAAATGTCCTAATGTGATATTGTGTTGAAGAAGAGAATTGGTGTAAATAATCATTACTGTCGGGCACTGCTTATAATAAGTAAAATTGGATTTTATCGAAAAATATGTATAAGCAATAAATCCATCGGTCCAATGCACTGGGCTCATCTCATGGAGGTGCTTGCGAAAATGTGGTTGTGTTGTTGTTGTTCGCCGCAATTAATTACTGGGCATTCCCCAGCATCATCCCACACAGAAAGAGCATGGAGCCCCGGCCCCGGGTCCGCTAACGTAAAGCGAAGAGTTGAGGCTGAACCGGTGAACCGAAGTCACTTCCGTAACCATACTACTACAGCTAACACGTGTCCAGTCCAACGGGAACACGCAGCGCAAATTCGGTCAAAATGTCACACCATTAGCTAAAGTGATGTATGAACTTAATATTTAATTGTTTAATATTAATCACTGATTGAATTTACATCTTTGAGTCACACAACCAAAAAGATAAATACTTCAAATAAACCACACGATCCAATTAACTTATAATTAACGTAAATTAATGTAAGTTAATTGATATTTGTGAAATATTAATTATTAAATTTTATTTGATAGTTGAATACAATTAGTATTTAATAAAGTGCATGTACAGAAAGTTTTAGACCCATGTATCGATGTATGATATCGATAGAATATTTAAATTAGATTTAAAAGAAACAAATGCTAAATGGATTTGTAAATTTTTTATGTCTATTCTACCTCAACCTATAGCTTACCATGCATGGTGGGGGAGAGGACTTAACGAGATTTAATTGTGAACTAAATAGAGAAGGCTTTAAAGGGTAGAATTGAAATGTTTCAATGTTCCCTTTAAAACATATTTTCTCCCATTCGTTCATTCATTCATCGCTAACAAATAATTTCCTCTTCCTCTCATCTAGTAATAGCTGAAATTTCCATGATGGCCTATTGGCAAAAATTCCAAAATTAAATGCAAATTAAATCAAAACTAAATGTGGTTTTACCTACAACAACACTGTTTTCGAAGATGTGGTATCGGACAAATTTAATTATAGTAAAAGGATTTGAATTCCAATTTTGGTAATTAGTATCTTGGAAATAAGGTTTTATTCAATTGACATTTAATCAATGATAGATTTTTTTTCAACAATTTGATTTAATTAATAAATTAATTTTCAAAAGATATATTAAACTGGATAATGTGTTATTGTTAAACATATAATATTTTTAATGGAAATATTTTTTATATCATTAAGGTAGTTGAAAATAAATAAATTTATTATATAATAATACAAAGAATAATTAAATAGAAATAAACAAGTATTGGATTGAAAAGAAATTGGATAATTGTTGAAATATACTATGTATAGTGATGTGTAGATCAAAATGAAATGTATTTAAAGAAAAAACAAAAACAACAAATAAACAGATAAAAAGGACTAAACTGAGAAAGTGTAACCCTTAACAACAAAAGTAAAATCTCTTTTTTTCTCCAATATAAAATTAGAATCGAGCCCTTTATTGTTCATTCTAGCTTGGTTACCTCAAAACCCTATATCCAAAATCGACACTCATTCAATTCGATAAGAAGAAAAAACCTAGCCGATCTTGAAAGAGAGAGAGAGAGGTGCGGCCATGCGAGTTCGTCATCAACGCACCTGCAGGAGAGGTATTCGAGCGTGTCCAGGGCAAGGCGAAGATCGAAGGCGAGTCGTGCGGGTTTGGTAGCGAAGATAGGGGTTCTCGCAATGGCGGCTGAAGGCTTCGAAGAGGGAGCTCGTGATGGCTTCCATGATAGAAATTTAGTCAACGTCAAGGTGAGGTTCGAGGCATGTACTGTAGCTGTTTTTGTATAACTACAACCTAGAACAAAGTGGAGTCTAGTTAATAGAGCTTGCGTCAAACAGATGATGAAACGAAGGGTAGTGAAAGTGGTTAGATTGATGGAGGATGTAAGTCATCATTGTTAGTCCGTGAGATGATGGTTTTCATGACAACAACCTTAGAATAGATTATAAAATATAAATACTAACATTATAAGTTTACATAAATATGTATATGCAGGATTTAACCATGCAGGTATCAAGAATGAAGACTGTACAGTATAGAGATTCAAGATATCAAGAATGAAGACTCATGACTATCAAGATTATCAAGAGTTCAAGAATTGAAGTAATTTATTCTTTAATTAGAAATTTTTTTAAAACTCATAGAAAAGCACTGGCATCTTAAAATCTAATTTATTCGTGGAATGAAATCCACTTCGAGCCTGTTAAAGGGATGGAACCCTAAGTAGGATGGAACCTATGAAAAATCTAGTGGAACATTGTTTTCTATTTGCTAACTTTTTATTCAAAATGATTTTTCAAAATTATATCCTATTTTCAAAATGTTTTTAAAACCTGTCTTTTAAAAGCATCAAAAACCTCTATCCTGATTTTAAATAATTTTAGCCTCAAAATTATCTTTAATTTCAAAGTCAAATTACTCCTGATTTTAAACTATATTTTAAAATGGCTATATTTGTTAATACTAGTTTAGAAATATTCAAATCATCATTGTTTCATGAGTCTGCATATAATTAATATTCAAATTCAAGTTATCTACCAAAATTGTTTGATGTGCAGGAATCATGCTTTATGGCGGTTGAGGAATCAATCCACAACGGACAAATTGTGCAGATCGAAAAGAACAAATGGATACTTGATAGTGGGTGTTCGAGACACATGACTGGCAATCCTGATATACTGAATGATATTATATACAAAGACGGTGGACTGGTTAACTTTGGAGACAATTCAAAAGGATATGTGATTGGCATCGGTAAAGTCGGTAACTCTGAAACTCTTATTATTACTCATGTTTTGCTAGTTAAGAATCTAAAACATAATCTGCTAAGTATAAGTCAACTCTGCGATAAAGGATATAAAATTAAATTTGAAAAAGATAAATGTCACATCGAAGATAATAATGCAACCATAATATTTGAGGGAGTCAGGAAAAGGAATATTTATATTCTTAGTATGAAAGTTTCAAATGATAACCTGTGTCTGTTGGCAAATACAAGTGACCCCTGGATTTGGCATAAGAGATTTGGGCATTTGAATTTCAAACTCTTATCTAGGCTATCAAAACATGATCTAGTAAGAGGTCTCCCTAAAATGAATTTTAAAGTGGACAGTTTATGTGATGCATGTCAATTAGAAAAACTTAGAAAAGTTCCTTTAAATTAAAAGATATGATTTCAACTTCAAAACCACTTGAATTACTTCATCTTGATTTATTTGGTCCATCTCAAATTCTGTCAATAAATCATAGTAAATATGTTTTTGTAATTGTAGATAATTATTCTAGATTTACATAGACAATATTTTTGAAACATAAAAGTGATACTTTTGAATGTTTTAAGACCTTTTCAAAAAGAATTCAAAATCAATTTTCTCTAAAAATTATAACTATTCGAGTGATCACGGTGGTGAATTTGAAAATGAAAAGTTTGAGGAATTCTGCAACAAAAGGGGGATAACTCACAATTTTTCATTTCCAAGAACTCCACAACAAAACGGAGTAGTAGAACATAAAAATAGCATGATTCAAGAGTGTGCGAGAACTATGCTTTCAAATAGTAATTTACCAAAGAATTTTTAGGCAGAAGCAGTTGCTACCGCCTATTATATTTTAAATAGAATTTTAATTAGACCTCTAACTGATAAGACATCTTATGAACTTCTTTATTCAAAGAAACCAAAGGTATCTTATTTCAGAATTTTTGGAAGTAAATGCTTTATTTTAAATACAAAAGATAATTTAGACAAATTTGATCCTAAATCCGGCAAAGGAATCTTTATCGGATATTCTAATAGAAGTAAAGCATATAGAGTGTTTAATTTAAAAACTAACACCATTGAAGAAACAATGCATGTTTCATTTGATGAAAATTTCAAAAAATTTGAAGATACAAATGATGAAGAGGATTTAATCTCTCAAAATTAAGAATCAATTGAAACTAATAATGAAATTAATCATCCTAATAAAAGGACTAAACTTTCAAAAGATCATCCTATAGAAAATATACTAGGAGATATGCAATTTGTTGCTAAAACTAGAAGTCAACTAAGTCAAATGAGTAATTTATCTTTTATATCAACTATTGAACCCAAAAATCCAAAAGAAGCATCGACTGATGATTCATGGATTTTGGCTATGCAAGAAGAATTAAATCAATTTACTAGAAATGATGTTTGGAAACTTATTCCTAGACCTGAAAATAAAACTATAATTGGAACTAAATGGGTTTATAAAATTAAAATGAATGAATAATTAAAATGAATGAATAAGGAGAGGTAGTTAGAAATAAAGCTCGATTAGTCGCTCAAGTTTATTGTCAAGAAGAAGGAATAGATTTTGATGAAACCTTTGCTCCCATAGCAAGATTGGAATCATTAGGATTCTACTTGCTTTCGCAAATCATAATACATTCAAATTATTTCAAATGGATGCTAGAAGTGCCTTTTTAAATGGATTTGTAAAAGAAGAAGTATATGTTGAACAACCACCACTTTTTGAAAATGATAAATAACCAAATCTTGTTTACAACTTAAGAAAGCATTATATGGTCTAAATCAAGCTCCTAAAGCCTGGTATGATAGACTAAGATCTTATTTATTGCAATCAAATTTTGAAATTGGTAAAGTAGATAATACTCTTTTTATTAAAAGAAATAAAAATAATATTCAACTAGTACAAGTTTACGTAGATGATATCATTTTTGGATCAACTAATTTTGAAATGAATAAAGAATTTTCTGAAATAATGACAAAAGAGTTTGAGACGAGTCATATGGGTGAATAAAATTTCTTTTTAGGATTACAAATAAAATAATTAGATAATGGTATCTTTATTAGTCAAGAAAAATATGCTAAAGACCTAATTAGTAAATTTAGTTTGACTACTGCGAGTGGAAAACCCACTCTCATGGCAACCAATGAGTACCTTAGTAAAGAAGATCTCTCGAAAGATATAGATCAAAAACTAAATAGAGAAATTATTGGATCACTACTCTATATTACCGCCAGTAGACCTGATATCATGCATAGTGTTTGTCTCTGTACCAGATATCAATCCCAACCTAAAGAGACCCACTTAAAAGCCGTAAAACGAATCATAAGATATGTTAAACACACATCTGATGATGGTTTATTTTACCCTAAAAATGATTCTTTTGACTTAATATCTTACTATGATGTTGACTATGCTGGTTGTAAATCAGACCGAAAAAGTACAAGTGGGACTTGTCACTTTTTGGGGCATGCTCTGGTTTCTTGGCTTAGTAAAAAGCAAAACACAGTTTCTTTATCAACAACTGAAGTAGAGTATATTTCTGCTGCTTTGGCTTGTTCTCAAGTAATATATATGCAATAAACTTTAAATGATTTTGGTTTAAAATTTTCAAAATCACCAATTTATTGTGACAATACGAGTGCGATAAATTTATCCAAAAATACTACTCAACATGCTCGAACTAAACATACTGATATCAGACATCATTTTCTTAGAGATAACATAAGTAAGGAAGTAGTTATTCTCGATTATATCAATTCTGAAAATCAAATTGCTGATATTTTAAGAAAAAACCTTAAATGAATCAATTTTTACTAAATTAAGAAGAGAATTAGGTATTTGTTCTATAACTGAAATATAAAATATAAATAACAAGTATAGTTAATAATTAATATTAAAATCAAATAGTAAAAATAAAAAGGACCATGTCGACATCCCCATATACCCATGTCGACATACAACGTTTTTAAATTTTAAAAATTTTCCGACCAAAATTCAAAATAATTGGTTATATATTCTTCATATTTTCGAAATTTTATTCATCCTTTCTGTTATCTCTCTGTCCTTCTCTCTGAAATCAAATAATCAATGGCCTCCTCTTCCAAATCAAACATAAAATCAACTTTTTCGTTCCTCTCTCCTACGTCTGGTCCATTTCAACGTACTACTCTCGCTCGTGTGACTAAAATAGAGGACTCTCTGAAGGATGCACTTCATATGATGACTGAAATTCAAGTGATACAACTCCGTATGGCAAAGGAACAAGAGAAGCAAGGCAAGATTCTTAGGAATTTGCAAAAATTTATAATGGATAATCAAGCCAACCCTTTCTTGATTGATGAAGATTCTTCGCTCAATCAAGAGGCCAGCGAAGAAGAAGAACCCATGGAAGAAGCGCACGCGGAGGATGATGACCAAGTCGTGTGTTCTGGAGAAGTGTGTTTTGAAAAGAATGGGAATCTTGTCAAATAACGCGGAAATTTCTGTTTCCACTATCCAAACTGTTTGACTCATAGATCTCCTATGTTTAAAAACACACATTAGTTTCTTCTCTTTCTTTACCATTGTTGTTTATTCCTTCTTACGTTTACAACGAAAAATGTACATACAACTATATGATTAATAAATTAATTGTGTTATTATATGTGTTCTTCTTATTAATACATATAACTGTACGGTTATTATATACTTAAGATAGTTAGTAGTTTAGGATTAGATTTATTATTAGATCTAAGTGTTGATTATTTATGATAACACTATCATTATAATCACACAGAATATCAGAATTAGGGAGAGTTATATAGTTTGGAGTTATAAAGTTTAGAGTTTGTTTTTATTGATGACAAAGGGGGAAAATATAAAATTGTTAGTTAGGCATAAATTAAGGGGGAGTTATAGATTAAGGGGGAGTTATTAGGATAGAAGTAATATTTTATAAACAAAGGTTGTCATCGTCAAAAAAGGAGAGATTGTTAGTCCGTGAGATGATGGTTTTGATGAAAACAACCTTAGAATATATTATAAAATATAAATACTAACATTATAAGTTTAGATAAATATGTGTATGCAGGATTTAACCATGCAGGTACCAAGAATGAAGACTGTACAGTATAGAGATTCAAGATATCAAGATTGAAGACTCATGTGTATCAAGATTATCAAGAGTTCAAGAATTGAAGTAATTTATTCTTTAATTAGAAATTTTGTTAAAACTTATAGAAAAGCATTGGCATCTTAAAATCCAATTTATTCGTGGTATGGAATCCACTTCGAGCCTGTTAAAGGGATGGAACCCTAAGTAGGATGGAACCTACGGAAAATCTAGTGGAACATTGTTTTGTATCCGCTAACTTTTTATTCAAAATGATTTTTCAAAATTATATCTTGTTTTCAAAACCTTTCTTTTAAAAGCATCAAAAACCTCTATCCTGATTTTAAATAATTTTAGCCTCAAAATTATCTTTGATTTCAAAGTCAAATTACTGCTGATTTTAAACTGTCTTTTAAAATAATATATTTCACTTTTAAATATTTATACTTAAGATTTAAATATAAAATTATAGTTAAATTTTATATATATTATTCTCTATATTTACTTATGTATTTTAACTATAGTCAAGTATATTAGAAAAGTTTAAAATAGTTTTAGTATAAGATAAAGGTTATTTTGAAAGAAAATCAAATCATCAAAAATTGCTTTGGGATGTCGACATGCCTATGGTGACCATGTCGACATGGTGTCAGTTGAGTTCAAAATTTAAATTTCAAAAGAAGTGTCTATTTGCCATAACTCTTCACGAATGGACATGGCTGTTGTTCTTCTATAAATAGGGGTTAGCTTCAACGAATTTTATATCAGATTTTCAGGTTTTTCACTCCTCTTCTTCTTCCACGTTTCTTAATACAAATTCTTACCATTACTCTGTCGAAATCAACATTGAATCGAACTCGATCTTTTCTAGTTTGATTCTCTATCACTATCTCAACAAGGTTCTCAGTGCTATTCATAGTTATAGGCTTCTTTGTAATCTGTTAAGTGAGAAAAGGTGTGATTATGGCCTTGAAAATCAATCAAGCGAGATAACGTGTGATTGTAGCCTTGGTAAATAAATTGGGTAAACTTGTGGCCAGAAAATCAAGTATCTCTACCCAGAGGATTGTGATTCTGGAGGGTGTATCTCGTAGCCTTGAAATTGAGGGTGTAATTGTACAATTGGTTTTGAAAGGAAATCCGTACTTGTGTTGCAGGACTAGATGTAGGGTAACTCCGAACCAGTATAAAATCCGGTGTGTTCTTTCCTTTATTGCTTTTACTTTATTTCTGCATTTGTGTTTGTTTCTGTGATCATATCTGTGTTTGTATATTGCATACATCCATGTTCAATTCAACATAAATTCAAAAAGGTTTAGTAATTCTTTATAAACACTATTCACCCCCCCCCCCTCTAGTGTTAATCCTAGCCTTAAGATCTGTAATCTGCATTTCTTTCAGTCATTTGGACGATTCGGTGAGTTATTACACTCTATATCTTTAGATTTTGATATATTTGAGATGATTTATTATTCTGGATAAATTGCTAATTGGATGAACAGTTAAAATGAATTAGTATAATATCAACCTTTAGATATGAACACGTAGATCTTTTAGCCCAAAACAACTATACTTGAATAATTATTTCCCCTTTTGACGATCTTGTTTGATTTTGGATTTGATTTTTGATTGGGAAAATAATTGGTAGTGAATGATTGAATTGCTTGCTAGGATTATAATTTTTCTGATAAATGAATTAGTGGAATTGTTTGTTTTAAATATTGTTTTTGATTGCATTTTTCGATTATGAAATTGCACGATTTTGAAAACCATCAAAACATGTTTAATCCGTTGTAGCTAAATTATATGGTTGTTATGCATTGTTTACATGATCGGGGTTATCGAAAAGCAATTCGGGTCGCTAAATAATAATTTTATATTATGAAATTATATTTTATACACCAATGTTGGCTCTAAATGTTAAATATTTGATGGATTACTATTTTAATTGTTTAAATGTTTTTAAAATGATTCTCAAAATAATATTTTGAAGTTTATAAGTAATTATATAAAGTAAAATATACATACAACTATCGTGTATATAAAGAGTTTTGTTTAAAAAAAAGAACCGAGAATAAAGTTTTGAGGTTTGATAATATTTTATGAAGTGTGTGTGTGTGTATAATTTTTTTAAAGTAATTATGCTTATTTATATAAATTTTTAAATAAAGAAATTTTATTTTTAAGTAACAATCCCTTTTACTCTTTTGCTGTTAAATATGAGTTTATGGGTTAAAAAAGGCAAGAAGTTTAAAGTGAATTATAGATAAAATATTTTAGAAATCATTTTCTATATGGTAAAATTATATTAATTAATTTTAACCTATAAACTATTGTTGGTCTTTATTGTATTTAGCTTTTGGCTATTTTTATGTAAGCTTGAATTGGATTTCTGTTGATAATTTTCTATGAAACAAAGAATTTTGATAAACGATTGAATTGCCGAGTGGTATTGTAAAATTCTTTCGACTATTATTACAATTTTTAAATAGATAGTTTTTGATAAATGCTTGAATTTACTTTTTGGTATGGGATAGTTAGCTAAATTGTTGTAATTAGTAGAGTGACAGTAGTTAACACTTAGAATTGTATTATCTTAGGGTGTTCGGATTTCAGACCGATAGATCCCTAAGAGAAGATAAATCATTTTTCATCAATCTGATAATCAATACATTTTTGATTTGGGTAGGCATATATCTCTTTCAAAAGATCTATTATGGTGTAAATACAACTGTCTTTTTTGGAAGGCAAATTATTACATGCATCGTAGTCTACAGATACTACAATCTATCGGTTTAATTTATTTTATACATTTAGACTATGTTTACCTCTTTCGAAAGGTAAATTTGTATAGGACAAATTAGGTACACGGCTGCTTTTTCCTTTGAGCGATGTTTCTAATCAGCAGTCTTTTACGATAGGCTTCCTTTTTATGTAGCAGGTCTCTATCGGTAGATTGCATGTCACTGTATTAAATCGATAGGTGATTACCATTATTATTTCATTATTCGTAAGTATTTTTATAGAGATTTTTAGCATGGATATCGTAACGACCCGTAAATTTCAATAATTAAACTGGTTAATTTAATAAGATTTTTGTAATTAAATTTAGAAAGAAATAAAAACTTTATATTTTATAATGAAGGGAATGTTAAAAATAAAACATAACAATGTCAATTAAAGTTAATCGTTAACAATTTGAATGAAACTCCAATTTATTAAAATAATTTAAATGTTATGCTTGACTGTGGATAGAAATTCAGATAAAAATTGGAGAATATCAACATGCTAAGATATGAACCAATGTTAATTTCATCCATTTGATAATAATGGATTGAATAATAGGATGAAAGTTCAATTAAATTGGATTATTGGGAATTTAATTTGTAATTACTGAATTGATTGAAATTGAAATTTAAACATTGAAATTAGTGGAATATCCCACAATAAATTAACATGGAAATTTGTTTAAAGGATTATAAATTTACCAAGTAATCCAAAATGATAAATTGGTAAATAATTGAATTTGAATTGAAGAAGTGATTAATTAATTTAATATTAAATTATTTAATTAACTGGAAAATAGCTATTTTGGCCACTGACTCGGATTTCGACAAAACCAGTTCCGTCGGACCCGTAACGTGAATTATTACAGGATTTCAAGTTTCGTAACAATCGAACTTGTCGTTTGATCGTACAGGCTCGAACGCCTAGAAATCAATTAAATTGAAATCAATTGAAATCAATTTGAAATAAGATGAATTCACCATAACTTCTTCATACGATGGAATTAAGAATTGAAACATTTTCCATTGATTTTAGAATATTCAAAAACATCTATTTTGATATATGGGTTGACCAATTTCGTTCCAAAGTCGAAACGAGCTTTGCAGGCCATTTATCGTTCAATTTTTCCGAACCAATCAAGCCCATTTGATTCTATTGTGTTCTACCTATATATATGTCGTTATAAACCCTAGCAGCTTTTTTATTTCTCATTTCTATACATACAGAAATTTCTGTTGCTTCTCTTTATCAATGGCAAACAAACCCTAAAATTCACAACCCAGTTTAAATTCAACCACTTCAAAAATTCAAATTCCTCAATATATATCGAATTATATAAGGATTTGAAGCTCTCGACGAGTGCAAGTCAAATATATGATTCGTTTTTCAATCTAGGTTTCGATATGGCCCGAAATTGTCAATCTGTTTTCGGTCGGTCAACGCTCGACGATGAACTTCGTCTGATCGGCTAATCGGTGGTATGGGCCTATGGAGAGTCGCGAGGTGATCTCATCGGAGTGGGTAGTTCGACGAGTTGACGGCTGGATTGACCGATTTAATTCGATTAGGGTCGAAAGTTTTACGGCGGTCGGTGGAGATTATGGCATCTTCGACGAGGCAACGAGGGCTTAGGAATGCGACGCTTCGCCCAGAGCGCGCGCAGGCGGTGGTTGGCCGTGGGCGATCGATCGGCCTTGATCAAGCCGAGGCAGCATGTGTTTGGGTTCACGTGCGTATGTGAGATTGGTTGCCTGTAGGGTTCTTGCATGAACATGGTACAGTGACGTGTTAAACTAGTATTTATCATTTTATTTAATTTAAATTTTTATCGTTCAATGTTCTAATATGCTTCTTCATATGAGGTCCGTTTCACGTGCGGTTTTCTCCGCTGCGTTCGGATTGAAATTCTGGACATGTTGGCTCTGGTTTGGACGAATTCTGAGACCGTTTGAATTTTTGGTTTAAGTTGGATTTAAATTGAATTTAAATTCAAAAGGTGAGTGTTTTAACCCACTCACAACTTCCAAAATTTCTTATGTTTTCTAAATTGATTTTTGATGTGATTAGAAATTTATTCATGATGGTTTGTCATATTTTAAATCATCACCTCAGTTTATTTGAATTTATTTGGATAAATAGTTATTTAATTTATTATTTGTTTGCGCCAAAATTGGTCACAAACGCCAAATACCGTGAAAGCACCAGTGTATGAATACAAATCCACAATATTCAAACACACATAACAGATCTCAGCAAATACCAAGCAGCAAATCATAAATACTGAACAGAGACGTAAGTTTTATAGTGGTTCGTCTATCTCCGGCCTACGTCCACTCTAAAGTTTTATCCTTTTATTAATTATCCTTGCTGGTTACAAGTGATTACAACAATTACAAAGTCCAAATTCAAAATCAATGGTAGTAATGACGATATGGAATGATTCTGGCAGCGTCCGGCGTGTTTGTTATCTCCAAATTCTCCGACCCCTTTTCTGAATGACCTGGGGCTCTATTTATAAGTGTAGGAGGCTGATATTTCGCCTAAAATCAGGGAGACCACTTCTGGCACGTGAGGGGGGCCCACGCGCTTGGCCTCAAGAAATTGGGCCCACTTTGGGATCGATTCGAACTCCATTTGAATCGATCAAGAAATCATCCAATTGAGATGAAATTTGGTGAGAACATTCTTCAACATGTATGTAAGCTCCTGTAAAAATTTCATTGCATTTGGATAAACGGTTTGGAAGATATGATCGATTCGAGATCAAAGCTCTGTATGTTCTGCCTGGTTCGAATCCATGCTTCGAATCCATCCCCTTCGACTCCATCCAAAGCGCGCGCGCATCGATGACGTGTCACGAATTCTCCAGGTCGATCCACCTTTGCCGCCGCGTTGAACGTTTCTTCCCTGGTTCGTATCGATCGCTTCGAAATTGTCCCTAAGTCCTTCGAATCCATGAAGTCGACTCCCCCCGTATCCTTCTCGAACGCTCTCTTCGCATCGATAGGTATGAATCCAGAATCCTATCGATTCGAACCACCATCGATACGAATTAACCTGTGTACTCCTTATGGATATGAAGGAGATCCATGCTGTCATCGAGTCGAAGTCCACCTGTCCTTCCCATCTGATCGATACGAAGACCATCGAGCCGTGTGCAAGCTGATCGATACGAAAGGTATCGATTCGGAGCCATCACTTCCTGATCGATACGAGGTGTATCGATTCGAACCATCCTTGCGCCGTGCCTTCGATCGATGCGAACCTGATGGGTTCGAATCCGATGGATTCGAAACGAGCACCACCTTGAGCCCTTGATGGATTCGAACAGCATACTTTCCTACCTTGCATCGATCATAACTCCTTCATATGAACTCCGATTAACCTGAAATTTGAAACATAGCCTTTCCTAATCCTTATCATCATCTCCAATCAATTTTGTCCCGATCGGAGTTCAACCAAATTTTGACGACATCGATCGCCGCCTTGCTTTCAATCGATCTCCAATCCCAATATCCATCATCCTTTGCCAATTTGTTGATATTCCAGTTTTGACCAAAAAGTGGGATAACACTTTGCCCCCCAAAACATGCCTTTTGATAAGAAGGCATGTTTTGAATAGTTCCGATTCCAATATCCAAAGTCCATAGCCATATCGCCAGAGTATGTCATCCTTGACTGCTTTGAGCCGATGCCCAATTCCAAATCCCATAACCAAAGCCTTAGCCAATTCCATATCCATTCGAACTCGACAGCTGAGTCCTAATCCATCCTTATCCAATAGCCAATAACCAGATCCAGGACCTCTTCGGGTCGATATCCGAATCCATAACCTCTCCGGGTTCTTGCCAAGCGTAATCCACACCTGACGACCGTGGTCCAGTGTCCCTGGACGTTGAGCTAGGCCATGGCTTAAGTCCTAAGCCGAATCCTGGTCTTTCCGGACCCTTGTTGAGCGTAGTCCATACTCAACGACCTGAAACAATAATCGATAATATGGGGCCTAAGTCCTAGGCCGAATCCTGGTCACTCCGGACCCTTGTTGAGCATAGTCCATACTCAACGACCTGAATGAGTCAATTTACCATGTTCGGGCAAAGTGACTCACCCCTTGCCAGGCATAATCCATACCCGACGACCATGTATCAAAAACCAGATAAAAATCCAATCAAAATCCAATCCAGAATCCAAATCCCAAAAATCCAAATCAAAATCAAAGAATCAGAAATCCAAACCAACATCCAGAACCAAAAACAATCATCCAATGGAAAATCCAAATCAAAAAGCAAGAAAAACCAGGAGTTCGATCGGAACTCCAAAACCAAATCCAAAAAGAAAAGAAGTGTCCAATCAAAAAGCAAAAGATAAATTTCACAAACCACAGCATCGCAGTTTATCAGCATTCAGAGCATGCCTAGGGGCTATCTCCGTCCCCATACATGTGTAAATGACTTGGTTGCTTGCCAGTAGTTTGCTACTTATTTCACATTATCCTGATTAGTGGATGATCAATCGACCGCCATCCCTGGGCCTCAGATCATCACGGCGTGAGGTGGTCAGTGGTTGCTCCTGCTCTACCGTTGCATTCCGAGTTCCGACATATTGCTGTAACTGTCCATTCCTTACATGCTCCTCGATTATATCCTTTAAGTGCCTGCAGCTGTTGGTATCATGTCCATCTAAATCATGGAAGAGGTAGTGCCTTCCTTATGTCCTTTCCCGTTCTGATGGTTCTCTCCTAGCCGGCTTCCGGTAAGGAAGGCGATTCCGAGTATCCAGGTATATCCGCTCCAGCGTCTCGTTCAATCCTGCGTATGTGGAAAACTTTGGATCCTTCCATCGCTTCCTAGCGTTTCCAGAATCATCGTCCAACTTCCTTTTCCCTTTGTCTTTATCCAAGCCTTTGCTGAATGGTCCTGCATCCTGAATTGCATTAACCTTTTTCACCTTTAAATCCGTACTCGCATCTTCTTGCCGAAGGAACCTTTCTGCCTCATGAAAGAATTCGTCGAGCTCCTGTGGGGGATCTCGTATCAGAGACACCTTAAAATCCGAGTCCTCCCTGACTCCTGATACCGCTGCCATTAAAACTATCGACGGATCAGGCCGATCCACCGAAGCGACTGCCGCACTGAATCGTGTTAGAAAAGCTCTAAGCGATTCATCCATCCTTTGCTTTACCGATGTCAATGTCATCACATTCTTCGGCCTCCTGACGTGAACCCAAAACTGTCCCAAAAACTTTTCCACCAATTCTCTCCAAGTCTTGATAGATCCTTCTCCCAGCTGCCAAAACCACATTGCGGCTAAGTCCGTCAAATATAAAGGGAAGCATCGGGCCATCACTTCCTCCGATGCTCCCAGCACCTCCATGTGTCTGGTGTACCTCATCAAGTGATCAGTTGGGTCTGCCTTTCCATCATATACCTCCACACTAGGTAGCTTAAACTTAGGTGGATTCTGAGCCATCCTTATTTCCCGAGCAAACGGACTCCTATTCACTCCTTCCAAGTCCCCGTTGGTCAAACCACCTCGCACAGTTCTTCTGATGATTTCTACTAATCCGGTATTGTCTGTTGAGGGTTGCCCCCATGCCCCCGAGGGAACTTTGGTACATATTCCTCGTGTGGTTCACTAGCAGCAATGTTAGCTCTAGCTTGTTGAACTCCTTCCAGAGGTCCTCCTGTGTTGGATCCCGTGGGCCTGCCCCCAAGCCCCTGTTGATTGCCTTCTGGCTCCGTATCTCGTCCTCCATTGGGTTCCACGACCCTAGTCCCCTGTCCTGCATCCACAGCGGCTGTAGTTGTTCCTAAGTTCTGCATCCTTGCAGCTCTCATTTGCTCGAAGAAAGTCTGCATCATTTCCTGTTGGCTCTTCAACAATCTCTCCTGCAAAGAATTCGTCATAGCTTCCATTTCGTCCCGAGTTATGTAGATTGAAGCATGTCCTTCCCCAGCTCCGGAGGATGCTTGTTGACTTCCTTCCTGTTGGCTTCGCTCAGCCCTTTGCCTTCTACTGTTTTGCTTAGTCATTGTCTTCAAATCGAAACTCCTCAAACTTCTTCAAATCCAAATTTAAAATCCGATGTAGCGGGTGCTAGTCCTTCTCGGTGAAAGCACCAAAGTGTTTGCGCCAAAATTGGTCACAAACCCCAAATACCGTGAAAGCACCAGTGTATGAATACAAATCAACAATATTCAAACACACATAACAGATCTCAGCAAATACCAAGCAGCAAATCATAAATACTGAACAGAGACGCAAGTTTTATAGTGGTTCGGCTATCTCCGGCCTACGTCCACTCCAAAGTTTTATCCTTTTATTAATTATCCTTGCTGGTTACAAGTGATTACAGCAATTACAAAGTCCAAATTCGAAATCAATGGTAGTAATGTGGATATGGAATGATTCTGGCAGAGTCCGGGCGTGCTTGATATCTCCAAATTCTCCGACCCCTTTTCTGAATGACCTGGGGCTCTATTTATAGGTGTAGGAGGCTGATATTTCGCCTAAAATCAGGGAGACCACTTCTGGCACGTGAGGGGGGCCCACGCACCCGGTATCAGGAAATTGGGCCCACTTTGGGATCGATTCGAACTCCATTCGAATCGATCAAGAAATCATCCAATTGAGCTGAAATTTGGTAAGAACATTCTTCAACATGTATGTAAGCTCCTGTAAAAATTTCATTGCATTTGGATCAACGGTTTGGAAGATATGATCGATTCGAGATCAAAGCTCCGTATGTTCTGCCTGGTTCAAATCCATGCTTCGAATCCATCCCCTTCGACTTCATCCAAAGCGCGCGCGCATCGATGACGTGTCACGAATTCTCCAGGTTGATCCACCTTTGCCGCCGCGTTGAACGTTTTTTCCCTGGTTCGTATCGATCGCTTCTAAATTGTCCCTAAGTCCTTCGAATCCATGAAGTCGACTCCCCGCATATCCTTCTCGAACGCTCTCTTCGTATCGATAGGTACGAATCCAGATTCCTATCGATTCGAACCACCATCGATACGAATTAACCTGTGTACTCCTTATGGATACGAAGGAGATCCATGCTGTCATCGAGTCGAAGTCCACTTGTCCTTCCCATCTGATCGATACGAAGACCATCGAGCCGTGTGCAAGCTGATCGATACGAAAGGTATCGATTCGGAGCCATCACTTCCTGATCGATACGAGGTGTGTCGATTCAAACCATCCTTGCGCCGTGCCTTCGATCGATGCGAACCTGATGGGTTCGAATCCGATGGATTCGAAACGAGCACCACCTTGACCCCTTGATGGATTTGAACAACATGACTTTCCTACCTTGCATCGATCATAACTCCTTCATATGAACTCCGATTAACCTGAAATTTGAAACATAGCCTTTCCTAATCCTTATCATCATCTCCAATCAGTTTCGTCCCGATCGGAGTTCAACCAAATTTTGACGACATCGATCACCGCCTTGCTTTCAATCGATCTCCAATCCCAATATCCATCATCCTTTGCCAATTTGTTGATATTCCAGTTTTGACCAAAAAGTGGGATAACATTATTGAATATAAACTGCTAGTAAATACCTATTGTTTATTATCTATTCTATATTGATGTTATTGATTGAATTGGATGATGATTACGATAGATGGTTGATGATTGATATTAGATGAATGGATGTTGTATTTTATATTGTTATAAACTGCAAGTTGCGGTGGATTTTATTTCATTCGGAATTGCAGTTTGAAATTTTCAACCGTATTTATATTTTAAATTACAGATTGAAATGATGAATATCCGTATCACCTTACCATAGGATAGAAAATTATATACAGACACCGTGGTATATATTTAAAAATATTTTGAAATGATTTCTATGGTTTGTAAAGAAAAATACGGTTTTAGATAAATACTGATTTTAGATATTATATAATGTTAGAAATGTTATTTTATCCTTGATTTAAGTTATGTATAATTTGTCGTAATATAGAATAAGCTTAACAAGAAGTTTGATTTTTATTGAAGATAATATGGTTAATTATTTAAATTATATTTTAATATAGAGTTTGTAGTGACTTAAATAAATTAAGGTGGGAAGATAATTTTGAGATTTATTCGAAATTGAATTTACTTAAGAATTAAACTCAAACAAGTTTGATGTAAAATTTATTAAATTTGAAATTTTAGAATATATGATTTTATAACTAGATTTTGGTTTAAGGGGGATTAAATGAATATTTCAAGTATAAATAAATTGAAGGAAATATTTGGTTATTTTAACTTGGGTTTTTTTAAATGATGATGGATTTATTAAGTAAACTATTTCAAAACTAAAGGATAGAGGATTGAAATTGATATATATATATATATATGAAATTACCAAACTTAGTTTTGAAATTGTTGAACATTTAAAGTTGAAATATATTGAATTTGAAATAGTTTATTCTGTGGATCAAATCTTTTTGAAATCGATACAATTTGGAATAGTCTATTTAGAAACTTAATTGAATGGAAATTATGATTTGGGATTTGGTTAAATATAAAAATGTTGAAATTCGAGATGTTTTGGTATTGATTTGTGAAATTGAAGAAGCTATTTTATTATATAAAGTATTTTAATATTTAAACCAGGTAAGTGGTGGAAGTTATGTTTCAGAGTTAGGAGTTTCAAAATATTATGATTTGAAGGTGTTGTATTTCAAGTATTTTGATTTCGAAGCGTTATAATGTTGAAAGTGCTATGATTTTGAAAGGATATTTTTGAGATAAAAATGATATTATATTGATTTGGGTTTTAATAAAAATGATATCATATTGGTTTGGTTTTTGAAATGGAAATGATATTGTAATTATATGGTTTTGAAATGGATGTAATATTCTGATTTTGAAGTATAAGTTATTTTGAAAAGGGCCACGGTGTTATAATAACATTTGGTTGTTAAAGAGACCGGGATTAGAAGTTGTATACTCTCTACCAACTCCGAAAACCACTTTAACAACCGTGTATGCGAAGGAGATTGCAGAATGAAGTAGGATGGTGGCGGCGTTCCTTTGAGGTATATACGTGGATCCCACTCCCGTGAGTTGGCATAAGGGGGCTAAAACAGGTGCGATTCCGGGCCAGTGAGGTAGCTCCTCTTATTGGACACACTCCTTCGATACCATTCCATTATATTCTGATTTTGAGATTGATTCGGTGGCCACTTTTGATTTTTGATTATGGGTGTGTGGCTCGAGGTGGGCGGTAACTACGCGCTATGCATCACCACCAGTCTGGATAGTAATTGGTATATCTACCCTAGAATTGCCTTGTGTGCCGTGTCACCTACCCTAGCGAGCCTTGTACGAGTTTGGTTTTCTCGCGTAGCCCGTGTAGTATTTAGGGTAGTCTCTCGATCTAGAGATGCGCTGATACTGGATGGGCTACTGGGACTATTACGTGGTAAGGGCTATATGGGTAACCTCTTAAAGCTATTAAAAAGTAAGTTTATTTTACTAATAGACATTATTATAATAGCGTATATTACTACATAGTAGATAGTTTAACGGATCCTTAGGAGATGTAAATCCCGAACATCTCTTAAGTTACTGCACTCACGTTGACACTGGATAGGAGATGTCAAATCCCGTAAACATCTCTGGCGCCATTCCACTCGTATTATTTATCGATTTAACTTACATAAGATCGTTTAGTTCTGGCTCGAGTGTTTTGTCTTTTCAATTCGCTCGGGTCAGCCTGAGAATTTTAGGGTTTGAACACCTTACTTCTGGAGGACGAAGACGAAGATTGTATTACTATTATTTTATATATTGTTCCGCTGCATCACATTGTTCCGTTGCATTGTCATTTATTATTCTTTGGTATGTGTAACTCTGATTCTATGTTGTATAAGTATAATCAAATGTTTTTGTGAAACGGCTTCATGAACTGTTATTTGATTATTATATTTTGCCGTTCCGCTGCAAGATTATATTTTATTTTTTCCTTTCTTTGCTTTTTCTTATTCAGCCCAATAACAGTCCACCCTTCCGTATGGTTTGTGTCTGATGTGTGTGGTTTATCGTCGATTTAAAACGTACGAAAAGGCGGGATGTTACATTTGGTATCAAAGCTTTGATTTAGCGATAAACCTTAGCTTGGTGGGGTCTGACTCTTTATTAATAGGGTAGTAATACCTTATGATGAGTCGCTGAGTGTGTGTGTGTGTGTATGAGAGAGCGTATTTGTTAGTGTTATAGAAGGTTTTGATATTGTGTTAGTTTGTTCCGTTTTGTATTTATAAATTTTGGTCGGTGCATAGAACGTTATGACATCAGTAAGGATTTCCAAACACTTAATAGGACAGACCGACACAATATTTGTTTTGAATATAGGTGAATGAAATAATTTTGCATATTATATTTTCTATATATGTAAAATAATTTTTTTATAAATGATATATATTTGGTTGTAATATATGAGATGTTAGGTAGTGTAATTTATGAATATTAATTTAACATAGGATTTGAAAATAAAATAAATGAAATTTTGAAATTTTAGAACTTAAGTTCCGGGATTTTTGAAACTGCTTTCAAAGATTTTGGAATATAACAATATTGTTTATAAGTATTTTCTGATATAAATATTTCAATATGATTTGAAAGAATCGTCTTAAAGAAATTTTGGAAAGAAATAAGTTCTGTACTCCCTCTCTATCGTTGGAAAATAATTTCGGTGATGAGTGCACGCATCATCGACATTCATTTTCGAGTTTCTAAGCGGGAAGGCCACTACAGTAATTTTACTACAGATTTATTTTAACAAACAAATATATATTTCAAATGGTTTTAAATATAATTGGATATATAAATTGAAAGTGTATACATCTATTTATTATTTTAAAATGATTTGAATTTAACCCGATATTTAGTTCTTAAGTTTCCGTTAATTAATAGTTTCAATTATTGTAGTGAAATGGAATGTAACTAATTAATAATTGGAACCCTAATTAAAAAAAGAGATTAAATGCTAGGTTATAAATGAAATTTCCATAAAGTTGAAATTTGTAACTTATAAAACAAAAGATATAATTATTGGACATTAAATTAAATTAAAAGAAATGAGGTAAAACTTGTGTAGGTTTCATTTACATTCTTAACATATATATAACTTACCAACTATAAAAAGGTTAAAATATTAAAAGAAATGTAATGGGAAATTTTACAAGTAAAACTTGAAGTAATGAAAGTATTCAATGAATTTACTTTTATAAATAAGAATTTAAGGTTATAATTGTTATGAACTTAAGTTTGACTGAAAGGCCACTAACTATATAATAGAAAGGCTATAAAGAAATGATAACAAACTGAAGTAAATGTTGAAGTTATTTATAATAAAATTAGTAGAAAGATGAATACTGTAAATAAATGAAATTAAGTAGTGAACAAATGAATGTAATACAATAAAAAGAAATTTTACATGATATGAATAAATGAAAATAAATGGCGAATTGTAAAAAGTTAAATGTAAATTAAAAGATAAATCATTATATGAATGAAAAGGAAACCAAACAACAAATGTTATGAAATGAAATTGATAAAAATGAACTTGATCTATTGTTTGGAATTGTTGTTGGTTTGGTTTATGGTTGTTTGGGCAAGGATACTTTAAATTTGTTTGGATGTATAAATAATCTATTTAGCTTCATCCAAGATTGTTGAGTAAATGGTGCACTTAATAGTTTATTGTCCATTCTGTACAATTTAAACTTTTTGAACCCGAACTATTTGTTTTGTTTGATATGGATGGATAATTGAATTGTGTTGATTCTGTTTGATGATCGTATGTTGTGGTTGCAAGTGATTGTTGTTATTTGACATTGATTTGTTTGCTAGTTTTCTAATGGATGAAACAAAATTAATATTTCATTCTATTTAATTATTAACTCCTTTTAGATTATATAAGTGAAACACAGGTTATGAAAGCAACTGCTACTGCTTTTGGTTTCATAATTAAATGTTGTTTGCCCGACAAATAGGTACATTCTCGGATTACTGTTTCCTCGCGGTATTATATATATATATATATATATATATATATATATATATATATATATTTCCTGTTGTTGGGATATATTATTTTGAAATATTGTTGTATATTGTTATATTTGATATTAAATTTTCTCCCAAGCCTCTCCGTACAAAGGAGACTCTGCCAAAATTTTCCGTAAATTTTGGACTTATAAAATTTAGAAATTTTTTTCCAAACTTTATTAGTTTGAGTATAAAAAGATTTAATGGTATATATTGGTAAATTTTATTTAAATTAATTAATTTTGTAAATTTATTTGTTTATAAAGTTAATATTTTTGAAAAAGATATATTTACTATTTAATTTCTTTCTTTTCCCTTCTTTTTCCTTTTCGGGGACGAAAAGTTTTTGATTGGAGGAGAGTGTAACGACCCGTAAATTTTGATAATTAAACTGGTTAATTTAATAAGATTTTTGTAATTAAATTTAGAAAGAAATAAAAAATTTATAATTTATAATGTAGTGAATGTTAAAAATAAAACGTAACAATGTCAATTAAAGTTAATCGTTAACGATTTGAATGAAACTCCAATTTATTAAAATAATTTAAATGTTATGCTTGACTATGGATTGAAATTTAGATAAAAATTGGAGAATATCAACATGCTAATATATGAACCAATGTTAATTTCATCCATTTGATAATAATAGATTGAATAATAGGATGAAAGTTCAATTAAATTGGATTATTGAGAATTTAATTTGTAAGTACTGAATTGATCTAAATTGAAATTGATGGAATATCCCATAATAAATTAACATGGGAATTGGTTTAAAGGATTCTCAATTTACCAAGTAATCTAGAATGATAAAATTGGTAAATAATTAAATTTGAATTCAAGAAGCGATTAATTAATTTAATATTAAATTATTTAATTAATGGAAAATAGCCATTTTGGTCGCTGACTCGGATTTCGACGAAACCATTTTCATCGGATCCATAACGGTGAATTATATAGAATTTCAAGTTTCGTAAAGATCGGACGTGTCGTTTGATCGTACGGGCTCGAAATGCCTAGAAATTAATTAAATTGAAATCAATTTGAAATAAGCTGAATTCACCATAATTTTTTCATACGATGGAATTAAGACTTGAAACCTATTCCATTGGTTTTAAAATATTCAAAAACATCAATTTTGATATATGGGTTGACTAATTTTCGTTTCGGAGTCGAAACGGGCTTTTCGGGCCATTTTTCGTTCAAATTTTCCAAACCAATCAAGCCATTTGATTCTGTTGTGTTCTGCCTATATATTTATCATTATAAACCCTAGTAGCCTTTCTATTTCTCATTTCTGTACGTACAGAAATTTCTGTTGCTCCTCTTTCTCAATGGCAGACAAACCCTAAAATTCACAACCCAGTTTCAATTCAAAATTCCACTTCAAAAATTCAAATTCCTCAATATATATCGAATTATATATGGATTTGATGCTCTCGGCAAGTGGAAGTCAAATATATGATTCGTTTTTCAATCTGGGTTTTGGTGTGGCCAAAAATTGTCAATCTGTTTTCGGTCGTTCATCGCTCGACGACGAACTTCGTCCGATTGGCTAATCGGTGGTATGGGCCTGTGGAGAGTCGCGAGGGGATCTCATCGGAGTGGGTAGTTCGACGAGTTGATGGCTGGATTGACCGAGTTAATTCGACTAAGGTCGAAAGTTTTACGGCGGCCGATGGAAATTATGGCATCTTCGACGAGGCAGCAAGGGCTTAGGGGTTCGGCGCTTTGCCTGGAGCGCGCGTAGGCCGTGGCTGGCCGTGGGCGATCGATCGACGTTGATCAAGCCAAGGCGGTGCGTGTTTGGGTTCGTATGCATGCATGAGATTGGTTGCCTGTAGGGTTCTTGCGTGACCAAGGTACAGTTACGTGTTAAACTAGTATTTATTATTTTATTTTATTTAAATTTTTATCGTTCAATGTTCTAATATGCGTAACTTCTTCGTATGAGCTCCGTTTCACATGCGGTTTTGTCCGCTACGATCGTATTGAAATTCTGGACATGTTCGCTCCGGTTTGGATGATTTCTGGGACTGTTTGAATTTTTTTATTTAAATTGGATTTAAATTTAATTTAAATTCAAAAGGTGAGTGTTTTAACCCACTCACAACATCCAAAATTTATTATGTTTGCTAAATTGATTTATGATGTGATTAGAAATTTATTTATGATGGTTTGGCATATTTTAAATCATCATCTCAGTTTATTTGAATTTATTTGGATAAATAGTTATTTAATTTATTATTGAATATAAACTGCCAGTAAATACCTGTTGTTTATTATCTGTTCTATATTGATGTTATTGATTGAATTGGATGATGATTGTGATAGATGGTTGATGATTGATATTGGATGAATGGATGTTGTATTTTATGTTGTTATAAACTGCTAGTTGCTATGGATTTTATTTCATTCGGGATTGTGGGTTGAAATGATATATAACCGTATTTATATTTTAAATTACGGATTGAAATGATAAATATCTATATCACTTGACCATAGGATAGAATATTATATACAGACACCGTGGTCTATATTTAAAAATATTTTGAAATGATTTCTATGGTTTGTAAAGAAAAATATGGTTTTAGATAAATAGTGATTTTAGATATTATATAAATGCTATTTTATCCTTGATTTATGCTATGTATCATTTGTCGTAATATAGAATAAGCTTAACAAGAAGTTTGATTTTTATTGAAGATAATATGGTTAATTATTTAAATTATTTTTTAATATAGAGTTTATAATGACTTAAATAAATCAAGATGGGACGATAATTTTGAGATTTATTCTAAATTGAATTTATTTAAGAATTAAACTCAAATAAGTTTGATATGAAATTTATTAAATTTGAAATTTCGGAAGATATGATTTTAAAACTTGATTTTGGTTTAATGGGGATTAAATGAATATTTCAAGTATAAATAAATTGAAAGAAATATTTATTAATTGAAATTTAGGTTTTATTTAAATGATAATGGATTTATTGAGTAAAATATTTCAAAACTAAAGGATAGAGGATTGAAATTAATACATACATACATATATATATATATATATATATATATATATATGAAATTACCAAACTTAGTTGTGAAATTGTTGAATACTTAAAGTTGAAATATATTGAATTTGAAATGGTTTATTCTATGGATCAAATCTATTTTGAAATCGATATAATTTGGAATAGGTTATTTAGAAACTAAATTGAATGGAAATTATGATTTGGGATTTGGTTAAATATAAAAATGTAGAAATTCGAGTTGTTTTGGAATTGATTTGTGAAATTGAAGAAGCTATTTTCTTATATAAATTATTTTAATATTTAAACCATTTAAGTGGTGGAAGTTATGTTTCAAAGTTAGGATTTTTAAAGTATTATGATTTGAAGGAGTTATATTTCAAGTATTTTGATTCGAAGCGTTATAACGTTGAATGTGCTATGATTTTGGAAAGGATATTTTTGAAATAAAAATGATATTATATTGATTTGGGTTTTAATAAAAATGATATCATATTGGTTTGGTTTTTGACATGGAAATGATATCGTAATTATATGGTTTTGAAATGGATATGGTATTCTGGTTTTGAAGTATAAGTTATTTTAAAAAGGGCCACGGTGTTATAATAACGTTTGTTTGTTAAAGAGACCAAGATTGAAAGTTGTCATACTCTCTGCCAACTCCAAAAAACCACTTTAACAACCGTGTATGCAGTGGAGATTCCAGAATGAAGTAGGATGGTGGCGGTATTCCTTTGAGTTATATACGTGGACCCGACTCCCATGAGTTGGCATAAGGTGGCTAAAACAGGAGCAATTCCAGGCCAATGAGGTAGCTCCACTTATCGGACACGCTCCTTCAATACCATTCCATTATATTCTGACTTTGAGATTGATTCGGTGGCCACTTTTTATATTTGATTTTGGAGGTGTGGCTCGAGGTAGCCGGTAGCCGCACACTATGCGTCACCACTAGTCCGGATAGTAATTGGCATGTCTAACCTGGCATTACCTTGTGTGCCATGTAACCTACCCTAGCGAGCCTTTACGAGTTTGGTTTTCTCCCGTTGCCCGTGGAGTATTTAGGGTAGTCTTCCGATCTGGAGATGCGCTGATACCGAATGAACTACTGGGACTATTACGTGGTAAGGTCTATATGGGTAACCCCTTAACGCTATTAAAAAGTAAGTTTATTTTACTAATAGACATTATTATAATAGCATATATTACTACATAGTAGATAGTTTAATGGATCCTTAGGAGATGTAAATCCCAAACATCTCTTAAGTTACTGCACTCACGTTGACACTGGATAGGAGATGCCAAATCCCATAAACATCTCTGACGCCGTTCCACTCATATTATTTACCGATTTAGCTTACATAAGATGTTTTAGTTCTGACTCGAGTGTTTTGTCTTTTCAATTCGCTTGGGTCAGGCTAAGCATTTCAGGGTTTGAAGACCTTACTTCTGGAGGATGAAGACGAAGATTGTATTACTATTATTTACTATATTGTTCCTTTACATCACATTGTTCCGCTGCGTTGTCATTTATTATTCTTTGGTATGTGTAACTCTGACTCTATGTTGTACAAGTATAATCAAATGTTTTTGTAAAACAGCTTAATGAACTGTTATTTGATTATTATATTTTGTTGTTCCGCTGCAAGATTCTGTTTTGCCTTTTTCTTTCTCTGCTTTTTCTTATTCACCCCAATAACAACCTGCTCTTCTGTATGGTTTGAGTCCGACATGTGTGGTTTATCGTCAATTTAAAGCGTACAAAAAGGCGGGATGTTACAGATATTTTGTATCCTTTATGGCTCTGAGGAATTTTGAATTGGTTATCACCATATTATGAGATGATAGTCTATTGAGACTTGATATGTATTTATGAAATGGCGATTTGTTAGATATGTCTTATTTGAGTATTTTTTTGGGCATATTTTATTTATGAATTATTTGGTTATTGTTAAGTCATAACTGTGATAATTGTATCTATTGGTTTGATATGCCTTTTATGGATTTTTGAGTTTTAGGCATATTTTGAGATGACATATTTTAGAGTTAAGTCATTTATGAATTTATAAGGTAGTGAACTTAATTAATATGCCTTACTATGATTGTTTGTTCAGCATTGTATATGGCTTATTATTTTAAGTCATAAAGTTATGATGTTATTATTTCACCTTTTATTTAGATATAGTCTAACCCGTTTATTATTTTGATACTTGGGATAGGCCGAGACTTTACAAGTACAGGGACCACTTTGATCTTTGGATTTTGGGCAAGCATTGAAGTAAACTATTTGATAGTTTTAGTTTACTTCATACTTGTATATATTGAAAACTAGGAGTTTATGTCATCAATATTATATAGTAATGACGTTGTACCTGATATAAGATTTTGGATATGATGTATGTACTTATGTGGGTCTAGTACTGATATTTTGTAGACTCGCATTCTATTATATATATGATGATGTATATTATTCCGTCGTGATCTGTCACTCCGATTCTGATTTACCTATATTATATAATATTATGAATATTTTAATCGGTGTGTTTATTTTGTACTAATGCTCTACATATCCAAATTTTAGTTCAGATCCTCAAAAAGGCAAATAAGACGTATCAGTGTTAGTATAAAGATATATTCACATTTGATCCCCTTAACCAGCCGTATTCTACTAATTGACAGATGACATCACTTGTAATATTCTTTGCTAAACTGAGCATAGCGGTGGGGTCATTACATTACTTCTTGATCTTTGCAACATTTGGAGGGTGATTTACGTATGAATCTAGAAGCAATGATTTATATTCAAGGTGTGAGTTTTTGCCAACATTCTAAGGTAGGTTTTGATTTAATCAATCTATATGTTTCTCAAGTTCATATGCTTGAATACTTATTATTCATCTTTCCTTTTTATTGTATATCTTACTATTATCCCGTCTTTTGGCAGGGCCGTGACATGAAGTATTGACTAGAGACCAAGGACAATCCATCCCGGATATGGTTGTACACAGGTTTACTATGGATACTGATAAATTTTGCCCGAGTCCGTATCGAGCTACAATTAATATGACACGATGCGTAAAGCTATGGAAGCCAGCATTCTAAATTTTAGGTCAATCAGAGTTTGTATGCTCAATTTATAGACCAATCAAGTTACGCATGAGACATGCTTAATTCGTATCCCTCGTATTCATATCCATCACCTTGCAACCATCTTGTTCACATGCATCAACCCTCGGACCTCATCTTGTATCCATCCAGCTTCGTATCCATCGAACTCGATACTCTTCATATCCATCGGTGAGCAAGCTCACTTTGTATTCATCAGTGACTGTCTACTTCATATCTATCGATAGTAACATGGAATTCCATTTCGCATCTATCTAGTTTTCAAACATACTTCGTATCGTTCCGCCACAGGCCAATACAAAGTCATCATCTCCTATCGAAATGAAATCGACTGCTCTATGGTCAAGATGAAGAGATCATCCATCTCTCAATACGAAGTGACCATTGCGATCGATAAGAAATGGCTTCAGGATTTGATACGAAGTAAGGTACAATAGACCGGTACGAAGAATGATTCAAAGTTGATACGAACACGACATGTAAAAGTAGAAGACTCGGTCATTTGGCATGAAAAGTGGATCGATCTAAGAAAGTAGAGCCACGTCATCAGGCATCATGTGCAGAACCATCGATGCGAGGCTACCGATACGAACAACATCGATACGAATAGCTATCGATACGAAGGTATCGATACACACAGCTCAACCAACATACAAAGTGAATCTTACATCGATCATAACTCAAAATCTACAAGTCCAAATGCCACCAAATTTTCACAGAAGCTTGCGTACATCCTCAAGAATGTTCATGATCGATCTCTACTCGATTGGACGAAATATTGATCGATACGAAGTTCGCTCGTATCGATCACGGATCGAATGCAAACAGCATGAGATCAATCATGTGGGCCCACTCATATGAGAGAAGAGGTCTTCTGAGATCTGAACAAGATGTTTTCCACCTACGCCTGTAAATAGCAGTCCAGGACCTACAAAAAAGTGACTTTTTGGCTCTTCTACATCCAGACTCTACCGAAATCATCATTGTGCTCGAGTTTTACTATTGTAATTTATTGCAACCAGCAAGCAAAAGTTAATAAAAGTCAATCATTTCATAGTGGACGTAGGCCATACGTCGAACCACTCTAAATCTTTGTGTTTCTATGTTGTGTTTCTGATTGTTGTTTGGAGTGTTTCTTAGATATTCCTCCTTTTCCATTTATTCTCTTCATTTTACCTATTCAAACATTTATGAAGAGTGTTGTGCCCAATTCTGGTACAAATACTTTGGTGCTTTCAATGAGAAAACCTAGTTTTTCTCTTGCTCATTGGATCTAATATCGATATCGAATTGCATAAATCAAAGAAGAAGATCCAGATTTCAAGCTTAAAGTCCTTCCATCCTATTCAGATTTGCATCAAGTCTATGAAAGAGCTTCGCTATCCACAGTGGTTAACACTACGACTACTTCAACTGTCGCTGATCCAGAAGGACGGGACAGGTAGAATCCCGTACAACTACCTCCTGCCGATCAAAATGATGTCGGACCATTATATCCATAGGGCCCAGTCACTAGGGTAGAGTTCCAACTACTGATGCAAGAACTGACCCAGGGCTGCCAACAGCTCACTCAACAACACCGTGCTAATGCGGAACTGGCCAACCAACTGTACCGTCAAAGACGAAGGAGATCCAAGATGGATCAGGCTTCCTATTGATCTATTGAGAGTTCATCCTCTTCAGATTACCATCATAGATCCACACGTCCATGGCTGGGCAGAAGTTATAACTAGACATTAGCATACATTGAATATTGGGCAACCAAAGGTTGGCCTGTCAACCAGCAATCATACTAGACCCTCCTCCCGTAGAGGTACTATTCCTCATCATGTCATAGAAAACCGCACTGCCAACGCTGCTACCGAGTTGGGAGCTGAAGCCCGAAATCGGACAGATTCGAACCGTCGCCAACATGAATATACTGCCGAATATTATGTTCCAAAGAACTTAGAACCAAGAAGGCGAGACATGGAACGTCGACCGCTTCCGGCCTATCCTCGCATTGTGGAACCCGACCACACCTTGGCTCAACAGGCCTAGAACGTCCAGATGCTGGATATCCCAAAGATGATCTGTTAGATGATCCGAGAAAGTCAACGCCTCACCACTACCAACCGGGGAATCTCCTAGAGTCATACTTCTTTTACTGATGAGATACTCTATGTTGAGCCACCTCGACGATTCAGGATGTCGACTTACCCGTTTATGAAGGGAGCTTTGATCGTAATCAACATATCTTGAAGTATGAATGGTTAATGAATGCTGCACGAGCTGATGATGTAGTTAAGTGCTGAAGTTTCCCAATCTCGCTAGGGGGCATAGCGACTATGTGGTTCATCCGTTTACCACCTCGATCTATCTAATGTTTTGATCAATTGGCAACAAAGTTTGTTGAGCAGTTCCGCATGAATGTAACGAGGCCGAAGGATGTTAATATTTTGTCTAGTGTCGCTCAAGCTCCTGGAGAGACACTCAGACGTTATTTGGGGAGATTTCATGCTGCATGCACCGAGATTAGCAATCACAATGATAACTCTATTTTGATGGCATTGACTAAGGGGATTGATCTTGATTCTGAGTTTGGCAACTGGTTGGCCGGAAAACCTACTGCATCATTGGACTGTATTTATTCCACGATAGTCCAATTCTTAAGGAGGGAGGATGCGAAACAGTCTAGGGAAAAAAGATGACACAGAGCCTAGTATGGAAGGAATTCAGAGCAATGTTGATGTCAAACAAACCGGGGAGAGTTCCAAAAAAGTGCAATTGAGCGTACAGAATGAACAAAATCAACCAAAAGGCGATGGTAATCAAAATAGGAAGCGGGATTAGAATCGTAGTCCACGACGTAGGGCTCCTATGTTTGATAATTAACTCCTTTGAATACGTCGCTGGAAAATGTGTATTTACAGACCTGCAATATAGCTCAATACAAGAAACCTGCTCCGAAACAGTCATCGAGAAATAGATTCAGATAGGAAAGTTTTATAGATTCCATAAAAGCTACAGCCATAACAAGAACGAGTGTCGTCATATGCAGGATATCGTTGAAAAGTTGATACGTGAGAGAAAATTGGAGCAGTTTGTATGGACGCCGTAGTCTGGAGGTGCGGGCCCTTCAACTCAGAACTGTGTACCAAATCAGGTGAAATCGAAGGAACCCGCTCATACCGGCAGTATATTGGTAATAAATACTGTTAGTGGTGGTCCTCATCCAACAGACCGAAGCTAGAAGGAAATGGAGTCGTATGCTAGTTCTATTAGGCATGCAAGCTTCAAATGTTGTAGTAGCTTGGAAGATAGGGCTCTGGCCAAGCAACAGAAGATGATGACTGACGACATCGTCTTTTGAGACAAAGACGTCGACAGGGTTGAAACCCCAATCATCGATCCACTCGTCATATCAGCTCCAGTAGGTCCTGCTTGGATGAAGAGGATCTTAGTAGACAGTGGAAGTTCTATGAATATATTGTTTAAGCCTGCCTATGACCAGATGAAAATGGAAACTAAAGATTTGAAGCCTTGTCAATCTCACATTCATGGCTTCAACGGGAGTGCAACTTTACCCATTGGAGTGGTGGAACTGCCAGTGGAGTTGGGAATCGGAAAACGTTGGAGAGTTGGGATGCTATAATTTGTTGTGTTGGATATAGACTCGCCATATAATGCTTTCTTGGGTCGACCAGCTCTAACTAAATTCAGGGTTCGTGTTTAACCCTAAAATTCCCTATCGACAACAAAGTCGAAGTCGTTCAGGGAGAATAGGCTGTTGGACGAGCCTGTTATGTTGCTGAGCTGCGAGAGGCGCAACAAAAGGAAAAAGGAAAGGGCGTAAAGGAATCTTTCTACGTTCGCTTAGTTGAGAATTGACAATTGACACCTGGGCCTAGGCTCGGGAACCACAACCAATTCCTAAGGGATCTTGACCCTGAGGATACCGAAAGTGAAGATGAAAGTAAAGATAGTCAAGCTTCTCCGACCGGGCTAACGATCGATGTCCTGATCAATGACAACGATAATTCTAAAATGATAAAGATTGGATCTCAATTAAGAAAACAAATGCAAGAGGAATTGGTTGAATTTCTCTGGGCAAACCTTAACGTGTTTGCCTGGACACATTCTAGTATATGTGGAATCTCCTCGGACATCGCAAGCCACACATTGAACATTGACCCACATCACATCCCGATCAAACAAAAAAGGCGTGGTATGGATCCAGATAGATCTTCCACCCTTAATGGAATGGATTTATTCGAGATGCTTTATACCCAAAATGGGTGTTCAATCCTGTACTTGTCCGGAAGCCAAACGGAAAATGGAGAACATGTGTTGACTACTCAGACTTAAATAAAGCTTGCCCCAAAGATAGTTTTCCACTTCCTCGAATCGATCAGCTCGTAGATTTAATGGCTGGACATAAACTTTTATCCTTCATAAATGCATATCCTGGTTACAACCAGATACCCATGCACTTACCTGACTAGGAGCATACCAGCTACATAACCGATCTGGGACTTTACTGCTACAAAGTCATGCCTTTCGGACTCAAGAACGCTGGGGCAACTTACCAACAATTAGTTAATCGAATGTTCGCTAATCAGATCGAAAAAATCATGGATGTATCGGTGGATGACATGCTAGTAAAGTCACGATTCTCCACCGATCATATCAAAGACTTGGAGTCAGTGTTTAACATCTTTCGAGAATATAGGATGAAGCTCAACCAGTTGAAATGTCACTTTGGGGTCGCACCAGCAAAATTCCTTGGGTTTATCGTCGACGCATAAGGAATTGAAGCCAATCCCAAAAAGATCTAGGCAATTACAAATCTTGAGACTCCATGAGCTATAAAGCAAGTCCAGATCCTCAACGAGAAAGTAGCAGCGTTGAGTAGGTTCATTTCAAAATCCACGCACAAATGCATTCCCTTCTTTGATCTGAGCAGAAAAGGGAAGCAGGAATTTGAATGGAATATGGAAAGTAAGGACGTATTGTGAGCGCTAATTCAACACCTCTCCACACCGCCCATCCTATCAAATCCTATTAATCATGAGAAATTGTACATTTACTTATCGGTGTCTGAAGATGCAATCAGTGTTGCCCTGATTCGGGAGGAAGACTAAATACAAAAGCCGGTCTACTACATTAGCAAACAACTAACCAGAGCTGAGAGAAATTATCCGAAGCTAGAGAAGTTGGCTTAATGTCTTGTTATTGCCTCAAGGAAGCTCCGCCCGTATTTCCAGGCTCATCCTATCACCGTTTACACCGACCATCCGTTATGATAGGTCCTTTTGCGGCCTGAGACGTCTGGTAGGCTACTCAAGTTATCAAGCTAAGTCAATTTGACATTACTTACACTCCATGGCGAGCCATTCAAGGACAAGTCCTAGCAGATTTCATAGCTGAATTTACTATCCCTAAGGGCTTGCTCAAGACAAGTGAAACTTCCAAGTATATCTGGAAACTACATACTGATGGTGCATCAAATGACCATTGCTAAAGTGCTGAAGTTGTACTTGAAACTCCCAAAGGATGATCTATATGCTACGCTTTAAAGTTCGATTTTCATGCGATCAACAACGAAGCTGTATTTGAGGCCCTGCTTGCTGGGTTAAGACTTGCCAGTGATTTAAAAATCATTGCTGTGGAGATTTATTGTGATTTACAATTGGTCGTGTGTCAAGTTCAGGGGGAATATACCATGCCAAAGACCGAAGATTGGCTGCTTACCTTGCTTGGGTTCAGGAACTATTAAATCAGTTCGATTATTATGCCATCTACTACATACTACGAGAGCGCAATCAGTAAACCAATTCGTTAGCAAAGTTAGCCAGCACAGGTGAAACATAACAAATAAGACTCCTCCCTGTGGAAACATTATTTTCCTCGAGCATCGATCAAATGGAAACATATTGGTTATCTGAGGTTGTTCCCAATAAGGAGTCATGAATGACTCCGTTCAGAAATTATCTCGAGCATGGAATCCTACCAGAGCATAGGAATGAAAAGAGACAAATTATTCGAAAAGCTTCGTGGTTCACTATTCAAAATGGAGTCATGTACAGAAGAGGATACTATGCTCTTTTACTCCGGTGTATCGCTCACAATGAGATCAAATGAGTATTGTGTGAGGTGCATGAAGGAGAATGTGGCAATCACATCGGAGGGCAAGCTCTTGCCAAGAAAGTGCTCCGATATGGATATTATTGGCGGACCATAAATCGTGATGCATCGGACTACGCTAGAAAATGTGACAGATGTTAGAAGCATGCTCGAATTCCTAGAGCCCCACCTACCGTGATAACTCAGATGGTCAGTCCATCGCCGTTCGTAGTATGGGGCATCGACAATATTGGTTCTCTACCTCAAGCCAATGGTGGTGTGAAGTACGCCATCATCGCAGTTGATTATTTTACCAAGTGGGTAGAGTCTGAACCCCTTGCTATAGTCACGATGAAGAAAGTAATCAACTTTAAAGTGCACAACATTATCTGTCGATTTGGCCTTCCACATACCATCATTACTGATAACGGAACCCAACTCGACAGTGTTGAATTTAAGAATTTCTATCAGCGATTTCACATCCAGAAGAAATTCCCCGCAGTTGCACACCCTCAAGCGAATGGATAAGTTGAGGCTATTAATAAAGTTGTAAAGTCTATTCTGAAGAAACGACTAGAAAAGGCCGGGGGCAAGTGGGTTGATGAACTTCTTATGGCTCTATGGGCATAAAGAACAACCTACAAGTCCGCGACTGAACACACTCGATTCTCTCTTTCCTATGGTTCAGAAGCCATTATTCCAGTCGAGATGGAAGTACCTTCTTATCATGTGACTTATTGTGATCCGAAAACGAATGCCATATTTTGCCGAATCTTTAGATTTATTGGATGAGAAGCATGAAGAGCTTGATTTGAAGGCATCCGAACACCGAAGTCAAGTCGCTTGATTATACAATGCCAAGGTTAGACCCCGAACCTTCGAACTCGAGATCTCATCCTCAAAAGAATCTACCCAGTTCCTTCGCACATGAAACCAACATAGGAAGGGTCGTATGTCATCGAACAAAAGCTTGGAGATGGCACATTCAAATTATCGACCGTTGATGGTCTTACTCTGCTGAGAGCCTGGAATAGTGAAAGCCTTCGCCGCTACTACACATGACAGGCTTTAATTATTCAGTTTAATTTTCATTTGCAATTTGTTTATGCATTTCGAAATTTGAATTTGTAATAAGGCCACCGACTGTGCCATATTTTCTTATTTCAGCAATAAAATGCAATCTCTTCGAGCTAGAGCTGTGATTTTTGAAATTCGTCTACAACTATCACTATACACGGAGAGCTAAATTCCACCCGACGGTTGGGTTTATTCAAATAAGGAGTAACTGTGATATGACTAGTTACTCGTTAAGTGAAATCCGAGCTCGAGGGCAAGTTATCACACTGAAGCCAACAAAGGATTGATACACGACAATCCTTTAACTGACTCCAGATTCCTAGAGTGCGAGCTAGATTGTAAACTTATAAGTACGGTCTCGAAGAGGGTGGATCCATCCACCTAACAACTTAGCTCATATGTTGACCAATTTTGAGGAGGATGGATCCGTCCATCTAACGACCTCACTTGTTAACTTTGGGTGGATGTGAACAGACCATCCACGATCCAGATAGATTCATCGTTCCCGGAGTGCGAATGAAATCCTAAAGCTAAACAGAGGTGACTGATCATCTGTCGGCCAATTCCATATTCCTGGAGTGCGAACTACAATATAGACATCAACTAATTCCAGATTCCCAGAGTGCGAATCGGAGCATCAACATCAACCAAATCCAGATTCCTGGAGTGCGAACTGAAGTACAAACATCAACTAACTCTTGATTCTCGGAGTGCGAACCGGAGTATCGACAGCAATTGACTCTAAGTTCTCGGAGCGTGGATTGGAGTATAAACACTGATTAACTCTAAAATCTTCAAAGTGTGGATTAGAGTTTAAACATAAACTTGATACGAATCTTTCATCCTTAACACAATTTTGAGTCCCAAAGTGCGGTCAGAGTATAAACTTAAATCGCGTTTGACTGACCACCCACAAATCAATCTAAAGTTCCAGAGTGTGGATGCAGTTATAAATTTAAACAGAGGTGATTGACTGTCCTTGAAAATAACTTAAGTCCCTAGAGCATGGACGTATTGCTAAAACTTAAGTAGACATAATCGACCGTCGACGCACAAGTGTAATCCACAGAGTGTGGATAGGATCACTAATTGGTGAGCCAGTGTGGTTCCATTGCCCAAATTCACCATGCTTCCATTCATTTCATAAAGATTAAAGTCGATGTTTTAAAGGAAAACAGCAGTTGTTGAATGATCTTTCCAATGTATCCCCGAATTCGGGAGCAGTACCCAAGTATTAGCCACCGACTGAGACAGCGCAATATCGGAATCCAACTTAACACTCGACTGCGACCCAAAGCAGTTGCCCCAGAACTTAGCGACAAAAGCCGGGCTAGATTCGGAGACTAAAATTTCATAAGTACAATGAATTAAGGTTTAAGCACTGAAACACTTAAGCAAATGGAAACAAACAATGTTGAAGACAACATGGAATTCTATTACTATTCTTCGAAAAAGAAGAACAAGTACAAAATTGTTCCAAAAAAATCCTACTAAGAGGGGCTGAACCCGAATCTGTATACAGCCTACAAAAAGAAAGCAAAAGTAGATTCCTATCTATCTACCAAAAATGGGCCGAAGAGACATGTATGTTCTTTCTTTCTTCTCGGTTTCTTCTTCGGCGTTGACCCGTTGGATTCACCACTTGGCTTTCTCTTCGAACCTTTGCTTTTCGATGGCTGATCTCTAGCTGGAGGCATTATGTCAACTTCGTCCTCCGGACTCAAGTGAATAGGAATGCTTTCCGAAGGCGGATTCGAAGGAATAGGATCTATGTTAGCAGGCGGAGGGGGTACACTTGTATCACTGACCATTCCTCTCAGAGACATCATTCGTAACGGAGCTCGACCAGGGCCCACTATTCCACCTCCAAAACTACTAGTCCACGCAGCCGCTTCCATCTCGGCGTTAATTTCAACTATTATTTCCCCTTCATGAGCTGTGTGTGCATCGCCGAAAGCGCTAGCGGCTAGGCCTGAGGAGCTACTCACAGGTGCTACTCCACCCATAACATACGGCATGTTAGTAAAGTGATCACTGTGATGACCGAGAAGTTCCTTCATCATCTGTTCATCAAAAGTAAGTGTGCTCCCTTGCACCCTATCTACAGGTGCCATAGCCTTCGTTATGGTCGCGTCAGTTATAATGGCCTCTTGCTCTTGGTATGGCTCTTGAGTTGCAGGAGGTACGACCGATGTGGTCCCAATCATTGTATAAAGACAAAGCCAAAACTGTTAGTAATCACTTCGAGTAATGCCTACGATTTTGAACAAGCATAGAAAATGTTCAGAGTACCTTCCTCGGTTTGTCTCACAGTTGGTGGAGCAGCTTCAGATACTTGCTCTTGGACCGGAAGCAACTGCGGTTGATCTGGATTGTATGCAAGAATAGACTTGGGATTAACCACAAATGTAGTTTGAGGCTGGTTCGACACAAGAGTTTCAGGGCTTACATCGTGGTTCTCAACACCAGAACCTTCTCCCGCCTCCAAGCATTGTGTGCCAAATCTCTCCCTTTCATATGAGATCATCATTCCGTTCATTTTTGCTCAACGCCCGGTTCTCAAGCTCGAACTCGTCGATCGATTCAACTTGGTGTGAAGCCTTTCATCTCCTACCAATCGGCCCCAAGCATTGTACATGTGTGTTAGGTAATTGTCGAGCCAGGCTAGATTCCTATGCTTTAAGACATTAGCATTATACATGATCAAGAGTTCTTCAATATCTGCCTCTAGCCTGGACTATGCCATTTTAACTTCATCCTCAACTTTGGCCTCAACCTCTTGAATTCTAAGTGTTGTCGCATCCCTTTCACCCTAGAGCACCACAGCTTGTTCGCATACCTCTTGGACTGCTTTATTCGCATCATCTTTTTCTTTAATGATTTCAAAAAAATTGCTTTGAGCTTGTTGAGTTCTTTGATAGCAGCGTCCCTTTCAGCTATAACTGTGGTGTTCTGGTGGCCTATCTCCTCTACTAAAGCGAAATGCGTTTGATGCATTCTTTCCATAGATTGAGTTGCCTCGTCAGCTTTCTTGGTAGCCTCTATTTCAGATTGCCGAGAAGATTCAGCTTCATCATTGAGTACTTGAGTAATACAGTCCTTCTAAGTGAGGTCGGTCTCTAACTTCCCAATTATTTTCGCTCGCTCAAAAGCCACCGCCAACGCTTTATCTGCGGCTTTCATGCACTCCTTGTATTGGGTATAAATGTCATGAGTGTAGTCATGCATCGTTTGTTTTGCCTCAGATGGAATTTTCATTAAGTGGGGAGGGAAGATAAAATCATCGAAGCAAATGTTCGAAAAATCTTTTCTCAACTGGGTAATTTTGATTTCCCCTTCCCCAGTGGGCTCGATAATGGCTTGTTCAATGATAAGGGGAGTTTCGGCCTCAGTTCTATGGCGTTTTGAATTAGGCTTGGGGGCTTGAGAAGATGGTTGTTGGCGTGGAGGCTCTAACGGTTGTTTTCCGTGACCAGAGGGTTGTGTTGGAACTCGAGGAGGTGGAGAGCGTGATCGGGAGCAATGTCTGTATTTTCTGTCCCTATCCCTCTTGTAACGTTCTTGGCTGGAATAACCGCGATCGCGGTGTCTATCAGCCTCCTTTCGGCAGGATTGATAGTATGCACTAGATGATTGACGTGCTGAGAGAAGGCTTCCAAGCATAGAATCTCGCCTAGTCATTGTATCTGTCGAATAAAAGAAAAAAGAGTTAGTGCTCTCTAGAAGTGAACAACTTAAGATTAGAAATCATGTAGTGCCGTGAAGTGTATATGTGTATGCAACCCTCCGACCAACCAGAAATGTCAACCAAACTTGTGGGTAGAGAATCACTTAAATCTAGAGCACTTTGAAGCCCCTCCGATCCGGTGTCATGTTGAAGTGACACATAGTCCGGAATCAGAATATTGGCAAGTACTTCAAAAGGATTCTCTACTTGAGAGGAGCCTCCAAAATTCTAATACTGGAGACTGGCAGGGACACGAATACGGATTTCCATCTCAAAGATTTATGACGCTTGTGTGCTACTTCCTTGCCTTTTCTCCTTCCCTCTAAACCCTGAAAACTGTCAGAAGGCTCGGCTAAGGGTTCATCGTCAGTGGGAGTACTTTCTTCATCGCCCTCCTCGGCTATACAACCCATGATTTTTATGCTTTACCCGCCTCGTCGAAGCTCCCTTAAGCGTTCCCTCCAGTTTTATGCTTTGCTTTCGATTGATTAGCCCGACAATCCTTAAGTTTCTATATGTTAGCACCAAGTCCATATCTCTCGTTTCGGTCGGCGCTTCTCGAAGAATCCATACTATTTCTTTAAATGAGCACCTTTGGGTCGTGGAATTGTGGCTGTAAAGGAAAGGGAATATTAGACTAAGCATCGAATACAATAAACTCATAAACTGTTGGAGAAATTGTGTCACTTTCGTCTAACTAACCACCGGTTGGAAAATCCTGGAGGGCATCGGACATAGAACCACTCCGTCTTGAAATAGCTGAACCTAGCCCAAGACCCCATCACCACCTAACAGTTCCTAACTGCTTATAGAAATGTAAATGAAGGATTTCCCCCCCCCCCCCCGATTCTTGACGTTAAATAAATATCCGACTTCTTCCAAGATTGGAGGTCGAAAGAAATGTTCCATGAAAACAATGAATATATTGTTTAGCAGTGCATATCCATTCGAATGTAATTATGAAGGGGCGATTCCAAAGAAAGCTAACATCTCTCGAATGTACTGGTTGAATGGAGGGAGAGTCCCTGCTATGCATGAATGGCTATTGAAGGCAGTAAACCCTTCCAGAGGAGCATGTGGTCTATCATTCGGTCCTGCTAATAAGACGTCGTCCAATGGCAAACCGTTCCTTAGGCATATTCACCCTAACATGTCTTCGAAGACATTGGACAACATAAAATCATGTGGGTTCGCAATGAAAGTTACTGCTAGCAGCTCATCCGGATCTGGACCTATCACTTCAGCTACAATGGCCAGCACCTGTATTATTGGAGAAGATGAGCTTTGAGTTTCCTGTTGCTGAGAATTTGTAGATTCCATAACTAATCAACTCACCAAAAACCATCGTTAGATGATAACATGCCCATGTGTTCCCCACTGTGAAGTGCATGAATGTGTTGTGCAATGTAGTGCAGTGTTACATATTACTTGAGAAATTCTACAAAATTTAAGGAATGTCCAAACGACAAGACTTCAAAATTAAACTCGGGTGACCATCATCGCTGATCGTCACAACCGTACCATCCCGACTTAGGAGACTGATCCGAGTTGAAGTTTGTTAAGTTTTTCGAGTTACAGTTCCATCGACGAGCTCCAAAAGGTAGTCAAATATGTAGCTTGATAGTTAAGTCCAACCGTGCAAGGCAGAAGCTCGACGGAGTCATATATTCAATTATTCAAAGAAAATTTCATATCCATCAAGGTCCAAACTTGGGTCAATAAGTAGAAAACTATAACTTCGTATCGATCAGGTTATATAGTGCTTCTATTAATCAAGGATTGCTAGCCTCGTATCGATTGGGTTATATAGTGTTTCGTATCTATTAAAGACTGTGAGAATTGTATCGATCACCTACCATGATTTTTGTATCGGTCATTGGCTCTTAAATTTCGTGTTAATAACCTCGAATCGATACGAATAGTCTCCACTCCAGATTGACACGAAATTCACCATTTCATCAATCAATTCTTCATTGATACGAACCTTATGCCCCATATCGATATAAAGCCAAGTCTTCTCTTTCCTTTAATCGATATGAAATTGAAGTTGTACGTCCCTCCACACTTCATCTTCCCTGATCACCTCAGATGCTATTTCTACCTTCTACGGCCAAACTCTGGCCTCAGCGTAACCGGAATTGACCACGAGCGTGAATGAGATGGTGCTAGATCTCAAAATCTCGTCATTTGAGTGTGGATTAACAGTTCACTTACCTAATTTGAACGATTAAATGGTATAAATAACTTGAAGGCAAAAGGCAGTTTTAATTTTCTAACACTTGAAGCGATACAAAAGAAAAACAGCAGAATGGACAAGTGAGGAAAATGCCTAAGTACAAAAAAGCATTTATATGGCTCGACCCTAGAGGAACGATGATTCGTCTCCCGGTGTAAAATCATCGATTGGAGCGGTTTGTAATGCAATCGATATGAAAAGTCCTCTTCGCATCCTTCCACTCGATTGCTGCAACATAACCATTTGTATCCATTAGCCGTCGACCCAAATTGCGGCCATTTCGACCCATTAAGAATGCATCGATACGAGATGATGAGTTCATATCCATCGACCTAAAGACTATAAAGTTCGTAACCATCGATATGAAATATTCCAAAGAGCTATTAATATGTATTGATGTCATTGATAAGAAGATAATCTCCCAACCACTAACATCGATCCAGGAGAGGATCGATGCGAAGGGATACACTAAAACAACCGTTAAGCATTGTTATAACTCGAATTTCACATCGATCCATGAGAGGATCAATACGAAAGTCGATACTACGAAAAAAACTTGACAAGGACTCGTGAACCTGCAAACGTTAACGGGAGTCAGGTTAGCACGCGTTCATGCATGATGAATTAGCATTCAATTTTTCCAAATCGACAGGAATTGAATACTCACCTGGTGACAATTACAATAACAAACAATAGTTTTCAATCATTCAATACTCAGTTACAACAGTGCATAGTATAACAGTTGAGTCAACAATTCATATTATTAAAGGTCATTCAAGGGTTACATCTTTTGACTAAAAGACAACAATCGTTCAACAAGTCAAATAGAACTTTTCGAACTAAAGATTACAACTTTTCAAAGCATGTCATGTTCACACAAGACGTACTTTGGGGGGCAAATGTTATCCCGCCTTTTGGCAAGGATGTGACACCAAGGATTGACTAGAGACCAAGAACAATCCATCGCGGATGTCGATTGTACATAGGTTTACTATGGATACTGATAAATTTTGTTTGAGTCTGGATCGAGCTACAATTGATATGACACGATAAGAAAAGCTATGGAAGCTAGCACTCCAAATTTCAAGTCAATCGGAGCTCGTATGCTCAAGTTATAGATGGATCAAGTTACACATGAGACATGCTTAATTCGTATGTCCCTCATATTCTATCCATCACCTTGCAACCATCCTGTTCATATCCATCAACCCTCAAACGTCATCTCGTATCCGTCCAGCTTCGTATCCATCGAAGTCGATCCTCTTCGTATCCATCAGTGAGCAAGCTCACTTCATATCCATTAGCAATCGTCTACTTCGTATCCATCAGTCCATTTCACATCGATCTAGTTTTCAAACATACTACACATCGATTGGCCACATGTCGATACGAAGTCATCATCTCCCATCGGTACGAAATCGACTACTCTATGATTGATATGAAGAGATCATTCATCTAACCATTAAGCGATCGATACGAACTGGCTTCAGGATTCAATACGAAGTAAGGTACAATAGACCGGTGCGAAGAATGATTCAAAATCAATACGAACATGACATGTAAAAGTAGAAAACTTGGTCGCTTGGCATGAAAAGTGGATCGATCTAAGAAGTTAGTGCCATGCATCAGGCATCACGTGCAGAACCATCATGCGAATAACGATCGATAAGAAGGTATCGATACGCACAGCTCAGCCAGTATACAGAGTAAATCTTGCATCGATCATAACTCAAAATATACCAGTCCAAATGCCACCAAATTTTCAAAGGAACTTGCGTAAATCCTCAAGAATGTTCGTGATCGATCTCGACTCGATTGGATAAAATATTGATCGATATGATGTTCGTTCGTATCGATCACAGATCAAATGCAAACAGCATGGGATTGATCGTGTGGGCCCACCCACATGAGAGAAGAGGTCTTCGAGATCTGAGCAAGATATTTGCAGCCTACGCCTATAAACAGTAGTCCAGGACCAATAGAAAAGGGACTTCTTGGCCCTTCTACGTCCAGACTTTGCCAAAATCATCTTGTACTCGAGTTTTGCTGTTGTAATTCGTTGTAACCAACAAGCAAAAGTTAATAAAAGTCAACCATTTCATAGTGGACGTAAGCCATACGCCGGACCACTATAAATCTTTACGTTTCTATGCTATTTTTCTGATTGTTGTTTGGAGTGTTTGTTAGATAATCCTCTTTTTCCATTTTTTCTCTTCATTTTATCCATTCAAACACTTACGAAGAGTGTTTTGCCCAATATTGGTACAAACAGTTACAATATCTATATCAAATATCCTTTTTCCATACCTAAATCAATAATATGTTTATTGTGCTGTTTCGGTTCAAATCCACCTTTTTCTCTATTTATTGTATGTTCATTATGATTCATATAACTTAAATCCTCTTACTCTTATAATATTTTATAGTTATTCTCTACATTATTTTGATATGAATATTCTTATCATGAATTAGCAAATGCCCAAGTTGTTCAATTCCTTATTATTTTCCTTTTTTGTTATTTTGAAAGAAAAATACTCTTTTTGGTTGGAAACTATCTTTATATTTTATACTGTAAATATTAATTATTTATACTTACCTTGAAAACCAATTTATTTTATTACACTGTTGATCTTTTGAATACAGTTGTTTTGGGTATTATTTTCCAAAAAATGAATTTTTTTGACTTCATGTTTGAACTTTTGTGTAAAATTTAATGATTTTATTTTCTTTCTAAGTTTAAGTAATTGCATAAAATCTATATTTTTTGTTTCTCTTCTAAATTAAATGTTTGATTCAAAATTGTTACATTTAAGTTCTAACATATACACATATATTACAAATTATATGCTTACCTAAATAAGTAAATTTACGATTTAAAACATTACATTCTATATATGTATGTATGTATGTATGTATATGAAAACAAATATGTGTTGCCCAATTCAAATTAGTAAGATGGATTTTATTCATTAATGCTAATTTTAGATTTCAAATTATATAAGTTTACCAAATGCAATATATATACATATACATATATACATACATACATACATATATATATTTGCATACTATTGTGCATCTTATGTATATTTTTCAATTCAAAACCTTGGAACACAGAGGAATATTTTAAAGGGAAATGAGTCTGTTGCGGTGTAAATCCCAGCACCTACATACTGCCATATTATCTTATCTGTAGCATGCACACTTCACACAAATAAGTATATTTGTTATACTTGTAAACAAAATAAGCGTTTAACATATTAAATAAAATAAAGATTTATATAAAATATTTTAGATTGGACCTAAAATCCATTTAGGCTTCGTAGACTTAAGTCATTCAACTAAGATCAAAATAGATTTTTTTTAAAATTCATCCACTTAACCCGCTTCTGACTAGTATAGTTCCTTTATAATATCCAATGGAATTAGGAAGATAGCCGAGTCCATGAATGGATCGCTCTATATTTATATTTTCTAAACAATCTTGATGCATCTCTGGTTAGACAGATTGAGAACAACTTGCATTGAGCTAACCTTCTTATCTTTAGAATATCAATATGATATTCAAAGTTGCACAAATGGTCATTTGGGTTGGATGAGCCATCATATTTATTAATAAAAAGTGCTTACAAACTCTTAGGCAAACCTTACTCAATAATATCTTTATTAAATGGAAAGGAGCTCATCTCTTCCTTCCCATTCTTGCTTGTTTGGTGACATAATTATGTCAACTGCTCAACCTAATTTTTAATCCCCTTATCTCCTGATCCTTGACTTAATTTTTCATTGAGCCACTCTTTAAAATAGAAGTTGCCTCATCTTCACCATGCGTAATGTATTCATCGTGTTTTTCAAGCAATAATAAGTTGACGTTGGCCCATTTGGGTTTCATTTTAGGGTTGATCTGGATTTAGGTTTTGAGCCTTGGCCCTACATTCTTAAGGCTAACTGCGTTGCTCTCACCACTGAGTTTGTCAATGTTATCAATTAGTCATGCTTACGTCGTTTGCTGGACTGGTGATTTATGGCTGTGGACTATGGTGATGTTATAAGAGCAGTATTGGCTTTGAAGTAGGTATTGAGTTACTAATTTCTCCAACCCGGTCACTATTTCAATGATTTGGGGTATGAATTGGTTGAGGACATCTAATATGGGGTTTGGCAAAGTGTTATATGGTGGGATCATGAGTTTCTTTTAGGAATTCGGGCCTTTTTGGTTTTTTCTTAGCGACACGATATTCCACGTCAACTAGAGGAGACGTGGGAGTGTTAATGAAATTTTAGAGGGTCGCCGGATGCATTTTGTGGGTATGTGATAGTTTATTTTATGAATAAATTTGTGAATTTTTTGTTGTTGGACCCTCCTTCTAGCATCAAAATATTAGTGAGAAGTTTGATCCTCATAACACCAATAAGAAGCATTTGTGTCATTATATGATTACAGAACTATGAATTAGTAGCATAACATTCATTAAAATGCCATTAAGGTTAATATTTAAGTTGTGGTATGCTTACACAATTATGAGATTGCAGATCAACTATTTGTTAATATGCCTATGAGGGTTTGATTGAATTTAGCAAAGTAAAACAAAGAAAAAATACAAAATAATTGAAAAGTAAAGAACACAAGAGATTCTACGTGATTCAGATGTTAGGAATCCTACGTTCGCATGCTAAATTTGTCAATCTTCTACATTCTTGTTTAGTAGAAACACATAAATTTGTAAGGATATTATTTACAACTTTTATGGTAATAATTATGCATGTACATAATTTTTATCCCTTTCTTCTGTTATAGTCCTTTACTTTATAGATAATTAAATGATGTCACATAGATTGTTGGCACCATTCCCCATATTTGACCGTTGACACTGGTTTCCCACGTATCCTTCATCCGTGTACCTTTAATTGCATGTTATTGATCGATGACTTGGATTTAACTGGGATAACTTGATTTTGATGGAATTTTTTTGGTTTTAACAGGATAAATTGCTTTAAGAGTGATGATTTGACTTTGAAATGGGCACGATGCAGCTAGATTTTTCCACATGTCTAGGGGTTATCTTGTTCGTTGAAATACACTGATTTTCTTTGGTAGTTAATGATGATACACTACACTATGCTATATTAATAGGGCATTTCTATTTATGCTTTAGATTTGTATTGTACTTTAAGAATATTTTGATGGCATACTGGTACTGGGCTTAGGCTGCCCAGCTCGGAAAGATATTGCGTTGGTTAATGGCTTGTGGCCTTCGAGTGTGGGATAACATGTTATTTAGTTCATGGTGCCCTAAATGGTATATTGAAAACGTGTGCGGTTCCTGTTTGTTGTAGCTTTAGACCTAATTCATCATGTACTATGCTAATCCCTATGCTGACTCCATGTACCTATAATCTGTGCTACCCATGTGTTGTAGCTATGAAGCACCTTCGCTTTCCTTCTTGACACTAATTAATTTTTATAACTGAAAAATGGGTGTTATATCTCGTATCTCTCCTTTTCATAGTTGCTCATTCAAGGAATGTTGGAGAGAAGTGCCAAATTCCAATATGACCCGCATCCTAATACAACTTTATGTAATGTGCATCCCCAATCAGGCTTGATGTGGTCTTCATCATCCAAGTTATAGATTATGATCTATTTTGGTGAGTTTTTTGTGATCCATTGTCTATAAATGATATTGTACATTCAATTGGTATTGATATATTCCTTTTACCTACTATTTGTCTAGGTATAATGCTTTATGCTATTGTTGATTTATCATAATAAACTTAAGGATATGCCTGTATGAGTTAGAGGTATGATGATCTAGCATAAAGATATGATACTCTAGTATATGGCGGTCCTAAAATTTTGTCATGTGATTCGACATTTACAATACCAACTAGATAAGGGGACGATCGTTACTTTGGCGTTCATCGATATGATATTCATATTATCCATATAAGATTGCATTTTCGTACTAAGTTTTGTTATACCTTTTTGGTTGGTACTTCCACATCCAATACATGGAGCATCTGCATACCATAAAAGTTTTCAAATATCTCAAATGAGCATAGATATAGTTTGTAGGATCATGGACATTGTTTGTAGGATCATAGACAAACTTTGATCAGTATGAGAAACATATTCAAGACTTGACTTATCATATATGGGATTTGACTATTGTTTATGATGACGGATATATATATATATATATATATATAAGCGTAGAGTTAACGATGATGTTAGCAGTACTCTTCTATCTTTTTAATCACTATCGGATATCTTATGCATCTTTATTGAACATGTCATTGATAGCTATCTTATACATGCTTATTGGTTATATGGTTTTTGGTATTGCATATATGTTTATCGCTTATGTCAGCGTTGGTTAAATTAAGTGTTTTGTCAATAATGTTAATATTGGTTATCTTATGGATGTTTAATAATTAAGTTACTAGGATATCATATGCATGTTTATTGATTATATCACTCTTCTATATCCTAAACATGCTTATCGATTAAGTCACCATTGGAAATCATATATACAACTATTGATTGTATGTATGTTTATTGATTATATCACAGATGGATATCATATATACGTTTATTAGCTATGTCGGGCGTATGATCAATATATAATGTGGAATTGTGATATTTATTATTAGCATCAGCAATTAATCCAGATGGAGCAACAAATTTAAAAAATAACTTATTTCAACTGGATATGAGAAAGATAATGAAAGTCCACATAAATTAGATGACCGAAGAAATGCATCCAAATAAAGGTGTAATAAATACATATAGGTAAACTACCAAATACAGATAGACATAGGTAAACTACCAAAAACTTTTTACATAGATAAACTTACCACCACAAAAATGTTTGGTGATTTCTTCTATTTTCTCGATCAATAATTTTTGCTACATTAGAGGTAGATGGTTGGGGTATGTACCTAGACAATCAAATTCCATTCTTCTCTAGTGGAATCCACTAACTTTGAGGCGTCACCTTAAGCTACTTTATGCCAAATCCTTTTCTCCTCTATGTAAACAAGCTAACCCGTTTTCTTTGTAGTTTCTCTTTGTTTATTTCTCCAACATCCTCCGCGATATTTTTTTATTCCTACTCTTTATTATATTTCTTTTTTTTTTCAATCTCTCTGTCATGAAAAGCTTGTCTGTAAGAACGAACTGACTCGAAAATTACCTTAAACTTCATGTTCACTAAGCATTACTTTATGCTTCCCTAGCCGTCGAGGGTCCCTATTCGGGTAGAACTATGCACTTTCTTTAGGTCAAAACTTTTAGGACTTGAACCAAAATTCATTCTTTTTTGATAGAATCAGATGGTAGTGTGTCCTGCATTTATGATGCTTCATTGGCTTTCTTTTATAAGAATATCATAGCAGAATTGTAAATGAGTTGCTATTCTCAGTTACATGCATGTTCGCCTGTGAATTATTAAAATCATTTCACTGTGATGCAAAATGAAATTTGAAAGCATGGATTGAGTATCTATCTTATCAAATACAGTGTCCCTGCCTTGTAGTTGTGATTGAAAGTTAGACCTTATTTGATTAGACTTATGATAAGATGCATTTATTTTCTCCATTGCGCTTTTAGAAACTTTAACTTCGTGATGCATTTCCTTTGTTCCTTTTTTGACATCTGTGGATGAAAAGATTTATAACCGTATTTAATATGGCTCGTTCACTTTGTTTTGTTAATTTGTTCAGATCTTTCAAACATTCAACCAAATCGAAATATAAATTTCACGCTCTTGCACTGACAGTTTTCTTAGCTAATTGCGAGGTGACTGATGCTAAGGGTTCACCATTATCATCAAGGTGAGTCGTTCATATTAGGCCTAATTGATCTACATATTTCTCTACGACAATACGACCCGTAGGGTCTTTACCTTTACCACCACCTCCAATCGTAACGTTACATATGTGGTCCTCCGATCGACTAATTTCTACATATGTCATCCATATGTTGAAATTATGGTTATCAATCAAAATTTGGTAAATGCAAATTAGATTGATTTAGTGGATAAGGTAGTTAAGAATAGAACCAATTTCCTTAAAATTATGGTTGAACTAATTTTCATAAAATTATCATCGAGAGTAGAAAGTATTACCATGAAATTGAGTATTTTGTGAGAAATTTCATTTGACATTGGGGGTTCAAAAATTGTGCTTGAAATAAGGATATGCAGAGTTTGTTGGACTTTTTCTTCCTTATTTTGATTTTTCGTTGCAATAACAATGCAATAATAAGATTCATATAGTGTTAGATGAATTTGTAAAGCGAATATTTGGTGATGTTTGTAGTAAATAGTGTTTAGAAGTAAATAAAGAAAGTGCAAATCATGAAGTTGTTGGCTATATGGTCGTTATAATTATCCAGCATTTTAAATGTTGAATAAATAAAATAAGTGTGCTTCTATTGGCAACGCTATATACTCTTCTGACCACCTTTAAAAATTTAATACAAATGATTATTTTTTATACACTTCTGGCCACCATACCATATTCATTCATTCAGTTGTTCACCGTTGTACCTCTTTCTCTTAAAAAAAATACGTACTTCTGTAAAATTACAAACCCTAAACCCTACCAAAAGAGGATATTCTTTTTTGCCTAATAGACGATGGAAGATGAAGATCAAAAGGAGGTTAGTTTTTTTTTCATGATTTTTATTGTTTTCCATTTTTTGTAGTAAATGTTATTAGGGTTTCTATTGGTTAGGGTTTTTTATTACGTTTTAGGATGTTTTTTTCGGCTTTGGATAGCTTGGAGGACATTAAATTTGATGATGTTATAATAAAGAATGATAATTTAAGTTATTGACTTTTAGGGTTTTTCTCCATACAACATACATGTCTTGTTTTACAATTTGATGACATTAATTTTTTTCTCCATTTTGTTAGACTGAAAATTTGAATGATAATTAATTGGAGAATGCCCTTATTGTTTCAGATGATATATATTTGGTTGTGACAATATGATGTAAGATGCTCGATCAAATGACCCAGAAGACATGAATGTTGATCTGACAGATCATTTACAACCGACTAAGTAAGTATTCATTAAAAAAATCGCTAATGTTATTATTAAAATAAATTATGTTAATTTTTTTTAACTATATGATTTTAGGTATTTGATTCGTAAAGTACATTGATCCAATGGTGTAAAATAACAGGAAAAAAGTTGAATACCATTGTTGTAATTCTAAAGTCTGATAAATTAGGACCTGGAAGGAAATCACGGTTGCAACTGGGGTGTGAAAGGGCTGGATTTTATCGTAGTCATCTAGCAAAGTCAATAAACAAGGAAAACAATGTAAAGCGAAGCAGACCTAGCGCCAGTAGAAAATGCAATTGTCCTTTTAGATTGAAGGGTGTGTATCTAGACGAAGATAAGGGGAAAATATGTGTTATCAATGGAGTACATAATCACGAACTTCCTTATTCTTTAGACGGACATCCATATGCGGCACGACTGATTGATATGGAGAAAAAATCTTAGAAGACATGAGTATTGCAGGCATTCCTCTAAGGGAGGTGTTAGTAACCATCAAGAAGTCATTTCCAAAAAATATATCAACTTTGAAAACCATCTACAACGCAAAATATAAAATGCAGCTGTCAGCTATGGAATGTAGATCCGCCATGCAACATTTAATGAAATTGCTTATGGAGAAGCATTATGTGTATTTTGACAGGTCTGATATGGAAACTGATCATTTGATAGATATAATATGGTCTCATCCAGAATCATCTGTATTGTGTAAATGTTTTTCATCCATTCTTTTGCTTGATTGTACTTGTAAAACAAATCAGTATAATATGCCTTTACTAGAAATGGTTGGTATGACTTCTACGGGACAAACATTTAGTATTGCGCATGCATTTCTAGCACATGAGAGGGAGGAGAATTATGAATGGGTGCTAACTAAGTTAAAACATTTTTATATGCCCGATAAACTACCCGAGGTAATAGTAACCGATAGAGAGTGGACATTGGATCTGATTTTGAAAGAAATGGGAAAAATTAGTTGTGCTGCTTTGGATGCTTCCGCTTGTGACCATTTGAATCGTTTAGTATATGGTCTTCCATGTGCACATGAAATATACCAATATCACATTGATGGTCTTCCAATCCCGACTAAACTAGTAGATAAACAATGGAAACAATTAAACTATACTCCATAAGTTGAAGAATCACTTGAGTTAATCCATACACCCGAGTTTGCTTAGCATGCCTAAGGAAAAGAAAGTGATATTACTGAAGCTAAAAGAAATTGGGTTGTCGGCCATGATATCTGCTCTAGAACCGAAAATAAAGAAACATAAAGGTAGACCAATTTGTAGTAAGAACAAATTAACTAGCAAACAAGCCAAACGTCAAACATCTACAAAAAGAAATCCCTCCACGTTTGAAAAAGCGAAAACTAGTAACGAAATTCTTTCTCAAGCTAACGTGAACAAGAAACTGCCTCCCATACGGAAAAAGCCTGATGTGAAGTTCGATAAGGCTGATGTAAATACAACAAATAACGGTTTCAAGTATTTAGCGTATCTACCAGCTTTCCTACACCAACATATTGTTAACGTGGAAGACGTTATAGCAAATGGCAATTGTGGATTTCGTTGCATAGTTGAACAAGTTGAGGAATTAAATTCTGATGGAGAGAAGCAAGAAAATCAATTTTAAAGGAGTTGATGAAAAATTGGGATTTATATGTTAAACAATTTGATATTACAAACTGCGAAGAATTAAAGTCACCTATAGATTGTGAATATAGTCCTTGTTCTAAACCTAATTGGATGGTAATATTTGAAATTGGATACTTGGTTGCAAATGCATTCAATCGAGTTGTTGTCTATATATCCACTCTTCAGAGTTTGACATTTTTTCCACATGAAAGAGGCCCTAGTCTTGGAGATGAGCAACAATTCATTATTTTTGCAAAAATTTTAGACTAATAAATTGGATTGACAAAAAATGCACTCATTCCGCTGGTTGCTAGCGTTTGGCTTAGAATGGCTAGTGATGAAGCTAAACTATGGAGCGAGCTATACGTTGATCGGCAAATTGAGTTTATTAAACTTTGCCCACCGGATATGGCCACAAAGGATGCTCACTTTTAACTCAAATATACTTGCTTATTTTTTTCAGCAAATAACACCAATGTAATTGCATGTAAACTTGAAAATTTTGTGTACTGATTCAAGCTCAGTGAAAATTAATTATGTTTTTGGTGCTCGATTAATTTGTTGTTTACTGAAAATTAATTATGCATTCACATATGAAATGGTCAAAACATAGAAAATTCAATAATCTCATCAACTAACAGAGGAATGGCTAAAAACAATCCAAAATTTTCAAAATACACGGTTGTTGTCAACTGAACAGAACAACTAATGTACTATGAATTGAAAGTAACATCGTCATGGTGGTTAGACGCCGTAATAAATAATTAATTTCGGCCTAACACCACCATGGTTTCATATTAAGGAGCACAGGAGTTGTTATGTTCAGTGGTTACACACCGAGATTAATTGAGAACATCGTTGAACACTACCATCATTTTCTAAATTAAACTTAAGAGATTTTAACAAATTATCTGTTTGGTTCAGAACAGCCGTTTAACGTTACAAAACTTCGATTGTTCACGATCGAACAGAGGAATTCTCTATTGTTAAGTAAACGAATTGGCACGGCTGTTGTAAAATGAGTTTAAACATATATTTCGGCTGTTGTTAACCAACCAGAAGATAGACAAATAAAAAGGTTTAGCAACTAAATTTAAATGGTTGTATACAACCAAGGCTTCTCAAAAACAATCGACCACTAATGACCGAATAGATGATTTGTCTATTTTTAAGTAAAGATCTACACGACTGTTATTAAACGAGTTTACAAATATATTTTGGCTATTGTTAACCGACCAGAAGATGGACAACTAAAATGGTTTAGCAACTAAATTGACACGGTTGTATACAAACGAGGCTTCTCAAAAACAATCGGCCACTAATGACCGAACAGATGATTTGTCTATTTTTAAGTACAGAACTACATGACTGTTATAAATGAGTTTACACATATATTTTGGCTGTTGTTAACCGACCAGAAGATGGACAAATAAAATTGTTTAGCAATTAAATTGGCACGGTTGTATACAACCGAGGCTTCTCAAAAACAGTCGACCACTAACGACCGAACAGGGATTTAAACCCGCTACATATTAATTCAGCTAATATGCACAACATACATGCAAATACATATCAACCTGATAAATAATGATCAAAATGATCAACCAAGAGAAATTACATCCAAAGCATATAAGTAATCAAAACATATAAACTGATCGTATATATACAATTATCGAACTGATCAAACATATATAATTATTAGATCGACCATACCAAAACTGCACATAGCAAAAACTCCATCCATTTCAATATGCTAACACAGTTCATCCAAAATTAAATAGATATAACATACAATGGTTCATCGCAAGTTCATCAAAAATTACACTGTTAGTTCATCCATAGTTTTATCAAAAGCTAATACATCGAAACAGAAACAACATACAATGGTTAATTCAATGCTTCCTCCAACAACATATAATCACATCCTGCAATCATTCTTTCCTTTTGCACGTTTTTCCCTTTTATCCGGTTCATTCAATGCTTCCTCCAACAAGACAACTGCTGCATGTTCAACATCAAGGTACCGAGCAACGGATTTTTGATGAGAACTCAGATTTTCTTTCAACTTTTCTACCGCTTTCCCAACAGCAACTCTCTACAACATTTGCAAATATATATATATAAGTTGATTTTAATTTCATTGGCAATTACATAAAAAATATTATTATTCTTACCAGCTTCTCATTGTTGTCCACTTTTCTTGAGCTACTTTTCCTTGCATCCGGGTATTGAACAATAGGATGAGAAATACTCAAATACCAGGACATATATTTAGCGGTACAATCACATGGGTCAATTACATGAGTAGACCGTGATTTCATAGATAGGACATGATCTTGCCAATTTTTTGAATACCAATAACTGTTGTCAAATTCAATTTTGTATTGGTAAGCGTTTTTACCTCTAGGGCATTTATGTGGCGCCATTGGATTTGTTGAAATTCGTTGAGCGATACCAAATTGGCGGAGCACTTGGTTATAATAGTATGGTTCCGCAATATCAAAGCAGAGAATGACACCATTATAAAAAGCAACTTCGGACAAGGGGTACTTCGACCTCAAGTTATGATATGGATCCCAACATACCTAATAATTCGTTTAAATAATAATTCTTTTAACTACTAAGTTATTTTATAATTTTCTTAAAGAAAACAATTGACATACTTATATCTTGTACGATTAAATCGTCTAACTACTCACGTAGCCGCATTATAACCGAAGTTGTATCATCAGATTGTTTGATAGGTTGCCATCTGCACATCCTAGGCATTGTGTCATTATAGCCTTTACTAGGAATGACATTTGGAAGCATAGAAAAGTGATCATAAATCCAAGCCTTTATGAAAATGCATTTATTTTAGTATAGAATTGATAAGATTAAACAATAATAGAAATACTTACGGTCAACAGTGTCATGTAACCGGCCATTTGTCTGACTTCCCGTCTAGAAGCCAGGCCTAACTGTCGATATAAAAATGCTAATGCTTCCGTCCCCCAAGCTTGTTCATTCAATTGATTGACGTTCTCCAAACATTTCAAGTAGTTAACTGGAACTTTAGTGCCTGACTTATCGCAGAACAAAGTACAACACAATAAAAAAAGAAGGTAGGCACGGACAATAACTTCATAATCACCTTCAGTTGCACCTTTTTTCTTTGCCTTCTCTTCAAATGTGTCCAATAAAAAGTTAAGCTTCACTGAATTCGAATAATTTAATTCTTCTATAGTTCTTGCAACGCCAAGATAATCAATCGACCGGGTTACTATCATCTGAGCTGTGTAGTTAATGCCCCGCTATTACCCCGCTATAACCCCGCTATATCTCATAGCGGATTTCTACCGCTACGATTTTTCCATATAGCCCCAAAATATAGCCTTTCCGCTTTAATCCCCGCTATTTCCGCTATATCCCGTTATTCCCGCTATATTTTGCTATTTCCGCTATATCCTCTTTAATAAAATGAATTAAAAAATTGAATTTATACATTATAAAAATTATGAAACTAATTTATTTGATTTAATTTTTAATATATTTTTAGAAATGAAAATACTCTAATATTCTACTGAATTCAATTATGTTATATAACAGTTTTTCGTTTATTTAGAGTATGTTCGCACATGTTTTTTGTTTAAAATTATTTTTGTATTAATTATAATTCAATTGAATGATAATTATTCATTAAATTACCATTTATATATTTGTAAAAACATTAAGTGTACGAGTTTTATATGCTATTTTAGAGCCATCCGCTATATCCTGCTATATTCTCGCTGCATCCCCGTTATGACTTTTTGCACCTCCACCGCTTCGAATCTGCCGAGCGCTTTAACTGCACAGCATCTGAGTCTTTATAACTAAAAGTACCAACAACGGGAATTTTCAATATTTGTGCCTCATCATCTAATGTTATTGTCGTTTCTCCGAAAGACATGTGAAAAGAAATAGTTTCGGGATGCGATCTCTCTACAAAAGCGGAAATAGTTACATAGTCAACATGCTTGTATGAGTATTGTGCCAATGAATACAAAACAGAATTTTTAATTTTCTATGCAACTTAAGTTGGCATACCATCGATACTCCATTCCTTCAACTTCGTTGTATGTGAAATGCATTTGCCTCTCTCCTAAATTAAAACAAATTATAATTTTGAAAAATATTTAAAATATTATATGACAAAATGTTTGTGAAATCCACCTAATCTGTTCTTTACTCCAAATAGCAAATGCGATATGTGACTCAAAGCTTTTTAATATGGAAGTGTTCACCGGTATAGGAGCAATAACTTGGCTAGAAGAGAGACCACTTGAAGGAGACAAATTTGTTTCCATTTCCGTTTGTGCATTGTCCAAACCATCTTTCTTCAGTTCATCTCCAAAACCATCAGAACCAGACTCATTTCCCGAATCATCTTCACCTGACCCATTTGTCGGTTCATTGTCATTCCTAATTTCTATGCTTTCAGTTTCTACCGACCGCTCCTTTTTTTCTTCTCTAGCTCCCTAGCACGTTTACGTCTCAACGAAGCTGTCATGACTTGCTTCTCCTTTTCTATAATCGATATAGTGGCATTTACAATTATATTGCATGATTACTAAAATTAGAAACATAAATAACTATTTGGAAATTACCTAACAGTAGAAACAAAATAAACATTACCCTAAATAAAGCATGTTATGTTCACATAAAAATCCACACGATATGTTAATCATTATGTATCATTCTACTTGATAATTTTTTTAAACCATGTTATATTCATCAACACAAAAATCCATTACATGTTATGTTCACATGAATACGTCATAACAGAACATATAATTGAAATTCAAATGAGTACATCATAACATGTTCACATGAACTAATATTTTGTTTGGCCATGTCCAACCGAACAAAAATTCAAATTTTGGCTGTAAACAACCGGATATGTGTGTTCGGCCATGTCCAACTGAAGAAAAAAAATAATATTCCGGCTACAAACAACCGAACTAACATTAAACACTTCTCCAAATCAAATCGAATCGAATCACATAAATAACCGATCGTTGCTTGAAAATTAGGGTTTAAACAAATCGAATGGAATCAAATCATCGATGTATTTAGGTATGCTTGAAACGGAAACACTTGCTCGTGGTCGTGGGCTGTTGAGAAGCGGTGCTGCGAACTGCGGTTCTTCATATTCGGCAATGGCGACGGTGGACGAGAACTCAACGAAGAAGGAAGATTTCGTTTAGACTGTGGGTGCCTATCCATTTTAGCATGTTTGAAATTGAGGTGGACGGAAGAAATTATGGTAACATAAGTAGTTGGCCTATAGTATTGGTGGCCAGAAGTGTAAATAGGGGTATGAATAACATAGAATAAACATGTTATCAGTCTCCCAAAAAACATATGTTAATGTGGACGAAATAATATGATTTACCCATTTTTTGGAAAATTAGATAAATTAGCATTTGCTCTTCCTAAAAATAATGTATGCATATATAAAATTTGATCTCTCCTTTATTTTCAGATTTTGTGTTGTAATATATGAGTGAAAGCATGTATAAACAAATACAAGTGAGTACTGATTTATGTTTTGTTTACACACATATATTTTGTCTTATGTGTTATATTTATGCTTACGCTTTGTTTTGCACGGAGAAAAGAAAATTTCCACGTTACTCCCAATTGACAGATATAAGAGGACGAGAGGATAAAATGCAATTACACGCAAAACCAAGGAGCTTAAGGTTAATGATTTTTGTATTTTTAATTAATTTCGTAGAAAGCAATTTTGTCCTGCTTTACCTTCCATTTTCAAAAAAATTAAATTCAGCTCCCGGTTCGAAGTTCTCAAAAATCAGATAATTGCAAAAAAGTTTGAGAGTGAAAGTAACTTCTTATTTACTTCATTCCTATCGATTTCTTTTCTCCTCACTGTCTAAGATTCTTTTCAAGTTCTAATAATTCCCAATAAATATTGTTTTTACTCATATAATTTCAAGAAAATGGCAAGTTTTCCCATTTATATTTTGTTTTCCACTATTATTTAAATATTTACCTCTATATCATGAATATCAGCTGTTGAAAAAAGAAGACAAATCTTTGAAAATTTTGCATCTGAGATCTTCTAACCTATGTATTTTCATTACAGCTGGTAGAAATTTTAGAGCTGGTAATTCATAATCATTCAATCTAGTTTCTTATTTTGACATAGTGCTGTTAACTGCATCTTCTTACCTTTGTTGTAATAAGTAATTCTTCTTCAAAGAATAGATCTTCGATTCAGGGTTTAGGGTTTGATGTCTTTGTTAGCCAAATACATGTGATATCAAGTAGATCCAGCTTGTAAAAATCTCTTCTTTAAGTTTTATTTCCTATTTTTCTTTTGCTCACAAATATAAGTAACCTAGGGTAAATTTCTACACAAATTCCCTTTTTAAGCTTCCCATAAACTGTCTTCCGTGCAAAAAATCTATACATATCTAATTTTGACCAATAAACCTAGTCCAAACTAAGTTTTTTACTTCTGGATCATTCAAGGAATCTTTGTTTGAGCTACTTTTGACCTCAAACTGTGTCCTGATATCTAAGTTTAGTGTTTTAAGTAAAAATGGAAGTCAGATCTGATACTGGAGTCATGCCCAATAGAGAACCATTTTTAGTAACTATGCAAAAACAAAATGTCCAGTCTCCTTCCATGCAAAATATGAGATTAACTTTCACTCCTGATGGTACTGCTGTCTACAAACCAGTTACATCACCATCAGCTGCTCCTGCTATTGCTGCTACTACTACTAACACTGCAAATTCACCACCTCCTAATCCTCAGCCTCAGCCTCAGACTTTAGGTGTTAGTGGGTCCACAGCTGAAGTAGTTGGGCCCACTGGAGGTGGTGGTGGGCCCGCAGTAGGAGGAAATGGGCCCGCTCCTATGATGTTGGTGCCTTCCCCGCATGGGCTTGACATGAACATGAGCGACCCTTTGAGAAAAAAGAGAGGCAGGCCAAGAAAATATGGGCCGGATGGAGCAATGGCCCTTCAGTTGCCTCATGCTTCTCCTTCTTCGGGCGGGCCTGGCTCTGGCTCAGGTTCATTGTGCCCATGGCCTTCTATGTCGACCAAGGCGGCTGAAGCTATGAAGAAAAGGGGCAGGCCTTCGGGCCCGAGCAGCAGGAAGTTACAACTGGCTGCTCTGGGTAATTCCTAATTTTGTCTTTTTAGTTGTTGTATTTATGGTAGTTTTATTTGATAATTTGTTGGAAGGTATGTTCAAGAGTTTAGTAAGTTGATAAGTTGTGTACAGTAAATATTTGTTTATGATTTATTTCCAATGTTACGACTAAATTATGTCATAAATTCAACCAATCTGTCCTAACATTAGTATTATTTGTTCAAAACAATCTAAAAGTTACTATTTAAAACTCCTCTCCTATGAGTTTAGCTAAATGGGCTCAAAATGAGCAAAGTATTGTTTCGATTTATATGTGTCAGAATGCTTCTTAAACATTGTCCACTTGGTATCTTGGGATCTTTCCAACGAACTTTTATTTTTTATTTTAGTGATTATAGGTTCTGAGTAAATAGCGGTTGGATAGTTAAATTTGAATTTTTTTAATGAAATATTATTTAGTGCTGTCAATGAGTATCCGAAATATCCGAAATCCTCCCGCATCCGTATCTGAAATATGAAAATTATCCAATATCCGAAAAATGGATACGGATGCAGATATGACTATATCCACATTCGATAATTATCAATCCGGTTTTTATCAAGATTATAGTTATTCTTGTGTATTTCACTACATAAAATGATTGTCATTTTACTATTTTGTGTAGGTAAAATTTTTAATATGCGAATAAAAATTAATATTTGCTGCTTAAAAATTATTTTTCTTGGTAGATTATTAATTTTTTATAATTTTAGCATTCAAGTGGATTTATAATGAATCAATCTTTTTTATTTATTTGTTTAATTTTATTAGTTGTGAATTGGTCGAAGAATATCCGATAAATAGCCGATATTCATTTGCATCCGTGGATACGAATATCCGATATCCGAAAATGATTTCATATGCGGATACAGGCCTTATTATTGCTAAAATTGAGAAAAGTAATCAACGACCATTTAGTCAATTTTGGTGTTACCAAACACATCAGCTTTCACAAGTAATTTATAAGGCCCTTCAGCTATACGTTCTTATGTGACATTTAACACTTTTTACCTGGTATGATAATGAGAATATTTTATTTTCATGCTTATCTCTGCTCTTTGGTGTAATGGCATTGACAACAGGTAGATTATTTATGAATGTTTGCCATATTCTTTGTGTGAAAGTCTGTCTAATGATCATTTATTGATAACCTCTGACCCATGAATTTTTATTATATGAATCTATGACTATTAACAAATTAAGTCAATGTTGTATTGTTGATCCTAATTTAGTTTATTTTACCTTTTCAGGGTCACTAGGGACTGGTTTTACTCCACATGTGATCACTGTTAAAGCCGGAGAGGTAGTGATTTTCTACTGCGTTAGAAAACAGCTTTTAAAATTATGTACCAGTGTACCACATGGTCCGTGTACAGCCAATATTGTAGTTCTAAAAATACTGAAATATATTTGATGAGAGATTGGTACATTTCACTGAGTAAGATTATGAAATTTAAGCAAGGTGTTAAAAAGAAAAGTAGTGCATTTTATTCTCACCTCTCTTTACTTGTCACAGTAGGAATTATTTGATGGTCTCTGGTAAGTGGGTTTTTTTGTTGTCTTTTTTTCTCTCTGGTTAGTGTTTTTTTTCCTTTCATTTTGTAATTAAATACATTTTACTAATTTATTTCCTTTTTTGGCAGAGCAGTTTGGTTATGCAAGCTGTAATTGCTTGTTGTAGACTTAGGGTATATATTTTGGTTTAGCAAAGTTGAAAATGCTCGAGCATACATATGAATAATTGAGTTGCCTTGTTAGGTTGTGTAAATATTTGCCATGACCACAACACCCCCAACCCCCTGGTGAATGTTTTTTCAAATAAGATCCCCTACGGAGAGGGGTCCGTGGGGGTGGCAACCCCCCAAAGAGGGGGTGCGGGGGCAACGCCCCCCGCTACGGGGTCGGTACGTTTTATTGACTGTTGAATTCAAATTCAACAGCCAACAGTAACAGCCGTTAGAAAACGGCCACGACCGTTCGAATAGGCACCTGTAGACGAATAGACACCCCACTTTATATATATGTATGTATGTATGTATGTATGTATAACAGTGCATTCCATCAACGAAAAAAATACTTCTCTTTTCTTCTATATCTAACTCGCCTGGCATTATTCTTCTGAGTGTTTCTTCTGATCTGTGCAAGTAATCACAACTTGCACAGATAATCTCCATTGTATCCTGAAAGAAGGTTTTTATACTACCCGCTGTGATAAAGAAGGGGAAAACATTCTTGAAAGACAACGATACTTTCGTGCCTTGGAGTGGTTACCCTTATACTACCCCACATTCACAAACACCCCCCCCCCCCCCCACACCCCTCAAACTACTAATCTTGCCTTCATGAGAACTATTCTATAAAAGTGTCAGCATAAATAATTTTTCATTTTGATGCATTTTTTGCTTTGCATCAACGCATATAGTTACTGATACTGGTTAAAACCAACAATTTGTATGTCAGGACGTATCTGCCAAAATCATGTCATTTTCTCAAAATGGGCCTCGTGCAATTTGCATTCTTTCAGCAAATGGCGCCATTTCACATGTAACTCTTAGACAAGCTGCAACGTCTGGTGGAACTGTAACTTACGAGGTTTGTTCTGATTGTGTCTTGCCCTGGTAAATATTTAGTAATAGGTTATATTAAAATCATTCTGATGTTTCTTTTTTTTAACTGTTTGAAAATAGGGTCGGTTTGAAATACTGTCACTTTCTGGCTCATTCCTATTATCTGAAAGCGGGGGCCAGCGCAGTAGGACAGGTGGCCTCAGCGTATCATTGGCATATCCGGATGGCCGAGTTTTAGGCGGTGGAGTTGCTGGGCTTCTTACTGCTGCATCGCCTGTACAAGTGAGTTACTTTTTTGTCTCATAGAAATGCATTGGTCATTTTATCTCTAAATTATCTTACTTACATCCAATATTTTGTAGATTTTTTTAATGAAATATACACCATTGTTATCAGAAGGCTTAAAATTTTAAGACTTAGACATACTTTCAAATCGAGTCTTTCTCATTACTATTTGATTTTTAAATGTTCATTCGAGAACCAAATTACAATTGCAGGTTAAAAAAAAAATATCTTTCCATTCATGTTGAAATAAAGAATACCAAGAAGTTATCGAAATCTACAATTCAGAATTTATTGTTTCCTAAAAAGAACTAAAAATACAACAAAAAAGAAAATTAAGTTTTATCTTTTATGTTCTGAAGCAGAAAAGGTTCATGCATCAAAATCCGTTTCAAAAATATAAATTATTAACGTTTTACATTACTTTTATCTGCTAACCCATGTGGATCCAACTTTTTAGCTTAGAAACCATATAAATCAGTAAAATAAAAATAAAGAAATCTTTTCTCTTTTGCATCTACGTTTCATGATTGAAATCCAGTTTTGATTTAATGTCTGACGATGAACAATTTTACTACATGTAAAATTTATCGGTTTACAATCTTCTAAAGAGATACAGGTAAATAGGCACAAGGAAAAAGTTATAAAAAAAATTAGTCTCAGGGACAACAAGTTTATTTTTTAGTCTGAAGGACACTTTTTAGTGTAAACCGAAAATGATAGTTACAACTATCATTCTGTGATTTACACTAAAAAGTGTCATTCAGCCTAAAAAACAAATTTCTTGTCTCTGAAACTATATTTTTCTCAAACTTTTTCCTTGAGCCTAAAAACCCCCTTCTGATATATGTGTAAAATTTGCGTATGACATCATATTTTCTCATGTGGACACATGCATGCAATGTATATGATGTATTGCATGTCCAACAGCTTAAATTCTAAGATGAAGTTGATCATGTACTGAGATATAATCGACCGAGAAACAAACAAAACAACAGATATAAATTGTTGGTGCAGATTGTAGTGGGAAGCTTTATCATAGAAAAGAAGAGGGAGCAGAAGCAAACTATTCATATGCCTCATACCATGCCAGCGGCATTGGATGCTTCCTCCCTTCCAGGAAAGCCTGGTGCCAGCTGGCACATGCCAGTAACAGGTGGCAACAACAGCCCTCCATCACGGGGCACTCTCAGCGAGTCCTCCTCAGGCGGCGGCGGCGGCGGCGATGGTGAAAGCCCGATGAACCATAGCACGGGCAACACGGGCAATAACAGCGGAATGCAACCCATGCCTAACATGCCCTGGAAATGAGTTTATAGTTTAGTATCTTCTCAAAATTTCTGATACTGTTGTATTACCGTTGAGTTAATCTGATGCTGTAGTATTAGCTGCTGATGAAGTGTGTTAGTTCACGTTAGATGCTGAGTGTTGGGGAAGACATTTAATTGTTGATTTAGTTTGTGTTTGTTTGATTAGTGTTTTGTTTTCTTGGGATTGTTTTACTTCGGATGTATGTTTAGAATCTGATGAATGTATGAATCTTATTCTAATGTATGCATGTTTGAATGGTTGTGTTGCAATGAAGTGAATGACTATGAAACCGTTTGATCCTTGCAAAGATTTGGTTTCATGGTTTGGTAAAACGAATTTTCTTTTCCTCTAGCTTCTGAATGAATAACTGCTGCAAATAAAGTGAGAAGCATCTCTATTGACTGGAAAAAGGAAAGTACGTTAAGTAATGGTGAGAGCATCTCACAACTAGAAGGTTGATTTTTTGTATCATGTACGGTTCAGTTTGGTATTGTACGGAATAGTGTAGATATGATTTACCCTGTTTAGATTCATTTCAAAAGATACGACCTAAAAGGTGTGGATTTGGAACATGATATCTTGGTTAAACTTGGATGCATATTGTGCAGCGTGTTGAGTTTGCTCGAGCAATCACTAATGTCTTCCACCAATGAAGTTTTAGCACATTGGGGCAAATACAAGTCCTTCAGCACCAATTCTGTGACCAGCCTATCACCGATCTCATTGTTGTTGCTTACTGGTAGGAAGGACAATCGGGCGGCTTGAGGCATTTTTCGTAGATGCAACCTGCTTCACGTTTGTTGAATCCCGCACCAAACTTTCGTCGTAGATTGAGTTTGGGTCTTAATTTTTGTACGAACTCGAGACCTGTAAAGGCAAGGTAAGACTCGATTCGCCCCAAGATCCCGTGCACTCCATATTATTTACTTCCGGCCCAGTGATCCATTAGGACAGGTCCTGACCGGTCAAAATAGAGACAAATCCATCAATTCAGACCTTATCCTGCTCCATTGTCATCCCAATTATGACAGAATTAAGGTATGCTTTACCGACAATTATGTAATTGTCATGTAATCTTATTTCTACAAACTATCATGTTCGGAATAAAATATGTTTTTGGTATTATTTTCTATTATGTGTGTTTGTTATATTGTGATATAAGTAACAAGTTAATAAATAAACATATACAAGTAGAAAATTCTGAAAGAAGTGCTTTATTTGCAGATATGAAATGTTTATAACAACGAGTATTGAATTGGTACAAACAAAACACATTTCCTTAAATGTTCCTAGTTGAGAAGTATCGAAAAAAGGTTATTGATACGTCCACTGAGATTAGTGCATGTAACACTCTGCATATGATGGAGGACGATTTACTCATGATCGTTGGGGGGCATTAAAGGTTACAAATTTGTGGTTTTTGGAACATTCACAGAATGATTCAACGAGAGTCTTATATATGTTATATAACTTAGTTAAAATAGAAGAGCTTAATGTAATGACGCACAATAGTCTTTCCACTTGAGAGTATTGTTGAACTTAAGCATGTAGACGGTGCTTTGATTTTGGACAACCACATGGCATAGGCCATGTTACGGCCATAACTAGGCACACGTTGAAACATTTGAAGTGCAACACTACTCAAGAGATGATTCGTCTCCTTCGTTGAACATTACTATTACCGTAATTGGTATGTCAAATTAAAGACAAAGTTTCTGTCCAGAGCAAATTAGTTGATCAATACATTATCGGACTGAATCAAGGACTTAGTATTGACCTACACAATTGATAAGGATGTTAATAGAGTTTTTGACCTTAGATTAAACTCTAGATATCTAGTAATGGTGAAAAGAATAGGTGTACAAACTGTCCTTACGAGGTGAGCCTATATTATATTAGAAATACGATTTCGCCTAAATGATCTACAAACTTTGAACATGACCCTATACAGAACTCCAGGAAGGTCTTTACAGACTTTGATGTTCAAATTGTTTAAATGTTGAACGTGAACAAAGTTCACACCAGAGAGTTAATACAATGTCATATTTTTCGAATTTGACCGAGATAAAAGTTAATTTATAAATGTTATAAATAAAATAAATAAATTAATAAAATGTTCTTTTAATTATTTGTTTTAAGAAATGTATAAAAGTTATACGACGGTTCGATTGACTTAGGTGCTAAGAATTAATTAAATAAATTTTAATTCAAATTGGAGTCAACTAGGATCTTAACCATACTTGGTTATGCCAAGGTCGATCACATGTGCCAGAGGAAAACTAAACCAAGGCTTCAGATGTAGAGGAAAAATAGAAGAGAAAATGTGCTAGCTCATGGCTATAAATAGCCTAACCTCCACACCAAATTCGACACACTTTTGAGCTCTCTCTTCCTCCATTCCTACTCGCCCTATAACAACCCACTAGAAACAGGCCTAAATTTCGACCTTGAAAATGTCCATCAAAACTTAGATTCATTCCGAACCCGACCATTGGTTGGTAGAAATACCAAAACAAAGCTATCTATCATTCTTTCAGAACTTATCGTGGAAGGAATAAAATATAATAACAATAATTATATCCATTTATTTCAAATCATTTTAAATGTCATAAAACATTACATAATGTCAACAGTTACAACATTTGTTTCAAAATATATATCATGGGTACTATGATATCCCGGAATTTCCAGAAATTTAAAATGTGATAATCTCTTAAGTTTAATTATTTGAAATTGATAAATTTGTTATTTTCAAAAATAAATAACCAAGTAATAATAATATAATGTTTTAATTATGGCTATAAATTGGTTTTATAATAAGAATAATTATTTTGTTTGTATAAATAAATTCTAAATTGGCTTATTGTTTTCAAAATTTGATAAGCGTGTTTAAAAATATTTATTTCTACGTATTTAAAATTGATTTTAAAATAGGATAAATTATTTGTAAATAATAATGAGCTTATTTAAAAATAGATATTATATTTACTTAAATTTATTTTAGATTTGGATTTTTAAATTTGACTTTGAATTGAATACAAATTTGAATTCAAGAAGATATACATACATATTAAAATAAAATAATATATAGTTTGGTTTTAAATATATAGATAATGTTTTTAATTAAAAATAAAATTTGTTTTGTAGAAATTTATCTATAGAAATTTGAAATTGTATTTATTTAATAAGAATAAATACAAGGCTTTTGAAATAGCATTTTTAAAATAAGTTTGCAATATTTATATAATTTTATTTAAATTATAATTGATTTTTTTATTATTTTCTTTTCAAAGATTGTATTTGTATAAATTTAGCAAACATTTATAAATGTATAAATGTATTTGTTTATTAGAAATTTAATTAGAAAGTATTTTTAAAATTAAGAAAAACATGTTTGTTAATTAGGAAATTAATATAAAAGGCTTTTAAATTTCTTTTAGGATAAATAAAAATAAAAATTGACAAGTGTTTAGTTTTAAAACACTTTGACAACAAGTGTTAAACATTTAAATTAACCTTAAGACAAGTGTCCATATGTTTTTTTTATCTTTTTTTTTAATTTAATAAATCTGAAATTTTCCTATATAAACACCATTTCTCTCCATCTTCTTTTTCTTTAAATTTTTGTGCATTCCTAAAAGAAACTTGAATATCCATGCAAATCTTCACCCAACATCCAAAAACCAGAAATCCTCAAAACCGTGCTCAAATCAGTATCTTGTAAAATCTGCAAATTTTGTTTACCTGTAAAACTTTTTCCAAAATGCCTACATCTACTCCTCAAATTCAAGCAGCAACCTGAAATAAAGTTGAAAGACCTGTAACCTTTTCAACTGCAAATACTAAACATTCTTCAAACCATGCTGTGACCAAATCTGCAACATGTTTTCAAAGTTTGATGCAAGTTATCAAGCCAGATCTGAAATTTCCCATGTCTGCATCAATTTTCAAATGCATGCAAGAACTCCAGTTTTAAAAGCTTCAAGTTTAAGTTTATTTTGCAAGTTGCCAAAATGCATGCAAGTTTTTTTAAAGAGGCAATCTGAAGCAGAAGGATAAAGCATTTCTGTTTCTTTTAGAGGCTTCAGATTCAAAATATTTTGCAAGTTCCAGTTTTATTCATCAAGGTTTAAAGTTCTGCATTTCTTTATAAAGGCGAGTAAACAATTTACTAAAAAATTAAGTAGTATATTTTATGTTGCATATAAGTTTGTGATGATCTTTATTTTATATAAGTTGCCTCTATTATCTGTGTATATAAACATGCAATGTGATGTATGGCTTTGAATATGTGCATGCTTGATCTTATCTGTTTATCTTTTTTTCTTCCTTACTGCAAATTTTAGGAACAGTTAGAACTACAAGCTTTTTCTATTTAAACAACAGTAAGGATTTTGATTCAAGCAAAATAAGTTAGTTTAATTATAAACTTAGAACCAGGAATAAAACCAAGTTCTGGTATTTGAAGTTATTTGGAAACAAATAATGCTGTAACAAATTAACATCATTGTTTGAAATCAAGTGTTGAATTTGGTTAAAATAATTATATAAACTAAAGTATCACTGGGAATTATGAATTTTGGAAAGAAAATCACAATTTTTAAAATTGTATTAAGTAAGTATTTGGGGTTCAACTGGAAATTGGGTTTTTGCAAAATTCTGTTGATCTGTGCATCTGGGTTACTCGGGATTCATGATGGAGCTAGGGGTAGCATTGGAGAGTGGAGAAAAAATGGTTAAAGAGTTTGTAGTCCACTGTGAAGGTTGGAATTGCTCGAATTTGGTTTTAAACCTAATTTTTGGTTTTTGCTATAAATTAACTACTGTATCTTCATCTTTGCATCGAGCTTGAAGGAATTTTGGGTGAAGGATGCATGGTGGGTCGGCAATCCATAGCCGAAGTGGTAGGGGTCATCGTGATCGGAGATGGGAAATTCTGGGAATTTTCTGATGATTGGGTTTGGGGTTCTGTACATCCAAGGGTACTCGATTTTGAATCGAGACAGAAAATGATGTTTGGTTGATCATAGGTAATTGCAGGGTGCTTGGGTGACTTGGCAGCGAAGTCGGCGTTGGCCGGAGGCGATTCCGGCGCCGGTGCACTTACACAGGGGAATGCGGTGTCAGTGGGTTGTGGTTGTTGTGTTGCTGGGTTTTAGCTCGGGAAATAAGGTAGATGGCTCGGGGGAATACTCGTGTATTTTTGGTTGTGGCTCGAGTAGTTCTGGGGTCATTTGTATGCTGGGTTTAACTATTGTGTTTAACAGTTTTTAAAACTTTAAAGTCAAATTTGTTTTTAAAAAGAAAAGATAGTATACTTGTTTCTTGGTTCAAGTATTCATGGGTTGGACCCAAAGTGAACATTTAACCAGATTTTTAAATTTAAAATAAAGTAGGTTTTAAAACTTTAAATAATTTGAGCTAAAAATCTATTTCTTTGAATTGATTTGCTTTTACAAATGAATTTGTATGAATTAGTTTTAAATGTTTTAAGTTAAAAACCATGATGTTATTTTCAAAACTTATTTTGAAGATATAAAAGGTAATTTTAAGGAAATGATTTTTGAAATTAGTTAGTGAATAAGGGTTTATTATTTAACAATTAAGTTTTAAATAATTGATTAACTAAGGAATTGTTAATTAATAATTAAGGGTAAGTAATTGATGATTATTTTATATCTTAAACTAATTAATGATTAAGTTAAGTAAAGTTTTTCAAGGTTAATTAAAGATAATGTTTTATCTTAAATAATAATTAAGTGTTAGTGATTCGTAATTAATTAAGTTGAATTAAGAAATTTTAAGTTTAATTAATTAATTAAATTAATTATTTTGTAAGGTTAATTAAGTAATTAATTAAGTAAGATTATTAATTTAATTAACTAATAATTATGATGATTTAATTAATGACTAATGATTAATTAAATTTTAATTATTAATTAAATTAAGTGATTAAACTAGATTAAGTTTTAATTGAGTTTTCTTAATTAATAATTAATAATTAAAAGGGTTATTAATCTATAATGCAAGTTAATTAAGAATTAATTAACTATTTTTATTAAGGTTAATTAATTATAATTAAGGATTAATTTATTAATTATATTTATGGATTAATTAATTTGTAATTAAGATTGTTAATTAATAATTAAGTTTTATTAATTAATGATTAAGAGATGATTAATTGGTTAATTAAGGTTAACTAATTAATTATAAAAGTAATTAGTGATTGATTACTTAGTATTAAAGAATTGATTAATGATTGAGATTTATTAATTAATAGTTGATGATAATTAATCTGTTAATTTAAGATTAATTTGGTTAAAGAGTAATTAAGGAATGAATTACTCGATTTTGATTTATGAGATGAGTGTGATCAAGTAAGTTAATTAATTTGTTAATTGATTAAAGAAAGTCACTTGATAAATGATTAAGTATGTTTACTTAATAAGTTTTGGTAAGAGTAATTACTTAAGGTAAGTAATTGATGAATAAATTACTGGGGTAACTGAGATAAGTGAAAGTACATATTGGGAAGTAATTTTAAATGGATAATTACTTGGAAAAGTAATTAAGGGTTTATTACTTGGTGTAATAAATCAAAGAATTTATAAAAGTAATTAAAGGCAATTAAGAAGTAATTAAGAATAATTAATTACTATTTATATTTATTTAAGTTGATTAATTGGAAGCAATTAATTTAAGCATGATTAATTAATGTAATTAATTAAGGAATAATGTAATTAATTATAGTTAATTAATTAATGGAAGTAATTAATTAAGGTTCATTAATTAATATGATAAATGAGAATAATTAAGGATTAATTACTTGATTAAGAGTTAATTATTCAAGGTTGATTAATCAGGATGATGATTAATTAATTGGTTTAATTAATGGATAAGTAAGCAAGATTTATTTTGATGAAGGTAATTAATCTAATAAATTTTAAATTAATTAAAAGATGAAGTAATTAATTTAATTCACTTTAAATTAATTAAAGATAGAGATAGTTAATTTATTTCATTTTAAATTAATTATGTTGTGATAAAGTAAAGCATTGCTTATGTATGAATGGATGATATTGATTGTCTTGAATGGATGTAATCTCAGAAATGAGATAAGTAATGTTGTGTGGTATGAATGCTTGGCTGCATTGTGATGGTAATATAGATTATCTATTGTGATGATGATATGAATTACCTATTTTGTTGTGGATCATCTGTTTATTTTGATAATGTGATTATCAATTGTGATATTGTGAATTATCTATTTGTGTGTATATAGATAGTTGAATTGAATTGTTTAACCTTAAAAAACTTGGACCTAAAAGATACGTTTTAGATTTCGATGAGACTGGGATCAGTTTTCCATATTTGGATATCCGAAAACCACATCGATCCAAATTAACGATAGGTCGTGAATCTCTTGTGAAGAGTGAAGACTCGAGGTGTAAGAACTATACGTCAGTATAACTCGGAGGGTGATTCCGTGATGAGTTTGACGAGTAGTACTTTCAGGTTCGAGATGAAGGTTTAGAGTGCAAGGGTTATTGTCGTTAACTCTGAGGGTGATTCCAAAATGAGTGTAACGAGATAATGCCTTCGGTTTCGTTCGAACCCGGAACGAACTTGTATGGATTGAATGCTTTCAGAACATCGTCAGGTGAATGATGAGCATTCTAAGATGATATGTCCTATAAAGGTAATCGTAGCCTCAAGCCTCATCAATCAGGAATGGCTAAAACAGGGGAGGTGCAGCAAATTGATTCTGTTTTTCTTAAACTCTTGGGTACTTAAATTTTTACGAGTAGCCAGGGGATTCAGGTTGGCTTGACGAATTCTGAAGGAGCAAATGGAGCAGGAGGCTTCTGCGTATAGCTATATAGTATTCCGCTGTGTGTTCTCTGAGTCATTTGTCTTTGTGTTGTATTGAGTTGTATAACTAGACATATGTTTATAACTTCTAGTATGTGTTGTTTTAGCTGTGTATCTCTGATGTATATGAAACTATGTGATGTATCATGTGATTAATATAATTTATTCATTCCACTGTTTAGATTCTGATGCTGTTCCTTTCTTCTTCTCTGTATTTTCACTTTTCTATCCCTTTCTTTCTTAAAAATGATGCGATTTTCTGTGGTAAGAAAGTCGGGTCGTCACAGTTGGTATCAGAGCATTAGGTTAAGTGAATACCTAGGCTCTGTAGTGGTGTCTTTCTTGAGAGAGCGTACTTGTAATTTTTATATATAACCATATATATATATATATATATATATATATATATATATATATATATATATATATTTCTACCTATCTGTTGGGTGACCTGTTTGGGTTTTCCAACATAAGTTATAAAGGTAAATAGAGTAGTGGTGTGTGTAACACGACTACCAATGGTTGGAGTTTGAATGTTTGAGATTGGAAGTGTATTTGTCGAGATTGTAGACCTAATACCATCTCGAGTAATCTTTGCAGTTTGGTGTAAGATTTCATTTGACCTCTGAAGGAAACCTGTTAAGGCTCGGAGTTCATCTTTGAAGTGTAAGTTTGATCGCGCTCACGCGAGTGGATTTGGATCTGTCGGTTAGGCAGAAGCGAGTGATGGTATTTTGATACCTCAGGAAGTAGTAGCCGCGTAATGAGATGCAGTGACTATGGATGTCTCCGAATATGTTTTCTTTCGGAACAAGTTTAAGAAGTGTGTCTGCTTCGGAGTTGTAGCTGAGTTCAGCAGGATGTATGTGTTAGTTGGAAGTCCGAGTTTCTCAAAGAGCTTTGGGTAAGAAGTCTTTGGTATCTGTGTTAGCGCTGCAGCTCGGGAATGTTCTGTGTTCGAGCAGGAAGATCTTTTTGGCTTAGCATTTCCTAGAGTGGGATTCAGAAGCAGCAGTGAGGATCTGTTTCTTCGATGGATTAGTTGGTCGAGGATAAACTGGTCTGATTAGTGGAAAGGGAACAGTATCTTTAGAAATTTAGGTTGGGTTGATCGCAAAAGTGACTTGCGATGGTTTGGTGATTATCTTAGATAGTCTTTTGCTTGGATTTGTGGCATTTCTAGAGGATGTAGAAGTTATGGAGTTGTCGAAGATTTTATGGATATATCTTCGGGAAAGTTAGAGATTTGCCCACATTGGAAGTTGAGTTCTGAATCGACTTGATGTCAGGAGTGATACCGGTGATTCAGCTGGGTAGAAGGTTGTCTCCTAGGTTGATTGTTTGGTGTAACAGCTCTGTATTTCTTGGAATTTCTGTTGAACCTTATTTTCGAGATGTGATGTTTAGTCTGTGCTTGTGTTCATTCGACGACATATTCATCTGCTCCAGATCAGAGTTGTGCAGCGAAAGCAAGGTGGCTGTTGTTTTTGAGTAGAAGCAACTAGAAGTTGCAGTATTTTGGATTAGAGAGTTTCTACTGAATTTATTTTTCAGAATATGAGGCAAGCCGGCGAGTGATTCTGTTCTGTCTTTTTCGGATGAGAGAAGTTATTTTCTACTGTTGATAGTAAAGTTTGGTTTTGACTTTGGATTGATCTTGTGAGGATCAGTTTGTTGAGTTGTTTTGATCCAGTTTGTTTGTAGAAGCATCAGCGAAAGTTGAGATGATCAGGTTGAGCTGATCAGGAAGGATCTGTAGGCAGCCCGGATCATCCGGAAAGTTTTGAGTTTAAGTAACGGAAGAATTTGGAATTCGAAGTTGGAGGCTTCGATATTGTTGAGGTTTTCTCTGGTAAAGGGAGCAATAAGATTTTGAGGTAAGATCCGAGGTATATTGGATTCTTTTAAGTTTTTGTAAAGATCAGTGCTTAGGTTTGAAGAGTTGAATTGCCAGTTTGGAAGACTGGAATTCAAAATATTTCACGTGTCTTAGAGGGAGTACGTGTTTGGTCCATCGCTAGTTTTGAGACTAGTAGTTCTGTGAAGGATTTTGTTGTTGATCAGACTTGTCAATGGTCTGGTATCTTGTGTAGATTATAGATCTAGCTGAGTAGGAACTCAGTAGCTTAGCAGTATAACTAGTTTGGATTTAGTAGAGCGAGTATCCCTGTGTCTGTACTTGGGAAACTCGAGATAATTTTAGGAAGTTTATCCGGATCCGTGTCCAGATAGCTAGTGTTAATTATCTAATTGAATTGGTTGTTTGGATGAAATTGTTTGTTCAATTGATAGTGTATGGCTGTTATGTATGTTTGAATTGGTTAAAATAAAATAATTAAACTTTGGATTATCTTTGTTTTGAATTTCGAGGACGAAATTCTTTTAAGGGGGGGGGGAGTGTAATATCCCGGAATTTCCAAGAATTTAAAATGTGATAATCTCTTAAGTTTAATTATTTGAAATTGATAAAATTGTTATTTTCAAAAGTAAATAACCAAGTAATAATAATATAATGTTTTAATTATGGCTATAAATTGGTTTTATAATAAGAATAATTATTTTGTTTGTATAAATAAATTCTAAATTGGCTTATTGTTTTCAAAATTTGACAGGTGTGTTTAAAAATATTTAATTCTATGTATTTAAAATTGATTTTAAAATAGGATAAATTATTTGTAAATAATAATGAGCTTATTTAAAAATAAATATTATATTTATTTAAATTTATTTTAGATTTTGATTTTTAAATTTGACTTTGAATTGAATATAAATTTGAATTCAAGAAGATATACATACATATTAAAATAAAATAATATATAGTTTGGTTTTAAATATATAGATAATGTTTTTAATTAAAAATAAGATTTGTTTTGTAGAAATTTATCTATAGAAATTTGGAATTGTATTTGTTTAATAAGAATAAATACAAGGCTTTTTCAAATAGCATTTTTAAAATAAGTTTACAATATTTATATAATTTTATTTAAATTATAATTGATTTTTTTTTCCTTTTCAAAGATTGTATTTGTATAAATTTAGCAAACATTTATAAATGTATAAATGTATTTGTTTATTAGAAATTTAATTAGAAAGTATTTTTAAAATTAAGAAAAACATGTTTGTTAATTAGGAAATTAATATAAAAGGCTTTTAAATTTCTTTTAAGATAAATAAAAATAAAAATTGACAAGTGTTTAGTTTTAAAACACTTTGACAACAAGTGTTAAACATTTAAATTAAGCTTAAGACAAGTGCCCATATGTTTTTTTATTTTTCTTTTTAATTTAATAAATCTGAAATTTTCCTATATAAACACCATTTCTCTCCATCTTCTTTTTCTTTAAATTTTTGTGCATTCCTAAAAGAAACTTGAATATCCATGCAAATCTTCACTCAACATCCAAAATCCAAAAATCCTCAAAACCACGCTCAAATCAACATCTTGTAAAATCTGCAAATTTTGTTTACCTGTAAAACTTTTTCCAAAAAGCATGCATCTACTCCTCAAATTCAAGCACCATCCTGAAAATAAAGTTGAAAGACCTGTAACCTTTTCAATTGCAAATACTAAACATTCTTCAAACCATGCTGTGACCAAATCTGCAACATGTTTTCAAAGTTTGATGCAAGTTATCAAGCCAGATCTGAAATTTCCCATGTCTGCATCAATTTTCAAATGCATGCAAGAAATCCAGTTTTAAAAGCTTCAAGTTCAAGTTTATTTTGCAAGTTGCCAAAATGCATGCAAGTTTTTTTAAAGAGGCAATCTGAAGCAAAAGGATAAAGCATTTCTGTTTCTTTTAGAGGCTTCAGCTTCAAAATATTTTGCAAGTTCCAGTTTTATTCATCAAGGTTTAAAGTTCTGCATTTCTTTATAAAGGTGAGTAAACAATTTACTAAAAATTTAAGTAGTATATTTTATGTTGCATATAAGTTTGTGACGATCTTTATTTTATATAAGTTGCCTCTGTTATCTGTGTATATAAACATGCAATGTGATGTATGGCTTTGAATCTATGCATGCTTGATCTTATCTGTTTATCTTTTTTTTTCTTCCTCACTGCAAAATTTAGGAACAGTTAGAACTACAAGCTTTTTCTATTTAAACAATAGTTAGGATTTTGATTCAAGAAAAATAAGTTAGTTTAATTATAAACTTAGAACCAGGAATAAAACCAAGTTCTGGTATTTGAAGTTATCTGGAAACAAATAATGCTGAAATCAAGTGTTGAATTTGGTTAAAAGAATTATATAAACTAAAGTACCACTAGGAATTATGAATTTTGGAAAGAAAATCACAATTTTTAAAATTGTATTAAGTAAGTATTTGGGGTTCAACTGGAAATTGGGTTTTTGCAAAATTCTGTTGATCTGTGCATCTGGGTTACTCGGGATTCATGATGGATCTAGGGGTAGCATTGGAGAGTGCGACAAAAATGGTTGAATAGTTTGTAGTCCACTGTGAAGGTTGGAATTGCTCGAATTTGGTTTTAAACCTAATTTTTGGTTTTTGCTGTAAATTAACTACTATATCTTCATCTTTGCATCGAGCTTGAAGGAATTTTGGGTGAAGGATGCGCGGTGGGTCCGCAATCCATAGCCGAAGTGGTAGGGGTCATCGTGATCGGAGATGGGAAATTCTGGGAATTTTCTGATGATTGGGTTTGGGGTTCTGTACATCCAAGGGTACTCGATTTTGAATCGAGACAGGAAATGATGTTTGGTTGATCATAGGTAATTGCAGGGTGCTTGGGTGACTTGGCAGTGAAGTCGGCGTTGGTCGAAGGCGATTCCGGCACTGATGCACTTGCACAAGGGAATGTGGTGCCAGTGGGTTGTGGTTGTTGTGTTGCTGGGTTTTATCTCAGGAAATAAGGTAGATGACTCGGGGGAATACTCGTGTATTTTTGGTTGTGGCTCGAGTAGTTCTGGGGTCATTTGTATGCTGGGTTTAACTGTTGTGTTTAACAGTTTTTAAAACTTTAAAGTCAAATTTGTTTTTAAAAAGAAAAGAAAAGATAGTATAGTTGTTACTTGGTTCAAGTATTCATGGGTTGGACCCAAAGTGAACATTTAACCAGATTTTTAAGTTTAAAATAAAGTAGGTTTTAAAACTTTAAATAATTTAAGCTAAAAATCCATTTCTTTGAATTGATTTGCTTTTACAAATGAATTTCTATGAATTAGTTTTAAATGTTTTGAGTTTAAAAACCATAGTGTTATTTTCAAAACTTATTTTGAAGATATAAAAGGGAATTTTAAGGAAATGATTTTGAAATTAGTTAGTGACTAAGGATTTATTATTTAACAATTAAGTTTTAAATAATTGATTAACTAAGGAATTGTTAATTAATAATTATGGGTAAGTAATTGATGATTATTTTATATCTTAAACTAATTAATGATTAAGTTAAGTAAAATTTTTCAAGGTTAATTAAAGATAATGTTTTATCTTAAATAATAATTAAGTGTTAGTGATTTGTAATTAATTAAGTTGAATTAAGAAATTTTAAGTTTAATTAATTAATTTAATTATTTTAAAGGATTAATTAAGTATGATTATTAATTTAATTAACTAATAATTATGATGATTTAATTAATGATTAATTAAATTTTAATTATTAATTAAATTAAGTGATTAAACTAGTAATTAAGTTTTAATTGAGTTTTCTTAATTAATAATTAAAAGGGTTATTAATCTATAATGCAAGTTAATTAAGAATTAATTAACTATTTTTATTAAGGTTAATTAATTATAATTAAGGATTGATTTATTAATTATATTTATGGATTAATTAATTTGTAATTAAGATTGTTGATTAATAATTAAGTTTTATTAATTAATGATTAAGAGACGATTAATTGGTTAATTAAGGTTAATTAATTAATTAATTATAAAAGTAATTAGTGATTGATTACTTAGTATTAAAGAATTGATTAATAATTGAGATTTATTAATTAATAGTTGATGATAATTAATCTGTTAATTTAAGATTAATTTGGTTAAAGAGTAATTAAGGAATGAATTACTCGCTTTTGATTTATGAGATGAGTGTGATCAAGTAAGTTAATTAATTTGTTAATTGATTAAAGAAAGTCACTTGATAAATGATTAAGTATGTTTACATAATAAGTTTTGGTAAGAGTAATTACTTAAGGTAAGTAATTGATGAATAAATTACTGGGGTAACTGAGATAAGTGAAAGTACATATTGGGAAGTAGTTTTAAATGGATAATTACTTGGAAAAGTAATTAAGGGTTTATTACTTGGTGTAATAAATCAAAGAATTTATAAAAGTAATTAAAGGCAATTAAGAAGTAATTAAGAATAATTAATTACTGTTTATATTTATTTAAGTTGATTAATTGGAAGCAATTAATTTAAGCATGATTAATTAATGTAATTAATTAAGGAATAATGTAATTAATTATAGTTAATTAATTAATGGAAGTAATTAATTAAGGTTCATTAATTAATATGATAAATGAGAATAATTAAGGATTAATTACTTGATTAAGAGTTAATTAATCAAGGTTGATTAATCAGGATGATGATTAATTAATTGGTTTAATTAATGGATAAGTAAGCAAGATTTATTTTGATGAAGGTAATTAATCTAATAAATTTTAAATTAATTAAAAGATGAAGTAATTAATTTAATTCACTTTAAATTAATTAAAGATAGAGATAGTTAACTTATTTCATTTTAAATTAATTATGTTGTGATTAAGTAAAGCATTGCTTATGTATGAATGGATGACAATGATTGTCTTGAATGGATGTAATCTCAGAAATGAGATAAGTAATGTTGTGTGGTATGAATGCTTGGTTGCATTGTGATGGTAATATAGATTATCTATTGCGATGATGATATGAATTACCTATTTTGCTGTGGATCATCTGTTTATTTTGATAATGTGATTATCAATTGTGATATTGTGAATTATCTATCTGTGTGTATATAGATAGTTGAATTGAATTGTTTAACCTTAAACAACTTGGACCTAAGAGATATGTTTTAGATTTCGATGAGACCGGTATCGGGTTTCCATATTTGGATATCCGAAAACCACATCGATCCAAATTAACGATAGGTCGTGAATCTCTTGTGAAGAGTGAAGACTCGAGGTGTAAGAACTATTCGTCAGTATAACTCTGAGGGTGATTCCGTGATGAGTTTGACGAGTAGTACTTTCAGGTTCGAGATGAAGGTTTAGAGTGCAAGGGTTATTGTCGTTAACTCTGAGGGTGATTCCAAAATGAGTGTAACGAGATAATGCCTTTGGTTTCGTTCGAACCCGGAACGAACTTGTATGGATTGCATGCTTTCAGAACATCGTCAGGTGAATGATGAGCATTCTAAGATGATATGTCCTATAAAGGTAATCGTAGCCTCAAGCCTCATCAACCAGGAATGGCTAAAACAGGGGAGGTGCAGCAAGGCTTCGTGGGTAGCCCCCATTTGAGAGTGAGATTTACCCCTGTCTAGAGGTTCCTTTATTTCGGCTGTGTGGGCGGTTGAATAGCTACATCCGCCGGGGTTGTATTATTCGAAACTATTCAGTAAGGAATGGTTTCGGTTTTATGTTGCAGGGGAGTTAGGGCGACTCCTCGGTACGGTGATCTAGGCCACGTACAGTGAGGGCGGTACCTTAGTAGCCCTGCCATTGTATGGAATCCAAAATCCAATAAGTGCCAACGGTTTTGATTGTATTACCCACTTTTGTGGCTAGTAGCTGGAATTTAATGAATGTAACATTTTTGGCTATTTTCTATTTACTTGAAAACCCTAGACCTATTATAATATCACTGAATTTCCTATCAAATGTTTTGGTTAGCGTAAGGTAAAAACTTTTCCACGTTTATGTGTGGGAAGTCTTACGTGATACCTTTTCTTTCAAAAGGTTTTTAAAGTTAAGCAACTTTAACCGTTTACTCACACCAGACCCATGTCTGACCCAGAGTTTATTCTGTTTTTCTTAAACTCTTGGGTACTCAAATTTTTACGAGTAGCCAGGGGATTCAGGTTGGCTTGACGAATTCCGATGGAGCAAATGGAGCAGGAGGCTTCTGCATATAGCTATATAGTATTCCGCTGTGTGTTCTCTGAGTCATTTGTCTTTGTGTTGTATTGAGTTGTATAACTAGACAGATGTTCATAACTGTCTAGTATGTGTTGTTTTAGCTGTGTATCTCTGATGTATATGAAACTATGTGATGTATTATGTGATTAATATAATTTATTCATTCCGCTGTTTAGATTCTGATGCTGTTCCTTTCTTCTTCTCTTTCTTTTCTCTTTTCTATCCCTTTCTTTCTTAAAAATGATGCGATTTTCTATGGTAAGAAAGTCGGGTCGTCACAGTTGGTATCAGAGCATTAGGTTAAGTGAATACCTAGGCTCTGCAGTGGTGTCTTTCTTGAGAGAGCGTACTTGTAATTTTTATATATAACCATATAAATATATATATATATATATATATATATATATATATATATATATATATATTTCTACCTATCTGTTGGGTTACCTGTTTGGGTTTTCCAACATAAGTTATAAAGGTAAATAGAGTAGTGGTGTGTGTAACACGACTACTAATGGTTGGAGTTTGAATGTTTGAGATTGGAAGTGTATTTGTCGAGATTGTAGACCTAATACCGTCTCGAGTAATCTTTGCAGTTTGGTGTAAGATTTCGTTTAATCTCTGAAGGAAACCTGTTAAGGCTCGGAGTTCATCTTCGAAGTGTAAGTTTGATCGCGCTCACGTGAGTGGATTTGGATCTGTCGGTTAGGCAGAAGCGAGTGATGGTATTTTGATACCTCAGGAAGTAGTAGCCGTGTAATGAGATGCAGTGACTATGGATATCTCCGAATATGTTTTCTTTCGGAACAAGTTTAAGAAGTGTGTCTGCTTCGGAGTTGTAGCTGAGTTCAGCAGGATGTATGTGTTAGTTGGAAGTCCGAGTTTCTCAAAGAGCTTTGGGTAAGAAGTCTTTGGCATCTGTGTTAGCGGTGCAGCTCGGGAATGTTCTGTGTTCGAGCAAGAAGATCTTTTTGGCTTAGAATTTCCTAGAGGTGGGATTCAGAAGCAGCAGTGAGGATCTGTTTCTTTGATGGATTAGTTGGTCGATGATAAACTGGTCTGATTAGTGGAAAGAGAACAGTATCTTTAGAAATTTAGATTGGGTTGATCGCAAAAGTGACTTGCGATGGTTTGGTGATTATGTTAGATAGTCTTTTGCTTGGATTTGTGGCATTTCTAGAGGATGTAGAAATTATGGAGTTGTCGAAGATTTTCTGGATATATCTTCGGGAAAGTTAGAGATTTGCCCACATTGGAGGTTGAGTTCTGAATCGACTTGATGTCAGGAGTGATACTGGTGATTCAGCGGGCAGAAGGTTGTCTCCTAGGTTGATTGTTTGGTGTAGCAACTCTGTATTTCTTGGAATTTCTGTTGAACCTTATTTCCGAGATGTGATGTTTAGTCTGTTCTTGTGTTCATTCGACGGCATATTCATCTGCTCCAGATCAGAGTTGTGCAGCGAAAGAAAGGTGGCTGTTGTTCTTGAGTAGAAGCAACTAGAAGTTGCAGTGTTTTGGATTAGAGAGTTTCTACTGAATTTATTTTTCAGAATATGAGGCAAGCCGGCGAGTGATTCTGTTATGTCTTTTTCGGATGAGAGAAGTTATTTTCTACTGTTGATAGTAAAGTTTGGTTTTGACTTTGGATTGATCTTGTGAGGATCAGCTTGTTGAGTTGTTTTGATCCAGTTTGTTTGTAGAAGCATCAGCGAAGGTTGAGCTGATCAGGAAGGATCTATAGGCAGCCCGGATCATCCGGAAAGTTTTGAGGTTAAGTAACGGAAGAATTTGGAATTCGAAGTTGGAGGCTTCGATATTGTTGAGGTTTTCTCTGGTAAAGGGAGCAATAAGATTTTAAGGTAAGATCCGAGGTATATTGGATTCTTTTAAGTTTTTGTAAAGATCAGTGCTTAGGTTTGAAGAGTTGAATTGCCAGTTTGGAAGACTGGAATTCAAAATATTTCACGTGTCTTAGAGGGAGTACGTGTTTGGTCCATCGCTGGTTTTGAGACTAGTAGTTCTATGAAGGATTTTTTTGTTGATCAGACTTGTCAATGGTCTGGTATCTTGTGCAGATTATAGATCTAGCTGAGTAGGAACTCAGTAGCTTAGCAGTATAACTAGTTTGGATTTAGTAGAGCGAGTATCCCTGTGTCTGTACTTGGGAAACTCGAGATAATTTTAGGAAGTTTATCCGGATCTGTGTCCGGATAGCTAGTGCTAATTATCTAATTGAATTGGTTGTTTGGATGAAATTGTTTGTTCAATTGATAGTGTATGGCTGTTATGTATGTTTGAATTGGTTAAAATAAAATAATTAAACTTTGGATTATCTTTGTTTTAAATTTCGAGGACGAAATTCATTTAAGGGGGGAGGAATGTAATATCCCGGAATTTCCAAGAATTTAAAATGTGATAATCTCTTAAGTTTAATTATTTGAAATTGATAAAATTGTTATTTTCAAAAGTAAATAACCAAGTAATAATAATATAATGTTTTAATTATGGCTATAAATTGGTTTTATAATAAGAATAATTATTTTTTTTGTATAAATAAATTCTAAATTGGCTTATTGTTTTCAAAATTTGATAGGTGTGTTTAAAAATATTTAATTCTATGTATTTAAAATTGATTTTAAAATAGGATAAATTATTTGTAAATAATAATGAGCTTATTTAAAAATAAATATTATATTTATTTAAATTTATTTTAGATTTTGATTTTTAAATTTGACTTTGAATTGAATATAAATTTGAATTCAAGAAGATATACATACATATTAAAATAAAATAATATATAGTTTGGTTTTAAATATACAGATAATGTTTTTAATTAAAAATAAGATTTGTTTTGTAGAAATTTATCTATAGAAATTTGGAATTATATTTGTTTAATAAGAATAAATACAAGGCTTTTTCAAATAGCATTTTTAAAATAAGTTTACAATATTCATATAATTTTATTTAAATTATAATTGATTTTTTTTTCTTTCCAAAGATTGTATTTGTATAAATTTAGCAAACATTTATAAATGTATAAATGTATTTGTTTATTAGAAATTTAATTAGAAAGTATTTTTAAAATTAAGAAAAACATGTTTGTTAATTAGGAAATTAATATAAAAGGCTTTTAAATTTCTTTTAGGATAAATAAAAATAAAAATTGACAAGTGTTTAGTTTTAAAACACTTTGACAACAAGTGTTAAACATTTAAATTAAGCTTAAGACAAGTGTCCATATGTTTTTTTATTTTTCTTTTTAATTTAATAAATTTGAAATTTTCCTATATAAACACCATTTCTCTCCATCTTCTTTTTCTTTAAATTTTTGTGCATTCCTAAAAGAAACTTGAATATCCATGCAAATCTTCACTCAACATCCAAAATCCAGAAATCCTCAAAACCACGCTCAAATCAACATCTTGTAAAATCTGCAAATTTTGTTTACCTGTAAAACTTTTTCCAAAAAGCATGCATTTACTCCTCAAATTCAAGCACCATCCTGAAAATAAAGTTGAAAGACCTGTAACCTTTTCAATTGCAAATACTAAACATTCTTCAAACCATGCCGTGACCAAATCTGCAACATGTTTTCAAAGTTTGATGCAAGTTATCAAGCCAGATCTGAAATTTCCCATGTCTGCATCAATTTTCAAATGCATGCAAGAACTCCAGTTTTAAAAGCTTCAAGTTCAAGTTTATTTTGCAAGTTGCCAAAATGCATGCAAGTTTTTTTAAAGAGGCAATCTGAAGCAAAAGGATAAAGCATTTCTGTTTCTTTTAGAGGCTTCAGCTTCAAAATATTTTGCAAGTTCCAGTTTTATTCATCAAGGTTTAAAGTGCTGCATTTCTTTATAAAGGTGAGTAAACAATTTACTAAAAAATTAAGTAGTATATTTTATGTTGCATATAAGTTTGTGACGATCTTTATTTTATATAAGTTGCCTCTGTTATCTGTGTATATAAACATGCAATGTGATGTATGGCTTTGAATCTGTGCATGCTTGATCTTATCTGTTTATCTTTTTTTTTTCTTCCTTACTACAAAATTTAGGAACAGTTAGAACTACAAGCTTTTTCTATTTAAACAATAGTTAGGATTTTGATTCAAGCAAAATAAGTTAGTTTAATTATAAACTTAGAACCAGGAATAAAACCAAGTTCTGGTATTTGAAGTTATCTGGTAACAAATAATGCTGTAACAAATTAACATCAATGTTTGAAATCAAGTGTTGAATTTGGTTAAAATAATTATATAAACTAAAGTATCACTGGTAATTATGAATTTTGGAAAGAAAATCACAATTTTTAAAATTGTATTAAGTAAATATTTAGGGTTCAACTGGAAATTGGGTTTTTGCAAAATTCTGTTGATCTGTGTATCTGGGTTACTCGAGATTCATGATGGAGCTAGGGGTAGCATTGGAGAGTGCGGCAAAAATGGTTGAAGAGTTTGTAGTCCACTGTGAAGGTTGGAATTGCTCGAATTTGGTTTTAAACCTAATTTTTGGTTTTTGCTGTGAATTAACTACTGTATCTTCATCTTTGCATCGAGCTTGAAGGAATTTTGGGTGAAGGATGCGCGGTGGGTCGACAATCCATAGCCGAAGTGGTAGGGGTCATCGTGATCGGAGATGGGAAATTCTGGGAATTTTCTGATGATTGGGTTTGGGGTTCTGTACATCCAAGGGTACTCGATTTTGAATGGAGACAGGAAATGATGTTTGGTTGATCATAGGTAATTGCAGGGTGCTTGGGTGACTTGGCAGTGAAGTCGGCGTTGGCCGAAGGCGATTCCGACGCTGGTGCACTTTCATAGGGGAATGTGGTGCCCGTGGGTTGTGGTTGTTGTGCTGCTGGGTTTTATCTCGGGAAATAAGGTAGATGACTCGGGGGAATACTCGTGTATTTTTGGTTGTGGCTCGAGTAGTTCTGGGGTCATTTGTATGCTGGGTTTAACTGTTGTGTTTAACAGTTTTTAAAACTTTAAAGTCAAATTTGTTTTTAAAAAGAAAAGAAAAGATAGTATACTTGTTTCTTGGTTCAACTATTCATGGGTTGGACCCAAAGTGAACATTTAACCAGATTTTTAAATTTAAAATAAAGTAGGTTTTAAAACTTTAAATAATTTAAGCTAAAAATCCATTTCTTTGAATTGATTTGCTTTTACAAATGAATTTCTATGAATTAGTTTTAAATGTTTTGAGTTTAAAAACCATAATGTTATTTTCAAAACTTATTTTGAAGATATAAAAGGGAATTTTAAAGAAATGATTTTGAAATTAGTTAGTGAATAAGGATTTATTATTTAACAATTAAGTTTTAAATAATTGATTAACTAAGGAATTGTTAATTAATAATTAAGGGTAAGTAATTGATGATTATTTTATATCTTAAACTAATTAATGATTAAGTTAAGTAAAAATTTTCATGGTTAATTAAAGATGATGTTTTATCTTAAATAATAATTAAGTGTTAGTGATTTGTAATTAATTAAGTTGAATTAAGAAATTTTAAGTTTAATTAAGTAATTTAATTATTTTAAAGGATTAATTAAGTATGATTATTAATTTAATTAACTAATAATTATGATGATTTAATTAATGATTAATTAAATTTTAATTATTAATTAAATTAAGTGATTAAACTAGTAATTAAGTTTTAATTGAGTTTTCTTAATTAATAATTAAAAGGGTTATTAATCTATAATGCAAGTTAATTAAGAATTAATTAACTATTTTTATTAAGGTTAATTAATTATAATTAAGGATTGATTTATTAATTATATTTATGGATTAATAAATTTGTAATTAAGATTGTTGATTAATAGTTAAGTTTTATTAATTAATGATTACGAGATGATTAATTAGTTAATTAAGGTTAATTAATTAATTATAAAAGTAATTAGTGATTGATTACTTAGTATTAAAGAATTGATTAATAATTGAGATTTATTAATTAATAGTTGATGATAATTAATCTATTAATTTAAGATTAATTTGGTTAAAGAGTAATTAAGGAATGAATTACTCGATTTTGATTTATGAGATGAGTGTGATCAAGTATGTTAATTAATTTGTTAATTGATTAAAGAAAGTCACTTGATAAATGATTAAGTATGTTTACTTAATAAGTTTTGGTAAGAGTAATTACTTAAGGTAAGTAATTGATGGATAAATTACAGGGGTAACTGAGATAAGTGAAAGTACATATTGGGAAGTAATTTTAAATGGATAATTACTTGGAAAAGTAATTAAGGGTTTATTACTTGGTGTAATAAATCAAAGAATTTATAAAAGTAATTAAAGGCAATTAAGAAGTAATTAAGAATAATTAATTACTGTTTATATTTATTTAAGTTGATTAATTGGAAGCAATTAATTTAAGCATGATTAATTAATGTAATTAATTAAGGAATAATGTAATTAATTATAGTTAATTAATTAATGGAAGTAATTAATTTAGGTTCATTAATTAATATGATAAATGAGAATAATTAAGGATTAGTTACTTGATTAAGAGTTAATCAATCAAGGTTGATTAATCAGGATGATGATTAATTAATTGGTTTAATTAATGGATAAGTAAGCAAGATTTATTTTGATGAAGGTAATTAATCTAATAAATTTTAAATTAATTAAAAGATGAAGTAATTAATTTAATTCACTTTAAATTAATTAAAGATAGAGATAGTTAACTTATTTCATTTTAAATTAATTATGTTGTGATTAAGTAAAGCATTGCTTATGTATGAATGGATGACAATGTTTGTCTTGAATGGATGTAATCTCAGAAATGAGATAAGTAATGTTGTGTGGTATGAATGCTTGGTTGCATTGTGATGGTAATATAGATTATCTATTGTGATGATGATATGAATTACCTATTTCGTTGTGGATCATCAGTTTATTTTGATAATGTGATTATCAATTGTGATATTGTGAATTATCTATCTGTGTGTATATAGATAGTTGAATTGAATTGTTTAACCTTAAACAACTTGGACCTAAAAGATACGTTTTAGATTTCGATGAGACCGGGATCGGGTTTCCATATTTGGATATCCGAAAACCACATCGATCCAAATTAACGATAGGTCGTGAATCTCTTGTGAAGAGTGAAGACTCGAGGTGTAAGAACTATTCGTCAGTATAACTCTGAGGGTGATTCCGTGATGAGTTTGACGAGTAGTACTTTCAGGTTCGAGATGAAGGTTTAGAGTGCAAGGGTTATTGTCGTTAACTCTGAGGGTGATTCCAAAATGAGTGTAACGAGATAATGCCTTCGGTTTCGTTCGAACCCGGAACGAACTTGTATGGATTGAATGCTTTCAGAACATCGTCAGGTGAATGATGAGCATTCTAAGATGATATGTCCTATAAAGGTAATCGTAGCCTCAAGCCTCATCAACCAGGAATGGCTAAAACATGGGAGGTGCAGCAAGGCTTCGTGGGTTACCCCCATTTGAGAGTGAGATTTACCCCTGTCTAGAGGTTCCTTTATTTCGGCTGTGTGGGCGGTTGAATAGCTACATCCGCCGGGGTTGTCTTATTCGAAACTGTTCAGTAAGGAATGGTTTCGGTCTTGTGTTTCAGGGGAGTTAGGGCGGCTCCTCGGTACGGTGATCTAGGCCACGTACAGTGACGGGCGGTACCTTAGTAGCCCTGCCATTGTATGGAATCCAAAATCCAATAAGTGCCAACGGTTTTGATTGTATTACCCACTTTTGTGGCTAGTAGCTGGAATTTAATGAATGTAACATTTTCGACTATTTTCTATTTACTTGAAAACCCTAGACCTATTATAATATCACTGAATTTCCTATCAAATGATTTGGTTAGCGTAAGGTAAAAACTTTTCCACGTTTATGTGTGGGAAGTCTTACGTGATACCTTTTCTTTCAAAAGGTTTTTAAAGTTAAGCAACTTTAACCGTTTACTCACACCAGACCCATGTCTGACCCGAAGTTTATTCTGTTTTTATTAAACTCTTGGGTACTTAAATTTTTACGAGTAGCCAGGGGATTCAGGTTGGCTTGACGAATTTTGATGGAGCAAATGGAGCAGGAGGCTTCTGCGTATAGCTATATTGAATTCCGTTGTGTGTTCTCTGAGTCACTTGTCTTTGTGTTGTATTGAGTTGTATAATTAGACAGATGTTTATAACTGTCTAGTATGTGTTGTTTTAGCTGTGTATCTCTGATGTATATGAAACTATGTGATGTATCATGTGATTAATATAATTTATTCATTCCGCTGTTTAGATTCTGATGCTGTTCCTTTCTTCTTCTCTGTCTTTTCACTTTTCTATCCCTTTCTTTCTTAAAAATGATGCGATTTTTTGTGGTAAGAAAGTCGGGTCGTCACAGTTGGTATCAGAGCATTAGGTTAAGTGAATACCTAGGCTCTGTAGTGGTGTCTTTCTTGAGAGAGCGTACTTGTAATTTTTATATATAACCATATATATATATATATATATATATATTTCTACCTATCTGTTGGGTTACCTGTTTAGGTTTTCCAACATAAGTTATAAAGGTAAATAGAGTAGTGGTGTGTGTAACACGACTACCAATGGTTGGAGTTTGAATGTTTGAGATTGAAAGTGTATTTGTCGAGATTGTAGACCTAATACCGTCTCGAGTAATCTTTGCAGTTTGGTGTAAGATTTCATTTGATCTCCGAGGGAAACCTGTTAAGGCTCGGAGTTCATCTTCGAAGTGTAAGTTTGATCGCGCTCACGTGAGTGGATTTGGATCTGTCGGTTAGGCAGAAGCGAGTGATGGTATTTTGATACCTCAGGAAGTAGTAGCCGCGTAATGAGATGCAGTGACTATGGATGTCTTCAAATATGTTTTCTTTCGGAACAAGTTTAAGAAGTGTGTCTGCTTCGGAGTTGTAGCTGAGTTCAGCAGGATGTATGTGTTAGTTGGAAGTCCGAGTTTCTCAAAGAGCTTTGGGTAAGAAGTCTTTGGCATCTGTGTTAGCGGTGCAGCTCGGGAAAATATTCTATGTTTTAGCCGGCTGAAAATGCATAGAAAAATTCTATGTTTTAGCAAACAGATGGCTGAATGGTGTCATTCAGCCGGCTGTTTATAGCCTACTTTGTGCATATGCATGGTTTGTGTACTTTTTAGTGTGTGTATACCATATTGGAGAGATTTTAACATATTTCTAATAATAAACATACTCTAAATAAAAGAATAAAAACTTTATAGCTTTCTAAATCCGAATCTGCAATGAATCTCCTGCATAATTGATTAGTTCATAAGAATATTGACTTATATAGTTGTCACAATAAAAACACTGAAAATCGAGGTTCTAGCACAAACACTAGCAAAGAAGGTTCTTCGTTATGTATATTTCTAACCAACAATCAATCGACATGCAACAAACTATGCCAGGTATTGTGGTCAGTCTAGAGATTTGCAAACATTCTAAGAACTCCATCATCGTAACTTATGCAAATGGTCAGCCTTGGCCATTTGCAATCTGGGGAACCGATTTAATCGGAGTACTTCCAATTGCCAAAGGAAGAGCCAAATACACTATAGTTGTAGTTAATTACTTTACCAAATAGGCTGAAGCAGAGCCGCTTGCCACCATTACTACAAAGAAAGTTATTAACTTTGTTACTAAAAATATTATTGGTAGGTTTGGAGTACCACATAAAATCATCATGGATAATGGGACTCCGTTCGAGAGTGCCAAATTCAAGGATTTCTGCAAACGTTTCCAAATCGAAAAGAGTTTTTCCGCAGTAGCACACCGGTAGGCAAACGGGCAAGTGAAGGCAGTAAGTAAAATCATCAAATCCATCATCAAGAAATGGTTATGAAAGCCAAAGGGAATTGGACCGATGAACTTCCGCTTGCACTATGGGCCTATAAGAGGAATCACAAGACTGTGGCCGGGCACTCGCCGTTTGTCTTGACATATGGTTCAAAAGCAATGATCCCAGTGGAACTGAAAGTCCACTCTCATATCGAAGATGAAATTTCAATCAAAGTGAAAATGACAGGATCTTACTCGAGTTACTAGATCAGATCAATGAGAAGAGGGAAGAAGCTGAGCTAAGGACCCTGCTCACCAAAAGCAAGTGGCATGACACTTCAACACCAAAGTTCGCAACCGTACCTACGAAGTCGAAGATCTCATCCTAAAACAAATCTTCCTTGGTACGGGGGGACTTGGCCCAAATTGGGAAGAACCCTACATTATCGGTCAAAAACTTAAAGATGGAACATTTGTGCTCATAATGGTCGATGGAATTCCGATTCCTCATGCTTGGAACAGCGACTCACCGTGGCACTATTTTGTTCAGTACTTATCTCTGTATTCCCTATTTCCGCTAATAAGCCATCCATGGATACTGGGGGCATTGTAAATGGATAGCATTTTCCTTTCTCTTTATTTTATTTATAAAGTCATTTCACGTCTTGAACAAATGGTATCGTGATCATTTAAGCAAACTGATGACTCGACAAGATCAAATCTCCTTAAACCATCGAATCGATGGGGAGATTCGATCCCAGCCTTTAGAGAATCGGTGTTGTTCCAACAATATCGGGAAGGCCTAATCCTCAAACACATCCATAAGCCGCACCTCGCTTCTTGGACTAATGGAACCGTGTCCAAGTAAGCATTCCATCAATTCTTTTGCCCCTTGAACTGAAGGAAATGTGTTCAAATGCTCTTTATTCCCTCACTTCATGGACAGATGGAACGACATCCAAGTAAGAATCCATTGTTTTGCCACTTAAATCGATGGAACTGCATTCAAGTGCGCTCCAATTCCTTATTTCTTGGACTAATGGAACCGTATCCAAGTAAGCATCCATTCTTTTGCCACTTGAATCGATGGAACTGCATTCAAGTGCGCTTCATTTCCTCGCTTCTTGATCGATGGAACCGCGTCCAAGCAAACATCCATCCTTTTACCACTTGAACCAATGGAACATTGTTCAAGTGCGCTCCATTCTCTCGCTTCTTGGACCAATGGAAATATGTCCAAAGTAAACACCTAGTCCTTCGCTGCTTGAACCAATGGAACCGTGTTCAATTGCACTCTAAATCATTGATGTTGCCACAATAACATAATCAGCTATTAAAATCTCCTAAATACTGATGTTGCTTTGGAAACTTCAGGAAATTTATCAGTTGTAGGATTGGTAGAAATCAATCCCCACCTCCTAAAACCCAACGTCGCCCAGATGCCGGCAATGTTAAATGAAAAACCAAAGGATTGAGCTGTCAATAGCTCTCTAGAAATACGAACTAATACGGATAGAACCTCAATGCCGAACTTGAAGAAAATCAACCACAATTATAGTACAGACTACTCGTAATTGAGTAATCAGACTACAAGTTCTTAGAGACAGGAGCTGCAATACAACTTTGATTGGGGGTAACCAAAGAGTCGCCCAGAGCACCCAGTCTCGGATCAAGGGTTCGGAGTAACCAGCCTGCGACGACCTAGATTTTCGGACTAGTAAAAATCACCGAAAAACCCGTTTGTTCTAAAACTACGAATGAAAACTACCAACTTAACATAATATTTGATAAATATCCAACAATACTAAATGTGTAGGATAGAATTTCAATTTTACAAGTTATCAGAGTAATCATTTTAATCTACTAGGTGTGCTTTAATACATAACAAATACAGATACAAATATCTAACGCTGCATAATTCTGATGACAGAGACAACAAAAGCCATTTCTATGAACTCAATAGACATGTTAAATGCATAATAAAATAGCAAGCAGGAAAAGTACATCAATACACGATATATGGAAAAAAATAAACAAAAAAATGTTATGTTATTATTGGGGTTGCATCACTACCACTTGTGACTACTATGTACCCCTATCTAATTGGGTACCTAATTAGATACATGATCAAGCCAACATAGTTCTCCTACCGCAAATAGGACTTATGGAGCCTACGATACACAAATAATATGCAATTCCCAAAACTACACACTTACGCTTAATCTTCAATTTTAGTTTTTTAAAATCTAATTAAATTTACGGAAATTATCTCTTTTGACTTTATTTCCGGATTCTTATTTCAATTTTTTTTGAAATATATATCTCTATATATATATATCCTTTATATTCAAACTAGTCCTTTACTTGGGAATCTGAAAACAAATCACTTTTTGAAACGATATAAATATACAAGCATATAAAACTATATGCTACCTGATTAGGAGGTTTTTAACCATAACAATGCATCTTGGTCCTAGCCTTCCAAAAATAAATATAGATATGTATATCCCTCTACAACAAGAGTGGACTATATAGAGGCTACATAACGTCTGCACCTCCATTTCCCACTTTTTAGTTATTGGTTACCCAAATCATCAGTAACATAACAAATCACTTTATATCCCCAAGTGGCAAAATCATTTACACTAATAATTACAAATACTTCAAATCTATCATAATTTACATTTCCAAATCCTTTCAAAAATCACCATAAAGCCATCGAGTTTAGTCCTCAAAATTCTCTCCGTTTTTTAAAACATTTTTATAAAACCATTCTTTATATAAATCACTTCTATATAAAATAGCTTTAAAATATTCATTTCCAAATATTTCTATTTATTTAAACATTTCATAAACTTTTATTTATGAAAACCAACTTTGAAAATATTCCATTGACGTCAAATTATTATAACTAATTATAACAATTTAATGAACCACTATTATCGCCAAACACCTTTTAGTCAAACTATGAAATAAATAACGAGCTGTTAGCCTATAATTATTTTCTACTTAGCCCATGCATATGGATAATTGGCTTCTCATAAACTGGTCGAGCAAAGTCAATAATCAATAAATAATAATCAATGCTCATAAACTGGCAGAGCCTATTTCAATCAATCAATCAATAAAATAAACACAACAATAAATGATAATCAATGCTTCATTCTATCAAATATTTATAATACTTTTTATTTTATCTTAGGTTTAAAACAGTTTGATATTTATTTTGGAGCATCCGGGCTTTCCCTTTGACATGTTCCGTCCATCGCCCAAGTCTTCTTGGATCTCACTGATGAAACATGTGTACCAGTCATTTCCGCATACCCCATTAAGTATTTAATTTTTAAATTGTAAAATACTTAATTAACCATCCAAATAGTCAAACAATAAAATAAAACCATTGTTTTAGAAAACAAGGTAAACAAGCATTCAACAAGGGTTTTCAAACAACACTTAACACTTAAAGTTCCTTCAACTTAGCAATGATTCTAATGAACATAAAAGAAGAAACAACTCACTTTGGGTTCCATTCCATCAAATTTTAAGGCAAGGAACTCCAGATATAAACCATAATTTCTACCAATTTTGCCAATCTTTGGCACTAGGGATTTGAATATAGCTTTGTTACTATTTCACGAGATTTCTTGAAATCTGGCTATAGCTCCGCTATCCTAGAAGTTGAGATAAAAAGAGGTGAATATGGATTCTAGGTGGGCATGGCCATGGTTGGATGGATAGAACTTACTAGCTTGAACATGACTTAAGCAGTATACTTTTTTGTTGATTATTTTTCCATAACTTTGTTACACTTTTGGAATTTTTTTAAAAAGGCCTGGAAGCCATTAAAGCTCTAAGAAAGAAGAAGGAGATGCTTAGAAAAGGAAGAAGAAGAAGAATGGAAAGTGTGTAATTTGTTAAAGAAGTGGTAGGTATTTATAAGAAAATTTTGGAATAAAATATTATAACTTGAAATGACCAAAATGCCCTTGCTTAACCTTTAAGTAAACTTACTTTTTCAACACTTACCATCACCTTTCACATCTACTTTATGTCTTAGTCACTTAAGTCTTAAGTAAATGTATTTGGATGGAAAAGTTAATTAAAGAGAATATTTGTTTAGATTTTTAATGTGATTTGATTTAATGTTTACTTTTTTTTAACTTTTTTCCTTGCTTACTTTTATTAATTATATTCTAAAATTTTCCTAATCATAATTAGTAGTTTACTTGTTTGGTTATTAAAATGTACTTTATATAAGTTAAAACATGCTTTATATATGTTAAAACATGCTAACAAAGGTGCAACAATGTTGTGACAACTTATTTGAAACAAAGCATTGATTTTCGACAAAACATTTGACGGTCACATTTTGACGTTTTTGTTAAACTATTTATTTATGTAAGCCAAATTTAAAATAAATTTGTATAATGTTATTTATAAATATAAACACTCATACATTAATTAAAATAATTTATTTAACCATTGAAACTTACTTTTCTAAAACCAGGATTTTGTCACTTTTGTCGATATAAACAATTATTTCTATTTTTGTGTATATTTATCTTTGCAAATGCTATCTAATATTATTTAAATCATAAAATACTATAAATTTTATTTTTAAAATCACTTTAAATAGTATATTTTAAAGTGGTCAAATCCTAGGTCGTTACAATCCTCGTAGAGTGGGAGGTGCGTGCATACCAACACTTGGTCCAAATAAAAATCACACCATAATTCTATTACAACGAACAGATAATTTTGGCAACCACAGTGGAGCTAAGTAAAGTAGTAAACTAAATAACTGCAAGTCACACTAATTACACTATTTATATGCGTAGAATTGCGGTAAATATTTAAATCACATAACACAACACATCATTATATAATATGGAAGCTGCGAGACAAGCAATCATATTATGTGTACACACAGTGGTGTTTAAATAGGCATAATGCATAGAATATATAAAAGAACACGGAAGAGGTTATAGCGGAAATGCTAATCTTTGCATTACTTATATCATTATATGTACAATATCAAACAGCAGGGGACGTACCTACACAATATCGGCCTATTTGGGCAACACAAAAGCAAAAGTACAGACGCTATTGATGCTACAACGAAAGAAAGAAGATGCTAAGTATTGACTTTGTACTTGTACATACTCTGATGATGCAAAAACATACAAAAGACCACAAGTGCCCCGCGCTTGAGTTCATCCTGACATCTTTTCGCCTTTCCTTCCGCTAACCGGGATCTTCTTACTGCTATCTTTTTCGGTTTCTCCTCCTATAGGAGGTCTAGACCCCTCAGACCCTCTAGCAGCCCCACTTTCCCCCATTAACACCTTCAAGGTGATGGTAGTGGAGGTCTTGCACTTCTACTCCTCCTTTTCCTTCTTTCATCTGTAGCCCTTTCTTTATCTCCTCTAGTTTACCCACTCCATCAACAGACTTATGGCGTGTTGATTGGTGCGTCATTCTAGATAATAAAACTCATTTAGAAATTATTATGCAGTTAGCACTTGAAATCTAAAGGAAGTCGACATGTGCTGACCAATCGGATTCCAAGTATTGATCGAGGTTAGTGCAATGTATTATCTATATGGAATGAGTCCAGTGTCCTGAACACCGCAACATACCATCCCATGTAGATACACGCTCGTACTGAAAAAATGATCTGTATCATCTGTTGAAATCATTTTTCTGTACTTACCCATTATCGATTGACGATCGATAACGGATTCGTTGTCCAGAACGATGCAAAATGTTCTTTCTTTCTAACGGAATTGGATATGCAGAAATGCAAAGCAATGGAGTCACCAAATATGTCTAAATCTAAGATGAATCATCATATTGGAGTCCATTTGACGATCCAGCTTTAGTTAATCCCGTGAATAGAGATGGTCGAAACTTGGAAGCACATTCGTCACTCTAGTCATGCATCTAATGAGGGTACGAACCCTAACTACATCGCTAACAAATCATGTTTTTGATTCAACCATCTTCATCTCAAAATTGCAACCAACTAAAGCAAATCATCATCTCCATCACTACTCAAGTATAATTCATCATCGCCAACCTTCAAATTTAGGTGAGGAATAAACTTGACCTAGGGTTTATATTAATTCAGGTCCGGATCTTCCAAACGTTAGCCTGAGTAGCGGTGGCCTGATCAGACGATGATGAGATGCACACGGAGACGGCAGAGCTTAATAGTGAGGTTAGAGGTTGAACGACGACAAAGCTAGGGCTTGAATCGACTGGGGTAAGGAGCAAAGTCGGCTTGAAGGAAATGAAGAAAGGGAGGAGTTAGGCTAAGTAAAGGAGCATAAGTAAAAGATAATTTTACTCAAAATTTTCTTAAGTCACTAACTCAGGACAAGTTAAGGTCTAAACTTGGTACCAAGTTTATAAGTCCAATTAAGGTCAGCTCTAACTCATTACAATAAACCAACATGCCGACTTAAAGCCTTCTGTAAATTTCAAAGCGAAGATTGCATTGTCAGCATATAGAATTGAAATCCAAATCGAAATCAGGACAAATAGAACATCAGAAGTTAACTAGTTAAAAATAGCATCTCGAAACGGAATCTAACAATCGACTGAAACTCATAAGAAAGCAGTTCAAGACTTACCTTATTCTAGAGTGTACTTTGTTTCTAATGAAAGCATACTCTATGGGGAAAATGTTAATTGGGTTTTTAACTAAGAAGAAATCAATAGGAGTTAGAACATCGGTACGAGGATAGAACGACCCGAAACTTGGTAGAGATACCCAAAAGGACAAGGGGAAGGTCTCAAGAAAGTGTAAAGCCAAAAAAAGCTAAATGCTAAACTCGGGCCGAGTTAACTACCTTGACTCAACAACATCATAGCATTTTCCTACTTCTGCCAAGTGATCCCCTAGTCTCCTTATGCGTATTCGTGAAGTTTCCTAGAGTTCTAGTGAGCTAATCGTAATAAATGAAGATGTGATGGTCCAAGCTATATGATAATTCAAGTCATGGAAGAACAATAATCAAAACTCATTGATAACCTACAAAATTAAAATGAGGGCAACTAGACGAAGAAAGAAACTCAAAATAAGAGGATTTAGCTTAGATTTGGCTAAAGATTAACTCGACCTCGAGTTAAGGGCTTGATTCGTTACCAATTCTAAACCTTAACTCGGGTCATAACGATATTTGTTGTGCTATCTTGGGCCAGTCCCTAGATATCTCTAGTAGGGGACTTCTGATCCAACATGACTGCTACCCCCATATATAGAAACAATAGAGCAATCAAGAAAGGGTTGGATTTCGCTATCACTATACGGGATCTCCATCTATTCTTCAACTCTTTCCTCTACATCACAGTCACTAAGTCAACAACCATAGACATTTATAGGACTTAGAACATGTCTAGCCCCTGTACTTGTGGTTAATTCTTTCCCAATCACCATGTAATATAATTCAAGCAAGATCAAACTAATAATCAAAGCTATAAAGTGGACATAGGCTTAGCTAACAACCAAACCACTATAAAAATCTCCGTGTCTCATTTACTTTTATGCTATTTCCTATTATATTTACTCTGTTCTAACATGGCTGGTGCTTTCACATCATACTCTAGGGTGTTGATCCCTTTTTTAGGTTAGTAATTACCTAATTAAATATGCAATTGTACGTAATAATTATACGTCTATCATGCTAATTAATACATAAGTAAATATGCACTTATTATTCTATGCCTACAGAGATTATGTCCTAACTAACATTATATGTCAATTCCTTTTTAACCATAATAGTACAAGTCTTTCCTTTTTCTTCCATTTTACAATAATGTCCAAATTTTAATATAGGGATACTAATATCCATAACAAGGATTCAATACTAATATCCAAAATTGCAATAAATAGACTTGTGTATAGAATCTAAATCCAACTTATCTCATATTAAAACAATGGAATAAATCAAAAATGGAAACTTAAAATTTAATCAACTCTACACTCTATTCAACTTCTTTTAAATGAATTTAGATAAGGGAAATTCAATTAAATTATGTAGAAATGGGTGGTGTAAGCTACGAATATAGATTCATCATTTACACATCATTTCTCAATTATATCCCTTAATCAAATCTGGAGAAGAAGAATAAGAAGTGGAATAGAAGGTAGAATACATAAACCGCAAAATCCACTAAACTCCATTATTTTAATACAAAACAATTAAGATTTCAATCTTAAGAATTGACATTTTGCTTTGGGGGAATTTTCGGGATTTTTAACATGATATTTTCGTAGTCCAAATCTCCCCAAGGCATATATCAAATCAAACTATACTATTCAACTACTAAATAGAAAAACTAAGATTTCCACTCACAGTTGGTCCTTAGCGTTGTTTCTCTTCGAATTTGCATCGCTCATTATAATCTCCTTCAGATCTCTTCCTTTTGATATATAAAACCAAGTTTTGAATATATATTAGATTCAGAAAAGTTGGAGGAGAAGAGGTTTAGAAAATAAATGATAAACAAAGATATGTATGTAGAGTTTCTTACCTGAAACCCTAATTGTGTTTTATGAATCTAAGAAGAGATGAACCGGCAGAGCATCACTGATGTTCCTAAAATATTTATGAATAAAAGTAAGGGATTTAGGGTCTTATTTATAGTGGTTGAACCACACCAAAAACGTAGGATGAAAGTGGTTGAAAATAGAAAAATCTAGAACGTATAAAGCTATCCAAACCGTAGCCACCATACAGAAAGCGGTCGACTACTTCATTCTAAGCCGTCGACCTCTATGGGTCGACCTCTTGAGATCAAGGGGTCGACCATTCTCCCTATTTTGGGAGTTTATTTAATTTTTGAGCTGTTGTTAATTTAACTCCTAATTACTCATAACTTTAATTGTTAACTTTAGCGTTTACTTAACCCCCAAGTCTAATCATAATTAATTTCAAATTTCAAATTTAGGAATTAATTATTTTATTTGAATTTGAATTCTATTTAAATTATTCTGAATCTGAAAACTTTAAGTGCCCAAAACTTCTTCATTTGAGCTCCGTTTTCAGAATATTATATATGGAAATTGATTAGAATTTCGCCACGAATGCGTCATAACTTTCGCAATCAAATTCCAACTTTTAATAAATTTCCATTTTTATCCCTACCTTAATTAATTAAATTTATCTTTATTTACTTATTTAATTATGCTTAATTTTGTGGGATGTTACATTCTTTCTCCTTAAAAAGGATTTGTTCTGAAATCTTTCAAAAGGCAAACAACGCAATGACATCCATGTTATGCAATCAAGTTATACACACAACCATTTGCTCAACCATAGTGCAATGTGGTTATGAGCTGTAGACATACTAAAATGAGCTCAATCCCAGCATGAGTGTGTGATTATGCTATGCAAATATGTATGCAAATACCCCAAATATGCATAAAAATGCCATATGAGTGTAAAGTGATGGTGAAAAAGTGTGTATCAACCATCTCCTACTATCCAATCTAGCAACCATGATGCAACCGAAATGCTAATTTAGAGAGAAAATTTATCAGAGAAAGGCTTTGGACGAGAAGTTCTCATGCCTTCTACCATATTTTCTCTCCATTGTACTCGGACCAATCTAATTTCTTTATTGCAGAGCTTTCTAGTTTCGTGCTCCATAATGCATGTAATGGCATGGGACGCTATTGGCTCATCTTAAAATCCCCCAATTGATTAGGCTCTATGATAATGGCTATGCTATGAAGGTATTTCCTCAAATATGAAATGTGAAAAACATCATGGACTCTATCCAACTTACTAGTTTTTCTTAGTTTTCCCCATATTGGGAAAGGCCAATAGATCGTGGTGCCAACTTTTCCAATTATCCAAATCTTACAACCTTCACATACCGCCTAATCAACTCTAACTTTACAAAGTCTTGCAATCCAAATCCGGTCCAAATAGAATTTTTTGATGGTTTCCCACCACAATTTAGCAATTTGTATGGCCTCCCAAAAATTACTTCAAGGGTGCCATGCCAATCATTTATTGATGACTGCAACCATATGCGAATTCTACTAAGGGTAAGGACTACTGCTAATGTCCTCCAAAGTCCATGATGCAAGCTCTCAACAAATCCTCCATGTTTCTATTCATTCCTTTAATTTTCCTTCGATCTTCAGTTGGTAAGCAATGCTCAGTTTTAATGTAGTTCCTAAAGCTAGTTCCTAAAAATACCAGCATACTCCTCCAAAATTTGCTGGTAGCTAAGGGTTCCTAACACTAACGATGCTAATCTCAACTCTATGAAGCTGTGTGGGAGAGGACGTGCTTTTGTTGCCACTAATGAAAAATTCTTTCCACCTTCTTCCTCATATTGATCTGTAGGAAATTTTCTTCACATTCCTATCCATTTTATCTTTTCCTTGAATGGTGATAGTCCGTGAGATAAATTTTTTTGTTCCAAAATTCTAAACTTTTTGGATCGAGACATCTATTCACTTTAGGCTGCTAACCTAAGTTCCTCATTAACTTCAAGTCTAATCTATGATTTATCTCTATTTAGGTGTCCCCATAAAATTTTCCTATTTACTTTGCTTCCCAACATAAATATAAATTTATCAAATGGTTTAAATCTCATTCATAAAGTCAACACAGAAATAAAACATGTATATGTATTATACCACATCATACGCTTTTCCAATAGCTAAGAGAGACAACTTGCAACTGTAATCCAAGAACTCCAAAAGAAAATTTTGCTGGAATCTGCCATTTATTATCAAGTGGTATAAGTGGTGTTGAGGTCCTAACATTCCCTACCAAATTAATATGGGTGTTTCTAATTTGTTATTCCATTGTTACCCCTTTCCTTAATTTTCCTTTTCGATTTCTAATAAATGTGGCCCATCCTTAGCATTTCCACAGCATTTGAAATTGGACCATTTCCAATTAATTCTTCTTTAATCCTCTAACCTTCTTCAGGTTTTCAAATTCATTCATTACTCAATTTTTTTCCATAAATGTCATATCAAGTTTCCTTAATCAGTCCTCATTTAATTCTTTTTTCCTCTTATTATTACAAATTGATTGCCTGTTAATTTTGTAATTAATGTCCATAAAGCCAAATTGGTTAATTATTTATTAATACGCATATATTCATAACCTGTGCTATATATATTTCTGCTCATTAAGCGTCATTATACGCGTATATATTTCTAACTACTAAATCTATAACTGGAATACCCATTGTCATATTTTGAGTTATCGAAGCTATCATTCCAGACAGATTACCATAATAATTTCTCATAAATTAACCGCATGTGAGATATTTTCTTTGTTGAAATTACAAGGAATTATTTCTTTTCTTTTTTTATCGAATAGACAGTGTAAACTAAGGAAAAGAATATACATCTTTTACACATCTCTTTTCTTTTTAGTTTATTCCTTGTTACTTCAAATAACACACTTTTATACAGATTTTGAAATTGGATAACTTATGAAAATTACATGGAAACTACTCCAAATATCGAAATTCATATTCTACGGGCAACTTAATTTAGAACCAAATTACAAATCTTGAATATCTTAACAACTTTACCGACTTCTTCAAATAGAGATTTGAGACTGATTTCAAATTTTTAGATTAGGTTATACACTATGTTCCTATTTTATTCATATCCTAAAAAACTTAGTCTATCCTACCTAGGTTATGATCCCTATCTACTCCGTAATAAATATTCTTTATAAAACCAAAACTTTAGTAATCGTAAAAATTAGTTTTTTAAACCATTTTCATACAAATAAACTTATTTCGATAAATTCAAAATCATCATTTAGTACCTCATTTCTTGCAAAACTTTAAATTTCACAAACATGAAGTACCAAACTCAAAATTTCTTTCTTTCAAAATATGAACTTGGAAACCTTAGAGTTCAAATTTTTTTAGTTACAGATATGAGCAAGATAATTTCTCTTCTTAAACTTTCTTCACCAAAGATTTATCTCTATAAAAGTTAGATTTTCAACTCATATAATTCAAGGACTGCTTGGTTTTCTAAAAAGGAAGTATGGAAAACTTCATTTTAATGACTTATTAAAATAAAGGCTTTCTCCTTTTTAAAATAGGATCTTTAACACAAAATATTCAAAGCTCAATTATTATTCTAAAATAATAAATTAGACCTTTATTATTCTAAAGATTTTTCTAGTTACGTGTATTTTCATTTCCAAAATAACATTTATATCTAAAATATAGATAAATATCTATTACCTTATTACTCAAAATATACTTCTATTTGAAAAAATGCTTTTTATAACTTTGTTCAACACATATAAAAACCTCGATAATCCTCTTCTTATTAATTCCAATAATATTCTTATTCAAATAAGTTCTGAAGTTGAATTAGGGAAAATGCATATACAAAATTCTCATCTTTACATAATTAGCTTTCCAAAAATACCCAACTCATTTATTAATCAACATTCAAATTGTTTCAGTTGTCAAAGATACCTTTTATAACTTTAAATGATGGAAAAATGGTGTGGGCAAAGATAAATCTATCTTATTCCTATTACCCCTCTTCTAATTCATTTATTGCTGGATTAAAATTCTCATTTCTATCACTGTCAAAATACAGCTACCATTCTCCACATTTCCTTATACGAGAATGTTCCTCCTATCTACCTTATCGGACATTCTTAACCTTCTATTCCTTCTATCCTACGCTAATCAAGTGCCATTCCATTTGTATACCCTTTCAAAAGAAATTTAATAAAAAGAAACTCTAATTTTATAAGGTAGGAAAAATTATCAAGTCTAACATGCGTTTACAAAAGAAAAAAAGATCCCTTATTAAAAATCTTTGGATCAAAAACTTTTTTGGATCAATAAATTAAACTAAGAATTTTAAGAATGCAAAATCCTTTTAAGTTAGAACTTTCTAAGTCAACTATTTATAAATTATAAATCTCCAAACTTCCTTGCTTGTTTGAAATTAACAGCTTCCAAATTCATAAAGTAGAAGAATTCACGAAAAAAATAAAAGAATCCAAAAAAGAAGAATCCAAAAGTTGAAAACTATTAATTCAACAAATTTTAAATTGAGAAGTTAACAAATGAGAACCTTCTTATTTTTCAACTTTTCAAGTAACTAAAAATCATTCACCATTTTGTTTTAAAATGTTTCACCACTTCTTTCTAAACTTTTTACAAATGGTAGTATATTTTCAAAGCTGTTAAAAATAACTTAATCACCTTTTAAAGAAGCTCATTCAAACTCTGAAGGAGTTTTCATAAAGCTTTTTACCACTTTCTTTCTGAGGTGTAGGATTTTAAAAATTGGCTTTGATTGTTCTTACCTTTGACCTCCAATTCAATCATCTAATCTAGTTATCTTCTTTTGGTGATTAATGTTCACCTTCTTAGGAAAGTTTGTTTCACTACTATATTCCTTATTTCTGTATAAATACCATGCCTTATAAAATATAACTATTACATAACATTTATATTTACTACTCATAATTGTCACTTTGTCCGTATAAATGGTTTTTATCACAATTGATGTTCCCTAAAGTCATTTATTTACTTATTCAGCCTTACCCGTTTAACTTATCTCTTATCTTTCCATAATTACCTTAAAGGTCTCATTAATCTATTTAATTTCTTATAACTCCTCACTTATAGCCGTAACACCCCGTAAAATAAACCATAACTAGATAAAGTAAATAAAATTAAATATGATAAAGTTTGTGCATGGAAATTTTATAAAAGTCAGAATTTGACCGCAAAAATTATTCCGTCGCATTTGTGGAAAATTTTTGATCTATTTCCATATATAATATGCTGAAAACGGAGTTCAAACAAAGAAGTTATGAGCATTTGAAGTTCTCATATTTAAGTTAATTTAGTTTGAATTCAAACTCAAATAAGAAATAAATTATAGGACTTAAATTTCAAAAAAATTAGCTTAGGGGTTAAGTAAGCAATTAAAGGCTTAACATTAAAAGGTTAATTAGGGAATAAAATAATTCGACAATAATAAGAAAAATAAATGCCCCAAAAAAAATAACGGTCAACTTGTCGACCATAGCGGTCGACCATTTGGCAATGCCAGTTGCCAATGGCGGCTAGGGTTTTATGCTATGTTCTATTCGGTTGTGCGCTCCAGATTTACCTGTTTCCTACAAACTTCCAACCTAATGTTATGGTGCGTTTCAACTCCTATAAATATGACCCTAGCCTCTCCACTTTTATTAATATTATTTGGGGGATTATGACGAAATTCTGCCATTGCTATCTCTCTAATAATATTCAGAAACTCCATAGAAAATCCAGGTAAGGATTTAACTTATTTCTTCCTCCAATCTATTCTTATCCTATTCTTCTCCGATTATTCTGAAGCTAATGAATATATATACCTCTTCCATATTGTTTATGTGTGTGTTTGTGTATAAAGGGAGAAATTCTGGAAGAGATCGAAGGCTACAAATCCATTTGAGTAAAGGTAAGGCTAATCTGTGAGTGGAAACCTTAGTTTTTCTTTTCAGAAATTGTGTAGTGTATTTCTTTTGGATTTGAATATACCTTAGGGATTTTGGGATTTCAAAAATATGATAGATAAAATCTCTCAAAATTCCTTTTTAATTCGATATGTCAATTCTATGCTGAGATTCCCAGTTATTTATATTAATTTGATGGAATTTGTTTCGTTATGCAATTTATGATAATTTCATAGTCCATTCCACTTCTCCTCTATCTTTCGGTTAAATTGTGATTCTTCAATATAATAAGGGATTTAGATTACAAATTCTATTCGTAGTTTACAACACTTATTCTTATTTATTTTTTTGTAAAAGAGGAGTTGAATAGAATATGAGGTTTAGATTGCAATTCTTATTGTTTAAGATATTCCATTGAATTGGTGTAATATATGAGTTTCTATTTTACTTACAAGTTTGCTATTGCAGTTTTGATTATGAATATTTATTCCTTGTTTTAGACATATGATTTAATTTTGTATGGAGAGAGTTTGTTTATATAAAAAGCAAAGATAGTTTGTAAAAGTGTATGAAATAAAATGTATGAACATCAAATGAAAATGTGAAAATTGCAAATTTTTGTGGGAATATTTCATAAACACTGCAAATGAAAATGAGACTTGCAAATTTTTGTGGGATGTCTGCCAAATAAGATGCAAAACAAAGAAAACAAGAGTGAACACTACAACACAAAAGAGACACTAGAAGTAAACAGAGATTGAAATTGAATTGCAATGTATTTGTACAAACTAAGAAAATGCAGACAAACAAAATGCAAGTAGTTAAATGAAAGTAGAAATAAACTAGAGTAAACCAAGTGAACACATGAAAGAAAATAAAAATAAAATGAAAACAAACAAAATGTATTTGTAAAACTTTATAATTCTGACACTAATAAGTAAATTTAAGGAAAGTTTTTTTTAGTTATATATATTTTTCTAGAGAATGAAAACACAAACCAAGTGAGCAAAATAAAAGTGAAAAAAACAAGAGATGCACATAAACGAACACATAACAATTTTTTTATAAATCCAAATCAACAGACAAAATGAACACACAATAAAATCAAAGAAAATAATTCGAAGTAGAATTAAAATCAAATTACCTTGCTCGTCAATGGTGTCAAAAACTTGTTAGATGACAAATTTTAATGAATTTTCTATCGAATAATAAATCACCCAAAAATATAATCGTTAAAAAAACCGCAAGCGCCCGACATACAATCATAGTACTTATGCGAGTATGGGTCGATCCATAGGAAAGAATTAAATTCTAATATTTACTCAATCAAATTAAACCAAGTTTTTGAAATTGTTTTAAGGTAGAAAATTGTAGAAAATAAACTAGATCAGAAGTGAATAAAACTATGAGATCAAGGAGCAATTAGAGGCAAATCCACTTCCAATCATTCATATAAATCAACACAAAATTCATTTATAATCTCTCATTAAAATATTAAGTGAAAATAATAGATGTGCTTATTAATCATTTATTTATGCTATTGGTTAACACAACTTAAATCATCAAACTCTAACACACCATTCAAACCCATTTATCAATTCTTATGAAAATGACATGAAATTAAAAATAAAATCTATTTTAAGCATGATCTATTTACTATGAATTAGTAACATTGACCATCAAATTTTTATTCTAGTTCGACTTTCATTATCAAAATTACTTAGGCAAATGATCAAATAGTTTATGTTATATTGGATTAAGCATAGCCTATTTGAAATGTCAACATAGACTATCATATTCACTAAAAGAAAAATATAAACCACCATTATTCACAAATTCTATTAAGCACAAAAGAGAGATCATAAATGAAATCATTATGTTAGTTTAATATGTTTCATGTGAGCTTCATTACCCCTAAATTGAAGGGGTTTGGCTTCTCATATTTTAATACATCCTAACATAAAATGGTTTCAATATAAACATAAATAAGAAAATGAGAGCTAAATAAAAGAAAAGAGAGCTAACTACTTGCATAAAATAAAAACTAAACTAATTAAAAGAATTAAATCTATGCTAATAGTATGAAATAAGAGGAACATAAAGTAGATAAGAGAGCATAAAATAAAATAGCAAAAAAAGTAAGCATGAAATAAAAATGCAAGAATGTAAAGAGCAAGGCTAAGAAGCCATTGAAGAAACATTTTATTTATCATTGATTTGTGGCTACAATATTGCATAAAAAAAGAAATGATTACATGAAACATAAGAGGTATTTGTACATGCTTAAAACCCTAATTCATTTTTGAGGGACTACCAAAATTGCCTTTGAGATAGTGTAACCTCTAAGTAATCATTAGGGAATTAATTAATCCCTATTAACATGCCTTTAAGCCTCCATTAACAAGTGCATGTTTTTTAATTATGGACCACCAGTTAGAGGATATGTAGGCTCCTCCATGTTGCATGAATTTTTTTATTTCCTTTCGTCCTTAGCTTTCAACATATGTGCATGCATACGTCCATGAAACCTCTTCGTACTTGCACTCCATTTCCTATAAATAAAAATAAAAATGTACAAATATTTTTTTTGAAAGTAAACCATACAAAAAGCTACCATTTTATCCCTAAATGAAGATGAATGAATGATGATTTGAATACAATTTAAATTTTGGTTTAAACATGTAAAATACCCTAATTGGTTTAAACATGTAAAATACCCTAATATGCTCATTTGTTTAAATAAAAGTAGATTAAATATGAGAGCAGAAATATATACTTTTACATGCACATAAATACCTCTTCCCTCATGTTTTTATATGTGTGCGCGCATGTGCGTGCGCATGTGTGTACAAAGAGAGAATCTAGAAGAGATCGAAAGGCTATAAATCCATTTGAGTAAAGCTAAGGCTAATCTGTGAGCGAAAACCTTGGTATTTCTTTTCAGCAATTGTACAGTGTACTTCTTTGGATTTGAGTATACCTTAGGATTTTTGGGATTTTAAAAATATGATAGATAAAATTCCTAAAATTCCTTTTTAATTTGATATTTCAATTCAATGCTGATGTGACGCCCCATCCCGAGACCCACATTAACAAAAAGTATTACAAGGTAATATTGTCTGCTACTGTAAAGAATAGGGCTGGATAGGAGCAACCATCTATAACCTTGTCTTAAATATCTATCGAATACGTCGACAAATGCCATATTTTTTTTCTATCTCAAGTGGATCGACATATTCAATAAATATTTAATACAAATCCATAGGTGGCTATAGGATATATAAGAACAAAACACAGCAACTCAATTACAAAACAAATCACAGAACATCAGATAATCCCATATACACACATATACAGATACATCACAGAATATACAAAATGATACATCACACATGTGGTATGACAACCACTATACAAATATGAGTCAAAAGAATATACATATCAAAGTAGCAAACCAAAAATGACTACAGAAAAAGCTATAACAAAAAGAGCTAGCAGAATAGAGTCCATGCGGAAGCAGAATATGCTAAGTCCAAACGTATCTAACCTGAAACCCTCGGTCTGATCCAAGTATAAAATACACGGGTTAGTCTAGCTAAACAAATCAGTTAACAAGGATAAGCGATAATATGAGCATAAGGATAATGTGATAATATTCTTGAGTGAGAAGGAACAACTAAAGTGCATGATTACATCAAGTGATATTATGGTATCACTACACAAACATATAATCTCAAAAGAGATAAAATAACCCATAAAACGCTAAAAGTAGCGAGCCTCGTATCATCGGCATTCATAACACATCAAATATGGTTTAGGGGAAAACCTAAATCCGCCATCTTGGCAAATCCAAAACATGCATAAAGAGATCCCATCTCAAACACGCCATAAGGCAAATATATCTCCAAAGAGGAGGATAAAATCTCAAGTAAACGCCAAAAGGCAAATCTCATATAACGCCAGTGTAGTCAATTCAAATCTCAAAAATAGAACTTCCAAGAGTTCAAATTCTTGAAAGGTAATCGCCACAAATATATACCAAATGGTTCAAAGGACCAATTTCAAAAAGGGGTGGTACATTAGGGAAAATAGTCAATGAAGCCATCTTAAAAGTGTTTGCACGTGCATGTGGCCGAAGCCTTACCAAGTATTGTTATCTCAAATAGGTACCTCGTCCAAAGGAAAAATGTCACAATGACAAATACGCCGCAATGGAAAATACACCGCAATGGAAAATACGCTGCAATGGAAAACGTCTCGAAGACAATTACGCCGCAATGACAATGACCCAAAGGTTCAGTACTGGTATGCCACAATGGCAAATGTGTCACAAACTCTCAAATAGGAACCCGAATGGTGTTAATGTGTATCCCATACCACACGTTCGCACTAAGGTTTTCAATCCGTCAGTAAATTTCACGCTCAAAGTAGTAAAAAGTTTACCTCATCTCATCGGTAAACTTTCTCCAAGGTCAAAATGATCAAACAGACAAGTCAAGAATTAACCGATAAGATGAATGCACATGTCCCATACCATGTGTTTTACCAAATCGTTTAATTCTCCTTCTCATTCGCTCGAATAGTGCAAAAACATGTATTTTGTATATAAAATAATTTATTTGAGAAAACAAGCTTTTAAAACCATTTTCCCAAATCAATTTTGAAGACGATAATTGAAAATTCCTTTATTACAGAGAATATATAGATTTTATAGCTTAAAATAATTTAAATTATTACATAATAATTGTTTTAAATTGCAATTTATTTTAAAAACTATTTCAAATTTTTTCGAAAAAATCAGTATTCGAAATCAAAGAAATCACTCAAAACTATCATTCAAATTCAATTCAAATTCAATTCAAATTTGAATTTCAAATTCAATTCAAATTTGAATTTCAAATTCATCAAAATTTGGCTAGCCTATTGATAGGCATCATAGCCCTCAAAACTTTTCAAAAATATCACAAAAACATGAAGTAAAAGTCAAAAGTCGGATGGAAAAAGAACATAAATGCTCGGGCAAAATAATACTCAGGTCTGAAATCTTCTCTGGGTTAAACTTTCAGACATAAAATATTTAGCCAAATGACTTTTGATTGAACTAAAAATTAGTATGCACAATTTAGAAAATTTCATCTTTCAAACAACAAAGGGATCAATGAATTCCGACAGAAAATGAAAAACTTACGCTGTCTAAAATATGAACTCAGACCATGTTTGTAACAGTTCAACAAGAATGCGTCCAGACCTGAAAATCCTTTCCGGGTTCAAATTTTAGGCATAAAACAGAGGATCAAACGACATCGGATTGTGTTCAAAATAGTACGCATATAGTAGAAATCTTTATATTTCAAAAAACGAAGAATCATGCAATTTTGATAAAGTATGAGAAAGTTATGATGTCCCAAAGTTGAACCCAGGCAGTGTTTTCACCGTAAAAATCTGGGCAAAAACATACCTCGAATCAAAGTTCGACAGCATATTTCTATAAACTATATGGGTTGAAATGACTTGAAATTTGGTATGCTTATATTAGAAAACTTTATCTTGCAAGCAAAAAAGAATCACCCACGTTGGATAAAGTATGAGAAAGTTATGACGTCTCAAACATGGACTTAGGCCATGTTTGCAGCAACACACAACAAAATGTGTACATGTGATTTCCAAGCCGTGCATTGATTTTGCAGTGTTCAAGAATCAAACGAATAAGTTTTGCAATGAAATTTGGCATAGATATACTACAACATACATGCTATTAACTGAAGAAAATTCGATAGCATTTCGTCGCCGAATTAGGAGAAAATGACGTGCAAAGTGACACACAAACTCAGTTTTCACAGAAACAAAACATGAACATAAAATCAATATATTGAAGCTATTTTTGGTCAGATTTTGGCATTTTGAAGCATGACTTCAACTAGCATTTGTGAATTTTGATACCCATCTTGCAAAATACTTGAGATACTAGTGCGAATCGGAGAAAATGTGCAAGCTTTGGCTTCTAAAGAGCTTCAATAACCTAAAAAAAGAGTGTACACAAACATGCAAGAACAAAACTTCAATATAGATAAAAAATTCACCAAATCAGAAAAAGGACAAAGAGAAGTTTGATTTTGGCTTAGATTACCTGAAATAATTGACTCTAGTTTGATAAATTTCAGCAATTTATTGTATTGGAATGAAGATTTTGAATTTTACTTTGAAAGAGGAAAATGGGTTTACTGTTTTCTACTTTGAGGAAGAAGAAGGTGAGGTAGTAAAATGAACATACAAGCGATTGTGTTTTCTCACTTCCTTCTTTCAGACTTAGGCTAAGTGGGCTTGGACCCAACAATTGAAAGAAAAATTAAATGTCCTAAGTTTTAATTTATGTACATACGCAATTATGCATAAGTTGCACTATTTTGCAAAACAAATCACATTTCTCTCAAGTTTTTAAACCAAACAAAATATGTGAACTTACATACAAATAAAACAAAGTATTTTACACTATATAAAAAGATAAAATTTAATTTTTAAAGTATTTTTATTATTAAAATCTCTTATTTTACAAAAAATACACAATTTTCACAAATGAACGCACAAAACCTTATTTTTAACTTCTAAAATTCCATAAAAATATTTTTCTTGATTAAAAAAATATAACTAACCATTCTAAACACAAATTTATAATTAAAAATCATTTTTAATGTAAATTCCACTTTATCTTATTTAAATAAACAACCTTTAAAAATCAAATAATTCCTTTAAAAATTATTAAACGAAGTAATTGGCAATAATTAATAACATTATTGAATTTCTCTAAATAAAAATAATTTTCCATTCAGTATTAACCCAAATAAATAAAATAAAGCTTTTAAACTTTACTTTCACAAATTTATTTTCCAAAATTCATTGTTTATTCCAAATAAGCAATTTAAAATCTCCAATTTTATTTTAATTCAAAATATTAAATCATAACTATCGTTATAATTTAATATTACAAGTAATCTCCAAAACCAGGATTGTTACAGACCCCCCCTTAACAAAATTATGTCCACGTAATTTCTACAGAAGATTTTGTATTCAACTTATTTATTTCATGAATCAAAGGAAAAGAAATAAGCTTGAGATAAAAAGATTCTCACCATTGCTATGCGAAGAAAGAAAACCAGGGTAGGATCGCTCGATAAACTCTTTGGTTTCCCAAGTGTAGTCATTGGGATTAGTGGACCATTGAACTTTAACAAGCGGCACGTCCTTGTTTCGAAGGCTTCTTATCTCCAAATCATGTACGCGAATAGGCTGCTGCATAATAGATAAGTCTGGTGAGATCTCAAGCTCTTGCAAATTAGGATAATCGATAAGAGAATTCGACTCTTGAAGACACTTCCAAAGCTAAGAGATGTGAAACACGTCGTGAATGCCAGATAGATTAGCTAGAAGTGAAACTCTATAAGCCACAGGGCCAATACGTTCAGTAATAGTAAATGGTCCTATGAAGTGAGGATCCAATTTTCCAGTCGTACTGAAACGCATAATCCCCTTCAACAGAGAAACATAAATAAAGACGAGATCACCAATAGAAAACTCGAGAGCCTTCCTATGGTTGTCCGCGTAAGATTTCTGGCGGCTTTGTACCTCTTTCATTCTCTCTCGAATAAGAATAATCTTCTTAGAAGAATCATGAACAAAATCCGGGCCTAGAATAAGCTTCTCCCTGGATTCCAACCAACATGAAGGTGATCAAAATGGCCTTCCGTATAAGGCTTCGAAAGGAGCCATGCCGATACTGGACTGAAAACTATTGTTGTAAGAGAATTCCACAAGAGGTAGGTGATCCTCCTAACTACCGCCGAAATCTAGAATGAAAGCACAAAGAAGATCCTCGAGAATACGATTCACCCGTTCAGTTTGCCCATCAGGGTGCAGATGATATGCTATGCTGAAATTAAGCTTTGTTCCCAAAGCTTGTTGAAGATTCTACTAGAAATGACTTGTGAATAACGGGTCACAGTCATAAACAATCGAACAAGGAACACCATGAAGTCTCATGATTTCCTTGATATATAACCTGACCAAATGAGAAGCACTCCTATTAAACTTAATAGGAATGAAATGAGCTAATTTGGTGAGGCGATCAACAATAATTCAAATGCTAGAATGGCCCAATCTCGAACGAGGTATGCCATCAATGAAATCCATTGAAATCTGATCCCATTTCCACAATGGAATCTCTGGAGGCTGAAGGAGACCAGAAGGGCGTAGATGTTCGGCTTTGACACGTTGACAAGTCATGCAATTACTCACATAACTCGCCACACCACGCTTCATGACTTCCCAATAATAAAGGCGATGCATATCGGCATACATATTACTACTACCAGAATCAATGGTATACTTAGAATGATGATAGTCATTGAGAATGTTATGCCTATGCAGAATCAAAAGGCACAACAAGACGGTTTTTCTTACGATGACACCCATGTGAATCAATATTAAAATCCTACAACTCCACATCACGAGACTCAGAGTCACAAATTTGAATAAGGTGCATAAGATCGAGATTACGCCGCTGAACATCGACAATACGATCTATTAAGCTAAGTCGAGCTTCAAAACTAAATAATAAAATAAGAGAATCAGAAGATTGAGCTCGATCATGAATATCACAAAGGGATAAGGCCTCAAGAACATCCCACTCGGCAAGCATCATAGAAACAGTAGCCGAATGTTTGCAACTAAGCGCATCAGCAACACGATTACGCTTACCAAGGGTATACTGGATATCAAAGTCATAGGAGGCAAAGAACGCGAGCCAACGCTGTTGCCTCATATTGAGTTCCTTCTGAGTGAACAGATATTTTAAGGACTTATGATCGGTGTATAGAATGAAGTGCTCGCCTAATAGATAATTGCGTTAAATCTTCAAGGCGAAGACAATGGCAGCTAACTTGAGGTCATGAGTGGCATAGCGTGCTTCATTCGGTCGCAGTTGCCTAGAAGCATAAGTAGTTACCCATTCCTTCTGCATAAGCACGACACCAAGGCCACATCTACTAGCATTGGTGTAGCAACAAGATCTTGATTCCCTTCGAGAACCATTAGAATAGGAGCGTTAGTGAGAAGCTCCTTCAACTGTTGAAAAGAAGCTTCACACTTGTTGGACCAAATAAATCGAATTCCTTTCCGAGTAAGCCTAGTGAAAAGAAGCACAATACGAGAGAAATCTTTAATGAACCGGCGGTAATAACCCATCAATCCAAGGAAGCTACGAATCTCATGAACATTCTCAGGCCTTTTCCAATTCTAGATGGATTCGATATTTAAAGGATCAACCGAAATGCCTTCGGAAGAAACAACGTGGCCTAAGCACTTAACCTTATTCTCCCAGAAATGGCACTTAGATAATTTGGCTTTAAGCTGATGGCGACAAAGAGTACTCAAGGCAATTCTCAAGTGATTAGCATGCTCGGATTCAGACTTTGAATAAACAAGGATGTCGTCGACGAACACAAGGATGATCTTATCGAGATATTGCCGGAATACTCGATTCATAAGATCAATAAAGAAAGCATGAGCGTTCATCAAACCGAGCGGCATAACGAGCCACTCATAAGATCCATATCGATGCGGAAAGCTGTAAGAGGTATGCTATCTCCCACAACTCAGAGCTGATGAAAACCAGTGGCAAAGTCGAGTTGAGAGAAGACCTTAGCGCCAAACATATCGTCGATCCTACATAATGGATACCTATTCTTGATGATCAACTCATTAAGCTTGCGATAGTAGATGCAAAGCCTAAGAGTTCCATCGGACTTCTTCACGAAGACGACTGTGGCACCCCTAGGTGAAAAACTAGACTGAATCAACTTATTGGACTCATGCTCTAAAAGCTGCTTCTTAAGTTTCTCATTTTTCTTTGTAGACATCCTCGTGGGAGGACGACTAACTGGCTATGCGCTGGAACGAGATTAATGTGGAACTCGATCGTCCGCTTGGGTGGCAAATCTGAAACAGGCTCAAATACATCAGAGAAGTCACTAACAATAGGAATACAAGATATATCATCATCATCATCTCGTGAGTCTAGAGATTATAAAGTCACTTTGGAATTATCCACATCCCGAAGAACAAGGGATAGTTGAGTAGACGAATCTAGATGTCGAAGATATAAAATTCTCTCAGAACAAATAATATAGCATCGTATCGCACTAGCCAGTCCTAATCCAAAATCATATCAAATACCAAATAAGAAATAACATGCAGATTCACACGAAAAGAAAAGCCACATAAAACAATCTCAACATCATCACAAAGCATGCTAAGGGTTATGGATCCCTCAATAGGATTCGCAATCCTCAATGAAGTAACCATACAAGAAACATCCAAAGACAAATCATCGACGAGCTTCTTCAACATAATGAATGCGACGCACCCGTATCGAAAAGGACTCGAATAGAACGACCACGGAACAACAATGAACCTTCAAGAATAGAAGGAAAAGTACCTTTGCACCGAGAAGAACCTCTAGAAGCATCTACTACATTCAGCTTGCCAGATTTAGAATTATCCGAAGCAATAGGACAAGTGGAAATACGATGGCCATCCTTCTTGCAATAACGGTAGAAGAGAGGCTTATGACAATCTCAAATCATATAGTCAGGAGAACCACAATTGAAACAACCCTTCCGAGTAGGAGGTGCTCCACTAGGCTTGGAACTGGGACTAGATCCAACATGCTTCTTCTTCTTGGAAGGGAAAAACTTTGGCTTATGAAATGGGAACTTCTTTTTATTGGGGTTCTTGCGAACCTCAGCCTCATCACCACTATCACACTCCTTCTTGACATCATTGAGATGAAGCGCCGAGACAAGCAACTCCTCGAAAGAAAGCTTGAGCTAGAGAATCAAAGACTTCTTCAAATACTTCTTAAGACCAGAGAAAAACTTTAGATTCTTCTTATAAGAGGTGCTAATGTATTTAAGACCATAATTAGATAAGGCCTCGAATAATGAAAAATACTCAGAGACGTAGGACTTCCCTTGCTTCAACTCAAAGAAGCGACGGGTCAATAAAGCTTTCTCAGATTCAGGAAATAATTCGAGCTCGAATCGTTCTCGAAACTGAGTCCAACAAAGAGTAGACTCATCGAGCTCAGCTATAAGAAGCTCTACCAATCAAGGGCACGCTCTTGCAATAGTTTAGATGCTACAAGAACTCGGTCGTGGTCAGAAAGATCCATGTGAGAGAAGATGCACTCGCACGTATGAATCCAAGCTTGGACCACTAGAACGGAATCAGAGTGTGACGACCCGGCTTTCTATGCCCAGAAAGTCGTGTCATCAATAAGAAAGAAAGGGATAGAAATAGAAAAGAAAAGAAAGAAAGAACAACAACATCAAAATCTCACAGCGGAACGGAATAAAATATAATATATCAACATAAATATTACATAGTTATATATACATCAGAGTTAAACAGTATCATACAACATGACTATCATATACATATCTGTCAGAACATACATCTCAAATATCATAAACTAACTAATACAGCGGAACTATATAGATATATATGTCTACAACGCTGAAGCCTCCTGCTCCATTGCTCCTCAAGAAGTCGTCAAAGCTAACATGAATCCCTTGGCTACCCGTAAAAATTTGGGTACCCGAAAGTTTATGAAAAACAAAAATAAACTCCGGGCCAGACATGGGTCTGGTATGAGTAAACGGGTTAAAGTTGCTTAACTTTGAAAATCATTTAAAAGAAAGGTATCACGTAAGACTCCCCACAAATAAATACGGGTAAGTTTTTACCTTACGCTAACCAAAACATTTCATAGGAAATCCAATGATATTATAATAGTGTCTAGGGTTTTCAAGTAAAATACAGAAATAGCTGAAATGCTTACATCTCACATTTCAACATAGTTGGGCACAATCAAAACGTACGGCGCTTATTGGAAATTGGATCCCATACAATGGCAAGGCTACTGGGTACCGCCCGTCACAGTACGTGGTCTAGATCACAGTACCGAGGAGCCCCCCTAACTCCCCTGCAACACAAGGCCGGAACCATTCCTTACTGAACAGTCCCGAACAAGATAACCCCGCAGTTGGTGTACATCCAACCGCCCACACAACCGAATAAAAGGGACATCTAGACAGGGGTATATCTCGTCCTGCTTGAGCATGACCCACCTAACCTTGTTGCACCTCCCCTGTTTTAGCCATTCCCGGCTGATGAGGCTTGAGGCTACGATTACCTTTAGAGAACATATCACTTAGAATGCTCATCGTCCGCCTGACGATGTGCTGAAAGCATTCAATCCATACAAGTTCGTTCCGGGTTCGAACGAAACCGAAGGCATTATCTCGTTACACTCGTTTTGGAATTACCCTCAGAGTTAACGACGATAACCCTTGCATTCTGAAAACACCATCGTGATCTTCACTTGAGATTACACGACCTAACGTTTAATTTGGATCGATGTGGTTTTCAGAATATCAATCGATACCCGATCCCGGTCTCATCGAAATCCAAACGCCATTTTAAAGTCCAAGTTGTCCAATTAACTTAACAGTTTAAATTTATCAATTGAATTCATATAGCAATTTAATACAGATAAATAACATCAGATAAATCATATAGCAATTTAACACAGATAAATCATATACAATCATCACAGATATATCCAGAACATCACAAGATATAAATAATCATCAGAGGCAATCAATATAATCATCGATTTAAATCAACAGTTTTGATTTGTTTTAAACTTAATTGCATACTTAAACATAAATTATATTTTATTCATGCTTAATCAATTACGATTAATTAACTTATTTCAATTTATTAATTACTTATTCATCATTTGCTAAATTAATTAATTATTAATCAATAATCTTAATTATTGATTATAAAACTTAATTTCACATTTAATTATTATTAATTGCTTAATTAATCATTAATTATTAATTTACTTAATCGTTCCATCATTAATTATTTATTTAATCAGTTAGCTACCCCTTTTGTTAATGAATCAACTTCAAATGATTAATTACATTCTTAATTACAAATGAATTTTTACAAGGTGATTATTAAAATCTTTAGTTATTAATTTGAATTAAGTTTGAAATTACTTTTTAAATTACAATTATAAATTTTATTACCTACATAATTAACTTCCATTTTACATTAACTACTCCATTTTGTTTCAGCAAAACATTCAAGATCATCAGAGTTTAATCACAAATTGCTTAATACTTAATAACATAGATTATACTTAATAACTTCTACCCTCATCTTTCAGTTAGCACAATTCTGCAATTCTTAAAATCGAAGTCAACACCGTGCTCGCCTCGGGTAGGACTCGTGACTGCCCAGCTTTTCCACGCGATCCCTCCTGCCTCTCCTCTTCTCCCCTGTTTTAATTTAACCGTTTCTTCTTCTTAAAAAAAAACTTAAAGTTTTAAGTTGCTGAAACATATTAACACACACGCCTACTAACAAAAACCACCCAGGGAAAACCCGAAGAAAAGAACGACAATACTCGAGTTTTACTCGAGTCGACCCAAACGTGATCGTCTCCGCCGCCGTGCACGTGCACGGCGGTCCACCACCGCGCTAACCCCTTTCGACGCCACCAATCAGTCGCAAAACCTCCCCTCTCTCGACTACATAACCCAGATCAACCCCAACGTCATGAAATCAAAATTCGACCTAAAAGTCGAACTGGAACATGAACACAGTAGACAATTTCGCCTCGTCTACACGATTGCGATCACCTGAGACACCAAGCTTTCGGCCATGGATAACCAACATGAATTCCTCACTCCTGCCAAAAACTGCTCGTCACTCGGTGAAGATATGATGCCGCGAGAATCACTCAACCGAACCCAAATATACTTAGTACTAAAACCCTACTTTCAATCAATCCATGAAAATCTTGCATTCATAAATTTTTCTAACATTTTTCTGTTGATCCCTAATCAATATACTAACTTCATGTTGAATTACAACAGCTACAATTGTCTGAATAATCAGAATTTCACCAAAAATACATTTTTGGCTTATTGTCTAACTGCTCCCAAAATAGTTAACTACAAATTATAATTTTTTTCTTAAAAATTATATTTTTGTATGTAGTATCAATCTACAAATTCAAGTTTACGATTCAAGTTATTCGAATTTTTGATCCTTGTTTTATTTTTACTGTAAATTGATGTTCACAGTACTTATCCTTCACTGCTTCAAAACAAATGTTTCTAAACCTTAATCTTAATCTTAAACTAAATTTATTTAGTTAAATTACAAATTACAAGAGATGATTTCATATAAAAGTATGAAATATTCTTTAACATCTTTAACTCAACAGAAGTCTTGAAACCAGCAAGAACAACTATAAGAGCATACTGTAATAACAAGCAATCCAGAACTTTTAACATACACATAACAAAATCATCATAAACTACAAAATAAAAGTTAAATTAGAAATAGTTTACTCACCCAAGTTTGCAGTGGAACAGAGGATGATACAAGAGTTCTGCAGTTTGCAAATTTTGAATTTTATGTAACCCTTTTTCTTGTCTTTTGAATTTTGACTTGAACTAGAAAATATGTAATTTTGTTTATACTCTTTTGTTTCTCCTCAGTTTTGTTTCATGAGTTACTAACTGAACTAAAAATGGAATAACAAATGATGAATACATATATAACTTCAACAATATGTCTTCTTGAACAAGCTTTGACATAAAATAATATTTGCTTTATTATCATTTGTACTAAGACTAGACAATAATAGAAATATTTCGGCTAGAGATATGTTATTTCAGATGCAAAGGTGGCTAATTAATGTTTGCTGCAGGTTTTAATTTGTGTTTGTACTAATGTTTTCATTTATGCTAACATCTTATTAATGTGTGCAGATTTGGCTTGTACTACTGTGCATATAAGTTTACACTAATTAATATTTGCTGACATATAACTTTACAAAGATATTTGCAGTATTTGTACTAATATTTTGCTGGCACTTATTTTACTTTTATAAAGATATTTTGCAGAACCTATGTTGGAACTAAGGTGTGAATATTTGGCTTGCAAATGCATATAAAGTTTACTTGCATGTTGTCATATTGTCGTCATATCTATATAACATATAAATGATGTTTGCAGGTTTTATATGTTGTTCATGTTGACTTAAGTTTATAACTATTTTATGTAATACTTATTTTAAATATTAATAAGCTTATTGTAAATATTATTGTAAATATTATTCTTAAACATACAATATGGCTAACTACTTAAACCTTATTTTTATTTAAAGTTTAATCTTTCAATATTTGATTTGTAATGTATACTTTATATTTATATTTAATATGGGTTGAATTGTATTATTGTACTTGTTACTATTCTTAACTGCATACATATACATTTGATAATAATTGTCATTCATACTTAACTTTTATTTTAAATAAATAAAACAGATTTAATTTTTGAATATTGTTAAAAGAGTCTATTTTATATTTTGAAGTTATATTCCTTTATAACCCATATACAACTAATAATATCCAAATTCTTATTTATTTATAAATGAAAATCTTATATTTTATTTAAATTAGATTAAAAACTTATTATAATAATAGGGTCAAAATTCCGGGATGTCACATTCCTCCCCCCTTAAAAGAATTTTGTCCCCGAAATTTAAACAACAGTTAATACAAAAGCTTAATATTAACAATCCAAACATACATATCATCCATACAAAAACAAACAATCTATAGTCAATTCTAACAATATTACTAGCTATTCGGACAAAATCTGGATAAGCTCTCCTAAAACTATCAAGAGTTTCCCAGGTACAGTCTCTGGGATCCTCACTCCATTGCACCTTGACGAGTTTCACCACTTTGTTCCTGAGTTGCTTTTCGTCTTGATCTACAATCTGAACAGGATCTCTAACTACAATCAGTTTGGGTTCTACTTCCAAATCTTCCTGAACAACTTGTTCTACCACTAATGATGGGTCATGAATAAATTTCGTTAAATGAGACACATGAAATACATTGTGAATCCCAGACATCCGTTCTGGCAATTCAATCCTATAGGCTACAGTTCCAATTCTTTCCAATACTCAGAATGGACCACTATATCTCGGTGCAAGTTTTCTCGTCTTTCCGAATCTTATAGCACCTTTGATTGGGGAAACTTTAATAAAAACTAAATCTCCGATCTCAAATTCCAATGGTCTTCGTCCTTTATCGGCATATTCCTTCTGACGATCTTGAGCAGCTTCCATTCTTTTCCTGATAAGCTCAACCTTTACAGAAGCTTCTCGAATTAGATCGGGTCCAAGTACAAGTCGATCATTTGATTTAATCCAACAAGATAGGAATCTACACGGTCTTCCATACAGAGCTTCATAAGGAGCCATCTTAACACTCGCTTGATAACTATTATTATAAGAAAATTCCACTAGATGAAGATGGTCTTCCCATGATCCACCAAAATCCAATACACAAGCTCGAAGCATATCTTCCAGACTTCGATTAAGCCTTTCCGTTTGTCCGTCCGTCTGAGGATGATAGGCTGTACTTAATCTCAAACTAGTTCCCATTGCTGATTGCAAAGCTTCCCAAAATTTACTAGTGAAAATAGGATCACAGTCACTTACTATGCTAATAGGAATACCATGCAATCTGACTATCTCCTTCAAGAAAATTTCCGCCAAGGAAACCGCAGTACGAGTCGCCTTAACCGAAATACAATGGGCACTCTTTGTTAAACGATCCACAATAACCCATACTCCTTCATTTCCTTTCTTGGTTCTAGGCAAACCGTCAATAAAATCTATCGAGGTCATTTCCCATTTCCAATCTGGAATTTCCAAAGGTTGCAATAATCCTGCAGACTTTTGTTGATCTCCCTTCACTTGCTGGCAGATGACACAACTATTTACAAAAGCAGCTTCATCCTTCTTCATAATCGGCCACCAGAAAACTCTCCTCATATCTTTATCCATCTTCAAAATTCCCAGGTGAATATTCAATTTGGAGCGATGACACTCAGCTAAGACTTCTTGTTTCAGTCCATCAATATTAGGCACACACAAACGACTATTAATCCTTGAAATCCGAATATCGACCGTCCTTAGTTCCATGAATTATTTCCTCAAAAGATTTATCCTCTATTTGCTTACCTATGATCTTTTCTTGGAGAGATGGAACGACTTCCAAAAGTGATAAAACTGCATTTCTACTAAGAGCATCAGCCACGGCATTTGTTTTCCCCAGAGTATACAGAATATCCAGATCATAAGATGCCAAAAATTCGACCCATCTCTGCTATCTCAAATTAAGATCTTTTTGAGAGAAAATATACTTCAAATTTTCTCTTCCCATCCGGAATAGCAAGTACTGGTGCACTGGTTAGCCCTGTCTGCAATTCCTGAAAAGCTTCTTCGCTGCGGTGTCTATTTGAATTTGGTTCCTTTCCTTGTTAGTTTGGTTAGATGCGAAGAAATTTTGGAATAATCCTTAATAAATTTTCTGTAGTAGCCAGCCAAACCCAGAAAATTACGAACTTCCATCAGTTGCTTCCATTCTAGAATAGATTCTTCTTTCGCTGGGTTTATAGAGATATCTTTACCCAAAATAATGTGCCCCAAAAATAACTTCCGATTTCCAGAAATGGCACTTTGAAAATCTTGCCTTCAATACATGCTTCCTCAGAGTCTCCAATACAATCCTCAAATGATGCCTGTACTCCTCTTCCGATTTGGAGAATACCAGCACAAACTTATTCTACACAGAACCTTAGCGAACCATCCGATTTGGTGACAAACACAGCAGCAGAGCCCCCAACAAGAAAAACTGGGTCTAAACAAATCATTCTCCAAAAGATCTTGCGTTTGCTTAACAAACTCTTCTCTCTCTAGGAGGCATTCTCCTACTGGACTAAATCACCGGCACAGCTCCTGGAATCAAATCAATACGAAACTCAATCTCTCGATGTGGCGGTAGACACATAACTTCTTCAATAATATCAGGAAAATCTTGAACCACTTCGATTTCCTCAACTTTCTCTTGAGAAGTCTCAACTCCTCGCAAAAGATTACACAAATGAATTCCAGAATTGTCGCACAACACTCTGGTAATTCTACCCAAATAAGTTTGTTCTCTCTTCACAATCTAGAACAGCCATATACTGTTCAGGTCAATCCATCGAAGAAAAGAATCCACTCTACTACTTCTGAAATCACCTTAAGAAAACTGCTAATCAACAAACCTTCTCAACAGCACACAGAACACTTCCAGCTATAGGGCTAATCCTCAATGTCTAAAGACTTCTATTCAAAGCTCTTCGCGAAACTTGGGCCTCAATCAAACAAAAATACCCTACTGAACTTGGTCACCATTCCGAAACAGACATACTTCCTTAACTTGTTCCAATGAAACATCTTCGGAGACATCCAAACTCACTGTGTCTCATCACACAGCTACCACACCTTGAGATATCAAGATATCATGATTTGGTCATGTCCATCCGATAGATCCATACTCAAGCTCATCCAAAATCACATTCCAACAATGAAATCCTCACATCATCCAAAGCTCACTCGAGACGGTAATAGGTCTACAGTCTCGTCAGATACACTCCAACTACAAATATTCAAAACTTCAATCATCGGTAGTCGTGTTTCACACACCACTACTCTATCTTATAACTTATATTGGAATACCCGAACAGGTAACCCAATAAATAGGTAAATATATATATATATATATATATATATATATATATATCAAAATTACAAATACGCTCTCTCAAGAAAGAAATCACTCAAGAGCCTAGGTATTCACTCAACCTAGCGCTCTAATACCACCTGAGACGACCCGACTTTCTATGCCCAGAAAGTCGTGTCATCAATAAGAAAGAAAGGGATAGAAATAGAAAAGAAAAGAAAGAAAGAACAACAACATCAGAATCTCACAGCGGAACGGAATAAAATATAATATATCAACATAAATATTACATAGTTATATATACATCAGAGTTGAACAGTATCATACAACATGACTATCATATACATATCTGTCAGAACATACATCTCAAATATCATAAACTAACTAATACAGCGGAACTATATAGATATATATGTCTACAACGCTGAAGCCTCCTGCTCCATTGCTCCTCCAGAAGTCGTCAAAGCTAACCTGAATCCCTTGGCTACCCGTAAAAATTTGGGTACCCGAAAGTTTATGAAAAACAAAAATAAACTCCGGGTCAGACATGGGTCTGGTATGAGTAAACGGGTTAAAGTTGCTTAACTTTGAAAATCATTTAAAAGAAAGGTATCACGCAAGACTCCCCACAAATAAATACGGGTAAGTTTTTACCATACGCTAACCAAAACATTTCATAGGAAATCCAGTGATATTATAATAGTGTCTAGGGTTTTCAAGTAAAATACAGAAATAGCTGAAATGCTTACATCTCACATTTCAACATAGTTGGGCACAATCAAAACGTACGGCGCTTATTGGAAATTGGATCCCATACAATGGCAGGGCTACTGGGGTACCGCCCGTCACAGTACGTGGTCTAGATCACAGTACCGAGGAGCCACCCTAACTCCCCTGCAACACAAGGCCGGAACCATTCCTTACTGAACAGTCCCGAACAAGATAACCCCGCAGTTGGTGTACATCCAACCGCCCACACAGCCGAATAAAAGGGACATCTAGACAGGGGTATATCTCGTCCTGCTTGGGCATGACCCACATAACCTTGCTGCACCTCCCCTGTTTTAGCCATTCCCGGTTGATGAGGCTTGAGGCTGCGATTACCTTTAGAGAACATATCACTTAGAATGCTCATCGTCCGCCTGACGATGTGCTGAAAGCATTCAATCCATACAAGTTCGTTCCGAGTTCGAACGAAACCGAAGGCATTATCTCGTTACACTCGTTTTGGAATCACCCTCAGTGTTAACGACGATAACCCTTGCATTCTGAAAACACCATCTCGATCTTCACTTGAGATTACACGACCTAACGTTTAATTTGGATCGATGTGGTTTTCGAAATATCAATCGATACCCGATCCCGGTCTCATCGAAATCCAAACGCCATTTTAAAGTCCAAGTTGTCTAATTAACTTAACAGTTTAAATTTATCAATTGAATTCATATAGCAATTTAATACAGATAAATAACATCAGATAAATCATATAGCAATTTAACACAGATAAATCATATACAATCATCACAGATATATCCAGAATATCACAGAACATCACAGGATATAAATAATCATCAGAGGCAATCAATATAATCATCGATTTAAATCAACAGTTTTGATTTGTTTTAAACTTAATTGCATACTTAAACATAAATTATATTTTATTCATGCTTAATCAATTACGATTAATTAATTATTTCAATTTATTAATTACTTATTCATCATTTGCTAAATTAATTAATTATTAATCAATAATCTTAATTATTGATTATAAAACTTAATTTCACATTTAATTATTATTAATTGCTTAATTAATCATTAATTATTAATTAATTTAATCGTTCCATCATTAATTATTTATTTAATCAGTTAGCTACCCCTTTTGTTAATGAATCAACTTCAAATGATTAATTACATTCTTAATTACAAATGAATTTTTACAAGGTGATTATTAAAATCTTTAATTATTAATTTGAATTAAGTTTGAAATTACTTTTTAAATTACAATTATAAATTTTATTACCTACATAATTAACTTCCATTTTACATTAACTACTCCATTTTGTTTCAGCAAAACATTCAAGATCATCAGAGTTTAATCACAAATTGCTTAATACTTAATAACGTAGATTATACTTAATAACTTCTACCCTCACCTTTCAGTTAGCACAATTCTGCAATTCTTAAAATCGAAGTCAACACCGTGCTCGCCTCGGGTAGGACTCGTGACTGCCCAGCTTTTCCACGCGATCCCTCCTGCCTCTCCTCTTCTCCCCTGTTTTAATTTAACTGTTTCTTCTTCTTAAAAAAAAACTTAAAGTTTTAAGTTGCTGAAACATATTAACACACACGCCTACTAACAAAAACCACCCAGGGAAAACCCGAAGAAAAGAACGACAATACTCGAGTTTTACTCGAGTCGACCCAAACGTGATCGTCTCCGCCGCCGTGCACGTGCACGGCGGTCCACTACCGCGCTAACCCCTTTCGACGCCACCAATCAGTCGCAAAACCTCCCCTCTCTCGACTACATAACCCAGATCAACCCCAACGTCATGAAATCAAAATTCGACCTAAAAGTCGAACTGGAACTTGAACACAGTAGACAATTTCGCCTCGTCTACACGATTGCGATCACCTGAGACACCAAGCTTTCGGCCATGGATAGCCAACATCAATTCCTCACTCCTGCCAAAAACTGCTCGTCACTCGGTGAAGATATGATGCCGCGAGAATCACTCAACCGAACCCAAATATACAGAGTACTAAAACCCTACTTTCAATCAATCCATGAAAATCTTGCATTCATAAATTTTTCTAACATTTTTATGTTGATCCCTAATCAATATACTAACTTCATGTTGAATTACAACAGCTACAATTGTTTGAATAATCAGAATTTCACCAAAAATACATTTTTGGCTTATTATCTAACTGCTCCCAAAATAGTTAACTACAAATTATAATTTTATTCTTAAAAATCATATTTTTGTATGTAGTATCAATCTACAAATTCAAGTTTACGATTCAAGTTATTCGAATTTTTGATCCTTATTTTATTTTTACTGTAAATTGATGTTCACAGTACTTATCCTTCACTGCTTCAAAACAAATGTTTCTAAACCTTAATCTTAATCTTAAACTAAATTTATTTAGTTAAATTACAAATTACAAGAGATGATTTCATATAAAAGTATGAAATATTCTTTAACATCTTTAACTCAACAGAAGTCTTGAAACCAGCAAGAACAACTACAAGAGCATACTGTAATAACAAGCAATCCAGAACTTTTAACATACACATAACAAAATCATCATAAACTACAAAATAAAAGTTAAATTGGAAATAGTTTACTCACCCAAGTTTGCAGTGGAACAGAGGATGATACAAGAGTTCTGCAGTTTGCAAATTTTGAATTTTCTGTAACCCTTTTTCTTGTCTTCTGAATTTTGACTTGAACTAGAAAATATGTAATTTTGTTTATACTCTTTTGTTTCTCCTCAGTTTTGTTTCATGAGTTACTAACTGAACTAAAAATGGAATAACAAATGATGAATACATATATAACTTCAACAATATGTCTTCTTGAACAAGCTTTGACATAAAATAATATTTGCTTTATTATCATTTGTACTAAGACCAGACAATAATAGAAATATTTCGGCTGGAGATATGTTATTTCAGATGCAAAGGTGGCTAATTAATGTTTGCTGCAGGTTTTAATTTGTGTTTGTACTAATGTTTTCATTTATGCTAACATCTTATTAATGTGTGCAGATTTGGCTTGTACTACTGTGCATATAAGTTTACACTAATTAATATTTGCTGACATATAACTTTACAAAGATATTTGCAGTATTTGTACTAATATTTTGCTGGCACTTATTTTACTTTTATAAAGATATTTTGCAGAACCTATGTTGGAACTAAGGTGTGAATATTTGGCTTGCAAATGCATATAAAGTTTACTTGCATGTTGTCATATTGTCGTCATATCTATGTTAACATATAAATGATGTTTGCAGGTTTTATATGTTGTTCGTGTTGACTTAAGTTTATAACTATTTTATGTAATACTTATTTTAAATATTAATAAGCTTATTGTAAATATTATTGTAAATATTATTCTTAAACATACAATATGGCTAACTACTTAAACCTTATTTTTATTTAAAGTTTAATCTTTCAATATTTGATTTGTAATGTATACTTTATATTTATATTTAACATGGGTTGAATTGTATTATTGTACTTGTTACTATTCTTAACTGCATACATATACATTTGATAATAATTGTCATTCATACTTAACTTTTATTTTAAATAAATAAAACAGATTTAATTTTTGAATATTGTTAAAAGAGTCTACTTTATATTTTGAAGTTATATTCCTTTATAACCCATATACAACTAATAATATCCAAATTCTTATTTATTTATAAATGAAAATCTTATATTTTATTTAAATTAGATTAAAAAATTATTATAATAATAGGGTCAAAATTCCGGGATGTCACACAGAGCCTTTGAACGGCTTTCCTCCGAGATTAGAGAAATCACTGCACAAGCATGCAAAGACAGACTTGCATGGCAGAGATGCTCAAGTAGGAGCAGGAGGCCGAGTGCTCTTAAATAACTTCATAAACTGATCGGCAGACATATAAACGCCGTCCGGATGCGAGCCGTTGGATTGCCTAGCATCCGAGCGTCGTCCTTTGCCTCTTCCAGCCATTAGTGAAAGTTAAGATAAGATAAAGATTATTCACATGGTAGATATCATTAATTCGAATAGGGAATACTACGGAATTAAAATGCATTCCTAGATGTATACCAAAACTTTTATCTACCCCAAAGGACATAAAAAGAACAAAGGCATGATGATTCAGGGATTCGTATCATTTGTATCACACTTTGATGTACCATAATATGTGTTTCTATTTTGTGTTTATCATATTTTGTTCTGAACTTAGCTCTAATGCCAAGCTATGACGCCCCACCCTGAGACCCACATTAACAAAGAGTATTACTAGGTAATACTGTCTGCTAATGTAGAGAATAAGGCTGGATAGAGGCGACCATCTATAGCTTTGTCTTAAATATATATTGAATATGTCGACAAATGCCATATTTTTTTCAATCTCAAGTGGATCGACATATCCAATAAATACTTAATACAAAGCCATAGGTGGCTATAGGATCTATCAGAACAAAATACAACAACTCAATTGCAAAACACATCATAGAACAATAGATAATCCCATGTATACACACATATCAAGATACATCACAAAGTATACAAAATGATACATCACATATGTGGCATGACGACCACAATACAAACACGATTCAAAAGAATATACATATCGGAGTAGCAAACCAAAAAGGACTACACAAAAAGCTATAACAAAAAAAGATAGCAGAATAGAGTCCATGCGGAAGCATAATAAGCTAAGTCCAAATGTATCCAACCTGAAACCCTCGGTCTGACCCGAGTATAAAATACACGGGTTAGTCTAGCTAAACAAATCAGTTAACAAGGATAAGCGATAATATGAGCATAAGAATAATGTGGTAATATTCTTGAGTGAGAAGGAACAACTAAAGTGCATGATTACATCAAGTGATAATATGGTATCACCACACGAACATATAATCTCAAAAGAGATAAAATAACACATAAAACGCTAAAAATAGCGAGCCTCGTATCATCAACATTCATAACACATCAAATATGGTTTAGGGGAAAACCTAAATCCGCCATCTTGGCAAACCCAAAACATACGTAAAGAGATCCCATCTCAAACACGCCATAAGGCAAATATATCTCCAAAGAGGAGGATAAAATATCAAATAAACGCCAAAAGGCAAATCTCATATAACGCCAGTGTAGGCAATTCAAATGTCAAAAATAGAACTTCCAACAGTTCAAATTCCCGAACGGTAATCGCCACAATAATATACCGAATGGTTCAAAGGACCAATTCCAAAAAGGGGTGGTACACTAGGGAAAATAGTCAAAGAAACCTTCTCAAAAGTGTTTACACGTGAATGTGGCCGTGGCCTTGCCGAGTACTGTTATCTCTAATAGGTACCTCGCCTGAAAGTAAAACGTCACAATGACAAATATGCCACAATTGCAAATACGCTGCAATGGAAAATGTCTCGAAGACAATTACACCGCAATGGAAAACGCCCGAAGGTCCAGTACTGGCACGTGGCGATGACAAATGTGTCACAAACTCTCGAATAGGAACCCGAATAGTGTTAACGTGTGTCCCATACCACATGTTCACACTAAACGGTTTACTAACCGCCAGTAAATTTCACACTCAAAGCAGTAAAAAGTTTACCTCATCTCACCGGTAAACTTGACCCGAAGGTCAAAACGATCGGACAAGTCAGGAATTAACCGTTAAAATGAACATACATGTCCCATACTATGTGTTTTACCTTAATTCTACTTCTCATTCACTCGAATAGTGCAAAAACATGTATTTCATATATAAAATAATTTATTTGAGAAAACAAGCTTTTAAAACCATTTTCCGAAATCAATTTCGAAGACGATATTTGAAAGTCCCTTATTACAGAGAATAAATAGATTTTATAGCTTAAAATAATTTAAATTATTACATAATAATTATTTCAAATGCCAATTTATTCTAAAAATTATTTCAAAATTGTTTGGAAAAATCTGTGCTTGAAATCAAAGATATCACTCAAAACTGTTATTCAAATTCAATTCAATTCAAATTTGAATTTCAAATTCATCAAAATTTGGCTAGCCTGTTAATAGGCATCATAGCCCTCAAAACATTTCAAAAATATCATAAAAACATGAAGTAAAAGTCAAAAGTCGGACGGAAAATGAACATAAAAATGCTTCGGCAAAATAATACCCAGATCTAAAATCTTTTCTGGGTTCAACTTTCGAACATAAAACAGGTGGCCAAACGACCTTTGATTGAACTAAAAACTGGTGCGCACAAATTAATAAACTTTATCTTTCAAATAAAAGAAGAACCAATGAATTTCCACTGAAAATGAAAAAGTTACGCTGTATCAAACATGGACTCGGGCCATGTTTGTAACAGTTCAACAAGAATGTGCCCAGGCCTGAAAATCTATTCTGGGTTCAATTTTCAGGCATAAAACAGAGGATCAAATTGCATCACATTGAGCTTATAACTGGTACGCCTATAGTAGAAAGCATTATCTTTCGAAAAAAAAAATCATGCAATTTGGATAAAGTATGAGAAAGTTATGATCTCTCAAATTTAAACCCTTGCAGTGTTTTCACTGTAAAAATCTAGGCAAAAACATGCTTCGAATTAAAGTTCGGCAGCATATTTCTATAATTTATATAGATCAAAATGACCTGAAATTCGGCATGCTTGTAGTAGAAAACTTTATCTATCAAACAAAATAAGAATCGCGCAATTTGGATAAATTATGAGAAAGTTATGACGTCTCAAACATTAACTCAGGCTATGTTTGCAGCAACACATCAAAATGTGTACATGTGATTTCCAGGCAGTGCATTGATTTTGCAGTGCAGTTTTCAAGCATCAAACGAATATGATTTGCGATGAAATTTGGCACACATATACTACAACACATAGGATATCAACTGAAAAATATCCGACAACATTTCGTTGCCGGAATTAGGAAAAATGACGTGCAAAGTAATACACAAATTCAGTTTTCACAGGAACAAAACATGAATATAAAATCAATACATTGAAGCTATTTTTGGTTAGATTTTGGCATTTTGAAGCATGGTTTTGGCTAGCATTTGTGAGTTTTGGTACTCGCCTGGCAAAGTACTTGAGCTACAAGTGCAGATCGGAGAAAAGGTGCAAGCTTTGGCTTCAAAAGCGCTTCAACAACTTAAAAAAAGAGTGTACACACACAATTATGCATAACTTACACTATTTTACAAAGCAAATCGTATTTTTTCTCAAATTTTTAAGCCAAACAAAATATGTGAACTTAAATACAAATAACATAAATTATTTTACACTATATAAAAATATAGATTTTATTTTTTAAAATATTTTTATTATTAAAATCTCTTATTTTACAAAAAAATACACAATTTTCACAAATAAATGCACAAAACCTTATTTTTAACTTATGAAATTCCACAAAAATATTTTTCTTGCTTATAAAAATATAAATAACCATTATAAACTCAAATTTATAATTAAAATTCACTTTTAAACTAAATTCCACTTTATCTTATTCAAATAAACAACTTTAAAAATCAAATACTTCATTTAAAAATTATTAAAAGAAGTAATTGGCAATAATTAATAAAATTATTGCATTTTCTCTAAATAAATATCATTTTCCATTCATTATTAACCCAAACAAATAAAAAAACTTTTAAACTTTATTTTCACATTTTATTTCCCAAAATTCATTGTTTATTCCAAATAAGCAATTTAAAATCTCCAATTTTATTTTAGTTCATAATATTAAATCAAAACTACCGTTATAATTTAATATTTACAGGTAATCTCCAAAACCAGGATAGTTACAGCTGAGATTCCCAATTATTTAAATTTATTTGATGGAATTTATTTCGTTATGCAATTTATGATAATTTCATATCCCATTCCACTTCTCCTTCATCTTTGAGTTTAATTATAATTCTTCAATATAATAAGGGGTTTAGATTACAAATTCTATTCATAGTTTACACCACTTATTCTTATTTGTTTCTTTGTAAAGGAGGAGTTGAATAGAATATGGGGTTTTGATTACAATTCTTATTGTTGAAGATATTCCATTAAATTAGTGTAATACATTGAGTTTCCATTTTATTTACAAGTCTGTTATTGCAATTTTGATTATGAATATTTATTCCTTATTTTTGACAATTGAGTTCCATTAAATCTTGAAATATTAACGAAAAAGGACTTATAATAATAATAATTGGTTAAATAATTGACATTAGACACTAGCTTAGGGCGTAAAATCCATGCGGTTAGAAATTATTAAGCGTGAATATTTATTTATTTCTATCTATGTAATTAAAGTATAACTATTGCATATGTGGCATAGTTAATAAGACATTTATTTATATTTTTTTTCCTTCATTAGGAAGGTAATTGATTTTGAGGTGAAAATAAAAGGAAACTCTTATATAGCCTAATTGCTATTATAAGGCGCAATAAGGAAGATTCTTTATAAGACCTTATTTATGAAACAGTGAGGTGTGTGTATACATACACACACACACACACACATACATACATACATACATACATACATATATAGTAATTAAATTATGGCTAAGTTGTAGCGATCCGGAAATTTTAACAGTTTTAGTAACGTAATTAACTAAAAAATTTCATGCAAACAAATAATAAAATTTATCATAAATTTGATATTTGGTATGCATTGATTTAAACGTAGCGAATGTTAAATTTTCATTACATAATATGAAAGTTAGTTCTATTGTGAAATTTTCAATTTCAATCAAATAAATTTGATGTTAATGAAATATTTTTTAAACTAGAATATTTTTATATAATAAAAATGTAAACCATTTTCTGAGACGTCATATTTCGTTTTGCCAAAATTGGACCGCTCTAGCTATCTTATTTTCGGCGTTTTAGCAGCATTTTCGACAGCGAATATTGACTTTTTATAGGATGAACGTACCGCTGATATCTGTGTATCATTCTATTCGTCCTGTCGTACCGATCTTCGTAGTATATTTATTTAAGTATTTCGGCATTCGGTGAACGATGGAACCCACGAAACGGTAAATCTTATCAGTACCCGTTTTGTGTGTTTTTGTTTCTTATGTCCTTTCATTTGTTCCCCATTGAAAACCCAACAGCCATTAACTTTTGAATTCCCCAGAATTTAAATCGACCTTTTATATTCCACTGGTTTGAATATATTTGCTGGTTCATGTACATTTTCTCTTTCTATTCATTTATTCCTACTCTGAAAAGAAAAATAAAATAAAATATCAGTTACTTATATTTCTGAAAAGCCGACTCTCCTTCTCTTCATGCTTGTTCATCATTCTTTTTCACTTCCACCCGTGTGCCCTCCACATCAAGCAGTAACCCATGAAAACCATGCAAACATTTGACACCTTCCTCCTACGTGCTTGCCTCTCAGCCTACACCACCAAGCCCATATCTCCGCCATCATCTACATCGACTTCAACCATGCTCCGCCCTTTGCTCCCTGATCCGACCACTCACATCATCACCTTCCACCTATCCTCTCTTCGATCTCTCCGCCTTCAGCCGCCACCGTCTCACTCTTTTCCCACATCCAAACTTGCTTCACCACAGCCAACCAAACCTGGACCCAAGCACCTCCAACAACAATCCCTCGCCATGAACTAGGAGATCCGCCGGTGCCACCTTAGCCATCCATCACAGTGCCTAGCTGCATCGCCTGGCCTTCGCCCTTGCACCCATCAGCTACCGCCCATCATCCGCGAACCATATCCACCTAAGGTCGCTGGCCAAGCCTCTATCTCGGCCTCGACAGTTTGCCGATCGTACTCACCCTCTCTTTTTCCGACCACCTTGTCATCTTTTTTCCTAGCCAAGTGCAACACTCTCTCCTCCTTTTGATCCAAATTCACGTATTGGAGATGTACGTAAAAGTATATGTATATGTATATGATTATATATTTGTGAAGCTTGCTCCTTCATTTTTTCATTATCAGCTAGAACTCGCCATTCACCGCAACACCGCTTCAAACCACCCAGGCCAATGTCACCCATTGCTACCATCAACACGGCCTTGCAGCCTATATATATATATATATGTGTGTGTGTGTGTGTGTGTGTGTGTGTGTTGCATATACACATATGAACTTGTTGACAGAGAAGTTAATTATATTTTCTTCTCTCAATCCAAGTTTTCACTTATATATATTGATCTATTAAATCGTAGCAAGCTTGTGCTGTCTCTTCGTGGATATATATGTATTAATACACACACACACACACATATTGGATCCATCGAATCCAAATTCACTTTGACTTGTTTCTCCGCTGTCCAGATTTACTGTCCAAATTTACCGCAGCAGTTCTAGATTTGTCGCTATGTCACTTGCGTATCCATCTACGTATCCATGTCCATTGCTTCTCATTTTCCGTTGTTCTCTAGTCTCGAAAGGCGAGCAATCACTCACGATTAACATTCTTATATATAATAAATTTACTTCACATGAAATAAGGATTGGAATATGTTGTTAAATTTGAATTGTTAGTTATTTAATTATTAAATATGATATGTTATTATCTGCATTTGTTAACTTATATTAATTGACATATGACACCATAACCTATTGTATATATATTCTATTTAAACTGTTTATTATGATATATGCTTGCTGTTGATATGTATGTCATTTTATAATATGTTATTGTTCTCATACTGCAAGTCCTGTTAGTTTAGAAATTCCCTAAGGGTTGAAATGATACATACCCGAATGATCTTGTAGATTAGGGAAAGCCGTTATTGGTTGAAATGATAAACCCAAGCGATTTTTTATTAATTTTGAATTTTGGAATTAAGATCGAAATTATATACACCCGTAAATTTAAATTATTGCGGATTGAAATGATAAATATCTGTATTACTTGACCATAGAATAGAAAATTAGATATGGATACCACTGGTCTATTTTTGAAAACCGATTTCCAAAGTTTGAAAGGAAATATACGGGTTTTAGTAAATATTGTTTTAAAAAATATAATATATAAATTTTATTTTATATATGTGTCAAATTTAGATTTTTAAATTATATACTTGGAAATTTTTAATTTATAAGTTAGCTTTGAAAATATGAATTTTAAGATTCTACTTATAACTTTATTATTTTAAAATATATAATTAAGATTTAAATTAGATTTAATAATAGAATATAATAGAATTTAATGTAATAAAATTTAATCTGACTAGTATATATATAATACGTTTTAAAATGTTTATTTAGAATATTAATATTTTAAATAATGGATTTGGTAATAACTTTAATAAATTAAGGTTTGAAAGATAAATTAAAATTGATTTGAAAATTATATAATAATTGAATTTAATTAAGATTGATTAGAAACTTATTGATTCTGAGATTTTGAAGGTACGATTTTATAACTTAATTTAATTAAAAGTGATTAAATGAATATTTTCTAATTTAAATAAAGTAAGCTATTTAATATTTAATTTTGATTTAACTTTGTAATTAGAGATTTATATGAATGTTTATAAAAGTGATTAAGTTTAAATAATTAAATATAATTGAAGTTGGATATTTAATTTTGATTTAAATTTGTAATTTGAAACTTTATTTAAATATTTATAAAAGTGAATATTTCAAATTTAAATAAGATCGAAATGGAATATTTAATTTTGATTTAAATTTTTAACTTGAGATTTTATTTAATGTTATTAAAAGTGATTAAGTGAATATTTTCAGGTTTAAATAAAGTTAAAGTAGAATTTTTGAAATATAAATGAAATTTATCAAATTGAGTCATTGTAAATTGTTTGAATGTTTAAACTTTGAAACCTATTGAATTGGAAGTGGTTTAAATTTGTAGTTAAAACCTAGATTTGAAATCGATATAAATTTAAAATGGTTTTATTGTGAACTTGAATTAAATCTTTAACCTTTTTGCTAAACTGGGATTGATTTAAATTGAATTCTTAAACTAAGGTTGATTTGAATTGATTTGTGAAATTGGAAGAAACAATTCTAATATGAAACTATTGAATATATATACTATTTTTAATATACACACTATTCTTAATATATAATATATTTTTAAATATAAACTATTTTAATTTATAACTATTTCAATATATACAAACTATTTTCAATATTTAAACTATTTAAGTTGGAACTGTTATGATTTAGATTTAATGGATTTAAATGCAAATACTTTGATACGATGGTTTAAACTATTTTGTGGTTAGGATTTTGGAAGTGAATAATGATTTCGAAAGTGAATATGATTTCTAAAGTGATACGATTTTGAAATGAATATGATATTTTGATATAAAGTATGAACCTTTTGAAATAGAAATGAAGTGTGAAATAAGCGCTTGGTTGTTAAAGAAACCAGGATCAGATATTGTCAAACTCTCTGCCAATACTAAAACTACTTTAACAACTGTATACGTGTTGGAGATTCCAGAATGAAGTAGGACGGTTTGACGACGATTCTATATGAGGCATTAACGCATCCCTTACCCCCGTGATTCAGCATGATGTGGCTAAAACAGGAGCTATACTTGTCCAAGTGAGGTTGCACCTCCGATCGAGCATGCTTCTTCGATACCATTCTATTACTCTGTGATTTGATTGAGTGCACCTTTGATTTGGGAGTGTGTCTCAAGGTGGACGGCAGTAGCTGCTATGTGTTACCACCAGTTCGAGAGTGCAAACGATAGAATCCTACCATGGCATTTCCTTGCGTGCCTTGTCACATGCCTTATCACGCCCTCCACCAGTTTATTTTGTACTGTACCCATGGAGTGCTCCCTGAGTATCCCATCAGTTTGGTGGGGCTTACTGTATCAGTATAAACTACGGGAATATAAAAAATGTGTTAAGGAGGATATGAGTAACGCCTTAATGCAATTTTAATAGTTTACTTTACTATAGACATTATTTATGTCGCGTATTGTATTATATATGTAGATAGTTTAATGGATCCTTAACGTAACGACCTGGAATTCTTTTCATCTTGAGTTTTGAATATTAATTTTTAATATTCAATAATATGGTATTTTGATCAAAATAAATCCTTGCTCAATAACCATTAGTAATAATATATCGTTTTAAAATATTTTAAATTTCCAGATTTTATTCATGAAATATAAAATTGGTTTATTGGGAATTTCTTATATATATACATATATATTCAGGACAACGGAAATTATATGTAATTGAAAGAAAAAAATTCAAATGAATAAGAAGAATATATTATAAATAGAAATGATTTTGGCTTATGAGTAATATAATGTATTATAAATAAAAAGAGTTTAAAATTGGATTTTTCTTATATTTATACACACATTAGTTATGAAGAATGTGAAATATGTATAAACTGAATAAAATAGTATGTTGAAAACAATATATGTAATGGCAAGTGATATATATATATATATATATATATATATATATATATGAACTAAATAAATATGGTTATTAAATATATATATATATAATGGAAAGCGAAGAGAAGTAAATATATAAGAGAAATTAAATAAAATCATTTAAATCATTTTAAAAAGGGAATCTTTTATAAGTAGTGTTAACAAAAAAATGTTATTTCATACATCTTAAATTAAAATAGCAAGCTTAATTTCTTTTAATTTTACATTCTATTTTTTTAAATATACGAATAAGAAGACATAAAATTGTTTTTAATTCAATACCACTTCACATAACATTGTTCTAAAAAATATGCTAAGTAGAGATCTTACAAACATGAATCACAGAAAAGTTTAACTAAGTAAATAGAAGAGGGAATGACCAAAAGTAAATCAAGTAAAAACATAGTCAAGTTAAAACATAAGCATAAAAACATTTCCTGGTCAAAGTTTTACAAGTAAAAATGGGAGAAAAAGGTAAAGCAACAAAGTTACAAGTAAACTTAACATTTTCTTGGTCAAGCAAAACAAAAAGGTCAACGAGTAAAATTGTAGACAAGAAACAATGCCTGGAAAATATAAACATACAACCAAAATATATATGCTTGTCTGGTCTTAAAAGGAAAGACTAAAACATTACCTCAACCTCTTTTCAACTCAAATCCACCTCATTTCAATACATCAACCCATCAAAAACATGTTATATCATATCAAATCTTTCTTAAGCCTAATTTTTTTATACGTATACTATATTTCTAGGTATAAACATGTATATATTAGCTTGTATGTATGTTAGCTTAAGATTTCAAAACACTGTAAAACAACAAAAACCTATAACAAAAATATCAAAGCTCTGTAAACAAAGGAGCTTTCTGTTCTCTTCTTGAATCCAAAAAGCAACAACAAGATAAGAAATCAAGGCAATATTTCAAGATTTCAAATCAAATAATAAGGGTCAAGTAGAATATTAAAAGGATTGCAAGCATGTTTAAGGTGATAACTTTTATTTGGAATGCCTGGAAGTGTTAATTTCCTCTATAGAATATGAATAGAGTTAAAACTTTATATATGCCTAAACTTTAAAAAATCTTTATCTTCTAATCTGGTTTGAATTTGCCGATAATGTTAGCTAACGAAGTGTTTATTTTGAAAACACGATCTGCTAAAAATGGTTTGGAACTTGTTTACTTTGTATGTGGTGGGGAATAGTTAAATAACAGTAAACAACCCATTTTGGTCAAATTTCACCATACTTAAAATGTGAAATCAATCATAGGATCTTGATTGTTGAGTGAAGTTATGAATTTTAGTGAAGAAATTAAAATTTTAAATAGCTTGGATTTCAAGAGTTTTTGAAATGATCAATTTCACTTAAAAATTTATTTCCAGCTATGGCGTCATCGAGGTGGTGTGCGACTTGGTCGAGGGGGAGCATGATGATGAGGGGAAGAGATCCACCGTAGCACATTTTTGATTAAGGCTTTGATTTGTCGGGGGCTAGCGAATTTAGGGTTTTAGTTTCTTGCTTTTGGGTCTCATTTGCGTGGGGAAATGTGAAAAAGGGAGAGGGGGTTAAGCAAGCGGTCCAGGGGAAAGGGTGGCAGAGGTTGTGGCGGACCCAGGGGCGAAGTTGGATGGTGAACAATGGATTAAGGTAGTGATATGAGGCGATTTTGTGGCACGTTGGGTTTCCAGATGGTGATAGTGATCGAAACTCTTGAATTCAAGTCAAGATGCGTTTCCTGGTGGTCAGGTGGACTACGATGACCGTGGATGTTTTAATCTAATAAACATTTGAAAATTTAAAGTGCGATAACTAGTTCATACGAATTTCGATTTACATGAGACTTATTGCATTGGGTTCGTATCAACGAATGCTACGTCGCTGTATGAACTATTCTCGAGTTTGAATGAGTGAAATTTTATGGTGTATTAAAATGAATAGAAATTTAAGCAATCACTTAAAATATATATCGTCGTTTAAATTTATATGACCCGTCCATTGAAGTGTTTTTCCCAGATAAAAATAAGGATGAGTTAATTTGTGTTAATTACGATGTTTTAACATCTGTTTAGTGCAACAAAACACCGTTCCGCTAATTGAATTTAATTGGACCCTTGCTGGCAGAATAAATCACCGTTCTGCCATTATTACGGAATATATGTGTTTTTGGACATTGACTAGCAGAAATAAAAACACTGTTCTGCTATTACATTTGTATGGACATTTTTTTATTATCTTGATGATTATATTAGGCAATATGATGTTGAATTAATTGTTAAAAATAGATTGATGTGAATATCTATATCTATTATTCTGGATTGTTATAGAATGAATGGTAATTTGATTAAGTACCACTGAAATCAATAAGCCTTTTATCGATTTGGAAGTTGACTTTTGAACCAAAAATTGTTTAAGGATAACTATTAATTATTAGTGATATTTTAAAGATAATTTATAATTATTTGGAAATGTTTAAAAGATAAATATTTTATTGTTCTTAAAATTATTTAAAAATTATTTAATTATTAAGTTGGTTAAAGTATATTTAATTAAAAATTAAAGTTATTTTATAGTGTTTTGTTAAAGCAAATTACTACTTAAGGATTGATTTACATTAAAGTATTTTATTTCAAGATAATTTGTTTTAAGTATTAATAATCTTTTTTTAATAATATATTATATAGTAAACCTTTTATAAAAGAGTGTTTTCCTAAATTAAACTTGGAAAATTTATTCACAAACTTTGTAAGTATTAATAAAGTTTTCGGGAAGTACTGGTATACTTTTATGGTGTAATCAGGAGGCAAAGAATGCCTATAGTTAAGTTTGAATTTCTCTGAGACAGAGATGTTATCATCGAGCCGCGAATCCATGGTCGATACCACAAAGTACTTTCCTATTTATTTAAATGGGTTTTAAAATATTATTGAAGGAAATGGTTGTGAATATACTTATTCCTGTAAGATAAGTATATACTTTTTTATAATGAGATTTAATTTATTGAAATTTAAATTAAATAAGGATTAGTGATTTTAGTGGGAAATGTAATCTTTGACTGAATGATTGTTTATTTGATAGTTAAATAACCGACTATCAAATCTGGATCAAAATGCAACTTTGGAAATATCTAGGAGAAACATGGGGATTATATGGTACAGTTACCGTTCGAGGTGCTATACTGTACATATAAACTTGTTTCGTTCTTCTGGGACGATGATAAGGAAATCCATCCACTAACGGTTAGGAGATGATCTCAGATCTTATTTTCGTCTGTTTATTTCCTAAAGAACAAGGGTCGAGTTTACCGAAAATATCGAGTATTGTTTCGAAGAGACTGGGATCGGAAAAGTTATCCGGAAACCACTTCGATCCAACAAATACATTTTCGAAGTGAAGACAAGAGCATGAAATCGAAGATGGGGCATTGAAGTGTAAAGGATAATCGCTACTAACCCTAAGGATGATTCCAAAATGGATGTAGTAGGAATAGTGCCTTCGGTTTCTTTCAAACCCAGAATGAACTTGTATGGATGAATGCTATCAGCACATTGTCATTTGAGAACAATGAGCATTCTAAGTGTAAATTCCTTAAAAGGTAATCATAGTCTCAAGCCTCATTAACTGGAATGGCTGAAAATCAATGGAGATGAAGCAAGGCTAAGTTGTTCGCACCCAATTAGGGTATGTTATCACGATTCTAGATACTCTCGGATATTATTACTACAGTGCATGGGAAGAACTCGGTAAGCGTGGGAACACCTGGGGTGATAGCATGTTCGGTTCTATCCAGGTTAGTGGTAAGGTCGGTCTTGTGTTGTAGGGGATCCCGGCGAGGTCCTTGGTACACTTTTCTAGAGGTGTATCGGATAGGTGTTACCCCAGTTCTCATTCATCGTATGGAATCCATTCTCCAATAAGCGCCGTACGGTTTTGATTGTGCCCAACTATATTGAAATGTGAGATGCAAGTATTTTAGTTATTTCTATATTTTACTTTGACCTCTAGACGCTATTATAATATCAAAGGATTTTTGTTCCATAAAGGAAACACCCATCGTGTTTATGTATGACATAGTCTTACGAGACACCTTTGATCTTAAAAAGATTTTGAAAGTTAAAATGAATAAAATTCCTTGTGATTTAAATTCTCACGCTGGTTTAACTAGTCTGACCCAGGCGTGGTTTTTCCTATATGCTTGTGTCAGACCGAGCATATTTCTAGGTTTAGCTGGAAGGATTGGAGCTTCAGGAGAGCAGTAGGAGGCCAGAGACGTATTCTCGTAGATGATTATATTTCCGTTGCATTATAGTTATGTTTATAAGCAATTGTGAGAACAGGGTGTTATAACTGTCCGTGCTGAATAGGTTAGTATACTCTGATTGATGTCTGTATATGTATAAGTTAAAGTTTTGTTTTATGTAAAAATTCATTCTATATTATAGATTATTCATTTCCGTTGTGAGATTCTGTGTTGTTTGGTTTTCTTTCTATCTTCTTTTTACTTTTTTTCTTAGTATCCACATTTCTGTTAAATTTGGACTGGACATATGCGGTAAATTGTCAGTTCGAACTGTATGGAAAAGTGGGTCGTGACACTTAAAGGATGGTAATCCCAAACATCCTTCAGGTTATTTTGTATTTCAGTTAAAATTTCACTTGAGTTGAATTATAACGACCTGCCTTTTTAGATAGTTTAAATCGACGATAAAGCACACACGTCAGACTCATACCATACAAATAGCAGATTGTTATTGGGGTAAATAAGAAAAATAGAGAAAGAAAGAAAACAAATACACAATCTCGCAGCGGAGTGAAAAAATATAATAATCAAATAAGCAGTTCATGAAGCTGTTTACAAATAACATTGATTATACTTTCGCAATACAGACTAGAGTTGCAGACAAAAGGAATAAATAAATAAATGCAGTGGAACAACATGATGCCGTGGAATAAATAAAATAAATAGTAACAGTATTAAATCTTCGTCTTCGTCCTCCGGAAAGCAGTATTTGATAAGCTGAAAAGCTCAGGCTGACCCAAGAAAATTGAAAGGACAAAACACTCGAGTCAGAACTAAAAGATCTTACGTAAGTTAAATCAACAGTAAATAAATATGAGGGTAACGGCGTTAGAGATGTTTACGGGGCTTGACATCTCCTGTCCAGTGTAAATGTGAGTGCAATAACTTAAGAGATGTTCGGGATTTCCATCGCCTAAGGATCCGTTAAACTATCTACTATGTAGTACAATATGCTATTTTAATAGTGTCTACAGTAAAGTAAAGTATTAAAATAGCATTAAGGCATTACGCATATCCCCCTTAACACATTTTTATATATTCCCATAGTCTATACAGTACCATAATTTCTCCATAAACCGAAGGGCTATCATAGGGCACTCCATAGGTATGGTACAAACCAAACTCGTAGAAGGTGCACTAGGGCATGCGAACACGACACTCGAGGTGATGCCATGGTAGATATACCAATTGCGGATCCGGACTGGTGGTAACGCATAGTAGCTAATACCACCTACCTCGAAACACACTCCCAAATCAAAATCAAGGGGTGGCCACCAAATCATCACAAAGTCAAAATATGGTATCATAGAAATGTATCTGATCGGGGGTACGACCTCACTTGGCCCGACATAGCTCCTGTTTTAGCTACATCGAGCTGACTCACAGGAGTCAGGTCACGTAAATACCTCATACATAATCGTTTTCCAATCCATCCTACTTCATTTCTAGAATCTCCACACATACACAGTTGTTAAAGTGGTTTTCGGTATTGGCAGAGAGTGATAACATCTGATCCCGGTCTCTTTAACAAACAAATGCTTATTTCACAACTGATGGTTCTTTTACATTCCAAAAACCATTTCATAATTAATATCAAAATATCATGTTCGACTTCAAACCATATCACATTTGGAATCATATTCACCTTCAAAACCATATTCACTTCAAAATCATATTGCTTTTGAAATTATCGATAAGATAGGCTAATTAAATCCTCATTTAAAAACCATCATATTTACTCTCAAATATGTCATTTCACAAAAGGTATAAATTACAAATTCCAACGTAGGTTGTGCCATCTTCAAGGATTTAAATAGAAATACTTCAACTTTACACTGTTTGAAATTTTAAACAATAGTTTAGATAGTCATAAATAGATTTAATAGTTTAAAAATAGTCTAAATATTTTAAATAGGTTTAATTTGATTTAATTAGATTTTTGATTTTAATAGATTAAATATATTTTACTAGATATAAAATGATTTAAATAGATTAAATATAGGTTAAATAGATTTAAATTATATTAAATAGGTTTTAAACATATTGAATAAATTTAGAATAGATTAAATAGATTTAAATTATATTAAATAGATTTAAAATGATTAAATAAATTTAATTAGTTTAAAATAGGTAAATTAGATTAAATTGGATTAAATATGTTATAATAGATTAAAATAAGTTAAAATAATTTAAATTGATTAAAGTAGTTCAAATTGATTAAAATAGATTTCAAAATTATATCCAAACATCTTCAGTAACTCAATTCCAATAAATTCATTTGTATTTTACACTTCAACTTTGAAACTCCAATTTAAATCCTTTGAATAATTCATCAAATCAATTCCAATTTCAGCATTAATGCTTGGATTATCGAAAATAATTCAGTTTATATAAAAAAAATTCTATTTCAAAATGCCAGTTAACCGAATTCAAAATTTTAAGAATTAAAAATTATTTAATTTAACCAATCTGGTGTTATCCGGCACCTTGGCCCGGCTTCAAAGCGATAGTTGCAGAAGTGATAGTTAGTTCTAGATGAGATTCTGGCTAAGAAGAGACTCCACATATAAGGATTTGGTGCAATCGATATGTTTCTTCATTGATACGTGGCTCAATCGGGACGGTACAGAGCACACGGCTCGGTCGGGACAGTTCAGAACGCATGGCTTGGTCGGGATAGTTCAAAACACATGGCTCGGTCGAGGTAGCTCAGAACACATGGTTCAACCAAGGTAGAAGGTTGCATGTCATTCGGTTTAATAGGGCAGCATGTACGGATCGGTCAAGGTAAAGAGGTCGTGTGCCGCTCAGTTAAAGAAAGGCGGTGTTAGGTACTCAACGCGTATCGCTCGGTTAGGATGGAGAATGAGATGGCTCGGCCTAGAAGGTTAACTCATCGCTTGGCCTGGAAGGATAACTCGTCGCTCGGTTCATCGCTCGGTCCAGGGAGGATAGCTAAGATAGGTCGATCAATTGTAGCTCGGCCATATTGGTTCGGCATTTGTCGATCGGTTGAGAATCATTCGGTAAATCTGGACCGGTCAACTCAAGATCATCATATATGGGCCGAGTCACCTTGGTCTTGAGCCTGCATGGGGCACCTAGCCTATCTTCGTCTATAAATAGAGAGGCAGGGGTGCAATGAAAAGGGACCCTTTTTGGGAGAACCCTGGAGACACTCTATCATTTTCTGCACTATCTTTCTTTCAGTTAAAATTTGTATTCGGGCTATTTGTTTATGGATTGTATCTGTATCCAAGTCTTAGAGGAAAGCAATAAAGATTATATTAACAGTGGGCATAGGAAATTACGCCGAACCACTATAATTCTGGTGTTCTTATTTCTACAGTTAAGTTTGCACACATCCCTTAGTTTTAATTTATTTTCTTCATTAATCTCTCTATATAATTCTACTCAAGGGTGTTAGTGACCAATTTTGGTACCAACATTTTGGTGCTTTTATTGAGAACTGCATTCTCATGCCGTTAGGATTTACTTTTTCGCTACTGGATTGAAGAAATCCCCCAAAGAAGATCCAAGTTCATTCACCAGGAGTTTATAGATTCTACTCAGAGTTCCTACCGATAACTCTACAATGGAAAGACCGCATACCAGATCAGCCTCCCACAATGCAGATGTCAATGAGACCGCTAGCATCCAATAAGTAGGACCCAACAATAAACAAGCTAATCCAGGTGCAGGGACCGCCATCGTCCTAAACCAAACAGAAGTTGTCACTAGAACCGAGTTCAACGAGCTGATGAGAGAACACGTGGAAAGCAGGAGACAGCTTAATGAGCAGATTCAAGCTAACGCCAATCTCATGACCCAACTTACTCAACAATAGCATCAGAATGCTAGAGGAAGCCCTGCTACCTACTCATCATCAGACAGCTCCGCTTCATTTGATGAACATCCTAGGCGTTGACGCCGTAGAATTGAAATATCGCAAACAGGCGCAATAGATCAATCCAATAGGAATGGTTCAGGTTCCTTACCTGGAGCCGTGACCCCTCACATGCAATTAGGAAACCACTCTCAAGTTGGAAAGGAAACTTAGGATCTAGAGCACGAGTGGAAGTTGACCGACTGGCTCATTATGGACGCAATGAAGCAGGTCCCCAAGATGCTTGTTTGGGAGATTACCAATCAAGGAGGCACCAGCCAGGACGGTCACGTAGGACAGAGTCCAACTTGCCACCTCCCATCCAGAACCTGGAATTGTCAACCATGGTCAGACAGTTGATGAGGGAAAATCAGGGCTTATCCAACGATGATTGGGGGCATAGATAGAAGTCATACTCCATTCATAGATGCTATCCTACAGGCAGAATACCCCCAAAAGTTTAGTATGCCGACTATTCCAGCCTATGAGGGGAAGACTGATCCCCGACAGCATGTAATGGACTTGGCTAGGGAGAATGATGCGACTAAGTGTAGATGTTTCCCAGTAACCTTATCTAGAATTGCTACCCATGTGGTTTACTAGACTTCCTCCACGATCGATCTCCAGATTTGATGAGTTAGTGACGAAATTTGTGGAGCAATTCATAATTCATATCACTCATCCAAAGGACGTGATGTCTTTATCCAGTGTAATTCAAGCCCCGGGGGAGTCCTTAAAGGAATATTTGCAAAGATTTCACGTTGCGGCTACTAAAGTCAGCACCCCGAATGACCATGCTATTCTCACGGCCGTGATACGGGGAGTAGATCCAGACTCAGAGTTTGGTGATTGGTTAACAGGAAAACCTCCGGCTACCCTGGAACGTTTTTATTCAAAGGCACACCAGTTGATGAGATGGGAGGAAGCCAGGTGGATGAGGTGAGGCAGTGCGTCAGGGCTTGGCAAAGAGGCGGTACAAAGTAACATTGCGATAAAACAGGCTGGCGACAATTCTGGAAAGGTCAAGATTAATGTTCAAAACAAGCCTGAGCAGTCTAACGCGTCTGGAAGGGAAAATTCTAGAAGAAAGAGGGAAGCTGGAAAGTGGAAGCCAAGGATCCCGAACTACAATGAATACACTCCTCTGAACGCATCTCTGGAGAATATTTATTTGTCAACCTGTAATACCTACCAATACCGGAAGCCGCGCCCAAAGGAATCCACCGAGGAACAAAAGTAGATTGGGTACTACCGATTTCATGAGGCCTACGGGCACAACACTGAGGAATGCAGACACTTCCATGATGTTATAGAGAAACTGATTCGGTAAAAGAAGTTACAGCAGTTTTTAAAGAATTCGTAGGAAGGCAGACAAGGAACGTCAGACACCAGTCGTGGGCAGGCTCCATGCCATCCCGAGGAACCTGCTCGAATTGTAAGTTGACTAATCATAAACGCGATAGTTGGTGGGCATCATCCAGCAGAAAAGAGTTGGCAAGAAATGGAACGCTTTGCTAATTCCTTGAAACATGTGGACTTTGAATGCTGCTCGAACTCGGAAGATGGGATTCCAGCGAAACAACAGTGAATGATGATGGATGATATAGTGTTCAAAAGTAGAGATGCCGATCGGGTGGAGGCACCTACCATTGACCTGATGGTCATCTTGGCAACGATTGGGATAGCGTTTGTAAGAAGGATATTGATTGATTGCGGAAGTTCTATTAACATTATATTTATAAAGGCATACGACCAAATGAAGATGGAGGTAAAGGATCTAAAACCATCTAAAGCCCGCATTCACGATTTTAATGGAGCAGCCACTGACGCGATAGGTTTTGTTAAATTACCGGTTAAATTAGGAAAAGAAGAACGTACGAGGGTATGGATTCTACCATTCATTATTTTGGATGTTGATTCCCCGTATAATGTTTTTCTGGGACGACCGTCCCTGGTTGAGTTTCAGGCAGCTTTGGTCCCATGGTGTTGACATTGAAGTTTCCGACAGATAGAGGAGTTGGGGTTGTACATGGCGATCAGGCGAGAGGTCAGGCATGTTATGTGGCTGAGCTGAGAGAGGCTCAACAGAGAGAGAAGGGAAAGGTTGTGGACAATTCTGTCTGCATCCCGGTAGCGCAAAATTGACAAGTACCGCCCGAGCCTTGGCTCGGACAGCAGGGTCGGATCTACAGAGACATAGATCCGAGAGACGATATGAAGAACCTAAGGAGCCTAAATTTGCACTGGCTGAAGTTACGATTGACATTTAAGTCAGCCACGTTGACCCATCATGGGTGCTTAAGATTGGATCACAACTCACTCCCTCGATGACTGAGGACCTAACTGATTTCCTCCGAGCGAACCTGGATGTTTACACTTGGACCCACTCTGATATATGTGGGATTTCTCCCGCCATCACAAGTCACATGTTGAACGTTAACACAAAATATGTACCAGTGAAACAGAAAAGGAGAGGTATGGACCCGAAGAGGTCTGCTGCTATCAGAGAGGAGGTAGACTAACTCAAAGCCAATGGGTTCGACCGCGACGCCCTCTACCCTGAATGGGTTTCTAACCCCGTTCTAGTGAGAAAAGAAAATGGGAAATGGAGGGCCTGTATTGATTATTCAGACCTGAACAAGGCATGCCCTAAGGATATTTTCCCTCTACCCAGAATTGATCAGCTGGTTGACTCAACTGTCGGACATTAGTTATTATCATTTATGGATGCGTATTAGGGATATAATCAATTCTCAATGCACTTCCAATCAGGAACACACTAGTTTTGTCACGGATGTTGGACTGTACTGTTATATAGTGATTCCTTTCGGATTGAAAAATGCAGGAGTAACTTATCAACGTCTGGTGAATCGGATGTTTAAAGACCAAATTCGTATAACAATGGAAGTCTATGTGGATGACATGCTCGTGTATTCATGGCAGTCAAACGACCGCATTCAAGGCTTAGCGGAGATGTTCGATATACTTAGAAACTATGAGATGAAAATCAATCCCTTAAAATGTTCTTTTGGTGTTGTATCGAGGAAGTTTTTGGGTTTTATCGTTAATGCACGAGGAATCGAAACTAACCCGAAAAAGATTCAGGCTATTCGAGATGTACAAGCGCCCAGAACTATAAAGCAATACAAAGCCTAAATGGAAAAGTAGCCGCGTTGAGTCGATTCATATCCAGAGCAACCGATAAGTGTATTCCATTCTTTGATGTGATCAGGAATGGGAAGAGAAATTTTGAATGGACATCGGACTATGAAGATGCGTTCTGAGCTCTAGTTAGACACTTGGAGAGGCCTCTGATTCTTTTAAAGCATATAGATCATGAGGAATTGTACGTTTACTTGGCCGTAACGCAGCATCCCATCAGTACAGCCTTGGTTTGTGAGGAGGACCGAATTCAAAAGCCAGTGTATTATGTTAATAAATGTTTAACGGGGGCCGAGAAAAATTATCCTAAGATTGAGAAGCTAGCCTACTGCTTGGTGATTGCATCACGTAAGCTCTGTCTGTATTTTTAGGCACACCCGATCAACGTTTATACCGATCAACCTCTGCGACAGGTACTGCAACGACCAGAAACCTAAGGAAGGTTTCTCAAATGGAACATTGAGTTGAGTCAATTCAATATCACCTACCTATCTCGCAGGGCTATCCAAGGCCAAGCGCTAGCAGATTTCATTGCAGAATTTACCAGTCAAACGAGCCGATTAGTGGTGATGTCGTTCCTTCCATTCGATGGAAGCTGTACACCGGTGGGGCATCCAACGATCGTTGTTCTGGGGCTGGTGTTATTCGTGTAACTTCTGAAAATCGATCAATTTGTTGTTCTTTTAAGCTTGATTTCCCAGTGACGAATAACGAAGCTAAGTATGAAGCATTGCTTGCTGGCTTAAAACTTATCAGGGAACTCGGAGTAAGATCGGTTGAAATCTTTTGTGACTCACAATTGATGGTGTACCAGGTGTAGGGAGATTATCAAGCAAGGGGGCAAAAACTTGCCGCATACCTTTCACGGGTTCAAGAGTTGTTGGCAGACCTTGAATATTACGATATTTCACACATCCCGCATGAACAAAATTGGAAAGCCAGTTCATTGACAAAATTCGCAAGTACTGTTGATGCACAGCAGATGGGCTTACTTCCCGTCGAAATCTTACATGCTTCGAGTATAAACGAGATGGATGTAGACTCTGTGTTAGAAACAGAAATCGAGAAGGAGTCATGGATAACCCCATTCATGTAATACCTACTACACGGGGCTGTGCCTGAAAGGAAGAACGAAAGATGACAAGTCATTCGCAAAGCTTCGCGATATGTAATGTAGGATGAAATAATGTATCGAAAGGGATTCTCGGTTCCCTTGCTTCGGTGCATCGCCCACGATGAGATAAAGCGGGTCCTGAAAGAAGTACATGAAGTATAATGTAACGACCATACTGGAGGGCAGACATTAGCCAAAAAGGTCCTTCGCTATGGATACTATTAGCCGACCATGAATCGAGACGCCGCAGACTATGTAAGAATGTGCGACAAATGTCAAAAGTATGAAAAAATCCCAAGAGCTCCTCCGACGGAACTTACGCAAATGGTTAGTCCCTGGCCATTCCCAATATAAGGGATTGATATAAACGGCTCCTTGCCGATCTATAGAGGTGGTGCAAAATATGCAATTGTTCTAGTCGATTACTTTACCAAATAGGCCCAAGCAGAGCCCTTAGCTACAATCACCACTAAAAAGGTCATAAACTTCATTGTGCGAAACATCATATGCCATTTTGGCTTCCCATGAACTATCATTGCGGACAACAGAACTCAATTTGAAAGTGGGAAGTTCGAAAAATTCTGCCAGAAATATGGCATTGAGAAAAGGTTTGCAGCGGTCGCTCACCCTAAAGCCAATGGACAAGTGGAAGCCATAAATAAGATAATCAAATCAATATTGAAGAAACGTTTGGAGAAGGCTGGAGGCAAGTGGGTGAATGAGCTTCCGATGATACTCTAGGCTGACAGAACTACCCACAAGTCCGCGACTGGCCACACTCCATTTACTTTGGTATATGGTATGGAAGCTGTGATACCCGTGGAACTTGAAGTCCCTTCACATCGGGTAACTTATTATGATCCAAAGATGAATCAGGATCTCTTACTGGAATCACTTGACTTTTTGGTTGACGAAAAACATGAAGAAGCTGATTTAAAGGTGGTTCCATATAGGCACCGAGTCGCTCGATATTATAAAGAAAAAGTCCGATCAAGAATCTTTGATGTGGGCGATCTCGTTTTAAAGCGAGTTTTTTCGATCCTATCACATATGAATTCCACATGGAAAGGTCCATACGTCATTGAACGGAAGCTTGGAGAAGGAACCTTCAAGCTAGCGATTTTCGATGGCATGACGCTCCCCGGAGCATGGAATAGCGAGCACTTGCGTCGTTATTACACTTAGTTATTTCATTTGCATTTTAGTAGTAATTGTTTCCATTATGTTTTTCTTTTGTTTTCGGCATGTAAAAAGACAATTTATTTGTTACTATTTGATTACTGATAATAAAGGCTTGAAGCCACTTTTTTATAAACTGTTGATGTTCCATGTACGATAATTCCTTGGCAAAAAACTAAATCAAATTATTCTGTCCGGCGGATGAACGCACACACAAGATTAAAGGTCAATCAATAGACGACTTAAAAATCTCTAAGTCCCCAGAGTGCAAACTAGAGTACTTTGAGTCCCTAGAGCGCGGACTAGAGTATAAACGACTTAAAAATCTCTAAGTCCCGTAGTGCGGACTAGGGTACTCTGAGTCCCTAGAGTGCGGACTAGAGTATAAACAACTTAAAAATCCCTAAATCCCCAGAATGCGGACAAGAGTACTCAAAGTCCCTAGAGTGCGGACTAGAGTATAAACCACTTAAAAATCTCTAAGTCCCCAAAGTGTGGACTAGAGTACTCTGAGTCCCCAGAGTGCGGACTAGATTATAAATGACTTAAAAATATCTAAATCCACAGAATGCGAACTAGAGTACTCTAAGTCCCTAGAGTGCGGACTAGAGTATAAACTGTTTGCGCCAAAAATGGTCACAAACCCCAAATACCATGAAAGCACCAGTGTATGAACACAAATCAGTAATATTCAAGCACAAATCCCAGATCTAAGCAAACAACAAGCAGCAATCCAATAATAACAAACAAAGACACGAGATTTATAGTGGTTCGGCTATCTCCGGCCTACGTCTACTTCAAAGTTTTATCTTTTATTGATTATCCTTGCTGGTTACAGATGATTATAGAGATTACAATGAAGTAATTTGAGTATAACGGCGATAGTAATGTATAGAGTTGAATTCGGCAGAGTCTGGACGTCGAATGGCCAACAGATCCTTTTTCTGTAGGCTTCAAGGGGCTATTTATAGGCGTAGGAGGCTGATATCGCGCTCAAACTTCAGGAGACTTCTTCTGGCACGTGAATGGGCCCACGCAACCGACCCCACCAAGTTTCGACTCAATCTGTGAACGATACGAATCAATTTCGTATCCATAAAAAAAATCCAATCGAGCTGAAACTTGGCAGGATTGCTCTTTACCTTGTATGCAAGCTACTGTGAAAATTTCGTTGCATTTGGATCAATGGTTTAGGAGATATGATCGATACGAGTCGATGTTCTTGGAAGGCTGTCCGGTTCGAATACATGGCTTCATATCCATCCCTTTCGCATCGATCAGGAGCACGTGCGCGCAGTGACGTGAAGTGATGTGGAGCGAGTTTTCTTGATCGATCCAATTTTAGTGGCGTATTTACCGAGTTATTCGTGCGCCTTGTTCGCATCGTCATTTATTGATGAAGACCATTTGACATCCATCGCATGCAGCTCCATTCGCACTGGTAATTTATCATCGTTCATACCGATCGACCTTGGTCCAGTTCGTAGCGATCAAATCGATACAAACTAGTGGCGCTTGCAGATCGATACGAGCGGCAGTTGTGTGGTAGACACGAACACGGCATGCGATGGACTCGATCAGGGGCTGGTCGATACGAACTCAATGGACACGAATAGCAAGGCCCGGGATCGATTCGAACCTGATGGCTTCGAACAGAGCCGAGGTGAGGTCTCTCTGATCGATTCGAAGTTGCTAGCTCCTGATGGATTCGAACAAACTGAGGCGGTGTCGTTCTGTTGGATATGAAACCGATCGATTCGAACAAGCCAATGTCATGATTTCCTGATGGATACGAACATGGTGGATTCAAACAAACCATCACCTCAACCCACCGATGGATATGAACAACATGTTCTTTTCACCTTGCATCGATCATATCTCCTTCATACGAACTTCTATTAACCTAAAATTTGAAATATAGCTTCTTCTTGCTTCGATCATCATCTCCAATCGATTCCATCCTTATCAGAGCTCGGTCAAATTTTAACGATATCGATTGCAGCCCTGTTTTCAATCGATCTCCAATCCTGATATCCATTCTTCCTTGCCAATTTGTTGATATTCCAGCCTTGACCAAAAGGTGGGATAACATTTGCCACCCAAAACATGCCTTGTGATAATAAGGTGTGTTTTGAATAGTTCTGAATCCGATATCCGAAGTCCGTAGCCATATCATCAGAGTACATCACCTTTGACTGCTCCGAGTCGATGCCCAATTCCAAATCCAATAACCAAAGCCTTGGCTAATTCCACATCCATTCGAACTTGACAACCGAGTCCTAATCCATCCTTATCCAACAACCATTAACCAAATCCAGGACCTCTCCGGGTTGATATCCAAATCCGTAACCTCTTCGGGCTCTTGCCAAGCTCAATCCACACTTGATGACCGTGGTCCAGTGTCCCCGGACATTGAGCTAACCTCTCTGGGTTCTTGCCAAGCGCAATCCACACTTGATGACCGTGGTCCAGTGTTCCTGGACGTTGTACAATGCCATGGCTTAAGTCCTAAGCCGAATCCTGGTCTCTCCAGACCCTTGCCGAGCATAGCCCATACACAGCGACCTGAAAAAATAATCGATAATAGGGGGCCTAAGTCCTAGGCCTAATCATGGTCACTCCGGACCCTTATTGAGCATAGTCCATACTCAATGACCTGAATAAGCCAATTCGCCACATGTGGACGAAGAGACTTACCCCTTGCCAGATATAATCCATACCTGACGACCATTTACCAAAAACCAGATAAAAATCCAATCAAAATACAGTCCGAAATCCAAATCAAATCAGAAAATGAAAAATCCAAACCAACATCCAAAACAAAAAACAATCATCCAAAGGAAAATCCAAATCAGAAAGCAAATAAAACCAGGAGTTCAAACCAAACCAGAAAAATGAGTGTCCAATCCGAAAGCAAAAGACAGATTTCACAAACCATGGCAGCATGGTCTATCATCATTCAGAGCATGCCTAGGGGCTATCTCCGTCCCCATACATGTGTAAATGACTTAGTCGTTTGCCGGTAGCTTTCTACTTATTTCATATTATCCCGGTCAATTGATAATCAATCGACATTATTCTTGGGCCTCATACCATCGTTGCCTAAGGTAGGCGGTGGTTGCTCCTGCTCCACCGCTGCATTCCGAGTTCCGACATATTGTCGCAACTGTCCATTCCTTACATGCAACTCGATTATATCCTTCAAGTGCCTGCAGCTGTTGGTATCGTGCCCATCCAAATGATGGAAGAGGCAGTGCCTTCCTAATCCCTCTCCCGTTCAGAAGGCTCTCTCCTAGTCGGCCTTCGATAGGGAAGGCGATTTCGGGTTTCTAGGTATATCTGCTCTAGCGTCTCGTTCAACCCTGTGTACGTGGAAAACATTGGATCCTTCCATCGCTTTCTAGCTTTTCCAGAGTCATCATCCAAATTCCTTTTTCCTTTTTCTTTATCCGAACCTCTACTGGATGTTCCTCCACCCTCAGTCGCATTCACCTCCTTCAACTTTAAATCCGCACGTGCATCCTCTTGTCGGAGGAACCTCTCAGCTTCGTGAAAGAATTCCCCAAGATCCAGTGGGGGGTCTCGTATTAAAGATACCTTGAAATCCGAATCCTCCCCGACTCCTGACACTTCTGCCATTAAAACCATTGATGGATCCGGCCGATCCACCGAAGCAATCACCGCATTGAATCGAGTTATAAATGCTCTAAGTGATTCATCCGTCCTTTGCTTTACTGATGGTAGCGTCATCACGTTCTTAGGCCTCTTAATATGAACCCAAAATTGCCTTAGAAACCTATCCACCAGCTCTGTCCATGTTCTGATAGATCCTTCCTCCAATTGCCTAAACCACATTACGGCTATATCTGTCAAATACAGGGGGAAACATCGGGCCATAACTTCCTCCGATGCCCCCAGCACTTCCATGTGTCTAGTGTATCTCATCAGATGATCTGTCGGATTAGCCTTGCCATCGTATACTTCCACACTAGGTAGCTTGAAATCAGGCGGATATCGAGCCATCCTGATTTCCCGTGTAAACGGACTCTTGTTCACCCCTTCCAAATCTCTATTAGTCAGACCTCCACGCATAATTCTCTTGATAATCTCAGCTAATCCAGCATTATGTGTCAAAGGTTTCCCCTCATGCCCCCGAGGGAATTCCGGTACATACTCCTCATGCGGTTCACTAATGTTAGCGATAGCTCTAGCCTGTTGAGCTCCATCCAAGGGACTTCCAATGTCAGATCCTCCAGGCCTGCTCCCAAGCCTTTGTTGATTTCCATCTGGTTCTGTATTCCGTCCTCCATTTGGTTCTACGACCCTAGCTCCTTATCCTGTACTTGCGACCGCTGTAGTTGGTCCAAGGTTTTGTGTTCCTGTAGCTCTCATCTGTTCAAAGAAAGTCTGCATCATTTCCTGTTGACTTTTCAACAATCTCCCTTGCAATGAATTGGCCATAGCCTCCATTTCATCACTGGTTATGTAGATCGAAGCTTGTCCTTCTCCAGCTCCGGAGGATGCTTCTTGACTTCCTTCCTGTTGGCTTATCTCAGCCCTCTGCTTTCTACTGGTTTGTCGAGTCATTCTCTCTAAATCTGAATCCTTCAAGCACTTCAAATCCGAACTTCAATCCAATGTAGCGGGTGCTAGTCCCTCTCAATGAAAGCACCAAAGCATTTGCGCCAAAAATGGTCACAAACCCCAAATACCGTGAAAGCACTAGTGTATGAACACAAATCAGCAATATTCAAGCACAAATCCCAGATCTAAGCAAACAACAAGCAGCAATCCAATAATAACAAATAAAGACATGACATTTATAGTGGTTCGGCTATCTCCGGCCTACGTTCATTTTAAAGTTTTATCTTTTATTGATTATCCTTGCTGGTTACAAATGATTACAACGATTACAATGAAGTAATTTGAGTATAACAGTGATAGTAATGTGTAGAGTTGAATCCGACAGAGTCTGGACGTCGAATGGTCAAAAGATCCATTTTCTGTAGGCTTCATTGGGCTATTTATAGGCGTAGGAGGCTGATATCGCGCTCAAACTTTGGGAGACTTCTTATGGCACGTGAGTGGGCCCACGCGACCGACCCTACCAAGTTTTGACTCGATCTGTGATCGATACGAAACAATTTCGTATCCATCAAAAAATGATCCAATCGAGCTGAAACTTGGCAGGATTGCTCTTTACCTTGTATGCAAGCTACTGTGAAAATTTCGTTGCATTTGGATCAATTTTTTAGGAGATATGATCGATACGAGTCGACATTCTTCAGAAGGTTGTCCGGTTCGAATCCATGGCTTCATATCCATCCCTTTCGAATCGATCAGGAGCACGTGCGTGCAGTGAAGTAGAGTGATGTGGAGCGAGTTTTTTGGATTGATCCAATTTTAGTGGCATATTGACCGAGTTATTCGTGCGCCTTGTTCGCATCGTTATTTATTGATGAAGACCATTTCACATCCATCGCATGCAGCTCCATTCGCACCGGTAATTTATCATCGTTCGTACCGATCGACCTTGGTCTAGTTTGTAGCGATCAAATCGATACGAACTAGTTGCACTTGCAGATCGATACAAGCAACAGTTGTGTGGTAGACACGAACACGGCATGCGATGGACTCGATTAGGGGCTGGTCGATACGAACTCAATGGACACGAATAGCACGGCCCGGGATCGATTCGAACCTGATGGCTTCAAACAGGGCCGAGATGAGGTCTCTCTGATCGATTCGAAGTTGCTGGCTCCTGATGGATTCGAACAAACTGAGGCGGTGTCGTTCCGATGGATACCAAACCGATCGATCAAATAAGCCAATGTCATGATTTCCTGATGGATACGAACATGGTGGATTCGAACAAACTATCACCTCAACCCACCGATGGATACGAACAACATGTTCTTTTCACCTTGCATCGATCAAATCTCCTTCATACGAACTCCGATTAACATGAAATTTGAAATATAGCTTCTTCTTGCTTCGATCATCATCTCCAATCGATTCCGTCCTAATCGAAGCTCAGTCAAATTTTAACGACATCGATTGCAGCCCTATTTTCAATCGATCTCCAATCCTGATATCCATTATTCCTTGCCAATTTGTTAATATTCCAGCCTTGACCAAAAGGTAGGACAACATAAATGATTTAAAAATCTCTAAGTCCCCAAAGTGCGGACTAGAGTACTTTGAGTCCCCAGAGTGCGGACCAAAGTATAAACGACTTAAAAATCTCTAAGTCTCCAGAGTGTGGACTATTAGTACTCTGAGTCCCTAGAATGTGGACTAGAGTATAAATGACTTAAAACTCTCTAACTCTCCAGAGTGCGGACTAGAGTACTCCAAGTCCCCAAAGTGCAGACTAGAGTATAAACGACTTAAAAGCTCTAAGTCCCCAGAGTGCAGACTAGAGTACTTTGAGTCCTCAGAGTGCGGACTAGAGTATAAACGACTTAAAAATATTTAAGTCCCTAGAGTGCGGACGAGAGTACTCTGAGTCCCTAGAGCGCAGACTAGAGTATAAACAACTTAAAAATTTCTAGGTCCCCGGAGCGTAGACTTGAGTGCTCCGAGTCCCTGGAGTGTGGGCTAGAGTACAAATGATTCAGAAAACATTGAAGTCCCTGGAGCATGGACTAAAAGTATTCTAAGTCCCCAGAGCATGGACTAAAGGATTTACGATTCCAAAAATTTCCGAGTCATATGGAAGTGAATTGGAGCTTGTGTAACTCACAAGATTTTGAATTTCGGTTACAAGTTATATAGTAAGCTGAACAACGAAAATCATCGAAAGCAAAGAAACAAAGTTTCATTTACCAATCCAAAATAAAGTTCCATTACAATTTCCCCTGAACTTGGAGCCAAAAGTCTATTTACAATGATTAAATAGAAATAACTACATAATTCAGACTTATTCGGGTTGAATAAGGCACGATCGGATGGCTACTTCTTTGATTTCTTTTCCTTCCTCGGTTTCTCTGGAGGATCCTCACCTGAGCGTTTCCTCTTGGATGTCTTTCTTCCTAGTGAGATGGTGCCCGGGAAGGAGGAGGAACTTCCAGTAGCCTGGTCCCGCCGAGGAGAATGACCTTCAAGGGCCTGTTCAGGGGATCGTCCAATTCCATCACTTGGGGCTCAACCCTAATTTCAACTTTCTTCTTCCCCTCTTCCTTGATTTGTTCCTCCATGCTCAGTTTCGAAGTATGTTCGAAAGCATCCATGATTTTGACTTCATCATGTTCTTCTGTAGGTGAGGGGTTCTTGAGTTTGTCCTTATCGAGCACCCCGATCATTTGAGCATCGGGTCCAGGGTCATTCCCAGTATGAGATGCCTCTCCCAATTTTTCTTCCTTCTCCATGGCCGCATCACTCCTTGGAGTTAGTTAGGGGTTAGAATGGCCTACACAAGTTACAAAAGATGAATGTTAGAATACAATTATTGCCGCTAAGAAGCGATGGTTATTTGAACTTTAGAAAGGAAGGTTAAGTACAAGTCATTGGCTGACTCTTAGCTGTTTTGGGAGTCTCACTCTCAGGGATAGGGGGTAGAATGTGGATATCAAGCCTGCGTTTCTCTAGATCATAGCCAATGGGCAGTTCAAAAGGATCGAGTGGAGAGCGGCCGGTCGACTGAGTAGAAGGTAAGACTTGAGATTCAGTTCCGGATGGACCGGTACGTCGTCCTTCCCTTTTGATAAGGAGAAATCTCTTCTATAAAGAAATTTGGATGCAGATAAGTCGAAAGGCTCATTTCCTCGAAGCACTTCCTTCACAAAAGATTCCTTATCAACCTCCTCGGTGCCCAGCTCTACTTGTTTGAATTTTATCAAGGTGTCCCATGCCTCAACTAATGATTCGAGGTAACCCTCACCCAGAAAAGATAGATCATGGTGCATGAGAACCCGAGCGTTGTATTCAACAATAAGCGGATCAAATAAGCATTTGATTTCGTCTCTCCAGGCTTCAGCAGCTGCCTCAAGACGAGAGTTGATTTTTGTCAATGCTATTCTTTTACCTTCTTCGTGGGCTGCGTTCCTTAACGCTTCAGCTTTGGAGAGCTCCTCATCAAGCTTTGTTTTTAGAAGTCGTGTAGCGACAATCTTTTCACAATATTGTTGCGACTCCTCTTGAGCGGCAGTTTTTTCTTCCTTTTCTTTGAGAAGCAGCTCTTACAATTCTTTGACTCGTTGAGCGAAGACATCCTTCTCCTTTTGAAAGAAGTCTTTCTCTAAGGCTAAAGCGGCACAGCGTTGAATCGTTTCATCAATTTCCCTACTGTGGGTAGCTTTCAGATGACTGACTACCTAGGCTGTGCCTTTAGCGTTTTGTTGGGCAGTTTCAAATTGAGATTTTGACGAGGAAAGCTCTTTATCCTGGGCTTTGATAATGTCTTTATCATGGATGGCTTGAGTTTTAGGCGATCAATCTCATACTAACGTTCCATGGAAACTTCTGAAACTTTTTCAGCCAAGTGAACATATGCATCGTGTTAGACGTAGACATCGTTATTGCAAGCGATGGCGCTTTGTTTGACATGCCCCGGAAATGGATGAATTGCAAGAAAATTTTTAGCCCCGTCAAAGCATCTGTTCAGAAACATGGCTTTAAGTGCATTCAATCTTTCGGCTACTGACGGATCATGTGCAGAAATCTGAGGAATTTGCTTAGCCGGAGCCATAGATTTTTTATGAGGCTCACGAGTTTGCTTCGTGCTGGATGAACCAGAGTGTTAGTCGCGGGGAGCCTCAAATTGAGACCCCTTCTAAGAAGATTTCTCCCTACTATGCTCTGAGTGAGGGGGAGGATCATTGGGGTACAAAGAATGACTGTATGTTTTTCTTTGCGAAGATGACGAGTCTCTGGGACGGCAATCCCTATCGTCGCTATCATCTAATTCTCGGCATCTACCTAACCCCGAATCCCAACTGGAGTGATGAAAGATAGAAGACCCACGAAGGTGGTTGAATCTGTGAGTGCACCCCATATCACCTGAACAGAAATTAAGTAAGGACGAGTTAGCAAGAATAATATAATGGCTGAAGTTTTGGTGCAGGGTGAAATGTAGGTGTTCGCGTGTGTCCTAGTGATTCCCCCCGACGGACTGGTTTCTTTTGCTTTACTTATTGGGGTTGACTCTCCGTATCGACCGACCGAATTGCCTACATCGCCTCTCATGGGTGAATTAAGCCCCATATCTCCTAGGTCGTTAAAACCATAATTCAGCAAGTCATCGGGGATGGTCAGGTCTAAAAGACCTTTTAGTGAACTCTTTGGATGTTGGGGAGATGATTTTTTCTCGATCGGGGTGATGTAACTTTAGAAGTTCCGCCAATTATTTTATTCTTCAATTTATAGGGTAAGCTATTTTGCCTCTTCGAAAGGGAAGTGATTTTGGTGACGTCAGGTACGTCGGTTATAGGCTCAATATCCAAGACTAAGTTCTCATCGGTCGTTTTTGGCGCCTTAGCTTCCTTTATTTCACCTTCTTCAGATATATCAGGGATTCCCCCTATAGAGGGCATCGAAGGCCCAGCTTGCCTTGCCTTTTTCCGAGGTGGTTCTGGTTGAAGTGGCACAAGGAGGGAGATTTGTTCGACGGCCTTCCGCCAACAATCTGAACTTTAAAAGCAATTCGTTAGAAATGATGGATTTGATCTCCCAGTCTCCCATGGGAACAGCTCGAATGGCCTCGATGGCCTCGGAATACTCGGTGCCTTCAGGATGTGGGCTAATGCCCACAAAAGATGGAAGGAGGTTTAGAAAGAATACACTTCATGCCCTAGACAAATAATGAGTCCAAAAATGAAAGTTACTTCTTTACAACCATCTTCTCGCAAAGCCTGGTGCAACGCATGTAAAACCATTCTTTCTTATATTGGGAGAATTTACTCCATGCCCCCGTCAAGATCTGACACTTAGAGTGTGGCTTAAGGAAATGAAAGAGGGGCTTTCAAACCGTCTTTTTAAGCGATAGATGTAGCAGATATCCTCAAGAGTGGGGAGACTGAATAAGATTCTCATAAAGAGAATGCAAGTGCCATGGATGAATGCATGACTGTTGGGGTGAAGCTGTGCCAGAGCGATCCTGATGTGCTGCAGCACCTCGTGGAGAAATGAATTGAACGGTGGCACACTCTCGACCCAGCACATGAATTTTTTGCAAGCTGTATACCTGGATGGGGAAAATGAGGCCGGTCTTGTCCTGACGGAACTAGAATGCCATCAAAAGAAATTCCATGAATCGAGCATAACCGGCAAAGAGCAACTTCACCGATTCTTGAAGCTGGTGAATCGGTCGGATTATCCAGGATAACTGCTCCATCTATAGTATCAGAAGCGGGGCCAATAGCTGCAGCAGATAGATCTGGAACACCTTGTATGGGTTGCCGTTAGATTTGAAGTCCCTACTACCTCCTCCTGTTGAGAACTTGGCTTAGGCCTATCAGATACTATAGCAGAACTCGATTTCCTAAACATCTTTAAAGAGCGACGGATATGAATAGATACATGTTTAAGCTATACTTGAAAGACATTTGATATTAGATATAACAAGAGAATATTCCCCTCATGTGGTATATGGACTAGTGCAATCATCCAAGCATGAGTATAAAAGAATTAAAGCTTTAAAGACCGACGAAGTGTAATTGAGCATTAAGCTATCATCTACGAAGACCGTCATCGTTGACCGTCTCCAAGAGCTTGCCCTATGATTCGGTAGTAGGGGTCTTGATATCGGACATTGGAATTATATGTTGAAGGCTGTTATTTGCTTTTGTTAAGTTGAACGCGCGTTTATTGTTCTTAAAAACTATAGAGTCATTAGTCCAAACTAGTTCCATATGTTCATTTGCTTAAGTTCTTGTCATTATTCATTATTCTATAGTTAGGCATGGAGGTATGTGATCTTAACATGTGCTACGTTTAAGTGGAAATAATTTCGGTTGTTAATGCCGATCCCAAAATTCGAAGCCGATTGCCTTTCTGAACCTACATACTGAACCTCTCACCTACGAATTACCGAAAGACTCTCTAGACCGAAAGCACCGACCCAGTTACTTTCCTCTCTCTCACTCTCTAATCACCTTTCTACTTTCTTAAGTCCCCACCGACCCACACTCTCCCCCTCAATACCAAGCGACTCCCTCATTCAAGATACCGAACCATGCTCTCCTTCAAGGCCAAGCGATTTCTCGGTCAATCTGCCGAATCGTTCCTCTGGATTGTGACCGACTCATGGCGTCACAAGCAACTACTGAACCACAATCTCATTTCACAACATGACCGACCCGCATTTACTTTTGAGTCATTCATCGCAGGACACTTTCTCTCTTTCACCTAAGTCGTAGATTATGAATTCTAAAAACTACGACCACTAAGTGACTAATTCGTCAACCATCTACGACGATCGAAACTCTAATTTAAAGGTGTTCCTTCTTCGTGGTTTGACTTTCCCTCTCTCCTCAATTATCCTCTACCCGTTCCTATAACCCAAAAAAAGGGAAAGCCACCCACTAGAGTAATGAAACTTCGTATGTCATTTCGAGTGTTGATAAGAGGTTCGTACCTATAAAGAAGTCTTAGGATTTATGGAAGATTCGAGATGTAGGATTGAGGAATCGATTGAGTTCAAGAACAGCTAGAATCACGAAGGGATGAATGTGATGTTCGATGATAAGCGAATGGTTAGGTTTGGGAGGATAAGGAGAATAAGGGCTAGTGAGAGGGACATAAAGTAAAGGAGAGGGGAAGAGAGCGAAGGGAAGAGCTTTTATATGCAGCAGTGGGAAGGTGAATGGGCAGTTGTCTTCAGAATCGGCCCACACACTTTGAGTATGTTGGTGGGGTGAGGTAGTATTCAAATTAGCCGTATGGGTCAGTAGCGACATGCCAAACCACTCTTTGCTGACATACCCGAATGAGTGGGTCGGTCTATTAAGTGTCAATTCACTCACTGAAAAGAGAGAGAGAGAGAGAAGAATAACAAAATAAAGTGCCAATGATAAATATGTTCAGAAAATCAACTATTATTCAGCCTTCGAGGAGTTGCATACACCTAGTTTTTGAAAAGGACGAAGACGAGATTTAACCAACGGACGATTATCATTCTAAACGAGATAGTTCCCGAAAGCAAAGACAGATTGCTAATTCAGAGCGCATCATGTTGGTTCACACAATGCGCTTTGGGGGGCAAATGTTACCCGACACCTTGGCCCGGCTTCAAAGCGATAGTTGCAGAAGTGATAGTTAGTTCTAGATGAGATTCTGGCTAAGAAGAGACTGCAGATATAAGGGTTTGGTGTAATCTATATGTTTCTGCATTGATACGTGGCTCGATCGAGACGGTTCAGAGCACACGGCTCGATCGGGGCAGTTCAAAACATGTGGCTCGGTCGGGAAAGTTCAGAACACATGGCTCGGTCGAGGCAGTTCGGAACACATGGTTTGGCCAAGGTAGAAGGTTGCGTGTCGTCGATTTAATTGGGCAGCATATACGGATTGGCCAAGGTAAAGAGGTCGTGTGCCGCTCGGTCAAAGAAAGGTGGCGTTAGGAACTCGACGCGTATCGCTCGGTCAGGAATGGAGAACGAGATGGCTTGGTCTGGAAGGTTAACTCATTGCTCGGCCTGGAGGGATAACCCGTTGCTCGGCCTAGAAGGGAGGTTCATCACTCGGTCGAGGGAGGATAGCCAAGAAAGGTTGGTCAATTGTGGCTCGGCATATTGGTTCGTCATTTTTCGATTGGTCGGGAATCGTCCGATAAACCTGGACCGGTCAACTCGAGATCACCATATATGGGCCGAGTTGCCTTGGTCTAGAGCCTGCATGGGTGCGTCTAGCCTATCTTTGTATGTAAATAGAGGGACAAAGGTGCAATGAAAAGGGACCTTTTTTTGGGAGAACTCTGGAGACACTCTACCATTTTCTACACTAGCTTTCTTTCAGTTCAAATTTGTATTCGAGCTATTTGTTATGGATTGTATCTGTATCCAAGTATTGGAGGAAAGCAATAAAGATTATATTAACAGTGGACGTAGGCAATTATTCTGAACCACTAGAATTCTGGTATTCTTATTTCTGCAGTTAGTTTTGCATACATCCCTCAGTTTTAATTTATTTTCTTCATTAATCTCTCTACATAATTCTACTCATGGGTGTTAGTAACCAATTTTGGTGCTAACATCCGGTGTACGTATATAATTTTCTATCCTATGGTAAAGTGTTATGGATTTTACCATTTCAATCCGCAATTTAAAATTTTACGGTTATATATCATTTCAAGCCGCAGTCACGAATTTAATAAAAATCTATAAAATCGCTCATGTCTATCGTTTCAACCCATAATGATTTTTTCCTATTCTATCGATCGTTCGGGTATGTATCATTTCAACCCGTATGGAGCTTGTAGTGTTATAACAATATAAAATACATCTAGTCATCCAATATCAACAATCAAACATCCATCACAATCATCATCCAAATAAATCAATAAACATCAGTAGATAACTCAAAACCAATAACAGGTATTAAATTGACAATTTAAAATTCAATATTAGATTAAATGACGATTAAATGCAATAAAAATCAAATTTAACCAGAATGACAATTTAAACGTACCAAACATCAATCAATAAATTTCTAATCACATCATAAATTAATTTAACTAACATAAGATAATTTAGTAGCTGTGAGTGGGCTAAAATACTCACCTTTGAATTCAAATCGATTTGAAACCCAAATTAGGGTCCAAATTTGAACAGTCTTAGAATTTGTCTAAATCAGCGAGAAAATGTCTGGAATTTCGATACGATCATAGCGGAGGAAACCGCTCATAAATCTGACCTCGTACATGAAAGTTATCACAATTAGAAGTTTATACGATTTATAGTTAAAATAACTAAAATAAACATTACCCTCTCTCTCTCTCTCCAAAAGCCATGTCAGCACCCTATCCTCACGCTACGCTAACTCAAACCGTTCGATCACGACCAAAACCTGCAGACTGCATCGCCACAACCACGTTCGATCACCGCTTGACACGATCGTGACTACCCCCAAGCCTCGCCGCGACCTCGCTTGAACCATCACCATAACCCCGCCCATGCATCGCCAGACGTTACCCGATCGAGCTTGAGATTCACCCGCCCACCGCCATAAACACTTAACCTAATCAAATTTTTGCAGGCAATCTTGCCGTTGAATCTCCAAATGACCACCGCTTATGCACTCCACTCGTGGCTTTCCACAACCCGGTAACCCTCTTTCAATGAGCCATCGAAGTCGATCGCAACCCGACGAACGACCGAGAATTAATCATCCAATTCTGGCCACATATAAACTCAAATTGAAAAACAAACTGCATATTTGACTTGCGCTCATCTAAAGTTTCAAATCGATATATAATGAAATGACCCTGACTCGGTCTTCGAAAATCGGCACCGAATACGTCACTCGTATTCAAATGCCGCAGATCCAAACTTAAATGGTTAGTTTGCTCACCTGATATTTGCAAACAAAGATAAACAGAGAAGCCAACCCTGGGTTTGTTCCTTGATTTGATCTGGAACTGTTGATTTTATTTTTGAATTGAATCTGCACTTGATCCTGATTTGTACTTTGTTGAGTTGATCTGTGTAACTTCATTTAGTTGCATGCTTTTGTTTTCAGAATGAAGATACTTTTTTTTTGATCTACACTTTGATTACTTTTTTCTGTTTTCCCAGGTTTTGAAACTTCTAGGTTTGAGGAAATTTGAAATTTGCATAATGCTTTCAGATTCCTGATTTTTTTTCAGATTTCAGGTTTGGATTAGATAAATTTGGAGATGGAAGAAAACTTAATACATTAGCCTTGTTTGTGTTTATTTGCAAATTAATATCTTTTAAAAAAAACAATGTGCCACTTTGTTTATTCATTTTACACTTGTTATTCTATTTACCTCCTTATCTTACAAATGTCAAATGTTATTTTAAATTGTGTTTTAAACCTTGGTTTATAATTAATTTATAACTTTGTTTTTAATTCTTACTTTATTTTATGAAACATGTTTTCATCTATGTTATGTATTTTAAATATTATACTTCATTTCAAAAGATATACTCATATTAATATTGGAAAACAAAATTTTATTAGTTTTCAAATGCATAGAGATTTGAAATCCAATTTAGCTGCAATACATTTCTATTTGAATTTAAAAGCAAATTTTCAAATTAGTTCACAATTGTAAATGAATACTTTCCTTTTAACATTACCATATGTTTTAATGTTACATACAATCTATGTTTTTATTATTTTCAAATGGTATTAGGCTTTATTAATTTCAAAATGTAAATACATATTAAGACTTTATATTTATACATTTTAATTTGTACTTACACAAATTTATAACAAATGATTTAGATTCAATTTCAACCTTTAACTTACACTTAAGTTTAGGTTAAAATCAATTTATAACGCATTTCCTTTTAAGTTATTACTTTACATACTTCTCATATTAATTTCTCAATTAATCCAAATCATTAAAGTAACGCTCATAATCAATAACCACAAATTAGTGAATTAATTGAAATTGATTACAAATTAACTTAACACCCTAACCAAATAAGTAACGCACAATAGATATTGTCATTAACTCTTAATTGCACTTTTAGAGGTTCATTAATTACACCCCAATATTGTAATTACTTACATAACACTGGTTTTACTCAATTAACATTTATTACAAACTATTCCAAAATTTATTAGTTCTCATATATTATATTTATAACCAAGTGTAACTTTTAACTCGAATTGGTTGGATTTCCTTTCAAGTTATTAATACTTAACTTATACTAACATATTCCTTAATTTATTCCAATTACCGTTACAATGTTTTTATTACATAATTAATTAAAAACAGAATCAGAATTAGAAACAGAATCAGAATTAGAAAAGGTTTTTAAATTAAAATCCGAATCTGATTTAGAAAGATTCCTAAAAGAGAGAATGGATAATCTCAGATTAAATACTCTTGAAGAAGAATCTTCTCAAAATAATAACTATCATACGGTTCAAGATGAGGTAAATAAACTTGAAAAATATGCATATAAACCTTCACAAAAATTATTTTACTACAGGAGACCTTCTCCAATGGATACTTTACCTGAAGAACCAGATTTTATTACTAATAATAGTTACAATGGGAAAGGTATATATGAATGGAATATTGACACATTCAGTGAAAAACAAATATTTAATGTAGCTCATCGTATGCTAATGTATAGCACGGTTTGCAAAAATAATGGTAATAATGACGTTACTGTGGCAAGAATGATAGTCGCTGGTTTCACAGGCCAGCTTAAAGGATGGTGGGATAATTATCTTCCTACGTCTCATAAAAATGAGATTTACAACACAATAAAGCAAGAAGATGGACAAATGGTCCAAAATGCTGTATATACTTTAATAGTTACTATTCTAGAACATTTTACTGGAAGAGTATCTGACAATAATGAAAGTGTTCGCACACTTCTACAGAATCTAAGGTGTAAAACATTAACCGATTTTAGGTGGTACAAAGATACATTTTTAAATAGAGTAATGGAATTACCAGAGAGTAATAGCTCTCATTGGAAATCAAAATTTATTGATGGACTACCCTCCTTATTTGCTGAAAGGGTAAGAAAATCTTTAAGGAAAGATAAAATAAATATTCCTTACGAAGGTTATACTTATGGTAAGCTTATTGGAACATGCATCCAAGAAGGCTTATCATTGTGTAATGAAATAAAATTGAATCTACAAATAAAACGACAAAATTTAACTGAAAGAAATCAACTAGGACAATTTTGTAGTCAATTTGGGATGGATGTTCCAAACATTAATAAATCCCATAGAAAAGATAATAAATCCAAAGAATTTTTTAGAAAAAAGAAGAGATTTTATTCTCATAAAAAGATGGAACAAAAAGCCCAAAGAAAAGAAGAAAGATTAAATAAAAAGAAAACGAAAATTATCCACTGTTATAAATGTGGAAAAGTTGGACATTATGCAAATAGATGTAAACTAAAAAAGAAAATTGATAATTTACAGATTCATAATAAACTAAAAGAAACGTTATCTAAACTTTTGCTCGAATCTAGCTTTGAAAATAGTTCAGAAATAGAATCTGAAAATGATTCAGATTTTTCAGTCACTACTGAAAACCTTAAAGGTCTTGACGAAGAATCATCACAATCGGATGAATGTTGTGAACCTTGTGGACAAGGAAAACCCTGTCTAAACCCAATAATAGAAAAAGAAGATGAAAAAGATGAATTTTATAAAATACTCTCACAATTTCAAGATTTAAATATTAGTGTATTAACTAATAATAATATTATAGAATTCTTAAAATTGGTTAAAGACCCGGAATTAAGGTCAAAAATGATAGATATTCCAGAAACAAGAAAAAATAATGAGTCATCAACAGAGACATTTCAAAATATTGGAAATTCTAAAAATCCGTATTCCATGAATGAAGTTCATAAACTTTTGAAAGAACAACAAAGAATTGAATATCCTACTACTGTAGACGACCTTAATATTGAAATCCAAAATCTTAAAAAAGAAATCCAAATAATAAAAAATGAAAATAGAAATCTTGATTATAGACTCTCTTTTCTAGAACAGTCAAAACAAATTATTCCTATTGAAAACAATCAAGTAAATTGTTCTCAAGAAGGATTTCTTTCAAAATTGGATATCATAATATCCCAAAAATGGTTTATCAAAATAACCCTTCTAATTGACAACCATTTTAAAAAGGAATTAACTGCACTTATAGATAGCGGTGCAGATATGAATGTAATTCAAGAAGGAATAATTCCAACTAGGTATTTTCATAAAACCACTAATTTATTAAGTCATGCAGGTGGAGGAAAACTTGATATTCAACTTAAATTACCACATGCTTATATATGTAAAAATAAAACTTGTATTCCTACAAGCTTTTTACTATTTTAGTTTTTACATATATAAGCATGTGGTAATTTAAGTTGAATATCAAGTTTTCCTCCACCTGCATGACTTAATGAATTAGTGGTTTTATGAAAATACCTAGTTGGAATTATTCCTTCTTGAATTACATTCATATATGCACCGCTGTCTATAAGTGCAGTTAATTCCTTTTTAAAATGGTTGTCAATTAGAAGGGTTATTTTGATAAACCATTTTTGGGATATTATGATATCCAATTTTGAAAGAAATCCTTCTTGAGAACAATTTACTTGATTGTTTTCAATAGGAATAATTTGTTTTGACTGTTCTAGAAAAGAGAGTCCATAATCAAGATTTCTATTTTCATTTTTTATTATTTGGATTTCTTTTTTAAGATTTTGGATTTCAATATTAAGGTCGTCTACAGTAGTAGGATATTCAATTCTTTGTTGTTCTTTCAAAAGTTTATGAACTTCATTCATGGAATACGGATTTTTAGAATTTCCAATATTTTGAAATGTCTCTGTTGATGACTCATTATTTTTGCTTGTTTCTGGAATATCTTCCATTTGATCTATCATTTTTGACCTTAATTTCGGGTCTTTAAACAATTTTAAGAATTCTATAATATTATTATTAGTTAATACAGTAATATTTAAATCTTGAAATTGTGAGAGTATTTTATAAAATTCATCTTTTTCATCTTCTTTTTCTATTATTGGGTTTAGACAGGGTTTTCCCTGTCCACAAGGTTCACAACATTCATCCGATTGTGATGATTCTTCGTCAAGACCTTTAAGGTTTTCAGTAGTGACTGAAAAATCTGAATCATTTTCAGATTCTATTTCTGAACTATTTTCAGAGCTAGATTCGAGCAAAAGTTTAGATAACGTTTCTTTTAGTTTATTATCAATCTGTAAATTATCAATTTTCTTTTTTAGTTTACATCTATTTGCATAATGTCCAACTTTTCCACATTTATAACAGTGGATAATTTTCGTTTTCTTTTTATTTAATCTTTCTTCTTTTCTTTGGGCTTTTTGTTCCATCTTTTTATGAGAATAAAATCTATTCTTTTTTCTAAAAAATTCTTTGGATTTATTATCTTTTCTATGGGATTTGTTAATGTTTGGAACATCCATCCCAAATTGACTACAAAATTGTCCTAGTTGATTTCTTTCAGTTAAATTTTGTCGTTTTATTTGTTGATTCAATTTTATTTCATTACACAATGATAAGCCTTCTTGGATGCATGTTCCAATAAGCTTACCATAAGTATAACCTTCGTAAGGAATATTTATTTTATCTTTCCTTAAAGATTTTCTTACCCTTTTAGCAAATAAGGAGGGTAGTCCATCAATAAATTTTGATTTCCAATGAGAGCTATTACTCTCTGGTAATTCCATTACTCTATTTAAAAATGTATCTTTGTACCACCTAAAATCGGTTAATGTTTTACACCTTAGATTCTGTAGAAGTGTGCGAACACTTTCATTATTGTCAGATACTCTTCCAGTAAAATGTTCTAGAATAGTAGCTATTAAAGTATATACAGTATTTTGGACCATTTGTCCATCTTCTTGCTTTACTGTGTTGTAAATCTCATTTTTATGAGACGTAGGAAGATAATTATCCCACCATCCTTTAAGCTGGCCTGTGAAACCAACGACTATCATTCTTGCCACAGTAACGTCATTATTACCATTATTTTTGCAAACCGTGCTATACATTAGCATACGATGAGCTACATTAAATATTTGTTTTTCACTGAATGTGTCAATATTCCATTCATATATACTTTTCCCATTGTAACTATTATTAGTAATAAAATCTGGTTCTTCAGGTAAAGTATCCATTGGAGAAGGTCTCCTGTAGTAAAATTATTTTTGTGAAGGTTTATATGCATATTTTTCAAGTTTATTTACCTCATCTTGAACCGTATGATAGTTATTATTTTGAGAAGATTCTTTTTCAAGAGTATTTAATCTGAGATTATCCATTCTCTCTTTTAGGAATCTTTCTAAATCAGATTCAGATTTTAATTTAAAAACCTTTTCTAATTCTGATTCTATTTTTAATTTAAATCCTTTAATTTTAGGAGGAGGTTGCAGACTTGAAGTTGCAATTACTTCGCTTACTTCTTTAGTTGTAATTGAAACAGTGGGTTTTATATTGTTAATAGCAGAAAATATTTTTTCTATTTTGTTATGTAATGAAGTAATTTGTTCACCAATAACAGCTAAATATAAATTTGCATAATTTTGTTGTTCAAATATTTGGTTTATTTGTCTTACAGTAATTTGTAATGTGTCATTTTCTAGAATTTTAGAAAATGCATTAAAACTTAAGTTCTTCCCATTATTTTCTATTTGAAAAGACTGTTGGGGAGGATAGACTGCTTTTAGTAGATTTCCATTTGATAGTTTATAATCTCTTTCTATTACAGAAATGTATTGTTCAATATAATTTGCTGTAAACCAAGGAATAAAGGGAAACATTATATTCCTTGTAGTTGTGAATTTATAAAATTCTTCTTGAAAATATTTCTGTTCTTCTGTTGAAAAGTTTTCAAAAAACCATTTTCTAAATGGTTCCCATTTTGGAAGGTTAAATTCTAATTTAATTTTTTGTCTGGCCGGAGAACCAGGGCTAAAATCAATTTTAGTTATATTATTCATTAAATAGAGAAGTTCATTTCTGATTCAGTTATATCCGCTTCTTGGTTGTTGTAAATACCTTTGACAATATTATTCCTGTTTATATATAATTTTTCTACAGTGTTATCTTTCAAGGATTCATCATTAGACGATTTTCTTTCAGTTTCCCTAATTTGAGATGTGGACATCCTTGATGGAGATTCAATAGGAAAATCAAAAGGTGAAATATGAGAGTGAAAGGATTTTGCTCTTGATAAATATGTGTTACTAGAACTGGGTCTAGAAAGATTATTATCCATTTGTATTTGAATAGTTCCTTCAGGGGTTTGTATGATATTAGTAATATTATTATTTGTCATTGGTTGTGAAGGAATGGCTTTTTCTATTTTCCAATTTTCTGGAAGAGGAATTTCTTCCCATTTTATTGCTCTTCTTGTTGTTATATTAGATTGACTAAAATTTGTTTCTATTAAAATAGTTTCATTTAAAGGTTTATCAACCAATTTGCACTGAGGATTTAGGGTATATAAAGGTTTATAATAAATTCGATAACAAATACACATTACTTCAAATCCTGCAATATAATTATATCATGGGTCTTAACATTTAAAGTAATAGCTTCTAAAATATTAACATCAGATAAAGATAGTTGTAAATTTGGATAAACATTAAAATAAACTGGACCATGTGCCAGACTTGACTGTATTAATCCCATTAATGATTTTTTCCAATCTAAATTTCTACCATCTCTTAAAGCAGCTATAAAGCTTTCAGGTAATCCTTCCAGAGTTAAAGGTTTAAATGCAATTTGTATTAAACCTATATGGATAAACTTATGTGTTTGCCTATAAGGCTGTAAGTTTTTTCATTTAATAGTTTAATTATCATTTCGTCATTATCTAGAGAAATTGACTCTTCTGTAGTTTTAACTACTTGTTTTAAACCAAGTCTTTCAAAAGTACCTAATTGGTATATTACCTTAGGTTCAATTTTGGGAATTGTCCATTTATTTAGTAAGTCTAAATTTTGGGGAATATCATATGTAACATTCCAAAATACAACTTTTAAATCCAATTAATTTTATAAAAATATTAATTATTGAATTTCAATCTCAAAATCAAATTTCAAGTGATAATCTATTTATATAAATAAACATACACCTTATTTATTTTGGAAAATTTAAATATACCCAAAAATCCTATTCACAATATATTTCATTCTTAGAACTTCCAGCTTAAAATTCAATTCAATTTTATTTTTATATTTCAAATTCAAAATAAATTCTAAATAAATTCACAATTAAATCAAAAATTAAATTTATTTCCAATTTCAATTTGATTTAAAAACGGGAATGTTACAGATTCCCCCCCTTAAGAAAATTTCGTCCTCGAAATTTGCCAGGGAGACAACAAAAGATGGATACACAAAGATAGAGAATCGACCGATTATCTATTCTGTATTTGGCTTACTAAATCAGAATATAATTAATAGATACAAGAACGAATCTATTTAACTCTTTACAAGATACTTGGATTATCCAGATCTACAAAGTATGCAAGGGCATTGGTTAGTTCGAAGGAATAACTAACCACTCGTAGAATATATCTGGATCTAAAAGAATAAAAAGATATATGGATGCAATCTTAAAACTTTTTTAGTTTAAACAAAGTATTCCTATCAACCGTAGCAATCAAAGCAAACAATTCACCCAAACAAACAATTCCGACCCATCTTGGAGTTTATGTCCCATGCAAATATATCAAAGTTTCTTCTAGGAGCTGTTAGGAATCATTAAAGAATTGGAAAAAATGAATCAAAGGAGAATGATAGAGAAAAGATTGTTTCCTGGTTGTTGCAGGGTATTGACCATTTGTAGTGGTACTCCCTTGTCCCATATCTCGTCTTCTTCTTGCACTTATACTTACTATCAGTGAATAGTAAGAGAATTTACTGAGGCATACAGACGGATATCTTAAGGATATACTCATTCTAGGGTCCTATCTCTAATGAGTCACTTAATGTGCTATACTCCTGAGCTAAAGTTTCAACCTTCAGCTCTGATACCAAATGAAACGACCCTGACCCGGCCTTCTAAAATCGGCACCGAATACGTCACTCGTATTCAAGTGCCGCAGATCCAAACTTAAATGGTTAGTTTACTCACCTGATATTTTCAAACAAAGAAGAACAGAGAAGCCAAGCCTGGGTTTGTTCCTTGATTTGATCTGGAACTGTTGATTTTATTTTTGAATTGAATCTGCATATGATCCTGATTTGTACTTTGTTGAGTTGATCTGTGTAACTTGATTTAGTTGCATGCTTTTGTTTCCAGAATGAAGATACTTTTGTTTTGATCTACTCTTTGATTACTTTTTCCTGTTTTCCTAGGTTCTGAAACTTCCAGGTTTGAGGAAATTTGAAATTTGCATAATGCTTTCAGATTCCTGATTTTTTTCAGGTTTCAGGTTTAGATTAGATAAATTTGGAGATGGAAGAAAACTTAATACATTAGCCTGGTTTGTATTTATTTGCAAATTAATATCTTTTAAAAAAACAATGTGCCACTTGTTTATTCATTTTACACTTGTTATTCTATTTACCTCCTTATCTTACAAATGTCAAATGTTATTTTAAATTGTGTTTTAAACCTTGGTTTATAATTAATTTATAACTTTGTTTTTAATTCTTACTTTATTTTATGAAACATGTTTTCATCTATGGTATGTATTTTAAATCTTATACTTCATTTCAAAAGATATACTCATATTAACATTGGAAAACAAAATTTTATTAGTTTTCAAATGCATAGAGATTCGAAATCCAATTTAGGTGCAATACATTTCTATTTGAATTTCAAAGCAAATTTTCAAATTAGTTCACAACTGTAAATGAATACTTTCCTTTTAACATTACCATATGTTTTAATGTTACATACAATCTATGTTTTTATTATTTTCAAATGGTATTAGGCTTTATTAATTTCAAAAGGTAAATACATATTAAGACTTTATATTCATACATTTTAATTTGTACTTATACAAATTTATAACAAATGATTTTGAAATCAAATTAGATTATATACCTACAATTCTAATTAGATACATATATATTGTTTTCCAAAATACAACTTTTAAATCCAATTAATTTTATAAAAATATTAATCATTGAATTTTAATCTCAAAATCAAATTTCAAGTGATAGTCTATTTATATAAATAAACATACACCTTATATATTTCATTCTTAGAACTTCTAGCTTAAAATTCAATTCAATTTTATTTTTATATTTCAAATTCAAAATAAATTCTAAATAAATTCATAATTAAATCCAAAATTAAATTTATTTCCAATTTCAATTTGATTTAAAAACGAGAATGTTACATATAATATGATGGGGTTTGGAGGATTTGATTTTGAAGTTCAATTTTGAATTGAAATTGAAATGGGGAATTTAGGGTTTCCAGCCATTGAGAAGAAGAAGCAAACAGTTGAATTGTACGTGCACAAATGAGAAGTCATAAGGCTGCTAGGGTTAGAACAAAACAATATATAATAACGAATCCCAATTAAGTTTGAAACTCGAAAATTAACGTCGATTATGCGTGCACTCATCATCAAAATTATTTTCCAACGACAAAAAGGGGATTACGGAACTTCTTCCCTTTATATTTCCATTAAAACATTTCTTTCAACTCATCTTGAAATATTTATATCAGAAAATACTTTCATATAATATAAATATCAAAATCTTTCGAAAGAAATTTTTAATCCCAAAACTTAAGTTCTCAAATTCCAATTTATATTCATTTATATGTAAATCTTATTTTCAATCAATATTTATTAAAATTTCTCTACCTAGCAACAACATATCACATCCAACTATATCATTTATAAAATTCTATTATTTTATATACAAAATATATAATAGGCAAAATTATTTCATTTACCTATATTTCAAAACAAATATTGTGTCGGTCTGCCCTATTAAGTGCTTAGAAATCCCTATTGATGTCATAACATCCTATGCACCGACAAGAATTTATAAATACAAAATGGAGCAAATTAACACAATATAAAAACAAGTTATGACACTAAAAAATACGCTTTCTCATATATGTACACTCAGCGCATCATTCTATGGCATTACTACCCTATTTATAGGTGTTAGACCCCACAAAGCTAAGGTTATCGCTAAACCAAAACTCTGATACCAACTGCAACGGGACCGCGCTGGTGGGGTAATGCCCACCGTAGCACACAGCCATAACAGTATTCCGCTTTTACGGCCAACCTCTCGACTGCACCAACCCCACAGGACATGTAGGAGTAAGAGTCATCCATTCGCTACCAAACCCAGAAGCGAGAACCTCCTATCATGCTGCACCCACCAAGTGCATAAACAGACACACATGTCGGACTCAAACCTTGCAAAGAGGCAGATTGTCATTGGGGTAAATAAGAAAAATATAAAAAGAAAGAAAACAAATACAGAATCTCGCAGCGGAATGACAAAATATAATAATCAAATAAATAGTTCATGAAGCTGTTTACAAATAACATTAAATATACTTTTACAATACAGATCAGAGTTACAACATGAATAAATAAATAAATGCAGCGAAACAACATAATGCAGTGAAATAAATATTAATAGTATTAAATCTTCGTCTTCTTCCTCCGAAAGCAGTCTTCGATAATTTGAAAAGCTCAGGCTGACCCGAGTGAATTGAAAGGACAAAACATTCAGTCAGAACTAAAAGATCTTACGAAAGTTAAATCAACGGTAAATAAATATGAGTGTAACGGTGTCAGAGGTGTTTACGAGTTTTGACATCTCCTATCTAGTATAAATTTGAGTGCAATAACTTAAGAGATGTTCGGGATTTCCATCTCCTAAGGATCCGTTAAACTATCTACTATGTAGTACAATACGCTATTATAATGTTGTCTACAGTAAAGTAAAGTATTAAAGTAGCATTAAGGTATTACCCATATCCCCTTTAACCTATTTTTACATATTCCCATAGTCTATACAATACCGTAATTCCTCCGTAAACTGGAGGGCTATCAGCGGGTGCAGGTGTGGTACAAAACAAAATCGTAGAAGGCGTGCTAGGGCATGTGAACATAGCACTCGAGGAAATGCCAGGGTAGATATACCAATTGCGGATTCGGACAGGTGGTAACACATAGTAGCTACTACCGCCCACCTCGGAACACACTCCCAAATCAAAATAAAGGGATAGCCACCAAATCATCACAAAGTTATAATATGATATCGAAGAAATGTGTCCGATCGGAAGTGCGACCTCACTTGGCCCAGTATAGCTCCTGTTTTAGCCACATCAAGCTAACTCATGGGAGTCAGGGTCACGTAAATACCTCATATAGAATCATTTGCCAAACCATCCTACTTCATTTCTGGAATCTCCACCGCATACACAATTGTTAAAGTGGTTTTCGGTATTAGTAGAGAGTATGACAATATCCGATCCCGGTCACTCAAACAACCAAACGCTTATTTCACACCGGATGTTTCTTTTACATTTCCAAAAACCATTTCATAATTAGTATAAAAATATCATGTTCGATTTCAAACCATATCACTTTTGGAATCATATTCACTTTTAAAACCACATTCACTTCAAAATCATATTGGCTTTTGAAATTATCGATAAGATAGGCTATTTAAATCCTCATTTCAAAACCATCATATTTACTCTCAAATATGTCATTTCACAAAAGAAATAAATTCCAAATTCCAAACTTAGGTTGTACCATCATCAAGGATTTAAATATAAATACTTCAATTTTACACAGTCTGAAATTTTAGAAAATCGTCTAGATAGTCATAAATAGTTTTAATTGTTTAAAAATAGTTTAAATAGATTAAAATAGTTTAAATAATGAAAATAGTTTAAATAGATTTAAATTTGATTGAATTTGATTTTATGATTTTAATAGATTAAATAGATTTTATTAGGTTTTATTAGATTTAAAATGATTTAAATAGATTAGAAATAGGTTAAATAAATTTAAATTATATTAAATAGGTTTTAAACAGAATGAATAAATTTAGAATAGGTTAAATAGATTTAAATTATATTAAATATATTTAAAATAGATTAAATAAATTTAATTAGTTTAAAATAGGTAAATTAGATTAAATAGGTCTAAATATGTTATAATAGATTAAAATAAGTTAAAATAGTTTAAATTGATTAAAACACATTTCAAAATTATATCCAAACATCTATAATAACTCAATTCCAACAAATTCATTTATATTTGATACGTCAACTTCGAAATTCCAATTTAGATTTTTTGAACAATTCATCAAATCAATTCCAATTTCAGCACTAACGCTTGGATTATCGAAAATAATTCAGTTTACATAAATCAATTTCTATTTCAAAATGCCAGTTAACTGATTCAAAATTTTAAGAATTAGAAATCATTTAATTTAACCAATCCGTTGTCCGTATATAATTTTCTATCTTGTGGTCAAGTGGTACAGATATTTATCATTTCAATCCATATTTAAAATTTTACGGTTATATATCATTTCAAACCGTAATCTCAAATTTAATAAAAATCCATAAAATCACTCAAGTTTATCATTTCAACTCATAACAATTTTTTCCTACTCTATAGATCGTTTGGGTATGTATCATTTCGACCCATAGGGAGCTTTTAGTGTTATAACAATATATAATACAACATCCAGTCATCCAATATCAACAATCAAACATCCATCACAATCATCATCCAAATCAATCAATAAACATCAATAGATAATTGGAAATCAATAACAGGTAATAAATTGAAAATTTGAAATTCAATATTAAATTAAACGATGATTAAATGCAATAAAAGTCAAATTTAACCAGAATGACAATTTAAACGTACCAAACATCAACCAATAAATTTCTAATCACATAATAAATTAATTTAACCAACATAAGATAATTTAGTAGTTGTGAATGGGTTAAAACACTCACCTTTAAATTCAAATCGATTTGAAATCCAAATTTGGGCCCAAATTTGAACGGTCTCAAAATTTATCCAAACAAGCGTCAAAATGTCTGGAATTTCGATACGATCGCAGTGGAGAAAACCACATGTAAATTCAACCTCGTACGTGAATGTTATAACAATTAAAATTTTATGCTATTTATAATTAAAATAACTAAAATAAACATTACCCTCTCTCTCTAAATGCTACGTCAGCACCCAATCCTCACCAAACATACCAAAATGACAATTTAAACGTACCAAACATCAACCAATAAATTTCTATTCACATAATAAATTAATTTAACCAACATAAGATAATTTAGTAGTTGTGAATTGGTTAAAACACTCACCTTTAAATTCAAATCGATTTGAAATCCAAATTTGGGCCCAAATTTAAACGCTCTCAGAATTTATCCAAACAAGCGTCAAAATATCCGGAATTTCGATATGATCGCAGTGGAGAAAACCACATGTAAATTCAACCTCGTACGTGAATGTTATAACAATTAGAAGTTTATGCGATTTATAATTAAAATAACTAAAATAAACATTACCCCCTCTCTCTAAATGCTACGTTAGCACCCAATCCTCACGCTACCCTAACTCGAACCATTTGATCATGATCAAAACCTACAGACTCATCGCCACAACCACGTTCCATCGCCACTTGATACGATCGCGACTACCCACAAGCCTCGTCACGACCTCGCTTGAACCATCCCCATAACCTCCGACCCACGCGTGGCCAGATGCCACCTGATCGAGCTCGACATCCACCCGCTCGCTGCCGTAAACGCTTGACTTAATTGAATTTTTGCAGTTGATCGAGCCATTGAATATCCAAATGACCACCGCTGATGCACTCCACTCATCGCTCTCCTCAACCCGGTACCCCTCGTTCAACGATCCGTCGAAGTCGATCGCAGCCCAACGAATGACCGAGAATTAATCACCCAATTTTGTCCATATAGAAACACAAATCGAAAAAAAACTACAGATATGTCTTGCGCTCGTCGAGAGCTTCAAATCGATGTATAATATGATCGGGTTTAGAGAGATTTGATTTTGAAGTTGAAATTGAAATGGGGAATTTAGTGTTTTCAGCCATTGAGAAGAAGAAGCAGATAGTTGAATTGTACGTACAAAAATGAGAATTCGTACGGCTGCTAGGGTTAGAACAAACAATATATACTAATGAAGCCCGATAAGAATGAATAATACCTGAAATGATTGGAAACGACAAAATTGACCCGAAAAGCCTGTTCTGTCTCCGGATTGAAAACAGGTCATTCCATATATCAAGATAGATGTTTTCGATAATTTAAATTCAATGGAACAGGTTTCAAATCCAAATTCCATTGTATGAAGAAATTAGCTTGAAAATCAGTTTATTTTAAACTGATTTCAATTGAATTTATTAAATTGATTTCTACTCGTGTCGAGTCCGTACGATCAAATGACAAATCCGATCGCTACGAGATTTGAAATCATACAATAATTCACTGTTATGGATCCGATGAAACTGGTTTCATCGAAATCCGAGACAATCGCAAAATGGCTATTTTCACGTTAATTAAATTAATATTAAATTACTTAATCACTTTTTAAGTCAATATTTATGAACTAACAAATTTTCATTCTTTTTGATTACTTAGACATTTACAATAATTTAAAACAAGTTTGCATAAAATTTCAGTGTTGGTTATTACACTAATTACAGTGTTCAATTTAAACTGTAATTAAATCTAATTAGTTATACTTTAATTGCAATAAATTGAATTAATTTGATTTCAATCTTTTTATTTCATCATTCGTTTCCCTATGCATATATTCATTATTGGTTTATTTCATATTATATTAATATTCTCCAATTTCATCTTTTACCATATTAGTAGCCATATTTCAATTACCTTGAATTTTTTTCAATTTTATTATAATTTAAAATCCCAATAAATTTATTTATCTTCTGTTTACTCTTTCATTAATTCAATTATTGCCCAATGAACGTAACTGACATTTCTATATATTTTATTACATTCACCTTTTTATAGTTACAGTCTTAACTCACATTAACAAAATATTTTAATTTCATTTAATTATAATTGATGACATAATATTGGTAACCAATAACAATTGTCACCATTTCTACATTTAATAATATTTATAAGTCTATTATTTACAAATAAATGTTATAACAATTTACACAATAACAATTCTATCTAATTACAATTCATTACACATTATTTCATTAATCAATCACCATTTAAATTTGCCAATTACTCCTTTAATACAATTCTAATTTAATATACACATTATTATAATTAATTTATAATCTATAACGAATTATAACTTTTTAATCGTTTCAGTTCATTGGAATTTCATTTAAAGAGTTATAAATTACCTTAAATTAATACTATTACATTGCATTCTCGTTTTATTCTTCTTATCAAATCACAATTTTTTTATTTCTCCCAATATTAAATCACAAAATCTTTATTGAATCAACTATTTTTAATAATCGAAAATTACGGGTCGTTAAATGAATTTACTGCTATAAGAATGTTAATCCTGACTCGAGTATTTGTGTTTTGCTTTATGCTCGGGTAAGACTGAGTGTTGCATCATTTAAGACTCATCTTTGTGGTTTGGAGCTTTGCTTGAAGATTTGTCCTATATGTATTCAGCTTTTAGTTGTTTTCAGTTATTCTAGTTGTTTGTGTTCAGATTTTTCATTTGCTTTATATTGATACTTCTATGTATTAGATTTATGTTGTATTATACTCTGTTGTTTATTATAGTATGTTTATGAACTATTATTTATCTATTTTCCGCTGCTTATTGTTATATTACTCCGTTTCTGTGATTCTGTGATTGATTTATTTACTGTATATGCTAAGTTTTGCCAAATATAAATTAACAATCTATTGTTTTGAGAAATTCAAGTTTGACACGTGTGGATGATTATCGATTTGAATAGTTCGAAATAGCTAGTCATTATAGTTGGTATCAGAGCTCCGGTTTAGGTAAAACTTAGCATATGGAGTAAATACTCATTAGAGATAGGGTAGTAATACCCTAGAATGAGTAGAATCAATTATAGAATTATTTTTGTTCGAGCTTGGATTCTTCGTTAGGATCCCTCTGGATTAGGATTTCTTTAGAATTCTAGGACTTTACCTTTGTTCTTAAATTCATTCTTGTCTTTTCATGTTCGTGTTCTTCTTGCCCATAGCATCCCATAGCTCTATTTCTATTGATCTCTACAATAAATTTAAACCCATCTTGCAACCTTAATTTGCAACTTCATCCTTACGTGTAACCAATCCCATCGGCGGTTCCACCAACCTTAGTATGATTTGTAAAGGGGTGAAGCTCCTTTACAACTTGCATTGATTCATCATAAATTTCTATACCCTCGGTTTTGATGTTGATTTTTCTTGCAAAACCCGAACCGTTTCTCTAGTAGATGACCAAGGCAATTCTCTTGTGATCAAATGTCGATTGCCTTAGGATTTTATAGGCATTTTATCTTCTCGCTTGATTCTCAACATAGTGATATTGACTCCACCCAATAGTCAGGGATTATCCTGATATTTTGGTGAAGTCACTTATCTTACTCCAAAGCAGGAAATCAAATTCCGCATCGATCCTATTCCTAGAGCTCGACCTGTTGTCCTACTTTCCAGACGAATGGTTTCTATGAATGGTTAGTCATGCCCTTTAGATTAACCAATACTCCTGCCTTCTTCATTGATTTCATAATTAAATCGCGTTTTCCATGATGTTCTCAGCAAGTTTGTTATGGTTTCTGTTGATGACATTCTCTTCTTTTCTAAGCCTAGGTTGACCTGGTTAAGGTCGCCGTGATAAATATAAGTCTATCCATCTTTCCTCTTTGTAATTTAATTATCTCATCTTCCTTTCGAGCCTATCTTCTTAGCTAGAATTCTCTTTGGGTAAGGTTCCCTCTAAATTTAAAATCTCTATCCCTATTCTAAAATCCATTCTTGAATCATCCTATGAGAGAACATATTTGTAATTGATATAAAAATGTTTTATATTGTGTTGTTTTAGTTGTTAAGTTTGAATTTTGGGTTCGAACGATTCGTCTGGCCAACGATATCGATAGGAATTCCAAAACACTTAAACAGAGCAAACTGACACAATATTGTTTTCGGAATTGGTAAATGAAATAATTTTAGGTATGATTATATTATATATATATATATATATATATATATATATATAAATGTATAATTTTCTAAAATTAGATAGTTAAACGAATTAGTTGTTGGAAATGATAATACTAGATTATTATTTATTGTTTTGTCAACACTCTTAAACTGTTAACTATTGTTGTTCGATATAAGGTAATGAAATTTAAAAACATGGTTCATAAATCCGATTTGCAAATTAAAAGAATTTAAATTAAAGATTTGAGAATTTAAATTTCCGGTGCTTTTCTAAAATTTGGTTTTCAAAGTTTGGAAAAATGTATTGTTTGAAAGTATTTTCGAATGGAAATTGTTTCCAATTTTTTTTAAAAAGAAGTAAGCCAGTACTCTCCTCCTTTTCCGTTGGAAAATAATTTCGGTGATGAGTGCAGCATCATCGACATTCATTTTCGAGTCTCAGAGTGGAGAGACCACTTAGTAGCATTGCCACACTTTTTTTTGGAAAATGGATTTGATTTGAATTTCTTGAGTATGATTTGATGTATAAAATATATACATATATATATTTATTTTAAAATGGTTTGAAGTGAAACCAAAAATTTAACTGTTCAGTCTATGATAAATGATGGTTTTCAATTATTGAAATGAAGCATTTTTTTTTAATAATTGGAGTGTTTAAAATGAGAAATGGAAATTAAAACAACTTGGAACAGTTGAAATAGGACAAAATTAATTTGTATAATTCTCATTGAATTTTAAAACACATATATAACTTAATTGAAATATTGAAAAAGCTAAAATGTTTGTGTGAATATGTAATTGAATAGTATACAATATAAATGTATATAATAAGATGTCCAAAAATGAAATTTATATAGTTTAAAATTAATTACTTCTATATCTGGTATTATGTATTTCAAATCTATCTTTCTTTCTAGTTGCTCCTATTCTCCTATCTCGCTCCTTTTCGGGGACGAAAAGTTCCAAGTGGGGGAGAGTGTAACGACCCGAAAATTTTGATGGTTTTAATAACGTAATTAACTAAAAAAATTCATGAAAATAAACAATATAATTTATTAATGGAAATTTGATATTTGGTATGCGTCAATTTAAACGTAGCAAATGTCAAATTTTCATCAGAGAATATGATAGTTAGTTCTGTTGTGAAATTTTCAATTTTAATTTAAATCAATTAAAATTGATGTTAATAAAATACTTTTAAACCTAAATATTTTATATAATAAAAGTGAAAACCATTTTCTGAGCGAGACGTCATATTTCGTTTCGTCAAAATTGGACTGCACCAGCTCCATTTATCTTATTTTCGGCGTTTTAGCAGCATTTTCGACAGCGAGTATTGACTTTTGATAGGATGATCATATTGCTGATATCTGTGTACCATTATGTTTGTCTCGTCATACTGATCTCCGTAGTATATTCATTTAAGTATTTCGACGTCCGGTGCACGACGGAATCTGCGAAACGATAAATCATATCGGTACCCGTTTTGTGCCTTTTTATTCCTTATGTCCTTTCATTTGTTCCCCGTGGAAAACCCAACAACCATTAAATTTTAAATTTATGTAATACTATCCTTTTCTATTCCACTGGTTTGAATATAATTGCTGGTTCGTGTACCTGTTCTCTTTCTGTTTTTTGTTTCTACCCTGAAAAGAAAAATAAAATAATATGTCAGTTACTTATATTTTGAAAAGCCGGCTCTCCTTCTCTTCATGCTCGTTCATCATTCCTTTTCACATCCACTTGTGTAACGACCTGTTATTTTCAACCATTTACATCCGCACATGTCGGATTTGAAATGCTCAAATTATCAGATTGTTAATTTATATTTGGCAAAAATCAGCATATATAGTAAATAAATCAATCACAGAATCACTGACATAGAGTAATATAACCATAATGTAGTGGAATAGATAAATAGTAGTTCATGAAGCTATTATATAAACATCAGAGTTAGAAATAAAATATAGCATAATATCTTAAATAAGCTAAAGTCGCGAATACAAACAGATGGCCACTCCGAACAAATCAACTGGAAAGATGAATCTATAGTTGGATCTCTAAACGAAGCTCCAAACTCCAAAGGCAAGTCTCAAATGCTGCGTCACTCAGTCTGACCCAAGTGTAAAGCAAAACACAAAACATTCGAGTCAAGATTAATGTTCTTATATAAATAAATCCAACTCAAGTGAAATATCAACTGAAATACAAATAACTTAAAGGATGTTTGGGATAACCATCCTCTAAGGATCCATGGAACTATCTACAATGTAGAAATATATGCTATTAACAACCAAACGTCATTATAACACCGTGGTCATTTCAAATTAATTTTTACTTCAGAACCAAAATATCATTTCCATTTCAAATATATCTATTTCCAAATTATAGCACTTTCAAAACTAAATTGATAATTTCATATATATATATATATATATATATATATATCTTATTTTAACTTTATTATTATTTAGTTTGAAATATACACTTAATAAACCCATTATCATTTAAATAACCCTAAATTACATTAAACTAAATATTTCCTTCGATTAATTTAAAATTGAAATATCCATTAAATTACTTAAATCAAAATCAAGTTTAAAATCATATCTTTAAATTTCAATTCAATAGTTTCAAATTGATTTAACTAAATCAAATTCTTATTTACATACAATTTTAAATAAATTCAAATTTATCTTCCCAACCTTAAGTTATTCAAATTATTAAAAAAATCTATTTTTTTTAAATATAAATTTTAATAAATAATTAAACATATTATATATTAATTAAATCAATCTTAACTAAATTAAATATTATTATTAAATCTATATTAAAATAATTTATTTTAGGAATTAATATCTATTAAAGTCGTATATTTCTTTCCAAAAACCATAGAAATTATTTTAAAATATTTATATATAGACCAACGGTGTTTGTATATAATTTTCTATCCTATGGTCCAGTGATACAGATATTTATCATTTCAATCCGTAATTTAAATGTATACGGGTGTATATCATTTCTACCCGCAATCCCAAATTCAATTCAAAGGAAAATCGCTTGGGTTTATCATTTCAACCCATAACGATTTTCTCTTATTCTAAAGTCCATTTGGGTATGTACCATTTTAACCCATAGTGAATTCTACATTAACAGGGAACTTGCAGAGTGATAACAGACATGATAATAATATAACCTGCATATATCATCAATATAAATAATAGATAATGGCGTCAGATGTCATAGGTGAACAGATACGGATAATAACATATAAATAACTAAAGCAACATATTTCAATTGTCATTTCAATTGAAATCAAATTCAATAGATATAAGAACATTAATCATTAGCGATTGCTCACCTTTCGAGGCTAGAGGATAGACAGTGAAATTGAGTTACGAAATGCAAGACGAATCCCAAGACAAAGCTAGATTAGCATGAATTAACGACAAAGTTGATAAATAGGAAGCCATGAATCAAAAATCGGTTTGATATAATAGAAAAATGTATATTACATTATTATTATTTTTATTTTATCAAAATCAATTTAAACATAAACCTCCAAATAATACTTAATTCTATACTTCAACCAAAATCTCCATATACATACATTTGAAAACAAATTAATGTATACTCATTTATATATAAATTAATATGTAAACATATACAACTTATATTATATACTATACCAAAAATATATAGCTAATATAACGTAAATAAAAATTAAACCCTTCAAGTCATTATATTGGTAATCAGAATACATAAGTAAGATATATATATATATATATATATATATATATATATATACTGATGACATTATGGACTCAGATAATCAACCCGACATACATTCATACATACACACTTAACATTTATATATACAAACAATAACCAAATATATATATAACAAATCGTATAATAGATATACTTTACTGAAAAATTACAAAAGTCTAAATAATATATATATACACGCATATACATATACATATATATATTAAAGTATCAACATATCAAAATATATATTTACTGCAATTACTTACTAACACATTTTATTAACTGGAACAACTTATATTATATTTGTAATGTGTTAAAATCACTTAAGTATACTTGTAACATTTTAAAATCATAAAAAATCAATATAACTCAATATATGTGAACTCAACAACTATACATATAAGCTTATACATATCAATTGTGTATACATATCAAAATCTATATGGGTTTTAAATTTAAAATCAGATAATACGCATACAAGAATATATACATCTTAACAGAAAAAGAACACCTTAAACTCATAAATGTATACAAATTATATATCTGTGTGTATGTATATATATACACAGCAGCTTTTTAAAACTTATACACACATACTGTAACAAATAAACTAACATGTATATGGACATATATATAATTAATACTTATACATAAACTAATGCAGTATATATATATATATTATATGTATGCAGACCCTGTATAACTCAACTATTTATAAACAAACTTTCATATAAAACATATAAACAATTGCATAAATTCACATATATAATATATATACATATCTTTCAAGTAAGCAATAAACCCATATATTATAAAATATGTATTGTAACATCTATATATGCACACAACATATATAAATTCTTATTTCACTATCCTATATATTATAAACGAACTCAAAAGGTATGCAGAGTAATATATAATAAAATATATATAGATAGAACAATCTTTCTTACTGTAATACATATGATAACATTAACCGCATGCAATCTTACTTATATATATAGTTTATGTATACGCAATGCAAATTTAAATTTTGAGATATATATATATATATACATATTAAAAATAGACACAGCTTATATAAATATAACTTAATGTATAAATCCACCGTGAAGGAAAAAAATAAAAAAAAGTAAAAAATAAAATAAAACTCACGCATATATATATATATATATATATATATATATATATATATATATATATATATATAATGATTTTAAAACAATATGTAAATAAACAAATACATATAACATAATCATAATGTATAGAAAATTGGATTGCAAACATTTTTATTATAACTACAATATAAAACGAACTTGTTAAATAAACAGTTATATACTAAACTTATAACAAACTAACCTATATGAAGAAGGAGACAGAGACTCGGTTGAAGATCACAGCGACTGGGAAGTACGGCACGCAGTCGGCGGAACCAAGGAGATGGTCAAGGCTCAACAATGGTGGAGGTGTCGAGCTGAGGCGGTGAGGTCGGAGCAGGAAGTGGCTATCCCATGCAAGCCGGTTAGAGGAATAAAGGTGGGGTGGATGGTCCAGCAAAGTGGTGGTTGAGTTTTGAAAGCAGTGAGGTGGATGCGTTGTGCGCAGGGGTGGTGAAGGGGTTTGGGTTGACGAAGTGGAGGAGGTAGAAAAATGAATCAGCTAAAAAAATTTCTATAAAGGCAAGAACCGAAAAAAAAGAGAAGAAGAAGAATGAATAGGGTACCGAAAATAAGCAGGCTAAGCACTATAAATATTAAGTGAATATGAATAGTGAATATTATAATTTATATCTTGAACGAATGCATAACCGACGAATGAATACGAATGAACCCGTAATTTAATGAATATAGGGAATAGTAAATGAAAATGACCAATTGAAATTCGAACATTGTGCAATTGAATGCACAGAGGAATTCAAAAGGATTAAAATGTAACAATACGGTGAACCGTTGCATGGTTTCGTCGCGTACCGGACTTCAAAGCACAGAATTGAATATATCGCAGAGATCAGCACGACGAGACGATCAAAACGGTATACAGATATCAATGGTACGATCATCCGATCAAAAGTCGATAATCGGTACCAATATACGTTGCTATTCCATACGGAAAAATCCAAACGGAGCTAGAAACGTCCGAATTTCACGAAACGAATTTTGTAGTTTGATTCAGAGTGTTCTAAATAGATTTTCTCAAGTCGACATATTTAGGTTTCGAAATATTTTTAAATTCAACTGTTATTGACTGATCTAAACTTATATAAAATTTCATAGAAAAATAAACTTCAATATTATCAGATGAAAATTTACCGGTTGCTATGTTTAAATAGATCTACTCCAAATAATAAATTTTTATTTTCAAATTTTTTTGTTTAAAATTTTCACAAAATTTCAATTAATTTAATAAATAAAATTACTAAAATTTTTAGGTTGTTACACTCTCCCCCACTCAAAACTTTTTGTCCCCGAAAAGGAAGGAGGTGGGAGAATAAAACAACCAGAAATAAAAGTAGATTGAAAGTCAAGATCAAACAACTAATTTAAAACTATATAAATTTTTCGTGAAGTGTTCACTTGAAAACTTCATTTGCAAATCAATTATCTTTAATACTTTTCAAAACCTATTTGTAAAATTTCTTGCTTCCTTTATAAATAAAATTAAATAACACCTTTATAAATAGATGAAAACTATTTGAAAACAATTATTTACATCATTTCTTATATTTACAAAGAAGCTATTGAAAATATTAAATCCATAACTCATAAATTTATTAATTTATCTCGGGATACTATCAAATATTATTAATAAATCAATAATCATTTACTTTAAATATGTTTTATTTAATTAATAACGTCTAAAATATTTATAACACTAATAATTTTCTATTAAACCATGCAGTATATATATAGACAATATTTTAAAAGGATATGTTTAAAAGGGAAAAGAAGGTAGATTCGAAAAAATAGAATATAGGTGAATAAATAAAGCTGAGCAGATAAGGTAGATTCAAAGAATAGTATTGGGCACGAATAATTAATTTAGAACCATAAGAATTTCAATTTCAAATATTAGTACAAAATTTCTTTGTTGGAAATACTTTTATAATAAAATACCTTTATAATACAATACTTTTATATGGAAACAAATTTTCCTTTCGAAAATACTTTTATAACTCGATATTTCAACAAGTTTATCCTTGTTCTTGCAGACTCTGGTCATCCGTTGATCTGGCGCAAAGCTAGAATTATTCAAGTACTTAATAGATCTGTTTCAACATCCTGTGAAAATACTTGAAAAACCTTCAAAACCGATATGGAAAGTACAATCCAAACAAATCAACCGAATTGTAACAACCCAGTATTTCGTGATTATTTTAATTGTTTATTTTAACTATTTAAATCGAAACCCCTAATTTAAAAACTTTATTATATTTCTTAAAATGAATAAATTTTCTTATTTTAAGAGTATATTTTGATTTTTGTGTGAATTATAATTTCAAACCTGAATAAATAGGATATTTCCAGAAAAATGTGGATTTTGGTCAATCTGGTCAAAATTTGACTTTAAATTTAAAATTTAAATATTTGAATTTTTTAATTTTATCTTTTATTATGAAAATATATTAAATTTCAAGAATACTTCTTTTCGTTTCGTTGAAATCCGATTTATATTGTGAAAGTTATGCTTTTTACAATATTGTATGTAAATTGATTTATTTAATAAAATTGTCTATTTTAATTTATATAAATAATATTTTTATTTGTCATATTATGTTCTAATATGTGTTATATGACATGTTAGGTGTATATTTTTTATTTAAAATATTTTAAAGTAATGTTATAATTTTTCCAGAGCTTAGTGTTTTTATTTTCAATTTTTATAACCTAGTTTCTATTTTTAAGCTATTTTCTTAATTTAATTATATTTATTTAAAATTTATTTATTTATTTTTATGCATGAATTTTATTTTTGTGTCTTTATCTTTATTTATAAGTATTTTTAGGCACATAAAAATTTTCCAAAATTTATTGCATTTATTTTCAAATTTTTAAGTCTAGTTTCCAATTTTTGCTATTTTTCCTAATTTAATTATATTAATTAATATTTATTTGTTTACTTTTTTTTTACTATATTTTAATTTTTTTATCTTTATTTATATGTATTTTTCTGGTATTTAAAATTTCAAAAGAAAATATGGAAATATGAAAAGTTTGTGACTCTTTTTATTCCTAGTCTTTTCACATTCACCACCTTTTCATTATGAATCAACACCTCTTCATTTTTTCTGCGGTAAATCCCATGCTTCAGCCGACTTCCCCATTTGTTTCTCATGCGCAAACAAAGAAAAAAAACCCTAAAACATTCGGCCTCTTCCTGTACAAAATTTTTGGTAAAATTCTATTTCTTTTTCACTTTTTCATTGTTTTGTTGTGATTTTTGCACTTGCTTCATCCTCTTTGTGTTCGGCCCTGCCACCTCCAGCCCCTTGTCCGCCTCCACCACCACCTATTCCAGCCACCATCCCCTTCACTCCACTGATCATCCATGGCCGAAGCCCTATAGGATATTGATCCACCAAAAAATGATGAAACTCCACCTAAAAACTTCATAGCCGAGCCTTCCATTGATCCATCACTCCACCATCATGCTTTGGCCGACCATCCACCACCACCACCAGCCACAACCTAAGCCTAGGACCCATGCGCCACCTGTAGTTGATCATACCAGATCAAGCCATGACCAATAGTCCCTTGTTCGAAGACATTTATGCCTTGAAATCCATGTTGTTGCTTGTAGTTGTGTGTTGATGCACACATATTCCTTCCTCTCCTTCATATATTGTTATGGCCAACCTGTTTGACCTCAACCTGACCTTAACCTGATCCAAAACCATCCTATTATAGTGCTTTTCTAGTCCATAGCGGAAGCATAAGTGGTTGAATGCAAGTGCAAAAAGTTTAGCCATGTATTGTGCTTATATTTCTAGCTTTGTTTATAATAGTTTGGTTTGAAATTTATGTATTCTACTTTGTTTTGTTTGTCATGTAACACGGCTATTAGCTTTGGCTCTCCCACACTCGAATCATTGTCGTGCTATCGTGCCTTTATGGATCTCAGTTAGTGTATTTTGGTTGTCATCTCCAGCTTATACAAGTGAGTTATTCTCACCAGACAGTTTTATACTTATATGACTAGTAAACCGATCACATTTGAATCTGTAAAATGCATCACCACGTTACACCTGCTATGTTTGATCATATGATGTTCACCCATGCTTATTTACCTGTTATATCATCTGTTACTGTTATATAATGCTCACCCATGCTTATTTACCTGTTATATCATCTGTTACTGTTATATAATGCTGTTCTGTTATTTATATCAGTTTATCACACTGCAACTTCCCTTTAGATTAGAATCACTATGGGTTGAAATGATACATACCCGAATGGACTTTAGAATAGGGGAAAATCGCTATGGGCTGAAATGATAGGCCTGAACGATTTTCAATTATTTTATTTTACTTGGGACTGTGGGTTTGAAATGATAAAACCTGGGTTTTCTTTGTAAATTACGGATTGAAATGATATATTATCCGTATTCACTTTACCTAGGCTAGAAAATGATATACAGACCCGTGGTTAAAATATGTTTTTCTAAAATTTTTAAAATATTTTAGAAATGTAAATATTATGATATTTTGATTCAAACTTAATTAAAAATGATTTTTGTAAAGTATTATTGATTTTATGAAAATTTATAAGTGAAATAAATTAATGGTAAAGTAAGAAAATCTGAAATGTAAGTTATTTTGGAAATTATAATTTGGTGATAAATGGAATTTAAATTAAATATGAAATATGATAAATTTATGATATTTTGAATTAAAATGAATTTAAAATGATTTTATAATAGATTAATTATTTTTGAATAAAGTTAAAATGTGAAATGAATGAATATTTAAGTTGAATTTTGAAATATAACTTAAATTGGAATTTAAGAATTTTTTTTAAAAGTGAATTTTTGAAGGTAGGTAAATAAAATGAAAATAAGTTATATTTGGAGATTTAAACTTAAGTGTTATGTAACAACCCGCATATTTGTCGATATATTTAAATATTTTATTTAAATATTTTATCGATATTCAGAATTTAGTCCGAAAAGCTACTTTTTGCATGCGGTCGAATTAGTACTCGGGACCACTCCCATTGAGTTTAAAATGCCGTTTGCGACCTCTTTGAGTATAAGCTTCGATATGTTTGGAGAAAGTTGATTTTTGCTACTTTGTACTTAGGGCTTTGGTTTGGGCTGAGCCACTTATGTATTCAGTCCCAACCCCTTCTCCTCTTCATTACTTCATAATTTCCTAATACATTCAAGCTTCATCAAAAATGGGGGAAGAGAAAAAGAATTAGGAAATCCTAAGCCCTAGTTTCCATTAGCAAATCCATCTTCTCGCTCCAAACTCAAGTGAACCCATTGGTAAGCATCTCCTTCTTCTTCTCCAGCTCTTTCTCTCTTTGATTTCAGAAAATTCCTAAACCTAATTTAGGAAATGTTTCTCTTTTAAGCTTAGATTGAAGCTTCTTGAGTTGTTATTGAAGAGGAATTGATCTTAGCTTGTTTTAAAAGCTTCTCCTTCATTGATTTGGGTTCAAAGGTGAGATTTTTATCTCACATCTTAGTCTATAATTATCTTCGATTGTTAGGTATGAATTCCTAACACTTATTCTTGTGCAATTGATTTTGGTTTGGATTGATTTGGTGTATATTCCAATTTTTGGTGTTTTGGTCTAATTTATGAAAATCCTTTTATGGATATTTGGACATTGATATTTGAAGCGTATCGAAGAGCCGTTTAGGCTGGGTTGTCGTTCGACGTAATTCCTTAGTCATCGCCATTTGCTCAATTGGTCGTTTCCGATATTCGTTTGGCCATTTATGGCCTAGGTTCAGGGAATGCCCTGAACCCTAGATTCAGACGTCTGAAACGTGATATTCAGACGTCTGAATATTGTCTGGGAAGTTTTCTATTCCCAGATTCAGACGTCTGAGTTTGGGATTTCAGACGTCTGAATTGGCTTATTTTCAAATAGAAAGAAAATAGGCTAAAATATGCCTATTTAAGATGTCTGAAACATTTGGTTCAGACGTCTGAATCGTGTTCTGGAAATTTTTATATTTCCAGATTCAGACGTCTGAACCACTTGTTTCAGACGTCTGAAGCTGTTGTGATTTTGCCTTCTTGCCTTTTTGTTTGAGAATTCCAATTTAAATCGATTCGTGATAATCCTATTTGTTGTTATCATTTATTATGACTTTAATGACTCTTTTTAGGGATTTTTGAATATCCATTTAGATGGATTCTTTATCGGTTTCTTTGGATTTTATTCACGTCTTCGAATGTGAACTTTAGTGATTGATTATCCTTACAATCTTCTTTGTGATTTGTCACTTTAAAAATATAAAGGTTTTCTATACTAGTAGTAAATATCAAAACTCTTTCCTCAAACGATTTCAATACTATTTTAATACCAAATTCGTTTATAAAACCGTTTTCCAATCTATTAGTATATACAAACCTTTACCTCACTCGTATGAGAAATCTAATTAAACGACTTAGTAAAATGAGTGGTATGAAACACTTGCGTTTACTTTGTTGGTTAATTCTTGGACTTGGTCGATTGAAACTCTTGTGACAATTTTCTAGTGGAGATCTACAATTTGTTCGTAAATATTTAAGTTAAGCAAGTGGTTATGGGACATGAAGGTAAACTCATATATTTACTAGCTTAGTGTAATTGACACTTCTCGTTGATCATGACGATCATCTTTGTGATTTAGACTAGCAATGTGCGATGTCTCTTTGTCTGCGAGGGAGACTAAACCCCGTTTTGTGGAGTTTCGACTCAAATTGGTGGGGTAGCAACCCACGGTCTTCGGACCATTCGTGTGTCAGGTCTTCGGACCATTCGTGTGTCAAATTAATGGCTAGATACCATGAGATAGCTTCTCGTTCATGTGTTACAGCTGTTGGTGAGTTTTCATGCTCTCGTTCGTGTGATAGGCCTCCCCCCTATTTTGTGTGATTTCTGGGTTTCGAGTGTCGAATTCTAGAATTTTCTTCTTCACCAATTTTAGTGATTTTCATTGATATGATTTATCAATTTTTGTGTATTGGTGAATTCGTGTGTCATTTACTTGTTGTGAATACAAGTTTTGGGTATGATACCCTTTTTGGATCTTTGAGAAGATTCTTTGATATTGATTAATCGTTTGTTGATTATCATTTTCATACTTATAGTAGTATGCCATTATGGATATTATACGTCTATGCCATATCTTTCGTTCTATATCATGTTATCTGATATTTATAGCTAGATTGATCCGTTTATTATTTTCTTATAAATAATACTCGGGTCAGACCGAGATGTTGTAGGTGCTTCGACTTGACTTCTCTCCAGGGATCCATTACTCTGACCTTTTGCTTACTACTTAGATTAGTAGTTTTTGTTGTATACTCTTGAGATATTGACTCATTGATGTATTCTTTTGTATAGCACATGTTGCTATTATTTTGTGTTATTGTGGATCTTTCTGACCACTACTATGATGTACACTTTTATGTGTAATATTCATATCTTATTCCGCCTTTGTGATATGAATTATCTGTGACTGATTTATGTTATGTTTGTTTCTTTATTTATTTTCGAAGATATTATAGCCACTGTGTAGTAGCTTTAAGTTTGTGTCGGCATGTCGGATTTCCACTTGAAAAGATTTGCATGTTATACTATCTGACATATCGATGCTCGCACAAAGCAATTACACGGATGGTCGCTCCTCAACAGCCTTATTCTCCGTGCTAGTTGACAGCATTCACCGTAATGTTCTTGGCTAGCGTGGGTATAGAGGTGGGGCGTCACAGCTTGGTAACAGAGCCAAACTTCGGAACAATGTAGAATAATTTAACAAGGATCATCGTCCTAAGTCCATCTTAGGAGTCGTGCTTTAGGGTTTAATTCGAGTCTTCGAACCGATTCATCCTATTTTCTTTATGATTCCTTGTTTTATCAATCAAATTTGATTGAAATTTATTCTGAGAATAACTTTTTCCTCTTCTTTCTTTCTTTCTTAAAGAAGAGAAATGGTTAGACCTGGCCGTCCCAGTGCCGGTCAATCTAGTGCTACTCCCCTGGATGGAGTTTTTATGTCTGCCCAGCAGCTCTTAGATCTTGTCAAGAACGCTCAAACAACGGGTCCCAATCAGGAGCCTACTCATCCTAGATCCGGTTTTGCACGCTTGTGCCGAGACTATACCGATTTGGGTGGAAGGCCATTCACGGGATCCGAGAGTGTTATGGAAATTCAAGCTTGGCTCAAATCATGCGATCGCATCTTTTCTCGCATGAACCTTATTGATCTACATCGAGTCCAAGTGGCTTCTAGCATGCTCCAAGAAAGAGCGTTAGATTGGTATGAGCTTTTAATTTCTAAAATCGTTGAAGCGGATCTCACTTGGGAGCAATTCCGGGAAAGATTCGAATTGAAATTTGTGCCGGAGGCCGAAAAAGTAACTTTGGCCCAGCGTTTTATTGACCTTGTTCAAGGTGAATCTTCTGTGACAGACCATGTCGCATCTTTCGAATCTCTGTCCAAATACGGGGTGGAGTATATTAATACCCCGATGAAGAAAAATCAGAGATTTGTCTATGGCTTGAATAAGAAACTTAAGAAGCCATTACTTCTGAAACTTGAGGTTTCATTTGATCAACTTATTGATATCGCTCTTCGTCTTGAAGAGGCCGATAATGAAGGTGATGTTGAAGTTGTGCGTGCCCAACAGAACTTCAACAATAACTCGAAGAGGCCTATTAAATTCAAAGGCCCCATTCTCAACAAGAAAGGGAGGCAAGAAACCCCGGTAGCAAAAGCACCTACCTCTAGTCGTGGACGATGCTACAATTGTGGTTCCACAGACCACCATGCAAGGGAGTGCCCGAAACCCCTCTTTTGTCGTTATTGCAAAGTTTCAGGTCATCTTTTATCTTCGTGTCCTAGGCTTCCAAGCAAGAGAGAAGGAGAGCTGCAAGCCCCTAGCAACTCTTCTCTTGGTCAAGGTATTTTACATTCAATCCTTGATGGCATTGTTTTATTTCGTGATCTTCTTATTTGAGTTCTTTTTGATATGGGTTCTATCTCACTATTTTATATCAAAAGAACTTGTGATTCTTTTTCTTTGAAAATATTTTGGGCTTGATGACTTCTTTGAGAGTTGTGAATCCGGATAGTAGATCCGCAACACTCAATTTGTCTTTATTGATGTCAAAATTATTTTATGCGATTATTCTGTCCGAGCCGATTTTTACTTAGGCTTCGGAATTGATTTTTGTAAGGATTGGCTTAATCGTTGTGAAGCCCATATCCTATTTTCTCGTGTGGACTATTCCTCTTCGACATTTTCAATCTGTTAAGCAGATTTCTATTTTTCCTTTATGATTTTGATTCCAACTTGATGGCATCATTTTATTCCTTAAGCCCACTTATAAGGAAAGTGTTATTTCTCTCATTCATGTAGTTAGAGAAATTTTCCGGTATTTTTGAGCTTGTCTTAGGATTATCACCTAAGTAATCTTTTGTGTGGTGCTAAGGTCTTTTCAGTTTGACCTTGCCACCGATTTTCATTTGGCTACGAGTCTCGTGAGTTAGCATTCCACTTACGCACTCCGCACTCGTTATGATTCTAATGAATGACTTATTTTGTCATTCAATTTGTCCAGCTTATTTCATCCATTTTATAGATCGAATATTCTATGAATATCTCGATGATTCCATTCTAATATTTATTGATTTTGGATGAAAATAGTAATTTAAAATTTTGCAAATCTTTTTTCATAAGATTTATTTATATGTAAAATTGGATTTTTGTTCTTAAAGCGAACAAAGAATATTCTTAAATGTTTTTGAGAGACATTTTTGTCATATAGAAGATGATTTTGTGATTGTATTGCCCATTTAGTGTTTTAAGAATTTTGGTCGATGCGCTTGATCAACGTTATCGATAGGAATCTCCTAAACGCTTTGATGAGACAATCAGACACGATATATTGACTTGTAAAAATGTAAATTTTTCTAGAAAGATTATTACATAAAGATAAATGTAATTTTGAAAGTTTTAAATTTTCAGGAAAGAAGGTTATTTAAAAGAAATTCTTTCTTTTCGATACTCTTGTTCTTGTGATTCCCGAGGGGGAACCAAGACTTTATCTTTTGTACCAATGCTTATCGTATTGGTTTGGATGCCATTCTCTTACATAAGATAACGTGCTATCACTTGTGCTTCTAAATCATCATAGCTTATCGAGACTAGATATGCCACTCATGATCTAGTGCTCGCGGCTATTGTTTTTACTTTTGGAATTTGGCATCATCATATTTGGATGAGAAATTTGTTCTCTACCTCGATCATAAATCTTTGGAATAATTATTTTCTCATATGGAACTCCATGTTGACTCGAGTTCCTGACATCTTATGATCTTGATATTCTTTTTATTCCTGGAAGGGAAATCGTGTTGCCAATGTGCTTTGTCGTAAGCAACAAGTGGTTGATTCTTTGATGTTGTCTGAATGGAATAATCTTTTTATCAAGTTCATCGGATGTTTTGGTATACTTCGTTTTATTGAGCTTTATCTCATTCCTTTTATGGACTAGTGTCCGGTGTTCTTTTATGGTGTTCGGTTCATCGGATGTACTATTATTGTACTACATCGATGTTCCGTCTCATTTGGATCAATGGATGTACCATTATTATACTACATCGTTGTTCCGGTTTATCGGTTCATTGGACGTACCCTTTTTGTACTACGTCGGTGTTCCAAATTATTTGAGTTTGAAGTTTCTCGGGCGTACCGTTTCTGTACTACGCCGTTGCACTGGCTCAATTTTCTGCTATTCTTGACGTTTTCTGCGTCTTTTAACTATGGAAATGCTTTTAGGTTTCCTATTTTATTCTTGAGCCCGGTGATATTGAGGAAATTGAAGTTTCACCAGATTTGACTTATGAGCAACATTCCATTCGCATCATTGCTTCGGAGATTGAGCGCCTTCGGAATAAAGATGTTCTTCTTGTGAGAGTTCAATGGTTCTCAAATCCTAGGGATTACTCTTGGGAATCTAGAGAATTCATCGAGCGATCCCGTTCGTGCTAACTCTTTCATGCTCCTTGTGGTGAACTTCTTATTTCAATTTTCTTTTGTATTGATATGCTTCTATGGTTGTTACTTCTTATTTTCTTCTTAAGTATTGCAAGGACGCAATTTCTTTAAGGAGGGGAGTCTGTAACAACCCGCATATTTGTCGATTTTTATATTTAAATATTTTATTTAAATATTTTATCGATATTCAGAATTTAGTCTGAAAAGCTACTTTTTGCATACGGTCGAATTAGGACTCGGGACCACTCCCATTGAGTTTAAAATGCCATTTGCGGCCTTTTTGAGTATAAGCATCGATGTGTTTGGAGAAAGTTGATTTTTGCTACTTTGTACTTAGGGCTTTGGTTTGGGCTGAGCCACTTATGTATTCAGTCCCAACCCCTTCTCCTCTTCATTACTTCATAATTTCCTAATACATTCAAGCTTCATCAAAAATGGGGGAAGAGAAAAAGAATTAGGAAATCCTAAGCCCTAGTTTCCATTAGCAAATCCATCTTCTTGCTCCGAACTCAAGTGAACCCATTGGTAAGCATCTCCTTCTTCTTCTCCAACTCTTTCTCTCTTTGATTTCAGAAAATTCCTAAACCTAATTTAGGAAATGTTTCTCTTTTAAGCTTAGATTGAAGCTTCTTGAGTTGTTATTGAAGAGGAATTGATCTTAGCTTGTTTTAAAAGCTTCTCCTTCATTGATTTGGGTTCAAAAGTGAGATTTTTATCTCACATCTTAGTCTATAATTATCTTCGATTGTTAGGTATGAATTCCTAACACTTATTCTTGTGCAATTGATTTTGGTTTGGATTGATTTGGTGTATATTCCAATTTTTGGTGTTTTGGTCTAATTTATGAAAATCCTTTTATGGATATTTGGACATTGATATTTGAAGCGTATCGAAGAGCTGTTTAGGCTGGGTTGTCGTTCGACGTAATTCCTTAGTCATCGCCATTTGCTCGATTGATCGTTTCCGATATTTGTTTGGCCATTTATGGCCTAGGTTCAGGGAATGCCCTGAACCCCAGATTCAGACGTCTGAAACGTGATATTCAGACGTCTGAATATTGTCTGGGAAGTTTTCTATTCCCAGATTCAGACGTCTGAGTTTGGGATTTCAGACGTATGAATTGGCTTATTTTCAAACAGAAAGAAAATAGGCTAAAATATGCCTATTTCAGACGTCTGAAACATTTGGTTCAGACGTCTGAATCGTGTTCTGGAAATTTTTATATTTCCAGATTCAGACGTCTGAACCACTTGTTTCAGACGTCTGAAACTGTTGTGATTTTGCCTTCTTGCCTTTTTGTTTGAGAATTCCAATTTAAATCGATTCGTGATAATCCTATTTGTTGTTATCATTTATTATGACTTTGATGACTCTTTTTAGGGATTTTTGAATATCCATTTCGATGGATTCTTTATCGGTTTCTTTGGATTTTATTCACGTCTTCGAATGTGAATTTTAGTGATTGATTGTCCTTACAATCTTCTTTGTGATTTGTCACTTTAAAAATATAAAGGTTTTCTATACTAGTAGTAAATATCAAAACTCTTTCCTCAAACGATTTCAATACTATTTTAATACCAAATTCGTTTATAAAATCGTTTTTCAATCTATTAGTATATACAAACCTTTACCTCACTCGTATGAGAAATCTAATTAAACGACTTAGTAAAACGAGTGGTATGAAACGCTTGCGTTTACTTTGTTGGTTAATTCTTGGACTTGTTTGATTGAAACTCTTGTGACAATTTTCTAGTGGAGATCTACAATTTGTTCGTAAATATTTAAGTTAAGCAAGTGGTTATGGGACATGAAGCTAAACTCATATATTTACTAGCTTAGTGCAATTGACACTTCTCGTTGATCATGACGATCATCTTTGTGATTTAGACTAGCAATGTGCGATGTCTCTTTGTCTGCGAGGGAGACTAAACCCCTTTTGTGGAGTTTCGACTCAAATTGGTGGGGTAGCAACCCACGGTCTTCGGACCATTCGTGTGTCAGGTCTTCGGACCATTCGTGTGTCAAATTAATGGCTAGCTACCATGAGATAGCTTCTCGTTCATGTGTTACAGCTGTTGGTGAGTTTTCATGCTCCCGTTCGTGTGATAGGCCTCCCCCCTATTTTGTGTGATTTCTGGATTTCGTGTGTCGAATTCTGGAATTTTCTTCTTCACCAATTTTAGTGATTTTCATTGATATGATTTATCAATTTTTGTGTATTGGTGAATTCGTGTGTCATTTACTTGTTGTGAATACAAGTTTTGGGTATGATACCCTTTTTGGATCTTTGAGAAGATTCTTTGATATTGATTAATCGTTTGTTGATTATCATTTTCATACTTATAGTAGTATGCCATTATGGATATTATACGTCTATGCCATATCTTTCATTCTATATCATGTTATCTGATATTTATAGCTAGACTGATCCGTTTATTATTTTCTTATAAATAATACTCGGGTCAGACCGAGATGTTGCAGGTGCTTCGACTTGACTTCTCTCCAGGGATCCATTACTCCGACCTTTTGCTTACTACTTAGATTAGTAGTTTTTGTTGTATACTCTTGAGATATTGACTCATTGATGTATTCTTTTGTATAGCACATGTTGCTATTATTTTGTGTTATTGTGGATCTTTCTGACCACTACTATGATGTACACTTTTATGTGTAATATTCATATCTTATTCCGCCTTTGTGATATGAATTATCTGTGACTGATTTATGTTATGTTTGTTTCTATATTTGTTTCCGAAGATATTATAGCCACTGTGTATTAGCTTTGAGTTTGTGTCGGCATGTCGGATTTCCACTTGAAAAGATTTGCATGTTATACTATCTGACATATCGATGCTCGCACAAAGCAATTACACGGATGGTCGCTCCTCACCAGCCTTATTCTCCGTGCTAGTTGACAGCATTCACCGTAATGTTCTTGGCTAGCGTGGGTATAGAGGTGGGGCATCACATGTTAAGTTAAAATTTAATTATAAAGAATTGAAATTTAATGTCTGAATTTAATATGTGAATTAATTTAAATATTGACTTTTGAATGGAAATTTAACTTTATAAAATCATGAATATAAGGGTATTTAAATGATTATTTTAAAGTAAGAAATTATGATTTTTATAAGTTAAAAATGATTTAAACTAAAATATAATTGTTTACGAAACTGTATTGAAAACCCTGAATTTTGATTAACAGCATTTCTAAAATGCTATCATTTCTTAAGTAAAGGATATTACAGCATTTGTAAATGCTGTAGTTGATGTAATGAACTATAAGGAAAAAAATGAACTAGTGGCTATTATAGCACTTCGTAAGTGCTGTGGTTGCAGAATTGAACTAAAGCTTTTATTTGAAACTAAAACCTATTACAGCATTTTTGTAAATGCTATCTTTGTTAAAATAAATTGTTTTCAAATGTAAATTTACCGTAGCATTTTCTAAATGCTGCAAAAGTTTAAATTTCATTGTTTTAATAAATTGAAGTGGATAAATGAATTCTGAAAATGGTAAAATTTTGGGAATTGAATATTTGATTACTAAATATAATAACTTCATTTTTAAATGATTTAAATGGAATATATAATTGGTTTAATTGGGATATTTAATTGGTTTAAAATGAAGTAATTTGTTTTGAAATATAAATTATTTTGAAATGTGTTTTGAAATGGTATTTTAAATAAAATGAACGTGGTATGGGAAAAATATGATATTTTGATATTTTGAATTGGATTTTTGAATGATATTGAATTTGGAAATGATATTTGATTTCGACGTACAAATTACTATTTGGAAATTTTAACCACGGGATGTATTAAATTTATGTTTTAACCAATCCTTATAGGATGGACGATCCCAAGCATCTTTTAAGTTATAGTGCATTACTACTATAGTTCACTTGAGTTGGTTTACATTATATAATTATATATGTCCTAACTCGAGTGTTTTGTGTTTACTTACGCTCGGGTCAGCCTGAGTATTTACAGCTTAGCTTAGGATTTCTTTCTGGAGCTAGGAATTGCTGGAGATTCTGCTTGTCTAGTTATCTATTCCTTTTCAGTTTCAGTTGTTCTATTTATGATCTGGTATTTATAAACTTCTATGTATTTGAGATTTCTATTGTATATGTTTTTCAGACTGATATTATGTATTTATTTGAGAGTTTGTTACAGTAGCTTCATAAACTACTATGGTATTTTAATTTCCACTGCGAGTTATTCTGATATTTCTATGTCTGTGATTCTGTGATTCTGTGATTGTATTTCATTTGCTCCAAATTTATTTACATTGCGGTATTTTGAGCAATTCAAGTCCGGCATGTGTGGATTCGAATGGCTGAAAATATTGGGTTGTTACAGTTGGTATCAAAGCTTTGGTTTTAGGCAAACCATAGCCTGCGGAGCAAAAAATCATTAGAGATAGAGTAGAAATGCCCTAGAATGAGTGAAATCAATCTCAAAATCCTTTCTTTGTGAGAGAACGTATTTTCGAAGTATAAAACGATTTCCAAATGATTTTAAAGTATTTTCAAAGATTATATCGGTATAAAAATATTCTTATTTTGAAATCAAGATCTTCTAAACTTCATTCCTTCAGTATCCATCTTGTTAGTAATTTATTTGGTTAGGACTTACTTGGATTTGGTAATTCTATCTTGTTGATCCAGACTCTTTTCTTGATAGGAAGCTATTTTTGTATGGCAAAATCATAAGAGTAGAAAGAAGCTCGCTGAGCACTGGCCCGTAAGGAACGCGTGGAAGTGATCGAGAAGTGGGAAAAGCCGTGGAGGGAAAGAGCAGGACCTCGTCCTTACGACCATGTCATTTTTTATCGGTGTCAGGAAAAGGGTCACTCTTCCGCCATGTGTGGGAAGAGAGATGAAGGAAAGAAGAAGGAGGTCAAGTGTTTTCGATCTAATATCTTCTGTTTTAGATGCCGTAGTATGGGGCACTTTCCCAATCGCTGCCAGAAGGTGAAGAAAGTAATATCTGCACCCACTGCATCAGTCGACCAATTAACCATTTTCTATCGCTGCAGGAGGCCTGGGCATATAGTTAGGAATTGTCCTTTGAGGAAGTACGGAAGGAAGGTTGCGTACCCGCTGTTTGTTAGGGAAGATGGGAGTGTAGTGCATTTATGCAAGAAATGCAGAAGTTGGGGGCATATTGCGGGGGAGTGTTTTGGACTTTGAAGTACCACCCGGTAGAATTAATACCGATGCTTTGTTTATGTAGGGTGGTATTCTGTGGATCTGTTTGTTTTCAGCAGTTTTTAGGTTGCATTCGGTGAACTCTATTATATCTTTTGCTTAGCTGAAGTTCTCAAACTAAGGTATTCATGTTCCTATTTTCGTATGATATGAAATTTGAATCTATGTTGTTTTGAAATCCATCCTTGAATCATCCCTTAGAAATTTGTGTTTGATTGTATTTTGAAATTGTATCCTTGATTGTATTTTATTTGAAACTAAAACCTATTACAGCATTTTTGTAAATGCTGTCTTTGTTAAAATAAATTGTTTTCAAATGTAAATTTACCGTAGCAATTTCTAAATGCCGCGAAAGTTGACCAGTGAAAATAAATTGGATATCATCCAACTAAAGATTTTATTTGAAACTAAAACCTATTACAGCATTTTTGTAAATGCCATCTTTGTTAAAATAAATTGTTTTCAAATGTAAATTTACCATAGCATTTTCTAAATGCTGCGAAAGTTGAAATTTCATTGTTTTAATAAATTGAAGTGGATAAATGAATTCTGAAAATGGTAAAATTTTGAGAATTGAATATTTGATTATTAATTATAATAACTTCATTTTTAAACGATTTAAATGGAATATATAATTGGTTTAATTGGAATATTTAATTGGTTTAAAATGAAGTTATTTGTTTTGAAATGGTATTTTAAATAAAATGAACGTGGTTTGGGAAAAATATGATATTTTGATATTTTGAAATGGATTTTTGAATGATATTGAATTTTGAAATGATATTTGATTTCGAAGTATAAATTACTATCTGGAAATTTTAACCACGGGATGTATTAAATTTATGTTTTAATCGATCCTTAGAGGATGGGCGATCCCAAGCATCCTGTAACAACCCGCATATTTATCGATTTTATATTTAAAATATTTTATTTGAATATTTTATCATTAATCGGATGTTGGTCCGAAAAGCTACCTTTTGCAAACGGACAAATTAGGACTCGTGACCACTTCCATTGAGTTCGAAATGCTGTTTACAACATTTTTAAGTATAAACATTGATATGATTGGAGATAGTGGAATTTCACTACTTTTTCACTTGAGACTTTGGGTTGGGCTTTTAGCCTATTAGACCCAACCTTCACCCCTCCTCTTCATAACTTCATTTCTATTTGCCTAAGCCTTCAAGCTTCTTCAAAAATGGTGGAGGGAATGGGAAATTAAAATTCCAAAACTCAAATTCAATTGCAATCCATCTTTCTACTCCAAATTCAAGAAGAAGACATTGGATTCAAGCTTCTTGTGCTTAGATAGAAGAGGGATTGATTCTTGCTTGCTTAAAACTTCATTTTCATTGATATTTGATGCAAAGGTGAGATTTTTATCTCACAATTCTAGCCTATAACTATATTGGACTGTTGGGAATGATTCCCTATCACTTTTGCATGTATATTTGCATTTGGTTTGGATTGGATTGGAGAAAAACTCCAATTTTTAGCGTTTTGGTGAATTTTCTGCATTTAGGTCGCACTGCCTCGGAGTTAGGTCGCAAGGTCATAGGTCGTAGGTCGCTGACCTTTAGGTCGTGCCCCTTTAGGTCGCTCGGCCTTGCCTACCTCGTTAGGTCGCGTGACCTTAGGTCATTCCCTTTTAGGTCGTATGACCTTAAGTCGCTCATATGGGTTAGGCCGTTGGACCTTAGGTCGTCTACCCATTAGGTCGCTCGCATGGTTAGGTCGTTGGACCTTAGGTCATTGTCCACTAAGTCGCTCGGCAGATAACTCGTCCCCACTTAACTCGCTCGACCTAGTTAGGTCGTTAGGTCGCGTGCCTCTTTGGGTCGTTCCCACGTTAGGTCGCGCCTCTTTTAGGTCACGTCTATTTTAGGTCGCATGTTTCACTAGGCCGTTAGGCCTTTACCTCGTTAAGTCGTAGGTCGCTCGACCTTATTACCGTGTTAGGTCGCGAGTCCCTTAAGTCGCTCGTCTCTGTTAGGTCGCATGAACCATAAGGTCGTTGGCGCGCATAGGTCGCTAGGTCGCTCGGCCTTCATTCGTTAGGTTGTTCAACGATTCAGCTTGGCCTTCGTCCCTTAAGTCGCTACCTGTTAGCTCGTTACACCTTAGGTCGTTAGGTCGTTAGGTCGTGTGACCTTAGGCCGTTAGGTCGTGTGACCTTAGGTCGCTCACCTCTTTTAACCCGCGAGTCCCTTAAGTCGCTCGCCTCCCTTAGGTCGCTCGATCCTATCCTCCCTTTGCCCCCGCACCCCTACCTTGGGGGGTTGCCACCCCCCCGGACCCCCCTCCGTAGGGGATCTTATCTGAAAAATATTCAACAGAACTTGTTGAGCTGATTTCCTTGAATTTTTATCACATCTTCGAATGTGATCTTTGTGATTGATTGTTTCTACAATCGCTTCTGTGATTTGTCACTTTAAAATAAAAGGTTTCAATACTAGTAGTAAATATCAAAACTCTTTCAACAAAATGATTTCAACTCTATTTTTAATAACAAAGCTCTTTTCTTAACCCGTTTTCCAATCTATTAGTATATACAAACCTTTACCTCACTCGGATGAGAAATCTAATTAAACGACTTAGTAAAACAAGTGGTATGAAACGCTTGCGTTTGCTTCGTCGGTTAATTCTTGGACTTGTTCGATTGAACCTCTAGTGACAATTTTATTAGTGAAGATTTACAGTATGTTCGTAAATATTTAAGTTAAACTAGTGGTTATGGGACATGAAACTAAACTCTTATATTTACTAACTTAGTGTAATTGACACTTCTCGTTGATCATGATGATCATTTTATGATTTAGACTAGCAATTGTGCGATGTCTCTTTGTTTGCAAGGTTAGACTAGACCTCATTGGTGTGATTCCGACTCACACATAGCTCTTTGTCTGCAAGGTTAGTCTAGACACCATTTGTGTGATTCCACTCACACATACCTTTTTGTTGCGAGGTTAGGCTAGACACCATTTGTGTGATTCCACTCACACATACCTTTATGCTTTTTGGTTAGCCTAGACCTCATCTGGGTGATTCCGACTCACGCATATGGGGTAGCTCCCCATGGTCTTCGGACCGTCATGTGATAGGCCTCTTTCCCTTTTTCTGTGATTTCTGGATTTCTTGTGTTGATTTCTGGAATTTATGTCATTGACTTGTTATGAGTACAAGTTTAGGGTATGATGCCCTCTTTGGATCTTTGAGAAGATTCTTGTGATATTGATTGATCTTCTGTTGATCATCATTTGCATACTTATAGTAGTATGTCTGTATGGATATTTTATGTTTATGCCATATCTTTTATTTTTATATGATGTCATCTGATAATTATAGCTAGACTGATCCGTTTATTATTTTCTTAAATAATACTCGGGTCAGACCGAGATGTTACAGGTGCTTCTGCTTGACTTCCTCCCGGGATTTGCTACCCTAACTTTTGGCGAACTATTTAGATTAGCAGTTTTTGTTGTATACACTTGAGATATAGACTCATAGTTGTATTCTTTTGTATAGCACGTGATGCTATTCTTTTGTATTATTGTGGATCTTTTTGACCACTACTCTGATGTACACTTTCATGTGTTAGTTATATATTCATATCTTCTTCCGCCTTTGTGATATGGATGACTGTGACTGATTTGTGTTATGCTTATTTCTATGCTTGTTTCCGAAGATTATTTATAGCCACTGTGTGATAAGCAATTACATGGATGGTCGCTCCTCAACAGCCTTATTCTCCGTGCTAGTTGACAGCACTACACCGTAGTGTTCTTGGCTAGTGTGGGTATAGAGGTGGGGCGTCACATTTAAGTTATAGTGCATTACTACTATAGTTCACTTGAGTTGGTTTACATTATATAAGTATATACGTCCCGACTCGAGTGTTTTGTGTTTTACTTTACGCTCGGATCATCCTGAGTATTTACAGCTTAGCTTTGGATTTTTTTCTAGAGCTAGGAATCGTTGAAGATTCTACTTGTCTAGTTATCTATTCCTTTTCAGTTTCAGTTGTTCTATTTCATCTCTGGTATTTATAGACTTCTATGTATTTGAGATTTCTATTGTATATGTTTTTCGGAATGATATTATATATTTGTTTGAGAGTTTGTTACAGTAGCTTCATGAACTACTATGGTATTTTAATTTCCGCTGCGAGTTATTCTGATATTTCTGTGTCTGTGATTCTGTGATTGTATTTCATTTGCTCCAAGTTTATTTACAATGCGGTATTTTGAGCAATTCAAGTCCGGCATGTGTGGATGCGAATGGATGAAAATATCGGGTTGTCACACGAATCATGGATCACAGATACACAATGGTTACACCTGGATCCCCCAGGAAACATCCGTGCCTTTAAGTAATCACTGCCTTGCGAATTTCACGATGATGACCAAAAACCCATAGACCGCGGTTACACAATGGTTACGCCTGGATCCCCCAGGAAACACCCGTTCCCTTTAAGAAATCTCTGCCTTACGGATTACGCTATGACAAGAAAACTGGTAGGCCGCGAATACACAATGGTTACGCCTGGATCCCCCAGGAAACATCCGTACCCTTTAAGCAATCTCTGCCTTGCGGATTATGCTACCACAACAAAACCGGTAGACCGCGAATACACAATGGTTACGCCTTGATCCTCCAGGAAACATCCGTACCCTTTAAGAAATCTCTACCTTGCGGATTACGCTACCAAAACGACCATGGGTAATGACATGGAATTCAAAGGACACTTGAGTATCATATCCGGAAAACCAAAATCAGAGAGAATAATATCGACATAATGAATCCACAATGTGGCCACAAAGCGAATATCAAGCAGAAGGCACTTTCCTTATCTTTACGTCGAATATATGTATCATATAGTATCTTTTCAAATCAATTTCAAATATCATACTTATATAAAGTCCATTATATATAAGATTTCATTTTCAAGTCGAATACTTTCCAAAATCAATAGTATATCAAATCACACTTATATAGCTTCGATGATATAAGATTCTACTTTCCAAATTGAGTACCTTTCCAAATCAATAGTTTTTAAATCAACTTCATACTTATACAAATCAATTTTATATAAGTTCAATAACTCCTAAATTAAAGTACTTAGTAAAATAAGGTTCTCAATTTTAGTTCGTTTCAATATCAGTTCAGTTTCAAAATCATATACGATTTCACTAAATTATTTCTTCCAAATTAAATATCTTTAGTTTCAAAGTTTCCAAAATAATAGGCTTAGAAAATAATCCTAGCTTCCAAATCAACATAATTTACGTCAAACAAATTCATTTTCCAAAATCATCATATAAATACTAGGTTTTAAATTCCAATCTATTTTTGAAGCCAAATAATTTCTCAAAATCAATTATACCCAAAATGATTACCAAGTTTATAATCACCCCTTTAAAACCTTTAAACTATTTATTTCTATTTGAAAGATCCAATTTACCTTTTAAAAATTATTCTTCTATATATATATATATATAGTTTTATAAAAGGTGTTACTAAGTTAAAAATATTTAAAACTAAATTTTTATTCAAAACATTTCAAAACTAAATTCTATTTTAGTATAAAAAATAGTCTTATTCATTCACTTAACAAAACAGTTTCAAACTTGTTTAAATCATATTACTTCATACTTAAACATTCAAAACTAAACTTATATACTTTATCAATAATTATACCTTTCAAAATTACTTTGCTTTGACAAATAGTCGGAGCAATCAAATTTCAAATCCAAGAGTTGAAATTAGCAACAAATCAGCAAATCAATTTCAATAGATAGAGTTATACCAAATCAAATTCGAAACTCGAGGACTGAACACCGGGCTCACTTCAAATTGTTTCAAATATATATACATATATCTTTCGAATATCAAATCATACTTTGGAATTTGAAATCAAATTTCACAAAGTCAACCGCATAACAAAGCTACTAAGGTGGCCTCTCCCCCACTTTGAAACTCAAAAATCAATGTTGATGATGCATGCACTTATCACCGAAATTATTTTCCAGCGACATAAGTGAATTCTGGACTTCTATTTTCTTGAAAACTTCTTTGAAATTTCTTTGAAATCATTGGAACTCATTTGAATTCATTTGAAACGTTTCTTATTCAGTAAATACTTTTAAATCGTATTATTATATTTTCAAAATCTTAAAACCAATTTCGAAACACCGGAATTCAACTCCTTGAATTTCCAATTTAAAATCCTTCAGTTATAAATCACTTTTAAATAAATCAAATTTCTTATATAATTTTCAAAATTTCAAATCCTTTCGAAACTTCAAATTCTTATTTTTAAAAGGTGTATAATCCTTATCGAAAACATTCTCACTTTTATATAGAATATAATCATTCTTATCAAAATAATAATTTTGGTATATAAAAAAATTTCTAAAATACAAAAAACCCGATTTTTCAAAGGACGATTCAAGAATGTATTTTCAAAACAAAGATAGAGATTCAAATTAGAGGAACTCTAGTCAAATATAATTCTGATTCGAAGATGGGCTCGAACAAAGATGGGATAATCAAATTACAAAATAAAAGATGGATATACTTAAATAAATCGCGGGCGACCTTAACCGGGTCAAACGTGACTTCAAGAAACTTCAAGAATATGATCGATGCGGAATATGTAAGGCAAATCGACATTTGATCGCCAGATATAGAATTCAACATAGTAAGATATAACAACATCTAAACCAAGGGTATCGACTCTCAGGTGAATCAATGCCAATTGTAAAGGAGTTTCACCCCTTAACAAATCATTCAATGGAGCTATGGATGGTCCAGAATCAGGAAACACGAATAGGGAAAGACAAGAATGAATTTCAAAACAAGTGGGATCATTCCAAAATTCAAAGGAAACCGAATCAAAGAGGAAGAGATTCAAGCATGAACGAAAGTAATTCTATAATTTTGTCTATTACATATTGTTAGCGCCAAAATTGGTCACTAACACCCTTAGAGAGTTTGTGTAGAGAGATTAATGAAGAAGATAGATTAAAATAGAGAAGATAATATCAATTAAAATGCGGGAGACGAGAACACAGAATTTATAGTGGTTCGGCGTTGTAGCCTACATCCACTTTGAAGTTGATCCTTTTATTTCTTCACTTTAATCTTGATTACAGATACAATCTGCTTTTAAGTATTCAAATACAATTGTGAAATAAAAGCAGAGGTCTTGGATGAGGTTAGAAAATGGCAGAGTCTCCTCAGTGTTTTCTGAAATCTCATCCTTTTTTCTGTGCCCCTGCCTCTCTATATATAGACGAATGTGGACTGGACTTCCCTGGTGGGCCAGATGGCTAGACAGCTTGGTCCAAATAGGACATGCTCTGTGTGCCGAGTAGAACATGCCGACCGATAGGAACGCCAACTGATAGTAATGCCGAACGACAGGTGTGCCGAGCCCTCCTAATGCCGAATGATCTCCTTGTTGAATGGAGGAGGTGGGCCAAATGATCACTTCGGCCGAGTGGGAGGAGGCCGAGCATACTGACTTCCTTCGGGAGCACTTGTGCTGAGTGAACTAAGCCGATCGATCTTCTAGAGGCCGAACGTTCCACAAATTGCCGAGCAGTGTGCTAGTGCCGAATAATAGTTGGATGCCGAGTACTATGGGATGCCGAACGCTTTTGTATGCCGAACGTCTATAGGTGTCGGACGTCACTTGTATGCCGAACGTTCCCAGAGGCCGAGTGCTCCTTTATGCCGAGCGTCCTCCTACGCCGAGTATAACTCTGTACGGCCGAACAACCCCTGATGCCGAGTACAACTCTGAATGACCGAACGTCTAGTTGCTTGGTCGATTTTCCAGGTAACATTTTGCCTCCCAAAGTACGCCGTGTGTTCGAACAGGGTGTTCTTTGAACTACTGGATCAGGGCATCGTCACCGGGTTCTAAGGATGCCGAAAGATACGAGTGCCGAGTGAAACCGTTTCGTCCGGTAGAGCCGGTCAAAGTCTCTTCGACTTCTCCTTCCTCTTTATAAAAACCACCTCCTTCTTCTTCCTTTCTTTACTTTTACTCCTACAATCCCGAATTTTCGAGCCACCCTTGCAATCAAAATCTAAGGACTTCTCAAACCTTTCTAAAGCTCGATCCACGAACTAGGTACAATCCCTTTACCTAACTCCTTTTCCTGGTGAGTTCCCACTGATTCACATGGGTCCAATGTAGACGGGAATTCGAATTTTTACTTGGAGTGTTTCCAAAGTTGAGCGACGTGAGGTAGGGAGAGAGAGTCAAGTATGAATGCCTTGTAGGATTCGAGAGGGAGTTAGGCGGAGGAGAGGAAGGTATGGAGGTTACGCCGAGTGTTAGAACTCGGCATGATCTTAGTTCGACCCGGCATAACGACGGCCGAACGATGGGTTAGAAGAAAGATGTGCAAGTCAGTGGGTAGGCCGGGCGTTGTTTCGGCCGAATCGTGTTTTGGCCGAACGACACTATCTCAGTGCGAACTGAGGTTCGGCCGAACGATGGTTGTAGGCCGAATAGTAGTCTTGCCGTGTCACCAATTAACTGAACAAACTGGCATGCCGGGCATAGTTGAATGCCGAACATACTTACATGCCGAACACGTATAAATGCCGGACCTATCTTCATGCCAAACATAATTAGAAGCCGAGTATAAACCAATGCCGAACAAATACAAATGCCGAACAAACTAAGTGCCGAACATACTTATGTGTCGAACATAGTTAGCATGCCGAGCGTAATTAGGTGCCGAGCACACATACATGCCGGACATATACAAATGCCAAACATACTTCCCTTTCCCAATTTCGTAGCTGGCCTTTACTTGGCAGTATCTTATTGCGGTCGTTATTCAGAAGGCTTTCGGAGACGGTCAGCGATGACGGTTTTCGGAAGCGACGTTTTTAGGCTTGACGTTATATTAAATGCTTATGCACGATTGATTGCACTAGTTCACACACCACACGGGGGGGGGGGGAGGGGGTTATCTGCGTTGTTAATTCTAACGTCAATCATTTTTCGAGTATAGTTCACACAGGTGCTTGGCCGGGTCTGCTATTTATTCAAGATGTCCAAAAGATCCAGTTCTGCTACACTTTCCGACAAACCTGGGCCGTCTTCTAAGCGAACGGCCCCCGACACAACCGACCCGTCAGTTTCCCCCGCTCATGACTGGGCTCCCGATACTTTGGAATCTTCGATCTTACTGGATGACCTAGTTGACTCACAGGCTTCGAGAGTCACTGAGACCGCTCTTAAGCGGATATGTTCTATTCATGGCATTCCGTTTGCTGACGTACGCGTTCCGTCGGGGCATGACCGCCCACATCTGCCCCCAGTGGGATATACGGCGTGTAGCAAGTTCATGTGCTGGTTTGGTAGCGTGCCACCTTTCAATCTATTCCTTCGCGACGTGCTGCAGTACCTGGACGTTGCCCCGTCCCAGCTTCATCCAAATGGTCACGCTTTCATTTATGGCACGTATATGCTCTTCATGGCCGTCCTCTCTAGGCCTCCAACCCCTGGCAATATAAGGTACATATACATGACCAAGAAATGGGGAGAGAGCCCCTCTTACATGTTCCTTGAGCCACATCGGAAGTGCCAACTTTTCACTAGCGCGTGGAGTAGCAAATTCGCCCTGTACAAGCAGGAGTGGTTTTACGTGCGCTGCCCCCAGGGCTTTGCGAGGCGATGGATTGAAGGAAGTAAGTCTTTTTTCTGAGTTGATATCCGCTCCCGGTTGAGGCTGAGCTTCTCCTAACTTGACGTTCTATCTTTTCAGGTTCCATCCCCCGCCCCGAGGGCCGAGGGTACTCTGATGCTGTTGACGCCATTAGAGCTCTTCCCGCTGAAGAGCGAGATATCCGAGCCCTCATTTCCAATGAGTCATTATCAAAGTTTGGCTTGTTAGCCCTTGGCCGCCGGGTTACTCTTCCAGAGGGCGCCTCGCTTCCCAAGCCCGTACACGTCAGAGGGAAAAAACTGCCTGAATCATCCGTTCGCCCTTCTCTTGAAGCTCCGGAAGAAGGGGAAATTCCAGGCGAGTCACCCGAAAAGCAAGGTGAGGATTTGGGCTCTGCAGCCGAAGCTCATGATATTGAAACGTCATCTTCCCCTTCGAAGGGGAAAAAGGAGCTGGCGTGCAAGTCGAGGAAGGAGAAAGTTGGTGGGACTTCCAAAGTTACACCTATTCAGCCAGAGAAAGAGGCTTCTTCACAGCGCGTTGAAAGTTCTCTGAAGGGCTTATCGAATCTCTCCATTCCTGATGACTTGCTCAACTATGATTTCAACGATCCGGAGCTGTTTAAGTTTCGCTCGCCCGTCAGGGGCGATGCGAGTGTCCTGGCCCCGATCCAAGGGGAAAAGACTCCCGTTAGCAAAGCCACTGGTCCGTCGGGGGGTAGCACTAGGACACACATAGACACATGCATTTCACTTTGCGTCTACCTTTCTTTCACCATTCTGCTCTCTCGCTAATTCGCTATTGTTCGATTGCAGGTGACATGGGGCACTCTCATGGATACGACCGCCTTCGCGGTTCATCGACTTTACGCCGGTCTGGTCGGGACTCGGGCCTCGGGAAGCGCCTAGATAGAGACAGCGACAGTGACCGAGATTATCATGCCCGGGACTCGTCATCCCGGAAGAAAACTTATTATCAGCCCGAACACCGCCGGGAGACCTCTTCTTATCAGGAGCGAAGCAAAGACGAATGTGGCCATAAGAGGTCGCATTCTGATGCTCCCCGGGACCAACACTCTGACTCTTCTTCTACCCGGCACTCCCGAGATTCTCATAGAAAGGGTGAACTTTCAAAGCCGTCTCCTCCCGCTCCCGTAACAGACCCGACAGTGTCGGACAGATTGGACGAACTTAAGGCTAAGTTTTCGAAGATTTGTTTTAATAGGTTAAAGTTCCTTCCGGCGATTCATCCTATTCCCGGAGATGTCAAACAAAATGCTATCGCCTGTACCAATGACGTCTACGTGCAACATGACGCGTTCGTCCATCTGGCCGAGAAACTTTCTGAAGTCTCTATGGAGCGCCAGCACGAAATTGACCGCCTAAAGCTTGAAGCTATTCATGACAGGGATATCATTAAGGCCCAGGATGAAGAAATTGCCGCTTATAAGTCCGAGCTTGAAGCTACTCGTCAGAGCGCTAAGGACACTGCCGAGGCTGTTTCCCGCCTTGAATTGACTCATAAGAAAGAGCTCGATGAAGCGGTTTAACGGTGTGGGGCATTAGCTTTGGAGAAAGATTTCGTCCAAAAGGAGCGAGATGCGCTTAATAGGCGAGTTAAGGAGCTCGAGGAGCAACTCAATAAGGAGAAGGAAGAGAAAGTGGCCGCCCAGGTTGAGGCACAACACTATTGTGATGAGATCGTTGCCACCCGGCTCTTAAAGGAGAAACTAGAGGATGATCTCTCCAAAGTTGAGGCCCTAAAGAGTGAAGCCCGTGAGGAGGGTAAAAAGATAGTGACTGCCGATGTTGACTCTCGCCTTGAGGCATCTAGGGAAGAAGGTAGGGAGGAAATTAAGACTGAATTCGACCCGCTAATCGCCGAGTTCAATGCCCGAGTCCTCATGCATAGGGATTTAACTTTTCTGGGCGACGGCTACCTTGAGTCGTTGGCCGAGGCATGGGAGACCCTGATTCAGATCAGGAAGGTTGAGAGCGGCGCCGATAAGGTCGACAAAGAAGCATTGATAAAAGAATTCCTGAGGGGGAAGGAGCCTTCAGATTTATCGACGGCTAAAGCCCTCTACAGCAAAGGTTCTCCCTCCAGGAAGGGGAAAGAGGTGGCTACGGACCCTTCCGGCGTTGTGCCCCCAGTTCACGCGCCTACCCAATCGGCCAGTCGGTCAACACTTGACCCCTTCGAGCAACATGTTGGTTATGACCCGGAAGCCCCCGGGCTTGGCATTCATGCTTTATCTCCCATCCCGGAGGGTGAGACCCCCCTGATGACTAAGAACCCACCAGCATCTGGTGAGTAACTTCTGTGCTTCACAAAGATCTTTCTCGTTCCCCCAGAAGTTGTTGTGTTCTAACACTCGTTCTTTTTTTTTCGTGATTTCTGCGCAGGCTGTTCTGACCCCGAGCCTATTCCGAGGAGCGATGCTGCCAAGGAGGTGGAGAAAAAGGCGAGTGACGCTACTCAAGCTAGCGGGGATCCTGGTCCAGATTCTCAAGTAATCAGAGCGCTTGATGAAGGCAAATCCGAATCTTCCTCGGAGAGTTTTGAAATAGAAATCACAGGCGCCTCTGAGCACACATCCGAGTTGAGCATGAAGGAACGACTCGAGAAAGAGAAAAGAGATACGACCTCAGTCAAGGTCGAGCCGCGTGAAGTGGACCTGGACGATCCTCTTAACAAACCATTGAAGGTCATTCTTCCTGGCAAGTCCCAGCCCATGGATGTTCCCCCTACGTCTTCGGTCGTCACCCCTCCGTCAGGGAAGGATTCCAAAAGTAAGCGCTCTGGGAAGAAGTCAAAGAAACACAAGAAATGATCGTCGTCCCTGTTCAACGAGAACTAGGTTAAGTCGTGTACTAATTTTTGTAGACTGTATAAATAGGCTGTCGGCCTCGGATTTCGGAGCGTTTTTGTAACTGGAAGCTTTTTGTGAATAAAGTTTGATCTTCACTTTTGTCTTCTCAAAAGACTTTTATTATTCAGCTTCTTTTATGGTTGCGATTGAAATCTGAATTGTTATGGGTAACTTAGACTTCTTGGTTCGTCTTTACATGGCTTGGGAGCTTCCTTGGATTTGATCAATCTCCACTTAGTGCTTCAAGTACTTAGAATATTTCATAGCCCGTATGTTGGGGACTTGACGTATCCAAGTCATTTGCGTCGTAGTTCCTATTCAAGGAACTCAGAGGTCCGAACTGCTTGTAATTAAGCCTATATACCGGACTTCGAGTACTCCAGTCCGTGCTCCGGGGACTTGGAGATTCCGAGTCATTTGTATTCGAGTCCGCGCTCTGGGGACTTAGAGTACTCCAGTCCGCACTCCGGGGAGTTGGAGATTTTGAATCGTTTATACTTGAGTCCGCACTCCGGGGACTTAGAGTACTCCAGTCCGCACTCTGGGGACTTGGAGATTTTGAATCGTTTATACTCGAGTCCGCACTCCGGGGACTTTGAGTACTCCAGTCCGCACTCTGGGGACTTGGAGATTTTGAATCGTTTATACTCGAGTCCGCACTCCGGGGACTTAGAGTACTCCAGTCCGCACTCCGGGGACTTGGAGATTTTGAATCGTTTATACTCGAGTCCGCACTCCGGGGATATAGAGTACTCCAGTCCGCACTCCGGGGACTTGGAGATTTTGAATCGTTTATACTCGAGTCCGCACTCCGGGGACTTAGAGATTTTGAGTCGTTTATACTCGAGTCCGCACTCCGGGGACTTAGAGTACTCCAGTCCGCACTCCGGGGACTTGGAGATTCCGAATCGTTTATACTCGAGTCCGCACTCCGAGGACTTAGAGTACTCCAGTCCGCACTCCGGGGACTTGGAGATTTTGAATCGTTTATACTCGAGTCCGCACTCCGGGGACTTAGAGTACTCCAGTCCGCACTCCGGGGACTTGGAGATTTTGAATCGTTTATACTCGAGTCCGCACTCCGGGAACTTAGAGTACTCCAGTCCGCACTCCGGGGACTTGGAGATTTTGAATCGTTTATACTCGAGTCCGCACTCCGGGGACTTAGAGTACTCCAGTCCGCACTCCGGGGACTTGGAGATTTTGAGTCGTTTATACTCGAGTCCGCACTCCGGGGACTTAGAGTACTCCAGTCCGCACTCCGAGGACTTAGAGATTCTGAATCGTTTATACTCGAGTCCGCACTCCGGGGACTTAAAGTACTCCAGTCCGCACTCCGGGGACTTGGAGATTTTGAATCGTTTCTTATAAGCGTTCGTACACTAGCCAGGATATCATTATTCTTAATTGCACGTCGTAGGAATATCATACGAAGAGACATTGGTCATTCATGGAAAAGATGGCTTCAAGCCTTTATTGATGAAAACAAGCTAGATTATCTTATTACATGTCAAGAAGAAAGCATACTGGAAATAAATGCAACTACCGCATAAAGGAAATAGACTAAGTGTAATAATGCCGCAAATGCTCGTTGTTCCATGCTCGAGGGAGTGTTGCACCATCGATGGTCGTTAGCTTCAAAGTTCCTTCTCCAAGCCTCCGTTCGATGACGTATGGACCTTCCCATGCGGGATTCATGTGCGAAGGGGTTGGGAAGACTCATTTCAAAATGAGATCTCCCATACTAAAGGTTCTTGGCCGGACTTTTCCATTATAATATTTAGCGGCTCGTTGTCTGTATGAGGCCGCTCTCAAATCAGCTTCTTCGCGTTTCTCATCAATGAAGTCTAATGATTCCAATAGGAGATCCTGGTTTGACGCAGGATCGTAATAGGTCACCCGGTGTGACGGAACTTCAAGTTCTACGGGTATGACGGCTTCCGTGCCGTACGCCAGTGCGAATGGTGTATGGCCAGTCGCGGTCTTGTGGGTAGTTCTATAGGCCCAAAGCGCTGTTGGGAGTTCATCCACCCACTTGCCTCTAGCCTTTTCCAAACGCTTCTTCAATATGGACTTGATGATTTTATTGACGGCTTCTACCTACCCATTCGCCTTTGGGTGAGCAACTGCTGCGAACCTCTTCTCAATGCCATACCTCTGACAGAACTCTTTGAATTCCTTGCTTTCGAATTGAGTTCCGTTGTCCGTTATGATGGTCCGTGGGAGGCCAAAATGACATATGATATTTCGTACAACAAAATTAATGACTTTCTTGGTGGTGATTGTGGCCATTGGCTCTGCTTCCGCCCACTTGGTGAAATAATCGACTGCCACTATTGCATATCTCGCGCCTCCTTTGGCCATGGGCAGAGATCCAATTAGGTCGATTCCCCACATTGCAAATGGCCAGGGACTAACCATTTGTGTGAGTTCCGTTGGCGGAGCTCTCGGAATCTTTGCATATATCTGGCATTTGTCGCATCTTCTCGCATAGTCTGCAGCATCCCGATTTACAGTTGGCCAATAATATCCATAGCGGAGGATTTTCCTCGCCAAAGTTTGCCCCCGGTATGATCACCACATTCTCCCTCATAGACTTCTTTCAACACCCGTTTTACCTCGTCATGGGCTATGCACCGGAGCAAGGGGGTCGAGAATCCCCTCCGATACATTATCCTGTCTTGTATTACATAACGCGAAGCCTTACGGAGGACTTGGCGTCTTTCGCTTCTTTTCTCAGCAAAGTCTCCGTATAGCAAGTACTGTTTGATCAGGGTCGGCCATGATCCCCTTTCGAGTTCGGTCTCCAAGACGAGATCTATCTCCATCATGTCTATACTTGGAGCAAGTAGAGTCTCGACAGGGAACAATCCCATCTGCTGTGCATCGCCAGTACTTGCGAATTTAGCCAACGAGTCGGCTTCCCTGTTCTGTTCGCGCGGGACATGCAAAATGTCATAATATTCTAGGTTTACTAGTAGCTCCCGGACCCTAGCAAGGTAAGGAGCCAGTCTCTGTCCTTTCGCTTGGTAGTTTCCCCGTACCTGATATACCACCAGCTGTGAGTCGTAGAAGATTTCGATGGACCTTACCCTCAGTTCATTGGCAAGTCTTAAGCCAGCAATTAGTGCTTCGTATTCGGCTTCATTATTTGTCGCTGTAAATTCGAGCTTCAAAGCATAGCAAATTGATCGGTTTTCGGGAGTTACCAGAACTATCCCGGCTCCCGACCAACGGTCGTTAGATGCCCCGTCAGTGAACATCTTCCATCGGACAGGAGGGATTACTTTGTGATTTTCACTTGGTTCATCCGAAATGGCGAACTCAGCAACGAAGTCAGCTAATGCCTGCCCTTGGATGGTCCTTCGCGGCAGGTAGGTGATATCAAACTGGCTTAACTCGATGTTCCACTTTAGCATCCTACCGGAAGTTTCCGGTCGTTGGAGTACCTGTCGCAAGGGTTGGTCGGTGTAAACACTGATTGAGTGCGCCTGAAAGTAGGGACGAAGCTTGCGTGATGCAATCACCAGGCAATAGGCAAGTTTCTCGATCTTTGGATAATTCTTTTCTGCCCCCGTCAGTCGTTTACTAACATAATACACTGACCTTTGAACCTTGTCTTCTTCGCGAACTAGGGCTGCACTGATAGCGTGTTGAGACACAGCCAAATATACCTACAACGTCTCATGGTCTACCGGTTTTGACAGCACTGGGGGACTTTCCAAGTGTCTTACCAGGGCTCTGAATGCTTCCTCGCAGTTAGTCGTCCATTCGAAGTTTCTCTTTCCTTTCTTTATGACATCGAAGAAAGGAACACACTTATCTGTGGCTCTGGATATGAATCGACTGAGCGCAGCTACTTTTCCGTTCAGGCTCTATACCTGTTTTACGGTTCTATGTGCCTGTATATCTCGGATGGCCTGGATCTTTTCCGGGTTAGCTTCAATTACTCGTGCATTCACAATGAATCCCAAGAACTTCCCTGATGCCACACCGAATGAGCACTTTGAAGGATTGATCTTCATCCCATGGTGCCTTAGTACACCGAACATTTCCGCCAAGTCTCGGATGTGGTCGTTTGACCGTCGTGACTTCACGAGCATGTCATCCACATAGACTTCCATTGTTCTACCAATCTGATCTTTGAACATCCGATTTACCAGACGCTGGTAAGTTGCTCCGGCGTTCTTCAGTCCGAAGGGCATCACTACATAGCAGTATAGCCCGACATTCGTGACAAAGATGGTGTGTTCTTGGTCTGGGATGTGCATCGGAATTTGGTTGTATCCAGAGTATGCATCCATAAATGACAATAACTCATGCCCTGCAGTTGAATCGACCAGTTGATCAATTCGTGGTAGCGGGAAGCTATCCTTCGGGCATGCTTTGTTTAAATCAGAATAGTCAACGCAGGTTCTCCATTTCCCATTTGCTTTCTTTACCAACACAAGGTTGGACACCCATTCCGGGTAGAGGGCGTCGTGGACAAACCCATTGGCTTTGAGTTTATCCACCTCCTCTTTGAGAGCCGTAGACCTCTCCGGGTCCATGGCTCTCCTTTTTTGCTTCACAGGTATGTGTTTCAGGTCTATATTCAACATATGGCTCGCAATTGCAGGGGAAATCCCACGCATATCAAAGTGCGTCCAGGCGAAGACATCAAAATTCGCTCGGAGGAAATCAGATAAATTCTCCGCCATTAGGGGATCTAGCTGCGAACCAATTTTAAGAACTCGTGTTGGGTCGTTGTGGCTAACTAAAATATCGGTTGTTAGTTCGGCCGGTGCTGCTTCTGGTTCCCTGGGTTCCCCTTTGTCATCTCTCGGATCTATGTCTCCAACGATCCGAGAAAGCCGCCCGAGCCAGGGCTCGGGCGCTAATTGTCAATCATCAGAACTCGGGATGCGGACGATGTTGTCCGCAGTCTTCCCCTTTTCTCTACGCTGGGCCTCTCTTAGCTCGGCCACGTAACTTGCACGTCCGGTTGCTTGGTCGCCGTGCACTACGCCAACTCCTTTGTCCGTCGGGAATTTCAGTGTGAGACACCACGGGGTCAAGGCCGCCCTAAAATCTGCGAGGGCCGGTCGCCCTAAAAACACGTTGTATGGTGAATCAACATCCAGCACTATGAATGGTAGGATTCGCACTCTCCTGCGTTCACCTTGTCCCAGTTCAACTGGTAACTCCACATATCCTACTGCATCTGTGGCTGCACCGTTAAAGCCATGGATTCGGGCTTTAGATGGCTTCAAATCCTTAGTCTCCAGCTTCATTTGGTCATACGCTTTCTTGAAGATGATGTTAACTGAACTTCCGCAATCAATTAGGATTCTCCTTACGAACGCCGGTCCGATGGTTGCGGATATGACCAATGGATCGATGGTGGGAGCTTCCACCTTATCCGCATCCCTATTCCTGAATACAATATCGTCGTGCATCATGCGCTGCAGCTTTGCGGGAGTTCCATCCTCCACATTTGAACAGCACTCATGCTCTGTATGTCTCAAGGAATTAGCGTATCGCTCCATTTCCTGCCAATTTTTATCCGCAGGATGAGGTCCACCAGCAATTGTGTTAATAATCAACCTTCCCACAGTTCGAGTAGGTTGCTCTGGTTGGTGTAGAGCTGGGCCACGTCCGGGGTCTGAAGTCTCTTGTCTCCCTTCTGGCGTATCTTTGACGAATTCCTGCAGCTTCTTCTGCCTAATCAATTTTTCAATAGCATCATGGAGATGCCTGCATTCGTCTGTGTTGTGCCCATAAGACTCATGAAAGCGGCAATACTTTCCAGTCCGCTTTTGCTCCTCTGTTGATTCTTTAGGGCGTGGTTTTCTATATTGAAAAGTGTTGCAGGTCGATAAGTAGATGTTTTCAAGAGACGCATTCAGTGGAGTGTATTCGTTGTAGGTTGGGATCCTTGACTTCCATCTCCTCGTTTCCTTCTTCTTTCCAGGATTTCCACTTCCAGTTCCCTTAGACTGCCCGGGCTTATTTTGGACGCTGGCCTGGGTCTTTCCAGGGTTATTGTCGGTTGCCTTCGTGGCGATGCTGCCCTTTACAAATTCCTGAACGGACCCTGGTGCCTTGTCTTTCCTTATCCACCGAGCTTCTTCCCTCCTTATGAACTGGTGGGCTTTCGAATAGAAACGTTCCAACGTAGCTGGTGGCTTTCCTGCCAACCAATCCCCAAATTCAGAGTCTGGATCCACTCCATGCATTACTGCCATCAAAATCGCGTGGTCGTTTGGATTGCTCACTTCAGTAGCTGCAACATGAAATCTCTGCAAGTATGCTTTCAGTGACTCTCCAGGAGCTTGGGTCACGCTTGATAAGGACATCGCATCCTTGGGTCGAGTGGCGTGTATCCTGAATTGTTCTATGAATTTCCTTGCTAATTCGTCGAAGTTTGAGATTGACCGTGGAGGAAGCCGAGTGAACCACATGGTGGAAATTCCGAACAGAGTTATTGGAAAGCACCTGCACTTAGTTGCGTCGTTGGCCCTTGCTGAATCCATCATCCATCCATACCTCATTACATGTTGTCTAGGGTCAGTTTTTCCTTCATAGGCGGGCATGGTGGGCATGTTAAACTTCCTTGGGTATTCAGCCTGTAGAATGGTATCTGCGAAGGGAGTATGACTATTAGACATTCCCCAGTCTTCATTAATCAAACCTTGATTCTCTCTCATCAACTGCCTGACCATAGCTGTCAGATCCGGGGTTTGTATGGTAGGAGGAAGGTTGGGTTCCGCTCCACGGGCTTGATTTCTAGTAGAGCGGTCAGTGACACCCGCTTGGTCATCTTCATCCTTGCGGCGTCTACGCTTGGGAGGTTCATCAGCTGAAGTTGAGCTATCATCTTCGGAGTAGGGGACAGGGCTACCTCCGGCATTCTGATGCTGCTGTTGGGCAAGTCGGGTCATGAGGTCAGCATTAACTTTCATTTGCTCAGCGAGTTGCCTTCTGCTTTCCGTAAGCTCCTTTATCAAGTCATTCAATTCTGCTCGTGAAACAGCTTCCGCTTGGTTTTGGCTGGAGGGCCCCGTGCCTCGAATTGCTTGTTGATCGTTTGGTCCAAGTTGTTGAACACTAGCGGTTTCGCGGGCATCTACATTTTGGGAGGTCGATCTTGTTCGTGGTCTTCCCATGGTAGAATCATTGGTTGCAACTCTGAGTAGAATCAACAGATGCCTTATGGATAATTACGGATCTTCCTCGGGGGATTTATGCAATCCAGTAGCTACAAAGTAGATCCTCACAACCTGAGAATTCAGCTATCAGTGAAAGCACCAAAATGTTAGCGCCAAAATTGGTCACGAACACCCTTAGAGAGTTTGTGTAGAGAGTAATGAAGAAGATAGATTAAAATAGAGAAGATAATATAAATTAAAATGTGGGAGATGAGAACACAGAATTTATAGTGGTTCGGCATTGTAGCCTACGTCCACTTTGAAGTTGATCCTTTTATTTCTTCACTTTAATCTTGATTACAGATACAATCCGCTTTTAAGTATTCAAATACAATTGTGAAATAAAAGTAGAGGTCTTGGATGAGGTTAGAAAATGGCAGAGTCTCCTCAGTGTTTTCTGAAATCTCATCCTTTTTTCTGTGCCCCCGCCTCTCTATATATAGACGAAAGTGGACTGGACTTCCCTGGTGGGCCAGATGGCTAGACAGCTTGGTCCAAATAGGGCATGCTCTGTGTGCCGAGTAGAACATGCCGACCGATAGGAACGCCAACTGATAGTAATGCCGAACGACAGGTGTGCCGAGCCCTCCTAATGCCGAATGATCTCCTTGTTGAATGGAGGAGGTGGGCCAAATGATCACTTCGGCCGAGTGGGAGGAGGCCAAGCATACTGACTTCCTTATGGAGCACTTGTGCTGAGTGAACTAAGCCGATCGATCTTCTGGAGGCCGAACGTTCCACAAATTGCCGAGCAGTGTGCTAGTGCCGAACAATAGTTGGATGCCGAGTACTATGGGATGCCGAACGCTTTTGTATGCCGAACTTCTATAGGTGCCGGACGTCACTTGTATGCCGAACGTTCCCAGAGGCCGAGTGCTCCTTTATGCCGAGCGTCCTCCTACGTCGAGTATAACTCTGTACGGCCGAACAACCCCTGATGCCGAGTACAACTCTGAATGACCGAACGTCTAGTTGCCTGGTCGATTTTCCAGGTAACACATATGCTAAGTTTTTCCAAAAACCAGAGCTCTGATCCCAACTGTAACGACCCATTATTTTCAACCATTCGCATCCACACATGTCGAAGTTCAATTGCTTAAAATATCAGATTATTAATTTATATTTGGGAAAACTCAGCATATACACTAAACAAATCAATCACAAAATCACAGATACAGAGTAATATAACAATAATGCAGCGGAATAGATAAATAATAGTTCATGAAGCTACTATACAAACATTAGAGTGAGAGATAAAATACAGCAGAATATCTCAAAAAAGCTGAAGTCTCGAATACAAACAGATGACCACTTTGAACAAATCAACTGGAAAGCTGAATCTGTAGTTGGATCTCCAAACGAAGCTCCAAACTCCAAAGGTGAGTCTCAAATGATGTATCGCTTAGTTTAACGCAAGTGTAAAGTCAAACACAAAACACTCGAGTCAGGATTAACATTCTTATATCAATAAATCCAACTCTAGTGAAATATCAACTAAAATACAAATAACTTAAAGGATGTTTGGGATAACCAACCTCTAAGGATTCGTGGAACTATCTACAATGTAGAAATATATGCTACTAACAACCAAACGTCATTATAACACCATGGTTATTTCAAATTAATTTATACTTCAGAACCAAAATATCATTTCCATTTCAAATATATCCATTTCCAAATTATAGCACTTTCAAAACTAAATTGATAATTTCATATATATATCTTATTTTAACTTTGTTATTATTTAGTTTGAAATATTCACTTAATAAACCCATTATCATTTAAATAACCCTAAATTACATTAAACTAAATATTTCCTTCGATTTATTTAAATGTGAAATATCCATTAAATTACTTAAATCAAAATCAAGTCAAAAATCATACCTTTAAAATTCAATTCAATAGTTTCAAATTGATTTAATTAAATCAAATTCTTATTTAAATACAATTTAAGATAAATTCAAATTTATCTTCCCAACCTTAACTTATTCAAATTATTACAAAAATATATTTTTCTTGAAATATAAATTTTAATAAACACTTAAATTTGTTATATATTAATTAAATCAATCTGAATTAAATTAAATATTATTATTAAATCTATATGTAAAATAACATTTATTTTAAGAATCAATATCTATTAAAACCATATATTTCTTTCCAAAAACCATAGAAATTATTTCAAAATATTTATATATAGACCAACGTTGTTTGTATATAATTTTCTATCATATGGTCCAGTGATACAGATATTTATCATTTCAATCCGTAATTTAAATGTATACAGGTGTATATCATTTCAACCCGCAATCCCAAATTCAATTCAAATGAAAATTGCTTGGGTTTATCATTTCAACATATAATGATTTTCTCCTATTCTAAAGTCCATTCGGGTATGTATCATTTCAACTCATAGTGAATTCTATACTAACAGGGAACTTGCAGAGTGATAACAGATATGATAATAATATAACAGGCATATACCATCAATATAAATAATAGATAATGGTGTTAGATGTCACAGGTGAACTGATACAGATAATAACATATAAATAACTAACAGCAGCATATTTCAATTGTCGTTTCAATTGAAATCAAATTTCATAGATATAAGAACATTAATCGTGTGTGATTGCTCACCTTTCCAGGCTAGAGGATAGACAATGGAATTGAGTTACAAAATGCAAGACGAATCCTAAGGCAAAGCTAGATTGGCATGAATTGACGACACAACTGATAGATAGGAAGTTATGAATCGAAAATCAGTTTGATATAACATTTAAATGTATATTATATTATTATTGTTATTTTTTAAAAATCAATTTAAACATAAACCTTCAATTAATAATTAATTCAGCACTTCAAACAAAATTTCCATACACATACATTTGAAAACCAACTAATGTATACTCATTTATATATAAATTAATATATAAACATATACAACCTATATTATATACTATACCAAAAATATATAACTAACATAATGTAAATAACAATTAAACCCATTAAGTCATTATATTGGTTATCAGAATACATAAGTAAGAAATATATATATATATATATATATATATATATATATATATATATATATATATACTGATGATATTATAGACTCAAACAATCAACCTGACATACATTCATACATACACACTTAACATTTATATATACAAAGAATAACCAATATATATATATATATATATATAAAATCGTATAATAGATATACTTTACGGAAAAATTACAAAAGTCTAAACAATATATATATATATATATATATATATATATATATATATAAATCTATACATTAAAGTATCAACATATCAATATATATATATTTACTGCAATTACTTACTAACACATTTTATTAACTCGAACAACTTATATTATATTTGTAATGTGTTAAAATCACTGAAGTATACTTATAACATTTTAAAATGATAAAAAATATCAATATAACTCAATATATGTGAACCCAACAACTATACATATAAGCTTATACATATCAATTGTGTGTATATACATACACACACACACACACACACACACACACACACATATATATATATATATCAAAATCTATATGGGTTTTAAATTTAAAATCAGATTATATAGGTACAAGAATATATACATCTTAACAGAAAAAGAACACCTTAAACTCACAAATGTATACAAAGTGACAAAGTATATATATCTGTATATATACACATAGCTTTTTAAAACTTATATACACATACTGTAACAAATAAACTAATATGTATATGGACATATATATAATTAATACTTATGCATAAACTAACGCAGTATATATATATATATATATATATATATATATTATATGTATGCAAACCCTGTATAACTCAAATATTTATAAACAAACTTTCATATAAAACATATAAACAATTGCATAAATTCAAAAATATAATATATATACATATCTTTCAAATCAGCAGTATAAACCCATATATTATAAAATATGTACTATAATACCTATATGTGCACGCAACATATATAAATTCTTATTTCACTATCCTATGTATTATAAACGAACTCAAAAGGTATGTAGAGTAATATATAATAAAATATATATAAATAGAACAATCCTTCTTACAGTAATACATATGATAACATTAACCGCATGCAATCTTATTTATATGTATATATAGTTCATATATACACAATGCAAATTTAAATTTTGAAATATATATACATTAAAAATAGACACAGCTTATATAAATATAACTTACTATATAAATCCACTGTGAAAGAAAAAATAAATAAATAAAAACTCATGCATATATATATATATATAATGATTTTAAAACAATATGTAAATAAACAAATACAGATAACATAATCATAATGTATAGAAAACTGGATTGCAAACATTTGAATTATAAATACAATATAAAACGAACTTGTTAAATAATCATTTATATACCAAACTTATAACAAACTAACTTATATGAAGAAGGAGACAGAGCCTCGGCTAAAGATCACAGCGACAGGGAAGTGCGGCACGCAATTGGTGGAACATAGGAGACAGTCAAGGCTTGGCAATGGTGGAGGTGTCGAGCTAAGGCGGTGAGGTCGGAGCGGGAAGTAGCTGTCGCGTGCAAGCCGGTCGGAGGAGTAAAGGCGGGTGGATGGTCCAGCGAAGTGGTGGCCGAGTGTTGAAAGCAGTGAGGTGGATGCGTTGTGCGCAGGGGTGGTGAGTGGGTTTGGGTTGACTAAATGGATGAGGTGGAAAAATGAATCAGCTAAAATTTTTTCTATAAAGGCAAGAACCCAAAAAAATGAGGAGAAGAAGAATGAACAGGGTAACGAAAATAAGCAGGCTAAGCACCATAAATATTAAGTGAATACGAAAAGTGAATATTATAATTTATATCTGGAATCAACGCATAACCGATGAATGAATATGAACGAACCTGAAATTTAATGAATACATGGAATAATAAACGAAAATGACCGTTCGAAATTCGAACGTTGTGCAATTGAATGCACAGAAGAATTCAAAAGGATTAAAACGCACCGATACGATGAACATTGCATGGTTTCGTCGCATACCGGACTTCAAAGCACAGAATTGAATATACCGTAGAGATCAGCACGACGAGACGATCAAAACGGTGTACAGATATTTGTAAAACGATCATCCGTTCAAAAATCGATAATCGGTACCGATATACGTTGCTATTCCGTACTGAATAATCCAAACGGAGCTAGAAATGTCCGAATTTCGTGAAACGAATTTCGCTGTCTGATTCAGAGTGTTCTGAATAGATTTTCTCATGTTGATATATTTAGGTTTCGAAATATTTTTAAATTCAATTGTCATTAACTGATCTAAACTTAAATAAAATTTCACAAAAAAAACAAAACTTCAATATTATCAGATGAAAATTTACCGGTTGTTATGTCTAAGTAGACATATTCCAAATAATAAATTTTTATTTTCAAAATTTTATTGTTTAAAATTAATTTCAATTAATTTAATAAATAAAATAACTAAAATTTTTGGGTTGTTACAACTTGTGTGCCCTCCACATCAAGCAACAACGCCATGCAAACCATGCAAACCCTCTGACACCTTCCTCCGACGTGCTTGCCGTTCGGCCAACACCACCAAGCACATATCTCTGCCATCATTCGCCTCGACTTCAACTGTGCTCCATCGTTTGCTTCATGATCCGACCACTCTCATCCTTGCCTCCCACCAATCCCCTCTTTGATCTCTCCGCCTTCAGCCACCACCATCTCACTCTTTTCCCCACGTCCAAACTTGTTTTGCCATAGCCAACCAAACCCGGACCCAACCACCTCCAATAACATTCCCTTGCTATGAACTAACATATCCGCCCATGCCACCTTAGCTGTCCATCACAATGCCTAGCTACATCCGCCTGGCCTCTGCCCTTACATCCATCAACTACCACCCACTATCCATGAACCAGATCTACCTAAGCTCGCTGACAAAGCCTTCATCTCGGCCTCGATAGATTGCTGGTCATACCCACCCTCTCAATTTCCGACCACCCTATCACCTTCTTCCCCAACCAAGTGCAACACTCTCTCCTCCTTTTGATCTAGATTCATGTGTTAGAGATATATGTAAAAGTACATGTATATGCTTGTATATTTGTGAAGCTTGCTCCTTCATTTTTTCACTATCAGCCAGAACTCACCATCCACCGCAACACCGCTTCACACCACCCAGGCCTATACCGCTCACTGTTGTCATCAACACGACCTTGCAGTCTATATATATGTGTTGCATATACAAAATCTTATATAGGTTAGTATTCAAAAGCTTATATGTTGCGTCACATATATAACTTGTTGACAGAGAAGTTAATTATATTTGCTTCTCTCAATCCAAGTTTTCACTATATGTATTGATCTATTGAATCATATCTATCTTGTGCTGCCTCTTCCTATGTGTGTATATATATAGATATATATATATATATTTGTGTATACACACACACACATGTTGGATCCATCGAATCTAAATTCACTTTGACTTGTTTCTCTGCTGTCCAGATTTACGGCAGCAGTTATAGCTTTCTCGTCGCGTCGCTTCCGTATCCGTATGCGTATCCATGTTCGTTGCTTCTCATTTTCCATTGTTCTCTAACCCCGAAAGGTGAGAAATCACTCATGATTAACATTCTTATATTTAGTAAATTTACTTCACATGAAATGACGATTGAAATATGTTGATAAATTTGAATTGTTAGTTATTTAATTGTTAAATATGATATGCCATTATCTGCATTTATTAACCTATATTAGTTGACATATGTAACCATACCCTATGGTATATATATTCTGTTTAAATTGTTAATTATGATATATGCCTACTATTGATATGTATGTCATTTTATAATATGTTATTGTTCTCATACTACAAGTCCCTGTTAGTTTAGAAATTCCCTATGGGTTGAAATGATACATACCCGAATGATTTTATAGATTAAGAAAAATCGTTATGGGTTGTCATGATAAACCCAAGCGATTTTCATTAATTTTGAATTTTGGGATTGTGAATTGAAATGATATATACCCGTAAATTTAAATTATTGTGAATTAAAATGATAAATATTTATATCACTTGACCATAGGATAGAAAATAATATACAAACATCGTTGGTCTATTTTTGAATATCGATTTCCCGAGTTTGAAAAATATGTAGGTTTTAGTAACTATTGTTTTTTAAAATATAATATATAAATTATATTTTATATATGTGTAAAATTTAGATTTTTAAAATCATATATTTGGAAATTTTAAATTTATAAGTTAGTTTTGAAAATATGAATTTTAAGATTCTACTTATAACTTTATTATTTTAAAATATATAATTAAGATTCAAATTAGATTTAATAGTAGAAATTAATATAATTTTTATTAAAAAAAATTAATTTAACTATTGTATATATATATAAGATATGTTTTAAAATGTTTATTTAAACTTATATTAATATTTTTTAAAAATGGATTTTGTAATAACTTTAATAAATTAAGGTTTGAAAGATAAATTAAAATTGATTTGAAATTTATATTGGTTAATAACTGAATTTAAATAAAGATTGATTAGAAACTTATTGATTCTGAGATTTTGAAAGGTATGATTTTATAGCTTGATTTAATTAAAAGTGATTAAATGAATTCAAATTTAATTAAAGTTAGATATTTAATATTTAATTTTGATTTAAGTTTGTAATTGGAGATTTACCTGAATGTTTATAAAAGTGACTAAGTATTCAAAATTGAATATAACTGATTTTGGATATTTAATTTTGATTTAAATTTGTAATTTGAAACTTTATTTAAGTATTTAGAAAAGTGAATATTTCAAATTTAAATAAGAATGAAATGGAATATTTAATTTAGATTTAAATTTGTAACTTGAGATTTTATTTAAATTTTATTAAAAGTGATTAAGTGAATATTTTCAAGTTTAAATAAAATTAAAGTTGAATTTTGGAAATATAAATAAAATTTATCAAATTGCGCTGTTGTAAATTATTTGAATATTTAAACTTTGAAACCTATTGAGTTGGAAGTGGTTTAAATTTGTAGTTCAAACCTGGATTTGAAATTGATATAAATCAAAATGATTTTATTGAGAACACGTACCAACGATTGTTGAACACGTACCAACTATTTTATTGAGAACACGTTACCATCACTCCAGGACATTCAACCTCAAACTGAACACGTACCAAATGCTATTTTGCTGCTAGGATCGTATGATCTTAAGAGTCTGAAAGAACAGGAAGAGAATGATGGCCAGTTAAAGTTGTCTGATGATGTCCACACTGCTATCATTGCCAATGTCAGTTGCTTGGAACCATTTTATGAAACCAAATATGTTAAAGGAGAAGCGAGTGGGAGTTCATTTCAGTCAGGGGAGACTGATACAACACATCAAGGGAAGATTTTAGATGATGGCACATCGAAACGAGATAAGGCAAGACGAGAATCTGAGCACGAATCATCATACTTCTTCGGACAAAATTTCCTAAGTCGTTCCATGATTTTAAATTTCCTTGTATCGTCTCACATTTTAGACACGTTTTGGTTCTATATCACATCTGCCTATTGGCCGAAGCAATATGGTATACGACACTATTCTTATGAAGTTTTGTGTTACATGAATTGGATCTGGCACCTAGTGCTTAGTTTATTCCGCATCATTTCATATGTCATCTCCCTCAGATCACTTCCTTATGCCGCCTGTCTAATGCCACGTATATTCCATTCTATGCATTCTTTATTCCAAACCGCATCGTCAAAGGGTCAAGACAAGGTCAATCTCAAGAGTGTTTATCACCAGAGCCACATCAAACCAGATAACGAATGGAAGACAGCGTCTCGAAGAAGAAAGCTTGTAAATTCAAGGACGAATTTTTCCCAACCAGGGGAGGATGATGCAGGCCAGGAGGTGGGTTCGATTGCTTCAAGTCGTGATGCAGTACGAACTACGGAATCAATATGTTTAAATTGTTCAAGGCCTTTAAGTCGTTTGGAGTTGGCTTCGTTTTTAAGTCGTTCGGGGGTTATAAGTCGCTCACGACTTAACAAAGGGGATTCACGACCTAATGTTAAGGCCTTAAGTCGTTCGCGACTTAACAAAGCTCAGGGAATGAATCGTACACGAGTTAAGGGAGCTTCGGGTTTAAGCCTTAAGTCGTTCACGAGTCAACCAGGGAAGGCGCGACCTAAGGAAGGACTTTTGGGTCGTCTACGACTCAATGAGGATCGTCCACGACTTAAGGAGTCACGGGGGAAGGCTTACGAGTTAACGAAGAAGGACTGAGTCGCCTCCGAGCTAACATGATACCGGAGGAAAAGTGGTGCCGAGTGAACGACCTAAATCTAACGAGTCACGACCTAAGGTCTTAGGTCGGCAGCGACCTAAAGGAATATGTGTTGTATATGAGCCGAGTCAACGAGTTACGACTCATAATAAGCCGACCTATTTAAGTCGTTGAGGAGATATGCCGCAGGGAGCTCGTGTTGCTTGAGTCGTATGAGTCTTGAGTCATCTGTGTTCTTTAAGTCGTGTGGTATTATAGGTCGTCACCGACTTATGTGTGTGTTGTTGTAATATGTTTTTTTCTTTGAGTCGTAGGTCGTTAGGTCTCATACGACCTAAGTGTGTTGAGTCTGTAATTTTGTGGCAGCGTAACTTAAGTCGTCTATGACTTAAGAGTTGTGTCTTGTGTCTTGGGTCGTTAGGTCGGCCATGTAGGGTCAATTGTTGAGTCGTTTTCATTGTGCTGTGTTGTACATATGTTAAGTCGTGAGTCATGTCCATAGCTGTAGGTGGTATGTTAGGTCGGTAACGACCTTGCCTAAGTCGTTTGCATTGTGTTCTGTTGTAAAGGGGTTGAGTCGCTTTGTGTTAAGTCGGTGCCGACTTAAGGTGGGACGTAAGTCGTATGCGACTTAAGGGTCAGGGTCAAAACTCTATAAATACGCGTGAGTTGTATATTTGAAAGTTGTTGATTTTTGAATAAAATTTCTTGTTGATTGCTGTGTGCTTTCATCTTAAATTGGTAGTTGAGTGTAATCTCCTATCTCCACTTTCGGTTATTCGAGTGCGCTCGAATCAATGATTGTAGAAGCCGATTCGCGGAATCAAGTGCGCTTGATCAATGCTTGAAGAATTGAAGATCTTCTTTCACGGTATCGTGCGCGATCAACGTGTTAGAGATAGCTAGAATTCGGTATCTTCGGATCAAAGAATTTGGGCAATTTGGTATTCGTCAATCCACCGATTGCTACTTTCACCGATTGAAGTTTATTTTTGATTAATCCGCTGCGTCAGTTTTGGTATCCGAGCCATACTTAGCCAATCATAGCTAAGTTGATTCTTGGAGCCAAGTATTTGAAGTTTGAAGTTGTTCATCGTGTTCATCATTGGTTGCAACAAGTTTGGGGTTTGCGATCCATAATCTTTTGGATCAAAAGTCGAAAGGTGTTTGGATTTGAAGTGTTGGAGTCGTGCTTTGTAGAGGCCGAGCCAAGCTAGTGAAGATTTGTGCCGAGCGACTTAAGCCTTAAGTCATTCATCTTGTTCGAGTTAGTGGTTGAGCCGTGACTTGCTTGTGTTGGAGTTTTGTGTTCGATTCGTTGAAATATTTGTTGAAGTGTGAAGTTTTTGAATTATTTGTGAATTTCAATCATGCCGCCAAGGAGAGTGTTGCCACATTTTTACCAAGATCGAAGAGATTCATCAGTTTCAACTAGACGAGACAATCAGGATTATCGGGCTGAAGAGAGAAGAGCTTATCGTGATTACGAGCATGAGCCATATGGTGATTATGAAAGAGAAAGTAGAGAGGATGTACATGGTTATAGAAGAGTCAATGTTCAGAATCGACATCGAAGCTCATCTAATTTTGAAGAAGATAGTTATGATGATAGCATTCACTTTCGATATCCGGATCGAGGGCAAAGTCGATATAGAAATGTTGAAGAGAATGGTCATACACGGAAATCAAGGAGGGATACAGAAATTCCAGAATTCCGAGGTGGGTTACAACAGAGGAATTCCTTGATTGGTTGTCAAAGGTTGAAAGGATTTTTGAACTCAACGATATTCCTGAAGATCGTCAAGTTAAGTTAGTTGTTGCAAGCTTGAGAGGTAGAGCTATGGACTGGTGGCAACAAACTAAATCAAGCAGAGAGAGGATGAAGAAATCTAAAGTTGTCAAGTGGGATAAGATGAAAAGAATGATGAAAGCAAATTTTTTACCTACAATTATCAAGCTTGTATGAATCAACGGTTGCAGAAGTTGAGTCAAGGGAGTCGAGGAAAGGGTGTGGTTACAAACTCCAGCAAGCAGACTAAAGGTGTTAATTGCAGTAAGAATGTTTCTAGGAGAGTCAACGAACCAGTTGTACGTGGAATCACTAAGACAAATGTTGATGACCAAATTAATCGCTTTCATTATCAGGAGTCTAACCATCGAAGTTTTAAATGTACGAAGTCCAAGAAGAAAGCCTTAGTTGTGGAAGAATATGAAAACGAGGATGTGGATGATACGACTGAGAGCAAGCCAGAAGAGGAAGAGGAACCGACTAGTCAAATATCTTTCAGCGAAAGTGATGAAGAATCGGAAGGTGGTGCTGAAGCATTGGTTAGGTATGAGGCAAGTAAAGAGCTTTAAACTCCCGAGGAGGTTAAACCAATGTTGGAAGAGCTTGAAGAGGTTGGTCCTACAGAGTCATTCACAGCCTTGCCACTAAAGTTTGACAACGCAGAATTACCACCAATGTTTGACAATGAAGATGAAGAGGTCGAGTTGGAGAAAGAAGAATGTAATTTGTTGAGGAGGATTAACGAAGTTAACTTTTATCAACCACCACAATTTGATAACGATGAAGAATTTTTGTCAAGTGATGAGGGGAGTAACTTGTTGAGGAGGACTGATGTATTTGACCTTTACCAACCGCTGAAATTTGATGATAACGAAGAGATTGAGTCAAAGTATGTGGATGTAAAAGTTGATTACTCGTCATTGCCAAAGTTTGATGTCGACAGTATTTAAGAAGAAATTGTATTCGGAGTGGGGGAAATTCATTTGACGATAGAGGATTCTTACTTGGCACGTGAGTTTGTGGATGAGAGCCAGCCAAGTATAATTTCCTTAGTTTTCGAGAAGCCCAAGCAAAGTGAGAATGAAACAGAAGAGAAGGCAGAATTAGATAGTTTGTTGTCTTTGAAAGAATTTGTCTATGAAATGAAAGATAATGATGATGATGAGTTATCAATGTTGATTGAATCCGGAAAAAGTTTTGATGTTGAGAATCCTGAAGAGATTGAAGTATTTGAAGAATGTGAAGATGAAATGTCTGAGGAACTGCTTGAAGAAACTAACCCTGTAATTTTGGAAGAGTATGTGGAAATGAGGAATGAAGTGTTTGAATTGACCAAACAAGGAGCGAGTGAAGATCTTGATGTTTTCAAGGAGGTTGGATCAGAATTCGATGAATCTGAAGTCGAATATTCTAAGGCATTATCCGAAGAGTTACCATCACTCCAGGACATTCAACCTCAAACTGAACACGTACCAAATGCTATTTTGCTGCTAGGATCGTATGATCTTAAGAGTCTGAAAGAACAGGAAGAGAATGATGGCCAGTTAAAGTTGTCTGATGATGTCCACACTGCTATCATTGCCAATGTTAGTTGCTTTGAACCATTTTATGAAACCAAATATGTTAAAGGAGAAGCGAGTGGGAGTTCATTTCAGTCAGGGGAGACTGATACAACACATCAAGGGAAGATTTTAGATGATGACACATCGAAACGAGATAAGGCAATACGAGAATCTGAGCACGAATCATCATACTTCTTCGGACAAAGTTTCCTAAGTCGTTCCATGATTTTAAATTTCCTTGTATCGTCTCACATTTTAGACACGTTTTGGTTCTATATCACATCTGCCTATTGGCCGAAGCAATATGGTATACGACACTATTCTTATGAAGTTTTGTGTTACATGAATTGGATCTGGCACCTAGTGCTTAGTTTATTCCGCATCATTTCATATGTCATCTCCCTCAGATCACTTCCTTATGCCGCCTGTCTAATGCCACGTATATTCCATTCTATGCATTCTTTATTCCAAACCGCATCGTCAAAGGGTCAAGACAAGGTCAATCTCAAGAGTGTTTATCACCAGAGCCACATCAAACCAGATAACGAATGGAAGATAGCGTCTCGAAGAAGAAAGCTTGTAAATTCGAGGACGAATTTTTTCCAACCAAGGGAGGATGATGCAGGCCAGGAGGTGGGTTCGATTGCTTCAAGTCGTGATGCAGTACGAACTACGGAATCAATATGTTTAAATTGTTCAAGGCCTTTAAGTCGTTTGGAGTTGGCTTCATTTTTAAGTCGTTCGGGGGTTATAAGTCGCTCACGACTTAACAAAGGGGATTCACGACCTAATGTTAAGGCCTTAAGTCGTTCGCGAGTTAACAAAGCTCAGGGAATGAATCGTACACGAGTTAAGGGAGCTTCGGGTTTAAGCCTTAAGTCGTTCACGAGTCAACCAGGGAAGGCGCGACCTAAGGAAGGACTTTTGGGTCGTCTACGACTCAATGAGGATCGTCCATGACTTAAGGAGTCACGGGGGAAGGCTTACGAGTTAATGAAGAAGGACTGAGTCGCCTCCGAGCTAACATGATACCAGAGGAAAAATGGTGCCGAGTGAACGACCTAAATCTAACGAGTCACGACCTAAGGTCTTAGGTCGGCAGCGACCTAAAGGAATATGTGTTGTATATGAGCCGAGTCAACGAGTTACGACTCATAATAAGCCGACCTATTTAAGTCGTTGAGGAGATATGCCTCAGGGAGCTCGTGTTGCTTGAGTCGTATGAGTCTTGAGTCGTCTGTGTTCTTTAAGTCGTGTGGTATTATAGGTCGTCACCGACTTATGTGTGTGTTGTTGTAATATGTTTTTTTCTTTGAGTCGTATGTCGTTAGGTCTCATACGACCTAAGTGCGTTGATTCTGTAATTTTGTGGCAGTGTAACTTAAGTCGTCTACGACTTAAGAGTTGTGTCTTGTGTCTTGTGTCTTGGGTCGTTAGGTCGGCCATGCAGGGTCAATTGTTGAGTCGTTTTCATTGTGCTGTGTTGTACATATGTTAAGTCGTGAGTCGTGTCCATAGCTGTATGTGGTATGTTAAGTCGGTAACGACCTTGCCTAAGTCTTTTGCATTGTGTTCTGTTGTAAAGGGGTTGAGTCGCTTTGTGTTAAGTCGGTGCCGACTTAAGGTGGGACGTAAGTCGTATGCGACTTAAGGGTCAGGGTCAAAACTATATAAATACGCGTGAGTTGTACATTTGAAAGTTGTTGATTTTTGAATAAAATTTCTTGTTGATTGCTGTGTGCTTTCATCTTAAATTGGTAGTTGAGTGTAATCTCCTATCTCCACTTTCGGTTATTCGAGTGCGCTCGAATCAACGATTGTTGAAGCTGATTCGCGGAATCAAGTGCGCTTGATCAACGCTTGAAGAATTGAAGATCTTCTTTCACGGTATCGTGCGCGATCAACGTGTTAGAGATAGCTAGAATTCGGTATCTTCGGATCAACGAATTTGGGCAATTTGGTATTCATCAATCCACCGATTGCTACTTTCACCGATTGAAGTTTATTTTTGATTAATCCGCTGCGTCACATTCTATTGCTTTGTGATTTGATTGGGTTCACCTTTGATTTGGGAGTGTGTCTTGAGGTTGTCTGTAGTAGCTACTATGCGTTACCACTAGTCCGGGAGTGCAAACGGCAGAATACTACCCTGGCATTGCCTCGCATGCCTTGTACTATGCCTTATCATGCCCTCTTCGAATTTGTTTTGCATCATACCTACGTAGTGCTCTTTGAGTATCCCATTAATTTGGTGGAGCTTACAATACCTGTATAGACTATAAGAATATATAAAAATGTGTTAATAGGGATATGGATAACGCCTTAACACTATTTTAATAGTTTACTTTATTGTAGACATTATCTATGTAGCGTAGTGTATTGTATTATGTATGTAGATAGTTTAATGGATCCTTAAAGGACGGGAATCCCAAATATCCTTTAAGTTATTTTATATTTCAATTGACATTTTACTTGAGTTGAATTTGCTGCTATAAGAATGTTAATCCTGACTCGAGTGTTTGTGTTTTGTTTTATGCTTGGGTTAGACTGAGTGTCATAGCATTTGAGACCCACCTTTGGAGTTTGGAGCTTTCCTTGAAAATCTATCCTATAACTATTCAGCTTTCAGTTGTTCCAGTTGTTTATGTTCAGATTTGTCATTTGCGTTGTATTGAGACTTCTATATATTATATTTTTGTTGTATTAGACTCTGTTGTTTATTATAGTAGCTTCATGAACTACTATTTATCTATTTTCCACTGCTTATTGTTATCTTACTGTGTGTCTATGATTTTGTGATTGATTTATTTGCCGTATATGCTATGTTTTTCCAAATATAAATTAACAATCTGTTGTTTTGAGCAATTCAAGTCTGACATGTATGGATGATTGTCGATTTGAATAGTTCAAAATAGTGGGTCGTTATATAAGTCATAGGGATGCTAGGTCAATAGAGTTGCATGACAGAAGTCTGCCTTTCATTTTGAGGCTACCAGCAGTTGTGTATACTTTTATTGATGTGAGATATCTTTATGATAAATATTTGTAATGACGCGAGGTTAGATCCAAATACAGTTGTGAAAATTTTCCCAGCTAATCTGGCTACCAGTTCCTCCAAATAGTGGACTAATGTGAGACGTCATTATAGGTATGGGGCCATAAGGCGAAGGGCCTGCTTTAGGTTTTGAGGTATTAAGTGGTTGGACCCGCCCTTTTCCCTAGATGCAGTATTAGATAGCCAGGGGGTTACGCTAGGTGGTATCTCTACCGGAGTTGGCTTTGGAAATTAGGCCTTAAATTATAAGGTATGTTTATTTTCCACATAGAAGTATTAAGTGGCCTATGAGATTTCGTATGTAGTCGGCTAGATAGTACCATCGAGGAGCACGCTTATGGAATTATGCCTTAAATGACGGGATCTGCCTAATTTCCACCTGAGAAGTATTAAGTGGCTTGGCTATCGTCTCTTACATTATTAGCAATTTATGACGTATAATTGGGATATGGGATATACTTCTGGAATGGAAGGTATTAAGTGGTTGGACCCACCTCCTTTCCTTATAAAGGAGTATTAGATGATTTTATGTTTGTTGACATATTCTTATTTTGAAATATACTGCCCAAGTACTAAAAAATTAAGACTCGAGGTTTTTATTCACCGGACACTTCTTGTTCTAACTCCTTCCTCATTACAACACACATTAAGGACGAAGTGATGGCGGTGACGATGCTTAAAGGTGAAGAAGCTTGGAAGTGGCAGTATTTATTATTATTTCCTTTCATGTGTACCTATGGATTTAAACAATCGTTGTAAGAGGTATTATATTATAGTTTTTATGGGATTTTGTATCATGGCATTTTTATGGAATTGAAATAAATGGGTACACTTTACTATGCCATTTTGTTTCATACGTTGTGAGTTTGAAAGTTTAGTTATGGCTCTGTAATATTATTTCTTTTTACTACAACAACTTACTTTAGAATGGATCTATGTTTCGATAGGCCTTTTCTGGGTCGAAATTATGGCCTGTTCCGGGTTGGGTTGTTATATTTAGTATCAGAGCTCTAGGTTACCCGATCAATGGGGGAAAACTATACGTATGAGAGACGTATTTGTTATTTTGGAAAAGGTTTTTCACAAGAAGATTTTTTCAAAGGAATTCTTACTACACACACACACCTGTATACCCCCTCTTCATGAACATATGCACATACACTAGGCAAACTTTTCTTTTCTTTCATCATGTAAATACTATCTTAGGAAATCGTAACTAAAGGTTTAACCTACAGATAGTTAATATGGCTGATAGTCAATCTTCTTTCGAACAAGGAAACCCTACCCGTAGAAGACCACCCATTCATGGAATGCCCGTATGGTTTAAGTAATATCTTAGGACTGTCGGGTAGATTCCTATTCCTCTAAATACACCGGTAGCATCCAATACCCCGGCCGTTGATCCAGCATCATGTCCTGCCGACTTTCCTAAGCTATGCGAGGACTTTATCAATATGGAAGGGAAGACATACTTTGGGGCTGAAGGATGTTCGAAAGCTAAAGCAAGGTTTGGTAACTCTGAGAGGATATTTAGAGAGATGGGTTAGGATGATCAGTAAAGAAGAAGAATGGCAGCTTGGCACCTCGGTGAAGTAGCTTTAAATTGGTGGAAATTTGTGACTGATGAGCACCTGGGCATGATATTCTCTTGGGTTGAATTCAAGGACCATGTTTAGAGCAGAGATTAGCTTGCAATTGGAAAAGTTCATTCAGCTGAGACAAGGAGATTCTACCCTTAAGGAGTACAGAGCTAAGTTTACTAAATTGGCTAGTGTAACGACCCGTAAATTTCTATAATTAAATAATGAAGTAGTAACCAAAATGAATGGTAACAATGATAATTAAAGCTAATATTAACCATTTGGATGTAATGTATACTTAGTTATAAAATTTAATATATGGAAACAAATGTGAATGTGGGACCTATTTAACGAAATAAAATTTAATGAATGGTAAATGAGTAAAACCATTGTTATGTAAGTAGCTGTAACATTGGTCTGTAAACAATTATTATAAGTTACCAAAATATTTTAATCCATTAAATTGAATTTGAATAAATTGCAACAAATCTATTATGTTAATGTTAATTAAGGTAATATTTTAAAATAATGTTAATATTATCCGTAATAGGACAATTTATTGAATTTAAAAGAATAGGAATGAAGACTTATCAATTTAATAGGATTTGAACTATAATAATTGGATTTAATTCCAAATAAATGAAATTAAATATTTAATTATTGCATCAATGGAGATTAAGATGAAATCTGAGAATAATAAGGTAATAGATCATGAATCTAATGTTAAATGCATCCATTTGACAACAATGAATTGAATAATAGAATGAAAGTAAATTAAATGAAATCATGGGAAATTAAATTTATAATCTCTAAAGTTAATGGAATTAAGGCTAACACTGAAATTGATAAATTAATCAACTCTGAATTGACATTTAAATTTGGTTAAATTAGTGTAAAAGATTAAGAAATTTAAAAGTTATGAAATTTATTAATTATACAGTTGAAATTGAAAACTTGATTTAATTTATCAATTATTAATTTATTTAATTAACTAGAAAATAACCATTTTGGCCACTGACTCGGATTTCGACGAAACCGGTTTCATCGGATCCGTAACGGTGAATTATTGTAGGATTTCAAGTTTCGTAACGATCGGACTTGTCGTTTGATCGTACGTACTCGAAATGCCCAGAAATCGATTAAATTGAAATCATTGAAATCAATTTGAAATAACTTGATTTTAGCATAACTTCTTCATACAATGGAATTTGGACCTGAAACATGTTCTATTAATTTTAAAATATTTTAAAATATCTATTTTGATGTATGGGTTGGCCCAATTTCTTTTCGGAGTCAGAACGGGCTTTTTAGGCCATTTTATCGTTCAATGCGTATATCAATCGTGTCCATCCGTTCTAATTTCAGCCTTGCATAGATGTATCCTGTTATAAACCCTAGTCTATTCCTTATATTCGTTTTTCTGTACGTACAATTCAGCTGTCTCTCCTCCTCAATGGCAGACAATCAAATTCTAGATCCAATTGCAATTCAAAATCAAATCAAAATTTCAAACTCCACAAATTAGATCGAATTATATATTGATTTGAAGCTCTCGAAGAGCGCAAGTCAATTACGTGATTCTTTTCTCGATCTGGGTTGCTGTGTGGCCGGAATTGGCTAGATAATTCCCGACCGTTCATTTAATGGTTCTCGTATAACGGTGGATTCTCGTCGATGGTTCGATCAGGAAGTGCAGTGTCGTAGGGTCGATGAGTAGAGCTATTGGTACGGTCAGTTTGTCGAGATGGGCATCAGAATCGCCAGAGGTTGGATGCGTTTGGAAAGGCAGCGGAGGAGGCTTCGGCCTCGGAAATTGTGCGCGTGGGTGGAGGGGGCTCTGGTCGGCCGAGGCGGGGATGGCCAGCGACGCCTTTGATCAGCGTGGATTTCAACGAGAGGTGACGGTTGTTGTTGATGAAGGCGGCGGCTTCAGTTGTTCGAGAGTCTGAATGTTAGGGTTTCGCTGGGAAGAACGCGTGTGTGATGTGGTAAAAGTTTATATTATTTTATTTAATTTAAATTTGAAACCTATATCTTCTAATCATTATAACTTTCGCATACGAGGTCAAAATTAAGCATAGATTTTTTCATTGGGATCATATCAGAATTCCGGACATTTTGACGCTAGTTTGGACAAATTCTGAGACTGTTCAAATTTTGGGTTTAAATTGGATTTAAATTCAATTTAAATTCAAAAGTTGAGTGTTTTAACCCACTCACAACTTCTAATATTTCTTATGTTTGTTAAATTGATTTATGATGTGATTAAAAATATATTTATGACTGTTTAACATATTTTTGTCATCATTCCAGTTAAATTTAATTTATTGAATTAAATTGTTATTTAATTTATTATTGTATATAAACTGCCAGTTAATTGTTATTTAATTTATTTTTGAATATAAACTGCCAGTAAATACCTATTATTTATTATCTGTTCTATATTGATGTTATTGTTTGAACTAGATGATGATTGTGATAAATGGTCGATGGTTGATATTGGATGAATGATGTTGTATTTTATATTGTTATAAACTCCAAGTTGTTATGCATTTTTTTTCATTCGGGATTGCGGTTTGAAATGATATATAATCGTCTTTTTATTTTAAATTACGGATTGAAATGATAAATATCCGTATCACTTGACCATAGGGCAGAAAATTATATATAAACACCATGGTCTATATAGAAAAATATTTTTGAAATGATTTCTATGGTTTTGTAAAGATATATACGGGTTATATAAATATTTATTTTAGATGTTGTATAAATGCCATTTTATTATTGATTTTTAGCTATGTACAAATGTGTTTTGAAATATAAAATAAGTTAAATAATAAAGTTTGATTATTTTATATAATGTGGTTAAGTATCTGTTTAAATTATATTGTATATAGAGTTTTTAATGACTTAAATAAAATTAAGGTTGGAAGATAAATATGAAATTGATTTGAATTAAATTATTTAAGAATTATACTCGAATAAATTTGATTTGAAATTTAAATAAATTTGAGATGTTAAGGGTATGATTTTTATAACTTGATTTTGGTTTAGAGTGGTTTAAATGAATATCAAGTTGATTTAAATGAATATATCAAGTTAAATAAATTAAAAGAATATCCAGTTATTTGTAGTTTAAAAGTTTTACTTAAATAATATGGGATTTATTAAGTAAACATTTCAAATCTAAATAATAAGCAATTGAATTTGATATGTATGGATTTATCAAAGAATTAGTTTTGAAAGGGTGGAATATTTGAAGCTTTGAAATATATGGAAATTGAAATGGTTTATTTGGGGGTTCAAAACTGTATTTGGAATTGATTTGTGAAATTGAAGATGATATTTTATTACATGAAGTAATTTAATATTTAAGCCATTTAAATGGTGTAGTTACGTTTCAAAGTTATGAGCTTCAAAGTATTATGATTTGAAAGTTTTATAGTTTCAAGTGTTTGGTTTCGAAGTGTATAAGTTTGAAAGTGCTATGATTTTGGAAAATGGATATATTTGAAATAACAATGATATTATATTGATTTAGTTTTTTATAAAAATGATATCATATTGATTTGGTTTTTGAAAGGGAAATGATGTATTTATATGGTTTTGAAATGGATAATATATTCTGGTTTTGAAGTATAACTATTTTGAAGTGACCGCGGTGTTATTATAACGGTTGGTTGTTGAAGAGACCGGGATCGAAAGTTGTCGTACTCTCTGCCAATCCGAAAACCACTTTAGCAACCGTGTACGTGGTGGATATTACAGAATGAAGTAGGATGGTCATGGCGTTCCTTTGGGGTATATACGTGGACCCGACTCCCGTGAGTTGGCATAAGGTGGCTAAAACAGGAGAGATTGATGGGCTAATGAGGTAGCACTTTTGTTCGGACACATCCCTTCAATATTATACTTTTACTTTTAGACTGATTCGATGGCCACTTTTGATTTCTTTTGATTTTGGGGTGTGGCTCAAGGTGGGCGGTAGCTGCGGCTATGCGTTATCACATGCCCGGAAGCGTAATTGGTATATCTACTCTGGCATTGCCTAGTTGTGCCGTGTCACCTACTCTAGCGTGCCTTGTACGAGTTTGATTTGTGTCGTACCTATAGAGTATCCTCTGGTAGCCTCCCGATCAGGAGGTATTACGGTACTGTATAGACTATTGGCACTATTACGTGTTAAGGGCTATATAGGTAACCCCTTAACGCTATTTAAAAGTAAGTTTATTTTAGTATTAGACGCTATTATAATAGCGAAATCTTGCTACATAGTAAATAGTTTAACGGATCCTTAGGAGATGTGAACCCCGAGCATCTCTTAAGTTACTGCACACACGTTAGACACTGGATAGGAGATGTCGAATCCCGTAAACATCTCTGACGCCATTCCACTCATACTATTTACCATTTATTTAACTTACATAAGATCTTTTAGTTCTGACTCGAGTGTTTTGTCTTTTCAATTTGCTCGGGTCAGTCTGAGCATTTAAGGATTTGAAGACTATATTTTAGAGGACAAAGACGAAGATATTATTATTATTATATACTATATTGTTCCACTGAATCACCCTGTTCCGCTGCATTATTATTTATTATTCTCTGGTATGTGTAACTCTGATATGTGTTGTAAAGGTATAATCACATATTTTGTAAAACAGCTTCATGCACTGTTATTTGATTGTTATATTTTGTCATTCCGCTGTGAGATTCTATTTTGTTTTATTTATTTCTTCCTTTTTCTTATTCATCCCAATAACAATCCGCCCTTCTGTACGGTTTGAGTCCAACGTGTATGGTTTATCGTCGGGTTAAAGCGTACAAAAAGGTGGGATGTTACATCTGGTATCAGAGCCAAGGTTAGCAAAAAACCTTAGCTTTGTGGGGTCTGACTCTTTATTAATAGGGTAGTAATACCCTATGATGAGTCGCTGAGATATATATATATATACATACATACATATACATACATATATACATATACATATACATATACATACATACATACATACATACATACATACATACATATATATATATATATATATATATATATATATATATATATGAGAGAGCGTATTTGTTAGGGTTATAAAAGGTTTTGATATTGTGTTAATTTGTTTCGTTTTGTATTTATAAATTCTAGTTGGTGCATATGACGCTATGACATCAATAGGGATTTCTAAACAATTAATTGGACAGACCGACACAACATTTGTTTTGAATATATGTGAATGAAATAATTTTGCCTATTATATTTTATGTATATAAAGTAATAAATTTTATAAAGGTTATATTTGGCTGTTATATATATTTGTTTGTTAGGTATTAGAAATTAAAAATATTGGTTAAAATATAGATGTGTAAATAAAATAAATGAAAATTGGAAATTTAGATCTTAAGTTTCGGGGTTTTGAAAATTCTTTCGAATGATTTTTGAATTTAATAATGATATTATTAGAAGTATATTTTGGTATAAATATTTCAATATAATTTGAAAGAATTGCTTTAAAGAAATTTTAAAAAGAAATAAGTTCTGTACTTCCCTCTCTGTCGCTGGAAAATTATTTCGGTGATGAGTGCACGCATCATCGACATTCATTTTCGAGTTTCTAAGTGGGAAGGCCACTGTAGTAGTTTTACTACAGTTATTTTGATAAACAAATATAAATTTTAAATTTCTTTAAATATAATTGGATATATAAGTTGCAAGTATATATTTATCTATTAATTTAAAATGACTTAAAAATTTAACCCGGTATTTTAGTTCTTAAATTTCCGCTAATCAATAGTTTCAATTATTGTAGCGAAATGGAATGTAACTAATTAATAATTGGAAATTCTAAATGAAAATAAGAAATTAAATGTTAAATTCTAATTGAAGTATATAAGAAGTTGAAATTTGTAATCTATAAATCAAATGATATGATTGTTTCACATTTAATTAATTTAAAAGAAATGAGATAAACTCGTATAGTTTTTAATTGCATTCTTTAACATATATATAACTTACCGACTATAAAAAGGTTAAAATGTTAAAAAGAAAATGTAATGGGAAATTTTACAAGTAAAATTTGAGGTAATGAGAAGTATTCAATGAAATTCGTTAATAAATAAGAATTGGTGTTGTAGCTGTTTTAAACCTATGTAATAATTGAAATATTACTATAATAAATTATGATAGAAAGTAAGCATTATAAGAAAGTAATTAAAACTTAAGCAAATGAAATTGATATGCCAAATAACTAATTGAATATGAATACTATAAATAAATGAAAACGAATAGTTGTAAGTAATAAATGAAAATTTGCAAGAAATAATGTAAAATAAAAAGATAAACCACTATATGAATGAAAGGGAAATCAAACAACAAAGGTTATGAAATGAAATTGAAAAATTAACTTGATCTATTGTTTAAAATTGTTGTTTGTTTGGTTTATGGTTGTTTGGGAAAGGGTACTTTAAATTTGCTTGGATGTATGAATAATCTATTGAGTTTATCTAAAGTTGTTGAGTAAGTGGAATATTTAGTAGTTATTTGGCATTCTATGTGATTTAAAGTGTCTTAACCCGAACAAACCAGTTATTTGTCTTGCTTGGATGGTCGATTTGTATTTGATGTGTTTGCTGTTGGTTGCGATTGTTTGTTGCTATATTGATTTGTTTGTTAGAGATTGAAAAAAACTTTAATATTTCACTTTATGTAATTTTTAACCCTTTTTGGATTATATTAGTGAAATACAGGTTATGGAAGCAATTGCTACTGCATTTGGTTTCATAATATAAGTGTAAATTGCTCGACAAATAGGTGCGTTCTCTGATTATGGTTTTATAGCGTTATTATATTATTATTTTCCCGTGTTGGGATATATTATTTTGGAAGATATATGTTGTTTATTGTTATATTTGATATTATATTTTCTCTCGAGCCTCTCCGTACAAAGGAGACTCTGCCGAAATTTTCCGTAAATTTTTGACTTAGAAATTTGTTGAAAAATGTTTCCAAACTTTGTTAATTTGAGTATAAAAAGAACAATGGTTATAAATTGGTATATTTTATTTAAGTTAATTAATTTTGAAAATTTAATTGTTTATAAAGTTAATATTTTTTTTGAATTAGATGTATTGTTTACTAAATTCTTTCTTTTTCCTTCGTTTTCCTTTTCGGGGACGAAAAGTTTTGAGTGGGGGAGAGTGCAACGACCCGTAAATTTCTATAATTAAATTGGTAATTTGATAATGAAGTAGTAATTAAAATGAATGTTAACAATGATAATTGAAGCTAATATTAACCATTTGGATGTAATGTATACTTAGTTATAAAATTTAATATATGGAAACAAATGTGAATGTGGGACCTATTTAACGAAATAAAATTTAATGAATAGTAAGTGAGTAAAACCATTGTTATGCAAGTAGGTGTAACATTAGTCTGTAAACAATTATTATAAGTTACCAATATATTTTAATCCATTAAATTGAATTGGAATCAATTGCAATAAATCTAAATAAATTATTACGTTAATGTTAATTAAGGTAATATTTGAAAATAATGTTAATATTATCCATAATAGGACAATTTGTTGAATTTAAAAGAATGGAAATGAAGACTTATCGATTTAATAGGATTTGAACTATAATAATTGGATTTAATTGTAAATAAATGAAATTAAATATTTAATTATTACGTAATGGAGATTAAGATGAAATCTGAGAATATTAAGGTAATAGATCATGAATCCAATGTTAAATGCATCCATTTGACAACAATGAATTGAATAATAGAATGAAAGTAAATTAAATGGTATTATTAGAAATTAAATTTGTAATTTCTGAAGGTAATGGAATTAAGGCTACCACTGAAATTGATAAATTAACCAACTCTTAGTTGACATTTAAATTTGGTTAAATTAGTGTAAATGATTAAGAAATTTAAAAGTGATGAAATTTGTTAATTATAGAGTTGAAATTGAAAACTTGATTTAACTAATCAATTATTAATTTATCTAATTAACTAGAAAATAGATATTTTGGCCACTGACTCGGATTTCGGCGAAACCAGTTTCATCGGATCCGTAACGATGAATTATTATAGGATTTCAAGTTTCTAACGATCGAACTTGTCGTTTGATCGTACAGACTCGAAACGCCTAGAAATCAATTAAATTGAAATCAATTGAAACCAATTTGAAATAACTTGATTTTAGCATAACTTCTTCATATGATGGAATTTGGACCTGAAACCTATTCTATTGATTTTAAAATATTTTAAAACATTTATTTTAATATATGGGTTGACCCAATTTCGTTCTGGAGTCAGAACGGGCTTTTCGGGCCATTTTATCATTCAACGCGTATATCAATCGTGTCCATCCATTTTAATTTCAGCCTTGCATATATATATATATATATATATATATATATATATATCCTGTAATAAACCCTAGTCTATTCCTTATATTCGTTTTTCTATACGTACAATTCAGCTGTCTCTCCTCCTCAATGGCAGACAATCAAATTCTAGATCCAATTGCAATTCAAAATCAAATCAAAATTTCAATTCCACAAACTATATCGAATCATATATCGATTTGAAGCCCTCGAAGAGCGCAAGTCGATTATGTGATTCTTTTCTCGATCTGGGTTGCTGTGTGGCCGGAATTGGCTGGATAATTCCCGACCGTTCATTTGATGGTTCTCCTTCAACAGTGGATTCTCGTCGATGGTTCGATCGGGAAGTGCAGTGTCGTAGGGGTCGATGAGTAAAGCGCATCGGTATGGTCAGTTCGTCCAGATGGGTATCAGAATCGCCAGAGCTTGGCTGAGTTTGGAATGGCGACGACGGAGGCTTCGGCCTTGGAAATCGTGCATAGGGGGGAGGGGGTGGGGGGCTCTGGTCGGCCGAGGCGGGGATGGCCAGCGGCGCCTTTGATCAGCGTGGATTTCATTGAGAGGTGACGGCTGTTGTTGATGCAGGCGGCGGCTTTAGTTGTTCAAGAGTCTGAATGTTAGGATTTCGCTTTTGCTGGGAAGAACGAGTTTGTGACGGGGTAAAAGTTTATATTATTTTATTTAATTTAAATTTGAAACCTATTTCTTCTAATCATTATAACTTTCGGATATGAGGTCGAAATTACGCATGGGTTTTTGCGTTGGGATCGTATCTGAATTTCGGACATTTTGATGCTAGTTTGGACGAATTTTGAGACTGTTCAAATTTTGGGTTTAAATTGGATTTAAATTCAAAAAGTGAGTGTTTTAACCCACTCACAACTTCCAAAATTTCTTATGTTTGTTAAATTGGTTTATGATGTGATTAAAAATTTATTTATGACTTTTTGGCATATTTTTATCATCATTCCAATTAAATTTAATTTATTGAATCAAATTATTATTTAATTTATTATTGCATATAAACTGCCAGTTAGATTATTATTTAATTTATTATTGAATATAAACTGCCCGCAAATACCTATTATTTATTATCTGTTCTATATTGATGTTATTGTTTGAAGTGGATGGTGATTGTGATAAATGGTCGATGGTTGATATTGGATGAATGGATGTTGTATTTTATATTGTTATAAACTGCAAGTTGTTATGCATTTTTATTTCATTCGGGATTGTGGTTTGAAATGATATATAACCGTATTTTTATTTTAAATTATGGATTGAAATGATAAATATCTGTCTCACTTGACCATAGGGTAGAAAATTATATATAGACACTGTGGTCCATATATAAAAATATTTTTGAAATGATTTCCATGGTTTTGTAAAGAAATAAACGGGTTATATAAATATTGATTTCAGATGTTTTACAAATGTCATTTTATTATTGATTTTTAGCTATGTATAAATGTGTTTTGAAATATAAAATAAGTTAAATAATAAAGTTTGATTGTTTTATATAATGTGGTTAAGTATCTATTTAAATTATATTGTATATAGAGTTTATAATGACTTAAATAAAATTAAGGTTGGAAGATAAATATGAAATTGATTTGAATTAAATTATTTAAGAATTATACTCGAATAAATTTGATTCGAAATTTAAATAAATTTAGGATTTTAAGGGTATGATTTTTATAACTTGATTTTTGTTTAGAGTGGTTTAAATGAATATCAAGTTGATTTAAATGAATATATCAAGTTAAATAAATTAAAAGAATATCCAGTTATTTGAATTTTAAAAGTTTTACTTAAATAATACGGGATTAATTAAGTAAACATTTCAAATCTAAATAATAAGTAATTGAATTTGATATATATGGATTTATCAAAGAATTAGTTTTGAAAGGGTGGAATATTTGAAGCTTTGAAACATATGAAAATTGAAATGGTTTATTTGGGGGTTCAAATCTGTATTTGGAATTGATTTGTGAAATTGAAGAAGATATTTTATTATATGAAGTAATTTAATATTTAGGCCATTTAAGTGGTGTAGTTATATTTCAAAGTTATGAGCTTCAAGTATTATGATTTGAAAGTGTTATAATTTCAAATGTTTGGTTTCGAAGTGTATAACTTTGAAAGTGCTATGATTTTGGAAAAGGGATATATTTGAAATAAAAATGATATTAAATTGATTTGGATATTTATAAAAATGATATCATATTGATTTGGTTTTTGAAAGGGAAATGATATCATATTTATATGGTTTTGAAATGGATAGTATATTCTGGTTTTGAAGTATAAATATTTTGAAGTGACCTTGGTGTTATAATAACGGTTGGTTGTTGAAGAGACCGGGATCAGAAGTTGTCATACTCTCTGCCAACTCCAAAAATCACTTTAACAACCGTGTACGTGGTGGAGATTTCAAAATGAAGTAGGATGGTGGTGGCATTCCTTTGAGGTATATAGGTGGACACGACTCCCATGAGTTGGCATAAGGTGGTTAAAACAGGAGCGATTGACGGGCTAATGAGGTAGCACCTTTGATCGGACACATCCCTTCGATATTATACTTTAACTTTTGGACTGATTCGGTGGCCACATTTGATTTTTTTGATTTGGAGGTGTGGCTCGAGGTGGGCGGTAGCTGCGGCTATGCATTACCACCGGCCTGGAAGCGTAATTGGTATCTCTACTCTGGCATTTCCTAGTTGTGCCGTGTCACCTACCCTAGCGCGCCTTGTACAAGTTTGATTTGTATCGTACCTATGGAGTATCCTCTGGTAGCCTCCCGATCAGGAGGTATTACAGTGTTGTATAGACTATTGGCCCTGTTCCGCTAAATCACCCTGTTCCGCTGCATTATTATTTATTATTCTCTGGTATGTGTAACTCTGATATGTGTTGTAAAGGTATAATCAAATGTTTTGTAAACATCTTCATGAAATATTATTTGATTATTATATTTTGTCAATCCGCTGTGAGATTCTGTTTTGTTTCATTTCTTTCTTTCTTTTTCTTATTCACCCCAATAACATTCCGCCCTTCTGTATGGTTTAAGTCTGACGTGTGTGGTTTATCGTCGGCTTAAAGCATACAAAAAGGCGAGATGTTACAGCTAAATTCGAGATGAACTTAATAGACACAACTATGAAAAATGCCATAAAGTTCGTAAAGGGCTTAAATTCCCTGCTAAGAGAAATGTTATTGACCTAAGTACCTATCGGGGCCACTTATGGGATGTTGGTAGAAACAACAATGCTGCATATAGCCAATGAGGAAGATAAGAAAGAAAAAGAGAAGTTTGCACAGACCCAAAAAGTAGGGAGGGTCTAAGAATAGGAGCTTTTGGTCTAAAAAGAAGTCAAATGGGAAGTTAAGAAGGAAGTAAAGGTGTGTAAGAGATGCCAAATGAGGGGTCACAAAGCTAAAGATTGTAGGGTGAGTCTGATGAAGGAAGCCTTTAAAGGAAAGTGTTTTAACTGCCACAAGGAAGGGGATCACAAGTATCAATGTCCCAAGATAGCTAAGGAAGGACCAAGCGGACATGCCTATGCTATTGAAGCTATCCCTATTGCCAGTAACCCACCAAGGGACCAGGGAAAATCAACTCTAGGAGATATGACTTTTATTTTGGGGTTACTATTCGTACCCTATTTGATTCGGGGGCATCACATTCCTTTATAGATAGGGATGTAGTAAATTCCTTAAACCTTAAAATCCAAATGGTCAAAAACCCAATAGAGGTTTCCAATCCCATTGGGGGTTCGACCCATCTTTCTCTTATTTGTAAAGACTTAGTGGTAGACATATGCGATGTTGATTTCAGATATACTACGTACATTCAAAATTTCAAAGGGTATGGAACCATGGATATGGATTGGTTGTCATATTATAGAGCCATTCTTGACTGTGACAAAAGGGTAGTACGATTAAGGACTCATAAAGGCCGTGATCTAGAAGTTCTTTGTACACCTAAAGCTTTAGTCAAGTAAGACATTTACGCCCACTAAGTCTATCTGTTGATCGAGAACCTTTATCTATACCCGTAGTTTGTAAATTTCATGATATCTTCAAGGAGGTCTCGGGTCTCCCACCCTATAAGAAGATTGAGTTCTAAATGGGTTTGGAGAAAGATGCAAGATCCGTCACTCTGCCTTTGGGACATATGGCCCTAAAGAAAGAAGGGAATTGGATAAGAAAATCTCAGAGCTATTGAAGAAAGGATTCATTTGCATGAGTACTTCTAAGTGGGGAGCTCCTATCATTTTTGCTACTAAGGCAGATGGATCTTTAAGGCTTTGCGTCGACTATAGGGAGTTGAACAAGTTAAGAAGGAAAAATAGGTACCCTCTACCTAGAATAGATGACTTGTTTGACCAACTTATAGGAGCCAAAGTCTTTTCCCAATTAGACTAGCAATATGATTCCATCAGTTAAGGATTGCAGAGGAAAGCAAGCCAAAGACCGCATTCCAAATGCCAGATGGACTTTATGAGTGGGAAATAATGCCTTTTAGATTGACAAATTCCCCAGCATACTTTGTGAATTTGATGAGTATAATATCTAAAGGGCAACTTAATAAAATTGTCGTGGTGTTTGTAGATGATGTCTTGGTTTTCTCCAAAGGCAAGAAGAAGCATGAGGACTGTCTTATGGAGGCATTGGAGATGTTGAGAAGAAACCAACTCAAAGCCAAGTTTTCTAAATGCCTCTTTTGAAAAAAATGAAGTTCGATTCCTTGGGCATATTTTTTCAGAGAAAGGATTGGTGGTGGACCCTACTAAAGTGGAAGTTGTCCAAGGATGGAAGGATCCTTGTAATGCATCGGAGGTTAGAAGCTTTCTAGGGTTAGTAGGCTACTATAGGATGTTCTTCAAGAGCTTTGCACAAATAGCGGCCCCTTTAACCAATTGGCTAAGAAGAATATAGTCTTTTTTTTTTGGATGATAAGTGCACCAAGGAATTAGAGAAGCTTAAAGAGTTATTGACTAGTGCACCCGTGCTCACCATCGTAGATGGAGCCAAGCCATTTACGGTTTTCACAAATGCATGTGGCACATGATTAGGAGCAGTTTTTCTATAAGAGGGAAAGGTATTTGCCTATGCTAGTAGATAGCTAAAACATCATGAGAAGAGGTATCCATTGCATTGTCATACTCTCTGCCAATACTGAAAACCACTTTAACAACTGATTACGTGGTGGAGATTCTAGAATGAAGCAGGATGGTTTGGTGACGATTCTATATAGTATTTACACAGCTCTGACTCCCGTGAGTCAGCTTGATGCGGCTAAAACAGGAGCCATGCCGGGACAAGTGAGGTCATTCCTCGAATCGTGCACATTCCTTCGATACCATTTTATTGCTTTTATGATTTGATTAGGAGCACCTTTGATTTGGGAGTGTGTCACGAGTTAGGCGATTGTAGCTGCTATGCGTTACCACCAGTCTGGATACGCAAACGGTATATCTACCCTGGCATTGCTCCGAATGCCTTGTCGCATGCCCTATCGCGCCTTCTACGAGTTTGTTTAATGTCGTAACTATAGAGTGCTCCCTGATAGCCCACTTGCGAGTGAAGTTTACAGTATCTATATTGACTACGGCATTATAAAAATGTGTTAAGGGGGATATAGGTAACGCCTTAACGCTATTTTAATAGTTTACTTTACTATAGACATATTATAATAGCGCATGCTACTACATAGTAAATAGTTCCATAGATCCTTAGAGGATTGAATCGCAAACATCCTTTAAGTTACTTGTATTTCAGCTGATATTTCACTTGAGTTTAATTTATTAATATAAGAATGTTAATCCTGACTCGAGTGTTTTGTGATTTGCTTTACGCTCGGGTCAGACTGAGTGTCACAACATTTGAGACACACCTTTGGAGATTGGAGCTTTGCTTGAAGATCTATCTATTCAGCTTTTCCAGTTGTTTTGTTCAGACTTGTCATCTGTTTGTATTTGAGATTACCTTGTATTAGAGAGATTCTGTTGTACTTTTTTTCAGACTCTGCTGTTTATATAGTAGCTTCATGAACTACTGTTTATCTATTCCGCTGTTTATCATTATATTACTCTGTATTTGTGATTTTATGTGATTGATTTATTAACTATATATGCTGAGTTCTGCCAAATATAAAATTAACAATCTGTTTTTTTAAGCAATTCAAGTCCGATATGTGTGGATGCGAATGGTTCGAAATACCAGGTCGTTACATTCTTTTAATTGATTTCTACACTTTTCAAGCTCGCACGATCAAACGATAAGTCCGATCGCTATGAAACTTGAAATCCTACAATAATTCACCGTTACGGATCTGATGAAACTGGTTTCATCGAATCTGAGATAGTGCCGAAAAACACAATTTTACACGTTAATAAAATAAATTATCATTAAATTGATTTAATCACCATTAAATTTAAATTTAAAAGTTAATAATTTTATCATTCTTGATTACGTAGAAATTTATAATCTATTAAAATAATTTTTCCATGTTAAATCCAATATTTAAATATTTCACTAACTTCAGCATTCCATTCCAACTACAATAAATTCATAGTTTATTATAATTTAAATTCCAACAAATTCTCTTATTCTGATTCGCATTCTTATTATCAAATCAACTAACACCTTATGAATATAATTAACATTAGTTTACATTTTATTACATTCATATTCTGTAGTTATCATCTAAACTCATATTAACTGCAATATTTAATTACATTAAATTTTTATTGATTTCCACATTATTTCAATATATTAAATATTAAGATCATCAATAAACAATTGTTACCTTTAGGTAATTTAATCACATTTATAAATTTATTATTTCTGTAACGCTCCACCCCGAGATCCACCTTAGCAAAGAGAATTAACAAGTAATTCTATCTACTAAAGTTGAGAATAGGGCTGGTTAAGGGCGACCATCTATAATTTTGTCTTAAACATCTATTGAATACGTCTATAAATGCATTTTTTTTTCAATTCAAGTGGACCGACATACCCAATAAATGCTTAATCCAAAACTATGACTGGCTAACGGATCTATCAGAACAAAATACAATAACTGAATGTAAATCACATCACAGAATAGTAAGCAACACATATATATACATATACACTGATACACGTTCAATACAATACAATATGAATACAATAAAGGTGCTACATGACCACACCATATACATCAAATCAAATGTAAAAACATCAGAATATGCGGAAGAAATAAACTACTCAAGCGAAAGAAGAGCTGATATCCAACATCAACTTCAAGCTAAGTCCAATAGACGATACTTGAAACAACTCGGGCTGACCCGAGTGAAAACACACGGGTCAGGCTAGCTAAAATCATCAGTTAAACAGAATAATCGATAAAGATAAGTAGGTGAAAGCTATGGTATCCTTTTACTTAAAGGATGCCGTGCCCTAAACAGGGTTTCAACATCATAAGAAAGGACATCTCTTCTTGGCAAGTAGAAGGGATAATGATGATAAAGTCATACTGAAGTGGCATAACTGACACTTAAGCAAATGGAACACAGACGAGCAAAGTTTTAAAGATAAGATTCAATAAACATCGCTTTCTCCACATATCATCGGCGGTATAAAGGAATATGGATAATGACTTCAAATGATTCAACTATCTTCTTAGAAGTGATTGTCAATATAAAAATACATCAAAGGTATGTATCCTTCATACATAGAATAAAATGCATATAGATGTGCCTTATCTCATTAGCACATCCCAAGGATCATTCAAGGAAATATAAAACCCAATCATAAAAGAAGCATTATACTTATTCATACCTCATCTCATTGGTATGAATATAGATACATCTCAAATCCATCACTAAAATTCATCATAAAATATTCTTCACAATCATTTATACCTCATCTCATTGGTATAAATTTATAAATACATCTTAACTCCATCTTAACATCAAGTAGTCTATAAAATCATCAATCCATAATGCAAATAACTCAATCAAAGAGTAACATAATAAATGATTTCACCATATATGTATACATCCCATCTAGCACTAAGCTATCAATATAATAATCATCTAAAGACGGTGAAGTCTAAAACATCAAAACTCAAAGAAATCCCTGATTGGCCAAATCCTCGATTGCATGCCGAAGCAATGCTACACGTGCTTCATCGTGACTAGCACTACTATTTGGTACCATAAACATCATGATGACTGGAGTCAAATAACATCTTAGCATCGTGAACATCATGAATGACTATAGTCTATAACATCATAATGACTCCCAGTCATAAAGACCCGTGTTAATAACATCGTGATGATCGGAGTAGCAACTACATCGTGATGACTCCAATCGAGTACTCTTGGTCTGTAGTACTAGTAAACATCGTGAATGTGTCTCAACTTCTCGGATAGGAACCCAATAGATGTTAACGTACGTCCCATACCATACGTTCGCCCCTATTGGTTTGCTAGCTGTTAGTTGGTACCACACTAGTAAAACATCATAAACATCAAGAAAATATACTCAACCTCGTCTCATTGGCGAGTAAATACAATACTATGCTCGTCTCATCTCATTGACGAGTACTAGGGGTATCGTGACTTGTCTCTTCTCATCGACAAGTAAAAATTATCATAATACGTCTCAACATCGTAAAATCATCATAAAGAAGCTTACCTTATCTCATTGGCAAGTAAAAATAACATCTAGATGGTTATTTGTAACCATAATTCCAAATAGGAATTTCCAGCTCTTAATTCATCTCATTTCATCGGCGATTAAGAAACACATCTTAAAATCGTCCTTCATCGAATATACTCCTAAATTGAGTTCTCGAACCATATAATCTACCCAAAATTTAATAACATCTTAAATCATCTCAAATAGTTCATCGAAAGGGTTTCGATCGTGTAAGTCCGATATTAAGAGATAAAGCAAACCCATGTGTCCCATACCACATATTATACTTTACCATTTAATTGTCCTTCTTATACATCCAAAATTCATAAAATTAAGTAATTTTATTTATAAAATAATTTTATTAGTGAAATAGAAATTTAAAACGATTTTCGAAAACGATTAGTAAAACCAATATTTGAAATTCCTTTATTATAGGAAATAAATCAATCTTTATTTAAAAAAACAATTAAAAAAATACCATGTAATAATAATTTGAAATGTACATGTATTTCAAAAATGGTTTAGTGAAAACCGTTCTCGAAAGCAATGAAAACTAAGAGGGATATCTCAAATCCGATAACTTGAATTCAATACGAATTCAATTCAAATTTAACCCAAAATCAATTCAGTTTCACTTAAATTTGAATTTCAAATTCTCTAAATATAGCTAGCCTACTGGTAGGCATCATAGCTCTCAACATATCTCAAAAACATCATCAAAACCGAAGAGAATGAGAGCAAAAACAAGCTAATACAATCCAAGGTCAACGATTGTTGTTGCTATCATTTTGCTCTCAGGATAGCAACATACAAACATAAATATAACCAAGCAAACTTCAAAATTCTAGAAAATACAATGAATAAAACATGTAGCATATGACCTAAGATTTCTGAAACATCCAAAATTATCAAATTTGGTTAAGAAACGAAGAAGTTATGGTCAAATTCGTTTCGGTTTCAAACACAGAGCAAATATTGATTTTGCTCTCGGGTTAGCAGTAGACAAATTAGATTTTGACATAGCTAACCAAAAAATTACAGAAAACTCAAAACATAAAACTTGAATCCGAAACATTTATAATTATCAAAATCGATTACGAAATGAAAAGGTTATGGCCAATTTCGTTTCAGCTTCAAGGACAGAGCAAATATTGGTTTTACTCTCGGGTTAGCAGTAGAAAAATTAGATTTTGACATATCTAACTTCAAAATTACGGAAAACTCGAAACATAAAGGTTATAGCCTAAATCATATTGTTCCAAAACTTCAAAAATTCCTAAATTCCGAATGGTAACAAGAAAGTTATGATCAAATTACTTTTCAGGTGAATATATAAACACTCTTTGTCAATGATAGGACAATCACAAAGATATGAATTTTTCACCATATAAACTTCAAAAATACTCAGAACTCAAAACATCAAAGTTATATCCCAAATCATAAGGTTTCTAGAACTTCAAAATTTTCTAAATTCTGATAGGTAACAAGAATGTTATGGCCAAAACAATGTGGCGACAGAAAACAGAAAATAACAAAGACAAAACATAACATTATTAATACGAAAATTCAACTCAAAACATTGATTTTGGCTAGCATTTGTAAGCTTTTACACTTACCTTTTGATCTGCAGTGAATAAATGAGGATTTGCAAGCAAGATTGAACCTTTAACACAAAATTGGAGCCCTAAACAAGTGAAAATAGAAAAATATAGCACATGCAAAGAAGCAATTGATCAAAACAAAATTTATAGAAAACCATTCTAGGATTTACATAGATTCTAAGATAGATTAGATTGGAGATTACCTTTCTTTTATCTCTCTATTTGATTGATTTAATTCCTTAATTTGAAGAGATTTTGAGTGAAATTGATTTATAAGAAGGAAGCCATTGATTAGAATATTGAAGTTTTTAGAAGAAAAGTGTTTAAATGAAAAAATAGTCAAAGAGAAACGAATGTATATCTCTTTGAACATTCTAGAAATTGGGATTGTGAATATAAAATAACCCTATAAGCCCAATTCTCACACTTAGAAAATATTTAGAGTAAATATGCATATGTGTTTTAGTAATTTACACATAACTTTTGCATAAAATTTCCAAATCACATGGAATAAGTTGCATTGGTCATGTTTTAATAAAGGGAACATGTTAGTGACATCAAAATTTTAATTTTCCAATTAAAATATTATTTTTCCCATATAAATTTTTTAACAATATTTACCAATATTTCTGTTTTAGTGAAAAATCACCGTTTTAATCCATTTCAACCAAATAAAATTTATTTTTAAGTCTAATGAAGTGTATTAAAATGTTTTAACATTTTTATAACATTAATACATCATTCCAAGCCTAATTATGCTTCTAAAATTTTTTTTCTTCATATTATTCCTTTTATTTCACAATAGAAGGCTAATATTGGAATAAAGTTCCAATATTACTAATTAACTAAAATTAAACCATCACAATTATTTATTTTCAATCCAAATCCAGAAATAAAGCTTTTTAAACTTTATTTCATTCATTTAAACTTTTTTTCAACAATCAAACGTTGAAACATGCTTCAAATAAAATAATATGATTTATTTAAATTTCAAATTCCAAATTATATTCATCAAGATATTGTTTATATAAAATAAATAATATAATCCCTTATTTTATTATCCAATTCATTTTTAAACAAAATATTAAATTATAATTTGCATTACAATTTAATATTAACAGTAATCTCCAAAATCCTGGGTTGTTACAGACTCCTCTCCTTAAAAAAATTGCATCCTCGTTATTTCTAGTGGAAAAGCCGTAAACAACACAAAAATTCAATCGACAAACGATAAAAGACAAGCCCAAAACTCAAACCATTCATACTCTCAATATAGAATGGTAGAGAGAAACAAGGAAAAACTCACTTGGTTAATCCAATGGCCCATCAAATGCTAATATAGTGATTAGCAAACCATCGAATTTTCCAAGTAACTCGAAAGAATTTCGAAGATATCCCATCTTCGAATCAAAACTCAATAAGATGCTCAACAATTAATCAATCGAAAATGATTGATTTCACAAAACTCTATGAATAGAGTCGGGATCAAACTTTATTAAACCCAAACTCTATGCAATAAAGAAGATCATCAATAAGATTTTCCGCATAAATATACGGAAAGAACATCCTAACAACAGGGTAGACACAATAGACAAGATTGATAAATCACAAGATGAGTTCTCACAAGGACACCACTTCGAACGACCGCGAAAATGCACGTCGTTAATAATAGCTCAAAGATAGAATATACTCAAGAATAAAGATATAAGCTTGAATTATCTTTTAATCCAAGATATTTTAAAAAATTTAAATCTCAACATCTTTTAATTTTAAATCTCAATTTTCAACATTTAAAAATTTTCAAACTTTTTACTATATTGCTTAGTAAGTTATTTAAAACTCAAATTGAAAATCCAAATTTCTTCTCTTACTTCAAAATTAATTTCCAAAGAAATTTTTAAATCCATAATAATATTCCTCAAAATAAATTAAAGGTTTAAATTATCTTTACTCTTTTTATTAAACCACTTAAATAATTTAAAAATAATCTTCAAATTCTCTTATAACTCTTCTCTTAAAACATCCAATGTATACAATATAGATTCTAAAATCTCAAAATATACTTCTAATAAAGCACAACTCAAAAATAATCTCATTTATATTCTTATCTTTATAATTTAAAAATAAGTAAATGGAAATGCCTCGCCATTGAACCTCTAATAAATAAATATATCTATTGGCTGCAGAGTTGATCGAACGATCAAAACTGCCTCGCCACTCTATTACTCGTCTCTAAAATTAATGGATGCAATTACCATTGGAAATAAATTTAATATTTAATCTCAAAATATTATTTTCAAAATCTCAATTTTTAAACACAAACCATCGTGTCTGATTGCCTCAACATAGCATTTAGGAGATTCCTACCGATAACGTTGATTAGGCGTATCGACCAGGACTCTTAACTACTCGATGGACAACCCAACACTCTTAAATTATTTCTATAAAAGAAATAATACTAATGTAAATATATTCTCAAAATATTCTCTGATTTTTTTTATATATCTCAAAGCTCAAATTTCTCTTTAATACATATATTTACACAGCTTCAAAACTCAAACCAAAGAACATTAAGAGAATGCATCGAGATATTCCCAGAATACTCGATTCTCAAAATCATCAAAAGGAGATAGAGTGTTCGTCAATCTTATGATGTCACGAGCCACTTCCAAAAATCATCAAGATACATGATAAGCAAGAAATTCTTCTCGAAGGAGAAGAAACACACAATCCATGAATCACTACTTCAAACGGAGTAATGCTAAAGGATAACATTGATTGAGTATCTGAAAAGAACACTCAAACGAAGCAGAATGATAACTCAACCAAACTCGAACAATCTAGAAACTCACCCCATTCCTTAGTGGATATCCTCGTTGAAGGATAACCGAAGAGCTAAGAGCCAGGAATAAGGTTACTTCGACACTTGATTGCCCAATTGGATGTCAATTCCAAATGGACTCAAAAATACTCAACAAAGTCACTATGACTGGAATTTGAGATAGATCATCATCATATCGATACTCAAGAGTGAAATCAAAAACTTTGGAATCATCATTAACATTCCAAAGTGACAGAAATAATAAACAAATCAAATTAGGATGCCAGAATAAATATAGGATCCTATAACAACAAAAGGATAAGACTTTACATCAAATAAGTCAATATATCTCAAATCAGATACATCTCAAGATGGTGAGTAATAAACAAATACTCACTAAAACAGCAACAAATAAAGAACTCAGAATGCTCACAACAAGCCAATCATTGTGGATCCCTTCAATAGGATTCACAACTCTCAAAGGAATGCAACAAGAATGCCTAAAGAAATCAATCAGCTCCATCGATACGAACTCATTCGTATTGACAAAAAGAAGAATCTAATAATCCCAAATAAGATTTTATATAAGACAAGATGACATCAAACTCTATTATGGAATACCGCGGAATACAATATATCTATATTCCTAGACATATTCCATCTTAACAATCCCAAAACTCAAAAAGAATCAAGGCTCGATTCAAAAACAAGAAGAATTTGAAAATTTTGGAATAATGGCGGCATCCACTCCTCCTCCTCCCCCGATCCCTCCTCCTTCTTCCCCGAACCCTTCTTCCCCTTCTCTGTTTCCAGCTCTTTCCTCTTCCTCGCTTCATCTTCCTCCCTCTGATTCTTCCTCGATTCGTCCTCCTCCCTCGGTTTCTTGTGATTTTTCTTCTTCTTCCTCCCTGATTCTTCCTTCCTCAAATTCTTCTTGCTCTTTGTTTCCTCCTAATTCTTTGTATGATTTGAATACGTGTTTGAATTATGGAAATCAATCTCCCTTGATATCTAATAAGCAATTTCCTACTTTGTCTGGTAATGACATTCCAATTTTGGATATCAAACAGGATCAACTTCCAAAGTCTTCTGATTCTGATATAAAGTGGTCATCCTTATTCAAGAAGAATCCTAGGAATGCTAGAATATTTGTACCTAAGCATTTTGATATCAAGAAAAATGTGGTTCCGAATGCTTTACCTGAAGAAGTTAAAAATGAAGGAATTAAATATTGGAGTGATCATTTAGTTGGATTTTTCTTGGATGGACCTTTATCTTATCTGATTGTAACAAAGCATTTAAGAAGTATTTGGAGATTGAAAGGAGAAGTTGATATCAAATTGATAATGAGAATTTCTTTTTTAATTTCTCGAATGATCAAGACAGGATGAAAATCTTGCAATCTGACCCTATCTTCATCAAAGGTAAAATGTTCATTATTTCAACTTGGGATCCTTCTTACGGTTATTTTCAAGAACGAGTTAAAAAAGTGCCAGTGTGGGTTCGTTTTTATAGGATTCCTTTGATTGCTTGGACTTAAATTGGTATTAACTGGTTAGCATGTCATGTCGGTAAATTGATTTGTCTTGATGAAAGTACTGAAAGATTAACTAGATTTAAGTATGCTAAAGCTTTGATTGAAGTGTCTCCAGATCAAGAGCTACCTGATTTTATTGCAATTGATGATTTAGGTGATTGTTGTCCTTATGTTAAGGTTGAATATGATTGGAGGCCAAAAATCTGTAGTAAATGTAAAGTGTTTGGTCATGAAACTTTATATTGTTCAGGAAGTAGTAAGGTGAAGGGATCTTATATGCAGTCTTGTAGAGATAATGAGGTTATTGATTACACTGAATGTATGGAACATGTTAGTTTGGGTGAAAAGGTGCAAATGTCTGAAAATGCTGGATAATTTAAAATGAAATCTTTAAAAGTATGGAAAAGGAAGGAAAAGGATCAAAATATTCTTATAGATAGTAATAATTTGGACATAAAATCTGGAGATCAATTAGCTGATGTTGGAGTGAGGAATAAGGATCATGATCAAAATAAGCAAAAGGATGTAGAGTCACATATTTGCAAAAATGTATCTGACTTGAATTTTGAGGAATTGGGTTTTAAGGAAAATATTACAACTTCAAATTCTTTTCTGGTATTATCTGATATCAATGAAGGAACATTTATTAATGAGTCAACTATTGTAAAAGGAAATTCACAATTTGGAAACAACAAGATCAATATAGAATCAACTGAGAACTGTAACATTGTTTTGATAATATGTATGATAATAATTCTATAGTAATGAATTCTACTTTAGCTTCAGATACTATGGTACATTTAGAGAATTAGGCTAGAAGTTCATATATTATTAAGAATTTTCATAAGGAAACTGTGTGCAATGATGTTATCAATGATCAAACCTCACCTTATATCAATATTTCCCCTCCTAATCATCTAATTCTTCCTCCTCCATGTAATTCAAGGGATAATTTTGAGGATCAGGTTGTGTCAAATAAAAAAGGTAAAAAAGGTAAAAAGAAAGTCTCATTCCATGAAAATTCAGAGGATCTAAACAATGGGAAAGATTATAAAATGGAAGAAATATTACCAAGGAATAATAATGAGGCTGTATCATTCAAGGATACTACTACTTAGTCTAGTGGTATTAGGCATACAAGGAAGCACCCATCTATTCTCTTTTCACCTAAACAGTTATGATGTTAAACAATATTATATCATATTGGAATATCAGAGGAGGACATCTATCATCAAAACAAGCTGAAGTGAAACATTTAGTCAAAGATCAAAAGATACAACTTCTAGTCATCAGTGAAACAAAGTTAAATAAGTTAAAGTCTGTTCAAGCCTGTAAGAATATTGCACCCGAATGGGAATATGAAGATAACTTACTAAGTGCTCCATATGGAAGATTATTGGTTTTATGGAATCCAGATGTATTCAAATTGACAAAGTTGCAGGAGGATCAACAATTAATTCATTTCAGTGCCATATCTTTATCCTTAAATATTCCATTTCTGATTACCTTTGTCTATGCACATAATAACCTTGAAAAAAGATTATCTTTCCTTTCAAACCTCTCTTCATTTTCTCATACAAATTTGCCTTGGATAGTTCTTGGTGATTTCAACTGTATGTATTCCTCTGATCAAAAAATTGGGGGAAATCCACTCTCCTTGAAAGATATTTCACCTTTAAAGCAAACTCTTATCAACTCTTCTCTTGGTCATATACCATCGTTTGGAGCTGAGTTTACGTGGAATAACAAAAGTAAACTTAGACCTAGAACTTTCTGTAAACTTGATCATGCATTTCATAATATCCACTCTATTAACCTATGGCCAAATCTTATTTGCAAATTCTTAAATCCTTCAATTTCAAATCACTCTCCAATTATCTTTTCCTTGGGAGTGAATGCTATAAGTAGGAATCCTTCTTTCAAATTTTATAAAACTTGGACTAATCATAAAAATTTCCTTAGCATTGTTATGCAGGCATGGAAGGAGATTGTTTATGGAAATCCACTTTATATACTAAAAACAAAGCTACAAAGATTGAAGAAAAAGCTTAAAATTTGGGCAAAGGATAATTTTGGTGATGGTTAAAAAATCTCTGATGGAATAAGGAAGAAATTAGTTGTAATCCAACAGCAACTGCAAATTGATTCTATGAATTCTTCACTAGCTAGTGAAGAAGCAGACTTGTCAAAAAATTTAATTGAAGCTTTGGAGTTTGAAACTTTGATGAGGAAAGAAGTACTTCATGAAATTATTGATAAACAAGGTGATAGGAATACAAAGTATTATCATAACTTGATCAAGATCAAACAAAGCAAAGAAAGAATTACGAGTATTACTGATATGAATGGAAAAATTCAAGAAAATGACGATTCCATCTCCAAAGCTTTTATTGATTATTTTTCAGCTATACTTGCCAATCCAACTCCATTGATTCCAAATCTATCATCTTTATTTTCTATGCAACTACCCTGTCCGAGTGAAAAACAAGCAAGTGATATGACTAGTGAAGTTTTACCTGAGGAAATTAAATCTGCAGTGTTCTCACTAAAATCTGATAGTAGTGGAGGTCCTGATGGTTTTAATGCTTTCTTCTATCAGCACACTTGGAGAATAATAAAGCATGATGTCAACAGAGAAATACTTTACTTCTTCTCTCATAACAAACTACCAACTGGTGTAAATGCTACTAATATAGCCCTTGTCCCAAAATTTACAAATGCAAGTAATGTATCTGATTTTAGACCTATTTCATGCTGCAATGTACTGTATAAAATCATATCCAAAGTTATAGCAAATAGATTCCAGAGTATCTTGCCTTCAATTATATATGGAAATCAAGTTGCTTTTATGCCTTATAGAAATATCAGTGATAACATAATGCTTACTCAAGAACTTTTAAGAGGATATGGAACTGGGAATATTTCTCTTAGATGTATGTTAAAGCTTGATATACAGAAAGCCTTTGATTCTATTTCATGGAGTTTTATTATTGCAATACTATCAAGAATGAACTTTCCAAAACCTATGCTAGCCTGGATATATACTTGTATTTCAACTTCTCATTTTTCTATACTTAGGAATGGATGTTCCAAAGGTTTTTTCAAAGTTACTCAAGGGGTTCGACAAGGTGACCCAATTTCTGCATATTTATTCTTAATTGTAATGGATGTTAGAATACTTTGTTTCTTGAGCAAGTGAAAATTAAGAAGTTAGAGTTGCATCCAAAATGCAAGGATCCTCTCATTACTCATCTACGTTTTGCTGATGATCTTGTCATCTTCACCAAGCCATCTTTTTCAAATATTTCTGCTATTCTTGAGGTATTGGATAAATTCTATGTTTTTACAGGGTTGAAGATAAACTTTAATAAATCTCATATTCTGGTAGTTGGGCTAAATGAGAGTATGAAGGCTGAAATTATAAATTACTATGGTCTTAAAGAGATGCAAAATAATACAAAATACCTTGGTTTACCTCTTATATGTGCCAGAATTACCAAAACTGACCGTTTGCCTTTGTATGAGAAAATTACAAGCAAATTATCCAAATGGCCTAATACCAAACTCTCTCAAGCTGGAAGATTAGTCATTATTCAAAGTATTGCATCTGCCATGACAAGCTATTGGATGAGGCATTTCATTCTTCCTTGCAAACTCATATCAATAATTAATAGTGCACTTAACATATTCTTATGGCATGGTGACCCATTTTCAAAAAAATTAATTCCAATATCCTTTATCAAGATTCAAGTGCCAAAGGAAAATGGGGGACTGGGTATAGTTAATCTAAAGGTATGGAATGCAACTGCTTACTCAAATTATTATGACAAGATTTTATCAAGAAAAGAGGATTTATGGACTCAATGGACTTTAAAAAATCTTATTAAAGGAAAATATTTTTGGTTAATGAAAGTTCCAAATTTCTGTAGCTGGAATTGGCGAAATATACTAAAATTAAGATCTTCTTTTTTACCAATCATTCAATGCAATCCAACTGAGGATAATGAATTACTTTTCTGGTCTTCACCATGGGCTAAACCTGGTCTCATTTTACAGGATATCCTTCCATATTCTTTAATTATGCAGACTGGTATACCTATCAAAGCAAAAGTATCATCTTATATAACTGATGGATCAATTGTACTGCCTTATTGCAGTTCTATTCAAGTCCGGACTTTATGGCAACATATTTTATTCTCTGCCTCTCCCTACTCAAAGCCTTAAAGTACTATGGTCATATAAAGGAAAGAAGCATGCAGTTTCATTAGTTTATAAAACCCTATTAAATGCTAAAACGGAAAAATTTCCATGGGCTACTAGAATGTGGATGGAGAATTCTCCGGCAAAGGAAAATCTTTTGTTATGGAAAGTCATGGCAAATGCTATTAATGCAAAACAGAAATTAGCAAGTATGGGTATAATTAGCAATGAAGATTGTGTTTTCTGTCAAAGGCATCCTGAAACTAATACCCATATTTTTTTTGAATTCCGTTATACTTTTTGAATTTGGTGCAGGTTACTGTCAAATGGAAACTTTCATAAACCGGTTAAAAGCTTGAAATTAGAATGGTTTAATATCTTCAAAGCAACAAGGTGGAAATCCCCGAAGACAGATATTATTTTGATTATGTTAAAGGCATTCATATATGAAATCTGGAAAGAAAGAAATAGGAGAATTTTTGATTTGAAGATGGAATCTGCTGCAATTCTTTATAGTATTACTGATAGGAGAATTCGTAAAAGGCTAGGTAGGCTGAAGTGTAAATAGATGATAATATTTCAGGGTTTTATTTTGTAATAGATTGTTGTACTGATATGTAAATATGGCTGTATTGTGCATGTATTCATATCATATTATGAAATATAATTGGGCAGGGCTCCCTTAGCCCATTGATTTTCAAAAAAAAAAACAAGCTTAAATAAAGGACAATGGTTCACCCGTATTGTACTTCGATGTATCATGATATACATACTGTTCTGTGTTTTTTCTACTTTGTTCTGACCACAGCTCTGATACCAAGCTGTAACTCCCCACCCCGAGACCCACCTTAGCAAAGAGAATTAACAAGTAATTCTATCTACTAAAGCGGAGAACAAGGCTGGTTAAGGGCGACCATCTATAGTTTTGTCTTAAACATCTATTGAATAAGTCTATAAATGCAATTTAATTTTTTTAAACTCAAGTAGATCAACATACCCAAATAAATGCTTAATCCAAAACTATAAATGGCTAATGGATCTATCAGAACAAAATACAATAACTGAATGTAAATCACATCACATAATAGTAATCAACATCATATATATATATACACTGATACACGTTCAGTACAATACAATATGAACACAATAAAGGTGGTACACGACCACACCATATACATCAAATCAAATGTAGTAACATCAGAGTATGCGGAAGAAATAAACTACTCAAGCAAAAGAAAAGCTGATATCCAACATCAACTTCAAGCTAAGTCCAATAGATGATACCTGAAATAACTCGGTCTGACCCGAGTGAAAACACATGGGCCAAGCTAGCTAAAATCATCAGTTAAACAGAATAATCGATAAGGATAAGTAGGTGAAAGCTATTGTATCGTTTTTCTTAAAGGATGCCATGCCCTAAACAGGGTTTCAACATCATAAGAAAGGACAACATCTCTTCTTGGCAAGTAGAAGGGATAATGACGATAAAGTAATACTGAAGTGGCATAACTGACACTTAAGCAAATGGAACACAGACGAGCAAAGTTTTAAAAATAAGATTCAATAAACATCGCTTTCTCCATATATCATCGACAGTATAAAGGAATATTGATAATGACTTTAAATGATTCCACTATCATCTTAGAAGTGGTTGTCAATATAAAAATACATCAAAGGTACGTATCCTTCATACATAGAATAAAAGGCATATGGATGTGCCTCATCTCATTGGCACATCCCAAGGATCATTCAAGGAAATATAAAACCCAATCATAAAAGAAGCATTATACTTATTCATACCTCATCTCATCGGTATGAATATAGATACATCTCAAATCCATCACTAAAACTCATCATAAAATATTCTTCATAATCATTTATACCTCATCTCATTGGTATAAATTTATAAATACATCTCAACTCCATCTTAACATCAAGTAGTCTAATAAATCATCAAATCATCGATCCATAATGCAAATAACTCAATCAAAGAGTAACATAATAAATGATTTCACCATATATGTATACATCTCATCTAACACTAGGATATCAATATAATAATCATCTAAAGACGGTGAAGTTTAAAAAATCAAAACTCAAAGAAATCTTGGATTGGCCAAATCCTCGATTGCATGCCGAAGCAATGCTACGCGTGCTTCATCGTGACTAGTACTACTATTTGGTACCATAAACATCGTGATGACTGGAGTCAAATAACATCTTAACATCGTGAACATCGTGAATGACTATAGTCTATAACATCATAATGACTCCCAGTCACAAAGACCCGAGTAAATAACATCGTGATGATCGGAGTAGCAACTACATCGTGATGACTCCAATCGAGTACTCGTGGTCTATAGTACTAGTAAACATCGTGAATGTGTCTCAACTTCTCGAATAGGAACCCAATAGGTGTTAACATACATCCCATACCATACGTTCTCCCCTAATGGTTTGCTAGCCGTTAGTTGGTACCACACTAGTAAAACATCATAAACATCAAGAAAATATACTCAACCTCGTCTCATTGGCGAGTAAGTACAATACTATGCTCGTCTCATCTCATTGACAAGTACTAGGGGTATCGTGACTTGTCTCTTCTCATCGACAAGTAAAAACTATCATAATACATCTCAACATCGTAAACTCATCATAAAGAAGCTTACCTTATCTCATTGGCAAGTAAAAATAACATCTAGATGGTTATTTGTAACTATAATTCCAAATAGGAATTTCCAGCTCTTAATTCATCTCATTTCATCGGCGATTAAGAAACACATCTTAAATCGTCCTTCATTGAATATACTCCTAAATTGGAGTTCTCGGACCATATAATCTACCCAAAATTTAATAACATCTTAAATCATCTCAAATAGTTCATCGAAAGGGTTTTGATCGTGTAAGTCCGATATTAAGCGATAAAGCAAACCCATGTGTCCCATACCACATATTATACTTTACCATTTACTTGTCCTTCTTATACATCCAAAATTCATAAAAATAAGTAATTTTATTTATAAAATAATTTTATTAGAGAAATAGAACTTTAAAACGATTTTTCGAAAACGATTATTAAAACCAATATTTGAAATTCCTTTATTGTAGGAAATAAATCAATCTTTATTTAGAAAAATAATTAAAAAAATACCATGTAATAATAATTTGAAATGTCCATGTATTTCAAAAATGGTTTAGTGAAAACCATTCTCGAAAGCAGTGTAAACTAAGAGGGATATCCCAAAACCGATAACTTGAACTCAATGCGAATTCAATTCAAATTCAACCCAAAATCAATTCAAATTTCATTTAAATTTGAATTTCAAATTCTCCAAATATAGCTAACCTACTGGTAGGCATCATAGCTCTCAAAATATCTCAAAAACATCATCAAAACCGAAGAGAATGAGAGCAAAAACGAGCTAATACAATCTAAGGTCAACGATTGTTGTTGTTGTTGTCATTTTGCTCTCTTGACAGCAACATACAACCATAATTATGACCAAGTAAACTTCAAAATTCTAGAAAATACAATGAATAAAACATGTATCACATGAACTAAGCTTTTCAAAACATCCAAAATTATCAAATTTGGTTAATAAACGAAGAAGTTATGGTCAAACTCGTTTCGGTTTCAAACACAGAGCAAATATTGATTTTGCTCTCGGCTTAGCAGTAGAAAAATTAGATTTTGACATAGCTAACTTGAAAATTATAGAAAATTCAAAACATGAAAGTTGTGAAAAATGATTTATTCTTTCCGGAACATCTAAAATTATCAAAATCGGTTAAGAAACGAAAATGTTATGGCCAACTTCGTTCCAGCTTCAAGGACAGAGCAAATATTGGTTTTGCTCTCGGGTTAGCAGTAGAAAAATTAGATTTTGACTTATCTAACTTCAAAATTACAGAAAACTCAAAACATGAAAGTTATAGCCTAAATCATATGGTTTCCAGAACTTCAAAAATTTCTAAATTCCGATAGGTAACATGAACATTATGATCAAATTACTTTCCAGGTGAATATATAAACACTCTTTATCAATAATAGGACAATCACAAAGATATGGATTTTTCACCATATAAACATCAAAAATACTCAAAAATCAAAAATGTCAAAGTTATAGCCTAAATCATAATGTTTCCGTAACTTCAAAAATTTCTAAATTCTGATAGGTAACAAGAAAATTATGGCCAAAACAATGTGGTGACAGAAAATAGAAAATAAAAAAGACGAAACATAACCTTATTAATACGAAAATTCAACTCAAAACTTTGATTTTGGCTAGCATTTGTAAGATTTTACACTTACCTTTTGATTTGCAGTGAATAAATGTGGATTTGCAAGCAAGATTGAACCTTTAACACAAAATTGGAGCCCTAAACATCTGAAAATAGAAAAATACAGCACATGCAAAGAAGCAATTGATCAAAACAAAATTTATAGAACCATTCTAGGGTTTATATAGATTCTAAGATAGATTAGATTGGATATTACCTTTATCTTATCTCTCTATTTGATTGATTTAATTCCTTAATTTGCATAGATTTTGAGTGAAATTGATTTATAAGAAGGAAGCCATTGATTTTCTCTTTTTTATGGAGGCCATTGATTAGAATATTGAAGTTTTTAGAAGAAAAGTGTTTAAATGAAAAAATAGTCAGAGAGAAATGAATGTATATCTCTTTGAACATTCTAGAAATTGGGTTTGTGGACATAAAATACCCTATAAGCCCAATTCTCACGCTTAGAAAATATTTAGAGTAAATATGCATATGTGTTTTAGTAATTTACACATAACTTTTGCATAAAATTTCCAAATCACATGAAATAAGTTCCATTGTTCATGTTTTAATAAAGGGAATATGTTAGTGACATCAAAATTTTAATTTTCCAACTAAAATATTATTTTCCTGATACAATTTTTTTAACAATATTTACCAATATTTCCATTTTAGTGAAAAATCACGGTTTTCATCCATTTCAACCAAATAATTTTTTTTTAAAGTCTAATGAAGTGCATTAAAATGTTTTAACATTTTTATAACATTAATACATCATTCCAAGCCTAATTACACTTCTAAATTTTATTTTCTTCATATTATTTCTTTTATTTCACCATAGAAGGCTAACATTGGAATAAATTTCCAATATTACTAATTAACTAAAATTAAACCATCACAATTATTTATTTTCAATCCATATCCACAAATAAATTTTTTCAAACTTTATTTCATTCATTTACACTTTTTTTTCAACAATCAAACGTTGAAACAGGCTTCGGATAAAATAGTATGACTTAATTAAATTTCAAATCCCAAATTATATTCATCAAGATATTGTTTATATAAAATAAATAATATAATCCCTCATTTTATTATCCAATTCATTTTTAAACACAATATTAAATTTTAATGCAATCTCCAAAATCCTGGGTTATTACAATTTCCAAACAAAGATAATAACTGCTTACCACTTCATCGATTCCGTATTCTATAGTAACCAATTTCAATTAATTACATATAATTTCAACATTAAATCCAACATTTAATTTATTCCGTATTTATAATTTTAACCAAATTAACTTTACAATTATTTCAATTGATTGAAATTACATTAATATGGTTGTCAATAACATTCAAACAACGTTATTAAATCATTTTCTAATTATTTTTCTCATAAATAAATCATAAATTTAAATTTCTCACAATATTAAATTTCAAAATCTTATTTAATTTAATGTTTTTAATTATCGAAAAATACAGTTCGTTACACATTCCCTCACTCAAAACTTTCATCCTCGAAAAGGAAAAGAAGGAATTAAGAAACTGGACATAATTTTATTCAATTTATAAACAATTAAATTTACATATTTAAGATTAATAAAAAATTAAAAGTAACTCAACTTTCACAAAAAAATGTCAAAGTCCTAAATTCACGAAAAATTTCGGCAGAGTCTCTTTTGCACGGTTACGTCCGGAAAAATAATAATATCAATAATTACAATATATATCATATTTCGATATCAAAATATCCCAAACCATGGAAAAAACAATAAAATATCATTGCAAGACCATACCTATTTGTCGGGAAAACAACTTTATTTATGAAACTAAAAGCAGTAGCTATTGCTTCCATAAACCTATATTTACTTATATAATCCAAAGAGTCAAAATTATGTGAAAGAATAATATATTTTAGTTGTTATCATCAATAACAAAAGCAATTACAGCATAAATAATAATCGTATGCAAACAAAACAACATGACTATTATATATAACAAAGGAATCAACCAAACCATACATCTATAGCAATGAAAAACTAATGGTTTGTTCAGGTTTAGAACTTCTCATCTTTCAAGGGTGATAAATAAACTATCAAGTGTACCCATGCTCAACAGCCTTAGATAATTACTTAATAGATTATTCGTATAACCTTAAACAATTTAATGTATCATTCCCTAAACATCCCATAAGCCAAACACATATGATTTTAAATATTATTATTTAAGTTTATGCTATTGGTTTCTTTTTCCATAATTTACTTTTCATTTATTTTCGTTCTTTCATACAATGTCATTTTTTCATTCATTTACTTGCATAAAAAATTTCCATTCAATTATTTAGAACATTCATGGATAAATTTTAAAGTATTACATAAGTTTCTTACAGTTTAATGCCCGTTTATTATTATATAACTTGATTTCGATTTAATATTAATTTTCATTAATGAACCATTTCGGTCATTTTCTCTTAAGTTTATAATCATTTTCATAGATAACATTCACTTTTTACCATTCAGTCTAATTATAAATCACTTCAAAACATAAACCTAAGTTCATAATATACTTGTAACATCTTAATTCTTTTATTTATAAACATGTGTTCATTTTGAAGCCTTTTTTTGTTATTAAGCACTTTACTTGTATAATATTCTATTACATATTCATATTTCACATTTCAAGTTTTTAAAAATATCTGGTAAGTTTTATATATGTTTTTAGAATGTAACTGAATGTTATATAAATTATCTTATTCAGTTTAGTTAACAAACTGTTCAACAATTTACATCTTAATTTCATTACCCTTTAATTTACAAGTGACAAATCTCCAATTTCTTTACAGTTTCATTAATCATTTAGCTTTTCATTTCTTATTCTTTCATTTTTAGAAGTTTTCAACTATTAAGATTTCATTTTATTTCTACAACCGAAAATTATTCACTTAACAGAAACTTAAGAACTAAATACCGGGTTCATTTCAAATCATTTTGAAATAATATTTATTCATACCTTTTATAGATCAAATCATATTTAAAAATTTAAACTTAAGATTTTTATCAAAACAAATGTGTGGTAAAACTACTACATCGGTCATCCCACATTGAAACTCGAAAATGAAGGTCGATGATATGGCCTTCATCACCGAATTTTTTTCCAACGATAGAAGCGAAGAGTACAGAACTTATTTCTTTTTAAAATTCTTTAAAAACAATTCTTTCAAAACACATTGAAAATATTTATATCCTAACATACTTTTAAATAATACTAATATTATATTCTAAGATCTTTGAAAACCAATTTCAAAACCCTAGAACTTAAGTTCTCGGATTTCCAATTTATATTCACTTTATTTGTAAATCCTATTATGCAACCAGTATTTATAAAATTTCACTTCCTAAAAGAAAAACATATCACATACAATTATATCCATTTATAAAAATTCTTCTTTTATATACAAAATGTAATACTAGTTAAAATTATTCATTTACCTATATTCCTAAACAATATGTGTCATTCCGCCCTACTAAGTATTTAGGAATCCCTATCGATGCCATAGCGTCCTATGTACCGACCAGAATTTATAAATACTAAACAGAAAAAATTAACACAATATAAAACATTTTTATAACACTAAAAGTACACACTCCTATATATATACGCTCAAATAACTCATTCTAGGGTATTAATAACCCTATCTCTAATGAGTTAACCCCAAATAGGCTAAGGCTATCGCTAAACTAAAGCTTTGACACCAACTGTAATTGGACGGTTTAAATCGACAATAAACCATACATGTCAACTCAAACCATTCAAAAGGGAGGATTGCTAATTTGGTAATTAAGAAAATAAGAAAATAAGAGAAAAGAAAGAAAACAATACATAGAATCTCACAACGAAACGAAAAAATATAATAATCAAATAAATAGTTCATGAAGATATTTTACAAATAACAATTGATTGCACTTTTACAATATAGACAAAGTATACATACAACGGGTATAATAGGATAATGAAGCGGAAATAACATGATACAGTGGAATAATAACAATAATACTAAATTCCGTCCTTTAGAAATGATGTCCTTAACACAAAAATGCTCAGGCTGACCCTAGAGTAATGAAAAGACAAAATACTCGAGTCAGAACTAAAAGATCTTATGTAAGTTAAATCAATAGCAAATAAATATGAGTATAACGACTTCAGAGATGTTTACGGGATTTTACATCTCCTATTCAGTGAATAACGTGCGTGCAATAACTTAAGAGATGTTTGGGATTTCCATCTCCTATGGATCTGTTAAACTATTTATATGTAGCAATATACGCTTTATATATAGTGGCTATCAGTAAAGTACTAAAATAGCGTTAAGGCATTACCCATATCCACCTTAACACATTTTATAAATATCGTAGTCTATACGGTACTGTATACTCCACCAAACCGGTGGGCTATCAAGGAACACTCCATAGGTATGACACAAACCAAAATTGTAGTGGGCTCGATAATGCATATGACATGGCCCATAAGGCTATACCCATAGTAGGATTCTACAAGATTGCGGAACAAGGCTTGTGGTAAAGCATAGCAGCTATTACCGCCCACCTCGAACAACACTACCATAATCAAATCTAAGTGTCCACCAATCAATCATAAAGTAATAGATATGGTATCGAAGAAGTGTATCCTATACGAGGAGCGACCTCACTTGGCCTGGTTATGGCTCCTAATTTTAGTCATATCAAGCTGACCCATAGGGGTCAGGGCTGCATTCGTACCTCATACAGAAGCGTTCACAAAACCATCCTACTTCGTTCTAGATTCTCCACCACATGCATAGTTGTTAAAGTGATCTCTTTAAAAACCAATCGTTAGATATTTCACACCATGGTCATTTCAGACAACATTTACTATAATAATCCAGAAAATAGTTTATACTTTCATATCAAGACATCCGTATATTTTTTCCAAAAGTATAAATATATTCATAAATACTGAGGAAGATTCTTTCAATCAAGTTCGAAAATAATTATAAATCTCTTCTTAAACCATTTATAAACTAGTTGTATACCATATGTAAAGCTATTTATAAATTCTCAAAACAATTTACAACTCTTCCCCTTTTATAAACTTTTACACAAATTCTTTTAAACGTTTCCAAATCCAATTATACAAGTTCTTTATAAAACCCTACATAAAATCCTTTAAAACCTTTATAACTCCTTTATAAAACCATTATAAAAATCCTTTACATAAATCTTTTATAAAATCCTTTTTATAAAATCCGTTATAAACATCTCTTATAAAACTTTTATAAATACCTTACAAAACCCCTTACATTTTTATTTATTAAAGTTATTATAAAAATCTATATTTATTATATTAAATCAAGACTATATTTATTATATTAAATTAAATTAAATTTAAATATATATATATATATTAAAACTATATTAAACATTTTATTAAATTAAATTTTATACAAATTTCTTTGAACTATATTAGATATTTTAGATTTAAAATTTACACCAAAAATAATAATTTACAAATAAATAAAATCATAAGTAAAAATCTTAAATTTACTTTTAAAACCTATATTAACTTATAATTTGAAACTTTTAAAACATATAAAATAAATTATTTTCCAAATATAAATTTTGAAATAAAATCATTAAATTAATTTTTAGAAATCAACTTTGTAAATCAAACATACTTTACTATTTAGAAAATAATTTAAAACCGACCAACGGTGTCCGTATATAGTATTCTACCATATAGTCAAGTTATAAGGTATGTATCATTTCAACCCCCAAATAGTAAATTTTCCAGGTATATATCATTGCAACCCATATCCCGAGTCAACAACTTTCAAATCAATAAAATCGCTCGAGTTTATCATTTCAACCCATAACGATTTTTCAAAATCTATAAGATCGTTCAGGTATGTATCATTTCAACCCATTGTGACAACCAGGATAAAAACATCCAATCATCCAAAATGTCAACAAATAAACATCCATCACAATCAACATCCAAATCAGCCAATAAATCATAACAATTAACTGGTTATCATTATCAGGTGTTTAACAAATAATTTAAATTCAATATTAATTTAAATGGAAATTAATTCAATATAAATTCAAATTAAATTTAAATGAAAACTTAAATATACTAAATAACAATCAATAAATTCCTAATCACATCATAAATTTAATTTAACTAACATAAGATGGTTTAGTATTTTTGAGTGGTTTAAATCACTCACCTTTCCAAATAAAGCCCAAAAATCCAACAGTCTCAGAATCCGACCAAAATCCTCTTTGTTGTCCAAAATTTCGATATGAACGCAATGGAGAAAACCGCGCCCAAATCCGAGCTCGTACGAAAAAGTTATATGAGTTAGAAGATTTAAAATTTAAATTAAATTAAAAATAAGCTAAATGGCAATACGTAAATATCATTACCTTCTACCTTACATACGCACGCTCCACGAATAGCCACCCTGTGTAGTTAATGCCTCGCTATTATCCCTCTATAACCCCGCAATATCTCATAGCGGATTTCTACCGCAACGATTTTTCCATATAGCCCTAAAATATAGCCTTTCCGCTTTAATCCCCTCTATTTCTGCTATATTCCGTTATTCCCGCTATATTTTGCTATTTCCGCTATATTTTCTTTAATAAAATGAATTAAAAAATTGCATCTGTACATATAAAAATTATGAACCTAATTTATTTGATTTAATTTTTAATGTATTTTCAGAAATGAAAATACTCTAATATTCTACTAAATTCAGTTATGTTATATTACAGTTTAACATTTATTTAAAGTATATTTGCATATGTTTTTTGTTTAAAATCATTTATGTATTAATTATAATTCAATTAAATGATAATTTTTCATTTAATTACCATTTATATATTTTTAAAACATTAAGTACGAGTTTTATATGCTATTTTAGAGCTATCCGCTATATCCCGCTATTCCTCGCTGTATCCCCGCTATGACTTTTTGCACCTCCACCGCTTTGAATCTGCCGAGCGTTTTAACTGCACAATGGCCGCCTCCATTTTCTTGAAATCGCCACCGCATCCTTCGTCGATGGACAGATCAAAGACCACCGGCCTCTCCCTCTCACCAAGCCGTCGAGACTAAGCCCACACGAGCCAGCTCTGACTCCTCGAACAACCTGTGCCGCTATTCGCTTCCACGCCGATTTTAGCAAAAACCATCAACCTCTGACACGAACGAACCATGCTGATGCGCTTGCCTTGCTTCCCTATATGTAGTAGCGCCTCCCATCGTCGTATAATTGACAATCCACCATTGAATGACAAACCCTAATATGGATAGTCGAGGCTTCTTCAATGATTTCTGGCCAAATCGAGACTCAATTGCAAAAACAAATAGTAGATCTAGATTACGCTCATCGAAAGCTTTCCAACGATATAAACTATTAGCAGTTTGAGAAGATTGAATTTTTGATTTTGATTTGAAATTAGGGTTTTGGAATTTGGAATTAGGTTTTTGTTGTTCTGACGTTTGAGAAGAAGGAACGGATGAATGGACAGATGCAGATAGAAAAGGAAAATGAGAAGCTGTTAGGGCTTATAACAAACTATATACATAAAGATTGTAACGACCCAGATTTTTCATCGTTCAATTTTGAATATCTAAATGGTTGGACAATCACTAATCGTTTCGCTTACAGTGGAAAGAAAATGATTCTTTTTTTAAGAATAAAAAAAATCCTACTTATTTTCTATTATGGATTGGAAACTAATGTGTAGAAGAAATAGTATATTGACAAAAAAATTTCCAAAGTCAAAAGAGCGATTGGGTTGCAAATATAAAAGAACACAAATTTTCGTTTTTTTCTTAAATTGTTTCCAATTCACCAATTTTGATTGCTTTTCAAGAAAACAATAAAAAAATGAATATTGAAATCATTTCAGATATTTTCCCTTACTTTGCTCGTGTCAACAAACAATTCGAAATACCTCGACTTTTAAACATTTAATTTGAATCATATATTGATTTTGAATATGGAAATTTGGCTTTTCATTTATAGAATAAAGTCAGAATCTAAATATAGCGGTTTATTGGATAATTTAATTATTGAATTTTATAATTGAATAGTGGTTAAATTTTTGTGTCTTGAGTTTTAAGCTCGATAAAAATAATTTAAAGGCTTGTAAAATTTATATTATTAATAATAAAGATAATAAAAAGTTTTAAAGTTAAATTTGAAAGTGATTTGTTCAATTTTAAAAATATATCGTTTAAATTAACGTATATAGAAATAGCCTTCTGAGGCACAGTCTCGGAATTCGACGAAACCCGTTCCATTTGATCCGTAATAGTGTATTATTATCGGATTTCAAATTTCGTAGCATTTGGGTTTATCATTTGGTCATACGATCTGAAAAACGCCTATAAATAATTAATTGAATTTAATTTAAATAGTCGAGACAAAAGGCTATCTTCTCTATACGGTTGAATTAGGACTCCAAACCTTTTCCAGTGCATTTGAAATAGGGATATAACATTATACATGCCAAGTGGCATACCTCGATAGGAGATCAAGATTTTAAGCTATGAATTTGAGATGATGTAACTTTATATATATATTCATTGACTTGACAAAAATATTCACATCAGCCATTTTTCCTTATCACCTCAAGTCAGTGTACATAAGCAAACCCTACATGCAACCTTCCTTTCAAATATCATGTTTCCCCCGTCATCTCAAAAAGGGCACAGTAAAACAAAAAAAGGCTGAGCTCAGAAATCACCTTCACTTCTTCCATTTCCCTTCCATTTCGTTTGTTCCCGGTTCAAAAGGAAAACGATGGAAAAATATAACGATAGGAACGAACGAAATCATTTTCGTTCGATAAAAGAAAATGAATGAGTTAGTACTCGAGCTCGGCAAGCTCGATTTCGACAAGGGAGGGGGGAATCGAATGGGAAGGCGAGAGGCGAGGGATATCGTGATCGAGCATGGTGGAGGGGCTTGATTCGAGCATGATGGTGTTGCGAGGCCAGAAGGAGGGGGCATACACTCGCATGGAGGTAGGGCAGTGGTTGCGAGGGGACTGTTGGAGTTTGATGAACTCGATCTCGAGCGGCAGTAGTCTAGGGTTGTTTTAGGGGATGGTCCCACAAGTCGTGAGGTGATTGGGGGAGGTTAGTGGTCGCCGACCACTCACGCATGCACATATGTGGAGTCGTGAGCGAGTTGCAATGGTTACGAGTGGGGCTAGAAACTTGCCCGATCTTGTTGTACGTGAAAGGCAGTGAGGTAATTAACATTTTTTTAAATTATTTTGATAAATTAAATAAATTAGCAAGCTAACTGTTGATAAATTAAATCTAATAAATTCCATAAAAATGTTTATACGAGGTACAAAGGTTGCAAAACTATAATCTGGAATTGACTGAAGATTTTTGTAGGCAGATATTAATCAAAGTTGGAATGGATCGCAAATAAAAATCAAAGGTGAGAATTTCTCACTCATTTTTGGATTGCCATATTTAAAAATTTAAAAGTTGAATTTAAATTATTGTATGCTGATTGATTGATAAATCGTAAATTATTGGTAGGATGATTATATAATATAGGGCAATATATATATATATATAGTATTTGGAGTGATATTCTTGCATATTATAGTGGATGAGACCCTATGTGCCTCGCATAATAGCGGATGACCCTATATATCATGATATCCCCCTCGAAGTGGGATTTGTATTTATTTTATGTGTATTAACATCCGTGGATGTAGTGAAGTGGGTTGGAGGGATCCAACTGGATTCCTCAAATTTATTGTTTATTTTCCATATATAGTGATATATGATCTGTGTAGAATAATCTATTATAAATTATTGTAGTGATTGAATTATTAGATGCTATTGTAGCACTGGCCTGAATTTTGATAATTTAAATACTATAAATATATTTTTTAAATTTATGGAATTGAAGTGAATTTGAAATAAAATTTGTACATAGGATTTGGAGTTATTTTAAAGAATTGAATCAGAAAAATATAATTGATGGTTATACTTAACTATTATGAATTAGTAAATAAATTTTTTTAAATGAATTATACACAAGAATTTATAAGTGATATTTTGGAAATATAGAATGAAGTTGAAATCAATACATTGGAAGCATTAATGGAATTTTATAAATAGATTTGTTTTACAAACAAGTAAAAACCAAAAGGGGTTATAAAATTGATAAATGATGTTTATAATGAAGAAATTCGATATCAGATGATAATTGGGAATATAAATTCATAGGAGGAATTTATATTAGAATATGGAAATAGAGTTGAGCAAAATGGGAAATTCTATTTTTGAAATGAGAATGGTTAGGGAATTGACGATGAACCGGGATGTTGTGAAATCGAGAGAAAGTTATAAATTAAAATTGGTTTTTGAGATCTTAAAAATAAATTTTAACTAATATAAGATGTGAAATTGTTTAAAAGGGCAAATTTTATTATTTTAAAACAACGGAATTTTATACCAGTTGAGACTTAAATACTTGGTAAGTAGGTTTTTAAATATGAAGTATTTATTTTAGTAAATTCTAACTTTTAAAATCAGCTTTGGAAATTATTTATTTAACTAAAGATGAGTTATTAATGTTATGAAAGTGTTCTGATATTTAAATAATTACTTGAACATATTTTAAAATTAAATTATTAATCTTTTAAATACTTATTACATATATATACACACACATATAGTTTTAAAGAAATTTGAATTTATTTTATTTTATAAACTATCTCAAGATTCGAAAAAGGGGCTTATAAAACGATATGATTTGAGGAGAGGAAATCTATTTGTGATTCCAGAGATTATAGGAAAAAGTTACGGAATAATTTCCTAAAACGTTAATATTGAATGGAATTTTGTAAAATAAGACAGGTAATATTTTCCTAAGTATAGAAAAATAGAAAATTGGAAATATTCCTAAGTGTTAAGGTGTTACGGATTTAAGCACTTGAAAGATTGTTTTCAAATGTTGGAAGGTATAGATATATATTTAAAGATATTTTGAAGGCAAATATTTTGGGAAAATTTATAATAAGGCCAGATGATTGTTTATGGATGTTTTTTTGATAGTTAAATAATGGACTATCAATATTGGCCAAATTCGTTAATCGTTTCAAAGAGACCGGGATCGAATTTAATTACCCGAAAACCACTTCGATCCGGTTTGAACATAACGAATGAGTACCGTGAAGATGATGAAGATGGTGATTCGGTTTGTCCAAACCTAGGGCAACTTGTATGGATGAATGCTATCAGAACATCATCGTTGGAGGACGATGAGCATTCTAAGTGAATATGTTCTTTAAATGGTAATCATAGCCTCAAGCCTCATCAATCGAGAATGACTAAAACATGGGAGATCCAGCAAGGCTAAGTGGGTTGCACCCAAGTAGGGTAAGGTTACCCCTATCTAGAGTCCCTTTTATTCGATTATGTGGCGGTTGCTGATCCCAACCCATGGGGTAATCTTATTCGGCCTATCCAGGTTAGGGGTAGGCCGGTGTTGTGTAGTAGGGGATCCCAGAGTGGTCCTTGGTACATTGTTCTAGAGGTGTACTGTGACAGGCAGTACCCTAGTAGCCCAGTCGTTCGATGGAATCCATTCTCCAATAAGCGCCATATGGTTTTTATTGTGCCCAACTATGTTGGAACGTGAGATGCAAGCATTTCAGCTATTTTCTATTTATTTCTATAGACACTATTATAATATCAGACGGATTTGATAAAAAAGATTTTGGTTATCGTAAGGTAAAAACCCGTTGTGTTTATTTATGATGTGTTCTTATGAGGTACTTTTGTTTTCAAAGGATTTTGAAAAGATAATAATTCAAATTGAGTGTGTTTTCTCACACTGGTTTTCTAGTCTGACTCGGGTGTTATTTTATTATAATGCTTGGGTCAGATCGAGTATTACAAATTCACGTTAAATGCTATTGAGCTCAGGAGGCTAGCTGGAGGAGTTTCAGGCGTATTTCCATACATGACATATGTTCCACTGTGTAAGTACAAGTTATAAAACTGTCCAGTTTGATGTATTGATTGATGCACTCTGATGATTGTATGTATATAAATTGTTACAGATTCTTTTATATAAAATCTATTATTATATATTTGTTAGCACCAGAATTGGTCACTAACACCCTTAAGAGAGATTGTGTAGAGAGATCAATGAAGAAAATAAATTTAAACGGTGAATAATATGCTAAATTAAACGCAGAAGACAAGAACACCAGATTAATAGTGGTTCGACGTAATTGCCTACGTCTACTTTGAGTTTAATCTTTATTGCTTTCTCAATCACTTGAATACAGATACAATCCGTAAACCAATCACTTGCATACAAGTTTGAATTAACAAGTGGAGAGTATCCAAAATGGCATGGTCTCCCAGTGTTCTCAGAAAAAGGGTCCCTTTCACTATGTCCCTGCCTCTCTATTTATAGACGAAGATGGGTTGGACTTCCCTCATGGGCATAGGAACAAGGTACCTTGACCCACAATAAGTGACTTCTGCGCACTGGGCTAGGCATGCCGAAACACGTTGATTGCATCCAACCCTTATACCTTTCGGCTCTTCATGGTAAGATTCTTGTCTAGTGCTAATAATAATATCTTCAACTGTCGTTTTGCAGCCGGCCTAAGGTGCCGGGTAACAATATTATATTTTTTTCCGCTGCGATTATGAGATTCTATGTTGTTGTTTCTATTTTTCTTTTTCCTCTTTCTTTTTCTTTACCCTAGTTATTCGCTCTTTCGTACAATTTTGGTTGAACGAGGAAGAATTATTGTCAACTCAAGGGGTACGGAACCACGGGTCGCTACAAAGATGGACAAGAACGAATGGACAGATCAAATTCGTTTGAAACGATAACACGACCTGAAAAGCCCGTTCCGCTCGAAACAAAATTAGGTCGTCCAATATATCCAAAAATATGTTTTCGATATTTTTAAACTCAATGGAACTAGTTCCAAACCCTAATTCCATTGTATATAGAAGTTAGCTTTAAAAATCAAATTATATTAATTTAAATTCTTTTAATTGATTTTCTATGCATTTCAAGCTTGCACGATCAAACAATAAGTCTGATCGCTATGAAACTTGAAATCCTAAAATAATTTGCTGTTACAGATCCGATGAAATTGGTTTCGTCGAAATCCAGGACTGTGCCCAAAAACCCAATTTTACACGTTAATTAAATAAATTATTATTAAATGGGTTTAATCACCTTTAAATTTAAATTTAAAAGTTAACAATTTTATCATTCTTGATTACATAGAAATTTATAATCTTTTAAAATAATTTTTTAATGTTAAATGTTGTATTTAAATATTTCACTAATTTCAGCGTTCCATTACAATTGAAATAAATTTATAGTTTATTATAATTTAAATTCCAACAAATTCTCATATTATGATTCGCATTCTTGTAATTAAATTAACTATCACCTTATGAATATAATTAACAATAGTTTACACTTTATTGGATTCATATTCTGCAGTTATCATCTTAAATCATATTAACTGCAATATTTAATTACATTAAATTTTTATCTATTTCCAAATTATTTCAACATATTAAATAATGGGATGATCAATAAACAATTGTTACTTTTAGGAAATTTAATCACATTTATAAATTTGTTATTTCCAAATAATGATTATAACTACTTACCACATCACCGATTTCATTCTCTATAGTAACTAATTTCAATTAATTACATATAATTTCAACATTAAATCCAACATTTAATTTATTCCATATTTATAATTTTAACCAAATTAACTTTACAATTATTTCAATAGGTTGAAATTACATTAAAATGGTTGTCAATAACATTCAAACAACGTTATTAAACCATTTTCTAATTATTTTTTCTCATAAATAAATCATAAATTTAAATTTCTCACAATATTAAATTTCAAAAACTTATTTAATTTAATATTTTTAATTAACAAAAAATATGGGTCGTTACAAAATCTCACCAATATCCCTTCTTCCCTCTAGCATCGAAGGCCTCATCATATCATCACATGGATAACTATTTCCAAAAGCTTGTCAAGCAATACTAACCGATTTCATATATCGATATGCGTATATATAACTTTTATATATACATCAAAATAATTACTAACAATAATATAATTCAACTAAATTAAATAGTAATCAATAATTCTCAAATACTAATTAATTTACAACATTTTATAAATTAATTAAATCATGTTGTTTTTCAAAGAAATTACATACCGTTGTGTGACTCAGAGTTGTGAAGTAAGTCAACGATTGATATTGAACAATTCAAATATTAATGTTCAGACATCATCTTATCTAGTGGTGTGATAATTTGACAGAATCATCGCTTACAAGCCTATATAGTAAAATCACATTTTATACTTTCTTCAGTGGTACCAATTACCAACGGTTATTTACACTAGCTTTATTCGTTAACATTATATCACGCTAGAACTTATGTAATTTGGTTATAGTTCAATTTCCAATATCACTAATCCATAAACAAGGTCATTGGTTCAATAATAACATTTATTATCAACCATACTACTCAGGCCGGGGATTTTGACTTTGAGTTGACCAAAGTTAACCGTGATATTAACATCATGCAACTGAAGAGATGAATTCTCTAATGAATAGTGTTTCATTTCCAATACTTCAACTTGTACCCCACTATAGTCATTGGACGGATGTCCTGCCACGACTTTAGTATAATGAAAGTGGAGAATTCACATAAAAGTCCACAACATTCTCAAGTTGAGGGAACTATGTAATATCAACACTTTGAAATTTCCCATTTGACCTTGTTGTTATTTAACCAACAAGAAACTCTCAAATGGGTCATTCCAAAGTTACCTAATATCTATTAGTACATAACTCCTTGGTGCCCTAACATCCATGAGTAATACATTGTCCAACATTTGGAGTATGTTACGTACTTAAGTGTTAAGGGATGTATCAGTATCCTTTTTTAAAATCTTATGACCAAGAATATTTAAATAAAATATTATTTTGTATTATGATTAATTACTCATGATTGTAGCATTTGCAACTACAATCACATAACATTTCCTTTAAAGATTTTCTTACTTATATGCTTTATGTAAATTACTTAATAATTATTATTATTACATCACTATATAACAAAGTATATAATTGAAATCAAATACTTTATTACAAACAAGATCGATCATAGAGTTAGATATATGTAACAAATTTCGTAATTGTGTCTTAGGCACATCCCAAATTCTATCAATCTTCCACTTGCACTTGGTGTCAATTATGGAATCTTATTCCTATTCCTTCAATTAGGTTTCTTAAAACAAGCGGGAAGCATCGCCCTATTACCTCTTCATACACACCCAACACCTTTATATGTCGGATTCATCCGATCAAATGAATGGTCGGATCTATCCTTTCGTTGTATAGTTCCAACTTCAATGCTTGAAATTGAGAGGACTCCTTGTGTATCGAATGTTAGGAGTGAATGGATTCTTGTTCACATCCTCCAATCTTTGATATGAAGGTCGACCTTTCACTATCCTTCTGATCATCTCTTTGATCAGTTATTCTCATCTAATGGTAGTTTTCACTCCTTTTTGCCCCTTGCTCCTATGGGGAAACTGCATTATATATTCCTCTAATTGCACATTTGCTTTCTGATCCACACCTCCAGCTACATTATGCCTCACGTTCCTATGGGAAAGCTCTAGCACATACTCCTCTAGTTGTTGCACATTCACGTTCTGACTTGCATTTCTGGCTCCAGCATCGTTTGCTTCCATCATTCCAGCTTGCCCTAAGTTCAAATCAACATTGAACCTAGGTAAATTCATCTCAGTACCGACAAAATTTCAGTGGGTACCAATTTGTTCGGCTTATAGGGGCATTACTCCAGTTTTCTTTGCTCCAACTCTGGGTGCTCATGCATTAGTTCCAACTGCTCTATCTCTTCTTTGCTCCATCCTTCTAAAGAATCCATCTAGCATCTCCTATCGTCGAGCCATTATTCCATCTTGCATCTCTTTCATCATTCTCTCCATCTCCTCTCTGGTCACGTAGATAGATTGATTGGAATTAAGGACACCTATCAGTTCCCCTATACTCTAGTTGACTCTCTTCAATCATAGATCTTATGTGACGCCTCTTCATCTTCTTTAAATCTTAATTCCTTGAGAAATTCCTCTAGATTTGAATAAAAACTATCTGGATCTAACCTCTAGACCCTTCCAATCTATAGTAGACAGTTAGATCTGAGCCTGAATTCTTATTTCTCAGTGAAAGCACCAAAAATGTTGCACCAAAAATGGCACAAACACCCCAGAAGCAATTGAAAGCACAAAAGTATGTAGATCTACTAAAATAAACATCAATGCAGTATAAAAGACACAATTTTTTTAATGGTTGGCAAATACTTTGGCATATGTCCACTTTAATATTTGTTACTGATTGATTATCTCCAAAATACAATTATTATAACTCAAATCCGATCACAGTCGAATGGATCTCGGATTTGGGAGTGTTTATAGTATTTGGCAAAGAAGTAGAAAGAAGATAAATCAAGTGCCAAAAAATCCTAAAAGGAAAAAAGCCCTCTACAAGTTGCAGGTAGCTTGTTGTTTATAAGGTAGAATCGAGGGCTCGCGAGACATGATGTCCAGATCCAAGTCCAGGTATCCATAAGTGAGCTTCGGGCTCAAACTCCAATAAAAATCTCTCGGTATCAATAGGTTTGGTAAATAGGAATTCCCCCTCTTCCTCTATTTTGCTTCCTATCTTTGATCTGTTGTATTCCAAATACTTTTCCCCTAAGATTGAGTCATTTCTGATAGTTTCTAATATTTCTTTGTTCATCTTTACTTTCATTCAAAAAATCCTTAGAGTTACTCATCTATTCTTTGAGAAAAGCACTCTATGGCAATCACTTGAGGTAATGCTTTGAGTACAAGTGATTTTGGAGATCTACAGTGTAGTAAAAACCTCTTGGTTCCAAGTGGTTCCTCTCACTACTGAGTGGTCCACATTGCTACAATCCCTTTGCAATCTTTTGTGTTGCTTCATATCATCCTTCCTTTGATATTTCCCAAGTCCTTAGGACATTTCTTTATCATTTGTTTGTCAAATTCGATCTTTTAATTCTGCTCCAAGATTATGGAAATTTTGGTTATAACACTTGCCCCTCACATTGTGCCTTATAAATGTAAAGTATGCTTTGCTCAAGAACACGTTTTTGCAGTAGTTGACTTCTAGTGATCGGGCTTTCGAGCTATATATCCATCGATTCAAGTTGTGGTGAATCATCCAATTCCTTTGGTTTCTCCTGCAATTCTAGACCGTCATAGCCAGGACTCTAGTTATTGCTTAAACATTAGTCATAAATCATAATATGTTTATTTTTATTCAAAGTTATCATATCACATGTCAAAATTGCCCCATGTTTATCCAGGATTTATCTATTTTAGTCTAATTACAAGGCATTCAAACCGTAAGGTCAAGTCAACGTCCACTCTAGGGTTCGACCTCATTGGGTCGTCTATCATCCAAAGTAGTGTTTGATCTCTCTAGATTATTTATCATCCAATCTAGGGTTCAGATCGTTTAACATGCAATCTAGGATTTGATCTCTTCGTGTTGTATATCATCCAATCTAGGATTTGACCTCTTCGGATCATCTAACATTCAATCTAAGATTTGATCTACCTGGATCCTTACTGAGTCCAGTCCACTTGTTCTCTGGCAAGGGGACCCAACGTCCAAGCAAGCTCATACGCTTGCTCTTTGATAAAGGAACTTGCTTTTCTATACGAGTCCATCCACTCACTCTCCAGCAAAGGAACTTGCACCTTGTGATGATTGCTCCATCTCTCCAAATAAGAATACCAGGATCAATATCAAACATCACATTCAAGTGATTTTTGAAAATAAAATATTCAAATCAAGCAATTAAGAAAACATCCTAAGCATTTATCTCAAACATCGAACTCAGAGCGTTTCTAGAGACTAATCGAGGTCTCGTACATATATAAGTGGCCTGAGGTTATTATTGTCTTGTCCAAAAAGAAAATTAAAATGTAGGAAACAAACTCAACACCCTCCTTCCTGATTATGGGGCTTTCAATCTCGATGCAGATCCACGGTCATATCTTGACGTATTCGCTACAGACGGTACTGCTCAACTACACCACTACAGCTTAGTTTCTTATATATTGTTGTAGCTAGCTATCCTGAATTGGCTCTTCTATCAAATCACAAAGGTGTCAACACTCATTCATTTTATGTCCATTTAGCTCATGTAACAGACAAAACTTGTTAGACCTTCTTTCCTGATTCATGTGTTCTCTCTTAATTGGCCTTCAATATAGGATCTACCCCTAGTATCTAGGTATGTCCTCTCTGGGATTTTAGATAGACAAACGTAGAATGATAACTTCGATTACCGTCTTTGCCGCTTCGGTCCTCCAAAGTCATCATTAGCTTTTCACTTTCTTTTATCTTTACCATATCCCAGTCCAGACGGTCCTCTGACATCCATAACATTAACACTAATATTATCAGCTTCAGCATCCTCTTGACGAAGATATCTCTCGGATTTATGATAAAACTCCATGATATCCATTAGTGGATCCCTTTCCAATGCAACTTTGAAGTAGGCCTTGCTCACGACTCCAGACACTGCCGCCATCAAAACTATCGATGGATCTGGCTTATTGACTTCGACGGCTGCCACCTTAAATCTCATCAGATAACTTCCCAAGATCTATCCAGCCCTTTGCTTTACTTTTGAAAGCATCATTACATTCTTTGGCCAAGGGTTATGAACTTTGAACTGTCTCAAAAATTTGTCTACCAATCCGGTCCACATGCTTATGGACCTATTTTATAACTACCTTAACTACATCGCAACTAGTTCTATCAAGTACAGTTGGAAGCATTGCCCCATTACCTCTTCAAACACAACCAATATCTTCGTATGTCGAATATATCTCATCAAATGAACGGTCTGATTTGTCCTTCTGTTATATAGTTCTAATGTCGATCGCTTGAAATTGGGTGGACTCCTTGCATATTGAATGCTAAGAGTGAATGGATTCCCATTTACATTCTCCAATCTTTAGTCTAGAGGTCCACCTCTCATTATCCTTCTGATCATCTCTATAATCCATTCGTTGTCGTCTAATGGTAGTCTTTGATCCACATCTATGTTTTCCCCCGCTCTTATAGGGAAACTCCGGTACATATTCCTCTATTACACGCTCATATTCTAATCAATATATACATTAGGTAAACGACATTTTGAATGGCAAATAATTTTGAGACATTAAATTCAAAACATTTAAATCATAACTACTATTTGTTAGGCTATTTGGAATTTTTACTTTTTTATATGTTAAGTTTTAGTTCAACCATGGCTATAGAATCAAACTATTTTGTAAAGCAAAACATTGAATTTTAGATTTGAAATTCAAATTAAATAATGGTTTTGAAATATTAAAATATATTTTAATAGCTTTTAAAAATTAAAAAAAATACTTGTGTATATAAATATATGTATGTATTATGATGTCCAAACATAAGTAATTTTTTTCCTTTTATATCAAAGATCTATAATTTAATAGAACTTAATGTATGAAATATATCAATTTAATCATTGACGATTGGGTGAGAGAACATATGCGAACATTGAATCATTCTACAAATTATACAAGTGATATATGTAAATAGAAATATAAACAAGAGATATACCTTAAAGATGTCATCATTGATCACAAATTAAGTGGTCGATTGTTCTAGTTCTAATCTAAAAATTCTTACCCTTTATAACATATTGATTTGAGATTTCTCCTTAGATCTCAAGATCCACACCCAATCCTTGCAAAAGGTGCATGAATCACTTAATTTAATTTTAATTGATTTATTTTATTTTATTTGGTGTTGGAAAATTATTGATTGGAGCTACTAGATTTTTGCTATGATGAAGGAGGAGAGAAGAAAAAAAGAAAAGAGAATGAATACTGGAAGAAAATGAATGAGATAATTTTTTTACTTAGAGAATTAAAACCTTTCTCATTCTCTCCTTAAAACTTCCACTTTTACTTCTCGGTTATTTTTAAATCAAATCTCACCCATATCCCTTCCTCTCTCTTGCATGGAAGGCCACATCATATCATCACATGGATAATTATTTCCAAAAGCTTATCAAGCAATTAACTATATTTAAAATTTAATTAAATATAAACCAATATCGTATATCGATATGCGCATATATAACTTTTATATATACATCCAAATAATTACTAACAACAACAAAACATCAAATAAATATAATAGTAATCAATTTTTCTCAAATATTAATTAATATACAACATTTTATAAATTAATTAAATCATGTTGTTTTTTAAAGAATTTATAATTACCGTTGTGTGACTCAGAGTTGTGAAGTAAGTCAACGATTAATATTGAATAATTCAAATATTAATGTTTAGACGTCACCTTATCTAGTGATGTGATAATTTTATCGAATTCGTCCATTATAAGCCTATCTAGTATAATCACATTTTATACTTTCTATGGTGGTACCAATTAGCAACGTTTATTTACACTAGTTTTTCTGCTAACACTATATCATGCTAGGAATTTTGCAATTTGGTTTTAGTTCAATTTCCAATATCAATAATTCATAAACAAGGTCCTTGGTTCAATAATAACTTTAATTATCAACCATACCACTCAAGCCAGGGATTTTGACTTTGAGTTGACTAAAGTTAACCATGATACCAACCTCATACAACTAAAGAGATGAATTCTCTAATGAATAGTGTTTCATTTGCAATACTTCAACTTGTACCCCATTATAGTCATTGGATAAACGTTGCAACACGCCTAATTTTTGATAACATTATTCAAAAGATTAAATTATATAAACTAAATAGAATAATGTAAATGTTAATTGATATGGAGGTTGAGATTTGAATATATATAATTAAGGCCGTGCTGAGTTAAATAATTAAATGGGCTTAAGAATGGGTTATAAGTTAATTAATTACATCAGGGTATATTGTGAATTTGTCGCATGTAACTTTACCCTTATATATTCCTATTCTAATTTCCCATTCACGTCATTTTGAAAACGCAAAATAAAAACGTAAAGAGGAGCTGGCCATAATCAAAGAGAAGAGAAATCAAAGTAAAGCTAAGGATTAAAGCTTAGGGGAAATTAATCTCAATCCAATCTCCTTATCTTAATCAAGGTGAATAATAATTCCATTTCTATTTTTTTATAATTATATGTTTTCAGGTTAAGAGTAAATTCATTTTATAATGATTTGGATGATATGCTTGAATTACAAATATGTTTGATTTAAACAACAATGTTTAAATAAGATTATACACGGTTTTAGGGCAAAATCGATTTATGTTGATGGTTAAATGCCATGGAAAAATTTTATTTTATGTAAAACATGATTTTGGAGTTGGGTTTTAATTTTGATATTTTTTCAAGCTATGGAAAGATTATTATGAATTTTCAAAGGAAAATATGTTTAATTGGGTTTATAAATTTATTTCGAAACATATATTGAGAATTTGGGTGAAATTTTTTATATGTTAGATAACATGATTAAAGTGAATTTTTGGAATTTTTGGGGATTTTCCTAAGAGATTTTCTATGTAAATTAAAGTATTTCATAAGAGGGACTTCTTTGCAATATTGGCTTCGCTTAGTGAAAAGGCTTATTTGCTAACTTAACCATGGTTTAGATCTGAAATTAGCGGCAGTTATTTTAGTAAAGAATTTGAAAAGCTAAGGCAACCAATCTTGTGTTCATACTTGGTAGGTTAGTTATAAAGTGATTGCTTTAATTAGTATTAAATCAGGTTTACCTAGAAAAGTTAGTTCCGCCTTCTTTAGAAGTACCTTTCGACTCAGAGCTTTCGCATTCAACCTAGTCGAAACCCTCTAAGACAAAACCAATACAAAAGGTATCGAATAGATGGTATGTAGTGGATTGGAGAAAGACGGAAGGCTAGGTGTTGAAAGCATAGCTTTTGATGGGGTCGATACCTTTGTTTGTTTTAAAAAGAGAAGCGTCTGCACTTGTTTTATTTAAGCCTTCGAAGGAGTCGAAGCAAATGTTTCGAAATATACTTTCTAAATGCTTTTAAAAGGGTTGCCAACAACTTATGTTTCAAAGAGTACGCTTTCGAATGGGTTTCTTTACTTAAGAAACAATGCTTTCGAAAGAAGGGGTTCCGACCTAGTCAAAGCCCTGCTGCCGTTCTTTAGCCTTTCGAGTGTATTGAAGTCATCAATGTTTCGAAAGGTAGTGTTTGTTTAAAAGATGTTTTAAGCCTCTCTCTAAACTGGAACGACCCAAAAATTTCGACCTGGAAAATTCGACACTAATACGTTCACGGTAGAAGTGTCAAGCAATCGAATGCCGGAAATTTCAGATTGTTAGAGAAAAGAAGAAGAAGGTAGAAGAAGAACAGAAAACAACAGCATCTCACATTCGCAGCGGATTAAATATAATATCAAATAATAGCATTTACAAAGAAAACTGCAGTTGCTAATTTTATAACAATACATCAGAGTTACAACCAATTACAATTAGATTAGACAGTTGTATCAACCTGTCCCAAACTACTATCAATATAACACTCAAACACATAGCGGAATATACCCCATACATTGCTGCCATCCAGCTCGCCTCTTGAGCTCCAGAACGTCCTAACCTGAAAATCTGTATTACCCGGTCTGACCCAAGCATTACAATAAAGTAACACGCGGATCAGGCTGGAAACCAGCGCGAGTAAACCCACATAAAATAAAACATTAAGATATAAAACTTATCTGAAAACCCAGGGTAACTCGTACTCATTACGAGTTCCTAACTTGTTATAGTCCAATACACATTTCACAAATCGTATCTAAGCATCGTTACTCAGATTAAATGGCCAAGTTCACTTAATTTATTTCATTCCAGCCCATTAGATTCTAAATCAAAACTATAAAGAATCATTGTAGATTACTAATCGAAGTGGTTTCGGGTATATACGGATACCTGACCCCAATCTCTTCGAATCCAGTGTCCTCTTAACCCAAGTTGTTTAAGTGAAAACAATTCAATTTATATACAGGATGACACATTTACACAGCAAGTCATCATCAGTAGATAACCCTCAATATCATAGTTCAACATAAATATATCATATCGTAGATCATCACAGATTATCATACCAAAAATATTAATCAAGATATTTTACACAATCAATCATCCATAAGCAAGACTTATTAATCCTTACTATAATTAGTTAATTTAATTAATTCAAAATGAATTAATTTCTTATAATTTAATCACCTAGCCCTATTTAATTAATGTTAACTCATTTCAACCATTCCTTATTAATTAATCATCTGTAATTATCCATCTTAATTAATTATCCTTAATTACTTACATTAATTATCCTTTAATTGATTACATTAATTAATTATCCATTAATTAATTACATTAATTAATTATCCATTAATTAATTACATTAATTAATTAATCCTTACATTAAGTAATTAATTCTCTTAATTAATTACTTTGAGTAATTATCCTTTTAATTATTTCCATTAAGTAATTATCCTTAATTATTCCAAGATAAACCATTCTCTTGATTAATTACTTAATTAAATCATTATTAAATTTCATTTGAAATCACATAGGAAAATAATTAAATAATTAACTTATTATTATATTAAACCAAACAGTTTAATTTCAAAAACATTTGATTTATAATTTATACTTGAGACTTGTTTAATATTTTACTTGGAAACCTTGCTAACACTATCATTTACTTTGTAAACCTTTCATTCTTTTATTTTTAAACTTGTCAAAATTTTACTTTTGCTTGGTACCTTGTTAATACTCACCTTGGAAATTTTGTTCTCTAATTACTTTCACTTAAAATCTGATACAAAAATTTACTTCCAAAATTTTAAAGACTGGAAACATAAAAACTTGGAATCAAACAAACAAGCTCGTGCCTACCCAACTCTCCCGAACCAATACTCAAGCAAAATCTTCCATTCCTCGCGCACAAACCCGAGTCCTTACCCATCGCTTCTTCTCAACAAAGAAACCATCTCAAATCTAGATATACGCACCGATACCCGTGCACACGCACCGCTGTTCCGTTCATCTCCGACCTTCGCCGAGATCACCTGCATGTCATCAACGACATGCTCAATCTCTCAAACCACCCTGAATCGTCAATCTCGTCGGAGCTCAAAATTAAGCTAGTCGACACCTCTAGGAACTCGAACCGATCGATGAAAAACTACCCCGAGCCGCCTGCCACGTTGACCTGAGACCCTGCGGTTATGACCAGAACTTCGCCTCCGACCCACGCATTGATCCCCCACACCCCGATCAAGTCGTATGCACCCACGTCGAAGAAATCGACACGAAAACATAGACGAACCCAATAGGGCTTTAAACCCTACAACGCCACCCCACCACCTCCACGATGATCTGAAACCTCTGCGACCATTTTTCCGATTACCCTCATCACATCAGCTTTCTCCAGCTTCAATTACATCACCTAAACTTTCTTCGATCGTCGAAAATCGACGATATTCCCTTTTCCGATCATCTCGCAATATCTCATCAATCACACGCATAAAAATTATAAAATTACCGTAAAAAATCATCATATTCAAGTACGATTCAGTTTATATAATCAAAACTTGGAATTTTAAAAATTAAAATTTTGGCTGGAATTTATCTTCTCTATCTTTTCTTATTTTTGAAATCATTGTTCAATATATACACTTGGATATATTTTAAAATATGATATTGCATCCATATAATCACATTTCTTTTAAAGATCATAGCATAAATTTGTTTAAATGAAGAGATGTAAATTTATTTTGGATGTTCTTGAGCCTGTTATTCAAACAGAAGCATATGTATACATATATACAGACATGCACAGAATAGACCATATCTATATACTTGCAATCACTTTAACCCATCCATGCAATAATTATCACCAATTTTAATTCAAGTTTTACTTGTATGCATCAAGATTTTAAAACAGAGTTAATGCTATGTTTACTCACCTTAAATGATGGAAACAAAGAATGCCTGTATATTTGTTTTGAAGACTGGACTAGATTCTTGATTTCAGATCTTTGCTGTCGAGTTGAACTTAAAAACTAGAAGTTTTTGAATCTGATCTGATCTTTGATTTTACTACAGGATTTGTTGATCCTTGAACTGAAATGCTTTGGGTTGATTCTTGGCTTTGATTTAGTTTTGAAGTTGAAATCTTGCTTGATGATTTATAAAGAGTTGTTTTGCTTCTTCTTGTGTTTTTCTGGTTTGATTTTCTTTTTACAGGCTTTAGGAAAGAAGTAGAGAAAATGATGGCATAGATATATTATAGCTTGATTTATCTTTTATTTAAAAATGAAAAGAAAATAAATTGGATGACACTTGTAATTTGCACGAAATTTTTTGCTTACATTTGTTAAACTATATGCTAAAAATCTTACACTTGTTAAATTCCATATTTAAAATGGTTACACATGTAATTAAATGTTTTTAATATGTTTATATAACCTTATATTATATTTTCAATTAACTATGTATATATATTTTCTATTTTTCTATTTTTAATTAATGCATTTCCCTTTTATATTAACATAAGTTTTAATGTTTTATATTTATTTATATATGTTTTATATATTTTTTATACTTATGAACTAAATTTATTTTCATGAGTAAATTTTAAAAGAAAGTATACAACCCTTTATCAATTCTTATTTCAAACTATCAATCAACCAATGTTTCTTATTTTCATTATATATATACATATATATAAAAAATTGGAAATATCTTAGGTGAATTTTGATATATATATATATACCCTCACCCTTTCAATTTCCATATATTCTACTCCCCATGGTATATGAATATTCACACACTTATATATTTGTATATGTATACATAGAAATTTTCCAACATTATAAAATTTGCATATATCTAATTATAGGATTTATTAATTCACTATAAGATTTATCATTTTCAGATATTTATAGTCTAACGTTTACTATAGTTTCAAATCCATTTATAACATCCTGATATTTTTAATCAACGGAATATTATTTGTTCAATATGTAAATCAGTATTTCTACTAATTAATCTAATTAATTATCAAATAACAAATGTCTAAAAATCCATGTTATCACATTCCTCCCCTTTTGAATCTTTTCGTCCCCGAAAAGGAACGAAGAATTCAATAAAATGCTTATTATTATCAGTTAAATTAGTCTTTGATCGTTTCAACTATAAACTCTTTAATTAAGAATTTTTAAAACACTTTAAAATCTATATAATATTACCAAAATAGTTTCATAAAAATTCTTTTTATAAATCGATGTCTCAACAAGTCCATCCTCGTTCTCATAGAAATTCGGTAATACGTTGATCAGGCATAGGACTGAAAATCTATAAGTACTTGGTACACCCGTTTCAACGCCCGGTGAAAATACTTGGAAACATTTTCGAAAACTTTGTGAAAATATTGAAAACAATTTTTTTTGAGAACATAGGAAACATTTTTGGTAAGAATGCTCTGGAAATCATCACCCCCTCCATGGTCGCAGTTACGTCATGGAACCCGCCACAGATCGCAGTTACGTCTAGGGTTACGTCGCCATCACGGCAAAATCCATGTATTGTAGGCATCAGCGCCCTCGAATTTTGCTACCAAATGAAACTTCACCACTCCTACATAGGACGCAGACTACATCAATCGAGTCTCAATGTGGCCTTAGGCTCTCACTGCCACACGACTTTCGCTACGTCTTCATAGATCGCAGTCTACCGATGTTTGTTGCCATCATGGCAAAATCAAATGTAGAATGTTGGCTTTCACGGCACACATGACTTCCGCTATGGTCTGCAGTAGGTCGTAGTGACATCGAGTTACACTGTCGTCACAACATAACCCAAATGTCTCTATAAGCATCAGCGTCCTCGACTTTCTCTACCTACACACATAATCCTCAAGAACTTCAGTTTGTCCGGACTTCCTCCCCGGATTCAATTTGGAGCCTCCCCCTTAGGGCTCAAGGCAGAACCACCACATGGATCTCCTATGAAGTACATTTCAATGGGAGCGCCTTTTTCTCCAGAGCCAATCTCAAAACATTTTACACTATAAACATATAGTATCTTTCAAATCATACCCTTTATGATTTATATCAAAATATCCTTTATACAAAATCGATATCCAAATCGATAGTTCCAAACTTCACTTTCTAAATTCCCAAAATTGATTTTTCCCAAAAATCAAAAGCCTTTCCAAAATCCATAGGTTCTAAAACCTTTTCCAAAATCATTCTCATAAAATCCTTTATACATATAAATATGTAAAATCTTGGAATCACTTATATAGATTCCCCTTTTTATACTTCAAATATTATTCAAAACCTTTCCTTCTGGTTTTAGATTCAACATAGGGGGAGTTTATCATGTATATAAATATATATAACTTTATTTATACCAAATCAAATATTCAAGTTTGATTTCCCTTATAAATTTTTACCAAAATACTTACTTTTCAGAAAGTGAATTTCAAAAGATATCCAACTTTCGCTTTTATTCATATATATTTCTCAAAATATACTTTTCTTTTCAAACATCATTTCTCATTTCTTCCAAAATTTCAATATCAATTTCATTCAAGCACGTACGATGTACATATATCATCCGTACGCAATATCAAATCGATCGCTCACTCGATCACACAATTTCACTTCCGAACTAGTATCGTCCACCTGACTTCCTAGTGCAGACTCAGATCTGGTTTCTTGACTAAAAACCGTCATTCTCCTTGCATAGCCCTAACTATGATAGAGAATTTCCAGAATCAATCAAAAATCCATATCCAGGGTTCGCCATCGAAAATCGAATGAAAAATCCCTACTATAATCAATATACTATCTCAAAATTCTATGCTCGAATCTGGATCTAATCACTATGCGAATAGAATAATATACGTACATCCTGCGTATTTACCTTCATTGATTATCAGCTAAATCAATTTTCTTTTACTTCATATTCATTTAGAATTATATTCACTTATTCACAATTGCTTTAATTTCGATTTAGGCTATCACTTCAATTATAAACAATTTGCACTCTGACCACTTGAATTTAGAAAATAGCTTGAAAACGTTTAAAATAAATAAGTAGTTGAAAAATAGCAATAAAATAGTTAAGTAAGTATAATATAGTTCTAAAGACAATTAAATAGTTTGTAGAATGGTAGATAGTTGCAAAATACCTATAAAGTAGTAATTAGTTTGTAAAACAGATGTAAAATAATAACTAGTTTCAAAATATTTGTAGAATAAGTATAAGATGGTTTGGCTTTAAAAAGAAAGATCGTATAGTAAAAAGCTAGGAAAAATAGATTTAAGAAAGTTTATATTGAAACAATTTATTTTGAAAATAGTCCTAAGCGAAACTGTTTAACTCCCAATCTCTCATCCCAATCAATTCAATCTAAATTTTCACTTTATTTAAACTGATTCAATTCCAAATTAATTTGAATTATCTTCAATTCCTATCCCAAATTCAAATTAATTCCCATTTGAATATAAACTTATTCAACTTTAATCATAATTTAAATTAATTTAAATCAAATTCAATTTGAACAAACTTTCAATCTCAATCTCAATTTTTTAAACCATCTCAAATTATATAAATTCGAGTTAAATCTTTAAATGTTGATTTAATTCTTTAAATCAAATTAACCTTTACTTTTAAATTAACAATTTAATTCTGAGTCCCAATTTCAAAATTCCATTTTAAATTTGCCTTTACTTAACTTATTAAGAAATTCAAATAAGAGTTCAAAACTTATTAAATGATTTTGTCTTCATAATCCAATTTATTACCCAATTTTAACTTCGAAACCAATTCTTAACAAATTTTCAGCAAGCTCATTTCTAACATTTAAATCTTTAAGTTCAAAGTGATTTCCTTTTCATAAGTTAAATCTTATTTCTATTTTATTTCAGTAATGGATGTATATTACCTTAATCCATTTTTTAATTCAATTAAAATAATCCAATTCTCGGTTTCATAAATAACAACAGGATGATATCAGAATAAGTCATAATAAATAAATATCCAAATTATTTAAAAATTTGCCAAAAGCATCCATCAATAGCATACATTACCCATTTCCAGATCTCAAATCTGTTTGAGATCACACATGACTCCCATCTCTAATCAACCCATTTAACTTCCTAATTTAAATCCCCATTGAAATTTCCAATTCAGGTTGTTTGTTCTAAACTTATTTAACTTCCCCTAAGTTAAATTCAATTTATTTGATCCAATCAATCTTACTAAATTTGAATTCTCCATTTCAAATTTTAAACTTCTTATCAAAATCCCTTCTCACTTATAAGTTCAAAGACTTATTTCACTTTGGGTATTACATCACATACCAGGGAAAATTCAAAACTCCACACCTGGTGTTTACTACTAATTAACTTGTTATTATGTATATTCCACATATATAAATATCCATTTCTTTTGCACCCAAGACATATTTTAAATTTAAAACCATCTTTGGTTTTGATTCAAAACAGATTTCTTTTAAATTTTCAAACAACTCTTACTTTTTTTTAAATAAGATTACATTAAAAAATATTCTGAAAAATATTATTTATTATTCCCTTTAACATTTTGGAAACAAATTTCAAAATTTCAGGATTTAGATTTTAAAACCTCACAATTTATCTAAATGTTACTTCCTTACTTCCTTAAAATATTTCATTCTTCTTAATCATTAACAAACATTCCATTAGCAAGAAAAGATACAACAAACATTTTAGGATAATAACGAAAGTTATCATAACTGGAAACCAATTCACTTTAAATATTATCTCATAATTTAATGGATAATAAAATCAAGATAACTTAATTCAGCATTCTGAAAACATTCTTACAAATTTAAGGATTTTACTCTCAAGTTGGAATCCATTTCTAGCTTATCTTATTTGTATAGTTCATATTATCCAATTCTTATTTGGTTGTACTTCAATTACCACTTAATTCTTATTATTTTATTTCATTCCAATAATCAACAACCAATTTCTTTAATATATTTAATAATTAGAAAAATAATTTCTTTATATATCCAAAGATAAACTTATGTAAAAATCATTTTTAAAGCCATTTTTAAAATCATTATATAAGAAAATAACAAGCACACTCTCATATATATACACACTCAACTCATTCTAGGGTACTACTGACCCTATCCTTAATGAGTAAACCCACCAGAGCCAAGGTTCTCGCTTAACCTTCAGCTCTGATACCAAAATGTAATGACCCAAAATTTTTGACCTTAAAAATTCGACACTAATACGTTCACGGTAGAAGTGCCAAGCAATCGAACGCTAGAAATTTCAGATTGTTAGAGAAAAGAAGAAGAAATTAGAAGAAGAACAGAAAACAATAGCATCTCACATTTGCAACGGATTAAATATAATATCAAATAATAGCATTTACAAAGAAAGATGTAATTGCCAATTTTATAACAATACATCAGAGTTACAACCATTTACAATTAGACTAGACAGTTGTATCAAGCTGTCCCAGACTACTATCAATATAACACTCAAACACACAGCGGAATATACCCCATACGTTCCTGCCATCCAGCTCGCCTCCTGAGCTCCAGAACGTCCTAATCTGAAAATTTGTAATACTCGGTCTGACCTGAGCATTACAGTAAAGTAACACTCGGGTTAGGCTGGAAACCAGCGTGAGTAAACCCATATAAAATGAAACACTAAGATATATAACTTATTTGAAAACCCAGGGTAACTCGTACCTTATTACGAGTTCCTAACTTGTTATAGTCCAATACGCATTTCACAAGTCATATCTAAGCATCATTACTCAGATTAAATGGCCATGTTCACTTAACTTATTTCATTCTAGCCCACTAGATTCTAAATCAAAACTATAAAGAATCATTGTAGATTACTAATCGAAGTGGTTTCGGGTATATACTGATACCCGACCCCGATCTCTTTGAATCCAGTGTCTTCTTAACCCAAGTTGTTTAAGTGAAAACATTTCAATTTATATATAGGATGACACATTTACACAGCAATTCATCATCAGTAGATAACCCTCAATATCACAGTTCAACACAAATATATCATATCCCAGATCATCACAGATTATCATACCAAAAATATCAATCCAGACATTTTACACAATCAATCATCTATAAGCAAGACTTATTAATCCATACTGTAATTAGTTAATTTAACTAATTCAAAATGAATTAATTTCTTATAATTTAATCACCTAGCCCTATTTTATTAATATTAACTAATTTCAACCATTCGTTATTAATTGATCATCATTTTTTTAACAAAGGCTAGCGGGGTTAACAAGATCCCTACCTGATTTTATTGCAACAGAACAATAAAATACAAAGCTTGTTCAAAGAAGATAAACAAGCAAGGAAAATGAAAAAACACATAGGGGATAACAAAGGATAAAACATGCACACGGAGCAAAACAAGACAAGAAACCACAAAAACCACCATCTATCTCCAAGTTCTCTGAAAACAGCTGGAACAAAGGGTTGCATCATCAAAGATAGATAAATATTCTCCTTCAACACCTTCCATAACACCTGCCCATTCCTCCCCTTGTTTTCAAAAAAAAATCACATTTCTTTCAATCCACACAATTGACATATATTTCTTCAGGCAGATTGTAAGGCATCTTGCTTTCATAGTTCGCCACCTTGTTGCTTTGTATATGATGTCAAAATCCATAGGCCTAAGACTGGATAGCAAGTTACTTCCAGCATGCAGCATCATTTTGTCAAATATCATCATAGTATAGGAACATTGAAAAAATAAATGGTGCGTGGTCTCTGGTTCATTTGCACAGAACAAACAGGACAAACCAGAATCAAAACCCATCTCCATCAACTTGCTTTTAGTTAACAAAGCATTTTGAAGAACCTTCCACATCATCAGATTGTCCCTGGGAGAAGAGTCCGAAGTCCAAATGACCTTACTCCATTTAAAATCTTGGATTGTGGGCCTGTGCAGATGGTTGTACACAAGAGAGACAGAGTGAGGTTTTGCATTCAAAAGCACAGCATCAACTTCCACCGGTGGGTAGAAATTACTTTGTATTTCATTCCAAACTGACCTGATGACTTGATTGGAGGAATAAGGCAGCTGCAGGTATCCATGGCTAATAAAATCAACTGCATAGGCATCAATGAGAATAACAGTTTGATTCAGCTGTTGATAGCTGAGAAGATTATGCAATATCACACCTTTGGCAACCCATGGATCAAACCAAAATTTAACAACAGATGAGTTTGCCAATCTATGAATGATGAGGGGAAGCAATGTATCACGCAAACCAAGCATCTTTCTCCATGACCAACTACAAGTTTGTGGAGTACTCAAAGTCCAGAAACTTTGCCTACCAATTCTATGTGCCCAAACCCAATTAACCCAACCAGAATTCTTCCTAACAATAATAGAATTAAGATGAGTACTGAAGGATGCAATATTCCAGTTGACAATGTTAATTACTCCCAACCCATCAGCATTTATATCCTTTTCAAAGAGACTGAATGAGCATGGTATTGGCTTCCTGTTATTGATTGAACCAGTCCAAAAAAATCTGTTCATAACACCTCCAACCAGAGATAAAAGTTTAGCAGGCATGATAAAAGCTTTAGACCAATATACAATCATAGAAAATGCTACTGATTTGATACGAACAAGCCTTCCAGCCTGAGATAAGAACCTGTTTGACCACCTGTCAAGCATAGTAACAATTTTGGAATACAGTGGAAGGCAATCAGCATGCTTCAATCTAGAGGTTAAGAGTGGGAGGCCAAGATACGTCATATTAGAGACCATTAATTAATCATCCTTAATTATCCATCTTAATTAATTATCCTTAATTACTTACATTAATTATCTCTTAGTTGATTACATTAATTAACTATCCATTGATTAATTACATTAATGAATTAATCCTTACATTAAGCAATTATTTATCTTAATTGATTACTTTGAGTAATTATCCTTTTAATTACTTCCATTAAGTAATTATCCTTAATTATTCCAAGATAAACCATTCTCTTGATTAATTAATTAATTAAATCATTATTAAATTCCATTTGAAATCACATAGGAAAATAATTAAATAATTAACTTATTATTATATTAAACCAAATAGTTTAATTTCAAAAACATTTGATTTATAATTTACACTTGAGACTTGTAAATATTTAACTTCGAAACCTTGTTAACACTATCATTTACTTTGAAAACCTTCCATTCTTTTATTTTTAAACTTGTCAAATTTTTACTTTTGCTTGTAACCTTGTTGATACTCCCCTTGGCAATTTTGTTCTCTAATTACTTTCACTTAAAACCTGATACAAAATTTTACTTCCAAAATTTAAAGCCTGGAAACGTAAAAACTTGGAATCAAACAAACAAGCTCATGCCTATTCAACTCTCCCGAACCATTACTCGAGCAAAAACTTCCATTCCTCGCGCACAAACCCGAGTCCTTACCCATCACTTCTTCTCAACACAGTAACCATCTCAAATCTAGATATACACACCGATACCCATGCACATGCACCGTCGTTTCGTTTATCTCTGACCTTCGTCGAGATCACCCGTAAGTCATCGACGACGTGCTCAATCGCTTTGACCACCCTGAATTGTCAATCTCACTGAAGCTCAAAATTGAGCTAGTCGACACCTATAGGAACTCGAACCGATCGATGAAAAACTACCCTGTGCCGCCTTCCACAGTAACCTGAGACCCTACGGTTACGACCAGAGCTTCGCCTTCGACCTATGCATTGATCCCCACACCCTGATCAAGTCTGATGCATCCACGTCGGAGAAATCGACACAAAAATATAGACGAACCCAATAGGGCTTTAAACCCTACAACGCCACCGCACCACCTCCACGATGATCTGAAACCTCTGTGATCATTTTTCCGATGACCCTCATCACCTCAGCTTTGTCCAGCTTCAATTTCGTCACCCAAACTTCCTTCGATCGTCGAAAATCAACGATATTCCCTTTTTCGATCATCTCGCAATATCTCATCAATCACACGCATAAAAATTATAAAACTACCACCAAAAATCATCATATTCAAGTATGATTCAGTTCATATAATCAGAACTTGGAATTTTAAAAATTAAAATTTTGACTTGAATTTATCTTCTCTGCCTTTTCTTGTTTTTGAAATCATTATACACATATACACTTGGATATATTTTAAAATATGATATTGCATCCATACAGTCACCTTTCTTTTAAAGATCATAGCATAAATATTTTTTAAATGAAGAGATGTGAATTAATTTTGGATGTTCTTGAGCCTGTTATTCAAACAAAAGCATATGTATACATATATACAGACATGCACAGAATAAACCATATCTATATCCTTGTAAACACTTTAACCCATCCATGCAACAATTATCACCAATTTTAATTCAGTTTTACTATATGCAACAAGATTTTAAAACAGAGTTAATGTTATGTTTACTCACCTTAAATGCTGGAAACAGAGAACGCCTGTATATTTGTTTTGAAGACTAGACTAGATTCTTGATTTCAGATCTTTGGTTTAGTCGAGTTGAACTTGAAAACTTGGAGTTTTTGAATCTAATCTGATCTTTGATTTTGATTTACTACTGGATTTGTTGATCCTTGAACTGAAATGCTTTGGGTTGATTCTTGGCTTTGATTTAGGTTTGAAGTTGAAATCTTGCTTGATGATTTGTAAAGAGTTGTTTTGCCTCTTTTCTTTTCTAGTTTGATTTACAGGCTTTTGATTCTTAGTTTGAAAAGTAAAGATAGGAAAGAAATAGAGAAAAGAATGGTATAGATATAAAATAGCTTTATTTATCTTTTATTTAAAAATGAAAAGAAAATAAATTGGATGACACTTGTAATTTGCATGAAATTTTTTGCTTACATTTGTTAAACTATATGCTAAAAATTTACACTTGTTAAATTCTATATTTAAAATGGTTACACATGTAATTAAATGTTTTTAAAATGTTTATAATCCATATATTATATTTTCAATTAATTATGTATATATGTTTTATACTTTTTTATTTTTGATTAATGCATTTCCCTTTTATATTAACATAAGTTTTAATGTTTTATATTTATTTATATAAGTTTTATATTTTTTTTACTTTTGAACTAAATTTATTTTCATGTGTAAATTTTAAAAGAAAGTATACAACCCTTTACCGATTCTTATTTCAAACTATCAATCAACCAATGTTTCTTATTTACAATATATTTGTGTATATATATATAATTGGAAATATCTTAGGTGAATTTTGATACACACACACCCCCCCTCACCCACACCCTTTCAATTTCCATATATTCTACTTCCCATGGTATATAAATATTCACGCACTTATATATTTGTATAAATATACATTTAAAATTTCCAACATTATAAAATTTGCATATATCTATTTATAGGATTTATTAATTCACTATAAAATTTATCATTTTTAGATATTTATAGTCCAACATTTAATATAGTTTCAAATCCATTTATAACATCATGATATTTTTAATCAACAGAATATTATTTGTTCAATCTATAAATCAGTATTTCTACTAATCAATCCAGTTAATTATCAAATAAAATATGTCCAAAAATCTGGCTTATCACACTAAATGCTTTCGAAAATGTCCAAGGGTTTCGAAGTCAATGGCTTCGAAAGGGGTTTCGACGCTATCCTTCAATGGTTTGTTTAAATGATTTGAAGCTTTCGAAAGGGATGGTGCCGGCACCATCATGTTTTCCCTAATATTTATATACAATAAAGGATGGTTTCAAAAGAGATACTTTCATTTATATTTACTTTGACCCAAATAAATTTTGAGTATAAACCTAATGCTTTCGAAAGGGGGACTTTCAATGGTTTTGGAAGGGGCACTTACAATGGTTTCAAAAGGGGTACTTTCAATGGTTTCAAAGCTAAGCTTCTAAGTGTTATTAATTAGTACTTTCAGTACGTTTGAAAGGTTTTGAAGGAAAATTTTAAAGTGTTTCGAAAGGCAGGGGCCTAATGTTTTGGAAAGAGATTTATATGCTTTCGAATGAGGTTATTAGGTGAAGTCGAAAGCAAGGTTTTGAAGGTTTCGACAGCCTTAGTTTTCAAAGCAAATAACCCAATCTCATTTTTGAAAGAGAACCATGACATAATTAAATAAATTATTTTGGAAAGGAGTTTTTGAAGAAGTTTTCTTTAATTAAAAGTTTAAAGGGATTAACCAAATTATTGTGTATGATTCTTCATATATGTATATATTCACATTCTAATTGACCTATAACTAAATTTTGGGGAAGGGCAGAATAACCAGCTGGTCGACCCAGTAGTGAATATAAATTAAGTTAAACCCTGAATGAGTAGAATCGCATCTAGGAAGTCAGGAAGACCAAAATATAGGATGCTAAGAAAGATATTGGCAGGGGCCAATAGGTTCTCAGTAAGCCCATAAAAACTATGTCTAAGAAAAGATATTGGCAGGGCCAATATGTTCATAGTTAGCCCATGAAAAATATTTATAAATGAAGATGTCAGAAAGATAGGTTCATAGTAAGCCCGTGAAAACTATGATTTGACACTGGCAGGGGCCAGTAGGTTTATAGTTAGCCCATCGAAACTATATCCGAATTAACATATTGATAGATGTCAATAGGTTCCTACTCGGCCCATGAGAACTAGGATAAGAAGAAAAGATATTGGAGTTACCAATAGGTTCCTAGTTAACCCATGAAAACTAGGATAAGTGTAAAGTTATTAGATTCAAAAATAGGTTCATGGTTTCCCGTGAAAACTATGTAATTGGACAGGGAGTCATTAAATATTTTATCGGTTACTAGTCAGCCTATGAAAACTAATAGGTTAATAGTTATCCTAGAAACTATTATTGAGACAGATAGTCAGAATGAATAGGGTTAAGTAGTCCAGAATTGATTCATTTGTTTTGCATATCATCGTATCATATTGTTTTGAATTGTTTTAACCATTATGGATTTAGGGGAACAATATATGGTTTTCAAAAGGTTTTAGGATACTAGTGAGGGGAAAACCTGTTCCGCTAAGCGGCATGGTCTCACTAGAAATCTAAATGATTTAAGATGGTAGATTTTTATTCATTCCAGGCTTTATGTCTGACTCGAAGTTTATGTTTTCCACTTAAACTCTCGGTTACTCGATTGATTTTGAGTAGTTAGAAAGTTGAGGTTTTTAGGAACCTCATTAGACAAATAAAGCTTTCGAAGACGTTTAGTAGGCATGATAGCTATATAGGATTCTCTTTTATTTGATTCCAATGTGTTGTTTGTATTGGCAAAATTGATATATTATCTGTGTACACTCTGATAGTCCAAGGGGGTATCTTCATATGTCGCTCTTGGCGTATGTTGTAATAAATATATTTTCTCTGAACGTGGTCAACGACTATGGGATTATGTAATGAATTGGAAATATTTTGAAATGGAATGTGATTTTGTCTAATGTTTTAAAAGTTTTACATATTCACGTGTTTTTGTGTATCAATGAATTCAAAACCGAGATATTTGGTCGTCGAGGATTAATAACTAGGGATGACTGCAACATCCATAGCCATTAGTTTTGGGCCCCAAGTAGGGGGATGCTACACCTGCCATGATTTTACTATAATGAAAGCGGAGAATTCACATGATAGTTCCATAGCATTCTCAAGTTGAGGGAACTATGTAATATCATCACTTTGAAATTTCACATTTGACCATGTTCTCATTAACCAACAAGAAACTTTCAGATGGGTCATTCTTATCTATTAGTACATAACCCCTTGGTGACCTAATATCCATGAGTAATACATTATCCAACATTTGGAGGACATTACGTACTTTTGTCTTAAGGGATGTATTAATATCCTTTCTTTAAACTTTTCACCATATTTAAAATAAAATATTATTTTGTATTATAATTAATCACTCACGATTGTAACATTTGCAACTACAATCACATAATATTTCGTTTGAAGATTTTATTACTTATATACTTTATGTTAATTACTTAATAATAATTATTATTACATCACTATATAACAAAGTATATAATAGAAATCAAATATTTTATTACAGACAAGATCGATCGTAGAGCTAGATATATGCAACAAATTTCATACTTGTGTTTAAGGCGCACACTTAGCTCTATCAATCTACCATAGTGTCAATTATGGAATCTTATTCCCATTCCTCCAATTAGGTTTCTTAAAATAAGCGGGAAGCATTACCTTATTACCCCTTCATAAACACCCAACACCTTCATATGTTGGATGTATCTGATCAAATCAACGGTCGAATATGTCCTTACGTTGTATAATTCCAACTTCGATGGCTTGAAATCGAGAGGATTCCTTGTGTACCGAATGTTAGAAGTGAATGGATTCTTGTTCACATCCTCCAATCATTGATCTGAAGGTCGACCTCTCACTATCCTTCTAATCATCTCTTTGATCCATTCATTGTCGTCTAATGGTAGCTTTCACTCAGTTTTGCCCCTTGCTTCTATAAGGAAACTGTGTTGTATATTCCTCTAGTTGCACGTTTGCTTTCTGATCCACACCTCCAACTTCATTATGCCTCTCGTTCCTGTAGGGAAGCTTTGGCACATACTCCTCTATTGTTGCGCATTCACGTTCTGACTTGCATTTATGTCTTCAGCATCGTTCGCTCCCAGCATTCTAGCTTGCCCTAAGTTCAAATAAACATTGACCGCGAGTAAATTCATCTCAGATGTATTTTCGATCGATACCAATTGGTTCGGCTTGTAGGGGCATTACTCTAGTTTGCTCTGCTCCAACTCCAAGTGCTAATGCATTAGTTCCAGCAGCTCTACCTCTTCTTTTTTCCATCCTTCTAAAGAATCCATCTAGCATCTCCTATTGTCGAGCAATCATTTCATCTTGCATCTCTTTCATCATTCTCTCCATATCCTCTCTGGTCATGTAGATAGAATAATTGGAATTTAAGGATACCTCTCGGTTTCCCCTATACTCGAGTTGACTCCCTTCAATCATAGATCTTGTGTTAGGCCTCTTCATCTTCTCTAAATCTTAATTCCTTAAGAAATTCCCCTATATTTGAATGAAAACTATCTGGATCTAACCTCTAGACCCTTCCAATCTATAGTAGACAGCAATTGAAAGAACAAAATGTAGGATCTAGATTAACCCTAGAGGGGGGGGGGTGAATAGGGTTATAGAAAATTTTCTCAATTTGAACACAAAAATAAAGTGCAGAAATAAATATACTGAAAAGTAAATCACACACAAAATTTACCCAGCTTCGGCAACCCCTGCCTACTGCTGCATTCCCAGATTTCTATTAGAATTAAACAGTATCACGCTTACAAACACTCTAACAGACTTGCAAACCCTGCTACCGCCTATAGAGTTTTGCAAACTCGCAACCCCTGCTTACTGAACTAACTCTAAATAGACAATCAGACACAACCTAAAACCTAGGTGGTGATTTACCAAGATTCTTTGATTCGTAAAATAAAAAACGATAATTAAAAACAATAGAAAATAACCCTAAAAACTAATTAATATAATAAAGCCTTATTAAAAAACAAAACCCCCTTTTTTTTAATAAGGCCAGCCCACTCCCTTATTTCACCCGATCCTTTTGTTCGTGAGAATGATGGTGGCTTCGTTCTGTTTAGGGCTTCATTCCCTTTGTTCCAGTTAGGGCTTCGGCTCTTTGTTCCAATTAGGGCTTCGGTTTCTTCAATCGATCTGAGATATGTTGCCCTAGCTCGCTGCTTCTCTGATGGTTGACTATCGCTCGTTTGCAGTTGCTCGATCGAGTTCGTTGTTTGTGAATTCGGTATGTACTGTCTCCTTTTGCTTTACTAAGTTGATACTTGAACTCGATAATTTCATTTGCCAGTGATGATTGGGTTATATATGCGTTCGAATTCCTTGAATTACGTTCGTCTAAATATATTTGAATTTGTCGATAGTCGTTCGATCTTGTATTGATGCTTGGGATTGATCTGACTTTGTCAATTTCGTATTTTTGGTAGCTTGATTCACACGCTATTGATTTGATTTTGTGATCACTTTGCCTTGCTTATCACGGTTTTGAATTTGCTGGTTCGACTTGGCATTGACTGTTTCAATTTGTCTCACACTTGATTTCTGATTTGTGAATTATTCAACCTTGTTCATCACGGTGCTGACATTTGCTTTGACCAGTTGATTTACTTTGGCCATACTATTGAAATAGTGTTCTCTGACCATCTTTTCTATCATTTTGTACTGCCATGCATTTGCATAGTACCATAGCTTCTTTGTTGCACTCGAGTTAGTTCAAACATGAACTTGTTGCTTGGTTCACTGTGTTACTCATTGATTAGTTTGCATTGTCATATTTTATTCCTGTTGCCTTCATTTTCCATTGAGTTTTGTAGCTTGGTGTCATGTTTGCTGGACTTGTTGTTGGCATGTGCATTGTGTTTATTTGTGTCCACTGATGCTTTGAGTCTGCAACTTGTAGCTGGACTTGATTTGTGCCTTGTCCATTCTCAAGTGTTCATCCCTGTAGTATATGTTAGTGATACATTTTGGAGTTGGTTCATGTTGCACTGCACTTTGATGTTGTAGTCTCTGACTTTGCTGTATCCATGCTTTTATGCTTGTGATATTCCTCTGCCTTGTTGAGTTCCTGTGTTTGGTCACTGATGCATTACAGTAGTTGAATTTTGTGATGTTGCCTCTGGTTGGTGTTGTTACTGCATTTATGACCACTGTCTTGCATGTTTTTGATAAAGTGTGACTGATGCTACGCTTGGTCTTTGTTCTGTTGCTTTGAATGAATAATTTGCAGTGATGTTATCATGTGCATTTCATTTACATCGAGACCTGTAGTCTTCATTCATGTTGCTGTGCAGTAGCTATGCCTTTCTTGTCTCTGCTCCATCCTGGTTGCTTCCCTGACCTTGTATCACTTGATTCAGAAAAAAAAAATTGAAACTGGATTAGTGCAGTTTTCATTCTAGTTTGTAACTGCAGCCATGTTTCATTTTGAGTTGCAGTGTTTGTCTGACTTGCTTGAGTTTCACTGCCATAAGTCGTGCATGTGTGTTGCAGTTGTTTATATGCACTTCATCACTTCAGTATTGCATTGTTTTCACCTCTGGCCTGTTGTAGTTTGATTGTGTTCATATACACTACTGCCTTGAACTTGATTCGCTTCATGTTGTTGTTTGGACATTTCCATTTGTACACTCCATACTTGGTCGTGCTAGAGTCTTCAAGCATGTTGCTGTTGCATTTGTTAGTGGCTTTAGTCTTGAACTGTTTGTAGTCAATTGCTTTGTCTATTCATTTGCCTTGAGTTGAACCTATCTTGGGTTTGACCTTGTTTTTTGATTTCTGTGCTTTTGTTTGATTTTTGCACTCGAGTTGGCGAGGCAGTGCACATGTATACGAATGTACACGTGTGTACTGCAGCCACTTATAATTGCCTGTTCCTGATAAAAATACTGATATGCACAGATATTGCACAGTCAAAAATGATGACGAACAACCCAAATAACTGAGGCAAACAATGTTTTCAAAATCATCGTTTCTTTCAAATTTCAAAAATATTTCTCTTTCAATTTTACTGCGTTTGAAAATATTTTTGCAGATTACTCAGATGCTGGATTCAAACCGGAATGCAGTTGAAGACAAAAACACGAGTGTGAGTGATATGTAGTGAGGTTAACTGTAAATGTGAAATGTGAAATGTGATGTGATTGTAATCAAAAATGTATATGTATAGTGAGAGCATGAAATTGTACTATTTAAAATTGTAATAAATATTAGTTTGAATAAAATATTCGTTTGAATTCAAAATCTGTGTAACTTGTTCTGTTTGAATTCAAATTCAAATTCTGTGTAATTTATTTTATTCAACAAATATTTATTTAATTTATGAAAAACAAAATAGTACATTACCAAATACATTTAAATGAATATATATGTTTATTATCATCAAACAAAAACATACAAGCGCATATTTAACAATCTCCCCCTTTTGATGATAACAAACATATATTTAAGATTTTGAATGTATTAAATGTATTTGATCGTTCAATTTGCTCCCCCTATTTGAATGCTCCCTCTCTACACAATACTCCCCCTACATATATGCATACAAATAGAAATATATAAATGAGCCTATATGCAAAGTGAAAATTATTTGACCTTTGCTTGATTCTATTCGACAAAATCTTAACTTTTCTCTCCCCCTTTTGTTATCAGCAAAAGAATAATAGTGTTATAAAAATAGGGATGAAGTGATAGACATGAATCAAACATTTAACTCAATTAAATATAAATATCAAATTTCAATAAAACTCAAACAAAAATCATAATTACCCTTGTCAAGCGCATATTCCACTTTCAGAAGTGATGAGGATAAAATCATCAAAAATCATACAATTCTGTCTATTTGTGGTATATTTATTTCAGGAAATTTGAATATCTACTAACCATGCATAACCGTAGGACTTTTAAATGAGATTAGTAGTATTCCAATTTAATTTAAAAAATGAAATCAAGTATCTTCTAACCACGCATGACCGTGAGGACTTTTAAATGGGATTAGAATCAACTTGTCTATTTGAATCAATTAATTTTGATATGCGTTCCATACATGCATAACCGTGAGGACTTTTAAATGAGCATGGAAGCACATAATCAAAAATCCAAGTAATTCACCCATGCATAACCGTGAGGACTTTTAAATGAGAGTGAATACGTTGGATATTTTTTTTTATTGCTAATTATAATAAGTTGAAGAACAAATAATTTCCTTTACAGATTTAAAGATATTGAAGAACAAATGATTTCCTTTGTAAACTACCACAAATTTACATACTAAATATGATCTTGATGAGTGATGGTCGATATAAAGATGATAGAAATAGAAATGGTCATGGAATTTTTACCCAACAAAATTTTTTTATAACTCTTGTTATGAAATTCTAAAGAAATTTTCTAATTATACTTTCTCGAGTTATAATATATGATAAATATCAACACTCATCTCTTTTTCAATCACTATTCATCTTTTCGATAATTAAAGGGAGTCAGATTAGTCAAAATTTGTCATTTAAAATCAAATTAAAAAATCAATTTTTTTTAAAAAAAAAAAATGATTAGTCAATCTCTATAATTCCCAAATCCAAACGTAATTTGGAAAATCTGTCTTCGGGGAGAGGTTTTGTGAAAATATCAGCAAGTTGAGTTTCAGTTGAAATATATTCAATGCAAATGTCTTCTTTAGCAATGTGATCTCTAAGAAAGTGGTGTCTCACATCAATGTGTTTTGTGCGTGAATGATGAACAGGATTATTTGACAAATCTATAGCACTCCTACTATCACATTTTAATGGAACTTGTTTATAGACTAAGCCAAAATCAGAAAGAGTTTGCATCATCCATAGAATTTGAGCACAACAACTTCCCAAAGCAATATATTCTGCTTCAGTAGTGGATAATGCAACACAATTCTGTTTTCGACTTGACCATGAGACTAATGAACGTCCTAGCATGAAACATGTCCCACTAGTGCTTTTTCTGTCAACTAATGAACCGGCATAATCAGCATCGGAATAACCTACTAAATCAAAATTTTCACAAGAAGGGTACCATAATCCAAATTTGTGTGTGTGTGAAAGATATCTCAAAATTCGTTTAGTAGCTTTTAAATGAGATTCTTTGGGATTAGCTTGAAAACGTGCACACAAGCACACAGAAAACATAATATCAGGTCTAGAAGCAGTAAGATAGAGAAGTGAACCGATTATCCCTCGATATTTCTTTTGATCAATTGCAATTCCTTTCTCATCTTTGTCCAACTTTGTTGATGGGCTCATAGGAGTTCTCAATGGTTTGGAATTTTCGACTCCAAATTTCTTCAATAGTTCCAACACATATTTGGATTGTGAAATGAAAATACCATCACTGCTTTGCTTAATTTGAAATCCAAGAAAGTATTTCAATTCACCAACCAAACTCATCTCAAATTTAGCCTGCATGACTTGTTCAAAATTCTCACACAAGAGCTCATTAGTAGCACCATAAATAATATCATCCACATAAATCTGAACAATCAAAAAATCACTTTCTTTATGTAATAGAAACAGTGTCGTGTCAGCACTACCCTTTTTAAAACCATTTTCCAAAAGATATATACAGAGGCAGTCATACCAAGCTCTTGGAGCTTGCTTAAGACCATATAATGCTTTTTCTAGCTTATACACATGATTTGGAAATTCATGATTTTCAAAACCGAGTGGTTGTTCAACAAAAACTTCTTCTTTTAAATCACCATTCAAAAAGGCACTTTTTACATCCATTTGTCTAAGTTTGAAACCCTTGTAACATGCAAAACTTAGCAAGATTCTAATGGCTTCTAACCTAGCAACTGGAGCAAATGTTTCATCAAAGTCTATGCCTTCTATTTGGTTATAACCTTTTGCAACCAACCTAGCCTTGTTTCTAATTACATTTCCTGATTCATCAAGTTTATTTTTAAACACCCATTTAGTCCCTACAATTGGATAGTCATTAGGCCTAGGAACTAATTTCCAAACTTTGTTTCTCTCAAATTGATTAAGTTCATCTTGCATTGCTAAAATCCAATTTTCATCATTAAGAGCCATTTCAACAGAATCAGGTTCAATCTCAGAAATAAAACCACTATGACAACAAAACGCACACTAATTTTCATCAAATGAAGAACGAGTACGTATACCTTCCGTAGGATCACCAATAATTAATTCAGGAGGATGATTAGGTTTGAACCTTAATTTATCAGCATCAACAGTCCTTCTTTCAGTTTTCTCACTAAATGTCCCTTCTTCAGTGCCTTCAGGATCTACTCCATCGTCAACCATCTTTTCAGTCGTTCTTTCCAGATCAGATTCATCAAATTTCACATTGATTGACTCAACAATTGTCTTTGTTCGTTTGTTGTATATCCTGTAAGCCTTACTCCTTGTTGAATAACCCATGAAAATTCCCTCATCAGCCTTTGATTCAAATTTTCCAAGTTGATCACCTGTGTTAAGAATGAAACAAGGACATCCAAATATACGAAAATAAGAAATGTTAGGTTTCCTTTCATGCCACAATTCATAAGACGTTTGCCAAGTATTGGTCTAATCATTACTCTATTCATTACATAGCACGAAGTATTCACTGCCTCTGCCCAAAAGATTAGAGGTCGCTTATACTCACTCAACATGGATCTAGCCAATTCCTGTAATGTACGATTTTTCCTTTCAACCACCCCATTTTGTTGAGGTGTTCGTGGAGCAGAAAATTCATGTTTTAAACCATTTTCTTCACAAAAATTTTCAAATTCAAAATTTTCAAATTCGCCTCCATGATCACTTCTCAAGGTTTTAATTGTAACTCCTTTTTCATTTTGAACAAGTTTTGCAAATTTTGAAAAATAATCGAAAGATTCAGACTTTTTGGCTAAAAAGTAAACCCATGTAAATCTAGAATAATCATCAACCAATACATAACAATAACGTTTTCCATTCAAGCTTGAAATTTCATTTGGTCCAAATAAGTCCATGTGAATTAGTTCAAGGACCCTTGATGTGCTAACAATGTTTTTAGGATGAAATGATGATCGACTAAGCTTGCCCAAGGAACATGCTTTACACACTTTATTATTTTTAAATTTCTGATGTGGTAACCCTCTGACTAATTCTTTTGATTCAAGTTTTTCTAAGAGACTCATGCTAGCATGTCCAAGTCTCCTATGCCATAAATATGCCTCTTCGTCAGTGGCTACCAAACATCTAGAAAGATTTAGATTATCAAATGAAAGTGAGTATACATTCCCTTTTCTTTTGCCCATAAAAACAATGTTATTAGAAGATTTATCAATGATTTTGCAAGTGTCACTATCAAAAATCACGTTCATACCTTTGTCACATAGTTGGCTAATAGAAATGAGATTGTGATGCAGATTTTCAACGTATAAAACATTAGTCAAGGAAAAAATACCGGTACCAACTTCACCTTTGCCAATAATCTTACACTTGCTATTGTCTCCCATGATCACATTTCCACCTTTAAATTTTTCTAAGCTAAGGAACTTCGATTTGTCACCTGTCATATGTCTAGAACAACCTGAATCTAGAAACCATTCTTGTTGTTCCTTAGCCCGCCAACAGACCTACATAAAAAGAGAGGAAGATGACCTAGAGAAACTCTTAGGTCCAATGTTATTAGTGATAGAAGCATTGTGAATAAACAATCCCTTTGGAAGCCATACTTGTTTAGTCCTTTTATTTTTATTCCAATATACATGAAATTTGTTTGTAGAATTCTTAGGAACCCAAACTTGTATAAATTTTGTGTTCTTGTTCCTATGACTATAATTTTCAGCACGACATCTAAATATTTCACATCTATCAACGACATTCTTATTTTTTGCATTATCATCAACTTGTGTTTTCCCAAAACCTAGTCCTTTTCCGTTGTTAGCAAAAATTTGATTTCTCAATAACATGTTGAATGATTTTTCTCCTCTTGAAAAGTTATTTAGAGATTTTTCAAGATTTTGGACTTTGGTTTTTAGTGTTGTGTTTTTGGTTACAAGTGAGGTGCACCTATTTATAAAATCCTTTTTCCTAATGTCAAGGTTTTCCTTAAGACTTAAATTTTCTTTTTCAAGATTTACAAAGCTATTTCTAAGTCTTGATAATTCTGAATCTAAAGTTTTACATTTTTTACAGTCTAGGTTTTTAATATTTTCAATTTCAGTTTCTAACCTAGAATTTTCATGGACAAGTTCTCTCCTATCAGATTTTAGTTTTTCAATTTTAGATTCAAGAGTATCAATCATTTTAGTAAAATCACAACACATTGAAACAAGTTCTTTATAAGAATAGTCACTTACCTCACTAGATTCCTCTAAGCTTGCTTCTGAATCTGATTTTGACATAAGGCACAAGTTAGCCTCCTCTAAGCTATTATTCGAAACTTCCTCTCCTTCTTCATCATCCCAAGTTGCTGCAAAGGCGTTCTTTTTCTTTTTCTTTCCTTTGTTGTTTTTGAGAAGTGGACATTTTTGTTTGAAGTGGCCAGGCTTCTTGCAGTTATAGCATGTCAATTCATTATCGGAATCATCGGAATTCTTTGACCTATTACCACTCATTTTCTTCTTTCGTGACTCGAATCTTGACCATCTTTTAAGATTATTGACAGCCATTGCAAGCTCTTCAATTGGATCTTCTTCTTCTTCATCGCTTTCTTCTTTGCTCTTTAAGGCAATCGTCTTCTTCTTTGGTTCGGAGTTGTTGCGTTCTTCCTTTGCTTTTAGCTCAAGTTCATATGTCATCAAGTTGCCAATCAACTCCTCCATGCTTAGCTTACTCAGATCTTTCGATTCTTGTATTGCCGTGACTTTTGCCTCAAAGTTCATCGGTAGGACTCGTAGTATCTTCCTCACAAGCTCTACCTCAGTGAATACCTTCCCAAGAGCTCTAGCGTTGTATACCAAGGTTGAAAAACGTCCAAACATATCCTTTATGCTTTCGCCTTTGTCCATCACAAAGTTTTCGTATTCATTGCTGAATAGGGCTAGACGAGACTCCTTGACTTGAGAAGTTCCTTCGTGTGTCACCTCCAAAGTGTGCCAAATTTCCTGTGCTGTTGTACAATGAGAAATTCTATTAAATTCATTTTTATCAAGAGCACATATCAAAGCATTCATGACTTTAGCATTTGTCGTTTTCAATTTCTTATCGTTAGCATCCCACCTATCCTTAGGTTTAGGAATCTCAGTATCACCAACGATTATAGTGGGGGGTTTAAAGCCAGTTTCAATAATATCCCAAACATCATAATCAACAGAACTAAGATAGATACCCATTCTAACCTTCCAATAAGCATAATCGTTCCCATTAAACATGGGTGGCCTAGCAATAGATTGCCCCTCAGAAAAAGCATTATTCGGTGAATTCATGACTCTAGAGTTAAAAAAATATCGGGCTCTGATACCACTTGTAGGATCTAGATTAACCCTAGAGGGGGGGGGGTGAATAGGGTTATAGCAAATTTTCTCGATTTAAACACAAGAATAAACTGCAGAAATAAATATACTGAAAAGTAAATCACACACAAAATTTACCCAGCTTCGGCAACCCCTGCCTACTGCTGCATTCCCAGATTTCTATTAGAATTAAACAGTATCACGCTTACAAACACTCTAACAGACTTGCAAACCCTGCTACCGCCTATAGAGTTTTGCAAACTCGCAACCCCTGCTTACTGAACTAACTCTACATAGACAATCAGACACAACCTAAAACCTAGGTGGTGATTTACCAAGATTCTTTGATTCGTAAAATAAAAAACAATAATTAAAAAACAATAGAAAATAACCCTAAAAACTAATTAATATAATAAAGCCTTATTAAAAAACAAAACCCCCTTTTTTTTTAATAAGGCCAGCCCACTCCCTTATTTCACCCGATCCTTTTGTTCGTGAGAATGATGGCGGCTTCGTTCTGTTTAGGGCTTCGTTCCATTTGTTCCAGTTAGGGCTTCGGCTCTTTGTTCCAATTAGGGCTTCGGTTTCTTCAATCGATCTGAGATATGTTGCCCTAGCTCGCTGCTTCTTTGATGGTTGACTATCGCTCGTTTGCAGTTGCTCGATCTAGTTCGTTGTTTGTGAATTCGGTATGTACTGTCTCCTTTTGCTTTACTAAGTTGATACTTGAACTCGATAATTTCATTTGCCAGTGATGATTGGGTTATATATGCGTTCGAATTCCTTGAATTACGTTCGTCTAAATATATTTGAATTTGTCAATAGTCGTTCGATCTTGTATTGATGCTTGGGATTGATCTGACTTTGTCAATTTCGTATTTTATGTAGCTTGATTCACACGGTATTGATTTGATTTTGTGATCAATTTGCCTTGCTTATCACGGTTTTGAATTTGCTGGTTCGACTTGGCATTGACTGTTTCAATTTGTCTCACACTTGATTTCTGATTTGTGAATTATTCAACCTTGTTCATCACGGTGCTGACATTTGCTTTGACCAGTTGATTTACTTTGGCCATACTATTGAAATAGTGTTCTCTGACCATCTTTTCTATCATTTTGTACTGCCATGCATTTGCATAGTACCATAGCTTCTTTGTTGCACTCGAGTTAGTTCAAACATGAACTTGTTACTTGGTTCACTGTGTTACTCATTGATTAGTTTGCATTGTCATATTTTATTCCTGTTGCCTTCATTTGCCATTGAGTTTTGTAGCTTGGTGTCATGTTTGCTGGACTTGTTGTTGGCATGTGCATTGTGTTTATTTGTGTCCACTGATGCTTTGAGTCTGCAACTTGTAGCTGGACTTGATTTGTGCCTTGTCCATTCTCATGTGTTCATCCCTGTAGTATATGTTAGTGATACATTTTGGAGTTGGTTCATGTTGCACTGCACTTTGATGTTGTAGTCTCTGACTTTGCTGTATCCATGCTTTTATGCTTGTGACATTCCTCTGCCTTGTTGAGTTCCTGTGTTTGGTCACTGATGCATTACTGTAGTTGAATTTTGTGATGTTGCCTCTGGTTGGTGTTGTTACTGCATTTATGACCACTGTCTTGCATGTTTTTGATAAAGTGTGACTGATGCTACGCTTGGTCTTTGTTCTGTTGCTTTGAATGAATAATTTGCAGTGATGTTATCATGTGCATTTCATTTACATCAAGACCTGTAGTCTTCATTCATGTTGCTGTGCAGTAGCTATGCCTTTCTTGTCTCTGCTCCATCCTGGTTGCTTCCCTGACCTTGTATCACTTGATTTAGAAAAAAAAATTGAAACTGGATTAGTGCAGTTTTCATTCTAGTTTGTAACTGCAGCCATGTTTCATTTTGAGTTGCAGTGTTTGTCTGACTTGCTTGAGTTTCACTGCCATAAGTCGTGCATGTGTGTTGCAGTTGTTTATATGCACTTCATCACTTCAGTATTGCATTGTTTTCACCTCTGGCCTGTTGTAGTTTGATTGTGTTCATATACACTACTGCCTTGAACTTGATTCACTTCATGTTGTTGTTTGGACATTTGCATTTGTACACTCCATACTTGGTCGTGCTAGAGTCTTCAAGCATGTTGCTGTTGCATTTGTTAGTGGCTTTAGTCTTGAACTTTTGTAGTCAATTGCTTTGTCTATTCATTTGCCTTGAGTTGAACCTATCTTGGGTTTGACCTTGTTTTTTGATTTCTGTGCTTTTGTTTGATTTTTGCACTCGAGTTGGCGAGGCAGTGCACATGTATACGAATGTACACGTGTGTACCACAGCCACTTATAATTGCCTGTTCCTGATAAAAATACTGATATGCACAGATATTGCACAGTCAAAAATGGTGACGAACAACCCAAATAACTGAGGCAAACAATGTTTTCAAAATCATCGTTTCTTTCAAATTCAAAAATATTTCTCTTTCAATTTTACTGCGTTTGAAAATATTTTTGCAGATTACTCAGATGCTGGATTCAAACCGGAATGCAGTTGAAGACAAAAACACGAGTGTGAGTGATATGTAGTGAGGTTAACTGTAAATGTGAAATGTGAAATGTGATGTGATTGTAATCAAAAATGTATATGTATAGTGAGAGCATGAAATTGTACTATTTAAAATTGTAATAAATATTAGTTTGAATAAAATATTCGTTTGAATTCAAAATCTGTGTAACTTGTTCTGTTTGAATTCAAATTCAAATTCTGTGTAATTTATTTTATTCAACAAATATTTATTTAATCTATGAAAAACAAAATAGTACATTACCAAATACATTTAAATGAATATATATGTTTATTATCATCAAACAAAAACATACAAGCGCATATTTAGCACAAAAATATATAGATCTACTAAAATATACGTCAAAGCAGTATAAAAGACACAATTTTTATAGTGGCTGGCAAATACTTCGGCCTATGTCAACTTTAATCTTTGTTACTGATTAATTCTATCTGGAATACAATTATTATAACTCAAATCCCATCGCAATCAAATGGATCTTGCATTTGGGAGTATTTAGAGTATTTGGAAAAGAAGTAGAGAGAAGAAAAATCAAGTGCCAAAAAATACCAAAAGGAAGAAGTAGTCCTCTCCAAGTTGCAGGTAACTTGCTATTTATAAGGAAATAGCAGAACCGATGGCTCGTGAGACATGATGTCCATATCTAATTCCTAGTATTCATAAGTGAGCTTCAGGCCCATACTCCAATAAAAACCACTCGGTATCGACAGGTTTTGTAAATGGGAGTTCCCCCTCTTCCTATATTGTGTTCCTATCTTTGATCCATTGTGTTCCAAACACTTTTCCTCTAAGATTGAGTCGTTTCTGATAGTTTTGATATTGCTTTGTTCATCTTTGCTTTCATTTAGAAAATCCAAAGAGTTGCTCATCTATTCTTTGAGAAAAGCACTCCATGGAAATCACTTGAGGTAACGCTTCAAGTACTAGTGGTTCTGAAGGTCCATAAAGGAGTAAAAACCTCTCGGTACCAAGTGGTTCCTCTCACTACCGAGTGGTCCACATTACTACAAGCTCTTTGCAATCTTTTTGGTTACTTCATATCATCGTTATTTTGATATTTTCAAAGTTCTTAGGTCATTTCTTTATTATTTGTTTGTCCAATTCGCTCATTTAAGTCCGTTCCAAGATTTTGGAAATTTTGGTTGTAACACTTACCCCTCACAGTGTGCTTTATGAATGTAAGGTGTGCTTTGCTGAAGAACATGTTTTTGTAGTAGTTGACTTCTAGCAGTCGGTCTTTCCAACTACATATCCATCGATTCAAGTTGTGGTGAATCATCCGGTTCTTTTGGATTCTCTACAAATCCATGGTTGTTCCAGACCGTCATATCCAGGACTCTAGTTATTGCTTAAACATTAGTCATAAATCATAGTTGATTTATTTTTATTAGAAGTTATCATATCGTATGTCAAAATCACTTCTTGTTTGTCTAGGATTTATTTATTTTAGTCTGATTACAAGTCATTCAAACCCTAAGGTCAAGTCAATGTCCACTCCAGGGTTCGACTTCATTGGGTAGTCTATCATCCAAAGTAGTGTTCCATCTCTCTTGATCGTTTATCATCCAATCTAGGTTCTGTATCGTTAACATGCAATCTAGGATTTGATCTCTTCGGACTGTATATCATCCAATCTAGGACTCAACCTCTTCGGATCATCTAACATTCAATCTAGAATTTGATCTACCTGGATCCTTAATAGTCCAGTCCACTTGCTCTTCGGCAAGGGACCCAATGTCCATGCACGCTCATCCGCTTGCTCCCTGATAAAGGAACTTACTTTTCTATATGATTCCATCAACTCACTCTCCAGTAAGGGAACTTGCACCTTGTGATCATCGCCCGTTCTCTCTAGCTAAGACTACCAGGATCAATATCAAACATCACGTCCAAGTGATTTTTGAAAATAAAATATTCAACTCAAAGAAATCGAGAAAACATTCGAAGTACTCATCTCAGACATCAAACTCAGAGTGTGTCTAGAGACCAATCGAGGTCTCGTACATGTATAAGCGGTCTAAGGTTACTATTGTCTTATCTAAAACGAAAAGTTAAATGTAGGAAACAAACCTAACTCCCTTTCTTCCTGATCATGAGGTTTTCAATTTCAATGCAGGTACATAGTCGTTGTAAGGACCCAGAATTTATGTCAATTAAAATTCGTATATTTAATTAATTTTAAATATAAGTGAAATTTATAAGTCGAATAAATTTTATTTCGAATAATTGGATTTAATTGGATAATTAAATCGATAATTTAATATGTGAAAATACAGAAATAACTGAAATTTGGGTTAAATATGATTGAAATTGATTTGTAAAATTTTATTTAATCATATTGGAGTTAGAATGATGTTATAGAACTTTTAAAATCGAATTCAGAGTTAATTTGTGAAAATTGAATATTTTAATATTTAATTAACGAGTTAAAATAGCCATTTTTCAAACAGTTTCGGATTTCGATGAAACCAGTTTCATCGGATCCGTAAGGTGATATTGTTATATGGTATCAAATTTCGTGTCAATCGGATTTACCGTTTGTCCGGGGCAAGCCAAAACGCCTAGAAATTTGATTTACCGATTTAATTTTAAATCGATCATTTATTGCCATAACACGCACAGATGATCGAATTAGCTCCCGAAACACGTTCCATTGTGTTCGGAACGTGGGGTAAACCTTAGGAACGCCAACCGGCACGCTTCGTTTGGAGTTCGGAAATTCCAGGATGAATAGTAAGCCCTCTACTCTTCACATTTGCAAAAATTCTAAAACCCTAGGGTTAAACTTCAGAGCCACCGGCCTCATAAAATTCAGTGGCCGAAAATGTGCCATCTTCTTCTTCAATTCTTGATCAATCCACAAACATTTAGCAAAAAGTGTCAACTACAATATGCTAGAGCACTCCAAGTTCTAGACATCCAACGGCTATGATCGTTTCTAGTGTTATAAATCGACGACAAATTGGCTGCAAAGGAGACGAGTTCGTGCACGAAAATCAAGGAGGAGAGGCGACCGAGCTCCATCAATTTTTGGCCGCAGGTAGCACAAGTGAAGGGCTTCGTGAGGATGCTAGTTGATCATCTTCTAGTTGTTCGAATTAGTCGCGTTAATTTGGGGATGGTGGCGGCTATGGGTTCGACATTTACTGGTTACGAACGTGGGGGAAGATAAAGAAATGGGCGGCCATGATTTGCAGGTGATGGGATGGACGGATGTGATGAAAATTAGGTTTAGAAATATAAAATAAATTTGTAAATTTATAATTATAAATTTGTGTAACTTTAAAAATTCATATCTTTTTCATACGAGGTCGAAAACGCACGAAATAAGTTTCATTGGGTTCGTATGGACGAGCACTACGCTATGGAATTGGATTGGAGTCGTTTGGAGATAGCGAAAATTTCGGGTAAAATTAAACGTCCGTTTAATTTTATTCGAAATAAAAGCTGAAAACGAAATTGAAATCAAGGTGAGAACTTCTCACTCAATCGAATCGGTTTCGATTTTAATTTTAAATAGTTAGATTTAAAATTTTTAATTGTATGTTTGAATGATGATTGTTATCTATTGATTGTTAGAATAGACATTATACGCCGTTAGTAAGCGGGGGTTATTTATTAAAAACATATACCGCGAATATTTCATAGTACAGTGAAATTGGTATTATTTATGTACTTGGAGTTGATTTCCCGCATTATATAGCGGATGAGACCCTATTGCGCCGCCTATTAAGCGGATAATATTTTATAAATCCCATATACCGCGATAATTCCGTACTGGAACGGAATTGGTATTGTGCTAACATCTTTGGATGCAGGGAGACAGGTTGGAGGGATCCAACTGGATTCCTCACCAGTATTTATTTGATTTCAGATGTTTTGATATTTGTTGATTATCATATACAGATATATGATGTCGTTGTTGTCGTGATTGACTATTTGGTGTGTAGCATCATTGGGCCAATTTTGGAATTTTAAAAGGATTCTTTTTGAAGTGATTTTTGAAAGTATACGTTTATAAAATATTTTTGGAATTGATTCATTTTAAATAAATAAACGTTATAACATTAATGTTATAAAAATTATGATTTTTGAGAAATATAGTTAAAAGTTGATTTTTGAAAATACGGGGTTAATGATTTTATAAAATAGTTTAAATTGGGATTTTTGAATTTATTTAAAAAAAAGTTTAAATATAGGATTTATAAAATTTGATTATTTTATAAATCAAAGAAAATGATGAAATTATAAAGGAGTTTAAAGGCATTTTTAAAATAATAATAATATAAATTGATTTATATAAAAGATTTATGAAATTGATATTTATAAATTAAAATATTTGAATTATAAAACAAGTTTTTATAAGTGTTAGAATGAAGTGTAAATGAACTTCATAAATGAATGAAATTTATAGAATTATAAACGGTGAAGTTATAAATGGAATTTTATAAGCAGTAGGTTTATAAAATTTGTAAAGTTATTAAAAGAATAGTTTTGGGTAAATAAATGAATCTTATAAGTTATAAGATTTATAATTTGGGAAGTTTAAAGGAACGATTTTGTAAACAAATAAATTATAAGTATTTAACTTATAATATGAACTTTTGGTATATAATTGAGTTATAAATTGAAATAGGTTAATAGAGGAGATTTATAAAAGGAAGTTGTTACAAAACAAATAGAAATGGAATTTATAAACATTGTTTTATAAATCCGCGAACGACTTATTTTGATAAGTAAATTGTTATAACTTATTAATGGAGTTATATTCACGTTTTAGACAGTGAATAATCCTTTAAAATAAAATGTATAGAAATGATGAAATTGGTTAACGAAGTATATTCACGTTTTTGGATAGTGAATAATATGTTAAAGAAAATGTTTTGGATGTGATGTTTTAAATAGAATTAAAACGATCTAACGATGTTTTTAAAATGTGTTAAGATTCGAAACCATAAATTTCAACATTCATTGTTGAAATAGACGTTTTCGAAAAATAGAAGGAAATGGTGGACTATAACACTGTTGTTATAGTAAATGATTTCCGAAAGGAAATGTTTTATATAGTATTGGGATTTATATATCTATTTTAATTTCGAATCCCTATACTAGTGATTTTGGGTTGCCGTGACGATGTTTTACGCAACATTCGTTTTGGCCCAAACAAATGTGTTTAAGAGAATGATTTCTTAAAGAATGAAATATATACTTAATTTCGATTTAAGTATGTTGAATATTTTCCAAGTGTAGAAAATAAATGGATTTGAAAATTACTTATTATTAAATAAGTATGGAAATGTTTTCCAATATGAAGTGAATATTTTGAGATTTTATCTTTTAAAGATAAATTGGAAATGAATATTAGAAATCGATTTGAAAATCGTATATTCATAGGTATTTTGAAATATAAATTCACTATGGAATTTATAAAAGAAAGGGGAATTTGTTTAAAAATAAATGTTGATTTATTTTTGAAGCGTGAGAATAAATTTATAGGTTTGGAACGTAAATATAAAGTAAATCGTTAAGGATTTATTTAATTGGTTTAAATGAACCATGTTGAAATGAAAGTATTTCCGCGTAAGGAAAATGTTTGAAATTTGTTTTCAAAAGTAGTAAAGATGAAAAGTGATTTGAAAATTGTTTTCAAATGGTTGAAGTGTGGAAAATATATATCTTGTAAAGATATTTTTGGAAAATAAATAATTTGGAAAATTATTTGGAATCTGGTAATGTTGTGCATATCCGTTGATAGTTCAATAACCGACTATCAATATTTACCTTTGAATGGGTATTTGTTGAGATTTGCTTGAATTTGAATGCCACACTTATTTTTGAATAAGCGCTCACTATTCGAGTTAGCCGGGAAAGGACCTTGGGGTCGTATAACCCATTCCGAATATGTGATACATCGTTATGGATTGCATTTGAAGACCGATGTTGAAGACCGGATATTTTTGAAAACGGAAGGATTACCGTCGAATGTTTCTGCACCGAATGGCCCCGGTATAGAGATTCCATGTGGCAATGGGAAGTTCCATGGCCTGACCATTTGTTGGAAATCCAAGAAACAATACGATCTTGTACGGTTTTAGTTGTAGAACCTACCATTCACTTATGGTGGTCACCACTGTTTGGATGGTAGCTATAGTAGGCATAAGTGCGAAATGCCTATGCTGGCTAAAATTTATATCTTTACTTTCGAAATGATTTTTTCCTACACTATGCACTAGTAATAATATCAAATGTTTCTTTTTAATGCGTATCAAGCATCTTTGACTATCATAAGGAGAAATCTCCTCCGATTTTGCGTTTGCATTGTGTGTGTGTGCGGGAGGCCTTATGGTAGTCTCATTTTCTAAAAAGCATTGCGAATCTATTTTAAAATTATCTTGTACTTTGTTTTAAAAATAAACTGTTTTAGTTCTCACACCAGTCACATGACTGACTCGGAGTTTATTGTTTTCCTTCCTAAACTCTGGATGCCCACCAATTTCCACACGGGCAGTCAAGAGTCAGGTTTAACAGGATATTCTGGAATTCAGGAGTTGCTGGAGGCAAGCTGGACGGCATGGCGTACTACTAGTATATAGTATTTCTTTTCCGCTGTTTGTTGTTGTTTGATAGTTGTACACTCTGATAATGTAATGAAATGTAATGTAATGCAATAACTGATATAGTTCTTTGTTTAAAGATTATTCATTTATCTATTATATGTTGTCCACTGCAATTGTGAGATTCTGATATTGTTCTGTTGTTTTCTTTCAGTTCTGTTCTATCTTTTCTCTCTTCTTCTATCTTTTTCTTTTTTTAAACCCTAAGAATTCGTATTTGCATTCATCTTGAGTTAATCAATGGAGATTAGTGTCTATTCAAGGAGTACGGATTTACGGGTCCTTACATTCGTATCTTGATGTATTCGCTACAGACGTTGGCTGCTCAGCTACACCACTACAGCTTGGTTTCTTATGTATTGTTGTAGCTAGCTACCCCGAAGTGGCTCTTCTATCAAATCATGAAGGTTTCTACACTCGTTCATTTTATGTCCATCTAGCTCATGGAACAAGAAAAATTGCCAAACCTTCTCTTCTGATTCGTCGGTTCCCTCTTAGCTGGCTTCAACATAGGATCTACCCCTAGTATCTAGGTATGTCCTCTTCGGGGTTTCGGTTAGAAAAGTGTAAAAAGTGAACTTCGATTCCCTTCTTTGCCGCTTCGGTCCTCTAAAGTCGTCATCAACTTTTCACTTGCTTTTATCTTTACCATATCCCAGTCCAGACCGTCCTCCATCATCCACAGCATTAACACTAATACTATTAGCTTCAGCATCCTCTTCATGCATATATCTCTCAGCTTTATGATAAAAATCCATGAGATCCATTGGTGGATCCCTTTCTAATGCAATTTTAAAGTTGGTCTTACTCACGACTCCAAACATTGATGCCATCAGGACTATCGATGGATTCGGCTTATCGACTTCGATGGCTGCCACGTTAAATCTCATCAGATAACTTCCCAATGTCTCACCAGTCCTTTGCTTTACTTTTGAAAGCATCATTACATTCTTTGGTCAAGAGATATGAACTTTGAACTGTCTCAAGAATTTGTCTACCAATCTGATCCACATGCTTATGGACCCATTCTCTAACTACCTAAACTACATCTCAGCTAGATTCGTGAAGTGTAGCAGGAAGCGTTGCCCCATTACCACTTCAAACGCACCCAATACCTTTCATATGTCGGATATATCTCATCAAATGAATGGTCTGATTTGTCCTTCTGTTATATAGTTCCAACGTCGATAGCTTGAAATTTGTAGGGCTCCTTGCATATTGAACGCTAAGAATGAATGAATTCCCATTCACATCCTCCACTATTTAGTCTAGACGTCCATCGCACATTATCCTTCTGATCATCTCTATAATCCATTTTTCGTTGTTTAATGAATCCATAACTATGTTTCCCCCCACTCCAGTGGGGAAACTCCAGTACATATTTCTCTGCTGCATGTTCGTATTCTGATCCACACCTCCAGCTTTATTCTGCCTGTCGTTCTAACAGGGAGGCTTTGGCACATACTCCTTTGGTTGCTGCATGTTCACATTTTGACTTGCTTTTCTAGCTCCAACATCATCCGCTCTCATTATTCCTAGTTGCCCTATATTCAATTCAACATTGATCCCAAGTAAATTCCTCTCGGTACCAACATGATTTTGGGTGGTAATGATTAGTTCAGCTTGTGGTCGCATTACTCCAGTTTTCTCTGCTCTAACTCCAGGTGCTCTACAATAATTCCAACTACTTTTGCTGTTCTTTGATCCATCCTTATGAAGGATCCATCTAGCATCTCTTGTTGTCAAGCCATTTCCACTTTGTATCTCTTTTATCATTCTCTCCATCTCCTCCCTAGTTAGGTAGATGGATTGAATGGAATCTGAGGACACCTTTTGGTTGCCCGCATGATCTGGTTGACTCCCTCCAATGGTGTTAGGCCTCTTCATCTTCTCTGAATCTTAATTCCTTGAGAAATTCCTCTAGATCTGAATGAAAACTATATGGATCTAACCTCTAGACTCTTCGATCCCACAGTAGATAGCTAGATCTGCAAATTCCTCTTTCTTAGTGAAAGAACCAAAAATATGTGCACCAAAAATGACATAAACACCCAAAAAACAATTAAAAGCAAAAAAATCTATAAATCTAATGAATTAAACGTAAGAGAAGTAGAAAAGACATAATTTCTTTATAGTGATGTGAAAATACTCCGGCTTATTTTAATCTTTGTTACTAATTTATTCTCTTCGGGATATAATGATTAGAACTCAAATCCGATCACAATTTAGTGGATCTTGGATTTGTGAGTGTTTAGAGTATTTGGGGAAGAAGAAGAGAGAAGAGATATCAAGTACTAAAATGTTCCAAAAAGAAGAAGAAGTCTCTCTAAGTTGCAGGTAGCATGCTGTTTATAGGGAAATCGTCTAGCAGAACCGAGGGCTTGCGAGACATGAAGTCCAAATCCAAGTCCATACATCTAAAAGTGAGCTTCAAGGCACACACTCTAATAAAAACCTCTTGGTACCGAGCGGTTCATCTCGGTACCGATAGGTGGAGTTTTCCCCTCTTCCTTTATTTTTCTTTCTATCTTTCATCGGTTATGTTCCAAACACTTTTTCCCAAAGATTGAATCATTTCTGATAGTTGCCGATATAGCTTTGTCCATCTCATCTTTTTTTGCTGTCTTCTAGAAAATACATAGAGTTGCTCGTCTATGCTTTGAGAAAAACAACCCATGGTTGTTACTTGAGGCAGTGCTTCTAGTGTAAGTGGTTTTGGAGGTCCATAGTGGAGTAAAAACCTCTCAGTATCGAGTGATTCCTCTCGGTATTGACTGGTCCACTTTGCCCCTTCCCTTTGCAATCTCCTGAGTTGCTTCATATCATCATTCTTTTAAAGTTTCCAAAGTCCTTAGGTCACTTCTTCATCGTTTTTATCCAATTTTCTCATTTAAGGCCGTTTGAAGACTATGGAAAATTTGGTTATAACAGTGTCTATGTATATCGTATGGGATGATCCCAACATCCTTTTATACCATTTATAAAAAAATGTCAATTTCAAATCTGTTTAAACCAAAAATGGAAGAAACACCCAATAGTTTAGAGAATAAAATATGAAGAAATGTAAATGAGAAATAAACATGAGACAATTGTTTGTAGTGGTTCAACATAGCAAGACTTACGTCCACTTTAAAATTTTATTGCTTATATCTGACCTGGAGGCAGAAGTTCTTAATAGTTGGTACAACTAGAGCACTTAGATTTTCAGAATTACAAGAATTTAGAGCAAGGAGGAGATAGGGCCAAAAGATCTTGAAAGAGCCCTACTTTCCTATTTATAGAGGTAGCGGCCTAAAATATCGTACAAAATATCTCCAAGCCATTATCCATGATTTAGACCAATTATCCCAAAGGAGGTGCCAACTCATCAGTTTTATGCGTCGGTACAACTACAAGGTTATGGGTCAGTACCGACCCATAATATGGTTAATATGGTTGAATAACTCTTCATCTTGGCTCGTCTTATGGTTATCTTCGTGATTCCATAGTTGTTTGCATCAATATTAGCTTGCTTATGGGTCTAAATGATGGGGTTATGGAAGAACAGAGTTACAGCTTCAAGTCTTCATGGAGATTGATGGAGAATTGATTGAATCAATAAAATGACATTGGAAATAGGCTATCGATATCACGTTGGACTAGTAGGCAGAAGATGAGTCCCCCAAGTAGAGGAAATAGGGTCGGTACCGACCTATAGATAGAAGTCGGTACCGACCCATAGCTTAGGTGGACCCATGTTGTTTTTGTCATGGATTGTTCTTGCATTGGCCTTATGACTTTGTTTGCATTTGGTTCCTAGACTTTTAGGTTATCTCTTTGGGCTTCCTGCCTTGATAACTCCAAGTTCAACTCGTCCAATCTACCGAAATATGGCCAAGCCAAAAGGTTGGATAACACTTTCCCCTAAATTTTAAATGCGATGTGCTTTGAATCGAAACGAGTTAGAGTTGCTGCGAAGGACCTCAGCCTGTGTTTCATATGGTCGTTATCCTTTCAATGAAATTTTATGTCTATTTTATCCATTATAATGCTCTACCGACTTTTTAGATTATAAATCTAGAATGTATCCTCATAATCTATCATTCTAAACTTGATGATTTTAAACTAATTCCTTCTATGGATTATTCAGGTTCAAATTTAGCTTTCCTTTAATTTTGGTCATTGTGTATTGCATATATATATATATATATATATATATATATATATAGACACACACACACACACACACGTACATACATTCACGTGCATGTTCTCCGGTGGGAATGAATGCACATATATGGTCCATCAAATGTATACATGGACGTATATCAAGACTTATATATCATTGGAGTTTTTTTAATTCTAGGACTCGGCACCGACCCCTAAATCTTGGGTTGGTACTGACCCTATGGTTTGGAGAAAATTCTCCAAACACATGCCTATTTCCAAAGTGGGTATATGACTCATACGACATCACTTCCTCTTCACTTTTATGTTGCTAATAACCAGCGCAGGTTTCGATCTACATTTAAAAAACTTGAACTTCAAATCAAACTCTTACCTCCTCTCCAACTCATGAACGCTACCATATACTCGTGCCTAAACCTGACATCGTTCGCCTCGCTGTGGTTAGATTTAGCCCCATCGACCCAAACCCTAGTCTCGACTTCACAAACTGACCCGATCTTTACCTAAGCTTGGAATGCATAGGTAAGTAGCAAAGCCTGACCATGGACTTGAATGGAAATAAGCAAGCTTGGTCGTGGATGAGGCCTTGGCTGCCGACTATGGTTTGGGAAAGGTTGAAGGTGGAAGAAGAGGGATGGAAATTCTTTCAAGTGTTGGAGTTGTGCAACTCCAACATTTATGTAATTTTCTATATTTTTGGCTCATATGAGAATCTTTCCTTGTGAATCAATGTTTTCTTCTTGATCTTTAGCCTTTATTAAAGCATGGGCAATGATGTAAAGCTTGTCGAAACGGTCAGTGATGACGATCACATCGAGTGATATTCAGGATTTAAATGAACTATTAAATAATATTGAAAATTCAAACTACACATCATTGCACAAGAATCCACTTTAGCATGGGGTAAAGCTTATGATTAGTCTTCTAATGTTGAGTATATATCGAGTATTTATAGAAATGGTCGGAGACATTCCAAACGTCTTGATGCTCAAGCAATAGGTACATACATTTCGAGATATGTTGAATCCGACGCCGAGTCAAGTTCAACTACGACTCTACATGCCCAACAAAATCTCGTAGAGCATGCACAAAAAACTCCAATTTAGCATGACCAACAAGAGACTCAGCAGTTTTAGCAGTAAAATCTAGAAAATCCTTAAGTTGAACAACAAGTTCTATAGAATCTAATAGAGATGGTAGGTGGGCTAGAAATAGATCCAACACCTGACACCCTTCAGGGTGCCGTAATATTGGCAGATCATATTGATTTTGTTGCTTCCAAAATTGACGAAGGACCATTTTGCCGCATATGTGATCAGCATAGGATTTCGTTTGAAGACGTTCTAGCTCCTTCCCATCATCAAAGGCTACACAACCCTCCGAAAGGGATGCTGCCTACAATATATATATATATATATATATATATATATTTGGTGATCGACATCCCACCATTCAACCAATTTACCTGTTGAGTTTGGAATTTCATGCACTTGGCTCTGACACAGTTGTACCTGAATAGCTATGCTTTTCTCCTTAGTATATACATGGTCTTCTCCAAGCACTTGAACCAATTACCTGGCGATGAGGAGATCTGGTACATTTTTTTCTTCAAGAGTCGAAAAGAGAGTACATCTTTGATTTACTTTAAGCAGATCAAAGGTTCTAGAGTAGTTACTGGGGTATGGAACAAGTCGAGCTACTTTAAGAGTGTGTGGTTCTACATTCGCAGTCCACCCAGGTTTCTTAGAGATGGATATCTGGACGTAAGTTCCATCTTATTTATATTGTATGAATTTGCTTTATAGTATGCATACTTAACTCATATCCTTGCTTTACTATTCAGATGTTCCAATGAGACCCAGTAGCTCGATGATTTTAGATGCGTTAACACTTTTATGGCATTTTCGGCAAGAGATAGAGATATCAGAACTCTCATGTTAGATGAAAATATTCTTGCTTACGGCTTGTTAGAAGAGAGCTACGGTACTAGCATCGTCCATATAGCTTCCAGTGACGACGACGACGATAACAACCCGCTCGAAAGAGGCGGATTAATCTAGATTTGCCCCCAAATCCTAAGTCCTGGGGCTGGAGTTGAAGAAAATATAGAACAAGTACCAGAAGACATCGAGGAAGGTGAAATTATTAGTGAAAGTGGCGAGGCTGGCCAATGAACATCGATGAGGGTCATTAGTCTCAGCCTGAACATATAGGGACGGTCATCTGCCTGCTCGAAGAAGAGGTTAATCGTGAAAATATCTAGGGCTCAAACTTCTACCCAGCCCAGACTAGTCACAGATGCAGAGAAAATTCTGTCTCTTCCTTCGACAAGCACATTTTCTGGTTTATAGCCAATTCCTATCGAGTTTGAATATTTTGATGTCAGTAACATCGGTATTGAAGCCATCGACTCACATATTCACTTTGAAAGGGACACCATCCCTTCCAGTGTGGAAAAGATTACAATCATGAGTAAAGCTCCAGCTCACGGTTCATCAGGAGGACACTAGGACACCCACGCACTTGTGCGCTTCACAATACTCACACTTAACTTGTGTCCATGCTTGTTGGATCTAACTTGTTCTTGTTTTCCTATCGGGATTCATGGAGAAAAGGAAATACATTTATCGATCATTGCAAGAGAAAGCATCCAAACACAAAAGCCTCGGTCAAGTTCGTACCATTAAGGAAGTGGTCACGATTATGAGTCAGGCTACAATTCTAGACGAGATTGAGATGACCGAGATAGAAGTAGTTATGATAGAGATCACTCATCACATGACTCTGCTTCCAAGCGTCGCCCTTGTTTTATATTACCTACTCCTAGAGGTCTATACAAGCAACTTGATTGTCACAATGATGTATCACTTGGTGATACTTCTTGTGTTCCACTTTCGACTTCTATCCCTATGCAACTCCTAATGCCATCTCATTCAAGTTGGTCCTATGATCGCAAGCATCATAAGAGTGGCTTCAAAACATCCCAACATAGGCTTATCAAGGAAACTTTTGTAGCCCCACATATCTCTTCGGAGGAATGGCTTGTGGCCAATTCCCGAATGGTCAAACTGAAGGAAGAATTTCCAAACATTTGCTTTGACGTTCTTATGTTTGTTCCTAACTTGAAAGGAATCCCGGCTAATGTCCACAAGATGACACTCGATTGCATGATCAACATTTACGACCACCATAATGAATGGGACAAGGTTAGCTGAAAAGATTTCGAAAGTCTCGAGGGATAGGCAGCTAGAGATTGAAAATCAAAAGCCCATCGAGGCCGATAACAAAAGGATTATAGCTGACCGTGATGTCAAAGTAGAAAAGTCAAGGAAAACACAAACTGAAGCCGAAAAGAAAGCTGAAGATGCCATGAAGGCACTCGGGGAGGAGAGAGTTAAGCATCGAGATGAGATGGAGAAAGCCTTACCCTGAAACCAGGATCTGGTGATCGAGAGAGATATCTCAAATAGAAATGCTGCTGAGCTAAAGACTAAGTTTGAGCATGAAACAAAAGAGAAGGATGATGCTCTCCAAAAAGCTCAGAATTATTATGATGAGTTGCTCGATGCCTAGGAAGAGAGGGACAAAGCGGTCAAACATGTTAGAGATGTTGACACACTTGTCAAAAGTGAGGTTAAGGCCGTGAAAAAGTGAGCAGAAGAGCGTGTGATGGAGAAGTTTGAACCACCACTGAACTAATGCAACACCAATGTGCTCAAATTCCAAAACTTAGAGTGGTTCAAATATGATTATCATAAAATCTTCGCCCTCGCCTAGGAGTCGATTGTTGAAGAAGAGAAAGCTTTCCTTGAAGGTAGGGAGGTGGATTTGGAAGAACTAGAGAAAGAAGTCTTGGTAGGAGATGAGCCTAAGATTCTGAATGACAGCCAGCTTATTCCTCATCCAAAGCCTACTTTACAGCGCATATAGACTTGGGCGAAGGCTCTAGATCGAGGTTATATGATGCTACTGCCAACCAAACGTTTGGGTCCCAAACTGCTTCGGATACACCCTCTGATCCTGGGAATGATCCTGAGAGGCTTGGGATCCATAAGCTACCATTTTATCTCTGATCCTTGAAGGGAAATCTAAAGGCACTTCTGCTCGCATAGAACCCCAAACCATAAATGGTATCTCATTGACTTCTCCCGTATTTTAGAAAGTTGACGTGTCGCCGATTAACATAGCTAATCTCTCTCTCTCTCTTTCTGATTCTCAAGCTTCATGTTAGCCCCACGTTGCTCTGCTTTCCGACAAGGACTCTCAGTCGGGGCTACTTGTGCCTGCAACAGAATCAGTTACTGTTAACACTTTAACAGCGATTCCAATCTTCTCGGTTGAAGAAACTCCTGGCTTAACGAAAAAATGATTCATGCTTTGTTGGATGAAGGAGCTAGTGGGACTCACGAAACTTAGCTTGATGAAGATGTTAGTAATACTGGGGTCTCCAAGCCCCTATCTGGTCCCACCATGCACGAGCTTGAGCAGGAACTTCGAAAAGACGTCCTCCTTGCCATAGGGATCAAGTAGGAGAAGATGGAAGTCATCCCTCCTACTCCATCCATTGCCTTGTCGGGGCAAACTGTCATTGATCTGGTGCATATTCCTCCACCTGGTAGCGACTAAAGCATACCAATGGGATCTTCGCCAAAGCACTCCAGTCTTCGTTCCTCCATCTAGGAGTGCTTAATGCATGTCTATCAAATCATCATAGAGCATTGCATCCAAAGGTAGAGGAAGTGGAGGAAGTGAAGGGAAAAGATTAGGTGAAAACTCGAGCGATATTTCTCCCGGCTCTAAGAAGAAACAAAGGAGACAGAAGTCGAAGAACTAGCGGTTGACTTGTGTAGATAGACTTACTTTATAATAATAGTTGCAGTCTATTCTGGTTTTTGGCTGGCGTTGTGCGGGCTCAATCCCTGCTTTTGCTTTTTGTTTTTAGTGTCAACGACACTTGTTCTTGGTTCTTCAAATTTCATTTGAATAGCAAAGATTTTGTTTTTTAAAATCCTTTTATGGATTTTTCTACGTACATAAGAAATTCTTTTTCCATTTAATGTACTTACAATCTATTTTTTTTAATAATTTTCGTCGGACTAAATACTTGGCCCGCTATGTAGTTTTCCAACTTTTTATCGCTCTTGTGAGCATAAACTAATTGTCGAAGTGCCAAACTCTAGGCATCAGTTGGGGTTTTACCACTTAGGATAGTGGTCTAGGTATCCTCTTCTACGATAACGAAATTCAATTGCGCCGGACTCCGAGCGCTAATTCTAAATTACTGGCTTAATAATGTAGTTCTCACATCCTCATCCTAGATGTTCATTTCCAATCATGCCTAATTTTGGGCTTCGATTCAAAGTCCATGGATAAGATCCACCTTATGTCGGGTATAGACCTTTCTTTTGCCTACTTCAAGAAAAATGTTGATATTAGATGGTCTATCACATCCACTTCGATTTATACTAACACCTCCATTCGAGGGAAAGAGTCAAGCAAGTGAACGGTTGTATTACATTCGTTTCGATTCATACTCCTAACCCCACATCAATGGCGAGAATTTGTATATGGATGGTCATGTCACATCCGGTTTGAGTTTATACTCCCGTCCCCAATCCAAGGACAAGAGTTGGAAGATGGAGGGTCTGGTCACATCCATTTAGTTTATACTCTTGCCCCCAAACCAAGGACAATAGTTGGCTGGTATCTATCTCTGAATATCAAGAAGAACTTTGTAGGTTCTATCAAGAACCGTAGAAGTTTTGGTTGGCACCTAACGTTGGGTACCTACACACCAACATGATTCACATGCAGATTCATTTTAGTCAGCCAAGTCATAACTCTTAAATAATGGAAAGACAGAATCTTGGTCACGAAAAGCCTTTTTATTCCATGAAAGACGAAAAATGATAGAATTTTTCTTATTACACGGCTCTAACCAATTATTTATGAATTTATTTCTATGTGAAATAGCATCATAAGTTCTCATTATGCCATCCCCTCGGGAGTGGAATCTTGTCGGTCGTCGCGAGCCTGAAAGTTCCATCTCTAAGCTTATGTTCTATTGTATATGGAACTTCTCAGGTTAGGCCCAAGTTTTCAAGGCTAGTAAAGATTCGTTTGAGAACCAGGTTGCCAACTTCGAAGGTCTGATTCCTAACCTTGGTGCTGTAATATCGTGCGACTCGAGGTTGATGTGCAACTACCCTAAACTCAGCTACGTTGCACTTCTCATCGATCATGTCAAGTGACTCTAGCAAGAGTTGCTTATTAATCTATGGATTATAGTGAATCACTCATTAAGAAGGTACTTTCAATTCAAGCGAAATCATAGCCTCTGACCCGTATCCTGGGCAAATGGAGAGTGGCTAGTTGCTGACTTATGAGTTGTTCAATAAGCCCATAGTACTAATGGAAGTTCATCGATCCACTTGCCCTTGGCCTTTTCCAGCCGCTTTTTAAAAATGGACTTGATAACCTTATTCACTGCTTTAACATGTCACTATGTGATAAAATGCATCAGATGATTGATATGCTTGTTGTGTGATTGCATATATATATATATATATATATATATATATATATATATTTGCTGTTAAATCTCGTGTTGTCTCATTGCATATCAGACCATAGATATTCCCCATCGTTCTGTGTGCACTAATATAACAACAAATAAATCATATATTTTCTAATGTTATAGTATCATTTCTAGAATTTCCTATTAGACAACATATAAATATTGACTGATATGGATAGTTGTTCACATAGTGAAATAAATATTTGTAGAATGAAATAACTGAACCACAATTTTATTAGACAAATATTTTATTTCAAATCAAATTTAAATACAATACTACTTTCACTATCACTCTACTTACATTTTCAAATACAATACAACTTTGACTATCACTCTCATGTATTTAACATTTCTCTATACTCTTATATTTAACATTTTATTACTCATACCCACTCAAGTTTGTTTTTGATGTTGATCTCGATTTGCTTGCTCCAGCTTGTGTCTGGCCATCTCCTATTCTTGACAAATAACCAATGCGGTAAAATGGAAAAGGAAATAAACCTAAATTGCAAAAATTAAATTGAATTTGAATACTAATATTGCCTCAGTTTATGGGTTTGTTTTCTCTTCACGTTTCAGACAGGGATAAATATGTCTGTGCGTGGACAACTTATGATATGCACAGCGTATCATTTTGAATATCAAAAGGTCGGGCATCGATTAAATCTTATGGATTATTACAAAGGCCAAGCCTAAAGGCTCAACATAGTGCAAATGTGCACAAGGTCAAGCCCAAGCCTCCTCGGGATCAACTTAGGCACACATATATACAAGTACAAACTAGGCAGCAAAACAATCAAAAGTATCCCAACCCTACCTTGAACCAGGCAACAAAACAATCAAAACAAACTAGGCAAATATACAAGTACAAATACAAATCAGCCGCAAGCGATTCAACCAATAGTGTGCGCACACATAGCAATTGAATTAGCAAACTTTCACACACATATATACATACATATGTATGTATGTATGTACATGAAACTGCTCACTTGCACAACTAGAAAATGCAAACAAGACCTCTAGGCAAGAATTCAAGAGAGTGCACATAAACAAGCTCAAGCAAAACCACAAGTGCAAATGCATGTAAAATGGTACAAAAACTCAAAATGGTTCATAGATGAATTCAAGATAGTGCATATAAACAAACTCAAGCAAACAATAAGTGCAAATGCACATAAAATGGTTAAGAAACTCAAAATGGTTCAAAATTGAATTCAAGATAGTGCACATAAACAAGCTCGGGGAAAACAATAAGTGTAAATGCACATAAAAGGGTTTAGAAATCAAAATGGTTCGTAACTGGACCGGCAAAAGCAACATGGACTAGTGTAATATATAAGTTCAAGTATATACAAGTGAATACAAGTATATACAGAACTGGAAAAGTATATAAGTCCAAGTACAACATTTAGCATTGTAATATACAAGTTTAAGTATATACAAGCGTATATAGATCTGGACTAGCAAAAGCAACAACAACTCAAATTGGTTCAAGCTCAAATACAAACAAGTTTATACAAGTATATACAAACAACTCATAAACTAACAACATGTAGGGATGAACCAAGATAGCATAACAAGAAACCAACAAAAGCAACAGGACTAGCAAAAGCAACACGGACTAGCAAAAGTAATATGGACCATCGTTGCAAAAGCAACATGGACCATCAAAGTGCACAAATAAGGCATCACTAGTGTGCACTGCCTTGCCAAGGCAGTGCATTAGCTTGTCACAAATTAAAACAAGCAAGTGTCACAAATTAAAACAAGGCAGTGCCACAAACATTCACATATATATACATACATGCGTACGTATGTATGTGTGTATATATGGAAGTTCAAACCATCAAGAATACAACAAGTACAAGGCAGGGACAAGTATACACATGAGCTTAAGTGTATTCTAATTTGGACATGAATTCAAGTGTACACGTGAACTCAGACATGGTAATAATGCAAGTGGAACTCAAATGTACACTTGAACTATCAAATGAAGTACATATATGTACATATATATACATATATCTCAAAACAGTTTAAGCATGTCGCAGATCAAGAGAAAAGATTGAATTTTTCAAATTCAAATAAAAAACGAATAAGCAGGCACACTAATATTCTTATATACACATATGTATATAAATGTATATATATACATAGTAAGTAGAAAGGCAACTCAACAACATGGTTCAGAAACTCAAAATGGTTTAAAGCTGAATTTGTTCAAGCTCAAGTATATACAAGTGTATACAAGTATATGCAAACAACTCACAAACCAACAACATGTATGGATGAACCAAGATAGCATAACAAGAAACCAGCAAAAGAAATTGACCAGTAAAAGCAACATAACCAGCAAAAGTGACAACAAGAGCAACATGGACCATCATAGGAAAAGTAACATAAACCATCAAACTGCACAAACAAGGCATCACTAATGTGCACTTCTTAGCTAGGCAGTGTTGTGGACTGCCTTGTCACAAATTAAAACAAGTAAGTGCCATAAATTAAAACAGCAAGTGCCACAAATTGAACAAGGCAGTGCCAAAAATTAAAACAGGGCAGTGCCACAAATCATACTAAGATGAACAAGAAAATTAAAATAGTAGAGAAATCCATAGCTAATGTAAAGATAAGTACAGATATCAACAAATCAAAGTGCAGTCCAGATTCAAAGTTTTGAAGCATATATATGAAGAATAAGTCAGTAAAGCATAAGAACCATCTCAAAAAAAATCTCAAAAAGAAAATATAGGAAATCAAACCCTATATAAGCACCCATATCATCATCGAAATAATTGTAGATCGAGTTCCAGCAAAAACAAAAGATAATAATAAATCACGTACCAATCAGTCGCAATCGAGTTCAATTAGGAACCCTAACTCCAAAAGACGCGAGAGAACCCAAAATGAGAGTGAGAGAGTATCGAATTTGCACAAAGACGAGAATACGAGAAGAAGACGACTTCAATTTTCATAAAATCCTAAGTTGAAGATGAGAAGGAGACAGGCATTTGCATTGTATCGAGGTATAGAATGAAAAAAATGAAAAGGGGGAAAAATATAAAGAGGAAAGCAAAAATAAAAAGCGGCCACGAAATAATTAAAAGGGAAAAGGTGGAGCTAAAACTATAAAATTTGATTACTTAAATCAGACGATAAATAAAATGTTGTCTGAATGACAAGCATTTTCATAAAGATTTCACGAGTAATTCAAATAACAGTTTATTTCAGAGGCTCTTTAGACAATAGATGATTTTTTATGTATTGTTCAAAAATAGGGATAACAGAAAATCTACGTTATGTTGTGTGACCGTTGTTGTCTGATTCACTTTGTGACATAGTGTGTCCATTTGCCCGACGATGTGCCACTACATTAAATCTCTTCTTTATGCGATTTCAGCAGCAGAAATCTTTAATCTCGATACTATCAAATTGGTCCCATTATCGATAACGATTTCCAATGGAACTCCAAAACGATAGATGATATTATGGATAAAAAATTTGAATACTTTCTTTGCGGTGATCATGGTCAATGGCTCTGCCTCAGCCATGTGGTGCAGTAGTCAGCTGCATGATGGTGTGCTTCATGCCACCTTTAGATATCGACATCACATCGATGATATCAATCCCCCAAACTCCAAACGGCCAAGGACTGACAATTTGAGTAATCTTCGTCAGTGGGGCTCTCGATATTTTAGCAAATCTCTAGCACTTGTCACACTTTCAGGTGTAATCAGCTATGTCTCAGTTGACAGTTGGCCAGAAGTATCCATAAAGGAGGATCTTCTTCGTTAAGGTCTGCCACCCAGTGTGGTCACCATAGGCCCCTTCATGAACTTCTTTTATAATTCGATTGGCCTTATCGTAGGAGACACAACCAAGCATAGGGACAGAGAAACTCTTCCTGTAAAGTACTCCTTCCTACATGATATATCTCGAATCTTGTCGAAGGAGCTTTCATCTTTCATTCCTTCTCTCCGTAAGGATTCTTCTATGCAAATAATCCTTAGTTGGATTTATCCATGACTACCTTTAAGGCTCAGTCTCCAAGATCCAATCGACATCCATCTGATCTATGCACGAAGCTGAAATTACTTCCACCGCAACCAATCCATGAGCTGCGCATCTCCAGAATTGCCAGTTTAGCTAGTGAATCGGCCTTCTCATTCTCTCTATGAATATGAGTGATTGTGCAATATTCAATGTCATTGAGCAGCTCAAGAACTCACTTCTAATAAGAAGCCAGTCTCACCCCTTTTGCTTGAAACTCTTTTCAAACTTGGCAAACCACCAACTGAGAGTCGTAGAAAATGTTTAAAGTCTTTATTCTTAGTTCTTTGGTGACTTTGAGTCCCTCATATTTAGCTTCATTGCTTATTGCCGAAAAGTCAAGCTTCAGGGCATGATAGATTGGGTGTTTTTTAGGAGTGAAAAGTACATATCCAGCACCGAAACACCATTTATTAGATGCACTAACTGTGTACATCTTTCATCCAGTATCTTTCTAACCACTGCTCTACGGAGAACATCTCGTGCACTGAATTCAGCTATGAAATCCACCAAAGCCTGACCTTGGATTACTCTTCATGGGTCATAATTTATGTTTTATTGGTCAAATTCAATGTTCCATTTCAACAGCCTTCCAAAAGTCTCAGATCGCTGCAAGGCTTTTCGCAAAGGCTGGTTAGCAAGAACATTGATCGGATAAGCCTAGAAATAAGGCATACCTTTCTTAATGCAATCAAAAGGCAGTATGCAAGCTTTTCCAACTTCGGGTAGTTTCGTTCTATGCCTATCAACTGCTTACTGATGTAATAAACCAGTCGTCGGATGCGAGATTCCTCACATACAAGTGTGATGCTCAAAGCGTGCACCGACACCGCCAAGTAAATAAACAGGTCCTCATCATCCACCGGCTTCGAAAGAATAGGGGTCTCTCTAAGTGATCCACCAGAGCTTGGAATGTGTATATACACTCTTGACTCCATTTAAAGTTCCCTTTTCCCTTCTTAATCGCCTCGAAGAAAGGGATGCATTTATCTGTGGCTCTGGAAATGAACGAAGTCAAGGCGGCGACCTTACCATTTAAGCTTTGGACATCCTTGATCGACTTTGGGGCTTTAATTCTTCTCAATGTCTCGATTTTCTCTGGATTGGCTTCAATCCAGTGGACAATGAAGCTTAAGAATTTCCCTAACACAAGCCAAAAGAGCATTTTAAGGGATGTAGCTTCATTGCGTACTTTTGGAGGATAGCGAACATCTCTGCCAGATCATCAACATGGTTTCTTGAATGCCTTGACTTCACAAGCATGTCATGCATGTAGGCTTCCATTGAGCATCCAATTTGTTCTTTAATCATCTAGTTCAAAATCCTTTGATAAGTTGCACCTACGTTCTTTAACCCAAAAGGCATGACTAGATAACAATACAGTCTGAGTTCGACTACGAAGTTGGTGCGTTCCTGATCTGGGACGTGCATCGGGATTTGGTTGTATCCAAAGTACGTGTCCATAAATGAAAGTATCCCATGTCTAGCGTTTGAGTCCACTAATTGATCGCTCCTTAGAAGCAGGAAGCTGTCTTCTGTGCATGCCTTATTCAAGTTTGAATAGTCGATGCACGTCCTCCACTTTTCGTTAGATTTTCTCACCAGCACTGGGTTAGTTATCCAATTCAGGTATAAGGCATCATGGATGAAGCCATCATCCTTTAGCCTATCCACCTTTTCTTTGAGTGCAACGGATCTCTTCAGACCCAGACTGCATCGTTTCTGTTTTACAGGAATGCATATGGGATTTATATTTAATGCATGGCTCGCTATCTCCAGTGAGGTCCCATATATATCCGAGCGTGTCCAGGCAAACACATCCTGGTTTTCTCAGAGAAACCAACCAACTCCTACATCACTCTTACACCAAGCTGCAATTTGACCTTTAGGACCTAATTCGGATCATCCTGGCTGACTGAAAAGACGATTATCAAATCGACGGGAGCTGCTTTTCCACCTTCTGGCTCTTTAGCCGGTCCATATTATCATGGAACCGGCTGGGCTGAATGAGTCGTGGATCAGCTGTAGATTCTATGTGTCCAAAGCCTTAATGCAGGGGGTCCACCCTATACTTTTTCCTTTCTACCTTAGCCTTGCTGTAACAACTCGAAATTTAACCTATAGTAATTAATTAATTTGTTAATTAATTAAATAATAAAATAACTTTATGAAATTATCAGAATTGAGCCATGGGAGTTGCACAATTGTGTTCGTGGTAATTTTATGGTCAATTTCCATAAATAGAACGCCAGAATCCAAGCTAAAATGAACGGGGTATGAATTAAACGAGACAACAACAAAAATTATATGGCCAGGTCGACCGGCCGGTCGATCTAGGCAAGGGGGCGGTCAACCGTCCGGTCGACCCACCTGCCTTTTTTAGGGCTAACGAACAAACATTCCTTCGTTCGAATATTTAGCCGACTATACATGTATTCTACATTGTTTAAACTGATCTAGTCCTTCTATTCAGGCATCCGATAGCCCCTATTCAGCCTAAGATGTGGTTGCATCTTATTCAATCTTCAAATCAGATGGTCTGAGATCCACTTCTACCCCTATAAATAGAACCCTAGGCCTAACGCTTTTTCTCATTCTAAGATTTTCTCCAACTGAGTTCACCTACTCAGGAAGGATCCTAAGCGGAATAATTTTCCAAGGAGGAAATTGTTTTAAATAAAAATATTTAACAACCCCAAGTGGATCCGTGAAGGCCTAAAGGGAAGAGCTAAGGATTAGAGGTGAGTGATTGTAATTATTTTAAATTTCTTTAAGTAATTTAAAATAATAGGGTTTCCAAAAGTTGTAGTTTTACTACGATTTTTGGAATAGCCTTTTCAGTAATTTATTTATAGTTTTTAGAATTATTTTCAGTCTATTCCTTTTATCTATTCTTTTCAGTTAATTTTAGTTTATTTCTACTAATTACAGCCTTTTCATTTAATTACAGTTTATTTACAATATTTTAGTTTATTTATTGTTATTTAGCGTTATTTACATCTTCTTCTTACGCTATGGATTTCCTTCTATTTTCAGTTTTCTTTTATTTCTCCTTCTTCTTCTTTGCATATGGATTAGAATAGAATTAACACGAAATTGGATTAAATTATAAGAAATCTAAAATAATGGAATATGAGATATAAATCACAAAGACTGTAATATAATTGGAATCAGACTAAAATTATGCCTAATTATGATATTAATTGGACTGAATTAAGAAGATTGGCCTAGTTATAACTTAGAATTATAATTAAAAAGGATAAAAGAAGAAAGAAGCTTATTTTCATACTTAGACCTTGGGTTAAGTAATAAGCATGATTATAACGCAAGTTATAAATTGATAAACTGTGGAAACTATAGTAAACTATGCAAACTATGGCGCTTATTTTAAGACTTAGGATAAATTAATAAGCAATAATAGTAATTGATAAAAGTAAAGGCTTATTTAAATAATTTGTCTAAGTTAATAAGCAAAGATAAGAGTAGGACCTGTGCAAATAGCATTGCCCTAACATTTCTATGGTTACGGTGTTTCACATAATCCTGAAGTGGGACGAGGTGCTTCACATAATCCTGAAGTGAGGCGAAGGGTATGCTTATGCTTATAATTGTAGTAAATGGTCAATCTATGGTAGTTAAAATCTTGGGGGTTTGAACAAGGGGCCCGACTAGATTATTGTTTGATAGGAACCAGTACTAATAGTATTTCTCCTATTTTCTATGGACACGGTATTTCACATAATCCTAAAGTGAGAAGAGGTGCTTCAAATAATCCTGAAGTGTGGCGAAGGCCATGCTTATGCTAGCTAGAGTAAATAAAAGGTCAAAAGAGGGAGAAACGGGTAGCATGGGCATGTGGCAGTTACGTGTGCGACTTTCATTTCGGTGCTCAGTAATCGCTATTAGTTACATGCACTTAGTAAGTGTGTCTTTCATAGATATCAAAGTCTTTCGTAGACACCAAAGTCTTTCGTAGACTTCCATTTTGTTTTAAATAAGTTATTATTTTAGTTTCTGCTGTTTTTACCTATTTTTGTCTTGTGAATCTTAGTCTCTGTTAGTTTTAGTTATATCTACAACGCACCACACCTTTTAATGTGTCCTATGGGTATACTAAGGGGTGTGGAGTGTTTCACTTGGTATTAGAGCCTAAGGTTAAAGGATTCCTAAAAATTTATTTTAAAACTAAAATTATTTTCCAAAATAACTTCTTTTAAAAAGTATTTTTCAGAAAAGCACTCTTAGAAATAGTTTTTAAGTATAAACGAGTTTTTATAAAAATACCCTCCAAGTCCAGTGCAATCTTTTTTCAATTCTTTCGAGCCTAAATTCTCTTTTCTTTGCATAGAATGGCTAACTAGTTCCGTAGAGCTACGGCACCAGAGGTGCAAGGGCAAGTGCCTAATACAACACCAGTAGTGGAAATCCCTTTAATTCACCCACATCAGCCCCCTTTTTTGAGCTATGCAAGGAATTCGCTAGTATAGGAGGTAGAACTTTTTCTGGCACAGAGGATTCCAAGGAGACGTGGGTTAGTTTTGAGAACATGGAGCAAAGGTTTAGGCGGTTAGGTTTGGAGGATCGATAGAGTGTTCAGCCTACATCTTTGAAGCAGAAGAGGGAGATTGAGAAGGGTCCTACGACCTCTAAGAAGTAGTGGAAGGATAAGGATAAGAGGGAAGAGGGAGAACATCAAAAGAAAATCAAGAAAAGTGGGAAATGAAAGCGTTGTAGAATGACTGTCATTACGCAAAAGACTGTAAGAAGGCAGGAATGAAGGGAAGGTGTTTCAATTGTCGGTAGCTTGGTCACTTCAGTAGGATTTTTCTTCAGAAAATGAGGCAGGTAGCGAATGCTCCTACAGCACTAATTCAGACTTTAGGTACAACACCTTCCAACAGCAGACCAAATCAAGGTAGGAAAAATTGATTTCTATTTCTAATTTTTCCCATTTGGACTCTTTTCGATTCTAGAGCATTACATTTTTTCATCCCTAGTTCTCTAGTAGATTGTTTGCACTTAGACATTTCTTTTGTAGTAGACTCCATCTTTATTTCAAACCCCATAGGAGGATCGACACTCTTGGCTATGGTTGTTAGGGGTTTAATTTTTTTTATCCTAGGCGTAGAATTTGACTGTGACGCCTATGCTTTGGGATTCTCAGGGTATGGGATGATCTTGGGTATGGATTGGCTATCCACATATGAAGCTATATTAGACTGGGAGAGGAGAGTCGTTAGATTAGAGATATGCATCAGTAGAACTCTTGAGATTTCTTACGACCCGCAAGGGTTAGTTAAGTTGAGATTGATTCATCATCGTCAGAGTTAGATTCGGTTCCTATCGTCAGAGATTTTCCATACATATTTGAGGAGTTTAGAGGACTACCCTCCTAAGAGAGATATTGACTTCAATATTTATTTTTTTAGCTAGTAGCATTACTCACAGGGCATATGGCGCCTAGGGAAAGGAAGGGATTGAGTAAGCAGATCCGTGAGCTTTTGAGAATGGTTTCATAAGACGAAACATATACGAATAGGGAGCGCCAGTATTCTTTGCTACCAAAGCAGGTGGTTCTGTTCGATTTTGCATTGACTATAAAAAATTGAATAGGCTCACAAAGAAGAACCATTATCCACTCCCTAAGATAAATGATCTTTTCGACCAGTTAGTTGGTTCTTCAGTATTTTCTCAGCTTGGTCTAGCCATTGGATTTCATCAGCTTAGGGGTTGCTGATGACAGCATTGCTAAGACTGCATTTAGGACACCTGATGAATTCTTTGAGTAGTTGATTATGTCTTTTGGGCTAACCAATGTCCCATCCTATTCTATAGATTTGATGAAACATGTTTTTAGAGATGTCCTAAAATAAAGTTCATGGTGGTATTCGTGGTCGACATTTTGGTGTTTTCCAAGAAGCATGGGAGAGCATGTTATTCATCTAAAGAAGGTTCTTCGTGCGCTTCGTGCTCATCAACCGAAGACAGAGTTCTGGAAGTATCACTTTTAAAGAGCGTTTATTGAGGTATAGAGAACGTCTACACATGATAGGGATTTAAGAAATGGTTTTGTACATTTAGGATCGGACTGTGGAAATCCAAAGAGAGATAGCCAAAGATTGGGGGTTGTATAATAGGTTCAATTTATAAGAAAAGATGAAAACCATGTGTAGATAATTACAGAAATTATAATCGTTTCATATAAGTGGATTTAACGATGGTACCTTGGAATAAATCTAACGAAAGACTTTAGTATGGAAATGGGATTTCGAAGGTTTAAGAAACGTACTCCTAGGTTAGTAAGGACAAAATCCACTTTATGCCAAGCCTAATAAAATGAAATTTGCGAAATTTAAAATTTTGATTTTTTTTTTGTAATTGTTGGAATTGAAATTTTTCATTGTTAATATTTTCTTTTAGAAATTAAATATAGGGTTTTAAAGAATTATGGAGTGTGTGTGTGTGCCTATATATATATATATATAGATATAGATATAACTCACTAGTTTCATTGTAAGTAAACAAAGATTTTAAACAAAAAAACCTAGAGTGTATCAAGTATTGAAAACGTATATTACAACTTTTATTGTTGTAATAAATATTTTCGTGAGAAATAAGTGGAGCATAGGCTATAACACTATTGTTATAGTAAGTGACTCCCGAGAGAAATATTTTTACATAGGTATATGAAATTTATTGGTATTTATTTAATTGAATCCATACACTAGTATTTTTTGGGTTGTAGTAATGGTGTTTTACGCAACATCCGTTTTAACCCAAATAAAAAATGTATTTTAAAAGATAATTTCTAAGTATAGAAATAAAATGGTTCGTAAAGTACACTCATTATTTTAAGTACAAGGAAATATATTTGCAGTTATGGATATATTAAACAGATTTGAAAATGGGTTTTTCTGAGGTGTAAGTTAGCCGTTGGAAAATATTTATCATGGAAGAATATAAATTAAACATACTTTAATATAGTGGAATGGAAAGAATAATGGTATGATTTTATATGAAACCAATAAAAATGTTTTGTGCAAGTTACAAGGAATACATTAAAGAGATATACAAGGTATGAAAAGCACCATATTTGTATAGCATATTTCAAAAAATATAAAATAAGTTCCTTGTAATTTCACATAAACATGAAATTCCCTTTTAAAAGGTTCATAAAAGATTTTAGCGTTAAAAATTTCTCATTTGAGGAAGTAGTTCCAATATATTATGGTATGAGACCGTAAGGTATAATAAGAAGATGTTTTGGAAACACATAAAAATAAGTTAAAGATATTTTAAAAGAAAATGGTTTGGTGAAAAAGTAAATAATTTTTGGAAATGAAAAACTTGATAAAAAATGAATTTGAAATTCAAACCTTTATAGAAAATAGAAAAGGTCTTTAAAAGAAAACAAGAAATAAGTTTTGGACTTCGAATTTGAATGTTTACCCCTCTAAGTTGGGAAATAATGTTAAGTAACCAAGTATTTTCGAATTTAGTAGAAACTCAAAAATAACAATTTTTAAAGATAAAGATTTTGGGATTTGTTATTTTAAAATTTTAGAAACCTTAATTTTTAAAATGGAACTATAAATGCCAAACCGAACTCCTAAATGTGAAGTAGATAGCAATCATTTCTTAGATGTAACGGAGAAGGGCTAAGGTTACAATGGAGATAACGGTAATTACTTTTGGAAATAATAATATAGTTTCCGCAGAGTCCGTAGGACCCTAGTGAGAACCTAGGAACGTTGATTCATGTTAGCAGACTAAAGAAGAACAGTAAAATGGAGTTAGTAAAATTGTAAGACACGCATAGTCGAGAATGGATATTTCTGATTTTGGAAGAACTTGGGTAAAGCATCTTCTTTTAGTGGAATTCGCATAAGACAGTAGTTCTCAAGCTAGCATTGGAAAGTTACCTTCTGAAGCACTTTATCGAACACTGTGTAAGTCGCTTTTGTGTTGGATAGTCTACAGTCGCTTTTGTGTTGGATAGAGTCTACAGATGTGAAAAAGACTTCGAAGAAGATTAAATTGATTAGAAGAAAATGCGTACTTCTTATGCACATCTCTCTTTGATAGTAAATTTTTGAATTTCCTATTTCCATCTTTATTTTTGAATAGGTTCTTTCCATTATTATCCTTTAGGAGGGCAGAACATAGGATTTAACCTATTTATGGTAGAATTTGAGGTTAGCATGTTAGTAGAACATGTTTTGAATGATGTATGCTAGTGATTGCAAGTGTTTGCTAGTGGATGCTAATGGACGCATATAAGTACACTAGGCACTATTATTCTTTAGGGATTCGCCTAACTAGGACATTAGAGCATATGTGTATGGATGTGTGTGCATTTTTTCTATTTTCCATGGTTGCTATAAATGGATGATTCTCACATGGTTGTTGCATTTGAATGATGATTGTAGCATGCATATAGAACTATCAGTTGTCATTAGGGAATATTTGCATTCATTTGGATACATGGAACGGACATGATTGCATAAAAGGAGGTCAACTAAATCAGTAGACCGCCTAATCTTTTGCATTAGATAGGACATTTACACAACACTAATTATATAAGTGTCATAAATTGCATTAGAATAACCTAAGGACAATGGATGAATCGTCGATGACTGCGTAGTTGGTTGTAGAATTGGATGAAATCATTTAGCACATTCTTTTATCCTTAGAGATTTCAAGGACGAAATCCTTTAAGGAGGGAAGAGTGTAACAACTCAAATTTAACTTGTAATAATTAATTAATTCATTAATTAAAACATAATAAAATAACTTTGTGATATTATTAGAATTGAGCCACGGGAGTTGCACCATTATGTCCGTGGTGATTTTCTAGTCAATTTCCATATATAGAACATTAGAATTCAAGCTAAAATGAACGAGATATGAATTAAATAAGACAACGAAAAAAATTATAGAGCAGGTCGACCGGCCGATCGACCTGGGCAAGGGGCAGTCGACCGCTCGGTTGACTCGCTTGCCCTTTTTAAGGTGAACGAACGAACGTTCCTTCGTTCGAATATTTAGGCGACTTTACACGTATTTTGCGTTGTTTAAACTAATTCGATCCTTCCATTCATGCATCCGATAACCCCTATTCAGCCTATGATGTGGTTACATCCTATTAAATCCCTAAATTCAACGGCCTGAGATCCACTTCTACCCCTATAAATAGAACCCTAGGCCTAATGCTTTTTCTCATTCCAAGATTTTCTCCAATTTGGTTCACCTATTCAGAAAGGACCCTAAGAGAAATAATTTTCCAAGGAGGAAATCATTTTAAATAAAAATATTTAACAACCCTAATTGGATCCATGAAGGCCTAAAGGGAAGAGCTAAGGACCAGAGGTGAGTGATTGTGATTATTTTATATTTCTTTAAGTAATTTAAATAATAGAGTTTTCAATAGTTGTTCTTTTACTATGATTTTTGGAATAGCCTTTTTAGTAATTTGTTTACAATTTTTAGAATTATTTTCAGTCTATTTCTTTTAGCTATTCTTTTAAGTTAATTTTAGTTTATTTCTGTTAATTACAGCCTTTTCATTTTATCATAGTTTATTTACAGTACTTTAGTTTATTTACTGTTATTTAGGCATTATTTACATCTTCTTCTTACACTTTGGATTTCCTTCTATTTTCAATTTTTGTATTTCTCCTTCTTCTTCTTCTGGTATGGACTATAATAGAATTAACGTGAAATGGGATTAAATTATAAGAAATCCAAAATAATGGAATATGAGATGTAAATCGAGACAGTAATATAATTGGAATCTGACTGAAATTATGCCTAATTATGATACTAATTGGACTGAAATAAGAAGATTGGCCTAGTTATAACTTAGATTTATAACTAAAAAGAATAAATGAAGAAAGAATCTTATTTTCACACTTAGACCTTGGTTAAGTAATAATCATGATTATAACGTAAGTTATAAATTGATAAACTATGAAAACTATGGTAAACTATTGAGACTATGGCGCTTAATTAAGACTTAGGATAAATTAATAAGCAATAGAAATTGATAAAAATAAAGGTTTATTTAAAATTTTTATCTAAGTTAATAAGCAAAGATAAAAGTAAGACCTATACCAAATAGCATTCCCTTAATATTTCTATGGCTATGGTGTTTCACATAATTCTAAAGTGAGATGAGGTGCTTTACATAATCCTGAAGTGAGGCGAGGGCAAGCTTATGCTTATAGTGGTAGTAAACGGTCAATCTATGGTAGTTCAAGTCAATGGGGGTCTGAACAAGGGGCGCAACTAGATTATTGTTTGATAGGGACCAGTACCAATAACATTTCCCATATTTTTCTATGGACACGCTGTTTCACATAATCCTGAAGTGAGATGAGGTGCTTCAAATAATCCTGAAGTGAGGTGAGGGGCACGCTTATGCTGGCTAGGGTAAACAAAAGGTCAAAAGAGGGAGCTACGGGTAGCATGGGCATGGTGGCAGTTATGCGTGCGACTTCCATTTTGGTGCTCAGTAATCGCTATGAGTTCCAAGCGCTTAGTAACTGTGTCTTTCTTAGACACCAAAGTCTACTGTGTAGGGAAACATCCGATCCATGGTAGATTCTATGGATTAGTAGGCCGATCAATGGGTAGAATTAGAAATTCAGCCTAATCAAAGCAGCTATCAAGGACAAGTGCAAACAATCATAGTTAACCTATCTTACAAATTGAGCAATAGTTTATTGGTATCTATTTCCAGTTTATCTATTTTCTATTTCCTTTGCTTCCGTTTGTATTTACTAGAATTATTGAAGAGTCTATTACTTTTACTTTGCATAAAGATTCTAGTAGTTACTATCATTCATCAGACTTTTAGTGTGACCTGATCCTCTATTTTCCCCCTTTCCCCTCCATAAGAAATCAAGGGAGAGGACATTAGGTTGTGGTTGCTTGGAGGATTCTTGGAGAAGATTTCTATCATGTATTTCTTCTATTCTAGCTTTAGCTCTTTTTGTGTACTGGCTTATTATGAGGGATAATTGTACTTTGATTTTTGTGGAGACTCCAAGTTTTTATTTCATGGGACATGTTGGATTTTGAGACATGTATGTTGTATTTGGATTTTGGCTTATTTGGTTTATGAAGCAATTATAAAGCTTTTGTTTTAAATAAGTTATTATTTTATTTTTCACCGTTTTTACCTATTTTTGTCTTATGAATCTTAGTCTCTGTAAGTTTCAGCTATATCTACAATGCATCATGCCTTTTAATGTGTCCTTTGGGTATATTAAGGGGTGTGGGGTGTTTCACTTGCCTCCTTTAGCTTGGCAACGTAGCATTTGTGGCCAGTTACCTGATCTCCCTCGATAATCCCTATGTCATTCTTTGTAGTAAACTTCATAGTCAAACGCCAAGGTGTTATAGATGCTCTGAACTTAGCCAAGGTCGATCGGCCCAAAAATTCATTATAAGCAGAGTAAACATCCAATACCAAAAAAGACATGCCTCGCACTCGCTTGCTTTTCGCCCTCGCCAAATGGCACCGGTAGTTCTACATATCCATTCGGCTCAGTAGTTGTCCTATTGAACCCCTGTGTTCGAGATTTACAAGATTTCAAATCCTTCTCCTCCAACATCATTTGATCATAAGCCCTCTTAAACAAGATATTACTAAAGTCCCATAGTCAACAAGCACCTTCCAAACAATAGCAGAACCAATCATGGATGTGATCATGAGTGGGTCAATCGCTGGAGCTTCCACTCCATCAGCATCTCTATTCTTGAAAATAATATCATCGTTCATCATTCTGCATTGTTTTGTCGAAGTCCCACCTCCAATAGCTAAGCAACTTTGATTCTCTGCATGTTTTATTGCACCAACATATATGTCCATCTCGGCTAGACCTTTATCGACTAAGTGTAGCCCACAGATAATTGTATTAATCACCAATCGTTTTTCTGATAGCCTGAATGCATCAGCACATGGCTCAGCTTGCCCCCGTTGGGAAGATGATTCAGGGGTATTATAGTTTCCTTGCTCGCTATCATGCGCGACTTTAACATATTACTGTAACTTTTATTATGAATCAATTCCTAAATTATATCCCACAAGTGTCTGCACTTGTTGGTATTGTGACCATGGGTTTCATGGAATGTGCAGAAGTTGCCTAACTTTTTCTCCTTATCAGTTGAATTTCATGGAGCCGGCTTTCTATACTGCTTAGTGTTTTGAGTTGCTAGATGTATATTTCCTATCAACTTGTTCAGTTTGATATAGCCATTATACTTAGGAGTCCTAATACGATTCTTATTATCTATCTTCTTCTTAGCCACATCATCATTCCATTTTTAGTTACTATTTTGGTTACAAACATTCATGTGTACACTTCCAAAGCTTCCTCCGGACTGCTTTACAGCAACATTGCTTTGTATCACTTCGTCTGAATTTCCAACACTAGTCCTCTATGAACGTTTGTGTGCTTCCTCCAAGCATAAGGACTCATCAGCTTTTCTATACAAAGCTTCCATTGTAGATGGGGGCTTCCATTCCAACCCAAAGTCTATATCGAGATAAATCCCCCTAATCAACGCCATCAGCATTATGTCATCCTTGGGATTTGTATCTTTTTTCACGGCTGTGTGGAACTGATTCAAGTAATCCTTCAGCGACTCTCCATCAGCTTGGAAGAGATTTGACAAAGACATGACATGTTTCAGACATGAAGTATGTAAGTGGAATTACTCTATAAAGCTCATTGACAATTCAGTAAAATATGATATGGAACCCCATGAAAGTCGAGTTATCATAGCTACTCCTTCTAGAAAAATTAGGAAACAGAGGAATTTTACGGCATCGAAAGCTTTGGCGGAATCCATATGCCATTCATATCTCATCAAGTGCTGCCTAGGATCTATCGTTCCTTCGTGCAACGAGATGTTGGCATTACAAATCTCTAGAGTTATCTCCCGCGTATAATGTTCTTTGTAAATGCATTTCGACTAGGAGAGGTACCCTATTCATTATTTCTCCTAAAATGACTTTCGCTAACAAGTCGCCTGGCTATATCCTCTAGGTAGTCCAGGTTAACGGGTTTGACTAAATGGCAATAATCGGGCATAGCCCCGAGTGTTCAGCCAGGTGAACTCTCTTGGTTTGGCTCTTGATACCTAGGTTCTCAACCCTTCGAGAGATCCATTCCCCCAGCAGCCCCCCTATTTGATTCACGTGAGAAATACCATCATCGACAACATGATTCTCTAGATTTTAACCACCAGCAGTGCATCCTAAAGCGAAGTCCATGCCGCCTTCCATAGGATGGTTTTTGGGCCCACCAATGGAAGGGTTAGTACCGACCCTTAATCTTAGGTCAGTACCAATCCCCAAACTTGAGCCTAGGGATCTATCTTCCTTCATAGTGCAATGCTTCAACAGCATTCTGAGTCCTTTTCTATTTTATGTCCCTCCGTCTCTGCTCGGATAATGAGGAACTTTCATAAGAAGAGCTGGAATCCCTTCTACTACGTCTACGGTTGTTTTGAGTAAGCTCATTCAATAGCCTCAAGCTTTGCTGCATCGTTTTATTCATCTCATTCTGACTAGCCTGGAATCTATCTTCCATCTCTTCATCATCCTATCCATCTTCATTCTGTTATGACGTCAGTAGGAGTCTGGATCTTAGGTTAGGTTGGTTAGACAACTCCATTCCATGCTAAGAATTCTGATTCTCAGCTTCAGTAGTAGCTCTAGAAATGGTAGAAATGTCTATTCTTGATGGGGATATGGTAGAAAGCTTCTAATTGATCGTTACAAATATGAGTCGTAGAATTAAAAATAGAAAAATTAGATCTATGTCTTGGACATAGGAATGGATCCAAGTAGCTTGAGAATCTAAGTTTCTTAGTGAAAGCACCAAAATGTTTGAACCAAAAGTGACACAAACACCCAGAAATTTATGTAGAGAATAATATATGTAGAAATGTATATGAAATTGAGAAATAACAAGATGCGATCATTTATAGTGGTTCGACAAAGCAAGGCCCACGTCCACTTTAAAATTTTATTGCGTATATCTAATGTGGAGGCAGAAGTTCTTAGCAGTCAGTACAATTCCGACACTTAGATTTTTCAAAATTACAAGAATATAAATAGGGAGGAAAATGAACCAAAAGATCTTGAAAAATGAGCCATACATTCCTATTTATTGAGGTAGAGGCCTAAAATCTCATACAAAATATCTCTAAGCCATTTTCCATAATTTAAACCATTTCTCCCAAGAAAATAGGTACCAACTCATCAGTTTATATGGGTCGGTACAACACCAAGGTTAGGGGTTGGTACTGACCTATAGGATGGCCAATATAGCTGTCTTCAACTCTTCATCTTGGCTCTTCTTGTGGTTAGCTTTGTGATTCTGTAGTTGTTTGCACCAATATTAGCTTGCTTCTATGCTCAAATGATGGAGTTGTGGAAGAACAGAGTTGCAGCTTCAAGTGTTCATGAAGATTGATGAAGAATTGCATTGAATCAACTAAATGGCAATGGAAATTGGCTATCAGTGTCAAGTAGGACTATTAGGCAGAAGATGGGTTCCCAAAGTAGAGGAAATAGGGGTCGATACCAACATATAGATATGGGTGGGTACGGACCCATAGCTTGGGTGGACTCATGTTGTTTTGGTTTTAGTTTGTTCTTGCATTAGCCTTGTGAATTTGTTTGCATTTGGTTCCTGAACATTTGGGCTATCTTTCTGGACTTCCTGCCTTGAGAACTCTATGTTTGACATTTCCAATCTCCCCGAATACGGCCTAGTCAAAAGACTAGTTGTAACAACCCTACATTTTGTGATTATTTTATTTGTATATTTTAATTATTTTAATTGAATTTATTGATTTAAAAACTTTATTTTATTTATCAAAATGAATAAAAAAATTTATTTTAAATATAAATCCTGATTTTTATGTGAATTATAATTTCAAACATGAATAAATAGAATATTTTCCAGAAATGTGGATTTTAGTCAATATGGTCAAACTTTGACTTTTAAATTTAAAATTTAAATATTTGAATATTTGAATTTTATCTTTATTATGAAAATAAGTTAAATTTCAAGTCTACTGCTTTTCGTTTCGTTGAAATCTGATTAATATTGTGAAAGTTATGCTTTTTAAACCATTGTGTGTAAATTGATTTATTTAACAAAATTGTTTATTTTAATTTATATAAATAATATTTTTGTTTGTCATATCATGCTCTAATTTGTGTATATATGTGTAACATGACATGTTATGTATATATTTTATTTTTAAAACATTTTTAGAAGCGTAGTTATAATTTTCAAATGTTAATTGTATATTGTTTATATTTTTAAATTCTAGTTTCAATTAAATGACTATTTTCTTATTTATTTTCTATTTTTCCTTAAAATATTTACTTATTTTCCTTTCTATTTTCTTTTGTTTCCATTTTAATTCTATTAACTTACTTTCTATTTGTTTATTTTGATTAAAAGAAATAAGAAATTCTAAAGGACAAAACCTTTTCATATTACTTGTGACTTTTCGATTGACTTGTCTTTTCATTTGCTTTTGCCTCATCATTTTCTTGCTTTGACCATCCTTTTTCTTTTGTTTAGCCATGTATCTCATTTCATTTTCACGTGAGAAACTTCTCACATCTCAAAAATTCACGGCCATGCCAATTTCTGAATATTTTTGTAAGTCTTTTAATGGTTTTCTTTCTCACTTTTCCTTCTTCTTTTCAATGATTTTTTGCCTTTGCTTCTTCTAGCTTGCTCGGCCTAGCCTCTACCACCATCACCGCCGACTACCACCCCATCATCCACGGTAGCACCACCTCCTCATCCTTTATCAAGACCTAGCCGTGACCAATAGATGATGCTATCACCACAAATTTGCAAACACTCCACAAAATTTGCTAGCCGAGCTCATGTTTCACCACACACCTTCTTATGTGCACTTCGGCCACCCCATAGCCACCACCACCACCTGCAAACACCACCTCTGGCCGCAACTTCACCTCTGTCTAGATCTGAACTAAGCATGGCCGAGCCAAGCAATGACCAAGCCGAGCCAAAATGTTGCACAAAACCACTCCTTTTGGCCTTGACCCTATGTATGCTTCATGTTGTAACTTCTACCATCTTTATCTCCTTGCTAGTCGTGTATTTTTGATGTCATATCCGAGCCAAAGCACGATCATGGCCGTGCATATGATCCTCTATGGCCAAGCTCTTGAATGGCTAAGCAAGATCAAATCATTTTGTCCTTTGTTAATTTCAATTTCCAAAGGTTTAAATATTGTTTTGGGTTGAATATATTTATGTATACTGTTTTGTTTTGGTTGTTGTTTACAGGATTAATATATTGGCTCTCCTCCCGCTTCAATCAAAGTCGTGCCGTGTCGTGCTATCGTGCTTTCTGGATTCTATTATATGTAGTTTGATTTCTATCTCCAGCTTAGAGAGGTGAATATTCACTCATGACATTTATACTTATATAACTGTGAATTGATAGCAAGTGAGTGTGTAGAATTGTTATATGTATAAAATTGTTATATCATGTTATACCTGCCTGTGATATGAATCATATGATGTTAACCCTGTTTATAAACCTGTCATATCATATGTTACTGCTATATGTTGCTATGTTGTTTATTTTATTCTATTCTCACATTACAAGTTCCCTATAGAATAGAATCACTATGGATTGAAATGATACATATCTGAACGGACTTTAAAATAAGGAAAATTATTATGGGCTGAAATGATAGGCCTGAGTGATTTTTATTTATTTTATTTGACTTGGGATTGCGGGTTTGAAATGATAGAACCCAGATTTTTCTTTGTAAATTAAGGATTGAAATGATATATTATCCGTATCATTTGACCTAGGTTAGAAAATTGTATACAGACCCATCGTTGTTATATATATTTTTCTGGAATTTTAAAAGTATTTTTAAATTGTAATATTTTTGATTTATATTGAATTAAAAATGATTTTTATAGAGTATTAGGATTTTTTACAAGTTAAATATGTTAAATAATGAATGGTAAAGTTGAAATTTGAAATATAAATTAATTTTGACATTTGAAATTTTGTTTAAAATTGGAGTTATGTTAAGTAAATAAAATACGATAATTTGATTTAAATTTGAATTTAAAACGACTTAATAAAGTGTATTTGATTTTTCTATGAATTAAAATGGTTAAATAAATAAATGAATGTTTGAAAGTGTAATTTGAAATATTACTTGACTTGGAAATGTGAAATTTGGTTTAAGAATAAAAGTTAAGTTAAGTAAATAAAAATGGAAATTAAGTTTATATTTTAAATGGTAATTAAATTTAAGTATTAAGTTAATTTTTAAAAATGTAAAGAATAGAAAATTGTACACTTGAATTTAGTAAGTGGATTATTAAGAAAAAATTGATTTTATGTATAAATTTTACGTTATAAAAATCATAAGTTAAAGGGTATTTAAATGAACATTTTTGAGTGAAAAAATATGATTTTTATAAGTTAAAATGGTTTAAATCAAAGTTTAATTGTTGCTGAAATTGGATTGAAAAGCTGGAAATTGAATTAACAGTATTTTAGAAATGTTATCATTTCTGAAGTTAACTAAAAATCCGTTGTGAAGGATTATTACAACACTTTGTAAGTGTTGTGGTTGATACAAATGAACTAAAGGCTAAAATTAACTAAGAGCTACTATAGCACTTGGTAAGTGCTGTAGTTGCAGAAACTAAAACTAAAATCTGAAATTAATAAAAGAGCTATTGTAGCACTTGATAAGTGCTGCAATTGGCTGAAATGAGATTTTTGAATATAACTGAGATAATACTACATCAGTTTATGAATGATGTCTTTGCTGAATTGAATTATTTTTAAATGTAACTTACCGTAGCATTTTCTAAGTGCTGCAAAAGCTGCAATTTCACTGTTTTAATGTAATTAAGTGAATAAATGAACTATGAAAAGGCTAAAATTTTAGGAATTTTACATTTGATTTGAAGGTATAATGACTCCACCTTTTTATGGTTTAAATGAATGATTTTAGTTTGAAATGGTAAACCTTTTTGCAATTTTAACCATGGGTACACTTCTCTGCATGCCTTGTGATTTTGGATGTACACCTTCAATTTGAAAGTGTGACTAGAGGTGAGCGATTGGTGCAGCTCTGCGCTACCCTAGCTACATTAACACTACTATTTGCATAGTTTACTTTAATATAGGCATTTCTATGATAACATTTAATATTGTTTAATTGATGGTTTAACGGATCCTTGGAGGATGGGCGATCCCAAGCATCCGTTAAGTTATTGTGCATTATTACTACAGTTCACTTGAATTGGTTTACATCGTATAAGTATGTATGTCCTGACTCGAGTTTTTGTGTTATACTTTACGCTCGGGTCAGCCTGAGTATTCACACCTTTGGATTTCTCTTTCTAGAGCTAGGTATCGTTGGAGATTTTGTTTATCTAGTTATCTATCCATTTCAGTTTCAGTTGTTCTATTTCAGCTCTTGTATTTGTGGATTTATATGTATTTGGAATCTCTGTTGAGTTTGTTTTTAGACTAATATTACGTATTGTGTTTTGAGACTTTGTATAGTAGCTTCATGAACTACTATGGTATTTTTATTTTCGCCGCGAGTTATTCTGAGATTTCTGTGTCTGTGATTGGTTTTATTTGCTCCAAATTTTATTACAATATGTTATTTTGAATTACTCAAGTCTGACATGTGTGGGTTATTGTCGATTTGAATGGTCCAAAATAGTGGGTCGTTACAGTTGGTAACAGAGCTTTGGTTTTAGACAAACATTAGCCTACGGAGCAAAATCTCATTAGAGATAGGGTGGAAATACCCTAGAATGAGTGAAAGCAATCTCAGAATCATTTCTTTTTGAGAGAACATATTTTTGAAGTATAAAATTATTTCCAAATGATTTTAAAAGATTTTCATAAATTATATTGGTATAAATTATTTCTTATTTTGAAATCAAGATTTTCTAAACTTCATCCCTTCTGTATCCACCTTGTTAGTAATCTCTTAGTTAGGATTCTTATCAATTAGGATTCCTTAAACTTTGAAACTTCCCACTTGTTCTGAAATCCAGTCTTGTCTTCCCTATTTTTATCCTTTTGATTTTGGGGCATTCCATAACTCCACTTTGAATCACCTCTATAAGGATCGGTGATTCTGTAAATCTTTGAATGATTTGTAAAAGGGTGAAACTCCTTTACAACTGGAATTGATTCACCGGAGATTTTTGTATCCTTGGTTTACGATGTTATCTACCTTCTGCTACATCTAGATACTATCCTTGGTTTATGATGTCTTTGAATGATTTTTGTATCCTTGAATGACCACATTTTATATATAAGAGTGAAATGTTATTGGTAAGGATTATATACCTTTTAAAAATGAAATTTTGAAAGGATTTGAAATTTTGAAAATTTTTTATAAGAAATTTGATTTATATAAAATGATTTATAACTGAAGGGTTTTGAATTCGAATTTCAATGAATCGAACTCTGGTGTTTTGAAATCGGTTTTAAGATTTTGGAAAGTATATAATAATAATACGATTTAAAGATATTTTCTGAATAAGAAATGTTTCAAATGTATTCAAATGAATTCCAATGATTTCGAAGAGATTTCAAAGAAGTTTCAAGAAAATAAAGTCCAGAACTTACTTGTGTTGCTGGAAAATAATTTCAGTGATGAGTGCACGCACCATCGACATTGATTCTCGAGTTTCAGAGTGGGAGAGAGGCCACTTTATTAGCTTTGCAATGCGAGTGATTTTGTGAAACCAAATTTTGATTTCAAAAACTCCGAAGAATAATTTGATTTTCAAAAGATATATGTATGTGTGTGTGTCTACATATATATATATGTATATGTATGTGTGTGTGTGTGTGTGTGTGTCTATATATATATATATATATATATATATATATATTTGAAATGATTTAAAGTAAGCCGGTGTTCAGTCCTCGAGTTTCAGATTTTTTTTGGTATGACCTTATCTATTGGAATTGATTTACTGATTTGTTGCTGATTTCCAACTCTTGGATTGAAGAATTTAGTTTCTTTGACTATTTTTAAAGTTCGAGCACTTCCAAATCAAGGTTAATTTAACTTAGTTTTGTATGTAAGTTTGATAAAGCATATAAGTTTAGTTTTGTATGTTTTAATACAATTTAAATAAGTTTGAAACTATTTTGTTAGGTTAATGAATAAAACTATTTTGAATTATACTAATATGAAATTTAGTTTTGAAATGTTTTGAATAAAAATTTAGTTTTTAAAATATTTTGAACAAAATTTAGTTTAAAGGTTTTAACTTAGTAACATCTTTGATAATCTTATATATATAATAATAATTTTCAAAGGTAAAGAAGATCTTTAAAAAGGGATTTAAAGGAAGGGTTATAGAATTGGTAATCATTTTGGAGATAAGTGATTCTTGGGAAAGATTTGGTTTCGGAAATAGATTGAAATTTAAACCTAGTATTTACATGATGACTTTAGAAATGCATTTGTTTGACATAAATTTTGTTGATTTGGAAATTTGGACTATTTTCTATACCTATTGTTTTAAGAAACTTTGAAACTGAATATATATATATATATATATATATATATATATATATATATCGAAAGAAATGATTTGGACAAATCATATATGGTTTTGAAACTGAAACGTTATTGAAAGGAATTGAAATTGAGAATCTTGTTTTATTAAATACTTTACTTGGGAGTTACCAAAATTATATAAAATTGATTTGCATAAGTAAGATACTGAAAGTGATTTGAAAGATACTATATGATACATATTTTCGAAGTAAAGATATGGAAAGCGCCTTCTGCTTGAAATTCGCTTTGTGGCCACATTGTGGATTCATTCTATCGATATTATTCTCTCTGATTTGGTTTTTCGGATATGATACTCGAGTGACCATCGAATTCCATGGCGATCTCCATGGTCTTACGAGCGCGGCTGCATAACGTAATTCGCCTGGCTGAGATGGCTTATGGGTACGGATGTTTCCTGGGGGTCCAGACGTAACCATATCTGCGATCTATGTAGGTCGTAGCGAAATCCACAGGCTGAGATAGCTTATAGGTACGGATGTTTCCTGGGGGATCTAGGTGTAACCATTGTGTATATGCGGTCTACTAGTCATCATGGTGTAATTCGCAGGGCTGAGATAGCTTACGGATACAGACGTTTCCTGGGGGATGTAGGTGTAACCATTGTGTATCTGCGATCCATGGTTAGACAATGTTTTGATTTGGTTGTTTTGTTTGGATTGTACTTTACATATCTGTTTTTAAAAGTTTTCCGGTATTTTCATTGGGTGTTGAAACAAGTCTACTAAGTACCTGGAGAATTCTAGCTTTGCGCCTGATCAACGCATGGTCAGAGTCTGCAGGAACGAGAGTAAACTTGTTAAGACATCGAGCTACAAAAGTATTTTGATAAAGTATTATATAAAGGATATTTTGATCATTTATTTTACCTTTCTAAATAATATAAAATGTTTTAAATATTGTTTACTTCGAACTAACAAATTTGAATAAAATGACTATTCATCATATATTAAAATGTTTAAAATGTTATAAATAAATAAAAAATTAATTGAAATTTATATGGTTTTAAAATAATGGTTCATCCTTGTCTTTCAACCTATTTTTCCTTCTAGCTATTCCTATCCTCCTACCTTCTTCCTCTTCGAGGTTCCTTTCTGCATTATGGAAAGAGTTGGTTCTTTGGCTTATCGTTTGGATTTGCCCGAGAAGCTTTCTGGAGTGCATGATGTATTCTACGTCTCACATCTTCGCTGGTATCTTCATGACCCATCTCTGTTTTTTCAGCCTTCTGCTCACGATAGCTTGGATATTGAGCCTAATCTGACTTTCGAGAGGAAGCCACTTCGTAGTGTCGACAGAGGCACGAAGCAGCTAAGAAGGAAATCTGTTAGTCTGATCAAAGTACAGTGGAGTACTGATGATCGGGATCGTACCTGGGAGACGGAGGAGAGCATTCATGCTTCGAATCCTGAATTGTTTGTTTCGGGTACTATTTGCTTTTCTATCTTGCTTTTTCTTATTTTTCCTTCTTCGTTCTTTTTCGAGGACGAAAAGATTTGAGTAGGGGAGAGCGTAACAACCCTGTATTTTGTGATTATTTTATTTGTATATTTCAATTATTTTAATTGAATTTCCTGATTTAAAAGATTTATTTTATTTATTAAAATGAATAAATTTTGTTATTTTAAATATAAATTCTGATTTTTACGTGAATTATAATTTCAAACATGAATAAATAGAATATTTTCCAAAAATGTGGATTTTGGTCAATATGGTCAAACTTTGACTTTTAAATTTAAAATTTAAATATTTTAATTTTTGAATTTTACCTTTTATTATGAAAATAAATTAAATTTCAAGTCTACTGCTTTTCGTTGAAATCTGATTAGTATTGTGAAAGTTATGCTTTTTAAACCATTGTGTGTAAATTGATTTATTTAACAAAATTGTTTATTTTAATTTATATAAATAATATTTTTGTTTGCCATATCATGCTCTACTTTGTGTATATATGTGTAACATGAAATTTTATGTATATATTTTATTTTTAAAACATTTTTAAAAGTGTAGTTATAATTTTCCAATGTTAATTGTATATTGTTCATATTTTTAAATTCTAGTTTTAATTAAATGACTGTTTTCTTATTTATTTTCTATTTTTCCTTAAAATATTTATTTATTTTACTTTCTATTTTATTTTGTTTCCATTTTTATTTTATTTACTTACTTTCTATTTGTTTAGTTTGATTAAAAGAAATAAGAAATTCTAAAGGACAAAACCTTTTCATATTACTTGTAACTTTTAAATTGACTTGTCTTTTCATTTGCTTTTGCCTCTTCATTATCTTGCTTTGACCGTCCTTTTTCTTTTGGTTAGCCATGTATCTCATTTCATTTTCATGTGAGAAACTTCTCACATCTCAAAAATTCACAGCCATGCCAATTTCTGAATATTTTTGTAAGTCTTTTAATGGCTTTCTTTCTCACTTTTCCTTCTTCTTTTCAATGATTTTTTGCCTTTGCTTCTTCTAGCTTGCTCAGCCTAGCCTCTACCACCATCACCACCGATTACCACCACATCATCCACGGCAACACCACCTCCTCATCCCTTATCAAGACCTGGCTGTGACCATAGATGATGCTATCACCACAAATTTGCAAACACTCCACAAAATTTGCGAGATGAGCTCATGTTTCACCACACACATTCATATATGCACTTCGGCCACCCCATAGCCACCACCTGCAAACACCATCTCTGGTCGCAACTTCACCTCTGTCCAGATATGAACTAAGCATGGCCGAGCCATGCAATGATCAAGCCGAGCCAAAATGTTGCACAAAACCACTCCTTTTGGCCTTGACCCTATGTATGCTTCATGTTGCAACTTCTACCATCTTCATCTCCTTGCTACATTTTTGATGCCATGCCCGAGCCAAAGCATGATCATGGCCATGCATATGATCCTCTATGGCCAAGCACTTGAATGGCTAAAGCAAGGTCAAATCATTTTGTCCTTTGTTAGGTTCAATTTCCAATGGTTTCAATATTGATTTGAGTTGAATATATTTTTGTATATTCTTTTGTTTTTGTTGTTGTTTACAAGATTAATATCTTGGCACTCCTCCCGCTTGAATCAAAGTCGTGTTGTATCATGCTATCGTGCTTTCTGGAATCTATTCTGTGTAGTTTGATTTGCTATCTCCAGCTTAAAGATGTGAGTATTCACTCATGACATTTATACTTATATAATTGTGAATTGATAGCAAGTGAATGTGTAGAATTGTTATATGTGTAGAATTGCTATATCATGTTATACGTGCCTGTGATATGAATCATATGATGTTAACCCTATTTACAAACCTGTCATATCATCTGTTACTACTATATGTTGCTATGCTGTTTATTTTATTCTGTTCTCACACTGCAAGTTCCCCGTAGAATAGAATCACTATGGGTTGAAATGATACATACCCGAACAGACTTTAGAATAAGGAAAATCGTTATTAGCTGAAATGATAGGCCTGAGCGATTTTTATTTATTTTATTTGACTTGGGATTGCAGGTTTGAAATGATAGAATTCGGATTTTTCTTTGTAAATTACGGATTGAAATGATATATTATCCGTATCACTTGACCTAGGTTAGAAAATTATATACAGACTCATGGTTATTATATATATTTTTCTAGAATTTTAGAAGTATTTTTAAAATGTAAATTTATGATATTTTTGATTTATATTGAATTAAAAATGATTTTTATAAAGTATTAGTGATTTTTACAAGTTAAATATTTTAAATAATGAATGGTAAAGTTGAAATTTGAAATATAAATTAATTTTGAATTTTTTTTAAAAATTGGAGTTAAGTAAATAAAATATGATAATTTGATTTAAATTTGAATTTAAAATGACTTAATAAAGTGTTTTTGATTTTTCTATGAATTAAAATGGTTAAATAAATGAATATTTGAAAGTGCAATTTGAAATATAACTTGACTTGGAAATGTGAAATTTGGTTTAAGAATAAAAGTTAAGTGAAGTAAATAAAAATGGAAATTAAGTTTATATTTTAAATGGTAATTAAATTTAAGTGTTAAGTTAATTTATAAAAATGTAAAGAATAGAAAATTGTACACTTGAATTTAGTAAGTGAATTATTAAGAAAAAATTGATTTTATGTATAAATTTTACGTTATAAAAATCATAAGTTAAAGGGTATTTAAATGAACATTTTTGAGTGAAAAAAATATGATTTTTATAAGTTAAAATGGTTTAAATCAAAGTTTAATTGTTGCTGAAACTGTATTGAAAAGCTGAAAATTGAATTAACAGCACTTCAGAGAAGCTATCATTTCTGAAGTTAACTTAAAATTCGTTGTAAAGGATATTACAACACTTTGTAAGTGCTGTGGTTGATACAAATGAACTAAAGGCTAAAATTAACTAAGAGCTACTATAGCACTTGGTAAGTGTTGTTGTTGTAGAAACTAAAAGTTAAATCTGAAATTAATAAAAGGGCTATTGTAGCACTTGATAAGTGCTGCAGTTGGCTGAAATGAGATTTTTGAATATAACTGAACTAATACTACATTAGTTTATAAATGCGATCTTTTCTGAATTGAATTGTTTTCAAATGTAACTTACCATAGCATTTTCTAAGTGTCAAGAAAGCTGCAATTTCACCGTTTTAATGTACTTAAGTGAATAAATGAACTCTGAAAAGGCTAAAATTTTGGGAATTTAACATTTGATTTGAAGGTATAATGACTCCACCTTTTTATGGTTTAAATGGATGATTTTAATTCGAAATGAAAAACGTTTTTGAAATTTTAACCACGGGTACACTTCTTTGTATGCATTGTGATTTTGGATGTACACCTTCAATTTGAAAGTGTGACTAGAGGTGAGCAATTGCTGCAGCTCTACGCTACCCTAGCCACATTAACACTGTTATTTGCATAGTTTACTTTAATATAGACATTTCTATGATAACATTTAATATTGTTTAATTGATGGTTTAACGGATCCTTGGAGGATGGGCGATCCCAAGCATCCTTTAAGTTATTGTGCATTACTACTACAGTTCACTTGAATTGGTTTACATTGTATAAGTATGTATGTCCTGACTCGAGTATTTGTGTTTTACTTTAAGCTCGGGTCAGCCTAAGTATTTATAGCTTTGGATTTCTCTTTCTAGAGCTAGGAATCGCTGGAGATTTTGTTTATCTAGTTATCTATCCATTTCAGTTTCAGTTGTTCTATTTCAGCTCTTGTATTGGTTGACTCATATGTATTTGGGATATCTATTGAGTTTGTTTTCAGACTGATATTATGTATTTTGTTTTGAGACTTTGTATAGTAGCTTCATGAACTACTATAGTATTTTTATTTCCACTGCGAGTTATTCTGAGATTTCTGTGTCTATGATTGGTTTTATTTGCTCAAAATTTTTCTTACAATCTATTATTTTGAATTATTCAAGTCTGACATGTGTGGATTATTATCGATTTGAATGGTCCAAAATAGTGGGTCGTTACACTAGTTAACAAAATCCAATGTAGAATATTAAATAACCGAACTAAATGATTATAACATGGGTACATGAACAATCATAAGTTCGTTGTTTAATGGTTTTAAAAATATTCTACTATCTTTATAGTTCTTTCTTATAAACACAGTCTTCCTTTGCAATTTGATTTAAATTCAAACTGTTTGATTTTTCTATCCAAATATTGGCTAAACTTTGATGCTTATTGAATGATACTTTCGTATCAGTTCTTCGATCCTTCCTAAAATCCACAAACAATCGCTTCTATTGACATCAAGAGACATTGGTTGTTATGTGCAAATAGATTTTTCTAAATCAATATTAAGAATTTTTTTTCAACATGTGTGTACGAAAACTCAAAATCAAATAGAATGTCAATTTTGCTATTAAAATCGATATTAACTTAAACACGGTGAATAATAAATCTATTATATTAATTTCAACAATTGAAATTTACATTGTTAGTCTTATCAATGTAGCTTTCTATATTCCAACTACATTGATCTTTTTCTCAAAAACACTGTTGCGGTTGATGGATCATATCCCTTTAAGTAATCCAATCAAGTTTATTTGATAATGGACTTGGAATCCATTCCGGACTCGTGCATCATGCTAAATGGTAGAGACAATACTCATTATAGCTTATTGACAACCAAGGAAATTCTTTTCTCCAAATTGATAAGAAACTCGCAGTTTCTCCATAATATGTAAGAATCCTTATTAGAAATTCTTATGTGTATCTATTTAGGCTTAGCTAATTTCATTTCATCTCACGTGACTTATTTTATCTTTAGATCATATTCAAATCTAATTTACTCCTATAATTTCTAAAATAAATTCCTTAGTCATGAAATTGGCGTTTCTTGAACCAACAGTTCTTTCTCATTACGAGCAGGCGTTTAGAAACATTTTATGAACCACCATTATATATGTATAAGTATAAATCTTATTTAGCTTTCAGTTCACAAAAATTTAAAATCATAACATAAGTGTTCAATCAATATTTGCCTTCCCCAAACTGCTTAGGGGTGATCCACACAAGATCCATCACGAACAAATATAATGTGTAGTCTCTTGAATTACATAACTTGCCAACTCCTTAGTCTAGAATAAGTAGGGGTTTATTATAAACTTTTATCTTGTATGATCCCATAAACTATGTTTTGGATGAAATTAACTTAAACCTATGTACTTATTCTTAAATATACATCTTAAAAGAAAGAAGTTAACTCAATTTCAGTCATTATCAATCGTTATTTGTCTGATAATATCCAATCACTCCTTGTCAATGCATCATTATGTATCATAGGAAGGAGTGACTTTTGAGATTATATCCTATTCGTTTTAGGTACTTTTAGAACTCTTTCCAATACACTCACTTATTTAATCGAATCAAATATTTATTTGTTTTCTACTTTCATTTTGTATTCAATGAACTTATCATAGTACATTACTTGTGTATCAAATACACATGTTCATTTCTATGATAATTCATTTGTAAATTTAATAAAGTGGGTCTATTTGGTATCATTAGACCTTAGACTACATATATCTAAGTGTATTAATACGAAGTGGTCATTAACTCTTTTGTCATTTATTTCAATAATAACTCATCCATGAATTTAACAAAATAAGTGGATCTTTTTTGGTATCATTATATTTGGAATTACATACATCTACATGTATCGATATGAAGATTTCATTAGCTTTTTTCTTGCTTCCATCGAATTGGTGTTTCGCTCTTAATCTTTTGAGATAAATGTCTCTGTTATGGATGGGAGCACCTCTAATAGCAGTCTCTAACACGACACTCCTGTGGCCATCAATGACCCTTATTTGTTGCTAATAAACTCCCTTATTAGGTGGAACTTTCAAAGACTATGTTTTGATTTCTTGTGAGCTCATGGTTCCTTCGCATTTTTCATCATAGCATTATTATCACATAAGAATGTTATGGGTTTCTTAATATTTGTAAATACCCTTAGCTCACCCATAAATTTGCACATACAGACTACTTCTTTTATTACTTTGCTGAGGGCGATGTATTTAGCCTCTGTCATAGAATCAACTACAGCTTCCTACATGGATTTTTTCTAACCATTCAATGCAAATACATAACTCAACACCGATTTACTAACGTTGACATCTTTTCAAAAGCTAGAACCTATATACCCCGCCATAAGGAGGTTTTCAATCCTATATATAAGGAATTATCTTTAGTATCTCTCAGATACTTAAGAAACACTTCATTATCATCCAATGTTTTTCCCTGGGTAGACTGATATCAACTTACACATCCTAATGCATAATTGTATCTGTTCTAGTACATAGCATATCATATATGATGGAACCGATTGCAAATGCAAACGGTATCCTATTTGTATGCTCTTTTTCTTCTTATGTATGAGGTGCATCCTTCTTAGAAGGACTATTTTAGAATGCATCAAAACATTTCCATGCTTGGAATACTCCATATTAAACCTTTTTCGTATGGTATGTGTGTGTATGTATATAGGGATTGAGACAACCTCAGCAACCTTTTGGTCTATCTCTATTTATCCTAGTACCAAATATATATGTTGCTTCTCCTATATCATTCATAGAGACGCTCTTTGACAACCATGCTTTTACTGATGGCAACAATACAATGTCAGTGCTAGTCAGGAGCAAATCATCAGCATTCAAGATTAAGAATAAGATAGCATTTCCTGTTCTTTCTGGTGTATGTATTCATTCTATGTGTTTTGATAAAAATCAAACTGTTTGAAAACAATTATACCAACTCCTTAAAGCTATCTTAAGACTACAAATGATCTTAATAATTTCAATGGCTTACTCTCGCTCCCATTGACCTAAAAACCCTCAAGCCGTAACACGTAAGTGACATTCTCTAAATCACCATTTAGAATATTGTTTTCACATTCATTTGCCATATTTCATAGTTATATAACGCGGTGATAGTGAGTATGACCCGAATGGACTTAAAGCATGGCAATGGCAATAACATTTTGTCATAATCAACGCCTTAAATTTGATGGAACCCTTTCCCCACTGGTCTTTCCTTATAGGTCTCTACATATCCATATGCATTTAGTTTTTATTCAAAATACATTTGCATTTTATGGGTTTTATCCCTTCAAGTATGTCATCAAATGTCCAAACTTTGTTGTCATACATGGATTCCATTTTGGATTCCATAGCTTTAAGCCAACGTATAGAGTATTTACTTTGCAATGCTTCTCATAATATGAGGGGAATGTCATCTTCTAAGACACGATCTTCTTTCCCCCATCCATGAGAAAACCATCATATCTATTTAGTGTGAAAGATTCCTTATTGGGCCTTCTAACAGGTTGTGTTGTTTTTGTATAATGGTGAATTTGATTCTTCTACCAGTTCTAGCTCTATGTTAACTTCTCGGATCTCATCTAAGTCTAGAAATTCATTGTTAATTTCTTTTAATAGAAGTTCCTTTTCTTAAAACACAACGTGTCGAGAAACAATACCTTTTTATTTCTTATTGTTATAGAAAATATATCTTAGAGATTTCTTATGATGTTCTATAAATTTACACAAAGCTATCTTACCACAAGTTTATTAGGGCTAACATTCTTAACATAGACTAGACAACCCTATACCTTTAATACTTGAGAAGGGATTTCTTTCCATACATCATCTCATATGGTGTCTTAGATAAAGAATTAGTTAGCACCAAATTCTATATGAGTGCTGCGGTTTCCAACTCATATCCCCATAGAAAAGAGGTAACTCAGCCTTACTCGTCATAGAATGAACCATATTTAATAGGGTTTGATTCCTTCTTTCCAAAATACCACTATGATGTGGAGTATATGGTGGAGTAATCTGAGAGATGATCTAATTATCTTTTAAACACTATTGAAGCTTATGTCTAACATACTCACCCCACGATCTAATCGAAGTATTTGATTTGGTTGTTCGTCTTATTTTCAACCTTGCTCTTATACTCTTTAAATTTCTCACAGATATTGGATATATTCTTCATAAGGTATACATATCCTAGTCTCGAAAAATCATCAATAAAAATTATGAAGTAAGATGAATTCTCCTTAGTCATTATAGGCATCGGGCCATATAAATCAGTATGTATGAGACGCAAAAGTTCATCAACACTTTTATTGCTCCGACTAATGGTGTGCTTGGTCATTTTCCTTTGAGACATGACTCACAAGTGTCAAATGATTCATAATCAAATGATAGTAAAAAACCTTCAATTTTCAGTTTGTGCAGTCTTTTATCACCACATAATCTAGCCTACAGTGTCATAAGTAACTATTATTAATGTCAATAAAAGATTTATTAATATCACGTATATGATTATAGTTGTATACAAAAATGCCATTATCTAAAACACCATTGTAGATATTATTTCCATCAAACACAATATTCATATTATTGTTATTACAATGAAAACCAAAAGTTGTCTCAAACAATCTAGAAACAGACATAATACCATATTTTTTTAATATAATAGCAATTGTTAAGAACTAAATCAAATCCACTATAAAAATTAAGTGATAGCCTCCGACTGCAATTGCATCTGCAATAGATCCATCTACAACTTGAAGTTTCGTTTCACCTTTTGCCACATGCTGTCAGCCCCTAAGTCCCTGTAACGAACTACATATATGAGTCTCAGATCTAGTATATAAACCCAAGGTAATTTACAAAACAATTTTGAATCATAAATGTACATTTAGGTTAATTAGATTCCTTCTTCTTTTCTTCAACCATCTTAAGATGGTCTAAACAAATGCATTTCCCATACCATTTTTGTGACAATGGTAACAATCACCTTTGTCTATAGGGGCATCTTCTTATATTTCTTAGAACCAAGCTTGTGCATCTTGGAACATCTCAGAGATAATGCATCACCACTTATAACTAACACATGTTTTGATCCTTAAATGATCTCTTAGCTAACCTTAACATATTGAGTAGCTCAACAAGGCTTATGCTCAATTGGTCCATATAGTAAGTCAAAATGAATAGGTCGTAGAGTCAATGAGCAAGGATCAAATCCAAATGCAGTTCATTGCTTTTCTTAACATCTAGCTCAGAAAGTCTATCAATATAGCATTTCATCGTTAAGACAAATCCTCTACACGATTGTTCTTACTCATTTTTGTATTGAACAACTTCATTGTAATCTCGTACCTTACAGAACGAGATTGCTTCCCAAATAAAACATTGACTCTTTCAAAGATTTAATGGACATACATATTTCCATGTTTTCTTTACAGTGGCTTGTCTAAAGTAGACAACACAAAAACTTAAGCAATTTTGCAATCAGCTACCCAAGTGCCATAACATTTTAATACCTTAAGGTCAGCTTTTTCAATAAGTTTTTGTCTTGAAGGTTCGGTAATTGATGACTGTTTGTACCAAAATGGGGCACAACACTCTTCGGAAGTTTTTGAAGAGATAACAGTGAAGAATATAAATTTAAAATGAAGATTATCTAACAAAAACTCCAACTAAAAGGAATGTAAATGCACAGACAAGCGATTTAGAGTGGTTTGGCGTGTTGCCTACGTCTACTATGAAGTTTTTATGACTTTATTGATTCTCTTTGAACAATTACAAGTGATTACAGCGAATAATAGCAAAATACAACTTGGAATTCGAATTCAACAGCAGGAGTATGGTGCAAATCTCGATCCGGCAGAGTCTGGGCGCTTGAGAATCAAAAGATCCTTCTTCTTTGAGCTCTGGGGCTCTATTTATAGGTGTAGGAGGATGATATCGCGCTCAAACTTCGGGAGACTCGTTCTGGCACGTGAGGAGGCCCATGCGACCGATCCTGGAGAGTTTTGACTCGATTCGTGATTGACATGAAATCAATTCGTATCGATCAAGATTGTGTCCAATGGAGCTGAAACTTGGTGGAAGCAATCTTTGGCTTGTACGTAATCTCCTGTGAAAATTTCATAGCATTTGGATCAGTGGATTTTGAGTTATTGTCGATACGAAATTGGATTTCTCGGTGGCTGTCTGGTTCGAAACCATGATTTCGAATCGATCTACTTCGACTCGATGAAGCACGTGATTCTACGGTGACATGGCGCGCACTCCTTGCATCGATCCACCTTTTGCTCCGGTTTGACCGTGTCGCATCCATGGATCTCGCCTCATTTCTATCGATGACCGTTGCGTCAATCTAGGCTCTTTTGACTTGGTGGACACGAACAAGCTATTGGACATGGATTCGAACAAGAGCCCCTGATGGATACGAAATAGCCACCATCTGATGGATGCGACGCAAGTCATCTGATGGATACGAAGAGTAGTTGCCTGATGGATTCGAGACAGATGGATGCGATGGTACTGAACCCCTGACCGATGCGAAGACGATGGATTCGATCAGAAGCTCAACTACGGATACGAGGTATTGATAATTCGATGGATTCGAACAGCAATAACACTGATGGATACGAACCAATGGAGACTGATGGTTACGAACAGGACTTCTCTTGATGGATACGAGCCAAGTAGGCACTTGATGGATACAAAGTAGGCTAGAGCCAGTCGATACGAAACACGTGCTCAATCGATTTGTACGAGATTGATCTTAGCCGAGGCGTCCTGATGGATTCGAATGAGATCGAGTCGTACTTAGGCTTCTTGATGGATTCGAACTCGATCGATATGAAGCTGATGGATACGAATACTGATAGCTCGATCGATATAAACCAGGGGAATTGATCGATGCAAAGTGGGTGATGGATGTAGACCAGATCGAGTCGAACTGTGGCCTACTGATGTATACGAAAACGAGGTTGTTTCCTCTAATTTGAATCGATCATATCTTGAGCATACGAACTTGGATTGACCTGAAATTTGGAATGCTAGCTTCCATGGCTTAGTTCATCATGTCTTGTTAGTTGTAGCATGGTCCGGACTCGGAAAATTTTTACCGACATCCATAGTAGACATATGTATTAATGATCTCCAGGACGATTCGTCCTTGGTTCCTAGTCAAGCTCTTGGTGTCACGGCCTTGCCAAAAGGCGGGATAACATTTGCTCCCCAAAGTACGTCATGTGGAAACATGACGTGCTTTGAAAAGCTGCAGTCTTCATTCTAAACAGTCATTGTCTTTTTGTTGAAAGCTGTAACCCTGCGTCGCAGTAGCCGATTGTTGCATGATCAGTGCTTAGCTGTTTGTCGCTGTAATCGTTATTAAGTGAATATCCGATTCCTGTTAATGCTGAAAATGGGACATTAGTTTGACATATATGTACATACGTTGATCTGACTCTCGTTAACGTTGCATGTTCATGAGTCGTTGTCAGCTTTCATGTACCGAATTTCGCATCGATCCTCCCCTGAACCGATGTGAAACTCGAGTTGTAACAACGCTTGATGGTTGTTTTTGGATGTTCCTTCGTATCGATCCTCTCCTGGATCTACAGAGGAGTTTGAAATGTTGTTCTCGCTTCGATATGTTTAACATTAATGGATGTGAATCATCATTTCGTATCGATGGTCTCCGTTGTTTGATATGAATAGGAAATTCATAATTCGTATCGATGAAAGTTGGCTTCTGGATGCTGTGACCTGCTGGATTCGAACGGCACAGTTCGCATCGGCACGTTGCGGGTGGAGTCGAACCGATCGAAACGAATTGCAGTTTCGAACCGATAAACCATGGTGGTAACTTCGCCTCGATGAAGGCAAGGGCCGATGGGTTCGAATAGAGCATTCGAATCGATTCGTGGGTTGACCGGTTGCAACCAGTCACGTTGACTGGGCGGCGAATCGACCCAGTCTCTCCCTAGGCTCCATATAAATACTCAGGAATTCAGCCATTTTCACTTTTTTACTTTTTATTGCCGCACCCCCTATGTCTACTTTCACATCGATACACGTCCTTTGAGAAAGAAAAAAACTGCATAGTGCCTTCGAATCGATCAGATTCACCCTTCCAATCCTTCTAATTTCAACTTCAATTTAGGTAATGAACCGGTTGCAACTAAATCCAAACGACGAGGCTTGAATCTCAGATCCACTCCATCTTCACCAATTATCCATTCTGGCAATCTTTTAGGTTTGATCTGGGTCAAAGCTTGGTCGAAAATGGCCATGGCGATGTCTCTGTTGATTGGGGAAGAAAGAGTGGAAAAAATAAATCGATCTGTGTTTCTTGTCGATCCGGAGACCTATGTTCGAATCGATGCAGACAATGACGTTTTTTCTTGGATTTTGCATCGATTCCTGGGATTTCCTAAGGGAGATGTTGTAGCTCGTATCGATTGAAATGGGGGTAGATCATGTCGACCAGTAATGATCGTTGCGAGAATTAAGCAAGTAGTCCTCTCGAACTCCTCGGCTTTAGATTGATACGAATCTTACTTTAATGATCGATACGACAAGTATCGATTCGAATGTGATCGATGTGAAACCGTGAATTTCCTGATCGATACGAATCTGTCTATCGAGGATCGATTCGAACCCATCTTTACTGATGATACGAACTCGAACCTTAATGATCGATTCGAAGTTTGCCTCTGGTGATCGATACGAAATTCAGATCTTGACGGATATTCGAACCTATCCCATGATGGATACGAAATTTTGAACACTTTTTAGCACAATTCCGACGAGCTTCATTTTCGCATATCTGGACTTGACCGTTAAGCTGCATACTTGACTACCTTTCGAAGCTCGTCGAAGGCACGATAACTTAATACGATGATAACAGATTTTAATTTGGATCGATTGTTAACATCTGGATGATTTGGGGATGATGGTTAGCGATGACGGTCATTCCAACTGGATTCCGATTATCTTCGTCGTTTGCCAATTTTTCTCTAACTCTGCAAAATTTATTCAAGCAATGCACAGCACTGCACTGCACAACACACACTTTACATGAGGGGAACACACAGGCTCTTTGTCATCTAATGATAATTTCTCATGAGTTAGTTAGTTATGGAAACTCCAAGCTCGCAGCCACAGGAAACTCGGAGTTCAATTCCTTCCGTGGTTGAAATACCTGAGATTGAGGTCGAAGTTATCGATCCAGCCCCTGACGAGGTACCAGACGCACCTCTTATCAATAGTCCGCCATACTCTGTCCCATCCAACATTTCGGAAGATATGCTAGGGAAAATATGCTTAAGGCACGGCTTGTCGATGGACGACGTGCTACTACCAGGACCAAATAACAGACCACACAATCCACCAGAAAGGTATACCGCATTTAATCGACATGTGTGCGCAGCTGGGACGCTCCCCCCGTTCAATCAATATATAAGAGAAGTGCTATCCTTTATAGGGATCGCTCTATCTCAACTACACCCAAATGGATATGCTTCGCTCAATAGCTTGTTCATTGCATTTATGGAGCACCTCTATCGTCCACCCCGACTGACTGAGATATGATACCTGTTCAATTCCAAGAGTCGGACAGACAGTCCATCCTTCACATTTCTAGAGGCCGTGAGAAATTGTCAAATAATCACGGGTCCTGGACCAGGCTAAGCTACTTCAAAACGGAGTGGTTTAACGTTAGATGCCCCCCAGGATTTGCCAGGCGATGGCTATTTAGACGTGAGTTTTGCTATTTTCTCGAGCAATTGACAAGATAATTGTAAACGAGACCCAACTCATATTCTCTTTTTCTTTACAACGATAATTCAGCGACCCGAAGGAGGATATTACAAGGAAATAGTTCGGGTTCTTCAAGAGGTCCCAGGCGAAGATAGAAATATTGACTTGGTCCTGACGGACAGGAATCTCAGTATTCTTGGCTGATCGAGCGAAGACAAAGTGTAAGGCTCGACGGTGCATTAAGAACTATCTCGAGGGAGCAAGTTAAGCAAAAAAGCCTAGAGTTGTTATAATCAAAGAGGATGACTTTGAAAGAACCCACACCAATGAGGAACCGTTGGGCGAGCCTGCGGATGCAGCCTAGGATTCTGAAGAGAAGAGAAAAGGCAAGGCAGCCGTTTTCAAGCCATCCAAAAAGGGGAGATGGAAATCTGTTGTCATGTCCCGGCCCGCCTCCGGAATTAGAATTTTGGAGATGTCCCCTCCAAGAGCAGAAATTCTTTATGAAGGGTTCGCTGGTCTTCCAATTCCGGACGATGTGTCCATGCAGCATGATGCTGGATTGGATGAACTCCAACATGCCCTAGTTTTAAGCGAATCTCTACCCGCTAGCGTGGTTGACACATCCGGTTGGTCAGGGGGATGCACATACATACACACTTCACGGTACTACACGATTTTTTGACCGTAAGCTGCCTTTTTCTGAGGATTATTAACTTCGTTTTTGTTTTGCTTTGCAGATACCATGTCCGGTCGAGGCTCAATGCTCGGTAGTCTATGCAGAAAACGTAAATCTTCGTCTTACTACGACTCACACGGGAGGGAAGGAGATAGGGATCATGATCAAGGCTATTCCAGCTAGGAGCGGTCTGATAGGGATAAAGGATATATACGCCGATCTCGATCTCGCACACCCCTTCCTAGAGCTCCCGCACCGCCTCCGGTTCATGTTTCGAGGCCTCCAGAAACTCCACGGCACAAGCCGTCTTCCCGCTCTTCACGGTCCGACTCTCATTTTCCAACTGAAGTGGCGGATCCTTCAACTACTACACAGGCTCTCGTCGAGCCCACTGGGGAAGGAGCAATGAAGCTCGCTCTGTTGAAAAGGACTTTCCTGATATATGTTTTGATGGATTCGTCTTTCCCCCACGCTTCAAAAGGATGCCGGTGTCAGCCGAAACTACAGTACATGATTATGTCGCGGACATATTTTTCCAGTATTAGGAATGGTCGAAAACTGCGAAAAAAGCATCGAAGGTGGCCTTCGACTGGGCAGTCATGATTGTAAAGCTGGAGAAAGAACTCGGCCAGAAAGACCGTATTATTCAAGTGTTCAATAGCGAGGCAGAGTCTTCTCGCCAATCTGAGATTGAGGCCCTTAAAAAAGCCGACGAGGACCAGGCGGCGATGGATAGAATGAAGCAGGATCATTATGCCACAGTGAGGACATAGGCCATAGGAACACCATCATTACCGTTGAACGGGACGCAGCCCTTAAAGAACTTAACGAGCTTAAGTCCAAATTTTCTGAAATCATAAAGGAAAAGGATGTTGCTAACGTTGCCGCACAGGAAGCGTGCGATCAAGCGGTGGTGCTCCGGAGGAAAAGAGATGTGGCCATGGAAAAGGTCCACGAGGTAGAGGCCGAAGTTGATGAGAAGGTTCGACAGGCAGAGATCAGGCTTGAGGCGGACATAGAGGAGCTTCTCATTACTTACAACGCCAACGTACTTAGACATAGGAACTTGGCATGGCTCGACGACTACTCTACACATCTATACAACGACTGGAATTTGTTGGTCGAAGAAGTGACGGCGGTGCTATTGGGTGGTGCCTTCGATGAATTTGAGCTGGAAAACCGCATATTGAGCGAAGATGAAAAGAAGGTTCTCCATGATTCTATGATCTTTCATGCAAGAGAGAGACTAGGCACCCAGCACTTAGAAATTGGGGAAGGTTCCAGAGTTGAGCATCCTGCTACAAGTTCTAAGATTGTTACTTCATCTCGATCTGAGCCCACTCCAGTGATCGAGCCCCAGCCCGTCCCGGATATGATCCTGAACAGCCACGCCTATCTTCTATTAAGGAGCATTCATCCGAAGCTATTCAGCCAACCGCAAGCCGAACTGAGGAAGGTACTCTGAACAAATTTCATGTGTATATGAAATGAAGGGCCGGTTTTTTGAAGCTTGTTCTAACAACTTCTTTTCTTCCTTGTCCAGTGAGCAAAGTTACATTGACAGTGCCTCCTGCAATCCAAGAATCACATCAAGTGCAGGAGGCCATCGTTACTGAGGCGATCACCACGATTGCGGTCGCGTCGATTGAGGTGACACAGGAGAGCTCAATTTCCTTTGACGAGCAGATGATGAATGAGCTCCTGGGCCGACACAGTGACCCTTTTGCGGACATTCCGTTCGTTCTTGGTGCATTCCCGCCTGCTTTTGGTGCTTCGTCACAGTCCACTGCGTCCCCTAGCAAAGCTCATGCTATTCGAGAAGCATAGATATTGGCAGAAATTAATGTTGAGATGGAGGCAGCGGCTCATGACGGTGATTCTGAGGATGGAGTGACGGCACCGGGTCCGACTCCACTTAGGATGATATCACCCAAGGGGACACTGGTTGATACTAGAGTGTCTACTCCGCCCCTGGTTGCAAATCCAGTTCCTCCGACTCCTCCTGAAGAGAGCATCCCCGTAGACTCGAGTTTGGAGGAAGAGATCGATATCATGCCTTCGTCCGGAGATTCCCCGCCTAAAGAGAAAAGTTCGAAACGAAAGATCGTTAGCGATGCCGGTGGCTCCACACTGAAGAAAAAGCCGAGGAAGAAGAAGGAATAAATAGATTCCTTAGACACACTTTTAGGTAGATAGGAGTTTACTTTTGCTTTAGTAGGTCGTGTATAGACGAGGATTTGGCCCCCGCTAGAAGGCATTTTTTGGAAGAACTTGTGCATAAATTCTTATTTCCAGTTAGTTGAAATAAAACTTTATTTTATTTGCTTCAACTATTTTTTCTGTCTTTTGCGCTTAAGTGTTGTAACGTTCGAATCATTGCTTGGTGTGCTTGTGGAGTATCAGTTTTGGAATTGAATATGTTTCATACACAAGTTTTAAAATCATGGACATAAGCCGCGACACAAGATTAAGCTGGATACTCGATGTCGTATTGTTTCAATCAATGTTTCACACTTAAGCGCTGCCCTCAGCTTGGGGATCCAGTTGTAATGACTGGCTAATGATCGCACTACTATTTCTGCCTTCCCGGCTTAACATCGTCAAATCGATGTTGAAGCAAGTGAACGGTAAGCGGTTTCAGTTGTGTGCGTTTACTGATAATAATCGCATCCACACTACGGAGATCGGTATTTATATTTCGGTGGTCAGTCGCACCTGTCACAAATCTTGAGCACATGTCCATACTCTGGGGACTTAGGATAATTTGTGATCGATAATATGTTTTGCACTCTGGGAATTCGAGAGTTATCAATATTTGTAGCACAGCTCGCACTCCCGGAACTTTGATTCGGCATTTATACTCCAATTCGCACTCTGGGAATCTAGAGTTGATGTTTATACCCTAATTCGCACTCTGGGAATTTGGAGTTAATGTCTACATTCCGTTTTGCACTCCGGGAACCTAGAGTTGATGTTTATACTCCAATTCGCACTCTGGGAATTTGGAGTTAGTGTCTACACTCCGGTTCGCACTCCGGGAACCTAGAGTTGATGTTTATACTCCAATTCACACTCTGGGAATTTGGAGTTAGTGTCTACACTCCGGTTCGCACTTCGAGAACCTAGAGTTGATGTTTATACTCCAAATCACTCTGGGAATTTGGAGTTAGTCGACAGATGGCCAGTCACATCTGTTTGGACTTTTTAGGAGGTCGTTCACACTCTGGGAACGATAGATTTATCGGGATCGTGGATGGTCGGATCACATCTACCCCAAATTAACAAGCGAGGTCGTTAGATGGACGGGTCCATCCTCCTCTAACTTGGTTAGGACACGGTTGGAGTCGTTAGGCGGACGGGTCCGCCCTCTCCAAAGCCGTTCTTAGAATTTTCACACTCCAACTCGCGCTCTGGGAGTTTAGAGTGGTTTTAAGGATTGTCGTGTATCAATCCTTTTTTATATTAGCGTAGTGGCTTGCCCCCAAGCTCGGGTATCATTTAGTGAGTGACCAGTCATATCACAGTCATTTGCTATTTGAATAAATTCCACCGTTCGATAGAACTTAGCTCTCCGTGCATCGTGATGTTGTACATTATATTCAATAAATCACAGCTTTGGCTCGAAGAGATGGCATTTTATTGCTGAAATGAGAAAACATGGCAAAGTCATTTGCCTTATTACAAATTCAAATTTCGAAATGCGAAAACAAATTGCAAATAAAAGAATGAATCGGATAAATGAAGCCTGTCATATGTAGTAGCGATGAAGGCTTTCACTATTCCAGGCTCTTGGCAAAGTAAGACTGTCAACGGTCGATAACTTGAATGTGCCATCCCCGAGCTTTTGAGTTATCACATATGACCCTTCCCAATTTGGCTTCATGTGTGAAGAAACCAGATAAATTCTTTTCAGAATGAAATCGCCAAGTTTGAAGGTCCATGGTCGGACCTTGGCATTGTATAATCGGGCGACTCGATTTCGATATGCGGCTACTCTCAAATCAGCCTCTTCACGCTTCTCATCCAGTAAGTCTAATGATTCAGAGAGTAATATGGCGTTAGTTTTCGGGTCATAATAAGTCAATAAGTCACACGATGAGAAGGTACTTCCATTTCGACTGGGATAACGGCTTCTGAGCCATAAGATAGAGAGAAGGGAGTGTGTCCGGTCGTGGATTTATGGGTCGTTCGATAAGCCCATAAAGCCATAGGTAATTCATCAACCCACTTGCCCCCGGCCTTTTCCAGTCGTTTCTTCAGAATAAATTTGATAAGCTTATTAATAGCTTCAACTTGGCCATTCGCCTAAGGGTGTGCAACCGCATAGAATTTCTTGTGGATGTGGAATCGTTGGTACAAATTCTTGAATTCAACACTGTCGAATTAAGCTCCGTTATCAGTGATGATGGTATGCGGGAGGCCAAATCGACAGATGATATTGCAAACTACGAAGTTGATTACTTTTTTCGTCGTGATTGTCACAAGAGGTTCAGCTTCAGCCTATTTAGTAAAGTAATCAACTGCAACGTGGCATATTTCGCTCCTCTTTTGGCAAGAGGTAGAGTGCCAATGATATCGATGCCCCATACTGCAAACGGCCAGGGACTGACCGTTTGGGTTATCTCAGTAGGTGGGACTCTCGGAATTCGAGCGTGTCTCTGGCATTTATCACATTTCCTTGCATAGTCTGATGCGTCACGGTTCACAGTTGGCCAGAAGTATCCATATCGAAGCACTTTCTTGGCGAGGGCTTGCCCCCCGATGTGATCACCACATTCTCCCTCATGCACATCATGTAACACTCTTTTGATTTCATCGTGTACGATACATCAGAGGAGAGGAACGAAATATCCTCTTCTATACATGACTCCATCCTGAATGGTAAACCGCGAGGCTTTTCGAAGAATCTGTCTTCTTTCACTCCTACGCTCGGGCAGTGTTCCGTGCTCGATATGGTTTCAATATGGGGTCATCCACGACTCTTTTTTGGGAGCGATTTCAAATATAAAATCAGTTTCCATCATATCAATGATGGGAGAAGATAAAGTTTCAACGGGAACAAGTCCCATCTGCTGTACTTCGCCCGTACTTGCTAACTTGGCTAATGAATCAGCCTTCTGGTTGTGCTCGCGGGGTATGTAGAAAATGGCATAATAATCGAATTGATCAAGTATTTCTTGGACTCGAGCTAGATAAGCTGCTAGTCTTTGATCCTTGGCCTGGTATTCTCCTCGGACTTGGCATACGACTAACTGAGAGTCATAGTAAACTTCCACGGCAATAATTCTCAGATCATGGGCTAGCTTCAACCCAGCAAGTAAAGCTTCATACTCAGCTTCATTATTGGTCGCACGGAACTCAAATTTCACAGCATAGCATATGGATCGACGCTCGGGGGTTTCAAGTACTACCCCAGCACCTGAGCACCGATTGTTGGACGCGCCGTCGGTATGTAGCTTCCAGATGTATTCGGGAGGTTTACTGGTCTCAGGAAAGTCCTCTGGGACAGTGAATTCAGCTACAAAATTTGCTAAGACTTAACTTTGAATGGCTCTTCTTGGGGTACAAGTGATATCAAACTTACTTAGTTCGATATTCCACTTAAGCAACCTACCAAGTATCTCAGGCCGCGTAAGGACCTCTCGTAACGGCTGGTCGGTGTACACGGTAACAGGATGAGCCTGAAAATATGGATGGAGCTTCCTCGAGGCAATGACTAGGCAATAGGCCAACTTCTCTAGCTTTGGGTAGTTTCTCTCAGCTCCAGTTAGTCGCTTGCTAGCATAATAGACCGGTTTCTACACTCGGTCTTCCTCCCGAACCAGCGAAGCACTGATTGCATTCTCTGATACCGCCAGGTAAATATTCAGCTATTCATGGTCAATAGGCTTTGAGAAAATTAGCGGTGTGGAAAGATGTTGAACCAGTGCTTGGAATGCGCCTTCACACTCCGCAGTCCATTCGAAGTTTCGCTTTCCTTTTCAGATCAAATAAAAGAAAGGGATGCATTTGTCGGTAGACTTCGATATGAACATGCTCAACGCTGCCACCTTCCCATTGAGACTCTGAACTTGCTTTATTGTTCTTGGAGTCTGCAAGTTCCTGATTGTCCAGATCTTTTCTTGATTGGCTTCTATTCCTCGAGCGTTGACAATGAACCCAAGGAACTTTCCGGATGCAACTCCAAAGTGGCACTTTAGCGGATTTAGCTTCATCCCGTACTTTCGAAGGATGTTGAACAATGACTCCAAATCTTTGATTTGATCAGTGGAGAACCGCGATTTCACCAGCATTTCATCTACATAAACTTCCATGGTCTTCCCAATCTAGTTGGCGAACATCCGGTTGACCAGACGATGGTAAGTCACGCCGGCGTTCTTTAGTCCAAACGGCATGACTTTATAGCAGTAGAGTCCTAGATCGGTTACGAAGCTAGTATGTTCTTGGTCGGATATATGCATGGGTATCTGACTGTAACCGGAATAAGCGTCCATGAAAGATAATAATTCCTGTCCAGCTGTTGAATCTACAAGCTGATCAATCCTGGAAAGTGGAAAACTGTCTTTTGGGCAAGCTTTATTTAGATCAGAATAATCAACACATGTCCTTCATTTCCCATTCGGCTTTCAGACAAGTACGGGACTGGATACCCACTCTGGGTATAAAGCATCTCGAATAAATCCGTTTGATTTGAGCTTATCGACCTCTTCTTTAAGGGTGGCAGATCTCTCTGGATCCATACCACGCCTTTTCTGTTTGACCGGGATACACCGCGGTCAATATTCAGGGTGTGGCTCACGATGTCCGGCGAGATTCCACATATATTAGAGTGTGTCCAGGCGAACACGTCATGATTCGCCCGAAGAAAATCAACCGATTCCCGTTGTGTCTCTTGGCTCAACTGAGACCCAACCTTCAACATTCTCGAGTCATCATCACCATCGATCGGGACACCAATCATCAGTTCAGCCGGGGAAGCTTGATTTTCTATGGATTCCTCCTTGTTTTCATTGTCTCTAGGGTCAAGATCCCTCTGGAATTGGTTGTGTTGCCCAGGCCGAGGCCCAGGCACCAATTGTCAATTATTCGCAAAGCGAACGTAGAAAGATTCCTCTACGCCCTTTCCTTTCTCTCATCATTGCGCCTCGCGCAGCTCAGCAACATAACAGGATCTCCCAGCAGCCTGATCTCCTTGAATGACTCCAATCCCACGATTGATGGGGAATTTCAAAGTTAAACACCATGGGGCAATTACTGCCCTAAATTCAACAAGGGCCGGTCGTCCCAAAAATGCGTTATAGGGGGATTGAATGTCTAACACAACAAATTGTAATATCCGGACTCTCCGGCACTCTCCAACTCCCAGCTCCACTGGCAACTCCACTACTCTAGTGGTTATATTGGCACTTCCATCGAAGCCATGAATTCGAGATTGGCAAGATTTTAAATCCTTGGCTTCTATTTTCATTAGATCATAAGCTCTCTTAAAAAAAATATTTACTGAACTCCCACTGTCAACCTGGATCCTCTTCATCCAAGAAGGACCAACCTAGGAAGATATGACCGATGGGTCAATGGTGGGGGCTTCGACCCTGTCAGCATCCCGAATTCTGAACACGATATCATAAGTCATTGTTCTCTGCTGTTTGGCTGGAGCCCCTTCATCAAAATTACTGCAACATTTGAAGTCTGCATGCCTGATAGAACTGGCATACGACTCCATCTCCCTCCAACTTCGGTCTGCTAGATGAGGACCACCACTAACTGTATTTACCTCCAATTTCCCGCCTGTACGAGCGGGTTCCTCTCGTCTTTCTTGATTCTGAGTACAATTTTGGTTTGACGGGCCCGCACTACCAGACTGTGGCGCCCACACGAACTGATCTAACTTTCTTTCCCTGATCAACTTCTCAATGAGGTCCTGCAAATGTCTACACTCATTGGTATTGTGGCCATAACTCTCATGGAATATACATAACTTTCCTGTTTGAATCTGCCTCTCCGATGATGGTTTTGGAGCAGGCTTCTTGTATTGCATAGCATTGCAAGTTTGCAGATACACGTTCTCTAGCGACGTATTCAGTAGTGTGTAGTTATCAAACATTGGAGCCCTATGTCGTGGGCCACAGTTTTGATTTCGTTTCTTATTCTGACTATCATTGTTTCTCGGTTGAGATTGCTTGTTCTGTATATTCAGCTGTACCTTTCCAGAACTCTCACCTGACTGTTTAACTGCTACATTGCTCTGAATCCTCTCACTACTGGGTCCCACATCGTCCTGCTTCCTAGACTGTTTCGCTTCCTCTCGCCTTAAGAATTGGGCGGCTTTGGAAGAGAAACGGTCTAATGACGCGGGAGGCTTCCCAGCCAACCAATTTCCAAACTCGGAGTGAGGGTCAATTCCCTTAGTTAGTGCCATCAAGATTGAGTTGTCATTAGGGTTACCGAGATCCGCACATGCAGCATGGAACCTTTCCAAATAGCATCTAAGCGTCTCCCCGGGAGCTTGAGTGACACTAGACAAAGTGTTATCATCCTTAGGCCTAGTAACATGCATACGAAACTGTTCTACAAACTTTGTGGCCATCTGATCAAAACAAGAAATGGATCGAGGCGGCAATCGCGTAAACCACATAGTGGAAATGCCCCCGAAAGAGATAGGAAAACTACGACACTTTATCGCGTCATCCGCTCTTGCAGCGTTCATCAACCATTCATATTTCAGGATGTGTTGGTTTGGGTCTGAATTTCCATCATAAACCGGTAAAGTAGGCATTTTAAACCGTCGAGGAGGTTCGGCATAGAGTATGTCATCCGTAAAGGGGGTATGACTACTAGAGATTCCCCAATCGTCGTTGGTAAGACCCTGGCTTTCACGGATCATTTGACGTATCATAGCTGGGAGCTCTGGAGTTTGAATGTTTTACGCACGTGGATCCAAGGTGTGGTCGGGTTCCACATTGCGAGGATGGACCGGACGTTGTCAACGGTCCAATTCTCGCCTCCCTGGTTTGACGTCTTCTAGGACGTAAGGTTCAGGAGTACGTCCATGTTGATTCCGGACATCAATCTCTGTTTCAACCGCGGCAGTGGTGGCACGGTTATCTGCAGTGTAATGAGGAGCAGTCCCTCCCTGGGAAGAGGGTCCAGTATGATAGCTGGCCGACGGACCAACTCTCAGCTGTCCAACAGTCAATGTAGGTTGATGTCCGATGGCCTGCGCATGACCTTCGTCTGGTCGAGGATGAACGGACCTCTGGTTGTAGCCAGACGAGGCAGAACTTTCTATGGAGGTGTAGGAGACTTGGTCTCTTCTATGCCTTCTATGCTTCTGGCGGTTTGGCTGGTTGGTTAGCTCGGCATTTGCGCACAGCTGTTTTGTCAACTGTTTTCGACTCTGCGTCAGTTCCTATAGCAACAATTGGAACTCTTGCCTAGTAATCGGGCCCTGTGAGTCTGAGGGTCTGGCTATGTTCTGGTTGGTTGCTGGCAACTGCGCGGGATTTTGCCTATCCCGGCCTTCCTGATCGCCAACGTTGGAGGTGGTCCTTGTGCTAACCATCTTAGAGGTTGAATTCATTTCTTAGACTTTATGAAAATATGAATAGAATGGAAGGAACTCGAGTTATTGATCCGTATCTCTCTCTTAGTTTTATGCAATCCGTTATCGACGACAGATCCAACGAGCAGGAGAAAATCTGGGTTCTCTCAATGAAAGCACCAAAGTGTTTGTACCAATGGGCACAACACTCTTCGGAAGTTTTTGAAGAGATAACAGTGAAAAATATAAATTTAAAATGAAGATTGTTTAACAAAAACCCCAACTAAAAGGAATGTAAATGCACAGACAAGCGATTTAGAGTGGTTCGGCGTGTTTCCTACGTCCACTATGAATTTTTTATGACTTTATTGATTCTCTCTTAACAATTACAAGTGACTACAGCGAACAACAGCAAAATACAACTTGGAATTCGAATTCAACAGCAAGAGTATGGTGCAAATCTCGATCCGGTAGAGTCTGGGCGCTTGAGAATCAAAAGATCCTTCTTCTATAGGCTCCGAGGATCTATTTATAGGCGTAGGAGGCTGATATCGCACTCAAACTTCGGGAGACTCGTTCTGGCACGTGAGCGGGCCCACGCGACCGATCCTGGAGAGTTTTGACTCGATCCGTGATTGATATGAAATCAATTTGTATCGATCAAGATTGTGTCCAATGGAGCTGAAACTTGGTGGAAGCAATCTTTGGCTTGTACGTAATCTCTTGTGAAATTTGAGTTATGGTCGATACGAAATTGGATTTCTCGGTGGCTGTCTGGTTCGAAACCATGATTTCGAATCGATCTACTTCGACTCGATGAAGCACGTGATTCTGCGGTGATGTGGCGCGCACTCCTCACATCGATCCACCTTTTGCTCCGGTTTGACCGTGTCGCATCCATGGATCTCGCCTCATTTCTATCGATGACCATTGCGTCAATCTGGGCTCTTTTGACTTGGTGGACACGGACAAGCTATTGGACATGGATTCGAACAAGAACCCTTGATGGATACGAAATAGTCATCGTATGATGGATGCGAAGCAAGTCATCTGATGGATACGAAGAGTAGTTGCCTGATGGATTCGAGACAGATGGATGCGATGGCACTGGACCCCTGACCGATGCGAAGACGATGGATTCGATCAGAAGCTCAACTATGGAAACGAGGTATTGATAATTCGATGGATTCGAACAGCTATAACAATGATGGATACGAACCAAGGGAGACTGATGGTTACGAACAGGACTTCTCTTGATGGATACGAGCCAAGTAGGAACTTGATGGATATGAAGTAGGCTAGAGCCAATCGATACGAAACGCATGCTCAATGGATCTGTACGAGATTGAGCTTAGCCGAGGCGTCCTGATGGATTCGAATGAGATCGAGTCGAATTTAGGCTTCTTGATGGATTCGAACTCGATTGATACGAAGCTGATGGATACGAATACTGATAGCTCGATCGATACGAACCAAGGGAATTGATCAATGCGAAGTGGGCGATGGATGCAGACTGGATCGAGTCGAACTATGGATTACTGATGGATACGAAAACGAGGATGTTTCCTTCAATTTGAATTGATCATATCTTGAGCATACGAACTCGGATTGACTTGAAATTTGGATTGCTAACTTCCATGGCTTAGTTCATCATGTCTTGTCAGTTGTAGCTTGGTATGGACTCGGAAAAAATTTACCGACATCCATAGTAGACCTATGTATTAATGATCTCCAGGACGATTCGTCCTTGGTTCCTAGTCTAGCTCTTGGTGTCACGGCCTTGCCAAAAGGCGGGATAACAATGACCATAAATGTTCATATGTAAGTGCAACCTTTATCTCTCTTAGCCAATTAGTATAATTAGGTTTGGTGGGTTTATAAGTTTCCAAAAATAGTCTTAGTTTAGTCATTATGCTATAAATTATATTTGAATCGATTAGAACAATTTATAAATGATAGATGTTCTTATGATATTAGAGTAGTTAAATGTATTCATTTCATTTTTCTGTTAAGCTCCAACTAGATCTTTATGTTCCTCAATACCCTAAGAAAAACATAGGAGTCTTTCAATTCCTCTAGTGAGTGTTAGAACTCGCTTACCTTGGGACTATGACCTTGAGTTTGCTCAATAAATAATAGGCCCACATGCGATGAATAACGCCTTTTTTGCTATATCACATACAACTCATGGCTCATAGTCTTTGTTTGAATCTCGTCTCAACCTCGAGTTTTCTGAACAAATCGAAGGGATTATTCGCTCGTACCTACTACTTCACGATGACCCAAGTATAATGCATGCATATTGAGTTTGGACAATAAATACGTGCATGTATCTTACCTCTTCTAGTTATTTTCTTCTGCACTTGCCACCAGATCACATACACACACACACACACACACACACACACACACACACACACACACACACACATATATATATGATTACTAAGCTAAAATGATTTCCATCGATTTAAAACCAATACCCATATTACATTAAATATTTCTGAAGTATTTGCAAAATTATATATAAATGTATATAATTCTTATCCAAATATTATTTTTTTTCAACAATGAAAAACTATAAAATAAAACTGCATACACTAAAATAAGATATTAGCAATCTTTATGTTTTAGGATGGATCAAAAGTACAAACAGAAACATTTATGGAAAGATTTTGTATAATGCATTTAGTAATTTAAAAACATTGATTCATAACTAAAAAAAATGTTTTTTGCAGACATAAATTCAAGTTTTAATTTATTAGGTCAAAAACATGTCAAATCATTTAACAAGTTATATAAATTGCGTTGCTAATTCTACGTCAAGATGAGTCAATGATGTTATATATAAAATTGCGATAAATATACTACATTTAACAAAACAAATTAAATTTAGACCATACCTTCTAGATAGCAAACAAGTGACACTTTAATTTGGAATTCTGAACTTAGATACCTGAATCTACAACCTAATTTGTAGGAGAAGGATGAATCATGTAGCCTTTTATTTAATTGATATTTGATTTTTTTAGAAGAGGAGGAAGATAATTTTGGCCTAGTAAGGAGAGAAGAGGAGAAAGAGAAGCTACTGAAGGAAATAAAATTAATGGACTTGTTTTAATTGAAAGAATGGAACCTTTCGTACTCTTTTAATCAAAACTTCCCTAATTTATCCTTTAAATTTTTCTCCCTCCATGCTTCTCTCTTTGCATATAGTTGGCCAATATTTTCCACCTACATGGTGTAGAATTCTAGAAAGCCCTTCAAGCAATTATCTCTTATTTAAACCCATTTACAAATATATCGATATTGTATATCGATATTGTAAAACCACGTAAAATTAATGGTAAATAATAAATAATTATTAAGACTGAAAAGTGAAATTTGGGCAATTGTCTGTATTTGGCCATGAAATTTGCTTTATTGTATCCATAGTGATTTTCTAAGCAACTTTCATGTTTAAAGTTTTGTGATCAGAGTTCAAATAAAGAAGTTATCAGCGTTTGAAGTTTTTAAAGAGAAAATAATTAACACGAAAATTAGAATATAAATATTAATAAATGTGGGACCCCACCAATCGACCCTCTTACTTGGCACGGTCAATCTTTTATAGAGGCCGGTCGACCGGTTATGAAAGTGGCAGCTAGGGTTGAACCTTAACCGAACGGTTCATATTTTAATTATTTAAATCTAAAGGATATGATTGATTCGAGCTTCTATAATTACAGGCCTAGCTCCTCACTTCTCTTCTCATGTTCTCCGATCAAATAAGCAAAGCTCTGCTATTTTCTCTTCTCCGCTATTTTTATTAATTATAAAATATTATATTATATATAATCAAAGAAGGACACAAAATAAAAGAGAAGAAGAGAAGGGGCGAATCAATACCGTGGAAAAAGGATAAATTTCATTGCTATAAATTCCGCCTTAACTCCAAATCTCTTCTCAAATCTGCAATTTTAATAGCATGTATATATCTTTTTATACATAATATTTTGGATTTGAAAGCAAAAGAAGTCAAATTAAAGGGATGAATTCAGATATAGAAGACTTGAAAAGCTTGTAAGATGCATGGAAAATTATACGATTTTCTAGTATGGGGCTCAAAGGTTTTATCACATCAATGATCTAATTTACAATGTTTTTGACAATAAATTTTCAAGCTCTATTGTACCACATACCCATGCATAAAATAAAATAAGATAGATAATTTCAGTTTGTAGTAAAGAGTTACATGGGAAAAGCAGTAGTACGATGTTAAGTTGTGGAGACAAGAATTTGTATTTACAAGACAAACGTTACTTAATTTAGCAAATTGAAGATTGAGAACCCAAGAAGCCAAATGTATGTTTGTTTGTTTTAACACGACATAAAAGCTTTTTGGCATGTAATAAGTAGCTTATTTCATGTGTGATAAACTGAAAAACTCATGTTGTAGACCATTGAAAATATGAATATTAGTAATGTAGTTATTGATGTTTGATTTGTATATTCATACTATGCTTGCCTAATTCCTTATTTGAAATTTTGTTTTGTCATCGAAAATTTAGAAAACTTCAAAATATGTAAATCTTAGTAACGCATGCAACGAACGAGCACACCAGATTTTCTTGGACAGAGGTAATTAGTTTAAAGGAAAAACTTTAAACTAATTTTTAAATCTAGGATGCACTTTTGAAATTTAGGCTCAAGGACAGTAGCACGATTTCTTCATTTTCCCAACTTCGGCCGTTTTCTCCATCGTCTGAAGCCGTCGTCCGAAGCATGCCCTAGTCGCCGCCCTAGCCTACCCTAGTTGCCACCGCCTAAGCCACAGTCATACAACCCGCCGTCGTTCGAAGCATGCCCTAGCCGTCACCCGAGCATCCCCTAGTCGCTATCGCCCAAGCCGCTGTCATACAGCTGTTGTCATCGTACAAGCTACCGTTGTCCTTTCCTAAATTGAAAAAAATCTAATTCGACACTCCAATTCAAATGTAAATTAGAAATTTCATAAAAATTGATTTTGAAAGTCGCTAAATCTAGAAGTAAAAGATAAATGGAGAAGCAGAACATAAAAGAAGAAGAAGAAAGTCCAAATAGTTTTAATCACAAGTCCAATGATATTTAGATATAACATTTCTTTATTTGAAACATAGTATACTATGTTTAATGTTCTAAATGATTAACTAATATAGCATTTGTACTTCTATAATATAGTATCATTATCTGACTATGCAAATTGGTAGTTGAATATAGCATAAGTATATTTCAATTAAATAAGGAAGAAAAAATATGCAAAATGAAATTCTTAATTTAGAATAAGTATATTTAAAGTGAACTAGCATGAAAAGAATGTACAAAATGAAATAAGCATTCCTAAAAAACTGCTAGGAATAGAATATTTTAATCACAAAGACCGCTACCATGTTATGATATGCAAAATGATAGTTAATGTAGCATTTGAGTTATGAAGTTCACTATCATGTTTAAAATATGCAAAATGACAGTTTAATGTAACATTTTAGTTATAAAGTCCAATATCTGATTACAATATGCAAAATGAGAATTTATGAAGCATTTTAATCATAAAGTTCACTAGCGTATTTAAGGTATGCAAAATGATAGTTTAATGTATCATTTGAGCTATGAAGTCCACTATCATCTTTAAAATATGCAAAATGATAGTTTGATGTAGCAATTTAGTTATAAAGTCGAATATCATGGTGTTACCTTACATTCTAGCCCGGCTATATTGAATCGGTTGCGCAAGGTAGACCTGTTTGTCAATAAGGTCGATGATTCTAGAATGATGATTATGGGGCCCCGAAGTTGAGTACAGATAATTATGCAAAATCCGAATTGAATGGATTTGATGGATGTATAATGTAGGTGCTCAAAGCATGGAATATGGCTCAATGAATGGAAGGGTTCAATGTAGCATTGCAAGTTCAAAGGGATCGACATGATTGATGGAGAGGATCGACCGGCTCTGTTAAAGAAGGATCGACATCCAACAAGTTTCAAGAGCATTCATGTATACAACATTTATATCTTAGGATCTACAAGCCGAAAGCCTATGAAATTTGAAAGGCAATGTATGTGGACACTAAGGAACCTACCATAGGGGTCGCACGTCATATGGGCAAAGTTGGAGGGATCGGCATACATCCTTATGGAGGGTTCGGGTGTCAGCGGTGCACAATTGATATTAAGTCAAAGATTAAACAATAACTCGAGCTCCATTGGTCCAAATGACATGAGAATTGAAGGGGAAACATATTTTAGCATGAAAATCAGCTATAAGGATCGCTGTCTAAAAATCGAACCAATGAAGGGATCGGTAGCAATCCCTTCTCATTGGAATTGGGCCTAGCGATCACTCTGGTGGGCCCATATGGATTAGAAGGTCCTTCAGTCGAAGCTTCAGGGAGATTGGTGGTCGTCTTCACCTATAAATATTGGCCTAATGGATGACTCTGAGGATCTTTACGCTACTGGTTACTCTAGACTTTATTGTAATCGAGTATTCTCTATTTTCTTCTGCTGTAATCAGATTGATAAGTGATCAATAAAGATAATCTTCAAAGTGGACGCATGCATACAACGCCGAACCACTGTAAATCTCTATGTTTCTGATCACTATTTGTTATTTGCTTAATCCTTTCCTCGGTTTAATTTTATTTTTTCACTTACTTCGCTACATAAATCTATTTTTGGATGTTTGTGACCAATTTGGTTGTAAACATTATGGTGCTTTCACTGAGAGCCTGATTCTTAGCTTGCTAGGATCCCCTCTGTTGCTATTGGATTGGATAAATCCTTCAGAGGTGATCTATAGTTATTTTCAAGAAATTGCTTATACTATTCAGATTTTAAGGAATCTAAAGCAAAGTAATTAGTAATGGTGAGTCATACTAGATCTACTTCTCCGAACATGGAAGGAATGAGACTACTAGCATTCGGCAAGGAGACCCAAGCAATCAATTAACAAATGTGAATGCTGATCCGGTTGAAGCCTAGAATCCCATTGGCTCTATTACTAGAGTTGAATTTCATAATTTAATGAGAGAGTTGATGGAAAGTCATCGACAACTAAATCATCAAATTCAGACTAATATCAACTTGATGAACCGATCACTCAGTAGCAGCGTGGGAAAGCTAGGACGGATCCCACTCCTTACTCAGCATCAAGAAGTTCTAGCTCATTGGATGAATTTCACAAGCATAGTCATCGCAGGATAGAAGAATATCGCACATAAACTTTAGAGCATCGCCTGGAAAACCATCGCGGTCTGCCAGGATTGATCAGTGCCATTCCCTCCCAAAGGATCGATTCTGATCCCTTCTCTGGTGGAAGGATGCCCCCATGCATCTTGGGAATCGAGGTAGAAATATTCCTGATGGTATAGATAACGGAGTTTGATTGAATGCTGACCAAGTACTTCCTCGGAATGATGACGGAATGAATGAACACATGCGCATAAGGAAGATAGTGAACCAACAAGGCGTGAAACGGCCCATGGACATCGATCAGACCATTCACGTGAGTTGAAGCACTACCACTGCTTGGCACCAACCATCCAAACATCAAAATTATCGGCAATGGTCAGATAGTTGGTGAGAGAAAACTAAGCCTTGAATAACGATGATTGGAGAATCTCGAGAAGCCATACCATGTTCACTGATAATGTTCTACATGTAGAATACCCGAGGAGGTTTAATATGCCATTAACGCCAGCCTACAGGGGAAAAACGACCCCATGCAGCATATCATGAGATAAGAATATATGATGTATTCTACATGAGCTGATGGTGCGACTAAGTATAGATGCTTTCCCATAACTCTTTCCAGAATATCGATGATGTGGTTCATGAGAATGCCCCATGATCAATTTCTAGATTCGATGATTTAGCAACCCAGTTTGTGGAGCAATTCTGGATGCATGCGACTTGTCCTAAAGACGTGATGTCCCTTTCTAGCGTGATTCAGGCTCCAAGAGAGTCGTTGAAAGATTATTTGGAGAGATTTCATATAGCTATCATGGAGATCAGTAATCCGAATGATCATGCGATACTCATGGTCGTGACAAGAGGGGTTGATCTAGAGTCTTAATTTGGTGATTGATTAGCCGATAAGCCGCCCGCAACATTGGAGTGCTTTTTTACGCAAAGGAAGCACAATATTTAAGGAAGGAAGAAGCCAGGTCCTCCAAAAACAAGAATGTTGCGGAAGCAATTGGAGAAGGGGTACAGATAAACATTGCAATAAAATAGTCCGATGGTAGTTTTGGAAAAATCCAAGTGAATGTTTAGAATAAACCAAATCAGCAAAAGAGATGCGGTGATAGGAACCGAGAATGTAAGAGGGATGCTGAAAGGTTGAAGCCTAGGATTCTAATGTATAATAATTACATGTCGTTAAATATGTCCCTGGGGAATATATATATATATATATGTCTACTTGCAACACCTTGCAATATAAGAAGCCGCTACTAAAAGAATCAACCGAGAAGTAGAAATAGACTACGAAATATTATCGATTTCACGAGTGCTATGAGAACAATACAAATAAATGCAGGCATCTCCAGGATGTTATATAAAAGATGATTCGAGGAAGGAAATTACAACAGTTTGTGAAAACCCCAAAGGACGGTGGGCAGGGGACATCTGACCCCAATTGAGGACAAGCTCCGCATAGAGCTGAGGAGCCTACGCGGACTGGTGGAAGACTGGTGATAAATACAATAGTCAGAAGACCGCACTCGGCAAATAAGAGTTGGCAAGAGATAGAGCGCTATGCTAGCGCATTAGGCATGTGGATTTTAAATGCTGTTCGAATACGGGATATGGAGCTCTAGCAAAACAGCAAAGTACGATGGCAGATAATATTGTGTTTAGGAACAGAGATGCAAATAAGGTAGAGGCTCCGGCAATCGACCCAATGGTCATTTTAGCCATGATTGGTTTCGCTTTGGTGAGAAGAATTTTGATCGATTATGGAAGTTCGTTGAATATAATCTTTATAAAACCTTATGATCAGATGAGGATGGAAGCCAAAGATTTAAAACCGTCGAAAGCTCGTACACATAGTTCTAACGTGTTGCAACCGAAGCGGTTGGTTATTTTGAATTACATGTTGAGTTGGGAGAAGATGAACGAAAGAGAGTGCGGACCTTGCCATTTATTATTTTGGATGTTGACTCTCCGTACAATGTTTTCCTAGGCCTTAGCTGAATTCCAAACATCTCTTTCCCCATGGTTTTTAACTTTGAAGTTCCCGACAGACAATGGTGTAGGAGTTGTTCATGGCAATCAGGCAAATGGACGTGCCTATTATGTAGCTGTGTTAAGGGAAGCTCAGTGTAGGTGTGGACAAGATTTTCCGCATCCAAGCTACTGAAGATTGACAACTAGCGCATGGGCCTTGGCTCGGGTGCCACAGTCAGTTCTGTAGAGATATAGATCCAAGGGATGATGAAGAGGAGCCCAAAGAGACAAAGGCTGCACCGGCTAAGCTGATGATAGATATCATGGTCAGAGATGATGACCCATCACGAGTCCTAAAGATTGGGTTACAGTTCAGCCCCCTGATGAAAAAAGAACTTGTTGGTTTTCTTTAAGCGAATCTAAACGTGTTCGCTTGGACTCACTCTAACATAATCTCGCCTACCATTGCGAGCCATGCATTGAATATCGACCCAAGGCATGTCCCAATGAAGCAAAAAGACTGCGGCATGGATTCAAAGAGATCTACCGCTCTCAAAGAGTAGGTGGACATACTAAAAGATAGTTTTTCCCTTCCGAGGATTGACCTATACTTATGAAGAAAGCGAATGGGAAATAGAGAACGTGCATTGATTATTCAGATTTGAAAAAGGTGTGTCCAAAAGATAGTTTTCCACTTTCGAGGGTTGATCAGCTGGTGGACTCAACCGTAGGACACGAATTGCTACCTTTCGTCAATACATACCCGGGATATAACCAAATCCCGATGCATATCCCTAATCAGGAGCACACCAGTTTCATTACCGATGTTGGATTGTACTGCTATGTAGTAATGTCATTTGAATTAAAGAATGTAGGAGCTCCTTATCAGCGCTTGGTCGATAGAATGTTTAAAGATTAGATTGGAAAGACAATTGAAGTATATATGGATGATATGCTCAATCAAGCGACCACATTAGAGACTTGGAAGATATGTTTGACATCCTCTAATATTACAAGATGAAAATTAATCCTTTGAAATGTTCTTTTGGTGCTGCTTTAGGGAAATTCTTGGGCTTTATTGTCAATGCCCGTAGAATATACTCTAATCCTGAGAAGATCAGGCTATCCACGATATCCAAGCACCAAGAACAATTGAACAAGTGCAGAGTCTGAATGGAAAAGTTACTGCCTTAAGCCGATTCATCTCCAGAGCTACCGACAAATGCATTCCTTTCTTCAATTTAATTAGGAAATTGAAAAGGAACTTCGAATGGGCGCAGGATTGTAATGACGCATTTCAAGCTCTGGTGAAGCATTTGGAGAGACCCCTCATCTTGTTAAAGCCGGTGGATCATGAGGAGTTGTACATTTATTTGGTCGTATCGGCACACGCTATAAGTGTCACATTACTTCATAAGGAGGATTGGATCCAGAGGTCGGTGTATTACGTCAATAAACAATTAACGGGGTTGAAAGGAACTATCCGAAAATAGAGAAACTGACATATTGCTTACTAATTGCATCATGGAAGCTTCTTCCATACTTCCACGCACATCCGATTAATGTTTATATTGACCAGCCATTACGACAGGTCCTACATCGAGCTAAGACGTCTGGAAGGTTACTCAAGTGGAATATAAAGCTCAATCAATTTGATATTACTTACCTCCCTCGAAGGGCAATCTAGGATCAAGCAAAGGCAAATTTTATAACAGAGTTTACTGCTCAGGATGATTCTTTGGAAGGCAGTGAAATCCCTACCATATGGTGGAAATTGTATAACGATAGAGAATCTAACGATCATTGTTCTGGAGCTGGAATAGTGCTTGCGACTTCTAAAAATCGGTCAATATATTATGCATTAAGGCTTGATTTCCCAGTGATAAATAACAAAGCTGAGTATGAAACTCCGATTGAAACTCGCTAGAGAACTTGGAATAAAATCACTCGAAATCTTTTGCAATTCGCAATTGGTAGTGTATCATGTTAGGGGAGATTATCAGGCTAAGGGACAACGGCTTGCCCCATTCCTTACCTAAGCGCAAGAGTTGTTGACAGAATTTGAGTATTATGGCATTTTGCTTATTCCACGAGATCGAAACGGGTAGGCTGATTCGTTGGCAAAGTTTGCTAGTACCGACGACGCACAATAAATGGGTTCGAAGTATTAAATACCCCAAGTATAAACATGATAGAAATCCATCAGACACTGGAAGCGGAGCCTTAGAGAGATTGTGGCCAACTCCAATCAAAGACTATTTACTGCATGGAGTCCTACCAGATTAAAGAAATGTAAAATGACAAGTCCTTTGCAAAGCTTCACGGTATATTATGCAAGAAGGAATTATGTATAGGAAAGATTTCTCAGTGCCCCTACTCCTGTATGTCGCTCGTGAAGAGATAAAACGTGTTCTAAGACAAGTTCATAAAGGAGAATGCGACGATCACACTGGGGGAAAACTCTTGCAAAGAAAATACTCTATTATGGGTATTATTGGCCAACCGTAAATCGGTATACCGCTGATTATGTAAGATGATGTGATAAATGTTAGATATATGCAAAAGTTCCAAGAGCTCTGCCAACGTAAATCATGTAAATAAAAAGGCAATGGATGCATTATATTTTACGCATATTTTATCATCCCGTGAAACACATGAGTAATTTTGACTAATCAAAATCACATATTGTGCAGATTCATAAAAAGTTTTTACCACGAATCCTTGAAATATAGGAACATTCTATTATGTTATTACAAACGCACAAACTAAAACAACAACAATACAGAATATAACATTCAATTATGCATTGCACATATAGAATTATAATGAAAAAGTCATATAGCATTTTTCTTCTTATTTCATTTCAACACACGTAATCATCATCGTTACCTTCAGCACGACCAACAACCTTTACCTCCACTCCACCGCCACTTATTTGAATATGGTCGTCGAAGTCGTCGCCTGCATCACTGAATGCCTTCAAAGTTGTCACCACCACCTACACTCCGCCGCCTTGGCTTGAACGAGCTCCTCCTTCACCTAAACGAGCTCCGTCTTCTCCTGTGGTTGCTCCATCGCCGCCGTCTATTCTTGTGATGTCACGCCGCCTGTTTTTATGACGTCGCCGCTTGTTCTTGTGATTTGAGAACGAGATTTAAGATGACAGGCCAATCTAATTTTTTGTAATGAATTTCCTTGAGGCAAAAGTACAAAACTCACATCCTTTTAACATAAAAATAATTGCCGCGTCATTCATTCTAAAAACAATGCTATGTTTTTCCTTCGACCGAATATCCCTAACTGAACAGTATAATTTTTAATTAACATGGCAAAATAAAACGTAACCAAAAACATGAATTCAAATGAAAAAAATGAAACATCCACAAAGAAATATGATTAATTAATTTTATAGAATAAGAAGCAAGTGTACCACCACACATTCATGCAGTCATCCTTAGAAAAAATGTTTGGACTTGGACACCCTTGATAGAGCATCGCTTCGTCATCTTTGGAGCAGAAAGAAACTTTTTCTATTTGTGGACCTTGAGCTTCATAACCACAAGAGAACATAGTACACAAATACAGCTTGGTTTATGGTGAAAATCTTATGGATCGTATATTAACTAACTTGTGTATAATTTTCAAGTGTATAAGTTAATGCAATAGAAAACAATAAATAGTCAAGCATAAAAAGCATGCAAACCAGAGTTTTTATACCGCGGACCTTCCATCTTACATCTAGTCATGAAGCTCCCCTTTGGTATTTCCTTCAAACAAATTACCATCACTTCACCCGAGAAATAGGCTAACACAAAAGTATATCCAATAATCTTGTGTTCCAAATAACACGGTTTTTGATTTACAGCAGAAATCTTTCTATGATCTCCTTTTGAGTATGAATATGAATGCTTTGAGTTGTAGGAAGTGCTTTAACCAAAAATATATTTTGGTTAAAGTAGATTGAGAGTATGTGAATAATGTATATATAAGAAAGTGTTTAGAAATCAAGAGAGTAAAGAATAGATTAAATTAAGTTGGATAATTTCTACTTCTCAATTAAAGTGGTATTTATAGATTTAAAAAGATGCAGATGAAGGGTTGTTAATATTTGAGAAAACCTATTCATTTTAATAGCCGCAAACTTTCTTTGAAAGGTGATTTTCTTTTGTTTCAAAACAGAAGTGTCTATTCAGAATTGGCAGTTTTAGCCCATGATAGCCATCTATGGTAAAATCTTCAAATGTCCGCAATATTATCACATACGTTTGCGGATTTATGACAGATGTTTGTGAGGTGTAAAAATAGTTTTTCACCTTAATTTTGATGTACATGAAATTATGTGTGCACGTGTACGCATATATACTCAAGGAGACCTTAACAATATTATATCTTAGACTCTTTTATAGTAGAATAATCTTAGTATGGTCAATGAATCTTCATTTCTCTTCGAGTCTCAATATCTTCAAACATGGTGTCTTCTTGTAGCATATACCTGCAATCTTGATAAGGTCTATATATGTATATGATTTTGTAGTTGTTATCATTGAACCATAAATTTGAGATTCTAAAAATTTCCCCATTTTTGATAATGGAAACTATACAATCAAAAATAAATTATAGAGTGAAAGTATTATTATGTTTGTCTCCCCTTATGTATATGTGTCTCTCCCTATGTACATGCATAGATTTTTTCCCCTTTGCCATTATCAAAATGGAGGGAAATGATATAAGATACGGAGATATTAAATAGTCATAGTATATTATCACTTCAGATCATGGAAAATCAAACTGAAAGTTCAAATAAAATTAGAAGCAATTATATCAAAAGTTATAAATAGGAAAACAAACAAGAATAAGAGTTGAAAAATAAAACAAAACTCTAACTGTACTAGTTTTGAGAATAAGATAAGTCTCTGTAGTTCTCTTAATACTCCCAATAAGAGGATGGATCTTGCTCATCTTTACCCGGCCATTGTGTTGGCCGTTCCTCAACTTCGTGAATAGAAAGGCATTGAAATGCCCTATATGAAGAATTATTTTCCGATGATCTTTCTCCAGAGTAGAGTTCTCCTTTTATAGTGTCTTCTCTTCTTTATTTATTACTTCCTAGGCTTGATATCTATCCATTATAGGGAAAATATGTATCCCTTCTAGGTTAAGAATGTGTCCATTATTTTAATCTTTGCAGAAGATAAGATGGTAAGGCTAAGGGGTGATATGTCACCCTAGTGTAGAGGCTAGTTTCATTGTCCTTTTATTCTAAATAGTGGTCCACCATGCTTCTGATTTATGAATTTCAAGACTAGCTAGAGATTCATCGTCGAAAGGGTCGGTACCCATAGTATCTCTCATTATTGAATCTTGTCTAAATCTTTCCTTTTCTACTTGCTCTTCAAAGTATTATTCTTGAGCCATTGTGCCAACTGGGCCAATTTTGATACTATCTAAAAATCATTGAACCTTCATTATTATGTCTGTTGATGGTTCAAAAGCTGATATGTGACGACCGCCCATGACTCCCGCACCAAAACAAGGAAATAATGCGCTGAAAGGCGTGCCAGGCAGCCATGGACGATAGTCAGGGTAAAACAAAACAAAAGAATCTCTATCGTACAACTCACAGCGCATGGATAAAATACAATAGAGAAATATAATATAGTGAAGCTCCATAGAACAGAACATCATCATATAAGCATCACAGTAGTTTTATACAATCATCTACTCAAATCCATACATGAAAGCCTCACTACAAATCACTCAACCAAATACAGCAGCGGATACCCAGTACATATAGTAAGAAAACTAATATGCAAAGCCTCCTGCTCGTCTTCGTCATCTTCATCGTAGAACTCCTAGCACAGCACCTGTCACCTGCTACCTAGTCTGCCCATCCCAACATGGATGAACAGCCCAAGGTAATAAGAGGAGACATAAAACCTTGAGTCAGACAAAGTCTTAGTGAGCAGTAAATCAACTATCAAGCATACCAAAAGAGCATAAAGGATAAAAGGAATAGGAACCAAACCATCCCACTCCACCTCTTTCTACAGTGATAGCCCCAGTCATACACTAAGGAGAAGCAAGCATAACAACATAGACAATTAAGGTAAAGCGAATACCACTCGAGTCAAGGACGATGTTTTCCAAATACAAACCCCCAAGGCCTAAACCAAGATCAGATAAGCACCCAGAAAACACCGCTCTTGAAGCCGAATGATAATACAACCAAACATCCATGACTCTGGCTATCACTGTTATCCTTGCCTCGATTTCACCGTTAGTTGAATGACCATCTGTCAAGGGCTAATGGTAACCCCGGTTCTAACCATAACTCCGCACACTGCCTTGTGCCTAGGACTTATCTACTTTGCCCAGAGTACTCAACTACCTACCTGTAGTCTTTTGGGTGTCCCGACTACCTACCTGTAGTCGTTATGGGCGCCCCATGTACTCTTGCTTTTGAGTATGCTAGAACCTTCAACAACGACGAGATCCAAGCCTCCTAGCCATCCTTCTTGACGACTATCCTCATACAAGCTCAAGCTACCTCTTGAACAATCCATTATCAACCAACTTGAACTACTCTTCAAGTTATCAACATGCTTGGAATGATCCCTGCTTGGATTAAGCCAAGACTCACATCATACTTCGCTTCATCGCATCAAAGCAAAGTCTCAACTCAACAACATGGCTTGCCTCATCAAATCATGGCAAAGTCCCATCTCAACATCATCCAATCTATACATATGAGCTTCAACATCCGCTACATATGCCTTAAGCAGCTTTCACCATTCAAGAGCCTTCTTCCATAGCTTTTGAATCCTCTTTCATCATCTTGTTCCAAATCAACTACTAGCTAACTTGGAAACAATCAAATCAATCATACATTCAAATAATCAATCATTCAAACAAGATCTATTAAGCAATTTAAGCAATATCAATTATAATGGGAATTTCGTAAATAAACGAGCAAAAGTCCAACATATGTGAAATCATGGTTTTTAGCATAGATCTATCAATTATAAAACATGGGATTTTGTCTCTAATGCTTATTAAACAAACTTGCATAAGTAAACATCTTCAAAAACCATGGATCTAGACTTAGATCTAAGAAAAATGCATGAAATCTCTAACTTTAACACCCAAACATGCCACCAATCCAATATACTCCTTTGGATCCGCGTGAGAGATAACTACCACTCACCAAATCACCAAAACAACCTAAAATCAAACAACTTCAGATCTGGACAGCAAGGACTTGGGCTTGATCCGGAGAAATTTCACTTGAAACGGTGAAATCTAGCCTCTTCGGATGAAAATCTTCAACTTTGGCTCTTGATCTTTGATCTTGATCTTCAATCTTCAATGGATGTTAGCACTTGATAGAAGTAGAGAAAGAAGTGAAGAAAATACTGTAGTCGAGTTTCCAAAATGGCAGCACTTCGTCGCTTCGAAATCTGGTGCCAAAAAGTGAGCCGAACCCCTCTATTTATAGGCTGGAACCTCCCTGAGTCGTCGCCCCATGAGTCGGTCCCGACTCATCATGAGTCGTCCACGACTCATCTCCTGCCGACTCACGACCTAGCACAGCCGACCCTGCGACTTAACTATACAACATATACTGCCGACTTAACACTAACCCAGATGCCGACTTAAATTCTACCGACTCAAAGACCTAACGACTCAACACAGCAAGAAGGTCACACGACTTAAGACACATACGACTTATCCCGGCCGACCTAAGCCTAATCCTTATCCCACGAGACACGACTCAAAAGCCTAAGTCCCCAACGACTTATCCACTAAGTCGGCCCACCGACCTAAGCCTTAGATCTTATAGACCGTTAACCCCTATAAGCCGCTACAACCTTAAGTCGTCTAAGCCCCTTGAGTCGGTCCCTATGAGTCGGTCACGACTCGTCACCTAACTTGCTAACTCGCACAAGCCTATAGGTCGTTACCCCTCTTAACTCGTTAGCTCCTTAGGTCGTATAACTTCCTGGGTTGGCCAAAGCCTTAAGTCGTTACTTCCACTAACTCGTACACGACCTAACCACTATCCCACTAAGTCGTGTATGACTTAGACCCTAGGCCCACTGAGTCGTTATCTCGTATATTTCCTTAACCCGTTAGCTACCTTGCACACAGTTGACTCGTGCCCAAGCTAACTCGCTAACGACTCATAGTTTCTTAACTCGGCAACCCTATGAGTCGGTCACGACTCAAGCTAGAGGCAACACAAACAACACTAACAACCTGTAAATTCTACGATTTATCGACTCGTAAAATACGGGTCGTCACATTCTCTCCCCCTTAGGAATTTCGCCCTCGAAATTCCAAGCAAACAACAGCAATCACAATTATTCCGCATGCCTACCATCCATAGCAATCAACAAACCATGCATCCAATTCTAACCTAGCATGCAGAATTCTATGACTTAGAACAAGCTACAAATTCATGAGATGTCACGACACTTTAGGGCCATACCTCGAAGAGTCCGGGATGAGCTGCCTTCATCCTCTCTTCCTCCTCCCACGTACAGTCGTTAACATCATCACTCCATTGTACCTTGAGCAACGTAATCGTCTTCCTCCTAAGCTGTTTCGTATCGGTTTCAACAATACGAAGCGGCTTACGAGGTCTCGAAACAACTGGATCAACCTCCAAGTCTTCACAGCTATCAGCAGAAACCACCGTAGTTGGGTCGTGCATATACTTCCGTAGATAAGATACATGAAAAACACTGTGCACACCCGCCATCTTTTCCGGTAACTCCAATCTATAAGCGAGCTTTCCAATACGCTCGATAATCGGGAATGGTCCAACAAATCTCGGAGTTAACTTTCCTTTCTTCCCGAATCTAATGACACTCTTCAGAGGAGAAATCTTCACAAAAACCATATCACCTACGTCGAATTCCAAATCCTTACGACGATTATCGGCATAACTTTTCTGACGATCTTGGGCTGCCTTCATTCGTTGCCGAATGATCTCTATACAATCTGAAGTCTGTCGAATCATCTCTGGCCCAAGTATCAGCTTTTCTCCAGTTTCCAACCAACATGTCGGAGAGTTACACGGTCTTCCATATAATGCCTCATATGGTGCCATACCAATACTCGACTGATAACTGTTATTATAAGCAAACTCCACCAAATGAAGGTGATCTTCCCATGATCCTCCGAAGTCCAAAACACATGCTCTAAGAAGATCTTCCAAAACTCGGTTGACTCTCTCAGTCTGACCATCTGTTTGAGGGTGATAAGCTGTACTCAAACACAACTCAGTTCCCAAAACTTCCTGGAAGCTCTTCCAAAATCTACTAGTGAACAATGGATCTCGATCGCTCACTATACTCTTCGGAACACCATGGAAACGAACTATCCACTTCACATATAATTCAGCCAACTTCGATGCAGTCCTAGTCGATCGAACAGGAATGAACCTTGCACTCTTGGTCAAACGATCTACTATGACCCAAATCCCTTCATTCCCTGCTCTTGTCCTAGGTAGACCATCGATAAAGTCCATCGACACTTGCTCCCACTTCCATGTAGGAACCTCTAATGGCTGAAGCAATCCACTGGGCTTCTTCTGCTCAGCTTTCACCAACTGGCAATTCATACACTTGGAAATAAAATTTCCAACATCCTTCTTCATACCTTCCCAGTAGTAGGTTCTCTTCATATCCCGATACATCTTATTTCCACCTGGATGAATTGTCAACTTCGAGTGATGACTCTCCCTCAGAACTTCATCTCTCAATCCATCTACATCGGGAACAACTAGTCGCCCTTGCTTTCGAAGCCAACCCTCTCGATCGACCTCGAATCCCTTATCCTTCTCCGGGTCCAATCCAGATTCCAAATCACAGATAATCTTGACAAGCTTATCATCTCCCTTTTGGCTCTCGCCAACCCTTTCCACAAGAGTAGGCCTTATCGATAAGTTTGCCAACATCTTAGGTTCCAATTCACATCTAGGCCTGAAATCAAATCCAGCCAAATACTCAAGACTCTTCCATTCCGAAAACATGGCTCCCAATCCTGCATGTCTTCGACTTAACGCATCAGCCACTGCGTTACCTTTCCCTGGAGTATAGGCTATACCAAAATCATACGATGCTAAGAACTCTAGCCACCTTTGCTGTCGAAGATTCAAATCCTTTTGGGAAAACAGATACTTCAACGACTTATGATCTGTAAACAGCTCGAATCTAACTCCCAATAGATAGTGTCTCCACATCTTCAAAGCAAACACAATCGCCGCTAACTCCAAATCATGAGTCGGATAATTCCTTTCATGCGGCTTTAGTTGTCGACTAGCATACGCAACAACTTTATGCTTCTGCATTAGCACCGCTCCTAGTCCAGTGCCACATGCATCGGTGTAAACCACCATCTCATCATTCCCACTTGGAATAGTCAAAACAGGAGCGCTCGTCAGTCGCTCTTTCAGGATTACGAAAGCTTGCTCACACTTATCATTCCATCTGAACACTTGATTCTTCTTCGTCAATCCTGTCAACGGTGCAGCTATCTTGGAAAAGTCTTTGATAAACCGACGATAATATCCTGCTAATCCAAGAAAACTTCTCACATCAGATGCATTCTTAGGCCTAACCCAATCCTGGATCGCTGCCACCTTAGCGGGATCAACCGCTATTCCATTTCCAGAAATAACATGACCTAAGAACCTCACTTCATTCTTCCAGAAGTGACACTTCGAAAACTTAGCCTTCAGCTGATGTTTCCGTAAGATTCCTAAAACAATCCTCAAGTGCGTCTTGTGCTCTTCCTCAGTTCTGGAATAAACCAAAATATCATCCACGAACACAAGCACGAACTTATTCAACTGATCTCTGAACACTCTATTCATAAGATCCACAAAATATGCTGGCGCGTTAGTCAACCCAAACGGCATTACCAGCCACTCATAAAACCCGGATGGTGTCCTGAAAGCAGTCTTCGGCACACTATCCTTCGCCACTCTCAACTGGTGAAATCCCGTTGCCAAATCCATCTGAGAAAACACCTTAGCCTCGTGAAGCTGATCAAACAAGTCATCTATTCTCGGCAATGGATACTTGTTCTTCCTAGTCACCTTATTCAGCTCACGATAATCAACACACAACCTCAACGATCCATCCGTTTTGGTTGCGAACACAACGGGCGCACCCCATTCGGACACACTTCTCCGAATGAATCCTTTCCGCAAAAGGTCATCAACTTGCACCTTCAGCTCTTGCTGCTCCCTCGGTGCCATCCGCCTAAGAGGCATCACAACAGGTCTGGCTCCCTCAACTAGATCGATACGAAACTCGATCTCCCTATGCGGCGGCAACCCTTTGACTTCCTCAAAGACATTCTCAAACTCATTCACAATAGGCACCAATGACAGTCCATCCCGTGGAACAACTAGCGAATACATGAAGCTCATGAAGACGCCTTCTTCATGCTTACATCGTATCACAACCTTTCGCCCTTCCACATTCCCGACTGTCACCTCAAGCCTCTCACAATCAATCCTTGCCGCATACTTCCTAAGCCAGTCCATACCCAAAATAATTCCGAACCCCGCAAAGTTCAGAACAAAGCAATCACAAACAAACGAGCAATCATGACTCGACACAACTAGACCACGGCATATCATACACAAACATGACGAACCCCCCACTGGATTAGTCACAACCAATGGCCTATCAACAATATCCGGTTTCATACCTAACCGGCTTACCAAATCATCACAAACAAAAGAATGCGACGCTCCAGTATCAAACAACACTCTAACTGGAACACCACAAATAGAAAGAGTACCTTGAACAACCACACTCTTCCCCTTCTCTTCAGCAGTAGGAGCTTTCGAAGACGATGGAACAGCCCCCAAAGCATAGGCTTGCACAACCTGCCTATCTTTCCTCGGTTCTGGACAATCCTTCTTGATATGTCCCAGCTTATCACAGTTGTAACACTTTCCCGGCACTTTGGGATTCTTACAATCTTTGTAAAGATGGCCCTTCTGCTGGCAGTTATAGCAAGTCACTTCACTCTTCGGCTTCTTCTGGCCATCTCTACCCCTCTGTTGCTGTTGTTTCCTCTTCTTATTGCCACTCTGCTGTGGTTTAGATCCTTCCCTGGTTACAGCAACAACAGATACTTCCTTAGGGAACAAACTCTCGTGCCTAAGAGCTTTTTCCACAAGCTTCTCAAACGGATCGTCCAGATGATCCACCAACTGCCTCCCAAGATAAGCATCCAGACCAGTCACAAACTTTTCATTCTTCTGGTAGGGAGAATCAATATACGATCTGGCATACTTAGATAAGGCTTCAAACTCAGAAATATACTCAAGAACAGGTCTCCCCCCTTGCTTGAGCTCTACAAACTTCTTAAACAAGACAGATTTCTGAGAAGTAGAGATGAACTTAGCTCCAAATCTAACTTGGAATTGCTCCCAAGTAATCTCTTCTTCTGGAGTATCGATGGTGATAGAATTCCACCAATCAGCAGCTCTTCCCTGAAGCTGTCTCGATGCAAGCTTCCTCTTAGTTGCATCCTCAATCCCTAAGTCACCAAAGATTCTTTTGCAAGCATCAATCCATCTCTGCACCTCAATAGTCGACTCCGTCCCCAAGAAAACTTTCCCTCCAAGAGCAGTATAATCCTTGCAAAGCTTGGCAAAATCCACCGGTCTCGGAGCTTGGACTTGAACTCCCACATCCACAGATGATCCTGAAGCTGGTATTCTCCTCATGATTGAAGTCATCATGGCCTCAAACATAGGAGCATAATCAACAGCTTCCCTAGCATCACGGCTACCCCTCGCAGCTTGTCTCTCACTTCGACTCATCCTTAATATCTGTAAATAAGAATGATTAGAACACCTTAAGAAACAACTGCATAAGGAGTTCAAACCCTTCTAAACTACTATATTATATATAGTAATCATCCATCAAATTACAATTACGTCTCTCTTACGTAGTTACATCAGCGAGCGTTGGCTAAAATCGATTAACCAAAGCTCTGATACCAAATGTGACGACCGCCCATGACTCCCGCACCAAAACAAGGAAATAATGCGCTGAAAGGCGTGCCAGGCAGCCATGGACGATAGTCAGGGTAAAACAAAACAAAAGAATCTCTATCGTACAACTCACAGCGCATGGATAAAATACAATAGAGAAATATAATATAGTGAAGCTCCATAGAACAGAACATCATCATATAAGCATCACAGTAGTTTTATACAATCATCTACTCAAATCCATACATGAAAGCCTCACTACAAATCACTCAACCAAATACAGCAGCGGATACCCAGTACATATAGTAAGAAAACTAATATGCAAAGCCTCCTGCTCGTCTTCGTCATCTTCATCGTAGAACTCCTAGCACAGCACCTGTCACCTGCTACCTAGTCTGCCCATCCCAACATGGATGAACAGCCCAAGGTAATAAGAGGAGACATAAAACCTTGAGTCAGACAAAGTCTTAGTGAGCAGTAAATCAACTATCAAGCATACCAAAAGAGCATAAAGGATAAAAGGAATAGGAACCAAACCATCCCACTCCACCTCTTTCTACAGTGATAGCCCCAGTCATACACTAAGGAGAAGCAAGCATAACAACATAGACAATTAAGGTAAAGCGAATACCACTCGAGTCAAGGACGATGTTTTCCAAATACAAACCCCCAAGGCCTAAACCAAGATCAGATAAGCACCCAGAAAACACCGCTCTTGAAGCCGAATGATAATACAACCAAACATCCATGACTCTGGCTATCACTGTTATCCTTGCCTCGATTTCACCGTTAGTTGAATGACCATCTGTCAAGGGCTAATGGTAACCCCGGTTCTAACCATAACTCCGCACACTGCCTTGTGCCTAGGACTTATCTACTTTGCCCAGAGTACTCAACTACCTACCTGTAGTCTTTTGGGTGTCCCGACTACCTACCTGTAGTCGTTATGGGCGCCCCATGTACTCTTGCTTTTGAGTATGCTAGAACCTTCAACAACGACGAGATCCAAGCCTCCTAGCCATCCTTCTTGACGACTATCCTCATACAAGCTCAAGCTACCTCTTGAACAATCCATTATCAACCAACTTGAACTACTCTTCAAGTTATCAACATGCTTGGAATGATCCCTGCTTGGATTAAGCCAAGACTCACATCATACTTCGCTTCATCGCATCAAAGCAAAGTCTCAACTCAACAACATGGCTTGCCTCATCAAATCATGGCAAAGTCCCATCTCAACATCATCCAATCTATACATATGAGCTTCAACATCCGCTACATATGCCTTAAGCAGCTTTCACCATTCAAGAGCCTTCTTCCATAGCTTTTGAATCCTCTTTCATCATCTTGTTCCAAATCAACTACTAGCTAACTTGGAAACAATCAAATCAATCATACATTCAAATAATCAATCATTCAAACAAGATCTATTAAGCAATTTAAGCAATATCAATTATAATGGGAATTTCGTAAATAAACGAGCAAAAGTCCAACATATGTGAAATCATGGTTTTTAGCATAGATCTATCAATTATAAAACATGGGATTTTGTCTCTAATGCTTATTAAACAAACTTGCATAAGTAAACATCTTCAAAAACCATGGATCTAGACTTAGATCTAAGAAAAATGCATGAAATCTCTAACTTTAACACCCAAACATGCCACCAATCCAATATACTCCTTTGGATCCGCGTGAGAGATAACTACCACTCACCAAATCACCAAAACAACCTAAAATCAAACAACTTCAGATCTGGACAGCAAGGACTTGGGCTTGATCCGGAGAAATTTCACTTGAAACGGTGAAATCTAGCCTCTTCGGATGAAAATCTTCAACTTTGGCTCTTGATCTTTGATCTTGATCTTCAATCTTCAATGGATGTTAGCACTTGATAGAAGTAGAGAAAGAAGTGAAGAAAATACTGTAGTCGAGTTTCCAAAATGGCAGCACTTCGTCGCTTCGAAATCTGGTGCCAAAAAGTGAGCCGAACCCCTCTATTTATAGGCTGGAACCTCCCTGAGTCGTCGCCCCATGAGTCGGTCCCGACTCATCATGAGTCGTCCACGACTCATCTCCTGCCGACTCACGACCTAGCACAGCCGACCCTGCGACTTAACTATACAACATATACTGCCGACTTAACACTAACCCAGATGCCGACTTAAATTCTACCGACTCAAAGACCTAACGACTCAACACAGCAAGAAGGTCACACGACTTAAGACACATACGACTTATCCCGGCCGACCTAAGCCTAATCCTTATCCCACGAGACACGACTCAAAAGCCTAAGTCCCCAACGACTTATCCACTAAGTCGGCCCACCGACCTAAGCCTTAGATCTTATAGACCGTTAACCCCTATAAGCCGCTACAACCTTAAGTCGTCTAAGCCCCTTGAGTCGGTCCCTATGAGTCGGTCACGACTCGTCACCTAACTTGCTAACTCGCACAAGCCTATAGGTCGTTACCCCTCTTAACTCGTTAGCTCCTTAGGTCGTATAACTTCCTGGGTTGGCCAAAGCCTTAAGTCGTTACTTCCACTAACTCGTACACGACCTAACCACTATCCCACTAAGTCGTGTATGACTTAGACCCTAGGCCCACTGAGTCGTTATCTCGTATATTTCCTTAACCCGTTAGCTACCTTGCACACAGTTGACTCGTGCCCAAGCTAACTCGCTAACGACTCATAGTTTCTTAACTCGGCAACCCTATGAGTCGGTCACGACTCAAGCTAGAGGCAACACAAACAACACTAACAACCTGTAAATTCTACGATTTATCGACTCGTAAAATACGGGTCGTCACATGATAGGTAGTCTAACAACAATATTGTTTTGCCTTCGATGACGGAGTGTGATCCAACTTCACCTTTGTTAGTGGCCTCAGAGAAGAATTCTTGCGCTGCTAGGATTCTTTCATTTTCTTCATCAAATTCTTTTCGATTGAATTTAATGAATTCATGTTGGGGATTTTCAATTACTCAATGTAATTCCCATAAGTGAATAGAGCGATAAAGACATATGTACTGTCTTTCTTCCCAAATGCTTCAAATTTTGAACATGAACATAGTAAAAAACCTGCTTAAATGCTCAACAAGTTTTGCTGTACAAATGTCTGGAATATAGCCTGAATATTCTTCAGGATGGCTTATGTTGACATAAATTTCGTGCCCCAAGCCCTTTTTGATATATTTTTGATATTTTTGTATTTTAGAAAAACAGGCTATTAGGCGTGGTCTTCAATTGTTATTGAGAATTAACTCTTCATTTTCTAAGAGTTTTATTAACTACGCGTCTCCTAACTTTTTGAAGAACAGAAGAAGATTACTTTCATCGACGAGATGTTGCTGATATAGAGATCATATCTTGAACTATCATTTCAGCCTCCACTTCTTTGGGTTTTGTATTATCTATCTCATAAAGTCTAAGTAATTCTAGAAAATCTTGAATTCTTATATTCATGAGAATAGATGTTTGCATTTGAGAAAATATTGTTCTCAAAAGGCTATGTTTAGCTGTGTTATCAGTGAACAATTCTGCTTCTTTTAAATCTAGAGTTTCAGACATAGATGTAAAAGAATGCTGTGATAATTTAGACACTATTTTCTGGGTGTCTTGCAATTTTTTCTCTTCCTGGGATATTATATGCTTTAATCCCAAATAAGTTTTTTCTAGTTGAGTTAACCATAAATTTGCAGCTCTATGGTATGCAGATTGGATGGCTTTAAAGCATCACATCTCTAAGTTGCACCAATCATTGACCACAGTTGAGATGTATGTGTAGGATCTAGATTAACCCTAGAGGGTGGGTGAATAGGGTTATAGCAAATTTTCTTAATTTAAACATAGAAACAAACTGCAGAAATAAATATGCTAAAAAGTAAATCACATACAAAATTTACCCAGCTTCGGCAACCCCTGCCTACTGCTGCATTCCCAGATTTCTATTAGAATTAAACAGTATCCCGGTTACAAACACTCTAACAGACTTGCAAACCCTGCTCCCGCTTACAAACACTCTAATAGACTCGCACCCCCTGCTCCCGCCTATAGAGTTTTGCAAACTCGCAAACCCTTGCTCCCGCCTATAGAGTTTTGCAAACTCGCACACCCTGCTCACTAAACTAATTCTAACTAGACAATCTGACACTACCTACAACCTAGGTGGTGATTTACCAACACTTTGACTTGAAAAGAAAAACAACAAAATAAAGAAACTTTAAACTTGAAACCCTATAAACTAAAACCCCCTTTTAAAAAATAAAGCCTTTTAAACATCACAAGGCCGGCCCATTTTTATTTCTTTAACCCGATCCTTTTTTATAATGGCATCCGTTTCCTCCTTGCAACTGAATTAGGGATTTTGTTCCCTTGTGAAAATTAGGGCTTCGTTTTCTTGTTCGCGGCTCTCTGATGATCGATTCTGGTTTGTGTTGCTTGCACTCGTTCGCAGCTGCCCCTTTGATCGATTTCGACAGATTGCGGTATGTAATCTCTTTGCTGGTTTAATTTGCTTGAATTATCATTTGTTCTTGTTGCGCACTCGATGCCGATGATGAACTTGGGTTTATATTTGGATTTGATTTGATCTTTTCCACCCCCCTGATGATGATTTGCGGGTTGGTATTTATATGAATTCCTCTACCTGAGTTTGTTCGTATCAATTCGATACTTTCCAAAATTGTTGCTTTCCTGATGCGCACGTCTTTCCTGATATATTTTGTTTGACTTTTTCAAAGATACATTTTTGGTTTTTGAATTTCCAATTTACACATACTTGATTTCGTGTATACCGATCCACAACTCTGCACTAAAATCTTCGATTTCGAACATGCTTACATTATTCATGTATCTGCTGGCTTGTTCTTGCATTATTCATGTATCACTGTTTGTTCACCTTGATTCTGCATCACTTGTAGCTTGTTGTACATATGAACTTGCATTGTATCACTGCAACATTCTTGTTGCACTTTGGGTTGTATTTGGACTTGTTCAAGCTTTCATGCATTGCATTTTTCTGGTGCACTTGATTCAGTACTGTGTCTTATTGCACTGTTGCATTTGTGTACTTCAGTTTGCCTTGGTGGTCTGCACTTGCATTGAGCACTTTGTCATCTGGATGCATTCTGTTGTTCATTGCTTGGTATCTTCACTGTGTTGCATTCATGTTGGTTTAGTTGTTTCTGTATATTTGCATTAGTCTTTATTGCATACTGATGTTGTCTCTTTGATATTGAGACCTGTAGTTTGAGGCTATACTTGTGCAGTTCTTGTATTGTTGAGTTTCCATATCTTGTGCTCGAGCTTGCATGCTTCATGTTCGTTGTGTCACTTGTGCATTGTTGTACTTGACCTTGTCACTGATGTTTACTTCACTGTTGACACACTTGAACTTGATTGTTACAGTATTCATATGAATTGTGCATTTGTCTGTACTTGTGTTGCATTTGATCTTTCTGGCCTTGTACCTGTCCACTGACCCCTTTTTTTTCATATTGCTGGTTTCAATACTTAATGTTGTTGGTCTTATTGGTCATTCTGTTCACCTGCATGTAGTTGTGCACTGATTCTTGGTAGCTTGCATGATGCATTTCTTTGTTTCACTTGACTGTGTTGATCCAATTCACCATGCATTGTTTTCCTGTGTTCATGTTCTTGCAGTCTTCATTGTTGTGTCTTGTTGCAGTTGCTATGCAGTTGCTATGCCTTGTAGTTGTGTATTTGAGTTAGTGCTTCACCGTACTTGTTGTTGCCAGTTTGCCTTGTATCATTTTTCTCTTTGATCTGGTCATTGCTTGTGACATCCATGTTGCAGCTGGTCTTTGCATCCATTCATGTTGATTTTTGAAAATTCACTTGAGTTGAATCCAGTTTCAAAACTCGGATTTGACCTTGTGCTCGTGTCGTGATTTTAAATATATTGCACATGAGTTGAACCCGGCTTTTCATTTGGGTTTGACCTGTGCTCACCTGTCCCTATAGCATTATCAAGTGTATATTGATGTGCACGGCCTTGTGGCATGTACAGTGATACACTGTGCATGTCACATTGTTCGTGTATGATGAATTCAAATGTGAATGATGACGAACAACCCAAATAACTGAGGCAAATAATATTTTCAAAAATCCATATTTTATTTTATATTGCAAAAATATTTCTTTTTCAATTTTACTGCGTTAGTGAATATTTTCGCAGATTGCTCAGATGCTGGATTCTAACTGGAATGCAGTTGAACACAAAATACGGGTGTGAGTGATATGTAGTGAGGTTATTAATGTAAATTGAATTGTGATGTATTCAAAAATGTATATGTATAGTGAGAGCTTGAATTTGTATTATTCAAGATTGTAAAAAATATTTGTTTGAATAAAATTTCTGTTTGAATTCAAATTCCATTCAAATTCTGTGTAATTTATTTCATTCAACAAATATTTATTTAATCTACGAAAAATAAAATAGTACATTAACAAATACATTTAAATTAATATATATATGTTTATTATCATCAAACAAAAATCATATACTCGCATATTCCACAATCTCCCCCTTTTGATGATAACAAACATATATTTAAGATTTTGACTGAGTTAAATGTATTTGATCAATGATATAATCTAATTGCTCCTCCTGTTTAAATGCTTCCTCTCTACATGATGCTCCCCCTACATATATGCATACAAATAGAAATATACAAATGAGCCTAGATGCAAACAGAAAATTATTTGACCTTTTCTTGATTCTATTTGACAAAATCTTAACTTTTTTCTCCCCCTTTTGTTATCAGCAAAAGAATAATAATGTTAGAGAAAGTAGAGATAAAGTGATCAATATTAATCCAACATTAAACTCAAATTGAATATAAATATTAAAGTTCAATAAAAATCAAACAAAAATCATAACTACCCTTCTTAGGCGCATATTCCACCTTTAGAAAGAATGGAAATGATGTTCTAATATAAAATCACACAATTGTATCAACTTGTGGTACATTTATATCAGGAATTTGAATATCTACCAATCATGCATAACCGTTAGGACTTTTAAATGAGATTAGTAGTATTCCATTTTAATTTTAAAAAATGAAATCATGTATCTTATAACCACGCATGACCGTGAGGACTTTTAAATGGGATTAGAATCAACTTGTCTATTTAATCAATTAATTTTGATATGCGTTCCATACATGCATAACCGTAAGGACTTTTAAATGAGCATGGAAGCACATAATCAAAAATCGAAGTAATTCACCCATGCATAACCGTGAGGACTTTTAAATGAGAGTGAATACTTTGGATATTTATTTATTTTTACAAAAAAAATGTGAAATGAAAAACAAATGATCCCTGATTATAGTACCACATATCGACAAACTATATTTAAGCTTCGATAAACAATAGTCGATAGAAATATGATAGATATAGAAATGGTCATGGAATCTATACACAACAAAAAGTTTTATAATGTAACAGCCCGCAAATCCGAACCCCTTGAGTCAATACTATTCTACCTAAATCATCTCAAGTTGCACAGAAATATGAACCATTTGGGTTAAAGAAGAAGAGGTAGAAGAAGAAAATAGAAAACAACATCAGAATCTAACCATCGCAGCGGAATAAAATATAATAGATAATAAATACTCTTTGCTCAAACATCAAATATCTTTGTTTATAAATTACATCATCAGAGTACATCAAACACAGCTCAACATCAATGTCATACAAATGGATACACAAACTCAACACAGCGGAAATATATATATATAGAAGTATGAGAATACGTATCGTCATCCAGCTCGTCTCCTGAGCTCCACAGCATCATATCATGTATCCTATAATACTCGGTCTGACCCGAGCATTACAGTTAAATAACACCCGAGTCAGTCTGGAATACCAGCATGTGAAAATCACACCCAATTGATTATTAAAGTTTCAAAAATCCTTTGAAAACAAAAGCATCTCGTAAGACCACGCCACAAATAAACATGTCGGGTTTTTACCTTACGATAGCTAAAACAATTTTTATAGAAATCCTCTGATATTATAATAGGGTCTATATACAAATACTTATAAAATAGACGAAATTGTTACATGATTAAATTCTAGCTACTAGCCACAGAGTGGGTAATACAAAACAAAACTCGTACAAGGCTCGTAGGGAGAATGGATTTCCAACTAATGACTAGGCACTGGGGTACCACCTGTCACAGTACGGGGCCTAGATCACCGTACCGAGGAGTACGCCCGCTCCCCTGCAACACAAGGCCGGGACTACCCCTTACTGGATAATCTCGAGTGAGATCGCCCCGCGATTGGGATCAGCAACAGCCCACTAAGCCGAAATAAAAAGGGACATCTAGACTGGAATGACCTCACCCTGCTTAGGTGCTACCCACCTAGCCTTGCTGCATAACCCCTGATTTTCAGTCATTCTCATTTGATGAGGCTTGAGGCTAAGCGTTACCTTTATAGAACATATCCCTTAGAATGCCCATCGTCCACCTGACGATGTTTCGCAAGCATTTGTCCATACAAGTCCGTCCCGGGTTCGAACGGAACCGAAGGCACTATTCCTACTACATCTATTTTGGAAATATCCTCAGGATTAGTAGCGACTAGCCCTTGCACTTCACTGCTCCATCTTCGAATCCAAAAACGTTTTCACGAAACGTACAAACCGAATCAAAGTGGTTTTCGAGAAATAAATCTCGATCCCGGCCTCTTCGAAACGATCAACGCAATTGTCCAATATTGATAGTCGGTTATTTAACTATCAATTATATTCACAAAACAACCATCAACCAATAAATAATTTTCCAAATTATTTATTAATCTCAAAAATATCTTCACAAGATATATTTCTATTTTCAATCCTTTGGAAACAGTTTCAAAACCATCTTTCTTTCAGAATCAACTTTCCCAAATATTTTCTATCTCCTCTGGAATCACCAAGCACAAAACTAGATTTTTAAATAAGTTAAAACACTTTGCTTAGAAATATACTTTATAACATTTAAGTTAAAACTACTTCAATGATTTATTAAAAATACATATTATATGAATATTTTAAAATAATGTTACTAAATAAAATATAAAACTAGATTTCACTTTTAAAAATAAAATACTAAGTCACTCTTTAAATAATTATTGCTATAACAGATTAAAATAATTATTGCTATAATAGATTGAAATAATTATTGCTATAACAGAGTAAAATAATTATTGCTATAATAGATTAAAAGGGAATACTTACTTAAGAATTTAAATATTTGGAAATAGCACATTTTTCGAAACATACTTCTTAAAACCACTTTAAACCTTTAGTTTATATTTAAGAATTTACTTTGAAAACGTACTTGGTTATTTAGAGAGAAATTCCCAATCTCGATCACTGAAATCAATTTTCCAAATTGATTTCCAATTTATTCCATTTGAAATAAATTTCTTTACTTATCAGTTCATTTCGAAATTCATTAATTATGGACTTTATTATCATTTTCGGTTTGATTTTTAAATCCTTTAGCTAAATATACAAATTCTAGGTTATTCCCAATTTCTTCTTTATTCTTATTAAATAATTTAAACCCTCAATTTAAAATAAATGTTTTGTTCTTTAAACAATAACATTGAAGTTTAAGTTTCATTAACTCTCTGTTTATTTAAATTTTCCTTCCCATGCTCAAGATTTATTTATTAAAATTTTAAAGTCACTTTATTTCCTTTCCAGTTCATTCATAAATTTATTCGACTTTTCTATAATTATTTTACTTACAATTTCACTTCTTTTATTTTCATTCTCAACCTAAAATTATATATTTAGTAATTCATTATTGCCCGATTATAACAATCAAGCCATAGCATTCAATATTTCCACATAATTCATTACAGGATATCACATATTCAGAACAGAGAATATTAAATAATTAAATAAAGTTGAGGGGTCCAGTTGGATCCCTCCAACCTGTTTTCCCTGCATCCACAGATGTTAGCACAATATAATATGCCAATTCCAAAATATACCACACTATAGCACATCAATCAATTTCAACCATTCAAACAATTAATTAAATTTAATCATTTAGATTTAAATTTAACTGAGTGAGATTAACTCACCTTTAATTTTCATTCGCAATCCACTTCAATATTGCCTTGGATTTCCAGATGTTTGACCTTAAATAAACAATTCACAATTTATTACTATTTGAATTATCAAACAATTTATCACCGTTTACATATTTGATTTTAACTTAAAATTTGATTTAACTAATTTCTCTTTGAAATCTTTAGTATCTAAAATAATTAAACAAGCAGATTAAACAATTTAATCACTACAATACATTTTATAATTAAATTAACTGATGATTTAACCATCTTATTTATCATAAAAAAAATTGTGAGTTTAGAATTATGCACATATTTTCCTCATTAATGAATAACAAAAAAAAATAAGAATTTATTTTACTGTTCCAAATATATATGGCTGATTATATTTTAAACAAAACTGCTTGGAAATCATAATAGATTTTAAGACTTGCTGTAAAAAATTCTGCATACATACACTTACATATTAAAGTTTAGAAACATCTTAATTTAAAACCCTACTATTATGAAAATTTCTTCAACTCGTATATTTACTGTCTTAACTCCAATAAACATTTTTTTTTCTCTGTAAATAAATTTCTGTTCTTAAAACTTACATACGCATTACAAATCTGGTACGAATAAATCAAGGCAAAATTATTTACCTTCAATATACTTCCCAAGAAATACTGCAGTCGCCTCATCAATCGAAACGTCCTGACGCCGTCTCCAAGCACTAAGTCACCGGTCCAACCTTGCTCGAATCTCCCAAACACGAGTCCTAGCTGCCGACTCCACAACTCAACTGTGTTGCCTCAATAAGCGTCAATAGCCCCAAAATCGAGCATGTCCTAGTCGCAAACTTGATTGCGCCTCCCTCCCTCAACATCGCGCACGACGGTCGAACAGAGAAGGCATGATAAGATATCGTTGTGAACCCTCTACAATCTTCCGTTCGATTGCTTTCACAAATAAGGCACGATTGGAATTGAACAGAAAAGGAAGGGAACGAGATGATTTTCGTTCGCCCCTCCCCCTTCTGTAAGCTTTGGGCCTGAGTGGAAAGAAAGGGTTTTCTTTTTCTTTTGATTTCGAACGAAACGACTTCGTCCAAATGATTTTCTCGGCCATTATTTGTTTCTTCTCTTTTTTTTTCGAACTGGGGAAATGGATTAGGATTAACTGATAATAAGGAAAGGACGAGACGTAATAGGTAAAAGAGATGGTGTATACAAGAAGCTTGACTGAGTAAATTATTATTAATTAAGTTTTTTTTTTCAGCGCGTTATTATGTCGTACACTCACACACTACCTCCAATCAATACGAAATTTGAAATCGATAATAATTCAATATTACGGACCCAATGAAACTGGTTTCGTCAAATTCCGAGACTGTGCCTCGGAAGGCTATTTTAAACTCAATTTAAACGATATATTTTCAAAACCGAACAAATCATTGTTAAATTTGATTTTACAATTTCTATTACTCTCAGTACTATCAATATAAATTTTCAAGCCTTCAAATATATTTTTAATAGGCTTAAAACTCCAGATTCAACAATTTTCCCCAACTTCACTTATCTAATTTAATTATTCAATTATCAAATAATTTGTGATATCCGTAATTGAAGTTAAAATTATACTATTGAATATTTAAAATCGATTAAATATTCCGATTTAAATTGCTTAAAAATTCCGGGTCGTCACATATAACTCTTGTTTGAATTTCTAAAGAAATTTTCGAATATACTCTCTTGAGTAATGTATGTTAAATATCAACACTTATCACCTTTTCAATCACTATTTATCTTTTTGATAATTAGTAGGGAGTCGGATTAGTCAAAAATTTGTCATTTAAAATCAAATAAAAATGACTAATCTGCAAATATGGTCAACAATGATTTTCTCGAAGGGGTTATATGAGAAAAAATTTCTGCTAATTGAAAATTATTTGTAATGAAAAATATGCAGATATTTTCTTTGGAAAACGATGCAGCAAATGAATGCTTCAAAAATTAATCACGTTCCACTAGTAATTTTTCTATCAACTAGATTACCAGTATGATCTGCATCTGTGTTTCTCTTTCAATCCAAAATATCACTAACTAAATTTGATAGACCAGATCATGAAGTGTGCATAAAAATTCAAACTCAATTTTTAACAGCATTCTAAATTTGAATTGAAGTCAGAAAACCGTGAATATAGAGTTGGTCGTATTTTAAGCAAAAGTATTATTATCCAACATAACACTATGTTTAATCCAAACGTATTTGTATGAAGTAATTCAAAGAATGTAATTGGCCAACTATGTCGAACAAGTCAGAATCAAAATCATCTTCTTTACAACATCTCAATATTATTGGCTGATTTAATTCAGAATACGGTGCAGATTATCACATTCAATATATCGATCAAATAAATATGCCTTCACCTGTTTTACCTTTATGATAATTTTTCGTGGTTGCCCATTGTGATTCTGTCACCCTTTGTACTAGGCTAAGGAACTTTGCTTTGTTGCCCGTTGTGTTTCTGAAACAGCCAAAATCCAGAGAACACTGTTGTTGTTCCTTAGCCTGCCACCATACCTACACGATGAAAGATTTTTGTGACCTATTTGTTTTTATAGGTCCATGATTGTTAGTGGCAGAAGCATTGTGAATAAATAATCCCTTTGGAACCCAAACTTGTTTAGTCCTTTCATTCTTGTTCCAATAGACATGAAATTTGTTTGTAGAATTCTTAGGAACCCAAACTTGTATAAATTTTGTGTTCTTGTTCCTATGACTACAATTTTCAACACGATGTCCAATTATTTCACATCTATCAAAGACACTCTTACCTTTTGCATTATCCTCAACTTGTGTTTTCCCAAAACCTAGTCCTTTTCTGTTGTTAGCAAAAATTTGATTTCCCAATAGCATGTTGAATGATTTTTCTCCTCTTGAAAAGTTATTCAAAGATTTCTTAAGATTTTGGACTTTGGTTTTTAGATTTGTGTTTTCAGTTACAAGCGGGGTGCATCTATTTATAAAATCCTTTTTCCTAGTGTCAATGATTTCCTTAAGACTCAAGTTTTCTTTTTCAAGATTATCAAAGCTATTCTTAAGTCTTGATAATTCTGAATCTAAAATTTTACATTTTTTACAGTCTAGGTTTTAAATATTTTCAAGTTCAGTTTCTAACCTAAAATTTTCACGAGCAAGTTCTCTCCTATCAGATTTCAGTTTTTTAATTTTAGATTCAAGAGCATCAACTTCTTTAGTAAGATCAAGACACATAAAAACAAGATCTTTATAAGAATAGTCACCTACCTCATTAGATTCCTCTGAGCTTGCTTCTGAATCTGATTTTGCCATAAGACACAAGTTAGCCTCCTTTGAGCTACTATTCGAAACTTCCTCTCCTTCTTCATCATCCCAAGTCGCTGCAAATGCCTTCTTCTTCTTCTTTTTATTTCCTTTGTTGTTTTTGAGAAGTGGGCATTGTTGTTTGAAGTGGCCAGGCTTGTTGCAGTTAAAGCACGTCGATTCATTATCGGAATTGTCAGAATCTTTTGGCCTATTACGACTTGTTTTCTTCTTGCGTGGCTTGAATCTTGACCATTTTCTAAGATTATTGACAGCCATTGCAAGCTCTTCAATTGGATCTTCTTCTTCTTCATTGCTCTCTTCTTTGCTCTTTAAGGCAAACGTCTTCTTCTTTGCTTCGAAGTTGTTGTGTTCCTCTTTTGCTTTTAGCTCAAGCTCATATGTCATCAAGTTGCCAATCAACTCCTCCATGCTTAGTTTACTCAGATCTTTCGATTCTTGTATTGCCGTGACTTTTGCCTCAAAGTTCATTGGTAAAACTCGTAGCACCTTCCTCACAAGCTCTACCTCAGTGAATACCTTCCCAAGCGCTCTAGCGTTGTACACCAAAGTTGAAAAGCGTCCAAACATGTCCTTTATGCTCTCGCCTTTGTCCATCACAAAGTTCTCGTATTCATTGCTGAATAAGGCTAGACGAGACTCCTTGACTTGAGAAGTTCCGTCATGTGTCACCTCCAAGGTATGCCAAATTTCCTGTGCAGTTTTACAATGAGAAATTCTATTAAATTCATTCTTATCAAGAGCACAGATCAAAACATCCATGGCTTTAGCATTTGTAGTTTTTAATCTCTTAACGTTAGCGTCCCACCTATCCTTAGGTTTAGGAATCTCAGTATCACCAACGGTTATAGTGGGAGATTTATAGCCAGTTTCAATAATATCCCAAGCATCATAATCAACAGAACTAAGATAAATACCCATCCTAACTTTCCAATAAGCATAATCATTCCCGTTAAACATGGGTGGCCTAACAATAGATTGCCCCTTAGAAAAAGCATTATTTGATGAATTCATGACTCTAGGGTTAAAGAAAAATACCGTGCTCTGATACCACTTGTAGGATCTAGATTAACCCTAGAGGGGGGTGAATAGGGTTATAGCAAATTTTCTTGATTTAAACACAGAAACAAACTGCAGAAATAAATATGCTGAAAGGTAAATCACACACAAAATTTACCCAGCTTCGGCAACCCCTGCCTACTGCTGCATTCCCAGATTTCTATTAGAATTAAACAGTATCCCGCTTACAAACACTCTAACAGACTCGCAAACCCTGCTCCCGCTTACAAACACTCTAATAGACTCGCACCCTCTGCTCCCGCCTATAGAGTTTTGCAAACTCGCAAACCCTTGCTCCCGCCTATAGAGTTTTGCAAACTCGCACACCCTGCTCACTGAACTAATTCTAACTAGACAATCTGACACTACCTACAACCTAGGTGGTGATTTACCAATACTTTGACTTGAAAATAAAAACAACAAAATAAAAAAAAACTTTAAACTTGAAACCCTATAAACTAAAACCCCCTTTTAAAAAATAAAGCCTTTTAAACATCACAAGGCCGGCCCATTTTTATTTCTTTAACCCGATCCTTTTTTATAATGGCGGCCGTTTCCTCCTTGCAACTGAATTAGGGCTTTTGTTCCCTTGCAAAAATTAGGGCTTTGTTTTCTTTTTCGCGGCTCTCTGATGATCGATTCTGGTTTGTGTTGCTTGCACTCGTTCGCAGCTGCCCCTTTGATCGATTTCGACAGATTGCGGTATGTAATCTCTTTGCTGGTTTAATTTGCTTGAATTATCATTTTTTCTTGTTGCGCACTCGATGCCGATGATGAACTTGGGTTTAAATTTGGATTTGATTTGATCTTTTCCACCCCCCTGATGATGATTTGCGGGTTGGTATTTATATGAATTCCTATAGCTGAGTTTGTTCGTATCAATTCGATACTTTCCAAAATTGTTGCTTTCCAGATGCGCACGACTTTCCTGATATATTTTGTTTGACTTTATCAAAGATACGTTTTTGATTTTTGAATTTCCAATTTACACACACTTGATTTCGTGTATACCAATCCACAACTCTGCACTAAAATCTTCGACTTCGAACATGCTTACATTATTCATGTATCTGCTAGCTTGTTCTTACATTATTCATGTATCACTGTTTGTTCACCTTGATTCTGCATCACTTGTAGCTTGTTGTACATATGAACTTGCATTGTATCACTGCAACATTCTTGTTGCACTTTGGGTTGTATTTGGACTTGTTCAAGCTTTCATGCATTGCATTTTTCTGGTGCACTTGATTCAGTACTGTGTCTTGTTTCACTGTTGCATTTGTGTACTTCAGTTTGCCTTGGTGGTCTGCACTTGCATTGAGCACTTTGTCATCTGGATGCATTCTGTAGTTGATTGATTGGTATCTTCACTGTGTTGCATTCATGTTGGTTTAGTTGTTTCTGTATATTTACAGTAGTCTTTATTTATACTGATGTTGTCTCTTTGATATTGAGACCTATAGTTCGAGTCTACACTTGTGCAGTTCTTGTATTGTTGAGTTTCCATATCTTGTGCTCGAGGTTGCATGCTTCATGTTCGTTGTGTCACTTGTGCATTGTTGTACTTGACCTTGTCACTGATGTTTACTTCACTATTGACACACTTGAACTTGATTGTTACAGTATTCATATGAATAGTGCATTTGTCTGTACTTGTGTTGCATTTGATCTTTCTGGCCTTGTACCTGTCCACTGCCCTTTTTTCATATTGCTGGTTTCAATACTTGATGTTGTTGGTCTTATTGGTCATTCTGTTCACCTGCATGTAGTTGTGCACTGATTCTTGATAGCTTGCATGATGCATTTCTTTGTTTCACTTGACTGTGTTGATCCAATTCACCATGCATTGTTTTCCTGTGTTCATGTTCATGCAGTCTTCATTGTTGTGTCTTGTTGCAGTTGCTATGCCTTGTAGTTGTGTATTTGAGTCAGTGCTTCACCATACTTGTTGTTGCCAATTTGCCTTGTATCATTTTGCTCTTTGATCTGGTCATTGCTTGTGACATCCATGTTCCAGCTGGTCTTTGCATCCATTCATGTTGATTTTTGAAAATTCACTTGAGTTGAATCCAGATTCAAAACTCGGATTTGACCTTGTGCTCGTGTCGTGCTTTTAAATATGTTGCACGTGAGTTGAACCCGGATTTTCATTTGGGTTTGACCTGTGCTCACCTGTCCCTGTAGCATTATCAAGTGTATATTGATGTGCACGGCCTTGTGTCATGTACAGTGATACACTGTGCATGTCACATTGTTCGTGTATGATGAATTCAAATGTGAATGATGACGAACAACCCAAATAACTGAGGCAAATAATATTTTCAAAAATCCATATTTTATTTTATATTGCGAACATATTTCTTTTTCAATTTTACTGCGTTAGTGAATATTTTTGCAGATTGCTCAGATGTTGGATTCTAACTGGAATGCAGTTGAACACAAAATACGAGTGTGAGTGATATGTAGTGAGGTTATTAATGTAAATTGAATTGTAATGTATTCAAAAATGTATATGTATAGTGAGAGCTTGAATTTGTACTATTCAAGATTGTAATAAATATTTGTTTGAATAAAATTTCTGTTTGAATTCAAATTCCATTCAAATTCTGTGTAATTTATTTCATTCAACAAATATTTATTTAATCTATGAAAAATAAAATAGTACATTAACAAATACATTTAAATGAATATATATATATATATGTTTATTATCATCAAACAAAAATCATATACTCGCATATTCCACAGTATGGTCCTTGCACTCCTGTGGGAGCAATTGATTTTCCTTTATTCATTGGAACAAAATTTTGAGTTGTATTGGAAGGAGTTGCCTTGCCTTTGTTTGTTTGAGTGGCTTTGGTCTGTTGGACCTTTTCTTCATTTGCTCCTGTGGAAGTATTGGTTTCTTCGAATCCTTGCGAAGATGAAGCCTCTTTGGTGGTTTTCTTGGCTTTTTTGAATGATTTCACTTGTTGGAAATCTTCCTGCCTTTTCATTGTTTCTTATAATTCTTTGATTCTTTTTATGTCGTCTTCATCCATTTTTCATAACCTAGTAAGGAGATCAACAGCACAGTTAGTGTAGCCTGGAAAGTATTTGAAATCATAGTTCTAAATTTCTAAATACATAGCTAATCTAATTCTCCAAAGATTTTCTTCTGGATTGTTTACACTTTTCTTCTTTAAGAACTGAGCAACAGATTTGTTATCTGTTTCTGTTACAAACTGTCTATGCATAAGATAAATTCATAAACTTTTGATTACTAATTTAATAGCTAGTAATCCCTTGTCATAGGTAGCATATTTAATCTGGGGTTTGCTAAATTTTCCAGACGAATATGCTACAACTTCCTTTTGTTTAGGAGTTAATACTCCTGCCAAAAAATTGTCAGAAGCGTCAATTTGCAAAGTAAGTAATTCTTCGGATTAAGGAAAATAGAGGATCTTTTGATACTTTATTAGGTCTTTTATTTTTTTGTATTTCTTCTTCTTCTTGCTTTTACAAGGTAATGGGAATTTTGTCTGTGTTCCATTTTCTTGGTGTTCTCCATTATGTTGTTTATATTTTGCTTGTTTAATTGTGAGCATCTTTTGTAAATTTTTGGTCTTAGCTGATAAATAAGGAATAAATTTTCTACCGTAGTTTAATAATTCTAAGAAACTTTGGAGTTGTTTTAGTGTTTTAAACGTATTGGGAAAATCTTTAATTTTAGTGTAAATGTGTTGTTGTAATTCTATTTGTCCATTTTTAATTATTTTTCCAAGAAAATCTATTACTTTTTTAAATAATTCAATTTTTTAGGACTTAGAATAACACCGTTTTGAAGTAATATTTGTACTACTGCTAGAAGATGCTATTTATGTTCTTCCGCAGAATTAGAGAAAATAAGGATGTCGTCTATATAGACAGTTACAAAAGGTAAATTCTACGAACTGTTTATCAGCAAGGTTTAATTGCCAAAAACCCGATTTTGCTTCCAATTTACTATAATACTTTGCTCCTTGGAGTTTTTTTTGTTAGTTGCTCAGCAGAAGGAATAAAATATCCATCAAATTTTGTATAGCAATTAATTTTTCTATAGTTTATTACCATTCTTGCTTTTCCCCTTTTAATTTCAACATGATTGCTTACTAAGAAAGCTGGGGATGATGGGTATTGAAACTTTCTGTATTAATTTTAAATTTAATATGTCTTTTATTTGTTTTGCAAATTCTTCTTTGTCAGTCGGCGATACCATGATACTGTTAACTCGGACTTTGGCATCTTTTTATTGTTCCATTAATTCAATTTTACAATACCTTGGTGCTTTATCAAACCATTTTAATGGATTCTCTGAATAAGGGGGTTATAGCATATTATGTATTAAGATTTCAATTTTTTTTGTACTTGGTATATTGTATGTACAAATTTTTGGTTGTATTATTTTTTGTGTTCTTACATTTAATATAACTGGTTTTTCACCACGTTGTGATGTTGGAGTATAATATGGTGCAATTGTAGCGGGTAGCGTTACTCGAGGGACAAGAATGCCATCTAATTCAAGATAATATTTGTTGAATGGAGGGAGATGTCGTAGATTGTCCATCCAAGGATGCAATCACTATCAAATTCCTTTGGTAGTACTGCAAAGTCAAAGTTGTATGTTTTATTATTTCCATGTATATCAGGCATTTGTACCTGTAAGTTTTTTGCTTTATGAGTAAGAGGGACTTGTCTTCCCATAAAGTCATTTAGCATTCCTTTTTTGTCTAAGGGCACCCAGAGTTGCTGGGTAATAAATATTTCTTGTAGTAAACTGGCTTCTACACCAGAGTCAGTAACGCATGCACCATGAACTCTTGATATTCAGGGATGCATATCGTTATTGGAAGATATATATGTAACTGTGCCTTTCTTTTAAGATCTATGGATCTAATCATGTTGTTTTATATTTTCTGTAAGAACCTTTATAACCATTCGGTTTGACTCCTGTTCTTTGTATTTTTCGTATTCCCATTGGTCTTCCTTCTATTGGATTTTCTTGTTTAAAGCTCATACGATGAATGATACTTTTTAATATATCAGGAGTTAATTCCAATTCAGACATTTTATTGTATGATTGAGTTCTTTTTTATGTGTTGGGTGAATTTGTATTTTCTTCTTTATTTTTTATTATGGTGGAAATGGTATTTCCTGATGCTATAAAATATTCTGTAGGTAATTGTATTCTCGGTTTAAGTGACTTTACAAAAACTTGAACTTCATTATCGAATTTTAAATGTCTTAAGTCAATCAATCTAGGTTGGATTGTTTTTCCTAACCCGTTTTCGAGTAGTTCAACGAATTGTTTAGGTGTAATTGATTTGAATGTAGCAGTATCATTTAAAGGCATACAATGTTCCCATTGTATGCCAAGAACTTTAGATCCTGATAGAAGTTCAATATTTTGTAGATTTACTGATAATGTACAAGCATTTTCAAAATTTTGATCATCAAGACTTATAAAAAAATCGATATGTATATTTACTCCAAATAATCTATTTGCAAAATTTGACTTAGCTCCTCCAGTAATACTATTTAAAGGATTACTGATAATTCTTTCATCCGTATAGACTATCATTATTGGAGTATCAATTCCCGATCCAAATAACCCTATTATTTTTAGTTGTATTAGACCTATATGAAGGTATTTCTTTTTTTGATATTTAGCTTTTAGTTTTTCTATTTAATTTTTATTCAAAAGGCTTATAGAAGTAAAATCTTCCTCTCCTTTTAACTCTACATTTCCTTGCATACGCTCAAATATATATATGTGTGTGTGTGTGTGTGTGTGTGTGTGTGTGTGTGTGTTGATTTAAAAATCTAGATTTAAAAATCTAGATTTAAAAATCTAGATTTAAAAATCTAGATTTAAAAATCTAGATTTAAAAATCTAGATTTAAAAGTCAAAGGTTTATAAATATCTTTTCTATCTAAGTGAGGGATTTCCTCTTATTATTTTTCTAAATCTTCGTTGGTGAGCTCAAATTGTTCTCCAGTGCTATCTTGTATTTGTGGGTTAGATGTTTCTTCAGATGTAAAAGTGTTCATGTATATCCTATATTTTTTATATGACTCTGACTCTTTATTTCTTGATGATTGAGATGTAGAACCACTTAATGGGGTAAACGTATCATGATCGTATATTTCTTCCTTTATAATTGGAAGATCTTCGTATTTATGTAAAGCAAGTAATCCTCTTGGGTCTCCTTGCTCTATAATATAATCTTTATCTTCCATACTAGTACTTTTAAATAGTATAGAAGCATTATTTTTAGAAAAGGGTTATATTAATCCATGAGTTATAAAAATATTTTCTTTAGTATGTTTAGGTATATTATAAATTTGCCCGTAATATCGAGTGGGATTTTTATTAGCAGATCTAAGAATACTTCGGTTATGAAGTATCTTCTTAACCTAGAGCATTTTTCTGCATATAATGTATAACCTAGAGAATTTATTTTTCCTTTTTGGGGAGTATGGCATATATAGTTAACGGAATAATTCTTATCTGATTATGTGTTTGATTGATTGTAATATTGTTTATTTTAAATTATCAAAAGAATCATTAATTTCATCTTCATTTTCAGTAGTGGTAGAATAAAGTGATTCAATTTCATATACAGACGGATTTGCATCACTAGATATATCTTCTATAGTGCCAACATGAATACCGTATTCTTCGATATTTGATATAACAATATTTTGTATATTTGTAGGACATTCATTAGCATAATGTCCTTCTTTATTACATTTAAAACATTGCAGCCTTTATGGAAGTTTTTCTTTCTAATAAACTTTTTCTTAGAAAACTTGTTTTCTTTTCTTAATTTTTTCTTATATTTTGGTTTCCATTTTTTACTAGTGATTCGATATTTTGGTTTTGTTTTTCTTTTGAAATATCTTGCCTTTTTTTCTTTCAAATTCAGATGAACATCCAAATTGTGTATTAATATCTTCAGTGTACTTTGTACAACAAGAAAATCCTAGTTTTGAGTTTCTAATTATATTTTTCATTTGTTTGTGTGCACTTGCTTGCTCACAAACCCTTTCCATAGTATCCATACATGCCTTTTTTAATAAACCCTTGTTATGATTTTCATCGGTATTGCTTTGTCTTGGAATGTCATATCTTTCTTGTATAATGTTATTCCATAGATAAAGTGTTTTTTCAAAAAATCCTTTTATCCTAAACACTTTTTGGTCATTACTCTTTAAATGAAAAGGTAGGCCTATGTATTTGGTAGCAAATTCTTCTAACATACACATATCGCATAATTTTATTTTTAATAATTGTTTTTCATAATCAATATCTTCTAGGAAAGTTTCCCCTGTATAGTCTACTAGTAATAATTTTAGTAATTCCCCAAGAGCTTCTTGTTTAGATTGAATATTCCAAATTCTTTGTAATTGATTTAGATTTATCCTTTCAAGGTTTAGTAACCAAGCTAAAGCATCTCCTGTCCAATAACTTGTAGCTTAATGTATGTATTCCATTACACTCATATTCAGAGGTAATAAATAAATTGTTCCACTTATATGTTGAAGCCATGTTTTAATATATTTTCTTATTTTACTATGTGGAAGTCCATCTATATTGAGAGTTTGGGTATATGCTGAAGAAGGTTGTCCATTATAAAAATCTTTTAACTGCTTTTTAGAAGAGTGAAACCTGATCCAATCTGATCTATTACCAAGCCTAAGCATTTCAGGGTAAGGATCAATATGTGGACTATTATATGTGTTTTCTTCCTGTTCTAGATCTTTCATAATTATATCAGATTTAATATCGTTCATAACATAAGCATTATCTGGTGGAGGTAATGGAGGTAAAATTAGAGCACCTCTACTAGATCCGGCTCCATTCGTGTTTATATTGTAAATAAGTTTATCTGTTGTATCAGAATTATAACCAGATTCTATGGAATTTTTAGATTCTTGTTCAGAATCTCCAAATGATGAATTTTCTTCATTTGCTTTATATTTAAAATAGTTTATCGATGTTGAATGTTCTTCATAATAAGAATAAAGTTTTGTACTATCAATTTCTCCTGTAAGTTCTTTTTGTTGAAGAATAAGATAATTTTTATAGTAAGTGGGATCAATATCTTCAACATATATTTTGTAATTTTCTTCATAAGTATATTTGACCATTCGAATGCTATTAAGCGAATGGATTATTGGTGTATTTCAACAAATCCTAAGGTTACTATTTGTTTTTGCAGTTTATTACTTATGTCTTTAACTTCTAATTTAATTTCTTAAAGTAGATCAATCATAAAATTATGAATCCCATTTTTTGGATTTTCGTGAGTGGGATATGAACAACATGCTCATTTTGTTCAGTATTTTGATTAAATTGACACTTATGAGTGCTTAGAATATTATTTTCCATTAAAGAGGGTCTTTTGAACATAATTCAATTATGAGTTTTTACAAAACTTTGGCAATGAGATAAAAGTCTTAATTCGAATAACAAATCTTGATTCTCAAACCTATAGTTACTAGATTAGTTTTGACCGTAGGTTAAGCGGCTAGACGCGATACCCCTTAATGCTTTCCTAGCATACCGTGGTTTTATAGCAGGGTTAGGCCACGAATTAACAACCACAAGACTATACCATCACTTCACTTAAGTAGAGCACAGCAATGGTTCATTTTTTACTCCAAAGCATAATAATCAATAACAATAGGTCGTCGAATTGACTTAAAATTCGAAAAAAAAATTATCTGCCACAAAATTTTTGCAGACTCGTAACGAATCATGCTCAAAAGAATAACTTAAACTTTCATTTTTAAAAAATTATCTTTTTATACTCTTTTTTTCTACTTCAGCAGAATATATATAAAACTATTTAAATCAGAAAATATAAAACAAGAATAACTTACCTAGTGTTAGCCAGTCTCTAATACCAAAATTGAAGAACCAAATTTCAATGCAGAAAATGAAAATATACAGCAACAGAATCTTCTTGTAGAAACAGAAATTTTATTAATATACTAGATAATATTACAAAGCTTTCGGATATAACGAAGAGAAGAAAGGATATGAAGAAATTTATTCTGATGATCTTTCATCAGAATAGAGTCCTCCTTTTATAGTATCTTCTCTTCTTTAATTATTACTTCCTAGGCTTGATATCTATCCATTATAGGGCTAATATGTGTCCCTTCTAGGTTGAGGATGTGTCCAATATTTTAATCTTTGCAGAAGATAAGATGGTAAGGCTAAGGGGTGATATGTCACCCTAGTGTAGAGGCTAGATTCTTTGTCCTTTTATTCTGAATAGTGGTCCACCATGCTTCTGATTTAATTTTGAATTTCTAGATTAGCTAGAGTTTCATCGTCGAAAGGGTCGATACCCATAGTATCTCTCATTATTGAACCTTGTCTAAATCTTTCCTTTTCTACTTGCTCTTCAAAGTATTCTTCTTGAGCCATTGTTCCAACTGGGCCAATTTTAGGACTATCTAAAAATTGTTAAACCTTCAATATTCTGTCTGTTGATGGTTCGAAAGATGATAGGTAGTCTAACAGCAATATTGTTTTGCCTTCAGTGACGGGGTGTGATCCAACTTCTCCTTTGTTAATGGCCTCAGAGAAGAATTCTTACGCTGCTAGGATTCTTTCATTTTCGTCACTAAATTCTTTTCGATTGAATTTAATGAATTCATGTTGAGGATTTTCATTTACTCTATGTAATTCCCATAATTGGATAGAGGGATAAAGACATTTGTACTCTCTTTCTTTCCAAACGCTCCAAATTCTAAACATGAACATAGTAAAAAACCTGCTTGAATGCTTGGCAAGTTTTGTTGTACATATGTCTGGAATATAGCTTGAATATTCTTCATGAAGGCTTGTGTTGACATAAATTTCGTGCACCAAGACCTTTTTGATATTTTGGTATTTTAGAAAAACAGGCTTTTAGGCGTGGTCTTCAGTTGTTATTGAGAATTAACTCTTCATTTTCTAAGAGTTATATTAACTATGTGTCTTCTAACTTTTTGACGAATAGAAGAAGATTACTTTCATCGATGAGATGTTGCTGATATAGAGAGATCATATCTTGAACTGTCATTTCAACCTCCATTTCTTTGGGTTTTGTGTTATCTATCTCTTAAAGTCTAAGTAATTCTAGAAAATCTTGAATTTTTAGATTCACGAGATCAGATATTGGCATTTGAGAAAACATTGTTTTCAAATGGCTATGTTCAGCTGTGTTATTAGCGAACAATTCTGCTTCTTTTAAATCTGGAGCTTCAGACCTAGATGTAAAAGACTGCAGTGATAATTTATACATTATTTTCTAGGTGTCTTGCAATTTTTTCTCTTTCTAGGATATTGTATGCCTTAATCCCAAATATGTTTTTTCTAGTTGAGTTAACCAGAAATTTGCAGCTCTATGGTCTACAGATTGGATGGCTTTAAAGCATCTGTTGAAATTGTCATATGTGTTAGGATTTGATGCTTTCATCTCTAGTTGTACCAATCTTTGACCACAGCTGAGATGTATGAACTTTGCACTCCTATGGGAGCAATTGCTTTTCCTTTGTTCATTGGAACTAATTTCTGAGTTGTATTGGAAGGTGTTGTCTTGCCTTTGTTTATTTGAGTGGCTTTGGTCTATTGGACCTTTACTTCATTTACTCCTGTGGGAGTATTGGTTTATTTGGATCCTTGCGAAGATGAAGCCTCTTTGGAGGTTTGCTTGGATTTTTCGGATGATTTCACCTGTTGGAAATCTTCCTGTCTTTTCATAGTTTCTAATAATTCTTTGATTCTTTTTATGTCGTCTTCGTCCATTTTTCATAACTTGGTAAGGAGATTGGCAGCAACATTAGTTTAGCCTGGAATGTATTCGACATCGTAGTTATAAATTTCTAAATACATAGCTAATCTAATTCTCTGAATATTTTCTTCTGGATTGTTTATAGTTTTCTTCTTTAAAAATTGAGCAATAGATTTGTTGTCTGTTTCTATTACAAACTCTCTATGCATGAGATAAATTCGTAAACTTTTGATTGCTAATTTAATAGCTAGTAATTCCTTGTCATAGATAGCATATTTAATCAGGGATTTGCTAAATTTTCTAGAGGAATATGCTACAACTTCCTTTGTTTGGCAATTAATACTCCTGCCTAAAAAATTTCAGAAGTGTCAGTTTGCAGTTAAGTAATTCTTCATCGGAAGGAAAATAGAGTATCTTTTGATCCTTTATTAGGTCTTTAATTTTTTGTATCTCTTCTTCTTCTTGCTTTTGCAAGGTAATAGGAATTTTATCTACGTTCCAATTTCTTTGTTGTTCTCCATTATGTTGTTTATATTTTGCTTGTTCATCTGTGAACTTATTTCGTAAATTTGGGTCTTAGCTGATAAATTAGGAATAAATTTTCTACCGCAGTTTAATAATCCTAAGAAACTTTAGAGTTCTTTTAGTGTTTTAAATGTATTGGGAAAATCTTTAATTTTAGTGTAAATATGTTGTTGTAATTTAATTTATCCATTTTTAATTCTTTTTCCAAGTAAATCTATTTCTTTTTTAAATAATTTAATTTTTCTAGGACTTAGAATAACACCGTTTTGAAGTAATATTTTACTACTGCTAGAAGATGTTGTTTATGTTCTTTCGTAGAATTAGAGAAAACAAGGATGTCGTCTATATAGACAGCTACAAAAGGTAAATGTCCGAACATAGAATTCATCCATTTTTGAAATACTTGTGGTGTGTTTATTAATCCAAAAGGCACAAATAACCATTCAAAATGTCCTTGTGAGAAACTAAAGGTAGTTAATTCTATGGCTGTTTATCAGCAAGTTTTAGTTGCCAAAAACCCAATTTTGCATCAAATTTACTATAATATTTTGGTTCTTGGATTTGTTTTACTAGATGCTCAGCAGAACGAATAAAATATCCATCAAATTTTGTATAGCTATTGAGTTTTCTATAGTTTATTACCATTCTTGCTTTTCCCTTTTTAATTTCAGCATGATTTCTTACTAAGAAAGTTGGGGATGAGTGGGTACTGAAACTTTTATGTATTAATTTTAAATTTAATAGGTCTTTTATTTGTTTTGCAAATTCTTCTTTGTCAGTCGGCGATACCATGATACTGTTATCTTAGACTTTGGCATCTTTGTATTGTTTCATTAATTCATTTTTACAATACATTGGTTGTAACGACCCGTAAATTTAACCGGTTTTAATAACGTTATTAATTGAAATTTTGTAGAAATTTTAAACGATAAAATTTTGAAATATAAATTTTATATTTGGAACACGTCCAGTTAAACATAGCAACCGGTAAATTTTCGTCCGAAAATATGAAGGTTTATTTCGCGTGTAAATTTACTTTAATCTAATCAGTTAAAAAGCGATGGAAATAAAAAGTTTTCGAAAACAAAATATTTTTACATAGAAAAATTCTAAAGCATCTTTTGAGCAAGTTGTAAGTTTGTCGTTTTTCCGAATTCGGACATCTTTGGCTCCGTCGATCTTATTTTTCTGCGTTTTTCATGCATTTTCCGTAGTAGAAAATTTGAAATTTTTATAATTCAATCGAACCACTAATATCTCTATACCGTTTTGATCGTCTCGTCGTGCTGATCTCTACGGTATATATGTTTGTGTATTTTGGAGTCCGGGAGACTGCGAAATCTACGAAACGATTTTTCGTATTGGTTCCGCAATATGGCTTTTAGTATTTCAGTGTCTAATCACTTCTACCGTATACTAACCAACGGCCTCTAGCATTTATGATTCATGAATTCAGCATACGACTATTTAATTTTGCATATTCCCTAGTTGTGCATTAACCTCTTCACTTTCGTTTCTTTGTGGCCACTTCATTTTTCAAGGAGGAAGTGGAAAATAACAGAATTATATTATACTAGCCTACATCTATTTGCTGGAACCTGAACAATATCTCTTCCAACCCATCTTCCTCTCCACCGTGTTCACCCAAACCCGACACCCCTGAGCCGCCACCCTCTCTCCTCCTTCCGCCTCATTCTTTCACCCATGCCGCCTGAACCACCTCGACCCAAGCCACGTCATCTCCATTTCTGCAGCCACCTCCAATGCGCAAGCATCCCGACAGCCACCAACATCTCCACATAGCCTCATCTACTTTTCCCCTCTCTCCTCCGCATCGACCTGACATGCCACCTCCTGACAACTAGACCTCTCCTGACCTTGCCTTGCATGCAACCCCACCCGATCTTGCTTCACCACAAGTTCGCCGGAACTTCAGCTGCCCTCCGCGTTTGCTGCCGCCTCTGCCCTGTCAGCCTCGCCACCCACAACCCAGAGATCCGCGCAACATCCTCACTCAAGCCCCTTCGTTGATCTTTCACGGCAGCCGACTTATCTTCTTCTCTCCGCCTCGACCCCACCACCTTGCTTGTGTGGCCGAAAACCATCATTGTCTTCCCTGTTTTATGGCCAAAGCAATGTTGTCTTACCTTCTGTCTGTTCACCTCCATGGCCTAGCCCTCCTCCTTGATGGGTAAGCAGCATATATATATATATATATATATATATATATATATATGCTTGTTTACATAATTGTTGGTATATATTTGAATTTATATAAGTTGTGAAGTTATAGGTTTTAATCAACTATATTTGCAGTGGCACTTATAAATATATATGAGTTATTATATGATTTTGTATGTAAATAGAATTTCAAGAATATATACATGCACCGTGTCTTGTTATGTATATACATCGTTAGTGTCCTTTTATATGTGTTAGAGTGTGTACATCTATTAGTAGAAAGCTATAGTTTATACGGTTATATGTTATAAAGGTTCTGTTTTTTTTTTCGTATATCACTAGTGTCATAAAATATAAGTTATCTGTGTATAAATATGCGTGAGTTTTACATTTGTTATATATGATATATTTTTAAGTATGCAAATTTACACTACTCCGTAAGTTTATAGACTATATGTATATATAGAAGTTTTGCAAATTATGTATATTTCAATTGCTTATATATATAGTATTGAATATATATATTTTTATTTATGTCTATATGATGTCCTTGGCAACAGGGAGCATAGCTTTGTTATATACCTCATATTATTTATATTTCTGTGTGGAGTAATGGGATGTGTATATGCAAAACAATATTTATTTTAAGAATAAAACAGTAATTTTAAAATGCTTATATATTATTTACACATATACAATATTGATTTCAAAGTAAATATATATGTTAGTAGTATTATGTAATTTTAGTTTTAAGACTATACGTTCACTTATACTCATTTATCTTCATCGACCCAAATTCTGATGTGATTTCTTCTATTCCGTGTATCAGCTTTGATCATCGAATACGTGCTTGGATTCATAATTCAATTTCAGTGTCCGTATCAGTGTGCGTATCTGTGTCATCTTCTGTTCCTCTAGCCTCAAAAGGTAAGCAATCACTCACGATTAATATTCTTTTACTTATTAAATTTGATTTCAACTGAAACGACAATTGAAATATGCTGCGGTTATTTATTGCACTGCTATTTACAAATCAGTTCATCTTTCACATCTGACACCATTATCTGTTATTTACACGATGATAACCGTTTGATTGATAATTGATTGATTGATCGTTGTTGATATTGGATGTAAAATTGTAATGTATAAAGTGATAAATATTATGAAATTGAAATTGACGTAGAATAGTTAACAATTTGAAATTGATATGTGTTGAAGTTGATTAGTAAAATTTGTATAATATTACCCCTTTGAATGTTAAATAAATTGACACGTAGAAGTAGTGCTAACGACACCTTGAACCTTTTAAATGTATGTTGTATAAATTGATGAAGTTTGAAATTGAATAATAAATTTCGTAAAGAACCGTATAAATATTACTGTAATAATCTTTAATCTACATGAAATGATAGTGTAGATTCTAGAGATAATTTTTTTAATTCGCACAAACAACAATGCGAATTAATACGATTATTTCGGGATTATTTAAATGAATTATTGTATTGTTATTGATTGTTGTTATTGTTTTTTTTATTTAATTTGACACCATTCCAGTTATCACACTGCAAGTTCCCTTTATTATGCTTGATCTTGAATTGAATTTGGAATCAGGTTGAAATGATACACACCCAATGAATTTGACCTAGGATAGAGAATTAAATAATTCTGATTGGTCAATAATTTGATTAAAAAAATAATAATAATTTTATTCGAGCAAAGAATTAGTTTTGAAATGAAGTTGGAATTTGAATTTTAGAAAGGAAAATGTAAAGATTGAAATATGAAGCAAATATTGACATTGTTTGAAATTTAATTATATAATAATTAAATTTGGAATTATAAATAAATAATCTGGAATTAGTAATAATTGAGTTTTGAAATTATTAAGTTTGAAAACATTTAATAATTGAATTTGAAATTATAATTAAGTTTGAAATCATAATTATGTTTGAAATTATTAAGTTGAATTTATAATTAAGTTGAAATGATTTGATAATTAAGTTTGAATTCATAATTAAGTGGAAATGAATTAATAATTAAGTTTTAATTTATAACCAAGTTTGTAATTATCAAGTTTTGAAATTATTAATAATTAAGATGTAAATTATTTAATAATTGAACGAGATTTAATTATTTGATAATTGAATAAAAATTGAATTCTCTGATAAGAGAAATTGAACTTTTGAATAAGTGGATTTGAACTTCGTTAATAAATGAAATTGAGTTTTCTTTTCTTTTTAAAGTCTTGGAAAAATTATTTAAGCAAGTGAAATTGAAACTTCTCGATTATGTGGAATTTAGTTCTTTATTAATTGAGTTTGAAATTTGTAACGAAGTTAATAAATAAGTGAAAATTGAATTTCTTTAACAAGAAAAAAAATGTGATTTATTGAAATGAATGGGATTTATTGAAATTAACGTAAGACTTGTAATTTAAAGAATTGATTTGACGAATTTAATTTATTTCAATTTGAAGTTTTGATATAATGAAGTTGAACTTAAGAAATCGATTTAATGAATTGAAATATTAATAAATTGTTTTGAATGATAAATTAACTTAACGAATATTGAATGAAATCGATAAATGAATTTAAATTAATTTGAATGTTAAATTAATTAAAATGTCTTCGGAATGAAACATATATTTGAACTTGAATCAATATTTGAATTGTTTAAATAAAATTGAAATTGAATTGTAAGACTTTGAAATGGTAATTTGGGATTTTGAAACGAAGATTTTGGAAATTGATATTGAAAGACAAACGAAATGTGGATTACGAATTCTAATTGAAATTGAAATTGAATTTGATTTGGTTTTGAAATTTATTAAACGACCAATCGATGTAATAATTACGGAAGTTATTAAAGAGACTGGAATCGCTTATGGATATACTCTCTATCTAAACCGAAAACCACTTTAATAACTATACGCGGAGTGATAATCCAGAATGAAGTGGTTGGAATGATGTATGTGATGACTGAAGAAAGAGAACGATAATGGATAGCCTTGACACTTGTGTCAAATTGGAAATGACTAAAATCAGGAGCCGTGCCGGGCCAAATGAGGTTAGCCACCTCGAGGGGACACACTTCTTCGTAACTACTACTCATTACTTGTGATTGATTGGTGCACCCTCGGAATTTCAGGAGTGTTGTTTCGCGGTGTTGCAATCGCTGTGGCGATGCGTTCTCACCAGTCCGGATCAGGCGAACGGTAGTTTCACTACCTTGGGTATTGCCTCATGTGCCTTGTTATACTTGTATCCCGATATACGCGACCACTACGAATTTGTTTTGTGTTATACCTATGGACTACTCCCTGATATCCCGCCAGTTTACGGTGGAGTTTACAGTGCTGTATAGACTATGACGCTTATAAAAACGTGTTAAAGGGGATAATGGTAACGCCTTAACACTATTGTGATACTTTATATTACTGATAGACATTATCTATTTAGCGTATACTACTACATAGTAGATAGTTTAACGGATCCTTAGAGGATGGTGATTCCAACATCCTTTGAGTTACTTGTATTTCGATTGTTATTTCACTTGAGTTGGATTTATTGATATGAGAATATTAATCCTGACTCGAGTGTTTTGTTTTTGCTTTACGCTCGGGTCAGACTGAGTGGTTCAGCTTTCGAGACTCACCTTTGGAGTTGGAGCTTTGCTTGAAGATCCAGCCATCTATTCTGCTTTCAGTATTCGATGATTCCAGTGATGTATTTTGATTTGTATTTGATGTATCATGTTACTCTTCTGCTGTAAACCCTGATGTATCTTATATATTTATATAGTAGCTTCATGAACTACTATCTCTTTTACTTCCGCTGCATATTATTACTCTGTGTCTGTGATTCTGTGATTATTTATTTACTGTATATCTGAGTTTTGCTAAATTTTAAATTAATAATTCGGTATTTTGAATTATTCAAGTCCGACATGTGCGGATGTGAATAGTCCAAAATAGCGGGTCGTTACAGTTGGTATCAGAGCTTTTGGTAGCTCTAGGCAAAACTTAGCATATAGGGTAAATGTATTTACAGAAGCACTCCCACTCGAGTTTCAATCACCTCCTTTTGACTCAATTCCTTCGAATTTTGGAACGTTCCCTCGGTTCCGGAATTCAATTCTTATCCCTCACTACTCGTCTGCTTTTAATTCTGGAGTATTCCATAACTCCACTTCGAATAATCTTTATAATAATCGACGGTCTCGCCAATCGACGAATAATTTGTAAATGGGCAAAACTCCTTTGCAATAGACATCGATTTACCGAAGATTTCTATATCCTCGGTTTATGATGCTATCTATCTCCAGCTATACTCGAAATTCTATTTCTTGAGATCGAATGTAGATTTGCCTCAGAATTCTGCATCGATCTTATTCTTTAGGTCACGATCGACCGGTTAAGGTTGCCCGTGAATTAAATAAGCTTATCCATCTTCCGATTCTGTTAATTGAACCATCTTATCTTTTCTTTCAAACTTGAATTTGAATCAGAATTCTCTTTAATTTGAGTCCATCAAATTTGAAACCCTATCCTTATTTTGAAATTCATTCCTGTATCGTCGAGCAAAGAAGGTGTATTTGTAAATTAATGTTAAAAATGTTTTATATATATATTGTGTTGTTTGAGTTGTTGATGTTGATTTGGATTTTCGATCGATTCGTCTAATCAACGCTATCGATAGGATTTCCAAAACGCTTGAGCAAAGAAAACTGACACAATATTGTTTTCAAATTTAGTAAATAAAATAATTTTGAACGATTATATTATAAATAAGTATAAATTTTTCTTTCTTCTGAAATTAAAATGTTAATGAATATGTTGTCCGAAATGTGAAAATTTTAATTTTCATTTATTGTTTTATAAACCATTGACTATTTCATAAAATAAATAAATGAATTTATAAAATTTGGTTATAATTTGATTTGGAATTTGAAATGAATTAAAATTAAGAATTTGAGAATTTAATTTCCGGTGATTTCAAACTTGGATTTGAAAGTTTTAAAGCGTATCGTATTTAAAGCATTTTAAAATAGAAACCATTTTCAAAGAATTTTTGATTAAATTAGAGCTCTTCTCTTATGTCGCTGGAAAATAATTTCGGTGATGGCGGCCGCATCATCGACATTCATTTTCGAGTTTCGAAAGGAAGAGACCAATTCGTAGCTTTGCTACAGTTTTGGAAATTAAATCGATTTAAATTTCTTAAGTATGATTCGATTTATATTTATAGATATATTATTTTTAATTAAATTTGATTTGATATATTATGAATATATATATATATATATATTATCTCCAAGTCGTGTGAAGCTAATCGGAAATTAATTCTTAAAAATTTGTTAAAGGATGATTTTCAATTTTAAATGAAGCCAAATTTTTTTTTATATAAATATTTAACTTGAATAAGCGAATTGTAAAATTTTACTTGGATAATACTAAATTGCATTCAATATAACTTACCTAAATTTTCAAAAGTTAACTATGTAATTGAATATTATACAGTATAAAATGAAGTTAAAGGAATTTATCAATAAATTTGAGTAGTTATAACAAATGTAAATATACTTAATATATATGTGATAAGATATATTAAGTAGAATAAATTTAACAATAATTTGAATAAAGAAGAATTAAATTAGTCGAATAAAATATGATTATAATAAATGACTATTCAAATTTATGATCTTTGAAATTATTAATTTAAGATAATGGGATAGTATACAATATAAATGTCTTTATAAATAAAACTTGAGTGCGTATAATAAATGTTATACACCTAAATTTTTGTTATAAAATGTTTATGGAGAAAAATAGAATACTAAGTTAACTAAATAATAGATGTAATTATATTAAAAAAAATGTGTTTTGAAAGTTAATAAATTGAAATTAAATCAACTTAATGAGATATTTTGAATTAATTGAACTTAAATTGAATTTCATTTGAAAGAAATCTTTTGTACCTAACACTAATGAATGTGAAATCAAATCAATTTAATGAAATCCTGAATTTAAAGAAAAAGAAAAATAACAAATTGTTGAATATAATTTATTTAAACTGAAATTTATATGGTTGAACTAATTGTTTATTTCGTTTTCAGTCTATTTTCTTTTGGTTGTATCTATTCTCCTACTTCCTCCCTTTTCGAGGACGAAAAGTTTTGAGTGGGGGAGAATGTAACGACCCGTAAATTTAACCGGTTTTAATAACGTTATTGATTGAAATTTTGTGGAAATTTTAAACGATAAAATTTTGAAATATAAATTTCATATTTGGAACGCGTCTAGTTAAACATAGCAACCGGTAAATTTTCGTCCGAAAATATGAACGTTTATTTCGCGCGTAAATTTACTTCAATCTAATCAGTTAAAAAGCGATGGAAATAAAAAGTTTTCGAAACCAAAATATTTTTGCATAGAAAAATTCTAAACCATCTTTTGAGCAAGTTGTAAGTTTGTCGTTTTTCCAAATTCGGACATCTTTGGCTCCGTCGATCTTATTTTTCTGCGTTTTTCATGCATTTTCCGTAGTAGAAAATTTGAAATTTTTATAATTCAATCGAACCGCTAATATCTGTATACCGTTTTGATCGCCTCGTCGTGCTGATCTCTACGGTATATATGTTTGTGTATTTTGGAGTCCGGAAGACTGCGAAATCTACGAAACGATTTTTCGTATTGGTTCCGCAATATAGCTTTTAGTATTTCAGTGTCTAATCACTTCTACCGTATACTAACCAACAGCCACTAGCATTTATGATTCATGAATTCAGCATATGACTATTTAATTTTGCATATTCCCTAGTTGTGCATTAACCTCTTCACTTTCGTTTCTTTGTGGCCACTTCATTTTTCAAGGAGGAAGTGGAAAATAACAGAATTATATTATACTAGCCTACATCTATTTGCTGGAACCTGAACAATATCTCTTCCAACCCATCTTCCTCTCCACCGTGTTCACCCAAACCCGACACCCCTGAGCCGCCACCCTATCTCCTCCTTCCGCCTCATTCTTTCACCTATGCCGCCTGAACCACCTCGACCCAAGCCACGTCATCTCCATTTCTGCAGCCACCTCCAATGCGCAAGCATCCCGACAGCCACCAACATCTCCACATAGCCTCATCTACTTTTCCCCTCTCTCCTCCGCATCGACCTGACATGCCACCTCCTGACAACTAGACCTCGCCTGACCTTGCCTTGCATGCAACCCCACCCGATCTTGCTTCATCACAAGTTTGCCAGAACTTCAGCTGCCCTCCGCGTTTGCTGCCGCCTCTGCCCTGTCAGCCTCGCCACCCGCAACCCAGAGATCCGCGCAACATACTCACGCAAGCCCCTTCGTTGATCTTTCACGGCAGCCGACTCATCTTCTTCTCTCCACCTCGACCCCACCACCTTGCTTGTGTGGCCGAAAACCATCATTGTCTCCCCTGTTTTATGGCCAAAGCAATGTTGTCTTACCTTCTGTCTGTTCACCTCCATGGCCTAGCCCTCCTCCTTGATGGGTAAGCAGCATATATATATATATATATATATATATATATATATGTATGTATATATATATGTATGTATGTATGTATGTATATATATATATGCTTGTTTACATAATTGTTGGTATATATTTGAATTTATATAAGTTGTGAAGTTATAGGTTTTAATCAACTGTATTTGCAGTGGCACTTATAAATATATATGAGTTATTATATGATTTTGTATGTAAATAGAATTTCAAGAATATATACATGCACCGTGTCTTGTTATGTATATGCATCGTTAGTGTCCTTTTATATGTGTTAGAGTGTGTACATCTATTAGTAGAAAGCTATAGTTTATACGGTTATATGTTATAAAGGTTCTGTTTTTTTTTTTGTTTTTTTTTTGTCGTATATCACTAGTGTCATAAAATATAAGTTATCTGTGTATAAATATGCGTGAGTTTTACATTTGTTATATATGATATATTTTTAAGTATGCAAATTTTCACTACTCCGTAAGTTTACAGACTATATGTATATATAGAAGTTTTGTAAATTATGTATATTTCAATTGATTATATATATAATATTGAATATCTATATTTTTATTTATGTCTATATGATGTCCTTGGCAACAGGGAGCATGGCGTTGTTATATACCTCATATTATTTATATTTCTGTGTGGAGTAATGCGATGTGTATATGCAAAACAATATTTATTTTAAGAATAAAACAGTAATTTTAAAACGCTTATATATTATTTACACATATACAATATTGATTTCAAAGTAAATATATATGTTAGTAGTATTATGTAATTTTAGTTTTAAGACTATACGTTCACTTATACTCATTTATCTTCATCGACCCAAATTCTGATGTGATTTCTTCTATTCCGTGTATCAGCTTTGATCATCGAATACGTGCTTGGATTCATAATTCAATTTCAGTGTCCGTATCAGTGTGCGTATCAGTGTCATCTTCTGTTCCTCTAGCCTCAAAAGGTGAGCAATCACTCACGATTAATATTCTTTTATTTATTAAATTTGATTTCAATTGAAACGACAATTGAAATATGCTGCGGTTATTTATTGCACTGCTATTTACGTATCAATTCATCTTTGACAACTGACACCATTATCTGTTATTTACACGATGATAACCGTTTGATTGATAATTGATTGATTGGTTGTTGTTGATATTGGATGTAAAATTGTAATGTATAAAGTGATAAATATTATGAAATTGAAATTGACGTAGAATAGTTAACAATTTGAAATTGATATGTGTTGAAGTTGATTAGTAAAATTTGTATAATATGACCCCTTTGAATGTTAAATAAATTGACACGTAGAAATAGTGCTAACGACACCTTGAACCTTTTAAATGTATGTTGAATAAATTGATGAAGTTTGAAATTGAATAATAAATTTCGTAAAGAACCGTATAAATATTACTGTAATAATCTTTAATCTACATGAAATGATAGTGTAGATTCTAGAGATAATTTTTTTAATTCGCACAAACAACAATGCGAATTAATACGATTATTTCGGGATTATTTAAATGAATTATTGTATTGTTATTGATTGTTGTTATTGTTTGTTTATTTACTTTGACACCATTCCAGTTATCACACTGCAAGTTCCCTTTATTATGCTTGATCTTGAATTGAATTTGGAATCGGGTTGAAATGATACATACCCAATGAATTTGACCTAGGATAGAGAATTAAAAAATTCCGATTGGTCAATAATTTGATTAAAATAATAATAATAATAATTTTATTCGAGCAAAGAATTAGTTTTGAAATGAAGTTGGAATTTGAATTTTAGAAAGGAAAATGTAAAGATTGAAATATGAAGCAAATATTGACATTGTTTGAAATTTAATTATATAATAATTAAATTTGGAATTATAAATAAATAATCTGGAATTAGTAATAATTGAGTTTTGAAATTATTAAGTTTGAAAACATTTAATAATTGAATTTGAAATTATAATTAAGTTTGAAATCATAATTAAGTTTGAAATTATTAAGTTGAATTTATAATTAAGTTGAAATGATTTGATAATTAAGTTTGAATTCATAATTAAGTGGAAATGAATTAATAATTAAGTTTGAATTTGTAATCAAGTTTGTAATTATCAAGTTTTGAAATTATTAATAATTAAGATTTAAATTATTGAACGAGATTTAATTATTTGATAATTGAATAAAAATTGAATTCTTTGATAAGAGAAATTGAACTTTTGAATAAGTGCATTTGAACTTCGTTAATAAATGAAATTGAGTTTTCTTTTCTTTTAAAGTCTTGGAAAAATTATTTAAGTAAGTGAAATTGAAACTTCTCGATTATGTGGAATTTAGTTCTTTATTAATTGAGTTTGAAATTTGTAACGAAGTTAATAAATAAGTGAAAATTGAATTTCTTTAACAAGAAAAAAAATGTGATTTATTGAAATGAATGGGATTTATTGAAATTAACGTAAGACTTGTAATTTAAAGAATTGATTTGACGAATTTAATTTATTTCAATTTGAAGTTTTGATATAATGAAGTTGAACTTAAGAAATCGGTTTAATGAATTGAAATATTAATAAATTGTTTTGAATGATAAATTAACTTAACGAATATTGAATGAAATCGATAAATGAATTTAAATTAATTTGAGAGTTAAATTAAATTAATTAAAATGTCTTCGGAATGAAACATATATATGAACTTGAATCAATATTTGAATTGTTTAAATAAAATTGAAATTGAATTGTAAGACTTTGAAATGGTAATTTGGGATTTTGAAACGAAGATTTTGGAAATTGATATTGAAAGACAAACGAAATGTTGATTACGAATTCTAATTGAAATTGAAATTGAATTTGATTTGGTTTTGAAATTTATTAAACGACCAATCGGTGTAATAATTACGGAAGTTATTAAAGAGACCGGAATCGGTTATAGATATACTCTCTATCTAAACCGAAAACCACTTTAATAACTATACGCGGAGTGATGATCCAGAATGAAGTGGTTGGAATGATGTACGTGATGACTGAAGAAAGAGAACGATAATGGATAGCCTTGACACTTGTGTCAAATGGGAAATGACTAAAATCAGGAGCCGTGCCGAGCCAAATGAGGTTAGCCACCTCGAGCGGACACACTTCTTCGTAACTACTGCTCATTACTTGTGATTGATTGGTTCACCCTCGGAATTTCAGGAGTGTTGTTTCGCGGTGTTGCGATCGCTGTGGTGATGCGTTCTCACCAGTTTGGATCAGGCGAACTGTAGTTTCACTAGCTTGGGTATTGCCTCATGTGCCTTGTCGTACTTGTATCCCGATATACGCGACCACTACGAATTTGTTTTGTGTTATACCTATGGAGTACTCCCTGATATCCCGCCAGTTTATGGTGGAGTTTACAGTGCTGTATAGACTATGACGCTTATAAAAACGTGTTAAAGGGGATAATGGTAACGCCTTAACACTATTTTGATACTTTATATTACTGACATACATTATCTATTTAGCGTATACTACTACATAGTAGATAGTTTAACGAATCCTTAGAGGATGGTGATTCCAACATCCTTTGAGTTACTTGTATTTCGATTGTTATTTCACTTGAGTTGGACTTATTGATATGAGAATATTAATCCTGACTCGAGTGTTTTGTTTTTGCTTTACGCTCGGGTCAGACTGAGTGGTTCAGCTTTCGAGACTCACCTTTGGAGTTGGAGCTTTGCTTGAAGATCCAGCCATCTATTCTGCTTTCAGTATTCGATGATTCCAGTGATGTATTTTGATTTGTATTTGATGTATCATGTTACTCTTCTGTTGTAAACCCTGATGTATCTTATATATGTATATAGTAGCTTCATGAACTACTATCTCTTTTACTTCCGCTGCATATTATTACTCTATGTCTGTGATTCTGTGATTATTTATTTACTGTATATATGAGTTTTGCCAAATTTTAAATTAACAATTCGGTATTTTGAATTATTCAAGTCCGACATGTGCGGATGCGAATAGTCCAAAATAGCGGGTCGTTATAGTTGGTATCAGAGCTTTTGGTTGCTCTACGCAAAACTTAGCATATAGGGTAAATGTATTTACAGAATCACTCCCACTCGAGTTTCAATCACCTCCTTTTGACTCAATTCCTTCGAATTTTGGAACGTTCCCTCGGTTCCAGAATTCAATTCTTATCCCTCACTACTCGTCTGCTTTTTATTCTGAAGTATTCCATAACTCCACTTCGAATAATCTTTATAATAATCGGCGGTCTCGCCAATCGACGAATAATTTGTAAATGGGCAAAACTCCTTTGCAATAGACATCGATTTACCGAAGATTTCTGTATCCTCGGTTTACGATGCTATCTATCTCCAGCTATACTCGAAATTCTATTTCTTGAGATCGAATGTAGATTTGCCTCAGAATTCTGCATCGGTCTTATTCTTTAGGTCACGATCGACCGGTTAAGGTTGCCCGTGAATTAAATAAGCTTATCCATCTTCCGATTCTGTTAATTGAACCATCTTATCTTTTCTTTCGAACTTGAATTTGAATCAGAATTCTCTTTAATTTGAGTCCATCAAATTTGAAACCTTATCCTTATTTTGAAATTCATTCATGTATCGTCGAGCAAAGAAGGTGTATTTGTGAATTAATGTTAAAAATGTTTTATATATATTGTGTTGTTTGAGTTGTTGATGTTGATTTGGATTTTCGATCGATTCGTCTGATCAACGCTATTGATAGGATTTCCAAAACGCTTGAGCAGAGCAAACTGACACAATATTGTTTTCAAATTTAGTAAATAAAATAATTTTGAACGATTATATTATAAATAAGTATAAATTTTTCTTTCTTTTGAAATTAAAATGTTAATGAATATGTTGTCCGAAATGTGAAAAATTTAATTTTCATTTATTTTTTTATAAACCATTGACTATTTCATAAAATAAATAAATGAATTTATAAAATTTGGTTATAATTTGATTTGGAATTTGAAATGAATGAAAATTAAGAATTTGAGAATTTAATTTCCGGTGATTTCAAACTTGGATTTGAAAGTTTTAAAGCGTATCGTATTTAAAGCATTTTAAAATAGAAACCATTTTAAAAGAATTTTTGATTAAATTAGAGCACTTCTCTTATGTCGCTGGAAAATAATTTCGGTGATGGCGGCCGCATCATCGACATTCATTTTCGAGTTTCGAAAGGAAGAGACCAACTCGTAGCATTGCTACAGTATTGGAAATTAAATCGATTTAAATTTCTTAAGTATGATTCGATTTACATTTATAGATATATTATTTTTAATTAAATTTGATTTGATATATTATGAATATATATATATATATGTATGTATATATATATATATATATTATCTCCAAGTCGTGTGAAGCTAATCGGAAATTAATTCTTAAAAATTTGTTAAAGGATGATTTTCAATTTTAAATGAAGCCAATTTTTTTTTTTATATAAATACTTAACTTGAATAAGCGAATTGTAAATTTTTACTTGGATAATACTAAATTGCATTCAATATAACTTACCTAAATTTTCAAAAGTTAACTATGTAATTGAATATTATATAGTATAAAATGAAGTTAAAGGAATTTATTAATAAATTTGAGTAGTTATAACAAATGTAAATATACTTAATATATATGTGATAAGATATACTAAGTAGAATAAATTTAACAATAATTTGAATAAAGAAGAATTAAATTTGTCGAATAAAATATGATTATAATAAATGACTATTCAAATTTATGATCTTTGAAATTATTAGTTTAAGATAATGGGATAGTATACAATATAAATGTCTTTATAAATAAAACTTGAGTGCGTATAATAATGTTATACACCTAAATTTTTGTTATAAAATGTTTATGGAGAAAAATAGAATACTAAGTTAACTAAATAATAGATGTAATTATATTTAAAAAAAATTGTGTTTTGAAAGTTAATAAATTGAAATTAAATCAATTTAATGAGATATTTTGAATTAATTGAACTTAAATTGAATTTCATTTTGAAAGAAATCTTTTGTACCTAACACCAACGAATGTGAAATCAAATCAATTTAATGAAATCCTGAATTTAAAGAAAAAGAAAAAAACAAATTGTTGAATATAATTTATTTAAACTGAAATTTATATGGTTGAACTAATTGTTTATTTCGTTTTCAGTCTACTTTCTTTTGGTTGTTTCTATTCTCCTACTTCCTCCCTTTTCGAGGACGAAAAGTTTTGAGTGGGGGAGAATGTAACGACCCGTAAATTTAACCGGTTTTAATAACGTTATTAATTGAAATTTTGTGGAAATTTTAAACGATAAAATTTTGAAATATAAATTTTATATTTGGAACGCGTCCAGTTAAACATAGCAACCGGTAGATTTTCGTCCGAAAATATGAAGGTTTATTTCGCGCGTAAATTTACTTCAATCTAATCAGTTAAAAAGCGATGGAAATAAAAAGTTTTCGAAACCAAAATATTTTTACATAGAAAAATTCTAAACCATCTTTTGAGCAAGTTGTAAGTTTGTCGTTTTTCCAAATTCGGACATCTTTGGCTCCGTCGATCTTATTTTTCTGCGTTTTTCATGCATTTTCCGTAGTAGAAAATTTGAAATTTTTATAATTCAATCGAACCGCTAATATCTGTATACCGTTTTGATCGTCTCGTCGTGCTGATCTCTACGGTACATATGTTTGTGTATTTTGGAGTCCGGGAGACTGCGAAATCTACGAAACGATTTTTCGTATTGGTTCCGCAATATGGCTTTTAGTATTTCAGTGTCTAATCACTTCTACCGTATACTAACCAACGGCCTCTAGCATTTATGATTCATGAATTCAGCATACGACTATTTAATTTTGCATATTCCCTAGTTGTGCATTAACCTCTTCACTTTCGTTTCTTTGTGGCCACTTCATTTTTCAAGGAGGAAGTGGAAAATAACAGAATTATATTATACTAGCCTACATCTATTTGCTGGAACCTGAACAATATCTCTTCCAACCCATCTTCCTCTCCACCGTGTTCACCCAAACCCGACACCCCTGAGCCGCCACCCTCTCTCCTCCTTCCGCCTCATTCTTTCACCCATGCCGCCTGAACCACCTCGACCCAAGCCACGTCATCTCCATTTCTGCAGCCACCTCCAATGCGCAAGCATCCCGACAGCCACCAACATCTCCACATAGCCTCATCTACTTTTCCCTTCTCTCCTCCGCATCGACCTGACATGCCACCTCCTGACAACTAGACCTCTCCTGACCTTGCCTTGCATGCAACCCCACCCGATCTTGCTTCACCACAAGTTCGCCGGAACTTCAGCTGCCCTCCGCGTTTGCTGCCGCCTCTGCCCTGTCAGCCTCGCCACCCGCAACCCATGCCGCCACAACCCAGAGATCCGCGCAACATCCTCACGCAACCCCCTTCGTTAATCTTTCACGGCAGCCGACTCATCTTCTTCTCTCCGCCTCGACCCCACCACCTTGCTTGTGTGGCCGAAAACCATCATTGTATCCCCTGTTTTATGGCCAAAGCAATGTTGTCTTACCTTCTGTCTGTTCACCTCCATGGCCTAGCCCTCCTCCTTGATGGGTAAGCAGCATACATATATATATATATATATATATATATATATATATATATATATATATGCTTGTTTACATAATTGTTGATATATATTTGAATTTATATAAGTTGTGAAGTTATAGGTTTTAATCAACTGTATTTGCAGTGGCACTTATAAATATATATGAGTTATTATATGATTTTGTATGTAAATAGAATTTCAAGAATATATACATGCACCGTGTCTTGTTATGTATATACATCGTTAGTGTCCTTTTATATGTGCTAGAGTGTGTACATCTATTAGTAGAAAGCTATAGTTTATACGGTTATATGTTATAAAGGTTCTGTTTTTTTTTGTGGTATATCACTAGTGTCATAAAATATAAGTTATCTGTGTATAAATATGCGTGAGTTTTACATTTGTTGTATATGATATATTTTTAAGTATGCAAATTTTCACTAGTCCGTAAGTTTACAGACTATATGTATATATAGAAGTTTTGTAAATTATGTATATTTCAATTGCTTATATATATAGTATTGAATATCTATATTTTTATTTATGTCTATATGATGTCCTTGGCAACAGGGAGCATGGCTTTGTTATATACCTCATATTATTTATATTTCTGTGTGGAGTAATGGGATGTGTATATGCAAAACAATATTTATTTTAAGAATAAAACAGTAATTTTAAAACGCTTATATATTATTTACACATATACAGTATTGATTTCAAAGTAAATATATATGTTAGTAGTATTATGTAATTTTAGTTTTAAGACTATACGTTCACTTATACTCATTTATCTTCATCGACCCAAATTCTGATGTGATTTCTTCTATTACGTGTATCATCTTTGATCATCGAATACGTGCTTGGATTCGTAATTCAATTTCAGTGTCCGTATCAGTGTGCGTATATGTGTCATCTTCTGTTCCTCTAGCCTCAAAAGGTGAGCAATCACTCACAATTAATATTCTTTTATTTATTAAATTTGATTTCAATTGAAACGACAATTGAAATATGCTGCGGTTATTTATTGCACTGCTATTTACGTATCAGTTCATCTTTGACATCTGACACCATTATCTGTTATTTACATGATGATAACCGTTTGATTGATAATTGATTGATTGGTTGTTGTTGATATTGGATGTAAAATTGTAATGTATAAAGTGATAAATATTATGAAATTGAAATTGACGTAGAATAGTTAACAATTTGAAATTGATATGTGTTGAAGTTGATTAGTAAAATTTGTATAATATGACCCCTTTGAATGTTAAATAAATTGACATGTAGAAATAGTGCTAACGACACCTTGAACCTTTTAAATGTATGTTGTATAAATTGATGAAGTTTGAAATTGAATAATAAATTTCGTAAAGAACCATATAAATATTACTGTAATAATCTTTAATCTACATGAAATGATAGTGTAGATTCTAGAGATAATTTTTTTAATTCGCACAAACAACAATGCGAATTAATACGATTATTTCGGGATTATTTAAATGAATTATTGTATTGTTATTGATTGTTGTTATTGTTTGTTTATTTACTTTGACACCATTCCAGTTATCACACTGCAAGTTCCCTTTATTATTCTTGATCTTGAATTGAATTTGGAATCGGGTTGAAATGATACATACCCAATGAATTTGACCTAGGAAAGAGAGTTAAATAATTCCGATTGGTCAATAATTTGATTAAAAAATAATAATAATAATAATTTTATTCAAGCAAAGAATTAGTTTTGAAATGAAGTTGGAATTTGAATTTTATAAAGGAAAATGTAAAGATTGAAATATGAAGCAAATATTGACATTGTTTGAAATTTAATTATATAATAATTAAATTTGGAATATAAATAAATAATCTAGAATTAGTAATAATTGAGTTTTGAAATTATTAAGTTTGAAAACATTTAATAATTGAATTTGAAATTATAATTAAGTTTGAAATCATAATTAAGTTTGAAATTATTAAGTTGAATTTATAATTAAGTTGAAATGATTTGATAATTAAGTTTGAATTCATAATTAAGTGGAAATGAATTAATAATTAAGTTTGAATTTATAACCAAGTTTGTAATTATCAAGTTTTGAAATTATTAATAATTAAGATTTAAATTATTTAATAATTGAATGAGATTTAATTATTTGATAATTGAATAAAAATTGAATTCTTTGATAAGAGAAATTGAACTTTTGAATAAGTGGATTTGAACTTCGTTAATAAATGAAATTGAGTTTTCTTTTCTTTTTAAAGTCTTGGAAAAATTATTTAAGTAAGTGAAATTGAAACTTCTCGATTATGTGGAATTTAGTTCTTTATTAATTGAGTTTGAAATTTGTAACGAAGTTAATAAATAAGTGAAAATTGAATTTCTTTAACAAGAAAAAAAATGTGATTTATTGAAATGAATGGGATTTATTGAAATTAACGTAAGACTTGTAATTTAAAGAATTGATTTGACGAATTTAATTTATTTCAATTTGAAGTTTTGATATAATGAAGTTGAACTTAAGAAATCGATTTAATGAATTGAAATATTAATAAATTGTTTTGAATGATAAATTAACTTAACGAATATTGAATGAAATCGATAAATGAATTTAAATTAATTTGAATGTTAAATTAAATTAATTAAAATGTGTTCGGAATGAAACATATATATGAACTTGAATCAATATTTGAATTGTTTAAATAAAATTGAAATTGAATTTAAGACTTTGAAATGGTAATTTGGGATTTTGAAACGAAGATTTTGGAAATTGATATTGAAAGACAAACGAAATGTCGATTACGAATTCTAATTGAAATTGAATTTGATTTGGTTTTGAAATTTATTAAACGACCAATCGGTGTAATAATTACGGAAGTTATTAAAGAGACCGGAATCGGTTATGGATATACTCTCTATCTAAACCGAAAACCACTTTAGTAACTAACGCGGAGTGATGATCCAGAATGAAGTGGTTGGAATGATGTACGTGATGACTGAAGAAAGAGAACGATAATGGATAGCCTTGACACTTGTGCAAATTGAAAATGACTAAAATCAGGAGCCGTGCCAGGCCAAATGAGGTTAGCCACCTTGAGCAAACACACTTCTTCATAACTACTACTCATTACTTGTGATTGATTGGTGCACCCTCGGAATTTCAACAGTGTTGTTTCGCGGTGTTGCGATCGCTGTGGCGATGCGTTCTCACCAGTCCGGATCAGGCGAACGGTAGTTTCACTACCTTGGGTGTTGCCTCATGTGCCTTGTCATACTTGTATCCCGATATACGCGACCACTACGAATTTGTTTTGTGTTATACCTATGGAGTACTCCCTGATATCCCGCCAGTTTACGGTGGAGTTTACAGTGCTGTATAGACTATGATGCTTATAAAAACGTGTTAAGGGGGATAATGGTAATGCCTTAACACTATTTTGATACTTTATATTACTGATAGACATTATCTATTTAGCGTATACTACTACATAGTAGATAGTTTAACGGATCCTTAGAGGATGGTGATTCCAACATCCTTTGAGTTACTTGTATTTTGATTGTTATTTCACTTGAGTTGGATTTATTGATATGAGAATATTAATCCTGACTCGAGTGTTTTGTTTTTGCTTTACGCTCGGGTCAGACTGAGTGGTTCAGCTTTCGAGACTCACCTTTGGAGTTGGAGCTTTGCTTGAAGATCCAGCCATCTATTCTGCTTTCAGTATTCGATGATTCCAGTGATGTATTTTGATTTGTATTTGATGTATCATGTTACTCTTCTGCTGTAAACCCTGATGTATCTTATATATTTATATAGTAGCTTCATGAACTACTATCCCTTTACTTCCGCTGCATATTATTACTCTGTGTCTGTGATTCTGTGATTATTTATTCACTGTATATTTGAGTTTTGCCAAATTTTAAATTAACAATTCGGTATTTTGAATTATTCAAGTCCGACATTTGCGGATGCGAATAGTCCAAAATAGCGGGTCGTTACATTGGTGCTTTATCAAACCATTTTAATGGATTCTCTGAATAAAGGGGTTCTAACATGTTATGTATTAAGATTTCAAATTCGTTTGTAGTTGGTATACTGTATGCACAAATTTTTGGTTGTATTATTTTTACATTTCCAATTAATGTAACAGGTTTTTCACCATGTTGTGCTGTTGGAGTATAATGTTGTGACGACCGCCCATGACTCCCGCACGAAAACAAGGAAATGGTGCGCTGAAAGGTGTGCCAGGCAGCCATGGACGATAGTCAGGGTAAGATAAAAACAGAATAGTCTATCGTATTACTCACAGCGCATGGATAAAATACAATAGAAAGTATACATAGTGAAGCTCCACAGAACGGAGTCATATAAACTCATAATAGTTTTTATACAATCATCTAAATAGTCAATACATCAAGCCTCACTACATAACACTCAGAGTATCAAACAAACAGCGGAACATCCGGTACATATAGTAAGAAAACAATATGCAAAAGCCTCCAGCTCGTCTTCGTCATCAACAGCGTTTGGTAGCCAAGAACAGCACCTGTCACCTGCTACCTAGTCTGCCCATCCCAACATGGATGAACAGCCCAAGGTGATAAGAGTTAAACATAAAACCTTGATTCAGACAACAGTCTTAGTGAGCAGTAAATCAACTATCAAACATACCAAAAGAGCATAAAGGGTAAAAGGAATAGGAACTCAACCATCCCACTCCACCTCATTCGACAGTGATAGCCCCCAGACACACTAAGCAGAAACAATCATAACAAAGCAGTCATTTAAAGTAAAGTAATTATCACTAGAGTCAAGGTCGATGTTTTCCAAGTACAAACCCCCAAGGCCTAAACCAAGATCAGATAAGCACCCAGAAAACACCGCTCTTGAGGTCGAATGATGATACAATCAAACATCCATGACTCTGGCTATCACTGTTATCATTGCCTTGATATCACCGTTAACTGAATGACCGGCACCTTCTTTCAGCCGTCCGTCAAGGGCTAATGGCAACTCCGGTTCTAGACATAGCTCTGCACGTCATCGTGACCAGTGCCTAAGACTATCACATCTGGCCAGAGTACTAGCACGTCATCGTGACCCGTGCTTGGAACGTCATCGTGACCCGTCCCAACGTACTCTTGCTTTGAGCATGCTAGAACCTTCAACAACGATAAGGTCCAAGCCTCCTAGTCATCCTCCTCTACGACTATTCTCATACTATCTCAAGCACCTCTCGAGCCCACCATTATCCACAAACCCGGACCGCATCACCGAGTCATCAACATGCTTGGGATGATCCCGTCTGGATTAAACCAAGGCTTTCACACATCATGCTTTGCTTCAACGCATCATAGCAAAGTCCCATCTCAACATCATGGTTTGCCTCATCGCATCATGGAAAAGTCCATCATCATCAAATCTATCCATATGAGCTTCAACATCCGCTTCATATGCCACAGACAGCTTTCCTTATTCAAGAGCCTTTCCACTTAGCTTTTGAATCATCTTCGACCAACTTGTCCAAATCAAGTTATCAATCAACTAATCCATCAAATCAACATTAATCCAAGTAATCAATCATTCAAACAAGATCTAAATAAACAATTATAACAATAATGGCAATTTCGTAAATAAAGAGCCCAAATCTAACATGCAATCTAACAAGCATGAATCATGAACAATATCTCTACAACTTGATGAATAGACTTGCATAAGTGAACATATAGTAAAATAGGTGTTGAATCATCATTAACCATAGATCTACATGCAGACTTAAGAAAAATGCACGAAATCACTATCTTTAACACATAAACAAACCACCGATCCAATATACTCCTTTGGGTCCATGTGAGAGATAACTACCACTCACCGAATCACCTAAACACCTCAAAAACAACCAACTCCAGATCTGGACAGCAAAGAATCAAGCTTGATCCTCCAAAGCTCCGCTTCAAACGATGAAATCTCTCTTCAATGGATGGAGATCTTCAACTTTGGCTCTTGGATCTTCGATTTGATCTTCAATTTAGATGGAAGGAATCACTAGATTAGAGTGGAGAAAAGAAGTGAAGAAGTGTTGTAGTCGAGCTCTCAAAATGGCAGCACTTCGTCGCTTCAAAATCCGGTGCCAAAAAGTGAGCCAAACCCCTCTATTTATAGGCTGAAAAACCCATGAGTCGCCGCCCCCTTAAGTCGCCGCCGACCTATCCCATGAGTCGTCCACGACTCAACAGACCACAGCCTACGACTCAATACACATGCCGACCTAACGACTCCAGTTCCCACACGACTCAACGGCTCATGCCTTAACACGGCTCAACACAAACACAGCTCAACACGGCTTACAGTTCACGACTTAACCCTTGCCGACCCAACAATCTAACCTCAAGGCCTATCGACCCAACGACTCAACCCCTTAACGACCTAACCTATCTCCCTCTTAGGTCGTAACCCTTATGCCGTTGGCTCCTAAGTCGCTAACTACTAGGCCATTAACTCGCTCAGCCGACCTAAGCCTTATCTCGTCCACGACCTAAACCAGTATACGACTTAACTACAAAGCCGACCTTACAGCCTAACGACTCAACAGTTAACTCAGGAGACGACTCATCAAAAACCTTCGACCTAACACAAGAAACAACCATACGACCAAACAACTTAGTACCCCCACACGACTTAACATAGGTCGGTCACGACCTAACTAAGCACACGGCCTAACTATAACACGGCATAGCCACTAGGTCGTTAACCCTTAAGTCGCTCCATTCCTTAAGTTGTTAACCTTCTTAGGTCGGTCCAATCTTTTAACTCCTAAGCCGGTCTACTACTAAGTCGGCTACCTCCTTGACTCGGCCACACCCTAAGTCGGCAACACCTATGAGTCGGCCATGCCTTAAGCCAGCCATCCTCTAAGCCGTTAACTACTACCACTAGCTTCCTAAGGTCGGTCTCACCCCTTAGGTCGGTCCAATTCCTTATGTCGCCTAACCGACCTAACTAACACGACCAATCTCGAGCGACTTATCTCTGGACAACATAACCAATACTATCAATCTAATAACAACAATTCTACGATCTTTCGATCCGTAAAAATACGGGTCGTTACAAATGTGGTGCAATTGTAGCGGATAGCGTTATTCGAGTCACAAGAACGCCATCTAATTCAAAATAATAATTGTTGAATGGAGGGAGATGTCGTAGATTGTCCATTCCAAGGATGCAATCACTATCAAATTTCTTTGGTAGTAGTGAAAGGTCATAATTGTACGTTTTATTATTTCCATGTATATCAGGCATTTGTACATGTAAATTTTTTGCTTTATGAGTAACAGGGACTTGTCTTCCTTAAAGTCATTTAGCATTCATTTTTTGTCTAAGGACGCCCAGAGTTGTTGGGGAATAAATATTTCTTGTAGTAAACTGGCTTCTGCACCAGAGTCTAGTAACGCATGCACCGTGAACTCTTGATATTCAGGGTTGCATATCTTTATTGGAAGATTTATATGTAATTGTGCCTTTCTTTTAAGATCAATGGATCTAATCATGTTGTTTTATATTTTATGTAGGAACCTTTATAACCATTCGGTTTGATTCCTGGTCTTTTTGTTTTTCGTATTCTCATTGTTCTTCCTTCTATTGGATTTTCTTGTTTAAAGCTCATACGATGACTGATGCTTTTTAATATATCAGGAGTTAATTCTACTTCAGACATTTTATTATATGATTGAGTTATTTTTAATGTGTTGGGTGAATTTGTATTTTCTTCTATGGTGGAAATGGTATTTCTTGATGTTATAAAATATTCTGTAGGTAATTGTATTCTCGGTTTAAGTGATTTTACAAAAACTTGAATTTCATTATCGAATTTTAGATGTCTTATGTCAATCAATCTAGTTTGGATTGTTTTTCCTAACCCGATTTTGAACAATTTAATGAATTGTTTCGGTGTAAATGATTTGAATGTAGCAATATCATTTAAAGCCATACAATGTTCTCATTGTATGCCAAGAAATCTAGATCCTGATAAAAGTTAAATAATTTGTAGATTTACTGATAATATACAAGCTTTTTCTATATTTTGATTATCAAGACCTATACAAAAATCGAGATGTATTTTTACTGCAAATAATCTATTTTCTAAATTGACTTAGCTCCTCCAATAATACTATTTAATGGATTATTGATAATTCTTTCATCCATACAGACTATCATTATTGGAGTATTAATTCGGGATCTAAATAACCATTTTATTTTTAGTTGTATTATACCTATATGAAGGTATTTCATTTTTGGATATTTGGCTTTTAGTTTATTTTTTTTCAAAAGGCTCATATATGCCCTATATTCTTGATATGACTCTGACTCTTTATTCTTGATGATCGGGATGTAAAACCACTCAATGGGGTCAAAGTATCATGATCGTATATTTCTTCTTTTATAATTGGAAGATCTTCATATTTATGTAAAACAAGTGATCCTATTGGGTCTCCTTGCTTTATAATATAATCTTTATATTCCATACTAGTACTTTTAAATAGTATGGAAGCTTTGTTTTTTGAAAGGGGTTCTATTAATCCATGAGTTATAAAAATATTTTCTTTAGTATGTTTAGGTATATTATAAATTTGCCAATAATATTCGAGTGGGGTTTTTATTAGTAGATCTAAGAATACTTCGGTCGTGAAGTATCTTCTTAACCTAGAGCATTTTGCTTTATATAATGTATAATCTAGAGAATTTACTTTTTCCTTTTTGGGGAGTGTGGCATATATAGTTAACGGAATGATTTTTGTTTGATTATGAGTTTGATTGATTGTAATCATGTTTTCTTTAAAATTATTAAGAGAATCATTAATTTCATCTTCATTTTCAGTAGTGTTAGAATAAACTAATTCAATTTCATATACAGATGAATTAGCATCACTAGATATATTTTCTATAGTGCCAACAAGAATACCGTATTCTTCGATATTTGATATAACAATGTTTTTTATATTTTTAGGACATTCATTAGCATAATGTCCTTCTTTATTACATTTAAAACATTTGCAGCCTTTACGGAAATTTTTCATTTTAATAAAAAATTTCTTAGAAAACTCATTTTCTTTTCTAAATTTTTTCTTATATTTTGGTTTCCATTTTTAGTAATTCTCTATTTTGGTTTTGCTTTTCTTTTGAAATTTCTTGCCTTTTTTCTTTTAAATTTAGGTGAACATCCAAATTGTGTATTAATATCTTCAGTGTACTTTGTACAACAAGAAAATCCTAGTTTTGAGTTTCTAATTTTGTTTTTCATTTGTTTATGTGCACTTGCTCAGAAACCCTTTCCATAGTATCCATACATGCTTTTTTTAATAAACCCTTGTTGTGATTTTCATCGGTATTGCTTTGTCTTGGAATGCCATATCTTTCTAATATAATTTTACCATGGATAAGGTATTTTTGTAAAAAAGCCTTTTACCCAAAACACTTTTTGTTCATTATTCTTTAAATGAAAAAGTAGGCCTATGTATTTCGCAGCAAATTCTTTTAACATAATATATCACATATTGTATTTTTAATAATTGTTTTTCATAAACAGTATCTTCTTGGAAATTTTCCTTGTAAAGTCTGCTAGTAGTAATTTTAGTAATTCCCCAAGAGCTTCTTGTTTAGATTGAATATTCCTAATTCTTTATAATTGGTTTGGATTTATCCTTTCGACGTTTAGTAACCAAGCTAAAACATCTCTTGTCCAATAACTTGTAACATAATGTGTGTATTCCATTACATTCATATTCAGAGGTAATAAATAAATTGTTCCGCTTATAGGTTGAAGCCATGTTATAATATATTTTCTTATTTTTCTATGTGGAAGTCTAACTATATTGAAAGTTGGGGTATATGCTGAAGAGGGTTGTTCATTATAAAAATCTTTTAACTGCTTTCTAAAAGAGTGAAACTTGATCCAATCTGATCCAGTATCATGCCTAAGCATTTCAGGATAAGGATCAGTACGTGGACTATTATATGTGTTTTCTTCCTATTCTTGATCTTCCATAATTATATCAGATTTAATATCGTTCATAACAGGAGCATTATCTGGTGGAGGTGGTGTAGGTAAAATTAGAGCAACTCTACTCGATCCAGCTCCATTAGTGTTTATATTGTAAATAAGTATATCCGATGTATCAGAATTATAACCAGATCCTGTGGAATTTTCAGATTCCTGCTCAGAATCTTCAAATAAAGAATGTTCTTTACTTGCATTATATTTAAAATAGTTTACCGCTGTTGAATGTTCTTCAAAATAAGAATAAAGTTCTGTACTATCAATTTCTCCTGTAAGTTCATTTTCTCAAAGAATAAGATAATTTTTATAGTAAGTGGGATCAATATCTTCAACATTTATTTTGTTATTTTCTTCAGAAATATATTTGACCATGTGAATGCTGTTAAGTGAATGGATTGTTGGTGTATTTTGACCAAATCCTAAGGTTTCTGCTTGTTTTTGTATTTTATTACTTAATTTCTTGAAGTAGATCAATCACAAAATCATGAATCCCAATTTTTGGGTTTTTGTGAGTGGGGATATGAACAACATGCTCATATTATTTAATATTTAGATCGAATTGACACATATGTGTGTCGAGAATAACAAGCTTGTTATTTTCCTTAAAAGAGGGTCTTTTGAACATAATTCAATTATGAGTTTTTGCAAAACTTTTGCAATGAGATAAAAGTATTAATTCGATAACAAATCTTGATTCTCAAAACTATAGTTATTATATTATTTTTGGCCCTAGATTAAGCGGCTAGACATGATACCCCTTAATGCTTTCATAGCATACCGTGGTTTTGTAGTAGGGTTAGGCCTCGAATTAACAACCACATGCATATACCGTCGCTTCCTTTAAGTAGAGCACAACAATGGTTCGTTTCCTACTCCAAAGCGTAGTAATCGATAACAATAGGTCATCGAATTGACTTAAAATTCGAAAAAAGTTTTATTTGCCACAGAAGTTCTACAGACTCATAACGAATCATGCTCAAAAGTATAGCTTAAGCTTTCATTTTTTTAAAAAATTAGATTTTATACTCTTTTTTTACTTTAGCGGAATATATATTAAACTACTTAAATCAGAAAATATAAAATAATAATAACTTACCTAGCCACCATGCTTCTGATTTAATTTTGAACTTCTAGATTAGCTAGAGATTCGTCATCGAAAGGGTCGGTACCCATAGTATCCCTCATTGTTGAATCTTGTCTAAGTCTTTCCTTTTCTACTTGCTCTTTAAAGTATTCTTCTTGAGCCATTGTGCCAACTGGGCCAATTTTGAGACTATCTAAAAATTGTTGAACCTTCATTATTCTGTCTGTTGATGCTTCAAAAGCTGATAGGTATTCTAATAGCAATATTGTTTTGCCTTTAGTGATGGAGTGTGATCCAACTTCGCCTTTGTTGATGGCCTCGGAGAAGAATTCCCGCTGCTGGGATTCTTTCATTTTTTTCATTAAATTCTTTTCGATTGAATTTATGAATTCATTTTGGGTATTTTCGTTGCTTTATGTAATTCCCATAATTGGATAGAGGGATAAAGACATATGTACTGTCTTTCTTCCCAAATGCCCCAAATTCTGAACATGAACATAGTAAAAAACCTGCTTGATTGCTCAACAAGTTTTGCTGTATATATGTCTAGAATATAGCCTGAATATTCTTCAGGATGGCTTGTGTTGACATAAGTTTAGTACACGAAGCCCTTTTTGATATGTTTTTGATATTTTTGTATTTCAGAAAAACCGGCTATTAGGCATGGTCTTCTGTTGTTATTGTGAATTAACTCTTCATTTTCTAAGAGTTTTACTAACTCTATGTTTTCTAACTTTTTGAAGAGCAGAAGAAGATTACTTTCATCGATGAGATATTGCTGATATAGAGAGATCATATCTTGAATTATCATTTCAGCCTCCATTTCTTTGGTTTTTGTTTTATATATCTCATAAAGTCTAAGTAATTCTAGGAAGTCTTGAATTCTTAGATTCGCGAGATCAGATGTTTGCATTCGAGAAAATGTTGTTTTCAAATGGCTATATTCAGCTGTGTTATCAGTGAACAATTCAACTTCTTTTAAATCTAGAGCTTCAGACCTAGATGTAAAAGAATGCTGTGATAATTTAGACACTATTTTCTGGGTGTCTTGCAATTTTTTCTCTTTCTGGGATATTGTATGCTTTAATCCCAAATAATTTTTTTCTAGTTGAGTTAACCAGAAATTTGCAGCTCTATGGTCTGCAGATTGGATGGCTTTAAAGCATCCGTTGAAATTTTCATATAAGTTTGGATTTTATGCTTTCATATCTAAGTTGTACCAACCTTTGACCACAACTGAGATGTATGGTCTTTGCACTCCTATGGGAGCAATTGCTTTTCCTTTGTTCATTGAAAGAAATTTCTGAGTTGTATTGGAATGGACAACTAAGAGAAGCTTTGGTCTGTTGAACCTTTTCTTCATTTACTCCTGTGGGAATATTGGTTTCTTCGGATCCTTGCGAAGATGAAGCCTCTTTGGAGGTTTGCTTGGCTTTTTTGGATGATTTCACTTGTTGGAAATTTTCCTGCCTTTTCATAGTTTCTAATAATTCTTTGATTCTTTTTATGCCGTCTTCATCCATTTTTCCTAAACTAGTAAGGAGATCAGCATCAAAGTTAGTGTAGCCTGGAATGTATTTGACATAATAGTTATAAATTTCTAAATACATAGCTATGCTAATTCCGCAAAGATTTTCTTCTGAATTGTGTACAGTTTTCTTCCTTATGAATTGAAAAACAGATTTGTTATCTTTGTCTACTAAAAGCTGTCTATGCAGAAGATAAATTCGTAAAATTTTGTTTGCTAATTTAATAGCAAGTAATTCCTTATCATAGGTAGCATATTTAGTCTGGGGTTTTCTAAATTTTCTTGAGGAATATGCTACAACTTCCTTTCTTTTAGCAATTAATACTCCTGCCAAAAAATTTCAAAAGCGTCAGTTTCAGTGTAAGTAATTATTCATCTCAAGGAAAATAGAGGATCTTTTGATAAAGAAAAATAGAAGAAGAATAAGAAGAAATACAAAAAATTAAAGACCTAATAAAGGGACGAAAGATCCTCTATTTTCCTTCAGGTGAAGAATTACTTACACTACAAACTGGCGCTTTTGACAATTTTTGGGCAGGAGTATTAATTGCTAAACAAAAGGAAGTTGTAGCATATTCCTCTGAAGAATTTAGCAAACCCATATCAAATATGCTACCTATGTCAAGGAATTACTAGGTATTAAACTAGCAATCAAAAGTTTACGAATTTATCTTTTGCATAGACAGTTTGTAATAGAAACAGATAACAAATCTGTTGCTCAATTCTAAAAGAATAAAACTGTAAACTGTGAGAAATGCGGATTAAGGATCTTGAGGCTAAGGATAAACACTAGAGGGGGGTGAATAGTGTTTTAGAGAATTGTTAAATCTTTTTTAGTTTTTGTTAATTTGAACACAAATGTATGCAATATTCAGACACAGACATGATCATAGAATCAAACATAGATGCAAATATGAAGTAAAAGAAGTAAAGGAAAGAACACGTCGGATTTTATACTGGTTCGGAGTTACCCTATATCCAGTCCCACACACAAGTACGGATTTCCTTTCAAAAAAAATCTTACAATTACACCCTCGATTTCAAGGCAACGAGGTACACCCTCCAGATTCACACTCCTCTTGGTAGAGATACTCGATTTTCTAGGCAACAAGTTCACCCAATTGATTTCCAAGGCTACAATCACACCTTATCTTTCTTGATTGATTTCCAAGGCCACAATCACACCTTTTCTCGTTTAATTGATTAAAAAGAAGCCTATAACTCTGAATAGAACTGAGGATCTTGTTGAGATAGCGATAGAGAATCAAACCAGAGATAATCTAGTTAGATTCAATATTGATTTCGGCAGAGTAATGGTAGGAATATGTATAAGAAATGTGGAAGAAGAATCAGAGTGAAAAACCAGAAAATCTGTATATAAATTCTTTGAAAAGATCCCCTATTTATAAAAGAACAACAGCCATGTCCATTCGTGAAGAGATATGACGAATATACACTTCTTTTGAAATTTAAATTTTGAAACCAACTGACACTATGTCAACATGGGTAGGTTGAGCATGTCGGCATCCCAAAGGAATTTTTGGTGATTTGTTTTTCTTTGAAAATAACTTCTATTTTATATTAAAACTATTTTAAACTTCATAAATATACTTGTCTATAGTTAAAATACATAAGTAAATATACATAATAATATATACAAAATTTTACTATAATTTTATATTTAAATCTAAGTATAAATATTTAAAAATTAAATATATTATTATTAAAGATAGTTAAAACTATGGATAATTTGATTTTGAAATTAAATATTATTTTGAAGCTAAAAGTATTTGAAATCAGAATAGATGTTTTTGATACTTTTAAAAGGAAGGTTTTGAAAACATTTTGAAAACAAGATATAATTTTGTGAAAATATTTTTGAATAAAAATTAACGGATACAAAATAATGTTCCACTAGATTTTTCGTACGTTCCATCCTATTTAGGGTTCCATCTCTTTAACAGGCTCGAAGTGGATTCCATTCCATGAATAAATTGGATTTTAAGATGAAACTGCTTTTCTAGGAGTTTTAACAAAATTCCTAATAAATTAAAAGAAAAATTACTTAAACTCTTGATAATCTTGATACTCATGAGTCTTCAATCTTGATATCTTGAATCTCTAGACTGTACAGTCTTCATTCTTGGTACCTGCACGGTTAAATCCTGCATATGTGTGTATATATATATATATATATCTAAACTTATACTATTAGTATTTATATTTTATAAACCTATTCTAAGGTTGTTGTCATCAAAACCATCATCCCAAGCACTAACAATCTCCCCCATTTTGATGATGGCAACCTTTTTATAAAATATTACTTTTATCCTAATAACTCACCCTTAAGCTATGCCTAACTAACCTATTTTATATTTCTCCCCCTTTGTCATCAACAAAAACCATCTCTATACTATATAACTCCCCCTTATTCTTGGACTAAAATACCTGCATTAATAAACTATACAATGGAGTATATAATAGATATATAAGAGATAATTTAAACCGATAGACTTGATAATCAAACAAGGATCAAATGTATATTTATACATGTTTGTACAATCATCAATCCACACTAAATATCAATCCATATCAAACCAAATTAAAGTAAATGAAATCAAAGCAAACAATTCAAATAAAGCAATAAAATTAAACGTTACGAGGAACTTCCACCCATCCTTCTTTTCCAAAAATAGGGTCTGCTTTAATAGCATCCCAATTTTCATTGTCATTAGTGAGAGAGACTGGAGGATGTGCTTCGTTATCATCCTTGTGCAGAGAGGAAATCATCATATTGCATCGAAATGCCTTTCTTGCTCCTTGATCATCTGCATTTGACTCAATTCTAAGTGTCGCTGGTTACGAAGAATGAACGAGAGAATATTCAGTTTCTTCAAGATTCTTGGATAAATTATGAATTGGATTAGCCATATTTGGATTTGTGAGAAGAATGAGAGATAGAGTAGATAAGAAATAATATTTAGTGATGAATTCTTAAAGAAATAGGTATTTATAGGTGTAGAAATTCGTTTGAAATGAATAGACATATGGTAGTAATTCAAATTTCAAATTCAAAATGAAGTGTCATTTCTGACCAGTACATGTCGACATGGTCATAGGGGGTATGTCGACATGGGGCAGTGAATTTTTATGAGTTATTTTGATTTTATGTATAATTGTGTATATATATTTATTTGTATAATATACTAACATTTATTCTAGAGATAAGATAAGCTAGATAACAGAAAAGAAATTCCATTTCATTTCATACTAAGACGATACAACGATTAATCATAAAGAACTACACGAACATTCAAATCAAAATAAAATAAAATAAACAACGAGATACGAAAAGGTAGAACTAGTTAGAGGATGATGATGAAGATAATCCAAGTTTCCTGCTGACTTTGGAAATAATTTGTTCATCTTGGATGAAATTTTGTCCAACTTCTTACTAACGAATCGTTTAAGAATCCGTTGATTCTCAACAATAGTCTTTTGATTTTTGAGAAGGGTTTTGTTGGATGGATTAGGAGGATAGTCGATGCTTTCCAAGGAGTTTCACCTTCTTCTTCTTCTTCAATTTCCATTTCATCCATTTCTTCTTCTTCTTCCTCTTCCTCTTCTTCCATCTCCTCATGAGCCAAACGCTCTTCCTTTTCGGCAAGAGTCTCTTAAGGTTGAAAAACAAATGGAATTTTCATAAGCGAAATGTTGGAATGATTGAAATTTTTCTAGAAACAAATTCTTCTCCTTTGAAATCCACTCCAAAATAGTTAAAAATCCGAGCGAGATAAATTCCATGATACAAAGTATTCTCACCCATTTCAAGTTTTTAGGACGAAGTTCATCCAAAATAACTTGCGCCCAATTAATGTCATAGTTTTCAAAAATAGAAAAAAGTTCTTTTCAAACTTTTGAAGTAGGATTCTTAAAATTACCCAATCTTGGGGTCAAAGTATGTTGCAAAAGAAGATTGACAATTCTCGCTTTTGGTCGAAAATTTTGATTTTTGAATTCAAAATTATCATTCCCTTCGAAAATGTGATGAAATGTCTCACAATCATTTTCATCGATTTTAAAATTAGAAAGATCCATTCCCGTACTCTTGCAATTGAGAATGGCACCCAAAAGATCACAATTCAAAACAATTCTAGTGCATTTGACACTACTCCAAATTTCATCCTCATTTCCATTATAAAATCGACGGTTTAAATTTGCATGGAAAATTTTGATAAGGTTTGGATAGCAAACAAAATCATTTTGAGAAGCATCAATAAGACTAAGAATTTGATTTTTGCAAAATGAGAATCAATTTCATAAGAAGAAAAATCTTGAAAAATAGCAAACTTTTCGGGATGGACTTTTGCATAGTTAGCATAATTGAATATGCTTTAATTGCCTCTGGATCATTGAAGAGTTGTTCTTTTATCTTTCTGGAAATTCTCATGGTGGAGGGGTTACTTGAAGAAGCCATTAAAACAGAGAGTAGAGAGCTTGAAGTTTTGAAGACAGAGTTTGAATTTGAAAATGAGTGTTAAAAGATATGATAAAAGATAGTGAATAAATAGATTCTCAAAGGACATGTTCTTTGGACAAAAGATGCCTTTTCAGAGAACTGAATGAAGTGAAAAGATGGAGGGAAATTCAACAATTTGAATTCAAATTTTGAGTTTCAAATTCCGGTACCCATGTCGACATCATGGTAGGGATCATGTCGATGTGTGCCTATGAATTTCTATGATTTATTTTTTCTTAAGTACTCTAATATATATTTTTAATGTCTATATATCTGGAATATTATTAGAATTATAATATTTCCAATAATATATTATTATACTAATAATAATAATAATAATATAATACTAAAAATAATAAAATAATAGTAAAAAAAATTCAAATAACACACCAATTCAAAATCAATCAATAAAGCAATTAATCATCTAATTCTAAGCATGCAATTTCAACCAATTGTATTGTAAATGTGTACCTTTTTCTAAGTCCGTTTCTCTAAATTCGTCGGAATCGCGAACTGCAGTAAAACACAAATTGGAATTATCTGTCTTCTGATCATCATCGCTTGAGGATGAGTCTGAGTCATCTAGAGTAGCAGAAAATGCACGCTTCCATTTCTTTACTGAATCATTGTTTATAGGAGGATTTTGCCTATCTGGATACGGACAGTCTCTTTTGATATGGCCTGGTTCATCACAGTTGAAACATTTGACATTGTTTGGCACTATATTCTGACTTCCAGAGTTCTTATAGTTATTTCTCTTGAGATTATTCATCTTTCTGTATTTTAGTAATTTTCAAAAATTCCTGGTCATAAAGGCTATCTCTTCATAATTATCGTTGTTTGAGTCTGATCCGTCAGTTAATGCATTAAATGCCATTGATTTCTTCTCAGATGATTTGCTTTCTCTTCTCCCGATCATTTGAACTTCAAACGACATTAGATTTCCAATTAATTCTTCTATCTTTAAAGTACTGATGCCATTTGCCTCTTCGATCGCAAGTATCTTTTGATCCCATTCCGGAGTAAGAGAATTTAGAATTTTTCTGACTTAAGATTCTTCCGAGAATTCCTTTCCCAAGTATATTAGAGAATGCACAATATCCTGAAATCTACTATACATATCTGAAATAGACTCGTTAGAATTCATTTTAAATAATTGAAACTGATTTGTGAGCATGGAAATTTTGGTCTGCTTAACTTTGCTTGTTCCCTCGTGAGTCACTTGCAAAGTTTTGCAGATTTCATATGCAGGACACTCTATTAAATTGATTCCTATCAAGTGAACAAAATAGAATATTCATTGCTTTAGAATTATTTTGTGCAACAGTCTTTTGCTCAGCGGTCCACTGTGCAAAATCAGTTGTGGGTTCAGAATATTCAGTTTGTGTGATATTCTAAGTATCTATCCTAGAGACTGTAAATATATCTTCATCCTACATGCCCAATATGCATAATTACTGCCATTAAAAAGTGGTGGTCTGACAGTAAATTGACCTTCTACAAACGAACTAGTGACAGGGATATTAGTGTTAGTAACAATACTAGTGCTGGTAGCCATTTTGAAAACTTTTTCAAAAATCAGATTATGAAACTTTGAAAACGTTGCTTTGATACCAAATGTGAGAAATGCGGATTAAAGCATACAATATCCCAGAAAGAGAAAAAATTGCAAGACACCCAGAAAATAGTGTCTAAATTATCACAGCATTCTTTTACATCTAGGTCTGAAGCTCTAGATTGAAAAGAAGCAGAATTGTTCACTAATAACACAGCTGAACATAGCCATTTGAAAACAATATTTTCTCAAATGAAAACATCTGATCTCATGAATCTAAGAATTCAAGATTTTCTAGAATTACTTAGACTTTGTGGGATAGATAATACAAAAACCAAAGAAATGGAGGCTGAAATGACAATTCAAGATATGATCTCTGTATATCAACAACATCTCATCGATGAAAGTAATCTACTTCTGTTCTTCAAAAAGTTAGAAGACACAGAGTTATAAACTCTTAGAAAATGAAGAGTTAATTCTCAGTAACAACAGAAGACCACGCCTAATAGCCGGTTTTTCTAAAATACAAAAATATCAAAAACATATCAAAAAGGGCTTGGTGTACAAAATTTATGTCAACACAAGCCATCCTGGAGAATATTCAGGCTATATTCCGAACATATGTACAGCAAAACTTGTTGAGCATTCAAGTAGGTTTTTTACTATGTTCATGTTCGGAATTTAGAGCATTTGGGAAGAAAGACAGTACATACGTATTTATCCCTTTATCCAATTATGGGATTTACATAGAGTAACCAAAAATCCCCAACATGAATTTGTTAAATTCAATCGACAAGAATTTAATGAAGAAAATGAAAGAATCCTAGCAGTGCAAGAATTCTTCTCTGAGGCCACTAAAAAAGGCGAAGTTGGATCACACTCCTTCGTTGAAGGCAAAACAATATTGCTGTTAGACTACCTATTAGCTTTTGAATCATCAACAGATAGAATAAAGAAGGTTCAACGATTTTTAAATAGTCTCAAAATTGGCTAGTTGGCACAATGGCTCAAGAAGAATACTTTGAAGAGCAAGTAGAAAAGGAAAGACTTAGACGAGATTCAATAATGAGAGATGCTATGGATATCGACTCTTTCGACGACGAATCTCTAGCTAATCCAAAAATTCAAAATTAAATCAGAAGCACAGTTGACTACTATTCAGAGTAAAAGGACAAAGAATCTAGCCTCTACGCTATGGTGACATATCACCCCTTAGCCTTACCAGCTTATCTTCTGCAAAGATTCAAATAATGGACACATCCTCAACCTAGAAGGGACACATATTAGCCTTATAATCGACATATATCAAGTGTAGAAGTAATAAATGAAGAAGAGAAGACGCTATAAAAGGAGGACTCTACTCTGAAGAATGATCATCAGAAAAATTCCTTCATATCCTTTCTTCTCGTCATTGTATCCGCAAGCTTTGTATATTATCTAGTACATTAATAAATTTTCTATATCTATAAGAAGATTCGGTTGCTGTATATTTTTGTTTTCTGCATTCAAATTTGGTTCTTTAATTTCGTATAAGAGCCTAGCTAAGACTAGGTAAGTTATTCGTGTTTTATATTTTTTGATTTAAATAGTTTCATATATATTCTGCTGAAGTAAAAAAAAGAAAAAAAAGAGTACAAAATCTAAATTAAAAAAAAAAAGCTTAAGCCATTCTTTTGAGCATGATTTGTTATGAATCTGCAAAACTTCTGTTGCGAATAAAACTTTTTTTGAATATTAATTCAATTCGACGACCTATTTTTATTGATTATTACGCTTTGGAGTAGGAAACGAACCATTGTTGTACTCTACTTAAGCAAAGCGACTGTATAGGCTTATGGTTGTTAATTCGAGGCCTAACCCTACTATAAAGCCACGGTATGCTAGGAAAGCATTAAGGGATATTGTGTCTAGCCGCTTATTCTAGGGTCAAAACTAATCTAATACCTATAGGTTTGAGAACCAAGATTTGTTATTCGAATTAAGAATTTTATCTCATGGAATTTTTTTTGTAAAAACTCATAATTGAATTATGTTCAAAAGACCCTCTTTTATGGAAAATAATAAGCTTGTTATTCTCAACACACATAAGTGTCAATTTGATCTAAATACTGAACAATATGAGCATGTTGTTCATATCCCCACTCACGAAAACCCAAAAAATGGGATTCATAATTTTATGATTGATCTACTTCAAGAAATTAAATTAGAAGTTAAAGACATAAATAATAAGCTACAAAAACAAACAGCAACCTTAGGATTTGGTTGAAATACACCAACAATCCATTCGCTGAACAGCATTTGAATGGTCAAATATACTTCTGAAGAAAATAACAAAATAAATGTTGAAGATATTGATCCCACTTACTATAAAAATTATCTTATTCTTCAAGAAAAAGAACTTACAGGAGAAATTGATAGTACATAACTTTATTCTTATTATGAAGAACATTCAACAGCGATAAACTATTTCAAATATAAAGCAAATGAATAACATTCTTCATTTGAAGATTCTAAACAAGAATCTGAAAATTCCATAGAATCTGGTTATAATTCTGATACATCAGATAAACTTATTTACAACATAAACACTAATGAAGCCGGATCTAGTAGAGTTGCTCTAATTTTACCTCCACCGCCTCCACCGGATAATGCTTCGGTTATGAATGATATTAACTCTGATATAAATATGGAAGATCAAGAACAGGAAGAAAACACATATAATAGTCCACATACTGATCCTTACCATGAAATGCTTAGGCATGGTACTGGATTAGATTGGATCAGGCTTCACTCTTCTAGAAAGCAGTTAAAAGATTTTTATAATGAACAACCCTCTTCAGCATATACTCTAACTTTCAATATAAATAGACTTCCACATAGAAAAATAAGAAAATATATTATAACATGGCTTCAACATATAAGCGGAACAATTTATTTATTACCTCTGAGTATGAATGTAATGGAATACATACATTATACTACAAGTTATTGGACAGGAGATGTTTTAGCTTGGTTACTAAACGTCGAAAGGATAAATCCAAACCAATTACAAAGAATTAGGAAATTTCAATCTAAACAAGAAGCTCTTGGGGAATTACTAAAATTACTACTAGCTGACTTTAAAGGGGAAACTTTCCTAGAAGATACTAATTATGAAAAACAATTATTAAAATACAATTACATGATATATGTATGTTAGAAGCATTTGCTGCCAAATACATAGGCCTACCTTTTCATTTAAAGAAAATGACCAAAAAGTGTTCTGGGTAAATGGCTTTTTTTCAAAAATACCTTATCCATGGAATAACATTATACAAGAACGATAAGACATTCTAAGACAAAGCAATACCAATGAAAATCATAACACGGGTTTATTAAAAGAGGCATGTATGGATACTACGGAAAGGGTTTGTGAGTAAGCAAGTGCACACAAACAAATGAAAAATAAAATTAGAAACTCAAAACTAGGATTTTCTTGTCGTATAAAGTACACTGAAGATATTAATACATAATATGGATGTTCACCTGAATTCGAAAGAAAAAAGGCAAGAAATTTCAAGAAAAACAAAACCAAAATATCGAATCACTAGGAAAAAATGAAAATCAGAATATAAGAAAAAATTTAGAAAAGAAAATAAGTTTTCTAAGAAAAAGTTTATTAAAAAGAAAAATTTCCATAAAGGCTGCAAATGTTTTAAATGTAATAAAGAAGGACATTATGCTAATGAATGTCCTACAAATATACAAAATATTGTTATATTAAATATCGAAGAATACGGTATTCATGTTGGCACTATAGAAGATATATCTAGTGATCCTAATTCATTTGTATATGAAATTGTATCAGTTTATTCTAACGCTACTGAAAATGAAGATGAAAATAATAATTCTTTTGATAATTTTAAAATAAACATGATTACAATCAATCAAACACCTAATCAAATAAAATTTATTTCATTAACTATACATGCCATACTCCCCAAAATGAAAAAAATATAAATTCTCCAGGTTATACATTATATGCAGAAAAATGTTCTAGGTTAAGAAGATACTTCACAACCGAAGTATTCTTAGATCTACTAATAAAAATCCCACTCGGATATTACGGGCAAATTTATAATATACCTAAACATACTAAAGAAAATATTTTTATAACTCATGGATTAATAGAAACCCTTTCTAAAGTAACGCTTCTATACTATTTAAAAGTGCTAGTATGGAAGATAAAGATTATATTATAGAGAAAGGAGACCCAGTAGGATTACTTACTTTACATAAATATGAAGATCATCCAATTATAAAGGAAGAAATATATGATCATGATATGCTTACCCCATTAAGTGGTTCTATATCCCAATCATCAAGAAATAAAGAGTCAGAGTCATATCAAGAATATAGGATATATATGAATGCTTTTACATTTGAAGAAACATCTAACCCACAAATACAAGATAGCACAGGAGAACAATTTGAGGTCACTGACTGTGACGCCCCACCTCTATACCCACACTTGCCAAGAACACTACGGTGTAGTGCTGTCAACTAGCACGGAGAATAAGGCTGTTGAGGAGCGACCATCCATGTAATTGCTTATCACACGGTGGCTATGAATAATCTTCGGAAACAAACATAGAAATAATCATAACACAAATCAGTCACAGACATCCATATCACAAGGGCGGAAGAAGATATGAATATATAACTAACACATGAAAGTGTACATCAGAGTAGTGGTCAGTAAGATCCACAATAATACAAAAGAATAGCAACACGTGTTATACAAAAGAATACAACTATGAGTCTATATCTCAAGTGTATACAACAAAAACTGCTAATCTAAACAGTTAGCCAAAAGTCAGAGTAATGAATCCCTGGAAAGAAGTCAAGCAGAAGCACCTGTAACATCTCGGTCTGACTCGAGTATTATTTAAGAAAATAATAAACGGGTCAGTCTAGCTATAAATATCAGATGACATGATATAACATAAAAGATATGGCATAAACATAAAATATCCATAATGACATACCACTATAAGTATGTAAATAATGATCAACAGAAGATCAATCAATAAGAGATAATCAATATCACAAGAATCTTCTCAAAGATTCGGAAAGGGCATCATACCTCAACTTGTACTCATAACAAGTCAATGACATAAATTCTAGAAATCAATGCAAGAAGTCCAGAAATCATAGAAAAGAGAAAGAGGCCTATCACATGACGGTCCGAAGACCAAGGGGAGCTACCCCACATGTGTGAATGGAATCACACATATTGAGGTCCAGACTAACCAAAAAGCAAAAAGGTATGTGTGAGTGGAATCACACAAGTGGTGTCTAGTCTAACCTCGCAACAAGAGACATCGCACAGTTGCTAGTCTAAATCATCAGAATGATCGTCATGATCAACGAGAAGTGTCAATTACACTAAGCTAGTAAATGTAGAAGTTTAGCTTCATGTCCCATAACCACTTGCTTAACTTAAATATTTACGAACAAACTGTAAATCTTCACTAATAAAATTTGTCACAAGTGGTTCAATCGAACAAGTCCAAGAATTAACCGACGAAGTGAACGCAAGCATTTCATACCACTTGTTTTACTAAGTAGTTTAATTAGATTTCTCATCCGAGTGAGGTAAAGGTTTGTATATACTAATAGATTGGAAAACAGTTTAAGAAAAGAACTTTGTTATTAAAAATAGAGTTGAAATTGTTTGTTAAAAGAGTTTTGATATTTACTACTTGTATTGAAACCTTTATATTATAAAGTGACAAAACACAGAATAAATTGTAGAAACAATCAGTCACAAAGATCGCATACGGAGATGTGAATAAAATCCAAGGAAATCAGCTCAATGTTTTTCAGATAAGATCCCCTACGTAGGGGGGTCCAGGGGGGGTGGCAACCCCCCTAGGTGGGGGTGCGGGGGCAACGCCCCTGCTACGGGGTTCGACCTGGCCGGTCAGGTCGTGGGGGTCCAGGGGGCAGCGCCCCGTCCAAAACGGTACGACCTAGTGAAGACCTAAGGGAGAATAGGATCGAGCGACCTAAGAAGGCAACGACCTAAAACCCTAACGAGTTAAGACCACGCGGCAGAACGAGTTAAGAGGGAAGGGGTCAAGTGACCAAGAGGTTACGCGACTTAAGGGTTAGGCCAGAAGCGACCTAACGGGATAACTCGTGATCGACTTAAGAGTTGTGCGACTTAAGGGTTAGGCCAGGAGCGACCTAACGAGATAACTCGTGACCGACTTAAGAGTTGTGCGACTTAAGGGTTAGGCCAGGAGTGACCTAACGAGATAAGGTCCAACGACCTACGAGTTAAGGGTCCAACGACCTATTGGGATAACTCGTAAACGACTCACGACCTATGGACGAAGGACTTAACTCCGAACGAGCTAAAAAATGGCCAGAACGACCTAGGATTAACTCGTAAACGACTCACGACCTATGGACGAACGACTTAACTCCGAACGAGCTAAAAAATGGCCAGAACGACCTAGGATTAACTCGTAAATGACTCACGACCTATGGACGAACGACTTAACTTCGAACGAGCTAAAAAATGGCCAGAACGACCTAGGGTTAACTCGTAAACGACTCACGACCTATGGACGAACGACTTAACTCCGAACGAGCTAAAAAATGGCCAGAACGACCTAGGGGCAGTTTTCACCAAAATCACTAAAATTTGGAGTTTTTCGCCAATCCAATCCAATCCAATCCAAACCAAATGCAAATGTGCATACTAAAGTGATAGGAAATCATTCCCAATAGTCCAATGTAGATATAGACAGATTTGTGGGATAAAAATCTCACCTTTGCACTAAAATTTATGAAGATGAAGCTTGAAAGCAAGGAGAAGCAATCCAAAGCTTGAATCCAATATCTTCTACTTGAATTTGGAGTTGAATGTTGGATTTGCAATTGAATTTGTGCTTGGAGTTTTAATTTCCTCTTCCACTCACCATTAATGCAAAAGCTTGGTTGTTAGGAAATTTATGAAGAGTGAGAAGAAGGAAGGGGGTTTGGGCTTGAGTTATAATGGCAATCTAACCCAAAGTCCAAAGCGGGAAAAGTTAGTGAAATTCCACTAACTCCAAACCTACCAATGTTTATACTTAAAAAAATTGTAAACGGCATTTCGAACTCAATGGAAGTGGTCTCGAGTCCTAATTTGACTGTTTGCAAAAAGTAGCTTTTCGGACCAAAATCCGATTAACGATAAAATATTTAAATATAAAATCGATAAATATGCGGGTTGTTACACTGACGAAGATTTAGAAAAATTGAAAGAGGCAATCCCTCACTCAGACAGAAAAGATATTTATAAACCTTTGACTTTTAAATCTAGATTTTTAAATCAACATACATGTATATTTGAGCGTATGCAAGGAAATGTAGAGTTAAATGGAGAGGAAGATTTTACTTCTAAAAGCCTTTTGAATAAAAATAAAATAGAAAAACTAAAAGCCAAATATCCTAAAATGAAATACCTTCATACAGGTCTAATACAACTAAAAATAACAGGGTTATTTAGATCCGAAATTGATACTTCAATAATGGTTAAACAAGAAAATCCAATAGAAGGAAGAACCCTGAGAATAATTGAAAAACAAAAAGAACAGGAATCAAATCGAATGGTTATAAAGGTTCCTACAGAAAATATAAAACAACATGATTAGATCCATAGATCTTAAAAAAGGCACAGTTACATATATATCTTCCAATAAAGATATGCATCCCTAAATATCAAGAGTTCACGGTGCATGCATTACTGGACTCTGGTGCAGAAGCCAGTTTACTACAAGAAATATTTATTCCCCTGCAACTCTGGGTGCCCTTAGACAAAAAAGGAATGCTAAATGACTTTATGGGAAGACAAGTCCCTGTTACTCAAAAAGCAAAAAAACTTGTAGGTACAAATACCTGATATACATAGAAAAAATAAAACATACAACTTTGACTTTGCATTACTACCAAAGGAATTTGATAGTGGTTGCATCCTTGGAATGGACACTCTACGACATCCCCCTCCATTCAACCAATATTATTTTAAATTAGATGGCGTCTTGTGCCTCGAGTAACGCTACCCGCTATAATTGCACTGCATTATACTCCAACAGCACAACGTGGTGAAAAACCTATTACAGTAATTGAAAATGTAAGAACACCAAAAATAATACAAACAAAAATTTGTACATACAATATACCAACTACAAACGAATTTGAAATCTTAATACATAATATGGTAGAACCCCTTTATTCATTGAATCCATTAAAATGGTTTGATAAAGAACCAAGGTACTGTAAAATTGAATTAATGGAATAATAAACTGATCCCAAAGTCTGAGTTAGCAGTATCATGGTATCACTGGCTGACAAAGAATAATTTGCAAAACAAATAAAAGACCTATTAAATTTAAAATTAATACAGAAAAGTTTCAGTACCCACTCATCCCCGACTTTCTTAGTAAGAAATCATGCATAAATTAAAAGGTGAAAAGCAAGAATGGTAATAAACTATAGAAAACTCAATAGCTATACAAAATTTGATGGATATTTTATTCCTTCTGCTGAGCATCTAACAAAACAAATCCAAGGAGCAAAATATTATAGTAAATTTGATGCAAAATCGGGTTTTTTGCAATTAAAACTTGCTGATAAACCGTCCATAGAATTAACTGCCTTTAGTTGCCTACAAGGACATTTTGAATGGTTAGTTATGACTTTTGGATTAAAAAACGCACCACAAGAATTTCAAAAATGTATGAATTCTATGTTCGGACATTTACCTTTTGTAACTGTGTATATAAACGACGTCCTTGTTTTCTCTAGTTCTGCGGAAGAACATAAACAACATCTTCTTGCAGTAGTACAAATATTACTTCAAAACGGTGTTATTATAAGTCCTAAAAAAATTGTAACGACCCAAAAAAATTCGGTAATTAAATTTCTTAATTTAATAAGATTTTGGTGACTTGATATTGAAGGAAATAAAAATTTAGTGAATTATTAATGGAAATAATAACTTAGATAAGATTGGTAAGTTAATTTTTAATAACTTGAATGTAACTGTATAAATGCAAGTTAATTGATAATAACTTCGATGTATTTCCAACAAGTGAAACAATGTAAATGTAAATTTTATTCTTATTGTAATAAAAGAATGTAACCAAGATGTAATGATTAATTTGATTTAAAATCTTAATTAATGTGTGCATTAATTTATAATGGGCTATAAAAGGTAAATTAATAATTTAAATTTTGACTAACTAATAAAATAATGTATAATAAATGGAATGAATTGGTGTATGAACTAATGGTAGCACTTGTTGTAAAATAGTAAGTAAAATAAAACGTAAAAATAATGATTAAAGCTAATTATTGATAAACTGAATGAAATTACAATAATTTAAAATGTGAAAAATGTTCTACTGGTCTTTGGATTGGAATCAATTGCAATAAATCTAAATAAAATATTACGTTAATGTTAATTAAGGTAATATTTGGAAATAAATATTTATTTATGTAAAACTTAATAAATGGATAAATTGAAATGAAAGAAACGAATGTAAATACCAGATTTGCTAATGGAATAATAACAATATAGTTAATGGTAATTAAATAAAAGCATAAGTATTTAAGATCTGTAATGGTTGCTTGATAATAGGGAATTCATGAGTGTAATTTAAGGCATTGTAACACTTGTATAAGTTACCTGTTTATTTCGTTTAATAATAAAATTGGAAATCAATTAGAGTAAAGGAACCTTAATGTTATAATAATAAGAATTAATGCAATAACTAAATTAGTGCACACCCTATTAATTGAAAGTTGTAAAATTATGATTGATTGAAATTAGTAAATTGAGAAATGAATTCAAAGTTATGTTAACTGATGAAGTAATACATAATGAATTGGAAATTTATACAATCAACGTCCGTTAGGTAATTATAATGTTAATGGTTGATAATAAACGTTACTTTAGTGATTATTAATATAATAACGGAAGAGTGAATTGACCAAAATATAGTAAATGGAGATATGATATTTGATGAATAAAGGATGGAATGGAAGCATTAATGTAATGAATGTAAAACAAATATTAACTATGTTTATAGAAAAAATAATATAGTGAAAAGTAAATTAATTGGAATTATTGGAAAATTCAATTTATAATTCTTGAATATAGTGAAATTGAAAGTTAACACTAAAATGTATAGATTTATCCAAATGGACATTATAATTTGGTTAAACTAGTATAAATGATTAAGAAAGTTAAAAGTGATAATAATTGGAGTAATTGCAATATTAATGAAATTAATCTCTAAATTTTGCGTTAATTGAAATCAACATGAAATGTAAAAATATTAAGGTAATAGTTTGTAAATCCAATGTTAATTTTTATCCGTTTCATAATAATGGATTGAATAATAGAATGAAAGTGAATTTAAGAGATTTATTGGAAATTAAATTCATAATGTTGAATTTAATGAAATTGAGGATTTATATTGAAATTTATAAATTAATCATCTCTAAATTGACATTCAAATTTGTTTAAATCATTGTAAATGATTGAGAAATCAAAAAGGATGAAATTTATCAATTAAAGAATTGAAATTGAAAATTTGATTTAATTAGTTAATTTATTTAATTAATGTAAAAGTAGCCATTTTTGGCCACTGACTTGGATTTCGACGAAACCAGTTTCATCGGGTCGGTAACGATGAATTATTGTAGGATTTCAAGTTTCGTAGCGGTTGGACCTATCATTTGATCGTACGAACGCGAAACGCCTTGAAATCGATTTAATTGAAATCAATTGAAATCAATTTGAAAAATGTTGATTTTAGCATAACGTCTTCATACGATGGGATTTGGACGGCCACTTTGCCGTTAGCACGTATATCCAATCGATCTGATCCATTCTATTTTAACCCTACCTATAAATACCCAGTTATAAACACTAGCCTACCTCTATTCTCATTTGTATGTGCATACAATCCCTCTTCACCTCCTCATTTCAATGGAAGACAAGCACCTAATTTCCAAATCAAATCGAAAGCCAAAATTTCAAACTCCACAATATATGCCAAATTTTATATCAATTCGAAGCTCTCGAAGAGCGTAACTCAGATCTACAACTAGTTTTTCGATTCGAAGCATTGTTCGTCCAGAAATCGAAGAACAATTTACGGTCGTTCATCGCGCGTCGATGAACATCGACGGATCGACGAACCATTCCTGGGTATTGTAGAGTGGACGATGCAGAGTGCATCTGTGGTGTTCGTTCGTCAAATCAATGGTTGGATTTGTGGCAATTATTTGATTAGGGTTCAAGAACTAGGTGGCGGCTGCTGCGATTTGTCACGTCATTGGCGGGATCGACACGGGGCAGAGTAGGAGGAGCACGGCGACTCGACTGGGGAGGGGGCGTGCGGCCGTAAGTGGCGTGCGACGATGCCGTTGGTGGCAGTTCGTGTTCTGCGTGTGCGTGTTCGGTTGCGTACTTGAATGAATTAGGGGAATGCTTGGGAGAAGGTGCTTGCGTGGCAAATTGTTTTGGTGAGTGTTGTTTTTTTTTTTGATTTTATTTTTTATTTCAAGTCTTCTAATTCGAATAGCTTTCACATACTAGGTCCGTTTCACGCGCAGTTTTCTCCGCTAGGTACGTATTGGAATTCTGAACATTTTGACGTTGGTTTGGATGGATTCTAAGACTGGTCAAATTTTGGGTTTAAATTAAATTTAAATTCAATTTAAACTCGAAAGGTGAGTGTTTTAACCCGCTCACAACTTCTAACATTTCTTATGTTTGTTAAATTAAATTTTAGTTGTGATTATGCATTTATTTATGAATTTTTGTATATTTTAATCATCATCTCAGTTATTGCATTTATTTAAATTAAATCGTTATTTAATTTATTATTGAATATAACCGCCAGTTAATTACCTGTTATAATTATCAGTTATATATTTATATTGATTGATTGTTTTGGATGATGATTGTGATGGATGTATGATTTTATGATGGATGAATGGATGTTTTATTTATATCATCATAATCTGAAAGTTATTATGCATTTATTTTGATTCGGGATTGCGGTTTGAAATGATATACAACCGCATTTTTATTTTTAATTGTAGATTGAAATGATAAATATCTATATCACTTGACCATAGGATAGAAAATTATATACAGGCGCCGCGGTATATAAATAAAATTATTTCTGAAATGATTTTATGGTTTTGTAAAGAATTATATGGGCTATACATATATTGATTTTAGGTGTTATATAAATGCTATTTTATTATTATTTAGCTATGTATAAATTCGTTTTGAATTATAAAATAAGCTAAATAATAAAGTTTGATTTCTTTTATATAATATGGTTAAGTATCTATTTAAATTCTATTGTATATAGAGTTTATAATGACTCAAATAAAATTAACTTGGAAGATAATGTGAAGTTGACTTGAATTAAAGTATTCAAGAATTATCCTCGAAAAATTTGATTTGAAATGTAAACAAATTGAGATTTAATAGGTATGATTTTATAACTTGAATTTTTTTTAGAGGATTTAAATGAATATCAAATTGATTTAAATGAATATTATCAAGTTAATTAAACTGAAAGAATGCCCAGTTATTTGAAGTCTAAAGGTTTTACTAAAATGATATTTGATCTATTAAGTTAACATTTCAAATGTAAATAATAGTAGTTGAAATTGATATATATGAAATTATCAAAGAATAAGTTTTGAAATGGGGGAATAATTAAAGCTTTGAAATATATGGAAATTATATTGGTTTATTTGGGGATATAAATCTATATTTGGAATTGATTTGTAAAGGTGAAGAAGCTATTTTATTATATAAAGTAATTTAATATTTAAACCATTTAAGTGGTGTAGTATGTTTCGAAGTTATGAAATAAAAATTTTGTGTTATGAAAGGCTATATTTCAAGTTTTGGTTTCGAAATACAATAACCTTGAAAATGTTATGGTTTCAGAAAAGGATATATTTGAAAATAATGTTGATTTGGGTTTTTAAAACAGAAATGATATCGTATTTATATGTTTTGAAAGGGATATTATATTCTGTTTGAGGTATAATTATTTTAAATGACCGCGGTGTTATAATAACGTTTAGTTGTTAAAGAGACCGGGATCGGAAGTTGTCATACTCTCTGCCAACTCCGAAAACCACTTTAACAACCGTGTACGCGGTGGAGATTCCAGAATGAAGTATGATGGTGGCGGCGTTTCCTTTGAGGTAAATACGTGGACCCGACTCCCGTGAGTTGGCATAAGGTGGCTAAAACAGGAGCGATTCTCGGGCCAATGAGGTAGCACCTTTGATCGGACACATCCCTTCGATATTATACTTTGACTTTTGGATTGATTCGGTGGCCACTTTTGATTTTTTTATTTGGGGGTGTGGCTCGAGGTGGGCGGTAGCTGCACGCTACGCGTTACCACCAGCCTGGATAGCAATTGGTATATCAACCCTGGCATTGCCTAGTTGTGCCGTGTCACCTAACCTATCGTGCCTTGTACGAGTTTGGTTTTCTCCCGTAGCCCATGTGGTATCCTCTGGTGGCTTCCCGATCAGGAGGGACTATGATATTGGATGGACTACTGGGACTATTATTGTGTTAAGGGAGAGATTGGGTAACTTCTTAATGCTATTTAAAAGTAAGTTTATTTTACTATAGACATTATTATAATAGCAAAATATTACTACATAGTAAATAGTTTAATGGATCCTTAGGAGATCTGAATCCCGAGCATCTCTTAAGTTACTGCACTCACGTTAGACACTGGATAGGAGATGTCAAACCCCGTAAACATCTACGATGCCGTTACACTCATATTTATTCCGGTTGATTTAACTTACATAAGATATTTTAGTTCTGACTCGAGTGTTTTGTCCTTTCAATTCGCTCGGGTCAGCCCGAGCATTTCAGGATTTGAAGATTTTATTCTGGAGGATGAAGACGAAGATTTGTAGTACTATTATCTACTATATTATTCCATTACACCATTAAATTCCGCTGCATTAATTATTATTCTCTGGTATGTGTACTCTGATATGTATTGTATAAATATAATCAAATGTTTTTGTAAAACAGCTTCATGAACTGTTATTTGATTATTATATTTTATCATTCAGCTGCAAGATTCTATTTTTTTTCTTTCTCTACTTTTTCTTATTTACCCCATAACAATCCGCCTTTTTTGTATGGTTTAAGTCTGATGTGTGTGGTAATCGTCGATTTAAAGTGTGCGAAAAGGCGGGTCGTTACATCTGGTATCAGAGCTTTGGTTTAGCGATAAACCTTAGCTTTGTGGGGTTTGACTCTTTGTTAATAGGGTAGTAATACCCCATGATGAGTCGCTGAGTGTATATATATGAGAGAGCGTATTTTTTCGTGTTACAAAAGGGTTTTAATATTGTTTTAGTTTGTTACGTTTTGTATTTATAAATTCTGGTTGATGCATGGGAGGCTATGACATCAATAGGGATTTCTAAACACTTAATAGGACAGACCGACATAATATTTGTTTTAATATAGGTGAATGAAATAAATTTTGCCTATTATATTTTCTATATATATATAATAAATTTATAAAGGTTATATTTGGTTGTAATACATTGTCTGTTAGGTAGTGATCTATTAATATTAGTAAAGTAGGATTTGAAAATAAAAAGAATAAATTGGAAATTTTAAAACTTAAGTTCCGGGGTTTTGAAAATTTCTTTCAAATAATTTTGGGATATAATAACAATATTTTAGAAGTATTTTCTGTTATAAATATTTCAATATAATTTGAAAAAAATTGTTTTAAAGAATTTGAAAAAAAAAATAAGTTCTGTACTTCTCTCTCTGTCGCTGGAAAATAATTTCGGTGATGGCGGTAGCATCATCGACATTCATTTTCGAGTTTCGAAGTGGGAGGGCAACTGTAGTAGTTTTACTACAGTTATTTTGATAAACAAATATAAATTTTAAATTGTTTTAAATATAATTGGATATATAAATTGCAAGCATATGTTTCTCTGTTATTTTAAAATGATTTTGAATAAAACCCGGTATTTAATTCTTAAGTTTCCCTTAATTAATAGTTTCAATTAAGTGTAGTAAAATGGAATATAACTAATTTATAAATTGGAACCTTTAATTAAAATAAGTGATTTAATGCTAAGTTATAAATGAGATTAAAAGAAAGTTGAAATGGTAATCTAATAAGACGAAAGATATAATTATTGAACCATTAATTAATTAAAGGAAATAAGATAAACTTGTATGATTTTAATTACATTCTTAAAGGCATATATATAACTTACCAAAAGATATAAAAAGTTGAAATGTTAATAAGAAATTGTAATAGAATATTATACAAGTAAAAACTTTGAAATAATGAAGGTATTCAATGAAATTCGTTAATAAATAAGAATTGGAAGTTGTTGTTGTTATAAACTTAAGTATAATTGAAATAATACTAATTAAATATAATAGAAGGCATGTATTGTAAGTAAGAAATTTCAAACTTAAGTAGATAAGTTGAAGTTATTTCTAAATAAAATTATAAGAAATAAATGTAAATTTAAAAGATAAATTATTATATGAATGAAATTAACAAAGATTAACTTGATTTGGGAATTTGTTGTTTGTTTGGTTTATAGTTGTTTGGGTAAGGATACTTTAAATTTGTTTGGATGTATGTACAATCTATTTAGTTTCGCCTAATACTGTTGAGTAAAAGGGTATACTTAGTAGTTTATTTTCATTCCGTACGATTTAAAGTTTTGAACCCGAACAACTATTTGTTTTGTTTGATATGAATGGATTGATGTGTGTTGATTTATGTGATGGCTGTTTGCTTGTTGCAAGTGATGGTTGGTATGTTGATTGTTTATTGTTATATGAAACAGCTTTAAATATTTCATTTTATATAATTGTTAACCCTTTTGGATTATATAAGTGAAATACAGGTTATGGAAGTAATTGCTACTGCTTTTGGTTTCATAAATAAGCGTTAATTGCCCGACCAATAGGTACGTTTTCGGATTACGGTTTATAGCATTATTATATTATTTTCCCATGTTGGGATATATATTATTTTGGAAAATATATGTTGCATATTGTTATATTGATATTATATTTTCTTCCGAGCCTCTCCGTACAAAGGAGACTCTGTCAAAAATTTTCGTAAATTTTGGACTTAGAAAAGAATTTGAAAATGTTTTCCAAACTTTACTAATTTGAGTATAAAGGGACTTGATAGTTATAAATTGATATTTTATTTAAATTATTAAATTTTGTAAATTTATTTGTGTATAAATCTAATATTTTAAGTAAGATATATTGATTTCTTAATTCTTCTTTTCCCTTCTTTTTCCTTTTCGGGGACGAAAAGTTTTGAGTAGGGGAGAGTGTAACGACCCGAAAAAATTCGTTATTTAAATTTCTTAATTTAATAAGATTTTGGTGACTTGATATTGAAGGAAGTAAAAATTTAGTGAATTATTAATGAAAATAATAACTTGGATAAGAATGGTAAGTTAATTTTTAATAACTTGAATATAACTGTATAAATGTAAGTTAATTGTTAATAACTTCGATGTATTTCCAACAAGTGAAACAATGTAAATGTAAATTTTATTCTTATTGTAATAAAAGAATGTTACCAAGATGTAATGATTAATTTGATTTAAAATCTTAATTAATGTGTGCATTAATTTATATTGGGATATAAAAGGTAAATTAATAATTTAAATGTTGACTTACTAATAAAATAATGTATAATAAATGGAATGAATTAGTGTATGAACTAATGGTAGCACTTGTTGTAAAATAATAAGTAAAATAAAATGTAACAATAATGATTAAAGCTAATTATTGATAAACTGAATGAAATTACAATAATTTAAAATGTGAAAAATGTTCTACTAGTCTTTGGATTGGAATCAATTGCAATAAATCTAAATAAAATATTACGCTAATGTTAATTAAGGTAATATTTGGAAATAAATATTTATTTATATAAAACTTAATAAATGGATAAATTGAAATGAAAGAAATGAATGTAAATACCTGATTTGCTAATGGGATAATAACAATATAGTTAATGGTAATTAAATAAAAGCATAAGTATTTAAGATCTGTAATGGTTGCTTGATAATAAGGAATTCATGAGTGTAATTTAAGGCATGTCAACACTTGTATAAGTTACCTGTTTATTTCATTTAATAATAAAATTGGAAATCAATTAGAGTAAAGAAACCTTAATGTTATAATAATAAGAATTAATGCAATAACTAAATTAGTGCACACCATATTAATTGAAACAGATTGTAAAGTTATGATTGATTCAAATTAGTAAATTGAGAAATGAATTCAAAGTTATGTTAACTGATGAAGTAATACATAATGAATTGGAAATTTATACAATCAATGTCCGTTAAGTAATTATAATGTTTATGGTTGATAATAAATGTTACTTTAGTGATTATTAATATAATAACGGAAGAGTGAATTGACCAAAATATAGTAAAAGGAGATATGATAGTTGATAAATAAAGGATGGAATGGGAGCACTAATGTAATGAATGTAAAACAAATATTAACAATGTTTATAGAAAAAATAATAGAGTGAAAAGTAAATTTTTGGAATTATTGAAAATTCAATTTATAATTCTTGAATATAGTGAAATTGAAAGTTAACACTGAATTATATAGATTTATCCAAATGGACATTTAAATTTGGTTAAACTAGTATGAATGATTAAGAAAGTTAAAAGTGATAATAATTGGAGTAATTGCAATATTAATGAAATTAATCTCTAAATTTTGCGTTAATTGAAATCAATATGGAATGTAAAAATATTAAGGTAATAGTTTGTAAATCCAATGTTAATTTTTATCCATTTGATAATAATGGATTGAATTATAGAATGAAAATGAATTTAATAGATTTATTTGAAATTAAATTTATAATGTTGAATTTAATGAAATTGAGGATTTATATTAAAATTTATAAATTAATCATCTCTAAATTGACATTCAAATTTGTTTAAATCATTGTAAATGACTGAGAAATCAAAAAGGATGAAATTTATCAATCAAAGAATTGAAATTGAAAATTTGATTTAATTAGTTAATTTATTAATTTATTTAATTAATGTAAAAATAGCCATTTTTGGCCACTGACTCGGATTTCGACGAAACCAGTTTCATCGGGTCCGTAACGGTGAATTTTTGTAGGATTTCAAGTTTCGTAGCGATCGGACCTGTCGTTTGATCGTAAGAACGCGAAACGCCTTGAAATCGATTTAATTGAAATCAATTTGAAAAATATTGATTTTAGCATAACTTCTTCATACGATGGAATTTGGACGTGAAACATTTTCCATTGCGTTTAAAATATTTTAAAACATCTATTTTGATATATCGATTGACCCAATTTCGTTCCGAAGTCGAAACGTGCTTTTTGGGCCACTTTGCCGTTAGCACGTATATCCAATCGATCCGATCCATTCTATTTCAACCCTACCTATAAATACCCGGTTATAAACCCTAGCCTACCTCTATTCTCATTTGTATGTGCATACAATCCCTCTTCCCCTCCTCACTTCAATGGCAGACAAGCACCTAATTTCCAAATCAAATCCAAAACCAAAATTTCAAACTCCACAATTATGCCAAATTTTATATCAATTCGAAGCTCTCAAAGAGCATAACTCAGGTCTGCAACTCATTTTTCAATTCGACGCATTGTTTTTTCAAAAATCGAAGAACAATTTACGGCCGTTCATCGCGCGTCGATGAACATCGACGAATCGGCGAACCATTCCTGGGTATTGTAGAGTGGACGATGGGGTTGCATCAGTGGTGTTCATTCGGAGAATCAATGGTTAGATTTGCGGAAATTTTTCGACTAGGGTTCAAGAACTAGGTGGCGGCTGCTGCGATTTGTCACGTCACGGGCGGGATCGACGCGAGGCAGAGTAGGAGGAGCACGACGACTCGACGGGGGAGGGGGCGTGCGGCCGTAAGTGGCGTGCGACAATGCCGTTGGTGGCAGTTCGTGTTCTGTGTGTGTGTGTTCGGTTGCGTACTTGCGTGAATTAGGGGAACGCTTGGGAGAAGATGCTTGCGTGGCAAATTGTTTTGGTGAGTGTTGTTTTTTGTTTAATTTTATTTTTGATTTCAAGTCTTCTAATTCGAATAACTTTCACGTACGAGGTCTGTTTCACGCGCAGTTTTCTCCGCTAGGTTCGTATTGGAATTCTGAACATTTGGCGTTGGTTTGGATGGATTCTGAGACTGGTCAAACTTTGGGTTTAAATTCAATTTAAATTCAATTTAAATTCGAAAGGTGAGTGTTTTAACCCACTAACAACTTCTAAAATTTCTTATGTTTGTTAAATTAAATTTTTGTTGTGATTATGCATTTATTTATGACTTTTTCGTATATTTTAATCATCACCTCAGTTATTGCATTTATTTAAATTAAATCGTTATTTAATTTATTATTGAATATAACTGCCATTTAATTACCTGTTATATATTATCAGTTATATATTTATATTGATTGATTGTTTTGGATGATGATTGTGATGGATGTATGATTTTATGATGGATGAATGGATGTTTTATTTATATCATCATAATCTGAAAGTTGTTATGCATTTATTTTGATTCGGGATTGCGGTTTGAAATGATATACAACCGCATTTTTATTTTTAATTGCGGATTGAAATGATAAATATCCATATCACTTGACCATAGGATAGAAATTATATACAGGCACCGCGGTATATATAAAAAATTATTTTTGAAATGATTTTATGGTTTTGTAAAGAAATATATGGGCTATACAGATATTGATTTTAGGTGTTATATAAATGCTATTTTATTATTATTTAGCTATGTATAAATTCGTTTTGAATTATAAAATAAGCTAAATAATAAAGTTTGATTTCTTTTATATAATATGGTTAAGTATCTATTTAAATTCTATTGTATATAGAGTTTATAATGACTCAAATAAAATTAAGGTTGGAAGATAATGTGAAGTTGACTTGAATTAAAGTGTTTAAGAATTATCCTCGAAAAATTTGATTTGAAATGTAAATAAATTGAGGTTTAATAGGTATGATTTTATAACTTGAATTTTGTTTAGAGGATTTAAATGAATATCAAATTGATTTAAATGAATATTATCAAGTTAATTAAATTGAAAGAATTTCCAGTTATTTGAAGTCTATAGGTTTTACTAAAATGATTTGATTTATTAAGTTAACATTTCAAATGTAAATAATAGTAGTTGAAATTGATATATATGAAACTATCAGAGAATAAGTTTTGAAATGGAGGAATAATTAAAGCTTTGAAATATATGGAAATTATATTGGTTTATTTGGGGATATAAATCTATATTTGGAATTGATTTGTGAAGGTGAAGAAGCTATTTTATTATATAAAGTAATTTAATATTTAAACCATTTAAGTGGTTTAGTATGTTTCGAAGTTATGAAATAAAAACTTTATGTTATGAAAGCTATATTACAAGTTTTGGGTTCGAAATATTATAACTTTGAAAATGTTATGGTTACAGAAAAGGATATATTTGAAAATAATGTTGATTTGGGTTTTTAAAACAGAAATGATATCGTATTTATATGTTTTGAAAGGGATATTATATTCTGTTTGAAGTATAATTATTTTAAAATGACCGCGGTGTTATAATAACGTTTAGTTGTTAAAGAGACCGAGAAGTTGTCATACTCTCTGCCAACTCCGAAAACCACTTTAACAACCGTGTACGCGGTGGAGATTCCAGAATGAAGTAGGATGGTGGCAGCGTTTCCTTTGAGGTAAATACGTGGACCCGACTCCCGTGAGTTGGCATAAGGTGGCTAAAACAGGAGCGATTCTCGGGCCAATGAGGTAGCACCTTTGATCGGACACATCCCTTCGATATTATACTTTGACTTTTGGAATGATTCGGTGGCCACTTTTGATTTTTTTATTTGGGGGTGTGGCTTGTCACCTACGCTATCGTGTCTTGTACGAGTTTGGTTTTCTCCCGTTGCCCGTGTGGTATCCTCTGGTGGCTTCCCGAACAGGAGGGACTATGATATTGGACGGACTACTGGGACTATTATTGTGTTAAGGGGGAGATTGGGTAACTCCTTAACGCTATTTAAAAGTAAGTTTATTTTACTATAGACATTATTATAATAGCGAAATATTACTACATAGTAAATAGTTTAACGGATCCTTAGGAGATTTGAATCCCGAGCATCTCTTAAGTTACTGCACTCATGTTAGACACTGGATTGGAGATGTCAAACCCCGTAAACATCTCCGACGCCGTCACACTCATATTTATTCCTATTGATTTAACTTACATAAGATATCTTAGTTCTGACTTGAGTGTTTTGTCCTTTTAATTCGCTCGGGTCAGCCCGAGCGTTTCAGGATTTGAAGATTTTATTCTGAAGGACGAAGACGAATATTTGTAGTACTATTACCTACTGTATTATTCCACTACTGCATTAAATTCCGCTGCATTAATTATTATTCTCTGGTGTGTGTATTCTGATATTTGTTGTATAAATATAATCAAATGTTTTTGTACAACAGCTTCATGAACTGTTATTTGATTATTATATTTTATCGTTCCGCTGCAAGATTCTATTTTTTTTTCTTTCTCTACTTTTTCTTATTTACCCCATAATAATCTGCCCTTTTTGTATGGTTTAAGTCTGGCGTGTGTGCTTTATCGTCGATTTAAAGCGTGCAAAAAGGCGGGTTGTTACAAAATTTGAGTTATTTAAAAAAGAAATAGATTTTCTTGAAAAAAGAATTAAAAATGGACAAATACAGTTACAATAACACAGTTACACTAATATTAAAGATTTTCCCAATACATTTAAAATACTAAAAGAACTCCAAAGCTTCTTAGAATTATTAAACTACGGTAGAAAATTTATTCCTAATTTATCAGCTAAGACCCAAAATTTACAGAAGAAGCACATAGATGAACAAGCAAAGTATAAACAACATAATGGAGAACAAACAAGAAAATGGAACATAGAAAAAATTCCTACACCTTGCATAAGCAATAAGAAAAAGAAATATGAAAAATTAAAGACCTAATAAAGGATCAAAAGATCCCCTATTTTCCTTCAGATGAAGAATTACTTACTGATGTAGCGCACCGTGTTAAGTCGCATTTCCTTAAGTCGCAACCACATAAGTCGCTCAACGACCTTAAGCCACCCCAACCATCAGCGCATCATGATAAGAGAGTTATGTCACTTAAGTCGCTCAACAACCTTAAGTCGCATCCTTAAGTTGCATGCCAGATGATGCAACGCATGAAAGTGAGTTATATCCCTTAAGTCGCTCAACCTTAAGTCGCCATCTTATGCCGCATTTCCTTAAGCCGTTGATTTCTTATGTCGCATGAAGGCTGATTTAAGTCGCTCAGTAGGCCGTATTATTCTTATGTCGCATGTAGGCTGATTTAAGTCGCTCATTTAGGCCGCATTGTTCTTATGTCGCATGAAGGCTGATTTAAGTCGCTCATTTAGGCCGCATTGTTCTTATGTCGCATGAAGGCTGATTTCTTATGTCGCTGATTCGTTAGGTCGTGAGTCGCATGAGTTGAGTCGCATGCATTGTATTGTAAGTCGTATGATATTGTAATGATGTTATGCCGCATTATTGTTAGGTCGTGTATTGTATTGTAAGTCGTATGATGTTGTAATGATGTTAAGTCGTATGTCGTTATGTCGTGTGTTGTGTTGTTAAGTCGCACGTGTATGTTGTATGTTGAGTCGCATGTATGTGTTGTAATTTCCTATAAATAGGGGTGTGTTGTCATTTGTAAAGGGAGTTGATTTTGAATAAATTTGTGTGTGAGCTTTGGCCACCATTGTTGGAAGTTGAGTGTGATCTCCTTCTACTTTTCATCTTCGGCTTATTCGTGAGCGAATCAACGAATTTGAAGCCAATTCTCGGTATCACTTGTGAGTGATCAACGATCGAATTGTAGATCTTTCAACACGGCATCTTACGAGATCAACGGGTTGGAGATAGCTAGATTTCGGCATCATCATGATCAATGGAATTGAGCATTTATCGTTCTATCGGTTTATTTGACACAAAATCATCATTTCGTGAGGAAGATCCTGGATAGGTTGTGACAGTTTGGTATCCAAAATGTTCGAGCCTAGTCTAAGCTGCGTCAATTGGTATCAGAGCTAAGTTAGAGACAGAAACGAGATTGTTTGATGATCATGCCTCCGAGACGTGCTAATCGCTTTCATGATGTTGAAGATTTGTATAGAAGACAAGAAGATGAGCAGATGGAGCAGCGTATCAATGAAAAGTTCAATGAGGGTATTGAAATTGGAGAAATTGATGAACGACATGAATCAAAGTCAAAGGAGAACGTCACCAGTTTCGAACCAGGGTGGAAACAGGGTTTCACCATCGGTTTCGGAAGAAAGGAGGATGTCACCTCAGTCTTATCGAGATAGGAGAGAATCATCAGTCTCAATGATGAGAAACCACCATGAGTATCGAAATGAAGGGGGAAGAACTCAACGTGGGTTTGAAAATGAACCATATCATGATGCTAAAAGACAGGGTAGAAGGGACATGCGTAGTCGTAGAGATGTAGATGGTCAGGATCGATATCGAAATACATATGATTCTGAGGAAGATGGTGATGGAGGTAGTATTCATTATCGAAATCGAGGCCAAGTGCGAAATCAATATCAGGATTCAGAAAATGATCGTAAATGGGAGTCAGGTATGAGGATGGAAATTCCAGAATTCAAAGGTGGTACGCAAGCAGAAGAATTTATTGATTGGTTGTCGAGTGTTGAAGAAATTTTGAAATTCAAGGAGGTGCCTGAGAATCGCAGAGTCCAATTAGTTGCTACAAAACTAAGAGGAAGAGCTATGGCTTGGTGGCAACAAACTAAACTAACTCGGGAGAGAATGGGAAAATCAAAAGTTGTCACTTGGGAGAAGATGAGAAAGATGATGAAAGCGACTTTCTTGCCGTACAATTATCAATCTCTCATGTATCAATGTTTGCAGAATTTGAGACAAGGGACGAAGACAGTGAATGACTATGCAGATGAATTCTATCAATTGATTGCAAGGAATGAAATTATGGAAACCGAGGAACAGCTAACGGGTAGATATGTTGGAGGGTTACGAATGCAAATTCAAGACATGGTTAATATGTTTAATCCAATGTCTGTTACTGAAGCACATCAGAAAGCTCTAGCTTGGGAGAAACAAGGGAGACGAGGAAGTGGTGTGTTTGCGGGTTCTAACAACCAGAATAAGGGTGCTAGTAGCAGTACTAATGTTTCCAAGGCAGTTAATAAACCAATTGTCAATGAAGCCGCTAAAGCAAATGTCAATAACAGTATCGAGTGTTATAATTTTCAGGAGTTTGGCCATAAAAGTAATGAATGTACAAAGCCAAAGAAGAGAGCATTAGTTGCAGAGTAATGTGAGTATGAGGATGTGGAAGCTGAAATTGATTATTCTCAACCATCGAAGTTTGATGAAGATGAAGAAGTTGTGTCAGGAGACGAAGGGTGTAACATGATGATAAGGAGGTCTTGTTTAGTGCCAAAGCATGAGAATGATTCTAGTTGGCGGAGAAGCAATATCTTTCAGTCTACATGTACTATCTTGGGAAAGGTTTGTCGATTTGTATTGATGCGGGAAGCTGCGATAACATTATTTCTGAAGAAGCCATCACGAAGTTAGGGTTGAAGGCTGAAAAACACCCCAGACCTTATAAACTGGCATGGCTAAAGAAAGGGGGAGAAGTGATAGTAGGAAGACGAGCATTTGTTACATTTTTGTATCAACTATGTATTTTCAACCATTCGCATCCATTATAAGTGTATAGGTAGACACTCATGCCGGAATTGAATTGCTCAAAATACCGCGTTGTAAATAAAAATTTGGCAAATCTCAGAATATACAGTAAATAATAATCACAGATCATAGATACAGAGTATCTAAAATGCAGCGGAAGTAAAAGAAATAGTAGTTCATGAAGCTAGTATATAAAAATATCAGAGTTAAATAAAATACAACAGAAGAAAATAAAGTACAACATGAGTTTCAATTTGATAACCAAGTACAAGCTGAATAGAATAACCGAACTGGAATAGATAAGACTAGATCAGTAGATAATCTCCAGCGATTCATATCTCCAGAAGTGGAATCCAAATCTATGAATAACTCAGGCTGACCCGAGCGTAAATAAAAATACAAACACTCGAGTCAGGACATACATACTTCTACAATGTAAACCAACTCAAGTGAACTGTAGCAAAGGTACAAGTAACTTAGAAGATGCTTGGGACCGCCCATCCTCTAAGGATCCATTAAACTATTTACTATGTAGTAATATACGCTATATACAGTAGTGTCTAATCAGTAAAGTATAATCATATAGAAAATAGCGTTAAGGGGATGGTGAACCTTAATGCGGTCGGATCTTTAAAACCAAAATCGTAGTGGGCTCGCTATAAGGAGATGACACGCCACGCGAGGCAATGCCAGGGTGGATACACCGTTTGCACTCCCGGACCGGTGGTGACGGCAAGCCAGCAGCTTCCGCCCACCTCGAACAATACCCCCGAATCAAAGTGGCGCCACATATCGAATCGCAAAAGTAATAGAATGGTTTTCGATGGAGCATGCTCGATGAAAGGGTGCGACCCTTTGTGTAGCCCGATATAGCTCCTGTTTTAGTCATTTATGCCAACTCACGGGAGTTGGGTCCACGTAATATACCTCGAGAACGTCGCCACCATCCTACTTCATTCTGGAATCTCCATCGCGTACACAGTTGTTAAAGTGGTTTTCGGTATTGGCCGGCTATAAGACAATATCCGATCCCGGTCTCTTTAACAACCAATCGTTATTATAACCCGTGGTTATAACTTTAAAACAATATTTTATACTTCAAAATAAAATATCGTTTTCAATCCAAATCTTTATCAAAATAAAGATTAAATCATTTCCAAAACCATTTCAATATATCAACATACCATATCTTTCAAATTCAAATATTTATCAAAATCAATATCAAGTCATTTCTAACAATTTCAATATATTAAATTATCACATCCATTCAAAACTCCTTTCAAATCAATTTAATATATTAAAATATCATATCCTTTCAAAACTTCCTTTCAAATCATTTTATTTTCAAAATATCATATCTTTCCAAAGCTTCATTTCAAACATTTAATATATCAAAATATCATATCTTTCAAAACTTCATTTCGAAACATTTTTAATATCAAATTATCATATCTTTCAAAACTTCATTTTCAAAACATTGTATAAGTTCAAAATATCATATCTTTCAAAACTTCATTTCGAAACATTTTTAATATCAAATTATCATATCTTTCAAAACTTCATTTTTAAAACATTTAATATCAAAATATCATATCTTTTCAAAGCTTCATTTCAAAACATTTAACATATATCAACATATCATATCATCCCAAAGCTTCAATTTCAAAACATCTTATAAGTTCAAATCCAAATATTCAACTTTAAATACCCTTTAAATTCAAAGATATCATTCATTTATTATCATTCCAAATAACCTTCTATATAACTTATATTTTAATCAAAATAATTCATTTAAACCATTTAAATTTTAAGTTTATATACTTTCAAATCGAGTATTCAATTTTCAAAGTTTTAAACCATTATGAGTTCATTTACTAAGTTAAAACCATAAACATTGAAAATTTCAACCTTTTACAACATTCAGAAAAAAGGTGTTGAAAGTTATACTTGAAAACATTTCAAAAACCATTTAAACATTATAAAATCATATTTTAACATCCAAAGATGTTCATTAAAATACTCTTTTAATAAATGATTTTTATAAAGCAACATTTATAATTAAATCAATTTTTCACAAATCCACTTAATAAATTCAAGTGTAAACTTTCCTATTTTTTTACATTTAACACTTTATTAACATTTACATTTTCAACTTATCATTTCACAAATTAAACTAAATTTCCCAATTTATTTAATTAACTTAAAACTTTAAACAAAACCTAATTCCATATTTCCAAATCAAGTTGTATTTTAAAATTTCACTTTTAAGCATTCATTTACTTAACCTTTTAATTCATAGAAAAATCAATAATACTTTATAAAATCATTCAAATTCAAATTTAAATCAAATTATCATATTTAACCTTTCAAAATAAGAATAAATTTCCATTTTATTTATATAACTTAAATATCATTTTTAGCCAAAATTCCAAATTTCCAAACTTAGGTTATATTTCAAAAATTCAATTTAACCATTCATTTATTACGTTTTTAACTCATAGAAAAATCATAATTTCTTTATTTTAAAACATTTCAAAATCTATCTAAATCATTCATAAAATTATATTTTTAAAATACTTAAAATATCCAAAAACACTTCATAAAATAACCACGGGTCTGTATATAGTTTTCTAACCTAGGTCAAGTGATACGGATATGTATCATTTCAATCCGCATTTTAAAAAGAAAATCCAGGTTTTATCATTTCAATCCCGCAATCCCAAGTTAAATAAAATAAATAAAAACCGTTTAGGCCTATCATTTCAGCCCATAACGATTTTTCCTATTCTAAAGTCCGTTCGGGTATGTATCATTTCAACCCATAGTGATTCTAGTCTATAGGGAACTTGCAATGGTGATAACTGATATAAATGACAGAATAGCATGAAATTACAATAACATATGATATAACAAGTGTAATAACAGGTGTGAACATCATATAAAAAAATCACATGGCATTTATAACATCATATTTAATTCTACACATTCAGTTGTTGTTGTTTCACAACTGCATAAGTATAAATGTCGTGTGAGCTTTACTCACATTTATGGCTGGAGATTGCAATACAAATGGCACAACGGATTCCAGAAGGCACGATGACACAACAATAGGCTCAAGTGGGAAGAGATCCAAGCTTAGAACTTGTGTTACAACCCAAAACAAAACAAAATAAAATTACAATTCAATACAACATTCAAATTTGAAATAACTTTGAAATGAAAAGAGATTTGAATGTCAAATATTTTGCCTTGTTTTCTACAATGCTTTTCATGACCTAGGGGTTTATTTAGGTCAGGTTTGACATGAATTTGTTTCAGGTTTGATCATAGGAATGCATGGCATAAAGGCTAGAACATGTGGAGGAAGTTACAACATAAGAATATCAAGAGACTAGGCAACATAGTGGAGTTTGGTTCAACTTTTATCTCGGTCTATGGGTCAAATGGCTCGGCCATCATCAGGTACAGGTCTGGACAGAGGTTTAGGTGGTGAGTAGTGGTGGTAGCAAGGTGGTGGTGGAGGCTCAAGGGGGTGGCCTTGGTGGTGGATGAAGGGTAGATGAAGGTAGGCTCGGCTATGTAGTTGTTTATAGGGTTTTAGACATTGTTTTGTGGTGCTAGCTTCAAGGGAGGTCACGACCATATATGGTCAGAGGAGGAAGAGGGTTAGGTCATGGATTTTGTGGGAAGGAGTTGGTGTGGTGGTCAGGTCATAGGTGGCGGCGGCGGCTATGGTGGTGATTAGGGTGGTGGATGAAGTGGTATGGCAAGTAGTGGTCAACAACATTGATTTTAGGCATTTAGGTTGCAATTTGAAGGGTTTAGCCATCATGGTGGGTTCAACTATGGTTCAGATCTGAGGAGTAGGTGGTGATGATGACAGGGAAGAGGTATAGGAGGTGGTGGCCATGTCTATGGAGTGGAGGTCCTAGCAAAAGAGTGGAGAGAACAAGGCAAAATACATAAGAAAACTGAAAGAAAAGGAAGAAAAGAGATAGAGGCCATTACCAATATGTTTGAAGCCGTGAATGAAAAAGTGAGATATGAGTTTTTCACGTGAAAATTGAAGGGAATACATAGAAAATGAAAAAAAAATGCATGTCCTAGAGGAGTAATGGAGAGGTTATGGCAAATGAAACGACTTTCGACAATGAAACGTCTAGAAATGAAACGTCTAGAAATGAAACGCATTTCCGTTTTCTAAAGATCAAATAAAAACAAAAATAAATCAAAAAATACCTTTAAAAACCGAAACCAAGTGAAATAATATGAAAATAAATAATTAATTTTAAAGAAAATATAAAAAGGATGAAAGAAATTGCTTAAAAATACAAAACTGGGTCGAGAAATTACATATAAATCACTACTAGTCTTGGAAAAATGTCCACTTCATTTTAAAAATATTATGAAGTGAAAATTTGAAATAAAATAATTTATTTATCATTTTCAAAATAAAATAAATAATTAAATTGGAGAAAAATAGAAAAAGAACTAAAGAAAATGTATAAAAATTGAAAACATGGCATGGAAATTACAAGAAAAATACTACTAACTCCAGAAAAATTTCTACCTCACTTTAAAAAGATTAAAAGACAAAAATATACATAAAATAACATATTAATACATATTAAAATAAAATATGACAAAGAAAATATAATTTATACAATTTAAAACAACAAAATTGCAGAATAAACAAATTGCACTCAATATTGAAATATACATAACTTTCACTGTTTAACTCCGTTTTCAACAAAACAAAAAGCGGTGTTCAAGTTATTACATCTATTTTCATAATAAATGATAAAATTTTAGATTTTAAAATAATTTAAATTTGAAGTTTAAAAGTCAAAGTTTGACTAATTTGACCAGAAATCCACTTTCAGTAAAATATTCAGTTTATACAAGTTTGAAACTATAATTCACATAAAAAATCAACATTTATATTTATAATAACATAACTTATTCACTTTAATAAATAAAATAAAATTCTTAAATCAAAATTTCAAATAAAAAAAATCAAAATAAACAATTAAAATAAATCAAAAAATTCAGGGCTGTTACATTCTCCCCCACTCAAAACTTTTCGTCCCCGAAAAGGAATGAGGTACGGGAAAGTACAGAAAAAAATAGAGTGAAATAGGATTAAGACAAGATGACAAGGAGATTGAGATTATACGTGATAACTATTGTTATAAGTGGATTTAACAAGGTGAAGGTGATCAAATCAAGAATACAAACACGGAAAAATATTTTCAAAATGAGTACCAAAGATTTATCAAAGATTATAGAAAGATTTCTAACAGAAGATTATAGGAAGATGCCTATACCAGTCTATAGCAAGATAAGGATGATAAGGACAACCAAAAGATAGTTTGAAAAACAAAATAAGGAAATAAATTTGAAAGCATGGAAATTTCAACTTAAATGGAGAATAAATCTTTACACAAGTTAAATAAATCTTAACTATCTCAAATTTCATTATCTTATTATCCAATCATCTTAAATTAAAAAATTTTAAAACCATGGGTTTGAAAAATACTCATTTATTACACTGACAATAAATTTTATTCTTCTTTATTCCTAATTAAAATTAAATTTATTCCTCTCAATATATTTATCACACTCATGTTAAATATACTTACACTTATTGTAACTGCTTTCTTTTATTCTTAGTTCCTTTAACATTATTTTATTGTAAGTTATTTAATTACCCTTTATTATATTTACCTCTCTTAATCATTCTATAATTAAAATTTAAGCGTATAACATTTATTATAAATCTTTTATATTGTATATTATCCAATTACATATTCAACTTCTGAAAATTAAGGTAAGTTGTATTGGAATGAAAATTGTTATACAAATAAAACTTTCCAATTAAATTATTTCATGCTTGATATTCATCCAAAATTTTGATTTTTTTATATAATTGGAATTATTCTTTAAAATAAAATTTAAGAACTAAATTTTCGATTACATTCAAACCATTTAGAGATAAGTAATAATACATACATAATATGTCAAATCAAATTTCAATCATATATCTATATATATTATAAATTAAGTCATATTTTAGAAATTCAAATCAATTAAATTCCCCAAAACAAAGCTGTAGCAAGACTACAGAACAATCTCTTAACTTCGAAACTCGAAAATGAACATCGATGATGTCGCGATCATCACCGAAGATATTTTCCAGCGACAAAGAGAAGAGCACTAATTTTATACTTTAAAATTCTTTGTAAACAAATTTCTATTTGAAAATACTTTAAATAATATAACCTTTTTAAAACTTCAAACACAAGGTTTGAAACCATTGGAAATTAAATTCTCAAATTTCTTGTTCTAAATTCATTTCAGTTCCCAAATCAATTTATAAACAACTATCTATAAATTCATTTACAGAACAATAAATGATAAATTAAGTATTATCATTTCAAATAATCAATTTAAATCAGTTTATTAAGTTCCATAAATTTACTAATATATCAAAATTTATTTCATTAACCAAATTTTTAAAATAGTATTGTGTCAGTTTGTTCTGTCAAAATGTTTTAGAAATCCTATCGATAGCGTTGATCAGACGAATCGATCGTAAACCCAAATCAACATCAACAACTCAAACAACACAATATATAAAACATTTTAATTTTAAATATTAGTTTACAAATACACTATACATGAATAGATTTTCAAAGAAAGATAGAGATTCAAATATGATTAACTCAAATCAAAGGAAATTCCGATTTGGAAATAAGTTGGAAACAAGGATGACATGATTAAATAACAGAATAGGAAGATGGATAAGCTTATATATATATATATATATATATATATATCACGAGCAACCTTAACCGGGTCAACCGTGACTTAAAGAATAAGATCAATGTGGATTTTTCTGCATTCGATCTCAAGAGTTAGAGTTTGGAATAACAAGAGATACTAGCATCTAAACCGAGGATATAAAATCTCTGGTGAATCGATGCTAATTGTAAAGGAGCTTCACCCTTTTACAATTCAATTTTTGAGATTGGCGAGACCGCCAATTCACTATAAGATCATTCGAAGCGGAGTTATGGGATACTCCAAAATCAAGAAGATGAATAGTGAGGGACATGAATGGATTTTGGAACCGGAGGGAACGTTCCAAAATTCAAAGGAAACTGAATTGAAGAAAAAGGAATTCAAGCTCGAACGAAAGTGATTCTGAAATTAAATTTACTCTATATACTGAGTTTTGCCTAAAACCAGAGCTCTGATACCAACTGTAACAACCAGGTATTTTCAACCATTCGCATCCATTATAAGTGTATAGGTAGACACTCATGCCGGAATTGAATTGCTCAAAATACCGCGTTGTAAATAAAAATTTGGCAAATCTCAGAATATACAGTAAATAATAATCACAGATCACAGATACAGAGTATCTAAAATGCAGCGGAAGTAAAAGAAATAGTAGTTCATGAAGCTACTATATAAAAATATCAGAGTTAAATAAAATACAACAGAAGAAAATAAAGTACAACAGGAGTTTCAATATGATAACCAAGTACAAGCTGAATAGAACAATCGAACTGGAATAGATAAGACTAGATCAGTAGATAATCTCCAGCGCTTCATATCTCTAGAAGTGGAATCCAAATCTATGAATAATTCAGGCTGACCCGAGCGTAAATAAAAATACAAACACTCGAGTCAGGACATACATACTTGTACAATGTAAACCAACTCAAGTGAACTGTAGCAAAGGTACAAGTAACTTAGAAGATGCTTGGGACTGCCCATCCTCTAAGGATTCGTTAAACTATTTACTATGTAGTAATATACGCGATATACAGTAGTGTCTAATCAGTAAAGTATAATCATATAGAAAATAGCGTTAAGGGGATGGTGAACCTTAACGCGGTCGGATCTTTAAAACCAAAATCATAGTGGGCTCGCTATAAGGAGATGACACGGCACGCGAGGCAATGCCAGGGTGGATACACCGTTTGCACTCCCGGACCGGTGGTGACGGCAAGCCAGCAGCTTCCGCCCACCTCGAACAATACCCCTGAATCAAAGTGGCGCCACATATCGAATCGCAAAAGTAATAGAATGGTTTTTGATGGAGCATGCTCGATGAAAGGGTGCGACCCTTTGTGTAGCCCGGTATAGCTCCTGTTTTAGTCATTTATGCCAACTCACGGGAGTTTGGTCCACGTAATATACCTCGAGAACGTCGCCGCCAACCTACTTCATTCTGGAATCTCCACCACGTACACAGTTGTTAAAGTGGTTTTCTGTATTGGCCGGCTATAAGACAATATCCGATCCCGGTCTCTTTAACAACCAATCGTTATTATAACCCATGGTTATAACTTTAAAACAATATTTTATACTTCAAAATAAAATATCATTTTCAATCCAAATCTTTATCAAAATAAAGATTAAATCATTTCCAAAACCATTTCAATATATCAACATACCATATTTTTCAAATTCAAATATTTATCAAAATCAATATCAAGTCATTTCTAACAATTTCAATATATTAAATTATCATATCCATTCAAAACTCCTTTCAAATCAATTTAATATATTAAAATATCATATCCTTTCAAAACTTCCTTTCAAATTATTTTATTTTCAAAATATCATATCTTTCCAAAGCTTCATTTCAAACATTTAATATATCAAAATATCATATCTTTCAAAACATCATTTCAAAACATTTTTAATATCAAATTATCATATCTTTCAAAACTTCATTTCAAAACATTTTATAAGTTAAAAATATCATATCTTTCAAAACTTCATTTCGAAACATTTTTAATATCAAATTATCATATCTTTCAAAACTTCATTTTCAAAACATTTAATATCAAAATCTCATATCTTTTCAAAGCTTCATTTCAAAACATTTAACATATATCAACATATCATATCTTCCCAAAGCTTCAATTTCAAAACATCTTATAAGTTCAAATCCAAATATTTAACTTTAAATACCCTTTAAATTCAAAGATATCATTCGTTTATTATCATTCCAAATCACATTCTATATAACTTATATTTTAATCAAAATAATTCATTTAAACCATTTAAAATTTAAGTTTATATACTTTCATATCGAGTATTCAATTTTCAAAGTTTTAAACCATTATGAGTTCATTTACTAAGTTAAAACCATAAACATTGAAAATTTCAACCTTTTACAGCATTCGGAAAAAAGGTCCTGAAAGTTATACTTGAAAACATTTCAATTTAAACCATTTAAACATTATAAAAATCATATTTTAACATCCAAAGATGTTCATTAAAATACTCTTTTAATAAATGATTTTTATAAAGCAACATTTATAATTAAATCAATTTTTCACAAATCCACTTAATAAATTCAAGTGTAAACTTTCCTATTTTTTTACATTTAACACTTTATTAACATTTACATTTTCAAATTATCATTTCACAAATTAAACTAAATTTCCCAATTTATTTAATTAACTTAAAACTTTAAACAAAACCAAATTCCATATTTCCAAATCAAGTTGTATTTTAAAATTTCACTTTTAAGCATTCATTTACTTAACCATTTTAATTCATAGAAAAATCAATAATACTTTATTAAATCATTCAAATCAAATTTAAATCAAATTATCATATTTAACCTTTCAAAATAAGAATAAATTTCCATTTTATTTATATAACTTAAATATCATTTTTAACCAAAATTCCAAATTTCCAAACTTAGGTTATATTTCAAAAATCCAATTTAACCATTCATTTATTACAATTTTAACTCATAGAAAAATCATAATTTCTTTATTTTAAAACATTTCAAAATCTATCTAAATCATTCATAAAATTATATTTTTAAAATACTTAAAATATCCAAAAACACTTTATAAAATAACCACGGGTCTGTATATAGTTTTCTAACCTAGGTCAAGTGATACGGATGTGTATCATTTCAATCCGCAGTTTAAAAAGAAAATCCAGGTTTTATCATTTCAATCCCGCAATCCCAAGTTAAATAAAATAAATAAAAACCGTTCAGGCCTATCATTTCAGCCCATAACGATTTTTCCTATTCTAAAGTCCGTTCGGGTATGTATCATTTCAACCCATAGTGATTCTAGTCTATAGGGAACTTGCAATGGTGATAACTGATATAAATGACAGAATAGCATGACATAACAATAACATATGATATAAAAAGTGTAATAACAGGTGTGAACATCATATAAAAAAAATCACATGGCAGTTATAACATCATATTTAATTCTACACATTCAGTTGTTGTTGTTTCACAACTGCATAAGTATAAATGTCGTGTGAGCTTTACTCACATTTATGGCTGGAGATTGCAATACAAATGGCACAATGGATTCCAAAAGGCACGATGACACAACAATAGGCTCAAGTGGGAAGAGATCCAAGCTTAGAACTTGTGTTACAACCCAAAACAAAACAAAATAAAATTACAATTCAATACAACATTCAAATTTGAAATAACTTTGAAATGAAAAGAGATTTGAACGTCAAATCTTTTGCCTTGTTTTCTACAATGCTTTTCATGACCTAGGGGTTTATTTAGGTCATGTTTGACATGAGTTTGGCTCAGGTTTGATCATAGGAATGCATGGCATAAAGGCTAGAACATGTGGAGGAAGTTACAACATAAGAATATCAATAGACTAGGCAACATAGTGGAGTTTGGTTCAACTTTTGGCTCGGTCTATGGGTCAAATGGCTCGGCCATCATCAGGTACAGGTCTGGACAGAGGTTTAGGTGGTGAGTAGTGGTGGTAGCAAGGTGGTGGTGGAGGCTCAAGGGGGTGGCCTTGGTGGTGGATGAAGGGTAGATGAAGGTAGGCTCGGCTATGTAGTTGTTTATAGGGTTTTAGACATTGTTTTGTGGTGCTAGCTTCAAGGGAGGTCACGGCCATATATGGTCATAGGAGGAAGAGGGTTAGGTCGTGGATTTTTTGGGAAGGAGTTGGTGTGGTGGTCAGGTCATAGATGGTGGTGGCGGCGGCTATGGTGGTGATTAGGGTGGTGGATGAAGTGGTATGGCAAGTAGTGGTCAACAACATTGATTTTAGGCATTTAGGTTGCAATTTGAAGGGTTTAGCCATCATGGTGGGTTCAACTATGGTTCAGATCTGAGGAGTAGGTGGTGATGATGACAGGGAAGAGGTATAGGTGGTGGTGGCCATGTCTATGGAGTGGAGGCCTAGCAAAAGAGTGGAGAGAACAAGGCAAAATACATAAGAAAATAGAAAGAAAAGGAAGAAAAGAGATAGAGGCCATTACAAATATGTTTGAAGCCGTGAATGAAGAAGTGAGATATGAGTTTTTCACGTGAAAATTGAAGGGAATACACAGAAAATGAAAAAAAAATGCATGTCCTAGAGGAGTAATGGAGAGGTTATGGCAAATGAAACGACTTTCGACAATGAAACGTCTAGAAATGAAACGCATTTCCGTTTTCTAAAGATCAAATAAAAACAAAAATAAATCAGCAAATACCTTTAAAAACCGAAACCAAGTGAAATAATATGAAAATAAATAATTAATTTTAAAGAAAATATAAAAAGGATGAAAGAAATTGCTTAAAAATACAAAACTGGGTCGAGAAATTACATATAAATCGCTACTAGTCTTGGAAAAATGTCCACTTCATTTTAAAAATATTATGAAGTGAAAATTTGAAATAAAATAATTTATTTATCATTTTAAAAATAAAATAAATAATTAAATTGGAGAAAAATAGAAAAAGAACTAAAGAAAATGTATAAAAATTGAAAACATGGCATGGAAATTACAAGAAAAATACTACTAACTCCAGAAAAATTTCTACCTCACTTTAAAAATATTAAAAGACAAAAATATACATAAAATAACATATTAATACATATTAAAATAAAATATGACAAAGAAAATATAATTTATACAATTTGAAACAACAAAATTGCAGAATAAACAAATTGCACTCAATATTGAAATATACATAACTTTCACTGTTTAACTCCGTTTTCAACGAAACAAAAAGCGGTGTTCAAGTTATTACATCTATTTTTATAATAAATTATAAAATTTTAGATTTTAAAATAATTTAAATTTGAAGTTTAAAAGTCAAAGTTTGACTAATTTGACCAGAAATCCACTTTCAGTAAAATATTCAGTTTATACAAGTTTGAAACTATAATTCACATAAAAAATCAACATTTATATTTATAATAACATAACTTATTCACTTTAATAAATAAAATAAAATTCTTAAATCAAAATTTCAAATAAAAAAAATCAAAATAAACAATTAAAATAAATCAAAAAATTCAGGGTTGTTACAATTTTCTATTGGGAAGAAGTACAAAGATGACATATGGTGTGATGTTGTCGACATGGATGTGTGTCATCTACTATTGGGAAGATCATGGCAATATGATAGAGCTGTACGACATAATTGTCGCGCCAACAGCTACAGTTTCATGTTCGAAGGGACCCAAATTACCTTAGTTCCTAAGAAGCGTGAACAAAGTGAAAGCAAATCAGAGAAGAAAGTGGAATTAACTAGTCTATGGTCTATGAGAGTATTTGTTAAATAAGTGGAAGATAGTGCTGAATTGTTTATGTTGATTGGGTATGAAACAAGTGGAGATTTTGAAATTCCTGCGGAGGTTAGACCGGTGTTAAATGATTTGAAGATGTCTTTCCTGCGGAATTACCCAAGGAATTACCGCCACTGAGGGATATACAACATCAAATTGATTTAGTGTCAGGTGTTGTTATACCGCATAGGCCGCACTATCGTACGAGTCCAAAAGAGCATGAAGAGTTGAGGAGATAGGTGGAGGAGTTTCTTAAGCAAGGGCGTGTTCGAGAGAGTCTCAGTCCTTGTGTTGTACCAGCTCTGTTGGTACCGAAGAAAGATGGTTCATGGAGAATGTGTACCGACAGCAGGGCACTCAACAAAATAACTGTCAGATACAGTTTTCCTATGCCAAGAGTTGATGATCTATTGGATCAACTCAGTGGGTCTGTAATATTTTCTAAGGTCGATCTTAAGAGTAGTTATCATCAGATTCGCATAAGACTGGGTGACGAATGGAAGATAGCCTTCAAGACTCGGGAAGGATTATATGAGTGGTTGGTCATGCCATTTGGTCTATCTAATGCACCAAGCACAATTATGAGGGTGATGAATCAAATTTTCAGACCTTACATTGGAAAGTTTGTTGTAGTCTACTTTGATGATATCTTGATATATAGTGCTAGCACAGAGGAGCAGATTCAACACTTATGAAAGGTGTTAACTATTCTTCGTCAATAACAATTCTATGCAGCGACGAAGAAATGCGTGTTCATGACGCCAAGTGTTTTATTGCTAGGTTATGTCGTGTCTAAGGAAGGAATACAAGTGGACCAAAATAAAGTAGCCACAATCAGAAATTGGCCACAACCCAAAACTATAACAGAAGTCAGAAGTTTCCATAGGTTAGCTTAATTTTATCGAAGATTTATACCGCAATTTAGTAGTGTCATGGTCCTATTACTGATTGTATGAAAGGAAAGCAGTTTTCATGGACGAAAGAGGCATGATCTGCTTTTGAGCAAATCAAGGAACTTTTAACCTCGGCACCGATTCTAGTATTTCCAGATTTTCAGTTACCATTTGAGTTACATACTGATGCATCCAAAGTTGGAATTGGAGGAGTGTTGAGTCAGAAGGGACGTCCAATTGCCTATTTCAGTGAAAAAATTTCTGGAGCAAAAATGAGATACAGTACTTATGATGTGGAGTTTTATGCTATTGTGCAGGCTGTGAAGCATTGAAGACATTACTTGTTCCACAAAGAATTTGTTTTGTATACAGACCATGAAGCGTTGAAACATTTACAAGGGCAGAATAAAATTGCAGCTAGGCACAAGTCTGGAGTAACTAATCGCGTCGCCGATGCATTGAGTCGGAGGGAGAATTTACTAACAACCATGCGAGTAGAGGTGAAGGGTTTTGACTTACTTCTAGATTTGCTTACTACAGATTCATATTTTTCCAAAATCCTAGACAAAGTCAAGCAAGGAAGCATGGATGGATATATGCTGGTTGAAGGTTTTCTGTTCAAAGGAAATCAGTTGTGTATTCCAGATTACAGTTTACGAATGAAAATCATCAAAGAACTACATGAAGAAGGACACGTGGGCCGTGACCGTACTATGCAGTTGATCTCAAAGTCTTATTTTTGGCCGTCAATGAGGAAGGAGGTTGAAAAGTTTGTTCAGAGGTGCCATATTTGTCAAGTTTCAAAGGGAATGCAGTTTTATATATGTCGTTGCCTATACCTACTAAACCATGGGTGGATGTTAGTATGGACTTTGTATTGGGCTTGCCGAGGACGCAACGTGGCAATGATTCTATCTACGTAGTGGTTGATCGGTTTTCAAAAATGGTACATTTTATCGCATGCAAGAAGACTGCAGATGCAGTTAATGTCACACAGTTGTACTTCAGAGAGATCTATCGTCTTCACGGGTTACCTGAATCTATTGTATCGGATAGAGACACTCGTTTTCTGAGTCATTTTTGGATGAGTCTATGGAGAATGGTCGGGGCAAAGCTGAAATTTAGTAGTGCTTATTATCCACAGACGGATGGACAGACCGAAATTGTGAATAGGTCCCTAGGTAATCTATTAAGATGCCTCGTGAATGACAATTTGAAGAGTTGGGATTCCAAGCTGTGTCAAGCTGAGTTTGCATACAACCATGCAGTTAATCATAGCACTGGGTTCAGTCCATTCCAGGTCGTTTACTTAACAATTCCTAAGGGACCATTAGATTTATCTATAGTACCACAGCAAAAAGGAGTGATCAAACGAGCTAGTGATTTTGTGAATGAATTGCAAGAGTGCCACAAGGTTATGTAGGAATGATTGCTTAAGGCGAATGAGAAATATAAGCAATCCGCAGATATTAAACGATGAAATGTTGAGTTCAAAGAAGGAGATTTTGTATATGCAATATTGACTAAGGATCGATTTCCTATTGGTACTTACAACAAACTAGTTGCTAGAAGATTGGTCCTTTGGAAATCGTAAAAAAGGTCAATGAGAATGCTTATCAGTTAAAATTGCCGGATCATATCCATACGCTGACGTTTTCAACGTCAAACACTTGATTCCATATCATGAGAATAAGTATGTTGAAGAAGAGGAAAGTGTTAATTCGGGGTCGAAATCTTTTCAACCAGGGGAGGATGATGCAGCGCAACATGTTAAGTCGCATTTCCTTAAGTCGCAACCACATAAGTCACTCAACGACCTTAAGCCGCCCCAACTATCAGCGCATCATGATAAGCGAGTTATGTCGCTTAAGTCGCTCAACGACCTTAAGTCGCCCCAACCATCCTTATGTCGCATGCCATATGATGCAGCGCATGAAAGCGAGTTATATCCCTTAAGTCGCTCAACCTTAAGTCGCCATCTTATGCCGCATTTCCTTAAGTCGTTGATTTTTTATGTCGCATGAAGGATGATTTAAGTCGCTCAGTAGGCCGCATTGTTCTTATGTCGCATGAAGGCTGATTTAAGTCGCTCAGTTAGGCCGCATTGTTCTTATGTCGCATGAAGGCTGATTTCTTATGTCGCTGATTCCTTAGGTCGTGAGTCGCATGATTTGAGTCGCATGCATTGTATTGTAAGTCGTATGATATTGTAATGATGTTAAGCCGCATTGTTGTTAGGTCGTGTATTGTATTGTAAGTCGTATAATGTTGTAATGATGTTAAGTCGTATGTCGTTAGGTCGTGTGTTGTGTTGTTAAGTCGCACGTGTATGTTGTATGTTGAGTCGCATGTATGTGTTGTAATTTTCTATAAATAGGGGTGTGTTGTCATTTGTGAAGGGAGTAGATTTTGAATAAATTTGTGTGTGAGCTTTGGCCACCATTGTTGGAAGTTGAGTGTGATCTCCTTCTACTTTCCATCTTCGGCTTATTCGTGAGCGAATCAACAAATTTGAAGCCAATTTTCGGTATCACTTGCGGGTGATCAACGTTCGAATTGTAAATCTTTCAATACGGCATCTTGCGAGATCAACGGGTTGGAGATAGCTAGATTCCAAAATCATCACGATCAACGAAATTGAGCATTTATCGTTCTATCGGTTTATTTGACACGAAATCATCATTTCGTGAGGAAGATCCTGGATAGGTTGTGACAGTTTGGTATCCAAAATGTTCGAGCCTAGTCAAAGCTGCGTCACTTACACTGCAAACTGACGCTTCTGACAATTATTGGGCAGGAGTATTAATTGCTAAACAGAAGGAAATTGTAGCATATTCCCCTGGAAAATTTAGAAAACCCCCGATTAAATATGCTACATATGACAAGGAATTAATAGCTATTAAATTAGCAATCAAAAGTTTACGAATTTATCTTTTGCATAGACAGTTTGTAATATAAATAGATAACAAATTTGTTGCTCAATTCTTAAAGAAGAAAAATGTAAACAATCCAGAAAAAAATCTTCGGATAATTAGATTATCTATGTATTTAGAAATTTATAACTATGATGTCAAATACATTCCAGGCGACACTAACTTTGCGGCTGATCTCCTTACCAGGTTATGAAAAATGGATGAAGATGGCATAAAAAGAATCAAAGAATTATTAGAAACTATGAAAAGGCAGGAAGATTTCGAACAAGCGAAATCATCCAGAAAAGCCAAGAAAACCTCCAAAGAGGCTTCATCTTCGCAAGGATTCGAAGAAACCAATACTCCCATAGGAGTAAATGAAGAAAAGGTTCAACAGTTCAAAGCCACTCATACAAACAAAGGCATGGCAACACCTTCCAATACAACTCAGAAATTTGTTCCAATGTACAAAGGAAAAGAAATTTCTCCCACAGGAGTGCAAAGACCATACATCTTAGCTGTGGTCAAAGATCGGTACAACTTAGAGATGAAAGCATCAAATCCTTACTTATATGACAATTTCAACGGATGCTTTAAAGTCAACCAATCTACAGGCCATAAAGCTGCAAATTTCTGGTTAACTCAATTAGAAAAAACTTATTTGGGATTAAAGCATACAATATCCCAGAAAGAGGAAAAATTGCAAGACACCCAGAAAATAGTGTCTAAATTATTTTACATCTAAGTCTGAAGCTCTAGATTTAAAAGAAGCAGAATTGTTCACTGATAACACAGCTGAACATAGCCATTTGAAAACAATATTTTCTCAAATGCAAATATCTAATCTCGTGAGTCTAAGAATTCAAGACTTTCTAGAATTACTTAGACTTTATGAGATAGATAACACAAAAACCAAAGAAATGGAGGCTGAAATGACAGTTCAAGATATGATCTCTCTATATCGGCAACATCTCATAGATGAAAGTAATCTTCTTCTGTTCTTCAAAAAGTTAGGAGACACGTAGTTAATAAAACTCTTAGAAAATGAAGAGTTAATTCTCAATAACAATTGAAGACCACGCCTAATAACCTGTTTTTCTGAAATACAAAAATATCAAAAACATATCAAAAAGGGCTTGGCATATGAAATTTATGTCAACACAATCCATCTTGAAGAATATTAAGCCAAATTTCAGACATAAGTACAACAAAACTTGCTGAGCATTCAAGTAGGATTTTTGCTATGTTCATGTTCAGAATTTGAAGCGTTTGGGAAGAAAGACGATATGTACATCTTTATCCCTCTATCCAATTATGGGAATTACATAAAGTAACCGAAAATCCCTAACATGAATTCGTTAAATTCAATCGAAAAGAATTTAATGAAGAAAATGAAAGAATCCTAGCAGCACAAGAATTCTTTTATGACGCCATTAACAAAGGCGAAGTTGGATCACACTCCATCATTAAAGGCAAAACAATATTGTTGTTAGACTACCTATCAGCTTTTGAACCATCAACAGACAGAATAATGAAGGTTCAACGATTTTTAGATAGTCTCAAAATTGGCCCGGTTGGCACAATGGCTCAAGAAGAATAGTTTGAAGAGCAAGTAGAAAAGGAAAGACTTAGATAATATTCAATAATGAGAGATACTATGGGTACCGACCCTTTCGACGATGAATCTCTAGCTAATCTAGAAATTCAAAATTGAATCAGAAGCATGGTGGACCACTATTCAGAATAAAAGGACAAAGAATCTGGCCTCTAACTAGGGTCACATACCACCCCTTAGCCTTACCAGCTTATCTTCTGCAAAGATTAAAATAATGGACATATCCTCAACCTAGAAGGGACACATATTAGCCCTATAATCGACAGATATCAAGCCTAGGAAGTAATAAATAAAGAAGAGAAGACACCATAAAAGGAGGACTCTACTCTGAAGAAAGATCATCAGAAAAAAATTCTCCATATCCTTTCTTCTCTTCATTGTATACGAAAGCTTTGTAATATTATCTAGTATATTAATAAAATTTATGTTTCTGCAAGAAGATTCTGTTGTTGTATATTTTCATTTTCTGCATTCAAATTTGGTTCTTCAGTTTGGTATCAGAGCCTGGCAAAGACTAGGTAAGTTATTCTTGTTTTATATTTTTTGATTTAAATAGTTTCATATATTTTCGGCAAAAAATAAAAGAGTACAAAATCTAAATATTTAAAAAAATGAAAGGTTAAACTATTCTTTTGAGCATGATTCGTTATGAGTCTTCAAACTTCTGTGGCAAATAAAACTTTTTTCAAATTTTAAGTTAATTCGATGGCCTATTGTTATTGATTATTAGGCTTTGGAGTAGGAAACGACCCATTTACGTGCTCTACTTAAGTGAAGCGGCGGTAGGGGCTTGTGGTTGTTAGTTTGAGGCCTAACCCTACTATAAAACCATGGTATACTAGGACAGCATTAAGGGGTATCCTGTCTAGACGCTTAATCTAATGTCAAAACTAATCTAATAACTATAGGTTTAAGAATCAAGATTTGTTGTCTGAATTAAGATTTTTATCTCATTGAAAAAGTTTTGTAAAAACTCATAATTGAATTATGTTCAAAAGACCCTCTTTTATGGAAAATAATAAGCTTGTTATTCTCGAAACACATAAGTGTCAGTTTAATCTAAATACTGAACAATATGAGTATGTTGTTCATATCCCCACTGACGAAAACCCAAAAGATGGGATTCATAATTTTATGATTGATCTACTTCAAGAAATTAAATTATAAGTTAAAGACATAAGTAATAAACTACAAAAAAAAAGCAACCTTAGGATTTGGTCGAAATACACCAATAATCCATTCGCTTAACAGCATTCGAATGGTCAAATATACTTTTGAAAAAAATAACAAAAAAAATGTTGAAAATATTGATCCCACTTACTATAAAAATTATTTTATTCTTCCAAAAAAAGAACTTACAGGAGAAATTGATAGTACAGAACTTTATTCTTATTATGACGAATAATCAACAGCGATGAACTATTTTAAATATAAAGCAAACGAAGAACATTCTTCATTTGAAGATTCTGAACAAGAATCTGAAAATTCCACAGAATCTTGTTATAATTCTGATACATCAGACAAACTTATTTACAATATAAACACAAACGAAACCGGATATAGTAGCTGTGCTCTAATTTTACCTCCACCACCTCCACCGGATAATGCTTGTGCTATGAACGACATTAATTCTGATATAATTATGGAAGATCCAGAAAAGGAAGAAAACACATATAATAGTCTATATATCGATCCTTACCCTGAAATGCTTAGGCATGGTACTAGATCAGATTGGATCAGGTTTCACTCTTCTAGAAAGCAGTTAAAAGATTTTTATAATGAACAACCCTCTTCAGCATCTACCCTAACTTTCAATATAGATAGACTTCCACATAGAAAAATAAGAAAATATATTATAACATGGCCTCAACATATAACCGGAAGAATTTATTTATTACCTCTGAATATAAGTGTAATGGAATACATACATTACACTACAAGTTATTGGACAGGAGATGCTTTACCTTGGTTGCTAAACCTTGAAAGGATAAATCCAAATCAATTACAAGGAATTTGGAATATTCAATCTAAACAAGAAGTTCTTGGGGAATTACTAAAATTACTACTAGAAACTTAACAGGGGAAACTTTCCTAGAAGATACTGATTATGAAAAACAATTATTAAAATTGCAATTATGTGATATATATATGTTAGAAGAATTTTCTGCCAAATACATAGGCCCACTTTTTCATTTAAAGAATAATGAACAAAAAGTGTTTTGGGTAAAAGGCTTTTTTACAAAAATACCTTATCCATGGAATAACATTATACAAGAAAGATATGACATTCTAAGACAAAGCAATACCGATGAAAATCATAACACGGGTTTATTAAAAAAGGCATGTATGGATACTATGGAAAGGGTTTGTGAGCAAGCAAGTGCTCACAAACAAATGAAAAATAAAATTAGAAACTCAAAAATAGGATTTTCCTGTAGCACAAAGTACACTGAAGATATTAATACACAATTTGGATGTTCACCTGAATTTGGAAGAAAAAAGGCAAGAAATTCCAAAAGAAAAAGAAAAACAAAACCAAAATATCAAATCACTAGGAAAAAATGGAAACCGGAATATAAGAAAAAAAATTAGAAAAGAAAACAAGTTTTCTAAGAAAAAGTTTATTAAAAAGAAAAATTTCCGCAAAAGCTGCAAATGTTTTAAATGTAATAAAGAACGACATTATGTTAATGAATGTCCTATAAATATACAAAATATTTTTATATCAAATATCGAAGAATATGGTATTCATGTTGGCACTATAGAAGATATATCTAGTGTTGCAAATTCATCTATATATGAAACTGAATTAGTTTATTATAACATTACTGAAAATGAAGATGAAATTAACGATTCTTTTGATAATTTTAAAATAAACATGATTACAATCAATCAAACACATAATCAAATAAAAATTATTCCATTAACTATATATGCCATACTCCCCAAAAAGGAAAAAATAAATTCTCCAGGTTATACATTACATGCAGTAAAATGCTCTAGGTTAAGAAGATACTTCACGGACGAAGTATTCTTAGATACATTAATAAAAATCCCACTCGGATATTATGGGCAAATTTATAATATACCTAAACATACTAAAGAAAATATTTTTATAACTCATGGATTAATAGAACCGCTTTCTAAAAATAACGCTTCTATACAGTTTAAAAGTGCTAGTATGGAAGATAAAGATTATATTATAGAGCATGGAGGCCTAATAGGATTACTTGTTTTACATAAATATGAAGATCTTCCAATTAAAAAAGAAGAAATATATGATCATGACACGTTTACCCCATTAAGTGGTTCTATATCCGGATCATCAAGAAATAAAGAGTCAGAGTCATATCAAGAATATAGGATATATGAAAACTTTTACATCTGAAGAAACATCTAACCCACAAATACAAGATAGCACAGGAGAACAATTTGAGGTCACTGACGAAGATTTAGAAAAATTAAAAGAGGCAATCCCTCACTCAGACAGAAAAGATATTTATAAACCTTTGACTTTTAAATCTAAATTTTTAAATCGACATACATATATATTTGAGCGTATGCAAGGAAATGTAGAGTTAAAAGGAGAGGAAGATTTTACTTCTATAAGCCTTTTAATAAAAATAAAATAGAAAAACTAAAAGCCAACTATCCAAAAATGAAATACCTTCATATAGGTCAAATACAGCTAAAAATAACATGGTTATTTAGATCCGGGATTGATACTCCAATAATGATAGCCTGTATGGATGAAAGAATTATCAATAATCCTTTAAATAGCATTATTGGAGGAGCTAAGTAAAATTTAGCAAATAGATTATTTGGAGTAAAAATACATCCCGATTTTTATATAAGTCTTGATGATCAAAATATAGAAAGGGCTTGTACATTATCAGTAAATTTACAAAATATTGAACTTCTATCAGGATCTAAAGTTCTTGGCATACAATGGGAACATTGTATGGCTTTAGATGACGCTGCTACATTCAAATCAATTACACTCAAACAATTCGTTAAGCTATTCGAAGTCGGGTTAGGGAAAACAATCCAACCTAGATTGATTGACATGAGACATTTAAAATTCGATAATTAAATTCAAGTTTTTGTAAAATCAGTTAAACCGAGAATACAATTACCTACAGAATATTTTATAGCGTCAGGATATACCATTTCCACCATAATAAAAAATAATGAAGAAAATACAAATTAACCCAACTCATTAAAAAGAACTCAATCATACAATAAAATATCTGAATTTGAATTCACTCCTGATATATTAAAAAGTATCAGCCATCGTATGAGCTTTAAACAAGAAATTCCAATAGAAGGAAGAACAATGAGAATACTTGAAAAACAAAAAGAACAGGAATCAAATCGAATGGTTATAAAGGTTCCTACAGAAAATATAAAAAAACATGATTAGATCCATAGATCATAAAAGAAAGGCATAGTTACATATATATCTTTCAATAACGATATGTGTCCCTGAATATCAAGAGTTCACTGTGCATGCGTTACTGGACTCTGGTGCAGAAGCCAGTTTACTACAAGAAATATTTATTCCCCAGCAGCTCTGGGTGCCCTTAGACAAAAAGGGAATGCTAAATGACTTTATGGGAAGACAAGTCCCTACTACTCATAAAGCAAAAAAACTTATAGGTACAAATACCTGATATACATGGAAATAACAAAACATACAACTTTGACTTTGCATTACTACCAAAGGAATTTGATAGTGATTGCATTCCTTGGAATGGACAATCTACGACATCTCCCTTCATTCAACAAATATTATTTTGAATTAGATGGCGTTCTTGTGCCTCGAGTAATGCTACCCGTTATAATTACACCACATTATACTCCAGCAGCACAGCGTGGTGAAAAACCTGTTACATTAATTGAAAATATAAGAACACCAAAAATAATACAACCAAAAATTTGTACATACAATATACCAACTACAAACGAATTTGAAATCTTAATACATAATATGTTAGAACCCCTTTATTCAGAGAATCCATTAAAATGGTTTGATAAAGCACCAAGGTACTGTAAAATTGAATTAATGGAACAATACAAAGATGCCAAAGTCTGAGTTAATAGTATCATGGTATGCCGACTGATAAAGAAGAATTTACAAAACAAATAAAAGACCTATTAAATTTAAAATTAATACAAAAAAGTTTCAGTGCCCGCTCATCCCCAGATTTCTTAATAAGAAATCATGCTGAAATTAAAAGGGGAAAAGCAAGAATGGTAATAAAGTATAGAAAACTTAATAGCTCTACAAAATTTGATGGATATTTTATTCCTTCTGCTGAGCATCTAACAAAAAAATGAAGGAGCAAAATATTATAGTAAATTTGATGCAAAATCGGGTTTTTGGCAATTAAAACTTGCTGATAAACAGTCCACATAATTCACTGCCTTTAGTTGCCTACAAGGGCATTTTGAATGGTTGTTATACCTTTTGGATTAAAAAACGCACCACAAGTATTTCAAAAATGGATGAATTCTATGTTCGGACATTTACCTTTTGTAACTATCTATATAGACGACATCCTTGTTTTCTCTAATTCTGCGGAAGAACATAAACAACATCTTTTAGCAGTAGTATAAATATTATTTCAAAACGGTGTTATTCTAAGTCCTAAAAAAATGAATTATTTAAAAAAGAAATAGATTTTCTTGGAAAAAGAATTAAAAATGGAAAAATAGAATTACGACAACACATTTACACTAAAATTAAAGAATTTCCCAATACATTTAAAACACTAAAAGAACAACATACTTTCTTAGGATTATTGAACTATGGTAGAAATTTTGTTCCTAATTTATCAGCTAAGACCCTAGATTTACAAAAAAAGCTCACTGATGAACAAGCAAAATATAAAAAGCATAATCGAGAACAACCAAGAAAAAGGAACATAGACAAAATTCCTATTACCTTGCAAAAGCAAGAAGAAGAAGAAGAAATAAAAAAAATGAAAGACCTAATAAAGGATCAAAAGATCCTCTAATTTCCTTCAGATGAAGAATTACTTACACTATAAACTAATGCTTCTGACAATTTTTGGGCCGGAATATTAGTTGCTAAACAAAAGGAAGTTGTAGCATATTCTTCTAGAAAATTTAGCAAACCCCAAATTAAATATGCTACCTATGACAAGGAATTACTAGCTATTCAATTAGCAATCAAAAGTTTACGAATTTATCTTCTGCGTAGACAGTTTGTAATAGAAATAGATAACAAATTTGTTGCTTAATTCTTAAAGAAGAAAACTGTAAACAATCCAGAAGAAAATCTTCGGAGAATTAGACTAGCTATGTATTTAGAAATTTATATATAATGTCAAATACATTCTAGGCTACAGTTACTTTGCTGCTGATCTCCTAACCAGGTTATGAAAAATGAATGAAGACGACATAAAAAGAATTAAAGAATTATTAGAAACTATGAAAAGGCAGGAAGATTTCCAACAAGTGAAATCATCCAGAAAAGCCAAGCGAACCTCGAAAAAGGCTTCATCTTCGTAAGGATCTGAAGAAACCAATACTCCCACAGGAGTAAATGAAGAAAAGGTCCAATAGACCAAAGCCACTCAAACAAAGGCAACACCTTCCAATACAACTCAGAAATTTGTTCCAATGAACAAAGGAAAAGCAATTGCTCCCACAGGAGTGCAAAGACCATACATCTCAGCTGTGGTCAATGATTGGTACAACTTAGAGATCAAAGAATCAAATCCTAACCTATATGACAATTTCAATGGATGCTTTAAAGCCATCCAATCGGCAGACCATAGAGCTGCAAATTTCTGGTTAACTTAACTAGAAAAAACTTTTTTGGGATAAAAGCATACAATATCCCAGAAAGAGAAAAAATTGCAAGACACCTAGAAAAGAGTGTCTAAATTATCACAGCATTCTTTTACATCTAGGTCTGAAGCTCTAGATTTAAAAGAACCAGAATTGTTCACTGACAATACGGCTGAAAATAGCCATTTGAAAACAATATTTTCTCAAATGTAAACATCCGATCTCGTGAATCTAAGAATTCAAGATTTTCTAGAATTATTTAGACTTTATGAGATAAATGACACAAAAACCAAAGAAATGGATGCTGGAATGACAGTTCAAGATATGATCTGTCTATATCAGCAACATCTCATCGATGAAAGTAATCTTCTTCTGTTCTTCTAAAAGTTAGAAGACACAGAGTTAATAAAAATCTTAGAAAATAAAGAGTTAATTTTCAATAACATCAGAAGACCAAGCCTAATAGTCTGTTTTTCTGAAATACAAAAATATCAAAAAGATATCAAAAAGGGCTTGGTGCACAAAATTTATGTCAACACAAGCCATCCTGAAGAATATTTAGGCTATATTCCAAACATATATATAACAAAACTTGCTAAGCATTCAAGCAGGTTCTTTACTATGTTCATGTTTAGAATTTGGAGCGTTTGAGAAGAAAGACAGTACATACGTCTTTATCCCTCTATCCAATTATGGGAATTCATAGAGTAACCGAAAACCCCCAACATGAATTCGTTAAATTCAATCAAAGTTTTTTTAATAAAGATAATAAAAGAATCCTAGCAGCGTAAGAATTCTTCTCTGAGGCTATTAACAAAGGCGAAGTTAGATCATACTCCGTCACTGAAGGCAAAACAATATTGCTGTTAGACTACCTTTCAGCTTTCGAACCATCAATAGACAGAATAATGAAGGTTCAACGATTTTTAGATAGTCTCAAATTTGGCCCAGTTGGCACAATGGCTCAAGAAGAATACTTTGAAGAGCAAGTAGAAAAGGAAAGACTTAGACGAGATTCAATAATGAGAGATACTATGGGTACCGACACTTTCGACGACGAATCTCTAGCTAATCTAGAAATTCAAAATTAAATCAAAAGCATGGTGGACCACTATTCATAATAAAAGGACAAAGAATCCAGGCTCTACACTAGGGTCACATATCACCCCTTAGCCTTACCAGCTTATCTTTTGCAAAGATTAAAATATTGGACACATCCTCAACCTAGAAGGTACACATATTAACCCTATAATCGACAGATTTCAAGCCTAGGATGTAATAAATAAAGAAGAGAAGACACTGTGAAAGGAGGACTCTACTCTGAAGAAAGATCATCAGAAAAAAAATTCTTCATATCCTTTCTTCTCTTCATTGTATCCGAAAGCTTTGTAATATTATCTAGTATATTAATAAAATTTCTTTTTCTACAAGAAGGTTCGGTTTCTGTATATTTTCGTTTTCTGCATTCAAGTTCGGTTCTTCAATTTGGTATCAGAGCCTGGCAAAGACTAGGTAAGTTATTCTTATTTTATATTTGCTGATGTAAATAGTTTCATATATATTCTGCAAAAAAAAGAGTACAAAATCTAAATTTTCAAAAAAATGAAAGCTTAAGTTATTCTTTTGAGCATGATTTGTTATGAGTCTGCAAAACTTTTGTGACTAATAAAACTTTTTTCGAATTTTAAGTCAATTCGACAACCAATTGTTATTGATTATTACGCTTTGGAGTAGGAAACGAACCGTTGATGTGCTCTACTTAAGTGAAGTGACGGTATGAGCTTGTGGTTGTTAATTCGAGGCCTAACCCTACTATAAAACCATGGTATGCTAGGAAAGCATTAAGGGGTATCTTGTCTAGGCGCTTAATCTTGGGTCAAAACTAATCTTATAACGATAGGTTTGAGAATAAAGATTTTTTATTCGAATTAAGACTTTTATCTCATTGCAAAAGTTTTGTAAAAACTCATAATTGAATTATGTTCAAAAGACCCTCTTTTATGGAAACTAATAAGCTTGTTATTCTCGACATACATAAGAGTCAATTTGATCTAAATACTGAACATTATGAGCATGTTGTTCATGTCCCCACTCACGAAAACCTAAAAAATGGGATTCATAATTTTATGATTGATCTACTTCAAGAAATTAAATTAGAAGTTAAAGATATAAGTAATAAACTACAAAAAAAACAGCAACCTTAGGATTTGGTCGAAATACACCAACAATGCATTCGCTTAACAACATTTGAATGGTCAAATATATTTTTGAAGAAAATAAAAAAATAAATGTTGAAGATATTGATCCCACTTACTATAAAAATTATCTTATTCTTCAAGAAAAAGAAGTTACAGGAGAAATTGATAGTACAGAACTTTATTCTGATTTTAAAGAACATTCAACAGCGGTAAACTATTTTAAATATAAAGCAAATGTAGAACATTCTTCGTTTGACGATTCCGAACAAGAATTTGAAAAATCCACAGAATCTGGTTATAACTATGATACATCAGATAAACTTATTTACAATATAAACACTAATGAAGCTGGATCTAGTAGAGGTGCTTTAATTTTACCTCAACCACCTCCATCAGATAATGCTTCTGTTATGTACGATATTAGCTCCGATATAATTATGGAAGATTAAGAACAGGAAGAAAAAACATATAATAGTCCACATATTGATCCTTACCTTGAAATGCTTAGGCATGGTACTAGGTCAGATTGGATCAGGTTTCAATCTTCTAGAAAGTAGTTAAAAGATTTATATAATGAACAACCCTCTTCAGCATATACCTTTACTTTTAATATAGATAGACTTCCACATAGAAAAATAAGAAAATATATTATAACATGGCTTTAACATATAAGCGGAACAATTAATTTATTACATCTGAATATGAGTGTAATGGAATACATACATTACGCTACAAGTTATTGGATAGGAGATGCTTTAGCTTGGTTACTAAACCTTGAAAGGATAAATCCAAATCAATTACAAAGAATTAGGAATATTCAATCTAAACAAGAATCTGTTGGGGAATTACTAAAATTACTACTAGTAGACTTTAAAGGGAAAACTTTCCTAGAAGATACTGATTATGAAAAACAATTATTAAAAATATAATTATGTGATATATGTATGTTAGATGAATTTTCTGCCAAATACGTAGGCCTACTTTTTCATTTAAAAAATAATTACCTAAATGTGTTTTGGATAAAAGGCTTTTTTACAAAAATACCTCATCCATGGAATAACATTATACAAGAAAGATATGACATTCTAAGACAAAGCAATACCGATGAAAATCATAACACGGGTTTATTAAAAAAGGAATGTATGGATACTAAGGAAAGGGTTTGTGAGCAAGCAAGTACATACAAACAAATGAAAAATAAAATTAGAAACTCAAAACTAGGATTTTCTTGTTGTATAAAGTTCACTGAAGATATTAACACACAATTTGGATGTTCACCTGAATTCGAAAGAAAATAGGCAATAAATTTCAAAAGAAAAAAAAAACCAAAATATCGAATCACTAGGAAAAAATGGAAACCATAATATAAGAAAAAAATTAGAAAAGAAAACATTTATTAAAAAGAAAATTTTCCGTAAAGGTTGCAAATGTTTTAAATGTAATAAAGAAGGACATTATCCAAATGAATGTCGTACAAATATACAAAATATTGTTCTATCAAATATCGAAGAATACGGTATTAATGTTGGCACTATAGAAGATATATCTAGTGATGCTAATTCATCTGTATATGAAATTGAATCAATTTATTCTAACACTATTGAAAATGAAGATGAAATTAATGATTCTTTTGATAATTTTAAAATAAACATGATTACAATCAATCAAACGCATAATCAAATTAAAATTATTCCGTTAACCATATATGCCAGACTCCTCAAAAAGGAAAAAATAAATTCTCCAGGTAATACATTATATGCAGCAAAATGCTCTAGGTTAAGAAGATACTTCACAACCGAAGTATTCTTATATCTACTAATAAAAATCCCACTTGGATATTACGGACAAATTTATAATATACCTAAACATACTAAAGAAAATAATTTTATAGCTCATGGATTAATAGAATCCCTTTCTAAAAATAACGTTTCTATAATATTTAAAAGTATGAGTATGGAAGATAAAGATTATATTATAGAGCAAGGAGACCCAATAGGATTACTTGTTTTACATAAATATGAAGGTCTGCCAATTATAAAAGAAGAAATATATGATCATGATACGTTTACGCCCATTAAGTGCTTCTACATCGCGATCATCAAGAAATAAAGAGTCAGAGTCATATCAAGAATATAGGATATATATGAAGACTTTTACATCTGAAGAAACATCTAACCCACAAATACAAGATAGCACAGGAGAACAATTTGAGGTCACTGACGAAGATTTAGAAAAAATAAAAGAGGCAATCCCTCACTCAGACAGAAAAGATATTTATAAACCTTTGACTTTTAAATCTAAATTTTTAAATCGACATACATATATATTTGAGCGTATGCAAGGAAATGTAGAGTTAAAAGGAGAGGAAGATTTTACTTTTATAAGCCTTTAGAATAAAAATAAAATAGAAAAACTAAAAGCCAAATATCCTAAAATGAAATACCTTCATATAGGTCTGATACAACTAAAAATAACAGGGTTATTTAGATCCAGAATTGATACTCCAATAATGATAACCTGTATGGATGAAAGAATTATCAATAATCCTTTAAATACTATTATTGGAGGAGCTAAGTCAAATTTAGCAAATAGATTATTTGGAATAAAAATACATCCCCATTTTTCTATAAGTCTTGATGATCAAAATATAGAAAAGGCTTGTACATTATCAGTAAATCTAGAAAATATTGAACTTCTATCAGGATCTAAAGTTCTTGGCATACAATGGGAACATTGTATGGCTTTAAATGATACTGATACATTCAAATCAATTACTCTCAAACAATTCGTTAAACTATTCGAAGTCGGTTTAAGAAAACCAATCCAACCTAGATTGATTGACATAAGACATTTAAACTTCGATAATGAAATTCAAGTTTTTGTAAAATCACTTAAACCGAGAATACAATTACCTACATAATATTTTATAGCATCAGGAAATACCTCTTTTACCATAATAAAAAATAATGAAGAAAATACAAATTCACCCAATACATTAAAAAGAACTCAATCATACAATAAAATGTCTGAATTTGAATTGACTCCTGATATATTAAAAAGTATCAGTCATCGTATGAGCTTTAAACAAGAAAATCCAATAGAAGGAAGAACAATGAGAATAGTTGAAAAACAAAAAGAACAGGAATCAAACCGAATGGTTATAAAGGTTCCTACAGAAAATATAAAAAAGCATGATTAGATCCATAGATCTTAAAAGAAAGGCACAGTTACATATATATCTTCCAATAATGATATGCATCCCTGAATATCAAGAGTTCATGGTGCACGCGTTACTGGACTCTTGTGCAGAATCCAGTTTACTACAAGAAATATTCATTCCCCAGCAACTCTGGGTGCCCTTAGACAAAAAAGGAATGCTAAATGACTTTATGGGAAGACAAGTCCCTAATACTCATAAAGAAAAAACTTACAGGTACAAATACCTGGTATACATGGAAATAATAAAACATAACACTTTGACTATGCATTACTATCAAAGGAATTTGATAGTGATTGCATCCTTGGAATGGACAATCTATGACATTTCCCTCCATTCAACAAATATTATTTTGAACTAGATGGCGTTCTTGTGCCTCGAGTAACGCTGCCCTCTACAATTGCACCACATTATTGTAACGATCCCGGATTTTGATTAATTTTTAAATTGACAATTAAATTTATTTTTGATTAAAAAAGTTTTGAATTTAATTGATTTGAGTTTCTCTAGATTTAAGTAAAAATATAAATATCTCAAATTAGTTTATAGTTATATAAAATATGAATTACTAGAAAAATGTATTTAAATTAAATTTGAATTGGGATTTACAAAATAATAAAAATAAATAAATATGTAGTCATACATGACAATAAGTATTAAAGTTAAAATAAATATTTAAATTGGAAATAGAAACATATTTATAAAAGATAAGATAAGTATGTAAATAATAATAAGTAAATTTAATATTTGATAGTTTAAGTTTTAAAATAAAAGAAAGATAATTAAGGCAAGTAAAATATGTAGCTGTGAAGTAGCATGCAAGCAAGTAAAAGAAATAAATCAAACAAATAAAAGACAAGTATGTAGACATGATGAAACAACACAATAACAAATAATACAAAAATACATCATCATGTTAACAAGTCGATACAAAGGAACAAGACAACCATAAATTATGTGCAAGCAAGTATAGATGAGTATATATAAATATCTAGCAAAGAAAGTATAAGACAACAAAGATATCTAAATACCTATTAACTTGTAAAACAAGACAAATAGAAATTAATGCCAATATCTTAGCATGCATAGTACAAATCATATCAGCCGAGATTTATCTCAGCATAATTAAAGCAAGAAGATAAACAAAGTAAATGTAATATCTATGAAAGTACTTGCAACAGGAAGTGAAAAACAAATGTATAGTATAAGCTTATAAAAGGACTTAAAGCATTTAATACAAGAAATATATATCAGCCCCCAAAATGAAAATATCTCTGCCTGTATTTGTACCAAACATAACATCACTTGTACAAAGAAAATAATCACCCTGTTGTACAAAGATATGATACCCTGTAACCCATTTCTACATATCAGAGCATTATCTAAATTCATTCATTTCAAGCTAAGAAAATCAGAAGCAATACTATCTACAAATTCAATTTTAAACAACAAATTAAAACAATCAAAATAACCTGAGATTAGATCAAAACTTCAACAAACCAAAAGCCTGGAAATTTAGCCTGTAACCAGATTTTCAAAACTGGAAGAAAAAAGAAAAAGAGAAGAGAATACCAATCAACTTGCAAACCTGGAAGCAAGCTAATCAACTCAGCAATCACCAATAGGCAGGAGTTGATTCCAATCAAAAATAAAGTTGCAAACAACAGATTCAACAACTTATCAAAAACAAAGTTTCAAGTCTCTGTTCTTCTATTACTTCTCTGCTCTGTGCATAATCAGGTGAGCAACTCTCCTTTTAAAAGCCTAATTCTGTTGATATATGGTGATAGTATGATGATTGTTTGAATTGTGGGATGGTTGAATACCTTAATGAATGCAATATGATAGTATGAATAGCATTGCATGTCTGCATATATGTAAATGTAAAAAAAAATATGCCTCTGTTATATCAACAAAGTAAAGAACCACATATAGGAAAAATCATATCTATCTGTTTAAATAAAATTAAGCTTCAAATGCTAAAGAGAAGTTGTTTACAACTTCATGGTTTCACCTTTAAAAATGATTTCAGAAAAAAAAATATCAAGCAAGTACTGTGAAATGTTTATTTACAGTAAAACCATCATAAATCACAAAATTCAAGAATCACCGTTTTAAGTTCTGATTACATATCCTTATTCGTGCTAGAAAGCAATGAATTTTAATGTTAAGATTATAATTTTTAAGCTAGGGAATATTGCGAATTTTAAAGTTGAATGGAATTGTCAATTTTGTCAAATCCGGGTGATCGAAGAAATGATTAATCTTGCGATTGAAGGGGAAGCATGTTTGGGGGTCATGGATTGTCAGAAAAATGATCATTGATTTTTTTTGTTCACTGTGATGATCAATTGAAGTCAAAATAGGGTTTAATGTGAAATATTTGGTCGGCATGGTTCTCGTGCTCGTGTACGGTCAATAGTGGATCGAGTTCGATGATACTCGGGGAAGTGTTGGTTTGAGGGTTGTGGAAGATGTGGCCAGAGGTGGCGACGCTCTGGTGGTCGGAGTTGCGCACGCGGGGTGATTGTATGGATTGGTTTTCGACCCCAGGAAATCGAAAATAGCTCGATTTCGATGATGGGGTGGTTTTGGTTTTTGGGTTGCTTGGATTAGCTAGGGTGGCCGTGGGTGATGTGCAGGTGGCATCATTGTTGACCGACGAGGGGCGCCGCACTTGTGCACGTATACGTGCAAGTCACCTATCGGGTTTGAGGAGTTTGAGGAAGATGAGGTAAAAGCTCGGGGAAGAAAGCGATTTTTCTCGAGCTAATTTTCAGTTTGCTCGCGTCCTTCAGCATACCTGTTTATAAAGTTAACATTTAAACATTAACTGGATAAAAAAAAGTGCATGCGAGAGGAAGAGAGATGACTCGGGGAAGGATGGAGGCAAACTCGAGTAACATTGGAGTGATACCTGGGTAGATCTCGGGTGTTGTGTTGAATGGGTTTAAGCCAATAGAATTTTGAGTTAATAAAGTTAAACAAGTTTAAATATCTTGAATCTGAAGGGAATTTGATTTCAAAGTCTTTTAAATTTCTTTCATTTCAAAAGTATTAGTTTAACTTGTAAATATAAAGGTTTTAAAAGTTAGCTTTAAAATTGATTTAAAGATCCATTAGTACCCACTTTAAAACTTGAAAATTTAGAATGAAGTTTCAAAAAGAAATTTTAAAATAAATGGTTTCAAACAAATTTGTAAGTGATAATAAAGTCATTGATGAGAATGAGATTTGTTTAAGTTAATGAAGATATAATGATGATTATAATTCATTAAATTGTTAAGTTTATTAAAATGGATAATTTAATTAATTAATTAATTAATGATTTGGATTTATAAGTAATTAAAGGTTTAAATTTCTTAAATTGAGGTTTAAAGATTAATTAAGTAAGGAATAATTAATGTTTTGTGCCAATTAACTTAATAATTATGAGTTTAAATTTATTAATTTAAGTTAAATTAATTTAATTAAGGAATTAATAAAATTGTAATTAAGAATTCATTAAGTTAATATTAACACCAAATAAATTTGTAATTAGAGATTAATCAAAAGTGATTAAGAAATGTTATTAGTTAATGAAGATAATTAACTAAGAATTATTAAGTATTAATTAAGGTTTTAATAATAAATTGGATTTATTAGTTTAGATAATCAATTATAAATTGTTTAAATGTGATTACTTAATGAAAATAATTAAGGATTAATCACTTATTGTAATTAATGTTGGATATTTTGATTAATAAGGTTAATTAATTAGGTAATTGGGATAAAGGGTTGATTTAATTTATATGATTAATTAAGAATAATTTAATTAATTAAGGTGATTGATTAATTTATTTATATCAAATGATTTGTAATAAATAAATCAAGATTGGATAATTTATTCATGAGTAATCAATTTAATTGGAAATAAATTGAATTAATTAGGATTAAATAATTAATTAATCCTACTTATAAATAACTATTGAATGCTTGACCTTACTTATGAATGATTGTATTGTATGAGATGCCTTGAATTGTTTGTCCTATCTGATCTATGATATTTTGTTCTGTGGATTGAGCTGTGTATAATTTATTCATTTATTTACATTTGTATATTGTCTGTGAATCTGTGAATGGACGATAAGCGTTATAGTTTATATCGCTTATCAACTATATTTCTGTGTTTTGATCTGTGATGATTGAGTGATGTTGCACTACTGTGTTAAACCCCTGGACCACACCATACACACACAAATATGGATTTCACGAGGAAATCAATTAAGTCATAGATTTTTGAAATGAATTTTTAAACAGACAATTTGAATTCAAATGGTTTGGAAATAGAATCGGGTTAAATGTGAAAAGCTTTTGAAATGAAATTTCAAGATAAAATTTATTTTTGAATAACTTGATTACACCTTAAAATTTAAATAATTTGATTTAAATTTGAATTCAATATTTGAAACTGAATTCTATGATTTGAAACTAGGGATTAAAAGATGTTATACAAGTTATCTATGGGTTAAGCCATTTTAAAGGCATTAATTTGGGAATTGGAATTTACACTCAAAGGTTTTAACTCATGCAAATATAATTGGATTCTTTTGAAACAAAAACTCTTTATTTTTAGATAATAAAAGCTTTCATATAAGAAATGAACGTCCAGTTTGGGTTAAAAGGATTTCTAGTCTGAAATGAAAATGTTTTCCAAGTTATGGAAACGTTTTGAAAGCTATAAGTTAAATCTTTAATTTAAGGATTTAATGAGTGAATCCAATTGAAATGGGAATTGTTTTGAAACCCGTAAATGGATCTTTGGGAAACTGTGTGAACTTTGTGAAATAAATCCTTTTGTTTAAAAAATTTAAAATGGTAATTTGTTTAACCATTTGAAGAAAGGTTTTGGATTTTATCAGTTGTGACTTAACTGAAAACTCATATCCATATGTTTTAAAATATCGCGCTCATTATTCGGTTTAGCCGGGAGAGGACCTTGTGTCATATAGCCCATTCTGAATAGTGATACGAAGTTATGGATTGCATTTCAAGACCGGTGGTGAAGACCGGGTATTTGTGAGAATGATAGGATAACCTATCGATTGACTCGGCACTGAGTTGCTCCGGTATAGAGTTCTCCCTAAGTGATGGGAAGTCCGATCGGGATTGTGAATACCCGGATTTGCAAGGGCTTCTTCGAAAGTGCCTTCGGTTCTGTTCGAACCCAGGACAGACTTGTATGGTTGTACGTCTGACACTACACTTTGAGATATAAAGCAGATTTCTTTCAAATACATATCTGTTGGTAGCGGAGAATTTATTCTCTTAGCTTAACACCCTTCTCTGAGACATACGAGCTCAGAGGTTATGTAGTTGAAGATTATCAACGGTATATTTCCAATTTGGTAGTGTGACATGCAGAGTGCTGCTGTGTGTTGATGATCATTTGTTGATCATTTGTGATCAGAGCATGGCTTCTGTATGAAGCGTAGCTTTGTGGACGAGATAGCATCAGGACCTCACAACCCGGAAATGGTCGAAACTGGAAAGAAGCGGCAAGGTTATGAGGGTCGCACCCTTCAGGGTGTGTAACAGCCAAAAATTTAGCAATATTTTATTCTTTATTTATAACTCTGGGGCTTTATTTTTTGAAAATTTGATTGTCTAAATTTAATTATAAATAATCACCCAAGATTTTTATTAGTGTGAAAATTCTAAAATTCTTATTTTGGTTAAAACTTAACATTTTTTTTGAAGTTATAAATCTTTAAATTTTTAATCTTTTGGTTTAATTTAATATATTCGTAACAACGTTTATTTCACCTTTTGTTCTTTAAAAAAAATTGATTTTATACTTTTAAAAATTTAATATTTTATATTTTACTTATATACATTTTTTAATATAAATTTCTTAGTAAATGTGTAAACAAATCATATTTTTATATAAGTAATAAATTTCCAAAATTTTGTGTATAAATAAACTGTTTAATTTCGCATTTAAAAGGCGTGTTATTTGATGGAATAAATAATTTATATACACATACAAGAAAACATATAAAATTTAAATCCGTCATTTTCATTTTTTTTGGACAAAAATCACTGCGTCTGTTGTACGCATTCTAATTTTATTCACTTTCCTTTTACTCTCCTAATTTAATAGGAACGTTGTTTTCAAATTTTATAACCGTTCGCCTTTTTAATTTCTTGCAATTGTTCCCATCAACGCAAGCTTTAAATTTTAAACGCATTCAATATTGTTTAAAAATCTTATTCCAAAATCTAATCTTAGCTGACCGTTTCTTCTGCTTTAATTTCGAAACCCATTTTCTTAAAATTTGTTAAAAATCTAGTAACCGTGTATAACAAGAAAAATCAGTGCTCAATCAAAATCGTGGCTTTTTTTTAAATCAATACCTTATTTCTTGCCTATAACTGCTCATTAAAAATCAACGCTAGTTTAATTTCCTTTCAATTTCAAAGCAAGTTGATTTATTTCCATTCTTTCTTCTACTTAAATTACGCTACCTCTCTGATCAAACCTATATAACTCACGCAAATATTCATTTCTCAACAAAAATTTATTTTTCTAACCTTTCCTTTCCTACGCTCCCTGTTTCCACTTCTTTCTTTATGACTATTCAATATATATATGCACTACAGCTGGAAAGTTATAAATGTATAAACTTAGAAACGTTTTGTATTTATTAAAAATTTAAAGCATACCTTTAATTGTGACTTTTCTCTTTCCTTCCGTTCAAATTTAAACGTGCATCAATCAATTGCTTTAATAAATATTGCAGAATCAATGCACAGACGTTATCAATTTCATTTTATGGTGGTACGTTTTTTTTATGTTTCCTACCGTTTAAATTTTAAATAATTTGCTTTTATGGGTCAGCTGAATAAAGCAACGTGACCGTTTCTATTCATTTCTTTTATTAATTGCTACAATTATTTTCACCAAATCAAGGGTTGACCTTTACAATCACTTTTATTTATTTATTCACTTAAAATTTGGTTTCCTATTCATTTTCTTCCGTTATATTTGCCTGAAAACATGTGGTTCGTCCCTATTTATTTTCGCTTTCACTTCTCTTTTCTCTAGATCTGTTCGTTCCCCTCCCTACTTTTCTTTGGAAAAAAAAAGCAAACTGAAGCATGCGGCTGTCACCATTATTTGCGTCCGCCACTTCACCTTTCTTCCAAACCTCCTCATCAAATGAAACCCATCACCTCGCCTTCGGTTGCTTATGTTTGATCAGTGAGGTATAGGCGTGTAAGCACATATATGTTTTGATTTATATTCGTAATTACATGTTTTTTTTGTTTTTTTGTTTTTTGTTTTTGTTTTGTTAGTTGTGATATACATACTATTTATATAAGTATTGAATACTATTTTTTTCAAATGTTTATTTTCATAACATGACAGTGTATATTTATATATAGTTTCTATTTGATCTTCCTCATAGCTTATAAGTCATGTTAATATTTTGAATTATGTATGCAAAATTTTGAAGGGAACATACTATAAAATAAGTATATTTCATTTTTAATAAGAATATATATATATATATTGTGTTTTATATTTTAATATGGGTCAGCTTCTATTTGTTTATATCAGGTTTCCTATAATATGGTTATTTGCTTATGTAACTCATATATTTGTTTCGTTACAGACTATATAAAATACTTTAATATATGTATATTATGCGGTTTGTTACCATATGGGTTTCTATATGGTACTGACTTATTTAGTTGATGATTGTATATATTTTGTTACAGTATTATATTTATACTATTTTGGATTTAAGATGATTCTATAAATACTCTACTTTATAAATTATTTTAATACACATATATAATTTGGAAATTTATATAGGTTGAATATAATATGTTATTGAATGTAAAAATATGGATGGATTTAAATTATATATATATATAACATTTAATATATATAGAAATAGTTATATATATAAAAAAGTTTTCTTTTAGGTATTCATATTTAAACGTTTATTTTATCTATTTGAGAATATATACATATACTAGTTATATAAGTTTAGTATAAAGGTGTTAGTGTATATATATATATATATATATATATATATATATATATATATTTAAGTGTATGTTGATTTAAAAAAAAATGTAAGCTTGATTTATTTATTTATTTATATGTTTGAAAAACATGTAAATTAAATTTGTGATGTTTGAACTTAGAATATAAATTTCATATGTGTATATATAGTTATAGGTGGTTATAAAAGTTCACTTATACCATTTATCTTCATTGTTCTAGTTCTGATCTGATTCGTTTCATCAATTCGAGCCAATCAGCTTTGATCGTTGAATTCTTACCGATTTTGCTTTGCTTGGATTTGAAATTTAATTTCAGTGTCTGTATCAGTGTGCGTATCCGTGTCTCCTTCTATATTCTCTAGCCTCGAAAGGTGAGTAATCACTTACGATTAACATATTTTTATTCATTAAATTTGATTTCAATTGAAACGACAACTGAAATATGATGCTGTAGTTATTTAAATTTGTTATATATGTTATTATCTGTAACTGTTCACCTGCGGGATATGACACCATATCATGTTGTCTATATTATATTGTTATTGATGATATATGTCTGTTATTTTATTGTATTTTCTGTTATCACTCTGCAAGTCCCCTGCAGTTTAGAAATCGCTATGGGTTGAAATGATACATACCCGAACAGACTTTAGAATAGGAGAAAATCGTTATGGGTTGAAATGATAAACCCAAGCGATTTTCATTTAATTGAATTTGGGATTACGGGTTGAAATGATATCCACCCGTATATATTTAGTATACGGATTGAAATGATAAATGTCCGTAGCACTTGACTATATGATAGGAAATATATACAGACACCGTTGGTCCATATAAATATTTTGAAAATAATTTCTATAGTTTTGGAAAGAAATATATGGTTTAATAAATTTGATTCTTAAGATATTATATGAATGAAAATTTTATATATAGATTTAGTAGTAATATTTGATTTAAATTAGATTAATTTAATACATATAATATGGTTAAGTATTTATGTAAATCTATATTTCAAATAGATTCTCTTGTAATAAATTGAATAATTAAGATTGGGAGACAAATTTGGGTTTATAAAAATGGTATTTAAATAAGAATTTATTTAATTAAATCGATTTGAAATTTTTGAATGGGAAATTTAAAGGGTATGATTTTATAACTGGATTTTTGATTTAAGTGATTTATGAATATTTCACGTTTAAATAAATTAAAGAAAATATTGAGTAAAATGTAATTTAAGGTTACTTAAATGATATTGAATCTAATAAGGGAGTATTTCAAGACTAAATAATAATGAGGTTAAATCGAGATCTATATGAAACTGTTACATAGAACATTTAAATATTAAAGCCTTGAACTATATTGGAATTTAAATGGTTTATGTTGAGATTCGGATCTGTATTTGAAATCAACGCAGTTGAATTTGTTATTTAGCAACTAAATTTGAATTTATTATTTAGAAAACTAAATTGAATGAAAATTTAGATGAAACGTTGAATACTTAAAGTTTGAAATATATGGAAATATAAAGGGGTATTTGTGGTTATAAATCCGAATTTGAGATCGATAAAATTTAAGTGGTTATTTTAGAAATTGAGTTGAATATAAATTGATAAATTGAGATTGAATTTAATTTGAATGGGAAGGTCGGGTTGATGTTGGAACGATTTGTTAAGTTGAGGAAATTGAAAATACTTTACTGTATAAATTATTTAATATATATAAATACTATTTTGGGAAATATAGAGATATTTGAAGTGAAATTGAGATTTGGTTTTGAAGTATAAATTAAGCTGAAATGACCACGGTGTTATAGTGTATACTTCTACCTTGTAGAAAGTTCCATGGACCCTTAGAGGATGGTTATCCCAAACATCCTTTATGTTATTTGTATTTCAGTTGATATTTCACTTGAGTTGGATTTATTGATATAAGAATGTTAATCCTGACTCGAGTGTTTTGTGTTTTGCTTTACGCTCGGATCAGACTGAGTGATACAGCATTTGAGACTCACCTTTGGAGTTTGGAGTTTCATTTGGAAATCCAACTATCGATTCAGATTCCAGCCTTTCCAGTTGATTGGTTCAGAGAAGTCATCTGTTGCATTGGAGACTTCACTGCATTTAAACTATTCGGTTGTATTTTTCTAACTCTGATGTATATGGTAGCTTCATGAACTACTATTCTTTATCTATTCCGCTGCATTATATTACTCTGTGATCTGTGATTGATTTATTTACTGTATATTTTAAGTTTTGCCAAATTTTAATTAACAATTCGGTATTTTGAATTATTCAAGTCGGATATGTATGGTTTTATTGTCGATTTGAATGGTCCAAAATAGCGGGTCGTTACAGTTGGTATCAGAGCTTTGGCTCTAGGAAAAACTTAGCATATATGGTAAATTTATTTACATAATCACTTTCGCTCGAGTTGAATCTCTTCCTTTTGACTCGATTTCCTTTGAATTTTGGAATGTCCATCGGCTCCGAAATTCATTCTGTCTCTCCCTATTTATATTCGTTTGATTCCGGAGTATCCCATAACTCCACTAAATGATTTGTAAAGGGGTGAAAACTCCTTTTCAATCGGCATTGACTCACCGAAGATTTTTGTATCCTCGGTTTACGATGCTGCTATATCTTGTTATGCCGAATTCTATATCTCTGGCGATCGAATGTCGAATTGCCTCAGAATTCTACACCGATCTAATTTTGGAATCACGGTTGACTGGTAAAGGTTGCCCGCGATTTATAGAAGTATATCCATCTTCTATTTTGTAATTTAATTATCTCAACTTCGATGGAGTCTATCTTCGAATCAGGATTCTATTGATTGGAGTTCCTCTAAATTAAATCGCTATCTTTGTTTTGAAATCTATTCTTGAATCATCCTTTGAAAATCGGGTTTTGTTTGTATTTTCAAAATTGTTTATACCGAATTTTTTTTCTAATAACTATGATTTTTTTATTTATATAAAAGTGAAAATGTTTTTGATAAGGATTATATACCTATATGTATAAAGCAAATAAGAAATGTTATTCTATATAAGAAGGTTTTGAAAGGATTTGAAATTTTGAAAAATTATAAGAAATTGATTTATATAAAATGATTTATAACTGTAGAGTTAAATTTGAAATTCGAGAATTGAATTCCGGTATTTTGAAATTGGTTTTAAGATTTTGGAAAATATACAAAAATAACACGATTTAAAAGTATTTTTTCGAATAAGAAATGTTTCAAATGAGTTCAAATGAATTCCAATAATTTTGAAGAAATTTCAAAGAAGTTTTCAAGAAAATAGAAGTCCAGAACTCACTTATGTCGCTGGAAAATAATTTCGGTGATGAGTGCACGCATCATCGACATTGATTTTCGATTTTCAGAGTGGGGGAGGGGCCACTTTAATAGCTTCGCTATGCAAGTGATTTTGTAAAACCATTTTTGATTTCAAATTCCGAAGTGTAATTTGATATTTTAGAAAGATATAAGTATATATTTGAAACAATTTAAAATGAGACCGGTGTTCAGTCCTCGAGTTTCAGATTTAATAATTGATTTATTGATTTATTGTTGATTTTTAACTCTTGAATTGAAAATTTGATTTTCCTAACTATTTTGAATGTTCGAACACTTCCAAATCGAGATTAAATTTTCAAACTAAGAAATTTCGAAGAGTATAAAATGTTTGATAAAGAATATAAATTTAGTTTTGAAATGTTCTAAAAGAATAGTTGAATAATGGTTTTCAGAAAGGTAAATTGGATATTTCACATAGAAATAGATAGTTTAAAAGTTTTAAAAAAAAGGGTTAATTATAAATTTCGAAACATTTTGAGTATAATTGATTTTGGAAAAATATTTGGTTTTGAAATTAAATTGGAATTAAAAACCAGTACTTATATGGTGATTTTTGAAAATGAATTTGTTTGACTTGAATTATTTTAATTTGGGAAATGAGATAATTTTCTAAACCTGTTATTTTGGGAACTTTGAAATTTAGATATTTAATTTGGAAGAAAATTTGGTGAAATCATATATGATTTTGAAACTGAATTGATATTGAAATGATTTGAAATTTGAGAACCTTATATTATTAAGCACTTGATTTGGGAGTGGTCGAACTTATATAAAATGGATTGTATAAGTATGAAGTTGATTTGAAATCTATTGATTTAAAGGGTATGATTTTATAACTGGATTTTTGATTTAAGTGATTTAATGAATATTTCACGTTTAAATAAATTAAAGAAAATATTGAGTAAAATATAATTTAAGATTACTTAAATGATATTGAATCTAATAAGGGAGTATTTCAAGACTAAATAATAATGAGGTTAAATCGAGATCTATATGAAACTGTTATATAAAACATTTAAATATTAAAGCCTTGAACTATATTGGAATTTAAATGGTTTATGTTGAGATTCGGATCTGTATTTGAAATCAATGTAGTTGAATTTGTTTTAGCAACTAAATTGAATTAAAATGAAAATTTAGGTTGAACTAAATTTGAATTTATTATTTAGAAAACTAAATTGAATGAAAATTTAGATGAAACGTTGAATACTTAAAGTTTGAAATATATGGAAATATAAAGGGGTATTTGTGATTATAAATCCGAATATGAGATCGATAAAATTTAAGTGGTTATTTTAGAAATAGAGTTGAATTTAAATTGATAAATTGAGATTGAACTTAATTTGAATGGGAAGGCCGGGTTGATGTTGAAACGATTTGTTAAGTTGAGGAAATTGAAAATACTTTACTGTATAAATTATTTAATATATATAAATACTATTTTGGGAAATATAGAGATATTTGAAGTGAAATTGAGATTTGGTTTTGAAGTATAAATTAAGCTGAAATGACCACGGTGATATAGTGTATATTTCTACCTTATAGAAAGTTCCATGGACCCTTAGAGGATGGTTATCCCAAACATCCTTTAAGTTATTTGTATTTCAGTTGATATTTCACTTGAGTTGGATTTATTGATATAAGAATGTTAATCCTGACTCGAGTGTTTTGTGTTTTGCTTTACGCTCGGGTCAGACTGAGTGATACAGCATTTAAGACTCACCTTTGGAGTTTAGAGCTTCATTTGGAAATCCAACTATCGATTCAGATTCCAGCCTTTCCAGTTGATTGGTTCAGAGAAGTCATCTGTTGCATTGGAGACTTCACTGCATTTGAACTATTCGGTTGTATTTTTCTAACTCTGATGTATATAGTAGCTTCATGAACTACTATTCTTTATCTATTCAGCTGCATTATATTACTATGTGATCTCTGATTGATTTATTTACTGTATATTTTAAGTTTTGCCAAGTTTTAATTAACAATTCGGTATTTTGAATTATTCAAGTCGGATATGTATGGTTTTATTGTCGATTTGAATGGTCCAAAATAGCGGGTCATTACAAGGTGTGTCATTCCCTTCTGGTAAAGGGTGGTATCATGGTATGGAACCCAGATATTTACCTATGTGGTGGGCTACAATCTCATTTTCTGTGTGGTTGTTTCTTTATGGTTTAGAGGCGCCTCGGATAAAGGTCCCAAAGGACCGGGGAGTGGCATGCTTGAGAAGTAGTTACCTAGTTACAGAGGTAAACCGGCCTTGTGTTGGCAGAGATCCGGTTAGGTTCTCGGGACATCCCGCCAGAGGCGTACCCATGGACAGTGGGAAGTTCCTTAGCCTGACCATTTGTTGGAAAATCCAAACAAAACAATACGTGCTTTGTACGGTTTAGTTGTATAACCTTCCATTTACTTATGGTGGTCACCACTGTTTAGATGGTAGTTATAGTAGGCATAGTGCGAAATGCCTATGCTGGCTATGATTTATATTATACTTTCGAAATGTTTTCTGCACTTGGCACTTATAATAATAATATTAATGAAATTTTCTCGTATCAAGCATGTTTGACTATCATAAGGAGAAATCTCCTCCAATTCTGCGTTTGCATGGTGTGTGTGGCGGGAGGCCTTATGGTAGTTTCATTGTCTAAAAAGCATTGTGAATCTATTTTTAAATTCTGTTGTTTGTTTTAAAGATAAACTGTTTTTGTTACTCATACCAGTCCCACGACTGACTCAGAGTTTATTTTTCCTATCCTAAACTCTGGGTGCCCACTATTTTTCTACACGGGCAGTCTAGAGTTGGGTTTTTCAGATGGTCAGATTTAGTAGATTATCTGGGGTTAGTCTAGTATTTGTTTGACTACCCTAGATTTTGCCTATATATTTTAAATTTGACTTTATTTTATTTTTATTTTTTTAAAATTTGTTTTATTTCAAACATTTCATTTTTTAAATATAAATGTTGATTTTTATGTGAATTATAGTTTCAAACCAGTACAAATTGAATATTTTACTAAAAAGTGAATTTCTGGTCAAACTGGTCAAACTTTGACTTTTAAACTTCAAACTTAAATTATTTAAAATCTTAAATTTTTTTTATGAAAATAGATGAAATAACTTGAATACTGCTTTTCGTTTCACTGAAAACGGATTTAAATTGTGAAAGTTATACTATTTTCAATATTGTGTGTATATTAAGTTATTTAACAATATTCTTTGTTTTAATGTATATAAATGATATTTTACTTGATATATCTTATCCTAATTTTTATATTTATGTTATTGTATGTATTTTTTTGTATTATAATAATTTTAAAATGAAGTAAACAATTTTCCAAAGTCAATGGTGATTTATTTGTAATTTCTGGACACCGTTTTGGATTTTTAAGCAATTTCTTTAAATCTTTTTCTATTTTCTTTAAATTTAAATTTTTTTATATGTGTTAATATGTTACTTTAAGTATATTTTGTCTTTTAAATATTTTTAAAGTGATGTTTGAATTTTTCCAAAGCTTATTGAATTCATTTCCAAATTTTAAAGCCTAGTTTCCATTTTTCTTCTATTTTCTTTATTTAAATTAAAATTTATATATTTATTTGTGAATGCATTTTTACTTTTATTTTGTTATCTTTTTTATAATATTTTTACAAGTCCATATAAATTTTCCAAAGTTCATTCTGTTTATTTTCCATTTTTCTAGGCTAGTTTGCAATTTTGTGCTATTTTCTTATTTTAACCTTATGTAATTAATAGATATTTATATATATCTTATATTTTGTTATATTTTATAAATTTTGACTGGAATCATTATTAATTTCAGTAATATAAACTTATATGAATAAATTAAGGAAATACCAAGGTTTTAAAAGCTTTTGAAACGTAAGTCGTTTCTTTTATCGTTTCCTCATTTACTCTCTGGTAGTTTTTATTTATTTATTAGCCTTTACTTCTTTTGGCTGTATATTACTTTTTTTGGCCGTGTATTCTAGTCTTCATTCACTAAAAAAAATTTCCACTTCTCATTCATTCACGGCTAGGAGAAAAAAATTGGGTAATGGCCTCCTCTTTTTGCACTTTTTCTTCTATTTTTTCCATACTTTTGTCTTGTTTCTTTCTTCTATTTGCATGGCCTCCTCACTATTTCCATGGCCACCACTCTCTACATCTATTCCCTGCCATCATCACCACCTACACTCCAAATCATGACCATATCTGAGCCAACCATGGTGACAAAACCCCTCAAAATCCAACCTATGCCTTGAAAACATGCTAGTTTGAGCCTTGTTGCTTCACCACTTCATTTTCCACCACCACCTCTAGACGCCACCACCACCTCTGACCAGGCCACCACACACCACCCCAACATCATTCCAGATCTGAACTTGAATGGCCAAGCCAAACCACTCCAAGGCCGAGCCCTTTTGTTGACCAAAACATGCTATTTTGCCTTAAACCCTTAACATTCTCAAGTTGTAACCCCTCCACCTTCAATGCCTTGTAGCCGTGCATTCTTGTGCTCATACCTGAGCCATGCTATGTCCAAACCTGAGCCAAATACACCCCTAGGCCATGCAAAACAATAATAGAAAGCAAGGCAAAAGATCGTGTGTTCATATTTCTTTTTATATCAAAGTTATTTCAATTCAATGGGGTATTGAATCTATGTTTATGTTTGGTTTTGTTTATGGGTTGTGACAAGATCATTGAGCTTGGTTCTCTTCTCACTTGGATCTATTGTTGTGTCATCTTGCCTTTTAGAATCCGCTTATGTCATTTGTATTGCAATCTCCAGCTAAAAAGGTGAGTAAAGCTCACACGACATTTATACTTATGCAGTTGTGAAACAACAACAACTGAATGTGTAGAAAAAATATGTGATGTTATAACCGCCTGTGATTAATTATATATGATGTTAAACCTGTTAAATTTCATGTCATATCATATGTTATTATATATATGTTGTTACTGTTCATTTTTATATATGTTTATCACACTGCAAGTTCCCTGTAGATTAGAAATCACTATGGGTTGAAATGATACATACCCGAACGGACTTTAGAATAGGGAAAAATCGTTATGGGTTGAAATGATAAGCCTGAACGGTTTTTATTTATTTTATTTAACTTGGGATAGAGGGTTTGAAATGATAGAACCCGGATTTTTCTTTTTAAACTGCGGATTGAAATGATACATATGCGTATCACTTGACCTAGGTTAGAAAACTATATACAGACCCGGGGTTATTTTATAAAGTGTTTTGGATATTTTTAAGCATTTTAAAATATAAATTTATGAAATTTGATTTAAATAGATTTTTAAATGTTTTCAAATAAAGAAATTATGATTTTTTTCTATGAGTTAAAAATGTAATTAATGAATGGTTAAATTGGATTATTTAATATAACTTAAGTTTGGAATTTTGGTTAAAAACGATATTTAAGTTATATGAATAAAATGGAAATTAAATTTTATTGGAAATTGGAAAATATGATAATTTGATTAAATTTGAAATTAAGTGATTTATTAAAGCATTATTGATTTTTCTATGAATTTAAGTGGTTAAATAAATGAATGCTTAAAAAGTGAAATTTGAAAATACGACTTGATTTGGAAATGTGGAATTTGGTTTTGTTTAAAGTTTTAAGTTAATTAAATAAATTGGGAATTTAGTTTAATTTGTGAAATGATAATTTGGAAATGTAAACATTAATAAAGTGTTAAATGTAAAAATAGGAAGTTCACACTTGAATTTATTAAGTGGATTTGTGAAATTTGATTTAATTGTAAAATGTTGCTTTGTAAAAAAATCATTAATTAAAAGAGTATTTAATGAACATCTTTGAATGTTAAAATATGATTTTTATAATGTTTAAATGGTTTAAATTGAAATGTTTTCAAGTATAACTTTCAGCATCTTTTTCTGAATGTTGTAAAGGTTGAAATTTTCAATGTTTATGGTTTTAATTTAGTAAATGAACTCATAATGGTTTAAAACTTTGGTAATTGAATACTTGATTTGAAAGTATATAAACTTAAATTTTAAATGGTTTAAATGAATTATTTTGATTAAAATATAACTATAAAGAAGGTGATTCGGGAAGATAATAAATGAATTATATCTTTGAATTTAAAGGGTATTTAAAGTTGAATATTTGGATTTGAACTTATATGATGATTTGAAACTGAAGCTTTGGAAAGATATGATATTTTGATATATATTAAATGTTTTGAAATGAAGCTTTGGAAAGATATGATATTTTGATATTAAAAAACATTTTGGAATGAAGTTTTGAAAGATATGATATTGTAATATATTAAAATGATTTGAAAGGAGTTTTGAAAGGATATGAAATGGTTAGAAATGACTTGATATTTATTTTTGATAAATATTTGAATTTGAAAGATATGGTATGTTGATTTATTGAAATGGTTTTGGAAATGATTTAATCTTTATTTTGATAAAGATTCGGATTGAAAGGGATACTTTATTTTGAAGTATAAAATATTGTTTTAAAAGTTATAACCACGGGTTATAATAACGATTGGTTGTTAAAGAGACCGGGATCGGATATTGTTTTATAGCCGGCCAATACCGAAAACCACTTTAACAACTGTGTACGCGGTGGAGATTCCAGAATGAAGTAGAATGGTGGTGACGTTCTCGAGGTATATTACGTGGACCCGACTCCCGTGAGTTGGCATAAGGTGGCTAAAACAGGAGCGATTGACGGACTAATAAGGTAGCACCTTTGATCGGACTCACTTCTTCGTATGCCATTCTATTACTTTGTGATTGTTTGGTGCGCACCTTTGATATGGGAGTGTTGTTCGAGGTGGGCGGTAGCTGCGCGCTGCGCGTTACTGCCGGTCCGGAAGCGTAATTGGTATATCTACCCTGGCATTGCCTAGTTGTGCCGTGTCACCTACCATAGCGAGCCTTATACGATTTTGGTTTTGTACCATACCTATGGAGTGCCCTCTGACGACGCCCGTTCCAGGGGAGATTACGGTACTGTATAGACTATGGGAATATATTATGTGTTAAGGTGGAAAATGTAAAGTCTTAACGCTATTTAAAAGTAAGTTATTTTACTAATAGACACTATTATAATAACGAAGTATTACTACGTAATAAATAGTTTAGCGGATCCTTAGAGGATGGGCGGTCCCAAGCATCCTTTAAGTTACTTGTACTACGTAATAAAGATCATTCGAAGTGGAGTTATGGGATACTCCGAAATCAAATGAAGATGAATAGTGGGGAATAAGAATGGATTTTGGAACCGCAGGGAACGTTCCAAAATTCCAAGGAATCGAGTCAAAAGAAAGAGATTCAACTCGAATGAAAGTGATTCTGTAAATACATCTACTCTATATGCTGAGTTTTGCCTAGAGCTACCAAAGCTCTGATACCAAAATGTAACAACCCGATATTTTCAACCATTCGCATCCGCACAAGTCGGACTTGAATTGCTCAAAATACCGCGTTGTAAATAAATTTGGCAAACCTCAGAATATACAGTAAATACATAATCACAGATCACAGACACAGAGTATTTAATAATGCAGCGGAATTTAAAAGAGATAGTAGTTCATGAAGCTACTATATAAAAATAAGATACATTAGAGTTAAACAAGATACAACAAGAAGTAACAAGATACATCAGGTACAAATCAGAATACATCACTGAGATCACTGGATACAGAAATTAAAATAGATGGCTGGATCTTCAAGAAAAGCTCCAACTCCGAAAGTGAATCTTGAATGCTAACTCACTCAATCTGACTCGAGCGTAAAGCAAAATACGAAACACTCGAGTCAGGACATAAATACTTATGAACTGTAAATCAACTCAAGTGAACAGTAACAAAAATGCATCAGTAACTTAAAGGATGCTTGGGATCGCCCATCCTTTAAGGATCCGTTAAACTATTTACTATGTAGTAATATTGCGCTACTATAATAATGTCTACAGTAAAATAAACATACTTTTAAATAGCGTTCCGGGCTACCCATATCACCCTTCACACATAATAGTCCCAGTAGTCCATCGAATATCATGCCATCTCCACTCCGGGTGACTGTCAGAGGATACCACACGGGCTACGGGAGAAAGACAAACTCGTAGTAAAGGCTCGGTATGGTAGGTGACACGGCACACAAGGCAATGCCAGGGTAGATATACCAATTACGCACACGGGCTGGTGGTAACGCAGCAGCCACATACGCCCACCTCGGAACACACTCCCATATCAAAATCGGAGGATGGTCATCTAATCAATCACCAGTAAGAGTATAGTATCGAAGGAATGTGTCCGACCAGAGGAGCTACCCCTTTTGGCCCGAGATCGCTCCTGTTTTAGCCACCTTATGCCAATTCACGGGAGTTGGGTCCACGTAATATACCTCAAGAACGACGCCACCATCCTACTTCATTCTGGAAACTCCACCGCGTACACGGTTGTTAAAGTGGTTTTCGGAGTTGGCAGAGAGTATGACAACTTCCGATCCCGGTCTCTTTAACAACCAAAAGTTATTATAACGCCGTGGTCATTTCAAAATAGTTTATACTTCAAGAATCAAATCATTTCATTTCAAAACTATATCCCTTTCAAAATAGTTATACTTCGAAACCAAAACCATTTTATTTCAAAACTATATTCAAATCAAAATAGTTTATACTTTATCAATTCCATTTCAAATGTATATTCACTTTCAAAAATCATAATACTTTCAAAGTTATAACTCTTCCGAAACCAAAATACTTGAAATCGTTACACCTTGAAAGTCATAACATTTTAAAATCATACATTTGAAATCATGGAACATTCTTTTAATTCTTTACATTTTACAAATTTATTCAATTAAACCAAAACTCCAAATTTCCAATTTAATTCAAATCAAACCATCAGTCTCAATTCAATTTAGTTTTCTAACAAAACATTTCAAATCTTATAAATTTCAAATATAGATTTGATCTACAAAATAACAATCCAATTTTAATATATTTCCAAACTTTAATATCCCACATTTCAAAACTAAACTTTATAATTCCATATATTCATATCTCAAATCTAATTTAATTATTATTTACTTTTGAAATATTCATTTCGTAAATCCAATATTATTTAAATAAACTTAAATTACGATTAAACCAAATATCTTTTCATACAAATATAAACTTCAAATATTCATTTATCAAAAATCAAATATCATTCCAAATTCATATTCTTTATCAAAATAAAGGTCAAATCATTGCCAAACCATTTCAAATCATAAAAATATCATATCCTTTCAAAACCTCATTTCAAATCATTGTTTGAGTTCAAATTCAATTACTCAAATTTAAATACTTCTTTTTTTCAAATCTATCACTCATTTATTATTTCAAATATCATTACAAAAATACATTTCAAAATTCCCTTCAAAATTCATTTATCTCATTACATTTCATTCCGTTTAACATAACCAAGTAAACTTTATTTAAATTCAAATTCAATTTAAATTCCTTAAAAATTCATATTTAAATATTCTAAAATTCTAAAATTTCACAAATGACCCATTTCAAAAGTTAAATTATTTAACACTTTAAAATATAACCCAGACAGTGTTAAAATCTATAACATTTCAAAACATTGTCAAATTATAGCAACGACGGCATTTATAAAGTGCTATCGTAGCTTATAGTTTCAAAAATGGTTTAGTTCAAGAATAACGGCATTTATAAAACGCCGTAATAGATATTTAGTTATTTCAATCATAGTTAAATTCAAAAACAGCAGCATTTAAAATTGCTGTCAAAAGACTACAGCATTTTGGAAATGCTATAAAATTCCAGATTTTATTTTAACTTTTCAAAAATAATAATAAAACTTCAAATTTTTATTATTACAACTTAAAAATCATATTTCTAGACTTCAAATTTTCACATTTAAAATCATTTTAACATTTGATCTAAAACACAATAAAATTGTAAGATCGAATATTCAATTTTGCAAACTCCATTCATTTATTAAGTCAAAATTCACTGTTTATTAATTTATAAATTAAATAAACTTAAAATTTTACTTCAAATATCATTTCAAAACTTTAAATTTAATTTCCGTTATTTATTTACATTTTAAAATAAAATTTAAAGTCAAAATCACATTTACTTCAAATTTACATACTTAAATTCACAATTTCAAGACTTAATAGTTAATTTTCTTAAAACCATAAAAATATATATTTTTAAATCAATATTTCATACTTTTAAAAATACATATTTTAATAAAAATCATTTAAAAATATACCACAGGGTCTGTATAAAATTTTCTAACCTAGGTCAAGTGATACAGATATATATCATTTCAATCCGTAGTTTACAAAGAAAACCCGGGTTCTATCATTTCAAACCCGCAATGCCAAGTCAAATAAAATACAATAAAAATCGCTCAGGCCTATCATTTCAGACCATAACGATTTTTCCCTATTCTAAAGTCCGTTCGGGTATGTATCATTTCAACCCATAGTGATTCTATTCTAACAGGGAACTTGCAGTGTTAACATATGCATAAACAATATAAACAATGTCAATGTCACAATATAATGTCATATATCAGATGTCAGGTGATAATTAATAGTTTTAACATGGTAATAACATGGCATAGCATATCATATGATCATCATTAACTTGCATAACATTTTATATTACTAAACACTTGTCATCAATTCACTATTTCATAAGTATAAATGTCAGAGTGAGAAAGGCTCACATTTTCGAAGCTAGAGACAAACAACACACCCAAGAGTGATTCCAAAGGCACGACAAGTATGACTTGATTTGAATGAGTGGAGAGAGCCAAGATATGATTTTGTATCAACAACCCAAAACAAAACAAACAAGGCAATATATAAATATTCAACACACAATAACATTGAAACAAGTTGAAATACAAAGCAAAAATGAACAAGATAGATTGGACCTTGCTTCAACCACTTCAATGCTTGGCCTTAAGGAACTCTATGCTCAGCCATGATGTGTTTTTGGGTCAAGTATGGCATCATATAGGTCAGGTTTAACATCATATAGGAAAGGCAATAAGTGGAGATGAAGGTGTAGTGGAGTGCAATAACATGAAGAACACATAGGAATAAAGCAATATAGGCAAGTTTGGTCAACATGTGGCTAAAGGTCAGGTCAGTAGGTGGTGGTGGAGCTAGGGGTGTGGCCGAAATGAATATGAAAGGCTATGGTGAAGTTTGTGGCTTGGCAAGGCATTATCGGAGGAGTTTGTGCAAATTTTGTGGAGTTATCATCATCAAGTACTCATGGCTTGACTTTTTTTGTCAGAGAAGGGGCTGATGGCTGCTGTAGATGGAGGAGGTGATGGTGGAGCTGATGGTGGAGAGGCTAGGCCAAGCAAAGCTAGGAGAAGAGGCGAGGCAAAATCAATGGAAATAAGAAGAAAAGTGAGAGGAAGAAGCCATTAACTTGCAAATATTTTTACAGAAAATAAAGTGGCCGTGAGAAATGAAGAGAGGAGAAGTTTCTCACGTGAATTAGCAATGAGAATTCACGGCTAATGCAAGAAAAAGGTACGGCTAAAGCAAGGAGAGGAAAAGGCAAAAGAAAAATGAAGAGGCGGAAAAACGAAGAGCCTTGAGCAACTAAAGAGACACAAACTCTTCAAATTTCCATTATTTTCTTTTTAAACCTTATATAACTGAAATATATATATAAAATCAGATAAAATACGAAAATTTAGTAAATAAACAAAAATAAATAAATTAATTATTAATTATATATAGTTTAATTAAATAAAACAGCAAAATTTGCAACTAGTCTTGAAAATATGAAAAATAAGTGCAATGAACTTGGGAAAATTTTTATGTACTTAAATGTATTTATAAATAAAGATAAGAAAAAAAAATAAAAAAGGAAATCACAAAAGTAAATAAATAAATTTTAATTTAAATATAGTTTAGATGAAGAAAATAGCAGAAAAAGGAAAACAGCCTTTTAAAAATAGGAAATCATCATAGTAAATTTTAGAAAAATTCTATTATCATTTTAAAAATATTTAAAAGTCAAAATATACATAATATAACATATTAAAACATATTAAAATAAAATATGACAAAGAAAAAATGAAATTTATACAATTTCAAATAACAAAATTGCAAATAAACAATTTATACTCAAAATTGAAATGTACATATCTTTTGCAGTTTAACTCTGTTTTCCACGAAACAAAAAGCAGTGTTCAAGTTATTAAATCTATTTTCATAATAAAAGATAAAATTTAAAATTTAAAACTTTTAAATTTTTAATTTAAAAGACAAAGTTTGACTATTTGACCAAAAATTCACTTTTTCTGGAAATATTCAACTTACACAAGTTTTGGAATTATAATTCATATAAAAATCAAGATTTATATTTAAATAATAAAATTTAATCATTTCAATAAGTAAAATAAGTTTTTTTAATCAAAATTTAAATTACAATAATTAAAATATTCAATTAAAATAGTTACAAAATACAGGGTTGTTACACTCTCCCCCACTCAAAACTTTTCGTCCCCGAAAAGGAACGAGGTACGGGAAAGCACAGAAAGAAAAAAAATATAGAATGAGACCAGATTTAGATAAGATGACAAGCATATTCGAATCATACCTGATAACTATTGTTATAGGTAAGTTTAACAAGGTGGAGATGATCTTCCAAGATCCTCCAGAATAAAAAATACAAGCACAAAAAGATCCTCTAAAATCTGATTCACCCTTCCCGTTTGACTGATAGTCTGTGGATGGTAAGCAGTGTTCAGATCCTGATGAATATCAAAGATTTTCAAAGATTATAGAAAGGTTTCTAAACAGACTGGTATAAGCAATAGTCTCCCCATTCTATAGAAAGATAAGGAAAACAAGGACAACTAAAAGATAGTTTGAAAAACAAAATAAGATAATAAATTTGAAATCATCATGCTTTGAAATCATAATACTTTGAAATCATAACACCTTTAAAATAATCTTCCTTTAAACCATTTAAATTCAATGTCAAATAATACTCATTTCAAAGTTGTAACATTTCTAAGTTCATTTATTTAATTATAAAATTTCCAAAACATTTTATTTTAGAAACAACAGCACTTATAATATGTTACAGTAGACATATTAGTATTTCAAATCAGTTCAATTTTAGAAATATTCATTTGGATATCATTTACTTATATTTATTAAAACAACTTTTATGAATGGAATATCCAAATTAAACTATACTTCATTTATTAAGTCAAAAGTTCATTATTTTACCTATTTCTTAATTTAACAAATAACCTAACACTTTATTTAAAATACTCATTTCATAAATAGGATATTCCTTCAATAAGTTACACTTTAAATTTCCATTTGAAAACCAAATTCTCGATAATAAAATTTTAGTGATATTAAAAATACATCTTAACTATTTAAATCAAAATTATTCATTTTACAAGACATGTCTATTTTATAAATGAAATATTTTATTTATAAAATAGATATCATAGAAAATACAGCAATCAAATTTCTTTACACCTTTATTCATTTATACATCAATTAAACTATGATTTCAAGTTAAATAAACCTTATTGCAAAATATCCCATTCAAATATATTTTATTTTCTATTCAAAGATACATTGTTTAGTATACAAACATATTCATTTCAGGAAATAACCTTTATTAAAATTTCTGGGTTAGACTTAAGGTTCCATATTAAATCAAATTTGATTATTAAGTTATTTAAATAAAATATCTTTAAATTTTCTTTTTCTTTATTTACCTCTGTTAATCTTTTATAACCAAAATTTAAGTGTATAACATTTATTATAACCACTCAAATTTTATTTATAAAATCCTTTTATATTGTATATTATCTAATTACATTGTTAACTTTAAAAAAAAATTAAGGTAAGTTATATTGAAATGCAATTGTGTGTTATAGAAATAAAACTTTCAAATTCAATTATCTCAAGTTTGAATCATTTATCCAAATTTTTAAATAATTTTTTTTTCTTTCATAATTGAAATTATTCTTTAAGATAGAATTTAAGAATTAAATTCCGATTCCATTCAAACCATTTAGAGATAACTACTAATATATACATAATATGTCAAATCAAATTTCAATCATATATCTATATATATTAAAATCAAGTCATATTTTAGAAATTCAAATCAATTAAATTCCCAAAACAAAGCTGTAGTAAGACTACAGAACTGTCTCTTCACTTCGAAACTCGAAAATGAATGTCGATGATGCTGCAGTCATCACCGAAGTTATTTTTCCGCGACCAAGAGAAGAGCACTAATTTTGAACTTTAAAATTCTTTGGAAACAAATTTCTACTTGAAAATACTTTAGATAATATCCTTTTAAAATTTTAAACATAAGGTTTGAAATCCATCGGAAATTAAATTCTCAAATTCTTGATTTAAATTAATGCCAGTTCCCAAATTTATAAACAACTATTTATAAATTCATTTGTAGAACGATAAATGATAAATCAAGTATTATCATTTCAAATTATCAATTTAAATCAATTTATTAAGTTCCATAAATTTTCTTATATATCAAAATTTATTTCATTTCCCAAAGTTTTTTAAAATAATATTGTGTTAGTTTGTTCTGTCAAAGTGTTTTGGAAATCTTATCGATAGCGTTGATCAGACGAATCGATCAGAAACCCAATCCAACATCAACAACTCAAACAACACAATATATAAAAAAAATAGATTTACAAGTACAATTCAAAATGTTTGGAAGAATAGATTGGAAACAAAAGACAGGATGATAAAATACAGAGTAGGGAGGTGGATAAGCTGAAATAAATCGCGGGCAACCTTAACCGGGTCAACCGTGACTTAAAGAATAAGATCGATGTGGATTTTCTGGGTAAATGTACATTCGACCTCAAGAGATAAAGTTTGGGATAATAGGAGATACTAGCATCTAAACCGAGGATAAATATAAATCTTTGGTGAATCGATGCTAATTGTAAAGGAGTTTCACCCCTTTACAAGAAAATTAGAATACTGGTGAGACCGCCAATTCACTATAAAGATCATTCTAAGTGGAGTTATGGGATACTCCGAAATCAAATGAAGATGAATAGTGGGGAATAAGAATGGATTTTGGAACCGCAGGGAACGTTCCAAAATTCCAAGGAATCGAGTCAAAAGAAAGAGATTCAACTCGAATGAAAGTGATTCTGTAAATACATCTACTCTATATGCTGAGTTTTGCCTAGAGCTACCAAAGCTCTGATACCAAAATGTAACAACCCGATATTTTCAACCATTCGCATCCGCACAAGTCGGACTTGAATTGCTCAAAATACCGCGTTGTAAATAAATTTGGCAAACCTCAGAATATACAGTAAATACATAATCACAGATCACAGACACGGAGTATTTAATAATGCAGCGGAATTTAAAAGAGATAGTAGTTCATGAAGCTACTATATAAAAATAAGATACATCAAAGTTAAACAAGATACAACAAGAAGTAACAAGATACATCAGGTACAAATCAGAATACATCACTGAGATCACTGGATACAGAAATTAAAATAGATGGCTGGATCTTCAAGGAAAGCTCCAACTCCGAAGGTGAATCTTGAATGCTAACTCACTCAATCTGACTCGAGCGTAAAGCAAAATACGAAACACTCGAGTCAGGACATAAATACTTATGAACTGTAAATCAACTCAAGTGAACAGTAACAAAAATGCATCAGTAACTTAAAGGATGCTTGGGATCGCCCATCCTTTAAGAATCCGTTAAACTATTTGCTATGTAGTAATATTGCGCTACTATAATAATGTCTACAGTAAAATAAACATACTTTTAAATAGCGTTCCGGGCTACCCATATCACCCTTCACACATAATAGTCCCAGTAGTCCATCTAATATCATGCCATCTCCACTCCGGGTGACTGTCAGAGGATACCACACGGGCTACGGGAGAAAGACAAACTCGTAGTAAAGGCTCGGTATGGTAGGTGACACGGCACACAAGGCAATGCCAGGGTAGATATACCAATTACGCACACGGGCTGGTGGTAACGCATCAGCCACATACGCCCACCTCGGAACACACTCCCATATCAAAATCGGAGGATGGCCATCTAATCAATCACCAGTAAGAGTATAGTATCGAAGGAATGTGTCCGACCAGAGGAGCTACCCCTTTTGGCCCGAGATCGCTCCTGTTTTAGCCAACTTATGCCAACTCACGGGAGTTGGGTCCACGTAATATACCTCAAGAACAACGCCACCATCCTACTTCATTCTGGAAACTCCACCGCGTACACGGTTGTTAAAGTGGTTTTCGGAGTTGGCAGAGAGTATGACAACTTCCGATCCCGGTCTCTTTAATAACCAAACGTTATTATAACGCCGTGGTCATTTCAAAATAGTTTATACTTCAAGAATCAAATCATTTCATTTCAAAACTATATCCCTTTCAAAATAGTTATACTTCGAAACCAAAACCATTTTATTTCAAAACTATATTCAAATCAAAATAGTTTATACTTTATCAATTCCATTTCAAACGTATATTCACTTTCAAAAATCATAATACTTTCAAAGTTATAACTCTTCCGGAACCAAAATACTTGAAATCGTTACACCTTGAAAATCATAACATTTTAAAATCATACATTTGAATCATGGAACATTCTTTTAATTCTTTACATTTTACAAATTTATTCAATTAAACCAAAATTCCAAATTTCCAATTTAATTCAAATCAAACCATCAGTCTCAATTCAATTTAGTTTTCTAACAAAACATTTCAAATGTTATAAATTTTAAATATAGATTTGATCTACAAAATAACAATCCAATTTTAATATATTTCCAAACTTTAATATCCCACATTTCAAAACTAAACTTTATAATTCCATATATTCATATCTCAAATCTAATTTCATTATTATTTAGTTTTGAAATATTCATTTCATAAATCCAATATTATTTAAATAAACTTAAATTACGATTAAACCAAATATCTTTTCATACAAATATAAACTTCAAATATTCATTTATCAAAAATAAAATATCATTCCAAATTCATATTCTTTATCAAAATAAAGATCAAATCATTTCCAAACCATTTCAAATCATAAAAATATCATATCCTTTCAAAACCTCATTTCAAATCATTGTTTGAGTTCAAATTCAATTACTCAAATTTAAATACTTCTTTTTTTCAAATCTATCACTCATTTATTATTTCAAATATCATTACAAAAATACATTTCAAAATTCCCTTCAAAATTCATTTATCTCATTACATTTCATTCCGTTTAACACATAACCAAGTAAACTTTATTTAAATTCAAATTCAATTTAAATTCCTTAAAAATTCATATTTAAATATTCTAAAATTCTAAAATTTCACCAATAACCCATTTCAAAAGTTAAATTATTTAACACTTTAAAATATAACCCTGACAGTGTTAAAATCTATAACATTTCAAAACATTGTCAAATTATAGCAACGACGGCATTTGTAAAGTGCTATCGTAGCTTATAGTTTCAAAAATGGTTTAGTTCAAGAATAACGGCATTTATAAAACGCCGTAATAGATATTTAGTTATTTCAGTCATAGTTAAATTCAAAAACAACAGCATTTAAAATTGCTGTCAAAAGACTACAGCATTTTGGAAATGCTATAAAATTCCAGATTTTATTTTAACTTTTCAAAAATAATAATAAAACTCCAAATTTTTATTAATATAACTTAAAAATCATATTTCTAGACTTCAAAATTTCACATTTAAAATCATTTTAACATTAGATTTAACACAATAAAATTTTAAGATCGAATATTCAATTTTGCAAACTCCATTCATTTATTAAGTCAAAGTTCACTGTTTATTAATTTATAAATTAAATAAACTTAAAATTTTACTTCAAATATCATTTCAAAACTTTAAATTTAATTTCCATTATTTATTTACATTTTAAAATAAAATTTAAAGTCAAAATCACATTTACTTTTAATTTGCATACTTAAATTCACAATTTCAAGACTTAATAGTTAATTTTCTTAAAACCATAAAAATATATATTTTTAAATCAATATTTCATACTTTTAAAAATACATATTTTAATAAAAATCATTTAAAAATATACCACGGGGTCTGTATAAAATTTTCTAATCTAGGTCAAGTGATACGGATATATATCATTTCAATCCGCAGTTTACAAAGAAAACCCGGGTTCTATCATTTCAAACCCGCAATCCCAAGTCAAATAAAATACAATAAAAATCGCTCAGGCCTATCATTTCAGACCATAACGATTTTTCCCTATTCTAAGTCCGTTCGGGTATGTATCATTTCAACCCATAGTGATTCTATTCTAACAGGGAACTTGCAGTGTTAACATATGCATAAACAATATAAACAATGTCAATGTCACAATATAATGTCATATATCAGATGTCAGGTGATAATTAACAGTTTTAACATGGTAATAACATGGCATAGCATATCATATGATCATCATTAACTTGCATAACATTTTATATTACTAAACACTTGTCATCAATTCACTATTTCATAAGTATAAATGTCAGAGTGAGAAAGACTCACATTTCCGAAGCTAGAGACAAACAACACACCCAAGAGTGATTCCAAAGGCACGACAAGTATGACTTGATTTGAATGAGTGGAGAGAGCCAAGATATGATTTTGTATCAACAACCCAAAACAAAAAAACAAGGCAATATATAAATATTCAACACACAATAACATTGAAATAAGTTGAAATACAAAGCAAAAATGAACAAGATAGATTGGACCTTGCTTCAACCACTTTATGCTTGGCCTTAGGGAACTCTATGCTCAGCCATGATGTGTTTTTGGGTCAAGTATGGCATCATATAGGTCAGGTTTAACATCATATAGGAAAGGCAACAAGTGGAGATGAAGGTGTAGTGGAGTGCAACAACATGAAGAACACATAGGAATAAAGCAATATAGGCAAGTTTGGTCAACATGTGGCTCGGCTATGGGTAAGTGGAGTTCGTCTATAGGGCTTTTCAGATCTGGACAGAGGTAGAGCTGCAGCTAAAGGTCAGGTCAGTAGGTGGTGGTGGAGCTAGGGATGTGGCCGAAATGAATATGAAAGGCTATGGTGAAGTTTGTGGCTTGGCAAGGCATTATCGGAGGAGTTTGTGCAAATTTTGTGGAGTTATCATCATCAAGTGCTCATGGCTTGACTTTTTTTGTCAGAGAAGGGGATGATGGCTGCTGTAGATGGAGGAGGTGATGGTGGAGCTGATGGTGGAGAGGCTAGGCCAAGCAAAGCTAGGAGAAGAGGCGAGGCAAAATCAATGGAAATAAGAAGAAAAGTGAGAGGAAGAAGCCATTAACTTGCAAATATTTTTACAGAAAATAAAGTGGCCGTGAGAAATGAAAAGAGGATAAGTTTCTCACGTGAATTAGCAATGAGAATTCATGGCTAATGCAAGAAAAAGGTACGGCTAAAGCAAGGAGAGGAAAAGGCAAAAGAAAAATGAAGAGGCGGAAAAACGAAAGAGCCTTGAGCAACTAAAGAGACACAAACTCTTCAAATTTCCATTATTTTCTTTTTAAACCTTATATAACTGAAATATATATATAAAATCAGACAAAATACGAAAATTTAGTAAATAAACAAAAATAAATTAATTAATTATTAATTATATATAGTTTAATTAAATAAAACAGCAAAATTTGCAACTAGTCTTGAAAATATGAAAAATAAGTGCAATGAACTTGGGAAATTTTTTATGTACTTAAAAGTATTTATAAATAAAGATAAGAAAACAAAATAAAAAAGGATATCACAAAAGTAAATAAATAAATTTTAATTTAAATATAGTTTAGATGAAGAAAATAACAGAAAAAGGAAAACAGCCTTTTAAAAATAGGAAATCATCATAGTAAATTTTTGAAAAATTCTATTATCATTTTAAAAATATTTAAAAGTCAAAATATACATAATATAACATATTAAAACATATTAAAATAAAATATGACAAAGAAAAAATAAAATTTATACAATTTGAAATAACAAAATTGCAAATAAACAATTTATACTCAAAATTGAAATGTACATATCTTTTGCAGTTTAACTCTGTTTTCCATGAAACAAAAAGCAGTGTTCAAGTTATTAAATCTATTTTCATAATAAAAGATAAAATTTAAAATTTAAAACTTTTAAAATTTTAATTTAAAAGACAGAGTTTGACTATTTGACCAAAAATTCACTTTTTCTGGAAATATTCAACTTACACAAGTTTTGGAATTATAATTCATATAAAAATCAAGATTTATATTTAAATAATAAAATTTAATCATTTCAATAAGTAAAATAAGTTTTTTATTATTAAAATTTAAATTAAAATAATTAAAATATTCAATTAAAATAATTACAAAATACAGGGTTGTTACAAGGGTGGTTACAGTTGGTATCAGAGCATTGGCTCTAGGCAAAACTTAGAATGTATGGTAAATTTGATTTACAGAATCATTTTCATTCGAGCTTGAATCTCTTCCTTTTCAAATTTTGGAATGTTCCCTGGTTCCAAAGTTCATTCGTGTCCCTCACTATTCGTTTTCTTTCGATTCTGGAGTATCCCATAACTCCACTTCGGATGATCTTTATAGTGAATTGGCGGTTTCGCCAATATTCTAATAAAGGGGTGAAACTCCTTTACAACTAGCATTGATTCACCAGAGATTTATATTTATCCTCGGTTTATATGCTGGTATCTTTGGTTATTCCGAACTCTATCTCCTCAGATCGAATTTAGATTTACCCCAGAAAATCCATATCGATCTTATTCTTTAAGTCACGGTTGACCGGGTTAAGGTTGCCCGCGATTTATATAAACTTATCCAGTTCCTTATTCTGTTGTTTAATCATCGAATCTTCTGATTCCAACTTATCTTTAAATCAAAATTCTCTTTGATTTGATTCCATCAAATTTGAATCTTTATCCTTGTTTTGAAAAATTTATTCCTATATTTGGAAAAAAATCTAATATTATATATAAGTATAATTTTCAGAATTTTATAATTAATTTAACTAGTTGTCAAGAGATAATAGTATTTATTTATGGTTTTGTAAACCATGGGTTTTGTCTCATATAAATAATTGAATATAAACAATGGTTATAAATTAATTTGGAAATAGAAATGAATTTAAAACAAGAACTTGAGAATTCAATTTCCGACGGTTTCAAACCTTGTGTTTTAATTTTAAAAGGATATATTATTTAAATTATTTTCGAATAGGAATTTGTTTTCAAAGAACTTGAAAGTTTAAAAATTAGTGCTCTTCTCTTTGTCGCTGGAAAATAACTTCGGTGATGATCGCGACATCATCAACGTTCATTTTCGAGTTTCGAAGTGAAGAGACCGCTCTGTAGACTTACTACAGCTTTGTTTTGGTAAGTCAAATTGATTTGATTTGAATTTCTAAAATATGACTTGATCTATAATATATATAGACATATGATTTAAATTTGATCTGATAAACTATGTACATACTTTTAGTTATCTCTAAATGGTTTGAAGAAATCGAAAATTTAATTCTTAAATTTTATTTTTAAAGAATAATTTCAATTATAAAAAGAAAATAAAAAATTTTGGATAAATAATTCAAACTTGAGATAATTGAACTGGAAAGTTTTATTTGTATAATACTCAATTGCATTCCAATATAACTTACCTTAATTTTAGAAGTTAACAATGTAATTGGATAATATACAATATAAAAAGTTTTTATAAATAAAATTTGAGTGGTTATAATAAACGTTATACACTTGTATTTTAATTATAAAATGATTAACAGAGGTAAATAGAATAATGGGTAATTGAATAACCTACAATAAAATAATTTTAAAAGAACTAAGAATAAAAGGAAGCAGTTATAATAAGTGTTAGTATATTTAACATAAGTGATGAATATATTGAGAGGAATAAATTTAATTTTAATTAGGAATAAAGAAGAATAAAATTTATTAAGTACATTGTGAGTGTAAAAAAATGATTATTTTTCAAACCCATGGTTTTAAAAATTGTTAATTTAAGATGATTGGATAATAAGATAATGAAATTTGAGATAGTTAAGATTTATTTTACTTGTGTAAAGATTTATTCTCTATTTAAGTTGAAATTTCCATGCTTTCAAATTTATTTCCTTATTTTGTTTTTCAAACTATCTTTTGGTTGTTCTTATCATCCTTATCTTGCTACAGACTAATATAGGCATCTTTCTATAATCTTTCTGTTTAGAAATCTTTCGATAATCTTTGATAATCTGCACCTTGTTAAACTTATCGATAGCAATAGTTATCACGTATAATTTCAATCTCCTTGTCATCTTATCTTAATCCTATTTCACTCTATCTTTGTCTGTGCTTTCCCGTACCTCATTCCTTTTCGGGGACGAAAAGTTTTGAGTGGGGGAGAGTGTAACAACCCTAGATTTTGCCTATATATTTTAAATTTGACTTTATTTTATTTTTATTTTTTTTAAAATTTGTTTTATTTAAAACATTTCATTTTTTTAAATATAAATGTTGATTTTTATGTGAATTATAGTTTCAAACTTGTATAAATTGAATATTTTACTAAAAAGTGAATTTCTGGTCAAACTGGTCAAACTTTGAATTTTAAACTTCAAACTTAAATTATTTAAAATCTTAAACTTTTTTTTATGAAAATAGATGAAATAACTTAAATACTGCGTTCCGTTTCATTGAAAACGGATTTAAATTGTGAAAGTTATATTGTTTTCAATATTGTGTGTATATTAAGTTATTTAACAAGTATATAAATGACATTTTACTTGATATATCTTATCCTAATTTGTATATTTATGTTATTGTATGCATATTTTTGTATTATAATAATTTTAAAATGAAGTAAACAATTTTCCAAAGTCAATGGTGATTATTTGTAATTTCTGGACACCGTTTTGGATTTTTAAGCAATTTCTTTAAATCTTTTTCTATTTTCTTTAAATTTAATTTTTTTTATATGTGTTAATATGTTATTTTAAGTATATTTTGTCTTTTAAATATTTTTAAAGTGATGTTTGAATTTTTTCAAAGCTTATTGAATTTATTTCCAAATTTTAAAGCCTAGTTTCCATTTTTCTGCTATTTTCTTTATTTAAATTATATTTGAATTAAAATTTATATATTTATTTGTGAATGAATTTTTACTTTTATTTTGTTATCTTTGTTATAAATATTTTTACAAGTCCATATAAATTTTACAAAGTTCATTCTGTTTATTTTCCATTTTTCTAGGCTAGTTTGCAATTTTGTGCTATTTTATTATTTTAACCTTATATAATTAATAAATATTTATATATATCTATATTTTGTTATATTTTCGAAATTTTGACTGGAATCATTATTACTTTCAGTAATATAAACTTATATGAATAAATTAAGGAAATACCAAAGGTTTAAAAGCTTTTGAAACGTAAGTCGTTTCATTTACCGTTTCCTCATTTACTCTCTGACAGTTTTTATTTATTTATTAGCCTTTACTTCTTTCAGCTGTATATTACTTTTTTGGCCGTGTATTCCAGTCTTCATTCACTAAAAAAAAATTCCACTTCTCATTCATTCACGGCTAGGAGAAAAAAATTGGGTAATGACCTCCTCTTTTTGCACTTTTTCTTCTATTTTTTCCATACTTTTGTCTTGTTTCTTTCTTCTATTTGCATGGCATCCTCACTATTTCCATGGACACCACTCTCTACATCTATTCCCTGCCATCATCACCACCTATGCTCCAGGTCATGACCATATCTGAGCCAACCATGGTGACAAAACCCCTCAAAATCCAACATATGCCTTGAAAACATGCTAGTTTGAGCCTTGTTGTTTCACCACTTCATTTTCCACCACCACCACCACCTCTAGACGCCACCACCACCTCTGACCAGACCACCACACACCACCCCAACATCATTCCAGATCTGAACTTGAATGCCCAAGCTAAACCACTCTAAGGCCGAGCCCTTTTGTTGACCAAAACATGCTATTTTGCCTTAAACCCTTAACATTCTCAAGTTGTAACCCCTCCACCTTCAATGCCTTGTAGCCGTGCATTCTTGTGTTCATACCTGAGCCATGCTATGTCCAAACCTGAGCCAAATACACCCCTAGGCCATGCAAAACAATAATAGAAAGCAAGGCAAAAGATCGTGTGTTCATATTGCTTTTTATTTCAAAGTTATTTCAATTCAATCGGGTATTGAATCTATGTTCATGTTTGGTTTTGTTTATGGGTTGTGACAAGATCATTGAGCTTGGTTCTCTTCCCACTTGGATATATTGTTGTGTCATCTTGCCTTTTGGAATCCGTTTATGTCGTTTGTATTGCAATCTCCAGCTAAAAAGGTGAGTAAAGCTCACACGACATTTATACTTATGCAGTTGTGAAACAACAACAACTGAATGTGTAGAAAAAATATGTGATGTTATAATTACCTGTGATTAATTATATATGATGTTAAATCTGTTAAATTTCATGTCATATCATCTGTTATTATATATATGTTGTTACTGTTCATTTTTATGTATGTTTATCACACTGCAAGTTCCCTGTAGATTAGAAATCACTATGGGTTGAAATGATACATACCCGAACGGACTTTAGAATAGAGAAAAATCGTTATGGGCTGAAATGATAAGCCTGAACGGTTTTTATTTATTTTGTTTAACTTGGGATTGCGGTTTGAAATGATAGAACCCGGATTTTTCTTTTTAAACTGCAGATTGAAATGATACATATCCGTATCACTTGACCTAGGTTAGAAAACTATGTACAGACCCGTGGTTATTTTACAAAATATTTTGGATATTTTTAAGCATTTTAAAATATAAATTTATGAAATTTGGTTTAAACAGATTTTTAAATGTTTTAAAATAAAGAAATTATGATTTTTTTCTATGAGTTAAAAATGTAATTAATGAATGGTTAGATTGGATTATTGAATATAACTTAAGGTTGGAAATTTGGAATTTTGGTTAAAAACGATATTTAAGTTATATGAATAAAATGGAAATTAAATTTTATTGGAAATTGGTAAATGTGATAATTTGATTAAATTTGAATTTAAGTGATTTATTAAAGTATTATTGATTCTTCTATGAATTTAAGTGGTTAAATAAATGAATGCTTAAAAAGTGAAATTTGAAAATACTTGATGTGGAAATGTGGAATTTGGTTTTGTTTAAAGTTTTAAGTTAATTAAATATATTGGGAATTTAGTTTAATTTGTGAAATGATAATTTGGAAATGTAAACATTAATAAAGTGTTAAATGTAAAAATAGGAAGTTTACACTTGAATTTATTAAGTGGATTTGTGAAATTTGATTTAATTGTAAAATGTTGCTTTGTAAAAAGATCATTAATTAAAAGAGTATTTAATGAACATCTTTGAATGTTAAAATATGATGTTTATAATGTTTAAATGATTTAAATTGAAATGTTTTCAAATATAACTTTCGGCATCTTTTTCTGAATGTTGTAAAGGTTGAAATTTTCAATGTTTATGGTTTTAATTTAGTAAATGAACTCATAATTGTTTAAAACTTTGGAAATTCAATACTTGATTTGAAAGTATATAAACTTAAATTTTAAATGGTTTAAATGAATTATTTTGATTAAAATATAAGCTATAAAGAAGGTGATTTGGGATGATATTGAATGAATGATATCTTTGAATTTAAAGGGTATTTATAGTTGAATATTTGGATTTGAACTTATATGATGATTTGAAACTGAAGCTTTGGAAATATATGATATTTTGATATATATTAAATGTTTTGAAATGAAGCTTTGGAAAGATATGATATTTTGATATTAAAAAACATTTTTGAATGAAGTTTTGAAAGATATGATATTTTACTATATTAAAATGATTTGAAAGGAGTTTTGAAAGGATATGAAATGGTTAGAAATGACTTGATATTTACTTTGATAAATATTTGAATTTGAAAGATATGTTATGTTGATTTATTGAAATGGTTTTGGAAATGATTTAATCTTTATTTTGATAAAGATTCGGATTGAAAGGGATACTTTATTTTGAAATATAAGATATTGTTTTAAAAGTTATAACCACGGGTTATAATAACGATTGGTTGTTAAAGAGACCGGGATCGGATATTGTCTTATAGCCGGCCAATACCGAAAACCACTTTAACGACTGTGTACGCGATGGAGATTCCAGAATGAAGTAGGATGGTGGTGACGTTCTCGAGGTATATTACATGGACCCGACTCCCGTGAGTTGGCATAAGGTAGCTAAAACAGGAGCGATTGACGGACTAATAAGGTAGCACCTTTGATCGGACGCACTTCTTCATATGCCATTCTATTACTTTGTGATTGTTTGGTGCGCACCTTTGATATGGGAGTGTTGTTCGAGGTGGGCGGTAGCTGCGTGCACCGTGTTACCATTGGTCTGGAAGCGTAATTGGTATATCTACCCTGACATTGCCTAGTTGTGCCGTGTCACCTACCATAGCGAGCCTTATACGATTTTGGTTTTGTACCATACCTATGGAGTGCCCATTGACGACGCCCGTTCCGAGGGAGATTACGGTACTGTATAGACTATGGGAATATATTATTTGTTAAGGTGGAAAATGTAAAGCCTTAACGCTATTTAAAAGTAAGTTATTTTACTAATAGACACTATTATAATAACGAAGTATTACTACGTAATAAATAGTTTAACGGATCCATAGAGGATGGGCGGTCCCAAGCATCCTTTAAGTTACTTGTACGTTTACTACAGTTCACTTGAGTTGGTTTACATTGTACAGGTATGTATGTCTTGACTCGAGTATTTGTATTTTTATTTACGCTCGGGTCAGCCTGAGTTATTCACAGATTTAGATTTCCACTTTCTGAAGATTGGAATCGCTGGAGATTATCTACTTGTCAAGTTTTATCTTTTGCAGTCTGTTGTTCCTTTCAGCTCTTGTATTAGTAGACTTCTATGTAGTGAGACTTCCCTTGTACTTTATTTCTTCTGTTGTATTTTATGTAACTCTGATATTTTATATAGTAGCTTTATGAACTACTATTTCTTTTACTTCCGCTGCATTATTATTACTCTGTGTCTGTGAATCTGTGATTTTATTTACTGTATATTTTGAGATTTGCCAAATTTTTATTTACAACGCGGTATTTTGAGCAATTCAATTCCGGCATGAGTGTCTACCTATACACTTATAATGGATGCGAATGGTTGAAAATACCGGGTCGTTACAATTTTGACGAGACTTGCTTGTCTAGGTGACACGTGATGTTGGTTCGAGCTAGCTTTGGATTGAAGCATTGGATTTGGGGATGCATTCTTTTGGAGTTATTATTTCTGCTGCTGGTGTCATCTATTTTCTTTCCCCTATGTCTTGTATCTTTGATAGTATTAATATCCATTGTATCATCCTATTGTATCATATTATATCATCTGTTGTATCAGATATTGTATAAATGCTGTATATCAATGTATTATTCTTTTTCTTCCGCTGTGTTGTTATACTTAATTGTGTTATAAGCTCCGACGCACCAGGTTCGACGTTTGGATCTGCGGCATCTGAATATGAGCGTCGTATTCGGTGCCGATTTTCGAAGGTCGAGTCAGGATCGTTACAATTATACTCCAACAGCATAGCATGGTGAAAAACCTGTTACATTAATTGAAAATGTAAGAACACCAAAAAAATACAACCAAAAATTTTTACATACAATATACCAACTACAAACGAATTTGAAATCTTAATACATAATATGTTAGAACCCCTTTATTCAGAGAATCCATTAAAATGGTTTGATAGAGCACCAAGGTATTGTAAAATTGAATTAATGGAACAATACAAAGATGCCAAAGTCCGAGTTAACAGTATCATGGTATCGCCGACTGACAAAGAAGAATTTGCAAAATAAATAAAAGACCTATTAAATTCAAAATTAATACACACCTTAACAATATTATATCTTAGACTCTTTTATAGTAGAATAATCTTAGTATGGTCAATGAATCTTTGTTTCTCTTTGAGTCTTAATATCTTCGAGCTTGGTGTCTTCTTGTAGCTTATACCTGCAATCTTGATAAGTCTATATATGTATATGATTTTATATTTGTTATCTTTGAACCATAAATTGGAGATTCTAACAATCTCCCCATTTTTGATAATGACAACTATACAATCAAAAATAAATTATAAAGTGGAAGTATTATTATGTTTGTCTCCCCCTATGTATATGCGTCTCTCCCTATGTATATGCATAGATTTCTCCCCCTTTTTCATTATCCAAATGGAGGGAAACGATATAAGATATGGAGATATTAAATCGTCATAGCATGTTATCACTTCAGATCATGGAAAATCAAACTGAAAGTTCAAAATAAATTAGAAGCAATTATATCAAAAGTTATAAATAGGAAAACAAACAAGCATAAGAGTTGCAAAATAAAACAAAACTCTAATTGTACTGGTTTTGAGAATAAGATAAGCCTCTGTAGTTCTCTTAATACTCCTAGTAAGAGGATGGATCTTGCTCATATGTACTCGGCCATTGTGTTGGTCGCTCCTCATCTTCGTGAATTGAAAGGCATTGAAATGCCATTTACGATGGTTGTTGAAAATATGGAGTATCAAATATGTATATTTCATCACTCTCTTCCTCCTCTTCCTCATGTTTTGCATGAATAGGAGTCTTCCATCGGTCACCTCTTTCGTATGATGTACCTTCAGGTGAGGCTTGAGAGCGATAAACTGGTGTTTGAACCCGAGGTGGAGGTGTGGGGGAAGGCGAAGATGATGAGCATGACGAAGGTCGTCCCGTACTTTGCGCTTCACTTTGCCTAAAGTGGAGACCACTTTGTCCAAAATCTTTTCCATCTTTGTCATTCTAGTGGAGAAAGAATGTTCCAATCCAGTCGTATTTCTGTTTAAAGCTCGCTGATTGGCCGTGATTATTTTTTGGTTTTTGATTTCCAAATCACGAAGAGATTCGTTTGGCCTAAGTTCAATGCGAGCTTCTTGTATTTTGAAGTCCGAATAATATTCGATACCATGACTAGAGGTAGGTGATTGTTGAAAAGGAAAGTAGGTTTGCTGAGGAGCTCTAGTTTGAGGAGGACCATGATGTTCTTGTTCTTGTTGAGTCCATTAGTTGAAGGGGATGATACGAGGTGGACTTTTGGGAAGATGCATCAGCGATAGATATCGTGGTTCACTATCTTTTATTGGAATTTCTTCATATTGTGATATGTACGAAGGAACTCCATGATTTTGCAAGATACGCATTATATATGGAGCATCAACAATGGAACGACGATGCTAAAACCAAAATTCTTTAATTTAATTATGAATAAATTTTACTCAATTAACCAGTAGGTGACCAAATATTGCATACAAAGATCGATGGTCATTGGGATAAATTTGATCGTGACTACCTAGACGAGGAATGATGGTACTAATTATCATTCGATTTAATAGTCTAGCACATGGTCGAAGGTAAATGGATTTCCATTGTGGCATTCTATCTTCCCATATTTGATGGGTAACTTCATCCCTAGGTAGAAGACCGTGATCAGGTATATCGATTAAATCAATCCCATTAGAACAACATCCGAAAATACGACCAACGGTACACATCAATTTTAACTTCTTTTTCATAAACACTTGACCACAACCAACCAACATCATTCTCCGGATTCCAAATCTCCGAACTACATAGATTGGAGAAGAAGAGGTAAAAAGCTAGAGGATCAATGATTACCTTATTTGCATTATAACTGTAACATTCCTGAAAATTAACTACGATTAATATGGCAATTAATTTAATTTCGAAAATAAATTGTGAATTTATTCATGTATTAATTAGGAAATTTCTTGAATGAATTTAAAATTTTAGATTTTAAGTAGAGTTTGGTTTAAATTTAGGAATAAGTAATTTTATAAATAAAAAAAAAATTGATTTAAAAATAAATATGGATTTAAAGATAAATAGCAAATTTATTTGGAATATAAGAATAAGTAATTTATCAACAAATATTGGTTTTCAAAATAAAATGTATTAAAAAATAAAATAGAATTAAAAGCTTTAAATTAGTAAAATGGTTATTTCTAGAATATTGAATAGATTTGGAAGTTGTAATAAAAAGATAAAATAAATAAATGCACTCATTTTCAAAATATTATTTTTAAGTAAAATTCACCCATATAAATAAAAGTAATTACTTGTTAATGTGAAATCAAAATTTTTAAATCATTCTTTTCTTCTTTAAAAAAATTGTACTTAAATATATGAGTATATAAATAGGCATAGTTGAATTTGGAGTTTATATACCTTCTTTAGAATTTGTTGAACTAAATTTGTATATATACATATATATACATATGCAAGTATATATGAGTGTAAGCAATGTTTGAATTATATTTACAAGTGACAAAAATCACTTTTCCTGTGAAAATTGAGTACATAGAAAACATTGTAAATTAGAAAAAAATAACCAGGCTTGAATCCACAACTTCACAAGCCTGCACATCAAAGAATAATATCAGTCTCATGCTGCTAACCTGGAACTGAACCTCAAAGCTAATTTTTTCACGACGGCAACATACATTTTTTTTTTGTATAGGCAGAGAGTTTGAGGCTAATGCTCTTACTATTTCATGTCAATACTCCTGCTATTTTCTGTTGCAAATAGTGTGAGTTGCAACTTTGAACTAAAAGCAATTGAACTTCACTAATATCAATTATTTCAATCAAAGGAGTTTAAAAATAAACTAAGAATATCATATTGTGAAATAGATATCTTACATGAATTGCAGTAATAAGCCAAGCTCAGTTTCGAATTTTAAAGCCTAAAAGCATACAAAGAAAAATTTGTACAAGTGGCAAAAAGAATCTGGTTTCCTTCAAATCAAATTTTTGGGGAACTTGCAAATAATGATAGCCAGGCCATTAAGTTTCCCAAAATCTGAAATCATCTTAAAACTAAATTCGAAAATCTCTCCTCTTCAAAGAAACCATCCTCAAACTCAAACCCATTCTCTCTAAAAATTTGAAAACAAATCAAAGCATACTTCAGTTACATCTGAAACAATTTAAAACCTGGAAGTAGCAAGGCAAAGTATCAAGTAGTTTAACATTGGAAGCAAGCTTCAGATCAAAGAAGAAAAACAGGAGTTCAAGAACAACAAATAAAAGAACAAAGCAAAAGATCAAAACAAAAACTGGAAAAAAAAAATCAAAGCAAGGATAAATTTCTGGAATCAAATCAGAAGCAAAATACAAGTCCAACAATATCAAAAGGCAAGCTAGCAGATTCAGGAAGAAAATCAAAAAGGGAAACAAAGAAAAATACTGGAAAAAGAAAATCAAAGCAACAAAATTCAACAATTTTTTCTTCTCTGTTAAAAAAAATTTCAGGTGAGCAAGCCCCACTTAAATTTTCTTTTATGGTTTAAATGTTTGGATTTGCATTTAAAAATGTTTGTTGGTTGCTGAAATATGCTTGCATTGTCTATGCATACAAATAGTTGGGTATATGACTGTGTGCATTTCCTTGTTGATTCCTCAAACACTAGGATTGCATATCAAAATTTATATCTCAAAAGGAAAATAGATTTTGGTGAAGATCTTCAAATGAAATGTTATGGTATAATCAAACTTAAGTTTTAAAAACAATTTCAAATCCAAGAAACATCAAAACAAGTCCCAGGTTGTTCTTTGTTTTCTCTGTCTCTGTTTTAGATAACAAAAAGATGTAAAATTTATATATGTTTTATATGTGTTTGCAAGTGATAAATATTCAAAAATAATGATGTGAAACATGTTGTATGGGTGACAAAGTGTCCATGTGAACATAGGTGACTGGTGCATATCTGTTGGAAAGGCATATATAGCCTCTGTTATAGTTACAGGTTTCAAACCTGTCTGAGGAAAAAAATACTCAATTTCCTTTTTCTCTGACTCTTAGGTGATGATCTTTGAAAGTAAAATAATTATACCAATGTGATGTTGTTTCTAAAATAGTTTTAAATAGAAAAAAAATTAGTAAATATTCAGAAGAAAAAAAAAAGGGAAGTTACAGTAAAATGAAAATTTCATGTTAAATTCGAATGTTTAATTTTGTTGATTTGATTTTATATCTGGAACCAACAATCAAAAACAAGATTTTTAAATCAAATACGATGATTTTTAGTTATGTATGTAACGAGCAGTTTTGAGATGAACAAAAAAATGTTTTTTACCAATTCCTAATTATTAAACAAATCTTGGACGATGAAATTGGGTTTGAAGCTAGCTTAATGATTATGGAAGTCAGGAAAATGTTAGAAATTTTTTTCGATTGTGTGAATCGAGGGGACGAGATCAATATGGGGCTTAACCCTAATTTTGGGTTGAGCTGAGAGTTTTGATCGGCACGAACTTCCTGGTGGACCGAGTGTGGTGATACTCGGCGAGGCGTTAGCTGGGAGTTTTTCAGAGACGTGACCGAAGGGTGGTGACGTTCAGGTGGTCAGAGGAGGAGGGACGCGCGATTTTGTGATGATGGCTTTTGCTCCGGTTTCGCGTCAGGGGCTCGATTTCGATTTGATGAGTTTTTCGCGAGTCAGGGTGGTCGCGAGGCTTCAGGGCATCGTCGTTGACTTGCTGAGGATCGCGGCGGTGGCTGGATGTGGTTGCAGTTCGTGGGCATGTGCACGGGGTTGCGTTGTGCACTGGGTATATTATTTGGGGAAGACGACGGTTTATAAGGACGAACTGGAAGTATGAGGGATGGCGACTCGAAGAAGAGCTCGGGGAAAAGCAGGGGCGACTCGGGTTTCAACTCGAAGCGGGGCTCGAGTATATTGGGTTTTGGCACGGGGTCATACTCTGGTTTGCCTGGAAATTTTCATATTCCAGATTCTTTTTTTTTTTCTTTTAATGCATTTGTTTAATGAACCCTGAAACCATTCCTCATTATAAATGATGATTTATTCATTTGGTAGAAAGTATATTAAAAGTTTTGAAATAAAGGATTTTAAAAAAAAACAATTAAGTTTTAAATTTACATTTGTAACAAGTTATTTTAAATGAAACATTATAAATGATTTAGAGATAAAATCAAATGTTTAAATTTTTAACTTAAAAGTAAGTAAATTTATATCGTTAATGATAATCAAGTAAATAATGATTAGTAATTAAGATTAATTCATTTATACTTAAGAAAATCAAGTAAAGGATAATTAGTTATAATTAAATTAATTAATAATTGGGGATTTATTAATTAAAGTACATTAATTTGTAATTTAAGTTAATCAATTAAGTAATTAATGAATGATTAAATTAAAATAGTGATTACTTAGTGAAAGTAGTTAAGGGAAGATAATTAAGGATTAATGATTAATTAATCAATAATTAAAGGTTTATTAATAAAAGTAATTATGTTATTGATAAAATAAACCACCCAATTTATTCATCCTAGTCGTAGTTTTTTGATTGCTATTGGATGCTTTGTGATGGATGGATTTATTTGATATTTGATGCTATGTGATGCTTTGTGATGAGATGTTTTATTTGTGATGAATATATTGTTATATGAATATGCAAATCCTTTGACCCATAAACGACATTTGAATTTCGATGCGACAGGGAGTCGGATACCAATTGGTTATCCGAAACCCACATCGGATTGTAATAGTGAATCTTTGTGATTGAGAAATTTATCTTATCTATGAATCTGTAAATGAAGATAAGCGTTATGTGTTATACCGCTTATCGATATTCTTATGATTGATGTTGTGCACTATTGTGTAAAACCCCTTGGACTACACTATACACACACAAATATGGATTGCACGTGGAAATTGGTTAAGTCACAGATTTTTGAAATAGACTGTAAAATTGAATTTTTAAATCTAAATGATTTTGAGAATGGATCGGGTTTAAAATGAAAAGCTTTTGGAAAAGAATTTCTAAAATAAAGGTTATTTTGAATAACTTAATAAAGTTTTGAAACTTAATAATTCAATTTAAAATTGAATTCAAATTTTGAAAATTTAATTCTATTTTGAGAATTTATGAAGTAAAAGGTCATACAAGTTATATGGGTTTTTAAACCAATTTTAAAAGTGTTGTTTTGAGAATTTAATTTAACCCAAGTTTGAGAAACTTTAACTTGTATAATTGAAATCAAATTTTTCCAAAATGAAAACTGTTTGTTTTTAAATGATAAAGCTTCCATATAAGAAATGAATTTCCAAATTGGTATTATAGGGATTTCAAGTTTGAATTGAAATACGGTTTTCCAAGTTATGAATGAACTTTTGGAAATGGTTTTGAAAGCTGAGTTAAATCTTTTGTTTAAAAGATTAAATGGGTTAATCCAATTAAAATGGAAATTGTTTTGAAATCAGTGAATGGATCTTTGTGAATTTGGGTAAATTTTGTGAACTAAATCTTTTTGTTTAAAAGATTTAAATCGTAGTTTAAAAGGAAGTTTTGAATTTTAAGTTGTGACTTAACAAAAATCCATATCCATATGTTTTTAAGATATTGCGCTCATTTTTCGGTTTTGCCGGGAGAGGACCTTGTGTCATATAACCCATTCCGAATAATGATACGTCATTGTGGATAGCAATTGAAGACCGGTGGTGAAGACCGGGTATTTGCGAGAACGATAGGATGACCTATCGATTGTCTCTGCACTGAGTAGCTACGGTATAGAGATTCCCTAAGTGATGGAAAGTCCGATCGGGATTGTGGATACCCGGATTTGCAAGGGCTTCTTCGGAAGTGCCTTCGGTTCTGTTCGAGCCCGGAACAGACTTGTATGGTCGTGTGTCCGACACTACACTTTGAGATTTAAAGCCGATTCCTTTCAAATACATATCTGTTGGTGGCGGAGAATTTATTCTCTTAGCTTAACACCCTTCTCCGAGACGTACGAGCTCAGAGGTTATGTAGTTGAAGTTATCAGCGATATACTCCCAATTTGGTAGTGTGGCATGCTAAGTGCTGCTGTGTGATTGACGATCATTTGTTGATCATTTGTGATCAAAGCATGGCTTTGTGAAAAAGCGTAGCTTTGTGGACGAAACCTCATCGAGCCTCACAAACCGGTAATGGTCGAAACAGGAAAGATGCGGCAAGGTTTCAGGGGTAGCTCCCCTAGGGTATGACCATTCCTTCTGGAAAAGGGTAGTATCATGGTATGGAGCCCAGATACTTACTCATGTGGACACGCTATATTATTACTGTGTGATGTTGTTGGTGTAGAGGATCCTCGGTTAAAGGTCCCAAAGGACCGGGGGTGGTATATCTCAGGTTTTATTCCCCATGTGGCAATAGGAAGTTCCTTAGCCTGACCATTTGTTGGAAACCCATTCATCCAATACGTGCCTTGTACGATTTTAGTTGTAGAACCTGCCATTTAACATGGCAGCTATAGTAGGCATAGCATCATGGTACCTATGCTGGCTAGGATTTATATTATATTTTCGAAAGATTTTCCACTATGCACTAGTAATAATATCAAAGAATTTTTCTTGTAGTAAGCATGTTTGACTATCATAAGGAGAAATCTCCCCCATGTGTGCGATTGCATTGTGTGTGTGCCGGGAGGCCTTATGGTAGTTTCATTTTCCAAAAAGCATTGCGGATTTCAACAAAAAACTAAAAATCTTTTGTTTGTTTTAAAGAACAAATGTTTTTGTTTGCTCATACCAATCCCATGACTGACCTGGAGTTTATTGTTCCGTTTCTAAACTCTGGGTGCCCACCATTTTCCACACGGGCAGTCTAGAGTTTGGTTTTCCAGAGAGTCAGGTAGTAGATATCGTTTGGTAGCCTTCAGCTTTCTATTTCATCATTTTGGAGTCTTTGGAGTCCACGGACGGACTTGCTTATCTTGGTGTAACCTTTATGGTAGATTGAGCTTGGAGTTTTGGGAGCTTTGTCTTTGGAGCTTTTGGATCAGAGTTGCAGTATTGGATTCTGTGAAGACTTATCATTTTGTATCGTGTTCCGCTGTATTTTGTATTGTATTCTCTGATGTTGATGATTATCCTTGTATCAAATTGATGTATTGGATATTGTATTCATGTTGTATCAGTGATATCATCTTTTATTTTTCCGCTGTGTTATTTATCATCTAATGTTGTTGCAAGCTCCGGCGATACGAATTTGATGTGGTTTGTCGGACATCGAGTTCGGGTCGTCACAATAACTTATTAAGTTACAGCAGCCGGCATCCATAGTAATTAATAAAATTTCATTCCATCACATTGCCAAGGCGATAAAAATGACCGGAGTGGATCTTGTGCCTCGATTCGTTTGATTGCATTGGGATCATTACGGAGCCATTGGTTAATGTGAGTTTATGTGACCAGGGCTTGAGAGGAGGAGGAAGATTGGCCTTGCCTTTTCTTTTCAAAGATGGCAACTGTTAACAGCAGAATTGGTCACTAACACCCTTGAATAGATTTGTGTGGAGAGATTAATGAAGACAGTAAATTAAAACAGAGGAATATTGTAGTAGAACGCAAAAACAACAACAGAAACAAGAACACCCGATTTATAGTGGTTCGACCTAACTTCCTACATCCACTACGAAGGTAAACTTTATTGCTTTTTCAAATAATTGAATACAGATGCAATCTGTAAACAAACAGCTCGAATACAAGTTTGAGTAAGAAGGAGTTGAGTACAAAAAATTGGCAGAGTCTCTTTGGAGTTCTCCAAAAATGCCCCTTTCACTACACCCCTGCCCCTCTATTTATAGACGAAGATAGGCTGGTCCACCTACGTAGGCTCATGACCACGATACTTCGGCCCACAGTAGGCAACTCGTGTTCATCGAACCGGGCATCCAAGCCACCAATGTCGAACGATGGTTGTCGAATGACGGTTGCCGAACGATGGTTGTCGAACGATGGATGCCGAACGATCCTAGCCGACCTCGGGTCTTTTCGTTAGTAACTCAAAGCGTGTCCTCACATAACACGAGGGAAGTTACGATACGAGTTGTAGCAAAGGAAGGTTGAACGCACCACTTCAACAGCAACTATCTTGTCTAATCCAACAGGGTCGAACCAACATAGCCGAGCCGACATGGCCGAGGTATTCGTGCCGAACGACCCAAGACCGAGCCACTAAATACCGAACCAAATGAACCAATTCCTCTAGGGCCGATCCATCAAGTGCCGAACCACCCTTGCCGAGCGATCCCTCCTTGGACATCTTCACCGAACCATCTTGATCCCCCTTCCTTGACAGGGGACAACTGCCATAATGCTTCTGAAGTCGGACCACAATGAATCGAGTAACCAAGGCCGAACCAAATTTACACCGATCCACTATGTCCTAAATCATTTCGACCGAACCACTTGTTCTTTCCCATCTTGGCCAAATTTCCCCGACTTCACTCTGGCATCGAGCTGCCTTGGCCGAGCCATTGCCAAACGTACCGAGCCATGTATTGGCTGAAACAAACTTTAGTTACACCGGTCGCTTATACTTCCACCTCTTTCTTAGCTTGAGTCTCGTTTAAGTTCAATCGTAGGTTATGCGACCATCGCCATGTAGCCGGGCCAAAGTGCCAGGTAACATTTGCCCCTTGAAGTGCGTCTTATGAATCAACATGACACGCTTTGAACCAGTGAGTAGCTCCTGCTATAAGAAACTTGTTCAATCAAAACGATAATTGACTGTTGCTGCTTCATTGGCCTCCGATGATGTTTTGTGTCATCTGAACATATCAATTCAGTCTCAAGGAGATTCTTGAAATCCTGTTTTAACCCTCCGAAAGCTGAATGTATATAACCTTTTGAAGGTTAAATCACACTAGGTTTCTCAAACCTTTGCTTCTCCATCTATCAGGTGAAATCCAAATTTTCATTGCGTTGTCATCTTTAATTATAACTACATGCATATACATATACGTAATTCATTTTAATATCATTTTCATTTACTCATTATTTTATTTATTATTATTATTATCATTTTATTCATTATTGTTGTTGTCACTTCATCCATCATATATATATTTATTTTTTTATTTTAATTTTTTTAAGAACAAAGGGTAGGTCAGCATACGGAGGCCAATCCACATGATCGGTTTACTTGAGTTGGGGTTAGCATGTCTAGTAGCCGACTTCCTAAAGCATAACGACCGAGTCTATAGGAGACAGCCTGTTCATCTCCCCTCCCCCATATATAAATCCCAGCCTTCGTTCCTTCTCCTGCTTCACACTTCTTCTCTACTTTCCCAAAATCATCAATTCACTCCTCTCTGAGCTTTACTCATTATTTAGCCTTCCATTGAACCTAGATTGCATACCTCGTGACACTAATTGCTCACGAATTCAAAAAAATCCCCAGCCCAACACCTCGAAACCACTGCATACCTTGATTTCTATCCATAGGTATGAATTTCTTTCCGAACTCGGAGTCATATAAAGTTTCAGTGCTCAGGTGGATGGTTTCCCTGTTGGAAACTAGAGTGGCTACAACACAATGTTGGATCTTAAGGCTATTCAGACACTAGATGTGGTGAAATGTGTATTAACTACTTACTTATGAATATAAAACTGTATTTACTCAAATTGCAAACAGAAAGAAGTAATCAGAGAATAAGTAATAAAGTAAAATGCAGTAATGTAGATAACACCCAGATTTTTATACTGGTTTGGATTAACCAATTCTATATCCAGTCCTACACTCTATCGTGTTGAATTCCATTATAGTCGCTTGTTTTCCACGGGTGGCAAGAACACCTTTACAATCTTGGTTTCAAGGGCTACAAGACACACCCTCTTAATTTTACAGGCTACAAGAACACCTTCTCCTTATCACCAACAACAAACTGTGGCAAGTAGTCGTATCTTCAATACAGATTCTTGCAGATTCAGTACAATGATCCTATAGACCTCCAATGGCAATATATCTTTGAATTCTGTGAGGAATAGGATGAAATCAGAGAGAGAATGATGTGAATTAAAGTACAACTCTCTGATATTGTGTGGTTTGCAAATCATTGAAGAATTGGAGTGAAACAGTATCGATTTGCAAGGAGATTGAAAGAATATGCAATGGATTTATTTTGCAAATGTTTGGAGAAGAAGGAGTAAGAAAAAATAAGAATTCTTGATGTTAAAATTCGTTTTCAGAGGCCTTTATATAGTGGTTAAAGAGATGTGTCTTTTGGTGAAGAGGTGGAGAGAAATATCTCTTCATTTAAAATTTGAAATTCTAAAAAACGGCTAGCATGTTGACATCCCCCTACCCCCAATGTCGACAAGGTGTGTTGCAAAATGAACAGAAACATTAATAAGTGTTGCAAATTTTCAGCATTTCAAATTACTTATATTTGTGGATTTCTGTGATTAGATTGAAGTCAATGGTTGATGATCTTCAAGTATAATTGCCAGAGATCTTTAACAAGATATTCAAAGGTTCAACCAACTCCTCATCACTTAAAACACCTTTATCCTTTATTATTCTTCTCTTAATTGGGTTTTGTTCTTCAATTTATCTGATTAACCTTCTTCTATAATTCATTTACTTCCACGATATTCTTGTTTAACTTTGTAAATGTAACCACAATATATTTGATACGACTGCATAACTCAGAGATACATTAGTAGTAACATTTATGTGGTTGTTGTCATCAAAATCAATACCTAGGGTATTAACAATCTCCCCTTTTTTGATGATGACAACCATATAAATATTTGAAAGATAAAATATAATACTTTTATATTTGACTCCCTCCAACTCTATGCACTCCCCCTATCATTTTGCCTAGTATATTTATACCTTTTCTCCCCCTTTTTCATCAACAAAAAAGGGCAAAAAGAGTCGCTTAAATCACTGCTAAACAATTTGTAGAGTTTGTATATAAGGATAAATGCTTACAAATAAAACAAATGAGGAGAAACCAAATCAATTCAAAACATGAAATAAACTTATCAAATAATAAGATGAGTTTTAGAGTTACCGTCTTTGCCGATGCCAACCACAAATCCTTTCATATTTATCCAATGTTCAATAGATTTCTTGTCATATGCTTTGAGCATCTGCTATCTGATATACGTTGTTTGGCACCTGAAAAATTATAAAATATGCACACTGGTACCATTTTTATTCTGGTCATCCTTTGCCATGAAGCATATGTTGGCATTTTCTGTTTCTGAACCGCTATCACTTGATGATGTATCCGAATCATCCCATTTTGCAACACATGTTTCCTCTCCTTATTGAAAGTGTTTGACTTTGATTTCTTTAGTTTGGGACAGTCTCTTTTCAAATGATCGGGTTTATCACATTCGAAACACTTAACAACATTTCCATTTCTAGAATTATTGTTGTTAGTTTTTTGAAGTTTGTTTGTTATCCAATACTTCAAGAATTTCTTGAACTTCTTGGTCATAAACTCGATATCATCATCAATAGCATCATCATCCAGTACATCTTTGTCGATCATAGCATTGAGTGCTAGTGATTTCTTCTCATTGACTGATTCTCTTTTCTAATCTATAACTTTACTTCGTAGGTCATTAGGTTACCAATTAAATCTTCTACTTTCATAGTACTAATATCATTGGCTTCTTCGATTGTCAGAGTCTTCTGATCTCATTCACTAGGAAGTGAATTCAAGATCTTTTTGACTTGGTCTTCTTCGGTAATATTCTTTCCAAATGATATTAATGCATGTACTATATCTTGAAATTTAGAATACATATCAGAAATAGACTCATTTGGTTTCATTTGAAAGAGTTGAAATTAGTTAGTTAGCATAGATATCTTTATTTATTTTACTTTAGTGGTGCCTTCATGTGTGACTTGCAATGTTCTCCAAATTTCATATGTTGAATTACAAACAAACACTCGATTAAATTCATTTCTATCTAAGGAGCAAATAAAATGTTCATGGCCTTAGAGTTATTAAGTGCTTGTGTCTTTTGGTCTAGTGTCCATTTTGAATATTCAGTTTGAGGCTCTATGTACTCTAATTTGGGTAATGTTCCAAATAACCAAACCAGTAGACTACAAATAACATTTCATTGTACAAGCCCAATATGCATAACTATTGCCATCAAATAGAGGGGCTCTAGTGATAGATTGCCCTTCTACAAAAGTGTTAAAAAAAATTTTACTATGTCATTAGCCATTTATACTTTTAAAAAAACCAAGTTATGAATTTTTGAAAACCAATGCTCTGATACCAAATGTTTGAAACTGGAGTGGCGACAACACAATGTTTAATCTTAAAGTTATTTAGACACTAGAAGTGGTGAAATATGTATTAACAGCTTACTTATGAATATAAAACTGTATTTACTCAAATTGCTAACATAAAGAAGTAATCAGAGAATAAGTAAGTAATAAAGTAAAATGCAGTAATGTAAATAACATCCAGATTTTTATACTGGTTCGGATTAACCAATCCTACATCCAGTCCTGCACTCTATCATGCAGAATTCCACTATAATCGTTTTCTTTCCACGGGTGGCAAGAACACCTTTAAAATCTTGGTTTCATGGGCTGCAAGACACAACCTCTTGATTTTACAGGCTACAAGAACACCTTCTCCTTATCATCAATAACAAACTATGGCAAGTAGTCGTATCTTCAATACAGATTCTTGTAGATTCAGTACAGTGACCCTATAAACCTCCAATGGCAATATATCTTTGAATTCTTTGAGGAATAGGATGAAATCAGAGAGAGAACGATGTGAATTAAAGTATAACTATCTGATATTGTGTGGTTTGAAAATCAGTGAAGAATTGGAGTGAAACAGTATCGATTTGCAAGGAGATTGAAAGAATATGCAATGGATTTCTTTTGCAAATGTTTGGAGAAGGAGTAAGAGAAAATAAGAATTCTTGATGTTAAAATTCATTTTCAGAGACATTTCTCTCCACCTCTTCACCAAAAGACATGTCTCTTCAACCACTATACAAAGGCCTTTGAAAATTTGAAATTATTAAAAACGGCTAGCATGTCGACATCCCCTTACCCCCCATGTCGACATGGGTGTGTTGCAAAATGAACAGCAACACTAATAAGTGTTGCAAATTTTCAGCATTTTAAATTACATTATATTTATGGATTTTTGTGATTAGATTGAATTCAATGGTTGATGATCTTCAAGTATAATTGCGATGAGATCTTTAACAAGATATTATAAGGTTCAACCAACTCCTCATCTCTTCAAACACCTTTATCCTTCAGCATTCTTTTCTTACTTGGGTTTTGTACTTCAATTGCTCCGATTAACCTTCTTCTAGAATTCATTTACTTCCATCATATTCTTGTTTAACTTTTTAAAAGTATCCATAATATATTAGAAATGACTGCATAACTCAGAGATACGTTAGTAGTAATATTTATGTGGTTGTTGTCATCAAAATCAATACCTAGGGTATTAACATCCCCCTCTTCTTTTGTTATAAGAATAGGTAGAAAATGATGTAGAAGAGGGAAAGCGATGAATTAGGAATAAGAGTACACTTTAGGTTAGGGCCTCGGCCTGACTCTGATGGACGATGGCATAAATCGCCTAAGGGGAGTAGTTGTCGTCTCTTAACTCGGATATCGGGACTTAGGAGGAGGATGGAGGACGTCGCTCGATGAAGACAGATAAGGAGAAGAGGATTCGATGATTCAAGAGCGAGTATGGTTCGGTATAGTCCCAGTGGGTCGTTCGATGATGAGAGAGTGATGGAGAGGAGAGTGAGTGGGTTGATGGAGTTGGTATAGAGTGTCGTTTGGTAGCTTGCAGATGAGTGGGTCGGTATGTAAGCTTAGAGAGACAATCAGTTTCGGGCCTTGGGATCGGCATTGATAATCAAAATCACCTCAATTTGACCACAGCATATGTCAAGACCACATATTCCCACGGATCACAGAACAATGAATAATGACAAGAACTTAAGCATATGAGCATATGGAACTGGTTCGGGCTAATAACTCCATAGTTTAAACAATTATAAATGCGAATTCAACTTAACAAAAGAAATTAACAGCCTTCAACATATGATGCCAATATCTGATTCCGAGAACCCCACTACCAAACATAGGACAAGCTCTCGAAGACGGTCAGCGATGATGGTCTCCGAAGATGATAGTTTAGTGCTCAATCACACTTCATCGGTCTTTAAATCGTTGATTCTTTTATTCTCATGCTTGAATGATTGCACTAATCCACACACCATACCGGAGGAATATATTATTGCCATTATATCTAATATCGATTATCTTTCAAGTATAGTTTAAACAGGTATCTACCCATATTAAATGCTCGTTGAAGATGTCTAAAAGATCCAGCTCTGCTACAGTTTCTGATAAGCCTGAGCCAAGTTCTCAGCAGGAGGTAGTAGGAACTTCGAATCCACCAACAACCTACACATAGGGTATTCCAGATCCATCTTCTATGGTTATAGGCCTGGATCCTGATGTTATGGATGGAGCAGTTACTCTGGATCATCCTATTGATTCACAAGCTTCAAAAATCAGCGAAGCCGCTCTTCGTGCTTAATTCATGGAATCCCTTTTGATGACGTTTTAGTTCCGTCAGGACAGGATCAACCTCACTTGCCCCCATTCGGGTATACAACTTGCAATAAATTCATGTGCTGGGTCGGTATCGTGCCACCTTTCAACTCTTTTCTCCGTGAAGTGTTATGGTATATAGGGATTGCTCCAGCACAACTACGCCCCAGTAGTCACGCGTTTATTTATGGCACTTATATTCTCTTCATGAGCACCTTATTCAGACTCCCTACTCCTGAGGATATCCGCTATATTTACCGCTTCAAAAGACGGTCTGACAGTCCATCCTTCGTATTTATCGAACCACATTCTAAATGTCAAAACCTGATGGGGGCGTGGAGTGAATTTTCCCAATGCAAGCAAGAGTGGTTCTACGTACGCTGCCTCCTCCCCCTCCCTCCTCCCCGGTTTCGCGAGGAGATGGCTGGAATGGAGTACGTTTTATTACTTGATTAATGTTTGTTTGAGGCTCGAGATGCATTCTTTCTAAATTTCCTTTGACTTTTATAGGAATCCGCCCACGACCGGAAGGCACTGGATATTCTGAGGCCGTTGAGGCCATTCGAGCTAATCCTATGAGAGACCAGGAGATCAATTCCATTATTTCCAATGAGTTGCTTTACAAGTTTGGATTATTGGCGAAGGGTCGTCGAACTAGCCTCCCTACTGGCCCCCCTACAATCGGATCTATTGTGGAAAAAGGCAAAGATCGGGCTGGGCATTCGGTGCCGCCTACAGGAGGAGCCCCCGATATGTCTAAGGAAGGTGAAATGAAAGAGGCCAAGGTGCCAGAAGCGACCAAAGAGAACTTAGGTGTCGATGTTGCACCAGTAACTGATGCACCTGGCATCGACAAATCACTTCCCCTTCGAAGAGGCAAAAGAGCCTAGCCTATAAGTTGAAAAAGAAAATAGTAGGCGAGACTTCTAAAGTTACAATTACTCCGGTTGAGAAAGAGTCGTCTCCCCAACATCTAGAGGGTTCATTAAATGGTCTATACCTGACCTTCCCTGATGACTTATTGAATTACGGTTTCAATGACCCAGCGGATATGGGACTTAATTCACCCGCGAGAGGTGATGGAGGCGATCAGGCTTGTCATCAAGGAGAGAAAACCCTAATAAATGAATCCAAAGAAACTGATACGTTGGGGGAAAATACTAGGACACACACAAACACTCACACTTCAACCTACACTTAAATTTTAGCCATCATACTATTCTTACTAACTTGTCCTTACTTGGTTTTTGTGCAGGTGACATGGGGCCCACTTAAAGATTCGACCGCCTTCGTGGGTCCTCTATCTTCCACCACTCCGGTCGGGATTCAGGATCAGGTAGACGCCGAGACATGGATGACAACGGTGATAGGGACTACCATCCCAAGATTCATCGTCTTCTCGTAGAAAAACTTACGGCCATTCTTCGTATCCCAACGATCCTTCACCTCATTCAGAGCACAGTAGAGAAAAATCTGCTCAGAAGGGATCTCAATGTGAAGCTCCCTACGACCAACACTCTGGCTCATCCAGCACTAAGCAATCTCGTGAGCCCTATAAAAAGTCTATGATTCCGGCTACGCAAACTCCCCAAATCTCCGCACACGATCCATCGACAGCGGAAAAATTAGCCGAGCTTTAGGCCATATTTCTATAGATATGCTTTGACAGATTAAAGTTTCTTCCTACGATTCATCCCATTCCAAGACATGTCAAACAAAGCGTCATTGCCTGCAATAATGATGTCTATATCCATCATGATGCATTTGTTCATTTGGCGGAGAAAGTTTCAAAGGTTTCTATGGAACGTCAATACGAAATCGTTCGCCTGAAACTTAAAGCCATTCACGACAAAGAGATCATTAAGGCTCAGGATGAAGAACTATCCTCGTAAAAATCTCAACTGGAGGACGCACTAAAAACGCCAAGGATACAGCCGAGGTAGTAAGTTGTTTGGAGGCCACTCACAAAAAAGGCTTGATGAGGCAATCCAACATAGTGGTGCTCTTGCCTTTGAGAAAGACTCCACCCAAAAGGGAAAAGATATTCTCGCTCGACGACTTAAAGAGTAGGAGGAACTGGTCCTTAAAGAGAAAGAAGAAAAAACTGCTGCACGAGAAGAGTCGCAGTGATATTGTGACGAAATTGTCGCAACATGACTCTTAAAGACGATGCTTGATGAGGAACTTTCTAAGGCTTAAGCGCTAAAGGATGCAGCTCGTGAGGAAGGTAAAAGAATGACGCTGATAGAAATTGATTTTCGCCACGAGGCAGCTACTGAAGACGGTAGAGAAGAAAGTAAATGCTTGTTTGATCCGCTATCGCTGAATATAATGCCCGAATTCTCATGCAGCGAGATCTATCTTTTCTAGGCGAGGTTTACCACGAATCATTGGCCGAAGCATGGGATACTTTAATAAAAATTAAAAAATTTGAGCAGGGCATCGAAGAGGTTGATGGAGATGCTCTTGTGAAGAAAGTGCTCCGAGGAAACGAGCCTTCCGGCTTGTCTACGGCGAAAGCTCTTTTCGAAAGAGACTCCTCCTCATTAAAGGGGAAGGACGACATTGCTGCCTCATCCGCAACTGAGTCTCCAGTTCCTCCTTCCGCCCTATCGGTTGGCTGCTCATCACTCAATCCTCGAGCAGCATGTTGGCTATGACCCAGAGAAGCCCAAGCTTGATGCTCACATTCTATCCCCTATTCCAGAGGGTGAGACTCCCAAAACAGCTGAGAGTCGGCTGGAAGCCGGTATGTAGTTTTTCCTTCTAGGGTCTAAAGACCCATCGCTTATGAAGAATAATATATGTATTCTAACACTTATCCTTAACGACTCCACGTAGGTCATTCTGATCCTGAACCAACTCCAAGGAGCGATATTGCCACGAAGAAGGATGAAAAAGTACGGAAGAGCTTCACACTGGGATACTCCTAGACCCGATGCCCAAGTAATCATAGCGCTCGAGGAGGACAAACCCGAGAATTCCTCGCCTACGGACGAACATGACGAGGTTGAAATCATGGGCTCTTCCAAACCTACTTCAAAACTCAGCACGAGAGAACGAACCGCAGAGGAGGAGAAAACGAAGGCCGAAATTAAGATTGAACCTCAGATGGTAGAACTTGGTGATCCTCTAAATAGGCCCCTGAAGATAATTCTCCCGGGTGGAATCACACCTCTGGAGGTCCCTCTTCCTTCCCCGGATACCATCTCATTAAGAAGCAACGCGTCTGAGTGAAAATTCTCGGGCGAGGAGCCTTTGGAGAAACCGAAGAAGGAGAAACTATCAAAAAGTTAGCTATCCGACCATGCCTCGTTTGGCTCAATTAACCTGAATCATGTAGTTGTTTCTATTTATTTTTATAGTCGTTGTGAATAGTCCTTCACTCCAAACTCTAGAAAAGTTGTAATGGAACTTAATTTAGGATTAGTAAATAATTTTTTTTATCTTTTTCTTCCACGACTTTCATTGCTTTAACTTATTGTCTAACTTGTAGTTGAAATTCGAAATCTTGTGGGTTACGTAAGCTCTGGTCCGCTTTCACATGACTTGGAAATTTTTTGAATCGTTTATATTCTAATCCGCATTTTGAGGACTTAGAGTACTCTAGTCCGTGCTCCGGGGACTTAGAGATTTCTGAGTCATTTATACTTTAGTCCTCATTCTAGGGACTCGGAGTACTCTAGTCCGCGCTCCAGAGACTTAGAGATTTTTTGAATCGTTTATACTCTAGTCCGCACTCCGGGGACTCAGAGTACTCATGTCCGCGCTCCGGGGACTTAGAGATTTTTTGAATCATTTATACTCTAGTCTGCACTCTGGGAACTCAGAATACTCAACTCCACGCTCAGCGGACTTAGAGATTTTTTGAATTGTTTATACTCTAGTCCACACTCCGGGGACTCAGAGTACTCTAGTCCATGCTCCAGGCACTTATTGAATCGTTTAAACTCTAATACGCACTCCGAGGACTCACAGTACTCTAGTCCATGCTTCGGGGACTTAGAGATTTTTTTGAATCGTTTATACTCTAGTCCGCACTCCAATGACTCGGAGTACTCAAATCCACGCTCCGGGGACTTAGAGATTTTTTGAATCGTTTATACACTAGTGCGCACTCTGGGAATTCAAAGTACTCTAGTCCATGCTCCAGGGACTTAGAGATTTTTTGAATCGTTTATACTCTAGTCCGCACTCCGGGGACTTAGAGTACTCTAGTACATGCTTCAGGGACTTAGAGTTTTTTTTTGAATCGTTTGTGTTCTAGTCCGCACTACGGGGACTCAGAGTACTCTAGCCTACGCCTCGAGGACTTAGAGATTTTTTTAATCGTTTATACTCTAGTCCGCACTTTGGGGACTTAAAGTACTCTAGTCCATGCTCCAGGGACTTAGAGATTTTTTTGAATCGTTTATACTCTAGTCCACTACTCCAGTCTACACTCCGGGGACTCAGATTACTCTAATTCGCAATCTGGGAACTTAGAGATTTTTTTGAATCGTTTATACTCTAGTCCGCGCTCCGGGGACATAGAGATTTTTTGAATCATTTATTGATTTCTAATTTTGTATATGCGTTCATACGCTAGATAGAATAATGCGATTCAATTTTTATCATGGAATTATAACATATAAGATGTCAATAGTTCACTAAAAAACGGCTTTGAGCCTTTATAGATTATAAAAAATAGGGACAAGCTGAAATTGTCTTACTACATGTTGGAAACAAAGAACAACAAAAGGAAACATACAGTGGAAACAACTGCTACTAAAATGTAAAAGGAATAGACTAAGTGTAATAACGACGCAAATGTTCGCTATTCCATGCTCTGGGGAGTGTCATGCGTCAACAGTCGCTAGCTTGAAGGTTCCTTCCCCAAGCTTCCGTTCGATGACATACGAACCTTCCAATGTAGGATTCATATGTGATGGGATTGGAAAAACTCACTTCAAAACAAAATCACCCACATCAAAGATACTCGGTCGAATTTTTCATTATAATAACGAGTGACTCGGTACCGATACGCAGCCGCCCTTAATTCAGCTTCTTTACGTTTCTCATCGACAAAGTCCAATGATTCTAGTAAAAGATCCTGATTCATCTTAGGATCATAATGAGTCATCTGGTGAGAGGGAACTTCGAGTTCCATGGGTATAACAGCTTCAATGTCGTACTCCAAGGTGGATGGAGTATGGCCAGTCACGGACTTGTGGGTGGTTCGGTAAGCCTAGAGTGCTGTCGGAAGCTCATCCACCCACTTACCTCTTACCTTCTCCAAACGTTTTTTCAATATGGACTTGATTATTTTATTTACGGCTTTAACTTGTCAATTGGCTTTTGGGTGAGCGACTGCCGCAAACTTTTTTCAATGCAATATTTTTGGCAGAATTCTTTGAACTCCCTACTCTCAAACTGAGTTCCATTGTCCGTGATGATAGTTCGTGGAAGGATAAAACGGCATATAATGTTTCGCACAACGAAATTAATGACCTTCTTGGTGGTGATCGTAGCTAAGGGCTCTACTTCCGCCCACTTGGTGAAATAATCAACCGCAACAATTGCATATTTTGCACCACCTTCGGAGTTCGGCAAGGAGCCAATTATATCGATCCTTATATTGCAAATGGCCAAGGACTAACCATTTGTGTGAGTTCCATTGGTGGAGCTCTCGGGATCTTCACATACTTTTGACATTTGTCGCATCTTCGTACATAGTCTGCGGCATCTTGATTCATGGTTGGCCAATAGTATCCATAGCGGAGTAACTTTCTGGCTAGTGCCTACCCTCCGGTATGGTCGCTACATTCTCCTTTATGAACCTCTTTCAAGACCCGCTTTATATCGTCATTGGCGATGCACCGAAGTAAGGGAATCGAGAATCCTTTTCGATACATTACTCCATCCTGCATTATATACCACGAGGCTTTGCAAATGACTTGTCGTCTTTCGTTCTTTCTCTCGAGCAAAGTTCCACGTAACATATATTCTTCGAACGGGGTCATCCATGACTCACTTTCAGTTTCCGTCCCAAATACAACTTCCACTTCCATTCCATTTATACTCGGGACATGTAAGACTTCGACAGGAACTAAGCCCATCTGTTGTGCATCACCAGAACTTGCGAATTTCGCCAATGAATCGGCTTCCCCATTCTGTTCACGCGGGATATGTGAAATATTGTAGTATTCAAGGTCCGCCAATAGTTCTTGGACCCGAGGAAGGTATAGGGAAAGTCTTTGCCCCTTTGCTTAATAGTTTCCATGTACTTGATACACCACCAATTGTGAGTCATAAAAGATTTCAACTGATTTTATTCCAAGCTCCATGGTAAGTTTCAAGCCGGCAATCAATGCTTCATATTCAGCTTCGTTATTTGCGGATGGGAAATCGAGTTTCATAGCATAAAAAATTGATCGATTTTTGGGAGTTATAAGAATAACATCAGCCCCAAAAGTCATTGGATGCCCAATCGGTGTATAGCTTCCATTGAGTTAGGGGAATTACATCACTACCACTTGGCTCGTCTGATATGGTGAACTCTGCAATGAAGTCTGCTTGTGCTTGCTCTTGAATTGCCCTCTAGGGCAAGTAAGTGATATCGAATTGACTTAACTCAATGTTCCACTTGAGTAACCTCCCAAAGGTTTCTGGTCATTGGAGCACCTGTCACAAAGGTTGATTGGTATAAACACTGATCGGGTGTGTCCGAAAATACGGAAAGAGCTTGTGTGATGGAATCACCAAGCAATAGGCTAGCTTTTCAATCTTAGGATAATTTCCTTCTATCCCTGTTAAACTTTACTGACATAGTATACTGGATTTTGAATTCGATCCTGCTCACAAACCGAGGCTGACTGATGCCATGTTGGGACACGACCAAGTAAACATATAACTCTTCATGGTCTATAGGCTTTGACAGAACCATGGGACTCTCCAAGTGTCTCACCAGTGCTCGAAACGCATACTAATGGTCCTGCATCCATTCAAAATTTCTCTTTCCTTTGCTTATCACATCGAAGAAAGGAATACACTTGTCGGTCGCTCTGGATATGAATCGAATCAACGCGGCGAATTTTCCTTTCAAGCGTTGAACTTGCTTTATGGTTCTGGGAACTTGTATGTCTCAGATAGCTTGAATCTTTTTTGGGTTTGCTTCGATTCCTCACGCATTGACAATAAAATCCAAAAACTTTCCCGATGCAACACTAAAGGAATACTTCAGTGGATTGATTTTCATTCCATAGTATTTGAGTATATCAAACATCTCTGCTAAGTCTCGAATATGGTTGTTTGACTGCCGTGACTCCATGAGCATTTCATCCACATAGACTTCTATTGTTTTACCAATTTGGTCTTTTAACATCCGATTTACCAAATGCTGGTAAGTCGCTCCTGCATTCTTCAACCAAAAGGCATCACTATATAGCAGTACAGTCTAACGACCGTGACAAAACTAGTATGTTCTTGGTTTGGAATGTGCATCGGGATTTGATTGTATCCCGAATACGCATCCATGAATGACAATAATTCGTGTCCTGCATTGAGTCGACCAACTGATCAATTCTAGGCAAAGGAAAACTCTACTTAGGGCACGCCTTGTTCAAGTCTGAGTAATCAACACAGGTCCTCCTTTTCCCATTCTCTTTTCTCACTAGTATGGAGTTAGATTCCCATTCAGGGTAGAGGGCGTCGCGGACGAATCCATTGGCTTTAAGTTTGTCCACCTCCTCTCTGAGAGCAGCAGACCTCTACGGGTCCATATCTCTCCTCTTTTGCTTCACTGGCGCATACTTTGGGTCAATGTTCAACATATGACTTACGATGGCAGGAGAAATCCTACACATATCAGAGTGGGTCCAAGAGAAAACATCTAGGTTCGCTCGGAGGAAATCAGTAAGATCCTCGGTCATCGAGGGGTGAGTTGTGATCCAATCTTAATCACCTGTGATGGGTCATCATGGCTGACTGGAATGTCAATCGTCAGTTCAGCCGATGCTGCTTTAGACTCCTTGGGTTCTTCATCATCATCTCTCGGATCTTTGTCTCTGTAGATCCGACCCTGCTGCCCAAGCCAAGGCTCGGAAATTACTTGTCAATTTTCAAGAACATAGATGTGGACAGAGTCGTCCACAATCTTACCCTTCTCTCTTCGTTGGGCCTCTCTCAGCTCAGCCACATAAGATGCACGACTAGTCGCTTGATCGCCATGCACAACACCAACTCCTTTATCCGTCGGAAATTTCAAGGTAAAACACCATGGGGCCAAAGCTGCCCTGAACTCCGCCAGGGCCGGTCGGCCCAAAAACACGTTAAACGGAAAATCAACATCCAAAATAATGAACGGTAGGATCCATACCCTCCTACGTTCATCTTCTCCTAACTCAACCGGCAACTCTACAAAACCAATCGCATCAGTGGCCGCATCATTAAAACCATGAATGCGTGCTTCAGATGGTTTTAGATCCTTCGCCTCCATCTTCATTTGGTCATACGCCTTTTTGAAAATAATATTCACAGAATGTCCACAATCTATCAGTATTCTTCTCAAAACGCTGGTCCAATCATGGCCGAAATGAACATTGGGTGGATGGTAGGTGCCTCCACCCGGTCGGCATCCCTACTCATGAACACAATATCATCTGTCATCATGTGCTGCTGTTTCGCTGGGGTCCTGTCTTCTATGTTCGAGAAGCATTCAAAATCTGCATGCTTTAGGGAACTAACATAGCATTCCATTTCTTGTCAACTCTTGTCTGTTGGGTGAGGCCCACCAACTATCTTGTTTATAACCAATCTACCTCCAGTTCGAGCGGGTTTCTCGGGTCGGTGTAGAGTATGTCCGCGATTAGGGTCGGAGGTCCCATGTTCGCCTTCCTACGGATTCTTAACAAACTGCTGCAACTTTTTTCGTCGAATCAGCTTTTCTATAGCATCATGGAGGTATCTACATTCTTTGGTATTATGCCCGTAAGTCACATGGAAACGATAGTACTTCACAATCTTATTTTGTTCCTCGGTGGATTCCTTTGGGCGTGGGTTTCGGTATTGAAATGCATTACAGGTTGATAAATAAATATTCTCCAGAGACATGTTCAAAGGAGTGTATTCATTAAAGGTCAGGACACTTGGTTTCCACTTTCCTGCTTCCCTTTTTCTTCCAGGATTTCCTCCTCCGGATTCTTTAGATTGCCCCAGCTTATTTTGAACATTAACCTGGACCTTGCCAGAGTTATCGCTAAACTGCTTTACTACAATGTTATTTTGCACCGCCTCCTTGCTAGGCCCAAGCGCACTATTTTCCTAGTCCACCTGGCTTCCTCCCTTCTCATGAATTGGTTCGCCTTTGAATAAAAATGCTCCAGGGTAGCTGGAGGTTTTCCTGCCAGCCAATCGCTAAACTCCGAGTCCGGATCTACTCCTCGCATCACGGCCATAAGAATAGCATGGTCATTCGGGTTGCTAACTTCAGTAGCAGCAACATGAAATATTTGCAAATATTCCTTTAACGATTCCCCTGGGGCCTGGATCACACTGGATAAAGACATCATGTCCTTTGGACGAGTGGTATGGATCATAAACTGCTACACAAATTTTGTCCCTAACTCGTCAAACCTAGAGATCGATTGCGGAGGAAGTCTAGTGAACCACATTGTAGCGATTCCAGATAAGGTTATTGGGAAACATCTGCATTTAGTCATGTCATTTGCCCTAGCCGAGTCCATCATCCACTTGTATCTCATCACATGCTGTCGGGGATTAGTCTTCCCTTCATAGGCTAGAATAGTCGGCATACTAAACTTCCGAGGGTACTCAACCTGTAGGATAGCATCCATGAGCGGAGTGTGGCTCCTAGATGTGCCCCAATCATCGTTGGATAAGCCCTAGTTTTCCCTCATCGGTTGTTTGACCATAGGTGATAAATCCAGAGTCTGGATGGGAGGTGGCAAGTTGGACTCCGTCCTACGTGACTGTTCCGACTTGTGCCCCCTTGGCAAGTGATCTGCCAAATGCGCGTTCTGGGGACCCACTTTGCTACGTCCCTGACGAGGAGGTGGGACAGCCTCCACCTGTGTTCCAAATCTCAAGTTTCCCACACCAGTTTGAGTGTGATTTCCCAGGTGCAGATGAGGGGCCATGGTTCCAGGTAGGGTACCCAAACCATTTCTGTTGGATTGTTCTGTTATACCTATTTTTGTCGTTTCAATCCTACAATGTCTACGCATGTGATGTTCATCAGACGGAGCAAAGCTGTCCGATGATGAGTAGGAAGTGGGGCTTCCTCCAGCATTCTGATGTCGTTGTTGAGTAATCTGGGTCATGAGATTGGTGTTAACTTGAATTTGTTTGTTAAGTTGTCTCCTGCTTTCCACGAGTTCTCTCATCAGCTCATTGAACTCTACTCTGGTGACAACTTTCGGTTGGTTTAGGACAGTGGTAATCCCTGCACCTGGATTAGCTTGTTGATTGATGGGTTCTGCTTGTTGGACGCTGGCGGTTGCGTTGACATCTGCATTGTGGGAGGCTGATTTGGAACATGGTCTTCCCATTTTAGAGTTATCCGTCTGAACTCTGAATAGAATCTATGAACACTTGAGAATGAACTTGGATCTCTTTTGGAGGATTTCTTCAATCCAGTAGCGACAAAGTAGATCCTAACAGCCTGAGAATGCACCATCCTCAGTGAAAGCACCAGAATTGGTCACTAACACCCTTGAATAGATTTGTATGGAGAGATTAATGAAGATAGTAAATTAAAACAGAGGAATATCACAATAGAATGCAAAAACAACAACAGAAACAAGAACACCGTATTTATAGTGGTTCGGCATAACTACCTACGTCCAATCTGAATGTAAACTTTATTGCATTTTCAAATAATTGAATACTGATGCAATCCGTAAACAAACAGCTCAAATACAAGTTTGAGTAAGAAGGAGATAAGTATAAAAAATGGCAGAGTCTCTTTGGAGTTCTCCAAAAAGGTCCCTTTCACTGCACCCCTGCCCCTCTATTTATAAACAAAGATAGGCTGGTCCACCTGCGTAGGCCCTTGACCAAGATACTTCGACCCACAGTAGGCAACTCGCGTTCACCGAACCGGGCATTCCAAGCCACTAATACTGAACGATGGTTGTCGAATGATCCTAGCCGACCTCGGGTCTTTTCATCAGTAACTCAAAGCGTGTCCTCACATAACTTGAGGGAAGTTGCAGTACGAGTTGTAGCAAAGGAAGGCCGAACGCACCACTTCAACAGCAACTACCTTGCCTAATCCAACAGGGCCGAACCAACATAGTCGAGCCGATATGGCCGAGGTATTCGTGCCGAACGGCCCACGGCCGAGCCACTAAATACCAAACCAAATGAACCAATTCCTCTAGGGTCAGTCCATCAAGTATCGAGCCACCCTTGCCGAGCGATCCCTCCTAGAACATCTTGACCGAACCATCTTGATACCTCTTCCTTGACCGTGCGACAACTTCCCTAATGCTTCTGAAGCCGAACCACAACCAATTGAGCAATCAAGGCCGAACCAAATTTACACCAATCCACTATGTCCTAAATCATTTCGACCGAACCACTTGCTCTTTTCCATCTTGGCCAAAATGCCCAAACTTCACTCCGGCGCCGAGCTGCCTTGGCTGAGCCCAGTGCCAAACATGCCGAGCCATGTATTGGCTGAACCAAACTTTAGTTACACCGGTCGCTTATACTTCCACCTCTTTCTTAGCTTGAGTCTCGTCTAAGTTCAACCGTAGGTTCAACGACCAATGCCATGTAGCTGAGCAAACGTGTTGGGTAACAGTAACCGTCTTGGGAGCCATTGAATGAAGAATTTAAATGTATTGAGAGCTAGGGTTTTAGGAATTAGGAGTTGAAATGAAGGTAGAGTAAAGAGAGGGGTAAAGTTATTTATATATGGTTGTTGAAAAATTGTTGCCAATTCTGCGACAGACGTTTGTGAGGGAGTCACAAACGTCTGTGGCTTTAGAAAAACTAAAGCAGAGAGATTCGACAAACGTTTGTGATTGCTCCACAACTTTTTTGGCTACAGAAGATTTAAACAGAGAGTCTTGACAGATGACTAGGAGGTTTCCTCAGATGTCTGTGGTTACAGGTAAAATTTACCTGTAACTGGTGACAAACGTCCAATATATTCACAAACGTTTGTGATATGTAATTTCTGACATCTAGAGGAAATTTTTGAATGTGAATGAAAGTTTTTGTATAATAAATAGTATACATACAAAAAATAAATAAAAATAATTTATATGATGTGTAACATAAGTTTTAATTTTTGTTGAAGAATTCAAAATTATAGATTTGTTGTATATCCCACAAATTTGGTTCAACTTTTGTATCGTCAAGTAATGGCTTTAGTAGAGACCAACTTGGACGAGCTGGAGTGTCAATCCAAGCTAGGTTTGATGGTCTCGGTTTGCACAAATTTCTCGGAGTGATGTTATGCGCTTTTGTAGGAATTTCTTGTAATCAAGGAGACTTTTGATGTATGCAATTTTTTGTTGGTGAATGACCACAAATTGCTAGAATACACTTTTCGAAAAAAGATTGAAAGAGATCCTTGGCATCGTTGCGCGTAATACTCTTGTTAATAGTGATATATCTCATCGACTTTGTCTGTGAGAGATGTTGATTTCAGATCAATTGATAGTTTAGCTTTCTTTCCTTTAATGGAAAAGCCGGTGTGGTATGTTGGTGATGCAACAATGTCTAGAGAGACTGAAAGAGTTGATGTAGGTGCGGATTTAGTTGGTGATACATGAGTGCTATCTGATAAGGGGGATTTACAGTTGATAGTTGAATACATGGAGTTGTGATCGGAAGACGTTGTATTATTTGCATTAAAAATTTATTTGTGTTAATTTATGTTTAAGTAGAATATAATCTGAACTTATAAGATAAAATTTTGCTATATTTAGAAAATAAGTTGAGGAAATTGAGTTAAGTCATAGGAATTTAACAGATATTAGTTTTTTTTGAATGGTTGTTATTTTAAAAGATTTATGTGGTTGTTGCTAATTCTAAGTTATAAAATTAATCGTTCAGTTGAAATTTCGTATAAGCTATTACCAATTTAATTGAAGAAAACATTATTTTTATAACTTTAGTTAACCAATTAATTATACGGACAAATTCCTAGATCTCGTCTTAATTTAATAAAGTTAGCCCACTTAATGGTTTTGTAAAAATATTAGCTATTTAATTTTTGGTATTAACAAATTCTAGGGTTATTATTTCTTTTTCAACATTATCTCTCAGAAAATGGTGACGAATATCTATGTTTTTTGTTCGTGAATGATTGATTGGATTCTTAGATAAATTTATAGCATTAATATTATTGCAATATATTGGAGATTTGTTTATTATTTTTCCATAGTATTTAATTGTTTGTTGCATATATATTACTTGAGCGCAAGCCGAGGCAGCAGAATTATATTCGTCTTCGTATGTTGAAAGAGAAACACAATTTTTCTTTTTACGAAACCACAAAATTAACGATTGAATAATAAGGTGACATGTGTCACTATTACTTTTTCTATCCGATTTACATCCACCAAAATCCGCATCACTGTAATATACAAGTTCAAACATACTACCTTTTGGATAAAATAGACCATAATCTTTAGTGTTGGTTAAATATCGTAAAATCCGTTTAACTATCCGATGATGTGATTCTTTAGGTTATGCTTGAAATCTTTCGCATAAACAAACACTCATCATAATATATGGTCTACTAGAGGTTAAGTATAGTACGAATCCTATTGTGCTTCGATATAGTTTTTGATCGAACTCTTTTCCATTTTCATCTTTGTCTAGATGAGTGATAGTGCTCATTGGAGTGAGTTTACTTGATGTATTATCCATTCCAAAACGTTTTAGTAGTTCTTTACAGTGTTATCTTGATTTATAAAAATTCTGTTATTTAAATGTTCTATTTATAATCCTAAAAAAATTCAATTAACCCATATGAGACATTTCAAATCCGTTTGTCGTTATTGTAGATAATTCATTGCATAAATTTTCGTTTGTAGTTCCAAATATAATATCATCAACATAAATTTGAAGAATTAATATATCATTATGTTCTCTTTTAATAAATAATGTTGTATCTATTTGACCAATTTGAAAACCGAAATTAAATAAATGTGATTTTAATCGATCATACCAAGCTCAAAGTGCTTGTTTTAAACCATATAATGCTTTTTTAAGTTTAAAAACATGATGTGGATATTTTTCGTGAACAAATAGTGGTGATTGTTCTACGTAAACATTTTCTTTTATAAAATCATTTAAGAAAGCACTTTTAACTTCCATTTGAAATAGCTTAACATTATGATGACATGCAAAAGCAAGTAATATTCTTATGGCTTCAAGACGTGCCACAGGTGCAAAAGTCTCTTCATAATCAATTCCTTATTCTTGATTGCATCCCTTGCCACTAATCTTGCTTTATTACATATAATATTTCCCTTTTCAACAGCTTTGTTTTTAAAAACCCATTTTGTTCCACTTATTGATTGATCATTTCCAGACATTATTTCATTTAAATTGATTAAGTTTTTCTTACATAGCTAAAATCCATAAATCACCATTTGATGCGTCCTTGTAATATTTTGGTTCAAAATTAGATATAAATGCTACATTACTCATTTGATTTATTTGTCTTCTAGTCGAAACTTTGTTATCGAGATTTTCAATTATGTTATCAGTAGGATGATTTTTTTAAATACGGAGTGGTGATTTCAAATTATTGTTATTTTGATTATCATTATTATTTTCAATCATAGTTTCAATGGCTTTATTTTGATTATTGTCAAAAATTTCTTCGCCGTCATTATTTATATTTTTAAAAATTTTATCAAATGAGCATGAAGACTTCCCTTTATAACATTTCTTCGTTTATTTAAAATTTTGTAAGCTTTACTTTGATCGGAATATCCAACAAAAATTCCTTCATCTACTTTTGAATCGAATTTATCAAGATTATCTTTTGTATTTAGAATAAAGCATTTTGATCCAAATATTCGAAAATATGATACTTTTGGTTTCTTCTTGTAGAGCGTTTCATAACATGTATTTTTAGTCATAGGTCTAAGAGTTACACGATTTAATACGTAACATGCAATAGCAACTGCTTCGACCCAAAAATTCTTTAGTAAGCCACTGCCATTTAGGAGAGTTCAAGAACATTCTTGCAAAGTGTGATTTTTCTTTCAACTACTCTTCTGTTATGGTGTTCGTGGAAATGAAAAATTATGAGTAATTCTCATTTTATCGTGGTTTATTACAAAAGTTTGTAAATAAATCGTTTTCAAATTCTCCACCGTGATCACTTCTTATACCTTTTATTTTTAAATCCCCATTAGAGTCTTCATTTTCTTAGCAAAATTTTTATACGTTTCGGATGCATCACTTTTATGCTTTAAAAATAGCTTCCAAGTATATCTTGAAAAATCATATATAATTATAAAGACATATTCATTGTGATTTATCGAACGCGCTTGAGTTGGACCAAATAAGTACAAATGAAGTAATTCAAGAGGTTGTGTAGTAGATATTTCATTTTTAGATTTAAACGAGCTTTTCTTTAATTTTCCAATTTGACATGCATCGCATAGATTTTTAATTATGAAATTTATTTGGATAATCCTCCTACCAAATTGTTTTTAGCTAATTTATTTATATATTTGAAATTTATGTGACAAGCTTTTATGTCATATCCATGGATCATCATGATTTGCAATCAAGTATAAATCATTATAATGATTAATATTCATGTTTAGAATAAAAATATTTCGATTTCTTGTTCCTTCAAAAATCAAAGTTTTATTTTCATCAAAGATGTTGCATTTATCTTTTTCAAAATCGATTTTAAATCTCTTATCGCATAATTAGTGCTAAGTAAATTATGTTTTAAGTTTCTAACTAATAAGACATTTGAAATAATAGGAGAAGTAGATATACCGACATTGATGACGTTTCCAATTCCGATAACATGTCCTTTGGAATTATCCTCAAAAGTGACCGTGCCACCATCCATGTAAGTGATGTTTGCTAGCATGTGTGCATTTTCCGTCATATGTTTGAAGCATCCACTATCGAGTATCAATTTCTCCTTATTATTAGTTTTTGGGTACCTGCAAAATAAATAAAAAATTAATTGGTACCCAATTTCTCTGTTAGGATCCTATGTATTAGTAGGAGAAGGTAGCCATACCCATGAGGGTTTGGAACATTTAGACATGTAATTTTCATTATGAACTATATCTTTTTGATATACATCTATGTGTTTTTTAATCAATTCATTATTTATTTTAGAAATCCATATTATAATGATTTTTGTTTCCTTATTTTCATGTTTAGATTTTGTTTTTCTAAAATTTGTATATAATGTACTATACTTCTTAAATCTTGGATTATTATTAGAAACCAGATTATTTCTAGAATGTTTATGAATTTTTTCGTTAAATCCTAATCTCGTCCTATTTGCTAATGGTTTTGAAATCTTTATCAAATTATCTAGATTTTGCTTTCCTTTATTAAATTTTGAAACGTTATTAATAATTTTATCTAATTTATTTTTGAGATCAGAAATTTCTAGATTGGCTAATTCTAAATTTTGTTTTAAATCGTTCTTCTCTTTTTTAAGTTTATAATTCTCTATTTTGTTATTCTTTATATCACGTGTTAAAGAAGCACTTTGAGATGATAATTTTCTACATTCTTTTTGTGCTAATTTTAATTCTTCTTCTAAAATAATTTTCACGTCTTTTAACAATCCAATTTCTAATTCAGCTCTATTTAATTTTTCCACATTTTTGTCACTTAATTTTTTTAATTCTCTATACTTTTCATCTAATTCTATACTAATTTCAAGAATTTTATCATGCTAATTCAGGACGTACATCATTCATGTTAGCCATGAAGCAAACATTTGCTTGTTCTGAGTTACTATCTCTATCGGATGATGAGGAAGAGTCAGAATCATTTCAGTTACTTGAAATGATCTTCTCTTTTTCTTGAAATTTTGAATTTTTTTTTCTTTTTACCATTGTTGAGTAGCGGACAATCTTTCTTCATATAGCCAAATTTATCATACCAAAGCACTTCATTGATGTTTGATTTGAGGAATTTGTGTTGCTATTGTTTTGAAATTTCGTCATCCATTTGAACTTCTTGAACTTGTTGTTATTTTTGGCTATGAAAGCTGTCTCATCTTTTTCCAAGTTGGAATCGTCATTATTTTCCTGAAAAGCGATGTTTTTTCTTTTTTGATTTTGTTGTTTTCTTGCTTGTAAATTAGCTTCATACGAAAAATTAGATTTCCTATTAACTCTTCGACTTTGAGTTGGGAAAGATCGTTAGCTTCTTCGATGGATAAAACTTTTCTTTCCCATTCGTTTGTCAAAGATTTCAAAATTCGTGTGACTAAACCAAAATCAGTGACTTTAACACTTGGTGTCATAATACCATGTTGTATAGTTTGAAATCTAAATGTCAATAATTGACTCATTTGATTTCATTTTAAAAGATGAAAATTGATTTTGTAGAATAAAATTTTTTATTTGCTTAACTTTTTTTGTGCCTCCATGGGTAATTTGTAATGTACTCCATATATCATAAGCAGTAGTGGAAAGCATGACTCTTGAAAATTCATTTTTATCCAGTGAGCAAAATAAAACATGCATAGCTTTGGCATTGTTAGATTCCCCTGCTTTTTGTGCACAGTCCATGTGCCAATATTAGTGTAAGGTGCTTCATATTTATTTTGAGTTGCTTGCTATATTTCTAATCCATTTGTTTCAATAAAAATTCGCATGCGTATCAACCAATAAGCATAATTAAAACCAGTAAGTAGTGGTGGACGAACGTTTAATTGACCTTCTTGAAATGTACTTGCATTTTAATGATTTCAATAACGTGTTACTGTAGATTGAAATAACTTTACCCTGATACCAATTGAAAATCTTGTAGATCGTATATTATCTAATTTGTGCATAATATGCAAGTGCACAGGTTAATGCATAGCAGACAGTAAATGGTAAAGTACAAAAATGGTGCAAACCAAAGTTTTTATACTGGTTCAAACGTCCCGTCCTACGTGTAGTCGCGAAGCTCCTATTCGGTATTTCCTTTAAACAAATTATCCTTACTTCGTCCAGAGGAATATGCTAATACAAAAGTATCGCTGACAATCTTGTGTTTCAAATAACACGGTTTTTGAATTATAGTACAAATCTTCCTATGATCTCCTTTTGAGTATGAATTTGAGTGCTTTGAGTTGTAGGAATTGATTTAACCAAAATTCTACTTTGGTTAAAATAGATTGAGAGTATTTGAATAATGTATATGCAAGAGAGTGTTAGAAATCAAGAGAGTAAAGAATAGATTAAATCAAGTTGGATGATTTCTACTTCTCAATCAAAGTGATGTTTATAGATTTAAAAAGGTGCAAATGAAGGATTGTTACTATTTGAGAAAGTCTATTCATTTTACTGGCCGCGACCTTTCGTTGAAAGGTGATTTCTTTTTATTTCAAAACAGAGGTGTCTATTCAGAATTGACGGTTTTAACCCATGACATACGTCTGTGGTAAAATACTCAGACGTCTGTGACTTGTTTAAATTTTAATCCGAGAATTATCACAGACGTATGTGGTTTTATCACAAACATTTGTGAGGTGTAAAAATAGTTTTTCATCTTAATTTTGATGTACATGAAAATATGTGTGTTCATGTATGCATATATACTCAAAAAGACCTTAACAATATTATATCTAGGACTCTTTTATTGTGGAATAATCTTAGTATGGTCAATAAATCTTCGTTTCTCTTTGAGTCTCAATATCTTCGAGCATGGTGTCTTTTTGTAGCATATACATGCAATCTTGGTACGGTCTATATATGTGTGTGATTGTATAGTTGTTATCATTGAAACATAAATTAGAGCTTTTAACAAATGGATGGCGGTTGTGTGAATGACAATCTTAAGTTGAATTGTCTATTGTGAGAATACCCTATCATCAATTGGTGTAAAAGGTGCACCAAACTTTTCACATGATGGACCAGTAAGACAAAGATGTGAATTATAATATCATCGGTCAAATGAATAGTTCTGTAAGTCTTTGATTATGTTAAAAGCATTTATATGGTGCATGAAATTCATGAGTTTTTGCAATCAAAAAGGTTATAAAAAGGAATTTAAAAAATAATTGTAGTCTCTAACCGACTTTCTATTACAACACTGCCATAAATTAAAAATATTGGTACTCAGTGAATAGTAAAAAATTGCGGTTGCTACATGAGTTAAGGCAGATACTCTGTTTTTTAATTTCTTAGTAGTAATTGTAGCACGCATTTTGTGCCAAGAAAAAAACAACAATTATATGACAGATAAGATCATTTATTAATTTAAATCATAGTTATGGTAGTATTTTTTAAAATGAACTAAAATACCAGTTAAAAGCTTCAAATAAAATTTTGTAGACGGGTTAAGGTAATGTCAAAGAACTTAATATTCTTAAATGCATAATATTTTTCCAAGAGCAAAGCAGAAGTAGACCATGTTTCAGTACATTTGAATGTCAAATTATACCCTTACATACCAAAATGTACGGCATAATTTATCTCGCCTATTATGATTTATAATTCTACAATCACACGTTCAAGCCGGTTAACAGCAAGTTAGATTGAACGAAAAATGAACATAACAGATGAAAGGGAAAAAATCACTAAATCATGAGTATGGAATTTGTTAAGAATTATTGTAAAAAAATAGTTTGAGTACCTTTCAAAATTAGCAATGCAGTTTACTGTTATAGTTTCATAAATAGTGAAAAAATCATGCTTGTAACAAATTAACAAACATTAAATCTACCATTGCATGGATAAAACATATAATGTCATATAAACTATAGCAACAGACAACACTAACCGGGTATACTTGAGGAGAGAAATGAAATTCTTAAGCTAGATTAAGTGCATACCTGCATCCCTATACGTATAGAGTTGTTATGGTAATGTTAAATTTACCAATACCAGTCAATCGGGTATCATTTTAAAGTAAAGACAGTATACCAGCATAATCGATACGGTAACGGTAAATTTATCATTTTTTAGGGTAAAATATCGGTAATATTTTTTCAAAACCAGCGGTAACGGTAATTTACCAGTCCATTCATAACATATTGATATTCATGTAAGATATTGTATTACGGGCTTTTAAAAGTAAAAAAATAGTTCAATTTATTTCAGTAATTCAACTCAAATGATGATAAATACACTTCTTTTTATGTCCTTTATTAAATGACCCAATGAGATATATAATGAAGCATCATTCAATGTAAAAATATATCAGCCTGTTATTTTTCTAGACAAACGGTAATTTATCATTACTAGTGTAACGGTTAGCAGTTTATTGGTATATCAGTCATCGGTATACCGATCAATCAGTAACGGTAAACAATTTTAGTTTACCGGTAAAAACAGTACGGTAATAGTATTTACAAAATGGTAACGATAACCATTACCATAACAGTCTGTTTATGAATGAAATCCTAAAGCTGTAATTCGGCCTATTAATCAATTTAGGCCTTGACTAAGTACATCACCATGTTAGCAGTTACGTTTATATAACTTAATCGAGTTATTGATATTAAAGTCAGCATGCTTATTTGAAGAAACGGCTATCTACTTGTAGCATCGATTTACTCATTCAATTTTTATCAATAAGTGCAAGGATATATCCAATTATTTCATTTGTAAACGTACAAGTGACTCTAAATTGGATAGTAGGGTTCCTTGGAGTGAGATTTAGAGTTTAGATCACTCGCTTCAAGTACATGGATGATGATTTCAACGTCAGTAGGTTTTTAGGAGAACGAACCCTTAAACGAAGGGGTTTTTCAGCTAAAAAATAATTTGATCAATACATATTTAATAGTAATTCAGCTGAACAGTTCATTTGGTGAAAAAAAATGACCCATTTATGATTCTTTTAAATAAATTTTTGCCAATGATGAAGTGGAATATAAATATCATGTTTGGTTCGACTATTTACTTGGATCATTTTCCAATTACTTTACCTTCTAATAATCAAAATAATATATATAAAATATTTAGATTTGAAAAAATTGGTTGTTAAAAAATAATTTTTCAGGATTACATTATCCTACGAGCTATTGATTCACCTAAAAATAAATTTATAATACATACCATCTTTAAAAAAATATTAATAAGTACTACAAAAATTCAACATTGAATTAATGAGATTGCAACGTAAGTAAATACCCCGCATACATTGAATAGTAATAGAAAAAACAATCGATCCATGCAACGATTTGTTCAAAAACAAAAAATTAGGTCTTACTTACATTATTAATTTCAATTTGCTCCGTCATTATTGATGATAAGAGAAGAATTACTGTGTTTATAGTTAATGTTTTGGTTTTTTGTATTCACACTCTTCGGTTATGCAAAAACATACAATCGTTTTTTACTTAATTTTGCATAACGATCGAAGTGGCTGTGTGTAGTATTTTCTCTGAATTAATTTTAGTTTCTATTTAAACGACGTTAGAGATAGTTTATATGTGTATAGATAGTAACATCCTATAATAAAGAAAATAATACTAGTTTCAGTGAATAACTTTAAAAAAAATAAGTATTAATTTAGTTGAGAAAAATGTAGCTTTTAATAGTAGAAGCAACAATAGCACTTTAAATATCTTTTTAATTGATATGTATGTCATTGAATCTGACGCTATGTTATATTATGAAGTTAGTTAGATTTTAAGATGTAATTTGAATATAACATTCATCTCAAAACTTTGATTTAGGAATGTAATCTTTCCCCTAAGGATTTAGTTGATTGAGCTCATTTGCATAGTTGCCCATAAGTCTATTTGAATTATGTGTAGGTCTATTTCCCCAAATGATATACGTCATACTTAGGTTGCTTGTAACGACCTTCATTTCGAACCATTCAAATCGACAATCATCCATTCATGTCAGACTTGAATTGCTCAAAATAACAGATTGTTAATTTATATTTGGCAAAACTCAACATATACACTAAATAAATCAATCGTAGAATCACAGACATAGAGTAATGTGAAAATAAGCAACGGAATAGATAAATAGTAGTTCATGAAGCTACTAAAGAACATCGGAGTTTAAAACAAAAATACAACAGAAATCTCAAATACAGAGTAGTCTCAAATACAAAAATAACTGACAAGACTGAACAGAAATAAGTGGAAATAACTGAAAGCTGAATAGATAAGTCAGATCTTCAAGCAAAGCTCAAGCTCCAAAGGTGAGGCTCAAATGCTATGACACTTAGTCTGACGCGAGAATAAGGCAAAACACAAAATACTCGATTCAGGATTAACATTCTTATGCTAGTAAATCAACTCAAGTGAAATGTCAACTGAAATACAAAATCACTTAAAGGATGTTTGGGATTCCCATCTTTTAAGGATTCATTAAACTATCTACATACACAGTACAATATGCAACATAGATAATTTCTATAGTAAAGTAAACTATTAAAATAGCGTTAAGACGTTATACATATGCCCCTTAACACATTTTTATATATCCCCATAGTCTATACAGATACTGTAAACTCCACCAAAATAATGGGATACTCAGGGAGCACTCCATAGATATGGTACAAAACAAACTCGTAGAGAGCACGATAAGGCATGCGACAAGGCACGCGAGGCAATGCCCAGGATAGGATTCTACCGTTTTGTGGATCCGGACTGCTGGTAACGCATAGCAGCTACTACCGCCCACCTCGAAACACACTCCCATAATCAAAGGTGCACCCAATCAAATCACAAAGTAATAGAATGATATCGAAGAAATATGCCCGATCGGAGGAGCGGCATCACATGGCCCGGCATGACTCCTGTTTTAGCCACATCAAGCTGACTCATGGGAGTCGGGGTTATATTAATACCTCATGAAGAATCGCCGCCAAACCATCCTATTTCATTCTGGAATCTTCACCACGTACATAGTTGTTAAAGTGGTTTTTGATATTGGCAGAGAGTATGAAAATATCCGATCCTGGTCTCTTTAACAACCAAACGCTTATTTCACACCTTGGTCGTTTTATTTCAAAACAGTTCATACTTCATACCAAAATATCATATTCATTCCAAAAATCATATCACTTTCAAAATCATATCCCTTTCGAAATCATATTCACTTTAAATCATTTTCATAAAATGATTAAACCATCATATCAAAGTATTCACATTTAAATCCATTAAATCTAAATCATAACGGTTCTAACTTAAACGGTTTAAATATTGAAATAGTATATATATTGAAATAGTTATAAACCAAAATAGTTTATATTTAAAAATAGGTTATAGATAAAAATAGTTTATATATTAAAGTAGTTATATATTAAAATAGATTATACCGAAAATATTTTCAAACCAGAATCATTGCTTCTAATTTCATAAATCAATTCAAATCATTTCTAGTTCCAAACTTCTGTTTAAATCAATCTCAGTTCAATAATTTTAACTAAAGGTTTAAGGTTCAATACAAATTCTCATAAAACCATTTTTAATTTATATCGATATCAAATCCAGGTTTGAACCATAAGTTTAAACCACTTTCAATTCAATGGGTTTCAAAGTTTAAATATTCAAATAATTTCAATAACTCAATTTGATAAATTTCATTTATTTTGAAAATCAACTTTAGTCCTATTTAAATTTCCAAAATATGCACCTCATCATTTTTAATAACATTTGAATAAAATCTCATGTTACAAATTTAAGTTAATATTAAATATTCAATTTTAGATTTATTTAATGTTGAAAATATTCATCTAATCACTTCTTATCAAATCAAGTTATAAAAGCATACGTTTCAAAATCTCAAATTCAATAAGTCAAATCAAACCTTATTTAAATTCAATTCTAAACAAATTTAATTATAAATCAATTCTTATTTAAATTCAATTCTTAACAAATTAAATTACAAATCAATTCTTATTTAATTTAACTTTCCGACTTCCATTTACTTAAAGTTACTACAAAAAACTATTTTAGAATATGAATAAAATTGTAAACGAATATTTAAAACATATTATATATATTAGTTAAATTAAATTCTTATTTAATTTTATTATATTAGTTATTATTAAATTAAATCTTATTATTATTAAATCAATTTTAAATCTTATTTTATATATTATAAAAATAATAAAGTTATAAGTAAAATTTTATAATTTTTATTTTAAACTTAACTTATAATTTTAAAATATCCAAAACAAATAATTTTAAAAATCTAACTATTGCACATATATTAAAATTTAAAATCTTTATATTGTATTTAAAAATCAATATTTATTAAAACCCATATATTTCTTTTTAAACTTTGGAATCATTTTCAAAATGGATCAACAGTGTCCGTACATATTTTTCTATCCAATGGTCAAGTGATACAGATATTTATCATCTCAATCCGTAATAATTTAAATTTATGGGTATATATCATTTTAACCCGCAATCCCAAAATTCAAAATGAATGAAAATGGCTTGGGTTTATCATTTCAAACCCATAACGATTTTTCCCTAATCTATCAGATCGTTTAGGTATATATCATTTCAACCCATGGCGATTTTCCTAAACTAACAAGGAACTTGTAGAGTAGAAACAATATGATAATAATATAGCATATCAACGACAGACATATATCACAATTGACAATATAACATATATATGACAGGTTATGGTGTCATATGTCATCAGTAAACAATTGCACATGATGACATATCATATTTAACAATTAAGTAATTAACAATTCAAATTTAACAACGTATTTCAATCGCCATTTCATGCGAATTAAATTTACTAAATATAAAAATGTTAACCGTGAGTGATCGCTAACCTTTCGAGGCTAGAGAAATTAGACAACTCGACAAGCTACCAATTGAATCACGAACTAGACAATCGACCAGTCCAAACGAAAAATCCCAAAGCAGAGAAAGGTGGACTCGAGATCGATGAAACAACACACACATACATAATTTTATATGAAATATATATATTACATTTAAAAATCAGTATTTAATTTAAAAACGCATATTTAGGGTAAAATCTATATATGTATATCTTAGAATCAATATTATTAAAAACGTATATACATGTATACTTTAAAATCAATATTTAATTAAAATACATATAAAATCAAATCTTTATATATATATATATCATATTAAAAAAATCAATACTAAAAAATCAAGCAACTCCTCAGCTATGAAAACCAATATATATTATAAAAATATAAGCTTTATATGCAACTGATTATATATAAAACTATGTGTGTGTGTATACTTATAATTTTCTTCCTTCAAATTAGCAAACAACAAACAAAGAAGAGAAGGAGAATAGTTTGGGTTTGGTTTCGGGTCAGTAGTGCTCGGGTTCGTGAATGGAAGGGTGAACAGCTAAGTTGGAGCAGCACAAGGGAAGGCTGAACTGGCGCTGGCTGGGGTGTTGCGGCGTTCTGGTTGACCGAGGCGTACGGGCATCCTACTTCAGCTATAGGTCCGGTTGGCAGAGATAGGCTAGGCGAGGTAGAGAGAGAGAGGGGAGATAGGCGGTCGACGCGAGTTCTCTGGCTAGGCTGAGCAAAGAGGATAAGCGGGGTTCGATAGTCTTGGGACGTTGTTGGCGTGTGGAGTTTCAGGTGGCATGGGTGACCAGATGATGAACGGGCTGAGAGGGTGGAAACATTAGTTGAGGAAGGTGGTATGGCTTGGCACGTGGCTACAGGGTGGAGGATGGGAAAATAGGAGAGGAAGGCGACTTGCAGAGTTGCAGCTGTCCAATGAAGGAAGGGAGCGGCTTTAGGTAAGAAGCACAGGTAGGAGGTTGGAGCAATTTTCGATGACAAGCGGGTTCATAGGTTTATAGGCCAAGGAACAAGCAAAGTTCCAAAGAAGCAAATATATAATTTAATACATAATAATATTATTTTTCAGAAAGATTGAACAGAAGCTACAGACATAGTATAAAAGCTTGATATCATATTATTTTTTTCTCTCTCAAGGAATAAACAGGACGAACAGAAGATAGCAGAGAAAGATATAAAATGACGAACCATAAGAAAAGTTGGAATATGGAAAGTCAAAAATTGAATTGTGAAAAATATAAAGGCAGTGGCCATTGGGTTTCAACCGGTGAATAAATGAATGATCACTAAGAAACCAAAAGGTTCAAATAGGTACCCATACGGCTAATCGTTTCGCAAATTTCGCTTCGTACCGACATCGAATTACAGCAATGAATGTACTACGGAGATCAGCATGATGAGACAAACAGAACGGTATACAGATATGCGCGATACGATCATCCTATCAAAAGTCGATATTCACTGCCAAAATGCTGTTAAACCATTGAAAATAATATAAACGAAGCTAAAGCAGTCCAAATTTGACGAAACGAAATATGACATCACTCAAAAAATGATTTACATTTTATTATATAAAATATTCATGTTTCAAAAGTATTTTATCTAATCAAATTTTAACTGATTTAAATTTTTAAAACTGAAATTATGTAACAGACGCATACCAAATATCAAATTTTCATCGCTAAATTTTATTATTTATTTTCATGATTTTTTTTAGTTAATTATGTTATTAAAATCGTTAAAATTCTCGGATCGTTACATTATTGTTTCTCGTACATGTTACATTTTCTCCTCCTGCATATATATGTATATAATAGACTTATATACATATATATGTCAGAGCCTCACATTGTTTATTAAGTTTTTTTAGTTTTAGCTATAGGCATGGCACGTTCCATTCAAATATTCTCATTTCTTGGATGTGCATAGGATGTGTCGAGCTTCGATGATGCAGGACCTTCTACAGCTTATTTGGATTTCCTTAATAGATTTAAATTTGCTCATAGCCATGATGGATTGAGCTAATTTCGAGGATACCATTTTTAGTGGATTATAGCATTTTATTATTTTATTATGGACCTTAGTTTTCTAGGATGAGGGTTTTTCTTATTTTTATTTTATATTGTATGGGGTAGGAATTATCACGCATCGGTATGTTGACAGCTTTATTTTCTAATGTAGAATAAAATACATAAGTACCCTCCTCCTTTAATAGAGGATCATCCATTCTTTCTTAAAAAAGGTATCTTATGGGGGTAAAATTAAACCATTGTATATAAATAAAGCGCATCCGTTGATGAGATTGTATGCCATATGCAACAATCTGCGTTTTTGGACGGTTTAAATCAACGACAAACCACACGTCAGACTCAAACCATTCAAAAGAGAATATTGTTATGGGGTAAATAAGAAAAGCAGAGAAGGAAAGAAAAAAATAGGAAACGTCGCAGCGGAATGACAAAATATAATAATCAAATAAACAGTTAATGAAGCTGTTTACAAATGACATTTGATTATTCTTTTTTAAAATACAGACCAGAGTTACATACAACAAGAATAAATAATAAATAAATGCAGCGGAACAACATGATGCAGTGGAATTAATATTATTAATACTAGTATACAAATCTCTGTCTTCGTCCTCCAGAATGCAGTCTTCGATAAACTGAAAAGCTCAGAGTGACCCGAACGAATTGAAAAGAAAAAACACTCGAGTCAAAACTAAGATATCTTATGTAAGTTAAATCAATAGTAAATAAATACGAGTGTAATGGCGTTAGAGATGTTTGCACGATTTGACATCTCCTATCCAGTGTCTCACATGAGGGAAATAACTTAAGAGATGTTTGGGATTTCCATCTCTTAAGGATCCACTAAACTATCTATTATGTAGCATAATGCGCTATTTTAATAGTGTCTATAGTAAAGTAAAATATTAAAATAGCATTAAGGCATTACCCATATCCCCCTTAACACGTTTTGTATATTCTCATAGTCTATACAGTACGTAAGCTCCTCCATGAGGTTTTACCCAGAGGGCACTCCATAGGTATGACACAAAACAAACTCGTAAAAGGCGCGATAGGGCATGTAAACACGGCACTCGAGGCCGCCAGGGTAGATATACCAATTGCACTTCCGGGCTGGTGGTAACACATAGCAGCTACTACCACCCGCCTCGAACACACTCCCATAATCAAAATCGAGGGGTGGCCACCATATCAATCATAAAATGATAGTATGGTATCGAAGAAAAGCGCCTGATCGGAGATGCAACCTCACTTGGCCTGGTATAGCTCCTATTTTAGCCACATCTAAGCAGACTCACGGGAGTCAGGGTCACGTAAATACCTCATACAGAATCGTTCGGCAAACCATCCTACTTCATTTCTGGAATCTCCACCATGTACACAATTGTGAAAGTGGTTTTCTTGTATTGGCAGAGAGTATGACAATATCCGATCTCTGTCTCTTTAACAACCAAACGCTTATTTCAAACCAGATAGTTCTTTTACATTTTAAAGTGTAACGACCTGAAAATTTTAGCGGTTTAAATAACAAAATTAACTAATTTTTTTTGAAATTTAAGACTATAAAATTTTGCAATGAAATTTGATAGTTGAGATGCATCCATTAAAACATAGCAAATGTCAAATTTTCGTTGGAAAATAAGGAAGTTAATTCTGTTGTGCAATTTTCAATTTCAATTTAAATCAGTAAATTGATGTAAATAAAATACTACTGAAATTTGAATATTTTTATATAATAAAAAAGTGAACTATTTTCTGAGTAAGACATCATACTTCGTTTCGCCAAATTTGAACTTCTCTAGGCCCGTTTATCTTATTTTCAAGGAATTTGCAGCAATTTGGCAGGAACTATCGAGTTTTGATAGAATGATCGTATCCATAATATGTGTGTACCATTCTGTTCATCTCATCATGCTTATCTCCACAGTATATTCATTTTTGCATTTCGAAGTCCGGTACACGGTGAAATTCGTGAAAACAGTTAACCATAGCGGTACACGTTTCATGCCATTTGAGTTTTGTGTCCATTCAATTTCCACCATGGATCAACTCAGTAGCTATTAGCTTTTAATACATCTCTGAATTCAATTTTGACTTTCCATTTTCCTTTGGTTTCAATTTAAATTAATTGGTTCGTCCAGACTTTTCCCTTTCTCTCTGTTCTAACTGAAACGAAATTTATATAAAATATATAATAATATATAGGGTCGTTTATATTTACCTGCCCTTCTTTTCCCCGAAGCTTGCTCGTCCATGTCCAAACCTATTCTACTCCCTTGCTTCATATTTTTTTTAAAATAAATATATAGATATACACATACACACACAAAGTTTACAAAGTTTGATAGGACAAGCCAATCACCTTCCTTCCTTCAAGAAATTGCCGTCACCCTTTGTTTTCCTTTCACCACTATCATGCCTTCAGCCATTGATCCGCCTCCTAACACGCCACCTGACAGTCGAAGCAGCCTCTCCCTTCGGCCACACAAACCCCATCACTTCGGCAACTTCCAAAACAACCCACACCGCTCACCATCTTCCACCGCCTTATCGGCCTGCTCGTGCAGCCCTTGTTCAACTTCTTCACCACAACCCTTACCCCGCATATCCTTCCTTCCTCTATCTCCACGTTAAACCTCCTATTGCCATTCATCTCTCACCACTCACCCCACTCCATTAAGCATGCAACAACCTCCGCCTCACTCACTCCCTCCCACATGGTACCCGAAACCACCCAGCAACCATTACCCATCCCTTCTGATACCCTGACTTGCCAAGCTCCACCTTACTGCTCCAACCCGCCACCAAAATAGCCTCAACCAGATGGTGCCTTCACCACTCAACACAGCACGTCGAGCAACATCAGCCTCACCGTCACATATTCCCTTCGATCTCAAAGCCTAGATCTGCATATATATTTACCTATCAAGTCCGTGTATATAATTTTACATATCAAATCTGCATATATATATATATATATATATATATATATATATATATATATATATATATATATATAGCTTACATATCCAAGTCTACATATATGTGTTTAAGGTATATACTTAGGTCTATGCTAATTCTGTTGACTAGATTTTGTAATAGCTAAAAAAAGAAAAAAAATTATATATATATATATATATATATATATATATATATATATATATATATTGTTGTGAAGGCAAGTCCGCTGTAGTTGAGTAACACGCATATAGATTGGATATAGTCTGCATATATTTATGTATTGTATCTGCACATATTTCGAGTAGCATGCATATGTATTTGTTTACATATATGTAGCTTACATGTATATTTGTTTGTATATGTGTGTGTTTACAGTATAAAGATTTTGCTTGATTTCTTTTATATATAAATATCGATATGTTTTATTTTATATAATATATAAATTATAAAATTTGGTTATATAAGGGGTATATAAGTTATAATCTGTTGTATATATATAAAGTGTATAAACTATAATATGCTTTCAGTAAAACTACAATCTATTGTTATATATATATATATATATAGCATTATAAACTATATTACCTGCGTTATATAAATTTTTAAGATGAATGGCAGTTTTATAAAGCTCCAGATTTATATAAGTCGTTTTCATTTTTTCTGCACTTTCCTTATTATGGATTTTTCTTCTTTTTTGTGTTAAGATTTCTAAATAAGTTTTGGAAATAACTTAATATACATTGATTATGTTTAATATCGTTTTGAGGAATATTAGGAAAATAAGGGTTAATAAATATTGATCTTAGTGAAATATAATATGAAGAGTTTTATCTTAAATATGTGATTAAAACTAAATATTTATTTTAAGATAAGGTAATATACATTTGTTTTCTTTGAATTCTATGTCTCGTCCGTTGATGTCCGTATCGCAGTAGTTTATGTACTGTCTCACTGTCCCGTTATTGATGCGTGCTTATCTGTATCCGTCTACATCTTGTTATCGTTGTTTTTCTCTAGCCTCGAAAGGTGAGCAATCACCCACGATTAACATTATTATATTCAATAAATTTAAATTCACATTGAATGACAACTGAAATATGTTGTTAAATTTGAACTGTTAATTATATAACTGCTACATATGATATGCCATTTTCTGCAATTGTTCATCTATGACATATGACAACATGACCTGTTAATTGTATATTTAAATTGTTAGCTGTGATATATGCTCATCATTTTTATGTTATGTTATGTTATTTTATTTTTCTCACTCTGCAAGTTCCCCATTAGTTTAGAACTTCTATGGGTTGAAATGATACATACATGAACGATATTGTAGAATAGGGGGGAAATATGGGTTAAAATGATAACCCAAGCGATTTTCATTGATTTTGAATTTTGGGATTGCGAGTGGAAATGATATTTACCCGTAAATATTTAATTTGCGGATTGAAATGATAAATATCTGTATCACTTGACCATTGGATAGAAAATTATGTACGGACACCGTCGGTCAATATTTAAAAAATGATTTCCAAAGTTTGTAAGGAAATATATGGATTTTATTGAATATTGACTTTAAAAAATATAATATATAAATGTTATTTTTATATGTATAAAATTTTGATTTTAAATAATATGTTTTGGGAAATTTTAATTTATAAGTTGTTTTGAAAATATAATTTTTAAGATTTTTCTTATAATTTTATTATTTTAAAGATATATAAAATAAGATTTAATACAAAATACATTTAGCAATAAGATTTAATTTAATGAAAATTTAATTTAATTAGTATATAATATGTTTAAGTATTTATTGAAATTTATATAATATTTAAAAATAGATTTTTAAAACATTAATAGTAAAGGTTGGGAAGATAAATTAATGTTGACTTGAAATTTAAATTTCTTAATAATTGAATTTGAATAAGAATTGATTTAACTTGCTGGTTTTGAGATTTTCAAAGTTATGATTGATAACATCATTTGATAAAAGTGATTAAGCGAATATTTTCAAATTTGAATAAAATTAAAGCGAAATATTGAAATATAAATGAAACTTATATTCCAAATGTTTGAATTTTTAAATTTTGAATCTTACTGGAACTGAAGTGATAGTTCAAACCTGGATTTGAAATCGAGATAAAATGAAATGGTTTATTTAGAATTTGAATTGAATCTTTGACCTTTAAATTTAAATGGTTAATATGGAATTGATTTAAATTGAATTTTTGGAATTTATGTTGATTTGAATCGATTTGAGAAATAGGATGAAACTAATTTTATTATATAAATTATTTTAATATATAAATTATTTTAATATATAAATTATTCTAGTTTATAACTACTTTAATATACATACATACTATTTTCAATATCTAAATTATTTAAGTTGGAAGTGTTAAGATTTTAAAAGTGTTATGATTTCAAAAGTGTTATGATCTCAAAAGTGTTATGACTTCAAAAGTGTTATGATTTCGAAAAATGTTATAATTTTGAAAGTATTGTGATTTTGGAAATGAAAATATTATTTGAAGTGAATAATGATATAAAAATTGATATGGTTTTGAAATGAATATGATATTATGATATAAAGTATGAACTATTTGAAATGAAATGACCATGGTGTGAAATAAGCGTTTGATTGTTAAAGAGACTAGGATCGGATATTCGCATACTCTCTGCCAATACAGAAAACCACTTTAACAACTGTGTACGTGGTGGAGATTCCAGAATGAAATAGGATGGTTTGGCGATGATTCTATATAAGGTTTTAGCGTAGCCCTGACTCCCGTGAGTCAGCTTGATGTAGCTAAAACATGAGCTATACCGGACCAAGTGGGATCATTCTCCCAATTGTGCACATTTCTTCGGTACCATTTTATTTCTTTTGTGATTTGATTGGGTGCAGCTTTGATTTGGGAGCGTGTCACGAGATGGGCGGTAGTAGCTGCTATGCGTTACCACCAGTCCACGAGTGCAAATGGTATATCTACCCTGGCATTGTGTGCCTTGTCACATGGCCTATCGCTCCTTCTACGAGTTTGTTTTGTGTCGTACCTATGGAGTGCTCCCTGATAGCCCACCTACGGGTGGAGTTTACAGTATCTGTATAGACTACGACATTATATAAAAATGTGTTAAGGGGGATATGTGTAACGCCTTAACGCTATTTTAATACTTTAGTTTACTATAGACATTATTATAATAGCGTAGATTACTACATAGTAGATAGTTCCATGGATCATTAGAGGATAGAAATCCCAAACATCCTTTAAGTTAATTGTATTTCAGTTGACAGTTCACTTGAATTGAATTTATTAACATAAAGATGTTAATCCTGACTCGAGTGTTTTGTGTTTTGCTTTATGCGCAGGTCAGACTAAGTGTCACAGCATTTGAGACTCAACTTTGGAGTTTGAAGCTTTGCTTGAAGATCGGTCTTTGTCTTCCGTTTCCCAGTTGTTTCCAGTTGATTAGTTCAGACTTGTCAATTGTTTCTGTATTAGATACTATTCTGCATTTAAGATATCTGTTGTATTTTACTGCAAACTCTGATGTTTATATAGTAGCTTCATGAACTACTATTTATCTATTCCGTTGCTTATTATTGTAATACTCTGTGTCTGTGATTATGTGATTGATTTATTTACTGTATATGCTGAGTTTCGTCAAATATAAATAAAAAACTGTTGTTTTGAAAAATTCAAGTTTGACATGTGCGGATGCGAATGGTTCGAAATACCAAGTCGTTACAGTTGGTATCAGAGCTTTGGTTTAGGCAAATTTAGCATATGAAGTAAAAAAATTAATTCAGAATCACCTTCGTTCGAGCTTGAATTTCTTTCACTTTGATTCGGATTTCTTTTGAATCTGGGAACTATCCCTCTGTTCTGAAATCCATTCTTGTTTTCCTGCTCGGATTCTTTTGACTGGAGCATCCCATAGCTTCATCCTCAACTGTTAACTTCATCCTTTTGTGTGACTTGTCCCATCGGCGGTCCCGCCAACTTTAGGATGATTTGTAAAAGGGGTGAAACTCCTTTACAACAAGCGTCGATTAACTAGAGATCTCTACATCCTCGCTCATGGTGCTACTATCTCTTTCCAAACCCGAACCGTTTCTCTTGTCGATCACCAAGGTAGTTCTTTTGTGATCGAATGTAGATTTCCTTGGGATTTCACAGGAAGTTTATCATTTTGCGTGATGTTCAGCCTTGTGATCTTGACTTTCTCCGTTAGTCAGGGATTATCCTGATATCGGGTGAAGTCACTTCTCCACCTCCTTAGCGAAAAATTGAATTCCGCATCGATCCTATCCCTGGAGCTTAACTTGTGTCCTGGTTCTCGTTGATGATATTCTCACCTTCTCTATGTCTCGGTTTACCCAGTTAAGGTCGTCCGCGATTTATATAAGTCTATCCATCTTTTCTCTTTTGTAATCTATCTATCTTTTCTCGCTTTCGAGCCTATTTATCTTAGTTAGAATTCTCTTTGATTAGGTCCTTCTGAATTTGAATCCCTATCCTTGTTTTAAAATCCATCCTTGAATCATCGAGTGAGGGAGTGTATTTATTGTTAATATAAAATTATTATATTGTGTTGTTTGAATTGTTAAGTTGATTTGGGGTTTCGATCGATTTGTCTGGCCAACGTTATCGATGGAAATTCCAAAATACTGGGACAGAGCAAACTGACACAACATTGTTTTCGAAATTTGTAAATGGAATAGATTTATATGTAATTATATTTATATATAAGAGTATAATTTTCTGAAATTCGATAGTTAAATGAATTGGTTGTCAAAAATGATAATACTAGATTATCATTTATTGTTTTGTTAACATTTCTAAACCTTAACTATTGTTAAGATTTAAATATGGTTTGAAAAAATTGATTTGAAAGTGTAATGAATTTAAATTTAAAATTTAAGAATTAAATTTCTGGTGCCTTTCGAATTTGGTTTTCAAAGTTTTGAAATTATATTATTTGGAAGTAATTCCGCATGAAATTAATTTCAAAGAATTTAAAAGAAGAAAATCACTACACTCCTTTTTTGTCGCTGGAAAATAATTTCGGTGATGACTACAGCATCATCAACATTCATTTTCGAGTCTCGGATTGGAGAGACAGCTTAGTAGTTTGCTGCACTTTCGTTTTGTAGATGGATTTGATTGGAATTTCTGGAGTATGATTTGATTTATAATATATATATATATATATATATATATATATATATATATATATGTATATGTTTGTATATATACATTTATTTTAAATGTCTTGAAGTGAAACCAAAAATTTAATTTTTAAATTATGTGTTAAGTAATGGTTTCAGACTATTGAAATGAAGCAATTTTTTTGAATAATTGGAATGTTTAAAATGAGAAATGGAATTTAAACAACTTGAAATAATTGAATTAGGATAAAGTTTATTTGTATAACACTCAATTACATTCTATAACATATATAGCTTACCTAAAATATAAGCTTAAAAATAAATGTGACTGTGTAATTGAAGGTTATACAAGAGGAATTTAAATAATAAAAATATTTAAACTAAATTTTGCTTAATAGAAATGTTAAAAAAAATGTAGATTTGTATAGTGTTCAATTATGTTCTGAAACACTAACTCCCCTGGGAAAAGGGTTGAACGTAATTGAATAATATATAATATAAAATATAAGTAATAAGATGTTTAAAATGAAGTATCGTTAAGGAAACTTATAAATAAAATTTAGTGGTAATAATAAATGTATACATATTAATCCATGTTGCAAAATATGTTAAGTGAATAAATTAAATAATAAAGGGACTAATAAAATATAATTTGTTTTGAAAGAAAATGAACTTAATTTATAAGGTAAAGTGAATTGGATGGAGATGTATGTTAGTTTAAAGATAAGTTAATCAGAATAACAATAATAAATGGAAAATCCTATAGTTTGAATTAAGAGTTTTGAATGAACAACTTTCAATTAACAAGCTTTGAATTGAATAAAATAAATGGAAATTAAGTGTAGTATTTGGTACTATTTATTTCAAATCTATCTTTTCTTCCGGTTGTTTCTATTTCCCCTATCTCGTTCCTTTTTTAGGACGAAAAGTTTTGAGTAGGGGAGAGTGTTATGAATCGTAAATTTTAACGGTTTAAATAACGAATTTACTGATTTTTTGTGAAATTTAAGACTATAAAATTTTGCAGTGAAATTTGATAGTTGAGATGCGTCTATTACAACACAGCTAATGTCAAATTTTCGTCGGAAAATATGGAAGTTAGTTCTGTTGTGTAATTTTCAATTTCAATTTAAATCAGTACATTGATGTAAATAAAATACTATTGAAATCTAAATATTTTTATATAATAAAAATGTGAACTATTTTCTGAGTAAGACATATACTTCGTTTCGCCAAATTTGTTCTTCTTTAGGCCCGTTCATCTTATTTTCGACGATTTGTAGCAATTTCGCAGCAAATACCGAGTTTTAATAGAATGATCGTATCTATAATATGCGTGTACCATTCTGTTCGTCTCGTCATGCTGATCTCCATAGTATATTCATTTGTGCATTTCAGAGTCCGGTACGCGGTGAAATCCGTGAAAACGGTTAACCGAATCGGTACCCGTTTCATGCCATTTGAGTTTTGTGTCCATTCAATTTCCACCATGGATCAACTCAATATCTCCTAGCTTTTGACACATCTCTGAATTCAATTTTGACTTTCCCTATTCCTTTAATTTCAATTTCAATTAATTGGTTCTTCCGGACTTTTCCCTTCCTCTCTATTTTAATTGAAACAAAATTTATATAAAAATATAATAATATATGGGGTCATTTATATTTGCCCGCTCTTCTTCTCCCTGAAGCTTGCTCGTCCATGTCCAAACCTATTCTTCTCTCTTACTTCATTTTTTTTATAAAATAATATATATACACACAAAGTTTGATACGACGAAGCCGATCACATTCCTTCCTTCTAGAAATCGCCATCACCCTCTGTTTTCCAACCGCCACCATCATCCCCTCAGCCACTGATCCACCTCCTAACTCCCCACCTGACAGCCGAAGTAGCCTCTCCCACCGGCCACACAAACCCCATCACTTCCGCAACTTCTGAAACAACCCACACCCTTACCATCTTCCACCGCCTTATCGGCCTGCTCATGCACCCCTTGTTCGTCTCCTTCACCACAACCCTTACCCCGCATGTTCTTCCTCCCTCTATCTCCACGTTAAACCTCCTATTGTCATTCATCTCCCATCTCTCTCCCCACTCCATTGAGCATGCAACCTCCTCCGCCTCACTCTCTCCCACCCACATGAAATCCGAAACCACCCAGCAGCCATTACCAATCCCCTCAGACGCGCTGACCCGCCGAGCTCCGCCTAAAACTGCTCCGACCAGCCACCCAAAGTAGACTCAACCAGACATCGCCTTCACTACTCAACACAGCACGCCGAGCAACAGTCAGCCTCACCGTCCCATCTTCCCTCCGATCTCAAAGCCCAGGTCTGCATATATGTTGTTTACCTATCAAGTCTGTGTATATATTTTTACATATCAAATCTGCATATATATATTGCTTGCATATCCAAGTCTGCATATATGTGTTTAAGGTATATACTTAGATCTATGCTAATACTTTTGACTAGATTTTGTAATTGCTAAAAAAAGAAATAAAATTATATATATAAGTATGTGTGTGTATTGTTGTAAAGTCAAGTCTGCATATAGTCGAGTAACATGCATATAGATTGGATATAGTCTGCATATATTATTATGTATGGTGTCTACATATATTTACGTATTGTGTCTGCATACATTTCGAATAGCATGCATATGTATTTGTTTACATATATATAGCTTACATATATATTTGTTTGTATATATGTGTGTGTGTATTTATAGTATAAAAATTTTGTTTGATTTCTTATATGTATATATCGATATCAATATGTTTTATTTTATATAATATATAAAATGTAAAATATGGTTATATATATTGTATATAAGTTATAATCTGTTGTGTATATATAAAGTGTATAAACTATAATCTGGTTTCAATAAAACTATAATCTGTTGTTACATACACACACACACACATACATATATAGCTTTATAAACTATATTACTTGTGTTATATAAAATTTTAGATGAATGGTAGTTTTATAAAGCTCTAGATTTATATAGGTTGTTTTCATTTTGTCTGCACTGTCCTTATTATGGATTTTTCTTTTTCTTTGTGTTAAGATTTCTAAATAAGTTTTGGCAATAACTTAATATACATTGATTATGTTTAATATCAGTTTGAGGAATTTTGAGAAAATAAGGGTTTAATAAATATTGACCTTAATGAAATATAATATGAAGAGTTTTATCTTAAGTATGTGATTAAAATTGAATATTGATTTTAAGATAAGATAATATACATTTGTTTTCTTTGAATTCTAAATCTTGTCTGTCGCTGTCCGTATCACAGCAGTTCATCTCTTGTCTAGCTGTCCCGTTGTCGATCTGTGCTTATCTGTATCCGTCTACATCTTGTTATCATTGTTTTCTCTAGGCTCGAAAAGTGAGTAATCACTCACGATTAACATTCTTACATTCAATAAATTTAAATTCACATTAAATGACAACTGAAATATGCTGTTAAATTTGAACTGTTAATTATATAATTGCTATATGATATGTCATTTTCTATAATTGTTCATCTATGACATATGACAACATGATCTGTTAATTATATATTTAAATTGTTAACTGTGATATATTCTCATCATTGATATGTTATGTTATATTATTTTATTTTTCTCACTCTGCAAGTTCTTCATTAGTTTAGAACTCCCTATGGGTTGAAATGATACATACCCGAACGATATTCTAGAATAGGAGAAAAATCGTTATGAGTTGAAATGATAAACCTAAGCAATTTTCATTGATTTTGAATTTTGGTATTGCTGGTTGAAATGATATATAAACGTAAATATTTAATTTGTGGATTGAAATGATAAATATCTGTATCACTTGACCTTTGAATAGGAAATTATATACGGGCACCGTTAGTCTATATTTGAAAAATGATTTTCAAAGTTTGAAAGGAAATATATGGATTTTATTGAATATTGACTTTTAAAAATATAATATATAAATGTTATTTCTATATGCATAAAATTTATGTTTTAAATAATACGTTTTTGGAAATTTTAATTTATAAGGGTTTTTGAAAATATAATTTTTTAGAATTTTATTATAATTTTATTATTCTAAAGATATATAAAATAAGATTTAACAAAAACACATTTACTAATAAGATTTAATTTAATAAAAAATTAATTTAATTAGTATATAATATGTTTAAGTATTTACTTAAATTTATATTAATATTGAAAAAGAGAATTTTATAACTTTAATAATAAAGGTTGGGAAGGTAAATTAATGTTGACTTCGAATTTAAATTGGTTAATAATTGAATTTAAATAGTTACTAATTGAATTTAAATAAGAATTGATTTGAACTTACCGATTTTGAGATTTTGAAATATATGATTGATAACATGATTTGATAAAAGTGATTAAGTGAATATTTTCAAATTTGAATAAAATTAAAGGGAAAAATTGAAATATAAATGAAACTTATATTGAAAATGTTTGAATATTTAAATTTTGAATCTTATTGGAATTGAAGTGATGGTTCAAACCTGGATTTGAATCGAGATAAATTGAAATGGTTTAATTAGAATTTGAATTGAATCTTTGACCTTTAAATTTAAATGGTTAAACTGGAATTGATTTCAAATGAATTTTTGAAATTTAAGTTGATTTGAATCGATTTGAGAAATTGAAGGAAACTAATTTTATTATATTATTATTTTAATATATAAACAATTCTAATTTATTACTATTTTAATATATTACTATTTTCAATATCTAAACTATTTAAGTTAGAACTGTTATGGTCTCAAAAGTGTTATGATCTCAAAAGTGTTATGATTTCAAAAGTGTTATGATTTTCGAAAGTGTTATAATTTTGAAAGTGTTACGATTTTGGAAATGAATATTACCTAAAGTGAATAATGATATAAAAATTGATATGGTTTTGAAACGAATATGATATTTTGATATAAAGTATGAACTATTTGAACTGAAATGACCACGATGTGAAATAAGTATTTGGTTGTTAAAGAGAATGTGATCAAATATTGTCATACTCTCTGCCAATACCGAAAACCACTTTAACAACTGTGTACGTGGTGAATTGCAGAACGAAGTAGGATGGTTTGGCGAGATTCTATATGAGGTTTTAGCGCAGCCCTGACTCCCCTGATTTAGCTTGATGTGGCTGAAACAGGAGCTATACCGGACCAAGTGGGGTCATTCCCCCGATCGGGCACATTTCACTGATACCATTCTATGGCTTTCATGATTTGATTGGGTGCACCTTAGATTTGGAAGTGTGTCACGAGGTGGACGGCGGTAGCTGTTATACGTTACCAACAGTCTAGGAGTGAAAATGGTATATCTACCCTGGCATTGCCTCGCGTGCCTTGTCACATGCTGTATCACGCCTTCTACGAGTTTGTTTTGTGTCGCACCTATGGAGTGCTCCCTAGTAGCCCATCCGTGGGTGGAGTTTACAATATCTGTATAGACTATGATGTTATTTAAAAATGTGTTAAGGGGGATATGGGTAACGCCTGAATGCTATTTTAATACTTTACTTTACTATAGACATTATTATAATAGCGTAGATTACTATATAGTAGATAGTTCCACGGATACTTAGAGGATGGAAATTTCAAACATCCTTTAAGTTACTTATATTTCAGTTGACAGTTCACTTGAATTGAATTTATTAACATAAGGATAAGGATGTTAATCCTGGCTCGAGTGTTTTGTGTTTTGCTTTATGCTCTGGTCAGACTGAGTATAACAGTTTTTGAGACTCACCTTTGGAGTTTGGAGCTTTGCTTGAAGATCGGTCTTTGTCTATTCAACTTCTCAGTTGTTTCCAGTTGATTAGTTCAGACTTGTCAATTGTTTCTGTATTAGATACTATTCTGTATTCAAGATATCTATTGTATTTTACTGTAAACTCTGATGTATATATAGTAGCTTCATGAACTATTATTTATCTATTATGCTGCTTATTGTTGTAATACTCTGTGATTCTATGATTGTTTATTTACTGTATATGCTGAGTTTCGCCAAATATAAATTAACAATCTGTTGATTTGAACAATTCAAGTCCGTCATATGTGGATGCGAATTGTTCGAAATATCAGGTCATTATACAAAGTCAATTCACAATTGATATCAAAGTATCATATTTTCAAAACCATATCATTTTTGAACTCATATTTACCTTCAAAATTATATCCCTTTGAAATCATATCACTTTCGAATCCATATTTCCAAAACAGATTAAATCCTCGTTTAAAATCATCATATTCCTTAAATATGTCATTTGAATCCCACATGTTATTACTTCATTTAGTCGTACTCTGCTTAAAAATCAAGGATATATTTCAGTTGACATGTCATTTGAATTTTTTAAAGGATTCACGTAAAAAATTCAATTTTTCAATCCAATTCTATTTCAGTATATCATGCAACTGGATTCAAAGTTTAAATATTTAAGATCATTTAATTTAACCAATCCAGTGTCCGTATATAATTTTCTACCCTATGGTCAAGTAATACGGATATTTATAATTTCAATTGGCAAATATTTAAATTACGGGTATATCATTTCAAGCTGCAATCCCGAATTTAATTAAAATCCATAAAATCGCTCGATTCTATTATTTCAACCAATAACGATTTTTCCCTAATCTATAGATCGTTCGGGTATGTATCATTTCAATGCATAGGGAACTTGCAGTGTCATAATAATATAAAATACAACTTCCAGTCATCCAATATCAACAATCAAATATACATCACAATCATCATCCAACTCAATCAATAAACATCAATAGATAACTAATTACCATTAACAGGTATTAAATTGACAATTAAATTTAATATTAAATTAAACGATGATTAAATACAATAAAAGTCAAATTTAACTAGAATGACGATTTAAACGTACCAAACATCTACCAATCAATTCCAAATCACATCATAAATTCAATTTAACTAACAAAGATAATTTAGTAGTTATGAGTGGGTTAAAACACTCACCTTTGATTTCAAATCGATATGAAATCCAAAATAAGGCCCAAAATTCGACAGTCTTAGAATTCGTCCAAACCAGTTCTATAATGTCCGGAATTTTGATACGATCCCAACGGAGCAAACCGCGCGTAAATCTAACCTCGTACGCGAAAGTTATGATTAATTGAACGATTTGGATATAAATAAAAAAATAAAACACGTCAACTGCAACGCCATGCTCACGTAACCCTAGCCTCAATCTCGATCGCACACACGAAGGGTTCAACCGCTAACCTTTTGCCTCTCACCGCTGCTTCCACGACCATCTGACCCAAGATCAGACAGTGCCATGAGCTCGCCCTTTGCAAGCCGCTCCGCCCCAGGGTCGCACGACCCTTCAATCGCCACATACAAACTCGCCTTCCGCCACATATTGCTTAGAATTCTGGCAACCTCTGAGCATGATGCGACGAACGATGACCACTACTGAGCCTGCTCTCCATCCTCTACACAAACGGCGCCTTCCGATCGTCGATCGAGCGAAGATCCACCGTTGGATCGTCCAAAACCTAGAATGGACGGTCGCGGTTCATCCTCGATTTCTGGAAAAATAGTGAATCCGATTGAAAAATGAATCGCACCGGTGAATTACATTTGTTAAAAGCTTCAAATTGATATATAATATAGTTTGAGGAGTTTTAATTTTTCGATTTGGTTTTGAAATTGAATTTGGGTTTGGATCTACAACCACTAGAAAGAAGAAGGAACTGATAGATGGAATAGACAGATACATACAGAAATGAGAAATAAAAAGGCTGCTAGGGTTTAGAATGATCTATATATATATATATTAATGAAGGTCGATAAGAATGAATAACATATCGAACTGGTTCGAATAAACAATAACGACCCGAAAAGCCCATTTCGCTTCTGAAACGAAAGTGGATCATCCCATATATCAAAATAGATGTTTTCGATAATTTAAACTCAATAGAACAGGTTTCAAGTCATAATTCCATCATATGAAGAAGTTAGCTTTACAATCAGCTTATTTCAAATTGATTTCAATTAAATTGATTTCTGCGCATTTCGAATTCTTACAATCAAACGACAAGTCTGATCGCTACGAAACTTGAAATCTTATAATAATTCAACGTTATGGATCCGACGAAACTAGTTTCATCGAAATCTGAGACAGTTGGCCAAAATGGCTATTTTCACATTAATTAAATAAATTAATATTAAATTAATTAAATCGCTTTTTTCCATTCAAATTTGATAATTAACAAATTTCATCATTTTTGAACACTTAGACATTCTCAATAATTTAAAAACAAATTTACATGTCAATTCAATGTTAATTATTTTCCTAAATACAGTGTTCAGTTCAACTTCAATTAATCCAATTAATTATAATTTAGTTCCAATAAATTGATCTAATTTGATTTCAATCTTTTTATTCAATAAATCATTATTCTGTAGACATAGTTAATATTGTTTTATATTTTATTACATTAATATTCACTAATTTTCATCTTTTCCCATATTGGTTGCAATATTTCAATTACATTAAATTTTTGTCAATTTTATTATAATTTTAAAATCTCAATAAATCAATTATTGCCTTGTGAATATAAATAACATTTCTATACATTTTATTGCATTCACCTTTTACAGTTATCGTCTTCACTCACATTAACGTAACATTTAACTATATTTATTTGTAATTGATTAAATAAATTTGTATCACCAACAATTGTCACCTTTTCTACATTTAATAACATTTGTAAGTTTGTTATCTAGGCATAAATGTCATAACTTCTTACATAACACTAATTTCTATCCAATTATAATTTATTACACTATTATCTCATTAATTAATACAACATTTAAATTATCAATTACTCCTTTAATCTAATTATCAATTAATACACACATTATTACAATTTATTTACAATCTGTAACCAATTATAATTTTTTTCATTTTAATTAATTGGAATTACATTTAAAGAAATTATCAATTACCTTAAATTAATATTATTACAGTTGATTCTAGTTATATTCTCGTCAATAAATCACAGTTTTTTTTATTTCTTCCAAAATTAAACCACAAAACCTTATTAAATTAACTATTTTTAATTATCGAAAATTTCGAATCATTACACCATATTACTCTTTACGACTTAATTGGGAAGAAGTATACTATAATCTATAAACGTAATGGTACAATGCAAATTGATGGAAAGAGGTGTACGTCCATGGTTTGTGTATGGATTATATGGCTAGAAACAAATGATGTGCAATTACTCAAAATATTATCATGTAACCATTTAACCCAAAAAGAAAAGCAGCAATAGGAGTAGAAAACATTGTGACAGATAAAGGATAGTTAACTCAATAATTAACATATAAAATTATATTTGTGTAATCAAGATAGTTAAGTTGTTCGCTTAAAACTATATTTATCTCATTATATAAATTTCTTTTACGAAGAGTTGTGAATGTGTCTAGTCACACATATCTGCATGAAATTTGGAAAATATAAGATGTTGAAAGGGCAAAAAATATTTGAAAAGTGCTGTAGATAATTTGAAATGGTTAAGATAAATGCACCATTACTGTGATTTACATAAATCTGTATGAAGTATGCATAGTTTAGAAAGCGAATTACTAATTTGTGTTAATCCTAAAGGACACGTTTAGATTAAACAACCTTTTGAAAAATGTTGACGTTGTTCGTATCATCTATATATAATGAGAATACTCTCAAATGAAGCTTTTGAAATGTCTAAAGTGCCATTTTAAGATTGAAGGGCGAGATCTGGGTGTTTTGGACATTATAGCTCCCCACGTTCTTACTGTAGCTCACCAAGTACGACCAACACGTTTCCTCTTCGTCTCCTACCACATGATTGATATATAATTCATTTTATCAATAACATCTTCATCATGAATTACCGTCAAACTCGAATCTCAGGCAAAGCAAACTTTTCCGCAAATATCGCAGTGGAGTTGATAATCATAAATGATCAACCTTTACGAACCATCTTGGGAAGAATTGAGCATATTCGGGCAAAGGTTTATCAGATTCCAGTGAAGTATTGCAATAAACTTTGATACAATCGAGCATCTAAGTCAATTCACCAATTTGTCATGAACAACCGATCAATCTAGGTATAAACTGACTCAAACTAAAATTTCTTTGGGTTCTTCTAATTAGGTTTTGTAGTTTTCCTCTTAATTTTATGTATAATTTAGTTATATAAACAAAAACATGTGACTTTTTTAGATTCAGAAGCTAAAATTTCTTTGGGTTCTTCTAATTAAGTTTTGTAGTTTTCCTCTTAATTTCATTGTATAATTTAGTTATACAAACAAAAACATGTGACTTTTTTAGATTCAGATTTTATCCCAAATTTGTATAGACTGGGAAAATTTATGAAATTAATGTAAAAATTCAAATTGTTTGGTACTAAAATTTACCCCAATTAATTTTAGTAAACAAGTTTTATCTAATAGTGGATTATTCCAATGTAGCCTCCAACCTTAGTTTCATGGCATAATCGGGTGGTATTACATTATAAACAAAATATTTCTTCTTCTTATATGCTATAAATATTTGTGAAACAAAATACCATATCATTGGGTTTTTTTAGTTCATGTTTTAGTTGTATATTATTTTTTGGTTTAAATTCAAATGTGTTTGTCTGATTCATTGATCTGACTAAACTTTTGTAGAACTTATAAGCATGGTGAATGATAGGCTGATTTGAATATTATGCTTACTATTGATTTTTGGGCAAGGCTTTATATGTGCTAAAGCTCAAAGGATGAAAGTTGATTACGTCAATTTGCAAGATGGAAAAGAAGGTAAATTACTTAACTTTCTTGCTCTTTTGCATGAAAAACATCGTATCTTACAGCAATTTGATAGAGTATTTGTATCTAAGATGAGTAGCAATGCATATTTTATTAAACAATGATAAGGGACGTTGCATATCTTCAAATCATTCACCACAATCTAAATCCAGTAGCACCTTTAGATTAAACCAGCTCTAACAGTTTTTATCATGAAATATAAATATGTTGGAGACATAGGTAGGGATGCCAAAGGCATTATTTAAACCTCACTAATCCTCCTTGCTACCATATTTAGAAACCGAAACCCAATTTAGACACTGGATGTATTGGTTCTATTTTATCATGTGTTTGTATTGTAAACGCTTTTAATTTTGCAAATGTCAACATTTCTCTATGCAAATTTCATCTTTTTTGTAATCATATTTTGGTGTTTTCTAATATCCTATCTCAACCTTCTTAAAATAGATCTTAAATTCACTGTTGTGTATATAATTTTAACATGTTGGATAAATTATACGTTTAACATCAAGCTTGCTACTTATGATGGCAAAATAAATCGAGCATATGGGGATAAAATTGCACCGATGACTTAGATAGGATTCCAACAAACACATGCACCTGTTTTCTTTTGAAAATGCAATGACTAAAGAATCATGACAACTTTTTTTCCTCAAATGTATATTTTATTTCACAAAAAGACAAAGTTTTGTTAAATCAGCATATGCATACAGCTGTAGTACTTTAAATGGATATAAAGATAATTTTTTTCTTAACTATATATGAAGTTTAAACCGTATTGTTTGAATAGAAAGAGAGTAAGGAGTAGAGAATTATTTGTGAAATTTATAGAATTAGAGTGACCCACTTAATTGTCACTTGGCCAGTAGAATAGAATAAGAGGTAGTATATATGCTAATGGCAAAATAATCATTACAACATACACGCAATGGATGCAGCACACAATTACGTTTGATATGATTTTAATACTATTTGAATATTACATTCAGACTAGGTAATTTTAAAATGACATAACATATAAACTTTACGTCAGTTATGAAAAAGATACATTGATTTAAAAAGGAATCATGAAAGAGCAATTAATATATATTTTTATGACAATAAATTTATTATTAATAAATAATAACACACGAGAGCAAATATGGGAACAGATTACTATTAATTATGCAAAACATGACCCAATTCACAAACAAATTTCGTATCTATGCCTTAAAATATGACTTGCCATTTCTTCTAAGGAATCCATTCAATATTGTTTCCTCATTTCTTCTCTGTGAATGACTTCTCTTCTCTATCTTCATATGTTCACTCCTCTTTAAGTACTATTTTTATAATCCTATTGACTTTATTAATCATGCCTCTTAAAAACGGAATCCCCTTTAAGAGACCATTAATTGTGACAAATGTTATGCATCCTTATGCTTATTTTGTGTTGCATATTTTTATGCTTTGCATCATAGATGTCAACTATAATAAATTAAGGTCCTTTAAGCAACGTTTTATAGAAATACCCATACTAAATGAGTTCTCTAGACTGGGTTCTAAAGGTCTTGGATTCGAACCACAAAATTACCAAAATTATGTTTCTACCAGTGTACCATTTTTTCAACAAAAACATTTTTTTTCAAGAAAAAAAGGATGATATATAAGCATTAATCTGACCCAGTGGTAAGTTTATTATTTGCCCTTTTTTTGTTTTTCTACGGAATTGTTAGCCTTTTCAATTTGTTAGTTCAAGGTGAAAACACCATGATTTTTTCACGGTTTTCATTTTGCTAAATTTATAGGCTTGAATTAGATAAACTTAATACTTCTCTTTATTTGATATAAATGATCATTACTATATAGATACTATTTTCCTTTTTCTGGCCTTTCTACAATTGATATTACTAATTATATTATTATTTTTGTTTATGGACTATGATTTTAAAGTCAGCAGTTAACTAATTTCTTTGTAGTCATTTTTAGAATGTTTTAATAACGATTGAATAGCATTAATGCCTATTGTCATTGATTGAATTTTCAAAATATGTTTCCTCAAGATAACTATTTGTATCCCCAATAATTGGATTGATTTTTACCAACAAAATAAGTAATACAACATAGTCCAGTTACTCTACTCTTAAACTAGCATCATGAAAAATCATTAATTATTTCTTGCATTGTTAATATTGCATCATAAATACATGTCCTTAAACATGCAACGCGTCTATTTTTCATAATGAACTGCCTAGTGGTGGACCATTTTCACAAGCTTGGAACAAGCTAATAATGTTGCTGAGACAGTCCTTTCCATAGGAATATAACATTGTAATTTATTGTTGACTAAGTTACTAGCTCATGATACTTTGCAACCTTTCACTTGATACACATAGTAATAATAGAGAAGGATACCCAACTAAATTATATGTCCCAACTACTACTCGGAACCTGATGGCATTCTTCTCATGTTAGACCCAAGTAAATATTCACAACATTTTATAAAATACTATGTGTGCCCCTTATATATTTTAACTCCTTCTGTTTATCCATTCAAAGTTATTTGTATTCTCACTTTCCTCTCATGCCTTGCCACCTTCCCGTCCCTCAATATACTGATTTTTGATGCCACTTTTATAGCCACTTGAAATTCTGTACACAGCTATTGTCAGCAACCTTCATTTTCATTCATCAAGTACCTAGGCCGAGAGCTTCGTTAAATTTTAATTTAGGATGTTAAAGGTAATTAGTACCGAAGAAGTATGAAGTAGGCGAGTCTCTTATCTGAATTCAACTACATCATGTGCTTCTAAGATTTGTAGGTTGTCCACACTTTTTGTCATCCAACTGATTTCTATTTTTGTATACAACTATATAATTATAAAATACTTAAAATAAAAGGTAAGCATACTTTTACCATGTTTAGGATGTTTTTGTGCTTTGCATTGAATTAACTAATTGATCTTTCTAGAATGAATATCATGTTGACTAAAACAAATTCAACCATGTTCTCATACGATGTATGTGTGTATAATATTTGCATACATAAGAATTTAATCTAAGACAAACTAGAAACAAATTATTGGTAAACAATAGAGGTTAGATTATTTCTATAATGGAAGAGAGTGTATCCAATAATAGAAAAAAGTTTGCGAAATTTTATGATGTAGTGAATAACGGACATGTATGTATTCTGAATTTATATATGTTTCATGTGCGGGGATGAGTTGGATATGCCCCCTTCTTTCAACTATATCTTATTAGTTGCTGATATCGATGTCAAGTCCGAAAAAAGAAAGGAGAAAACAATCAACAAACAAATGGTATATTGCTTGCCATTTATCCCTACAGTGTTTATACAATAATCAAACTTATACACAAAACGAATATATTAAGTAATGTGCACGTTTGTACGTACTATTTTGCACTTAAATGAAGTTAACTTACGTTTTGCTTTGCACACGTCCAACGGACGTGCCTTACATACTGGTAACCATAGAGATAACCGATGGTAGATTTGATTTTTGGTGAATAAGGTGGCAATTGTGAGATTAAGGCTGCATGAAATATATATATATATATATATATATATATATATATATATATATGTATATATATATATTCATGTATGTATGTATGTATACGCATATATATATATATATATATATGTATGTATAGGAAAGTCTATTTAGACACAAAACGTAGACACGATTAGTGACACAATGGATCTGCACCATTGAATTGCCTCCTGATTTCCATCTTCCATATAAGGAGAAAAAATATCCAATGGTCTTTTTTTGTCCTCAATTTGTGTTAATTTTTGTGTCTAAATAGCCGCTTCTATATGTATACATACATCTATATGTATACATACACACACACATACATACATATATATACACATATATACACATATATAAGAAGCAACCACCGAAGCAGTATTAAGGAAGATGATTATAATTTCTTACCTATTCCAGCAGGTTATATAGGGTTAAATAAACGTTGTCAACAATCATTCCGATCACCTGAAGTTTTGTTTCTTGCTGCTGATCCATAAATATTTGTAGAAAGGAGGAGTGAAGTTATATGCCTCTCAAATTTGCTTAACAACAACTATATCATTTTTTTGGAAAATGAATGCAGGGCACACCTATGAATTTGAGAGCTGCAAACTCAACAATTGGATGTGTTTAAAATGGCAGAGTCATATTAATGAACTGTTTAAAAAGAAAAAAAATAAAGAAAAAAAATAAGTAATAAGCATATATAAAAATGAAGTATTTAAAGTACCAATTTGAGCTTATATTTCAATTCAATTCTTTCTTCAAATAAAAACCAAGCATTGTTTAGCTTTGGAAGTTCAATTCTTTCTTCATCTCCGTTTAAACATCTCCTACTTGTTCTCGACATTGTTATTTCAACTTCGTTATAATCCTCAATTTTGGATAACTCACAAATTTATTCCTTGCAATACAATCTAAACAGTCATCTAGTTAGTCTCATTTTTATATAATACATTAAAATGAAAACTTCTTTGCTAGAAAAAGAAGGTAATTATGGAAGCCAAGGAAAAAAATTATAAAAAAAAACTTGACCGGTTCTTTATTATTTCAAATTGAATTAACGGTAATGTTTTTCCCAAATTATTACAATGTACATGAATTACTGAGTTACCTCCAACTTTTCTCTAATGCAATTTCATGCTTGTAACGACCCGCTATTTTGGACCATTCAAATCGACAATAAAACCATACATATCCGACTTGAACAATTCAAAATACCGAATTGTTAATTAAAATTTGGCAAAACTTAAAATATACAATAAATAAATCAATCACAGATCACAAAGTAATATAATGCAGCGGAATAGATAAAGAATAGTAGTTCATGAAGCTACTATATACATCAGAGTTAGAAATAAAATACAACCGAATAATTCAAATGTAGTGAAGTCTCCAATGCAACAGATGACTTCTTTAAACCAATCAAATGAAAAGGCTGGAATCTGAATCGATGGTTGGATCTCCAAATGAAGCTCCGAACTCCAAAGGTGAGTCTCTAATGTTGTATCACTCAGTCCGACCCGAGCGTAAATCAAAACACAAAACACAAAACACTCAAGTCAGGATCAACATTCTTATATCAATAAATCTAACTCAAGTGAAATATCAACTGAAATACAAATAACTTAAAGGATGTTTGGGATAACCATCCTCTATGGGTCCATGGAACTATCTACAAGGTAGAAATATGCACTATAACACCATGGTCATTTCAGCTTAATTTATACTTCAAAACCAAATATCATTTTCACTTCAAATATCTCTATATTTCTTAAAATACTGTATATACATATATATATTAAATAATTTATACAATAAAGTATTTTCAATTCCCTCAAGTTAACAAATCGTTTCAAACATCAACCCGACCTTCAATCTCAATTTATCAATTTAAATTCAACTCAATTCCTAACATAAACACTTCAATTTATCGATCTCAAATTCGGATTTGTAATCACAAAAATACCCCTTTATATTCCAATATATTTCAAAACTTTATGTACTCAACGTTCAAACTAAATTTTTTTTCAATTTAGTTTCTAAATAAAAAATTCAAATTTGGTTCAACCTAAATTTCACTTTAATTCAATTTAGTTGCTAAATAATAAATTCAACTACGTTGATTTCAAATACAGATCCGAATCTCAACATAAACCATTTAAATTCCAAAATAGTTCAAGGCTTTAATATTTAAATGTTCTATATAACAGTTTCATATAAATCTCGATCTAACCTCATTATTATTTAGTCTTGAAATACTCCCTTATTAGATTCAATATCATTTAAATAACCTTAAATTACATTTTACTCAATATTTTCTTTAATTTTATTAAACGTGAAATATTCATTAAATCACTTAAATCCAAAAATACATTTACAAAATCATACCTTTAAATTTTCCACTCAATAATTTCAAATCGATTTAATTAAATAAATCCTTATTTAAATACCATTTTTAATAAACCCAAATTTATCTCCCAATGTTAATTATTCAACTTTTTACAACGGTAAATTTTGAAATATAAATCTTAAATAATACTCAACATATTATATGGATTAAATCAATCTCAATAATAATATTATTAAATCTATATATAAAATTTCCATTTATATATATAATATTTTAAGAACCAATATTTATTAAATCCCATATATTTCTGTTCAACTGTAGAAATTTATTTTCAAAATATTTATATGGACCAACGGTGTCTGTATATATATCCTATCATGCAGTCAAGTGCTACGAATATTTATCATTTCAACCCGTACACTAAATATATACGGGTGGATATCATTTCAACCCGTAATCCTAAATTCAATTAAATGAAAATCGCTTGGGTTTATCATTTCAACCCATAACGATTTTCTTCTATTCTAAAGTCCATTCGGGTATGTATCATTTCAACCCATAATGATTTCTATACTAACAGGGAACTTGCAGAGTGATAACAGATATGAAAATAATAATAACAACAGGCATATATCATCAAAATAAATATAAACAATAGGATATGGTGTCATATCCCATAAGTGAACAGTTATAGATAATAGCATATATAACAATTTAAATAACTACAGCCTCATATTTCAATTGTCGTTTCAATTGAAATCAAATTTAATAAATAAAAGAACGTTAATCGTGAGTGATTGCTCACCTTTCGAGGCTAAACAGATTTGACAAGGAAACGAGCTAAGAATTCCAAGTGACGCTAGATGGATACGATTCGATGGAGAAAACGGGCGCGACGGACAAAGCAGATAACAGGAATCGACGGAATCAAATTGGAACCGGATTTGATGTAGAAAATTGGTATAAGAGAATTTGAAAACAATATCCATTTAAAGCACATATACATATATAAATCAAAATAAATATATTATTTTCTTATTAAATTAATATTTCTTTTTAAGACCAATATCAAAACAAAGTACGTATGTAAGAAAAATCATTGTTTTGTATTAAAAATCAAATGTTATAAAATTTGAAATAAATATTGTAACTTTCATATTGAAATGTACATAAACACATGCAAGTTTAAAGAAAACAATGTTGAGACCCATTTTCAACATAACTTATATTAACTATGACAAAGAAAGCTACAAACACTAATACTAACATAAAAGTTTTAAATGTATTGTCACAGTGTAATTCTTATCATACGATACACCCTACAGAATGCACACTAACTACAAATGCAGACTGTCAACATATATATGACAAAGAAAAATGCGAACAATGTACCGAATGCAGACCGTACTATAACATCAATTATATATTACTCAAAATCAATATAAAATTTGAAACACCAACTTATTTTAATTCCGTATATAATTTAAAATCAATAAATAAATTTCAAAAATTAAATATATACAAATAAATAATAGCCTTCTAAAAGTTATAAAAATATAGATATATGTATCTAAAATTTGAATCAACAGTTAATCCCAAAACGTACTATATCCATAAAATTTGAAAAACCAAGTTTACACGTATACATATTATACATATATTATATTTTGGAACCAATATTATATCCAAAAAAAACACATACATAAAAAAAGTCCAGGTAAATATAAAATTTACATTTGCAAACCCAATACATACAATCAAAATTTTAACTCATAAAATAAAACACATGTATAGATTCACTATATATATATAAATCAGATTCGGAACCAACAAACAAAACCAGAAATTTTGAAATTTTGTAAAGCTTATATAGTATGAATATATATATATATATAATAAAATAAAACAATAACTTATGCACACAAAAAAAACACAATACTTAATGAGACAAACGCACGAGTTGTATTACCTTTCAAGATATCATATATATATATGTTAAAAGTTTTCTGCAAGGCAAAATGGGTGACAAGGTGAGATACGGCTGCGTGTAAGAGTGTGAAAGAAGAGAGAGGGTGGAGAAAGAAAAATTAAGGAGAAGAAAGTGACAGTAGATCCGTGCTTTACCCAAAAAAAAACCTTATTAAGGTGAAACAAAATGAGCCGTAAAAGAATTAATGAATACAAAAAAAAACGTATAATTCAAAACGGTGTGGGCCTCAGGTAAATATCCATTCATATCTTTTTTTGACATATATAAAACGTATGAAAAGCTTTAAAATGAAACGGCTATATATTAATTATTATTATAAAACGTTTTAAAGTGATTAGGGAAATAAATATATGGAAGTTGATAAAGGAGAATGAAGAGACCCAAAAATGGTGATGGAAAAAAAGTAACAGCTGGCATAACCCAAAGTTATAAAGGCAGAGGAAAACGCTTTGCACAATATAAGGTGAGCTTTCAAAAAAATTTTTGAATGTTTTATAACTTTCCAGCTGTAGTGAAGAAAATGGAATTTTAAAGGCAAAAATTAAAGTGACTGTTCCAATTAAATGAATATAAAACGTATGCATGTTTTGTACATTCATACTTCCAAAATGGTATAACGTGGCAACGGTCAAATTTCAGTAAAAGATGAAATAAATGTGAGAGATGAAATAAATAGGAATGAATCGCATTTTTCCAAAACGAAACGTTTGCAACAAATCAGCAAATAAAAACGTGTAGGGAGATGAGTGAAATAAATAGAAAATGTTAAAATATAAATAAATTTAACATACATGAAAAGGACAATGATTTAGAAATTGATATATGAGAAACGTATATCCCTATACGTTTTAGTTTCAAAAAGGACAGAAAATTTTATCAAAAGTTATAAAGAGTTAAAAGCATTGAAACGCGGTTTCCGCTAAAATTTATTTTATTCCCAACTGAGATGAGAGAGAAAGGGAAAGATTTCAAACAAATGCATATATTCCAAATGAATGTAATATAAACGGTCATGGTGTGGTTCATCAGAAAATTTAATGCAATTTATAATTGTGTGAGTTGTACGTTGATTTAAGGGAAAAAAACAAAAGCAATTAATGGCTTGATTTAATAGTACGTTTCAAATTTGAAAAGAAAAGAGAAGTAAGGGTTGAAATTTTGATTTCAATTATACGTAAACCAAATATTAAAACTTTATTTCAAAATATTATTATTAAAATTTCTCAAAATCCAAATTAAATACGTTATAAAACCAATTAAAAATTAATAAAATTTTATGGGTCGTTACACTCTCCCCCACTCAAAACTTTTTGTCCCCGAAAAGGAAGGAGGTAGGAGAATAGAACAATCGGAAATAAAGGTAGATTGAAAGTCAAGGGTAAATAATTAATTTAAAACTATATAAATTTTACTTGAAATATTCATTTGAAAACTTCATTTGCGATTCAATTATCTTTAATCCTTCAAAATTTTCAAAACTCATTGGAATTTAATATGTTTAACTAACACCTTTATACATATATGAAAGCTATTTGAAAACAATTATTTGCATCATTAGTTATATTTACAAAGAAGATATTGAAAACATTAAATCCATAATTCATAAATTTATAAATTTGTCTTTAGATACTTTTCAAACATTATTAATAAATCATTCACTTTAAATATGTTTTATTTAATTAATAACTTCAAAAATATTTATAACACTAAAATTTTCTATTAAACAATGTAGTATACAAATAAGCAATATTTAAAAGATTATATTCAAAAAAGGGAAAGAAGGTAGATTCGGAAAAATAGAATCAAGGTGAACAACTAAAGCTGAGAAGATAAGGTAGATTTAAAGAATGGAATCGGGCACGAATCGTAAATTTCAAACCATAAGAGTTTCAATTTCAAATATTAACACAAAATTTCTTTGTTGAAAAATACCTTTATAATAAAATACCTTTATATCGAAATAAATCTTTCTTTCAAAAATATTTTTATAACTCGATGTTTCAACAAGTTTATCCTCATTCTTGCAGACTCTGTCCATGCGTTGATCAGGCGCAAAGCTAGAATTCTTCAAGTACTTAGTAGACTTGTTTCAACACCAAGTGAAAATACCTGAAAACCTTTAAAACAGATATGGAAAGTATAATCCAAACAAAACAACCAAACCAAAACCTTTGTCCAACCATGGTTCGCAGATACACAATGGTTATGCCTGGGTCCCCCAGGAAACAATCCGTATCCATAAGCTTTCTCAGCCCTGCGAGTTACGCCATGATGACTAGTAGAGTGCAGGATACACAATGGTTATACATGGGTCCCCCAGGAAACAATCCGTACCCCTAGGCCGTCTCGGCTAGGCAGTTTCGCTACTAATCGCGACCTACACAGATTGCAGGATACACAATGGTTACGCCTGGATCCCCCAGGAAAGAATCCGTGCCCCTAGGCCAGACTCAGTCAGGCAATTTCGCTATGCGGTCGCGAGAGAGAAAAAAACCATGGGTTACACCACGGCGGGAACGCTCGAGTATCACATCCGGAAAACCAAAAATCAGAGAGAATAATATCGATAGAATGAATGCACAATGTGGCCACAAAGCGGATATCAAGCACAAGGCACTTTCCATATCATTGCTACGAAAATATATATCATATAGTACCTTTTCAAATACCTTCAAATATCATACTTATATAAAGTCCATTATATATAGGATTCTTTTTTTCAAATCGAATACTTTCCAAATCAGTAGTATATCAAATCATATTTATATAGACTTCGGTTATATAAAATTCTCTTTCCAAATTGAGTACCTTTCAAATCAATAGATCTCAAACCAACTTCATACTTATACAAATCCATTTTATATAAGTTCGAACACTCCCAAATCAAGTGCTTAATAATATAAGGTTCTCAATTTCAAAATCATATATGGTTTCACCAAATTTTCTTCTAAATTTCAAAGTTCCCAAAATAATAGGTTTAGAAAATTACCCAGTTTCCAAATTAAAATAATTCAATTAAACAAATTCATTTCCGAAATCACCATATAAGTACTGGTTTTTAATTTCAATTTAATTTCAAAACCAAATATTTTCTCAAAATCAATTATACTCAAAATGGTTTCCAAATTTATAATTATCCCTTTAAAACTTTTAAACTATCTAATTCTATTTCAAATATCCAATTTACCTTTCTGAAAACCATTATTCAAAACTATTTTTTTTCTTCAAAACATTTCAAAACTAAATTTATATTCTTTATCAAACATTTTATACTCTTCAAAATTTCTTAGCTTTGAAAATTTAATCCCGATTTGGAAGTGTTTGAACATTCAAAATAGTTAGGGAAATCAAATTTCCAAATTCAAGAGTTGAAAATCAACATAAATTAATAAATCAATTTCAATAGATAGGATTATACTAAATCAAATCCAAAACTCGAGGACTGAACATCGGTCTGACTTTAAATTGTTTCAAATATATACATATATCTTTCGAAAATATCAAATTATACTTTGGAATTTGAAATCAAAACGGTTTTACAAAATCGCTCGCATAGCGAAGCTATGAAAGAGGCCTCTCCCCCACTCTGAAACTCGAAAATCAATGTCGATGATGTGTGCACTCATCACCGAAATTATTTTCCAACGACATAAGTGAGTTCTGGACTTCTACTTTCTTGGAAACTTCTTTGAAATTTGTTCAAAATTATTGGAATTCATTTGAACTCATTTGAAATATTTCTTATTCGAAAAATACTTTTAAATCGTATTATTTTTATATATTTTCCAAAATCTTAAAACCAATTTCAAAATACCGGAATTCAATTCTCGAATTTCAAATTTAACCCTTCAGTTATAAATCATTTTTATATAAATCAATTTCTTATAAATTTCCAAAAATTTAAATCCTTCCAAAACTTTTATATATAGAATAACATTTCTTATTTTTTTTATATATAAGTATATAATCCTTATCGAAAACATTTTTACTTTTATATATAGAATAAAATCATAGTTATCAAAATAATAATTTCGGTATAAACAATTGCAAAAATACAACATACCCGATTTTTCAAAGGGTGATTCAAGAATGGATTTCAAAACAAAGATAGAGATTTAAATTAGAGGAACTCCAATCAATAGAATCCTGATTCGAAGATAGATTCAATTGAAGATGAGATAATTAAATTACAAAATAGAAGACGGATATACTTCTACAAATCGCGGCGACCTTAATAAGGTCAACCGTGACCTTAGGAATATAATCGATGCGGAATTCCAAAACAAATCGACATTCGATCGCCAGAGATAGAATTCGGCATATCAAGATATAGCAGCATCGTAAACCGAGGATACAGAAATCTTCGGTGAATCAATGCCGATTGTAAAGGAGTTTTCACCCCCTTTACAAAACATTCAGTGGAGTTATGGGATACTCCAGAATCAAACAAATATAAATAGAAAGAGACAAGAATGAATTTCGAAACCGAGGGACATTCCAAAATTCAAAGGAAATCGAGTCAGAAAGGAATAGATTCAACTCGAACGAAAGTGATTCTGTAAATAAATTTACCATATATGCTAAGTTTTGCCTAGAGCCAAAGCTCTGATACCAATTGTAACGACCCACTATTTTGGACCATTCAAATCGACAATAAAACCATACATATCCGACTTGAATAATTCAAAATACCGAATTGTTAATTAAAATTTGGAAAAACTTAAAATATACAATAAATAAATCAATCACAGATCACAGAGTAATATAATGCAGCGGAATAGATAAAGAATAGTAGTTCATGAAGCTACTATATACATCAGAGTTAGAAATAAAATACAACCGAATGGTTCAAATGCAGTGAAGTCTCCAATGCAATAGATGACTTCTCTGAACCAATCAACTGGAAAGGCAGGAATCTGAATCGATAGTTGGATCTCCAAATGAAGCTCCAAACTCCAAAGGTGAGTCTCTAATGCTGTATCACTCAGTCTGACCCGAGCGTAAAGCAAAACACAAAACACTCACGTCAGGATTAACATTCTTATATCAATAAATCCAACTCAAGTGAAATATCAACTGAATTACAAATAACTTAAAGGATGTTTGGGATAACCATCCTCTAAAGGTCCATAGAACTATCTACAAGGTAGAAATATACACTATAACATCGTGGTCATTTCAGCTTAATTTATACTTCAAAACCAAATATCATTTTCACTTCAAATATCTCTATATTTCCCAAAATAGTATTTATATATATTAAATAATTTATACAATAAAGTATTTTCAATTCCCTTAACTTAACAAATCGTTTCAAGATCAACCCGACCGTCCCATTTAAATTAAATTCAATCTCAATTTATGAATTTAAATTCAACTCAATTCCTAAAATAAACACTTCAATTTATCAATCTCAAATTCGGATTTGTAATCACAAAAATACCCCTTTATATTCCAATATATTTCAAAACTTTATGTACTCAACGTTCAAACTAAATTTTTATTCAATTTAGTTTCTAAATAATAAATTCAAATTTGGTTCGACCTAAATTTCACTTTAATTCAACTTTGGTTGCTAAATAACAAATTCAACTACGTTGATTTCAAATACAGATCGGAATCTCAACATAAACCATTTAAATTCCAATATGGTTCAAGGCTTTAATATTTAAATGTTCTATATAACAGTTTCATATAGATCTCGATTTAACCTCATTATTATTTAGTCTTGAAATACTCCCTTATTAGATTCAATATCATTTAAGTAACCTTAAATTACATTTTACTCAATATTTTCTTTAATTTTATTAAACGTGAAATATTCATTAAATCACTTAAATCCAAAAATCCAGCTACAAAATCATACCTTTAAATTTTCCATTCAATAATTTCAAATCTATTTAATTAAATAAATCCTTATTTAAATACCATTTTTAATAAACCCAAATTTATCTCCCAATCTTAATTATTCAACTTTTTACAACGGTAAATTTTGAAATATAAATCTTAAATAATACTCAACATATTATATGGATTAAATCAATCTCAATAATAATATTATTAAGTCTATATATAAAATTTCCATTTATATATATAATATTTTAAGAACCAGTATTTATTAAATCCCATATATTTCTTTTCAACTGTAGAAATTTATTTTCAAAATATTTATATGGAACAACGATGTCTGTATATATTTCCTATCATGTAGTCAAGTGCTACGGATATTTATCATTTCAACCCATACATTAAATATATACGGGTGGATATCATTTCAACCCGTAATCCCAAATTCAATTAAATGAAAATCGTTTGGGTTTATCATTTCAACCCATAACGATTTTCTTCTATTCTAAAGTCTGTTCGGGTATGTATCATTTCAACCCATAATGATTTCTATACTAACAGGGAACTTGCAGAGTGATAACAGATATGAAAATAATAATAACAACAGGCATATATCATCAAAATAAATATAAACCATAGGATATGGTGTCATATCCCTAAGTGAACAGTTATAGATAATAACATATATAACAATTTAAATAACTACAGCCTCATATTTCAATTGTCGTTTCAATTGAAATCAAATTTAATAAATAAAAGAACGTTAATCGTGAGTGATTGCTCACCTTTCGAGGCTAAACAGATTTGACAAGGAAACGAGCTAAGAATTCCAAGTGACGCTAGATGGATACGATTCGATGGAGAAAACGGGCACGACGGACAAAGCTGATAATAGGAATCGACGGAATCAAATTAGAACCGAATTTGATGAAGAAAATTGGTATAAGAGAATTTGAAAACAATATCCATTTAAAGCACATATACATATATAAATCAAAATAAATATATTATTTTCTTATTAAATTAATATTTCTTTTTAAGACCAATATCAAAACAAAATACGTATGTAAGAAAAATCATTGTTTTCTATTAAAAATAAAATGTAATAAAATTTGAAATAAATATTGTAACTTTCATATTGAAATGTACAAAAGCACATGCAAGTTTAAAGAAAACAATGTTGAGACCCATTTTCAACATAACTTATATTAACTGTGACAAAGAAATCTACAAACACTAATACTAACATAACAGTTTTAAATGTATTGTCACAGTGTAATTCTTATCATACGATACACCCTACAGAATGCACACTAACTACAAATGCAGACTGTCAACATATATATGACAAAGAAAAATGCGAACAATGTACCGAATGCAGACCGTACTATAACATCAATTATATATTACTCAAAATCAATATAAAATTTGAAACACCAACTTATTTTAATTCCGTATATAATTTAAAATCAATACATAACTTTCAAAAATTAAATATATACAAATAAATAACAGACTTTTAAAAGTTATAAAAATATAGATATATGTATCTAAAATTTGAATCAAAAGTTAATCCCAAAACGTACTATATCCATAAAATTTGAAAAACCAAGTTTACACATATACATATTATACATATATTATATTTTGGAACCAATATTGTATCCAAAAAAAAAACACATACATAAAAAAATCAAGGTAAATATAAAATTTACATTTGCAAACCCAATACATACAATCAAAATTTTAACTCATAAAGTAAAACACATGTATAGTTTCACTGTATATATATAAATAAGATTCGGAACCAACAAACAAAAGCAGAAAATTTGAAATTTTGTAAAACTTATAAAGTATGAATATATATAATAAATAAAACAATAACTTATGCACACAAAAAAACATAATACTTAATGAGACAAACGCACAAGTTGTATTACCTTTCAAGATATCATATATATATGTTAAAAGTTTTCTACAAGGCAAAATGGGTGACAAGGTGAGATACGGCTGCGTGTAAGAGTGTGAAAGAAGAGAGAGGGTGGAGAAAGAAAAATTAAGGAGTAGAAAGTGACAGTAGATCCTTGCTTACCCAAAAAAAAGCTTATAAAGGTGAAACAAAATGAGCCGTAAAAGAATTAATGAATACAAAAAAAAACATATAATTCAAAACGGTGTGGGCCTCAGGTAAATATCCATTCATATCTTTTTTTGACATATATAAAACGTATGAAAAGCTTTAAAATGAAACGGCTATATAATAATTATTATTATAAAATGTTTTAAAGTGATTAGGGAAATAAATATATGGAAGTTGATAAAGGAGAATGAAGAGACCCAAAAATGATGATGGAAAAAAAGTAACAGCTGGCATAACCCAAAGTTATAAAGGCAGAGGAAAACGCTTTGCACAATATAAGGTGAGCTTTCAATTTTTTTTTTTTGAATGTTTTATAACTTTCCAGCTGTAGTGAAGAAAATGGAATTTTAAAGGCAAAAGTTAAAGTGACCGTTCCAATTAAATGAATATAAAACGTATACATGTTTTGTACATTCATACTTCCAAAATGGTATGACGTGGCAACGGTCGAATTTCAGTAAAAGATGAAATAAATGTGAGAAATGAAATAAATAAGAATGAACCGCATTTTTCCAAAACGAAACGTATGCAACAAATCAGCAAATAAAAACGTGTAGGAAGATGAGTGAAATAAATAGAAAAGGTTAAAATATAAATAAATATAACATACATGAAAAGGACAACATGACGATTTAGAAATTAATAAATGAGAAACATATATCCCTATACGTTTTAGTTTCAAAAAGGACAGAAAATTTTATCAAAAGTTATAAAGAGTTAAAAGCATTGAAACGTAGTTTCCGCTGAAATTTATTTTATTCCCAACTGAGATGAGAGAAAAAGGGAAAATTTTCAAACAAATGAATATATTCCAAATGAATGTAATATAAAAGGTCATGGTGTGGTTCATCAGAAAATTTAATGCAATTTATAATTGTGTGAGCTGTACGTTGATTTAAGGAAAAAAAAATAAAAGCAATTAATGGCTTGATTTAATAGTACGTTTCAAATTTGAAAAGAAAAGAGAAGCAAGGGTTGAAATTTTGATTTCAATTATACGTAAACCCAATATTAAAACTTTATTTCAAAATATTATTATTAAAATTTCTCAAAATCCAAATTAAATATGTTATAAAACCAATTAAAAATTAATAAAATTTTATGGGTCGTTACACTCTCCCCCACTCAAAACTTTTCGTCCCCGAAAAGGAAGGAGGTAAGAGAATAGAACAACCAGAAATAAAGGTAGATTGAAAGTCAAGGGTAAATAATTAATTTAAAACTATATAAATTTTACTTGAAATATTCATTTGAAAACTTCATTTGCGACTCAGTTATCTTTAATACTTTAAAATTTTCAAAACTCATTGGAATTTAATATGTTTAACTAACACCTTTATACATATATGAAAGCTATTTGAAAACAATTATTTGCATCATTAGTTATATTCACAAAGAAGCTATGGAAAACATTAAATCCATAATTCATAAATTTATAAATTTGTCTTTAGATACTTTTCAAACATTATTAATAAATCATTCACTTTAAATATTTTTATTTAATTAATAACTTCAAAAGTATTTATAACACTAAAATTTTCTATTAAACAATGTAGTATACAAATAAGCAATATTTAAAAGATTATATTCAAAAAGGAAAGAAGGTAGATTCGAAAAAATAGAATCAAGGTGAACAACTAAAGCTGAGAAGATAAGGTAGATTTAAAGAATAGAATCGGGCACGAATCGTAAATTTCAAACCATAAGAGTTTCAATTTCAAATATTAACACAAAATTTCTTTGTTGAAAAATACCTTTATAATAAAATACCTTTATATCGAAATAAATCTTTCTTTCAAAAATATTTTTATAACTCGATGTTTCAACAAGTTTATCCTCGTTCTTGCAGACTCTGGCCATGCGTTGATCAGGCGCAAAGCTAGAATTCTTCAAGTACTTAGTAGACTTGATTCAACACCCAGTGAAAATACTTGAAAACCTTTAAAATAAATATGGAAAGTACAACCCAAACAAAACAACACAATGGTTACGCCTGGGTCCCCCAGGAAACAATCCATATCCACAAGCTTTCTCAGCACTGCGAGTTACGCCATGATGACTAGTAGAGTGCAAGATACACAATGGTTACGCATGGGTCCCCCAGGAAATAATCCGTACCCCTAGGCCGTCTCGGCTAGGAATTTTCGCTACTAATCGCGACCTACACAGATTGCAGGATACACAATGGTTACGCATGGATCCCCAGGAAAGAATCCGTGCCCCTAGGCCAGACTCAGCCAGGCAATTTCGCTATGCGGTCGCGAAAGAGAAAAAAACCATGGGTTACACCACGGTGGGAACGCTCGAGTATCACATCCGAAAAACCAAAAATCAGAGAGAATAATATCGATAGAATGAATGCACACAATGTGGCCACAAAGCGGATATCAAGCAGAAGGCACTTTCCATATCATTGCTTCGAAAATATATATCATATAGTACCTTTTCAAATACCTTCAAATATCATACTTATATAAAGTCCATTACATATAGGATTTTTTTTTCAAAGCGAATACTTTCCAAATCAATAGTATATCAAATCATAATATATAGACTTCGATTATATAAAATTCTCTTTCCAAATTGAGTACATTTCAAATCAATAGATCTCAAACCAACTTCATACTTATACAAATCCATTTTATATAAGTTCGACCACTCCCAAATCAAGTGCTTAATAATATAAGGTTCTCAATTTCAAATCATTTCAATATCAATTCAGTTTCAAAATCATATATGGTTTCACCAAATTTTCTTCTAAATTTCAAAGTTCCCAAAATAATAGGTTTAGAAAATTATCCCAGTTTCCAAATTAAAATAATTCAAGTTAAACAAATTCATTTCCAAAATCACCATATAAGTACTGGTTTTTAATTTCAATTTAATTTCAAAACCAAATATTTTCTCAAAATCAATTATACTCAAAATGGTTTCCAAATTTATAATTATCCCTTTTAAACTTTTAAACTATCTAATTCTATTTCAAATATCCAATTTACCTTTCTGAAAACCATTATTCAAAACTATTTTTTTCCTTCAGAACATTTCAAAACTAAATTTATATTCTTTATCAAACATTTTATACTCTTCGAAATTTCTTAGCTTTGAAAATTTAATCTCGATTTGGAAGTGTTCGAATATTCAAAATAGTTAGGGAAATCAAATTTCCAAATTCAAGAGTTGAAAATCAACATAAATCAATAAATCAATTTCAATAGATAGGATTATACTAAATCAATCCAAAACTCGAGGACTGAACACCGGTCTCACTTTAAATTGTTTCAAATATATACATATATCTTTCGAAAATATCAAATTATACTTGGGAATTTGAAATCAAAATGGTTTTACAAAATCACTCGCATAGCGAAGCTATTAAAGAGGCCTCTCCCCCACTCTGAAACTCGAAAATCAATGTCGATGATGTGTGCACTCATCACCGAAATTATTTTTCAACGACATAAGTGAGTTCTGGACTTCTACTTTCTTGAAAACTTCTTTGAAATTTTTTCAAAATTATTGGAATTCATTTGAACTCATTTGAAACATTTCTTATTCGAAAAATACTTTTAAATCGTATTATTTTTATATATTTTCCAAACTCTTAAAACCAATTTCAAAATACCGGAATTCAATTCTCGAATTTCAAATTTAACCCTTTAGTTATAAATCATTTGTATATAAATCAATTTCTTATAAATTTCCAAAAATTTAAATCCTTTCAAAACATTTATATATAGAATAACATTTCTTATTTGTTTTATATATAAGTATATAATCCTTATCGAAAACATTTTTACTTTTATATATAGAATAAAATCATAGTTATCAAAGTAATAATTTCGGTATAAACAATTTCAAAAATACAACATACCCGATTTTTCAAAGGGTGATTCAAGAATGGATTTCAAAACAAAGATAGAGATTTAAATTAGAGGAACTCCAATCAATAGAATCCTGATTCGAAGATAGACTCAATCGAAGATGAGATAATTAAATTACAAAATAGAAGACGGATATACTTCTACAAATCGCGACGACCTTAATAAGGTCAACCGGGACCTTTGGAATATAATCGATGCGGAATTCCAAAACAAATCGACATTCGATCGCCAGAGATAGAATACAGCATATCAAGATATAGCAGTATCGTAAACCGAGGATACAGAAATCTTCGGTGAATCAATGCCGATTGTAAAGGAGTTTTCACCCCCTTTACAAAACATTCAGTGGAGTTATGGGATACTCCAGAATCAAACAAATATAAATAGAAAGAGACAAGAATGAATTTCGGAACCGAGGGACATTCCAAAATTCAAAGGAAATCGAGTCAGAAAGGAAGAGATTCAACTCGAACGAAAGTGATTCTGTAAATAAATTTACCATATATGCTAAGTTTTGCCTAGAGCCAAAGCTCTGATACCAACTATAACGACCCGCTATTTTGGACCATTCAAATCGACAATAAAACCATACATATCGGACATGAATAATTCAAAATACCGAATTGTTAATTAAAATTTGGCAAAACTTAAAATATACAATAAATAAATCAATCACAGATCACAGAGTAATATAATGCAGCGGAATAGATAAAGAATAGTAGTTCATGAAGCTACTATATACATCAGAGTTAGAAATAAAATACAACCGAATAGTTCAAATGCAGTGAAGTCTCTAATGCAATAGATGACTTCTCTGAACCAATCAACCGGAAAGGCAGGAATCTGAATCGATAGTTGGATCTTCAAATGAAGCTCCGAACTCCAAAGGTGAGTCTCTAATGCTGTATCTCTCAGTCTGACCCGAGCGTAAAGTAAAGCACAAAACACTCACGTCAGGATTAACATTCTTATATCAATAAATCCAACTCAAGTGAAATATCAACTGAAATACAAATAACTTAAAGGATGTTTGGGATAACCATCCTCTAAGGGTCCATAGAACTATCTACAAGGTAGAAATATACACTATAACACTGTGGTCATTTCAGCTTAATTTATACTTCAAAACCAAATATCATTTTCACTTCAAATATCTCTATATTTCCCAAAATAGTATTTATATATATTAAATAATTTATACAATAAAGTATTTTCAATTCCCTCAACTTAACAAATCGTTTCAACATCAACCCGACCTTCCCATTTAAATTAAATTCAATCTCAATTTATGAATTTAAATTCAACTCAATTCCTAAAATAAACACTTCAATTTATCGATCTCAAATTCGGATTTGTAATCACAAAAATACCCCTTTGTATTCCAATATATTTCAATATTTTATGTACTCAACGTTCAAACTAAATTTTTATTCAATTTAGTTTCTAAATAATAAATTCAAATTTGGTTCAACCTAAATTTCACTTTAATTCAATTTTGGTTGCTAAATAACAAATTCAACTACGTTGATTTCAAATACAAATCGGAATCTCAACATAAACCATTTAAATTCCAATATGGTTCAAGGCTTTAATATTTAAATGTTCTATATAACAGTTTCATATAAATCTTGATTTAACCTCATTATTATTTAGTCTTGAAATACTCCCTTATTAGATTCAGTATCATTTAAGTAACCTTAAATTACATTTTACTCAATATTTTCTTTAATTTTATTAAACGTGAAATATTCATTAAATCACTTAAATCCAAAAATCCAGCTACAAAATCATACCTTTAAATTTTCCATTCAATAATTTCAAATCGATTTAATTAAATAAATCCTTATTTAAATACCATTTTTAATAAACCCAAATTTATCTCCCAATCTTAATTATTCAACTTTTTACAACAGTAAATTTTGAAATATAAATCTTAAATAATACTCAACATATTATATGGATTAAATCAATCTCAATAATATTATTATTAAGTCTATATATAAAATTTCCGTTTATATATATATATATATATAATATTTTAAGAACCAATATTTATTAAATCCCATATATTTCTTTTTAACTGTAGAAATTTATTTTCAAAATATTTATGTGGACCAACGGTGTCTGTATATATATTTCCTATCATGTAGTCAAGTGCTACGGATATTTATCGTTTCAACCCGTACACTAAATATATACGGGTGGATATCATTTCAACCCGTAATCCCAAATTCAATTAAATGAAAACCGCTTGAGTTTATCATTTCAACCCATAACGATTTTCTCCTATTCTAAAGTCCATGTATCATTTCAACCCATAATGATTTCTGTACTAACAAGGAACTTGCGGAGTGATAACAGATACGAAAATAATAATAACAACAGGCATATGTCATCAAAATAAATATAAACAATAGGATATGGTGTCATATCCCATTAGTGAACAGTTATAGATAATAACATATATAACAATTTAAATAACTACAGCCTCATATTTCAATTGTCGTTTCAATTGAAATCAAATTTAATAAATAAAAGAATGTTAATCGTGAGTGATTGCTCACCTTTCGAGGCTAAACAGATTTGACAAGGAAATGAGCTAAGAATTCCAAGCGACGCTAGATAGATACGATTCGATGGAGAAAACGGACACGACGGACAAAGCTGATAACAGGAATCGACGGAATCAAATTAGAACCGGATTTGAAGAAGAAAATTGGTATAAGGGAATTTGAAAACAATATCCATTTAAAGCACATATACATATATAAATCAAAATAAATATATTATTTTCTTATTAAATTAATGTTTCTTTTTAAGACCAATATCAAAACAAAATACGTATGTAAGAAAAATCATTGTTTTGTACTAAAAATAAAATGTAATAAAATTTGAAATAAATATTGTAACTTTCATATTGAAATGTACATAAACACATGCAAGTTTAAAGAAAACAATGTTGAGACTCATTTTCAACATAACTTATATTAACTGTGACAAAGAAAGCTACAAACACTAGTACTAACAAAACAGTTTAAATGTATTTTCACAACGTAATTCTTATCATACGATACACCCTACAGAATGCACATTAACTACAAATGCAGACTGTCAACATATATATGACAAAGAAAAATGAGAACAATGTACTGAATGCAGACCGTACTATAACATCAATTATATATTACCCAAAATCAATATAAAATTTGAAACACCAACTTATTTTAATTCTGTATATAATTTAAAATCAATAAATAACTTTCAAAAATTAAATCTATACAAATAAATAACAGCCTTTTAAAAGTTATAAAAATATAGATATATGTATCTAAAATTTGAATCAATAATTAATCCCAAAACATACTATATCCATAAAATTTGAAAAACCAAGTTTACACATATACATATTATACATATATTATATTTTGGAACCAATATTGTATCCAAAAAAACACATACATAAAAAAAAATCCAGGTAAATATAAAATTTACATTTGCAAACCCAATACATACAATCAAAATGTTAACTATAAAATAAAACACATGTATAGTTTCACTATATATATATATATATATATATATATATATATATATATATATATATATATATATAAGATTCGGAAACTACAAACAAAACCAGAAAATTTGAAATTTTGTAAAGCTTATAAAGTATGAATATATATATATATATATATATATATATATATATATATATATATAATAAAATAAAACAATAATTTATGCACACAAAAAACACAATACTTAATGAGACAAACGCACAAGTTGTATTACCTTTCAAGATATCATATATATATGTTAAAAGTTTTCTGCAAGGCAAAACGGATGACAAGGTGAGATACGTCTGCGTGTAAGAGTGTGAAAGAAGAGAGAGGGTGGAGAAAGAAAAATTAAGGAGAAGAAAGTGACAGTAGATCCTTGCTTTACCAAAAAAAAGCTTATAAAGATGAAATAAAATGAGCCGTAAAAGAATTAATGAATACAAAAAAAAACGCGGTGTGGGCCTCAGGTAAATATCCATTCATATCTTTTTTTGACATATATAAAACGTATGAAAAGCTTTAAAATGAAACGGCTATATATTAATTATTATTATGAAACGTTTTAAAGTGACTAGGGAAATAAATATATGGAAGTTGATAAAGGAGAATGAAGAGACCCAAAAATGGAATGACAAATAATAATTTTGAATTGATGGAAAAAAAGTAACAGCTGGCATAACCCAAAGTTATAAAGGCAGAGGAAAACGCTTTGCACAATATAAGGTGAGCTTTCAAAAAAAAATTTGAATGTTTTATAACTTTTCAGCTGTAGTGTAGAAAATGGAATTTTAAAGGCAAAAATTAAAGTGACCGTTCCAATTAAATGAATATAAAACGTATGCATGTTTTGTACATTCATACTTCCAAAATGTTATGACGTGGCAACGGTCGAATTTCAGTAAAAGATGAAATAAATGTGAGAAATGAAATAAATAGGAATGAACCACATTTTTCCAAAACGAAACGTATGCAACAAATCAGCAAATAAAAACATGTAGGGAGATGAGTGAAATAAATAGAAAATGTTAAAATATAACATACATGAAAAGGACAACATGAATTTAGAAATTAATAAATGAGAAACGTATATCCCTATACGTTTTAGTTTTAAAAAAGGACAGAAAATTTTATCAAAAGTTATAAAGAGTTAAAAGCATTAAAACGTGGTTTCCGCTGAAATTTATTTTATTACCAATTGAGATGAGAGAGAAAGGGAAAGATTTCAAACAAATGAATATATTTCAAATGAATGTAATATAAACGGTGTGTGGTTCATCAGAAAATTTAATGCAATTTATAATTGTGTGAGTTGTACGTTGATTTAAGGAAAAAAAATAAAAGCAATTAATAGCTTGATTTAATAGTACGTTTCAAATTTGAAAAGAAAAGAGAAGTAAGGATTGAAATTTTGATTTCAATTATACGTAAACCAAATATTAAAACTTTATTTCAAAATATTATTATTAAAATTTCTCAAAATCCAAATTAAATACGTTATAAAACCAATTAAAAATTAATAATATTTTATGGGTCGTTACAATGCTCCATTAATTACACTCCAAATTGGAAACCTTCCCTCCCTTGATAAAAGTCTGATATCATTAAAGAATGTATATGTTAATAAGCCAAGTAGCCGAAGGAAAATTACATATAACATCTTAAAAAAAACTACATCTCACTGCATGAAAATAGAATTTTTAAGTGTTTATAACACATGACATCTTAATCATCAACAAAAAAAGGCACTTTTTGTATGTGTTTGTTTGTCTGTATGTATATTGGCTAAGTCGAAAATAAGTAACATAATGTTGTTAAATAGATTAATTTCCACAAACAACATTTGAAAATTTAAATATGCATTATTTGTAGAATGGGGGGAAGAAAACAACAAGAAAAACATCATTCAAGTCCACTGGTTCAGTACTACTTAATTAGTACAAAAAATGAAGTACCAAAATCGATAATCGCCAACAGTCTAATCTAAACATTTTTTCAGGTGTAACAATTCACTTACAATACTGTAAAAGTGCTCGTTCATTTTTCAACGCCCAAGAGAACGAAATTTTAGAAATTGATTTTTCAGCAATCTTTGATACCTATGTATATACAGTAGAAAATTCAAATCATAATTTTTTCAAATACATTATAAATATCATAATGCCATCTTCAACATCTGTCTTTTCTACGATAGGATCCGCCTCAGCAGCCCTGTTGATCAACATCCAAGTTATGCTTCAGTTTACTGTGATTCATACTAATTGTTCAATTGATCATTTGGTGACAATATCTGAGGATCTGTTATGTAAGTACAGATTGCGGAAGACATTGTAAATCAAATAAATATAAAACAAATATACATGAAATTATCATCCGGTATATAAAACAATGCTTCTTCAATGTAATATGAAAATGATGTGCTAATAAATTGAAAGACTAATTTTGCATGTAGTTGTCTCAAATAATGTAAATCCTTTACATAATTTGCTTAACTAACTTGCTCAAACAGCAAAGGTATACAACGAATAAAACACTGAAGAACGTATTCTAGTTGTAGGTAATTGTTAAATATATTTTCAGAAGATAATGGACCAACACTGAACATAACGGTCCAGAATGATAGGTAAAAAACAACAATTGACTTTAGAACCTCTCTTGTTGGATTTTAATAACAACTATACGATTATATCAAAGAACCTCTAACCTAACTTGTAGGTATATGCCTAAGTATATACGTGAAAGTAGAAAAAGAGGTATACACGACGGAGATAAGGCGAAAAAATATATACAAGGAGATATGGCAATCTATATCAAAATCGGACTAAAACAGAAGAAAACAAACAGAGTTTGTATATTATTTTTGTCGGTCCAGATTATATGTACAATCTCCAATTTCCTGATCACACACACATACAAAAATATATTTTGAAAACTATTTTTACAATATGACTATTTCATAATATATATATTTTCAAAAAAAAAATAGTCAAAATATTATTTATAAACAAAATATAACATTTAAGAGGAAGAAGAACATTTTAGTCCAAAACCAGAAGTCTAAATTTCAACATAGATGTCTGAGGAACATTTAATTCAAAATCAGATGTCTAATATTTCATCATAGACGTATGAAGGACATTTTAGTTCAATATCAGACGTTCGATTTCATTATAGACGTCTGATCATATTGAAATAAAAGCGTACTTTTTAGTTCAAATCTAGACGCCTGAATTTTTCATAAGATATGTCAATATTGAATCTAGACATCTAATACAAAATATTCAAACGTTTGGATGCCTGTAGCCGAGTTTTTCATTTAAATTTTTGAAAAGACATGTCCCTCTTCTTTAACCGTTGCATCACATGCTTTGAATAGTTCTCCTCAATGGTTACTACTATTGATTTAGAACTTTTCAAATCTATGAATAGAGTTGAGAATTCACTTTTATTTATAACCAAACCAAGAATCAATTCTTTCTATCTTTCTAACCTATACGCACTTGTGAATTACAAATATTCTCAACGGTTTGCTTCCTACAATTACACATTCAAATCATCATTTCAAAGAGATTATATAAAGAGTGTACTTAATAGAAGTCAATGATTCTATTCCTCTGGTGATATCATCATTTCAATTGTGCAATGTGGCTACACTCAGATCAAAATCGTTACATAATAATTCTTTTTATAATGATCTTTTAGCATCACATGATGGTTTATTTAAAAAAATTAAATTGTTACAAAATGTCAATAATGTTGCTTTAAAGAAATTAAAAGATCGTGATCTTAAATATGATAAATTAAAGGAAGAAAATGGTTTTTAATAAAACAAACTAGAATTTTTGAAACTTATATTGAAGAACTTATTTCACAAAATAATTTCCTTTTAAAAGAAAATGAGCTTTTGATTAATAATAATACTAGTCTTTTAAAGGAAAATGAATCTTTTAAAAATAAAATTGTATTTACAGAAAATTCTTTAAATGAATCTAATTCTAAATTTTTGTTTCTTGAAAAAGAGAATAGTGCTTTGAATGCTAGAAATTTAGATTTAATTAAATGCAAGCTTTTAAAAGAAAATAATGCTATTTTGCAAAAGAAATTTTGTATCTCTAAAGTGAATTTTGACAAATTATTTGAGAGTGTTACAAAATTCAATAAAGAAAAAGATGATTCATCTTCCTTAATGATAAATACAAAATTTCACAATAATAAAAATGGTTTAGGCTGTAAGTGCAATAAACATAAAAAAAGTAGTAGATATGCATTCATGTATACACGTTTTAATACTAGTACTAAAAATAGAGATAGTTCTAAAACCATTTCATGTCACGATAGTATTTTACTTAGAAATATAGAAATTTCTTTGAATACTAAATCAAAGACAATTAAGGTTGACATATGGATTTCTAGTAATCTAACCAATTATTGTAGACAATGATACATTAGCAATCATTACGACACTGTAATTAATAATAAAAATTATATTTTTAAGGGATCAACCACATCCAACTGGATATGGTTTTCTAAGTCGTAAACCCTATACTTATTTTATAATGAGTATCATTGTGGTTACATTTGACATATCTATTAGATACTCATTAAATTGCATTAATGTAAAATTGTTTTATTCACTTATCTATGATATTTATCTTTTATATATATATATATATATATATATATATATATATATATATATATATCGAGTAGATTGACACGTGCGATGCACGTGCGCAGAAGGAACTGGTGTTAAGAAACAATGTGTGTGAGGTTCTTTGAATTTTATAAAATACTTTGACTTACACGTAATGTTGTATGTTTTGGATACTGACTTTCAGAATACATCCACGTCGATTGACATGTATATGGAACGTTTACATCAAACATGGAAAGAAGCTTTATATCAGACCGATCATATGTGGAGAAAAAGAAAAGTAATAAACGTATGAAATTATGAATTATTCTTTCATGTTCATGCAAACCGTAGACAACAACTTTGATTCTTAAGGAAAATAGAATATGTTCTTCATTACATGTAGTAGGTAATCTGAAATAGATATGGAAGCATTTTGTGATGGGAAGGAAACAAAATGACATATTGTAGCTCACAAACCATCTGACGGTAAAAAGTAATATAATTTACTAAAAATGACATGAAAAGCAGACATGGGATGTTATAAATAACAAAATAATTGCATTCAAAAATCAAAGGTACATAATTACTTATATTTGAGATGGAAGTAGATTGGTTGTCTTCTAGTTTTCAATTTAGGCACCTTGTCTTATAGTTAAAAAATAGCTATGCAAAGTTGGTGCACATTTATGCAATATGTAATCAAACAATAGTATTTCAAAGAACAAAACTTATGTATACATGATTACTGGCCTAAAAAAATTTAAGCTACATATGTCCATTTGGTTGTCTACGTAAATAATATTATTGTGGACATCCTTAAAGCCACTACTGGATAAAGACCCAAAAAATGGTCCTCAAAAGGAACACAACCATTGCAAAAGTTAACCACTCTCTCTTCTGCTGTTGCTTTATTTTGTAACAAAAAAGACTACCTAAGGCAAAGAGAGATGGCATAAAACAAATGAACTATCCTCTACATATCTTATAGTTGTAAACAACATATATGTCACCAATTATGACTAAGAATCAAAGTATATGTATAAAAAAATTCATATCTGTTATCACTTATAGGTCCTCCATAAAGAATAGCCAGGAACACCTGAAAAATAAAAAAGTACAGAAGAAATTAAGATTATAAAATACTGCTAGTTTAAGTGATGGAAAATGTGTAGTTATTATTGGTAAAGAACTGTGCAGCGAGAAGATGGGTCTTGAGTTAATCACATCAGATGTGTCTTTAAGTTTGTTAACCTTCAATTAAATATTGAATTAGCAAGCAAAGCATGCAGAAAAGAAGGCGAACCCAGAATATATATATATATATATATATATATATATATATATATATATATTGCAAGAACCTCAATTCCTTTGGCAGAGCCTCATGGACTTGTCAAACCAAGTCAACTTGCTTGATGCTCGTCTTACTCACCGTATTTTAGGTATCAATGTCCTAACCGAGGTTTGTGTTCACTTAAATATTGAAATTTTACCTGTTTTTGTTTTGTTTTGCATAAGCCACTGGAATTTGCTAAAATGATAGTAAAAAAATGTTTCAGCCAAGGTATTGTTTCAATCATATCACTATCGTATTTTTTCTTGCCTTCATAAGAAGGAACCGGTTCCTTTTGGTCCAAAATGCTGAAGAAAACCGGCATTTGCTGGATTATTAATTGTTACCATCTTACAATAAAAACAATATTCCTTTGTTTAGTCGCTCTTACAGTAAAATTTGTTTACGATAAATTGTAGGAACAAAAATTCAATACAATATTTGCATATTCTTTGATGGTGGGAGAGGTGTATACTCTGAGATCTGTTGCAAGATTGCAAAACCGAGTAAGCAAGTTTTTTAATGCATCTTGGCTTATTTTCAAAGCTAAATATTATCCTGTATATATCAAGGTATGTACTGACATTCATATTTTGCAGTTCATGTGAATCATATAAACTATAACCTATAAGTATAAAAACATAGTAAACACTCATAAATTCAAATGAATATTAACAAAATGGCTTTGTTACTTTTACTAAACATAGTTACTTATGGGCAAATCTAATTCAATTAAACTTGCAGGATTTTAAATAATATTTTATTTTTCTATAATCACAATACCATCAATAAACAAATCTTTTTCTTGAACTCTCGTGACTGTAACTTTTTTACATAAATATTAGAATAGCTAGTAAAAGCTAAAAAATAAATCAACTAATGAACCATATATTGTACGTTTTCGTACAGCTTTTTCAAAATTATATATAGCAATTGTAGCTGTTTCGCAAAAATCCAAATTCCTATTCATATTCTAGTGCACTAAAGAAAACAGTGGAGAAATATACAATGCATGCTTACTCATCAATTTTGACACACAGAGCACCCATTCTTGGTTTCTTTATAACCATGACAATCAACATCTGCCACTGCACAATGAAGACAAAATACAAAAAAAAATTGAGCATACAACTTGATAAAATTACTCATATATAGTGAAATCCAAGTGAAAGAATTTACAGATGAGGTCAGAATATTCAGTGTCACAGTGTATCGTTCTAGTAATAAATCAAGACATTGTCACTTCACTTAATATCTCTTTTCACATGAGTAAATTCCATCCTAACTTCATTGTTTACTGGTTTACTTATGCTGGATTAGTTTTAAAAGGGTGATGAGTTTGTGATTTTTATGAATAACAAATGAAAAGGTAGAAACAGGAAAACCCAACGTTTGACAAATTACATCTGTATATTTCATCTCTCTAATATTTCACTAAGCATATTCACTAACAAAGGTAATGTAATTATCAAGACAACTAAATGTGGTTAGACATTTTAACAGCAAGGTTACAATTATAGTCAAAGACTGCATTCAAGATACAATACACAGTTTGGTTTTAAAAATTTCTTTGCACTGAAACATAAATATAAATCCCAAAGTTTTCCTTCGTTTACATTTAATTGTTGTTCTATTCTTATCAACTTTATCCCAGGCAACTGTATATGTTAAAGCTATAAAAATAATAAAAAAATACAGTAGACAACAATCTTCACCAACATAACTTAGCAGATTAGACAACCAACATGCTACAATTAATGATTGAATTCTAATATGCATAATTGAACAAATTCGTCTCATCCTAATTTTTGTTTACTCGTTAAATGAGAATAAAATAAAATATAATTGATCTTACATAATTTCGCAAGTTTTAATAGTCTAACAACCACAGCTTCAAATTCCTTGCAATAGTCAAACCATGGAGAAATTATAGCAATGATTTAAGCAAAGGTCTACCAATTCTGGATAGTAAAAGTTACAAAGAGAAAATGCATCCATCTTGCCTGCAAGAAAAAAAGAAAGAAATGGAAGAAGAGAAAGAAACTTGTACTAATAATTCAAAAAATTAAATTGCATTAAAATGATTGATAAATCTAAACCGAACTATAGGGAATAAGTCACCAAGTTCATACCAACGCACTCTATGAGTCCATACTGTCCAAACTTCGTCTTGATTTCTGCCAGTTAAGAATAAATCAACAATGAATGCACCAAATAAATTCATCAAATGAAAAATAATTGTACCTTAAATGCTAAGGAAATTAATATGAAATAAGAGATTGGATCATTTGACAATGGTGATTAGTAGAAAGGAGGGGGGTATGGATGAAGTCGGAAGCCAAATGAAGAAACTTGGAAGAAGTTGATGCTGATTTGAAGCAGCCAAGGTTTTTTTTCAACATTAAAAATAGCTGGAGCAGTTGTGGATTGGTGGAAGTATGGAGAAACGTGAAAACAATCAATGTACGGGAAAGTGGGATTACGAGAACGTGTGCAATGGAATGACAAAATAGTCCTCTGTATTTTGCTTTTTCTTCCATAATATATATGGGCTATTTCGTCAGAACACAAAAGCCTTCACCTGACAAAGTATTTGCTTTATATATAAGATATATATACAAAGGGTTCACATATATAAAAAGTATATAAATTTATTTCTTAAGAAAAATATTATATTTAGTGGAAGTTACTAAAATATAATATGCATATGCTCTTATTCATTTTTGATAATGACAAAGGGGGAGAAATTCATATGCTTGATGATAAGGAGAGATATTATACTTAGGGGGAGCTTTAATCATATTATAATATCATTTTATATAGAATAAATATTTTCAAAAATTGTAATAGTTGTCATAATAAAAAAGAGGAAGAATGTTAGTACCTCCCTTGTTGGATTTAACGACAACAACTATACAATTATGTCAAAAAACCTCTAAGCTAACTTATAGGTATATGTCAAAGTATATACATGGAAATATAAGAAGAGATATATACGATGGAGATAGGGCGAAGGTATATATACAATGAGATATGACGATCGACAAAGAAATTGGGTTAAAACTGAAGAAAACAAATAAAGTTTGTAAATTATTTTTGTTGGTCTAGATTATATATACAATCTCCAATTTGATGATCATACACACAAAAATATATTTTGACAACTATGTTTACAATATGACTATTTTATAATATATTCAAAAGAAAATAGTCAAAATATTATTTTATGAACAAAATATAACATTTAAAATGAAGAAGAACATTTTAGTTCAAAAGCAGAAGTCCAACTTTCATAATAAATGTCTAAGGAACATTTTAGTTCACCAGGGGCTATCTAATATTTCATCATAGATGTCTGAGGAACCTTTTAGTTCAACATTAGACGTCTGTCATTTCATCATAGACGTCTGGTCATACTGAAATAAAAACGTACTTTTTAGTTCAAATCTAGACGTCTAATTTTTCATACTAGAAGTCTATATTGAATCTAGACGTTTTGTATAAAATATCCGGACGTTTAGATGCCTATAGCCGGGTTTTTCATTTGAATTTCTAAAAAGACATGTTGCCTCTTCTTCAATGGTTACATCCCCTGCTTTGAATAGTTCTTACCAATGGTTACTGCTATTGATTTAGAACTTTTCAAATCTATAAATAGAGTTGAGAATTCACTTTTATTTATGACTAAACCAAGAATCAATTCTTTCTATCTTTCTAATCTATATGCACTTGTAAATAAAAATATTCTCAACAATTTACTTTCTGCAATTACATGTTCAAATCATCATTTCAAGGAGATTATACGAATGAGTGTACTTAATAGACTTATGTGTGTTATCTATAACACAATCAGTCAAGACACTTTACTACTATTTGTAGTCGAAATTTTGTTGGAGATCTTCAGGAACGAAATCATTTTCGACAGCTTAGGCGGTCTGTAATATAGAATTCATGTTTGACAGCTCAGGCGATTTATAAAACATATTCCTCCGAATTAAGTGAGCGTAAAGTCATAAATCCAGAAGGAGTCTGCGACTGCATCTAGAACGGAAAGTTTGAACCAATATAAAAATCTCTAATGCGCTTTACTTTATGGTTCTTTATTTCTGCTGCTATTATATACAAGTTTTAATTTAGTAGAACTATTCATATTACTCGATACGCATAGCAACTTTCATTATCTTTATATATTGTTGTTGCTGTGATTGCTACGCTTCAATTCTGTATCTATATATTTGGCCATCATCAATCCGTGCATAGCAACTATTAATCGACGCGCTATGCGACTCACACAAACTACATTGCTTGGTACATGATCACGCGAAAGCATGTTTAGTTTTTGTTTAACAACTATAGTATAGTTCTAAAAAAATTCTGGAAAAAAGGATTTCAAAACAAAAATAAAATATGCAGTTACAAACTGGTTAGGATATCTTGCAAGTTGAAGCTAAGTAATGAGAAGTTCATCAAACAATAAATACTACAGCTGAGTAATAAACCACACTTTACATAAATTTGAAGTAATAGAGCTAACTAATTAGAATGAACGCACAAACATATATGGATGTTATACACAAGTTTGCTAGCAAACTAAGTAATTTCCCCTAAATTCATAAAAACAGTAGGTCAAATTTGCAGACAATTAATTTTACTTTCCAACAAACGATCAGTTAAATCAGTCTGAATCGTACTACTTCGACTCCTTTATGCATTAGAACAACGTGCAGGCAAAGGGAAACTTTTTTAAATTCAAGATTGACAAACAATTGCATACGACTTACCTTTGCAAGTCAAGTCGTTCATCAATACGATTAGATCAATGGCCGCACTTCCAGTAGCTGCCGTTGATCGACTATTCAATCAGACTCTATTTGGTGAGTACGTAATAGGACTCGGGTTTTCGAAGTATAATTAGGTGAAAATTCGGTTGACTACCAAAGCCGCTGTCCAGCATTAGGGATTGATTTAATTTAGGGTTTGTTTGCGATTTTTTTTTTTTTTTTTTTGGGGTGGGGGGGGGGGGGGGGGGTGGGTTATTCGACTGGGGAAAAAAGGGAAAGGAATTTCATATGTTTTACGGGTAGTTTTGTAAAAAATTACATGGTGTGGATAGAGCAACTGTGTTGCGCTATTTTGAAATGAATACATGAAACGGAGACATTTTTGAAATTTAAGTAATAAACATATAAAATTGAAATTTACGTCTTTGAATTTCATTTGATTATTATGTCTAAATAAGATCTAATGAGTTATAGACATAAAACGAACGTATAGGAATATCATCTACATATGTAAGATGGATAATTCGAATAGAAATTGTATTTTATCTTAATTTGTAAATTTGAAAATCAATCTTCAAACTTGTCAAAGTTGAATGTTGATAAAGTTTTAAAGTTTATTCAAATTTATAGTTGGATTGCAAAATATTAGTATTAGTTTTAATTGTCCTAAATTGACTTGGAATGTGAAAATCTATATTTTAATTTATTGGGAGCGAGATACTATTTATTTGCAACTGTTTTCGTGTAATTTTCATAAGTTATCTAATTCCACAAATGTATAATAAGTGCATTGTTTGAAAAATAAGGAATGTTCAGAAAAGGAAATAGATGTGTAAAGGATATGGATGTACTTCCTCGTAATTTGAACTGTCTATTTCAATAAAAGAAAAGAGATAATTTTTTATGTTATCTACATAATTTCTTAGAAGAATATGAGTATTAATTCGAAGCTTTAAGAAAATGATATCGAACCTCATTGCAAGAAGGAGTGTCTAAGCCTTTATAATGGCAAATGTTGTCATCGTTATTAGCTTCGAAGATATACGATATGGAACATGAACATAATATCGATTTTCACGATGGAGAGCTGCTCCTTAATCACGTCGTCGGTCACCATTACCCTCGAAGACATATGACCAGTGTATACACTTGTAGCTATAGTAATAAGCTTAAGAATATAAGGATGGATTAGTGTCGAAGGAATAGGATATCGCTCTTCCTCAATGAAAGAATGCAATGGCATTGAGTACAATCAATATCGTTAGCCATCAATGAATGTCGACGTACCTTATATTGCATATCATTAATGATGGACTCCCATAGCACCATTATTCGTCTATAGTCGCTGCAACAAGCTCGTTGCTAATTGCCTCGAAGGCTATCGACGTTGCATTAAAATAGCACTGCGCCTCACATCACTTCGAGGATACCGCTCTATGATAACGCCAAGAATCATCAACGTCAAATGAGTACTTAAATGACACCGCTCTTCGCCAATGTTCAATACTACTTCTGTAACGACCCACTATTTTGTACCATTCAAATTCGACAATAACTTAAAACTTGCCAAACTTGAATAGTTCAAAACAATAGATTGTAAATAAATTTGGAGCAAATGAAATCAAATCACAAAATCACAGACACAGAAATCAGAATACTCGCAACGGAATTTAAAAATAACTTAGTGGTTCATGAAGCCACTATCAATAGTCTCAAAATAAGTATAAAGTACATAGTCTTAAATCAAATATAGTTTGAAATCTCCACAGAAAATCTCAGTATTAAATTGTCTTGATTACAAAGGCTAAAATAAGAACTGAACAGAAACTTGGCAGCGGCTTGAAAAGAGAAAATCTTCAGAAGTCCTAGCTCCGGAGAAAGAGGTCCGAACTGAAACTCAGGCTGACCCGAGCATAAAATAAAACATAAACACTCGAGTCAGGACATACATACTTATACAGTGTAAGCTAATTTAAGTGAACTGTAATATAAAGGCAAGTAACTTGAAGGATGCTTGGGACCGTCCATCCTCTAAGGATCCGTTAAACAGTTTACTATGTAGTAACACTTTGCTATTATAATAGTGCCTATTGGTAAAATAAACTTACTTTTAAATAGCGTTAAGGGGTTACCCATGTAGCCCTTAACAAATAATATATTCTCATAGTCTATACAGTACCGTAATCTACCCCGTACCGGGCGTCGTCAGAGGACACTCTATAGGTATGGTACAAAACCAAAATCGTATAAGGCTCGCTAGGGTAGGGGACACGGCACAACCATGGTAGACATACCAATTACGCATCCGGACCGGTGGTAGCGCGTAGCTGCTGCTACCGTCCATCTCGAACAACACTCCCAAATCAAAGGTGCGCACCAAACAATCACAAAAGTGATAGAATGACATACGAAGAAGTGCATCCGATAAGAGGTGCTACCTCCTTAGCCCGTCAATCACTCCTGTTTTAGCCATCTTATGCCAACTCACGAGAGTCGGGTCCACGTATTTACCTCAAAGGAAACGTCACCACCATCATACTTCATTCTAGAATCTCCACCGCGTACATGGTTGTCAAAGTGGTTTTCGGCATCGACAGAGAGTATGCCCATATCCGATCCCGGTCTCTTTAACAACCAACGTTATTATTACCCGTGGTTATAAATTCCAAAAATAGTTTACTTTTCAATCAAAATACTTCAATTTAAACTATTTAGAGGTGAAGTTATTACTACTCTTACAAAAATCAATATAACTCCCAAAGGTTTAGCCTTAGTTCAAGTGCATCAACTACAGCACTTGCAAAGTGCGGTAATATCCTTTACAACAGATTTAAATAAATTAATTCAGACTTCAATATGCTTTCAGCAATAATTAAACCTTAATTTAAACCAATTTAACTTATAAAATCATATTTTCCGCTTTGAAATAGTTATTTAAATTACTCAACAATTTATGATTTTTATAAATTAAGTTTTGCAAATAAATATCAAACTTCTCTATGCTTTACTTATTAAAACCAAGTGCATAATTTTCTATGAAATTTTACTTACAATTAAGTTTAATTATCACTTCAAAAATAAACTTAATTTCCAATTTATTTATTAACTTTCCTTTATTCTAATCCCAACTTCACATTTCTAAATTAAGTTATACTTTAACATCCACTTTTTTTTTGTATTCACTTATCTTACCATTTAATTCGTAGGAACCTTAACCCTTTATTTATTCACTTCATATTCAAAGTTATACCAATTTATCATATTTATTTCCTAACTTGAACTCCATTTTATTTTACAAAATCAAAGTTTACAAAATAAATTTTATGCTTCAAATTCTAATTTAACCATTCATTTATTTACACATTTAACTTGTATAAAATCACTATACTTATAAAAATCATTTCTAATCCAATTTTAAACAAAATATTATAATATACTAATTTAAATATTTAATATTTTCAGAAAATATATAATAATAACCACGGGTCTGTATGATATTTGCTAACCTAGGTCAAGTGATACGGATAATATATCATTTCAATCCGTAATTTACAAAGAAAATCCGGGTTCTATCATTTCAAACCCGCAATCCCAAGTAATTAAATAAATAGAACAATTAAATTAATATCGTTCAGGCCTATCATTTCAGCCCGTAACGATTCTATTCTACAGAGAACTTGCAGTGATAAACAGTAAATAAATAAATAGTAAAACAGCATAAATATAACTGTATATAATATAATTGATGATGTGTAAATCTAATAACAGGGTTTTTACTATCATAAAATTTAATCATTCTACAATTCCACTTGTTATTGATTTACAGATCTATAAGTATGTTTGTCGGGTGAGAATACTCACCTTTTCGAAGCTGCAGATTCTATTCAAACAACGGTATCCACACCGGAAAAAGTGTACAGAAGGCACGATTAATTTTTAGCGGAAGCAACGACTCGATTCAAATCTTGAAAAAATAAAATAAAACGATTTACGCGAATTCAATACGATCATAACAAATCTTCAATAAGACAAACTAGAACGAGATTAAATATAAAAGGATAAATTGATCAAATTTGCTCGACTACTTCATCACACAACCCGACTCCAACTTCATTGGCTCGACCAAGATAAATCTTAATCTCATAAACTCACGCACAGTTATAAACCAGGGAAAGTTGAAGCTAGGCTGTTCTTAAAGTACAGAGGTGGCGAAGAAGAATAGTCGAGCAAAGGTGATGGAAAACACTTGCGTGTAATAGTAGAATGGAGCCAAAGAAAAATAAAAGAAAGATGAAAATGAAGCAAGAAGAAAATAAAAGAAACAATTGGCATACCTGATGCTATACACACGCAAGGAGGAAGAGATGTTGATATGCATTTGAACGTGAGGTTATGAATTTATATAGGGAAGCTTGCATATGGGGTTGCGTGAATTTAGGTGAAATAAAAATAGCAAGGAATAATTTTTGAAACATCAGAAGCAATAAGAAGATTTTATTCCACATATACAAAAGGTAAATGGAAATGAAATACGTGAGTTTTAAATTAAAAAACGAGTAGCGTAAAACAAGGAGAGGAAAGTGGAAAGAATTAATTAATTTGAAACGTCTACAGGAATTGGAAGATTTTGTTCCAATTATATATGAGAGGTAATGTAAAAATGTGGAAAGTTTACACAACTGACAAAGCTAGAAATAAACGAAATTGAAATGGCTATGGAAACTTTGGAAACGTGGGTTTTAATTACAGAGGATTGCGTAATTTTAGGCATGCGAATTTAGGCAAGGAAGAATGGAAATCGAACAGTTATTTGCATTCAAAGATTTATACCAATTATATATGAGAGGCCAATGGAAAGAGTAGAAATTAACACGTGAATTCAAGGCAAGTTTTATATGGAATTGAATGGTTAGGGAATCTATTCCTTTCCCACTCAGAATTGCACGTCTACCGGTAAATTTATTTAGTATCTAAGGTAAGAATTTTAAGAATGCGTACTATAGACGCAAAAATTTAATCAAACATACGCCCAATTTAACAAAATAACATATCTAAATTTATACGTTTTTTATTTATTTTCTACTTATATATATTACAATATACGTTTAAAGAATATTCATTAAATACGTACCATTTTTATGCCAGCAAAATTAATCAAAGCGGATATAAACGTACAAATTTAAACGTGAAATTAAATAGCCTATTTACACTCTATAAATTTTAAAATTTATTACTAAATTAACTTTTGATTTTTTTACATTGGTTTGATTTACTTAACATTTAACAATAAATTGATGTATATACATATAAAAGAAAACATATAATTTATTTCCTAGATATTATTCAATTTAAAATTTTATTTATTAGTCATTTAACTAAAAAAAAACAAAAGTGTATTCGTAAAAAGTTTATTTCTTTTACAGAATATTTATTACCTGATTTAAAGGTGTATAACCAATTTTAAAAGAATCAAAAGTGGAATAAAACGTTGTTACAAATAATTAAAAGAATTGGAAATTAGAGTTTAAAAGGTTTAAAATGCCAATAAATGTTAAACTCTAACCAATATAGGAATTATAGAATTTTTCTCATATTTAGAAAAATTTGGGTGATTATTTATAATTTAAATATAACGTTTATTTTTTTTAAATAATACCCCAAAGTTTATAATAAAAGAATAAAATAATCGTTAAAATTTTGGGTTGTTACACTCTCCCTCACTAAGAACTTTTCGTCCTCGAAAAGGAACGAAGGAAAGGAAACAAAGGAAGATAAGGTAAAAGAGCAAAGTACCTGAAACGAATAATTCCGGATTCGAAGCACGAATGCTTTCCTCCGTCTCCCAGGTGCAATCCCGTTCATCGGTGCTCCACTGCACCTTGACCAGGCGGACAAATTTTCTTCTAAGTTGTTTCGTACCTCGATCGACGATACGAAGCGGCTTCCTTTCAATAGTTAGGTCAGGCTCGATGTCCAAACTATCAAGAGCAGAAGGCTGGATAATAAGAGATGGATCATGAAGACAGCGACGAAGATGGGATACATGGAATACATTGTGAATTCCAGTGAATTTCTCGGGCAACTCCAGTCGATAAGCAAGAGACCCAATCCTTTCCAAGATGAGGAATGGACCGATGAACCGAGGAGTAAGCTCCCCTCTACGTCCAAACCGAACCACATTTCTTAAAGGAGAAACCTTAAGAAAAACTAAATCACCAACTGCAAACTCGAAACTTCTTCTACGACGATCAGCGTACTTCTTCTGCCTATCCTGAGAAATCCTTAACCTTCTCTTAATCTCCTCAACCTTCTCCGAAGCTTCTAAAATCATATCAGGACCAAGAACTAAGCGATTTTCGGATTCTATCCAGCAGGAAGGAGATCTATAAGGTCTCCCATGCAGAGCAGCAAAAGGGGACATCTTAAGACTAGCTTGATAACTATTTTTATAGGTGAATTCCACAAGATGGAGATGATCTTCCCAAGATCCTTCATAATCCAAAATGCAAGCCCGAAGAAGATCCTCAAGAATCTGATTCACCCTTCCTGTTTGACCATCGGTCTATGGGTGGTAAGCAGTGCTCAGATTCAGACGAGTACCCAAGGATTCTTGGAAAGCTTTCCGAAATTGGCTAGTGAAGATAGGGTCTCGATCGCACACAATGCTTAGGGGAACACCATGGAGGCGAACAATCTCCCACATATAAATCTCAGCAAAGCTTGAAGCCGTACGGGTAGACTTGACTTGAATAAAATCAGCGGACTTGGTCAGTCTATCCACGATAACCCAGATGCTCTCATTTCCCTTCCTAGATCTCGGTAAACCTTTGATGAAATCCATAGAAACTTGCTCCCACTTTCAATTGGGAATCTCCAAAGGCTGCAACAAATCCAGTGTCTTTTGATGATCCGCCTTGACTTGCTGACAAGTCGCACACCTACTAACAAAGATAGAGACGTCACGCTTCATACCCTTCCACCAATACAACTTCTTCAAATCCTGATACATCTTCGCTACACCGGGATGAATGGAGAGTCTGGATTAATGATGTTTCCGGAGTAACTCCTGCCTCAAGCCATCAACATTCGGGACACAAATCCTATTATTAATCCTCAAAATCCCCTTATCATCCATCTGGGCTCCACTACCATCAAGACTACTACCTCCAACCCTGCTCCGAACACTTCTCTTCATATGTCTAAGCATCTCATCTTCATCCTGCTTAGCCTTGATACGATCTAAAAGAGGAGAAGAAACAATAAGCTGACACAACAAGGACTTTTTTCTACTCAACGCGTCCGCCACCACATAAGCTTTCCCAGGAGTATAATTGATGTCCAGATCGTAAGAAGCAAGAAACTTGAGCCACCGAAATTGTCTCTGATTCAAATCCTTCTGGGTGAAGATATATTTCAAAGACTGATGATCGGTGAAGAGGTCAAACTTAGTGCCCAAGAGATGATGTCTTTACAGCTTCAACGCAAAGACAACAGCTACCAATTCTAAATCATGAGCACCACAATTAGGTTCGTGGTTCTTCAACTGGCGACTAGCATAGGCAATCACCTTCCCATCTTGCATCAATACCGCTCCAAAACCCTCGCGACAAGCTCTGATACCAATTGTAACGACCCATTATTTTGTACCATTCAAATTCGACAATAATTTAAAACTTGTCAAACTTGAATAGTTCAAAACAATAGATTGTAAATAAATTTGGAGCAAATGAAATCAAATCACAGAATCACAGACACAGAAATCAGAATATTCGCAGCGGAATTTAAAAATAACTTAGTGGTTCATGAAGCCACTATCAATAGTCTCAAAATAAGTATAAAGTACATAGTCCTAAACCAAATATAGTTTGAAATCTCCACAGAAAATCTCAATATTAAATTGTCTTGATTACAAAGGCTGAAATAAGAACTGAACAGAAACTTGGCAGCAGCTTGAAAAGAGATAACTTCAGAAGTCCTAGCTCCGAAGAAAGAGGTCCAAACTGAAACTCAGTCTGACCCGAGCGTAAAATAAAACATAAATACTCGAGTCAGGACATACATACTTATACAGTGTAAGCTAATTCAAGTGAACTGTAATATAAAGGCAAGTAACTTAAAGGATGCTTGGGACCGCCCATCCTCTAAGGATCCGTTAAACTATTTACTATGTAGTAATACTTCGCTATTATAATAGTGTCTATTAGTAAAATAAACTTACTCTTAAATAGCGTTAAGGGTTTACCCATATAGCCCTTAACACATAATATATTCCCATAGTCTATACAGTACCATAATCTCCCCCGTGCTGGGCGTCGTCAGAGGACACTCCATAGGTATGGTACAAAACCAAAATCGTATGAGGCTCGCTAGGGTAGGTGACATAGCTGCCAGGTTAGACATACCAATTACGCATCCGAACCGGTGGTAGCGCGTAGCTGCTACTACCGCCCACCTCGAACAACACTCCCAAATCAAAGGTGCACGCCAAACAATCACAAAAGTAATAGAATGGCATACGAAGAAGTGCGTCCGATAAGAGGTGCTACCTCCTTAGCCTGTCAATCGTTCCTGTTTTAGCCACCTTATGCCAACTCACGTGAGTCGGGTCCACGTATTTACCTCAAAGAAAACATCACCACCATCCTACTTCATGCTGGAATCTCCACCGCGTACACGGTTGTCAAAGTGGTTTTCGGTATCGACAGAGAGTATGCCCTTATCCGATCCCGGTCTCTTTAACAACCAACGTTATTATTACCCATGGTTATAAATTCCAAAAATAGTTTACATTTCAATCAAAATACTTCTATTTAAACTATTTAAAGGTGAAGTTATTACTACTCTTACAAAAATCAATATAACTCCCAAAGGTTTAGCCTTAGTTCAATTGCATCAACTACAACACTTGCAAAGTGCGGTAATATCCTTACAACAGATTTAAATAAATTAAATTTCAGACTTCAATATACTTTCAGCAATAATTAAACCTTAATTTAAACCAATTTAACTTATAAAATCATATTTTCCACTTTGAAATAGTTACTTAAATTACTCAACAATTTATGATTTTTATAAATTAAGTTTTGCAAATAAATTTCAAACTTCTCTATGCTTTACTTATTAAAATCAAGTGCACAATTTTCTATGAAAATTTACTTAACAATTAAGTTTAATTATCACTTCAAAAATAAACTTAATTTCCAATTTATTTATTAACTTTCCATTATTCTAGTCCCAACTTCACATTTCTAAATTAAGTTATACTTCACCTTCCACTTTTTTTTTGTATTCACTTATCTTACCATTTAATTCATAGGAACCTTAACCTTTTATTTATTCACTTTATATTCAAAGTTATACCAATTTATCATATTTATTTCCTAAATTGAATTCCACTTTATTTTACAAAATCAAAGTTTACAAAATAAATTTTATGCTTCAAATTCTAATTTAACCATTTATTTATTTACACATTTAACTTGTATAAAATCACTATACTTATAAAAGTAATTTTTAATCCAATTTTAAACAAAATATTATAATATACTAATTTAAAATATTTAATATTTCCAGAAAATATATAATAATAACCACGGGTCTGTATGATATTTGCTAACCTAGGTCAAGTGATACGGATAATATACCATTTCAATCCATAGTTTACAAAGAAAATCCGGGTTCTATCATTTCAAACCCGCAATCCCAAGTAATTAAATAAATAGAACAATTAAATTAACATCGTTCAGGCCTATCATTTCAGCCCATAACGATTCTATTCTACAGAGAACTTGCAGTGATAAACAATAAATAAATAAATAGTAAAACAATATAAATATAACAGCATATAATATAACTGATGATGTGTAAATTTAATAACAGAGTTTTTACTATCATAAAATTTAATCATTCTACAATTCCACTTGTTATTGATTTACAGATCTATAAGTATGTTTGTCGGATGAGAATACTCACCTTTTCGAAGCTGCAGATTCTATTCAAACAACGTATCCACACCGAAAAAAGTGTATAGAAGGCACGATTAATTTTTAGCGGAAGCAACAACTCGATTCAAATCTTGAACAAAATAAATAAAATGATTTATGCGAATTCAGTACGATCATAACAAATCTTCAATAGAACAAACTGGAACGAGATTAAATATAAAAGGATAAATTGACCAAATTTGCTCAACTACTTCATCACACAACCCGACTCCAACTTTATAGACTCGGCCAAGATAAATCTTAATCTCATAAAGTCATGCACAGTTACAAACCAAGGAAAGTTGAAGCTAGGCTGTTCTCAAAGTACAGAGGTGGCGAAGAAGAATAGTCGAGCAAAGATGATGGAAAACACTTGCGTGAAACAGTAGAATGGAGCCAAAGAAAAACAAAAGAAAGAAGAAAATAAAGCAAGAAGAAAATAAAAGAAACAATCGGCATACCTGATGCTATACACACGCAAGGAGGAAGAGATGTTGATATTTATTTGAACGTGAGGTTATGAATTTATATAGGGAAGCTTGCATATGGGTTGCGTGAATTTAGGTGAAATAAAAATAGCAAGGAATAATTTTTGAAACGTCAAAAGCAATAGGAAGATTTTATTCCACATATACAAAAGGTAAATGGAAATGAAATACGTGAGTTTTAAATAAAAAAACGAGTAGCGTAAAACAAGGGGGGAAAAGTGGAAAGAATTAATTGATTTGAAACGTCTACAGGAATTGGAAGATTTTGTTCCAATTATATATGAGAGGTAATGTAAAAAAGTGGAAAGTTTACACAACTGACAAAGCAAGAAATAAATGAAATTGAAATGGCTATGGAAACTTTGGAAACGTGGGTTTTAATTACAGAGGGTTGCGTAATTTTAGGCATGTGAATTTAGGCAAGGAAGAATGGAAATCGAATAGTTATTTGCGTTCAAAGATTTATACCAATTATATATAAGAAGCCAATGGAAAGAGTAGAAATTAACACGTGAATTCAAGGCAAATTTTATATGGAATTGGATGGCTAGAGAATCTATTCCTTTCTCACTCAGAATTGCACGTCTACTGGTAAATTTAATTATTAATATCTAAGGTAAGAATTTTAAGAATGCGTACTATAGACGCAAAAATTTAATCAAACATACGCCCAATTTAAGAAAATAACGTATCTATATTTATACGTTTTTTATTTATTTTCTACTTATATATAGTACAATATACGTTTAAAGAATATTCTTTAAATACGTGCCATTTTTATGCCAGCAAAATTAATCAAAACGGATATGAACGTACAAATTTAAACGTGAAATTAAATAGCCTATTTACACTCTATTAATTTTAAAATTTATTACCAAATTAGCTTTTGATTTGTTTACATTGGTTTGATTTACTTAACATATAACAATAAATTGATGTATATACGTATAAAAGAAAACGTATAATTTATTTCCTAGATATTATTCAATTTAAAATTTTATTTATTAGTCATTTAACTAAAAAAAACAAAAGTGTATTCGTAAAAAGTTTATTTCTTTTACAGAATATTTATTACCTCAGTTAAAGGTGTATAACCAATTTTAAAGAATCAAAAGTGGAATAAAACGTTGTTACAAATACTTAAAAGAATTGGAATTAGAGTTTAAAAGGTTTAAAATCCCAATAAATGTTAAACTCTAACTAAAAGAGGAACTATAGAATTTTGCTCATATTTATAAAAATTTGGGTGATTATTTATAATTTAAATATAAAGTTCAATTTTTTTATAATAATACCCCAAAGTTTGTAATAAAAGAATAAAATAATCGTTAAAATTTTGGGCTGTTACAACTTCCAAACAAGGTTTTAAATCTCGGATATCAGGCACGTTTTGTCTCGGCGATTTTAGTGCCTCGGTATCGTACCGGAGGAGATCCTGGACGAGACGAGTTCATCTCGGACGCCAATATCGGATTTACATCTCGGACCTAAAGTTCATCTCGGGACCATATCGGAGTATAACACATCACATAATTTATAAAAAAAATGCATGGTATTGGTTTATTTAACATTTATTGAATTAGTGCAATTAATCCCCACTATTCTAACTGGAAAAATAATGCAATTATACTTCAACTACATGAAATTGTTCAACAAAAGTTACAAAACATCATCAGTTTTAGCAATTACATATAAGTAGATGAAATGCGACAAATTAACTGAAAAAACGGGTTCTATACAATTACATATGCAGTAAGAATAACATAATAACAGTATCGGGAACTAATGCAAATAAAAGCAAATGCATACAAGAGATATCAGGAATCGAAGGGTTTCAGGCAATGTAAATCTACTTGCAGAAGGTTATGCAGTAAAAATAACAAACTAAATCTGCTTGCGCACCTGCTCTAAATTATACTGCATATTCAATTTTTGAAAGATTGAATTTCATTGAAATATAAACAACCCTAATTTACATATATGTAGAGAGTAGAGAGATTTGTCGGAGACGAAGCTGCAGATGTCAAAAGTGAGATCGATTTTTTTTTAAAAGAGGGAGTTCGATTTTATCTCTAGAGAATAGGGAGTTCGATATTTTGACGAGTAACATGATCTTTTGAGAAGTTGAATCAGAAAGAAAACGGCTTTGTTCATTTTTTTATGATAGACTGAGATGTGCCTATTTTTTTATGAAAAAAATAATATATCGGGGATATCTCGGAATATCGTTTCACTCCAAATATCAGCCGGTATATGTAAATTTCGGCCAATATAATCGAAACGAGATATCAATCGATATCTCATGTTTCATTTCGCCCAAGCCTTCAACCGAGATCTCGGCCGAGATATCGGCCGAGGTGGTCGAGATTTAAAATAGTGCTTCCAAATGATGTCGTTAAGCAATGACAGTCCATTATCGACGTTGTCAACAGTCACCGCACTTCATCTTTAATACAGCGCATTTCATCAACATTTGGAGTGCACCATGTATCTATGTAAGTGGTGTTGATGGTAAACGCCGTCAATATCCATAAAGCTATCAATGCTGCCTTTTGATTAGTATTGCTTCATACTTGCGTCGACTCAAGCCAGTATCGTCACCCACTCACAAAGAACGTTGATCATCGTGATAGAAGCCGCCGATGCCATAGTCCGTTGTTGCCGCACATCTTTATTAAAGAATTAAAGACGAAGCCTAGCGCATAGCAACATCGAGTCGCCAAAGTCGGTGCCAACACTACCACCAAAGCTAGTGCCGAAGCTTATCGATGCCGAAAGCCATGCGTTTCCCTTATAAATATGGACCTAGAGACATCATTTTGAGGGCAAACGAACTGATAATTCTTTTCATTCTTCTTTACCAATGGTTACTGCTATTGACTCATAAATTGAGACTTCAATAATGACTTATGGAACGACTTGCCTTTGACTTATGACTTTCATAGCATCTGCGATATTCTTCTATGACTTTCGACATGACTTTAACTTTGAAATCGAATGTACATTGGACTATAGCGAATTTGACATTAAGCGTACTTTTTTCTCACAACTTAGCCTAGGATTACCTTGATCAACCCCTTAACTATGTCCACTTGTCTTATACTTTCCACGGTTAATGAAGAAATTCGTTAACACTTTGTAGTTTCAAACGAAGAAAATGTCATACTTTAGGTTAATTTATGGAAGTTATAACGATAACCCTTTTTGAAAGGATAGCTTCGATAAATTAAAATATGCAAAGGAATGCTCTGGTTTAGAAATTAATAGTTAGAAATAGGAATACACACACACGCATAAACTCGTACCTACCGACAATTTTTTTTTTATATAACATTAAATATTTCAATATTGGCATTAGTTATAATTATGATGTCTAGATATAAATAGCAAAGTAAATTATAGGATTATGAGGTATAGATGGAAAAGAGATGGTATCTCCAAAATTAATAGGGCAATAAATGTACAGTTAATAAGAGGTTATAGGAATTAAATGAGGACATAAATACATCTAATGGGATTGGTTAAAGGATTTAATATGGCATTATGGGTAAATGAAATACGCATAATAGGTTGAATTAGAATTAATAAATAAATATTATTAGAGATTGTCCAACTAGAATAATAATTACCATTTATCACGGACAATTAATATTTATGGAATATAACAAATAAGCGTATACGATAGGAATTAAAAGTTGGAAAGTAGTATAATTTTCATAGTGGGAAATCATACAATGTTAATTATATGTTTTGAACAAACGAGAATTAGTGGGTATACCCCAACATTTAGGCTTAGAATGATGGTTTGGTGGTTGGGATGCGAGGTCGATAGAGTTACATAACACAAGTTTTCCTTTCACTTAGAGGCTACCGACAATTGTGTATAAACACTACTGACGTGGGACATCTCCAACCGTAATAAAGAAACTAGGCCAGCCCACAGGAGAAGAAATGAGTGAATTTCAAAAAATTTAGCCATTTTGAATCTTTAATGGGCCTATGAAGCCTAAGTATACTTAGAATTTTTTCTAAGTTATTTTCAAATAAAATCAATATTTTATTTAATTTTAGGAATAAAGTTTTACTTTAATTTAATGTGTATGTAAATTAGAGTATATCAAATATACTCTTATGTACATATTTGTGTGTAACAGTTACTTTTCAAATTTATTTAGAGAAGGAAATATTTCATTTCCTTTCTCTTAACTTATTCAATTAATGAGCGGGCATAAATTTATTTGGAGAAGGAAACTTTCATTTCTTTTCTCTTAGCTTATTCAATTAATGAGGGGGCATAAATTTATTTAGAGAAGAAAACTTTTCATTTTCTTCTCTTAAATTATTCAATTAATGAGGGATCAAAAATTTAGTTAGAGAATGTAGCTTTTCAATTCATTCTCTTAATTAAATTAAACAATTGATTAATAAAATAACATTAATGACTAATCTAAATATGACATGAATTGTAAATATATTCACAGTAAATATTGTGCAAGTGCATTATACAGGGAGTATGCATAGTTAGTGGTAATTGATATCTATACATAAAATGAACAAGAACAATTTGAATGGTTATTACTTACATCTTCGGTTTGTTAGGATTTCCATACCATCTCTGCCTACCTTCCTGTACTAACAGGTGAGGCCCTGGATCTCTCTTAAGATTAGGGACCAGTATAAACATTGGTATTAACATATCCTCTGGTCACCTTTACCCGTTCTTCCAGCCCAATAAGTGGCTTTATCTGAGTGAACTTCTTTGTGTATTATTGTAATACAATAAGTAGTTGACCTTACCCCCACTTCCTGCTCTGGAGTCCGCTTTGGCATGCTGTTTTCCATTTAATGGATAAAGATGTGGGGTGAGATCTCGTATGATCTTATCAATAGGCCCGACATCTCAAGTGTTGCCGTCCCATTTCGACTGGCGAGCTAAGGGCTTCACGCAAAATATGTATGATAAAAGAAGAGGTTGCCTCTTTTTTGTTCTACTTAGGTAGAGCAATCCAGACTCTCGACGGAGTAGAATAGAGGGGCGTAGGCATGTAGATACCTTAACGAACTCATGTGGACACTCCTCAGCCCGAGGACAATCTCTCGAATACAAATTCATTAAGACTTGTTTTTCTTTTGTTTGCTGATTCCTCTCAATGAAATTTGCCATGTTACACTAAGTTACTTACGGATGTATGCATGTAGTCCGAGGAATTGAAATGGAAATAAATAAGAGATGACAAGGGTGATTGATATAGTTTCCCTTTTAGTAAACTTAATTAATGAAATATATTAATGACAATAACTAGGTACCATAATGTAAGAATATGGAAGGTAAACAATGAATTTTATGTATACATTATTGTCTTTATTAAAAAAGAGAAATGATTTCATACCATGACAATGTATGTAATGAAAAATAAATTTATATGAACACATACAAGTAAATCCAAATATATATATATATATATATATATGGAGTTCAGTCAAAGCTTTCTATTAATATAAATTAGATAGTTATTAAAGTCAATTTCAAATTTTGATTTGTTGTTAAAATTCCTTTTATTCATATGTAAATATTTGATGTAATAAAAAGTACAGTAATACATGCAAATATGCATACATGTACTAAAATTGAAAACTAAAATTACACTCTGTTATGAAAGATTAAAACAAGGATCTACAATTGAAAGATTGCATTAACTCCATATAAATTTCATTTTAACATTAAATATAATTCAATCAATCAACATGAAAATGTAAATTTTCAAATTCAAAATTAAATGTTAAAACATAGAACTAAAATAAAACATTGCATTTTAAATTATATAGATTTAGTTTCAATTTAACAAAGTAAAGAAAAGCAGGCAATCAATTCGAACATGTAATCATTCAGATGAAGAATTACAATTTAATTAGAATGTTTAAAAACATTGATCTACACTTAAATGTTGTTTTAAGACATAAACAAATTTAATTTTGATCCATCAAATGAAAACTCGATCATACCATTCAACAAATAATTCAATCTCCATAAACAGTTTTTTAATTAAGTAAGATGGTAATACATCATATAAATTATGAAAGTCAAATTAAATTTCCATCAAACATTGCAAAATCACTATCTATATATAGAAATGACATACCTTGTTACCCAATCCTTAAAACGCACCTTGTTGATGTTGCCTTTGATTTGCACCATGAACGAAGAATGCTTCTAGATTAGATATAATCACCTTAGGATGTTTCCAAGAAATCACATCTTGAATGATGATATCTCTTCAGATCTTCAAGATCCATATCTTATCCTTGTAAGATATGGATGAACCACTTTTGTTTTAATTTATTTGATCTTTTTATTTGGAGTTGAAAGATTTTGAAAATTCATTTTCTTTTTTATTTCTACCATGAAAAGTTAGGAGGAGAGAGAGAAAGAATGAATGAGGAGGAAAATTGAATTCTACGTATAGAATGAATTAGAGAATATGTTTTATTTGAAAGAATGAAACTTTTCTCATCCTTTAATAAAAACTTCCATAATTAATTCCTTTGATTGTTTCTTTCTCTCCAATCCTTTTTTACACATATGTCATCAAATGACATAAAATTTCCACAAACCATGTCATCACATGAGATAAAATTTTCATAAATCATTTCATGCAGTTATCTTTAAATTACATCGATAACGTATATTAATGCGCGCAAATATAACTTTTATAAATGCATTAAAATAATTACAAAAGAACTTCCGAACATCAAATAAATAATAATTAATATTTCTAAAATATCAATTAATCTAATCAATTTACAATATTTTATAAATTAATTAAATCATCTGGTTTTGCTGAGAATTCGTCATTACGATTGTGCAACTCATAGGTGTAAATTCTGTCAGCGATTAATATTAGACTATTCAAATATTAATGTTCACATGTCGCTTAGCAAGTGGTGTGACATTTTGGCCGAATTTATTACTTACACACCTTTTGGTAAAATCTAATTTTACTTATTATAAGCGGTACCTAATAATGACAATTATTTACACCAATTCTCTTTGTCAAAACTATATCACTTTTGATTTATGAAATTTGGTAATGGTCAAAATTCTAATATCATCCACATTCAACTTTATAGTCCAAACACAATGTCCTTGGTTCAATAATAACAATTATTATTCACCGAAATGCTCTGGCCAGAGACTTTGACTTTGATTTACTTTAGTTGACTGTGATACTAACCTCATATAACTAAGGAGATGAATCCTCTCTTGAATAGTGTTTCACTTCCAATGCTTCCGCTCGACCCAACTTTAGCCATTCGACGGACTCATGACACCATTCAACCATAATCAAAGTGGAGCTTCCACATCAAAGAACGATGGTATTCTCAAGTCGAGAGAACTGTGTAAATTAGTCACATCGATATTCTATGCTTGACCTTAGTTATATTAACCAACAGAAAACTATCGAGTGAGTCATTTTATAGTTATCCAATAACTATCAATACATAACCCGTTGGTGCCACCAACAGTCATGGGTAATATACTGCCCAATATTTAGAGAGCGTTACGTACTCTGGTCTCAACGGATACATCGACATCCAGGCTCGATGCACCTTGAGTGTGAACATTTAAAATTGTATATTTGTTTCATTGTGGTAAATTACTCACCGTTGCAACACTTTATAACTATTATCGCAAAACATACTATTATGGATTTTCTATTAAATATACTTTTAATTAAATTGATTAATTAATATAACCGCATTATATCAAGTATATATTAGAAAGAAAATACCTTTATTTTGGACAAGATTGGTCAACGAGCTAGATATATGTAACTAATTACATAATTGGTCGTAAGGTATACCCCTAATTCTATCAATCTTCCACTTGCATTTGGGGTCAATTATGGAATCTTATTCCAACTCCTCCTATCGGTTTTCTTAGAATCAATTGGGTCAGTCCCTTTGTGAACATGTGTGCTATTATGTTTAATTATTTACTTTGTCCATCAACTCTCTCCGACGCTGATAAACTGTTTTATCATGTGGAACAATTTGGAGTATGTCTCTCAACTTCATGTAAGCTCTAAGTTCTAATACAAACTATATTACAACATTGTTATCATATAACCATGTTATAAGATTCTCAACATTTGGAATCGACTCAGTTATAAATTTATGCGCTTATATTTTTATGTACATTTTTTTATTGTGGCGCTATTCAAGACGATGTTCCTAGCCTTTTTTCATTGAATCAGCCACGGGCTTTCATTTGGAACATTTCCAACTTAAAGATTTGTTATTGACATATTATACTTAATACTACTTGTGAAAGTTTGAGCCTGAACATTCCTCCATAAGGAATTTATTGTTTTTTAAACAATTATCTAGTATTTCATAAATACATGAGAACACTTCAAACAACCATTTAGTTATATCAATTTGGATTTGATATTTTCTTCATGTATCAAACACATAAACAAATCATGATATCGTAGACAACATAACATGTATGATAACTATTGCCAATGCAAAGGAATCAATCTTGCATGTTTCGTATTAAACATTTTGATAAGATGTCCTTGCATATCATTTGGGACATTCCCGACATCTTTTATACTTGCTATAAAAGACATCATCTATTAATCTAATGTCGAGTATTAAAACAATTAAGGTTGATTTTGACACAAGTACATCGTTAAAATCAACAACGTGCTGTTTACTTATAGTTTAAAATATCAACGTATCTTTTAATGTTCTTTCTTATGAACACACACTTCCTCTGCACTTTGATTGAAAATCAAATTATTTGATATTTCTATCAAAATACTTATTCAATCTTGATGCTTATAAAATGATACTTCCATACCATTTCATGGTTCATGTCCAAAGACTCACAAACTCAATATCGCTCCCACTGACTTCAAGACATTTTTGTTTAATACATGTAAACAGCTTATTCTAAATCGTTATTCAGAATTTTCTGTTTAAATACATATGTACCAAAACACTAAGTCTTATCAAATGGTAATTTTGTGAGTAAATCCGAATTAACTTGAGCACGTTGATGCCGAATCTAGTACATTAATTTCAACAATTGAAATTTGCGATATTATTCTTATCAACATTGTTCATTTAATTCCAACTGCATTAGTTTTGCTCATAAAGACACAATCACTATCGATGGATCACATCCCTTAGGATACGATTACCGAAATCATATTTTGGTAGCATACTTGGAATTCTTTCAAATTTGCGCATTATACCATATCATAGAGTCAACACTCTTAGTGGTTTAATTAAAAAAATCGAGGATTATATATTTTTGACATTGATAAGAAACTCATAGTTTCTCTTCGATATGTGAGGATACTTATTAGGCATTCTAATACTATGTGTTCGTTTAGGTTATTTAGTTTCATTTCATCTCATATAATCAGTTCTACCTATGGATCATATCGAATTCCATTTTACTACCAATAATTCCTCAAAGAAATTTCTTTGTGATGAAGTTGGTATATCTTGAAACAACAATTGTTTCTTAGTGCAATAGAATATATATTCATAAATGTTTTATTAGTTTCTTTATTTACAAAGCTGATTTAGTTTTAGTTCACAAAAATTATGTTTGAAACATAAATATGTCACCCAATGACACTCTTTTCAAAATTCTTTTGGGGAGATTCATATAAGATCCCTTAAGAAAAATTATAATGTGAAATCTTTCGACTCGCACAACCTGCCAACTCCTTGGCTAGGATATGTTGGAGTTTCTTATAAACCCTTATCTTGTAAAATTTTGTAAACTGTTATTCAGAAGAAATAATATTAACCTTGTGCACTACCCTTAAGTACATTACTTATAGAAAGAAACTAACTCAACTTCACTCACAATTAATTGTACATTATCCAACAAAGTTCGATTACACCATATCGATACATCATTATGTATCACTTAGAGGAGTAATTTTAAGATCGAATTTTTATGCATTTAAGGCACATTCAGAATATCTTCCAATACACTCATTCGATCAAATCAAATCATTTCTAATCATGTTATTTTATTTACTTCTGTTTTATATTCTATAAGTTTACCATAGACATACTACATGTGTATCAAATACACATGTCCATGTCGATGATAACTCATCGTTGAATATGATGAAGTACGTGGAAGCGTTTTGGTATTTATAAATTACGATTGCATACATCTATATGTATCAATCCAAAGATTTCATCAACTCTTATGATACTCCCACTAAACGGGTGGACAACCCTTTATTGTTTGAGATATAATTAACAAGTATCATATGATTCAAAATCATACAATGAAATCATTTCTCAAAACTACGACCTAGTCTATAATTCCAAAACAACTGTAAATAAAATTAGATACTTTTGTTTTTTCCATTGCATCAATTTCGTTAGAAAAAATTATCACATTATAGTTTTATTTCACAAAAAATATTCATAATATTTGTAATTAAGTTGATAACAAAAAATAATCATTATTTCATAAATAATGTATAGTAAGTTTTATGAAAACAATTTTCATATTATGATGTAATTGATAAGTGCTATATGGCATGCTTCCACTATTTCCACCATTACTATAATAGTGTACTAAATTCGAAGGTACATTATTCACTTAATACAATTTGCTTATTTCATACACTGCAACTATTTACAGTGGAGAGTTCATTGATCAAATGTCTTGAGCTCAAAGAAATAAATCTCATAGAAAACAATTTTCTATATGAGAATACATTTTGGAACAGAAATTATACTTCTTATTCTAATATTAAATATCAATTATTATTACAATTCCCATTTTCAATGTTTCTCTATGAAGCAGAAGTGACTATTCATTCTCTTCATCCCAATTGTACCTAAAATTAATCTATTCTTATACATTCGTTTTCCTTTCAAATGGTCAAATTATTTAAAAGAAAACCATACTACAATATCGTAACAAACTCTTTACAAAAGCAAATTTAATTATCCTTAACATTTAAGGAAATTGAATATGTTGCACTTTACGTAAACCGACCAAATGACATTTCAGCGATCAAGTTCTTATACATGTCTTGTAGTTTATTGGTCTTATGTTACATTAACACAATATGATCCCATTTGCAATCAATCAGATTGAATACTCGATCTTACACTAAGGTTTATTTGGTTTTTCGGATGAACAAATTTCATCGAAATATTGTACATTACAAACTTCGACCATTCACCATATAACATTTATATGCAATTGTATATGGATCAAATATCCATATTTTTGTATTGCTTTTAGAGTTCGAAACTCATGGAACGCAATACATGGTGTATTCAGCAATTGTAAAATCATGCACTTGCATGAGTGTTGAAACATTAACATGCAATAAGAATTTAATAGTGGGTATTATATTTTCGTTTGTCAACTCTCAATTTAGTTCGTTTATATATGTTAATTGATAAACATTTTATCAATCATATTAAATGCACAAATTTATCATTATAGATAATTATAACATTATTTAGCATATGTTTTTACAATACTAGAAAGGTTAAATGTTACCATTTCATTTTTATAGTAAGGCTCCCACTAGTTTTTTATGTTTCTCCAAACCCTGGGATGAAACATAGAAGTCTTTCGACTTCACTAGTGTGTGTTAGGACTCGTTTGTCTTGGTTTTGTGACCTTAAGTTTTCTCAACAAATCGTAGCTCCACAAACGATGGATAACTCCTTATCGGTTGTATCACATACAACTCCTAACCTATTTTTTCCTTGTCCTAATCTCATTTCGACCTTGAGTTTGCTCAACAAATTGAAAGAGAATATTCACTCATACCTACCACATTGCGACAGCCTAAGTATAGTATATGTACCCTGAGTTTGCTCAACAAATACATGTGGTTATCTTACTTCGTCTATTCAATATATTAATAATACTACACATAACATCCCTAGCTTGAGTTTGCTCAACAACTAAGGAGTATGCAAGTAATTTATTAATATATATATATATATATATATATATATATATATATATATGGTAGGGGACAACATTATATTGAAGATTCATAATCATCAGTATATTATATTGAGTGTATCGACTTATGGAATAATGTATTTCTTATGAAATACCCTCGTAATTCAAGTATCAGACACATCAGAAATCACAGTATCGTACACTTATATATTTATTTATTCCTTAACTCTATTTGGGTTTCTTTAATGTTCCACCTTTAGTTTATACTCATATTATATAAGTTTCATTGCTATATAACTTTTACATTTTAATTAACTTATACAATAATCTTATGTATAACATTTTATTAATTAAATCTTACTTAATTTATTTTTAATTAATTATTTTTAATTAATTAACTCTTTAATTAGTATTTCAATACAACTTTTATATTGGACATATCTATTATAACCTTTATAGTGTATACTATAACCTTTATAGTATAACATATATATCTTATATATGCATATTTTTATTTAATTAATTAACCTTTAATTAATTTTTTATTTAAACAATTTTAATTAAATTATATCAATTTCAAAATTTATCTTACATACATGTATACTTATGTTATCTTAACACTTTAAAATAACATAACATATATCAACATACACAATACATGCGTATAAGTATTAATTAATTAAGTCATTTGATTAATTCAGTTTATTAATCTTATTAATAAATTTTAAATTTTAATATCTACATAGTTTCAAACATTTTGAAATTTTCATTATATTTTCAAGCATTTTGAAAATTTATGTTATATTATAACCTGTTATAATATAAATGTTTTTATTTTAAATTTAACTTTTAAATTTAAAATCTTATCTCAATTTTCAAAAATATTTTGAAAATAAGTCCAAGGCCCAATTCAAATTAGGCCTTTTCTATCAAAGGCAACCTTTGGGCTCACTTCACCTTTCGGGCTAGGTAGGTAACCAGGTAAGACATGATTACCCAATTCTAATCCTAGACATCGCCTTTCTAGACACCGTACTAAGTGCACATGCTGAATTAGTTAACCCTAACACGACTAATTTAGACCGCATAGGTTATTGGGCACTTATACCATTGAAGGAATTGGGTCAGTCCATAGCGGAAGAAATCGGTGTTTCAAAAAAATTAGCCATTTTGGATCTTTAATGGGCCTATGAAGTCTAAATATACTTAGAACTTTTCTAAGTTATTTTTAAATAAAATCAATATTCTATTTAAATTTATAAATAAAGTTTTACTATAATTTAATGTGCATGTAGATAAGAGTATATCAAATATACTTTAATGTACATATTTGTGAGCAATAGTTACTTTTCAAATTTGTTTACAGAACGAAATATTTCATTTTCGTTCTCTTAACTTATTCATTTAATGAGTGAGCATATATCTATTTGGGGAAGGAAACTGTAACAACCCGTAAATTTCAACGATTAAAATTAGTTAATTTAGTAAGATTTTTTGTTATTTAATTTAGAAAGAAATAAAAATCTTATAAATTTATACGAAGCGAATGTTAGAAATTAATTGTAGCAATTGTAATAAAAATTAACAATTAAAAGTGAAATTGCAATTAGTTGAAATAATGTAAATTGTCATACTTGGTTATAAGTTTAATATAAGAAAACAAATGAGAATACTGAATTAACTAGTGAAATGATATAATTAGTGGTGATTGAATGAATTCAATATTATGTATGAAATTATAGAAATGGGTTGAATACAAGAATGGAAATTAAGATTTATCAATTTATTGGGATACGAACTATAATAATTGGATGTAATTGCAATAAAATGAAATTAAATATTTAAATATTATGTGAATATAAATTTAGATGAAATATGGAGATATTTATGTAATAAAGTATGAATCCAATGTTAGTTTCATCTATTTGATACTAATAGATTGAATAATAGAATGAAAAGTAAATTAAATAGAAACGTAAATTTATTTATAAGGTAAATAATTAGAAAAAAGGATGGAACTAAGGAAATTTTATTAATTAGTTTAAAACCTTAATTAATATGTGTAATAGACAAGATTTCACATTTTGAAATATAGCCATCTATACAAATTTAAGATATATATATAGGGGATATTTGTGTAATGGGATATAAAACTAAATGTAACTAGGTTTATTAAGTAATAATGAACCTAGTAAAGCGGGCAATTAAATCTAATCAATTTTTGGAATATTTTTTTAATGGGAATGTAATCAATAATAAATGAATTTAATGGCAAGTAACTGGAATTATATTCTATTTATAATATGACAATTAGTTGAAACAATAAACTTAAGTGTATTATAAAGTTATGGTAACGATTGGTATATTTAATTGGCCTTCTTAATTAAAATAGGAAATCTTTAATGTTTTAATGAAAATTAGTGTAGTAACGGAAAGTGTGAATGTAATAATGAAATAATTGGAATTGTAAATTTATTCATAATGTAGTAATCGACATAATGGAAAGTATGAACCCGAGTAAATGAATTTATTTAGAGTGTTAATCACAGTTAGTATGTATATTGGTAGAAATGTAATAAAATGGAAATATGGTAGTTAATACAAAGGAAAGATGAAAATTTGAACTTACTAATGAAATAAAAGGTAAATTTTTTTATCTTTGTTTATTGAATAATAATTGATTAGATAAAAAGGATTGAAGTTAAATCAAGTTAATTTATTGGAATAAATTTTAATTAACTGAGTTTATTGTGAATGAAATTAATTACTACATTATTTGAAATTAAGATAAAATAGGGCTATTAATGCACTATGGTATAAACCATGATGATTATATCGTAAAATGAAATTAGTGGGATAACTAGATGGGTCAAGAATATGGATTATTTGAAATTAAAATTATAATTACTAAATTTATGGAAATTTAAGTTAAACACTGTAAATGGTAAAATTATTAACTTTGAACACATGTAAAAAAAATTTTGTTTTAAATTTATGGAAAATGTCTAAGCAATTTGAATGGAGGGAAACTGTGATCTATTAAATTTGAACTGAAACTTGATTTAATTTAATTTAATATTAAATTATTTAATTAATGGAAAAATAGCTATTTTGGTCACTGACTCGGATTTCGACGAAACTAGTTTCATCGGATCCGTAACGGTGAAGTATTATAGGGTTTCAAGTTTCATAACGATACAGACTTGTCGTTTGATCGTATGGGCTTGAAACGTCTTGAAATCATTGAAATCGAAATCAATTGAAATCAATTTGAAATAATATGATATTGGCATAACTTCTTCATACGATGGAATTTGGATTTAAAACCTTTTCCATTGCATTTAAAATATTTTAAAACATCTATTTTGATATATGGGTTGACCCAATTTCATTCCAGAGACAGAACGGGCTTTTCGGGCCGTTCATCATTCAACGCATTTATAAATCGGGTCCATCTATTCTTTTCAACCCTACCTATAAATATCCTGTTATAAAACCTAGCCTACCCCTATTTCTCATTTGTCTGTGCGCACAATTCCTCTTCACCTTCTCGTTTCAATGGAAGACAAACACCTAATTCCAACTGCAATTCCAAATCAAATCAAAAGCTAAAATTTCAAACTCCACAATATATGCCAAATTTTATATCAATTCGAAGCTCTCGAAGAGCGTAACTCAGATCTGCAATTCATTTTTTTATCTGGATCTCTGTTCATCCAGAAATTGAAGGACTATTTTCGGCCATCCATTGCGTTGGAACCAACTGCAGCTGATCGACGAATCGAAGTTACAGTAATGTAGAGAGAGCCGAGGGGGTCGCATCCATGTGGGTTTTGTGATGGTTTAACGACTAGATCGCCGTATTAAATTCGATTAGGGTTTAGCCTTAAATGGCGGCTGGGTGAGTTGCGGCCGCATCTAAGGCGACGGCGTTCGCCTGAGGTCGCACGAGTGAGGGGGACGGTCGGCCTGACCGGAGCGAAGTCGCGGTGGGTGGCATTTCATGTTGAGGTGGCGGTGTTTTCGTGGGTTCGTATCCCGGTTCGTGCGTTTCTGTAGCCGGCTACTGTGGGGAAGCAGAGTAGTGGCGTGGCAAGGGTGGTTTATTTTATTTTTTTATTTTAATTTAATTTTGGTTTCAACTCGTTCTAATTGCTATAACTTTCACATACGTGGTCTGTTTCACACGCTGTTTTCTCTGATGCAATCCTAGCAAAATTCCAGACATTTTGATGCTAGTTTGGACGAATTTGGAGACTATTTAATTTTTGGGTTTAAATTGGATTTAAATTTAAATTCAAAAGGTGAGTGTTTTAACCCACTCACAACTTCTAAAATTTCTTATGTTTGTTAAATTAAATTTTGTGTGATTATGCATTTATTCATGACTTTTTCGTATATTTTTAATCATCATCTCAGTTATTGCATTTATTTAAATTAAATCGTTATTTAATTTATTATTGAATATAACAGCCAGTTATATACCTGTTATATATATTTTCACTTATATATTGGTATTGATTGATTGTTGTGGATGATGATTGTGATGGTTGTGTGATCTGTTGATGGATGAATGGATGTTGTATTATATATTATTTTAAACTGCAAGTTGTTATGCATTTTATTTCATTCGGGATTGCGGTTTGAAATGATATATAACTGTAATTTTATTTTAAATTACGGATTGAAATGATAAATATCCGTAGCACTTGACCATAAGATAGAAAATTATATACAGACACCGTCGGTCTATATATATAAATATTTTGAAAATGATTTCTATGGTTTGGGATAGAATTATACGGTTTAAATAAATATTGATTCTTTTTTATATTATATAAAAATATTATATATATATAGTTAAATTCATGTATTTAAGCAATGTATAAATATGTTTAATGACAAGAAGTTAAAAAAATGGAGTTTGATTTATTAAAATAAATATGGTTAAGTGTTTAAATCATATTTTTATATAGAGGTTATAATGATTTAAATAAATTAAGATTTGGAAGATAAAATATGAAATGGATGTGAATTAAATTATTTAAGAATTTTACTCGAATAAAATTTGATATGAAGTTTAGATAAATTTGAGATTTTATGAAATTGAATTTATTTAAGGATTAAATCAACAAGGTTGATGTGAAATTTATTAAATTGGAATTTTAAAAGGTATAATTATTATAAATTAATTTTTGGGTTTAGGTGAATTAAATGATTATTTCAAGTATAACGAATTGAAGGCAATATCTGGTTATTTGAAATTTGAGTTTTATTTAAATAATAACGGGTTTATTATATGGAATATTTCAAAACTAAATAATAGGAAATTTAATTGTTGAAACGAAATTATCAAATTTAGTTTTTAAATTTTGGAATATTTAAAGCCTTCAAATATATCAAAATTGAAATGTTTATAGAAATTGAAATGTGTCGAAGTTATGAATTTCATAGCATTATGTTTTAAAGGTGTTAAAAATTCAAATGTTTGGTTTGAAGTATAAAATTTGAAAGTGCTATAATTTTAAAAAGGGGATATATTTGAAATAAAATAATACTATATTGATTTGAAATAAAAGGAATATCATATTGATTTGGTTTTTAAATTTGAAATGATATCGTATTTATATGGTTTTGTAATAAATATTATATCCTGGTTTTGAAGTATAAATTATTTTGAAATGACCGCGGTGTTATAATAACGTTGGGTTGTTATAGAGACCGAGATCGGAAGTTGTCATACTCTCTGCCAACTCCGAAAACCACTTTAACAACCGTGTACGCGGTGGAGATTCCAGAATGAAGTAGGATGGCGGCGGCGTTTCCTTTGAGGTAAATACGTGGACCCAACTCCCGTGAGTTGGCATAAGGTGGCTAAAACAGGAGCGATTCTCGGGCCAATGAGGTAGCACATTTGATCGGACACATCCCTTCGATATTATATTTTGACTTTTGGATTGATTCGGTGGCCACTTTTGATTTTTTTTATTTGGAGATGTGGCTCAAGGTAGGCGGTAGCTACGGCTACGCATTACCACTAGCCCGGATAGCAATTGGTATATCTTTATCATCCGCTAAAAGAAAATGCGGGAAATCAATCAACTGCAATATATACATATGCCAATATATATATATTGCTATATATAATATAATACCAATTCCACTTCAAGGTGGAATATCGCGGTATATGTGTGTAATAAATAACCTCCGCTTACTAACGGCGTATAGGGTCTATTCACATCCAATATATATATTTATATAACAATCATCATTCAATCATTCAATCAACACAGTCAAACAATTTTAAATCTAACTATTTAAAATTTAAATAAACAATAAAATTCCTTTTGAGTGAGAAGTTCTCACCTTAGCTTTTATTTGCAATCCATTTCCTTTCAGCTTGTTTCCTTCATTTATACCTTGTATAAATATTTATACAATTCATTAATATTCGAAACAAATCGAATAATAAATTTTCATTAGATAATTTCGATTCATCGGCAATTTCTTTTGTAATAGTTAAATTAACTGATAATTTTATTTAAACCAGTTTCTTCTTTAAAAATTTTATTTAACTAAAATTTAAATTCCCTTTTTAATAAATTGTTTTTGGCTTTCAAACAATTTCTTTTTAATACTTTGATTTAACAAAAATTAAATTCAAAGCTATCCTTTATAAATTCAATTTTTTTGTCGAACAAATTTAAATTTCTATTTAAATAAATTTTATTAACTAATTATTTAATTCAAACAACATTTTTGTTTTTTTCATAAAATATCCTTTAGTACTTAATTACCCATTTTTCCAAAAATAAATAATATTTTCTTTTGATAAATCATTTTATCAAATAAGTAAAATTTCTAACTAATGCCTTTAAATTTTTAAATCATTTCCTTTTATAAATTTATTTAACTAACAATTTGATTAATATTCGAAATAAATCGAATAATAAAATCCCATTTCATAGGTTCATTAAATTTAAACTAATAATTTTACTTTAAACTAAATTTACTTAAATAAATTTATTTAACTAAACCTTTTAAAAATAATTTTAACTAGAAATTTCTAATTGAACTAAATTTCCTTTTTATAAAACAAGTTTTCCTTTTTATAATTTATTTAACAAAAATTTAATTTAAACAATTAAACTTCCTTTTACAAATAAATTAAACTAATCAGTGATTTTAAAATGTATATATATATATATATATATATATATATCTATTTTCTATTTTTTTTATTTTTCTCTTTCAAACTACACATAAGATATTTCACTGTATTTACTGACTGCATCTTCTTCTTCTTTTTTTTTCTTTTTTTTTCCTGAATAAATGTTTATTTAAATTTAAATCAAAAATAAGGATAAAAACAATATACCTCACTCGAAAAAGAAGAGCACGGCCGGCCCCTCCCCCCTACTCGAGTCACCGCGACCCTCACCACGAACGCCATCACCCATATTGCTGCCGCTGCCATCGAGCGTCGCACTGTCGCGACCACGCCCATCATCGCGCCTCCTATGGTCGCCCTCCACGGCCACGAAGTCGCCGCCAACTCCAGTCGCCGCACCTTGTCGCCTCCACGACATCTGCTTCCATCGCGTTGCTCGAGTTCACGATGCCGAGCTTCACCATCACGTCGTTGCTGCCGCGCACTCCCCCCTTCGAATGACATCGAAGTCGACATCGACGTGTACTCCACGCCTGCGCCTTGTTGAATCACCGATACCCCCCCCATTGACTGCAATCGCCTTCGATGTCGAGGCCGTGTCGCGCCCCCAATCTCCCATCACCATCGCAGTTGCCGCCGTGCCCCCATTATTTTATTTATTTTTTATTTTCTTTGGCCTTGATTTGCTGATTTGGGGGGGAAATAGGAGAGGCTTGCGATTTACTGAAGGAAAAAGGAATAGATTTTAGGGTATCGGCCATGATAAATTTTTCTGAGATTTTGCGTTTGAATATGAGGAAATGAGGGAGAGACGAGGTACTTAAAATCGAACGAAGTATGTTTGGCACGATTTATTTCGTGATTATAGGCGTGGTTGTAGCTGAAACAACGGAGAGTGTTTTAAGGAAGAACGTGTACCGATGTTGTTGACTAATTTAAATTTTAAATTTAAATTGAATTCGTTGAAATTTCAACGCGTTTACTCACCGTGTGCTCACATATAAACTCCGAAAAATACGAAATTTGAAATCCGTCAATAATTCAATATTACGGACCCAATGGAACTGGTTTCGTCAAATTCCGAGACTGTACCTCGGACGGCTATTTTTAAATATCGATTCAAACGATTTAAATTTCAAAACTGAACAATTCACTTCCAAATTAAATTCTGAAGCTCCTAAAATCTTCAATATTATCAATATGAATTTTACAAGCCTTTGAAATATTTTTAATTGGCTTAAAATTGAATATTCAAATTTTTATTCAACTCTCAATAGATTAAATTCTATAATTTAATCGTCAAATTCAAAGTTATATTGAAAATTCAATCCAAACCATCGTTCAAATATTTAAAATAAATTAAATATTTTCAAATTAAATAGTTTAAAATTCTGGGTCGTTACATTACCCTATTTAAAACAATACTGTGTTGGTTTATCTTGTTTAAAAGTTTAGAAACCCCCATCGATGACATGGCGTCCCAAACATCAACAAGAATCCATAAACACCCAATCGATAAATCAACATAATATAAAAACAATTTTATACTCACTAACTAATATACGCTCATATCTATTAATACACTCAAACTCATTCTAGAGTACTACGAACTCTATTTCAATGAGTAATCCCTACCAGAGCCAAGGTTCTCGCTTAACCTTCAGCTCTGATACCAAATGTAACGGCTCGATTTTCGATGCCCGAAAATCGAACCATTAGGATTTGAAGAAGAATAATGTAGAAGAAGAGAAAACAAAACAACAATAGAATCTTACCATCTTAGCGGAATAAAATATAATAGATAATAACAGATCTTTACACAAAAGAAATTATATCAGTTTTATTCATACATCATCAGAATACAACATCAGAGTTCAATACAATCAACAACACAACTCAGGACGGTTATAATATCTCATTCTTCCAAAAACTGAAATACACAGCGGAAAATTCATCAAATACATCAGATACGTCTCGCCATCCGGCTCGTCTCCTGAGCTCTACAGCAATCCATCCAAAATCTATACTCTATAATACTCAGTCTGACCCGAGCATTATAGTTAAATAACACCCGAGTCAGTCTGGAATACCAGCGTGAGAAATCACACCCAATTGGATTATTAAAGTTTCAAAATCCGTTAAAATCAAAAGCATCTCATAAGACCACGCCACAAATAAACATGTCGGGTTTTTACCTTACGATAGCCAAAACACTTTTTATTAAAATCCTCCGATATTATTAAAGTGTCTATATACAAATACTTATTCAAACAGCTGAAATTATTACATGATTAAATTCCAGCATACTAGCCATAAAGTGGGTTATACAAACAAAACCGTAAAAGGCGCGTAGGGAGAATGGATTTTCAACTAATGACTAGACACTGGGGTACCACCTGTCACAGTACTTGGCCTAGATCAGCGTACCGACGATCCACCCTAAATACCCTGCAACACAAGACCGGGAATACCCCTTACTGGATAATCCCGAGTAAGATCACCCCGCGGTTGGGATCAGCAACCGCCCACTAAGCCGAAATAAAAAGGGACATCAAGACATGGATGACCTCACCTTAATGGATGCTACCCACTTAGCCTTGCTGCATAACCCCCGATTTTCAGTCATTCCCGGTTGATGAGGCTTGAGGCTAAGCGTAACCTTTTTAGAACATTTCATTTAGAATGCTCACCGTCCACCTCATGATGTTCTGAAAGCATTCATCCATACAAGTCCGTCCCGGGTTCGAACGAAACCGAAGGCACTACTCCTACTACATCCATTTTGGAATCACCTCACAATTAGTAGCGACTAGGCCATGCACTTCACTGCTCCACCTTCGAATCCAAACTCTTGTTTTCCACACGAAAACGTTCAAACCGGATCGAAGTGGTTTTCAGGAAATAAATCCCGACCCGGTCTCGTCGAAACGACCAACGCATTGGCCAATATTGATAGTCGGTTATTTAACTATCAAATAACATTCATAAACAACAACATAAATAATTTCACCAAATTATTTATTAATCTCAAAATATCTTTGCAAGATATATTTCCACTTTCAAACCTTTGAAGACAGCGCCAAACCATCTTCCTCTCACGGAATACATTTCCAAAATATTTTCTATTTCCACTGAAATCACCTAGTACAAATATTTAAAATACTCATTATAAAATGTACTTTAAAACATTTAAATAAAAACTACTTTAATCCTTTTTTCAAAGATATATGCTTTAAGGATATTTAAAATAAAGCTACTTAATAAAATAATAAAACTAAATCTTTATCCTTTTAGAACATAATACCAAGTCACCTTTAAATAGTTACTGCTATAATAAATTAGAAAAATATACTTACTTTAAAATTTAAACATTTAGAAATAATAACTTTTCTAAAACATACTTTTAAACAACTTAAACTTTTACTTATACTTAAAAATTTGTTTTGAAAACGTACTTGGCTATTCAGGGAAATACACTTCTCTTTCACATCCTTTAAAAATAAATCACTATTTCTTTTTTTAACAAATTTACCCATTCTTTTAAATAAATTCCCATCATGAATTTACTCTTCCAAATATCCCCTGATATCCATTTCATTTTAGAAACCCAGTTTATAAATTCGATAGTCTCAACCTCTTTTAAAATCTCGGTTTTAAAAACTTAATCAATTTTCAAATTGATTTCCAAATTACTTCATTTTGGAATAAATTCTTTACTTACTCATTTATTTCAAAGCCCATTAACTTCAGATTTTGTTCCTTAATTATGATTTAAAGTCTTTTAACTGAAAACACCAATTTCAGATTTTCCAAATTCCTTCTTTATCCTTTTAAATAAATTTAAACCTTGGATTTTAAAATAAATTCTTTATTCCTTTAAACAATATCACTTGGGTTTTAAAATTTATTATTTCTTTTTATTCAAAATCTCCCTTCCAATACTCGGATTTTATATATTAAAATTTTAAAATCACCTTTTATTCTTTTCCAGTTCATTATTAAATTTATTTAATTCTCTATAATTATTTAACTTAAAAATTCACTCTTTTATTTTCTTTTCAAAAATCCAATTCTATATATTTTTATAACTCAGTGTACCGAAATATATTCAAGCAAACCCTAACATTCAATATTCCAATAATGAATGCCAGTATGTATGGCACGTCCGTTGGACGTGTGCAAAGACAACCGTGGGGTAACTTCTTTTTAATGTAAAATAGTACATACAAAACATGTCTTGTCGTACAGCTGCATTAGCTTACCGATTCGGATTACGTACTCATACTATCAAATCATTTTCATTTTGCTACTATTCCTGCATGGCTATATTATTGCAGTCTGTTGACGTGAACAAAGAAAAATAAACATAATTATCAATTATCTTAGGCATGATAACGAACGAAAATATATAACTTGTATTTTTTGTAAAACAGAGAAGAGGTACTGGATATTTATATAGATTTAGATAATTAAATTATATGAAGGGGAAGTTACTAACATAAACGTGGACAATAAAATAGGCTAAAATAATGGGTCAGTTGATATGAATTGTATGGACGGTTCCTACTTATATGCGAACTGGGTATGAATAATTACATTTTGCAGTGTTTAAATATAATAGGCTGCCGTACATATAAGCTTTTGGACCCGTTTAAATATAATATGTTAAAACTTATGGACTGCATGGTTGCTTTGTACTTATCACTTGCTTTGAATATACATTAAAAGTGTAATAAATATAAAATAATATCGATACAGGCAGTAGGCTAAATTTTGAATGAATAAAGTTAATATGACTTGATAGTGGAAATCCCATTTGTATCATTTTCTTTTGGACTGCCGTGTTATGGACCTATAAATTCACTATTATAATGTTCTTGAAAGTCATCTTAATCTTTTCCATTTGCGTTCTGTTTACAAATACGCCAATCATGCCATCTGAGCATGTTCTATAATTTAACTTTCCATGGGTAGTTAGAAGTTATAGCAACCATATGCATCTCCCTTTATGTGAAAAGCCTGTGTTATCGTCTCCATGTAAATAGTCTTTCATTGTGTACAAACTATATGCATTATGAAAACTACTCACATTACTCTTTTTATATAAATTTTCAATTAAGTATTCCATTACATTTAAATTTTCAGTTAAGTATTCCATTACATAGTTCCATAATTAAAAAAATTACATTCATTTTCCTTACTATTGAGAGCTTCTAAAAGAACAACATTGCAGCCAAGAACAACGGTTTTGGCATCAATTGACTTGGGTTCAAAAAAGCACAAACATTGTGCCACATGTAAGGTGCAAAAGGTTACCATCAGCTGCCACCTTGTTAGTGTTGTTGCTGTCAAGCATTGATTAGAGAACTCATCATGCGTGGGATTTAACTTAAGCAAGATGCAGAGAAAAGTGACGTATCAGAATGCATATGGTATATAATATAAGAAAAAATGAACCAAATGGGAAGTTAAGGGTGCTCATTAGAGCCTTGTTGCAAACGACAATAGCAATAGATGATGCCACTGATAAAGCCAATGATCTGATCACACCCAGCCGGTCGTTCAAATGACATTTTCCTTTTCTTTTTTGCACTCACTGATAATGTGCAAGAAGCAACTATGTAACCCGTGCTTGTATCACATCAAATGTTACCAACATAATAACAATCACCAAATATTCGTTTTGATCAAAACTTCTAATTGAAAGGAAATGACTAATAATGGCTAAGTAAATCAACAGCTCGAAATAATTCACAACCAACTAACAGTGAAAAGCGAAAAAACTTCATAGACAAAAAAGAAAAAGAAAAATGAAATAATGACAGGTAAAACAGAGTGAGCATTCAAATAATTACCTTGATTGCGTATCTTCTTTGTCGACGGCAACAACCTCTAAACCAAAACACCGATGTATAGCGAAGTTACATTTGGTTCATACTATTGTTATGGTGCCTCATCATTACCTCAAAAATTTAATACTTGTAATGGTAATCATCATTATCTTTAAATCTAATAATTAAAGCGGTAATAATTGTCCATAAATCTTCCACTGCAATGGTAATGTTGTCTTAAAAGAGTATATATGCCAATAGTTATAGTCTGTAACCAACGTAATTTCTCAACCGTGTCATAAAAACATGCATTTGACATACCACCAATTGTAACTGAATACAGTATAAAAACAATCAATTCTGTTGGAATTCCTAAAGCTAGAATGAATGGAAATATACAAAGTCCCACATCGCCAAATTCTTGAGAGCTATATTGGTTTATATATGGTTTTCTCAAGTGCAGGTTGGGGGCCTGGGGCTCCCAAATGTATGCTTCGTTGTGAGGAGGGAGATCATGCATCACCACCACACACGCGCGCGCGCCGCCGTCCGACCGACCGGGCTCGGGTACGGGTCTAAAATGACCATTCTTTTTACTAGGCCATTGTTTAACGGTTTTGGACGTCTGAAACTGGGCTGGGCCTGGAATTTAAAGAGAAGCGGGCGGGTGAACAGACGCAGGGTTTTTTGCCTGAGCAGATGCGACTGTTCATGAACGGACGCGAACAGTAAACGGGTGCGACCCGTTGGAAGCAAACAGGTGCGAGCGAGCCGATTGAAGCGGATGCCGACGCAAGCGGGTGCGACCCGACTGAACAGGCGCGGGCGAAACAGTGCGAGCAGGTACGAAACAGTACCGTTGGACGGGCGGGTGCGACCCGTTAACGAACAGCAGCGACCAAAAGGCAACGGGTGCGACCCGTCAAGCAGACGCAACTGTTCGAAGGGATACGGACGAAATTATAAATAGGAGAGAATATTGATCACATTCTTATCCAATTCCAATCTAATTTCTTCTGCTTCTTTGCTCCACTGCTCTATATTCCATATACATCACAGAGTTGACATACTCATTACAATCTCGTGCAGATTACGTCTGTTGTATCTTGAGAGAGTTTTGAAATAAAATTCTTAAGGAAATCGTTACGACGAGCCTCAGACATTATCCGGTTAGAATTCTCAATTCTTTCTTCTATTTTGTTATACTGTTTATTCAAAATAGTATAACGCTGTTGTTGTAATTCATTTACAACGTTCATATTGTTATAATATTTACTACAGAATTCCAGTGTAGTGGAAATCTGAGTTATAAACTTGTGCGACGAGTTTATATTTGATTATTATCTGTTTTGGTATACTAGACGTATAACATCTTAAGAATTTTACTGTTTTACACTAAAACAGAGATGTTAACAGTTGACAACATGAAAATGGATAAGTCCAACTTTTCAGCGGTTATTTCTGAATGCAATTTGATTCAGAACCCTAACCAATGGTGGGTTGACACAGGAGCTACTCGTCATGTTTGCTCGGAAAAATCCATGTTTTCAACATACCAAAAATTCGATCAGAAAGAAAGACTCTACATGGATAATTCTGCAGTTTCCATGATCGAAGGCAGTGGCACAGTTATCCTCAAGTTCACTTCTGGAAAAACTGTCAAATTGAATGACGTGCTTCACGTTCCAGACATACGCAAGAATCTCATCTCTGGTGCAGTCCTATCAAAGAAGGGATTCAAGATGGTGTTTGAGTCAGACAAGATGGTTCTGTCCATAGCTGGAATGTATATCGGAAGGGGATATTTATGTGATGGCCTATTTAAGGCAAATGTAGCCGTTACGGGCAGTAAATCTATGTATTCTGATTGTGCTAATAATAAAATTGAAGTCTCTTACTTGCTTGAGCACGAAATTTTACTATGGCACGATAGATTAGGACACATAAACTTCCGAAAAATGAAGAAATTATCAAACTTGGGATTGATTCCAAATTTCCAAGTAGATAAGAACTACAAATGTGAGACATGTGTAGAAGCAAAAATGGTCAAACAACCATTTAAATCTGTTGACAGAAGCACCGAACCATTAGGTTTGGTACATACAGATTTATGTGATTTTAAATCACTACCTACAAGAGGTGGGAAAAAGTATTTTATTACTTTTATTGACGATTATACGCGATATTGTTATGTATATCTTTTAAATAGTAAGGATGAAGCAATAACCGCGTTTATAAAATACAAGGCTGAGGTAGAAAATCAGTTAAATAAAAAGATCAAGATATTGAGATCTGATCGAGGTGGAGAATATGAATCACCATTTGAACAGTTCTGTGCCGAAAATGGTATAATTCATCAAACAACAGCTCCATATTCACCACAACAAAATGGTGTCGCCGAGAGGAAGAACAGAACGTTAAAAGACATGATTACTGCCATGCTTTTAACTTCTGGTCTGCCGATGAACTTGTGGGGGGAAGCCTTAAATATGTCTAATCACATATTAAACAAAGTTCCTCACAATAAAACGGGAACAATTCCATATGAGATATGGAAAGGACACAAACCAAGCTTTAAATACCTCAAAGTGTGGGGGTGCTTGGCAAAAGTTCCAGTTCCGCCTCCCAAGAGAGTCAAACTTGGACCAAAAACAGTAGACTGTTATTATCTTGGGCCAGCCCAAAATAGTAGTGCCTATAGATTTTTGGTATTCAAGTCTGATATAAATGATATTCATGTAAATACAATCATGGAATCAAGAGATGCCTCGTTCTTTGAAGATGTGTTTCCACATAAAAGAAATGATGGAAATCCTGTCCCAAAAAGGACAAAAGATAACAGAGATGAGACATGTGAAGATGAAACTCATCAGGACAACGAGAAGGTTGAACCAAGAAGAAGCGTAAGGGCAAGAACTTCCAAAACATTTGGTTCGGATTTTTTAACTTATATGTTAGAACACGAACCTCAAACGTACAAGGAAGCAATGTCATCTTCTGAATCTTCATGTTGGAAAGAAGCAATCCAAAGTGAGATTGATTCAATTCTAAGTAATAAAACTTGGGAAATTGTTGATATTCCACCAGGAATAAAACCAATTGGCTGCAAATGGATTTTCAAGAAGAAAATGAAAGCAGATGGCTCTATCGACAAGTATAAAGCCAGATTAGTAGCCAAAGGATATCGCCAAAAAGAAGGAGTAGACTTCTTTGATACCTATTCACCGGTTACACGAATAACCTCTATAAGAATGTTAATAGCAATTGCATCCATTTATAATCTAGAGATTCATCAAATGGATGTAAAAACAGCATTCTTAAATGGAAATCTCGATGAGGAGATTTACATGGAGCAACCTGAGGGATTTATTTCCAAAGGAAATGAAAACAAAGTCTGTAGATTAGTCAAATCATTATACGGACTAAAACAAGCTCCAAAGCAATGGCACGCAAAATTTGATAGTGTCATGATGAAAAATGGTTTTCGTATAAATGAATGTGATAAATGTGTTTATTACAAACAGGTTGGGCAATCATATGTGATGATTTGTCTATATGTGGACGATATGCTAATATTCGGTCCAAATACTCAGGTAATTGAGACCATAAAGAAAATGTTGATCAACAATTTCGACATGAAAGACTTGGGTGTTGCAGATATTATTTTGGGAATAAAAATAATAAGAACATCGAATGGAATTGAGTTATCTCAATCACATTATGTAGAAAAAGTAATTGAAAGATTTCAAAACTTTGGAATTAAAGGAGTAAATACACCCTTTAATCCATCGGAAGTACTGCATAAAAACACTGATGAGAGTGCAATGCAACTGGAATACTCTCGTGTAATAGGATGCTTAATGTATCTGATGAATTGCACCAGACCAGATATAGCTTATGCAGTAAGTCGATTGAGCAGGTATACAAGCAATCCAGGGAAGGAACACTGGAAAGCACTAATGAGAGTGCTTGGATATTTAAAAAATACCACTAACTATTCCTTACATTATGGAAAATATCCTGCCGTCTTAGAAGGATATAGTGATGCAAACTGGATTGCAGATTCAGAGGAATCAAAATCAACGAGTGGTTATGTCTTTACCCTAGCAGGGGCAGCGGTGTCATGGAAATCTACTGAACAAACATGCATAGCTCGATCCACTATGGAATCAGAGTTCATTGCATTAGATAAAGCAGGCGAAGAAGCAGAATGGCTTCGTCACTTTTTAGAAGATATTCCGTTTTGGCCTAAACCTGTACCGGCCATATGCATACACTGTGATAACCAAGCTGCGCTAAGCAGAGCGCACAATTTTGTGTATAATGGAAAGTCACGACATATTCGTCGACGCCATAACACAGTTAGACAGTTACTCTCTAATGGAACAATTTCCATAGATTATGTGAGAACAAATGATAACCTAGCGGATCCATTTACTAAAGGTTTATCAAGAGAGAAAATTGACTGCGCATCGAGGGGAATGGGTTTAAAAAAGCCTAAACCAACAAGAGTTACCTTATACGGAAACCTATCCTAGCGACTGGAGATCCCACGGACTAGGATCAATAGGCAAACCAGTTATGAGTAACTCAAGAAGTAATGCATTTGTCTGGACTTGGTCCTACTCCATTCCTATGGTGCAAAATATAATGCATACCTACAGAAGTAGTTAAAGGTTAAAACTATGTTTTTTAATGATGACCATATCTTGAAAATAACAAGTGGGGTATATGTAGGATACTCTTAATGGTTGCGATCACCTATGTTAGTGTGAGCTGGGTCGGCTCTATGAGAATATTAAAGGCTTAAATTCTCTATAACACTCGCAGAACCAAAATATGTTCAGGACCAAAATGAACAAAACCAAGAGATTGGATGAGAAGGGAATCAATGCTTCGTAAAGCTTATTGTTTGGATATACAATAAAGGCCGACGGTTCAAGATGAAATAATTCACCGATTAGCCAAGTAGATCCGATAAGTTTTAACTAGGGAAAGTTCAAAGTGAAATATCTACTTATCCACGATAAAGCATTATTCCATATGTACTCTGTGATATTTCGCTTTGTGTGGGGGATATGTATATTATCATTCATGTGGGGGATTGTTGGAATTCCTAAAGCTAGAATGAATGGAAATATACAAAGTCCCACATCGCCAAATTCTTGAGAGCTATATTGGTTTATATATGGTTTTCTCAAGTGCAGGTTGGGGGCCTGGGGCTCCCAAATGTATGCTTCGTTGTGAGGAGAGAGATCATGCATCACCACCACACACGCGCGCGCGCGCCGCCGCCGCCGTCCGACCGACCGAACCGGGCCGGGTTCGGGTACGGGTCTAAAATGACCATTCTTTTTACTAGGCCATTGTTTAACGGTTTTGGGCTTCGTCTGAAACTGGGCTGGGCCTGGAATTTAAAGAGAAGCGGGCGGGTGAACAGACGCAGGGTTTTTTGCCTGAGCAGATGCGACTGTTCATGAACGGACGCGAACAGTAAACGGGTGCGACCCGTTGGAAGCAAACAGGTGCGAGCGAGCCGATTGAAGCGGATGCCGACGCAAGCGGGTGCGACCCGACTGAACAGGCGCGGGCGAAACAGTGTGAGCAGGTACGAAACAGTACCGTTGGACGGGCGGGTGCGACCCGTTAACGAACAGCAGCGACCAAAAGGCAACGGGTGCGACCCGTCAAGCAGACGCAACTGTTCGAAGGGATACGGACGAAATTATAAATAGGAGAGAATATTGATCACATTCTTATCCAATTCCAATCTAATTTCTTCTGCTTCTTTGCTCCACTGCTCTATATTCCATATACATCACAGAGTTGACATACTCATTACAATCTCGTGCAGATTACGTCTGTTGTATCTTGGGAGAGTTTTGAAATAAAATTCTTAAGGAAATCGTTACGACGAGCCTCAGACATTATCCGGTTAGAATTCTCAATTCTTTCTTCTATTTTGTTATACTGTTTATTCAAAATAGTATAACGTGTTGTTGTAATTCATTTACAACGTTCATATTGTTATAATATTTACTACAGAATTCCAGTGTAGTGGAAATCTGAGTTATAAACTTGTGCGACGAGTTTATATTTGATTATTATCTGTTTTGGTATACTAGACGTATAACAAATTCTTTATCTCGTGTATTTAAGGGGTTAAGTACAAAAGTCTTTCCTTCAATTGATCGTACATGAGGATAACAACGGTCCAAATAATCCTACAAACTATAGCTAAGTTCTTTCAAGCACTTAAAACATATAGATATATCATTAGATGCTTGGCCAATCAATCAAGGAATCCGAATCTATTAATCACAACATAACACATATTTTGAATCAATTCAAATCAAGAATTGTATTTAGAGCAATTAAATCACTACAGCATTTTTTTAGAAAAAAATTGATAATCAAATCTATGTGTACCATATCTCTGATGGGTAATTTGTCTGCATAAAAGTGATAACAAATATCATACAGATATATAAGTTTTATTTTATAACTAAAATACTCAAGTTTTCCATAAATCACGTTTTCAACTGTGTATCCCAAAAACAAAAAACGTTGACCACTGAATATAAAAACTATAAAATCAATAACATTTGAAATCAAAACTAAGAAGATGATAAACGATACATGTTACCGATCTTGTAGCCTCTTTATGAAGCATTTCGCAGATCCAAATTTATTTCGGTATTTTTGCCTTGATAATTACACACAGATTCACCTTATCTCGGTTGTAACTGTAATGCGTTGCATTTCGATTGATTTAAGTGATGGTGATGGTGGCATATTGTTTTTCAACCCCTCTTTGAAAACTCTTTGATTAAATTGACATTAAAATATAAGGGTTTGATGGTTTTTGGTGGTGGAAAAGAGTGTATATTGCAAGCGACATTGTTGGATTACAGACGTGCATTCGAAGAAAGTGTCGTTAGAAGAAAAGGAGTAACATAGATGTGATAAATGAAACGTGGTCAAACCAAATGACTAAAATACCCTCTGTCTTTGTTTATACTAACATGGCCACTTTGGTAAATTCAAAAGCTTCATTTGAAGGTATCCTCATTATATATAGATAATTCATTATGGAATATCAAATACTCATAACACAGAATATTAAACAGTCTAAACAATTTTAAGGAATCCAGTTGGATCCCTCCAAACTGTTTCTCTGCATCCACAGATGTTAGCACAATACAATAATACCAATTGCACTTCGAGGTGGAATATCACGGTATATGGGTTTTTATCATATCATCCGCTATTATGCGGCGCATAGGGTCTCATCCGCTATAAAATGCGGGAAATCAATCACTCCAGTATATACTATATACTACTATATATAATATAGCACATCAAATCAAATCAATCATTCAACCAATTATTTAAATTTAACCATTTAAATTTCAATAATCCAAATGAGTGAGATTAACTGACCTTTGATTTCTTTTTTCTTTTGCAATCCGATCCATACCGGTATGATTCTCCATGATTTAGACCTTGTATAAATATTGATACAGTTTATTAATATTCGGAATAATCGAACAAATAATTAAAGTTTAATAGTTTTAATTTTAACAAATTATTTAATTTAACAAATGATTAGATTTTAAACTAATTTCCCTTTTAAAGATCTTTTAGTAACAAAAATAATTAGCTAAGTTTATTAAATAAGTTAACCACTATAATACATTATTTAAAAATAAACTAGTAGATTTAAAATGTGGATAGGTATATTTACTTTATTTTCATTTTCAAACTGCATATAAAATGATCTTTATTGGTTTGAAAATCTAATTTTACATAAAACTTAAACCCTCATTTTTTTTCAAAATCATATATATATATATATATATATATATATATATATATATATTACTGTTTTACTGTTTTGAAATCAGCAATTTAAACTTACTAATTTCAAATATATAAAAAACAACATTTTAAAATAAATGTTAATATACCTTACTATAAAATATGGACCCTGGCTTCGGCAAACCTCTATTATTGCCGAAATGCAACCACCTCCTGCCTCACATCATTGCATGCTGTCTAGTATGCCTCGACTCCAGCAAATCGCCTAACAGCCCTACCCCACATACGCAATGCACTAACCCAGCTCGACTCACTACCGCGACCACCACACTTAAACGCGTTTCTCCAAATCGAGCTCCCTATCCAAAATTGATCTGTCAATCAACAACCTAACCCTAGCTCGAACATTACTACAACCTCGAGATCGATCGATACCCATCGCCGCGGCTCGCGATTCTGCGACTGTTTTGATTCGAAATGAAGAGGGATGGAGGGAAAGACGAATCCCTTTGGGCTCATTCGACAATTCGCTTCAAAGCTGCTCCCCTCTTTTTTTTCTTTAGGACGAACGACTCCCTCGTTCGCTTGATTGGTTTTGAAAAGAAGAAGCGGCCATTTATCTATATTTTTTTCTCCATCCCAATCGAATGAAATTTTATTTTGATTCAAGTTTGGTCTGGAAGGAGAGATGAAGTCGTAGTTCTTTTTTTTTCGATCTGAATTCGAACCTGGGAAGCGAAGTAAGGAAGGAATAGACAAATTAAAAAGGAATGGGAAGCGTGAGATTAAAGATAAGGGTAGCGTGCTCTGAATGTTTTGCGTGCTGGGATAAATTTGCTATAGTAATCCGAACAATAAAAATACAGCTGATGCCAAAAGAATTTCAGCTGATGGTTGACAAATAGATATGTATATATTTAATTAAATTCAAATTCAAATTGTCTCGATAATTCCTACTTAAAATTTTAAACTCCTCTCAAGGAGTGCCGCTAGGCGTTTATAATATTATACCACTATTTTGAACGCAATGAAAAAGGTTTCGAGTCCTAATTCAATCGTATGGAGACGATAGCTTTTGAACCCAATTGTAAAATTGAATTTTCGATTTAATTTCAACGATTTTATTTACCGTATGCTCACACAACTACTCCAATCACTATGAAATTTGAAATACGATAATAATACAATATTACGGATCCAATGGAACTAGTTTCATCGAATTCCGGGACTGTGCCTCGGATGGCTATTTTTAAATTCAATTTAAGCTATAAAATTTTAAAACTGAACAAATTACTTCCAAATTCAGTTTTAACTCATTTGTTATCTTTAGTATTACTATTATAAATTTTATAGGCCCTTGAAATATTTTAACCAGCTCAAAACTCAACATTTACCATTTTAAATGAATCTCAAATTATTAACTTAAATAATTTAATTATCCAATAAACAGCGATATTTGAAATTCAAGTTAGAAACTAACTTTTAAACATTTAAAATTAATTAAATATTTCAATTTCAAATATCCAGAAATTCCAGGTTGTCACATATAAGGAAATTTGTCCACTAATGGTTGGGAGATGATCTCCGTTTTTAGTTTTGTCTTTTTATTTCCTAAAGAACCAAGGTTGAGTTTACCGAAAATATCGAATGTTGTTTCGAAGAGACCGGGATCAGATAGGTTATCCGAAAACCACTTCGATCCAATGAATATGTTTTCGAAGTGAAGACACGAGCATGGAATCGAAGTTGGAGTATTAAAGTGCAAGGGCTAATCGCTACTAATCCTGAGGATGATTCCAAAATGGATGTAGTAGGAATTGTGCCTTCGGTTTCGTTCGGACCCAGAACGGACTTGTATGGATGAATGCTATCAGTACATTGTCATTGAAGGACAATGAGCATTCCAAGTATAAATTTCTTAAAAAGGTAAATGTAGCCTCAAGCACCATCAACCGAGAATGACTGAAAATCAGGGGAGATGCAGCAATGCTAAGTGGGTCGCACCCAATAAGGGTATGTTTATCACCTTTCTGGATACTTTCGGATATTATTACTATGATGCATGGAACACGGAAAGGGTGGAAACACCCAGGGTTATAGCATGTTCAGTACTATCCAGGTTAGAGATAGAATCGGTCTTGTGTTGTAGGGGATCCTGGCGAGGTCCTTAGAACATTTTCCTAGACGTATACTATGATAGGTGGTACCCCAGTGCCTAGTCATTATATGGAATCCATTCTCTAATAAGCACCATATGGTTTTGATTGTGCCCAACTATGTTGAAATGTGAGATGCAAGCATTTCAGCTATTTTTATATTTTACTTTCCTCTAGACACTATTATAATATCACTGGATTTTCTATAAAAAGGGTTTTGGTTACCCTAAGGGAAAAACCCGTCGTGTTTATGAGTTACCTAGTCTTACGAGATACCTTTGATTTTAAAAGGATTTTGAAAGTAAAAATGTAAAAATTCCTTGTGATTTACATTCTCACACTGGTTTTACCAGATTGACCTGACTATGGTTTTTCCTATATGCTCGGGTCAGACTGAGCATATTCCAGGTTTAATTGGAGGGATTGGAGCTTCAGGAGAGAAGCTGGAGGCCCAAAGACGTATTCACGTAGATGATTATTTTTCCGTTGCATTATAGTTGTGTTTATCAGCAATTGTGAGGACATGGTGTTATAACTGTCCATGCTGAATAGGTTAGTATACTCTGATTTATGTCTGTATATATAAGTTACAGTTTTGTTTTATGTAAATATTTGTTCTATATTATAGATTATTCATTTCCGCTGTGAGATTCTTTGTTGTTTGGTTTTCTTTCTATCTTCTTACTATCTTTTTTCTACTTTCTATTTCTTACAATCCGCCTTTCTGTTTAATTTGGATTTGGACAAGTGTGGTAAAGTGTCAGTTCGAATTGTATGGAAAAGTGGGTCGTGACATCCTTGCTCCATGATACTTTCAAACCTTAATAAAGAAACAAGCACACAAATACTCAAATAGTATTCACAATTACTAACAAGAAAAACTCATGGTTTGCTCTGGTTCAAAACTATCTCATCGTCGAAGGATGATAAACAATCTACTAAGCATACCTTACGCTCAACAGTCTTAGGTTATTACTTAGACAATTATTCATGCTACTCATAACAAATCGAGAAGTCATTCCCCAAACACTTCATAAGTCAACATAACAACCCTACAAATAAATTAAAACATGTACAATGCATGTGGACCATTCGTACGTAGTATCTGATCTAATCACTTGCTCGATCACGTAGATTTCACTTACAAACTATAAAGACAACCAGACCTCTCTAGTACGGACTCCGATTCGGTTTCTTGATTAAAAACCTTATTTTTCCATACATAGCCATATACTATGATAGAAAACATCAAGATCGTATCAAGAATTCGTATTAAGCATTCGCCGCCAAGAAATCGGGCAAAAAATCCCAATTTGGACCAGTGTAAACCACCTTGAAAAATGTACTCGAATACTGGATTAAGAACTGTCATGCGAATACAACGTTCTACATAGAACTTACGAGTTTATCCTTTTGGATTCTTAACTACACCAATTCCTTTTATTCATATCCACTTTCTAATTAGTATCTCTCTTTAAATACTAAAATCCTTTATGAACCATTCCAGAAAACATAACTTCAAGTTTTATCGAACTTTTATAACTTAAGTTCTTACATATGTAATACTCCATTACATCCTAAGAGCATGTAAAAAACATCATTTTTTTACTTAACAAGTATGTTCAACAAATTTGAAACTTGTTTTAACTTGCTATCCTCTCACTTCAAGAGTCACAAAAAGTCGACTTTTATATTTCCGTGAAACACTCAACTACGAGTTCTATAATGATTTAGAAGTTTTTCGACTGTCCAAAATCGCTGCAAATTCCGTTTCATTTAGAAAAATGGTAACTACCAAACAACATATCATAATATGATGTGCATACCATACTGTCCTAATACATAGGCAACATGTGTCCATAAATTAACTTACAAAGTTCTAATTTCTTTAAAGAAGAACTTTAGAACTAAACACTCGGTTTTTATTCCAAATCATTTTGAAATAATATATACTTATGCTTTTTACATGTCAAATCATGCTTTCAGATTAAATCAAAATCCATTATGCCAAACCAACTCTGTAGCATCCCCCACTTAGTAACTTGAAAATGATCACCAATGATGTTGAGTAATCACTAAAATCATATTCAAGCGATAAAAGTGAGCTCAGTAATCTACTCAACCAAAATCATTTCTAAGCAGTATCAAATACTTTGTATAATAATACTAAGTATCATAATCACAATTCATAAATTAATTTTCAAATATGTACTTTCATAAACACTAATATTATTTTCTCCAAAATCTTGAAAAACATTTTCGAAGGCATCAGGATTTAATTTCTCTAATTCCCTGTTTAAATCTTTTTGCTTACAAACCATGTTTTATAAACCATATTTATATAAAATTAATTTCTTATTTAAAATATTTTCACCAATGTTTATTCTCAAAATATTCTATATTTTCTTTTGATTATAGTAAAATATTTTACTAAATTTAACTCTTCACCCAACATTATCAATGAACGGCTTATAGTCAAACTGTGAAACTCTATTCACAAGGTTATTGTTTCAACATGCAATCGTTTTTGGAATTTCGTCGATTCAGTCTTGAAGAGGCTTAGTTTGGTCGATGTTTTACTTATCGAAAACCACTTTAATACTGAGACACATGTTACATTCATGGAAGTGGATCTGTTCGAGATGCTAAATCCATTTGGGGATTTGTGATTAGTTCGAGTGGTAATGGCTCATGTGTTGAGATGCTGAATGTGACTTCATCAGCGATATATGACTAAAGACAGAGTAGGCTGCATGATCTTAGGGTTTAGCTAACCCATAGGGAGTACTTCAACTCCATATCTAGAGTATGCTTATCGATATGTTTCGCGTCAGGTGATCATACTTGGTTCATATTGTTCACGAGAGTGTTCGAATGTTGGGCCAGTTACATTTTCCTTGTGGTATATTTTATCTAGAGATATACAATGCTCGAAAGGCATTTTTGATCCTTGTCATAGGAGATTGGTCGATAATTTACTAGGGAGGTCTCCATGGAAAATCCCTTATGTGAATGCATCTTAGCGCTTTTGATTTTATACCTATTCAATATTATTTTATCGTAAGATGCAAGCAGCATAGCTATTTTCTGATTTATATTCTTTACCCTAGACATTATCAACGATATCACCATATGTACTTATTAGATGGTGGTTCTTTTGAAGATATAATCATTATGGAATTCCATGTGATTTCAAAAGTATCGTTATATGTTGGCCGCAATTTCTTGAGTTTCTCATATCAGACCTTCATCAGACTCATAGTTTTATTTTTCCCTTAACCCCTCGAGTGCTCTTTCGAGCAATTTTGAGAAAGTCAGGTTTCCTTTGATGTTCATTGAGCACTTAAAGAGGAGCTGGATGTTTACCTACTAGTATTCTTATCTTTACTGCATTACTTTTTGTGTATATATTAGCAATTGCAAGGACATGCTGTTATAATAGTCCAACTTGATAATAGTGCTATGATTAGTAACTTTGAAATGCTATGTTTATTAGAGTAGCTCTATGTATTGTCTTTTGATATTATATGTTGTCATTACGCATGTGAGATTCTGATGTTTTTACTCACCTGTTTCTTGTTCATTTTCTTTTCTTCTTTTTCTTTATCCTAACATTCTGTCTTTCTAACACTTGGGTGTTTGGTATATGAATACTGTAGATGTATTAGTGTCGACATTTTAGGGTCAAAAAAGGCTACTCGTTACATTTGTGGTCCCGATGGAGTATTATACGGGATGACCGCTATTCTACTTTATTGAGACATTACGTGAATTTCCTAAGAAATCATTGATGCCCTAGAGGGGATGATGAGAATCATCTACCATGTGATCACTGAACTCTTATGCTTGCTGCAGAGGGTACGGTGTGATCCGCAAAGGACATAGGTATTTAAAGTAGATTGAAAATCACCAATACTTTCATCAAAGGGTACAATGGATGTACTTACTATTGGGACTAGGTTTCAAGTTTATAGAGTGGGTTAGATATCACCCATATTTGCTTCAAAAGGTGCAGTGAGACCTACTTGAGACTATGTATCTTGAACTCTCAAAGGGAATCATTAGATTGCAATAGTTGTCCGTAATAGACTTTACCAGTCAGTAATGATGGGTATCAATTTGTATTTTTTGGTTGTCTTCCATTTCTATATTATGTGTATTATTAGTTGGCTGATGTTATTATTGTTACATTTGCTATTATTATGCACTTCTTGATAGACTTATATTATGATCACTCTACTTTTGGATGTTGGGTTACCTTTATCATAGTATGATTGTAACGTTTCAGTCACATTATATTAGTTGCGCTGACTCATTGATTATAGGAGAAAAGCATGTTTAGTATGATTTCCTATCTTTTGGATAAGTTTACTTTACTTATTTATGGGTAGATCAAATTGCCCTTGAGCTATGATTGTGGAGAGGATAGGTTGTGCCCTAGCAATTCATGTTTATTTGTATGTAGTTTTCATATGTAGTATTTTGAGACAGTTCCCCTCACACCAGGTTTTATGTTTGACGCGCATTTTATGTTTGTCTACTTATATCATGATAACTATCGGGTACTCGATTGAGTAGTCTGGGATTCAGGTGTTTTGGGATATGCTTTCAGGACACCTGGAGCATTCTGTGGAGGCGATGCCGATGCTTCGTACATATACTTGTTATTGTAGTAGTATATAATAGATATATATTTATACATAAGACTTGATGTATCATATATTATCTCAGAATTCTGTTGGTATGGAGTTTGATGTATTCTAACTTTTTATATTGATATTCACTTATCAGTTATTTCTACTAGTGCAGTCTCTCATATATATTGATTATCCAGTTCTGTTCATGTTTATTCAGTATATTATATTTTATCATTCCGCTATGAGATTTTATTGATATGCCTTGGTACAATATTTGTTTTAAATTTTCTTTCTCGAATCTGTATTTTGTGGTATTTGAAACTCAGACATTGTCATACAATGACGATTTCAAGGTATTATGAAAGGTGGCTATTATAGTTAGTATAAGAGCTTAGGCTAACACTCGGACCAAGTAGACTAGTTTGGGTTAATCAATCTGGTGGTTAGAGATACGATGAGAGAGCGTATTTGTATTTTTCTGCTATATAATACTACAGACACCACTTGTCCTTTGGACTTTGATTTCTTTTTCCGCTGGTTGCTAGGATACCTTCATTCCGACCACCATTATGAGTGGACAAAGCACAAGAGCAACTATGGGTAGGTAATATGGGATGCGTGATTTGTCCAAAGATTATTTGACCATGACATAGGATGTTCTGCTAATTGTCCACATTCCAGTGCTTGTGGTATGTGATGAAGGTGGCGTAGCCTTAGGGGCACTAGTATTTCTAGCTCAATCAACTTTTAACTCCTCAAGTTGTGTTAGGATTCCTTTAGCCCTGGCGGAATGACATTTTTGAGTTCCAAGGCTAGGCTATGACACTGGTTAAAACATGTGTCTGTGATATGGCTTTCTGTAATATGGTTTAAGGACATTCCATTGTAGAGGATTGTCTTCTAGCATCATAAGTGGAAGGTTTTGGCTTGATGATGGTAGAGGGATCAAAGGAGCAAATTATGCCTTGGATTAATTCCTGCTAATACCAGAATTATTGATTTTGATGACAACAGCCATATAAATAGTGCAGAATATTACATGGGTGCTGAATCGAAGACTATACAGTTTAAAGAGTCAAGATTTGAAGACTCACTAGTTCAAAGACAAGATACGAAGAGCTCAACATTATAATTTAGTGTTTAGAATCATAAGAACATATTATTAAAGTCCCTGGTTGTAATTTCTAATCTTCTTTTAAACAAAAGTAAAATATTTTATAAAAGATTATAGGAGTTCAAAGATATTAAAAATTATGTTCAAATTATTTTACAAAGTATAGTATTTTTAAAATAATTTAAAAGAAAACATTCTCCAATTTTAATTAGCATATGTCGACATACTTATTTTTGTACATCGACAAATAGACCATCAAATTTGTTTTTAAACCTTGAATGGAAGTGTCTTTTTGACACAACCCTTCATGAATGTATACATCTATTTATATAAAGGGAGTACAACGTATTTTTAATGATTTAAAAACTTACCTTTTCCCACTCCGTACTCTCCTGAGAAAGTACTTTGCTGTCTTCAAAATCGTATAGAATCAATTCACACTTTAATGTATTGATTCTCTACTATTTACTAACTATTTAGGAAGCACCTCTCTCTCATTTCAAAGATCATAGTACTATTGAAGAGACTATAGGATCCATTATATCAAAAGTACAACCATTTATCTTTGGAAAATCATCAACTCTACTCTTGTTTGTGTAGGTGTGCTTGTAGCCCGTTCAAATCAAGTGGGTGCTCTTAGTGGCCCGTTCAAATCTGATAGGTGATCTTGCAGCCAGGTAAACCAAGAGAATTTGCTTCGAACTTGGAACACAGAAGGACGTGTCTCGTAGCCTTGAAATTGAGATTGTAATTGGTTTGCTTGCTACTGCACAAAGCAGGCGCTAGAAAAGAAATCTATACAAGAAATGGTATGGGACCGGATGTAGGAGAAATTCGAACCAATATAAAATCCCTGGTGTCATCTCTCTAAATCTTTACTTTTTTACTTTACTACTTATATTAATTTTTATGATTTCTTGCAAGTTTATTTATTTGTGATTGATTATCTATGTTTTAATTCAATTGTTAAACAAGTTAAAAGGATCCATAAAAAGTTATAAAACACTATTAACCCTCCTTTGGTGTTATAGTAGCCTTACGATCCTTTATTCTACAACCCACATTTGGTATCAGAGCAGGTTTTCAAAAACTTGTAATTTGATTTTTGAAAAGTTTAAATGGCAAGAAATATTGTTAGTATTTTTTCTAACACTTTCATAGAAAAAATATTTTGTGAAACCAATATGTTATTTTCAAATAGATTAGAAACAAATTATTTGAAAAGTCACTTGATATTTTGGAAAGGTATAATGTTGAATTGTAGGAACAAATATGTTATATGGCTGATAGTGAACAGATACTTGAATTCATACACCACAAACCAAGAAGGGCAAATGGATATTGGACAGAGAATACACAAGAGACACTACAAGAAATCCAAAGATCTTGAAAGATATTGTTTACAAAGATGGTGGATCGGTTAACTTCAGAGACAACTCTAATGGATGTATGATTGGAATCGGTAATATTGGTAACTATAAAAATCCTACTATTTCTAATATTTTTATATTTAGGAATTTGAAACATAACCCGCTTAGTATTAGTCAATTATGTGATAATGGTTTTAAAACTAAATTTGAAAAAGACATTTTCCACATCGAAGATAGTGAGTCAAACATCATCTTTGAAGGTATTAGGAAACATAACATTTATGTCTTAAGTATGAAAGTGTCCAGTGATAATCTGTGTCTTTTGGTTGAATCTAGTGACCCTTGGATTTGACATAAAAGATTTGCTCATTTGAATTTTAAACACCCATACGAAGTTGCAAGATATAAACTTGTTAGGGGTCTTCGTAAAGTGAGTTTTAATGTCAATAACTTATGTGATACTTGCTAAATAGGAAAACTTCATAAAAGTTTTATTAAATAAAAAAAATATGATTTCTACTTCTCAACCCCTTGAACTTCTTCTCTGGACCTTTATGGACGCTCACAAATACAATTTAAAAATGACAATAATTAGGTTTATGCAATTGTAAATGATTTCTCTAGATATACTTAGACAATCTATCTAAAACATACAAGTGAAGCATTTGAAATGTTTAAATTTTTCACTAAGAAAATTTAAAATCAAAAGTAAATTAATATTAAAACAATCAGGTATGGAGGAGAATTCAAAAACGCGGATATTGAAAAATTTTGCAATAAGAAAGGAATTCCTCATAACTTTTCTTTCCCTAGACCCCCTCAACAAAATGAAGTACTAAACATAAAAATAGAACTATACAAGAATATGCTAGGACTATGCTAAACGATAACGATTTTCTGAATTTTTTTAGTTGAAGCAATTGCTACAACGTGTTATATTTTAAATAGAAATTTAATAATACCATATACTAAGAAAACTCCATATTAATTGTTTATGGTAAAAATCCTAAAGTATATTATTTTAGAGTTTTTGGTAGTAAATGTTTTATAATAAATACAAAAGTTAATTTAGATAAATTTGATGCTAAATTAGATAAAGGAATTTTTATTGGATATTCTAATAGAAGTAAAGTTTATAGAATTTTTAACACCAGAGCTAACACTATTGAAGAAACAATACATGTTTTATTTGATGAAAATTTTAAAGAAAATTTTAAAGAAAATAGTACCAGTATTGACGAAGAAGAAAATTTTAACCAGAATGAAAATAATGAAATCATCACTAATAAAGAAAATAATGATAATTCTAAAAAATATATATACAAATAAATGAACAAGGTATTTGAAAGGGCATCCTATAGAGAATATTCTAGGAAATATAGAGTTAATTGTTAAAATAAGAAATAAATTAAATAAATGAGTAATATAGCTTTTATCTCAACTAATGAAACTAAAAATCCAAAGGAATTATCATTAGATGATTCATGGATTCTTCCTATGCAAGAAGAACTGAATCGGTTTACCAAAAATGATGTTTGAGAATTAGTCTCAGGACTTGAGAATAAAACTATACTAGGAACTAAATGGGTAAATAGAAATCAATTAAATAAACAAGGAGAAGTCATAAGAAATAAATCATGTTTGGTTGCCCAAGGTTATAGTCAAGAAGATGGAATAGATTTTTATGAAACCTCTGCCCCATAGCAAGATTAGAGGCCATTAGAATTTTACTCGCTTTTGCAAATTATAGTAACTTTAAATTATTTCAAATGGATGTTAAAAGTGCTTTTTTAAATGGCTTTATTAAAGAAGATGTTTATGTAGAACAACCCCTACTTTTCGAAGATGAAAAACTCCCAAATCATGTTTGTAAATAAAAGAAGGCTTTGTATGGACAAAACAAGCTCCTAGAGCATGGTATGAAATACTTTTATCCTATTTATTACAGTCTGACTTTAAAATAGGAAAAGTAGATAGTACTCTATTTATAAAATGAAATAATGATGATGTTCATCTTATACAAATATATGCAGACGATATTATTTAAAAAATTCTCATATAATGACTAAGGAATTTGAAATGAGTTACATGGAAGAACTAACCTTCTTTTTAGGACTATAATTAAAACAATTAAGCAATGGTGTTTTTATATGTCGAGAAAAGTATGCTAAGGATCTAGTTAATAAATTTGGTATGTCAAATACTAGTGGTAAGCCAACTCCTATGGCAACTAATGAGAAACTAAATAAGAAAGAAAATTCAAAAGATGTAAATTAAAAACTATATAGAAGAATGATAGGACTTTGCTTTATATAATTGCTTGTAGACCTGATATAATTCATAGTGTTTGTCTCTGTGTAAGGTATCAATCTCAACCTAAGGAAACTCATGTAAAATCCATTAACGTATACTAAGATATGCAAACAACACATTAGACTATGGACTCTACTATCCAAAAGAAGACTCCTTCAAATTAATATCATATAGTGATGCTGACTATGCTGGATGTAAATTAGAACGAAAAAGAACAAGTGGAACTTGTCACTTTTAGGACATTCTCTTATTTTTTGGTTTAGCAAAAAGCAAAATTCTATATCTCTATCTACAATAGAGGCAGAATAAATCTCAATGCATTTGCTTTTTCATAGGTTATCGATATGTAATAAAATTTAAAGGATTTTGATTTGAATTTAAAATAATCACTAATATACTGTGGTAATACTAGTGCAATAAATTTGTCTAAAAACCCAACACATCATCCTAGGCCCAAGCATATAGACATAAGACATCATTTTCTAAGAGATAATGTAAATAAAGGAGTTATTTCACTCGAATTTATAAATAATAAAAATTAAATAGCTGATATATTAATGAAACCTTTACCTTAAACATCTTTTATTAAAGTTAGAAGAGAGTTAGGAATATGTTCTTCCACTACAATATAAATATAATAGCTTTTACAATTCTAAATTTAAATGAAAATGAAAAACCAATTTTCCTGCATATATCGACATACATATTCTTATATGCCGACACACGAGCTAGCATTTTGAAAATGGATTTTCTCTCTTGAATTCAAAATTCAAAATCTATTTATATGAACATAAATTTTGAATTTACTCGCATTCCCTATCTTCTTCTTCTTGAAAAATAAACATAAAATAAAATAAAATCATGGATCCTTCAAACTCCAAAAGGCGAAGACAAGAAACTACCTTAAACTTCAATACCCTTACTCTAGGACCCTTCCAAAACACTACCTTTGCAAAAGTCGGTAAATTGAAGATGACCTGAAGCATGTCTTTAATACCCTTTCTGAAATTGAAGTTGTCCAAATCTGTCTAGCTAAAGAACAACAGAAGCAAGGGAAAATTCTTCGAAAATTTCAAAATCATCTATTGAATAACGAGGACAATCCAATAGTCATTGAGGAAGATACCCTCAATCTTTGTCATTTATAACCTAATTAATGATGAGGAAGAGAAGGAAGGCGATGAAATAGAGGACAACGAGGTCAAATGTGTAGGATAAGCCACATTTGATGCAAATGGAATTTTGGTTAAACAGAAGGGAATTTATGCCTTCATTACCCTAAATGTTCCATTCACAAATCTCCCATAACAATCCTAAACATTAGAATCTGTAGTGTAGTCTTGTTTGATAGGATTGTTGTTTTATGCATTTGGCTTGATTATTTTGGTTTGATTTGTTTATCTTGGAGCGTATGCATTTGGCTGTAAAAGAACTTTAGTTTGTTAAAATAGTAAAGTTTGGTTTATATTATTTAATGTCTTCAATATCTAGTATTAATCATCATTCATATATATGCCATAATTATATCGCATTAAGTTATTTAGTATTTGTTCAAGTATATGTCTTAACTTGTAACGACCCCGGTTTTTGAGTCGAATTTAAATTGGTAATTTATATAAATATTTGGATTAAATGGCGAATTAATTTAAAATTTTCAAATTAAATAAGATATGTACTTGTTTATTTATATAAATAGATTGTAATTTGAAATTTGAATTCGAAATTTTCCAAAATAAATAATATATGTTGTTTACTTATATATATGTATATAAATTGATTGTAAATAGAATTTGATTTGAAATCTAAAAATAAATATATTGAAAAACAAATTGGATTTGAAAATATTATATTTTCAATTAATAATTTTTTTTCTAATTACATTAGATAGGCATTCTGATTTGGAAGTTATATTTGAAACTTAATATAATAATTTTCAAAGGGTTTAAAAGTTAAATTCTATATATATATATATATATATATATTATATACATGTGTGTATACTTATTAATGTATAATTAGATTTTAAAATCATTTTTCTTTAAAAGGTTATATAAATGTTAGTAAAGGAAAATGTATTTATTTAAATAGAAAATATAATATAAAGTTATATTTAACTATTATTAACATGGAAAATTACAAGTGTAAGAAATTAAGAACATGAAGTTAACAAGAGTTAACTAAATTAACATGCATTGTTTACAAGTGTCTTAATTTTTCTTTTCTTTTTAAAATTTATGAATAAGAGAAATTAGGCTATACATATCTATTCTTCTTCTTTCTCATTTTTCTTTTATTCTTCACTTTCAAAAATCTGAGCAAACTAAAAACAAAACTAGAGAAGAAATAAAATCTGAAAGCAAACAGCCTAATCAAGCAAGTAATTCAAAGAATCAATTCAACACAAAGCAAATCAAATCCAAAGTAGCAGAGCATCTCAAACCTGGAAAACAAAACAACAACTTCAGCCTGATCTAATACAAGCAATATTCAACAAGATCAGGATAAAATTACAATTTCCGTTCAAGATTTCGGTTTCATGTTTAGGATCAAAATCCAGTAACAGATCATCTTAGTAGACAATCAACTAGCAGATCAAAAATTCCAGATCAAAGTTCAAAATTTAAAATTTGCATTTTCCAGGCTTGCTTCTCTGTTCTCTAGAATCAGGTGAGTAAAACTGTATACTTGAAGCTTGAATCTGTATATATAGTTGTTGTTTGTGACCATGATTGAAGTAAAATTGAAAATATGTATACATTTGTCTATGCATGTTTGATAAACAGGCATATTTGCCTCTTTTTAAAGTTTACAGGTTTCAAAAACCTATTTAAAAAACTTAAATCTCTTCTAATCCTCTATAGGCTTTATGGTATGTAACGACCCGTAAATTTCGATAATTAAATGGGTTGATTTAATAAGATTTTTTGTAACTAAATTTAGAAAGAAATAAAAACTTTATAATTTATAATGAAGTGAATGTTAAAAATGAAATGTAGCAATGGTAATTAAAACTAATTATTGACAATTGGAGTGAAACCCCAATAATGAAATAGTGTAAATTATTGCATTTGGTTATAAATTGAAAATAAGTAAATAAGGGAAAGTGTTGTATAAATAAATGAATTAGTATAATTAATGGTAATTGGATGAATTCAGTATTATTTAAGTAATTATGATAATTAGTTGGATATAAAATAAACTTAAGTGTAAATTAAAGGTTATGATAACAATTATTATAAATTACCTATTTAATTTGTCCATGAAATTAATTGGAAATCAATTTCATTTAAATGTAAGAAAATGTTCATTAATGTGACTTAGGACAATATTTGTAAAGTGTGAATGTAATAAAATGAATGGAAAAGTATATTTTTTATTCATAAGATAAAATAGAAGAATGAAACCAAGTTGAACACATTAATTGGGATTTTAATTATAATTAATGCATGAGATTTGATAAAATTTCAATATAAGCAGAATTATGGCGGTTAATACAAATAAAAGATGGAAATGAGAATATGTTAAGTAAATGAAAGGTAAAGAATAGTAACTAGGTTTATAGAGTAATATTAGACTTAATAAAAAGATTGGAATTGAATCATATCTGTTTAATTGAAATTAATTATAAATAACTGGGAGTTAATTTGTAATAATGGGATTAATTGCAAACAAAGGAAATTAAATATTTAGAAATTTTCATAAATGGAAATTAGGATGAAATTCGAGAATATTAATGTAATAAATCATGAACCAATATTAATTTTATCCATTTGACAATAAGAGATTGAATAATAGGATGAAAAGTCAATTAAATGGAATTATTGAAATTTAATATGAAATTACTGAAATTTTTGAATTGTGAGTAAACATGAGAATTAGTGAAATAGTCAAAATGGAATTAACATGGAAATTTGTTTTAAATGGTTATAAATGTCTAAGCAATCAAAATTTAGAAAATTTGTCAATTATAGAAGTAGAATTGAAAGGCGATTTAATTAATCAATAATTTATTCATTTAATTAACTGAAATATAGTCATTTTTGGCCACTGACTCGGATTTCGACGAAACCAATTTCATCAGATCCATAACGATGAATTATTGTAAGATTTCAAGTTTTGTAATGACCGGACTTGTCATTTGATCGTATGGACTCGAAACACCTAGAAATCAATTTAATTAAAATTAATTGAAATCGATTTGAAATAAGTTGATTTTAGAACTTCTTCATACAATGGAATTTGGAAGTGAAACCTATTCCATTGCATTTAAAATATTTAAAAACATCTATTTTGATATATGGGTTGACCCATTTTCATTCCGGAGTCCGAACGGATTTTTCGGGCCATTTATCATTCCAACCCAAATCAAATCTGATCCGTTATTTCTGTTTTCTAACCTACCTATATATATATATCTCGTTATAAACCCTAGCCACTTCTCATATTCATTTGTCTGTACGTACTTCTCCTTCTCAATTCCTCATCCTAATGGCAGACAATCAAAACCCTAAATTCAAATTGCAATTTCAACTCCAAATTTAATTCCAAAAATTCAAAGTCCCCAATATATATCGAATTATATATGGATATGAAGCTATGAATAAGCGCAAGTCAAATATATGATTCGTTTTTCAATCTAGGTTTTGGTGTGGGTGGAAATCGATGAACTATTCACGGCCGTTCATCACGCCGCGATCAAACTTGTCCGATCGTCGAATCAATTTATGGGTATTGCAGAGTGGACTGAGGGGGTTGGATCTGATTTGTTCGTTGATGAAGTTGATGGTTGGATTTGGCGTGAAAATTCAATTAGGTTTTTGGTATAAACGACGGCTGGGCATTTTTAGGCGCCTCGATCAAAGCCGATGGTCGCGTGTGCATCTGGTACGGCGAGGCTCTGGTAGTCGCGATCTGGTGCAGCGGCATTGGCGTGAAAGGGTGGCGGCGCGTTCGAAAATTCCTGTGCATTTCTAGTGGTGGTTAGGGATGTAGCCTGTAGCTCATGAAGAACAAGCAGAAGGTGGTGATGTGGCTCTTGTGTAGGGGTTTTGTTTCATTTTATTTATTTATTTAAATTCTAATTTCAAACGTTCTAACTCACATAAATTTTGCATACGAGGTCCGATTTACGCGTGATTTCTTGTGCTAGGTTCGTATTGAGATTCCGGACATTTTGATGCTAGTGTTGTCGAATTCAGAGACAGTTTGAATTTTGGGTTTAAACTGGATTTAAACTTAATTTAAATTCAAAGGTGAGTGTTTTAACCCACTCACAACTTCTAAAATTCTTATGTTTGTTAAATTTAATTCATGATGTGATTAGGAATTTATTTATGATTGTTTGGTATAATTTTAATCACCATCTCAGTTAAATTGAATTTATTTGAATTAAATTGTTATTTAATTTATTATTGCATATAAACTGCCAGTTAATTATCTGTTATTTATTATCAGTTTCTATATTGATATTTATGGATTGTTTTCGATGGTGATTGTGATGGATGTTGATTGTTGATATTGGTTGAATGGATGTTTAGTTTATATCGTTATAAACTGCAAGTTTGTTATGGATTATTATTAATTCGGGATTGTGGTTTGAAATGATATACAACCGTAAAATATTAAATTACTGATTGAAATGATAAATATCCGTATCACTTAACCAAAGGATAGAAAATTATATACAGACACCGTGGTCTATATATATAAAAGTATTTTTGAAATGATTTCTATGGTTTTGTAAAGAAATATATGGTTTTATATAAATAGTGATTTTAGATGTTATATAAATGTTATTTTATTCTTGATTTTAAGTTATGTATAAATTTGTTTTAATATAGAATAAGATTAATAATAAGTTTGATTTTTATTGAAGATAATATGGTTAAGTATTTAAATTATATTTTAATATAGAGTTTATAACGATTTAAATAAATTAAGGTTGGAAGATAAATTTGAATTTTATTTGAAATTGAATTTATTTAAGAATTAAACTCAAATAAGTTTGATGTGAAATTTATTAAATTTTAAATTTTAAAAGGTACGATTTTTATAACTTGATTTTGGTTTAAGGTGAATTGAAATGAATATTTCAAGTATAAATAAATTGAACGAAATATTTAGTTATTTGTAATTTGGGTTTATTTAAATGATAATGGACTTATTAAGTAAAATATTTCAAAACTAAATAATAGAAAATTGAATTTGATATATATGTGTGTGTGTGTGTGTGTGTGTGTGTGTACATATATATGAAATTACCAAACGAAGTTTGAAATTGTTGAATACTTAAAGATTGAAATATATTGAATTTGAAATAATTTATTCTTTGGATCAAATCTATTTTGAAATCGATATAATTTGGAATAGTTTATTTGGAAACTGAACTGAATTGAAATTTATGATTTGTGATTTGGTTAAATTTAAAACCTAGAAATTCGAGTTGTTTTGGAATTGATTTGTGAAATTGAAGAAGCTATTTTATTATATAAAGTATTTTAATATTTAAACCTTCTAAGTGGTGGAAGTTATGTTTCAAAGTTATGAGTTTCAAAGTATTATGATTTGAAAGTGTTATATTTCAAGTGTTTTCGATTTCGAAGTGTTATAATTTAAAAGTGCTATGATTTTGGAAAGGGATATATTTGAAGTGAAAATGATATCGTATTGATTTGGTTTTGAAAAGGCAATGATATTTTGGTTTTAAAAGATAAACTATTTTGAAAATGACCGCGGTGTTATAATAACGGTTGGTTGTTAAAGAGACCGGGATCGGATATGGGCATACTCTCTGTCGATACCAAAAACCACTTTAACAACCGTGTACGCAGTGGAGATTTTAGAATGAAGTAGGATGGTGGCGACATCCTTTGAGGTATGAACGTGGACCCGCCTCCCGTGAGTTGGCATAAGGTGGCTAAAACAGGAGCGATTCTCGGACCAATGAGGTAGCTCTTTTGATCGGACACACTCCTTCAATATTATATTCTGACTTTGAGATTGATTTGGTGGCCACTTTTGATTTTTTTTTGATTTGGGTGTGCGACCCAAGGTGGGCAGTACCTGCGCGCTATGCGTTCCACCAGCCTGGATGCGTAATTGGTATATCTACCCTGGCATTGCCTTGTTATGCCGTGTCACCTACCTAGCGCGCTTTGTACGAGTTTGATTTGTGTCGTACCTATGGAGTATCCTCTGGTAGCCTCCCGATCAGGAGGTATTACGGTACTGTATAGACTATTGGCACTATTATGTGTTAAGGTGGAAAATGTAAAGCCTTAACACTATTTCAAAGTAAGTTTATTTTACTATTAGACACTATTATAATAGCGTATATTACTATATAGTAGATAATTTAATGGATCTTTAGGAGAGGTAAATTTTGAACATCTCTTAAGTTACCGCACTCACGTTAGACACTGGATAGGAGATGTCTACCGTTGATTTAACTTACATAAGATCTTTTAGTTCTGACTCGTGTATTTTGTCTTTTCAATTCGCTCGGGTCAGCATGAGCATTTCAGGATTTGAAACTTATTGCTGGAGGACGAAGATGAAGATTGTATTATTATTATTCATTATATTTCACTGCATCACATATTCCGCTGCATTATTTATTATTATCTGGCATGTGTAACTCTGATCTGTGTTATATAAGTATAATCAAATGTTTTGTAAAACAGCTTCATGAACTGTTACTTGATTATTATATTTTGTTATTCCGCTGTGAGATTTTGTTTTGTTTTATTTCTTTCTCTACTTTTCTTATTCACCCCAATAATAATCCGCTCTTTTGTATGGTTTGAGTCTGACATGTGTGGTTTATTGTCGATTTAAAGCGTACAAAAAGGCGGGATTTTACATTTGGTATCAAAGCTTTGGTTTAGCCAAAACCGTAGCTTTGTGGGGTCTGACTCTTTATTAATAAGGTAGTAATACCCTATGATGAGTCGTTGAGAGTATATATATGAGAGAGCGTATTTGTTAGAATTATAAAAAGATTTTGATATTGCGTTAATTTGTTCCGTTTTGTATTTATAAATTCTGGTTGGTGCATAGGACGCTATAACATCAATAGGGATTTCTAAACACTTAGATCGACACAATATTTGTTTTGAAATATAGGTAAATGAAATAATTTTGCCTATTATATTTTTGTATATATAATAAATTTTATAAATAGTATATTTGGTCACAAAATTGGTTGTTAGGTAGTGAAATTTATAAATATTGGTTGGAAATAAGATCTAAAATAAAATAAATGAAAATTGGAAATTTAGAACTTAAGTTCTGGGGTTTTGAAATTTTTTTCGAATGATTTTGGAATATAATAGTAATATTATTTGGAAGTATTTTCTGATATAAACATTTCAATATGATCTGAAAGAATTATTTTAAAGGAATTTTGGAAAGAAATAAAATATGTACTCCCCTCTCTATCACTGGAAAATAGTTTCGGTGATGAGTGCACGCATCATCAACATTCATTTTCGAGTTTCTAAGTGGGATGCCACTGTAGTAATTTTACCGTAGATTTATTTTGATAAACAAATATAAATTTAATTTTTTTTAAATATAATTGGATATATAAGTTGTAAGTATATACATTCATCTATTATTTTAAAACGATTTGGAATTAAACTCGGCATTTAGTTCTTAAGTTTCTGTTAGTTAATCGTTTTAATTAGTGTAGTGAAATGGAATTTAACTAATAATTGAAACCTCTAAATGAAATAAGAGATTTAATGCTACGTTATGAATGAAATTACAAGCATTGAACATTAAACTAATTTAAAAGAAATGAGGTGAACTTGTCTAATTTTTCAATTTGCATTCTTTAACCTATATATAACTTACCAAAATATTTAAAGTTGTAATGTTTAATAAGGAAATGTAATGGAAATTATACAAGTAAACTTATGTAATGAAAGTGTTCAATGAATTACAAGTAAGAAATTTAGTGTTATAGCTGTTATGAACTTAAGTTATAGTTGAAATGTTACTATAATAAAATGAGATAGAAAGTAAGTATTGTAACTGAGTAATTAGAAACTAAGTAAATATATTGAAATGCTAAATAATTGAATTACACATGAATACTGTAAATAAATAAAATTAAGTAATGAATAAATGAATGTAATGCAAATAAAAGAAATTTGCATTATATGGATAAATGAATATGAATTTGTAAGCAGTGGATATAAATAAATGAAAATAAGACTGAATGAATGAATGTGAAATTATATACAAAGAAGCTTATATAGTACTCTAGGAATATGCTTACATATGTTTAAATTAAGTTGTATATGAGTAACATATGTAAAAAAATGAAGATAACGTATGAAAATAAAAGAATGGAAATGAAATTAATAAGTATGAACTTAATTTATGCTTGGGGTCATTGTTTATTTGGTTTGTGGTTGTTTGGGAAAGGATACTTTAAAATTGTTCGGATGTACGAATAATCTATCTAGTTTCATCTAAGACTATTAAGTAAATGATGCACTTGGTAGTTTATTTTTCATTCCGTATTTAAAGTTTTTGAACCTGAACAACTTTTGGTTTTGTTTGATATGAATGGATAATTGATTTGTGTTGATTTTATATGATGATTGTATATTGGTTGCACGTGATTGATGTTTGTATGGAAGTGTTGTTAGTGGTTGAAACGACTTTATATATTTCATTTTATATAATTATTAACTTCTTTTGGATTATACAAGTGAAATATAGGTTATGGAAGCAATTGCTATTGCTTTTGTTTCATAATTAAATGTTATTTGCCCGGTAAATAGGTACGTCTCGGATTACGGTTTGCTAGCGATATTATATTGTTTTTCCCGTATTGGTATATGCTATTTTGGAAATATATGTTATATATTGTTATATTTGATATTATATTTTCTCCCGAGCCTCTCCGTACAAAAGAGACTCTGCCGAATTTTTTTTGTGAATTTTGGACTCAGAAAATTTTATGAAATATTTTCCAAAAATTTTGTTACTTGAATATAAAAGGATTTAATGGTTATAAATTGATATATTTTATTTAAATTATTAAATTTTTGTGAATTTATCTATTTATAAATTAATATTTTTGAATAAGATATATTGATTACTTAATTCCTTCTTTTCCCCCCTTTTCCTTTTCGGGGACGAAAAGTTTTGAGTGGGGGAGAGTGTAACGACCCGTAAATTTCGATAATTAAATGGGTTGATTTAATAAGATTTTATGTAATTAAATTTATAAAGAAATAAAACTTTATAACGTATAATGAAGTGAATGTTAAAAATGAAATGTAGCATTGATAATTAAAACTAATTATTGACAATTGGAGTGAAACCCCAATAATTAGTGTAAATTGTTGCACTTTGTTATAAAATTGAAAATAAGTAAATAAGGGAAAGTGTTGTATAAATAAATGAATTAGTATAATTAATGGTAATTGGATGAATTCAATATTATGTAAGTAATTATGATAATTAGTTGAATATAAAATAAAATTATGGGTAAATTAAAGGTTATGACAACAATTATTATAAATTACCTATCTAATTTGTCCATGAAATTAATTGGAAATCAATAAAATTTAAATATAAGAAAATGTTCATTAATGTGAGTTAGGACAGTAATTGTAAAGTGTGAATGTAATAAAATGAATGGAAAAGTATATTTTATTCATAAGATAAAATAAAAGAATAAAACCAAGTTGAATACATTATTTGGGATTTTAATTATAATTAATGTATAAGATTTGATAAAATTTCAATACAAGCAGAATTATGGTGGTTAATACAAATAAAAGATGGGAATGAGAATATGTTATGTAACGATTGCGATTTTTTCGTTGCCGAAAAACCGAAATGTTATGGGTTTAAGAAAGAAGAAAAGAAAAAGAAAGAGAGAGAAGATAGAAACAGAGGGAAAAGAAAACAGAAAATAGAACGGAACAGAAAATAACAGAACAACATCCGAATCTCACAATTCGCAGCGGAACAATCATATAATAGATAAATGAATAATCTTTAAACAAAGAACTATATCAGTTATTACATTACATTTCATTACATCATATCATCAGAGTGTACAACATCAAACAATGCAACGGAAAAAGAACTACTATATAAACTAGTAATACGCCATGCCATCCAGCTTGCCTCCTGCAACTCCTGAATTCCAGAATATCCTGATAAACCTTACTCTTGACTGCCTGTGTGGAAATTGGTGGGCACCCAGAGTTTAGGAAGGAAAACAATAAACTCCGAGTCAGTCATGTGACTGGTGTGGGAACTCAAAACAATTTATTTTTCTTTAAAATCAAAAATAGAGGAATATTTTTAAAGTCAATTCGCAATGCTTTTAAAAATGAGACTACCATAAGGCCTCCCACACACACACACAATGCAAACGCAGAATCGGAGGAGATTTCTCCTTATGATAGTCAAAGATGCTTGATACGTATTTAAAAGAACATTTGATATTATTACTAGTGCATAGTGTAGAGAAAATTCATTTCGAAAATAAAGATATAAATCTTAGCCGACATAGACATTTCGAACTATGCCTACTATAGCTACCATGTTCAATAGCGGGTTACCGCCATATTCCATGGCAGGTTATACAACTAAAACCGTACAAGGCTCGTATTTGAAGAATGGATTTTTCAACAAATGGTCAGGCCAAGGAACTTCCCATTGCCACATGGAAATGCCTCTGGAAGGACGCCCCGAGAACCAAACCGTTCTCTGCTAAACAAAGCCGGGAATCCCTTTTCCCAAGGAATATTACAAACCCTCAGATATGCCACCCCCGGTCCTTTGGGACCTTTAAACGAGCGCTCGCCACCATCATCACACAATCATAACAAAGTGTTTTCAACATCAGTAAGTATCTGGGCTCCATACCATGATACCACCCTTTTCCAGAAGGAATGGCCATACCCTAGGGAAGCGATCCCTGAAAACCTTGCCGCACAATTCCCGTTTCGACCATTACCGGTTTGTGAGGCTCGACGAAGTCTCGTCCACAAAAACACACTTTATACAAAAGCCATGCTTTGGGTCAACAAATGATCATAGAAATGATCACCAAGATAGACGATCAAATAAATGATCCTATCACAAATAATCAACACAATGATCATTTCACAGCAACACTCAGTATGTCACATTACCAAGATTGGGAGTATATCGCTGATAACCTTCAACTACATAACCTCTGAGCTCGTACGTCTCAGAGAAGGGTGTTAAGCTAAGAGAATAAATTCTCCGCCACCAACAGAAATATATTTGAAAGAAATCGGCTTTATATCTCAATTTGTAATGTCAGACACACAATCCATACAAGTCTGTTCCGGCCTCGAACAGAACCGAAGGCACTTACAAAGAAGTCCTTGCAATCCGAATAATCTCTAATCACGTTCGGATTTCCCATCACATATGGAGATCTCAATACTGGGGATCAGACAGTGCAGAGAAAATCAACAAGAAACCCTTTCGCTTTCGAAAATATCCGGTCTTCAACACCGATCTTCAAATGCAATTCATAACGACGTATCACATATTCAGAATGGGTTATACGACCCCAAGGTCCTTTCCCGGTTAACCCGAATAGTGAGCGCTTATTTAAAAAAAAATAAGTGTGGCATTCAATTTCAAGCAAATCACTACAAATACCTATTTAAAGGTAAATATTGATAGTCGATTATTGAACTATCAATAGATATGCCAACATCACCAGATTCCAAATAATTTTCCAAATTATTTATTTTCCAAAAATATCTTTACAAGATATAAATTTTCCATTCTTCAAAAATAAATCAATATTTATTTTTAAACTCATTTTCCAAATTCCATTTATAAATTCCATATTGAATTTATATTCCAAAATATTTACGAATATACGATTTCCATTCGTTTTCAAATATTCATTTTCAATTTATCTTCAAAAGGATAAATTCAAAATATTCACTTAATATTGGAAAAACATTTCCATACTTATTTATTTATAAGAAATTCACAAGCCTTTTTATTTTCTATACTTAGAAAATATTTAATATACTCTAATCGAAATTAAGTATATATTTCATTCTTTAAGGAAATCATTCGCTTAACCATATTTATTTATTTGGGCCAAAACGAATGTTGCATAAAACATCGTTACGACAACCCAAAATCACTAGTATAGGGATTCGAAATTAAAATAGATATATAAATCCCAATACTATACAAAATATTTCCTTTCGAAATCATTTACTATAACAACAGTGTTATAGTCCACCATTTCCTTTTATTTCTCGAAAACATCTATTTCAACAATGAATGTTGAAGTCTATGGTTTCGACTCTTATTTTAAAACATCTTTAGATCGTTTTAATTCTATTTAAAACATCACCTCCAAAACATTTCTTTAACATATTATTCACTTTTCAAAAACTTGAATATACTTGTTAACAAATTTCATTATTCCTATTCCTTTTATTTCAAAGGATTATTCACTGTCTAAAACATGAATATAACTCCATTAATAAATTACAACAATTTTCTTATCAAAATAAGTCGTTGCGGATTTATAATACAATGTTTATAAATTTCATTTCTATTTATTTTACAACAACTTCCTTTTATAAATTTCCTTTATAAATCTATTCAATTTTATATCTCAATGATATATTAAAATTTCATATTATAAGTTAAATACTTATAATTTATTGGTTTACAAAATCGTTTCTTTAAACTCCCCAAATTTATAAATCTTATAACTTATAAGATTCTTTTATTTATCCAAAATCTATTCTTTTAAATAACTTTACAAATTTTATAAACCTACTGTTTATAAAATTCCATTTATAACTTCACCGTTATAATTCTATAATTCCAATTTATGAAATTCATTTACAATTCATTCTAATTCTTGTAAAAGCTCGTTTTATAATTCCAATATTTTTAATTTATAAATATCAATTTATAAATCTTTTATATAAAACAATTTATTACTATTTTTAAAACGTCTTTAAACTCTTTTATAATTTCATCATTTGATTTATAAAATAATCCAATTTTATAAATCCTATTTTTAAACTTTTTATAATAAATTCAACAATCCCAGTTTAAGCTATTTTATAAAATCATTAATCTCATATCTTCAAAAATCAACTTTTAACTGTATTTCTCAAAAATCATAATTTTTATAACATTAAAATTATAACGTTTATTTATTTAAGATGAATCAATTCCAAAAATATTTTATAAACGTATACCTTCAAAAATCACTTTAGAAATCCCTTGAAAATAAAAATCGTTATTTTTAAACTTCAAAATTGGATTCGATGATGCAACACATCAAATAGTCAATCATGAATTTCAAACATCATATATCATCCATGATAATCAATCAAACATCACAATATCTAAAATCAAATAAATATTTGTGAGGAATCCAGTTGGATCCCTCCAACCTGTTTCCCTGCATCCACAGACATTAGCACAATACCCATTCCACTTCGAGGTGGAATATCGCGGTATATGGGATTTTATAAATATTATCCGCTTACTAACGGCGCAATAGGGTCTCATCCGCTATACAATGCGGGAAATCAATCAACTGCAATATATACATATGCCAATATATATATATATATATATATATATATTGCTATATATATAATATAATACCAATTCCACTTCAAGGTGGAATATCGCGGTATATGTGTGTAATAAATAACCTCCGCTTAATAACGGCGTATAGGGTCTATTCACACCCAATATATATATATATATATATATATATATATATATAACAATCATCATTCAAGCATTCAATCAACACAACTAACAATTTTAAGTCTAACTATTTAAAATTTAAATAAATCCTTTTGAGTGAGAAGTTCTCACCTTTGCTTTTATTTGCAATCCATTTTCCTTCTTGACTCGATTTCTCTTGATTTATACCTTGTATAAATATTTACACAATCTATTAATATTCGAATCAATCGAATAATAAATTTTCATTTGATAATTTTGATTCATCGTTGATTTCTTTTTAATAGTTAAATTAACTGGTAGTGTTATTTAAACCAATTTTTCCTTAATAAATTTATTTTAACTAAAAATTAAATTTAATACTAATTCTCCTTTTAATAACTTAATCAATTATAAATTCAATAATAGATAAAACAAATTTATTATCGTAAACTATTTATTTTATAACAACTTAACTAATCATTTTACTTTAAATTAATATCCTTATATCAATTTCTTTTAATAATTTATTTATCCCATAAATCAAATTCCTAACAAATCTGTCTAGTTCAATTTAAACTTCAACTAAATTTACTTTAAACAAATTTATTTAACTAAAATTTAATTTCCCTTTAAATAAATTATTTTTAACCACTTAACTTAAATTTAAACAAATTTTCTTTTATAAGCTATCATTTAGTCCTTAATTACCCATTTTTCCAATAATAAATAATATTTCTTTTGATAAGTCATTTTATTAAATAAGTAAAATTTCCAACTAATTTTCTTTTACAAATTCCTTTATTAACAGATATCGTTTAGTAGCTTAAAAATAATTCAAATTAACCAATGTTTTTAATTCAAACTAATAAATTTAATTTCAATAGTTAAAATGATTAAATAAGTTACTTGAATGATTTACTACTTTAAATAAATTAGTTTTAACTTAACATAATAACTAAATCATTAATTTTTTTAAGCTAATTTCCTTACATTAGTTTTCAACTTGAAATAGATATTATTATTCATTTTTTTTCTTTTATTGTAAAAAGATTGTATTTATTTATTTAATTCAAACTTAACTATATATTTTAATAAAAACAAAACTGCATAAAGTATTATTATTTATTTCAAATCTATATACATGTATTAAAATTAAATTAAATTTGAAATCATTAAATTTTTAAAACTCGAAAATTACCTTACTGTCATGCCCTACCCTGTGAATCACAGGCTCCGACCACCTCACATCCACTGTCGCCGCTCCGCCGCAACGCTCCACTCGATCGAACCCAGTCGCGACTTCATCCGCGCGACGCCTCACCTCGTCGCCGCCACATACTGCTCGCGAAACCCACTACAACAATCCCCAAATCAGTGATGACGCCGCTGCCACCTCCATCATCTCGCACGCGCGTGTGCTACCCCCTCCAGCGAGCGCCTTCCCACGCGAGTCGCCGTGCCGTAGCCTCGAGCGCTGTTCCACTCCCCAGCCTCACGCGATGCTTCCAATTGCCGCGATTCGATTCCAAACGATTTAAATTCAAAACTGAACAATTCACTTCCAAATTAAATTCTGAAGCTTCTATAATCTTCAATATTATCAATATGAATTTTACAAGCCTTTGAAATATTTTTATTCAGCTTAAAATTGAAGATTCAAATTTTTATTCAACTTCCAATAGATTAAATTCTATAATTTAATCGCCAAATTCATTATGAAAAATTGAAATTCAATTCAAACCATCATTCAAATATTTAAAATTAATTAAATATTCTCAAATTAAATTGTTAAAAATTCTGGGTCGTTACATGTTAAGTAAATGAATGGTAAAGAATAGTAACTAGGTTTATAGAGTAATATTAGACTTAATAAAAAGATTGGAATTGAATCATATCTGTTTAATTGAAATTAATTATAAATAACTGGGAGTTAATTTGTAATAATGGGATTAATTGCAAACAAAGGAAATTAAATATTTAGAAATTTTCATAAATGGAAATTAGGATGAAATTCGAGAATATTAATGTAATAAATCATGAACCAATGTTAATTTTATCCATTTGACAATAAGAGATTGAATAATAGGATGAAAAGTCAATTATTATTGAAATTTAATGTGAAATGACCGAAAATTTTGAATTGTGAGTAAACATGAGAATTAGTGAAATAGTTAACATGGAATTAACATGGAAATTTGTTTTAAATGGTTATAAATATCTAAGCAATCAAAATTTATAAAATTTGTCAATTATAGAACTAGAATTGAAAGGTGATTTAATTAAGTAATAAATTATTCATTTAATTAACTGAAATATAGTCATTTTTGGCCGATGACTCGAATTTCGGCGAAACTAGTTTCATCGAATCCGTAACGGTGAATTATTATAGGATTTCAAGTTTCGTAACGATCGGACTTGTCATTTGATCGTACGGACTCAAACGCTTAGAAATCAATTAAATTGAAATCAATTGAAATCGATTTGAAAAGGTTGATTTTAGCATAACTCTTCATACGATGGAATTTGGACTTGAAACCTGTTCTATTGCGTTTAAAATATTTAAAAATATCTATTTTGATATATGGGTTGACCCATTTTCGTTCCGGAGTCGGAATGGGCTTTTCGAGGCATTTATCGTTCGAACCCAAATCAAATCCGATCCGTTACTTCTATTTTCTAACCTACCTATACATATCTCGTTATAAACTCTAGCCACTCCTCATATTCATTTATATGTACGTACATCTCTTTCTCAATTTCTCATCTCAATGGCAGACAATCAAAACCCTAAATTCAAATTGCAATTCGAACTCCAAACTTAATTCCAAAAATTCAAACTCCTCAATATATATCGAATTATATATGGATTTGAAGCTCTCGACGAGCGCAAGTTTAATATATGATTATTTTTTCAATCTGGGTTTCGATGTGGCTGGAAATCGATGAACTATTCACGACCGTTCATCACGCCGCGATCAAACTTGTCCGATCGTCGAATCAATTTGTGGGTATTGTAGTGTGGACTAAGGGGGTTGGATCTGATTCGTTCATAGATGAAGTTGATGGTTGGATTTCGTATGAAAATTCAATTAAGGTTTTGGTATAAACGACGGCTGGGCATTTTTGGGTGCCTCGTTCAAAGCCGATGGTCGCGCGCGCCAGGTACGGCGAGGCACGGGTAGTCGCGATCTTGTGCGGCGGCAATGGCGTGAAAGGGTGGCAGCGCATTCGAAAATTCCTGTGCGTTTCTCGTGGTAGTTAGGGTTGTAGCCTGTAGCTCGTGAAGAACTAGTAGAAGGCAGTGACGTGGCTCTTAGCCAGGGGTTTTTATTTTATTTTATTTACTTAAATTCTAATTTCAAACGTTCTAACTCGCGTAAATTTTGCATACGAGGTCCGATTTACGCATGATTTCTTGCGCTAGGTTCGATTTGATATTTCAGACATTTTGACGCTGGTTTGGACGAATTCAGAGACTATTTGAATTTTGAGTTTAAATTGGATTTAAACTCAATTTAAATTCAGAGGTGAGTGTTTTAATCCACTCACAACTTCTAAAATTTCTTGTGTTTGTTGATTTAATTCATGATGTGATTAGGAATTTATTTATGATTGTTTGGTATATTTTTAATCATCATCTCAGTTAATTGAATTTATTTGAATTAAATTATTATTTAATTTATTATTGCATATAAACTGCCAATTGATTACCTATCATTTATTATCAGTTTCTATACTGATATTTATGGATTGTTTTGGATGATGATTGTGATGGTTGTTGATATTGGTTGAATGGATGTTTAGTTTATATCGTTATAAACTGCAAGTTCGTTATGAATTATTATTAATTCGGGATTGCGGTTTGAAATGATATACAACCGTAAAATATTAAATTGCGGATTGAAATAATAAATATCCGTATCACTTGACCATAGGATAGAAAATTATTTGCAGACACCGTGGTCTATATATATAAAAATATTTTTGAAATGATTTCTATGGTTTTGTAAAGAAATATATGATTTTATATAAATAGTGATTTTAGATGTTATATAAATGTTATTTTATTCTTGATTTTAAGCTATGTATAAATTTGTTTTAATATAGAATAAGCTTAATAATATGTAACGACCCGGAAATTTCGATCCTGAAAATTCCAGATAGTTAGTGAAAAGAACGAAAAGAAAGAAGAAAGAGAAAAGAAACACACAATCTCACATTCGCAGCGGATAAAATATATATCACATAAATAATAGTTTTACAAGAAGAACTATATCATTACACTTATATTTTATACATCAGAGTTACATCATTACACGAATACCGGACAGTTAAAAACTAACTTGTCCCAGATAAATACATCGAAACACCTCATACGTTCCTGCCATCCAGCTCGCCTCCTGAGCTCCAGAACGTCCTTGCCTGAAAATCTGTAATACTCGGTCTGACACGAGCATTACATCAAAGTAACACCCGGGTCAGGCTGAAAATCAGCGTGAGTAAACCCATCAACATGAATACAAAAGCAAGCAACTTACATAAACCCGGGTATTTATATCAATTTACAACTTCACAAGTTGTTATAGACATCACTTACAATTTCTAAGTACCAAACTTAGATTAAATAGTCCAATTCACTTAAATCATTCCATATCAGCATATTGATTCCACATATCAATCTATAAAGAAATGAAGTGGTTTCGGGTATTTACTAATACCCAGCTCCGATCTCTTCGAATCCAATCTCATCTTAACCCAAATTATCTAATAAAATACAATTCAACTTTAATTACCATATAACATTTTAACACATCAATTCATAATTGATAGATTATCACATCATCACCATTAATCCAACATATCATATCACAAAGCAATTTATATCATAGATATCAACCAGTCCAAAGCACTCATCATCATTAAATCATCAATAAGCAAGACTGATTACATCATTAATTACATTAATTAATGATCCTCAAAATTTCTTTTATAAGTTAATTATTATTAAATTTCATTTAATAATTAACCTCTAACTTAATTACATTCATTAATTATCCACTATTTTCTTCTCTAAGTAATTATACCCCATTAATTCCTTAAGTAATTATACTTAACCTTTAATTAATTATATTTATTAATCACCTTTGATTAATTTTATTCTGTAATTAATTACTCTTAATTAATTACATCACTTAATTATTTCCAAAAGACTTAATCAATAAATGCTTAAATTAAGTACACTAAGCAATTAATTATTTAATTACTTTCACAAAGTAATTACCCTCATATTTAATTACATAAAGTAATTAATTCAAAAGCACTTACACACTTCAAGAGTTACCTCCAGTAATTTACTTATCTTATTTACTTCTCTAAGTAATTATTACTTATTGATTACTTATCAACTTATCCAATAATTAAAATTAATTAATTAATTTAAACTAATCAAATTTATTAATTAATTACAATGAGTAATTAATACCTTTAATTACTTTCATAAAGTAATCATACTTAACCAAACTCCATAATTGGTTTCTACATTAATTAATCCAATTAATTATCAAATTTATCACATTTATTAATTAATGAACAGTCTCAAGTTAATAACCTTCATTAACTTATCATCAATTCTTTAATTACCTTTCTTAAGCAATTAACTTAAATTAATTATTATTAACTACAAATTTAATTAATCTTACTTACTTAACTTAACCTTAATTAATTTATTTCAAACCCTTAATTAAATAAATTATTTAATTAAATTATTTAAGTTACCTTACTAATTTAATGAATCAAAAATTCATTAAATCATTGATTTACTTTGAAGTAAAACATCCCTTATTAAGGATTACATTATCATTAAGTAATTTAAACAATTTACTTTTAAAATTTGTTTTCAAATTACATTCTAAATTTTAAATTTTAAAATGGAATCAAACTTAACTTTAACAAAGTTTTAAAACATTTTAAACCCTTTAAAACTTATGTTAAGAATTTCTTATTTCATAAAATATGTTTAAAGAAATTTAAAACTCAAATTTGTTTTAAAATACAAATCATATATTAAATTACACCTTAACATTCAAAGTTGTTTTTAAACAATTTAAATTTTTGAAACTTCCTTTATTTCTAAATTATGATTCAAATCTGAATTTGAATCTGGATTTAGACTAAAGTTAATTCTCTACTTTCCTTTAAAGCTTTACCTTAAACTTAAACTATTTAAACCCTTTTAATATTGTTTAAACATTTTAATTTATAAAATTAAAATTAAAATTTTAAATCTGGGATTCAAATCTCATTTGAAATTCAAATTTTACATTTGATTTAAATTCTGTTTTAAAACCCTACATTCAGATTTTAAAACAAACTTTTAGATTGAAATCTATAGATTTCAAAAACCTATAATCACAGAAAATAAAAAGAAAACCCGAGCTTCCCTGATTTACTTCGGGTAAAACTTAAACAATCATCGAGGAAAAACTCAAATTACTCAAGTATTACGCGAGTATAAAATTACTGCAAACCCGAACTCTCCCTAATACTTTCTTCTGCACCGTGCATGTGCACGGAGGTCTTGGCCACCTCCGGCCACCACCCAGGCATCGAGCAAGACGTCCTTCATCTCTAGAACCCATCACGACCATCAGATTCCACCTTCATATCACGCATCAAAATTCGACTTGCGATCCAAACCTAAAAACCACAAATTCCAGACCTGTGGCCACCTCGTCCTTGAATTTCCGACCACCATCACCTCTGATATTATTACCAGACAATCGGCAACACCCTATCTTCCATCTCCTAAAGTTCTATCGAACTCGATCACCCAGAGACATTGGGACACGCACAAATTCCTAAAACAACAAAACCAGGTTTAGATAGTTAAGACAGTCACCGCCGCCACCACCATCCCTTAATCACCACCGCAATAATTTTTCCTTCATCACTGCTTCCCCCACCATCACCAGAAACAACTTCGACCTCCCTGCCCTTCGTGAGCATCAATAAAACCCCAAAAACCAGTTTCCACTATAACCCAAAATGCTATTTAAATCCTTCATTAATATTTGTGATTTTATTCTTAAAAATCATAATTTTGTAAGAGCATTCAGTTTTTAATCCTGAAATAATGAATTCAAGATTTTGAATTTTTCCAAAACTTAAACCCCCCTTGTTCATTTTGATTTTCTGTGAGATATCCAATTTAATTTGATTCAAATAAATTTTTAAACCTTGATTCAAGATTAAACATACAAATTTTGTTTAAAACATAAATCCTAATAATGACTAAATCCAGAGATAAAGAAATTTAAACAAAGTTTGAATCTTTTTCTTTAAAACTGCAAAATAGAGGTGTTTAATGACATTCATCCACATGCATACATTATACATCCAAAATGCATAGCAATCTATCAATATTCAAACATATTTAATTCAGGGAAAAGAAACATGCAACAGAATCATATTTAAGTCTTTAAATTAGTGAAGTTACTCACCTTAAAACAAATGAACAGAGCATGTAATTTTAGAAAACCGGGAGTTGTTCGTTTTTAATCCTGACATAATGTTGCACTTTGATCTTTCTTTTTGTTTGTTTTCTTAGTTGATTTCAGGTTTCTTGATATGAAAATAGAATGCCTGTAACCTGAAATCTTGTTATGCTTCTTTTTGAGATTTGCATTGTTGCTTGAATCCTTGCATTTGTTCCTTTTCAGAAAGAGTTTGCTCAGATTTTTTTTCATTTTGTTTTGCTTCAGGCTCCCTTTCCCTTTAATTTTTGAGAATCAAAGTTTTGAACTGAGGAATAATTTTGTTCTCTATATTTTATTATAATTTAATTTAAAGAAAATTAAGGCCATTTGTAATTGAGTGATATCTTTTAGCTTACACATGTCAATGTGAATGCATACAAAGTTTACAAGTGCCCTTTTTTCTTCTTCTTTTACCTCTTTTAAATTAAGTATTTATAACTATTCATTATGTTCACAAATATATATGTAAACTATTTTTTATAATATCTATATATATTTTAATCTCAAATTTTAATTCAAACTCAAATCCAAATTCAGTTAAAAATCCAAACTGAAATCAACTCTAATATATGTATATATTTAAACAATACAAATTTAATTTGAAAATCATTACATTTACTATGGTTTGAAAATAACAACTTTGCCAATTTTAAATAATTTATAAAGGCGGTTATCACATTTATTTGTTTAATCTATAAATTAGTATTTCAACATTTTTAAATCAGATAATCATACAATTATCTGATGCTAAAGAAATCCGGGTTATCACATTTCTCCCCCCTTAAAATCTTTTCGTCCTCGAAAAGAACGAAACCAGAATTTATTAACTATTTTCAAAACCAGTTATAATATTCTTTGATCATTTTAAAACACTTTTAAAATCTATATATATAGTATTGCCAAAATAGTTTTATAAAGATATCATTTTATAACTCGATGTTTCAACAAGTCCGTCCTCGTTCTTGTAGAAATTCGGTCATACATTGATCAGGCGTAGGACTGAAAATCTGTAAGTACTTGGTAAACCCGTTTCAACATCCAGTGACAATACTTTGAAAAATAATTTTATTGAAAATATAGAAACCAATTTTTGAAAATAGAGGATATATCTTTGGTGAGAATGCTCTGGAAACCATCACCCCCATCCATGGTCGTAGTTTACACGATGGTTACATTGCCATCCCGACAAAATCCATAGATAACCGTAGGCCTCTGCGCCCCTCGATTACACCATGGAACCCGCTACAGATCGCAGCTACAACTGGGGTTACGTAGCTATCACAGCAAAAACCCATATAGCTGTAGGCATCAGCGCCCTCGAATTTCGCTGCCAAAAGAATGAAACTTCTCCACTCCACTTGACCATAGATCGCAGTCTACTGATGTTGCGTTGCCTTCCCGGCAAAATCAAGGGTAGACCGTTGACACTCATCCTCCACACGATTTTCGTTATGGTCCCCACAGTAGATCGCTGTGACATCGAGTTACACTGTCGTCATAGCATAACCCAAATTCCCCTGTAGGCATCAACGCCATTGACTTTCGCTACTCAATAATCCTCAGGAACTAGTTTTGTCCGGACTCCTCACAGGATCAACTTTAGAACCCCCCCTTGGGGCTCAAGGCAGCACCACCCGGTGGTACTCCTGAGAAGTCCATTCCAAGGGAGCGCCTTTTTTCCCAGAGCATCATCAAAACATTTTATACTATACATATATAGTATCTTTAAATCATACACCTAGTATGATCTCATTCAAAGCTCCTATATACAAAATCGATTATCCCAAAATCGATAATTCTCAAACTAGGCTTTCCAAATTTCAATATTGATTTTACCCATAAATCAAAAGCCTTTCCAAATCCAAATGTTCCCAAAACCTTTTTCCAAAATCCTCATATGATCCTTTATATATAGGTACATATAAAATTCTTGATAAAAATCTTTGGATCATTTTAAACTTGTATAAAACCCTTTTATACTTCAAACATTTCCAAAAATCCCTTTTCTTCTGGCAAAAGATTCAATAAGAGGAATTTCACTTTATAAAACAAAGATATTTAACTTTGTTTACTCAAAAATCAAATATTCATAGTTGATTACTCTTTTCAATACTACTTCCATTCAAATCTGTACGATGTACACATACCATTCGTACGCCATACCAACCTGATCGCTCACTCGATCACACAATTTCACTTCCGAACTAGTATCGTCCACCCGACTTCCTAGTGCGGACACAGATCTGGTTTCTTGATCAGAAACCTTCATTCTCGTTGCATAGTCATATCTATGATAGAGAATATCCAGAACCAATCAACAATCCATTTCCAGGTTCGCCGTCGAAAATCGAGTGAAAAATCCCAACTCGGATTGACATAATTATCTCGAAATTCTATGCTCGAATCAGGATCAAATCACTATGCGAATAGAATAACATACGTACACCTTACGTATTTATCTTTATCGGTTATTACCCAAATCAATTCCATTTCTATTCATATTCACTTAAATTTTCATTCACTTACTCTCAATTGCTTAAATCCATTCGGATTATCACCTCTATTCTTATCTCCATTGGGTATTTAACCAATAACAGTTTGAACTCCGACCAGTTTATTTCGAAAATAGTTTGAAAAATTTGAAAACAGATAAGTAGTTGGAAAATAATTACTAGTTTGTAAAATAGGTGTAAAATAGTTAGGAAATAGTTAAAATAATTATAGAAACTTTAGATAATTGCAAAATAGCTATAAAATAGTAATTAGTAGTTGAAAATAGTAATTAGTTTATAAAATAGTTAGAAAATTGTTAAACAGTTTCAAATATAATTGTAAATCAAGTATAAGATAATTTGGCTTTTAAAAGAAAAGATGTATATATAATGAATAGCTTGGAAAATAGGTTTATATTAAATCAATTTACATTGAAAATAGTCCAGAGTCAAAACTGCTCATTTCCCAATCTCCATTCTCATCAATTGAATTTAAATTCCCTTTTCCATTTAAATTGACCCAATTCCAATTTAAATAACTTCAATTTCCATTGAAATTGATTCAATCCCAATTCAAGTTGAATTAACCTTAGTTTCTTTCCAAATTTAACTTTATTCAACCTTGATCTCAAATTCTACAAATTCAAATAAATTTCAATTGAACTAGTTCCAATTTCAATTCATTTCATCTCCAGATTGAATTAATCCTAAATTCAAACTTCATTTCCAAATCAAGTTGAATTATTCTTGATTTCCTCCCAAATTTAATTCAAATTCCATTTGAATTTAAAACTATTTAATTTTTATTACAATTCCAAATTATTCAAATCAATCCAATTCAAATTTTCCATTTGAATCTTATACTCATACATCTTCAATCACCATTTCAATTAATTCAAATCAAATTCAATTTTAACTAATTTCAAATTTCAAATTTTAAACCATCTCAAATTATATAAATTCGAGTTAATACTTCAAATGTTGATTTAATTCCTTTAAATCAATTTGCCTTTTTATCCCAATAATGGATTACCATACTCCATTTCTTATTCATTTAAACAAATCCAATTCACAACTTAAAGATTTTTAACAACAATAGGATGATATCGTCTAATTCATCTTAAAACATTCATCAATTTACAATTTCCAGATCTCAAACCCATTTTGAGATCACACAAACCACCAATTCAAATTAACCATTTAACTTTCCAGTTAAATTCCAATTCCATCTTAAAATTTCCAATTCGAGTTATTCATTCAAACCCTTTTTAACTTCTCCCAAGTTAAATTCGATTTACTTAATCCAATCAACCTCATTCAATTCTTAAACTTCACAATAATAATCTTCCCACTTAAAAACTTATCACTTTAGATATCACCTCCCATTTCAAATTTTGAACTCAATATTTAGAGTTTATTTCAAACCACCTTTGATTTTATGTATATCCACATATATACATATTAACTTCTTTTACATACCAAATTATACTTTAAAATTTTAAAACACCTTTGTTTTTTAATTCAAAACAAATTTCTCTAAATTTTCAAACAACTCTTGTTTGAAATAGGACCATTTCATTCAAATGCATTAAATAATATTATCTCCTTTAACATTTTGAAACCAATTCAAATGTTTAAATTTAGAATTCAAAGCTGCACAATTTGAAACCCACTTTAATTTACATCCTTTCAAATTTACCAGTTACTCTTTTTAGATGGTTACGTCCTTAAAACATTTTATTGTTTATTGAAGAACAATCATTCCATTACTAAACACAATAACCAACTATTTATTTGGGTTGAAACTAATTCTAATTTCAATTTATTTTGAAATACTTCTCCAATTCAAGATTTCAATTTTAGTTTGAATCCATTTCAAACTTATCTTTATTTAATTCTAATTTCAATTTGGTTGCTTTCTATTACTTCCTAATTTAATTCTTACTATTACTTTTAATTTAATTAATACTACAACCAATTTCCTTAATATAATAGATAATCTATTTCTTATATAAGATTCATTTATTTTTGAAATCATTTAAAAACCTTTATATAAGAAAATAACAAGTACGCTCTCTCATATATACACTCAACTCATTCTAGGGTATCACTTACCCTATCCTTAATGAGTATCCCACCAGAGCCAAGGTTCTCGCTTAACCTTCGGCTCTGATACCAAATGTAACGACCCGGAAATTTCGATCCTGAAAATTTCAGATAGTTAGTGAAAAGAAGGAAAAGAAAGAAGAAAGAGAAAAGAAACACACAATCTCACATTCGCAGCGGATAAAATATATATCACATAAATAATAGTTTTACAAGAAGAACTATATCATTACACTTATATTTTATACATCAGAGTTACATCATCACACGAATACCGGACAGTTAAAAACTAACTTGTCCTAGATAAATACATCGAAACACCTCATACGTTCCTGCCATCCAGCTCGCCTCCTGAGCTCCAGAACGTCCTTGCCTGGAAATCTGTAATACTCGGTCTGACCCGAGCATTACATCAAAGTAACACCCGGGTCAGGCTGGAAACCAACGTGAGTAAACCCATCAACATGAATACAAAAGCAAGCAACTTACATAAACCCGGGTACTTATATCAATTTACAACTTCACAAGCTGTTATAGACATCACTTACAATTTCTAAGTACCAAACTTAGATTAAATAGTCCAATTAACTTAAATCATTCCATATCAGCATATTGATTCCACATATCAATCTATAAAGAAACGAAGTGGTTTCGGGTATTTACTAATACCCGGCTCCGATCCCTTCGCATCCAATGTCATCTTAACCCAAATTATCCAATAAAATACAATTCAACTTTAATTACCAGATAACATTTTAACACATCAATTCATAATTGATAGATTATCACATCTTCACCATTAATCCAACATATCATATCACAAAGCAATTTATATCATATATATCAACCAGTCCAAAGCACTCATCATCATTAAATCATCAATAAGCAAGACTGATTACATCATTAATTACATTAATTAATGATCCTCAAAATTTCTTTCATAAGTTAATTATTATTAAATTTCATTTAATAATTAACCTTTAACTTAATTACATTCATTAATTATCCACTATTTTCTTCTCTAAGTAATTATACCCCATTAATTCCTTAAGTAATTATACTTAACCTTTAATTAATTATATTTATTAATCGCCTTTGATTAATTTTATTCTGTAATTAATTACTCTTAATTAATTACATCACTTAATTATTTCCAAAAGACTTAATCAATAAATGCTTAAATTAAGTACACTAAGCAATTAATTATTTAATTACTTTCACAAAGTAATTACCCTCATATTTAATTACATAAAGTAATTAATTCAAAAGCTCTTACACACTTCAAGAGTTACCTCCAGTAATTTACTTATCTTAATTACTTCTCTAAGTAATTATTACTCATTGATTACTTATCAACTTATCCAATAATTAAAATTAATTAATTAATTTAGACTAATCAAATTTATTAATTAATTACAATGAGTAATTAATACCTTTAATTACTTTCATAAAGTAATCATACTTAACCAAACTCCATAATTGGTTTCTACATTAATTAATCCAATTAATTATCAAAATTTATCACATTTATTAATTAATAAACAATCTCAAGTTTATAACCTTCATTAACTTATCATCAATTCTTTAATTACCTTTCTTAAGTAATTAAGTTAAATTAATTATTATTAATTACAAATTTAATTAATCTTAATTACTTAACTTGACCTTAATTAATTTAATTCAAACCCTTAATTAAATAAATAATTAAATTAAATTATTTAATTTACCTTACTAATTTAATGAATCAAAAATTCATTAAATCTTTGATTTACTTTAAAGTAAAACATCCCTTATTAAGGATTACATTATCATTAAGTAATTTAAACAATTTACTTTTAAAATTTGTTTTCAAATTACATTCTAAATTTTAAAATGGAATCAAACTTAACTTTAACAAAGTTTTAAACATTTTAAACCCTTTAAAACTTATGTTAAGAATTTCTCATTTCATAAAATATGTTTAAAGAAATTTAAAACTCAAATTTGTTTTAAAATACAAATCATATTTTAAATTACACCTTAACATTCAAAGTTGTTTTTAAACAATTTAAATTTTTGAAACTTCCTTTATTTCTAAATTATGATTCAAATCTGAATTTGAATCTAGATTTAGACTAAAGTTAATTCTCTACTTTCCTTTAGAGCTTTACCTTAAACTTAAACTATTTAAACCCTTTTAACATTGTTTAAACATTTTAATTTATAAAATTTAAATTAAATTTTTAAATCTGGGATTCAAATCTCATTTGAAATTCAAAATTTAAATTTGATTTAAATTCTGTTTTAAAACCCCGCATTCAGATTTTAAAACAAACTTTTAGATTGAAATCTACAGATTTCAAAAACCTATAATCACAGAAAATAAAAAGAAAACCCGTGCTTCCCTGATTTACTTCAGGTAAAACTTAAACAATCTTCAAGGAAAAATTCAAATTACTCAAGTATTACCCGAGTATTAAATTACTGCAAACCCAAACTCTCCCTGATACTTTCTTTTACACCATGCATGTGCACGGAGGTCATGGCCACCTTCGGCCACCACCCAGGCATCGAGCAAGACGTCGTTCATCTCTGGAACGCATCACGACCATCAGATTCCACCTTCATATCACGAATCAAAATTCGACTTGCGATCCAAACCTGAAACCACAAATTCCAGACCTGTGGCCACCTCGTCCTTGAATTTTCGACCACCATCACCTCTGATATTATTACCAGACAATCGGCAACGCCCCATCTTCCATCTCCTAAAGTTCTATCGAACTCGATCACCCAGAGACATTGGGACACGCACAAATTCCTAAAACAGCAAAACTAGGTTTAGAAAGTTAAGACAGTCACCGCCGCCACCACCATCCCTTAATCACCACCGCAACAATTTTCCCTTCATCACTGCTTCCCCCACCATCAGCAGAAACAACTTCGACCTCCCTGCCCTTCGTGAGCATCAGCAAAACCCCAAAAACCAGTTTCCACTATAACCCAAACTGCTATTTAAATCCTTCATTAACATTTGTGATTTTATTCTTAAAAATCATAATTTTGTAAGAGCATTCAGTTTTTAATCCTGAAATAATGAATTCAAGAGTTTGAATTTTTCCAAAACTTAAACCCCCCTTGTTCATTTTGGTTTCCTGTGAGATATCCAATTTAATTTGATTCAAATAAATTTTTAAACCTTGATTCAAGATTAAACATACAAATTTTGTTTAAAACATAAATCCTAATAATGACTAAATCCAGAGATAAAGAAATTTAAACAAAGTTTGAATCTTTTTCTTTAAAACTGCAAAACAGAGGTGTTTACTCACATTCATCCACATGCATACATTATACATCCAAAATGCATAACAATCTATCAATATTCAAACATATTTAATTCAGGGAAAAAAAACATGCAACAAAATCATATTTAAGTCTTTAAATTAGTGAAGTTACTCACCTTAAAACAAATGAACAGAGCCTGTAATTTTGGAAAACCGAGAGTTGTTCGTTTTTAATCCTGACATAATGTTGCACTTTGATCTGTCTTTTTGTTTGTTTTCTTAGTTGATTTCAGGTTTCTTGATATGAAAATAGAATGACTATAACCTGAAATCTTGTTATGCTTCTTTTTGAGATTTGCATTGTTGCTTGAATCCTTGCATTTGTTCCTTTTCAGAAAGAGTTTGCTCAGATTTTTTTTCATTTTGTTTTGCTTCAGGCTCCCTTTCCCTTTAATTTTTGAGAATCAAAGTTTTGAACTGAGGAATAATTTTGTTCTCTATATTTTATTATAATTTAATTTAAAGAAAATTAAGGCCATTTGTAATTGAGTGATATCTTTTAGCTTACACATGTCAATGTGAATGCATACAAAGTTTACAAGTGCCCTTTGTTTTCTTTTGCTTCTTTTAAATTAAGTATTTATAATTATTCATTATGTTCACAAATATATATATGTAAATTATGTTTTATAGTATCTATATATATTTTAATCTCAAATTTTAATTCAAACTCAAATCCAAATTCAATTAAAAATCCAAACTGAAATCAACTCTAATATGTGTATATTTAAACAATACAAATTTAATTTGAAAATCATTACATTATTACTATGGTTTGAAAATAACAACTTTGCCAATTATAAATAATTTATAAAGGCGGTTATCACATTTATTTGTTTAATCTATAAGTTAGTATTTTCAACATTTTTAAATCAGATAATTACACAATTATCTGATGCTAAAGAAATCCGGGTTATCACATTTCTCCCCCCTTAGAATCTGTTCGTCCTCGAAAAGAATGAAACCAGAATTCATTAACTATTTTTGAAACCAGTTAAAATATTCTTTGATTATTTTAAACACTTTCAAAATCTATATATATAGTATTGCCAAAATAGTTTTATAAAGATATCATTTTATAACTTGATGTTTCAACAAATCCGTCCTCGTTCTTGTAGAAATTCGGTCATACGTTGATCAGGCGTAGGACTGAAAATCTATAAGTACTTGGTAAACCCATTTCAACACCCAGTGAAAATACTTTGAAAAATAATTTTATTGAAAATATAGAAAATAATTTTTGAAAATAGAGGATATAGCTTTGGTGAGAATGCTCTGGAAACCATCACCCCCATCCATGGTCGTAGTTAACCCGATGGTTACGTTGCCATCCCGACAAAATCCATAAATAACTGTAGGCCTCTGCGCCCCTCGATTACACCATGGAACCCGCTACAGATCGCAGCTACAACTGGGGTTACGTAGCTATCACAGCAAAAACCCATATAGCTGTAGGCATCAGCGCCCTCGAATTTCGCTGCCAAAAGAATGAAACTTCTCTACTCCACTTGACCATAGCGTATTTTACTATTAGACACTATTATAATAGCGTATATTACTACGTAGTAGATAGTTTAATGGACCCGTATGAGATGTAAATCTCGAAGATCTCTTAAGTTATCACACTCATGTTAGACACTAGATAGGAGATGTCAAACCCCGTAAACATCACTGACGCCGTTCCACTCATATTTTACCGTTGATCTAACTTACATAAGATCTTTTAGTTTTGACTCAAGTGTTTTGTCGTTTCAATTCGCTCGGGTCAGCCTGCGCATTTCAGGATTTGAAGACCTTATTGCTGGAGGACGAAGACGAAGATTGTATTATTATTATTCATTATATTTCACTACATCATGTATTCCGCTGCATTATTTATTATTCTGTGGCATGTTTAACTCTGATCTGTGTTGTATAATTATAATAAAATGTTTTGTAAAACAGCTTCATGAACTGTTATTTGATTATTATATTTCTTCATTCCGCTGTGAGATTCTGTTATGTTTTATTTCGTTCTCTTCTTTTCTTATTCACCCCAACAAAAGTCCGCTCTTTGTATGGTTTGAGTCTGACGTGTGTGGTTTATCGTCGATTTAAAGCGTACAAAAAGGCAGGATGTTACAAGGTATGAAGAAAACATGTTTGTAAAATCAAGATCCAAGTTTTAAAAATATTTTTAAGTGAAAATTGAAGAAATTCTTAAGGGGAATAAAATTTACAGTAAAATTCAAAAGTGTGACCAAATTCGACTTAGATGATTTAATGATTCATCTATATGATTTGTTTTGTAATAAAAAATTATGATTTTTAAAAATAGTTTTAAGATTTTTAGTTTTGAATTGAGGGGGAATTTACGAGTCGAACGAGAATCCTATTTTGGTCAAACTCTAGCGATCGGCGACACGATTAGCCTCGTGATCGAAGCTGGAGCACGCTTGGAGGTCGGGGATCATCAGAAAAATAATAAGTGAATTTATAATTCACTGTGATGTCGACATGGCAGTGATCTAGGGTTCAAACCCAGTTTTTGGTTGATCTTCTTCTCAAGGCAACTGCGTCGCAAATATTGAGTCGGATTACACCAGAGTAGGTGGGAACGAAGCGTGGATAGTCGATGACGGGATGGACATGATGGCAAGGATTCAGGTAGTCTGGATCGACGAGGTGGGTCGATTTTGTTGATCAGAGTTTGGGTACAGGTATATGTTGAATAGCTAAATTTCGAGGTCTTCGTTAATTCGAAGTTCTGGACGTTCATGAGACTCATGTGGATCATCGCCGATGTGTTGAAGGTTCGAGCAATGGTCGGAGGTGTCCAGTTCACCTGTGCATATGCAAGGTGTCAAGAGTATGTCAGTGAGGTTGAGTTTTGGGGCAGAAGGTGATCGTCTCGAAGTCGATTTCGGGAAATCGAGCAGTTTGCTCGAGGGTGTTCTCGGGTGGGTTCGTAATAGTTTAGCATGTTAACAGGTTTTTAAAGTTCTTAAAAAATAAAAAAAAGTAAAATAAAAAGAAGGAGGGAATGGCTCAGGGATGGACTCGAGGGAATTAACATCTAGCTCAGGTGAAAACACGAAGTGGTCTCGGGTGGTGTCGAAACAGTTTTGATTTTTATTTTAAAAATAAAACAAGTTTTTCCAATATAAACTAAATCAAATTTTAAACACTTTCTTAGTTAATAATAAATGTTTTATACTAGTTTTGGTTAATTAGTTAAAGTTTTAAAAATAATCATTTTAAAATTAATTAAGTTCAAATGTTTTGCTTCTTTATTTTAAATAAATTTTTAAGTTTAATTTAAATAAACTTAATATTGAAATTAAGAAGTAAATCGAAAAGATAAAATGTTTTTAGTTTAACTTAAAAATCTAAGTTAATTTATGGATTAACAAAATTTTGTTTCAAAGATTAAAGATTTAAAGATTAAATGTTTTTAAAATTAATTGATGAATAATTATTTTATGTAATTGATTTAAAAGCTAATTACTTTATGTAATTAAATTAAAGTTAATTACTTTGCATAATTAATTTAAGGATAATTGATTAATTTAAATGACAATTATAATTAAGGGTTAATTAATTATGTAATTAACTTAAGGTTAATTTATTTATGTGATTAATTAAGGGATAATTATTTTATGTAATTACATTTAAGGATAATTAATTAAATAAGACTAATTAATGTAATTAATTAAGGGTAATTAATTACGTAAAGATAATTACTTAATGAAAGTAATTAATGATAATTAATTAATGATTAAAGATTGATAAATCAAGTGATTAAACAATAATTAATCAAACGATAATTAATTTATGTGATTAATTAATTAAGTTAACTAATTTAGGAATAATTAATTAATTAAAGGTTAATTAATTAATGAAAGTGATTAATTAAGGGTTAATTAATTAATAAAATTTGATGATAATTAATTAAAGAATAATTAAATAAATAAAGGTTAATTATTTAATGTTTTAAAGGTTAACTGATTTATTAATTAAGGTTGATTAATTAATAATTAAAGGTTAATTAATTTATTATTAAAGGTTAATTAATAAATGATTAAAGTATGATTAATCAAAACGGTTTGTAATTAATTAACGTTAATTAACTAGGATTAGTAATTTATCATAAGTAATTAATCTGGTTTAAGTTAATTATAATCAAGTGATTGATTAATTTGCTTATGGATGATTGAATTCTATTGAATGCTTTGAATTGTTTGTTATCTCTGATGTGTATTGTTCTGTGATGTGAATTATTTTGAATTGAGCTGTGAACTATGATCTATTTATCTATGATGAATTTACTTATCTATCTATGAATGAAGATAAGCGTTATAGGATTATACCGCTTATCGATATTACTGTGCTTGGATTTGTGATGATTGATGATATTGTATTGTTGTGTGTAGAACCCTTGGACTACACCACACACACAAATATGGATTTCATGGGAAATCGGTTAAGTCAGAGATATTTTAAATTTAAACATTATTTTGTTCAAAAGTTGAATTTTGAATCCAAATGGTTTGGAAGTGAAATTAAGTTAAATTTGAAAAGCTTTTGGAAAGGAAGTTTGAAATTGAAATTTAGTTTGAATATAATATATCTTGTTTAAGTTTTGAAATTATTTTGGAAATTCAGGTTTGAAAGGGATATACAAGTTATACAATATATATGGATTTTTAACCATTTTTTGAAGTATATTAAAAGTATTATTTTGGGAATTTAAATTTAACCCAAGTTTATACTATAAGGGCTATAACTTGTGCATACTTAATCGGATTTGTTTCACTTCAACAATCCAGACCGGACTTGCTTAACTTCAACTTGATGGTGGTTCGAGCTTATTGGTTTGGAGTCTTTAGAGTTTGGCATTGAATATATTATTGTTCCGCTACTACCGCTGTTCATTTTTCCGCTGTTGTATCTATCTCTAATATTGATATTCATTTGTATCAATATTGTATCATTATTGTGTGTCAATAAAAAAATTCTTTCTGTTCCGCTGTGTTGTATCATCTAATGTTGTTATAAGCTTCAACGATACTGTTTTCGATGTTTGAATTTGCGGCATTCGGATATGGGTGAAGTATGGATGTCGATTTTCGAACGCTAATTTCCAGGTCGTCACATTTGCCGATATCTTCAACACATCGCCAGTGACCTAGACGATCAACTCGAGCACTCAGAACCTCCAATTCCGACGAAATTCAAAATCGAGCAAAACGAACTCCAAACTCCGATAACGAAGATCGCCTAGCACCACCGATTTTGGTCACCGGAATTTACGTCGTTCCATCCAAACCTTCATCTCTGACCCACGCATCCATTCCCCTAGGTGCAATCAGTTCTTGGTCCACCCACGATGGCGATATTGCCTCGAGAACCACCTCGATCAAAACTAATAGTCGAACCATGGTTCAACGACGACACGTCACACCGACGATCGATAAATACTTCAACCATTTTTTCCCTAACCCCGACCTTCACTCTACCTCCAGCCACCACCTCGAGGTTACTGATCTTCACGATCACCAAATTTCGACGAAAAACCCAAATTCTGATCATCTACGATTCCTTCCCAAATACATCCTCAAAAATTACAATAACCCCACCAAAAATCATTAAATTCGAAGATGAATTCAATTGTGTAAGAGAAACATAAAATTTACACACTTGGTTTCTGACCCGTTTTTTTATTCTTCACTATAAATTCATTGTTTCCGATAATTATACTAGCTAGTTCAACTTAAAAATAATTTTAAAAATAAGATTTCATGTTGACAAACACATCTCCTTAAGACAGCATTAGCTATCAGTAATTGGTTCAAGAGAATTGAATTTCTTTTGAATTTGTTTGGGTCTGTAAAACCAAACAGAGGTATGTATATATATATACACACACACAGACATACACATTTAAATCTACATATATATATACACACATGCAGGTATTCATATAAACAATTTTCAAGTCATCATAATCACAGGCATAAGAAAACAAGAGGATCTGGTTTAAAAGTTTGCTCACCTGGATGGGAAGACAGAGAACAAATTGAAAGTCTGGAAATTTATTAAGCAGAGAACAGTTTGCTTTTAAATCTGGAACTTGTACTTGAACTTTGATCTTTGAACTATTTGATATTGAGGTGATCCTTACTTCAGGTTTGAGTTGTCAAATTTGGATCTGAAGTTTGTTCTTGTTGAAACAAGTCGAAGTTGTTTTGATAAAATTTGAATTAACTTGCATGCTTCAGTTTTAAGTTGATCTTTGCTTTGCTTTTGATCAGATTTAAGTTTGAATTTGAAAACGTTTATTTGCAATTTAATTTCTTCTCTGGTTTGTATATTGTAGATTTGTTTTTGGTTTTGAATGCAAGAAAGAAAATTTAGAAGAGAAGGAGATATGTATATATTCAAATTGTTTTAATTTTATTCATTATTTTAAAAATAAAAGACAAATGACACTTGTTGATATTGCATATTAAATGGTTTACACTTGTATTCTCAAGTAATATTATGCTTACACATATTTAATAAGATGATAAGATGATTACACTTATCTATTACATGTATTAAATGTTTTAAATATATTTTTATGTAATTTTCTATTTATATTTCCAAGTTTAATAAATGCATTTCCTTCTTTTTAAATATTTATATAATCGTAAAGAAAATGATTTAAACTAAATTACACAGAAATAAATATATATTAATATACATATTAGAATTTAACCTTTAAGTACCCTTTTGAAAATTTATTATATTAAATTTAAATTATAACTTTCAAATCACAATATATTAGAAAACAACTTTTCCATTAGTTTTAAATTATAGAGTTTTCAAATCCAATTTTTTCTCAAAAAATTTATTTTTGAATTTAAATTTCAAAAATCCAATTTACAAAAAATTTATATATATATAAATAAACAAACAAATATCATGTTTAATTTGGAAAAAAATCAAATTAGTTCACAATTTAAGGTGTCAGGTTGGGTTTGATTGGAGAAGATGAAGTTTGTCTCGAAGATGGCCTCGGGAATTTGGTGTTGGGGCTTGAGTAGGTTATCGAGTAGCTTGCTGGTGATTATAAAAAGATTTAAAATTTAAGAATAAAATAAAATTCTGTAACGATCCCGATTTTGAGTCAAATTTAAATTGGTGATTAAAATAATTTTTTGAATTAAATAGGAATATATTTGAAAATCCAAAAATAAATATTTTAAAAATAAATTGGATTTGAAAACATTATACTTTAAATTAATAAAAATTTGTTTTGGTGTTATAATATATATACGTATAAATATTTATTAAGTGTATAATTTGATTTCAAATTATTTTTCTTAAGGTTATTTAAAAAAATATAAAAGTATAAAATATAATGTACGAATGCAAATGTAAGACAAGAATAAAGATAAAGCTTTAATATATACATATATCTTTTGAAATAGATATGGTTTGTATGATTTAAATAAAATTTGATAAAAAAGGTTTAATGTTCATTTTTTTTTAAATGTAGATTGTGTGTATATATATAACATTTAAAACACATAATACAAATTTATTTATTTAAAGTATAATAGTTTGAAAATGAATAAAAGGACTAAATACTTTCTTTTAAAATTTTGTGTGTGTGTGTGTATATATATATATATAAGAAAACATATTACCTAAATTTAGATAATGAATAAAAATATAAGTTAAGGGTTTCAACATAAAAATACTTGTTTTTAACAAGTGTAGGTTAAAAAGAATATGCTTAAACAAGTGTAGCTATTTTATCATAGCAAATAAACAAGTGGCAATTTATTTCTCTTAAAATTTAAAAATATAAATAATATGAATTAAAAAGAAACCAGGCTTCAAAACTTCACATCTTCATTTGCTAAAAATCAGAAACCTGGAAACCAGAAAAAGAAAATCAAAAGCAACTGAAAACAAAAACCAGATTAGAAAAGAAAAAAACAAACCAGGTTCAAATTCAAAACCTCGAAACAGAAAACAATCTTTTAATTTCTAAAAGCCTGAAGCAAAGTTCAAAAGCAAACCTGGAAAACAAAAGCAAGTTTCAAGCATGTAGATTCAAATTGCAACCTGACATCAATCAAGTTCTGAGGTCAAACTAAATCAAGCTTCGGGTTCAAATCAATATAAAATCAGAAGATCAACTCAACATAGATTCAAGATTCTAGACCAAAAATATTTTCTAGTTTTTCAAATAACACTTCAGGCTCTTTTCTTTGCCTTTCAAACAGGTGAGCAAACTCTTAAACCTATATATATATATATTGGTTTGCATGTGATCAATATTGGATGTATGTCGTGAAATATGTTTGCACGGGTATAAATATGTCTGGATATGTGTGTGTGTGTATGACTATGTATATGTGTCTATGTAGAGACATATATCTCTGTTTTAATTTACAGGTTTCAAAACAAATTCAAGAAAAATCAAAATCCCTTGTTTCAATCCCTTTTAGATTGTGATTATCAAAGGGAAAATGTTTTTTTAAATGAAAAATCATTTTTAAAAATGTTTGTAAGTGGAATTATAAGGAAATTATCGGGAAAAATGGAAATTACAGAGAGAATCGTTTAAAATCAGAAATATCGAGTATCTTAATTTCCATTTTTGATTATACAACTAGATTCGTATTTCAAAATCATGGTTTTTGATAAACATTTTAGAATTTTTAAGTTTATAATTGGTGAGAAAATTCAAGTAGAACGGAATTGTAAAATTTGTCAATTCCCGACGATCAATGAGAAATCGAGCTTCGGGCTTGATGTTAGAGGAAGTTTAGGTCATGGAGTTTGCAGGAAAAATGATCGCTGATTTTTTAAGTGATCGTGGAAGTTCATCGACGACATTGTAGGTTTTTAGCAGCTGTTTTGGTCAAGGATGTTAATGAGTCGATTACGTCGTTGATGGTGGATCGGGGTGGACCGGACCTGGGGGAAGCAATGCATAAGGTTGTGGTGAGCTCTGGACGGAGTCGCGAGGGTTCTGGTGACGGTACACGGCGGCGCGAGGAGGATTTCTTCGACTGGGTTGAGTTCGAGAAGGAGTCAACTTGCTCGATTTTGATTTCTAACGTATATCGAGGATCTGGGTGTTTGTGATGACTAAGGGTGTCGTCGACGACTCGTTGACGATGGTGTGGTTGATCGGTGGTGATCCGACCGGCTGTGCACGTGCACGCGTGCATTTGGGTGACTGGGTTGTTGATCGAATTGGAAAGATGGATGTTACTCGGTGTCGAATTTGAGACAGAGTCGCGTCGGGCTGATGTATTCATGAGTATGTTAACAGTTTTTAAGATTTTAAAATAAAAACAAGTTTTAAAAAAAAATAGAAGAAGAGAGGCTCGGGGAGATTAGGTTTTTCCTCAGGATTTCTGTAGTTTTACTCGAGGGTTGGCTCGGGTTTTTGATAGTCGGGCTCGGGTTACTTTAAATTATTAACTAAGTTTTAAATTTTTAAATAAGGCAAGTTTAAATGTTTTAAATTATAACCTTTATTTTTAAAAATTTATTTTTAAATAAGCTTAATGTTGTAATTAAGAAGTTAATCGAGAAGATAAAAAATTTCTTTTATTTAATTAACATTAAGATCTAAGTTGATTTGTGGATTAAAAATGAATTTGTTTCAGAAAGTTAAATGTTTTAAAGATCAATTATTTTGGATCCAAAATAAATATATATTGAATGATTAATCAATGTAACTCCTAGTTGTTTTTAAATGATATTTGTTAATGTAATAAATTAAGATTAATGGGTTATCTTAAGATTAAAGGGATCATTAATTTGAAATTTAATGATAATTACTTAATTAAAGAATAATTAAGTATTAATTAAGGATTAATTAATTTGTTAAGAGAATTAATTAATGATGAGTAATTAGAGGATGATTACTAAATGAAATTAATTAAGTTTAAATTACTTAATGTAATTAATAAAAGATTATTATTAAATGCAATTAAGGGATACTTATTTTATATAATTACATTAAAGGATAATTGATTGAGTAAGGACAATTAATGTAAGTAATTAAGAGAAATTAATTACTTGAAGATAATTACTAAATGATTAAAGGATAAGTAATTAATGTGATTAATTAATTAAGGTAATTAATTTAAGGATAATTAATTAAATTAAAGGTTAACTAATTAATGAAAGTAATTATGATTTATTAATTTAGGGTTAATTAGTTAATGTAATTAATTAAAGGATAAATAAATAATTAAAGGTTAATTATTTAATGATTTAAGGTTGATTGATTTATTAATTGAGATTGATTAATTAATAATTAGAGGTTGATTAATTTATTATTAAAGGTAAATTAATAAATGATTAAAGGATAACTAATTAAGATGGTTTGTAATTAATTAATGTTAATTAACCAGGATTAGTAATTTATTCATAAGTAATTAATCTGATTTAAATTAATTAGATGATTAATTAATCTTACTTATGGATGTTTGGATTGCATTGAATGCTTTGAATTATTTGATATCTCTGATGTGTGATGTTCTGTGATGTGATTGTTTTTGAATTGAGCTATGAACTATGATTTATTTATCTGTGATGATATTACTTATCTATCTATGAACCTGTGAATGAAGATAAGAGTTATAGGATTATACTGCTTATCGATATTGCTGTGCTTGGATTGTGGTGATTGATGATATTGTATTGTTGTGTGTAAAACCCTTGGGCTACACCACACACACACAAATATGGATTTCACGTGGAATTGGTTAAGTCATATATATTTTGAATTTAAATATTATTTTGTTTAAAAATTGAATTTTGAATCCAATTGGTTGGGAAGTGAAACTAAGTTGAATATGAAAGCTTTTGAAAAGGAAGTTTTGAAATCTAAATTTAATTTGAATATACTATGTCTTGTTTTGAAATAATTCTAGGAAATATGGTTTGAAAGGATTATACAAGTTATAATATATATATATATATATATATATATATGGATTTTAAACCATTTTGAAGTATATTGAATAAATTATTTTAGGAATTTGAATTTAATTCAAATAGAGCTAGCCGAGAGTACGGCAGTTCGCTGATTTTCCAGCTTATGCTTTTAAAGGCTTTAACTTGAGTAAATATAATCGGATTTTCCCGAAATAAAAACTCTTTGTTTTCAAATGATAATGGCTTTCATATAACGAATGAGTTTCTAGTTTTCGTTGAAGAGATTTCAAATTGAAAATTGTGTTGAAAGCTACGAACAAATCTTTGTTAAAGATTGGTGAACTTTGTTTTCAAATTGAAGAGGAACATAAAGGGTGAATCTTTTGTTTAAAAGATTTAAAGTGGAAAATTGTTTAAACCAATCAAAAGAAAGGTTTTTTGGAACAAGTGTTGTAAAGTTGTGACTTAATTAAGATCCCATATATCCATATGTTTTTAAAATTAAGCGCTCATTATTCGATTTAGCCAGGAGAGGACTTTGTGTCATAAAACCCATTCTGAATTAATGATATGACGAAATGGATAGCATTTGAAGGCAGTGGTGAAGACTGGGTATTTTCAAAAGCGAAAGGATTACCTGTCGAATGTCTCTGCACTGAATGGCGCCGGTATAGAGATTTGATCACCCTATGTGATGGGGAGTCTAGACGTGATTAGAGATTATCTGGATTGGCAAGGTTTTCTTTAAAGTGCCTTCGGTTCCGTTCGAAACTGGAACGGACTTGTATGAATGTATATCTGACATTACACTTTGAGATGTAAAGGTTGTTTCTATCAAATACATTTCTGTTTGGTGGCGGATAATTTATTCTCTTAGCTTAACATCCTTCTCTGAGATGTACGAGCTCAGAGGTTATGTAGTTGATGGTTACTAGTGATATATTCCTAATTTGGTAAAGTGGTATACATAGTAATGCTGATAATTTGTTGATCAAAGCATGGCTTTTGTGAAAAGCATAACTTTGTGGACGAGACCTCGTCGAGCCTCATAACCCAGAAATGGTTGAAACAGGAAGAATGCAGCAAGGTTATGAGGGGTGTGTCCTTTAGGGTATGTCCATTTCCTTCTGGATAAAAGGTGGTATCATGGTATGGAGCCTAGATATTTAACATATGTGGTTGTTGGAATTTGTTGGTGTTGAGGATCCTCGGATAAAGGTCGGTGACAACCGGGGGATGACATACTCATGTCAGTAGTTACCTAGTTACAGAGGTAACCCGGCCTTGTATTGGCAGAGAGCTGGTTAAGTTTCCAGGGCGTCCCTCTAGAGGTGTATCCATGTGGTGAGGAAGTTCCTTAACCTGACCATTGTTGGAAATCCGAGCACCCAATATGCGCCTTGTACAGTTTTAGTTGTAGAACTGCCATCTAATATGGTAGCTATAATAGGCAACTATAATGGTATATATGCTGGCTAAGATTAATATTATACTTACAAATGTCTTCTGCGCTATACACTAATAATAATATCAAAAGGTTTTTGCGTATCAAGCATGTTTGACGATCATAAGGAGAAATATCCTCCAAGTGTGCGCTTGTTTTGTGTGTATGGCGGGAGGCCTTATGGTAGTTTCATTTTCCAAAAAGTATAGCGGATTTCTTTTCTTTGTTTTTTTTGTTCAAATAAAAATGCTTTGTTTGCTCACACTAATCCCATGACTGACCTGGAATTTATTGTTCCCTTTCTAAACTTTGGGTGCCCACAATTTTCCACACGGGCAGCCTAGGGTCAGGTTTTCAGATAATCAAATAGTCGGTGTAGCTTTTGGCAATCTTTGGAGTCTTTTCTTGGATTTTGGCTATCGCATTGTGCTTGTCTTCAACATTCCGGACCGGACTTGCTTAAGTTCAACATGATAGTGGTTCGAGCTTTTGGAGTTTTTGAGCTTTGGCATTGAAGACATTGTCTTTCCGCTGTTGTTGCTTTGTTCTTCCACTGTTGTCTTGTATCTTTGATATATTTTGATCATTTCATTTGTATTATTGTTGAATACAATGTTTTATATCAATAAAATTTCATTTATGTTTCCGCTGTGCTGTTATACTTAATGTTTTATAAGCTCCAGTGCGAAACGGACTTCGATGTTTGAATCTGCGGCATTCGAATACGGGTGAAGTATGGATGTCGATTTTCGAAGGTCAAAGTGCGGGTCGTGACAAGTGGTATCAGAGCGAGATTTCGATCCTTGGCCCTGTGGGTTATGGTCCCACCATGCCTCCGCTACGCAACTCTTTGTAACGATACCAAATGTGATAGTCTCGGGTCTTCGACCTTTCGACAGCGACCAATCTCAACTGGTAGGCTTTTCAACCATCCCAGTCCTGCCGTGGCATACAGTGGTATCTCAAATTTGCTTTTACGGCCAGCCTTTTGTCTCCCAACCTACTCGGTTAGCCAACCCCTCCCCGGGGACATGTAGGGGCAAGAGTCTCCCGTCCGCCACCAAACGCCAAGCGAGAACCCCCTATCATGTTGTATTAAGCAAACTCGGTGTAGAGACATTCGACAGGTAATCGTTTCATTTTAAAAAATACATGGTCTTCAACACCATCTTCAAACGCAATCCCATTTCGTCGTATCATTATTCGGAATGGGTTTTATGACATAAAGTCCTCTCCCGGCTTAACCGAATAATGAGCGCTTATTTTAAAACAAATTCAAGTGCCATTTCAAAGGCCAATATTGATAGTCAGTTATTTAAATATCAAACAACATTCATAACAACAATCAAGCCTCAATAATTTTCCTAATTGTTTATACTGATAGTTAAACATGCTTGATACGCAAAATATTTTAGACATTATTATTTGTGTATAGTGTAGAAAAACATTCCGAAAGTATAATATTAATCTTAACCAGCATACCACCATTATGGTATACCTACTATAGCTATCACTTAAACGGCATGACACCACCATAAGTAAATGGCAGGTTATAAAACTAAAACCGTACATGGATCGTATTGTATTGTTTAGACTTCCAACAAATGGTCAGGCTAAGGAACTTCCTCACCGAATGGGAACACCTCTGGAGGGACGCCCTGAGAACTTAACCAGCTCTCTGCCAACACAAGGTCGGATTACCTCTGTAACTAGGTAACTACTGACACGAGTAAGCTATGACGCCCCACCTTTATATGCCGTCAACTAGTACGAAGAATAAGGCTGTTGAGGAGCGACCATCCGTGTAATTGCTTTGGCCGAGCGCCGATATGTCTGATAGTATAACATGCATTTTAAAGAGGAAATCCGACATACCGATACAAACTCAAAGCTACTACACAGTGGCTATGTGGTCATCGGAAAAAAATATAGAAATAAACATAACATAAATCAGTCACGTATATTCATATTACAAAGGCGGAAACAAATATGAATATAACACATATAAATGTACATCAGAGTAGTGGTCAAATAAGATCCACAATATCACAAAAGAATAGATACTAGTGCAACATCAAAGAGTATGTATACATCAAGGAGTCTCTGTCTCGAATGTATAACAACAAAAACTACCAATCTAATGTAGTTAGACAAAAGTCAGATAATGATGATCCCAGATAGGAGTCAAGCAGAAGCACCGGTGACATCTCGATCTTACCCGAGTACTATTTAATAAGAAAATAATAAAAGGATCAGTCTAGATATAAATATCAGATAAAAATGAGATAGAATGAGGGATATGACAGAAATATATGATAATAGTAATGTCATACTGTGATAAGTATGCATTTGAAAACCAACCAGAGATTAATCAATATCTTCAGAATCTTCTCATAGATCAAAAAGAAAACCATATTCTTTATTTTTATTCACTAAATCACAAATTTTGGCAAACATATCAATGCCAATCGTAAAAGTCGTTGAAACACAAATTCACCAATGCACAAATATTGATAAACTCATCAATGTAAATCACTAAAATTGGCGAGACATAAATTCTAGAAATCATCAATTACAAATCCAAAAATCACAAGAGGGGGAGGCCTATCACAAAACGGGAGCATGAAAACTCAGTAACATGTGTATCACAAAACAGAACTTTATTCCATGGTTGCTAACCATCAATTTTAAGCCGAAGCTCCACATAACAGTCCGAAGACCATAGGTTGCTACCCCATAAAATTGAGCCGAAGCTCCACATAAATGGGGTTTATTGATGCGGCTAAGGCCAGAGAAGAGGTGGTGCAAACTTTAATTCCTGAAAACACGAGTTTGTGGTGTAGTGTGTTGAGTCGTCCACGACTCAAGGAAGGTTTGAATCGGTTCCGAGCTAAGGAAGGAGGGCCACGAGTTAACAAGCCAAGGGGGAAGGTAGGCCGAGTTAACAAGGCATCGGATTTGAGTCGTCCACGACTCAAGAGAAGCATGAGTCGTTTCTGGCCTAACTGGGAGAGAGAAGGGGAGGTACAACTTGACAAGGAAGAGATTCGAGATAACAACTGCTTGAGTCGTACACGGGTTAATAAAGCAGGGTTACGACTCAAGGGAAAGTTGGGTGTTTGTGTTTGATGAGTCGTACACGACTCAACGACTCATCATTAAGTCGTTCGGAGTTGACTCGGGAGGAGGGGATATGCCGTAAGGAAGCTATGAGTCGGTGAAGTTTTATGACGTGGTTTTCTTAAGTCGGTTTGTAGTTGAGTCGTGGGTCGTTTGGCTTGTTGAGTCGTTTACTTGTGAGTCGGTCATGTGTGTTACTGTGTAGTTGAGTCGTGTGATTTAAGTTGCTACCGACTTAAGGGGAGTTGTATGAAGGTCGCTTGTGTTAAGTCGGATATGTGTGAGTCGTGTTAACCGTGTTGTGTAGTTAAGTCGGTAACGACTTATGATGAGTCGGTCGTGTTTGAGTCGTCTGTGTTGAGTCGGTGCCGACCTATGAGTTGTACAGCGTTGTGTTGTATTGTTGAGTCGAGAGCCTTAAGTCGTGAGTCGTGGAGAATGAGTCGTGTACGACTTAAGGCTGGGTTGTAACTCCTATAAATACGCGTGCGTTGTACTTTTTTTTGGTTGTTGATTTTTGAATAAAATTCTCTTTTGTTAGCTTTGTGCTTTCATACCAATTGGTAGTTGAGTGTAATCTCCTATCTCCTCTTTCGGTTAATCGAGTGCGCTCGATTCAACGATCGTAGAAGCCCATTCACGGAATCTAGTGCGCTAGATCAACGTGCGAAGAATCGTAGATCTTTGAACACGGTATAGTGCGCTATCAACGTGTTTGAGATAGCTAGAGTTCGGTATCTTTGGATCAACGAACTTGGGCATTTTGGTATCTTCAACTCACCGATTGCTACATTCCATCGATTGAAGTTTTGTTTGATTAATCCGCTGCGTCAGTTTTTTGGTATCAGAGCCATACTTAGCCAATCATAGCTAAGTTGATTCTTGGAGCCAAGTTTTTGAAGTTTGAAGTTGTTCATCGTGTTCATATTGAAGTTGCATCAAGTTTGGAGTGTTTGATCCATTTCATTTTGGATCGAGGAGTTGGATATTGTTTGGATTTTGTCTTGGAGTTTTGCGCGCCAAGATTTGAAGTGTGGAGCCGTGTAAAAACCATTGCCGAGCTAAAGCCTTGAAGAGTTTAGTGTTGAGCCGTGACTTGTTCTTTTGTTGAAGCTTGAATTTTTGTGTTTGAATTGTTGAAGTTTGAGAAGTTTTTCAATCATGCCACCAAGGAGAGCTAATCGTCATCAAAACGTTGAAGCTTTGTATCGTAGAGAAGAAGCCGAGCTTATGGAACAACGTATTAATGAGAAATTTGATGAAGGCATTGGTAAATTGGAGAAATTGATGAATGATTTGAATCAAAGGAGGAGATCACCAAACTCGAACCATGGAGGAAACCGAGTTTCGCCATCGGTTACGGAAGCGAGGAGGGTATCGCCACATTCTTGTAGAGATAGAAGAGAAACATCAATTTCATCACGAAGAGATCATCATGACTATGCACATGAAGAGAGAAGAAGTCAACGTGAATTTGACCATGAAGCATATAGGGATGAAGAGAGACATAGTCAAAGAAGCATGCATGAACGAAGAGATGATAATGGTCGAGATCGATGTAGGCGTACGTTTGATTTTGTTGAAGAGGGTGATAGAGCTAGTATTCATTATCGAGATCGAGACCAAGTTCGGAATTCTTATCGGGATGTTGAAGATGATCGACGTTGGGAATCGGGAATGAAGATGGAGATTCCGGAGTTTAAAGGTGGGATGGTTGCTGAGGAGTTCTTAGATTGGATTTCTAATGTTGAAGAGATTTTTGATTTCAAGGAAGTTCCTGAGCATAGAAGAGTGAAGTTGGTTGCTACTAGGTTGAGGGGGAGAGCTTTGGCGTGGTGGCAGCAAACTAAACTAACCAGGGAGAGAATGGGAAAGTCAAAGATAGAATCGTGGGATAAGATGAAGAAGTTGATGAGATCTACTTTCTTACCTTACAACTACCAATCACTTATGTACCAGAGGTTGCAGAATCTGAGGCAAGGGACAAAGTCTGTTAGTGATTATGCTGATGAATTTTACCAACTCATTGCCAGGAATGATATTATGGAAACGGAAGAACAGCTAACTGCTAGATTCATTGGGGGATTGAGAATGCAGATCCAGGATATGGTTAATATGTTTGATCCTAGATCAGTTGCAGAGGCACATCAGAAAGCGTTGGCTTGGGAGAAACAAGGAAGGCGTGGAGGTGGTGTGTTTAATTCCAATAATCAAGCAAGGGGTGTTGGTGGAAGTTCTAATGTTCCTAAACCTGTTTCAAAGCCAGTGGTGAAGGAGGCTGAGAAGGTGAAGGTTAGCAGTGGGTTCAAGTGTTATAATTGTCAGGAGTTGGGTCACAAAAGCAACGAATGTCCGAAGCCGAAGAAGAGAACCATGGTTGCAGAAGTTGAGGAGGATGATGGTGAGGAGGCAGAATGTTCAGATACACCTTATGTTGAGGAGGAAGAAGAATTGTTTGGAGATGAAGGTTGTAATCTTATGATGAGGAGAAGTTGTTTGACACCAAAGCAAGAAGAGGATTCTAGTTGGCTGAGAAGCAATATTTTTCAATCGACATGCACTATTCTGGGAAAAGTTTGCAAGTTCGTTATTGATGCGGGAAGTTGTGATAATATTATTTCTACAGAAGCAGTAAGAAAATTGAACTTGAAGATTGAGAAGCATCCTAAACCGTACAAGCTAGCATGGTTAAGGAAGGGTGGTGAAGTAAAAGTGTGTCGAAGAGCTTGTGTGAATTTTTCGATTGGAAAGAAGTACAAAGATGAAATTTGGTGTGATGTCGTGGATATGGATGTTTGTCATTTGTTATTGGGCAGACCGTGGCAGTTTGATAGAGCAGTACAACATGATGGTCGTGCCAACAGTTACACTTTCATGTTCGAGGGTACTAAAATCACTTTGGTTCCTAAGAAACAGCAACAGAAGGAGAGCAAACTAGAAGAGATTGAAGAATTGAAAACTCTGTTGACTTTGAAGGAGTTTGTCAAGGAAGTTGAGGAAGAACCTGAAGTATTTTTGTTGATTGGGAGAGAGAGTAGTGAAGAAGTTGAGATTCCAGAAGAAGCAAAGCCAATTTTGAAAGAATTTGAAGATGTCTTTCCAGAGGAGTTGCCTAAGAAGTTACCGCCACTTAGAGACATTCAACATCAAATTGATCTTGTTCCGGGAGCAGTGTTACCACATCGACCACATTACCGAATGAGTCCGAAGGAACATGAAGAGTTACGAAGGCAGGTGGAAGAGTTGTTGGAACAGGGACGTGTTCAGGAAAGCTTGAGTCCTTGTGCCGTGCCAGCATTATTGGTGCCAAAGAAGGATGGAACATGGAGAATGTGCACAGATAGTAGAGCTTTGAATAAGATCACTGTTCGCTACAGATTTCCTATGCCAAGGTTGGATGATTTGCTGGATCAGTTGAATGGGGCAACTATATTTTCGAAGATTGACTTGAAGAGTGGTTATCATCAAATTCGAATCAGACCTGGAGACGAATGGAAGACAGCTTTCAAGACAAGAGAAGGATTATACGAATGGTTAGTTATGCCATTTGGTTTGTCAAATGCACCTAGTACATTCATGCGGATGATGAATCAAATCTTTAGACCATTCATTGGGAAGTTCGTCGTGGTTTATTTCGATGATATTCTGATTTACAGCAGGAGTATGGAAGAGCATGTTCTACATTTGAGGGAAGTATTGATTATTCTTCGTGAGGAACAATTTTATGCTGCTACGAAGAAATGTGTGTTTATGACGCATACTGTTTTATTTCTGGGTTATGTTGTTTCAGGAGAAGGTATTCAAGTTGACCAGAGTAAAGTTGAAGCAGTCAGGAATTGGCCACAGCCAAAGACAATTACGGATGTGAGAAGTTTTCATGGGCTAGCATCATTCTACCGAAGATTCATTCCACACTTCAGTAGCGTGATGGCTCCAGTTACTGATTGCATGAAAGGGAAACAATTTACATGGTCAGAAGAAGCGGGGGTTGCCTTTGAGAAGGTGAAGGAATTGTTGACGTCTGCACCAATTCTTGTTTTACCAAATTTTCAGTTATTGTTTGAATTGCATACTGATGCTTCGAAGGTTGGTATTGGAGGAGTTCTGAGTCAGAATGGGAAGCCAGTTGCTTATTTCAGCGAAAAATTGTCAGGGGCAAAGATGAGATACAGTACATATGACGTTGAATTCTATGCTGTTGTACAAGCTGTTAAGCATTGGAGACACTACCTATTTCAGAAGGAATTTGTTCTTTACACTGATCATGAAGCATTGAAGCACTTAGAGGGGCAGGATAAAATTTCAGCGAGACATGCATCATGGATTGCATATTTACAGCAGTTTACTTTTGTCGTTAAGCACAAATCAGGGGTGACAAATCGAGTAGCTGATGCTTTGAGTAGGAGGAGTCATTTATTAACGACAATGAAGGTTGAAGTGACAGGGTTTGAAATGTTGCCAGAATTGTTTGAAGAAGATCCTTACTTTGTGAAATATGTTGAGAAAGTGAAGGATGGGAGTACCGATGAATTTATGATAGTTGATGGTTTTCTGTTTAAGGGAAATCGTTTATGTATTCCGGATTGTAGTCTGAGGATGAAGATTGTGAAGGAGTTACACGAGGAAGGGCATGTGGGCCGTGATCGTACTTTGCAGTTGATTTCACAGTCTTATTTTTGGCCGTCGATGAGAAAGGAGGTTGAAAGATTTGTGGAGCGATGTCATATTTGCCAGGTGTCAAAAGGAACAGCGACGAATGCAGGGTTGTATATGCCATTACCAGTACCATCTAAGCCATGGGTTGATATTAGCATGGATTTCGTTTTGGGTTTGCCTAGAACTCAAAGGGGAAATGATTCGATATTTGTTGTGGTGGACAGATTTTCGAAGATGACACATTTTGTTGCTTGCAAGAAGACGGCGGATGCTGTTCGTGTTGCGCAGTTATTTTTTAAGGAGATTTATCGAATTCATGGTTTACCAGAATCTATTGTTTCTGACAGGGATACTTGTTTTCTGAGTCATTTTTGGTTGAGTTTGTGGAAGATGGTGGGAACGAAACTGAAATTCAGTAGTGCTTATCATCCACAAACTGATGGACAGACGGAAGTTGTTAACAGGTCATTGGGAAATTTGTTGCGATGCCTTGTACAGGATAATTTGGGAAGTTGGGACATGAAGTTATGCCAGGCAGAATTTGCACATAATCATGCAGTGAATCGTAGCACGGGATTCAGTCCATTTCAGATTGTTTATTCAAATTTACCCAGGGGGCCGTTGGATTTAGCAGTAGTACCACAGTCGAAGGGAACAGTTAAACGGGCTGCTGATTTTGTTGATGAGCTGACTGAATGTCATAAAGTCGTTCAGAAATGATTGGAGAAATCGAATGAGAAGTATAAGAAGTCTGCAGATTTAAAGCGACGAAATGTTGAATTTAACGAAGGTGATTTGGTTTATGCTGTATTGACCAAAGATCGTTTTCCAGTGGGCGCATATAATAAGTTGAAAGCCAGAAAAATTGGTCCTGTCGAAATTGTGAAACGAATTAATGATAATGCTTATAAGTTGAAGCTGCCGGAGGATATTACACTTCTGACGTATTCAATATTAAGCATCTTGTGCCATATTATGGAGATGAACATTTTGATGAGAAAGAATTTGCAAATTCGAGGACGAATTTTTCTCAACCAGGGGAGGATGATGCGGCTAAGGCCAGAGAAGAGGTGGTGCAAACTTTAATTCCTGAAAACACGAGTTTGTGGTGTAGTGTGTTGAGTCGTCCACGACTCAAGGAAGGTTTGAATCGGTTCCGAGCTAAGGAAGGAGGGCCACGAGTTAACAAGCCAAGGGGGAAGGTAGGCCGAGTTAACAAGGCATCGGATTTGAGTCGTCCACGACTCAAGAGAAGCATGAGTCGTTTCCGACCTAACTGGGAGAGAGAAGGGGAGGTACAACTTGACAAGGAAGAGATTCGAGATAACAACTGCTTGAGTCGTACACGGGTTAATAAAGCAGGGTTACGACTCAAGGGAAAGTTGGGTGTTCGTGTTTGATGAGTCGTACACGACTCAACGACTCATCATTAAGTCGTTCGGAGTTGACTCGGGAGGAGGGGATATGCCGTAAGGAAGCTATGAGTCGGTGAAGTCTTATGACGTGGTTTTCTTAAGTCGGTTTGTAGTTGAGTCGTGGGTCGTTTGGCTTGTTGAGTCGTTTACTTGTGAGTCGGTCATGTGTGTTACTGTGTAGTTGAGTCGTGTGATTTAAGTTGCTACCGACTTAAGGGGAGTTGTATGAAGGTCGCTTGTGTTAAGTCGGATATGTGTGAGTCGTGTTAACCGTGTTGTGTAGTTAAGTCGGTAACGACTTATGATGAGTCGGTCGTGTTTGAGTCGTCTGTGTTGAGTCGGTGCCGACCTATGAGTTGTACAACGTTGTGTTGTATTGTTGAGTCGAGAGCCTTAAGTCGTGAGTCGTGGGGAATGAGTCGTGTACGACTTAAGCCTGGGTTGTAACTCCTATAAATACGCGTGCGTTGTACTTTTTTTTGGTTGTTGATTTTTGAATAAAATTCTCTTTTGTTAGCTTTGTGCTTTCATACCAATTGGTAGTTGAGTGTAATCTCCTATCTCCTCTTTCGGTTAATCGAGTGCGCTCGATTCAACGATCGTAGAAGCCCATTCACGGAATCTAGTGCGCTAGATCAACGTGCGAAGAATCGTAGATCTTTGAACACGGTATAGTGCGCTATCAACGTGTTTGAGATAGCTAGAGTTCGGTATCTTTGGATCAACGAACTTGGGCATTTTGGTATCTTCAACTCACCGATTGCTACATTCCATCGATTGAAGTTTTGTTTGATTAATCCGCTGCGTCATTTATTCTCCCTCGCATACAAAGAGACATCGCACAATGCTAGTCTAAATCACAAAATGATCATCATCGATCTTCAAGAAGTGTCATAAATAGATGAGTTTAGCTTTATGTCTCATAACCACTGGCTTAACTTAAATATTTACGAACAAACTGTAAGTCTCCACTCGAAAGTTATCATAAGAGTTTCAATCGAACGAGTATAAGAATTAACCGACAAAATAAACGCAAGTGTTTCATACCACTTGTTTTTCAAAGTCGTTTAATTGGATTTCTCGAACGAATGAGGTAAAGGTCGGTGTATACAAGTAGATTGGAAAAAAACAGTTTTTTATAAACGAGTTTGATCATTGAAAATAGAGTTGAAATCAACTTTGTGAAAGAGTTTGAATATTTACTACTAGTATAGAAACCTTTGTATTTAGAAGTGACAAATCACAAAAAAATGACTTTAGAAACAATCAATCACCAAAGATTCAGATTCGAAGGCGTGAATCAAAGCCATAAAAATTGATATGGAATCCATCAAATGGATATTCTCAAAAATTCTGAAAAGAGGCCATTAAAGTCAATAATAAATGATTACAAGAAATCAGATAATCACGAATCGATAAAATTGGAATTTCAAGCAAAATAGGCTAAACAGGCAAAATAGACTGAATGTAAGCAGGTCAGTCGACTGGCACTCTGAGAACAGTCAACTGGCCAATGCCTAGAAAAACTCTCGGGTTCCAGGTCAGTCGACTAGACTCAGAGGGTCAGTCGACCAGTGCCAGTTTTCCAGCATTTCCAGCCTATCTAAATGAAGAGCAAACTCTAGCCAATTCGCGACCGGACGAGCAATGGGCGCTAGGGGTTTATGCCAATCGACAACCCAGCCCTATAGGCTCTTCGATGCATTACCAAAATCATGTTCAAACAATGAAGCTAGGATTCTTAAAGATTTGACTTAAGAACACAAAAAATTGGAACATTCATAAAACCAATTCAATCCAATGCAAATGAACATGGAATAGAAGTTAGGAATACATACCCAACAACAAATATAGATATAGATATAGATGTGAGATGAAAATCTCACCTTTTACACCAAAAACAAGAAAGAAGAAGCTTGAAAACAAAGGATGATCAACCACTCTTCAATCTCAACTCTAAAAGCCCTGATCTAAGATCATAAGCAATAATTTCCCAAATTAGGTTATAGGGAATTTCTGAAATTGGAGAGAGATTGAGATGGGGAAGAAGAAGGAGATGCTTACCTAAGCTTCTCTTTGATATTGGAGCTAAACTTGGATTTTCTAAAGAAACTAGGGCTTAAGATTTTAATTTCCAATCTCCTCCACCATTTTTACTAAAGCTTAAGTGTTAGGAAAATATGAAGGGATGAAGAGGAGAGGTGGTGGAGTTAGGATATAAGATGAGTTTGGCTAGTGGGTTGAACCCCAAGTCCAAACCCAAAGCCCTAAGTGAAAAGGTCAAAATTTTAGCTAGCTCCAAACATATCAATGTTTATACTCAAAAAGGTCACAAATGGAATTTTGAACTCAATGGAAGTGGTATCGAGTCCTAATTCAGCTGTTTGCAAAAGGTAACCTTTCGGACTTAAATCCGACTAACGATGCTATATTTAAATAAAATATTTAAATATACAAATCATTAAATATGCGGGTTGTTACAGACTCCCCTCCTTAAAGAAATTGCGTCCTCGCAATATTTAAGAAGAAAATATAAAAATTAACAACCATAAAAGCATATCAACACAAAAGAAATTTAAATTAAGAAGTTTACCTCAAAGAGCATGAGAGAGTAAGTCGGGATGTGTTCGCTCGATGAATTCTATAGATTCCCAAGAACAATCCTTAGGATTTGAGGACCATTGAACCTTCACAAGAGGGACATCTTTATTTCGAAGGCGTTTTACCTCCGATGCAATGATACGAATAGGATGCTGCTCATAAGTCAAATTTGATGAAACTTTAATTTCTTCCACAACACATGGCTCAAGAGTAGAATCGGAATCCCTAAGGCATTTTCGTAGTTAAGAAACGTGAAACAAGTCATGAATAGCAGAAAACTGAGACGGTAATAAAAGGCGATAAGCCACGGAACCAATACATTCAGTGATGGGAAATGGACCAATATATCGAGGTGCTAATTTTCCCGATCGATTGAAACGCACAACACCCTTCATAGGTGAAACAGGAATAAACACAAAATCTCCCACAGAAAATTCTAATTTCCTTCTTCGGTTATCGGCAAAGGATTTTTGCCTACTTTGAGCTTCTTCCATCCTATGACGGATAAGGTCGATCTTTTCTGTGGAATCACGAATAAAGTCTGGATCTAAAACCAGCTTCTCACCGGCCTCAAGCCAATAAGAAGGAGATCGGCATGGCCTTCCATAGAGTGCCACAAAAGATGCCATATCAATACTAAATTGGAAGCTATTATTATAGGAAAACTCAACAAGAGAAATATGATCTTCCCAACTTCCACCAAAATCAAGAACACATGCATGAAGAAGATCTTCAAGAGTTTGATTCACACGCTCGGTTTGTCCATCGGACTGAGGGTGATAAGTGGCGCTAAAATTAATCTTTGTTCCCAAAGCTTTCTGAAGACTCTTCCAAAATCCACTAGTAAACAATGGAACACGATCGATAACAATAGAAGTAGGGACTCTATTCAATTTAACAATTTCTTTAATAAAGAGTTTGGCCAAGAGAGGTACGGTCCGATTGGACCGAACGGGAATAAAATGGGCTGATTTTGTAAGTCTATCCACTATCACCCATAGGCTATCATGACCCGCACGAGAACGGGGAAGATCGTTAATAAAATCCATGGAAACTTGATCCCACTTTCAAATTAGAATGTCCAAAGATTGCGATAACCCACCGGCCTTTGATGCTCGGCCTTAACGAGTTGGCAAGTCATGCAACGCTTAACAAAGTTAGCAATATTGGATTTCATTCCACCCAATAATAAAGTCGCTTCAATCTTTGAAGGATCCATGGAAATTCCGAATTCATAAATAATATGACCAAGAAATTTCACAGAGATTGCCAAAGTGGCACTTAGAAAATTTTGCTTTCAATTGATCGCTCCTAAGAGTTTCCAACACAATTCGAAGATGCTTTTCATGGTCTTCCTCGGTTTTAGAATAAACAAGAATATCATTTATAAAGACGAGAACAAACCGGTCGAGGAAATCTTTGAAAACTCGATTCATAAGGTCAACGAAATAAGCTAGAGCATTTGTTAAACCAAATGGCATAACAAGCCATTCATAAGATCCATAACGAGTACGGAACGATGTCAAAGGAATACTATCCTCTGCAATACGAAGCCGATGAAAGCCAGTTGCTAAGTCTAACTATGAAAAGATTCTAGCACCACTAAGTTGATCAAATAGATCATCAATCCGAGGTAAATGATATTTATTCTTGATAGTAAGATCATTAAGCTTGCGGTAGTCAACGCAAAGCCTAAGTGTACAATCGGATTTCTTCACAAAAATAGCCGAAGCTCCCCAAGGAGAGGAACTAGAACGAATAAACTGCTTCGTCTCCAATTCGGATAATTGCCTACGCATCTCCTCATTTTCTTTGTTGGACCTATGATAAGGAGGACGAGTGCTCCATGGATTAGATTGATTCTGAACTCAATTGCTCGCTTAGGCTGTAATCCTAAAACGGGCTCAAATATGTCGAAAATTCATGAACAACATGAATAAGAGAAATGACATCCTCCTCATCATCATTATCGTCATCATGAGGATTTAAAGAAAATAAAGATGCTGCCAAGATGTAATCCGAATCTTTAAGAACAACAGAAATCTGCTTAACAGATTGAGGATGTTGAAGATAAATAGTCTGCTCAGGGCATAAGATATGGGCTTCATAACGGTTAAGCCAATCCATTCCCAAAATCATTCCAAGCCCAAGTAATGCATGACACACAAATCAGCTCAGAAAGAAAAATCACGTAAAGTAATCTCGACACCTTTACAAAGCAAACTGAGTGTTGCAGATCAATCAACCGAATTTGCAATTCTCAAAGAAGTCATTAAAGCCATAACACTCAAAGAAAAAGTATCAACAAGCTCTTTTGATATAAAAGAATGAGATGCACCCGTATCAAAAAGAACTCAAATAGGATGATCACGAAACATAATAATGCCATCAAGGATAGAATGAGAAATACCTTGACCACGAGAAGTGTTACTAGGGGCTTGCCCCACATTTAGCTTTTCCTCCTTGCTTTGAAGTTTAGGACATGCGGATATATAATGACCCGAGCTTTTTCAATAATGACAAGCAAGGGGATTTGAACACTTATTTGCATAATGGTCCTTAGAACCACAATTGTAGCATTGGCCATCACTAGGGGCAGAATTCTTGGATACCGGAGTTGCTTGTTTCCCTTTCTTGTTGGGATAAGGACCTTTGAACTTATTAGGCCGCTTCTTGTTGTTGTTGAAGTTCGATTTGGCACTCCTAACTTCAACATCACTCTCTTTATCTGCCTCTTCAAGTCAAAGAGCGATATCAACAAGCTGATCGAAAGCAACCTCCAATTTCAGGAGTAATGGCTTTTTGAGATTCTTATTAAAGCCATAGACAAATCTATGATTTTTCTTCCATGGGGTATTAATGTACTCGACCCCATATTTAGAGAGGAATTCAAAAGATGCGACATAATCTTCTACATAAGATTCACCTTGAACAAGGTCAATAAAACGACGGCCTAAGTCACCTTTTCAGCTTCCGGCACAAACTTTGATTCGAATCTTTCTCGGAATTGCTCCCAAGTAAGATCCACTTCGACTACTTTAGAAATAAGAAGCTCATACCAATCTAATGCTCTTTCTTGGAGCATGATAGAAGCCACTTGGACTAGATGAAGATCAATAAGATTCATGCGAGAAAAGATACGATCGCATGTTCTAAGCCAAGCTTGGACTTCGATAACTCCCTCGGAACCTTTGAACGGCTTTCCACCCAAATTTGTATAATCACTGCACAGGCGTGCAAATCCGGATTTTAGACGAGTAGGCTCTGGAATGGGTCTGACAGCCTGAGCATTCTTTACAAGATCAAGAAGCTGTTGAACTGACATAAATACTCCATCCTGAGGAGTAGCACTCGATTGACCGGCACTGGGATGGCCTGGTCTAACCATTTCTCTTCTTTAAGAAAGAAAGAAAGAAGAAGAAAACGGTTAATCTTAGAATGAATATCAAACAATCATGATTGATAAAACAAGGCATCACAAAGAAAATAGGATAGGATGGGTCCAATGACTCGAATAAAATCCTATGGCACGACTCCTTAGAAGAACTCAGGACAATGATCCTTGCTAGAATATTCTACATTGTTCCGAAGTTCGGCTCTGATACCAAACTGTGACGCCCCACCTCTATACTCACGCTAGCTAAGGGCACTACGAGGTAATGCCGTCAACTAGCATGAAGAATAAGGCTGTTGAGGAGCGACCATCCGTGTAATTGCTTTGGCCGAGCACCGATATGGTAGATAGTATAACATGCATTTTAAAGAGGAAATCAGACATACCGATACAAACTCAAAGCTACTATACAGTGGCTATGTGGTCTTCAAAAAGATATATAGAAATAAACATAACATAAATCAGTCATAGATATTCATATCACAAAGGCAGAAACAGATATGAATATAACACATATAAGTGTAGATCAGAGTAGTGGTCAAATAAGATCCACAATATCACAAAAGAATAGATACAAGTGCAACATCAAAGAGTATGTATACATGAAGGAGTCTCTATCTCAAATGTATTACAACAAAACTACCAATCCAATGTAGTTAGACAAAAGTCAGATAATGATGATCCTAGATAAGGAGTCAAGCAGAAGCACCTGTGATATCTCGGTCTGACTCGAGTATTATTTAATAAGAAAATAATAAACGGATCAGTCTAGCTATAAATATCAGATAAAAATGAGATAGAATGAGGGATATGACAGATATGTATGATAACAGTAATATCATACCGTGATAAGTGTGCATTTGAAAACCAACCAGAGATTAATCAATATCTCCAGAATTTTCTCATAGATCAAAAAGAAAACCATATTATTTATTTTTATTCACTAAATAACAAATATTGGCAAACATCTCAATGTCAATCGTAAAAGTTGTTGAAACACAAATTCACCTATGCATAAATATTGATAAACTCATCATGTAAATCACTAAAATATGTGAGACACAAATTCTAGAAATCATCAATTAGAAATCCAGAAATCATAAGAGGGGGAGGCCTATCACAAAATGGGAGCATGAAAACTCACCAACACGTGTATCACAAAACGAAAAGCTATTCCATGGTTGCTAACCATCAATTTTAAGCCGAAGCTCCAAAAAACAGTCCGAAGACCATGGGTCGCTACCCCACAAAATTGATCCGAAGCTCCATAGAAACGGGGTTTAGTCTCTCTCGCAGACAAAGAGACATCACACATTGCTAGTCTAAATCACAAAATGATCATCATCGATCATCAAGAAGTGTCAATTCCACTAAGCTAGTAAATAGATGAGTTTAGTTTCATGTCCCATAATCACTGGCTTAACTTAAATATTTATGAACAAACTGTAAGTCTCCACTCGAAAGTTGTCACAAGAGTTTCAATAGAACAAGTCTAAGAATTAACCGACAAAATAAACGCAAGCGTTTCACACCACTTGTTTTACAAAGTCGTTTAATTGGATTTCTCGAATGAATGAGGTAAAGGTTGGTGTATAGTAGTAGATTGAAAAACAAACGGTTTTTTTAAACAAGTTTGATTATTGAAAATAGAGTTGAAATCATCTTTGTGAAAGAGTTTGAATATTTACTACTAGTATAGAAACCTTTGTATTTAGAAGTGACAAAACACAAAAAATGATTGCAGAAACAATCAATCACCAAAGATTCACATTCGAAGGCGTGAATCAAAGCCATAAAAATCGATATGGAATCCATCAAATGGATATTCTCAAAAATTCTGAAAAGAAGTCATCAAAGTCAATAATAAATGATAATAAGAAATCAGATAATCATGAATCGATTAAAATTGGAATCTCAAGCAAAATAGGCTAAACAGGCAAAATAGACTGAATGTAATCAGGTCAGTCGAGTGGCACTCTGAGAACAGTCTCGGGTTCTAGGTCAGTCGACTGGACTCAGAGGGTCAGTTGACTGGTGCCTGTTTTCTAGCATTTCCAGCCTATCTAAATGAAGAGCAAACTCTAGCCAATTCGTGACCGTACGAGCAATGGGCGTTAGGGGTTTATGCCAATCTATAACCCAGCCCTATAGGCTCTTCGATGCATCACCAAAAACATGTTCAAACAACGAAGCTAGGATTTTTAAAGATTTGACTTCAAAACACCAAAAATTGGAACATTCATAAAACCAATTCAATCCAAAGCAAATCAACACAGAATAGAAGTTAGGAATTCATACCTAACAATAAAGATAGATATAGACATAAATGTGAGATAAAAATCTCACCTTTTACACCAAAAACAAGAAAAAGAAGCTTGAAAACAAAGGATGATCAAACACTCTTCAATCTCAACTCTAAAAGCTCCAATCTAAGATCAGAAGCAATAATTTCCCAAATTAGGTTATAGGGAATTTCTGAAATTGGAGAGAGATTGAGATGGAGAAGAAGAAGGAGATGCTTACCTAAGCTTCTCTTTGATTTTGGAGCTAAACTTGGATTTTCTAAAGAAACTAGGGCTTAGGATTTTAATTTCCAATCTCCTTCACCATTTTTACTAAAGCTTAAGTGTTAGGAAAATATGAAGGAATGAAGAGGAGAGGTGGTGGAGATAGGATATAAGATGAGTTTGGTTAATGGGTTGAACCCCAAGTCCAAACCCAAAGCCCTAAGTGAAAAGATCAAAATTTTAGCTAGCTCCAAACATATGAAAGTTTATACTCAAAAAGGTCGCAAATGCCATTTTGAACTCAATGGAAGTGGTATCGAGTCCTAATCCGCGTCTTTGCAAAAGGTAACCTTTCGGACTTAAATCTGACTAGCGACGCTATATTTAAATAAAATATTTAAATATACAAATCGTTAAATATAAGGGTTGTTACATATGTCATCCCTCGGTCGTCACCGACCATTATCCGAGGTACCTCTACACCAACAAATTCCAACAACCACATAAGTTAAGTATCTGGGCTCCATACCATGATACGACCTTTTACCTAGAGGAAATGCACATACCCTAAAAGGCGCAACCCTCATAACCTTGCCGCATTTTTCCTGTTTCGACCATTTCCGTGTTGTGAGGTTCGACGATGTCTCGTCTACAAAGCTATGCTTTTCCCAAAAGCCATGCTTTGATCAACAAATGATCAGCATCATTTAGCATGCCACATTACCAAATTAGGAATATATCACTAGTAACCATCAACTACATAACCTCTGAGCTCGTACGTCTCAGAGAAGGGTGTTAAGCTAAGAGAATGAATTCTCCACCACCAATAGAAATGTATTTGATAGAAATATTTAATAGAAATCAACTTTACATCTCAAAGGGTAATGTCAGACATACATTCATACAAGTCCGTTCCAGGTTCGAACGGAACCGAAGGCACTTCCTCCAATTAAGGAATGAAGTCCTTGCAAATCCGGATATTCACTAATCACGTCCGGATTCCCCATCACAAAGTGCGATATAAATCTCTATACCGGAGCAACTCAGCAATATCAGTTTGATCTGATAATTCATTTTTCTATGTTTCTGTATGATCATTTATTTTTTGTTGTCTCCCTGTCTAGCAAATTTCGGGGACGAAATTTTCTTATGGGGAATCTGTAACGATCCCGGTTTTAAGCTAAATTTAACTTAGTAATTTACATAAATTTTTGGATTAAATTATGTATTAATTTGAATTTTTCCAAAATAAATAAAATATATGTTTATTTTATATAGATTATAAATAGAATTTGGGATTTGAAATTCAAAATAAAAATATCTTGGAATTGAATTTGGATTTGAAACTCTATAATTTAAAACTAATGGAAAATTTGTTTTCTAATTTTAATACACACACACACATTATGATTTGAAAGTTATATTTGAATTTAATATAGTAAATTTTCAAATTCTATTTGAAAGTTAAAATTCTATATTTTGAAAACTAATATATATATACACACATACATATGTATGTATATATATTTAAACTAAATGGAAAATTATAATATATAAAACATAAAAACATAATAGTTCAAATTTGAATAGAATTTGATTAAAAAAAGATTTAAAATACATTTTCTCTTAAAATGAATAGATATGGTTTTATATTTATAAATTTAAAATATAAATGCATATGTAAACATAAAACTAATTAAGGATTTAAACACAAAATGCTTATATTTTAACAAGTGTAGGCTTATCATTTTATGTAATTACATGTGTAAGCTTGGGTTTAAAGTGGCAATTTGATTTTCTCTTAAAATTTAAATTACAATAACATGTTATTAAAGAAAACCTGGTTGCTTAATTTATCAGTTTAAAAATTATTATATTACATCCTTTTTTCTTAAATCTTCATCATCTTTCAAAAGAAAATCAAAAAAATGAAATCAAAACTTCAGTTTGCAAACCTGAAGCATCTCAACCTGAAGCAACTGATTTAAACAATCAAGAAAATCAAAACCTAAAGAAAAAAATTCAACTCAAACAAGCTTTATAAAATCAAGAAGCATGCAAGATTTAACTCAGTTTTTCAAGCTTCAGTTCAATGAATAAAGCAAACTAATTCAACATCAAGTATAGATTCAAAATCAAGCAAGTTAAGGTCAGTCAAAGTTTCCAGAATTCATTTTCCACGCTCTGTCGTCCTCTGCTTTCAATTTACAGGTGAGCAAACTCACTTATATCTGCCTATATACTTTGATATAGTGGTTGATACTTGAAGTATGATGTGGAATCTGCTTGTATAGTTGTGTGAATATGACTGCATGTTTGTAAATATATGTGTGCGTGTCTATATATATAAGAAAAAATTATCTCTATCCTTACTTTACAGGTTTTGAAACCTGTTCAAAAATGCAAACCATCCTACCTAAACCATTTAGGGATTTAATCTCTGAATCAAAAGTGTTCACGCATGTGTAATATCATTTTTAAAAATAGATTTAGGTGGAAATATTGACTAAATATTTTTAAATTTGGATATTATAGTAATGTTCAATTTCAAGTCAGAAAAACAATTGCCTAAATTTCATGTTTCAATTATATAACCTAATTCGTATTTGGAAATTATGAATTTTGATTTAAAAATCAGGTTTTTTAAGTTTATATTCATGGCGAAATTTCGAGATGAACTGAAATCGTTCTTCTTGAAAATTCTAGCGATCAACGTTGAAATGGATATCGTGTTCGAGTTTGGAGGTAGCCTGGGTGGTGGAGATTCGTGGAAAAATGGTTAGATATTTTTCTAACCACTATGGTGGTCAGACGACAAGGATCTAGGGTTTAAAGCCAAGTTTTGGTGGTGATCAGAATTAAAGTTGTTGCGTCATCGTGGATGAACCGGAGTTGATGGTTCCGGTGGGAATCGAAGCATAGGAGTTCAATGAAGCTCTGGCCGGAGTCTCGACGTTTTAATGGCCTGAGGCGATGAAGCAAGGCATTTTTATGTGATCTAGTTAGTTCCAGTAATTGATCAAACTGGTCGATTTCGTGTTTCGATCGAATTCGATGAACTAGGTGGCCGTAGCGTTTGTAGGGGTTGTCGACGACATGTCGAAGGTCAAGGCAGTGACCGGAGGTGATCAAAACGGTCATGCACGTGCACGTGTGCATTTGGGTGTCAGGTTGGGTTTGATTGGAGAAGATGAAGTTTGTCTCGAAGATGGTCTCGGGAATTTGGTATTGGGGCTCGAATAGGTTATTGAGTAGCTTGCTGGTGATTACAACAAGATTTAAAATTTAGAAACAAAATAAAATTTAAAAGAAAAGGATGGGTTTTGACTCGGTGCAAGGCTCGGGTAAATAGGCAAATGACTCGGGTTAAAACCCGAAGTTGTCTCGGGTATGTGGTGCTACAGATTTTTAAACTTTAAAATAAATACAAATTTAAAAATGTTTAACTTATTCATTTTAAATAATTAATATTTTGTTTAAATTTGGTATTAGTGAAGGGTTTTGAAAATAAATCATTTTAAAATTACTAAGTTTAGAATGTTTTAAAATATATATAACCTTTATTTTTAAAGTTTATTTTAAATAAACTTAATAACGAAATTAAGGGGTTAATCAAATGTTTTTAAATTGTTAACTTAAAAGTTTAAGTTAATTGATTTGTTAATGATGATTTATTACCAAGGTTTATTAATTTAAGGTTTTTAATGATAATTAAGTGATTGATTAAAATAAATGATTTATCTTTTAATTAATTAAAGTTTAAGTAATTAAAAATTAATTAATTAATGACAGTAATTAAAAAGGTAATTACTTAAAGGATAATTACTTAATGATAGTAGTTAAAGAATAATTAATTAATTAATTTCTTAATTGATGATAAAAGGGTAATTAATTACTTAAGATAATTACTTAATGAAAGTAATTAATGATAATTTATTAATGATTAAGGGTTGATTAATCAAATGATTAAAGAATAATTTATTAAAGGATAATTAATTTATGTGATTAATTAATTAAGGTAATTAATTTGAGGATAATTAATTAATGAAAGTAATTAATGGATAATCTATTTATTAAGGGTTGATTAATTAATGTAATTGAATAAGGATAATTAATTAAAGAATAATTAAATAATTAAAGGTTAATTATTTAATGATTGAAGGTTGATTGATTTATTAATAAAGGTTGATTAAATAAATGATTAATTTATTTATTAAGGTTAATTAATAAATAATTAAAGGATAATTAATTAAAATGGTTTGTAATTAATTAATGTTAATTAACCAGAATTAATAATTTATTCATAAGTAATTAATCTGGTTTAAATTAATCAGTTGACTAACTGATCTTACTTATGGATATTTGGATTGTATGTAATGTTTTGAATTGTGTGATATCCTTGATGTGTGATGATTCTGTGATATGATTGAGCTGTGAACTGTGATTTATTTATCCGTGATGAATTTACATATTTATCTGTGAATCTGTGAATGAAAGATAAGTGTTATAGGATTATATCACTTATCGATATTGCTGTGTTTGGATTGTGATGATTGATAATATTGTACTGTTGTTTAAAACCCCAGGACTACACCATACACACAAAAAAATATGGATTTCAAATTGGTTAAGTCATAGATGTTTGAATTTAATATTATTTTATTCAAAATAATGAAAGGGTTTTAATAGTTGAATTTTGAATCCAAATGATTTGGAAATGAAATTGAGTTAAATTTGAAAAGCTTTTGGAAAGGAATTTGAAATTGAAATTTAGTTTGAATATAATATATCTTGTTTAAGTTTTGAAATTATTTTGGAAATTATGGTTTGAAGGGGTCATACAAGTTATATAATTTATATATATGGATTTTTAACCATTTTAAAAGTAGTATTTTGGGAATTTAAATTTAACCCAAGTTTATACTTTAAAAGGCTATAATTTGTGCAAATTTAATCAGATTTTTCCAAAATGAAAAGCATTTGTTTTTCAAATGATAATATCTTTTAGATAAAGGAAAGAATTCCCAGTTTTTTTGAAAGGATTTCAAATTTGAAATTAAAATAGTTTTAAAAGCTATGAATGAATCTTTGTGAAAGATTGGTGAACTTTGTATTCAAAGTGAAGAGGATCTTAAAAGGGTGTATCTTTTGTTTTAAAGGATTGAAAGTGGAAAATTGTTTAAACCATTCAAAAGGAAGGTTTTGGGCTAAAGGTTTTGACTTAACTAAGATCCCAATATATCCATATGGTTTTAAAATTAAGCGCTCATTATTTAGTTTAGCCGGGAGAGGACTTTATGTCATATAACCCATTCCGAATAATGATACGACGAAATAGATAGCATTTGAGGACAGTGGTGAAGATTGGGTATTTTCGAGAACGATAGGATTACCTATCGATTGTCTCTGCATCGTATGGCCATGGTATAGAGATCTCCATATGTGATGGGGAGTTCGATCGGGATTGTGAATACCCGAATTTGCAAGGACTTCTTTGAAAGTGCCTTCGGTTCCGTTCGAACGCGGAACAGACTTGTACGGTTGTATGTCTGACATTACACTTTGAGATATAAAGTTGATTTCTATCAAATACATTTCTATTGGTAGCGGAGAATTTATTCTCTTAGCTTAACACCCTTATGTGAGACGTACGAGCTCAGAGGTTATGTAGTTGATGGTTATTTATGAAATACTCCCAATTTGGTAGTGTGGCATGCTGAGTGCTGCTAATCATTTGTTGATCGAAGCATGGCTTTTATGAAAAGCGTAGCTTTGTGGACGAGATTTTGTCAAACCTCACAATCCGAAAATGGTCGAAACAGGAAGAATACAGCAAGGTTATAAGGGTCGCGCCCTTTAGGGTATGTGCATTTCCTTCTGGATAAAAAGTGGTATCATGGTATGGAGCCCAGATACCTAACTTGCGTGGTCGTTGGAATTTGTTGGTGTCGAGGCCTTGGATAAAGGTTGGTGACGACCGGGGGATGGCATACTCGTGTGAGTAGTTACCTAGTTACAATGGTAACCCGACCTTGTGTTGGCAGAGAGCTGATTAAGTTCTCGGGGCGTCCCTTCAGAAGCGTACCCATTTGGTGAGGAAGTTCCTTAGCCTGGCCATTATTGGAAATCCAATCATCCAATACAAGCTCTGTACGATTGCAATTGTATAACCTGCCATTCTTTAATGGTAGCTATAGTAGGCATAGTATAATGGTACCTATGCTAGCTAAGATTAATATTATACTTTCGAAATGTTTTCTACACTATGCACTAATAATAATATCAAAAGGATTTTGGTTATCAAGCATGTTTGACTATCATAAGGAGAAATCTCCCCCAATTGTGCGATTGCATTGTGTGTGTGCCGGGAGGCCTTATTGTAGTTTCATTTTCCAAAAATCATAGCGAATTTCCTTTTATTTTCTTTTGTTCAAGATAAAACTGTTTTCACTTGCTCACACCTGCCCCATGACTGACCCGGAGTTCATTGTTCCCTTTCTAAACTCTGGTGCCCACAATTTTCCACACGGGCAGCCTAGAGTCAGATTTTAAGATAATCAGCTAGTAGATGTAGAGTTGATATCTTTAAGTCTTTGGATTTGGCGATCGCATTATGCTATATTGTAGCATGATGGTGATTCGAGTTTAGAGATATTTGGAGCTTGGAATTGAAGATGTTATCTTTCCGCTGCTGTGGCCGTTTGTCTTCTGTTGTTGTATCTTTCCGTTGTTGTATATCTATCTCTGATATTGTTGATAATCATTTGTATCAGATCAGTTGTATCAAATGTTGTGTATCAATAAAATTATTCTTCTGTTTCCGCTGTGTTGTGTTCACCTAATGTTGTTATAAGCTCCGATGAACCCTACTCAACGTTTGAATCTGCGGCATTCGAATACGGGTAATGTATTTAGGTGTCGATTTTCAAAGGTCGAGTCAGGGTCGTTACAGTTTAGAAAATTTTCAATTTAATTCACAATTTAATCCAAAAATTTATATAAATTACCAAATTTAAATTTAGCTTAAGACCGAGATCGTTACAAAATATAAGAACATTTCTCTATCTTTCTATCAGCTATTTCAGTTTATGAGTTGCGCAAAGATACAAAAAGGAAAATCAAACAATTTCAACTTCAAAGTTTCAACTGAGCAGATTCAAGTTCATCTCATCATAGAAAAGATCATCTCAGATCAACAATTAAACAAATCCTTTACAAGCTCAACCTGAAGTCTAAAGCAAAGCTTCAGATCAATTCAAAGGATTCCAGTTTTTAAAATTTAGGCTTCCCTGTTCTCTGCTTTGTCAAATTCCCGGTGAGCAAATATACTTAAACCTATGTATATACATGAGATGCTTGTGTTAACACTTGAAGTATGCAAGGATAAATGTTGTTCAGTTTTTAAGTATGCTCGCATGTAAACACATGTGCATAAAGGTAACTGTGCATGTCTATGTTGTTTCTCTATTTGAATAACAAGCTTAATCTCTTGATATAAATTCAATTTCTCCTTATGTAATCTATTTTAAGCCATGATTTCTAAATGAAAAAGGATGATAACAATGTAATATTGATTTTAAATATGGATACAAAAATTTAAATTAAGTATTTATTTCAAAAATGAACGATTACAGAGAAAATAGAATATAAGTCAAAATTTGATCATCTTGAAATCAAGTTTGGATTGTGTAAACAAATTCATATTGTAAATTGATTAATCTTAAAAATCAAATCATAATTTTTAGTTTGGTATAATTCGAGTTATGCTGAAGTTATCGGTTTTGGGTATTTCGTCATTTGCCGACGATCGATGACGATTTGAAGCTCGGGGTCGTTGTCGAAGGTGGCTTAAGGGATGATGATCTCTGGAAAAATAGTGTTAGATTTTTTCAATGGCCGTGGTGGCCAGGGAACGTCGGAATAGGGTTTCAACGACAGATTGGGTTGTCGATGTTTTCGAGGTGATGGCGTAGCCATGGGAAGACCGGACTCGATCGTGGGGAAGGAGAACGATGTGGGGTTCGTGACGATGCTCTGGACGAGGCGGCTGAATTTTCGGTGGACGAGATCATCGTCGGCAAGGGGATATGTCGATCGGGTTGAATTCTTGTTCGTGTTGAGGTGTTCATTTTCGATTCGTAGGAGAATACGTTAATGTAGGAAGTCGAGTAGGTAGGCGAGCTCGACGTCGATTTGTCGATGGTCGCAGAGTTGGCCAAAGATGACCAGATCGACGTGCACCGTGCATACGTACACGTTGAAGTCTGGAAAAGTTGTTGTTTGGGGAAGATGGATGTTGCTTGGGATCATGCATGAGAAAATGTGAGGTGGACTCGGGTCTGCTATCGGGTAGGCATGAGTATACAACACTGTTTTAAAAATTTAAAATAAACAAAGTTTAAAAGAAAAAAAAATGTTTGTACTCGGGGAAGTCTCGGGGGAGTTTGCATTGGAATCGGGTGTGACTCGGGAAAAGCTTGAGTCTATGTACTTTTGTAAGGTAACAAATTTTAAATTTTAAAAACAAATCAAGTTTTATTTTACAAACTTTCTTAAACCATTTAAAATAATTGTTTTATTTAAGTGCTGGAATAGTGAAGAAAAGAATTTTAATTTAAAATTATTTTAAATTAATTAAGTTTAAAATGTTTTAAATTTAATCTTTATTTTTAAATTAATTTAATAATAAAAAAGATAAAATGTTTTAGTTGTTAATTAACTTAAAAATCTAAGCTAATTTATGGATTAATAATAATTTTTTTGCAAAGGTTAAAAGTTTAAAGATTAAAATGTCTTTAAAGTTAATTGATTAATAATTACTTTGCTAATTACTTTGTGTAATTAAATTAAAGCTAATTTCTTTGTGTAATTAATTTAAGGCTAATTACTTATTGTGATTATATCAAAGGATAATTAGTTAAGATAAATTAATGAAAGTAATTTAAGGTAGTTAATTACTTAAAGATAATTACTTAATTAAAAGTAATTTAATGATTAAAGTTGATTAATCAAGTGATTTAAAGGATAATTACTCAAGTAATTAATTTGTGATTTATTAATATAAGTGATTAGGGATAATCACTTATGGTAATTAATTAAGGATAATTAATTAAATGGTAATAATTGAGGGTTAATTAAATAATGTAATTAATTAATGATATTTAATTAAGGGATAATTAAATATTTAGACATTAATTATTTAATGATTAAAGGTTGATTGATTTATTAATTAAGGTTGATTAATTAATAATTAAAGGTTAATTAATTTATTATTAAAGGTTAATTAATAAATGATTAAAGAATAATTAATTAAAATGGTTTGTAATTAAGTGATGTTAATTAATCAGTTTAATGCTAATTAATTTGAGTTAGAAATTCATTCATAAGTAATTAATCTGCTTTAAGTTAATTATAATCAGATAGTTAATTTATTTTGCTTATGGATGATTTAGATTGTATTGAATACTTGAATTAATTGTTATCTCTGATCTGTAATATTCTCTGATGTAAATTGTTGAATTGAGTTGTGTGTAAATTATTTATCTGTGTTGAATTTAGATATCTATCTGTGAATCTGTGAATGAAGATAAGCATTATAGGATTATACCTCTTATCGATATTGCTGTGCTTGGATTGTGATGATTGATGATATTGTATTGTTGTGTGTAAAACCTGTAGACTACACCACACACACACACAAATATAAATTGCACAAGGAATTGGTTAAGTCATAGATATTTGAATTAAATAGTATTTTATTCAAATGGTGAAATGATTTTAAAAGTTGAATTTTGAATTCAAAATGGTTTGGAAAAGAAATTGGGTTAAATCCAAGAAACCTTTGAAAAGGAGTTTTGAAATTAAAATAATTTGATTTGAATTTGAATTCAAGATTTTGAAGTTGAATTTTATATATGTATAGAATTTGAGATTTTGTAAACTATGGTTTAAAAAGGATCCACAAGTTATATAATGTGTATATATATATATATATGGATTTTAAACCATTTTAAAAGTATTATTATGGAAATTTAAAATTAACCCAAGTTTATACTTTAAAGGCTATAACTTGTGCATATTTGAGCGGATTTTTCTGAAACGAAAACTTTTTGTTTTCAAATGATAATTGCCTTCATATAAAGAAAGAACTTCCATTTTTTTGAAACAATTTCGAGTTATGAAATGGAAATTGTTTTTAAGGCTATGAATGAATCTTTGTTAAAGATTGGTGAACTTTGTTTTCAAATTAAAGCGGATCTTCAAGGATGAATCTTTTATTTAAAAGATTAAAAGTGGAAAAAAATTAATCCATTTGAAGAAAAGGTTTTGGGCTTAAAGTTGTGACTTAACTAAGATCCCAATATATCCATATAGTTTTAAAATTGAGCGCTCATTATTCGGTTTAGCCGGGAGAGGACTTTGTGTCATATAACTCATTCTGAATAGTGATACGACGAAATGGATAGCATTTGAAGACGTCGGTGAAGACTGGGTATTTTCGAAAGCGATAGGATTACCTATCGAATGTCTTTTCATTGAGTCGCGCCGGTATAGAGATCTCTATACGTGATGGGCAGTTCGATCGGGGTTGTGAATACCCGGATTTGCAAGGGTTTCTTTTGAAGTGCCTTCGGTTCCATTCAGACCCAGGATGGACATGTATGGTTGTATGTTTGACAGTAAACTTTGAGAGATAAAGTCGATTTCTATCAAATACATTTCTGTTGGTGGCAGAGAATTTATTCTCTTAGCTTAACACCCTTCTCTGAGACGTACGAGCTCAGAGGTTATGTAGTTGATGGTTATTAGTGATATACTCCTAATTTGGTAGTGAGGCATGCTGAGTGCTGATCATTTGTTGATCGAAGCATGGCTTTTGTGAAAAGGGTAGCTTTGTGGATGAGACTTCGTCGAACCTCACAACCCGGAAATTGCCGAAACAAGAAAGATGCGGCAAGGTTATGGGGGTAGCACCTCTTAGGGTATGTGCATTTCCTTTTGGATAAAAAGTTGGTATCATGGTATGGAGCCCAGATACTTAACTTATGTGGTTTTGGGAATTTAATGGTGTTGATAGCTCTCGGATAAAGGTTGGTGACGACCGGGGGATTGCATACTCGTGTCAGTAGTTACCTAGTTATAGAGGTTACCCGACCTTGTGTTGGCAGAGATCCGGCTAGGTTCTCGGGGCATCCCTCCAGAGGCGTAGCCATTCGGTAAGGAAGTTCCTTAGCCTGGCCAATGTTGGAAATCCAATCAACCAATACGCGCCCTTTACTATTGCAATTGTATAACCTGCCATTCTTAAATGGTAGCAATAACAGACATAATATAATGGTACCTATGCTAGCTAAGATTAATATTATACTTTCGAAATTGTTTTCTGCACTATGCACTAATAATAATATCAAAAAGATTTTACGTATCAAGCATATTTGACTATCATAAGGAGAAATCTCCCCCAAGTGTGTGATTGCATTGTGTGTGTGCCGGGAGGCCTTATGGTAGTTTCATTTTTCAAAAAGCATTGTGGAGTTCTTTTATTTCCCTTTGTTTCCTTTTTTTTCAAGATAAACAGTTTTCGTTTGCTCACACCAATCCCATGAGTGACCTGGAGTTTATTATTCCCTTTCTAAACTCTGGGTGCCCACAATTTTCCACACTGGCAGCCTAGAGTCAGGTTATCAGATAATCAGCTAGTAGATGTAGCTTTTGGCAATCTTTGAAGTATCTGGATTGGCGATCGCATTGTGCTTCTCTTCAACATTCGGGATCGGAATTTCTTAAGTTCAACTTGATGGTGGTTCGAGCTTATTGGTTTGGAGTCTTTGGAGCTTGGCATTGAAGATGTTACCTTACCGCTGCTGTGGCCGTTTGTCTTCTACTGTTGTTCTTACCGCTGTTGTATATCTATCTCTGATATTGATATTCATTTGTACCATTGTTGTATCAAATGTTGTATATCAAATAAAGTTATTGTTTTGTTTCCGCCATGTCATCATTACCTAATGTGTTATAAGCTCCGACGAATCGGATTTCAACGGTTGAATCTACGGCATTCGAATACAAGCGAAGTATGGATGTCGATTTTCAAGCGCTAAATTTCGGACCGTCACATTTGGAATCGGAGTGGCGCGGCGGAAGCGTGGTGGGCCCATAATCCATTTCCAAGATCGAAACCTAGCTCTGATACCACTTGTTATGATCCAAAATCTAGCGTTCAAAAATCGACATCAAATACCTCACTTGTATTCGACTGTCGGAGATTCAAACGTTGAACTCCGGTTCGGTGGAGCTTATAACAATATTAGATGAATACAAAACAGCGGAAACAAAACGAATTTCATTGATAACATCACAAATACAATATGGATACAAAATTTGATTACAACAAATAACCACCATCATCAGAGTTCCATATACATGGAATAAAACAACAAAACAATAACACCATAGCGGAAAAGATAACAGAGCTATATTAACTCCAATAGACTCTTCAAAAGAAAGAGAGAGCGAGAATCCAACATAAGCACCTTCAATCCAAACTTCAAAGCTTCCAAAAGATTCCCAAACCAAAAGCTTCAAAATCCAACAGCTTCCAAAACCAAAGACTCCAAAAACTTCAAAGATCCAAATCTACTATCCAAGCTAGCTCCAGAACACAGATAACCTGTTTCTAGGCTGCCCGTGTGGAAAATTATGGGCACCTGGAGTTTAGGAAGGGAACAATAAACTCCGGGCCCGTCATGGGACTGGCATGAGTAAACAAAAACAGTTGTTTGTACAAAAACAATTTATAAAAGAAATTCGTTCATGCTTTTGGAAAATGAAACTACCATAAGGCCTCTCGGCGCACACACATTGCAATCGTACACTTGGGGAAGATTTCTCCTTATGATAGTCAAACTTGCTTGGTACGAGTAAACTCTTTTTGATATTATTATTAGTGCATAGTGTGAAATCATTTCGAAATTATAATATAAATCTTAGCCAGCATAGGTAACATTATATTATGCCTGTTATAGCTACCACCTGAGGCCACAGGTTATACAACTGCAATCGTAAAGGGCTCGTATTGTTTTGTTTGGATTTCCAACAATGGTTAGGCTAAGGAACTTCCTTTCCGAATGGGTATGGCTCTAGAGGGATGCCCCAAGAACCAAACCGTATCTCTACCAACACAAGTCCAGGTTACCTCTGTAACTAGGTAACTACTGACACGAGTATGTCATCCCTTGGTCGTCACCGACCTTTATCTCGGGATTCACGAACAAATAGCAACAACCACATAAGTTAAATATCTGAGCTCCATACCATGATACCACTTTTTATACAGAAGGAAATGCACATACCCTAAGGGGCGCTACCCTCGTAACCTTGCCGCTTCCTTCCTGTTTCAACTATTTTCGGGTTGTAAGGTTTGACAAGGTCTCGTCCACAAAGCTACGCTTTTCACAAAAGCCATGCTTTGATCAACAAATGATCAGCATCACTTAGCATGCCACATTACCAAATTGGGAATGTATCACTAATAACCATCAATTACATAAACTCTGAGCTCGTACGTCTCAGAGAAGGGTGTTAAGCAAAGAGAATAAATTCTCCGCCACCAAATAGAAATGTATTTGATAGAAACCAACTTTACGTCTCAAAGTGTAATGTCAGACATACATTAATACAAGTCTATCCTAGGTCTGAATGGAACCGAGGCACTTCAAAAGAAGCCCTTGCAAATCCAGGTATTCATAATCTCGGTCGGACTCCCTATCACATATGGAGATCTCTATACCATAGCTACTCAGTGTAGAGACATTCGACAGGTAATCCTATCATTCTCGAAAATATTCGATCTTCACCACCGTCTTCAAATGCTATCCATTTCGTCATATCATTATTCAGAATGGATTTTATGACATAAAGTCCTCTCCCGGCTAAACCAAATAATGAGCGCTAATTTTTAAAACCATATGGATATATTGGGATCTTAGTTAAGTCATAATTTTTCAACACATGGTTTCCATAACCTTTCTTTTGAATGGTTTAAACAAATTACAATTTTAATCTTTTAAATAAAAGATACACTTTTAAGATCCTCTCAATTTAAAAACAAGCTTCACCAAATATTTCACAAAGATTCATTCATAATATTTAAATAAAAGATCTATCTTTGAGATCCTCTTTTGTGTGAAAACAAAGTTCACTAAATCTTTAACAAAGATTCATTCTTAATATTTAAACAAAAGATCTATCTTTGAGATCCTCTTTTGTTTGGAAACAAAGTTCACCAAATCCTTAACAAAGATTCATTCATAGCTTTCAAAACTATTTCAATTTCAAATTTGAAATCTTTTCAACAAAAACTGGAATTCTTTCTTTATATGAAAGCTATTATCATTTGAAAACAAATGCTTTTCATTTCCGAAAAATCCGATTAAATTAACTCAAGTTATAGCCTTTCAAAGTATACATTGGAAAATCGGCGAACTGCCGTATTCCCGACAAGTTCTATTTGAATTAAATTTAAATTCCCACAATAATTATTCAATATACTTCAAAATGGTTTAAGAATCCATATATATTGTATAACTTGTATAACCCTTTCAAACCATGCTTTTCAAAATAATTTCAAAATTTAATCGAGACACATTATATTCAAACTAAATTTCAATTTCAAAACTTCCTTTTCAATAGTTTTCATATTCAACCCAATTACATTTCCAAACCATTTTGGATACAAAATTCAACTTTAAAATCATTTCAACATTTGAATAAAATAATATTAAACTCAAATATCCGTGACTTAACCAATTCCTCATGAAATCCATATTTGTGTGTGTGTGGTGTAGTCCAGGGGTTTTACACAACAGTACAATATCATCAATCATCATAATCCAAAAACAGCAATATTGATAAGCGGTATAATCCTATAACACTTATCTTTCATTCATAGATAAACACTTTATATCCATCACAGATAAATAGATCACAGATCACAGCTTAATCAAAATAATCACATCACAGAACATCACATATCAGAGATATCAAACAATTCAAAGCATACAATCCAATCATCCATAAGTAAGATCAATTTATCACCTGATTATAATTAATTTAAACCAGATTAATTCCTCATGAATAAATTACTAATCCTGGTTAATTAATTTATTTCAAGCCATTTGCTATTATTTTAATTTATTAATGAAATTAATTAATCAACTTTAATTATTGAAATTAATTAATTATCCTTAATTAATTTCATTAATTAATAAATCTTTAATTACTTAAGATTTTAATCATGTAACGACCCGTATTTTACTTGTTGATAAATCGTAAAATAGTTGCCATTAAGTCGTTAGTATTGCTTAAGTCGTTCTGAGTCTAAGTCGTATGTTAGTTTAGGTCGGCCGAGCAACCCAAGTCATGTGAACGACTTAGAGAAGTTGGTGGTAGTGGTTGCCGACTTAAGGGATAGAAGTATAGGAGATGGGTCGGTTGAACGAGTTACCGACCTAAGGGAGATAGGTCGGTGAGGAGACTTAAGGCAGGTAGCGGCTTAAGGAGGGGAGCGACCTAAGGGAAGTGAACGACTTAAGGGAGTCGGCGACTTAAGGGAGTTGGCGACTTAAGAGAATCGGCGACTTAAGAGAGTTAGCGGCTGATTTTAGTTTAGGTCGTAAGTCGTTAAGTCGTTGATCGTTAAGTCGTTAAGTTGTTGAGTCGTTGAGTCGTCCAAAGGACTTAGGACTTAGGTAGAAATGAGGCAGTGTGTTAGGTCGCTAAGTCGTATCCTGTTGAGTCTTAGGTCGTGCCTAAGTGTTAGATCGTGTGTGTTAAGTCGCGCGCATGTGTTAAGTCGCGCATAGGCTTGAGTCGTTAGGTCGTGTCTAAGTTAGGTCGTGTAGAGGCTTGAGTCGGTAGGCCGTGGGGTTGATGAGTCGTAAGTCGTGGGACCTTGTTAAGTCGTGACCGACTTAAGGGGGGGCGAACGACTTAAGGGTTTGGCCTATAAATACACGACCTTATCTCACTTTTTGGGATCCGGATTTTGAGACGAGTGCTACACTTCTTCACTTCTTATCTCTTCTCTACTCTAGTGCTTCCTTCCATCCAAAATTGAAGATCTACATTCTTCAAAGAGAGACTTCATCGTTTGAAGCGGAATCTTGTCGGATCAAGCTAGATCCTTTGCTGTCCAGATCTGAAGTTAGTTGCTTTTGAAACGTTTAGGTGATTCGGTGAGTGGTGGTTATCTCTCACACGGATCCAAAGGAGTATATTGGATCGGTGGCTTGTTTGTGTGCTAAAGATAGTGATTTCATGCATTTTCCTTAAGTCTGCATGTAGATCCATTGTTCATAAAGTTTTGATATCCACTTTACTACATGTTAACCTATGCTAGTTCATTCATCAAGATATTACTTAGAATTCATGCTTGTTAGATTTGGACTCTTTATTTACGAAATTGCTATTATTGTTATAACTGTTTATTTGGATCTTGTTTGAATGATTGATTACTTGGATTAATGATTGATCTGATTGATTGTTATAAATTAGTTGATTGATGATTTGATTTGGACAAGTTGGTCGAAGATGATTCAAAAGCTAAGTGGAAAGGCTCTTGAATAAGGAAAGCTGCTCGTGGCATATGAAGCGGATGATAAAGCTCATATGGATAGATTTGATGATGGTGTTGAGATGGGACTTTGCTATGATGCGATTAGGCAAAGCATGATGTTAAGGTGAGACTTTGCTATGATGCGATGAAGCAAAGCATGATGTGAGATAGACTTGGTTTAATCCAGACGGGATCATCCCAAGCATGTTGATAACTCGGTGATATGGTTCGAGTTCGTTGATAATGGTTGGCTCAAGAGGTGCTTGAGCTAGTATGAGAATAATCGTCAAGGAGGATGACTAGGAGGCTGAGATTTCATCGTTGTTGAAGGTTCTAGCATGCTCAAAGCAAGAGTACGCTGGGCAGATTCGATAGTCCCAAGACCAATAGTTGAAGGTCTAGTACTCTGGGCAGATTCGATAGTCCTAGGAACGGGTCACGATGACGTGCGGAGTTATGTCTAGAACCGGGGTTACCATTAGCCCTTGACGGACGGATGAAAAAATGAGCCGGTCATTCAATTAACGGTGATATCGAAGCAATGATAACAGTGATAGCCAGAGTCATGGATGTTTGGTTGTATCATTATTCAGTCTCAAGAGCGGTGCTTTTTGGGTGCTTATCTGATCTTGGTTTAGGCCTTGGGGGTTTGTACTTGGAAAACATCGACCTTGATTCGAGTGATAATTGCTTTACTCTAATTGTCTGCTTTGCTATGATTGTTTCTGCTTAGTGTGTCTGGGGCTATCACTGTAGAAAGATGAGGAGGGCGAGGGTTGGATTCCTATTCCTTTTTCCTTTATGCTCTCTTGGTATGTTGTTAGTTAATTTACCGCTCACTAAGACTGTTGTCTGACTCAAGGTTTTATGTTCAACTCTTATTACCTTGGGCTGTTCATCCATTTTGGGATGGGCAGACTAGGTAGCAGGTGACAGGTGCTGTTCTTAGTGACCAACGCTGTTGATGACGTAGACGAGCTGGAGGCTTTTGCATATTGTTTTTCTTACTATATGTACTGGATGTTCCGCTGCTAGTATGATTCTCTGAGTGTTATATAGTGAGGCTTGATGTATTGACTATTCAGATGTTTGTATCAAATTGTTTTGTAGTGTATTGATGAGATTATATTTAGTGAAGCTTCACTATATATATTTCTCTATTGTATTTTATCCCTGCGTTGTGAGTAATACGATAGAGTTTATTGTTTTACTTTAACCCTGATGATCGTCCATGGCGGCCTGGCACACTTTTCAGCGCACTATTTCCTTGTTTAGTGTAGGAGTTATGGGCGGTCGTCACATTTGGTATCAGAGCCCAGTTTAATCGATTTTAGCCAATGCTCGCTGACGTACTTACGTATGAGAGACGTAATTGTATTTTGATGGATGATTGCTATATATAATATAGTAGCTTAAAAGGATTTGAACCTCTTATGCACATGTTTCTCAAGGTGTACTAATCATTCTTTTATAGATATTAAGAATGAGTCGAAGAGGGAGACCAGCTGCTAGGGAAGGCCGTGCTGTTGAGGGGGCTGCTGATTATGCTGCTATGTTCGAGGCCATGATGACTTCGATCATGAGATGGATGCCAACTCCAGGGCCAACGGTAGATGTTGGAGTTCAAGTTCAAACTCCAAAACAGGTGGATTTTGCTAAGCTGTGTAAAGACTATACTGCTCTTGGAGGAAAGGTTTTCTTGGGAACAGAATCAACCATAGAAGTCCAGAGATGGATAGATGCTTGTAGAAGGATCTTTGGTGATTTGGGAATCGAGGATGTAACCAAAAGGAAGCTTGCATCAAGACAGCTTCAGGGAAGAGCTTCTGATTGGTGGAACTCTATCACCATTGATACTCCAGAGGAAGAAATTACTTAGGAGCAATTCCAAGTCAGATTTGAAGCTAAGTTCATTTCTACAGCTCAGAAATCTATTCCGTTCAAGAAATTTGTGGAACTCAAGCAAGATGGAAAACCAGTTCTTGAGTATGTTTCTGAGTTTGAAGCTTTGTCCAAGTATGCTCGGTCGTATATTGAATCTCCCTATCAGAAGAATGAGAAGTTTGTGATAGGTTTGGAAACTTATCTTGGGAGACAGTTGGTGGATCATCTAGACGATCCATTTGAGAAGCTTGTGGAGAAAGCTCTCAGGCACGAGAATCTGTTTCCTAAGGAAGGATCTGTTGTTGCTGTGACTAAGGAGGAATCTAAACCACAGCAGGGTGGAAACAAGAAGAGAAAGCAGCAGCAGCAGAAGGGTAAGGATGGCCAGAAGAAGCCGAAAGGTGATGTGACCTGCTACAACTGTCAGCAGAAGTACCATTTCTCCACAGATTATAAGAATCCAAAGGTGCCGGTGAAGTGCCACAACTGTGAAAAGCCGGGGCATATTAAGAGGAATTATCCAGAACCGAGGAAGGACAAACAGATTATGCAAGCCTATGCTTTGGGAGCATTGCCATCATCTTCAAAAGCTCCTATTGCAGAAGAGAAAGGAAAGAGTGTGGTGGTACAAGGTACCCTTTCCATTTGTGGTATTCCAGTTAGAGTGTTATTTGATACTGGGGCGTCACACTCCTTTGTTTGTAATGAACTTGTAGGCCGGTTGGGTTTGGAACCGGATATTGTGAATAGACCATTGGTTGTGACTAATCCAGTTGGGGGTTCGTCTTGTTTGTGTATGGTATGCCGTGGTCTGGTTGTGTTGAGTCATGATTGCTCTTTTGTTTGTGATTGTTTTGTTCTAAACTTTGCGGGGTTTGGAATTATTTTGGGTATGGACTGGCTTAGAAAGTATGCGGCAAAGGTTGATTGTGAAAGGCTGGAGGTGACAGTCAAGAATGTGGAAGGGCGAAAGGTTGTGATACGATGTAATCATGAGGAAGGCGTCTTCATGAGTTTCATGTATTCGCTGGTTGTTCCACGGGATGGACTGTCATCGGTGCCAATTGTGAATGGATTTGAGGATATCTTTGATGAGGTCAAAGGGTTACCACCGCATAGAGAGATCGAGTTTCGTATCGATCTAGTTGAAGGAGCCAGACCTGTTGTGATGCCTCTTAGGCGAATGGCGCCTAGGGAACAGCAAGAGTTGAAGGTGCAAGTTGATGACCTTTTACAGAAAGGATTCATTAGGCGTAGTGTGTCCGAATGGGGTGCACCAGTTGTGTTTGCAACCAAAGTGGATGGATCGTTGAGGTTGTGTGTGGATTACCGTGAGCTGAATAAGATGACTAAGAAGAACGAGTATCCATTGCCGAGAATAGATGACTTGTTTGATCAGCTTCACGAAGCCAAGGTGTTTTCTCAGATGGATTTGGCAATCGGATTTCACCAATTAAGAGTAGCAAAGGATAGTGTGCCGAAGACTGCTTTTAGGACACCATCAGGTTTCTATGAGTGGTTAGTAATGCCATTTGGATTGACCAATGCACCAGCATATTTTGTGGATCTTATGAATAGAATGTTCAGGGATCAGTTGAACAAGTTCGTACTTGTGTTCATGGATGATATTTTGATTTATTCCAGAACTGAAGAAGAGCACAAGATGCACTTGCGGATTGTTTTGGAACTTACGGAAACAACAGCTGAGGGCTATGTTTTCGAAGTGTCACTTCTGGAAGAGCGAAGTGAGGTTCTTAGGCCAAGTTATCTATGGAAGTGGAATAGCGGTTGATCCCACCAAGGTGGCAGTGATCCAGGATTTGGTTAGACCTAAGAATGCATCTGATGTGAGAAGTTTTCTTGGATTAGCAGGATATTATCGTCGATTTATCAAAGACTTTTCCAAGGCAGCTGCACCATTAACAGGATTGACGAAAAAGAATCAAGTATTCAGATGGGATGATAAGTGTGAGCAAGCTTTCGGAATACTGAAAGAGCGACTGACAAATGCTCCTGTTTTGACTATTCCAAGTGGAAATGATGAGATAGTGCTTTACACCGATGCATGTGGTACTAGACTTGGAGTAGTGCTAATGCAGAAGGATAAAGTTGTTGCATATGCAAGTCGACAGCTGAAGCCACATGAAAAGAATTATCCGACTCATGATTTGGAGTTGGCAGCGATTGTATTTGCCTTGAAGATGTGGAGACATTACCTATTGGGAGTTCGATTTGAGTTGTTTATAGATCATAAGTCATTGAAGTACCTTTTCTCCCAGAAAGATTTGAATCTTCGACAGCAACGATGGTTGGAGTTTTCAGCATCATATGATTTTGGTATAGCCTATACTCCGGGAAAAGGTAACGCAGTGGCAGATGCGTTAAGTCGAAGACATGCAGAATTGGGAGCCATGTTTTCAGAATGGAAGAGCCTTGAGTATTTGGCTGGATTTGACTTCAGGCCTAGATGTGAATTGGAACCTGAGATGTTGGCAAACTTATCGATAAGACCTACTCTTGTGGAAAGAATTGGCAAGAGCCAAAAGCGAGACGATAAGCTTGTCAAGATTATCCATGATTTGGGATCTGGATTAGACCCATAAAAGGTAAAGGATTCGAAATCGATCGAGAGGGTTGGCTTCGGAAACAAGGACGACTGGTTGTTCCCGATATAGATGAATTGAGAAATGAAGTTCTGAAGGAGAGTCATCACTCAAAGCTGAAAATTCATCCAGGTGGAAATAAGATGTACCGGGATATGAAGAGAACCTATTATTGGGAAGGTATGAAGAAGGATGTTGGAAATTTTATTTCCAAATGCATGAACTGCCAGTTGGTAAAAGCCGAACAGAAGAAGCCAAGTGGATTGCTTCAGCCATTAGAAGTTCCTACATAGAAGTGGGAGCAAATATCGATGGATTTTATCGATGGGTCACCTAGAACCAGAGCAGGAAATGAAGGGATTTGGGTCATCGTAGATCGTTTGACTAAGAGTGCAAGATTCATTCCTGTTCGATCAACCAGGACTGCATCGAAATTGGCTGAGCTATATGTTAAGTGGATAGTTCGATTCCATGGTATTCCGAAAAGCATAGTGAGCGATCGAGACCCATTGTTCACTAGTGGATTTTGGAAGAGCTTCCAGGAAGTTTTGGGAACCGAGTTGTGTTTGAGTACAGCTTATCACCCCAAACAGATGGTCAGACCGAGAGAGTCAACCGAGTTTTGGAAGATCTCCTCAGAGCATGTGTTTTGGATTTCGGAGGATCGTGGGAAGATCGTCTTCATTTGGTGGAATTTTCATATAATAACAGTTACCAGTCAAGCATTGGTATGGCGCCGTATGAAGCATTGTATGGAAGACCGTGTAACTCTCCGACATGTTGGTTGGAAACGGGAGAAAAGTTGATACTTGGGCCAGAAATGATTCAACAGACTACGGATTGTATAGCGATCATTCGGCAACGAATGAAGGCAGCCCAAGACCATCAGAAAAGTTATGCCGATAAGCGTCGTAAGGATTTGGAGTTCGACATAGGTGATATGGTTTTTGTGAAGATTTCTCCACCGAAGAATGTTATTCGATTCGGGAAGAAAGGGAAATTGACTCCGAGATTTGTTGGACCATTTTCGATCATCGAGCGAATTGGAAAGCTCGCCTATAAATTGGAATTACCAGAAAAGATGTCGGGTGTGCACAATGTTTTTCATGTATCGTATCTACGGAAGTATGTGCACAACTCGAATACGGTGGTTTCTGCTGATAGTTGTGAGGACTTTGAGATTGATCCAATCGTTGAGAGACCTCGTAAACCGCTTCGTGTTGTGGAAACTGACACGAAACAGCTTAGGAGGAAGGTAGTCAAGTTGCTCAAGGTACAATGGAGTGATGATGTTAACGACTGTACATGGGAGGAGGAAGAGAGGATGAAGGCAGCTCATCCTGAACTCTTCGAGGTATGGCCCTAAGGTGTCATGACATCTTATGAATTTGTAATTTTTTCTAGTTTTAGAATTCTGCATGCTAGGTTAGTAATTAGATGCATGGGTTGTTGGTTGCTATGGATGGTAGGCATGCGGAATAGTTTATGATTGCTCTTGATTGTTTGGAATTTCGGGGGCGAAATTCCTAAGGGGGAGAGAATGTAACGACCCGTATTTTACGTGTTGATAAATCGTAAAATAGTTGCCATTAAGTCGTTAGTATTGCTTAAGTCGTTCTGAGTCTAAGTCTTATGTTAGTTTAGGTCGGCCGAGCAACCCAAGTCATGTGAACGACTTAGAGAAGTTGGTGGTAGTGGTTGCCGACTTAAGGGATAGAAGTATAGGAGATGGGTCGGTTGAACGAGTTACCGACCTAAGGGAGATAGGTCGGTGAGGTGACTTAAGGCAGGTAGCGACTTAAGGAGGGGAGCGACCTAAGGGAAGTGAACGACTTAAGGAAGTCGGCGACTTAAGGGAGTTGGCGACTTAAGGGAATCGGCGACTTAAGAGAGTTAGCGGCTGGGTTTAGTTTAGGTCGTAAGTCGTTAAGTCGTTCAGTCGTTAAGTCGTTGAGTCGTTGAGTGGTCCAAACGACTTAGGACTTAGGTAGAAATGCGGCAGTGTGTTAGGTCGCTAAGTCATATCCTGTTGAGTCTTAGGTCGTGCCTAAGTGTTAGATCGTTTGTGTTAAGTCGCGCGCATGTGTTAAGTCGCACATAGGCTTGAGTCGTTAGGTCGTGTCTAAGTTAGGTCGTGTAGAGGCTTGAGTCGGTAGGCCGTGGGGTTGATGAGTCGTAAGTCGTGGGGCCTTGTTAAGTCGTGACCGACTTAAGGGGGGCGAACGACTTAAGGGTTTGGCCTATAAATACACGGCCTTATCTCACTTTTTGGGATCTGGATTTTGAGAGCTCGAGTGCTACACTTCTTCACTTCTTATCTCTTCTCTAATCTAGTGCTTCCTTCCATCCAAAATTGAAGATCTACATTCTTTAAAGAGTGACTTCATCGTTTGAAGTGGAATCTTGTCGGATCAACCTAGATCCTTTGCTGTCCAGATCTGAAGTTAGTTGCTTTTGAAACGTTTAGGTGATTCGGTGAGTGGTGGTTATCTCTCACACGGACCCAAAGGAGTATATTGGATCGGTGGCTTGTTTGTGTGTTAAAGATAGTGATTTCATGCATTTTCCTTAAGTCTGCATGTAGATCCATCATTCATAAAGTTTTGATATCCACTTTACTACATGTTAACCTATGCTAATTCATTCATCAAGATATTACTTAGAATTCATGCTTGTTAGATTTGGACTCTTTATTTACGAAATTGCTATTATTGTTATAACTGTTTATTTAGATCTTGTTTGAATGATTGATTACTTGGATTAATGATTGATCTGATTGATTGTTATAAATTAGTTGATTGATGATTTGATTTGGACAAGTTGGTCGAAAATGATTCAAAAGCTAAGTGGAAAGGCTCTTGAATAAGGAAAGCTGCTCGTGGCATATGAAGCGGATGATAAAGCTCATATGGATAGATTTGATGATGGTGTTGAGATGGGACTTTGCTATGATGCGATGAGGCAAAGCATGATGTTGAGGTGGGACTTTGCTATGATGCGATGAAGCAAAGCATGATGTGAGATAGCCTTGGTTTAATCCAGACGGGATCATCCCAAGAATGTTGATAACTCGGTGATATGGTTCGAGTTCGTTGATAATGGTTGGCTCAAGAGGCGCTTGAGCTAGTATGAGAATAGTCGTCAAGGAGGATGACTAGGAGGCTGAGATTTCATCGTTGTTGAAGGTTCTAGCATGCTCAAAGCAAGAGTACGCTGGGCAGATTCGATAGTCCCAAGACCAATAGTTGAAGGTCTAGTACTCTGGGCAGATTTGATAGTCCTAGGCACAAGTCACGATGACGTGCAAAGTTATGTGTAGAATCGGGGTTACCATTAGCCCTTGACGGACGGATGAAAGAATGAGCAGGTCATTCAATTAACGGTGATCGAAGCAATGATAACAGTGATAGCCAGAGTCATGGATGTTTGGTTGTATCATCATTCGGTCTCAAGAGCGGTGCTTTTTGGGTGCTTATCTGATCTTGGTTTAGGCCTTGGGGGTTTGTACTTGGAAAACATCGACCTTGATTCGAGTGATAATTGCTTTACTCTAATTGTCTGCTTTGCTATGATTGTTTCTGCTTAGTGTGTCTGGGGGCTATCACTGTAGAAAGATGAGGAGTGGGAGGGTTGGATTCCTATTCCTTTTTCCTTTATGCTCTCTTGGTATGTTGTTAGTTAATTTACCGCTCACTAAGACTGTTGTCTGACTCAAGGTTTTATGTTCAACTCTTATTACCTTGGGTTGTTCATCCATTTTGGGATGGGCAGACTAGGTAGCAGGTGACAGGTGCTGTTCTTAGTGACCAACGCTGTTGATGACGAAGACGAGCTGGAGGCTTTTGCATATTGTTTTTCTTACTATATGTACTGGATGTCCCGCTGCTAGTATGATTCTCTGAGTGTTTTGTAGTGAGGCTTGATGTATTGACTATTCAGATGTTTGTATCAAATTGTTTTGCAGTGTATTCATGAGATTCTATTTAGTGAAGCTTCACTATATATATTTCTCTATTGTATTTTATCCCTGCGCTGTGAGTAATACGATAGAGTTTATTGTTTTACTTTAACCCTGATGATCGTCCATGGCGGCCTGGCACACTTTTCAGCGCACTATTTCCTTGTTTAGTGCAGGAGTTATGGGCGGTCATCACAAATCAGTTAAAAGATAAACCATTTATCTTTATTATTTTAATTATCATTTAATCCTTATTTAAAAACCTTTGGAAATAAATCATCATTAACACATTAATTAGCCTAAGACCTTAAAGTTAATTAACAATTAAAGACATTTCTTCTTAATTATTTATTTAATCACAATATTAAGTTTATTAAAATATTTTTTTTAAAAAAGTTATATATATATATATATATTAAAACACTTTAAACTTAATTAAATTTAAAATAATTTAAAATAATTTATTTAAAAGTCCTTTAAATAGTCCAAACTTAATTAGTAAATGTGACGGTCAGGATTTCAGCTTTCAAAAATCGACATCCATACTTCACCCGTATTCGAATGCCGCAGATTCTAACGTTGAGTCTGGTTCGTCGGAGCTTATAACAACATTAGGTAAATACAACGCAACGGAAATGGAAAAAATAACTTATATTGATATAAAACATTTAATACGACAATGATACAATTGAAATGATCAATAAATCAGAAATAGATACAACATCGGAAAGAAATAATGGAAACAATAGACATAGCAGCGGGAAACAACATCTCGAATGCCAAAGCTCTAAAAATCGCCAAACCAAAAAGCTCGAACCACCCATCACGCTGAACTTAAGCAAGTCCGGCCCGGATGTTGAAATGAAACAAATGCAATCGCCTAATCCAAAGACATCAAAGACCAAAGACTTCATAGATTTCCAAAAGCTACATCTACTAGCAGACTATCTAATAACCTGACTCTAGGCTGCCCATGTGGAAAATTGTGGGCATCCAGAGTTTGGAAAGGGAACAATAAACTCCAGGTCAGTCATAAGATTGGTGTGAGCAAACAAAAACAGTTTATCTTTATTAAAAGAAATAAAAATAAATTCGCTATGCTATTCGGAAAATGAAACTACCATAAGGTCTCCCTGCACACACACAATGCAAGCACACAATTGCAGGAGATTTCTCCTTATGATAGTCAAACATCCTTAATACGTAAAATCCTTTTTGATATTATTATTAGTGCATAGTGCAGAAAACATTTCGAAAGTGTAATATTAATCTTAGCCAGCATAACACACTTCATGGTATGCCTACTATAGCTACCATGTTCAATAGCAGGTTACCGTCACATTCCGTGGCAGGTTATACAACTAAAACCGTACAGGGCTCGTATTGTTTTGTTTGGATTTCCAACAAATGGTCAGGCTAAGGAACTTCCTACACCATACGGGTACGCCTCTGGAGGGACGCCTCGAGAACTTAACCAGCTCTCTGCCAACACAAGGCCGGGTTACCTATGTAACCAGGTAACTAACTATTACGAGTATGCCAACCCCCGATCGCCACCGACCATTATCCCGGGATTCACCAACAAATAGCAACAACCACATAAGTTAAATATCCGGGCTCCATACCATGATACCACTTTTTATCTAGAAGGAAATGCACATACCCTAAAGGGCGCGACCCTCATAACCTTGCTGTATCCTTCCTATTTCGACCATTTTCGGGTTGTGAGGTCTGACAAGGTCTCGTCCACAAAGCTATGCTTTTCACAAAAGCCATGCTTCGATCAACAAGTATCAGCAGCACTTAGTATGCCACATTACCAAATTGGGAATATATCACTAGTAACCGTCAACTACATAAACTTTGAGCTCGTACGTCTCAAAAAAGGGTGTTAAGCTAAGAAAATAAATTCTCCGCCACCAAACAAAAATGTATTTGATAGAAACCAGCTTTACATCTCAAAGTATAATGTCAGACATAAGTCCATACAAGTCTATTCCAGGTTCGAACGGAACCGAAGGCACATCAAAGAAGCCCTTGCAAATCCGGGTATTCACAATCTCGATTGAACTCCCCATCACACATGGAGATCTCTATACCGGCACGACTCAGTGCAGAGACATTCGACAGGAAATCCTTTCGCTCTTGAAAATACACGGTCTTCACCTCCGTTTTCGAATGCTATCCATTACGTTGTATCACTATTCAAAATGGGTTTTATGACATAAAGTCCTCTCCCGGCTAAACCGAATAATGAGCGCTTAATTTTAAAACTATATGGATATTGGGATCTTAGTTAAGTCACAACTTTCAACACTTGTTTCCCAAAACCTTTTCTTTAAATGATTAAAAAAAATTTCCACTTTAATATTTTTAAATAAAAGATTCACCCTTGAAGATCCTCTTCAATTTGAAAACAAACTTCACCAATCTTTCACAAAGATTCATTCATAGCTTTCAAAATCATTTCAATTTCAAATTTGAAATCCTTCCAACACAAACTGGAAATTCTTTCTTTATATGAAAGCTATTACCATTTGAAAACAAAAGCTTTTCACTTCGGGAAAATCCGATTAAATTTACTCAAGATATATAGCCTTTCAAAGTATATATTGAAATATCAGCGAACTGCTGCATTCTCGGCAAGCTCTATTTAAAAACCCAAAATAGTTCTTTTAATATACTTCAAAAATGGTTAAAATCCATATATATACATTTTATAACTTGCAAAACTTTTTAAACCATAGTTTTCAAATATATATGCATACAGAATTCAACTCCAAAATCTTAAATTCGAATTCAATCAAATTATTTTAATTTCAAAACTCCTTTCAAAAGTTTCTCAAATTTAACCCAATTCCTTCTCCAAACCATTTTAAATTCAAAATTCAACTTTTAAAACCATTTTGAATAAAATATTATTAAATTCAAATATCTGTGACTTAACCCATTCCTCGTGAAATCCATATTTTTGTGAGTGTGGTGTAGTCCAGGGGTTTTACACACAACAATAACATATCACAATCATCATCAATTCAAACACAATAATATCGATAAGCGGTATAATTCTATAATGCCTATATTCATTCACATATTCACTCATAAATATGTAATATCATCACAGATAAATATATCACAGTTCACAGCTCAATCATTTCACAACACATCACACATCGGGGATATCAAACAATTCAAAGCATTCAATACAATCCAAACATCCATAAGTAAGATCAATTAATCATCTGATTAATTTAAATCAGATTAATTACTTCTGAATAAATTACTAATCCTGGTTAACTAAAATTAATAAATTACAAACTATTTTAATTAATTATCCTTTAATCATTTATTAATTGACCCTTAATCATTTATTAGTCAACCTTTAATAATAAATTAATCAACCTTTAATTAATAATTAATCAATCTCAATTAATAAATCAATCAACCTTTAATCGTTAAATAATTAACCTTTAATTATTTAATTATTCTTAATTAATTATCCTTAATTACGTTAATTAATTAACCCTTAATTAATTACCATTTAATTAATTATCCTTAATTAATTACAATAAATTAACCTTAATTAATTACAAAATTAATCAAACCTCAATTAAATTCATTAATTAATCATCCTATAATTAATTAATTAACCTTTAATTAATTACCCTTAAATAATTAATCACATTAATTAATTATTCTTTAATCACTTGAATAATCGACCTTCAATCATTAATTAATTATCCTTAATTACTTTTATTAAGTAATTTTCTTTAAGTAATTAATTAGCCTTCATTAATTATCCTTTAATGCAATTACACTAAGTAATTATCCCTTAATTACATTAGGTAATAATATTTTATTAATTACATTAAGAAATCATCCTTTAATACATTAAGTAATTAATCCTTTATTTAATTACATCATTTAAAATCTCATTAAATAAACCTTTGGATTTAATTCATCATTAACCAAAAATTTAACTTAGACCTTTATGTTAATTAAAAGCATCTGTATCTTCTTAATTAAGCTATTTAATTTTATTTAAAATAAACTTAAGCATTTATTAGAATAAAGGATATCTATTAAAATTTAATAAGTAAAAGTAATTATTTAAAAACCTTTAATTAATCCCCCAAAAATAAATACATATCATGCAAAAGAATTTGTTTAAGAAAATTATTAAAACTTGATTAATTAAAACTTTTAAAACTTGTACATATACTCCTAGCCTTCTGACCCAAGCAACAACCCGAGCCCAAACAAAAAATCCCTGAATCAAAACCTGAGTCACCCCTCCCATCATTTTCCTTTTCTGTTTTGATTTAACTTTAAAACACTGTAACACTCATGCGAACTCACCCGAAAACGATCCCGAGCCGCAACTTCTTTTCCCCGAGATCGACCCATGACAAAAGCTTATTTCCCAATACTTCAAGCCAGACCAGATATGAGAGATATCTCGTGTACATGCACACGTGATCAGAGCAGCTCCGATCATCTACGCCGACTTCAGCACATCACCGACGATCACAACAACAAACTCGAGCACCCAGATTGTTGAATATGCCAGAGACTCAAAATCGAACTTTTCAACTTCAATCTGGAAACACCACCTGATCAACAATCTCCTCACCCCGACCCCACCGTCCACTGGCGAACTCGTCGTTCCACCCAGAACTTTGCCTCCGACCCACGCATCATTCCCCAAGTTCGATTGACTCCGATCAACCCATGACGTCGCACGCACTCACAAATCATCGTCGACAAACGAGCTTGTAAAACCCTAAATCATCTTCGATTAACCCCCTTGACGTGTACAAAAATTCCGGACCATTTTTCTGATGATCCATAAACGTCCAGCCTCCTTCCCCAATGATCACGACATTCAATTCTTCGTCGGTCGACGAGAATCAACGAAAACAAATTTTCCGTTCAAAGCCAAAATCCCACCTCAGATCAAAACTACGATTTTATCATTAAAATTCATTATTTACAAGATCGAACCAGATTATAAAGTCAAATCATTGAATTAAAATCATCGAATTTCCTTGTTTTAAAGTTTTCACTGTAATTTTCATATTTCAAAATATTTACCTAATATTTTTAATTGAGACTATTTTTATAAATGAAATTACATTATTTCAATCCTTTTTCATATGAAGATCATTACCTAAAACATTTTTATATTTTGAGGTATGAATTTATTTCTAGAATTTTGTTAACCTGTTATTAAACAGAGAGATATTAATATATATACGTAGACATGCATTCAACAATACACACACACACACAGAGAGACATGCATTCAACAATATACACACACACACAGAGACATGCATGCATATTAACATTTATAAAAACAACTTCAAGTATATATCATCAAGATATCATAGCAGATTCAGATTCTAAAAGGGTAGTTTTCTCACCTTTGAAAACAGAGACATGCTTTTGTGTGTCTGGAACATTTGAATCGATCTGAACTTTGATTGTTGAATTCGATCCAGTATCTTGATGCATTTGTTTTCCTTGATCTGTTACTTGATTCCAGTTGAATTCTTGCTTTACATTTGAGTTGGATTTTGAACTTGTTTTTAATATTCTGGTGTTAATTTCCAGGTTTTGAGATGCTTTGAAAAACTGTTGTTTGATTTGCTTGATTCCAGTCTGGAAACTTAAAGTTGTTTTTATTAATCTGGAATTAAGTTGAACTTTGATCTTGATTCCTTTCTAGGTAGAAATAGTTTGAAAACTGATTTTTTTCTCCTGTATTAATTTAGAAGAAAAAAGAAAGAAGAATTGAAAAGTGAAAAGTGAAAAATAATGAGGCCTGCTTTCTAAATTCAGTTTTATATAAAACATGTTTGCCACTTGTATTTTTATAATAAAATTAAGTTAATACTAGTATTAATGCTTTATTAAAATGTTCACAAATGTTAAATTTTCATAAAATGTTTACACATGTTAATTTTATTGTTAAAATGCTTACACAGTATTTTTCATGTGTAACGACCCAGAATTTTTAGAAATTAAAATTTGAATAATTAATTAATTTTAAATATTAATAAGTGAATTTATAAGTCAAATGAATTTTTATTTGAATTATTGGATTATTAAATCGATAATTTAATATGTTAAATTATGGAAATAATTGAAAATTGAGTTAAATATGATTGAAAATGATTTGTAAAATTTTATTTTATCATATGGAAGTTAGAACGATATTTTAGAACTTTTAAAATCGAATTAAAAGTTAATTTGTGAAAATTGAATATTTTAATATTAAAATCGACTAGTGAAAATAGCCAATTTTTGAACAGTCTCAGAATTGAACGAAACTAGTTCCACTGGATCCGTAATAGTTAGTTATTACCGGATTTCAAATTTTGTGTCAATCGGAGTTACCGTTTGATCGTGGCAGCTCAAAACGCATCGATTTATTTTTAATTTAAATTTGGCGAGCTAAAATAGCCATTTTTCAAAAAGTCTCGGATTTCGACGAAACCAGTTTCATCGGATCCGTAATGTGATATTATTGCAAGGTTTCAAATTTCAAGTCAATTGGATTTACCGTTTGTCCGGTACAAATTAAAACGCCTAGAAAATCGCTTAAATCGGTTTAATTCAAATTGAGCGTTTACAGCCATAACTCGCACATACTTCCGAATTAGCTTCCGAAACCTATTCCATTGTGTCCGGAACGCGGGGTAAACCATAGAAACGCTGGTTACGGCGCGTAAATCAGAGTTCGGAATTTCCGGGATGAATAGTGTTCGATTTTCTTCTATAAATACACACCCAACCTTCATAATTAAAAAAAAAAAATATCTCTAAACCTAACCCTAGCCGCCACTTTAATAACCAATGGCCAGAAATCGCTCTCACTTCTTCATCAATCTCTCTCAATCCGTAAAGAATTACGCGAAGTGTTCAACACGAAAGTCGTAGAGCTCGATGAGAGCTTCGATTCCATACGGTGATGATCGGAAATGGTGCAACGGAGGAGGAGCTACAGGGGTGCGTTCTCCATTGCTTGCGCACGCAACCCTAGGCACTAGAGGTGGCCGAGCTCCACCATAGGGGGGCCGAACATAGTGCAAGTCGAGTGCTTCGCGATGGTGGTTGTGTGATGGAGTTTAGTCGAGAGATGGTGTTGCAAATTGTAACCCTAATCCTAAGAGATGGGTTCGGCGGCCTCGTGCATAACCTGGAGATGATGCGCGTGATGTAGGAGATGAGGCTGGAGCGTTGGATCTGAATCTCACGGCTAGGAATGATTGTAGGGTTTAATTATAAAATTTATGTTGTAATTGTTATATAAAATTCGTACGAACTTTAAAAATTCATAACTTTTTCATACGAGGTCGAAAAAATGCAAACTCAGTTGCGTTGGAATCGTATGGATGAGCACTACGCGATGGAGTTGGTTTGGAGTCGTTTGGAGTTAGTGAGAATTTCGGATAAAATTAAACGCGCGTTTAATTTTATTCGAAATAAAAGCTAAAACGAAATTTAAATCAAGGTGAGAACTTCTCACTCAATCGAATAGGTTTCGATTTTATTTTAAATAGTTAGATTTAAAATATTTGAATGCATGTTGATTGTTATCTATTTATTGTTAAAATAGACATTATACGCCGTTAGTAAGCGGATGTTATTTATTAAAAACATATACCGCGAATATTTCATAAACAGTGAAATTGGTATTATATATAATATCAATATATATATATTGGCATATGTATATATTGGAGTTATTGATTTCCCGCATTTATTTGTTTAGCGGATGAGACCCTATTGCGCCGTTATTAAGCGGATAATATTTAATAAGAACATATACCGCGATAATTTCGTACTGGAGCGAAATTGGTATTGTGCTAATGTTTGTGGATGTAGGAAAACAGGTTGGAGGGATCCAACTGGATTCCTCAACAGTTTTTATTTGATTTCAGATATTTTGATATTTGATGGATTTTCATATTAATATATGATATCGTTGTAGTCGTGATTGACTATTTGGTATGTAGCATCATTGGACCCAGATTTTGGGATTTTAAAATGATTTTTAAAGTGATTTTTGAAAATATAAAATATTTTTGGAATTGATCCATTTTATATAAATAAACGTTATAATTTTTAAAGTTATAAAAATTATGATTTTTGAGAAATATAGTTAAAAACTGATTTTTGAGAATATAATGCCAATGATTTTATAAAATAGTTTAATCGGGATTTTAGAATTTATTGTGAAAAGTCTAAATATAGGATTTATAAAATTTAATTATTTTATGAATCAAAATGGTGAAATTATAAAGGAAATTAAAGACGTTTTAAAATATTAATATAAATTGATTTATATTAAGAGATTTATAAATGGATATTTATAAATTGAGATATTGAAATTATAAAACGAGTTTTTATAAGTGTTTGAATGAAGTGAAAATGAATTTCAAAATTGAATGGAATTTATAGAATTTTATACGGTGAAGTTATAAATGGAATTTTATAAGCAGTAGGTTTATAAAATTTATTAAGTTATTAAAATAATGATTTTGGATAAATGAATGAATCTTATAAGTTATAAGATTTATAATTTGGGAAGTTAAAAAGAACGATTTTGTAAAATAATCGTTTTATAAGTATTTAACTTATAATATGAACTTTTAGTTTATAATTGAGTTATAAATCAAATAGGTTAATAAAAGAATTTATAAAAAAGAAGTTTTTATAAATAAATAGAAATGGAATTTATAAACGTTGTTTTATAAATTCGCAAATGGCTTATTTTGACAAGGAAATTTGTTAAAACCTATAAGTGGAGTTATATTCACATTTTTGAATAATGAATAACCCTTTGAATTAAAATGAATAAAAGGATGAAATTTGTTAACAAAGTATATTCACGTTTTTGAATAGTGAATAACACGTTAAAGAAATTGTTTTGGATTTCGATGTTTTAAATAGAATTGAAACGATCTAACGATGTTTTAGAATGTGTTGAGATTCGAAACCATAGATTTCAACATTTATTGTTGAAATAGACGCTTTCGAGAAATAAAAGGAAATAGTAGACTATAACACTGTTGTTATAGTAAATGATTTCCGAAAGGAAATGTTTTGTATAGTATTGGGATTTATATATCTATTTTAATTTCGAATCCCTATACTAATGAATTTGGGTTGTCGTAACGATGTTTTACGCAACATTCGTTTTGGCCCAAATAAATATGTTTATGAGAATGATTTCCTTAAAGAATGAAATATATACTTAATTTCGATTTAAGTATATTGAATATTTTCCAAGTGTTGAAAATAAATAAAATTTGTGAATTACTTATGAATGTATAAGTATGGAAATGTTTTTCCAATGTGAAATGAAACATTTAGAGAACTTATCTTTTTGAAGATAAATTGAAATGGATAGTTGAAATTGTATATGCATGATATTTTGAAATATAAATTCATTATGGAATTTATATGTAAAAGTGGAATTTGTTAAAAATAAATATTGATTTATTTCTGAAGTGTTGAAATTATATATCTTGTAAAGATATTTTGGAAAGTAAATAATTTGGAAAATTATTTGGAAACTGGTGATGTATGCATATCAATTGATAGTTCAATAACTGACTATCAATATTTCCCTTTGAATGGGTAATTGATGTGATTTGTTGATTGTGAATGCCACACTTATTTTTAAATAAGCGCTCACTATTCGGGTTAACCGGGAAAGGACCATGGGGTCGTATAACCCATTCCGAATATGTGATACGTCGTTGTGAATTGCATTTGAAGATCGGTGTTGAAGACCCGGTATTTGCGAGAGCGATAGGATGACCTGTCGATTTACTCTGCACCGAGTAGCTACGGTATAGAGTTCTCCATATGTGATGGTGAATCCGATCAGGATTGTGAATATCCGGATTGCAAGGACTTCTTTGTAAGTGCCTTCGGTTTTGTTCGAGCCCGGAACAGACTTGTATGGATTGTATGTCTGACATTACAAGTTGAGATATAAAGCCGATTTCTTTCAAATATATTTCTGTTGGTGGCGAAGAATTTATTCTTTTAGCTTAACACCCTTCTCTGAGACGTACGAGCTCAGAGGTTATATAGTTGAAGTTATCAGCGATATATTCCTAATTTGGTAATGTGATATGCTGAGTGTTGCTGTAAATGATCATCGTGTTGATTATTGTGATAGGATCGTTTATTTGATCGTCTATCTTAGTGATCATTGTGTTGATCATTTGTTGACCCAAAGCATGGCTTTTGTATAAAGTATGTTTTTGTGGACGTGACTTCGTCGAACCTCACACCCCGGAAATGGTCAAAACAGGAAAGATGCGGCAAGGTTATGAGGGGTAGCTCCCTTTAGGGTATGTACATTTCCTTCTGGATAGAGGTGGTATCATGGTATGGAGCCCAGATATTTAACCTATGTGGTTACTACGAATTTATTACTTTGTGGTTGTTGGCTTTCGGGATCCCGTGAGAAAGGTCGTTTACGATCGGGGAATGGCATGCTCGTGTCAGTAGTTACCCAGTTAGGGGTAACCCGGCCTTGTGTTGGCAGAGTTCCGGTTTGGTTCTCGGGGATGTCTTTCCAGAGGCATTCTCATGTGGCAATGGGAAGTTCCTTGGCCTGACCATTTGTTGGAAATCCAAAGAAACAATACGTGACTTGTACGGTTTTAGTTGTATAACCTGCTATGGAATGTGGCGGTAACCTGCTATTGAACATAGTTAGCTATAGTAGGCATAGTTCGAAATGTCTATGTTGGCTAAGATTTATATTCTACTTTCGAAATGAATTTTTCCCCTACACTATGCACTAGTAATAATATCAAATGTCTTTTTAAATGCGTATCAAGCATCTTTGACTATCATAAGGAGAAATCTCCTCCGATTCTGCGTTTGCATTGTGTGTGTGTGCGGGAGGCCTTATGGTAGTCTCATTTTTAAAAGCATTGCGAATTGACTTTAAAAATATTCCTTTATTTTGATTTTAAAGATAAATAAACTGTTTTAAGTTCTCACACCAGTCACATGACTGACTTGGAGTTTATTGTTTTCCTTCCTAAACTCTGGGTGCCCACCAATTTTCACACGGGCAGTTAAGAGTTAGGTTTATCAGGATATTCTGGATATTCTGGAGACGTTGGAGGCAAGCTGGATGGCATGGCGAATTACTATTATATAGTATTTCTTTTTCCGCTGCACTATTTGTTGTTGTTGTTGTACACTCTGATGATATGATGAAATAAAATATGATGTAATGTAATAACTGATATGGTTCTTTGTTTAAAGATTATTCATTTATTATTATATGTTGTTCCGCTGCGAATTGTGAGATTCTGATGTGATTATGTTGTTTTCTGTTCCGTTCTCTGTTCCGTTCTATTTTAATATTTTCTCTATATTCTATTCTCTTTTTCTTTCTCTTCTCTTTTTCTTCTATTTTAAAATTTTCTATTCTCCTATTTTCTTTCCTCTCCATCTTCTATCTTTTTCTCTTCTCTTTTCCTAAATTCTTCTTTTTAAAAACCCTCAGTGTTCGGTTTTCCGTCGTTCGATTTCTCGGCAGTCGATAAAGTGAGTGTCGATGTCGAATTTTCGGAAGACGAAGAATCGTGTCCTGACAATGTGGTATCAGAGCTTATGGTTAAGCGACAACCATGGTTCTGTTGGGTATTTCTCATTAGAGATAGAGTCAGTAGTACTCTAGAATGAATTTGAGTGTAATAATAGCAATGAGAGCGTATTTGTTAGTGAATATAAAAATTGTTTTATATTGTGATGATTGGTTTATTGAGTGGCATATGAACCTTCGTCAGCACGGTATGTACAACTATGCCGAAGGGGTTTCTAAACACTTGAATAGAACAATTCGGCACAGTATTGTTTTAAATTGGGTAAATGAAATAATTTTACCTTGATTATATTTTATATATAAAGGAATAATTTTCAGAATTATTAAAGTGTATATAAGTTGATTGTTTAGTTGTTTGAATAATTTAAATTAAAGAATAATTGTATAAGTAAAAAGAATTATAAGGATTGAATTATAATTAAAGTGATTTACAATTGTGAAATAAACTTATATATGTAGGAAGTGAAACTAATGAATATATTTATGAACTTGAGTTATATAAATGAAATTCAACTTTAGTAACAGAATTGAATGAATAGATTGAATATTAATCAATTAAATGTGAATAATTGATGTGAAATAATGAATATAAGTGTTAATTCATTAAAATCTAATGTTATTGGGAGTTGAATAAATTGGAATGGAAATCAATTTAATGTTAAACCAAATGGAATTAAATGTGCTGAACCAAATTTAATGTAAAGTGAATAAATTTGGTTGTATTGATTAAACATTGGTTGATATTGAATATGATTGTTAGTTGATTGTATATAATTCATTAAGTATTAATGAAATTTAAAGCTATGTAATTGAATTCAAATTAGAAGTAAATAAATTTGAATAGAATTGAATTTGAATTAGAAGTGAACCAACTTGAATATGAATTAGTGAATATAAACAAATTGAAAATGAATGTTAGTAAAAACATCCAATGTTAATAAATCAAATGTGATTAAATTGAAAACCAATTCATTTAATATTAATGAAAATATGAATGAATATTTATTGGTTATGAATTGTTGGATGTTAGTTGGTTGATGTTTGCATTTGTTGCTTTAGTTGCATTGCTATGTTGGCATATATAGTCATTATGTTGCTATATGTTGTATATCGATACTATTATCTATATGCATGATTCTCATGTTGTTTGTTGAGTAATTAGTAGGTGCGGATCGCGTTTGCTTCGCATTTGGAGCTCGCTTTTGCGCTATATTAGCCGTATATGCTTGCTAATAAAAATATAAGGTACATATCTCGGATTACATACCGTACTTTTACACTTTTTTCCCTGCGGGATGCCTCATTACTTGATGAGATGTATATTTGTGATATATAAACTGTCATTTTTTTTTTCGGATCGAGCCGCGCAAAGGAGACTATGGCGAATTTTTCCGGAAATTTAAGGCGTTAGAAAAATTTGAGAAAATGGGAAAATTTTGAAAACTAAATTTTTGTTTTGGAATTGAAAGTTAAACAATAGTAGTTGTTTTTGAAAAGATAACTAAGTATGATTTGAAACTTAGTAAAGATATTATAAGAAGTTTAACTATGAATTTTGGAAAGTTAATAAATTCTGTAACTTTTCTTACTTATAATTTCGAGGACGAAATTCTTTTAAGTGGGGAAGATTGTAACGACCCAGAATTTTTAGAAATTAAAATTTGAATATTTAATTAATTTTAAATATTAATAAGTGAATTTATAAGTCAAATAAATTTTTATTTGAATTATTGGATTATTAAATCGATAATTTAATATGTTAAATTATGGAAATAATTGAAAATTGAGTTAAATATGATTGAAAATGATTTGTAAAATTTTATTTTATCATATGGAAGTTAGAACGATATTTTAGAACTTTTAAAATCGAATTAAAAGTTAATTTGTGAAAATTGAATATTTTAATATTAAAATCGACTAGTGAAAATAGCCAATTTTTGAACAGTCTCAGAATTGAACGAAACCAGTTCCATTGGATCCGTAATAGTTATTTATTACCGGATTTCAAATTTCGTGTCAATCGGAGTTACCGTTTGATCGTGGCAGCTCGAAACGCATCGATTTATTTTTAATTTAAATTTGGCGAGCTAAAATAGCCATTTTTCAAAAAGTCTCGGATTTCGACGAAACCAGTTTCATCGGATCCGTAATGTGATATTATTGCAAGGTTTCAAATTTCAATTCAATTGGATTTACCGTTTGTCCGGTACAAATTAAAACGCCTAGAAAATCGCTTAAATCGGTTTAATTCAAATTGAGCGTTTACAGCCATAACTCGCACATACTTCCGAATTAGCTTCCGAAACCTGTTCCATTGTGTCCGGAACGCGGGGTAAACCATAGAAACGCTGGTTACGGTGCGTAAATCGGAGTTCGGAATTTCTGGGATGAATAGTGTTCGATTTTCTTCTATAAATACACACCCAACCTTCATAATTAAAAAAAAAAATATCTCTAAACCTAACCCTAGCCGCCACTTTAATAACCAATGGCCAGAAATCGCTCTCACTTCTTCATCAATCTCTCTCAATCCGTAAAGAATTACGCGAAGTGTTCAACACGAAAGTCGTAGAGCTCGATGAGAGCTTCGATTCCATACGGTGATGATCGGAAATGGTGCAACGGAGGAGGAGCTACAGGGGTGCGTTCTCCATTGCTTGCACACGCAACCCTAGGCACTAGAGGTGGCCGAGCTCCACCATAGGGGGGCCGAACATAGTGCAAGTCGAGTGCTTCGCGATGGTGGTTGTGTGATGGAGTTTAGTCGAGAGATGGTGTTGCAAATTGTAACCCTAATCCTAAGAGATGGGTTCGGCGGCCTCGTGCATAACCTGGAGATGATGCGCGTGATGTAGGAGATGAGGCTGGAGCGTTGGATCTGAATCTCACGGCTAGGAATGATTGTAGGATTTAATTATAAAATTTATGTTGTAATTGTTATATAAAATTCGTACGAACTTTAAAAATTCATAACCTTTTCATACGAGGTCGAAAAAATGCAAACTCAGTTGCGTTGGAATCGTATGGACGAGCACTACGCGATGGAGTTGGTTTGGAGTCGTTTGGAGTTAGTGAGAATTTCGGGTAAAATTAAACGCGCGTTTAATTTTATTCGAAATAAAAGCTAAAACGAAATTTAAATCAAGGTGAGAACTTCTCACTCAATCGAATAGGTTTCGATTTTATTTTAAATAGTTAGATTTAAAATATTTGAATGCATGTTGATTGTTATCTATTTATTGTTAAAATAGACATTATACGCCGTTAGTAAGCGGATGTTATTTATTAAAAACATATACCGCGAATATTTCATAAACAGTGAAATTGGTATTATATATAATATCAATATATATATATATATATATTGGCATATGTATATATTGGAGTTATTGATTTCCCGCATTTATTTGTTTAGCGGATGAGACCCTATTGCGCCGTTATTAAGCGGATAATATTTAATAAGAACATATACCGCGATAATTTCGTACTGGAGCGACATTGGTATTGTGCTAATGTTTGTGGATGCAGGAAAACAGGTTGGAGGGATCCAACTGGATTCCTCAACAGTTTTTATTTGATTTCAGATATTTTGATATTTGATGGATTTTCATATTAATATATGATATCGTTGTAGTCGTGATTGACTATTTGGTATGTAGCATCATTGGACCCAGATTTTGGGATTTTAAAATGATTTTTAAAGTGATTTTTGAAAATATAAAATATTTTTGGAATTGATCCATTTTATATAAATAAACGTTATAATTTTTAAAGTTATAAAAATTATGATTTTTGAGAAATATAGTTAAAAACTGATTTTTGAGAATATAATGCCAATGATTTTATAAAATAGTTTAATCGGGATTTTAGAATTTATTGTGAAAAGTCTAAATATAGGATTTATAAAATTTAATTATTTTATGAATCAAAATGGTGAAATTATAAAGGAAATTAAAGACGTTTTAAAATATTAATATAAATTGATTTATATTAAGAGATTTATAAATGGATATTTATAAATTGAGATATTGAAATTATAAAACGAGTTTTTATAAGTGTTTGAATGAAGTGAAAATGAATTTCAAAATTGAATGGAATTTATAGAATTTTATACGGTGAAGTTATAAATGGAATTTTATAAGCAGTAGGTTTATAAAATTTATTAAGTTATTAAAATAATGATTTTGGATAAATGAATGAATCTTATAAGTTATAAGATTTATAATTTGGGAAGTTAAAAAGAACAATTTTGTAAAATAATCGTTTTATAAGTATTTAACTTATAATATGAACTTTTAGTTTATAATTGAGTTATAAATCAAATAGGTTAATAAAAGAATTTATAAAAAAGAAGTTTTTATAAATAAATAGAAATGGAATTTATAAACGTTGTTTTATAAATTCGCAAATGACTTATTTTGACAAGGAAATTTGTTAAAACCTATAAGTGGAGTTATATTCACATTTTTGAATAGTGAATAACCCTTTGAATTAAAATGAATAAAAGGATGAAATTTGTTAACAAAGTATATTCACGTTTTTGAATAGTGAATAACACGTTAAAGAAATTGTTTTGGATTTCGATGTTTTAAATAGAATTGAAACGATCTAACGATGTTTTAGAATGTGTTGAGATTCGAAACCATAGATTTCAACATTTATTGTTGAAATAGACGTTTTCGAGAAATAAAAGGAAATAGTAGACTATAACACTGTTGTTATAGTAAATGATTTCCGAAAGAAAATGTTTTGTATAGTATTGGGATTTATATATCTATTTTAATTTCGAATCCCTATAATAGTGAATTTGGGTTGTCGTAACGATGTTTTACGCAACATTCGTTTTGGCCCAAATAAATATGTTTATGAGAATGATTTCCTTAAAGAATGAAATATATACTTAATTTCGATTTAAGTATATTGAATATTTTCCAAGTGTTGAAAATAAATAAAATTTGTGAATTACTTATGAATGTATAAGTATGGAAATGTTTTTCCAATGTGAAATGAAACGTTTAGAGAACTTATCTTTTTGAAGATAAATTGAAATGGATAGTTGAAATTGTATATGCATGATATTTTGAAATATAAATTCATTATGGAATTTATATGTAAAAGTGGAATTTGTTAAAAATAAATATTGATTTATTTCTGAAGTGTTGAAATTATATATCTTGTAAAGATATTTTGGAAAGTAAATAATTTGGAAAATTATTTGGAAACTGGTGATGTATGCATATCAATTGATAGTTCAATAACTGACTATCAATATTTCCCTTTGAATGGGTAATTGATGTGATTTGTTGAATGTGAATGCCACACTTATTTTTAAATAAGCGCTCACTATTCGGGTTAACCGGGAAAGGACCATGGGGTCGTTTAACCCATTCCGAATATGTGATACGTCGTTGTGAATTGCATTTGAAGATCGGTGTTGAAGACCCGGTATTTGCGAGAGCGATAGGATGACCTGTCGATTTACTCTGCACCGAGTAGCTACGGTATAGAGTTCTCCATATGTGATGGTGAATCCGATCAGGATTGTGAATATCCGGATTGCAAGGACTTCTTTGTAAGTGCCTTCGGTTTTGTTCGAGCCCGGAACAGACTTGTATGGATTGTATGTCTGACATTACAAGTTGAGATATAAAGCCGATTTCTTTCAAATATATTTTTGTTGGTGGTGAAGAATTTATTCTTTTAGCTTAACACCCTTCTCTGAGACGTACGAGCTCAGAGGTTATATAGTTGAAGTTATCAGCGATATATTCCCAATTTGGTAATGTGATATGCTGAGTGTTGCTGTAAATGATCATCGTGTTGATTATTGTGATAGGATCGTTTATTTGATCGTCTATCTTAGTGATCATTGTGTTGATCATTTGTTGACCCAAAGCATGGATTTTGTATAAAGTATGTTTTTGTGGACGTGACTTCGTCGAACCTCACACCCCGGAAATGGTCAAAACAGGAAAGATGCGGCAATGTTATGAGGGGTAGCTCCCTTTAGGGTATGTACATTTCCTTCTGGATAGAGGTGGTATCATGGTATGGAGCCCAGATATTTAACCTATGTGGTTACTACGAATTTATTACTTTGTGGTTGTTGGCTTTCGGGATCCCGTGAGAAAGGTCGTTTACGATCGGGGAATGGCGTGCTCGTGTCAGTAGTTACCCAGTTAGGGGTAACCCGGCCTTGTGTTGGCAGAGTTCCGGTTTGGTTCTCGGGGATGTCTTTCCAGAGGCATTCTCATGTGGCAATGGGAAGTTCCTTGGCCTGACCATTTGTTGGAAATCCAAAGAAACAATACGTGACTTGTACGGTTTTAGTTGTATAACCTGCAATGGAATGTGGCGGTAACCTGCTATTGAACATAGTTAGCTATAGTAGGCATAGTTCGAAATGTCTATGTTGGCTAAGATTTATATTCTACTTTCGAAATGAATTTTTCCCCTACACTATGCACTAGTAATAATATCAAATGTCTTTTTAAATGCGTATCAAGCATCTTTGACTATCATAAGGAGAAATCTCCTCCGATTCTGCGTTTGCATTGTGTGTGTGTGCGGGAGGCCTTATGGTAGTCTCATTTTTAAAAGCATTGCGAATTGACTTTAAAAATATTCCTTTATTTTGATTTTAAAGATAAATAAACTGTTTTAAGTTCTCACACCAGTCACATGACTGACTTGGAGTTTATTGTTTTCCTTCCTAAACTCTGGGTGCCCACCAATTTTCACACGGGCAGTTAAGAGTTAGGTTTATCAGGATATTCTGGATATTCTGGAGACGTTGGAGGCAAGCTGGATGGCATGGCGAATTACTATTATATAGTTTTTCTCTTTCCGCTGCACTATTTGTTGTTGTTGTTGTACACTCTGATGATATGATGAAATAAAATGTGATGTAATGTAATAACTGATATGGTTCTTTGTTTAAAGATTATTCATTTATTATTATATGTTGTTCCGCTGCAAATTGTGAGATTCTGATGTGATTCTGTTGTTTTCTGTTCCGTTCTCTGTTCCGTTCTATTTTAATATTTTCTCTATATTCTATTCTCTTTTTCTTTCTCTTCTCTTTTTCTTCTATTTTAAATTTTTCTATTCTCCTATTTTCTTTCCTCTCCATCTTCTATCTTTTTCTCTTCTCTTTTCCTAAATTCTTCTTTTTAAAAACCCTCAGTGTTCGGTTTTCCGTCGTTCGATTTCTCGGCAGTCGATAAAGTGAGTGTCGATGTCGAATTTTCGGAAGACGAAGAATCGTGTCCTGACATCATGTGTTTAAATGTTTAAATTTATTTTCGTATTATTTTCTATTTATATTTCCTTTTATAACTATTTACATATGTATTATTTTAAAGAGAAAGAGTATCTAATTCAAATTATATTTATCTCATTAATTTTCATATTATAATCTCAATTGAGGTTTATTTATATAGATATATATACTTTATATTTTCGTTTATACATTTTTCTATCATTTATATTTATACAACTTTAAATAGCCTTTTGAAAATTATTACATCAATTTCAAATCATAACTTCCAAATACATACATATGTGTGTGTGTGTTAAAATTAGAAAACAAACTTTTATTAGTTTTAAAATATAGAGTTTTTTAAATTTTCTTTTAAATCCATTTCATTTTCAAATTAATCCACAATTAGTTCCAAAAATTTATATTAATTATCAAATTTAAATTTGACCCAAAAACCGAGATCGTTATAGATTCCCCCCTTAAGAAAATTTCGTCCCCGAAATTTGCTAAACAGGGAGACAATCAAAGAACAGATAAACACACAGAGAAATAGCTTTCCAGATTAAGTTGAATATCTATTCTACATTTGGCATACCAAATCAGAATATCACCAATAAATGTGAGAACGGACTTTTTCAACATTTCACGAAATACTCTGGTCACCTGGTCTACGAAATATGCAAGGGCATTAGTTTGTCCGAAGGGATAACTAACCGTTTATAGAATGTATCAAGACCCCAAACATAGACAAGCGGATACAATCAAATTTAGTTTCATATTTTATTAACAAATTTATGTCAATTAAAACCTCAAATTTATTAAAGTTAAAGCGGAAAGACTCATAAGAAACTGATTATTAGAATACGAAATAAAAAGTAGAAATCTTTCTACAACGATTCGCAGGGCTGCCACCACACCAAAGCTTCTTCTTGTAGCTGCCAGAGAACGATGAATTTAAATGGGATGACGATCAAAAGAGATTGACGTAAAGAATTGTTTTCGTTTCGGGAAAATCCAATTTCATTTCCATTTCAAATCTTTTATACAAAAGATACATCTTTATGATCTTGTTCAATTTAAAAAAAAAAATTATTAGCATTAAATTATAGAATTTTAAAATCCAAATTATTTATAACGATATTTATATTTGAATTTCAAACCAAAATTCAATTTACAATCAATTCATATACATATATATAAATAAACAAACTAATATCTTATTTAATTTGAAAAAATTCAAAATAATTTACAATTAAATCCAAAATCTTATATAAATTATCAATTTATATTTGGCTTAAAAATTGGTATCGTTACAAAATTCCGCTTATCGATATTGCTGTGCTTGGATTTTTGATGATTGATGATATTGTATTGTTGTATGCAAAACCCCTGGACTACACCACACACACACAAATATGGATTTCACAGGAAATCGGTTAAGTCACAGATATTTTGAATTTAAATATAATTTTGTTTAAAAGTTGAATTTTGAACCAAAATGGTCTGGAAGTGAAGAGTTAAATTTGAAAATCTTTTGGAAAGGAATTTTGAAATTGAAATTTAGTTTGAATATAATATATCTTGTTTAAGTTTTGGAATTATTTTTGAAATTGTGGTTTGAAAGGGATATACAAGTTATACAATATTTATGGATTTTAAACCATTTTTTGAAGTACATTAAAAGTATTATTTTTGGATTTTAAATTTAACCCAAGTTTATACTTTAAGGGCTATAACTTGTGTATCTTTAAGCGAATTTTTCCGAAATGAAAAACTCTTTGTTTTCAAAAGATGATTGCTTTCAAATAAAGAAAGAATTTTCAGTTTTGTTGAAAAGATTTTCAATTTGAAATTGAAATAATTTTGAAAGCTATGAATGAATCTTTGTTAAAGATTGGTGAACTTTGTTTTCAAACAAAAGAGGATTTCAAAGATAGATCTTATGTTTAAATATTATGAATGAATCTTTGTGAAAGATTTGTTGAACCTAATTTTAAATTGTAAAGGATCTTATAGGTGTATCTTTTATTTAAAAGATTAAAAGTGGAAATTTGTTTAAACCATTCAAAAGAAAGGTTTTGGGAAACAAGTGTTGAAAGTTGTGGCTTAACTAAGATCCTAATATATCCATATGGTTTTACAATAAGCGCTCATTATTCGATTTAGCCGGGAGAGGACTTTATGTCTATAACCCATTCCTAATAGTGATACGATGAAATGGATAGCATTTGAAGACCGGTGGCGAAGACCGAGTATTTTCGAGAATGAAAGGATTACCTCTCGAATGACTCTGCACTGAGTTGCTCCGGTATAGAGATCTAAATATGTGATGGGGAGTCCGATTGGGATTGTGGATACCCGGATTTGTAAGGGCTTCTTTTAGAGCGCTTTCGGTTCTGTTCGAACCCGGACCGGACTTGCTTAATACAATGTGATAGAGGGTTCTCGCTTCGCGTTTGGTGGCGAAGGGGAGACTCTTGCCCCTACATGTCCCCAGGGAGGGGTTGGCTGACCGGTTAGGTTAAGAGTCGAAAGGCTGGCCGTAAAAGTAAGTTTGGGGTACCAATGTGTGCCACGGCGGGGCTGAGATGGCTGAAAAGCCTACCAGTCGAGATTGGCCGCTGTTGGAAGGTCGAACACCCGAGACTATCACATTTTGTATCAGAGCTAAAGGTTGAGTAAGAACTTTAGTTTGGAGTATAACACATTAGGTGACTCATTAGAGATAGGGATTGAAATGCCCTAGAATGAGTCCACCCCTAAGATATTCGTCTGTATGCCTCAATAAATTCTCTTACTATTCACTGATAGTGAGTATGAGTGCAAGAAGTGGACGAGGTAGGGGACAGGGGAATACCACTACAAATGGTCGATGCTCTGCAACAACAAAGGAACAACTTTCTCTATCAATCTATTTTGATCATCATCTGATTTCAATTCTTTGATTGCTTCGTGGTAGCTCCGGGAAGAAGCTTTGGTGTGGTGGTGGCCCTGCGAATCGTTGTAGAAAATCCTTACTTCGTATCTTCGCCAGTTTCTTATCAGTCTTTTCGATTTTAACTTTAATAAATTTGAAATTTTAATTGAAATAAATTGATTAACAATATATGAAGTTAAATTGGATTGAAGCCATTTATCTATTCTTTGAGGTCTCGATACATTCTAAGAATGGTTAGTTATCCCTTCGAATTAAGCAATGCCCTGCATATTTCGTAGACCTAATGACCCGAGTATATTTCGTAAAGTATCAAAAAAGTTCCTTCTCGTATTTAATGATATTCTGATTTGGTAAGCCAAATATAGAATAAAAATTTTAGCTTGATCTGGAAAACAATTTCTCTATGTGTTCATCTGTTTTGAGTTGTCTCCTTGTCTAGCAAATTTCGGGGGTGAAATTTTCTTAAGAGGGGAATCTGTAACGATCCCGGTTTTTGAGTTGAATTTAAATTGGTAATTTATATAAAATTTTGGATTAAATGGTGAATTGGTTTGAATTTTTCAAATTAAATAAGAAATGTACTTGTTTATTTATATAAATAGATTGTAATTTGAAATTTGAATTTGAAATTTGCCAAAATAAATAATAAATGTTGTTTATTTATATATATGTATATAAATTGATTGTAAATAGAATTTGATTTGAAATACAAAAATAAATATATTGAAAAATAAATTAGATTTGAAAATATTATATTTTCAGTTCATAAAAATTTGTTTTCAAATTACATTAAATAGGCATTTTGATTTGGAAGTTATACTTGAAACTTAATATAATAATTTTCAAAGGATTTAAAAGTTAAATTCTATATATATATACATGTATGCATATTTATTAATGTATAATTAGATTTTAAAATCATTTTTCTTTCAAAGGTTATAAAATTGTTAATAAAGAAAAATGTATTTAATTAAATAGAAAATATAATATAAAGTTATATTTAACTATTATTAACATGGAAAATTAAAAGTGTAAGAAATTAAGAACATGAAGTTAACAAGTGTTAACAAAATTAACATGCATTGTTTACAAGTGTCTTAATTTTTCTTTTATTTTTAAAATTTATGAATAAGGGAAATTAGGCTATATTTATCTATTCTTCTTCTATCTCATTTTTCTTTTATTCTTCACTTTCAAAAATCTGAGCAAATTAAAAACAAAACCAGAGAAGAAATAAAATCTGAAAGCAAACAACCTAATCAAGCAAGTAATTCAAAGAATCAATTCAACACAAAGCAAATCAAATTCAAAGTAGCAGAGCTTCTCAAACCTGGAAAACAAAACAACAACTTTAGCCTGACCTAATACAAGCAATATTCAACAAGATCAGGATCAAATTACAATTTCAGTTCAAGATTTCAGTTTCAAGTTTAAGATCAAAATCCAGTAACAGATCATCTCAGTAAACAATCAACTAGCAGATCAAAATTCCAGATCAAAGTTCAAGTTTGTAAATTTTCATTTTCCAAGCTTGCTTCTCTGTTCTCTGGAATCAGGTGAGTAAACCTATATACTTGAAGCTTGAATCTGTATATATAGTTGTTTGTGACCATAATTGAAGTAAAATTGAAAATATGTATACATTTGTTTGTGCATGTCTGATAAACATGCATAATTTGCCTCTGTTTAAAGTTTACAGGTTTTAAAAACCTGTTTAAAAAACTTAAATCTCCTCTTCTAATCCTCTACAGGCTTTAAGATATGAATAAAACTTGTTTGTAAAATCAAGATCCAAGTTTAAAAAATATTTTAAAGTGAAAATTGGAAGAAATTCTTACTGGGAATAAAATTTATAGTAAAATTCAAAAGTATGACCAAATTCGACTTAGATGATTTAATGATTCATCTATATGATCTGTTTTGTAACCAAAAATCATGATTTTTAAAAATAGTTTCAAGAATTTTAGTTTTGAATTGAGGGGGAATTTGCGAGTCGAACAGGAATCCTATTTTGGTCAAACTCTGGCGATCGACGACGCGATTGGCCTCGTGATCGAAGCTGGAGCACTCTTGGAGGTCGGGGATCATCAGAAAAATAATAGGTGAATTTATAACTCACCATGTCGTCGACACGGCAGTGACCTAGGGTTTAAACCAGTTTTTGTTTGATCTTCTTCTCAAGGCAACTATGACGCAAATATCGAATCGGACTACACCGGGGCAGGTGGGAACGTAGCGTGGATAGTCGATGACAGGATGGACATGATGGCAAGGATTCAGGTAGTCTAGATCGACGAGGTAGGTCTATTTTGTTGATTGGAGTTTGGGTACAGGTTTATGTTGGGTAGCTCAATCTCGAGTTCTTCGTCAATTCAAAGTTCTGGGCGTTCATGAGACTCGTATGGATCATCGTCAATGTGTTGAAGGTCTGAGCATCGGTCGGAGGTGGCCAGTTCACCTGTACATGTGCACAGTGTCAGGAGTACGTCAGTGAGGTTGAGTTTGGGGGCAGAAGGTGATCGTCTCGAAGTCGATTTCGGAAATTGAGCAGTTTGTTCGAGGGTGTTCTCGGGTGGGTTTGTAGTAGTTTAGCATATTAACAAATTTTTAAAGTTATCAAAAAATAAAACAAAGTAAAATAAAAAGGTGGAAGGAATGGCTCAGGGATAGACTCAAGGAAATTAGCATCTGGCTCGGGTGAAAACCCGAAGTGGTCTCGAGTGGTGTCGAAACAGTTTTGATTTTGTTTTTAAAAATAAAAAAGTTTCTCCAATTTAAACTAAATTAAATTTTAAACACTTTCTTTGTTAATAATAAATTTTTTATTCTAGTTTTGGTTAATTAGTTAAAGTTTTAAAATTAACCATTTTAAAACTAATCAAGTTCAAATGTTTTACTTCTTTATTTTAAATAAATTCTTAAGTTTAATTTAAATAAACTTAATATTGAAATTAAGAAGTAAATCGAGAAGATAAAACGTTTTTATTTGTTAATTAACTTAAAAGTCTAAGTTAGTTTATGTATTAATAATTTTTTTCCAAAGATTAAAGGTTTAAAAATTAAATGTTTTTAAAGTTAATTGATGAAAAATTACTTTGTGTAATTGATTTAAAAGCTAATTACATTATGTAATTAAATTAAAGTTAATTACTTTGTGTAATTAATTTAAGGATAATTGATTAACTTCAATGATAATTAATTAAGGGTTAATTAATTATGTAATTAACTTATGCTTAATTTATTTATGTGAATAATTAATGGATAATTATTTTACGTAGTTACATTTAAGGATAATTAATTAATTAAGACTAACTAATATAATTAATTAAGGGTAATTAATTACTTAAAGATAATTACTTAATGAAAGTAATTAAGGATAATTAATTAATGATTAAAGATTGATAAATTAAGTGATTAAACAATAATTAATTAAAGGATAATTAATTTATGTGATTAATTAATTAAGGTAATAAATTTGGGAATAATTAATTAATTAAAGGTTAATTAATTAATGATAGTGATTAACGGATGATTTATTAATTAAGGGTTAATTAATAAAATTTGAGGATAATTAATTAAAGAAACGTTAAATAATTAAAGGTTAATCATTTAATGATTTAAAGGTTGATTGATTTATTAATTAAGGTTGATTAATTAATAATTAAAGGTTAATTAATTTATTATTAAAGGTTAATTAATAAATGATTAAAGGATGAATAATTAAAATGGTTTGTAATTAATGTTAATTAACTAGGATTAGTAATTTATTCATAAGTAATTAATTTGGTTTAAGTTAATTATAATCAAGTGATTGATTATTCAGCTTATGGATGATTGAATTATATTGTATGCTTTGAATTGTTTGTTGTCTCTGATGTGTACTGTTCTGTGATGTGAATTAATTTGAATTGAGCTGTGAACTGTGATCTATTTATCTAGTGATGAATTTACTTATCTATCTTTGAATGAAGATAAGCATTATAGGATTATATTGCTTATCGATATTGCTATGCTTGGATTTGTGATGATTGATGATATTGTATTGTTGTGTGTAAAACCCCTGGACTACACCACACACACACAAATATGGATTTCACGGGAAATCGGTTTAGTCACAGATATTTCAAATTTAAATATTGTTTTATTTAAAAGTTGAATTTTGAATCCAACTGGTTTGGAAGTGAAATTGAGTTAAATTTGAAAAGCTTTTGGAAAGTAAGTTTGAAATTGAAATTTAGTTTGAATATATTATATCTTATTTAAGTTCTGGAATTATTTTGGAAATTCTGGTTTGAAAGGGGTATACAAGTTATAATATATATATATATATATATATATATATATATATAGATTTTAAACCATTTTTTGAAGTATATTAAAAGTATTATTTTGGGAATTTAAATTTAACCCAAGTTTATACTTTAAGGGCTATAACTTGTGAATACTTAAACGGATTTGTTTCACTTCAACAATCCAGACCGGACTTGCTTAACTTCAACTTCTTTGGAGCTTGGAACTAAAGATATTATTGTTCCGTTGTTGCCGCTGTTCATTTTTCTGCTATTGTATCTATCTCCGATATTGATATTCATTTGTATCGATATTGTATCATTATTGTGTATCAATAAAAAAATTCATTCTGTTTCCGCTGTGTTGTATCATCTAATGTTGTTTTAAGCTCCGACGATATGGACTTCGATGTTTGAATATGCGGCATTCGAATACGGGTGAAGTATGATGTCGATTTTCGGACGCCGATTTCCGGGTCGTCACATAACTATTACATCCTAATATGCCATATTTAATGTCCTTACTTTATGCTTTAATAACTTATGTCCAACTAAATTACATAGATAAACCCTTATTGATTAGCATATCACTTAATTCTTAATTATTCATTTTGTCTCCATAGTTTATAAGTATATCATTTAGGGGGATTTTTATTTTTTTCATCCATTTTTGTTGATGACAAAGGGGGAGAAAAATATAAAATATACACATGCATATAATTAGGAGGAGTTATGTAAGTTAGGGGGGTTATATAACTCAGAGGGAGTTATATTATATTTTATATACATGAATATTTAATAGTTTTCATCATTAAAAAGGGGGGGCTGGTAATACCTCAATTGTTTATTTTGATCACCACAACCATATAAAATATGGATACTAATGCTTTTCTAAGTTATGTAAAATATAGTGCAGAATATTACACAGGTTCTGAATCAAATACCATACAACATAAAGACTCTAGATAAAGATTTGAAGACTCATGAGTTCAAAGACAAGATACGAAGAGATTAAGAATATAATTTAGTGTTTAGAATTATTAGAATATATTGTTAAAATCCTTGGTAGCAATTTAGGATCTTTGATCTTTTAAAAAAAATGTTTTAGATTTCTAAATATATTACTAGATGTAATGTCCCCCCTTTTTGCAGGCTTTAAATCGACGATAAACTATACACATCAGATTTAAACCATACAAAAGGGTGGATTGTTATAGGGTAAATAAGAAAAAAGCAGGGAAAGAAAAAAATAACAAAACAGAATCTTGCAGCGGAACGATAAAATATAATAATCAATATACAGTTCATAAAACTGTTTTACAAAACATTTGATTTTTCTTTATACAATAAATATCAGAGTTCACATACCAAAGGATAATAACAATGCAACAGAATAAAATGGTGTAGTGGAATAATATAGTAGATAATAGTAATATAAATCTTCGTCCTCGTCCTCCGGAGCTAAAGTCTTCGAATCCCGAAATGCTCAGGCTGACCCGAGCGAATTGAAAAGACAAAACACTCGAGTCAGAACTAAAATATCTTATGTGAGTTAAATTTACAGAAATAAATATGAGTGCAGTAACTTAAGAGATGCTCGGTATTCACATCTCCTAAGGATCCGTTAAACTATTTACTATGTAGTAATATTTCGCTATTATAATAGTGTCTAAATAGTAAAATAAACTTTCTTTTAAATAACGTTAAGGAGTGACATAATATTCCCTTTAACACAGTAATAGTCCCAGTAGTCCATCCAGTATCAACGCATCTCCAGATCGGGAGACTACCCTAAATACTCCACAGGCTACGGGAGAAAAACAAACTCGTACAAGGCGCGATAGGATAGGTGACATGTCACAACTAGGCAATGACAGGGTAGATATACCAATTACGCTTTCGGGTCGGTGGTAACGCGTAGCATCTACTACCACCCACCTCGAATAACACCCCAGAATCAAAAATCAAAAGTGGCCACCGAATCAATCCAAAAGTCAAAGTATAATATCGAAGGGATGTGTCTGATCAAAGGTTCTACCTCAATTAACCCGTCAATTGCTCATGTTTTAGCCACCTTATACCAACTCACGGGAGTTGGGTCCACGTATTTACCTCAAAGGAAACGCCGCCGCCATCCTACTTCATTCTGGAATCTCCACCGTGTACATGGTTGTTAAAGTGGTTTTCGGAGTTGGCAGAGAGTATGACAACTTCCGATCCCGGTCTCTTCAATAACCAAACGTTATTATAACACCGCGGTCCTTTCAAAATAGTTTATACTTAAAACCAGAATATAATATCCATTTCATAATCATATAAATACGATATCATTTCTATTTTAAAACCCAAATCAATATGATATCATTTTATTTCAAATATATCCTTTTTCAAGAAATCATAGCACTTTCAAATCTATATACCTTGAAATATATAGCTTTGAAACATAACTTAATATACTTCAATGGTTTAAATATTAAATTTCTTTATATAGTAAAATAGCTTCTTCGCCTTCACAAATCAATTCCCAAATAAACCAATATAATTTCCATATATTTCAAAACTTAAATTTTCCTACCATTTCAAACTTATTCTTTGATAATTTCGTGTATACATATCAATTTCAACTGCTACTATTTAGATTTGAAATGTTTGCTTAATAAATCAAATATCATTTTAGTAAACATTCAAACCTCAAATAAACTGGGTATTCTTTCAATTTAATTAACTTGAAAATATACATTTAAATCAATTTGATATTATTTTAAATCCTCTAAAAAATCAAGTTATAAAATCATTCCTTTTAAATCTCAATTTATTTACATTTCAAATTAAATTTTTCGAGGATAATTCTTAAATACTTTGATTCAAATCAAATTCCCATTTACCTTCCAAACTTATTTTTTTAATTTAAGTCATTATAAACCCTATAAATAAATTTAAATAAATACTTAACCATGTTATATCTAATAAAGTTAAACTTTTAATATTAACTTCCTTTATACTTTAAACCAAATCTATACATAGCTTAAAACCGGGAATTCAATTATATATAAAATAACATTTATACAATATCCAAAACAATATTTTATCAAACCATATTTTTCTTCACAAAACGATAGAAAATCATTTCAAAATACTTTTTATATATAGACCGCGGTGCCTGTATATAATTTTTTATCCTATGGTCAAGTGATACGAATATTTATCATTTCAATCCGTAATTTAAAAATAAAAATGGGGTTGTATATCATTTCAAACTGCAATCCCGAATGAAATGAAAATACATGATAACTTGCAGTTTATTCAATATAAAATACAACATTCATTCATCCAATATCAACCATCAACAATTTATCACAATCATCATTCAATTCAAACAACAGCATTAATATAGAGCGGATAGTAATCAACAGGAATTAACTAGCAGTTTATATTCAGTGATAAATTAATAACTGTTTAACTGGCAGTTTATATGCAATAATAAATAAATAACAATTTAACTGGCAGTTTATATGCAATGAATAAGTAAAGGACAGTTTAATTAAATAAATGCAATTTAGCTGAGATGGTGATTAAAATATGCCAAACAGTCCTAAATAAATTACTAATCATATCCAAATTTAGTTTAACAAACATAAGAAATTTTAGAAGTTGTGAGTGGGTTAAAACACTCACCTTTTGAATTTAAATTGAATTTAAATTCAATTTAAACCCAAAATTTGACAAGTCTCAGAATTCATCCAAACCCACGCTAAAAAGTCTGGAATTTCAACACGAACCTAGCGGAGAAAACCGCGCGTGAAATGGACCTCGTATGGTAAAGATATACGTGTTAGAAGATTGAACGATTTTAAACAAAAATAAATAAAACAATTATTATCACAGTAAACGTCACCTCGTTTGCTTCGCTGGAACCCTAGCCACATCGAATGCTTAAACAAGTTACACAACCGCCGACCTTCCAACCAAAATGCCGGCCATCAGAGCATCATCCACTCCAATCAGCAATGCCTCCTACCTCCATGCCTCGAGCCGATCCCCCGGCCCACAGGCGGCGCCACGAGACGCCATCAAAAGCCACCCATCGCCATGAACTTCCAGACCATTTACTGGCGATTCAGACTACTCTTAGCACAAACGAACCGTATGGATGTGACCCATTCGACAACATCTACTCAACGCCACCCTATGATTGGCCTCTCGTCGTAAATCCACCGTTAAACGAAAGGCGATCAATGGACGATCGAGAACGAATCGCCCAATATCGGCCACACAGAAACTCAAATCGAAGAACGAATCATATCAGAAGATTACGCTCTTCGAGATCTTCAATATATATTTTTTCCAGATTTTTCTGAGCACTTTGAAATTTATGCTTTGGATTTGATTTGCAATTTAATCTGGAAATATATAATTTTGGGTGCCATTGAAGTAAGGAGGTGAATAGAATGTATAGAAATGAGGAACAGAGGCTGCTAGAGTTTATAGCAGGATATATATAGGCAAGATTGACATTTGAATGGATGGATAAGATTGGATATACTCGCTAACTCCAAAGTGGCCCAAAAAGCCCGTTTCGACTCCGGAACGAAATTAGGTCAACCCATATATCAAAATAGATATTTTAAAATATTTTAAACGCGATAGAAAAGGTTTCACGTTGAAATTCCATCGTATGAAGAAGTTATGCTAAAATTAATATTTTTCAAATTGATTTCAATTGATTTCAGTTTCATTTTTTTCAAGGCGTTTCGAGTCTGTATGATCAAAGAACAAGTCCGATCGCTACAAATCTTGAAATCCTACAATAATTCACCGTTACGGATCCGATTAAATGGGCTTCGTCGAAATCCGAGTCAGTGGTCAAAATGGCTATTTTTCCATTAATTAAAAAATTAAATAATTAATTAATTAAATCAAATTTTCAGTTTTATTTCGGTAATTGACAAATTTCGGTATTTTTAACTTCTTAATCATTTACAGTGATTTAGAAAATTTTAAATGTCAATTTAACGTTGATTCATTCATCAATTTCAGCGTTAAATTCCATTTTTCTTACATTCAGAAATTATAAATTAAATTACCAATAATTCCATTTAATTGACTTTTCATTATGTTATTCACTTCATTGCTATCAAATGGAAAAAAATTTAACGTTGGATTCAGACTATTACATTAATATTCTTAAATTTCATCTAAATCTCAATTAACGTATTATTTAGCTATTTCAATTTCATTTAATTGCAATTTATCTTATTATCAGAAATTAAATTTCAATATATCGGTAAAACTTTATTTCCATCCCTTATAATTCAACAAATTGTCCAGTATGAATAACTTTAACTTCATTTCCTTTAATTTAAATCATCAATTCATTCATACACCATTAGAAATACATTATTACCCATTTCTACCCTAATTTATACTAATATAACCTTTAATTAGATTAATCTCAATTGATTATCAATTTTAATTTATTAGACTCCATTAACGTTAAATTACATTTAAGTTATCACTAACGGACAAGTGTTGAAATTGATTACATACACCGTTCTCATTCTATTATCAATTGGATGAATTTTCATTGATTCGTAGTTATTGCATTAATATCCACAAATTTCATCCACATTTTCATTTACGTAATAATTTAATATTATATTCCACTTATTTGAAATTAATTCACTTATTGAATTTTAAATTTCAAATAAATTAGTAAATCTAGATTTTCACTCCTAAAATCCACCATTTGTTATTTTATAAATAAAATTAACATTGGTTAAATCTTATGGAATTAACAATCTTCAATGACAAATCAATTTACCCTAATTGCACAATTAGGTCAATTAACTGCAATTGATTTCACATTAAATTTTATAAATTATCAATTGAAATCTTAACAAATCCGTTTACTTGATTTAAAACATTGCTATTCAATAAATTGACATTTATGGGTGTAATTAACATTGACTTATATTACATTTCATTAATGCATTCTTCATTTCATACTATTTAATTATATTTGCCAAATATGTACATTTATTACTACTTATATTCTTAATTAATTTACTTACTTGGTTTCATACTTATAAGTTTTCACTTCCAAACAATATTATAATTACCTACAAGATATTGATTTTATTTCATGTATTCATTAATTAATTCATTAAATGCCTTTGTTTTCTTATATTCAATTTTATTACCATTTAAGTACGTTTATTATCAACAACACACATTATAATTACTTATCTACAATTATTGCATAAATTTTCAATGTATTACGTATTACTCCATCAGTTAATATAACTTTGAATTCATCCAATCACCACTAATTATATCATTTCATTTGTTAACATTCAGTTACTATTAAGCAATATATTATTGCATTGGTTAATTCAACAGTTATTTTAATTACTTATTTTCTATTTTATAACCATTGCTTATAATTCATTCTTATCATTAACTTAAATATAATTTATAATTTTTTTACTTCTTCCTAAATTTAATCACAAAATGTTAATTGAATTAACCAATTTATAAATCAAAATTTATGGGTCGTTACACTAAATATTTTACAAAAGTTTTTAAGAGTTTGAAAATAAAAAAAATTATGTTAAAATTATTTTTCAAAGTATAGTATTTTCAAAACAAAATTAAAAGAAAACGTTTTTCAATTTGAACAAGCCTATGTCGATATATTTATTTTTACATATCGACGTATAGGTCGTTAAATTATTATTTAAATTTTGAATGGAAGTGTCTTTTAGACACAACCTGTAACAAATGAATACATCGGTTTCTCTATATATAAAGGGAATGCAAATGAATTTTTAATGATTCAATAACTTGCTTTTTTCTCACTCCTTACTCTCTAGAAAATTCTCTTGAAAAATATACTATACTTTCTTCAAAATCATATAGAATCAATTAATACTCTATTGTATTGATTCTCTACCATTTACTTACTATTTTGGAAACATCTTTCTCTCTCATTTCTAAGATCAAAGTGCCATCAAAGAGGCTATAGGATCCTATAATGACCCGTATTATTAACTATTTTAAATAATTAAATTTAATATGATTATCAAACAAAAATGGTTAAAAAAAGTTAACGAATTATTAATGTAGTTATAGAGTATGAAGGTTTTGGTTGAAATTATAGGATAAATTTAAATTTCAAATATAATGATTTATCGTAATACAGAAACGAAGAATAATTGAAATTTGAGTTGAAAGGGAATCGAAACGATTTATAATATTGAAATAAATTCTATTTGAATTAGAATTGAGCTAATAAATTTTAAAAATGAAAATTTCAAGTAAATTTGCTAATTTTTGAAATCGTCGATTTAATCGACACGATAAAATTGTCTTCTAGGGCATAGTCTCGGAATTCGACGAAACCAGTTCCATTCGTCGATTTATTGACTGTCGTTTGGAATGGAATTGAAATTTGAATTAATTGTTAAAAAGTAAGATTGATAGTTAAATTTAAAATTTGAATTTAATTGTCAGTAAAATACCCGATATTGATAACTATGTAATTGTTGTGAATTATATTAACTGTTTGGATGATTGACTAAGATGGATGCTATTGATTGATATTTTGGATGATTTGGCTTTTTAATTTATTTTGAAATATCATGTTATCCTCCTGTATATTATCTACAATATATAAAACTGTAAATTGAATTATTTCGAATAAATTAAGAAATAGGCTGAAATGATATATACCTATGACATTTATTTTGGATTGAAATGGTATATATCCATCCATGAAATTAAACCGAAATAACTATTCGCTTGGCCATAGGATAGAAAATTATATATGGACACCGAATTGGTTAAATTAAATGATTTTAAAAATTTTGATTTGAAATTTATTTAAATGATTTGCTTTTAAGAAAATGAAAATCGAATTTATGTAAATAAAACTATTTTCGAACTTGAGCTCCAAGTGTTGAAATTTAAGTTTGATAACAGGAATATTTTAAGGAATTGAAGTTGAGATTTTGATGTTATAATAGAAATATTATTTGAATTTCTGAAATCGATTTGTTTTAAAAGATTGGATTTTTATTGAAATTTGAATATTGCTAAGTAAAAGTAATAAAAAACGATATTTCAAAATTGTGTTCGAAATTGTATTTTATTTGATGATTTGGATTTTTAAATTGGATATTGAAGGTTAATTGGATTTAAGTGTTTGAATTGATATTTTGAAAATCGTACTCGAAATTGAAATAAATTGAAATGGTTTTAATTTGGAATTGGAATTGAAATTAATTTGGAATTGGAATTGGAAGTAATTTGGAATTAAAATTGAAATTAATTTGGAAACGAAATAAAATTCGACTTGAAATCGAAATTGAATCGATTAAATCGAAGTGTTAATTGGAATCGATTTGAACTGGGAAATTTGGAATTGTATTGGTTTGACTTTGAAACTATTTTCAAATAAATTATTTTAGTATTAACGGTTTAAAATCCATCTTCTTTAAATATTTATATTATTTTGATTTTCCAAACTATTTTACTATATAAACAATTTTTAATACTTAAACTATTTTCTATGAAACTATTTAACTATTTAAAATTATTTAAACTATTTTCTAAAAATTCAAACTGGTCAAAAGGGTGAAATTTTAATATTTAGATCTTGGATTTAAATACGAATTGGGTTAAAGTGAAGTTATAACCTAAATTGTAATTCGAATCAAAATTTTAAAGTGAAACTGAAATATCGAACTGAATTGACATTTTGAAGTAAAATATGATTTGTGAAGCGAATATGATGATTTTGAAATGGATTTGATTTTCGAAGCGAATATGATATTTTGATATCAAGTACGAACTATTTTCGAAATGTAAAAGAATCAACCGGTGTGTAAAATGACGTTTGGTTGTCAAAGAGACCGAGGCCTCTTATTGGCACACTCTTTGTCAATATTGAACCACTTGTAACAACTGTGTATGCGAAGAAGACTCTAGAATAAAGTGGTTGGATTTGACGTCGTTTGCTGGATTTGAAGAAAGAGAATGTTGATGGATCGGTTGATACTTATGCCAATTTGTAATGACTAAAACTGGAGCCGTACCGACCAATGAGGTTAGCTACCTCTAGCAGACACACTTCTTCGCAATATTATCATGACATTGTTATTGATTGGTGTGTACCCTCGTGTTTTGGGAGTGTTGGACGCGGTGGGCCTTAGGGATTACCACCAGCTAGGAAGGGTAAACTGGTAGTGGGCATTGCCTCACATACCTTGTCATACTTTTATCCCTGTACGAGACCACTACGATTTTGATTTAGTGTTGTCGTATCACGACGCATCCCTATACACCGACGGTTTACTAGTATTTTATATGCAAACTTTACGACAATGCTTAAAAACGCATTAAAGGGGATCAATGTAAAGCCTTAACGCTATTTTGATATTTATTTTATTGACTAGACATTGTATATGTAGCGTATTCTACTACATATAAATATTTTTGATGGATCCTTAAGATATGGAAAATCCCGTAACATCTCTTGAGTTATTGCGCGCACGTTATACATTGGATAGGAGATGTGAAACCTCATAAACATCTCTGGCGCCATGGCACTCATGTTATATGCGATATCGATTTGACTCACATAAGAATATTTTAGTGATGACTCGAGTGTTTTGCCTTTCCACTATGCTCAGGTTAGCCCTGAGTTTTTCAGCGCATTGAAGATTATTTACTGGAGGACGAAGACGAAGATTTGGTATATTATTACTGTTATTATTCCTACATCATGTTTTCTGGTGCATTATTTTATTTATCCCTATTTTATATATAACTCTAATAATTGTTGTATGAATTATTATCAAATGTATAATAAACAACTTTATGAAATGTTTATTTGATTAGTATATTTTATCGTTCTACTGTGAGATTCTGTGTTTGTTTTCTTCTTCTTTTCTTATTTTTCTTAATTAACCCCATTGATTATCTATGTTCCACATTATTTAAGTTGGACATGTGTGGATTATTGTTAATTTAAACCATTCGAAATATGGGTTGTCACAGATCCACTATATCAGAAGTGTAACCTTTCGTCTTTGGAAAATCACAGCTATCGTCATTTTTTGTTTGGGTGTGCTTGTAGCTCTTTAAAATCAAGTTGGTATGCTTAGTATCCTATTCAAATCCACCGAGTGATCTTGTAGCTTGATAAATCAAGAGAGTTTTCCCTAGACTTAGATACAGGAGGGTGTGTCTTGTAGCCTTAAAACCAAGATTGTAATTGGTTAGCTTGCTACTGTATGAAGTATGCGCATGAAAAGAAATCTGTATAAAGAATTGTACAGGACTGGATGTAGAAGATATCCAAACCAGTATAAAAATCCTAGTGTCGTCTCTCTTACTCTTTACTTTTTTACTTTGCTGCTTATATTTATTTTTGTGATTGCATGCAAGTTTATTTATCTACGATTGATTATATGTGTTTTGATTAGATCGTTAAACAAGTTAAAATGATTTATAAAAAGTTATAAAACATCATTCACCCCCTCTAGTGTTATAGTAGTCTTAAGATCCTTTATTTTGTAACCCACAATTCCAATCATTGCCTTAAGCTTTGGTTTATTTTTTAGATTGAGAGGGACGTGCAATTTGATTGTTTCATCCATTAGAAGCAGGGCAGCTTGCCAGTGAAGGAGTATAGTAACTGACTCAATGTTATGGAGTGATTCGAGGATTGAGATGGTCGGTACTCCTTTTTTATGGGCAAATGGGTTTGCCTTGGGTTTGAAAGCACTAGTTAGGGATTCATTACTTAGTCTTATCCCTTTTAGGGACAACTTTTAAAAGTCTCATGGGGATGGTTCTCCTCTGCGAGAAAGCCCATGAGATACCATTTGAACTAGCGAAAATGGAAAGCAGCCAAAGCCCCAACCGAATTATGAAGACCAAGATACAAGAATGATCGAGCATATGTAAGGAAGATAACTGGCCCAATATGTCACTCATGTGGTATATGAGGCATTTTTCCATGAGATATCTTCCAGCTAAAGAGAAGTATAAGTGCTTCAATTGTGATTGGCCTGATCACTTGAAGAAGTTGAAGCTTGAAGATGAGGAATTTTTCCATGCGATATCATCCAGCTAAAGAGAAGCATAAGCACTTCAATAGTTGAAGCTTGAAGAAATGGAACACAACCCCCTCTACATGCCAGGGCCGTTGTAACGACCTGTAAGTTCGAACAATTCAAATCGACCATCAATCCACACATGTCAGACATGAATTGCTCAAGATAAAAGATTGTTAATTTATATTTGGCAAAACTTGGCATATACAGTAAATAGATCAATCATTGAATCACAGACATAGAGTAATATAACAATAAGCAGTGGAATAGATAAACAGTAGTTCATGAAGCTACTTTAGAACTTCAGAGTCTGAAACAAATACAACAGAAAATTCCAAGTACACAGAAGTCACTAATACAAAAGAAACTGACAAGTCTGTGCAAAAATACTGGAAATAAATGAAAGCTGAATAGATGAGTAACAGATCTTCATGCGAAGCTCTAAGCTTCAAAGGCAAGTCTCAAATGCTGCGACACTCAGTCTTACCTGAGCATAAAGCAAAACACAAAACACTCGAGTCAGGATTAACATTCTTATGCAAGTAAATCAACTCAAGTGAAATGTCAAGTGAAATACAATATAACTTAAAGGATGTTTGAGATTCCTATCCTTTAAGGATCCGTTAAACTATCTACATACATAGTACAATATGCTACATAGATAATGTCTATAGTAAAGTAAAATATTAAAATAGCGTAAAGGCGTTATCCATATCCCCCTTGACATATATTTTTATATATTTCTGTAGTCTATACAGTACCGTAATTCCTCCATAAACTAGAGGGCTATCAGAGGGAACTCCATAGGTACAGTACAAACCAAAGTTGTAGTGGGCGCGATAAGGCACATGACAAGGCAACGAGGCAATGCCTATGGTAGGATTATACTGTTTTGCAGAACCGAGCTGGTGGTGACACATAGCAGCTACTACCGCCTACCTTGAAACGCACTCCCAAGATCAAAGGTGCACCCAATAAAATCACAAAGTAATAGAATAGTATTGAAGAAGCATGCTCGATCGGAGGTGCGACCTCACTTGGCCTAGGTATAGCTCCTGTTTTAGTCACATCAAGCTGACTAATGGGAGTCAGGACTGCGTTCATACCTCATATAGACGTCGCCAAATCCTCCTACTTCGTTCTGGATTCTCCACCACGTGCACAATTTTTAAAGTGGTTTTCGACATTGGAAAAGAGTATAACAATATTCGATCTTGGTGTCTTTAACAACCAAATGCTTATTTCACACCATGGTCATTTTTTCCATCTCAAACAGTTCATACTTCTTATCAAAATATCATATTCATTCCAAGATCATATCACTTTCGACATCACATTCACTTTCGAAATCATATAACTATCGAAATCATATTCACTTTCGAAATCATTATTCACTTTAGATTATAATTCAGTTCCAAAATCATAACCACAAAATTAGTTAAACCATCATATCAAAGTATTTGCATTTAAATCGATTAAATCCGAACCATAACAGTTCCAACTTAACAGTCTGAATATTCGAAAGTGGTTTTTATATTAGAATAATTATACATTAAAAAAGTTTATATTTAAAAATAGTTTATGGATTAAAATAGTTTATATATTAAAAATAGTTTATATATTAAAATGTATATTAAATTTTTTTATAAATTTAAAATAATATATATTAAAACAGTCAATATATTTAAAAGAGTTTATATCGAAAATAGTTTCAAAGTAGAATTGTTCTTCCCATTTCACAAAATAATTCAAATCAACTTTAGTTCCAAAACTCAATCTAAATCAATCTCAGTTCAACAATTTCAATTAAAAAGGTTAATGGTTTAATTCAAAATTTCATTAAAACCATACTTAATTTATATCGATTTGAAATCTAGATTTGAACTACAAGTTTAAACCACTTCAAATTCGATAGATTTCAAAGTTTAAATTTTCAAACAATTTACAATAACTCAATTTGATAAATTTCATTTATATTTTAAATTTCAACTTTAATTTTATTTAAAAATGAAATATTCACTTAATCATTTTTAATAACATTTAAATAAAATCTCAAATTAAAAATCAATATTAAATACTCTATTTAAACTTTATTTAAATTTGAAAATATTTATTTAATCACCTTTAATTAAAAATCCAGTTATCAAGTTATAAGAATCATATCTTTAAAATCTCGAAATTAATAAGTTTCAAATCAATTATTATTTAAATTCAGTACTTAGACAAATTAAATTACAAATTATCTTTGATTTATCTTCCCAACCTTGTTTATTAAAGTTATTACAAAAACTATTTCAGAATATTAATATAAATTTTAAATACAATATATTATACATATATTAAATTTTTTATTAAATTACTTATAATAAATTTTATTATTAAATCTATTTTAAATCTTATTTTATATATTATAAATATTATAAATTTATAAGTAAAATTTATATTTTATATTTTAAAAATTAACTTATAATTTTAAAATTTCCACAACATATAATTAAAATCTGAATTTTGCACATATTAAAATAAAATCTTTATATTATAATTTAAAAAAAATCAATTTTTAATAAAACTCATATATTTCCTTTCAAAACCTTAGAAATCATTTCTCAAAAAAATAGAACAACGGTGTCCGTATATAATTTTCTATCCTATGGTCAAGTAATACAGATATTTATCATTTCAATCCGTAATAATTTATTATTTACGGGTACATATCATTTCAATCCGCGATCCCAAAATTCAAAAATCAATAAAATTGCTTGGGTTTATCATTTCAACCCATAACGATTTTCCCTAATCTATAAAATCATTCAGGTATGCATCATTTCAACCTATAGGGAATTTCTAACTATCAAGGAACTTGCAAAGTAAGAACAATAAAATAATAATATAAAATGACATAGTATATCAATGGAAAATATGATTATAATTAACTTGTTAAATAAACATATATTCAACAGGTCATGGTGTCATATGTCAATTAACATAGATTAACAAATTTAAATATTAACATATCATATTTAACAATTAAATTTCTAACTAATTCAAATTTAACAATATATTTAAATTATCATTTCATATTAAATCAATTTATTAAGCATATGAATGTTAATCGTGAGTACACACATACACTAATATAAATATGTGACACGTATAACTTTTCAACCGATAATAATATGTAGGCAACATGTATGCAACGTACACACACATACACTAACAATATCTCAAAGTATATGCAACATATATACTAGCAATATATGCACACGAGGAATAATAGCTCAAAGTATACGCAACATATATACACTGGCAATATATATATATATATATATATATATATATATATATATATATATATAACCTTTTTGCAAATATATACATAGCCTATATAGCTTTCAGTTATATATATTTGAATATATATCAGTAAACATACAAGTGAGCATATAACTTATATGTGCTGCGGCTACTTGGAGGGGATAGGCTGCAGAGAATTTGGTGTTTAGCGCTGTAGTGTGGGGTGTCGTAGAAGGCTGGAAGGGGAGGCAGTCTGGGCATGGCTGTGTGCTAGGTGAAGGAGCTGATGGAGCAAGCCCAGTGTGTGATGGCTATGGCAGTTGCAGCTGTTAGGGGCAGGGTTTCAGGTAGGGTTCGACGAAGAAGGGGATGGATGTGCAAGCGGCGGGTCTGGTGGAGGCAGTGAGGACAGATCGGGTTTTGCGGTAACGGTGTCAGGTGCGAGGCAGCTGGGATGGAGCGTGGTTGCCTATTCGGTTGTGGGCTGGGAAAATGGTGAGGCGGATGAGGCTATCGAGTGGAGTGTGATGCTATAGTGTTTTCTTCGGGTAGGAAGGAGGAAAAACAAGGGCACGAGCAGTCAGGGAAAGCAAAGATGATGTATTCAAGGAGATGGAAAGCTCAGGCAAATAGGAGAGATGTTGAGTTTGCTTTGGGCAAAAGTGGAAGGAACAAGAGCAGGACGTGGCTAAAAGCATGCTTCAGGAAAACATGGGAGGAAGCAGGGTTCAACTCGAGAAAATGAAAGCAAACCCGGAAATGAATGCTTCAGGAAATATAATCTCACCTGGCTATATTATTTTTCTAAAGCACAAACAAAACAAAAGGAAGGGATGATAATGAAAGGACGAAGGTATATGTAGAGAACAAATAGGAATGTTAAAAGCCAGAGTTGAATTTTCTGAAATAAATAAAGCAGATGGCTATTAGTTTCAGCCGGTGGGTAACTAAAGGACAAAGGAAACCAAACAGGTTCAAGTACGGAATCGATACAAAAAATTGTTTTGCCGATTTTACCGCGTACCAGACGCCGAATTACAAGAATGAATATACTACGGAGATCGAGACGATGAGACGAACAGAATGGCCCATAGATATTAGAGATTTGACCATCCTATCAAAATTCGATTTTCGCTGCCAAACTGCTGCTAAACTACCGAAAATAAGATAAACGGGGCTATAGTAGTCCAAATGCGGCGAAACGAATTATAACGACTCATTTAGAAAATAATTTACATTTTTATTGTATAAAAATATTCAAATTTCAAAAATATTTAATTTCCATCATATCTCAACTAATTTTAATTTTTACACAAACCAACTTTTATATTTTCTGATGAAAATCTACAACTTGCTATGCTTCAATAGACGCATAACAAATATCAAATTTTCATTGCAAAAATTTTATTATTTAATTTCAAGAAAAATTTAGTTAATTACATTGTTTAAATCATTTAAAAATTTGGGTCGTTACACTCTTCCCTACTCAAAACTTTTCAACCCCGAAAAGGAACGAGATAGGAGAATAGAAGCAATAGAAAGGAAAGATAGATTTGAAATACATACTACCAGATACAACAATTAATTTGGTATAAATTTCATTTTTAATTAATATACATCCATTTATTATTATCATTCTAATTAACTCGCTTTTATTTAATTTACATTCACCCTATTTGTTTAAATAACATTCTCTTTCATTATTCAATTTATTTCACACGACATTTCTTATAAAATAGATTAAATGTATATACATTTATTATAACAATTCAATTTTTATTTATAAATCCGCTTAACAAAATTTCATTTTTGGACATCTTATTACTTAAATTTTATACTGTATATTATTCAATTACATGTTCTCATTACATTCAAACCTTTCCAAGTAAGTTTTATTAATGTCTTATAATGTAATTTAGCACTATACAAATTTATCTTTTATTTGCAACATTTCTATTAAGCAAATTTTAGTTTGAACAATTTGTTACTTAATTTTTCTCTTGTATAACCTTCATTTACATATTCTCGTCAAAATTTTAACTTTTTATATATTCCAGTTAAATTATATATATATATATATATATATATATATATATATATTAGAATGCAATTGAGTACTATACAAATAAATTTATCCTAGTTCCATTGTTTCAATCACATTTCTCATTTCAGAATCTCCAATTATTTAGAATCTTACTTTATTTCAATAATTGAAAACTATCACTTAACATAAAACTTAAGAGTTAAACTTTCGGTTTCACTTCAGACCATTTTGAAATAAATATATACATATATATTTTTATACATCAAATTATACTCAAGAAATTCAAATCAAACCCATTTTCCAAAACAAAAGCATAACAATGCTACTAAGTGGTCTCCCCACTTTGAGACTCGAAAATGAATGTTGTAACAACCCAAAATTTAACCCATATTAATTAATTCATTAATTAATTACGTAATGAAATAACTTTGTGAAATTATCAGATTGTTCCATGAGGGTTGCACCATTGTGTCCAGGGTAATTTTCTGGTAAATTTCCATATATAGAACGTCAAAAACCGATTAATATGAACAAGTTATAAGATAAACAATAAATAAATAAATATATTAGCTAGGCCGACCACCAGGTCGACCAAACCCAACCTAGGTCGACCAGCCGATCGACTTGGGTATAGAGGCGGTCGACCCGCCTTGTGTAATAAATGAAGGATATTTTCCTTCGTTCTTGAATGTTCCAGCAATCTTTGACACGTATTTTGCATTATTTAAAACTCATCAAGTCCTCCCATTCTTGCATCCGATGGCTACGATCTAGCCTATGACGTGGTTGCATCATATTCAATCTCCAAATCCGATGGTTTGAGATCCACTTCTACACCTATAAATAGAACCCTAGGCCTAACACTTTTTCTCACTCTAGGTTTTCTCCAATTTGGTTCACCTTTCCAGGAAGGATCCTAAACGGAATAAAAATCCAAGGAGAAAATCGTTTTAAAAAAAATTATTTAACAACCCCAGGTGGATCCAAGAAGACCTAAGTAAGTGCTAAGGACCACATGTGAGTGATTGTAATTATTTAAATTTTCTTTAAGTAATTTAAAATAATAATGTTTCCGATAGTTGTAGTTTTACTAGGATTTTTGGAGTAACCATTTTAGTAATTTATCTATAGTTTTTAGAATTATTTTCAGTTAATTTTAGTTTATTTTTAGCTTTTCCATTTACTTACAGTTTACTTACAGTATTTTAGTTTATTTACTGTTATTCATGCGTTATTTATATCTTCTTCTTATGCCTTGGATTTCCTTCAATTTTTAGTTTTTTTATTTCTCCTCCATCTTCTTCTTCACATATGGATTAGAATAGAATTAACACGAAATTGGATTAAATTATGAGAAATCTAAAATAATGGAATATAAGATGCAAATTATAACGACTATGATATAAATGGAATTGGACTGAAATTATGCCTTATTATGATATTAATTGGACTGAATTAAAGAGATTGGGCTAGTTATTACTTAGAATTATAACTAAAAAGAAGAAAAGAAGCTTATTTTCACACTTAGACCTTGGGTTAAGTAATAAGCATGATTATAACGTAGGTTATAATAAGAAATAGAACAAAATAAGGCTTATTTTAAGAGCTAGGATAAATTAATAAGCACAGATAGTAAGATCAAGAGTGAAGGCTTATTTAAATAATTTATCTAAGTTAATAAGCAAAGAATTAAAGTAGGACCTGTACCAAATAACATTCCCCTATATTTTCTATGGGTATGGTGTTTCACATAAACTTTAAGTAGGGTCATGCTTATGCTAGTAGTGGTAGTAATCGGTCAATATAGAGATGTTCAAATCATGGGGGATTTGGATAAGGGCCCTATTAGATATTGTTTGGATGATAGGCCAGTACCGGCAGCATTCTCCTATATTTTCTACAGACATGGTGCTTCACATAATCCTGAAGTGAGACAAGGGGCACTCTTATGTTGAGTCAAGGTAATAATATGACCCAATAGGTGGAGAAACAGGCAGCATGAGCATGGTGGCAGTTATGCGTTCGACTTCCATTTTGGTGCTTAGTAATCGCTATGAGTTCCAAACGCTTAGTATGTGTGTCTTTCGTAGACACCATTGCCTTCTATATAGGGAGCTATGTATCATCTAGTCCACAGTGGGTGCTTTGTGTATCTTTCGTAGTTACCGTTGGCTGTTGCGTAGGGAGTTTTATAGCGTCCAGTCCGCGGTAAGGTCTATGGAGTAACAGGTTGATCAAATGGTAGAATTAGGATTTCAGCCTAATTATAGGATTAGAATTCAGCCTAATCAAGTAGTTATCAAAGGCAACTACAAACAATCAAAGTAAACCTATCTTATTAATTGAGCAATAGTTTAATCGTATTTATTTCCAGTTTATCTCCTTCCTATTTCCTTTATTTCCTTTTATATACTAGAACTATTGTAGAGTCTATTATTTTTATCTTGTTTAAAGAGTCTAGTAATTACCATCATTCACCGGACTTTTAATCTGTCGCACTCCTCTATTTTTCCCCTTTTCCCCCATAGGCAATCAAGGGAGGGAATAGTAGACTACAGTTGCTTGGAGTTTTCTTGGAAGAAGTTTCTATTATGTATTTCCCTACTTTTGTTTCAGCTTTTTCTTACTAGCACTTGAGAGGGATATTTGTACTCTAATTTTTGTTGAGACTATGAGTTTTTATTTCATGAGATATGTTGGGTTTTGAGACATGTATGTTGTATTTGGTATTTGATTAATTTGATTGTCAAATCAAAATTGGAATTAGCTCAATTCGCAGAGTTAGAAGCCTTTGCACAATTCGCTTCTGATCTCGATAAAGCTACTCAGAATCAATTGGCAAGAGGTCAACGATTATGCGAGTTTCTTAAAAAATATGAAGCATTTATGAAGTTTTGTTTTAAACAAGTTATTTTAGTTTTCGTTGTTTTTACCTATTCTTGTCTTGTGGATATTAGTCTCTGTTAGTTTTAGTTTATGCCTACAATGCACCACGTCTTTTAGTGTGTGATTTTGGGTATAATAAGGGATGTTGGGTGTTTCAAATGTCGATGATGCTACAGCCATCATCGAAATTATTTTTCCAGCAACAAAAGAGGAGAAAACTGACTTACTTTTTTTAAAATTCTTCTGGAAACAATTTTCATTTGAAAATACTTTCAAATAACACATATTTCTTTCTCAAAACTTTGAATTTTTTTTTGAAAAGCGTCGTAAATCAAATTCTCAATTCCTTAATTTGAATTCATTTCATTTGCAAAACAGATTTATAAACCATGTTTTAAAATTTCTTCTCCTTATAACATACAACAATAGTTAACAGTTTAGGAATGTTGACAAACAAAAAATGATAATCTAGTACTGTCATTTCTAACAACCAATTCATTTAACTATCTGATTTTAGAAAATTATACTTTTATATAAAACATAATCATATATAAAATTATTTCATTTCCCAATTTCAAAAATAATATTGTGCCGTTTGCTTTGTTCAAGTGTTTTGGAATTTCTATCGATAGCGTTGGCCAGACGAATCAATCGAAACCCAAAATTCAAACTTAACAACTTAAACGACACAATATAAAATATTTTATATCAATTACAAGTACGCTCCCTCAAAGAACGATTCAAGAATGGATTTTAGAATAAGGATAGAGATTCAAGTTTAAAGGGACCCTAATCAAAGGAAATTCTAAGTAGGAAGATAGGCTCGAAAGGAAGATAAGATGATTAAATTACAAAAGAGGAATGATTGATCGACTTATATTAATCGCGTCGACCTTAACCAAGTCAACAGAGATTCAAATTTCAGAAATAGCATTTAGAAAATTTGGCTTTCAATTGATGACTCCTAAGAATTTGGAGAACAAAGCTCAAATGAGGTCATGTTCCTTCTTTGACTTAGAAAAGACGAGAATATCATCAACGAAAACTAGGACAGACTTATTGAGAACATCGTGGAAACACTATTCATGAGATCGAAGAACAATGCATGAACATTGGTTAATTTGAAGGGCTTGACTAACCATTCATAGAATCCATTCTCCTTTCGAAAAGCTATCTTGGATATGTTCTCCTTAGCTACACGAAGCTGGTGAAAACCGGTAGAAAGTTCGAGCTTCCGGAATAAGATTGATGCAGAATTCAATTTCCCGCTTGGGAGAAAGAGAAGTGACTTCACCAAAACATCAGGATAGTCCCTGACTATTAGGGTGGAGTCGAGATAACTAGGCTGAGAATCAAGCAAGAAGATAAAACTGCCTGCATAATCTTGAGGCAATCAATATTCGATCACAAGAGAATTTCGCTGTTTGTCTACTAGAGAAACAGTTTGGGTTTTGCAAGAAATAACAACATCAAAACCGAGGACATAGAAATCTCCAGTGAATCGACGCCTATTGTAGAGGACTTTCACCTCTTTACAAATTATACTAAGGTTGACGGGATGGCCAATGGGATTAGTCACACATAAGGCTGAACTTGCTAATAGAGGTTGCAAAATGTGCTCAAATTTATTATAGAGATCAACAGAAATAGAGCTATGGGATGCTTCAGTATCAAGAAGAATACTAATAGAAAAAGCAAAGAATAGATTTAGAACGAAGGTAAAGTTCCAAAAATTCAAAAGAAATCCAAATCAAAGAGAATTCTAACAAAGCATTTCAAGCTCGAACGAAGATGATTCTATAATTGATTCTACTCATTCTAGGGTATTACTACCCTATCTTTAATGAGTTTTTACTCCATATGCTAAGTTTTCCTAAACCGGAGCTCGATACCACATGTAACGGCCCATTATTACGAAACATTCAAATCGACAATCATCCACACATGTCAGACTTAAATTGCTCAAGACAACAGATTGTTAATTTTTTTGGCAAAACTTAGCGTATACAGTAAATAAATCAATCACAGACATAGAGTAATATAAAAATAAGCAGCGTAATAGATAAACAGTAGTTGATGAAGCTACTACAGAACTACAGAGTCTGAAACAAATACAATAGAAAATCCCAAGTATATAGAAGTCACTAATACAAAAGAAACTAACAAGTCTGAACATAAATATCCAAGCTCCAAAGGCGAGTCTCAAATGCTGCGACACATTAGTCTGACCCAAGCATAAAGAAAAACACAAAACACTCTAGTCAGGATTAACATTCTTATGCAAGTAAATCAACTCAAGTGAAATACAATACAACTTAAAAGATGTTTGGGATTTCCATCCTTTAAGGATCCGTTAAACTATCTACATACATAGTACAATTCTCTACATAGATAATGTCTATAGTAAAGTAAAATACTAAAATAGCGTTAAGACGTTACCAACATCCCCCTTAACACATTTTATATATATTCCCATAGTCTATACAGTACTGTAATCCCTCCGTAAAATGGAGGGCTATCGGAGGGCACTCCATATGTACAGTACAAGCCAAACTTGTAGTGGCACGATAAGGCATGTGACAAGGCACGTGAGGTAATGCCTAGGGTAGGATTCCACCATTTTGCAAAACCGGACAGGTGGTAACGCATAGCAGCTAATACCGCCCACCTCAAGATACACTCCCAAAATCAAAGGTGCAGCCAATCAAATCACAAAGTAATAGAATGGTATCGAAGAAGCATGCTCGATCAGAGGTGCGACCTCACTTGGCCCAGGTATAGCTTCTGTTTTAGTCACATCGAGCTGACTCACGGGAGTCAGGGCTGCGTTCATACCTCATATAGACGTTGACAAACCTTCCTACTTCGTTCTGGATTTTTCGCCACGTGCACAATTGTTAAAGTGGCTTTTGGTACTGGCAGAGAGTATGACAATCTCCAATCCCGGTCTCTTTAACAATCAAATGCTTATTCCACACCGTGGTCATTTTTTTCCATTCAAACACTTCATACTTCTTATCAAAATATCATATTCATTCCAAAACCATATCAATTTCGAAATCACATTCACTTTTGAAACCATATCACTTTCGAAATCATATTCACTTTCAAAATCATTATTCACTTTAAATTATAATTCATTTTCAAAATCATAACCACAAAATAGGTTAAATCATCATATCAAAGTATTAGCATTTAAGTCCATTAAACCCAAATCATAACAGTTCCAACTTAACAGTTTGAATATTCAAAAATGGTTTATATATTAGAATTGTTTTACATTAAAAATAGTTTATATTTAAAAATAGGTTATGTGTAACGATCCGGAATTTTAGGCAATATCGATTTAATAATCTATGTAAATAATTTAGCTAGTTCGATGAATTTCTTTATAAAATTGGCAAAATTAATCTTTTAAAGAATAATAAATTTTTAATATGGCAATATTGATAAGAATTGTTTTTCAAAAGCTAATGAAATTTTATTCTGTTTATAATATACATAATTGATATATATTGTGAATAGCAAATATCATTTGTTTTAAATAAAGTTAAATTTGCAAATTGTAATATATATATATATAAGTATATGTTATAATTTGGATTGTTTTGAAATTTAAATCTATTGATAATTTGAATATGTATGAAATTATAATTTAAAGCTTTTCTTAAAAATTAATCTAAAGATTCATTCGTTTATTTTTAAAATATAAGATATATATTATAACTAGCTTTAGAGTATTTGTTTAATAAAGTAAATTAAAGATGTAAGTTTATATCTACATTTAAACTAAATAAAGGATTATTAAAATACAAATGAGTATGTGTTATCATCTTAAGTTACATTAATAACACTTGTAAGCTTTTAAAAATAGGTTAGTGACATTTGTTCAAATTATTAACAAGTGGCAACATATAATTTTAATTTTTAATAAATGTCTTTTAAGAAAACAAGCTTCTTTCAAAACATTTTATTTCATTCAGATGTTAATGGCAAAATCAGAAAACAAATTTCCAAAATCTGAAAATAAAATCCGAAAGTAAATCTGAAGTTCTTCTCAACATAGTAAAATCTGTAATTTCAAATCCTAGAGTGTAAAGCCTATATTTGCAAATACAGTTGATCTTCAAAACCTCAACCTGCATTTCAAAAGACTTCAACCTGCAATAATTAAAATCTGCATTTCTTCAAACTGCATTCAAAATTGAGGGCTGCAACAAGTTTCAATTATTTTAAAGCATAAAATTGGAAACATGCAAGGGTTCAATTGCTTCAGCAAAGAAGAACTCAAACATGCAATTGCAGGAATCAAAAACAGGTCTTCTGTTCTGTGTTCTACATAAATAAGAGGTGAGTAAATCATCTTTTAAAAACATTTTTAGTATAACTTGTGATTGAATGATGATGCATCTGTTTATCTATATTGATGTTATACGAAAATTCGTTTTAAATTAGTATGCATGTTAAATTAAAAATATTGAATTGCCTGTAAAATTTTAAATGAATACTGTGTTTAATAGGAAGAACCCAATTCTTTTAAAACTCTAAATAACTTTGGTTTTATCATGAATTGGACTATGGTATGTTAATGAAAGTTGTTAGTAAACACCTAGTATATCATTTAAAAATAATTATAAGATTTTAAATTGAAGGAGTTACTCAGAATTTCAATTTTACAGTAAAATACTGTTACACTTCGAAAATTTATAATCTTGTTTGCTGATTTTGAATACATGAATGCATTAGTGATTAGGAATCATGATTTTTAATACAGATTTCATGATTTTTAGTTTGATAAATTATGAGAATTTTGGGCTTGATCAAAATTGGGTTGGACGTCGAATTCTAGTGATTGGCTAGATGGAATTGGTCGAAATTTGGGATGGAGGTAGTTTGCAAGATGGAGATTTATGGAAAAATGGTTTTGGATTTTTCCAGTTATTGAATCGAGCGAATTTGAAGGAAGTAGGGTTTAAGTTTGTTTTGGGATGGATTTGACTATCGGAGCTGTCGCGACTTGGATTGATGAACCAGAGGTGATTACGATATGGGGGATGGTAGCGTGGGGACACGGTGATACTCTGGAGAAGGTACCGGAGTTTCCGGTGGCGAGTTCGTCAACGGCCATGGGGGTTTTGGGACGAGTTGGTTATGTAGTTTCATGTGAATGGTCGAAATTGGATTCACAATTCAATTGATCGATCTGGGTTTGGAGATGGGTTCACACGCGATCGAGGGATCGTCGATGTTGGTCGTGACGCCCTACTGTGGCCGGAGGCGCTGGGACATATGCACGAGTGCACGATTGGTGCACTGGGTTGGGAGTTTGGAGAAGAAGGGGTATTCTCGTGTTGGTTTCGTGCAGATTGGAGTTTGTCCCGAAGCAGAGGACGAACGTGTATTGTTCTGTGGGTTTTGCTTCGGGGTAGGTGCAAGAGTTTGAGCGTTCGAACTCGGGTTGAATCGGGGTTTGCTTCGGGATTTTTGGGTTGCTGCTCTGGTGATAGATATATCACCAAGTTGCAATTTATAACTTGAGACGATTAAATTAAAAATTCAAGCATTCTATTTATAAGTTTATAAAGGAATCAAAATGCAAAGTTTAAAACTTATTTAAAATTTAATGTTAACCAAGCCTTTAAAGTATAAGTTGAAAATTATTTATTTTATTTTACTTTAAATTTTATTTAAAATGATTTCTTTTGAAAGTAATTTAATTACATTTTGGATTTTAAAAGAAGTATGTTTTGAATTTAAATATTGAATCAAAGATTTAAGTTCAATTTAAAAATAATGATTTGAAACTAAGTTTCCAATTTATATTGAAAATGAATAAGTTTGAATTAGATGTTTAAAGAGTTTAAATTTTAAATTAGATTTCTAAATGTCTTATATCCAAATAAGGATATTGTTATAATTTTGGGAAAACCAATACAATAATTTGTTTAAGTTATTAAAATTTGATTTACTCAAATAATTTAATTATGAAGATGAATAGGGTTAATTTATTTTTGTTATTAACTTGAGAATACTTGATTGAATATGATTTGTAATTAAGTAAAGAATTAATTAAGGTAAATGCTCTTTCTTAATTAATTAAAGATTTTGAAATATAAGATGTTAATTAATTATTTAATTAATTTTAAATAATTAGTTAATTATTTAATTATGGATTAATTAAGTGTAATTACTTAATGAAGTAATTAATGGTAAATTTTTTTGAATGTAATTAAGAATGGTAATTACTTATGAAAGTAATTAAAGGATTTACTTATGGAAGTAACTAAAGTGGAAGTGATTAATGGTTAATCACTTAATGTTATTAATTAAGAATTAATTAATATAATTGTTTTAAAGTTAATTAATTATGGAGTAATTAATTAGTTAATGAAATAAGATTTATTTAATGATGGAATTAGTTAATTGTTAAGTAATTAATTAAGAAAGTTATTAAGATTTATTAATAAAAGTAATTAAAGATAATTACTTATGTAAGTAATTAAGAGTTAATTACTTAATTACTTAGTTAATTAATCAAAGTGATTAATTAATTAATGAATTTAACTTAAAATTAATTACTAAGTGTAATTAACTAAAATGAAATTAAGTAATTAAATAATTAATTAAGGATTAATTGTTACTTTAAATTGATTAATAATTACTTAATGAAGCAATTAAAGATTTATTAATTATAGTAATAAATCAGGGTTAATATAAGTAATTAAGATAGTAATTACAAATTGTTAATTACTGCTTATGATTAATGAGATGATTAATTACAAGTTAATTATTTAATTAGTTAAAGGATTATTAATTAACAAGTTTATAAATTAATTAATGAAGTAATTTAAATAATTAATTTAAATATGATTAAAGGATAATTAATCAAGGAAGATTAATTAAGGAAGATCATTAAGAGATGATAATGAATTTGATTTGTAATAAATCAATAATCCAAGTGATTAAAGGATAGTATTTAATTTAATTAGTGGTTAATTAAATTTATTAAGAGTTAATCAATTCTGCTATGGGTGATTGATTAATATTGAATGGTTTATATTGAGTGATTGATATTGGATGTTGAATGATATTGGATGATTGATATTGGGTGATTGGATGATACTGGATGATTTGGATGACTATGATATTTGTGATATGCTGCTTTGTGAAGACGAATATTGATATGAATTATCTATTGTGGTAATATGATTTATCTATCTGTTTATTTCATCCTGAATATAAGTTAAATTGTTTAAAACCCTTAAGTACAACTTGGACATTAAAATGGCGTTTGGTTTCGATGAGACCGGGATCGGGTTTCCATATTTGGAATCCGAAAACCACATCGATTCCAATTAAACGTTAGGTCGTTTAATCCAAGTGGAGCAAGTGAAGACTCGAGGTGTAAGGGCTATACGTCAGTATAACTCTGTGGGTGATTCCGTAATGAGTTTGACGGAATGGTACTTATAGATTCGAGATGGAGATTAGAGTGCAAGGGCTATGGTCATTAACTCTGAGGGTGATTCCAATATGAATGCAACGAGATAGTGCCTTCGGTTTCGTTCGAACCCGGAACGAACTTGTATGGATTGAATGCTTTCAGCACATCGTCAGGTGGACGATGAGCATTCTAAGATAGATACGTCCTGTAAAGGTAATCGCAGCCTCAAGCCTCATCAACCGGGAATGGCTAAAACAGGGGAGGTGCAGCAAGGCTTCGTGGGTAGCTCCCATTGGAGAGCAAGATTTACTCCTGTCTAGAAGTCCCTTTTTATTCGGCTGTGTGGGGCGGTTGAATTTCGAACAACCGCCGGGGTTGTCTTGTTCGGGACTGTTCAGTAAGGAATGGTCCCGGCCTTGTGTTGCAACGGAGTGGGAGTACTCCTCGGTACGGTGATCTAGGCCACGTACTGTGACGGGCGGTACCCCAGTAGTCCTGCCGTTGATGGAAACCCATTCTTCCTGCGAGACCCTACGATTTTGTTTGTATTACCCACTTTTGTGGCTAGTAGCTGGAATTTAATGAATGTAACAATTTCGGCTATTTCATATTTACTTGAAAACCCTAGACACTATTATAATATCATTGGATTTCCTATCAAATGTTTTGGTTAGCGTAAGGTAAATGTTTTTCCATGTTTATGTGTGGGAAGTCTTACGTGATACCTTTTCTTTTCAAAGGTTTTCTAAAGTTAAGCAATTTTAAACCGTTTACTCACACCAGACCCCTGTCTGACCCGAGTGTTTATTTTCTGTTTTATTAAACTCTTGGGTACTCATATTATATATGAGTAGTCAAGTGATTCGGGTTAGCTTGACGAATTCTGGAGGAGAATGGAGCAGGAGGCTTCCACGTATAGTTATATATATATATATTGATTCCGCTGTGTTTATTGTATCTGTTTCTGTTTTGCTTGAGTTGTATAATTATACAGATGTTTATAACTGTCTAATCTGTGTTGTTTATTGTGTACTCTGATATAATATGATACAACGTAATATTTTATGTTATATATTATATTTCATTCGTTCCGCTGTGAGTTCTCTGATGTTGTTGTTTTCTTTCTTTCTCTTTCTTTTCTTCTTCTTCTATCCCTTTCTTTCTTCATTGATGATTCGATTTCCTGGAGATAGGAAGTCGGGTCGTCACATTTGGCATCAGAGCATTAGGCTGAGCGAATACCTAAGCTCTGAAGTGTGTCTTTCTTTAGGGAGCATTAGGTTGATGAATACCTAGGCTCTGGAGTGGTGTCTTTCTTGAGAGAACGTACTTGTAATTTTTATATATAACTATATATATATAACTATATATATATATATATCTATATCTACCTGATATGTTGGGTTATCTGTTCGGATTTTTCCAACATAAGTTCTAGTGTTAGGTAGATGGAGTAGTAGTGGTGTTTGTGTGTAACACGACTGCCACTAATGGAAGAGGCCCATATGTTGAGGTTGGAAGTATTTGTCGAGACCGTAGACCTAATACCGTCTCGAGTGAGATTTGTAGTTTGGAATAAGGATTTCTCTGATATCCGAAGGAAATCTTTTTTAAAAGATTCAAAGTTTATCTTTGAAGAATAAGTTTGGATTTAGCTCGGGAGAGCGAATTATTTTTTCAGTTTGGATATGTCGGAAGTGTAGAAGTAAGTGATGATATCTTGATAACTGCGTGATGAGAAGCAGAATCCATGGATATTTCCAAAGACATATTCTTTTGAAGCAGTTTTAGAGGTGGTTGAGGAGCAGACTTTACCTGCCTCAGGTAAGACTCGTCTATGTAGAAGTTATCTAGATCTTCAGTATGGAAGTTGGCTGTTTTGGAATATGGGACTAAGGTCTATGAGTTGCTTCGCTTCGGCATGGTCTCATTTGTCATTTTTTTAAGGAGAGTGAGGTGTTGATGTTTGGTTTGGAGCCAGAGTTCTTTTGGATTGTTTGCCATCTCGAAGGTTCTGTTGTGTGGTTTGTTGATAGTTTTGGTTTTTGGAGGAGCCTTTGGATTTGAAGTCTTTGGTTAGCTATGGTAGCAGTTTCAGCTCAAAGTGTTCGGTGTGCTGTCAAGAAGGTCTTTTAGCTTCGTAGTATCATCGAGGTAGAGTTTGGAAGAAGCAGTGTAGCTTGTTTCTTCGATGGTTCAGGAATCTTATTGGTTCTTCTATCAGCAGCCCGAGCAGTTGGTGGAAGTTTTCTTGAAGAATTAACCTTGTTTGGAAATGCTTTAAGCTGTTCTAATTGGTAAAGAGAGGACAGTTTCTTTGGAATTCGAATTAGGTTGGATCGCAAAAGTGACTTGCGATTAGTTTGGAATTTTCTTGAGCATTCTTTTGTTTGAGACGGAGGATTCTCATGAGGAAGTAGGAGCTGCGGGAGTAATCAGTAGTTTGTCTGCATCGGGAATTGAGTTCCATATTGTTTTGGTTCCAGAAGTGATTTGGTAGCTAGCCTGGTTGTAGGATGGTTCTTGGAGAAGTAGAGTTGGTGTAGCAGCTCAAGAATTTATTTTTGGAATCTGGATTTGGTTGGATCTTGTTTTTGAATTGGATTCTGTATTAAAGTTGTGTGACCAAGTCAGTTGAGTCACTCAGATTTTTATGGATTGGATGAACAAAGCTTTTCGGATATTGGATAAATCATACTTGTGTTCATCAATAGTATTCTCATCTATTTCAGAATCAGAGTTGTGCAGCGGAAGTAAGGTAGCAGCTGTACAAGAAAGGAAGCAAGTTCTGTTTGCTATTTCTTGAGTAGTAGGGTTTGTGTTCTGGATTTCGATGGATCTTGGAAAACTTTTCTGTAGAATAAGATTCAGAAGCTAGTTTGCTTTGGTCTAGTTGTTTCTGGAAGTATCAGCATAGGTTGAGCCGATTAGGAAGAGATTGGCAGCCCAGGATTGTCTGTTGAGTTATACAGATATGAGATAAGGTGTTTTGGAATTCGAAGTTGGAGACTTCAGTGTTGTTAGATTTCTCTGGTTAAGAGAGCAGAAATTGAGTAAGATTGGTTGGTTAGTGCTTTGGCATTTGAGATTTCTTATCTATGTTCTGATAAGATAAGATCTGTTGTCTATGAGCTTGAATTGCCAGTTTGGATAGCTGGAATTCATTATATTTCACGCATCTCTGAGGGAGTACGTGTATGATTCATCGATTGGTTGTTGAATCTGTAGTTCAGTTGGAGTTGGATGTTGAGCTGGATTTGAGAGTAATCGGATATTCTGTTCAAATTGGTGGATCTAGAGAAGAGAGGAGCTCTGGATTTTGGTGGTGTAGTTTGTTACTTTAGCTTCGGTGGAGCGAGTCTCCCGGTGATTTTTACTTGGGAAACTCGAAATAGTATTAGAGTTTTATTCTGACATATGTCAGGATAATTAGTTAAGTTTGTTTGTGTGATTGATTGCTTTGGTTGTTAGTTACTGGTTGTTAGGAATGCTTTGCTAATTGAAATTAAAATCTTTGCTGGGTTATTAAATTACCTTTGCTTTTTAATTTTGGGGACGAAATTCTTTTGAGGGGGAAGGATTGCAACGACCCGGAATTTTGGGCAATATCGATTTAATAATCTGTGTAAATAATTTAGCTGGTTTGATGATTTTCTTTACAAAATTGGCTAAATTAATCTTTTAAAGAATAATAAATTTTTAATATGGCAATATTAATAAGAATTGTTTTTCAAAAGCTAATGAAATTTTATTCTGTTTATAATATTCATAATTGATATATATTGTGAATAGCAAATATCATTTGTTTTAAATAAAGTTAAATTTGCAAATTGTAATATATATATAAGTATATGTTATAATTTGGATTGTTTTGAAATTTAAATCTATTGATAATTTGAATATGTATGAAATTATAATTTAAGCTTTGCTTAAAAATTAATCTAAAGACTAATTCGTTTATTTTTAAAATATAAGATGTATATTATAACTAGCTTTAGAGTATTTCTTTAATAAAGTAAATTAAAGATGTAAGTTTATATCTACATTTAAACTAAATAAAGGATTATTAAATACAAATGAGTATGTGTTATCATCTTAAGTTACATTAATAACACTTGTAAGCTTTTAAAAATGGGTTAGTGACATTTGTTCAAATTATTAACAAGTGGTAACATATAATTTTAATTTTTAATAAATGTCTTTTAAGAAAACAAGCTTCTTTCAAAACATTTTCTTTCTTTCAAATGTTAATGGAAAAATCAGAAAACAAATTTCCAAAATCTAAAAATAAAATCCAAAAGTAAATCTGAAGTTCTTCTCAACATAGTTAAATCTATAATTTCAAATCCTAGAGTGTAAAGCCAGCATTTGCTAATACAATTGATCTTCAAAAACTCAACCTGCATTTCAAAAGACTTCAACCTGCAACAATTAAAATCTGCATTTCTTCAAACTGCATTCAAAATTGAGGGCTGCAGCAAGTTTCAATTATTTTTAAGCATAAAATTGGAAACATGCAAGGGTTCAATTGCTTCAGCAAAGAAGAACTCAAACATGCAATTGTAGGAATCAAAAACAGGTCTTCTGTTCTGTGTTCTGCATAAATAAGAGGTGAGTAAATCATCTTTTAAAAATAGTTTTAGTATAACTTGTGATTGAATGATGATGCATCTGTTAATCTATATTGATGTTATATGAAAATTCGTTTTAAATTGGTATGCATGTTAAACTAAAAATATTGAATTGCCTGTAAAAATTTAAATGAATACTGTGTTTAATAGGAACAGCCCAATTCTTTTAAAACTCTAAATAACTTTGGTTTTATCATGAATTGGACTATGGTATGTTACTGAAAGTTGTTAGTAAACACTTAGTATATAATTTAAAAATAATTATAAGATTTTAAATTGAAGGAGTTACTCAGAATTTCAATTTTACAGTAAAATACTGTTACACTTCGAAAATTTATAATCTTGTTTGCTGATTTTGAATACATGAATGCATTAGTGATTAGGAATCATGATTTTTAATACAAATTTCATGATTTTTAGTTTGATAAATTATGAGAATTTTGGGCTTGATCAAAATTGGGTTGGACGTCGAATTCTAGTGATCGGCTAGATGGAATTGGTCGAAATTTTGGATGGAGGTAGTTTGCAGGATGGATATTTATGGAAAAATGGTTTTGGATTTTTCCAATTGTTGAATCGAGCGAATTTGAAGGAAGCAGGGTTTAAGTTTGTTTTTGGATGGATTTGACTATCGGAGCTGTCGCGACTTGGATTGATGAACCAGAGGTGATTACGATATGGGGGATGGTAACGTGGGGACATAGTGATACTCTGGAGAAGGTACCGGAGTTTCCGGTGGCGAGTTCGTCAACGGCCATGGGGGTTTCGGGACGAGTTGGTTATGCAGTTTCATGTGAATGGTCGAAATTGGATTCACAATTCAATTGATCGATCTGGGTTTGGAGATGGGTTCGCACGCGATCGAGTGATCGTCGACGTTGGTCATGACGCCCTACTGTGGCCGTAGGCGCTGGGACATATGCACGCGTGCACGATTGGTGCACTGGGTTGGGAGTTTGGAGAAGAAGGGGTATTCTCGTGTTGGTTTCGTGCAGATTGGAGTTTGTCCCGAAGTAGGGGACGAACGTGTATTGTTCTGTGTGTTTTGCTTCGGGGTAGGTGCAAGAGTTTGAGCGTTCGAACTCAGTTGAATCGGGGTTTGCTTCGGGATTTTTGGGTTGCTGTTCTGGTGATAGATATATCACCAAGTTGCAATTTATAACTTGAGACGATTAAATTAAAAATTCAAGCATTCTATTTATAAGTTTATAAAGGAATCAAAATGCAAAGTTTAAAACTTATTTAAAATTTAATGTTAACCAAGCCTTTAAGTATAAGTTGAAAATTATTTATTTTATTTTACTTTAAATTTTATTTAAAATGATTTCTTTTGAAAGTAATTTAATTACATTTTGGATTTTAAAAGAAGTATGTTTTGAATTTAAATATTGAATCAAAGATTTAAGTTCAATTTAAAAATAATGATTTGAAACTAAGTTTCCAGTTTATATTGAAAATAAATAAGTTTGAATTAGATGTTTAAAGAGTTTAAATTTTAAATTAGATTTCTAAATGTCTTATATCCAAATAAGGATATTGTTATAATTTTGGGAAAACAAATACAATAATTTGTTTAAGTTATTAAAATTTGATTTAATCAAATAATTTAATTATGAAGATGAATAGGGTTAATTTATTTTTGTTATTAACTTGAGAATACTTGATTGAATATGATTTGTAATTAAGTAATGAATTAATTAAGGTAAATGATTTTTCTTAATTAATTAAAGATTTTGAAATATAAGATGTTAATTAATTATTTAATTAATTTTAAATAATTAGTTAATTATTTAATTACGGATTAATTAAGTGTAATTACTTAATGAAGTAATTAATGGTTAATTTTTTTGAATGTAATTAAGAATGGTAATTACTTATGAAAGTAATTAGAGGATTTACTTATGGAAGTAACTAAAGTGGAAGTGATTAATGGTTAATCACTTAATGTTATTAATTAAGAATTAATTAATATAATTGTTTTAAAGTTAATTAATTATAGAGTAATTAATTAGTTAATGAAATAAGATTTATTTAATGATGGAATTAATTAATTGTTAAGTAATTAATTAAGAAAGTTATTAAGATTTATTAATAAAAGTAATTAAAGATAATTACTTATGTAAGTAATTAAGAGTTAATTACTTAATTATTTAGTTAATTAATCATAGTGGTTAATTAATTAATGAATTTAACTTAAAATTAATTACTAAGTGTAATTAACTAAAATGAAATTAAGTAATTAAATAATTAATTAAGGATTAATTGTTACTTTAAATTGATTAATAATTACTTAATGAAGCAATTAAAGATTTATTAATTATAGTAATAAATCAGGGTTAATATAAGTAATTAAGATAGTAATTACAAATTGTTAATTACTGCTTATGATTAATGAGATGATTAATTACAAGTTAATTATTTAATTAGTTAAAGGATTATTAATTAACAAGTTTATTAATTAATTAATGAAGTAATTTAAATAATTAATTTAAATATGATTAATTAATTGTAATTAATTAAGGATTAATGTAGTTAATTATAGTTAATTAATTACTAAAGGATCATTAATTATTGTAATTAATGATAGTAATTAAAGGAATTACTGAATATGGTTAAGGATAATTACTTGAATGTAATTAAAGGATGATTAATCAAGGAAGATTAATTAAGGAAGACCATTAAGAGATGATAATGAATTTGATTTGTAATAAATCAATAATCCAAGTGATTAAAGGATAGTATTTAATTTAATTAGTGGTTAATTAAATTTATTAAGAGTTAATCAATTCTGCTATCGGTGATTGATTAATATTGAATGGTTGATATTGAGTGATTGATATTGGATGTTGAATGATATTGGATGATTGATATTGGGTGATTGGATGATACTGGATGATTTGGATGACTATGATATTTGTGATATGCTGCTTTGTGAAGATGAATATTGATATGAATTATCTATTGTGGTAATATGATTTATCTATCTGTTTATTTCATCCTGAATATAAGTTAAATTGTTTAAAACCCTTAAGTACAACTTGGACATTAAAATGGCGTTTGGTTTCGATGAGACCGGGATCGGGTTTCCATATTTGGAATCCGAAAACCACATCGATTCCAATTAAACGTTAAGTCGTTTAATCCAAGTGGAGCAAGTGAAGACTCGAGGTGTAAGGGCTATACGTCAGTATAACTCTGTGGGTGATTCCGTAATGAGTTTGATGGAATGGTACTTATAGATTCGAGATGGAGATTAGAGTGCAAGGGCTATGGTCATTGACTCTGAGGGTGATTCCAATATGAGTGCAACGAGATAGTGCCTTCGGTTTCGTTCGAACCCGAAACGAACTTGTATGGATTGAATGCTTTCAGCACATCGTCAGGTGGACGATGAGCATTCTAAGATAGATACGTCCTGTAAAGGTAATCGCAGCCTCAAGCCTCATCAACCGGAAATGGCTAAAACAGGGGAGGTGCAGCAAGGCTTCGTGGGTAATTCCCATTGGAGAGCAAGATTTACTCCTGTCTAGAAGTCCCTTTTTATTCGGCTGTGTGGGGCGGTTGAATTTCGGACAACCGCCGGGGTTGTCTTGTTCGGGACTGTTCAGTAAGGAATGGTCCCGGCCTTGTGTTACAACGGAGTGGGAGTACTCCTCGGTACGGTGATCTAGGCCACGTACTGTGACGGGCGGTACCCCAGTAGCCCTGCCATTGATGGAAACCCATTCTTCCTACGAGACCCTACGGTTTTGTTTGTATTACCCACTTTTGTGGCTAATAGCTGGAATTTAATGAATGTAACAATTTCGGCTATTTCATATTTACTTGAAAACCCTAGACACTATTATAATATCACTGGATTTCCTATCAAATGTTTTGGTTAGCGTAAGGTAAAAACTTTTCCATGTTTATGTGTGGGAAGTCTTACGTGATACCTTTTCTTTTCAAAGGTTTTCTAAAGTTAAGCAATTTTAAACCGTTTATTCACACCAGACCCTTGTCTGACCCGAGTGTTTATTTTCTGTTTTATTAAACTCTTGGGTACTCATATTATATATGAGTAGTCAAGTGATTCAGGTTAGCTTGACGAATTCTGGAGGAGAATGGAGCAGGAGGCTTCCACGTATAGTTATATATATTGGTTCCGCTGTGTTTATTGTATCTGTTTCTGTTGTGCTTGAGTTGTATAATTAGACAGATGTTTATAACTGTCTAATCTGTGTTGTTTATTGTGTACTCTGATATAATATGATACAATGTATTATTTTATGCTATATATTATATTTCATTCGTTCCGCTGTGAGTTCTCTGATGTTGTTGTTTTCTTTATTTCTCTTTCTTTTCTTCTTCTATCCCTTTCTTTCTTCATTGATGATACGATTTCCTAGAGATAGGAAGTCGGGTCGTCACATTATGGATTGAAATAGTTTATATATCAAAATATATATATAATTTATAAATTTAAAATTATATATTTATAGATAGTCAATATATTTAAAAGAGTTTACATCGAAAAACTTCTCAAATCATAATTGTTCTTCCAATTTCACAAATTAATTCAAATTAACTTTAGTTCCAAAACACAGTTTAAATCAATTTTAGTTCAACAATTTCAATTAAAAAGGTTAAAGGTTCAATTCAAATACTCATTAAAACCATTCTTATTCTATATCGATTTCAAATCTAGGTTTGAACTACAAGTTTACACCACTTCAAATTCGACAGATTTCAAAGTTTAAATATTCAACCAATCTACTATAACTCAATTTGATAAATTTCATTTATATTTCAAAATTCAACTTTAATTTTATTTAAATTTTAAATATTCACTTATTCATTTTTAATAACATTTAAATAAAATCTAAAATTACAAATTTAAATCAATATTAGATACTCAATTTAAATTTTATTTAAATTTTAAAATACTCATTTAATCACCTTTAATCAAAAGTCCAGTTATCAAGTCATAAAAATCATTTCATTAAAATCTCAAAATTAATAAGTTTCAAATCAATTGTTATTTAAATTTAATACTTAAACAAATTAAATTACAAATTATCTTTAATTTATCTTCCCAACCTTGATTTATTAAAGTTACCGCAAAATCTATTTCAAAATATTAATATAAATTTTTATTTTAAATTCAATATTTTTTTTAATATATATTAGTTAAATTAATTTTTTATTAAATTGCTTATATAAAATTTTATTATTAAATCTTATTTTATATATTTTAAAAACAATAAAGTTATAAGTAAAATTTATAATTTATATTTTAAAACATAACTTATAATTTTAAAATTTCCAAAATATATAATTTAAAATCTAAATTTTGCGCATACCAAAATAAAATCTATATATCATATTTTAAAAAAACCAATTTTTAATAAAACCTGTATATTTCCTTTTAAAACCTTGGAAATCATTTTATTATAAAAGAGACTAATGGTTTAACGGCCCGTAAATTTTAATGATTTTTATAACGTAATTAACTGAAATTTTGTGAAATTTTAAATAATTGAATTTGGAAATAAAAAATTGATATTTGGAATGCGTCTATACAAAAATAGCAAATGGTAAATTTTCATCAGATAATATGTAAGTTTATTTGTTGCCTAATTTTATTTAAATTCAAATCAGTTAATATTTGATGATAATAAAATGTTTTCCGAACCTGAATATTTTTATATAATAAATTTGTAAATCATCTTCTGAGTGAGACGTCATATTTCATTTCGTCAAATTTGCATTGTTATTGCTCCGTTTATCTTAATTCCGGCATTTTAGCAGTAGTTTCGGTACCGTATATTGATTTTGATAGGATGGTCATATCGTTAATACCTGTATACCATTTTGATCGTCTCGTCGTGCTGATCACCGTAGTATATTCATATTTGGGTTTCGGTGTCCAGTACGCGGCGAAACCATGATATGGTTAGCCGTATTGGTACCCAATTTGTAATTTCTTGTTTTCCTATCATCATTCAATCAGCTACCAGTTGAAACCAATAGTAAATAACTTTTAATATTTCTTGGAATTCAATATATGACTGTCACCATTCTCCACTTTTTAGTTATTATACGGTGGTTCGTTCACATTCATTTTTGTTCTCAGAGAACAAGATATATTACGATTTGTATAAGTTTATAGTTTGAAAACCCATCACCTTCCTCCTTTTTGTTGAATTGCCATCTTCTTTTGTCTCCTTCCCTAAATTTCTATTGCCTGAAGCCATCTCTCCTCCACTCTTTCATTTGCTTGAAGAAGAAAAAATTGTGTGTCAACAAAGTTCACATATATATGCTGAAGAAGGCACGTATGTTTTGTTCTCCCTGTTGCACGCAAGAGCCACCTTGTGCCTCCTCCCCTCTATCCATGGCCATACATCCCTGGCCGATCATCTCACCCAGCCCCATGCAAGCCTTACACACCTAGCTTTCGCAATCTCTATCAAGCACGCGAGCTCATGCCTTCAACCCCTCTATTTTCCTCCGCTGTTTCACCACGTGCTGCCACCATGGCAGGTGCATGAACTCATATGCAGCCGTGTGCCACTCTGTAGCCGCAACTCACATGCATACCCTCTTCCTCTCCTCTTACCTTTGCCTCACCCTCTTCGGCCTGGCACCAACATCCTTCCCCTTCGGCCAAGTTTCGGACCGTTCCATCCTCATCCCCTCTCACGTAGGCACCGTCCACCAACTCCTAACTTTCCCGAGCTCTCTGGTGATGTATATATTAAGGTATATATGTAAATATTTTATATTTTTGTTTGTATATATATATATATATATATATATTTATGTTTTGCTGATGCTATAATGGTGATATGTTTATATATAGTATATATGCTTCATATTAGTTGTATATATATACCTGTTTATATATGTAAGTTAGGTAAATCATTTTAATATATATAAGTTGTTTATATATATTCATTTAGTTGTATACTACATATATACTGAGTTTACATATATAGCCGTACTTTATGAATAACAGAGTTTGCATATCAGAGTTTGTATATCCAGATTTGTAGTTTATATATATATATATATATATATATATATATAGTTGATGGGTCTGCATATTTATACTATTCTGCATAGTACTTTTGGTTGAAATTATATTTTGTGTATGCCTTTCGATTTTAAATTAAAATATTATATATAGAAATGTTATTTTAAATATGTGTTTTAAGCTAAGTGATGGTTTCGTATTATATTAAATATAAATCTGTATATATATATATAGATTTTATGTCATATAAGTTGTAGATAAGTTATTGAGTTATGTATGTACTGTATAATATATTATATTGATTTTTTTATAAACATTGGTCTTAAAATATAACAGATTTGAAGGTTTATGCATTAGTTTATGTACTAGTCTACACACACACACCTGAGTTTGGTTTTCATATATTTCTAGAAATCTTTATTTTATATTGGTTTGAATATATATATATAATTTTTGAGTATATGATTCTAAAATTGATTTTTGAAATATATATATATATATATATATATATATATATTTCGTTTCAGTTTATATCAAAAAGGACTTGGTTTGTTTTCATTTATTCTGATTTATCAGCTTATCTGTCGAACTCGTGTCCATCATGCTTTGCTTCAAAATTCGTGCTTGGATTCATAACCCGTTTCATTGTCAAATCTCTCTAGCCTCGAAAGGTGAGCAATCACTCACGATTAACATTCTTATATTTATTAAATTTGATTTCACTTGAAATGACAATTGAAATATGCTGTTGCTAGTCATTTAACTGCTAGATATATGGTATGCCATTATCTATAACTGTTCACTTGTGACATCTGACACAATAATATGCCATTTATATTTTATCTGTTATTGATGATATATGCTTGTTATTGATATGTTATATTATTGTCATCACTGTTCTCACTCTGCAAGTTCCCTGTTAGTATAGAATTTCTCATGGGTTGAAATGATACATACCCGAACGATCTTGTAGAATAGGATAAAATAGTTATGGGTTGAAATGATAAACCCAAGCGATTTTCATTGACATTGAATTTGGGATTGTGGCTTGAAAAGGTATATACCCGTAGATATTTAAATTGCGGATTGAAATGATAAATTTCCGTATCCCTTGACCATAGGATAGAAAATTATATACAGACACAGTTGGTGTGTGTGTGTGTGTGTGTGTGTATATATATATTGAAATGATTTCCAAGGTTTAAAAAGAAATATATATGGTTTTATATGAATATTGATTTTAAAATATTATATATGTATATATAAATGTCATTTTATATATGTTTAGATTCTTGATTTTTAAAATTTTATGTTTGAAAATTTTAAAATTATAAGTTAGTTTTGAAATTATAAATTTTAAGAATTTACTTATAATTTTACTATTTTAAAATATGTATAAATTAATGTTAATATAAAATAGATTTAAAAATAAGGTTTAATTTAATAAAGTTTAGTTTAATTAGTATATAATATATTTTAAGTATTTATTTAAAATTATATTTTAAAGTAGATTTTATATAATTTTAATAAATTACGGGTTGGAAAGATAAATAGAAATTGATTCAAAATTTTATTTTTTTAAGAATTATACTTAAATAAAACCGATTTGAAACTTAATGAATTTGAAATTTTAACGATATGGTTTTATAGCTTGATTTTGAATAAAAGTGATTAAATGAGTATTTTTAAATTTAAATAAATCGAAATGGGATATTTAGTTTTATTTAAATTTGTAATTATTATTTGATTGATTAAGCGAATATTCAAAGCTAAATAATAGTAAAGTGGAATTTGAAATATGAGTGAAAATATCAAATTTAGTTTTGTAAATGTTTAAATATTTAAACTTCGAAATTTATTGGAGTCGAAATGGTTTAATTTGTGATTCAAATTTGTATTTGAAATCGATATAAATTGGAAATTGTTGTTGAGATATTGAACTAAATTGAAATTTGATGAATTAAGGTTGAATTAAATTGAATTTTGGAATTTGAATTGATTTGAATTAATTTATGAAATTTGAGAAAACTATTTTTATTATATAAAGTATTTTAAATTATATTTAAGACTATTTTTAATATTCTACTTTATAAATTATTTTAATATAAACTATTTTTAATTTTAAACTATTTTAACTTATAACTATTTTTAATATACTAACTATTTATTTTATAAACTATTTTATTATATATACTATTTTCTATATCTAAACTATTTAAGTGGGAAGTTTTATGATTTCATAGTGTTATGATTTCCAAAGCGTTATGGTTTCAAAGGTTTATGATTTCGAAAGAGTTATAATTTTGAAAGTACTATGATTTTGGAAATGAAAATTATTTTAATTGAAAAATGATATTGTATTGTTATGATTTCCAAATGGATATGATAGTTTGGTTTTGAAATATTAATTACTTGAAATCAATGACCGCGGTGTTATAATAACGTTTGGTTGTTAAAGAGATCGGGATCAGTTATTATCATACTCTCTGCGAACATCAAAAACCACTTTAATAACCGTGTACGCGATGGAGATTTCAGAATGAAGTAGGATGGTGACGATGATTCTATATGAGGTATATACGTGGACCTAACTCCTATGAGTTAGCTTAATATGGCCAAAACATGAGCAATTGATGGGCCAAGTGAGGTAGCTCCTCCGATCGGACACACTTCATCGATACCATTCTATTACTTTATGATTGATTGGGGGCACCCTCATATTTTTAGGAGTATGGATCGAGTAGGGTGATTGCTCTTTGTATTACCAACAGTTCGGAAGTGTAATTGGTATCTCTACCTTGGCATTGCCTAGTTGTGCCGTGTCACCTACCATATCGAGACCACTACGAGTTTGTTTTGTGTAATACCTATGGAGTGCCCTTAGGTAGCTTCCAGTTTACGAAGGTATTATGGTACTGCATAGACTATGCCACTATAAAATGTGTTAAGCGGGATATAGGTAACGCCTTAATGCTATTTTAATAGTTTACTTTACTGTAGACATATTATAATAGCGTATTGTACTACATAGTAGATATTTCCATGGATCCTTAGACGATGGTTATCCCAAACATCCTTTAAGTTACTTGTATTTCAGTTGACTTTTCACTTGAGTTGGATTTATTGATATAAGAATGTTAATCCTGACTCGAGTGTTTTGCTTTATCCTCGGGTCAGACTGAGTTTCGTAGCATTTGAGACTCACCTTTGGAGTTGGAGCTTCGCTTGGAGATCCATATATATTTATCATCTTTCAATTATTCAGTTGACTCCAGTGATAAATTCCAATTTTATTGTTTGACTATTGTATTGAGACTTCTATGTATTCGAGTCTTCTGTTGTATCTTGTTTTAACTCTGTTATATATATGTAGTAGCTTCATGAACTACTATTCATTTGTTTCCGCTGCTTATTGTTATATTACTCTATGTCTGGGATTTTGTGATTGATTTATTTACTGTATATGCTAAGTTATGCCAAATATAAATTAACATCCGATATTTTGAGCAATTCAAGTTCGACATGTACGGATGCGAATGGCACGAAATAATGGGTCGTTACAAATGGTGTCCATATATAATTTTCTATCATATGGTCCAGTGATACAGATATTTATCATTTCAATCCGTAATAATTTATTATTTACGAGTATATATCATTTCAACCCGTAATCTCAAAATTCAATAAAATTTCTTGGGTTTATCATTTCAACCCATAATGATTTTCTCTAATCTATAAAATCATTCAGGTATGTTTCATTTTAACCCATAGGGAATTTCTAACTATCAGGGAACTTGCAGAGTGAGGACAGTAAAATAATAATATAAAATGACATAACATATTAATGGAAAATATAATCATAATTAACCATTTAAATAAACATATATTCAGCATGTCATGGTGTCATATGTCAATTAACATAGATTAACAAATTTAAATTAACATATCATATTTAACAATTTAATTTCTAACTAATTCAAATTTAACAGTATATTTAAATTGTCATTTCAAGTTAAATCAATTTACTAAGCATATGAATGCTAATCGTGAGTGATCGCTCACCTTTTGAGGCTAGAGAAAAATGATGGCGAAGATGGTGACCCAAATACGCACACGGATATAGATACGAAAAAAAGATGGCTGCGACAAGTTCTGGACAGAGGCGAGCCACATGACTAGAATTCAATGAAAAATGATTATATAAGTAAACATATAAAAAATCTTGGATTGAAGGAAACAAAAAAAAAAAGTGACATATATAACTTTTCAGCTGACAATAATATATAGCGACATATATGCAACATATATATATATATATACACACACACACACTAGCAATATCTCAAAGTATATGCAACATATATACTAGCAATATATGTACACGAGCAACAATATCTCAAAGTATATGCAAAATATATACACTGGCAATATATGGCCTTTTGACCCCATATTGTAGGGTGGATCTTGAAAGATATGAAAGATTTCCATCCCAGCTGTATATACGACTTTCATCGAATACCGCTTTCCACAGAATTCTATATGTATCTATGAGATCGAGTATGGAATTCTGTTCACTCACTTTAAATTAAGCATCAGTTTCCTTCATTTTCCTGCTAGGATTGGAAATCCTATATTTTACATATTCACACGATTGAGTCCCTGGGTTATGTAACCTTTCTGCCAAATATATATACAACATATATAACTTTCATATATATTATTTCACATATATCAGTAAACATACAAGTGAGAATATAACTTATATGTGCTTCGGCTACATGTAGGGGATAGGCAGCAGAGATTGTGGTGTTCGAAGCTGCTGTATGGGGTGTCGGAGAAGGCTGGTAGGGGAGGCGGTCTGAGCATGGTTGTGTGTTGTGGCGGAGGAGCTGATTGAGCGGGCTCGATGTGTGGTGGTTATAGCAGTTGCGGGTGTTAGGGGCGGGGTTTAAGGTGGGGTTCGACGAAGGAGGGGATGGTTGTGCAAGCGACGTATCTGGTGGAGGCAGAGAGGACGAATCGGGTTTTTCGGTGCGAGGCAGCTGGTTTGGAGCATGGATGCCTATTTGATTATGGGCTGGGAAAATGGTGCAGCAGATGAGGCTATCGAGTGGAGAGGGAGGCTATAGGGTTTGCTTTAGGTAGGAAGGAGGAAAAACATGGGCACGAGCAGTGAGGGAAAGCAAAGGTGATGGGTTCAAGGAAATGGAAAGCTTAGGAAAATATAGGAGATGTTGGGTTTTCTTTAGGCAAAGTGGAAGCAACACGAGAAGGACGGGGTTAAAAGCTTAATTTCGGAAAACATGGGTAGAAGCAGGGTTCAACTTGAGAAAATGAAGGCAAACTTGAAAATGAATGCTTCAGGAAATATAATCTCACCTGGCTATATTATTTTCCCAAAGCACGAACAAAACAAAATGAAGGGAAGATAATGAAAGAATGAGTATATATATAACAAATAGGAATGTTAAAAGCTAGAGTTGAATTTTATGAAATAAATAAAGCAGATGGCTATTAGTTTCAACCGGTGGGTAACCAAAAGGACAAAGGAAACCAAACAGGCTCAAATACGGAACCGATACGACAAATTGTTTTGTCGATTTTGCAGCGTACCAGATGCCGAATTACAGGACTACTGTGGAGAACATCACAACGAGACGAACGAAATGGTACACAGATATTGGAGATATGTCCATCCTATCAAAACTCGATTTTCACTGCCAAAATGCTGCCAAAATGCTGTCAAACTACTGCTAAACTACCGAAAATAAGATAAACGAGGCTATAACAGTTTGAATTTGGCGAAATGAATTATAACATCTCACTCAGTAAATAATTTACATTTTATTATATAAAAATATTCAGATTTTGAAAATATTTAATTTCCATCAAATTTCAACTGATTAAAAATTTTATTTTCACACACAAACATTTTCTGATGAAAATCTGCGATTTGCTATGCTTCAATAGAAGCATACCAAATACCAAATTTTCCTTGCAAAAATTTTATTATTTAATTTCAATAAAAATTTAGTTAATTACTTTATTTAAATCGTTAAAATTTCTTGCAAGCATATAATGAGTATATAATTGTTTTATTGTTGAAATATAAAAGTTTAAATAAGAACAAATGCATGTTATCACTTTTTGGACCCCTCTTGCTTTTGAAAGAAAATAAAGACATAAATGTATTATATTCTCTCTTATAAACCCCTTAAAACTTGTAATGTGGACATGACCTTCTGTATACATGTTTGATAAGTTTGTATGTGATGTGAAGGTGTGTATGTGATTGTTGAAGTGAGAAAGTCGCTATTAAAGCACTTTGAATCCCTTGTATTTTAACGTGCTTTAACGTGATGTTACATGTGCATATTATTAGATATCATAATTTGGTTATTCTCTACACTTCTAGTAGTGTTTTGAATAGCAATAAATTGGCTTGAAAAGTTATGGAAATAACAGAACAGAACTGTAAATTGTTGAAGCGAAAAAGTCGCTATGGATGCACTTTGAAACTGCTTTGTATTCGGTGATTTCTAAGTCAACTTTGGAAGACATATTTAGGGTTTTCTTTATGGTTTTAACAATTATAATATACGTACTTACTAATATAAAAATATCAAGTTTTAAAGATGTATTAAACTAGTCAAATAAAGTTGTAAAAGTTAATAGCAAAATAGTCGCTAGAAGGAAACTTTTAAAACCTTGTTTTTTGGAAATAACGCTTATTTTTGTAGAGACTTCCTTAGGGATTACTTTACTAATTTAACAAGTAAATTATAATTTTTTAGTAATGTAAAAAAGTTGGAGTTTAAATCATTTAGTAACTAGTTAAACGAAGTGGCAAAAGTTATAGCGAAATAGTCTCTATACAAGCACTTTAGAAAAATACCTTATTTTTGATAAAATTTATAAAATAATTAAAAGATATTCTTAAGAATTTCTATGTATATTATTTAATTACACCAACTACACTAGCTACTGTAAAAAAATTGGATAAAAAATCAATCATTCAAGTGTTAAAAACTAGTCACAAAATTATAGTAAAATCAAGTCAAAAAACTGCATAGAACTTTATAGCTTTTCTGGAATGCTGCATTTTCTTTTGAAACTCCTTTTACCAGTTTTGAATTGTTTTGGAAGCTTTTGTAGAAATGCTATCTATGCTGTTTGAAACTATAAATTCTGTAAAAAATGCTATATAAATTAATTATTTTTCTCTAATATTTTTAAGATTGTTTTCTAACTTATATTAGAGTGTTTGAAAATAGGTTTCAAGTTCAAATATATTTTTAATAATTAAATATGGATTTTTAAAGTAAGTGGATTTTAATTCAAAATATGTTTATTTTTTGTTTTTCCATTTATTTCAAAAGTTGTGATTTTTTACATATTATTCTGTATAGATAGTTATAATATATATTCAAGTAGTTTAAAAGCATTTTAACATAATTATAAGTATTTTAAAAGTAAGTGTGTGTGTATATATATATGTAAGTTTAAAAAAGTAAGTTAAGAATTTTATAAATGTAGTAAAGAAATTTTGAATTTTTAACACTTAAGTTAAATAATTGGTTTTGAGAAGTTTAGTTAAAAGTGTATTACCCTAATTAATAAGTGTGGATATGCTTTGACATTTAATATTGTGATGACCCGCAAATCCAAACCCCTAGAGTCGACACTATTCACCCTCAATCAACTAAAGATGTATGGAAATACGAGCCATTTGGGTTAAAAAAGAAGAGGTAGAAGAAGAAAATAGAAAATAACATCTGAATCTAACCATCGCAGCGGAATTAAATATAATTGATAATAAATGATCTTAGACAAGAACAAATACATTTGTTTATACATTACATCATCAGAGTGTACATAACACACAACTGGACAGTAATCATAACCTGTCCTCACAATCTGAATACACAATGGAATATTTAACACAATTACGGAAGTATGTATCGCCATCTAGCTCGTCTTCTGAGCTCCAGAACGTCCTTACCTGAAAACCTGTACTATTCGGTCTGACCCGAGCATTACATCAAAGTAACACCCGAGTCAGCCTGGAAACCAGCGTGAGTAAACCCATCTAACATGGAATACAAAGCATACAACTTATCTAAAACCAGGGGTAACTCGTATCAATTTACAAATTCACAATTTGTTATAGACATCATTTATTTCACACAACAATTTTCTAAGTACCAAAATTTAGATTAAATAGTCCAATTCACTTAAATCATTTCATTCCAGCCTATTGATTTCACATATCAATCTATGAAAACTCGAAGTGGTTTCGGGTATTTTCTAATACCCGACCCCGGTCTGTTCGAGTCTCATGTCATCCTAACCCAAGTTATCCAAATGAAATACACATCAAACTTTAAATACAGGATGTCCCTTTACACAATAATTCATCATTGATAGATAACCACAATATCCTATCCGCCCAAACATATGATGCTACAAAACATTTCATATCAGAGATATCAACTAATTCAAGGCATCCAATACCATTCAATCATCCATAAGCAAACTTGATCACTTCCAAAATAAATTTAATCACTTCTAATTGAATTACTAACCTCAATGACTTAGATTCCTTCACTTGACATTAATAAATTTCAAATCAATTAATTAATCATCCCTTAACCATCCATCTTAATTAATCACCCTGGATTAATTATCCTTCAATTACATTCAAGTAATTACCTTTAATTAATTATACAAATTAATTATTCTTAACCAAAAACAGTAATTAATCATTAATTACTTCACAAATTAATTAACTATAATTAATTACATTAATCCTTAATTACTATGTTAATTAATTTCTTATAAATCACTTATTATTGATTAATTAATCTTAATTAATCAATCTTTAGTTACATCATTAATTATATAAATTAGTGATTTCTAATTACGTTTTAATTTATCCTAATCTAAATTAATTAAATTAAGTAATTAATCATTAATTAAACCACAAATATTAATCACTCTTGATTAATCTTCAACCAGTAATTAACAACCCTTTTATTTACATCGTTAAATAAATTAATTACTCATTTTGTAAAAGAAGTGTAAAGGAATTTAAAGCCAAATTCATTTTTAAATTCGAATCAATTTAAAAATGCACTTTAACATTCAAGTTGTTAAAACAATTTAAAATAAAAAACTTTATTTGTTTAAAAACTGAGATTCACTAACTTGAATTCCAGATTTAATTTTGATTTAAAACTTGTTTTAAATCTTTACTTTACAATTTAACTTCAGTTTTTTTTTTAAAATCACTTTTATTTCTTTCTAATTCATTCTTATTATTATTCTATAATTATTTCACTTCCAAAATTTACTGTTATATTTCTTCCAAAAATCCAATTCTAAATATTTTGATGACCCAGTGTACCGAAATATATTCAAGCAAACTATAGTATTCAATATTCCAATTATTAATATAATTCATCACAGAATATCAAATATTCATAGCACGGAATATTAAACAATCTAAATAATTTTGAGGAATCCAGTTGGATCCCGCCAACCTGTTTCCTGCATCCACAGACGTTAGCACAACATAAAATACCAATTCCACTTCGAGGTGGAATATCGTGGTATATGGGTTTTATAAAATATCATCCGCTATTATGCGGCGCATAGGGTCTCATCCGCTATATATTGTGGGAAATCAATCACTCCAATATATACCATATACTTCTATATAATATAGCACAACAAAACAATTCAATCATTCAACCAATTATTTAAATTTAACCATTTAAATCTAAATAAAACCTAGATGAGTGAGATTAACTCGCCTTAAATTTTTGCTGTTTGAAAACCATCCCAAACTGGCTTGTTTCCATGATTTTAGACCTTGAATAAACATTATATAATTTATTAATATTTGATTTAACCAAACAATCAATTTCCCATTCAATAAATTTAAATTTGAACTTTCCTTTAATAAATTGCTTAGTGACTGAAATAATTAAATGTGTTAATTTAATAAATTCATCACTATAATGCATTATCCTAAAATTAACAGTAAGTTCAAAACATGCATATTTATTATATTTTATTTTAAATCTTCATATAAAAATCTATACGCAGATTTAAGAAACACGAACTTTCTCTTCAAACCGTGATTCCCTTTCAAAAATCTTAATGTACTAATATTCTTATATACTTTATAAAACAAGACTAGCTTACCCTACTGCCCTCCCGTAGCATCGCGAACAAGCCATCGATACTGACTAGACACAGACCACTGGACCCCACTGCATCCAACGTCCATTGCCGATCCACCCTCCTCCCAGTGACTAACCACATCGCACGACCCTCCCCAAGCCACAGCCGCCATCGACCAGAACGCCGCGCTCATGCATCCACCCAAAACCCAAATTGAGACTCCAGCTTCCATCGTGACAGCCACCTCGACGCGACTCCTCCTTCTATCGAAATAAAGTCGCGACCTTGCTTCAAAATCGAAGCTCGAACTCGATTCGATTAGAAATTTACTGCGTCGCCATTTATATTTTCAAAATTGTCGTTCGAAAATGAAGAACGAGGTTTTAGGGGTTTTGATTTGAAGAGGAGAGGAGAGTTCGATTTTCAGCCATTATATTTTCTTTTGAACGAAATCATTTTTTTTGACTGAGTTCGGTCTATGGAAAAGGAGAGAGGATGCGAGCTTTTGAAAAGGGAAAAAGATTCCTTGCGCGATGTCGTCTGGATATAGTGATTTTGATAAGAAGGGAAAATTTGTGATGCAAAATAATTTCAGCTGAAGGGAAAGAATCTAGGCTGATGGTGAAAGGAGGCAGGCTGGTGAAGGAATCTCAGCTGGATTAGGGTGTATAAATATATATATATTAATTAAATACAAATTGTCTCGATTTACACAACTTAAAATCGTGAACCTCTATCGATGCATGCTGCTAGACATTTATAATGTTATACCCCTATTCCGAACACAATGGAAAAGGTTTCGAGTCCTAATTTGATCGTTTGGAAAAGATAGCTTTTTGGACCCAGTTATTATATTGAATTTTCGATATAGATTTTAACGCGTTTATATATCGTATGCTCACACAACAACTCCAAACCCTACGAAAATTGAAATTTGATAATAATACAATATTACGGATCCAATGGAACTGGTTTCGTCAAATTCCGAGACTGTGCCTCGGAAGGCTATTTTTAAACGTCAATTTAGACTATATATTTTCAAAACTTAACAAAACATTCCCAAATTCAGTTTCAACACTTTTATTATCTCAGTACTATCAATATAAATTTTACAAGCCTTCAAATTATCTTTAACAAGCTAAAAATCCTAGACTTCGTATTTTACCCAATTTCCAATAGTTTAATTCAAAATTAAATTATCCAGTAAATGGTGATATTTGAAATTCAAGTTAAAAATTAACTTTTAAATATTTAAAATCAATTAAATATTCTGATTTTAAACATCCGAAAATTTCGGGTCGTCACATTCCTCCCCTTAAAAGAATTTCGTCCCTGAAATTACTAGTTAAGAAGAATGATCCAATTCCCATTACTATTTTCCAAAACCAAACAGTTTTATCGACTTGCCATAACATATCTTTTATTACAGACCCACAATTACCTCAACCAACTTTCCAAAACCTTCCATAGTTTCCAACAACATTATATATTCCACTTATTCAAATTTAAATCTAAATCCAAATTTAAATTGTCAAAACTTTCTCAAAATTTTTTTAACTCTCTAAATTTCGAAAAAAAATCGCCAGCGTCTCCTTTGCGCGGCTAGCTCGGTACAACTACAAAATGCCTCTACGGGCCCCCGGATTTCAAAAGCAAATAAAAGCCAAGTGGCAAGACTAGAAAATCATCAAATTTCATACAAAAATTTAAATACATACCTTTGCTGAGCAAATTTCAATTTATCCTCTGAAATCAAAAATCCCAAATTCACTTTCCTAATCCTTTAGTTCCAGCTAAACAACTAGTTTCAATTTCCATTTCCAAAAATCCTTATTTCAATTCCAATTTGAAATCATTTTGTTGCCAACAAAAATTTTCCCAAAAATTTTCTAATTCCTAAAATTTTCGAAAAATTTCGGCAGAGTCTCCTTTGTGCGGAGGAGCTTTTGCAATTTGACAAGAGATATAGATATATATACATCGAGCCACACGGTCGGAAAAACAAAAACAATTTTCCTATTTTTATTGTGTAGGCATACCTTTATTTAGCATTTTTAAGCAAGCGGCTTATTATTTTAGCATTTAGCGCGATCAAATTAAGCCAAACGGCTTTCCGGTACCTGTACTTACTCAATTCAAACATGTAAGCACTAAATATATGAAATTAATGTTTTACTTATTTTCAATAGCTAAACACATGCATTTCATAAGCAACATGCACCAAACACTTTTCATAAGCAATTTACGTGATTTTAAAACTAATTCAATTGCTTTTAACCAATTCATGTGCCAATCCATTCAATTTTAATGGTTTATACTTCAATTTCTTACATTCAATTTATTTTTAATCCAAACAACTCACATTTACTTCAATTGATTCCAAAAAATCAATTTTATTTACCTCTACTAATTTATAGAATTTTTTATTTACTTCCGTTTAAGCCACATCCAATTGATTCCAACTCATTTTATATTTAATTCCATCCCATTTCTAGTTTATTCACCAACCATACATTTTTAAAATCATTTCATTGAGCTTGACAACATTCGATTCTTATATTAATAACCACTTTCCAAATTAATTTAACCCAAACTTTTATTTAATGAACTTTCATTCTTACTCGAAGTTGAGCTTCTAATTATTTTTAACTTAAGTTAATTTACTTCAATTTATTCCAACCTCAAAACTTAAGCTCACTTCATTTGCAAATAATTTTTTTCACTTTAACTTGATTCTACTTCAATCAAATCTCATTTCAATCTACAGATTTATTGGATTAGTTCTTTTATTCCGTTTATCACAAATTTTAAATTTCAAATTCAATTCATTCATGACTCATTTAATTCAATTAGCCATTCTCATAATCCATTTAAATTTTAATTCCATTCTCAATTCGTTAAAATAATATTCAAGCACATATTTAACTCATTTATACTCGAATTGGATTTTATTTGCAACTCAAATCATTTCTATTATAATCCAATTCCATTTCATTTGACAACTTCAATTCATAATTAATCCACTTACAATATGCGATGAATATTATTTATACTCAAGTTCTATTTCTATCATTTAATTCACAAACCAATTTTATTTACTCACAATTCAACTTTTATTTAACCAATTTAAACTTCCATTAATATACTCACTTAACCAACTTATTCAAATTAATTCATTTCCCACTTTTAATTCTAGTTTCTGGATTTTTTTTAATTCATTTATCAAAATCCTTTGCATTTCTAAAATCAACCCAACTTTTGTAAACAATTTCAATTCAAAACAATTTGGTAGCAATTCCTCTCTTGGAAACTCGAAAATGAACATCGATGATGATGTAGTCGTCACCTTAATTATTTCCTAGCGACTAAAGTGAGCTCAATGCTATATCCCTTCCCAAAATTTATTTGAAACAATTTCCTTTCAGAAATACTTCCAAAATAATAATGTTATTATTTATCTTCAAAACACTTCAAAAAACACTTCCAAATCTCTAGGCTTTTAAATTTTCAAATTTTGACTTAAATCAAATTTTAACTATAGTTCATTTGTATAATTTATGCTCATATAAATTCCCATTTGATCATACAAGTCATTCCATTATTTTTTTGTTTAAAATATTATCATCCAAACATCCAAGTTATATAACAATTTAAGAAAATATTCCTTTTATATCAAAATATATTTTGGGTAAAATTATTTCATTCATGCACCTTAAAAACAATACTGTGTCAATTTATCGTGTCAGGTGTTTATAAACTCTTCTCGAATAACGGCTTACTCTTTTATTTTAAAATTTTGGGAAATACTTCTAAATTCACATAATACTAATAAAATAGCTTTTTATAAAAATACTTCTTATAAATCTGTGTGTTAAACAGTCCATCCTTATTCTCACAAAAATTCGGTCATATGTTGATCAGGCGTGGGAGTGAAAATCTATAAGTACTTAACAGACCCATTTTCAACATCCAGTGAAAAAATTTTGGAAAATAATTTTATTGAAAATGTAGAAAACAGTTTTGAAAATAGAGAAAATATCTTTGGTGAGAATTCTCTGGAAATCATCACCTCCATCCATGGTCACAGCTACATCTTGGGTTACGTTGCCATCACAACAAAAGTCCATGTAACTGTAGGCACTCCGCGCCCCTCAATTACGCCATGGAACCCACAACAGATCGCAGTTACATTCCAGGGTTACGTTGCCATCACAGCAAAAGTCCATGTAACTGTAGGCATCAATGCCCTCAATTTTCGCTGCCGAAAACGAAACTTCTCCACTCCCACATAGGTCGCAGTCTACCGATGTAAAATCAAACGTAGACCGTTGGCTCTCAGCGGCACACACGACTTTTGCTATGTTATCATAGGTCGTAGTCTACCGATATAAAATCAAACGTAGAATGTTGGCTCTCAGCGGCACACACGACTTTCGCTATGGTCTGCAGTAGATCGCAGTGACATCGAGTTACACTGTCGTCACAGCATAACCCAAATGCCTCTGGAGGCATCAATGCCCTCGACTTCCGCTACACTCTACACATAATCCTCAGGAACTAGTTTTGTCCGGACTCCTCACAGGATTAACTTTAGAACCCCCCTTAGGGTTCAAGGCAGTTCCATCCCGTGGCACTACTGAGAAGTTCATTTTAAGGGAGCGCCTTTTTCCCCAGAGCCATTGTCAAAACACTTTATACTATACACATATAGTATCTTCCAAATCATACACTTAGTATGATCTCATATAAATCTCCTTTTCTCAAAATCGATTATCCCAAAATCGATAATTCTCAAACTAGGCTTGTCAAATTCTAATATTGATTTTACCCAAAAATCAAACGCCTTTCCAAATCCAAAGGTTCCCAAAACTTTTTTCCAAAATCTTCATAAGATCCTTTATATATATATATATATATATATATATATATATATATAATTTTTTTTAGACTTTGGATCATTCCAAACTTGTATAAAACTCCTTTTATGCTTCAAACACTTTCAAAATCCTTTTCTTCTGGCAATAATTCAACAAGGGGAGACTTATCTTATATAACAAAGATATATAACTTTGTTTATTCAGAATCAAGTATTCAAATTTGTATCAAGTCACTTACCATTTTACTTACTTCCATAAAGTAATTTTTTCGTAGAAATATCCAATTTCCACTTTACTTCATTATATATTTCAAAAAATATACCTTTCATTTCAAAAACCATTTCACATTTCTTATCCGTAAATTTCCAATATCAATTTCATTCAAATCCGTACGATGTGCACATATCATCCGTACGCTATACCAATCTGATCGCTCACTCGATCACACAATTTCGCTTCCGAACTAGTATCGTCCGCCCGACTTCCTAATGCAGACACAGATCTGGTTTTCTTGATCAGAAACCGTCATTCTCCTTGCGTAGCCTAGCTATGATAAAGAATATCTAGAGTCAATCAACAATCCATATCCAGGTTCGCCGTCGAAAATGGAGTGAAAAATCCCAACTCAGATCGATAAACTATCTCGAAATTCTATGCTTGAATCTGGATCAAACCACTATGCGAATAGAATAATATACATACATCTACGTATCTATCCTCATTGATTTATTAGCCAAAACAATTCCCTTTCTATTCACATTCACTTTAATTTTCATTCACTTATTTACAATTGCTTCAATCCCATTTGGATTATCACTTTAATCCTTATCTCAATTGGTAAATTTAATCATAAACAGTTTGCACTCTGACCGGCTTCAATTTAGAAAATAGCTTGAATTTTTTTAAATAGATAAGACGTTGAAAAATAATATTAGTTTGTAAAATAGCTGTAAAATAGTTAAATAACGATAAAATAGTCGGAAAATAGTCAAATAGTTGTAAAATAGTTAGATAATTACAAAATAATTTAAAATAGTAATTAGTTATAAAATAGTTGAAAAACAGTAATTAGTTTATAAAAAAGTTACATTAGTTTATAAAACTGCTACAAACTAGATAAATAGTTCCAAAAGTAGTTATAAAATAAGTATAAGATAGTTTTGGGTTTAATAAGAAATGTTGTATATATAATAAATAACTTGGAAAAATAGTTTTGTACTAAAACAATTTATTTTAAAAATAGTCTACAGTCAAATTGTTCAATTCCCAGCCTCCATATCCAATCAACTCAATTTAAATTTTCACTTCCATTTAAATTGACTCGATTCCAATTAATTCAAATAAATCCAATTTGAACTAATTCAATTCAAATTTCAAATTTAAATCATCCCGAATTATATAAATTCGAGTTAAATTTTAAATGGTGATTTAATCCTTTAAATCAAATCAACTTATATCTTTAAACTATTTAATTTTGAATCCAAATTCCGTTTTTAACCTATTTCAAGGTTTAAATAATAATTCAAATCAACACAATATTAAAACAATTTATATTCACTAACAAATACGCGCTCATATCTATTAATATGCTCAAACTCATTCTAGAGTACTACGGACTCTATTTAATGAGTAATCTCCACCAGAGCCAAGGTTCTCACTTAACCTTTCAGCTCTGATACCAAATGTATTGACCCGCAAATCCGTACCCCTAGAGTCGACACTATTCTCCCTCGATCAACTAAAGATGTACGAAAATACGATCCATTTGGGTTAAAGAAGAAGAGGTAGAAGAAGAAAATAGAAAATAACATCAGAATCTAACCATCGCAGTGGAATAAAATATAATACATAATATATGATCTTACACAAGAACAAATACATTTGTTTATACATTACATCATCAGAGTATACATAAGACACATCTGGACAGTAATCATAACCTGTCCTCACAATCTGAATACACAACGGAATATTTAACACAATTACGGAAGTACGCATCGCCATCCAGCTCGTCTCCTGAGCTCCAGAACGTCCTTACCTGAAAACCTGTAATACTCGGTCTGACCTGAGCATTACATCAAACTAACACCCGGGTCAGGTTGGAAACCAACGTGAGTAAACCCATCTAACATGGAATACAAAGCATACAACTTATGTAAAACCCGGGGTAACTTGTATCAATTTACAAATTCACAATTTGTTATAGACATCATTTATTTCACACATCAATTTTCTAAGTACCAAAATTAAGATTAAATAGTCTAATTCACTTAAATCATTTCATTCCAGCCTATTGATTTCACATATCAATCTATAAAAATTCGAAGTGGTTTCAGGTATTTTCTAATACCCGACCCCGGTCTCTTCGAGTCTCATGTCATCCTAACCCAAGTTATCCAAATGAAATATACTTCAAACTTTAAATACAGGATGTCCCTTTGCACAACAATTCATCATTGATAGTTAACCACAATATCCTGTCTGCCAAAACATATGATACTACAAAACATTTCATATCAGAGATATCAACTCATTCAAGGCATCCAATACCATTCAATCATCCATAAGCGAACTTGATCACTACCAAAATAAATTTAATCACTTCTAATTGAATTACTAACATCAATCACTTAGATTCCTTCACTTGACATTAATTAATTTCAAATCAATTAATTAATCATCCCTTATTTATCCATCTTAATTAATCACCTTGGATTAATTATCCTTCAATTACATTCAAGTAATTATCTTTAATTAATTACACAAATTAATTATTCTTAGCCAAAAACAGTAATTAATCATTAATTACTTCACAAATTAATTAACTATAATTAATTACATTAATCCTTAATTACTTATGTTAATTAATTTATCATAAATCACTTATTATTGATTAATTAATCTTAATTAATCAATCTTTAATTACATCATTAATTATATAAATTAGTGATTTCTAATTACATTTTAATTTATCCTAATCTAAATTAATTATATTTAGTAATTAATCATTAATTAAACCACAAATATTAATCACTCTTGATTAATCTTCAACCATTAATTAACTACCCTTTTATATACTTCATTAAATAAATTAATTACTCATTTATAAAAGAAGTGTAAAGGAATTTAAAACCAAATTCATTTTTAAATTCAAATCAATTTAAAAATGCACTTTAACATTCAAGTTGTTAAAACAATTAAAATTTAAAATTTTTATTTGTTTAAAAACTGAGATTCACTAACTTGAATTCCAGATTTATCTTTGATTTAAAACTTGTTTTAAATCTCTACTTTACAATTTAATTTCAGTTTTTTTAAAAAAAATCAATTTTATTTCTTTCCGATTCATTCTTATTTTTATTCTATAATTATTTCACTTCCAAAATTTACTCTTATATTTCTTCCAAAAAATCCAATTCTAAATATTTTGATGACCCAGTGTACCGAAATATATTCAAGCAAATCATAGTATTCGATATTCCAATTATCAATATAATTCATCACAGAATATCAAATATTCATAACACAGAATATTAAACAATCTAAATAATTTTGAGGAAACCAGTTGGATCCCTCCAACCTGTTTCCCTGCACACACGGACGTTAGCGCAAGATAAAATACCAATTCCACTTCGAGGTGGAATATCGTGGTATATGGGATTTATAAAATATCATCTGCTATTATGCGGCGTATAGGGTCTCATCCGCTATATAATGCGGGAAATCAATCACTCCAATATATACTATATACTACTATATATAATATAGCACATCGAAACAATTCAATCATTCGATCAATTATTTAAATTTAACCATTTAAATCCAAATAAAACCTAGATGAGTGATATTAACTCACCTTAAATTTTTGCTGTTTGAAAACTATCCCAAACTGGCTTGTTTCCATGATTTTAAACCTTGAATAAACATTATACAATTTATTAATATTTGAATTAACAAACAATTAATTTCCCATTCAATGAATTTAAATTTGAACTTTCCTTTGATAAATTGCTTAGTGACTGAAATAATTAAATGTGTAATTTTAACAAATTCATCACCATAATGCATTATCCTAAAATTAACAGCAAGTTCAAAACATGCATATTTATTTTATTTTAAATCTTCACACAAAAATCTATATGCAGATTTAAGAAACACTATTTCAAACCGTGATTCCCTTTCAAAAATCTTACTGTACTAATATTCTTATATACTTTATAAACCAAGACTAACGTACCCTACTGCCCTCCCGCAGCATCGTGAACAAGCCATCGATACTGACTTGACACAGACCACTGGACCCTACTGCATCCAACGTCGATTGTCGATCCACCATCCTCCTAGTGACCAACCACATCGCACGACCCTCCCCAAGCCACAGCCACCATCGACCAGAACGCCGCGCTCACGCATCCGGCCAAAACCCAAATCGAGACTCCAGCCTCCATCTCGATAGCCACCTCGACGCGACTCCTTCTCCTATCGAAATAAAGTCGTGGCCTTGCTTCAAAATCAAAGCTCGAACTCGATTCGATTAGAAATTTACTACGTCGCAATTTATATTTTTAAAATTGTCATTCGAAAATGAAGAACGAGATTTTAGGGGTTTTGATTTGAAGAGGAGAGGAGAGTTTGATTTTCAGCCATTATATTTTCTTTTGGACGAAATCATTTTTTTTGACTGAGTTCGGTGTATGGAAAAGGAGAGAGGATGCGAGCTTTTGAAAAGGGAAAAAGATTCCTTACGTGCTATCATTTGGCTATAGTGATTTTGATAAGAAGGGAAAAAATTGTGATGCAAAATAATTTCAACTGAAGGGAAAGAATGTAGGCTGATAGTGAAAGGAGGCAGGCTGGTGAAGGAATCTCAGCTGGATTAGGGTATACAAATATATATTAATTAAATACAAATTGTCTCGATTTGCGTAACTTAAAATCGTGAACCTCTATCAAGGCGTGCCGCTAGACGTTTGTAATGTTTTACGCCTATTTCGAACGCAATGGAAAAGGTTTCGAGTCCTAATTTGATCGTATGGAGAAGATAGCCTTTTTGACCCAGTTATTATACTGAATTTTTGTTATAGATTTCAGCGCGTTTATATATCGTATGCTTACATAAAAACTCCAAACCCTACGAAAATTGAAATCCGATAATAATACAATATTACAGATCCAATGGAACTAGTTTCGTCGAATTCTGAGACTGTGCCTTGGAAGGCTATTTTTAAATGTCAATTTAAACGATATATTTTCAAACTTAACAAAACATTCCTAAATTCAATTTCAACACTTTTACTATCTTCAGTACTATCAATATAAATTTTACAAGCCTTCAAATTATCTTTAACAAGCTAAAAATCCCACACTTCAAATTTTACCCAATTTCCAATAGTTTAATTCAAAATTAAATTATCCAGTAAATGGTGATATTTGAAATTCAAGTTAAAAATTAACTTTTAAATAGTTAAAATCAATTAAACATTCTGATTTCAAGCATCCAAAAATTCCGGGTCGTCACAAATATGAATGTTTTAAAGTTAACAATTAGTTTAAAAATGGTATTTGGTTGTTGTAAACATTGTTTAAGTTGATAGAGTTAGGGGAATGCCCGAGGGGCAATTTTGTAATTTGTTACATATATCTAACTCGTCGACCAATCTTGTTCGAAATAAATGTATTTTATTTCTATTATATACTTGATATAATGTGGTTATATTAATTAATCAATTTAATTAAAAGTATATTTAATAGAAAATCCACAAATGTTATGTTTTGTGATAGTAGTTACAAAGTGTTGTAACCATGAGTAATTTATCACAGTGAAACAAATATACCATTTTAATGTTCCTAGTCAAGATGCATCGAGACTGGATATCGATGTATCCATTGAGACTAGTGTACGTAACGCTCTCCGAATGTTGGGCAGTGTATTACTCATGACTGTTGGAGGGCACCAAGTTGTTACATACTGAAAGTTATTGGATAACTATGGAATGACTCACTCGATAGTTTTCTATTGGTTAATATAACTAAGGTTAACCAAACAATATCGATGTGACTAATTTACATAGTTTTCTCAACTTGAGAATACTGTTGATCTTAAATGTGGAATCTTCGCTTTGATTATAGTTAAATTCTGGCACAAAGTCCATCGAACGGCTATAGTTGGGTTGAGTGGAAGCAATGAAAGTGAAACATTATTCAAGCGAGGATTCGTTTCCTCAGTTATATGAAGTTAGTATCATGGTCAATTGAAGTCAAGCCAAAGTCAAAGTCTCTGGCCAAAGCATTTCAGTCAATAATAATTGCTATTATTGAACCAAGGACGTTGTGTTTGGACTATAAAGTTGAATGTGGAAGATACTGGAATTTTGACCATTATCAAATTCCATAGATCCAAAGTGATATAGTTTTAACGAAGAGAATCGGTGTAAATAATTTTCACTATTAGGTACCGCTTATAATTAGTAAAATTGGATTTTACCAAAATGTTTGTAAGCGATAATTTCGGCCAAAATGTCACACCACCTACTAAGTGAAGTGTGGACGTTAATATTAGAATAGTTCGATGTTAATTACTGACTGAATTTACACCTATGAGTCGCACAACCATAATGATTAATTCTCTGAAAAACCACATGTAACAACCCGCATATTTTACGATTGTGTATTTAAATATTTCATTTAAATATAGCATCGTTATTATAGTCCGAAAAGCTACGTTTTGCAAACGGTCGAATTAGGACTCGAGACCACCCCCATCGAGTTCAAAATGATGTTTGCGACCTTTTTGAGTATAAACTATGATATGTTTGGAGTTAGGGGAATTTTGGTACTTTTTCACTTAGGGCTTTGGTTTTGGTTTCAGCCCATTAGACCTAAGCTTCACCCCCTCTTCTCTTCATTCCTTCATAATTTTCCTAATACTCAAGCTTTAGCGACAATGGAGAGAGGAATGGGAAATTAAAACTCCAAGCCCTAATCATTTTTGCAAATTCAAGTTCTAGCTCCAAATTCATAGAAGAAGCTTTGATTCAATCTTGTTGGGTTGGAATTGAAGTGTGGTTGTCCTTGCCATTGCTCTATAGCTTCTTCTTCAATTTTTTTGGGTTTAAAGGTGATATTTTTATCTCACATCTATGTCTATATCTATCTTTGTTGTTAGGTATGAATTCCTAACAGTTATTGATGTTTATTTGCTTTTGATTTGAATTGGTTTTATGAGTATTCCAATTTTTGGTGTTTTGGAGTCCAATCATTAAAAATCCTATTATAGATATTTGGACATTGATATTCGAGGCGTATCGAAGAGCCTTTAAGGCTGGGTTGTCGCTGGGCATAAATCCTTAGTCGTTGTTGCTCGTCCGATCGCTTCCAATAATCGTTTTGGCCATCATTGGCCTAGGTTCAGGGAATTCCCTGCACTTCAGTTTCATACGTCTGAAATGTAGGATTCAGACGTTTGAATATTATACTGGGAATTTTTATTCCCCAGTATTCCGACGTCTGAATCCAAACTTCCAAATGTCTGAATTGGCTTGAATGCAACCAGAAAGAAAATAGGCATAAAATGCCATTTTTAGACGTCTGAAATCTATGGTTCAGACGTCTGAATACTGTTCTGGAAAACATTTAATTTTCCAGATTCAGGCGTCTGAATCCTGAATTTCAGACGTCTGAATCTGCTGTCTAGGCTCTATTTGCCTATTTACTTGAGAATTTCATTTTTACCGATTCGTGATTATCCAATTTGTTGATTATCATTTATTATCGACTTTGATCACTTCTTTTATATCGGGATTTTTGGGAATATCCATTTAGATGGATTCGGTAATCGATTTATTTGGATTTTATTCACTTCTTTGAATGTGAATTTTGGTGATTGATTGTTTCTACAATCATTTTTGTGATTTGTCACTTTACAAATTTAAAGGTTTCAATACTGGTAGTAAATATCAAAACTCTTTTATCAATACTATTTCAACATTATTTTATCACAAAGCTCTTTTCTTAAACCGTTTTCCAATCTACTAGTATATACAAACCTTTACCTCACTCGTATAAGAAATCTAATTAAACGACTTAGTAAAACAAGTGGTATGAAACGCTTGCGTTCACTTCGTCGGTTAATTCTTGGACTTGTTCGTCGAATCTCTTGTGACAATTTTTGAGTGGAGATTTACAATTTGTTAGTAAATACTTAAGTTAAGCCAGTGGTTATGGGACATGAAGCTAAGCTCATTTATTTACTAGCTTAATGTAGTTGACACTTCTTGATGATCATTGATGATCATTTATGAATTTAGACTAGCGAAAGGCTATGTTTCTTTGTCCATGTAGGGGACGGTACCTCGTTTTATTGAGTTTCATCTCATTTCTTTTATAGGCTAACGACCTATGCATTCTTTGGAGTTTTGACTCAATTTTTATGGGCTAGCGACCCATATTCTTTTATGGAGTTCGGTTCATCGGATGTGCCATTGTACTACGTCGTTGTTCCGGCTTATCAGGATCAGCGGGCGTACCGTTGTACTACGTCGTTGTTTCGAATTATTCGAGTTTCAGGTTCCTCGGGCGTACCGATATTGTACTATGTCATTGCACCGACTCTATAGTTAACGACCATGGGATAGCGTCTCGTTTGTGATACACGTGTTGGTGAGTTTTCATGCTCCCGTTTAAGATTGGCCTCCCTCTCTTTTATATGATTTCTGGATTTCTATTAGTGATTTCTAGAATTTTTGTTTCACCAAATTTATGATTGGCATTGATATGTTGTCAATGTTTGTGGCTTGGTTAATGAAGTAAAAAGTATGACATTCTTTTGATCTTTGAGAAGATTCTTGTGATATTGATTAATCTCTGGTTGATTTTCAATTACATAATTATCATAGTATGGCTTTATAGTTATCATACGTTTTTGTCATATCTCTTATTCTATATCATTTTATCTGATATTTATAGTAAGACTGATCCGTTTATTATTTTCTTATTAAATAATACTCGGGTCAGACCGAGATGTTGTAGGTGCTTCTGTTTGACTCCTTATTGGGGAGAATTATCCGACTTTTGGCTAACTACTTAGATTAGTAGTTTGTTTTGTTGTATACATTTGAGATATAGATTCCATGATGTATACTTATTCTTTTGTGTAGCACTTGTAACTATTCTTTTGTGATGTTGTGGATCTTGTTAGACCACTACTCCGATATACACTTTTATGTGTAATTTTCATATCTGTTTCTGCCTTTGAGATATGAACTTCTGTGACTGATTTGTGTTATGATATTTCTATATTTGTTTTCCGAAGATTACATATATCCACCGTGTAGTAGCTTTGAGTTTGTGTCGTTATGTCGGATTCCCTTTCGAGATGAAAAGATTATATTTTTAAATCTGGCACATCGGTACTCGCACAAAGCAATTACACGGATGGTCGCTCCTCAACAGCCTTATTCTCCACGCTAGTTGACGGCATTACCCCGTAGTGTCCTTGGCTAGCATGGGTATAGAGGTGGGGCGTCACAACTTGGTATCAGAGCCAAACTTCGAAACAATGTAGAATAATTTAACAAGGATCATCGTCCTAAGTCCATCTTAGGAGTCGTGCCTTAGAATTTTATTCGGGTCTTCGAACCATTCTATCCTATTTTCTTTGTGACGCCTTGTTTTATCAATCATTAATGTTTGATATTCATTTTGAGAATAACCTTTTTCTTCTTCTTTCTTTCTTTCTTAAAGAAGAGAAATGGTTAGACCTGGCCATCCCAGTGTCGGTCAATCTAGTGCTACCCCAAAGATGGAGTATTTATGACTGCCCAGCAGCTTTTAGATCTCGTAAAGAATGCTTAAGCTGCCGGACCCAATCCAGAGCCTACTCGCCCTAAGTCAGGATTTGCACGTTTGTGCAGTGACTATACCAACTTGGGTGGAAGCCATTTAAGGGTTCCGAAAGCGTCATTCAGGTCCAAGCTTGGCTCAAAACATGCGATCGCATCTTTTCTTGCATGAATCTTATTGATCTTCGCCGAGTTCGGGTGGCCTCTAGTATGCTCCAAGAAAGAGCATAAGACTTGTACGAGCTTCTGATTTCTGAAATAAATGAGGCGGAACTTACTTGGGAGAAATTCCAGGAACGATTCAAATTAAAGTTTGTGCTAGAAGCTGAGAAGGTGACATTGGCTCATCGTTTCATTGACCTTGTTTAAGGTGAATCCTCTATGGCAGATTATGTCGCATCCTTCGAGTCACTCTCTAAATACGGGGTCGAATACATAAACACCCCATTGAAGAAAAACCAAAGGTTTGTCTATGGCTTGAAAAAAATCTCAAGAAGCCATTACTTCTAAAATTAGAAGTTTCTTTTGATCAACTCATTGATATCGCTCTTTGTCTTGAAGAGGCGGATAGGGAGAGCGATGTTGAAGTCGTGGGTGCCAAACCAAACTTCAACAACAACAAGAAAAGGCCTATTAAATTCAAAGGCTCTAATCTTGACAAGAAAGGAAAACAAGCACCTTCGGCGGCAAAGATTCTTACCCCTAGTAGTGGGCAATGCTACAATTGTGATTTTAAAGACCATTATGCTAATAGATGTCCGAAACCTCTCTTTTGTCGCTATTGCAAAAGTTCGGGTCATCTTTTATCTTCGTGTCCCAAACTTCAAGGCAAGAAGGAGGTAAAGTTAAATGTTGCACAAGCCCCTAGAAACACTTCTCGTGGTCAAGGTATTTTCATTCTATCCTTGATGGAATTATTTTATTTCTTGATCACCTATTCGAGTTCTTTTTGATACGGGTGCGTCCCATTCTTTATATCAAAAGAACTTGTTGATACTTTTTCTTTGAGTGTTGTTGCTTTAATGACTTCTTTGAGAATCGCGAATCCGGTTGGTGGATCCGCAACATTCAGTTTACTTTGTAAAGATGTCGAGATTGTTTTATGTGATTTTTCTTTCCAAGGATTTGCATGTAATGCGTTACTTAGGCTTTCGAATGATTTTGGGAATGGATTGGCTTAACCGTTATGAAGCTCAAATCATGTGTCCTGAGCGGACTATTCATCTTTGACATTCTCAATCTGTTAAGCAGATTTCTATTGTTCTTAAAAATTCAGATTCCAACATGGCAGTATCTTTACATTCTTTAAATCCTCATGATGACGACAATGATGATGAGGAAGATGTCATTTCTTTTATTCACGTTGTTCGTGAATTTTCCAACATATTTGATCCCGTTTTAGGATTACCACCTAAGCGAGCAATTGAGTTCAGAATTAATCTTATCCCTGGAGCTCTACCTATTACTCATCCTCCTTATCGAATGTCCAATAAAGAGAATGAGGAGATGCGCAAACAATTATCCGAATTGGAGATGAAGCAATTTATTCGCTCTAGTTCCTCGCCTTGGGGAGCTTCGGCTATTTTCACGAAGAAATCCGATGGTACACTTAGGCTTTGCGTTGACTACCTCAAGCTTAATGATCTTACTATCTAGAATAAATATCCTTTACCTCGGATTGATGATCTATTCGATCAACTTAGTGGTGCTAGAGTCTTTTCACAATTGGACTTGGCAACCGGTTTTCATCAGCTTCGTATTGTAGAGGATAGTATTCCTTTGACGTCGTTCCATACTCGCTATGGATCTTATGAATGGCTTGGCATGCCATTTGGTTTAACGAATTCTCCGGCTTATTTCGTTGACCTTATGAATCGAGTTTTCAAAGACTTCCTCGATCAACTTGTTACCATCTTTATTAATGATATTCTTGTGCATTCAAAAATCGAGGAGGAAGATGAACATCATCTTCGGATTATGTTGAAACTCTTAGGAGTAATCAACTGAACGCAAAATTTTCTAAATGCCACTTTTGGCAATCTCGTGTGAAGTTTCTCGGTCATATCATTTCCGAATCTAGAATTTCCGTGGAACCTTGAAAGATTGAAGCGATTCAAAATTGGAAGAGACCGGAGAGTGTGACGGAGATTCGTAGTTTTCTTGGATTGGCGGGCTATTACCGCCATTTCGTAAAAGAATTTTCTAAAATTTCCATGCTCCTTACTAGTTTGACAAAGAAGGGAGTTAAATACATTTGGTCGGACAAATGTGAAGCTTCTTTTCAGAAATTAAAAGAACTCCTTTCCGATGCTCCTATTCTTTTTATTCCCAAAGGACCAAGATTTTATTGTTTATACCGATGCAAGTCGCGTTGGTTTGGGTGCCTTCTTATGCAAAGAGAATGTATTATTGCTTATGCTTCTCGACAATTGAAGCCAACCGAGACTAGATATGCCACTCATGATTTGGAGCTCGCGGCTATTTTTTTCGCCCTTCGGATTTGGCGTCATTACCTTTTGGGAGAAAAATTTATTCTTTGCACAGATCATAAATCTTTGAAGTATTTATTTTCTCAAAAGGAAGTTAATTTGCGTCAAAAACGTTGGCTCGAGTTCCCTGCATCATATGATCTTGATATTCTTTATACTCCCGGAAAGGGGAATTGAGTTGCCGATGCACTTAGTCGTAAGCAACAAGCGGTTGTCTCCATGATGATATCCGCATGGAATGACCTCGAGACTTTATCCACTTGTGAGATTCGAGATCGTGAATCCGGTTTATGTTCATCACTTGTTTTATATAGCCTTGAGGCTCATCCTTCTCTTTTGGACTGCATCCTTGAAGCTCAAAAGCTAGATCCCGAATTGTCTCTTCTTGCCCCAAATTTTAGGGATAAAATTGATATTGAAGGTTTGAAAGACTTTGATATTGATTCTCGTGGCGGTATTCGAAAATTTGGTAGACTTATCGTGCCAAATGTTAGTGATCTTTGCAAAGACATTTTAGAAGATTCCCATCGTTTTAAATTTACCATTCATCCCGGTAGTAGTAAAATGTATGCGGATATGAAGCGACTTTATTATTGGGAGGGAATGAAATTTGATATTGCTAACTTCGTTAAGCGTTGCATGACTTGCCAATTCATTAAGGCCGAGCATCAAAGGCCCGGTGGGTTATTGCAACCGTTAGACATTCCAATTTGAAAGTGGGATCATAATTCCATGGATTTTATCGACGGCCTTCCCCGTTCTTGTTTGGATCATGATAGATTATAGGTGATAGTTGATAGACTTACTAAATTCGCCCATTTTATTCCCGTTCGGTCTAATCGGACCGTTCCTCTTTTGGTCAAACTCTTTATTAAAGAAGTTGTTAAATTGCATGGAGTTCCTACTTCTATTGTTAGCGATCGTGATCCATTGTTTTGTAGTGGATTTTGGAAGAGTCTTCAAAAATCTTTGGGAACGAAGCTTAATTTTAGCACCACTTATCACCCCCAGTCCGATGGACAAACTGGGCGTGTGAACCAAACTCTTGAAGATCTTCTTCGTGCGTGTGTTCTTGATTTTGGTGGAAGTTGGAAAGAACATATTTCTCTTGTTGAGTTTTCCTATAATACTAGCTTCCAATCTAGTATTGGTATAGCATATTTCGAGGCACTCTATGGAAGGCCATGCCGATCTCCTCCTTGTTGGCTTGAGGCCGGTGAGAAGCTGGTTTTAGGTCCAGATTTTATTTGTGATTCCACAGAAAAGATTGATCTTATTCGTCATAGGATGAAAGAAGCCCAAAGTAGACGAAAATCCTATGCCGATAACCGAAGAAGGAAATTGGAATTTTCTGTGGGAGATTTTGTGTTTATTCGTGTTTCACCTATGAAGGGTGTTGTGCGTTTCAGTCGATCAGGAAAATTAGCACCTCGATATATTGGTCCATTTTACATCACCGAACGTATTGGTTCCGTAGCTTATCGCCTCTTATTACCAGCTAAGTTTTCTGCTATTCATGACGTGTTTCGCGTTTCTCAACTACGGAAATGCCTTCCAGATTTCGATTCTATTCTTGAGCCTGGTATTGTGGAAGAAATTGAAGTTTCACCTAATTTGACTTATGAGAAAAATCCTATTCGTATTATTGCTTCGGAGGTAAAACGCCTTCGAAATAAAGATGTTCCTCTTATGAAGGTTCAATGGTCCTCAAATGCTCAGGATTGTTCTTGGGAATCTAGAGAATTCATCGAGCGAACACATCCGGACTTACTTTCTTGTGCTCTTTGAGGTGAACTTCTTATTTCAAATTTCTTTTTTGTTGATATGCTTTTATGGGTGTTACTTTTTATTTTTCTTCTTAAATATTGCGAGGACGAAATTTCTTTAAGGAGGGGAGTTTGTAACAACCCGCATATTTTATGATTGTGTATTTAAATATTTTATTTAAATATAGCATCGTTAGTCGGATTATTGTCTGAAAATCTACTTTTTGCAAATGGTCGAATTAGGACTCGAGACCACCCTCATCGAGTTTAAAATGGAGTTTGCGACCTTTTTGAGTATAAACTTCGATATGTTTGAAGTTAGGGGAATTTTTCTACTTTTCCACTTAGGGCTTTGGTTTTGGTTTCAGCCCATTAGACCCAAACTTCACCCCCTCTTCTCTTCATTCCTTCATAATTTTCCTAATGCTCAAGCTTTAGCAAAAATGGAGAGAGGAATGGGAAATTAAAACTCCAAGCCCTAATCATTTTTGCAAATTCAAGTTCTAGCTCCAAATTCATAGAAGAAGCTTTGATTCAAGCTTGTTGGGTTGGGATTGAAGTGTGGTTGTCCTTGCCATTGCTCTATAGCTTCTTCTTCATTTGTTTTGGGTTTAAAGGTGAGATTTTTGTCTCACATCTATGTCTATATCTATCTTTGTTGTTAGGTATGAATTCCTAACACTTATTGATGTTTATTTGCTTTTGATTTGAATTGGTTTTATGAGTATTCCATTTTTTGGTGTTTTGGAGTCCAATCTTTAAAAATCCTATTATGGATATTTGGACATTGATATTCAAGGCGTAGCGAAGAGCCTTTAAGGTTGGGTTGTCACTAGGCATAAATCCTTTGTCGTTGTTGCTCGTCCGATCGCTTCCAATAATCGTTTTGGCCATCATGGCCTAGGTTCAGGGAATGCCCTGAACTTCAGTTTCAGACGTCTGAAATGTAGGATTCGGACGTCTGAATATTATACGGGGAATTTTTATTCCCCGGTATTCAAATGTCTGAATCCAAACTTCCAGAAGTCTAAATTGGCTCGAATGCAATCAGAAAGAAAATAGGTTTAAAATGCCATTTTCAGACGTCAGAAATCTATGGTTCAGACATCTGAATACTGTTCAGGAAAACATTTAATTTTCCAGATTCAGACGTCTGAATCTGCTGTCTAGGCTCTATTTGCCTATTTACTTGAGAATTCCAATTTTATCGATTCGTGATTATTCGATTTGTTAATTATCATTTATTATCGACATTGATGACTTTTTTTATATCGGGATTTTGGGAATATCCATTTCGATGGATTTGGTAATCTATTTCTTTGGATTTTATTCACGTCTTCGAATGTGATTTTTGGTGATTGATTATTTCTACAATCATTTTTTTGATTTGTCACTTCAAAATTTAAAGGTTTCAATACTAGTAGTAAATATCAAAACTCTTTTATCTAAACGATTTCAACACTATTTTATTACAAAGCTCTTTTCTTAAACCGTTTTCCAATCTACTAGTATATACAAACCTTTACCTTACTCGTATGAGAAATCTAATTAAACGACTTAGTAAAACAAGTGGTATGAAACGCTTGCGTTCACTTCGTCGGTTAATTCTTGAACTTGTTCGGTTGAATCTCTTGTTACAATTTTTGAGTGGAGATTTACAATTTTTTAGTAAATACTTAAGTTAAGCCAGTGGTTATGGGACATGAAGCTAAGCTCATTTATTTACTAGCTTAATGTAGTTGACACTTCTTGATGATCATTGATGATCATTTATGAGATTTAGACTAGCGAAAGGCTATGTTTCTTTGTCCACATAAGGGATGGTACCTCGTTTTATTGAGTTTCGTCTCATTTCTTTTATAGGCTAACGACCTATGCATTCTTTGGAGTTTCGACTCAATTTTTGTGGGCTAGCGACCCATATTCTTTTATTGAGTTCGGTTCATCGGACGAACCTTTGAACTACGTCGTTGTTCCGGCTTATCAAGATCAGCGGGCGTGCCGTTGTTCTACGTCGTTGTTCTGAATTATTCGAGTTTCAGGTTCCTCGGGCGTACCGATATTGTACTACGTCGTTGCACCGACTCTATGGTTAGCGACCATTGGATAGCGTCCCGTTTGTGATACACGTGTTGATGAGTTTTCATGCTCCCATTTAAGATAGGCCTCCCCCTCTTTTATATGATTTCTGGATTTCTATTGAGATTTCTAGAATTTATGTTTCACCAATTTATGATTGGCATTGATATGTTGTCAATATTTGTGGCTTGGTGAATGAAGTAAAGAGTATGACATTCTTTTGATCTTTGAGAAGATTCTTGTGATATTGATTAATCTCTGATTGATTTTCAATTACATACTTATCATAGTTTGGCTTTATGGTTATCATATGTTTTTTTCATATCTCTTATTCTATATCATTTTATCTGATATTTATAGTTAGACTGATCCGATTATTATTTTCTTATTAAATAATACTCGGGTCAGACCGAGATGTTGCAGGTGCTTCTGTTTGACTCCTTGTCGGGGAGAATTATCCGACTTTTGGCTAACTACTTAGATTAGTAGTTTATTTTGTTGTATACATTTGAGATATAGATTCCACGATGTATACTTATTCTTTTGTGTAGCACTTGTAACTATTCTTTTGTGATGTTGTGGATCTTGTTAGACCACTACTCTGATATACACTTTTATGTGTAATTTTCATATCTGTTTCCGCCTTTGAGATATGAACTTCTATGACTGATTTGTGTTATGATATTTCTATATTTGTTTTCCAAATATTACATATAGCCACTGTGTAGTAGCTTTGAGTTTGTGTCGGTATGTTGGATTCCCTTTCGAGATAAAAAGATTATATTTTTAAATCTGGCACATCGGTACTCGCATAAAGCAATTACACGGATGGTCGCTCCTCAACAGCCTTATTCTCCACGCTAGGTGATGGCATTACCCCGTAATGTCCTTGGCTAGCGTGGGTATAGAGGTGGAGCATCGCACCACATGACTTTTAATTAATTTATGAAATGTTGTAAATTGATTGAATTAATTGATATTTGAGAAATATTAATTATTATTTATTTTATGTTTGGAAGTTTTTTTGGTAATTATTTTAATGCATTTATAAAGTTATATTTGCGTGCATTGATATAAGATATCGATGAAATTTTAGATAATTGCATGAAATGATTAAAGAAATTTTATGTCATTTGATGACATGATTTATGACAATTTTATAGCATTTGATGAAATACGTGTAAAGTAAGGATTAGAGAGAGAGAGAAACAATCAAGGAATTAATTAGGGAAGTTTTAATTAAAGAATGGGTTTCATTCTTTCAAATAAAACATATTCTCTAATTCATTCGGCATGGACAATTCATTTTCCTTCATTCATTCTTTCTCTTTCTCTCCTCTTAACTTTTCATGGTAGAAATAAAAAAGAAAATGAATTTCCAAAAACTTTCAACTTCGAATAAAAATATCAAATAAAATAAAACAAAAGTGGTTCATCTATCTCTTGCAAGGATATGATGTTGATCTTGAAGATTTGAGGAGATAATATCATTAAAAATGTGATTTCTAGGCAATACCTAAGGTGATTCAATCAGATCTAGAAGCATTCTTCATTCAAGGTGTAAATCAAAGGCAACATCAACAAGGTGTGTTTTAATGTTTGGGTAGCAAGGTATGTCATTTTCTATATATAGATATGATTTTGCAATGTTGGTTGGAAAATTTAATTTGACTTTCATAATTTGTATGATGTCTTATTGTCTTGCTTAATTAAAAAATTGTTTATAAAGATTGAATTATTTGTTGAATGATATGATTGAGTTTTCATTCAAGAATAAATTTGTTTACGTTTTAAAACAGTATTTAATTGTAGATCTATGTTTTTGAACATTCTAATTAAAGCGTAATTCTTCAGATCTGAATGTTTACATGTTTGAATTGTTTAGCTACTTTTCTTTACTCTGTTAAATTGAAACTAAATCTATATTTTTAAAATACAATGTTTTATTTTAATTCTATGTTTTAACATTTAATTTATAATTTCATGTTTATTGATTGAATTTGAAGTTAAAAATGAAATTTATTTTGAATCAAACAATGTTCAATTATGGATCTATGTTTTAATCTTTCAAAGTGTAATTTTAGTTTTGAATGTTAATATATGAATGTTTGTATCCATATATGTATTACTTGCACTTTTTATTGCATTAGATATTTACATATGAATAAAATGAACATTAACAACAAATCGATGTTTTGAAATTTACTGTAATAACTATCTAATTTATATTATTAGAAAGCTTTGATTGAATTCTATATATATGTATTTGGATCAACTTGTATGTGTTCATATAAATATTACTTTTCTTTACATATATTGTCAAAGTATAAAATCATTTCTCTTTTCTAATTAAGGCAATACTGTATACATATAATTCATTGTTTACCTTCTATATTCTTATAATTTTGTACCTATTGATTGTCATTAATATGTTGAATTAATTAGGTTCACTAAAAAAGAAACTGTATCAATCGTCATTGTCTTTCCTTATTTATTCCCATTTCAATTCATATGTAATAACCATTCAAATTGTTCTTATTTATTTTATGTATACATATCAGTTTCCTTTGACTATGCATACTCCCTATATGTTGCACTTGGACAATATTTACTACGAATATATTTACAATTCATGTCATATTTAGATTAGTCATTAATGTTATTTTATTAATCAATTATTTAATTTAATTAAGAGAAGAAAATGAAAAGTTTCTTTCTTTAACTAAATTTATGTTCCCTCATTAACTAAATAATTTAAGAAAAAAGAAATGAAAAGTTTCCTTCTCTAACTAATTTATGATCTGAATAATTTAGGAGAAAGAAAATGGAAATTTTCCTTCTCTATATAAATTTATGCCTCCTCAATAATTAAATAAGTTAAGAGAAAGGAAATAAAATATTTCCTTCTTTGAATAATTTGGAAACTAAATGTTACATACATATTTGTATATAAGAGTATATTTGATATACTCTAACTTACATACACATTAAATTAAAGTGAAACTTTATTTGAAGTTAAATAAAATATTGATTTTATTCAAAAGAAACTTGGAAAAGATCTAAATGAATTTAGACTTCATATGCCTATTAAAAATCCAAAATGGTTGAATTTTTTGAAATCCACACATTTCTTCCGCTGCGGACTGGTCCAGTTCCTTCATAAGGAACATTGTTTTTAACTCTTCTTAATATTATATTTAGCAATATAATTAGATATTTAATCATGAATATTTTAAAGATAACTACAAGTGGACTGGTTTGGGTTTGTAGTGATAAATTTTTAAGTAACAATTGTCTTTAATCCTTGTAAACGTTATTAAATCTTTAAAAGTAAATTTGAAAGAAAATGGTTTAATGTGAATGGTTTGAGCTTGTAGTGACAAATGTTCAAGTAACACTCAATTATATTAAAATAAGTAAATCTTTTTAATGATTTATGAATATACTTATACGATTTTTGATAAGTATATGAATGCTTTTGAAGTATAGAAAAGAGTACAAATGAATAGCAAAATATGTGAATTATAAAATACGTGTATAGTAAAATAAACGAATAGTAAAATAAATGGAAAGCAAAAGTTTAATTTGTAAAAGAGAAGAGGTTCATAGTAACAATGCTTGAGTGACATTTGTTTTTAACCATTTTGATTATATTCTAAAGTAAGTAAATCTTGTTAACGATTTTGAATATATTTATACCATTTGAGATAAGTATATGAATACTTTTGAAGTATAGGAAAGAGTATAAATGAATAGTAAAATATATGAATAGTCAAATACGTGAACAGTAAAATATGTGAATAGTAAAATATAAGTATATATCTTTTATAACAGGAAATTAAATATATATATATAGGAGTCTAATAAGTTAAGTTTTAATTTATAAGAAGTTTAATAAGTTATGTTTTAATTTTATAGAAGTTTAATCAAGTAAGTTAAGAAGTTTAATAAGTTAAGTTTTAATTTAATAGAAGTTTAATTACTAAAAGAGTTTAATTAATAATGGAGTTTAATTAAATAAGTTAAGTTTTAATTTAATAATAGAAATTTAGTTAAGTTTTAATTTATAAGAAGTTTTAATTAAAAAAAGTTTAATTAAATAAAAAGGGGATTAAAAGTAATTCATGTGACTTAATCATGCTTTGTGTATGTTAATCATGCTTTATTTATTACTTCTATATGGAAAATATTTAGTCCTATGCTTAGCACTAAAAGCGATAATCTAGACTTGATTATATCTATGAGAGTGAAGAATGATGATTCGATTAAGTTGTAGAAGCAATGGTGCTCTAACCTATCGGGCTTCATTTTTGATCGAAGGATAGTAGAAGTTGAAAAGATTAGAAACGTGATAAGTATATGAGACTTAGTTTCCTTATGTAGTCATTTCTGAAAATTTTCAATTCACTGTTAAAGAGATCGGGATTGGTAAGTTTTTACTTATCGAAAACTACTTCAATACTAAGGATATATGTTCTATCTCTTGGAAGTGCATCTATTAGAGAGGCTGGAATCCATTTGGGATTCGTGATCTATTCGAGTGATAATGGCTCGTGTGTTGAGATGCTGAATGTGAGTTCATGATCGGTATATGACTAAAGACAGGGTAGGCTGCATGATCCTAGGGATTAGCTGACCCATGAGGAGGGGTGCATCAACTCCATACCTAGAATATGTGTATCAATATGTTGCGCGCTGGGAGTTGATGATACTTGGTTCACATTGTTCATGAGAGTTTTTAAATGTTGGGCCAGTTGTGTTTTCCTTATGTATATTTTATCTGGAGATATACGATGTCGGAAGGTTTTTTCTGATCCTTGTCATAGGAGATCGGTCGACTGATTACTGGGGAGGTCTCCAAGGAAAATTCGTTAAGGGAATGTGCCATTGTATACCTATTCAATATTATTGTGTCGTGAGATGCGAGCGACACAACTATTTTTTTATTTATATTCTTCTCCCTAAGCGTTATCTATTATATCAACTTATATACTTATTAGATGGTGGTTCTTTTGAGGGGATAACCATCATGGCATTCAATGCAGTCTTAAAAGAATAATTATATGCTGGCCGCATATTTCTTGTGTTTCTTATGCCAGACTTTTGTCTGACTCATGATTTTATTTTTCCCTTAGTCCCTCGAGTGCTATTTCGAGAAGTTTTGAGAAAAGTAGGTTTTTATTGATGTTCATTGAGCTCTTGGAGAAGATTTGGATATTTACCTACCACAATATTCTCATTTCCTCTACGTTACTTTATGTATACATATCAACAACTATAAGGACAGGTTGGTATAACTGCCCAAGCGGTTGATAGCTGTAATGTCCCACCTTTTTGAATGGTTCAAATCGACAATAAACCACACATGTCAGACTCAAACCATTCAAAAAGGAGGATTATTAATGGTGTAAATAAGGAAAAAAAAGAAAAAAGGAAAAAAAACATAGACTCTCACAGTGGAACAACAAAATAACATTTGATTATACTTTTACAATTCAGATCAGAGTTATACATACATCAGAAAGAAACAAATAATGCAGCGGAACACAGAATGTAGTGGAATAATAAATAGCAATAATATACTGAATCTTAGTCTTCGTCTTCCAGAAAATAGTTTTCAATACACTGAAAAGCTCAGACTGACCGAGCGTGATGACAAGACAAAACACTCGAGTCAGAACTAAAAGATCTTATGTAAGTCAAATCAAAATAAATAAAATAGAAATATTAATGCAATGGTTTCATAGATGTTATGGGATTTTCATCTCCTATCAAGTGTACAACGTGAATATAATTATTTAAAAGGTTTCAAATAATTTGAAATATCAATCTTAATCATCTAATTAAAAAATTTTGAAGTTTGAATTAACTTAAACCCTTTAAATAATTCAATTCCAAATAAAATCCAAATTCAAGAAATTATATGGTTATATGTCATTTCAACCAGTACCAAAAATCAACATTCAAATCAATGAAAACCGCTTGGGTTTATCGTTCCAACCCATAACGATTTTCCCCTAATCTATAAGATTGTTTGGGTGTATCATTTCAACCCATAGGGACACCGAGATATAGACATAAATAACGTCCAATCATCCAAAATATCAACCAATAACATCCATCCAACCACCCAAATATCAACAATTGAACATACATCACAATCATCATTGAAATCAAGCAATAACTACCAATAATCTACTAATTATCATTAATAGGTATTTAAGTGGAAGTTTACATTTAAATATTAAATTAAATGGCAATTAAATTCAATAAAAGTCGGACTTAACTGGAATGATAATTGTAACGATCTCGGATTTTATAAGTTTAAATTAGTAATTAATTTAATTTTTGAATAAAATTTGTGAAATTAATTGATAAATTGGTGCGAGTTTCCCCGAGTTCAAATAAAAATGTGTCAAATCATTTGAATTTAAGTAACTAAATTATTTGTGAAATCATTAATTAATCTTAAAACAAATGGGTTAAAGATAAATTATAATGATGAATATTTGAATTGATGATTTATGTCAGAAAAAACATAAATATATATATATACAGAGAAATATCAAATAATAAGTATTAAAGTAAAAAATTAATAATAAATTTTTTCCATTAGAAATAGAAATAAATATATAATAAACTATAAAATATAAAGTAGACATTAACTAAAATTTAGCTACATATAGAATACATTAATTTAGAATTAATGGGTTAAGTTAGAAATGGAAATGGATAAAATAAAAATACAATGTATATATTAACTTATATAAGATAAACTATATAGAATACAAATAATAAAGTAACACTTAGATAAAATCTAAAAAAAATTAAAATAGAAATTTGATTATAAAGTAATATTACCAAAGACAAAGCAAAATATTATATAAGAAGCAAATACAAACCAGACAACACTTGTAAAAGAATGAAGCAAGTAAATATACACATGAATGAAGCTTGCAAAAGAAGGAACAAATTAAATGTCTATTGTAAAGGCTAATAAATGCAGCCACTATAGCCGAAAACAATATGATTATTAGCCTCTTGCTTGGTCAAAAATGTAGGCAGGCAAGAATAAAACAAATATAAAAAAAAGTAAGTATGCAAGCTTGAAAAGGAAGACATCAACTATCTTCATATCATGTACAGCCGAAACAAAATGAAAATTTTTTATAAGTATATGGTACAATATAATTAATTCAAGCACACCAAAATGACCATATCTGCCAGCAAGCAAAGAAAAATATCCCTGCTACACATTGTACAGACATGTTTTTTTTTTATCAACCTGAACAAATATATTTACGCTGTAAACTTCTCTCTGCATATATCAACCATACCACTTCAGTTTTCGTTCACTATTAAAACAGAGTTAAAGAAATCCAAAGTAATGTCATTCAAAAAGGAAGAAAAAAAACTTAAAACAAAGATTCAGACTTTAAACAAGCAAATCAAGATCCTGTAACTTAAAAGAAGGCCTGGAATCTCAACAACAGGCTTTGTTCATCTTTTTTTCTGGGAACCAAGGCGAGTAACATTTCATTAAAACAATTTAAAGAATAAATATGTGGTATCTATAGTTGTGAAATGTGTGTATATATATACATATCTTCCCATATTTCAAGCTGAGAAAACCCCTAAAGTAATATCATCTCAAACATAGACTACAACTTGAACATCCAGCTTCAATAATAGCCAGAGATTAAAGAAGATGAATTTCAGTTAATAATTTAAAGCCTGTGTCAACAGTAAAGCAACTCTTTTCTTCAACTCAATGTGACCAAACTAGCCTTGAATCTGCTATGTGTCTTGAGGCGTGCTTGAATTGATTTGTCTTCTTTGATATTTGATATGTTGAAATACAAATCTTCTTACATATATGTGATGCCTGTCTGGAAATAGGAAAAACTTTGCCTCTGTATATACCTTCCAGATTTTTAAACCAGTTAGAAAATTTAAATCACCCCAAATCTAGTCATTTTAGACCTTGCTTGCTAAATGAAAAATGTTTATATGAATATAACATCACATTTTAAAATAAATTCAATTGTGTTTATTAAGTATTTACTTATAAATTGATAACTGTCAGTAAAACTAATCAAAGACTTAAAATTTAATGTTCGAGAATTCTTGTTTTGAATTCATAGCCTGATTTGAGATATAAATTTATGAATTTTAATGGTAATATCATGATTTTTAAGATTTAGAGATTGTTTGAATTTTAGAGTTAAACAAAATTGTGAAAACCATCAATTTCCGATCGTCGACGTGATAATGATCGCCGTGATCAATACTGAAGGTGGAGTGATGGATGTAGATTCATGGAAAAATGCTCGCATAATTTCCAGTTGATCAGGGCAATGGTATGACTCGGATTTAGGGTTTTAGAGCGAGTTTACTCGTCTGGGTTTGAGAAGGGACTGCGTCGGCCTCGGAGTGTTTCAGGAAATCGGTCAGGCGGGGATAGCGGCACGTGATCAAGGCGAAGCTTCTGACGAGAATTCGTGACCTCTGGTGGTCTTTGGTGGCGGAGGCAAGGCGATTAGGTTAACTGGGTTGTTTTGGGTAGACGTGAGGTTGCTCGAAAATTTGATTTCGAGTTTGATTCGTTGGACTGGGTGGTTAGAGGACTAGCAGAGCTCGGAGGCGATAAGTAGCGATGGTCGGAGGCAGGGTCGTCGTCTGGTAGAGGGTGTGTGTGCACAGTGGAAAGAAAAAGGTAGGAGTATCAGAAAAGAAATAAGGGAGGAGAAGAAGGAATCAGGGGATTTGGTTGTGGGCTCGGGTAGGTTACTGAAGTGTTCGCGAGCGATTGAAATGGGTAACAGGTCTCAAAATTAAAAAAAAAAAAAACAAAATTTAACTGTTTTTGGAAGAAGAAAAAATACTCAGGTTGCTTTCTCGGGGAAACGAAGCCTGGTTTCGGGAAAGGATGAAGCAGGTTCGGGTCATTGGTTTTGGGGCAGAAGCAGTCTCTGATTTTAAAGGCGAAATCAAGCTCATTTTGAAACAATTTTATTAAAACATTTTATAGTTTTGGTAAAGATTGAATGTTAACCCAGTTTTGAACTAGTTAATTTGTTTTAAGTTACCAAGTTTTGAAATGATTTGAAATAAATATAACCTTTATTTTGGAAAGTTATTTTAACTTAATAATATTAGAATGCTTTAATGAGTAATAAACTTTATTTGTTTGGTTTATATAATTTTGTATTAAGTCAATTATCAAACATAATTAAATGAATGATTAATTACTTAATGTATTAAAAGATAGTTAATTAAATGGATGATTTATCAAGGTGATTAATTAAACAAGGCGATTTATATAATTATTTAATAATTAGGGGTTAATCACTTTGTGTGATTAAGTAAGGTGATTTATTAATGGACAATCATTGAATGTAATCAAAGTGATTAATTAATCAAAGGGAAATTAATTTCGTTAATTAATTTAAGGATAAAAAGGGTTATCTTTTAATTTAATTAAGAAATTTATGATTTGTTATTATAAGCAATTGAGGAATAATAAATTAAGAATAATTATTTAATGATTAAGGATTAATTAATGATAAAAGGTGAATTAATTGATGATTAAAAGTTAATTAATTAGGAGAAAAAGAAAATAATATTTACTTAATTAAGGGTTAATTAAGTATGTGATTAGCTTAAAAATTGATTTAATTAATGTGATTAATTAAGGACTAACTAATAAATTAAGGATAATTAATTAAGTTGAATAATTAAGGATTAATTTATTAATAAATAAATACCAAATGATTTGTAATTAATTAATCAGATTGAGAAATTAATTCCTAAGTATTTAATTTAATTGAAAATTAAATTGAATAAATTTAGGATTAAACAGTTAGTTAATCTTGTTTATAAATAATTATTGAATGCTTGTATTGCTTATGGATGTTTGAATTGCATAAAATGCTTGTATTGTTTAATATCTCTGATATGTGCTATTATGTGATATGAATTATATGTTTAAGCTGTGATCTGTGACTCATTCATATGTGATGCATTTATATTATTCATCTATGATCAGTAAATAAACAATAAGCGTTATAGATTATACCGCTTATCGATATCGATGTGCTTGAATATGTGATGTGATGATTTATGATGTTGCACTATTGTGTTAAACCCCTGGACTACACTTATACACACACAAACATGGATTTCAAGTGGAAATTGATTAAGTCACAGATTTCTTAACAATTTTTAAGATTGAATTCTTGAATCCAAAGTTTTGGGATTGAAATTGAGAGCCTTTGAAATGAGTTTCAAAAATGAAAGTTATTTTAAATAACTTGTTAAAACTTGAAATTTAAATAATTTGAGTTAAATTTGAATTCAATATTTGGAATTGAATTCAATAATTTGGGAATTATGGTCTAAAAGATTATACGGGTTATAAAGGTGTTCATATGGGTTATTAACCACTTAAAAAAGTATGGTTTTGGGAAGTTTAAATTTAAATCCAAGTTTTATACTTAAATGGCTTTAACCTGTGTAAATTGTAATCAGTGTTTTCCAAAACGAAAACTATTTGTTTTCAAATAATAAAAGCTTTCATATAAGGAATTAATCTCCAATGTGCATTAAAAGGATTTCAAGGTTGAAATGATTTTCCAAGTTATGAATAAATCTTTGAAAACAGTTTTGAAAGCTATAAATTAAATCTTAATTTAAAGATTTAATGAGTTAATCAAATTGAAATGAAATTGTTTTGAAATCCGTAAACAGATCTTTGTGAAACTGGGTGAACTTTATGGGATAAATATTTTGTCTAAAGATTTGAAATGGTAATTGGTTTAAACCATTTGAAATAAAGATTTTGGATATTAAGTTGTGACTTAATCGAAATCCCGTATCCATATGTTTTTAAATTATTACGCTCATTATTCGGTTTAGCCAAGAGAGGACTTTGTGTCATTTAACTCATTCCGAATAATGATACGTCGTATATGGATAGCATTGAAGACCGGTGGTGAAGACCTGGTATTTGCGAGAACGATAGGATAACCTATCGATTGTCTCTGCACTGAGTCACGCCGGTATAGAGATTTCCTAAGTGATGGGAAGTTCGATCGGGATTGTGAATAACCGGATTGCAAGGGCTTCTTCGGAAGTGCCTTCGGTTCTGTTCAAACCCAGGACAGACTTGCATGGTTGTATGTCTGACACTACACTTTGAGGTATAAAGCAGATTTCTTTCAAATACATATCTGTTGGTGGCGGAGAATTTATTCTCTTAGCTTAACACCCTTCTCTGAGACGTACGAGCTCAGAGGTTATGTAGTTGAAGGTCATCAGCGATATACTCCCAATTTGGTAGTGTGGCATGCTGAGTGCTGCTATGTGCTGATGATCATTTGTTGATCATTTATGATCAGAGCATGGCTTTTGTATAAAGCGTAGCTTTGTGGACGAGACTGCATCAAGACCTCACACCCCGAAAATGGTCGAAACAGGAAAGATGCGACAAGGTTATGAGGGTCGCGCCCTTTAGGGTGTGTCATTCCCTTCTGGTAAAGGGTGGTATTAAGTATGGAGCCCTGATATTTAACCTATGTGGTTGCTCCAATCTCATTTACTGTGTGGTTGTTGTTTAAAGGCGCTTCGGATAAAGGTCCCAAAGGACCGGGGAGTGGCATGCTCGAGTAGTAGTTACCTAGTTACAGTGGTAACCCGGCCTTGTGTTGACAGGGATCCGGTTAGGTTCTCGGGACGTCGCGCCAGAGGCGATCCCTTATGGCAGTAGGAAGTTCCTTAGCCTGACCATTTGTTGGAAAATCCAAACAAAAAAATACGAGCCTTGTACGGTTTTAGTTGTATTACCTGCCAATGAATGTGGCAGTAACCTGCTATTGAACATGGTAGCTATAGTAGGCATAGTTCGGAATGTCTATGCTGGCTAAGATTTATATTCTACTTTCGAAAAGTTTTTCTGCACTGTGCACTTATAATAATAATATCCAAGAAATTTTCTGCGTATTAAGCATGTTTGACTATCATAAGAAGAAATCTCCTCCAATTCTGCGTTTGCATTGTGTGTGTGGCAGGAGGTCTTATGGTAGTTTCATTTTCCAAAAGCATTGCGAATTTACTTTAAAAATTCTCTTACTGTTTGTGTTTAAAGATAAACTGTTTTTGTTGCTCACACCAGTCCCATGACTGACCTGGAGTTTATTGTTCCTTTCCTAAACTCTGGGTGCTCACTATTTTTCACACGAGTAGTCTAGAGTTAGGTTTTTCAGATAGTTAGGTTAAGTATATTGTCTGGAGCTAGTTTCAGTCTTTGGATATGGACTGACCTTGCTTAGCTTAATGCAATGTGATATGGGGTTCTCGCTTCGCGGTTTGGTGGCGAACGGGAGACTCTTACCCCTACATGTCCTCTCTTAGTGAATAGGGGTTGGTTAGGTGTAAGCCGAGACAGTCGAAAGGCTGGCCGTAAAAGCAAGGGCAGGGTACCATTGTAAGCCATGGCGGTTATAGCCGTTGTCGATGGTTGAAAAGCCTAGATCGTTACATTTGGTATCAGAGCTGAAGGTTAAACTTTAGCTCAGGAGTATAACACATTAAGTAGCTCATTAGAGATAGGGTGAAGTATACCCTAGAATGAGTAATCCTTAAGATATCCGTCCGTACGCCTCAATAAATTCTCTTACTATCCACCGATAGTGAGTATGAGGTCAAGAAGAGGATGAGATAGGGGACAGGGAAATATGACTATAAATGGTCAATACTCTGTAACAACCAAGGAAACAATCTTTTCTCTATCAATCTCTTTTGTTCGTCATCTTTTCTTAATTCTTTGACAGTTCCTGGTAGATCCAGGAAGGAAATTCGATATATTTATATGGGATATGAACTCCAAATAGGCCAACATTGTTTGTTTGGATGTATTGGTTGTTTTGTTTGCTTTGGTTACTATGGTTGATAGGTATAAATTGGTTTTTAAACTCAACATTTTGAAATTGTATCCATATATCTGCCAATATTTGGGTCCAGATATATATTACGAATGGTTAGTTATCCTTTCGAACTAACCAATGCCACTGCATATTTCGTAGATCTGGATCACCCGAATATCTTGTGGAAAATTTAATAGATTCGTTCTTATATCTATTATTGATATTCTGATTTGGTAAGCCAAATGCAGAATAGATGTTCAGTTTGATTTGATGAAATCTGATTCATCTATCTTTGTGTCTCCTGGGCAAATTTCGGGATGAAATTTCTTTAAGGGGGGAAGTCTGTAACGATCTCGGATTTTTATAAGTTTAAATTAGTAATTAATTTAATTTTTGAATAAAATTTGTGAAATTAATTGATAAATTGGTGCGAGTTTCCCCGAGTTCAAATAAAAGTGTGTCAAATCATTTGAATTAAAGTAACTAAATTATTTGTGAAATCATTAATTAATCCTAAAACAAATGGGTTAAAGATAAATTATAATTATAAATATTTGAATTGATGATTTATGTCAGAAATAAACATAAATATATATACAGAGAAATATCAAACAATAAGTATCAAAGTAAAAAAAATTAATAATAAATTTTTTCCATTAGAAATAGAAATAAATATATAATAAACTATAAAATATAAAGTAGACATTAACTAAAATTTTAGCCACATATAGAATACATAAATTTAGAATTAATGGGTTAAGTTAGAAATGGAAATGGATAAAAATAAAAATACAATGTATATATTAACTTGTATAAGATAAACTATATAGACTACAAATAATAAAGTAACACTTAGACAAAATCTGAAAACAAATTAAAATAGGAATTTGATTATAAAGTAATATTACCAAAGACAAAGCAAAAGATAATATAAGAAGAAAATACAAACCAGACAACACTTGTAAAAGAATGAAGCAAGTAAATATACACATGAATGAAGCTTGCAAAAGAAGGAACAAATTAAATATCTATTGTAAAGGCTAATAAATGCAGCCACTATAGCCGAAAACAATATGATTATTAGCCTCTTGCTTGGTCAAAAATGTAGGCAGGCAAGAATAAAATAAATATAAAAAAAAGTAAGTATGCAAGCTTATAAAGGAAGACATCAACTATCTTCATATCATGTACAGCCGAAACAAAATGGAAAAAATTTGTAAGTATGTGGTACAATATAATTAATGCAAGCACACCAAAATGACCATATCAGCCAGCAAGCAAAAAAAAAAATATCCCTGCTACACATTGTACAGACATGTTTTTTTTATCAACTTGAACAAATATATTTACACTGTAAACTTCTCTCTGCATATATCAACCATACCACTTCAGTTTTCGTTCACTATTAAAACTGAGTTAAAGGAATCCAAAGTAATGTCATTCAAAAAGGAAGAAAAGAAAACTTAAAACAAAGATTCAGACTTTAAACAAGCAAATCAAGATCCTGTAACTTAAAAGAAGGCCTGGAATCTCAACAACAGGCTCTGTTCATCTTTTTTTCTGGGAACCAAGGCGAGTAACATTTCATTAAAACAATTTAAAGAATAAATATGTGGCATCTATAGTTGTGAAATGCATGTATATATATACATATCTTCCCATATTTCAAGCTGAGCAAACCCCTAAAGTAATATCATCTCAAACATAAACTACAACTTGAACATCCAGCTTCAATAATAGCCAGAGATTAAAGAAGATGAATTTCAGTTAATAATTTAAAGCCTGTGTCAACAGTAAAGCAACTCTGTTCTTCAACTCAATGTGAGCAAACTAGCCTTGAATCTGCTATGTGTCTTGAGGCGTGCTTGAATTGATTTGTCTTCTTTGATATTTGATATGTTGAAATACAAATCTTCTTACATATATGTGATGCCTGTCTGGAAATAGGCAAAACTTTGCCTCTGTATATACCTTCCAGATTTTTAAACCAGTTAGAAAATTTAAATCACCCCAAATCAAGTCATTTTAGACCTTTCTTGCTAAATGAAAAATGTTTATATGAATATAACATCACATTTTAAAATAAATTCAATTGTGTTCATTAAGTATTTACTTATAAATTGGTAAGTGTCAGTAAAACTAATCAAAGACTTAAAATTTAATGTTCGAGAATTCTTGTTTTGAATTCATAGCCTAATTTGAGATATAAATTTATGAATTTTAATGGTAATATCATGATTTTTAAGATTTGGAGATTGTTTGAATTTTAGAGTTAAACAGAATTGTGAAAACCATCAATTTTCGATCGTCGACGTGATAATGATCGTCGTGATCAATACTGAAGGTGGAGTGATGATGTAGATTCATGGAAAAATGCTCGCATAATTTCCAGTTGATCAGGGCGATGGTATGACTCGGATTTAGGGTTTTAGAGCGAGTTTACTCGTCTGGGTTTGAGAAGGGACTGCGTCGACCTCGGAATGTTTCAGGAAATCAATCAGGTGGGGATAGCGGCACGTGATCAAGGCGAAGCTTCTGACGAGAATTCGTGACCTCTGGTGGTCTTTGGTGGCGGAGGCAAGGCGATTAGGTTAACTGGGTTGTTTCGGGTAGACGTGAGGTAGCTCGAAAATTCGATTTCGAGTTTGATTCTTTGGACTGGGTGGTCAGGGGACTAGTAGAGCTCGGAGATGATAAGTAGCGATGGTCGGAGGCAGGGTCGTCGTCCGGTAGAGGATGTGCATGTGCACCGTGTCTCTGTGTGCACAGTGGAAAGAAAAAGGTAGGAGTATCAGAAAAGAAATAAGGGAGGAGAAGAAGGAATTGGGGGATTTGGTTGTGGGCTCGGCTAGGTTACTGAAGTGTTCGCGAGCGTTTGAAATGGGTAACAGGTCTCAAAATTAAAAAAGAAAACAAAACAAAAAAACAAAATTTAACTGTTTTTGGAAGAAAAAAAATACTCAGGTTGCTTTCTCGGGGAAACGAAGCCTGGTTTCGGGAAAAGATGAAGTAAGTTCGGGTCATTGGTTTTGGGGCAGAAGCAGTCTCTGATTTTAAAGGCGAAATCAAGCTCATTTTGAAACAATTTTATTAAAACATTTTTTAGTTTTGGTAAAGATTGAATGTTAAACCAGTTTTGAACTAGTTAATTTGTTTTAAATTACCAAGTTTTGAAATGATTTAAAATAAATATAACCTTTATTTTGGAAAGTTATTTTAACTTAATAATATTAGAATGCTTTAATGAGTAATAAACTTTATTTGTTTGGTTTATATAATTTTGTATTAAATCAATTATCAAACATAATTAAATGAATGATTAATTACTTAATGTATTAAAAGATAGTTAATTAAATGGATGATTTATCAAGGTGATTAATTAAACAAGGCGATTTATATAATCATTTAATAATTAGGGGTTAATCACTTTGTGTGATTATGTAAGGTGATTTATTAATGGACAATCATTGGATGTTGTAATGACCCGCCGTTCTGACCGCCCCCGGTCGGTAATTAAACCAACTTGAGACGTTCAAAATGACGGATTGTTATTCAGTTTATAGAGTTTAAACAGAATCAGCCACAGAAACACAGAATAATTATATTTCACATAATGAATTTTTTTTGTACATATATCAGAGTTTATACAATGAATTTAAATTTATACAGCGGAATATTTCTTTAAGTACAAAAAATAAATCCCTGAAAAGCTAAAGTGATGCGTTATCCCCAACTCTCTCTCTAACTTCGCTGCCCGAAAATCTTCAAGCTGTAAAATACTGGGTCTGACCCGAGTATTACGTTCAAAAGAAAATAATACACAGGTCAGTCTAATTCAAACTCAGTTATTAGTGCATAGAAGCAATAATAATTAAATAGCAATTAGATGACAGTCACAGATAAATTCACCTATCCGACCCTTTTAACAAAGAAATCAGATAACGGTAAATATAACACTTATCAGTGTTAAACAATAAATCAGTGGATTCAGATTATCAACGAAGATGGATAAAGGGATTATTATTGAAGATAATTTAGAAAACAATCAAAATTTGCCTAAACGGCAATTAACAACAAAATCATCAAAATTGATTCAAAATATATTGAATTGGCAACATAAAACAATTTTCATCAAAAAGAAAACATCATTTAAAACATTGGATTTGGTATGGCTGCAGTACACGCACGCGTGCACGGCCTCGCCACATTTAAAATGTTAACTCTGTGTGGCTGCAGTTCACGCTTGCGTGCACTGCCTCGCCACTAGTATAAAATGCACAAAAGATCAATGCATCAAAGCAAAAGAAATACCAATAAAATCAAGGCGGTGTGGCTGCGGTACACACGTACATACATGTGCACTGCCTCGCCAACTCGAGTGCACAAGGTCAAATCAAAATCAGATTCAACACAAGTACAAATGGCCTCGACCAAAATTCAAAATATCACTGCAATAATGAAACTGTACATGTACACAGAAATACAGCATCAATGATCAATACAAAAGCTACAATGCAGACATCAATCTACCTGGCAACAATGATGAATCAACAAATGCAACATGAAGTGAAGCACAAATCAAAGGGGTTACTGACCAAAGAACAAATGACAGAGATTTCACAACCCCGACCAGTGAACATGAATGCAACTGCAGAGACCAAGTTCAGTGCCACAAATGAAGTACTCATGCAAGGCCAAACCAACATAATAGCACACAAATGCCACCAAGTGAATCTATACACAAACACATATTTACCCATATATGCAAACTACCTTAAATATGAATCAGAAGCAGGTGCAAACAAAAACCCAAACAAGAACAAATTCACAGATGCACTTGCAACTGGAACTGCACACAGGCAGTGCCTACATGAAGCAAAGACTAGAGATGGGCGATGCAAGAAAAGTTACTGTAGTGCATATGAGAATTAACTTAGTGCTATTAAAAATAAAGTGCATCAGTGAGACAGCTACCACATAATGGAGTGCAGCGGCCTCTATGTCGAAAATATATGGCAACACAGCACAATAGAACCATCACACAGCCACAGAGGTATGGCAAAAATTTGAAATTTATGAACCCACATAAGCAAGTGAATGCAACAACCAAATGCAGACTGCAAGTACATTGAAATGCAACATGAAATAGGACAGTGCAGCCTTCAAAATATCAGACTCGAATATACTGCAGTATGTGAACAAGTCAATAGTATATGCATACACAATTAACATATATGATCAGGTGGCTACACTATATGAAGTGCACAACAGGTTCAAGTCTGCAATCCAAGACTCAATCTAAGCAACAGTGAGTAGCATATATCAGTGGACAAAGAAATGTAGTGACTCCATATAACAGTAACTTGGAGTTTTATTCATGATTTTCTTTAGAAAAACTCAGGTCACACCTGGGTTTAAAACAGATTAAAATCAATTTTTTTTTCTTTTTCCAAAGATATGAACTAACTATTTTTAACATATATATATACACACACACATACTTGTTAAAATTACTTGTTAAAATTGTTTATAAAAGGGAATTTGCATTGAAATAGAAATTTAATTTGAAACTAATATATATATTAATATGAACTCTCTTTTATAAATTTGCTTGTATTCAAATCACATATTTATATCAGACAGAGTTTTATATAATGCTTGAAATTCCAAATCACATAAAAACAAAAACAATAAACCATTAAACGATGAACTTGTGCATTTTATTTTAGAAATCTGAAACAGTTACAGGTTTCATTCAATTCAAAAACCCCTTCTTTTACTTATCATTTTTGAGTTGTTTAAAACAAGTTCAAACTAAGTTCAAACTAAGTTCAACAGTCAAAATATCATCAACAAAATGATACAAAAAAAATATCAAAGACATAATGGCCGAAGCAACAACCATGGAACTGCCGCCACCACAAGGATACAAGGGTATACTGCAACAATACTGTAGCCACCTCAAGACCACAATGGGAACCAAGTGCACCAAAATATGGAAACACATCAACAAATTCTAGTAAAGGCAAACTGAAAATCAGGGCATCAATTACGCCAGATAAATGTAAAATGGTACAGTTCCAGAATCAAGTGAAAATACTACTGCAATGAACTCGATCAGTTCAAAATGAAACAGCAGGGATAATTTCCAAGGAAAACAAAGAATATAGAGGCACCAGATCACCACAAAATGCAACTGAGATGAACAGAAGTGCCAAAGGGTCAGGGACAGTGCAATGATGGAATTACAGTGACGTGCAGCAGTGTAAACATCACATTTAAGCAACTCGAGTAAATCACAGTGGACATTACTCATACAACACATATATACATACATAAGTGTATGTATACACATGGTAGTAAAAATATAATGCCCAGAAATAGCATGGCAAAAGTCGAACAAGACCAACATCACAAAAAAAAAGTTAGATATAGTCAAGGCCGAAGCCAAAGTCGACATTTTTAAACATTAGAGATTTCAAAATAATCGAGCAGTGGGTTTCAAACAAATGGCCGAGACCAAATAAATCAACGCGAAAGCCAGAGAATCCAAAGCAATAAGTTCCAACCAAAATCAAAACCCTTGGAAATCAAGAGCAAAAGATCAACTAACTTTGAATTAGATGTGAGTAGTAAAATTTACTCACCTTGCTTCGAAGCGGTCGCGAAAATTTGAAGTCGAAGCCCTAATTTGGATCGAAGGACAAAACCCTAGCCTCGGAGAGGAGGAATTGAGCAAGCCCTTATTTTGGAAAGAGGGATGAAGAAGAAAGACGAGCCACCATTTTTTTTTCTCGTTTGGTTTTTTTTTGAAATGAAAAGGGTTACGGCCGAATATAAAAAGAGAAAGGAGACGTGATTTTTAGCGTGATGGAAGGCATAGATTAAGGCTGAAACAAAGGCGTGTTTGCAGCTGATAAAATAAGGCAGTGGTACTCTTTTTTTTATTTTATATATTATGATACTATATATATATATATATATATTTCTTTTTATATTTTGAATTCAATTTGTTTTGTATAAATTCTCTTTACTTTGTTTTTGTTTAAATTTTGTTGTAAAATTTTTAACTAAGTGTATTTATTTATTTTATTTTTATATTGATTAAAATTTTATTCCTTTTTATTTAAGCTAAAGAAAAATGTTATTAAAACTAACCATCCTTTATTAATTTACATAAGTAATAATTCTTGTATCCAAATTATTTTTTCTAAGTCATTAGTTTGAATTTAAAATACAAATTCAATATTCAATTTCAACTTCAAAATTCAATTCAAATTTTTATTAAACTTTTAATAGATTAAATTCTAAAATTTAATCGCCAAATCCAAAGAAATAATTGGAAATTCAATTCAAACCATCATTCAAATATTTAAGATTAATTAAATATTTTCAGTTTTAAATTGGTCAAAATTCAGGGTTGTTACAAATGTAATCAAAGTGATTAATTAATCAAAGGGAAATTAATTTTGGTAATTAAGTTAAGGATAAAAAGGGTTATCTTTTAATTTAATTAAGAAATTTATGATTTGTTATTATAAGCAATTGAGGAATAATAAATTAATAATAATTATTTAATGATTAAGGATTAATTAATGATAAAAGGTGAATTAATTGATGATTAAAAGTTAATTAATTAGGAGAAAAAGAAAAGAATATTTACTTAATTAAGGGTTAATCAAGTATGTGATTAGCTTAAAAATTGATTTAATTAATGTAATTAATTAAGGACTAACTAATAAATTAAGGATAATTATTTAAGATGAATAATCAAGGATTAATTTATTAACAAATAAATACCAAATGATTTGTAATTAATTAATCAGATTGAGAAATTAATTCCTAAGTATTTAATTTAATTGAAAATTAAATTGAATAAATTTAGGATTAAACAGTTAGTTAATCTTGTTTATAAATAATTATTGAATGCTTGTATTGATTATGGATGTTTGAATTGCATAAAATGCTTGTATTGTTTAATATCTCTGATATGTGCTATTATGTGATATGAATTATATGTTTAAGCTGTGATCTGTGACTCACTCATATGTGATGCATTTATATTATTCATCTATGATCAGTGAATAAACAATAAGCGTTATAGATTATACCGCTTATCGATATCGATGTGCTTGAATATGTGATGTGATGATTTATGATGTTGCACTATTGTGTTAAACCCCTGGACTACACTTATACACACACAAACATGGATTTCAAGTGGAAATTGATTAAGTCACAGATTTCTTAACGATTTTTAAGATTGAATTCTTGAATCCAAAATAGTTTTGGGATTGAAATTGAGAGCCTTTGAAATGAGTTTCAAAAATGAAAGTTATTTTAAATAACTTGTTAAAACTTGAAATTTAAATAATTTGAGTTAAATTTGAATTCAATTTTTGGAATTGAATTCAATAATTTGGGAATTATGGTCTAAAAGGTTATACGGGTTATAAAGCTGTTCATATGGGTTATTGACCACTTAAAAAAGTATGGTTTTGGGAAGTTTAAATTTAAATCCAAGTTTTATACTTGAATGGCTTTAACTTGTGTAAATTGTAATCAGTGTTTTCCAAAACGAAAACTATTTGTTTTAAATAATAAAAGCTTTCATATAAGGAATGAATCTCCAATGTGTGTTAAAAGGATTTCAAGGTTGAAATGATTTTCCAAGTTATGAATAAATCTTTGAAAAAGGTTTTGAAAGCTATAAATTAAATCTTAATTTAAAGATTTAATGAGTTAATCAAATTGAAATGAAATTGTTTTGAAATCCGTAAACGGATCTTTGTGAAACTGGGTGAACTTTATGGGATAAATATTTTTGTCTAAAGATTTGAAATGGTAATTGGTTTAAACCATTTGAAATAAAGATTTTGGATATTAAGTTGTGACTTAATCGAAATCTCGTATCCATATGTTTTTAAATTATTACGCTCATTATTAGGTTTAGCCGAGAGAGGACTTTGTGTCATTTAACTCATTCCGAATAACGATACGTCGTATATGGATAGCATTGAAGACCGGTGGTGAAGACCGGGTATTTGCGAGAACGATAGGATAACCTATCGATTGTCTCTGCACTGAGTCACGCCGGTATAGAGATTTCCTAAGTGATGGGAAGTTCGATCGGGATTGTGAATAACCGGATTGCAAGGGCTTCTTCGGAAGTGCCTTCGGTTCTGTTCAAACCCAGGACAGACTTGCATGGTTGTATGTATGACACTACACTTTGAGGTATAAAGCAGATTTCTTTCAAATACATATCTGTTGGTGGTGGAGAATTTATTCTCTTAGCTTAACACCCTTCTCTGAGACGTACGAGCTCAGAGGTTATGTAGTTGAAGGTCATCAGCGATATACTCCCAATTTGGTAGTGTGGCATGTTGAGTGCTGCTATATGCTGATGATCATTTGTTGATCATTTATGATCAGAGCATGGCCTTTGTATGAAGCGTAGCTTTGTGGACGAGACTGCATCAGGACCTCACACCCCGAAAATGGTCGAAACAGGAAAGATGCGGCAAGGTTATGAGGGCCGCGCCCTTTAGGGTGTGTCATTCCCTTCTGGTAAAGGGTGGTATTAAGTATGGAGCTCTGATATTTAACCTATGTGGTTGCTCCAATCTCATTTACTGTGTGGTTGTTTCTTAGAGGCGCTTCGGATAAAGGTCCCAAAGGACCGGGGAGTGGCATGCTCGAGTAGTAGTTACCTAGTTACAGAGGTAACCCGGCCTTGTGTTGACAGGGATCCGGTCAGGTTCTCGGGACGTCCCGCCAGAGGCGATCCCATATGGCAGTAGGAAGTTCCTTAGCCTGACCATTTGTTAGAAAATCCAAACAAAACAATACGAGCCTTATACGGTTTTAGTTGTATAACCTGTCATGGAATGTGGCAGTAACCTGCTATTGAACATGGTAGCTATAGTAGGCATAGTTCGGAATGTCTATGCTGGCTAAGATTTATATTCAACTTTCGAAAAGCTTTTCTGTACTGTGCACTTATAATAATAATATCCAAGAAATTTTCTGCGTATTAAGCATGTTTGACTATCATAAGAAGAAATCTCCTCCAATTCTGCGTTTGCATTGTGTGTGTGGCGGGAGGTCTTATGGTAGTTTCATTTTCAAAAAGCATTGCGAATTTACTTTAAAAATTCTCTTGCTCTTTGTATTTAAAGATAATCTGTTTTTGTTGCTCACACCAGTCCCATGACTGACCCGGAGTTTATTGTTCCTTTCCTAAACTCTGGGTGCTCACTATTTTTCACACGAGCAGTCTAAAGTTGGGTTTTTCAAATAGTTAGGTTCAGTATATTGTCTGGAGCTAGTTTCAGTCTTTGGATATGGACGAGACTTGCTTGTCTTAGTGTATTGTGATGTTGGTTCGAGCTGCTGCTGGAGTTCTTCCTTGAAGACTATATTGGAGTTAAATGTTCCGCTGCTGGTGCTATATATTTTTTTGCTGCTATTTTCTTATATCTCTGATATATATCGATATCTATTGTATCATCTGTTGTATCAGGATGTTGTATCAGATGTTGTATATTGATATTCATTATTTCTTCCGCTGTGTTATTTACTTAATTGTGTTATAAGCTCCGGCGACTCGGATTTGAACGGTAGAATCTGCGGCATTCGAGTACGATGTAAAGTATGGATGTCGATTTTCGAACGCGAAAAATCCGGTTCGTTACAATAATTTAATATATACTAAACAACAGCCAATCAATTTCTAATCACATCATAAATTCAATTTAACTAAGATAAGAAAATCTAGCAGTTGTGAGTGTTTGCTCACCTTTTGTGGCTACGAAGGTGATGATAAAAATGGAGCAATATGGAGAATCCTAGAAAAAGGTCCAAATGCAGAGCAAATCCAACATGGCTTAGATGCAAACATGAATCAATAAACAAGTTTCAACTACTTTCAACTTCCAAACAACCCAAGATCCAAACTGCAGACAAACCTGAAACTAGGTCATCTTTAAGGAAATATTCAGACTAGAATATAACTGAATATGTAAAAGTGACTAACTAGAAAGTTGTTGCAAATTCTTTTCTCTCCACTTTTAAAAAAGAATCACTTAAAAATCTTCTGCCTTGAGAAAGTTATGGTTAAAACAAACAAAGGTATTTTCTGAGATGAAAATATGAGTTCGAAAATACTTCGAAAATATTTGAGTTTTTGGCATAGCAAATTAAGGAATTTAAAGACATGATCTAAAAAAAGTTGAAGCGAATGGAAAATAAATGATTTGAAGAAAAGAATCACATAATTTGATTCATTACTGAAGAAGATATGACTTATACAATATGGCGTATATTTGGCCAAAACTTGACTCGAGAAAGGACTTGAAAAATGGAGATTTTGATATAGAAATATTCGGAATTGGAAGAAGGGTTCAACAACAAAGTTGTTCCCATTAAAATTATACATGATTTCAATTTTTTTAAAATTTTATTTGGAGTAGTTTAGTGGAATATAGAAGCTATGAAAATAAAGGGAAGAAAGAGGGAAAAAGGGAAGGGGAAATGAAGAAAGAAGAGCAAAGGGAAAGTGGGGCTTTGGCCATGGGTTACTGCCGTGGGTTGTGGGTAGTGATGGAGGTGGGTGGCGGCAAGAGGAGAGAGTCAGGCTAGGGTTTTGTAGGAGGAATGATGGAATTTGATTGGGAGATTTAAGAGTTTTGGGGATTGGAGTTTTTTGTAGATTTGAGCAAGAAGAAAAAGAAGAGTACGCAGAAAGTTTCTCAAATGAGGAATTTCTGTACGTACTTGGTTTTAGTCAGATAGGAAATAGATGGTCAACAGGTGGGAAAAGAAAGGATCCAATGTTTCTTATGGTTCCTAGGGTCTCTTGGTTTACTAAGGAGCCCGGTAGTCTAAAACAAACCCAATAAGACCGAGCCAAGAAAAAAGAACACAATTATACACTGCAAATGAAAGAAAAAATATATTGGTTATTTAATAATTAGAAAATGAAGATGGAGACAAAAAAATAAATTTCATGTTTTATTTTGAAAGCTTCAGGCATTAATAATGTATAAAGAAATGTACGTAGGAATGGAAAAGTTTGCAAACCAAAGCAAAGTGTAATTTTGTATACGCGAAAACGAGGTGGAAAGAATTAAATACAAACTAAAAGTCTAGGCTCGGGTATTAAATAGAAGGAGAAATGAACGGATGAAGTATAAATAATGAGATAACTATTTAAAACGTACATGCGACAATTAATAACAAAAGAATTGAAGGGACCATGTACATCGCACAACCTTTTTGAAATTCAATTGGTGAAACGTAACCAAATAAACTTCATTAACTCAAATAATATTCAAATTTGTACGCATTTAGTTTTTTCATATATGCATAATAAATAAAATTACTTACCTTAAAAATGAAAACGTTCAATTTGGTTTTCCCAAAATGATCTTTTATTTCCATTAAAACGCCCTTTCTATTTAACACAAAGGTGCGTTTCTTTTATTAAACCTATTAATTGCAATCAACATTTTCTTCCATTCTAATTGAAATATTTCAATAACATTAATTGCAATTACTTACAAAGTTAAGTTTCAAAACAAACAACTAAAATGGACGAAAAATAGAATAATTGTTTCCTATAGTCAATTAAACACCTTTATAAATTTGTTGTTTATATAGCAGAGCAATAAATAACTTACTTAAATAAATTATTTTCCTACTCTTGTAATCCATCTGTATGCTAAAACATAGTTCAAATAAACATATATTTCTTTCATTAAATCAACTTCTATTCTTTATTTTAATGAAATTAAACTTACATTCACAATTGAAACATCTATTTTGTTTGATATAAATGTTCTTTTCATTAAATTAACTTTTCTTATATTTTCACAAAACATAAGCTACGCTTAATTACACCTATTAATTTACAATTTGGTGTCCTCTCTATCATTAATTGAAATTATCCGATTGCATTAATTTCAATTGTTTACAAAGGTTAATTTCAAAATGGACAAAAAATGTAATGAGAAATTGAACAATTATTTTCTGTATAATAGTAATTTAAGCATATCTATACACTTATGGATACAAACAAGAATTACATTTCTTACCAAATAATAGTTTCTCGTCTCTACAATCAATCTTTCAGCTACCAAACATTTAAAATAAATAAATATATGATTTCTTATTTAATAAAGGAACATATATTATTCTTTATTAACATTTATTATTCCAATCAATTGGAAATTTGCATTCAGACAATTGTTAGTTTCATTCAAACCAATGTCATTAAAATACACACTAAAATTTGTTATCATCCTTTCATTATTGCAAACATGTTTCATTAATAGAAATTTTACTTAAGCTCATAACTTGCATTATAATTTAATTTGTATCAGTAAAATATTAACTTTTTTATTCCTAATAATTTTATTCAAAAATCTTAATTTAATTTAATACTTTTAAATGTTCAAAAATACAGGTTGTTATAATAACACTCTAATTAGTTACTCTGAAATGCTTTGTATATTAGAGTAGCTCTGTGTATTATCTTTTAATATTATATGTTATCATTCCGCATGTGAGGTTCTGATGTTTTAGTTCACCTCTTTCTTTTTTATTTTATTTTCTTCTTTTTCTTAAACTCAACGTTTTGTCTTTCCAGCACTTGGGTGTTCAACACCTGAATACCATAAATGTATTAGCGTCGACATTGAGGGGTCAAAAAAGGCCGCTTGTTACAATTGTGTTCCCGATGGCATATTATACAGGATGATCATTATTATTTTTTATTGAGACATTATGAGAATTGGCTATGAAATCATTGATGTTCTAGAGAGGGATGATGACAATCATCTGTTATGGGATCATAGAACACTTATGCTTGCTACAGAGGGTATGGTGTTATCCGCAAAGGTCTTAGGTATTTAGAGTAGATTTCATATCACCAATACTTGCTTCAAAGGGTATTGTGGCTCTACTTACTATTGGGAATAGGTTCAAGTATATAAAGTGGGTTAAATATCACCCATACTTGTATCAGAGGGACGGTGAGACTACATGAGACTATTTATCTTGAATTCTCGAAGGAAATCAGTAGATTGCGATAGATGTTCGTAGTGGACTTCACTGATCATTAACGACGGGTATTATTTTGAATTCACTGGTTGTCTTCCATTTCTATATTGTGTATTGTTAGTTGGCTAATGTTATTATTATTACATTTACAATTATTATGTACTTCTCGATAGACTTAAATTATGATCACCTTACTTTTGGATGTTGGGTTTCTTTTATCATGGTATAATTGTTACATTTCAGTACCATTATATTAGTTTTGCTGAATCATCGATTATAGGAGAAGAGTAGGTTATGGTATGATTTCCTATCTTTTGGATAGGTTTGCTTTACTTTTTTATGGATGGTCTGGATTACCCTTGAGCCACGATTGTGCAGAGATCTGTTGTGCCTTAGTAATTCCTGTTTATTTATATATAGTTTTCATATATAGTATTTTGAGATGATTTCCCTTATACTAAGCTTTATGTTTGCCCCGCATTTTGTCTTTATTTTCTTATGCTATGACAACTCTCGAGTACTTGATTGAGTAGTTTGGGAGTCAGTAGTTTGAGGGATAGGCTTTCAGGATAGCTGGAGAAATCTTTGGAGGAGATATCGATACTTTGTGTATATATGCTTGGTATGTAGTAGTACAAGATAGGTATGTATTTATATGTGAGACTTGATACTTCGGTAATTATATCTAGAACTCTGTTAGTATGGATTTTGATTTATTTTGACTTTCTATACTGATATTCGCTTATCAGTTGTTTCCACTAGTGCAGTCTCTCATATATATTAATTATTCTGTTCTACTCATGTATGATTAGTATATTTTATTTTATCTTTCTGCTATGATATTTTGCCTATATTCCTTAGTACAATGTTTGTTTTAAATTTTCTTTCTCGACATACTACCTTTTGTGCTATTCAAAAGCCAGACATTGTCATTCGATGTTGATTTCAGGGTATTATGAAACACATGTTGTTGCAAACCCCATATGAGAGAATTTGACAAAAAGATTTTTTGAAAATTTCTTAAAACGTTTGTAATGGGTTTTTCAAAGGATTTATTGGGAAGTTATTGTTTTGAAAAGGCAAGGAAATTTTGGGATTTTGCAAAACCTGCCTTTTTGGACAGTTTAAGTCGACAATAAACTACACATGTCTAACTCAAACTATTCAAAAGACAGATTATCAATGGGATTTTTCTAAAGAAATAAGATTAAAAAGAAAAAAATACAGAATCTCGCAATGGAAAGATAAAATATAAGACACAAAATAAATACATAAACAGTTCATGAAGCTATTTACAACAAAATCAGAATTGACATTTTTTCATAGGCAGAATAGACAAATGCAATAATAATACGGTCCTCAAGCCCTCTTCGTCTTCAGAAATAAGTTTCTTTACTAAACAGAAATACTCGGTCTGACCCGAGCATAAAATAAAACAAAACAGTCGAGGCAGGACTAACATTTATATGCAAGTAAGTCAACCCAAGTGAAATGTACATATAACTCAATAAGTGAAAAGGTTTAAATAAACATTATCCTTCATATTATAAATCGGTTCAGTTCAAATACTCCTTTTGGTATTCGTTTGAAATCGATTCGTTACTAAATTCAACTTTAGATTCAAATTCCCGTATCACAAGACAATTCATTATCATAACTTCAAATTTCAATTCTAGATTTCCATATCAAAATTATCTCGATGGAATCTTTATATTCAAATCATTTAAACTTAAACAATTCGGGTGGAAAAGGATTTTTTTCAAAAGCATTATATGAATGTAATAGTTAAATTTTAATATATAATATTAGTTAAAATAGTGGTAGAATATAATTAATTAAATTTAATCTAAAATAGTTTGATAAAATATAAATAGTTAAACTTAATATCAAAATAGTTTAGTTAAAAATAGTTATAAAATATAAACAATTAAAGTTAATATAGAATAGTTTATTTAGAAATATATATAAAATATAAATGGTTAAATAAAAAATAGTTTAATAAAATAGTTATAAAATATAAATAGTTAAATTTAATATGAAATCCAAACCGAACCAACACATTCCATGATCCAATCTGAACCGTATATCAACATTTCCAATCTCGACTTAAATCAATTCAGATTTCAATTTTCGCATCAACTTAATGTTTAATGGTTTAAATTTCTCATTTACCCTATTTACCTCAATTTAATCCAAATTATCCAGTTTCATCATTCAAATCCAATACTTATAAACTTCAACATTTGCCTTTAAAAAATCAGTTACTTAGTAATTCCAAATTCATATCTTTTCATAAGTCAATTTTCGATAAATCAATTAAACCTTTTAAAGTTAAACTTGAAATTTTATACCATTATGTTAATTAATTCTTTAAATTGAATCAATCCAATTTCTACATTAATTTTAAATTAGTTCACCGAATCAAATCAAATTTTTGGATTAAATCATACCTTTCCATAAATCTATAAAATTAAAATCAAACAACAAGTTTAAATATAAAATCCCATTAAAACTTTTCATTACATGAATTAAATTTCTATTTCATAATTTCAAGTTCAACAATAATTTAAACTTACAATATTTCAATTAGATTCTAAATTAATTTATTTAAATCGAAAGTGTTTTTATGTCGGGTATATATCATTTCAACTCAAAGTGATTTTCTAATTATCTAGGAACTTGCATTGTGAGAACAATAAAATAATAATATAAATAATATAACATGTCAATGACCAACATATGTGCATAATTAATGATTTAATACACACACACACACACACATATACTTGCTTAACTAACATATCACATGTGTCACATACCAAAAACAGCGTAGGTGAATATTTTCAAATTCTAGCATTCCATATAATAACATAACATATAAATATATAACATGACATATATACAAGAAGCTTGCAAGGTGATTTACAATAAAATAACATGACATATGCCACAACAAATAACATAGCAACCATTTACAAATCATGTCAACTTGCATAACATAGGTGGGTCATTTTTTTCATGTCTAATATATGTCACTTATATTTCAAAATGGACATGTAAATTAATTTATATCATATGAATCTAACTAAATAAAATCCTAACTAGAACAATATTTTAATCACTTTTCACATGTTATCAATTCACTAACATAAAAATATCAATCGTGAGTGATTGCTCACCTTTCATGGCTACGAAGGTGATGATAAAAATGGAGCAATATGGAGATCCTAGAAAAGATCCAAATGCAAAAAAATCCAACAAAGCTTAGACCCAAACACGAACCAATAAACAAGTTTCAACTACTTCCAACTTCCAAACAACCCAAGATCCAAACCACGGACAAACTTGAAACCTAGGTCATCTTTAAGATGATATTTGGAACAAAATATTACTAAATCTGTAAAAACGACTAACTAAAAGGTTGTTGCAAATTATTTTCTCTCCACTCTCAAAAAAGAATCATCAAAAAGCTTCTGTCTTAAGGAAGTTATGGTAAAACCAAACAGAGGTATTTTCTGAGTTGAAAATCCGAGTCCCAAAATACTTCAAAAATATTTGAGTTTTGGCACAGAAAATTAAAGAATTAGAAGAACTGATCTAATAGAAAGTCGAAGCCGCTGGAAAAATAAATGGTTTGATAAAAAGAAACACATAATTTGGTTCTTTCCTGAAGGAGATATGATTGATACAATATGGGGTATTTTCGGCCAAAAATAGACCCGAGAAAGGACTTGAAAATTATAGTTTTTGATATAGAAATTTTCAGAATGGGAAGAAGGGTTTAACAACAAAGTTGTTGCCATTGAAATTGCACACGATTGCGAATTTATTTTGATTTGGAGTAGTTTAGTGGAATATAGAACCCATGAAAATAAGGGGAAGAAAGGGGGGAAAGGGAAGGGGAAAAGAAGGGAAAAAGGAGAAAGAATAGAAGAGGAAAGGTGGGGCTTTGGCCATGGGTTGCTACCGTGGGTTGTGGGTGGTGTTCGAGGTGGGTGGTGGCAGCAAGGCGAGAGGAAAAGTGGTGGCATGGGTGAGGGAGAGGGAGGAGAGGCAAAGGTAAGGGAAGGTGGAGGCAAGGGAGAAAGGAAGGAGATTGATTTAGTTTTGGAATTTGATTTTTTTTTTAGATCTAGAGGTTAGAGAGGAAGAAGAAGATACAAATAGTTTTTGTTCTGAGAGGAGAAATGTGAGGAAGAGATGTTCTATATGTACCTATTCAGAAGAAATGAAAAGGTACGGTCTCTTTAATTTCCCAAAGCCCATTAGTCTACTGGTCTATTTGCATTCTAATAACTCCTTAAATTCCTAGAAGCCCAATAACTAAATAAGAGAGCCCATTAGAAACATTAAAAGAAGGAGAATAATATCTGTAAATAGACAAAGGAAACACTGAGAAATTACGCGAGTTTTTCACTGTAAACTGCATATTTAGAGTTCTAGAACTCCGATTTCAACGAAACGAAAAGCACAGTGCTTCTAAAAAATTTATCAAGATTTTTTTCCAATAATAAAATTCTAATTTTGAAACTTTTAAATTTTTAGCAAAAATTCAAATTTGACTAAGTTTTGACCAGAATTTGACTTTATCCAAAATTGTTCATTTAATTAAATTTATTCAAATTAATTATTCAGAAGCACCCAATTAATTATTTTAAATTTCAATTTCAATTTTTTATTAAATTCAAATAGTTATTCGATTTTAAATCGTTTGAATTTACGGGTTGTTACACTCTTCACCACTCAAAACTTTTCATCGAAAAGGGAGAAGTAAGAAATCTAGTATTTAAGCAATATACCATTCGTGCGCATCCAAAATTCGATTGCTTGTTCGAATACAAAAATTTTCTTCCAATTAGTGCTAGTAAGCCGACCATCCTACCGCAGACTCTGATCTGATTCTTTGATTAGAACTTCAACTCACCTTGCATAACAATAAGCTATGACAAAGAACTTCAAGTTCGTATCAAAACCCATATCAGTATTCTTCGTCGAGAATTGAGCAAATAATTCTACTCGGCACCAAAATCATATATTCTAAACTGAATCAAAACTGTTATGAGGATAGAATGAATCATGTTAACCTACGTATTTATTCCACTTGCTCCCCTCCTTTCGGGGACGAGAATTAGTATTTAATATTTTTCAAAACAGTAAATTTGTAAAACTTAAAAACTCTTTTTTTTGTTTATTATGTTGAAGTTATAAAATATTTAATTTTCATGTTATTGGTTTGTTATTTAAAGTCAAAAATACTTTTATAACTCGAAGTCTGAGCAAGTTTATTTTCGTTCTCAAAGAATTTAGGCATTCGTTGATTAGGCGCATGATTAAAAATATCCAAGTTCTTAATAGACTTGTCTCAACTCCCATTGAAAATACTTAAAAGCATTTAAAATAGATGTGGAAAGAACATTCCCCCATGGATCGCAGTTACGCAATGGTTATGCCACTATCCCAGCAGAATCACTTGTAACTGTAGGCATCACTAACCCCTCGACTTATGCCATGGTTCATATATCTCAACTACGCAATGGTTACGCGACTCTTCCAATGGAATCACTAGTAATTTAGGCTTCACCACCCCTCGATATACGCTATGGTTCATAGATCGTAGCTACGTAATGGTTACGTCACTATCCCAACGGAATCACTTGTAATTGTGGGAATCACCGGCTCTCGATTTACGCTATGCATCAATATTAAATGAGTATAATAAGTGACCCACCAAGTAGGCTTTCGATACGTGTTCCTACCGAGTAGGACCCTGATTTCCAATGGACACCCCATGCGGAGTTCCAACGCAACCTTACCGAGTGGGATCGCGATTTCCCACGGAAGGTACTTCCCATATTTTCGGTTTGAAAACATATGATACTATATATATAGTATTTTTCATTTCATATTCCACATATCATACTTATATAAATCTCATTACCTAAGATTTTCCAAATCATAATTTCAAAAAACCATTCTTATATAAATTCTGTTATATATAAGATTACCGCTTCCAAATTGAATACCTTTCAAAATCAATAGTTTCCGAAATAACTTCAAATTATGTAAGGTCACTCTTATATAATCGAAAACTTAAAATCAATATGTTCATAGATTCAAAGGTTCTTCAAAATCAATAAATTTCAAATATTAGTTCAGATTCAAATTTATACATGATTTTCAACAATGATTTTTCCTCAAACCGAATATTACTCAAATTAAAATCTAAAAAAATTTCAAACTTAGTATTTAGGAAAATTTATCCTTACAAAGTCTTATTTATATGAAATCAAAATTCCTTTCTAGTAAAAGAATCAAAAAAAAATTCCAGTGTCGAACCTTTATTAGATTCAAAGATTTTAAATAATGAATGGATTCCAAACTTTTCGATTTCATGCTTATATAAATATAAAATCATAAATTTCCATACTCAAATTTCAAAGTTTAATAGTTTGGATTCATTTCATGTTCAAATAACATTCGTTATTGATTTTTCAATATCTCACAAAGAAAGTTTCTTCATATAAATTCAAAAACGAAGACATTTTAATATCTCTTATGAATTCTATTTATAATAAATCAATAACTTCGAGTTTGATTACTTACGAAGTTTATTCATAAAATTCCTCAGTTTCGTAAAGTAAATTTTCGCTTATAATACTATTCAAATATTCGTTTCAATATATGTTTCTTATATGTATTTAAACATTTTTGTTTAGAAAAATATCTTTACTTTATGAATATTCAGTTTGATTAGCCTCATTATTTAATATTCAAATCAACACCATTCTCAAGTTATTGTTATTGTCATTCCAATTTTGAATTACCATTTACTTTAAACATTCCAAAGTAGATGATTATTTAAATTTAGCATTTCACTTGATCATTTCAAGGTAGATTTCAAAATTTGTGAACTAAAGTTCCATAGTTTTCATTTCATCTATCACAAATCCTTTCGGAAATCATCTCACATCCAAATTCATTTTTCTCTTTCAGTGTCATCATTATTCAATTAAAACATTACATATAATTATATTTACATAAAATCCCATTTACCCAAATGGATATTTTAAAAGAATCAAGATTTTTCATAATTAATAGGTTTTATAATCCATTCATTTCGTACTAAAGGGTCTCATACATTGCTTCTTATTAACAACAATCTAAATTTAGAAAAACAAAATATTTCACATTTAATTCCACAATTTCATGTAATAACAAATTCATTCGTGAAACATTTCATTAATTATCTCTTGAGTTTATAATCATTTTATAAAAGTTCAACTTCTTATATATGACCTTATTTAAGCTTATAATTATCTCAAAAAGGTTATTATTTTTTATTCCAAACATTTATTAAGTACACAATATTTATTTTCAACAGTTTAATTTTCTACTTTACAATTATTTCTTTAATACCAACTTCATTTGAAACATTCTCATTAAGTTTTGATTTACTTGCAAAATATTCCCTTACATGCTCATTAACATTTTAACTTTAAATGCTTGGTAACTTTTATGTATGTGTTTTTGGAATGCAAGCTAGTATTATATAAATTTAATCTTATTCATTTTAAATTAACCAAAATGTTCAACCATATGAAGTTTGTTCCCATTTCTGTTACCTTTTTATTTAATAGTTACAAAATTCCAACTTTTCATATTTCAACAAACACTTAGCTTAAATATCTTTGTTTCAAATTTCATTTTATTTCAATAACTGAAAAACTTTTATTAACATAAAACTTAAGAATTTAATACCGATTTCAATTCAAATTACTTTGAAATAATATATATATATATATATATATATATATTAAATCATATTTATAGAATTTCATTTCTTTTATTAACATTTAATCGATAATAGCTTAGACTATTAACAAATCAAACAATAATGATAATAAGCGAATATTGTCATTTCCAACAACTTACATATTTTATATATATCTAAATTTATAGAAAATTATTCTTTTATATATTAAATATAATTGTAGGAAAAATTATTTCATTTACCAAGTTTAGAAAACAATATTGTGTCGGTTGCTTTGTTCAAGTGTTGTGGAATTCCTATCGATAACATGGCATCCCATATACCGATCTGAACCCAAAATTCAAACAACATAATATAAAACATTTATATAACACTTACAAATATGCTCTCTCATATATATACACTCAAACTCATTCTAAGATATAACCCTATCTTAAATTAGTTAATACTCATACAAAGCTAAAGTTATCTCTAAACCAAAGCTTTGATACCAATTGTAACAACCTACCTTTTTGGACAGTTTAAGTCGACAATAAACCACACATTTCTAACTCAAACTATTTTAAAGACATATTATTAATGGGATTGTTCTAATGAAATAAAAGTTGAAAGAACAAAATACAAAATCTCGCAACAGAAGGATAAAATATAATACACAACATAAATTAGTCCACCAGTTTACAGTACTGTATAGACTACAGTATTTATATAAAGTATGTTAAGGGCATATGCATAATGCCTTAATGCAATTTTAATACTTAACTTTACTGTAGACATATCATAATAGCGTATTGTACTGTGATGTAGATAGTTTAACGGATCCTTAAGAGATGGAATTGTAACGACCCGGAAATTTTCCATTCCAAAAATTCCAGATAGTTAGAGAAAAGAAGAAAGAGGTAGAAGAAGAACAGAAAAGAAACACACAAACTCACATTCGCAGCGGATAAATTATAATATCAATAATAGTCATACCAAAGAAAACTATATCTATCAATTTGCATCGATATATCAGAGTTACAACAATTTTATACAACATTGGATAGATATAATTTAACATGTCTCAGATATATGCAATATCATAGTGGAAACTCTCCATACGTCCCTGCCATCCATCTCGCCTCCTGAGCTCCAGAACGTCCTTACCTGAAAATTTGTAATACTCAGTCTGACCCGAGCATTGCATCAAAGTAACACCCAGGTCAGGCTGGAAACCAGCGTGAGTAAACTCATCAAGCATGAAATACAAAAGCATACAACTTATATAAACCCGGGTTAACTTGTATCAATTTACAAGTCGTTATAGACATCACTTTATATCACACATTAATTTCTACGTACCAAACTTAGATTAAATGGTCCAATTTACTTTAATCATTCCATTTCATCCTATTCATTTCACACATCCTAATATAACAAATCGAAGTGGTTTCGGGTATTTACTAATACCCGACTCCGATCTCTTCGAAACCATTGTTGTGACGCCCCACCTCTATACCCACGCTAGCCAAGAACATTACGGTGAATGCTGTCAACTAGCACGGAGAATAAGGCTGTTGAGGAGCGACCATCCGTGTAATTGCTTTGTGCGAGCATCGATATGTCAGATAGTATAACATGCAAATCTTTTCAAGTGGAAATCCGACATGCCGACACAAACTCAAAGCTACTACACAGTGGCTATAATATCTTTGGAAACAAATATAGAAACAAACATAACATAAATCAGTCACAGATAATTCATATCACAAAGGCGGAATAAGATATGAATATTACACATAAAAGTGTACATCATAGTAGTGGTCAGAAAGATCCACAATAACACAAAATAATAGCAACATGTGCTATACAAAAGAATACATCAATGAGTCAATATCTCAAGAGTATACAACAAAAACTACTAATCTAAGTAGTAAGCAAAAGGTCAGGGTAATGGATCCCTGGAGAGAAGTCAAGTCGAAGCACCTGCAACATCTCGGTCTGACCCGAGTATTATTTATAAGAAAATAATAAACGGATCAGTCTAGCTATAAATATCAGATAACATGATATAGAACGAAAGATATGGCATAGACGTATAATATCCATAATGGCATACTACTATAAGTATGAAAATGATAATCAACAAACGATTAATCAATATCAAAGAATCTTCTCAAAGATCCAAAAAGGGTATCATACCCAAAACTTGTATTCACAACAAGTTAATGACACACGAATTCACCAATGCACAAAAATTGATAAATCATATCAATGAAAATCACTAAAATTAGTGAAGCATAAATTCTAGAATTCAACACACGAAATCCAGAAATCATAAAATAAAAAGGGGGAGGCCTATCACACGAACGGGAGCATGAAAACTCACCAACAGCTGTAACACACGAACGAGAAGCTATCTCATGGTAGCTAGCCATTAATTTGACACACGAATGGTCCGAAGACCTGACACACGAATGGTCCGAAGACCGTGGGTTGCTACCCCACCAATTTGAGTCGAAACTCCACAAAACGGGGTTTAGTCTCCCTCGCAGACAAAGAGACATCGCACATTGCTAGTCTAAATCACAAAGATGATCGTCATGATCAACGAGAAGTGTCAATTACACTAAGCTAGTAAATATATGAATTAGCTTCATGTCCCATAACCACTTGCTTAACTTAAATATTTACGAACAAATTGTAGATCTCCACTAGAAAATTGTCACAAGAGTTTCAATCGAACAAGTCCAAGAATTGACCAACAAAGTAAACGCAAGCATTTCATACCACTCGTTTTACTAAGTCGTTTAATTAGATTTCTCATACGAGTGAGGTAAAGGTTTGTATATACTAATAGATTGGGAAACGGTTTTATAAACGAATTTGGTATTAAAATAGTATTGAAATCGTTTGAGGAAAGAGTTTTGATATTTACTACTAGTATAGAAAACCTTTATATTTTTAAAGTGACAAATCACAAAGAAGATTGTAAGGACAATCAATCACTAAAATTCACATTCGAAGACGTGAATAAAATCCAAAGAAACCGATAAAGAATCCATCGAAATGGATATTCAAAAATCCCTAAAAAGAGTCATCAAAGTCATAATAAATGATAACAACAAATAGGATTATCACGAATCGATTTAAATTGGAATTCTCAAACAAAAGGCAAGCAGGCAAAACACTGCTGATTCAGACGTATGAAACAAGTGGTTCAGACGTCTGAATCTGGAAATATAAGAATTTCCAGAACACAATTCAGACGTCTGAATCAAGTGTTTCAGACGTCTGAAATAGGCACTTTTTAGCCTATTTCCTTTCTGGTTCCAAATGAACCAATTCAGACGTCTGAAACCATATATTAAGACGTCTAAATCTGGGAATAGAAATCTTCCCAGAACAATATTCAGACGTCTGAATATTACGTTTCAGACGTCTGAATGAAGGGTTCAGGGCATTCCCTGAACCTAGGCCAAAAATGGCCAAGCGGATATCGGAAACGATCGAACGAGCAAATGGCGATGACAAAGGTATTACGTCGAACGACAACCCAGCCTAAACGGCTCTTCGATACGCTTCAAATATCAATGTCCAAATATCCATAAAAGGACTTTCATAAATTAGACCAAAACACCAAAAATTGGAATATACACCAAATCAATCCAAACCAAAATCAATTGCACAAGAATAAGTGTTAGGAATTCATACCTAACAATCGAAGATAATTATAGACTAAGATGTGAGATAAAAATCTCACCTTTTTACCAAAATCAAACAAGAAGAAGCTTGAAAGCAAATAGAGAATCAACCTCTCTTCAACACAACCCAAATGAGCTTGAATCTATGCTCAAAACAAGAACATTCCCAAAATTAGGTTTAGGAATTTCTGAAATTGGTAAGAGAATAAGTTGGAGAAGAAGAAGAGAATGCTTACCAATGGGTTCTCTTGAATTTGGAGCTAGGAATTTGAGGTTGCAAGAGGAACTAGGGTTTTGGAGTTTTAATTTCCAATCTCTCCCACCATTAATGCTATAAAAACTGAAAAGAGAAAGAAGTGAGGGAGAATGGGGAGGAGGGGTTCAGTTTTTAAGTATAAGTTGGCTAATGGCTAAACCCAAACTCAAACCCAAAGTGAAAAGTAGCAAAAAATCAACTTTCTCCAAACATATCGAAGCTTATACTCAAAAAGATCGCAAACGGCATTTTAAACTCAATGGGAGTGGTCCCGAGTCCTAATTCGACCGTATGTAAAAAGTAGCTTTTCGGACTAAATTTCGAGTACCGATAAAATATTTAAATAAAATATTTAAATATTAAAATCGACAAATATGCGGGTTGTTACAGACTCCCCTCCTTAAAGAAATTGCGTCCACGCAATATTTAAGAAGAAGATATATAGTAACAACCATAAAAGCATATTCAACACAAAAGAAATTTGAAATAAAAGGTTCACCTCAAAGAGCACGAGAAAGTAAGTCTGGATGTGTTCGCTCGATGTACTCTCTAGATTCCCAAGAACAATCCTTAGGATTTGAAGACCATTGAACTTTAACAAGCGGAACATCTTTATTTCGAAGTCGTTTGACCTCCGAAGCAATGATACGAATAGGATGTTGCTCATAAGTTAAATTAGGCGAAACTTCAATCTCTTCCACAACACCAGGCTCAAGAACAAAATCGGAATCTCGAAGGCACTTCCGTAATTGAGAAACGTGAAACACATCATGAACAGCAGAAAATTGAGCCGGTAATAAAAGGCGATAAGCCATGGAACCAATACGTTCAGTGATAGGAAATGGCCTAATATATCGAGGTGCCAATTTTCCCGATCGACTGAAACGTACAACACCTTTCATAGGTGATACACGAATGAACACAAGATCTCCCACAGAAAATTCTAACTTCCTTCTCCGGTTATCGGCATAGGATTTTTGTCTACTCGGGGCTTCTTTCATCCTATGACGAATAAGATCAATCTTTTCTGTGGAATCGCGAATAAAATCTGGACCTAAAACCAGCTTCTCACCGGCCTCAAGCCAACAAGAAGGAGATCGGCATGGCCTTCCATAGAGTGCCTCGAAAGGTGCCATACCAATACTAGATTGGAAGCTATTATTATAGGAAAATTCAACAAGTGAAATATGATCTTCCCAACTTCCACCAAAATCCAGAACACAAGCACGAAGAAGATCTTCAAGAGTTTGATTCACACGCTCGGTTTGTCCATCGGACTGAGGATGATAAGCGGTGCTAAAATTGAGCTTCGTTCCCAAAGCTTTTTGAAGACTCTTCCAAAATCCACTAGTAAACAATGGATCACGATCACTAACTATAGAAGTAGGAACTCCATGTAATTTGACAATCTCTTTGATAAAGAGTTTGGCCAAAAGAGGAACGGTTCGGTTAGACCGAACGGGAATAAAATGGGCAGATTTAGTAAGTCTATCAACAATCACCCATAAGCTATCATGACCCGAACGAGAACGGGGAAGGCCATCTATAAAATCCATGGAAATCTGGTCCCACTTCCAAATTGGAATTTCTAAAGGTTGTAATAACCCACCGGGCCTTTGATGTTTGGCCTTAACGAGTTGGCAAGTCATGCAACGCTTAACAAAGTTAGCGATGTCAAGTTTCATTCCCTCCCAATAATAAAGTCGCTTCATATCTGCATACATTTTACTACTACCGGGATGAATGGTAAATTTAGAACGATGAGAATCTTCTAAAATACCTTTACGAAGATCACTAATATTTGGCATGACAAGTCTACCAAATCTCCGAATGCCGCCACGAGAATCGATATCAAAGTCTTTCACACCTTCAATATCAATTTTATCCTTAATATTTTGGCCAAGAAGAGCCAATTCGGGATCTAGCCTTTGAGCTTCAAGAATGCGGTCTAGAAGAGAAGGATGAGCCTCAAGGCTACATAAAACAAGTGATGAACATAAATCGGATACGCGGTCTCGAATCTCACAAGTGGATAAGATCTCAAGATCGTTCCATTCGGATATCATCATAGAAACAACAGCTTGTTGTTTTCGGCTAAGAGCATCAGCGACACGATTACCCTTTCCGGGAGTATAAAGAATATCAAGATCATAAGGAGCAAGGAACTCGAGCCAACGTTGTTGACGCAAATTAAGTTCCTTTTGAGAAATTAAATATTTCAAAGACTTATGATCGGTATAAAGAACAAATTTCTCTCCTAATAGAAAATGACGCCAAATACGAAGGGCGAAAACAATAGCCGCGAGCTCTAAATCATGAGTGGCATATCTAGTCTCGGCAGGCTTCAATTGCTAAGAAGCATAAGCAATAACACGTTCTCTTTGCATAAGAACGGCACCCAAACCAACGCGACTAGCATCGGTATAAACAATAAAATCTTGATTCCCCTCGGGAATAACAAGAATAAGAGCATCAGAAAGGAGTTCTTTTAATTTCTGAAAAGAAGCTTCACATTTGTCCGACCAAATGTATTTAACACCTTTCTTAGTCAAGCTAGTGAGAGGCACGGCAATCTTAGAAAAGTCTTTGATAAAACGACGGTAATAACCTACCAATCCAAGGAAACTACGAATCTCTGTCACACTCTTCGGTCTCTTCCAATCTTGAATCGCTTCAATCTTTGAAGGATCCACGGAAATTCCGGATTCGGAAATAATATGACCGAGAAACTTCACACGAGATTGCCAAAAATGGCATTTAGAATATTTTGCTTTTAATTGATTTCTCCTAAGAGTTTCCAATATAATTCGAAGATGTTTTTCATGCTCCTCCTCGGTTTTAGAATACACAAGAATATCATCAATAAAGATGAGAACAAATCGATCGATGAAGTCTTTAAAAACTCGATTCATTAAGTCAACGAAATAAGCCGGGGCATTCGTTAACCCAAATGGCATAACAAGCCATTCATAAGATCCATACCGAGTACGGAACGATGTCAAAGGAATGCTATCCTCTACAATACGAAGCTGATGAAAACCGGTAGCCAAGTCCAATTGTGAAAAGACTCTAGCACCACTAAGTTGGTCAAATAAATCATCAATCCGAGGTAAAGGATATTTATTTTTGATAGTAAGATCATTAAGCTTGCGGTAGTCAACGCAAAGCCTAAGTGTACCATCGGATTTCTTCACAAAAATAGCTGAAGCTCCCCAAGGCGAAGAACTAGAGCGAATAAATTGCTTCGTCTCCAATTCGGATAATTGTTTACGCATCTCCTTGTTTTCTTTATTGGACATACGATAAGGAGGACGAGTGATAGTTGAGCTCTAGGAATAAGATTAATTCTGAACTCAATTGCTCGCTTAGGTGGTAATCCTAAAACGGGCTCAAATATGCCGGAAAATTCACGAACGACGTGAATAAGAGAAATAATATCACCCTCATCATCATCGTCGTCATCACGAGGATTTAAAGAATATAAAGATGCGACAAAGCTGGAAACTGAATCCTGAAGATTAATAGAAATCTGCTTGACAGATTGAGGATGTCGAAGATGAATAGTCCGCTCCGGACATAGGATATGAGCTTCATAACGGTTAAGCCAATCCATTCCCAAAATCATTCCAAAGCCTAAGTAGCGCATGACATGCAAATCGGCTCGGAAAGAAAAATCACACAAAATAATCTCGACATCATTACACAATAAACTGATTGTCGTGGATCCACCAACCGGATTCGTAATTCTCAAAGAAGTCATTAAACACAAAACATCCAAAGAAAAAGTATCAACAAGTTCTTTTGATATAAAAGAATGGGACGCACCCGTATCAAAAAGGACTCGAATAGGATGATCACGAAATAAAATAATTCCATCCAGAATAGAATGAGAAATACCTTGGCACGAGATGTGTTGCCAGGGGCTTAAGCAACATTCAACTTTCCCTCCCTCCTATTTTGAAGTTTGGGACACACATGCATAAAATGGTCCGGGCTTTTGCAATAGCGACAAGTACGAGGCTTTGAACACTTGTTCGCAAAATGGTCTTTCGAACCACAATTATAGCATTTTCCTTGAGTAGAGGAAAAGGTCTTTTCAACAGGAGTTGCTTGCCTCCCTTTCTTATTGGGATAAGGACCTTTGAATTTGCTGGGCCTCTTCTTGTTGTTGTTGAAGCTTGGTTTGGAACCCACCACTTCAACATCATTCTCTCTATCCGCCTCTTCAAGACGAAGAGCGATATCTACGAGTTGGTCGAAAGAAACTTCTAATTTTAGAAGTAATGGCTTCTTGAGATCTTTGTTTAAGCCATAGACGAACCTCTGGTTCTTCTTTAAAGGGGTGTTGATGTATTCTACCCCATATTTGGAAAGCGACTCGAAGGAGGCGACGTAATCAGTCACGGAGGACTCACCTTGAACAAGGTCTAAAAATCGTCGAGCCAATGTCACTTTCTCAGCTTCTGGAATGAATTTTAATTCGAAGCGTCCTCGAAATTGCTCCCAGGTGAGATCCGCTTCATTAATCTCAGAAATAAGAAGTTCGTACTAGTCTAATGCTCTTTCTCGGAGCATACTAGAGGCCACCTGAACTCGGTGAAGGTCAATAAGATTCATGCGAGAAAAGATTCGATCGCATGACCTTGGGTTGCTACCCCACCAATTTGAGTCGAAACTCCACAAAACGGGGTTTAGTCTCCCTCGCAGACAAAGAGACATCGCACATTGCTAGTCTAAATCACAAAGATGATCGTCATGATCAACGAGAAGTGTCAATTACACTAAGCTAGTAAATATATGAGTTTAGCTTCATGTCCCATAACCACTTTCTTAAGTTAAATATTTACGAAAAAATTGTAGATCTCCACTAGAAAATTGTCACAAGAGTTTCAATCGAACAAGTCCAAGAATTAACCAACAAAGTAAACGCAAGCGTTTCATACCACTCGTTTTACTAAGTCGTTTAATTAGATTTCTCATACGAGTGAGGTAAAGGTTTGTATATACTAATAGATTGGAAAACGGTTTTATAAACGAATTTGGTATTAAAATAGTATTGAAATCGTTTGAGGAAAGAGTTTTGATATTTACTACTAGTATAGAAAACCTTTATATTTTTAAAGTGACAAATCACAAAGAAGATTATAAGGACAATCAATCACTAAAATTCACATTCGAAGACGTGAATAAAATCCAAAGAAACCGATAAAGAATCCATCGAAATGGATATTCAAAAATCCCTAAAAAGAGTCATCAAAGTCATAATAAATGATAACAACAAATAGGATTATCACGAATCGATTTAAATTGGAATTCTCAAACAAAAGGCAAGCAGGCAAAACACTGCTGATTCAGACGTCTGAAACAAGTGGTTCAGACGTCTGAATCTGGTAATATAAGAATTTCCAGAACACAATTCAGACGTCTGAATCAAGTGTTTCAGACGTCTGAAATAGGCACTTTTTAGCCTATTTCCTTTCTGGTTCCAAATGAACCAATTCAGATGTCTGAAACCATATATTCAGACGTCTGAATCTGGGAATAGAAATCTTCCCAGAACAATATTCAGACGTCTGAATATTACGTTTCAGACGTCTGAATGTAGGGTTCAGGGCATTCCCTGAACCTAGGCCAAAAATGGCCAAGCGAATATCGGAAACGATCGAACGAGCAAATGGCGATGACTAAGGAATTACGTCGAACGACAACCCAGCCTAAACGGCTCTTCGATACGCTTCAAATATCAATGTCCAAATATCCATAAAAGGATTTTCATAAATTAGACCAAAACACCAAAAATTGGAATATACACCAAATCAATCCAAACCAAAATCAATTGCACAAGAATAAGTGTTAGGAATTCATACCTAACAATCGAAGATAATTATAGACTAAGATGTGAGATAAAAATCTCACCTTTTTACCAAAATCAAACAAGAAGAAGTTTGAAAGCAAATAGAGAATCAACCTCTCTTCAACACAACCCATATGCTCAAAACAAGAACATTCCCAAAATTAGGTTTAGGTATTTCTGAAATTGGTAAGAGAATAAGTTGGAGAAGAAGAAGAGAATGCTTACCAATGGGTTCTCTTGAATTTGGAGCTAGGAATTTGAGGTTGCAAGAGGAACTAGGGTTTTGGAGTTTTAATTTCCAATCTCTCCCACCATTAATGCTATAAAAACTGAAAAGAGAAAGAAGTGAGGGAGAATGGGGAGGAGGGGTTCAGTTTTTAAGTATAAGTTGGCTAATGGCTAAACCCAAACTCAAACCCAAAATGAAAAGTAGCAAAAAATCAACTTTCTCCAAACATATCGAAGCTTATACTCAAAAAGGTCGCAAATGGCATTTTAAACTCAATGGGAGTGGTCCCGAGTCCTAATTCGACCGTATGCAAAAAGTAGCTTTTCGGACTAAATTTCGAGTACCGATAAAATAATTAAATAAAATATTTAAATATTAAAATCGACAAATATGCGGGTTGTTACAATTGTCAACTTAACTTACATTATTCAAAGTGAAATACAACTCTACTTTTAATACAGGATGTCACTGTAATACATCATCAATAGATAATCACATCTTCACAGTTTAAATCAAACATATCAGATCACATAGCATCACGAACTACCTATTAGGGATAACAATTAATCAAGGCTTTCGATATCATTCTATTTATCCTTTAATTACATTTAAGTAATTAGCCCTTAATTAATTTCAAAAATTAATTATCCTTAACCAAATACAGTAAGTAACCTTTAATTACTTCATTAATTAATTATTAACCATAATTATTGATCACCCTTGATTAATAACATCCAGTAATTATCAACCCTTAATTACTTAATTTAATAAATTAATCCTTAATTTATTCTCTAATTAATCCCTTGATTAATCCCATTCAGTAATAAACTATCCTTAATTACCTTATTTCAAAAATTAATTACCTTAAATTAATTATCTCAATTAATCCCCTGATTAATTACATAGAAATTTAATCCAAATTACTTTCATCATCAACATATTTAATTGCATTCGGTAATTACCATTAATTACTTCCTTATGTAATTACGCTTCCATTAATTACATGAAGTAATTATTCATCAATCATTAAGTGTTTAAATTAATTAAACTTAATTAATTAATCTAAACTAATCACATTAGACCCAATTAATTACATTAAGTAATTAATTTCTTAATTACTTTTATTAAGTAATTAAACTTAAACAATTTCTCAATTGATTATTATCAATCAATTAATCTAATTAATTATTAAAATTAATCACATTAATTTTGTTAAATAATCTTAAGTTAATTTGAAATTCTTAATTTCTTACATTAAGTAATTAGCTTTTAATTACTTAAGATCTTATTCAATTGCAGATAGTCCATTTATCTCAATGTATTACTTGATTATATTTAAATCTTATAAGATGATATACTTGAGATATACGAAACCAATTGAGTCCCTTTTTGATTAATTTAGTTCAATACCTTATTTTGAAACTTCCTTACATTTTACAAAAATCTTTAAAATAATTTACCTTTAAATCTTCCTATAATTGATTTAAAATTAAGGATTTAAAATAATTATAATTTAAACCCAAACAAGATTTAAATCAAATTTTATAAAAAAAAATTAAACAAATGTTAAATAAAATTACTTATCAATAAAAGAGATTTATACAAATTTAAAACCAAATTATTTAATTTCAATTTTTTTTTTTAAACTTAAACCCCTTTTTTTTACACTCTGGACTCCCATGCTACTTCGGGTTTGACCCGAAGCCTACTCGAGTACAAACTCGAGAAATCCCTCTTTTCCCCCAAAAACTTGTTCAAGACTAAAGTAAAAACTGGAAACAAGAACTCATCCCTGAACAACCCGAGACAATCATGCAAAACTATCGAGTTCAATCCCAAAGAGAAGCGTTCTTCCCCCAAAGCTCAAACTTCTCCTGACCCCCATGTGCACCGTGCACATGTACGGTGGTTCTGGCCACCAACGGTCGATGACGCAATCTTCCACAAGTCGACCTCCACCTCACCGAACCCCCACGGTCTTCAGAATGGTGATTTCATCCTTAAATCAAAAACGAACCAATCATCTCATTTACAGGAAACAGTCACTATCAGAAAATCATCCATCCACGACGATCTCGACCACGATGATCATCCCCATCTTCACCATAGATACCTTAACCTCCACTCTTTACTTTCCTCCCCATGCGATCCATTCCAGAACACCCCTGTCAACCCAAGCGCCATGACAACTCCGACGTACCAAACAGCCTTCCAAGCCCTAGTTCATCGCATTCTGGCCACCCCGGTTACTGACAAATCATTTGGCAATTTTTCCCAAAGTCGTCATCCCCTAAACCTTCTTTGACACCAAACTCGAGCTTCAGATCATCATCGATCGTCGACGGTTGACCAAATAACCAAAAATTGATTTCACGGCTTTCCTCATTGATTACTTATTTAAAAATCAAAATTTTAACTTCTAAATTCATGATTAACTAATACCAATCAGGTTATAAGCCTGAAATAATGAATCAACAAGTTTTAAATTTTTGTCTTATTTAAGATTTTCTCTGTTGTTTTATTTCCAGAGTCATTTCACATATATCTTGACTTAAATAAAATCTTAAACTAAAATTTATGATGTAATGAACAAGTTTTATTTAAGTTTTAAATCTAATCCAAGCCTAGATCAAGAGGTAATGATTTAAAATCAACCTGAAGCTTGATAACAAAGAACAGAACGTCACAGGAAACGAGTATGCACACATACATTCATCATTCACATATACTCAGTCAATTCATATATTCACATGCATATATATTCCTAGACATGACCATGCAACATGTTTATTATAGTTAATCTTTTAAAGAGCGAGGCTACTCACCTGTAAAAAAAAATGAATAGAGCCTCCAGATTGTTTTGAAAGCTGTTTGATTCTTAGAACTGGGGAATGCAGTAGACCCTTTTTTCATTCTTTTTTTATAAAAAAAAACTTGAATTGCTTTGATGAAGGCAGAGTTGCTTTCCTATTTTTAAACTGGAATGCTTGCTTCTTTAAATTGAAACTGCATACATGCTTTTGACTTCCAGATTGAAGAAAAATGCAGGTTGTTGTTTGAACAGAAATTTTGACTTGCATGTTAGAAGATGTGCAGATTTGAAGATGAGTCACATGGTTTAGTTGAAGGTGATTGCAGATCTCTTTTTTTTTTCCTTTTTTTTATACAAAAACTGAAATGCTTATTTAATAAAATAAAAGAAAAACAATAATAAATGACGCTTGTAAATACAAAGCTTACAATTGTCAAAGTAAATGATTATCTCCTTACAAATGTATGAATGCAAGAATTAAATGCTAATAAATGTTTACATTTGTTATAATGCATAGTGAATTTATTTATATTTGTAATTAAAGTGTACCTAATATGTTTATGTATTGTAATATTCTTTATCAAATCTTATTTTACCCAAGTCTTATGCATTTGTTAATTTCACGTATCATAATTCTTACAAATGTTTTAGAGCCTTTATTTATATATTTCTTATGTTTTAATAATATATGTCTTCATATATATATATATATATATATATTTATGTATTATGTTTTATTTCAAGTACAAAAGAAAAAGATTTTAATCTTTCATTTAAATCCTATTTAAACTATCATACTTTTAAATTTAATAAATATTGATCTAAAGTATTTTGAAATTTATATTAAATTAAAACAAAGCTTCCAATTACACTAGATATACTTGTAATTTCCAACTTATATAGTTTGCATATCTATTTATATTTGTGTTATTTTATTATAAGATTATCACTTCCAACTATTTAAAATATCCATTCAGAAATCGGTATTTATTATAGCTCAAATCCATTTATATATATATCCAGATATATATTTTTAATTATCACAGTTTATTTTTTTCAATCATATAAAATCAATTAATTATCTAATTATCAGATGTTTGAAAATTCGGGTTATCACATTCCCCCCCCACCCTTAGAATCTTTTCGTCCTCGAAAAGGAACGAAGCCAGAATATATTAGAATGATTATTATCAGAAAAATTTCTCTTTGATAACTTTAAAACATTTTTTTAAAATCTATATAATATTTTCAAAATAGTTTTATAAAAATACTTTTATAACTCGATGTTTCAACCGGTCCATCTTCTTCTCATAGAAATTCGGTCTTACATTGATCAGGCGTAAGACTGAAAATCTACAAGTGCTTAGTAGACCCATCTTCAACACCCAGTGAAAATACTTGGAAAGTAATTTTTTTGAAAATATAGAAAACAGTTTTTGAAAATAGAGGATATATCTTTGGTGAGGATGCTCTGGAAATCATCACCCCCATCCATGGTCGTAGTTACATTCCACGGTTACGTTGCCGTCACAGCAAAAGTCCATGCAACTGCAGGCTCTCCACGGCCTCTCAATTATGCCATGGATCCCACACAACAGATCACAGTTACATCCAGGGTTACGTTGCCATCGCAGCAAAAGTCCATGTTACTGCAGGCTCTCAGCGGCGTCTGATTTTCGTTGTCAAAATGAAACTTCTCCACTCCTACATAGGTCGCCGTCTGCCGATATAAAATCAAACGCAGACTTTTGGTTCTCAGCGGCACACACGACTTTCGCTATGTTATACCATAGGTCGCAGTCTACCGATATAAAATCAAATGCTGACTGTTGGCTCTCAGCGACACATACAACTTTCGCCATGGTATACTCTACTCATAATCCCCATGAACTAGTTTTGTCCGGACTCTTCACAGGATCAACTTTAGAAACCCCCCCAGGGCTCAAGGCAGCACCACCCGGTGGTACTCCTGAGAAGTTCATTTCAAGGAAGCGCCTTTTTCCCTAGAGCATCATCAAAACATTTTATACTATACATATATAATATCTTTAAATCTACACCTAGTGTGATCTCATACAAAGCTCCTTTACACAAAATCGATTATCCCAAAATCGATAATTCTCAAACTAGGCTTTCCAAATTCAATATTGATTTTACCCAAAAATCAAAAGCCTTTCCAAATCCATAGGTTCCCAAAACCTTTTTCCAAAATCCTCATAAGATCCTTTATATAGATATACAGATATATATAAACTTTAAAATTTTGGATCATTTCAAACTTGTATAAAACTCCTTTTATACTTCAAAACACCTTCAAAATCCTTTTCTTCTGGCAAAAGATTCAACAAGGGGAGTTTTATTTTATAAAACAAAGATATTTAACTTTGTTTACTCAAAATCAAATATTCAAATTTGATTACTCCTTTCAATATCATTTTCATTCAAATCTGTACGATGTACATATATCATTCGTACGCTATATCAATCTGATCGCTTACTCGATCACACAATTTCACTTCCGAACTAGTATCGTTCATCCGACTTTCTAGTGTGGACACGGATCTGGTTTCTTGATCAGAAACCGTCATTCTCCTTGCATAGTCATAACTATGATAGAGAATATCCAGAACCAATCAACAATCCATATCCAGGTTCGCCGTTGAAAATCGAGTGAAAAATTCCACTCGGATCGATATAACTATCTTGAAATTCTATGCTCGAATCTGGATCAAATCACTATGCGAATAGAATAACATACGTACACCCCACGTATTTATCTTTATTGGTTATTAGCTAAATCAATTCTATTTCTATTCACATTCACTTTAAATTTCATTCACTTATTCACAACTGCTTCAATCCATATGGATTATCACCTCTATTCTTATCTCGATTGGGTATTTAACCAATAACAGTTTGAACTCCGACCAATTTATTTAGAAAATAGCTTGAAAAATTTAAAAATAGATAAGTAGTTGGAAAATAATTACTATTTTATAAAATAGGTGTAAAATATTTAGAACATAGTTAAAATAATTATAGAAATTTTAGATAATTGCAAAATAATAGTAAGATAGTAATTAGTTTATAAAACAGTTGGAAAATTGTTAAACAGTTTTAAAAAATAATTGTAAAACAAGTATAAGATAATTTGGCTTTTAAAAGAAAGGTTGTATATACAATGAATAGCTTGGAAAAATAGGTTTATATTAAAACAATTTATATTAAAAATAATCCAGAGTCAAACTGCTCACTTCCCAATCTCCATTTTTATCTATTCAATTTAAATTTCCACTTCCATTTAAATTGACCCAATTCCAATTTAAATAACTTCAATTTCCATGGAAATTGATTCAACCCCAATTCAAGTTGAATTAACCACAGTTTCTCTATTCCTTTTCAAATTTAAATCAATTTCCATTTGATTTTAAACATATTCAACTTTAATTACAATCCAAAGTTATTCCAATCACTCTGGATAAATATCCATTCAATTAAACCCACTTCAATTTCAATCCATTTCAACTCCAGTTTGAATTATTCCCAATTTCAAATTCCATTTGAATCTAAAACTGTTAAACTTTAGTTACAATTCCAAATTATTCAAATCAATCCAATTCAAATTTTCCATTTGAATCTTATACTCATACATCTTCAATCACCATTTCAATTAATTTAAATCAAAATCAATTTGAACTAATTCAAATTTAAACCATCTCGAATTGTATAAATTCGAGTTAATACTTCAAATATTGATTTAATTCCTTTAAATCAATTTACCTTTATAGTTTTTAAACAATTAATTCACAATTCAGACCTAACCTATTATACTACAAATCAAATTAACCTTTATTTTAAAAACATCCATCAATTTCCAATTTCGGATTTCAAACCCATTTTGAGATCACTCACACTTCCTAATTCAAATCAACCATTTAACTCTCCAAGTTAAATCTTAATTTTATCTTCAAGTTTCTAAATCAGGTTGATCATTCCAACTTATTTAACTTTTCCCCAGGTTAATCTTAATTCACTTAATCCAGTCAACCTTACCCAATTTAAATCTTCCATTTCAAATTTTGAACTTCTCATAAATAATCTTTCCACTTATTAAGTTCAAAAACTTATCACTTTGGGTATCATATCTCATTCCAGATTTAAAACTCAATATTTAGAGTTTATTTCAAACCATCTTTAATATTATGTGTATCCACTCATATACATAATTACTTCTTGGCTCACCAAGCCAAATTTTAAAATTTGAACCACCATTGGTTTTAATCCAAAACAAATTCCTTTAAATCTTTAAACAACTCTTGTTTGCATCAAACTCTCTCATTCAAATAATATTATTTATTATTCCTTTTAATAATTTGAAAACAAATTCCAAATGTTTTTACGTCTTAAGATTCAAACTTCACAATCTGGATCAACTTCAATTTCAATTTATATTCCATACTACCAAATGGTTTATTTCTTTAAAACATTTCATTATTATCTTATTCTGAAATTCTTTTCCCAATTCACGAATTAAATTTCAGTTTGAATTTATTTCAAACTTATCTTTATTCAATTTTAATTTCAGTTTGGTTGTGTTCTATTGCTTCTCAATTTAATCTTAATATTTTTAACAACCAATTCCCTTAATATTTATTAGAAAGAAATGCTGCTTTATGTATATCAAAATATATATTCTTATATAAAATCATTTAAAATCTTTATATAAGAAAATAACAAGTACGCTCTCTCATATATATATTCACTCAACTCATTCTAGGGTACCACTTACCCTCTCCTTAATGAGTAATCCCACCAGAGCCAAGGTTCTCGCTTAACCTTCAGCTCTGATACCAAATGTAACGACCCGGAAATTTTCGATCCCGAAAATTCGAAATAGTTAGAGAAAAGAAGAAAGAGGTAGAAGAAGAACAGAAAAGAAACACACAAACTCACATTCGCAGCGGATAAATATAATATCAATAATAGTCATGCCAAAGAAAACTATATCTATCAGTTTGCATCAATATATCAGAGTTACAACAATTTTATACAACATTGGATAGATACAATTTAACATGTCTCAGATATATACAATATCATAGTGGAAACTCTCCATACGTCCCTGCCATCCAGCTCGCCTCCTGAGCTCCAGAACGTCCTCACCTGAAAATTTGTAATACTCGGTCTGACCCGAGCATTGCATCAAAGTAACACCCAGGTCAGGCTGGAAACCAGTGTGAGTAAACTCATCAAGCATGAAATAAAAAAGCATACAACTTATATAAACCCCGGTTAACTTGTATCAATTTACAAGTCGTTATAGACATCACTTTATATCACACATTAATTTCTACGTACCAAACTTAGATTAAATGGTCCAATTCACTTTAATCATTCCATTTCATCCTATTCATTTCACACATCCTAATATAACAAATCAAAGTGGTTTCGGGTATTTACTAATACCCGACTCCGGTCTCTTCGAAACCATTGTCAACTTAACTTACATTATTCAAAGTGAAATACAACTCTACTTTTAATACAAGATGTCACAGTAATACATCATCAATAGATAATCACATCTTCACAGTTTAAATCAAACATATCAGATCACATAGCATCACGAACCACCTATTAGGGATAACAATTAATCAAGGCTTCCGATATCATTATATTTATCCTTTAATTACATTTAAGTAATTAGCCCTTAATTTATTTCACAAATTAATTATCCTTAACCAAATACAGTAAGTAACCTTTAATTACTTCATTAATTAATTATTAACCATAATTATTAATCACCCTTGATTAATAACATCCAGTAATTAACTACCCTTAATTACTTTATTGAATAAATTAATCCTTAATTTATTCTCTACTTAATCCCTTGATTAATCCCATTCAGTAATCAACTATCCTTAGTTACCTTATTTCAAAAATTAATTACCTTTAATTAATTATCCCAATTAATCCCCTGATTAATTACATAGAAATTTAATCCAAATTACTTTCATCATCAACATATTTAATTACATTGGATAATTACCATTAATTACTTCCTTAAGTAATTACGCTTCCATTAATTACATTAAGTAATTATTCATCAATCATTAAGTGTTTAAATTAATTAAACTTAATTAATTAATCTAAACTAATGACATTAGACCCAATTAATTACATTAAGTAATTAATTTCTTAATTACTTTTATTAAGTAATTAAACTTAAACAATTTCTCAATTGATTATTATTAATTAATTAATCTAATTAATTATTAAAATTAATCACATTAATTTTGTTAAATAATCTTAAGTTAATTTGAAATTCTTAATTTCTTACATTAGGTAATTAGCTTTTAATTACTTAAGATCTTATTCAATTCAAGATAGTCCATTTATCTCAATGTATTACTTGATTATATTTAAATCTTATTAGATGATATACTTGAGATATACGAAATCAATTGAGTCCCTTTTTGATTAATTTAGTTCAATACCTTATTTTGAAACTTCCTTACATTTTACAAAAATATTTAAAATATTTTACTTTTAAATCTTCTTATAATTGATTTAAAATTAAGGATTTAAAATAATTATAATTTAAACCCAAACAAGATTTAAATCAAATTTTATAAAAAAATTAGACAAATGTTAAATAAAATTACTTATCAATAAAAGAGATTTATACAAAATTAAAACCAAACTGTTTAATTTCAAATTTTTGTTTTAAACTTAAACCCCTTTTTTTTACACTCTGGACTCCCATGCTACTTCGGGTTTGACCCGAAGCCTACTCGAGTACAAACTCGAGAAATCCCCCTTTTCCCCCAAAAACTAGTTCAAGACTAAAGTAAAAACTGGAAATAAGAACTCATCCCTGAACAACCCGAGACAATCATGCAAAACTATCGAGTTCAATCCCGAAGAGAAGCATACTTCCCCCAAAGCTCAAACTTCTCCTGACCCCCATATGCACCGTGCACATGTACGGTGGTTCTGGCCACCAACGGTCGATGACGCAATCTTCCACAAGTCGACCTCCACCTCACCGAACCCCCACGGTCTTCAGAATGGCGATTTCGTCCTTAAATCAAAAATGAACCCATCATCTCATTTACAGGAAACAATCACTATCAGAAAATCATCCATCCACGACGATCTCGACCATAATGATCATCCCCATCTTCACCATAGAAACCTCCACTCTTTACTTCCCCCCTCCCCCCATGCGATCCATTCCGGAACACCCCCGTCACCCCAAGCGCCATGACAACTCCGACGTACCAAACAGCCTTCCAAGCCCTAGTTCATCGCATTCTGGCCACCCTCGGTTACTGACAAATCATTTGGCAATTTTTCCCAAAGTCGTCATCCCCTAAACCTTCTTTGACACCAAACTCGAGCTTCAGATCATCATCGATCGCCGACGATTGACCAAATAACCAAAAATTGATTTCACGGCTTTCCTCATTGATTACTTATTTAAAAATCAAAATTTTAACTTCTAAATTCATGATTAACTAATACCAATCAGGTTATAAGCCTGAAATAATGAATCAAGAAGTTTTAAATTTTTGTGTTATTTCAGATTTTCTCCGTTGTTTTATTTGCAGAGTCATTTCACATATATCTTGACTTAAATAAAATCTTAAACTAAAATTTATGATGTAACGAACAAGTTTTATTTAAGTTTTAAATCTAATCCAAGCCTAGATCAAGAGGTAATGATTTAAAATCAACCTGAAGCTTGATAACAAAGAACAGAATGTCACAGGAAACAAGTATGCACACATACATTAATCATTCACATATACTCAGTCAATTCATATATTCACAAGCATATATATTCCCAGATATGAGCATGCAACATGTTTATTATAGTTAAGCTTTTAAAGAGCGAGGCTACTCACCTGTAAAAAAAATGAATAGAGCCTCCAGATTGTTTTGAAAGCTGTTTGATTCTTAGAACTGGGGAATGCAGTAGACCCTTTTTTCATTCTTTTTTTTAAAAAAAAACTTGAATTGCTTTCATGAAGGCTGAGTTGCTTTCCTATTTTTAAACTGGAATGCTTGCTTCTTTAAATTGAAACTGCATACATGCTTTTGACTTCCAGATTGATGAAAAATGCAGGTTGTTGTTTGAACAGAAATTTTGATTTGCATGTTAGAAGATGTGCAGATTTGAAGATGAGTCACATGGTTTAGTTGAAGGTGATTGCAGATCTCTTTTTTTTTCTTTTTTTTTATACAAAAACTGAAATGCTTATTTAATAAAATAAAAGAAAAACAATAATAAATGACACTTGTAAATACAAAGCTTACAATTGTCAAAGTAAATGATTATCTCGTTACAATTGTATGAATGCAAGAATTAAATGCTAATAAATGTTTACATTTGTTATAATGCATAGTGAATTTATTTATATTTGTAATTATAGTGTACCTAATATGTTTATGTATTTTATATAATATTCTTTATCAAATCTTATTTTACCCAAGTCTTATGCATTTGTTAATTTCATGTATCATAATTCTTACAAATGTTTTAGAGCCTTTATTTATATATTTCTTATGTTTTAATAATATATATCTTTATATATATATATATATTTATGTATTATGTTTTATTTCAAGTACAAAAGAAAAAGATTTTAATCTTTCATTTAAATCCTATTTAAACTATCATACTTTTAAATTTAATAAATATTGATCTAAAGTATTTTGAATTTTATATTAAACTAAAACAAAGCTTCCAATTACACTAGATATACTTGTAATTTCCAACTTATATAGTTTGCATATCTATTTATATCTTTGTTATTTTATTATAAGATTATCATTTCCAACTGTTTAAAATATCCATTCTGAAATCGATATTTATTATAGCTCAAATCCATTTATATATATATCCCGATATATATTTTTAATTATCACAGTTTATTTTTTTCAATCATATAAAATCAATTAATTATCTAATTATCAGATGTTTGAAAATTCAGGTTATCATAGGAATGCTGAACATCTCTTAAGTTGTTGCACGCACGTAAGACACTGGACAGTAGATGCAAAATCCCGTAAACATCTCTGAACCCATTACACTCATATTTATTTATTGTTGATTTAACTTGCGTAAGATCTTTTAGTTTTGATTTGAGTGTAATAACAACATAACTTTTTGGACAGTTTAAGTCGACAATAAACTACACATGTCTGATTCGAACTATTCAAAAGACAGATAATTAATGGGACTGTTCTAATGTGATATCCCGAAATTCTAGACATCTATAATCGATAAATAATTGGGTAAATTAATAGGAATTCTGATTGTTAAGAATGAAACAAATAAATTTGATGATTAATATTCATATGTGGGAAGATAATTATTTAATAATCTCCTTTATAAATTATTTAGACTTGACAAAATTATTATTTTCAAACAATAATAGTAATGTGATGTTTTTAAATATAGGTATAAATAGATTTTATAGAATTATTATTAACAAATTTAATATATGAATTGAATTTAAAATTGAATTTGAAGTTGGATTAAAATATTGAAATTCAAAGGATATATACATATCTTAAGTATATTTTTATACGATTTTATTTAGATTATAGTTGTTTTGTATTATTTTCTTTTAAAGGGTTTTAATTTATATAAATTAAGATATGTATTTATTAATTAGGAAATTAATTATAAAAGCTTTTAACCATTTAAAAACTAATTTATTCATGCCTAATTACAAGTGTTGTTATATAAGACTTTTTAATAACATGTGTTAAATAGTTAAGTAGAGTGAAAGACAAACATTATATACATTTAAATGCAAAATATAAATGTAAAACATAAATGCATATGTACTTAAATAATTTAATAAAAAGAAAATTTTTATATAATAAAAGAACTTTAACACTTGTAAACATATTAAGGTGGTTTTAAGGCACTTGTAAGGATATATGAATATGTGTAATGTAATTAAATAGTAAATGACAAATGTAAGGTTTTTGACATGTGTCAACCTTTAATTTTACTTTTTTTATATATTTTTTTCAATAAATCATATTTTAATTTATAAGACATATACTTCCTCTCTTCCAATTTTTAATTTTTTTCTCAACTAAAACAAAGAAATTTTAGATCAAAAACTTGTTAATATCCAAACTTTAAAATTCCAAGCCTGTAAACAATTTTTTATTTTTTCAAAAACTAGAGAATCTTCTCAAAAAGGCTTCAGTTTGTTTCAGTATTCAACTGAGCTTCAACAACAGATTCAACTTCAACTTGATCGAGTAAGCATATAGCAGGAATTCGAGATCAATTCAACCAAACAGCAAGCAAAATTGAAACAAAAGAAGTTCAAAACTAAACAAGCCTGAAGCAAGTAAATCTGGCCTTTGTTTTCTTTCCGTCTGGTGAGTAATTCCTATCTTGTTAATATCCAAACTTCAAAATTCCAAGCCTGTAAATAAGTTTTTTTTAAAAGAAATAAAAGATAGTTAAGGTAAAAGAAGTAAAAGAGTAAAAGGAAGTAAAGGGTATATAAAGAAGTGTTTCCATACTACTTAGTTGGTTAATTTGGAATAAGTTAGCTTGGGTTTGGGATTAGACCCGCGTATTTTTGATACCGATAAAGTTAAAGGGTTTAAAGTAAAATATAATAAGTTGATAATTTTATTTTATTTCTATGTGATCTCAAATGAGATTTAAAAATGATTAAGTAGTTAATTAAAATAATGGTTTATCTTAAACTAAATAGGGGCTTGATTCTTGATGGATAAATTAATCAATGTAATTACCTAAAAGTCATTAATTAATAATGGGTATATTAATTAACATAATTTAATTACGAATGATTAGTAGAGTGATTAAATAAAGATAATTACTTAAGATAATAAATTAAAGGATCATAAATTAATTTAAGGTTAATCACTTAATGAAATCAATTAATGATAATTACTTAATAAAGTAATTAAAGGAATAGATTAATCAGTATAATTAAGTTGATCTGGTTAATTTTAGTTAATTAATTCAGTTTAATTAATTAGAAGCAATCATTTGACGTTGACTTAAGTATAATTACTTAAGGTAATTAATGAGGTATAATTACTTAGTGAAGTAATTAGTGGATAATTACTGGATGTAATTAATTTAAGGAAATTACTTGATGGATAATTAAGTAATGATTTCTCGGTGTAATTGAAGGATTAGTTTATATAATTAATCAAGGAGCTGGTCTAATTTATGAAGTAATTAAGGAAAGTTAATTTCTGATTGTGATTAATTAAGATTGATTAATAAATGTAATTAAGTTAAAGGTTAATTATTATATGAAATTTAAGAATAATTAACCGGTGAAAGTAATTAGAGAATCATTAATTTATGTAATTAATGGAAGTGATCAATCTTGCTTATTGATTTTAAATGATGATGGGTGCTTTAAATTGGTTGATATCTCTGATATGAATTGCTTTGTGATATGATATGTTGGATGGATGATGAAAATGCGATTATCAATCAATTACGAATTGCTGTGTAAAAGTGTTATTCGATAATTAAAGTTGAATTGTATTTAATTGGACAACTTGGGTTTAGATGACATTGGATTCGAAGAGACCGGAGTCGGGTATTAGTAAATACCCAAAACCACTTCCATTCTTTATAATTTGATGTGCGGAATCAATAGAATGAAATGGAATGATTAAAGTGAATTGGACCATTTAATCTAAGTTTTGGTGCTTAGAAATTGATGTGTGATGTAAGTAATTTCTATAATGACTTGTGAATTTGTAAATTGATACAAGTTACCCCGGGTTTATATAAGTTGTATGTTTTGGGTTCCTTGTTAGATGGGTTTACTCACGCTGGTTTCCAGCCTGACCCGGGTGTTACTTTGATGTAATGCTCGGGTCAGACCGAGTACTACAGCTTTTCAGGTAAGGACGTTCTAGAGTTCAGGAGGCGAGCTGGATGGCAGGGACATATGGAGTGTTTCCTCCCATGTATATTATTGCTGATTATCTAGGACATGATTTTAAATTGTCCTGTGTTGTGTAATAGTTGTAACTCTGATGTATAAATGTATAAGTGTATTGATATAGTTCTTGTTTGTAAAACTATTATTTATGTGATATTATATTTTATCTGCTGCGAATGTGAGATTCTGAGTTTGAGTTTTCTGTTTTCTTCTTGTTTCTTTTTCTTCTTTTCGCTAACTATCTGGAATTTTCGGGATCGAAATTTCCGGGTCGTTACATTTGGTATCAGAGCTGAAGGTTAAGCGAGAACCTTGGCTCTGGTGGGATTGCTCACTAAAGATAGGGTCGATGGTACCCTAAAATGAGTTGAGTGTATATATGAGAGCGTACTTTTTATTTTCTTATATAAAGATTTTAAATGATTTTAAATAAAGAATATATTTTGATATGCAAAGCAGTATTTCTTTCTAATAAATATTAAGGTAATTGGTTGTTAAATTATTGGAATTAAATTAAAGGGTAATGGAAATACAACCAAATTGAAATTAAATAAAGATAAGTTTGAAATGGATTCAAACTGAAATCAAAATCTTGAATTTTTGAAGGAGATTTAGAATTAGATAATTATTGTGACGACGCGACTTTTCGACACTCGAAAACCGACATCAATACGTCCACTGTATCAACTGCTGAGCAATCGAATGCCGTAAAACCGTACCGTTATGGTTAAAGAAGAGGTAGAAGATAGAAGGAGAAAGAAAGAGATAGAACAGAACAGAAACAACAGAACAATATCAAAATCTCACAATCGCAGCGGAACAACATATAATAGATAAATGAATAATCTTTAAACAAAGAACTATATCAGTTATTACATTACATCACATCACATTTCATTACAATAGAGTGTACAACAACAAACAACAACAAACAGCGGAAAAAAATACTATATACTAGTGAATACGCCATGCCATACAGCTTGCCTCCAACAACTTCTGAATTCCAGAATATCCTGATAACCTAACTCTTGACTGCCCGTGTGGAAATTGGTGGGCACCTAGAGTTTAGGAAGGAAAACAATAAACTCCGAGTCAGTCATGGGACTGGTGTGAGAACTAAAACAGTTTATCTTTAAAACAAAGAACATGATAATTTTTAAAATAGATTCGCAATGCTTTTTAGAAAATGAGACTACCATAAGGCCTCCCATACACACACACACAATACAAACGCAGAATCGGAGGAGATTTCTCCTTATGATAGTCAAAAATGCTTGATACGCATTAAAAAAGAAACATTTGATATTATTACTAGTGCATAGTGTAGAAAAAAATCATTTCGAAAGTAATGATATAAATCTTAGCCAACATACGACCATTATCGTATGCCTACTATAACTACCATGTTCAATAGCAGGTTACTGCCACATTCCATGGCAGGTTATACAACTAAAACCGTGCAGGGTTCGTATTGTTTCTTTGGATTTCCAACAAATCGTCAGGCCAAGAAACTTCCCATTGCCACATGGGTACGCCTCTGGAAAGACGACCCAAGAACCTAACCGGATCTCTACCAACACAAGGTCGGGTTACCCCCAACCGGGTAACAACTGACACGAATATGTCATTCCCCGATCGTAACCGATCTATATCCGAGGATCCTCGATTTCCAACAACCACAAAACAATAAATTTGTAGCAACAACATAGGTTAAGTATCTGGGCTCCATACCATGATACCACCTCTATCCAGAAGGAATGACATACACTAAAGGGGCGCTACCCCTTAATAACCTTGCCGCATCCTTCCTGTTTTGACCATTTTCGGGGTGTGAGGTCCGACGAAGTCTCGTCCACAAAGCCACGCTTTATACAAAAGCTGTGCTTTGATCATCAAATGCTCAATAGCACTTCGTATGCTACATTACCAATTTGGGAATGTATCACTAGTAACCATCAACTACATAACCTCTAAGGGTGTTAAGCTAAGAGAATAAATTCTCCGCCACCAACAGAAATATATTTGATAGAAACCAGCTTTACATCTCAAATTGTAACGTCAGACACACATCCATACAAGTACGTTCCGGGATCGAACGGAACTGAAGGCACTTACAAAGAAGTCCTTGCAATCCGGATATTCACTAATCACGACCAGACTTCCCATCACAAAGGGTAATAAATTTCAATATCGGAGATCAGCCGATGCAGAAACATTCGACGGTAATCCTTCCGTTTTCATAGATATCCGGTCTTCAACACCGGTCATCAAATGCAATTCATAACGACGTATCACATATTCAAAATGGGTTATACGACCTCAAGGTCCTTTCCCTGCTAACCCGAATAGTGAGCGCTTATTCAAAAATAAGTGTGGCATTCAAATTCAAGCAATTCACAACAAATACCTATTTAAAGGTAAATTTGATAGTCGGTTATTTAACTATCAATAAAGATGCGCAACATCATCAGATTCCAAATAATTTCCCAAATTATTTATTTCCCAAAAAATATCTTTACAAGATATAAATTTTCCACACTTTAACCATTTGAAACAATTTTCAAATCACTTGTCACCTTTACTACTTTTGAAAACAAATTTCAAACATTTTCCTTACGCGGAAATACTTTCATTTTCAACATGGTTCATTTAAACCAATTAAATAAATCCTTAACGATTTACTTTATATTTACGTTCCAAATCCGTAAATTTATTCCCACACTTCAAAAATAAATCAATGTTCATTTTTTTAAACAAATTTCCCTTTCTTTTATAAATTCCACAGTGAATTTATAATTCCAAAATATCTATGAATATACGATTTCCAAATCAATTTCTAATATTCATTTTTAATTTATCATTAAAAGATAAAATCTCAAAATATTCACTTCATATTGGAAAAAACATTTCCATACTTATTTAATAATAAGTAATTCACAAATTCATTTATTTTCAACACTTGGAAAATATTCAATATACTTAAATCGAAATTAAGTATATATTTCATTCTTTAAGGAAAACATTCTCTTAAACACATTTATTTCAGTCAAAACGAGTGTTGCGTAAAACATCATTACGACGACCCAAAATCACTAGTATAGGGATTCGAACTTAAAATAGATATATAAATCCCAATACTATATAAAACATTTCCTTTCAGAAATCATTTACTATAACAACAGTGTTATAGTCCACTATTTCCTTCTATTTCTCGAAAACATCTATTTCAACAATAAATGCTGAAATCTATGGTTTCGATAGTTAATCCATTTTAAAACATCTTTAAAACAATTAACTTCATTTTATAATACCACTTCCCCAAAAACATGTCCATTTTCTTTAATAATATATTCGCTGTCCAAAATCATGAATATACTTCACTAACCAAATTCAATATTTTCTACACATTTTATTTCAAGGATAATTCGCTATCCGAAATCGTGAATATATCTCCTTTAATAACTTTCTATATTAAATTTATCAAATTTAATTGATTTCGGATTTATAAACAATGTTTATAAATTCTATTTCTATTTATAAAAACTTCAATTATACAAAATCCCTTTTTATAAATCAATTCAATTTATAACTCAACTTTAAACCCAAAATCCGATTTATAAGTTAATTATTTATAAACCTTTTATTTTACAAAGTCTATTCATTTCATAAATTCACTATTTATAAATCTATAAATTTTTATTCACTTGTGAAATCCATTTATACTTCATTTTAACACTTAATAAAACTCGTTTCACAATTCCTATATTTTTAATTTATAAATATTAATCTTAGAAATCTTTTATATAAACCGTTCATAATAATTCAAAAGTCTCAATTTAAATAAACTAACCCTTTTAATAATTTACAAAACGTTGTTTAAAACTTATATAACTCTAAAATCATACTTAAGTACTATTTTCCAAAAATATAACTTATATAACAATAAACTTATAACGTTTATTTATTTTAACAATTCAAAATTTAATAAAACGTATACTTTCAAAAATCACTTTAAAAATTCTTTTTAAAATCAAAATCATTATTTTAAAACTTCAAAAATGTATCCGATGATGCAACAGCACCAAATAGTCAATCACGACAACAAAGACATCATATATCAGTATATGACAATCAACAAATATCACAATATCTGTAAATAAATCAATATAGTTGAGGAATCCAGTTAGATCCCTCCAACCTGTTTCCCTGCATCCAAAGATGTTAGCACAATACCAATTCCGTTCCAGTACGGAATTATCGCGGTATATGGGATTTATAAAAATATTATCCGCTTAGTAGGCGGCGCAATAGGGTCTCATCCGCTATATAATGCGGGAAAATCAATTCCAAGTACATATATAATATCAATTTCACTTTGCAGTGAAATTATCGCGGCATATGTTTTTATTAAATAACCTCCGCTTACTAACGGCGCATAATGTCTATTTCAATCATCAACAGATAATAATCAACATTCAACATACAATCAAGCAATTTTAAATCTAACTATTTAAAATTTAAATCGAAACAATTCGATTGAGTGAGAAGTTCTCACCTTGATTTCAATCCTGTTCCAACTTTTTATTTCGAATAAAATTAAACATGCGTTTAATTTTACCCAAAATTCTCATTAGCTCCAAACGACTCCAAACCAGCTCCATTGCGTAGTGCTCGACGAAGAGAACCCGACGCAATTCGTTTTGTCACAATCCGACCTCGTATCAAAAAGATATCATATTTTAAACATTACACGTTTTAAATATAAATAAATTTCAATTTTTTTCTTTTATTATTAAACCTAAACTCATCATGGCCGTTCAATCCCCTAGCACGCATCAAGGCCGTCCCCTAAAGCTTCTCCCCCAACCCAGTATACGCATGCGAGAACCCACCAACGCCGCCCACTACATCAAATTTCGCGACCCCCACCGCCAACTTCCACGTCGATCAGCGAACTTCATTCGAAAGCCCACATCCCCGTCTACCACCGTGCCAAGTTTCAACGAGCTCGGCCGCCTACCATGCTCGAAAAACGTGTATGAACGGCCGCGCTTCCAACCCAAATTCCCGTCGATCCTTTGCTCCATATTCCATCATCTCCGTATGGATTTCAAGCACTTGCAATCCTCTACAATTTTCCAGTTGACAACTTTCGATAATTGTTGGTGGATTTGAAGAAATTAAGGGATGAAGGTAGGAAGATTTCGGCCATTGGAAATAATAGGGGCAGTGGCTGAAGCTAACCCTAGGGTTTGAGTGTAAATTGAAGAAATGAAAGTCCTTTTATAGAAAATTTGTAAATTACTATTCATCGAAAATTTTCCACACTCCAAACGAAGCGTGTCGGTTGGCGTTTCTAAGGTTTACCCCGCGTTCCGAACACAATGGAACATGTTTTGGAGGCTAATTCGGTCATCTGTGCGAGTTACGGCAATAAACGATCAAATTTAAATTAAATCGATTTAAACCAATTTCTATGCGTTTTGGCTTGCCCCGGACAAACGGTAAATCCGATTGACACGAAATTTGAAACCATGCAATAATATCATATTACGGATCCGATGAAACTAGTTTCGTAGAAATCCGAGACTGTTTAAAAAATGGCTAATTTCACTAGTCGATTAAATATTAAAATATTCAATTTTCAAAAATTAACTCTAAATTCAATTTTAAAAGCTCCATAACATTGTTATAACTCCAATATGATATAATAAAATTTTACAAATCATTTTCAATCATATTTAACCCAATTTTCAACTATTTCTGTAATTTCAACTATTAAATTATCGATTTAATTATCCAATTAAATCCGGATATTCGAAATAAAATTTATTCGACTTATAAATTTCACTTATTAATATTTAAAATCAATTAAATATATAATTTTTAATTGACAAAAATTCTGGGTCGTTACAATCTTCCCCCCTAAAAGAATTTCGTCCTCGAAATTACCAAGTAAGAAAAAGTTACAGAATCCATTAACTTTTCAAAACAAACCATTCAAATTGGATTTTTCAAATCTCTTAAGTGTTTAACTTTCCCAAAATTCATAGTTAAACTTCTTACAAAATCTTTACTAAGTTTTCAAATCATACTTAGTTATCTATTCAAAATCAAATACTATTGCTTAACTTTCAACTCCAAAATCAAAGTTATAGTTTTCAAAATTCTCCAATTTTCTCAAAAATTTTCTAACGCCTTAAATTTTCGAAAAAATTCGCCTTAGTCTCCTTTGCGCGGCTTGATCCGGAAAAAAATGACAGTATATATATCACAAATATACATCTCATCAAGTGATGAGGCATCCCGTAGGGAAAAAAGTGTAAAAGTACGATATTTAATCCGAGATATGTACCTTATATTTTTTAGCGAGCATATATGGCTAATATAGCGCGAAAGCGAGCTCTAAATACGAAGCAAGCGCAATCCGCACCTACTATACACTCAACAAACAACATGAGTAACATGTATATATGAAAATAGTATCAATATACATCATATAGCAACATAACAACTACATGCGCCAACATAGCAATGCATTCAATCAACAAATGCAACCATCAAACAAGTATCATCCAATGAACATCCAACAAATCCATAACTAAATCAGTACTCATTCATATTCTCATTAATATTCAATGAATTGGTTTACAATTTAATCACATTTGATTCGTTGACATTGGATTTTATAAATATCCATTCATTCATTTTTCAATTAGTTCATATTCACTAACTTACATTCACATTAGTTTACTTCCAAATTGAATCAAATTCAGTTTCATATTCATTTACTTCCAATTTGGATTCAATTACTTTAGCTTTCAAATTTTTCTAATTCAATTTCATTAACACTTAATGAATTCATATACAATCAACTAACACCCATATGACAATCAAAGTATATTCAACATAACCAAATTATTCAATTTACATTCAATTTGGTTCAACACTTTTAATTCCAATTGGTTGATATTAAATTGACTTTCATTCAATTATTCAACTTCCAATAACATTAACTTTTAAATGAATTAACACTTATATTCATTATCCCATATCAATTCTTTTACATTCAATTAATTTACATTCAATTTATCCATTACTTCAATTGCTAATTCATTTAACATTTCAAGTTGAACTTCATTTATATAACTCAAGTTCAAATTCTTAATGACTTCATTTCATTAATTCACTTATTAGTTTACTTCTACACCAAAATCAACTTCATTCAGCTTCACTTAAGTTATATTCCATTTCAAACATCATTTGTTTAACTTAACTTACATTTGTACTTATAAATCCAATTCAGATTCCAATTCTATTTAACTTTTACCAAAGTCAAATTTTCATCACTTATTCATAATTTATTTTGCTTAACAAAATTGTTTAACCATTTTTAACAATTTGTTTCACTTATCCTTTCCCATTCTATAAGTTATACAACTTATTTATTAAACTCCAAATCCATTAACTCATCCAAAGCTAAATTTATTATTCATATTATAAGTTCAAAACTCATTTCACTTATATTCATCAATTACCACTTGGATTTTTTTATTGATTCACTTATACTTCCTTTAATTTAACTCCATCCTTTAAGTTAAATTTATTCTATCAAAATTCAAATTGTATAAGTTATCAACTCATTTATCATTCCTATAAATATTTTAAATAGGATTCCATAGTCTTTCAAACCTTTTAAAATTATTTTTGAAACCAATTCAATTATCTTCTGAATTTCCAAAACCAAATCCAAATTTTTCCAAACAATCAATTCATATACACTTTAATAATTCTGAAATATTCCTTTATATATAAAATATAATCAAGGTAAAGTTATTTCATTTACCCAGTTTTAAAATGATACTATGTCGGTTTATCTCGTTTAAGAGTTTAGAAACCCCTATCGATTACGGTTGTACACCCAGCTCAACGGATAAGCAAACACAATATAAAACAATTTATATTCACTAACAAATACGCACTCGTATCTATTATTACACTCACACTCATTCTAAAGTACTACTGACTCTATCTCTAATGAGTAATACCCAACAGATCCAGGGTTGTCGCTTAACCATATGCTCTGATACCAAAATGTGACGACGCGACTTTTCGACGCTCGAAAACCGACATCAATACGTCCACTGTATCAACTGCCGAGCAATTGAATGCCCGAAAACTGTACCGTTATGGTTAAAGAAGAGGTAGAAGATAGAAGGAGAAAGAAAAAGATAGAACAGAACAGAAACAACAGAACAATATCAAAATCTCACTTTCGCAACGGAACAACAAATAATAGATAAATGAATAATCTTTAAACAAAGAACTATATCAGTTATTACATTACATCACATCACATTTCTTTACATCATCAGAGTGTACAGCAACAAACAACAACATACAGCGGAAAAAATAATAATATATACTAGTGAATACGCCATGCCATCCAGCTTGCCTCCAACAACTTCTGAATTCAAGAATATCCTGATAACCTAACTCTTGACTGTCCGTGTGGAAATTGGTGGGCACTCAGAGTTTAGGAAGGAAAACAATAAACTCCGAGTCAGTCATGAGACTGGTGTGAGAACTAAAATAGTTTATCTTTAAAACAAAGAACAGGATAATTTTTAAAATAGATTCGCAATGCTTTTTAGAAAATGAGACTACCATAAGGCCTTTCGCACACACACACAATGCAAACGCAGAATCGGAGGAGATTTCTCCTTATGATAGTCAAAGATGCTTGATACGCATTAAAAAGAAACATTTGCTATTATTACTAGTGCATAGTTTAGAAAAATATCATTTCGAAAGTAAAGATATAAATCTTAGCCAACATACGACCATTATCGTATGCCTACTATAGCTACATTGTTCAATAGCAGGTTATCGCCACATTCCATGGCAAGTTATATAACTAAAATTGTACAGGCTTCGTATTGTTTCTTTGGATTTCCAACAAATGGTCAGGCCAAGGAACTTCCCATTGCCACATGGGTACGCCTCTGGAAAGACGACCCGAGAACCTAACCGGATCTCTGCCAACACAAGGTCGGGTTACCCCTAACTGGGTAACTACTGACACGAATATGTCATTCCCCGATCGTCACCGATCTATATTCGAGGATCCTTGATTTCCAACAACCACAAAGCAATAAATTTGCAGCAACAACATATGTTAAGTATCTGGGCTCCATACCATGATACCACCTCTATCCAAAAGGAATGACATACACTAAAGGGGAGCTACCCCCTAATAACCTTGCCCATCCTTCCTATTTTGACCATTTCCGGGGTGTGAGGTCCGACGAAGTCTCGTCCACAAAGCCACGCTTTATACAAAAGCTGTGCTTTGATCATCAAATGCTCAACAGCACTTCGTATGCCACATTACCAATTTGGGAATGTATCACTAGTAACCATGAACTACACAACCTCTAAGGGTGTTAAGCTAAGAGAATAAATTCTCCGCCACCAACGGAAATATATTTGATAGAAACCAGCTTTACATCTCAAATTGTAACGTTAGACACACATCCATACAAGTCCGTTCCGGGATCGAACGGAACCGAAGGCACTTACAAAGAAGTCCTTACAATCCGGATATTCACTAATCATGACCGGACTTCCCATCACAAAGGGTAATAAATTTCTATATCGGAGATCAGCCGATGCAGAAACATTCGACGGTAATCCTTTCGTTTTCATAGATATCCGGTCTTCAACACCGGTCATCAAATCAAATTCATAACGACGTATCACATATTCGAACCCGAATATTGAGCGCTTATTCAAAAATAAGTGTGGCAGTCAAATTCAAGCAATTCACAACAAATACCTATTTAAAGGTAAATATTGATAATCGGTTATTTAACTATCAATGAAGATGCGCAACATCATCAGATTCCAAATAATTTTCCAAATTATTTATTTTCCCAAAAAATATCTTTACAAGATATAAATTTTCCACACTTCAACCATTTGAAAACAATTTTCAAATCACCTTTCACCTTTACTACTTTTGAAAACAAATTTCAAACATTTTCCTTACGCGGAAATACTTTCATTTTCAACATGGTTCATTTAAACCAATTAAATAAATCCTTAACGATTTACTTTATATTTACGTTCCAAATCCGTAAATTTATTCCTACACTTCAAAAATAAATCAATGTTTATTTTTTAAATGAATTTCCCTTTCTTTTATAAATTCCATAGTGAATTTATAATTCCAAAATATCTATGAATATACGATTTCCAAATCGATTTCTAATATTCATTTTTAATTTATCTTTAAAAGATAAAATTTCAAAATATTCACTTCATATTAGAAAAAACATTTCCATACTTATTTAATAACAAGTAAATCATAAATTCATTTATTTTCAACACTTGGAAAATATTCAATATACTTAAATCGAAATTAAGTATATATTTCATTCTTTAAGGAAAACATTATCTTAAACACATTTATTTGAGACAAAACGAATGTTGCGTAAAACATCATTACGGCGACCCAAAATCACTAGTATAGGGATTCGAACTTAAAATAGATATATAAATCCCAATACTATATAAAACATTTCCTTTCGGAAATCATTTACTATAACAACAGTGTTATAGTCCACTATTTCCTTCTATTTCTCGAAAACGTCTATTTCAACAATAAATGTTGAAATCTATGGTTTCGATAGTTAATCCATTTTTAAACATCTTTAAAACAGTTAACTTCATTTTATAATACCACTTCCCCAAAATCATGTCCATTTTCTTTAATAATATATTCACTGTCCAAAATCGTGAATATACTTCACTAACCAAATTCAGTATTTTCTACACATTTTATTTCAAGGATAATTCGCTATCCGAAATCGCGAATATATCTCCTTTAATAACTTTCTATATTAGATTTATTGAATTTAATTGATTTCGGATTTATAAACAATGTTTATAAATTCTATTTCTATTTATAAAAACTTCAATTATACAAATCTCTTTTTATAAATCAATTCAATTTATAACTCAACTTTATACCCAAAATCTGATTTATAAGTTAATTATTTATAAATCTTTTATTTTACAAAGTCTATTCATTTCATAACTTCACAATTTATAAATCTATAAATTTTTATTCACTTGTGAAATCAATTTATACTTCATTTTAACACTTAATAAAATTCGTTTCACAATTCCTATATTTTTAATTTATAAATATTAATCTTAGAAATCTTTTATATAAACCGTTTATAATAATTCAAAAGTCTCAATTTAAATAAACTAACCCTTTTAATAATTTACAAAACGTTGTTTAAAACTTATATAACTGTAAAACCATACTTAAGTACTATTTTCCAAAATTATAACTTTTATAACAATAAACTTATAACGTTTATTTATTTTAACAATTCAAAATTTAATAAAATGTATACTTTCAAAAATCACTTTAAAAATTCTTTTTAAAATCAAAATCATTATTTTAAAACTTCAAAAATGGATCCGACGATGCAACAGCACCAAATAGTCAATCACGACAACAAAGACATCATATATCAGTATATGACAATCAACAAATATCACAATATCTGTAAGTAAATCAATGTAGTTGAGGAATCCAGTTGGATCCATCCAACCTGTTTCCCTGCATCCAAAGATGTTAGCACAATACCAATTCTGTTCCAGTACGGAATTATCGCGGTATACGGGATTTATAAAAGTATTATCCGCTTAATAGGCGGCGCAATAGGGTCTCATCCGCTATATAATGCGGGAAAATCAACTCCAAGTACATATATAATACCAATTTCACTTTGCGGTGAAATTACCGCGGTATATGTTTTTAATAAATAACCTCCGCTTACTAACGGCGCATAATGTCTATTTCAATCATCAACAGATAATAATCAACATTCAAACATACAATCAAGCAATTTTAAATCTAACTATTTAAAATTTAAATCGAAACATTCGATTGAATGAGAAGTTCTCACCTTGATTTCAATTTTGTTCCAACGTTTTATTTCGAATAAAATTAAACGTGCGTTTAATTTTACCCAAAATTCTCACTAACTCCAAACGACTCCAAACCAGCTCCATTGCGTAGTGCTCGATGAAACGAACCCGGCTCAATTCGTTTCATCACAATCCGACCTCGTATCAAAAAGATATCATATTTTAAACATTACACGTTTTTAATATAAATAAATTTCAATTTTTTTCTTTTATTATTAAACCTAAACTCATCATGGCCGTTCAATCCCCTAGCACGCATCAAGGCCATCCCCTAAAGCTTCTCCCCCAACCCAGTATACGCACGCGAGAACCCACCAACGCCGCCCACTACATCAAATTTCGCGACCCCCACCGCCAACTTCCACGTCGATCAGCGGACTTCATTCGAAAGCCCACGTCCCCGTCTACCACCGCGCCAAGTTTCAATGGGGTCGGCCCCCTATCTTGCTCGAAAAACGTGTATGAACGGCCGTGCTTCCAACCCAAATTCGCGTCGATCCTTTGCTCCATATTCCATCATCTTCGTATGGATTTCAAGCACTTGCAATCCTTTACAAGTTTCCAGTTGACAACTTTCGATAATTGTTGGCGGATTTGAAGAAATTAAGGGATGAAGGTAGGAAGATTTCGGCCATTGGAAATAATAGGGGCGGCGGCTGAAGCTAAGCCTAGGGTTTGAGTGTAAATTGAAGAAGTGAAGGTCCTTTTATAGAAAATTTGCAAATTACTATTCATCGAAAATTTCCCGAACTCCAAACGAAGCGTGCCGGTTGGCGTTTCTAAGGTTTACCCCGCGTTTCGAGCACAATGGAAGTGTTTTGGAGGCTAATTCGGTCATCTGTGCGAGTTACGGCAATAAACGATCAAATTAAATTAAATCGATTTAAACCAATTTCTATGCGTTTTGGCTTGCCCCAGACAAACAGTAAATCCGATTGACACGAAATTTGAAAACATGTAATAATATCACATTACGGATCCGATGAAACTTGTTTCTTCGAAATCCGAGACTGTTTAAAAAATGGCTGATTTCACTAGTCGATTAAATATTAAAATATTCAATTTTCACAAATTAACTCTAAATTCAATTTTAAAAGCTCCATAACATTGTTATAACTCCAATATGATATAATAAAATTTTACAAATCATTTTCAATCTTATTTAACCCAGTTTTTAACTATTTCTGTATTTTCAACTATTAAATTATCGATTTAATTATCCAATTAAATCCAGATATTCGAAATAATATTTATTCGACTTATAAATTTCACTTATTAATATTTAAAATCAATTAAATATATAATTTTTAATTGACAAAAATTCTGGGTCGTTACAATTATGAATTGGTTTCCAGATATGATAATCTTGGTTATTATCATAAATGGTTGTTGTATTTAATAATAAAATGTGTACAAATGAGTAAGCAAAATGAAATGTTTTAAGGAAGTAAAACATTTAGATAGGTATGACTTATAAATTGGAATTGAAAATGATCTGAATTATAAAGATTTAAATCTGGATCCATAATTTGAAAATTGTTTCAAAGTGATGTAGAAATAATAAATAATATTATTTAATATATTTGAATAAAAGGGTCCTATTCCAAATAAGCGATGTTTGAAAATTTTAAAGAAAATTTGTTATGAATTTAAAACCAAAGGTGGTTTAATATTTTAAAAACATGGCTGGGAGGGCCGAGAAATAAATATGTATATATGTATGGATATACATGATATTAAGGATAATTTGAAATAAACTCTAAATATTGAGATTTAAATTTGGAATGAGATATGATACCAAAAGTGATAAGTTTTTGAACTTAATAAGTGGGAAGATTATTTATGAAAAGTTCAAAATTTAAATTGGAAGTGCAAACTGGGTAAGGTTGACTGGATTAAGTGAATTGAGGTTAACTTTGGAAAGGTTAAATAAGTTGGAATGATCAACCTGATTTGAAAATTTCAAGATGAAATTAAGATTTAACTTGGGAAGTTGAATGGTTTATTTGAATTAGGAAATTTGAGTGATCTCAAAATGGGTTTGAGATTCAAAAATTGGAAATGGATGGATGTTTTAAAATATTTTGAATGGTAATAAGTTGAATTTTAAGGTTAAAAGTGAGCTTGGGAAAGTGAAATCACTTTGAACTTAAGTTTTGGATGTTTAAAGGAACTTGGAAGTTCAAATTGTTAAGGATTGGTTTCAAAATTTAAATTAGAATATATGAATTTGGACTTAGAATTAAATTGTTTAAAAACTTTAAATAAAGGATAATTTGGTCCAAGAGGTCAAACCAACATTTGAAATTCAACTCGAGTTTATATAATTCGAGATGATTTAAGTGAGATTGATTTTGAAATTAGTTCAAACTGAAATTTGATTTAAAATAATTTGGATTTGTGATTTAAGTTGAATAGTTTTGAATTCAAATGGAAATTTGAATTGGATAATTTGAAATGAAATTAAAGTTGAATGAATTCAAATTCAAATAGGAAGTTGATGAGAATTTGGAATGAGAATGGAAGTTAACCTAATTTGAATTGAAATTGAAAATTGGCAATTGATTGGAATTGGTATCAATTCAAATTGGAATTGAATCAATTTAAATTGAAATGGAAATTTAAATTGAATTGAAATTGAGTCAATTCAAGAGGAAGTGGAAATTTAAATGGAATTGATGGGAAATGGAAGTTGGGAATTGAACAGTTTGACTCTAGACTATTTTCAAAATGAATTGTTTTAGTACAAATCTATTTTTCCAAACTATTTACTATACAACTTTTCTTTTTAAACCTAAAACTATCTTATACTTGTTTTTTACAATTATTTTTGAAACTATTTAACAATTTTCCAACTATTTTACAAACTAATTACTGTTTTTCAACTACTTTATAACTAATTACTATTTTACAATTATTTAAAATTATTTAAAATTTCTATAGCTATTTGACTATTTTCAAACTATTTTACAATTACTTAACTAGTTTACAGATATTTTACAAACAAATAATTATTTTTCAAACTATTTATCTATTTTAATCTTTTTAAATTTATTTTCTAAATTTAAGCTGGACAGAGTCCGAACTGTTTATGGTTGAATATACATTTGAGATAAGGATTAAAGTGATAATCCAATGGAATTGTAAGAATTGTGATTATGTGAATAGGAATGGAATTAATTTGGCTAATAACCAATAAAGATAAATACGTAGGGTGTACGTATGTTATTCTATTCGCATAATGATTTGATCCAGATTCGAGCACAGAATTTCGAGATAGTATGTCGATCCGAGTTGTGATTTTTCACTCGATTTTTGACGGCGAACCTGGATATGGATTGTTGATTGGTTCTGGATATTCTCTATCATAGTTATGACCATGCAAGGAGAATGACGGTTTCTGATCCAGAAACCAGATCTGAGTCCGCACTAGGAAGTCGGGTGGACGATACTAGTTCGGAAATGAAAATTGTGTGATCGAGTGAACGATCAGATTGGTATAGTGTACGAATGATATTTGTGCATCATAAGGGTTTGAATGAAATTAGTACTTGGAATTTGTGAATAAATAATGTAAAATGGATTTTGAAATGAAAGATATATTTTGTGAAGTATATGATGGACTAAAATAGAAATTGGATATTTCCATGGTAAAAATTTACTTTTGGGAAGTAAGTAATATGGTTATTGACTTTATAGAGTAATCAAATTTAAATATTTGATTTGGAATAAATAAAGTTATATATCTTTGTTATATAAGATAAATCTCCCCTTGTTGAATCTTTTGCCAGAAGAAAAGGGTTTTTGAAAATGTTTGAAGTATAAAAGGAGTTTTATATAAGTTTGAAATGATCCAAAGTTTAAAAAAATTATATATATCTGTGTATATATATATATATAAAGGATCTTATGAGGATTTTAGAAAAGGTTTTGGGAACCTTTGGATTTGGAAAGGCTTTTGATATTTGGGTAAAATCAATATGAGAATTGGAAAGCCTAGTTTGAGAATTATCGATTTTGGAATAATCGATTGTGTGGAAAGGAGCTTTGTATGAGATCATACTTGGTGTATGATTTGGAAGATACTATATGTGTATAGTATAAAATGTTTTGATGATGACTCTGGGGAAAAAGGCGCACCCTTGAAATGAACTTCTCAGGAGTGTCACCGGGTGGTGCTGCCTTGAGCCCCGGGGGAGGGGGGTTCTAAAGTTGATCCTATGAGGAGTCCCCAAAAAAACTTGTTCCTGCGGATTATGAGTAGAGTATACCATAGCGAAAGTAGTGTGTGCCGTTGAGAGCCAACAGTCTGCGTTTGATTTTATATCGATAGACTACGACCTATGGTAACATAGCGAAAGTCGTGTGTGCCGTGAGAGCCAACGGTCTTCGTTTAATTTTGTATCGGTAGACTGCGACCTATGTTGGTGTGGAGAAGTTTCATTTTGACAGCGAAAATCAGAGGCCGCAGAGAGCCTGCAGTTACATGGACTTTTGCTGCGATGACAACGTAACCCTGGAATGTAACTGCGATCTGTCGGGGGTTCATGGCGTAATTGAGAGGCCGCAGAGAGCCTGCAGTTACATGGACTTTTGCTGCGATGGCAACGTAACCCTGGAATGTAACTGCGACCATGAACGGGGGTGATAATTTCCAGAGCATTCTCACTAAGATATTTCCTCGATTTCAAAACGCTTTCTATATTTTTAATAAAATTATTTTCTAAAGTATTTTCACTGGGTGTTGAAAATGGGACTGCTAAGTACTTATAGATTTTTAGTCCTACGCCTGATCAACGTATGACCGAATTTCTGTGAGAACGAAGATGGACTTGTGGAAACATCGAGTTATAAAAGTAAACTATTTTGGCAATATTATATAGATTTTAAATGTTTTAAAATGATCAAAGAATATTTTAACTAGTTTTAAAATATTTAATAAATTCTGGCTACATTCCTTTTCGAGGACGAAAAGATTCAAAGGGGGAAGGAATGTGATACCCCGGAATTCTAGACATCGGTAATCGATAAATAATTGGGTAAATTAATTGGAATTCTGATTGTTAAGAATGAAACAAATAAATTTGATGATTGATATTCATATCTGGGAAGATAATTATTTAATAGTCTCCTTTATAAATTATTTAGACTTGACAAAATTGTTATTTTCAAACAATAATAGTAATGTGATGTTTTTAAATATAGGTATAAATAGATTTTAAAATAGAATTATTATTTACAAATTTAATATGTGAATTGAATTTAAAATTTAATTTGAAGTTGGATTAAAATATTGAAATTCAAAGGATATATACATATCTTAAGTATATTTTTATATGATTTTATTTAGAATATAGTTGTTTTGTATTATTTTCTTTTAAAGGGTTTAATTTATATAAATTAAGATATGTATTTATTAATTAGGAAATTAATTATAAAAGCTTTTAACCATTTAAAAACTAATTTATTCATGCCTAATTACAAGTGTTGTTATATAAGCCTTTATAATAACATGTGTTAAATAGTTAAGTAGAGTGAAAGACAAACATTATATACATTTAAATGTAAAACATAAATGCATATGTACTTAAATAATTTAATAAAAAGAAAAAATTTATATAATAAAAGAAGTTTAACACTTGTAAACATATTAAGGTGGTTTTAAGGCACTTGTAAGGATATATGAATATGCGTAATGTAATTAAATAGTAAATGACAATGTAAGGTTTTTGACATGTGTCAACCTTTAATTTTACTTTTTTTAAATATATTTTCAATAAATCATATTTTAATTTATAAGCCATATACTTCCTCTCTTCCAAGTTTTAATTTTTTTCTCAGCTAAAACAAAGAAATTTTAGATCAAAAACTTGTTAATATCCAAACTTCAAAATTCCAAGCCTGTAAGCAATTTTTTTTCCAAAAACTAGAGAATCTTCTCAAAAAGGCTTCAGCTTGTTTCAATATTCAACTGAGCTTTAACAACAGATTCAACTTCAACTTGATCAAGTAAGCATACAGCAGGAATTCAAGATCAATTCAACAAAACAGCAAGCAAAATTGAAACAAAAGAAGTTCAAAACTAAACAAGCCTGGAACAAGTAAATCCGGGCTTTGTTTTCTTTCTGTCTGGTGAGTAATTCCTATCTTGTTTTAACTAAAATCTAGTTGCGTGACTAGAAGCTTGATGATAAATATGGTTGTATGTTGTTAAACTAGGAATATTTGTTTAAATCTGCTTGCATGTGAATGAAATATCAGAATGTGTCTCTGTTTTGAAAGTGTGCAGAGTACAAATTAGAGAAAGAAAATTCATTTCCTTTGGTTTGATCTTTGTTAGACTATGATTCTTTAACAAAATATGTTTGTTAAGTTTAAACCAAAAATTTGGAAATATTCTTAAGTAAAAAATAAAAATAATAATAATAATAATAACATTTTCTGGAAAAATATAAAATACAGAGGAACAATGGTTTTGATAAAACCAAATGCCTAAATGTGTAAACTTAACTTTATAATCTGAATCCTCTATTGAAAACTTGTTTTTTTAAAACTGAAAATTCAAAATTTAGTTGAGTTTTGATGAAGTATTTCAGGATTGATAAAAAATGGTTGTTTGGTCGAAATCTGGTGATGGAGTGGTTTCGAGTGGTCGAGGTTTGAGACGGAGCTGTAATGATGAACAATGAAGTTGAGAAAAATGGTGGAGTAAGAGTTTGTTCACCGTGGCGTTGAAGATTGATGATTTTGTTTTTAAACCCTAGTTTGGTCTGGGTTCATATAATTGGTCGCGGTGAATTGGAATATGCATCGAGTTGGGTCGGATCATGTTAGATCGATGCGGGACGTCGTGACACTGCTGGGGGTAGAACGGCAGATATTCTAAAGGTAGAGTTTGTCGACGGCGAGGAGGATTTGGCGATTGTTTTAGTTCCAAATTTGGGAAATGGCGAATTTGATGTATAGGCTGATCAAGGAATCTGGGTGGTTGAAATTGGTCGGGGTATCGTCAGTGACTGACTGGAGGGGTCGTAGTTGATCGGAGGCCCTCCAAGGCCGTGTGCACGTGTACGCATTTTCGTGCATATCAGTTGTTTTTTTTTGGGTATTGCTTCGGGGAAGATGAGGGTTTTATTGTTGGCAACTTCGTGTCATCCCTGTTGTTTGGATTTGAACTGTTCGCTGAAGATAATAGAAGATAGAAGAAGGAATTTCGTTGTTTTCGTGGGTTCTGGTCTTGGTGGGCCGAGAAGTAGTGGGCCGGTTGAATTAAGTTTTTTTTAAAGAAATAAAAGATAGTTAAGTAAAAGAAGTGAAAGAGTAAAAGGAAGTAAAGGGTATATAAAGAAGTGTTTCCATACTACTTAGTTGGTTAATTTGGAATAAGTTAGCTTGGGTTTGGGATTAGACCTGCGTATTTTTGATACCGATAAAGATAAAGGTTTTAAAGTCAAATATAATAAGTTAATAATTTAATTTTATTTCTATGTGATCTCAAATGAGATTTAAAAATGATTAGGTACTTAATTAAAATAATGGTTTATCTTAAACTAAATCGGGGCTTGATTCTTGTTGGATAAATTAATCAATGTAATTACTTAAAAGTCATTAATTAATAAAGGGTATATTAATTAACTTAATTTAATTACGAATGATTAATAGAGTGATTAAATAAAGATAATTACTTAAGATAATAAATTAAAGGATCATTAATTAATTTAAGGTTAATCACTTAATGAAATCAATTAATGATAATTACTTAATGAAGTAATTAAAGGAATAAATTACTCAGTATAATTAAGTTGATCTGGTTAATTTTAGTTAATTAATTCAGTTTAATTAATTAAAAGTAATCATTTGATATTGAGTTAAGTATAATTACTTAAGGTAATTAATGAGGTGTAATTACTTAGTGAAGTAATTAGTGGATAATTACTGGATGTAATTAATTTAAGGAAATTACTTGATGGGTAGTTATTAAAGGATAATTACTTGATGGATAATTAATGTTAACGATAAAAATGGCTTTAACCTAACACCCGGTGTAGCTCGTGATGAAGTGAAAGCTTCACCCGTTTGCACGGGAATCAAAGTAAAAAGAAAATTGTCGAAAATTAAAAGAGACAGAGATTTTTATAGTGGTTCGGCTTCTAATAAGCCTACGTCCACTTTACATCTTTCATTATGTTTTTCGAGCACACTTTACAAGATTACCACACTTTTACAACACGATCTCTTGATTACAACACTTTTACAACACGATCTCTTGATTGCAACACGATTAGAGAAAGGAAATTGGAATTTTGATGATGGATTACTCCTTGGATTCATGTTGAATGAAGTAGATTACTTGATGAAGATTCTTCGGTGTTTGAAGTGTTTGGAGAGTCGAGAAATCAGCAGAGTCTCGGTGCTTTGGAATCCGGAAAAGTCCCTTTCTAGTTGGAGTAAGTGGAGTATTTATAGGAGAGTTCGGAGTTAGGTCGGTAGGGACGACCTAAGGGTTAGGTCGTAGGTCGGTAGGGACGACCTAAGGGTTAGGTCGTAGGTCGTAGGTCGGTAGGGACGACCTAAGGAGATTGGTAAGCAGCTTAATATGTTGAGGTACCAGGAGCGATCTAAGGAGTTGGTAGGTCGTAAACGACCTAAGAAAGTATGGTTCACGACTTAAAGAAATGGCGATCTAAGGGAGTGAGTAAGTAGTAGGTCGTTAGGTCTTAAGTCGCTAAGTCGTTAGGTCTTAGGTCGCTAAGTCGTTAGGTCTTAGGTCGCCAAGTCGTTAGGTCTTAGGTCGCTAAGTCGTTAGGTTGCAACCTTTAGGTCGGCAGAAGTGTTAGGTCAGGTACTGGTTAGGTCGTGAACAGGTTAGGCCGCATGAGTTTCTGAGTGGGTAGGTCGCTCATGCCTTTAAGCAGTTAGGTCGCTGGAAGCTCTAACCCGTTAACTCGTTGGAAGCTCTAACCCGCTAACTCGCTGGAAGCTCTACCCCGCTAACTCGCTGGAAGCTCTAACCCGCTAACTCGCTGGAAGCTCTAACCCGCTAACTCGCTGGAAGCTCTAACCCGCTAACTCGCTGGAAGCTTTAGCTCGTTAACTCGCTGGAATTTTAGCTCGTTGGATACTCCATGCCCCAGGTCGAACACCGTAGCGGTGGCGTTGCCCCCGCACCCCCACCTTGGGGGGTTGGCACCCCCCCGACCCCCCTTCCGTAGGGGATCTTAGATGAGAAATATTTCAATAGAACTTGCCTTATTGAGATGCTGAGTTGACCAATCTTTGAGACGAGCTATCTTTGGTTTTCTCGGTCGATCTTTTGATATCACGGCCTTGCTGAAAAAGGCGGGATAACACTTGCCCCCCAAAACATGCCTTATGGTAGGAAGGTGTGTTTTGTAATGCCAGAATCTGGACGTTCATATCCTGTTGATAACCTGTAAAGGAATTGACAGTTTCATATGGCCCCAAATGATGACCGTTCGGGATTGATTTATTTGGGATGAAGCGCGGCAGTTCATGGTCAAGCGCTTTACTTCAAATGACGACCTTTCACGGTCGAGCCATTTGAGGTGAAGTGCGGCACTGTGCGGTCAAGCATCTAAATCCATGCGACGATCGTTCAGGATCGGGTCATTTGTGGCAAAATGCGATCATTCATGGTCAAGCGCTTTACTTCGAATGACGACCATTTGGGGTCGAGCCACTCGTGGTAAAATGCGGCCCTGCACGATCAAAATGACAACTATTCATGGTCAAGCGCTTTACTTCAAATGACAACCATTTGGGGTCGAACCATTTGTGGTAAAGGGCGGCCCGACGCGGCCTAATAGTAGAGCTCAACCATTCATGGTCAAGCGGCTTACTTCAAATGATGACCACTCGGGGTTGAGCCATTTGTAGTAAAGTGCAGCCCTGAGCGATCAAGTGGTAAAGCACGGCCGCTCATAGTCAATCGCTTAACTTCAAATGACGATCGTCCGGGATCGAGCCATTCGAGGTGAAGCACAGCCGTCCGTGGTCAAGCATTCAACTTTGTATGATGATCAGGATCAGGTGAAGTGAGTTGAAATGCAACCGTCAATAGTCAAGCGCTTTACTTCAAGTGACGATCGTTCGGGATCGAGCCATTTGAGGTGAAAGTGCGACTGTTGGCGGTGTGAAGCACGGCCGTTCATTGTCAAGTGCTTAACTTCAAATGACGACCATTCGTGATCGAGTCATTTGAAGTCAAGTGCGGCCCTGCGCGATCAAGCACTTAAATCTATGCGACGATTGCTTAGGATCGGGTTATGAGTTAAAGCACGGCCGACCACAGTCAAGCGACTGTTGGCGGTCAAGCACTTAAATCCATGAGTTTTTGACTGTTCAAAGTCGGGTGCCTGTTCATAGGACTTAATCATTGAGACTGTTCGAAGTCGGGTGCCTGTTCGTAGGGCTTGATGATACCTATTCGTAGGGCTTACACATTTCAAAATCATGAAAAATCAAATATTCAACTGAAAAGTTGTCATGTAGAAATGCCTGGAAAAGTCAAACCCAAACATTCGAAGCAAATCGTGAAAGAAATGTGGAATCAAATCCAAACATCGGAAGCAAATCATGAAAGCACAGTGGAATTAAATCCAAACATCAGAGGAAAAACATGAAAGCAAAATAGAGTCAAACTCAAACATCAGAAGAAAAACATGAAAGCCATGTAGAGTCAAACTCAATCATCAGAAACAAATCATGAAAGCAACGCAGAGTCAATCTCAATCATCAGAAACAAATCATGAAAGCAATGTCAAGCCTAGTCCAAACACAGAAGGTAAAGTAATCAGTCATCAGAAGTAAAATACAAAAGTAAAGTAGTAAACCATCAGAAGTAAAATTCAAAAGCAAAGAATTGACGTCCGAGTGCAAACATCTACATTAGTATGATTTATAGTTGTATCAGAGCATGCCTGGGGATCGATCGTGGTCCCATACATGTGTGAACAACTTAATTGTGTTGATGTAGATTTTCCACTCATTTGTCATAACCTCAATTGTTCGATGATAGGTCGACGCTTTGATCCTGAGGCATCTCCAGTTGGTGCAGATGGTCGTTCTTGTTCCACCGTTGCAGCCTTCTTTTTCACATATTGAGATAGCAAACCATCCCGATATCCCCTCAATTTCATCTTTCAAGTGTCTGCAGTCATTCGTTCTATGGCCATTTAGCTCATGGAACAAGCAATATTGTCCGACCTTTTCTCATTGTTAGTTGGATCTCTCTTAATTGGCTTTCGATAAGGAACATGTCCCTTGGTGTCTTGATAGATTCGCTCCAAGGTCTCATTCAACTCTGCATACGAGGTGAATCTCAACCTCCGCTGTTGGCGTGCTGATTTATCATTCTTATCCTCAGCCTTTCGTTTGCCTTTGCTGGTTTCTGCACATTTCCCAGGAGGATTCCCGCTTTTAACCACAAAAACATCGGTTCCTTCTCCTTCTTCTATATCAGCATTTGCGTCCTCTAATCGTAAGAACCCTTTGGCCTCATGGAAAAATTCTCCCAAATCCATAGGAGGATCTTTGGTCAATGAATTCTTGAACTCTGTGCCATCAGCTATGCTCGACACAGCTGTAATTAGAACCATGGATGGATCTGGTCGATCCACCGATGCCGTGGCTGCATTGAATCGCGTCAAAAAACTTCTCAAAGATTCTCCGGTTCTTTGCTTTAGTACTGTCAAACTCATAACATTCTTGGGCCTCGAGATGTGGACCCTGAATTGCCTCATAAACCTCTCAATCAAATCATTCCACGTTTCAATCGATCCATTTTCCAATTGTCTGAACCATAGTGCCGCAATATCTGTCAAGTACAGTGGAAAGCACCGGGCCATAACTTCCTCTGATGCCCCCGGCACTTCCATATGCCTCATATATTTTGTCAGATGAACTGTAGGGTCTGTCCTTCCATTGTACATATCCAACGATGGTAGCTTAAAATCTGGTGGGTTCTTAGCTCGCCTGATTGTTACGGTAAAAGGACTTCTATTGACATCCTCCAAGTCTTTGTTTACCAAACCACCTTTCATAGCCTTTTTGACCATTTCCGCTAATCTTTCGTTATCTCTTAGTGACAGTCCTCGCCCTTGGCTTTCGTCTTTCCCCCCGAGTTCACGAGGGGATGGTGGAATTTATTCTTCTGGTTGGCTTTCTGTTCCTCTTCGATTCTGTGCTCCAAGTTGCCTAATCTGATGAAACAAATTCTGGATCAAATCCTCTTGCTTTTCATCATTGCCTCCATCTCCTCTCTTGTAACAAAGGCTGAAGTTTGGCTTGCTCTCGAAGAAGCCTCTTGACTTCCTTCATGCTGACTATTCTCTGGTCTTTGTAGTCTACTCGATCGCCTTACCATAGTTCTTCGGATTTCAGTCTCAATCTCCCGGATTCAAGTATTAATTAATAGGATTCCTGAGTTCAATTCTCAGTGAACGCACCAAAATGTTAACGATAAAAATGGCTTTAACGCTAACACCCAGTGTAGCTCATGATGAAGTGAAAGCTCCACCCGTTTGCACGGGAATCAAAGTAAAAAGAAAATTGTCGAAAAGTAAAAGAGATAGAGATTTTTATAGTGGTTCGGCTTCTAATAAGCCTACGTCCACTTTACATCTTCCATTAAGTTTTTCGAGAACACTTTACAAGATGACCACACTTTTACAACACGATCTCTTGATTACAACACTTTTACAACACGATCTCTTGATTACAACACGATTAGAGAAAGGAAATTAGAATTCTGACGATGGATTACTCCTTGGATTCATGTTGAATGAAGTAGATTACTTGATGAAGATTCTTCAGTGTTTGAAGTGTTTGGAGAATCGAGAAATCAGCAGAGTCTCGGTGCTTTGGAATCCGAAAAAGTCCCCTTCTAGTTGGAGTAAGTGGAGTATTTATAGGAGAGTTCGGAGTTAGGTCGGCAGGGACGACCTAAGGGTTAGGTCATAGGTCGGTAGGGACGACCTAAGGAGATTGGTAAGCAGCTTAACATGTTGAGGTACTAGGAGCGACCTAAGGAGTTGGTAGGTCGTAAACGACCTAAGGAAGTATGGTTCACGACTTAAAGAAATAGCGGTCTAAGGGAGTGAGTAAGTAGTAGGTCGTTAGGTCTTAAGTCGCTAAGTCGTTAGGTCTTAGGTCGCTAAGTCGTTAGGTTGCAACCTTTAGGTCGGCATAAGTGTTAGGTCGGGTACTAGTTAGGTCGTGAATAGGTTAGGCCGCATGAGTTTCTGAGTGGGTAGGTCGCTCATGCCTTTAAGTAGTTAGGTCGCTGGAAGCTCGAACCCGTTAACTCGCTGGAAGCTCTAACCCGCTAACTCGTTGGAAGCTCTAACCCGTTAACTCGCTGGAAGCTCTAACCCGCTACTCGCTGGAAGCTTTAGCTCGCTAACTCGCTGGAAGCTTTAGCTCGCTAACTCGCTGGAAGCTTTAGCTCGTTGGATACTCCATGCCCCAGGTCGAACACCGTAGCGGTGGCGTTGTCCCCGCACCCCCACCTTAGGGGGTTGGCCCCCTCCCCCGGACCCCCCCCTTCATAGGGGATCTTAGATGAGAAATATTTCAACAGAACTTGCCTTATTGAGATGCTGAGTTGACCAATCTTTGAGACGAGCTATCTTTGGTTTTCTCGGTCGATCTTTTGATATCACGGCCTTGCTGAAAAAGGCGGGATAACAATTAAGTAATGATTTCTCAGTGTAATTGAAGGATTAATTTGTATAATTAATCAAGGAGTTGGTCTAATTTATGAAGTAATTAAGGAAAGTTAATTTCCGATTGTGATTAATAAATGTAATTAAGTTAAAGGTTAATTATTATATGAAATTTAAGAATGATTAACCAGTGAAAGTAATTAGAGAATCATTAATTTATGTAATTAATGGAAGCGATCAATCTTGCTTATTAATGATTAAATGATGATGGGTGCTTTGAATTGGTTGATATCTCTGATATGAATTGCTTTGTGATATGATATGTTGGATGGACGATGATAATGTGATTATCAATCGATTATGAATTGCTGTGTAAAAGTGTTATTCGACAATTAAAGTTGAATAGTATTTAATTGGACAACTTGGATTTAGATGACATTGGATTCAAAGAGACCGGAGTCGGGTATTAGTAAATACCCGAAACCACTTCCATTCTTTATATTTTGATGTGTGGAATCAATAGAATGAAATGGAATGATTAAAGTGCATTGGACCATTTAATCTAAGTTTTGGTGCTTAGAAATTGATGTGCGTTGTAAGTAATGTCTATAATGACTTGTAAAGTTGTAAATTGATACAAGTTACCCCGAGTTACCCCGGGTTTATATAAGTTGTAGGTTTTGGGTTCCATGTTAGATGGGTTTACTCACGTTGGTTTCCAGCCTGACCCGGGTGTTACTTTGATGTGATGCTCGGGTCAGACCGAGTATTATAGCTTTTCAGGTAAGGACGTTCTAGAGTTCAGGAGGCGAGCTGGATGGCAGGGACATATGGAGTGTTTCCTCATGTGTATATTATTGCTGATTATCTAGGACATGTTTTTAAATTGTCCTGTGCTGTGTAATAGTTGTAACTCTGATGTATAAATGTATAAGTGTTTTGATACAGTTCTTCTTTGTAAAACTATTATTTATGTGATATTATATTTTATCCACTGCAAATGTGAGATTCTGAGTTTGAGTTTTCTGTTTTCTTCTTCTTTCTCTTTCTTCTTTTCACTAACTATCTGGAATTTTCGGGATCGAAATTTCAGGGTCGTTACATCTAATGAAATAAGATTAAAGAAAAAAATACAGAATCTTGCAGCGAAAGGATAAAATATAATACAAAAAATAAATACATAAATAGTTTATGAATTCATGAAGCTATTTACAACAAAATCAAAATTGACATTTTTTACAGGCAGAGTAGACAAATGCTATAATAGTAATAGATACGGTCCTTAACTCCGTATTCGTCTTCAGAAACAAATTTCTTTACTAAACTGATACTCGGTTTGACCAGAGCGTAAAGTGTAACAAAACACTCGAGTCAGGACTAACATTCTTATGTAAGTAAGTCAACCCAAGTGAAATGTATTTATAACTCAATAAGTGAAATGCTCAGGTTTAAATAAACATCATCTTTAATATTATAAATTAGTTCATTTCAAATACTGATTCTCATATTCTTTTCAAATTGATTCGTTATTAAATTCAACTTCAGATTCAAATTTCCATATCACAAGACAGTTCATTATCATAACTTCAAATTTCAGTTCATGATTTCCATATCAAAATTATCTCAATGAAATCTTTATATTCAAATAATTTGAACTTAAAAAATTTGGGTGGAAATGGAATTTAATTAAAAGGTATTATATGACTGTAATAGTTAAATTTTAATATACAATATTAGTTAAAACAGTCGTAGAATATAATTGATTAAATTTAATCTAAAATTGTTTAATAAAATATAAACAGTTAAATTTAATATCAAAGTAGTTTAATTAAAAATAGTTATAAAATATAAATAATTAAAGTTGCTATAAAATAGTTTGTTTAGATATAGTTATAAAATATAAATGGTTAAATATAAAATAGTTTAATAAACTAGTTATAAAACATAAATCGTTAAATTTGATGTGAAATCCAAACCAAACCAATCACATTCCATGATCCAGTCCGAACCATATATCAACATTTCCAATCCCGGCTTAAATCAATTCAGATTTCAACTTTCATATCAACTTAACGTTTAACGGATTAAATTTCTCATTTATACTATTTACTCAATTTAACCCAAATTATCCATTTTCATCATTCAAATCCAATTCTTATAAACTTCAACAATTTCCTTTAAAAAATTAAATATTTAATAATTCCAAATTCATATCTTTTCATAAGTCAATTTTTGACAAATCAATTAAATCTTTTAAGGTTTAACTTGAAATTTTATACCATTTTGTTCATTTAATCTTTAAATTGAATCAGTCCAATTTCTACATTAATTGTAAATTAATTCACTGAATCATATCAAATTTTTGGATTAAACTAAACCTTTCCATAAAATCTATTAAATTAAAATCAAGTAACAAGTTTAAATCTAAAACCCCTTTAAAACTTTTCATTAGATCAATTTAAATTTCAATTTCATAATTTCAAGTTCAACATTAAATTAAACTTATAATATTTCAATTTAAATTCTAAATCAATTTATTTAAACCCAAAGTTGTTTTATATTGGGTATATATCATTTCAACCGAAAGTGATTTCCTATTTATCAGGGTACTTGCAGTGTGAGAAAAATAAAATAATAACATAACATGTCAATGATCAACATACATGTATAATTAACGATTTAATATATATATATGTATGTATGTATGTATGTATGTATGTATGTATGTATGCACGCACACACACATACACGCACATGCCTAACTGACGTATCACATGTGTCACATAACATAAACAACATAAGTGAATATTTTCAAATTCTAACATGTCATATACTATAATAACATATAAATATATAACATGACATATATATAAGAAACTTGCAAGGTGATTTACAATAAAATAACATGGCATATGTCACAACAAATTACATAGCAACCACTTACAAATCATGTCAACTTGCATAACATGGGTGGGTCGTTTTTTTCACGTGCAATATGTGTCAAAGATGTGTCATTTTATAAGTCAAAATGGACATATAAATTAATTTATATCATATGAATTTAACTAAATAAAATCCTAACTAAGACAACATTTCAATAACTTTTCACATGCTATCAGTTCATTAACTTTAAAATATCAGTCGTGAGTGATTTCTTACCTTTCGCTGGTACGAAGGTGATGATAAAAATGGAGCAATATGGAGATTTCTAGCAAAGATCCAAACTACGGACAAACCTGAAACTAGGTCATCTTTAAGAAAATATTCGGACCAGAATATCACTGAGTCTGTAAAAGTGACTAACTAGAAATTTGTTGCAAATTATTTTCTCTCCACTTTCAAAAAATAAATCACTCAAAAAGCTTCAGTCTTGAGGAAGTTATGGTCAACACAAATATAGGCGTTTTCTAAGTTGAAAATCTAAGTTCAAAAATACTTCGAAAAGATTTGAGTTTTTGGCACAGAAAATTAAAGAATTTGAAGAACTGGTCTAAAAGAAAAGGTTGAAGCCATTGGAAAAATAAATGGTTTGACAAAAAGAATCACATAATTTTTTTATTTCCTGAATGAGATATGATTGATACAATATGGGTTATTTTTGGCCAAAACTGCACCCGAGAAAGGACTTGAAAATGAATTTTTGATATAGAAATATTCGAAATAGGAAGAAGGTTTCAATAATAAAGTTGTTGCCATTGAAATTATACACGGTTTAAAGAAATTATTTTATTTAGAGTAGTTTAGTGGAATATAGAAGCCATGGAAATAAGGGTAAGAAAGAGGGAAAAAGGGAAGGGGAAAAGAAGGGAAAAAAGAGAAAGCGGAGGAGAGGTAAGGTGGGGCTTTGGCCATGGGTTGCTGCCGTAGGTTGTGGGTGGTGATGGAGGTGGGTGGCGGCAGCAAGGTGAGGGGAAAAGTGGTGGTGTGGGTGAGGGAGAGGGAGGTGAGGCAAAGGTAAGGGAAGATGGGGGCAAAGGAGAAAGGAAGGAGATTGATTTGGTTTTGGAGGTCGATTATTTTTAGATCTAGGGATTAGAAAGGAAAGAGAAGATACTAATAATTTTTATTGAGAGAGGATAAATGAGAGGAAGAGATGTTTTGTACGTACCTATTCATAAGAAATGAAAAGGTACCGTCTCTTTAATTTCCCAAAGCCCATTAGTCTACTAGTCTATTTGCATTCTAATGACTTCTTAAATTCCTAGAAGCCCAATAACTAAATAAGAGAGCCCATTAGAAACATAGAAAAGAGGAGAATAACATATGTAAATACATGTTTGCACAAAAAATGGGCAAACACCTCCAAGTCGTATGATTTAGTTGATTATACGTTGCTCTTAGTGATTTGGGTGATTTATGCAAATATATAAAAAGCAGGCACTAAATTGTAAAAGACACACGGGTTTATAGTGGTTCGTCCAGAACGTGCCTACGTCCACTTTATATGTTATTCTCCTCTTCTATTCAGATTACAAGTACAAAGCTTTGATTACAAGTAACTGAAAGTTGTTTGAATGTTCTATCTGTGCTCGAGCTCTCAAACTTTTCTGCCATTATTGTACCCCTGCCCCTCTATTTATAGAGTGAGGTTGGGGGCATGGGTCTTGGACGTATATAGCTGCTAGTGGGCCTGGGCTGAAGCTATCTGGCCTGTTGACGTTGGTCCGGTTGTGGGTGGTCCGGTAGTGGTTGGAGCGGTAGAGGTTGATCCGGTGGTGAATGGAGAAAAGGGGTCGGTTCGGTAGTGGTTGGAGTGGTAGAGGTTGATCCGGTGGTGAATGGAGAAAAGGGGTCAGTTCGGTAGTGAATGCTGGGAGCGGTAGAGTTTGATCCGGTGGTGAATGGAGAAAAGGGGTCGGTTCGGTAGTGCCTGGTCCGGTGGTAGTTGATTCGGTGGTGGGTGTATTGGGATTCTGGTTCGGTAGTGAGTGTTTGGAGGTGGTTGGTTCGGTAATTCCTACCTAGCTTTGGCTCGGTTGCATGGATTTGGACCGGTAGTCCTTGGTCCGGTCTTCTTTCCCTTGCTTCTGGTCCGGTGGTGGAAATGCGCCTAACACTTGCCCCCCAAAGTAGGGCATGTGCATGCACATGGCGTGCTTTGTCTTGAACTTGGGTGTTTCCATCCGGTCTGTAACGCCGATCCAACTGGTCCGGTCATTGATATTTGCTTATAAATAGGGGCCTAACGCTTCCATTTTTTTCCTCATCAGCCGAACCACCACCTGTCTTTGCCGGATCAAACTATCTTTTCTGCCGAATTGAACGTGTTAACCGAGTCAAACCCTTATCTTCGCTGAACCAGGTGAGGCCCTACTCTGCCGAATGAACTTTCATTTTCAATCACCGAATGGACTCGGGGACCTTGTGTACCGAATGAACCCGAAAGCTTTGATTTACCGAATGGGTTCGTGGCCTCCAAGTACCGAATGAACTTGCCGATTGACCTTTTACCCTTGTACTAATGTTTGAGTTACGAGTGAAATCCCAGACTACATGGTTTATATGTTTATGTACAAGAAAAGAAAGTACCGCCCTTCATACTTTAGTTGTAGATGGTAACTTTGAATGTCTTGTGTGACTGGGGATGGAATGTAGCTGAGTGGCCTGTCATCCAGCTGTGAGTTTTCATTTCCATTAGCGAGTGTCTCCTATTTTGTGCCCTGTACTTTAAGGGTTGTTATAGAGGATAGGACGAAAGTTTTTAAATAGGATGGAAATATAAGAAAATAGTAAAACTTCCGATCATGGAAGGCCTTCGATGTGCTTAAGTTCATGGCAAATGGGTTTGGTAGTCACTTTCCCTAGCTGTGGGTCTTGGAGACATTCGTCACCCATCTTACGCCTCCGCGGGGAGTTTTTTTTTACCACAGCCGTACTTAAGACATATCGGAGCCGAGATCGCGCACAGTAACTACCCGGGCCATTATGGCCCGTAATCGTGGGTATTATTCGATTTACCATGGCCGGCTAGCGTGGGTGTCGATCGTCAACTATGAACTGCCCCTGGCTGGCCACACCTTATGTTGGGGCTTATAATCGGTTCACAGTCGCCGGCGAGCCGAACGCCGTAATGAGCTGCCTCGGCTATAGTCGGCCTTCTCGGTGGCTTATGATCGGCTCATTACAGTTGGCTTTGAGGGCCGTCGCGAGCAATGAGTTAACCCACAGCAGAGGGGTACTGGAGCAAAAGTGTCTCGTTGACGAGGGCATAGATTCGTATAGTACCTGTTGGGTCTTGTCCAGATGAGGTTTTGCCGTGAAGTATCCAGAATGGAAATGCCGTTATACAAGATTTTGTTCAACAGAAAAGGATAAAGCTTAACAAGCAGCCAAGATATAAAGAAACAAGTTAAAAAGAGAGACAAGATTTTTAAAGTCGTTCGGCACGAAAATGCCTGTGTCCACTGATTCTCTTTGTTAATTCACTTCATATGGGCAGTACAAGTTAAGAAAAGCATCGACGAAGGTGTTGGATGTTCCATGCCCTCTGGAACACCTCTCCGTCCACTGTTGACAAATTATAAGCTCCGTTGTGGAGATCTTTGTGAATTACATAGGGTCCGTCCCAGATAGGATCCAGCGCTCCGGGGCGCGGGAAGATCCGTTTGAGAACAAGATCTCCTTCTCGTAAGTTGCGGTGCTTGACTTTAGAGTTGTATCGTGCGGCCATTTTTTGCTTGTGAGCTGCCGCTTTAAGTGCTGCATCATTTCTTCTTTCTTCAATTAGGTCCAAAGACATGTGTAGGAGTTCTTCATTCTCTTCTGGGTTGTAGTGGATCCTACGGTGGGAGGGCACTACAGTTTCAACTGGGAGCATGGCCTCCGATCCGTATGCCAAAGAGAAAGGAGTATGTCCTATTGATGTTCTGTAGGATGTGCAGTACGCCCAAAGTGCCGTAGAAAATTCGTCCACCCAAGCGCCTTTTGACTTTTCAAGTTTCTTCTTGATTAGAGTTTTGAGAATTTTGTTGACAGCTTCGACTTGCCCGTTTGCCTGGGGATAAGCTACAGATGAGAAGCTTTTGTGAATTCCGTGCTCTCAGCACCAGTCGGTTAATTCCTCGCTGTCAAATTGAAGTCCATTGTCTGATATGATTTTGAGTGGAACCCCGTACCTGCATAAAACATTTTTGATCAAGAAGTTAATAACTTTTGCCGAAGATATTTTATTTAAAGGTTCCGCTTCCACCCATTTGGTGAAATAGTCGACTGCCACTATAGCATATTTGGCTCCGCCTCGGCCCATCGGCAGTTCGCCAATTAGGTCAATTCCCGATACCGCAAAGGGCCAAGGACTGGTCATCTGAGTAATCTCATTGGTTGGTAGTCGAGAGATTTTAGCAAATTTCTGACATCTGTCGCATTTTTTGACGAAGTCCAAGGCGTCTTTGTTTAAGGTGGGCCAGAAATATCCATATCGGAGTATCTTCTTTGCCAGAGTCTGCCCTCCAGTGTGGTGTCCGCAGGTTCCTTGATGGATGTTGGATAAGATTTCCTTGGCTTCCCTTCCGGTGACATATCTTAATAATGGGTTAGAGAAGCCGCGCCGATAGAGGATGCCTTCTTGTATCGTGTAGCGGGAAGCTCTCCTCAAGATTTTCTTGACTTCGCTACGCCCGTCGGGCAATGTGCCACTTTGCAAGTATTTCCGGATAGGAGTCATCCAAGTTTCTTCTTCGATTGCAGCTATCAGATCCTCTTGTTTGAAACTTGGGGCTAGTTGTTTTGAGAAGGCTATCGTTCCAGAAATGGTGTTGTTCTTCATGCTACCTTGCTTTGCCAGTTCGTCGGCCTATCGGTTCTCCTCTCGAGGAACGTGTTTGATTAAATAGTGATCCAATTGATTGAGCAACAACTTGGTCTTCTTTAGATATGCTGTGAGTCGTCCTCCTCGAGTCTGGAATTCTCCTAGTATTCGATTTACAATGAGTTGAGAATCACTATGGAGACATAAAGAGCTGACTCCAATTTCTAAGGAAAGTTCTAGTCCTGCTATTACTGCTTCGTATTCTGCATCGTTGTTAGTGGCAGCGAATTCTAACCTTAGGGCATAGTGCAGCTTCCTTCCCCTGGGGGTGATTATCACAATACCTGCCCCCGAGCCCTGTTCGTTTGATGCTCCATCTACAAAGAGATTCCACTTGATATCTTTTGCTATTTCAGATTGATCCTTAACTCCGTTGGTAGTGAATTCGGCAATAAAATCGGCCATGGCTTGTCCTTTGATAGCGGTGCGAGGATGGTAGGTGATATCATATTGACTCAGTTCAATGCACCACTTAAGTAGTCGCCCAGAAGTGTCGGGGCGATGGAGTACCTGCCTTAGCGGTTGATCGGTTAGAACTCTGATGGAATGAGATTGGAAATAGTGTCGTAGCTTCCGTGACGTGATTAGCAAACAGTATGCTAGCTTCTCAAGTATAGGGTATCTGGCTTCTGCCCCTGTAAATCTCTTGTTTACAAAGTATACAGGTCGCTGTGCGTGGTTGTCTTCTCTCACCAAAGCGGCGCTTAAAGCATGGGACGATACAGCAAGGTATAGGTATAGTTCCTCGCCTTCATTTGGAGTTGAGAGTACTGGTGGTTTCTGGAGGTGTTCGATTAAGTTAAGAAGGCTGTCGAGCATTCGTCAGTCCATTCGAACTTTCCTTTGTCTTTCTTCAGAGCTTCAAAGAAAGGGATGCATTTGTCGGTCGCTTTAGAGATGAACCTGCTTAGGGCAGCAACCTTCCCGTTTAGGCTTTGCATCTCTTCGCGTGGATGGTATCTTGATATCTTGCAAAGCCCGGACTTTTTCGGGGTTTGCTTCAATCCCCCTGGCATGGACGATGAATCCCAAGAACTTTCCTGACGATACTCCGAAGGAGCACTTTAGAGGATTCAGCTTCATTCCATATTGGCGAAGTACTTGAAACATCTCGTCTAGGTGGTTTATGTGATCGTTGGCTTTCCTCGATTTTACCAGCATGTCATCCACATAAACTTCCATAGTTCGTCCTATTAATTCTGCAAACATCTTGTTGACGAGGCACTGATAAGTAGCTCCGGGGTTTTTAAGTCCAAATGGCATTCCTTTGTAGTAGTACAATCCCCGGTCAGTGATGAAACTAGTGTGATCTTGATCTGGGGCGTGCATAGGGATCTGGTTATATCCTGAGTATGCGTCCATAAAGGATAAGAGTTCGTGTCCGGCTGTGCTGTCCATGAGCTGATCGATTCGGGGGAGAGGGAAGAAGTTCTTCAGGCAAGCGTCATTTAAGTTGGAGAAGTCGATGCATGTTCGCCACTTCTCGTTAGCCTTCTTTACCAGTACCGGGTTGGCGATCCATTCTGGGTAGATGGCTTCTCGTATGAAGTCATTGGCAAGTAAGTTCTTTACTTCTTCCTCGAGGGCTGCTGATCGTTCTGCCCCCATGCTCCTCTTTCTCTGCTTTACTGGCACCTTGGTGGGATCGATGTTCAGTACGTGGCATGCTACGTCCGGGGCAGATTCCTATCATATCGGCGTGCGTCCATGCAAATACATCCATGTTGTGGCGAAGAAAATCGACGAGTTGATCCTTCAACTTCGCTCTTAACTGAGACCCAACTCTTAGTAGTCTACTTGGGTCGTGTTTGTCTACAGGTATAAATTCCGTAGCCTCTGCAGGCTCGGTGGTGGCCTCCTCCTCTTTATCCCTGGGGTCTAGTTCGTTGAAAGGATCGCTGGTATATCGAAGAGGAGGGGCTTTCTTTAATTGCTATGCTTCCAAGTTTTTCTTGCAGAGAGAAGTCTCTTCATCCTTCCCTTTATCCTTCCTGCGGTTATTGCAAAGTTCAGTCACATAGCAATCTCGAGCGGCGTCTTGATCTCCCTCTTTTTCCCCTACTCCGTTATCTGTTGGGAATTTCATTTTCAGGCACCATGGGTCTAGGACAATTTGGAAGTCAGAAAAGGCTGGTCTCCCAAAGAAGGCGTTGTAGGCCAAGTGGCTTCCTATTAGCACAAATGTTTGTTTTCGCACAACGGAGCGGGGATGACTTCCTATTTCGACAAAGAGGTCCATTTGCCCGAGGGGCAGCTTCGCATCTCCAGTGAAACCATGCAGCGGTTTGCTGTAGGGAGACACATCTTTCATTGACAGCTTCATTTTGTCGAAAGCGTGCTTGAATAGGATATTAACTGAGCTTCCAGTGTCGACTAGGATTCGAAAAACCTTGGCTGGGCCGAACCAGGCCGAGATGACCATAGGATCCATGTGAGGGTACTGCCTTCCCTCTAGATCACACTGACTGAATGTGATATCATCATTCTCTTTCCGTTTCGGGTGGCGTTCTTCTGTAACAGAATTAACGTAGCCTTCATTGTTTCTAAGTGACTTACCGTATTTCTCCATCTCTGTCCAGCTTCCGTCGGCGATGTGTGGTCCTCCTGATATGGTAAGGACCACTATCTTCTCTTGACTGGAGCCACTGGTGTTGCGATTTCCTCCGCCAACTTCCGGGAGGGGTAGCCCTGGGTTCTCATTGGCAGGAGTTGAAGTCCTGTTCTGACCTTCACATAGCGCTATAGTCTCTTCCTTCTGATGTGTTCTTCAATCAAGTCCCGGAGATGATGGCATTCATTGGTGTCATGCCCATGAGATTCGTGGAAGCGGTAGAACTTTCCAGACTTAATTGCATTATCTGATTCCTTCTTGTGCGGGGGGCGCTTGTATCTAACTTCGTCTTGGGTGGCCAAGAAGATGTTTTCGATTGTTTCATTTAGAGGAGTGTAAGAGTCAAATATCGGTCCTGGCCTATATAAGCGCTTTTCTCCCTTCTTGCCCCCAGCACTATCTCTGGAGTCATTTCTTCGAACGTCCTTTGCTACTGCGGATGTGTTGCCATGATCTGCCTTGGTTGGTTGCCCTGTCTGCCTTTCAATAGCAGCGTCTTCAAGTCTCGTATATTTCCCGGCTTCGTGGAAGAAATCGGGCAAGGTAGTTGGCTTCTCTTTCGTTAGTCTCCTGGCAAATTTAGTATCCGGGTGTACACCACTATAGTAGGATAAGTTTCTCGTCGGCATCTTGGACCGCGGCCGCTGCGGCGTTGAATCGGGTTAGATATTGTTGCACTGTCTCTCCAGGTTTCTGTTTGATATTAGATAGGGAATAAACATCCTTGGGTTGTTCCACATGAATGCGGAACTGGCTGATGAACTTTTCTTTCAACATTTCCCATGAGCTGATGGACCCTTGGGGTAGATGGCAGAACCAGGAGGTAGCTAGATCTGTCAAGAATAGTGGGAAGCATTTACACAACACTCCCTCTGTTGCTCCTCTCATGAGCATATGTTGTGTGTATCTTTGTAAGTGTACAACGGGGTCAGAGGTTCCCTTGTAAGGTTCCATTGTTGGCATTTTCCATTCCCGGGGGGTGATGGCTATTTCGATATTGCGGGTGAAGGGGCTGGTTACCCTAGCGCCTATCCCTCGATCCCTTTGTTCTCGTTGGACACACTCTTTGAACAATCGCGCCATCCTTTCATCAGAACTTGGAGCGGATAGAAATGAGTTTGGTTCTTCCCTGCCGGATTGATTCCGTCCAGATGACCTATAGGGATGGTATCGTCTATCACTCCTAACATTCTCCAATGGCTGCCTCTGGTCTTCTGGGGGCACGCTGGGGTCAGCCGCAGTTGGCCCTTGCCTTGATTTTCCCCTGCTGGGTTCTGTTCTCGGCACTTCCTCGGGTCCAACTTCGGGCGGGACTCCAGCTCGGCCCCGTCCATTGGTGTTCCGTGGTTAGGTAGCATGACGGGCTCGGCTACATCCGACCCCTGCCTGTTACCTCCCCTGTTGGGTTCGGTTCCAAGTGTTTCCTCGGGTCGGAATTCAGGCTGAGTCTGGGCTCGGCTCCTACCAATTTCGGTTGTTAGCCTCTTCGAAGAAGAAAGACCTTTGTCGTCACCTGGATCCTCCAGACCGGGACTCACCCCATGATTCAGTGTTGCGGTTGGTTTCTTCAACATCCCTTAAGCGTGACATGAGTTGATCCACCAAGGCTTCTTGTTGAGATGCGAAGCGGTTAGTTATTTCAGCTACAACCCTGTCCAGATCCGCCCTTGTAATTGGTTGTTCCGTAGCAGGGGCTGTCGGATTCGCCTGATTTACATTTTCTGTCGAAACCAGACGATTGCCTAGGTCTCTGATCACTGGGTCTGGGATACTGCCAGTTGCGATGTTCTTTCCTTTATTAGCATCTTTCTTCCGTCCGGGAGGCATGTCTTCCAAGCAATGAACGATGCTGATAGGAAAAGGGTTAAGTGGGAGAAGCTGAAGCTCCGAGCTCCCTGAGTTCAACTCTCAATGAAAGCACCCAAAATGTTTGCACAAAAAATGGGCAAACACCTCCAAGTCGTATGATTTAGTTGATTATACGTTGTTGTACACCTGCCCCTTAGTGATTTGGGTGATTTATGCAAATATATAAAAAGCAGGGACTAAATTGTAAAAGACACACGGGTTTATAGTGGTTCGGCCAGAACGTGTCTACGTCCACTTATATGTTATTCTCCTCTTCTATTCAGATTACAAGTACAAAGCTTTGATTACAAGTAACTGAAAGTTGTTTGAAAGTTCTATCTGTGCTCGAGCTCTCAAACTTGTCTGCCATTGTTGTACACCTGCCCCTCTATTTATAAAGTGAGGCTGGAGGCAGGGGTCTTGGACGTGTATAGCTGCTGGTGGGTTTGAGCTGAAGCGATCTGGCCTGTTGACGTTGGTCCGGTTGTGGGTGGTCCGGTAGTGGTTGGAGCGGCAGTGGTTGATCCGGTGGTGAATGGAGAAAAGGGGTCGGTTCGGTAGTGGTTGGAGCGGTAGAGGTTGATCCGGTGGTGAATGGAGAAAAGGGGTCGGTTCGGTAGTGAATGTTGGGAGAGGTAGAGGTTGATCCAGTGGTGAATGGAGAAAAGGGGTCGGTTCGGTAGTGCCTAGTCCGGTGGTAGTTGATTCGGTGGTGGGTGTATTGGGATTCTGGTTCGGTAGTGAATGTTTGGAGGTGGTTGGTGCAGTAATGCCTTCCTAGCTTTGGCTCGGTTGCATGGATTTGGACCGGTAGTCCTTGGTCCTGTCTTCTTTCCCTTGCTTCTGGTCCGGTGGTGGAAATGCGCCCAACAATACACAAAGGAAACACTAATAAATTACGCAAGTTTTTCACTGAAAACTACATATTTAGAGTTCTAGAATTCCGATTTCATAGAAACGAAAAGCAGAGTTCTTCTTAAATTTTTATCTCAATTTTTTCTCCAATAATAAAATTCAAATTTTGAAACATTAAAATTTTACTTAAAATTCAAATTTGGCTAAGTTTTGACCAGAATTTGACTTTTGCAAAATTATTTATTTAATTAAATTTGATCAAATAAATTATTCAGAAGACCTAATTAATTATTTTAAATTTCAATTTCAATTTTTTCTCAAATTCAAATAATTATTCAATTTTAAATCGTTCAAATTTATAGGTCTTTATAGATTCTTAGTTTAAAATCTGTTGAGTCAAAAAATTTCGATTTAAAGGGTTTTGGTAAATGGGTTTTTATTTTTAAAATGAATGGAAAAAAAGGCATATGTTTGGCTTGATGATTTTTTCTACTTTAGTTAAATTCAAAAATTCCTTTTTTAATTCTTTCTAAGTGGTGGATAGATGCATGGAAGTGGTACTTGATTGAAATAGGGTAAAGAGAGTATAGAATGCCTGATAGTGAGGATAGGAGGAATATTCGTGTATAAGGAAAATAAGTTAATGAGGAAGACAACGAAAGAGGAAAAGAGCTCTGTAAGGAGAAGCCATTTGAAGGCAATTTAGGTTGGAAAATTTTTAATCAAACAAAGCTATCAATAAAAGAGAAGAAGAGAAGGAGTGAATCATATTGCAAAAAGAGGTTAATTTCATTATTATAAATCTATATTCAACCCTATATAACGAACCCGATATTTCGAACCTTTCAAATCCATGCATGTTGGACTTGAATTGCTCAAAGCAACCGATTGTAAATTTTATATTTGGCAAAACTCAACATGTATAGTAAATAAATCAATCACAGATCTAGAGTATTACAACAATAAGCAGCGAAATAGATAAATAGTAGTCCATGAAGCTACTATAAAACATCAGAATCTGAAACAAAATACAATAGAATCTCAAATACAAATGAATCTCTAATACATAAGAGCCGACGAGTCTGAACATAAATGGCTGGAATAAACTAAAATAACTGAAAGCTGGATAGATAGATCTTCAAGCAAAGCTTTAATTCCCAAAGGCGAGTCTCAAAGCGGTGGCACTCAATCTGACCCAAGCATAATGACAAATACAAAAAAAAGTGAGTCAGGATTAACATTCTTATATAGTAAATTCAACTGAAATAAAATGTCAACTGAAATACAAGTAACTTAAAGGATGTTTGGGACACCCATCCTCCAAGGATCAGTAGAACTATCTACTATGTAGTACAATACGCTATTATAATATGTCCATAGTAAAGTAAACTATTAAAGTAGCATTAAGGCGTTACCCATATCCGCCTTAATAGATTTTATATATTGCCGTAGTCTATAGAATGTCATACGCTCCGCAAAACAGGTGGTTTACCCAGAGGACACCGCATAGGTATGGTATAAAACAAACTCGTAGATGGCGTGATAAGGTATGTGATAAGGAACGCGAAGCAATTCCTGGGTAGAAATACCGTTTGCACTCCCAGACAAGTGGTAACGCATAGCAGCTACTACCGCCCACCTCAGACGCACTCCCGAATCAAAGGTGCACCCAATTGAATCACAAAAGCAATAGAATGATATCGAAGAAATGTGTCCAATAGGAGGAATGATCCTACTTCGCCCGGTATAGCTCCTGTTTTAGCCACATTAAGCTGACTCACGGGAGTCAGGGCTGAACTAAACCTCATATAGAATCGTCGCCAAACCATCCTACTTCGTTCTGGAATCTCCATTACGTACACGGTTGTTAAAGTGGTTTTCGATATTATCAAAGAGTATGACAATATCTGATCCCGATCTCTTTAACAGCCAAACGCTTATTTCACACCGTCGTCATTTCATTTCAAATAGTTCATACTTCATATCAAAATATTATATTCATTTCAAAACTATATCAATTCGATATCATTATTCACTTTAAATCATATTCATTTCCAACAGTCATAACACTTTAATAATCATACACTTTCAAAACCATAACCTTTTGAAATCATAACAATTTTGAAACCATAACACTTTTGAAAGTCATAGCACTTTCGAAATCATAACACATTTGAAATCATAACACTTTTGAAATCATAACACTTATGAAATCATAACACTTCTGTAATCATAATAGTTCCAACTTAAACAGTTTAGATATTGAAATTAGTGTAACGATCCATAAATTTTCGATGTTTAAAATTTGTTAATTTAATAGTATTTTATGAGTTAATATTGAAAGAAAAAAGAATTTGTAATTTAATAGTGGAATAATAACTAAATTAAAATGAAACTCCAATTCATTGTATTTAGACATGCTGTGCTTGGTTAAAAATTTTAATAAGTAACAAATGTAAACATTTAATTATTGTATAGAATAGATAGTTAATGGTAATTGAATAAGATTCAGTATTGTGTAAGGGATTATAATATGTGTTGTATTAATGTGTGCGATGATTTTAGTGGGATGTAAAAGGTAAAGAACAAATTTACTAATGTTATAAAATGGATAATGGTGACAACTATTATTCGTTACAATGTATTTAATCAATAGCAATTAAATGTAATTAAAACATTACCTTATGTAAGTTAAGATAATAACTGAAAATTTTGAATGTAAAATCAATAGAAATGTTAAATATATGCATAGAAGGCAATTGATTTAATAAAAATTTAAAACCAAGATAAATAAATGAATTGGGATATTATATGTGCATAAGCGACTAAATTTCAGCATAATGGAAATAAAATAGTAAACACAAACAAAAGATGAAATTAGAATTTTATAGCGGATTGGAACATTTGTTGTAACTAATGAACTTTTAAATGTAATTAAAAGTTAAGGGTAACAATGGTTATAAGTTACCTATTTATTTAGTTCGTAAAATTTAGTTGAAATCAATTGCAGTTAATTTTCTTAATTACTGCAATTTGATGTAGATTAATTTGGTAATCGGAGAATGTAAATTCAATAGGATATAACCAATGAAATTTTAATCTAATACTACGTTAAGGGTAACTAAGGCAATTATTAATAAATCGAATGAAATGCGATACTAAATTGAGGGAAACAAATTGTAAGGGTATAATTGAATGAAATCGGTAAATTGGGAAATAAATTTAAAATTTATATTAATTGATGAAATAATGCATAATAAATTGTTGGTTGATAATTAAAGTATGAAGGTGTGTAAATTAGACAATAGTGAAAACTTTAATCATTTACCCGTTTATTTAATGCATTGAATTAGATCTAAATAAATTGCAACATTTGTTTGTTAATAATAGCTTATAAGGGAAGTTTGATGTTAATGGTAACGATTAGTATAGGTTAACGATTTATTTAGTATATTTAATATAAACTGGTAATCAATTTGAAATAAATCGAAATTAAAAGCTATGATAGCATAAATTAAGGAAATAATTAGTAACCAACTTTAATTTTATTTATAATATGACCATTGGTTGATCTAAGAAGTAAAAATCAAGATTTATTAATTTATTTGGAATTAAAAATTCAATAAGTGGATTATTTGCAAATAAGTGAAAATTAATATTAAAATATTACGCTAACGGAAATTAGGATGAAATTTGTGAATAGTAATGCAATAACTAAGAACCAATGAAAATTTCATCCAATTGATAATGATAGATTGAATAATAAAATGAAAAGTCAATTAAATGGAATTATTGAGATTAAAATTGGTAATTTCTGAATTATTGAAATTGAAAGCAAAGATAGTAATTATTGAAATAATTAACATTGTATCAACATGGAAATTTGTTTAAATTGTTATAAATGGCTGAATAAATCTAGTGACAAAATTTGTAAGCTAAAGAATTGAAATTTAAAAATTGATTTAATTAATTAATTATTAATTTATTTAATTAATGTAGAAATAGCCATTTTGGCCACTGACTCGGATTTCGACGAAACCAGTTTCATCGGATCCGTAACGGTGAATTATTGTAGGGTTTCAAGTTTCGTAGAGATCGGGCTTGTCGTTTGATCTTACGGTGTAAAGATAGGGATTTTCGACTCACGAAAGTTGACGTTAATACGTCCACTGTATCAACTACCGAGCAATCGAATGCTGGAAAACTGAACCCTTAGGGTTTAAGAAGAAGAAAAAGATAGAAGAAGAAAAAAGAAAAGCAACAGAACAATATCAGAATCTCACAATCGCAGCGGAACAACATATAATAGATAAATGAATATCTTTATAACAAAGAACTATATCGTTTATTACATTACATCACATTATCATCACATTATTAGAGTGTACAACAACAAACAGCGGAAAAGAAAATACTATATACTAGTTGATATGCCACGCCATCCAGCTCGCCTCTTTAGCTCCACAGCATCTCCTGAATTCCAGAATGACCTGATAACCTGATTCTAGACCGCCCGTATGGAAATTGGTGGGCACCCAGAGTTTAGGAAGAGAACAATAAACTCCAGATCAGTCATGGGGCTGGTGTGAGAACTTAAAACAGTTATATCTTTAAAACAAATAAAGAAAAATTTTAAAATAGATTCGCAATGCTTTTGGAAAATGAAACTACCATAAGGCCTCTCGCACACACATACAATGCAAACGTAGAATCGGAGGAGATTTCTCCTTATGATAGTCAAACATGCTTGATATGAGAAATTTTCTTTGATATTATTACTATAAGTGCAAAGTGTAGAAAACCTTTCGAAAGTACAATCTAAATATTAGCCAACATATGACCAGTATCGTATGCCTACTATAGCTACCATCTAAACAGTGGGGCGCCACCATAAGTAAATGGCAGGTTATACAACTAAAACCGTAAAGAGCTTATATTGGATGAATGGATTTTCAACAAATGGTTGGGCAAAGGAACTTCCCAAGTAAAAGGGAACGCATCTGGAGGGACGTCCCAGGATCCTAACCGGATCTCTGCTAGACAAGGTCGGGTTACCCCTAGCTGGGTAACAACTGACACGAGTATGCCATCCACCGGTTGTAAACAACCTTTATCCGAGGATCCTCTCAACCAACAACCATAAAATAATAAGTTTTCGGCAACCACAAAGTAAGTACCTGGGCTCCATACCATGATACCACTCATAATCTAGAAGGAAATGACATACCCTCAGAGGGCGCTATCCTCAAATAACCTTGCTGCTATGATTCCTGTTTCGACCAAAATCAGGTTGTGAGGTTCGACGAAATCTCGTCCACAAATCTACGCTTTTCACAAAAGCCACGCTTTGATCAACAAATGATCAGCAGCACTCAGCATGCCACATTTCCAAATTGGGAGTATATCACTGATAACTATCAACTACATAACCTCTGAGCTCGTACATCTCAGAGAAGGGTGTTAAGCTAAGATAATAAATTCACCGCCACCAACAGAAATGTATTTGAAAGAAATCTACTTTATATCTCAAAATGTAATGTCAAACATACAATCCATACAAGTCTGTTCTGGGTTCGAACAGAACCGAAGGCGCTTCCAAAGAAGCCCTTGCAATTCGGGTGTTCACAATCCCGATTGAACTTCCCATCACAAAGGAAATCTCCATACCGTAGCTATCGGTGCAAAGACAATCGATAGGTCATCCTATCATTCTCGCAAATACCCGGTCTTCAACACCGGTCTTCAAATGCAATCCCATTTCGTCGAATCACTATTCGGAATGGGATTTATGACCCAAAGGTCCTCTCCCGGCTAAACCGAATAACGAGTGCTTATTTTTAAAAATAAGTGTTCATTCAAATTTCAATGAATCACAACAATTTTCACTTTGATCTTTTAAATAAAAGATCCATCACAATCACAACGATTTCGATGTGGTTTTCGGATATCCACTTGGAATCCGACCCCTGGTCGCATCGAAATTCGAACGCCATTCAAAGGAAAATATTGATAGTCGGTTATTTAACTATCAATCAACATTCACTACAATTTCCAGATTTAAATAATTTACATAATTATTTATTTTCAAAATATCTTCGCAAGTTATATTTTCACACTTCAACCATTTGAAAACCAATTTCAATTTCTACATTGGAAAACATTTCCAAATACTTATTTAACAATAAGTAATTCACTAATCTATTTATTTTCAATACTTAGAAAATATTCAATATACTTAAAACACGGTTAAGTATATATTTTATTCTTTTAAGGAAAACATTCTCTTAAACACATTCATTTGAGTCAAAATGAATGTTGCGTAAAACATCGTTACAACAACCCAAAATCACTAGTATAGGGATTCGAAATTAAGATAGATATATAAATCCCAATAATATATAAAACATTTCCTTTCGAAAATCATTTACTATAACAACAGTGTTATAGTCCATCTTTTCCTTATTTCTCGAAAATGTCTATTTCAACAATGAATGTTGAAATCTATGGTTTCGATCCTTAGCACATTTTAAAACAACTTCAAATCGTTTTAATTCTATTTAAAAGATCACTTCCTAAAACATTTCTTAAATATATTATCCACTGTTCAAAATCGTGAATATAATCATTAACCAAATTCAACACTTCTACATATTTAATTTAAAGGATTATCCACTGTCCAAAATCATGGATATATCTCCTTTAATAAGCTTTCATATTTACTTATCAAATTCAATTGGTTTTGGATTTACAAAACAACATTTATAAATTCACACACACACACACATATATATATATATATATATATTTTATAAAAACTTCAACTTATAAAATCCCTTAATTAACAAATTCTATTTATATCTCATTTAAATACCAAGATCCAATTTATAAGTTAATTACTTATAAATATTTTATTTTATAAAATCTATTTGTTTTATAACTTCACAATTTATAAATTCATAAATTTCATTCACTTATGAAATCCATTTATACTTCATTTTAACACTTATAAAAACTCGTTTTATAATTCCAGTATTTTAATTTATAAATTCAATTTTGTAAATCTTTTATATAAACCGTTTATAATAATTCAAAAATCCCAATTTAAACCATTTTACAAATTAATCAACTACTTATTTAAAAAAAATCACATTTCGGTTATATTTAACAAAAATCATAATTTTTATAACATAAAAATTTAAAAATGTTTATTTATTTAAAATGAATCAATTTCCAAAATTCAATAAAACGTATACTTTCAAAAATCACTTGAAAATCATTTTAAATTCAAACTTGTTACTTTAACATTTTGAAAACTCCAAAAATAGGCCCAATGCTGCAATAGCATCAAATATCACAATCACGGCATCCAAGCATCATATATCAATATGATAACAGAATATATCTCAAATATCTGTAAATAAATCAATACTGTTGGGGAATCCAGTTGGATCCCTCCAACCTGTTTTCCTGCATTCATAGATGTTAGCACAATACCAATCCCGTTTCAAGACGAAATATCGCGGTACATGGATTTATATAATATTATCCGCTATTATGCGGCGCAATAGGGTCTCATCCGATATATAATGCGGGAAAATCAACTCCAAGTACATATATAATACCAATTCCACTTCAAGATGGAATATCGCGGTATATGGGTTTAATAAATAACATCCGCTTAATATACGGCGCATAGGGTCTATTTCAAAACGATAAATAATAATTTATCATCCAATCACACAATCAAGCAATTTTAAATTTAACTATTTAAAATTTAAATCGAAACTTCGATTGAGTGAGAAGTTCTCACCTTGTTTCCAATAGCGGCTTCAGCGTTTATTTCGAATAAAATTAAACGCGCGTTTAATTTTACCCAAAATTTTTCCTAACTCCAATCAATCCCAATCCATCTCAATTGCATAGTGTTCGCGAATACGATTCCAACGCAATTCGTTTCGTCCAAAACGGACCTCGTATGAACAAGTTACAGCTTTTTAAAGTTTGAACGATTTATAAATATAGTTATATTTACAATTTTCTTTTATATTTTTCAACCTGCATCCATCATAGCCGTTTGTTTTCACCTAGGAAATCAAGGCCTTTCCTTATCATCTTCCTCCATCTCCAGTAAACAAACGCGACCGAACCCATTTGAAGTCGCCTCCAAACCCTAATACCCGCGACCACCACGACGAACTTGAACACGATCAGAGAGCGCCACGACGACGAGCATCGTCGACTCCACCTTCGACCGTGACACCATCAAACTCAGCGCCTCTCTTTCCTTGAAAAATGCACACGAACGCGGCACGTTCCAGCCTCGATTTGTTCCTCCATGTTGCTCGAAACACGATCACTACCGTTGGATAGCAAGATCTCACCACCCTCTACAACTTTGCAGTTGGAAACTTTTTGAAATAATGCGTGGATTTGATGAAAAATGAGGGAGAAGATTGGAAAATTTCGACCATTAATATCAAGTGGTGGTTGTAACCCTAGCTAGGGTTTTGGTTGAAAATTGTGAGAATAAGGGTGCTTTTATAGAAAATTCTCAAACACTATTCACCCGATTTTTTTCCGAACTCCAAACGAAGCGGCGTCTGGTGTTTATAATGTTTTACCCCCATTCCGAATGCAATGGAATATATATCGAGAGCCAATTTGATCAAATTTGGAAGATACGATTTCAAATCGACAATTTAAATTTAAAAATTCACTTAAAACGATTTCAGTGCGTTTTAGCTTGCCCCGGACAAACCGTAAATCCGATTGACACGAAATTTGAAATCTTACAAAAATATAATATTAGAGATCTGATGAAACTGGTTTCGTCGAAATCCGAGACTGTTTGAAAAATGTCTATTTTTACTCCTTAATTAAATACTAAAATATTCAATTTCCACAAATTAAGTTTTAATTTGATTTTAAATGTTCTATAAAACCATTCTAACTCCAATATGATTTAATACAACTTTACAAATCAAATTTAATCACATTAAACCCAATTTCCAATTATTTCTGTAATTTCAAATATTAAATTATCGATTTAATTATCCCATTAAATATAGATATTCAAAATATAAATAATTCGACTTACAAATTTTACTTGTTAAAATTTAAAATCAATTAAATATACGAATTTCAAATGACAGAAATTATGGGTCGTTACATACGGACTCGAAACGCCTTGAAATAAACGAAAGTGAAATCAATTTGAAAAATATTGATTTTAGCATATTTCTTCATACGATGCAATTTGAACCTGAAACCTTTTCCATTGCATTTAAAATATTTTAAAACATCTATTTTGATATATGGGTTGACCCGATTTCGTTCCAGAGTCGAAACGGGCTATTTGGGCCATTTTGGCGTTAGCGCGTATATCTGTTTTATCCATCTATTCTATTTTAAATTCTACCTAGAAATATCCTGCTATAAACCCTAGCCGCCCTAAATCCTCATTTGTCTGTACACACATCTCAACTCTCTCCTCCTCAATGGCAGACAAACAAACCCTAGATCCAATTGCAATTCAAAATCAAAGTCAAAAATCCAAACACGTAGAAAAAATTTGAAAAAAATATATGTTGAAGCTCTCGACTAACGCAATTCACTGGTGGTGTTCGTTTTTCAATTCGAGGTTCGATGTGGCCAGAAATCGAACAAACATTCTCGGCCGTTCATCGCATCGTGATGAACTGCAATCGATCGTCGAATCGAGGATAGGATTTTGTGGAGATCGACGAAAGGAGTTCATCTATATGGTTTGTGTCACGAGTTAACGGCTGGATCAAGCTATTTAATTCGATTAGGGTTAATAAAAGGTGGCGGCGCCGGCTGTTCTTTGCGTCGTTCGACGCCAGGATGGAGCGGCTCGTTCGTGTTAGGTGTATGATGGTGGTCGGCTTGAAAATAGGCGGCCGCAGGTGGCAAATTCATGGTCAAACGGTGGGTCAAAAGGTGGAAATAACTGTCTGTAGATGGCGTTCGAACGAGGCCGTGCCTGTTGCGTGTGGGAAAAAGGAGGGCTGAGATGTGGCAGACACGTGAGGGTGGGTTTATTTTCTTTTCTGTTTTTAAATTTAATTTTGATTGCAACCCGTTCTAATTGCTATAACTCTAACATACGAACTCCGTTTCTCACGTAATTTTTTTTGTTAGGATCGTAATAAATTTTTGGACATTTTGACATTGGTTTGGACGGATTTGGAGAACGTTAAATTTTTGGGTTTAAATCGGATTTAAATTCGATTTAAATTCAAAAGGTGAGTGTTTTAACCTACTCACATTTCTAAAATTTCTTATGTTTTTTAAATTGATTTATGATTTGAGTAGAAATTATTTATGACTGTTTGGCATACTTTTATTCATCATCTCGGTTAAATCGCATTTATTTAATTAAATTTTTATTTAATTATTCATTGCATATAAACTGCCAGTAAAATTTGTTATTTATTCATTTATTGCATGTAAACTCCCAGCTAAACAGTTATTAAATTTATTATTGAATAAAAACTGTTAGTTAATACCTGTTATTTATTATCTGTTATATATTAACGTATTGTTTGAATTTGGATTATGATTTTGATAATTGGTCGATGGTTGATATTGGATGAATGGATGCTGTATTTATATTGTTATAAACTGCAAGTTATTATGCATTTTCATTTCATTGGGGATTGCAGTTTGAAATGATATATAACCGTAATTTTTATTTTTAAATTGCGGATTAAAATGATAAATATCTGTATCACTTGACCATAGGATAGAAAATTTTATACAGACACCGTCGGTCTATATATATAAATATTTTGAAAATGATTTCTATGGTTTTGATAGGATACGGTTAAATAAATATCAAATTTTAATTATATAAATATTATTTTATATATACATATATTGTTAAATTTTTGAATTTAAGCTATGTATAAATTTGTTAAATAAAATAAATAAGTTGAAAAATGGAGTTTGATTATTTTATATTATATGGTTAAGTACATGTTAAGATATTGAATATGTATATATAGAGTTTTAATGATTTAAATCAATTAAGATCGGAAGTTAAATTGGAAATCTATTTGGAATTGAGTTTTTTAAGAATTAAACTCCATAAGTTGATATAGAACTTATTAACTTGAAATGTTAAAAGGTTATGATATTTATAACTGAATTTTATATTCGAGATGAATTAAATGAATATTTCTAATATAAATAAATTGGAGGAAATATTTAGTTATAGGTAATTTGAGTTTTATTTAAATGATTATGGTTTTATTATGCAAATATTTCAAACTAAATAATAGGAATTTTAATGGTTGAATAGAGATTTCCAACCTTAGTTTCTAATTGTCTAATACTCAAAGATTGAAATATATTGAAACTGAAGTGGTTTATCGAAACTGAAAGTGAATTTAAAATTTATGGATTAAGACTTAATTTAAAGAGAATAAAATTCTAAAGTCGTGGAAATTATTTACTTTATAAAGTAATTTCAAATTCAAACCATTTTATTTTATATACTGTTGAATATCCAAACCATTTAAGTTCAAAGTAATGGTTTAAAGCTATGGATTTCCAAGTATTATGTTTTGAAGAGTTATAATGCAAATGTATGGTATCGAGATATTGTAAATTTTAAAGTGGTATGGTTTTAGAAAAAGGATATATTTGAAATGATATCCTATTGATTTGGTTTTAAAAAAAGGAAAATGATATCGTATTTGTATGGTTTTGAAAAGGGACATTATATTCTGTTTTTAAAGTATAAACTATTTTGAAAAAAAAAGACCACGGTGTTATAATAACGTTTGGTTGTTGAAGAGATCGGGATCGGAAGTTATCGTACTCTCTGCCAACTCCGAAAACCACTTTAACAACCGTGTACGCGGTGGAGATTCCAGAATGAAGTAGGATGGTGGCGGCGTTTCCTTTGAGGTAAATACGTGGACCCAACTTGTAACGACCCAGAATTTCTATCAATTAGAATTTGTATATTTAATTGATTTTAAATATTAATAAGTGAAATTAAACGGTCGAATAAATTTTATTTATAAAAATTGGATTTAATTGGATAATTAAATCGTTAATTTAATAGTTGAAATTACAGAAATAATTGGAAATTGGGTTAAATATGATTTAAAATGATTTGTAAAATTTTATTTAATCATATTGAAGTTAGAATGATGTTATAGAACTTTTAAAATTGAATTTAAAGTTAATTTGTGAAAATTGAATATTTTAATATTTAATTGACGAGTTAAAATAGCCATTTTTCAAACAGTCTCGGATTTCGACGAAACAAGTTTCATCGGATCCGTAATGTTATATTATTGTAAGATTTCAATTTCGTGTCAATCGGATTTATGGTTCGTCCGGGGCAAGCCAAAACGCATAGAAAATTAGTTTAATCGGTTTAAGTTAAAATCGATCGTTTATTGCCGTAACTCGCACAGATGATCGAATTAGCCTCCGAAACATATTCCGTTGTGTCCGGAACGCAGGGTAAACCCCAGAAACGCTAGTCACCGCGCGAGATTTGGAGTTCGGAAAATTTTGGATGAATAATGTTTTGGAAATTTTCTATAAAAGCCCATCCGTTCTCACATTTTACACCAAGAACAAACCCTAGGGTTTGAAAATGTTCAGGCCGCCGCTTAAAACATTCAATGGCCGAAAATTTGTTCTCCTTCTTCCTTTGATTCCTCCCAATCCACAAATCAATTCAAGAAATGTTCAATTACAACATTGTAGAGGTCAACGAGCTCTATAAATCTAACGGTGGAAATTGGCTATCATCTTTCGAAGGTTGAGCATTGTGGCCGCATTCGTCAGTGAATCGCACACTCTTTTCTAGCCAAAGGGGAGGCCGAGCTCCAAGCGGCTCTGGCCGAGGGTGGCTCACGTAATGCTCGTTCGTATGGCACTCGCCGATCACCTTCATTTTGCTCGAGGAGGTGGCGATAATTCAAAGCAAATCGACGGCTGATGGGTTAACTCGTGCGTGAATGCCTGGAAGGAGGGAGATGATGGGAGAACGACCGAGATCTTCTGATGGAAAATGGAAGGCTCTGATTTGTTAGGTTAAAAATTTAAAATAAAAGTTGTAATTTAATTTATATTAAAAATCGTTCAAACTTTAAAACCCTGTAACTTCTTCATACGAGGTCGAAATATTACGAAACAACTTGCGTTGGGTTCGTATTGATGAGCACCACGCAATGGAGTCGGATTGGAGTCGTTTGGAGCTAGTTTGAATTTCGGGTAAAATTAAATGCACGTTTAATTTATTCGAAATAAAACGCTGAAAACTGAATTGAAATCAAGGTGAGAACTTCTCACTCAATCGAACTGTTTCGATTTAAATTTTAAATAGTTAGATTTAAAATTGTTGATTGTATGCCTGGATGATAAATTATTATTTGTTATTGATTGAAATAGACATTATATAGCGGATGAGACCCTATTGCGCCGCATAATAGCGGATAATATTTTATAAATCCCATATATCACGATATTCCGTATTGGAACGGAATTGGTATTGTGCTAACATCTGTGGATGCAGGGAAACAGGTTAGAGGGATCCAACTGGATTCCTCACCAATATTTATTTGATTTCAGACATAGTGATGTTTGTTTATTATCATATTGATATATGAAGTTTTGATTGTCGTGATTGACTATTTGGTGTTGTTGCATCATCGGATCCATTTTTGAATTTTTAAAGTAACAATTTTTACTTTAAAAGGATTTTTAAATTGATTTTTCAAAGTATACGTTTTATTAAACTTTTGAATTGATTCATTATAAATAAATTAACGTTATAAAATTTAATATTATAAAAATTATGATTTTTTTGAAATATAGCCGAAAAGTGATTTTTGAAATAAGTAGTTGATAAATTTAAAAAATGGCTTAAATTTGGAATTTTGGATTAGTATAAACGATTTATGTAAAAGATTTATAAAATTGATATTTATAAATTAAAATATAGGAATTTTAAAATGAGTTTTTATAAGTGTAAAAAAAATGAAGTATAAATGGATTTCATAAGTGAATGAGTTTATAGATTTATAAATTGTGAAGTTATAAAAGGAATAGATGTTCTAAAATATAAGATTTATAAGTAATTTACTTATAAATTACATTTTGGCACTTGAATGGGATATAATTAGAATTTGCTAATAAAAAGATTTTTATAAGTTGAAACTGTTATGAAATATAAATATGAATTTATAAACATTGTTTTATAAATCCGAAGTCAAATGAATTAGATAAATTAAACATAGAAGTTTATTAAAAGAGATATATTCGTGATTTTAGACAGCGAATTATCTTTTAAGTTAGATGTTGTAATAATAAGGTTTGATTTGGAATTATATCCACGATTTTGGAAAGTGGATGATCTTTTGATAAAAGTGTAGAAATACTGAATTGGGTAAATAAAGTATATTCACGATTTTGGACAGTGAATATATTATATGAATAAAATGGGCATGTTTTGGGGAAGTGATATTATAAAATGAAGTTAATTGTTTTAAAAGATATTTAAAATGTATTATGAACCGAAACCATGGATTTCAACATTCATTGTTGAAATAGACGTTTTCGAGAAGTAGTGAAATCGTGGAATATAACACTGTTGTTATAGTAAATGGTTTCCGAAAGGAAATATTTTACATAGTATTGGGATTTATATATGTATCTTAATTTCGAATCCCTATACTAGTGATTTTGGGTCGTCATAACGATGTTTTACACAACATTCGTTTTGACCCAAATAAATGTGTTTAAGAGAATGTTTTCCTAAAAAATGAAATATATACTTAACTATGGTTTAAGTATATCGGATATTTTTCAAATGTTGAAAATAAATAGATTTGTGAATTACTTATTATTAAAATAAGTATGGAAATGCTTTTCCAATATGAAATGAAATGTTTTTGAGAATTTATCTTTTTAAAAGATAAATTGAAAATGAATATTTGAAATGGATTAAAAATCGTATATCAGTAGATATTTTGAAATATAAATTCAATATGGAATTTATAAAAGAAAGGAAAAATTGGTTTAAAAAAATAAACGTTGATTCATTTTTGAAGTTTGGAAATTATATATCTTGTAAAGATATTTTTGGAAAATAAATAATTTAGGAAATTATTTGGAATCTTGTGATGTTGAGCATCCCTATTGACAGTTAAATAACCGACTATCAATATTTACCTTTAAATAGGTATTTGTTTTAATTTTCTTGAATTTGAATGCCACACTTATTTTTAAATAAGCGCTCACTATTCGGGTTAGCCAAGAAAGGACCTTTGGGTCGTATAACCCATTCCGAATATGTGATACGCCGTAATGGATAGCATTGATGACTGGTGTTGAAGACAGATATTTATGAAAACGGAAGGATTACCGTCGAATGTTTGTGCATCGGCTAATCCCCGATATAGAAATTTATTACCCTTTGTGATGGGAAGTCCGGTCGTGATTAGTCAATATCCGGATTGCAAGGACTTCTTTGGAAGTGCCTTCGGTTCCGTTCGATCCCGGAACGGACTTGTATGGATGTGTGTCTGACATTACAATTTGAGATGTAAAGCTGGTTTCTATCAAATATATTTCCGTTGGTGGCGGAGAATTTATTCTCTTACCTTAACACCCTTAGAGGTTATGTAGTTGATGGTTACTAGTGACACATTCCCAAATTGGTAATGTGGCATAGGAAGTGCCGTTGAGCATTTGATGATCAAAGCACAGCTTTTGTATAAAGCGTGGCTTTGTGGATGAGACTTCGTCGGACCTCACGCCCCGAAATGGTCAAAACAGGAAGGATGCGGCAAGGTTATTAGGGGGTAGCGCCCCTTTAGTGTATGTCATTCCTTCTAGATAGAGGTGGTGTCATGATATGGAGCCCAGATATTTAAGCTATGTTGTTGCTGCAAATTTATTACTTTATGGTTTTTGGAATCGAGGATCCTCAGATATAGATCGGTTACGATCGGGGAATGACATATTCGTGTCAGTAGTTACCCAGTTTGAAGGGTAACCCGGCCTTGTGTTGGCAGAGATCTAACCGTAACGTTAGGTTCTCGGGTCGTCTTTCCAGAGGCGTACCCATGTGGCAATGGGAAGTTCCTTGGCATGACAATTTGTTGGAAATCCAAACTTCAATGCGCACCTTTTACGGTTTTAGTTGTAGAACCTTCCATTTACTTATGGTGGTCACCACTGTTTAGATGGTAGATATAGTAGGCATACGATAATGGTCGTATGTTGGCTAAGATTTATATCTTTACTTTCGAAATGATTTTTCCTACACTATGCACTAGTAATAATATCAAATGTTTTTTTTTTAATGCGTATCAAGCATCTTTGCTATCATAAGGAGAAATCTCCTACGATTCTACGTTTGCATTGTGTGTGCGAGCGGGAGGCCTTATGGTAGTTTCATTTTCCAAAAAGCATTGCGAATCTATTTTAAAATTATCCTGTTCTTTGTTTTAAAAATAAACTATTTTGAGTTCTCACACCAGTCCCATGACTAACTCGGAGTTTATTGTTTTCCTTCCTAAACTCTGGGTGCCCACCAATTTCCATACGGGCAGTCAAGAGTCAGGTTTATCAGGATATTCTGGAATTCAGGAGTTGCTGGAGGCAAGCTGGATGGCATGGCGTATTTTTAGTATATAGTATTTCTTTTCCGCTGTTTGTTATTGTATACTCTGATGATGTAATGTGATGTGATGTACTGTAATAACTGATATAGTTCTTTGTTTAAAGATTATTCATTTATCTATTATATGTTGTTCCGCTGTGATTGTGAGATTCTGATATTGTTTTCTGTTTCTTTTTTTTTCTTCTCTCTTCTTCTACCTTTCCCTTCTTCTTTAACCATAACATTTCGGTTTTTCGACATTCGATTGCTCGGTAGTTGATATAGTGGACGTATTGATGTCGGTTTTCGAGCGTTGAAAAATCGCAAACGTTACATCTGGTATCATAGCATATGGTTAAGCGACAACCATGGCTCCGTTGGGTATTACTCATTAGAGATGGAGTCGGTAGTACTCTAGAATGAGTGTGAGTGTAATAATAGCTACGAGCGCATATTTGTTAGTGAATATAAAAATGTTTTATATTGTGTTTGCTTATTCGTTGAGCTGTTTGTGAATTCTGTTCGGTAGATGGGACGCCATATTATCGATAGGGGTTTCTAAACTCTTAAACGAGATAAATTGACATAGTATCATTTTAATTGGGTAAATGAAATAATTTTACCTTGATTATATTTTATATATAAAGGAAATAATTTTTCAGAATTATTAAAGTGCATATCAATTGATTGTTTGGTTGTTGAATAAGTTAAATAAAAACAACAGCTGTAAAAGAATGAATTGTATAAGCAAATGAATTATAAGTATGAAGTTATAATTAATGTGATTTACAATTGTGAAATAATCTTATATATAAAAAGAAAAATTATATAAGTAAAAGATTTATAAATGTGATTTATAATCTAAAAATAAAATTCCAGAGAAGTGTTTTGAAAGGATTTGATATTTTGGAAAATTGTTTTGGAGAAATTAAAGCTCTAAACTCTTTTCGATCGCTGGAAAATAATTCCGATGATGATCGCGACATCATCGGTGTTCATTTTTGGGTTTCCAAAAGAGGGATTGCTGCCAAATTGTTTTAAATGAAAGTTGTTTGGAAAATTTGGTTTGGGTTTTGAAATTCAAAGGATAATGAATTGGTTTCAAAAGTGGTTTTGAAAGATTGAAAAGACTCCGGAATGTCATATGAAATGATTGAAATACAATTATTAAGTTGAAAAATAAATTGTGAATGAATAAATAAAATTTGCAAGTGCAAGAAAATGAAATTGAAATCCATTTCGAATTGGTAAGTAAATAGAACTGGAATTGGAATCTGTATTGGATTTATATGTGGAATATAACTTAAGTGAAGTTGAATAAAGTTGATTTTGGCATCGAAGTAAATTAATCAAGAGAAGTGATGAATTTGAACTTGAGTTATATAAATGAAATTCAACCTTATATTGTTAAAGGAATCAGCAATTGAATTGATAAATGGATGGAATATTAATCAATCGAATGTAAAATAATTGATATGGGATAATGAATGTAAGTGTTAATTCATTAGAAGTTAATGAAGTTGAGAAATTGAATAATTGAATGAAAGTCTATTTAATATAAACCAATTGGAATTAAAAGTGTGGGACCAAATTGAATGTAAATTAAATAATTAGGTTATGTTAAATATACATTGGTTGTTATTTGATTGTTAATTGATTGTGTATATTTCATTAAGTGTTAATGAAATTGAATTAAGGAAAATTGAAAGCTATAAATCAAATTGGAAGTTAAGTGAATTTGATTTGAATGTGGAAGTGAACCAACTTGAATGTAAATTAGTGAATGCAAACTAATTGAAATTGAATATGAATGAATGTTAGTAAATCCAATGTTAATGAATCAAAGGTGATTTAAATTGGAAAACCAATTCATTGAATATTAATGAGAAGTGAATTTATATTGATTTGGTTATGAATTTGTTGAATGTTAATTGGATGATAGTTGTTTGATGGTTGCATTTGTTGATTGAATGCATTGCTATATTGGCACATGTTGTTGTTATGTTACTATATGTTGTATATTGATATTATTTTCATATATACATGTTTCTCATTTGATTGTTGAGTGTTTAGTAGGTGCGGATTGCGCTTGCTTCGCATTTGGACCTCGCTTTCGCGATATATTAGCCGTATATGCTCGCTAATAATAAATAAGGTACATATCTCAGATTAAATATCGTACTTTTACACTTTTTTCCCTGCGGGATGCCTCATCACTTGATGAGATGTATATTTGTGATATATATACTATCATTTTTTTCGGATCGAGCCGCGCAAAGGAGACTCTGGTGAATTTTTTCGAAAATTTAAGGCGTTAAAATATTTTTGAGAAAATTGGGAAATTTTTGAAAACTAAGTTGGATTTGTAAACTTAGTAAAGATTTCGTAAGAAGTTTAACTATGAATTTTGGGAAAGTTAAACACTTAAGAGATTTGAAAAATCTAATTTGAATGGTTCGTTTGGAAAGTTAATGGATTCTGTAACTTTTTCTTACTTGGTAATTTCGAGGACGAAATTCTTTTAAGGTGGGAAGTTTGTAACGACCAGAAGTTCTGTCAATTAGAATTTGTATATTTAATTGATTTTAAATATTAATAAGCGAAATTAAACAGTCAAATAAATTTTATTTCGAAAAATTGGATTTAATTGGATAATTAAATCGATAGTTTAATAGTTGAAATTACAGAAATAATTGGAAATTGGGTTAAATATGATTGAAAATGATTTGTAAAATTTTATTTAATCATATTGAAGTTAAAATGATGTTATAGAACTTTTAAAATCGAATTAAAGGTTAATTTGTGAAAATTGAATATTTTAATATTTAATTGACGAGTTAAAATAGCCATTTTTCAAACAGTCTCGGATTTCGACGAAACCAGTTTCATCGGATCCGTAATGTTATATTGTTATGAGATTTCAAATTTCGTGTCAATGGGATTTACGGTTTGTCCGAGGCAAGCCAAAACGCATAGAAAATTAGTTTAATCGGTTTAATTTAAAATCGATCGTTTATTGCCGTAACTCGCACAGATGATCGAATTAGCCTCCGAAACAAATTCCATTGTGTCCGGAACGTAGGGTAAACCCTAGAAATGCCAGTCACCGCGCGAGATTTGGAGTTCGAAATTTTTTGGATGAATAGTGTTTTAGGAATTTTCTATAAAAGCCCATCCTTATTCACATTTTACACCAAGAACAAACCCTAGGGTTTCAAAACGTTCAGGCCGCCGCTTAAAACATTCAATGGCCGAAAATTTGTTCTCGTTCTTCCTTTGATTCCTCCCAATCCACAAATCAGTTCAAGAAATGTTCAACTACAACATTGTAGAGGTCAACGAGCTCTATAAATCTAACGGTGGAAATTGGCTATCGTCGTTCGGAGGTGGAGCATTGTGGACGCGTTAATCAGTGAATCGCGCACGCTTTTCTAGCCAAAGGGGAGGCCGATCTCAAAGCGGCTCTGGCCGAGGGTGACTCACGTAATGCTTGTTTCTATGGCACTCGCCGATCACCTTCATTTTGCTCGAGGAGGTGGTGATAATTCAAAGCAAATCGGCAGCTGATGGGTTAACTCATGCATGGATTCCTGGAAGGAGGGAGATGATGGGGGAACGGACGAGATCTTTTGGTGGAAAATGGAAGGCTCTGATTTGTTAGGTTAAAAATTTAAAATAAAAGTTGAAATTTAATTTATATTAAAAATCGTTCAAACTTTAAGACCCTGTAACTTCTTCATACGAGGTCGAAAAATTACGAAACAAATTGCGTTGGGTTCATATTAACGAGCACTACGCATTGGAGCTGGATTGGAGTCGTTTGGAGCTAGTTTGAATTTCGAGTAAAATTAAACGCATGTTTAATTTTATTTGAAATAAAACGCTGAAAACTGAATTGAAATCAAGGTGAGAATTTCTCAATCAATCAAACTGTTTCGATTTAAATTTTAAATAGTTAGATTTAAAATTGTTGATTGTATGCTGGATGATAAATTATTATATGTTATTGATTGAAATAGACATTATACGCCGTCATTAAGCGGAGGTTATTTATTAAAAACATATACCGTGAATATTTCACTGCAAAGTGAAATTGGTATTATCTATGTACTTGGAGTTGATTTTCCGCATTATGTAGCGGATGAGACCCTATTGCGCCGCATAATAGCGGATAATATTTTATAAATCCCATATACCACGATATTCCGTACTGGAACGGAATTGGTATTGTGCTAACATCTGTGGATGCAGGAAAACAGGTTGGAGGGATCCAACTGGATTCCTCACTAGTATTTATTTGATTTCAGATATAGTGATGTTTGTTGATTATCATATTGATATATGAAGTTTTGATTGTCGTGATTGACTATTTGGTGCTATTACATCATCGGATCCATTTTTGAATTGTTAAAGTAACAATTTTTACTTTAAAAGGATTTTAAAGTGATTGTTCAAAGTATACGTTTTATTGAACTTTTTAATTGATTCATTTTAAATAAATTAACGTTATAAAATTTAATATTATAAAAATTATGATTTTTGTGAAATATAGCCGAAAAGTGATTTTTGAAATAAGTAGTTGATAAATTTATAAAATGGTTTAAATTTGAAATTTTGGATTACTATAAATGATTTATGTAAAAGATTTATAAAATTGATATTTATAAACTAAAATATAGGAACTTTAAAACGAGTTTTTATAAGTGTAAAAAAAATGAAGCATAAATGGATTTCATAAGTGAATGAAGTATATAGATTCATAAATTGTGAAGTTATAAAAGGAATAGATGTTGTAAAATATAAGATCTATAAGTAATTTACTTATAAATTAGATTTTGGCACTTGAATGGGATATAATTAGAATTTGCTAATAAAAAGATTTTTATAAGTCGAAATTGTTATAAAATATAAATGTGAATTTATAAACATTGTTTTATAAATCCGAAATCAAATGAATTAGATAAATTAAACATAGAAGTTTATTAAAAGAGATATATTCATGATTTTAGACAGCGAATTATCTTTTAAGTTAGATGTTGTAATAATAAGGTTTGATTGGGAATTATATCCACGATTTTGGACAGTGGATGATCTTTTGATAAAAGTGTAGAAATACTGAATTGGGTAAATATAGTATATTCACGATTTTGGACAGTGAATATATTATATGAATAAAATGGGTATGTTTTGGGAAGTGATATTATAAAATGAAGTTAATTGTTTTAAAAGATGTTTAAAATGTATTATGAAGCAAAACCATGGATTTCAACGTTCATTGTTGAAATAGACGTTTTTGAGAAGTAATGAAATCGTGGACTATAACATTATTGTTATAGTAAATGGTTTTCGAAAGGAAATATTTTATATAGTATTGGGATTTATATATCTATCTTAATTTCGAATCCCTATACTAGTGATTTTGGGTCGTCGTAACGATGTTTTACGCAACATTCGTTTTGACGCAAATAAATGTGTTTAAGAGAATGTTTTCCTAAAAAAATGAAATATATACTTAACTATGGTTTAACTATATCGGATATTTTCCAAATGTTGAAAATAAATAGATTTGTGAATGACTTATTATTAAAATAAGTATGGAAATGCTTTTCCAATATGAAATGAAACGTTTTTGAGAATTTATCTTTTTAAAGACAAATTGAAAATGAATATTTGAAATGGATTGAAAATCGTATATCAGTAGATATTTTGAAATATAAATTCAATATGGAATTTATAAAAGAAAGGGAAAATTGGTTTAAAAAGATAAACGTTGATTTATTTTTGAAGTTTGAAAATTATATATCTTGTAAAGATATTTTTGGAAAATAAATAATTTGGGAAATTATTTGGAATCTGGTGATGTTGAGCATGCCTATTGATAGTTAAATAATCGACTATCAATATTTACCTTTAAATAGGTATTTGTTGTAATTTGCTTGAATTTGAATGCCACGCTTATTTTTAAATAAGCGCTCACTATTCGGGTTAGCCGGGAAAGGACCTTTGGGTCGTATAACCCATTCCGAATATGTGATACGTTGTAATGGATAGCATTGATGATCGGTGTTGAAGACCGGATATTTATGAAAACGGAAGGATTACCGTCGAATGTTTTTGCATCGGCTGATCCCCGATATAGAAATTTATTACCCTTTGTGATGGGAAGTCCGGTCGTGATTAGTCAATATCCGGATTGCAAGGACTTCTTTGGAAGTGCCTTCGGTTTCGTTTGATCCCGGAACGGACTTGTATGGATGTGTGTTTGACATTACAATTTGAGATGTAAAACTGGTTTCTATCAAATATATTACCTTTGGTGGCGGAGAATTTATTCGCTTAGCTTAACACCCTTAGAGGTTATGTAGTTGATGGTTACTAGTGATACATTCCCAAATGGTAATGTGGCATACGAAGTGCTGTTGAGCATTTGATGATCAATGCACAACTTTTGTATAAAGCGTGGCTTTGTGGACGAGACTTCGTCGGACCTCACACCTCGAAAATGGTCAAAACGGGAAGGATGCGGCAAGGTTATTGGGGGTAGCGCCCCTTTAGTGTATGTCTGTAACGTCCACTCTTTCTGCACACTTTAAACCGACACTTGTCCCAATTCAAAGCATACGCAAGGGCGGATTGTTATGGGGTAAATAAGAAAAATGGAGAAGAAATAAAACGAAAATAGAATCTCACAGCGGAAGGATAAAATATAATAACAAATATACAGTTTCATAAACAGTTTACAAAAGCTTGATTCTTCTTTTACAATAAATATCAGAGTTACACATACCAATACAAGCAATGCAGCGGAATAGAAAGAGTGTGGTGCAATACTATATGTAAAATAATACTGATTCTTCGTCTTCGTCCTCCAATGCTAAAATCTGCTATCCTGAAACGCTCGGACTGACCCGAGCGAATTTGAAAAGACAAAAACACTCGAGTCAGACTAGAAAATCTTATGTGAGTTAAATAAACAGAAATAAATATGAGTACAGTAACTCAAGAGATGCTCGGGATTTACATCTCCTAAGGATCCGTTAAACTATTTACTATGTAGTATATTGCGCTATTATAATAGTGTCTAATTGTAAAATAAACTTACTTTTAAATAGCGTTAAGGCTTTACATTTTCCACCTTAACACGTAAAATGCCAATAGTCTATACAGTACCGTAATACCTCCTGATCGGGAAGCTACCAGAGGATACTCCATAGGTACGACACAAATAGAAACTCGTAGTAAAGGCTCGATATGGTAGGTGACACGGCACAACTAGGCAATGCCAGGGTAGATATACCAATTGCTATCCAGGCTGGTGGAAACACGTAGCCGCAGTTACCGCCCACCTCAGACTAACTCCCCAAAATCAAAATATAGAAGTGGCCACTGAATCAAATCCAAGTCAAAGTATAATATCGAAGAGGAGCGTCCAATCAGAGGAATGACCTCATTGGCCTGAGAATCGCTCCTGTTTTAGCCACCTTATGCCAACTCACGGGAGTTGGGTCCACGTATTTACCTTACAGGAAACGTCGCCACCACCTACTTCATTCTGGAATCTCCACCGCGTACACGGTTAGTCAAAGTGGTTTTCGGTATCGACAGAGAGTATGTCCATATCCGATCCCGGTCTCTTTGCCAACCAATCGTTATTATAACACCGTGGTTATTTAAAAACAGTTTATACTTTAAAACCAGAATATAATCCCTTTCAAAACCATAATATTACGATATCATTTCTTCTTTAAAAACACAAACAATTTATTTTCATATTATTTTATAAAAGCCCAAATCAATGATATCGTTTCCCAAATAAAATTTTCCTTTCCAAAAATTATGTCACTTTTTATTATTTAATATCCCATGTAACCAATATTTTGTTTGTAACTTTCAACATAATTCTTCGAAAATCCATAGTATTTTAAAACCATTATTTTCAAAACCAAATGGTTTGGATATTCAACGGTATGCGAATTAAAAAGGTTTAACTTTACTGTTGCTTTATAAAGAAATAAATTACATGGCTTTCCAAATATTTCTTCTTTTAAAGTTAATCCAAAATCCAAAATATTACTTCAAGTCCCAAAACCATTTCAATTTTATATATATTTATATCCATTTTTGAGCATTAATATTTCAACTAAAGTTGGATTTTTATCCTTTCAAAATCAATATTCTATTAATTAATCTTGACCATTCACATAAAATCCATAATTAATAAGACTTCAATTTCTAGTAAAATATATATATTTATATATATATAGAATTTTTCCACTTCAAATTATACTAGAATACCCATTTCTATGTATTTTGGAAAAATCCAATTACAAATATCATATCTTAAAATTTCCAACTTTACATTTAAACATAGGATATAAATTTACCAAACTCCATTTTCTAAATTTCTTCCATTTTCAATAAAGAAATTTATATTCCTTTTAATTTCAAAATTTCAACTTCATAGGTATATAAATATGGAATAAAATATTTATACAATATAAATTTAAGATTTATAGACCGTATTCAATCCAAACCATAGAAATCACATTAAAATAGTTATATATAGACCGCGGTGCCTGTATATAATTTTCTATCCTATGGTCAAGTGATACGGATATTTATCATTTCAATCCGCAATTTAAAAAATAAAACTTTGCGGTTTTATCATTTCAAACCACAATCCCGAATGAAATGTAAAATGTATGCTAACTTGCAGTTTAATGATATCAAATAAAACATCCATTCAACAACACATCCATCATCCAGTCACAAACATCAAGCAATATCAACCAATAACAAAATATGTTTGGGAATATACAACAGGTAATAATTGGCAGTTTAATTCAAATTATATTTATCAACTATAAATCTAACAGTTTATTTTCAGTGATAATTGATATAACTGTTAACTAGCAGTTCTTATGCAAACAATAATTTCTAACAGCCAATTAATACGCAATCAATCAATTTAATTAACAGCTAAATTCAAAAAAATGCAATTCAACAGATATGGGTGAAATAACATGCCAAAAGCTCATAAATGAATTCCTATTCATTTCTAAAATTTATTTAACAAACATAAAAGCTTCTAGTAATTGTGAGTGGGTTAAAACACTCACCTTTTGAATTTAAATCGAATTTAAAATTCGATTTAAACCCAAAAATTCGCCCGTCTCGGAATTCGTCCAAACCAGCGTCATCAAGTCCGGAATTAAATTACGATCCTAACAAAAGAAATTTCGTGTGAATCCGACTTCGTATGAGAAAGTTATGGCGAAAAATGATGATTGAATTCAAATTGAAAAATAAATAGAAACGACACACAATTAACAACTTACTACGCCACGTCACCTTCTCTCCCAGGCTTCACGCGCAGGCACCAATTTGCACGCAATAGAGAGAAACGAACCCAACACGTCCCTTTTTGACCAAAATCCGACCGTCGATTCGACCAACGAACCATATAGATCTAACCCCCTCAGTCCCCTCTCCAATACCCAGAAACCGTTTCTCGATCCGATGAAGTTTTGTGCGATGATGATGAACGGTTTTGGGGCTATTTGAATTTATTCTGGATGAACGACAGCTCCAATTGAAAAACGAATTTCACCATGAGATTACGCGTATCGAAAACATCAACATAAATTTTTTTGAAAATTTTCTGAGGTGTTTGAATTTTCACTGAATTTTGCAATTTGAAATTGGATCTGAGATGTATACATTGAGGAAGAAAGAAGGTTGAAGAAAATGAACGTACAACAGATGAAAAAAGAAGGGAGCTAGGGTTTATAACTGTATATTTATAGATAGGCAAGAGGTAGGGTAGCTAGACTGGATACGCGAACGTACGGAATAAACTATGGCCCAAAAATGGCTATTTTTAATATTTATTAAATAAATTAAAATAAATTATAAATCCAGTTTTTATGTTTCAACTTCTAATATTGGCCAAATTTTGTGACTTATATAATTCAAACAATCCCAAATGGTTTTCCAAGCTTGGATGTGAATTAAAATTTATAAGTATATCAATTTTGCAGTGTTAATTTCTGCGTTTTCTTATTATTTGGGAATTATAAATTTTATTCGCAAAAACCCAATTATTAAATCATATACTCTTATACTCTCACTTAAATCCAATTAGATAAATAGATTTGACTTCCATTCCAACTCATTTGATTGCAAATAAACTTTTTACCATAAATAAAATTCCAAATTATTAATAACTTTATTCCCATTTCCTTTACACACAAACATCGTATTATAAAGGTATCTACATTATTCTCCATTGGTTTGCCTTAACTTATTTAAGGTAACCTTACATTAATATCTATTGCTATGTTTTCAAATTATTCTTCCCTCATTCTTCTTTACTATTATTAATTCCAATCTTAACGAATTCAACATTATAAGTTTGATAAATTTATTAAATTCACTCAATTGTTTACAAATTCCATTTTAAATTCAATAACGTAATAATTAACGTTAGAATCCGTTTTATTATGCATAAATTCCAAATTTTACTGTCCCAAATTATCTTCTTTTCATTCATATCAATTGTCAATTTCATAAGAAAAATTAACATTTGGTTCATACCTTTTTACAAATAACTCCAATTTCTTCCAAAAAATAATTACATAAACTATTTAATATTAAATCCATTAAATTGCAATAAATTCAATTGATTGCAAACAAATTTGGATTTTTATTTGGTTATACACAAAATTTCCGTTATCACTTACCTAACAAAGTTATTATCACTTATGATCTCATTGCATTCACATTTTCACATTTCCACTTACTGATTTCTTTACTTTATTCTACATAATTTATTACAAATGGGATTTTCTTTGGTTTTCATCTTATCTGTATTTAACGTTTCTCAATCACCAATTATTTCACTTTAACTGCGGTAAATTGGCGGATAAATTGAATAAATTCCCAAAATTTAAAATAACAAGAAACAAGAATAGGTAACATACAATAGTCGTTAAATCTAAATTCTAGTCACCTAAATAGGCTTTTATTACTTGCAAATAAATATTACTATTTATTTTCATAGTACCAATCTCAATAATCATCCCATTTAATTTGCTTAGGCCATTTATAGTCCACCATACATATCTACATAAATGGGCAATTTATTCAATTTATTAAGTATCAAATTCTATTAAGCCCTGTTTATATTTACATGCATTCTTCTATTACTTTACAAAATGGAATAACTTTTAAACTCATACACTTAATAACAAAACCGTTATAAATCCAATAAATTCCAAATCGTAGTTTGTACATATTTTACACAACTATTATGATTTCTCACAAACGTTGAATTTATTAAATGACCATTTATTAAAATTTAATTCCCTTAATTGAATCAATTGCTTATTATTATATATATTCATTTCATTCTACCATTCCTTCCCATTATAAATTCATTAACGTATTTACACATCTCTATCTTTCAAATATTAATAACCAAACTTGATTACAAACACTGTCCTTATCAATCTTCATAAATTTGTTCAGATCTATACTCCTTTATATAATTAGAGTTTATGTCTCTATTAGATTTCTTTTTCACTACAGGCATAAATTATTACTATCTTACTAATTACATCTTTGTATTAATGAACACCATTCAAGTTAATATTTGTACTACATTCACAGATTCAACATTTGTTTGTTTCTTAAAATTGACTTTAAATCAAATTGTGACAATTTGCATTATCCACATTTATCGTCATAAAATCTAATTTACAAGCCTATACTTAATTATTACCCTACAATACGTTTACGTTACTATAATATCCACTCTTCCGTTACTACGTTTCTATAAATTTATTCGTTTATAAATTTATTGTCTGAAAGTTCTCCTTTTATTGACTAGACACAACAATAACCAAAATAATTAATTAGATTCATTTATATACATTAGATAAATGGGTACACTTCTGCAATAATCCTATAAATGAAAATATTTTGGTGCATAAATTTCTACATACTTAGTGCATTCATTTATTAAATTACAAATTTACTCAATCCACATAAATCACCCATTCACATAGTTTAATTTAGCGTTTATTTAAATCTTCGTTTATACATTTAGAGTTTCTACTAAATTGAATTACACAACTTATGAACTTTAACAAATTTAGTTCACTTAATAAATTTTCTAATGTTTATTAAATTGCAATCCAATCCAGTTATCATTTCATTAATACCATTTAATCAGCTAATTATAACTAATAGCCACCCACCAATTTACGTTAATTCAATCCATGTCATATAAGTATTTAATTGTCAACATTAAATTACAATCACTATATCAATTTCTACATTTATTCTTAAACAAATTAAAATTTATATCAAATTAATTTATTAAATATTATTAATTCACGGGTCGTTACACTCTCCCCCACTCAAAACTTTTCGTCCCCGAAAAGGAAAAGAAGGGAGAAGGAAGAATAAAATAGTGCATCTTATTTCAAATATTAACTTATAAACAATATTTTACTGGATTAATTCCCTTTAATGAAATACACTTTTTTTATAATCATTATATCCTTTAATACTTGAATTATTAAAGTTGGAAAAATATTTTCACAAAATTCTAAGTCCAAAATTTTCTGAAAATTTTGGCAGAGTCTCCTTTGTACGGAGGGACTTTGGAGAAAATATAATATCCAAGTATACAAATATATTACACATATTATCCAAATAAAATATCCCACATGGGAAAATATATAAAACAGCGCTTTAAACGTAATCCGAAAACGTACCTATTTGTCGGGCAATACGCTTATATTTTTATGGAACCAAAGCAATAGCAGTGGCTTCCATCACCTGTATTCACTTATATAATCTAAAATTTAAATATTTATTTTACAGTGAAATGTTTGGGTAGATTCAATCCTTCATATCCAATCAATTGCAACAACCATACATTTTAACAAACAGCACACACCACAACAAACAGTCGTTCAATCCAACAAACAATCAGTTGTTCGGGTTCAAATTTTTGAAATCATACATCAACCAAACAATTCAAACCAACATCAAGATAGCTTATTATACATTTATTTCATAATTCAGTGGTTAAATTTTCTTTCCTTCATTTATGGAGGAATTTCTTTGTTTCTTACAAGTTTTATTTTCCAACTATCACAAAATTCATTATATTTGTATTTCCTTTTTATTACTTAAGTTTATAAAATAAATTCTCATTAATAACAACAATTATTTGAATATCTTCATTTCCTTACTCTTCACTTGTAAGATTTCCCTTAAATTCTAAATCTGCTAACATTCATTCTTATAAGTGGAAGTTTTTATTTATCCATTGACTATGAATTGCAGTCATTTAATTTTTCCTATTTTCCATTATATCAGAATAGGGAAAATTAAAACATACTTAAGTCAATAATCATACAATCAATTCTTATTTTGAATTTCATTTTATATACTTAGGTTCATATCATCTATTAATAATTCTTAACCCTTTTCAGTAAAATTTCAATTATAACCTAAGTTTATACCATTAAATTCTTATTATAACAGTAATTTATTGAATACTTCATTTTTCCTAAATTCCTACTTGTAAAATATTCAATTCCAGTTTCTCATTTAACACTTCAACTTTTATATTTGGGTAAGTTATTTATGTTAAGGAAATTGCAATTGACCTTATACAAGTTTAATCTCCATTCTTTTAATTAAATTTAATGTTTATCCATATTACTCTTTGTCTCATATGTATTCAAATTCCTCTTTATAGCTTTGCAATTATTCTCTTATTTCAATTAGAGGTTTCAATTCATTTATTACTTAACTTTTATTTCACTAACAATTTATTAATGGGAGATTTTAGAATTAAATTCCGGGTTAAATCTCAATTTATTTCAAAATAATAGATAAATAAGTTCTTACAACTCAATATCTCTAATTATATTTAGAACAATAAAAGAAAATTTTTAGAAAATTTCAAAATAAATCTGCAGTAGAATTTACTACAGTGGCCTTTCCCTCCGAAACTCGAAAATGAAAGTCGATGATGCGGCCGTCATCACCGAATTTATTTTCCAGCGACAGGAGGAAGGTACAGAATTTAGTTCTTTTCCAAAATCTTCTTTAAAACAATTCTTCCAAATTATACGAAATATTTATATAAGAAAATACTTATAAACCGAATCATTATATTTCATAAATTCTTTGAAAACAGATTTTCAAAAATCCCGGACTTAAGTTCTAAAATCTCCAAATTTGGTTTATTATAATTTCACTTAGCTTCAGTTATTATAAATATTTTATTGCCTAACACCAAATCTATAGCAACCAAATATATATATATATATCTTTATAAAATATTTTTATATATAGAAAATATAATAGGCAAAATTATTTCATTCACCTATATTAAAACAAATATTATGTCGGTCTGTCCTATTAAGTGTTTAGAAATCCCTATTGATGACATAGCGTCCCATGCATCAACCAGAATTTATAAATACAAAGCGGAACAGATTAACACAATATAAAAATCTTTTTATTAATACTAACAAATACGCTCTCTCATATATATACACTCAGCGACTCCCATAGGATATTTCTACCCTATTAACAAAGAGTCAAACCCCACAAAGCCAAGGTTTATCGCTAAACCAAAGCTCTGATACCAGATGTAACGTCCACTCTTTCTGCACACTTTAAACCGACACTTGTCCCAATTCAAAGCATACGCAAGGGCGGATTGTTATGGGGTAAATAAGAAAAATGGAGAAGAAATAAAATGAAAATAGAATCTCACAGCGGAAGAATAAAATATAATAACAAATATACAGTTTCATAAACAGTTTACAAAAGCTTGATTCTTCTTTTACAATAAATATCAGAGTTACACATACCAATACAAGCAATGCAGCGGAATAGAAAGAGTGTGGTGCAATACTATATGTAAAATAATACTGATTCTTCGTCTTCGTCCTCCAATGCTAAAAGCTGCTATCCTGAAACGCTCGGACTGACCCGAGCGAATTTGAAAAGACAAAAACACTCGAGTCAGACTAGAAAATCTTATGTGAGTTAAATAAACAGAAATAAATATGAGTACAGTAACTCAAGAGATGCTCGGGATTTACATCTCCTAAGGATCCGTTAAACTATTTACTATGTAGTATATTGCGCTATTATAATAGTGTCTAATTGTAAAATAAACTTACTTTTCAATAGCGTTAAGGCTTTACATTTTCCACCTTAACACGTAAAATGCCAATAGTCTATACAGTACCGTAATACCTCCTGATCGGGAAGCTACCAGAGGATACTCCATAGGTACGACACAAATAGAAACTCGTAGTAAAGGCTCGATATGGTAGGTGACACGGCACAACTAGGCAATGCCAGGGTAGATATACCAATTGCTATCCAGGCTGGTGGAAACGCGTAGCCGCAGTTACCGCCCACCTCGGACTAACTCCCCAAAATCAAAATATAGAAGTGGCCACTGAATCAAATCCAAGTCAAAGTATAATATCGAAGAGGAGCGTCCGATCAGAGGAATGACCTCATTGGCCTGAGAATCGCTCCTGTTTTAGCCACCTTATGCCAACTCACGGGAGTTGGGTCCACGTATTTACCTTACAGGAAACGTCGCCACCACCTACTTCATTCTGGAATCTCCACCGCGTACACGGTTAGTCAAAGTGGTTTTCGGTATCGACAGAGAGTATGTCCATATCCGATCCCGGTCTCTTTGCCAACCAATCGTTATTATAACACCGCGGTTATTTAAAAACAGTTTATACTTTAGAACCAGAATATAATCCCTTTCAAAACCATAATATTACGATATCATTTCTTCTTTAAAAACACAAACAATTTATTTTCATATTATTTTATAAAAGCCCAAATCAATGATATCGTTTCCCAAATAAAATTTTCCTTTCCAAAAATTATGTCACTTTTTATTATTTAATATCCCATGTAACCAATATTTTGTTTGTAACTTTCAACATAATTCTTCGAAAATCCATAGTATTTTAAAACCATTATTTTCAAAACCAAATGGTTTGGATATTCAACGGTATGCGAATTAAAAAGGTTTAACTTTACTGTTGCTTTATAAAGAAATAAATTACATGGCTTTCCAAATATTTCTTCTTTTAAAGTTAATCCAAAATCCAAAATATTACTTCAAGTCCCAAAACCATTTCAATTTTATATATATTTATATCCATTTTTGAGCATTAATATTTCAACTAAAGTTGGATTTTTATCCTTTCAAAATCAATATTCTATTAATTAATCTTGACCATTCACATAAAATCCATAATTAATAAGACTTCAATTTCTAGTAAAATATATATATTTATATATATATAGAATTTTTCCACTTCAAATTATACTAGAATATCCATTTCTATTTATTTTGGAAAAATCCAAATACAAATATCATATCTTAAAATTTCCAACTTTACATTTAAACATAGGATATAAATTTACCAAACTCCATTTTCTAAATTTCTTCCATTTTCAATAAAGAAATTTATATTCCTTTTAATTTCAAAATTTCAACTTCATAGGTATATAAATATGGAATAAAATATTTATACAATATAAATTTAAGATTTATAGACCGTATTCAATCCAAACCATAGAAATCACATTAAAATAGTTATATATAGACCGCGGTTCCTGTATATAATTTTCTATCCTATGGTCAAGTGATACGGATATTTATCATTTCAATCCGCAATTTAAAAAATAAAACTTTGCGGTTTTATCATTTCAAACCACAATCCCGAATGAAATGTAAAATGTATGCTAACTTGCAGTTTAATGATATCAAATAAAACATCCATTCAACAACACATCCATCATCCAGTCACAAACATCAAGCAATATCAACCAATAACAAAATATGTTTGGGAATATACAACAGGTAATAATTGGCAGTTTAATTCAAATTATATTTATCAACTATAAATCTAACAGTTTATTTTCAGTGATAATTGACATAACTGTTAACTAGCAGTTCTTATGCAAACAATAATTTCTAACAGCCAATTAATACGCAATCAATCAATTTAATTAACAGCTAAATTCAAAAAAATGCAATTCAACAGATATGGGTGAAATAACATGCCAAAAGCTCATAAATAAATTCCTATTCATTTCTAAAATTTATTTAACAAACATAAAAGCTTCTAGTAATTGTGAGTGGGTTAAAACACTCACCTTTTGAATTTAAATCGAATTTAAAATTCGATTTAAACCCAAAAATTCGCCCGTCTCGGAATTCGTCCAAACCAGCGTCATCAAGTCCGGAATTAAATTACGATCCTAACAAAAGAAATTTCGTGTGAATCCGACTTCGTATGAGAAAGTTATGGCGAAAAATGATGATTGAATTCAAATTGAAAAATAAATAGAAACGACACACAATTAACAACTTACTACGCCACGTCACCTTCTCTCCCAGGCTTCACGCGCAGGCACCAATTTGCACGCAACAGAGAGAAACGAACCCAACACGTCCCTTTTTGACCAAAATCCGACCGTCGATTCGACCAACGAACCATATAGATCTAACCCCCTCAGTCCCCTCTCCAATACCCAGAAACCGTTTCTCGATCCGATGAAGTTTTGTGCGATGATGATGAACGGTTTTGGGGCTGTTTGAATTTATTCTGGATGAACGACAGCTCCAATTGAAAAACGAATTTCACCATGAGATTACGCGTAACGAAAACATCAACATAAATTTTTTGAAAATTTTCTGAGGTGTTTGAATTTTCACTGAATTTTGCAATTTGAAATTGGATCTGAGATGTATACATTGAGGAAGAAAGAAGGTTGAAGAAAATGAACGTACAACAGATGAAAAAAGAAGGGAGCTAGGGTTTATAACTGTATATTTATAGATAGGCTAGAGGTAGGGTAGCTAGACTGGATACGCGAACGTACGGAATAAACTATGGCCCAAAAATGGCTATTTTTAATATTTATTAAATAAATTAAAATAAATTATAAATCCAGTTTTTATGTTTCAACTTCTAATATTGGCCAAATTTTGTGACTTATATAATTCAAACAATCCCAAATGGTTTTCCAAGCTTGGATGTGAATTAAAATTTATAAGTATATCAATTTTGCAGTGTTAATTTCTGTGTTTTCTTATTATTTGGGAATTATAAATTTTATTCGCAAAAACCCAATTATTAAATCATATACTCTTATACTCTCACTTAAATCCAATTAGATAAATAGATTTGACTTCCATTCCAACTCATTTGATTGCAAATAAACTTTTTACCATAAATAAAATTCCAAATTATTAATAACTTTATTCCCATTTCCTTTACACACAAACATCGTATTATAAAGGTATCTACATTATTCTCCATTGGTTTGCCTTAACTTATTTAAGGTAACCTTACATTAATATATATTGCTATGTTTTCAAATTATTCTTCCCTCATTCTTCTTTACTATTATTAATTCCAATCTTAACGAATTCAACATTATAAGTTTGATAAATTTATTAAATTCACTCAATTGTTTACAAATTCCATTTTAAATTCAATAACGTAATAATTAACGTTAGAATCCGTTTTATTATGCATAAATTCCAAATTTTACTGTCCCAAATTATCTTCTTTTCATTCATATCAATTGTCAATTTCATAAGAAAAATTAACATTTAGTTCATACCTTTTTACAAATAACTCCAATTTCTTCCAAAAAATAATTACATAAACTATTTAATGTTAAATCCATTAAATTGCAATAAATTCAATTGATTGCAAACAAATTTGGATTTTTATTTGGTTATACACAAAATTTTCGTTATCACTTACCTAACAAAGTTATTATCACTTATGATCTCATTGCATTCACATTTTCACATTTCCACTTACTGATTTCTTTACTTTATTCTACATAATTTATTACAAATGGGATTTTCTTTGGTTTTCATCTTATCTGTATTTAACGTTTCTCAATCACCAATTATTTCACTTTAACTGCGGTAAATTGGCGGATAAATTGAATAAATTCCCAAAATTTAAAATAACAAGAAACAAGAATAGGTAACATACAATAGTCGTTAAATCTAAATTCTTGTCACCTAAATAGGCTTTTATTACTTGCAAATAAATATTACTATTTATTTTCATAGTACCAATCTCAATAATCATCCCATTTAATTTGCTTAGGCCATTTATAGTCCACTATACATATCTACATAAATGGGCAATTTATTCAATTTATTAAGTATCAAATTCTATTAAGCCCTGTTTATATTTACATGCATTCTTCTATTACTTTACAAAATGGAATAACTTTTAAACTCATACACTTAATAACAAAACCGTTATAAATCCAATAAATTCCAAATCGTAGTTTGTACATATTTTACACTACTATTATGATTTCTCACAAACGTTGAATTTATTAAATGACCATTTATTAAAATTTAATTCCCTTAATTGAATCAATTGCTTATTATTATATATATTCATTTCATTCTACCATTCCTTCCCATTATAAATTCATTAACGTATTTACACATCTCTATCTTTCAAATATTAATAACCAAACTTGATTACAAACACTGTCCTTATCAATCTTCATAAATTTGTTCAGATCTATACTCCTTTATATAATTAGAGTTTATGTCTCTATTAGATTTCTTTTTCACTACAGGCATAAATTATTACTATCTTACTAATTACATCTTTGTATTAATGAACACCATTCAAGTTAATATTTGTACTACATTCACAGATTCAACATTTGTTTGTTTCTTAAAATTGACTTTAAATCAAATTGTGACAATTTGCATTATCCACATTTATCGTCATAAAATCTAATTTACAAGCCTATACTTAATTATTACCCTACAATACGTTTACGTTACTATAATATCCACTCTTCCATTACTACGTTTCTATAAATTTATTCGTTTATAAATTTATTGTCTGAAAGTTCTCCTTTTATTGACTAGACACAACAATAACCAAAATAATTAATTAGATTCATTTATATACATTAGATAAATGGGTACACTTCTGCAATAATCCTATAAATGAAAATATTTTGGTGCATAAATTTCTACATACTTAGTGCATTCATTTATTAAATTACAAATTTCCTCAATCCACATAAATCACCCATTCACATAGTTTAATTTAGCGTTTATTTAAATCTTCGTTTATACATTTAGAGTTTCTACTAAATTGAATTACACAACTTATGAACTTTAACAAATTTAGTTCACTTAATAAATTTTCTAATGTTTATTAAATTGCAATCCAATCCAGTTATCATTTCATTAATACCATTTAATCAGCTAATTATAACTAATAGCCACCCACCAATTTACGTTAATTCAATCCATGTCATATAAGTATTTAATTGTCAACATTAAATTACAATCACTATATCAATTTCTACATTTATTCCTAAACAAATTAAAATTTATATCAAATTAATTTATTAAATATTATTAATTCACGGGTCGTTACAATGTCATTCCTTCTGGATAGAGGTGGTATCATGGTATGGAGCCCAGATATTTAACCTATGTTGTTGCTGCAAATTTATTACTTTGTGGTTGTTGGAATCGAGGATCCTCGGATATAGATCGGTTATGATCGGGGAATGACATATTCGTGTCAGTAGTTACCCAGTTTGAAGGGTAACCCAGCCTTGTGTTGGCAGAGATCTAACCGTAACGTTAGGTTCTCGGGTCGTGTTTCCAGAGGCGTACCCATGTGGCAATGGAATGTTCCTTGGCATGACCATTTATTGGAAATCCAAACTTCAATACGCACCTTGTACGGTTTTAGTTGTAGAACCTGCCATTTACTTATGGTGGTCACCACTGTTTAGATGGTAGCTATAGTAGGCATACGATAATGGTCGTATGTTGGCTAAGATTTATATCTTTACTTTCGAAATGATTTTTCCTACACTATGCACTAGTAATAATATGAAATGTTTCTTTTTAATGCGTATCAAGCATCTTTGACAATCATAAGGAGAAATCTCCTCCGATTCTGCGTTTGCATTGTGTGTGCGTGCGGGAGGCCTTATTGTAGTTTCATTTTCCAAAAAGCATTGCGAATCTATTTTAAAATTATCCTGTTCTTTGTTTTAAAGATAAACTATTTTGAGTTCTCACACCAGTCCCATGACTGACTCGGAGTTTATTGTTTTCCTTCCTAAACTCTGGGTGCCCACCAATTTCCACACGGGCAGTCAAGAGTCAGGTTTATCAGGATATTCTGGAATTCAGGAGTTACTAGAGGCAAGCTGGATGGCATGGCTTATTTCTAGTATATAGTATTTCTTTTCTACTGTTTGTTATTGTATACTCTAATGATGTAATGTAATGTGATGTAATGTAATAACTGATATAGTTCTTTGCTTAAAGATTATTCATTTATCTATAATATGTTGTTCCGCTGCGATTGTGAGATTCTGATATTGTTTTTTCTTCTTTTTTTTCTTCTCTCTTCTTCTACCATTCTCTTCTTCTTTAACCATAACATTTCGGTTTTCCGGCATTCGATTGCTCGGCAGTTGATATAGTGGACGTATTGATGTCGGTTTTCGAGCGTCGAAAAATCGCAAACGTCCGTGAGTTGGCATAAGGTGGCTAAAACAGGAGTGATTGACAGGTTAATTGAGTTAGCCCCTTTGATCGGACATATCCATTCGATATTCCACTCTGACTTTGGTTTTATTCGGTGGTCACTTTTGATTTCTTTGATTTAGAGGTGTGACTCGATGTGAGCGGTAGCTGCGGCTACGCGTTACCACCGTCCCGGAAGCGTAATTGATATATCTACCCTGGCATTGCCTAGTTGTGTCGTGTCACCTACCCTATCGCGCCTTGTACGATTTTGGTTTTCTCCCGTATCGTGTGTGGTATCCTTTGGTGGCTTCCCGATCAGGAGGGACTATGATATTGGATGGACTACTGTACTATTATGTGTTAAGGTGGAAAATGTAATGCCTTAACGCTATTTAAAAGTAAGTTTACCAATAGACACTATTATAATAGCGAAATATACTACATAGTAAATAGTTTCACAAATCATTAAGAGATGTAAATCCCGAGCATCTCTTGAGTTACTGCACTCATATTTATTTCTGTTGATTTAACTTACATAAGATCTTTTAGTTCTGCCTCGAGTGTTTTTTCTTTTCAATTCGCTTGGATCAGTCCGAGCATTTCAAGATTTGAAGATTTTATTCTAGTGGACGAAGAAGAAGATTTGTAGTACTATTATCTACTATGTTATATTGTTCCACTACACACTGTAATCAGCTGCATCGATTTATTTTTTTTGGTATGTGCAACTCTGATATATTGTATAAGTAAAATTAAATGTTTTGTAAATGGTTTTATGAACTGTATATTGATTATTATATTTTATCCTTCCGCTGTGAGATTCTGTTTAATTTTTTTCTACTCTTTTTTTCTCTTATTTAGCCCATAACAATCCGCCCTTCCGTGTGGTTTGAATTGGCACGTGTGTCGATTTAAAGTGTACAAAAAGGCGTACGTTACATCTGGTATCAGAGCTTTGGCTTAGCGATAAACCTTAGCTTTGTGGGGTCTGACTCATTACTAATAGGGTAGTAATACCCTATGATGAGTCATTGGGTGTATATATGAGAGAGCGTATTTGTTAGTGTTATAAAAAGATTTTAATATTGTGTTAATCTATTCCATTTTATATTTATAAATTCTGGTTGTGCATGGGACGCTATGACATCAATAGGGATTTCTGAACACTTAATAGGACAGACCGACATAATATTTGTTTTTAATATAGGTGAATGAAATAATTTAGCCTATTATATTTTCCGTATATAAAGTAATAAATTTTTTAAAGATTATATTTGGTTGTAATATATTGGTTGTTAGATAATAAAATTTATAAATAGCAGTGAAATAAGATTGAAAATAAAATAAATCAAATTGGAAATTTTAGAACTTAAGTTCCGGGGTTTTGAAAATTTCTTTCAAATGATTTTGGAATATTATAATAAAATTTTTGAAGTATTTTCTGATATAAATAGTTCAATATAATCTGAAAGAAATATTTTAAAAGAAATTTTGTAAAGAAATAAGTTCTCTACTCCCCTCTCTGTCGTTGGAAAATAATTTCGGCGATGAGTGCATGCGTCATCGACATTTTTTTTCGAGTTTCGAAGTGGAAAGGCCACTGTAGTAGTTTACTGCAGTTTGTGATTATAACCAAATATAAAATTTTAATTGTTTTAAATATAATTGAAATATAAGTTGTAAGTATAAACCTTTATCTATTATTTTAAAATAATTTAAAATTTTAAGCCAGGTATTTAATTCCAAGGTTTCCATTAATTAATACTTTCAATTATTGTAGTGAATTGGAACGTAGGAAATCAATAATTAAAACCTCTTAAGGTATATGAGATTGAATGCTAAGTTATAAATTAAATAAAAAGAAAATTTAAATTTGTAACTTATAAAACAAAGGATATTATTATTGAACATTTAATAAATTAGAAGAATAGAGAAAAACTTGTATAACTTTCAATTACATTTAAAAAAAACATATATATAAATTACCAAAAGTTTAAAAAGTTGAAATGTTTAATAAGAAATTGTAATAGAATATTATACAAGTAAATCTGAAATAATGAAAGTATTCAATGAAATTCCTTAACAAATAAGAATTTGGTGTTAGAGTTGTTATGAACTTAAGTATAAAAATAAAGGCTATTAATTAAAATAGAAAGGTAAGTATTATAACTGGAATTTAGTAATAAATGAAAGTAAATAATTAAAATTAAGAAGTATATATGAAAGTTAATAAACTTAAGTAAATGATTGAAGCTATTTATTAATAAAATAGCAGAAAGATGAATACTGCAAATAAATGAAGATAAAAAAAAGAAAAAAGAATAAATCTTTATATAAAGGAAATCAAACAATAAATGTTATGAAATTGGAAAATTTAATTTGATTTATTGTTTGGAAGTATTGTTTGTTTTGGTCTATGGTTGTTTGGGTAAGGATACTTTTGAATTGTTTGGATGAATGAATAATCTATTTAGTTTCACCTAAGACTGTTGAGTGAAGGGTACACTTAGTAGTTAATTTTCATTCCGTACGATTTGAAGTTTTGAACCCGAACAACTGTTTGTTTGTTTGATATGAATGAATGATTGATGTAGGTTGATTTTTATATGATGGTTGTATGCTTTGTTGTTAGTGATTGATGTTTGTATGGATTTGTTTGTTATAGATTGAAACAACGATAAATATTTCATTTTATATAATTATTAACTCTTTTAGATTATATAAGTGAAATGCAGATTATGGAAGCAATTGCTACTGCTTTTGGTTTCATAATTAAGCGTTAATTGCCCGACAAATAGGTACGTTTTTGGATTGCGATTTTATAGCGCTATTATATTGTTTTCCCGGGTTGGGATATATATTATTTTGGTAAATATATGTTGTATATTGTATATTTGATATTATATTTTCTCCCGAGACTCTCCGTAGAAAGGAGACTCTGCCGAAATTTTTCGTAAATTTTTTTAGACTTAGAAAATATTTTGAAAAAGTTTTCCAAACTTTATTAATTTTAGTATACAGTGATTTAATGGCTATAAATGGATATATTTTATTTAAATGATTAATTTTGCAATTTATTGTTTATCAAAATTTAATATTTTAAATAAGATATATTGATTTCTTAATTCTTCTTTTCCCTTCTTTTCCTTTTCGGGGACGAAAAGTTTTGAGTGGGGGAGAATGTAGCGACCCATAAATTTTCGATGTTTAAAATTTGTTAATTTAATAATATTTTATGAGTTAATATTGAAAGAAATAAAGAATTTGTAATTTAATAATGGAATAATAACTAAATTAAAATGAAACTCCAATTCATTATATTTAGACATGCTATGCTTGGTTAAAATTTTTAATAAGTAACAAATGTAAACATTTAATTATTGTATAAAATAGATAGTTAATGGTAATTGAATAAGATTCAGTATTGTGTAAGGGATTATAATATGTGTTGTATTAATGTGTGCACTGATTTTAGTGGGATGTAAAAGGTAAAGAGTAAATTTACTAATGTTATAAAATGGATAATGGTGACAACTATTGTTCGTTACTAATGTATTTAATCAATAGCAATTAAATGTAATTAAAACAATACCTTATGTAAGTTAAGATAATAACTGAAAATTTTGAATGTAAAATCAATAGAAATGTTAAATATATGCATAGATGGCAATTGATTTAATAAAAATTTGAAACCAAGATAAATAAATGAATTAGGATATTAAATGTGCATAAGCGATTAAATTTCATCATAATGGAAATAAAATAGTAAACACATACAAAAGATGAAATTAGAATTTTATAGCTGATTGGAACATTTGTTGTAATTAATGAACTCTTAAATGTAATTAAAAGTTAAGGGTAACAATGGTTATAAGTTACCTATTTATTTAGTTCGTAAAATTTAGTTGAAATTAGTTGCGATTAATTTTCTTAATTAGTGCAATTTGATGTAGATTAATTTGGTAATCGGAGAATGTAAATTCAATAGGATGTAACCAATGAAATTTTAATCTAATACTACGTTAAGGGTAACTAAGGTAATTATTAATAAATCGAATGAAATGCAATACCAAATTGAGGGAAACAAATTGTAAGGGTATAATTGAATGAAATCGATAAATTGGAAAATAAATTTAAAATTTATATTAATTGATGAAATAATGCATAATAAATTGTTGGTTGATAATTAAAGTATGAATATGTGTAAATTGGGCAATAGTGAAAACTTTAATCATTTACCAGTTTATTTAATGCATTGAATTAGATCTGAATCAATTGCAACATTTGTTTGTAAATAATAGCTTATAAGGGAAGTTTGACGTTAATGGTAACGATTAGTATAGGTTAACCATTTATTTAGTATATTTAATATAAACTGGTAATCAAGTTGAAATAAATCTAAATTAAAAGCTATGATAGCATAAATTAAGGAAATAATTGGTAACCAACGTTAATTTTATTTATAATATGACCATTGGTTGATTTAAGAAGTAAAATCAATATTTATTAATTTATTTGGAACTAAAAATTCAATAAGTGGATTAATTGCAAATAAGTGGAAATTAATATTAAAATACTGCGCTAACGGAAATTAGGATGGAATTTGTGAATTGTAATGCAATAACTACGAACCAATGAAAATTTCATCCAATTGATAATGATAGATTGAATATAAAATGAAAAGTCAATTAAATGGAATTATTGAGATTAAAATTGGTAATTTCTGAATAATTGAAATTGAAAACAAAGATAGTAATTATTGAAATAATTAACATTGAATCAACACGGAAATTTGTTTAAATTGTTATAATGGCTGAATAAATCAAGTGACAGAATTTGTAAGCTAAAGAATTGAAATTTAAAAATTGATTTAATTAACTAATTATTAATTTATTTAATTAATGTAAAAATAGCCATTTTGGCCACTGACTCGGATTTCGATGAAACCTGTTTCATCGGATCCATAACGGTGAATTATTGTAGGATTTCAAGTTTCGTAGCGATCAGGCTTGTCGTTTGATCGTACGGACTCGAAACGCCTTGAAATAAACGAAATTGAAATCAATTGAAATCAATTTTAAAAATATTAATTTTAGCATAACTTCTTCATTCGATGCAATTTGAACCAGAAACCTTTTCCATTGCATTTAAAATATTTTAAAACATCTATTTTGACATATGGGTTGACCCAATTTCGTTCCGGAGTCGAAATGGGCTTTTTGGGCCATTTTGGCGTTAGCGCATATATCTGTTTTATCCATCTATTCTATTTTAAATTCTGCATACAAATATAAACCCTAGCCTCCCTAAATCCTCATTTGTCTATACGTACATCTCAACCCTCTCCTCCTCAATGGCAAATAAACAAACCCCATATCCAATTGCAATTCAAAATCAAAGTCAAATATCCAAACTCCTCGAAAAAATTTGGAAAAAATATATTTTGAAGCTGTCGACTAGCGTAATTCACTGGTGGTGTTCGTTTTTCAATTAAAGGTTCGATGTGGCCAGAAATCGAACAAACATTCTCGGTCGTTCATCGCATCGTGATGAACTGCAACCGATCGTCAAATCGAGGATATGGTTTTGTGGAGATCGACGAAAGGAGTTTATCTATATGGTTTGTGTCGCGAATTAACGGCTGGATCGAGCTATTTAATTCGATTAGGGTTATTAAAAGGTGCGGCGCCATCTATTCTTTGCGTCGTTCGACGCCTGGGTGGAGCGGCTCGTTCGTGTTAGGTGTATGGTGGTGGTCGGCTTGAAAATAGGCGGCCGTAGGTGATGAAATTCGTCGTCAAACGGGGGGGTCAAAAGGTGGAAGTAATGGTCTGTAGATGGTGCTCGAACGAGGCTGTGCATGTTGCGTGTGGGGAGAAGGAGGGCAGTGACGTGGCAAACACGTGAGGGTGGGTTTATTTTCTTTTCTGTTTTTAAATTTAATTTTGATTTCAGCCCGTTCTAATTGCTATAACTCTTACATACGAACTCCGTTTCTCACGCGATTTTTTCCGTTAGAATCGTAATAAAATTTCGGACATTTTGACGCTAGTTTGGATGGATTTTGAGACTATTAAATTTTTGGGTTTAAATCAGATTTAAATTCGATTTAAATTCAAAAGGTGAGTGTTTTAACCCACTCACAACTTCTAAAATTTCTTATGTTTGTTAAATTGATTTATAATATGAATAGAAATTATTTATGACTGTTTGGCATACTTTTATTCATCTTCTCAGTTAAATCGCATTTATTTAATTAAATTTTTATTTAATTATTCATTGCATATAAACTGCCAGTAAAATTTGTTATTTATTCATTTATTGCATATAAACTCCCAGTTAAACAGTTTTTAAATTTATTATTGAATATAAACTGTTAGTTAATACCTGTTATTTATTACCTGTTATATATTAATGTTTTGTTTGAATTTGAATGATGATTTTGATAAATGGTTGATGGTTGATATTGGATGAATGGATGCTGTATTTTATATTGTTATAAACTGCAAGTTATTATGCATTTTCATTTCATTCAGGATTGCGGTTTGAAATGATATATAACCGTAATTTTTATTTTTAAATTACGGATTGAAATGATAAATATCCGTATCACTTGATCATAGGATAGAAAATTTTATACAGACACCGTCGGTCTATATGTATAAATATTTTGAAAATGATTTCTATGGTTTGGACAGGATACGGTTAAATAAATATCAAATTTTATTTATATAAATATTATTTTATATATACATATATAGTTAAACTTTTGAATTTAAGCTATGTATAAATTTGTTAAATAAAATAAATATGTTGAAAAATGGAGTTTGATTATTTTATATTATATGGTTAAGTACATGTTAAGATATTGAATATGTATATATAGAGTTTTAATGATTTAAATCAATTAAGATCGGAAGTTAAATCAGAAATCTATTTGGAATTGAGTTTTTTTTAAGAATTAAACTCCATAAGTTGATGTAGAATTTATTAACTTGAAATGTTAAAAGGGTATGATATTTATAACTGGATTTTTTATTCGAGATGAATTAAATGAATATTTCTAGTATAAATAAATTAGAGGAAATATTTAGTTATAGGTAATTTTAGTTTTATTTAAATGGTTATGGTTTTATTATGCAAATATTTCAAACTATATAATTGGACTTTTAGTGGTTGAATAGAGATTTCCAACCTTAGTTTTTAATTGTTTAATACTCAAAGGTTGAAATACATTGAAACTGAAGTGGTTTATCAAAACTGAAAGTGAATTTAAAATTTATGGATTTAGACTTAATTTAAAGAGAATAAAATTCTAAAGTCGTGGAAATTATTTACTTTATAAAGTAATTTCAAATTCAAACCATTTTATTTTATATACTGTTGAATATCCAAACCATTTAAGTTCAAAGTTATGGTTTAAAGCTATGGATTTCCAAGTATTATGTTTTGAAGAGTTATAATGAAAATGTATGGTTTTGAGATATTATAAATTTTAAAGTGGTATGGTTTTAGAAAATGGATATATTTGAAATGATATCCTATTGATTTGTTTTTAAAAAATGGAAAATGATATCGTATTTATATGGTTTTGAAAAAGGATATTATATTCTGGTTTTAAAGTATAAACTATTTTGAAAAAAAGACCGCATTGTTATAATAACGTTTGGTTGTTGAAGAGACCGGGATCAGAAGTTGTCATACTCTCTGCCAACTCCGAAAACCACTTTAACAACCGTGTACGCGGCGGAGATTCCAGAATGAAGTAGAATGGTGGCGGTGTTTCCTTTGAGGTAAATACGTGGATCCAACTCCTGTGAGTTGGCATAAGGTGGCTAAAACAGAAGCGATTGACGGGTTAATTGAGGTAATACCTTTGATCGGACACATCCCTTCGATATTCTACTCTGACTTTGGTTTTATTCGGTGGCCACCTTTGATTTCTTTGATTTGGGGGTGTGGCTCAAGGTGGGCGATAGCTGCGGCTACGCGTTACGACCGACCCGAAAGCGTAATTGGTATATCTACCCTAGCATTGCCTAGTTGTGCCGTGTCAACTACCCTATCGCGCCTTGTATGAGTTTGGTTTTCTCCCGTAGCCCATGTGGTATCCTCTAGTGGCTTCCCGATCAGGAGGGACTATGATATTGGATGGACTACTGGGACTATTATGTGTTAAAGTGGAAAATGTAAAGCATTAACGCTATTTAAAAGTAAGTTTATTTTACCAATAGACACTATTATAATAGCGAAATATACTACATAGTAAATAGTTTAACGGATCCTTAAGAGATGTAAATCTCGAGCATCTCTTGAGTTACTGCACTCATATTTATTTCTGTTGATTTAACTTACGTAAGATCTTTTAGTTCTGACTCGAGTGTTTTGTCTTTTAAATTCGCTCGGGTCAGTCCGAGCGTTTCAGGATTTGAAGATTTTATTCTGGAGGACGAAGACGAAGATTTGTAGTACTATTATCTACTATATTATATTGTTCCACTACACACTGTAGTCCACCGCATCGATTTTTTTCCGTTGGTATGTGCAACTCTGATATATTGTATAAGTAAAATTAAATGTTTTGTAAACAGTTTTATGAACTGTATATTGATTATTATATTTTATCCTTCCGCTGTGAGATTCTGTTTACTTTTTTCTGCTCTTTTTTTTCTTATTTACCCTATAACAATCCGCCCTTCCATATGGTTTGAATTGGCACGTGTGTCGATTTAAAGTGTACAAAAAGGAGGACGTTACAATTAGTATATATATTAAAATAGTTATAAATTAAAAATAATTTATATTTATTTAAAGAGATTATACTAAACAGTTTCCCATTAGAATTTATTTCATCCAATTTCACAAATCGATTCAAATCAACTTAAATTCCAAAATTCAATTTTAATCAATCCCGGTTCAACACTTTCAATTTAAAAGGTTAAAGATTCAATTCATATTTTCAGTAAACCATTTTAGTTTTAATCGATTTCAAGTCCAGCTTTGAATTATCATTTCAAGTCCAATAAGATTTAAAGTTAAATTTTCAAACATTTTTAATAAAGTTCCATTTATATTTCAACATTCAATTTTAATTTTATTCAGACTGGAAAATATTCACTTAATAATTTTTATAACAATTAAATAAAATCTAAATTTATAAATTTAAATCAATATTAAATATTCAGTCTCAATTTTATTTAAAGTTGAGAATATTCATTTAATCACTTTTAATCAAATCAATTTATAAACCATACCTTTCAAATCTTAAAATCAATAAGTTCAAATAAATTCTTATTTAAATTCAATTATTAACCAATAAAATTTCATGTCAATTTTACTTTATTTTTCCAACTTCTAGTGATTTAAAGTTATTACAAAATTCTATTCAAAAATATTAATGTAAATTTTTAAATAAATTTTTAAACATATATATACGAATTAAATTGAATTTTATTTAAATAAATTATATCAAATTAAATCTTATTAATAAATCTATTTTAAATCTTATTTTATATATTTAAAAATAATAAAATTATAAGTAAAATCATAAAATTTATATTTTCAAAATTAAATTATAAATTTAAAATTTCCAAACATATAATTTAAAAATCTAATTTTACAAAATAAAATATCTTTCTATTATATTTAAAAATCAATATTTAATAAAATCCTTCCTTCCAAAACTTTGGAAGTCATTTCAAAATATAGACCAATGGTGTCCGTATATAATTTTCTATCCTATTATTAAGTGATACAGATATTTTTCATTTCATCCGCAATTTACATATCTACGGGTATATATCATTTCAATCCGAAACCCCAAAATTCAAAGACAGTGAATTCGCAATCTACATGTCTATGGGTATAAATAAAACTATATATATATATCACTAATTTTTAAATCAATACTTAAAAATCTATATTTAATAAACCTATAGTTTACCAAATTCTACAGTTAAAATCAAAACATCATAATCTAACATAGTTTACATAACATAGTTTATCGAACATAACAATTTAAATATATACACGGTTCAAAATATTAACATTAATATAACATAACATATATTATACTAACATGCAGTACACACTACGTTTTCATTGTTATTATATTTCCAGATATATATATAGCAGATATCACATAGCAAACATACTTATATAAGCTTACATACATAACTAACAGGTTATATAAAACTTACGTGAACATATATATAATTCGATAGAATATAATATACCTATATTAACTTATACTTACCTAAACTTATAAAATATACATACATACGTATACATACATATATATAACAACGTATTATGTAAAATCTTATACAAACTTTTACATATACCAATTATATATATAAAGTAAGACTACAACAACTATGCAGGCTGTATTAATGAACAAACTATATGTATTAGAACATGCGACAACATTATATATATGTAAAAGTAAACTGATGAAATGGTCAGTAACTTTATAATATAATATATATTATGCTACAGGAAAAAATGAAAACACATTCTATTCATATAAGATGTTATACGTAAAATGAAACCTACTCAATATAATCGGTCAAGATTAAAACGAAGGAGATGAAGCGTGTTGTGTTGCAAAGGCGGTTAAAGTTGAGAAGATGCTCGACACGGTCGGAGCTCGGTCAGTGCGGCTGCTGTTTGGGGGAAGGAACGTTCGGCTACAGATTGAAGGCTGGGTGAGGGTTTGGCTGTCGGTGGTGGCGAGGGGTGCCATGGTGGGTTGGAGGGTGGCTGCTTGTGTGGGCGAGTCAGGGTTGTCACGGCATAGGGAGGTGAGGTCGTTCAAATAGGTGGAAATGCTTGCACTATGGTGAGTGTTCACTTGCATGGGCGGATGTGAGGCCTGGGCGATGGGCGGAGGAGTTAACAGATCGGGTTTAGGGTGTGGAAGTGGTCAGTGGTGAGGAGGTCACGACATAAAATGATGGGGAAATTGGGAAGAGGCTGTTCGGCCAGTTGAGGAGGGTTGCCGCTCGGAGTGCGAGAGGGTGGCGGGTGAGCTGGCGGCGAGATCTACGGTGAAGGTGGGTTGAATGGAGGTATGGCATGAAGGCTACCAGGTAGGGAAAGTGGGTGCTTGGCATGGTGGGTTACGGTGCTTAGGGTGGCGGAGCGATCGGGTTCAGGATGGAGGCTTCACGTGAGAGGGAAGAGAAAGAGAATGGATGTGGCAGTATGGTTGGAGAGCAAGGTCGAAGGTAAAGGTTGCGTGGTAGGGAGACGAGTAGTAGAAGGTAAGAAGAATTGAAGCTTTATATTCATTTTGTTTTTTTTCTTTTCAAAATGAACAAGTAATGAAGAAAGGAACGAACCAGAAATGAAAAGGAACTGGTATAATATAAATTGATTATAGGGAATAGTGACAGTCAATAGCTAAATTCAAGAAATATTTAAAGCTTAAGACCATTTATCTCCTCACGGTGGACAAATGAATAGATAAAGGAAACCAAAAGACTCAAAAAAGGGTACCGATACGATTAACCGTTTCGTGGGTTTCACCGCGTACCAGACACCAAAATACACAAATGAATATACTACGGAGATCAAAACGACGAGACGAATAGAATGGTACACATATATAAGCGATACGATCATCCTATCAAAAGCCAATATTCGTGGTCAAACTGCTACAAATTTGCCGAAAATAAGATAAATGGGCTAGAGAAATCCAAATTTGGCGAAACGAAATATGACGTCTATCACGACCTGAAATCCAGCGTTCGAAAATCGACATCAAATACCTCACTTGTATTCGACTGCCGGAGATTCAAATGTCGAACTCCAGTTCGAATGGAGCTTATAACAATATTAGATAAATATAAACAGCAGAAATAAATTGAACTTTCATTAATCAACATGCAGATACAACATCATCACGATATCCATTACAACATTTATCACCAACATCAGGGAATTGTGTGTGTGTGTGTGTTTATATATATATATATATATATATATATATATATACACACACACACACACACACATAATACAACTACAAAATGGAAACACCACAGCGGAACAACAAAGTTATCACAACTTCAAGAAAGTCTTCAAAAGAAAGAGAGCGATAGCGAGCTTCCAAACTAAGCACCTTTAGATCCAAAAAGTTCCAAAAGATATCCAAGTCAAAAGCTTTCAAAAATCCGATAGCTTCCAATCCAAAAGACTTCAAAAGATTCCAAGCCAGCTCCAAAACGCGGATATCCTGCTTCTAGGCTGCCAGTGTGGAAATTATGGGCACCTAGAGTTTAGAAAGGGAACAATAAACTCCGCGTCAGTCATGGGACTGGTATGAGTAAACAAAAACAATTGTTTTAAACAAAAACGATTTATAAAAGAAAAACGTTCATGCTTTTGGAAATGGAAACTACCATAAGGCCTGCCGGCACAGACATAATGCAATTGCACACTTGGGGGTGATTTCTCCTTATGATAGTCAAATATGCTTGATAAGAGAAAACTCTTTTAATATTATTATTAGTGCATAGTGTGAAAATATGTCGAAAGTATAATATTAATCTTAGCCAGCATATGCACCATTATAGTATGCCTACTATAGCTACCATGTTAAATGGCAGGTTCTACAACTAAAACCGTACAGGGCTCGTATTGGTGATTGGATTTCCAACAAGTGGTCAGGCTAAGGAACTTCCTAGGCCATATGGGTATGCCTGTGGAGGGACGTCCCGAGAACCTAACCGGATCTCTGCCAACACAAGGCCGGGTTACCTCTGTAACTAGGTAACTACTACAAGAGTACGCCGTCCCCCGGTCGTAACTGACTTTTATCCGAGGCCCCAACAACAACAACCACAAAGCAACATAATTGCAATATCAACATAAGTTAAGTATCTAGGCTCCATACCATGATACCACTTCTATCCAGAAGGAAATGCACATACCCTAAGGGGCTCTACCTCCAATTACCTTGCCGCATCCTTCCTTTTTCGACCATTACCGGGTTGTGAGGTTCGATGAAGTCTTGTCCATAAAGCTACGCTTTTCACAAGAGGCTTGCTTCGATCAAAAAATGGTCAACAGCACTCAGCATGCCACAGTACCAAGTTGGGAGTATATCACTAATAACCTTCAACTACATAACCTCTGAGCTCATACGTCTCAGAGAAGGGTGTTAAGCTAAGAGAATAAATTCTATGCCACCAACAGAAAAGTATATGAAAGAAATCTGCTTTATATCTCAAAGTGTAATGTCAGACATACAACCATACAAGTCTATTTCGGGTTCGAACAGAACCGAAGGCACTTTCGAAGAAGCCCTTGCAATCTGGGCATTCATAATCCCAATCGGACTCCTCATCACATATGAAGATCTCTATATTGGAGCAACTCAGTGCAGAGTCATTCGATAGGTTATCCTACCGTTCTCAAAGACATCCGGTCTTCACCACCATCTTCAAATACTATCCATTTTATTGTATCACTATTCAAAATGGGTTATATGACACAATGTCTTCTCCCGGCTGAACACAAAGATTCACTTTTAGGATTCAATGTGGGTTTCGGATAACCAACTGGAATTCGACACCCTGTCGCATCGAAATTCAATTGCCGTTTTACGGGCTAATGAGTTTTCACATTTACACAGAAACAAATCACAGATATCATAACTTAGCACAAAGTAACTCATATCACATAGCATCAAAATCACATATCAGAGATATCAATCCAACACACAGCATTCAATAATAAACAATCATCTACAATTAAGATGAATTAATCATGGGATTTAAATTAATTAACCACATAATTACTTCCATTAATTATCTTTAATCAATGATTAATTATCCTTAATTATAAATTAATTAAATCTTAATCACCTTCATTAATTAATTATTCCTTCATTAATTACCTTAATTAATTAATCCTTAATTATTAATTAATCAAATCTTAATTACTTTTATTAATTAATTATTCCTTAATTAATTAATTATTAATTACAAATCAATTAACCTTAATTATTTATTTAATTAATCTTTAATATTAAGTAATTAATTAAATAGTTATTCTTTAAGTAATTATATTAACAAATCATTAATTACTTAATAAATTAAAAGATAAATCGCTTTATCTTTGTTAATTACTTTGATTATCTTATAAACCTTGTTTAATAATCATCCGTATCACATTAGTTGCTTTAAAAGTTTAACATTGGTTTAAATAAAATTTTACCTTAATTATCCCTTTTAATTACATTATTTATTTAATATAGATATCTTAATAAAATAATCTAACAAAATTAAATAAACTAAATCTAATTACTTTGAAAATATCTTACTTAAATCCTTAATTAATTCAAAACTTAAATCAAAATCATCATTTCAAAACATGCATTAAAAATGTTAAAAATTTGAATTTTATTTTAAAGTAAAAACTGTTATATATCAGACCCGAGGCCTACTTCGAGTCTTATCCGATCAAAACGCCTGAGTGCTTCGAGTTTCCCAGAAATCAAGCCATATGTCTTAATTTTTCAAACTTAAATTTTTGTCTAAGTATTTAACCCGTGTAACCCAAAAATGCTTCGAGCCTATATTCGAGCCGGTACCCTTATTTCCTCAAGGCTACTTCGAGTCATAACCCTTCTTCCCCAACTATTGCTTACTGACACGAATTCGACATTGTGCACATGCACAGTCATTCTGACGAACTCCGATCAACTTCGCCATTCCCCACAACTCATCGACGACTGATTCAAGCTCATTGATTAGCCAGAAACTCAAAACATTGACAAATCTTCGATCAAGCTATGCGACTTTCGCTGGAACACAACTCCAATCAACTTAATCGCCTCGCTCCGACTCCACAGGCCACCAAAGGCCACGCGATTCTAGCTGAAGCTTTGCCAGACTTCAAAGCTCTGATTCAAACAATTCCGGTTGATTTCGATTCAATGATGACGACTCCATTACTTAGAGAACTCGCTCGATAAAATACTGGGCTAAAAACCTAGATCGATCTCGTCAGCCCTCCACGATGAATTATAAAATCATCGAGTATTTTTCTGATGATCCTAGATCATCATGCTAGCTCCCATCCTGATCAAGAATTCCATCATGCTACCGATCACCAGAATTTGGCGAAAAATACGATTCTGATCATCCCTATTTTTCTCAGAGATTACTTGATTAAAAATTGTGATTCCACCTTTAAAAATCTTTGTCTTCGAAAGCAATTCAGATAATATATTTGAAACTAAAATTCATGATGTTTGAATTTTACATAAATATTGGGGTTTCCTGTATTTGCTACTTTCCAGAGAATAACTTGAATCAATTTTACAAAAAATTATTTTTATGATCTAAATCTTGATTCAACAAACAAGTTTTGTTTAGATTCAAATCCTTAAAGAAGAACAGAGAGTGAGCTTTTGATTTTAGAAAAAGGTTTACTCTCTAAACCTAGGACAAGCATTACTGCATGTAACTGACATGCACATACAAATATCCATATACAATATACATGCAAGCCTTTCCTAAAAGCCATATATTCATCATTTAGCACATGCATCAATAGTTCAATCCAGATTTAAGCTTTTAAAATGGTGTTTACTCACCTTGAATTTGAAAGTAGAGGATCTGTTTGGGTTTTTAAACCTGAAAGCTGAGAAAAGGTTATGGTTGTTGAATTTTTTTTTTGATCTAGGCTTAATCTTGTTGTTTGATGAGGAAAAGTTGATTTGCTAAACTGAATCTTTGCTGAGTCAAAACTTTGAATTTACTAAAATCCTTGCTTTGATTAAGTTGTTGAAGGTTGATATCTTGCTTTGATGTTGAACTGTTTGTTGAAGAGTTGAAGTTGTTTTAGTCAAAATTATTTTTCTGGTTTGAGATTTGAGAAAATTGTTTTAGATTTTTATTTACTGGAATTGTCTTTTGGTTTAAATGTTGAGGAAGTAATCTAGTTTGATTACTTGTTGCTGATTTAAAAAATGTACAGACTTACGAAAATGAAGATAAAAGAGATAAGAGGGAGGAGATGAAATAGCTTATATAGCTTTATTTTCTTTTCATGAATTTTTCAAAAATAAAAATGATGTGATGACACTTGTTAATTTTCTTCTACATGGATTACACTTGTTAATCCATTTACTTAAGTTTTTTACACTTGTCTTTATATATATTACGCATTAAACATTTGTAAATTTTCATTAGAATAATATTTTTACATTATTTAAATGGTATTTTTAATTTACATTTTTCATTTTATAAAGAAATTTGCTTTATATTAATAAATACTATTTAAAAGCGAATGTTTTGAAATTAAGTACACATTAAATAAATTGCATATATATATATATATTTGTAAATCTAAATTATTTTACTAAAGCATTTATTTAAAATTTAAATTCAAATTCAAAGTCAAATTCAAATCTACTCATATACACACACATATATATAATTTAAATTCAAATGATTTTCAAAACATTTATTATTTCAAATTTTCAACTCAAATGAAATTGAAATCTTATTCATACAAATTAACACTTATTTTTTGATTTGAAAATTTTCAAATTAATTCCAAAATCTACATTAATTACTAATTTAAATTTAATTCAAAAATGGGATCATTACAGATTCCCCCTTAAGAAAATTTCGTCCTCGAAATTTGAAAGAAAGAGAAGACAACAAAGAATATAAGAATACAGTAAAAGATAGAGGAATGGTTTAGCAGATTAAGCCGGAATATCCACTCTGTAATTGGGATAGGATTTTTGCATGCTATCCTCTGTTTCCCAAGTACAGTCATTTGAATCGCCGCTGCACTGCACTTTAACTAGTTTCACAACCTTATTCCTCAGTTGCATTTCATCACGATCAATTATTTTTAATAACACTCTTTTAATTTCCAGATTTGGTGTAATTTCCAAATCCTGCTGAACTGCCTCTTCGATAATACTGTCAAGATCGTGCATATATTTTCGAAGATGTGAAACGTGAAATACATCGTGTATGTCGGATAACCAGTTAGGTAGCTGCACTCGATATGCTAAAGAATTGATACTCTCCAGAATAGGAAAAGGACCAATATATCATGGTGCCAGCTTACCAGTTTTCCCAAATCTTAACGCACCATATTGGAGACACTTTCAAGGAAATGGAATCACCAACTTGAAATTCTAAATCTCTTCGCCTATGGTCGTAATAACTTTTCTGACGACTTTGTGCGTTATTAACTTCTTTCGAATAAAATCCTCTTTCAACGTAGCTTCTTTTATCATTTCTGGTCCTAGCACTAGTCTATCACCAGACTCAATCCATCATGACGGCGATCGACACGGACGACCATATAATGCCTCGAAAGGAGCCATTTTGGTGCTAGTCTGATAGCTATTGTTATATGAGAATTCGACCAGATGCAAATGGTCCTCCCAAGAACCACCAAATTCAAGTATACAAGCATGTATATGGTCTTCTAAGATCGGTTTATCCTTTTAGTCTGCCCATAAGACTGCGGGTGATAAGCAGTGCAGAAGTTCAGTTTGGTTCCTAATGTGGCTTGAAATGCCTCCCAAAATCTAGTAGTGAAGATCGGATCACGATCACTCACTATACTGCTCAGTATACCATGGAGACAAACAATCTCTTTTATATATAATTCGGCCAAACTTGCCGCTGTTCGGGTAGATTTCCCTGGGATGAAGTAGGCGGTTTTAGTCAGACGATCCACTATAACCCAAATTGCTTCATTCCCCTTTTAAGTACGTGGAAACCCATCGATGAAATTCATCGATACTTGACCCCATTTCCAATTAGGTACCTCCATTGGTTAGAGTAAACCCACCATTTTTTTCTGATCACTTTTAATATGTTGACAGGTAGTATATCGACTCACATATATAGATATATCCCACTTCATTGTCTTCCACCAGAAGGTTCTTTTGATATCTCTATACATCTTATTAACTCATAGATGGATACTGAGTTTAGACCTGTGACATTCATCTAAAACTTCATGTTTTAGATCAGGGATGTCTGGGACACACATCCTGCCTTTTGATCTTATAACTCCACAATTATCGATTTCGAAACTGGAATTTTCACCTCGACGAATTCTCCTATAAATTTCCTGAAGAATTTGTTTTCTTTCTGCATGTTGGCGATTTTTTCAAGAAGAGTAGGAGTAATGACAAGATGAGCAAGAATAGCATGTCTTCTACTTAAGGCGTCGGCAACTACATTGGCTTTTTCAGGGGTACATAGAATATCTAGGTCACATGACGCTAAAAATTCTAACCATCATTTTTGCCTCAGATATAAATCTTTCTGGATGAAGAGATATTTCAGAAATTCGTGGTCGGTGAATAATTCAAAATTTTCACCTAATAAAGAAGGATTTATTAAGTGCAAATCTTAAGTTAAGTTAAACTTTAAATTTTTTCTCTGGAAAAGTTGAAAGAGATTCTTACCTAAAAAATAGTGGCGCCAGATTTTTAAAGCGAAAATAACAGTTAGAAGCTCGAGATCGTGAGTTGGGTAATTTTTCTCATGCGGGCGTAATTGTCTACTCACGTAGGAAATTACTTTCTCATTCTACATTAGCACCGAACCCAAACCATCACCACAAACGTCAGTATAGACAGATAAACCTTGGTTCCCGTTAATGAAAGTGGGAATGGGAACGGTAGTTAATCTCCTCTTCAACTCCTGGAAAGCTTCATCACATTTTGGAGTCCAACCGAATTTAGCATTCTTCATCGTTAGCTTAGTTAATGGACTGGCCAACTTGTAAAAATTTTGGACAAACTTTCTATAATATCCCGCTAAACCAAGAAAACTTTGAACTTCTTTTGGAGTAGTGGGTCGCTTCCATTCTAGAATAGCAGAAATCTTGCGCGGATCAACAGATATTCCCTCTTCACTAACAATGTGCCCGAGAAATCTAACTTCCTTAACCCAAAAATGGCATTTAGAAAATTTTGCAAACAGGATGTTCTTCCGTAATATCTCCGAAAAAATTCTGAGATGCTTAGCATGCTCCTCTTCGGTTTTGGAATAGATTAGAATATCGTCAATAAACACCAGAACAAATTTATTCAATAATCCTCGCAATACATGGGTCATTAAGTCTATGAAGTATGCGGGAGCATTGGTTAGTCTGAAAGGCATGATTAACCATTCGTAGAATATGTCAGGACCCTTGAAAGCAGTCTAGTGAACACAGTCTTCGGCAATTCATAGCTGATGGAATCCTTGAGCCAGATTCATCTTTGAAAAGAATCGGGCGTCGTGTAGTTGATCGAATAGATCGTCGATCCTGGGTAAAGGAAATTTGTTTTGAGAGTTTGTTTATTGAGATCGCGGTAGTCTACACACAATCTCAAAGATCCGTCAGATTTGGCTACGAAGACCACAGCTGAACCCCAATCAGAAACATTAGGATGTATCAATCCTTTTTCTAGCAAATCTCGAGTTTGATTGACTAGTTCAATCCTTTCCCTGGGTGCCATCCTGCGGCTTGAGTGAACAACAGGACGAGCATTGGGTACTAAGTCAATTCTGAATTCAATTTCTCTATGTGGAGGTAAGGATTTTACTTCTTCTAACACGTCTGGAAATTCTCGGAATATAGGTATGGACTCCAGACTAGTTTTGGGATGTCCCAAGGTATACATCAGCTTATCTCTCTTAGGACTCGGATCATCACAAGAGATTTCCATAAAATTTCCAAGTTTTGATTTGATTGAGATCGTTAGATTGTTACAATCTAATTTGGATTCGTATTCCGTTAGCCAATCCATTCCGAGTAAGATTTCAAATTCATTAAAATCGAGGACAAAGGGACTGATAGGAAATTTATTACCAGAATACGAGATAGGACATCCCTACATCGTAGACAAAGGTTTGCGGGGCCACCAACTGGATTTTTCACACAAATGGGCTCATTGAAAAAATCAGGTTTAAGTTTTAATTCGTCTACGGTTTGTTGGGAGATAAAGTTATGCGTAGCGCCCGTGTCAAACAAAACTCCAACAATTTTATCATAAATAGTAAGGTTACCTTCTAAAACACTTTTCCTTTATTAGCCTTTGAAGTTGAGGGGTCATCCTTTATTGCATAGTCATTCGCCAATTGTGCTTGCTTCATTGTCGGGCAATTCTTTACTATGTGTCCAGGCTTTTAACAATTATAGCATTCTCTAACTCCCTGACCAGTCTTCACAGGTTGTTCTTTCTTAACTTGCTTCTTTGTTTCTTGCAGCTATTTGAATAATGGCCCTTTTCATGGCAATTGTAACAAGTTATATCTCTAGCCGGGTTTTCCTGATTGTTCTTCTCCTCCTTGCCTTGATATGGTTTCTTGCCTTCGAACTTTCTTTTTTTCCAATTTGGATTGCTCGTATTTCCCTTCTCCTCCGTAGCTTCTTGCATATCCAGGATAGCATATCTATACCCTATATCGATAAGATCAAAAAAAGGTTCTTTAACGTGAGCTGTCATCCTTTTATGGAATTTCTTATACATTCCACAAATGAGTCTTTCATTTTTCTTTAGAGGTGTGTTTACCAATTCCGGACCGAAATGAGATAATTCGTTGAATTTATTTTAGTATTCTTCGAATGATAAACTTCCCTCCTTCAAGTCCATAAATTCCTGGTACATTCGGGAGATGCTAGCAGACGGCATAGAGCATTTCTCAAATACTTCCTTGAATCGACTCCAAGTAAACTCCTCTTTTGGTTCATCTACAGTAACTGTTTCCCACCAAGCTATGACTTCTTCTTGGAGTTGCCAAGAAGCTATTAGTCGCATTTGATCATCTTCCAACTTTAGCCATTTAAAAATTCTTTCACACGATCTGATCCAGGCTTGAGCCTCAACGATAGACTCCTTGTTGGTGAACGGCTTACCACCAAGTCTCGAGAAGCTTTTATATAGATCAGCTAGATTCAGCTGATGTTGAGTAGGCATAGCTGCTTCTGTTGTTGTGGGGACTTGACCAGTTGTGGTGGTATTTCTCTATCCCCTAGCTCTTCCTCTTCGCCCGCTCATCCTTACTATCTGTAGTTAGTAAGAAAACTTGATTTAGGTATACGGACAAGATATCTTAGAAAATATCAGCAGTTTAAAGAGATAGACCAATAAATTTTAGGGTTTCGGTCTCTCGGTTTAAACTCATTCTATGGTATACTTCACCCTATCTCTCATGAGCCACCTAAAGTGCTATACTCCATAGCTAAAGTTCTTACTCAACCTTTAGCTCTGATACCACTTGTCACGACCCGAAATCCAGCGTTCAAAAATAGAAATCGAACACCTTACTTGTATTCGACTGTCGGAGATTCAAACATCGAACTCCAGTTCGGATGGAGCTTATAACAACATTAGATGAATATAAACAGCGGAAACAAATTGAACTTTCAGATACAACATCATCACAATATCCATTACAACATTTATCACCAACATCAGGGAATTGTGTGTGTGTGTGTATAACACAACTACAAAATGGAAACATCACAGCGGAACAACAAAATTATCACAACTTCAAGAAAGTCTTCAAAAGAAAGAGAGCGATAGCGAGCTTCCAAACTAAGTACCTTTAGATCCAAAAAGCTTCCAAAAGATCTCCAAGTCAAAAGCTTTCAAAAATCCGATAGCTTCCAAACCAAAAGACTTCAAAAGATTCCAAGCCAGCTCCAAAACACAGATAACCTGCTTCTAGGCTGCCCGTGTGGAAATTATAGGCACCCAGAGTTTACAAAGGGAACAATAAACTCTGTGTCAGTCATAGGACTGGTATGAGTAAACAAAAACAGTTGTTTTAAACAAAAACAATTTATAAAAGAAAACCATTCATGCTTTTGGAAAATGAAACTACCATAAGGCCTCTCGGCACACACACAATGCAATCGCACACTTGGGGGAGATTTCTCCTTGTGATAGTCAAATATGCTTGATACGAGAAAACTCTTTTGATATTATTATTAGTGCATAGTGCGAAAACATTTCGAAAGTACAATATTAATCTTAGCCAGCATATGTACCATTATAATATGCCTACTATAGCAAATGGCAGTTTCTACAACTAAAACCGTACAGCGTTCGTATTGTTAATTGGATTTCCAACAAATGGTCACGCTAAGGAACTTCCTGGGCCACATGGGTACGCCTCCAAAGGGACGTCCCGAGAACCTAACCAGATCTCTGCCAACACAAGGCCGGGTTACCTCTGTAACTAGTAACTACTACACGAGTATGCCATCTCCCAGTCGTAATCAACCTTTATCCAAGGCCCCAACAACAACAACCACAAAGAAACATAATTGCAATATCAACATAAGTTAAGTATCTGGGATCCATACCATGATACCACTTCTATCCAGAAGGAAATGCACATACCCTAGGGGGCGCTACCCCCAATAACCTTGCTGCATCCTTCATGTTTTGACCATTACCGGGTTGTGAGGTTCGATGAAGTCTCGTCTATAAAACTACGCTTTTCACAAAAGCCATGCTTCGATCAACAAATGACCAGCAGCACTCAACATGCCATACCACCAAGTTGGGAGTATATCACTAATAACCTTCAACTACATAACCTCTAAGCTCGTACGTCTCAGAGAAGGGTGTTAAGCTAAGAGAATAAATTCTCCGCCACCAAAGGAAATGTATTTGAAAGAAATCTTCTTTATATCTCAAAGTGTAATGTCAGACATACAACCATACAAGTCTATTCCGGGTTCGAACAGAACCGAAGGCACATCCGTGGAGGCCCTTGCAATCTGGGCATCCAAAATCCTGATTGGACTCCCCATCACATATGGAGATCTCTATACCGAAGCAACTCAGCGTTGAGTCATTGGATAAGTTATCCTATCGTTCTCGAAGACACCCGGTCTTCACCACCATCTTCAAATGTTATCCATTTCGTCGTATCACTATTCGAAATGGGTTATATGACACAAAGTTCTCTCCCGGCTAAACCGAATAGTGAGCGCTCAATTTAACAACACGTAAATATATCAATCACAAAGATTCACTTTTAGGATTCGATGTGGGTTTCGGATAACCAACTGGAATCCGACTCCCTGTCGCATCGAAATTCAGTTGCTGTTTAACGGGCCAATGGGTTTTTATGTTCACACAGAAACAAATCATAGATATCACAGCTTAGCACAAAGTAACTCGTATCACATAGCACCAAAATCACATATCAGAGATATCAATCCAATACACAACATTCAATAATAATCAATCATCTACAATTAAGATGAATTAATCGTGTAATTTAAATAAATTAACCACATAATTACTTCCATTAATTATCTTTAATCAATGATTAGTTATCCTTAATTATAAATTAATTAAATCTTAATCACCTTCATTAATTAATTATTCCTTAATTAATTACCTTAATTAATTAATCCTTAATTGTTAATTAATTAAATCTTAATTACTTTTATGAATTCATTATTCCTTAATTAATTAATTATTGATTACAAATCAATTAACCTTATTTATTTATTTAATTAATCTTTAATATTAACTAGTTAATTAAATAGTTATTCTTTAAGTAGTTATATTAACAAATCAATAATTACTTAATAAATTAAAAGATAATTTTTTTTATCTTTGTTAGTTACTTTGATTATCTTATAAACCTTGTTTAACAATCATCCTTATCACATTAGTTGCTTTAAAAGGTTAAGATTAGTTTAAATAACATCTTATCTTAATTATCCCTTTTAATTACATTATTTATTTAATATAAATATCTTAATAAAATAATGTAACAAAATTGAATAAATTAAATTTAATTACTTTAAAAATATCTTACTTAAATCCTTAATTAATTCAAAACTTAAATCAAAATCATCATTTGAAAACATGGATTAAAATGTTAAAAGTTTGAATTTTATTTCAAAGTAAAAATTGTTATATATATCAGACTCGAGGGCCACTTCGAGCCTTACCCGATCAAAACGCCTGAGTGCTTCGAGTTTCCGAGAAATCAACCCATATGTCTTAATTTTTCAAACTTAAATTTTTGTTTAAGTATTTAACCCGTGCAACCCAAAAATGCTTCGAGCCTATACCCGAGCCGGTACCCTTATTTCCTGAAGGCTACTTCGAGTCGTAACCCTTCTTCCCCAACTATTGCTTACTGACACGAATTCGACATTGTGCACATGCACAATCATTCCGACGAACTTCGATCAACTTTGCCATTCCCCATAACTCATCGACGACCGATTCAAGCTCATTGATTAGCCAAAAACCCAAAACATTGACAAATCTACAGTCGAGCTATATGACTTTCGCTGGAACATAACTCCGATCAACTTAATCGCCTCGCTCCGACTCGATAGGCCACCAAAGGCCACGCGATTCTAGCTTAAGCTTCGCCAGACTTCAAAGCTTCGATTCAAAACAACTCCGGTTGATTCTGATTCAATGATGATGACTACATTGCTTCGAGAATGCGATCGATGAAATACTAGGCTAAAACCCTAGATCGATCTCGTCAGCCCTCCACGACGGATTATGAAATCATCGAGTATTTTTCTGATGATCCCAGACCATCATGCTAGCTCCCATCCTGATCACGAGTTCCATCACGCAGCCGATCACTAGAATTTGGCGGAAAAGACGATTCTGATCATCCCTATTTTTCTCAGAGATTACTTGATTAAAAATTATGATTCGACCTTTAAAAATCTTTGTTTTCGAAAGCAATTCAGATAATATATTTGAAACTAAAATTCACGATGTTTGAATTTTACATAAATATTGGGGTTTCCTGTATTTGCTACTTTCGAGAGAATAACTTGAATGAATTTTACAAAAATTTATTTTTATGATCTAAATCTTGATTTACCAAACAAGTTTTGTTCAGATTCAAATCTTAAAGAAGAACAGAGAGAGCTTTTGATTTTAGAAATAGGTTACTCTGTAAACCTAGGACAAGCATTACTGCCTGTAACTGACATGCACCTACAAATATCCATATACAATATACATGCAAGCCTTTCCTAAAGCCATATATTCATCATTTAGCACATGCATCAACAGTTCAACCGAGATTTAAGCTTTTAAAATGGTGTTTACTCACCTTGAATTTGAAAGCAGAGGATCTGTCTGGGTTTTAAAAGCTGAAAGCTAAGAAAAGGTTTTGGTTGTTGAATTTTTTTGATCTGGGCTTGATCTTGTTGTTTGATGATGAAAACTTGATTTGCTAAACTGAATCTTTGATGAGAAAAACTTTGAATATGCCGAAATCCTTGCTTTGATTAAGTTGTTGAAGGTTGATATCTTGCTTTGATATTGAACTATGTGTTGAAGAGTTGAAGTTATTTTAGTCAAAATTATTTTTCTGGTTTGAGATTTGAGAAAGTTGTTTCAGATTTTTATTTACTGGAATTTGCTTTTGGTTAAAATGTTGAGGAAGTTATTTAGTTTGATTAATCATTACTGATTTAAAAAATGTACAGACTTACGAAAATGAAGATAAAAGAGATAAGAGGGAGGAGATGAAATAGCTTATATAGCTTTATTTTCTTTTCATGAATTTTTCAAAAATAAAAATGATGTGATGACACTTGTTAATTTTCTTCTACATGGATTACACTTGTTAATCCATTTTTTACACTTGTCTTTATATATTATTTATTTAACATTTAAAAGTTTCATTAGAATATTATTTTTACATTATTTAAATTTTATTTTTAATTTACTTTTTCCATTTTATAAAGACATTTGCTTTATATTAATAAATACTATTTAAAAGAGAATGTTTTGAAATTAAGTACACATTAAATAAATTACACACACACACACACACACATATATATATATATTTGTAGATCCAAATTATTTTACTAAAGCTTTTATTTAAAATTTAAATTCAAAGTCAAATTCAAATCTACTCATATATACACACATATATATAATTTAAATTTAAATGATTTTAAAAACATTTATTATTTCAAATTTTAAACTCAAATGAAATTGGAAGCTTATTCATACAAATTAACACTTATTTTTATTTGATTTGAAAATTTTCAAATTAATTCCAAAATTTACATTAATTACTAATTTAAATTTAATTCAAAAATAGGATCATTACAACGTCTCACTCAACAAATGATTTTCATTTCTATGATATAAAAATATTCAAATTTCGGAAATATTTTATCTACATCAAATTAACTGATTTTGAATTGAAATTGTAAATTACACTACAGAACTAACTTCCATATTTTCCAATAAAAGCTTATCATTTTCTATGTTTAAGTAGACGTATTCCAAATATAAAATATTTATTTCTAAATTAAATTGTTTAATTTCAAGCAAAATTTCAGTTAATTACGTTATAAAGTTTATGGGCCATTACACTCCAACCCGAATCTCTTCTGAGATCTATAGTTCTAACAATATGTATATATATCATGATATACATATATTTTGGATTGGAAAGTAAAAGGAGTCAAGTTGGAAGGATGAATTCAAATTTGGGAGATTATGAAAATTTGAAAGGTGAGTGGGAAATAACACAATTTATTTATAACATTGAAATTTCTATCTCAAATTTTATTTAATTATTATGCTTAAATAAGATTTGATGAGTTGTAGGTTTAAAATGAACATATTGAAATATCGCCTACATTCTTTATGATATGTTATTGGAATAGGAATGATATTTTCACCTTAATATGGAAAATTGGAAATCAGTTACTAAATTTATTAAAGTTAAATGTTAATAAAGTTTTAAATTTAATTCGAGAGTTATAGTTGGGTTGTAAAATGTTGGTATTAGTTTATGTTTCCCTAGTTTGACTTGGAATTTGAATTTCTAAGTTTTAATTTATTGGGAGCGAGTACAATATACTTTTTTCAATTTCCACGTAATTTCCATAAATTATTTAATTCCATAAATGTATAAGAAGTATGTTGCTTGAAATAATAAGGAATGTACCAAAAATGAAAGGGATATGTAAAGTATGGATGTTCTCCCATGTAGTTTGCAATTTCTATTTCAATAAAAGTAAAGAGATATTTCTTTGTAATTTCAAACGAAGCATAGGTCTCACTTTTGGTAAATTTATAAAAAGTTATAACGGTAGTCCTTTTTGGAAGGATAGCTCTGATAAATCAAAACGTGGAAAGGAATGTCCCAGTTTAGGAATTAATTGTTAGAATAGGAATATATATATATACATATATAACCGCGCCTACCGACCAATATATATATATATATATATATATATATATATATATATATAGTGAGATATATATTCATATTCTATAATGGAGATAGCAGAAATTCCTGAAACCCTAGGCGAATTAGAAGAAGATGACGGAGGTGGCTAGAAAACGGTAAAGAGAAAGGGGAAATAGACGTTCATGGAAATCGTAAAGCAAAAAACTATATAAGATAATCACAAAATGGAAAAAAAACCTAAGTCGTGGGTGGAGGCAGTGGAAAGAAACATCGAAATCTAAGGCAAAATTGATTACTATGAACCAATAAGGGATGGCAAAGAATACTATCAACCAATGGACGAGGAATATTATAAAGAATCCAACCAGATGTGGAGGAACTCTATTTTTGCATATATGGATGGGAAAAGACCATACTATGTCTATTTCAATGCCTATATTAAAGGGTATGGAACCCTAAAGGATCATGGGAGATCTTCCCCAGAGATAATGGTTTTTATCTAATCAAATTTGAGAAGGAAGAGGATTATGAACGCATCCTGAAAGGAGGCCTCTGGTTCATGGACATCAAGCTAATATTCTTGATAAAATGGGAGGAAGACTTCAATTTTGAAAGAGCTACGTTAACTACTTATCCTATATTGATCAAATTTAACAATCTAAATTTGTCTCTATGGAACATAAGATGCATTAGCAAATTGGCAAGTATAATTGGAAAGCTACTTGATATAGATGAAAACACAAGGAGAGTCAAAAGAATCAAGTATGCTAGAGTGCTAGTGGAAATTAATGCAGAGGCAGAACTGCCAAAAAGTGTTTAAGACAATAGATAAAAATGGGAATGTGTACATCTAGGAAGTGGAATATGAATTCATTCCTCCAAGATATGGAGAGTGCAAGTGCTTTGGACATACTAATATACAATGATGTAGTGATCAAACTGAGCCTAAACAAGTGTGGGTGATAAAATTATCCACAAGTGGATCAACCGGTACTAATATAGGTACTAATGTAGTAGAACCCCTAGTTAATGAAATGACTACTGGAACTAGGCTAACACCCCAAAAAAATGAAGCAGCCATAAAAAGTTATACACAAAAAGCTGCTATACTTAACCTAGAACGGCACTACATACATAAACAGAATGATATTAATGTAAAGAACTTTGGAGTAGAGAATGCGGTAGTTCATCAATCTCAGAGCTCGTAGGAGGGTAGTTCAAACCAGGAGAATCATAAGCAGCTACAACTGGATCGGGAAAATGAGGATATAATGGATTCTATTTAAGAGCATCTACCTAAAACAATAAATGAAATATATAAATTAGATATTCAGATAGAAACATCTGAAGAGGAGGCATAGGAAACAGACATTGGAAAATACACAGAGATCAGTGAAGATTATGACAAAGTGTTTTCAGTGAATAAAACAGCAAAGCTGATAAAAATGCTAGGGTAGTATCGACTCCTATTAAAAGGAGCAGAGCTACAAAAATTCAAATGTCTGTTATATGCTAGAATGTTAGAGGTCTAAATGGAGACACAAGAAAATTAGATCTCTATAATATGAGAAATAAATATAGACCTACGGTACTAGCCATACTGGAAAATAAATTTACAGAAGTTAGCCCGGAATCATCAAATATCAAATAGGCAATATTGGGATGTCACACACAATAGTTCTAGAATAATAAAAGGTAAAATCAAGGTTCTTTGGGACATAAACATATGGACATGTACATTGGTCAATATATATTAACAACAAGTAATAATACATATGAAGAATGTGAGAGGTATAAATATATTTGCAACATTTGTATATGCAAGCAATCTGGCCTCTGAGAGAAATAAACTATGGCAAAACTAATTGAAAATTCAAAAATTATACACAAACCATGGTTGATGGTAGGGGATTTCAATGATGTGCTATGAATAAATGAAAAACAAGGAGGACTTACATTAAAGGTCTGCTAAGTCTCGGAGTTCAGCAACTGTGTATTAGCAACAGGATTAACTGAAGCTTTCTACACAAGCCTGAAATACACATGAAGAAGTGGTGAGGCAATAATAATACACTCTAGATTGGACAGGGCTCTAGGTAATGCCGAGATATTTAACAAAATTCCAACTATAAAAGTGACAGTTCTGCCTAGTTCCACAAATGATCACTGCCCCCTATACATACAGTTTAATGATGAAAGGCAAAATCAAAAAGGTAAACCATCAGATATGCCAATCATTTGTACTTACTTGTAGGATATAGAGAAGCAGTTGATTTCAAGGCAATACAAATTCTTAAAGGAAAACATATGTACCAATTCATAATGATAGTCAAGCAAATGAAAAAAAGACTCAACACCACTCCAAAAAATACTTTTGGTGGCGCACAAAAAACGCAACCATAACTTATGGTGGCCTTTTAGAGAACGCCGCCATACGACATGCAATTAAAAAACTAATATTTTTGGTTGCATTTTTGTAAACGCGTTATAATGTGCCTTATTGCGGCGGCAAAAAAAGGCCACCTTAAATCTTTGTTGTAGCATGTTGAAACGCCACCAAAAGTGATATTTTTTCAACATATTTTTTTCCATAGCGTTTGATAAACGCCACTAAATATTTTTGTTTTTCTTTGTTTATTTCTCACATTCTGCTAGCTCATTCACTCTCCAATTCACTTTATTCATAATTAATATTAAACGGTAATAATACATAGTTCAATAATAAACAAAAAATACATGAACAAATGAACTACCATAAACACAAGTAGTACATTACTATACATTACCATACATTTCTTTGTCTTTACATTTCACTGTCTTACATTTCATTTTTCCTTTTACATTTACAAGTCATTTTCACTATTCAATTCCCCTTGCTTCTTCCATCATACAAACATCCCACTGCCAACTTCACCATTTCAATACCTGGTCGACCATTTACAACTTCATCACTATATCTTTACTGTTGAACCACTCTGCCATTAACCCACCATCTTCCTGCCTCTGCCTCTATCACCGCCTCACCTCCATACCACCTCAAAATTGTGCCAATACATCACTACTTACTGCAACAGTTCAAACTCCTCCTGTACCAACCATATCTTCATCATAATCCTCATTTTTTGTTATACTTCTACATATTAACCTGTGCACCTGACCGTGCATTATCGATTTCAACAAATTGTGCAGTCTCATTACTCTGTGCTTTGTCATCTCTACCTATCCACTTCTGCATAATCAACTTCTTGTAGCAAATTCCTCCAACCATCAAAACCTCCTGTCAACCACCTCACACCACTGCCACAACAAAAGAACAGTGCATCCTCGCATTACACCAACTATTCACCCTATATCTGTGCATATCTATGCCACCCCATGTCATCATCCTCATAACAAACATCCCCTGCCACTACCACAAAACTGCAACTACTTCTAGTACACATCGTCCACCATCCCACTTCACATCAAATATCCCACTATTACCATACTAACCCCATTCCATTGATGTGCACTGCTACATAACATTTCAACTTCAACTTCACTAATCTTACTACCACTGTCCATAGCATACATCAACTACATCTTGCTCAAAACCATCACAATAAGCAACATCCCACAGCACTAACAACCGTCCTCTGCCTGGATATCCCCATCTCCTATCACCTAACTGCCACTGTTGCTATCAGCTTCATCATCTTCCTACACCCCATCATAACCCACAATACTCTCTGCTCCTCTGAACAAATTCATTACAATATTATCAGAAATTATCACTGCGGTACACATACAATCAACTCACACCTTCTGCTATAACATCCACCACCCGTCAGTCCACATTCACCACTCTCCACCTCTGTCAAAACTCCCCTCTCGATCTTGCCTTTCTCCGCTGTCAACATTCCCTTGTCATATTCATTCACCTACAAGCAGCAGCCATTCTTCCACCATCATTCCTCTGCTTGCACACAAATCGACATCCATTACATAATCTTTTATATTACTACACACCCATAATCACCTCACCACACATCAGTGCATATACCATCCACTTTTTCAACCCTGACCATCTCCATCATAACAAACCCACAACTCCACCATCTATAACTTCCATATGCCCACCATACTGATGTGCTAAAACAACTAGAATTGCTTTTTATTTTTCAGATAACACCTTGGATTTCCAAGATGTGAAGCAATGCCTATTTGGAAAGCTCTCATCGATTGATAGGATAGGTGGTCCATGAGATACAAAAAATGCATCCATGAAACTTAAGTAATATTGCTAGAAAGAAAGACCACAACACTTGAACCAAAACAATATTAGTTACCAGTTATCAAAAAACTCAGAAACATCAGCTGATCTAGGTTTGCTTCTCCTAGAAGTAGGAGATGATGTAGTGTTTGAGATATCAGGATATCGTAGGCAAACTTATGCAGATGTTCTATTTCGCATACTTTCTCTTCTAGCAATGCATGTCAGTTGTTGCATCGTGTGTCTTCAAGCTCGGAATTCCTATTCTTGCCAATTGGTAACTGTGTAGTAAATTAAATTTCATACACCAAGTTTAAATCAAGATAGTAATGGAATTGGACTACTAAGATCAGCTTGGAACTTTGCTCATTGCAAAAGATGAAATAAAAGAAAATAAAAGTAGGTGCTTAAAACAAGAAGCATGCGCAGGCAAATATAAATGCAACATATTATGCATGCACATGCAAATATAAATGCAACATATTATGCATGCACGGGCAAATATAAATGAAACATATTATGCACGTACGAAATATGTATAAGCTAAGGTTTATTATATATATTATTATTACTATTAAAAGTTATTAAAGTAAAAGACACGAAGGAAAGAGCAAGCTCAAATGGAAGCAGGATACTAAATAAACTAAAAGGAAAATCAGCAAGGAACAATATTGTATTACAGTATACAAATGCCTAAAGACTCCTAATTATATGATCTAGCTCAGTTTTGTAGATTTGAGTTATGTTTGCCTATTGCAAACGGAGGAGATTTTTAATATCAGCTGTTAACAATTGTGCATAGAATATAGAAGATTTTTAAAATACTTTTGGTGGCTTTTAAATTATCAACCTTTATAAAGTACTTTAAAATATCAACCTGATTTTTAATACCAGTTTTGTGCATAGAATATTGATGACAACAATTTGATGCATCATAGTAAATATGCAATTTGATGCATCATAGTAAATATCAACCTTTATAAAAAATAGAATATAGTAAATACAATCGTGCATAGAATATAGATGATAACAATTTGATGCATCATAGTAAATATGCAACTGTGTACAGAAAGAGAGATTTTGCATCCAAATTTACTACACTAATCAGCTGAAGCATACCTCATTTACATGTATTATTCTTCGATCCTTAGTAATCCATCGACCATTGCACATGACAGGTTCAATATTTTCACTTCGCATGCAGTACACTATATTAGCTGTGCTGCAAATTTTAACCCACAAATTACACACAATTCATCCATCAATTGTTAAAGGAAAATCAGACAGTTTAGTCTATACCTGTCATGTAATGGAAGCATATTCCATGAAAAAGGATCCACAATAATCAAGTCAGCCTGCTGCAATGGTACTAAAAGTTACTATCTATGCTTTAATAAAAGAACTTGCGTTGTCCCATTCATACTTGCTAAAAAGAAATGAAAAAATAAACCTTCTTGCCAATTTCAAGCGAACCAATTTGATCATCCCATAGAACTGACTTTGCACCATTTACAGTAGCCATTTTAAGTACTGTTTCAGCAGGAACACCATTTATAGTAGCCATTTGTTAATGCAGTTTCATAAATTGAAGGATTAATTTTCATGTTAAAGAATATTTTTTTGCAAAAGTAAAAATAAGTAAGATTATCTCTAGCTACTACTGCAGCGGAGCCGTTGTTGGTAGCAGCCGCATGACTATTTTTGTTGCCACCTAAGTGGGCCGAAGTCACGAAAAGAGGAAGAAAAATCAACAATGGCATCAATGAACTAACAGAAACCAAATTAGTTTCCAAACTTTGATGCAGAGTTTGGTTTTCTGTTATAATCAAGAATAGAACTTGGTGTAGACAGGAATGGCAAAAAGAATACCCACAAGGAGTAGTAACTGGTTTGTGCAACAGTTTCAAACATAAAGTACAGTCAAAATCATCTGTTCTTTGAGGTCTTCGACTGCTTGACCGTTTTGCTGAATTAGAAAATTATGTATATATAACAAGGAAGGACTTCTATAATTATTTGGAAAATACCGATTAAAGATTTATGTAAATGGAACAACTATATTTATAGTCTCCATATGGAGATAGCAAGTAATAACACCAAAACATCTAAAAATCAATCCAACACCCAAACACCTAAAAATCGAAAAAAAAATCGAAACTACAACACCAAAATCAATACTCAAACAACGCACCACATAACAACCGAATTAGCAATTAATACAAGTAGGTTAATAATTAATTAAGAGGGCAAACCCATCCAGGAGGAGGGTCCTTGCCACAAGTGACCAAAACTTTCAGACTCAAAGGAATGAAAACATCAAGATTAAGAACCCTCAACTTGATTGCAGTGCACAAGCAAGCTGCAGCAACCATTGTCATGAACGCGCAGTTTCAAATTAAAAAACAAAAAAATCTACGTACCTTGAATCAGCTGTACAAAAGCAAATCCTCAAAGCAAAGGGTATCGATGATGCCAAGATGCGGAGCTATAGATCTGATTTGTTAAGAAGCGAAGGCAGAAATTTTGTCAAAGCTAAGGGTATTGACGATGCGGAGATGCGGAGCTGAGATCTAAAAAAGGAGCATTAATAGAAATTTTGTCTCTGAGCAAGGCGGAAATTTGTTGAGAAGCGTAGGTGTAGGAATTTGAAGCGAGGGAGGGAAATTTTGTGAAGGCGGAAAATTAAGTCAGTGGAGGGAAGGCTTGAAAAATAATGTAACGAGCGGCAATGTTTTAGAAAAATTAGAGTAGAATGTAAAAAAAGCCCCCCAAAACAAAAGTAAAGACCATATTGGTTGCATTCACACCACAAACGCCACTAATAAATGCAACTAAATGTAGATTTCCTTGTAGTGTAAAGAATGGAACAAAAAAGGCCTAAAGCAAAAGATGAAGTATTGGAATTGCAAAGAAATCTGGAGAAAATCCAATATCAAATAGGGGAAGATCCTCAAAATGAAAGACTTAATTCATAGTTTTATGCAAATCAAAAGTTACTTGAATTTCAATTGAATAAACAAGCTACAGAATTGAGGCAAAAGGGTAAAGAGAAGTGGATGACCGACGGAGATGAATTCAACAAAAAAATTTATACAAAAATGTCTCAAAGAAGAATCATAATAATCTAATTGCTTGAATGAATAGGGTTTCACAACAAAAAGCATATAGGAATCGGAGAACAAAGCTATAACATACTTCACAGAGACATATAACGAGGACTACACTCAACAAATACCTCATGTGCAATGCAGAAGACACATTTCCAGGGAAGGAGCCAACATGTTGATAGTTGACATTACTGAAAGGGAACCGAAGCAAGCCACTTTCTCGATCCACAATGATTCCAATCCTGGTCCTGATGGAATGGGAGCAACTTTCTTCAAAATGCACTGGGAAGACCCAAAAGACAATATGATTAAGGGCCACCAAGAAGCAGTAGATTCTAGCGAGTTCACCCAAGAAATTAATCAAACTTTCATTACACTCATTCCTAAAGTAAACAAACCAGAAAGAATAAAGGAATATAGAACTATAGCTTGTTGTAATGTCACATATAAAATTATAAGTAAAATCATCTGTATGGGACTTAACAAAGTGCTTCCAGATCTTAATTCTCACTGTAAAAGTGCATTTATAAAGGGGAGACTTATTTCTAAAAATTCCTTAATAGCATATAAACTTGTGAGAATTTCAATAGACAAGGAATAGACAGGGTTTGTATGAAAATTGTCCTTCATAAAGCTTGTGACAAAGTTAATAGGCAGTTCATCCTACATATGATACATGAAATGGGAGTTCCAGCTAAATTATTGAAATTAATCACCCATTGTATATGCACTCCAACTTTCTCGATGATAATTAATGGTACCCCTAAAGGTTATATCCATTCTAATAGAGGGATCACACAAGGAGATCCCTTATCCCCTTATCTATTTGTTGTAGCTATGGAATGGTTCTCCAAAGGAGCTGGCTAGTCATCAATTATCCATCAAACCCATACACAAGCTTCAACTGGAAATTAATCATCTTATATATGCAGATGACTTGTTGGTGGTGTTTTGAGGAAAATCCCTTAGCTATTAAAATAATTAAAGAACTTTTTAAACGGATGGAGACATTTGCAGGCCTAAGGCAAATGAGATGAAAACAAAATGCTATAGGAATAAAAGTTGCAAAAACATGACAGAAATTATATCTCAGCTTGGTGTAATGGAGGGAGAATTGCCAGTCAAATATCTTGGTATGCCATTGTCGAACAACACTATAACAGATGTAGAATGTTGGAAGTTAAAAGACAAAATCAGATAGAAACTTCAAGGGTGGAGATCAAAACTGCTACCTTTTGCACGTAGAGTCGAACTAGTACACACTATCATAACTTCTAATGTCAGGTTCTGGCTATAAACATTTCAAATTCCTGACTATCTCATAGCAAAAATCAATGATGTCTGTTATAATTTCATTTGGAAAGAAGGAGTTCATATAGTGAGTTATAAAGATCTTTGCAGACCAAAAAAGGAAGGAGGAGGGGGTCTTAAAAACCATTTTGAACTTAGAAAAGCATATGGTCTAAAATTAGCATGGAAAATCCTTAAATCAGACAACATATGAGCTAAGTGGATGAGAGAAAGATATCTGAAAGAAAACTTATTAAGATAAATGATAGGGCTTTTTAAGTCGAGGGAAGAAGTTTAAGAAAAATTTAGTCTCAGAGACAACAAGTTTACTTTTTAGGCTGAAAGACACTTTTTAATATATATCACATAATGATAGTTACAATTATCATTTTCTGTTCACACTAAAAAGTGTCATTCAGGCTAAAAAACAAACTTATTGTCCTTGATACTAAATTTTTTGACAACTTCTTCTTTGTGTCTATTTTCCTGGAGATAATAATGCATCAACGACATGGAAAAACATATTAAAATACAGGGAACAACTAAAAGTCACATAAAATGACAAATAGAAAATGGTCAAGGCACTGACTTATGGAAAGATCCTTGGATTAACAGTAGAAGCTTAATAAAGAGACTTGGCTGGGACAGTTATTCAGCAAATAACACACCAGATTACAAAGTTTCTACTATTATATAGGATCAGAAGTGGGCGACAGAAAAACAAATTGTGACAAGAAACTTAAAATAAGAGATTGAAGACATGCCATTATTTACAGGAAGAAATAAAGATAAATGGGGGTGGAAAAGCAATACCAAAGGCCAATTTAAACTGAAGGATGCGTGGGAAGATTGCAAACAACATCATCCAAAAGTACAGTGGCATAATGTAATCTGGACTAGATCAAACTGCCCTAAAATGTCACATACCACTTACAAGGCCATTTACAAATGGCTGACTACCAAAGATAGATTAAAAAGTTGGGGTATAATAGAGGATGCAACATGAAAACTGTGTAACAGAAAGACAGAAACACACAATCATCTCTTTTTCAAATGCAAATATAGCAAACGGCTATGGGAAATGCAGAAATTAAAAACTTGCAGACCGAAGCGGTGAAAAGTTCATAGGAAGAAGTAATTCACCTTAGTAATAGGATAGATATCACGGACCTGATGAAGGAAGTCGGCAAAATAACATTGACAACTACCATGTGGTACTTCTGGCAAGAATGGAACGTAAGGACTTTCGAACAAAAGCAAAAGCAAGAGTTAGAACTTTCTAAAATGATTGCAAGAGATGCTGTTATCACAATGTGAAGAATCATAAAACATACCAGCTCAGAGGAACGAGAAAGATGACAATTGGAGCTTGAGGGCCGATCAGCGAGGAAGTCTAGCAGCGACCTGGAAACCACCATAATATCGATGAACAACCCTAGCAAATTGAGAAAGTATCTCAGTTAGAAAGATTATGTCATTTGAAACTAAGGTAGTAGTGTATTGTGTATGTATTGCGGATGGATTATAGCTTTGTGCCGCATAGCCCATTAATAAAATCTTTAACCAATTTTCAAAAACAAAAATAGCGAAATGTACGCCGACGTTCACATTAGTTATAATTAGGAGATCTAGTTATAAATACCGTAGTAAATTATATGATTAGGAAGTGTAGATGAAAACGAGATAGTAACTCCAAAATTAATAGGACAATAAATGTGTAGTTAATAAGTAGTTACATGAATTAAATGGGGACATAAATACTTTTAATGGGATGGATCAAAGGATTTAATATGTCATTTATGGGAAAATGTTAATAGATAGTTACATGAATTAAATGGGGACATAAATACTTTTAATCGGATTGATAAAAGGATTTAATATGCAATTTATAGGAAAATGAAATAGGCATAATAGTTTGAATTAGAACTAATAAATAAATGTTATTAGAGATTGTCCAATTAGAATAATAATTACCATTTATTACAGACAATTGAGATTTATGGAATATATTAAATAGTTATATAAGATATGAATTAAATGCTAGAAGGAAGCATAATTTTCATGTGGGAAATTATATAACCTTAATTATAGGTTTAGAACGATCGTGAATTAGTGGTCCTAGCCCAACATTTAGGCTTAGAATGTTTGGTTTGGTTTAGTTGGTTCAGACGTGAAGTCAGTAGAGTTACACAATAGAAGTCTGCCCTTTACCTAGAGGCTAACAATAGTTGTGTACACTTACTAATAACGTGGGACATCTCCAACAGTAGATCATATGGGAAAGGGATATGAGGTTGCATATAGGTAGGGAAAATATACCAATGGTTCATCTCGGATTTGAAGTATTAAATGGCCCATTACTTTTATAGAAATAGGGTCTACTTTATTTCTAGCAAGATCTATTAAGTAACGAGAATGAACATTTTCCTTGATTTACATTAGGTTAGTTTAAATTGGATTTCGACCATTGGAGGTTAGCAAGCTTTATTAGTATGTTGTTGGACCAGTATTTAGTAGTAGGGTTAGCATATAGGCTATGATCACCAACGATCCCAAGCAGTCGATAGCAAAGACTTAGGTTATGCCCATACGTATTTTGCTTCCTACTAGTATAGAATTCATATGGTATATGCATATACCTCAAAGTTTAATTAGTTAGTTGTGTGTTTGTCGAAGGTGGGCTAATTATCCCTAAAATGAGTCTTTGAGATGCTAGACCAATCGATTAGCGATTACGTTACAGAGGGCTTGCTTCGGGGTTGAGGTACTAAATGGTCGTTGGGTCTACCTCCGAATTCAAGAAGTATTAAATGGCTAGTTTTTTTAGGTTGTACAACGTTTAGACATATATGTGTATGGGCATATATATATATATATATATATATATATATATATGTATATATATATATATAGTTATACCTCGGAGGAGGTTAGGCATATCATACATGCACATAGGATGGAACAGATTAGTCATAAATAATAGACATAACACTTAAATAAGAATCAATTAGCATAAATTAGTGTTATGGATAAAATACGTAAATTTCCAATCACCAGAACGGTATTTTGGCCTCCTCCTTGTTACAACCCATAGGATAGATTTATAGGGATAAGCTACTAGTGCAAGGGGAATGGTAGATGGCGAAGTCTTTTCATTCATGCTTGGCGCTAACAAGGCAACAAGATATCCAAGAAATACTATTAGTTCCAAGGTAAAAGCCTCGGTTAGTAGTTATATTATATTATATTTTTCTATTTTGCTATGATTTTACAATGATCGCTCTCTAATATACTTATGTTTATTATATGTTCTCAAAACCAATGATCCATGCCCTAATGGACTGGGTTTTGATTTAGCAAAATTCGGATACATTAAGGTGCGGGTTGTTACAGTTTCCCATAAATATAACTTTCCATATGCATTCAAATCTTACAAGTAAATCCATAAACACCAAAAAAAAAATATAATAATAAATATTTCTTAGATACTAATTAATTTACAATGTTATATAAACTAATTAAATCATGTGTTTTTCGAAAATTCATGAATATGGTTGTGAGACTAAGGTATAACTAGTCAGTGGTTAATTTTGAATAGTTCAAATACTAAATATCACACATCTCCTTATCTTGTGGTGGACTGTTTAACCAAATTCGTTACTTAAAAATCTTTTGGGTAAAATCTATTTCTATATTTTCTTAAGAAGTGCCTTGTAGTAACGATAATTTACACACATTCTCTTCATTAACACTACACAAATATAGGATTTATGGAGTTCATTTTTCGTAAAAATTCTAATATCATACATGTTCAACTTGTTTAGTCCGTAAATAAATTCCTTGGTTTGATTATAACAATTATTATTAACCATACTACTTTGGCCAAAGATTTTGACTTTGAGTTGACTATAGTTGACCATGATAATAACCTCACAAAACTAAGGAGATGAATTCTCTATTGAATAGTATTTCATTTCCAGTGCTTCAGCAGTTGTTCAATGGACGCCATGCCATGATTAACTATAATCAAACTAGAATCTTCATACTGAATCTTAATAGTATTTTCAAGTCGAGAGAATAGTGTAATATAGTTACTCTAAGATTTCCTATTTAACCTGGTTGCTATTAACCTTGGAAACTCTCGGTGAAGCATTCCATAGTTACCCAATAACTATCAATACATAAACCTTTAGTCTCCTTAGCAACCATGAGTAATACACTATTCAACATTTAGAAAGCATTATGTAATCTAGTCTCAATGTATGTATTGATATCCTATCATGAAACATCTTGAATAGGAATATTTAAAATAACATATTATTTTGTGTTATGATAATTTTCTCACAATTACAGCTCATTATAACTATTATCACACAACATATAATTTAAGGATTTTCTATTTTGTAGACTTAAATTAGTTACTTAATTAATATTTCAAAATATAACAAGCATATAACAGAAAACAAATGCATTTTATTTTGAATGAGATTTTATTGCACAGTTAATAATTTATATTAAATTGTAAAATTATCCCTAGGTCATAGCCCCAACTCTCTTAACTACAATAAGGAAAGAAGGGAATATTCATGCTGTAGGAAGATCTAGGCAACATTAACAATGGTAAACCCAAGAGAAAGCAAGAGTAACGCTCCCATTCATGCTAGGGCCCTCCTGCAGTGAAGCCGCCAAAGAAGCATCGACGCCAACTATTTCCCAAAGAGAACAAGCGAGAAAATCCACACTCCCTTCCATGTCGGAGGCCAAGACACTGCATTCAGAAGAGGCTAATCATCCCTAGCTTTCCCACAGAATACGAAGGAGCTCATAGCAACATTGGGCGATCAGATTCACTTTCGTTGGCAAGTGGGAAAGGAAGACATTACTACTCTTTCCCCCATAATGCCAACCAATTCATCAATGAGAGCCAGGATGTTCATAGCTCCCAGCATCGAGCATGGATGGTCATCATGTTCGAGGAAGTCATAAAGCGTATAATACAGATACTAGATTAATGTCATCTGGTGACAAGTACAGAAGAGAAAAATGATGACCCACTCAACCCTATATAGGGGACTCAAACCATAATTATGGGTTGGCAACTCCACTTGAAGCAGTATCACTTGACAATGACGATCCCGGCAAGGTCGTCCGAATTCGAACATAATTGATTATGAAAATAAGGGATGGGATGATATGTTTCCTAAAGAAAAGCAAAGATGTGCTCGCTTAGGGGCATCATGACATGACCAACAAAGACTACTATATCATCAGGAATGCCTTAAATATTGACCTAAAAGCTCAAACCATCCAATCAAAGTGAATACTACTCAACCTAGAAAGATATAGATCACTCAAAGAAGAGGTAAAAATGTCCTCATTAATGGTTTCATTTGTGAGGTTGAATATAATATCTAGGCGGTAATCCCTTATTGGTATGCAAACCGAACAAGGCCAGGAGAACATGCATCAGCTTTTCAGACTTCAATAAGGGTTACTCAAAATATAGCTTCATGTTGCTTGCATCAAACATCTCACGGATGCAGCTAGTAGGAACTAGCTCCTCACATTCATGGACGCTTACTCCAAATAAAATCATATTGCATTGTACAGTCCAGACCAAGAGCACCCTCTTCGTCATAAATGTAGAGCTCTACTACAATAAACTAATGTCGTTTGGGCTTTGCAACTAGGATGCCACCTATCAGTAATGTGTTAACAGAATGTTTTCTGAATAGATTGGTCGATTCATGGAAGTTTACATCGACGACAAGCTAGTAAAGGCTAAGCAGGCTTAGGGGAATATAAAGAACTGGCTGATATTTTCAATATCCTCCACCAATACAACATGAAACTCAAACCCAAGAATTGCTCATTCACCATCCGATCAGTGAAATTCCTTGGGTTTTTGGTGAGCTCTAGAGGAATTAAAGCCAATCTCGACAAGGTTCAGCTATAGAAGCAAACGCTAAGCTGACCTAATACAATGGTCTGACTCTTGAAATGGTTCGTAGAGCTTAGCAACATCACTTTCAAATTCCATACCCACACCTCCATCAAAGGTAAAGACACTTCGTAGAAAGTGCTTAAGCCTGAACTATGACAAGGTGGAAAAACCACTAGCCTACACGCATGGAAACTATACGTAAATGGCGCATCCAATAAAAAAGAAGCTGGGGTAGGCATGGTCTTAGTCATTCTCCAAAAAAAGAACTCTTCTTCATAATATGCCTTAGGTTCAATACCATCGATAATGAATCCAAATGTGAAGTCTTCCTGGCCGGTATCGGGCTGGCTAAAGAATTGTAAGTGGAATCCCTCCATCTGTCTAGGGACTGATCGTTGTTCGTCAACCAGGTTGGCGAGCGATTTTTTTGTAATAGGCAAGAACCTAGCTCTCTATGTTGAAAAAGTCAAAAAGTTCATCAGCACCTTCTGTTTACTGTAACGACCAGTATTACATATCACAAGAACGTAAAATATTATTATTTAATTCATATGAAGTCGTATGACCCTATAATTTTGGGAACTAATTATGAAGGACATATTCTGCACTAAGAATTTTTATCGAACGGTTTGAACCTAGAAATTATATAAACCTATAGCTTTTGATAGGATTTAATTAGGGTCTGAAATCGCTTCCATTAGACTAGATTGATTGTTTCTCTTTCTGTAGAGTGGTCATAACAGGAAAACAGACATACCATTTAGGAGATATAGCCATTTTAAATTTGGTCTATTGGTGACCATACTAATGGGTAATTAGTAAGCCAATACTTAAGCCCACTTACTCATTTTGGGATTTGTGCCTAGTTTGGGCAAATGTGATAGAGCTAAATCATTTTCCCTTTCTCAAAAATAAGCGTAAATCTCCATTAAATTAATTTACATCTAAAAACTCCCTTTTCTCTTACTAAATCTAGCCTAAAACCATCATTAAAGGGTAATTAGTGAAAGGAAGTTTTAGACTCGTCTTTTGACTATCTTGGTGGTCGAATTCTTTTCGTCCATTTCATATTTTGGCACAGAATTACGTAATTTTTGTTCTAGGTGAGTGATTTGGTATCTCTCATTATTTTATGCATGTTTATATAGTTAAAAATAATGTTTTTAAGATTATTTTAATGCTAAAATGTTTACAAATTTTAATCTAACATTAATGACATGCTTATGACCAAAGTTAGAAATGGATTTTAAATGGTTTTGCACCTTTTTATGAACCATGTTGTCAATTTGGCATAAACTAGGTCTAGGCAATATCATAGATGTTAATCATGTTTGAATGAATTGGATATGTAGTCTCAATGCTTATGAATGTTTTAAGGATGTCGTGTATTGGTTTTCTATGTTTGTTCTATGTTTTAACATGTATTATATAGCTAGAAAGTTGTCATATTTGAGTGTATCGGGGAGCAAAATTACTGACAATTGGATTCAACTTTGATAGTTGATGTGGGAAGTCGAAGCATCCTACAGTTCAAGTCCTAGGTTGATCATAGTTGATTTGGATGCAAAAACTTATCATTGTAGTTGGTTCATATCTAGTCAATGGTGTTTGCAAATCAATTTGGTGAAGAAGCTACTTTGAGCCAAAGATCGCAAAATTTTGGGACAGGCTTGGGAAAAGGCAAAGGAAGAAGTTTGAAGGACTTAGCTTCATTTTTTAGGAGCACGTTTAACTCAATAACGAAATCATCACGTCGGTAATGACATCTTTTCCTGTAAGTGAAGTAGGCCAAAGGACTTGAGGAGTTAAGGCATAAGGAGAAGGAGATCAAGGTAAGCAAAAAAGGAGGTAATCAAGGCATGTAATACTTAACCAATTTTGGTTATGTAATTTATGTCAGTACCGATATAAATCCATTCATGCCGGTACCGACATGGACTGAAGTGACCAAACTCCCAAGAGTTCTAGGGCAGTTCCTCAAGGTCGTGTTGTAGGTGTTCAATCGTTCATTCGCTCGTTGAATGTTCGGTTGCGATGTGGAAGCACAATGAAGGATGAAGCAAGGTTAAGGTGCTTCGATATGATGTCTTTGAGATTTTAAGGCGATGAATCTATGACTAATGTGGACATCTAAAAGTATTCCGTAGGTGGTGACTCGGTGGAGTCATGATGATGATTATTCACTAGGATGGTTTCAAGAAAGGGAACTTATGGATAGATCTTTAAAGGGTCTATCATGCGAAGAAAGCAAAGTTGAAGGGTTCTATGACGATGATTTGAAACTTAATGGGGTGAGGAATGGCTCAAATACATATGCTAAGGGATTATTGATACTTGAAGTGCTTTCAGATGTACTCCGTAACACCTAGGAAATTTACGTAAAAATTTAATACAAATTCAATAGAAATTTAAACGGAAATTAAATAAGAAAAGTAAATTTAATTAAAACAAGGACTAAAAATAAAATTTCTATAAATGTCTGAATTTGGCTACGAAATTTGCATCACTGCGTTCGTAATAATTTTCTGGATGATTTACATATATAGCACTTTGAAATCAGGGTTCATATGAAAACGTTACATGCATTGGAAAATATGAGAACAAAACATGAAAAAAAAGGTTTAAGGGTCGACTGCTACCCTTGAATGGTCGATCAATAGCAATTGACTATGGGCTTTCTTGAGTCAACCATCTCACTTGGAAATGTGTAACCTAGAGCATTATCATGGACGGCTTCGATCGTTGCCTCATCTCTACATTTTGATGACCTTACCTGATGGCTTTGGATATTCTCCAACCTAAATCCAATGGCCCAAACACGTTCCCAATAAGCAAGTCTAGCCTAACCGTAAAATCAAGATAACTATTATTATAAGGGAATGCTACCAAAATTCAATTTTTCTTTTAACCTATAAAATTCTTAAAATAAAAATTAAACCAACCAAAAAAGTGCAAGCAGTTGGATCTAGACGGGGTAAGTAGAGCTAGGATTCGGAGGGACGATTCTAAGACAAAGCAAATAGGAAGAGCTTAGGCTTAAGGTGAGTGGGAACAATTTTGATACAATAATTATTGCAGTTAAATTCAAACTATTTTAATTGATTTACAGTGTTAGAAACCTAATTTGAAACATGTAAAACCCTAAATTGAAATCTATAAACTAGATTAGAGTTGAAACACTGTATATTGATAAACTTGATTTGACGTTAATATACCCCTTGTATGATTAAATTGTAAAACTCTAAAATTAGTAAACCCTTTGTAAAACCCTAACTTGGACAAATTGAATTGAGATTGAAAACATGGACAGATCGAATTATTAATTAAGGTTCACTTTAGAAAGCTAACGACATTAAATATATGGAAATTTACAATCGGATACTGAAAAACACAAAAAAAACCCTAATGTTGCCTATGATCGGTAACCTTAGAACCTAACATTTGTCCGGTAGTGGTCGACTGGAGGGGAATATCGATCGACTGTTTGCATCGTAAATTGTAAGAATGATCCTCTACTTAAGGCCTAAAGTAAAGAATGTAAATTACATAATTTTGTAAAAGATTATATAAATGGAAAATTTATCGTTTTATTCTATTTTAGGCTAGGTACACATGCCAGAGATGGTAGGGAAGTCAGTTCCTATCAAAGGACAATAGATCATCGTGATTTGGGTAATAGTTAAATACCCAAATAAGAGTTAAGATTTGACTAGGGCGATGTTCTTCGCAAACACTTAGGAGGTGTTCTATAATTTAAGTGCAAAATTAATGGGGACACCAATTAAGGGTAGCATAGGAGACTGTACGCTTAATAACTTTTCATACCCATGATAGTTTTTACGAGTGGTTAGTCATGCCGTTTGGATTGACTAATGCACCCGCTTATTTTGTGGATTTGATGAATAGAGTGTTTTGGGATTTTCATAACAAGTTTGTCCTAGTCTTTATTGATGACATTCTCGTTTATATTAAAAATGAAAAAGAGCACAAGTACCATCTTCGTGTTGTTCTAAGCGCTTTAAGAAGATATATTTTAAAGGCAAAGATTTTTAAGTGCCATTTTTGGAAATCTTAAGTTAAATTTCTAGGGCGTGTAGTTTCGTGACAAGGTATGTCAGTGGTCCAGCTAAAGTAGTTGCGGTCCAAGATGGGACGAAAGATGAAAATGCGTCGGAGGTTAGGAGTCTTTTAGGATTGGCGGGTTTCTTTAGAAGATTTATTAAAGATTTCTTGAATATTGCTTCTCATCTAACAAAATTGACAAAGAAGGATGCTAAGTTTATTTGGACACCCAAGTGTGATCAAGCATTCAATGAGTTAAAGTAGAAATTGACCAGTGCTCCCATTTTAACTATCCCAAATGAAAGCGAAGGATTAACAGTTTGCACGGATGCTTGTAGGACCAGATTAGGGGCAGTTTTGATGCAGAATGGTAAAGTAATAGCACATGCGAGTCGACAGTTGAAACCTCATGGGAAGAATTACGCTATGCACAATTTAGAGTTGTTGGCAATTGTCTTTGCATTAAAGGTATGGAGGCACTATATTTTGGATGCAAAGTTTGAGTTATATACAGATCACAAGTCATTAAAGTATCTTTTTACCTAAAAGGACATGAACTTGAGATAATAAAGATGGTTGGATTTTCTCGCGTCTTAAGACCTAGAGATTCTTTATACTCCAGGGAAAGCAAACGTTATTGTAGATGCGTTGAGTAGCAATGTCGCGATGATTGCAAATTTGGAACTTAAGCCAGCACCAATGGAGAGAATTGCATAGTTCCAAGAAAAAGAACCTATTCTAGTTCAGCTTAAGAAGGATGTTGAAGAAGGAACTATTCTAGTTTTTAGATAGACTCTCGAGGCATTTTGAAAATGAATGGACAGATTTGTGTACCAGATGTTAATGAAATTAGACAGGATGTGCTGAGAGAGTGCCATCAGTCAAAGTTATCTATCCACCTGGGAGTAACTAAAATGTTTCAGAATATGTAGAAGACCTTTTGGTGGAAGGGGATGAAGAGAGATATTTTGATTTTCATAAGCAGGAGTGCGAATTGTCAATACGTCAAAAGTAACCAGCAAAAGACTACTGGGTTACTCAAACCGTTGGAGATATCGAATTGGAAGTGGGAGCAAGTATCCATGGATTTTATCGATGGGTTGCCCAAAATGAGAAGTGGTAAAGAAGGCATTTAAGTAATTGTAGATCGATAGACAAAAGAGCACCCACTTTATTCTGATGAAGTCAACAAGAACTACAGCTTCTTTGGTAGGAATTTATTTCAGGGAGATCGTTCGACTGCATGGAATTCCAATAAGCATAGTCGGTGATCAAGACCCATCTTCAACAGTCATTTTTGGGGAGCATTGCAAGCCGCTTTAGGGATAGAATTGAATTTGAGCATGGTCTATCACCTGCAAACAGATAGATAACCAAAAGCGTGAACCAAATTTTGGAGGATCTTTTGAGAGCATGCATTTTGAATTTTGGAGGATCATGTGAAGATCATCTTCACCTAGTAGATTTCTACTACAACATTAGTTACCAAGCTAGCATTGGCATGGCACCCTATGAAGCTTTATATGGACGGCCATGTAAATCACCTTCATGTTGGGTAGAGACTGGAGACCATTTAGTTCTCGGACCAAAGATAATCCGAGAAGCATGAGAGAAAGTGGCTATGATCAAGAAAAGGATTAAAAAAGCCCAAGATCGATAGAAAATCGATGCCGACAAAGGAAAAGGGATTTGCGGTCGAGATTCGGTATTTGTGAAAATTTTCTTGATTAAAGGAGTTGTAATATTCAAAAAAAAGGAAATCTAGCACCCAGGTTCATCGAACCATTTAGAATCTTTGAGAGAATTGGACCATTTTCCTATAGAGTAGAATTTCCTGAAAGATTGTCAGAAGTTCATGATGTCTTTCATGTATCTCATCCGAGAAAGCATATTCATGATCCTTCACTGATTATAAAGACGTATGTTCAAGATGACATGAAGATAGAACCAAACTTGATAGTAATCCAACATCAAATTCATATTGTAGATCAGGATGAAAGGAGATTAAAGAACAAAATGATGAAGCTTGTAAAGGTTCAATGGAGTGATGATCCCCACAATTGCACTTAGAAGACAGGGGATCACATTAGGGAAACTTGCCCTGATATAATATCAGTTTAGTTGTTAGTTGTTTAAATGCATTATGAATGTTCTATTATGGCATAGTTGTTTTGCATTGTTATATGAATTTTGTGATATAATATAAACCATTTTTATTGTCTTTTTGTCGGGGATGAAATTCTCCTGGAGGGAGAGTGTAACGACCTATAAATTAATTGCTTTGTATTTGAATATTTAAATCATTTTTAAATATTTAAGTAATATGATTTTAATAACCAAATAAAAATATTTTAAATATTAATTAATGGTATTAAAATCATTTTCAAAATAAAAATAGAAAATGTGATTGGAAAACGTTTTTCGAAATTTTGACTTTTCGGCATAGGAAAATCGTTGAAAAATGTTGTCCACATTTTTATAACTCATATACACATGCACACACATGTACATACGTCATGTGATAAGTTAATTATAGTGTTAAAGTTAATAATCATGCTTAGTTTAGATATAAAACATGATGTGACCTTTTATGCATAAATTATGTAAAGTGTTTATATAAATGTAACATATCCCACCTTTTATGCAACACATCATGGTAGCTCCTTGATTTAGGGGCAAGGAGGGGATATGCCCCATGACCAACATGTGTAAGGAGGGTATGAGGAGGACGGAGCTTCCATAATTCATGCACACTTTATTATATTTAATTCCTAAAGTCATTTTACTAAACTACCCTTCTCATTTCCTATAAATGCCTCTTTCCTCCACACATCACCACTTTACATTATCATTTAATTCTTTAATTCCCTTCTCTTTATATCCATAAATACTTCCATTGCTTCCATCTCTTTTTCCTAAGAGAAAAGATATTTTATATACTCTAAAACTAAGTCTAAAATCACCTACATCCACTTACAGACCTCTTCTCCACCAAAGCAAGCCCTTATGTTCATTAAATAGTGCAGACCGAGCCCATTCCTAGTGTAGGCCAAGCCACCTTGCACTCCTCAAGCCCAAACAAGTTCGTAAATCCAAGTCAAAGAAGTTTGCTTAGCGTTTAGTCAAATTCCATGGAAGTTTAGCATAGATTTTGTGCATTTTGGTCAATAAAGCTTCTATCTTCAAACCAAATGTTTTGAAACTATATTTTTGTACATGTTATAGCTACTGAATGCTTGTTGTATTGGTAAAATAATAGTTTGGTCATTAGAATGGTTTGTTGCTTGAAAGTTAATAGCTTTGAAAAGTTAATAAGCGAATCATAAGACATATGAAATTTTAGTAGACAAATTTATGCCTTTGTTAATAAGTGCTTGATATATGTTGTATCATTTTAAATCACCATATATATATGCTCATACCCTTGCTATGTGATGTGTGGTTATATTGCAAATGGAATAAACTTGAATTCTGAACTACGCATATAGTGATAGTCACTATATTGGCACTTTCGAAAAATCACCTTTTATCAAAACCGTTTGGTTTCATTATCGTGATTGGAATTATTTTACAAGTTAAGCAAGTTTTTGATTAATGATATTTTCAAAAATAATTAATTATTTTAACAACCATTATTTAATTTAATTAATTAGTTAATAAGGATTAAAATTAATTAATTAACTTATTAACGATTTTCTTTAAAATTAACTATCACTTGGTTAATGATGTTTTGAAATTAATTAATCATTTTATCAACTAATGTTTAAGGTTAATTAATCTTTTAATAATAATGGATTAAAGTTAAATAATCAATTTACTAACGATGTTTTCAAATCAATTAATCTTTTTAATTAATGACTTTTAGAAGTTAATAAATCTGTTTTACTTTAGTTAATCTTCCTTTTAACGATTTTTGCAATTAATGGATCATTTTAAAATAATGAGATTTAATCACTCATAAATTAATTTAATAATTATATTTAAATGTTCTTAATTAATTGAATTAATGGTGTTTAAAGGTATTTTACTTTAAAGGTTATTAAAGTTAATTAATTAACTTAGTTAACAAAAAGTTAATTAATCAATGTAATTAGGATCTTTTAAGCTGTTAAATCCTTTTTATAATAATGTTTCAAAGTTATTGAACTCTTTTAACAAAGTTTTTTAAAGCTAATACTTATAATTTGAAGCCAAGTACGAATTCGGTTTTTAAAATAAAAGGTTTGATTCATTTATGGAAATGTATTGATTTCTGTAGAAAGATATCACTTATATGGAAATGATTTATTTGTATGCGTAGCGCTGAACGTCGATGAAGTAGACTTGTCGTTATTTCGAAAGTTAAGAACAATCATGAGAAATGACTTTGAGGTAACACTATCTTGACTTGTCTAGTATTACTGTTAACCAAGGAATAGTATAAGTTTGAATTCAACGAGTAGTGATGGCTATACAAGACTTAATTTCCATATACGATCATTTTATATCATTGATAGTTGGTTTCTCGGCCATCTATTACCTCCGCTTAATTATTTTCGTCACTCTAAGGTTATTTTTTCCTCCATTGAGCTTTAATCCTTTGTTGAAAATGACTAAATCCAGAGCGCGAAAGGAGACCAAGCTATGTGGGGTTGCTCTGATTAGGATACTTTCACATCTCATCAAGATTTGGATTATGTAGCGCTTTTCGATGTGAAGTATTCAGATACTTGGTAAGGTTTGATGGAGTTCAGCTTGGAGGGTTCTGAGAAGTGTCATAAAGAAGTGAGCGTCTTAGAAGTATATTCTACAGTTATACTTCAAAAGGCACCTTTCTAGTCATTTGTTGGAAATTTTCCTTTTCTTATTTGATTCGAACCTTTGAATATATTTTTCTTTAATTGCAACGGGAAGGGACTACCACTTTTTGCGATGTTTAATTATTTTCATACCATTCTTTAAATTTGGTTGTTATTTGTGTGGAAGAAAACTCGTTCCACATTAGCTGCGTGGTCCCACATGCTATTGTTGATAGTCACCCTCTTTTTTAAAGTTTTACTCATACCTGACATATCATTAGACCTAAGTAGTTCGTTTTTCCCTAAACTTCCATGTACTCATTTTATTTGAGCAGTCTGAGAGTAGCAGGTCCTGTTGGGCTCTTTGAAGACGGCATCCGAGCAGGAGGCTTTTATCTTCTTAGCTATCTATTCCGATGTATTATCTAGTTTGTGTAAGTGTATTTTATTTCAGCATATGTAAAGGCAGGATGTTATAACTGCCTAAGCTAACTTGTAGTACTTTAGTGTAACTCTGGTAACTCCCTGTTAAGGAGTAACCTGATGTACTATTTACTTTTATGATCTATTTTGCAGTTTCGTTGTGAGGTTTTCTATTGTTCTTTATTTTAACCCACGATGATTCATCTTTTCGATGCTTAGGCAACAACACATGAACACCAAGGATGTGTTAAGTGTCATTCCTCGAGGTCAGAAAGGAGGGTCTTTATAAGGTATTTGAGAAATTGTCTATCGATGTAGTTACCTAAAGTTAAGCTATGTCAATTAGGGAAGTTAAAAAGGATAGGTGAGTCCCTTGTTCACCATGCACTGTAAATACCCACCTTTCTAATACTTGGAACGACACTTAATATATCCATGGTATTCATGTGCGTTGCTCAAGCATTTGAAAGATGGATTATCATAGGTGAAATAAAAGAATTGAATAGTAAATCTCACAATGAAACTACTAAGTAAAACATAACAATAAAATAGGACACAAGGTTACTCCCTAACATGGATTTATCAGAGTTACACAAAAGTACTACCATCGGCTTGGGTAGTTATAACAACCTGCCTCTACACATGCTGAAACAAAATACACTTACATGATCTAAAAAAAATAGTGGAAATAGACAAATAAATAGATAAACGCCTCTTGCTCGGACGCCATCTTCAAAAGATCCCATAAAAGACATGCTACTCTTGCACTAGTCAAATAAAAATGAGTACCCGAAAGTTTAGGGAAACAGACAACTCGGGCTAGAAAATATGTCCAGTATGAGTAAAACTCTGAAGTAATAGGTGTAATTAAACAATGACATATGAGACCATGCCACCAAACGTAGAATGGGTTTCCTCTTACAGGAATAACATCCAACCATAAAGAATGGATACAAAAATTAAACATCACAAAGAGTGTTAGACTCTTCTGTTGCAATTTAGGAAAAACAAATTTAAAGGTTCAAATCAATAAGGAAAAGGGAATTTTCCAACAACTACTAGGGAGTTGCATCCTTACTGAAAGTATACTTCTAGAATACACTTAAGGACAAACAATGGCCCCCAAAAATGTATAAGCCGGACCCTACCAACCTTACCAAGTATCTGAGTATTTCACTCCTCTATGTGCAAAACTGAATCCAATCTAAAGTAGGTGTGAAAATACCTTAATGGGAGCAACCTCATACGGCTTGACGTCCACTCGTGCTTTGGTTTTAGTCATTCCCGACAAAGGATAACAAAGCTTAAATAAGCAACTCATTGTCCAAGAGTAACGAAATGTAAAGAAGAAAGTTGAATCGATAATCAATAAATCAACTATTAGGAATAATTAAAATGATCGTATATGGATGGTAAGTTTCATATTCTTACCGCTACTCGTCGATTTCGAACACGGACTATTTCTTGGTTGAAAACAAAGTCGGGAAAGTGAAGGTAGTGTTACCTCTAGGCATTATCATAACTGCATTTTTAACTTTCAGTATAGAGACAAGTTTTCATACATCGATGTTTAATGCTAAGAGTATGACTAATCCTTTCCATACAAGTGATATACGATCGTGGAAGATTGAAATCCTTCTCTTTTTCGTAACTGAATCATACTTTTACTTTTAAAACCTAATTTGTTGTGATGACCCGCATTTCTCGACCCTTGAAAATCGACACAAAATACCCCGCAGTATGATAAGCCGACGATCAAGTGCCGGAAAAGACAGATTGTTAAGGGAAGAAAGAAGATAGAAGAAACAAAGAACTAAACAATATCAGAATCTAACCATCACCGTGGAATAAAATATAATATATAATATTAGATATTTACACAAAATGAAAACTATATCTGTTTATATACTACATCATCAGAGTATCTCAAACAAACAACAATTACCAGTCTGAAAATCTCAAACAATCACAGTAGCGGATATATACAAGTACGGATAATACGTCTCGAACTCCAGCTCCTCTCCTGCTCCATAGCATCTGTCCTGAACATATAATACTCGGTCTGACCCGAGCATTATAATGAAATAACACCCGAGTTAGTCTGGAATAGCAGCTGATAATAATGCACCCAAATTGATTATTTAAGTTTCAAAAATCCTTTTGAAAACAAAAGCATCTCGTAAGACCACGCCATAAATAAACATGTCGGGTTTTTACCTTACGATAGCTAAAACATTTTTTTTATAAAAATCCTCTGATATTATAATAGGGTCCATTTACAAATACTTATAAAATAGCCGAAATTGTTACATCTATTAAATTCCAGCTACTAGCCACAAAGTGGGTAATACAAACAAAACTCATAAAAGGCGCGTAGGGAGGATGGATTTCCAACTAATGACTAGGCACTGGGGTACCACCTGTCACAGTACCAGGTCTAGATCAGTGTACCGAGGACCACTCCTGATCCCCTGCAACACAAGGCTGGGACTACCCCTTACTGGATAATCCCAAGTAAGATCACCCCACAGTTGGGATCAGCAACCGCACCACTAAGCCGAATAAAAAGGGACATCTAGACAAGGATGACCTCACCTTGAATAGGTGCTTTCCACCTAGCCTTGCTGCATAACCCCTGATTTTCAGTCATTCCCGGTTGATGAGGCTTGAGGCTAAGCGTTACCTTTTAGAACATTTCACTTAGAATGCCCATCGTCCACCTGATGATGTTCCAAAAGCATTCATCCATACAAGTCCGTCCCAGGTTCGAACGGAACGGAAGGCACTACTCCTACTACATCCATTTTGGAAATATCCTCAGGATTAGTAGCGACCAGCCCTTGCACTTCACTGCCCCATCTTCGACTCTGAACTCGTTTTTCCCACGAAAACGTACAAACCGGATCGAAGTGGTTTTTGAGAAATCTCGATCCCGGTCTCTTCGAAACGATCAACGCATTGTCCAATATTGATACTCGGTGATTTAACTATCAGTTAATATTCACAAACATCCATCACACAATAAATAATTTCCCACATTATTTATTTTCCTCAAAAATATCTTTGCGAGATATAATTCCATTTCAAAATTCCTTTGAAACACTTTTCAAACCCAATTCTTCTCATGGAATAAATCCCTCAAATTGTTACTTCCCTTGAAAACATCCAAGTACCAATATTTAAGGTTTAAAATAACTTAAATACTTTATTTTTGAAAATACATTAAGACATTCATATTAAAACTTCTTAAACACTTGATATAAAATATATATGTACCTTTAAAAATATTTCGAATCAAACTGCTTTATAAAATATAAACTATTTTCTTCAAAATAAAGTTAAGTCATACTAAATTTAAAATAAAGTTATGAAACTTTATACAATTTTAATAAATCTTTAAATAATTATCTTTAAAATAGAACCATTTTATAAAGTATAAATATTAATAATATTCTTTAAAACAAAATGCTAATTACCTTTTTAAAATAATTACTTCTATAATTACCTTGATAAATGTTCGCTTTTAAAACTTTTACCACTTAAATGATTTTCTTGAAACCATTCTTAATAGGACTTCAGACTTCTAACTTTTCAAAAATCAGCTTAAAAGCGTACTTGGCTTTTCCGGGAAATATCCTTCAATTTTAGGATAACCCAAAGAATTCTTTTTATCAATCCAACACGATTTACCCCAATTCAATTTTTCGTTCATCCCGTAAAATCCTTTCCATGTTCTAAAAATAAACTCCCTTTTATTTTTAAACCCATTGCTATTTCCTGCAAATCAGTTTCAAAATATGTGTTCCAAATATTTAAAATAAAGCTTCTAGAAATTATTTAATTGAAAATAATACATAAGGAAATATATAGAGGTTTCCTAAGTACTTTAAGTCAAATTAACTTTTAAAATAAAGTTATTAAATTAAATATTTATATTATAATTTCCTTTTGAACACTTAATACTACTGTACTTTTAAAATAATTAAATACCATAATTACTTAATCAAATATTGCTTTTACTTAAAAACAATTAAAAATAATAATAATTTTTCTAAATTATTTTAAAACAACTTCACAAAACTTTCCAGTTTATACTTCGAAAATCTTTCCTTAAAACATGCTTAGTTTCCAGAAAAGCATACACATCCCATCCTTTAAAAATAAATCTCACTATTAATTTAAACAATTCACATTTCCTTTATAGATCACACTTTCAAGCATTTCAAATTATCAACTAATTTCTTGAATTTAATTCCTTCTAAATTCTTTACTTAAGAATTTCTTTTATTTCCTGTAGACCCAATTTATTTATTTATATTTGAATTCCTTGGTTGTAATCACCCAATTATAGCACAACAAAATTTAAATTTCAATTTAATCTATCACAGTATATAAATAGAACACAACATAACACGATCTAAATCAATTTATCACAGAATATAAATGAGATATATCACAGAATATAAATAAATTTCTATTTGTGAGGGATCCAGTTGGATCCCTCCAACCTGTTTCCCTGCATCCACAGATATTAGCACAACAAATAAATATCGATTCAATTTGATAATAATTATCATACTCAGCAAACAACCAATCAAATATTTAAATATTAGCTATTTAAATTAACTGGTATCCAGATGTGAGTGAGAATAACTCACCTTGGGTTTTCGATGAGCATTCAGATTTAAATTAAATCGAACGGCGTTCGATTTAACCTAAATTTTTACTTGCTCGGAATGATTCTAGAATTGCTCCACTGCGCAGTACTCGTCTCCGCGATTCCGGCGCTACCAAATTCGTTGAAATCTGACAACGTATGCTCAAGTTACGAATTATTAAAGTTTGAATAACATTTTAAAACAATTCTTTTTATGTACCAAACAAATCACGAACGTACGCACAACATAAATCAGGCCGCACGTTCATCTTCTTCATCGCGTGCTAACAGATGAAACCGAACCCAAATGCCGTCGACTTAGGGTTAATAACCGCACCCACCACGACGTGGTTTGGCTTAATCGGCGACCACCACCGGAAAGTTCTTCGTGATCTCTACCACCAACCCCAGCCACGTCGAGCTCGGCTTGCTCCCCTCCTCGAATTTCGTGAACGAACGTCGGCCTTCAAGCAAGCATTTTCGCCAACACATTCAATAAAATAAGATCACAACCGTTCAAGCTGTAGAGCTCAACGAGCTCTATGATTTTGATTTTGGAAGTTTTAGAATTCATCGAGTTGATGGGGAGATAAAAAAAGGGAGAAGGTGATAGGTTTTTGGCCATTAAATTGTATGGTGGCGGCTGAAGAAAGGAATAGGGTTTCGGCCCTAAGAATTAATTATATAAACGTTTTAAAATTATTATTTTATTAATATTCTCAAATTATAACAGCTTATACAAACGAACTCCAAACAATGTGTGCCGACAGGCGTTTCTAAGGTTTTACCCACGTTACAATGGAACGTGTTTCGGAAGCTAATTCGATCATATACGCGAGTTATGGAAATAAACAATCAATTCTTAATTAAATCGATTAAAGTATTTTCTATGCATTTTGAGATGCCAGGGTCAAACGACAACTCCGATTGCTACGAAAATTAAAATCCGATAATAACTAACTATTATAGATCCAATGGAACTAGTTTCGTCGAATTCCAAGACTGTGCCCCAGAAGTCTATTTCAACTCGTCGATTAAATCAAGCGATTTTCAAAATCGTCGAAATCATCTAAAATTTCACTTTTAAAACTTTACTAACTTAATTATAAATCAAATAGAACTTATATTCACATTAGAAATCATTCTGATTCATTCCGGACCAAAATCTAATTATTTGCATTATTATATTATTAAGTTCCATTATTAAATTAATATAAAATTCCAAATTCAACCTATCGACTTTTTTTAATTCCATCCAATGGCCCAATATTATAATTCAAAACCAAATAGACTTAAAATAAATTTCAGAATCTATTTTTATATCTATTTACACCCAGAACTACCAATTATCCCAATTCCAATATTAAGTTATTATTATTCAAATTTCAATTAAATTCCCGTATTTGAAATTTAACTGATTCTATTAACTTAACCAAAATCTTTTTATTTCAAAATTCAAATTATAATCCATATTCGACTTTTAAAATGAATTAAATGTTCAAAATTAACGACTAGAAATTCTGGGTCGTTACACTTGTGCTAGGATTTCATATTACAAATATTAACTTTAAACAACTTTATTAAAAATGGTCCATTAACTCTAAAACACCATTATTCAGAGGATTTAATAACTTAAAACATCCTTATTAAATTGATTAATTAGTTTTAGCTATCATTAATAATAATGATTAATTATCTTTATAACTTCGTTAATTAATTTAATTAATTAACTTTAAATGCCATAAGATAAAAGGATTTACATCATTAATTACAAATGATTAATTAAATTAAAACATCATTAAAGAAAAGATTAATCAAATTTAAACTAATTAATTAATTTTAAAAGTTGTTAATTAAAAAGGGTTAATTAATTTTAAACACTATTAATTGAAATAATTAATTAACTTTAATCCACCGTTATTTAAAAGATTAATTAACCTTTAACGTCATTATATAAAATGATTAATTAATTTTAAGTATCATTAACAAAGTAATTAATTAATTCTGAACTCATTGTTACTAAAATAATAATTAACCTTATTCCTCATTAATTAAAATGATTAACTAAATTTAAAAAACATTATTAAAATGGGTAAATAGTTTCAATCTCATCACTATACAAAAACTTAATTAACTTTGTAAAATATAATCCAAGCACAAGATTAAACCAAATGGTTTCGAAGAGATGATTTTTTTTCAAAAGTGTCGATATAGCGGTCGTCATTATACAAACACTTCTAAAACCACTTTCATGTCATTTTTTTACATCCAAGCATCACATAACATAAGTAAGAGCATAAATGCAAGGTAAATAATAACTATACACCATGTAGAGAGCATCACTTATAACATATTTAACTTTTCTACTAACTTTTCAAGTTGCTAACTAAGTACCATGATGTCATCTTTTCAAAACATAATCCAAGCCAACAACCATTACATTCAATACATATAGAAAAACCATTTATCAACTACTAAAACGAAAAGAAATAAAGCTAAAAACTTTTAGTTTTAAAGGTGAGATTTACTTACCAAAACGAACACAAACTTCAACCGAACTTGCAAACCGACACATCGCCTGAGTTTTTTTTTGTAAAAACTTGATTTTAAGAGCTAAGAGAGAAATATGGTTCGACCTAGGTAGTTATAAGGCTCGACCAAGCTTTGTTTTGGTGGATATGGGTCTTGTTTGGTTAGTTAGGTGATGTAGATAAGAAAGAAAGGAGTTTTAGTGCTTTTGTTTAAAGAAGAAGCGAAAAGAACTGATTTTTCTAGACTTCGAAACTAACTTGGAAGCCATTAACATGTTTTTTAAAAAGCTTGGAAAGAAGAGACAAAGTTTGAAACAAGAAACTAAAATTTCTTTTATACAAAAGGCATTAAGCAAATTACCTAAATGCCCTAAAAGTACCTATCCTCCACTCACTCCATCCCATATCACCACCCATGTCCCTCACTCCTCCTTGTGGACGTGACTTAGTCCCTCTCCTCTTCATTTTCTAAGCCAATATGCATTCCAGTGTACTTTTTGTTTCATAGGGTATTTTTCTTTTTTTAAACATAATTTTATTTTATTTTCATAAAAGTTCACATCAAACTTTTAATATGTTTAAGTTATATATAAATATGTAATATCAATTCTGATCCTAATTTATTTATAAATGTTTGTTTATATATTAATTAAATTGTTCACAACATTATGGAAAATTTAGACGATGAAAAGCCGAAAATTCGAAAAACGATTTTCGATCATTTTCAGTTTTCCTTCGAACTGAATACATTTGTAAATAAATTTTGAAAGTCATTCCATCATCACTAGTTATTATTTAAAAGAGTTTTATTTGAGTTATAAAACTTATTTATTAATTCAAAGTTATATTAAATATTCATATTTTAATGAGGTTAAATTACGGGTCGTTACAGTACCCGTATTTTTAGGCATAGGACAAATCAACTCTGTAATGAAATAATTAAACTGGTTAGAGACCATGCTAAGGAGACGATCCATTTGAGAGTACATGGGAGCTTGAGAAAAAAGTTCGAGCTACCGATCCCAAGCTCTTTCCTAGCAATCTCCATTTTAGTTAGAACAAATTATTTTATATTTAGGTTCTAGCTTAGGTAGTGACCATTGCATGATAGGAATGGTTGCAACGTGTCAGCAGGACGTGTTATGGACGATGGATGCTAATGGATGTATTTGGATATATTATTTGGATTGTATTCTTTTACACGTATAGGATAGTATAACCTATAAGTACTACACAAACGTTCACATTATCCCTTTTTATTATCTGGCCTGTTCTATACAATATATATGGAGCTTGAGTGTTGTTTATAGTGCACATGGATGTTGCATATGAATGGAATGGTTGTGCATAAATGTAGAATTGCAAGCATACTTATTTAGCATGTTACGTGCATTTAGATGCATGGAATGAGCATTACAAGATAGGAGGTCGACTGGATCAGTATACCGCCTACTTTTTACATTAGTATAGGTTCACATGCATTTCACGTTGTATATATATGCACATATTACATTAGAAATTTCTGAGGACAATGACTACTCATGGATGATGGATGAGTAGATGGTTGTAACTATTGGTTGTTGTGTGTGTAAGTTACATTTTTCCATCCTTTAAGATTTCGAGGAGGAAATCCTTTTAAGGGAGGAGAATGTAACACCTTGGAAATTCACATAAAGATTTAACAACAATTCAATACAAATTTAAAAAGAAATTTAATAAGAAAAGTAAATATAATTAAAACAAGGACTAAAAAGAAAATTTCTACAAACATCTGAATTTGACTACGAAACCTGCACCATTGCATTTGTAGTGATTTTCTACACAATTTTCATATATAAAATTTCAAAATCGGAGTTCGCATGCAAGAGCAATGGATGTTGGAAAATATTAAAAAAAGTAAGCAAAAAAATGTTTAAGGTTCGTCCCCTACCCTTGAATGGTCGACCTATACTTGTTGACCATAGGCTTTCTTAGGTCGACCCTCCCTCTTAAAGAAGTGTAACATGAGCATTGTTGTGGACGTCTTCGATTGTTGCTTCATCGCTACGTTTTGATGATCGTACCCGATGGCTTAAATATTCTCCAGCCCAAATCCAACGGCCCAACACTTTCCCAACCTCTACATAACCAAGCCTAAGCTAACCCTAAAATTAAGATAACAATCATTGTAATGGAATGCTGCCCATATCCAATCTCTTCTCAACCTCTAAAATTCTTAAAAATACAAATAAAATCAACCTAAATGGAGTGCAAGCAATTAGATCTAGACAAGGCAAACGAAGCCAGCATTCAGAGGGGTGATTCTCAGGCAAAGCAATTAGGAAGAGCTTAGCTTGACGTGAGTGGAAATAATTTTAATAAGATAATTATTACAATTAAATTCAAACTATTTTAATCGATTTAGGGTAGTAGAAACCTAATTTGAAACACGTAAAACCCTAAATTGAAATCTATAAACAGAATAGACTTGAATCATTATAAATTGCTAAACCTGATTTGATGCTAACATACCCCTTATTTGGTTAAATTATAAAACTCTAAAATTAGTAAACCCTAAATTTGTAAAAACCCTAAATTGGACAACTTGAAGTGAATTGTAAACATGGACTAGTCGGATTAGTAATTAGGGTTCACTTTAAAAGGCTTATGACATGAATTATGTGGAAATTTACAATCGACACTGAAAAACATGAAAACCCATGTTTTGCCTTTGACCAATCGACCCTGGAACCCTAAAGGCCGACCGATAGAGGTGTACCGGACGGGAACAACGGTCGATCATTTGCAACGTAAATTACAAGAATGAACTTCGACCCAAGGCCCAAAGTGAAGAATATAAATTATTTAATTTCATTAAAGATTATATAAATGGAAAATCGATTGTCTGACCCTATTTTAGGCCAAGTACACATGTTAGAGACAGTAGGGAAGTCAGTTCCCTATCTAAAGACAATAGGTCATCATGGTTTAGGTAATAGTTAAATACAAAATAAGAGTTAAGAGTTAGCTAGAGCAATGTATTTCTAAACACTCAGGGGGTGTTCCATAATGGACGTGCAACATTGATGGAGACACGAGGTGAGTGAGCCCGGTTTTAAAAAGGGATTCTAAAGGACGGTAAGGTCCAGCGAGCATGATAAGAGGCTATAGGATGGAAAGGAGTCCAGTACTAAGTGGAGATCTTGTATGCATAGTTCTGAAACAACATGGTACACGTAGATGCAGTACAATATGAGGCATTTTGCACTATGATGGAGAGATGAACAGTGGATGCATACGATGAGTCATATAGCAAGTTCGCATTTTAGGTTTCTCCTTCTCCAAGCATAGTGATGATAGATGGTTACGGGATTGCAGTTTCAACAATGGTATTAGTGGAAAAAGCGTTTTCCACAATAGCTTACCGTCGGTGAATTCTTATTGGGTAGCTCTAGAAGCATTATCCAATCATTAGTGTGTGGTTTGATCCGTAGTTCGATCCTTGTAGTAGCCTACACAAGTAGTAGTGTAAATATGTATTAAACAAGAACCCTTAGGGAATGGACCTTAGGAATTCACGAACATTTGTAGTGAACCTTATGTTATTTAGAATAGTATTGAAGTTAACTGCATATGATCATCACATATTCAACTTACACTCATTCGCCAAATTTTTTGTCTAAACCACTCCCTTCTTTCCATTTTCCCCCACCATAGGATGTCAGGTTAGAAGTTGATTGGGCATATTACATGGAGAAAGGAGATTCACATTGGAGTTCTCATATTATTCCTCTTATTGTCACTTATTGTATCAAATGTCTGTAAAGCTTATATTGTACCTTGAAAATAGTGTGTATGTAAAATAAGTATTTTTGGAGACTGTTTTGTGAGACGTCTATTTTATGTACTTATATTTTAAATTTCTTCCGCCATGAGATTTGAAAGTGTAGAATTTCTCAAAACTACCCTTATAAATATGCCCTATAATGTTTAAAAATCCCAATAGCTAATATTTTTCGGCATGTCACGAAGCTAAAAGCCACATTGACCTTTGGATCGGTGTGTCGGAAGGTACGGGTTGTTACATACTCGTAAGCAGGAGTATTTTGAGGATGCTCGTTCGTCACTTGGAACGGCTACCTCGGATTGTTGAAGGCATCCATATACCCTAGATTGTGGAAGTGATCTAGTGGCTATGGGCCATTGTTAGGTACGCTGAAAACCGAGATTTTTCCATTAATCCCTAACAAAGGAATGGTTATATGAGTTATCGACGGATGTTACGTTTGCCACGATTGCTCTAGTTATTAATTATCACTCTAGGAGATCAATATCTAGACATTCTATAGTATACTAGGATTTTTTTATACTTTACGATGCTGATAGTAGAGTGGCATATTATTGTTGTTATGTGCTAACTCTTTAGATGCAGGGACAGGCAAGGTATGGTTCTTTTTACCTTTGTTGCTTATTATATCGACTTGTACGGTATTTTAAGATTACTTATCCTCACACTAGACTGTTGTCTAACTTGAGGTTTTATGCTTTGCTTCTTATTATCTTGGACACTCTTAAATTAGTAGACTAATTAGCAAATTTGGGTGATATGCGGTGTTGTATAGAGGATAAGCATTATACGATGCTTTCTCCTATTATATATGGGCTTATTGCTTATTCTTTGTGCGACACTGTGGAGCCTAGATAGTGTTAGCTATATTATCTAGAGACAGTTGTCACGAGTTTATTTCCAGTTGTATAAACTATATTACAATCTTGTATAGCTCTATGAACTTAAGCACTTTGGTATCTGTGGTTCATTTAGTTATTACTGTCTCGCATGTTTTATATCTATGATGATTATTATATTTTTCGATGCACTATAAGATATATGACTGGTTCTATGGCGTTCAGTTACTTTTCAATCCCTGACAATTATCTTACATCGATCGGGCACTATAGCAGTGCATTCTTCATTTACATTGGGCGCCGAAGATGTAGGGCGTTGGTGACATTTGTGTAAATCAGAAATGTGTAATATAACCATTTTATATAAAGAAAGGTAGAAATTCCATTTGAAATAGATGAACCCGAAGTATAGGACCCAACTAATGAGAGTAATAACTACATATTGGTTTATTAAGTTGTGATATCCATTTTCAAACTTTATGTGTGTGCATCATGTTGCTAAACAAAGGGTCAAAGATTCACTGAAAAACCCATTCTAAAGCCTCTAACACAAATGTTGATGTACTAATAAAAAATCGATCATTATATTATAATTTAGTTAATAGTTACAAAATTGAAAAATGACAATATGGGACAATGAGCACACTACTGATAAGATGAATTGAGAAATGGTTTAAATACATGAAGGAGAAACGTCAACTAAATCATTGGAACCCTAGTTAAAAAGTTCTTCCATCTTAAACATTGATGTGATAATTTTCCGATTAAAAACATAATGCAGCATACAAATGTAGTAATAGTTGAAATTTAAAGGAGAATATCCACATAAATTCATATTAATGGTTAAGAATTGAGATCATTAAATAAACTGCAGGCTCAATAATTAATTTATTGAAATAAATAAAACAACCTTACTTCGATGTTGAATTACATTACCATAGGCATTTCAGACACCCTAGAGAAAGCTTAGCTTTTGCTTTTTACTAAGTATTTGCATTATTAATAGATATTATTATCAATGTATTATTATATCTACTACTACACAATTATCTAAATAATCTAAAACTAAAAATAATAAATTAAATATCCAAATTATTCATTAAAATCAATTAACCAACTTCAAACCAAATATATGTTCTGGAAAACAAAATTAGGTTGGAAGTTTTTATCCGCTTCAATAATTTTCACTCTAAAATTCTTATTTGTTTATTCATGTGTTCGAGTCATAATTCATCTAAATATCCAACATTAAAAGGTTAGATTATACAATTTCTAGAGAGAGTAATAACAAAGAGCTATTGGATGAAGTTATCCAATACAAATTAATAAGAAGCATACCCACTTCATCAATGATTATAAATACATTTATATTTTATACATATTTTCCCTTTCATTTTCTTTGAGTTATTTGCTATTTCATATTATTCACTACATGAATTGCAGTAAAGGAATTGCACCTATATGTCGTTGAGCTTATTTGTTAACATGAAACCGTACAATGCCATAATTTTTTCAACTAATGGAAACCATATACATATGTAAGTAAACTTTATAAATGTGTGCGTTTGTGTGTATGAATTCATATTATAATATAATCAGCAAAGTACATATTCTATGTCCGGTAATTTAAGACCAATTAAAGGCTAACCGCAATTAAAAGCCCTCGCTTATTTTTTACTTCTTTTTTTGAAAAATTCTTGCTTACTTTTCACATTTTGATCTCTTTCTCCCTCTTCCCAAAAATTTTCAATAAAATTTTGGTAGTTATCCTATGATGTGATAGATGTTTAAACAGAAAATGGATATACACCTCTGATCGATTTATAGTGGCTGAGAAGTAGAAAAGGAAGTAAAGTAAAACGCACACATATTAATAGTGGTTTGTCCCAAACGTACCTACATCCACTGTTAGTTTTTATTTCCTTCCTTATATATAAGTTTCATAATGATCTAGATGCAAAATACAACTATTTGAAAGGAAATATGGCTTCCCAGTAGTGCTACTACCGAATATAGATTCTTGTTAGGTGGTTGAACCATCAGACATGAAATCCTGTCCTGTAATTTAACTACCAGATAAGTACATTGGGAATAATTTCTTCTTATCAGCCTTCGGCTTTCCTCCCATATTGCATTTAGTGTTTCTTGCTTCAACATTTGGGGTACTTGGCTACTCCTTGTGCCCTACATGTTTCAGCCACTTTGGTACATTGTCGTGAACTCTATAAAATAACAGTTTCATGGGCGAAAATGCCCACAACACTTGCCTCCTAAAGTACGCTTTCATAGGATACAGACATGTGCTTTATTCATCTTTCTTAACGATGCTTAACACCTTCTTATAGTTTGCTCATTCTCTGTAGTTATATCTTTTTCTACAAGTCCAATTATGCTCGACCGCTCATCTTGTCTGATTGCTTTATACTGAAAAAAGTGGTGTTTAACCCTTAACTGTCCAGTTATTCTATATCAAATAAAAGGTTATGTCCGGCCCTTGTTGGTTTGATACTAGGCCATATATGTCTCTTATAAATACAGCCCAACCCTATGTTAGGCATACTTTAACTCATTTGTCCAGCTTCCTTCAACAACTGTGTCTATTCATCTTTCACCACACCAACGTTCCAGACTTACCTCCAAATCCCTTCCAACTTCAATTTTTCTCCAATTTCTTCTTTAATTTGCTAAGGTATGAACTTCCTATTGTTAATTTTGATGCCTAATGCGTTAGTTTAGCTATCGATTCCCTTAGTTCCACATTGCGTTGTTCAGTGCAGTTTGGATAAGTGATTTTTGCTACTATGGATATTTAGAATCCATACAACATGTAGCCAGGGAAGTTCCGCCTTAGGTTTCAGAGTTGCTTCGAGAAATCTTTGCGCCTTTTAGAGGTTGATTTTTTTGTTTGACTAGGGCCCTTAGTAACAAACATATATAAGTCGAATAGGAGTTGAAATGGGCATAAGGCTATTCTAGTTTTGGAGTTGAAATCTACTCTACCACTTTAAATCTTATTTAGGGCTAAGATATTGTTCAACAATAGGATAGGATTAGTTTGATGGACTAGTTTGCTATCTAACATTACCAAGTGCGACACTTAGGCAAATTTCAATGTCGTAGATCACTTGCAACCGAACTACCATATAAAATACTAAGGCTTTCTGGTTCAGCCTTTTATATCTTATTTTCATATATTCTCTTAACATTCTATTGCATACATTACTACATGCACATATATATACACATGTCCATTCAATGGTAATATGTGAGATAGGCTCACATATTAGGTTGGCATGTCGGGTTGTTGCAATACTCGTTCATCGAGCGATGTTGGAGATCAAGTTCCTTCCAGTTTTGCCGCTTCTGATCTAGCACCATAAGGATACAAGAATAGTTGACCCAGATCTACCCATTCCTTAGTTTAGGGGAATGGTCCTTCATAACTATTAGCGGATCCCATTGAGTTTGTAGCTTCCACTTTGACATCCAAGGAGTTGGATACCATAGCTGCTGCTCATGGACTACCAAGGTGAGGCATGCTCTTGCCGACTCTTGACCGCTGGGCTCATGCCCATGCCGAGGGGTATATGGCTTACTTTAGATATCATTGCATGGTGAAGGGCTCACTTCCTCTTTCCTAGTGGGTTAGGGTTTCCAATTTACCCGAAGATCTCTCCCTTTTAGCTGCATCTAAACCAATATGCTATACCAGTCATTACGCCATTTTCATGTAGGGGTTCCAGGTTCCCGTTACACACCAGTAGACTAGGTTCTTATATGCAATCAAGAGTAAGGCAAAGGGCTCCCCTTTTATTTATGTTGAGACATGAAGCAATTTTAAGCCTTTGGAGTTATACTAGAAGTACGATATGCTTAAGAAGGAGTACTTCTTCATTCGGAATACTTCTCTGTGCTTCCATCAATGACACTTAGGATGTAAGCCACCTAAACCATTCATTCATTTTCATTATTACTTAGGAAAATTGTTGTTTTTTTCCACCACTGAACTCCTCTTTTATCATTTCCTTAGGTTTGGCGATGGCTATTGCAGGCGGCAACTTGGAACGGATGCTAGAGAATTCGAAGAAAATTCTGGTACAATTAGAGAGGTTCCTTGTCTGGTGATGGATAAGAATCATATACAACTTGCTAGCAAATAGGTGCTCCATTGGGAAAGATAGAGTTCCCTCTACACATAAACATTAAAAGAAAGGAAAAGATAAAACCTCTAAGGTGGGTTATACAAGTGAGGGACTGTCTTCTCAACCCTCTACTTCTGGTGTTAATTTAGCATTAGCCCCTCCCAATACTGACCCTGTTGTGCACATGGTTTCCATAGGGCTGTAGCAAGATTATTTCATGATTTAACCATGCATAAGTGGCCAGTTAAAATCCCTAAGTGAGTGGGAGGATGATGGTGTTGGTAGTAAGAATGTTGAAGGAGAGAGTGTAACACTCCGTAGAATAAACGGTAACTAATAAACGATTATTAAGGCACAAAAATGGAAACAGTGGAAACATCAGAACTTGGCAAAGAAACTTGCACCATTGTGATTTTTTTGAACAACTTTCATACATAAAGTTTTGCAATCGGAGTTCAAACGAAGAAGTTATTAGCGTTTGACATTTTAAGATCGAAAATAATTACAAAGGAAATAAATAATAATAACCGCGTTTACCCCCAGTGGTCGGTCAACTAGAAAGGGTAGTCGAACGATTGAATCAGTGGTGGCTAGGGTTGAACCTTAGCCTAATGACACGGATTTAATTAATTTTCATCTAACAAATATGATTGATTCAAGCGCCTATAAACACATGCCATGCCCCTCACTTTTCTTTTCATATTTTCTGATTAGAGCAGCTGTACTATACCATTTTTACTTCTCCACTATTTCTAAAAATTATGAATTATATATATATATATATATATATATCAAAGAAGGGGAAAAAATAAAAATAAAATAAAAGGAGGAGTGAATCGACGCTGTAGAAAAAAACAAAATTTATAATTATAAATCTATATTCGACTTAATTCAAATCTCCTATCACATTTGTAATTAATAGATTAGAAAGGAGAAAGGAATCAATCAAAGGGATGAATTTGAATTTTGGAGATTTGAAAAGCTATAAAGGTGAATGGTAAATTATATGATTTATATATAATATTGAAATTTACATCATTGAATTTTATTTAATTATTATCCTTATGTAAGATCTGTTGATTTGTTGGCTTAAAATGAATGTATTCAATTGAAATCTCGCTTACATATTCTATAAGCTAGGTAATTAAAATGGAACGGTATACACATCCTAATCTAGGAATTAGGAAATAAATCCCTAAAATTCCTAAAATAGGATGTTGACAAGATTGTACAGTTTATTCCAAATTTATGAAAATTGGGTTGCAAACTGTTTAGTATTTATTTGGATTGCCCGAATTTGACTTAAAATATAAATTTCTATGTTTTAATAAGGAGCATTGAGGGTACTATTTATTATATCTATTTCCATATAAATTTCTATAAATTACATAATCCACAACTATGTATAAAAAGTGCATCGTTTGAAGTAATAAGGAATACATCAAAATGAAAGAGATATGTAAACTACAGATGTTCTTCTCTGTATTTTGTATTGTATATTTTAATAAATGGAAAGAGATAATTTCTTGTAATTCCAAAGGGAACAAAAGTTTCGCATTTAGTTTTTTTATGGAAAGTAATAATGGCAATCCTTTATGGAAAGAATAACTCTAATATATTAAAATGTGAAAATGAATGTTCTTTATAGAATGTACACATAAGTGTACATACTATAATTCCTAAGCATAGGAATAAATGAGTTAGAAATAGGAATGTATACACACACACACACATGTATAACTGCGCCTATCGATTAAAAATATAAATATACCTAGGGTACCGAATAAAGCGTAACAAATAAATATACGACGTTACTTGTATTAATCACAATTTGGACGACTAGATATTAATAGCATAGCAAACCATACAATTAGGATGTTGTGATGGAAAAGATGTATTAACTCCAAAAATTATGAACAATGATTGTAAAATTAGTAGGGCAATAAATGTGCAGTGAATAGGGAGTTACAGAAATTAAATGGAGACTTAAATGCATTGAATGAGATTGATTGCAGAACTTAATATGGCATTTATGGGAAAATTTTAATATGCATAATAAGTTGACTTTGAAACAGATAATTAAATGTCATTAATGATTGACCAATTTGAATAATAATGACCATTTATTATGGACAATTGACATGTATGGGATGTAAGAGAAAATAAATTATATACGTTATAAGCGTACAAGATAGAAATAGGTTCGCAATGAATAATCAGGAGAATACTAGCTAATATACTTAGGAGGCAATATAATTTTCCTAGAAGGAAATTATACAGCCTCAATAATACACTAACGATGGGTGTGAACTAGTGGACTTAACTTAATATTTTGGTCTAGGATAATTGGTTTGGTTTAGTATGGGCAGGGATGCGAGGTCACTAGGGTTACACAACGAAAGTCTACCCTTCACCTAGAGGCTACCAAAAGTCGTGTATACGTACTACTGACATGGGGCATCCTAACTATAGGACCCATGGGCTTGGGATATACGTTCATGTATAGGTATGGGAAAATATACCAAGGTTCGCCTTAGATTTGAAGTATTAAATGGCTCGGTATCTTTAGGGACGTTAAGGCGTTTATTTTGGGGTGGAAGGTATTAAATGGTCATTGGGTTTGCCTCCTCCCCATATAAGAAGTTTTAAATAACCTATGATGGTACCTAATAGGGAAATGGGTCTACTTCGTTTCTAATAAGAGGTATTAAGTAACTAGGATGGGGCTTTTCCTTGACTTATATTAGGTAAGTCTAAACGAGATTTTAGTGGTGGGATGTCGGCAGGCTATGGCAGTATTATTGGTAAACCTATATTAGTTATAAGGCTGGCATATAAGCTTTGACTACGACGGTCCCGAGCAGTGGTTAGCAAAGACTTGGGTTATGCTTTGATTTATTTTTCTTCCTAGTAGTGTATAATCTATATGAGATACGCAAAGACCTCAATGTTTTATTTATTGTTCATTTGTCGAAGGTGGGCTAGTTAACCCTTAGATAAGTCTTTAAATGCGTTAATAATATGGAAAGTTAAATTATGAAGCTGTATCGAGGAGTCATCGGTCTTTTTAGCTAGGGCCGGATTGACTAGCGATTACGTTACGGAGGGCCCACTTTAGGGTTGAGTTATTAAATAGCCGTTGAGTCCGCCTCCTTACAATTCAAGAAGCATTAAGTGGATAGGGTTTTCTTCTGGGTAGTACAATGTTTATATATGTATGTATGTATATGCATGTGTATATGTATATATGTTATACCTTTGAGAAGGTTAGACATATCATACACGTATACGGAATTAAATGGATGAGCCATAAATAATAGACATAACAGTTAAATAAAAATCAATCGGCATAAATTGGTGTTATGAATAAAGTATGTAATTTACTAGTCACCAAAATGTTGTTCTGACCGCCCCCACATTACAATCCACGGGGTAGATTTAGAGGGACAAGTTAATGGTGCAAGACAGGAATGGTAGATGAAGAATTCTTGTCATTCATGCTCGGCACTGACAAGGCAACTAGATATCCAAGGAATAGTATTGATTCCAAGGTAGTAGCCTTGGTCGGTATGTATGTTCTATTATATTTTTCTATTCTGTTGTGAGTTTATATAGATTATTCTATAATATACTTATGTTCAATATAGGTTACAAACACCAACGACTTGTATTTTAATGGAGGTTTCGACCCATTAAGGTGTAGGTTGTTACATTTGGCATCAGAGTAAGGGTAGTCAATCATAGGAATTAGGATATACCGAGAGAATGTATTTGTATTTTTACCTACAAATATATCTGTGTGTATGTGTGTGTGTGTGTCTATATATTATATGCTAATCTCTATAAACTCCGACTATAAATGTAGTTGCGACGATATTCTGAAAAGATGGATGAGGAAACTATGAGTTGGAATAATAAATAGGGTTTGATGCTCCAACCCCAATTACCCCATGGGTTGGAGGTTATACCATAACGAGTGGACCAAGAAGAGCATGAGTACGACATATAAAAATCTCGATGGCTAGATAGTACTTGACTACTTTAGGCATTGCTACCTTATGATTATGGATTTTGCTAGATTGTTGATTGATGATGTACGTTTCATATAAACAGGATAAAAGTAAGAGCCTATATGTTGCAAGCATTTGGAAGTAAGATGTAAAAAAAGATGAACAAGTTCGCATAAGAAGGTGTGCATTGATCACCATAAGAAGAGGTTAAGAGTAAAGGGAAAAGAAGCAAATTCTAAAATAAAGAACAATTAAAGTCCATTTCTAAGTCCTACCTTGTGCGAAAGACTTCGACAAAAAAGATTTTGAAAATTCCGTGAAATGTTTTAAATGGTTTTTCAATGGATTTATTTTAATAAAAGGAACCTATCATTGAAAATTGGTTGTTTTGAAAATTTTAAAATTTTAAAATAAGGAGCCACTTAGAGATTTCTTCAAACACCAGACACCCTGTAATATACCCAAAAGGAAATATTAAAAGGTGTAGTACGTTATAGGTATAACTGAAACTAACAGAGACTAAGATTCACAAGACAAAAATAAGTAAAAACAGCGGAAACTAAGATAATAATTTATTTTAAAACAAGATTTCATAATTGTTTCATAAATTAAATAAGTCAAATACCATATACACACATATGTCTCAAAACCCAGGATGTCTCATAAAAACTCATAGTCTCAAAAATCAGAGTACATAATATCCCTCATAATAAGCCAGTACACAGAAAACGGCTAAAGCTAGAATAAAAGAAATACATAGTAGAAGTTTTCTCCAAGAAGCCTCTGAGCAACTGCAACTTACTGCCCTTTCCCTTGATTGCCTATGAGGGGAGGGAAAGGGAAAATAGAGGAATGGGTCAGAGTAAAAGTCTTGTGAATGATGGTTACTACTAGAATGTTTAAGAAAGCAAAAGTAATAGACTTTACTACAGTTCTAGTGTCTAAAGGAAGCAAAGGAAATAGAAAAGAGAGAAACTGAAAATAAATACGAATAAACTATTGCTCAATTAGTAACGATAGTTTAACTTTGATTGTTTGCACTTGTCCATGATAGCTGCCTTGATTAGGCTGAAGTCCTAATTCTACCCTTTGATCGGTCAGCTACTCCATAGAATCTATTGTGGACCGGACATTTCCCTACACAGTAGACTTTGGTGTCTACGAAAGACATACATACTAAGCGCTTGGAACTCATAGCGATTACTGAGCACCAAAATGGAAGTCGCAAGCGTAACTGCCATCATGCCTATGCTACCTATTGCTCCCTCTTTTGACCTTTTATTTACCCTAGACAGCGTAAGCATGCCTCTCGCCTCACTTCAGGATTATGTGAAGCACCTCCTCTCACTTCAGGATTATGTGAAACACCGTGTCCATAGAAAAATAGGGTAAATGCTGTCGGTACTGGTACCTATCAAACAATAATCTAGTTGCACCCCTTGTTAAAACCCCTTGATTTGAACTACCATAGATTGACCATTTACTACCACTATAAGCATAAGCGTACCCCTTGCCTCACTTCAAGATTATGTGAAGCACCTCGTCTCACTTCAAGATTATGTGAATCACCGTAACCATAGAAATATTAGGGGAATGCTATTTGGTACTGGTCCTACTCTTATCTTTGCTTATTAACTTAGATAAATTATTTAAATAAGCCTTTATTTTTATCAATTACTATTATTGTTTATTAATTTATCCTAAGTCATAAAATAAGCACAATAATTTCCATAGTTTACCATAGTTTATCGATTTATAACTTACGTTATAATCATGCTTATTATTTAACCCAAGGTCTAAGTGTGAAATAAGCTTCTTTCTTCTTTATTCTTTTTAGTTATAATTCTAAGTTATGACCAGGCCAATCTTCTTAATTCAGTCCAATTAATATCATAATTAGGCATAATTTCAGTCTTATTCCAATTATATTATAGTCTTTGTGATTTACATCTCATATTCTATTATTTTAGATTTCATATAATTTAATCCAATTTCACGTTAATTTTGTTCTAATCCATACGCGAAGAAGAAGGAGAAATAAAAGAAAATTGAAAATAGAAGGAAATCCATGGTCGTATGAAGAAGATGTAAATAACGCATAAACAATAGTAAATAAATTAAAATACTATAAACAAACTGTAATTAAATGGGTAAAGCTATAATTAATAGAAATAAATAAAAATTGACTGAAAAGAATAGCTAGAAGGAATAGACTGAAAATAATTCTAAAATTTGTAAATAAATTACGGAAAAGGTTACCCCAATAATCGTAGTTAAAATACAACTATTGGAAACCCTATTATTTTAAATTACTTAAAAATCTAAATAATTACAATCAGCCACCTTTGGTCCTTATTTCTTCCCTTTAGGCCTTCATAGATCCACTTGGGGTTGTTAAATATTTTTATTTAAAACGATTTCCTCCTTGGAAAATTATTCCTCTTAGGGTCCTTCCTGAATAGGTGAACCCAATTGGAGAAAATATTAGAATGAGAAAAATTATTAGGCTTAGGGTTCTATTTATAAGGGTAGAAGTGGATCTCAGACCGTTGGATATGGGTATTGAATAGGATGCAACCAAGTCATAGCCTGAATAGGAGTCATCGAATGCAAGAACGTAAGGACCAGATTGAAATAAAGAATACAAATGACATGTAAAGTCGGCTAAATACATGCCCATCGTTTAAACGAACGTTCGTTCGTTTGCCATAAATAGGGAAGGTGGGTCGACTGGGCGGTCGACTGCCCTTGTGCCCAGGTTGACTGACTGGTCGACTTGGCCTATATTTTTTTCTATTTATTTTATTTGATTCGTATCTCGTTCATTTTAGCTCAGATTCTGATGTTCTATATACGAAAATTGACCAAAAAATTACCACAGACACAATGGTACAACTCCCATGGCTCAATTCTGATAATTTCATAAATTTATTTTATTATTTAGTTCATTATAGAATTAATTATTATGGGTTAAATTTTGGGTTGTTATATTCTACCCTCCACAAGAGATTTCGTCCCTGAAATCTCCAAGGATAAATAAATGTACTAAATGTTTTCATCCAATTCAACAACCAACTACTCAATCATCAACCATTCATCCGTTGTCCTTAAGTTTTTCTAATGCAATTTATGATATTTATGCGATTAGTGTAGTGTAAATGTCCTTAACTAATGCAAAAGATTAGGCGGCCCACTGATTCAATTGACCTCCTTTTATGCAATCATCTCCTTGCCATGTATCCAAATGAATGCGAAAATTTCCTAATGATAACTGATAATTCTATATCCATGCTACAAATATCATCCAAATGCAACAACCATGTGAAAATCATCTATTTATAGCAATAATAGAAAATAGAATAAAATGCGCACAAATCTATATGCATATGCTCTAGTGTCCTAGTTAGGTCGATCCCTAAAAAATAATAGTGCCTAGTGTACCTATATATGTCCATTAGCATCAACTAGCAAACACTTGCAATCACCAACATACATCATTCATAACATGCTCTATTAACAACTTGATATCAAATCCTACCATCCATTGGTTAAATCCTAAGTTCTACCCTCCTAAAGGATAATAAAGGAAGGAATCTGTTCAAAACTAGAGATGGAAAATAGGTAATTCGAAAACTTCTTATCAATGAAATGGGGACATGAAATATGAATTTTCTCCCAATCAAACTAATCCTCCCGGAGTTTTCTTAATTATGTCGGAACCAAGGAAAACCCTCTGTAGACCCTATCCAATGTGAAGGCAACTTACGCAGTCTATCATAAAAAGCTTCGAAAGGTGCCACTCTAATGTTAGCTTGAAGACTACTATCATATGAATTCTACTAAAGAAAAATCTTTTTCCTAGGTTCCTCCAAAATCAAGATTATCCATTCTCAACCATGCGTGCCTTTCTACCTTACCCATTTCACTTTACTATTCTTCTTTAGTCTGCATACATGAATCCACATTCCTAGGTTCTTTCTAGTGTCCTCTACGTTCTACGGAAACTTCTATCATTATTTCAAAAGTAATCGATGTTATTACCTACATGGTCTTGCACTTTTTCCATTACACCAAGGAAATGATTTCTCTATACTCCATATTTATAAGAGTTTGGTTGGGTATTTATCATTTCAAAAACCAAGACTTCTAAATTTTCAAAACATCAAACCCCAAATCTTCATCTTTAAAAAGCGTTATTTTTGAGTTTCTATTAAATTCAAAAATATTTGGTTACTTAACATTATTTCCCAACCTAGAGGGAGGAGCTTTCAAATTCTAAGTCCAAAACTTATACCCCATTTTCTTTTAAAGACCTTTTCAGTTTTCTATAAAATTTAAATTTTCACATTCTACTCTTATTAAGTTTTTCATTTCTAAAAACATATTTACTTTTTCACCAATCCATTTTCTTTTAAAATATCTTTAAACTGTTTTTGTGTTTCCAAAACAACTTCTTATTATACCTTACGGTCTCATACCTATATTCTCAAATGAGAAATTATTAATGCTAAAATCTTTTATAAACCTTTTAAAAGAGAATTTCTTGTTTATGTGAAATTACAAGGAACTATTTTATATTTTTCGAAATAGACTATACAAAATATGGTGCTTTTCATACCTTATATATCTCTTTCATGTATTCCTTGTAACTTGCACAAAACATTTTTATTGGTTTCATAGAAATTATACCCTTAGTCTTTTCATTCCAATATATTAAAGTATGTTTAATTTATATTCTTCCGTGATAAATATTTTCTAATATCTAACTTACACATTTTCCTTTCAAAAAAACTCATCTTCAAAACTGTTTTAATACTCCCATAAATGCAAAAACATTTCCTTATACTTATTAAAAATAAAAAGTGTACTTTACAAACCATTTGGTTTCTATACTTAGAAATTTTCTTTAAAATACATTTTTATTTCGGTTAAAATAGATGTTGCATAAAACACCGTTACTATAACCCAAAAATACTAGTGTATGGATTTAATTAAATAAATACCAATAAATCTCATACACCTTTGTAAAAATATTTCTCTTAAAGGTCACTTACAATAACAATTGTGCTATAGCCTATGCTCCACTTATTTTTCATGAAAACATTTATTACAATAATAAAAGTTGTAATCTACATTTTCGATACTTGATACACTTTAAGTTTCTACTTAAAAAATATTTGTTTACTTACAATGAAACAAGTAAGTTATATATATACACTGCATAATTCTTCAGAAAGAATTCCACTTTTTCATTACATAAAAACCAACTTAAATTTCATACCATTCTTCAAAGACGCCATATTTATTTTCTTTAAGAAAATGTTAACAATGAAAATTTTCAATTCTAACAATTTCATTTTTTTATTCCACTTCTTAAATTTCAAAAGTTTCATTTTATTGGGCTTGGCATAAAGTGGATTTTGTCCTTACTAACCTAGGAGTAATTTTCTTAAATCTTGAAAATATCATTTCCTTGCTAAAGTATTCTGTTAGATTTATTCTAAGGTACTACTGTTAAATCCACTTACATGAAACACTTATAATTTCTATAATTATTTATATATGGGTTTTCATCTTTTCTTGTCAACTGAACCTATTTTACATCTACCTCTCTTTGGATTTCCACAATCTAATCCTAAATGTACAAAACCATTTCTTAAATCCCTACCATGTGTAGACATTCTCTATGCCCCAATAAACGCACTTCAAAAGTGATACTTCAAGAACTCTGTCTTCAGCTGATGAACACGAAGCATATGAAGAACCTCCTTTAGATGAATAACATGGTCTTCTATACTTCTTGGAAAACACCAAAATGTCGACCACGAATACCACCACTAACTTTATTTTAGGACATCTCTGAAAAACATGGTTCATCAAATCTATAGAATAAACTGGGACATTGGTTAGCCCAAAAGACATAACCAACCACTCAAAGAATCTATCGGGTGTTCTAAATGTGATCTTAGCAATGTTGTCATCAACTATCCTAAGCTATTGAAATCCAATGTCTAGACCAAGCTGAGAAAATATCGAAGAGCCAACTAACTATCGAAAAGATCATCTATCTTAGGAAGTGGATAATAGTTCTTCTCTGTGAGCATATTCAATTCTCTATGGTCAATGCAAAGTCAAAGAGAATCACCTACTTTGGTAGTGAAGATGACCGACGCTCCCTTTTTTGATATGTTTATTCTTATGAAACCTTTCTCAAAAGCTCTCAGATCTGCTTACTCAATCCCTTCGTTTTCCTAGGCGCCATATGCCCTATGGTAATGCTACTGGCTAGTATAATAAATCCTGAAGTCAATATAACTCTTAGGGGGGTAGTCCCTTAAACTATTCAAAGATGTCTGGAAAATTTCTGACGGCTGGAACCGAATCTAACTCTGATGATGATGAATCGAGGGAATAAAGAAAGCTCAACACAACTGACCCTTGTGGGTCGCAAGAAATCTCGAGAGTCCTACTGATGCATGTATCTAGTCTAACGACTCTCCTCTCACAATCTAATATAGCTCCATATATGGAGAGCCAATCCATTCCCAAGATCATCCTATACCTCAAAAATCCTAAAACATAGGCATTACAGTCAAATTCTACGCCTAGGATAAAAAAAATTCAAACCCCTACAAACCATGGATAAGTGTGCTGATCCTCATATGGGGTTTCAAACAAAGATAGGATTTGCTACTAAAGAAATGTCTAAGTGCAAACAATCCACATCAGAACTAGAGATAAAAAGTGTGATGCTCCAGAATCAAAACGAGTCCAAATGGGAAAATCAAAAATAGAAATCAAATTTTCCTACCTTGATTTGTTCTACTACTGGAAGGCGCTTATCCAAAGTCTGGATCTGTGCTACTTGTACACCCACACCGTGCCCCGTCTGCTGAGGGAAAATCCTACTCCAGTGGCCAGGTTGCTTGCAAATATAACACCTTCCCTTCATCTTCTCTTTCTTGCAGTCTCTTGCATAATAACTGATCATTCTACAACTATGGCACTTCACTTTTTCTTGATTCGCTTCTGAGGGCTTCCCTTTTCCTTTTATCCTTCTTGCCCTTCCACCGTGGCTTCTTAAAGCTTGTAGGAACCCCCTTAAGCTCTTTTTCCAACTGCTAAGATATAGGTTGAACACTCTGTCAATCCTCCAACCCTAACCACCTAAACCTTTGCTCCATATTCTCAAAACTAACCCGCGTCTCCTCGAAATCCTCCGTGCCAAAAAATGTTCTGCCTCATATACTAGCGAAGTCCTTGCATAGCTCAGAAAAAGGGGCTAATGTGGGTGGATTAAAGGAATTTCCACCTGCTGGTGTTGTATTGGGCACTTGCCCTTGCAGCTCTGATGCTGTAGCTCTATGAAACCAATCAGCTATTCTATGCAAAGAAATGAGAATTTTGGCTCGAAAGAATCGAATGAAGGTTGCACTTGACTTGGAGGGGATTTTTATAAAAACACTCTTATAATTGAAAACTATTTCTAAGAGTTCTTTTTCCAAAAATACTTTTCAAAAGAATTTATTTTGGAAAATACTTTTACTTTTAAAATAATTTTTTAGGAATCCTGCAACCTTAGGCTCTGATACCAAGTGAAACACCCCACACCCCTTAGTATAACCAAAAAGACACATTAAAAGGTGTGGTGCATTTTAGGTGTAACTAAAACTAACAGGGACTAAGATTCACCAGACAAAAATAAGTAAAAACAGTGGAAAGTACGATAATAATTTATTTTAAAACAAGACTTCCTAATTGTTTCATAAATAAAATAAGTCAAATACCAAATACACATGTATGTCTTAAAACCATAGATGTCTCATAAAAACTCATAGTCTCAAAAATCAGAGTACATATATCCTTCATAATAAACCAGTACACAGAAAATAGCTAAAGCTTGAACAAAAGAAATACATGGTATAAACCTTCTCCAAGAAGCCTCTGAGCAACTTTAACTTACTGCCCTCTCCTTTGATTGCCTATGGGGCAAAAAGGAAAATAGAAGAGTGGGTCAGACTAAAAGTCCAGTGAATGATAGTAACTACTAAAATCTTTAAGCAAAATAAAAGCAATAGACTTTACAATAGTTCTAGTATGTAAAACGAAGCAAAGGAAATAGAAAAAGGAGAAACTAGAAATAAATACGAACAAACTATTGCTCAATTAGTAAGATATGTTAACTTTAATTGTTTGCACTTGTCCTTGATAGTTTCTTTGATTAGGTTGAAGTCCTAATTCTAGCCTTTGATCGGCCTGCTACTCCATGGAATGTACCATGGACTAGACATTTCCCTATACAGTAGACTTTAGTGTCTACGAAAGACACACTTACTAAGCGCTTGGAGTTTATAGCGATTACTAAGCATAGAAATGGAAGTCGCACGCGTAATTTCCACCATGCCCATACTACCTGTTGCTCCCTCTTTTGACCTTTCATTTACCCTGGACAGCATAAGCGTGCCCCTCGCCTCAGTTCAGGATTATGTGAAGCATCTCGTCTGACTTCAGGGTTATGTGAAACACCGTGTCCATAGAAAAAATAAAGGAAATGCTGTCGGTACTGGTCCCTATCAAACAATAATCTAGTTGCGCTCTTTGTTCAACACCCCCTTGATTTGAACTACCATAGATTGACTGTTTACTACCACTATAAGCATAAGCGCACCCCTTGCCTCACTTCAGGATTATGTGAAGCACCTCATCTCACTTCAAGATTATGTGAAACACTGTAACTGTAGAAATATTAGGGGAATGCTATTTGGTACAGGTCCTACTCTTATCTTTGCTTATTAACTTAGATAAATTATTTAAATAAGCTTTTATATTTATCAGTTACTATTATTGCTTATTAATTTATCCTAAGTCTTAAAATAAGCACCGTTGTTTCCATAGTTTACCATAGTTTCCATAGTTTATCGATTTATAACTTAGGTTATAATCATGCTTATTACTTAACCCAAGGTCTAAGTGTGAAAATAAGCTTCTTTCTTTTTCTATTCTTTTTAGTTATAATTCTAAGTTATAACTAGGCCAATCTTCTTAACTCAGTCCAATTAATATCATAATTAGGCATAATTTCAGTCCTATTCCAATTATATTACAGTCTTTGTGATTTATATCTCATATTCCATTATTTCATATTTCTTATAATTTAATCCAATTTTGCGTTAATTCTATTCTAATCCATACGCGAAGAAGGAGAAGGAGAAATAAAAGAAAACTAAAAATAGAAGGAAATCCAAGGCATAGGAAGAAGATGTAAATAACGCATAAATAACAGTAAATAAATAAAAATACAGTAAATAAACTGTAGTTAAATGGGCAAAGTGATAGTCGGCAGAAATAAACTAAAATTAACTGAAAAGAATAGCTAGAAGGAATAGAGTGAAAATAATTCTAAAAACTGTAAATAAATTAATAAAAAAGTTACTCCAAAAATTGTAGTTAAACTACAACTATTGGAAACCCTATTATTTTAAATTACTTAAAAATCTGAATAATTACAATCACTCACCTCTGGTCTTTAGCTCTTCCCTTTAGGCCTTCACGGATCCACTTGAGGTTGTTAAATATTTTTATTTAAAATGATTTCCTTATTGGAAAATTATTTTGCTTAAGGTCCTTCCTTAATAGGTGAAAACAATTGGAGAAAATCTTAGAATGAGAAAAAGTGTTAGGCCCAAGGTTCTATTTCTAGGGGTAGAAGTGGATCCCAAACCATTGGATTTGGGAATTGAATAAGATGCAACCACGTCATAGCCTGAAAAGGAGCCATTGGATGCAAGAATGGAAGGAACAAATTGAACTAAAGAATGCAAATGACGTGTAAAGTTGGCTAAATACATGCTCATCGTTTTAACGAACGTTCGTTCGTTCGCCCAAAAAGGGCAGGCAGGTCGACCGGGCGGTCAACCTCCTTTGTTCCCAGGTCGACCAGCTGGTCGACCTCGCCCATTTTTTTTTGTTTATTTTGTTTAATTCGTATCTCATTCATTTTAGCTCGGAATCTGACATTCTATATATGGAAATTGACCAGAAAATTACCATGGACACAATGTTGCAGCTCGGTGGCTCAATTCTAATAATTTCACAAAGTTACTTTACTATTTAGTTAACTAACGAATTAATTATTACGGGTTAAATTTTGGGTTGTTACATTTCTTGTGAAGTTTAAAATTGGTTGGGTCAGAAAATTTCAATTTAAAGGTTTTTGGTGAAGGAGTATTTCATTTTGAAATCAATGAAAAAGAGAACGTGTGTTTGGCTCGATGATTATTCCTACTTTTTTTAATTCTTTCTAAAAGGATGGATAAATGGAAATGGCACTTGATTGAAATGTGGTAAAAACAATAGAAAGGTAAAATGCATAACGAAGATAGAAGAATATAACTGTATAGGGAAAATACGGAGAAAAACAATTAAGATAGGTTTATACATATCACTTTCCATGTTACTGAAGAAAAGCTTAACGACTAAAGTTGTCGACGAATACACTGCAATGAGTCAATGAGGAAAACAATAAAAGTGAAAAAGAGCTATGAAAGTAGAAGCCAATTAGGTAGGAGAAATATAAATAGTAGTGATGTTAGACAATGTAAATAGGAACAATGTTACGAATTTATATCATAATAATGTTAGTAATCAAGACAGAAACGATGCTTGAAATCAGAGGCAAAGCAGAGGAAAAATTGATAACTTCCAAAAAAAATGTGAAGTGGGCATTCCTTTTAGAAGCACCGCTCATAGGCTATTATAATCTTCGCCAAGGTTGAAAGCGGAAACAACATGAGTAGTAGGAAAATAATAGAATGGAAGTTATTCTTGTCTACTGCGATTATCATTTTTTAGGTTATAGAAGATGTTTTTGGAAAATGGTTTTGGTACGACGATTGAGTTTTTGAATGTAAGTAAATGTATTGAATAAAAATCTTATTTTTGAAGAAGAAAGTCTCTGTTGTAGGAAGCCCTTAAAAAAGGAAGGTGGGTTAGAATAAGAAATTTTTTATGGCTCCTTTTGAAGACCAAGCAGCTTTTAAATTTAATAAAAGGGTTTCTAAGTTGTGTTTTCAAAGACTTACGTTAGGAAAACAATAGAAACAACTTTCAAACATGTCTAATCAAGTACCAATTTTTGGCATGAAGTAGATATGGATGACTGCCTAGGTAAGACGAGATAAAGGTCAAGGCTATAAATAAAATGGCTACGAATGATCGTAGCGTAGCAACAAGGAATCCCATTAAATATAAGGAATATTTGTAGAAAACTTGGAGTGTTAGATTAGACACATGTGAAAGTCATAAGAAAGTCCCTCAAAGGAATAAGGAATGGTAATAAGGTACACTTTTGAGAGTCCTATAGTATAATCGCATGAAACATTAAGGATAAAGAAAGTAAATACCAAAGTTTGAGAATACTCTCAAGAGATTTTGATTGAAATAAGATAGTAGTATGATTGAAGAAGAGGTTAATGAGAGGGAAAACACATATAAATGATGTTGGTTTACTTAAGATTAAAGAAGGTAGGATAGGTGGTAGAAAGTTATTCCACCAAGCCAATTTTATGACAAGTTATTCTAAATGTATGCATTTTATATTTCTTACCCACTACAGTGTGGGAGTGCACAATTTATCCCTTAATCGGGTGTAATAATTGAAGTAATGGATAGAACGTATTGATTAGAAGCCAAGAAAATGAGTTAAGGCATGAGGCTTATAGTAGAGTGACATACTAAAAATGTCCATTTTAATTGAGAAAGAAGTGATAGGGCCACAACATCATTTATACTAGTTGATGATAAAGGGTGGCTTCCAACAATTGCTTCCTTTAGGTTATTTAGGTTGTATTCGCTGGTTGTCTTCCTTTTGGTATAGGAAAAGCTTACAATATGATATGAGATATGTTTCAATTTTATTACGATGTTGATTTTCTGGATGAGCTTTGACCACTGTCTATGTGTGTGTGTTGGGAAACAGTGTAAATAAGAGAATTTTATAATGACACTTTGTTGACGATGAATGTAATTAAGGCAAGAAGTTTATAAAATGTACAAGAAAATTAAATTGACAACTAGAAATAAAGAATGCTTTAATCCCAAAAACTTTATAATTTTAGAAATAAATAAATTTTAGTGTGCAAAGGAAAGGGAAGGGTCGTTGTGAAACCATGGGTCACTATCCTATGATTTAAAAGCTAAAATTTATAGATATGCTTATGGTTTGTTTTGAAGTAAAAGTAGAAGTTTCCAAAATCTAAGATTAAATGTAAAATGCTAAGTTCGTCATATGCATTAACTCATGAATAAATCTAGATTACATTACGATGTGGCTCGATTTGTTTTAAAAGATGTAAAGGCAATTATTTTGAAATTTTTTGTTCAATTACTTTTAAAAATTTGTGTTCAAGTACTTTTAGAAAATTTTGTACAAACGCTTTTGAAAATGGTGTTCAAATGCTTTTGAAAATTTGATTTTTCATACTATTTTGCAAGTTCGATCGAAAGTGGAAATTGATTTTAATGGGAAATGAGAGAATTTTTTATTTTCAAGGCTACATGCTTAGCGTAGGGAGGGTCAGCGTGTTAATGAACATGAATTTCACTGTCGGATAAGGGGTAACATTATACAAAACATAGAGAAATGCTTTTTTAGCTTTGAAATTTCTATTTCCATATCTTGTTGATAGTGAACAAAACTTGTATTTAAGATAATTCCTTTTGAAAATCCAAAAATAAACACCCTTATGCAAATTATACTTAGAAAAATTGGAAAAGATTTGGGGACAAATGATAAGGTTCCAAGGTACAACAAAATAGGTATCCAAAAGAAGGGTGGAAATGTAAAATTCTCCTTCTAAATTCCTTTTCAGGCATTGGAGCATAGGTTTAGAAAATTGGATTTTCAAAATTTTGGATGTTAGAAATTGTGCGTTAGGTATTGGATGACAAGGACTAGATGCAAAATTTATTGAACCATACACCTATTCATAAAGGTATGGAATTTGTTGTGTGAAAACAAAGATTTTTATTTATGAAAACTTGCATAAATATAGAAATGCCAATATATATAGGTTGTTTACATCATATTTTTGAAATTGTTTTATAATAATGCATTCATACAAGAGGTATTGATTTATAATTATTCAGCATACATATCATATATGTTCAGTTAAAGCGCCTAGCAATTCTATAGCGGTGGGAGTGCAAAAGATTACAATGGGGAAATAGTGGAATATAGTAAAGATGTAAAATGCTTTATTAGATATAACACCAAATATTTAAAGTTAATTTATTCTTATTCTCACATCATTTGTGTTGTAAAATGAAATATTTTTTAATCTATATAATAAAGCCGAAGAATATCATCAAATTTGCAGACTAGATTTGATCACCACAATAGATGTCTAAGTTACAGTGTGAACATAGCCTAAAAATAGATTTTTACCCTAAATTTGTTGATTTGGTTTAAAAGAGAACTAGTCAAATCAATCTTTGTATATTAATGTTGCTAAAGCGGGTGCTAAATAGTCTTGATTTAGCGGGTGTAGCAAAAAATAGCAGGGCTTTAAGTGGATCTACTGTTCAACAGCGCTAAATTTAAATAGTATAGTGGTCGAAGAGTGCTATGTGCTACAACGAAGATTTTTCAAGGCTTTAGTGGAGGCTATAACTTCACAATATCATATATGTTGTGATACACCATGCACTAGCGTACAATTGGTTGTAAAATTGGTTGTACACTAATTGATATTGGTTACGTGCTATGTTAAATGATTCAACTCTTGAGGAATTTAGGGAATGAAATTCTTTTAAGAGGGAAGAATGTAACACCCCGTGGAGTAAATGATAATTAATAAATAATTAGGAAGCATTAAAAATAGAATTTAAACAAACTTTGGAACATGGCCATTAAACTTTCACTATTTTGTCCATTGCGATCTTCTGAGCAACTTTCATATATGAAGTTTTGCAATCGGAGTACAATGAAGAAGTTATTAGCATTTAAAGTTTTCGGATCAAAAATAATTAAAAAAGTTTTAAAAGAAAATTAATGATAATAACCGTGTGGACCCCGCTGGTTGACCCCCTAGGAAGGAATGGTCGACCGATTGGGCTAATGGCGGTAGCGTTGAACCTCGGCCTAACGATCTGAATTTAATTAATTTAAATCTGACGAATTCGATTAATTCAGGAGCCTATAAATACTGGCTTAGCTCCTCGCTTTTCTTCTCATATTTTCTGATCAGAGCGGTGGAGCTTTGCCATTTTCCATTCTCCACTATTTCTAAAAAGTATATCAATATTATATTATACATATAAATTGGAGAAGGGCAGAAAATAAAAGAGTAGAAGAGGAGAAGTGAATCGACAATGTGGGGAAAGGTAGATTTTTAATTACAAATCTATATTCCACTTAATTTAAATCTCCTTCGGATCTGTAATTCTACTGGGCATGAATATATCTTGTTATATATATATTTGGATTAGAAAGGTGAAAGGAGTAAATTAAAGGGATGAATTCAAATTTGGGAGATTTTGAAAGCTAAAAAGGCGAGTGAGAAATTATTTGATTCATATATAACATTGAAATTTATATCGTTGAATTTTGAATGGTTATTATGCCTAGTTGTAGGCTTAAAATGAACGTATTCAATTGAAATCTTGCCTACAAATTCTATAAGTTAGGTATTTGGAATGGAATGGTATATAAACCCTAATTTGGAAATATAGAAATCAGTCCCTAAAATTGTTAAAGTAGAATGTTGACAAGATTGCAAATTTTATTCTAAATTTACGATAATAGGGTTGTAAATTTTTTAATATTAATTTGGATTTCTCTCATTTGACTTAGAATGTAAATTTATATGTTTTAATTTATTGGGAGCTTTGAGAGTACAATTTTGTTATATCAATTTCTAAGTAAATTTCCATAAATCACCTAATTCCACAACTATTTATAAAAAGTACATCGTTTGGAATAATAAAGAATACACCAAAATGAAAGAGATGTGTAAAGTATGGATGTTCTTTTCTATAGTTTGCACTCTCTATTTTGAAAAAATGAAAGAGATAATTTCTTGTAATTTTAAACGGAACTAAAGTCTCACTTTTATGTATCTTCTGGAAAGTTATAACTATAATTATTTTTCGAAGAATAGCTCTAATTTATTAAAATGCGGAAATGAATGTTCTTGCAGAATATACATTTAAGTTTATATTCTAGAATTCCTAAGCGTAGAAACTAATGAGTTAGAATTGGAATATATATGTATGTATGTTTGTATGTATGGATGCATATTTATATATAACTGCGCCTAACCATTAAAAGTATAAAATACATAAGGTAGCAAATAAAACGTGATAAATAAATATATGACAGGTACTCGTATTAGTCACAATTAGGATGACTAGATATTAATAACGTAGTAAACCATAGGATTATGATGTTGTAATGTAAAAGACATAGTAACTCCAAAAAATTATGAAAAATGATTGCAAAATTAGTTAGGCAATAAATATGCAGTTAATATGGAGTTACAGAAATTAAGTGGGGGCTTAAATGCACTGAATTAGGTTGATTGTAGAACTTAATATGACATTTATGGGAAATATAATACGCATAATAAGTTAAATTTGAAACAAATAATTAAATATCATTAATGATTGTCCAATATGAATAACAGTGATCATTTATTACATATAATTGACAATTGTGGGATATAAAAGGGAAATAAAGAATATACGTAATAAGTGTATAAGGTATAAATACGTTCACCGTGAATAATTAGGGGTACTAGTAAATAAAATTAGAAGGTAATATAATTTTCATATTAGGAAATTATATAGTCTCAATGATACATTTAGGACGAGTGTAAATTAGTGGAGTTAGCCCAATAATTGGTCTAGGATAATTGGTGTGGTTTAGTATGGGTTGGAATGCGAAATTAGTAGAGTTACACAACAGAAGTCTGCCTTACACGTAGAGACTACCAACAGTTGTGTATATGTACTAATGAAAGGGGACATCTCCAGCTATAGGACCTGTAACAACCCATCCTGGAACAGGCTAAATTTTGACCCAGAAAAGGCCCAATGAAACTTAGATCCATTCTAAGGTAAGCTGTTGGCAGTAAAAAGAAATAACATTACAGAGCCATAATTAAACTTTCAAAACTCATAGCAGATGAAACAAAATGTAACAGTAAAATGTACCTATTTACTTCAAATTCATAACAATGTCAAAATAAAAAGTACCATTAAACCATAACATAACCCTTTACAACATTAGTCTGAAAACATGGGTACATATGAAAGCAAATAAAAATGGTAAATACTACAGCAAGTTCACCACCTCTATCTCTAAGCATCACCTTTTCCATCAACATCATCAACTTGTGTTATAATGAGGATGGAGTCTGAACAACAATGTTTGATGAATAAAAACCTCGAGTCTTACCTTTTCAAGATTAGATGGTATATTTCAAAATAAGAACATATCTACGAAAGTAGACCATTAAACCATTTAATACTTCTTTATAAGGAAAGGAGGCGGGTCCAACCACTTAATACCCTTCCATTCCAGAAGCAGGTTTCTAGAATCACATATCTCAATCATACGTCATAAACAGCTAACAATGTAAGAGACGGTACCCAAGCCATTTAATACCTTTTATTGGAAAATAGGCAGACTTTGGTCATTGAATACCTTAATTAAGTTAGACCCCATCATTTAATACCTATTTCCAAGGCGTGCTCTTCAATGGTACTATCTAGCGGACATTATATGGAATCTCCTTGCCCACTTAATACTTTCTTGCGGAAAATAGGCAGACTCTGGTCATTTAATACTTTAATTAAGGCAGATCTGATCATTTGGTACCTATTTCCAGAAGCGGACCCCATTATTGAGATACCACCTAACGTAACCCCTTGATCATTTAATACTTTATCTGTGGAAAAGAAGCGGGCCCTCAAACAACCACTTAATACCTCATGACCCGAAGCAGGCCCTTCGTCTTATGGCCTATACTCATAATGACGTCTCATATTAGTTCGACTATTCGTAGGAACCGGTAACCATATTAACTGGGTAGATTTTCCCTATAGAATTCGAACTAATGTAGCACCCCTAATTTTAAATAACATTATTTAGGAGATTTAATTAGATAAATAAATAGAATAATATAGAGATTAGTGTGATAAGGGATTTGATATTTGAGAACTAATTAGGGTCGTTCCTTAACTAAACGAATATAGGAGTGATTTATAAATTAGAGATATAAGAGAATAAAGCCAGGGTAAAAAGGGAATAGCCATATACCATAACCGCTAAACCCCTTACCTCATTCACATTTCCATAAACCGAAAACATAAACAAAGGAGAAACCAGGCCGACCATAACCCTAGGAGAAGACGAGATCAAAATCAATTAGAGGCTAAGATTCAAGCTAGGAAGATTAAAGCAAGAACAAATCTCAAGATTCTTATCCAAACAAGGTGAATAATGTTCCAAACCATCTCACATATGTCTTCTTGAACGTTTAAAATTCGATTTTAAGGTTTAAAATCGTTTGGATGGATGAATGATCACTATGCTTTGATTATATGCATGTTATAATTTAAATAAGGATTTTTTGAGATAATATAATTCGATTCCAAGGTTAAAATAATGCAAACTAATTTTCGAATGCCATGATGCTTGAATATGTTATGTTGAACTGTATTTTGGAGATGTGTTTAAATTCTCATAAAAATTCAAGCCATGGATAATTTATTATGGATTTTGAATGGAAGAAATAGATAATTTTGGATTTAAATTATTTAAGGCAATTATATAATGACTTCGGATCTGATATTTATATATGTTATAAAACATATTAAAAGTGAATTACAGTGATTTTTGGGGAATTTTCCAAAGTATTTCACTATGATTATAAAATTATTTAAGTTAATGGACATAAATGTTTTATATGTTTTATCAAGGGGAAGGGCTTATTTGTTTAAAATGTTTTAAATTTTTAATTGTGAATTCAGCATCCTTTTCAAAAAATATTTTGATAAAGAAATGGAAACCAGTAACATTTTGATAATTTAGGCAAGTTAGGTGAAAAGAAATTACTTTGAAAGGCATAAAATGCGTTTTGTTATGAATTACAACTTTCCCACTTCCTTTGCTTGCTTCCTTCACTATGCCCAACAGGCCTTTCGAACTCGTTCGAAACAAATGCACATGGGATCGAGCAATTGGTACGTAGTGTATTGGAGAAAGGCAGAAGAATCTGTGTCAAAGGCATGCTTTCGGAGGTGTTGAAGTTGCTTTTATAAGCTTTCGAATCCATCAACTTGTCTTTATTTTTATAAAGGAGCTTTCGAAAGAGTTGCCACTTATTTTTTTTTTAAAGAAGCTTTCTAAAGAGTTGCCGCATTTTGAATTCATTCGATACCTAGCTGCCGCATTCGTACCTTTCGAATTGGTTAAAGACCGCTTTCCTTTATAGCCTCATAACAATACTATGAAAGGAAGGCTTTCGTTTTGTTAACATTGAAGCCGCCTTCCCAATGCTTTTGAAAGGGTCTTTTTAACAGCTTTTATAAATTGTTTTGGAGGCAATGGTTTTGAAATGATGGTTTCGAAGATATCCTCTTCCTGGATCCTTTTTCTTAAGATTAATGCTTTTGAAAGCAAAGCTTTATGTTTTATTCTATTTGACGCAGTAGTTATATTTAATATTAAACCCAATGATTTCGAAAGAGATACTTTCAAATGGTTTCGAAGCTATGCTTCCATAAATTATGGTTTCGAAATGTATGTTTAAGTGTTTTGAAAGTTAAATCTTTAAGTGTTTCGAGAGGGAGATTTTAATGCTTTCGAATTGAGTGTTTCGAAAGTTATATCTTTAAGTGTTTCGAAAGGAAGGTTTCAGTGCGTTCTAAAGGTATGTTTCAAGCATTCGAAAGATGTGTTGGATGGTTTCAAAAGAGAACATCTAAGGTTTTTAGCAATGATACAAAGGATATAGTCGATAGCCTTAATTTTCAAATTTGAGAACCCAATCTCATTTTTAAAGTAAATACATGGCAATATGAAAGAGTTATGAAATGACATTTAACTATGGAATTTTTAAAGGAAGCTTTCCTTGATAAAGATACCAGGTTAAGGGTATTAACCATATTTTTAGAAAATGATTACAAGGAATTAGATCATGGATGTTTATATTGTTATGTTCTGATCAGTTATTATGTATGCTTCTGTAATCGTAATTCACTTCATTTTGACCCATAACTGCATTTCGAGGTGTTAACGGCAGAATAATAGGCCAGGTTGACCCAGTAGTGAATATATATATATATATATATATATATATATATATATTGAACCGAACTTCTACATGAGTAGAGTTGCATCCAGAAGGTCAGAAAGGCTAGAATATAGGATGCTAAAAACTGATCAAAGGATAATTGGTCTAGATAGGTTCTTAGTAAGCCCATGAAAACTATGTATGGAGATTGTTATTAGCAGAGGGTCAATATGTTCCTAGTGATCCCATGAAAACTACGTGCGGAATAAGTTATTGAAAGAGATCAATAGGTTCATAGTGATCCCATAAACACTATGACATGGGAGATGTTATTGGAGAATCCACTAGGTTTATAGTGACCCTATGAAAACTATGATTAGGTTATGTTATTGGTAGACACTGATGAACGTATTTTTTTGCATTTTAAACTGTTTGTTTCATATATTTTTATTTTAATAAAGCGTATTATATGGGTATTTTGTTATGGTTTTGCAGATTATAGATTCCGAAGTGCAACGTTGAAATTAATTGGTTATGTCGTCCAATGGTTCAAATGACACGCAAAAAAAGTGCCACATTTTGAGTAACGAATAATTCGAAGAGAAAGTACATATCGTTCATGAAGAAATGCATCTCACGTCACCAACATGTGTACTATTCATGCAAGAAAGCAAATGCAAATATTGAAAATACACTTTCAAAGTTTAGCCTGAAAATCTCGCAAAGCAAGGCCACTTGTTAATCAAATAACAAACCAAAGACCAATTCAAAGTGAGGTGACCTTATTTTTCTCCAAATATCAAGCACGTGGACCTAAATAGTAGGGTTATTTGTGGGGGCTGAAGTCTTTAAATAGAGAGAGCAATGCAGATGGAAAATCATCTCTTACCCCATCACTCTTCTTCAAGTTTAATTTTAAATTCAGCAGTGTTTTTATTTTCGAACAGAATACGTAGGATTGTTGATTAGATTTAGCAATTTATTTATTCTTGTTCTTAATTATTGCACTCTTTTCAGTTAGTTAATAAATATTTCAATTGTTTGCTCTGTTATTTTCTTTTCCGCAATTTCAATTTATGTTCCGAATTTTACAATTTTATATTTTGGTTGCAATTTCGATTAGTTTCGGAATCGATTCAGAGCATATTATTGTTTTTATTTCCTGTTCAAGATCCACCATCGAATTTGTTTAACACGCCTAAGATTTAAATAGGAATTTCAAATATTTTAAAACACAATTCCCTGTGTTCGACCTGCATGCTACACGCCTGTGCGCTTGCAGAATTAATTAAAATTTGTGCTTTTCTAATCAATAGAAAAGTCACAACAAGTTTTTGGCGTCGTTGCCAGGGAATTGCTATTTTGAAATTTTCATTTTTTCGTTTTTAAGTCTTTCGTTCGTTGTTTCATTTATTGCATTTTCAATTCGATACTACAATTTTTGCATCTTTTTCACAAATTTTCGCTTAACATACAACAAAACTGTGCTTCGCTGTATACAGTCCCTGTTCAAACCATTCCACTGCCTCGCAACAGAATACTGTTTCACTTCCTTACCATCCCCTCCTCAACCTCGCGAACTACATAACTCCATCACCAAACAATCACTTCATCCCAAACTCAATTCACGAACATCACCATCCCAATCACGACCGAAAATCAACGCCTAAACCACAACCCGAAACCTACCACCTGATTCAAATCTCATCTTCATCGATAGCTGCCCGATCACTAACATCCTCCCACTCTATCTACTCGCCCACCACCATTTCCAGTCAAATAACACACATTCACTTCTACCTCTGTTCAACTGCTGTTGTGCCAGTCAACAGAAAACTGCCCTGTACAACTGACAGATTACCTAACCATTCAATACATCACCCACTTCTGCCACTATTTCACCTAACACCGCAAACTACCTCAACCTTGCCTCCGACATCATCCTATACCTTTCACATCACCATTTGATTTCACCCAACAATAGTGCACTGCACATAACTCCAATCCAAACCACTACATCAACATCCACCTACAACAAGCTTGCTAAAACATTCATCTGCCATCAACTAACTACAAGCCAACTTCTCTGCAACTTCACCATTTCATAACAACTCAACCTACTAGCCACTAGCAGGTCAGTCCCCTTCACAAAACAAACCCATTCTTGAACCACCAGAACTCCTCTCTGAACCATCTTACAACATTCAATCACCATTTCACAACTACATTACCTAAACTCCAAGCCACAGCCACCATACCGCAAAACTGCAAGTGAGACACGTCTTTACGACCACTAACATTCACCCCTAAATCGCCATCACATCGCCTCCTCCATAAAATCCAAACCAGAGATCCAAAACATCTTACCCGAAACCTATTAACACCTATAACCAATTCTTCATCGGCCGAAACCTACACCCGCGATAACCCAGGTTCCTCCACCCATCGGGATCTACCTTGCTCAGATCCGACATTGCGACTTCCTGCATCTCAAGATCTAAAGGAATGAAAAAAAAAGTAAGACAAAGAAAAAGGAAGAAGGAGAGAGTCTGGAAGTTTAGAACAGTGAAAAGCTTGAAGAGAATAAATAAAAAGGGGCAACATATACATATTTCAGACAAAAAGTAGATTCTGGAGTAAGCGGCGATTGGAGTGGCATATTGTGTAATAAGAAAAACAAGGCACCGCTTTGGCTAATTTCAAAGAATCTGACTTAACGAACGAGAAAACAAGCATATTTCAGGTCGAGCGATTGCAAACCATGACGGACTTCTATACTCCTCTGTAAGTAATTTTCTACTCTACAGGTGCCCAACTAAAAACGGTTTAAATTTACTTTTGTCTACTACACCTTGATTTGTTTATGCGCGTTTGGGCAAGAAATAATTTTAACCGTTTAGAAAGCCAAAATATCTCATTAAACAAATTAACGGAAATTTCAAATCAAACAAATATGAGCAATCAAGGTTCACAACATAGTTCACATCACAGTTCACCAAAATCGTCACCTAAATCACATGTTGGAAATAATGAATTTCATGAGAACCGACCATTATCCCTTAGAGATCGATGCTATCCAACTAGGACCATTCAACCTTCAGTTATTTCATTTCCACCTGCCGAAGGAATAATTTTGAGCTAAAACATTCTTTTATCCAAGGGGTACCAAAATTCACTGGGTCTGAAAATGCATATGAATTTCTTAGTGAATTTGAGTTATATGCTTCTACAACTAAAATGCAACAACTTTCTAATGAATCCATCAAGCTAAGGCTTATTCCATTTGCACTTCTAGAAAGTGAGAAAAGATGGCTTAATTCTCTTCCTAAAAATTCAATTAAAAGTTGGGACAACTTCGTTACTATATTTTTTGAAAAAGTTTTTTCCTTTCCACAAAACTCTTAAAATTCGAACTGAAATCAACCAATTCTCTCAGAATGAAGGAGAAACTTTTTCAAAATATTTTGAAAGGTTCAATCAATTGTTATATAGTTGCCCACATCATGCAATCCCTAAACACGTTTTGTGCGAAATCGTTTATGAAGGGCTTAACTATCAAACAAGATCCCAACTCGAATCAATGTGCGGAGGAGAATTCATGGCAAAAACTAGCAAGGAAGCTTGGGAATTTTTAGAAGAGTATTCAGAAAAGGATATGCAATGGGAAATAATCGTGTTCCAATTCGTACTCCAAACAGAGAGTACATGCCACTGACCCATCACATCTTCCTATAGATGCCCAAACTCCTCAAGAAGGAGAAGGACTACCCCATTACTACACACAAGACCAAATCAATGCTATAGCTCAAAACAGTCCTTATTCATCCACATATAATCCTAACTGGATGCACCACCCCAATTTTTCATGGTCAAATCCTAACATTGTGGCTAATCCATCACATATGTATCCGATGATACCAAATCCGAATTATCGAGCCCCAACATCTAATGCTCAAAATTCACAACCAACTCCTCAAACAAAACCTTCGAATCAACCATACAGGCATCCTAATTTTAATCCATCAACCCAACCATCTCAGCCTTCATAAGAAATTGCTCGATGGAAAAACAACTCACTAAACAAAATGAACAAATCACTAACCAAGATGCAAGAATTGAGCAAACCACTAAACAAAATGAACAAATGTTGATAATAATTAAGGATCTCATGAAAATAAATGAGAAAGGTAAATTTCCTAGTCAAACCGAAGTGAATCCAAAGTATAACTCTCGAGGAGTAAATCTTTGTGAGGACGAAAATGTAAGTCCAGTTAATGCTGTTACCACATTAAGGTCTGGAAAGAAGGTGGACAACCATGTCGGAAACCCCGTCGTCCTTCTTAAGTCTTCTCTTGTTCAAAATTCTGAAACTCAGTCAACACCCACTGTTGTCAATCCAAACAACTCTAATTCTTCATCCAAGGTCGGCAATCCCGACCACTCTTCACTTTCTGATGTTGGCAACCCCAAGATTTCAACGCTCTTATCTTCACCCTCTAATATCACACCTTCTTTTTCGAATGAAAAAACTACCGAACGAGTCTCTAAACCCATAGCTCCATTTCCTCATAGACTCAATAAAAAGAAGAAGCCCGCTAAGTTTGACCAAATTCTTGAAATCTTCAAACAAGTTCGAGTCAATATTCCGCTTCTTGATACCATCGAGCAAATTCCTCAATATGCCAGATGTCTGAAAGAGCTATGTACTCAAAAACGTGCCATTAACGTTCCTAAGACTGCATTTCTAACTACAAACACGAGCTCTGTTCTTTCAAATCCCTCCCTAATCAAGTATAAGGATCCCGGTTGTCCTACAATCAGTTGTAAAATCGGTAACACTCACATTAGTCATGCCTTACTCAATCTTGGAGCAAGTGTGAATCTTTTTCCTTCTACTGTGTACTGTCAACTTGGATTAGGAGAATTATAACCTACAAACATCACAATTCAACTAGTTGATCGATCTGTCAAAAAACCATTGGGCACAGCTGAAGATGTTTTGATACAAATCGAGCAATTCTATTTCCCAGTCGATTTCACAGTCCTAGAGACTACACCTGTCTCAAATCCCAATGGTCAAATTCATTTGATATTAGGTCGTCCACTTTTAGCAACATCAAATGCCATCATAAATTATAGGAATGGTCAACTCCTACTTTCCTTTGGGCACCTAACCATTGAATTAAATATTTTCAATCTTAACAGACAACCAAGGGATCTTGAAACAGAAGAAGTTGACATGATCCAAACAATTACAGAAAATGATTTTAGTGATATTACGGAGTCTCTTAACATGTTCCTAGGTCATTTTAATTCCAATTTAAATGAAGATGAATACATTTATTAATTAAATGATATGCTCGGCTCTTCTCATAATTCGCTAGAATTCAATCAGTTGATGTCTACAGAAGCCTCAAAAGAAGTACGCCCTAAATTAGACCTCAAACCTCTTCCAAACGGTCTTAAGTACGCATACTTATATTCTTCGGAAAATTTCCCTGTAATCTTGGCATCCAATCTCATTAAGGACCAAAAAGAACAACTTTTGAAAATTTTAAAGGAAAATAAAGAGGCAATAGGATGGGTAATCGCTGACATTAAGGGAATTAGTCCATCAATCATTGAACATCGAATACATTTAGTCGACGAGGCTAAACCAACTCGCGAAGCTCAAAGGCGATTAAACCCAAATATGAGAGAAGTGGTAAAGGAAGAAAATATCAAATGTTTAGACAATAACATTATCTACCCTATCTCTGATAGTACTTGGGTAAGTCCATTACAAGTTGTGCCCAAGAAGTCTGGAATCACTGCGATCAAAAATGAGAATAACAAACTTGTTCTGACAAAAGTCAAAACAAAATGGCGCGTTTGCATCGACTATCGAAAACTCAATGCAGTAACAAGAAAAGATCATTTTCCCCTCCCTTTCATTGATCAAATGCTCGAATGCTTAGCCGGTCATGAATATTGTTGTTTTCTTGATGGTTACTCTGGCTATAATCAAATTCCCATTGCGCTACAGGACCAACACAAAACAATGTTCACATGTCCCTTCGGAACTTTCGCATATCGTCGCATGCCTTTCGGTCTTTGTAATGCTCCCGCTACCTTTCAGAGATGTACGATGAGTATATTTTCTGATATGGTGAAGGATTTCTTAGAAATATTCATGTATGATTTTTCAATCTATGGGTCATCATTTGATCAGTGCCTCCTTCGTTTAGAACGTGTCTTGAAGTGATGTAAGGAGAAATCTCTTGTTCTTATTTGGGGAAAATGTCATTTTATGGTTAAGAGAGGAATAGTCTTAGGTCATGTTGTCTCTAAAAATGGTCTAGAAGTTGACAAATCTAAAGTTGATTTTATTGTTGGCCTTCCTTCTCCAAGGTCCATAAAGGACATTCGCTCATTTCTCGGCCATGCAGGATTTTATAGGAGGTTCATTAAAGATTTTTCAAAAATTTCAAAACCTCTTTCGAATCTTCTGGCTAAAGACGTTAAATTTGAATTTTCCAATGAATGTAAAACGTCTTTTGAAACCCTCAAATCGATCTTGACCACTGCACCTATCATCCAACCTCCAAATTGGACTTTGCCTTTCGAATTAATGTGTGACGCTTCTGATTATGCCATTGGAGCCATCTTATTTCAACGAATTGATAAACTTCCTCGAGTCATCTATTATGCAAGCAAAACTCTTAACAAAGCTCAATTGAATTACTCAACCACAGAAAAAGAGTTTTTAGCAGTTATCTTTGCCCTCGATAAGTTTAGATCATATCTCGTAGGTTCTAAGGTCATAGTTTACACCGATCATGTCGCCTTGCGGTATTTACTCACGAAAAAGGATGCCAAACCCCGCTTAATCCGTTGGATTCTCCTTCTTCAAGAGTTTGACCTAGAAATATGAGATAAAAAGGGATCTTAAAATGTCGTAGCTGATCATCTTTCTCGTACTGTTCATGAAAACTACGATAACTCTCAAATCAACGATCATTTTCCCAATGAACAAATTCTTTCCCTCTCCAGTGCACCATGGTACGCCGACATCGTAAATTATCTTATCACAAATGAAAAACCTTCCCATTGGTCAAAACAAGATAAACAAAAATTTCTCACCAATGTTCGAAACTTTTACTGGGACGATCCTTATCTCTTCAAATATTGTACCGATCAAATCATACGTAGATGTGTCCCCGAACATGAATTCCATAGCATCCTCTCTTTTTCACATAATCAAGCATGTGGAGGACATTTTGGAGCAAAGAAAACTGCTACCAAGGTGTTACTGTATGGTTTTTATTGGCCTTCTCTTTTTCGTGATGCCCATGAATTTTGCTCCAAATGCGCTAGATGTGAACAAACATGTTGTATTTCCAAACGTAACGTGATGCCCCTAAACCCAATCCTTGTCATCGAAATTTTTTATGTTTGGGGCATCGATTTCATGGGTCCTTTTCCTAATTCTCTTGGAAATCTCTACATCCTACTTGCAGTAGATTACGTGTCTAAATGGGTTGAGGCCATTCCCACCAGAACGAATGACAATAAAGTTGTTGTCAAATTTTTGAAAGAAAACATATTCTCCCGTTTTGGCACACCTCGAGCCATTATAAGTGATAACGGTTCTCATTTTTGTAATCGTGCTTTTCAATCTCTTCTTAAGAAATACTCTATCACTCATAAACTATCTACTCCATATCATCCATAGACTAATGGTCAAGTCGAGATTTCCAATAGACAAATTAAACAAATTCTTGAAAAGACGGTTAACTCCAACAGAAAAGATTGGTCATCTAAATTGATAGACGCCCTTTGGGCATTTCGCACAGCTTATAAAACCAATCTAGGAATGTCACCATACCGATTAGTCTTTGGAAAAGCATGCCATTTACCCATTGAGCTCGAGCACCGTGCACTTTGGGCAATCAAATACCTTAATTTTGACATAGAAAAAGATGGATCACATCGTAAATTACAATTGTCAGAATTAGAAGAACTAAGAAATGAAGCATACGAAAATGCAAAGATTTATAAAGAGAAAGCTAAATTTTATCATGATAAATGCATACTTCGTAAGACATTCGAAGTAGGTCAGAAAGTTCTCTTATATAATTCCAGACTTCATTTACTTCCAGGCAAATTGAGATCTCGATGGATAGGTCCATATATTTTGAAAACAGTATACCCTTATGGTGTAGTTGAAATTGAAAATCTTTAGGACGGTTCCATTTCAAAGGTCAATGGACAGCGCTTGAAGCCATTTCTATAGTTTGAACAACACGAGGATGATGAGTTCGTGGATCTCCATGAACCTAGCTACTCGGCATAAGCCACTCACTATCTTGTACATATCAGGCTGTATATTTTTTATTTTATTTTTATGTTCTGCATTTGCATTCCATTTGATAGTTGGGACACTGTCTCATTCCAGTGTGGGGGGCGCATATCTCATTCTGTTTGTTCATATTTCATAGTGTGGCATCAATTTAAAAAAAAAAGTTCATCTTATTATTTGTTTTCAAATTTCCTTTCAATTTTTTCCCCATTTCCCATTATTTTCAGGACTTCGATTTAATTTTAATTAGTCAAGACAAAGTAAATAAGTAGTTGAAGTCAATTGATGAAATTTTTTGTGAATCACTGATTTCAAATGTAAAATATAATGAAAAGTTGAATTAAAAGCGATAATAGTGTGGTTAGTATATGGGGGGATTCGTAGGTGATGGTTATGAAATCCTTTCTAAACTGTAGTCTTTGTTTAAAAAAAAGTGGCAGATTTAAAGTACATGCATTAACATTTCAAATCATTGAAGTTAAGTGGTGCTAAGTTGATTTGCATAACTCTCTTTATTTAATTTCAAAAAAAAATATAATAATAATAAGAAGAAGAAACACCTAGAGTCAATAGGTGTGCACACTTATGAAAGTGTGTGCACTCGCCACGCTTTGTACTCTTCTCACGTAAGCACGTAAGCACGCAAGGCAGTGCATGGATGGTATATCTGGCCTTAGCATTCTGAGTTAGGTGTATAAATAATTAAATAAATAATCACCTAAGGATTACCGACCTTTTCTGACATAGTCAGTGTCGGTTTGCACAATCAGCCAAGCTCTGTCCCAACTCTCACATAAGCCCGCGATGCAGTGCATGGGTGGTATACCTTGGTCCAAAAGTTAGGTGTAAAAAAAAGTTAGTAAAGAGAAACTAAGCTTTGAAACCGAAACACTTCTTGACTTTGTTGATTTGGCTTGTTATACAAATGGAAATGAAAAATACCATTTTGAAAAAAACTGTGATTAACAGTGAAGAATTTATTTCATGGCGCATTATGTTATCGACCGAAACAACTGGCCAAACTAGAATCTAATGTATGAAAACTTGAGTTATATTGAAATTTGTATTTAGTGAGGAACAAAAATTTTCTAGAAGTTGACTAAAACTGATATACATTATTTTGTTGCAATTATTCTGAAGTGAATGGAGTCTCCATTTGTTTAAAATTTTGCATTCATGTAGTACATTAGAATCATCACATACTGCATTTGGATTTTGTGGGTAGTATCCGTTGAAAACCCTTATGAGACACCACTCGTCCTACTAAGGACACCTAGAGGTTTAACGGCTTGTTGCATACGCTCAATGCAATCGTGTTTCCTACGAAAAAGGATTTAATTAGTTTTATTTTCTTGCTTATTCGGGGACGAATAAAGTTCTAGTGTGGGGGTATTTGATGAACGTATTTTTCTGCATTTTAAACTGTTTCATATATTTTTATTTTAATAAAGCGGTATTATACGGGTATTTTGTTGTGGTTTTGCAGATTATAGATTCCGAAGTGCAACGTTGAAATTAATCGGTTATGCCGTCCAATGGTCCAAATGACACGCCAAAAAAAAGAGTGCTACATTTTGAGTACCGAATAATTCGAAGAGAAAGTACATATTGTTCATGAAGAAATGCATGTCACGTCACCAACATATGTACTATTCATGCAAGAAAGCAAATGCAAATATTGAAAATACACTTTCAAAGTTTATCCTGAAAATCTCTCAAAGCAAGGCCACTTGTTAATCAAATAACAAAGCAAAGACCAATTCAAAGTGAGGTGGCCTTATTTTTCTCCAAATATCAAGCACATGGACCTAAATAGTAGGGTTATTTTTGGAGGCTGAAGTCTTTAAATAGAGAGAGCAATGCAGAGGGAAAATAATCTCTTACCCCATCACACTTCTTCAAGTTTAATTTTAAATTCAGCATTGTTTTTATTTTCGAACAAAATACATGATTGTTGATTAAATTTAGCAATTTATTTATTCTTGTTCTTAGTTATTGCACTCTTTTCAGTTAGTTAATAAATATTTCAATTGTTTGCTCTGTTATTTTCTTTTCCGCAATTTCAATTTCCGTTCTGAATTTTATAATTTTATATTTTGGTTGCAATTTCGATTAGTTTCGGAATCAATTCGGAGTATATTTGTTATCCCACCTTTTGGTCAAGGCTGGAATATCAACAAATTGGCAAGGGATGATGGATATTGGGATTGGAGATCGATTGGAATCAAGGCTGCAATCGATGTCGTCAAAATTTGGTTGAGCTCCGATCGGGACGGAATCGATTGGGGATGATGATGAGGACTAGGGCAGGTTTTGTTTCAAATTTCAAGTTAATCGAAGTTCATATGAAGGAGATATGATCGATGCAAGGTAGGAAGAGCATGTTGTTCGTATCCATCGGGGCACAGGGATGGTTTGTATCGATACATTTCGCATCGATCAGGTAGTTGGTGTTTCGTATCGATCGGCTTCGTATCGATCGGCAGAAGTTCGACTCGATGGGGTTCGCATCGATCAGGTTTTGGTTCGACTTGATAGTGTTCGTATCGATCAAAGGCAGAGCAGGGTGAAGGACTTCGAATCGATACTGTTCGTATCGATCATCATGAACACGACTCAATGATTTCGTATCGATCGGATAGGAAGGCTAGATGGATTTTGACTCGATGGCAACACACCCAGATTGGTAGGCAAGCATGCGGTGGTTTGTTCGAATTGATACATTTCGTATCGATCAGGATAGGGACAGGTGGTACATTTCGAGTCCATGATCTCGTATCAATTCGTATCGGTCACTGGAGCTCAGTTCGACTCCATCGGGTAAAATCTCACTCGTGTCCATCAGGTAAGGCTTCGTTCGTATCCATCATTGAGTTTGGTTACGTACCCATCTGTTGGCCTTTCATTCGTATCGATCAAATTCAACATTTCGTATCGATCGGATCGATACGAAATACTCTCCTGCGATCGATACAAGGGAACATGCGATGCAAACAGTTGAGCACATGGAGAAGTGATGGACACGTGCAACCGTGAAGAGTGGATACGTGCACGTCTCCAGGAAAGAAGCGTTCAACTCGATGCACCAAGTGGATCAACCCAGTCAACACGCCGCAAAAGTCGAATCGATTCAGGAGATTAGCGCCATGTCATTGCACGCGCGTGCTTCTGATCGAGTCGAATAGGATGCATTCGAACCAGTGGATACGAACGCAAGATCACTCATGCAAATGCAATTCATATCGATCATATCTCCCAAACCGTAGATCCAAATGCAACGAAATTTTCACAACAACTTGCATACAAGGTAAAGAATGTTCCTGCCAAGTTTCATCCCGATTGGATCAATTCTTGATGGATACGAAATCAATTCATATCTATCACAGATCGAGTCGAAACTTGGTGGGGACTATCGCGTGGGCCCACTCACGTGCCAGAAGAAGTCTCCCGAAGTTTGAGCGCGATCTCAGCCTCCTACGCCTATAAATAGCCTCTTGAAGCCTACAGAAAAGAGACCTTTTTGGCGGTTGGACGTCCAGACTCTGCCGGATTCATTTCTACACTTCAATATAACTATTGTACTCGAAATTCTTCATTGCTATTGTTGTAATCATCTGTAACCAGCAAGGATAATCAATAAAAGGATAAATCTTTGAAGGGACGTAGGCCGGAGATAGCCGAACCACTATAAATCTTGTGTCTCTGTTCATTATTTCTGAATTGCTGTTTTTTATTTGCTGAGATCTGGTATTTGTGCTTGAATATTGTTGATTTGTGTCTGTACACTGGTGCTTTCACGGTATTTGGGGTTTGTGACCATTTTTGGCGCAAACATTATTGTTTTTATTTCCTGTTCAAGATCCACCATCGAATTTGTTTAACACGCCTAAGATTTAAATAGGGATTTCAAATATTTTAAAACACAATTCCCTGTGTTCGACCTGCATACTGCACGCCTGTGCGCTTGCAGAATTAATTAAAATTTATGCTTTTCTAATCAATAGAAAAGTCACAACAGACACCAATAGGTTCTTAGTGATCCTATGAAAACTACAAAACCGGACAGACAGTCCGTAAGCTTGGAACATGTTATCAGTTACCCATAAAAACTAATAGGTTAATAGTAACCCTAGAAACTATAACTTGAGACAGTTAGTCAGATGAATGGGAATGGGAAATCCAGAGCATATTTTCATATCATCCTGATACATTTTATTATGTTATGTCTTAACCATTGTGGATGCAGGTGCACAATACATGATTATTATAAATTGGGTTAGGATACTAGTGAGGGAAAAATCCATTCCGCTAAGTGGCGCGGTTTTACTAGATATCTATATGGTTCGAGATGGTAGGTTATTATTCACACCAGGCTTTATGTCTGGCTCGAAGTTTGCGTTTTTCCATTAAACTCTCGGGTGCTCAATTAATATTGAATAGTTTGAGAGTTAAGGTTTTTAGGTAATCCTTTAGATGAATAAGCTTTCAGAGATGTGCAGGAGGCATGCTAGCTATTAGGATTTTTTTTCTGTTTGATTCCGCTGTGTTTTGGATGCAATGGCAAAGTTTTTTAGTGCCGATATTCAGACTCTGATAAACCAAGGGGCATCTTCATATGTCGCCCTTGGCGTATTTTATAATACATTGTAATTTCTCTAAACGTGGCTTATGTATGGGATTACGTAATGAATTAGAAATTCTGTCTATAATAAAATGAGAAATTTGTTTTAAATTGAGTTTAATTTTTTTTCATATTTATGTGTTTCTGGTATATCAATTTATCTAACATTACCACATTTGGTCGCCGAAAATTAATAACTATGGATGACTGTAGCATCTGTAGCGGTTAGTTTTGAGCCTCCAAATAGAGAAAAATGTTACAACTAATCTGGCGTTATTAAAAATATTTATCATACGGATATCTCACATCAATCAAAGAGTATACAATTGCTGGTAGCCTCAAAGTGAAGGGCAGACTTCCATCTTGTAACTCTATTGACCTTGCACCCCTATGACTTAGCCATACATCAATTACTCTCTATATATATAGAGCCACACACTCTCTCTCTCTCTCTCACACCTCATCATTTCACAAATACGGCCTTATAACGAACTTCCTTATTACGCCTTAAAATAATAATTAGGCTACATAAGGGTTTCCTCTTAGTTTCACCTACTAATCAATTACCTTCTTAACAAGGGAAAACAAATGAAAATTAATATCTGATTAACTACGCCATATGCGCAATAATTATATGTTAATTACGCAAATAGAGAACTAAATATTCGCGTCTAATAAGTATTAAACGTACGGATTTTAGGTCCTAAACCAGCGTTGGATGTCAGTTCCCTAACCAAATACTATTACAAATTCTTTTTCTTTAAATTCTCATGGTTCCAACATATCAAAATAAAGGATTTTAATATCCAAATAGGAAATAATTATTCATAACCAAAACTATAATAACAAACTTATAAGTAAATTAGAAACTCAATTTATTACATTAATAAAATGGAATAACTAAACAACAGGAATTGCAATCAAAATTCCACATTCTATTCGACTCCTCTTTTACAAAGAAAAAGATAAGAAAGAAATTTATATGGAATGCGTGATATAGACTACGAATGAAATTAGTAATATAAACTCTTATTTTATCGGAGAATCCAAATTTGAATCAAAGTAGGAGGAGAAGTGGAATAGAATATGAAACCATTAAAAATTGCACAATAGGACAAATCCCATCAAATTAATATAAATAATCGAGAATCTTCACATAGAATTGACATTTCGAAAGAAAAATGAACTTCGGAGGATTGCATCTATTATATTTTTGAAATCCCAAAATCCCTATTGCATATTCAAATCCAAAAAGAAATACACTAAATAATTACTAAAAAAGAAATACTAAGGTTTCCATTCACAGATTAGCCTTAGGTTCGCTCAAATGGATTTATAGCCTTTCAATCTCTTCCAGAATCTCTCTTTTGATATACACACATAGAACAGGGAAGAGGTATTTATATTCATTAGATGTAGAATAACTGAAGAAGAATAGAATAGAGGAATAACAAAAAAATAAGAAATAAGTTGAAGTCATACTTGAATTCTCTACTAAGTTTATGAATCTTATTAGAGAGATAGCAATGGTAGGATTTCGTTGTCCCCAAAATAATATGAATAAAAGTGGAGAGGATAGGTTTCTATTTATAGGGGTTGAAACGCATAAGAACCATATGATGGAAGTTTGTGAGAAATGAATAAATCTAGGGCATTGAAATAATAACACACCCCTTCAAACTCGCCACTTCCATAAATTGGCTTCGACCGGTCGACTACGCCTTTCCTATCGGTCAATTGCTAGGGGTTGACCGATCACAATGAGGGTGTCAACGGGTTAATTATTTTCAGTAATAATTGATTTCATTGCTTTGTTAATTAATTTCTTTCCCCTATTCAACTTTAACATTAAAAGTTGATTAACATTTACTTAGTACCAAGATAAATTTTAAATTCATCCTTGTTTTAATTTGAATTCAAACTATTTTAATTTAAATTTAAAAACTTCAAACGCCCATAACTTCTTCGTTTGAGCTTCGCTTTCAGCATATTGTATATGGAAACAGACCCAAATTTCGCCACGAATGCAGTTGAATAACTTTCATGGAGAAATTCCAACTTTATAAAATTTACGTATTTTACATTATTACATTTAATTACATTTCATTTCATTTGTCTACGGTTCATTTTATGGGGTGTAACATTCTCCCTTCCTTAAAAAGGATTTCGTCCCAAAATCTTTCAAGGGGCGAAGAAAGTAATATTCATGTTGTACAACCAAGTTACCTATGCAACCATCTACTCAACCAATAGTGCAATGTGATTATGTACTCGGACGTGCTAAAATGAGTTCAATCCTAGTGTGAAGGCATAATCGTATTATGCAAGTATGTATGCAAAACCCTATACATGTATAGAATTTCTACATGAGTGCAAAGTGATTGTGAAAAAAAAGTAACAACCATCTCTTACCATCCAATGTAACCTAAAATTTGGTGGGAAAATCTATCAGACAAAAGTTCTGGGTGAGTGCTCTTCGTCTTCTCCTTGGTCCCCCCTTTTCGACGGGTTGTGCCTCCATTGTACTTGGACCAACCTAATTATTTATTGCGTTGTCTCCTAGTACCGTGCTCCATAATACATGCAGTGGCACGAGGCGCTATCGGCACCATCCTCAAATCCCTAAATGATCAGGTTCTACTCTACTTGTTGTGTCATAAAGGCATTTTCTAAGGTGAGAAACATGGAAAACATTGTGGACTCCTGCCAACTTGTCAGGAAGCTCCACACGGTATGCTAAATTTTCTATTCTTTCCAGAATTCTGAATGCCCAACAAACCTAAGAGCTAATTTTTTAAACTTGCCAAACCTTACAACTTTTCTAAGAGGGGAGACTTTAACAAAATCCATTTCTCCGACCTCAAATTCAGGCTCATTCTTTCTTTTATCCGCAAAAGATTTCGATGGACTTGCACTACCTTCATACTTTTCCTTATCAACTCTAATTTTTTCATGGTATCACAGATCAAATCGGGTCCGAGCAATACTTTGTCGGTGGTTTCCCATCAACAACTAGGCGATTTCCGTGGACGTCCATAAAGTGCTTCAAAAGGGGCGATACTAATCATTACTTGATAGCTATTATTATACGTAAACCCAACCAAAGTTAGATGTTGCTCTTAATGTCCTACGAAGTTTAAGGCACAAGCTCTCAACAAGTCCTCCAAAATCCTATTCAACCTCTTTGTTCATCCGTCTGTCTGTGGGTGATATGTCGTGCTACGGTTTAAAGAAGTTCCCAAAGCTGTTTGTAGACGCCTTCAAAACTCGCTAGTGAACAAAGGTTCCCTATCACTGACTATATTTATAGGAATTCCATGCAGACGAACTACCTCCTTAATATAAATCTGTGCGAGAGAGGAGCTAGTCATATTTCTCCTAATTGGAACAAAATGAGCACTCTTAGTGAGACTGTCCACAACAATCCAAATAGCATCATTGCCCTTCTAACTTTCAGGCAATCCTTCCATAAAATCCACTGAAATATGCTTCCACTTCTAAGTCGGAATTTCCAAAGGTGATAATAATCCACCAGCCTTCCCTTACTCGGCTTTTATTTTCTAACATGTCAAACAACTAGCAACAAACTCAGCCACGCTCTTCTTCATTCCATTCCAAAATAAGATACTTTTCATGTCCTTATATGTCTTATCTCCTTCGGGATGAATGGTCAACCTTGAGTGGTGACACTCCATAAGTGAATCTCTCATCAAATCATCAATCATCAGAACACAAAGACATCCATCTCTTCTCAAACATCCATTCTCATAAATTGAATACCTCCTAGCATTGGCAAAATGCTCTCATTTTCTCAATTTCTCCAAAACCTCCACTAACTCCTCATCCTTCACTTGCTCATGCCCTATACGATTCATCAAGGCTGGTCTAATCTCTATAACTGCTAGAAAACCTTGGATGGGTTCTATAGATGTTGAAAGTTAAAATTCAAAGAAACACCATTTGTCTGCATTAATATATAGCACCTAGGGTAGCGTGTCTTCGACAGAGTGCGTCGATGACTATGTTCCCTTTTTCAGGGGTATATTGAATACTAAAGTCAAAGGATGCTATATGCTCCATCTACCTGTGCTTCCTAAGATTCAAATTCTTTTAGAAAAATAGGTATTTGTGTGATTTATGATTAGTGAATAACTCAAACCTTTCCCCCAAGAGATAATGCCTCCACGTCTTTAGAGCAAAGACAATGGCTTCCAATTCCAAATCATGCACTGGATACCTCTTCTCATGGTTCTTCAGTTGTCTACTAGAAGAGGCAACAAGTTTCCCTTCTTGCATAAGAACTGCCCCTAATCATGTGCCATATGCATCTGTAAATGGCTTAGTTCTATCTGGAATAGTGAGCATGGGTGCACCATCAATGACTCCTTAAGCTTCTCAAATGTGTTGGTACATCTATCATTCCAAACAAAAATGAGATTCTTCTTAGTCAATTGGGTTAAAGGAGCTGCTATTTTTGCAAAGTTCTTAATGAACTTCCTACAATAGCCTACCAACCCTAGAAAACTCCTAACCCTTAATGCATTACTAGGAGTCTTCCATCCTTGGACAGCTTCTATTTTAGCCGGGTCCATAACCAATCCTTGTTCCGAAAAAATATGCCCAAGAAACTTAACTTCAATTTTTCAAAAGTCGCATTTAGAAAAAAACTTTGGAGAAAATAAGGCCTTACAAGGAATCTTCCTTATTACGCCCTAAAATAATAATTAGGCTATTTGCGAGTTTCCTCTTATTTTTGCCTACCAATCAATTACCTTCCTAACAAGGGAAAATAAATGCCTAATTAACTATGCCATATGCACAATAATTATATGCAAATTACGCAAACAGAGAAATAAATATTCAAGCCTAATAAGTTCTAAACGCATGGATTTTACGCCCTAAACCAGCGTTAAATATCACTTCCTTAACCAAATGCTATTACAAGTCCTTTTTCTTTAAGTTTCCAAGATTCCAACATTCAAAATAAGGGATTTTGATATCCAAACACAGAATACTTATTCATAACTAAAACAATAATAACGAACTTGTAAATAAATTAAAAACTCAATTTATTACATCAATAAAATGGAATATACTAAACAATAAGAATTGCAATATAAATCACGTATGTTATTCGACTCCTCTTATACAAAAAAATTGGTAGGAAGGAAATTTGCATGGATTAAGTAGTGCAGATTATGAATAAAATTCGTAATCTAAACTCTTATTTTATTGGAGAATCACAAATTTGAATCAAATAGGAAGTAAAAGTGGAATAAAATATAAAATCATTAAAAATTGCATAATAGAACAAATCCCATCAAATTAATGTAAATAATTGAGAATCTTCGCATAGAATTGGCATTTCAAAAGGAAAACGAATTTTGGGGGATTTTATCTATCATATTTTTGAAATCCCAAAATCTCTAAGGCATACTCAAATCCAAAAAAAATGCACCAATCATTACAAAAAAAATACTTAGGTTTGCACTCACAGATTAGCCTTAGCTTCACTCAAATGGATTTATAGCCTTCTAATCTCTTCAAGAATCTCCCTCTTTTGAGACATATACACACAATAGGAAAGAGGTATATATATTCATTAGATTTAGAATAATTAGAGAATAGATTGGACGAAGAAGAAAAATAATAAGAAATAAGTTGAATTCTTAGTTAATTCTTATGGAGTTTATGAATCTTATTAAAGAGATTGCAATGGAAAAATTTCATTGTATTTCCCAAAATAAAATGAATAAAAAGTGGAGAGGATCGGTTCTATTTATAGGGGTTAAAACACACAGAACTGTAAGATGGAAGTATGTGAAAAACGAATAAATTTGGAGCGTTAAAATAATAGCACACTACTTTAAACCCTAGCCATCAGTGCTAGAATTTGGCTTCGACCGATCGATCTCCTCTCTCATACCTGTCGACCACTAAAGGTCGACCGGTTGTTGTGAGGGTGCCGAACGGTTGATTATTTTGGGTAATAATTGATTCTGTTGCTTTATTAATTAATTTCTTTCCCTAATTCAACTTTAACATTTAAACGTTAATTAAAGTTCACTTAATTTTTAAAATTTAAATCCTTAGTTTAATTTGAATCCAAACTAATTTAATTTAAATCTAAAAACTTCAAATACCAATAACTTTTCATTTGAGCTCCGTTTTCAGCACATTTTATACGGAATCAGATCAGAATTTTGCCAAAAACATAACAGAGTAACTTTCGTGGTCAAATTCAAAATTTTGTAAAATTTCTGCATTCTACCTTATTAGATTTAATTAATTTTTATCTCGTTTATTTATGGTTCATTTTACGGGGTGTTACAGGACCCGTGGAAAAGTGATATACGTTCTCGTATGGGTGTAGGAAAATATACCAAAGATTTGCTTCAGATTTGAAATATTAAATGGCTTAGTACATTAGGGATGTCATGGGGTTTACTTTGGGGTGGAAGGTTTAAATGGCCATTATGTCTGCGTCCTCCTTATATAATAAATATTAAATAATCTACAATAGTACCTAATAGGGAACAGGGTCTGCTTCATTTCTAATAAGTGGTATTAAGTAACTGGGATGGGCTTTTTCCTTGACTTTTATTAGGTAAATCTAAATGGGACTTCGATCGTGAGATGTCGGCAAGTTATGTCAGTATTATTGGTAAACCGGTATTAGTAGTAGGTGTGGTGTATAGGCTTTTACTCTAATAGTCCATAGCAGTCATGGGAATAGACTTGGGTTATTCCCTGACGGATTTCCTTCCTATTAGTGTAGTATCTGTATAGGATACACAAACCTCAAAGTTTTATTTATTGTTTGTTTGTCGAAGGTGGGCTAGTTTACCCTTATATGATTCTTTGAGATGCATTAGTAATACGACAAATCAAATTATAAAGTTATATCTAGGAGTCATCGGTCTCTATAGCTAGGGCCAGATTGACTAGTGATTACATTATGGAGGGCCCACTTTAGGGTTGAGGTAATAAAGTTTATTGGATCTGCCACCTCTCCATTTAATAAGTATTAAGTAGTCGGGGTTTTCTTTTGGGTAGTACAACATTTATATATACATACGTACATATATAGTTATACCTCAAAGAAGGTTGGACATATTGTATGCGTAGATGGAATTAAATGGATAAGCCATGAATATTAGACATATTATTTAGAATAGAAATCAATCGACATGGATTAGTGTTATGGATAAAGTATTGAATTTACCAATCACCTAAAACATTGTTAAGCCCCCCACCTCATTAAAACCTACATGACAAATTTAGAGGGTCAAGTGACTGGTGCAAGACAGGAATGGTGGAAGAAGAAGTCTTCTCATTCATGCTAAGTACCGATAAGGTAACTAGATATCCAAGGAATAATATTTATTCCAAGGTAGTAGCCTTCGTCGGTATATATGTTATATATTTCTATTTTCATGTGAATTTATGTAGGTAGTTCTCTGATAGACTTATGTTCATTATAGGTTACCAATACCAACGATCCGTACCCTAATGCACTTGGGTTTCGATTTGGTCAAACCCATTAACGTGTGGGTTGCTATAAAGAGCCTATATTTTCATAATAGCACTGCCACTACATTTGATTAGAGCGAAGCCCATTCTTCCAAGTAGATCGATCTCAATTCCTTATCCAATCTTGATGTCGATGAGCCCTTGAACAAAAATTTTAGGTCCTAGGATCGAGGGATTTTATCTCGAGGGACATTGCTGCCTTCGACTATTTACAGGAGCCTGAACTAGGGGTCACTTGTGCAGACTGCACCTCAATAGCAAAGATTCGACGATAGTTGGAAATGCATAAGGACCCTAAGGGTTTGTTTAAATGCTCTGCACCTTTTACACACACCAACTTTTCTTATGTTGCACCGATGGATTTCTTAGTTGTAGCACAGTATTAACTCTTACTCCTTTTATTTTTTTATGGATCATGACCTAAGGAGATGCAAGCTTTAATCCAAATTTAAGCAGCTAAAGTAGAATGTCCCCCCCTGTGGATGTTGAAAAGGTTGCCTTATCATTAGGCCCAAGCAAAAAAATCGAGCATCCATCAACATAACTTAAGACGGAGGAGAGGGTATCCTATCACTAGGCTGAGGAAAAGGATGGTCAAGATTAACACTATGGTTCTCAAAAGATGTCTCACTCTCTCAGCAAGTCAGGATCTTGGACACCTTCTTGTCTATCCAAATCTCCTAAGGCATCACCCTTTAATCTTGTGCTATGAAAGCCGGCTTTTCTATGGAGGAAAAGGAGGCCAAATTCTTGGGTTATATAAAGTTGGCTACTGATGGAAGAGCTAGAAAGGAACAAGAGAATAAGGTGATAAAGAAGAATGGTGTCTCTACTTCAGGGGCTACCACCTAAAGTTAGACTTCGAAGCTGGTTATCTGTGTCCCCTTGCATGACATCCTGTTAACCTTTTATCATGCCTCCATAGTTATTGTTTGTACCAAAAATGAGCACAACACTCTTTGGAAATTTTTGAAGAGATAAAAATGAAGAATGTAAATTTAAAAGGTGGATTATCTAACAAAAATTCCAAAAACTAATAAGCAAATGCACAGACACAATCGATTTAGAGTGGTTCGGCGTGTTGCCTACGTCCATTATGAAGTTTGATGATTTTATTAATTCTCTTTTGACGATTACACTTTGTTACAGCAAACAACAGTGGACTACAACTTTGAAATTCGAATACAACAGCAGTAGTAGGTTGCAAAATTCAATCCGGCAAAGTCTGGGCACTTGAGAGTCAAAAGATCCCTCTTCTGTAGGCTCTAGGGCTCTATTTATAGGCGTATGAGGCTGATATCTCGCTCAAACTTCGGGAGACTCTTTCTGGCACGTGAGTGGGCCTATGCAATCGATCCCGGGAAGTTTCGACTCGATCTGCGATCGATACGAATGCAATTCATAACAATCAAAATCTTGTCCAATGGAGTCGAAACTTGGTGTGAACATTCTTCAGCTAGTATGTAAGCTCCTGTGAAAATTTCATAGCATTTGGACTTGTGGATCTCGAGTTATAATCGATATGAATTGGGGCTTTTCGGCAGGCAGTCTTGTTCGAGTTGATAGTTTCGAATCGATCCCTTCGAATCGATGGTTGCACGTGATCATGTGGTGAGGTGATATGCACTCCTCGCATCGATCCACTTTTCACTCCGAGTTGACCGAGTCGTTCCCCTGAACTTCGCCTTGTTTATATCGATGACCATTGCATATCTCGAATCGATGGGGACGCTCTAGTTCGTATTGATGAAAGCGACGTGTTTCGCATCGATAGAGGTAGCTTTGTTCGCATCCATCAAGCCAGTCCTTGTTCGTATCGATCAAAGTCACTACAACTTGATGGATACGAACATGCAAGATTATGATGGATTCGAATGGGTGGCAATGCTGCTTTGTTAGATGGATACGAATAACGATTACTCAATGGATACGAAGTATGGCCACCTGATGGATATGAGCTAGAGTTAACTGATGGATTTGAATATGACTCTCCAACCGATGGATATGAAGTAGGCGAGAGATGATCAACGCGAAGTGAGATCGTCTGGACCGATCGTTGCGAAGTCGATGGATATGAAGATGAGGCCATTTTGATCGTTGCGAACTTGATGGATTCGAACCGAGGTGTGATGATGGATACGAGCCAGAATGGTACGAACTAAAGCTTACTGATGTGTACAAAATTGAGGCCATTTCCTCCAATTTGCATCGATCATAACTTGAACTTACATACTCGGATTGACTTGAGATTTGGAATGCTAGCTTTCATGGCTTCGCTTGTCATTCCCCATCGATTGTAGCCTGATCCGGATTCATACAAATTTCACCGATATCCATAGTGAACGTGAGCATATTCATATCCGGGATGAGTGCTCCTTGGTTCCCAGTCAGTTCCTTGATATCTCGGCCTTTCCAAAAGGAGGGATAACATTTTCCCCCTAAAGTACGTCTTGTGGAAACATGACGTGCTTTGAAAAGCTACAGTCTTCATTCTGAATAGTTATTGCTTTTCCGTTGAAGGTTGTAACCTTTGACTGACTTTCTCAGTAATATGAGCTGCTGATTGTCAACTGTTGTACCCTGTACTGTCGTAACTGATTGCTGTATGATAGTGATCGGCTGTTTGTCGTCCTAATAGTTATCAGATGAGTATTCAATTCCTGTAGACGTCGAAAATCGAATATTAGCCCGACATATAGGCATATATGTCAACCTAACTCTCGTTAACGTTGCACATTCATGGGTCGTTGTCATTTCTCTCGTATCGAGTTCCGCATTGATCCTGTCCCGAACCGATGTGAAATTCGAGTTGTAACAACGCTCAACGGTTGTTCTTGGACGTTCCTTCGTATCGATCCTCTCCAAAATCGATATAGAAGGTCGGAAGGCTGTTATTGCATCGATATACTTTGCATTGCTGGACTCGAAATAAACTCTTCGAATCGATGGAAACAAAAGCATTGATGGTTGTGAGCTGCAATGGATACAAAATTGCAACTTCGTATTGATGGATCATGTGTCATTGGATACGAGTAGATGATTCACAATCTGTATCGATAAAAGTTGGCTTCTGGATGCTGTGATTTGATGGATTCGAACGGCATAGTCGTATCGATGCATTGTGCATGGAGTCGATCCGGTCGATATGAAGAGCAGTTTCGAATCGATGGTTTCTGGAAAAAGTTTCACATCAATGAAGGCCTGAGCTGATGGATGCGAACTGTTCGTTCGAATCGATGAGGCAAAACCGTTGCTACCGGTCACTTTTGACTGGGAAGCGAATCGTCGTTTATCCTTCCCTTGGGTCCATATAAATACTGTGGACTTTGGTTTTTTTCACTTTTTTACTCTTACCTTCACTTCTTTTGCCTTCGTATTAAACCGAGACCTTGGAAAAAGAAGAACTCACATGCCTTTGCACCGATCCAAGTTTTAGATTCTTTAATTCGACTGTACATCTAGGTAGGCATTTGAATGGATCTAACACATAAATAGCGAGAATCGAAATCTCCTCCATCCCTGTTTGTATTCTAATCGATCCTGACGAAATCGAGGTCGGGGATGAGCCAGAGCGAGGTCGAGGACGGAGGAAGAAAGTGGAGTTAAGGCCATTTGGAGGAGTATGGAGGAGAACGGCTTGACCCTCGCTTTGTGTCGATCTAGGGTGGTAACGTTCGAATCAATGTGGATGATAAGGTTTTGTCTCGGAATTCGTATCGATCCCGGAGATGTTAAGTGGAATGATGTGTTTCGCATCGATCGAAGATGGTGAGAAATCGCATCGATCTGTGATGATCGATGCATGGACTTGTCCTGTACGATCGATACGAAAATCTTACTTCAACGATCGATACGAAGGTTAGGCCGGTGATTGATGCGAATCATCATTTCTAGGAATCGATATGAAGCCCAAACCGTTGATGGTTTCATATTGATTCAAAATACCCCCCTTACGATCGATACGAGAAGTATCGATTCGAAATACGCCCTTACAATCGATACGATACGTATCGATTCAAAATTGATCGACACAAAACTGAAGCCATCTTGATCAATACGAACTTGGACACTGATGATCGATTCGAAGCCACTGGCCTCGATCGATATGAAACCAAACACTGATGATCGATACGAAGCAAACTCCTGGCGATCGATCCTAGCTTGAACCCTGATGGTTAAGAAACTTTAAACAATCGATAGCGTGATTCCGACGAGCTTCATTCTTGCATATCTGGACTTAACTGTTAAACTGCATACTTGACTGCCTTTCGAAGCTCGTCGATGGAACTATAACTTAACAAAATGATAACAGACTTTAACTTGAATCGATCGCTAATATCTAGATGGCATGGTTGTGACGGTCAGCGATGACGGTTACTCCGACTGAATTTTGAAGTCTTGTCGTTTGCATACTTTCTTTAACTCTGGAGAACCTGTTCAAGTAATGCACAGCACTGCACTACACAACCCATTCACATACTTCATATTGGGGGACAGACGGGCTTACTATCGTCCAATGATGATTTCTCGTGAGTTAGTTAGTTATGGAACCTTCAAGCTCACAGCAACAGGAAGCTCAAGGTTCAATTCCTCCAACAATCGAGATACCGGCCATCGAGGCTGAAGTTATAGATCCAGCCCTGGACGAGGCACCTGGTGCATCTTTCATTGCTAATCCGACGGACTCTGTCCCATCCAATGTTTTCGAAGACATGCTAGGATAGATTTGTCTGAGGCATGGCTTATCTTTTGATGACGTGTTATTTCGGGACCTGATGATAGACCGCACTGCCCATCGGAAGGGTACATCGCATTCAATCACCTTGCGTGCATAGCTGGGACGCTTCCACCTTTCAATCAATATATCTGGGAAGCATTATCTTTCCTTGGAATCGCTCCATCTTAGCTACATCCGAATGGTATGCTCTGCTGAACAGTCTGTTCATTGTATTTATGGAGCATCTCTATCGACCATCGATCCCAACCGAGATCAAATATTTATTCAATTTTAAGAGCCGGGGAGATAGCCTATCTTTTACATTCCTGGAGGCTGTAATAAATTGCCAAGTAGTTACGGGGTCCTGGACGAGGCTAAGCTACTTCAAGACAGAATGGTTTTATGTCCGATGCCCCCACAGGATTCGCCAGTCGATGGCTATTTTGACGTAAGTATTGCAGCTCTTCAAAAATAGCTAACAAGATAATTATAACTGAAGTCAAACTTATATTTCTTTCATAGGCCGTGTATAGATGAGGGTTTGGCCCCTGCTAGTAGGAATTTTTTGGAAGAACATGTATAAGAATCTTCACTTTCAATTAGTTGAATTGAAATTTTGTTTTCTTGCTTCAACTATTATTCCTGTCTTTTATGCTTAAGTGTTGCAGCATTTGAATCTCAGCTCAGTGCACTCGTGGAATTTCAACTCTTAAGTTGAGTTGGTTTTATTTTCCAAGTCTAAAAATTACGAACACAAGTCATAACGAGAGATTGAGTTGGACTTTTGACGTTGCACTGCATCGGTCAATGATTAACGCTTAAGCTTTGCCCCTGCTTTCGAGGATAGGTCATAGCGATCGGCCAGTGATCGCCATTTGTCTTTATCATTTCAAGCTTGACATTTTCGGATCGATGCCAAAACAAGTAAGAGTCGAGCGGTCGAATCACACTTGCTTACTCATAGTAGTCACATCCGCACTTGGAGGATCTGCATTTGTATTTCGACGATCAGTCGTGCCTGTTGGAGTTTTTAAGCACATGTCCACACTTTGGGGACATAGGTTAGTTTATGAGTGGTCGTTCGCACTCGAGTTATATTTATACCCTGACCACACTCTGGGGACTCAGAGTTATTTGTGATCGATAGTCTGGCTCGCACTCTTGGAATCCGTAGACTATCGACATCGTAACACAGTTCGCACTTTGGGAACTTGGACTTAGAATTTATACTCCGATTCACACTTTGGGAATTTGGAGTTGGTGTTTATGCTCTGGTTCGCACTCTGGGAACCTAGAGCTGATGTTTATACTCCAACTCGCACTCTGTGAATATGGAGTTTGCCGACAGATCGTCAGTCACATATGTCTAGGTTTTTTTGGAGTTCGTTCCAGCTCTGGGTCGAAGAGATGGTATTTTATTGCTGTAATGAGAAAATACGGCAAAGTCAGTTGCCTTATTACGAATTCAAATTTCGAAATACAAAAATAAATTGTAAATAGAAAAATAGACTAAAGTAAATAGAGCCTGTCATGTGTAGTAGCGACGAAGTCTCTCTCTGTTCCAGGCTCTCGGTAAAGCAAGATCGTCAACGGTCGATAACTTGAACGTGCCATCTCCTAGCTTTTGTGTAATCACATACAGTCCTTCCTAATTTGGCTTCATGTGTGAAGGAACCGGATAGATTCTTTTGAGAACGAGATCGCCGAGTTCAAAGGTTCGTAGCCGAACCTTAGCATTGTATAATCGAGCGACTCGACTTCGATATGCGAGTGCCCTCAAATCAGCCTCTTCATGCTTCTCATCCAGTAAATCCAAAGATCCAGCAAGTAATATGGCATTTGTCTTAGGGTCATAGTATGTCACACGATGAGAAGGTACTTCCATCTCGACTGGAATAATGGCCTCTGAGCCATAAGATAGAGAAAATGGAGTGTGTCCAGTCGCGGACTTGTGGGTCGTTTGGTAAGCCATAAAGCCATAGAAAGTTCATCAACCCACTTGCCCCCGGCCTTTTCCAGTCGTTTCTTCAGAATAGACTTGATAACCTTATTAACAATTTCAACTTGGTCATTCGCTTGAGGGTGTGCAGCTGTAGAGAATTTCTTGTAGATATGAAATCGCTGACCGAAATTCTTGAACTCAACACTGTCGAACCAGGCTCCGTTGTCAGTGATGATGGTATGCGGGAGATCAAATCGGCAGATAATGTTGTGAATTATAAAGTTGATTACTTTTTTCGTCATGATTGTTGCAAGAGCTTCGGCTTCAGCCCATTTGGTAAAGTAATCAACTGCGACGATGGCTTACTTCGTGCCACCTTTGGCCAGCGGTAAAGCACCAATGGTATCGATGCCCCATACTGCAAATGGCCAAGGGATGACCATTTGGGTTATCTCAGTAGGTGGGGCTCTTGGAATTCGAGCATGTCTCTGGCACTTATCACATTTTCTTGGCATAGTCTACTGCATCACGGTTTACAGTCGGCCAGTAATTTACATATCGGAGTACTTTCTTAGCGAGAGCTTGCCCCCCCTCCCCAGTGTGATCACCACATTCTCCTTCATGCACGTCATGTAACACTCATTTGATTTCATCGTGCACGGTACATCGGAGGAGAGGAACAGAATATCTTCTTCTATACATGGCTCCATTCTAAATGGTAAACCGTGAGGCCTTTCGAAGAATCTGTCTTCTCTCACTTCTGCGCTCAGGCAGCGTTCCATGCTCGATATAGTTTTGGTACGGAGTCATCCATGACTCCCTACTGGAAGTAGCCTCAAATACGAAGTCGGTCTCCATCTGATCAATGCTTGGGGAGGATAAAGTTTCAACAGGAACGAGTCCCATCTACTACGCTTTGCCTATACTTGCTAACTTTGCCAATGAATCGACCTTCTGATTGTTCTCACGAGGTATGTAGAAGATGGCATAATAATCAAATTGATCAAGTACTTAGTGGACTAGAGCTAGATAAGCAGCTAGTCTTCGATCCTTCGCCTGATATTCACCCCGAACCTGGCATACAACTAATTGAGAATCACAGTATACTATATAGCAATAATTATCAAATCACGGGCTAGTTTCAACCCAATAAGCAAGGCTTCATATTTAGCTTCATTATTGGTCGCATGAAACTCAAATTTCAAAGCATATCATATGGATCGGCCCTTGGGGGTTTCAAGTACTACTCCAGCACCCGAGCACCGACCGTTGGATGCACCGTCGGTATGCAGCTTCTAGATGCATTCTGGAGATTTACTGGTCTCGGGCAAGTCCTTTGGTACGGTGAACTCGGCTATTAAAATCTTCTAGGACTTGTCCTTGGATGGCTCTCCTTGGAGTATAAGTGATATCAAACTGACTCAGTTCAATGTTCCACTTGAGTAACCTACCAGACGTCTCTGGCTGCGTAAGGACCTGTCGTAACGGCTGATCGGTGTACACATTAATAGGATGATCTTGGAAATATGGAAGGAGCTTCCTCGAGGCAATGACTAGGAAGTAAGCCATTTTCTCTAGCTTTTGATAGTTTCTCTCAGCTACGGTTAGTCATTTACTAACATAGTAGACCGGTTTCTGCACTCGGTCTTCCTCCCGAACTAAGGCAGCACTGATCACGTTTTCTGATACCGCCAGGTAAAGGTATAATTGCTCATGGTCAATTGCTTTGATAAAATCGACGGGGTGGAGAGATGTTGAATCAGTGCTTGGAATGCGCCCTCGCACTCCGTGGTACATTCAAAGTTTCGCTTTCCTTTTCGGATCAGATTGAAGAAGGGGATGCATTTGTCTATGGACTTTGATATGAACTTGCTTAATGATGCTACCTTCCCATTGAGACTCTGTACTTGATTTATGGTTCTTAGAGTTTGCAGATTTCTGATTGCCCAGATCTTTTCGGGATTTGCTTCTATTCCTCGAGCATTGATGATGAACCCAAGGAACTTTCCAAATGCGACTCCAAAATGACATTTCAGCAGATTGAGCTTCATCTTGTATTCTCGAAGAATGTTGAACATCGATTACAAGTCTTTGATATGATCAGTGGAGAATCGTGATTTTACCAGCATGTCGTCTACATATACTTCCATGGTCTTCCCGATCTGATCGGCGAACATCCGGTTGACTAGGCGTTGATATGTTGCTCCGGCATTCTTGAGCTCAAAAGGCATGACTCTATAGGAGTTGAGTCCCAGATCAGTTACGAAGCTGGTATGTTCCTGGTCGGGTAAGTGCATGGTATTTGATTGTAGCCGGAATAAGCATCCATAAAAGATAACAATTCGTGTCCATCCGTTGAATCTACAAGCTGATCAATCCGAGAAGTAGAAAATTGTCTTTCGAGCAAGCTTTGTTTAGATCAGAATAATCAACACATGTCCTCCATTTCCTATTCGGCTTTCGGACAAGTACGGGATTGGATACCCACTCCGGGTATAGAGCATCTCAGATAAACCCATTTGTTTTCAGGTTATTGACCTCTTCTTTAAGGACGGCAGATCTCTCTGGATACATACCATGCCTTTTCTGTTTGACCGGGATACACCGTGGGTCAATATTCAGAGTATGGCTTGCGATGTCCGGCGAGATCCCACACATGTCAGAGAGCGTCTAGGAAAATAAATCGAGATTTGCCCGGAGGAATTCATCCAACTCCTATTGTGTCTGCTGGCTCAACTGAGACCTAATCTTTAACATCTTTGAATCATCACCATCATCGATCAGAACATCAATCGTCAGTTCAGCCGGGGAAGCTTGACTTTCTAAAGATTCATCTTTGCTTCCAGTGTCTCTTGGGTCATGATCCCTTTGGAATCGACTGGGGTGCCCAAGCCTGGGCTAGGCACCAATTGTCACTTGTCGGCAAAACGGATGCAGAGATATTCCTCTACGCCCTTTCCCTTTTCCCTTCATTGTGCCTCGCGCAGCTCAGCAACATAACAGGCTCTCCCAGCAGCCTGATCTCCTTAAACGACTCCGATGCCACGATCGGTGGGGAATTTCAGAGTCAAGCACCATGGGGCAATAACTACCCTGAATTAAGCAAGGGCCGGTCGGCCCAAAAAAGCATTATAAGGGGAGTGAATGTCTAACACAACAAACTGCAACATCCGAACTCTTCGGCGCTCCCCAACTCCCAATTCCACTAGAAGCTCCACCAATCTAGTGGGTATATTAGCACTTCCATCGAAGCCGTGGATTCTAGATTGGCAAGGCATTAAATCCTTGGCTTCCATTTTCATCAAGTCGTAAGCTCGCTTAAACAAAATATTTACAGAGCTATCACTGTCCACCAAGATCTTCTTCATCCAAGCAGGACCTACCTGGGCAGATATGACTAGTGGGTCGATAGTGGGGGCTTCGACCTTATCAGCGTCTCAATTTCTGAATACGATGTCATCAGTCATCGTCCTTTGAAGCTTGGCCGAAGCCCCGTCATTAAAACTACTAGAACACTCGAAGTCCGCATGCCGGATAGAGCTGGCATACGACTCCATTTCCCTCCAGCTTCGGTCTGTTGGATGAGGACCACCACTTACTGTGTTTATAACTAACCACTCGTCCGTACGAGCGGGTTCCTCCTACCTTTCTTGACTCTGTACACGATTTTGATTTGATGGGCCCGCACCTCCTAACAGCGGCGCCGGTATGAACTGATCCAACTTTCTTTCCCTGTCAGTTTCTCAATGAGATCCTGCAAATGACGACACTCATTGGTATTGTGGCAATAACTCTCATGGAACCTACAAAACTTTCTTGTTTGAATCTGCCTCTCCGATGATGGTTTCGGAGCAAGCTTCTTGTATTGTTTGGCATTGCAGGTCTGCAAATACACGTCATCTAGCGATGTATTCAATGGTGTGTAGTTATCAAACATTGGAGCCCTATGTCGCGGGCCACGGTTTTGATCTCTTTTCTTATTCTGATTGTCATTACTCCCCTGCTAAGCTTGCTTGTTTTAAATGTTCAACTAAACCTTTCTAGAACTCTCACCGGCCTGTTTAACTGCAACATTACTATGTATCCCTTCCATAATGGGTCCGGCGTCATCCTGCTTCCTAGACTGTTTTGCATCCTCCCTTTTTAAGAATTGAGCATCTTTGGAGTAGAAATGATCCAATGACGCGGGTGGTTTTCCAGCTAACCAGTTTCCAAACTCAGAGTCAGGGTCAATCCCCTTAGTCAATGCCATCAAGATTGAGTTATCATTAGGATTACTAATCTCTGCACATGCTGCGTGGAAACTCTCTAAATAGCGTCTGAGTGTTCTCCGAGAGCTTGAGTGACACTAGATAAAGTGTTTACATCTTTAGGCCTCGCAACATGCATACGAAACTGTTCTACAAACTTAGTGGCCAGTTGGTCAAACAAAGAAATAGATCGAGGTGGCAATCTTGTAAACCATATGGTAGCAATGCCCCTCAAAGAAATGGGAAAACTACGACATTTCACTGCATCATCAGCCCTTGCAGCGCTCATCGACCATTCATATTTCAAAATATGTTGATTGGGGTCGGAATATCCTTCATACATTGGTAGTGTCGGCATCCTGAATCACCGAGGGGGTTCAGCATAAAGAATCTCGTCCATGGAAGGGGTATGACTCTGGGAGATTCCCCAGTCATCATTGGTAAGACCCTGACTCTCACGGATCATTTGACATATCAAGGTTGGAAGATATGGCATTTGGACGTTTTGCGCATGGTGAGCCAAAGTGTGGTCGGGTTCCATAATGCGAGGTTGGACCGGACGCTGTCGACGGTCCACGTCTCACCTCCTTGGCTCAACGTATTCTGGGACGTATGGTTCAGAAGTACATTCACGTTGACGTTGTTTCCGATCCGCCTGATTTCAGGCATCAACCTCTGGTTCTACAGCGGCGATTGTAGTGCGGTTATCCATCGTATAGTGTGGAACTGTACCTCCCCGAGAAGAGGGTCCAGTATGGAAACTGGCCGATGGGCCGACTCTCAGCTGCCCAAAGGTCATTGCAGGTTGATGCCCTGTGGCTTGTGTGTAGCTCCCGTCTAACCAGAGACGGGTGTATCTGTGGTGGTAGTCAAATGAAGCAGAACTTACTGTCAAGGAATTGGAAGCATGGTCTCTTCTAGATCTTCTAAGCCTTTGGCGGTTTAGCCGGTTGGTCAACTCAGCATTAGCGCGCAGTTGTTCAGTTAATTGCTTTCGACTCTAGGTCAATTCTTGGATCAGCATCTGAAATTCTTGTCTCATGACCGGGCCCGATGGCTCTGAGGGTCGGGTAGCATTTTGGTTGGATGGAGGTAGTTGCGCGGGATTCTGTCTATCCCGGCCTTCCTGATCGGTAGTATTGGAGGTGGTCCTTGGGCTAACCATTGTGAGATATAAAGTCCTTTCCTAGATTTTATGCAAATCTGAATAGGATGGAAGGATTCTGAATCAAAGATCTGGATCTCCTTCTTAGATTTATGCAATCCGGTATCGACAACAGATCCAAGGAGTAGGAGAAAAGCTGGGTTTTTCTCAATGAAAGCACTAAAGTGTTTGTATGAAAAATGGGCACAACACTCTTCAGAAGTTTTTGAAGAGATAAAAATGAAGAATGTAAATTTGGAAGGTGGATTATCTAACAAAAACTCCAAAAACTAATAAGTAAATGCACAGACACAGTAAATTTAGAGTGGTTTGGTGTGTCGCCTACGTGCACTATGAAGTTTTATGATTTTATTGATTCTCTTTTGACGATTACACTTGGTAACAGTAAACAACAATGGATTACAACTTTGAAATTCGAATACAACAGCAGTATAGGTTGCAAAATTCAATCAGGCAGAGTCTGGGCGCTTGAGAGTCAAATGATCCCTCTTCTATAGGCTCTAGGGCTCTATTTATAAGCGTAGGATGCTGATATCTCGCTCAAACTTCGGAAGACTCCTTCTGGCACGTGAGTGGGCCAATGCAATCAATCTCGGGAAGTTTTGACTCAATCAATGATCGATACGAATGCAATTCGTATCGATCATGATCTTGTACGATGGAGTCAAAACTTGGTGTGAACATTCTTCAGCTTTGTACGTAAGCTCCTGTGAAAATTTCGTAGCATTTGGACCTACGGAACTCGAGTTATGATTGATACGAATTGGAGATTTTCAGCAGGCAGTCTTGTTCGAGTCGATAGTTTCAAATCGATCCCTTCGAATCGATGGTTGCGCGTGATCATGCAGTGATGTGATGCGCACTCCTCACATCTATCCACTTTTCACTCCGAGTTGACCGAGTCGTTCCCCTAAACTTCGCTTCGTTTGTATCGATGACAGTTGAATATCTCGAATCGATGGAGACTCTTTAGTTCGTATCGATGAAAGCGACGTGGTTCGCATCGATAGAGGCAGCTTTGTTTGCATCCATCAAGCCAGTCCTTGTTCGTATCGATCAAAGTCACTCAAACTTGATGGATACGAACGAGCAAGATTATGATGGATTTGAATGGGTGGAAATGCTGCTTGGCTTGATGGATACGAATAACAATTACTCAATGGGCATGAAGTATAGCCACCTGATGGATACAAACTAGAGTTAACTGATGTGTTCGAATATGACTCTCCAGCTGATGGATACGAAGTAGGCGAGAGACAATTGACATGATGTGAGATCGTCTGATGGATATGAGACTGATCGACACGAATTCAATGGATATGAAGATGAGGCCATTATGATCGATGCGAACTCAATGGATTCGAACCGAGGTGTGATGATGGATACAAGCCAGATCGGTACGAACTAAGGGTTACTGATGGATACGAAACTGAGGTCATTACCTCCAATTTGCATCAATCATAACTTGAACTTACGAACTCGGATTGACTCGAGATTTGGAATGCTAGCTTTCATGGCTTCGCTTGTCATGTGCCGTCGATTGTAGCCGGATCCAGATTCGGTTAAAATTCATCGATATCCATAGTGAACCTGAGCGTATTCGATATTCGGAATGAGTGCTCCTTGGTTCCCAGTCAGTTCCTTGATATCTCGGCCTTGCCAAAAGGCGGGATAACGGATATGCCTATCCAAAGACAACCCCGAGATGATTCTCCATCTTCCCCCAAAGGCGGTAGAATTCTTTTATAGCTCATGGTCTACTACTCCGTACATTCGAGCTTTTCTGGCTAAGTCCTTCCTTGATAGCCCCCCTCATTTTCATGCAGGTAATACAGTCATGATAAACTTTCTTGAGCTAAGGTGCTTTCTAAAGCCTTATTGTCAAGGCATATTCCTCCTAGTCCATTAGACTTCATGATGGAGGAAAAGCATAATGAAATGATTTCTACTCTTAAGGAAGATACTGCATTGAACCACTTGACCAGTGATCATGTCCTGACTACAGGTAAGTTCAGCACATCATTACTGACTAGGTTCTAGGGCTGATCGTTAATGGCAAACTACATAGTCGGTGGTCATGTCCTGACCATGGGTAATCAGATTCACCACTATCGGCTAGAGTTTTAGGGCCAACCATCAATGGAAAACTACCCAGTTGATGGTCATGTCATGACTATGGGTAAGTTCGGTTTACCATTATCGGTCAAGTTTTAGGGCCGAAATCGTAATGGCGTACTACCCAGTTGCTGGTCATGGCTCGACAACCGAAAAGTTCAGTTTGCCATTGCCGACTAAAGTTTTATGGATGATCTTCAATGGCGAACTACCCAGTCGGTGGTTATGTCTCGACCATGGGTAAGTTCGGTTCACCATTGCCAGCTAAAGTTTTAGGGTCGATCGTCAATGGAAAACTACCCAATCAGTGGTCATGTCCTGACCATGGGTAAGTCCAATTCACCATTTCCGACAATGGTATTTTAGGGTAAGTTCAAGGTTATGTGACCTATCCTTGAGAATAGGATAATAAAGCTCACCAACGCTTTCGCAATGCATAGTTGGTACGAATGAAAACTCGACGAGTCTGGTCGCTTAACTAGATCCCTATTATTCATCGACAGGGGACGGGTTAGTTAGGGTGCACAATTACGTCCTATCTCTTATCTTAGGCATTTATAATAATCCACATGGAACAAAAGACACCTAACACAATAAGATTTCAAAGAATGCAATTAGTAACAATCAATTGATAATTGTCTTAATCACAAAATAGCAATACTTGAATAGACAAAAAGAAAGACAACAAGAACTAAGTAAAATAACGTTGAAAATTTTGTGCGTTCCAAGCTTTTCTAAACACACTCAATTAGAATGATGAGGATGTAAGCTCCATTGTTCAAATCATTATTATGACATATGATCTTTCCCAAATACGGTCAAGTGCCCAGGTTTAGAGAATATCCAATTCAGAACTATGTCCCCTTCCTTAAGAGGGGTGTTTAACCTTGGAGTTAAGCTGCTTGGCTATTCTTTACTTGTATGTCTCGGCCTTCAAAGCAGCTTTGTCACGCTCATCATTGATTAAATCTAGAGTCATATTTAGCAGCTACTTGTTCTCATTTGGGTTATAATGAATCCTCCTGTGAGATGGTATCATGGTTTCCATGGGTAGCATGGCCTTTGACCCATAAGCTGAAGAAAAATGGGTATGCCATGTTACCGTTTTGTAGGACATGTGATAGGCCCATAGTGCCCAAGGGAGTTCGTGCTGCCTCTTTCACCTTTTCCTGCAGCTTATTTGTTGGGGTTTTAAGAACCATGTTGACTACTTCCACCTTTTTGTTGGCCTATATGTATGCAGCCGCAAAAAACTCACCTTTATCCCATATAGTTGGCAAAATCAGTTAACTTCTCAATGTTATACTGTAATCTATTGTCTGAAATTATCTGAAGTGGGACTCCATACCTATAAATTACATTCTGACCAAAAAAAATTTATAACCTTGGGTGAATACACCTTATTAAGCAGTTCGTCTTTGACCCACTTAGTAAATTAGCCAACTACCAATATGACATGCTTAGCTCCACCCCTTGCCCTGGGAGGTCGCCAATTAGATATATTCCCTAAATAGCAAAAGGCCAAGGTCTTACCATGTGTCAGCTTGGTCAGAGGCAACCTCGGGATCTTTACAAATTGCCTCAAATTTGTTACACCTCTTTGCATATTCCATCATGTTATGGTTTAACGTTGGCCAAAAGTATCCAAATCACAACACCTTCTTTGCTAGAGTCCACCTTCTAGTGTGGTCTTCACAATTTCCTAGATGTATATTATCCAATACCTTTTGGGTTTCCCTTTTAGCAAACTCCTTAGTAGTAAGTTAAAAATACCTTCGGTACAACATACCATCCTGAATGATGAAATGAGGTGCCTTCTACAAGACCTTCTTGGTTTCATTCCTGTTGTTCTATAAGACCCCTTCGTTCAAATACCTTATGATCGAAGTTATCCAGATTTCCTCCCCATCAACATTCACCTCCTCAAAGCTAGGCATGGTAGGATCATCACCGGTATTGATACTAATAGTGGCTCGTATCCTAAACTCGCTAATTTTGCTAATTCGTCAACATCTTGATTCTCTTCATATGGAATGTGTCGGATTATATAATGCCCTATCTCATTAGGCAACATCTTCACCTTTCTTGATTAGGTAGGACGCCAAGTATTCTCCTTTAACTTGAAACCCCCGAGTACTTGGTTCACAATCAGTTGAGAGTCACTATGCACGCGTGTCAATTTTATTCCTAACTTCTTCATTATCTCTAATCCTACTATCAATGCCTCATACCCGGCCTTATTTCTTATTGCCATAAATCTCAACCACACTACATAGCTCAGTTTCCTCCCTTGGGCATTATCGATACTACTCCAGCACTAAAATCATGCTCATTCGATGCACCATCCACATACATTTACATTTAAGAACCTCTTCCTCCCGGGGTCCAGCTTCATCGTCCTAAATAGTGAATTCAAAAATAAAGTTAGCCAAGGTGTCCTTTTATCACCGTCCGAGGATGGTAGGTAATTTCGTACTAACTTAGCTCAATACTTCACTTTGTTTACCATCCTGAGGTATCAGGCCGATGTAAGACCTGCCTTAATTGTTGATCTGCCAGCACCTAAAAAGGATGGGCTGGAAATAGTGCCTTAGTTTTTAGGATAATATTAGGAGATGGTGCACCAACTTCTTCAGCTTAGGATATCTAGACTTGGTTTGGTGAAATGTTTGCTCATATAATAGATTGGTTGTGGTATTCAGTATTCCTCCCAAACCTATGTACACTCAAGGCATGTGCTGATAGTTCTAAGTATAGATATATATCCATTCCACCTTCATAGAAAGAATTGTTGGCTTCTACTGCTCTGAGAGATTAAGAAATTAGCCAGGCACTGTCTAGGTAAAATTGCCTTTCCCTTCTTTAACACTTCAAAGAACGGAACACGGTTATCAGTATTCTTAGATATGGACCTTCTTAATGCTACCACTTTTGCATTCAGACTCAGCATCTTCTTTCGTGTTTCAGGAATCTTGATGTCCTTCAAGGCTTGGATTTGCTTCGGGTCAGCTTCGATTCCTCTGGCATGTATAGTAAATCACAAGAATTTCCTAGACGAATCCTTAGAGGAATATTTTAGTGGATTAACCTTCATCCCAAACTCCCGTAAAACTTGAATCATCTCATCTAGGTGAGTAATGTGATCCTTGGCCTTCTTTGATTTTGCCAACATGTCATCGACATATACCTCTATAGTCCTTCCAATATGATTAGCGAATATCTTATTGACCAAACGTTGTTACGTTGCGCCCATATTTTTAAGTCCAAATGACACAACTTTATAACAATAGAGTCCCAAGTCAGTAATAAAACTACCATTTTCCTGATCTAGAACATATATAACAGCCTAGTTGTACCTAGAATATGCATCCATAAAGGATAAAAGCTTGTGTCCTGCAATTCCATCTACTAGCTGATCGATTATCGAAAGTCTGAAACAATATTTAGGACATGCATTGTTTAGGTTGGAAAATTTAATACATGTTTGCCATTCCATTTGGCTTTTTCACCAAGACCAGGTTAGCTATCCATTCTAGGTAGTGGGACTCCCTAATGAACCATTTTGCCAATAGTGTTTCTATCTCTTCATTAACGGCTGTGAACCGTTCTTAGCCGTATTCCTCTTCTTTTGTTTCACCATGGGCTTCCTTAGGTCAACGTTCAAGGCTTGACATGCAATAGAGAGGTAAATTTCACACATATCTACATGGGACCAAATGAATACATCTTGATTATCCTATAAGGACCTTATCAATTATATCTTCAGATCCCATTCTAATCGAGATCCAATTTTCATCAGCTTAGTTAGGTTAATATTTTCTACTTCCATAAATTCTACTGCCTCTCCGGGTACTGCTATGGCCCCTTCTTCTCTATCTCTCCGATCAAGTTCATTATATGGATCACTTGTAAACCTGAGTAGGAGACCCTCCCTTTAGTTGCTATGCGGTCTCTTTTTTTCACAGAATGTGACCTCTGGCTCTTTCCTTTTTCTAAACGTTTATTCTTGTGGAGTTTTGCCACGTAACGTTCCTCGATAGCATATTGATCTCCCTCTACTACAACCACTCCATGAGCTATGAGGAACTTCATAGTCAAACACTATTGGGCTACAACTATATGAAAATCTGATAAGGCGGGCCACCCCAAGAAGGCATTGTACGCAAAGAATCATCCACCAAAATGAAAGTTTGCTTTCATATGGATGATCAAGGATGATTTCCTAGCTTGACAACCAAATCCAACTTTCCTATGGGTATTTTGCCTTCTCCGATGAAGCCATGCAGTTGTTTGTTGCATGGCACGACTTTCTTCATGGATAATCACATCTTGTCATACGAATCCTTAAATAGGACGTTAACTGGACTTTCGATGTCCACTAAAATTAAGTGCACCTCAGTTAGGCCAAGCATCACTGAAATCACCATGAGATCTATGTGCGGATACTACTTCCCTTGCAAATCACTGTCACTGAAAATTATCTGGTCTCGCTCCTAAAGAAGGGATTTAGCCTTATGCTTCTCACATATGGAGTATACAAAAGCATCTCCACTCTTTAAGGACTTAGCATATCTTTCCATCTTTGCCCAACTTTGGTCCACTACATAAGGTCTTCCTACTGTGGTGTTAATTACCAACCTCTCGTCCTTCGCATAATTATCACTGGTTCTCTCTCCTCCATTTCCTAGTCGGGGTTGTTTTTGTGCCTGCCATGTATAAATGGGTGGAGCGTTAGGATTTTTGACATACCGCTCTAGCTTCTTCTTTTTTATTTATTTCTAATGACAACCCACACCCTAGTGGGCCTGAATTTTCTCTAAATCAAAAGCCCAAGTCCACCAAAGTATAGATCATTGGTTTGGTATCCTATAAACAAATAATTGGATACCAAAGCACTATCGATATAACTCACAGCGAAATAGTAAAATATAATAAATCATGTAGTTACTGAACAAGATTGACACTTCCAATATCTAATGTCGTTATCAATGTCGAGCATGTATAAGAAAATCCGTCCTTCCACCATTCCCGCCTTGCACCAGTACCTGTCCCTCTAAAGCTATCATATAGGTTGTAATGGGGAGAGGGTCAGAACAATGTTCTGATGCCTAGTAAATTATACATTTGACATATAACTGTGTTTATGTCGATTACCTTCCATCACATGTTATGTCTTTTTATTTTATTTAGTCGTCTCGACTCCATGCACCCGTACGACATGCCACATCTACCCGAAGTATACCACAACTGCATACGTGTGTGTGTAAAAGGCCACGGTCTCCCTTTGGACCAAGATACTGTCCCCAATAGTATCCATAAACTAGCAACCTGTTAGGATCCACCACCAATGCAGTATCATGTCTCCATCATCATGCATACCAAGGAACTCCTGCACTTCCTATGACGACCACCATATACCAGCGACATTAGTAATATATAAATAGTGTGTTGTCCATGTCCCGTCGATATAGGATGATCATCAAGATTGAAATAACCAACAAGCATATAACCTGTCATATCTTGCAGAGTATGGATAAAATATAATATCGTAGATATAATAGAGGAGATAGTAATAACTATGTGAACAAATCATCATAAGAGCAATAGATCCATAAAGTTATAAATCAATTACAGTAGAGTTTATACAATAGAAGTAAACTCAAATAAACTATCTTACTAAATAGAAATAAGCAAGCACTATCACAGGCTCCATAATTTTACTCAGCGAAAAAGCGTAAGCTGAGCGGAAAAGGGTAAAAATCCATATATATGTACATAATACAAGATAGCTCCATCCAGCTCGTCTTTTGAATAGTCACTTCGTCACCTAGACCTATTATCTAGTCTACTCATTTAAGAGTACCTAAGATAATAAGAAACAAGGCATAGAACCTGTAACGACCCAGAATTTTTAGAAATTAAAATTTGAATATTTAATTAATTTTAAATATTAATAAGTGAATTTATAAGTCGAATAAATTTTTATTTGAATTATTGGATTTAATTGAATAATTAAATCGATAATTTAATACGTTAAATTATAGAAATAATTGAAAATTGGGTTAAATATGATTGAAAATGATTTATAAAATTTTATTTTATCATATGAAAGTTAGAATGATATTTTAGAACTTTTAAAATCGAATTAAGAGTTAATTTGTGAAAATTGAATATTTTAATATTAAAATCGACTAGTGAAAATAGTCAATTTTTGAACAGTCTCAGAATTGAACGAAACCAGTTCCATTGGATCCGTAATAGTTAGTTATTACCGGATTTCAAATTTCGTGTCAATCGGAGCTATCGTTTGATCGTGGCAGCTCGAAACGCATCGATTTATTTTTAATTTTAATTTGGCGAGCTAAAATAGCCATTTTTCAAAAAGTCTCGGATTTCGACGAAACCAGTTTCATCGGATCCGTAATGTGATATTATTGTAAGGTTTCAAATTTCAAGCCAATTGGATTTACCGTTTGTCCGGTACAAATTAAAACGCCTAGAAAATCGCTTAAATCGGTTTAATTCAAATTGAGCGTTTATAGCCATAACTCGCACATACTTCCGAATTAGCTTCCGAAACCTGTTCCATTGTGTCCGGAACGCGGGGTAAACCCTAGAAACGCTGGTTACGGCGCGTAAATCGGAGTTCGGAATTTCCGGGATGAATAGTGTTTTGACGGTTTCCTATAAATACACCCTCACTCTAAAAAAATAAAAAAAAACACTAAAACCCTAATAATCAAACCCTAGCCGGCCCTAACTATTGAATGGCCAGGATTCAATCTCATTTCCTCCTCGATTTCTTCCAATCCATCAGCAATTAGACGAAACTTTCAACATGAAAGATGTAGAGGGTGATGAGAGCTTCGATGTGAACGGTGGAGATCGTGTTTGGTGTCGTGTGGGGGGAGTTATGGGGCCGCGTGCGTGGGCTGTTCACATACGTGCGCGCGCATCACGAGGAGGCCGAGTTGGCTATGGTGATGGGCGAAGGTAGAGGAGGTCAAGAGCTTCCTATTGCAAGTGGTTTGATCGAATTTCGTCGAGCGAGGTGGATGCAAATTGAAACCCTAGTTCTAAAGGGGATGGGTTGTGATGTCGGCCTCAACCTGTAGCCAAAATGTGAATGAGGAAGAAAGGGGGAGCCGTTGGATTGGGAATGAAGGGTGATGATGGGGGTATGTAAAAGAAATTTAAATAAATGTTGTAAAAGTTTATATAAATCGTGTACAAACTTGTAAAATTCATAACTTTTTCATACGAGGTCGAAAACGCACGAAAGCAGTTGCGTTGGAATCGTATGGACGAGCACTACGCGATGGAGTTGGTTTGGAGTCATTTGGAGTTAGTGAGAATTTTGGGTAAAATTAAACGTCCGTTTTATTTTATTCGAAAAAATCGCTAAAACGGAAATAAAATCAAGGTGAGAACTTCTCACTCAATCGAATCAGTTTCGATTTTATTTTAAATAGTTAGATTTAAAATATTTGAATGCATGTTTGAATAATGATTGATATCTATTGATTGTTAAAATAGACATTATGCGCCGTTAGTAAGCGGATGTTATTTAATAAAAACATATACCGCGAATATTTCATAAACAGTGAAATTGGTATTATATATAATATCAATATATATATATATATTGGCATATGTATATATTGTAGTTATTGATTTCCCGCATTTTTTGTTTAGCGGATGAGACCCTATTGCGCCGTTATTAAGCGGATAATATTTATTAAGAACATATACCGCGATAATTTCGTACTGGAGCGAAATTGGTATTGTGCTAATGTTTTTGGATGCAGGAAACAGGTTGGAGGGATCCAACTGGATTCCTCAACAGTATTTATTTGATTTCAGATATTTTGATATTTGATTGACTATCATATCGATATATGATGTCGTTGTTGTCGTGGTTGACTATTTGGTATGTAGCATCATTGGACCAAGTTTTGGAATTTTAAAATGATTTATAAAGTGATTTTTGAAAATATACTATATGTTTAGAATTTGATCCATTTTAAATAAATAAACGTTATAATTTTTAAAGTTATAAAAATTATGATTTTTGAGAAATATAGTTAAAAAAACTGATTTTTGAGAATATGATGCTATTGAGTTTATAAAATAGTTAAATCGAGATATTTTAGAATTATTGTGAAAAGTTTAAATATAGAATTTATAAAATTTAATTATTTTATGAATCAAAAGGAAGAAGTTTTTAAAGGAATTTAAAGACGTTTAAAAAGAATAATATAAATTGATTTATATTAAGAGATTTATAAATGGATATTTATAAATTGAAATATGGACATTATAAAACGAGTTTTTATAAGTGTTTGAATGAAGTGAAAATGAATTTCATAAATGAATGAAATTTATAGAATTATAAACTGTGAAGTATAAATAAAATTTATAAATAGTAAAATTTATAAATTTGTGAAGTTAATTGAAGAATAGATTTGGTTAAATAAATGAATCTTATAAGTTATAAGATTTATGGTTTGGAAAGTCTTCAGAGGAACGATTTTGCAAAATAATCGTTTTATAAGTATTTAACTTATAATATGAACTTTTAGTTTATAATTGAGTTATAAACTGGAATAGGTTAATAAAAGGATTTATAAAAAGGAAGTTTTTATAAATAAATAGAAATGGAATTTATAAACGTTGTTTATAAATTCGCAATGACTTATTTTGATAAGTAAATTGTTGTAACCTATTAATGGAGTTATATTCACGTTTTTGACTGTGAATAATACTTTAAAATAAAATGAAGAAAAGAATGAAATGTGTTAACGTAGTATATTCACGTTTTTGAATAGTGAATAATATGTTAAAGAAATTGTTTTGAATGTGATATTTGAAATAGAATTAAAACGATCTAACGAGGTTTTAAAATGTGTTGAGATTCGAAACCATAGATTTCAACATTGATTGTTGGAATAGACGTTTTCGAGAAATGAAAAGGAAATGGTGGACTATAACACTGTTGTTATAGTAAATGATTTCCGAAAGGAAATGTTTTGTATAGTATTGGGATTTATATATCTATTTTAATTTCGAATCCCTATACTAGTGATTTTGGGACGTCGTAACGATGTTCTACGCAACATTCGTTTTGGCCCAAATAAATATGTTTAAGAGAATGATTTCCTTAAAGAATGAAATATATACTTAATTTCGATTTAAGTATATTGAATATTTTCTAAGTGTTGAAAATAAATAAAATTTGTGAATTACTTATGAATAAATAAGTATGGAAATGTTTTCCAATATGAAGTGAATATTTAGAATTTATCTTTTTGAAGATAAATTGAAAAGAAAATTGAAATGAATAATTGAAATCGAATATTCATTGATATCTTGGAATTATAAATTCACTATTGAACTTATAAAAGGAAGTGGAATTTGTTTAAAAATAAATATTGATTTATTTTTGAAGTATTGAAATTATATATCTTGTAAAGATATTTTGTGAAATAAATAATTTTCCAAATTATTTGGAAACTGGTGATGTGTGCATATCCAGTGATAGTTCAATAACCGACTATCAATATTTCCCTTTGAATGGGTAATTGATGTGAATTGTTTGAATGTGAATGCTACACTTATTTTTGAATAAGCGCTCACTATTCGGGTTAACCGGGAAAGGACCATGGGGTCGTATAACCCATTCCGAATATGTGATACGTCGTTATAATTGCATTTGAAGATCGGTGTTGAAGACCCGGTATTTGCGAGAGCGATAGGATGACCTGTCGATTTACTCTGCACCGAGTTGCTCCGGTATAGAGTTCTCCATATGTGATGGTGAATCCGATCAGGATTGTGAATATCCGGATTGCAAGGACTTCTTTGTAAGTGCCTTCGGTTTTGTTCGAGCCCGGAACAGACTTGTATGGATTGTGTGTCTGACATTACAAGTTGAGATATAAAGCCGATTTCTTTCAAATATATTTCTGTTGGTGGCGAAGAATTTATTCTTTTAGCTTAACACCCTTCTCTGAGACGTACGAGCTCAGAGGTTATATAGTTGAAGTTATCAGCGATATATTCCCAATTTGGTAATGTGACATGCTGAGTGTTGCTGTAAATGATCATTTTGTTGATTATTGTGATAGGATCGTTTATTTGATCGTCTATCTTGGTGATCATTGTGTTGATCATTTGTTGACCCAAAGCATGGCTTTTGTATAAAGTATGTTTTTGTGGACGTGACTTCGTCGAACCTCACACCCCGGAAATGGTCAAAACAGGAAAGATGCGGCAAGTTTATGAAGGGTAGCACCCTTTAGGGTATGTACATTTCCTTCTGGATAGAGGTGGTATCATGGTATGGAGCCCAGATATTTAACCTATGTGGTTACTGCGAATTTATTACTTTGTGGTTGTTGGTTTTCGGGATCCCGTGAGAAAGGTCGTTTACGATCGGGGAATGGCGTGCTCGTGTCAGTAGTTACCCAGTTAGGGGTAACCCGGCCTTGTGTTGGCAGAGTTCCGGTTTGGTTCTCGGGGATGTCTTTCCAGAGGCATTCTCATGTGGCAATGGGAAGTTCCTTGGCCTGACCATTTGTTGGAAATCCAATTCCCAATACGAAACTCGTACGGTATTAGTTGTAGGACCTGCCATTCACTTATGGTGGTCGCCACTGTTTGGATGGTAGCTATAGTAGGCATACGATAATGGTCGTATGTTGGCTAAGATTTATATTCTACTTTCAAAATGAATTTTTTCCCCTACACTATACACTAATAATAATATCAAATGTCTTTTTAAATGCGTATCAAGCATCTTTGACTATCATAAGGAGAAATCTCCTCCGATTCTGCGTTTGCATGTGTGTGTGTGCGGGAGGCCTTATGGTAGTCTCATTTTTAAAAGCATTGCGAATTGAATTTAAAAATATTCCTCTATTTTGATTTTAAAGATAAATAAACTGTTTTGAGTTCTCACACCAGTCACATGACTGACTTGGAGTTTATTGTTTTCCTTCCTAAACTCTGGGTGCCCACCAATTTCCACACGGGCAGTCAAGAGTAAGGTTTATCAGGATATTCTGGATATTCTGGAGTTGCTGGAGGCAAGCTGGATGGCATGGCGTATTACTTATATAGTATTTCTTTTTCCCCTGCACTGTTTGTTGTTGTTGTTGTACACTCTGATGATATGATGTAATGTAATGAAATGTGATGTAATGTAATAACTGATATAGTTCTTTGTTTAAAGATTATTCATTTATTATTATATGTTGTTCCGCTGCGAATTGTGAGATTCTGTTGTTTTCTGTTCCGTCCTATTTTCTTCTGTTTTTCTTTTTCCTCTATTCTCTTTTTCTTCTATTTTAAAATGTTCTATCTTCTTTTCTGTTTTCTCTCCTCCCTAATTTCTATTTTCTATTTCCTTTTCCCTCTATCTTCTTTCTACCTTCTTTTCTACTTTTTCTTTTCTTAAAATCTTTTTAAAACCCCTAAGGGTTCGTATTTTCGTTCATCTTGAATTAAACAAAGGAGATTGGTGTCTATTCAAGGAGTACGGACTTACGGGTCTTTACAGAACCTTTGGTCAGACAATAGTCTGGTGTGAGTGGTAAATGAGTCTCAAAATACTATATAGGTAAATATGGTAAGGAACAAGAGTACATAAACTATACTTGACCTGTTTCTGCAACAAAAAGTTATCATATAACATCATAATATACTACTCTGCAATATCATAAAGATGTACCACAGACCAAATAAAGGATATCGGTCTTCCAGGTATTTCCATCTCCAATACCTACTCCACCGGATACCTATGAGTGATAGCCCCTTAATGAAAGCAACCAAAGCAACCATAACACCCATCAAACAATCCTAAATGTCACTCCATATGCTTTGAATATATGGTAACTCGTATGTTCCCAAAGTTAGGGACTAATAAAAATCCCGATTCTCTATTGTACTTCCGTATCTCGCAGCCCAAATCTGGATACGTGTTTCACTTCCTAAAGCTGGACACTTCACCTAAAGCAACAGGTCCATAAATTGACCCATGGGCGTCCCCACTTACAATACCCTTGCTTCGAATACAACTGAAAATTCTCTGATTCATCAATGATTCCTTAGCACATACACCTGAGCCTACCTTTGCTCCATTTGGATACTGAGCCCATATTGCTCAATTTAGTTTCTACTATTCACGAGGAATCCCTCGACATTCTTTGATCATACAGCTCACGCCTTTACGAGCCGCCATCTTCGAAACCTACTTCTAACACGATCCAACATCTGAAGACCATAGATTTTCATCATGCTGTTATATCATCATCCAATCTGATATAAACAAGCCAATACCTCCATCATGATCTATGGAACCACTACAGTAGTCTCCATAAGTTTGACCATTCACACTTGCACCCTGATAACTCGATATCGGGTTATACGCATAGCTCGGTGCCGAGTTATATACTTAGCCTACCAAATGCCAAATTTTCTTCCATGACTCTAGTACTCTTATTCAAGTGCCTTAGACCTTGAATAATCCATCCTTGATGACTCAGCCATAATCTAAAGCTCCTTCTTATAGTTATAGAGATAACTCCATGGTACACCCAACCCTTGATCAAATCTCTTGCATCTTTAATATATTACACCTTATCTAGCCATGCTCTTTCCATCCATGCCAACCATCGACTCATAGCATCCTTCTTCATAACTTGGTGCCAAGTTATAGGCATAACTCATTGCCATGATAATTCATCATAAACTCAAGCACTTATCCAATCTTCTGGAACCTCGCTATATATAACCTTTATTGGCCATAGCTTTCCAACTCATCAAGTCGATCATCACTCATGAGATACAACCATAACTCGGGTCTGGCATATCTGCTTAACTCGGTACCGAGCTATCACTTTGCAACCAATCAAGATGCGAGTTATCATATAGCCTCCTGCCATAGTCTAGAGCCCATCCGCCAAATTTCTTACAATTTCGACCAACTTTGCCCCCAATTTGCTTAATTCTTCGACCTAACTTTCATTCAATCACAACACTAGCAAACAATATCAAATCATATCTTCCAAACGTAGAATAATAAGTAATTTCACCCAATCAATCTTGCAATCCATCAAAATAAGATAAACAAGGAAATTTCTAACACAGATCAACATATATCATGAATATATGAACATTAATCAAGGTGGTTTCTAATCAATCAACATCATATGCATGTATTAACATGTCATTAAATTTAGGAAAGATCTTTATGGTCGAAAATCAATTCAAAACTTGGTAAGAAAAGAATTCAAAACTCACCAATAAATTTAATCAATTTATGTGTAGATCTAATCTAGAAAATAAAGAAAAGAATTCTAAATCAAGCAATCTATCTTATAAATCCAATCTCTAATCCACAATCTAGTATGATATAGGGAACAATTTGGGAGATTCTGAATAAAATTAAGATAAATCTAGGGCTAACTAGGGTCTAGACCTGATTTAGAATGAGAGGGAAAAGTTTTATTTTGACTCTTCAACCCTCCATTTATAGTGTTCTCTAATTAGACTAATGAGCTCACCAACGGACTTAATTAATTAAACACTAATCCTAGCCAGCAGCTTTAAAAACTTAAAATAGGCATAACTTTCTAACCATAAGTCCGTTTTTCTATTACTACCACTCTACAAAATGGGAAACCATCATCCTAAAGCAATGAAATTGGTTAGACCCAAATTCGACTTCTACCGAAAGTTATAGCCCAAACAAGAATTTCAGGGTCAAATGGTCACATACAGAACAAATCATAGATTTGTAAAATGTCCTTAAGAGTCATATTCCAAAATTATAGAATCGTATGACCTCATATGAATAAAATAAAAATATTTTACGATCCTTCGATACGTAAAATATGGGTTATAACATTTTCCCCCTTTAAGAAGTTCACCCCCGAAATCCCCAAACAAGACATAGTATAAGCAACCATCAAACATCTCAAACAAGAAGCCATGCAATCAATAGTATAGTGAACCTATCTTATCATGATGAATACTAACTTATCGAATAAAATACACAATTATGAAAGTAGATACGATAAACATTGGATCTTACCATTCAAAGAGCTCCGAATACCTAATCCTCATGCTCTTATCCATGTTCCACATACAATTGTCATCACTTCCACTTCACTGTACCCTAACTAGTTTCACCATCTTTCTCCTAAGCTATTTCGTATCATACCTGTTATCCCTCTTTTTGACAAAGCCGTGATACCAAAAGATCGATCGAAAACAAAGGACAGTTCGTCTCAGCGATTGGTCATGCTTCGCTTCACTATGGATATCGTTGAATTTTGTCTGAGTCCAGATTGAGCTACAATTGATAGGACATGACAAGAAAGATCATAGAAGTCAGCATCTCAAATTTCAAGTAAATTCGAGTTCATACGCTCGAGTTATGATCGATTCAATTTGAAGAGGAAAATCACAAATTCGTATCCATCGAACCACCTGGTTTCGTATCCATCGATATCGTCTCCTTCGTATCCATCGGCAGGGTTTATGTTCGAATTCATCCAAGATATCACTAGCTCGAATCCATCAGTATAGCCTGAGTTCGAATCGATGGCATTTGCATCGATCAAATGGAAGATGACCTTGCCGCCGTCTAGTTCGTAACCATCAAGCTTGGAAGTCCTTCAAATCCATAGAGGTATTCCTCTTCGAACCCATTCTGCAACCTCCTATTTGTACCGATCAACTGGGACCATTGAGATCAATACGAACAAAGCTATGCACCGAATCCAAAAACAATGATGCGTTCGTATCCACCAGAGCACCTCACTTCGAATCCATCCTGTGCGGTCATTTTGTATCGATCAACCCAAGCAAGACACGATCGATACGAATGACATATTGTTCGAATCCAGGGGTGGTTGAAGCCTTTCGAAGCCATCGAGTCAAGGCAGCAAAGTCTCCGGGACGACTCAATCAAATAGGAGAAAAAGGCGAAACGATACGCAAGTTACGCTCCACGTCATCACGAAGGCACGCGATACCATCGATGCGAAGCAATCGATTCGAATGAATCGATTCGAGCGAAGCAACCCGACAAAGATCATCATTTCAAATCGACCATATCTCGAGATCCATAAGTCCAAATGCCACGAAATTTTCATAGATGTTTGCATACATGTTGAACAATGTCCACACCAAATTTCATCTCGATTGGATGATTTTCTGATCGATTCGAATGTAATTTGAATCGATCCCAAAGTGGGCCCAAATTTCCTGAGGCCGGGCATGTGGGCCCCCTCACGTGCCAGAAGTGGTCTCCCAAATTTTCAACGAAATATCAGCATCCTACGCCTATAAATAGAGCCCCTGGTCATTCATAAAGGGGATCGGAGAATTTTGAGAGAAAAAGTACGCCCGGACGCTGCCAGAATCACTCCATATCATCATCACTGCCATTGATTTCGAATTTTGACTTACTATCTGCTGTACTTCGCTATAAAAAAACTTGTAATCTTCAAGTATCGAACAATAAAGTGAAAAAACTTCATAGTGGACGTAGGCGATAAGCCGAACCACTCTAAATTACTGTCTTCCGTGCAATTTACTTTTCCGTGACTTGGAGTTTTTGTTAGATAATCCTTATTTTCAATTTGATTTCTTCATTTATTATCTCTTCAAAAACTTCCGAAGAGTGTTGTGCCCAATTTTGGTGCAAACACTTTGGTGATTTCACTGAGAGAACCCAGATTTTCTCCTGCTCTTTGGATCTGTCATCGATACCGGATTGAATAAATCTAAGAGAGAGATCCAGACTTCAATTTCAGATTCCTTCCATACTATTCAGATTTTCCAAAGTCTAGGAAAGGATTATACACCTCAAGATGGTTAGCACAAGAACCACTTCCAACGTTGGCGATCAAGAAGGTCGGGACAGGTAGAATCCCGCGCAGTTGCCATCAGCCAACCAAGACATGGCTGGACCTTCAAATTCACACGGCCCAGTCACTCGACAAGAATTCCAAACATTACTCCAGGAACTAACCCAAAGTCGGAAACAACAGACTGAACAGTTGCATGCCAATGTTGAGTCGACTAATCAACTAAACCGCCAAAGGCATAGAAGATCCAGAAGGGATCACGCCCCTCATTCTTCTACTGAAAGTTCTGCTTCGTCTGATTACAATGACAGATCTACTCTCCCCAGGCTAGACGGAAGTTATGCACATGCTGTTGGTCACAGCAGGCATTAACTGTTGGGCAGATAAGAGTTGGCCCTTCTGCTAGTTTTCATACAGGACCCTCCTCCCGAGGAGGCACTGTTCCACAGTATACCACGGATAACCATGCCACCGCCACTGCAGTTGACATAGGAGTTGATACGTGAAATCACTCTAATCAGAACTACCACCAGTTGGAACATGCTCTAGAACCATATGTCCCAGAAGACATCGAGTCAAGGAGGTCAGATACGGATCGTCGACAGGGCCCGATCCCACCTCGCACTGTGGAACCCGACCACACTTTGGCTCACCACGCTCAGAATATAGCAACACCAGACCTCTCAGCCATGGTACGCCAAATGATTCGCGAGGGTCAGGGCTTAACAAATGACGATTGGGGAATCTCCCGAAGTCATACTCCGTTCACTGATGACATATTATATGCTGAACCTCCTCGGTGATTCAGGATGCCGACTCTGCGTATGTATGAAGGAAGTTCCGACCCTAATCAGCATATTCTAAAATACGAATGGTCGATGACTGCTGCAAGAGCTGATGATGCAGTAAAGTGTCGTAGTTTTCCCATTTCTTTAGGGGGAATTGCGACGATGTGGTTTACACGATTACCACCACGATCTATCTCTTCATTTGATCAGTTGGCTACTAAATTTGTTGAACAGTTTCGTATGCACATTGCCAGGCCTAAAGACGTTAATACTTTATCTAGTGTCACTCAAGCTCCTGGAGAGACACTCAGGCGATATTTGGAAAGGTTCAATGCCGCTTGTGCGGAGATCACTAACCCCAATGATAATTCAATCTTGATGGCCTTGACTAAGGGGATTGACCCCGATTCTGAATTTGGAAATTAGCTAGCTGGGAAGCCTCCCGCATCATTGGATCGTTTCTACTCCAAAGTCTCTCAATTCTTAAGGCGTGAGGATGCGAAACAATCTAGGAAACGGGACAATACAAGACCCAGCAATGAAGGGATTCAAAGCAATGTGGCAGTTAAACAGTCAAGGGAGAGCTCTGGAAAAGTCCAACTGAATATTCAAAACAAGCAAACCCAGCCGAGGAACGGTGATAATAGAAATTAGAAACAAGATCAGAATCGTGGCCCGCAGTGTAGGGCACCAATGTTTGAAAGCTATACACCACTAAACACGTCACTGGAGAACGTGTATCTACAGACTTGTAATGCGATGCAGTATAAAAAGCCTGCTCTGAAGCCATCGTCGGAGAGACGGATTCAAACAGGAAAGTTCTGTAGATTCCACGAGAGTTACGAACATAATACCAATGAGTGTAGACATTTGCAAGACCTCATTGAAAAATTGATCAGGGAGAGGAAGTTAGATCAATTCGTGTGGGCGCCACAGGCTGGTGGTGTGGGCCCGTCAAACCAAAACCGTGCGCAAAACCAAGAGAGACAGGAGGAGCCCGCTCGTACAGGCGGGAGATTGGTTATTAATACAGTTAGTGGTGGTCCCCATCCAGTGGACCGAAGCTGGAGGGAAATGGAATCATATGCCAATTCGATCAGGCATTTGGATTTCGAGAGTTGTAGTATGCTTGATGAAGGGGCCCCGGCCAAACAACATAGAACGATGGCAGACGACGTCGTATTTAGAAACCGAGATGCTGATAGGGTCGAAGCCCTAACTATAGACCCACTAGTCATATCTGCCCAGGTTGGTCCTGCTTGGATGAAGAGGATCCTGGTGGACAGTGGGAGTTTGGTAAACATTTTGTTTAAGAGAGCATATGATCAAATGAAGATGGAAGCCAAAAATTTAAAGCCTTGTCAATCTAGAATCCATGGCTTCGACGGAAGTGCTAATATACCCACTGGAGTAGTGGAGTTGCCAGTGGAGTTAGGAGTCGGAGAACGCCAAAGAGTTCGAATGTTACAGTTTGTTGTATTAGATATCCACTCTCCGTACAATGCCTTTTTGGGGCCGACCGGCCCTTGCCGAATTCAGGGCAGCGATTGCCCCGTGGTGTTTAACTTTGAAATTCCCCACTGATCGTGGGATTGGAGTCATTCAGGGAGATCAGGCTGCTGGGAGAGCCTGCTATGTTACTGAGCTGCGAGAAGCGCAACGAAAAGAAAAGGGAAAGGGCATGGAGGAATCTCTCTGCATCAGTTTCGCCGACGATTGACAAGTAATGCCTGGGCCTCGGCCCGGGCACCACGACCAATTCCAGAGGGATATTGACCCTAGAGACAATGAAGATAATGATGAATCTAAAGAAAGTCAAGCTTCCCCAGCCGAGCTGACGATTGATGTTCCAATCGGTGATGATGATGATTCAAAAATGTTAAAAATTGGGTCCCAGCTAAACCCACAAGCACAACAGGAATTGGTCGAATTTCTCCAAGAAAATCTAGATGTACTCGCTTCGACGCACTCTGATATGTGTGGAATCTCGCCGGACATCGTGAACCACACCTTGAATATTGACCCACGGTATATCCCGGTCAAACAAAAGAGACGCGGTATGAATCCAGAGAGATCTGCCGCCCTCAAAGAAGAAGTTGATAAGCTAAAGGGTAATGGGTTTATTCGGGATGCTCTGTACCCGAAGTGGGTATCCAACCCTGTACTTGTCCTAAAACCAAATGGGAAATGGAGAACGTGCATTGATTACTCTGACTTAAATAAGACTTGTCCGAAAGACAGCTTTCCACTTCCCCGAATTGATCAGCTTGTAGATTCAACGGCCGGACAAGAATCAGTATCTCTCATGGATGCTTACTCTGGTTACAATCAGATACCTATGCATGTGCCCGACTAAGAACATACGAGCTTTGTAACTGATCTGGGACTATACTGCTACAAGGTCATGCCTTTTGGATTAAAGAATGCCGGAGCAACTTACCAACGCTTAGTCAACCGTATGTTTGCCGACCAGATCGGAAAGACTATGGAAGTTTATGTAGATGACATGTTGGTGAAATCGCGGTACTCAACTGATCACGTCAAAGACTTAGAGTCAATGTTCAATATCCTCCGAAGATACGGGATGAAGCTTAATCCGCTAAAATGTCATTTTGGAGTCGCATTCGGAAAATTCCTTGGGTTCATCGTCAACGCCTGAGGGATAGAGGCCAACCCTGGAAAGATCTGGGCTATTAGGAATCTTCAAACTCCAAGGACCATAAAGCAGGTTAAGAGTCTTAATGTGAAGGTTGCAGCACTAAGCAGGTTCATCTCGAAATCAACTGACAAATGCATACCCTTCTTCGATCTGATACGAAAAGGGAAACGAAACTTCGAATGGACTACGGAATGCGAGGGCGCATTTCAATCACTAGTTCAACTTCTTTCCACCCCGCCGATTCTTTCAAAATCAGTTGACCGTGAACAGTTATATCTCTACCCGGCGGTATCTGAAAATGCAATCAGTGCTGCGTTAGTTCGGGAGGAAGACCGAGTGCAGAAACCGGTTTACTATGTTAGTAAACGGTTAACCGGAGCCGAGAGAAATTATCCTAGGCTAGAAAAGTTGGCATATTGCCTAGTCATCGCCTCGAGGAAGCTCCATCCGTATTTTCAGGCTCATCCCATCACTGTGTACGCCGATCAGCCGTTACGACAGGTCCTCACAAGGCCTGAGACGTCTGGCAGGTTACTGAAATGGAACATTGAACTGAGTCAATTCGACATCACATATACTCCAAGAAGGGCCATACACGGTCAAGTCCTAGCAGATTTCATTGCCGAATTCACTGTTCTTGAAGACTTACCTGAGACTAGCAAATCTCCCGAATACATATGGAAGCTGTACACTGATGGTGCATCCAACGATCGGTGCTCGGGCGCAGGGGTAGTGCTTGAAACCCCCGAGGGTCGATCCATATGCTACGCTTTAAAGTTCAATTTCCGTGCAACCAACAATGAAGCTGAATATGAGGCTTTGCTTACTGGGTTGAAGTTAGCCCATGACCTAAGAATTATCGCTGTGGAAATTTACTGTGATTCCCAGTTGGTAGTATGCCAGGTTCGGGGTGAATATCAGGCCAAAGATCGAAGACTAGCTGCTTATCTAACCCGAGTCCAGGAGATGCTTGATCAGTTTGATTATTATACCATTTTCTACATACCCCGAGATCACAATCAGAAAGCCGATTTGTTGGCAAAGTTGGCAAGTACGGGCGAAGCTCAACAGTTGGGACTCGTTCCTGTTGAAACTCTATCCTCTCCGAGCATTGATCGAATAGAGAATGATTTCACATTTGAAGCTACTTCCAGTAGGGAGTCGTGGATGACCCCCTATCGAGATTACATTGAGCATGGTATATTACCTGAGCGTCGAAGCGAGAAAAGACAAGTTCTCCGAAAAGCTTCACGATTTTTCATTTAGAATGGAGTTATGTATCGAAGGGGGTATTCTATTCCTCTTCTCCGGTGTATCGCGCACGACGAAGTCAAACGAGTGTTACACGATGTGCACGAAGGAGAACGTGGCGATCACACTGGGGGGTAAGCACTTGCCAAGAAAATACTCCGATATGGATATTATTGGCCTACTGTTAATCGCGATGCTGTGGACTATGCTAAAAAATGTGATAAATGCCAAAAACACGCTCGGATTCCTAGAGCCCCACCTACTGAGATAACCCAAATGGTCAGTCTTTGGCTATTTGCAATATGGGGGGTTGATATAATTGGTGCATTGCCTTTAGCTAAAGGTGGCGCGAAGTACGACATCATCGCAGTTGATTACTTCACCAAATGGGCTGAAGCTGAACCTCTTGCAACAATTACGACAAAGAAAGTAATCAACTTCGTAGTACGCAACATCATCTGTCGGTTTGGTCTCCCTCATACTGTTATCACCAATAATGGAGCCCAATTCGACAGTATTGAATTCAAGAATTTATGTCAACGATTCCACATCCATAAGAAATTCTCTGCAGTAGTGCACCCTCAAGCGAATGGTCAAGTTGAAGCAGTTAATAAGGTTATCAAATCTATTTTGAAGAAACGACTGGAAAAGGCCGGGGGCAAGTGGGTTGATGAACTTCCTATGGCTTTATGGGCTTATCGGACGATTCACAAACTACAACCGGACACACACCATTTTCTCTATCTTATGGCTCTGAAGCCATTATTCCAGTCGAAATGGAAGTTCACTCTCATCGTGTGACATATTATGATCCGAAAATGAATGCCATACTACTTGCTGAATCTTTGGATCTACTCGATGAGAAGCGTGAAGAGGCTGATTTGAGGGCAGCCGCATATCGGGGTCGAGTCACCCGAATATACAATGCCAAGGTCAGACCGCGAACCTTCGAACTCGGCGGTCTCGTACTCAAGAGAATTTATCCGGTCCCTTCGCACATGAAACCAAATTGGGAAGGGCCATATGTGATTTCACAAATGCTCGGAAATGGCACGTTCAAGTTATCGACCATTGACGGTCTTACTTTGCCGAGAGCCTGGAATAGCGAAAGTCTCCGTCGCTACTACACATGACAGGCTTTATTTATCTATTTTAGTCAATTTCTTCCTTTGCATTTTATTTTTGCATTTTGAAGTTTGAATTTGTAATAAGGCAACTGATTTTGCCATGCTTCTTTCATTTCAGCAATAAAATGCCATCTCTTCGAGCCAGAGCTGTGATTCATTGAATGTGACGTACAATATCACGATGCACGGAGAGCTAAGTTCCATCATGCGGTGGGATTTATTCAAATAGGGAGTGACTGTGATACGACCGGTCACTCACTAAGTGAAACCCGAGCTCGGGGGCAGAACACTACATCCGCATTTACAAGGATTGATACACGACAATCCTTCCTCTAACTCCAAATTCGCAGAGTGCGAATTGGAGTATAAACATAAACTCTTGGTTCCCAGAGTGCGAACCGGAGTATAAACACTAACTCCAAATCCCCAGAGTGCGAATTGGAGTATAAACATCAACACTTGGTTCCCAGAGTGCGAACCGGAGTACAAACACTAACTTTAAATTCCCAGAGTGCGAATTGGAGTATAAACATCAACTCTTGGTTCCCAGAGTGCGAACCGGAGTATAAACACTGACTCCAAATTCCCAGAGTGCGAATTGGAGTATAAACATCAACTCTTGGTTCCCAGAGTGCGAACCGGAGTACAAACACTAACTCCATATTCCCCGAGTGTGAATTGGAGTATAAACATCAACTCTTGGTTACCAGATTGCGAACCGGAGTATAAACACTAACTCCACATTCCCAGAGCGTGAATTGGAGTATAAATATCAATTCCAGGTTCCCGGAGTGCGAACCGAAACATACAGGCTAACTCCAAATCCCCAGAGTGCGAATGGGAGTATAAACATTAAATCAAGATTCCTAGAGCGTGAATCAGAGTATAATTATCAACTCTAAGTCCCCAGAGTGCGGACGCGTGTTCAAGACTTATGACATATGTGATCATGAGCCAGTCAATGCAATACTTAAGTAAAAGAAAAGAACAATTTCCCATTCCATTAACTAACAAATAGGAGTTTGATTACATGGAAAACCAAGAAATTTCAATTAAGTGGAGGCCGAATCCACACTTATACACGGCTTTAAAAGAACGAAAGAAGAAGTAAAAGAACTGCTATTAACAACTGCATTACAAGTCAAGAAGCTCAATCCTTCTTCTTCCGAGGCTTCTTCTTTGGAGTCGAGCCACTGGACCCACTACCAGATTTCCTTCAAGATTTCTTGTCGTTCTTCGGTTTATCCTCCGGATCCGGCATGATATCGACATCTTCCTCAGAGCTGGAAGGGACAGAGATTCTTTTGGAAGGGCGAACTGAAGGCATAGGAGCTATGACAGGTGTCTAGGCAGCAACGCTTGAGATGGTCACCGTGCCGTCAGGAGAAATTACCATTAGAGAAGATAAGCTTGATGGGGCAGTGCCGCTTCCAAAACCACCGTCCGTTGTCACCGCGGCCATCTCAACGCTTATCTCAGCAAAAATCTCTTCTTCTCGAGACAACCGAGCTGCACTGGATACACTGGTGGTCGACATGACAGAACTAAAAGCTGGAGCGACTCCGCTCATTACGAATGAAGGATCAGGAAAAGGTTCAAGAGAATGACCAAGAAGCTCCTCAATCATTTGAGTATCAAATGACATCGAGCTCCCGCTCCAATGTCGCCGGCCATGGCAGCAGTTGTAATAGCTTCGGTAACGATAGCTCCCTGCGTTGGATATAGGACCGGAGGTACTGGGGCACGGGCGCAACACTTTCAATCACTGAACAAAGAAGAGCAAAAATAGTCAGCCCAATAAATTCACTCCAAGATCGTCGTTTTAAGACACGAGGGAAATGTTCGAAGTACCTTCTTTGCCTTGCCTCGGAGCTTGGACATGTTCGGAGGCAACAGTCTTAGCGGGAGATAATCTCGGTTGATCCGGATTGTAGGCAGGAACGATTTGTGGATCAGTGGCAGTAACTTCGGACGAAGTCGGGACTGAAATTTCAATACTCTCGCCGTGATGCGCAACACCCAAACCCTCACCGATCTCCATCTGCTGAATACCGAGTTTTTCTTTCTCGATGGAGATTATCACTTCATGAAGAATTCTTTTCTCTTCCTCACTGAGCAGACGTGATTCAAGTTCAAACTCGTCCAGTGTTTCATCTGGACAAGATATCTTCTTGTTCTCCACTAGTTTTTTCCAAGCACTGTAGAGAAGCATAGAGTAATCTCCTAGCCAGGCGAGATTTCTGTGCTCTAACACATTAGCATTATATGTATCCAGGAGTTCGTCAAACTCAGCCTCCATCTTGAACTGCTCCGCCTGAATTTTCTCCTCCACTTCCGTTTCCATCACCTTGACCTTTGCGACCGCTGCATCGCGCTCAGCCCGAAAAGACACGGCTTGCTCACATGCCTCCTGAGCGGCCGTATTAGCATCATCCCTTTCCTTACTTATGTCGCCAAACTTGGCCTTTAACTCCTCCTGTTCTCTAACTGCCGCATCCCGCTCGGCCTCAACATTTTTGTATCGATGGCCCAAGTCTTCTACTAAGGTGCAATGCGCCTGTTGCATTTTTGCTATCTCTACTAGCGTCTCATCGACCTTTTTTAGCGATTCAACTTCAGCCCTGCGGGAGGATTCCGCCTCAGATTGAAGGACCTCAACGATATGATTCTTCTGGGCCAAGTCAGCTTCCAGTTTCTCAATGATTTTGGCTCGGTCAAAGGCTGCTTTTGAAGCTTTAACTGCCGCCTTGTACCATTCCTTGTACTAGGCGTAGAAGTCATGGGTATAACTGAGTGCTGTGGTCACAGCATCTTCAGGAATTCTTTTAAGGTTAGGAAGGAAGATGTAAGCGTCAAAGCATATTTTCGGGAAGTCTTTCTTTAGTTGGGCGATTCTGATGGCCCCTTCACCAGATGGTTCAATAGGAGCCTCCTCCACAGCTGTGGTCGTAACAGTTTCAGTCCTAGAACGATGCGATTCAGGCCACGAAATCTGTGAAGATGGCTGCTGTCGCAAAGGCTCAAATACATGTGTATGGCTTTTGGGTGGCGGAGGAGAGCGAGAAGGAGAATGGTATCTCCGATCTCTGTCCAAGCGTTCCTGACTAGAGTAGCTTCGGGAATAGTCCCTCGCATGATATTCTTGCCCATAATACTTACCTTCACGATCGCGATCGGAATCCCCATGACGAGATTCATAGTAGGACAAAGGACGATGCACTCTTCGGAGTTTATCCAATGTAGATGGACGGCCAGACATAGCATCTACAAAAGAGAAACAACTCAATTAAGCACCAAGTGAAGGCACTACGATGTATGCGGAAGTCATGTAGTGTTGTGAAAGTGTATGCAAATGTGCAAAACCCCCAACCAACCAGAAGTGTCGATTTCACTAACGGGTAAAGGCTCGCATATTTCTAATGCTTTCCGGAGTTCTTCCAACCCAGACTCGTGGTAGAGAGATACGTACTCCGGGATGGGAATGTCATCCAGCCCTCTAAAAATATCTCCTGATTGACAAGGAGCGGCATCAGAGATAGTAATTCCAGGGATGGAACGAGATAGACCTACAGACTTCCGTCTCTTAAATTTAGGGACAACAGCCTTGCCTTTCCGCTTCTCTTCTATTCGGGAAAGATCAGCCGCTAGCTCAGTATCTGTGGGCGTCCTTTCATCGTCGCTCGCTTCTCTTATTACTATGCTGGGTTTTCTTTTCACAGTTTTCTTCTTTTTCTTCTAAGCCGGTTTCGCCAACCCCTCAATAACAATGCTCTGGTTCATTTTGATTAATCCCAGTATCCTTAAGTTGTCGTCAGTTAACACCGAGTCGATATGCCTTAAGTCGCTCGGGACCTCTTGTAAGCTCCGAACAATGCCTCTATAATATCCACCGTCAGGCCTTGAAATGATGGCTATAAGAAGGACAAAGTATTAGTACAAGTGTTAATAATAGCTATTCAAGAAAGACTTGCGACACTTACGTCTAGACAGCCATCACCTAGCAAACCCTGGGGGGCACCAAACGAAAAACCATTCGGCTTTAAAGTAGCTAAGTCTAGTCCAAGCCCAGGTCACAACCTGGCAGTTTCTGACTGCTTCAAAAAAAGTAAAAGATGGGCTATCACCCCTACTTTTAAAATTAAATATGTATCTAATCTCAGACGGCCTTGGCGGACGAAAGAAACAATCCATAAATATGATAAAAGGCACTATTCAGCAACGCGTGTCCGTTAGGATGAAGTTGTGAGGGAGCAATTCCTAAAAATGACAGCATCTCTCTGATGTACTGATTAAACGGAGGAAGAGTTCCAGCCGCACAAGCATGACGGTAGAACGTAGTGTACCCTTCGGGCGGATTATGAGGTCTGTCATCAGCACCCGGTAACAACACATCATCCGGAGATAGGTTATGTTTCAGATATATCTGGCCCAACAAAGATTCGAAGATATTGGACTGGACGGAGTCGATAGGTTTCTCGATAAATAAAGCATCCGGCAATTCATCCGGAGCCGGATCAATTACTTCGGCAGGAATATCAGGAATTTCAAGCATAGGAGGGGGTGAACTCTGTACCTTTAGCTGTTGGGAGCTCGAAGATTCCATAACTGGTTAACTCGTCGGAAATCATCATTAGATGCTAAAAAGCCCGTGCATTCCCTAGTGTAAAGTGTATGAATGTGTTGTGTTGTGCGGTGCTGTGTATTGCTTGAAGGGACTTGCAAAATTAATAGAAATATACAAACGAAAAAGCTACAGAATCCAGTTGCAATGACCCTCGTCGCCGACCGTCATCACTAAACTATTTTTATGATGGAAATTGATTCGGATAGAAGTAGTTATAGTTCCATCGATGAGCTTCGAAAGGCGGTCAAATATGCGGTTTAGTTATCAAGTCCAAATATGCAAAGGTGAAGCTCGTCGGAGTTATGCTAAAAAGGTATCAAAAAAGCTTCTGATCGATCACAGGAGGTTTCTGATCGATCACAGGCAGTTCGTTCGAATCCATCCAGGCACCAATTCGAATCGATACTGAGGGCACATTTCGAATCGATGTTCCGAGAGCCGAGTTCGTATCGATCAAAATAGGGTGTCTTCGAATCGATATCTAGTTGCCTAGTTCGTACCGATCAGGAATCCCTCAACTTGACATCAATTACATTCGAGTCGATACCTTTCGTATCGATCATAAAAATATGATTCGTATTGATCTAAAGTTAAAGACTTCGAATCGGCCATTGGCTCATTTTTCGTATCGATCATTTCGAATCGATACGATCCATCTCCATAGCCATCGGTATGAACTATGTCTTCTCCAATAAAGCATCTCAGAGATCGATGCGAAACCCAATGGAAAGGACTATCGCCTTCGTCGACTCGAACATCGAACCCCAGATCGATTCGATTTTATTCTGTCCACTCCTTCTTTTCCAAACTAGATCTGGTTTTACCAATAGCCAGAACGGATAATCAACAAAGGAAGGATGGATCTGAGATAGTTTTGTTGCTTGAATTCGTGGTTGATTACCTGATTTTAAGGAAGGATTCAAAGAGTTGTGAGTTTGAAACTGATCGAATCGATGGCGTGATACAGTTTTATCTTCCCTGATGCTTCGAATCGATAGGAAAAATGGAGGCGGCAGTGAAAAGTAAAAAGTGAAAAAGGATGAAGTCCAGAGTATTTATATTCAACTCAGAAGGCAATCGGGTCGATTCACCTTCCGGTCCATGTGACCGGTCACAGCAAGTTAAACCACGGATCGGTTCGAACGCTCTGTTCGAATCCATCGGACTCTGCCTTCATCGAGACGAAATGGACAACGAAATCCATTGATATGAAGTGCACAATTTAGACAACTGGAGACAGAGTAAACATCGACTCGAAGCCTCTGCTTGCATCAACAAACTCATTACTCCACCCACTGCATATCGATACGAATAGCGGTTTCGTATCCATCACGATTCTAGCATTAGCATTGATACGAATGAGCATTTCGCATCCAACAACACAGGGTCCATCGATACGAGACACTGAGGTACCGATCGATTCGAAGTGTCTATTGTATAACCATCGACTCGCAACTATACCGGTCTATCAATGCGAACGTTATTTTCGTATCCAATAAACCCATCGATACGAACGACCATTTCGTATCTATCAATTCGACCCGCATCGATATGAAAAACTACTTTTCAACCTTTTACATCGATTCAGGAGAGGATCGATACAAGAGGATAATCCAAAACAACCATCAAACGTTGATACAACTCAAATTTCACATCGGTTCAGGAGAGGATTGATATGGGATTCGATAAAAAAGAGAGAAGAGTTTGAGCTGACAACGACTCGTGAACGTGCAACGTTAACGAGAGTCAGGTTAACATATATGCACATGTGTTGGACCAATGTTCAACTTTCAACATTCAACAGGAATTGAATACTCATCTCATAATGATTGCGACAGCAAACATCCAATCACTATCACACAGCAGTCGGTTACGGCAATACAGAGTACAACTTTTGATGAAAAATGCGATAATCGTTCAAAGAGAAACTGCAGCTTTTCAAAGCACGTCATGTTTCCACAAGACGTACTTTGGGGGAAAATGTTATCCCGCTTTTTGGCAAAGCCGTGATACCAAAAGATCGATTGAAAACAAAGGACAGTTCGTCTCAGAGATTGGTCATGCTTCGCTTCACTATGGATATCGCTGAATTTTTTCCGAGTCCAGATTGAGCTACAATTGATAAGACATGACAAGAAAGATCATAGAAGTCAGCATCTCAAATTTCAAGTCAATCCGAGTTCATACGCTCGAGTTATGATCGATTCAATTTGAAGAGGAAAACCACAAATTCGTATCCATCGAACCACCTGGTTTCGTATCCATCGATGTCGTCTCCTTCGTATCCATTGACAGGGTTTATGTTCGAATCCATACAAGATATCACTAGTTCGAATCCATCAGTATAGCCTGAGTTCGAATCGATGGCATTCGCATCGATCAAATGGAAGATGACCTTGCCGCCGTCTGGTTCGTAACCATCAAGCTTGGAAGTCCTTCGAATCCATAGAGGTATTCCTCTTCGAACCCATTCTGCGACCTCCTATTCGTACCAATCAACTGGGACCATTGAGATCGATACGAACAAAGCTATGCACCGACTCCAAAAACAATGATGCGTTCGTATACACTAGAGCACCTCACTTCGAATCCATCCTGTGCGGTCATTTCGTATCAATCAACCCAAGCAAGACACGATCGATACGAATGATATATTGTTCGAATCCAGGGGTGGTTGAAGCCTTTCGAAGCCATCGAGTCAAGGTGGCGAAGTCTACGGGACGACTTGATCAAATTGAAGAAAAAGGCGGAACGAATACGCAAGTTATGCTCCACGTCATCACGAAGACACGCGATACCATCGATGTGAAGCAATCGATTCGAGCGAAGCAACCCGACAAAGATCATCATTTCGAATCGACCATATCTCAAGATCCATAAGTCCAAATGCCACGAAATTTTCACAGAAGCTTGCATACATGTTGAAGAATGTCCACACCAAATTTCACCTCGATTGGATGGTTTTCTGATCGATTCGAATGTAGTTCGAATCGATCCCAAAGTGGGCCCAAATTTCCTGAGGCCGGGCATGTGGGCCCCCTCACGTGCCAGAAGCAGTCTCCCGAATTTTCAGCGAAATATTAGCATCCTACGCCTATAAATAAAGCCCCTGGTCATTCAGAAAGGGGATCGGAGAATTTTGAGAGAAAAAGTACGCCCGGACGCTGCTAGAATCACTCCATATCATCATCACTGCCATTGATTTCGAATTTCGACTTACTATCTGCTGTACTTCATAGTATCGAGCAATAAAGTGACAAAACTTGTAATCTTCAAGTATCGAGCAATAAAGTGACAAAACTTCATAGTGGACGTAGGCGATACGCCGAACCACTCTAAATTACCGTCATCCGTGCAATTTAATTTTCTGTGACTTGGAGTTTTTGTTAGATAATCCTTATTTTCAATTTGATTTCTTCATTTATTATCTCTTAAGAAACTTCCAAGAGTGTTGTGCCCAATTTTGGTGCAAACAATACCCAACAATATGAAGTGGTATACGAGGTATATAAACTTCTGGTTCTACCTCAACATCTTCTAGCTGATCCGATGCGATCATTATGCCTGAGTCATGCATAAACTTCCATAGATGAGAGACATGAAAAATGTTGTGCACGCCTACCATATTCTGAGGTAAGTCGACCATACACGATAGCTTCCTAATTCTCTCAACTATCGAAAAAGGACCTACGAATCTTGGTGCCCACTTCCCATTTCTACCAAATCAAACTACATTCTTTTGAAAAGCAAACTTTATAAACACCATATCTTCAACATAAGACTCTAACTCTCTTTGTCACTTATCACATAGCTTTTCTATTGATCCTGAGCAACTTTTGTTTGATGCCGAATGACCTCAATCTTCTTCGAAGTCCCTCTAATCATATCTAGCCCTTCCGACCGACATGAAGGAATGTTATATGGTCGACCATACGATGCTTCATACGAAGCTGTACCAGTAGTCGACTAATAACTGTTGTTCTATGCAAACTCCACCACATGCAAATGATCATCCCATGATCCGCCAAAGTCTATAACGCATGCTCGCAAGAGATCTTCCAATATATGATTTACTCTTTCTGTCCATCCGTTTGCGGATAATAACCTGTATTAAGATGCAGTTCTGTACCTAACACCTCTTGTAAGCTCTTCCAAGAAACCCACTAGTGAGTGTTGGACGAATTCCCACCGGACCGAGACCACCGAACCAACAAGTTGGACGAATTCCCACCAGACCGAGACCACCGAACCAACCCCTTCGGCACCAATCCTCTGCCACCGAGCCAACTCCACTCACCACTGAATCAATCCACCCCCCCTCTCATCACCGACCACACTACCGAATCAAGGTAAAAAGGCCCTACCGAACTAGCCAACTCCGCTCACCACCGAATCAATCCACCCCCCTCTCATCACCGAACCACACTACCGAATCAAGGCAAAAAGGCACTACAGAACCAGCCACCTCCAACCATCACCGAACCAATCAACGCCTTCATCCACTGCCGAACCAAAACACCACCGGACCAGAACTCAATTCTCCACTCACTACCGAGCCAAGGCGTTACCAAATCAACAATGCCAGGCCAGGTCACATCAGCCCAGGCCCACCAGCAGCTATATACATCCAAGACCCCTGCTCCTAACCTCACTCTATAAATAGAAGGGCAGGGGTACAACAATGGAGACAAGTTTGAGAGCTCAAGCACGGATAGAACTTTCAAACAACTTTCATACACTTGTGATAAAAGCTTTGTACTTGTAATCCGAACAATAAAGGAGAATAACATATGAAGTGGACGTAGGCACATTCTGGCCGAACCACTATAAATCTGTGTGTCTTTTACAGTTTAGTCCCTGCTTTTTACCTATTTGTATAAATCACCCAAATCACTAAGAACCACATAAAATTAACTAAAACATATGACTTGGAGGTGTTTGCCCATTTTTTGTGCAAACAGTGAACAACGGCTTTTGGTTGCTCACAATGCTCTTCGGCACACTGTGAAATTGTATTATCCATTTTAAATACAACTCCACCAGTTTGGATGTCGTTCTACTTGATTTGACGAGTATAAACCTCGCACTCTTGGTCAACTGATCTACTATGACCCAAATGTCGTCATACCCTATGCGAGTCCTTGGCATTCCATCAAAAAATCCAACGAAACTTGCTCCCATTTCTACTTAAGAATCTCTAATTGTTGCAACAATCCACTAGGTTTCTTCTACTCTGTCTTCAAAAACTAACATTTTATACATTTCAAGGTGAATGCGCCAACATCCCTCTTCATACCTTCCCAGTAGTAGGTCCACGTCATATTTCGATACATCTTGTTACCACCAAGATGAATAGTCAATCTGGAATGATGTCATGCTTTTAGCACTTCATCTCGTAATCCATCAACATTAGGAACAAATAATCTTCCATTCTTATGAAGCCAATCTTCTCGGTCGAGTTCATATTGCTTCATGTCTTCAGATCCTACTCCTTCCATATTCTTTGTTATGACCTTCACCAACCTAGCTTCTGACTAGCATCAATCCTTTCAATTAGAGTATATCTAATAGATAAGCTTGCCAACATTTTAGGCTCTAGCTCACGGTGAGGCCTGAAATCAAATCCTGCAATATATTCTATCTGCTTTCATTTCAAGAACATTGCTCCCAGCCTAGCATATCTTCTACTCAATGCATCGATGACTGTGTTCCCTTTTCCTGGAGTGTAGGAAATACTAAAATCATAAGAGGTTAAGAATTCCAACCACTGTTGTTGTCGAAGGTTGAGATCCTTCTGAGAGAAAAGGTACTTCAAGGATTTATGGTCCGTAAATAGCCCAAACCTCTCTCCCAATGGATAGTGCCTCCACATCTTCAAAGTAAAAACAATCGTTCCAAATTCCAAATCATGAGTTTGGTAATTCCACTCATGAGTCTTTAGCTGTCGACTCGCATAGGCAATAACTTTCCTCTCTGCATCAGCACTGCACCCAATCCAATACCACTGACATCGGCGTATACTGTCAACTCTCCGTTTCCACTTGGAATGGTCAATGCTGGTGCACTCGTAAACCTCTCTTTCTGACTCACAAATGCATGCTCCCACTTTGCATCCCATACAAAAGTCTGATTCTTCTTCGTAAAGTTGGTCAATAGTGTTGCTACCTTCGAGAAGTCTTTTATAAAGCGTCAATAATATCCCACTAACCCTAGGAAATTTCTCGCATCCATAGAATTTTTGGGCTGATTTCAATCTTGGACTGCTGTGATTTCAATCTTGGACCTCTGCCTCCTTCACAGGATCCATTGCTATACCTTGTACCAACACAACATGACCCAAGAATTTCATTTCTTTTCTCTAAAAGTGACACTTAAAGAACTTTTCTCTCAACTTGTTCCTCTTCAATATCTCTAGCACAATCTTCAAGTGCATTTGTTCCCCACTTCAGTTCTGGAGTAGACAAAAATATCATCCATGAACACAAGCACAAACTTATTCAGCTGGTCCATGAAAACCCGATTTATGAGATCCACAAAATATGATGGAGCATTGGTTAACCCGAATGGCATCACCATCCACTCTTAAAAACCCGATGGTGTACGAAATGCAGTAATATGTACATTCTCCTTCGCTACTCTCAATTGGTGAAATCCCATCATCAAGTCCACTTAGGAGAACACCTTTGCACCGTGCAGCTAATAAAACAATTCATTAATGCATGGGAGTGAATACTTGCTCTTCTTCATCACTTTATTCAGCTCAAGATAATCCACAAAACCTCAAAGAGTCATCCGCCTTCATAGCGAGTACTACAGGTGTTCCCCACTTAGATATGCTTCTTTGAATGAACTTTTTCTTCAATAAGTCATTCACTTGTACCTCAAATTTCTTCTACTCTCCGGATGCCATATGGCTCAAAGGCATAACAACCAGTCAGTTTCCTTCACCAAGTCTATCCAAAACACGATCCCTCTATGCGACGACAATCCAGTCACTTTCTCAAAGACATCTGGATACTCTCTACATATTGGCACATATGACAGTCCCTTCTATGAAACCTCAAGCAAATATGGAAAGCTAACCATCACCCCGTCATCTGGTAGGTAGCTAATCATTACCGTTCGCCCATCCACATCTTCAATTATCACCAACAGCTTCCTGCAATCCACTATGGCCACATACTTCCTAAGCCAGTCCATATCCAATATAATCCCGAACCAAACAAAGTTCAAAATAAAACAATCACAAACCAAAGAACATTCATGACTCGACAAATCTAGGCCATGAAAATCCATGAAAAGACTAGTAAAGCCTCCAATAGGGTTTGTCACAATTAGGGCTCGGTCTAGCATCTTATGTTTCAATCCCAACCTATCTACTAGGTCACTACAGATGAATGAATGAGAAGCACCGGTATCAAACAAAACTCGACAGAAACATCACTAATAGAAATTATATCTTGAATGTTGACTCCTTTTCCCTTCTTCTTCGCCGAGGGAGCACTCAATAAAGTTGGGACTATGTTCAAGGCATACATTTTCACTTCCTGCTTGCCCTTCATCGGATTTCGGCAATTCTTCTTCAAATGCCTAGGCTTGTCATAGTCATAATATTTCCTCTTCTTACTCGCCTTGCAGTCTTTAATCAAATGACCCTTTTTGTTGCATCCAAAGGAAGTAAGTTCTCATTTACCCTTCTTCTTACCACCTTTTCCCTGCAACTATTTTCTCTTTCTGTTACGCTTCTTCTTGCCTTTATCGCCTTGCTGCGATTTGCCTCTTCTTTCTCAGCAAAAACAACAATAGCGGTCTTAGCCTTAGGGTAAAAGCCCTCGTTACGAAGTGCCTTTTCAACAAGCTTCTCAAATGGCTCGTCTATATGGTCCACTAGCTTTTCTCCTAAGTAATCGTCCAAACCAATGATGAATTTCTCATTCTTCCTCAATGTCGATGAATGACATCCCATGCTTAAACAAAGAATCAAATTCTACCACATATTCAGAAACTATCATCTCTCCTTGCTTGAGATCAGCAAAATTTCTAAAAAGAACCAATTTCTACGTAGCCATACTCAAATTCTCCTCAAACCTCATCTTAGACTGATCCCAAGAAAATTGGTCCTCTAAAGTAGTAATAATGATAGCATTCCACTAATTTAAAGCTTGACCCTAAAGCTATCTCGAAGCCAATTTTCTCTTCATGGCATCCTCCACCTCCATATCACCAAAGATGCGCTTACAAGTATCCAACCAATCTTGCACTTCTATAGCTGACTTCGTCCAATGGAATGACTTCCCTCTGGGAGTAAAACAATTTTTATTCAACTTGACGAAATTAGCCCTAGGTGCTTGCATAGGAGCATATCCGCCAACCACCACTATAGGAGCATTCTTCATCATATTAGCCATCATTGCATTGAACATGGCTTGGACATCAGGCATAGCAGCTCATGATCCTGCTCTTTCCCTACTCCTTAAGAAGAATTGCTCACAGCATTCCTTGTATGCAAGCTCATTCTTATTTGTAACAGGAATGATCACTAACTCATAAAGAAAACTATGTCTGTAGTACTCACTTGCATGCCACTTAACCATATATATTACTATATAGTTTTGAAAACCAAATTTAGAACAAGTACCCACTCTCTCGTTTATATATACACTCAAGATTTAGTCTAAGGTGATAGCTCCTTCCTTATCTCTACTGGATCATGGTATCAACTTCAATTAATCATGCCAAAGCTTTGATATCAAATATGGCGACCGTCCTAAACCACTAGCACCAATAGCATATAATACTGTGATGTCCATGCCCAGCCGATATAGGACGATCATCAAGATTGCAATATACCAAAATAGCATATAATCTATCATATCTCATAGTGCATGGATAAAATAAAATATCACAGATATAATAGAAGAGATAGTAATGACTATGTGAGCAAATCATCATTAGAGCAATGGATCCACAAAGTTATACATCAAATGCAGTAGAGTTTATACAACAAAAGTAAACTCAAATAACCTATCGCAAAATAGAAATAAGCAAGTATTGTCATGGGCTCCATAGCGTTGCTCAGTGGAAAAGGGTAGAAATCTATATATGTCTATAATACGAGATAGCTCCATCCATCTTGTCCTCTGAATAGCTATTGCATCCCATGTAGTTGTTATCTAGTTTATTTATTTAAGAGTGCCCAAGATAATAAGAAACAAAGCATAAAATCTTAGATCAAACAACAGTATGGTGTAAGCAGTAAATGAGCCTTAAAATACTATATATGTAAATATGGTAAGGAATAAGAGTACATGAACCATACCTGACTTGTTCCTGCAACCCAAAGAGTTAGAATATAACACTATAATATGCTACTCTACAATATCATAAACATATACCACAAAATCAAATAAAGGATATCAGTTTTCTAGGTATTCCTATCTCTAATACCTACTTACCATGATACCTATGAGTGATAGCCGACTAAAGAAAGCAACCAAAGAAACCATAACATCAATCAAACTATTCTAACTATCACTCTATGTGCTCTGAATATATGATAACACGTATGACCCCCAAGCCAGGGACTAATGGAAATCTAAGGTATACAGGTCTCTCGATTGACCCATAGGCATCTCCACTTACAATACCCCTGCTTCGAGTATAACTGAAAATTCTGTTAGTCATCGATGATTGGTTAAAACATACACCTAAGCCCACCTTTGCTCCATTTGGGTACCGAGCCCTTCTTGGTCAATCCAGTTTCAATTATTCACAAGGAACCCCTCCACGTTCCCCGATCATACGGCTCATCCCTTTATGAGCTGCCATCTTCGAAACCTACTTCCAACACGAGCCAACATCCGAAGACCATAGCTTTTCATCATGCTGTTATATCATTATCTAACCTGATACGAATGAGCTAACACCTCTAGAACGATCTATAGAACTTCTACGTCAATCATAGAAGTTCCACCTTTCAGCCTTGATCCTTGATAACTCAGTGTCGAGTTATAGGCATAGCTTGGTGCCAAGTTATATACTTAACCAACTAGATGCTAAGTTTTCTTCCATGCCTCTAGTGCTCTTCTTCAAGTGCTTTAGACCCTGACTTATTCCTCCTTGGTAACTTGGCCCCAATCTAAAGCTCGTTTTTCTAGTTCTAGAGATAACTCGATGATATGCCCAACCCTTAACAAATCTCTTACATATTTGATATAGAACACCTCATCTAGCCATGCTCTATCCATCCATGCTAACCACCAACTCATAACCTCCTTCCCGATAACTCGGTGCCAAGTTATAGGCATAACTCGTTGCCAATCTAACTTGATAACTCGTTGTAAACTCAAGCACTTAGTCAGTCTTCGAGAATCTTACCATATATAACCTTTATTAGCCATAACTTTCCAAGTCATCAAGTTGATCATTACCCATGAGCTACCACATAACTCGAGTCCGACTTATCTCCTTAACTCGATGCCGACTTATCACTTTGCATCAAATCAGGGTGCGAGTTATCCTACAGCCTCCCGCCATGCTTCAGAGCTTATCCACTAAGTTTCGTCCAATTCCAACCAACATTGCCTCTTATTTGCTCAATCTCTGAGCTAACCTTCTATGCAATCACAACACTAGCAAACAACATCAAAGCGTATCATCTAAACATAGAATAATAAGCAATTTTGTCCAATCAAACTTGTAATCCATCAAAATAATGTAAATACGGAAATTTCTAACATAGATCAACATATAACATTAATATATGAACGTAAATCAAGGTGATTTCTAATCAGTCTATATCATATGCATGGATTAACATGAAATTAAAGTTGAAAAAGGTTTTTATGGCCAAAAATCAATTTAAACCATGTTGAATCATATAATTCTACTGTATAAACAAGTGCAGTATAGTGAGAAGGCATAAACCACTCACCAATTACCAAATTCAACCAATTTGTATGTATAACTAATCCAAACAATGAAGAAAAGCACTCCAAATCAAGAAAATCGATAATCTCTATCTTCTAATTGAGGATCCAATCTCTAATCGACAACCTAGTATGATATAGAGAACAATTTGGGTGATTTTGAATGAAATTAGGATGAATCTAAGGCTAATTAAGGTTTATACCTGATTTAGACTAAGGGGGAAAAGATTTATTTTGACTCTTCAACCCTCTATTTTAGTATTCTCTAATTAGACTAATGGGCTCACTAGTGGACATAATTAATTACACACTAATCCTAGCCAACAGCTTTAAAACTTTTAATAGACATAACTTTCTAATCGCATGTCTGTTTTTCAATTATGACCACTTTTCGAAATGAGAAACCATCATCCTGAAGCAAAGGAACCAGTTTGAGATCCTAGTTCGAGTCATATCAAAAGTTATAGCCCAAACAAGATTTTCAGGGTCAAAATGGTCGCATAGAAATTTGAAAATAATCATAGGTGTGTAAAATGTCCCTAATAGTCATATCTCAAAATTATAGAATCATACGACCTCACAAAAATATTTTATGATCCTACGATGTGATGTGAAAAATATGGGTCATTGCGACACTTAATATTGGCATCACAATAGTTTAATATTCTATATCATCTTAGGAATTTATTACTTGTTTGCTTCCTATTGTAAACTTAGCTCCATGGACAATAAGGGACTCGTCTCGTCAGATTATTGTAGACTGAGCTCCATGGACTACCCCGTTCGTTTTGAAAGACCTCCCTTAAGGGTTATCTAGCCTTTCCCTAACAAACATACTAGCAAACAACTATGGCAGCGCATGACCTATCGTGACCTACACTAGTAGGAGGAGTAGCCCGTTAAGTGTAACCCTCGTCTTAGCGGCTAACTGCTTCGGACCGGTGACATTCTCGACCTACGTACAGCTCATACTCCTTAATATGGCACCAACACATCGACATAGTGTCAATCATTTCTCAACTTTCCATTTAGATTGTCTAATGCAATCAAGGCTATACCCCTCCTAACAGTTGAAGTAGACCCTATTTAACGACCGCCTTACAGCACAGTGCAAATGGTAGTTAAAGGAAACAAAAAGAAGTAAGATGAAGAAATAGAAGAGAAAAGAATGGAAAAGAAGAAAAAGAAAGCATCAAATAACTAAATTACTTATTGCATATCTCACATCACATTAGAGTAAGTATAATAATCAAATCATGTATAAAACATTAGAGACCGTAATAACAATGTGAATTAATTGTCTATATATAAGATCCACAAAGCTATATAATACCATAATAGAGTTTATACGGTGGGAAAATAAACTCCACTAGTAAACTATCTCATAGTAGTAAATCAACACTGTCAAGGCTCCACAATGTCACACAATGGAAATGTAATAACAAATGCACATATAAGTATAGATAACCTCACCTCCTGTCGGTCCACTTGTCGAATTCCATAATCATCCACCTTCTCTCAATCTACTCATCTAAGAGAACCCGAGATGATAGAAAGCAAAGCATTAAACCTTGGGTCATACAACAGCCTGGTATAAGTGATATCAAATCTCAAAATCCTATAAAAGTCGATAATATACAGAACAGAAGGTATATAAAACATACATGACATGTCCCTGCAACTTAGAGTCAGCACATAAACATAACTAATATGTTTCTCTATAACATCGTAAAAAGGGTATACCATACTCAGTATCTATCAGGGTGCCTAAGCATCTCCACCTACAATCTCTACTCCATACCAAGTAAACTTCAGGTATCTAGGTATCTCCATCCATACCTTCTCCACACTAAGTCAAGTCAGAGTATCCAGGTATCCCTACCACAATACCTACCTAGTGTGAAATCCCTAGGGCGACAAGTAACTAGTGAGCAACCATAACAAACATAGCAACCATCAAACAATATTAACTGTCACCCAATATGCCAGATATATGATGACTCATATAACCCTCAAAGACTGTCAAGGACTAGTGGAAATACCGGTTCTTGATTGTGCTCACTTCACACACCGGTCAGAAAACCCCGCACGGTTGTCTCTTGTGATACCACTGTACCACCTGACCTAAACCCTATTGGTCTAGGGTATAGACTGGTGCTACCAGCCCTCGGGTGGCCCCGTATATAGTACCCCTACTTTGAACACAACCAGAACACTCTGAGTAATTAATGATCCCTAGTCACAAACATATCCATCGAGCCCTACTCACTCGATACGGATCTGAACCCTGATGGTTCACTACAGTTTTCTGGGCAATGAGCCCTAACACTCATCCAAGTCCACTATTTACAGCATCACTCCAATCCGAGCAGCCATCCTCAATCCTTCTCACTACTTGAGCTCCTGATCGAAGAACCCTACTATTATGGCATCCAAATCCCAGGTTCTAGCATGATCCATACAGTCCTGATACTATCATTCTAGAGCTTACTATCTGCGATATTAAACTACCAAGTCAAAGCAGCACACCCCTATCTCGCCATCAAAATCACCGGGTCGAAGCACCACATCCCTGCCTCACCATCAATGTCGCCAGGTTGAAGCACCACATCCCTACCTCGCCATCAATATCACTCGTCATAGGGTAATAGCATCTAATCTCCAAACCGATCAGACAAACAACCCATCACATCGCGCATCATGAAATCTTATCGACGTCCAAGCCACATATCGGTCAAATTGCCAATCAACAACAGTCTACTCTGGTCAATACCATCCACCTTAGTCTTGTATGTAACCAAACGATTAAGTATAGACCAAATGGAAACGTCCGACATCCACGCTGAAATCTAGGACATCTGGCACGTATCCTAAACCCTCTTCTATAGCTCATCTTGTGCAAAAGATCCCCGCATGTGCGAAATTCCAACGTACAAGATGCAACCTAAAGTAAAATCACCGCTAATTGGCGTTTTCAACCACCATAGCCAAATAATAAACAAGCCAAACAGTTAAACATGCATCCATACATACATACATCCGAACAACTATATACCCATCCAAAACGTCATACATCCGACATAATAATCCATCCATATTAATGAATGTAGGAAATAATGTCAATAATAGATATAATCTAATAATTCCCTAACTATAGCACGATAATGGAAAATATGCGATATTCTTTATAAATCATTTAAAAATATATATTCTTTTATACAAATATAGTTGTTGTATAATAGTAGTAATAACACATTTAAATGCCAAAAATTATTCCCAGGCATCAATATAACAATAAACAACCAATCATAGTAAACTGAGAGAAAATATCACTCACCTCAACTAAATTTGTCCAAACCAGTGCCCAAGATCTCGCCAACATGATCCAAAGCAAGAAACGACGTCCAAAACGGACCTCGTATGCAAAAGTTAGAGCAAATATAGGAATCATTAGTAGCGAAATAATAAAATAATTAACTAATTTCCATTGTTAGTTGCTAATCTTTCCTCCTCAATCAAGCCTATACGCGCACGAAACCATCGTCGTGCATAATAGTTTCTTCTCTCCCTCAATTCTCTCTCGATACTCAACAATTCCTCGTTTTGTTTTCGTGAAATGACTCCACTTCACAATCTCTTCAACCTGCATCCAACCAAACCTCGATTGCATTCTCCCAAGAATTTTTGACCTGCTCGCATGCTTGATTGACTCGGCCATGGACACAAATCGCTAAAGAGGATCGGCCATGCCCAATTTTGGTGGAGAGATGCGCCTCGATGAGTGAAATACGAATACGATCTTCATTTGCACATCAACGCTCCATTCTTTAACAAAGTCGAACCCTAATCCATAGAAAATTAGTCGATCTCGGCCAACGATGATCGAATCAAAATCCACCATCGTCATCAGATATCCTTCGTCGATATGATCTCAACGAACCAAACGGCATGATTTTGGTTTAGCGGATTTGGAGAAATTGATTTTTGAAGATCAAGAATATAGTTCGGCCATGATTTTTTGTGGGCATGTATGAACAGTGAATGATAATTTGGGGGAAGGAGGATTTAGCAGATATTTATATTAAAATATTCCCCCTTTAATAATTTCTCAAATTATATAGCTGTGCGCTTCAAGCCCATACGATCACACGACAATTCTGATCGCCATGAAACTCATCTGCATGCATTCCCTCATTTTCCCAGATCCAATGGCACTAACCATGTCTCCATCTAAGACTGTGCCTAAAAAGGCAAATTTCATGCATTTCGAGACCATTTTAGGCATCAGATCATCTGATCTTGAAATATAGTGATCCTTATTCTTTTTTAATTTGCAATGTCAATCAAAATTCAATGAAAGTGGCCTCGAGTCCTGATTCGGCCGTATGTGGAAAAATCACATTTTTGGGTTTTTACTTAATTGCGATTAAATATTTAAATAAGGTATTTAAATATCCGATCATTAAAAATACAGGTTGTTGCATTCTTCCCTCCTTAAAGAATTTCATCCCCAAAATCACAAAGCCAAGAGAACGTCTCCTAACCCATTGGGCTTCAAAAATATGTTAGATTCCAGAAAAATTCAGTAAACCTCCTTTGGACGACTAAGTCCAATTAACTCTACTACAATAAAGATATGTATACAACTGATATCTTTAACTATACTAAATCATCTATAGCAATCATCAAAAAAGAATGTTATATCAAACAATAACTATCATGCATGCCTAACAATCGCACAAACATAAACTAACATTTCAAATGCTAATAATCTAATCAAACATGCATACATAATATCTAACATCCAAAAGTAGTATCCATACCTATCCTAGCATGCGGAATACTAAACCATCTAGTATAAACATCCAATATGATATCCATAATGAAAGTTGACGCTACAAACAAAGTCTAAAGAGCTACGGACTAATGGTCCTCATGCACCTCACTGTCTACCATATAGAATCGTCGTTTCTCTCATTCCACTGAACCATTATTACTTCCTTCGACCTCCTCCTAGCCTAATTCGCATAACATCTACCAGCACGAATAGGCTTATGAGCTTTCCAAGTCTATAGTTCAGTCTCGATATCATCTAATCCGTTTAGTGCCAAATATCCAAACGCCTCCTATAAGTTCTCAAAAAACCCATTATCGAACAACGGTTTCAGCCACTTACAATGCTCTTAGCATACAATGGAATCACGCCAACCATTCGACAAACAACACAACAAAAACGTATGTCGTAGTACTGGACTTAGGGAATACAAATCTAGCATCATCTGTCAGCCAATCGACTGTGACTCAAATGCTATCTGTCTATCCTTAGTTATTGGCAATCCTTCGATGCAGTCTTAAAACAGTTATTCCCACAACTCGAGAACAAAAATCTCTCATCCCTATAGAACCAACAATCTCCACATTGCATCACCTCTACAGATGCTACTAATTCTTCTAATTTAGCTATGATCTCCACTAGTCTAGATTAATGTCTCTGACTAGTTGCAATCGGCTAAATAAAAGTAGGTCTGACAGTCAAATTAGCCAACACACTCGGCCAAAGCACATTGAGTTCTGAAGTCGTAACCAGTGATAAGCTTGGGTAATAACTATTCTAGGAATATCGCTCCCAAACTGATATGTCTCCCACTCGAATATCAACAACTATATTTCCTTTCAAACGTCTAGGAAATGTCAAATCCATAGGACGCTAAAAATTCCAACCATCGCTATTAGTTAAGGTAAAGATCCTTCTCGGAGAAAAGATTCTGCAATGACAAGGGATCACTGAACAACTCAAACTCCACTCCTAACAGACAGCGGTTCCATCTCCCTAAGCGAACTCTATCGCCTCCAACTCCGAATCAAGAGTCGGATAATACCCCTGATCAGACTCACTAACACGTGTCTACACCTCATGTCTCAAACAAAATCCAGATCCTCTCCTAAACAATAGGTGGACGATACTGCTGCCTTAGGTCCTTTCAGATTTCGAACTGTCGTAACTACAGGATCTACAGCGATGTCCTACTTTGAAGCAACATGACCTAAGCATCTCACTCCCCTCCTTTAGAAGTGATACCATCAAAACCTCCTCACTGATCGTGTCTTGTGCTCCTCTTTCGTCCATGGGTAGATGAAAGTATCATCAATGAACACAAGCACAACCTGCTCAAGTGACCACTCTAATCATGGTCCATGAGATCCACAACATATGTCAATACATTGGTTAGCCCAAATGGCATAACCAACCTAAAATAAAGGTAGTGTGTGAAACACTATAATTGACACACTCATCCAAATTACTCTCAGTTAGTGCAACCTCACTGCAAGGTCCAACTAAGAGAACATCCTCATGTTATAGAGCTGATCGAACAAGTCATCACCAAATGGGAGTATAACTTGTTTGTCGTTTCATCTAGCCCACAACAAACAAAAAACAACTTCAAAGAGCCATCTACCCTACTGAGGAATACAACAAGCGTACCCAAACATACATCCATGGATGAACCATCACCTAAGTAGGTCATCTGCTCGCACCTCTAATCTCATAAGCTCTTTGGACACTCTATGCCTCAAAGGCATATCTACAAGTCCAATCCCTCCAACCAGATTGATATGGAACTCTATCCTTATATGGTGGTAATACAATCACCTCCTTGAGTATGTCCGAACACTCTTCGACTATAGGCACAAATGACTTCCTATCATGTGGAATACCCAGCGAATATATAAGGCTCCCCTACTGGCAACCAATCACTACCGTCTGCTCCTCCACAACCCCGATCATCATCAATGGCCTCTCACAATCCATCACTATTCTGCATCCCCTTCAACCAGTCCATTCTCAAACTATAATGCCAACCTATCTAAACTCCAAACAATCAATGTCTAACAAACAAACAAACACGACTCAATAGGGAAAGGCCTCGACAAAGCCGTATAGGCTGGCTGAGCCCCTAACTTGGTCTGCCACGATCAATGATCAGTAATTATCTCGAGTCTCTATCTCAATATCTAGCCATGGATCTAGAAATAAAGGAATATGAAACCACAACATCAAATAAAACACATACGGAACCACCATATACGGAAATCATATCTTAAATGGTGATGCCCTTTACCTTCTATTTCATCGATGGAGCAATCGACGAAACCTAAATTGCAATCATTAAATATGCTTCCTGATCTATCCCTACTCAACTAGTATGGGATAAACCTTCAACACTATGTACTTATCGGTCAACCTCTTAAAGCCCCCATTAATGTGAGAATCAATCGACCCTCAAGATGATCTCTCTACCCAATGATAAACTTCAATCCAATCTGTATGGAGCATCGACGTGAATAAACAGTACCTCGATATCATATCGAATCTGGCCACATACTCCAACTCAGACATATCGCCATACTTCAAACCAGTGAAAAATTTAATCATACCCGACTTCAGAAAAGTCGAGACAAATCTTCTTCGAAGCGAACTATGAACTAGTCCTAAGGAACGGTCTTCGAGAATCAGAGCTACAGAAACACGCCAATAGTTCATCGTCCGTCCTTGGAGTCATCTAGAGGATGACTTCTACCTCATGGAACCATCTAACTCTAAGTCATCGAAGATCCTTACGCAAGTAACCAAACAAATTTTTCCTCCAATAGCTGACTCCGTTCCAAGGAACGATCTGCCTCCTAGATTCTCATAGTCTATATACCGGTCGGCAAAGTTGACTGCGACCATTTGCACTTGAGCGCCATAACCATCCAGAAAAAACTGGGCATCCAGGAAATGATCCGTACCAACTCTACGAACGTATCCTATCAATCAGGGATAGTGGCCCTAATCCTACCCAATACTCAACTCTAAGGATAGAGTAAAAAGCAGTTGTTCTTCCATGCCAGATCTTTCCAATTTTATAACAAGGATGATCCATCTCTCACAAAGAAAACTGCATCAACAGTGCTCATGTGTGCAACCCAACTCATATACTATGTATGCTACAATATAGTTTTGAAACCCAAAATATATAACAAATATGCACTCTCTCATATACATGCACTCTCTGGATCCAGTCTAAGGCAATAACTCCTACCTAATCTCTACTGGATCGCGGTATCTGTTAGTCCTTGAGATGATGGTTTTGACGACAACAACCTTAGAATAAGATTATAAAACATAAATACTAATATTATAGTTTAGATATATATGTATATGCAGGATTTAACCATGCAGGTACCAAGAATGAAGACTGTACAGTATAGAGATTCAAGATATCAAGATTTCAATAATAAGTAATTTAATTAGGAATTTTGTTAAAACTCCTAAAAAAGCACTGGCATCTTAAAATCTAATTTATTCTTGAAATGTAATCCACTTCGAGTCGTTAAAGCGATGGAACCCTAAGTAGGATGGAACCTACGAAAAATCAGTGGAACATCGTTTTGTATCCATTAACTTTTATTCAAAATGTTTTATAAAATTATATCTTGTTTTCAAAATCTTCCTTTTAAAAGAATCAAAAACATCTATCCTGGTTTTAATACTTTTAGCCTCAAAATAATCTTTATTTCCAAAATCAAATTATCCTTGGTTTTTAAACTATCTTTAAAAATAATATATTTAACTTTTAATATTTATACTTAGATTTCAATATAAAATTATAGTAAAATTTTATATACACCAAAATATTATTCTCTATATTTATTTATGTATTTTAACTATAGTTAACTATATTTATAAAGTTTAAAATAGTGTTAATACAAGATAGAAGTCATTTTCAAAGAAAAACAAATTACCAAAATTTCGTTAAGCATGTCAACATCCTCAAGTACACCATGTCGACGTGATAGCAGTTTATTTCAAAATTTTGAATTTTAAAGGAAGTGTCTATTCGTCGTATCCTTTCACGAATGGACATGGTTGTTGTTCTACTATAAATAGGGATAGTTTTGAACGAATTTACAACCATTTTTTTCTTCATATTTCACTCCACTTCTTCTTCCACATTTCTTGATACACATTCTTACCATTACTCTGCCGAAATCAACATTGAATCTAACTAGATCATTTCTGGTTTGATTTTCTATCACTATCTCAACAAGACCTCAGTGTTATTGAGAGTTATAGACTTCTTTGTAATCAATTTAGCGAGAAAATGTGTGATTATAACCATGGAAATCAATCAAGTGAAAAAAGGTGTGATTGTAACCTTGGAAATCAATTGGGTGAACTTGTTGCCCCTGAAATCAAGTATCTCTACCTAGAGGATTGTGAATCTAGAGTGGTGTACATCATGGCCTTGAAATCGAGGGTGTAATTGTACAATTGCTTTTGAAAGTAAATCCGCACTTGTGTGCAGGACTGGATATAAGGTAACTCTGAACCAGTATAAAATCTGGTATGTTCTTTCCTTTATTGCTTCTACTTTATTTCTGCATCTGTATTTAATTCTGTGATCATATCTGTGTCTGAATATTGCGTACATTTGTGTTCAAATTAACAAAAACTCAAAAAGATTTAGTAATTCCTTTAAAAACTATTCACCCCCTAGTGTTAATCCTAGCCTTAATATCTGTATTCCGCATTTCTCACATTTGGTATCAGAGCAAGGTTTCAAAGTTTCATAATATGATTTTTGAAAAAGTTTTTAAAATGCTATGTTTGAAAAACTTGTTAATACTAGTTTAGAAATATTCAGATCATCATTGTCTCTTGAGTCTGCATATAATCAATATTCAAATTCAAGTTGTCTAGCAAAATTGTTTGATGTGTAGGAAACATGCTTTATGGGTGTTGAGGAATCAATTCACAATGGACAAATTACGCAGATCAAAAAGAATAAATGGATACTCGATAGTGGATGCTCTAGACACATGTCTGGGAATCCAAATATGCTGAATGATATAATATACAAAGACGGAGGACTGGTTAACTTTGGAGACAATTCAAAAGGATATGTGATTGGCATCGGCAAAGTCGGTAACTCTGAAACTCCTATTATTGCTAATATTTTGCTAGTTAAGAATATGAAACATAATCTGCTAAGTATTAGTCAACTTTGCGATAAAGGATATAAAATTAAATTTGAAAAAGATAAGTGTCACATTAAAGGTAATAATTCAACCATAATATTTGAGGGAATTAGGAAAAAGAATATTTATATTCTTAGTATGAAAGTCTCAAATGATAACTTATGTCTTTTAGCAAATACAAGTGACCCTTGGATTTGGCATAAGAGATTTGGACATTTGAATTTCAAACTCTTATCTAGACTATCAAAACATGATCTAGTAAGAGGTCTTCCTAAAATGAATTTTAAAGTAGATAGTCTATGTGATGCATGTCAATTAGGAAAACTTAGAAAAAGTTCCTTTAAATTAAAAGATATGATTTCAACTTCAAAACCTCTTGAATTACTTCACCTTGATTTATTTGGTCCATCTCAAATTCTGTCAATAAATCATAGTAAATATGTTTTTGTAATTGTAGATGATTATTCTAGATTTACATGGACAATATTTTTGAAATATAAAAGTGATACTTTTGAATGTTTTAAGAACTTTACAAAAAGGATTCAAAATCAACTTTCCCTAAAAATAATAACCATTCATAGAGATCACGGTGGTGAATTTGAAAATAAAAAGTTTGAGGAATTCTGCAATAAAAAGGGAATAACTCACAATTTTTCATTTTCAAGAACTCCATAACAAAACGGAGTAGTAGAACATAAAAATAGGACGATTCAAGAGTGTGCGAGAACTATGCTTTCAGATAGCAAATTACCAAAGTATTTTTGGGCAGAAGCAGTTGCTACCGCCTGTTGTATTTTAAATAAAATTTTAATTAGACCTTTAACTAATAAGACATCTTATGAATTTATTCACTCAAAGAAACCTAAGGTATCTTATTTTAGAATTTTTGGAAGTAAATGTTTTATTTTAAATACAGAAGATAACTTAGATAAATTTGATCCTAAATCCGACAAAAATATCTTTATCGGATATTCTAATAGAAGTAAAGCATACAGAGTGTTTAATTTAAGAACTAACACCATCTAAGAAACAATGCATGTTTCATTCGATGAAAATCTCAAAAATTTTGAAGATACAAACGATGAAGAGGATTTAATCACTCAAAATCAAGAGTCAACTGAAACTAATAATGAAATTAATCATCCTAATAAAAGGACTAAACTTTTAAAAGATCATCCTATAGAAAATATATTAGGAGATATGCAATCTGTTGTTAAAACCAGAAATCAACTAAGTAAAATGAGCAATGTAGCCTTTATATCAACTATTGAACCCAAAAATCCAAAAGAAGCATCAACTGATGACTCATAGATTTTGGTTATGCAAGAAGAACTAAATCAATTCACTAGAAATGACGTTTGGGAACTTATTCCTAGACCTGAAAATAAAACTATAATTGGAACTAAATGGGTTTATAAAAATAAAATGAATGAACAAGGAGATGTTGTTAGAAATAAAGCCCTGTTAGTCGCTCAAGGTTATTGTCAAGAAGAAGGAATAGATTTTGATGAAACCTTTGCTCCCGTAGTAAGATTAGAAGCTATTAGGATTCTACTTGCTTTCGCAAATTATAATAATTTTAAATTATTTCAAATGGATGTTAAAAGTGCCTTTTTAAATGGATTTGTAAAAGAGGAAGTATATGTTGAAAAACCATCACTTTTTGAAAATGAAAAATTAACAAATCATGTTTACAAACTTAAGAAAGCTCTATATGGTCTAAAACAAGCTCCTAGAGCCTGGTATTATAGACTAAGATCTTACTTGTTACGATCAAACTCTGAAATTAGTAAAGTAGATAATACTGTTTTTATTAAAAGAAATAAAAACGATATTCAACTAGTACAAGTTTATGTAGATGATATCATTTTCGGATCAACTAATTTTGAAATGAATAAAGAATTTTCTAAAATAATGACAAAAGAGTTTGAGATGAGTCATATGGGTGAATCAAACTTCTTTCTAGGATTACAAATAAAACAATTAGATAATGGTATCTTTATTAGTCAAGAAAAATATGCTAAAGACCTAGTTAGTAAATTTGGTTTGACTACTGCAACTGGAAAACCCACTCTCATGGCAACCAATGAGTACCTAAGTAAAGAAGATCTCTCGAAAGATGTAGATCAAAAATTATATAGAGGAATGATTGGATCACTACTCTATACCACTCCTAGTAGACCTGATATCATGCATAGTGTTTGTCTCTGTGCAAGATATCAATCCCAACCTAAAGAGACCCACTTAAAAGCCGTAAAACATATCATAAGATATGTTAAACACGCCTTTGATTATGGCTTATTTTATCCTAAAAATGATTCTTTTGACTTAATATCTTACTCTGATGCTGATTATGCTGGTTGTAAACTGGAACAAAAAAAATACAAGTAGAACTTGTCACTTTTTGGGGCATTCTCTGATTTCCCGGTTTAATAAAAAGCAAAACACAGTTTCTTTGTCAACAACTGAAGTAGAGTATATTTCTGCTGCTTTGGCTTGTTCTCAAGTAATATATATGCAACAAACTTTAAAAGATTTTGGTTTAAATATCTCAAATCACCAATTTATTGTGATAATACTAGTGCAATAAATTTATCCAAAAATACTACTCATCATGCTCGAACTAAACATATTGATATCAGACATCATTTTCTCAGAGATAATATAAGTAAGGAAGTAATTACTCTCGATTATATCAATTCTGAGAATCAAATTGCTGATATATTAACAAAACCCTTAAATGAATCTATATTTACTAAATTAAGAAGAGAATTAGGTATTTGTTCAATAACTGAAATATAAAATATAAATAACAAAGTATAATTAAAAATTAAATCAAAATAAATTAAATAGTCAAAATATCAAGCATCATGTCGACATCCCCCCTCTACCCATATCGACATCCCCCCTCTACCCATGTCGACATATAACGATTTTTTATTTTTGAAATTTTTCCCACCAAAATTCAAATAAGTGGTTATATGTTCTTCTTATTTCAAAATTTGGATCATTCTTTCTGTTCTTTCTCTGTTCTATCTTCTGAAAACATTTAAACAATAGCCTCCTCTTCCAAATCAAACAAAAATTCAACCTTTTCGTTCCCTTCTCCTACTTCTGGACCGTTTCAACGAACTACGCTTGCACGAGTGACGAAAATGGAGGATTCTTTGAAGGATGCACTTCAACTAATGAATGAAATTCAAGTGGTGCAACTTAGAATGGCCAAATAACAAGAATGGCAAGGCAAAATCCTTAGAAATTTGCAAAAATTTCTAATGGACAATCATTTTAATCTATCTTGATTGATGAAGAGTCTTCAGGAGATCAAGTGCAAGAGGACAGCGAGGAAGAAGAAGAAGAAGCATTCATAGAAGAAGAGCACGCTGAAGATGACGAAAAAGTCCTTTGCATTGGCGAAGTGTGCTTTGACAAGGATGGAAATCTTGTCGAACAACGTGGAAATTTCTGTTTCCACTATCCAAATTGTTCGATCCATAGATCTCCCATTTTCAAGGACACGCATTAGTTTCTTTTTTTTTCTCTTTCCTATTGTTGTATATTTTTACTTACGTTCTCTACGCATATGTAAATATAACAATATAATTGATCAATGATTGTGTTCTTATATTTTATCACTATTATAAATATTATCTTGTATAGATTCTTAGTTGGGAAAGTTAGTAGTTTAGGACTAAGTTTTAGTTTTAGAATTAAGTGTTGATTATTTATGATAACACCATCATTATAATCACATAGTATTAAACTAAAGGGGAGTTATATAGTTTGGAGTTAGTTTTTGTTGATGACAAAGGGGGAGAAGTATAAAATAGGATAGTTTGGCATAGATTAAGGGGGAGTTATTAGTTTTAGGGGGAGTTATTAGGATAGAAGTAATATTTTATAAACAAAGGTTGTCATCATCAAAAAGGGGGAGATTGTTAGTCCTTGAGATGATGGTTTTGATGACAACAACCTTAGAATAAGATTATAAAATATAAATATTAACATTATAGTTTGGATATATATGTATATGCAGGATTTAACCATGCAGGTACAAAAAAAGAAGACTGTACAGTATAGAGATTCAAGATATCAAGATTGAAGACTCATGAGTATCAAGAGTTCAAGATTTCAATAATAAGTAATTTAATTAGGAATTTTGTTAAAACTCCTAGAAAACACTGGCATATTGAAATCTAATTTATTCATGGAATGGAATCCACTTCGAGCCCGTTAAAGGGATGGAACCCTAAGTAGGATGGAACCTACGAAAAATCTAGTGGAAGATTGTTTTGTATCCATTAACTTTTGTTCAAAATGTTTTACAAAATTATATCTTGTTTTCAAAATATTTTCAAAATTTTCCTTTTAAAAGAATCAAAAACATCTATCCTGGTTTTAATACTTTTAGCCTCAAAATAATCTTTATTTTCAAAATCAAATTATTCTTGGTTTTTAAATTATCTTTTAATAACAATATATTTAACTTTTAATATTTATACTTAGATTTGAATATAAAATTATAGTGAAATTTTATATATACCAAAATATTATTCTCTATATTTATTTATGTATTTTAACTATGGTTAAGTATATTTATAAAGTTTAAAATAGTGTTAATACAAGATAGAAGTTATTTTCAACGAAAAACAAATTACCAAAATTTCCTTAGGCATGTCGACATCCTCAAGTACACCATGTCGACATGGTAGCAGTTTATTTCAAAATTTTGAATTTCAAAGGAAGTTTCTATTCGTCATATCCTTTCACGAATGGACATGGCTGTTGTTCTACTATAAATAGGGGTAGTTTTGAACGAATTCCAACCGTATTTTTTTCCAGATTTCACTCCTCTTCTTCTTCCATATTTCTTTATACACATTCTTACCATTACTCTGCCGAAATCAACATTGAATCTAACTAGATCATTTCTGGTTTGATTCTCTATAACTATCTCAACAAGATCTCAGTTCTATTCAGAGTTATAGACTTCTTTGTAATCAATTTAACGAGAAAAGGTGTGATTGTAGTCTTGGAAATCAATCACGTGAAAAAAAGTGTGATTGTAGCCTTAGAAAACAATTGGGTGAACTTGTTGCCCCTGAAATCAAGTATCTCTACCCAGAGGATTGTGAATCTGGAGTGGTGTACCTCGTGGCCTTAAAATCGAGGGTGTAATTGTACAATTTCTTTTGAAAGGAAATCCGTACTTATGTGCAGGACTGGATATAGGGTAACTCCGAACCAGTATAATATCCAGTGTGTTCTTTCCTTTATTGCTTTTACTTTATTTCTGCATCTGTGTTTGATTCTGTGATTGTATCTTTGTCTGAATATTGCATACATTTGTGTTCAAATTAACAAAATCTCAAAAAAAATTACTAATTCCTTTGAACACTATTCACCCTTCCCTCCTCTAGCGTTAATCCTAGCCTTAAGATCTGCATTCCGCATTTCTCACAGTATCAACTATGGTTAATCGAGTAACCTTTGCTTTGATACCAAATGTAATGACCGCCCTACACCATAGTGCAAAATGGCAGTTCAAGGAAAGAATAAGAAATAAGATGAAGAAATAGAAGAGAAAAGAATGGAAAAGAAGAAAAAGGAAGCATCAAATAACTAAATTACCTATCGCATATCTCACATCGCATCAGAGTAAATATAATAATCAACTCAGGTATAAACCAATAGAGACACTAATAATAATGTGAAATGATCGTCTAAATATAAGATCCACAAAGCTGTACAATACCATAATAGAGTTTATATAACAGGAAAATAAACTTGACTGGTAAACTGTCTCATAATAGTAAATCAACAATGTCAAGGCTCCATAGTGTCACACAGCCAAAATATAATAAACAATGCACAAATAAGTATAGATAACTATCATCTCCTTTCGGTCCACCTGTAGAATTCCGTAAAATCATCCATCTGCTCTCGATCTACTCAATTAAGTGTACCATAGCAAGCATAAAACCTCAGGTCAGACAACAATCTATTGCGAGCGATATCAAATCTCAAAATACTATAAAAGTTGATAATATGCGGAATAGAGGGTATATAAAACATACATGACCTCACTCTGCAATCACAGAGTCAGCACATAAACATAAGTAATATGCTACTCCATAACATCGTAAAAAGGGTTTACCATACTCAGTATCTGTCAAGTTTCCTAGGTATCTCCACCTACAATCCCTACTCCATGCTAAGTAAACTTTAGGCATCTAGGTATCTCCATCCATACCCACTCCACACTAAGTCAAGTCAGGGTATCTTGGTATCCCTACCACAGTACCAACCTAGTGTGACATCCCTAAGGAGACAGGTGACTAGTGAGCAACCATAACAAGCATAGCAACCATCAAAAAAATACTAACTGTCACCCATTATTCCAGATATATGATGACTCATATGACCCTTGGAGACTGTCAAGGACTAGTGGAAATACCGGTTCTCGATTGTGCTCACCATACTCACCAGTTAGAAAATTCCGCACGGCTGTCTCTTGTGATACCTCTGTACCACCCGACCTAGACCCTACCGGTCCAGGGTACAGACTGGTGCTACCATCCCTCAGGTGCCCCCGCATATTGTACCCTGCTTTGAACACAACCAGAACACTCTAAGTCATCAACAATCTCTAGGCACAAGCATATCCATAGAGCACTACTCACTCGCTACGGATCTGTACCCTACTGGTTCGCTACAATTCTTTAGGTATGAGCTCTAACACTCACCTCAGTCTACTATCTATAGCATCACTCCAATCTCCACTGCCATCCTCAATCCAGCTCACCTCTTGAGCTCTTGATCAAAGTACCCTACTATCATGCCATCCAAATCCCCAGATCTAGCATGATCCATACAGTACTGATACTATCATCCTGGAGCTTATTATTCTCGGTATCAAACTACCAGGTCGAAGCACCACATCCCTGTCTCCCCATCAAAATTACCAGGTCGAAGCACCACATCCCTGCCTCACAATCAATATCGCCAGGTCAAAGCACCACATCCCTGCCTCGCCATCAATATCACTCGTCATAGGGTAATAACACCCAACCTCCAAACCGATTGGACAAATAAACCATCACATCACGCACCATGAGATCTCATCGATGTTCAAGCTACATATCCGCCGAATCGCGAATCGACAATAGTGATGGACATTGACCACTCTACCATTGCCAATATCGTCGACCTTTGTCTTGTACTTAACCAAAAGGTTAAGTATAGACCAAACGGAAATGTCTGGCATCCATGTTGAAATCCAGGTCCGTCAACACGTATTCCATAACCTTTTCTATAGCTCTTCTCATTCATTAGATTCCCACTTGTGCAAAACTCCAACGTACAAGATGCTACCTAGAGTCAAATCACCCCTAATTGGCATTTTCAACCACAATAGACAAATAACAAACAAGCCAACCATGCATCCATACATCCAAACAACCATATGTCCATCCAAAACGTCATACATACGACATAGTAATCCATCCATATTAATTAGTGTGCGAAATAACATCAATAATAGATCTAATCTAATAATTCCCTAACGATGGCATAATAATGGAAAATAAGTGATATTATTTATAAATCATGTAAAAATAATTATATATCCTTTTATAAAATATAGTTGCTGTATAATAGTAGCAGTATCATGTTTAAAAGCCAAAAACCATTCCCGAGTGTCAATATAACAATAGACAACCGATTATAGTAAAGTGAGAAACAATATCACTTACCTCAACCAAATTTATCCAAACTAGTGCCAAAACGTAGATCTCGCCAATACGATCCAAATGCAAGAAACGACATCAAAAACGGACCTCGTATACAAAAGTTATAGCAAATATAAGAATCATCATTAGCGAAATAATAAAATAATTAACTAATTACCGTCATTAGTTGCTAATTTTCCTTCCTTAATCAAGCCTGTACATGCACAAAAACATGGCCATGCATATCAGTTTCTTCCCTCCCTCGATTCTCTCTCGGTACTCAATGATTCCTCGATCCTTCTTCGCTAGACAATTCCACTTCACAATCTCTTCAACCTACATCCACCCAATCATCGCTTGCATGCTCCCAAGAATTTGCGACCTGCTCGTGTGCTTCCTCGTCTCGTCCATGGATGCAAATCACCAGAGAGGATTGGCCATGCCCAATTTTGGTGGAGAGATGTGCTTCGATGAGAGAAACATGAATATGATCTTCAATTTGCACATCATCGCTCCATTCTCCAACAATGTCGAACCCTAATCCACAACAAAGTGGTCGATCTTGGTCAACGATGATCAATTCAAAATCTATCATGGTCATCATATAGCCTTCATCGATACGACCTCAACAAATCAAATGGCGTTATTTTTAGTTTAGCGAATTTGAAAAAATTAATTGTTGAAGCTCAAGAATATAGTTCGACCATGATTTTGTGTGAGCTGGTATGAACAGTGAATGATAATTTGGAGGGAAGGAGGATTTATAGGATATATTAAAATATTCTCCCTTTAATAATTTCTCAAATTATATAGTTGTGTGTTTTGAGCCTGTACGATCACACGACATGTCTGATCGCCACGAAACACGTCTATATGCATCGCCTCATTTCCCCGGATCCAACGACACTAATTGCGTCTCCATCTGAGATTGTGCCCTGGAAGGTTAATTTTGCATATTTCAAGACCGTTTTAGGCATCAGATCGTCCAATCTAAAAATATAGCGATCCTTATACTCATTTTAGTTTGCAACGTCAATTTGAAATCAACAGAAGTGGTCTAGAGTCCTAATCTAAAATATTTAAATATCCGATCGTTAAAAATACGGGTCGTTACACCCTACTGGGGTATTCCTTCATCTATGTGCAAGCATATATACTACAGTTGGATGGGTCACATATTAGTATAATATGTACACGACCTTTGGCAGCCCCTTGCAGTGGACAGACTTTTGTTGTGTAATACTATTGACCTCGCATTCCAAATAATTCTAATGACTGCATCATTCTAATTCATCTAAGTTATTTACTAACTTTAAAATTCACATCTGTCATAATCGCATACTGAGGGTATGAATATATATTTATGTACATTCATGCTTGTTTGATTATTATACCTCCAATGTTCAACTGTTATAAGATTTATTTACTTTTCTCATGCGTTTACCTCTTATTAAAGTCAATGTCATTTACCGCTTCCTTTTAAAAGATCTAATTATCTTTTCACATTTACTTCCCTTTTCCCACAATGTAATTTTTATCTCTATTACCTTTTTAACCTTTACTGCTCTCTCTTATTTAGTGGACTTTCCATACCCTTTTATTTTAAATTATTACATGCCTACACTTTCATCGTTATTATCTAATTTTTGTCCTACTTATATTCCATATGTTATTATTATCACATATACCATTCATTAATTAATCCTCAGGGATTTCTATACATAATTCGTTGGAATTGCATCACTCCTAAAAGAAAAGGTTAACATTTTATATTTCTATATCTTATCCAAATGGAAAATTCATGTTACATTTGTAATTATAAGGAATTATGTTTTCATAGTTATTGAATAAATTGTACAAACTATGGTAAATATCCCTATTTTATACATTTCTTTCTTTTTGGTGTATTTCTTGTCATTTCGAATAATACTTTTTAATTCATAAATCTGAACTTGATAAGCTACATGAATTTACATTGCAACCCTCTACATTCTAATGAGTTAAAATACTACTTAAATCCCAATAATTTACTGTGATAACTTAATTTACATTTTATTTGCACACGTCATTTAAATCTACCGGAAATATGAAATAATTGATAAGTTTCAGGGACCACTACTACCTGATATTTTCCAGATTCATATACATGAAATACATATTTGAAGTTATCAATCATAGAATATGTTGGCAGGCTTTATAAATTCATTAAACGTATACAATTTTACCTTACAACCCCAATTTACATTTTAGGCATGTAGAAATAGATTTACAACGATATAAATCTAATATTATATAAAAGTATATAATTTTCCCCTCACCTTTTTAACTTTTCAAATCATCAGACTTAAACCCGGTTATTCATTTGACTCCCTTTTCTCCCTATTTCAATGCATACACTGCAAGCATACATATACCTATCAGAAATTTAGATCAGAGAAGAGATTTGGATTTAATTTAAATTTTAGATTTGAATTTGTACTTCACCTTGGTTTTGACGATTTGATTTGGCCCTATTCTTTGTCTTAATCATCCTTTACTATTCTATACTTGTATATACTTATAAACTATAATTATTTTTAAGAATTAAGAATTTTGTGGAGAAGAGAAAATGGAAGAGCTCCGACATCACATAGAAAATATGAGAAAAAAAGTGAGGGTTGTATCCTTATTTGTAAGGGTTCGAACTAACACCAGCCATTAAATTAAATTATTTTAAATCCCGACCGTTCGGCCATGCCTAATTCTCAAAATTGACGTCACAACCGATAGCGACCGCCTAGCGATCGACCGGCCCAAGTCAGGGGCGGATTGGTCCTTAACATTTTTGTTATTTAATCGACTATGTTTGATTTGTTTAACTTGCTTCCTTATTAACCAAGTCGGTACAATTTGTTTCCACTATTAACTAACTTAACATTTAAGTAATGTTTAGTATCAATTAGTCTTACTACTGGTAATCAACATTAGTCTATTATTTTTATTATCTTAATTATATATATAATTATTTCTGAGTCGAAAACATCCAACATTAATAACTATTTCATTTGAACTTCGATCGGGAAGCTTTATATATGAAAATTGATTAGAAAATCGACATAGAACCCAATGGTGCAAGTTTTATAACCAAATTCTGACGTTTGTGAAAACTTTATTTTTTGATGTTATTATTTATTAATTAATTTCCTTTCAAATCAATTATCGTAAAAATTATGGTGTTACATTCTCCCCCCTTAAAAGAATTTTGTCCTCAAAATTCCTCAAGGGCTGAATCATATAACATACAACCTTTCTAAGCTAACCAACCAATTAGTGTGCAACCAATTTTGTAACCAATTGTGCATAAGTGCACGATGTATCACAATACATATGATATGTATGCAGAATAATTCTATATGACGTCTGCTATATGAATGTACTCTTTTAAAACAATATTGAAAATATTGTACAAATAGCCTAAATATACTGACAGTTCTATATGCATGTAAATTTTGAAAATAAAAAACTTCGTATTGCATTCAAATTTTCCCACACTTTCATAAATAAAAGCATAGTTCAACAATTTTTTAATCCAATCCCTACCATCCAAAAGCATAGAAAACCATTTTTAACATCCAAAATTTTGAAACTCTGGTTTTCTAAACCTATATTCTTATCTCGGAGAAGGATTTAGATGGAGAATTCTATATTTTAATTCTTCTCTTGTGAACTCATTTCCCTGTTCTCTTATTCCCTCGGATAATTTTTCAACTTTTCCAAGTATAGTTTGCATAAGTGAATTTACTTTTAGATGTTTAAAATTTTAAAACAGGCTTATTTTGAAACAAGTTTTCTATTCACTTGTTAAAACAGGCTTATTTTGAAACAAGTTTTTTGTTCACTTGTTGATAAGGTATGGAAAAAGTAATTCCATATCTGAGACAACAATTTTTCTTGGCATTAACTATATCTTATTTTACTTTCACTTCTGATTTGCAAACCTACTGACTTTTTCCCTCTGTTAGGCATGTGACATTTCGAAAAATAAGACATTTTCCTTTTTTTTCCACTTAAAAAACTTTTATATAAAAAATTTGAAATATTTGGAAAAAAATTCAAAATTCAAAATTTCATTGAAAAAATTTTCAGAACTTTTTGTAGAAGTATTTTATTTTCCAAAGCCATGAATTTTGGACAAAATTTTTGAAAAGCATATATATTTTTCAAAACAAATCTTGCCATATCCTACGCAGTCAGAATTTAGTCAGTAGTTTAACGTCCATAGTGGACTCTATCCTACCACGCGGTAAATTTTTTATTTTCAAATTTTTTTTCTTTTATTTTAAATTAACAATTAGTACACAAGTTCATTCATAAATTTTGATTTTTAAGGCACAATGACATTGACCCTTCGCAACAAACTTTCTGTATCATTCGCTCGCTAAAATTTATCTTTCCAAAACTTTAAGGCTTTTAAGACTTAACATTACGTTACTTTTAGTAGCTAATATATTTCCTAATTTACTTTATAAACTTCCAGTCTTACTTACATTAGTTAAGTGTCTACGTGAAATTTCCTTACTTTCACAGTTTTTCAATTAATATAGCAGTCCATCCAAAAAAAAAACAGTTTTCAAAAGGAACATCTCTTATAATATCATATGAGATTCACAGAAACAACTAATGGTTACAACCCAACCCTAAAAAACAACTGCTGGAAGCAGCCCTTTAACATCCACTGACAATAATGATGTCATGGCCCTATCACTTTTTATTTACATTTATTGGACCTTTCTAACCCGTCATTCTACTGTAACCCACAAAACTTAACTTTCCTTTTGGCATCTAATAATTAATGTCCATCCATTACTTCCATTATTACATCTAATCATAGGATAAATTTTGAATCCCCATGCTGTAGTGGGTAAGAAATATAATTATGCATATTTAGAATAATTCATTGGAAATTGGCTTGGTGGAACAACTTTTCCACCATCTATCTTGAGTCTACCAACATCTTATATGTATGTTTGCCATCTTATTGCCCTCTATTACTATCTTCTCTTAATACAAATCTCTTAATAGTATTCTCAAATTTTTTGTATTTACTTTCTTTACACTTGATCTTTCTTGCGAGCTTACTCTAGTACTCTCAAAAGTGTACTTTCATACCATTCATCATTCCTTTATGTGTTCTTCTTATGGCTTGCACACATGTCTAATAAAACATTATTAGGTTCTCACCACTACTCCTTACATTCCACCAAGATTCCTTATTACTACTCTATGAGCACTCATCGCTATTTTCTTCATAGCCTTACCATTTATTCAAACTTACCTGGGCGTCATCCCTATCCACTCCACATTAGAACTTTGGATTGGTTTTCTCGACTTGTTTTCCAAAAATTAAATTTTCAAATCTATTTTTAAAGAAATTAAGACCAAAACTTTATTATCAAAAGTAAAAAACTTAGGAACTTTTTATTAAATTCAAAAATAACTTTGTGTCTTAACTTTTAATACTATAATTCAGGATTTTTGAGTTAAGCTTTATTCATCAAATCCAAAAGAAAATGTTAGCGATTAATTTTAAAAAAAATCTTTCCTTTTCCTTCAAATCAACTTTTCTTTTAAAGCTCTTTTTCAACAACAAGAATTTTTTACTTTTGGAATTTTTAACTCAAATGGTTTATTAAGTTTTTTTTAAAAAAACTTAATTCTTTTACAAGACCATTTCTTTTAAAACACACTTTATAATGTTTCCAAAACATCTTTTACAATTTTAAACAATAAAAAAACTGGAGTAGACAATAACACTTTCGTTCTATTATTTTTCTATTGCTCATTCTACCTTCACTTCCAATCCTTAACGGAGTTTTTAATATTATGTGAGGGGAACTTTATACGAAATACGTGCAATCAATGCGCATCACCTTGGAAAATATCCATTTTCCCTTATCTGGCCACTAATTAATTTCTAGTATTATTTTTAATATAATCTCTTAATGTTATTTATAATTACTAACATTATTATATATTAATTTCAATAATGTTATTGCTATTTAACTTTTTTCTATTTGCATAGCTTTCCGCTCAAGTAACCGTCTTCTTATTGAACCATTGTAGTGCACTCGCCTACTGCTTTTACTTTGGAGATCTATTTTTCTTTCCCATACTATTTACCCCATTTAAAATTGGTACCACTTCCTATTGTCTACCCCTAAAAATAATTTTACAACTTAAAATTTTTAATTTTGAAAAAATCAACGAGCTATACGTATGCTCTATACAATTATTTTTTCCAAAAGAAAAAACGTTTCATTAAAACCTCATTTACTGAAATTTTCAACTTAACTAATTTTAATTTCTACTAAAACTTTTTATTTAAATAAAATGTAGATATTTTATTTTTTCAAAAATTTAATATTTACTTACTTTTCAAAAATAAGGTTTTTCTACCTGCAAATAATTCATTTGAAATTCATTTCAAATATATTATTTACATATTTTCTCAAACTTTTATATTAAAATAATTTCAACTTTTATACTAAATTCTTTCACATGGGGTCAGACTTGGAGTGGGTTTTTATTTGTCTATTCTTTTGGACTTTTCTACTTACTTTCTGATTTATCTCCTTCTTTAAAATATTACAATCCAGATAGTTTCTTGGGTTGATTACTATACATGTTCTTTCAGAAACTTATTCTACAACATATAGATTCTTACTTTCCCCTTATTTGGATCTAATGTACATCATTAATCGGCAATCCTACGGGGATCTACAACCATTGGGCTTTTGAGGGTCCAACTAGGGAGTCACGTATCATCCAACTTCAGAGACCTTCCATATGCTATGTTTATGGTTTTCTTAAGACAATGTCTTTTCATTCGACCTATTTTGCATGAGTTAATCATAGTAGGTGTATTTATTCAACTTCGTCCACGATTCCAACTCATAGTCGCAATATTCATCTTTTCAGAATATGGTTGCAACTACTTCTATATTTGGAATTTGTAGGAATTGGCGTATATTATATTTATAATTATAGGTAAAAATACAAATTTATTTACTCATCGTTTCTTAATTTTTAAGATCAAGTAACCCAAGTTCTTATACCAATTGTGAAAACCTGCACCCCATTAGGCCTGAATTTTCACTAAATCGAAAACCTAAATCCAACAAAGTACGGATTATTGGTTGGTATCATGTAAATAAATGCATATCAGAGCACTATCGATGTAAATCATAGAAATATAACAAAATATAATAAATAATATAGTTGTCGATCAAGATTGACACTTTCAATATCTGGTGTCCTTATCAATGTCGGGCATGCATAAGGAACTTGTCCTTCTACCATTCCCACCTTGCACCAGTACCTATCCCTTTAAAGCTATCTTGTTGGTTGAAATGAGGAGGGGGTTAGAACAACGTTTGGATAACCGGTAAATTATACATTTTACACATAACACTAGTTTATGCTGATTGTCTTCCATCACATGTTACGTCCTTTTATTTTACTTAGTCATCTCGACTTCATGTACGCATACGATATGCCCCATCAAGTCAAAGTAGACCATAACTACATATGTATGTGTGTGTGTCTATATATATATATATACATATATAAGTACCACACTCCACCATCCTCGCTAGTATCCATAACCCAGCACCCCATCAGGATCCATCAATAATGCATCATTAAGACCTCATTGTCGTGTATACCAATGAACTGCTTCAGTGGCTAATAATGGTGTCACAATAGTTTAGCCATATTCCATCATATCTTGGGGATTTACTACTTATTTGCTTCTTATTATGGACTCAGCTCCACGAATTATAGAGGACCCAGTTCCTCTAACTATTATGGACTCAGCTCCATGGACTATCCCCGTTTGTTTTGAAAGACCTCTCTTAAGTGCTATCTAGCCTTGTTCCTAACGAACAAACTAGCAAACAACTGTGAAGGTGCATGATCTAACGTGACCAACACTAATAGAAGATGTAGCCTATTTGATTATTATGCCTCTAATGTTCAACCATTAACAACATTTATTTACTTTTTCATGCGCTTACCTCTTATTAAATTCAATGTCATTTACCACTTCCTTTTTAAAGGATCTAAATATCCTTTTCCATTTATTTCCCTTCTCTAGCTGCTTAATTTTCATCTTTATTTCCTTTTTAATCTTTATTTCTCTCGCTTATTTAGTAGACTTACCATACTCCTTTATTTTAAATTATTACTTGCCTACCAATTCATCGTTATTATCTAATTTCTGTCTTGTTTATAATGCACTGATTAACCCTTCCATTAGACCATTATTATTATCACATTCACCATTCCTTAATTAATCCTTAGAGAATTTTATATTTAATGCATTGGAATTACATCTCTCCCAAAAGGAAAGGTAAACACTATAAATTTTTACATCTTATCCAAAAGGGAAATTCGTGTTACGTTTGTAATTACAAGAAATTGTCTTTTTCATAGTTATTGAAATAAACTGTATAAAATATGGTAAATATCCCTATTTTATACATCTATTGTAATGACCCATTTTTCCATACACTTTGAATCGACAATAAACCACACATGTCTAACTCAAATTGCACGAAAAGACGGATCATTAAGGGTAGAAAGAAAATAAAGACAGAACAGAATCTTACACAAATGGAATAACATATATTATTTCAACAATAATCTTTACAGCGGAAAATTTTAAAATACAATATCAGAGACTAACCTGGATCCAACCTAGACAGTTATAACACCTACCCTTACAAATGTTGATAAACAACAAAACTAAAACAACAAACAGAAGCAGATAATAGAATACTCGGATCTAACCCGAGTACTGAAAATACCCGGATAAGGCTTGATAAACCAGCATGAGATACTCGAAATTTTAAATGCATAGATCATAACGATGTTATCAAAACCTTTGAAAAGAAGGGTATCTCAAAAGACCACGCCCACACATAAACATGGATAGGTTTTTACCTTATGATAACCAAAACACTTTTATACCAAAATACACTTGATATTATTTTTAATGACATTCTTTTGAAAACACTTTTCAAATAAACTTATTCGAATAAGGTATCAATACCAGGACTAAGTCTAAGGTAATATATCTGGACTGGGTCAACGGAATATACCAAACGAAATATATGATACCAAAAGGGCTAGCTGAAATGTTTGCAAGTCATTACGGCTATTTTGGGAATACAATCAAAACCGTAAATCTCGTATTGGGATTGGATTTCCAACATGATAGGAAACTAGTGGAAATGATCAATCTGTATCCACGACTTACATCCAAGACTAAGACGCCGTTATACAACAACACAAATGGATAAAAAGGGATACAATCTATGAATAATATCCAAGGACTCGGATTTCGTGCATCCCTGCCATGAGGCCCAGACGTATCCGGTACTTAAGGCTCGGAACATCTAATAACCCAAATCACCACTATCTAAAATGCGAGCATACATCTGACCATATAGAATCCCATTATAACCAGGGTGTGAGGCTTGCGTGGCTACGCTTAATTTCTTCAAAGCCATGCTTTTCATACAAAACCATGCTTTGATCATAACAGGTTCCACTTTGAATTCCACATTGCCATTCCTTTGACCATTATTTGACTCCCACAAGCATACAACCTCTGAACTCGTATGTCTCAAAGAAGGGTGTTAAGCTAAGAGAAGTTGCCTTCTCCGCCACCAAGTAGATGTACATCTGCAAAAGTCAAACGTTGTGTATCAAAAACGCAATGTCAAACATTCATCCACACAAGTTCATTCTGGGACTGAACAAAACCGAAGGCATTCTCCTACTACCACTAGTAGCGAGTAGTCCTTGCAATCCGAAAAATCTTCACAACGAGGAGACCACTGCCATAAATAACTCTATAATGGAAGCGACCCAGAGCATGTCAACAAGCAGTCCTCACGCTATAAAGATCCACGGTCTTCAATAATCATCATCTTCAACATGTCTTCACTTTCGAACGTATGCATTGGTTTGAAGTGGTTTTCGGATAGGAATCACCCAAATCCGACTCTAGTTCCTTCGAAGCCAATCATCGCTTTAAAAGATGTTAAGTTCATATGTGGATATCAATCATCAATCAATTACTTCATCTTTTATTTAAATCAAATATCTTTCTTAGATATACTCTTTTCAATTTATTCTATTTTCTTTTCAAATGTATACGGAATCATTATGCCTCATTTATTAAATCATTTGATTTATTTAAACCTTTCTAAAATCCTGAAAGAATTCCAAATCATTTTCGCTTTTACTTAGGAAAACTTTTCCAAATCATTCATTAAATAGTAATCAAAGATTTCTTATATTCAAGTTATAACTTTTAATTAGGGAAAATATTCTCAAATCATTCAGTAAATCTTAATCAAAAATTTCTTTCTTAACTTCAAATCATATTCTCGCAAATCGAAAATTTTCATAATAGAGCACTAGTACCACCTTAAATATGGTAAATTTCACCTCTAGGGACTAATGGCAAGTAATCCTACATCATGAAGATCTTCATCATCAATGATCATTTTCTTCAATATGTTTTTTTTCAAAAATTAGTTTGAAGGGGTTTGAAGGATAGGAATCACCAAAACTCGATCCCGGTTCTTCGGATAGGAATCGCCCAAACCCGATCCCGGTTGATCAAAGATGTTAATTGGTTAATTTACATTTAATGAATTTATTTCTTTTATTTTGGAAAAACTTAAATAGATCTTTTAGAGCATTTAGGCTTTCCTATCAATTTATGCCACCCTTTTCCTAACCTTAGTTAAATGCCTTGTTTTATCTTTTCATATCTCACAAGCGAAAAAAATATACTAGTCATTTCTGCATACTTAGTTTGTTATTATATCTAATATTCTTCACTTTTCGTTTAAGTAGTATAAACAATTCCTCTTAACAATTTATTCAAAATCTTATTAAAACTTTCAAATCATCTTTAAATAACTTAATTATTCTTTTAAAATCATTCACAAAAGATTTAGAAAGAACTAATTAGTTTAAAACACATATTCAAAAGGTTATAGAATTCGCAACATAAAAGTGCCGTGGAAAGTGCTATATAAGCTTATTTGATTTAAACAATTTTTTCATATTTGAAAATTCATATTTTTCATTCCAAATCTCTTTTAAACCATTTTAATAGAATTATCAAATTTATTTTGTATTTTTAATCATAAAAAAATATCATTTATAAAGAAATGCCTTTTTGGATTCCAAACTACAAAACCGCGATGTTTTTAGAAAATTATTTTGGACATATTTCAAAATCTACTTGATGAAATGTTGATTTTCTTTCTTCGTTGGAAAACTATTGTCATTGTGGACCAAAGAATTTTTATTTCGAAGAAATCTGACTTATAAATCATTCTTTACGTTAATATGAAGTTACCGGTCGAAATTTATGAACTACCGCTACGCGACAAGTTCGATTTTGACCAATTTTGTGAATTGCTTTGGAACTTGTCCAAAATACTTTAAATTTGTTTTAAACCATATTTAAACTATTTTAACTCATTTAAAACAATATTTTCATCATTTCAAACTCATTTTCATTTCATATTATAATATTATATTATTATAATATCATTTCAAATCTTTTTAGATATTTTAAAATCACTAAGAGGCTAAATAATTTCCATACACATATTTATATAGATTTAATTTCCATTGAACTAACTATACTCACTAACCATTTCTCTTATCATTTATCAAAGCAAGTTACCATCCATATATCAATCATATAACAATTTGCAACCAAGTTATCAAACATTTAATCATCCAACATATTTAAACTTTCAAATCATTATAATTGGAATAATTTATGGATTAATTAGTAAATATGAGTACCCACCTTTAATCAAATTGTTCACTTCCTACCAACATTCATTTAATCCAGCACTTCACTAAATCCTCTTATCTTTACCAAATCTATTTCGTAGACTTTCCTTTAGATTCCCTCAGCCTTCCTTCTCTTTTCCTCGCTTTGGACCTTCACGACTTGCTTTGCTCCTTCCAAATGGTTCGGCCTTGCCCTATTCTACCTCTTCCTCCATCATTTCTTCACCTTTTAAATGCTAAATCATGTTTTAATGGTATTCTAAGGTCTTTGGAAAAGTTTGGTGGTGTTTGAAGTTGATTTGATATGACTTTAAGGAAAACCAGTATGGAAAAGAGAGAAGAAAAAGCTATTAAAGAAGTGGAGAAAAGCTTGAAAAAGGAAGAAGAAGAAGTGAAAAAAAACGATAAAGTGGATGCTTATTTTTAGAAAAAGTTTTGGATTAAAATAATATTTTATAAGAAGACCAAATACCCTTTACTTACTATTTAAGCAACCTTATTTTTTTCACACTTAACATTACATTTCAAATCATTACTTTATGTCATTTTCACTTAAGTATTAAGTAAAGAATATAATAATTATATTTGGTTTGATTTGATGTTTACTTTTTGCTTTGAAATGACATTTTTGTCTTTTTGTGCTTACTTTTTCTTAATTATATTCTAGAATTTTCTAAGTTTGTTTAGTAAAAGTAAACTTGATTAGTGAATTAATTAATACTTATACTATTTGAATATATGTTCCTATATAAGAAAATAAAGGTGAGACGACGTTGCGACAACTTTTAATCGACAAAACGTTGACTTTTGACAAAATGTGTTATGGTCACATTTTGACGTTTTAGCTAAACTATTTATTTATGTAAACCAAATTTAAAAATAAACTTTTTACTTCTTTAAATAAATTAAAACATGTCTATTTATGTTTTAAAATCATATTTAATAATATCAAAATCTCTAATTTACAATGTATGTGAAACTGACAAAATGCGATAAAATTTGGTTATTTTTGTAAAACGATTATTAACATACTTTTAAATATTTTAATATACTTTTATCATCTTTATTAAATGTTTTCAATAAGATTTATCTTTTTAAATAAATATTTAAACCTATTTATTTATTTTTAATAAAAATTAACTTTTGTTGATTTATTCTAAAATCCAAAATTTTGCTTTTTTAATTATCAACTATAAGAATAAATAATTTCCCTATTATTATCTATTATATATAACTTATTTATTTAAATTTTAAACCTTTTTAAATTTAAAACAAATGAAATCTCGCATTTTCGAAGTAGCGATGTAACGGCCCGGATTTTGCCCGCTCAAAAATCGACATCCATACTTCAAATCGTATTCGAATATCATAGATTCGACCGTTCAAATCCGATTCGCCGGAGCTTATAACAATCATTAAGTAAACAACACAGCGGAATAAAATAATAATACATTGATATACAGCTTTTATACAATATCTGAAACAACAGATGATCCAATAGATATCAATATACATCAGTAATATGATACAATAAAATAGCAGCGGAAAGAAAATAGATAACATTTAACAGCGGAACAAATAACTCTAAGATAGTCTTCAACGAAGAACTCCAAATCGGAACTGTAACTCCATTTCCAAGAATCAATCCAGCAGTAGCTCGAACTCCCAATAACATATCACCAAGCTCAGCAAGACTGGTGTGGTCCAAAGACTGAACTAACTCTAGATAATCTACTAAACCTAACTATCTGAAAAACCCAACTCTAGACTGCTCGTGTAGAAAATAATGAGCACCCAGAGTTTAGGAAAGAAAACAATAAACTCCGGATCAGTCGTGGGACTGGTGTGAGCAACAAAAACAGTTTATCTTTTAATACATTCAACAAAAGATTTTCAAAGTCAATTCGCAATGCTTTTAAAAAATGAGACTACCATAAGGCCTCCCGCACACACACACAATGCAAACGCAGAATCGGAGGAGATTTCTCCTTATGATAGTCAAAGATGCTTGATACGCATTAAAAGAACATTTGATATTATTACTAGTGCATAGTGTAGAGAAAAATTCATTTCGAAAGTAGAATATAAATCTTAGCCAACATAGACATTTCGAACTATGCCTACTATAGCTACCATCCAAACAGTGTTGCGACACCATAAGTGAATGATAGGTTCTACAACTAATACCGTACAAGTTTCGTATTGTTTCTTTGGATTTCCAACAAATGATCAGGCCAAGGAACTTCCCATTGCCACATGAGAATGCCTCTGGAAAGACATCCCCGAGAACCAAACCGGAACTCTGCCAACACAAGGCCGGGTTACCCCTAACTGGGTAACTACTGACACGAGCACGCCATTCCCCGATCGTAAACGACCTTTCTCACGAGATCCCGATAACCAACAACCACAAAGTAATAAATTCGTAGTAACCACCTAGGTTAAATATCTGGGCTCCATACCATGATACCACCTCTATCCAAAAGGAAATGTACATACCCTAAAGGGTGCTACCCCTCATAACCTTGCCGCATCTTTCCTGTTTTGACCATTTCCGGGGTGTGAGGCTCGACGAAGTCACGTCCACAAAAACATACTTTATACAAAAGCCATGCTTTGGGTCAACAAATGATCAACACAATGATCACCAAGATAGACGATCAAATAAACGATCCTATCACAATAATCAACACAATGATCATTTCAGCAACACTCAGCATGTCACATTACCAAATTGGGAATATATCGCTGATAACTTCAACTATATAACCTCTGAGCTCGTACGTCTCAGAGAAGGGTGTTAAGCTAAGAGAATAAATTCTCCGCCACCAACAGAAATATATTTGAAAGAAATATGCTTTATATCTCAATTTGTAATGTCAGACATACAATCCATACAAGTCTGTTTCGGGTTCGAACAGAACCGAAGGCACTTACAAAGAAGTCCTTGCAACCCGGATATTCACAATCCCGATCGGATTTTCCCATCACTTAGGGAGTTTCTATACCGGCGCGACTCGGTGCAGAAACAATCGATAGGTCATCCTATCGCTTTCACAAATACCCGTTCTTCATCACCGGTCTTCAAATGCTATCCATAACGACGTATCACATATTCGGAATGGGTTATATGACCAAAGGTCCTTTCCCGGCTAAACCGAATAGTGAGCACGATATTTCAAAAACAAATGGATAATGGGATTTCAATTAAGTCACAACTTAATAATTCAAACTTTCTTTCAAATGGTTTAACAAATTACCATTTTCAATCTTTAAACAAAAAGATTTATTTTCACAACCTTTAACGGTTTAAACAATTTTCACATTTAAATCTTTTAAACAAAAGATTCATTCACATATTTTCCAAATCAATTTTCATTTCAATTTGATTTAACTCGTTAAATCTTTAAATCAAAGATTTAACTTATAGCCTTCAAAACAATTTCATTTCAATTTGATTTAAACAAATCATCAATTTAAATCTGTTAAAATAAACAGATTTAATTCATAGTTTTCAAAAAGAATTCATTCATAACTTAGGAAAATCATTTCTCTATTCAATCTTGAAATTCCCCTAATTAACTGGAATCTCAGTTCTTATCTAAAAGTGTTTATCATTTGAAAACAACAGTTTTCATTTTGGAAATCTGATTCATTTATACGAGTTGAAATCCTTAAGTTAAATTCAAATTTCCAAAAATAATACTTTAAAAATGGTTTAACTCATAATGACTAGCATAATATCATTAATCCCTAATTTCAAATTACAGAATTCAATTTCAAGTATTGAATTTAAATTTAAATCAACTTATTTAAATTCCAAAACTTAATCAAGTAATTTAAAAATAATAATTTCTATTTTGAAATTCCATTCCAAAAGCTTTTCACATTTATTCCGATTCCATTTCCAAAACATTTGAATTTAAAAATTCAAATTTAACTATTTCAAAAATCTGCGACTTAATCGATTTCCTCGTGAAATCCATAATTGTGTGTGTATGGTGTGGTCCAGGGGTTTAACACATTAGTGCAACATCATTTCAATCATTACAGATTCAAATACAACAATATATTCGATAAGCGATATAACCATAACGCTTATCTTTCATACACATATTCGCAGATATATATATCACAAATAATAAACTATATCACAGATCACAACACAAATCAGGATAATCATAAAGCATCATATATCAGGGATATCAACAATTCAACATCCAATAAAATCCAAACATCCCTAAGTAGGATCAATTTAATCATCTGATAAATTTAAAACAGATTAAATTTCTATGAATAATTCTTTTCACATTTATTATCAAATAAATTTCAAGTAAATGATTCTCATTAACTATTCATAATTATTTAATTACTATTCTTAAGTAATTAAACTCAATTTAATTATTGTTAATTATCATTTAATTAACCTTTAAAATCATATATTTAATCACTGATTATTTAATTAATTAAGTTCTAAACTGTAACTTAATAAATCTTAATTACTTGATTAAATAACCTTAATCATTTGTTTTAAAAGACAACTCTTTATTAAATCAATGAATCATATTTACAAATTTATTTACCTTAATTAATTTAACTCAAATCTTAATTTCTTGAATAAATTAATCAATTATTCACTTGAACTAATTTAATGAGTGCATATCATTTTATATTTACTAATTCAAATTTAAAACATTTTCTAACTAATGTTTTAATTATCATCACAAAGCAATTTTAAACAATTTAAATATTAAAACTTCTTTGATTTCAGAATTAGGATTCAAATTATCTTTAATTCAGTTTTAAATTTAAATTTAAACTTTTAGTTTCAACTTGCTTAAATTTTTCATTTAAAATTTTAACTCCATTTCAAACTTCTTTAATATATTTTGAATTGCTTTTAAGTTATTAAAACAATTTTAAATATAAAACTTATTTAGGTTCAAACTAAACTCTACATTCAACTTGAATTATATTAACTTTTCAATTTGAACTTAGCTTTAAAAATCTTGGTTTAAAATTAAATTTGGGTTTTAAAAATTTTCAAACCAAAACAGTTTCAGGTTTGAAGCCTGGAATATGAACTTGACCCGAGCCCAGAAGTAACTTGCTTCGAGCTAAAATTCGAAACGCACGTGTACTTCCCGAGTCTCTCCCCTGTCTTCACGCAACCCCTTTTTCCCCCTAATCCTATCTTCTTCCCTCTCTCAAAATTCACCCAGTTCCACAAACCTGCACGTACACGTGCACACACGCCACGGCCAACTCTGACCATCGCCGACGTCATCAGCAAGTCGACTACCATCCCCCGATCTGACAACGACCATCCAAATTTCCTCACGCGCGCAAAATCGAATTTTGAGTTGTACAACTCAAACCTGGAAAATGCGTCTTCCTCCCCATCCATACCTGGCAACGCTAAGTTCTCCGACCACCGACCATCATTCGCCACTAAACTCCGGCCACGTACTCGTTTATCTCCCCTCTATCAACCACCCACGCCCGGTTGCACTCGGTCGACCACACGCGCCGTGGCGGTCACTCCATTCGACCCAGCAAAAACTAGGTCACCGAACTTCATCAACCTCCCCTCGCCACCATCGGGACCTGTCGTCGCTTCCACCATTTTTCCCTCTATCTCCGGTCATCCCTCTACCATCTCCAAGAGCCCCGACCTCCCTCAATCTCGAGATCACCGGAAATACTCAAAACTAAGATTTTCAAACAAACCCGAATTACTCTATGATCCCAATTCTAAAAAATATGATTGTAACTTTAAAATTCATGTTAAAGTATAGGGATTTCATTTTCATAACTGAATTCGTAAAGTAAAGTGTTTGAATTTTTACAGAAACTTGAGTTTCCTGTTTAACTTTTTATTCCTAGAGCAAATACTAAATTGCTTTAGCTTAAATACAATCTTAAACTAAAGCTTATAATAAAACAACCAAGTTTTATTTGATTCCTGTATCCAACTTATGCTTAGATCAAGAGAAAATGATTTTTTTTGAAGCAAACATGAACTTGAAAATTTAAGTACAGAGGTGTATTACAGGCTACAACATGCAGGCATCATTTCATAAACATCCAACAGTGTATAAACACATATTCATATTTATTTCAGGCATAACTTATCAATCATATGTAAATATACTTGAGCTTTTTTTTTTTTTTTAATTTGAGTTACTCACTTGATTTTCCAGAAAGAACTAACAAAAACAGAACTTGTTTTTGAACCAGGCTTTGAGAAAATGCTTACTGAAGACCTTCTTACTTTTTTTTTGTTTATTGATTAAATGATGTTTGAGTTTGTATAGTTGCTGTTTGAACTTGATCCTTGAATTGAATCCCTGCCTAGCTTGATTCCAGATGTTGTTTAAGTTTAAGAAGTTGTTTTCAATATGAAATAATGTTTTTCTCTGGTTTTACTCAGCACTGATATGTATAAAGAAAAGAAGATGATAGGTAAGCTATTATTTTATACAATAGGCATGTCTGATAACATTGCTTTGGTGAACTAGAGGATATGGCAAGTACATATTGCTTTGTACAGGGATATATATTATTGTTTTATACAACATGCATGGCTACATTACTTGCATTCCCTTTTCTCGGCTGATATTATGAAATGTTATAGTGTTCTAGAGGTAGTAGCATTGACTATCATATGTCTTGTTTATAGATATAAATATGTTTGCACTGTTTTATATTTAGCTGAGTAGTTGTGCTTTATATTTGTACTTTATTTTATCACTTTGTCTTCTTTTCTTTTACTTTGCTTTTAATAACTTAAATAAATTTCTATTTTATATAACATAACTTGCTTGATTTAATATACAAGCTCTTGTATTTGATTTGTTACCTTTTCTTTTGTTTTTATCTTTTGTTTTGTTTTGTTATTTTGTTTAGTTTACTTTGTATTACAAATAATTTTCTATTTTAATTATGTTTGTATGCATACATTTGTTTGTAATTTATTTCATTTTAAATTCACAAATCCTAGCTTTCTTTAAAAATACATACATACATATATATATATATATATATATATATATATATATATAAATTTGAAATAACCATTTCTATCTATAAAAATCCATTTGTATAAATATTATACTATTAATATTGTTTAAATACAACTCATTATTTAATTAAAACAATTTATAAAAGAAACTATCTTTATTTTGATAAATAACATATTTTTATTTGTTTGAATACTTTTATTTGCTCTTATTCTTGCATTTTAAATTTACTTCTATTTTTAGTTTAAATAATTATCATAAAAATTATTGTTTTATATTTCTCTATATATACACATATATTTTATATAACTCAAATTATCATCATTTATAAATTTTTAAATCAATTTATTTATTTATTTTTATACTTGTGTCCAAAGTATATTATTTATTTTTCAAAATCATTTATATAAGAATTTATTTAAAATCCAATATATACATATATATTCACATATATACAAAATTTCAAATCCATATGACTATATATATATATTCTATTTGAATCGAGGAAACTCGCTTCCATTTATATTTAATTTTATAAATTTTTATTCAAAATTTCATTTAATTATCAATTTAAAATAAATTAAAATTCGGGATCGTTACAGACTTCCCCCCTTAAAAAGAATTTCGTCCTCGAAATTCGCAGGCACGAAAACAACACAGAGATAGATGAAAGATAGAGCTGGATATCAATTCTATATTTGGCTTACCAATTCAGAATATCAACAATAGATACAAGAAATTATAATAGAATTTCAATTTTGGTTTTAAACGAGATCGATTTATCGATACAATTCGATTATCCTTCATATTCTATTAATCAATTTAAAATCAATTTAAAATTTCTAATTTATTTAAAATTCTCAATTTCAATTTGCAAATTCATATTCATTAAGGTTTTAAATCAAAAAGCTGATAAGAAACTGATGAAGATACGAAATAAAAATTTCCTACAACGATTCGTAGGGCTGCCATTACACCGAAACTTCTTTCTCTGGAGCTGTCACGAAGCAATTCAAAAGAATTTGGAAACGAATCAAAGAAAATTGATAAGAAAGTTATTTCCACTGTTGTCACAGAGCATCGACCATTTATAGTCGTATTTCCCTGTCCCCTATCTCGTTCTCTTCTTGCACTCATACTTACTATCAGTGGATAGTAAGAGAATTTACTGAGGCATTCAAACGGATATCTTAAGGATTACTCATTCTAAGGTTTACTTCACCCTATCTCTAATGAGCTACTTAATGTGTTACACTCCTGAGCTAAAGTTTCAACCCTTAGCTCTGATACCAAATTGTAACGGCTCGGATTTTGCCCGCTCAAAAATCGACATCCATACTTCAAATCGTATTCGAATGTCATAGATTCGACCGTTCAAATCCGATTCGCCGGAGCTTATAACAATCATTAAGTAAACAACACAGCGGAATAAAATAATAATACATTGATATACAGCTTTTATACAATATCTGAAACAACAGATGATCCAATAGATATCAATATACATCAGTAATATGATACAATAAAATAGCAGCGGAAAGAAAATAGATAACATTTAACAGCGGAACAAATAACTCTAAGATAGTCTTCAACGAAGAACTCCAAATCGGAACTGTAACTCCATTTCCAAGAATCAATCCAGCAGTAGCTCGAACTCCCAATAACATATCACCAAGCTCAGCAAGACTGGTGTGGTCCAAAGACTGAACTAACTCTAGATAATCTACTAAACCTGACTATCTGAAAAACCCAACTCTAGACTGCTCGTGTAGAAAATAATGAGCACCCAGAGTTTAGGAAAGAAAACAATAAACTCCGGATCAGTCGTGGGACTGGTGTGAGCAACGAAAACAGTTTATCTTTTAATACATTCAACAAAAGATTTTCAAAGTCAATTCGCAATGCTTTTAAAAAATGAGACTACCATAAGGCCTCCCGCACACACACACAATGCAAACGCAGAATCGGAGGAGATTTCTCCTTATGATAGTCAAAGATGCTTGATACGCATTAAAAGAACATTTGATATTATTACTAGTGCATAGTGCAGAGAAAAATTCATTTCGAAAGTAGAATATAAATCTTAGCCAACATAGACATTTCGAACTATGCCTACTATAGCTACCATCCAAACAGTGTTGCGACACCATAAGTGAATGATAGGTTCTACAACTAATACCGTACAAGTTTCGTATTGTTTCTTTGGATTTCCAACAAATGATCAGGCCAAGGAACTTCCCATTGCCACATGAGAATGCCTCTGGAAAGACATCCCCGAGAACCAAACCGGAACTTTGCCAACACAAGGCCGGGTTACCCCTAACTGGGTAACTACTGACACGAGCACGCCATTCCCCGATCGTAAACGACCTTTCTCACGGGATCCCGATAACCAACAACCACAAAGTAATAAATTCGTAGTAACCACCTAGGTTAAATATCTGGGCTCCATACCATGATACCACCTCTATCCAAAAGGAAATGTACATACCCTAAAGGGTGCTACCCCTCATAACCTTGCCGCATCTTTCCTGTTTTGACCATTTCCGGGGTGTGAGGCTCGACGAAGTCACGTCCACAAAAACATACTTTATACAAAAGCCATGCTTTGGGTCAACAAATGATCAACACAATGATCACCAAGATAGACGATCAAATAAACGATCCTATCACAATAATCAACACAATGATCATTTCAGCAACACTCAGCATGTCACATTACCAAATTGGGAATATATCGCTGATAACTTCAACTATATAACCTCTGAGCTCGTACGTCTCAGAGAAGGGTGTTAAGCTAAGAGAATAAATTCTCCGCCACAAACAGAAATATATTTGAAAGAAATATGCTTTATATCTCAATTTGTAATGTCAGACATACAATCCATACAAGTCTGTTCCGGGTTCGAACAGAACCGAAGGCACTTACAAAGAAGTCCTTGCAACCCGGATATTCACAATCCCGATCGGATTTTCCCATCACTTAGGGAGTTTCTATACCGGCGCGACTCGGTGCAGAAACAATCGATAGGTCATCCTATCGCTTTCACAAATACCCGGTCTTCATCACCGGTCTTCAAATGCTATCCATAACGACGTATCACATATTCGGAATGGGTTATATGACCAAAGGTCCTTTCCCGGCTAAACCGAATAGTGAGCACGATATTTCAAAAACAAATGGATAATGGGATTTCAATTAAGTCACAACTTAATAATTCAAACTTTCTTTCAAATGGTTTAACAAATTACCATTTTCAATCTTTAAACAAAAAGATTTATTTTCACAACCTTTAACGGTTTAAACAATTTTCACATTTAAATCTTTTAAACAAAAGATTCATTCACATATTTTCCAAATCAATTTTCATTTCAATTTGATTTAACTCGTTAAATCTTTAAATCAAAGATTTAACTTATAGCCTTCAAAACAATTTCATTTCAATTTGATTTAAACAAATCATCAATTTAAATCTGTTAAAATAAACAGATTTAATTCATAGTTTTCAAAAAGAATTCATTCATAACTTAGGAAAATCATTTCTCTATTCAATCTTGAAATTCCCCTAATTAACTGGAATCTCAGTTCTTATCTAAAAGTGTTTATCATTTGAAAACAACAGTTTTCATTTTGGAAATCTGATTCATTTATACGAGTTGAAATCCTTGAGTTAAATTCAAATTTCCAAAAATAATACTTTAAAAATGGTTTAACTCATAATGACTAGCATAATATCATTAATCCCTAATTTCAAATTACAGAATTCAATTTCAAGTATTGAATTTAAATTTAAATCAACTTATTTAAATTCCAAAACTTAATCAAGTAATTTAAAAATAATAATTTCTATTTTGAAATTCCATTCCAAAAGCTTTTCACATTTATTCCGATTCCATTTCCAAACCATTTGAATTTAAAAATTCAAATTTAACTATTTCAAAAATCCGCGACTTAATCGATTTCCTCGTGAAATCCATAATTGTGTGTGTATGGTGTGGTCCAGGGGTTTAACACATTAGTGCAACATCATTTCAATCATTACAGATTCAAATACAACAATATATTCGATAAGCGATATAACCATAACGCTTATCTTTCATACACATATTCGCAGATATATATATCACAAATAATAAACTATATCACAGATCACAACACAAATCAGGATAATCATAAAGCATCATATATCAGGGATATCAACAATTCAACATCCAATAAAATCCAAACATCCCTAAGTAGGATCAATTTAATCATCTGATAAATTTAAAACAGATTAAATTTCTATGAATAATTCTTTTCACATTTATTATCAAATAAATTTCAAGTAAATGATTCTCATTAACTATTCATAATTATTTAATTACTATTCTTAAGTAATTAAACTCAATTTAATTATTGTTAATTATCATTTAATTAACCTTTAAAATCATATATTTAATCACTGATTATTTAATTAATTAAGTTCTAAACTGTAACTTAATAAATCTTAATTACTTGATTAAATAACCTTAATCATTTGTTTTAAAAGACAACTCTTTATTAAATCAATGAATCATATTTACAAATTTATTTACCTTAATTAATTTAACTCAAATCTTAATTTCTTGAATAAATTAATCAATTATTCACTTGAACTAATTTAATGAGTGCATATCATTTTATATTTACTAATTCAAATTTAAAACATTTTCTAACTAATGTTTTAATTATCATCACAAAGCAATTTTAAACAATTTAAATATTAAAACTTCTTTGATTTCAGAATTAGGATTCAAATTATCTTTAATTCAGTTTTAAATTTAAATTTAAACTTTTAGTTTCAACTTGCTTAAATTTTTCATTTAAAATTTTAACTCCATTTCAAACTTCTTTAATATATTTTGAATTGCTTTTAAGTTATTAAAACAATTTTAAATATAAAACTTATTTAGGTTCAAACTAAACTCTACATTCAACTTGAATTATATTAACTTTTCAATTTGAACTTAGCTTTAAAAATCTTGGTTTAAAATTAAATTTGGGTTTTAAAAATTTTCAAACCAAAACAGTTTCAGGTTTGAAGCCTGGAATATGAACTTGACCCGAGCCCAGAAGTAACTTGCTTCGAGCTAAAATTCGAAACGCACGTGTACTTCCCGAGTCTCTCCCCTGTCTTCACGCAACCCCTTTTTCCCCCTAATCCTATCTTCTTCCCTCTCTCAAAATTCACCCAGTTCCATAAACCTGCACGTACACGTGCACACACGCCACGGCCAACTCTGACCATCGCCGACGTCATCAGCAAGTCGACTACCATCCCCCGATCTGACAACGACCATCCAAATTTCCTCACGCGCGCAAAATCGAATTTTGAGTTGTACAACTCAAACCTGGAAAATGCGTCTTCCTCCCCATCCATACCTGGCAACGCTAAGTTCTCCGACCACCGACCATCATTCGCCACTAAACTCCGGCCACGAACTCGTTTATCTCCCCTCTATCAACCACCCACGCCCGGTTGCACTCGGTCGACCACACGCGCCGTGGCGGTCACTCCATTCGACCCAGCAAAAACTAGGTCACCGAACTTCATCAACCTCCCCTCGCCACCATCGGGACCTGTCGTCGCTTCCACCATTTTTCCCTCTATCTCCGGTCATCCCTCTACCATCTCCAAGAGCCCCGACCTCCCTCAATCTCGAGATCACCGGAAATACTCAAAACTAAGATTTTCAAACAAACCCGAATTACTCTATGATCCCAATTCTAAAAAATATGATTGTAACTTTAAAATTCATGTTAAAGTATAGGGATTTCATTTTCATAACTGAATTCGTAAAGTAAAGTGTTTGAATTTTTACAGAAACTTGAGTTTCCTGTTTAACTTTTTATTCCCAGAGCAAATACTAAATTGCTTTAGCTTAAATACAATCTTAAACTAAAGCTTATAATAAAACAACCAAGTTTTATTTGATTCCTGTATCCAACTTATGCTTAGATCAAGAGAAAATGATTTTTTTTGAAGCAAACATGAACTTGAAAATTTAAGTACAGAGGTGTATTACAGGCTACAACATGCAGGCATCATTTCATAAACATCCAACAGTGTATAAACACATATTCATATTTATTTCAGGCATAACTTATCAATCATATGTAAATATACTTGAGCTTTTTTTTTTTTTTAATTTGAGTTACTCACTTGATTTTCCAGAAAGAACTAACAAAAACAGAACTTGTTTTTGAACCAGGCTTTGAGAAAATGCTTACTGAAGACCTTCTTACTTTTTTTTTGTTTATTGATTAAATGATGTTTGAGTTTGTATAGTTGCTGTTTGAACTTGATCCTTGAATTGAATCCCTGCCTAGCTTGATTCCAGATGTTGTTTAAGTTTAAGAAGTTGTTTTCAATATGAAATAATGTTTTTCTCTGGTTTTACTCAGCACTGATATGTATAAAGAAAAGAAGATGATAGGTAAGCTATTATTTTATACAATAGGCATGTCTGATAACATTGCTTTGGTGAACTAGAGGATATGGCAAGTACATATTGCTTTGTACAGGGATATATATTATTGTTTTGTACAACATGCATGGCTACATTACTTGCATTCCCTTTTCTCGGCTGATATTATGAAATGTTATAGTGTTCTAGAGGTAGTAGCATTGACTATCATATGTCTTGTTTATAGATATAAATATGTTTGCACTGTTTTATATTTAGCTGAGTAGTTGTGCTTTATATTTGTACTTTATTTTATCACTTTGTCTTCTTTTCTTTTACTTTGCTTTTAATAACTTAAATAAATTTCTATTTTATATAACATAACTTGCTTGATTTAATATACAAGCTCTTGTATTTGATTTGTTACCTTTTCTTTTGTTTTTATCTTTTGTTTTGTTTTGTTATTTTGTTTAGTTTACTTTGTATTACAAATAATTTTCTATTTTAATTATGTTTGTATGCATACATTTGTTTGTAATTTATTTCATTTTAAATTCACAAATCCTAGCTTTCTTTAAAAATACATACATACATATATATATATATATATATATATATAAATTTGAAATAACCATTTCTATCTATAAAAATCCATTTGTATAAATATTATACTATTAATATTGTTTAAATACAACTCATTATTTAATTAAAACAATTTATAAAAGAAACTATCTTTATTTTGATAAATAACATATTTTTATTTGTTTGAATACTTTTATTTGCTCTTATTCTTGCATTTTAAATTTACTTCTATTTTTAGTTTAAATAATTATCATAAAAATTATTGTTTTATATTTCTCTATATATACACATATATTTTATATAACTCAAATTATCATCATTTATAAATTTTTAAATCAATTTATTTATTTATTTTTATACTTGTGTCCAAAGTATATTATTTATTTTTCAAAATCATTTATATAAGAATTTATTTAAAATCCAATATATACATATATATTCACATATATACAAAATTTCAAATCCATATGACTATATATATATATTCTATTTGAATCGAGGAAACTCGCTTCCATTTATATTTAATTTTATAAATTTTTATTCAAAATTTCATTTAATTATCAATTTAAAATAAATTAAAATTCGGGATCGTTACAGACTTCCCCCCTTAAAAAGAATTTCGTCCTCGAAATTCGCAGGCACGAAAACAACACAGAGATAGATGAAAGATAGAGCTGGATATCAATTCTATATTTGGCTTACCAATTCAGAATATCAACAATAGATACAAGAAATTATAATAGAATTTCAATTTTGGTTTTAAACGAAATCGATTTATCGATACAATTCGATTATCCTTCATATTCTATTAATCAATTTAAAATCAATTTAAAATTTCTAATTTATTTAAAATTCTCAATTTCAATTTGCAAATTCATATTCATTAAGGTTTTAAATCAAAAAGCTGATAAGAAACTGATGAAGATACGAAATAAAAATTTCCTACAACGATTCGTAGGGCTGCCATTACACCGAAACTTCTTTCTCTGGAGCTGTCACGAAGCAATTCAAAAGAATTTGGAAACGAATCAAAGAAAATTGATAAGAAAGTTATTTCCACTGTTGTCACAGAGCATCGACCATTTATAGTCGTATTTCCCTGTCCCCTATCTCGTTCTCTTCTTGCACTCATACTTACTATCAGTGGATAGTAAGAGAATTTACTGAGGCATTCAAACGGATATCTTAAGGATTACTCATTCTAAGGTTTACTTCACCCTATCTCTAATGAGCTACTTAATGTGTTACACTCCTGAGCTAAAGTTTCAACCCTTAGCTCTGATACCAAATTGTAACGGCTCGGATTTTGCCCGCTCAAAAATCGACATCCATACTTCAAATCGTATTCGAATGTCATAGATTCGACCGTTCAAATCCGATTCGCCGGAGCTTATAACAATCATTAAGTAAACAACACAGCGGAATAAAATAATAATACATTGATATACAGCTTTTATACAATATCTGAAACAACAGATGATCCAATAGATATCAATATACATCAGTAATATGATACAATAAAATAGCAGCGGAAAGAAAATAGATAACATTTAACAGCGGAACAAATAACTCTAAGATAGTCTTCAACGAAGAACTCCAAATCGGAACTGTAACTCCATTTCCAAGAATCAATCCAGCAGTAGCTCGAACTCCCAATAACATATCACCAAGCTCAGCAAGACTGGTGTGGTCCAAAGACTGAACTAACTCTAGATAATCTACTAAACCTGACTATCTGAAAAACCCAACTCTAGACTGCTCGTGTAGAAAATAATGAGCACCCAGAGTTTAGGAAAGAAAACAATAAACTCCGGATCAGTCGTGGGACTGGTGTGAGCAACGAAAACAGTTTATCTTTTAATACATTCAACAAAAGATTTTCAAAGTCAATTCGCAATTCTTTTAAAAAATGAGACTACCATAAGGCCTCCCGCACACACACACAATGCAAACGCAGAATCGGAGGAGATTTCTCCTTATGATAGTCAAAGATGCTTGATACGCATTAAAAGAACATTTGATATTATTACTAGTGCATAGTGCAGAGAAAAATTCATTTCGAAAGTAGAATATAAATCTTAGCCAACATAGACATTTCGAACTATGCCTACTATAGCTACCATCCAAACAGTGTTGCGACACCATAAGTGAATGATAGGTTCTACAACTAATACCGTACAAGTTTCGTATTGTTTCTTTGGATTTCCAACAAATGATCAGGCCAAGGAACTTCCCATTGCCACATGAGAATGCCTCTGGAAAGACATCCCCGAGAACCAAACCGGAACTTTGCCAACACAAGGCCGGGTTACCCCTAACTGGGTAACTACTGACACGAGCACGCCATTCCCCGATCGTAAACGACCTTTCTCACGGGATCCCGATAACCAACAACCACAAAGTAATAAATTCGTAGTAACCACCTAGGTTAAATATCTGGGCTCCATACCATGATACCACCTCTATCCAAAAGAAAATGTACATACCTTAAAGGGTGCTACCCCTCATAACCTTGCCGCATCTTTCCTGTTTTGACCATTTCCGGGGTGTGAGGCTCGACGAAGTCACGTCCACAAAAACATACTTTATACAAAAGCCATGCTTTGGGTCAACAAATGATCAACACAATGATCACCAAGATAGACGATCAAATAAACGATCCTATCACAATAATCAACACAATGATCATTTCAGCAACACTCAGCATGTCACATTACCAAATTGGGAATATATCGCTGATAACTTCAACTATATAACCTCTGAGCTCGTACGTCTCAGAGAAGGGTGTTAAGCTAAGAGAATAAATTCTCCGCCACCAACAGAAATATATTTGAAAGAAATATGCTTTATATCTCAATTTGTAATGTCAGACATACAATCCATACAAGTCTGTTCCGGGTTCGAACAGAACCGAAGGCACTTACAAAGAAGTCCTTGCAACCCGGATATTCACAATCCCGATCGGATTTTCCCATCACTTAGGGAGTTTCTATACCGGCGCGACTCGGTGCAGAAACAATCGATAGGTCATCCTATCGCTTTCACAAATACCCGGTCTTCATCACCGGTCTTCAAATGCTATCCATAACGACGTATCACATATTCGGAATGGGTTATATGACCAAAGGTCCTTTCCCGGCTAAACCGAATAGTGAGCACGATATTTCAAAAACAAATGGATAATGGGATTTCAATTAAGTCACAACTTAATAATTCAAACTTTCTTTCAAATGGTTTAACAAATTACCATTTTCAATCTTTAAACAAAAAGATTTATTTTCACAACCTTTAACGGTTTAAACAATTTTCACATTTAAATCTTTTAAACAAAAGATTCATTCACATATTTTCCAAATCAATTTTCATTTCAATTTGATTTAACTCGTTAAATCTTTAAATCAAAGATTTAACTTATAGCCTTCAAAACAATTTCATTTCAATTTGATTTAAACAAATCATCAATTTAAATCTGTTAAAATAAACAGATTTAATTCATAGTTTTCAAAAAGAATTCATTCATAACTTAGGAAAATCATTTCTCTATTCAATCTTGAAATTCCCCTAATTAACTGGAATCTCAGTTCTTATCTAAAAGTGTTTATCATTTGAAAACAACAGTTTTCATTTTGGAAATCTGATTCATTTATACGAGTTGAAATCCTTGAGTTAAATTCAAATTTCCAAAAATAATACTTTAAAAATGGTTTAACTCATAATGACTAGCATAATATCATTAATCCCTAATTTCAAATTACAGAATTCAATTTCAAGTATTGAATTTAAATTTAAATCAACTTATTTAAATTCCAAAACTTAATCAAGTAATTTAAAAATAATAATTTCTATTTTGAAATTCCATTCCAAAAGCTTTTCACATTTATTCCGATTCCATTTCCAAACCATTTGAATTTAAAAATTCAAATTTAACTATTTCAAAAATCCGCGACTTAATCGATTTCCTCGTGAAATCCATAATTGTGTGTGTATGGTGTGGTCCAGGGGTTTAACACATTAGTGCAACATCATTTCAATCATTACAGATTCAAATACAACAATATATTCGATAAGCGATATAACCATAACGCTTATCTTTCATACACATATTCGCAGATATATATATCACAAATAATAAACTATATCACAGATCACAACACAAATCAGGATAATAATAAAGCATCATATATCAGGGATATCAACAATTCAACATCCAATAAAATCCAAACATCCCTAAGTAGGATCAATTTAATCATCTGATAAATTTAAAACAGATTAAATTTCTATGAATAATTCTTTTCACATTTATTATCAAATAAATTTCAAGTAAATGATTCTCATTAACTATTCATAATTATTTAATTACTATTCTTAAGTAATTAAACTCAATTTAATTATTATTAATTATCATTTAATTAACCTTTAAAATCATATATTTAATCACTGGTTATTTAATTAATTAAGTTCTAAACTGTAACTTAATAAATCTTAATTACTTGATTAAATAACCTTAATCATTTGTTTTAAAAGACAACTCTTTATTAAATCAATGAATCATATTTACAAATTTATTTACCTTAATTAATTTAACTCAAATCTTAATTTCTTGAATAAATTAATCAATTATTCACTTGAACTAATTTAATGAGTGCATATCATTTTATATTTACTAATTCAAATTTAAAACATTTTCTAACTAATGTTTTAATTATCATCACAAAGCAATTTTAAACAATTTAAATATTAAAACTTCTTTGATTTCAGAATTAGGATTCAAATTATCTTTAATTCAGTTTTAAATTTAAATTTAAACTTTTAGTTTCAACTTGCTTAAATTTTTCATTTAAAATTTTAACTCCATTTCAAACTTCTTTAATATATTTTGAATTGCTTTTAAGTTATTAAAACAATTTTAAATATAAAACTTATTTAGGTTCAAACTAAACTCTACATTCAACTTGAATTATATTAACTTTTCAATTTGAACTTAGCTTTAAAAATCTTGGTTTAAAATTAAATTTGGGTTTTAAAAATTTTCAAACCAAAACAGTTTCAGGTTTGAAGCCTGGAATATGAACTTGACCCGAGCCCAGAAGTAACTTGCTTCGAGCTAAAATTCGAAACGCACGTGTACTTCCCGAGTCTCTCCCCTGTCTTCACGCAACCCCTTTTTCCCCCTAATCCTATCTTCTTCCCTCTCTCAAAATTCACCCAGTTCCATAAACCTGCACGTACACGTGCACACACGCCACGGCCAACTCTGACCATCGCCGACGTCATCAGCAAGTCGACTACCATCCCCCGATCTGACAACGACCATCCAAATTTCCTCACGCGCGCAAAATCGAATTTTGAGTTGTACAACTCAAACCTGGAAAATGCGTCTTCCTCCCCATCCATACCTGGCAACGCTAAGTTCTCCGACCACCGACCATCATTCGCCACTAAACTCCGGCCACGAACTCGTTTATCTCCCCTCTATCAACCACCCACGCCCGGTTGCACTCGGTCGACCACACGCGCCGTGGCGGTCACTCCATTCGACCCAGCAAAAACTAGGTCACCGAACTTCATCAACCTCCCCTCGCCACCATCGGGACCTGTCGTCGCTTCCACCATTTTTCCCTCTATCTCCGGTCATCCCTCTACCATCTCCAAGAGCCCCGACCTCCCTCAATCTCGAGATCACCGGAAATACTCAAAACTAAGATTTTCAAACAAACCCGAATTACTCTATGATCCCAATTCTAAAAAATATGATTGTAACTTTAAAATTCATGTTAAAGTATAGGGATTTCATTTTCATAACTGAATTCGTAAAGTAAAGTGTTTGAATTTTTACAGAAACTTGAGTTTCCTGTTTAACTTTTTATTCCCAGAGCAAATACTAAATTGCTTTAGCTTAAATACAATCTTAAACTAAAGCTTATAATAAAACAACCAAGTTTTATTTGATTCCTGTATCCAACTTATGCTTAGATCAAGAGAAAATGATTTTTTTTGAAGCAAACATGAACTTGAAAATTTAAGTACAGAGGTGTATTACAGGCTACAACATGCAGGCATCATTTCATAAACATCCAACAGTGTATAAACACATATTCATATTTATTTCAGGCATAACTTATCAATCATATGTAAATATACTTGAGCTTTTTTTTTTTTTAATTTGAGTTACTCACTTGATTTTCCAGAAAGAACTAACAAAAACAGAACTTGTTTTTGAACCAGGCTTTGAGAAAATGCTTACTGAAGACCTTCTTACTTTTTTTTTGTTTATTGATTAAATGATGTTTGAGTTTGTATAGTTGCTGTTTGAACTTGATCCTTGAACTGAATCCCTGCCTAGCTTGATTCCAGATGTTGTTTAAGTTTAAGAAGTTGTTTTCAATATGAAATAATGTTTTTCTCTGGTTTTACTCAGCACCGATATGTATAAAGAAAAGAAGATGATAGGTAAGCTATTATTTTATACAATAGGCATGTCTGATAACATTGCTTTGGTGAACTAGAGGATATGGCAAGTACATATTGCTTTGTACAGGGATATATATTATTGTTTTGTACAACATGCATGGCTACATTACTTGCATTCCCTTTTCTCGGCTGATATTATGAAATGTTATAGTGTTCTAGAGGTAGTAGCATTGACTATCATATGTCTTGTTTATAGATATAAATATGTTTGCACTGTTTTATATTTAGCTGAGTAGTTGTGCTTTATATTTGTACTTTATTTTATCACTTTGTCTTCTTTTCTTTTACTTTGCTTTTAATAACTTAAATAAATTTCTATTTTATATAACATAACTTGCTTGATTTAATATACAAGCTCTTGTATTTGATTTGTTACCTTTTCTTTTGTTTTTATCTTTTGTTTTGTTTTGTTATTTTGTTTAGTTTACTTTGTATTACAAATAATTTTCTATTTTAATTATGTTTGTATGCATACATTTGTTTGTAATTTATTTCATTTTAAATTCACAAATCCTAGCTTTCTTTAAAAATACATACATACATACATACATACATATATATATATATATATATGTGTGTGTGTGTAAATCTGAAATAACCATTTCTATCTATAAAAATCCATTTGTATAAATATTATACTATTAATATTGTTTAAATACAACTCATTATTTAATTAAAACAATTTATAAAAGAAACTATCTTTATTTTGATAAATAACATATTTTTATTTGTTTGAATACTTTTATTTGCTCTTATTCTTGCATTTTAAATTTACTTCTATTTTTAGTTTAAATAATTATCATAAATTTTACTTTAAAAATTATTGTTTTATATTTCTCTATATATACACATATATTTTATATAACTCAAATTATCATCATTTATAAATTTTTAAATCAATTTATTTATTTATTTTTATACTTGTGTCCAAAGTATATTATTTATTTTTCAAAATCATTTATATAAGAATTTATTTAAAATCCAATATATACATATATATTCACATATATACAAAATTTCAAATCCATATGACTATATATATATATTCTATTTGAATCGAGGAAACTCGCTTCCATTTATATTTAATTTTATAAATTTTTATTCAAAATTTCATTTAATTATCAATTTAAAATAAATTAAAATTCGGGATCGTTACAAGCAAAATTATGGGCCGTTACATTCTCCCCTACTTAAAAGAATTTCATCCTCGTAATTACCCCAAACAAAAGTTTGCCTAAAACCTTATCTTCAAACTTTATTCCATAAAATATACATGGATCATTCATACCAAATATTTCACTCGATCTTCTTTTCTAATACACAACTTTATTTCCGAACTAGTATTGATCCCACGATCCTCTGGCGCGAACTTTAATCAGGCTCTTTGCTCAAAAACTTTTGCTTTTCTTGCATAGCTCTCAACTATGATAGAAAACTCAAGTATCTAACCAAAAATTCTCATCAATGATCGTCGTCAAGAATAGAGTGATAAATCCTTTTTCGGACCAGTGTAAACACCTCAAAATTCTGTATTCGGATATTTGATCAACATTTCTGTGACAAAATAATTTACATATAACATATGTATTTGTTAACCCTCAAAAAAAACTTTCATAATTTTTTTATCTTAAGCTCAAACACTTTATAAAGGTGCTTCTTTATATAATCCCTTTAATTATTTATTTCCAAACGTTTTTATTAAAGGAAAATATTCTAAAGAAACCATTTTTCACTCAAAAGATAATTTATCTTTATTATAATTTTTTTCCCCACAATCCTTTAACTTAGTATATTTCCTTTAACACTAGTATTATTTATGAATTATTTCGTAATACTATTATTTAAGTTTATTTCATTTTATAACTTATGGAAATCAATCACTTTTAAAGACTTAATTACAAATCCATAATTAATGCTAGAATTCATTAATAAAACATTTTCTAGGTTATAATTACCATTTTGAGGAGTCATTATTGTACTTAATAGTTCATGACTTAAATCTGTATTTGTATGACATACCTTTACTTCCAAAGAGTATATACAAATCCCAAATTTCAAATTTATTTTACTTAAATCCATCCATCTAACAAATTTAAACTTTGTTATAATTTACAATTATCTCAAACTCATGAGTTATAAAACTTATTTAACACTATTATTAATTTTCTAGCTTTGAAAAAACAAATTTTAAAACTACCCGTATTTAAATCCTCATACTTTTAACTCTTATTTCTCTTTTTTTCTTTATAAATAAGATTTGTATATTATTCTTATCTTATTTCATTTGCTTAAAGTATTTCACAATCTTTTATCAATTTTTTAGCTCCGAGTTAGGTATGATCCAGAAATTTTCGACTGTCCAAAATCGTCGGAAATTCCGCTTTATCTTATCAATTAGTGATTTCAAATTTATCTTTGGTTTAAACACTTTTATAAAGATTACTAATCAATTTATCAGTTAATGATTCTCATTATCTCTTTAACTTACGAAAATTATATAGATCGAGTAACTCAAAAACAATCTAAGGAACTGGGTACTACCAATAGTATCATATATCCTCTTAACAAGAAGAGTGATACTTAAGAGAAGTGTTTACCATTCGAACACATCACTTGCCCATTTTTAGTTTATTTTCGAGCCAATTGAATTAGTTATCATATAATACCTCTTTTTGGAAATAATATCATTTTCAAAATCCTTTAGAGATCACTTTATAAAACATATTTTATAAATTCATTTTATCTTATATTAATTAACTTCATTTAAATTACCATAATTCTTTTACTCGAATTTAAATTCTTATTCCTTTTATATTTATCTTTTTTAACAATCATTTAAATACATTTTTTATCTTATGCACTCATTCCTTACACAAATTTTATTATCAAACGCCTTATAGTCAAATCGTGAAACTTAATTCATAAGGTATTTGTACTTAAACTTTTAATCAAAAAATTGATCAATTTATTATTGTAACCTAACATTATCATTTCTTAATTTATTATTTTGGAATAAGTATTAAAGATCTTAATTACCTTATCAGAATTCTTACTTATCGATTATTTTTATGAATCATCTTATAGTCAAACTGTGAAATTCTAATAACAAGATGTTCATATTTAAATTTCACTAATCCTAGTTGCTAACTATACAACTTTACAAGATGTATACTTCATATTCAAAATACAATCCAAGGTAGAATTATTTCATTTACTAATTTTTCTCAAAATCAGTGTGTCGGTTCGTCTTGTTTAAATGTTTAGGAATCTTCATCAACAATGGTGATTGGGCGCATCGATCAGAATCCATAAATCAATCGTCAGAAAAATCAACACAAAATAATTTATTAGTCACTAACAAATACACACTCATATATAATACACTCAAACTCATTCTAGGGTGTTACTGGCCCTATCTTTAATGAGTCACTCATCCTAGGGTATTACTACCCTATCTTTAATGAGTCTTCACCCAACCAAAGCCAAGGTTCTTGCTTAACCTTCAGCTTTGATACCAAATGTAACGACCCATTTTTTCGTACCCTTTGAATCTACAATAAAGTACACAAGTCTAACTCAAATTGCATGAAAAGACGGATCATTAAGGGTGGAAAGAAAATAAAGATAGAAAGAATCTCACACGGATGGAATAATATATATTATTTTAATAATAATCTTTGTAGCGGAAAATTTTAAAATACAATATCAGAGTCTAACCTAGATTCCGCCTGGGCAATTATAACACCTACCCTTACAAATGCTGACAAACAACAAAACTAAAACAACAAACAGGAGCGGATAAAAGAATACGTCCATACGATGATGAAGATCTTCAGCTCTCCTTTGGAAACTCCAAGTATCTTTAACTAAACCTGAAACTACTCGGATCTGATCCAAGTATTGATAATACCCGGATCAGGCTTGATAAACCAGCGTAAGATACTCAAAATTTTAAATGCATAGATCATGACGATGTTATCAAAGACTTTAAAAAGAAGGATATCTCAAAAGACCACGCCCACACATAAACACGGATAGGTTTTTACCTTATGATAACCAAAACACTTTTATACCTTAATGACATTCTTTTGAAAACACTTTTTATATAAACTTATTCAAATAAGGTATCAATACCCGGATTAAGTCTAAGGTAATATATCCGGGTCGGGTCAATGGAATATACCTAACAAAATATACGATACCAAAAGGGGTAGCTGAAATGTTTGCAAGTCATCACAGCTATTTTGGGAATACTATCAAAACCGTAAATATCTTATTGGGATTGGATTTCCAACATGATAGGAAACTATTGGAATGATAAATCTGTATCCACGGCTTACGTCCAAGACTCATACGTCGTTATACAACAACACAAATGGCTAAAAAGGGATACAATCTGCGAATAACATCCAAGGACTCGGGCTTCGTGCATCCCTGCCATGTGGCACAGACGTATCTGGTATCTAAGACTCAGAACATCTAATAAACCAAATCACTACTACTCGAAATGCGAGCATACATCTGACCACATAGAATCCCATCATAACCAGGGTGTGAGGCTCGCAAAACTATGCTTAATTTCTTCAAAGCCACGCTTTTCATACAAAACCACGCTTTGATCATAACAGGTTCCACTTTGAATGCCACATTTCCATTCCTTTAATCACTACTTGACTCCTACAAGCATACAACCTCTGAGCTCATATGTCTCAGAGAAGGGTGTTAGGCTAAGAGAAGTTGCCTTATCCGCCACCAAGCAGATGTACATTTGTAAAAGTCAAATGTCATGTCTTAGAAATGCAATGTCAAATATTCGTCCATACAAGTTCGTTCTGAGGCTGAACGAAATCAAAGGCACTCTCCTACTACCACTAGTAGCGGGTAGTCCTTGCAATCCAAAAATCTCCACAACGATTCAACAAACAGTCCTCATGCTACGAGATCCACGGTCTTCAATAATCATCATCTTCAACATTTCTTCACTTTTGAAGTATGCGTTGGTTTGAAGTGGTTTTCGGATAGGAATCACCCAAATCCGACTCTAGTTCCTTCGAAGCCAATCATCGCTTTAAAAGATGTTAAGTTCATATGTGGATATCAATCATCAATCAATTACTTCATCTTTTATTTAAATCAAATATCTTTCTTAGATATACTCTTTTCAATTTATTCTATTGTCTTTTCAAATGTATACGGAATCATTAAGCCTCATTTATTAAATCATTTGATTTATTTAAACCTTTCTAAAATCCTGAAAGAATTCCAAATCATTTTCGCTTTTACTTAGGAAAACTTTTCCAAATCATTCATTAAATAGTAATCAAAGATTTCTTATATTCAAGTTATAACTTTTAATTAGGGAAAATATTGCCAAATCATTCAGTAAATCTTAATCAAAGATTTCTTTCTTAACTTCAAATCATATTCTCGCAAATCGAAAATTTTCATAATGGAGCACTAGTACCACCTTAAATATGGTAAATTTCACCTCTAGGGACTAATGGCAAGTAATCCTACATCATAAAGATCTTCTTCATTAGTAATCATTATCTTCAACATGTTTTATTTCAAAAATTAGTTTGAAGGGGTTTTCTGATAGGAATCACCCAAACCCGATCCTGGTTCTGTAGATAGGAATCACCCAAACCCGATCACAGTTCGTTCGCACTAATCATTGATAAAAGATGTTAAGTGGTTAATTAACATTCAAAGAATTTGTTTCTTTTCTTTTCTTTTGGAAAAACTTAAATATGATCTTTTAGAGCATTTGGGCTTTCCTTTCGATTTATTCCACTCCTCGCCTAAAAAGAGAAAACATAGGCCAGGTAAGTTCAGGGCATTGGTTGCTCCATCCCTAACCTTAGTTAAACACCTTATTTTATCTTTCCAGATCTCACAGGCAAAAAAATGTACTAGTCATTTTCGCATACTCAGTTTGTTATTACATCTAATATTCTTCACTTTTCGTTTAAGTGGTATAACAATTCCTCTTAACCATTTATTCAAAATCTTATTAAAACATTCAAATCATCTTTAAATTACTTAATTATTCTTTTAAAATCATTCACAAAAGATTTAGAAAAGAACCGATTAGTTTAAAACTCATGTTCAAAAGGTTATAGAATTAGCAGCATAAAAGTGCTATATAAGCTTGTAACAACCCTGTATTTTGTAATTTATTTTAATTGTTTATTATTTTATTTGAATTTCTGATTTAAAAACTTTATTATATTTATTAAAATGGATAAAAAAATTTATTTCAAAAGTATATTTTGATTTTTATGTGAATTATATTTCCAAACATTGATAAATAGAATATTATTCAAAAAAGTGGATTTTTGGTCAATTTGGTCAAACTTTGACTTTCAAATTTAAAATTTAAATATTTGAACATTTGAATTTTATTTTTGATCATGAAAATAAATTTAATTTCAAGAATTCTGCTTTCCATTTCGTTGAAATCCGATTTGTATTGTGAAAGTTATGTTTTTTACAATATTGTATGCAAATTGATTTATTTAATAAAATTGTCTATTTTAAATTATATAAATAATATTTTTGTCTGTCATATCTTTTTATAATTTGTATATATGTGTGTAATATGTCTTGTTATGTATATATTTTATTTTTAAAACATTTTCAGAGTGTAGTTGTTATTTTTCCAAAACTAGTTACATTTTGTTTTCAATTTTCAATACTAGTTTATATATAACTAACTCTTTTCTAATATTTTTCTAACATTCATTTATTCATATCATTTTCATAGTATTTTTGTATTCATTTTTATTTTATTTACATGGTTTTTATTTCGATTTATTTGAATAAAGAAAAAGGAAATTTCAAAGGACAAAAACTCTTCATTTGTTTTTGACCTTCCATCTTCACACCCCTTCATGTTGGGCTGTCCTTTCACTATCATTAGCCGTGACTTTTTCCTTGGCATTTCACGTAAAAATACCCTCTTCCCACTTCATTTTCACGCCACCTTTTAGATCTGAAGGAAAAGGTAATGGCCTCTTTAAAATTTTCCACTCTTTTCTCTTCATTTTATTGAATTTTTTCCTTTGTATTTTGCCTTGCTTTCACCTTCTATGTTCTGCCTATAGCCTCCACCTTCACCACCACCTTCATCACCACTTTGTTCAGCTTCAAAACACCTCCATCTCCTCTGACCTACCTAGCCGTGACTTGTTGTATGCACAAAATCCACCTTTGTTGCCTCGGCTTGTGTTTGTGCATGCTTAATAACTTCCACCCCTTCACTTCCTCATTTTGGCCGACCCCATGAACCATACTTGACCCAAATTCATAGCTTAGGCCGTGCATTTTTATACCTAGGCTGAGTATAGGATTGGTGAAAGCAAGTGCAAGTGATTTGGTTCTTGGTTGTGCATTATTTCTAGTGTTGTTTAATGATATTTGTGTTGTATATTAATGTGAAATATGTTGTTTTGTTTCATATGTACAAGAAAACTATTTTGGCTCTCCTATCACTTGAATCTATAATCGTGCCTTCTTGCTTTTCGGATGTTTGTTTGTGTGTCTGAATTGGTTATCTCCAGCTTGTGGAGGTGAGTTATTCTCACCAGAGAGTTTTATACTTATATGACTAGTACATTTGAATTTGTAAACCCATATCACCATGTTATATCTGCTATGCTATGATCATATGATGTTCACCCATGCTTATTCACCTGTTATACCATCTCTTACTGTTATATAATGCTATTCTGTTATTTATATCAGTTTACCACACTGCAAGTTCCCTTTAGATTAGAATCACTATGGGTTGAAATGGTACATACCCGAACGGGCTTCAGAATAGGGAAAAATCGTTATGGGCTGAAATAATAAGCCTGAATGGTTTTTAATTATTTTCATTTACTTAGGACTGCGGGTTTGAAATGATAAAACCCAGGTTTTCTTTGTAAATTACGGATTGAAATGGTATATTATCCGTATCACTTTACCTAGGCTAGAAAATGATATACAAACCGGTGGTTAAAATGTATTTTTCTAAAAATTTTAAAATATGTTTGAAATGTAAATATTATAATATTTTAATTTTAAACTTAATTAAAAATGATTTTTGTAAAGTATTATTGATTTTATAAGAATTTATAAGTGAAATAAATAAATGGTAAAGTTAGAAATTTGAAATATAAGTTACTATAGAAATTTTGATTGGTAATAAATGGAATTTAAATTAAGTAGGAAAAAATATGATAAATAGATTTAAAATTTGAATTTAAATGAATTAAAAAAGATTTTATAAAGTGTTAATGATTTTTGTATAAATTAAAATGTTAGATAAATGAATGTTTAAGTTGAATTTTGAAATATAACTTAAATTGGAAATTTGTGAATTTTGTCTAAAGGTGAATTTTAAGTTGAGTATATAAATTGAAAAATAAGTTATATTTGAAAATTTAAACTTAAGTGTTAAGTTAAAAAATTAATTATAAAGAATTGAAATTGAATGTTGAATTATATAAGTAAATTTTATTAAATTGATTTTTGAATGAAAATTTAACTTTATAAAGTCATGAATATAAGGATATTTAAATGATTGTTTTAAAAAGTGAAAATATATGATTTTATAAGTTTAAAATTGTTTAAATAAAAATTTAATTATTTATGAAATTATATTGAATGTTTGGAATTTAATTAATTGCATGTTTGAAATGTTATTAATGTAAAGGATGTTACAGCATTTTGTAAATGTTGTAGTTGATATAAATGAACGAAATAGCTAGAATTGAACAAAGGCTATTACAGCACTTTGAAAGTGTTGTAGTTGCTGGACTTAACTAATGTTTATTTGAAACTAAATTAAACCTATTACAGCATTTTAAATGTTGTCTTTTATTAAATGAATTGTTTTAAAACATAACTTTCCGTAGCATCTTCTAAGTGATACGAAAGTTGAATTTACACTGTTTTGATAAATTTAAAAGAATAAATGAACTTTGAAAAGGCTAAATTTTTGAGAATTTCATATTTAATTATTAAATATAATAACTTCTAAATGATTTAAATGGAAAAATTAATTGGTTTAAATGGAATATTTTGATTTGAAATATAAACCATTTTAAAATGTGATTTGAAATGGTTTTTGAATTAAATAATAATGAATGTGGTTTTGGAAAGATATGATATTTTGATATTTTGAAATGGATTTGAAATGACATTGAATTGTAGATTGATATTTGATTTCAAAGTATAAAATACCATCTTGGAACTTTAATCGCGGGATGTATTAAATTTATAGTTTAACTGATCCCTAAAGGATGGGCGATCCCAAGCATCCTTTAAGTTACTGTGCATTACTACTACAGTTCACTTGAGTTGGTTTACATTATATGTATGTCATGACTCGAATGTTTTATGTTTTACTTTACCCTCGGGTCAGCCTGAGTATTTACACCTTAGCTTTGGATTTCTTTTCTAGAGCTAGGAATCGCTGGAGATTCTGTTTGTCTAGTTATATGTTCCCTTTCAGTTTTAGTTGTTCTATTTCAGCTCTGGTATTTATAAACTGCTATGTATTTGAGATTTCTATTGTATATGTTTTTCAGACTGATATTATGTATTATGTTTTGAGAGTTTGTTATAGTAGCTTCATGAACTACTATGGTATTTTAATTTCCGCTGTGAGTTATTCTGATATTTCTATGTCTATGATTCTGTGATTGTATTTCATTTGCTCCAAATTTATTTACAATGCGGTATTTTTA